>CM042696.1:454035066-459984791 GCA_023614405.1 Avena insularis | reverse complement strand
TCTTCCATCCCATGGTGGGACAGTTCATTGGCTTATTTCATTTATTTCCCACGCAAGCTCTAGTGCCTCCACAGTCTTCTTGTCTAAAACTTGTAATGTTGGATCTTAGTACATAGTCTTGGTAGGGGGAAAATTTAGTCATAAACAAATTATTACATTCCCTCCCAAGATTTAATAGTGCCTTTGGTAGAGCTAGCAGCTAATCCTTGGCCTTTCTCTAAGAGAAAGGAAACAATCTTAAGTTAACAACATTTGGATCTACATTTTAGTATGCATCGTATGTCACAAATTTCAGTAAAAGTATTCGATGCAATCTAAATCTTCCAGCAGATGAACCCCCAAATTGGTTCTGTTGAACCAAACTTAAAAGGATTAGGCCTTATCTCCATCCTTGTTTCGCATCAGCTGCTTGAGTTGATTGGAAAATGGTGCATGAATAAAATCATCGGCCGGGGAGTAGCATGTCCCTAATCTCTTTTGAGCCATGGCTCTATCTTTTAGTAAATTTTAAGTATGAAAACAAATAACAAGTAACCCCAATTTTTGGGGGTTTTAAATAGATAACAAGTAAACTAATAAAAAGGTTAAACTACAACTAATAAAACTAAAAACAAGGTCTCCTAATGACCTGCGAGGATAGAGAATTGCTTCCCGACAGCGCCGGAAAAGGGTTGATACCTTAGATCCGGTTACGGATGTAGTATAATATCTTTTCCCTGAAGACCTAGGTTTAATTGAGCCTCGGAGCCTTGATGCTAAAAGGTAATAAAGGACAACGATCACCACAAGACTTTTGTTTGTTTGTTTTACCTTGATTATTGGGGTAATCTAGTTTACTTTATATATGAGGTTGAATCAATGGATCCGAATGGGCCAGGGGTTGAATCCACCTATAGTACACATCAAATGGGATAAAATATAATAACTCCAGCATAGTCATATATAATGTTTGTATCGAGATAATCTCTTATCATGACACATCCCCAATGTTCTAGAGCCCCGTGATCACCGGCCGGGCATAACAATAGACTTTTAGTCAATGAGAGTACACGAAGCCACACGGGTTACAACGATTATTAAGTACAAAACACGAGATCAAAGCTTTAGCGGTGATGTTGTTGTTGATCCCAAATGGGACGCTAAACTAAATACACGTACTACACCCGCTGCTTTCTTGGGGTTCCTATAGTTGTAGCTAGCCCATGTCACTGAAGCCTTTATCAATCCTATGGGATGTGAATTTTGCCACAAGTCCACTGAAATCGAGACAGAGACAGAAACAAAGATACAAATCGTCTCAAACAAAATACAATTCCTGATCTAGATGCATAATTAACATGAGGTTTCTCCCAACCAGCGACCCTATGAAGCCTCACTCATAACAAATAGATCGAGAATGAAAACACATCATCAAATACTTAGATTGAAATCAAATATTCTTACAATGGTCGTAAATCCTTAGGAGGAGATCACAAGTACAAAGCAATGGCTATATTTTCTGGTGGATGGATGGATGGTGGAAGTGATGAATAATGATTATTGGATCTCCTATAATTGGTGTTGTGTCTTAAGGAATATGCTTACTCTGACGTGAGTGGAGCCTAGAAATATAGGCGTCTTCACCAAAGTTGCCAAGGTTTGACGAGACAAGCAGTAATACTAATCATTGTGATATGACCGGAACTTGGCACATGCTTGATGGTCAGTAAGCTTACCGAGACACCTGGAGCAGCTTCTCCATTTACTTGGTATACGACCTGTACTTCATAAAATCCTTCATTATGACTCCTTATTTAGCACAAAAGCTATGATTTCCTAGATCAAAGAAAGGGATATCTTTGCAATTTATAAGTCATTCTTTGGCAAAGGATGAGTTTTTTAGCAATTCTTGACAAAAAGAGCGTCTAGCAACATTGAAGATGGAAAAATCGAGCCATCATTGCACAAGTCACGGCACCCTCTGATGAGTCTTCCTGACATTATAACACATCACCAGCTAGCGGTGGACCAACAAAGTACCGCCGCTTCCTCGTCAGTGGATCGATTGCGGAAGAATGAGGCTTCGACACCTACAGCGCATCTAATCATGGGAGAAGGGAAGGCGCGCCACCACTAAGATTGTCTCCACATACGACATCGTGACAAATAACGGTCTCCCTCCAAAATTGATCGACATCGAGGATACGTACTGACCCGAATCCTCTCTAGTCTCATGATCCATGGAGCCCAAAATGAACCCTTTTCCCTACATCGCCTACCTTGAGCACAGATCTTGTAAGAATGAGGCCCAGGCGGATGATCATGCCCGTGCAAATCCTTCATCATCTGATTACAGGTGCAGCGATGTGGCGTCAATCTAACGCTAACGTACAACTAGAAAAGGGTCATAAGATCTTCAAGATAACCACTCTCATTGCATTACCACGCTGAATCAAGGTGAAGCGGCTAATCGCCAAGATACCCTGTTACGGCTTCTACATGCTCACCGGCGTTACGTACTGTCGACATGGATTCAATGTTGTGTCAAAATTGTAATATATGAGATACATCCCTATTCATTCAGACCATCCCATCCAATAAGCCCATTTCTTTTTAGAGCACGCCGACATGGTGTCGGTTCAAAAGAACAACCCCCATGGGCTACCTACCTCTAGTCACGATCGACAAGTTCACCAAGTGAGTGTGAGGTAAAGCCCATCAAGAAATGTGACTGACAAGATACCACCAAATTTCCTCCACGAGCTGATCTACCGGTGTGGCTACCACACCATCATCATGACAAGAACTTAACTTTGACAAGGGCACCATGGCTGACCCCACCACTTGAAAGAGATCAAAAGGAGCGTCAAACTGACCTACTTGGAAGTCGCCCACCTAGAGTGGGAAGCAGCCAAGACAGGCGTCCTCCATGGCCTCAAACCAAAATGCAGGTCTTTCCCTCAAGCGGGCCCTTTAGGATGTTGGGTCGAGAACGCGCGTCCTGCCCCCCCTCCGTCTTATGGAGGCGTGCACCTCCATCCAATCGATTAACGGGGTTCACCCCTTCTTCATGGTGTATGGTGCTAAAGCAAGTCATGCCGACCTAAAATTTGGAGCAGGACTGCATATAAAGATGAGTCCACTACACTGAGAAGAAGACAACAAAGTGGCCCATCAAAACATGGTCAACACAGCGATGAAGCGACATGGCTCGCTCCACGCGCCACCATCCCTACGGTAAGGAGATTCTGCTTTCTTACCAGTAGTAGAGTCGCGTTCCGCACCTTAGGGCCAGCGACCTGCGTCTGCGACTCATCCGGAGACAGAAGGGCATGCGCTCTCCCCCATGGGAAGACCGTGCCATGGTGGAGTCTGAAGCAATGATGCCTCTTACCTGGGTGACATACAGGTGACAGCTAACTTTCGATGTCCGGCGACCCCCAGGTGTGAACCTCCTCGAGAAGAGATTCGTCCATAGAACTCAAGCATTAATGGCACTCAACTGTACCATTGATGAAAATACAAAATCTTTATCCGCACAAATTGTGTCACTCGTCATTTCTTGTGCCAATCGCTTATTTTGCATTCAACAATATACTAGTATGGTACTAAACCTTTGGTCGGCGGCAAACACGGCCCGTAGTGTGGTTCAAAGGAGCACCAAAATTAATAAAGTGCAGCACCGTCCATGAAAAGCCTTTAATCCATAGCCACCGTTAGAGTTTCCTAGATCGTGGATCCACGAAAGAGCAAATTTGGCCAAGTTGTGCTTCCCACATCCTTGTCCTCCTATCCTTACTTCTTGTTCAATGATTAAATGCAATTAACAGGGACTGATCCAAAAGCGAGCATACCGCGGCTTAGGAACACACCAGGAAGTATGAGGCGTGCCATGAACTTGCCCAAGCAGTGGCTTTCACGAACCGAGAAGTACCGCTACCAAACAACACTGCGTTATACCTACCTTGGGCATACGGCTCAACTGATTAGAAAGTACCCGCTCGAGATTCGCTAAAATGAACCCGCTTGCATTGAAGCACCAAATGCGAGTAATATGGGGTAGCCATGCGGCTGGCTCCACGAGCCACGGCAAGTTGACTTAAAGCTACCAAACGGTCCAAATACATTGCCAGCACCTGAAAGCATGCGGCATTGACTAAACCCCATTAGTGAGCAGCGCTCGGGGACTGCACAATCCAAATAACAAAGAAACAAACTCAAAATAAGAGATTAACTCCGCGAGTTCATCACGAGTCAATAAACATATCATCGAGTGACAAAATATGTGTGCACTAACCAAACACTTTACTGAGCCGGTTGCCAAATACACCTCCATTTGAATAATTTCTCATTACGTAGCGATGAAGAGGCACGATCCGGCGCCTTGACCCTTACAAGGTCTTCCTTGGAGGTTCATCGGAGGTAGGTCATCAGCACCGCCAATTGGCATTAAATGGCCACCGCGATTGAAGGTTACAATGCATCGGCTGGCGATAGATTCGTAGCCACTCGCGTCTCCCCGTCTCGGTAGGATGTCGCACTAGCATAAACATAAACTCCATTCTGAGCAACCTTGCGCTTTAAGCGCAAGGACATCAATGATCTCACCTTGCCCAGTCGCCCGAGGGATATCCGGCTGATGACGTTTCAAAATCGAAGTCCTCACGGGGAAATGGGTGACCCAACGCTTCGGCTTCTTTGGCGGGTGGCTCTGGCGTCGAATAGGGACAGACCATCCACTTAGCGACCACGGTAGCCTCTTGAGTATCTCACACCTCAAATCAACCCTCGAGGAATCACCTTGATGGGAGAATTCCTTGAGGTGCCAGACGCCTTTATCGGCCGACAGTGTCCGTTAAACCACCGCCGTCTACCTGCTTAGTCTTTGAGCGTATTATGCAATGAGATCTGACCAATAACGCCACGCCATTCGACAAATCAAGCTCCAGTGATGGAAATGCTCGAGGACTCCGCTCCAGGACTCGGCGTTTAATGATGTGCCTACCAAATGGAAAAAAGAAAGAAGGCATACAAGGGTTCGCAGCGGAGTTCTAGTGATGAAGTTTTCAGAAGCGGAGAACTTGCCCGCCTTACGAAAATGGAGTTGAACGCCTTGTGCTCTCATCTTCCGCTACATGTGACCTTGACTATCCTTGGAAAGATATCATCGCCGCCTTCCTTTGGCTCTAGCTCTTCGCTAAATGCATTGGCCTTCTTTTTTTTTGCCTGATCGCGGAGGCCTTCGTAGCATCCGGTCGTGACGGTACATAGCCTTCGTGGGCCTTGAAAAGCACAACGGAATGGTCTACCATTCAAAAGAAACACCTAGTCAACAAGGCCGCGATTCTTGGACTCCAAAGTGTGTCCAAGATAAAACTTACTGTGACATCTTGGAGATGGATTTGCTTTCCTAGGTCACTGCGAATTAGCATTCCATTATTCGCTCCAACGCGGCTTTCGCCATTCTCACGGATTCACGCTACAATGTCTATAGAACACAAAACATTTAGCTTCCAGGGCTAAACTTGACTTCCTGATTAGAGCCTCGGGGAATGAAGGATCGAGAAGATTTTAAAGTGTCTAGTCGCTAAAATTCGACTAGATCACCGAGGCTTGGACATACGGAGGGCTTCACCTGAAGTCTTGATTGAGCTCAAGCTGCGCATCCATCAAGGGAATCGGAAATGCCTACATTGCCTAGGATGTTTCCGATGTTGCTATTGATCACTTCAATGGTAGTGGCGATTGTGTATCGATCACATGGCTAAGAGCCTTCCGCCATGAACCGCGAAAGGTCACAGCCCCATCACCTTGGCACAAGATCTGGGATGCGGATGCCTTTGGAGGCAGGTGGGCCTTGACTACTTGCTCATAGGCGCTTCCCTCTCGAGGGACCATGGCATCACCCTCCTTTGAGCCGAATAAATGCAGCCTCGTGAGTTAAGTCTTCTTCTTCTTTGTGCCCGCATCTCGGCGCCTTGGCGGTATCCTTCCTCTTCCTGAAAGGTCATCCACGGATTGGTGCTGGCCGTGAGACACTCCAGCCACCTTGGCATAGTTGATCTTCTTAGGCGCCCTGTAATTCTGATGATCTTTAGCAACAAAATTTCTGAAACAAAACAACCGAATGAGCTAGCGAGAAACCAAAGTACTTACTTAGCGATCGGAATGAGCGCGTACTCGTGCTGATATGCATGAGCTACCTCCCGGCTCGGGGCCTGTCGGCCGGGTCGGCCCCCTCTCCCGGCAAACTTACTGCCGCTTTGCCCCGGGCTTATTCACCGACTTGGCTGCTCCGTAGGGACCTCGCTCGCCCGGCTTTCAGCCTCTTGATTCCTTCCGGTGGAGTCGTTGATCCTGTTGCCGCCCACGACCTCTGGCTCTAAGCGTTGCTCGTGGCACTTGAATCTTCGCCCTTGATTGGGGCCTCAAACCCGTAGCTGCATCTCTAGCCAACCATTTCTGTCATTGGAGCTAGATCCTCAGTGCCTTCCGCACAATACTGCGGCCTCATGTCGTAGGACCCTTCAACAGAAAATTCACCATCGACTTAGCCGCCCGACTTCGCCCGGTGGCCTACGTTTTGGGCATGCTTGGCGAAGTGGGAACTCTCCAAGGCTATGCTGGTCGATGATCTCCGTAAGCTATGGAACTCTCGAGAGGCTTCTGGTTGGCCTCTATTTCGTGCTTCTTACGACGCGGAGTCTTTGGTCGTGGAGGAAAGGTTCTTAACGCCTCCATGACCTCTTCCTCTCTCTCAGAGCCTTCTCCTTCTTCTCGAGTTCACAGGGCTTCTTTGTCGGCGAAGGAAGCGCTCTTGAGAACACAGAGCTGAAAAACAAAGGGGTTAGCGACCCGACTCAGTTAAGCAACTAAAATCTATGACTGCAAGGATAAGAGAACTTCGGAGGAACTCCACTTTCTGAAGTAGTATACAAGGCCAGCATCAGTGGGATCGGGTGTGGCTAACAGGACCAATCGCCGCCCGAAGACCAACAATTCTTACGAGTTGATGGTTTCCATCCCTTGTCTTCCAACTCCGTGATCACGGGACAGCATTTGATCCCACATTCATCTTCTGGTCATTTGGGGAGACTTCATCCACCCGACAACCTGTGCTTCCTTTCTGCGGTGTATCTGTCCGGGATCGACACTTCACCGGCAGGGGTGGATTCCTTCACGAAGAAACAATAATTATTCCACTTGTTTTCCGCCTTCTTGACGCTTATCATCTTCAAGAACTTGGCCTTGGGCTTTGGTAGAAGGTCACGCCGCCCAGCGGCTAAGATAAACCGCCCTTCCCTTTTCGCGGCTGATCAAGGCGTCGAACAATTCCAGCCAGAGGGAAGTAGGGCGGCACCTAGGTAACTTTCGAGAGCGATATGAAGATGTGCAAGCGGTTGAATGCTATATGAGGCCCCCAGATCGGAGGATTGATGGTGTCGTGTATAATCGACGGAAGAGATTGAGTTGGAAATCCCAATCCCCTTTCTAGATGGCTGAGGAAACCAGATAAATTCCCCGACGTGTGACGAATGCTCATCGACGATGGGGATCCGTAATTCCCCTTGGTGAGGATCGACATCTTGGAGCGACTTCAGGAACATCCAGCGGTGCACCCGGATTTTCCCCACAGATCCTTCGAGCGCCATCGAGAGAGGATCACCCAGTGCAAGTTCAGGACTAGAAATGGTTCTGGGAGCTAAAATGGGAGGAGACTGAGAAATATGAGGAAGGCCGCGCCCTCCGATCACTCTCCTTATAAAGTGTTGCCACCCGGCAATCTCGAGTAACCGTTACCTCCCGGTAATTCCGCCTAAAAAGTTACCGCCCTAGAAATGCAGTTCAAAACTGCGTCCTGGGATACCCCTAGACAAAAAAGAGCATCAATCTACTTCCTAGCAGCTAGTACTAGTCAAGATCTTTGGATTATAATAGAAAAGTGGAGCATATCCACGGTTGTTCTGAAACATGGTCTCTATTGCCTAACGTTGTAGTGTTTTGCTCCTATAGAGTCTTAGAGGGGAGCTCAAACGAAATACGATTGAAATTGTCGTGAATGACGGAAAAGGGCAAGATTACACAATAACATGAACATGAACAATCTAAACATGGAATAAAATGCTCCTCCTTTATGGCTTGATGTATGGAATGTAATATATAACTGGCTATTGGTCGTTGCCACATTCAAACCTGTCGTCGAGGCCGGATCAGGTACCCAAACCGCAACCTTAGCTTCTACTTATTCTTGTTTTGCCCGGCAATAATAACTTGTCAGAGGTATTCATTCCGTTCTTTACCGAATCAACAACGTGGGATTAAAACAACGTTTTATTTATATAGTACTGCTCCTCTATTCTATAATATAAGATGTTTTAGATTTTATAGAAGCTCACGGTGTGCCGACCATATATGATGAGGGTAGCTCAACTATATTTTGTCCGCTCTGCATCCGCCACCTGGAGACTACCAAGCACATGTTCCTCGACTGCCCTTTGTACGCATCCTTTGGAGCACGCTATTCGCGGCATTGGCCCCTCACTACTCGGAATCCTGGCTCCGGCGCTCCTGAACTGCGTGCACATCCTTCAGACAGGAAACAATGATGCTTCGCCCACTTTGCCCGTGAGCACAGGAAAGTGTTAAGCTCTATAATTTTTAGTGTCATGGGAGCTTTGGAAGGGCGCCTTGACCGCGTTTCAAGGACAAGTCATCATCGATCGCCGACTTGTCTAGCTAGTTAGGAGAAGCCCAAAGTTAGGTTTTAGAGCCTTGAAGCTTAAAGGCACTTTGGGAGCATCATGATTTTATCTATCTAGTCCTTGTTCTAGTTCCTTTTTTTCTTCTTCTTTTGGGTTATCACTTTGAGATTTATAATACCAACATGTACATATTCTACCTTCTATAAAATGAGCCAGCAATTGCTGAATCTTTCAAAAAAACCAGATATATCTAGATGCCTTTTTATTGTGTAAATTCTCGCCGAACCTACCTGAAAAGTGTCTACATCATCTGTTTTACAAAAGTTAAAACATCTTATATTTCGGAGCGGAGAGTATATATGGTTTCCAGTCTAACCGCGGCACGTCATGGTCTATGGGCGAGGCATTGCATGTCGAATTTGAGGTATTTTAATTAGCCGGGTCTTATGACCATAATAAATACAAATTCTGAAATTCTATTTGACACATTTAGTACATGACAACATGTGGCTGTGAAGTAAAGCTAAAGTTTAGTCCCATTTCTTTTAGAGTTACATCACCTTATATCTGAGACTACGTATACTAAGTGAGTGAGAAAGAGAAAAGCTCTCACGCCTCGACACCCGCCACGTCTACGTCCACGACATGCGCCGGAGTTAAGGAATCTCATCGGTAGCCGACCTTTATTTTATTGTTTTGGAAGGAGTGGTATAAACCATTACTTGAACCACGTTAATTGTAGATCCTTTTTGAAGCGTGGGCTGTGTTGGCTTCAGATGGCTGCGCCCATGGCCTACCAGCCGGCACTATATAAACTATCCTGAGCCAACATGACTATAACTCATCATACGCACCTCCTTCCAGTACATTCGCCGTGCGCCTTCGTCTTCCCTATTCCCGACGGCATGCGCCACAAATCGGGGACGGTGAGCCTCACGGAACCCCGCCTCTTGTGATCACATGCGGTGAGGGCGGTCAAAAGATTTTGGGAGCACTCCAACCGCGACTACTGGCATCAAAAATACGTCCCTGCTTGAGGATTCCCGAATAGCGAATTCTTTTGAGACGTCTCGACCTCTTCAACAACCTCAACATGGGCGGAAACAATGAATGCGCTACCGCTATAGCCACCACGCTGCACGTACGTGATCCTGAACTTTTTCTCTTTCAGTTTTGCTAGGGGTTTTTTTGTTCTAGCGTATAGAGTAGATGTGATCCAGTTTATCCGTCTATATACAATGATTTACGTTTACTCTATTGATCTCGTGATCTGTTTAATTGCTATTTGTATGATCATGCTTTTCCAGTGTTATTAGGATTAAATCATGGATTATTTCTTATATTTTCAATAATTAAAAAAACTGATTATAGACAGCGCTGAATTCCATTGGTGTAGCGGAGCTACTAGTCGCCTCCTTTTATGATATACACATAGAGATGGCGAGAAAGTTCCCTGATTTAAAACCTAAGCATATAGCGCTATTCTTGGCAAACCTGAATGGTATCTTTTACTACTCGGTGGAAGAGGCTTTATGAAAACTGATACCATGTTTACGTGGCTCTTTCCATTCTTAGGGACAACATTTGTTATTCCATACATGTCATTTTGATAATGGCAAAGGAAGTGTGGGATGCGCTAAGGAGCCAAGTTTGAGGTCTTGGATCTTTGACACTAAGTTATATGTCATGGAGCAATTCTATGAATACAAGATGATGAAATTTGCTCCATCATTTGAAAGCCTCATGAGATACAATCACTTGTCTGCAAAAAACTTGAGCAGTTTAAATTAGCCTCATCGAACAAGTTTTGGCGGCGACATTATTGCCAGCTTCCTCCTAGGTGAACTTTTATTACTTCTACGAAACATAGAGACAGAGTTTCCCATTACGGATCTCGCCAGGTCTCATATGGAAGAAAGGGAGATCAAAGGACACTGCGTGCTGGAAGTATTGTGAGGGGCTTATAGTGCCAACTTAGTGCTCAGAAGAAAAACTTCCCATCCCAAAAGTTTAAGGATAAGAACAAATCTGAAAGTAAAGGGGAGTTTATCGTAAGAATGGGCCACGCCTCAACCAACTTCAGAAAAAAGATAAGAAGAAGGCTGACCTTACGTCTGTGGCGATCCTGATTATTAGACTCCTGTTGCCTAATGCGGCTTTGGCGTCAACATAGAACAAAGGCGAAGACACGTAATGTTGTGATTAGCGACAATGAGATGAAGGATCTTTGGTGGTATTTTACCACTATCCTTGCAAGTATATCATTCTCTAAACATTTAGATGATAAGGCGCTAATACACATGTATTTTTGATATTTCACGTTTTGTTCTTGTCCCGGGTCTCAAGGACTTCTTCCATCGCGATGAAAGTAACTCATCATACATTCATGGTGTTGATATGGTAAATCAGAAGTTTGCTGGGAAAGACCTAGTGAAGAATGTGCAACCACGTTCCTTGTTAATAAGAATCTAGAAGTAGTGGGATCGCTTCTATATCGAGATGATTTTAAGTAGGTTTTTAGGTCAATAAAGTTGTAATTTAAAGTGTACAATTTCTTGGGAAGGGTGATGGCTCGGGGTTGATGTAGGCGTGTGGGAACCCAGGAAGGTATGATGAAACACGCAGCTGACAGTTACGGTGTGAAACCAAGGTTTAATCGGCGAACTAGTAGGATGAGAAGCCTGCCCAAAGGTGTTGCTAGCTAAACTTATGGCGGTATACACAGTTCAATGTGTAGCAACATGGAGACACCTTTTAACACAACCACATAACTATCCCCAACTTGCGATAGAATTTGTCAATCTCATAGTGTTCTTTGGCTCAAAAGGATTAAGCGTGTCAAATGGAAGGAAGTATGGTTGCATAAAAAAGTAACTTCAGCGATGCAAATAGTTTGTATAGATTGTATGTAAAAGAAAGGACCGGGATCCATGGTTCACTAGGGTGGCTCTCCTTAAGATAGATAACATCTTTGGGGTGCACAAATTACAGCGGGGCAATTGACAAACATCGGGGCGCAATGCATGCAAACTATTACTTGAGATCCCTCCGTTATAGGAGATGAGGTAATGAAATGACCTCTTGACTCTTTCATTAGTTTTTGATCGGGTACTTAGGGTTTTAGAATCCAGGGCATCTTATAAGCTGGAAGGAGAGGCCGAGGGTTCTGGTGGCCACACCACACCGCTGGCGTGGCAGGCCTATTGTGACCAGGTGAATGAGCCCCCGGCTCCTCCAGAGTCTCCTATTTTACAACATCCCCGATGACTTTGGAAAAATAGGCACTTTGGCTTTGTCCCGTCAATTCGAGAATATTCATTTTCTGACTTTCCTGGAACCAAAACAGCGGAAAATGGGTAGTGACCTTTATGACTCTTGTTAATAGGTTAGTCAAGAAATCATGAAAGTACTCAAAGTTGGAACAAACACAAAAAGTGGATAAAACCAAGCATGGAACATCAAAAAATTAGATACATTTGCAATGTATCAACATCCCCAAGCTTAACTCATGCTTTCGTCCCCTCGAGTAGGTAAGTGATAAAGAAAATAATTTTTTGGGGTGGCATGCAGCATCGAACTTGATCAAGTATTTGTAAAACATTCAAAGATGGGATGTAGTGCTTCAATCATAACATGAAAGACAAGTTCATAAAACAAAGGAAACTATGATGCAACATGAAAAGAATTACAACAAGATTCTGAATAACAATGCTTTGCAGGCAGTTGTTTATTTTCATAAATAAAACATAGCATAATAGTATTCAGCTTGTCCATATAGGTAGCATATGTAAATGCATAGGACACCTTCAAAGTTCATATGAGTGACTAGATAAAATAGTTTAAAGCAAACAATATCAAGTTATGCATGATCAACTAGTCTTGGGACGAAATACATAGAACTAAGAATAGCCACTATGCTCTCAAAGTAGTGCATAAGGTGAAGGTGGAGACTCAATATAATGGTGGAAGAAAGGCCTTCATAGAGAGGTAGGGATTCAAGTCTCATAAGAGGCTTCCAAAAATTATTGTACTTATAATTTTCCAGCTCTCGTTGCTATCATAAGGCATCTTGAAGGTGATTAAGGTTTAAAGTGACACAAATGTAAGAAGAATATGTGACAAGTTATAAACCGAAATCTCATGCTGCGCTTACTTACGAAGACCAATCCTCATGCTACTCAACTTTAGTCACAAGTAAGCTCTTGTCATTGTAAGTACATATGTATGATAAGAACCGCCATGATGGGGTACCCCTTGCATATAATACAGGAGCTATCCATAATCAAAATGACAAACCAGAAGTAGACAATGAGCATCTCATGATCTTTTTGTATTTGCTATTTGCATAGGGTTTTTTATTGAGGATGCTTTCATAAATTAACTCATTATGGTGATGCTGCAAGGTTCCACCATGATTAAGCATGAAAGCAAGCTAGCGTACCCGAGCGTCTCTCTTTAACACACATACAAACTCCATGCAGTCTTACAAGTTTCCACTTTTATTTTCACACGGGGATCCAGTAAGCAAAAGAACATGAGTTATCAGCAGGGGTACAAAGTACAAATTACCCCAATGTTGAAAAAGCGTTCCCCATGATACATGGTTCTACTAATTTCAAAACTTATAAAGCGCGACGCATATCGCTTTAACAAATAAGGACCCAGCAGGATTCAAGTTTATTAGATGCAAAAAAAAGTAAAATTGTGTACCCATCAAGTTCGGTGAAAGGAGCTTTAATCCACTGAAGTTTTCTCATAACAAGTTTAATTTGGAAGGTAAACAAAAAGCATGAATATACTTGGAATAGCATAAGATAAGTGAGGTAGGTATGGTTGGACTCTTTGGAATAACCCTTTGGTTTAGGGAGTTGGATGCATGAGTGGAACTCATATACTTGGTTGTGGAAGAAATTTGGCAAAACAAAATGGGGCGACAAACTAAAGGAGAGCAATAATGGCCATAATAATCATATAGCGGAAGCGACAAAACATCATTGATAAAAAAGCATAAAGTAGATACTACAAGTTGAAAACTAAAGGGATCATGAAGGCTATGGTGACTTAGAGATAGTCTATAACATGGTGTGAGCATCAAGCCAAGTCGACCCAAATAAAGCATCAAAAGGAGAATACCACTATACTATGCTTTTAATATGCTAAAACAACGCGCTTGGATTCATCCAGAGCACATTAAGCAATCTCAATTGTTTTATAACAAATCATGCTACTTTTTCATCAAAGAATACTAATCCCATAAAGCCAAAAACAATATCAAAGCATGACATGACCAAAGCATATACCGCAATTCGAAAAAAAAAAAGAAAAAAAAAACAAGCTCTTTTTACCACATAAGCATGAACTTTCCCTACTCTTTTCCAAACCAAACCAAACTATTTGCAAACCCAATGTATGAAAGAGGGGTCCAACTAATTTATTCAGCAAACTAAGCAAACCAAACAAGCGAAAAACCAAAAAAATGAAAAAAAGCGGCTCCAAGAACAACTTCCGCAGCATGGTAAACAATAAAAATGAAGCGTTTGGAAGAAACACTGGATTTTTATTGATGAAGAAAAGATACCTTGAGCATCCCCAAACTTCAACTTGGACTTCTTAGATATTTCTTGGGGTGACACGCGTTACATCCCCAATCTTAAGCTTTAGTCCATCCTTCATCTCATTACTCAATCCTTCCATACACGAAAATTTTCCTTCATACAAAACTTCACACAATCTTTATTAGCAACATTGGTGCACTCATGATAATAGGTCTTAAGGTTCAGTTCTAACACCAAATAAACTTCCATTAGAACACTAGCTACTGTAGCACTTCCCTCAAAAAGCTCAATTCTCCAAAAGAACTCAAAAAGAAACCAACAAGAAGCAAATGCAGAAAATGGCAGAAATATATAAAACAAGACCAACAGGTAAAGACGAATTTTTTCGAAGATCTTCTGTTGCTCAAATCGAAAAAGTGTTGAACTATCAGAAAGTTAGATAACAACCTGGGGTAGAAGCACAAAAATTCACGCCTCAAAAAAACGTTCAGATATTTTACACGAACTTTTACGGTGAAGCACATAAATCTGTTTCGGGACACCAACTTTCCTAATCATTACTTCTCTCTCATTAGAGGTTACTCTTGGCACAAAAGCAAATAAAAAAGGATAAGGAGGTTATTACTGAAGTAATAACTTCCAAGACTCATCTAAAACTTTGGGTTATCTCCCAATAAGTACTTTTCTTTCGCCTTTAAGTTAGGCATAGAAGCAGAAAAATGATCAAGTGTTCTCGAATGAAGAAGCATTAAGATCAATACCGAAATATTTTCAACAAGGCAAAGGTATATCATCCAAATGAGTTCTAGAGGATCCTCTATTAATGCTCTTAGGTTCACTATTTTCATCAGAAGGGTTTTCAGGAACAATCCAATCAAGATTCTTTTCTATGGCTTCATGTATTGCTGCTAGTTTTAAGGGTATTGGCATCTTAGGTTCCTTCCCATTAGGTTCTGTTTTGTTCATCTTTTCTCGTGTACCAACAACATCTACATATGAGCCTAGCATATTAAAACGTTCAAAGACTTTCCTAGCTTCCTTGGCAACATCATAGAACTCCTTAAACAAAGTTTCTAGAATAAAATCCCTCTTTTCAGGGTCCTCAATTTCTTTAAGCTTAAGAAACATTACTTGCATTAAGGGGTTGAGGTTAACAAACCTAGCTTCTAACATGTGAATTAAAGAAGCTGCATCAATCTCATAGTTTGGAGCAAGTTCTGCAAGGGATCTATCCTCAGTATCTTCATGCTTACTAACATGATTAAAGAATTCTTCAATATTATCTTTCCCAATTATAAAACCACTACCAATTGAAAGGTCTTTCAGGGTGAATTTAGGGATCAACATGGTGAGCTAAGGAATAGGTGACAACTAAAGGAGACTTAATTTTTGTGTGTTTTTGGTAAAGAAAGCAAACTAGAAAAACTAATTTTTTGTGTGTTTTTGATAACAAAACAAGCAAACAAAGCAAAAGGAAACTAAGCAAAACAAAAATAACAAAGTAAAGAGATAGGTTATGAGGACTCCTTGTGAAGATGTCACTTGACTCCCGGCAACAGCGCCAAGAAAATGCGTGATGGCTCGGTGTTGATGTAGAGCTCGTTGGGAACCCCCAAGAGGAAGGTATGATGAGCAAAGCGACAAGTTTCCCTCGATTATGAAACCAAGGTTTAATCAGACCGGTAGGAGCAAGGAAACACCCCAAAGGCATTGTTAGCTGAGCCTTGGCGGTGCACTACCAGTGCTAGTAACAGCGTGGAGACCTGCACAACACAACCACATAACTTTGTCCCCAACTTGCGATGAGGTTGTCAATCTCACCATGTTTTGCTGAAAACAAAAGTTAAGCGTATCGAATGGAAGATGTAATGGTTGCGAGGAAAGTAAACACAAAGCGATAAACAGTTTGTAGATTGTATGTAAAAGAAAGGACTGGGATCCATAGTTCACTAGAGGTGGATCTCCTTAAGATAGATAACATCTTGGGTGAACAAATTACGGTGGGCAATTGACAACCATCGAAATCAATACATGCATATACTAATCTTCTTAACTCCTTTGAGACTTGATTGGGAATTACAACATTATACATAGACCGCCATCCAACTACATCTATGACTAATAATCAACCTTCAGGTTATCATCAAATCCCCTCGATTAAGTTGCAAACAGCAGTTATTGCTTCACAATTGCGTGTAAAGTAAACAATACGATTTTCTATGAACAAAAGGATTGTTGTTTTTTCTCTAGTAGCAACACATCTAGTGCCTTAGATATTTACATCACTAGCCCAGATTACGAGAGGCATGAACCCACTATAGAGCATAAATACTAACTCTTGGAGTTGCTAGCATATACTTGGCCAAGATGGCTGCTAACAGCGGAAAGCATGCAAGATCACAAATAACAAAGACATGATAGAATCAATAATCTATCTAAAATAGCATCTCAATATCCATCGGATCCCATAAACACAACATGTAGAATTACAAATAGATGATCTTGATCATGAGCGAAGCTCACAAGATCTAGACATGAAAGCACAAAGGAGGAGAACCAACCATCTAGCTACTACATGGATCCGTGGTCAAGGATGAACTACTCACGCATCACACGAAGGCTTGCATGGTGATGAAGAAGGCCTCGGGGTTAATTCCCCTCTCCAGGTAGGGTGCAGGAAGAGCTTGATCCCTCCGATCTTGGGATGGAGATGGCCGGTGGCTCTGAGACTCTTCGTGGATTTTTGATGGTGCCAGGTTTTTCGTCCGAGGCATCTTATAAGCGGAAGGAGAGGCCGAGGGTGCACAGGTGGCGACACCACCCCTGGCGGCGGCGGGCCCTGGCCAGCGTGGCCGGGTGGTGTGGTGGCCCCTGGTTCCTCTCCGTCGTGATACGGCATCTAATCACTTCGAAAAAATAGGCACTTTGGCTTTTGTTCGTCCAATTCGAGAATATTCATTTACGACTTTCCGGAACCAAAAGCAGTAGAAAATAGGCAGCACTGTGGCTCTTGTTAATAGGTTAGTTCAAGAAATCATATGAAAAGTACTCCAAAGTTGGAACAAAACACAAGAAAGTGGATAAAACCAAGCATGGAACATAAAAAATTATAGATACATTTGCAATGTATCAGAGGGTTATGAGCGCAGAGGTATTAAAACTTGTCTTTATCGACTCATGTACTAAAGTTATTAATATTATTTGCTATGATAATGAGTCAATATTGGGCATTCAGGACTCTATCATATTAACTTTGGTTGTGTGGCGTAGCTAGCCAATATGAGTTTAATTCTGAAATTCACTACTATCAAGATTCTAAGTGTTAGTTTGCATTCAAGGAAAGCAATCCAAGTCTCATATGACCATGGAACTGAAACTTAGCACTTGGAACTTATACATTCGGATCTATGTAAAGATGAATGGTGTTTTGATAGAAGGTGCAAAATGATACTTCATAACATTGATTGATGACTTCACTAGATGCTGCTATGTTTATCTTACGAAATCTAAAAGATGAAGCTTTGAACTACTTCAAAATCTATAAAGATGGCGAAAACCAACTTGATCTTAAAATCAAGTGGCTAAGATCTCGATCATGGTGGAAGAATTTTTAAATGAATTTGATTTATTCTATAGGGAACATGGTATTATACATGAGAAGACACGTTCCTACTCACCCCCAATCAAATGGGGTGGCCAAAATAAGAACCGTACTCTAATTGATTTGGTTAGCATGTTAAATACATCGGATCTTTCCAAGGAATGGTGGGGCGTAATGACTATGTCTCATGTCTAAACCATGTTCCCGTAAAGGATAAAACCATGACTCATTTTAGGAATGGGAGAAGAAAAACTAAACTCTCTTACTTACGAACTTGGGGATATGCGGAAAGTCAATATTCCAATACCCAAGAAGCGAAAGATTGGACCAAGAACCATGGATTGTGTTTTTACGGGATATGCTTTTCATAGCATTGGCTATATATTTTGATAGTAAAATATGAGGTATCCGACATGCATGTTGATACGATTATGAAGTCGAATGATGCGACTTTATTTGAGACATATTTCCATGAAAGGTATGTTTAGCTCATTAAATTAGGAGATGACTAGTTCATCTAGTTAGAAATTTTCTATAATTTCTGAACCCACTATGCGATAGAACACTATGATGATCCCGTGGAGGATGACAATGAAGCTCCCTAAAGGAGCAAGAGACAAAAGACTGCAAAGTCATTTGGTGATGATTTCATTGTGTAACATGGATTATACTCCCACTACTATTTTAGAAGCCTATGCATACGAAGATGATGACTCTTTGGAAGGAAGTCCGAGGAGAGTGAGATGGATTCCATCTTAGCTAATGGAACTTAGGAAGTCACTGATCATCCTTATGGGTGCAAACCTGTAGGATGTAAGTGGGTATTTAATAAAAAGCTTAGACCTGATGGTACTATTGAAAAGTACAAGGCATATCTTATCTTCAAGGGTTATACCCAGAAAAGAGGTGAAGACTTCTTCGATACACACTCACATATAGCCAGATTGACCACTATTAGAATCACTATCCTTGGCTCCCTCCACAGGTCTTGTCGTTCATCAAATCAATGTTAAGACATCTTTTCTTAATGGAGATAGATGAGGAAATTTATATGGAGTAGCACGATGAATTTGTAGTAGATGGTAAATAAGGAAAGGTGTGTAAGTTAGTAGAAATCTTTGTATGGTCTTAACCAAGGTCCTAGCGATGGCACGAGAAGTTTGAAGAACTTTAACAACTGAAGGATTTATTGTAAGCAAGAAGCTGATAAAGGGTATGTACTATCACCATGGTGTGGCGAGAAGTTATTTTGTGTCTCTAGGTCAAAGGTTCCTATCTCACTTCTTTGATATGAAGGACTTGGGAGTGTCAATGTAGTCTTAAACATCAAGTTACTAAGGATGACAATGGTGGGATTACACTACGCCCGGACCCACTATGTGGAAAGATATTGAGTCACTTTGGGTATAGCAAGTATTCTCAAACACCTTATGATCAGTGTGCTACTTCAAAATAATCAAGGAAGGCTAAAAGATCAATTGAGATATTCTCAAATAATTGGCAAGCTCATGTATTTAGCCAATGCTCTGAGGGCTGACATCTCCTTTGATATGAGCAAATTGAGTCAATTTGTGTCAAATCCGAGATGATCATTGGCATGCTCTTGAGAGAGTTTCGCGGTATTTGAAAACCTTTATGAGCTATGGTATTCACAATCTGGGTATTCATGTGGGTGTGAGGGCTATAGTGATTCAAACTAGATATCGAGTCTTTGATAAGATTAAGGCCATGAGTGGTTATTTGATTACACTTGGTGGTGGTGTTGTTTTCAAGTCTTGCAAGTAGACCATCTTGAGGTCGACAATGGAAGCCTGACTCCACAACATTAGACACAACCACTATTGAAGAGTAGCTTCATGAGCTCTTGATGGACTTACGTGGTTGAAAAATTAATACCGCTATTCGGTGAACTATCACTAGTAGGAAAAAACATCCATGGATGGCATACCCGTGGAGCACCTTGATATGGTGCTCCACGGATGATATCCGTGGCGCACAACAAAATGGTTCACAGGGTATGACCCTAACAATGGCGCCCGATCAAATTGGTGTGCCACACCTAAGTGGGCCCGACGCAGAGTCACCCCATCTATCCATGATTGCCGCAAATTGGTGTGTGCCATGCATAAGTCACGTTATCCATGGTGCACGCTATTTTGGTGCACCAGATAAGTGTGGGCCTGGTCCTCACGAAAGGTGGCGGTATCCATGGGCGCACCTTATAGGGTGCGCCAACGACTGGAATATCTATGGCAACAAATAGGAGTGCACAATGGGTATGTCGTGCCACCTACCATAAAGGTGGCACCTCCACCACCTACCACCATAAGCACCACCATTTCTACCATAGATCTAGCTAAGGGTTCCTCTGCCTCACTACCCCATTTCTCCAATTCTTCCTCCATTTTGGCTTATTAAAACCCCTTTGGGTTTGATGGATCTGTAAAGGGACTCCTCTCCACCTTGTAGATCCACTAAAGCACACTTTCTCTCCTCCTCGACATCTTTGTCTCCATCAAGTTTGGCTAACTACATGACATACTCGTGTATGAGTCTACGTCTGATAACTTGTCTACTACGTGAGTATATAGTTGTATGGATACATGCTTGTTTGTGTGTGGGCGTTGGCGGTATGATGCCATGTTTTGTATGTGAGGCTTTCGTCGTTTCTTAGGAGATGTTTGCATGCATATGCTTGTGTTCTTATGTATGCTTTGTGTTGTGTAGGTGCGGTGTGGTGCATGGATGTTTGCCAAAATGTTGATTCATTTCTATTTGTGAAACTTTTGGTTCTATATGTCCTATTTATAGGTAAGGTCGTGCGAATTTTTACATGACCATGTACATGTTTGCATGGTGTGGTTCTAAATATTGTCTTTGCTCCATCTTGCATAGGAAACCATGGTGCACCACATGGTGAAGCTATGGTGGCTAGAAAAGGCATGCTGTGGTCATCATGGTTGGAGAAACATGGCCGAGATAAGATGGCCTTGTAGAGATGCAAACTTGGGACCCTAATCAAACCTGATTCCTGGACATTGGAGAAGCACTTGCTCATGGGTGGTTTCATGCGACTACATTGATGGTACGTCAAAAATGGGGCACCATCAGGAAATGGTGCTCACGAAGGCGCTTGAGACATGATCATGATGAAGGAGATGCGGACATGATTATCATGAAGGAGATGCGGACATGATCATTGTGAAGGAGATGCGGATCCGGTAATGGTGGTGGAGAAGGCAGCGGACATGTAACACGCTAACTTCAGCTTTAGGGGACTCTCATGTTCAAGGACGCACTCCTCAAGGAGGCGCAATGCCAAAGCTACTGCGGAGAAAGCCAAGATGGTGCAAATGAATAAAGGCAGATTACTCTATTGTAGCCTAAGTGCCTACCCGAGCATACACACGAATGTAACCCTCAAGACTCTACGGAGATGAAGGTGCAACACAAATGGACCGACATGAGGTTCGGCGATAACATGGAATTCTGGCACAATATAGCTATCGAGGGAACACATTGCCAAGAGGTATCGATGATGCCAAGAAATTTGTGTGCCTGTAGATTTACCATACGTCAAATCTGCGCATATATGACTATGCACTTTATGGGGGCAGTACCTGATAGAACCACATGTTGATTGTGTGGCCATACACGATACAAGAGAGGAACAAGAAAGTTCCTCAAAAAGTGATGTGATACTTTCCTATCACTCCCTGTTTGCAGCGGTATTTCGTAGAGCCTAAGGAAGCGAAGCTCATGCAATGTACTTGGAGAAGGGAGAAGCTTAAATATGAACAGGAGAAGGTCAAGATCTTGACACACCTTGCGATGCTAGCTAGTGGCACACATTGGACATGGAGTTTGAAGAGGAGTTCGAGGCGATGCTAGGAGCGTTAGGCTGGGTATGAGCATCGATGGACTCAATCCTTTAACAGCGAGTAGCACACCTAGCTTTGGCCTGTTTGTGTCCATACAACCTCCCGATGGTTGTTACTTGCGAAGTAGAATGCGATACATAGTATTATTATTCAGGGCGAAACACTGGGCATCGATATGCATCGTGTCTCGGTGTTGAAGAATTAGACACGCTGTGGGAGGCGTGACCCTATCGTGTGGCCTACATGGGAGAATATTTCCCTCAGAGGTCGCGTTTCTCATGGCGGTGAAAACTATCCTGGTTACGCATATGTATAGTGCGGTGAGCAATGACACAATGCATGTGTCAGGTGCATGGAAAAAAAACCCATATGTAGCTACCAAGGATCCCAGGTCTTCAAAAACTATGTTTCGGAGAATTCGAAAGTGGCTTGCCGTGGATCACCCATGGAGAAAAGGCGGAGATCTGTTCAATGGTAAGGACAAGTTCGAAACAACCCCACCTAGGAGGAGTAGTGAGGATATAAATGACTTGCTAGAAAAATAGGAGGAGTGCCCTACATTGAATGAAGTGTCAGGGACAAAGCAGTCTTTGGGTGTATGGAAAACAAGGTCTATTTTTGGGACCTGCATCTGGAAATACCTCCACATGCCCCATAGCCTTGATATCATGCACAACATGAAGAACATGCAAGAGAGTATGATTGGCATGAAGGAAATATGCC
This sequence comes from Avena insularis, assembly GCA_023614405.1. NCBI lineage: Eukaryota > Viridiplantae > Streptophyta > Magnoliopsida > Poales > Poaceae > Avena > Avena insularis. The sequence goes on along the minus strand of CM042696.1, from coordinate 459,962,350 downwards.
CTGAGAGGCAATAATAAAGTTGTTATTATGTATTCCTTGTATATGATAGATGTTTATTTTGCATGCTATAATTGTATTGATAGGGAACATCAATACATGTGTGTTTAATAAACAAAAGGGTTCCTAGTTATACCTCTCTTATGGACTAGCTTGTTGATTAACAAGATGATCAAGGTTTCCTAATCATGGACATTGGCTGTTGTTAATAACAAGGTCACAGCATTTGTGAAATAATGTGACGAACATTCATCCGAAGTATAGCATTACGATCAAGTCATTATGTTTATATTGTTATAACATCATACAAAGTAGTCTTAGTCCTTAGACCATGAGATCATATTAATTTCTAACAGGAAGAGTATCTTGATAACATCAAACATCACACCGTAACAGGTGACCATAAGGTGGGTTGATTGCTATGAAGGTGTTATGTTGAAACTCATGGATCAAAAGTGGAATTTTTCAATCCCGATGGCGGATAGATATACTCTGGGCCCTCTGGTGATATCACATTAAGATAGCTTGCAAGCAAGTGATGTGATCACTAGAATGTTATATCATGGGAACGAGAAAAGAGTGCATGTCGGTAATGAGATCAAACTAGGTATTTGGATACCGATGATCGAATCTCGGACATGTATTATATCATGAGACAAAGGGATTAAATTGCTGACGTTAAAGGTTCTCCGCAGTCCACGAAGTCATCGTTGAATATGCGAGGAGTCATTATGGATGTCGAGTCCGCTTCGATTATTGATCTGAGAGGAGTCTCAATCATATACGCATTGATAGCGAACCATAGGGTGACACATAAGGGTTGCCAAACACCATTTAGGAGCACATATGTTTCTAGACAAAAGGTTTGCAAAGTGCGAAATGTTTGATAGAAACATGAATTATTCGATAAACCGGAATTGTTCTGGTGAAATTGCGAAAGTGGTTACGCATGTGATATTGAAATGTTGCAAGGGTTTTATGTGAATGTTTGTTAATTAAAGTAATTAACAAAATTCTGAATAAAATAAATAAAAGAGTTTTATTAATTGAGAGTTGCATTTAATTTGGTGGAAATTAAATACATGTGAGTGGGATTTTGGGTGGAGCCATATTTATGTGAGTGGAGGTTCACCACATGAATGAAGGAGGAGGAGTCCCCCTCATGCGGCTATGGGAGGGAGGTCTCCTCCTCCTATATAAATCCCCCCTCTCCCCTCTCACAAACCACACCGCCTCGGGAAGGCTCTCTCCCCCCCTCTAGATATTCCCCCATGGTCTCGGATTAGCGAGATACATGTTCCCAGTGGCCTTGCAGGAAGGAGTTCTTTGCTTCGCTGATTCGCTGGGCGAGGAGGTGGAGGTTGTCCGATGGCTTGAACATGTGTGTGAGACGGATGCGCTGCTGATTTGCGGCGCTCGGACTTCCTACGATCTTGAGATCGGCAAGCATGCGACTACATCAACCACGAGTTCCTACTCGTTAACAAAACTTCGTTGTCTTGGTAAGTTCTCCATGGATGTATGTCCACCGTTGCTCTGTATCTAGTAGATAGATCTTGGCATATAGTTCTCATCGTAGGAATTTTTTTGTTTTCTATGCTGCGGACCGCGGTGGTATCGAGCCTGATCTATGCGTAGGTGCTTTTGCAGGTAGTACACATATGTTTATATGTGGGCGATGATAATCATGTTATTGCATCTTCTATGTACTTTGGATATTGCTGGCATAGTGGGATGAGCGGCGGACCAACCTTACATGTCATTACATGAGACCGGTTCAGAGACGGACATGCAACTAGTTTTGCATAAGTGGCTAGCGGGTGCATCTCTCCTACTATAGTCAATATCTGATTTACAGCGAGTTTCTAATAGCAGTTATCGTCGTTTGTGGTTCATGTTAAGTAGGTAAGACCGGTTCTATCTCCGAAAGCCCTAAGCCACGTAAAACTTGCAATTGATAAATTAGAGGCGTCTAGTTTAGATCATTCTTTGAGGTAGTGTCTTGATATGGTATTGTTGTAAGTAGATGTATGATAGATACTCTTACAACTCATAACGATGTAAGTTCCGTGAACCTTGGCCTTATCAGAAAGGAATGATAGAGATCATACCACGATGCAAATGATAGAGATCAAATGCATGGACCATATCACCTCACTTCACACATTAGATGTTAGCATCTTATATTGCTAGTTTGGCGTTTTTGGTAGCATTATAAGATGATCCCTCATTAGATGTCAAGATAAAATGTGTTCTTCCTAAAGTATGCACCGTTTGTGGATCGTGTTTTGAGGCATCTGCGTGATGATTGGGTGTTCTCGACTCTACGCTTTCATACAGCGGGTGTAAGACAGTTTACATGTGAATACTAAGGTTCTTACTTGGCAAGCCTAGCATGTACGAGACATGGCCTCGAACACGGACCGAAAGTTTAAGCATGAGTCATATAGTTGATATGATGCCCATATTCATGCTCGCCTTTGAAGCTTCTGCAAACTCACGTGATGATCGGACTTGGTATAGTGGATTTGGTTCATGTAATCACCAAAAGGACACGAGGGATGTCGTTTTTGTGTGGGAGTTCATTAGTAATTTGGATTAGTTGAACTCAATATATCATAAACTTAGTCTAAATAAACTTCACAAATTCTGTTGTAGATGGCACCACCTGCTTTTAATTTCAATGTGTTCATGGAGAAAGAAAACTTGCTGCGAATGGTAGCAACTTTACCAGGCTATGATTTGAGGATTCTCCTCCTTTGCTGCACAAAATCAATATGTACTAGAGGCACCGCTAGGCCCCCACCAGCTTGATTACTAACGAGGAAAAGAATGTCTATATAACTCGTGAGGAGGACCACACCTGTAGTTCATTGCGGCATCTTTGTATGGGCTAGAGCTAGAACTTGACGTTTGAAAATGGCAATACCTTTGATACCATGGGAGAATTGAAAATGATTTTACGATACCCATGATGCGTGAGAGTTATAATGCTTCTGAAAAGTTCTTTAGCTGCATGATGGAAGAGAACAGATCCGTTAGTGAACGCATTACTCAAAATGTGCAGGTCGCCCGATAAGCTTGTGTCCTTAGGAATAATGATTCCCATTGACTTAGGCATACATCGTGTTCTCAATCTACGCCCTTAGCTACAAAAGCTTCGTGATGAACTATAATATGAAGGGCATGAAGAAGTCTCTTCCGAGCTTACATCGATACTTAAGACTGCGAAGTGGAGATTGGGAAAGAACATCAAGTGTTGATGATCAATAGGACCACCGGTTTCAAGAAGGACAAGAAAGGCAAGCACAAGGGAAAGAAGGGTGGCAAGTCTGTTGCCATGACTCAAAAGAAACCGAGCTGGCCCTAAGTCTAATACCGAGTGCTACTATTGCAAGGGGTAGCCATTGGGCGCAAAGCGCCCCAAGTATTTGGCGGACAAAGAAGGCGCAAGGCAAACAAAAGGTATATGTGATATACATGTTATTGATGTGTACTTGACTAGTACTCATGAGCTTTTGGAGGTATTTAATCACGGATCGGTTTGCTAATATATGTAACTTCGGTTAGGGGCTGCGGAACAAGCGACAACTAGCAAGGGATGAGGTCACGATGCGGTCGACAATGGATCAGAGTTGATGTGATCGCCGTGAACGCTGCCTCTCCATATGCCGTCGGGATTAGTTATAAACCTGAATAATTGTTATTTGGTGCACTGCTTTGAGCATGAACATTGTATCGGATGCGTGTTTGATGCAAAGTAGTTATTCGTTTAGAATCTGAAAACAATGGTTGTTAGACTTATATGAATAATATCTTTATGGTCATGCACATGTTGAATGGTTTATTCTGTTGGATCTCGATAGTAGTATTACATATTCATAATGTGGATGCTAAAAGTTAAACTTGATAATGATATATCTCCATATATGTGGCACTTTAGTATAGGTCATATTGGCGTTAAGCGCATGAAGAAACTCCATTCGATGGACTTTTGGAATCACTTGATTTTGAATCATTTGATACATATGAACCATGCCTTATGGACAAGATGACTAGAAACGCCGTTTTCGGTTCAATGGAGCAGGCAACATATTTATTGGAAATCATACATCTTGATGTGTGTGGACCAATGAGTGTGTCGCGAGGTGGATACCGTTATTTTGTTACTTTCACGGATGATTTGTGTAGATACGGGTATATCTATTTGATGAAACATAAGTCTAAAACCTTTGAAAAGTTCAAAAATTTCAGAATGAAGTGGAAAATCATGTATGAAAGATCAAATTTCTTGGTCAGGCCGTGGAGGAGAGTATCTTAATTCTGAGTTTAGCACACATATGAAAGACTGGAATAGTTTCACAATTCACACCTGCCAAAACACCATAATGTAATGGTGTGTGAGCATGTAATGTCGAACTTTATTGGATATGGTTAGATCTATGATATCTCTATTGACTTGCCCTGTCATTTTGGGGTTATGCACTAGAAACTGCATTCACTTTAAATAGGGCACCATCTAAATCCGTTGAAAAGACACCGTATGAATTATGGTTTGGAAACAAACCTAAGATGTCATTCTTAAAGTTTGGGGATCACGATGTTTATGTGAAGAAACTTCAGCCGGATAAACTCGAACTAGCGGAAAATCGTCTTCATAGGATACCCTAAGGAAGCGATTGGGTATACCTTCTATCACTGATCACGAGGAAAGGTCTTTGTTGCCAGAATGGATCCTTTCTTGAGAAGGAGTTTCGTGAAAATTGTGAGTAGTGGAAGGTAGAACTCGAAGAGGTTATTGAACCTTCTCTTCAAGAAATGGCTAGTAGCACAGAACCGGAAGTTGTTTCGGAGTTGACTTCACCTAATGAAGAGAGAGATAATGATATTGATCATGAAACTCCGAAAGAGGACACTACCGAACCTCGCAGGTCAAGCAGGACATGTACAACTCCTGAACTGTACGGCAATCATGTTATGAATTTCATGATTGATGAAATAGATGACCCTGCGACGTATGAAGAAGCGATGATGAGCCCTGATTCCAACAAATGGCTAGAAGCCATGAAATCGAGATGGAATCCATATCACGAAAACCAGGTTTGGACCTTGGTGGACTTACCTCCACGATCGAAGGCCGTTGAGAATAAATGGATTTTCAAAGAAAAACTGATGTTGATGGTAATGTAACCATCTATAAGGCTCGACTTATCGCAAAGGGAGCTTCTTCGACAAATTCAAGGAGTTGACTACAATGGACATTCTCTCCCGTAGCGATGCTTAAGTCGGTTAGGATTATGTTGTAATTGCTGCATATTTCGATTATGAAATATGAGATGGATATCAAAACTACGTTCCTCAATGGTAATATTGAAGAAGAGTTGTATATGATACAACCTAAGGGTTTTGTCGATCCTAAGGATGCTGATAAGGTGTGCAAACTTCAGCGATCCATCTATGGACTAAAGCAAGCATCCGGAGTTGGAATCTCATTTGTGATGAGGTGATCAAAGAGTTTGGATTTGTCCAAACTTATGAAGAGCTTGTATTTACAAGAAAGTGAGTGGGAGCAATGTGGCATTTACGATATTATATGTGGATGACATATTATTGATTGGAAATGATATAGATCTTTTAAATAGTGTTAAAGTTATCTAAGCAACAAATTTTAGATGAAGGACCTTGGTGAGCTTCATATATATTAGGCATTAAAATCTATAGAGATAGATCAAGGCGCCTAATTGGGCTACTCATGATACATACCTTGATAAGGTATTAAAGAAGTTTAATATGGATGAGTAAGAAGGGGTACTTACCTATGTTGCAAGGCAAGACATTGAGTAAGACTCAAAATCCGACTGAGTGGAAGAAAGAGAGATAATGGATAAGATCCCCTATGCCTCGGCCATAGGCTCTATAATGTATGCCATGCTATGTACAAGACCGGATGTGGCACATGCTATTAGTTTGACTAGTAGGTATCAATCTGATCCAGGTTCGAAACATTGGATAGCGGTCAAAAATATCCTTAAGTACTTGAGAAGAACTAAGGATATGTTTCTTGTATCTGAAGGTGAAGAAGAGCTGAGTAAGCTAAGTGTTATGTCGATGCTATCTTTGACACTGATCCGGATGACTCTAAGTCTCAATTAGGATACGTATTTCTCTTGAACTGAGCAGCAGTTAGTAGGAGGATCTCCAAACAACCTGTGGTGGCTGGATCAGCAGCGGAGGAATATGGTGTTGCTTGAAGCGAAGTAGCGAGGAAGCGGTTTGGATGAAGGAGTTCATAGCGGAACTAGGTGTGGTTCCTAGTGCATTGGACCCAATGGTGATCTATTGTGACAATAATGGAGCCATAGCCAATGCCAAGGAACCAAGGTCTCTAAAATTCCAAGCATATTAGCGCGGTTTCACTCCATCATGAGCATGTCAAGGATGGAGATATAAATTGTAAAGTGCACAGACACCTGAATATAGCAGATCCATTGACTAAAGTACTCCCTAGGGCAAAACATGCTCAACACCAGAACTCCATGGGTGTTAGATTTATCACTATATAAACTAGATTATTGTCTCTAGTGCAAGTGGGAGACTAAAGGAAATATGCCCTGAGAGGCAATAATAAAGTTGTTATTATGTATTCCTTGTATATGATAGATGTTTATTTTGCATGCTATAATTGTATTGATAGGAAACATCAATACATGTGTGTTTAATAAACAAAAGGGTTCCTAGTTATGACTCACTTATAGACTAGCTTGTTTATTAACAAGATGATCGAGGCTTCGATCATGGACATTGGATGTTATTAATAACAAGGTCACAGCATTTGTGAAATGATGTGATGAACATTCATCCGATGTATAGCATTACGATCAAGTCATTATGTTTATATTGCTATAACATCATACAAAGTAGTCTTAGTCCTTAGACCATGAGATCATGTTAATTGCTAACACCGGAAGAGTATCTTGATAACATCAAAGCGACACACCATAACGGGTGACCATAAAGGTGGGTTGATGCTATGAAGGTGTTATGTTGAGGCTCATGGATCAAGAGTGGAATTTGTCAATCCCGATGACGGATAGATATACTCTGGGCCCTCTCGGTGATATCACATTAAGATAGCTTGCAAGCAAGTGATGTGATCACTAGAATGTTATATCACGGGAACGAGAAAAGAGTGCATGTCGGTAACGAGATCAAACTAGGTATTTGGATACCGATGTGAAGGGTTTCGCGGCATAGTAAATCAAAATTTTCTACGGATGCGAACAGAGGGAAAGCCAAGATCTAATCTAGGAGATGCAATCAACGAGAGAGAGATTGGATTAGATCTTCATACCCTTGAAGATTCGCCTGTTGGAGCGTTAAATCGGAACATGGGTGATGTAGTCGTACTCGCTTCTCCTCCTCGCGATCCGATCCGATCTAGCACCACAAGTGGCGGTGCCTCCGTGAGATGCACACGTGCAGCACCTCGACGTCTCCTCCTTCCTCGGACCAGCAAGTAGGGTGGAGAGATAGATTGGATCTACAACGCGATGGCGCGGTGTATATGGTGGAGAATTTCTGCAGCAGGGCTTCACCTACAAACAGTCGGGAGGGAGAGAGGAAGGGCAGCAGGGCAACTAGGGTTTGGAGGAAGGTGTGTGTGTGTGGGGGGGAGGGGGCGCACCAGCCCTCTCTATATAGAGGGGGGGTGCGGCCAGCCCTTGCCCATCCTCCAAGCCTATCTCTAGTTTAAACGAGTTTAAACTTATCCCTTATCTAGAAACCCTATCTCTAGTTTAAACGAGTTTAAACTTATCTAGGATCGGCCGGGCCCTATGGGGCCTTGTGCCCCTTGCCCAATGCGGCCAGGACACTCCCTCATAGGCACATGCCCCCTCCCGGAAGGTGGGGCCACGTTGGTCCCCTTCCGGAAGGTTCTAGAAGCTTCCGGTACAATACCGATTAACCCGAAACAATTCCGAACTCCAAAAACTGCACTGCCTTATATGAATCTTATTCTCCGGACCATTCCGGAACCTCTCGTGATATCCTGGATCCCATCCGATACTCCGAACAAAAATTCATAAACCAATTATCCAATCTATCCTAGCGTCGAGACACGTTAAGTGTGTGACCCTGCGGGTTCGAGAATATGTAGACATGATCTTCTATCAATAATCAATAGCGAGTGCAGGCACCCATATTGGCTCCACATTCATCGATGATCATATCGGATGAACCACGATGCCAGGATTCAATCAATCCCATATATATATTCCCTTCGTCTCGCGATATTTTACTTGCCCGAGATTCGATCGTCGGTATCGTCATACCTAGTTCAATCTCGTTCACAGCAAGTACTTTACTCGTTCCGTAATCCGATATCACTTTGTGATTAACTCCTTAACCACATGCTTGCAAGCGGTGTTGACATCGATTACCGAGTGGGCCAGTATATCTCTACGACTTGGGAGGGACAAATTCCATCTCGATACATACAACCCAAGATGCTTTCCGATCACACGAGAGACACCTTTATGATCACCCTCTCATAGGAAGGCGTTTGATGACCTCAAAGCTTTCTTCCGATACCAGGGAGTTGTATTATATCATGGTCTAAGGAATACAATATTTGACATAAGAAAAAGCTTACAAGGCGAACACGATGACACGATCTAATTGCTTGCTTAGTTTTGGTACATCCACCATATCATTCTCCCAATGATATGATCTCATTATCAATTGACAACTCATGTCTATGGTTAGGAAACCTTAACCATCATTGATCAATGAGCTAGTCCATAGGCGTACTAGGGACACGGTGTTGTTCACAAACCACACAAGTATTAATGTTTCCGCTTAATACAATTCTAGCATGGAATATAAACTTTATCATGAACAAAATTATAATAATAACATCTTTATTATTGCCTCTAGGGCATAATTCCAACAGTCTCCCACTTGCACTAGAGTCAATAATCTAGTTTACATTTGGCAACAATCTCACACCCATGGCGAGGTGCTGATCATGTTTTACGTGGAAGAGGTTTAGTCAATGGATCTGCGACATTCAGATCTGTATGTACTTTGCTGATCTTGGATCTCCATCTTCTATATAATCTCAGATTATATGAAACTTCGGTTGATATGCTTGGTCTTTGGATGATATCTTGGTTCCTTAGCGAGTGCTATGGGCGGTGTTGTCACACAATATCTCCAGTGGGTCAATGCACTTGGAACCCGCCAAGCTTCGATGATGAAGTTTCGATCCAAACTCCTTCACTTGGCAACTGCAGCAGCCATGTATTCCGCTTCTACTATAGATCCATGACCACGCTTTGCTTGCGGCTTCTCCAGCTCACAGCTCCTCCATTCAAAATATACCGTATCACATAAAGAGATTTAGCATCATCCTTGTGTGCCGAAACTAACATCGGCGTAACCTTTTCTGACGAGTGTTCATCACCCCCATAGACTAAGAACATTTCTTTAGTCCTATTTAAGTACCTTAGGATGTTCTTCCGGCTGTCCGGTGTTCCACTCTGGATCACTTTGATATCTGCTCGTCAAACTAAGAGCATTGGACACATCCGGTCTAGTACCGGCATGGCATACATGATGGAACCTATGGCGAGGCATAAGGCACTTTGCTCATAGCTTCCCTATCATTTACCATAGCTGGACCTGAGCCTTGCTCAATATGTTACTGACAACATAGGCCTTTGAACCTTTCCATGGCTTAAAGCTATCAGCGTCTTTGTCTATCTCTATAGATTTTGATGCCCAATATATAGCAGCTTCACCTAGGTATTTCATTGAAAAACACTTGTTCAAATAACTCTTCACATCGTTAAGCATGTTGATGTCATTTCCAATAATCAATATGTCATCCACATATAGTACGAAGCGTCACCAGAGCTCCCACTCACTTTCTTGTAGATGCAAGCGTAGCAATTTGGAACAAATCCAAAGCTCTTGATCACTTGATTAAGCGAAGGTTCCAACTCGAGATGCTTGATCCATAAATGGAGCAGCTGAAGTTTGCATACTTTATCGGCATCCTTAGGATCGACAAAACCTTGGGTTGCATCATATACAACTCTTCATCAATGTTGCCATTGAGGAAAGCGATCTTGACATCCATTTGCCATATTTCATAATCATGAAATGCAGCAATTGCTAATAAAATCGAATGGACTTAAACATCGCTACGGAGAGAAAGTCTCATCATAGTCAACACCTTGAACTTGTCAAAACCTTCGCAACAAGCCGTGCTTTATAGGCGGTAACATTACCATCGCGTCATTTTCCTTTTGAAGATCCATTTGCACTCAACGGCCTTTCGATGGCTAGGAGGGTCCACCAAAGTCCATACTTGGTTTCGCTCATGGATCCCAATTGATTTCATGGCTTCTAGCCATTCCTCATAGTTCTAGGTTCACTGTCTTCTACTAACAAGGCGGTCAAGCGATTGCCGTACCACTCGGGAGAACGCATGACCATGTCGACTGCGACGTTCGATGGCAGCATCGTAACGAAGCTTCATGATCCTTGTCATTAGCTTCCTCTATTGTTAGTGCAAGCGGCCTTTGGAACAATTTCAGGTGCTGCTACTCTCAATTCAAGAGAAGGTTCAATAACCTCGTCTAGCTCTACTTTCCTCCACTCACTTCTTTCGAGAAACTCCTTCTCAAGAAAGGAACCGTTCTTTGACAAACACTTTGCCTTCGGTTACGTGATAGAAGGTATACCCAATAGTTTCCTTAGGGTATCCTATGAAGCGCATTTCTCCGCTTTGGGTTCGAGCTTGTCGGCATCAACTTCTTGGCGTAAACGCATCCCCAAACTTTAAACAACAACTTAGGTTTGGCACCAAACCACAGTTCATCTGATGTCGTCTCAGCAGTTTAGATGGAGCCCTATTTAAAGTGAATGCAGCGGTTTCTAATGCATAACCCCAAAATGATAGCAAATCAGTAAGAGACATCATCGATCGGACCATATCTAATAGGGTTCGATTCGTTCAGACACACCATTCTTGTTTGTGGTGTTCGGGTGGCGTGAGTTGTAAGCGATTCCACTTGCTTTGAGATCGTGAGAAAATCATAACTCAAATATTCGCACGATCGGATCGTAGAAACTTAATCTTTACATTACGATGGTTCTCCACTTCATTCTGAAATTCTTTGAACTTTTCAAGCGTTTTAGATTTATGTTTCATTAAATAGATATACCCATATCTACTTAAGTCATCGGTAAAAGTGAGAAAATAGCGATATCCACCGTGAAACACTCATCGGTCCGCATACATGGTATGTATGATTTCCAACAAGTCCGTTGCTCGCTCCATCATCTGAGAAGCAGGGTTTTGATCATCTTGCCCATGAGGCATGGTTACGCATGTGTCAAATGATTCAAAATCAAGAGACTCCAAAGTCCATCGAATGGAGTTTCTTCATCGCTTTACACCAATATGACCTAGGCAGCGGTGCCACAAATAAGTAGTATTATCACTATCTACTTTGCATCTCTTAGCCTCAATGTTATGGATGTGTGTTTCATCCCTTTCGAGATTTAGAAGAAATAAACCATTCACAAGAGGTGCATGACCATAAAAGATGTTACTCATATAAATAGAACAACCATTATTCTCGATTTAAATGAATAACCGTCTTGCAATAAACCACGATCCAGAAATAATGTTCATGCTCAGCGGGCACATAATAACATTTATTAAGGTTTAAAACTAATCCGAAGGTAAAACTAAGGAGGCGTGCCTGACCATCACATCAACTCTTGATCCGTTGCCAAGCGCATCGTCACCTCATCCCTAAAGCCGCCGTCTATTTACGTAGCTCTGTTTCAAGTTACAAATGTTATGGCGAACCGGTATCAAATACCCGGGCACTACTAGCGAGGGCTAGTAAGGAAAACATCAATAACATGTATATCAAATATACCTTTGATGGTGCCAGCCTTCTTGTCCGCTAAGTACTTCGGACGATTCTTCCATGACCCTTGTCCTTGCAATAGAAGCACTTTCGGCTTGGGTCGGACTTGAGCTTCTTCTCGGCGAGAACAGCGTGTTTGCCGCCTCCTTTCTTGAAGGGCTTCTTTGCACCCTTACCTTTCTTAAAGGAGGGCTTGTTGACCATCAACACATGATTATCCTTCTTCATGTCACCTCCGCAGCCTTGACTTTGCGAAGAGCTCGGTGATCGTGTCGATGGAACCAATCTGATTATGAGTCACTACAAAACTTTTGTAGCTGGAAGGGAGTGATTGCGAGAACCACATCAATCTTGAGCTCCTCACGGAATCTTGCGATCCAGTTGCTCAAAGGCGTTGAGTGTAGCCCGACATCTTTATGGCGTGCTCACTAGCAGAACTCCTTCCTCCATCTTGCGATTAAAGAACTTCTCGGAGATCTCATATCTCTCGAGCGGGCCTGAGTCGGAACATAGTTTTCAACTCTTGAGAATCTCAAAGGGCCGGGATAGTTTTCAAAAGCGATTTTTAAGTTCGGTTCCATAGCAAACAACATGGTGCTCTTAATCACACCATAATCATCTTTCTTGGCGTTGATAGACAGCTTTCTCATGCGCGGTACTTGATTGCCGAGGGGAGGTTACCTAACGCTTTCTCAAGGACATAGTCCTTTTGTCAGACAGAATGATTCTTATATTGCGGAACCAGTTGGTGAAGTTAGACCCATTGTTTGTAAGCTTTTCTTTCTCAGCAAAAACGTTGAAGTTGAAGTTGGACTTGGCCATGTGATCTACAGTATTTGCAAGTACAATTTAGACTATGTTCATGATAAATAGTTCAACTTAATCAAATTACTAGATGAACTCCCACTAAATTCAACATCCCTCAAGTTGTTTAGTGAACACGATCCAAATTCACCACACCTAATCCGATCATCACGAGAAGAGATGTGGTTTCAATGGTGGACAACGAAGTGTCGATCATATCATTCATATGACTCATGCTTAACCTTTCGGTTCTTGTGTTCCGAGGCCATGCATACATGCTAGGCTCGTCAAGTTAGACCAAGTATTTCAGCGTGTGCAAAAAGCTGGCTTGCACCCGTTGTATGTGGCGTAGAGTCTATAGCACCCGATCATCACGTGATGCTTGGACACGACGAACTTCATAGCGGTGCATACTTAGGGAGAACGGTTTTATCTTGATCTTTAAGTGAGGAATCATCTTATAATGCTACGAAATCACGATCTAAGCATAATAAGATACATAAAAGGATAAACATCACATGCATATAACTTTATGTGACATGGTATAGCCAATCTTCACGCAATGATCTCCATCTTGTGCGTTCCGGCATGATCTCCATCACTTCACCGTGATTGCCTCCACCACGAATAGCAACTACAACTATTGCTAACTACTTAGCGATAAAGTAAAGCTATTACATGGCGTATAAGAAGTTGACTTGAGTCATACACAATTATAAAGACAACCATATGGCTCCTGCCGGTTGTGTACTCATCGACATGCAAGTCGTGAAACATTACAAAACATGATCATCGCATACACTATACATCACATCTTGGGCCATACCATATCACGAAAACACTCCCAAAAACAAGTTAGGCGCCTCTACTTTGTTGTTGCATGTTTCGTGGCTTATGGGAGTAGATGCTAAAGCGATTCTTACCTACGGAAAGCCACAGCGGTGATATTATGGTTTCCAAACTCCGGTGTTAATCCCATGACAACTATAGTGAGAAAGCGGCATCCACCAGCGCATGTGTGGAACAAGCGACCGTCAAGTGCGGGCGGTCTATGACGATGTCGTGTAAGTTAGCTGGACGCTTCAATCTCACTATCCAGCGCCATAAGAAGAACACAAACAAGAGGCTTGCAGCAGAAAACATCAGCGCCGGAACAACCATGTTGCGTTCTACTCGTGAAACACATCTACGCATAGATCTGGCTCGATACCCTTTGAAGGGTTTGGCGGCATAGTAAATCAAAATTTTCTCACGGATGCGAGCGGAGGAAAGCCAAGATCTAATCTAGGAGATGCAATCAGCGAGAGATTGGATTAGATCTTCATACCCTTGAAGATTCGCTGGCAGAGCGTTAATCGGAGCGTGGGTGATATAGTCGTACTCGCTTCTCCTCCTCGCGATCCGATCCGATCTAGCACCACAAGTGGCGGTGCCTCCGTGAGATGCTGCGTGCAGCACCTCGGCGTCTCCTCCTTCCTCGGACCAGCAAGTAGGGTGGAGAGATAGATTGGATCTAGCGATGGCGCGGTGTATATGGTGGAGAATTCTGCAGCGAGGCTTAGCCTACAAGCGATCGGGAGGGAGAGAGGAAGGGCAGCAGGGCAACTAGGGTTTGGAGGAAGGTGTGTGTGTGTGGGGGAGGGGGTGCAACAGCCCTCTATATATAGAGGGGGGGTGCGGCCAGCCCTTGCCCATCCTCCAAGCCTATCTCTAGTTTAAACGAGATTAAACTTATCCCGAATCTAGAAACCCTATCTCTAGTTTAAGCGAGTTTAAACTTATCTAGAATCGGCCCTATGGGGCCTTGTGCTAGCCCAATGTCGTCCAGGAAACTCCCTCATAGGCCCATGCCCCCTCCGGAAGGTGGGGCCACGTTGGTCCCCTTAGGAAGGTTCTAAAGCTTAGGTACAATACCGATTAACGGAACAATTCGAACTCCAAAAACTGCCTTTGCCTTATATGAATCTTATTCTCCGGACCATTCCGGAACCTCTCGTGATATCCTGGATCCCATCCGAGACTCGAACAAAATTCACAAACCAATTATCAATCTATCCTGGCGTCGAGACACGTTAAGTGTGTGACCTGCGGGTTCGAGAATATGTAGACATGATCTTCTATCAATAATCAATAGCGTGCAGGCACCCATATTGACTCCACATTCGCCGATGATCATATCGGATGAACCACGATGCCAGGATTCAATCAATCCCATATATATATTCCCTTAGTCTCGCGATATTTTACTTGCCGAGATTGATCGTCGGTATCGTCATACCTAGTTCAATCGTTCACAAAATGCTTTACTCGTTCCGTAATCCGATATCACTTTGTGATTAACTCCTTAACCACATGCTTGCAAGCGGTGTTGACATCGATTACCGAGTGGGCCCGTAGTATATCTCTCCGACTTGGGTGGGACAAATTCCATCTCGATACATACAACCCAACAGATACTTTCCGATCACCTGAGAGACACCTTTATGATCACCCTCTCATAGGATGACGTTTGATGCCCTCAAAGCTTTCTTGATGCAGGGAGTTGCATTATCTCATGGTCTAAGGAATACAATATTTGACATAAGAAAAAGCTTGCAAGGCGAACACGATGACACGATCTAATTTCTTCGCTTAGTTTGGGTCTGTCCACCATATCATTCTCCCAATGATATGATCTCATTATCAATTGATAACTCATGTCTATGGGTAGGAAACCTTAACCATCATTGATCCATGAGCTAGTCCATAGAGGCGTACTAGGGACACGGTGTTGTTCACAAACCACACAAGTATTAATATTTCCGCTTAATACAATTCTAGCATGGAATATAAACTTTATCATGAACAAGAATTATAATAATAACATCTTTATTATTGCCTCTAGGGCATAATTCCAACACGATGATCGAATCTCGGACATGTATTATATCATGAGACAAAGGGATTAAATTGCTGACGTTAAAGGTTCTCACGATCAAAGAAGTCATCGTTGAATATGCAGGAGTCGGTATGGATCTCCATGTCCCGCCGATTATTGATGCGAGAGGAGTCTCAATCATATACGCATTATTCGCGAACGTGGGTGACACATAAGGGTTGCGGACACTATTTAGGAGCACATATGTTCCGGACAAAAGGTTTACAAAGCGCAAGAAATGTTTCGATAGAAACAGGAATTATTCGATAGAAACCGGAATTGTTTCGGTGAAATTGCAGAAAGTGGTTCTGCATGTGATATTGAAATGTTGCAAGGGGTTTTATGTGAATGTTTGTTAATTAAAGTAATTAAAAAAATTCTGAATAAAATAAATAAAAGAGTTCTATTAATTGAGAGTTGCATTTAATTTGGTGGAAATTAAATACATGTGAGTGGGATTTTGGGTGGAGGCCATGTTTATGTGAGTGGAGGTTCACCACATGAATGAAGAAGGGGAAGAGTCCCCCCCCTCATGCGCCGGCTATGGGAGGGGAGGGGTCTCCCCCCTCCTATATAAAGCCCCACTCTCCCCTCTCACAAACCACACCTCCTCGTGAAGGATCTCTCTCCCCCTCTAGATATTTCCCCATGGTCTCGGATTAGCGAGATACATGTTCCCAGTGGCCTTGTGCTGGAAGGAGTTCTTCGCTGATTCGAGTGAGGAGGTGGAGGTTGTCCGGTGGCTTGAACGTGTGTGCGAGGACGGATGCGCTACTGATTTGCGGCGCTCGGACTTCCACACGATCTTGAGATCGGCAAGCGTACGACTACATCAACCACGAGTTCCTACTTGTTAACAAAACTCGTTGTCTTCGAGGGTAAGTTCTCCATGGATGTATGTCCACCCGTTGCTCTGTATCTAGTAGATAGATCTTGGCGTATAGTTCTCATCGTAGGAAATTTTTTGTTTTCTATGCTGCGGACCCAACATGGCACTATTATCAACATGCCAGAGAGGACCAAAGATGGGCCGAAGGCAAGAAACAACTTGATAAAGCTGATAATCAAGGAAGAACTTCATGGAGGATGCTCGGATGATGATGATGATGATGATGAGGATGATGCTCAGACGCAAGAGACTCAAGGTCCTCGGCGCAAAAGGGCTAAGAGGAACGACTACTAGTTCCCCTTCACCTTTACTCGGGTGAGAAGGTGCTCTAGCAGTTTTCAACATCCTCCTCGAACCAAACTTCCTGCTCGGTTACGGAGGAAGATATCGATATCTAGAAGAAATGAAGAAGAGTTCTCCCGGATGAAATCTCATGACTTCCGCGTGCTGATGGCCAGATACTTCCGGTTGCAATCTGAGGGATAATGGGCGTTGTTTGGCCTCTGCAACTTTTTCGGCGTCATCTCTAGAAAGTCGATCGGTGTGAAGCAACTTCGACAAGCTACAAGAAGAGATTGTCATGATACTATGCGAGCTCAAGATTTACTCCCCCCACCGCGTTCCACGACATCATGGTGCATCTGCTGGTCCACCTCGTGGATGATATAATACACCTCGGGCCGCCATTCCTACACAACATGATGCCATTCGAAAAGCGAAGCGGCGTTCTCAAAGGATAAGTTCATAGCAGGAACCATCTGGATGGAAGCATAGCCAAGGGCTTCCTAACCTATGAGTCTATATTGTTACTGCGATTATGTACAAAATGAGGATGAAGGAGGAGGCACCTCGGCATGCTCGATGGATGTGGTCACTACGAAGGCTACGCCCCAATGCAGATCGTCTTCACTAGTCGACATGCAGACTTTAACAGGGCACACCGAGTCGTGCTATAACACATAGAATTGGTGAACCATGGGTGCTAGAGCACAAAAGCAGATTCGAAGATGTTCAGGGACACGGGCTGACGACGGACAAAGAGAGACGTGAGTTGAGAGCACAACTCCATCTTCACGTGTTGGTTCAAGAAAGAGCTACTCCAGCTTCATCGTGGTGAGATACCTTCTACGAATGAGAAAAACACATATTCGTCTTGTCAAAGGGCCCGCGATGAATGTAAGGACCTATCGGTGTACTACATCAATGATTACAAATTCTACACGAGGAAAAGGACACGAACAACGAATCAGAACTTGGGAGTCACGATGCTATCCTAAGTGGATGAGAATCCACTATTAAGGAGAGATTATTGTGACAACCCGGGATTAGGCTAGACAAATCCAGACCTCATGCGATATAAGCCTAACCTAAATCTGGAAGCATCGGAGGAAGAATCGGTAACATTACGGTGACCCTCGACACAAAAATTATTACAGCAAGCTCATAACTGAGCAAAGAACCAAAATATTACAAACAGAGCTCACTGACCACAAACATCAAACAACAGAAGGAAAATTATGCTATTAAGTATAGCAAACTGAACAAATGGCCTAAGAGGCCTAAAGCATAACGATGACATCCCAATCCATAGATTCCAGGCTGCCGATCAGGAACCCCAAACTACTCGTAGATGTCGATGTTGTAACAAACTGACCTTCTATGGTAACAATTACCTGCTGGAAAAGTATCAACAAAGCAAGGCTGAGTACAGGGTGTACTCCGCAAGACTTATGGCTGGTGGAGCTATTTTGCATCAAGCTAACTTTGTTTGTAAAAGAGGTAGAAGAAGCTCGACTAAATAGAACTTTTTAAAAGGGGATAAGAAAATGATATCTCTAGCTTTGATCATCTTTTTATCCACGAACCTTTATCAGCTCAACCTACCAACTAGGATCACCCCTCGATGCCCGAGGAAGCATCCTTAAGCACACCTCACATCTCTTGTCAAGTTTTAAGATTAGGTTATAGTTCTCTATGATCATCACGTCTGTTCTCAACTCGTCCATAACCGTGGACACAACTTTTCGAAAAGATAAATACCCTGCAGTAGGGCACAACTTTACCCACACGTACCAACCTCCTCTTAATGCTAGATATTGTTAGCCCTCTTCCTTGGAAGGCCAAGAGAAAGCGGTTGGACACTACCTTTACCTTGCTTTCGCCGAGACCATGAGTCACGCCCTAAGGAGATGCCCGGGCAGATCAAGTCTAAAGCCGGTCCCTAGAGCTGTGCGCAGGGTTCAGGATTATGGAGGCCGTGCCTCTCTTGTTACTAGCCACGCTTACCTACCTGTATGAATGCACCTCCTTCACCGCCTTCGAGAACAACCAGAATGCATATGTCGAATAGAACACCCAAACTATGTGACTCATGGAATCTACTAGGCAAGTTAGTTGGTCGAAGGGGTTTCCAGGACCCCGTGTGGCTGTACGCTCGTCTTGGTTCAAGAGGAAAGAACTCGGATGCTAGTGGTGGCAAGTATAGGACTACAAAAACCATAACCCAAAGTGGCCTCCCGTACAAGCCTTAGCATGTTTAACTTTCATCTCTGATCATACCACGTCATCCTGTCATACTAGGTTCATTCGTATCTCTGATTCATCAACCAGATGGACCAGCGGTAACAGCTAAGCATGGCTAAGCACACCGGATATAGCGGCTCTAGCGAAGCTCATAAGCCAAACCCTAGTTATCCTAGAAGCAGTGGATCAGGGAGTATAGGCTACAAAGGTAACATGCATCAGATAGGATTGATATATCTATCGGTAAAAGACTTTAGAATCGTATGCACATGGCAAGAATGAAATACTTTGAAAGCATAGGATTTTATCATGTGTGGGGCTAAGCTTGCCTTTGTCTGTTGATACTCAGATATAGAACTTCAAGTTCATCTGATTGGCATCATTCGTCGTTATCCTTCGATGGTATTGATCTCGATCTTGATCTTGAACTTGATATCGTTGCTCACATCAACTCAGGCGTCTACCCAGAAGAAGTAGAAACACCGAAAGGAAAGCAACAATCAACACATGGCATCGATGCAATGCTCAAGCAAGGATGATGACATGACAAGTTAAATTGTGTTGAAATAAACCCTAGTACATGCTTGGAGATTTAAAGCGGGATTAGAGGTACAAACCCTAAAACAGGGGGAACCTCGGAATTACCTGCGGGGTTCAATTGATTCTTCTAATTAAACTTATGATTAAAGTTGATTAACAATGCATGAGTATGAGTCTATTAGATAGATCTCATTTTCCTGAACATTTGATATATTATACATATTTTTCCGATTTAAAATGAATTAGTTATGATTTTTTTCCAATTTTAATCCATTTTAAATCATTATTAAAACAATTAAATATTTTTGGAATTAATTAAATTATTTTCCATCGGCCCCTCATGTGGGACTTTTATTAATTTCAGAAATTAATTCCAAAATGAATAAAACCCTAATAGACAGGGCCCACCTATCATATTAATATTTGAAAACAATTATATAAAACATTTTAAATAAATAAAGGGAATCTTGCGTCATCTTGGCGTCGGTAATGGCGAGCCCTAATCGAGACGGATCCATCGATCTGTGTGTGCTGACACGTGAGTGGGCCGCTGGAGAAGGCATGGCGTGGGACCTTCCGGTGGTGGCCTTGTTGCTATTTAGCCATGGCGATAGCTGTGGCGGCGGTGGTGGCGAGCACACGGCGGGAAGCGATGTAGGGCGAGAGGAGAATAGAGGGTGTGTTAGCACTGCAAGCTCACCACGCACGGTAGAGGTGGTAGCAAAGGCGGGCAAGGTCGGATGGCGACAAATCGGCCAGGCGTGGCTGTGGCAACCGGCGATGGGATAGCTCGATTCGGTGAGGTGGGGCCTTCCGGCTTGCGTGCTTCTATGGGAAGAACGAGGACAACAAGGCGGAGCTCGTGGAGATCTCGAGCGGTGAGGGTGGTCGAGAGTGGCGGGGCGGCGACGACCGGCGAGCTAGGGTTTGGCTAGAGAGGGAGAGAAGCAGCGTGCGAGTGGGAGAAGGTGGGCTAGGGTTCTCCCTCTGGCGACCAGGGTCTTTGTAGGCATTAGGGCGTCGATGGCGCATCTTGGCGCCTGGCGGGCATCCACGCCGGCGGCGGGCGCTGCCCGGGCTACTTCCGTCGTCGACGATGAGGGCGAAGGAAGACAGAGAGGCCGAAGTTGTACTGAGCCAGGATGGACTACACTTGGGCCAGGCTGGGCCAGCTGTGTGAAGAGAAGTTGGGCTCTGACTTGCTCTTGCTAACGGCGGTGAAACAGAGGAAGAGGAGAAGAGATGGGCTCGGCCCAAGAAGCTCAGGTTCCTATTTTTTCTGTAAAACCTTTTTCTTTTTGTGTTTTCATTTTCTTTGTTTGTATTTTCAAACTCTTTTCTATTTTGAACATTTTGAAAATACTAGAGGTTTGTAAAATATAACAAAACCACTCAGGGGCCCTCTTATTCAATTTGGGCTCCAAGCTTTTGGTATTTTTTTTCAAAATATAAAAGCATTTGAATGAATTTGATAGGAGGAGGGATATTAGGTTTAGGGTTTTATTTCCCCTACTTATTTATCAATGCACATTTTCTTTAGTCCAATTGGATGCATGCAATTCTCATGATGCACAAACCAACCTTAAATATGGAGTACTAAAACTAGGGTGTTACAGTTCTATCCCCCTTAACAAAATCTCGTCCCGAGATTCCTAGGTAGGAAGATAGAAGGAACAGGGTCACACTAAACTTCGACGATCTTCTCGAAGAGATTGATCCATGCAACCATTACTGAATGAATGAAGCGCTTCATTTTCTTCGAGGTAGCTACACACTAAAGAGGAGAGGAATGACCACGAGAACCACAAGCAGTATCCATGGTCGACTCATGGATAGATGCTTCATAACACACTACTAGGAAACAGACCTATAGATAGACGGATGTTTAGTGGCGCATATGCCAAACTATGCGCAGCGATAAAACATCGATGGCGCGCTGAAAGCATCGCCACGAAGATTGGAAGTTACATGGCGCATTCTCGAACATGCGACAGAAGATTGGTGGGACCATGGCCGGGGTGTCATGATCCAAGTTCTATGGCGCATTCTGAAATATGCGCCATGAAGAAAACTACGTGGCGCATATTCCCTCATCGCCATAGAACATGGAGGAGCCTACCATGGAATCTAATTCACCCAAGTTCATGGCGCATGTTGGCATATCGCCACACATGTGTTCATACGTGGCGCATAAGTCCAACATGCGCCACGAACTGAAGTGGGCCCCACACGGAATCTTATTCACCCATACATGGGCGCATATGGACTTATGTGCCACGAAGTTTCAACATCATGGCGCATTTCCTCCATATGCCCACAGGATGAGGGCGTTCAGATCCATGTTAAAAAGGTGACAAGAGTTAGCTTTCTTATCTATCTATCCACCACCACCCATTTCACATCTCTACCTCCTCCCAACTCGTCTTCCTCCTCCCTCACACCCCATCTTGCCCACAGTTTCTCCATTTTCTTGTATCTAAACCTACTTTAATCCATAGATTGGTAAGTGGAAGCTTCGCTCCAACTTTTAGATCTAGAAGTTCCTTACTTTTCTCTGTCACATCTCTATTTGTTTACTAATTTCCTCTCCACCAACTTGCATTGTAGATCTATTTGTCCACACTCTCTCATCGCGCGGTCTCGTCTACGCTATTATTATGTCTACTATAGGTGAGTACTTGGCCATCATGAACATGTAGGTGAAGCTTGTCATGGGCGGTGTGTGTGCGATCCATGGCGAGACGATGCTTGTGTGTGGTGCATGAATGTTTGCAATGGGAGGAAGTTTTTTGTTGTTTGCTTGTTGTTGTCGGGCCTGGACGGTGTGGTTGCATGGATGTTTGCCAAAATGTTTATTCATTTCCATTTCAGCAAATTTTTGCACTACCCATATGTCCTAATTTTAGGAAAGGTCATGCCGAATTTTTTCCGGCTAGCATTCCTGCATGTATGTGTTCATATGGTGTGGTTCTCACCTATACTCTCTGTTTTGACCGCTCAGGCAACCATGGTCCCTCACGATGGCGAAGGTCGAATTGCTAGGTACAAAGAAAGGCTGAAGGAGGACATGATTCTGAACAACAAGACCATGATAAGATGTCCATGTTGAACATGCAAACTGCAGCGCTGGATCAACCCTGAATCTGGACAATTGGAGGTCACTGCTTGGTAGCGGTTTCATCTTGCGACCTCAATGAAAGCGCCGCAGGACATGGTGGTAGTCACGAAGGCGTGGGCGAGGCGAGAAGGCGAAGAGTCTCTTGGGCATGATCATCATAGAAGGAGATGCCAGCAGGCATGATCATCATGTGAAGGAGATGCGGCGGGCATGATCAGCATGGAGAAGGAGATGGCGAGGATGATCATGAAGAAGGAGAAGGCGAACACAGGCGCTGCTAACCGATCTTGCGGGACCCTCATGTTCAAGAACTGCTCCTCAAGGAGGCGAGCAGCGACAAAGCTGCAGCCGAGGAGAAAGCCAAGCTGGCCCAAATGGAGGTAGGCAGGATAGTGCATTGTATCACAGGTGTCGCCCGAGGATACCGTTTGAGTGTAGCGCTCAAGGCTCTAGAGATGAATCCAGAACACAAATGGACGATGTGAGCTTCAGCGCGAACATGGAATCTTAACGAACGACTTCCTAAGGGAACACATTGCCAACAAGTATCGAGGAGGCCAAGAAAATCGTGTGCCCTCTCGACCACCACACATTAAATACCACGCATGCATCAATGATTGCGCACTTTATGTCGGAGCAGTGCAGCGGATAGAACCACTTGTCCGTGTGTGGCCAAGGGCGGTACAAGAGAGAACAAGAAAGTTCCTCGAAAAGTGGTATGGTACTTTCCTATCACCCTCGTCAGCGATATTTACGTAGATCCTAAGGAAGCAAAGCACATGC
Source organism: Avena insularis (assembly GCA_023614405.1). NCBI lineage: Eukaryota > Viridiplantae > Streptophyta > Magnoliopsida > Poales > Poaceae > Avena > Avena insularis. Next base: position 459,938,828 of record CM042696.1, on the reverse strand, counting down.
AATGTACGCGAGAAGAGAGAAACCGAAGATGATCTAGAGAAGGGCAAGATCTGACACACCCTTGGATGCTAGCGATTGGAACACATTAGACATCGAGTTCAAAGAGTTGAGGCGATGCAAGGAGCGTCGGTGGTATGAGCACCGATGGACTCAATCCTTTTGGAAACCAGTATATAGCACCTGGCCCGTGTTTGTATGGCCACACAACCTCCACAATGGCTATGCGAAGCAAAGGTATGTACACATGAGCATTCTTATTCAGGGGCCAAAACAACCCGGTATCGATATGCATACGTATCTCGGGCTATTGAGAGGAGTTAGCCAACTTGTGGGAGGCGAAAGCGCGTCGTGGGGCCTACACTAAAGAATATTTCCATCGAGAGCGTTGCTCACGACCGAAGTGCAATACTATCCTGGTTACGCATATGTATCGGCCCAGGTGAACCACAGACACAATGCATGCGTCAAGTGCATGGATGAGACATCACATCTCCAGCTACCAAGGGATCCCGGGTCTTCGAAAACCGTGTTCTAAGGTACTCGATAGTGGCTCTGCATGGATCACCCGTGGAGAAAACGTGGTGACCTGTTCAATGGTAAGAACGAGCTCGAAGAGCCTTGCGAGGCGGCGAAGAAATCGAGGAGATTTTGAATAATTGGGTAGATTGGCCTGCGCCTGGAAAAAACCGATCGAGGACAAAGCCGCTGCTAGGTGTATGGAAAGCAAGGTCTATTTTCTGGGACCTAGTATTGGAAGGTCCTTCACACTCCCATAGCCTCGATGTAATGCATCACGAAGAGCGTTCTTGAGAGTCTGATTGGCACTCTCTTGAACATGCGGAGAGGACCAAGGATGGTGAAAGCAAGAAAGGACCTTAAATTGCTTGGCATAAAGAAAGATCTTCAGTACCTTGATAGTGATGATGATGATGATGATCATCATCATCATCAGGAAGGGACTCAAGGTCGCCGCAAAAGAGTTAAGAAGAATGAGGCGGTGCTTCGCGCTGCCTACTTCACTCTGAGTCTGGAGGAGCTCGAGCAGTTTTGGTGCCTCTTAGGGTGAAAGTTCCTCCACCGGTTACTCGGGAAGATAAGCAGATATCGGGCGTGGCGAAGAAGAGGTTCAGCGGTATGAAGTCTCCGACTATCACATGCTGATGACGAGATACTCCCGTTCGTCCGTGGGATAATGGGCGAGCATGTCCGTGAGGCGTTGTTTGGCCTCTGTAGGAAGTCGATCGGTGTGAAGCAGCTCGACGAGGCTACGAGGAAGAGATCGTGATGATACTATCACGAGCTTGAGATTTACTTCCCACATTCTTGACATCATGGTGCATCTGCTTGTACATGTAAGTGGGCGACATCATCCGGCTCGAGGCGGACATTCCTGCACAACATGATGCCGTTTGAAAACTAAGCGGTGTCATCGAAGGATTAGTTAGCAAAAGTCTCGTCGAGATGGAAGCATAGCCAAGGGCTTTCTGATCTCAGTGCATCTCCTACGCGAATTATCTAACCACCGAGAACGACGATATTGGAATACCCACAAAGAAGCACCTCGGCAGGCTCGGTGAATATGGTCATCGCGAGGGCTGCCACTCACTACATGTCGGCATTGATGGTCGACGCACTGATTTTGAAAGGACACACCGAGTTGCGCTACAACACATTGGAGTGGCCGGCCCTTGGGTCGAAAACACGAAGCTTAATCGGCGAGTCGTTGACCGGGGCCGAAAGGGAAGAAGGAGCGTAACCGAGCACAACTCGGCTTCACGGGTTGGTTCAAGAAAAGGCAACTGGATAATCCCCAAAGGCGCCTTCTCACGGAGATCAAAAACTCATATTCTCCTTGTCGAGGGCCGAGGAACAACCTAAAGTACCTATCGGTCATACGACATAAGCAGTTCTGAATTCTACACGAGGAAAGGACAAGAATAGTGAATATCAAAACTCAGGAGTAACTATGTTATCCTTTGCTGATGTGAGACTCTTTGTGATGGAAAGATTCTACGGAAGGATCGAGGAGATATGGGAGCTTTCGAATATTGTGGAGAGATCGTCTGGAGTATTCCGTGTTAGATGGGCCAAGGCATTGGAAAAAGAAGTAGCTATTTCACCACAATGGTTATACGGATGCAAATCAACAAAGAGCGCCTCCAAAAATGAGCCTTGGGTACTTTCGCTAGCCAAGTTGATCAATCTTTTTATTACCGACCCGTCAAAGCCCAACCATGTTGTAGTTAGGAGGGGCAAGAGGAGCATCATCGGAATGGAAGGAGCCGCCAACGAGCAACACTTCGACAAAAACAGCGACCCGAAGATCGAAGAGGAATTAAACAAGTACTTTGACATGCCTACTACTACTAAAGTAAGAAGGAAGACCACGCCTACTAAGGTTGTCCATTCACAAGAAGAAATCTCAAAGTGCACGTGCTAAAATATTCAACAGCGATGAAAAAGGGCAAGAAGATTGTGAAGAGACACTAGCAATTGTGTGACTTTTTGGTGTATTAATTCGTGTGGTGTATTAGTTTTTGGTGACAAGCAAACACACAAATATATATATATGAATAAATATGCATATGTATTCTTGCCTTTTTGAATAAATATGCATTTTGTCAGTAGCCGCCACCTCGGAAGCCCGATGGCGGCGTTATCCATACCACCAGCCAGTCACCATCAACTCTTGGCGCGTGTGCCTTCACATAGCAAAGGCGTTGTCTTGCATAACCGTCGTCGCCCGCTACCACCACCATGATGGCACCATGAAGATGATGATGAATTTGTCAATGTTGATGAATTCATCAACACCGCGCCGTAAAGTTATATATGCCTACGTGGATGAAGAACCCTTGCGGCTCATGACGACCATCAACCATACCCAATACATACACCTGCTGGTCTTCCATGGTCTTTCTCAAGAGGCCTACTCGACGCGATCCACCACAAGAGAAAGCAGGATTGGTTTCACCCCAACACACTCAAAAAGGCGGTGATGGCGGATGGCGATGGTGACACTATTGTGAAGAAGAAGCACTACAGGGAAGAGGTAATAATAATAAGAAGGGTGCGAACCAGCCTCTTAGAAGAGGATCGAGTAGGGGCGCCGTCATTCGTACCATCCACACAATTTGGCTTGCCCTGGTGCATGTAGCTGGTGATCCGATATTGACTCGGATATGATCCACATTGCGGTTGGAGCCATGTTAACTTTGCGAGGTGTCAAGACACTAGAGGCCTCGCTTCTTAAAGCGAAGATCAAATTACCCGACTTTCGGCCAAGGTTCCATTGGGCGTGGAAGCCCCGTCGATGAACCCCAGCGGATATATTCTTCCTAGTGTTAGAGGACATATTCAAGCTGTTTCTCCTGAAAGCGGCTAGACTATAACTTAGTCGCCTATACCGCGCTCAATCTGGCTCACGATCAAGAGAATGTACCCTGAAAATCGCGATAGTGGATCCCTACTACATGCGGGACATCCAGTTGGTCGAAGGATCAGAGACACGGACCAAGGCAACGGCGTACCTCGAGAAGTTCATGGTGGACAACAAGAGGAAGGGCACACTTCTTTTGCCTTTCTTTCCCGAGTAAGTACACACACTGCGCTCGCCGTCACGTAACTTATGCATTCTTATAGATTTCTTTCCTTTCCTCTTTTCCAACATTCCGTTCCAATTGTGTTGCCGAGACAAATCTTTGCACACTCATCATCCTTGCCTCGAGGTATTCTCTAGCCACGTATTTTGACTCGGGGAGTTTGACGAAGAAGAAAGACTACACCAGAATAAGGGGTGTTCTCAATGAGGCTCTCGAGGGCTACACCAAGAAGGGATGCACCTTCTTAGATAGGGGAATGTATCAAGGATGGCAAACACATGTTCAGAAGCGATGCTCGACTTCCCTGCGTCAAGCGATGGACTGCTAATTGCCAAGGAGGCCTTCTCGTCCTCCATCACCTTAAAGGCTATGTTGGGATTGCCATAACCTAACGCTGCCATCTAGTCTCACGAGGATGGGCCAAAACTTTGGCGAAAATCGATGATGCTGATCTTAGAAGACTTCCATCGCATTCGGATAGAAGTTATGTATAAATCATCATTGAAGATGTCAAAACAAGTGGCGGTGCCCTACAACAAGCCGAGGGTTGAGTAAGAGGAGATCAAAGAACGCCTCCGTAAGGAGGTGACACAAGGGCGTGGATAGCGAAAGAGGGCTATCTACCTTTCCGGAAGCCGACAGAAGAAAGTCTTCATCATGATGGATGTGTGCCTATAGCATGATCTAGTGTGTATATTCTTGATGGGCCTTTGCTTTGTATTAGTGTGTGTGTGTCATAAACTTTACTATCTCGTGGTCGAAATGGTCATTGTTGTTAGACTTAAACTACCTTGTGAATCGATGTTGTCGTTGAACTTATTGCTTCTATGATGATCTAACTTTTAGGTTTATGGATCCTTTGTTTTATATTCTATGAACATATATATATATATATGGATGTGAACCCTTAATTCATTCTTTTCGATTTGTATTTTTACTAATATGCCTTATCGTCTATAGAGATGGCGACAAGGTGGTATGTGGTGTACACATGGGTAGGGTTCTAGGAGGTCTCACAGTGGGAGGATTGCCACAAACAAGTGAACAAGTTCAGCGGCAACATCTACAAAGGATGCAGCGACTAGAGAAGGAGGCGATAGCCAAGTGGAGGAACCACTTGTGGAAGATGAACGGATGAACATATTGGGCCGGGCTAATGCTCTTGCTCACCATTATCCACAGGTTGTATTCTATTTGATCCTAGTGTAGCATGAGCAGCGGTGGCCACTTCATATTTGTAATGTGAGATGATGAACTTTGTATTGGTAGCTTGTGTAAAATTTGGCACTTGACACTATATGTATCTCGATCCGAAGCTCTAAGTGTTTGTATTATATATATGTACCGGTTTCATGCATCTACTACTTGTGCGATGTATTTTATACTCATCTAGATAAAAGCTGTATGAATCTGTATAAATACCTGATTATACACCGGAAATATTTTTACTTGAATACATGTTACACACAATCGTTAATGGCATATAATTATATAGTTAGTGGCGCATGGCATATACATGGGGCGCATACAGCGTAAATGTGCCCCGAAGTTCTTCACTATGGCGCATATGAAAGGAATGCATACCAGAAGTCTAGAACTTCTGGCGCATATCCATATGTATACAGGGAAGTAGTTATCCGTGTAGCGAGTGTATGATGGTAACATGAATGCTCGCCACAAAAGTCCCCTTCATCTCATGCGCCACATATAGGCTGTTTCCTAGTAGTGACATCTCTGGAGCCCAACAAACATGAAACATGTCAAAGGTAAAGGAGGAACAAAGCAGGAGAAGGTTTTCAAGTTATTAGATAATTGGTCTTCTACATAAGTTGAGGAGCTGCTGAAAAGGGAAAAGCTTACAATGGAAGAACACGACCCACGAGACTTGGAGATGAACCTCTACTAACGGCTTAAGTAGAGTTTTAGGGATACATAAATCTGAGATAACCAATTTTGTTGAACTACTTTTCGATATAGAAGGATCACTCTTTGGTTACAGCCTGACGGATGGTTGAAACCGAGAGAAAAGGTTGTGTTGTTGGCGAGGACTCGTAAGAGTCACAAGAACATGTAACAAGAGGAACTTTTGTTTATCAAAACCCAGTCACTCTTGAACATGGTAGAGGGAGGAGAGGAAACTCTTTATTCATCGGTCTATCAAAATCTTTGCAGTGATCATGATATCACTTTACACCACTAAGATGAATATATAAGAAGATTCCTGATGACACGAGGAAAAGAAACTTCATTCTCAGACTACAATTACTTGGCACAACAAGATGTTTGCCAACATAAATGGAAGTGCGGAGGATCGTAGGGGAGCATTTAGCAACACTTCTTTAAATGTTCTCCTTGATGTTAGAAAGCGGACATCAAGTGAAGAATCGGACTTTGGATACAAAGGAAACCATAAAGCATTGACTCCTATAACAAATCATAGAAGATGAATCATGAGGTGGTTGTTATTCTGATTCAAGAGAATGTGACAAGGGTCTTGACTAGTTGTGCTTAGCCATTACATCAATCTTGCCAGATTTTCAAAGAGACCTCGTCAAAACCTTGATGATCACTAACCATCATATACGCTTGAGATTCAGATTTAGTTAAGTGGGAAGATACTTGAGACTTCGGCATGTCAGGAAAATAATTTTTTACAACATTTACCACCAAAGAGTAAAGTTGCTGGAGTCTCAATACATGGAATACAATGTCAAGCTCAAAATGAATGACTAGGTTTACCAAAACCCATGTATGCAAGTTATAAAAGATAATTGCTCTTACATGAATTGATTGCAACAAAAACTATTTAACATCCTTATTGTTGGAAGACATTTGGGAGAATCTTTGAAGTTTTGAACTTCTTCTCTTCCATGACAAATCATCGGTGGTTTAAGCGTGCTTAGGATGTTCTCCAAAATGCGGAGGTATCAACCTACCATATGAATGCCGCACATGCTTGGTGACTTGAAATGATTCTAAGGAAATAAAGAATAAGCGTACTGAATCCACGGAGACATCCTTGACAATTACACGTGAATCGGAGAAAGTCACTTCTAACATCCAGAACACATACTACCAAAATGACTTATGATAGCCAGGTTCTCAAAAAGTTTCCCAACATTAATGCGGTTATATGAATCATGTCTAACATGGAGAAGATAAGGATGTCATCGATTGGGCTCAATAACAAACTTATCCAAATACTCACGAATATGGACTCTTATGTGGTATGAAACGGAACAACAATATTGAGTGGGACCAAAGGACATGAAGTGTACCCGGTGAAACATCACAATAGATACACCGTGTAGTGATATGGTCACGGGACAAAGTTTGATTTAGCGATAACCCAAATCAAATCAAAGAGGAAGATATACCCATGAAGATACTACCTTTCTTGACACAAGCAAACTAGATATCCTTTAGAAGACAAGTTTGATAGAACTTTTGTCTTACAACTCTCCAAGTTATTGTTTAAGCTCAGCCAACTATTTAGAAATTTATCCGGTATGGATTCTTGGAGAAGGGCAGTTCAAAGAACCCAAGCTTGCTCAGAACTTGACTACTGGTCATGTGGCAACATGGCAATACTTCTAGAAAGGCGTGGAATGTACAAACCAACGATATGCCATTTAGTTTGAGAGGAAACTTTGGCAGTAAGAGCAAGACATAGTCTGAGTTTAGCACAAACCCTCACTCTTTGACCAAAGTGTACTAGAATAATGAACATTGACAGCACATTTCAAACTTCGTTTGAAGTGATAGGTTAACCATCACGCTAAGAATGACACAAATGTCCTTGAGTTCAAAGCAATAATAGTTGCTAAGTCTCAAATGACCACATTATTCCTTTGCATCATTAGCGAGCAGGAGCTCGGAGGAAGGGTGGGTAAGGATGTGTAAAATGTCGATTCGTTAAAGTGCATAAAACTCGTACGACCTCTTAGTGATGAGAGTGTGATACTTTAGGTAGAACATAACTGAAGCTAATCCTACGCTTATCGTCTGCTGACTTACAACACTTTGACAGTCTAGATATGAAGGCGTATTGAGTTTGTTTTGTCTGACATCGGTAATTTGACGATTCCTGGTATCTTGCGGAACACCAATACACTTTTTACTACTTGGCTACTGGCCCCGGTAGACAAAAGTCGAGAAAACAACGAGGAAAGAGGAAAAACATGCAATGAGGAGATGGAATACTCAAGATAGAATCCCGATATGTGGATGCATACAAGTTAACTTATCTTAGGAAAACCAATGCATAGAAGAGGGTAGAGGTGTGGCGAGTCAGTAAGAGTCACGAATATGAATCACGAGACTCTCGAGGAGTAGTACTCTTGTCGTGATCTGTTGGTTAGCCATTAAAGAACATCGCCATTAAAGAACATCGCATAGCATGGTGGTAAGGGGGAGATCCTTAATTGATCACACTTCAATGCGCTCCGACAGTGACATAAGGCCCTGACTTGAAGGCTACCTAGAATTGTGATACAAGTACCATCCATCGAGGTAATGTAATGTGAACGTGAATCATTGAAGACGGGGACAACAAAGGGATGGATCTTGGTTAATTAAAGATCGGTCGACTCGTCATGTACAAGATTACAACAACATGAAAATCCCTTTAGCCGAGGATCTGTGGGATCAAGGTCTTACAAGTCAGGGTTAAAACAAAGAAAATTGAGTAACTACTTGGTGACTCTGAGTGACACTACTGTGCAAGATAGTATTCACGACTCGTAGCTGAAGATCTAGAAGATAGATCTTACGAAATGCCAAACCTAGTACCCAAGAAAAGCTGCATGAAAAACGAAGGCACACAAAGCGGAAACCTCGGAAGCCTTGACGAGAACTAGAGCGAATCTTGAAGATCCAACAATATAATATTGGTTCCAAAGAGCGAGAAAGATAGAGAGAAGATCATGATGGAAAAGTGATAGAAAGAATCTCTCCGGAAGATGAACAAGAAGCGGAGGAAACTAAAGGACATTCACCTTGCGCAAGCTCTAAGAGAATTCAACACTAGGTCAGCAAGCGGCTTTTGAAAGCAGCGACACCCCTTGCCATTAAAGAAAGGCACTAAACTGTTTTTTTGAAAGACCAGAAGAGATATCAAAAAACTTTCAAAATCAACACTTCAAGGATAAGATAACCGGAGTTAAATGAGAAACTTGGATAAGAGGTAAAAAAGCATACTGATTTTCACAAAGTACTTTTCATCTTTGAAAATAGCCATGATTGTGACAAGCACTAGACTCAACATCGACCTTGTAGCAAATAGTTTTCTCCCAATGACGGTCGATACTACTCAAATCGACCAAAAAAAGAGCGCGTGACACCCGAGGATCGAGGGTAATCTTAAACTCACAAATACCAAGATCATGACATACCGGCGAATCTTAACCTTGAGTAGTTGAGATTATACCCTAGAGGCAATAATAAAGATGTTATTATTAATATAATTCTTGTTCATGATAAGTATTTATATTCCGTACTGGGGTAATATGAGAAAGTGGAAGACAAATTATTACAAGCGTGGTTTTATGAACAACCACCGTGTCCCTAAATCGCATACGAAATTATGGACTAGCTCATTGATTAATGATAGTTGATTTCTTAACCAAATGGAGTTGTCAAATTAATAATGAGATCATATCATTGGAGAGAGGTGATGATGGTGGTGGAATGAGGAACCCAAACTAAGCTACTAAATAGATGTCGATGTAATCGTGTTCGTCTTAATTTGAAGCTTTCTATATCAAATATTGTATTCCTTAGACCATGAGATAATACAACTCCACAGTATCGGAAGAAAGCTTTGGGGTCATCAAGAGGTCGTACTCCTATGAAGGTGATCATAAAGGTGTCTCTCAGTCGGTGTTTGAGAAAGTGTCACATTGGGTTTGTATGTCGAGAGATGGAATTTAATTCCTCCAAATCGGAGAGAGATATACTTGGAGCCCACTTTAGAAGGTAATCGATATCAATGCAGCTTGCAAGCATGTATTGAGGTTAATCACGAAGTGATATCACTTCGGGCGAAATCATAAAGTACTTGCTAACGTGAACGGGATTGAACTGCCTACCCGGTGATGCAACCCGATCGAATCTCGGGCCTTAGTAAAATATCATAATCCCAGAAGGGAATATATATATGGATTAATTGAATCCTGGCGTCGTGGTTCTCCGGATATGATCATCCGATGGATAATCCTGAGTTTCAATATGGAGTCATCCATAACCCGCTGTTGATTCATTGATAGAAGATCACGTCTGCAGTATTCTCAAAGACCCGCAGGGTCATTACCACAGGGGTATGTCTCGACGCTTACAGATAGATTGGATAATTAGCACCTATGAGTTTTTTGTTTGGGTCTCAAATGGGATCCGGGATCATGCCACTTAAGAGGTTCCGGAGTGGTCCGGAGAATAAAATTCATATAAAGGCCGAGGCAGTTTTTGGAGGTTAGGGTTAGACACGGGTGTCGGTACTTGCTTTGCAAAGCTTTAGAACCTTCCGGGAAGGGATAACGTGGCCCCACCTTAGGGAGGGCATCCGCCTATGAGAGTGCCTGGCACGTATTGGGCGGGTCACAAGCTTATAGGGCCCAACCTTGACCCAAGAGGAGAGTTTAAATCCGGATAGAGCTTCTAGAAGGGGTTCCTTGCCCCCCACTCCTCCTCCTTTGGAGCGCCCGGATGGGCTTGGGGAGGCTGAGTGCACCCGCTATATAACAAGAGAGGGCTGGGGGGCCACCTCACCCTTTAGCACCTTCCCTCAACCCCTAGCCCACGGCCTTTCTTTGCCCTTCTCTCCCTCTACCCATTTGTAGGCTGATCCTGCTGCAAGAAATTCTCCATCCATATACACACCTACCAGCCGAATAGATGTTGTAGACTCAAATCAAGTCTCTCCTAGGCATACTTGCTGGAGTGGGGGAAAGGAGGAGGCGTCCGTGTCTTTTGCCGATGTGCATCTCACGGAGGCGCAGCCACTTGTGGTGCTAGATGGTGGGATCGAATCTGGCGAGAAAAACCACAGTCACGGCCGTTCATCCTTGCGTTACAAGCGCAGAGCGTTCACATGTTGTCGCAGTCTTCAAGGGTATGAAAGATCTGGTCCAATCATCTCTCGTTGTTTCATCTCCCTAGATTAGATATTGGCTTTCCCTGCCCATCATGCGGATCCGTAGAAAATTTTGATTTACTATGCCACATATAAAAACTCTGGCGGTGATCGAGCCAGCTGAATCTATGTCGTGGAACCCTAGTATTTCCACGAGTAGAAGCGCAACATCGGGTAATATATTCTTGGCGTTGATCATTTTACAGTGCAAGCCTCTTGTTTGTGTTACCTTTCTTATATAAGCGGGATGGGATAATGAATTGCATCATGGTCCGGAATGAAATACTTTGACGTCGTTACCATAGGATTGCTCATCCCTTATGACGTGTGGCTTGTTGCCACACATCGCCGGCCTAGTGGATGATATCGGATTTCTCTCACTATATAGTTGACTTGTGAGTTAACACACGAGGTTCCATGGTCAACCATAATATCACCGTTGGCGGCTTTCAGTAGAGTAAGAATCGTTCGGTGCATCTGATCTCCAGCATCTTAGCCACGTAAAACAAACGTGCAACAACAAATGAGGCGAGAAAAGAAACTTTGTTTTTGCGAGGAGTGTCTTCTTGTGACATCTGTCTATGGCCCAAGAAATGATGATGTATAATGTATCGATACGATCATGTTTTGTAATGTTCCGCTAAACTTGCAGTAGCCATTTAATTACCTGGCCAGGGTGAACCTAAGCGGTTGTCTTTATAATTGTGTAATATGACGTGAGATGTCCCAACCTTGTTCTCGCCATGTGATTTAAACTTTACTTTCGCTAAGTAGTTAGCAATGCATGTAGTGCTATTAGTGGTGGATGAAATCATGGTGAAGTGATGGAGATCATTTTTAGGAGCCTGCAACATTTTGATGGAATCATTAGCGAAGATTAGCTATACCATGTCACATAAAGTTATATGCATCCTTGATTTATCCTTTTATGTATCTTATTATCCAATAACCCAGATGTGACGGTAGCATTATAAGATGATTTCCCTCATAAAGATCAAGATAAAACAATGTGAAACTCCCCTACAGTATGCACCGTTAGTTAAAGTTATCCGTAGTGTCCAAGCATCAAGTGATGATCTGGGTGCTTATAGACTTTCTACGCTCACATAGAGATGGGTCTTGGGGTGATTTTCACCTTGTATGAAAATACTTGGGTCTAACCAGTGAGCCTAGCATGTATGCGAGACATGGCCTCGAACACATGATAACCGAAAGGTTAAGCATGAGTCATATGAATGATATGATGGAAGCCTTACGTTGTCCACCACATTGAAACCCATCTCTTCTCGTGAATGATGCGGATTAGGTGTGGTGAATTTGGTGCGTCGATTCACTAAACAACTTGAGGATGTTGAATTTGGTCGGAGTTCATGCAGTGGTGATTAAGTTGAACTATTTATCATAGACATAGTCTAAAATTGTGCGCAAATCTGGCTTAGATCTTGTGGCTTAAGTCAAGCTTCAACTACTAGCCGTTTTATTCTTAGAGATAGGAAAAGCTTGAAATAATGGGTCCCCAACTTCACCAATTGGTTCGCATTCTGAGATCATTCGTGCTAACTGGCGGTGCAAAGGACTATGTCCTTGGGAAAGATTAGGCATGACCCCTGCCTTGACTAGACGCCGGTGATGAAAGGCAAGATTAGGCTCCAGAGTCGAGCGCAAAGATGATTATGGACTCGGCGATTAAGATGGCACCATGTTGTTTTGCTATATGGAGCTGGATACTTAGTCGACGGGGCGCCCCATTGACAAATAGGGCTAAGGAGTTACGACCTTGCATAGGAACTGTCGAAACGAAGCAGGAGCAATGGGAAGAGGGGATTCTAGGAGGCGAAAACGTGGCCATGGTTTCAGGTGGACTCCCTTATCCTCCCGATTACGAGATTCGAGCAGCTGAGATCTCTGAGAGAAGTTCTTTAAGCGCAAGCCAATGGAGCGTCGACATCTAGGCGCTTTCGCCCGTCGTCAATGAGCTGAGCGAAGACGCATACGATTAAGATGCTGGGCCCGGTGGGCTTCTGCTGGTAGCGACTCTTCGCAGCGTGGCGGCATATGGAAAGAGAAGCTTCAGAGAATGCAGCTAATTTGGGCTTTGTTGGTACGCTGGCTCAAGTTTTTTATTGAGGGGTTACGCAATCACTCCCTCCCCCAGCTAAAAGTGCATGAAGTGACTCATAATCGAGATTGGTTCCAATGCACGATCAAGGCTCTTCATGAAAATTTGAAGGCCGCGAGTGGACATCAAAAGGAGTAATCATGTGTTGATGGTCGACAAGCCCACCTTTACAGAAAGGTACAGGGTGCAAAGAAGCCCTTTCAAGAAGGAAACGACAGCGCACTGCTCTGGCTGAGGGAAAAGCTCAAGTCTGGTCTAAGCCGGACCTTTGGGTGCTTCTATTGCAGGGCGGTCAGCAGGCATAGTATCCGTGCTTAGCGGACAAGAAGGCTGGCACCATCAAAGGTATATATATACATGTTATTGATGTTTTCCTTACTAGCCCTCGTTGTAGTGCACTGGGTATTTGATACGGTTGATTGCTAATATTTGTAACTTTCGAAGCAGGGAGCTACGGAATAGGCGGACTTGCGAGGGATGAGGTGATCTTGGCGTTAGCAGGATCAAGAGTTGATGTGATGGCCGTCGACGCTCTCCTTAGTTTTACCTTGAGATTAGTTTTAAACCTTAATAAATGTTATTATGTACTGCGTTGAGCATGAACATTATTTACGGATCGTGTTTATTGCAAGGCGGTTATTCATTTAAATCGGAGAATAATGGTTGTTCTATTTATATGAGTAACATCTTTTATGGTCATGCACCTCTTGTGAATGGTTTATTTCTTCCTAAATCTCGAAGGATGAAACACATCTATGTAACATTGAGGCTAAAGAGATACAAAGTAGATAGTGATAATACACATATTTGTAGCCTTGTCATGGGTCATATTGGCGCGTAGAAGAAACTCCATTACAGTGGACTTTTGAGTCTCTTGATTTTGAGATCATTTTATTTGTCCCAGAACCCAGCTACCCTCATGGTAAGATAGTCAAAAGAAACCCGTTCTCGGTATGATGGGCCGAACAGCGGACATTGATCATACATACGATATTATGCGAGATGAGTGAGTGTTTGACCTTGCCGGTGGATATCGCTTTATTTTCTCTTTTAGGTAACTTAGAAAATGAATGGGTGTATCTATTTAATGAAACATAAATCTGAAGCGTTGAAAAGTTCAAGAAGATTTCAGAATGAAGTGGAGAACAACATCGTGAAGATTTAAGTTCTCTGATCGTCGTGGGGAGAATATTTGGTAAGATTTTCCGCATCTCAAGAAAACAAGTGAATCGTTTCACAACTCTCCATACCGGAGACACCACAGTATAATATGGGTGACCAATAAGGCATGAATGAACTATGGAAGTATAGTCAGATCATTGATACTCTTACTGATTCCGTTATCATTTAAGATTGCAGTAGAAACGCTACGTTCCACTTTAAATGGGCTCCATCTAAATCGTTGAACGACACGTATGAGCACTGGTTTGGTGCCTAAACCCTAAGTTAGCCGTTTCTTAAAGAGTTTGGAATCAGAAGCTTTCGTCAAAGTTGATCTTGGGACAAGCTCGAACTAGCGGAGAAATGCGTCTTCATAGGTGCCTAAGAAACTGTGGGTATACCTTATGGAAACAGAAACCAAAGTGTTTATGCATAAAGAAGCGGTTCCTTTCTTGAGAAAGATTTCTCTCTCGAGAAAAGAAGTGAGTGGGAGAGAGAAAGTGGGGCTAAACGAGGTTATTAGACCTTCTCTTGAATTGGAGAATGGCGCGGCTACAAATTGTTCGATTACATACGCAACAATAGAGGAAGCTATTATTAGGATCATGAAGCTTCCAGACGATGCTACTCTGAGCAGCGCTTGAATTAAACCAAGTCGCGATACCCCTCTCCAGGTGAAATGCAGCCTGTCTTGGCTGTCTGTTAGTAGAAGATGGTGAACCTCTGAACTATGAGGAAGCGATGATGAGCCGGACTAAAGAAATGGTAGAAAGCCTTGAAATCAATTAGGATCATGGTAGCTTCAAATATGGACTTTGGTGGACCCTCCTATGAAAAGGCATTGAGTACCAAATGGATCTTCAGAAAGAAAGCAGACGTAATTAGTAATGTTACACGTCTATAAAAAGCCGCAGCTTGACTGCGAGTTTGACCATTCAGGGAGTATTATTCGATGAGACTTTCTCTCCATTAGCGATGTTTAAGAATCCATTACGGTTTTGTTATGGTGCTGCGTTTCCTTATTATGAAATATGGCGGATGGATGTCAGACTGCGTTCCTCAATGGCAACATTGATGAAGGGAATATATGATGCAACACAGAAGGTTTATCGATCCTAGGATCGATTAAAAGTATGCAAACTTGAAAGTTCCATTTATGGTGAAGCCTGACATCTCGGAGTTGGAACCATGGTTTTGATCAAAACGATCAAGAGCTTTGGATTTGTTCCAAATTGCCTACTTGAAGCTTACATCTACAAGAAAGTGAATAGGGAGCTTCGGTGGCGTTTACGGTACTATATGTGGATGACATATTGATTATTGGAAATGACATCAACATGCTTAACGATGTGAAGAGTTATTTGAGACAAAGTGTTTTTCAATGAAAGACCTAGGTTGGAAGCGCTGCTTATATATGTTGGGCATCAAAGATCTATGAGAGATAGACAAAGGCGCTTTTGATAAGCTTTAAGCGGAGTACATACCTAGACAAAGGATTACGAAAGGTTCGGAATGGATAAGGCATTGAAAGGTTAGAGTTACCTGTGTTGCCGAGCCAGATAAGATATTGAGCAAGGAAACCGATTATCATCGACTTCTGATGAAATGATAGGGAAGCTATGAGCAAAGTGCCTTATGCCTCGGCCACTAAGTTTCCATCATGTGCTCTCATCGCTAAATGTACTAGGCGGATGTGTTCTCCCAATACTCTTAGTTTGTGACGGAATATCAAAGTGATCCGAGTGGAACCTTTAACGGATACGCCGTGAAGAACATCCCTGGAGGTACCTAAATAGGACTAAAGAAATGTTCTTGAATCTATAGGGGGTGATGAACATTTTCGATAAGTAAAGGTTCTACGTCGATGCTCAGTTCGAACCATACAAGGATGATTCTAAATCCGGACGAGGATCGTGTATATTTTGAATGGAGGGAGCTGTGATGGAGAAATTTACCAAACAAAGCGTGATCAGCTTGGGATCTCTGATGAAAGCGGAATACATGGGCTGCAAGGAAGCGTCAAGTGAAGGTTTGAATCGGAAACTTCATCACTTTGAGCTTGGGCGTGGTTCCAAGTGCGAGTTGGACCCCAGCTTCAGGAGATATTAATGATGACAACACTGGGCGCCATACTTACTTCGCTAAGGAACCAAGATATCATCCAAAGACCAAGCATATCATTACATGAAGTTTACCATATAATCAAGATTATATAGCAGATGGAATCTGAAAGAATCAGCAAAGTACATACAGAGATCTGAATGTACATAGATCCATTGACCTAAACCTCTTCCACGATGTAAAACATGATCGAGCACCTCGATTGCCATGGGTGTGAGATGATATAGGCTTGCCAAATGTAAACTAGATTAATGACTCCTGAGTGCAGAGTAGGAGGCCCCATTGGAATTTATGCCCTAGAGGCAATAATAAAGATGTTATTATTATAATTCTTGTTCATGATGAAAGTTTATATTCCATGCTAGAATTGTATTAAGCGAGAACTTTAATACTTGTGTGGTTTGCTGAACAACACAGAAGAAGTGTCTAGTCAGCAGCCTCTATGGACTGGCTCATTGATCAATGATGGTTAAGGTTTCCTAACCATAGACATGAGTTGTCAATTGATAATGAGATCATATCATTGGGAGAATGATATGGTGGGCGAGACCCAAACTAAAGCGAAGCAATTAGATGCGATGTCATTGTGTTCATCTTCTTGAGAAGCTTTCCTATATCCAAATATTGTATTCCTTAGACCATGAGATAATACAACTCCACAGTATCGGAAGAAAGCTTTGGGAGTCATCAAGCGTCATCTATGAGAGAGGAGTGATCATAAAATTATCTCTCGGTGATGGAGAGAAGTATACATTGCGGGTTGTATGTATCGAGGATGGGATTTAATCCCTCCCAAAGTCCGAGGAGATATCGCTTGGGCCCATAAATCGTGTCGATATCAACACGCTTGCAAGCATGTGGTTAAGGAGTTAATCACAAAGTGATATGTCGGAGTTACGGAGCAGGTATTAAAAGTACTTCTTCTTTGTGAAACGCAGTTGAATTTCGCCTTTGTAGCCGGTCTGAAACGATCCGATCTGAATCTCGAAGCAGAGTAAAATATGGCCGAGGCAGAAGGAATATATATATATAGGATTGATTGAATCTACGCGCATGTAATGGATTTTCATCCAGATATGATCGCTACGATGAATGTGTGGGAGTCAATATGAAATTGCCCGACCACGCTGTTGATTATTGATAAGAAGATCATATGCGCATATTCTCGAACCCGCGGTCACACATAACGATGTCTGGCGCTAGGATACGATTGGATAATTGGTTTATGAATTTTTGTTCGGAGTCTGATTAGGATCCGGATATCCGCGAGAAGGTTCGGGTGGTAGGAGAATAAGATTCCATATAAAGCGGTACAGATTTTTTGGAGTTGAATTGTTAAGGTTAATCGGTATTATGCGGAAGGCTTCTAGAACCTTCGGGAAGGGGCCAACGTGGTCCCACACCTTAAGGGAGGGGCATGCAAACCTATGAGGGGGAGTGTCCTGGCCGCATTGGGCCAGGGGCACCAAGGCCCCCATAGGGCCCAGTGATCCTAGAGAGTTTAAATGCAGTTTAAACTGAGAGATAAGATAGAATAGGATTTCTAGATAAGGGAGAGTTTAAATTGTTTAAACTAGAGATGGAAGCTTGGAGGAGAGAGGCTGGGGCTAGCGCACCCCCCCTCTATATATGGGGCTGGTGCAGCCCCTCTCAAACCCCTATATACACCTTCCTCCAAGCCCTAGGTTGCCCACATCAGCACCTTGCTCTCTCCCTCACGTGTTTGTAAGTGAAGCCATCTCTTGCCTGAAATTCTCCACCATATACCACTGCCCGTCGTCCATGTTGTAGATCAATCCATCTCTCCACCATACTTGCTGCAGTCTGAGGAAGGAGGAGGCGTTCGGCGGTGCCACGCCGTGTGCATCACCGGAGGCACACGCCACTTGTGGTGCTAGATCCCGGATCCCGGATCATACGGAGGAGGAGAAGCGAAATCACGACTACATCACCCCGCGTTAAGCCGAGCGTTCCATTGTGCCTGAATCTTCAAAGGTATGAAGATCTAATCAAAATCTCTAAGATTGTTTGCATCTCCCTAGAATTAGATCTTGGCTTTCCCTATGACCATGCAGTTCAGTAAAATTTTGATTTACATAACATAGAACCCCTTCCTGTATATGGTTTGTGAGGAAGAAACACACATTGCAATGACAAAGATATGGTTTGTGAAGAACACACATGCAATGACAACTGGTGGATCCATATGTGGTTTTGTGAGATAACAGGACGTACGTGACTCTAGCTATGGTTTGTGAAAGAAACGGACATGCAGTGAAATCTGGTGGATCCATGTGTGGTTTGTAGAAGAACACATGCAATGACTAGATATGGTTTTGTAAGGAATAACACATACAGCTCTAGTTATGGTTAATGAAAAGAAACGGAAATTAAATGACTACAGTGGATCCTTGTGTGGTTTGTGAGGAAAATTAAACCTTGGAATGACTCTAGCTCTGTTGTGGGGAAGAACACACTGATGACTCTAGTTGTGGTTTTGTGAAAGAACACATACAATGACTCTAAGTATGGTTTGTGAAAGAACACACATGCAATGACTCTGGTGGATACATATGCGTTTGTGAGAAGAACTGTCATTGACTCTAAGTATGGATTTGAAAAGAACACACATGCAATGAACTCACAATTATGGATCCATGTGGTTTGTGAGGAAGAACACACATGCAATGACTCTAGTTGTGGTTTGTGAAAGAACACACATGCAATGACTCTAGTATGTGGTTTGAAAGAACACACATCGGTAACCTTCCAGTGGATCAATATGTGGTTTGTGAAAGAACATACGTCCAACATGACTCTAGCTCTGGTTTGTGAAAGAATACATTACGACAACGGTGGATCCATGTGTGGTTTGTAGAGACGAACAGAAATCTGATGACTCTAGCTAACCAAGGTTTTGTAGAAAAGAACGAGACATACAGCGAACTCTGGTATGGATCCATATGTGGTTTGTGAAGAACACACATGCAATAAGCTCTAGATGTAGTTTATAAGGGAAGGTACACATCTGAGTAACACTGGTGAATCCAAACGCATGGTATGAGAAGAACAGACATGCAATGACTCTAGATATGCTTTGTAATGAAATAGACATGCAATGAACTCTGGTGGATCCATTTGTGGTTGTGAGAGAACACATACAATGACTCTAGATGTGTGGTTTGTGAGGAGAGAACACACATGCAATGACTCTAGTTGTGGTTTGTGAAAACTACACATCTGATGACTCTAGATGGTTAATGAAAAAGAACACATCACGATAACTCTGGCACGTGGTTTTGTGAAAAGAACACACATCTGATATGCTGGTGGATCCATCTTTACCGGTTTATGAAAGAACCGACCAATACAATGACTCTAAACTGTGTGAAAAGAACACACATGCAATGAACTCTGGTGGATCCATATGGTTTGTGAAACTTGTCTGATGACTCTCTGGTACATGGTTTGTAGAAAACGGACATCTGATAGAACTCGTGGATCCATATATGCTGTGAGAGAACACACATCTGATGACTCTAGATGCTGGATTAATGAAAGAACACACATGCAATGTGCTTTGGTTGTGGTTTGTGAAAGAACACACATGAAATCACACTGGTGGATCCATATATGGTTTTATGAAAAGAGCAGGACAATACAATGACTCTAGCTCTGGTTTGTGAGGAAGAACACACACATTCTGACTCTAGATATGGTTTATGAAAAGAACACATGCAATGACTCTAACATAGTTTCAGAAAGACCCATGCCATGACTCAGGTGAGATCCTTATGTAGTTTTGAGGGAAAGAACAGACATGCAATGACTCTAAATTTGTAGTTTGAAAGAACATACATGCAATGAACTACAGCGGGTGGATCCATATGTGGTTTGTGAGAGAACACACATGCAAGCTCTAGATGTGTGGTTTGTGAGAGAAGCCACAAATGCAATGACTCAGTTGTATGATTCAATGATAACCAGAGATGCAATGACTCTGATGGATCCTTGGGTGGTTTTATGAGGAAAACGGACATACAGCTGACTCTAAGCTGTGGTTTGTAAGAAGAACACACATGTAATGACTCTAAATGTGGTTTGTGAAAGAACACGTAATGCAATGACTCAGCTGTAGTTTGTAGGAAATAACACACATACAATGACTCTGATGGATTCTCATGTGGTTTAGCCAAGAAGGTATACATCAGTGACTCTAGGTATGGGTTTGAAAGAACACACATGCAATGAACAGGTGGAATCCATGCTAGTTCATTAGAGAACACATGCCAATTACTCTAGATGTGGTTTTGTGAAAAGAACAGACATGCAATGAACTCTGGTGGATCCATATGTGGTTTGTGAGAAAACGCTTGTATTATTTGTGTATAGTTTGTAAAAAGAATAGACATACTGATAAACTACATTAGATCCATATGTAGTTGTGAGGAAGAACACATACAATGACTCTAAATACATGGTTTGTGAGAAGAACACACATGCAATGACTCTAGATGTGGATAATGAAAAGAACACACATGCAATGACTCTAGAAAATGGTTTGAAAAGAACACACATCTGTTAACTAACTGAGTGGATCATGTGTGTGGTTTAACAAGAAGAACATACATGCAATGACTCTAAGCTATGGTTTGTGAAAGAATATACATACAATGAACTCTGTTGAATCCATATGCGATTTTGTGAAAGAAGAACACACATGCAATGACACTAGTGGATCCATGTGGTTTGTGAGAAGAAACAGGACATCTGATGACTCTAGATATAGTTTATGAAAGAATAGACATCTGATAGACTCCTATTGGATCCATGTATGTGGTTTGTGGGGAAGAACACACATTGATGACTCTAGATTGGTTTGTAAGGGAAAGAAAGCACGTACAATGACTCAACGGTACCTACGTTGTAAGAAGAACACATGCAATGACTTAGATATAGTTAATGAAAAGAACACATACAGCCAATCTAGCAGCGTTTGAAAAAAACACATGCACAATGGCCTGGTGGAATCATCTATGGACACAACAGAAAAGAATAGACCATATGACTCTAGTTGGCCAGTTCAATGAAAGAACACACATGCAATGAACTCCGATGGATCATACATGTTGTTGTGAAGAACACACAGAGTGACTCTAGTGTTGTTTGCTGAAAGAGCAGGACATGCAATGAACTCTTAATTATCCATGTGTGGTTGTAGGAAAGAACACACATGCAGTGACTCACATATGGTTAATGAAATGAACACACATGCGATGACCATGGCTGGTTTGTCAAAGACACAATACGATCTGGTGGATCCTTATGGTTGTCAAAGAACACACATGCAAGTCACACTGGTAGATCACCTGTTAGTTTAATGAAGAACAAACATGCAATGACTCAACTGCTGGGTTAATGAAAGGCAAAATATATTGACTCTGAAGTACATGGTTTATAAAAAGAACACACATGCAGCCCAACATTAGTGAATCAATATGGTTTGTGAAAAGAAAATACATCTGATGACTCTGCATTGTGGTTTGTGAAAGAACACATGCAATACTGCTGAGTAGATCCATATGTGGTTTATTAGAAAAACCGGACATGCAATGACTCTAAGCTCTGGTTTGTGGGAAGAACACACATACAATGACTCTAGATGTGGTTTGTGAAAAACACACTATTTGATGACTCTAGGCGTGGTTTACGAAAAGAACCCACATGCCATGACTCTAGTGGATCCTTATGTGGTTTTGAAGATGAAATACTTGGAATCAGTAACTCTGATGGATCCTTGGGTGGTTTGTGGGGAAAACAGGACGTACAATGACTCTAAATTTGTGGTTTTGTAGAAGAACACACGTATAATGACTCTAAATGTGGTTTGAAAAAACACATGCAATGACTCTAGCTATTAGTTTGTGAAAATAACACACATGCAGCAGCTCTAGTGGATTCTCATGTGGTTTGTAGAAGAACATACATCTAATGACTCTAGAGTACTAGGTTTTGAAAAGAACACACATACGATGAACTCTGAGTGGATCCATATGTGGTTAGTGAGAAGAACACACATGCAATTCTCTATATGTAGTTTGTGAAAAAACGGACTGTCTGATGAACTACTAATTGCGTCCATATGTGGTTTGTGAGAAGCACCTTTTGCATGCAATGGCTGTAGCTATGGTTGAAAAGAATAGACATGCAATAAACTCTATTACAGTCCATATGTGGTTTTGTGAGAAGACACACACGTACAATGACTCTGTTGTGATTTGTGGGAGAACACACATCTGATGACTCTAGATGGCAAGATAATGAAAAGAGACACACATGCAATGACTCTAGGCGTGGTTGTGAAAAGAACACACATACAGCCAACCTGGTGGATCCATATGTGGTTTGTAAAGAAGAACATACATGCAATGACTCTAGCTATGGTTTTGTGAAAGAATAGACATGAAATGAACTACTGTGGATCCATGTCAGTTTGTGAAAAGAACACACATCTGTTAACACTAGTGGATCCATGTGTGGTTTATGGAAAACAGGACATGCAATGACTCTAGATGTAGTTTGTGAAAATGGAAAGCATACAATGAACTCTCCCTATTGAATCCATAATAGTTTGTAGGAAGAACACATTCAATGACTCTAGATGTGGTTTTAGCAAGAAGAAAACCACATACGATTACTCTAGCATTAGTTTGTAAGGAAAGACACACATACAACTGACTCTCACGATATATGTAGTTAATGAAAGAACACACATACAATGACTCACAGCCGTCGTTGTGAAAAGAACACACATGCAATGACAACTGGTGGATCCATCTATGGTTTATGAAAAAGAATAGATAAAACAATGACTCTAGATTGTAGTTAATGAAAAACGCACATCTGATAGAACTCAGTGGATCCATATATTTGTTGTAGAGAAGAACACATCTGATGACTCTAGATGTTGTTGTGAAAAGAACAGGACATCTGATGAACTACAGGTAGATCCATGTGGTTTAATGAGAAAACACACAATAAATGACTCTACCTTATAATTATTAAATGAACATACTGATGACAAACATGGTTTATCAAAAGAACACACATGCAAATCCCTTTGGTGGATCCTTATGTAGTTTGTCAAAAAAAAGACACACATGCAATCACACTAAAGTGGATCCTTATGTGGTTATGAAAAGAACAAACGTACAATGGCTCATTGTAGTTAATGAAAAGACACATGTAATGACTCTAAACATGGGTTTGTAAAAAGAACACATACTGATGACATTGGTGGATCAATATGTGGTTTGTGAAAAAGAAAATACATGTACAATGACTCTAGGCTTTGTGGTTTTGTGAAAAGAACACATTACAATGACACTAATGGATCCATGTGTGGTTTGTAAAGAAACGAGACATGCAATAACTCTAAAAATTGGTTGTAGAAAAGGACATACACACATACAGTAGGCTCGTGGATCCATATATGGTTTGTAGGAAACACACATGCAATGACTCTAGATGTGGTTTGTGAGAGAAGAACACATACAATGACTCAAGTATGGTTTTGTGAGAGAAGAACACATGCAATGACTCTAAGATGTAATGAAAGAACCTGATTCTGACTCAAATAAGTGGTTGTGAAAAAGAACACACAGCTGATATCACGAATTGTATCCATGTCATGGTTTGCTGAAAAACAGACAATACAATAATCTAAGATTATGGTTAATAGAAAAAACAGGGCATACAATGAACTCTGGTAGATCCATATGTGGTTTTATGAGAAAGAACACACATCGATGACTCTACATAACAGTTAATGAAAAATTTTATGGTAACAACGCATTTGTAGTTTAGCAAAGAACACATACAATAATTCTGAGGATCCATATGGTTTGTGAGAACACCGTACAATAGCTCTACATGGTTTGTAGAAAGAACACATCTGGCTCTAACAGTTTGTGAAAAAAGAATACACATCCCAGTGACAAGCACAGAAATTGGATCAATATGTGTGGGTTTGTGAAAATACATAAATGACTCTAGGCCATGGTTTGTGAAAAAGAACACACATGCAATGACTTTAAAAGAGTGGATCCATGTGTGGTTTGTGGGAAAACGGACATGCAATGGCTATTCAAATTTGTGGTTGTGAAAGAACATACACAATACAATGAACTACAGGTGGATCCATATGTGATTTGTGAGAAGAACGCATGAAATGACTCTAGATGTGGTTGTGAGGAGAACACACATGCAGTAACCTTTGGTGGATCCATGTGTAGTTTATGAGAAGATACATACAATATGCTAGTAGGAATATGTGTGGTTTGTGTGGGAAGCAGACACCACAATGTCAGGCTATGGTTTGTAGAAAAGAGCAGGACATGCAATGAATACAGGTATCCATATGGTTTGTGAGGAAAAACCATTGATAAGCTCTGATGTGGTTTTGTGAGGAAAGAACCACGTACAATGACTCTAGTTATGGTTAATGAAAAGAAACGGAGATACAATGACTCTGGTGGATCTGTGGTTGTGAGAAGAGCGGACATGCAATGACTCTAACTTTCTGGTTTGTAGGAAGAACACATGCAATGACTCTAGATGTGGTTTACATGAAAAGAACACATACAACATTGACTCTAAACTGTGGTTTTGCAGAAGAACACACATACAATGACTACAGTGGATACTTAAATGGTTTGGCAGGAAAGAACAGCATCCAATGACTCTAGGCTGGTTTATGAAAACATATATATACAATGAACTACGGTAGATCACTGTATGGTTTAGAGAACACATCAATGACTCTAAGCTATGGTTGTGAAAAGAACACACAGCGCAGCTCTGGCAGTGGGTTTGCGAAAAAGACACATACAACCAACTTCTTTGGTGGATCAATATGTGGTTGAAAGAACATACATCAATAGCTCATGGTTTGTGAAAAGAATACATACAATGACCTTGGTGGATAAAACTGTGGTTGTGAGAAGCAGACGTACAATGGCTCTAGTTGTGGTTTGTGAAAAGAAAACGAGACATACAGGCAGACTCTGGTGGATCCATATATGGTTTATGAAGAACACATACAATGACTCTAGATGTGGTTGTTGGAGCAATAAACATGCAGTGACACTGAGTGGATTCATGTCATGGTTTGTGAGAAAATGGACATACAATGACTCTAGCTATGGTTTGTGAAAAGAATAGATACAATGAACTCTATTTGGATCCATATATGGTTTTGTAGAGAGAACACATATAATGGCTCTCTAGATGTTGTTTGTAGAAGAACACATGATGACTCTGGCTGTGGTTTGTAGAAGAACTTTTGCAGGCAACAGGTGTGGTTAATGAAAGAACACATGCAATGACTCTAAGTAGTGGTTTGTGAAAAGAACACACATGCAATGACTGGGTGGATCATCTGTGGTTTGTGAAAAGAGAACACACACATGCAATGAATGGTGAGATTGTGAGCAGAACACACATGCAATGAACTCTTGGTGGATCCATATGGTTTGTAGAGAAGAACTTTTGTCTGATGACTCTACATGCTAGGTTAATGAAAGAAACACACACAGCCTGTTGACCTTTGGTATGGTTTGTAGAAAAAGAACACATGCAATCACAACTGGTGCTGGATCATATATAGTTTGTGAAAAACCGGACGTACAGCGCTCATTTGTAGTAAACGAACACGTATAATGACTCATTGTGGTTTATACAGAAAAGAACACATACAATGTGATCGGTAGGATAATGTGGTTTGAAAAAGAAAATACGTACAATGACTCAATGTGGTTTGTAGAAAGAACACGTACAATGACACTGAGGCAGGATCCATGTGTGGTTTGTCTGAAAACAGACCTCTGACTCTAAGCTATGGTTTGTGAAAACCTTTATCATTGAACTCCACCGTTGGATTCATATGTATGAGTTGTGAGAAGAACACACATGCAATGACTCTAGATATAGACATAGAAGGAAACACAACACAATTCTGCTGGTGATCCATATGTGGTTGTGAGAAAACGGACAGCCACCAATGACTCCACTATAGTTTTATGAAAAAGAAAAAGATATACAATGAACTTCTGGCCAGATCCATATATAGTTTGTAGGAAGAACACTCATGCAAACCTAGATGCTGGTTTTATGAGAAGAGACACATGCAATGAATCTAGTTATGGTTAATGAAAGAGATCATGTGCAGAGTGGATCCTTATGTGCATTAATGAGATAAACAGACATCTGATGACTCTAGCTGGTTGTGGGAAGAACACACATCTGATGACTTTCTGTGGTTGCTGAAAAACACACAACAATGACTCTAAACTGTGGTTTATGAAAAAAAGAACACACCATTGACTCTGGTAGATGCTTATATGTGGTTTGTAGAAACCAGCATTTGCACATCAATGACTCTAGTTGGCAGTTTGTGAAAACAACACATGCAATGAACTCTAAATGGATTCCATATGGTTTGGGAGAAGAGGCACGTACAATGACTCTGAATTGTAGTTTGTGAAAGAACAGACATGCAATGACTCTAGCTTATTAGCACAACCAGAAAGAACCTTACAAATCCTGTTGGTGGATCCAATGTGTGGTTTGTGAAAAGAACGCCACATCCAATGACTCTAAGCTGTGGATTTGTAGAAAGGCCGTACAATAACAACATGGATCCATATGTGGTTTATAGGAAAAGACAAACAGCCGACTCTAGTTAAAGTTTGTGAAAAGAACAGACATGCAATGAACTACTGGTGGATCCATATGCCATTTATAGAGAAGAACACATACAATGACTCAGATGTGGTTCGAGAAAACTACCTGCAGTAACACTGGTGGATCCATGTGGTTTGTGAGGGAAAACGTTTACAATGACTCTGATATGGTTTGTGAAAGAATAGACAGCACAATGAACTCTTTGTTGAGATCCATATATGGTTGTAGAAAACCCACATTGACTCTAGGCATGCTTTGCTTGTGTGGTACATGCAATGACTTCTAGATATATGGTTAATGAAGAATACATGCAATAACTCTAATGATTTATGAAAAAAGGCACATACAATAGCTGGGTGGATCCATCATGGTTTGTGAAAACAGGACATACAATGAAGATCTAGTTAGTTAATGAAAAAAGAACACACATTCAATGAAAATCTGAGTGGATCCATGTATGGTTTGACAAGGGAAGAGCACACATCTGTTGTGGCTCTACATATAGTTAATAGAAAGAATTACATGGCCAACACTAGCTGCTGGTTTGTAGAAAAAGAACACACGTCACTAAATGGAATCCATATGTGGTTTGTGAAAAAGAACACACATGCTATGACACTCTAGATGGTTCCATGAAAGAACACATATCCGGTGAGACCCGTGGATCCTTATAGTCTATAGAGAAGAGCCATCAATGACTCGTTGGTTTGTGAAGAACACACATTCAATGACATGGATCCATATGGGAGTTTATGAAGAATATTCATACAATAGATCTAAACTTTGGTTTGGAAAAAACGGACTGTCTGATGAACTCTAATTGGGTGGTTTGTAGAAAAACATGTCTTGTTGGCATATATGTGGTTTGTAGAAGAACACATGTAGCTCTAGTTAGCAATTAATGAAAAGAAAAGATGTGCAGCTCTGGTGGATCCTTGTGTGTGGTTTGAGAGAAACAGGACGGCCACAATGCCTCTAGCTCTGGTTTGTGGGGAAGAACACACATGCAGTAGCTCTAGATGTGGTTTGTGAAAATAACACACATCACAGCCAACCCTACTTCCTGCGTTTGTACAAAGAAACACACGACCCGACTCTGAAGTGGATCCTTATGTGGTTTTTGAGAAGAACAGACATCCCCAATAGGTCGCTTCTCGTTTGTAAAGAACAGACATACAGCGTGAGCTCTGGCTGGAATCCATATAGCGTTTGTGAGAAGAACACATCTGATGACTCTAGATGTGGTTTGTAGGGAATACGATTCCAACTCTAGTTGTGGTTAGTAAAATAATAGAGATACAATAACTCTGATGGATCCTTGTGGTTTGTGGGAAGAATAGACATGCAATGATTCTGGCTGTGGTTGTGAGAAGAACACATACAGTAGCTCTAAACATGGTTTGTAGAAAATAACACACATACAGGCAGCTCACAGTGGATTCTTATGTGGTTTGTGGGGAAGAACATACATCTCAACTCTAAGCTATGGTTTTGAAAATTTTATTAGACTCTAATTGGATCCATATGGTTCTTCCAGAAGGCATAAATTCCCTAGATGTGGTTTGTAGAAAAGAAACAGGACATACAATGAACTCTAGTGGATCATATGTGGTTTATGAAGAACACATACAATAGCTCTATAAACTATGGATTTGTAAAGAATAGACATACAATGAACTCTCAATGGATCCATATATATGGTTTGAGGAAGAACACACATACAATGACTCTAGATGTGGTTTATAGGAAAACACACATGTGATGACTCTAGCTATGGTTGTGAGAACACACATGCAATGACTCTAGATGTGGGTGACTGAAAGACACACATGCAATGACTCTAGCAAGTAGTTTGTGAAAAAGAACACATACAATAGCTGGGTGGATCCATACATGGTTTTGTAGAAAAAAAACAGATAGCTCTAGTTATAGTTAATGAAAAGAAACTTCCATACAATGAAC
The DNA here is from genome assembly GCA_023614405.1 of Avena insularis. Lineage (NCBI taxonomy): Eukaryota > Viridiplantae > Streptophyta > Magnoliopsida > Poales > Poaceae > Avena > Avena insularis. Next base: position 459,909,991 of record CM042696.1, on the reverse strand, counting down.
TCTGGTGGATCCATATGTGGTTTGTGAGAGAGAAGAACACACATGTGATGACTCTTCATGGCGGTTAATCAAAAGAACACATACAACAACACGGCTGTAGTTTGTGAAAGAACACATACAATCCATTCGTGGATTCCATATGTGGTTGTGAAAGAACACACATGCTATGACTCTAGATGGTTCGAAAAAGAACTACATCCAATTAACCTGGGTGGATTCTTCTCTTTCTAATTTATACATCCCAATGACTCTAAGATTTGGTTTATGAAAAGAACATACATACAATGACACTGGTGGATTCATATGGGTTGTGAGGAAGAATATACATGCGATGAATCTAGGCATGGTTTGGGAAAAACAGACTGTACAATAGACTCTGGTGGATCCATATGTGGTTATGAGAGAACACATACGTGACTCTAGATGTGTGGTTTGTGGAAGAACACGTACAATGACTCTAGTTATTGAGTTAATGAAAAGAAAAGATATGCAATGACTCTTGTTGATCATTGTGTGGTTTGTGAGAAGAACAGACATGCAATGACTCTAGCTCTAGTTTGTGTGAAGAACACACATGCAATGACTCTAGATATGGTTTGTGAAAAGAACACATATGTAATGACTCTAGATGTGGGTTGTGAAAAGAACACACATGCAATGACTCGTGGATCCTTATGTGGTTTTGAGAAGAAACACATGCAATGACTCAGATGGTTTAGAAAACAACACATGCATGACACCGGTGGATTCATATGTGTTTACAAAAATACATGCAATGATTCTGATGGTTAATAAAAAACATGCAACTAATTTAGCTGTGGTTTGTGAAAAGAACACACATGCAATGACTTGTGATTCTTATGTGGTTTGTGAAAAGAACACATGCACACTCAGCTGTGGTTTTTTAAAAGAACACACATGCACGAATTTCGTGATCTATATATTGTTTTTGGAGAACACACATGCAATGACTCTGTATATGGTTTAGAAAAGAAGACACATGCAATGACACTGGAAGCTGATCAATATGTGGTATGTGAAAACAGAGGTCCAAAGAATTAGATGGTTTAGAGAAGAATACATGCAATGACTTTTAGATGTGGTTTGTGAAGAACACACATGCAAATGACCTAGCCATGGTTAATTAAAAGAATGTGAGATGCAATGACTGTGGATCTCGTGTGGTTTATTGAAGAACTGACCTGTAATGATTCTAGTTTGGTTTCAGAGAACAACACACAAATCGGATTTCCAGATGTGGTTTTGTGAAAAGAAGCCACATGCAATGAACGGGTGGATCAATATGTGGTTGTGAAAAGAACATACATCTAATGACTTAGATGAGGTTTGTGGCACAACACACATTCAATGACTCTGGTGGGATCTCTATGTGTTTCTGGAAAAGAACACATATGCAATGAATTTGGGGATTCATATGTATTTGTGAGAAGAAATACATTCAATGACTCTAGATGTGGTTTGTGAAAAGAACACACGTGCATTGGACACGTGTGATCTATATAAAAGCGAGAAAAAAGAACACATGCAATGTGACTATAGATGGAGCATGAAAAGAATACATGCAAATTTCTAGTTGCGGTTTTGTAGTGCACATGGAATGACTTGGTGATTCTTATGTGGGTTAGAAGAACAAAATATGCAAATGATTATTGGTTTAAATAAAAGAACACACATGCAATGAAATTATATGTGGTCAGGAGAAGAACACACATGCAATGACTAAGTGGAGCCAGAAAAGAACACAGACCACGACACCGGTGGATCCATGTGGTTTGTGAAAAGAATGTATATGCAATGACTCTAGTTAGGTTAATGTAAAAAGAACAACCATGCAAATGACACTCAGGATCTTATATGTATAGGCACACATGCAATGACTAGATGTGGTTTGTAAAAGAACACACATGCAATGACTTAGATGTGGTTTGTAAAAGAACAAAACATGCCATGACACTGTGGATCAATATGTTGCTTTTGAAAAGAAATATACATTCAATGACTCTAGTTGTGGAGTTTGTAGTGCACACATGCATGAGGCCAGGATTCATGTGTAAGCCAGGAGACATCATATGTAATGACTTAGCTGTGGTTTGTGAAAAGAATGGTGAGTGTAATGACTTTGAGCTGGTTTGTGAAAAGAACACATGCAATCACTCTAGATGTGGTTTCTGGAAAGCAAATGCATGCACGAAATGGCTCAGTGGGATTCATATATGGTTTCATGAAAAGAACACATACATCCAATGCATTCTAGATGTGGTTTGTGAAGAAGAACACACATGCAATGACTCTAGGATCTCTATGTGGTTTATGTGAAAAGAACACACATGCAATGATCCACTGGTGGATCATTATGTGGTTTGTGAAAGAAACATATATCTAATAACTCTAGCTGTGGTTTGGTGAAAAGAACACACATGCAATGCCTCTAGATGTGGTTTGTGAAAATAACACACATGCAAACAGACTCAGGATCCATACATGTGATTTGTGAAAGAACAAACATGCAATGACTTAAAGCTATGGTTTGGAAAAACAAATACACATGCAATGAATCGTGGATCTACATGTGGTTTAGAAAAGAACACACATAAGCAATAAATTCTAGATGTGGTTAATGAAAAGAACACACATGCAATGTGACTCTAGATGCTGCTTTGTGAGAAGAACACACATGCAATCACTTTTAGTGGATCTCCACGTAGGTTGTGAAAAGAATACATGCAATGACTCTAGGTGTGGTTTGTGAAAAGAATTGGCACATGCAATGAATTTGGTGAATTCATATGGTTTGTCAGAGAAGAACACACATGCAATGACTTAGATGTGGCTTGTGTGAAAGGGAACACATGCATGGCCACTTCAGACGCATAAGGTGGTTTGTGAGAAAAGAACACACATGCAATCACTTCTAGATGTGGGATAATGAAAAGAACACACATGCAATGACTCTAGTTGTGGTTTATGAAAAACACACATGCAAATGAATTCGTGCATCTCTATGGTTTTGTGAAAGAACAGACATGGGTAACATCAATGGGTGGAGCCGTGGTTTTTGAAAAGAACACACATGCAATAAACTCGGGTGTGATCCATATATTAGCTTCAGAGAAGAAGCTACATGCAATGACTCTAGATGTGGTTTCAGAGAAGAACACACATGTCAATGACTCAGATGTGGTTTGTGAGAAGAACATACACACGTAATGACTTGAAGCTATGGTTAATGAAAAACAACAGAGATGCAATGACTTAAATGGATCTCTTGTGTGGTTTATTAAAAGAATGTACATGTAATGATTCTCTAGAATGGTTTGTGAGAGAACAAATACACATGTGCAATGTGACTCTAGATGTGAGTTGTGGAAAAGAACACACATGCAATGAAATGTGTGGATCAATATGTGGTTGTGAAAAGAACACATGCAATGACTTCGTGGATCTCCTTGGATGTGGTTTGTTAAAAGAACACATAAGCAATGAACTTCGTGGATCTATATGTGGATTGTGGGAGAAGAACACACATGTAAATGACCTCTATATGTGAGCCTTTTTGGAAAAGAAATACACACATTCAATGACACTGTGGGTCTATATGTGGTTGTGAGAAAGAATGGAGATGCAAATTGACTCTAGATGTAATGTAGAAAAGAAATAATATTCAATGTGACATCATGTGGGTCTATATGTGGTTTGTGAAAAGAACACACATGCAATGACTTCTAGATGGGGATTGTGAAAAGAACATATATGCCATGACACTGGTGGATCAATATGTGGTTTGTGGAAAAGAACATACATCTAATGACTCTAGTTATGGTTTTGTAGAAAAGAACACAAATGCAAGGCTCTTAGATGGTTTCAGAAAAGAACACACATGCAATGACTTGGTGGATCCTTATGGTTTTGTGAAAATAACAAAATACGCAATGACTCCAGCTGTGGTTTGTGGAAAAGAACACATACGCACGAACTCGTGACCTGCTATGTGTAGAGAAGAACACATGTATGACTCTAGATGTGTTTTTAAAAGAACACACATGAAATGACATCCTGGTTGGATCCATATGTGGTTTGTTAAACACATGCAATGACTCTAGATGCATAATGAAAAGAACACATGCAATGACTTAGATTAAACAGGAAAATACATGCAATGACTCTGTATGGTTTAGAGAAGAACACACATGCAATGACTTCTAGATGTGTTTTGAAAAGAACATTGCCATGAAAAATGACATCAAGTGGATTCATATGTGGTTGTTAACACACATACAATGACTTCTAGATGTGGTTAATGAAAGAACACACTGGTAAATGACTTCTAGATGTGGTTTTAGAGAAGAACACATGCAATCACTCCGTGGATCTCTTACGGGCATTGGTGAAAAAGAATGCACATGCAAATGACTTGTAGCTATGGTTTGTGAAAAGAACACGCATGCAATGAACTCTGTGGATCTGTTATGTACCAGGAGAAGAACAAACATGCAATGACTCTAGATGTGGTTTGTGAAAAGAACACACATGCAATGACAATCCATGGATCCATATGTGGTTTAGTAAAAGAACACACATGCAATGACCCAAGATGAGCTAATGAAAAGAATACACATGCAATGACTCTAGATGTGGTTTCAGAAAAGGCACATGGAATGACTCTGTTGGATCCTTATGTGGTTTTGTGAAAAGAATGTAAACATGCAAATGACTCTTAGTCAGGGTTTCTTAAAAGAACACACATGCAATGAATTCCTGTGGATTCACATATGGTTTGTGAGAAGAACATACATGCACATGACTCTAGATGTGGTTTTGTGAAAAAGAACATACATGCAATGACACTGGTGGATCTATATGTGGTTGTGAAAAGAACACACATGCAATGACTCTAGATGGTTAATGAAAGAAAGACACACATGCAATGACTCTGTATGGTTTTAGAGAAGAACACACATGCAATTACTTCTAGTGGATCTCTACGTAGGGTTGTGAAAAGAATATACATGCAAATGACTTAAAGGTGGCTTGCAGCAGTCAAATGCATGAATTTCTGTGGACTACATGTGGTTTAGAGAAGAACATATTCAATGACTAGATGTGGGTTTGTGAAAAGAATACATGCAATGACACTGTGGATCTATATGCTAAGTTTAGAAAAGAATACATGCAATGACTCTAGATTTGGTATGTGAAAAGAACACACATGCAATGACACTGGTGGATCCATGTGGTTTGTGAGAAGAACAGACATGCAATGACTCTAGGTGGTTTGTGAAAAGAATAGACATGCAATGAACTCTGGTGGATCCATATGTGGTTTGAGAAGAACACACATGCAATGACTCTAGATGTGGTTTGTGAAGAACACATGCAATGACTCTAGTTGTGGTTAAAGAAAAGAACACAGATGCAATGACTCTTGGATCCTTGTGTGGTTGTGAAGAACAGACATGCAATGACTCTAGTTGTGGTTTGTGAAAGAACACACATGCAATAACTCTAGATGTGGTTTGTGAAAAGAACACACATGCAATGAATCTAGTTGTGGTTTGTGAAAATAACACACATGCAATGACTCTAGTGGATTCTAATGTGGTTTGTGAGAAGAACATACATACAATGACTCTAGCTATTGTTTTTGAAAAGAACACACATGCAATGAACCCTGGTTGATCCATATGTGGTTCGTGAGAAGAACACACATACAATGACTCTAGATGTGGTTTGTGAAAAGAACAGACATGCAATGACCTCTGGTGGATCCATATGTGGTTTGTGAGAAGAACACACATGTATATGTGGTTAATGAAAAGAACACACATGCAATGACTCTAGCTGTGGTTTGTGAAAAGAACACACTTGCAATCACTGTGGATCCATATGTGGTTTGTGAAAGAACCACATGCAATGACTCTAGTTGTGGTTAATGAAAGAACACACATGCAATCACACCGTGGGTTTGTGAAAAGAACACACATGCAATGATTATAGATGTGGTTAATGAAAAGAACAAACATGCAATGACACTGGTGGATCAGTATGTGGTTTGTGAAAAGAACATACATCCAATGAATCTAGTTGTGGTTTGTGAAAAGAACACACATTCAATGAACTTGGAATCATACCAACTGACAAAGAACTTACATGCCAACTTACTCACGGTTTGCTGAAAACAAAGGATTAAACGTGATGTGTGGAAGAAATAATTGCTTGCAGAAAGTAAAACAGAAAGCACTAAATAGTTCCATATGTACATTGATGGTAAAAGAATGACTAGGGTCCATAGTTCACTAGATGATTCTCCTTAAGATAGATGACGTACAACATTATACATAGACCATAATCCAACTGCATCTATGACTAATAATCCACCTTCAGGTTATCATCCGAACCCCCTCCAGTATTAAGTTGCTAGCAATAGATAATTTTATTAAGCATTGTGTGTAAAGTAAACAATACGATTGTTCTATGAACAAAGGATTGCTGTTTTCTCCCTAGTAGCAACAACACATCTAGTACCTTAGAGATTTCTGTCACTTCCCCAGATTACTAGAGGCATGAACCCACTATCGAGCATAAATACTCCCTCTTGGAGTTGCTAGCATCTACTCGGCCAAGATAGCTACTAACAACGGAGAGCATGCAAGATCACAAATAACAAAGACATGATAGAATCAATAATCAATCTGAAATAGCATCTCAATATCCATCAGATCCCCGCAAACACAACATGTATGATTACAAATAGATGATCTTGATCATGAACGGAGCTCACAAGATCTAGACATGATAGCACAAAGGATAAGAACCAACCATCTAGCTACTACATGGACCCGTAGTCCAGGGATGAACTACTCACGCATCACACCGGAGGCAGGCATGGTGATGAAGAAGGCCTCCAGGGTGAATTCTCCCCTCGGGCAAGGTGCCGGGAAGAGCTTCAGATCCCTCCCGATCTAGGGATGGATATGATGGCAGCTACCTCTTTCGTGGAATTTTGATCGGGTACTTAGGGTTTCTATATCGGAGGCTTCTTATAGGCGAAAGGGGAGGCCGAGGGGGTGCCCTAGGTGGCACACCACCTGCTGTGAGCCGGGTGGGCCTGGCATGTGGTGTGATCGTCGGCGTCTGGCCCCTCTCCGTCTTGTCTTCTGGATCCGTGTCCCCCTTGGTGAAATATTGACTTTGGCTTTTGTCCCGTCCAATTCCGAGAATATTCATTTTCTGACTTTCCTGGAACCAAAAACAGCATAAAACAGGCAGCTGGCACTATGGCATCTTGTTAATAGGTTAGTCCAAGAAATTGTATAAAAATACTCCAAAGTGTGGACAAAACATAAGAAAGTAGATATAAAACAAGCATGGAACATCAAAAATTATAGATACGTTAGCAACGTATCAACAACCCCAAGCTTAACTCCTGCTCGTCCTCGAGTAGGTAAGTGATAAAAAGAAAGAATAATTTTGAGGTGACATGCACCGTCATAAACTTGATCAAAGTATTTGTAGAACATTGATAGCTGGGATCATAGTACTTTAGCATAGCATGAAAGATATAGTTCTAACGATAAGACATAGCAACTTGTTGTAACATGGAAATGCACAAACAAAAGAATCATGAATAATAATGATTTGCAAGATGTTTGTTTGTTTCACATATAGAGAGCATAATGAGAATGGTATTCAGCTTGTCCCTCATAGTGTAGCAAAACATAAATGCATAGGACACCATCAAAGTTCATAAGGGTGACTAGATACAAATAGTTTAAGAACAAGCAATATCAAAGTTATGCATCAATCAACAAGTCTTGGGACAATGCACATTAAACTAAGAATGGCCACTATGCTCTCTCAATAGGTGCATAAAGATAGAAGATGGAGACTCAACATAAAAGTAAAAAATACCTTCATAGAAGGAAGCAGGGATTCAAGTCTCATAAAGAGCTTACAAAAATTATGGTACTTATTAGCTTTCAGCTCTCATTGCCCCTATCATAAGCATCTTGAAGTGATTAAGGTTAAAGTGAACAAACTATGGAGTATATGCTTGACAAAGTATAAGTTGGCAATCTCATGTCCATTGAATACGAGGGCCCCTCCTCATGCTACTCAAGTTTAGTTACCGGTAAGTTCTTGTCATAGTAAGTACATGTGTATCATAGAGAACCGCCAACGGGGTACCCCTTGCCCGATGATATGGAAGAATCCCCATATCAAAATGACAAGGCAAGCAGACAATAAGCATCTCAACAATCTTCTCATTTACCATGGGAAAATGGTGCTTTTTTCTCTATTTCCTCTTTTCTCATCTCTTTTTTTTCTCTTTTTCTCCTTTTCTCAATCTCTATCTCTTTTTTATAAGAAGAATGCTTCATAGATTGCTCATTATGGTTACGCTGCAGGTTTCCACCATGATTAGGCATGGATTAGACCAGCGGACCAGGCGTTTCTCTAACACACATACATAACTCCATGGACTTACAAGCTCCCCTTTCATTTCATACCGACGACATCCATAGACAAAAGAGCATGATATCAACTGGGTACAATGTACAAGTGCAATGTTGAAAGCGTTCCCCATGACAGCATGGTTCTGCTAATCCCCAACGTATAAGTGCAAGCATATACAACATAGATGACACAATGGTTCAAGTTTATTAGTGGCAAGAAAAGTAAAGTGTGCCATCAAGTTCGTGAGAGCTTTAATCACTAGTTTTCTCATAACAAGTTTAATTCGGAAGGTAGATAAAAACATGAATATACTTGGAATAGCAAATGCTAATAGGTAGGTATGGTGGACTCTTTGGAATAACTTGGTTTTATTTGGAGTTGGATGCATGAGTGGAACTCATACTTGGTTATGGAGGCTAGGAAAAGACTGGGAGCGACCAACTAAGAGAGCAATAATGGCCATAATCATGCAAAGTGACAAAACATCATTAATTAAAGCATATAGTGATATTACAAGTCGAAAACTAAAGGATCATAGAGGCTATGGTGACTTGGGATAGTCTTAACATGGTGTGAGCATGCGCCAAGTCAACCCAAATAAAGCATCAAAGGAGAATACCACAATACTATGCTTTAATATACTAAAACAACGCATGATTCTTTCAAGGAACATTAAGAAATCTCAATAGTTTATAACATGTCATGCTATAGTAAAAATCACTAAGAATAAAGCCAAAAAAATATCAAGCATGACATGACAAAGCATAGGCCACATTCAAAAATCAAGCTCCTTTCACCACTTAAGCATGAACTTTTCCTACTCTTTTCCAATCCAAACCAATCTTATTTGAAAACTAATGCATGAATAAGGGGGTCCAACCAATTTATTCAAGAAAACTAAAGCAAACTAAGCAAACTAAAACCAAAAACAAAAATGAAGACGCTCCAATAACAACACAACTATGCATGAAACAATAAAAATGAAGTGTTTGGAAGAAACCTGGGATTTTTATTGATGAAGAAGGGGATGCCTTGGGCATCCCCAAGCTTTGACGCTTGTACTTCTTGGATATTTCTTGGGGTTACATGGGTGGCATCCCCAATCTTGAGCTTTAGTCCATTCTTCGTCTCATTACATCATTCTTTCCTTACACCTAAAAATTTTCCTTCATACTAAACTTCACACAATCTTCATTAGCAACATTAGTGTACTGAAGATAATAAGTCTTTGGGTTCATTTCCAACACAAGTAAAACTCCATTAAAACAAAAGCTACTGTATCACTTCCCTCAAAAATCTCAATTCCCCAAAAAGAACCCAAAAAGGAATCAACAAGAAGCAAATGCAAATAATGGCAGAAATCTGTCAAAACAGATCAACAGGTAAAAACCAATTTTTTCGACGACCTTCTGTTGCTCAAATTGAAACGTGTTGAGCTAACTAAAGTTGGATAACAACCTTGGACAGAAGCACAAAAAATTACAGCTCAAACCGACATACCGAGATTTTACACGGATTTTTACAGCGAAGCACAAAAATCTGTTTCTGGACAGCAACTTTCCCAAGTCTTACTTCTCTCTCATTAGAGGTTACTCTTGGCACAAAAATAAAATAAAAAGGATAAGGAGAGGTCATTACTGAAGCAAAAACTTCCAATACTCAACTAAAACTTTTGAGTTATCTGCCAATAATTACTTTTCTTTAACGCCTTTAAGTTAGGCATAAGAAGCAAGAAAAGCATCGAGTATTCTCAAATGAAGAAACATTAAGAGCAATTTTTTTTAATAGGAGAGGAAAAAGGACTCGTCTCTCTCTTCTTAGGGAAGTGTTCTATACCTTTCTTGAGTGGGAGTTGATATTTAATGGTGCTTTCTTTCATATCAATAATGGCACCAACAGTTCTAAGAAAAGGTCTTCCCAAAGTAATAGGACAAGAAGCATTGCATTCAACATCCAAAATATAGAAATCAACGGGGACATAGGCATTGTTAACCATAATAAGGACATAATTAATAATCCCCATGAGTTTCTTTTTTAGCATGCTCATCAAGTGGGACATTTAAATAACAATCTTCCAATGGTGACAAATCAAGCATTTCATAAATCTTTCTAGGCATAATACAAGCATTTCTTTTTTGTTTCATCTTTTCTTCTTTAATTTTTATGAGAGCATCAGTAATGTGTTTTGTAAAGGCCATATTCATAGCACTAGCATTAGGACTTTTAGCAAGCTTTTGTAGGAACTTAATTACTTTAGAGATATTGCAACCATCAAGATCAAAATCATAATTATCATCTAAAGTAGTAGAGCTATTGTTTCCCATATTTTGAAGAATTTCAGCATTTTTATTAGAAAAGGTTCCATTGGGATTACTAGCTTCAACATTAGTGGTAGTGATAGTAGAAATACTAATATTTCTAGCAATTTCATCTTCTCTTTCCCACTTAGCATGCAATTCAGCTAATAGTCTAACATTTTCATCAATTCTAACTTGTATGGCATTAGTAGCAGCAAAGGGATTTTCAATAGTTTCAGGTTTAGCAACCATTTTATTAAAAGAAGATTGTGCTTCAGACAATGATGCTATATTTCTTTCAGCATTAGAGAGTTTTTCCTTAATAGTTTTATTGAAAGCAGTTTGTTTACTAATAAAAATCTTTAAGCATAACTTCAAGTTCAGAGGGTGCACTCCTATTATTGTTGTAGGAATTTCCATAAGTATTACCATTATTGGGAGGATATGGCCTATAGTTATTATTACCAAAATTATTCATGTAGGCATTGTTGCTAAAATTATTATTTCTTATAAAGTTCACATCAATTTGCTCTTCTTGAGAAACCAAAGAGGCTAAGGGAACATGATTTGGATCAATATGAGCTTTCCCATTAACAAGCATAGACATAATAACATCAATTTTATCACTCAAGGAAGAGGTCTCTTCAACAGAATTTACCTTCTTACCTTGTGGAGCTCTCTCAGTGTGCCATTCAGAATAGTTAACCATCATATTATCCAGAAGCTTTGTTGCAGCACCCAAAGTAATGGTCATAAAGGTACCTCCAGCAGCAGAATCCAGTAGATTTCTTGTAGAATAATTCAGTCCTGCATAAAAGGTTTGGATAATCATCCAAGCAGTCAGTCCATGAGTGGGACAATCCTTTACCAAAGACTTCATTCTTTCCCAAGCTTGAGCAACATATTCATTATCAGATTGTTTAAATTTCATTATTTCACTTCTCATAGATATAATCTTAGCAGGAGGATAGTATTTTCCAGTGAAAGCATCTTTGCATTTAGTCCAAGAATCAATACTATTTCTAGTTAGGGATTGCAACCATTCTTTAGCTTTTCCTCTCAAAGAGAAAGGAAACAATTTAAGCTTAATAATATCTCCATCTATATCCCTATGCTTTTGCATCTCACAAAGTTCAGTAAAGTTATTTAGATGAGCAACAGCATCTTCAGTACCAATTCCAGAAAATTGTTCTCTCATAACAAGATTGAGTAAAGCAGGTGTAATTTCAAAGAAAGTAGCTCCAGGAACATGTGGAGCAATAGGTGTGCACATGAAATCATTGTTGTTGGTGCTAGTGAAGTCACACAACTTAGTGTTTTCAAGAGTAGTCATTTTTTGTGTTTTTAATAAAGAAAGCAAACCAGTACAACTATTTTTTTGTGTTTTTGATAAAGAAACAAGCAAACAAAGCAGAAATAAACTAAGCAAAAAAAATAAAACAAAGTAAAGAGATTGGTTATGAGGGAGTCCCCTTGTGAAGATGTCCTTGACTCCCCGGCAATGGCGCCAGAACAAGTCTTGATGGCGCATGGTTGACGTGGGAGCTTCTTCTTCTTCAAATCTCCGACAATGGCGCCAGAAATAGTATTGCTTACTCAATATGATGAGCTCGTTGGGGAACCCCGAGAGGAAGGTATGATGAGTATAGAAACAAGTTTTCCCTCAGTTATGAAACCAAGGTTATCGAACCAGTAGGAGCAAGGAAACACCCCCAAGGTGTTGTTTCCATCTTGGAATCCTGCACAATACAATCACAGAACTTTGCCCCCAACTCAGTGAGGTTGTCAATCTCATCGGTTTTGCTGAAAACAAAGGATTAAACATATTGTGTGGAAGATAGTAATAGCTTTGCAGAAAGTAAACAGAAAACATGAAATAGATTGTAGATTGATGGTAAAGAAAGGATCGGAATCCATAGTTCACTAGTGGTGATTCTCCTTAAGATAGATGACATGTTGGGTGAACAAATTACAGCGGGGCAATTGACAAACATCGAGAAAGCATACATGCATATACTAATCATCTGGACTTCTATGAGATTTGATTGGGCATTACAACATTATACATAGACCGTAATCCAACTACATCTATGACTAATAATCCACCTTCAGGTTATCATCCGAACCCCCTCCAGTATTAAGTTGCAAGCAACAGATAATTGCATTAAGCATTTTGTGTAAAGTAAACAATACGATTGTTCTATGAACAAAGGATTGCTATTTTCTCCCTAGTAGCAACAGCACATCTAGTACCTTAGAGATTTCTATCACTTCCCCAGGTTACTAGAGGCATGAACCCACTATCGAGCATAAATACTCCCTCTTGGAGTTGCTAGCATCTACTCGGCCAAGATAGCTACTAACAACGGAGAGCATGCAAGATCACAAATAACAAAGACATGATAGAATCAATAATCAATCTGAAATAGCATCTCAATATCCATCGGATCCCCGCAAACACAACATGCATGATTACAAATAGATGATCTTGATCATGAACGGAGCTCACAAGATCTAGACATGATAGCACAAAGGAGAAGAACCAACCATCTAGCTACTACATGGACCCGTAGTCCAGGGATGAACTACTCACGCATCACACCGGAGGCAGGCATGGTGATGAAGAAGGCCTCCAGGGTGAATTCTCCCCTCGGGCAAGGTGCCGGGAAGAGCTTCAGATCCCTCCCGATCTAGGGATGGAGATGACGTCGGCTACAGAGTCTTTCATGGAATTTTGATCGGGTACTTAGGATTTCTGAGGAGGCTTCTTATAGGCGAAAGGGGAGGCCTAGGGGGTGCCCTAGGTGCCGTACCACCCCCTGGCGCGGGCCAGGCCTGGTCGCACGGCCAGGTGGTGTGGCCGGCCTATGGCCCCTCTCCGTCTTGTCTTCTAGCTCCGTGTCCCCCTCGGTGAAATATTGACTTTGGCTTTTGTCCCGTCCAATTCCGAGAATATTCATTTTCTGACTTTCCTGGAACCAAAAACAGCAGAAAACAGGTAGCTGGCACTGTGGCATCTTGTTAATAGGTTAGTCCAAGAAATTGTATAAAAATACTCCAAAGTGTGGACAAAACATAAGAAAGTATATATAAAACAAGCATGGAACATCAAAAATTATAGATACATTAGCAACGTATCAACATCCCCAAGCTTAACTCCTGCTCGTCCTCGAGTAGGTAAGTGATAAAAGGAAAGAATAATTTTTGAGGTGACATGCATCATCATAAACTTGATCAAAGTATTTGTAGAACATTGATAGCTGGGATCATAGTACTTTAACATAGCATGAAAGATATAGTTCTAACAATAAAACATAGCAACTATGTTGTAACATTAAAATACACAAATAAAAGATTCATGAATAATAATGCGTTGCAAGACGTTTGTTTGTTTCACATATAGAAAGCATAATGAGAATGGTATTTAGCTTGTCCCTCATAGTGTAGCAAAACATAAATGCATAGGAAACCTTCAAAGTTCATAAGGGTGACTAGATACAAATAGTTTAAGGACAAGCAATATCAAAGTTATGCATCAATCAACAAGTCTTGAGACAGTGCACATTAAACTAAGAATGGCCACTATGCTCTCTCAATAGGTGCATAAAGATAGAAGATGGAGACTCAACATAAAAGTAAAAAAGGTCTTCATAGAAGGAAGCAAGGACTCAAGTCTCATAAAGAGCTTACAAAAATTATGGTACTTATTATCTTTCAGCTCTCATTGCCCCTATCATAAGAAGCTTGAAGTGATTAAGGTTAAAGTGAACAAACTATGGAGTATATGCTTGACAAAGTATAAGTTGGCAATCTCATGTCCATTGAATACGAGGGCCCTGATACGTCCATTTTGCATCACAATTCTATGTCTTAATTCATTATTATTCATTGATATATTTTGTATTGAGAGGTGATACTTATGTTATTTCATCTGTTTTTGCATAGTTGATGACTTTTGGAGCATGGACCGCTGCAGTCAGGATTCTGATGGAAAAGGTGCTGTTTGGAGGCAAAATTCGCGAAGATCAGAAAATCCGGAAAAATATACGAAAAATTCTATTTTTCCAGAAGACTCAAGATGCCAGAAGATGGAGTGGAGGTGGGCCACAGGGGGCCCACACCACCCCATGGCGCGGGCAAGCCCAGGCCGCGCCAAGGAGTGGTGTGGCCACCCTGGCCTACTCCAGCCTCTCCCCTCTGGCGTATATCTTCCTCCCTAAACCCTAAGACTCAGGGAGCGACCACAGAAAGATTCTGCCGCCTCTGCGGGGTGGAAAACACCGAGAGAGAAAGATCTCGCCGGCAAACAGATTTCTACCGGGGGAATTCCTTCTCGGAGAGGGGAGATCATCGCCATCAACACCACCATCAAGCTGGACTTCATCGGGATCATCATCATCATCACCACCATCATCACCATCAGCACCCTCATCACCATCTCCATATTGCTGTACCAATTGGTTGAATCTTGCTATAGTTCATAGGGGAAACTTTCCCGGTGTTGATTACTCTTTGTAGTTGATGCTATTGAGTGAACCATTGAATTATTGTTTATGTTCAGATTGTTATACATCATTATTCCATCTCTGATCATGATCCATATGATGTCTTGCGAGTAGTTCGTTTTGTTCTTGAGGACATGGGAGAAGTCTTGTTGTTAGTAGTGGAGTTGCGTTGAGAAAGATTCAATAGATTGTTATTTAAGTTGTGGTGTACTTCTTCTAGTGGTGTCATGTGAACGTCGACTACATGACACTTCACCTATAAGGGCCTAGGGGAATGCATTGTGTATTTGGCTACTAATCGTAGGGGTTGCCGGAGTGATAGAAACCTGAACCCCTGTTAGGAAACCATTGCACAAGGGACGTAAGGGTCTTACAGTTTAAAGCTGTGGTTAGGTTTCTACCTTAATTACTTTCTTGTACTTACGGATGTTTGCAAGGGGTATAATCACAAGTATGTATTAAGTCTTGGATGGGACGGTACATTAGCACAGGTTCACCCACACAACACTTAGCAAGCTAGAGAAGATTAATCGACTATATGAAGCGAAAGCACTTGACAGTCTTCCCATGTGTCCTCGAGAATGTTTGGTCATCTATAGAAATACAACCGGCTTGTCCTTTGCTGCATAAAGGATTGGGCCACTTGCTGCATTCATTCTTACTGTCTTTTGTTTACTCATACTTTGTTTACTTGCTTTATCGAAAACCCCTAAAAATCCGTTTGCTAAGTATTTGCAGAGAATTCCTGATCCATACCACTAGCCAGCACCTTCTGCTCCTTGTTGGGTTCGACACTCTTACTTATCGAAAATACTGCGATACACCCCCTATACTTGTGGGTCATCAAGACTATTTTCTGGCGCTGTTGCTCGGGAGTGAAGCGCTATTGGAGAGTGGAACTGGTAAAGGAAACTTCTACTGTGAGTATTGTTTACTTCTGCTAGTTGCTTTATTTTTGTTATGGATAATTCGCTGAGTTTCTTATTTGGTAATGCTGCTACCACTGCCAAGGTAGTAGATAATCCACCACCTGTTGAGAAAGATGTTTTCAAAATACCTACAAGAATTATTGATCGTGTTATGGATAACTACTATGTTGGGGATGGAACTGTCCATACCGGTGATCATTTACTCTTTATACACAAATTATGCGGGTTGTTCAAGTGTGCAGGTATTACTACAGATCAAGTTAAGAAGAAGTTATTCTCATTATCATTGAAAGTAAGAGCTGAGGAATGGTATAAGATGCTGAAGAATGGTAAAGCTCTGGAATGGGAGGAAATAGTGCCTCTCTTTTATTCAAAGTTTTATCCTCCTAGTGAGATTCATAAAGATTAGAATCAAATATACAACTTTTGGCCTCTTGATGGAGAGAGTACAGCTCAAGCTTGGGGGAGATTGAAGTTAATAATGCTCAAATGTCCCATTCATGAGCTCCCCAACAATATTATTATCAATAACTTTTATGCAAGGCTCCCTCTACATGACAAGGATTTATTAGATGCTTCTTGTGCTGGATCATTCACTCACATGGAAGAAGAAGTTAAATGGGACCTTCTAGATCGTATTCAAGACAATGCTGAAGCTTGGGAGAATGACAAAGGTAGAAAATCAGGTATAAATTATGATTATGAATGCATTGAATCTTTTATGGGAACTCATGACTTTCAAAATATTAAAAATGCTTATGGTCTAGACTCTCAAGCTATTGCTTCTTATTTTAAGGCTTTTGCTTCTTACATTGAAGTGCCTAAAAAGAAGTGGAATAAGTATCACGAACCTTATAAAGATTTTGCTAAGAGCTATCCTGCAAGAAATACTGAAGTTTATACTGCTAATCATGTTTTACCTGAACCTTATATTGAGAAAATGCCTTTTCCAGTTAAGGTAAAGGAACATTCTATGATAGCTAGTGTGGTTAATGAAAGTATGAATAAGGCTGTTGAACCTGATAAACAAATGGTTGATGAACCTATAATAGCAAGTGTGAAAGACTTTTTCACTAAGTATGAGGAAGAGGGACACCCTATCCTTTGTAAGGATACCTCTAATATTGTTTCACATAGTAGTGTTATGAGAGCTAGTATTCCTGTGTTTTCTGTTAGAATAAGTGATCATTGCTATGATGGTCCTTGTGATAGCTATATTGTTAAGTTTATGCATGATACTGAAAGTTATTATGAGAGAGGGAAAAGTGTTCTTATGCATCTCAATAATATCAAGTTTCCCAGTTTTATGCTGAAAGTTTTTATGCTGTACTTCTTTTGCCTTCTTATGCAAGTTTCCTTTGGTTTCAACAACTTGTTTGTTTACAAAATCCCCTTGCATAGGAAGTGGGTTAGACTTAAATGTGTGTGTTTTTGCTTCTTAATGCTCTCTTTCACTTCAAATCATATCCCTATGAGAGCTTCTTCAAAATTATCATGCCCATCTTAATGGCTATAAAGAAAGAGCTTTATGGGAGACAACCCAATTTGTTTATGCTTTCAGTTTGTTTTTGTTTCTTTGAGTCTTGGAAGTTATTACCGTAATAACCGCTCCTTATCCGTTTTGTTTGGTTTTTGTGTCAAGATCAACCTCTAATGAGAGAGAAGTAATATTTGGGGAAGTTGCTGTCCCGAAACAGATTTTTTGTGCTTCACCGTAAAAATTCATGAGAGATCTCTGTTTGTCGGATTGAGCTGTAGTTTTTTGTGCTTCTGCCCCAGGTTGTTATTTAACTTTAGTTAGTTTTGCACTTTTTGATTTGAGCAACAGAAGATTTTCTAAAAAAATTATCTTTACCTGCTGGTCTGTTTTGACAGATTTTGCCAATCTTGCATTTGCTTCTTTATTCGATTTCCTGTTTGAATTCTTTTGGGGTTTTCGGAAGGAGTTGCTGCAGTAGCTTTTGTTTTGATGGCTTTTCAGTTGAAGTTGGACTCAAAAGGTTTTGTCACTTCACTTATACTAATGTTGCTAATAAGAATTGTGTGAAGTTTTGTGTGGAAGAAATTTCCAGGAAAGTGGAGATAATGGTGTAATAAGGAAGAGAAAGGTTTTATGACTCAAGTAATAAATATATGAAGATGAAGATATCGATGATATTCAAGTGATGACTCCGGAAGGATCCACTCAATACCAAATTCAGAAACCTGCAGAGTCTGTTTTCAAATAGGTAACAGTTCTGGTAAGAAAAGTTCCGCGAAAATACAATCCAACTATATTTTTGCAGTTTTCAGTCAATAAGGAAAGTTTTGAAGCGAAAAAGGGACGGATACAGAGCCGGGGTGGCCCACACCACCCCATGGCGCGGGCCCACCCCTGTCCGCGCCACCAGGTGGTGAGGCCACCCAGGACTTCGTCTCCGACCCGTTTTCTCCCAGTACCTTCCTTTTGATATGAAACTTCATAATATATAACCCCCCCGGATCTCTCGAGGTTCGTATATCGTGTTTTCGTCGTATTTTTGTTTCGATCTGTTTCTGTCAGGACATACTCTTTGAGAGCTTAGAAACACAATGGTGTCCGCCAAGGATAAAGGGAAGGAGCCCATGGAGGAAGACCTCCAAGACCCCAGGAAGGAGAAGGAGACCAAGAGTGAAGGTGAAGAGGAGCAAGGCCGACGTCCGCACACCGGCACCACTATTGCAAGCATTGGAGTGGTGAAACCTACCAAGATCAGAAGGACGACACGGATGCCAACTGGAGGGAAGCCTCCGTGTCACTGTTTGGCACCAAGGACACCCTCTCCAAACACCAAGAGTACCTTCCATACCTTTACCCATAACCATGCAGGAAAAGAAGACTCCAAGTGGGAAGAATGGAAGAAGAATCACAAGAGCTGGGATCCACAAACTGAAATGATTATGGGCCGCATTGAGAACAACTTAGAGTTGATTCGTACTCTCACCTTCGAGATTGAGGACTTGGGGAAACTGATCAGAGAGCTCATCGAGAGGATACCACCACCACCTAAGGAGTAATTCGTCATCAGGTTTGGCATCCCCTTGGTTTGTTCCAAGCTTGGGGGAGTGCCGCGGTATCATATCACTATCTTCTATCTTTTTACCTTATTAGTAGAGTCATATCATGAATAAAGGAGTTATTATGTAGTATGGTTTGCATTATGGAAGTGTCCCCTGTCTCGTTAGATTTGTATCCCTTAGTGTGAGTTTCCGTTATGGATTATTAATGAGAAGTTCTTTCATTCACTCTTTTGCATAGCTTATATTAGTTTTCAATTCGTGGTTATATGATTGATCTTGTTGTTAGTATTGGTAGCACTTTGGGATCTTTGAGTTAATTTAGTTGGTTTTGGCAAACCTGGCTCGGTCAGTAGCAACACCTTTCTGAGAGTTGAAAAGAAAAAGATAGAAGTACTCTAAAGAAAAATAATTTCATCATCTTTCTTTCTTGATTTGCTCATAAGTTTAGTATTCTCTAGTTAAGATCTTTTGTGCTTCCAAGGAAGATTGCATGTTTGTCTTTATCACTTGTATGTTTGTTTGTTTCCTTCAACTCTTGTACTTGCTACCCAACCTTGCTAGCCAAAAACCTGTACTGAGAGGGATTTCTTCTCGTGCATCCACCTCCTTTAAACCAAAACCTTTGCCATTTGTGTCCACCATACCTACCTAGTAGCATTATTGCTATTCCCAGTAAATTCCTGTTTTGTCTACCTCCCAAATTAAACTTGTTATGAGAAAGTTAGTGATTAAAGCTCTCACGAACTTGATGGCACACTTTATTTTCCGCACTTAATAAACCTGAACCATTGTGAACTCTCCATGAAAGTTATATGCTTGCAAATTATAGGCTGGGGATTAGCGTAACCGTCTGTCACGGGGAACGCTTTCAACACTTGTAAATATATACCCAGTTGATACCTTGCTCTTTTGTTTGCGGATGTCGTCGGTGTGAAATAAAAGGGGAGCTTGTAAGTCCATGGAGTTATGTATGTGTGTTAGAGAAATGCCTGGGCCGCTGGTCTAATCCATGCTGACATGGTGGAAACCTGCAGCGTAACCATAATGACATCTATGAAGCATTCTTCTTATAAAAAATAGAGAGATAGCTATTGAGAAAAAGAAAAGAAAAAAAGAGATACTATGAAAAGAGGAAAGAGAGAAAAAAGCACCATTTTCCCATGGTAAATAAGAAGATTGCTGAGATACTCATTGTCTGCTTGCCTTGTCATTTTGATATGGGGATTCTTCCGTATCATCGGGCAAGGGGTACCCCGTTGGCGGTTATCAATGATACGCACATACTTACGATGACAAGAACTTACCGGTAACTAAAGTTGAGTAGCATGAGGAGCGACCCTCGTACTCAAGGGACTTGGGATCTTCAGTTTATAGTCTGACAAGCATATAACTCAGATTGGACCTCACTTTAACCTTAATCACCTAAAGATGCCTATGATAGGGGCAATGAGAGCTGAAAGCTAGTAAGTATCATAATTTTTGGGAGCTCTTTATGAGACTTGTAATCCCTGCTTCCCTCTTTAAAGGGCCTTTCTTTTACTTTGTAGTTGAGTCAGTAAACCTATTCCCTTCTATCTCAGCAAGTATTTTGAGTTGATGTGTTTCATTCATTCATATGATGATTTATTCAATCATGTTTTTTATGTTCCTTGTTTTGCACATTGCTCTTATCTTGAAGTTTACTACTTTGAAAGCTTTCTTTGAAAAAACCAGCTATTTGTGAACTCCAGCAAATTATCAACTATTCTTCGACCAAGAGCTAAGTTTGCCATTACCAATGATGTTTTACTCTATGTATCTTTATTGTGTTTTCTTTACTCATTGCAAGTTTAGTTGTATAATAGTGAGTTGTCCTCTATTATGATCTATGTATTTGATGAATGTGATGCTTCTTGTCCGTACTCTTTTATCGACTCTTCACTCCATAAACCTGAGATCATGTTTATTAAGCTCAGTTTCGCTTGGGGGGAGCTGATACGTCCATTTTGCATCACTATTCTATGTCTTAATTCACTATGATTCATTGATATATTTTGTATTGAGAGGTGATACTTATGTTATTTCATCTGTTTTTGCATGGTTGATGACTTTTGGAGCATGGACCGGTGCAGTCAGGATTCTGATGGAAAAGGTGTTTTGGAGGCAAAATTCACGAAGATCAGAAAATCCGGGAAAATATATGGAAAATTCTATTTTTCCAGAAGACTCAAGATGCCAGAAGATGGAGTGGAGGTGGGCCATAGGGGGCCCACACCACCCCATGGTGTGGGTAAGCCCAGGCCGCACCAGGGAGTGGTGTGGCCACCCTGGCCCACTCCAGCCTCTCCCCTCTGGCGTATATCTTCCTCTCAAAACCCTAAGACTCGGGGAGCGACCACAGAAAGATTCTGCCGCCTCTGCGGGGCGGAAAACACCGAGAGAGAAAGATCTCTCCGGCAAACAGATTTCTGCCGGGGGAATTCCTTCTCGGAGAGGGGAGATCATCGCCATCAACACCACCATCAAGCTGGACTTCATCGGGATCATCATCATCATCACCACCATCATCACCATCAGCACCCTCATCACCATCTCCATATTGCTGTAACAATTGGTTGAATCTTGCTATAGTTCATAGGGGAAACTTTCCCGGTGTTGATTACTCTTTGTAGTTGATGCTATTGAGTGAACCATTGAATTATTGTTTATGTTCAGATTGTTATACATCATTATTCCATCTCTGATCATGATCCATATGATGTCTTGTGAGTAGTTTGTTTTGTTCTTGAGGACATGGGAGAAGTCTTGTTGTTAGTAGTGGAGTTGCATTGAGAAAGATTCAATAGATTGTTATTTAAGTTGTGGTGTACTTCTTCTAGTGGTGTCATGTGAACGTCGACTACATGACACTTCACCTATAAGGGCCTAGGGGAATGCATTGTGTATTTGGCTACTAATCATAGGGGTTGCGGAGTGATGTAAACCTGAACCCCCGTTAGGAAACCATTGCACAAGGGACGTAAGGGTCTTAGAGTTTAAAGCTGTGGTTAGGTTTCTACCTTAATTACTTTCTTGTACTTACGGATGTTTGCAAGGGGTATAATCACAAGTATGTATTAAGTCTTGGATGGTACGGTACATTAGCACAGGTTCACCCACACAACACTTAGCAAGCTAGAGAAGATTAATCTACTATATGAAGCGAAAGCATTTGACAGTCTTCCCATGTGTCCTCGAGAACGTTTGGTCATCTATAGAAATACAACCGGCTTGTCCTTTGCTGCATAAAGGATTGGGCCACTTGCTGCGTTCATTCTTACTGTCTTTTGTTTACTTGTACTTTGTTTACTTGCTTTATCGAAAACCCCTAAAAATCCGTTTGCTAAGTATTTGCAGAGAATTCCTGATCCATACCACTAGCCAGCACCTTCTGCTCCTTGTTGGGTTCGACACTCTTACTTATCGAAAATACTGCGATACACCCCCTATACTTGTGGGTCATCAGGCCCCTCCTCATGCTACTCAAGTTTAGTTACCGGTAAGTTCTTGTCATAGTAAGTACATGTGTATCATAGAGAACCGCCAATGGGGTACCCCTTGCCCGATGATATGGAAGAATCCCCATATCAAAATGACAAGGCAAGCAGACAATAAGCATCTCAGCAATCTTCTTATTTACCATGGGAAAATGGTGCTTTTTTCTCTCTTTCCTCTTTTCTCATCTCTTTTTTTTCTCTTTTTCTCCTTTTCTCAATCTCTATCTCTTTTTTATAAGAAGAATGCTTCATAGATTGCTCATTATGGTTACGCTGCAGGTTTCCACCATGATTAGGCATAGATTAGACCAGCGGCCCAGACGTTTTTCTAACACACATACATAACTCCATGGACTTACAAGCTCCCCTTTCATTTCACAGCGACGACATCCATAGACAAAAGAGAATGATATCAACTGGGTACAATGTACAAGTGCAATGTTGAAAGCGTTCCCCATGACAGCATGGTTCTGCTAATCCCCAACGTATAAGTGCAAGCATATACAACATAGATGACACAATGGTTCAAGTTTATTAGTGGCAAGAAAAGTAAAGTGTGCCATCAAGTTCGTGAGAGATTTAGTCACTAGTTTTCTCATAACAAGTTTAATTCAGAAGGTAGATAAAAACATGAATATACTTGGAATAGCAAATGCTAATAGGTAGGTATGGTGGACTCTTTGGAATAACTTGGTTTTATTTGGAGTTGGATGCATGAGTGGAACTCATACTTTGTTATGGAGGCTAGCAAAAGACTAGGAGCAACCAACTAAGAGAGCAATAATGGCCATAATCATGCAAAGCGACAAAACATCATTAATTAAAGCATAAAGTGATATTACAAGTTGAAAACTAAAGGATCATAGAGGCTATGGTGACTTGGGATAGTCTTAACATGGTGTGAGCATGCTCCAAGTCAACCCAAATAAAGCATCAAAGGAGAATACCACAATACTATGCTTTAATATGCTAAAACAACTCATGATTCTTTCAAGGCACATTAAGCAATCTCAATTGTTTATAACATGTCATGCTACAGAAAAAATCACTAAGCATAAAGCCAAAACAATATCAAGCATGACATGACAAAGCATAGGCCACAGTCAAAAAACAAGCTCCTTTTACCACTTAAGCATGAACTTTTCCCAATCTTTTCCAATCCAAACCAATCTTATTTGAAAACTAATGCATGAATGAGGGGGTCCAACCATTTTATTCAAGAAAACTAAAGAAAACTAAGCATACGAAAACCAAAAACAAAAACAAAGACGCTCCAAGAACAACACAACTCTACATGAAACAATAAAAATGAAGTGTTTGGAATAAACCTGAGATTTTTATTGATGAAGAAGGGGATGCCTTGGGCATCCCCAAGATTTGATGCTTGTACTTCTTGGATATTTCTTAGGGTGACACGGGTGGCATCCCCAAGCTTTAGCTTTAGTCCATTCTTCATCTCATTACATCATTCTTTCCTTACACCTGAAATTTTTCCTTCATACAAAACTTCACACAATCTTCATTACCAACATTAGTGTACTCAAGATAATAAGTCTTTGGGTTCAGTTCCAACACAAGTAAAACTTCCACTAAAACAAAAGATATTGTAGCACTTCCCTCAAAAAGCTCAATTCCCCAAAAATAACCCAAAAAGGAATCAACAAGAAGCAAATGCAAATAATGGCAGAAATCTCTCAAAACAGACCAACAAGTAAAAATCAATTTTTTCGAAGACCTTCTGTTGCTCAAATCGAAAAGTATTGAACTAATGAAAGTTGTATAACAACCTGGGGCAGAAGCACAAAACATTACAGCTCAAACCGACGTACAGAGATTTTACACGAATTTTTTACAGCGAAGCATAAAAATCTGTTTTGGGACAACAACTTTCCCAAGTCTTACTTCTCTCTCATTAGAGGTTACTCTTGGCACAAAAAGCAAATAAAAAGGATAAGTAGAGGTTATTACTGAAGCAATAACTTCCAAGACTCAACTAAAACTTTTGGGTTATCTCCCAATAAGTACTTTTCTTTAACGCCTTTAAGTTAGGCATAAGAAGCAAGAAAAGCATCAAGTATTCTCAAATGAAGAAGCATTAAGAGCAAATTTTGTTTTAATAGGAGAGGCAAAAGGAATCTTCTCTCTCTTCTTAGGTAAGTGTTCTATACCTTTCTTGAATGGGAGATGATATTTAATGGTGCATTCTTTCATATCAATAATGGCACCAACAGTTCTAAGAAAAGGTCTTCCCAAAGTAATAGGTCAAGAAGCATTGCATTCAACATCCAAAACATAGAAATCATCAGGGACATAGGCATTGTTAACCATAATAAGAACATCATTAATACTCCCCATGAGTTTCTTTTTAGCATTCTCATCAAGTGGGACATTTAAATAACAATCTTTCAATGGTGGCAAATCAAGCATTTCATAAATCTTTCTAGGCATAATAGAAACACTACTATCAAGATCACATAAAGCTTTGAGATCAAAATCATTTACTTTCATATTAATTATGGGTTCCCAACCATCTTCTAATTTCATAGGAATAGAAGCTTTATGTTTCATCTTTTCTTCTTTAATTTTTATGAGAGCATCAGTAATGTGTTTTGTAAAAGCCATATTCATAGCACTAGCATTAGGACTTTTAGAAAGCTTTTGTAGGAACTTAATTACTTCAGAGATATTGCAACCATCAAGATCAAAATCATAATTATCATCTAAAGTAGTAGAGCTATTGTTTCCCATATTTTGAAGAATTTAAGCATTTTTATTAGAAAAGGTTCCATTGGGATTACTAGCTTCAACATTAGTGGTAGTGATAGTAGAAATACTAATATTTCTAGCAATTTCATCTTCTCTTCCCCACTTAGCATGCAATTCAGCTAATAGTCTAACATTTTTATCAATTCTAACTTGTATGGCATTAGTAGCAGCAAAGGGATTTTCAATATTTTCAGGTTTAGCAGCCATTTTATTAAAAGAAGATTGTGCTTTAGACAAAGATGTTATATTTCTTTCAGCATTAGAGAGTTTTTCCTCAATAGTTTTATTGAAAGCAGTTTGTTTACTAATAAAATCTTTAAGCATAACTTCAAGTTCAGAGGGTGCACTCCTATTATTGTTGTAGGAATTTCCATAAGTATTACCATTATTGGGAGGATATGGCCTATAGTTATTATTACCAAAATTATTCATGTAGGCATTGTTGCTAAAATTATTATTTCTTATAAAGTTCACATCAATTTGCTCTTCTTGAGCAACCAAAGAGGCTAAGGGAACATGATTTGGATCAATATGAGCTTTCCCATTAACAAGCATAGACATAATAACATCAATTTTATCACTCAAGGAAGAGGTCTCTTCAACAGAATTTACCTTCTTACCTTGTGGAGCTCTCTCAGTGTGCCATTCAGAATAGTTAACCATCATATTATCCAGAAGCTTTGTTGCAGCACCCAAAGTAATGGTCATAAAGGTACCTCCAGCAGTAGAATCCATTAGATTTCTTGAAGAATAATTCAGTCCTGCATAAAAGGTTTGGATAATCATCCAAGCAGTCAGTCCATGAGTGGGACAATTCTTTACCAAAGATTTCATTCTTTCCCAAGCTTGAGCAACATGTTCATTATCAGATTCTTTAAATTTCATTATTTCACTTCTCATAGATATAATCTTAGAAGGAGGATAGTTTTTTTCCAATGAAAGCATCTTTGCATTTAGTCCAAGAATCAATACTATTTCTAGTTAGGGATTACAACCATTCTTTAGCTTTTCCTCTCAAAGAGAAAGGAAACAATTTCAGCTTAATAATATCTCCATCTATATCCCTATGCTTTTGCATCTCACAAAGTTCAACAAACTTATTTAGATGAGCAGCAGCATCTTCAGTACCAATTCCAGAAAATTGTTCTCTCATAACAAGATTGAGTAAAGCAGGTTTAATTTCAAAGAAAGTAGCTTCAGGAACAGGTGGAGCAATAGGTGTGCACATGAAATCATTGTTGTTGGTGCTAGTGAAGTCACACAACTTAGTGTTTTCAAGAGTAGTCATTTTTTTGTGTTTTAATAAAGAAAGCAAACAAGTACAACTATTTTTGTGTGTTTTTGATAAAGAAACAAGCAAACAAAGCAGAAATAAACTCAGCAAAACAAATAAAACAAAGGAAATAGATTGGTTATGAGGGACTCCCCTTGTGGAAATGTCCTTGACTCCCCGGCAACGATGCCAGAAAAAGTCTTGATGGCGCGTGGTTGACGTGGGAGCTTTTTCTTCTTCAAATCCCCGACAACGGCGCCAGAAAAAGTCTTGCTTAATCAAGATGATGAGCTCGTTGGGTAACCCCAAGAGGAAGGTATGATGAGTATAGCAACAAGTTTTCCCTCAGTTATGAAACCAAGGTTATCGAACCAGTAGGAGCAAGGAAACACCCCAAGGTGTTGTTTCCAACTTGGAATCCTGCACAACACAATCATAGAACTTTGCCCCCAACTCAGTGAGGTTGTCAATCTCACCGGTTTTGCTGAAAACAAAGGATTAAACGTATTGTGTGGAAGATAGTAATAGCTTTGCATAAAGTAAACAGAAAACAGTAAATAGATTGTAGATTGATGGTAAAGAAAGGACCGGGATCCATAGTTCACTAGTGGTGATTCTCCTTAAGATAGATGACATGTTGGGTGAACAAATTACAACGGGGCAATTGACAAACATCGAGAAAGCATACATGCATATACTAATCATCTTGACTTCTGTGAGATTTGATTGGGCATTAGAACATTATACATAGACCGTAATCCAACTGCATCTATGACTAATAATCTACCTTCGGGTTATCATCTGAACCCCCTCCAGTATTAAGTTGCAAGCAACAGATAATTACACTAAGCATTGTGTGTAAACTAAACAATACGATTGTTCTATGAACAAAGAATTGATGTTTTCTCCCTAGTAGCAATAGCACATCTAGCACCTTAGAGATTTCTGTCACTTCCCCAGATTCCTAGAGGCATGAAACCACTATCGAGCATAAATACTCCCTCTTGGAGTTGCTAGCATCTACTCGGCCAAGATAGCTACTAACAACGAAGAGAATGCAAGATCACAAATAACAAAGACATGATATCATCAATAATCAATCTGAAATAGCATCTCAATATCCATAGGATCCCCGCAAACACAACATGTATGATTACAAATAGATGATCTTGATCATGAACGAAGCTCACAAGATCTAGACATGATAGCACAAAGGAGAAGAACCAACCATCTAGATACTACATGGACCCGTAGTCCAGGGATGAACTACTCACGTATCACACCGGAGGCAGGCATGGTGATGAAGAAGGCCTCCAGGTTGAATTCTCCCCTTCTGGCTCCGTGTCCCCCTTGGTGAAATATTGACTTTGGCTTTTGTCCCGTCCAATTTCGAGAATAT
The DNA here is from genome assembly GCA_023614405.1 of Avena insularis. Classification (NCBI taxonomy): domain Eukaryota; kingdom Viridiplantae; phylum Streptophyta; class Magnoliopsida; order Poales; family Poaceae; genus Avena; species Avena insularis. The sequence continues at coordinate 459,881,793 of CM042696.1, read as the reverse complement.
TCATTTTCTGACTTTCCTGGAACCAAAAACAGCAGAAAACAGGCAGTTGGCACTGTGGCATCTTGTTAATAGGTTAGTCCAAGAAAGTGTATAAAATACTCCAAAGTGTGGACAAAACATAAGAAAGTAGATATAAAACAAGCATGGAACATCAAAAATTATAGATACATTAGCAACGTATCAGGACCCATTGGGATATTAATAAATAATAATTTCTTATTTATTAATAATATAAATATTTATTCCAAAGCTTTTCGAATTAAATTCCGGACACCTTCGAATTAATTCAAACCTTCCTAAAATATTCCCACCATCCTCTTTTAATGTCCGGAATGATTCCGTCCACTCTCAGTGATATCCTGGACTCCTCTGGAATTATCCGGGATGCTCCGAAACATCCTTTCGGAAATACGGTAGGTTCGGATATTTGCAGACATGTCCGGAACTCATTCCGATGACAATGATTACTAGCAGTGTCTTGATACAAGTAACAACCCCACAAATAACACAAAGTTCTTTATCGTGTGAACCATAATATTGAGTCCGATACATATCGTATTGATTCATCGATACTTTACATTGCCCGAGATGAAACACTAGGTTATTCTTGTTACCTGGCATGTATTCTTTTCTCATTCCATACTATCGATGTTCCTATATTCAACAACTTGATCATGTGTCCGACCAGACGATGACGAACATCATAGTACATGAGTTGGCCCAGAGTGTATCTTCGTTAATGAACAACTTGGCATATTTCCACAAGCATGTACAACATCGATTTCATCTCATACGCCAGTTCGTGCTTTCCGAATTAAATTCCGGACAGTTTCGAATTAATTCGAAACCTTCCTAAAATATTCCCAACGTCCTCTTTTAATGTCTGTAACGATTTCGTACACTCTCTATGATATCCCGGACTCCTCCGGAATATTCCGAGACGCTCTGAAACATCCTTTCAGAAATACTTCATCCAACTATCTCATTCGCACTCACATTCTAAAATGCCATAAACGTCTTAAGTTGTGACCTGGTAGGTTTGGATATTTGCAGACATGTTCGGAACTTATTCTGATGACAATGATTACTATCAGTGTCTTGATACAACTAGCAACCCCGCAAATAACACAAAGTTCTTTATCTGTGAACCGTACTATTGAGTCTGATACATATCATATTGATTCGTCAATACTTTACATTGCTCGAGATGAAACACTAGGTTATTCTTATTACATAGCATGTACTCTTTACTCATTCCATACTATCGATGTTCCTATGTTGAACAACTTGATCACGTGTCTAGCCATACGATGATGAACATCATAGTACATGAGCGGGCCTAGAGCGTATCTCTCCATCGTCAGGAGTATCAATTCCCACAAGTACATCATGTGAATTATTGGCGAACCATCCGATACGAACAAGCATCAACTTTATAATCACTCTGTTAAGAGAAACATTTGGAGAATCTTGCCATGTCCATATTGTTCCCAAGTTCACATATGTCTCGTGGTCAAACGATTTCTAGTAAAGGCAATACAAAGTCTTATGAGATTAAACTGATAACTATATTGATGATGCGTTTCAAGGTATCTCATGTTTGGGTCTATCCATCATCGTTGTTCTCCAACAACTCCGATCACATATGTCAATGGCAACACCACAATCATATTGTCACTTTGCCCATAGTTAGGAAGCCGAAACTATCATTGACATACATACTAGTCATAGAGGCATGACCAGGGATATATTTATATGGTGTTTATCATCCCACACATGTATTGGGGTTTTCCTCCAAATACACATTATTTGGTACTAATACAATTATAGCACAGAACGATAAACTTAATTGTGAAATAGAAATATGAAAAATAACACATTTATTATTGCCTCAAGGGCATATTTCCATCGGTCTCCCACTTGCACTAGAGTCAATAATCTAGTTTACATTTAGCATTCTAACACCTATGGCATCCCGGTTATGTTCATGCATTGCAAGCATGAGTAACTTCGTTAATGGATATGCCACATTCAGATCTGAATGAATTTTGCACAGCTTGATGTCACCACCATGCACGAACTGGCGTATGAGATGGAATCGACGTTGTACATGCTTGTTCTTCTAGTGGGACTTTGCTTCCTTTGCTTGAGAGATGGACAATTGTTGTCACAATGAATCTCCATTGGCTCTAGCACATTTGGAGCCATACCAAGCTCTAAGATGAAATTCTTCATCCAAACACCCTCCTTTGCAGCATCTGACGCTGCTATGTACTCCGCCTCTATTGTAGAGTCCGCAACCGTATCTTTCTTAGAACTTTTCCAGCTCACTGCTCCCCCGTTCAAGGTGAACACATAATCGGACTGGGATCTAAAATCATCAGGATCAGTGACGAAGCTTGCATCGGTGTAACCCCTTAAAATGAGCTCTTTGTCACCTCCATATAAGAGAAACATATCCTTAGTCCTTCTCAAGTATCTAAGTATATTTTTCACTGCTATCCAGTGATTCACACCTAGATCACTTTGGTATCTACTCGTAACACTTAGAGCATATGATACATATAGCCTTGTACATATCATGGCATACATGATTGAACCAATTGCTGACGCATATGGAGCTTCACTCATGTCTTTTTGCTCAGCATCTGTCATAGGATATTGCTTCTTGCTTAGTGGTTTGCCATGTACCATTGGAAGTGACTCCTTGGATTCTTCCATTTTGAACATCTTCAAAACTTTGTCTAGATATGCATCTTGAGTAAGCCCTATCAGGTATCATGATCTATTTCTATAGATCCTTATGCCCAATATGTAAGCTGCTACACCCAAATGTTTAATCGAAAAACTTTTCTTCAATGATTCATTTATAGTGTTAAGAAATATTTTATCGTTTCCAATCAACAATATGGCATCCACATATAGTGTTAAGAAATGCCCAATCAACAATGACTCTTGTCCATTCTTAATGAAGCCGAAACACTTTACCACTTAATCAAAACAAAGATTCCAACTCCGTGATGCTTGCTTCAGTCCATAGATGGATCTCTGAAGTTTTCACACCTTTCTAGCATCTTTAGGACCGACAAAACCCTCGGGTTGTACCATGTACACATCCTCGGTTAAATTGCCATTTAGGAACACTTTTTTGACATCCATCTGCCATATTTTGTAATTGTAATATGCAGCTATTGCTAGAAGAATCCGAACAGACTTAAGCATCACTACGGGAGAGAAAGTCTCATCGTAGTCAACTCCTTGAACTTGTCGAAACCCCTTTGCTACAAGTCATGATTTATGGACATTAATGTTACCGTTCGCATCTATTTTCTTCTTATAGATCCATTTACATTCTATAAGCTTTACGCCTTCAAGAGGGTCGATCAAGTTCCAAACTTGATTCTCGTACATGGATTCTATCTCGGATTTCATGGCTTATTGCCATTTGACGGAGTCAGTGGCCATCATAGCTTCTTTGTATGTAGCTGGTTCATCATTGTCTAACAACAACACTTCATCTTAAAATCTTACAACTAGAGGACAAACTCTACCAGATCTACGTGGTTCAATAGGAGCATTAATTTCCGGGACTACAACACTTGTAGGTGTGGCAACATCTGATGGCACCATAGGCGTTTCTAGAACGAATTCTGGTTTTGCACTACTCTGCCCATCTTGCTCTGGTTCAATAACCTCATTAAGCTCTGTTGTCCCCCCACTTAAACTTTTAGAGAGAAATTCCTTCTCAAGAAATGTTCCTCCTCGCGTGACAAAAATATTGCCTTTAGTTTTGTGGTAGAAGGAATACCCAACAGTTTCCTTAGGGTAACCTACAAATATGCATTTGTCCGACTTAGGATCAAGCTTATTTGGCTGCAAAAGTTTTACATAAGCTTCGCAATCCCAAATTTTAAGAAACGATAAGTTGAGTTTCTTGCCAAACCACAACTCATATGGCATCGTTTCAACAAACTTTTATGGCACTCTATTAATTGTAAAAGCCGCAGTCTCTAAATCATAGCCCCAAAATGACCAAGGGAGATCAGTTAAATACATCATAGATCTCACCATGTCCTACAAAGTTTGATTACACCGTTCTAACACTTCATTGCATCGGGGTGTTCCCAGAGGGTTAAGATGTGAAACGATTCCATGAGCTCTAAGATGTTCGCTAAACTCATGACTCAAATATTCGCCTCCATGATCCGACCGCAGAAACTTTATTTTCTTGCCATGTTGATTCTCTACTTCATTTTGAAATTCTTTGAATTTTTCAAATGTTTCAATCTTATGCTTAATAAGATAAATATAACCATAGAGACTCAAGTCATCGGCAAAAGTTATAAAGTAGAGGAATCCACTGCGTGCATGTATACTCATTGGACCACATACATCAGTATGTATTATTTACAGTAAGTCACTTGCCCATTCAACATATCCATTAAACGGTGATTTGGCCATCTTTCCCATCAGACACGCTTCACATGTATCAAAAGATTCAAAATCTAGTGAACTCAGGAGTCCATCACTATGGAGCTTCTTCATGCGTTTATGTCCAATGTGACCCAATCTGCAGTGCCACAGATATGTGGTATTCAATTCATTTGTCTTTCTACGTTTAGCTTAGTGTTATGGATGTGTGTATTATAGTCAAGATCAATCATAAACAACCCACTCTTCACGTTAGCGTGTGTATAGAAGATATTATTTATATAAATTGAACAACCATTATTCTCTGATTTAAACGAATAACCACCTTGTAAGATACAATATCCTAATATTATATTCTTACATAATGTAGGCACAAAGTAACAATTACTAAGTTCTAATATTAATCCTGACGGTAGATGTAGAGGTCTTGTGCTGACGGCAATCACTGCAATGCTTGCTCCATTCCCGATGCCCATCGTCACCTCGTTCTTGCCAAGCTTCCTAGGATTCTGTAGCTCCTGTATCAAATTTCAAATATTAGCAACCAATCCGGTATCAAATACCCAAGAGTCACTCTCATGACCTTGCAAGTAAACATTAATAACTTGTATATCAGATATACCTGAGCTAGACGATCTAGTCTTCTTTTTCTCTGCTAAGTACTTTGGATAGTTCCTCTTCTAGTGGCCCTTCTCCTTGCATAAGAAACACTCAACATCCGGGGCTGGACATGCCTTAGGTGCTTTGCCTTTGTTAGAGGCGCGACGCACATCTGCCTTCTTCTTGTCTCCTCCAGACTTCTTCTTCTTGAAGAAAGTGGTTTTCTTCACCATCATCACATGATTGGTGTTCTTCTGTATGTACTTTTCAGCCACCTTCAACATCGCGAACAGTTCGGCCAATGTTTTGTTCATCCCATGCATGTTGAAGTTCATGACAAACCCAGGGAAGCTAGGTGGGAGTGATTTCATGATTATGTCAGTTCCTAGTTCAGAAGGAAAGGGAACGCCCAACGCTTCCAACCTTTGAACGTACCCGTGCAACTTGATTACATGGGCACTAAATGAGCCTCGTTCTGCCATCTTGCAATCCAGAAGATTTTGAGAGATCCCATATCTTTCTGCTCGGGCTTGATTCTCAAACATGCCCCTTAATTCCATGATCGTTTCATATGGAACCCAGTTTTCAAACCTCCTTTGAAGATCTGGTTCCATCAATGCAAGTATAGCACATTGGACAGCGATGTAGTCATCACTACGTTGCTAAAAGACATCTTCCGCAGCCCGAGTTGTGTTTTCACCAGGAGCATCACCAAGAGTTGCTTCCAAGACATAGTCTTTCTTAGCACCTTTCAGTACTATTCTTGTGTTGCGGAACCAATCCACAAAATTTGTACCAGATTCATGCAGTTTCTCTTTCTCTAATATGCCAGCTAAAGGGAAGTTGGTGTTGCGTTCCATTGATCTACAAATAGTTACAAATTCATTTAGACATTGTTTCATATTTAATGAACTACATAATATTAACAACTTTAATCCAGAGTTTAGCTCCCACTAAAATCAACATCTCTCATACTTAGTGATTCAAGATCCATGAACTTATTTTCCCGGTAACAATGTTACATCGCGCACTGGGGAATAAGACTGGTACGTAATCATACCAATCATATCTCCATATGACTCCAGTTAATCTTTCAATTCTTGTGTTTCATACTATAGACGTTCTAGATAGTATGTCAAGTGAACCTTAGTTTACCAGCAGTGCGATAGTTTCACACCCACATTATGAACGTCGTTAGGTGCACCCATGTTATGTGCTTCCTAACTTAAGAGGAACACATTACTACTTGATATTCTTAAGTGAGAGATCACCCTATTTATTAAGACTACCACACAACAAATAAAGTGCATAAAGGGTTTAACATCACATGCAATTCATATAGTGATATGGTATAGCACTTTGCGTCAATGATCTCCATCATCAACGTCTTCCGGTGTCATGTACTCCTCCACGCGCCTTGGGCATAATATCGAGGTCCATCGTTGCTTGATCGTCATCGCTAATTCTTGCTTTTACAACTATTTCTACTCTAGATAATAAAGTAAAACAACTATAGCTATTACAATAATATTATGACAATCATCGCGGATCCTGCCACTCATGCCCCACGAGATTACAACATAATACATCTCATACATCACATTGTATACATCATATTGCTATACCACAACACTTCCCTGCAAAAACAAGTTACACGTCTCTAACACGCTTTGCTAACTTACGGGGCTCTATACTGACATAGAGAACCGTTCTTTACCTACGTGGTAAGTAAGCATCATCATTGTTCGACTTGCTTTTTTACTTGTTCGGGGTGTGTCCCTATTGCACTATAAATAATACAATAGCTTCACTAGACTTCGTCAATACGCGTGACCCCCATGTGAACTTCACCAAATTCACAAAAGCCCAATGTGCAAAATTTCTCTCGACTATTGGAGAAAAACAGGCATCCGACAAAGTTGTTTTGTGCATCCAGAGTACACTTCACAAACTAGTCTCGATCCAAAGATCGTAAAGTCGGCTCGGGCCGCTAATCATATAATATCTCTAAAACCCAAATTGCAACAATTGGGTAGCAAGAACGAGATTAGCAATGTCAGAATTCGACGATTCCTCTATCCATACGTGTGCCTACGCATAGACAACTCTGATACCACTGTTAGGGAACGGCTATGGAAAAACAAAAATTTCTAGCGCATAACCAAGATCGAATGCAAGGGTGAGGTAACGGAACATACCCTCGAAGATTGAACTAGCGGAAGTTTATCGATGACGAGGTTGATCATGCGTCGATCCCTACAAAAAGCTTTAGCGAGTCGCGAGGAGATGTATTATCCCACGGACGGCTCCGAAGAACTAGTGCTCCAAGTGTCGCACCTCCACAGATGTCCACATGTGCAACGAGGACGGCACCGCGTCGAGGCAAGATCAAGAAATTATAGACAAAGCGGGAACGTGTCAATGAAGATCCAACAACACTTCGTCCTCCGCCAAGATTAGATCTAGACAGGGTAAAAGAAGGAGCTACTATGGGCGTTGGTGAAGATCTCCTTCATGCAACGAAGACGATGACGTGAGGAGGAGGAAGAGGACCGGGCCGAGGATACGGCGGACGGTGGTGGTTTGGGATAGGGCGTGGATTAGTGTGTCTTGCACTTGGCCCTCTCCCTCAATATATAGGTGGATTCCTTCCTCCATAGAGGAGAGTAGGACTAGGATTCGTATCCTACAAGGACTCCTCCTTTTTCCTTTCTTCCACCAATATGAGAGAGAGGAAGTCCGTATCTAATACGGAGTCCGCATCTAATATGGAGTCCTCCCCAAAACCAACTTGGGTGGCAAGTTTGAGACCGGGGAAGACTCCTCCCCCACTCGGCATCACCCCGCCCCACCTCCTCCACCCGCCGGTCTAAGCGAGGCCCTGGCCGAATCAGCCAGGGTCTCCTCCCCCCTCGCGCGTGTGGGCCTAGTGGGCCCATGCAGCCTTTCGGCCCATGGGACCCACTGGGATATTAAATAATAATTTCTTATTATTATTAATATAAATATTTATTCCGAAGCTTTCCGAATTAAATTCTGGACAGTTTCGAATTAATTCGAAACCTTCCTAAAATATTCCCAGCGTCCTCTTTTAATGTCTAGAACGATTTCGTCCACTCTCTATGATATCCCGGACTCCTCCGGAATAATCCAAGACGCTCTGAAACATCCTTTTGGAAATACTTCATCCAACTATCTCATTCGCACTCACATTCTGAAATGCCATAAACGTCTTAAGTTGTGACCTGGTAGGTTCGGATATTTGCAGACATGTCCGAAACTTATTCCGATGACAATGATTACTATCATTGTCTTGATACAACTAGCAACCCCGCAAATAACACGAAGTTCTTTATCTGTGAACCGTACTATTGAGTCTGATACATATCATATTGATTCGTCAATACTTTACATTGCTCGAGATGAAACACTAGGTTATTCTTGTTACCTGGCATGTACTCTTTACTCATTCCGTACTATCGATGTTCCTGTGTTGAACAACTTGATCATGTGTCTAGCCATACAATGACGAACATCATAGTACATGAGCGAGCCCAGAGCGTATCTCTCCATCGTCAGAAGTATCAATTCCCACAAGTACATCATGTGAATTATTGGCGAACCATCCGGTACGAACAAGCATCAACTTTATAATCACTCCATTAAGAGCAACGTTTGGAGAATCTTGCCACGTCCATATTGTTCCCAAGTTCACATATGTCTCGTGGTCAAACGATTTCTAGTAAAGCCAATACAAAGTCTTATGAGATTAAACCTATAACTATATTGATGATGTATTTCATGGTATCTCATGTTTGGGTCTATCCATTGTCGTTGTTCTCCAACAACTCCGATCACATATGCCACTGGCAACACCACAATCATATTGTCACTTTTCCCATAGCTAGGAAACCGAAACTATCATTGACATACATACTAGTCAAAGAGGCATGTCCAGGGATATCTTTATATGGTGTTTATCATCGCACACATGTATTAGGGTTTTCCTCCAAATACACATTATTCATAACTAATACAATTATAACACAGAACGATAGAATTAATTATGAAATAGAAATATGAATAATAACACATTTATTATTGCCTCTAGGGTATATTTCCATCAAAAATACCCTTACCAAGCTAATGGGGCTATAGTACACAGTCCATTACAAGCAAGGGATTAACAATGGGGCGGCTGATGCACTATTGCACAAGCCACCGGCGAGCTCTAACGCGTGATATCTTGTAGCGTGTGGCGATTGACCCTTCAGCGGAGAGCTAGTATACATTGGACCACGGAGTTCTGCGGCACAAAGGGCGCATCTAGGTGGGCAACGATATCTCTCCGAAGACTCGGATTATCTCGGCATTCCACGACAGTCCACAAGGTGGTCACTCGGGTTTTCCTGTAACTTACTGGCAACTCGTCACCCTCTTTAGTTGGCCTACGATGAAAGGTATGATTCACCAATATGTTCGTGAGTGCCATATTTGCCAGCAAGCCAAGCCGAAATGATTGCCTCCTACTGGACTCTTGCAGCCCCTGCTGGTTCCTTCTGAGCCATGAGAAGTAGCCACTATGGATTTTATAGACGGGTTTCCCATGTCGCGTAACTTCAATTGACTATTGGTTGTGGTTGACAAGTTGTCCAAGTTTGCCCATTTCATTCCCTTGCGCCACCCCTACATAGCAAGGTTGCTGATTTGTTCGTGGAAAATGTGTATCGCCTCCATAGTATGCCCTTGTCCCTGGTGTCCGATCGGGATCCTGTTTTTACCAGCAGCTTCTGGCAGGCAGTGTTCAGAGCAACTGGGACGTAGCTGAAGCTGAGCATAGCTAATCACCCTAAGACTGACGGGAAAACTAAGCGCGCCAATCAGTCGATTGATTGCTACCTAAAGTGCTTTGCCAGTGCTCATCCTCGAGACTAGGCTAGTTTTGGTATAATACTAACTGGCACGCCTCGCTGGGGAAATCGCCTTTTTGAGCTCTTGTATGGACGATAGCCCTGATACTTCGGCATCTCAGCCTCAAACAAAATTGCTTCAGCAGGAATGACTTCGTAACACAACACTGGTGCTTGCTTCCATCTGGCAACACTTGTTGCATATGCAGCAACGCATGAAGCACCAAGCGGATAAGCATCGCCGCGAGCATGTCTTCTCTGTGGACGATCGTGTGTTTCTTGCCCTGCAACCTTACATTCAGAAATCTCTTGTTCGGCGAGCAAACCACAAACTCACTTTCAAGTTCTTCGGGCCATTCACTGTGCTAGAACGTGTTGTTCAGGTGTTGTTCAGGTGGCATATAGGCTGTAGCTGCCACCGTCGAGCTGGGTGCACCCTGTGTTTCATATATTCCAGCTCAAGCCATGCGTTGGACAGGTCACGCAGGTATCACATGCTTTACCTCCTCCTAATGAATTATTTTAGATTCCGATCCAGATTCTCCGTCAACGTGTGCACCAGTGGGGGCAATGAGCCATCACACAAGTTTTATTTTAGTGGAGTGGAGCGGATTAAAGCTATGATTTATGATCAGCATAGAGTTCAGTGATTACCCAGAATCTGCAGTGATTGAGCAACCCGTGTACGCAACAGTACTATTGAGGAAATCAGGCAAGAATTTAGTGGAAACAACAAGGAACAATCCAGAAAACAATGCAAATTAAACAGAAGGTCAGATAACACCAATACCTGAGTTACTATACGCTAACTGGCTTAGCACATGATTGCAAAACATGTGGCACTTCTGATAAAAGCATTCACAAAATGGTCTCCGGGCATTCTACTATTGTACTAGAGATACAAACTCGAAAGTACTACTCCATACACTCTTACCTACTCCGGTTTGGAGAAGACATGAAACGAAATAGGCTAAGATACAAGAACAACTAGCTAAATACTCCTATGTGTGAATGGGTCAGTTAAATCCGAATCACGTACATGCTTAACACCATAAAAACTGCGGACAAAAGTACTAGTTGTGAAATGAAACCGGGCATCTCTGGAAACCTTGTTCTCTACCTGAAGCTTCCTGCGTTGTTCAGCCAAAAATTCCTCATTGTTATTCCTTTCTCTGATGCCAAGCGTCACGGACTCTAGAACTTTCGCATTCAACACAAAGAACGTAACAAAGTTAACTTGTGACCTCAAGCCCTTGTACTTCTCCAACACTATTGTCTTGAGACGGATGTCAAGATCTCTGATCAGGTTTCGGTGTTTACGACGCCACAAGTTGCCTGGGCTTGATTCAAATGACTGAAAAGAACATAGAGAAAAAAAAATGAAATCAACAAGTTCAGAACAAAAGTAGATCAAACATTTGTTGAACAAGCATTATCACCTGAATATACAGCTTCTCCAAGCACGGAAAGCATCTCATCAGGTCAATAACCATATCCAAACTAAGATTCTGCATATCAAGAGCTAACATCTTGACTGTGCGTACCACCGTTACCAGCTTCTCAACACACAATCCCTTCAAACAAGTAATGCAAGACAATATTAGGACATTAGGACAATGCACAACTCAGGTGATGGGTAAATTTTCAGCACACGGAAAAACAACTGAGTCGCAGCGGGGTGTACCTTAATAACAGTGGAGCCAAACACAAGTCTGTAGGGATCAGTCGGATCGCATGCATCAGTGATGAAGCCCAAAGTCTCTAGTTTAGGCGCTGCGACTACCACTACCTGCAGACTAATGCCCTGACCAGGAATGAGCAGCCTCACAAGACAAGGGGCATTCTCAATGACAAGTTGCTCGAGGAGAAGCCGATGGGTTGGTCTCGGATGAAACCGATATAAACTCACACCGGCGCTGATGCTTCTAATGGTGAGGGAGTTTATCCGGACGGAGCGGAAGCCAACACAGCGATCAATTAGAAAGCACTCCAGAACGGGACAGCCATGAATCAGGCTATGCAGCGAGAGCTCCGAGATTTTGACTTCTATGAGTCCAAGCTGTCTAAGCAGGGGGAAGTGTAGTCCTTGGAAGGTGATGTCGGAGAGGTCGCATTTACAGATGTTGGCAACACGGAGGGTGGGCGAGAAGCGGAAGATCAGTGTCAGATGCGGCTGCTCTATACGGTGGTCGGTGAAATCAAGGTCCTCAAGGTTGTTCAGAGCCGCGGACCGGAGGCAAGCTTCCACGGAATCGGCAGGGACGTTGAGGCTGTACGTGTTGACATAGAGACGACGACCGGGTCCCCGGTGGGAGGAAAGGATGCGTGAGACGACGTCAGTGCGGACAGTCACCCCTTCGATGGCGAGGTCGCGGTAGTCGAGGTTGAGAGGGGCGGAGCGCCAGAGGTCGCGCCACCGGGACGCGAGGATCCGGGTGCGAGCGCCTTCCTTGGTGGAGAGCAGGGAGATGATGTCGCCGAGCACTGCGTCGGGGAGGGCGCTGATGCAGTCGGCGCCGCCTCCATCTTCACCGACCCCGGGCGACGCCGATCTCCTCTTCTTCGGATGAGGACCCCCTGCATCCATTTCCATGTTAGGCTAAGGGTTTGCTTCGGTTGATGGGGCTCGCTTTCGGGGAGAAAGGGGTTATGGACGGATAGGGGTCGCCGGAGCTGAGCAGAGCAGGAGGGGGAGGAGAGAGGGCGGCGGTGTGGACGGTCGGCGGCCTGGTGGGGTGGAAATGGAACGTGGGCTGCGAGAGTTGCAGAGATAGAAAGGCTGGGAAGAACATTACCCGATTGAAGGCCCAAATAAGACATTTCTCTTCCTTGCCTCTGAAGTTCCCCGTGGTTGAATCATCTTTTGTTTACCCTCCGTGAAACGAAAAAAAATCCGATCATGCAGTACTTTCTTTATCCGGTAATAAGTTGGTTAGATAAGTGCGAATTTAGACAAATTAGGCCTTGTTCGGTTTCATTAGAATGGAGCGGGATTGGGAGGGATTGATATGGATTAAATCCCGTCTAAGCCAAAATCCTCTCTAATCCCTTCCAAACCACTCCAATTTATTAGGGGAGTGGATGAACCGAACAAAGCCTTAAAGTAACTTGTTTAGGAATTGAGGGAGTACTGTCGAGTCCTTATCTAGCTGCTTGAGTATTTATTATGCTGAATGAATTTGACAAGTATTTATTATGCTGAATAAATTCTGCACCTAAAGTTTGTTTAATTTAGAAATTTCCAAATTAGGGTTTCTCGTGCACATCAACTCCACGGCTTGGCTATTATCGGTTGGTAGATCTTCTTTATCGGGCTCATGCTTTTGTGCTGAAAGGTTGTCACCGATAGAATCAGAAAATTAAAAATAATACTCCCTCCAATCTAAATTATTATTCTCAGATTTTTCTAGATTCAGATGTATCTAGTCAAGTTTTAGTGCTAAGTATATTCTGAATCTAGACAAATCTGAAAACATTAATTTGGATCGGAGGTAATACACACCTACAATCAATGATTAAATATGTTTTCATATAGAGTCATAAAGAATTGTTTTCCAGGAAGCTATGCAACCATGTAAGAGCATCTCCACTCGTCCCCGATACGGTGGGTACTACCCAGTCATGCCCCCAATATTAAATATAGTGGGGAGGCTGCCTGGTGAACCCATGGTGCCAAAAGTGGTAGCCGGCACCCCCAGTTGACTCCCGGTGGGAGGGGTTGGGCTGGGGGCGCCAGATGTTCATTTAGCATCCGTTGAATGAAAAATTTAGTTAGGAGGGCCAGATGGAAGCGATTTTACGCGCCGGCGCCCCCCAAAGCCGTTTAGGGGGGATGGAGTGGAGATAAGATTTGTTTCCTAGGAAAAGTCATGAGATCGATAGCATGCCAGAATTAGGAAAGGAGGTACTCGTTGGCAAAATTGATGCTCGAGAGAAGTCTATCGGAAGAAGGAAGGTGAGAGGAAGGTTTTTCTGTGCAACAAGAATTTGTCCGTCCAACATGGACCAGATGGTGCGCATGGTGAGCCAGATGAGATCAATCTAAGAGCATCTCCACCAGAGGCGCTATACTAGCACCGCGCTAAATAAACCGACGATATAGCGTGAGGCAGCCCTCGAGCGCTCCTCTAACAGGCATTGTATCGCTGTAAAAATTTAGTGTGGCACGGTGTTTTGCACTATCTGGCGCCGAATATCTGGCGTGCCAACTACAGCGCGCGTTATCACTAGCGACGCGCATGAAGAACCAACCGCCTGGAAAAATCACCGTGCTCGCGCGACTCCGTCGCCCTCTCCCCTTCCGCACGGACACCCACGCAATTTCGGCGATGGACGGGATCTTCGGCACGCCACCGACCCCTCCATACTTCGTCCACCCCACTGCTGTCGCTGGTGGTGGACTTACGCCATCGTCGCCACCGCCCCTAGCACCGTCGCTGCCGCCTGCGTCCTCTTCATGCCATCGCGTCCCAACACCGGTGCTGGCTCCACGTAGCTGCCACCATCCGCGCCGCCGAAGGGAAGGGTCCCTGCTCCCAAGCGCCCGACACCTTAAAAAACTGAAGGCGAAGGCCGCAAAGGAGGTCGTCGCTCGGCTCATCCAACAGCCGCCGATCCCCCGGGCGCGAGGGAGCACTCCGCCTCCTCCTCGTCCACCGGCGCAGGCGACGGCGACCGCAGCAGCCGCCGACGTGCGCAACATGATCGACGAAATGGAAACAAGGTAACTTTTTTCTCTTTTTTGTTTTTTTAGAAAGATGATTGTAAAGGAGGAGTTTGACATATGCCCGTGCAATGTAGTGTCGATGATCAGAGCTTCTTAGATGCTATGAACGTTGGATCGTCTTTCTCACAAGCACATGTGGATGTGGATGAAGATAATGGTGAAGAGGAGGAGTTTGAAGTGGATGAGGATGGTGAAGGCTTGATTGAGCCACCGAGAGGAGGACGGTTAACTACACCATGAAGGAGGATAGGTTGCTTTGCAAGGCTTGGTTGAATATTGGTATGGATCCGTCAGTTGGCACAGACCAAAATAGGGAGACATATTGGATGAGAATGAAGGAGTATTTTGATGCACAAAACACAAGTGGAAATGTGCGCACTCTCCGATCTCTTCGGTACCGTTGGTCGATCATATTATGGATTTAGGGTACCATGGAAAAGAGAACGCTGGGGATTTCATCGGCTGATCAGACAAACAAGGGAGTCAAGATCGTATGATTATTGGAGAGAGTATGATTACAAATTGCTCAAAGCTTCGGTCCCTCTCCGTTGGATCCTCCCAGCCTTTATATCATATGCTGGCCCCCCCAAAGTCGTATACTGATAGGTTACAAGTTATAATTACAATAAAAGTATTATGTCGATTCCTATTTCTCTCTTGATTGCCAATACATGCTTCTGCCCGTCGCATGCTTCTGGGTCTTCTCCTATTCTTCATGGGCCATAGGCCTTTGTATGCCTAGGGTAGTTAATTACAGGGATCTGATAGGTCATTCCCATGTCAGTAGACGATCAACGCCGATTGTCAAAAGTGGGCAGGTGTGCAAAAGTATGTTGACGAGATCAACCCAAGTGGCACAAATGATGTGGATAGGGTAAGTATTCTATTGTGTGTTAGTGTTTCATTTTGATGTTGAGATGTGTTTCTTGTTGTATATGACTCATTTCGGTGTTCACAATGTTGCTTACCATTGGTCAAGGCTTGTACCCAGATGAGGAAAAAATGACCAAGAATGTAAAGAAGATACTTGGAAAGTCATTTACATTGCATCATTGCTATGATGTGCTAAAAATGAGGAGAGGTGGAGGAACCGTGGGATGGACGTGCCAACAATGACCATGCATGCAACCGCGGCGGCAACTATCATAGATGATGATGGTTCAAGTGATGAGGATAAGAAGAGAAGCTCCATTGCTCACTCGGTTGCTGATACGTCTAGAACGTATCTACTTTTCCGAACACTTTTGCTATTGTTTCTCCTCTAAACTTATGTGATTTGGATGCAACTAACGCGGACTGATGCTGTTTTCAGCAGAATTACCTTGGTGTCTACTTTTTGTGTAGATAATCAACTATCAGGAAAAATCCCGGAAAATATGCCAAAAATCCTATTTCACCCAAAGACTCTAGGAGCCAGAATACGAGACAGAGAAGAGCCAGGGGGTGGCCACACCACCTGGTGGCGCGGGCCAGGCCAGGCCACGCCAGGGGGTGGTGTGGGCCCCTAGGCACCCCCTCGGTCTCCCTCTTCGCCTATAAGTTGCCTTCTGACCTAAAAACTCAGGGGGGTCGACGTTTTTCCAGAAGGAGTTCCGCTCCGCCGCCACCACCAGATTCCACGAAACAACACCAGAAACTTCGTTCTGGCACCCTGCCGAGACGGGGAATTGGAGGAGATCATCGCCATCATCATCACCATCGCTTCTCCATCGACCATCCATGTTTCCCTATCTATGAGTGAGTAATCCCCCGTTGTAGGCTATGGGGATGGTAGGGATTGGATGAGATCGTTCATGTAATGGCATCAGATTGTTAGGGCTTGGTGCCTAGTATCTTTTATTAGTGATTTATGACTTTGTTGCGACTTGTTGTGCTTAATGCTTGTCACTAGGGCCCGAGTGCCATGATTTCAGATCTGAACATGTTATTGATTTATTATGATAGTATTGTTCTTGGTATTCTCTGCAAGTTGTATACACATGTTGTTGTTGTTCGGAACCAATGGCCCTGAAGTGACAGAAATCGGGATAACCGGAGGGAATGGCTTTGATGTGAGGATCACATGTGTTCATGGAGTGTTAATGCTTTGCTCTGGTGCTCTATTAAAAGGAGCACCTTAATTGCCAGTAGTTCCCTTGAGGCCCCGCTGCAAACGGGCTGGCAGGACGAAGATGTTGTGCAAGTTCTCATTGCGAGCACGTGTGATTATATATGGAACACATGCCTAGGATTATTAGTACTTGGATGCTTTATCTTATTTATCTGCAATTGCCCTATGTTCTGATTGCTATGTGAATTGTCTTGTCTATGCAACGCCCGTCTATCCATCCCTATGCCTACCGCACTCAAATCCTACTGTTACTACTATTGTTACTTCTGTCTTTACTTTACTACTGCTGCTACTTTGCTATTCCTACTACAAAACTGTTGCTACTGATAAACTGCTGTGAGCAAGATTGTTTCCAGGTGCAGCTGAATTGACAACTCAGTTGTTAAGGCTTATAAATATTCTTTGGCTCCCCTTGTGTTGAATCAATAAATTGGGTTTCACTTCCCTCGAAAATACTGCGATACACCTCCTATACTTGTGGGTCATCAAGACTATTTTCTGGCACCGTTGCCGGGGAGCATAGCTTTATTTATCAAAGTTCACTTGGATTCTCTATTGTTCGCTGCTATCCATCCATCATGGGTAAGTCTTGTGATGGAAAGGTCCCTATTTTACCATCCACTACAAGAAGAGGTACGGTTCTGAACACCTCTGTTGCTCTTGATTCACCGTCTGTTATGAGTAAGTTCCTTACACCACCACATACACATGCTACACACACTGCTACTACTGCTAAATCTGAAATTTCTGATGCTTATGATGCTGCTTCTACTGTGCTTGATAAGAGTGGTTCATTAGGTCCTTTCCTAGATGCTACGATTGCTAGAACTATAGCTGGAAATACTGAAACTCCTAATGAAGACACTACCATACCTGTTAGTTCACCTGAGTCTAGTGAGAGTTATGATATTGAAGATGGTTATGTTGAGATGACCGATGAATTTATTAAAGAATGTAAAAACACCCATGATAGCAGCGCTGCTAAGAGTCTCCTTGAGAGGCGTACTATTAGACCCAAATTGTCTCCTATTGCTAAGTTTGCTGCTTCTCGCATAAACATTACAGATAAAGATTATGATTTCTCTCTCGATCTATCTTACATAGCTATTGTTGAGAAAGAACCTTTTTGTGGGACTAAGAATGAAAGTGCGGTAGCACACATGAATGAACTCTCTACCATGAGTGGCTTGTTTTCTGATGATATTAAGATGCGTACTTACTTTGTTGCTAAGATTTTCCCCTTTTCACTAAAAGGAGAAGCTAAAACTTGGTTTAGTAATTTACCTCCTAGATCTATTAATAGCCCTGAGTGCTTGATTAGTACTTTCCTGCAGAAATATTTTCCTCCTAGTGCTAGACATGCTATTTTGCAGGAACTTTTTGATTTTAAACAGGGAGAAAAAGAGGTATTGCCCGAATCTTGGGCAAGGTTTTATGCTTTGGTTCATGCACAGGCTGGAAGTCCATTACCTAAGAATGAGCTTCTTGATATATTTTATAATGGACTAACTAAAGAATCTAGGACATACCTAGATAGTTGTGCTGATTGTGTTTTCAGGAATAGAACTCCAAAGGAAGCTGAGGAATTAATGGCTAAAATAAGTAAGAATTATGAAGATTGGACTCCTCCTGAACGAGCTATACCTGAAGTAATTGTACCTGGGCTTACTATTCCGGTGCCTATTCCAACATCAAAGAAGAGGGGAGTTATTGAATTAAATAATGAAGTGATGAAGGAAGCTAAGAAATGTCTTAAGGAGAAGGGAATTAAAGCTGCAGATGTCAAGAATTTACCTTCTATCGAAGAATTATGTAAGCCTATTCCCTACTCATCCACTATTGAGGTACACTATCTCCAACACTTTGATGAAGGTGATATCCCTTACTGTAAACCTCCTGATCAATGCTTAGAAGAATTCGATATCTTTATTGTTAAGCAAGATAATTTTAATAAAAGGGTGCAAAATCATCTAATGGAAAACACTAGAGCTATTGTTGAGTTGAAAGATATTGTGGAAAGAACCTCTAATGATGTTAAAATGATTGTTAAACACTTTCAAATGGTTCAAACTCAAATAGATCAACTCGTTAAAGTGCAAAACGACTTGCTAGTTAATGCCGCTAAAGAAAAACATGCTTATGAAATTAGAACTAGAAGTGGAGATGCTACCCAGGATCCTCTATATCCTGAGGGGCATCCCAAAAGAATTGAGCAGGATTCTCAACAAGCTGAAAATAGTGGTTCTACTCGTAAGAAAAGGAAAAAGAAACATAAAATTGTTGTAGAACCCTCTGAACCTGCTATAGATCCTAATAGTATATCTATCTCTGATGCTGAAACTGAAAGTGGTAATGAAGAAAATGAAGTTCCTAAATGAAGAAAAAGTTGAAGAAGAACCTGAAAACCACACTAAGAATACCAAATACACTAAAGAGGATTTTATTGCTAAGAAACATGGTAGTGAAAGAGAACCTTGGGTCCAAAAACCTATGCCTTTCCCTGATAAGAAACACAAGTCAAATGAAGATGAACATTATAATAAGTTTTATGAGTGGATGAAGCCTTTATTCTTGCAAATTCCTTTGACTGATGCTATTAAATTGCCTCCTTATTCAAAGTATATGAAGGATATTGTCTCGAATAAAAGGAAGATCCCTAATGAAGAAATTTCTACTTTGCTTGCTAATTATTCCTTTAATGGTAAGGTTCCTAAGAAACTTGGAGACCCAGGGATTCTAACTATCCCTTGCTCTATTAAGAATAGTTATGTTAGAACTGCTTTGTGTGATTTGGGAGCTGGAGTTAGTGTTATGCCTTTCTCTCTCTATAAGCGGCTTCAACTAGAAAAATTAATACCAATTGCTATATCTTTGCAAATGGCTGATAAATCTACCACTATTCCTGTGGGTATATGTGAGGATGTACCTGTTCAAGTGGCTCATAATTGCTTGATATTAACTAATTTTATTGTGCTTGAAATGCCTGAAGATGATAATATGTCTATTATTCTTGGGAGACCTTTTCTTAATACCGCAGGAGCTGTTATTAATTGTAATCAAGGAAAGGTGACTTTCAATGTTAATGACAAAGAACATACTATCTATTTCCCCAAGAAGATTGAAAGGACTTATGGTTCGAATTCAATTGAACATGTTGAGGTCATTCAAGTTGGAGAAATATATTGTCCCATACCAAGAGAAAATTTTGAAACTATTATGATTGGGACCATTGCTATCAAGGTTGAGGTAACATAATCATTGGTGGAATACAAAGTTTTGTCTCATATGGAATTGTTTTGGTAACAAGACCTGATCAACCTTGTTAACAAAAGGATTTCATTAAACAACACAATGTTTTCACTATGATTATCTTCGTTTACTTCTATCCTATGCATTTTAGTTTTTGTCTTTGTTTAGTTTTATTTTTGTTGTTAGTTTCTTGCATGGTTTAGTGCCTCATCATTTAGACCTACAGTTTCCCATAGAAAGGCTTGATCTTAATTCCATGATACAACATAAATTTGTTTCCTCGTGGGCTAGTATGAGTGAGTTATCTTATGAAATAACCTTTCTCAAAGCTGGTTGGAGAAAAAGCAAGTCCGAGCGTGTTGTTCTTTTGCCTGCACCTATTTTGTTTAACCTTGATAACAGGGAAGGATGGTCCCTCGCTGAGGAGGAGCTTGACACGTACTTGGGAGAGCACTCCCAACAGGAGCAGGACACTAGAAGGGAGGTCACGGATGATTCGGTCCAGCCCTCGAATGAGGGAGAGTCTTCATATCAACAACCTGCTTATGATTGGGGAGCTTCTTCTTCTTCTCATGGGCCCAACTACGACCATTCTTATCAAGATCCGCCTGCTTGGAACCCCTATTCGTACATGGATTGATATCCACTTAGGCCAAAAGCCTAAGCTTGGGGGAAGGTACGCCGACACCGCACTCATCTCCATATCATGTTGCGTCGGTACTTTGTATATTCATGTTTTTGTTCTCTTTTTAGTTTTTGTTCTTCTTTGCTTTTGCTTTCTAAAACACAAAAAGACCAAAAATATTTCTGTTGTTTCTCTTTGGTTTGCTTCCTCTTTTTGCCTTGGTTTGTTTTTCCCTCTTTGCTTTGTTTGAACTATTCGGAAAACCCCAAAAGATTTTTTGCTTTGCTGGTTTTTTCTTTTTGGGTTCTTGCTTTAAAAAATCGAAAACAACAAAAATATTTGTCGTTCTTCTTTGGTTTTGTGAGTTTGTTGCAGGGTTCGGCAGTCCTTAGTGGAATATTGCTTTCATATTATTATTAAAGCCACACAAGTGAAGACCAATAATGAGGATTAATGACAACTTGAGACGTGGTAAGAGGCTGGTAACGAACTCTATTTGTTTTTATTTTTGTACATATACTCATCACTATGGGCATGCTTAGTCCGTTCATGTAGGGTGTATGTTATCTTTGGATTCTTAGTAGTTCTTGCTTTCTTATGATTAGCTCCAGCTTGCTAATAGTTTGTAGCATGTCCTATGAATGTTTGCTTGCATTGCTCTATTCATAAATTGGTATGACACCGTGGTATCCTCCTCTGAATGTTTCATTTGAATTGACTTGGCACATGCTCACGCATGCACATGACTGTAATAATCAGTTAAGCCTCGATGAATTATTTGGCCTTGAGGATCTTGAATCACTTTCATGCCATGAGTAGTCCTGTTTTGTTGCAAGCATGATAATGACAGCTATTGCTCTCTCGTTTGTTGCTCCCTTACTTTTGATAGCCTTCACTTACACTGAGTGTTTTACTCATGTTTCCAACTCCCTTAAACCAAATATTGCCAAAGTGTCCACCATACCTACCTATTAGCATCATTTGCTACTTCCGTGCATATTCAATATGCCTTGTTTTCTTCTGAATAAAATGTTTGCTTGTTATGAGAAAGTTAGTTAGTAAAGCTCTCACGAACTTGATGGCACACTTTATTTCCTGCACTTAATAAACCTGAACCATTGTGACTCTCCATGAAAGTTATATGCTTGCAAATTATAGGTCGATTAGCGTAACTGCGGTGTCACGGGGAACGCTTTCAACACTTGTAAATATATACCCAGTTGATACCTTGCTCTTTTGTTTGCGGATGTCGTCGGTGTAAAATAAAAGGGGAGCTTGTAAGTCCATGGAGTTATATATGTGTGTTAGAGAAACGCTTGGGCCGCTGGTCTAATCCATGCTGACATGGTGGAAACCTGCAGCGTAACCATAATGATATCTATGAAGCATTCTTCTTATAAAAAAAGAGAGAGATAACTATTGAGAAAAGGAAAAAAAGGGGGAGATTTATGAAAAGAGGAAAAAAAGAGAGAGATAGCTATTGAGAAAAAGAAAAAAAGGGAAATTTATAAAAAGAGGAAAGAGAGAAAAAAGCACCATTTTTCCATGGTAAATAAGAAGATTGCTGAGATACTCATTGTCTGCTTGCCTTATCATTTTGATATGGGGATTCTTCCGTATCATCGGGCAAGGGGTACCCTGTTGGCGGTTCTCTATGATACGCACATACTTACGATGACAAGAACTTACCGGTAACTAAAGTTGAGTAGCATGAGGAGCGACCCTCATACTCAAGGGACTTGGGATTTTCATTTTATAGTCTGTCAAGCATATAACTCAAATTGGACCTCACTTTCACCTTAACCACATTAAAGATTCTTATGATAGGGCAATGAGAGCTCAAAGCTAATGAGTATCACACTTTCAGCATTTGGAAGCCTTTCAAATTTATTCAAAACCTTTTCCTTTACTTGTTGAGTCTCCATTTATTCTTTGAGCACCTTCTTGAGAGCATAGTTGTCATTCTTTGTGCTTGTCCCATTACTTGATTATTTGTGTTATGACTTTGATGCTTGTATCCTTGATATCTTTACTTCTAATCATCACTTGAACTTCAGAGGTTCCTAGACATTCATAATCAAAGGCAATCGAGATACCACTCTATCATACCTTTCTATGAACATTGTAATGTTGCTTATGTTTATACTTCATGCTACTTATTATTTTTGAGTTGGAATCTCTTCATAACTTGTAATGACTATTAAGTAGACTCAGTTGCATACTCTTTATTATGAATTGTCTAAGTAGTTGATCACATTGCTGAGAATATTTACATAATATGAAGAAAATGTGTTCGTGAAAGTTCTTTTATCGCACTCAGTTTTCAACTGAATTGCTTGAGGACAAGCAATAAGCTAAGCTTGGGGGAGTTGATACGTCCAAAACGTATCTACTTTCCCGAACACTTTTTCTATTGTTTCTCCTCTAAACTTGTGTGATTTGGATGCAACTAACGCGGATGATGACCCACAAGTATAGGGGGTGTATCGCAGTATTTTCGATAAGTAAGAGTGTCGAACCCAACGAGGAGCAGAAGGTGCTGGCTAGTGGTATGGATCAGGAATTCTCTGCAAATACTTAGCAAATGGATTTTTAGGGGTTTTCGATAAAGCAAGTAAACAAAGTGCAGTAAACAAAAGATGGTAGGAATAAATGCAGCAAGTGGCCCAATCCTTTATGCAGCAAAGGACAAGCCGGTTGTATTTCTATAGATGACCAAACGTTCTCGAGGACACATGGGAAGACTGTCAAGTGCTTTCGCTTCATATAGTCGATTAATCTTTTCTAGCTTGCTAAGTGTTGTGTGGGTGAACCTGTGCTAATGTACCGTCATATCCAAGAGTTAATACATACTTGTGATTAAACCCCTTGCAAACATCTATAAGTACAAGAAAGTAATTAAGGTAAAACCTAACCACAGCTTTAAACTCTAAGACCCTTACGTCCCTTGTGCAATGGTTTCCTAACGGGGGTTCAGGTTTCTGTCACTCCGGCAACCCCTACGATTAGTAGCCAAATACACAATGCATTCCCCTAGGCCCATATAGGTGAAGTGTCATGTAGTCGACGTTCACATGACACCACTAGAAGAAGTACACCACAACTTAAATAACAATCTATTGAATCTTTCTCAACACAACTCCACTACTAACAACAAGACTTCTCCCATGTCCTCAAGAACAAAGCGAACTACTCACAAGACATCATATGGATCATGATCAGAGATGGAATAATGATGTATAACAATCTGAACATAAACAATAATTCAATGGTTCACTCAATAGCATCAACTACAAAGAGTAATCAACACCGGGAAAGTTTCCCCTATGAACTAATGCAAGATTCAACCAATTGTT
The DNA here is from genome assembly GCA_023614405.1 of Avena insularis. Classification (NCBI taxonomy): domain Eukaryota; kingdom Viridiplantae; phylum Streptophyta; class Magnoliopsida; order Poales; family Poaceae; genus Avena; species Avena insularis. The sequence goes on along the minus strand of CM042696.1, from coordinate 459,857,786 downwards.
ACAGCAATATGGAGATGGTGATGAGGGTGCTGATGGTGATGATGGTGGTGATGATGATGATGATCCCGATGAAGTCCAGCTTGATGGTGGTGTTGATGGCGACGATCTCCCCTCTCTGGGAAGGAATTCCCTCGACAGAAATCTGTCTGCCGGAGAGATCTTTCTCTCTTGGTGTTTTCCGCCCCGCAGATGCATCGGAATCTTTCTGTGGTTGCTCCCCGAGTCTTAGGGTTTCGGGAGGAAGATACGCCTGAGGGAGAGGTCGGAGGGACAGGGTGGCCACACCACTCCCTGGCGCGGCCTGGGCTTGCCCGCGCCATGGGGTGGTGTGGGCCCCCTGTGGCCCACCTCCACTCCATCTTCTGGCATCTTGAGTCTTCTGGAAAAATAGAATTTTCCGTATATTTTCCCAGATTTTCTGATTTCGCGAATTTTGCCTCCAAACAACACCTTTTCCATCAGAATCTTGACTGCAGTGGTCCATGCTCCAAAAGTCATCAACCATGCAAAAATAGATGAAATAACATAAGTATCACCTCTCAATACGAAATATATCAATGAATAATAGTGAATTAAGACATAGAATAGTGATGCAAAATGGACGTATCAACTCCACCCAAGCTTAGACTTCACTTGTCCCCAAGCGAAACTGAGCTCAATAAACATGACCTCAAGTTTATGGAGTGAAGAGTGGATAAAAGAATACGGACAAGAAGCATCACATTCATCAAATACATAGATCATAATAGAAGACAACTCACTATTATACAACTCAACTTGCAGTGAGTAAAGAAAACACAATAAAGATACATAGAGTAAATCATCATTGGTAATGGCAAACTTAGCTCTTGGTCGAAGAATAGTTGATAATTTGCTGGAGTTCACAAATAGCTGGTTTTTCAATGAAAGCTTTCAAAGTAGTAAACTTCAAGATAAGAGCAATGTGCAAAACAAGGAACATAAGAAACCTGATTGAATAAATCATCATATGAATGAATGAAACACATCAACTCAAAATACTTGCTGAGATAGAAGGGAATAGGTTTACTGACTCAACTACAAAGTAAAAGAAAGGCCCTTCAAAGAGGGAAGCAGGGATTACAAGTCTCATAAAGAGCTCCCAAAAATTATGATACTTACTAGCTTTCAGCTCTCATTGCCCCTATCATAGGCATTTTAGGTGATTAAGGTTAAAGTGAGGTCCAATCTGAGTTATATGCTTGACAGACTATAAACTGAAAATCCCAAGTCCCTTGAGTACGAGGGCCGCTCCTCATGCTACTCAACTTTAGTTACCGGTAAGTTGTTGTCATCGTAAGTATGTGTGTATCATTAAGAACCGCCAACGGGGTACCCCTTTCCCGATGATATGGAAGAATCCCCATATCAAAATGACAAGGCAAGCAGACAATAAGTATCTCAGCAATCTTCTTATTTACCATGGGAAAATGGTGCTTTTTTTTTCTCTCTTTCCTCTTTTCATAGTATCTCTTTTTTCTTTTCTTTTTCTCGATAGCTATCTCTCTCTTTTTTTTATAAGAAGAATGCTTCATAGATATCATTATGGTTACGCTACAGGTTTCCACCATGTCAGCATGGATTAGACCAGCGGCCCAGGCGTTTCTCTAACACACATACATAACTCCATGGACTTACAAGCTCCCCTTTTATTTCACACCGACGACATCCACAAACAAAAGAGCAAGGTATCAACTGGGTATATATTTACAAGTGTTGAAAGCGTTCCCCGTGACAGCACAGTTTTGCTAATCCCCAGCCTATAATTTGCAAGCATATAACTTTCATGGAGAGTTCACAATGGTTCAGGTTTATTAAGTGCAAGAAAGTAAAGTGTGCCATCAAGTTCGTGAGAGCTTTAATCACTAATTTTCGCATAACGAGTTTAATTTGGGAGGTAGACAAAACATGAATTTACTTGGAATAGCAATAGTTCTACTAGGTAGGTATGGTGGACACAAATGGCAAAGGTTTTGGTTTAAAGGAGGTGGATGCACGAGAAGAATTCCCTCTCAGTACAGGTTTTTGGCTAGCAAGGCTGGGTAGCAAGTACAAGAGTTGAAGGAAACAAACAAACATACAAGTGATAAAGACAAACATGCAATATTCCTTGGAAGCACAAAAGATCTTAACTAGAGAATACTAAACTTATGAGCAAGTCAAGAAAGAAAGATGATGAAATTATTTTTCTCTCGAGTACTTCTATCTTTTCCTTCAAAAAGGGTGTTGCTACTGACCGAGCCAGGTTTGCCAAAACCAACTAAATTAACTCAATGATCCCAAAGTGCTACCAATACTAACAACAAGATCAATCATATAACCATGAATTGAAAACTAATATAAGCTATGCAAAAGAGTGAATGAAAGAACTTCTCATTAATATTCCATAACGGAAACTCACACCAAGGGATACAAATCTAACGAGAGAGGGGACACTTCCATAATGCAAACCATACTACATAATAACTCCTCTATTCATGATATGACTCTACTAATAAGGTAAAAAGATAGAAGATAGTGGTGTATATCGCGGCACTCCCTCAAGCTTGGAACAAACCAAGGGGATGCCAAACCTGATGACGAATTACTCCTTGGTGGTGGTGGTATCCTCTCGATGAGCTCTCTGATCAGTTTCCCCAAGTCCTCAATCTCGAAGGTGAGAGTACGAATCAACTCCGAGTTGTGCTCAATGCGGCCCATAATCATTTCAGTTTGTGGATCCCAGCTCTTGTGATTCTTCTTCCATTCTTCCCACTTGGAGTCTTCTTTTCCTGCATGGTTATGGGTAAAGGTATGGAAGGTACTCTTGGTGTTTGGAGAGGGTGTCCTTGGTGCCAAACAGTGACGCGGAGGCTTCCCTCTAGTTGACATTCGTGCCGTCCTTCTAATCTTGGTAGGTTTCACCACTCCAATGCTTGCAATGGTGGTGCCGGTGTGCGGACGTTGGCCTTGCTCCTCTTAACCTTCACTCTTGATCTCCTTCTCCTTCCTGGGGTCTTGGAGGTCTTCCTCCATGGGCTCCTTCCCTTTATCCTTGGCAGACACCATTGTGCTTCTAAGCTCTCAAAGAGTATGTCCTGACAGAAACAGATCGAAATAAAAACACGACGAAAACACAATATACGAACCTCGGAAGATCCGGGGGGTTATATATTACGAAGTTTCATATCAAAAGGAAGGTACTGGAAGAAAACGAGTCGGAGGCGGAGTCCGGAGTGGCCTCACCACCTGGTGGCGCGGCCAGGGGTGGAACCGCGCCATGGGGTGGTGTGGGCCACCCTGGCTCCGTTTCCGTCCCTTTTTCGCTTCGAAACTTTCCTTATTGACTGAAAACTGCAAAAATGTAGTTGGATTGTATTTTCACGGAACTTTTCTTACCAGAACTGTTACCTATTTGAAATACGGACTCTGCAGGTCTCTGAATTTGGTATCTAGTAGATCCTTCCGGAGTCATCACTTGAATATCATCGATATCTTCATCTTCATATACTTATTACTTGAGTCATAAAACCTTTCTCTTCCTTATTACACCATTATCCCCACTTTCCTGAAAATTTCTTTCACACAAAACTTCACACAGTTCTTATTAGCAACGTTAGTATAAGTAAAGTGATAAAACCTTTTGAGTCCAACTTCAACTGAAAACCATCAAAACAAAATCTACTGCGGCAACTCCTTCCGAAAACCCAAAAAGAATTCAAAAAGGAAATCGAATAAAGAAGCAAATGCAAGATTGGCAAAATCTGTCAAAACAGACCAGCAGGTAAAGATCAATTTTTTCGAAAATCTTCTGTTGCTCAAATAAAAAAGTGCAAAACTAACGAAAGTTAAATAACAACCTGGGGCAGAAGCACAAAAAATTGCAGTTCAATCCGACATACAGAGATCTCTCACGAATTTTTACGGTAAAGCACAAAAATCTGTTTCGGGACAGCAACTTCCCCAAATCTTACTTCCCTCTCATTAGAGGTTGATCTTGACACAAAAACCAAACAAGACGGATAAGGAGCAGTTATTACCAAAGTAATAACTTCCAAGACTCAAAGAAACAAAAACAAACTAAAAGCAAAAACAAATTGGGTTGTCTCCCATAAAGCTCTTTCTTTATAGCCATTAAGATGGGCTTGATAATTTTGAAGAAGCTCTCATAGGGATATAAATTGAAGCGAAAGAGTGCATTAAGAAGCAAAAACACCCACACATTTAAGTCTAACCCACTTCCTATGAAAGGGGATTTTGTAAACAAACAAGTTGTTGAAACCATAGGAAACTTGCATAAGAAGGCAAAAGAAGTGCAACATAAAAACTATCAGCATAAAACAGGGAAACTTGATATTATTGAGATGCATAAGAACACTTTTCCCTCTCTCATAATAACTTTCAGTATCATGCATAAACCTAACAATATAGCTATCACAAGGACTATCATAGCAATGATCACTTATTCGAATAGAAAACACAGGAATACTAGCTCTCATAACACTACTTTGTGAAACAATATTAGAGGTATCCTTAGAAAGGATAGTGTGTCCCTCTTTTTCATATTTAGCAACAAAGTCTTTCACATTTGCTACTATAGGTTCATCAACCATTAGTTTATCAGGTTCAACAGCTTTACTAGTACTTTCATTAACCATACTAGCTATCATAGAATGTTCCTTTACCTTAACTGGGAAAGGCATTTTCTCAATATAAGGTTTAGGTAAAACATGATTAGTAGTATAAACTTCAGTATTTCTTGAAGGAACACTCTTAGCAATATCTTTATAAGGTTCATGATACTTATTCCACTTCTTTTTAGGCACTTCAATATAGGAAGCAAAAGCCTTAAAATAAGAAGCAATAGCTTGAGAGTCTAGACCATAAGCATTTTTAATATTTTGAAAGTCATCAGTTCCCATAAAAGATTCAATGCATTTATAATCATAATTTATACCTGACTTTCTACCTTTGTCATTCTCCCAAGCTTCAGCATTGTCTTGAATACGATCTAGAAGGTCCCATTTAACTTATTCTTCCATACGAGTGAATGATCCAGCACAAGAAGCATCTAATAAATCCTTGTCATGTAGAAGGAGCCTTGCATAAAAGTTATTGATAATAATATTGTTGGGGAGCTCATGAATGGGACATTTGAGCATTAGTAACTTCAATCTCCCCGAAGCTTGAGTTGTACTCTCTCCATCAAGAGGCCAAAAGTTGTATATTTGATTCCGATCTTTATGAATCTCACCAGGAGGATAAAACTTTGAATAAAAGAGAGGCACTATTTCCTCCCATTCCAGAGCTTGACCATTCTTCAGCAGCTTATGAAGGGTTTCGCAGCATAGTAAATCAAAATTTTCTACGGAAGCGAACAGAGGGAAAGCCAAGATCTAATCTAGGAGATTCAAACAACGAGAGAGATTGGATTAGATCTTCATACCCTTGAAGATTCAAGACAGTGAGCGTTAAATCGGAACGTGGGTGATGTAGTCGTACTCGCTTCTCCTCCTCGCGATCTGATCCGATCTAGCACCACAAGTGGCGGTGCCTCCGTGAGATGCACATGTGCAGAACCTCGACGTATCCTCCTTCCTCGGACCAGCAAGTATGGTGGAGAGATGGATTGGATCTACAACACGACGGCGTGGTGTATATGGTGGAGAATTTCTGCAGCAGGGCTTCGCCCACAAACAGTCGGGAGGGAGAGAGGAGGGCAGCAGGGCTACTAGGGTTTGGAGGAAGGTGTGTAGGGTAGGGAGGGGGCGCACCAGCCCTCTATATATAGAGGGGGGTGCGGCCAGCCCTTGCCCATCCTCCAAGCCTATCTCTAGTTTAAACAATTTAAACTCTCTCTTATCTAGAAATCCTATCTCTAGTTTAAACAAGTTTAAACTTATCTAGGATCGGCTGGGCCCTATGGGGCCTTGTGCCCCTAGCCCAATGCGGCCAGGACACTCCCTCATAGTCCCATGCCCCCTCCCGGAAGGTGGGACCACGTTGGCCCCCTTTCGGAAGGTTCTAGAAGCTTCCGGTACAATACCGATTAATCCGGAACAATTCCGAACTCCAAAAACTGCACTGCCTTATATGAATCTTATTCTCCGGACCACTCCGGAACCTCTCGTGATGTCCCGGATCCCATCCGAGACTCCGAACAAAAACTCATAAACCAAGTATCCAATCTATCCTAGCGTCAAGACACGTTAAGTGTGTGACCCTGCGGGTTCGAGAATATGCAGACATGATCTTCTATCAATAATCAACAGCGGGGTCTGGGCACCCATATTGACTCCCACACATTCATCGATGATCATATCGGATGAACCACGATGCCAGGATTCAATCAATCCCATATATATATTCCCTTCGTCTCGCGATATTTTACTTGCCCGAGATTCGATCGTCGGTATCGTCATACCTAGTTCAATCTCGTTCACAGCAAGTACTTTACTCGTTCCGTAATCCAATATCACTTTGTGATCAACTCCTTAACCACATGCTTGCAAGCGGTGTTGATATCGATTACCGAGTGGGCCCGAAGTATATCTCTCCGACTTGGGAGGGACAAATTCCATCTCGATACATACAACCCAACAGATACTTTTCGATCACCTGAGAGACACCTTTATGATCACCCTCTCATAGGATGACGTTTGATGACCTCAAAGCTTTCTTCCGATACTAGGGAGTTGTATTATCTCATGGTCTAAGGAATACAATATTTGACATGAGAAAAGCTTCGCAAAGACGAACACGATGAAACGATCTAATAACTTTGCTTAGTTTGGAGTCATCCACCATATCATTCTCCCAATGATATGATCTCATTATCAATTGACAACTCATGTCTATGGTTAGGAAACCTTAACCATCATTGATCAATGAGCTAGTCCATAGAGGCGTACTAGGGACACAGTGTTGTTCACAAACCACACAAGTATTAATGTTTCCGCTTAATACAATTCTAGCATGGAATATAAACTTTATAATGAACAAGAATTATAATAATAACATCTTTATTATTGCCTCTAGGGCATAATTCCAACAGTCTCCCACTTGCACTAGAGTCAATAATCTAGTTTACATTTGGCAACAATCTCACACCCATGGCACTGAGGTGCTGATCATGTTTTACACGTGGAAGAGGTTTAGTCAATGGATCTGCGACATTCAGATCTGTATGTACTTTGCTGATCTTCAGATCTCCATCTGCTATATAATCTCAGATTATATGAAACTTGCGGTTGATATGCTTGGTCTTTGGATGATATCTTGGTTCCTTAGCGAGTGCTATGGCGCCAGTGTTGTCACACAATATCTCCAGTGGTTCCAATGCACTTGGAACCACGCCAAGCTCAGTGATGAAGTTTCTGATCCAAACTCCTTCACTTGACGCTTCTGCAGAACCCATGTATTCCGCTTCTACTGTAGATCCCGCGACCACGCTTTGCTTGCAGCTTCTCCAGCTCACAGCTCCTCCATTCAAAATATACACGTATCCTGTCTGAGATTTAGCATCATCCTTGTCGGTGTCGAAACTAGCATCGACGTAACCTTTTACGACGAGCTGTTCATCACCCCATAGACTAAGAACATTTCTTTAGTCCTATTTAGGTACCTTAGGATGTTCTTCACGGCTGTCCAATGTTCCACTGGATCACTTTGATATCTGCGTCAAACTAAGAGCATTGGACACATCCGGTCTAGTACACAAGATGGCATACATGATGGAACCTATGGCGAGGCATAAGGCACTTTGCTCATAGCTTCCCTATCATTTACCGTAGCTGGACCGAGCCTTGCTCAATATCTTACTCGACAACATAGGCACTGAACCTTTCAATGCCTTATCCATTCTGAACCTTTTCAGAACTTTGTCTAGGTATGTACTCTGGCTTAAAGCTATCAGGCGTCTCTGTCTATCTCTATAGATTTTGATGCCCAATATATAAGCAGCTTCACCTAGGTCTTTCATTGAAAAACACTTGTTCAAATAACTCTTCACATCGTTAAGCATGTTGATGTCATTTCCAATAATCAATATGTCATCCACATATAGTACCAGAAACGTCACCGAGCTCCCATTCACTTTCTTGTAGATGCAAGCTTCGTAGCAATTTGGAACAAATCCAAAGCTCTTGATCACTTGATCAAAACAAAGGTTCCAAATCCGAGACGCTTGCTTCAGTCCATAAATGGAACGCTGAAGTTTGCATACTTTATCAGCATCCTTAGGATCGACAAAACCTTCGGGTTGCATCATATACAACTCTTCATCAATGTTGCCATTGAGGAAAGCAGTCTTGACATCCATTTGCCATATTTCATAATCATGAAACGCATCAATTGCTAATAAAATCCGAATGGACTTAAACATCGCTATGGGAGAGAAAGTCTCATCGTAGTCAACACCTTGAACTTGTCGAAAACCTTTCGCAACAAGCCGTGCTTTATAGACGGTAACATTACCATCCGCGTCCGTTTTCTTCTTGAAGATCCATTTGCACTCAACGGCCTTTCGGTCGCTAGGAGGGTCCACCAAAGTCCATACTTGGTTTTCGCTCATGGATCCCAATTCGGATTTCATGGCTTCTAGCCATTTCTCAGAGTCTGGGCTCATCATCGCTTCCTCATAGTTCGTAGGTTCGCTGTGTTCTACTAACAAGACAGTCAAGACAGGGTTGCCGTACCACTCAGGAGGGGCACGCGACCTTGTCGACCTGCGACGTTCAGCAGCAGAATCGTCCGAAGCTTCATGATCCTTGTCATTAGCTTCCTCTATTGTTGGTGCAGGCGGCACTGGAACAATTTCAGGTGCTGCGCTACTCTCCAATTCAAGAGAAGGTTCAATAACCTCGTCTAGCTCTACTTTCCTCCCACTCACTTCCTTCGAGAGAAACTCCTTCTCAAGAAAGGAACCGTTCTTTGCGACAAACACTTTGCCTTCAGTTCTGTGATAGAAGGTATACCCAATAGTTTCCTTAGGGTATCCTATGAAGACGCATTTCTCCGCTTTGGGTTCGAGCTTGTCCGGCATCAACTTCTTGACGTAAGCTTCGCATCCCCAAACTTTAAGAAACGACAACTTAGGTTTAGCACCAAACCACAGTTCATACGGTGTCGTATCAACGGATTTAGATGGTGCCCTATTTAAAGTGAATGCAGCGGTTTCTAATGCATAACCCCAAAATGATAACGGCAAATCAGTAAGAGACATCATTGATCGGACCATATCTAATAAGGTTCGATTCCGGCGTTCAGACACACCATTGCGATGTGGTGTTCCGGGTGGCGTGAGTTGTGAAACGATTCCACTTGCTTTGAGATGCGTGAGAAAATCATAACTCAAATATTCGCCCCCACGATCGGATCGTAGAAACTTAATCTTTCTGTTATGATGGTTCTCCACTTCATTCTGAAATTCTTTGAACTTTTCAAACGTTTCAGATTTATGTTTCATTAAATAGATATACCCATATCTACTTAAGTCATCGGTAAAAGTGAGAAAATAGCGATATCCACCGCGCGTCGAAACACTCATCGGTCCGCATACATCGGTATGTATGATTTCCAACAAGTCCGTTGCTCGCTCCATCATTCGGAGAACGGGTTTTGATCATCTTGCCCATGAGGCATGGTTCGCATGTGTCAAATGATTCAAAATCAAGAGACTCCAAAAGTCCATCAGAATGGAGTTTCTTCATGCGCTTTACACCAATATGACCTAGACGACAGTGCCACAAATAAGTAGTATTATCACTATCTACTTTGCATCTCTTAGCCTCAATGTTATGGATGTGTGTTTCATCCCTTTCGAGATTTAGAAGAAATAAACCATTCACAAGAGGTGCATGACCATAAAAGATGTTACTCATATAAATAGAACAACCATTATTCTCCGATTTAAATGAATAACCGTCTTGCAATAAACACGATCCAGAAATAATGTTCATGCTCAACGCAGGCACATAATAACATTTATTAAGGTTTAAAACTAATCCCGAAGGTAAAACTAAGGAGAGCGTGCGACGGCCATCACATCAACTCTTGATCCGCTGCCAACGCAGATCGTCACCTCATCCTCGCAAGCCGCCGTCTATTCCGTAGCTCTGTTTGAGTTACAAATATTAGCAACTGAACCAGTATCAAATACCCATGCACTACAACGAGGGCTAGTAAGGAAAACATCAATAACATGTATATCAAATATACCTTTGATGGTGCTAGCCTTCTTGTCCGCTAAGTACTTCGGACAGTTGCGCTTCCAGTGACCCTTGTCCTTGCAATAGAAGCACTCAGTGTTCGGCTTAGGACCAGACCTGAGCTTCCTCTCGAGGGCAACGCGCTTACGCCGCCTTTCTTGAAGGGCTTCCTTGCACCCTTACCTTTCTTGAAGGTGGGGCTTGTTGACCATCAACACATGATTATTCTTTTGATGTTCACCTCCTACTTTCATCTTAGCAAAGAGCTCGGTGATCATATCAGTGGAACCAATCTGATTGTGATCAACTACAAAACTTTTGTAGCTAGGAGTGTCAATCTTGAGCTCCTCCGAATCTTGCAGTCCAGTTACATGCGTTGAGTGTAGCCCGTCATCTCAATGGCGTGCTCACTAACGGAACTCCTTCCTCCATCTTGTAGTTAAAGAATTTCTTAGAGATCTCATATCTCTCGAACGGGCTTGAGTCTGAAACATGTTTTTCAGCTCCTCGAGAATCTCAAAGGGCCGGAACTCCTCAAAACGATTTTGAAGATCCGATTCCATAGCATACAACATGGCGATCTTAATCAAATCATAATCATCCTTGCGATCGATAAACAGCTTTTCATCAGCCGCGCATCTATAGCAGGCGTCACCTAGCGCTTTCTCAAGGACATAGTCCTTTTGTCCGCCAATGAATGATTCTCGAGAATGCGAACCATTTGGTGAAGTTAGACCCATTGTTTCTAAGCTTTTCTATCTCAGCAAAAACGTTGAAGTTGAAGTTGGACTTGGCCATGTGATCTACAGTATTTGCAAGTACAATTTAGACTATGTTCATGATAAATAGTTCAACTTAATCAAATTACTAGATGAATTCCCACTAAATTCAACATCCCTCAAGTTGTTTAGTGAACACGATCCAAATTCACCACACCTAATCCGATCTTCACGAGAAGAGATGTGGCTTCAATGGTGGACAACGAAGTGTCGATCATATCATTCATATGACTCATGCTTAACCTTTCGGTTCATGTGTTCCGAGGCCATGTCTGTACATGCTAGGCTCGTCAAGTCAAACCCAAGTATTTCCGCGTGTGCAAAAACTGGCTTGCACCCGTTGTATGTGAGCGTAGAGTCTATAGCACCCGATCATCACGTGATGCTTGGACACGACGTTTAACTTTCGCAACGGTTCATACATGGGGAGAAAACAGTTTTATCTTGATCTTTAAGTGAGGAATCATCTTATAATGCTACCGTCGCGATCTAAGCATAATAAGATACATAAAAGGATAAACATCACATGCATATAACTTTATGTGACATGGTATAGCCAATCTTCGCAATGATCTCCATCTTGTGCGTTCCAAGATGATCTCCATCACTCCACCATGATTGCCTCCACCACGAATAGCAACTACAAGTATTGCTAACTACTTAGCGATAAAGTAAAGCTATTACATGTCGTATAAGAAGTTGACTCGCAGGTCATACACAATTATAAAGACAACCATATGGCTTCGCGGTTGTGTACTCATCGACATGCAAGTCGTGAAACATTACAAAACATGATCATCATACAATATACACATCACATCTTGGGCCATACCATATCACAAAAAACACTCCCTGCAAAAACAAGTTAGACGCCTCTACTTTGTTGTTGCATGTTTTACGTGCCTTATGGGAGTAGATGCTAAGAACGATTCTTACCTACGGAAAGCCACAACGGTGATATTATGGTTGCCAAACTACGTGTTAATCCCATGACAACTATAGTGAGAGAAACCGACATCCACCAGCCGCATGTATGGTACAAGCCACACGTCAAGTGCGGAGCCGGTCTCGAACGACGTCGCGTAAGGTTGGCCTGGACCGCTTCAATCTCACTATCCCGCCATAAGAAGAACACAAACAAGAGGCTTGCAGAAAACATCAACGCCGCAACAACCATGTTGCGTTCTACTCGTGAAACACATCTACGCATAGATCTAGCTCGATACCATCAAGGGTTTCAGACAAGAATCAAAATTTTCTACGAAGCGAACAGAGGAAAGCCAAGATCTAATCTAGGAGATGCAAACAACGAGAGAGATTGGATTAGATCTTCATACCCTTGAAGATTCGCAAGAACGCTCGCTTGAACGTGGGTGATGTAGTCGTACTCGCTTCTCCTCCTCGCGATCCGATCCGATCTAGCACCACAAGTGGCGGTGCCTCCGTGAGATGCACACGTGCAGCACCTCGACGTCTCCTCCTTCCTCGGACCAGCAAGTATGGTGGAGAGATGGATTGGATCTACAACACGACGGCGTGGTGTATATGGTGGAGAATTTCTGCAGCAGGCTTCACCACAAACAATGGGAGGGAGAGAGGAGGCGGCGGGCTACTAGGGTTTGGAGGAAGGTGTGTAGGGTAGGGAGGGGGCGCACCAGCCCTCTATATATAGAGGGGGGTGCGGCCAGCCCTTGCCCATCCTCCAAGCCTATCTCTAGTTTAAACAATTTAAACTCTCCCTTATCTAGAAATCCTATCTCTAGTTTAAACGAGTTTAAACTTATCTAGGATCGGCTGGGCCCTATGGGGCCTTGTGCCCTGGCCCAATGTGGCCAGGACACTCCCTCATAGGCCCATGCCCCCTCCCGGAAGGTGGGACCACGTTGGCCCCCTTCCGGAAGGTTCTAGAAGCTTCCGGTACAATACCGATTAATCCGGAACAATTCCGAACTCCAAAAACTGCACTGCCTTATATGAATCTTATTCTCCGGACCACTCCGGAACCTCTCGTGATGTCCCAGATCCCATCCGAGACTCCGAACAAAAACTCATAAACCAAGTATCCAATCTATCCTAGCGTCGAGACACGTTAAGTGTGTGACCCTGCGGGTTCGAGAATATGCAGACATGATCTTCTATCAATAATCAACAGCGGGGTCTGGGCACCCATATTGACTCCCACACATTCATCGATGATCATATCGGATGAACCACGATGCCAGGATTCAATCAATCCTTGATATCTTTACTTCTAGTCATCACTTGAACTTCAGAGGTGCCTAGACATTCATAATCAAAGGCAATCGAGATACCACTCTATCATACCTTTCTATGAGCATTGTAATGTTGCTTATGTTTATACTTCATGCTACTTATTATTTTTGAGTTGGAATCTCTTCATAACTTGTAATGACTATTAAGTAGACTCAGTTGCATACTCTTTATTATGAATTGTCTAAGTAGTTGATCACATTGCTGAGAATATTTACATAATATGAAGAAAATGTGTTCGTGAAAGTTCTTTTATCGCACTCAGTTTTCAACTGAATTGCTTGAGGACAAGCAATAAGCTAAGCTTGGGGGGAGTTGATACGTCCAAAACGTATCTACTTTCCCGAACACTTTTTCTATTGTTTCTCCTCTAAACTTGTGTGATTTGGATGCAACTAACGCGGATGATGACCCACAAGTATAGGGGGTGTATCACAGTATTTTCGATAAGTAAGAGTGTCGAACCCAACGAGGAGCAGAAGGTGCTGGCTAGTGGTATGGATCAGGAATTCTCTGCAAATACTTAGCAAATGGATTTTTAGGGGTTTTCGATAAAGCAAGTAAACAAAGTACGAGTAAACAAAAGACAGTAGGAATAAATGCAGCAAGTGGCCCAATCCTTTATGCAGCAAAGGACAAGCCGGTTGTATTTCTATAGATGACCAAACGTTCTCGAGGACACATGGGAAGACTGTCAAGTGCTTTCGCTTCATATAGTCGATTAATCTTCTCTAGCTTGCTAAGTGTTGTGTGGGTGAACCTGTGCTAATGTACCGTCATATCCAAGAGTTAATACATACTTGTGATTAAACCCCTTGCAAACATCTGTAAGTACAAGAAAGTAATTAAGGTAAAACCTAACCACAGCTTTAAACTCTAAGACCCTTACGTCCCTTGTGCAATGGTTTCCTAACGGGGGTTCAGGTTTCATCACTCCGCAACCCCTACGATTAGTAGCCAAATACACAATGCATTCCCCTAGGCCCATATAGGTGAAGTGTCATGTAGTCGACGTTCACATGACACCACTAGAAGAAGTACACCACAACTTAAATAACAATCTATTGAATCTTTCTCAACACAACTCCACTACTAACAACAAGACTTCTCCCATGTCCTCAAGAACAAAGCGAACTACTCACAAGACATCATATGGATCATGATCAGAGATGGAATAATGATGTATAACAATCTGAACATAAACAATAATTCAATGGTTCACTCAATAGCATCAACTACAAAGAGTAATCAACACCGGGAAAGTTTCCCCTATGAACTAATGCAAGATTCAACCAATTGTTACAGCAATATGGAGATGGTGATGAGGGTGCTGATGGTGATGATGGTGGTGATGATGATGATGATGATCCCGATGAAGTCCAGCTTGATGGCGGTGTTGATGGCGACGATCTCCCCTCTCCGAGAAGGAATTCCCCCGGCAGAAATCTGTCTGCCGGAGAGATCTTTCTCTCTTGATGTTTTCCGCCCCGCAGAGGCGGCGGAATCTTTCTGTGGTCGCTCCCCGAGTCTTAGGGTTTCGGGAGGAAGATATACGCCAGAGGGGAGAGGCTGGAGTGGGCCAGGGTGGCCACACCACTCCCTAGCGTGGCCTGGGCTTGCCCGCGCCATGGGGTGGTGTGGGCCCCCTGTGGCCCACCTCCACTCCATCTTCTGGCATCTTGAGTCTTCTGGAAAAATAGAATTTTCCGTATATTTTCCCGGATTTTCTGATTTTCAATTTTGCCTCCAAACAGCACCTTTTCCATCGAATCCGACCGCACGGTCCATGCTCCAAAAGTCATCAACCATGCAAAAATAGATGAAATAACATAAGTATCACCTCTCAATACGAAATATATCAATGAATAATAGTGAATTAAGACATAGAATAGTGATGCAAAATGGACGTATCAGTGGACTGATGCTGTTTTTGTGCAGAAAATCAACTATCAGGAAAAATCCTGGAAAATATGCCAAAAATCCTATTTCACCCGAAGACTCTAGGAGCCAGAATACGAGACGGAGAAGAGCTAGGGGTGGCCACACCACCTGGTGGCGCAGGCCAGGCCAGGCCGCGCTAGTGGTGGTGTGGGCCCCCAGGCACCCCCTTGGTCTCCCTCTTCGCCTATAAGTTGCCTTCTAACCTAAAAACTCAGGGGGGGTTCGACGTTTTTCTAGAAGGAGTTCCGCTCCACCACCACCACCAGATTCCACGAAACAGCAAGTAAACTCCGCTCGCACTTTCCGGACGGGAATTGGAGGAGATCATCGCCATCATCATCACCATCGCTTCTCCATCGACCATCCATGTTTCCCCCATCTATGAGTGAGTAATCCCCCGCTGTAGGCTATGGGGATGGTAGGGATTGGAGGAGATCGTTCATATAATGGCATCAGATTGTTAGGGCTTGGTGCCTAGTATCTTTTATTAGTGCTTTATGACTTTGTTGCGACTTGTTGTGCTTAATGCTTGTCACTAGGGCCCGAGTGCCATGATTTCAGATCTAAACATGTTATTGATTCATTATTATAGTATTGTTTTTGGTCTTATCTGCAAGTTGTATACACACGGTGTTGTCCGGAACCGATGGCCCCGAAGTGACAAAAATCGGGATAACCGGAGGGAATGGCTTTGATGTGAGGATCACATGTGTTCACGGAGTGTTAATGCTTTGCTCTGGTGCTCTATTAAAAGGAGCACCTTAATTGCCAGTAGTTCCCTTGAGGCCCCGCTGCAAACGGGCTGGCAGGACAAAAGATGTTGTGCAAGTTCTCATTGCGAGCACGTATGATTATATATGGAACACATGCCTAGGATTATCTAGTACTTGAATGCTTTATCTTATTTATCTGCAATTGCCCTATGTTCTGATTGCTATGTGAATTGTCTTTTCCATGCAACGCCCGTCTATCCATCCCTATGCCTATCGCACTCGAATCCTACTGTTACTGCTATTTTTACTGCTGTCTTTACTTTACTACTGCTGCTATTTTGCTATTCCTACTACAAAACTTTGCTACTGATAAACTGATGTGAGGAAGATTGTTTCTAGGTGCAGCTGAATTGACAACTCAGTTGTTAAGGCTTATAAATATTCTTTGGCTCCCCTTGTGTCGAATCAATAAATTGGATTTCACTTCCCTCGAAAATACTGCGATACACCCCCTATACTTGTGGGTCATCAGTTGCCTACACAACAACACCCGTGCTTGGAAAGAAGGCCACCAAAGATACGAAGGGGAGAAAGGCCGGTGATGATGGCATATCAAAAGCTATGGAAATGATGGCCAATGCAAGAAGAGAATACAATGAGAATAGGAAGTTGGCAAGGAGCATAAAAATCATGGGTAGGATGAGTGCGCCAATAGGTGGCATGGGTGGGATGAGTGCATCAATAGGTAGCATTGGAGTGCCACCGGGGGAATTCATGTCCTCCTTGGTTGATCCAAGGCCATCTACCTATGATGGCTATGGAGATTCAACGCCTCAAACCAACACCATCATCCAAGACTCCAAAGAAGGAGCACAAAATGGAGATAGCAATGATTATGAAGGAGTTGACAAGTGGTGTGTTTGTGTATGTTTGAGGGTCATTTGTGATGATGAGCATCTATTTTGTTGTTGAGTTTGTTTTGTTATTTTGATCTTCTTGACATAGTAGATGCTTGGGATTGTTGTTTGCGCCAGCACCGCGCGCCCTACTTTGAAGTGCCTGGTGGGGGTGCTTGTTTTGCTCCACTGTACGCGCTGCAAAATGGAGCCTTCGACGGAGGGAGCGCGGGCGCCGCACGCTCTAACCTAGCGCGGCGCGTTGCATCGGAGTTTTACAGCGCCAACTTATAGCGTCTCTGGTGGAGATGCTCTAACATGTATGTGCACGGGCATTCCATGTGTGCAATGGGCTCCTTGCAGTGAGATGAGAGGGAGCGATCAGAAGGAGAACTGCTGCATTAAGAACAAGAGTTTGTTTAGATAAAATGGATGTTTATGTCCGGCTTTAAATTAAAAAAAAGCCTTGTGAGTAGGAAGGTAGCATCACACATGTACGCTCGGGTTACCAGCAGGGTGGAGCTACAATGTCGAGCTGCGGTCAGATTACACCGATAACCTCGGCCCAAGCCCTTGTAAATGTAGCCCAGAATGAAAAAATGACACCTGTGAAAAAAATTGACCCCATCCCGTGAGTGCCCATTCAGGTCGGACTACATTGGCTGGCCCAAAACGCGAAGACCATAAACCCAAAATACTAATCTAGCAGCCCACGTGAATGCCTCTCATTTTTTTCCGCTGAAACTATACGCTTGTCTTCCTGTGGCCGCTCCTCCCCTAGTCGTCGCTCCTCACTCGATCCATCGGAAAAAATGAAGATTTTGCTACAATTTCGAGTTGTAAGTCTGACTAAAGCCAATATCTTTCAGACCTTTAAGATATAATTCCTGAGTTCCTAATTCTCCTATTATCTTAGGGTTTCTCAGTCTCATATGTGTGGAGTTTAGTATTCCAAAGTTGGGCATGGAAGAACATTACATAGACCGACATAAACCAAAGAAGAGTACCAACCTCACTAATTATGAGCACAAATATGATTGCTTGAACCCTTTTATGGACTTGCAGCTTGGAGAGTTCCATTATGGTTTTAATAAGGTAAACCAGTTCTTCTTACCCAAATGGCTTCATTTAGTGCCAGGGATTACTTTGACGCTTTCAAAGTTTAGACCTTAGTGGACTTGGCTAAGTCATATCTAGATGATTTCAATTCCATCCAATTGAAGCATCTTGCCCATGAGCTTGCATTCTACATTGATAATGTGCAAGCAGATGAAATATTTGCTGATATAAAAACTATCTCAGAACTTGCTAAGTTGACGGTTACACAAACTCCATGCAAGGATGTGATAGACCGCTTGTTCAAGATGAAAAACCGTGGAGGCCAAGAAAAATAGAGAGGTAATTACTTTTGTAATCCCACTTTATTTGATATGATGTATTGCCAATTATTGTTTGTTTATGTGTGCTAGAACAATACATTGTAGAAATGTTAGTTAATATCACATATGCATTTTATACATAAAAGCTATACACATATATAGTAGTGATATGTTTTATAGGCACAAAAATTTCTTACTTAACACTTTTGACACTAGCGACCATTTTTCCTAGCTTTGCCTCTGGTTACCAGTATTAAGAACCTGGCATACCATATGTGTTTGTTAGATGGAGGGTTGTCACCCTGATAGAATTTAAAATAGAGAGGGGAGATAGAAAAACCTCTAGAGGGTTACAAGGACAATGGGAAAGAATCATCCTACGCACTAGGGTTGATGTCCTTGATTTCATCCTAGGGATGGCCCTGTTGGTAGTTTCTTCAACTCCAAACGAGTAGCGAAACCTCATGAGCCGTTTATCATCATGGTGAGCATACACCACTAAGATATTAGGATTGGAGAAATTCTCAAAAAGGGTAGGGTAGCGGTCTTGGAGGGGACTCACACCGGCCCACCGATTAGACCACATAAAGGATATTGTTATCGTCATCTATCAAGAATTTATCTCAAGGTTGAAGAAGTATTTGATCTTATGGAGGCTATGGATAATATGGAACCATGATGACTGTGTGTATTTCCTAGGAAATAATCGCCAAATCCACTTAACCATAAGCCCTCGTTTGGTACTTGAGTTTTGTGGGAATTAGAGGGGTAATCCCCACCAAACCCAAATCCCCACTTATTGCTAAAAGTTTACGTTTGGTTCTAGAGTATTGGGATAATCTAATCCCCACTTTTCTCACTTTTCCCAAATTATAGTGTTCCTTTTCCAATATGTAATACACTACCCCTACATAGTGGATTGGGGATTGGAGGGGTTTGGGTGAAGGTTGGGGATTCATCCAATCCCCTTGAGTATTATCCCCTCTAATCCCTACAAAAACTCTAGTAGCAAATGTGTCATGAGTTCATCATGTAGGACCCATGAAGCAAATAGACTATCCGGTGACTATTGCAGTTCAAACTTTTGACTCAAATTGGTAATCCAAATGCACCTGCAGCTTGTCGATACATCTCATGAGTTTGCAAAGCCATTGAGAGAGGAACACAACCATATGTTTTAGCAAGACTTTTTACTCTAAAGAATCTTGAAAATGTTTTAGTGGAAGATGATTGTGATATACAATTATTTTAACCATTGTGTTCTTCCAAATATGGAAGAAACAGAGTAATCAGACGGACAGTTATTTGAGTAAATATCAGAAAACCGCAACTCTATCAAGTCTAGGATTTCACAGAAGTATAAGATTTGGTGTACGTTGCTTCACATAATCCAAATCTCGTGTTTTAATCCTTTTGGCCACGTTTTTGTCAGCATGTGGCAAAATAGCTAGTTTTCTTGTGTTTTTTCTTAGAGTACACTATTACACGTATGTCCTAGAGGCAATCATGGAGACGATGATATTTACATATGATTATGATTCTAATAGAAGCTGTGTAATTGTTATTAGAGTGAATTCCACTTTTACCCCTACATTAATTTTGTGCCACTTTTTACCCAGTTTAACAGAAATTCCTCAAAACTACCCGATGTAGCCAACTTTCTTCCATTTTTACCCCTCTTTAAATTTTACCCCGTCATGACCGGTTGGTCCCACCCTCGGTATGACGTGGATGTGTCCAAGTGAGCTCCGTAGCTGAACCGAGCAGGTTTAACCTTGTGCCGGTTTAGCCAGGGCCGGTTCAACCTGAACCGGTCAGACCTCAGTCAGGTCAAGCCAGACCCGTTCGCGCGGACATTTAGCTGAACCAACCTTAGTTCTGATGCGTGACCCACTCGCCCTCCATAAACCTTGCGCAACAGGAACGAGAGTGGAGGCGGTTGACAGGGGACGCTAGGTCACTGCACGATCGGTGATCGGTGGCGATCGCCGGAGAAACACGTGGTTCACTGGTAGGATTTCTTGTCACAGGCCCTTGCCACTTGATTTGGATGCGTATGCTCACTATTTAGGATTCTATGTCTGGTAATTCTGCCGAATCAGAGTGGGTTTAGATTGTTGGTCGTGATCATCAATGGCATAAGGATTGTACAATACTTTGAGTTAGGATTAGATCGTGTATTTTTATTAGGATTTCATATTTTAATCTTCTTAGATCGAGTCTAGATGTGAATTGGACACAGTGATGTAAACTTCAGAATGAAAGTTCAGTTAACTCTGATTGAACTTTTCTAGTTTGACAACTTCAGGAATGTGATTTTTCATAGATGGATAGATTGCAGGGTTGAGCGGCATTGTCTCTAAACTTCAGTCCGTTTGCAGGATGATTAGTTGTGTAAAAGTTGTACTTAACTACGGCATTTGAAGATTATTAGTTACAATGGCGATAAGTTTGTGAATCTAATGTCTATGTACCTTGCAACTATGTTATGTGTATCTGATTTGTGTAAGATGCAGCCACTAATGATTGTTAATTTTGTTGTTATAGAGATAGATGTTGAGATGTGGATTGTTAGGTACATTGTGCATGATCCTGGGACCAAGCTAGCTAAGGTTGAGGAGATTGATAGAGACTTCATTTCTTATTTGGATATTATGGAAAAAATTAAGAAAGATATGGGGTACATGAGTTGTGACAGTGTGTATTATCAGAGGACATGATCAGTACAAGACATGGTTGAGCTGAAATATGATGCATGTGTTATGAATATGTTGGGGGTGCTTGATGCAGGAAAAGAGGTCAATTTGCATGTCTTCAATAACATGGAACCTAATCACCATTTGCCATCACATGTTGAATTGTACAAGTCAATCCCTATGGTAGCAATTGAAGACAATGATGAGGAAGATTATCATAATAGTGGTTATGTACTATCAGATATCGAATATGATGATCTAGGTGCTTATTGGAAAGATTTTTATGAAAAGGAGCTAGGTAGTGAAGCAAGTGATGATGATTCAGATTTTGATGTGCAAAATGAAAATGAAAAGCTAAGAGCTCTTTATGGTAAAAAGAAGAAGAAAGAGTTGGAATCGAAGGGTATATATTCAGAAGATGAGATATATGACTTGTTTGATAAGTGGAAAAAGCGCTCCGGTTGGTCCTTAGTACCCGAGGTCCCGGTTTTAAGGGGAATAACACTCATAGGGTAGGCACTTATACTAGAGTGGGCATCCGAAGAGTCTTGACTGGTTACTCGACCCACGATCGGTGTAGATCAGGGTAGTGTACCCGGATGGTGTGGGTAAAATGTACAACCTCTATAGAGTGTAAATCTATTCGAATAGCCGTGACCGCGGTCATGGACGGTTGGGAAGGTTTCTGTAGAGCGGTGCTGGTTTTGATTTCAAAAAAGGATTTCATAAAAGAAATGGCTTTGGAAATGTTTTGACCATGGGATGGTCATAAAGGAGAAAGGTTTTGACCATGGGATGGTCAGAAGGAGGAGAAAGGAGTTTGGTCGTGGGACGACCTGAAGACGGGAACAAATGGGTGACCCAGTCCTAATGTTTTCTAAAACCTTTCAAAAAGGTTTCCAAAATGTTTTACAAAAGTTCTCAACAAAGATATGTAGATGCTATATCTACAAGAGAAACTATTTGAGAAAAAAACCTCTCTTGAAGCCCTCCTACTACCACAGCCATATTGCATATCCTCTTGTTATTATTATTTTCTTAAGGTGGTTTGCGAGTACATTCAAAGTACTCACTGGCATTGTTCCTGACTATTAACTTGGTCAGATATCAAGAAGAGGTGAAGTGGACGACTATGCGAGCTAGGACGTTCTCCCAGTTAGTTGCCTGTAGGTTAAGGCATGGCTCGGGCTCTATGCTTAATGAAGTTCCCCTGATGTTGATCGATGTACCCATAATGGCAAATAAGGTATGACATGTAGTCATTATGTTTTGGATGTTTACTTTGATACTTGTCAGTTATGTGCCACGACTAACTGATCATGGGATCGTGGTTGTATGCATAACAGGGATTCTCGGAAGATTAATCCGGGGCCCCCCACATACTTGGTATCAGAGCCATCCTGACTGTAGGAGAACCTTAGTTAGCATGGTCGCTAGACAGGAACCTTATTTTGAAAACCCCAGCTTTTGAAAACTAGTTTCTCAATGAGTTTCAAAAAGTTCTACTTCTTCTCTTACTCTAAGTACATGCTTTCGAAAATGGTTTCCTCTAACTCTCGTCCAAACTTCTGTCAACACCCGGATTTTTAATCACAGATGCCCGTTATGCCATACCTCGCAATCCTAGGATTACCATTTTTGCGAGACATAACGGATTGGATATCACAGTACATCATCCATTACAAACCATACATAAGGTCTTACACAAATAAGGATCTCATGATCCAGTCTTAATACAACAAGCAGTGGAAATAAAAGATAAGCGTAGCGGTGGGGTCCATCTTCAGGGGCACAGGCAATGCTGACGAAGGAAGATAGTCCTAGTTATCATAGCCGTCCTGCTGGCCATCATCTTGGTAGTCTCCTTCATAGTCTGGCCATGGGAATAGCCAGGGACAAAAGCCATGAGTACTCTTTAAGTACTCGCAAACTACCACTAACAAGTAGTATAGTGCTAAGTTAAAGTGCTAAATCTAAGTTTAGCTATAAAGTTAAGTTTGAAACCTAAGCTGAGTTCTGAAGCAAAGAAAGATAAAATAAAGTTCTAGAATCACTTAAGTTGGGAAGCTAATTGTCATAAACACAACCCTGTTGTGGTCAAGTCAAGATTCATCGTTCATTTCAAGTCATTTGGAAAACATCTGACAACGAAACAGTATGGCCATTCCAACTGTCCATAACCGCGGACGCGGCTATTCGAATAGTTTGACACTCTGCAAAGGTGGTACACTTTCACCACAAGATTCGATACATCTGTCAGGGATAACCTTGAATCATCATACTTAGTATGCAGATAATCAAACATAACCTTTCCTTTACACACCCTAGTATAAGCACCTCTCCTATGAGCATGGCCTCCCAACCATGACCATTAGTCATCTTTGGCACTACATAGGTGGACAACATTGACTTTTTATGCTACCTTCAAAACAAGTAAGGGACTTTGTGTAAACTAAGGTAGGTAAATCTTGTAAAGAAGACTTGGGGTAACTAATAGTCAAAGTGGTATGACTCAAGCATGCCTATAGCATCTTGGATCAAGTTAACTAGCTTAATTCCAGTTCACTACAATAGCTTGCCTTGGTTGGTGCAGTGGTTGAAGTTTTCTTCTTCTTCTTCTTGGTAGCACTCCTCCTCCTCATAAGCTTGGTCGGTACTATCTTCTATAAATACATATGGAGTACACAATCACCAAACAATACTTAACTAGTTTACTTAGTACTCTATGGCACACAATTTATGATCTATTATCATCACAAGCATCACAAGTTTTATTCAATAGTTTCCTCCTTTTTATTTTAGAAAAGTAATTTCTACTCATTGAAAAATTAATTAAGATTTAATATTCCCACTTAAAATATGGGATCATGTGGACACATGTCATCACCACATATTCTAACATGTGGGAATGAGATATAAAGGTTGGATCCTAAGTACTTTGGTTTAAGTTTATTATTTAATGATTTAAAGTGACTAGAAATGCCTATATAGCATTATTTTGGTACTAGTCCAAAGTCACTGCATGTAAACCTTAATATTATTACATATTTACATATCTATGATGAAATGTGATTTTTGAGAGTTGGAATCAACTCAAAACCTATCTTGGTTAATTTTATAAAAATGTTGCAAGGTGCAAATGCTTCTGTTTTGTTATTTTTACTAGGAGAGATCTATAACTCTAATTGCATTAAATCCAAAGAGCTTGGATAGATCATTTCAATACCTTTCAGGCAAAATTGGTTTCATGCAATTTGGATTTGTCAAACTCTCTGAATTGATTTTAAAACTCAGAGACAAAACTAAGTTTAAACTAAATAGAAAAATCCAATTTTGAACGGCTGGGCTAGCGCGGGAACAAACATGGGCCGGCCCAGTGGCGCTCCGCGGTGCAGAGGGCGGCTGACAGGCTGGTCCCGCTTGTCAGCGAGACCTAAAACCCGAAACAGTATGGAACGATCTAGGCGCTATGATTAGAATAGAGATCAATGGTCCACAGTCATTGTCGACGACGGACTCGTCGCCGGTGAGACCGAACCCTAAACGGCCAGCGGGGGTCTACCGGGGACGTACCAGGGCTCCAGCTACTACGGCGAGGCGGGCAAACAAACTGGTGGATGACGGCGAGCTCAGGGACGGTCGAGGAAGCTCCGGGGGTGGTCGCAATCAGCGGCGCCCTTCTCCTCCAAAGGCGGCCTGCTCTAGTGAAATTCCGGCGAGCTGCTATTCCCCTTGCTCCGGCTAGAGGTGTGGGACAGTTAGTGAGGTGTGGGGAGTGGAGTGGTGTGCTTCAAATGGATAGGGTGCCCTCCTTTTATAGGCCCGACGGTGAGACCGAGCGGGATGGGCAGGCGACGGTGGCGACATGACTGCAGCCGACTAGAGGCATGGCTGAGGGTGGTGATACACAGGCGGTCTCCTGGCGGTGCTCTAGGAACTCAATGCGGGCATAGGGGCGGTGGTATGCGGTCGGGGCGAGGTGGCGCTCTGAGCGGCAGGGGCGGCGGTGTCCACGGCGAGCGGTGGCTGTGGTGCGTTGGGCGGCGAACGGGCGTGTTCGTCGTGTTCCCTAGGTCATGGCAGAGCGGTAGGCATGAGCTGCGGTCGAGCGGTGGTCTATGCACGCGTGCCGGGTGCGGCGCTCTGGCGCGTGCTCGGCATGGCTCGGTGGCACTAGGCGCGGGCTCTCCTCGGTGGTCCACTGCTGCGCTTGGCTCGGGCCAGGGACAGAGGGTGGCGGTGAGCTCCTGGCTACCTCCTAGACATGGCAAAAGAGAGGGGAGTGGTCTTCTAGGGCGAGTGCATGGTCGGCCGGCGAGCTAGTGCTCGGGGTGGCTCGGCACTGTGGCTAGGGACAAGGGAGATGGGTGCTAATGGTATGGTTAGATCAAGAGGGGACCAAAAGATTAAATGGGGATCAAATGGGGGCAAAACCCTGTTCAAAACAGTGAGCTATGATTTAGAGTTTAAACCTGCCTGCCAAGTGTTTGATTAAATGGTCGCATGAAATGAATTTTTGAATTTTGAAAAGATTTTTGGTGGGTTTGCTAGGAATAAGCTTGAGAGTCTGTGGGTGCTTGGGTTTTGAAAATTGAGCTTGTTTGAGTGGTTTTTGAAAAAGTGGGATCTTCCCATATGAAATAGATTCAATTTTAAACTGTCATTTAAAATTAGCATTTGAAAGATTTTTGTAGATCACAAAGTGGGCCTTGGTACCTCATTATGTGTACTATCAAGGGGTGTAAAGATCTAGAATTATTTATGTTGAGAAGTGAGTGCTAGGAACACTCAAAGTAGGGTAGTTGATTAAAATGGCCAAAATGACCATTCCTCCCTTTTAATTGTTTTTTATTTGATTTTCTTTGGGAAAAGTTTGGGAATGATGTAGATGATGTTTATTTCACCTAAGAAACATTTTACAAGCAAAGAATCACAGAACCATGGCAATTCAAATCAACTCCTATTTTAAATGCTCATACACATGAATGCTTTCATTTTGGTTTCTACGGCTCTGTGATCGATGTTCTTGAAAACTTCAGTCTTCTCGGGCACTTCCAAGCATTTGCGAAGTAACGAGATATGGAACACATTGTGGATGGCTGACATCTCTTTAGGCATTTCCAGTTGATATGATACTTCTCCTTGACGGTTCAGAATCTTGAAGGGTCCGATATATCTGGGGGCTAACTTTCCTTTAAGACTAAAGCGTCGAGCTCCCTTCAATGGTGAAACCTTGAGATATACAAAATCTCCGACATTGAAAGTCAGGTCTCTCCTTCTCTTGTGAGCATAACTCTTCTGTCTGGATTGAGCGGTCTTGAGGTGCTCGCGGACTCCGGGTGCGTTTTCATAAACCTTTTTCCTCCATCTTTTCGTTAGCATTTTGTAAAACAAAACCTTTTTCTTTCTCAACATCTCTTGGGAGGTCCCACCTCACCAAGGTTTTATCATAAAACTTTTGGTAAAACTTTTTCGGGGTCTTCCCATCCTATAGATTTGCTTCGGCTAAATTGGGGTCTCCAAAGGGGTATGGTGTAATTCACCATTTACCATACTAGGGACAAGTAGGTGTCATCAAGGGGGTTGTACTTAGTAGTACCAAAGTGTAATAGTTCGGAGGATCCAAACCACTACCATATATACATCAACATATAGTAAAAGAATGCAGTTTTAATAAACAGTAGATAAAACATGGATAAGTAAAACAGTAGGACAAGGCTCATGAGCAAGAAGGTGGCTTGCCTGATGATCAGCAATATGGCAATATGTCTCTGGACTTCATCTTTAGATAACCAAGAATACCAATACCAATAATAATAAGATCTCTTCTTCTCGGCGTCAATACAAGCGCCACTATCGTCGTCATCGAGTATACATGCAAACAAGCAAGACCTCAATCAAAATAAGGCATACAAACATCAATACATACAGCAAGCAATGGACAATACAAGTTTACAAATCAGTAGGTCTTAGGAAGATGGAGCAATAAGATTGGCCTTGTCTTGGAAATATGGAAGAAAATCCCTTGGGATTTATAGTCTAGAAACTACCTAAGAGATGGATTTTGGACCAAGACCATATCCTGTATGATCTCATTGTATGGAAATGGTACCATCAGATAGGTATTGATAAAATGAAGCCAGAAAAAGTGGTTTCACTATTTTATCAATCTCCCTCGATTTAATAAGCATTTTCTAGTGATTAAAACTCTAGTTTTAGGAAATAATTCACTAGAAAAGTTCTGGAGCTCCAAAAATTATTTCCTTAGATGGTCTTGTAGGGTTTGATATACTGATACAGCGAGAGTTGGAATCATGTCAAAATATTTACCAGAATGCCCTCAGGAAAATCCCAAAGGCAGTTCTTTAGGGTTTTTGTCCTTTTCACCAGATTTAGACTACAGATGTTTTTGATATGATTCCAAAGTAACAAGGTAGGTATTTAGTATACATTTCCGTAGAAATTGGGTTTCCTATTTTTGGAGTTGTACAACTACTGATAGGATTTATCTACAGAAATAACTCTACACTGAACAGTTTAATTCCTAATAAATCAACCAGGGCTTAATTAAAATTGGGCTCCTGGGGTTGGAAGAATATTAGTATGTATGTTCTCTGGGAGTTGTAAATAAGTCAGTACCTATCATAGTTTGGCCCAGGGAAATGTCTAAAGGCAACTTTGGCCTGCTTTTGCTATTTTTGCTAAAGGTGATTCATAACCCCACTTGTCATGAGTAAAATGGTATAGGGTAGGCCTACTCAGTACCTACTCGGATAAGTTGGAAATACCTAAATTGGATAATGGTAACTCCTTGGATAAATTGTTTACTGAATTAGATACCTATTTGCATTATTTTTATTGTGGTAGAGTTAGGAATTATTTTAACCCAACTTTTGTTCTGGATGTTGTAGGACACACCTGGGAACCTGTATAGATTTATGGTGGAATATTCCTAGGCATTTTTTATTTTATGCTGTATTTAAACCAACAACAGAAATATAGAGCTAGAAAACAAATAATAAACGGAAGTGGGAAGCCAGGCTGATTTCTGGGAGGACATGGGACACCAGATTTGGGTCGGCCCAGCTCCACTACCCCGCGGGCGAGAGTCACCGTGCATTCAAATGCTGGACGGGCCCAGCGGTCAGCGGCCCAGGCGCCGAAGCGGTAAGGGGGAGGTGTGGCCGTTCATCTAAAGAAGATCGATGGCACACAACCTTCTTCCTCACGCGACAGGGCTCGGCAGCGTCGAAACCCTAGCTAGGAGCAGAGGGCGGCGGGGCGCTCACCTGAGGGGCGGAGCGACGACGCAGAGGAGCTAGGGCGACGCGGCTCGACGAGGTGAGTCCAGGGATGGGCAGAAATGACCAGTTCCATGACAGGAATGGGTTCCCGTGAGGACGACCGAGAGGAGGGCGACGGATCTTCTCGGTGGCACCTACATAGGGGTCCCTGGAGAAAAAGGAAGGTGGGGTTAGGGGCAGGGGAGCAAGGGGAGTGCGAGGGTGTGACATGCATAGGCGGGGAAGCAGCGAGGAGAGCTCTGGGCTCGATTCTTCAAGGAGGCCGAAGCTCCTTCTCCTCCATCTCTCGGGCTATACAGAGTAGGGGAGAGGGAGAGGGTGCTCTGGGGAGGTAAGTGGAGGGGAGAGGAGTAGAATGAGGGGTCAGAGGCAGGCTGGATAGCCTCTGGCCTATTTAACTCGAGGGGGAGGGTGTATGGTGGGATCTGTCCATGGGGGGCAGGGGAAGGTCCAGGGCCTCCCCATTGGTTGCTGAGGGCGGTGGAGAGGGGGTGTGGGGTGTGCTATGTCGTGGAAAGGATCCAGGAGGGAGGGATGGGGCTGCTGCCAATCACTTTACAAGATTTGCAATAATGGCTTCTCTCTCTCTAGTCTCTCTCTCCAAGAGGTAAGGGCAGGGGTGCTGCAGGGTGGACCATGACCAGGGGTCGGTGTGGTTGCTATGGGGAAGTGATGGGAAGGATTTGATAAGGATTTGAGACAATTAGATAGTGGTTTGGGTGTTATGGTCAAATCTCCCATAATTGATGATTATGAAGGAACTCTTGAATTTTGAGCTTGCCAAAGAGAGATAATGGTGTTGCTAGATGGGTAAGGTTAAGATATATCTCCAAGATTTATTTGGGATTTTTCAGATTATTTTTGGTGCATTTCTGATCAATTAATCAAAAAGTGCAGAAGTGGTTTATAGGAATCATTTGATAAATTTACATTGGACATAGTTGGTTTTTGATGTGAGATGGTCCCAAATGTGAATACACACTTAGGGGAATTTTCCCAAGATTTATTGAGGCTTAAAAGTATTTAAAACTATTATTATTCCATTTCTGCCATTTAAGAAAATAGGCAAAAAGAAATAATAAAGCTCTTCAAGAATATTATTTTTGAAGTGGGAAGATAGGGTATGATATATGGGCCTCAAAAGTGCTTAGAGTTGGGTTAGTGTTTTTGCAAAAACCAAACTTTCCTTTGGGAAAGGAGTTTTAGAGATTTTGACTACTATAAAGATTAAATAGATTTGGAGCCATAATAATTATGGATAATATTTGATAAATCTTGATGATCAAGGTAGATGATATAGTCAAGGGGTATAAAGCATTTGCAACCTTGGGATTTGAGAAACCATGGTGATTTTGGTGAAAAACTAGAGATTAAGGATCTAGGGTAAGATTGTTTTCATGCCACCAAAACCTTGTTGGGTCTTGGAGCTCAGAGCTCACCTGGATGCAAGGGATATATGGATAGTTATACCATGTCATATAGATGATCATGGCAGAAGGAGTTTGGATTGGTTACATTTGAGGTGGTCTGGAAGTGATGGCAAACTTTGTTGAAAATAAGGCTGCCATACCAGATGAGTCATGATGCCTTATAAACCATGTGGGTTTAAGAAGCACAAAGATCCGCTTGGAACAAGTGAATTATATGTTGATATACCTATAGGAGTATAACACAACCATGCAAAGAATTGGTCCATAGAAGGTTGGATGATGGTGTGAGCTTCTGTCAAAGTAGGCATGTTGACTAGATTAGCAGGAGAAGTAATTTTCTTGCCCACAAAACCATCAATAACCAGTGGGTTGGAGGATGATCTAACCAAGGGTAATAGTGGGCCTTGTTAGTCCTTAGGATGGTTAACAAGAAGGTTCAAATTCATTTTCAAAAATTCACAATGGTTGAGAAAAGGAGGCATTCAAAAAGGTGATGTTGAAGCAGATTCCAGGTTTCGCCAAATTTGGCAGATCTATGGTTTTTGAGTAGCTTAAGAGAGAGGAGACTTTTGATGGGTAGCAACGTACCATAGAATCATCAAGTGGATGATGTTGGAGGGTAGATTGAGTAGGATAGATCCATGCTTGATATTGGTCTTCATTGACTTGGAAGCTTCTAGAATGGATCACTGCAGTATTGTTCTAGTTAAGGGTTTTAGATGATCACTTAGTAGCTAGAGATCAGATCCATCTTGTATTCTTGCTTAGGTTTTGGGGATTTTAAAGTTTCTTGATCCTAGAGGATGAGCTCCTAGATTATCTCATACTACTTCTAAGAAATCAAGTCAAACAGCAGATCAAGGCAACTCATCTTACAAACAAATCAACTACTACTAGGGTTACCATCAAGTTTAGCTTGAGGTAAGGATGGGAAATTTTGAAAGGTTGGAGTTTGAATAAGGTATGAGTCCTTGGTATCCCAACCAAGAGTAGAATTCAAAAGTTTTATACAAGGTTTTGAGAATCCTAGAGGTAGGAGTAGTTGAAGGTTCTGTCTTGCGAACATAGGGAGATTATATTATATATCTCTCCATAGTTTTGTCATTAGAAGCTACTGAAATAGTTTTGGTTACATAAGCATCTTGGCTCATGTTTTGAAATGTTAGAACATTTGAGAATATGTAAAATGAGCCAGAATAGTTTTGTTAAATAGCTTTTTGACAACTGATGTTGAGGTAAGGAGTATATCATAAGCTGTACAATCAGAAGTATAAATACAGACAGCAACAAGCAAGCACTGCACAATTAAATAAGAAAAAGTTTTTGTTCCCCCTGATTTTTGCATTCTGGACAACTAATCAGGGTTGCTGAAATTGGGATGTTACAATAGAATCAATAATCAATCTGAAATAGCATCTCAATATCCATCAGATCCCCGCAAACACAACATGCAGAATTACAAATAGATGATCTTGATCATGAATGGAGCTCACAAGATCTAAACATGAAAGCACAAAGGAGGAGAACCAACCATCTAGCTACTACATGGACCCGTAGTCTAGAGATGAACTACTCACGCATCACACCGGAGGCTTGCATGATGATGAAGAAGGCCTCCAGGGTGAATTCACCTCTCCGGCAGGGTGCCGGGAAGAGCTTCAGATCCCTCCCGATCTAGGGATGGAGATGACGGCGGCTAGAGACTCTTTCGTGGAATTTTGATCAGGTACTTAGGGTTTCCGTATCAGAGGCAATATATAGGCGGAAGGAGAGGCCGAGGGGGTGCCTGGGCTGGCCACACCACCCCCTGGCGCGGGCCAGGCCTGGCCGCGCGGCTAGGTGGTGTGGCCGCCCTCTAGCCCTTCTCCGTCTCGTATTCTGGCTCCAGGTGTCCCCTGGTAAAATAATGACTTTGGCTTTTGTCCCGTCCAATTCCGAGAATATTCATTTTCTGACTTTCCTAGAACCAAAAATAGTAGAAAACAGGCAGCTGGCACTGTGGCTCTTGTTAATAGGTTAGTCCAAGAAATCATATGAAAAGTACTCCAAAGTGTGGACAAAACATAAGAAAGTAGATAAAACCAAGCATGGAACATCAAAAATTATAGATACATTTGCAATGTATCAACATCCCCAAGCTTAACTCCTGCTCGTCCTCGAGTAGGTAAGTGATAAAAATAAAAAATAATTGTTGAGGTGACATGCACCATCATAAACTTGATCAAAGTAGTAAAACATTCAAAGCTGGGATTATAGTACTTCAATCGTAACATGAAAGACAAAGTTCTAGCAATAAGACAAAGAAACTATGATGCAACATGAAAAGGCAAAAACAAAATATTCATGAATAACAATGCTTTGCAAGATGTTTGTTTGTTTCACATAAAGAAAACATAGCATAATGGCATTCATCTTGTCCCTCATAGAGTAGCAAACATAAATGCATATGACACCTTCAATGTTTATAAGAGTGACTAGATACAAATAGTTTAAAACAAGCAATATCAAGGTATGCATCAATCAACAAGTCTTGGGACAATGCACATAGAACTAAGAATGGCCAGTATGCTCTCAAAGTAAGTGCATAAAGATAGAAGATGGAGACTCAATATATAAGTGGAAGAAAGGCCTTCATAGAAGGAACTAGGGATTCAAGTTTCATAAAGAGCTTCCAAAAATTATGGTACTTAATAGCTTTCAGCTCTCATTGCCCCTATCATAAGCATCTTGAAGTGATTAAGGTTAAAGTGAACAAACTATGGTGTACATGCTTGACGATGTATAAGTTGGAAATCTCATGTCCCTTGAATACGAGGGCCGCTCCTCATGCTACTCAAGTTTAGTCACCAGTAAGTTCTTGTCATCGTAAGTACATGTGTATCATAGAGAACCGCCAACGGCATACCCCTTGCCTGATGATACGGAAGAATCCCCATATCAAAATGACAAGGCAAGCAGACAACGAGCATCTCAATATCCACCGGATCCCCGCAAACACAACATGCAGAATTACAAATAGATGATCTTGATGATGAACGGAGCTCACAAGATCTAGACATGATAGCACAAAGGAGGAGAACCAACCATCTAGCTAGTACATGGACCCGTAGTCCACAGATGAACTACTCATGCATCACACCGGAGGCCTGCATGGTGATGAAGAAGGTCTCCAGGGTGAATTCCCCTCTCCGGCAGTGTGCCGGGAAGAGCTTGAGATCCCTCCTGATCTATGGATGGAGATGACGGCTGATGGCCCAAAATATATCGAGCTTGTTGGGGAACCCCAAGAGGAAGGTGTGATGAGCATAGCAGCAAGTTTTCCCTCAGTATGAAACCAAGGTTATCAATCCAGTAGGAGCGAGGAAACACCCCAAAGGTGTTGCTAGCTGAGCCTTCGCAGGGCGCACTACCGGTGCTAGTAGCAACGTGGAGACCTGCACAACACAACCACATAACTCTGTCCCAACAACTGGAGGAGGAGGGGGAGATGAGGATGACACCACCACCGGAGGAGGAGGCGGCCGCTGCCAGAGCTGCTAGGGGCAATGACGGAGGAGATGCTGATTACGAGGGGGACGAAGACGACTACGATGAAACTAGTGAAGGCAACGACGAAGAGGATGACACCACCGATGGCGGCGCCCGCACCGATGGCGGCGAGCGCACGGATGGCGGTAGCGGCAAACCGGCCGCTTCTTAGAAGAAAAAGAAGAAGAAGAAGAAGGAAAGGAAAGATCGGAAGGTTCCAATGCTCGCCACCGTCTGTGATGAGTTCACTGAAGTCACATAAAGTGGCCTACCCATTGCGCTAGAGGCGTTTGTCAAAGGGGACGACCTACAACTCGGGTGCATCATCCAGAAAAGCATGTTGATCAACACGAAGTACATCAGAAATGCTGACAATGCAGATTTGGTCGATAACCTCCTTAAGAAACTTCACAAGCGATACAGATTCCTAGAGCGGTCTAAAAAGCTGGAGAGAAAGAACCCGGTGAACAAACTAGCCCTCGTGAATATGAGCAACGCCTTGAGCAACTGGAAAACCCGGATAAAGAATAGCATTAACAAAGTTGAAAGCTAGGAGGTTATTAGTAAGAAAAATTCGATGCTCGATGAAGAGGAGTTTAAGATATTCAAGGCATATATAGGTACCGAAGACGCTATAAAATGTACTAAATGGGGCACGAGTATGCAGGAACAGAACATAGGTAACCACCACCTTGGAAGCGGTGGTTACAGAGGGAAACATGCCATTTGGGACAAGGAGGACACCGAGCTTAAACGCCTGGTAAAGACAACCCTTGGCTTAAAATCACGGACTTGTAGCTCACTTTGTCCTGGCCTGCTACTACCTAGACAAGTAAACAGGGGAGTTCATCGCCGATGATCCAGAGGTGAAGGAATTTGAGAAGAATCTGGTAAGGAATTTATCGCCAATCTCAAGCCTATTGCGTTTTAATTAAAATAATGAAGCCAAGAATCTAAATGGGTTCACCTTTCCTTGTCTCTTCAGGAGGATGAACTGAACGCTCCTGCCGAAGAGTCGTCCCAGGATTCGACAGAGCCGTGGGACATGGTTTTCAACAAGGCGACGAATCCTTACAAGAAGAGGGACAAGGGGTTGTCGCCGTCCTCAGATGGTCGTGTGTCTAGCTTCGGTACGAGCATGAAGTTCAAGGAGTACTACAAAGAGGACGCCAAGAAAAGAAGGGAGAGGAAGAACCAGTCGGCGGCTAAGGATAAAGCCACTATTGAAGAGCTGAACATGAAGGTGCAGACACTGGAGGAGAAGGCAGTGGACGAGAAAACAGTGTACAAGTTAGTGGAAGAGAAGCTCCGCACGATGATCCCCCCTGAGTTTTTGGAGGGGCTAACTTCTTGGAATGCAGGAGGTCGACAAGGGCCGATACATCTGCCCAGCTTAAGCTGCAGCAACTCGGGCATCAACGTTAATGTGTCTCCAAACTTGGTGACCCCTCCGGCTGTCAATGCCGGGATGCAACCGCTCGATTTGGGCACACCGACGCCCCCTCCCGCCAAAGATACTAAGGCACAACCGACGGCGGTGGTGCTTTGTGAGGCACCCCCGAGCGAGAGAATGCATATGAGGGCCGGCCGCTAGCATCAGCCGTGTCTCTACATTAGCCGATCTCAACACCATCACCAAGGTAACTAATTAGTTAGTGCACATCATCTCATTTATGCCTTTTATGCATGACTACTGCCATCTCATAATGCCCAACAACATGTTTTGCCTCAGGACACTTCGTGCGTACTCCTGCTTAAACATGTCGGTGGTGAGTTGAAGGATGTTGCCAAGGGCACTCTCATACAACTGGCGAGCCGCACGATGCACAACAATCCAATGGATGATGACGTGATGAGGGTCTGGTTATCTCGGGTGTTGCCGGGGTGTGACGACATGGACCCCCTTTCAACCTCAGGGAGCCGACGAACACAAGACCCTTGGAGAATGCTACAACTGGCCCTTGACATGGCCGAAGACCTGGATTCGTCTTGCTGGGGGAGCACTGGCGCCACCTCTCGATCGATCGCCCGACCACCACCTCGGAAGCCAACAGCCGCCATCGTCGCCACCACCAGCCATCACCAGCAACTCTTGGCAGCGTGTGTACCACCCCATGGCAAAGACGTTGTGCCACAACCACCGTCGCCCTCGCTACCACCACCACATGATGGCACCCATGAAGATGATTATGAATTGGTCAATGTTGACAACTTCATCAACACCGGCGCCGACAAAGGATTGCATATGCCTTCTATGGATGAAGAACCCTTCACAGATCGCGACCATCAAGCTGGTCGGCCCAATACATGCATGCATCGCCTGGTCTTCCATGGTTTTTCTCAAGAGACGCCTCCGACTACCGATCCACCATAGGAGAAATTGGGATTTGTTTTCAGCCCTAACCCACTCTGAAAGGCGGCTGATGAGCAGATGGGAGTGTAGGACACTGTTGCGAAGAACAAGCACAGGAAGAGAGGTAATAATAATAAGAAGGTTGTGAGCCAGCCTCCTCCGAAGAGGATTCGGGATCAGGACGCCATCGTCGTACCATCCAAACAATATGGCTTGCATAGAGTGCATGTAGCTGGTGATCCGATATTGACTCCGGATCTGCTCCACATCGCGGTTGGACCCATGTTAACTTTGCACGAGGGTGTCAAGACACTAGAGGCATCCTTCTTAAAGACAAAGATACAAATTACCTGGTTTTCATGGCCAAGGTGCCATTAGACGTGGGCTTCGTCGATGAAGCCCCCGCAGATCTATTCTTCATAGAGTACGAGGACATTTTCAAGATGTTTCTCTCCAAACGGCAGGACTATAACTTGTTCCGCCTATAGACGCTCAATCTGGCGATCAAGATCAAGAGAGAGAACCCCGGAAGTCGCGATAGTGGATCCCTACTACATGCGGGACAACCAGTAGGTCGAAGGATCAGAGACACAGGCCAAGGCGATGGCGTACCTCGAGAAGTTCATGGTGGACAACAAGAGGAAGGACACACTTCTGTTGCCTTTCTTTCCCGAGTAAGTACACACTCCCTCATCACCGCCGTAACTTATGCATTTCTTATAGATTTCTTCCTTTGCTCTTTTTCCAACATTCCGTTCCAATTGTGTTGCACAGAGACAAATACTGCACACTCATCATCTTTGCCCCGACGTATTCGCTAGCCACGTATTTCGACTTGGGGAGTTCGACGAAGAAGAAAGACTACACCAGAATAAGGGGTGTTCTCAATGAGGCTCTCGAGGGCTACGCCAAGAAGGGATGCACCTTCGTAGATAAGGGGGAATGTATCAAGGATGGAAAACACGTGTTCAAGAACGTGCTCGAGTCCCCCTGCGTCAAGCAGCCGGCTACTGGTAGCGCCAAGGAGGCCTTATACGTCCTCCATCACCTTAAAGGCTATGTTCAGGATTGCCAGAACCTAACGCTGACATCTAGTCTCTGAGGATGGGCCAAAACTTTGGCACGAAGCGACAATGATAATCTTAGAGAAGACTTCCATGCATTTAGATGAAGTTTTCACAAATCATCATTGAAGATGTCAACACAAGGGAGGGCCTACAACAAGCCAGAGGGTTGAGTATGTCAACACCCGGATTTTTAATCCCAGATGCCCGTTATGCCATACCTAGCAATCCCATGATTACCATTTTTGCGAGACATAACGGATTGGATATCACAGTACATCATCCATTACAAACCATACATAAGGTTTTACACAAATAAGGATCTCATGATCCAGTCTTTAATACAACAAGCAGTGGAAATAAACGATAGCCTAGCGGTGGGGTCCATCTTCAGGGGCACAGGCAATGCTGACGAAGGCAGATAGTCCTAGTTATCATAGCCATACTGCTGACCATCATCTTGATAATCTCCTTCATAGTCTGGCCAGGATAATAGCCAGGGACAAAAGCCATGAGTACTCTTTAAGTACTCGCAAACTACTACTAACAAGGGGTATAATTCTAAGTTAAAGTACTGAATCTAAGTTAACTATCAAGTTAAATTTGAAACCTAAGCTAAGTTCAGAAGCAAAGAAAGATAAAGTAAAGTTCTAGAATCACTTAAGTTGGGAATCTATTATCATCAACACAACCCTGTTGGGGTCAAGTCAAAGTTCATCATTCATGTCAAGTTATTTAGAAAATAGCTGACAACGAAACAGTATGGCCATTCCAACTATCCACAACCGCAGACGCGGCTATTCGAATAGATTGACACTCTGTAGAGGTGGTACACTTTCACCACAAGATTCGATACATCTGTCAGGGATAACCCTGAATCATCATACTTAGTATGCAGATAATCAAACATAACCTTCCCTTTACACACCCTAGTACAAGAACCTCTCCTATGAGCATGGCCTCCCAACCATGACCATCAGTCATCTTGGGCACTGCATAGGTGGACATCATGAGAGGTAGCCTCATCTCAAACCTCTCCCGTGAGGGAACTAATACTAATGCATATAAATTTCTAGCTAAGCCTTACCCATATCGCATCCGAATCCAACCATCAGTTTTATAAACGGGTTAAGGCTCATGCCTCGTCATTTTCATCATCGTAAACCAGTTGTGTCTCTCAACACATGTCAAACCATCTCAATAGAATGACTCATCATTCCAAGGTTTTCACAATTCATTTTCACCAAGTGTTCCCATCTAAAGTGACTCAAGTTTTTGATCTATTCTAAAATACTAAGTTAAGAGTATTCACTAAGGTGGAAAAGATGGTATCAATCTCATGCCATAGAATGACATCTAAAGGTTTCTAAGTAGGTCAAGTTTTATACTTTTTATGCTACCTTTAAAACAAGTAAAGAACTTTGTGTGAACTAAGGGAGGTAAAACTTGTCAATAAGACTTGGGGTACTATTAGTTAAAGGGGTGTGATCAAAGCATGCTTAAGGCATCTTTGCTAAACCATCTAGTTTAAATCTAGCTTGCTAACAATATCTTGCCTTGGTTGGTGCAGTGGTTGAAGTTTTCTTCTTCTTCTTCTTCTTCTTGGTAGAACTCCTCCTCCTCGAAAGTTTGGTCGGTACTAGCGTCTATAAATACATAGGGAGTAGACAATCACCAAACCATACTTAACTAGGCTAAGTAGCATTCTAAAACACACAATTGATGATCTATTATCATCACAAGCATCACAAGTTTAATTCAATAGTTTCAACCTTTTTATTTTAGAAAAGTAATTTCTACTCATTGAAATTTTAACTAAAATTTAATATTCACCACCAAAATATGGGATCATGTGGACACATGTCCTCATCACATATTCTAACATGTGGGAATGAGATTTAAGGGTTGGATCAATATTACTTTGGTTTAAGTTCATTATTTAATGATTTAAAGTGACTAGAAATGCCTATATAGCATTATTTTGGTACTAGTCCAAAGTCACTACATGTAAACCTTAATATTATTACATATTTGGATAGATATGATGAAATTTTATTTTTGAGAGTTGGAATCAACTCAAAAGCTAACTTGGTTGATTTTATAAAAATGTTGCAAGGTGCAAATGCTTCTGTTTTGTTATTTTTATTAGGAGATATCTATAACTCTAATTGAACTAAATCCAACAGGCTTGGATAGATTATTTCAATACCTTTCAGACAAAATTGGTTTCATGCAATTTGGATTTCTAAAACTCTCTGAATTGATTTTTAAACTAGGGGACAGAAACTAGATTTAACTAAAAAGAAAAATCCAGATTTGAATCGATGGGCTAGCGCGGGAAAAGGAATGGGCCGGCCCAGTGGCGCTCCGTGGCACGGGGCTCAGCTGACAGGGGGTCCCGCTTGCCAGCGGCATTTAACACGCGAAACGGTATGCGCGCTGTGGGCCGTGCGATTAGAAGCGAGATCAACGGCTGAGGGTCGTCGACGAGCAGGTCGCCATGACTCGAACCCTAAGCGGCTCGGTGGGGTATACTAGGGCGTACCAGGGCTCCAGCGGGGTTGGCGGCGCAAACAACGTGGAAGACGACGGCGAGGCGGCCTTGATTCTTGGCCGGAGCTTGGGGTGGTCGAAATCAACGGCACCCTTCTCCTCCAGAGGCGGCGGCTCCGGTTCCAATTCCGGCGAGCTGCTGCTCCACTTGCTCCGGCTAGAGGTCGGTGAGGTTCGGAGAGGTGAGGGGAGTGGAATGGTGTGGAGAAGAATGGTTGGGGAGGGCTCATTTTATAGGCCCGACGGTGAGACCGAGCGGGATGGGCGGTCGACGGTGGCGACATGGCTACGGCGAGCTAGCGGCATGGCGGGGGATGGCGATCGATGGGCGATTCCCTGGTGGTGCTCTAGGACTTAAATGCGGTTGTAGGGGCGGTGGTACGCAGTCTGGGCGAGGTGGCGCTCTGCGCGGCCGAAGCGGCGGTGTCCACGGCGAGCGGTGGTTGTGAGGCTTTGGGCGGCGAACGGGGATGTCTGGGGTGTTCTCCAGGTCGAGGCGGAGCGGCGAGCGTGGGCTGCGGTTGAGCGGTGACTTGTGCACGCGGGGACAAGGCCCGCTCTGGAGGCTGCACTGGCATGGTGCGGTGGCACTAGGCGCGGGCTCTCCTCGGTGGTCCACGGCAGCACTTGGCTCGGGCTGGGGACAGAGAGGGGCGGTGAGGTGTTGGCTACCTCCTAGACATGGAGAGGAAGGAGGAGGTGGTCTGCTGGGGTGAGGGCAAGTTTGGCCGGCGAGTTGGTGCTCGGCATGGTTTGGCCTGGCCACTAGGGTGTAGGGGTTGGTGTGGTAATGGCATGGTTTGATCAAGTGGAGACAGAGGGAGCGTTTTGTGGTCAAATGGGTGGCTAAACTCTATAGAAACAGTGAGCTAGCTATTTGTGTTTGATTCTGCCTGCCATGTGTTTGATGAAATGGCCACAAGAGAAAAAGTTTTAAATTTTGAGTTCAAAATTTTTGAGTGATCTCCACTAGTGATAGGTAGTCTCTGGTTGCAAGGGTTTTGAAAGTGGAGCTCAAATAGATGGTTTTTGAAATAGGGGTGATCTATGCATATGCATTAGATTCAATTTTAAACTGTCATTTAAAATAGTTAACAGAATGTTTTTAGCAGATCCAAAGGTGGGGCTTGGTACCTAATTATGTGTACTAGCAAGGGGTGCAAAGATCAAGAATTGTTTCTGTTAAGAATTGAGTACTAGGAATAGCCAAAATAGGCATGAGAGTTAAATTTGCCAAAATGACCATTCCTTCTTTTTAATTCTTTTTGATTTGATTTTCTTTAGGAATAGTTTGAGAATGATGTAGATGATGTTTAAATCACCTAAGAAACATTTTACAAGCATGGGATCACACAATCATGGCAATTCAAAACAACTCCTATTTTAAATGCACACACATTTGAATGCTTTCATTTTTAAATTTGGAAAAGTTTTTGTTAACCCTATTTTTGGATGATTTGATCTTGTTAAGCTTGGATTAAAGTTTTGGGATGTTACAGAGTAAGAGGGAGATTGAAGAACGCCTCCATAAGCAGGGTGACACAACGACATGGATGACGAAAGAGGGCTATCAACCATTCCCGAAGCTGAGCGAGAAGAAGAAATCTTCATGTTTTATGTGTGCCTAGCATGATCGAGTGTGTATATTCTCGATGCAAACCTGCTGTAGTGTGTGTGTCATAAACTTTACTATATTGTGGTCAAAACGGTCATTGTTGTTAGAATTAAACTATACTGTGGTCGTGTTGTCGTTCAACTTATTACTTCTATGATGATCGCGATGCTATCTTTTAGGTTTATGGATCCTTTGTTTTATATTTTTTGAACATATATATATGCATGTGAACCCTTTCTTAATTCTTTTCGTTGCATGTTTTACTAATATTCCTTGTCGTCTATAGAGATGGCGATGAGGTGGTATGTTGTGTACATGGGTAGGGTTCCAGGAGTATACGAGGAGTGGGCAGACTATCACAAACAAGTGAACAAGTTCAGCGGCAACAACTACAAAGGATACGCGACTAGAGAGGAGGCGGTAGCCAAGTGGAGGAACCACCCGTGGAAGAAGAACCGGATGAAGATATTGGTCGGGCTCATGCTCTTGCTCACCATCATCACAGCTGTATTCTATTTGATCCTAGTGTAAGAGGTGACCACTTCATATTTGTAATGTGAGATGATATGAACTTTGTATTCGACACTTGTGTAAAAATTTGGCACTTGACACTATATATGTATCTCGATTGGGCTCTAAGTGTGATGATGTTATACTTGTGTTTGTACTATATGTCGGTTTTCATCTACTATATGTGCAATGTACTATTTATACTGA
Organism: Avena insularis; assembly: GCA_023614405.1. Classification (NCBI taxonomy): domain Eukaryota; kingdom Viridiplantae; phylum Streptophyta; class Magnoliopsida; order Poales; family Poaceae; genus Avena; species Avena insularis. Next base: position 459,816,342 of record CM042696.1, on the reverse strand, counting down.
TCTGGATAAATGCTATATAAATCTTGTATAAATACCTGATTATACACCAGGAACGTAGAATACATGTAATATAGTCAGTGCCGCATCTAGAAAATGTATCTATGGCACATGCACATACTGTGGCGCATTGGGCTGTATGCGCCACTGAAAAAATTCCTGTGGCGCATATGCAGAAATGCACCACACAAGTCTGAGATTTCTGGGACGCATATCTATATGCGCCACAGAAGATGGATTTCCATGCGCCACTGAAGAGATGTTTCCTATTAGTGCGTTCATGACTTTATAAGCCAAAAATCAAAAGCCAGAATTAGAGCCCAACCAAACAGCGCCTAAATCTGACGGAACTCTTGGTGTTTCTCCCTTGTTTTAGTACTTGGGTACCTTCAATTGTATTTAAAAAATATGACCAAGCAGGGTATCATCGACTTGTAGATCAAATTTTGAGATACTTTTATTAAATTGCGGTAGCACCATTCTATTCCACGAATATAACCATAAATTTTGAACATATTATTGATAATTCACGGAATCCTAAACCATAAAATCTAACCCCCTAAACCCTGACCAAGAAGGTATCGTGCACTTATAGATCAAAATTTGAGATAATTTCGCTAAATTGGGCAACACCATTCTATTCCACGAATATAAGCATAAAGCTTGAACATTATTGAAAATTCTTGAAACCCTAATCCCTAGCTAAACCCCTAAAACCCAAACCCTAAACCCCTATACCCTAAAACCCGACCAAGCACGTAGCATGCACTTATAGATCAAAATTTGAGATACTTTCATTAAATTGGGTAACTCCATTCTATTTGACAAATATAAGCATATATATTGAGAATTATCAAAAATTCCCTAAACCCTAAAACCCTCAGCCCAAAAATCCTAACCAAGCAGGTGTCATGTACTCATAGATCAAAATTTGAGATACTTTTATTAAATCAGGTAACAACATTATATTCGACGAACATAAGCATAAATCCTGAGCATTACCGAAAATCCGCTAACCCTAAACCATAAACAACCCATAAAACTAAACCGTAAAACCCTAAACCCTCGACCCATAAACCCTAACCAAGCAGGTACCATGCACTTATAGATCAAAATTTGAGATACTTTCATTAAATTGTGTTAATGCCATTATATTCCACGAATATCAGCATAAAGCTCGAACATTATTGAAAATTCCCAAAACCCTAAACCCCTAAAATCCAAACCCTAAACCCTTTCCAAACACATAGCATGCACTTATAGATCAAAATTTGATATACTTTCATTAAATTGGTAACGCCATTCTATTCGATGAATATAAGCATAAATCTTGACCATTATCAAAAATTCCCTAAACCCTAAACAACCCCTAAAACCTAAACCATAATAAACCCTAAAACCCCAAACCCTCAACCCATAAACCATAACCAAGCAGGTATCATACACTAATAGATCAAAGTTTGAGATACTTTCAATGAATTGGGCAACACCATTCTATTCGATGAATATAAGCATAAAGCTTGAGCATTATTTAAAATTAGCTAAACCCCCTAAACATTATACAATCCATAAAACCTAAACCGTAAAACCCTAAACCCTCGACCCATAAACCTTAACTAAGCAGGTGACGTGCACTTATAGATCAAAATCGGAGATTCTTTCATTACGTTATGGTAACGCCATTCTATTCCACGAATATAACCATAAAGCTTGAACACTATTGAAAATTCCCTAAACCGTAAACCCTAAAACCCCAAACCCTCAACCCTGCCTAAACGACCTTGGAAAATGAGGTATTATGCACTTTTAGATCAAAATTTTAGATATACTTTCATCAACTTGTGCTAACGCCATTTGATTCCATGAATATAAGCATAAAGCAGCTTGAACATTATTGAAAATTCCCCAAAAACCTAAATCCTAAACCCCTAAACCCTAAAACCATAAACCCTAAACCCTCATCCCCTCAACCCCATACGAAGGAGGTAGCATGCACTTATAGATCAAAATCCGAGATACTTTCATTAAATTATGATAACACTAGTCTACTCCACGAATATATATAAGCATATATATAAAGCTTGAACATTATTATTGAAAATTCCCTAATAAACCCTAAAACCTAGAAAACCCTAAACCCTAAATCTTGAACCCTAAACCCTAAATACGAACCTTAAACTCCTAAACCCTAAACCTTAAAATCCTAAACCATATACCATAAACCCTAAACCCCTAAACCCTCAACCTAAAAAACCTGAACCCTAAACCCTGGGTTATATATATCTTGTGTGAAAACTAGGGCAGTGGGATTTCAAGCCATACTTATTTGTAGTTTCTTCACGACAAAAGCCACTGTAATCGCTTGAAAAATTGAAAATAACTTCAAATTCAGAAGCTTCTTTGTAAATAATATTTTGAATGCTAATAATTCGCACCAATATACCAAATACGAACATGTTGTTATAAACTATAGCAAAGATATGGCCATGACCTTGTTCATCTGGTTTGAAAGCCATGCATATTCATACATGGTACGTCATATCTCATATGAAAAAATTAAACCCATTATTATCGATTGGGGCTTTTAAAATAACTTTAAATATGGAAGATCTTTTTGTAAACAATGTTGAAATGCCAATATGCACCAATCTACCAAACATGGTTACATTATCATAAAGTATGGTAACACATATGGCCTTGACATTGGTCATTTAGTTTTTAAAAGCCATGAATGTTCAAACATGGTACGCCATATTGTGAAACAATTTTTAAAAGAGTTATCAAATTTTATATATTTTCATGGAAATTAGCTAATGCACACAGTGAGACACCAACAGAGAAACAAATGGTTGTATTTCATTTTATATTTTGTTTCTTTATTTTAAAGAAATGGCCCAAATTTGGTGTCATTACCATTCATATCAAAAAGTTGAAATCTTGCAAAACTCTCGGTGGTTCTCCAATATTTGACTAATTCGGTACCTTTAAATTATTTATAAAAAGTCAAGAGCAAGCTATATAACACACTTTGTAGTTCATAATTAGACATACTTACTTTAAATTGTCAAAATGTCACTTTATTGCACATCTTTAGCTAGGAAGCTTGGAAACTCATGAAAGTAGGGCATTATCCATCAAATCTAGAATCACGTTTTGTAAACAATTTCTTAAAATGCTAAGATGCACCGATCTACCAAATATGGACATGTTTTTAATCTTGATTAGCGTAGATGCTTATGTCTACACACTTCTATTCTTGTAGACAGTTGTTGGGCCTCCAAGTGCAGATGTTTGTAGAATAGCAGTAAGTTTCCCTTAAGTGGATCACCCAAGGTTTATCGAACTCAGGGAGGAAGTGGTCAAAGGTCTCCCTCTCAAGCGACCATGCAATCAAGATACAAGAAGTCTCTTGTGTCCCCAACACACCCAATACACTTGTCAGGTGTATAGGTTCACTAGTTCGGCGAAGGGATAGTAAAATACAAGTGGTATGGATATAAGACAACGGTGCCAGAAAATACTTTGATGGCGTGGAAGAGACTAAAGGCAAACTGAAATAAAGATGGCAGCAAACAAACATGTAACAGATCTAGTGCCAAACGGTGTTTCAATACTTAGAAACAAGGCCTAGGGATCATACTTTCACTAGTGAACACTCTCATATAAATATCTTCTATTTATGATACCACTCTAAACTACTCTCCGGTTGGACACTCTAATCCATGGTAGGGCTATATCAGCACTCCTCAAAGTCTGCCTTTCCCATCTAGATAACCCCACACTATCACCTTGAGCGCTAGATGGTTCCAACAAACACCGCAATTTCATGGAGACATCCAACTCCAAATATAACTCATAACAAGTATTTGTAATCTCTAGCCTAAGTGCCACCACGGTGTGCATGTTGTCACTTTCACACACATGGGGATAACAGAGATCTATTAAAGCACTTGAGTAGAAAGGTAGATCTACTTGATTACAAAGCTCATGATCACAATATGATCACACATAGAGAGAGAGATGAACACATAGCTACCGGTAGAACCCTTAGCCTCGAGGAAGAACTACTCACTCACCATCATGGGAATCAGCAACGGCGATGAAGATGGTGGTGGAGATCGATGGAGATGGCTCCGAGGGCACTTCCCCATCCCGACAGGGTGCCGGAACAGAGACTTTCTGTCCCTCGAATCTCCCCTTTTGTGGCGGCGGCACTGCGGAACTTTTCATGGCTGGAGGCTGGCTTCTTTAGGGTTTTCTCCTCGGGAGGCTTCTTATAGGCAAAGAGGCAAGGTCAATGGGCGCCCGAGGGGCCCACACCACCCCTAGTGTGGCCTGGGTTGGCCCTCACCACCAGGTGGTGTGGCCACCTCGTGGCCCCTCTCCGTATCGTCTTCTGGCTCCATGAGTCTTTCGGTAAAATATCGACTTTGGCTTTTGTCTGGTCCAATTCCGAGAATATTCATTTTCTGACTTTTCTGGAACCAAAAATAGTAGAAAACATGCAACTGGCACTGTGGCATCTTCTTAATAGGTTAGTCCCAGAAAGTGTATAAAAATACTCCAAAGTTTGGACAAAACATAAGAAAGTAGATATAAAACAAGCATGGAACATCAAAAATTATAGATACGTTAGCAACGTATCAACATCCCCAAGCTTAACTCCTGCTCGTCCTCGAGTAGGTAAGTGATAAAAAGAAAAGAATAATTTTTGAGGTGACATGCACCATCATAATCTTGATCAAAGTATTTGCAAAGCATGAAAGCTGGGATCAAAGTACTCTAAACATGAGCATGAAAGATGAAGTTCTAACAATAAGACATAGTAACTATGTTGTAACATGAAAAGGTACAAACAAAGATCATGAATAACAATGCATTGAAAGACGTTTGTTTGTTTCACATATAGAAAACATAGCATAGTGGCATTCAGCTTGTCCCTCATGGAGTAGCAAAACATAAATGCATAGGACACCTTCAAAGTTCATAAGGGTGACTAGATACAAATAGTTCAAGAAAAAGCAATATCAACATGATGAATCAATCAATAAGTTTTGGGATAATGCACATAGAACTAAAAATGAAAACTATGCTCTCCTAATTGGTGCATAAAGATGGAAGGTGGAGACTCAATATAAAAGTGGAAGAAAGGCCTTCATAGAAGGAAGCAAGGATTCAAGTCTCATAAAGAGCTTCCAAAAATTATGGTACTTATTAGCTTTTAGCTCTCGTTGCCCCTATCATAAGCATCCTGAAGTGATTAACGTTAAAGTGAACAAACTATGGAGTATATGCTTGACAAAGTATAAGTTGGCAATCTCATGTCCCTTGAATACGAGGGCCGCTCCTCATGCTACTCAAGTTTAGTTACCGGTAAGTTCTTGTCATAGTAAGTACATGTGTATCATAGAGAACCGCCAACGGGGTACCCCTTGCCCGATGATACGGAAGAATTCCCATATCAAAATGACAAGGCAAGCAGACAATAAGCCTCTCAGCATCTTCTTATTTACCATGGGAAAATGGTGCTTTTTTCTCTCTTTCCTCTTTTCTCATCTTTTTTTTTTCTTTTCTTTTTCTCAATCCCTATCTCTTTTTATTAAAAGAAGAATGCTTCATAGATTGCTCATTATGGTTACGCTGTAGGTTTCCACCATGATTAAGCATGGATTAGACCAGCCGCCCAGGCTTTTCTCTAACACACATACATAACTCCATGGACTTACAAGCTCCCCTTTCATTTCACACCGACGACATCCATAAACAAAAGATCATGATATCAACTGGGTACAATGTACAAGTGCAATGTTGAAAGCGTTCCCCATGACAGCATGATTCTGCTAATCGCAACCTATAAGTGCAAGCATATACAACATAGATGACACAATGGTTCAAGTTTATTAGAGGCAAGAAAAGTAAAGTGTGCCATCAAGTTCGTGAGAGCTTTAATCACTAGTTTTCTCATAACAAGTTTAATTCGGAAGGTAGATAGAAACATGAATATACTTAGAATAGCAAATGATAATAGGTAGGTATGGTGGACTCTTTGGAATAACTTGGTTTTATTTGGAGTTGGATGCACGAGTGGAACTCATAATTGGTTATGGAGGCTAGCAAAAGACTGGGAGCGGCCAACTAAGAGAGCAATAATGGCCATAATCATGCAAAGCGACAAAACATCATTAATTAAAGCATAAAGTGATATTACAAGTTGAAAACTAAAGGATCATAGAGGATATGGTGACTTGGGATAGTCTTAGCATGGTGTGAGCATGCGCCAAGTGAACCCAAATAAAGCATCAAAGGAGAATACCACAATACTATGCTTTAATATGCTAAAACAACGCATGATTCTTTCAAGGCACATTAAGCAATCTCAATTGTTTATAACATGTCATGATACATGCTGACTCGTGTATTAACGAGCTCGTTGGGGAACCCCAAGAGGAAGGTATGATGAGCACAACAGTAAGTTTTCCCTCAGTTATGAAACCAAGGTTATCAATCCAGTAGGAGCAAGGAAACACCCCAAAGGTGTAGCTAGCTGAACTTTGGCAGGGCGCACTAAGTGCCCGTGACAACGTGGAGACCTGCACAACACAACCATAGAACTCTGTCCCCAACTTGCGATGAGGTTATCAATCTCACCGGTTTTGCTGAAAATAAAGGATTAAACGTACCGAGTGGAAGAAAGTAATAGTTTGCAGAAAGTAAACACAAAACAGTAAACAGTTGATTGTAGATTGAAAGTAAAAGAAAGTACCGGGGTCCGTAGTTCACTAGAGGTGGCTCTCCTTAAGATAGATGACATGTTGGGTGAACAAATTACAGCGGGGCAATTGACAAACATCGAGAAAGCATACAAGCATATACTACTCATCTTGACTCCTTTGAGATTCGATTGGGCATTACAACATTATACATAGACCGCCATCCAACTGCATCTATGACTAATAATCCACCTTCAGGTTATCATCCGAACCCCTTCCAGTATTAAGTTGCAAGCAACGGATAATTGCATTACGAATTGCGTGTAAAGTAAACAATACGATTGTTCTATGAACAAAGGATTGTTGTTTTCTCCCTAGTAGCAACAACACATCTAGTACCTTAGAGATTTCTGTCACTTCCCCAGATTACCAGAGGCATGAACCCACTATCAAGCATAAATACTAACTCTTGGAGTTGCTAGCATCTACTTGGCCAAGATAGCTACTAACAACGCAAAGCATGCAAGATCACAAATAACAAAGACAGGATAGAATCAATAATCAATCTGAAATAGCATCTCAATATCCACCGGATCCCCGCAAACACAACATGCAGAATTACAAATAGATGATCTTGATGATGAACGGAGCTCACAAGATCTAGACATGATAGCACAAAGGAGGAGAACCAGCCATCTAGCTACTACATGGACCCGTAGTCCACAGATGAACTACTCACGCATCACACCGGAGGCCTGCATGGTGATGAAGAAGGCCTGTGGTGAATTCCCTCTCCGTGGTCGGAAGAGCTTCAGATCCCTCCTAATCTAGGGATGGAGATGATGGCTGATGGCCCAAAATATATCGAGCTCGTTGGGGAACCCCAAGAGGAAGGTATGATGAGCATAGCAGCAAGTTTTCCCTCAGTACGAAACCAAGGTTATCAATCCAGTAGGAGCGAGAAAACACCCCAAAGGTGTTGCTAGCTGAGCCTTCGTAGGGCGCACTACCGGTGCTAGTAGCAACGTGGAGACCTGCACAACACAACCACAGAACTCTGTCCCCAACTTGTGATGAGGTTGTCAATCTCACCGGTTTTGCTGAAAACAAAGGATTAAATGTATCGAATGGAAGGAAGTAATAGTTTGTAGAAAGTAAACACAAAGATGTAAACAGTTGATTGTAGATTGAATGTAAAAGAAAGGACCGGGGTCCATAGTTCACTAGAGATGGCTCTCCTTAAGATAGATAACATGCTGGGTGAACAAATTACAGCGGGGCAATTGACAAACATCGAGAAAGCATACAAGCATATACTACTCATCTTGACTCCTTTGAGATTCGATTGGGCATTACAACATTATACATAGACCGCCATCCAACTGCATCTATGACTAATAATCCACCTTCAGGTTATCATCCGAACCCCCTCTAGTATTAAGTTGCAAGCAACAGATAATTGCATTACGAATTGCGTGTAATGTAAACAATACGATTGTTCTATAAAAAAGGATTATTGTTTTCTCCCTAGTAGCAACAACACATCTAGTACCTTAGAGATTTCTGTTACTTCCCCAGATTACCAGAGGCATGAACCCACTATCGAGCATAAATACTAACTCTTGGAGTTGCTAGCATCTACTTGGCCAAATAGCTACTAACTATGGAAAGCATGCAAGATCACAAATAACAAAGACATGATAGATGTGGGGCCCCCGGATTAATCTTCCGAGAATCGCTGTTATGCATACAACCACGATCCCATGATCAGTTAGTCGTGGCACATGACTGACAAGTATCAAAGTAAACATCCAAAACATAACGAATACATGTCATACCTTATTTTCCATTATGGCTACATCGATCAACATCAGGGGAACTTCATTAAGCGTAGAGCTCGAGCCATGCCTTAACCTACATGCAACTGACTAGGAGAACGTCCTAGCTCGCATAGTCGTCCACTTCACCTCTTCTTGATATGTGACCAAGTTAATAGCCAGGGACAATGCCAATGAGTACTTTGAATGCACTCGCAAACCACCTTAAGAAAATAATAATAACAAGAGGATATGCAATATGGCTGTGGTAGTAGGAGGGCTTCAAGAGAGGTTCTTTTCTCAAATAGTTTCTCTTGTAGATATAGCATCTACATATCTTTGTTGAGAACTTTTGTAAAACATTTTGGAAACCTTTTTGAAAGGTTTTGGAAAACATCAGGACTGGGTCACCCATTTGTTCCCGTCTTCAGGTCATCCCACGACCAAACTCCTTTCTCCTCCTTCCGACCATCCCATGGTCAAAACCTTTCTCCTTTATGACCATCCCATGGTCAAAACATTTCCAAAGCCATTTCTTTTCCGAAATCCTTTTTTGAAATCAAAACCAGCACCTCTCTATAGCAACCTTCCCAACCGTCCATGACCGCGGACATGGCTATTCGAATAGATTTACACTCTGCAGAGGTTGTACACTTTACCCACACCATCCGGGTACACTACCCTAATCTACACCGATCGTGGGTCGAGTAACCGTTCAAGACTCTCCGGATGCCCACTCTAGTATAAGTGCCTACCCTATGAGTGGTATTCCCCTCAAAACCGGGACGTCGGGTACCGAGGACCAACCGGAGCGCTTTTCCACTTCTCGAGTGTGCGCTTTCAATGAGGAGCTCATAGTAACGCGTGGAGGCCAGCAGACCCTTCGTTCCTTTCCCAGGTCGATGTCGCACATGGACCTTTATCGGAGAAGGCCCACCCTCCAGGGATCGCGATCCCCTGTAGTAGTTATGAGGCAGCTTATACCAGAATAGCCAAACGTCAAATCCAGCTCTGTCCCATTCCAGAGTAATGTGGTTGCCCAGGGTTAATTGTTCTAGCAAAACTGCAAGAACTGGGTGCATTTTCATAAACCTTTTTCCTCCATCTTTCCTTCAGCATTTTGTAAAACAAAACCTTTTTCTTTCTCAACATCTCTTGGGAGGTCACAGCTCACCAAGGTTTTATCATAAAGCTTTTGGTAAAACTTTTTCGGGGTCTTCCTATCCTATAGATTTGCTTCGGCTAAATCGGGGTCTCCAAAGGGGTATGGTGTAATTCACCATTTACCATACTAGGTACAAGTAGGTGTCGTCAAGGGGGTTGTACTTAGTAGTACCAAAGTCTAATAGTTTGGAGGATCCAAACCACTACCATCTATACATCAACATATAGTAAAAGAATACAGTTTTAATAAATAGTAGATAAAACATGCATAAGTAAAACAGTAGGACAAGGCTTATGAGCAAGAAGGTGGCTTGACTGATGATCAGCAATATGGCAATATGTCCCTGGACTTCATCTTTAGATAACCAAGAATACCAATACCAATAATAATAAGATCTCTTCTTCTCGGCGTCAATACAAGCGCCACTATCGTCGTCATCGAGTATACATGCAAACAAGCAAGACCTCAATCAAAAAAAGGCATACAAACATCAATACATACAACAAGAAATGGACAATACAAGTTTACAAATTAGTAGGTCTTAGGAAGAATGGAGTAATAAGATTGGCCTTGTCTTGGAAATATGGAAGAAAATCCCTTAGGATTTATAGTCTAGAAACTACCTAAGAGATGGATTTTGGACCAAGACCATATCCTGTGTATGGAAATGGTACCATCAGATAGGTATTGATAAAATGAAGCCAGCAAAAGTGGTTTCACTATTTTATCAATCTCCCTTGATTTAATAAGCATTTTCTAGTGATTAAAACTCTAGTTTTAGGAAATAATTCACTAGAAAAGTTCTGGAGCTCCACAAATTATTACCTTGGATGTTCTTGTAGGGTTTGATATACTGATACAGCGAGAGTTGGAATCATGTCAAAATATTTACCAAAATGCCCCCAGGAAAATCCCAAAGGCGGTTCTGTAGGGTTTTTGTCCTTTTCACCAGATTTAGATTACAGATGTTTTTGATATGATTCCAAAGTAACATGGTAGGTATTTAGTATTCCTTTCCGTAGAAATTGGGTTTCCTATTTTTGGAGTTGTACAACTACTGATAGGATTTATCTACTGAAATAACTCTACACAGAACAGTTTAATTCCTAATAAATCAACCAGGGCTTAATTAAAATTGGGCTCTTGGGGTTGGAAGTATATTAGTATGTATGTTCTCTGGGAGTTGGAAATAAGTCAGTACCTATCATAGTTTGGCCCAGGGAAATGTCCAAAGGCAACTTTGGCCTGCTTTTGCTATTTTTGCTAAAGGTGATTCATAGCCCCACTTGTCATGAGTAAAATGGTATAGGGTAGGCCTACTCAGTACCTACTCAGATACGTTGGAAATACCTAAATTGTATAATGATAACTCCTTGGATAAATTGTTTACTAAATTAGATACCTATTTGCATTATTTTTATTGTGGTAGAGTTAGGAATTATTTTAACCCAACTTTTGTTCTGGATGTTGTAGGACACACCTAGGAACCTGTATAAATTTATGGTGGAATATTCCTAGGAATTTTTCATTTTATGTTGTATTTAAACCAACAACAGAAATACAGAGCTGGAAAACAAATAATAAACGAAAGTGGAAAGCCAGGCTGATTTCTGGGAGGACATGGGCCACCAGATTTGGGCCGGCCCAGCTTCACTACCCCGCGGGCGGGAGTCACCGTGCATTCAAATGCCGGACGGGCCCAGCTGTCAATGGCCCAGGCCCCGAAGCGGTAAGGGGGAGGTGTGGTCGTTCGATCTAAAGAAGATCGATGGCACACAACCTTCTTCCTCGCGGGACGGGGCTCGGCAGTGTCGAAACCCTAGCTGGGAGCAGATGGCGGCGAGGCGCTCACCTGAGGGGCAGAGTGACGATGTAGAGGAGCTAGGGCAACGCGGCTCGACGAGGTGAGTCTGGGGAGGGGCAGAAATGACCAGTTCCACGACAGGAATGGGTTCCCGTGAGGACGACCAAGAGGAGGGCGATGGAGCTTCTCGGTGGCGCCAGCAGAGGGGTCCCTGGAGTAAAAGAAAGGTGGGGTTAGGGGCAGGGGAGCAAGGGGAGTGCGAGGGTGTGACATGCAGAGGCGGGGGAGCAGCAAGGAGAGCTCTAGGCTCGATTCTTCAAGGAGGCCGAAGCTCCTTCTCCTCCATCTCTCGGGCTGTACAGAGTAGGGGAGAGGGAGAGGGAGAGGGTTCTCTAGGAGGTAAGTGGAGGGGAGAGGAGTAGAATGAGGGGGCAGAGGCAGGCTGGATAACCTCTAGCCTATTTAACTCGAGGGGGAGGGTGTATGGTGGGATATGTCCATGGGAGGGCATAGGCAGGTCCAGGGCCTCCCCATTGGTTGCTGAGGGCGGTGGAGAGGGGGTGTGGGGTGTGCTGTGTCGTGGAAAGGATCCAGGAGGGAGGGGTAGGGCTGCTGCTCAATCACTTTACAAGATTTGCAATAATGGCTTCTCTCTATCTCTAATCTCTCTCTCCAAGAGGTAAGGGCAGGGGTGCTGCAGGGTGGACCACGACCAGGGGTGGGTGTAGTTGCTATGGGGAAGTGCTGGGAAGGATTTGATAAGGATTTGAGACAATTAGATAGTGGTTTGTGTGTTATGGTCAAATCTCCCATAATTGATGATTATGAAGGAACTCTTGAATTTTGAGCTTGCCAAAGAGAGATAAGGGTGCTGCTAAATGGGTAAGGTTAAGATATATCTCCAAGATTTAGTTGGGATTTTTCAGATTATTTTTGGTGCATTTCTGATCAATTAATCAAAAAGTGCAGAAGTGGTTTATAGGACTCATTTGATAAATTTACATTTGACATAGTTGGTTTTTGATGTGAGATGGTCCCAAATGTGAATACACACTTAGGGGATTTTTCCCAAGATTTATTGAGGCTTAAAAGTATTAAAAACTATTATTATTCCATTTCTGCCATTTAAGAAAATAGGCAAAAAGAAATAATAAAGCTCTTCAAAAATATTTATTTTTGAAGTGGGAAGATAGGGTATGATATATGGGCCTCAAAAGTTCTTAGAGTTGAGGAAGTGTTTTGTCAAAAACGAAACTTTCCTTTGGGAAAGGAGTTTTAGAGATTTTGACTATTATAGAGATTAATTAGATTTGGAGCCATAATATTTGATAAATCTTGATGATCAAGGTAGATGATATAGTCAAGGGGTATAAAGCATTTGCAACCTTGGTATTTGAGAAACCAAGGTGATTTTGGTGAAAAACTAGAGATTAAGGATCTAGGGTAAGATTGTTTTCATGCCAGCAAAACCTTGTTGGATCTTGGAGCTCAGAGCTCACCTGGATGCAAGGGATATATGGATAGTTAGACCATGTCATATAGATGATCATGGCAGAAGGAGTTTGGGTTGGTTACATTTGAGGTGGTCTGGAAGTGATGGCAAACTTTGTTGAAAATAAGGCGGCCATACCAGATGAGTCATGATGCCTTATAAACCATGTGGGTTTAAGAAGCATAAAGATCCACTTGGTACAAGTGAAGTAGATGTTAATAGACCTATAGGAGTATAACACAACCATGCAAATAATTGGTCCATAGAAGGTTGGATGATGGTGTGAGCTTCTGTCAAAGTAGGCATGTTGACTAGATTAGTAGGAGAAGTTATTTTCTTGCCTGCAAAACCATCAAGAACAAGTGGGTTGGAGGATGATCTAACCAAGGGAAATAGTGGGCCTTGTTAGTCCTTAGGATGGTTAACAAGATGGTTCAAATGCATTTGCAAAAATGCACAAGGGTTGAGAAAAGGAGGCATTCAAAAAGGTGATGTTGAAGGAGATTCCAGATTTAGCCAAATTTGGCAGATCTATGGTTTTTGAATAGCTTAAGAGAGAGGAGACTTTTGATGGGTAGCAAGGTACCAGAGAATCATAAAGTGGATGATGTTGGAGGGTAGATTGAGTAGGATAGATCCATGCTTGATATTGGTCTTCATTGACTTGGAAGCTTCTAGAATGGATCACTGCAGTATTGTTCTAGTTAAGGGTTTTAGATGATCACTTAGTAGCTAGAGATCAGATCCATCTTGTATTCTTGCTTAGGGTTTGGGGATTTTAAAGTTTCTTGATCCTAGAGGATGAGCTCCTAGAGTATCTCATACTACTTCTAAGCAATCAAGTCAAACAGCAGATCAAGGCAACTCATCTTACAAACAAATCAACTACTACTAGGGTTACCATCAAGTTTAGCTTCAGGTAAGGATGGGTAATTTTGAAAGGTTGGAGTTTGAATAAGGTAAGAGTCCTTGGTATCCCTACCAAGAGTAGAATTCAAAAGTTTTATACAAGGTTTTGAGAATCCTAGAGGTAGGAGTAGTTGAAGGCTCTGTCTTGCGAACATAAGGAGATTATATTATATATCTCTCCATAGTTTTGTCATTAGAAGCTACTGAAATAGTTTTGCTTACATAAGCATCTTGGCTCATGTTTTGAAATGTCAGAACATTTGAGAATATGTAAAATGAGCCAGGATAGTTTTGTTAAATAGCTTTTTGACAACTGATGTTGAGGTAAGGAGTATATCATAAGTTGTACAATCAGAAGTATAAATACAGACAGCAACAAGCAAGCACTACACAATTAAATAAGAAAATGTTTTTGTTCCCCCTGATTTTTGCATTCTGGACAACTAATCAGGGTTGCTGAAATTGGGATGTTACAGACCTTTCCCCCTTAAAAGAATCTCATCTCGAGATTCAGGAGATTAGGGTTAGGGGATTTTAAGTCGAGTTGATACCAGGTGTCTTACGCGCCCTATCTTATGGACTCCGTCTTTGAAGGTGGATACTATGTCGATGAAGTTGAGCTTCAGTCTTTCGGGATGCACAGAGAGTTGAACAGAGTCTAGTCCTGATTGCGAGGTATGACCTTCTTTTCTTTCCGGATTCAGAATCTCGGGGGCTTAGGCTGGGCGGACTATCGAGATTCTAAACTTCACGGAGTACTCATCGGAGGATAGAATCTACGGTTGGGAGTACCTCTCTCTAAGGATTCATAGCTCTTCCTTAGGGTCGTAGCGTATCCTAACTAATGATTTTAGGGTCGGGACTCCTGAGTTTGCTTCAGCGAAGGGTTACCCTATTTTTGTGGGAAGGCGCAGTCTTTCCCCCTTAGGATTAAACTAGGGTATATCATAGAGTTGACATAGTCCTTCCTTCTTGAAGTCATTGAATGGAGTTTTTGGGGGATTGTCGTCCATCTTTCTTCTAGAGTAGGGACCTTCGGAAGTCTTCCGGGAATTATGACTTACTGGGCTTGTATACTACTATTATTCGTACTTAGCCTATTGAGGCCATCGGAGACTTACATCCTCTAAGAGATTGTAACCGAGGGGTTGGCGATGCTGTGGTCCTCCCGGTAGGTCCGCAGCTGAAATAGCAGAGGGACTTTGTAGGATCTTCATTTAGTTTCTCTTTTGATATCTCACGGGTTGTTGTTTGGTGAGAGGGAGTCAAATCTGGCGGTCTTTCTGAGTATCCTCGGGTAGATAGTCTTCTGAAGATTGAGTGGAAAGACGCAGTCTTTCCACCTTAGAGCTTCACTAAGGTGCTTTAGGAGTGGTGAGGATCTTCGGTCTTGGAGTGCTGCCCTGAGGTTAGCGGAAGGATGTACCTTCCCTGAATTCTTGAGCTGAGGTCTTCGAGTGACGCCTTATTTCGAAAACCTTGGCGGGGGTGGTTTTCCTGACGAAGCCTTATGGAGTTAGCTCAGGGTAAGCTAGCGGTTTATGACTCTCCTAGCTAGTCTTTAGTTAGGGTTGATGCAGTCAGCGTCGGAGAAGAGGTCTTCACTGGAATCTCTTGCGTTGCTTCTGCTTGAGGGCGGAGTGGACTCGTTGTCTTCATGCATCCTCGTTATCTGGCTTCAGGGGTAGTTCTAACCTTCTAGGGAGGATCATTCCGTTAGTTTGGGTAGGGTCGACTAGATTAGTTAGTCTCCTGAGGCGGTCAGAAGCTCTAATGCACTAAAGGTTAGTCTGGTTAGGTCTTCACTTCTTGTCTTGGTTGACTTATCAGGTGGTTTCTTGTGGGTATTGAGGATCCTTTGGTGATCGACTTCTAGCTCCAACGGAATTCTTACTGTAGTAGACTGAGGAACAAGGGAGTGTTGCACTATTGACGACTCTTGAGAGGTGAGTTTGACGAGGTATGCCGTCCTGCTGAGGTGAAATCTTCGAGTTGACTCTGACTTGACGATGTCGAACTCCTGGTTCTTGTGGTGCTTTTTCCCTCATAAACTCTCGAGGTTAGTCCGGGTCTCATTACCGACAGCTAACACAGGGGTTTCCTAAATTACTAGGTGGGTTATCGCTCCTTGAGTCACATTTTTAAGGAGGTCAAAGCAAGCCAGAGCATACAAACAAGGCGAACAGAGCGAGAGAATTCGCAATGTCCTCGGCAAACATCAAGCAACACATGTGGCACTTAGGCAAGCAAACACGGTCAACGCTAGGGACCAAGGAGTTAACTACTTGCGAGGTAGGGGAATCCTATTCTTAGGACTATTGACCCGAGATATCGTCTTTCTTTAGGTCGGAGTCACTATCTTGCCGATAAATCCTTCGTCGTATCTTGGACGCTTCTTGATAGTGCAACACCTGATTTCTTCTGATTATGAGGATTACGCTGGTAGAGCAATATTGTAGTCTCCTTGTGTTTGCTGGTAGTTGCTTGTCTTCATCTTGTTCTTGATCCTAGTTATTTAAAATCCATAGGTTTGAAGTTGTAACATCCCAAAACTTTAATCCAAGCTTATCAAGATCCAAATCATCAAAATTAGGGTTAACAAAAACTTTTCCAAAGTAAAAATGAAAGCATTCATGTGTATGAGCATTTAAAATAGGAGTTGATTTGAATTGCCATGGTTCTATGATTCTTTGCTTGTAAAATGTTTCTTAGGTGAAATAAACATCGTCTACATCATTCCCAAACTTTTCCCTAAGAAAATCAAATAAAAAACAATTAAAAAGGAGGAATGGTCATTTTGGCCATTTTAATCAACTACTCTACTTTGAGTGTTCCTAGCACTCACTTCTCAACAGAAATAATTCTAGATATTTACACCTCTTGATAGTACACATAATGAGGTACCAAGGCCCACTTTGTGATCTGCAAAAATCTTTCAAATGCTAATTTTAAATGACAGTTTAAAATTGAATCTATTTCATATGGGAAGATCCCACTTTTTCAAAAACCACTCAAACAAGCTCAATTTTCAAAACCCAAGCACCCACAGACTCTCAAGCTTATTCCTAGCAAACCCACCAAAAATCTTTTCAAAATTCAAAAATTCATTTCATGCGGCCATTTAATCAAACACTTGGCAGGCAGGTTTAAACTCTAAATCATAGCTTACTGTTTTGAACAGGGTTTTGCCCCCATTTGATCCCCATTTAATATTTTGGTCCCCTCTTGATCTAACCATACCATTAGCACCCATCTCCCTTGTCCCTAGCCACAGTATCGAGCCACCCGAGCACTAGCTCGCCGGCCGACCATGCACTCGCCCCAGCAGACCACTCCCCTCTCTTTCGCCATGTCTAGGAGGTAGCCAGGAGCTCACCGCCACCCTCTGTCCCCGGCCCGAGCCAAGCACAGCAGTGGACCACTGAGGAGAGCCCGCGCCTAGTGCCACCGAGCCATGCCGAGCACGCGCCAGAGCGCCGCACCCGACACGCGTGCATAGACCACCGCTCGACCGCAGCCCGCGCCTACCGCTCCGCCATGACCCAGGGAACATGACGGACACACCCGTTCGCCGCCCAACGCACCATAGCCACCGCTCGCCGTGGACACCGCCGCCCCTGCCGCTCAGAGCGCCAGCTCGCCCCGACCGCATACCACCACCCCTATGCCCGCATTGAGTTCCTAGAGCACCGCCAGGAGACCGCCTGTCGATTGCCACCCTCAGCCATGCCTCTAGCTGGCCGTAGCCATGTCGCCACCGTCGCCTGCCCATCCCGCTTGGTCTCACCGTCGGGCCTATAAAAGGAGGGCACCCCCAGCCATGAAGCACACCACTCCACTCCCCTCACCTCACTGACCGTCCCACACCTCTAGACGGAGCAAGGGGAGCAGCAGCTCGCCGGAATTTCACCGGAGCAGGCCGCCTCTGGAGGAGAAGGGCGCCGCTGATTGCGACCATCCCCGGAGCTGCCTCGGCCATCCCTGATCTCGCTGTCATCCACCAGTTCGTTTTCCCGCCTCGCCGCAGTAGCTGGAGCCCTGGTACATCCCCGGTAGACCCCTGCTGGCCGTTTAGGGTTCGGTCTCGCTAGTGACGAGTCCGTCGTCGACGACGACTCTGGACCGTTGATCTCTATTCTAATCGTAGCGCCCAGATCGTTCCATACCGTTTCGGGTTTTAGGTCTCGCTGATAAGCGGGACCAGCCTGTCAGCCGCCCTCTGCACCGCGGAGCACCACTGGGTCGGCCCATGTTCGTTCCCACGCTAGCCCAGCCGTTCAAAATTGGATTTTTCTATTTAGTTTAAACTTAGTTCTGTCTCTGAGTTTGAAAATTAATTCAGAGAGTTTGACAAATCCAAATTGCATGAAACCAATTTTTCCTGAAAGGTATTGAAATGATCTATCCAAGCTCGTTGGATTACATTCAATTAGAGTTATAGATCTCTCCTAGTAAAAATAACAAAACAGAAGCATTTGCACCTTGCAACATTTTTATAAAATCAACCAAGATAGATTTTGAGTTGATTCCAACTCTCAAAAATCACATTTCATCATATATATCTAAATATGTAATAATATTAAGGTTTACATGCAGTGACTTTGGACTAGTACCAAAATAATGCTATATAGGCATTTCTAGTCACTTTAAATCATTAAATAATAAACTTAAACCCAAGTACTTAGGATCCAACCTTTAAATCTCATTCCCACATGTTAGAATATGTGGTGATGACATGTGTCCACATGATCCCATATTTTAAGTGGGAATATTAAATCTTAGTTAATTTTTCAATGAGTAGAAATTACTTTTCTAAAATAAAAAGGAGGAAACTATTGAATAAAACTTGTGATGCTTGTGATGATAATAGATCATCAATTGTGTGCCATAGAGTACTAAGTAAACTAGTTAAGTATTGTTTGGTGATTGTGTACTCCATATGTATTTATAGAAGATAGTACCGACCAAGCTTATGAGGAGGAGGAGTGCTACCAAGAAGAAGAAGAAGAAAACTTCAACCACTGCACCAACCAAGGCAAGCTATTGTAGTGAACTGGAATTAAGCTAGTTAACTTGATCCAAGATGCTATAGGCATGCTTGAGTCATACCACTTTGACTATTAGTTACCCCAAGTCTTCTTTACAAGTTTTACCTGCCTTAGTTTACACAAAGTCCCTTACTTGTTTTGAAGGTAGCATAAAAAGTATAAAACTTGACCTATTTAGCTAAGCTTTAGATGTCATTCTATGGCATGAGATTGAACCTATCACCTTTCCATGTTAGTGAACACTCTTAACTTAGTAGTTTAGAGTAGATCAAAACCTGAGTCACTTTAGATGGGAACAATTGGTGAAAATGAATTGTGAAAACCTTGGAATGACGAGTCATTCTATTTGAGATGTTTTGACATGTGTTGAGAAACACAAATGGTTTATGATGATGAAAATATTGAGGCATGAGCCTTAGCCCTTTTATAAAACTGATGGTTGGATTCGGATGCGATACCATTCCAAATTTACCGTACAACCACACTACCTGAATTGGGTAAGGCTTAGCTAGAAATTTATATGCATTAGTATTAGTTCCCTCGCGGGAGAGGTTTGAGCTGAGGCTACCTCTCAATGTTGTCCACCTATGCAGTGCCCAAGATGACTGATGGTCATGGTTGGGAGGCCATGCTCATAGGAGAGGTGCTTATACTAGGGTGTGTAAAGGAAAGGTTATGTTTGATTATCTGCATACTAAGTATGATGATTCAGGGTTATCCCTGACAGATGTATCGAATCTTGTGGTGAAAGTGTACCACCTCTGCAGAGTGTCAAACTATTCAATAATGAATAGCGTCATGATTATGGACAGTTGGAATGGCCATATTGTTTCGTTGTCAGATGTTTTCCAAATAACTTGAAATGAATGATGAATCTTGACTTGACCACAACAGGGTTGTGTTTATGACAATTAGCTTCCCAACTTAAGTGATTCTAGAACTTTATTTTATCTTTCTTTGCTTCAGAACTCAGCTTAGGTTTCAAAATTAACTTTATAGCTAAACTTAGATTTAGCACTTTAACTTAGCACTATACTACTTGTTAGTGGTAGTTTGCGAGTACTTAAAGAGTACTCATGGCTTTTGTCCCTGGATATTCCCATGGCCAGACTATGAAGGAGACTACCAAGATGATGGCCAGCAGGACGGCTATGATAACTAGGACTATCTGCCTTTGTTAGCATTGTCTGTGCCCCTGAAGATGGACCCCACCGCTACGCTTATCTTTTATTTCCGCTGCTTGTTGTATTAAGACTAGATCATGAGATCCTTATTTGTGTAAGACCTTATGTATGGTTTGTAATGGATGATGTACTGTGATATCCAATCCGTTATGTCTCGCAAAAATGGTAATCCTGGGATTTTGAGGTATGGCATAACGGGCATCTGGGATTAAAAATCCGGGTGTTGACAAGTTGGTATCAGAGCCATCCTGACCATAGGAGACCCTAGTTAGAATGGACGTCCCAACAAAAACTTAGTTTCAAAACCAAAGTGAGTATTTACGAAAAACTATCTCCTCACTTATCCTTGGGAATTCTTTCTTTCTCAAAAATTCATGTTCCTCCAAATTCTTACATTACTACTTAAAATTGGACACACTTGATCACTTCACTAATTTCCTCATCCTTAATTCTTGTAGATGGAGACTCAGTTCAGCAAGTTTTACCAATTGGGAAACGGAGGTCAGCTGATCTTCGAGAGGGATCTGGATTCACTGTCGGAGTTCTTGGGACGCCCACATCCGGAGTTTCTTGGAGCTCAACTTCCAGGACCCCCAGGAGGAGACCTACAGTGGCTAGTCACAGCAGATCTTAGAGGAAGCATTGAAGCATCAACTTCTGGGAGAATTCAGTTCTCCGTGAGAGAGAACAACTGGCTAGATGGATTAGCCAGGGCAATGCATGAAGCTCTCGCACGTCTATGTGCCCTCAGTGTCAACAAGATCCAAGGAACCTGTTTTGCCCACTATGCAAGACGTGACTTCATGGGAATGCCAATGGAGATGCCAAGTCACCCAGAGTTGAGGCGTCAAGTGGAGAATTTAGACTTCTTGCTGCATGACAGACAGCAGGAATTGGACAATGCCAGAGAGTTAGCCAACCAGAACTATGCCATTGCCGACCAGAAGGCCCAGACTTTTGCACTACTCGTCTAGGATCGCCAGTCTCTTTGCTGCCAGTGTGCCAAGAAGGATCGCACCATCGCCCATCTTCGCAAGAAGGTGGCCAACCTCGAGAAGACCGTCAAGGAGCAGGAAGCTCAGCTTGCCGCCAAGGAAGAAGAAGATGAGGGTGAAGACATCCAGGGAGACATGGATTCTTACCTCAGCAACGATGATGACTTTCTGGAGGAAGATGTCATGGACTTCTACACTGACGATCAGGACTCCAACTTCATCGACAATGAGTAGATGCACTAGAGCACTATCGTAGCATGAGATGTATCAATCCCAATGTATCGTAGCTTGAAGAATGGTTCTTCAAACCATCTGTTTTCCTTTGTTTATTGTGGTGTGTGTTGTATCATGTGTTTGTCTGCATGAATGAAATGGAGTTAGTTGAAAAACCTGAGTCTAACTCAAAGTTTTAGCTTTGAAAAACCAAAACCATGAACCTTAGAATTTCCCTCTTACCCCTATATCTATCTCAATCTTTAGATGACTCGTGGAAACCAAGGAGGGAGCAGCTCGTCGCAGGACCCGATGCTGCAGATCTTGCAGAATCTCATCGCCGACCGTGAAGCAAGAAGGGCAGAATGTCAAGCCAACTTAGCAATACTACAACAGATAGCCCAGATGGCTCTCAACAACCAAGTACATGGAAATCAGGATCACCATGGATCCAAACTCAAAAATTTCAGAATACCAATCCCCCAATCTTCAACCAATCTAAAAACCCATTAGATGCTGACGACTGGTTACAGACGATGGAAAACAACCTCGAAGTTGCAGGAGTTGATGAAAATGAGAAAGTTCTCTTCGCCACCCACTACCTGGCGGGAGATGCAAGAGCTTGGTGGAATAGCATCCGCAATATGAACCATGGTCAAGTGATGACATGGGAAGCATTCAAAGTCAAGTTCAGCCGCACCCACGTGCCGCAAGGTCTCGTCAACAGGATGAGAGATGAATTGCGCGAATTGAAGCAAGGAAGAATGACTGTGGTGGAATACCGTGATAGATTCCTGTCACTTGCCAGATATGCACCTGATGAAATCAACACGGAGGCCAAGAAGAAGGAGAGATTCTTGAACGGATTGCATGATGAGATGCAGACTGTCCTTGTCAACATCCATTTTCAGGATCTCGAAGAGCTAGTCGACTCTGCCATTCAAATGGAAGGGAAGATTAACCAGGCAAACGACAACCGCAAGTGTCGTATGATGCAGCAGTCTGGATCTAGCAGTCACCAGAAGTACCGTCCCAACCCCTCACCAGGATATGCACCAAGGACCAACCGACCCCTAATGTCTCGCCCAAGCTACCCCAACCGTAGTGGAGGCAATATGAAGTCCGGAGGAAACAATCACAACTCTGGCAATGCCAACAATTTCAACTGTGCACCTCCCAAGAACAACAACAACAACAACAACAACACTGCACCTAGAATTGGCAGCAATGTTGTGCCTGTCGCAGCCAAGGACAAGTCCTAGATCACTTGTTTCGAGTGTGGAGTGAAGGGTCACTATTTCAATGAGTGTCCCAAGAAGACTGCAGCCAATGCCACTGTGAATGCCCCAGCCCAGTAGCAGCATCATGTTCAACCAGGAAGAAGATTTTCCCCAGGGAACCCTCACAACCGCAACGGCCGTCTCTTCCACATGAACGCAGAAGAAGCCTAAGAAGCGCCAGATGTAGTGTTGGGTATGCTTTCTGTCAACTCAGTTTTAGCAAGAGTATTGTTTGATTTAGGAGCATCGCATTCATTTGTCACCGAAGAATTTGCATGCACTAGTAAGATTCACCCAACCAACCTGAAGCATGTCATGATAGTTCAAATCCCCGGTTCAACAACCAAAGCTAGAAAAATTTGCAAAGCTGTGCCTATCAGAATACATGGGATAGATTTTTATGCCAACCTAATTGTACTTGGAACCAAAGGATTGGAAGTAGTACTAGGTATGGACTGGATGTCAAGGCATAAAGGACTGATAGACTGTGCTAAGAAATCCATCACCATGACCAGTAGTTCTAGAGTAATAGTAGAGCATATATCTGAACCCTTACCCCGTCAATTCAAGTGCAACAAGAGTCTATCCTACCCACCATAGACCAAGTCAGAGTAGTCTGTGAATACCCCGACGTATTCCTAGATGAATTGCCAGGTATGCCCCGGATAGGGATATTGAGTTCATCATCGAACTAATCCCCGGAACCGGACCCATAGCCCAAAGACCCTATAGCATGAACCCCTCAGAGTTAGTGGAACTGAAGAAGTAGTTAGATGCCATGTTAGCAACAGGCTTGATTCAACTAAGCGCATTGCCATGGAGATCACTAGTGTTATTCATCGACAAGAAGGATGGAGGCAATAAATGCAGATTCTGAGAAAGTTGAATGACGTCACCATCAAGAACAAGTACCCCTTGCCAAAGATAGAGGATCTATTTGACCAGTTGACTGGAGCCTAGGTATTCTCAAAGATTGATCTTAGGACTGGTTATCACCAACTTAAGATTCGTGCAACAGATATTCCGAAGACCGCCTTTACTACTCGCTATGGTTTATACGAGTATACGGTTATGTCTTTTGGATTAACCAATGCCCCTGCTTATTTCATGAATCTCATGAATAAGATCTTTATGAATTTCCTAGATAAGTTTGTAGTTGTATTTATCGACGATATCCTTATCTACTCCAAGTTAGAAGAAGAGCATGAGCAACATCTGAGAATCATCCTAGAAACCCTGAGAGAGCATCAGTTATATGCCAAGTTCAGCAAGTGTGAGTTTTGGCTGAAAGAAGTAGGATTCCTAGGACATATTGTGTCTGTAGGAGGAGTCTCTATTGATCCCGCCAAGATCAAAGATGTCGAAGAATGGGAAGCCCCAACCACTCAAACCCAAGTCCGTGCATTTCTCGGATTAGCGGGATACTACCATAAGTTCGTAGAAGGATTCTCGAGCATCGCCCGACCCATGACCCAATTATTGAAGAAGGACAAGAAGTTTGAATGGACAGACAAATGTGAAGCCAGTTTTCAGGAGCTGAAGAAGAGATTGATATCAGCCCCAATTTTGATCATGCCAGACATCAAGAAGCCATTTGATGTATATTGTGACGCATCCAAGATTGGTCTAGGATGTGTATTGATGCAAGAAGGCAAAGTCATCGCGTATCTGTCTCGACAACTGAAGCAACATGAGCAGAACTATCCGACCCATGATCTTGAGCTAGCAGTCGTGGTTCTAGCATTGAAGACATGGTGTCATTATTTGATGGGTAATCGCTGTGAGATTTACTCAGATCATAAGAGCTTGAAATATATCTTCACTCAGAAAGAACTGAATATGAGGCAAAGGAGATGGATAGAGTTAATCGAGGTTTATGACCTTGACATTCACTATCACCCCGGCAAAGCCAATGTGGTAGCGGATGCTCTTAGCAGATTGTCAGGTAGGCTAAATACCATGATCAAGGAGAAGCAACCAAGTTTGTATGAAGAGTTGGAGCAGTTCAGGACTGAATTAGTTAGCAAAGGATTCTTAGCTAGCATTGAACTTCAACCCACTTTGATTAGCCAAATCAAGGAAGCCCAGAAGGGGAATGAAAGTATCGACGGAATCAAACGTCATATTGGTATAGGAAAGGTACCTGGATTCACTGAAGACGAAGAAGGAGTACTGTGGTACAAAGGACGTATCTGTGTGCCAGCGATTCGGAGCTAAAGGAAATTATCATGAAGGAAGCTCACGATACTCTTTATTCTATCCACCCCGGAGGAACAAAGATGTATCAAGATTTGAAAGAGCAATTTTGGTGGCACAAGATGAAGAGAGAAATCGGAAGCTACATCGCCAAATGTGACATCTATCTAAGAGTCAAAGCAGAACATCAGAGACCTGCAGGACTATTGCAACCATTGCAGATTCCGGAATGGAAATGGGATTCCGTCGGAATGGACTTTATCACCGGTTTACCTACTTCCAGTAGGGGAAATGACTCAATCTGGGTCATTGTTGATAGACTGTCCAAGGTAGCCCACTTCATACCTATCAAGACAACCTACCAGAGTGCAAAGTTAGCAGAGCTGTACATTGCTAGGATTGTTAGTCTGCATGGAACCCCCAAGACCATCGTATCAGATCGAGGAACCCAGTTTACCTCGAGATTTTGGCAGAAAGTCCAAGAGGGATTAGGAACCAAGTTGAATTTCAGCACCGCGTATCACCCGCAAACAGATGGACAGACTGAGAGAGTCAACCATATCCTAGAGGATATGCTTAGAGATTGTGTGTTGGAATACGGATCAAAATGGGAAGACTGCCTGCCTTTCGCAGAATTCTCATATAACAACAGTTATCAAGCTAGTTTGAAGATGGCACCATTTGAATTCCTATATGGAAGAAAGTGTCGTAGCCCTTTGAATTGGTCGCAAGTAGGAGAGATTCCGATTTTTGGACCCGACATTCTCCGAGAAGCCGAAGAGAAGGTTAGCAACATTAGTGCACTCAAGATAATAGGTCTTTTAGGTTCAGTTCTAACACCAATAAAACTTCCATTAAAACACTAGTTACTGTAGCACTTCCCTCAAAAAGCTCAATTCCCCAAAAGAACTCAAAAAGGAAACCACAAGAAGCAAATGCAGAAAATGGCAGAAATCTGTCAAAACAGACCAGCAGGTAAAGACGAATTTTTTTGAAGACCTTCTGTTGCTCAAATCAAAAAGTGTTGAACTAGCGAAAGTTAGATAACAACCTGGGGCAGAAGCACAAAAATGCACGTCTTAAAAGGACATACAGAGATTTTACATGAATTTTTATGGTGAAGCACAGAAATCTGTTTCGGGACAGCAACTTTCCCAATCATTACTTCTCTCTCATTAGAGGTTACTCTTGGCACAAAAAGCAAATAAAAAGGATAAGGAGAGGTTATTACTGAAGTAATAACTTCCAAGACTCATCTAAAACTTTTGGGTTATCTCCCAATAAGTACTTTTCTTTAACGCCTTTAAGTTAGGCATAAAAAGCAAGAAAGAATCAAGTATTCTCAAATTAAGAAGCATTAAGATTAATACCAGAAATATCTTCAACAAGGCAAGGTATCTCATCCAAATAAGTTCTAGAGGATCCTCTCTCAATGCTCTTTGGTTCACTATTTTCATCAAACGGGTTTTCGGGAACAATCCAATCAAGATTATTTTCTATGGCTTCATGCATTGCTTCAAGTTTAAAAGGTATTGGTATCTTAATTTCCTCCCCATAAGTTTCGGTTTTGTTCATCTTTTATCGTGTACCAACAACATCTACACATGATCCTAGCATATTAAAACGTTCAAAGACTTTTCTAGCTTCCTTGGCAACATCATAGAATTCCTTAAGCAAAGTTTCTAGAATAAAATATCTCTTTTCAGGGTCATCAATTTCTTTAAGTTTAAGAAACATTACTTGCATCAAGGGGCTAAGGTTAACAAACCTAGCTACCAACATGTGAACTAAAGAAGTTGAAGCAATTTCATAGTTTGGAGCATGTTCTGCAAGGGATCTATCCTCATGTTTGTTAACATGATTAAAGAATTCTTTAATATTATCTTTTCCAATTATAGAACCACTGCCTATTGAAAGGTCTTTCAGGGTGAATTTAGGGATCAACATGGTGAGCTAAGGAAGGAGTAACAACTATAGAAAGACTTAATTTTTGTGTGTTTTTGATAAAGAAAGCAAACTTGTAAAACTAATTTTTTTGTGTTTTTGATAAAGAAACAAGCAAAGAAAACAAAAATAATCTAAGCAACACAAAAATAACAAAGTAAAGAGATTGGTTATGAGGGACTCCCCTTGTGAAGATGTCCTTGACTCCCATGCAATGGCGCCAGAAAATATGCTTGATGGCCCAAAATATATCGAGCTCGTTGGGGAACCCCAAGAGGAAGGTATGATGAGCACAGCAGCAAGTTTTCCCTCAGTATGAAACCAAGGTTATCAATCCAGTAGGAGCAAGGAAACACCCCAAAGGTGTTGCTAGCTGAGCCTTGGCAGGGCGCACTAACAGTGCTAGTAGCAACGTGGAGACCTGCACAACACAACCACAGAACTTTGTCCCCAACTTGCGATGAGGTTGTCAATCTCACCGGTTTTGCTGAAAAAAAGGATTAAACGTATCGAATGGAAGGAAGTAATAGTTTGCAGAAAGTAAACACAAAGCAGTAAACATTTGATTGTAGATTGAATGTAAAAGAAAAACCAGGGTCCATAGTTCACTAGAGGTGGCTCTCCATAAGATAGATAACATGCTGGGTGAACAAATTACAGCGGGGAAATTGACAAACATCGAGAAAGCATACAAGCATATACTACTCATCTTGACTCCTTTGAGATTTGGGCATTACAACATTATACATAGACCGCCATCCAACTGCATCTATGACTAATAATCCACCTTCAGGTTATCACCCGAACCCCCTCCAGTATTAAGTTGCAAGCAACAGATATTTGCATTACGAATTACGTGTAATGTAAACAATACGATTGTTCTATGAACAAAGGATTGTTGTTTTCTCCCTAGTAGCAACAACACATCTAGTACCTTAGAGATTTACATCACTTCCCAGTTACGAGGCATGAACCCACTATCGAGCATAAATACTAACTCTTGGAGTTGCTATCATCTACTTGGCCAAGATAGCTACTAACAACGGAAAGCATGCAAGATCACAAATAACAAAGACAGGATAGAATCAATAATCAATCCGAAATAGCATCTCAATATCCATCGGATCCCCGCAAACACAACATGCAGAATTACAAATAGATGATCTTGATCATGAACGGAGCTCACAAGATCTAAACATGAAAGCACAAAGGAGGAGAACCAGCCATCTAGCTACTACATGGACCCGTAGTCCAGAGATGAACTACTCACGCATCACACCGGAGGCTTGCATGATGATGAAGAAGGCCTCCAGGGTGAATTCCTCTCTCTGGCAGGGTGCCAGGAAGAGCTTCAGATCCCTCCCGATCTAGGGATGGAGATGACGGTAGCTACAGACTCTTTCGTGGAATTTTGATCGGGTACTTAGGGTTTCCGTATTTGAGGCAATATATTGGCGGAAGGAGAGGCCGGGGGGTGCCTGGGCTGGCCACACCACCCCCTGGTGCGGGCCAGGCCTGGCCGTGCGGCCAGGTGGTGTAGCCGCCCTCTGGCCCTTCTCCGTCTCGTATTCTGGCTCCAGGTGTCCCCCGGTAAAATAATGACTTTGGCTTTTGTCCCATCCAATTCCGAGAATATTCATTTTCTGACTTTCCTGGAACCAAAAACAACAGAAAACAGGCAGCTGGCACTGTGGCTCTTGTTAATAGGTTAGTCAAAGAAATCATATGAAAAGTACTCCAAAGTGTGGACAAAACATAAGAAAGTAGATAAAACCAAGCATGGAACATCAAAAATTACAGATACATTTGCAATGTATCAACGGCGGCTACAGACTCTTTCGTGGAATTTTGATCGGGTACTTAGGTTTCCTTATCAGAGGCAATATATAGGCGGAAGGAGAGGCCGAGGGTGCACAGGCGGCAGACCACCTGGCGCTGCCAGCCTGGCCACTGGCCAGGTGGTGTGGTCAGGCCCCATCCCTCTCGCCTCAGATCGCTCTAGGTGTCCCTCGGTGAAATACTGACTTTGGCTTTTGTACCGTCCAATTCCAAGAATATTCATTTTCTGATTTTCCTGGAACCAAAAATAGCAGAAAACAGGCAGCTGGCACTGTGGCTCTTGTTAATAGGTTAGTCCAAGAAATCATATGAAAAGTACTCCAAAGTGTGGACAAAACATAAGAACGTAGATAAAACCAAGCATGGAACATCAAAAATTATGGATACGTTTGCAACATATCACTACAGCAAAAATCACTAAGCATAAATCCAAAACAATATCAAGCATGACATGACAAAGCATAGGCCACAGTCAAAAACAAGCTCCTTTTTACCACTTAAGCATGAACTTTCCCACTCTTTTCCAACCAATTTATTCAAGCAAACTAATCAAACTAAGAAAACAAAAACCAAGAACAAGATATGAAGACGCTCCAAGAACAACACAATTGTGTATGAAACAATAAAAATGAAGTGTTTGGAAGAAACCTGAAATTTTTATTGATGAAGAAGGGGATGCCTTGGGCATCCCCAAGCTTTGATGCTTGTACCTCTTGAATATTTCTTGGGGTGACACGGGGTGGCATCCCCAAGCTTGAGCTTTTGTCCATTCTTCATCTCATTACATCATTCTTTCCCTACACCTGAAAATTTCCTTCATACAAAACTTTACACAATCTTCATTAGCAACATTAGTGCATTCAAAAGATAATAAACCTTTGGGGTTTAGTTTTAAAACAGAAAAACTTTCATTAAAAGCACAAGCTACTATAGAAATTCCCTCAAAAATCTCAGTTCACCAAAAAGAACCCAAAAAGAAATCGATAAAGAGGCAAATGCAAATAATGGCAGAAATCTATTAAAACAGACCAGCAGGTGAAAACCAATTTTTTCGAAGACCTTCTGTTTCTCAAATCGAAAAGTGTTGAACTAACGAAAGTTGGATAACAACCTGGGGCAGAAGCACAAAAAATTACAGCTCAAACCGACGTACAGAGATTTTTCACGAATTTTTACAGCGAAGCATAAAAATCTGTTTTGGGATAGCACTTCCCCAAATCTTACCTCCCTCTCATTAGATGTTATTCCTGGCACAAAAATAAAATAAAAAGGATAAGAAGAGGTTATTACAGAAGTGATAACTTCCAAGACTCAAGAAAACTATTGGGTTATCTCCCAAGAAGTACTTTTCTTTAACGCCTTGAAGTTAGGCATGATAGTTTGAGAAGATGCTCACATAAGAAATATGAATTGAAGTAAAAGAGAGCATCAAGAAGCAAATTCAAAGCACATTTAAGTCTAACCCAATTCCTATGCATAGGAATCTTGTAAAGAAACAAGTCATGAAAGCACAAAGCAACAAGCATAGTAAAGCAAAACAAGTGCAACTTCAAGACTTTCAACATAAAGAGGGGAAACTTAATATTATTGAGATGCATAAAACCATGTTTCCCTCTCTCATAATAACTTTCAGTAGAATCATGAATAAAATTAACAATATAACTATCACATAAAACATTCTTATCATGAGCCACATGCATATAATAATTATTACTCTCCACATAAGCATAGTCATTCTTATTAATTGTAGTGGGAGCAAATTCAACAAAATAGCTATCATTATTATTCTCATCACCATAATCATCAAATATAGGAGGCATATTGTAGTCACAATTAATTTCCTCCTCAATAGTAGGTGGACTGAAAATATCATATTCATCATTGTAATCATCATATATTGGAGGTATAGTATCATCAAAGCAAACTTTCTCCTCTAAAGTTGGGGAACTAAAAAGGTCATTTTCATAAAAACTAACTTCCCCAAGCTTAGACGTTTCCGTAGCATTAGTAACAAAGGTGTTCAAAAGAATCATACTAATAACATTGCTATTAGCATGCAAAGAAATCTCCATAGGTTTTTTAATTTTCTTTTCAAACAATTCATGTTCTACCTTAGGAAAATACTAAAAAGCTCTCTAATTTTTTTGTTTTTTTCCATTAAGCCTAACTAGTGAAAATAAAAACAAGAAACAAAAAGATATAATTGCAGAATCTAAAGGAAATAACTTCGAGCACTCACACACCACCAACCGCACTAGAAGATAGCTTAGTAGCCAGAGGATGTGAGTAGCTTTTACCTTACTGATGGCTCGTGTATTAACAAGCTCGTTGGGGAACCCCAAGAGGAATGTATGATGAGCACAGCAGCAAGTTTCTCTCAGTTATGAAACCAAGGTTTAATCGAACCAGTAGGAGCAAGGAAACACCCCAAAGGTGTCGCTAGCTGAGCCTTGGCAGGGCGCACTACCAGTGCTAGTAGCAACGTAGAGACCTGCACAACACAACCACAGAACTCTGTCCCCAACTTGCGATGAGGTTGTCAATCTCACCGTGTTTTGCTGAAAACAAAGGATTAAACGTATCGAATGGAAGGAAGTAATAGTTTGCAGAAAGTAAACACAAAGCAGTAAATAGTTTATAGATTGTATGTAAAAGAAAAGGACCAGGATCCATAGTTCACTAGAGGTGGCTCTCCTTAAGATAGATAACATGCTGGGTGAACAAAATATAGCGGGGAAATTGACAAACATCAAGAGAGCATACAAGCATATACTAATCATCTTGACTCCTTTGGAACTTGATTAGGCATTACAACATTATACATAGACCGCCATCCAACTGCATCTATGACTAATAATCCACCTTCAGGTTATCATCCGAACCCCCTCCAGTATTAAGTTGCAAGCAATAGATTATTGCTTTACGAATTGCGTGTAAAGTAAACAATACGATTGTTCTATGAACAAAGGATTGTGGTTTTCTCCCTAGTAGCAACAACACATCTAGTACCTTAGAGATTTCTCACTTCCCAGATTACGGAGGATGAACCCACTATCGAGCATAAATACTAACTCTTGGACTTGCTAGCATCTACTTGGCCAAGATAGCTACTAACAACGGAAAGCATGCAAGATCACAAATAACAAAGACATGATAGTATCAATAATCAATCCGAAATAGCATCTCAATATCCATCGGATACCCGCAAACACAACATGCAGAATTACAAATAGATGATCTTGATCATGAACGGAGCTCACAAGATCTAGACATGAAATCACAAAGTAGGAGAACCAGCCATCTAGCTACTACATGGATCCGTAGTCCAAGGATGAACTACTCACGCATCACACTGGAGGCTTGCATGGTGATGAAGAAGGCCTCCAGGGTGAATTCCCTTCTCCGCAGGTCTGGGAAGAGCTTGATCCTCCCGATCTAGGGATGGAGATGACGCGGCTATAGACTCTTCGTGGATTTTGATCGGGTACTTAGGGTTTTCGTCGAGGGCATCTTATAGGCGGAAGGCGAGGCCGAGGTCTTGGGGTCGGCGGACCACCCCACGGGCAGGGCTGGCCTGTGCCAGGTGGTGGTCGGCCCCAGCCCTTCTCCGTCTCATATTCGGCATCGATGACTTCCGGAAAAATAGGCACTTTGGCTTTGTCCCGTCCAATTCGAGAATATTCATTTTCGACTTTCCTGGAACCAAAACAGAGAAAAACAGCAGTGACATGTGGCTCTTGTTAATAGGTTAGTCCAAGAAATCATATGAAAAGTACTCCAAAGTGTGGACAAAACACAAGAAAGTGGATAAAACCAAGCATGGAACATCTAAAATTATAGATACATTTGCAATGTATCAACATACCCAAGCTTAACTCCTGCTCGTCCTCGAGTAGGTAAGTGATAAAAAGAAAGAATAATTTTTGAGGTGACATGCACCATCAAAGACATGATCAAAGTATTTGTAAAACATTCAAAGCTGGGATCATAGTACTTCAATCAAAACATGAAAGAAAAAGTTCTAGCAATAAGACAAAGAAACTATGATGCAACATGAAAAGGCACAAACAAAAGATTCATGAATAACAATGCTTTGCAAGACGTTTGTTTGTTTCACATAAAGAAAACATAGCATAATAGTATTCAGCTTGTCCCTCATAGAGTAGCAAATATAAATGCATAGGATACCTTCAAAGTTCATAAGAGTGACTAGATACAAATAGTTTAAAACAAGCAATATCAAGTTATGCATCAATCAACTATTCTTGGGACAATGCACATAGAACTAAGAATGGCCACTATGCTCTCAAAGTAGGTGCACAAAGGTAGAAGGTGGAGACTCAATATATAATGGTGGAAGAAAGGCCTTCATAGAAGGAAGTAGGGATTCAAGTCTCATAAAGAGATTCCAAAAATTATGGTACTTATAGCTTTCAGCTCTCATTGCCCCTATCATAAGCATCTTGAAGGTGATTAAGGTTAAAGTGACACAACTAAGAGGATATGCTTGACAAGTTATAAACCGAAATCTCATGCCCCTTACTTACGAAGACCGAACCTCATGCTACTCAACTTTAGTCACGAGTAAGCTCTTGTCATTGTAAGTACATATGTATCATAAAGAACTACCAACGGGGTACCCCTTGCACATGATACAGGAGCTATCCCATAATCAAAATGACAAGGCAAGCAGACAATGAGCATCTCAGCGATCTTTTTATTTGCTATTTGCATAGGTTTTTATTGAGGATGCTTCATAGAGTGCTCATTATGGTGATGCTGCAAGTTTCCACCATGATTAGGCATGGCTTAGGCTAGCGGCCCAGGCGTTTCTCTAACACACATACAAACTCCATGATCTTACAAGTTCCACTTTTATTTCACACCGCCAGGATCCATAAGCAAAAGAACATGATATCAACAGGGTACAAAGTACAAGTGCAATGTTGAAAACATTCCCCATGATACATGGTTCTGCTAATTTCAACTTATAAAGTGCAAGCATATACGCAACAAAGAAGGACCCAATGGTTCAAGTTTATTAAGGGCAATAAAAGTAAAGTGTGCCATCAAGTTCATGAGAGCTTTAATCACTAGTTTTCTCATAACAAGTTTAATTCGGAAGGTAAACAAAAGCATGAATATACTTGGAATAGCATAAGCTAGTAGGTAGGTATGGTGGACTCTTTGGAATAACTTGGTTTAAGGAGTTGGATGCATGAGTGGAACTCATACTTGGTTGTGGAGGCTAGCAAAAGACTGGGAGCGACAAACTAAGAGAGCAATAATGGCCATAATCATGTAGAGCGACAAAAAATCATTGATCAAAGCATAAAGTCATACTACAATTTGAAAACTAAAGGATCATAAAGGCTTATGGTGACTTGAGATAGTCATAACATGGTGTGAGCATGCACCAAGTCAACCCAAATAAAGCATCAAAGGAGAATACCACTATAGTATGCTTTAATATGCTAAAACAACGCATGATTCATCCAAGGCACATTAAGCAATCTCAATTGTTTATAAAAAGTCATGCTACAGCAAAGAATACTAAGCATAAAGCCAAAATAATATCAAGCATGGCATGACAAAGCGTAGGCCACAGTCAAAAACGAGCTCTTTTTACCACATAAGCATGAACCTTCCTACTCTTTTCCAATCCAAACCAAACTATTTGCAAACCAATGTATGAAAGAGGGGGTCCAACCAATTTATTCAGAAAACTAAGCAAACCAAGCAAACGAAAAACCAAAACAAAAACGAAAAAGAAGACGCTCCAAGAACAACACAACTGTGCATGAAACAATAAAAATGAAGCGTTTGGAAGAAACCTGGGATTCTTATTGATGAACAAGGGGATGCCTTGGGCATCCCCAAGCTTTGACGCTTGTACTTCTTGGATATTTCTTGGGGTGACATTTGTGGCATCCCCAAGCTTGAGCTTTAATCCATCCTTCATCTCATTACTCATTCCTTCCATACACCTGAAATTTTTCCTTCATACAAAACTTCACACAATCTTTATTAGCAACATTAGTGCACTCAAGATAAATAAGTCTTAAGGTTCAGTTCTAACACTAAATAAACTTCCATTAGAACACTAGCTACTGAAGCACTTCCCTCAAAAAGCTCAATTCCCCAAAAGAACTCAAAAAGGAACCAACAAGAAGCAAATGCAGAAAATGGCAGAAATCTGTCAAAACAGACCAGCAGGTAAAGACTAATTTTTTCGAAGACCTTCTGTTGCTCAAAACAAAAATTGTTGAACTAACTAAAGTTAGATAACAACCTGGGGCATAAGCGCAAAAATTCACGCCTCAAAAAGACGTACAGAGATTTTACACGAATTTTTACGGTGAAGCACAGAAATCTGTTTCGGGATAGCAACTCTCCCAATCATTACTTCTCTGTCATTAGAGGTTACTCTTGGCACAAAAAGCAAATAAAAAGGATAAGGAGTGATTATTACTTAAGTAATAACTTCCAAGACTCATCTAAAACTTTTGAGTTATCTCCCAATAAGTATTTTTCTTTAACGTCTTTAAGTTAGGCATAAGAAGCAAGAAAAAGAATCAAGTGTTCTCAAATGAAGAAGCATTAAGACCAAATTTTGTTTTCATAGGAGAGGAAAAAGAAATCTTCTCTCTCTTTTTATGGAAGTGTTCTATACCTTTCTTGAGTGGGAGTTGATATTTAATGGTGCCTTCTTTCATATCAATAATGGCACCAACAGTTCTAAGAAAAGGTCTTCCCAAAGTAATAGGACAAAAAGCATTACATTAAACATCCAAAACATAGAAATCAACGGGGACATAGGCATTGTTAACCATAATAAGAACATCATTAAGACTCCCCATGAGTTTCTTTTTAGCATTATCATCAAGTGGGACATTCAAATAACAATCTTCAAGAGGAGGCAAATCAAGCATATCATAAATCCTTCTAGGCATAATAGAAACACTACTATTAAGATCACATAAAGATTTGAAATCAAAGTCATTCACTTTCATATTAATGATGGGTTCCCAACCATCTTCTTGTTTTATAGGAATAGAAGCTTTATGTTTCATCTTTTCTTCTTTAATCTTTATGAGAGCATCAGTAATATGTTTTGTAAAGGCCATGTTCATAGCACTAGCATTAGGACTTTTAGCAAGATTTTGTAGGAACTTAATAACTTCAGAGATATTGCAACCATCAAGATCAAAATCAAATTTATCATCTAAAGTAGTAGAACTATTACTAGCCTCAACACTAGTGGTGGTGATAGTAGAAACACTAATGTTTCTAGAAATTTCATCTTCTCTTTCCCACTTAGCATGTAATTCAGCTAATAGTCTACATTTTCATCAATTCTTACTTGTATGGCATTAGTAGCTGCAAAGGGATTATCATTAGTTTCAGGTTTAGCAGCCATTTTATTCAAAGAAGATTGACCTTCAACCAAAGATGCTATATTTCTTTCAGCATTAGAGAGTTTTTCCTCAATAGTTTTATTGAAAGCAGATTGTTTACTAATAAAGTCTTTAAGCATAACTTCAAGTTCAGAGGGTGCACTCCTATTATTGTTGTAGGAATTTCCATAAGCATTACCATTGTTGGGAGGATATGGCTTATAATTGTTGTTAGCAAAATTGTTCCTATAAGCATTATTGCCAAAATTATCGTTTCTTATGAAGTTCACATCAACTTGCTCTTCTTGAGAAACCAAAGAAGCTAAAGGAACATTATTTGGATCAATGTGGGCTTTCCCATTAACAAGCATAGACATAATAATATCAATCTTATCACTCAAGGAGGAGGTTTCCTCAACAGAATTTACCTTCCTACCTTGTGGAGCTCTCTCAGTATGCCATTTAGAATAATTAACCATCATATTGTCCAGAAGTTTTGTTGTAGCACCCAAAGTGATGGTCATAAAGGTACCTCCAGCAGCAGAGTCCAATAGGTTCCTTGAAGAATAGTTCAATCCTGCATAAAAGGTTTGGATGATCATCCAAGCAGTCAGTCCAAGAGTGGGACAATTCTTTACCAAAGATTTCATTCTTTCCCAAGCTTGAGCAACATGTTCATTATCAAATTGTTTAAACTTCATTATTTCACTTCTCATAGATATAATCTTAGCAGGTGGATAGTATTTTCCAATAAAAGCATCTTTGCATTTAGTCCAAGAATCAATACTATTCCTAGTTAAGGAATTCAACCATTCTTTAGCTTTTCCTCTCAGAGAGAAAGGAAACAATTTCAGCTCAATAATATCACCATCTATATCCCTATGCTTTTGCATCTCACAAAGTTCAACAAAGTTATTTAGATGGGCAGCAGCATCTTCATTACCAATACCAGAAAATTGTTCTCTCATAACAAGATTGAGTAAAGCAGGCTTTATCTCAAAGAAAGTACCTTCAGGCACAGGTGGAGCAATAGGTGTTCTCATAAAATCATTGTTGTTGGTGCTAGTGAAGTCACACAACTTAGTGTTTTCAAGGGTAGTCATTTTTTTGTGTTTTCAATAAAGAAAGCAAACTTGTAAAGCTAATTTTTTTGTGTTTCTGATAACAAAACAAGCAAACAAAGCAAAAAGAAACTAAGGAAAACAAAAAATAACAAAGTAAAGAGATTGGTTATGAGGGACTCCCCTTGTGAAGATGTCCTTGACTCCCCGGCAACGGCGCCAGAAAAATGCTTGATGGCTCATGTATTAACAAGCTCGTTGGGGAACCCCAAGAGGAAGGTATGATGAGCACAGCAGCAAGTTTCCTCAGTTATGAAACCAAAGTTTAATCGAACCAGTAAGAGCAAGGAAACACCCCAAAGGTGTTGCTAGCTGAGCTTTGGCAGGGCGCACTACCGGTGCTAGTAGCAACATGGAGACCTGCACAACACAACCACAGAACTTTGTCCCCAACTTGCGATGAGGTTGTCAATCTCACCGTGTTTTGCTGAAAACAAAGGATTAAACGTATCGAATGGAAGGAAGTAATAGTTTGCAGAAACTAAACACAAAGCGAAAGTTTATAGATTGTATGTAAAAGAAAAGGACCGGGATCCATAGTTCACTAGAGGTGGCTCTCCTTAAGATAGATAACATGCTGGGTGAACAAATTACAGCGGGGAAATTGACAAACATCGAGAGATCATACAAGCATATACTAATCATCTTGACTCATTTGGAACTTGATTGGGCATTACAACATTATACATAGACCGCCATCCAACTGCATCTATGACTAATAATCCACCTTCAGGTTATCATCCAAACCCCCTCCAGTATTAAGTTGCAAGCAACAGATTATTACTTTACGAATTGCGTGTAAAGTAAACAATATGATTGTTCTATGAACAAAGGATTGTTGTTTTCTCCCTAGTTTCAACAGCACATCTAGTACCTTAGAGATTTCTGTCACTTCCCCAGATTACCAGAGGCATGAACCCACTATCGAGCATAAATACTAACTCTTGGAGTTGCTAACATCTACTTGGCCAAGATAGCTACTAACAACGGAAAGCATGCAAGATCACAAATAACAAAGGCATGATAGAATCAATAATCAATCTGAAATAGCATCTCAATATCCATCGGATCCCCACAAACACAACATGCATAATTACAAATAGATAATCTTGATCATGAACGGAGCTCACAAGATCTAGACATGAAAGCACAAAGGAGGAGAACCAGCCATCTAGCTACTACATGGATCCGTAGTCCAAGGATGAACTACTCACGCATCACACCGGAGGCTTACATGGTGATGAAGAAGGCCTCCAGGGTGAATTCCCCTCTCTGGCAGGGTGCCGGGAAGAGCTTCAGATCCCTCCCGGTCTAGGGATGGAGATGACGGCGGCTACAGACTCTTTCATGGATTTTTGATCGGGTACTTAGGGTTTTCGTCCCGAGGGCATCTTATAGGCGGAAGGGGAGGCCGAGGGGGTCGGCGGACCACCCCCGGTGTGGTCGGGCCTGGCAGCGTGGCGTGTGGTGGTGTGGACCCTAGCCCTTCTCCGTCCTCGTATTCGGCATCGATGACTTAGGAAAAATAGGCACTTTGGCTTTTGTCCCGTCCAATTCGAGAATATTCATTTTCGACTTTCCCGGAACCAAAAACAGCAGAAAACAGCAGTGCACTTTGTGGCTCTTGTTAATAGGTTAGTCCAAGAAATCATATGAAAAGTACTCCAAAGTGTGGACAAAACACAAGAAAGTGGATAAAACCAAGCATGGAACATCAAAAATTATAGATACATTTGCAATGTATCACTTACCTCCCTAGCAACGGCGCTATAAAATAGCTTGATGTCTACGCACTTCTATTCTTGCAGATAGTTGTTGGGCCTCCAAGTGCAGAGGTTTGTAGAATAGCAGCAAGTTTCCCTTAAGTGGATCACCCAAGGTTTATCGAACTCAGGGAGGAAGTGGTCAAAGGTATCCCTCTCAAGCAACCATGCAATCAAGATACAAGAAGTCTCTTGTGTCCCCAACACACCCAATACACTTGTCAGGTGTATAGGTGCACTAGTTCGGCGAAGAGATAGTAAAATACAAGTGGTATGGATATAAGACAACGGTGCTAGAAAATACTTTGATGGCGTGGAAGAGACTAAAGGCAAACTGAAATAAAGATGGCAGCAAGCAAACATGTAACAAATCTAGTTGCAAATGGTGTTTCAATACTTAGAAACAAGGCCTAGGGATCATACTTTCACTAGTGAACACTCTCATATAAATATATTCTCTTTATGATACTACTCTGAACTACTCTCCAGTTGGACACTCTAATCCATGGTAGGGCTATAACATCACTCCTCAAAGTCTGCCCTCCCCATCTAGATAACCCCACCTGGTCACCTTGAGTGCTAGAGGGTTCCAACAAACACCACAATTTCATAGAGACATCCAACTCCAAATATAACTCATAACAAGTATTTGTAATCTCTAACCTAAGTGCCACCACGGTGTGCACGCTGGCACTTTCACACACGTGGGGAGAGCAGAGATCTATTAAAGCACTTGAGTAGCAAGGTAGATCTACTTGATTACAAAGCTCATGATCACAATATGATCACGCATAGAGAGAGAGATGAATACATGGCTACCGGTAGAACCCTTAGCCTCGAAGAAGAACTACTCCCTCATCATCATGGGAATCAGCAACGGCGATGAAGATGGTGGTGGAGATTGATGGAGATGGATCCGGAGGCACTTCCCCGTCCTGGCAGGGTGCCGGAATAGAGACTTTTTGTCCCCTGAATCTCCCCTTCGGTGACGGCGGCACTGCGGAACTTTTCATGGCTGGAGGCTGGCTTCTTTAGGGTTTTCTCCTCGAGAGGCTTCTTATAGGCAAAGAGGCAAGGTCGGTGGGCGCCCGAGGGGCCCACACCACCCCCTGGCGCGGCCTGGGCTGGCCCGCGCCACCAGGTGGTGTGGCCACCTCATGGCCCCTCTCCGTCTCGTCTTTTGGCTCCATGAGTCTTCCGGTAAAATATCGACTTTGTCTTTTGTCCGGTCCAATTCCGAGAATATTCATTTTCTGAATTTTCTGGAACCAAAAATAGCAGAAAATAGGTAACTGGCACTATGGCATCTTGTTAATAGGTTAGTCCCAGAAAGTGTATAAAAATACTCCAAAGTATGGACAAAACATAAGAACGTAGATATAAAACAAGCATGAAACATCAAAAATTATAGATACGTTAGCAACGTATCAGATGCTTCAATGTACGGAGTAGTACAAAACATGGACACGGTACAGAAAATATGGCTATGACCTTGGTCATCTTGTTTGAAAGCCTTGAATTAATTTTCATTAATTTCGGCAGATGTCTATAAACTCATTAAATGCTAGAAGCATACAGGCATGGGTCTATCTCACGGGGACAACATCTCAAGTGGGAGTAGCGTACCTTAGAAGTTTCAACTTCAAAATTTCGATAGAGCGCCGAAATATCTGACCCACCTATTCAAACATCCTGCCCACCGATTCAAACATCCAGCCCCAAACCTGCTCCGGAAACAAGAATCCGAGGAGCACTGCAATAACAGAGGGATATTGGTGGTAAATTTGCATTCTCTAAAGTGCATCACCCCATCGACGTTTCCCAGCCCTTCTTCAATATTTACCTGCCCGCCCACTCTGACCTACACTCACTTTTTGGACCCACCATGCAAGTGACCCACATGTCGGTGAGCCAGAATTACGGGAAGTAGAGATTCTCATCACTTGCTATTCAAAATTCGAACATGTTTTCCTAAACTGAGATAAAATCGTTAAAATCATCAAACCTGGCTCGGAAGCTTGAAAATTCATGAAACTTGGGCATTAACCGTCAATTTTTTTATACTTTGTGAGAAAATTGGGGTGGTGAGATTTTGAAACACATATATAATCTTTGTAGTTGCTTCACAACGGAAGCCATTGTTGTCACTTGGACAATTTAAAATAACTTTGAATTTGGATGCACCTTTTTTGTAAACATTGTTTATAATTACAATATGCAGTTATGCACCGATCTACTAGACATGGACACATTATCATAAACTATGGAAAACATACTACCACGACCTTGGTCATCTC
This sequence comes from Avena insularis, assembly GCA_023614405.1. NCBI lineage: Eukaryota > Viridiplantae > Streptophyta > Magnoliopsida > Poales > Poaceae > Avena > Avena insularis. The sequence goes on along the minus strand of CM042696.1, from coordinate 459,775,171 downwards.
ATTTGAAAGCCATGAATGTTCATACATGGTATGCCATATTGCGAAATGGGGTTGTTCGAAAGTTGTGAAATTTTAGCCAACTTTTTCATGGAAACTAGGCAGTGCACAAAAAAAATACACTGCGAAAGAAAGACATTTCTTCAATTTATATATTTTTTATTTGGATTTTTCTTTCAAAAGGTCCCAAATTAGGCTGCATTATTAGCATTCATATCAAGAAGTTGAGGGGTTGTTTGGTAGTGCACAACCTCATCGTAAGTTGGGGGTAAAGTTTTGTGGTTGTGTTGTGCATGTCTCCACGTTGCTACTAGCACTGGTAGTGCGCCATGCCAAGGCTCAGCTAGCAACACCTTTGGGGTATTTCCTTGCTCCTACTGGTTAGATTAAACCTTGGTTTCATACTGAGGGGAAACTTGCTGCTGTGCTCATCATATCTTCCTCTTGTGGTTCCCCAACGAGATCGATATATTTTGGGCCATCACTACCATGTGGCAATTTGCATGACGTCAGCAGTTAGTGCGGCTGGCAAACAGATCTATGACGGAACAAGTTTTTATGGCCGAAGGGTGCGATCCTCCATGGTCTAAAAAAACCTTGGTTGATTCATTTGTGACGAGGCTTTTACCACGAAGGCTATCTGTCGTGGAAGACTTTTTAGCCACGAAAAACGGGCCTTCAACCACGAAAATTATCTGTTAAAAGCCAACTTTTCTTATAGTGAGAGCCCTGAAAAATAACCAATGGCATCCATAACCCTGTCCAGGCCAAGCCGGAACAGTAACCCTGCTAACGACGTCGAACTTATACCTGTTAAACAAAAGGGTGTCGACAAAGGGCAAAGAAAAAGGGAGCGGTCAATATTAAGGCTAGTACATGGCGAGTCTAGAATTCGGTGGCTCTCGCCTATATAGGTATGGTGGACTGAAGTGACAGCAACGCATGGACTACACTATCTATAGAGACTCGATACAACTGTCGGCTATCAGAGAGGGATAGGAAAGACCTATTCGGAATCAACCTATTACTAACACCAAACATACCCATCCTGGTATTTCGCCCTCGATACCAAACGAGGAAGTCCTGCCGAGGAAAGTCACACAGTTGACAGTTTTATTCATTCCCTCCATGGTGGTTATCCAACTTACTAGTCATATCAGATATAATTCAAATTATAATAGTAATTGTTTAGTTATATTTGTCTATCATCGAGAAAGAGTACTCCAAGTCATCCATAATCATGGACACGGCTTTTCGAAAATATTTAACCCTGTAGGAGTGCACCAAAGTATCCACACACACACTTCCACCATTTTTGCCAGATCAATTAACATATATCCATCGATATGTTAACGGGGCTTCGAACATGATGCTTTCCTAGACCCAAAGCAAGTACATGGGGGCCACCCAAAAGAGCTATCCATACGAGGTATAGCTAATCCTCGTACGGACCGAAATGTTGCGTGGACTTGTCACGCGAGCAGAGGCCATAGACAATATATTCCCGTGACAAAGTGCCGAACCTACGCAATAGTAATAAACGCTCATCGAGCAACAGGTAATAAACATCGTATACATGGCATACATAGCATAGGCAGTAGGTAACGTATAAAACTCGAACTAGCTTGTGGCCCTCAGAACAGTACTTTGAAATCAGGCAATAAGCCGATAGGGGCGCCGACACACCCCACATGTGGTTAGCACGCTCAGTCTCCGAATAGATGTCAAGAACTCGGATCCTAGGTGGACATAGGTGGGCGGGATAATAACCAGATCTCATCTATTACCCACCTCTGCATTAATTTTATATACTTTCAATAATTAATTAACAAACTATACTTAAAGTTATGACCGTCTCCATCATTAAGCATGTGCTAACCCCCAATATCAGTGGAACATCGACGACGCGAAGTAGCACCTGAGCAAGCAACTACGACTATCTACCAAAAAACAGGTAATATCAGGTGTCCATAGCAATATAGAATGCAGGGGATATCAGTGGTATGGAAACTAAACCATCACAACACAGATAGCAATAGAGCAAAAGGAGGAAGGAAAGACTATAAATACAAAATATGTTGAAAGGGGAGAATGCTCGCCTGGGAAACTGTCGAAGATACATATCCGAAGAACTTGTCGACACTCGCATCAACTCAACGGCCTCTGTGAAGAATCAAAGCACTAAAAGAAACATCGTATGCACTATTTAATATTACAGCAGATAATCGGGCATGATGCACGTATAATGCATGACATGAAAAAGATGCGATGTGACTAGGCAATATTAAGCAGAACCAGGGTCCCGGCAATTAATTAGTAGGTTCATGTTGTTTATACCCGCAATTTAGATGTTGGCATAATAAGGCAAAACATGGTATCGATTCGCTACACAAATTTAAATCGAGCCAACATAAGACTAGAATAGTCTGCTTATAGTATCCATATTTAATTAAGGTGAATTGACTAAAAAAACCAAACCACATGATATGTGTGCAAACATGAACAATTATATGTAACAAGATATATGTAGCATTTATAAAAATAAAGGCTCGGGAAGGGTCACACATTGGTGTTCAAAGGTCTTGGGTGCTAAAGGTTCGACGGGTTCAATTTCGTTCTTTGGGGTCGATGGGATCGGTCCTTAGGGCAACGTCCTTCGGATTCCGTGAAGGTGAACTTGAGGTGAGGAAGAACTTGGAGCACCGGGTTTCGGTCTTCGAATCCGGGAAGGAGGTCTTGGAAACTGGTGAGAGGATCTTGGGATGCGACATCGGATTTTTCTTGTCGACGAGAAGATCTTGGTGTTGTTGGATCCCTGCCGCACGATCATATTGTCCTCGGGTTACACATACTCCGCATCATCACCACCAATCTGCCACGACTTCACATAACTACATCTATGAAAGTGTAGAGTTTGAGCGATCCTTTAGCTACGCCAAATCAGCTTCTGGTACTGTAGATCGCATCTACAGTACCCAGACTTCTACAGTGATTTTTCCCCCCACTTAGTTCACCGGTTGATCGCCGATTGATCGCCACGGCTCCATCTTCTGGAAATATCGCCAACACGATGGCTGCATGCCACGTAGTTCCTCCCGATAGATGCGTGTCCTCTGCCTTTCCTCACCCCACACCTCTTTGACCGAAGGAACCATCGAGGGGCGCTTCTCGCTTGCACGTTTCCCACGCCCCGTCGCCGCCATCAATCCCCGCGCTTGCTCCTCCCCATCGGTGCGAGAGGTGGTGCAGCTCACTGCGGGAACTCCGGCCCCGGTCAGCGTCCGGCAGTCGGCACTCAGCGGCGCGAGTCGATTTGGCTGCCGCCCGACCTCTGAAGGAAGATAGGGTGTCAGCGACGCTGTCGGCATGGACGTGGGACGACAGGCAGAGAGCGGCAAATATGGAGACGACCGCCTTGACAATGGGCCCAGCGACGGTCGGGCGACTACGCGCATTTGTGCGAAGGTGTGCCTCTTGAGCGCTCTGTCTTCTACTTTCCTCTCAGTCTCCTTCCTAACCTCTTCCCTCTATGTCAACGAGTGCTGCGATGGGCGCACAACAGGATCTACACCTTCGCTGGCACGTCCTTGGCTCGATGGCTAGCAAAAGCGTCGTCCTCTGTCCGCTGATGCATCGCTAACTCCACTACAGGCTTCGGGCGGTAAAGGGAGCCGGGGGTACAGGGTGGGCACCGCATAGTGAACCACTTCCCTCCTGGCAGGTCGAACTGCAGCTGGTCCTGGCGAAGGCGACGAGCACGTCTGTTCCTACAGCTGAGCCTTTTTCTCCTTCTACGATTGGTTTATAGGTTAATTTCTTGATCTACGTCGGTGTTCATGTACTCCACATCTGCCTATCTGGAGATGTATTGGTTATTTTTTTATTTTCTAACCATGTGCTCCACATCTAGAAATTTGGATGTAGTGTTTTTTACTGCTCGCCAAGATGGTTGATATTTCTTTTGATTTGATGTTTCTTGCAGTTTTCAGATGGATTTTGGTGAGGACAGCAGTCACGGGAATGTGATTTGGAGGAGTGAGGCGACCATGAAAGGGAAGATGGTTTCGGTGGACGAAGATGGACGAAGATGGTTTCGGTGGACTGCCTATTTGGTGAACTGCAGGTAGTTCGTTCTCTTTATTTTCTCTTTCCCTGTAACTTTTTGCGCAATTCATTCTTTACGATGATTGTATGATGTTTGGAGAGTCCGTATATGTAAGGGGGGATATCAGTTATTAGTTTGGAGTGGGTATATGCAAGGTGTTCTGAGAGTCAGGTTGTCGATTTAGTAGTTGCTTGCATATGTATATATCGGTTATGCAGATCTACTATCATCGTTGTTTGGTTTGTTCCCTCCACTTAACCATCTGTATTTTGAACTTGGGGTTGAAATCTTGGAAAAATGTCTTCTGTACATGGACTGCAGGCCACACCATGGAAGAAAGCAATGACACCATCTATAGGTGTTTGCAAAGAAACCCTAAGGTAATTCATGTGGTAGTACTTATTTTGTATTTGTGTTGTTCTGCATGTACGATTTGACCGTATCAATGCTTGCAGGAAAATTGAGCCTTTGAGGGTCTTTAATTGCAAGGTTGCCTCTTAGTTTGCTCACATCTTATGAGTTCATGGCAGCGTGCTAACTACAATTATTGATTACTTTTTGTTTTCGATACTTAGATTTGCTTGCATATGACAATGCAATATGTAAATCTCTTGGCTTACATAGTGGAGTTGCCATATGCGTATCGCGGAGGTATTGACCTTGCTCTTCAAGTCCATGGGTCTGTTTTGACTTTTGAGGGTGACTGTCATTTGCGTGAGTTTGTGGTTGTTCATTAGCTATCATCTTCTTTCCTATGTTCCTTATTCCTTGATCCTCAATCATGGATATCAGTTAGATGATGTGCGTTTTATTTTGGTATGCCTACTAATTCAGAGATGTAGTCAAGAGGAACAGCCGGTGGTGGTGCCGCTTGGAAGAAGATCATTTGAGTAAGCAAGAGTAATATGATATGCCGTCTTGGGAAGGCTTTTCATTGCTCATTCTACTATCTGCGCCTTGATTGTACAATATATTTCTGGTTCTTTAAGTGCATTTCTAACCATAATTTTTATAGTTTTGATAGAAGAAGCGTGTTTTTGAGAAGTTTACTGCTTTTTGAGAAGTTTACTTCTTTGGTTTCCCAGTAGATGAAGGGAAGTTTCTACTGGCTTTTTGAAGATTCAAACAATGGGGAACATAAAAAAACATCTCATGACTAATGATATGTATCCATGAGGCAAGTCTGGTGTCAGAAAGTTGAGGTGAGGTCTAAATATTCCATAAGCGCTGTTTTTCTAGCTATTGGTGGATTATTCATAATTAATAAATTAGACAGCACACCTTCTCTTATTAAATGTTAAGCAAGGTCAAAGAACTATGATGAGACCGACAGTAAAGAAACTGAAATCTGCTACATGATGTTCCTCTTGGGTGTACGATTAAGTTTGGAATTCTGAAGTGCTCCTGATTCACACTTTTGAGATATGGCCTGTGGATCTTTTACTATCGAAAAGATAATCATTTAATAGACCTTCAACATAATTCCATGGTTATGTCTGACAGATATTTACATGTGTAATGAAGTTTGTTTGTTTCTTCATGCAAGTAGTGTATTGAAATTACGTGCTCTTATGATCGTGTGAGATATTTGCTACTATAGCTTCAAGCAGCCCTTTCATTTTATTTTAGATTTGGGCATACAATATATATAGCTTACAGGATACCGCAACTGAATTGATCAATTTTGTTGAATGTACATCCTGCTCCTCCATACTATCCATTTTCTTATCATGTTATAGAAGCATTCTAGACAATTCAAGAAAGCATTGAACCATCTGCAAATTAAGAAGCCATTTGTAAAGGTCAGTTTCAAAGAACATTCAAAGTTATGACCTTTTTATGGGTTGTAGCCATTGTACAAAGATACCAGTCTACAAACATCAGGACAAACAATCACGTTAAATAGAATATCGGTTTTATGACAGGTGCCATGGTTCCAGATGGTTTGATGTCACCGTCCTGAGGCTACGGGAAAGTTGGCGTGTGTCTAATATGAGCTCACAAATTGACGTCTTCGAAGAGTGGTTTGACAAGCTGCGAGCAAGTGAAGATGCCATATAGTTCATGCCTTTTCGCACCATATTTTCTTCCATTTCTCTGGCATGGAGCTCCAACTGGAGTTACCAACTTTTGTTTTAGATAGCTGTTTCTTAGATATCATACCAACTTTTCTCACTCAAAAGGTAACATTGTAATGGCAGTCTGAGTTTATGTAAGTTTGAGTACCGTTTTTCTAAAATATTCAAGCTAGACACCTAGATTATTAACTTTGTATACTCTGCTTCATGGTGTGCCATCATTATCACTGATGAAATCATAATCTTAGTTTGAATATGTGTTGATGCAACTATGTATGTTTTGTACTGTTGGTGCACTCAGGAGTGCAAGGTCATGGTATTGGTACCTAAGTTTGTATATCTATGCTCTTTGTCCACTTGAATCTGTTTCTGAAATGTTTACTACCTCCATCCAGGATGTGGTAAATGATGATACCGTTGAGGCTGGAGAAAGACTAGAGAAGAACAGCGGAACCAGTAGTGAAACTTTTCCTACCAAGGAATTAATATGGAATTCTTGAAACTTTTGCTACCAAGGAATTAATATGGAATTCTTCCTAAACGTGGGGCATGTAGCAAGCAGATTACACATTAAGCCGTTTGCCTAGAAACAAGCATGGTATTTCTTTAGGCTGGCCATCCAGTCAGGTTTTCGTTTGATCTGATGGATAGATAGAATATCTTCCACTAATAATAGTTCAACATATGTACCAATGAACTGATTAGGATTCTTTTACTCAATTTCAGCTACATCAATAGAGAATAATCCTCTTCGATTTTGCTACAGGCCTCTTACAACACTTGAAAACAGCTTGAACCATGTCAAGTCCATAGTACCACACACATACGGTACACAAAAATAACAGGAGCACACTGGCAGCAGCGTGCATACGAGAAGGAAGGACGCAGAAGACCTCCTCCTGCTGGTAAGACGAAGCAGGGGCGGCTCCTGGTGGCACGCTTAGGAAGGAACACAGTGGGCGGTCGGCGAGCTCAGGGTCAACGGAGCTGTAGAGCGAGGGCGGGGACGCGCTGCCTCAGGCGTGCTAGGAGGAAGACACTTGTCGAGGACGCGCGCGGCGGCGCGGCCGGAGGACGACGGCCAGGGCGGAGCTCCGGGGCAGCAGATGCGAGAGGCGAGCGAGGCGGCGGGGCCGAGGTAGGTGGCGTCGGGGACGGGGCGGGGCCTAAATGATGCGGAGGAGGGCGGCGTAGCTTGACGGGGCGAAGGCCGAGGGCGACACCTCACGGAGTAGAGGCCGCGGCGAGGCTCGGGTCGATGAAGAGGAGGCGAAGGGGGCTTGCTCGGCGGCGGGGGTTGGTGACGCGGCGAGGCAAAGGAGCACCAGGGGGACGCAGGACCGCGCGGGGAAGGGGGAGGAAGCCCTTGTGGCGCACGGTGGGGAGCTTGGCGGCGCTCGGAGGTCGTGGGTAGCAGAGGAGGTTAGGGACGCGGGGACAGAGGGGAATCGCAGGGAGAGAGAGCGGGCCGTGGTGGGGCTGGGTTGTTGGGGTGGTTGTCGGTCAGAGAGTGCGGCGGGGTCCTAGCGTGCGTTGCGTGGTGGGTTACAGTTAGGTCTGGGGATTAGGGTTAGGGTTAGCTAGGTTGTAGTTGGGCCGGGTAGTAGGTAGTATGAGAGAGGCCCAAATATGTTTTATTATTTATTCACTTTATTTAGTTTAAAACAAAATATTTGTAAATAGGTTTTTAGACAAACCAAATATCCGGAAGAGACCAGGATTTTGTTTTGAAATAGAAAAGAGGATAATTAGAAAACAACATAGGTTTTTGGGGAAATAGTTTTAGGCAAAATATGCATGATGTCATGATGATGCTCAAATGCAATATGGCATGATGACATGATCATGATGATGCATAAAATGAAAACAACAAGCGATTTTCTAGTAGTGGTTTTTCTAGGGTGCTGCAACACATGTGATCAGTTATACTTTGCCGCCATGGAGCTCGGATGTGACACAACTTGTTCGGCAGTGATGGTTTGCTTCTTCTCCCGCTGGTGGTCATCTGCTCGAGCTGCTGGAAGCGGCGCCAGGGCAGGGACACCGCAACATGACAGTGGTGGCTCATGATTACGCCAACGAGCGAGGGTGGCTGCTCCTGTTACAACCTTGTGGGGATAGCTCAACTAAAATACATCCAACAACTTATTGAACCAATGAACATCGATTCTAGTTTTGTAGCATCACTGCTATGAAGTAACATAGCATTATCATGAAGTTGGCTACCGTTGTGTCTAAGTTAAGCAGTATTTATTATGAAGTTGTATTTTCCTTGCTACTAAGATATCTACCTCAGACATATAGTTAACGAGGATACTAAAATATATGATAAGCAACTAATATTTCAAAGTTGCAGGCTTGGTAATATGAAGTTGCTAACTCTGATTGCTCAGTGAGTATCTTGAAAACTAAATTGAGTACAAACTATACATAAAAGTGTGTTGTAAGCAACTTTTTGTATGAAGTTGTATTGCCACGACACTAAGTTGATCTTTAGAAACAAGTTAGTCGGAACATATACAAATGAGATCCAGTTTTAAAGATCTCATCGCGAGAGATCCAACAGTGAAAACGAATCGCAATTCGGACACACGGTTTAAGCGTTATGATTTTTTAATTTTGTTTTCCATGAAATTAAATGCACATGCAATGTCGGTGTGGTATATTTTTTATTTTTGGGTGAAATTATATTTTTGAGGTGAGGGCTCCTTACTAACCAGCCCCAAGAGGCTCTCTAGAGACAACTGATCCAGCGAGGCAGCTCACGCAGAGTCCGTACTGTATATGGTTATCCTGGCTTGTCGTACCAACATCGGACACGCATCGTCGTTTTTATCCTGGAGATCTCCTGGCACGTACGATGTTTTTTTCATCATCCGAAACCTGTATAACTCGGAAATCGCACCGTTTGCCTATTTAGTTCCTAGACTCCGGACCCCAAATCATAACCACTGCCGTACGTGCTCCAACCGCACGGAGATCCTTCGATCACGTCCACCGCCTTCCTTTAGATTCGCCGATGTAACACTCAGGAGCGGAGGTAAATTAAGCGGATCGTTCCATATTGTCCATTGGTAGAGGATCGGTCGGTCGGTCGGCGCGCTCGCGAACGATGGCCGACGACGAGGTGCTGTTGGCGATGGCCGACGACGAGGTGGTGTTGGCGGAGGCCGACGAGTGTAGCAGATGGATCATGACCTGCCTTTTCTTCGTCGCCACTGTCTTGCTTGTCCGCGTCTTCTTCTACCTGCTGGAGTACGTCAACAACGACCTCATGGCGGTCCTCGCGATTCTGCCAACCTGCCTGGTGATCGCCTCTTGCGGCATCTCCTTTCTTCTGCTTCTCGAGCAGTGTTGCGGCTTCTTTACTGTTCCACGGCGAAGTTTGGCAGATGACATTTTGAGTTTCTTTAATTAATTAAATAGGTATACATCTACGTCATATATGTCTTGTTGTCTTCTCTATCTAAGAGATAATCATGCCCCCCAAATCGTTCATCCTGCAATTAATGCTAGGTACACAAAATTATTTGGACGGGGCTAGCGAGCCTTCGGAGGCTCGTTAGTCTCAGCCAGCCCTCACCCTATAAAGGGAAAGCTACAACCCGCGTGATCCAAAATTGAAAAGAAGCAATAACAGCCTAGCACAAGGGATATTACGTAGGATTTAATTCCATGCTATATAAAATAAAAGAGCCATAACTTTAAAACCGTGCGTCAAAATTTCAATCAGTTTTTACCGTTAGTCCCTTCATGTCGAGATATTCGAAACTAGATCCCATTTATATATATTTCGACAATTTTTTTTTGAAAAGCAACTCAAAAACAACTTCATACAAATAGTTGCTCCACTATTTACTTTTGCTACATTTTGTAGCAAACTTTGTTTTCAAGATACCCACTTAGCATCAACAACTAGGAACTTTATAGTACTGAGACCCGCTACTTTGTAGTTGTCTACCGTATTTTCTAGTGCCGTCGGTAACTTGCTTTATGAGGTACACAACTTAGTTGCAACAAAAAGAACTTTATAACATAACTTAGGTGCAAAAATATGCAACCTAATGAGCATACAAAAGGCAACTAAGATGAATAGATATACAACTTAATAAGCATACAAGAAGGAACTAAGATACCAGATATAATTATATTGGAAAATGGGTGCAACTTAACCCTAGTCTGTATATAACTTAACAAAAAGTGGGTAACTTAGCACAAGTAGAAAATACAACTTAGCACTAGTGGGTATGCAACTTAGCATAAGTCAAAAATACAAGTTAGCACATGTGTAAAAAAACAACTTGTTGTCTTTTTGGTAGTCGCCATCACGAGTTACAACTCCATCGTAATCAACATGGATGTGGTCGGTACCACAAGAACGACAGAAGGCGCAACATGAGATGCAATAAGACAAAGAGGATGTTGCTTTGAGATAAGCGATGCCTAGACGAAGGGGAAGCCGAAGCAACAATTTACTAAGTGGGTATATTGGACAACGGGTGCAACTTAACACTAGTTGGTATACAACTTAGCAAATATTGGGTATGCAACTTAGCACTAGTCAAAAATATAAATTACCATTGCGTATACGATCAAACAATAGTATGTGTGCAACTTAGCATTTGTAGGTATACAACTTAGCACCGATAGATATACAGCTTATCTTATCACCAGTGAATATACAGCTTAGCATCGATGGATATACAATTAGCACTAAGAATAACAAAATCCGCCTCAATCAACATAGATGTGGCTAGTCACAATCCAAGGCACAATGCATTATAGAAGAAGCCGAAGGGGATCCACTTTTAAGACTGTAGTTGGTATGCAACTTAGCAATAGCGGGTATACATATTAACAATAGTATGCATGCGTCAGTATGTATACAACTCAGCTTCGACGTGGCTATACACCTTAGTATCATTAGATATACAACTTAGCGCCGGTGCGTATACAACTTAGCACTAATGCATATACAACTTAGCATTGGTGTATATACAACTTAGTACTCCCTCTGATCTAAATTAATTGACTTGGATTTGTCTAGATTCAAATATATCTAGACATGTTCTATTACTAGATACATCCGAATCTAGATAAACGCAACTTAATTAATTTGGATCGGAGAGAGTACTAAAAACGACAAATCCTGATTTGCTCTGGCTTGGTCGATCTATCCATCCATCCTTCCATACAGTGGTACACGTCTGGTGGTAGCGAGCAAGGGAGTAAATCAGATTTAGGTGTGAGCGAGACCAAATCAAAATGTGTGAAACACACTTTACTATCGGCAAAATGCAACTTATCATCTTCAACATCAAGCTTTCTTTGATCTAGCTACAACCTAGTTGGTAAATGGATGCAACTAATTGGGAAAAAACCAATCTTTAGTTGGTAGTGTTTTAGTTGCAACTATACCCCACTTAGTTGCATTTAGTACATGCAGGCTATAGTTGTAGCTACTTGTTAAAGTAAGTTGTTGTCACTCTTGTGCAGAGGGGCAAACAATTAGGTATGCAACTTAGCACTAGTGGTATACAACTTAGCAGTAATGCATATTCAATTTTGCACATGCGTGAAGCATCAATCTACAATCGTCTACAAACATGACATAGAAAATGTGTGAGAGAAAAAATAGTGTGTGCGAAACACAACTAAGTTCATGCGTGAAATAAATAATACCGCCGAAGAAAGTACAACTTAGCACATGTGTGAAGAAACAAATTTTGTCTTCGTGGCAACCGCCACCGCTGCGAGATACAACTCCACCTCGATTGTGGATGTGACCGGTGTCGCGAGCCATGACTCATGACAAGATGTGCAACCCAAGCTGCAAAAAGCCAAAGGGGATGTCGGTTTGATATGGCGGTGCCCAACCTTCAACAAAGTCATGCTGAATCGTGGCTCGTCGGAGCTCCAAGATGATGTGTAAGGCGGGATGGTGATCGAGTTGAAGAAGGGAAACGAGAGTCGTCAACTTAGTTTGCAATGTAGTCTTGAGACACGTGTAAAAACAACAACACCGTTTGCGATGCAAGTTAGCACACCGTGAAGCAACAATTTACTATCACAAATATAACTTTAAAATGTGTGAAAAACAATTTACTATATTGCAAAATACAACTTAACTCATGTGTGAAATTAATAATACCACATTCAAAATACAACTTAGATCGATCTAACTATTAAGACGAGCCAGCACGTTAAATATGTGCATACGTCCGTGTATAGTATACATAAACATCATATGGCTACAAAGTACATGAATCTATCGATCCAAGCTAGATATCAATCACTAGTGGACAAAATATGTAATTGATAAATATTACTTCCTCTGTCCTAAAATAGATGTCTTAGATTTGTTAAAATTTGAATGAATCTAGACACTATTTAGTATATAGGTTCATCCAAATTTTGACAAATCTAAGACATCTATTTTGGGACGAAGGAAGTACAAAAGAAGAATTGGAGAAAAAGAGTGTAGAAATCAGATACACACATGCAACAACATCTGATACACATGTATCAGAGTGTGGAGAAGACGAGACACACATTTCTGTCCTAGCCAGCCAAAGCGGCGTCTCACAGCTCCACGGGACATCAGCTTCGATCCATCCCTACAGACAATGGCGGCCACGCGCGAGAGAACTAACCAACAACATCAGCGCGTGGCCGTCGATTCGGCCCTGTGGGGGCGCCTCCGCGTGTGCTGGGCTGCAGGATCGCGACGGCCCGCACGGGAGACGGGGAAGCGGGAGGCGCTACGGCCTTGGTGAAAGGCGGCTACTGGAAGCTGGTGGCGTCGTCGGATATGAGAGATAAAACGGGGTGGAGCTAGGTGTCAACTGGAAAGAATCCGGTGAAGGTTGCCTCCAGATTAACCTCAAGCAGCAGGCGGCCTCGAGCTCGATCCCAACGAGAAGGAGGCTGAGCACAAAATCGAGCTCCATGGCTGGTGGCCTCGGAGGTCCCACTTCGGCGGCGGGCAGCAGATGTGGGAGGGCAGCGCCATCGCGCTCTTGGATCGCGGGAGGGCATCGTGGTGGTCGGCTGGCCCTGGAGAATCCTGCGGTGGAGGCCACAGCACGCCAGCAGAGGGAATCAGGGCGGGGGCACGGCGGCGCGCTGGCGGTGGGAAGTGGGGCGGTGGCCGCGACGGAGCAACGGCGATGGAGTGCGCGGTGAAGGGTGGGGGCTCCGTGGCGGCATGTGTTGCAGGGATCTGGGCCTCCTCAGACTGTTTTTGTCGAGATGTGGCGCGATGGACATCCACTCATCGGACGGTCACCAATCGGAGGCTTGATCGAACTAACCAGCCCCAAGCACTTTTTAGCAATCGGAAAATTATTTTATGTCCCCCAAATTCTTCATCCTGCAGCTTCTTTCGCTATTTGGACCATGTGAGCCCATCCTGCTGTGGTCGTGCTTTCTTGTATGTCAAGTTGTTCACGCGAGATCTCTTGTATAAAGATCATGTTAGTTAGTTTAGATATATGTCAATCTACTTGTATCAACCTTTGTTGTAGTCTCCTCCGGATGGCTGGTAATGGGGCCGTTGAGTATATATTATGTGTATAGTACATTAGCGTTTAGGCCTCTCCTCTATGTTTATATCTGAGGGTATGGAGGTCTCCCATTGTACCTATATATGTGTGGGCATTGCCCCCAGAGTAATATAATGACTATTGCTCTTATTCTACATGGTATCAGTTTTTCCCACGATCCTAACCTAGCCGCTGTCATGCCGCCGCTGCCTCCACGCCTCCACGCTCCTTGCCGGGCCTTGCCGCCTTCTCCTCAAACCCTAGCCCATGCCTTCCTCTCGCCGCTCTCCTCTTGCGCCATGTCGTCATCCTCCTCAACCAACCCCTTCGGCTCCTCCTACGACGGCTCCGCTCCACCGACCCCAGAGGTCATCCGCGGCATCCACCTCACCGACCACGTCCCCATCAAGCTCTCTGTCGCCGAGAAGAACCATCACGCCTGGAAGACGTACTTCTACCTCCTTCCGCGAGTACAACCTGCGCGATCATGTTGACGGCTCCGTCGACCTCCTCAATCACCGCGACCCCGACTGGCTCGCCATTGACGCCACCATCATCCGCTGGCTGTTCCTCACCATCTCGCCGGACATCTTCAAGACCGTCGTTCGTGAGGGCGATGACGCTCCTACGGTGTGGAAAAAGATCAACGGGCTCTTCACCGACAACAAGCTCCAGCGGGTCGTCTTCCTGCAGCAGGAATTCTTCGGTGAACCGCAGCGCGATCAAACCCTCGACGCCTACTGCCTGCGCCTCAAGGCGATCTCCGACGAGCTCCACGACCTCGGCTTCACGATCGGCGACGAGATCCTCCTCTCCACCCTCACCGCCGGCCTCAACGAGGACCTCGAGAACGCCGCCTCCAACCTCACCCTCATGGCCGACCCACCTTCGAGCGCGCCGTCGCCTATCTTCGCCTCGAGGAGCGTCGCTTGAAGAACCCCCGCACCCGCGCCGTTCACACCGCCTTCGATGTTGGGTACCGCGCCCTACCCCTCTGGCCTCTGCACCCTTCCAGCCGCCGCCCGTTCCCCGGCGCCGTGGCACCCAACGCCGCGGCCTCAGTGGCAACATGGCGGCTGAGGCAGGCAACCAGCAGCCCACGCCACCATGGGCCGGCGGCTACAACCCCTGGACGGGGGTTGTACATGCCTACACCATGCCCGTGCCTCGCCCGCCCGCCCCCGGACTCCTCAAATCACGCCCACCGACCCACCAGGCCCTCTTCACCGCGGCTCACAGACGCCCCGCCATAACGCCGCACCGACCTTCGGTCCGCCTATGGCGCCCATCGACCTCACGCCTCTGCAGAGCTGCCTGGACCCGCGCCACGCCGCTCTTCATCAGGCTCCCACTCCTGGCTCCTACGCCGCCGGCGGCGATTGGTTCATGGACACGGGGGGCGTCGACCCACATGGCAGCTCATGCGAGTAACCTCTCACATTCTTCTCCTACTTCCACCGAGTCTCGCATCATTGCGGTAACGGCGCTGGTCTTCCTATCTCTTACATTGGTTCTGCTAGTTTTCCTTCCACTTCTAAACCACTGTCTCTCAAAAATGTCATTGTCTCCCCCCATCTTATTCAGAATTTAGTCTCTGTCAAAACTCTTTCTCGTGATAATTCTGTAACTGTGGAATTTGACTCTTCTGGTTTTTCAGTTAAGGACGCCCGTACCTGGATGGTGCTCCACCGATGTGAGAGCCCCGGTGACCTGTATCCCCTCCAGGCGTCTCCCACCCCCGGCGCCAGACCCCGTGCTTTCTCCGCCGGCGTCGATCTTTGGCATGCTCGTCTTGGACATCCCAGTGCCAACACGCTCCATCAAATAATGAGGGGTTTTTCGTTTTCTTGTAATAAAAAGGCTACACATAGTTGTGAAGCCTGTCGTGTCGGCAAATATGTTCGTCTCCCTTTTAGTAATTCTTCCACAGTTGCGTCTTTTACGTTCGAGTTAATTCATAGTGATGTCTGGACCTCTCCAATTCCTAGTAATTCTGGGTTTACGTATTATTTAGTTATTCTTGATGATTTTTCTCATTTTGTATGGACGTTTCCTCTCTGTAAAAAGTCCGACGTCGCCCCCACTCTCATCGCTTTCTACGCCTATGTGTCTACTCAGTTCGGTCGTTCCATCCACGCTCTCCAA
Source organism: Avena insularis (assembly GCA_023614405.1). Taxonomy (NCBI): domain Eukaryota; kingdom Viridiplantae; phylum Streptophyta; class Magnoliopsida; order Poales; family Poaceae; genus Avena; species Avena insularis. The sequence continues at coordinate 459,759,302 of CM042696.1, read as the reverse complement.
ACCGATAACGGCAAGGAGTTCGATAATGTCGCCATCCGCACCCTCCTTTCATCTCACGGTACTATCTTCCGCCTAACTTTCCCATACACCTCGCAGCAAAACAGCCGTGCCGAGCACGTCCTCCGCACCCTCAATGACTGTGTCCGTACTCTTCTCTTTCACGGTCACGTCCCACCTTCCTTCTGGCCCGACGCTCTAGCCACCGCCACTCTCCTCGTCAACCTCTGACCGTGTCGTACCCGCTAGAACTATGCGCCACACCACCTCCTCTTCGGTTCCCCTCCCTCTTACGATGGTCTTCGGATCTTCGGTTGTCGTTGTTACCCCAGCGTCGCTACCACCGCCCCTCACAAACTCGCTCCCCGCTCCATCCCGTGTGTGTTTCTTGGTTACCCAGCTAACACCAAGGGCTATCGCTGCTATGATCCCGTGTCCCATCGGGTCATCATGTCACGGCGCGTGTACTTTGATGACCATTGCTTTCCATTTGCACAGGAACAGGCGGCGTCTTCCCCTACACCCGCGGGTGGTACCCCGCGACGCCGTGCCTCCGCGCTGGCCGCGTCAACCGCGCCCTCGAGCTCTAGCTCGGGCGACTCTTCGTCGACCCCACCGTCGTCGCCCTCGAGCCCATGCTCGGGCGCCGACCCACTGACTTCGCTCGTGTCGCCCTCGAGCTCCAGCTCGGGTGTCGCCCCGTCGCCTTCCCCCGCTGCACCCTCGAGCTCCGGCCCGGGTGCTTCCCCGCCGACACCGCCTGCGTCGCCCTCGAGTTCCGGCTCGGGCGTCGCCTCGTCGACCACATCACCCTCGAGTGGCCACTCGGGTGATGCCGCGCCTGCCCCCACGGGTCCAGTCACCCGTGCACGCGTCGGCATCTTCCGCCCGTCGACGTGGTACCCCGCGAACACATACGTCTGCCACGCCGCGACAGCCCAGTCGCCGCTCCCGGCGCCCTCCACCTTCTGGGCCAGCGGCAACAGCGTCTCCGTCATGACGGTGGGGCATCTCCATCACACGGAGTTGAGGCGCCCTCTCCGCTGCCCGCCTTGGCTCGGGCAGCCCTCCATGACCCGCTGTGGCTAGCGGCCATGCAAGACGAGTTCGATGCCCTGCAGCGCAACCAGACGTGGCAGCTTGTGCCTCGCCCACGCCATGCCAACGTCATCACCGGGAAGTGGGTCTTCAAGCACAAGTTCCATCTGGATGGTACTCTTGATCGGCATAAAGCGCGATGGGTCGTTCGCGGCTTTCGTCAGCACGCTGGCATTGATTTCGCCGAGACCTTCACCCCGGTTGTCAAGCCTGGGACCATCCGCACTGTGCTCCAGCTCGCCGTGTCTTGCTGCTGGCCTGTTCACCAGATGGACATCTCCAATGACTTTCTCCATGGTCATCTTGAGGAGCAAGTGTTCTGCCAGCAGCCCACCCGTTTCGTCGACTCCGCTCATCCGGATTATGTGTGCCTGCTCTCGCGCTCTTTATATGGGCTCAAGCAGGCGCCACGGGCGTGGTACCAGCGCATCGCAGCGTTCCTTCACCAACTCGGCTCCCGCTCAACACGCTCTGATGCATCGCTGTTTGTCTACCATATGGGAGACACCACGGCTTACCTGCTGCTCTACGTCGACGACATCATCCTCACGGCTAGCACATATGTGCTCCTGCAGCAGCTCACCGACCGCCTTTGTACCGAGTTCGCGCTCAAGGACTTGGGACCCCTGCACTACTTCCTCGGCATTGAGGTTGTGCGCCGACCGGATGAATTCCTTCTTCACCAGAAGAAGTATGCCCACGAGCTCCTTGATCGTAACTGCACCCCTGTCTCTACGCATGTTGACACGAAGGCTAAGCTCTCCGCCACGGATGGTTCTCCGGCTCCCGACGCCTCGCTCTACCAGTCTATTGTTGGTGCTCTTCAGTACCTCACTCTCACCAGACCGGAGCTGTAGTACGTTATTCAGCAGGTGTGCCTTCACATGCACGCTCCACGTGATGCTCATTGGACGGCGGTCAAGCGGATTCTCCGCTATGTCCGCGGCACTTTGGACCTAGGCCTCTCGCTTCATGCCTCCACCGACACGGACATCATCGCCTACTCGGACACTGACTGGGTCGGCTGTCCCGACACGCGCCGCTCCACCTCGGGGTACTATGTTTACCTTGGACCCTCGCTTATTTCGTGGTCGTCCAAGCGGCAGCCTATGGTCTCTCGCTCCAGCGCAGAGGTGGAGTATCGGGTTGTTGCTAACGCCGTTGCCGAGTGCTCCTGGCTACGTCAGCTTCTTCAGGAGCTCTCTTGTCCTGTCGACAAGGCCACCGTGGTCTACTGCGACAGCGTCTCCGCTGTATATCTCTCCGCCAACCCCGTCCATCACCGTCAGACGAAGCACATCGAGCTCGACATTCACTTTGTTCGTGAACAGGCGGCTCTTGGTCGCATACGTGTTCTACACGTACCCACCTCCCAGCAGTTTGCGCATATCATGACCAAGGGATTGCCTACGACGTCTTTTGAGGAGTTTCGATCCAGTCTTTGCGGCTGTCCCGCCGACGCTTCGACTGCGGGGGGTGTTGAGTATATATTATGTGTATAGTACATTAGCGTTTAGGCCCCTCCTTTATGTTTATATCTGAGGGTATGAAGGCCTCCCATTGTACCTATATATGTGTGGGCATTGCCCCGGGGTAATACAACGATTATTGCTCCTATTCTACAGGGGCTATATAAACACGGAGGATGGCCCTGGTACGGATAACACACGCCTTACACCCAAATTAATCCTGGTATCTTACATGGTATCGGAGGAAAACCTCCACAAACGCATCTACAGTAGATCACTCTCTTCCCATCGCCAATGACTAAAGTCTTCTCATCCTCAACCATGACATCACCCCTAAACCAGTCGATCTCGGAGAAGCTTGGAAAGGGCAACATCCTTATGTGAGAGGCCCAAGTGTTGCCGGCCATCCGCGGTGCAAAGATGGAGAGCTACATCGATGGCTGCATGGTGACTCCGGAGTTGGAGCTCATCCTCGTCATCGGGGACACCGCAAAGAAGGTGCCCAATGCCGAGTACGTGGAAGCCCAAGACCAATAGGTCTATGGGTTCCTTTTCAACTCGCTGACACACGAGGTGATGGCTTATGTTCTCACCACCCACACCACACAAGAGCTTTGGGAGGCGATCATCTCCATGTACAGCGTTCGCAACGCACAGTGAACACTTGCATCGCCCTCTCTACCACCAAGAAGCTCCCCGGTATGGGTTATGGTCATGCTTTCCCACGCGGATGGCATGAGATTCCACACGGCCCTCGGCTCACGACTCTCCTCTTCTTCATCATCATTTCCCACTACCACCTCGCACCGCCACCTCTCACCAGAATCGCCGGAGATAGAAGGAGACGGAGGCGAGCAACAAACTTATGGTTAGGGCTGGGGGTGTAGGGTGTCTTGTCGCGCACACCTCTAAGATGCGTGCAAACAAAAAGATGTCCTCCACGAGCGCAGACCCACCGAGAGGGAAGGCCAAGCTGGGGCCGACAAGTATAGCTAGCTGGCTATAGAATGTGCAGGAGCTGGGAGATTAATTAGGGGACTATATTGTGATTAAGTCATTATTCTATAAAAGAAAATTAGACTACGGAAGCGTGTTGCCGCACCCGTTCATCTCGAGAAAAATAATAATAGAATATATGAATTGTAAAAGATAAAACTTAAAAAAATATAGATAACATGTGTGGCGAGAGTCCTGTAAGAGAATCTATATTTTAGTTAAGGACTTGACTACAAAGTGGTCAACCACCTTTTGACCTTAGGATGTGGTCAGTCCGACCAGGTGCTTTTAAGTTTTAGGAAACCGAATCTGAATTGAGTCTTTTCTAATATAGTAACTTTACTCGTTGGCCGCGAAATCGCATGTTATACCAGCATGGAACTCTGCGCAAGCTGAAAAACAAGTGTGTCACGGTGCCGCCCTCGTCCTAGATACGTCCAAACTCCAAAGAAAAAAATGCAACGACTTCCATCTCTCTATCCCTCATCAGATTAAAAAAACAGATTCCCTCGTCTTCTTCCTGTGACCTTATACAACGCAAACAACTAACAAAAGAGAACAACTACCTTGGGCGACACAAGAAAACAAAGGAAAAAAAGTAACTGGAGGTTGTTCACAGCAGGTAAATTACCTTCCCCACACTCCATCTGATTCCCAGATCTCAACAATTACTTCTTCCCATATCTGATTTCCAGATCTTCTTGAGTTACTTCTTCCCAGATCTGTTTTTTCATACAGCAAAAACTCTATGAACTAGCAGATTACTTCCCAAAGATAGCATATAGTCTCGAGAAAAGTACATGTAGACACACAAAAGTACTAACTTTAAAGAAACTTATGAAGCATCAGATTTGCTACAATTCTGAATGTTGATGGAGGAATCATGTTAGGTTTCTGAAGGAAAAGGAACTTTCTAGAATTTTGAACTACCTGGAATCCTAGATGTAGAACAACTGATAACTGCAGTTAACTTGGTGACGAATGTCAAACATGCATCTGATGCAGAAATCTATTGTGCAAGATGCATCTGTTGCATCATGAGGGCAAGTAGAAACTGCATGAACTTCCATATTACACACAAAATATAATTTCTCCCAAACAAAATTGATCAACTTGGTGACCAATTCTATTGACTGAAATTACTTTGGGCATTGCTTCTCTCTGCATAAAAATGTGAGCCTACATGAAGTAGAGAAAAGTTTAGTATTATTGATGCAAATTAGCAACAAGTAAAAATGATGATAAGTAGAAGCAAAAAAATGAATACATGTTGTTTCTACATTTATGTTTGGGAAAAGGTAACCTGGAGCCTTTTTATCTAGTGTATGGCATGCTCACGGTTGCTATGTTCATTAAAACTTTACATATTTTCATATCTTTAGTAGATGGATGTTGATCTTAACGAGTCACCTCCAAAACATTTGCATGTTGTTTTTATCTACGAGGAGGGACAAGCTGCAGGAACGTCTACTGGGGACGGTAATGCAACAGGAGTGACTCTCTCGAGTGAAACGGAAGGCCTCCTAAATTCTGTTTCAAAAAAGGGCTCCTAAACTCTTCAACATACGCCATATGGTTTCTATTTCGAATAGGCCAAAACTGTGTTATAGTGTCCCTGTCTATGAAGTTATGTACATCTAATATACATCTAAAAAGAGGATAATATACATCTAAGTAAAAAAAGCTAGTATACTAGGTAAAATCTAACAGGAACCTAATATACATACATGGACTTAAAAATTCCCACCCACATATATGATAAATGTACTTTTAAAAACAAAGTAATAATGTAATATACAACTAAAATACTCAGGGCCTAAAAAAGGAATGCAAATTCCTATACAACCCCCCTATTATGCCTCTATAGATACAACTAAATATACATCTACATAAAATCACAATGCTCATTTTAGAGCAGGTAACATTCATCCAGCCAAAAAAGATGTCACCTAGAGATGAACTGAAGAAAATGTATGTTACCATCTGCATGAACTATGTCACATTGGGTATAAAATTTGTAACCATGAAGGGAGAAAAATAGTACCATCTATACTGGAACTAATATACATCCAGGACTGAACTATTGTACATCCACAAAAGAAGTCCTAGCAAAAGTATGTCACCTAGGGATGATGTGTACATGAACTACGTTACTCAGGTGTTAAACTAACATACTTGCAACCATGAATGGATAAAAAACATCTATACATGAACTAATAAACATCCAAGATTGAGCTATTGTACATCCACAAGAAAAACTAATGTACATTCATGGATGGAAGTAGAAAACTAACAAAAGTTATCATGTTCTGTTCTAAAACGGACACTGAAAAAAATTAGGAACACAAATATATATCTAGGTATGACAGAATATACATCGCAGAGATAACAATAGACATCGTACCTAGGATTAGAAATATAGTCAAAATTTCCTAGCAACTGCGTAAATGTTCAGAGCTAATAGTCTTCCTAGGTAGCATAATGTTGTAACTAGCACTGGCCCGAAATAGAGCTAGATGCAGCGTGTAGAGATCTTGTTGAACCACATGAGCCAGCAATGCCATGCTAGAAAGGGGACGGCGCCCTCCTGTGGTTGTTCCCGTGCAGCGCCACACACTTACCAGCATACCCGATCGCGATGGGCACACCGAAAAACACCAGTTGCGCCGCGGCGACCGGTGCAAGCAGAAGCGTCCTCAACCACCTGTACGCGTCGGTGCACTGCCTAGCGACGGTGAGGACTCTGGCAAAATGGCTATGCTCCTGAACGGTGAGTTGGGTTGGTGGATCCGGTCTATGAATGGGCTGCAACAAGGGGAACCCCTGTCCCCATACTTGTTCCTTGTCATGGCCGAGCTCCTTCATTGCCTGTCGAGGACGTGGGCGATAGGCGCCTACTTCACCCCTCGCGGACGACCTGCCGTGCCCCGTGATCCAGTACGCCGACGACACGTTGATTATCCTTCGTGTCGAGACCTCCCAGATGCAGTGTCTACGTGCTACCTTGGACACTTTTTCTCGGGCCACGGGTCTCGAGATTAACTTCCACAAGAGCACCTTTGTTCCTATTCATGTGGCTGAGGACCGAGTGGCCTCCCTCGCTGGCATTCTAGGTAGCCTAGTTTCCGCCTTCCCTCAGATGTACCTTGGGCTCCCTCTCTCGGATCAGAAATTTTCAGTGTCAACCCTAGAGTTCCTCGCCACTAGGATCTCGAATCAGATCCCGAGCTGGCACACCTTGTTGATCCCGCTTGGCGGGCGGCTTACCCTCCCCACGACTGTCCTTTTGCCACTACCCACCCTCGCCATGTCCATGCTCCCCCCTTCCAAAGGGACGCTCAAGAAAATGGACAGGCCAAGGCGCGCCATGCTCTGGAAGCCTGCTGCGTCCTGCTCTGGGGGCGACTGCCAGGTCGCTTGGGACCTAGTCTTCCTGCTTTGGGGCGACTGCCAGATCGCTTGGGACCTAGTCTTCCTGCTTTGGGGGCGACTGCCAAGTCGCTTGGGACCCTTGGGAGGCTAGATAGCATATAGCCTCGAGAAAAGTACATGTAGACACACAAAAGTACTAACTTTCTATAAACTTATGAAGTATCGGATTTGCCACAATTCTGAATGTTGATGGAGGAATCATGCTAGGTTTCTGAAGGAAAAGGAACTTACTAGAATTTTGAACTACCTAGAATCCTAGATGTAGAACAACTGATAACCGTAGTTAACTTGGTGACCAATGTCAAACATGCATCTGATGCAGAAATCTATTGTGCAAGATGCATATGTTGCATCATGAGGGCAAGTAGAAACTGCATGAACTTGCATACTACACACAAAATCTAATTTCTCCCAAACAAAATTGATCAACTTGGTGACCAATTCTATTGGCTGAAATTACTTTGGGCATTGCTTCTCTCTGCATAAAAATGTGAGCCTGCATGTAGTAGAGAAAAGTTTAGTATTCTTGATGCAAATTAGCAAGAAGAAAAAATGATGATAAGTAGAAGCAAAAAAAAATGAATGCATGTTGTTTCTACATTTATGTTTGGGAAAAGGTAACCTGGAACCTTTTTATCTAGTGTATGGTATGCTCACGGTTGGTATGTTCATTAAAACTTTAGATATTTTCATATCTTAGGTAGATGGATGCTGATCTTAACGAGTCACCTCCAAAAAATTTGCATGTTGTTTTTAGCTACGAGGCGGGACAAGCTGCAGGAACATCTACTGGGGACGGTAATGTAAGAGGAGTGACTCTCTCTAGTGAAACGAAAGGCTTCCTAAACTCTGTTTCAAAAAAGGGCTCCTAAACTCTTTAACATATGAGAGATGGTTTCTATTTCAAATAGGCCAAAACTGTGTTATAGTGTCCCTGTCTATGAAGTTATGTACATCTAATATACATCTAAAAAGAGGATAATATACATCTAAGTAAAAAAAAGCTAGTATACATATAGGTAAAATCTAACAGGAACCTAATATACATACATGGACTTAAAAAATTCCCACCCACATATATGCTAAATGTACTTTTAAAAACAAAGTAATAATGTAATATAAAACTAAAATATTCAGGGCCTGAAAAAAGGAATGCAAAAGCCTATACAACGCCCTATTATGCCTCTATAGATACAACTAAATATACATCTACATAAAATCACAATGCTCATTTTAGAGAAGGTAACATTCATCCAGCCAAAAAAGATGTCACCTAGAGATGAACTAAAGAAAATGTATGTTACCATCTGTACATGAACTATGTCACATTAGGTATAAAATTTGCAACCATGAAGGGAGAAAAATAGTACCATCTATACTGGAACTAATATACATCCAGGACTGAACTATTGTACATCCACAAAAGAAGTCCTAGCAAAAATATGTCACCTAGAGATGATGTGTACATGAACTACGTTACTCAGGTGTTAAACTAACATATTTGCAACCATGAATGGATAAAAAACCATCTATACATGAACTAATAAACATCCAAGATTGAGCTATTGTACATCCACAAGAGAAACTGATGTACATTCATGGATGAAAGTAGAAAACTAACAAAATTTATCATGCTCTATTATAAAATGGACACTGAAAAAATTAGGAACAAAAATATAGATCTAGGTATGACAGAATATACATCGCAAAGATAACAATAGACATCCTACCTAGGAATAGAAATATAGTCAAAACTTCCTAGCAACTGCATAAATGTTCAGAGCTAATTGTCTTCATAGGTAGCATAATGTTGTAACTAGCACTAACCCGGAGTAGAACTAGATGCAGCATGCAGAGATCTTGTTGACCCACATGAGCCAGTATGCCATGCTAGAAAGGGGCCGACACCCTCCTGTGGTTATTCCCGTGCAGCGCCACACACATACCAGCATACCCGATCGCGATGGGCACACCGAACAGCACCAGTTGCACCGCCGTGACCGGTGCGAGCAGAAGCGTCCTCAACCACCTGTATGCGTCGGTGCGCCGCCTAGTGATGGTGAGGACTCTGGCAAAATGGCTATGCTCCTGAACGGTGTGTCGGGTAGGTGGATCCGGTGTATGAATGGGCTGCGACAAGGGGACCCACTGTCCCCATACTTTTTCCTTGTCATGGCTGAGCTCCTTCGTTGCCTGCTGGTCGAGGACGTGGGCAACAGGCGCATACTTCACCCCTCGCGGATGACCTGCCGTGCCCCATGATCCAGTACGCCAACGACACGCTGGTTATCCTATGTGCCGAGACCTCCCAGATGCAGCGTCTACGTGCTACCTTGGACGCTTTTTCCCGGGCCACGGGTCTCAAGATCAACTTCCACAAGAGCACCTTCGTTCCTATTCATGTGGCCGAGGAACGAGCTACCTCCCTCGATGGCATTCTGGGCTACCTAGTTTCCTCCTTCCCTCAAACATACCTTGGGCTCCCTCTCTCGGATCAAAAATTTCCCGCGTCGACCCTAGAGTTCCTCACCACTAGGATCTCGAATCGGATCCCGAGCTGGCGCACCTTGTTGATCCCGCTTGGCGGGCGGCTTACCCTCCCCATGATTGTCCTTTCAGCACTCCCCACCCTCGCCATGTCCATGCTCCCCCTTTCCAAAGGGACGCTCAAGAAAATGGACAGGCCAAGGTGCGCCATGCTGTGGAAGCCTGCTGCTTCCTGCTCTGGGGGCGACTGCTCGGTCGCTTGGGACCTAGTATTACGTTTGTGGTTTGAGGGAGGGCTAGGAGTCGTGGACTCCGCTCTCCAAAATACCTGCCTACTGCTCAAGAACCTCCATGCCCTCTTCTCTAGGTGCGACACTCCCTGGATGCACTGGATTCATTGGATCTACATGTGCACGCGCCCACAACCCTCGACCCCCTTGTGGCGCGGATTTGAGTCCCTAATTCCCCTATACCATGCCATTACACGGGTGGTGTCAGGTGTCAGGACTTCTACCTTAGTTTGGTTTGACTTGTGGACATCCCTTGGCCCTCTCATCGATGCTCTCATCGTCGCCTTCTCCCACTACCTCTTGCCCCAGCCGACGGTTGATGAGGCCAGTGGTGAAGGTACCCCTACATCTCGCTCTGACCACACATCTCCACACAAGCGGAAGCAGACTGGCTTTCCTCCGTGGCCACCTCCGTTCTGTGTGCCTCTCGAGTGATCCTGACCACTGCGCTATCGCCTTTGGTGTCTCAGGCGAGTTCCATATCGGTGACGTGTACCGTGTATTGTCTTCCTCCGGGTGCACCGTGCCGCACCAAGAGATCAACTGGGGAACTTTGCGCTGCCGCGGGTGCGTGTGTTCTTCTGGATTCTACGCCTAGGACGAACAAGAACGCGTGCCCATCTGTTCCATGTGGGGTGTGTATGCTCTCCGCACTACCCTTTCTGCCCTGGCGTTCCTGAAGATCTGGAGCACTTGTTTGCATGATGCCTGCGCCTCTCGACCCTCTGGGCACGCCTTGCAGATAGTCTACGGTTGCCCCCCGATGCGGATGTCATTGTTATGCTAGACGCCCTCTCTGCCCGACTCCCTCGCATGCACGTGATTTCCCTCCACCCTGTCCCGCTCGCAATCCTATGGTCGGTGTGGAAGTCGCACAATAGCATGGTGTTCTACGGTGCTTCCCTCCCGACTAGCCAGATTGCCGTCCTGATCAGGGATCACCTATGCTTGTGGATTGTCTGGGCTCCCCGCCGAGTCGATCTCGGCCCCCTTCAGGACCGGTGTGATCGTGTAGCTTAGCCTTCTCTCCCCCTTTTTTGTTGTGCTCTTGGGCGGTGGGATGCCACCCCCGCGCATCGTGACCCTCTCACGATGTTGCTACCATGTTACTTGTTTTTTCTTAATGGAAAATGAGACTGCATTCAGGTGGGCTATCGCCCCCCCCCCCCCCCCCCCTTGCACCCTAAAATAAATTATGAACATGAAAGTTGAAACCAAGTTCTGAATATATCAAATAGACTTTTCCACGAGCTAATGGTACTCACCGAACTTATTCTGAAACTAGCCGCTCGGGACAGTCTCTCACCGGACTAACATGAAAGTATGCTTCTCACCAAACTTTACCTGACTAGCCATATGTAAACATTTTCTCGCCGATTTATCTAATAAGAGAACTTCAGAAGTTTATGCACACAAAAAGATTTTTTTAAAGAGTATATTTAATAGTGCGAAGATACCAATTACACCTAGCCTCTGTAACAACGCATGTCCTAGCTACCTTATGGATGTACATAGCCCAAAAAAAGAAGAATAATTAAAAAAAGTCTCACTACAGAAAACTATTTCTCAAAGCAACAATATTGACGCCACCATAACAACACCATAAGTCCAACCACTTCAATAGCAACGCCTTGAAGGAAACAATGCACAAGCACCATCGTCGCCCGGTTAAAAATCATAGTTTTTCACCCTAGAGAAAGTTATTGTTTGCAAAAAACCTGTACAGACCTTCATAAATAGGTAACGACACTCTATCTGATGAAGATGTGACCACAAATGGACCATAGATGTGCATCGGTAGATAACCTGCATAAGGGAAGACATTTTCTATTAAAAATCTTGTTATTTTTACATAGTCATAGCGACCAGATAACGATAAGCGCTCTCATCCCAAGAAGAGTTTTGTACTTAACATCTACCCCATATAGCCAATTGCCAAATATATTTGCAACACTAGAAGGAGGACTTAGCCTAGAAGCTATAGATGATTAACCATATAGTTATAGTGAATTTGTGGTGGAAGAAAAGATGTTTGATTGTCTCATCGTGATGATAGAAAACACATTGTTTACTTTCTTGCTAATTCTTTCTAGGGATTTCTATTTTTGTGCCCCTAGTTCATTAGTTGTATTTAGTTTTCCCAGCCGTTTGGTTTTTCCTCAGTTTTCTCTGGCCGCTTAGTTTTTCCTCACTTTTCCCCTCCCTCCATTCTAAAATCCTCACATGCGCTCGGACAGGGGGATACCGTCAGGTCAAAGGGTTGACTGTTACATGCTGACAGGTAGGACCGTGTTGGGTGGGTCCTGTGTTGAGTGTTACATTACGTCGCCTCAACTGTTACATGCTGACAGGTGGGGTCAGGATACACGGCGGACCAGCCATCCGTCTCTCACTGACTTGTGGGCCCTGTTTTTCTTGATTGTGTGGTTGGTGCAGCCAATGACAAATGGGGCCATTCTGTGGGACCGTCAAAGCCAATGAACGGTGGGACCGCTATGTGGAGTCGTTCTGTGGGGCCTTCGTAGCCAATGACCAGTGGGGCCGTCATGTGGGGATGGAGGGGGGATTTGCATATTTGCCACGTTTTACTTTGCAACTTGCATATTTACCATTTTGTGTGTCACTGACATGTGGTGGTCATGTGGCAAATATGCAAATTTCAAAGAAAAAGTTTGGCAGATATGCAAAATTGGCAAATATGAAATAATTCACAGGTGGGGTCGTGTATGACACGTCGACTCTCTCTCTCTCATCCGCTCCCAGCTCCCAGCCCCACCAGCTCCTATCCCACCGGTGGACAGAGCAGCCATCATCGGCGTGTCGCCCGATCTGTCCTACGGCGGTATCGGACGGACTGCCATGCTGCACCTAAACCACGGCTCTGGCACCTGTTTCGTCTGCACACATTGTACATTGAGGCAGTACTGACCGCAGGCAGGTCCGTCACCCACGACGACCGAGATTTGGTTCTGTCGCCATAGCTCGATGAACAGTCACAGCAATTGCTAGTAGTGCTTGCTAAGACCTCCGCTTGTGCTCGTCCCAGCTTAATCGATTCGGTTCCCGTAATTTCCCCGATATTGTAGGTGCACATTAGTCCTCAATGTCTGGTCGTAGCGGGTACACCGGCGAGGGTGGGGAATCGATCATGGCATGGCCACATTCTCCTTCTCCTACCATGTCGGAAGTGCATGTAGCTCCTTCTCTTTGTACTACCGTTGAATTTGAAGTGCTGACATGGCCTGTCGGACTGATTCCAATTTGGTTTGTTTTGGGATTGTTACAGTGTGCTATGCAGGCCGATGATCCATGGTACATTGCATACCAAGATGAATCAACTCAGTGGTCTGGCCATAGGATGGATTTGGAGGAGATGGTTGCCAAGTTAGGTGATGAATTGGCCTGTAAAAACCTGTTGATATTCGAGCTGAAGTGTACTTTCGAGGAAGAATTTAGATCTTATTCGCAAAGAGAAGTTGACACCTGAGGTTGATCTTGCCGTATCTGATTAAGTCGTAGAAAATCTAAAACATGAACTTCAAGTGAAGTGGGGGGATAGTAGATTCATGTGGGTGGTTTTAGTAGTTGTCATCCACATCCTAGCAGTTATAGTATACGGTTGTGGTGAAGGGTGGCACGCATAATGATTAGTTGAATATATAGCTAATTTAAAGAGTAGAATTATTATTCAATAGATGGTTGTGAGTTCCTGCTAATTTAGTTACTTTGCGGTCCCAAAGTTGTCGAGAGAATACATTGCGGTGCCCGAATTGCTTGCCATTGGATCTAGCGGTCCCAAAGTGGTCGAGAGAATGCATTGTGGTACTCGAGTTGCTTGCCATTGGATCTAGCGATCCCAAAGTTGTCGAGAGAATGCATTGCAGGGCCCGAGTTGCTTGCCATTGGATCTAGCTGCCCATAGTTGGCGTGCGAAACTCCTAGAGGGTCAAGTTGGGGCCTATCAGTTTTGACTGTTTTGTCGCTGCCATCGTGGCTGCCATGTAGAGTAGTAGCGTTGGTGGCAGCATCCATTCCCCGTTCCAAATTAGTGGCTGAGATTGTCAATCCAAGTTAGTTGACTCAAATTCCTCAAGATACAATCGAATCTAAATTAACTAATTTGGGTCGGAGCGAGTATTACTTATGAATCAGCTTTAGAGCATATCCACCATCCTCACTGCTGAAATACATATCAATTTTGATTCAAATCATACATATTTCGATCAAATTTATACAAGCCCATCGGAGATTGTCAAAGCAAGTACTACTACTTATGAATCAGCTTTAGAGCATATCCACCGGTCTCATGGCTCAAATACATGTCAAATTTATTCAAATCATACATATATTTTAAGTCACAAAATTTTGGTTCAAATTGGGCTTAAATTTGTCCCAATTTTAAGTGGACGGTGAGCTAGCCGCCCTCCCGGCCGTATGTGTACTCCAAGAAGTACGGGCAAAGTGCTCCCATCCGGCCTTCACCATTGAAGTGCACCTTGACGTGCTAGCCATGGCCGTGGCCTGCCTCCCATAGCTTCGGTTCATGAGGGTTGATGGCTTAATGCACGGCACCCAGAAAAGTGCTGGTGCATGGTTAATGTAGAGCTTGTTGGGAACCCCAAGAGGAAGGTATGATGAGCACAGCAGCAAGTTTCCCTCAATATGAAACCAAGGTTTAATCGAACCAGTAGGAGCAAGGAAACACCCCAAAGGTGTTACTAGCTGAGCTTTGGCAGGGCGCACTACCGGTGCTAGTAGCAACATGGAGACCTGCACAACACAACCACAGAACTTTGTCCCCAACTTGCGATGAGGTTGTCAATCTCACCGTGTTTTGTGGAAAACAAAGGATTAAACGTATCGAATGGAAAGAAGTAAAAGTTTGCAAAAATTAAACACAAAGAAGTAAACGATTTGTAGATTGAATGTAAAAGACAAGGACCGGGATCCATAGTTCACTAGAGGTGGCTCTCCTTAGATAGATAACATGCTGGGTGAACAAATTACAGCGGGGCAATTGACAAACATCGAGAAAGCAATACATGCATATACTAATCATCTTGACTCCTTTGGAACTTGATTGGGCATTATAATATTATACATAGACCGCCATCCAACTACATCTATGACTAATAATCCACCTTCAGGTTATCATCCGAACCCCTCCAGTATTAAGTTGCAAGCAACAGATTATTGCTTTACGAATTACGTGTAAAGTAAACAATACGATTGTTCTATGAACAAAGGATTGTTGTTTTCTCCCTAGTAGCAACAACACATCTAGTACCTTAGAGATTTCTGTCACTTCCCCAGATTACCAGAGGCATGAACCCACTATCGAGCATAAATACTAACTCTTGGAGTTGCTAGCATCTACTTGGCCAAGATAGCTACTAACAACGGAAAGCATGCAAGATCACAAATAACAAAGACATGATAGAATCAATAATCAATCTGAAATAGCATCTCAATATCCATCGGATCCCCGCAAAAAGACATGTATGATTACAAATAGATGATCTTGATCATGAACGGAGCTCACAAGATCTAGACATGAAAGCACAAAGGAGGAGAACCAGCCATCTAGCTACTACATGGATCAGTCGTCCAAGGATGAACTACTCACGCATCACACCGGAGGCTTGCATGGTGATGAAGAAGGCCTCCCGGGGGAATTCCCCTCTCCGGCAGGGTGCCGGGAAGAGCTTCAGATCCCTCCCGATCTAGGGATGGAGATGACGGTGGCTATAGACTCTTTCGTGGATTTTTGATTGGGTACTTAGGGTTTATGTCCCGAGGGCATCTTATAGTCGGAAGGGGAGGCCGAGGGGTTCTAGGGGCCACCACACCACCCCCTAGCGTGGGCCCAGCTTAGCCGCGCGGCCAGGTGGTGTGGCCAGCCTCTGGCCCCTCTCCGTCTCGTATTCTGGCATCTGATGACTTCCGGAAAAATAGGCACTTTGGCTTTTGTCCCGTCCAATTCCGAGAATATTCATTTTCTGACTTTCCTAGAACCAAAAACAGCAGAAAACACGCAGCTAGCACTGTGGCTCTTGTTAATAGGTTAGTCCAAGAAATCATATGAAAAGTACTCCAAAGTTGGAACAAAACACAAGAAAGTGGATAAAACCAAGCATGGGACATCAAAAATTATAGATACATTTGCAATGTATCAACATCCCCAAGCTTAACTCCTGCTCGTCCTCGAGTAGGTAAGTGATAAAAAGAAAGAATAATTTTTGAGGTGACATGCACCATCAACGACTTGATCAAAGTATTTGTAAAACATTCAAAGCTGGGATCATAGTACTTCAATCATAACATGAAAGACAAAGTTCTAGCAATAAGACAAAGAAACTATGATGCAACATGAAAAGGCACAAACAAAAGATTCATGAATAACAATGCTTTGCAAGACGTTTGTTTGTTTCACATAAAGAAAACATAGCATAAAAGTATTCAGCTTGTCCCTCAATAAAGTAGCAAATATAAATGCATAGGACACCTTCAAAGTTCATAAGAGTGACTAGATACAATAGTTTAAAACAAGCAATATCAAAGTATGCATCAATCAACTAGTCTTGGGACAATGCACATAGAACTAAGAATGGCCACTATGCTCTCAAAGTAGGTGCATAAAGATAGAAGGTGGAGACTCAATATAATGGTGGAAGAAAGGCCTTTTTATAAAAGGAAGTAGGGATTCAAGTCTCATAAAGAGCTTCCAAAAATTATGGTACTTATAGCTTTCAGCTCTCATTGCCCCTATCATAAGCATCTTGAAGTGATTAAGGTTAAAGTGAACACACTATGGTGTACATGCTTGATGAAGTATAAGTTAGAAATCTCATGTCCCTTGTATACGAGGACCGCTCCTCATGCTACTCAAGTTTAGTCACCGGTAAGTTCTTGTCATCGTAAGTACATGTGTATCATAGAGAACCGCCAACGGGGTACCCCTTGCCCGATGATACGGAAGAATCCCCATATCAAAATGACAAGGCAAGCAGACAACAAGCATATCAGCAATCTTCTTATTTACCATGGGAATATGGTGCTTTTTTCTCTCTTTCCTCTTTTCATAGTATCTTTTTTTTTCTTTTTCTCTTTTTCTCAATATAGGACTCTTTTTTTATAAGAAGAATGCTTCATAGACAGCTCATTATGGTTACGCTGCAAGTTTTCACCATGTCAGCATGGATTAGACCAGCGGCCCAGGCGTTTCTCTAACACATATACATAACTCCATGGACTTACAAGCTCCCATTTCATTTCACACCGACGACATCCATATACAAAAGAGCATGATATCAACTAGGTACAAGTACCAAGTGCAATGTTGAAAGCGTTCCCCATGAAAGCATGGTTCTGCTAATCCCCAACAAATAAGTGCAAGCATATACAACATAGATGACATAGTGGTTCAAGTTTATTAAGGGCAAGAAAAGTAAAGTGTGCCATCAAGTTCGTGAGAGCTTTAATCACTAGTTTTCTCATAACAAGTTTAATTTGGAAGGTAAACAAAAGCATGAATATACTTGGAATAGCATAAGCTAGTAGGTAGGTATGGTGGACTCTTTGGAATAACTTGGTTTAGGAAGTTGGATGCATGAGTGGAACTCATACTTTGTTGTGGAGGCTAGCAAAAGACTAGGAGCGACAAACTAAGAGAGCAATAATGGTCATAATCATGCAGAGCGACAAAACATCGTTGATCAAAGCATAAAGTGATACTACAGTTGAAAACTAAAGGATCATAAAGGCTATGGTGACTTGAGATAGTCATAACATGGTGTGAGCATGTGCCAAGTCAACCCAAATAAAGCATCGAAGGAGAATACCATTATACTATGCTTTAATATACTAAAACAACGCATGATTCATCCAAGACACATTAAGCAATCTCAATTGTTTATAACAAGTCATGCTACAACAAAGAATTCTAAGCATAAAGCCAAAACAATATCAAGCATGGCATGACAAAGCATAGGCCACAGTCAAAAACAAGCTCTTTTTACCATATAAGCATGAACTTTCCTACTCTTTTCCAAACCAAACCAAACTATTTGCAAACCAATGTATGAAAGAGGGGGTCCAACCAATTTATTCAGAAAACTAAGAATACCAAGCAAACGAAAAACCAAAACAAAAACGAAGAAAGAAGACGCTCCAAGAACAACACAACTGTGCATGAAACAATAAAAATGAAGCGTTTGGAAGAAACCTGAGATTTTTATTGATGAAGAAGGGGGTGCCTTGGGCATCCCCAAGCTTTGACGCTTGAACTTCTTGGATATTTTTTGGGGTGATACGTGCGGCATCCCCAAGCTTGAGCTTTAGTCCATCCTTCATCTCATTACTCATTCCTTCCATACACCTGAAATTTTTCCTTCATACAAAACTTCACACAATCTTTATTAGCAACATTAGTGCACTCAAGATAAATAAGTCTTAAGGTTCCGTTATAACACCAAATAAACTTCCATTAGAACACTAGCTACTGTAGAATTTCCCTCAAAAATCTCAATTCCCCAAAAGAACTCAAGAAGGAACCAACAAGAAGCAAATGCAGAAAATGGCAGAAATCTGTCAAAACAGACCAGCAGGTAAAGACGAATTTTTTTGAAGACCTTATGTTGCTCAAATCAAAAAGTGTTGAACTAACGAAAGCTATATAACAACCTGGGGCAAAAGCACAAAAATTCATGCCTCAAAAAGACGTTCAGAGATTTTACACGAATTTTTACGGTGAAGCACAGAAATCTGTTTCGGGACAACAACTTTCTCAATCATTACTTGTCTCTCATTAGAGGTTACTCTTGGCACAAAAAGCAAATAAAAAGGATAAGGAGAGGTTATTACAGAGGTAATAACTTCCAAGACTCGTCTAAAACTTTTGGGTTATCTCCCAATAAGTACTTTTCTTTAACGCTTTTAAGTTAGGCATAAGAAGCAAGAAAAAGAATCAAGTGTTCTCAAATGAAGAAGCGTTAAAACCAAATTTCTTGCCCTTGCCTCTTTTACTTTTATTATTAACCTTGGGGAAAATATGATTGTTTGGTGGAGAAGAAAGGTGCATGGTCCCCTTTCCCACATCTATTATTGCTCCAAGGAGTTCTAATAGGGACCTTCCAAGTATAATTTGTCCTTTTCCTGCACATTCAATAACAAGATAATCAGTATAAATCATTTTCCCAAGGATCTTTGTAAACACTCCTTCAGCTATTCCAAGAGGTAATATGGTAGTATTATTAGCAAGAGATATTTCTTTTCCTCCTTCAGTAAGCCCCCAAGTATTCAAAGATTCATAAATCTCTTTGGGCATAAGACAAAATTCAGACATAATATCACAGCGGGCTTGAAAAGTTTCAGTGTTTATGTCAATCTTTACTGTAGGGAGCCACTTTGATGGTTCAGAATTTATTGGAACATAATTGTGATTCTCCCTAAGCATATTATAGCAATCTTTTAAGCTAGTAGTGCTAGTCTCAAGAGTGTTCAACCTAGCAAATATTTTTGCGAAAGAAATATCAGTTTGGCTAGGCAAGTTGTAAGTGAGGATCAATTTCTTTATAGCATTAATAGCATCATCCTCATTACATTGGAGGAAATATCCTCCCACAACATCATATAAAGCATATCTATAGCAAAGAGCAATCCCAAGGTAAAAACTGCTAAGGAACAAGCTTTGAATCATTTTAGGCTCAGTTTTTTCATGTAGATCAGAGATTCTAGACCAAGCTTCCTTAAAACTTTCCTCAATTCCTTGTTTAAAAGTGAAAATCATTTCCTCGGGTGACATAGTGACTGGAGCAAGGCTAGACATAGTGGCAACTCAAGATAGGAACTATTTTTTTTGTGTTTTCAAATAAGAAAGCAAACTAGTAAAACTATTTTTTTGTGTTTTTTAATAACAAAACAAGCAAACAAAGCAAAACAAAAATAACAAAGTAAAGAGATTGGTTATGAGGGACTCCCCTTCTGAAGATGTCCTTGACTCCCTGGCAACGGCGCCAGAAAAATCTTTGATGGCGTGTAGTTGACGTGGGAGCTTCTTTTTCTTCGTTCCCCGGCAACGGCGCCAGAAAAATGCTTGATGGCTCAATGCACAGCGCCTAGAAAAGTGTTGGTGCGTGGTTGATGTAGAGCTCGTTGGGAACCCCAAGAGTAAGGTATGATGAGCACAGCAACAAGTTTCCCTCAATATGAAACCAAGGTTTAATCGAACCAGTAGGAGCAAGGAAAGACCCCAAAGGTGTTACTAGCTGAGCTTTGGCAGGGCGCACTACCGGTGCTAGTAGCAACATGGAGACATGCACAACACAACCACATAACTTTGTCCCCAACTTGCGATTAGGTTGTCAATCTCACCGTGTTTTGCGGAAAACAAAAGATTAAACGTATCGAATGGAAAGAAGTAAAAGTTTGCAAAAAGTAAACACAAAGAAGTAAACAGTTTGTAGATTGAATGTAAAAGACAAGGATCGAGATCCATAGTTCACTAGAGGTGGCTCTCCTCAGATAGATAACATGTTGGGTGAACAAATTACAGCGGGGCAATTGACAAACATCGAGAAAGAAATACATGCATATACTAATTATCTTGACTCCTTTGGAACTTGATTGGGCATTACAACATTATACATAGACCGCCATCCAACTACATCTATGACTAATAATCCACCTTCAGGTTATCATCCCAACCCCCTCCAGTATTAAGTTGCAAGCAACAGATTATTGCTTTACGAATTGCGTGTAAAGTAAATAATATGATTGTTCTATGAACAAAGGATTGTTGTTTTCTCCCTAGTAGCAACAGCACATCTAGTACCTTAGAGATTTCTGTCACTTCCCTAGATTACCAGAGGCATGAACCCACTATCGAGCATAAATACTAACTCTTGGAGTTGCTAGCATCTACTTGGCCAAGATAGCTACTAACAACGGAAAGCATGCAAGATCACAAATAACAAAGACATGATAGAATCAATAATCAATCTGAAATAGCATCTCAATATCCATCGGATCCCCGCAAACACAACATGTATGATTACAAATAGATGATCTTGATCATGAACGGAGCTCACAAGATCTAGACATGAAAGCACAAAGGAGGAGAACCAGCCATCTAGCTACTACATGGATCCATAGTCCAAGGATGAATTACTCACGCATCACACTAGAGGATTGCATGGTGATGAAGAAGGCCTCCAGGGTGAATTCTCCTCTCCGGCAGGGTGCCAGGAGGAGCTTCAGATCCCTCCTGATCTAGGGATGGAGATGACGGTGGCTATAGAATCTTTCGTGGATTTTTGATCGGGTACTTAGGGTTTATGTCCCGAGGGCATCTTATAGTCGGAAGGGGAGGCCGAGGGGGTGCCAGGGGCCACCACACCACCCCCTAGCACGGGCCCAGCCTGGTCGCACGGCCAGGTGGTGTGGCCGGCCTCTGGCCCCTCTCCGTCTCGTATTCTGGCATCAGATGACTTCCGGAAAAATAGGCACTTTGGCTTTTGTCCCGTCCAATTCCGAGAATATTCATTTTCTGACTTTCCTGGAACAAAAAACAGCAGAAAACAGGCAGCTGGCACTGTGGCTCTTGTTAATAGGTTAGTCCAATAAATCATATGAAAAGTACTCCAAAGTTGGAATAAAACACAAGAAAGTGGATAAAACCAAGCATGGAACATCAAAAATTATAAATACATTTGCAATGTATCAAGGGCTTGATCTGTACCATCATAGTGATTTTGTAGACGATGGCTTCAATCGTCTTCACATCACTGACCACTGTCAGCACCACAGCCGTAGATGTTGCGGATTATGGCTTCAATCGTCGTCGCATCGATGACCACTGTTGGCACCACAGCCGTAGATGTTGCAGATGATGGCTTCCATCAGTGTATTTCATCGATGGCCACTGCCGGCACCACCGCCATCACACTGATGTTGCGCATGATGGCTTCCATTAGTGTCTTTCATCAGCAACGGGTATGAGGATGTGAACAGAAGTGAGACAGACAGAGACATAAATTTCAGACGGTTAGATCCCCACCACCACACGCTGTTCTAGGAACCGCGCTTAGATCCATGCCGCCGCAAGCCATTCTGACCCCCATGCGTAGGTCTGTGCCTCCGTACATCGATAGGAGGGGAGGAAGATGCGGCTGGTATACATGCGACAGGGAAAGGGAGGGAGAGACATCTAGCCCGTCGGGCTCTCCTCTCCGTAGCCCAACGGGAGAGATATACCTCCAGCCCGTCGGATCATGATGTATCCAATGGTGGTTGGCTAAGATCCGTGTGACATACATCTCGACCAATCAGAGCGCAGCCAAATTGAGCGCTAGTTGATGTGGTTGGTATACGTGCGTTAGGGAAAGGGAGGGAGAGACATCCAGCCTGTCGGGCTCTCCTTGCCGTACAAGGTTAGGTGCGCCCATCGAGAGAGACAGACCTCCAGCCCGTCGAATCATGATGTATCGAACGGTGGTTGGCCAAGATCCGTGTGACATACATCTCGACCAATCAGAGCGCTAGCCAAACTGAGACATGAGAGAGGAGAAAAGTGAGGAAAACTTTAGCAGGAGGGGAAAACTGAGGAAAACTTTAGTGGGAGGGGAAAACTGAGTAGAGCTAAGAAAAACAAGGACGCTCACATAAAAAAATAACTAAGGGAAATTCAAGCTTTTGGCATAACAAATGAAAAATGTGTTATTTGAACAAAATGATCCATCTTGGCCGACATTATATTGTTTGCAACTCAAAGATACGCAAGTGTGCCAAATTTGGCCTTATTTAGACAAAGTATGTTTTGGGATGGGTTATCTTGGAGGTTGACTGAGTAGAAAGCCATGCATCTTTATAGCTAGTAGCTCATTCCAAGAAGGATTTAAGTAGTGGTTTAGGGGAGAAGTCCATTTCTCTTTATTTCATTTTCCTTTATTATTCATGCTAGGTTTTAGTTAACATAACAAGACTTCATGCGAATGTTGCACTATGTTTTGACTTCATTTTTGAATTAAACTAACCCTAAAACCATTTATTTGAATTTAATCACTTAGAAAAAGAAAAATATGGTTGATTACAAGTAAATCCAAAATTTCCAATTTCATATGGTAAATCAATCCAGGATACACAAGTGTACTAAATTTTGGATCAATTGGTCAATGTTTACTATGGTTTAAGCCATGAACTAGCATGTGTTGACCACATGTCAAGGGAAAAACTGAGCAGTGCTAAGCAACTAGGTGCATGACAATAGAAACTTGCAATAACACATACATTATGGGGTTTCCAACATACAAACTTGGAAGCGTCACAAACATTGACAGTAGTTCAAATTCAATACAAACATTGACAATAGTTCAAATTCATCATACAAATTCAAATTCATTTTTTTCTTGCTCCTAGTGTTTTTTGCTGGAATATTCTCGGAGTTCACCACCTTGCTCCGGGTGATCCTGGCTGAAATATTCTCGGAGTCCACCATCAGCTTATTTTGTTTGTTCCATTTGTTCTTTTTCTCTGCATCAAATGAATCAAGTGCTTCAGTCTGTCGTACAATTGGTTCAACCACGTTTTGATTCATTGGTTCATACGGTTCAAAACGCATTAGCATCATTTCTTCAATATCCTCTTGTGTAATTCCTTTACTTTTGAACTCTGCTTCCAATGAATAAATTGCTTCAATCTCCCATGCATTTGGTGCAATCTCCCCTTCATTTGGTTCAATATCCTCTCGATCCATTGGTTCAATATCCCCTGCATGTGTTTCAATCTCCCCTGCATTTGGTTCAATCTCCCCTGCATATGGTTCAATCTCTCCTGCATTTGGTTCAATCTCCCCTGCATTTGGTTCAATCTCCTCTCGGTCCGTTGGTTCAATCTGCAATGTATCCATTGGCTCATTTTCCTCTCATTCAGATACTTCATTCTCATCTGCATTTGCTGCTCCTGCCTGATCATCCATTCCATAAGCTGGGTCCACTTCATTTTTAAAAAGCCTAGCAGTGTGCCCTAGGATCCCACAACGTGTGCACTTACGTCGTCGAGGTGGTGCACCACCCTCTGCACTAGCTCTCATCCTATTCTTCCTTGGCCTACCTGCTGGTCTAGTAAAAACTGGAGGGTATAGCTTGAAGCCTGTATTCACTTCCATCCATTGGTCTTTTCCCCACAAGGCTGGAACATTCTGAGCATATGCTGCCCTAAATTTGGCAATGGAGAAATACTCCGACACGTACTGATCAACTTCACCCTCTTCACCTCCTAGAACACCCATGAAAAACAATGCATGTATGTAGGGTTTCCCACGGAGCTGCCATTGCCTGCAATGGCATGTCCTGTCAGCCAAACTCACTGGACACCTCCAATGCCTATCTTTACTGTCAGTGTACGTTACCTCAGCCTCCATTCCTTTTCTAATGCATTTCATCTTCAATTGTTTTGCACTGGCATGCAAAGCTTTAATCAAAGATGGGAGGATGAGATGGCCATCATATATTATTGATGCAATTATTTGACGCAAATCGATCTT
This sequence comes from Avena insularis, assembly GCA_023614405.1. NCBI lineage: Eukaryota > Viridiplantae > Streptophyta > Magnoliopsida > Poales > Poaceae > Avena > Avena insularis. Next base: position 459,734,994 of record CM042696.1, on the reverse strand, counting down.
TATCATGATCATCTGCCTAATCTTATCAAATATTTGCCACAAGATAAGCCCTTTCAATGACTTGACATTTGCATTGAGACTCTCTGCAAGGTTACTTGTCACATAGTATACCTTGCAAAATTCATTGAATTGGCTTCTTGACCACGCCATTCCATGATGTGCATCCAAGTACTTCTTCACCGCAGGTTTTTGTTTATACAACACTTCCAAATGATATAGATGCTTCCTCAAACTGCATGTGTATAAAGCTGGCCATAGGTTGTCAGTATAAACTTTACCCTTGAATTTCTTGTAAAATTCTGCACTAAGTGTCACATACATTCCATATGCTCCACTCTGGGGAATATTGCTTCTACAGCTTTCTCCAAACCTTTGCAAGCGTCCTTATGGATAGTAAGTCCTGGTGGATGACCTATAAGGTTGCACAAATTCTCTAAAATCCAAGTCCAACTTTCCTCTGACTCAGTATCCAAAACTCCAAAAGCAACAGGGAACATCCAATTGTGGCCATCAACTGCAGTAGCAGCTACTAGTTGTCCTTTAAATCTGCCATGAAGAGTTGTTGCATTTACGGCCAAATAAGGCCTGCAACCATCCAGAAACCCTTGCCAGCAAGCTTTGAAACAAACAAAAGCACTTCTAAAGCACTCCTTCTCCATTGTCTTCCCTTTTATTTTGTACTGAACTGTCTCCCTATCTATCTATACAACACTACCTGGACTAGCCATCTCCACTTCAGCTTTGAAGCTGTAAAGCAACTAAAAACTTTCATTCCATGGACCATTGATCCTATCAAGAGGTTGCCACCGAGGTGAATTCAACTATGAAATAAAAAACGAGGTTTGAGTTTCGGAATGTTTACCTTCGGCCTCATCCTTGGAAACCTTTAGCTGTGCATTTTCAAGCCGGAGAGCTTTGATCTCTTTCCGCTTGTTGCAAATATTCTTCAACAAATCCTAGTTATAGGAATATACTTTCTATAAGTCAGAATACCCAAATTCAGAAGTCTACTAAAGACTCGAGCTAATATTTATACTAATATCAGCACGAGCCTTGGGGGATACACTAGTTCATTCTTTGGCATCCTAAGGAAGCATAAAACCAGATTTAATTTTCCAGCTTCATGCTTGGGGGCTAGAGGATATGATATGAAATAAAGAAAATGGGAGTTGGAATTCCGACTTACATATTGTTCACGAATGAGTTTGTCTAAACTCGAATTCACCTCGGTGGCAACCTTCTCGGAGAAAGTGAGGGGGATCACCGGCGCAGTTGGAAGCGCGCCGGACCTTATCTTCTCGTCGCTAAGACAAACTTGTTCAAGAAGATCAGAGTGTTTGATATCCTCTGCTTCTTGCGCTTCTTCTTCGGCAGATAGAGTCCGCCTCTCGAGGCATTCCCGGGCTAGCCGTTGAATCTCCTCCACAGACTTCCGAGATAGGCCAAGCTTGGCAAGTCCCGGATTTTCCAGGAGATTATCGGCAAACGTCTCTGTCGTGGGATCATTACCCAAAGAGGGTTCACCCTTACCAACATCTGAGTCACTCATGGTGACATCAGTTTGTGATTCAAGGATCACTGGCTCTGACGGTTGAGCCGGATCTTCTACAATCGTCGGAGATGGAATAATCTCCGGCGATTTAGAAGGCTGAGGGGTAGGAGTCGGAGGAGCCACGGCAGGAGAAGCCAGTTTGAGCTTCGACTGGCGCAGGGGCTTCGCGGCAGTTTCCTTCCCTTTGCCCTTGATGAGCTGTCTAGCTCTAAGAAGATAATAGAATAAAGAACATTACATCTCAGAAGGAATTACGAGTAAAATACAAAGACCCTGTGAGGAAAGATTACCTCTTCACAACAGGCACTTCTTTGGTGCCGATGGCCAATGTCGGAGCTTTGTGTTTCCGAGGAACGACATCCGGCATTGGGACCAATTCACCCTCATCCTGAGAAAATTCAGGAGGATATCCCTCGATAGGAGCCAACTCCGACTCGGGGAGGTCAGCAAGCTGAAAAGGAAAAAACATCTTAGTATTGCAAAAATAACATATGGATGAGCATGAAAAAAGAGTTACTGCTGAAGTTTATCGGCACAACAGGATCTTCCGTTGTATGCATGTCCAGGGACAACTCCGTAATCTTCCTCTTGATTCGCTCCCTTATCAGCCATTTGATTTGGCATACATAATCTTTAGGCTTTAAGGTCTTGGAGCTGATGTGGAGGGAGTCATTCTTTGACGACATGATGGAATGCATCAGTTGATCTCCATGATGTTGCAGGGGTTGAATCCGGCGTGACACCCAGCATTCAACCAAGTCGGACCTCTTCAAGCCCTTGTGCTTCATCAGATATTCGATTCGTCTCTTGGCGAGAAATAGATCGTCACTAAGAGTTGGAGCGACCTCGTCCCAAGACTCTTGGGGCGTGGCGGCTCCGTCGACGAAAGCCAGCAAAGCAGTATCTTTGCCGGGAGCAGGGATATCCTTGTGGTAGAAAAAAGTGGACGGCCATTGTTTGACCGACTCACTTGCCATGATCCGGGGATAAACGCGCTCACGCCTAACCGAAAAACTAATGGTACCGGTAATATAAGGATTATCGGCAGTAATAGAATATCTCCGGACATGAAAATAGTACCGGAAAAGAGTAAGGCTTGGCCTAATGCCGAGATACCCCTCGCACAAAGAGGCGTCCGCACTCATCTCTAAGATGGAGTTCGGGGGGGAGATGGTGGAGGTGAACACCATAATGATCTATAACCTCGGAAAAGAAATCCAAGGGAGGAAAGGAAAGACCTCTGTCAAGGTGAGTGCCGAAATGCACTCGCTCGTCGTCGCGGGGGTTGGGGATGGTTTCGCCGAAGCCGCTCTGCCAGTCGCCGGTGCGGAGGAGCCCTTCGTCTTCAACGACCTAGAGTTTGGGATCGTCCAGGACGCAGGAGATCCAAACTCCACGGTGGCTCTCTTTCTCTGCCGCCGTCGCCGCCGCCAAGCCGGAGGATGATGAGGAAGCCATTCTTCTGGTACGCCGGTGACCTTAGATGGGCGGCGCTAGAGGTGTTTTTGCTGGAGGCAGTGGAGCGCTAGGTTCGTGGGAGGCGTAGAGGAGAAGGAAACGACACTGGGAGCTGGTGAAGAAGTTAGGGAGAAGAATCCACACCACTTACATGTAGGGGTTCGTAGCATGGAAAACAAAAAATTTCTATCGCATACAAACAAACAAGCCAAGATCTATCTACTAGATTGCAGCAACGAGTCGATGGAATAACTCACCCTCGAAGATTCCAAAGTGTTTAACGAGAGCAGATTCTCGTGGGTGATGTAGTCGTACTCTTTCCGATCTCAAGATCGCGCAGACGATCCTTCCAGCGCCGCGTTCCCGCAGCGCTCCCGCAGTCGGTCACACGTACTCTGACGAAGACCTTCCTCTCCTTGTTCCAGCAGATGGAGGTTGTAGCACTCTCCTCGCGATTCCTAAGAGACAACTGGCGTGGTCGGAGGTAGAGGGGAGATCCCAGGCTTCGCCTTAAGCAAAAGTAGTATGGTGGAGCTTATGAGAGAGGCTATTAGTGGTCTAGTAATTAGACACACCAATTAGAGGGCTCTAAACCAATTAGAAGGCTCTAAACCGAAATAGCTCTAAACCGGAGTCTAGATCTAGGGTTTAGTTTAGAGGATAGGAACTTGTGTGGGTAAGCAGGGGAGCACTGCACCTCCTTATATAGGGGGGAGGGCTGGCCGCCCAAGGGGAGGAGTTCCTCCCCAACTCGGCCTAGGAGGTGCGCCGCCAAGGGGAGGAATTCCTCCAACTCGGCCTCCACCAATCCTCCTCTTTCCCACTTCCCAAAATTGCTGTTTGACTTTCAAACTGGCCGTTTGACTTTTCAATTTAGGATTTAAATAAACCCTTTATTTTGGACAGCAAGAACACCTAGTACATGATGCAATCATTCCAATATGTAATGACACATTCATGTACCCTCCCCCCTCCGGAGTGCCGGACATTCCGGGACCTTCTAGAATGTTCCCGATGAAAACACCGAACCATTCCCCAACTCCAAACGGGACTTTCCTTATATGAATCTTATTCTCCGGACCATTCCGGATCACCTCGTGATATCCGGATCCCATCCGAGACTCAACAACATTCGGTCTCTTTCTCATAATACCATAACTACTCAAACAACGTCGAATCCTTAAGTGTGTCTCCCTACGGTTCGTGAATTATGCGGACATGATCGAGACACTTCTCCGAACAATAACCAATAGAGGAATCTGGAAATTCATATGGCTCCCACATATTTCTACGATTACTTTGCGATCGAATGAACCATTTACATACGATACCAATTTCCCTTTGTCTCACGATATGTTACTTATCCGAGGTTATGATCGCTTGTATCTCGCATACCTAGTTCAACCTCGTCGATAAGTACTCTTTTCTCGTTCGTGATATGTGATCCCTTGTGACCAGTCACATGCTTGCAAGCTAATTGGATGACATTTCACCGAGAGGGCCCAGAATATCTATCTCATGTGGATGGACAAATCCCTCTTGATCCATGTGTTTCAACCAATACTTTCCGAACACTCAATGCCACCTTTATAGCCACCCATTACGGTGTGGTGTTTGATGACATCAAAGCATCCATCCGTAAAAGGTGATATGCATGATCTCATGGTCGAAGGAATTAGGTTACTATGTATCAGAAAGCATATAGCAATTGAACCATTGAAATGACTTGATCTTTATGCTACGCTTATCTATAGGAGTATGTCCACCATATCATTCTCCTAACGATATGATCTTGTTGTTGATAACATCTCAATGTTCATGATAGGGAAACCACAATCATCAATCAACCAACAAGCTAGTGAAGTATAGAGGCTATACTAGGGACTTCAATTTAAGTTTACAATTCACACAAGTATTAATGTTTCCTTGTTAATACTATTATAGCATGAATATAAACATTTATCATAAACACAAAGATATAATAATAACTACATTTATTATTGCCTCTAGGGCATATCTCCAACAGTCTCCCACTTGCACTAGAGTCATCTAATCTAGATTACATGGTAATATACCGAACACCCATGGCAGTTTGGTGTTGGTCATGTTTTGCCTCGGGAGAGGTTTAGTCAACGGATCCGCCACATTCAGATCTGTGTACTTTGCAAATCTTTATATCCCCATCCTGGACATGTTCTCGAATAGCGTGAAAACGTAGCTTGATATGCTTCACTTCTTGTGTGACCTTGGTTCTTGCGCATTGGCTATGGCTCCCATGTTATCACAAGAGATAGACATTGGGTCCAGCGCACTAGAACCACACCCAGCAGTAATGAACTCTTTCATCCATATCGCTTCTTGTGAAGCCTCCGGCAACCATGTATTCCGATTCAGTTGAAGATCTCGCCACAACGCTTTGCTTTGCACTCCTCCAGCTAACTGCTGCACCATTCAAAATAAATACGTATCCAGATTGTGATTTAGAATCATCCGGATCGGTGTTCCAACTAGCATCGGTGTAACCATTAACAACGAGCTGTTCATCACCTCCATAAGAAAGAACCATATCCTTAGTTCTTCTCAAGTACTTAAGGATGTTTTGATCATTGTCCAATGACCCACTCTGGATCACTTTGATATCCGCTAGTTAGACTAACGATATGCGATGTCGGGTCTTGTACATAGCATAGCATACATTAGAGATCCTATGGCTGAGGCATAGGGAGTCTTACTCATCATTTCTCTATCTTCTGTTGATGTCGGACTTTGAGTTTTACTCAAGGTCGTATTGGGCAACATGGGCAAGAACCCTTTCTTGCTATCTTCCATTCCAAACCTCTTTAGAACTTTGTCCAAATATGTACTTTGTGACAATGATATTTGGCGTTTCGATCTATCTCTATAAATCTTTATGCCTAATATGTAAGCTGCTTCGCCAAGATCCTTCATTGAAAAACTATTATTCAAATACTCTTTGACACTATTAAGAAGGTCTACATCATTCCCAATCAACAATATGTCATCCACATACAGTATTAAGAATGCTACAGAGCTCCCACTCACTTTCTTGTAAATACAAGCTTCTCCATAAGTTTGTATAAAACCAAAACTTTTGATTACCTTATCAAAACGTTGATTCCAACTTCGGGATGCTTGCTTCAATCCATAGATGGACCGTTGAAGTTTGCATACCTTGTTAGCATCTTTAGGATCGACAAAACCTTTGGGTTGCATCATATACAACTCTTCATCAATGTCTCCATTGAGGAATGCTGTTTTGACATCCATCTGCCATATCTCATAATCGTAATATGCAGAGATTGCTAACATAATCCTCACAGACTTTAGCTTCGCTACTGGTGAGAAAGTCTCATCGTAGTCAACTCCTTGAATTTGTCGAAACCCTTTTGCGACAAGTCGAGCTTTATAGACAGTAACATTACCATCAGCATCTGTTTTCTTCTTGAAAATCCATTTGTTCTCGACAGCCTTCCGGCCATCCGGTAAGTCCACCAAAGTCCATACTTGGTTTTCGTAAATGGATCCAATCTCGGATTTCATGGCTTCTTGCCATTTATTGGAATCTGGGCTCATCATCGCTTCCTCATATGTCTCGGGGGTCATCGGTGTTGTCCACCAACATGACATTCATAACGGAATCATACCAATCTGGAGTGGTACGAGTTCTCGTTGACTTCTGAGGCTCTGTAGCAACTTCAACCGAAGTTTCATGATCACTATCATTAGCTTCCTCTCTTATTGGTGCAGGTACCACAGGAACTTCTTCCGGTGCTGCGCTACTCGCAATTTCGAGAGAAGGTTCGACAACCTCGTCGAGTTCTACTTTCCTTCCAGTCACTTCTTTCGAGAGAAATTCCTTCTCTAGAAAGGATCCATTCTTAGCAACGAAGATTTTGCCTTCGGATCTATGATAGAAGGTATACCCAATAGTTTCCTTCGGGTATCCTATGAAGACGCATTTTTCCGCTTTGGGTTCAAGCTTGTCCGGCTGTAACTTCTTTACATAGGCTTCGCATCCCCAAACTTTAAGGAACGACAATTTAGGTTTCTTCCCAAACCATAATTCATACGGTGTCGTTTCAACGGATTTAGACGGTGCCCTATTTAAAGTGAATGCGGCTGTTTCTAATGCATAACCCCAAAATGATAGCGGTAAATCTGTAAGTGACATCATAGAACGAACCATATCTAAGAGAGTTCGATTACGTTCGGACACACCATTACTGTGTGGTGTTCCGGCGGTGTCAATCTGAAAGTATTCCACATTTCTTCAAATGCTCGCCAAACTCGTAACTTAGATATTCACCTCCACGATCGTAACGTAGAAATTTAATCTTCTTATTACGTTGATTCTCTACCTCACTTTGAAACTCCTTAAACTTCGAAAGTTTCGGATTTATGTTTCATGAAATAGATATACCCATATCTACTCAAATCATCCGTGAAGGTAAGAACATAACGATAACCATCTGCGATGCTACACTCATTGGACCACACACATCGGTATGTATGATTTCCAATAAGTCCATGGCTCGCTCCATCATACCAGAAAATGGAGTCTTAGTCATTTTACCCATCAGACATGCTTCGCATCTTTCAAGTGATTCAAAATCAAGTGATTCAAGAAGTCCATCGGAATGGAGTTTCTTCATACGCTTCACTCCAATGTGACCAAGGCAGCGGTGCCACATATAGGTCAAATTATCGCTTGATTTCAAACGTTTAGCCTCAATGTTGTTGATATGTGTATTTCCACTATCGAGATTCAATATGAATAGACCATCTATCAAAGGTGCATGTGCATAAAACATATTACTCATATAAATCGAACAACCATTATTCTCGGATTTAAACAAGTAACATCTCGCAATAAACAAGATCCGATATAATGTTCATGCTTAATGCAGCACCAAATAACAATTATTTAAGTATAAAACTAATCCCTGATGGTAGATGAAGAGGTAGTGTGCCGACCGCGATCACATCAACCTTTGATCCGTTTCCCACGCGCATCGTCACCTCGTTCTTCACTAGCTTCCGTTTATTCTGCAGATCCTGTTTCGAGTTACAAATATGAGCAACCGAACCAGTATCAAATACCTGTGCACTACTACGAATACTAGTGAGATACACATCAATAACATGTATATCGATATACCTTTCTTCTTGATGTTGCCGTTCTTCAAATCCGCCAAGTACTTTGGGCAATTCCGCTTCCAATGACCTACTCCCTTGCGGTAAAAGCACTCAAGATCAAGTCTAGTCTAGCCTTGGTCCTCTTCGTGCGTGGTAACTTTCTTACCACCCTTCTTGAAGTGTCCCTTGCTTAGACTTGCCTTCCTTGAATTTGGTGGTCTTATTGACCATCAACACTTGGTGCTCTTTCTTGATCTCCACTTCGCATATTTTAACATAGCAAATAGTTACGCAACTCTTTGTTCATGTTCGCATGTTGTAGTTCATCACAAAGTTCTTGTAACTTGGTGGTAGTGATTGGAGGATGCGGTAAACCCCCAAAGTATTAGGAATCACTATACCCAAACTTTGAGTTTATTCGCGTGCCTGCACATCTTAAGCACATGCTCACCGGGAGCTACCCTCTTCCATCTTGCGTTAAAGAACTTTTCGGAAGCTTCATAACTTTCAATTGCCGCATGAGTCTCAAAGATTAATTTGAGATCCTCGACAATATCATATGGATCGACTCTTCAAACCTTTTCCAAGCTCGATTCTAAACCATACAAGATAGCACATCGAACTATGGAGTACTTGATTCTTCCGAGCGAGGTAAACATTCTTTACTTCATCGATAGCATCAATTGCAGTGGGTCACCTAGCGGTGCATCCAGCACATAGGTCAAATTACCAAATGTGAGGACAATCCTCAAATTGCGGAACCAATCCGAAGTTGCTTCCATTGTTTTCAACTTTTCTTTCTCTAGGCATATTAAAATTGATGGTAGGGGCTGCCATTGATCTACAACATATTTGCAATAGTTTAGACTAAGTTTATGACAAATTGAGTTCAAATTAATTAATGAAATTAAACTAGGTGAACTCCCACTCAAAACAACATCCCTCACATTGTTTTAGTGATCACACGAACCAAATCCACTACATCAACACCGATCATCACGAGAGTTGATATAGTTTCAATGGCGAACAATCATCATGTTCATCATATCTACTATATGATTCATGCTTTACCTTTCGGCGATCCGTGTTCCGAGGCCATGTCCGTACATGCTAGGCTCGTCAAGATCAAACCTTAGCTTCCGCATAAGCAAATCTTGCTTACGTTGTATTCACCCGGAATCAAAGACACCCGATCATCACGTGGTGCTTGAGCAGCAAGCTTTGGCGGTGCATACTAAGGGTGAACACTTTAGAACTTGAAATTTATGTGCATGAGGATCATCTTATAATGCTACCGTTGCCTACTAAGCAATACAAGATGCATAAAGGATTAACATCACATGCAATTCATAATATGTGATATGATATGGCCTTTCTTCTTTGTGCTTCCGATCTCCATCTTCAAGCACGAACATGATCTCCATCATCACGGCATAGCATCAAGGTCAATGACGCTTCTTCATGGTTGTCGCCCACCAGCTTCAACTATTACAACTATTTTGAATAGACACGCAGTCTTAACAGAAATTAAAGACAACCATATGGCTCCTGCCGGTTGCCAATTTACAATAAGGAACATTGCATACATCAAATATAATCACAATCATGGCCATATCACATCATAGCACACCCCTGCAAAACAAAGTTAGACGCCTCTACTTTCTTTGCATATTTTACGTGGTTTGGGGCTTTCAATAAGTGTCGTTCTAACTTACGAACAAGAACCACAACATTGATACTAGCATTGTTGATCGCCCGTTGTAAATTGGATCTTTACTATGCTAGGAGAAACAGGCACCCGCAAAGCCACTTATGCAATACAAGTTGCATGTTGCGTGGAGCAAGTCTCATGAACGATGTCATGTAAGGTTAGCCCGGCGCTTCATCCCAACATACCGCAAGATGCAAAGTACACAAAAGCAATCTACAATAAAAGCATCAACGCCCACAATGACCATTGTGTTCTACTCTGCAACAGATCTACATATAGACACGGCTCGATACCATCAGAGGGGTTCGTAGCATGGAAAACAAAAATTTTCTATCGCATACAAACAAACAAGCCAAGATCTATCTACTAGATTGCAGCAACGAGTCGATGGAATAACTCACCCTCGAAGATTCCAAAGTGTTTAACGAGAGCAGATTCTCGTGGGTGATGTAGTCGTACTCTTTCCGATCTCAAGATCGCGTAGACGATCCTTCCAGCGCCACGTTCCTAGCGCTCCGCAATCGGTCACACGTTGATTTTCGAAGACCTTCCTCTCCCTTGTTCCAAAGAAAATGGAGGTTGTAGCACTCTCCTCGCGATTCGCAAAGACTGGCGTGGTACAGGAGGTAGAGGGAGATCCTGCAGGCTTCGCCTTAAGCCGGTAGTATGGTGGAGCTTATGAGAGAGGATATTAGTGGTCTAGTAATTAGACACACCAATTAGAGGGCTCTAAACCAATTAGAAGGCTCTAAACCGAAATAGCTCTAAACCGGAGTCTAGATCTAGGGTTTAGTTTAGAGGATAGGAACTTGTGTGTGTAAGGAGGGGAGCCCTGCCCCTCCTTATATAGGTGGGAGGGCTGGCCGTCCAAGGGGAGGAGTTCCTCCCCAACTCGGCCTAGGGAGGTGCGCCGCCAAGGAGGAATTCCTCCAACTCGGCCTCCACCAATCCTCCTCTTTCCACTTCCCAAAATTGCCGTTTGACTTTCAAACCGGCCGCTTGACTTTTCAATTTAGGATTTAAATAAACCCTTTATTTTGGACAGCAGAACACCTAGTACATGATGCAATCATTCCAATATGTAATGACACATTCATGTACCTCCCCCTCCGAGTGCGGACATTCCGGGACCTTCTAGAATGTTCCCGATGAAAACACCTAACCATTCCCCAACTCCAAACGGACTTTCCTTATATGAATCTTATTCTCGGACCATTCGGATCACCTCGTGATATCCGGATCCCATCCGAGACTCAACAACATTCGGTCTCTTTCTCATAATACCATAACTACTCAAACAACGTGAATCCTTAAGTGTGTCTCCCTACGGTTCGTGAATTATGCGGACATGATCGAGACACTTCTCGAACAATAACCAATAGAGGAATCTGGAAATTCATATGGCTCTATATATTTCTCGATTACTTATGATCGAATGAACCATTTACATATGATACCAATTTCCCTTTGTCTCACGATATGTTACTTATCCGAGGTTATGATCGGTATCTCGCATACCTAGTTCAACCTCGCATCGATAAGTACTCTTTTCTTCCGTGATATGTGATCCCTTGTGACCCAGTCACATGCTTGCAAGCTAATTGGATGACATTTCACCGAGAGGGCCCAGAGAATATCTATCCGTCATGTGGATGGACAAATCCCACTCTTGATCCATGTGTTTCAACCAATACTTTCTGAACACTCAATGCCACCTTTATAGCCACCCTGTTACGGTGTGGTGTTTGATGACATCAAAGCATCCATCCAGAAAAGGTGATATGCATGATCTCATGGTCGAAGGAATTAGGTTACTATGTATCAGAAAGCATATAGCAATTGAACTATTGAAATGACTTGATCTTTATGCTACGCTTATCTATAGGAGTATGTCCACCATATCATTCTCCTAACGATATGATCTTGTTGTTGATAACATCTCAATGTTCATGATAGGGAAACCACAATCATCAATCAACCAACAAGCTAGTGAAGTATAGAGGCTATACTAGGGACTTCAATTTAAGTTTACAATTCACACAAGTATTAATGTTTCCTTGTTAATACTATTATAGCATGAATATAAACATTTATCATAAACACAAAGATATAATAATAACTACATTTATTATTGCCTCTAGGGCATATCTCCAACATTACACCCATCAGGCGCGTCAAGATTCGTGTAAATGCTACAGTAAACGTGTCACGCATCGTGGAAAGGATGGGGAAACCTCCGAGCGATGATTACGCCGCCTCAATCTCCACGCACGCATTGAAATGGCGCCTCGGTTCCGCAAAAGGCGGACCCACCAACGGTCATGCTGACAGGAAATGTCTGTTAGTGACGTGACTTGACCATGGCTGGTGTCAGGCTACGTCAGAGACCAAGTTCCAGCTTAGTTTGAATTTCGAGCTGGAAATCTGAATAAATGTACTGATAGGTCCGACTTATTTTTGAGACCCGGATCGTATCTTTTGTTTTAAAGTTTTCAGGAACCCTTCAAGATTCTGCAAGCCGAAGATTAAGCTAGATGATGATGAATCCGACTTTGGATCTTGGAGGCTTCCGGAGGCTGCTGTTGGGGATATACTTTCCGGGTATCCTCACAGTTCCTCACTGACCAGGGTGGCCCACTTCGGGTTAGAGCTTTGCTTCACGGGCGGCCCAGTCAGGGAGAAGATACGGAGTCCAGTCCGGCTACGGAAAGGCCCAGAAGACTTACCAACATAGGCCCATACTGTTACTTGTAGTTCAAGATGTACTCTGTAACCAACTCTTAGTCGTAGCCGGATAGATCTCTCCTGTAAACCCTAGGCCGGATATCTATATAAGCCGTTCTAGGGAGAGCCTTTAGGACACCTACCACCCTGACAATAGTCTGCAATATCAACTCGCATAGGCGAAATCCTTGTAATCCATATTCCGGCTCTGCCGTATTACTGGATTGCTAGCAGGAGTAGGATCCGTCCAAAGCCGGCAGATTCAACCTGGGTAAACTTGTGTGCTCACCGTCCCAGAATACCGTACGTCTCACACCCCTCTCTTTCACACGCCTCGAGGATCCCTTCATGGCGTACTTGTCATCAATCCAACAACACTATTTCCTTTGTATAGAACATCCTCATGTAAGGTACTATAATATTAAACTTTTCAGAAACTTTTTTTATGAGCGCTGTTACACCAAGTGATGGGTTCGCTTTCATCCAATCCATAATTACATCTGCCAACCACCTAGTCTTTGCTAGTTTTGTTTTGTCCTTTGGTTGTCCCTCTTGAGGTGGACAAAAATGTTTGAACAGGTTACCTTTTATCTGAAACATAATGAAAATGTCAGGTATAGTTAACAAATTCTACACAATAGTCTAAAATACACAACTGGTTGTAATACCTGAACGAAACTGCTCCTGAGCATAGTGGATGCGTGCATCCTCCACTTACACCTCTTGTATAGGCACTTCACTACTTGCTGACTCACTCTTAATCTATACTACTAGCATAAATACCCGTGCGCTGCAACGGGAGAAAAAAATACATCGCTATTACCAACCACTCCTTTCCTTCCCTGCCTGCCGCTTCAGCTAGGCTACCCAGTACACACGCCAACAAATCCAGACGCCACCGTTGCCTCCTCACACAACTTCGCTATAAGAAAATAGTTTTTAGCGTGTTTTTTTGCGTGCACACTTATTTGTAAAATTATTTTTGTAAATGACAATCAAGCTTGTAACACTCTTAGACGAAGTCCAATTAAAAATTGAGGCATGAGTATGCACTATCACTTGCTCTAGTTTTAGAATTTCAACCTCGTGTATATATATATCAAGCTTGTGATGAGTCATTTTTTGTTATTTTTTATTAAAAAAGCTTCATCTTGTTGGGTAGTCCAACGATATATATACATCCTCTGATCTATATTAATGTTTTCATATTTGTTTAGATTCAAATGTATCTACTCATGTCTCTTCCGCTCTCGCGACAACATGCAGGGGATCTACCCAGTCAAAGCACATGTAAAAGATTTTCAAACTGAAACAATGGGGCTCTTGCGGCTGCTGATATTCCAAGACTTAAGGACATATATAAATCGGTGTTAGTCGGTCTAATTGAGCGAGGTGAAACTAATTCAACACAAAATTCCATGCGTCCTCTCTTTTTCTTATCTAATACGGTTCATTTGTTGAAGCCCACTTGAAACCCATAAGAGAAACTCCTGTAGAAAGCACACTTACCTGGCTCACTGGCCAAGTTTTGAAACCTGGCTCGCGGCCCAACAGCAACAGAGACGGACAGACGGCCCAACAACAGTAAAAACTCCGAACTACAGGTTAATTAAACCAAACCAACCAAACCGTACAGTTAATAAACTCAGCGGTGGTAAATGGCGTAGTATATCCAAACTGGTAGGAGCAAAACAATCTAAAAAAGTGTTGGACTACCCGCGCATTGTCGCGGAAAAAGAAACAATGTGCTTATATATCTTTTCTTTGGACGAACACATGTCCATCGTGGGCCACGAGGAGCTAAAAACTTGCGTGATACCGAGCTCGTACTCATCGTATGTACTTTTCACATTGCCAACAGCCTCTTGATGACCTTTAGGTCATCATTAATGTCCCCTCGAACTTTTATTTCTTGATATTGTGTCAAACAATAAATGCGTAGCAAATAACAGACCTGCAAATCATTAGATCTAACATGTATTAGCGCAAGTACGATCTCTGATATAAGGTAGGATTCTCATTGATCATCAAACTGAATAGTTTATACATGAATATTTGGAGGCGAAATTTGGGAAAACCTTGTTGGAATTTTCGAACTGTGGTGGTTCGGTGATAATTTTCAGCCGTAATATCCACGCTGGAGATCAACCTCCAAGGTCTTGCGGAAGCATGATGTCCAGCTGTATCCACTTGAGTTATTCAAGGACCGAGCACGCGCACGCTGCCGTCGACCTTGCTCCGCCTCCTCGATGGTCACCCCTCCGGTCCGTTCTTCCTTCAGATCAACACCACATTATTATGTTCCCTCCAATCCAAATTAATTGACTCGGATTTGTCTAGATTCAGATATATCTCGCACTAAAACATGTCTAAATACATTCGAATCTAGACAAATCCAAGTCAATTAATTTGGATCGGAGGGAGTAGAATAAGATTATCCAAAAATTAAATCAACGCCACATTATTTCAGCAAAAGGGGTTAAAGATAGTAGAAACTTACTTCTGGTTTAGTATACACGCACGATTTTGATTCACTCATGCAAACTACAGTCCACATGGACGGATGAACCATTGATCCATCATATTTTTCTGTTAACACAGCAGTAGGACCCTTTTGACATTGAGATCTTGACGAAATTATCATGGCTATTTTTGTGCGTCCAGGCCGTCTTCCCCATTCTAATCATGGCACCATGCATGCAATGCAGCCCAGAATCGCTTCCCCTCACTTTTAATTAAGCCCACAATTGGTCCCCTCACTTTAGGCAAGGTGTGGCTGCTTCCCTTAGCTCGCTGATATTCAGGCAATCTACGCCGTATATAAATTGGTGAGGCTCCGTTTAAGGGGGCAGGGTGGGACTAAACTTGATTAAGCCGTCTATCTTTTTATTTTTGTTAATTTTATTTCTTCTTTTTTCGTGGGCCTTTCTTTTCCACTCGGCTAGCTCCATATCCTCAGGCTCATCCGGCAGACCAACCAAGCCCGCCTCGTGGTTGTGGTCACTGAAGCAAATCATGCAGTAGTATGGCAATGGGGATGGCTCGCCTGCTTCTTTTAGGATAAGCACGTGGCCGGGAAGCACGAACATCCGCTGGAGCTCCTCTTCTGGAGCGGCTACAGGACGTGGGCGTGGGCACAAGCAGTCAAGCACTCGTCCGGGCAGCCTGACGGGCTATGCTAGGCGGCAGCGTATTCAGGACAGACCGCAACCGCACGCAAAGCAGAGCAGGGGAGGGCGGCTGTGCGGGATGTGGAAGGCAGTGGATTCAGGAGAGGTCACTTCCGCGCGCAAAGCGAAGCACGGAAGCAAGGGGCGACCGTGGGCGGCATCACTCCTGTCGCGCCGTCACGGCCTGGGAGCTCGGAGGCGGGAGCAATGCGGGAGGAGCGCGATGTGGAAACCAGGGCGACGCAGTGGGCGGCATCAGCCATGTCGCGCCCTCGCGGCCTAGGAGCTCGGAGGCGGGAGGTGGGAGCAATGCAGGAGGAGCACAATCTCGCTCAACTCCCATCGGCTCTCTCCTCCCTGTCTTCTTCACCTCGCCGCGCTGTCCACCTCACCGGCCGATAGGACCGACCAGGCGCCCAGTTCTGCCTCGAGACCTCGACGCGGTCCCGGTCTTCCATGGTGTCGTACGCCTCTCCGAGCGCCAGTCCGCGTGACCATCGGTAGAGGAGAATGGGAAGGGGAATCGTGGGCTGTGGAGGACGTCGCGCCTTCCGGTAGATCAAGGCGAAGTCAACGAACACATGCGAAGCGGACCATTTTTTCTCTTAAATCGGTGGCACTCCCTGTAATATCCCTGAATAGTCAAGGGTAAAACCGGAAAAAAAATGTTGGACCGGAAGAAACAATATCTATCTACTAATTTAGGTCGTGGTACGTTCGTCGCTCTCCAATTTTTCCGTCTGCCGGTTTTGGACGGTTTTGCCCCTGACTGTTTGGGATATTTCCATGGTCTGCCACCGCTGAGTGAGTGCCCAACCGAGGACACGGAGCTGCCCAAGTACCCATCGGGTGACCGACACCCGAGCCATCTGTCCTCTCGCTCCCTCTCCCGACCCACATCTGTCTTGCGCCGGGAGCAACCGGACGCGCGCACTGCAGAGACGAAGAAGGGCGGCCGGAGATGGGGTCACCGGGGGCAGAGATCAAGGAGGAGGAGCTCTCGGAGGGCGCCGGAACCCAAAGTGGAAAACACCCGTTCGATGACCCGGGCATCTCCCTGCATCGCCCCTGCAAGCTTCCTCTTGAACGCATCGCCCTGGCCCTTCCTTTACCATTAGCCGCGGCGTCCCGTTCTTCTGTTCGCGCCGGCGAGGTCCTCCCTGCCTTGCCTCGAAGATCCTCAAAATCCTGCACGCCGCCGCGCTATCCCAACCTCCTCTCACCGTCACGTCGTCGAACCCCATCTCATCTCCCAGGCAGAAGAAACTGGACGGAGTTGGGGATGGAGAAAGAAGACCACGTCAGAGCATGCGATTGGAGGGCGACGACATGTATGGTCCTCCAGGTGGAAGAAATTCCCGCTTTCCCAAGTTTGGGCCTGTAATCTGCGAAAAGAGGCGGAGCCGGCTGAGCACAACTTGGGATCGAGCAGCAAGGCTATGTTGGCCGGCGGCGCACGCGAGGATCTGCACGAGCTCCACCCCGTCCTCGCGCCTGCAAGAAGAGAAGAAGAGGAGGCGATGATTCAGTTCTCCCCTCAAGATCCTGGACGGGAAGGAGGCCGATTTGCTCTTCTTTTTCCCCGATCTGATCTGTTCTTGCTTTCATTTCCTAGGCACATGTCTTCATTAGGCATGTCTCTACTAATTCGTTTTGATTTTTTGGATTAATCTCTTCCATAAACATGCCACCTGGTCCACGAGATGGTCCACGATTCTTTCCTTCTTAATGATTCATCTCACTGCTACCTCATCTAAGCGGCCACTCAGCGTGCAGGTGAGGCTCAACTTTGCCTCCTTTCTTCCACACTCTGGTATGCTTTTAAAAGAAATTATGTTGAGAATTTCTTCTCTGTTTCCACATATGTAGAGAAATTGGGCTACCATTTATGTATATGTGAAATTTGGTGCATAACAAAGCGATGTCAAATTTTCAAATTCGGTTGGCAACTGAGTTGGATTGTGCTTTAGGCTTGTATGAAGTCTGTGAGAAAAAGAAGATAGTAACCTGACTTAGACCACATTGATAGTTACCATGAAGTCAACAAAATTCTGAAGAAGTGTCAAGAACTGAAAACTGTAAAACTCACAATTATGAGCAGCTTTAAACGGATCCCAAGATCAGTATCATAATGCCGTGTGCAAGATATAGTTACTATCAGTACATCTACGTATTTATCTGAATTTTGTTGGTTTTGCATCTGAGTTAACATCAGTCGTTACTTCTCGGTTCTACACAGATACTATATATTGACAGTATGTACACAAATAAAAATTGACTCTACATGTCGGCCTAGACAACAGCTTCATGCTTGTCCTGACCATTATTCAAACTTTAGCTTTTATTGAATAGGTCATTATTACTGCCGGTGTATGTTCCAGTTTATCACTGATATTAAGTTGACACGATTAGTGTGTCTCCGTACTTCGTGTAGCTTATCCCATTGGCTGAAAGATGAACCTGTCATAGAGTAGTGTAACCATCTATTAAAATTAATTATTTATTAAGGAGAAGGAAACATATGGCCGAAGCCCACAATAAAAGGATTACATTGCAGAAAACAAACTCATGAAGGAGTCACAAATAGTGCTAAGGGATAAGTTGTTCCATGCACTTTGAAACAACTCGAATACACGCCATTCCTTCATCTTTGATTTTGCTGAAGACCACCGACGGCATAGAGGGTCATTATTGAAGAGGTGGGCATTCCTATCTTTCCGTGGTTCAGTCATTTTGCTTCGATCCTGCACACCAAAAGACGTATACATGCATGTGTTTCAGAAAAAGCTAAAATATCTTATATTTTAAAATGGATGGAGTAATATTGTTTTACATTTATTTTCCCAGCAACGCGCGGGCCGGATGCTATAATTTTCGTTCCGGTAGGTTCGTCGTCCCAGGTTTTTCCGTCCGACTTTTTTTGACCGGTTTGCCCCTAACCTTTTTAGCTTATTACAAGCCTGCCACCGCCAAGTGGAAAGAAGGTCGGGTGAACCGCGTGCTCGTGTCTGGCAGGGGTCGGCGTATGGCGAAGCGGAGGTTGGGGAAGAGCACGCTGGCAGTGGTGCGATGTGCTGATGGAGGGGAGGTCATAGGGAGGCGACAAGGTCCGCTGGAGAGGAGGCACAGGTAGAATGGGGATCGTGGCAGTCCCAAACATCCCCGCCCCCGAGATCTAGGCGGCTGATCTTCGTCCACGAGCTCCACCTCCTCTGGAAGGTAGAATGGGGCTGCGGCACAGTGCGACACAAGCGAACTGGATGCCGCCGGCAGGGAGGACGGGGCCGGCGACACCCCCAACTACCTGCACCATCCCTCCCTTTTATATCACCGCCAATAGTGCCTCCTCTCTCCTGAAGCTCCGGCACAGTCCTCGCGCAGTCAACCCGCTGTGCTGGACCAAGCACAACACCTCGCCGGGTTGCTCGCCAATCGCCTCATGACCGAGCAAGGAGGTGGAGACACTGCGACCGCGTTTGTCGCCAAGCCCAGTCATGATCCTGCGAAACAGCACATCAATGTTCTTTTTCTCTCTGTACTGCTTGATTGATATTTCCTACTCATCTCCAGTTTCGCGTTCTATTGTTGTCTGATGCCCACTTCTTGTTTGTGTAAATGCCTTGAGAAGAAGTGATGTTGGATTATCAAGAAACGGAGCGTTTTAGAGAGACATGAGTTGCCATTTTGATGCTGAGATTAGTTTTTGAGATATACTAATGTAAGAGCACCTCCAGTTCGGCGTTCCCATGCCGAAAACCGGCGTTAAATAGCGTCGGACAGATGTAACTTTCGGCTTGGGAACGACCAGTTTTCCATTCGCGTTTCCAGGCTGAGTTTTTGGATTTGGCCAAATTTCAATCAAACTCAGCAAAATTTAACGAATATAGGCGATTTTATTAATATTAGACGAGTTCATACATATTACATCAAATTCGGGCGAACACATGAATTTTAACTTCATTAGGCTAAAAAAACTAAAAAAAAACTTAGAAATACTACTGGAACTAGCCGATGCCAATGCCGATGTCGACGCCGCCAGACGCCGCTCACATGCCAAAGTTACGGTAAAACACCGTGTAGTCGGGGTCCATCTTGCCGTAATCGTCGCCGTCGCTCAGCAGCTGCGGGGGGCGCGAGCTGTCCTGGCCGGTGTCGCCGCACCGCCACAGCTAGGATGAGGGGTTGGCGTCATCGTCGTCGTCGAGGACGATGAGCGGCGCGCTGGCGGCAAGACCTACGGGCGCCCGCGCACTACGCCTCCTCCTGGTGGCGCCTAATTCAGTTGGCCTCCTCGTGCTCCTAGTCGGACTGGGACTGGGCGAGGGTGTCCGAATCCAGCATCGGCGGCATGTCCTGGAGAGAGCGCTCCATCGTCATCCTGATGGCGAAGGAGTCCTCGTCGACAGATACCGCCCATTCCGTCGGCTCCTGCTTCGGCTGGCACAGGCGAAGACGGCCGGTCGGTGACGATGGCGCGCAGGATTCATTGATGATGATGCCTTGCGACCTCGTCCTCGACGGGGAGCGCATCGGCGACGAGGCCTCCCGCTTCATGGGCGATAGTAGATTTACCAAATCTCAACTTTGCCAATGATTCATTGGGTACAGAAAATGCACGATGTGAGGATGCAATAGGAGACAAAGGCATCTAGTGTCGTGCATCACTTGAGAAGAAGAGAGCTCCCGGAGAATGTGGAACAGAGCTATAGTTTGTCACTAATTTTATATCAAGAATGATCCTGCAATATCGCACTTCTAACTAGATTATGTCACTATTTATTATAATTATATATTTTTATATTTTTATTCTTTTGAAATGGATTTATATATTTTTATGCCGTAGCAAGGCACGGGCATTTAGCTAGTTAGGTATAGATTATTTAAGTTCATGTATGTTGGTCGCTCTCCAAATTTTCCGTCTGCCATTTACGGTTTTGCCTCTTACCGCTTGGGGAAATAACACCACTTGACACCGCAAAGTCAATCGCCTCCGTCCCTTTCTCCTTTTAGCGCCGCTCGACCCGACTCCTCCACCTCCCCTTAGCGGCGGCGACTGACCGGAGACATATGCCGCCCCTCCGTTCCTGCTCCTCTCCCGCCAGTGCGAGACTGCCCCTCCGCCCCTGCTCCTCTACCGCCGTGCTCTGCGTGACCCTCGGACTCCTCCATCCTTACCACTGCCTCGACCTCGGTATCTGCGAGTGCTACGGCGGAGACTGCGTCTACGACTGCGCGGGGGCGTACGGGCCGCCCTACTGCGGCGGGCTCACCCACGATCAGTGCTTGAAGATGCAGTAGGTGCAGGACACGCAAACCATCTACGACTACTGCGCTTACTACAAGGACGGCAAGGTGCCCGGAGTCGAGTGCAGCCTGCCCTAGTACTGAATTAAAGACGGTGTTACCAATGTAATGTTCCTGCTGGGCGCCGGTCATGTCGGTTTTTCAATGTCCTGGACTATTTCTGAATTTGCCTTTGAGTACCCGTGGACTTCTGAGTTTCATTGAGAAGGGGGAAGTAGCAATGGCGCCTACAACCCACAGCGGTATTCAATGTTGCATGGCTGCCAGAGGATGCACGAGGTCGCGGGAGCCGGCGGCGGCGTCACCATGGAGAGACACAATAGCTAGAAAGCTTCTCCATATGTGATTGAACAAGAGCACAAATCAATTGCTCGAGGCGCCCACGTCAGACCTTGCCTCCAAGACAAAGGTGATTTTTCATGCTGGTTTTTCTTGTCCAAGAGAAAGTCTGTCGAGGATTGGTGTCACACATTGGTCGGACCTCGCCTCCAAAACATTGGCTTTTCACACAGGTAGGAAGAGCAAAGGGATTATTCTTGCTGGCTTTTTAAGAGAGATATAGATATGGGTGCGGCTAGTTCATGATTTACCGATGGACCAGAAGCATGTACAGAGCAAAGAAGTGAGAAAAATAGTTGGCAAAAATGAAAGTAAGAGATAAAAATTTCTTTCAAAAAAATAGCTAAATGATTTCGGTGCAAAGGTGTATTTTTTTTTAAAATGTCAATACAAAAATGTGGATAGAAAAAATCTAATCTAATCCTCGAAATAGGCTTTTACCCCGCTATATTAATATACCAATCACTCGATACAACAGTTCAAACAAGCGAAAATACTGGGGCAACAACGTAAACATGCCCAACAGAAAACAAAAAGTAAGTAACGGCGAATCGACGAAGCTAGAAAGACCCGCCACCGCTACACCCTCCGGATTTGTCCCACCACACTCATCACACCGAAGTGCCCCGCGCCAAAACAACAGCTTCACGAAGGGAAGCATCATCGACACGGCGCTACTAGCCAGACCAGTGCACTGGACCTAGGGTTTCCCCCCGGCACTCGGAGTGATTGGAGTGTTGTGGAGGCGTCTCCGCTACGGACGCGCTGGCCCGCCAAATCCTAGATCGGGCCCGAGGCGCCTCGATCTGGGTTGGGAAGGCACATCGCCTCACCAAGATCTGCCGACGCCGGCGCTTCGTCGCCTCGCCAAGCTCATCAGCACCATCATCCTGTGCCACTCGGAGGATCTCGATCCACTGCTTCCCGAGGCACACAGCCGACGGGGGGCAAGCCGGCCCTGACCAGCTCCCAGAGACGCGCGGGTAGAGAAGGGCCTCCGCCGTCGGCGCCGCCCGAGCTTTTCCTGATGACGGCGAGGGGGGTTGGACGGAGGAGAGTGCTGGTTGGGGCGGCGACGGCAAGGGGGTAGGAGGGAGGGGAGTTCTAGACAGGGCGGCGACGATGGTCCCTTGCCTTGGAGAGGACGAGAGGAGCGAGAGGTCGAGGGGTTTTGTTCCTTTTTTCAATCTAATATAATCCAAACCATAAATATACAAAGCCATTTTTTAGTTAAAAAAACTCAATTCCGAGTTGTCCATGAGGACGGTGGAGCAAGGGTAAGGAATCGACCAAATGTTTATTTAGAGGCAAGTGATACTGCAAAAATGAAACTAAAAAAAAAGTAAGTCACATAATCGACTTGCACTTGAAAAAAATGGAAGCAAAATTTCACATGACACAATGAACCTAAATTAATTTAATTTTCAAAACATATCAATTTACTTTATTAGATATAGGTGCAAGAACGACTTATTATGAATTTTGACAAATTTGAGAATATTATTTAATATCTATAAAATCTATCAATATAAATGTACTGATAAGCACGAGGGAAACGGAGTTGAGATGGAGAAGGTTAGTAACCATAAACTATACAGAGAGTTCAGTGGTGCACGGTCTTTGTTGGAACTAGAATAAGATGCTTAATTAGCCAAAGTTATGGTAATCGTTATCTCGTAGCAACGCATGGGTATTCTGCTAGTCAACATAATTATTATTGGTGCAGATGCAATATATAGTAAGGACATTACGACAGTCTCACATCGTTTCAAATACGGTGTCTTCTAAAATCTTAGGATCGTTCTTGTCCTAGTCAATTATTGGCAAGTCCTCACCATCGTACTCGGGTAAAACAAGACTATCATTGTTCTCCTCGTTCTCTTGTTTATTAGTGTCATCAAATCTGGCACCGTGGGCCAATTCCTCTGTGTATTGATTCTCTAGTGCATGTTTACTGAATCTATCTACCAATTCAGGAATCATCAACCCATCCTCATCATCTAGTGGAGACGCTCCCTCGACAAGCTCTGCTTCGTCCTCCACATTGGTCGGACGAGCGATTTGGCTTACACTCGCAGTGCGAACAGATGGTAGTGTTGTGGACCTATAAGAAGGACGGGGGCGCACACTATTAGTAGAGACAGCAGAGACACATGATGCCCGACCACCTGATGATGCCTGGCCACCAGATAATGCTTTAGCCCTCTTTCCAGTGTGTTCAACTTTAGGTTAAACATGGAGACGAATTTTGACCAAAACGTTCAACAACATTCAAAGAGAAAAGCATTATCAGATCAGCTTCCCTAGTTAGTGGGAGCAATCTTTGCTCGCTAATATTGAAATATTGCAAATCAACTAAATCGCTATTGCTCAAGGAGAATTTAGAATATATTTTATCTTTCAAATCTCTGAGAGTTATGGAGGTTGCAACCACCGCTGGGAAGTAAAATCCAGAGAGATACCGTTCACAACCACGAATTACGCTAGTATCTAGTTTAACCGCTAGCACTGGATCAATCTTATTCGAAAAGCAAGTCAGTTAGCTGAGCATCGGCGATTCGCGCTCAATTACTGTCTATAATCAATCCACAAAGGGAAAAATACTTACCCAGATGGAATCCATGCGTTAGGTCCCTCTGATTCCACCCAATCTTTTCCACGCTCGACGGGGAGGACCGGTACACCCATCGATGTCGCATACTGTTCCATGAAAGGGGTAGATCTAGCGGGGGAGGAAGCGGAGCCGGAGTAGGATCTGCGGCTAGGGGAGGGGGCGGCTCGGGGGGCCGAGGACGACATAAGGTAGGAGAGGCTCTCAGGTAGGAGGGCACGACGACGGGGGAGCAGAGCGGAGGGGCGGTGTAGGAGCTGTTCCAGGCTCAGAGCGAGAATGGACGGTCCGACGTGCCTCCATATGGCCCCACCCTTCACCATGTATGCAAGACCCGTCCCAACGTGGCCCCATCCTTCACCATATATGCAGGACCCGTCCCAACACGGCCCCACCCGTCAGCACGTAACGGTCGAGGTGACGTATCATAACGCTCAATGCAGGACCCACCCCAACGCGGTCCCACTTGTCAGCATGTAACGGTCATGTCTTTGACCTAACGATATCCTCCCGTCCAAGCGCATGTGAGGGTTTCGGAATGGAGGGAGGGGAAAAGTGAGGAAAAACTAAGCGGCTAGGGAAAACTGAGTACAACTAACAAACCAGGGGCACGAAAATAGAAATTCCTTCTTTCTAATAAGGTTGTCCTTTGTGAGAATGACACCTCGACGAAGATACTATATGAATATTTTCGTCTTTAATGGTATTTTTATATTTAAATTATTATTATTATTATCAGCTGGTACAGAAGACTTGATCAACCTCTATATGTAGAATCTATAGAGAACTTCCCATTCTCAAGTAAATTCCAACACAACTCATTAGAACCATCCAATAGATGCACTGTAGTTAAACATTGAATGAAAGTGTTCCAAGATGCAAGTATGGATCCAATCAAAGTTCATCTGAACGACACTTTAGGTGGGGAAAACCCCAACACCGAGGAAATAGTATCCCCTTTATGTCATACAATGTTGTATATAGCAGGGTACTATTCTCGGAATGTGGCATTAGAGAATCTCCACTCGCCCCCCTAAGATTGAAATGGGGGCGCCGGCGCAAAAAAACTCGCCTAGTCATCCCCCCAAAACCGAAATGGAGCCGGCACAGCCCAACTAAACATTCGCGCCCCCATGCGAACCCAACACGAAGGAGGAGGGCAAGCAGGGTGCGAACGCAACTTGAAAAGGTTGGTGGGCCAGCCCTGTCGATGGGACATCAAAATCTTCCCTCCTTTTTTCTCTCTTTTTCCTCCACAACTTGAATCCCCTTCCTGGTCGCCCAATCCCGCCATTCCCCCATCCCCCCGTCGGCGCCCACTCCTGTCATTTCCCTGCCCCACCTCTCCCCTCTCGTGCGCCACCCGCCGTCACCAGCATGCCTCCGAAGAGATACCAAGATCCCAGCGCGTCGGTGCCCACGAAGAAAGGGAAGGCCAATAAGCAGTGGTCAGAGGGGATGACCAACGCGGAGTGGGAATTCGACATCCAGCACCGATAGGTGGAGAACGACAGCTGTCGGCTAAGGGAGAAGAACTCGAGGCTGCGCGAGACAACGGAGGCGCGGGCAGAGCAGGCCCACGCGGCCTTGGGAGGACAAGGTCTACGCGTACGTGGAGGTGGCAGAGGCCGAGGATGAGGTGGTGGAGGTTCCGGTGACCGTCGCGGCCGACCTGAAAGGGAAGAAAGGAGGCGGCGTCCGCGGTCCCAACTGGAGCTCGAGGGAGGATGAGTGCCTCGCCGAAACTTGGAAGACCATCACCATCGACCCCTTCACTAGCGCCAACCAGAACTCAGACTACTATTGGAAGAGGGTAAAGCGGCGTACGATGAGCGGCGGTTGTTGGATCCCTACTTCAAGTCCTTGTGACGACGCCGCCGCGCATGCTGTCGTGAGGGCAGAGCAGGCCACCATGTTGGAGTTGATTTCCACGGCAAGGTGGGCGTCGGTCATCGAGGGACAGGACATCAAGCCTGGCCTCCTCAAGGCCAACGTGGCAGAAAAGAAGAGGAGGGAGGACTTAGCAATCTTGATGGTCAACACGAAGGACATGGACGACGAGGTGAAGGCGTGGTGTGTTGATCAGTGTGCCTTGATCCTCTCCGAGTTACAAGCGGCTGCCAACTAGGCCAGGACCCTGACACCAGCGACTGCGAATGCAACCCCGACCACGATCGGCACCCAGGCCAGCACCACCGTTTTCGCCATCGGCAACCCCGGAGGTGCCTCCTACCACGGCGGATGATCTCCCCCCGTTTTATTTTCGTGTTCCTCGCATATTTATTTTGACTGATAGACTTGTATTCCGGTCATTGGCGGCGATTACATCGCATGAACTATGTTGTGCCCGGTGACGGCAAAACTATGTTTAATTTCTAGCGACCTTTTGAATGCTTGAATTTGTAACTACGATTTGGGAGGCTGTTTCGAGGCGGCGGCTGAGAGGCAGTGACCCCTGATAGGAGATACCTGCGCTGGCGCCGCCCATAAGGCCAAACCGCCAGACCCTGTATGGATTGTATGGAGGAGGGGGCGAGTGGAGATGCTCTTACCAAGCCACCTGTTCTTTCGGAACCTCACCTCCAACACATCCTTAATAGAGAAAGCACCAAATCGGAAGAATTGTTTCTTCGTACTCATTAGCCCGGCCAAAAAGTGTGAGTCTCCTGGTACTCATTAGCCCGGCCAAAAAGTGTGAGTCTCCTGGTTTCCATAGCACTTAAGATAATGCTTTTGAACCAACGTATTTCCTCCGAAAGTGGGTCTGCCATCTTCAGTAAATAGTTTGAACAATCACTTACCTAGTGGAGAGGTATTTTTGATCTCTAAGTCGTATATACCTAGACCACCTTGGTTGGTCTTTTGGGTGGTAAAGCACACTCCATTTTGCCAGCCGATATTTTTTTTCAGAAAGAATCTAGATCGGAAATAATCTAATTTTTTCTAGAAAGCGCAAAAAATGATACCATATATAGTACCAGACTCCTTTGGAAAGCACAAAAAGGATATCAGCCTAGAGGTAATAATTTTCCTTTCCAATTACTGAGCCTTCAACTAATTTCCATTTGGCATGTGGAAGTCTCCGGGATCCCCAAATAGTTGATTGGAAACTGTCAATGCTCGCATCCAAAGAGCTCAGCATAAAGAGAACAAGTGTAGATGAAAGAGCAAGAAGTAACAGCAGCAAGCAGAGTTGCGAAACTACCGAAACCAGAGGTCTACAGCAACCAGACTAACACACACACACACACACATGCCATGCTACACACTAGTTTACACAACATCTAGCCCGCCACTTAGCATTACCAAACATCCTGTACAAGCTCCATTACCAACCACCAAACACACAGCATTATCATCTAAATCATCATGTTTTGCGGATCAGGGTTTCCAGGCGTGATCGGAGGGCCCCGACGGCGAAGCCGTTCTCCTCCAGCAAAGACAGGCCCTGCACCTTCTCTTGAACAATGTCATCCTCATAAACGTCTAGCCTGCCTATGCTTTCTGCCAGATCAGCGAAGGAGAGCATCAGACCCAGTGCCATTCCTTCGCGGAGCTCAGGACCGTACTGCCGGAACTGATTCGCATGTGGTCGCTGCGGCATCTCACCGAAGATCTCCATTGCTTCGACCCTCGCCCAGAACGGGGAGGTCTTCCCGAAAGGAAGATACTGCTGGATCGCCGAGGATTCTGAATCCATTGCTGAACCACGAGCTTGCTGTGACACGGCGTGTTGTGAACCTGAAAAGAATGGAAGGGGTGAAATGCACACAACATAGTTGACCAACCCTGCTGTAACCACTAGTCACATACCTGCAATGTCCTTTTGTGTACTCGTCGCCGGGTCAGCCCAAGACACTTTATTTTTGTCTGAAGGCACTCCACATCCAGCAGCCACAGGATAATGCGGTTCAGCACTATCATCACCATTTTTCGGTCTGCCCGCTGCAAATTTTACTTGTTAGCAGATCGCAGTGACTTTCGTAGCATGAAAAGTTACTAGTCCAAAACTTACGGTCTTCCGACATAGATACGCTGTTTGTGGCTTCCTCAATACTTTTAGCAGCTATCACTTCCTTTGGCTATATATATATATATACACAAATGCAAGATCTTAGGAGTAGTTTTAAAGTATGAAGACGGAGGGGTGCTGAAGACGATATGCTCTGAAAGTTAACAACTCACAGTTTCAGGGTTAAGTGATCGCATTCCGAAAAGTGGGCCCTGTGGGAGAGCCCTTGGCTGCCCAAATGCTCCAAACAGCGAAGCCTGTAACTGTTGGCTTTGTGGCACCGCCACCGGTGCAGAGGGTATGATAAACTTCTGGGAAGTTGCTTGTTCAAGATGACTGCTTTGAGCAAGTGATGAACCACTTAGATGTGAAAATCCTGCGGTTGGTGGCAATGAAGGAGGTGCCAACACTGCATTTCCTTGTTTCGTTGTTTCTTCGGGGTAAGAGCTGGACTTACACTTGATTTTATAGCTTTCAGTACAAACAGACGAGATAGATGGAATTTTTTCTGATACTACATCTGCATTCTTCAACTTTTTTCTACGATAAGAACCACGTTCACCACTAGTTTCACCAACTTCCTTGTAAAATGACAAGGCACAAGAAACTGGCCTTTTTCGAGAAGCTGACGTAGGCACATTAGCAGATTTCTGAAATTAAAAAAAGATATCACATCATCAGGGATATAATTCTGATTCGAAAATTAACAATCATCGTGGACACGATTTTGGTTCAAAAAAATTAGACATAGGAAAGAAACACATGAGCACACGATCACAGTGATGCTTAGTGCTGGATCTACAATCGTCAAGACAGTTCAAGTGGCATTGGATAATCTTTTGCCTCGATTAAAAAAATCTTGAAGAATAGGCATGATGGACTTGCATATTTCTAATACGTTGGCAGATGTTCCTTTTTTCGGCTGAGATATTTCTGGTTTCATGTGCATACATTTTTGTGTGTAAGCATACAAGATGCAGATATTGTAACAGGATCATGTCTATCAGTTAGCCGTCGAACAAGCACTGCGTAATGAACCACAGATTGATTGAAGATTTCTGCACCTTGAAACATTTCAACAAATGATATGAAGTAATACATATTATAACAAAACTAAGTAACACTTCATGTCACATCATATAAAAGAACACCAGCAAAGAATGAGATGAGATATATGTGTACCTCTTCCAGGCAGCGTAGCCATTTTTTCCCGTCCCAGTGAAATTTCGGCCTTATATGTGTATTTTCAACCGTCAACACATCCAGACATTCCACGTCGTCCATGTGTGTCTCATAGCTCTTCAATTTTACTACGTACTTCTTGTCGATTCCACTACCTAAAAAATCCTGAATAACACCAGGCCACCAGCTATCTTCATGCATCACCTCAACATGAGAAGATCGAGAAAATCTGTACCTACGGAAGGTGTGCGCTGGCCGAATATATTGAGCAGCTAGAATCTCAGTGGCTAGTTCCCCGGTGCTTACAATATGCATGTACTGTACTAAGAAATTTGTACCACCAATCACTTTCAGAACAGAAGCTGGAATCCAGGATTCCCCGAAGCCTTTTCCAGACCGACTCACTTCAACTTGGGTTCCCTCCGTAAACAAAGCACTTCCAACATCCTGCACACAGCAACAGCATTAGGGATATGGTGTTTCTGTTTGTAAGGGTGCACTCGTTTGTACTGTTAAACAGTTTGCTTCATCTTCAAACAAATTCGAAAGAAAAAGAAACAGTTCTTCCACAAGATAGTCACATGTTTTCACTTAACAAGAAAATTCGCCACATATGAGCATTTCAAATGCTTATTTCCAAATTTAAATTTTTTAAAAGCATGCCAGTCAAACAGTTTATACAGATTGATCTTGTCACCTCCAAATTGTTAAAAAGTGAGCCTGCACAATTGCACGCAGTGGCGGCGCCACTATGGGGGTGAGCATGGGCAGCCACCCCGGCTCCCATGGTGCGGTGCAGGTACCCATTTCCTTATTTTGTTAATTAGGCTTGATTTTTTTGGCCTAAAAAAACTAAACCTTATGTATTCATCCCGGCTCAACTCAATTCCTGGCTCCGCCACTGATTGCACGAGTCTCAAAAGACGAAGCGCATACAAATTCCACAGTAAAATGGCTAAAACAAAATTGGGAAGACTACTATTCTCGAGGAAAAGAATAAGATAAAGTTTTGACTATGCTGAGTTGACAGTGCATTACTGAATTTATTTCTAAACACTTATCATGATAAGATTAAGCATACAGCAGAGGTGTTGGAAATTTGCCCATTTTTTTGTAGCTTGGTATAATCTCACAAGGGTGAAAGAAAATATTAAAAGCTAATTGTATCAGCTTGATGCGACATTTGGGTCAACAAGAACACCCTTTATCAAAAACTAGCATATGGCTAGTTTGAGAAAGTACAAAGATGGGTTTGGCTAGAGTGGAAGAGCTCCGACAAAATTTGGGTTGGTTCGGGGAACCCTTGCTCCGAGGAGGATATGTGCATCTTCTACGCCACCACCACCATCACGATTGGGAATGGGCACAAAACCCCTTTTTGGCATGCTCCTTGAATAGGTGGAAGGAAGCCAAAGGACATCGCGCCTCTCATTTTTGAGGCGTCAATCAAAAAGAATTGGAAGGTCAATCAAGCCATACATGATAACGCGTGGATTTGGAAGATTAAATTGGGAAATGACTTTACTATCGAGCACCCTTTGGTCTCTCCTTTAAGACGTCCATCTTGAGAATGTGGAGGACGATATTGTTTGGAAGCTCATGGAAAATGGGGAGTACACGGCAAAGTTGGCTTATGAGGTGAAATTCTTGGGGTCCATCACCTCAAGCATGAACAACTTGATTTGGAAGGCTTGGGAGCCCCCAAAAGTAAAAAAAATTGCTTGGCTAGTCACACAAAATAGAATTTGGATGGCGGATTGTTTGATCAAAAAAGGATGGGATAACTGTGGTCCATGCCCTCTTTGCAAGCAAACCACGGAGACGGTTCCTCATCTCTTCGTCAACTGTAGGTACACCAAAAGGATTTGGTGTTACCTTAAAGCTTGGATCGGCATCCCGGACATGGACCCATCGCAATGGGAGGGGCTCTCCATAACAAATTGGTGGGAGTTGATGACGGATGGCATTATCCCAAACCACAAAGCTATGGCGTCCCTTCACTGCTCACAACTTGGGAGATTTGGAATGAGCGCAAAGCATGCGACGCCTCTTGTAGTCCTAGATAGAATTAAGCGAGAAGCCCGCATGTGGGTGAGCGCGGGGGCTAAGCGCTTGGGTGATTTCATGCCGCGAGAGTAATTTGTATGTTAAACTTGATCCTTTACTTTCTTGTAAAACAGTTAGTATTAACTCGAAGAAGATCCCAACTGCACATGATCAATACACCTGGAAACCTCAAATGAGAGATTGTGTGTTAATTATCAAATGGCCTATCTGAATACAATCATAAAACTAAATCCATCATTAATACTAGCACCAGATGATGATAATAAAAGAAGAAAATATTTGTTCATTTTAAGTCTATAGCCCCCTCTAGGCGACCGGGGGGCGAAACCCTAAACTCCCCGCAGCCACCCCACCTCTTGTGCTCCCTCCCCTCGTCGCCCCCGAGGCTGACGCCGGACAAAGCCGGGCGCCGCCGGGGAAGGGGGCGGCGAGGATTTAGCGCCTCTCGGCTCCCACGCGGTGGTATGGAGGAAGGCCGTCGGGCTGGGGAACGGAGGTCGTCGCCGGCGGTGCTGGAGCCCGCTCCCTGCCCCGTGGCGGCGCCGGCCTGCTCCTCCCTCTCACCAAGAGGATGGCGGCTGGTCGGATCGGCGGTGGGCGCGTGGATCGTCCGGAGTGGTGGAGTCGTGGCCTAGTGGTGACGATCTGTCCACAAATCCAGATCGGTCCTGTCCGACGGCGGCACGATCTGCGAAGGGAGGCGGCGGAGCGGCAGTGGTACTGCTCGGCAGTGGTACGGCGCCGCGACGGTGCGTTTTCTGCGGGGCTCGGAGGTGGTTCAGATGGCGGCGTTCCTTAGGTTTATCCCGAGGGCGACCGACGTTTGTCGATCTAAACAACGAGTTTTTGGAGATGGGATTGCCGGTGAAAACCGCATCGACTTCGGTCATGGCGGACGATGGCGGCGTTTTCAACGCCGTAACCTTGTTGAAGGCATCGTCGTTGCATCTCTCGTCGTCTAACTCGAGCTGCTCTAGGGGAAACCCTAGATCTGGGTATCTCGGATCGGATGATGATGATGCTCGACGCCGTTTTCCCTCTTGGGGGCATCGTTTTTGGATCAGCTACTGATCGAATGGGAAGAAGGTGGAGCAGCTTCATCTTGCACGGAGACGCCGGTGGATTTGTCAAGTCATGCCTAACCGCCAGGTGCTACGCTATGTCATGCCTGGTTCGGTAGGTGCTACGCACGACGGATCTTCCGGTGATTTCTAGCTGCGTCGGTTGACGGGACTCGGCGGCATGGTGACGAGGGGTCTCGGCGGCGACCACGCGTGTATCTGATGGACGCGTGCAGGGTGGTGGCGCTGTTTGGCGTCTTGGTGGCGTTGACGGCATGCCTGATAAGGGAATTATTTTATTCCTTCTGAAGATGGGTTGGCGGAAGATGGCGGCAGCAGAAGATTGAGCATGCACGATGGTGTGCGTTATGGATCAGCTGGACCGGTTTGTGCTCTTGACCCGCCGTGGGGCGGTTTTGGGACGTTGGCGTGCGGTTAGAGTGTTCTGGCAGGGCCACCCCTTCATCAAGTTGTTTTAGAGAGGTGGCTTCAGTTGATCTTCGTATTCTCTGTGTAAGGTTTCGATGAATAATAAATAAAGAAGGATGTGTGCATCTTTTTGATGCAGAGGCCGGGGTAACACCTCCATTTCGAAGAAAATAAAAACTAATTGGTTTCCATTTGCAATAAATAACATAAAATTGTAACGCAAGATCTGCCGTGCTACATATTACAGTCTGGATACTAACGATAATTTTACCCAGAGTTCATAGAAGAAGAAAAGAGACTTGACTTACCAATGCCACTTCTGCAGCTGGGACCCACCGGCCAGCTTGGAAGACGCAGTGCGGCCGCAAAGCCGTCTCCTCGAACTCCATCTTCTCCCGGGACGTCGGGAACGCCACCTCGTACACCCCCGGCCGGGGAACGGCGGAGACGACGCCGGCCCACCACCCCTCGTTGTGGAGCGCCTCCACGGTATCGTGAACCGCGAACCCCCTCCCCGCAAACGGCGGTGGCCGCGGACGCACGTCGGCGGCGGCCGCGGTCTCCTCTAGGAGCCTCCCGTCGTCGCCCAAGAGCGTCGAGTAGACCACCGTGTAGCGGCCGCTGGAGACAAGGTGGCCGGTGATGGTGACCTCGTAGAAGGAGCCGAGGAAGCCGGGGTCGGCGCTGCGCATCTCCGCCTCGGCGCCCACCGGCAACGTGAGTGACTCGGGAGGGGGCGGAGAACGCTGCTTCTTGGGACGGCCGCGCCCCATCGGAGAAAGGGGCCCGTGGGTTCTTGCTTGGGGTGATGGTGTGAGTGAGGACTGAGGAGGAGGACGAAGGTGGCGGACTGACGGAGGAAACGATGTGGGCCGGTTTTGTGCTGGTGGTGCCTTGCTTGCAAGAGGATTTTGGTAGTGACGCGTGGAAGAGGACGCGTGTGTGCGTGGTCAATTAATTGTCGCCGCTGTTTGATCCAGCGGACTTTTCTTCTTCCTTTTTCGAGGTAAAACAAGAATATTTTTCATCTTTTTTTTTGACGTGTATTTTTCATCTATTTAAAGGAGAAAGTAAAAGTCATTGAACTTGAGTCCGTTAATCCTTGTGGTCATCGTATATCTATACAAGATTAGGGTCCTCGTGTGTGAGTCTCGGCGTAATCATGGGCGTAATGCTCGACGCACAGAGCACATTGCTACTGTTAGCTTTGCGATAAGTAAATAACAAAGAACGAAAATAAAATCATAAGAAAGGGATATAAATTTAACGTGAAAAACCCTCTCCAACAAAGAGAAAAAAACCACGGGCGCCTGCCATCGAATCTTCACTATAACGGGGAGTATTTACACAACGTCGGAGATTTCACAGATGCAACTTTTCTCAGTCGGCGGCTTACAAGAGGCGACGGTCCTCGCTCCGCTCCGTCAGAAATTGGTCTTTACTTTGTAGAATTTGGATCAATATATAACAAACTCCACCTTAAGACAAATTTCTTCTTGTAGCATCAACAGTAATCAACTCTCTGAACAAACAAGAAAACATTTTCGCCAACAGCCACTTGGGCTAAGTAGTTATACCAACTAAGCTTGAGCATATCTCAAACTTAGCAACAGGAACAGGCTTTGTCATCATATCAGCAGGATTATCATGAGTGCTTATCTTGCATACCTTCAGCGTACCTTGTGCAACATCACGAACATAATGGTACTTGATATCAATGTGCTTTGTTCTCTCATGGAACATCTGATCCTTAGTAAGGTAAATAGCACTTTGACTGTCACAGAACAGGTTAATGCAAGAATCATCCTGATAAAGCTCAGCATACAAACCTTTCAACCAAACAGGCTCTTTGCAAGCTTCAGCAATAGCCATATATTCTGTTTCGGTTGTAGATAGAGCAACAACTGGTTGCAGTGTTGCCTTCTAACTCACGACACATCCACCTATCGTGAACACATAACCTGTGAGGGACATCCTCTTATCCAAGTCGGCAGCAAAATATGAATCCACATAGCCCGCGAGTCCCTCACCAGTCTTGTCAAACTTCAAGCAAGCGTTGGATGTGCCATGGAGGTACCTAAAAATCCACTGAACAACTTTCCAATGTTCTTTACCAGGCTTAGCCATGTAACGACTCACCAAACTCATAGCATATGATAAATCAGGGCGAGAACAAACCATGGCATACATCAAGGAACCAACATCACTATAATAAGGAACTCGAGACATGTACTCAATATCTTCATCGGAACTAGGACATTGTAATGCTGACAATTTAAAGTGAGGAGCAACAGGAGTACTAACTGACTTTGCATCATGCATACTAAAACGTTGAAGAACATTCTCAACGTAACTTTGTTGACTAAGAAACAACAACCTAGATTTTCTGTCCCGTTTAATTTCCATACCTAGGATTTTCTTGGCAGCACCAAGATCTTTCATCTCAAATTCACTACTTAGGTGTGCCTTGAAAGTAGTAATTTCTTTCATGCTCTTGGCAGCAATTAACATATCATCAACATATAACAGCAAGTAAATAGGTGATCATTAACAAACTTTATATAAACACAACTATCAAACTGAGATCTCTTAAACCTTGTGAGATCATAAATGAATCAAACATTTTGTATCATTGTCTTGGAGATTGCTTCAAACCATAAAGCGATCTCTTAAATTTGCACACAAAATCCTCTTTTCTAGGAACTATGAATCCTTCAGGTTGGTCCATGTAAATCTCCTCCTCCAGTTCACCATGCAGAAAAGCAGTCTTTACATCTAGTTGCTCAAGCTCAAGATCATGCATAGCAACAATACCAAAGAAAGTACGAATAGAGCTATGCTTCACAACCGGAGAGAAAACATCATTATAGTCAATACCTGGAATCTGGCTGAAACCTTTTGCTACTAACCTTGCCTTAAACCTTGGAGGCTCATTAGGAGACAAACATTCCTTTCTCTTGTATATCCACTTACAGCGGACGACCTTCTTCTGTTTAGGCAAACACACAACTTCCCATGTGTCATTCTTATCAAGAGATTGCATCTCTTCTTGCATAGCAGAAATCCACTTCTCGCGGTCAATGGATGCAACAACCTCATTGTATGTAGCAGGTTCAGTATCATGCTCTACCTGTTCAGCATAACTCAAAGCATAATGAGCAAGATTACACTCTTTAATTAAACAACGAGGTGGAACTATGATACGCCTCGGTCTATCAGCAGCAATAGATTCCTGTGGCTGCTGCAAAACAGTAGATGAGTGCTGAACAACATCATCATCAATATTTTCCTCATGAGTATCATCAACAACAGCATTATTATCAACAGTTTTCTGCAGGTGCTCCACCTGCACACGAACTCCCTCCTCTCCAATAGCAACAGGAGAGGGATCTGATGGCAAGCTATCATGATACATAACAGATTCATTGAAAACAACATTCCTACTCAACAAAATCTTTTTAATTTCAGGATTCCATAGTTTATATGCCTTACCTCCTGAACCATAACCAAGGAACATACACTTAACAGCTCTAGGCTCTAACTTTCCATTATCAACGTGAGCATAAGCAGTGCAACCAAAAACTCTCAACTGTGAATAATCAGCAGGCGAACCTGACCATACCTCAATAGGAGTTTTCTTCTCAAGTGGAATAGAAGGTGACCTGTTGATGAGGTAGCATGCTGTGTTGGCTGCTTCAGCCCAAAAACGTCTATGCATATCTGCATTGGACAACATACAGCGAGCCCTTGAGATGATGGTTTTGTTCATGCGCTTAGCCACGCCATTCTGCTAAGGAGTGTAAGGGGTGGTGTGGTGCCTGATCATACCATCATTACTGCAAAACTCCTCAAACTCATTAGAACATAATTCCATACCATTGTCAGTACGTAGTACCTTTACCTTCTTTTCAGTTTGCTTTTCTACCATAACTTTCCACTTCTTAAAAGCATCAAAAACATTAGATTTATGTTTCAGGAAATATAGCCACACTTTTCTTGAGTAGTCATCAATAATAGTAAGAATGTAATTAGCACCACTAATAGATGTCTTACGGGAAGGCCCCCATACATCAGCATGCACATAATCTAAAATGCCTTTGGTGGTATGAACGGAAGCATTGAATTTAACTCTTTTGTGCTTACCAAAAACGCAGTGCTCACAGAACTCAAACTTACCCAAGTTGCAACCATCAATCAGCTCTCTCTTAACCAATTCTGCCATGCCATGTTTGCTCATATGTCCAAGACGCATATGCCACAGATTTGTTTTACCACAATCATCAGAATCATTAGAAGTAATAGCAGCAGCAATATCAGGCAAAGTGCTACCTCTAAGAACATATAACTTAGCATAATTCATATCACCTATCAGGTGAATAAGAGAACCTTTTGATACCTTCAACAACCTACGCCCACCGGCGTACTTGTATCGATCAACGTCCATGGTACTCAGGGAGATCAAATTTCTGGACATGCTTGGTATGTGCTTCACCTCATTCAACATACACATCACGCCATCATGGGTCTTGATCTTAACAGATCCAACTCCGACAATATAGCATGGGTTGTCATTCCCCACACGTACAAAATCTCCAGTCTGCACAGACTCATATGAACTGAACCAATCTTTGTTACAGCAAATATGAAACGAACATGCAGTATCAAATATTCATTCATCATCACGAGAAGCACAAGTGATGGCTCAATGCACGACGCCGAGAAAAGTGTTGGTGCGGTGTTGATATAGAGCTCGTTGGGAACCCCAAGAGGAAGGTATGATGAGCACAGCAACAAGTTTTCCTCAGTTATAAAACCAAAGTTTAATCGAACCAGTAGGAGCAAGGAAACACCCCAAAGGTGTTACTAGCTGAGCTTTGACAGGGCGCACTACCGGTGCTAGTAGCAACGTGGAGACCTGCACAACACAACCACAGAATTTTGTCCCCAACTTGCGATGATGTTGTCAATCTCACCGTGTTTTGCGGAAAATAAAGGATTAAATGTATCGAATGGAAAGAAGTGAAAGTTTGCAGAAAGTAAACACAAAATAGTAAACAGTTTGTAGATTGTATGTAAAAGACAAGGACCGGGATCCATAGTTCACTAGAGGTGGCTTTCCTTAGATAAATAACATGTTGGGTGAACAAATTACAGCGGGGCAATTGACAAACATCGAGAAAGCAATACATGCATATGCTAATCATCTTGACTCCTTTGAGATTCGATTGGGAATTACAACATTATACATAGACCGTCATCCAACTGCATCTATGACTAATAATCCACCTTCAGGTTATCATCCGAACCCCCTCCAGTATTAAGTTGCAAGCAACAGATTATTGCTTTACGAACTACGTGTAATGTAAACAATACGATTGTTCTATGAACAAATGATTGTTGTTTTCTCCCTAGTAGCAACAGCACATCTAGTACCTTAGAGATTTCTATCACTTCCCCAGATTACTAGAGGCATGAACCCACTATCGAGCATAAATACTAACTCTTGGAGTTGCTAGCATCTACTTGGCCAAGATAGCTACTAACAACAGAAAGCATGCAAGATCACAAATAACAAAGACATGATAGAATCCATAATAAATATGAAATAGCATCTCAATATCCATCGGATCCGCGCAAACACAACATGTAGAATTACAAATAGATGATCTTAATCATGAACGGAGCTCACAAGATCTAAACTTGAAAGCATAAAGGAGGAGAACCAGCCATCTAGCTACTACATGGATCCGTAGTCCAAGGATGAACTACTCACGCATCACACCGGAGGCTTGCATGGTGATGAAGAAGGCCTCTAGGGTGAATTCCCCTCTCTGGCAGGGTGTCGGGAAGAGCTTCAGATCCCTCCCGATCTAGGGATGGAGATGACGGCGGCTACAGACTCTTTCATGGATTTTTGATCAGGCACTTAGGGTTTACGCCCCGAGGGCATCTTATAGTCGGAAGGGGAGGCCGAGGGGGTGCTTGGGCTGGCCACACCACCGCCTGGCGCGGGCCCAGCCTGGCCGCGCAGCCAGGTGGTGTGGCCGCCCTCTGGCCCTTCTCCATCTCGTATTCTAGCACTTGATGACTTCCGGAAAAATAGGCACTTTGGCTTTTGTACCGTCCAATTCCAAGAATATTCATTTTGACTTTCGGAACCGTAAAATAGCGAGAAAGCAAATTTGCACGATGGCTCTTGTTAATAGGTTAGTCTAAGAAATCATATAAAAAGTACTCCAAAGTATGGACAAAACACAAGAAAGTGGATAAAACTAAGCATGGAACATCAAAAATTATAGATACATTTGCAATGTATCAACAAGCAGAAAAAACGGCTAAACATTCACCATCAGAAGTATCACCAGAAACAACAACAGCCTTACCAGTACCTTGATCCTTATCTTTCGGTTGGTAAGTACCGTTCATTTTCTCCTTATTCTGCAGCTTCCAACAATTATCAATAACATGATTAGTTTTTTTACAATACCTGCAGAACTTGTCCTCTCCCTTGGACTTCGAACGACTTCTGCCATCTTTGCTCTTATCTCGGTTGCCATGGTTGTTAAATCTCTGCTCGGTCCTGCCACGAACCTGCAGAGCTTCAACCTTTGATGACGCCCCATCTGCCTGCACCATAGTTTTCATCTTTTCCCTCTATTTGAGGGCATCTTGTACTTCATCAAGGGTTATTTTATCACGGCTCAACAACATAGTATCACAAAACTGTGTATAAGAACTAGGCAACGATCATAAGAGTAATAGAGCTAGATCCTCATCATCATATTTTACTTCCATAGATTGCAAATCAGAAATAATCTCTCTGAAAAGAGATAAGTGATTCATTACCGATCCACCTTCTTGCAATCTATGCGGCGAAAGGCCAAGCCTCCGGCGACAGGCCTCGCTCCACTCCGTCAGAAGTTGGCCTTTACTTTGTAGAATTTGGACCAACATATAACAACTACAATTCTTGCGCACGTGTACGCCACTCGGTGCCTTCATGTTCATGGTTCGGCCCGACCCTGGGAAAGGGTTGCTTGTGCCCCTTTCCTCTTGGCCACGATGGACGTATCGCATACCTTAGGGCTTGAGATAGGTGAGCTGGAAGGAGTGAGTGTTGTCTCGAGCTTCCTGACCTCGGGGTAGTCTCCTTGCTGGGAACCGGATGATGCGGACTCGGCCACCGGCGGCGGTCGACGACAAACTCCGGGTTCCCCGGGTTGTTGATGGCTCTAGAAGTGGTATCGGCACCCTGACCCTGCGGGAAAAGCACCTCATGGTGGCGGATCCTTCACCGCCCTTAAGGTGAAACAGTGGTGGACCCATCAAGATTCTTGAGAGTGACGCAAAAAGCTCCTACCTAGCGCTCCAACTATCATAGTTTTGATTCCCGGATGTGGATTTGTAGGTGTAAGGGCTTGTGATCATGACCCGATGGGCTAATAGCCTCAAGGCACGCAAGATTTATATAGGTTCAGGCCCCGGATGAGGATCCGACAACAACCCTACTTCCTATGTCGACCTTATTATATGGAGCGTGTGAAGTGCTCAAATGTTACAAAGGGGGGTGTTCTGGGGCAGTCTAGTCGGTAACTATGGTGTGCAATGACTAGGGAGTCTAGTCAGCATATAGAGCCTTGTCCGGCTAGTGGAATGACTCTAGGTGGAATGAAACTTATGGGGTGCTCTAAGAGCCTAAAGATGAACTACCTATAAACTACTATTTCTCCAGTGAGCTTCTCGTCGGAGCCTTCTAGCTTCTTGGTGGAAATGAGTGTGGATGTATTAATATGTTGGATGCTGGTGAATAGCCTCTGAGTCCTTCAATGCTAGTCTTTCTTCTGGTCTCTGTTTTGAATGCCCATCCTCTCCTTGTACGCCGCTCCTTTTGTACCCTCGGCCATGGACATTGGGGCATGGTCGAGGAGTTACCATTGTTGTCGATAGGACATGTCAGTGTCCAATGTCTTGGTCGTCCCACTTCTCCTTCTATCAACGGGCCACTAGGAACCGTCTTCCTGTGGATGCTGTGGTGAACTTCTGAGCCCACGGGAGTGTCCTAGCGGGATTGAGGGCCAGGACATGACATGACGAGGGGTCAGACCTCGCTATGACACTAGGGGACTAACCTGGACTGCGGTTCGCCTAGTCACATCAGAGTATATGTCACGTCCCTAACATGGACAAGATCACCCAGGCTATGGGCCCTTGCCGGATTCTAATCGGTGGTTTATTATATGGATTGTGTGAGGTGCTCAAATGTTACAAACGGGTTGTTCTGGGGCAGTCTAGCCGGTAACTATGGTGTGCGATGGCTAGGGATTCTAGCCGGCATATAGAGCCTTGTCCGGCTAGCGGGATGACTTTAGGTAGAATGAAACTTATAGGGTGCTCTAAGAGCCTAAATATGAACTACCTATCAACTATTGTTGCGTGGATGAGCTTCTCGCCGGAGCCTTCTAGCTTATTAGTGCAAATGAGTGTGGATGTATTAGATATGTTGGATGCTGGTGAATAGCCTCCAAGTCTTTCGATGCTAGTCTTTCTTCTAGTCTGTGTTTTGAATGCCCATCTTCTCCTTGTATGCTTCTCCTTTTGTACCCTCGGCCATGGACATTGGGGCATGCTCGAGGAGTTACCGCTGTTGTCGATAGGACATGTCGGTGTCCAATGCCTTAGCCGCCCCACTTCTCCTTCTATCAACGGGACACTGGGAACCGTCTTCCTGTGGATGTTGTGGTGAACTTCTGAGTCCACGGGAGTGTCCTCGCGGGATTGAGGGCCAGGACATGACATGGCGAGGGATCAAACCTCGCTATGACACTAGGGGGCTCACCCGGACTGCGGGTCGCCTAGTCACATCGGAGTATACGTCGCGTCCCCGACGTGGACATGATCACCCGGGCTATGGGCCCTTGCCGGATTCTAGTCGGTGGTTTCTCTAGCTGGCTATGTGTGTCTCGGTTGTTGCCTGCTAGACATTTCACCGCCTAAGATAGCGCATGGTCCCAAATGGCTTACTAATCTTTATGCGTCTATGGGTACCGGTTACCCATGACCCGCCAAATTGTGACTTGAGGAATGCTGTAATTGTTAGGAATAATGCCCTAAAGGCTCCACTTTTCGACTTTGTGTTTGTAAGTTAGTAAAATGCAAAACTGATTGTACTATGTAACTGGATTGGATCTGGCTTGTGCGAACTAGTACTTAAGTCAGTTGTCCATTCGAAAATCATTTTTCACGACACAAAACTTTTTGAAAAATCCGCAAATCATTTTTTTAAAACTGTAACCTATATTCTTTCAAGGCCTCATGAAACTTTCTTCAAGTGTGAACCTTTCTTTTAAGAGACGTTTTATTCAAGACAGGAAAATATTTAACATCCGTGAAATATTTGCTTTTGGACAGTGAACCATTTTTGACAAGACAGCGATCTTTTCTTGTTGTAATACGCACGTTTGTAAAACATTAAAGGACTTTTTTGCTTGGAGAACCATTTTCAATATTAAAAGTTAATAAGAGGTGAAGCAGGACCCAAAAACTCATATCCCGTTGCTCCCTCCCGTGGATGACCCTCCCGGCCGCGCTCCCCCTGCCGCCGAGCCGGTGACGGTGGTGGCCTCCCTCCCGTGGCCGTCATCCTCCCCCCTCTCGCGCCCGAGCCCCCCACCCCCTCCTCCTCCTCCATGGTGGCTTCCTCTGGGGCAGTGAGGTCCAAGAGCTGGGCGGAGATGGTGGAAGAGGAAGAGGAGGAGATGGCCTCGTATTCCTCCTCCTCGCGGTCCTACTCGGATGTGGTGCGTGACGGCAGTCCCAGCCCGCCGCCACAGTCTCCCCTGGCTGCCGTGCCACCGGCTCGGGTGTCGGGTGCTGGTGGCGCTCCTCCCACGGGACAGCGCACGCAACCTGCTCGTCGGTTGGACTCGGTGGTATCTCGCCCAGAAGTCACGCGCAGGTCGGCGCCTTTTTAGTGGCAGCCCGCTGGTGGTAAAAGGAAGAGGCAGAGGCGCTTGCGGCGGGGACCCCAGCCCTCATTCACGGTGTCGGAGGGCGTCCCGCAAGACCTGGCCGGCCTGTGCTTCAACTTCACAGAGCCGGGGCACGTCGCCGGCATGTGCGTGAACAAGACCAGGTGTCTCAAGTGCAAGGGTGAGGACCATGTGGCGAGGAGGTGCCCATGGCGTTTTCAGGCCAGGGTGGGGGCGGCCGGAGCTGGGGCTGCGGAGGCGCCGGCGAGCCAGGCGAGCGAGAGGTGTGGTATGGCGCTGTCGAGGGTCCCGGCACGCGAGCGGCTCGGGGGGCATGTAGCCGAGGCATTGGTGCCTCATGGTGAGCCACTCCCTATGGTGGTGGAGTTTGCGCGGCAGCCGGCTACGCCGAGGCCACCCTATGTGCCCCCTCATGCCAGAGGCCGGCGCTCGGCGCATGAACGGCTGGGGCCTCGCGGTGATGGTGGGGCATCGCGCCACCTTCGAGGCCTGAGGAGAGGCCCGTGTCGTCGCCGCCACCCGCGCCGAGGATCTCGCTGAGTTCTGGGTCCGGGGCGGAGTGGCCGGTGGGGGAGCGCTGCATCGTCTATCGCACGACGGAGGTCGACAACTTGGAGCGGGCGTTGTGGTGGAGCTTGGTGGCCTATGTTTCTGGCACCAGGCGCTCGGTGGGACGTAAGCGGGCGCGGGCAGCACTGGTGCAGCGGTTTCCAGAGCTCGATGGGCACTTCTCAGTGCACTGGTTCTGGCCGGCCAACTTGCTGCTAGGGTTTGACTCCAGGGCGAGGCGCGAGATGGTGGCCGGTGATGGCACGTTCGATTGTCGGGAGTTCTCTTTGCGGTTTAGCCCGTGGAATCGGCACCTTCAGGCGACAAGGCGCACGTCCAGGTTTCATGTCCATCTAGAGATCATCGGTATCCCCCTAATCGCTTGGAGCGCGGACACGGCGAAGATGGTGTTGGGCACCTAGGCTTGGGTGGAGCGGCTCAGCAAGGAGACGGTGAGTCACTCGGACATGGGTAGGTTCCGGGTGATGGCATGGATGGATGACCTCGCCCTCATCCCGCGGTCGAAGCAGTTGTGGCTAGCTAAGCCGCTGGAGTTCAGCGAGGAGGATGACGACCTGCTCGTCCCGGTGGAGGCGCTGGTGCTGGAGGAGGTGGCTCTTCTGGAGTTTCTCGGCACCATCTACCTGGTGCGAGTGGAGGACACAAAGGCCCCTGCTGGCCGTTCCTCAGCGAAAGACGGCGGCAGCAGGGACGAGGATGATGACGATGGCAGCGATGGTGATGGTGGGCCAGGGGATGACCGGGGCATTGTTCCTGCCGAGCAGCGCCTCTGGCGCCTGCCCTCCTCCCACTCGAGGGGACGCGCTG
Organism: Avena insularis; assembly: GCA_023614405.1. NCBI lineage: Eukaryota > Viridiplantae > Streptophyta > Magnoliopsida > Poales > Poaceae > Avena > Avena insularis. The sequence continues at coordinate 459,690,851 of CM042696.1, read as the reverse complement.
ACGGTGGCGGCTTGCCAGATTCTTCCCAGTGCTGGAGAGGAGGTAGGGAGCGGCGGGTTGCACTCGGTCAAACCAGGGTGGTCCGTTCGTGTCCACAGCTGGTGGTGGGGCCCGCGGGTGGGGCCGAGGCGGGCGCTCGTGTGGTGGCTGGATCTGTCCAAGAGGTGGACATCATGGCTGATATCGTCGTGGGGCCCCTACCTGGACAAAGCGGGTCAAAAGAGGCGGCTGGCAGTCTGAGCTGGTAGTCAAGGCGACCGTGGTCTGTGTGAACCCTGGATGGTTCCAGGGAGGGGAGCGGCGAAGGGCGGGGAATCTCCCACCAAAGGAGCTCTCCTTCACTCCAAAAAGGCGAGGCGGTGGAACCCTGCCAACTCTCCCCTACGGGCCACTTTTCCTTCAGGTTGTGGGCTTCAGATGATGGTTGGGAACCTGGGCCTGGAAGTGAGAGTGGCTCGGTGGATGGGTCGGCCGCGGACGAGCCCATGTTCGAGGTGGTGGTGTCTCCGATGGTGTCGACCTCCCATGACAGGAGGCGGGGGCTGAGACTGGCGGGCTTCCACTTGGCAGGCGGCCTGCGAGCGCGGGGCCATCGCAGAAGATGGCTTCTCCAACTGCCTAGGTGGAGTGCACTCCTGGGCCAGCCCGTGGGGACTGCGCGGCGACAAATGGGTCGAGGGAGGCGTCGGTGGGAGGCTCATACGGGGACAGACATGGCTTCAGCACGTGGGTCCTCTACAGAGGACAACCCGAGGCTCGCGACTTTCCGAGATTGTTGCCGCCAGCGGAAGCAGGTGCTGCTGCCACACCCTACTCCTAGGAGGCCTCGGCACAAGAAAATCCCACCTATGATGGTGCGTTGCAACAGACGTGTGGCAGGCAGATTTGGCCCGGGAACATCCGTCAAGCAATAGCAAAAAAATCTCTGATGATCTAGCTGGGGATTACGCGCGAAGGGGAAGTGATTGGTGATGAAGCCCTACAAGCTTACCTCAAGTTCTTCGACAAGCCGCTGACGCGGGAAGGGTTGATGGCGTGTCTGGCCCTGTTTGGTTGGACGCCGGAGGTGCTGCCGTTCCATGATGACGGTGTTGAGGCCGTTCGGGTCTAGTGCGTCTTGTGCTGTAATAATAATATGGCGAACTTCCTCTCGATCTTGGTTTGGAACGTGCAGGGGATGAACCAGCCGACCCGATGTGATGCCATCTATCAAATGGTCTTGCTCTCAGGCGCGAGTGTGGTATGTCTACAGAAGACTAAGCTCTAGGTGGTCATGCGCGCCACTGTGGACCGATGTCTAGGGAGATAGTTTGACGGGTTCTTCTATCTCCCCGCGATTGGCACCAGGGATGGAATTCTCCTTGCATGGAAGTCCTCGATGGTGGCTCTGTCCAACCCACATGTGTCTACCAATGCTATTATGGCAAGGGTAGAAGCACCGGGCTTGGAGGGGTGGTGGTTCACAGGGGTGTACGGCCCGCAGACAGATGTAGATAAGAGGCTCTTCCTACAGGAGTTGGCGGATGTTCGGGACCTTCACCTAGGCCCGTGGTTGGTCGCGGGGGATTTTAACTTGATTGTCGACGCGGCTGACAAGAATAACACCAACCTGAACTGGCGGATGATGGCAAGGTTTCGTAGGACCCTGGCTGCGCTTGAGCTGAAAGAGCTCTACCTGAACGGCCGTCGCTGTTGGGTTTCGTAGCATGGAAAACAAAAAATTTCTACCGCATACAAACAAACAAGCCAAGATCTATCTACTAGATTGTAGCAACGAGTCGATGGAATAACTCACCCTCGAAGATTCCAAAGTGTTTAACGAGAGCAGATTCTCGTGGGTGATGTAGTCGTACTCTTTCCGATCTCAAGATCGCGTAGACGATCCTTCCGCGCCATGCTCCGCAGCGCCCCGCAATGGGTCACACGCTCGGTACTGACACGAAGACCTTCCTCTCCTTGTTCCAAAGAAGGCGGAGGTTGTAGCACTCCTCGCGATTCCAGCAAAGACAACGGCGTGGTCTTGGAAGTAGAGGGAGATCTCAAGGCTTCGCCTTAAGCCGGAGCGAGTATGGTGGAGTATGAGAGAGCTTTCGTGATCTAGGGTTTAGACACACCAATTAGAAGGCTCTAAACCGGAGGCTAGGGCAATTAGAAGCTCTAACTTGACGGCTTGGGAGAAATCCCTAGACTGTGGCTAGGGTTTAGGTTTAGAGGAGAGGGACTTGCGTACTAGGAGGGGCAGCCCTGCCCCTCCCTTTTATAGGTGGGAGGCGCGGCCAAGGGGAGGGGAGTCCCTCCCCAACTCGGCTTGGGTGGTGCGCCGGCTTGGGTAGGAGGGACTCCCTCCCCAACTCGGTTTCCAACTCTCCTCCTCTTTCCAAAAACTTGCCGTTTGACTTTCAAACTAGCCGTTTGACTTTTCAATTTAGGATTTAAATAAACCCCTTATTTTGGACAGCAAAGACACCTAGTACATGATGCAATCATTCCAACTTACAATGACACATTCATGTACCCTTCCCCCCCGGAGTGCCGGACATTCCGGAACCTTCTAGAATGTTCCCGATGAAAACACCGGAACCATTCCCCAACTCAAACGGACTTTCCTTATATGAATCTTATTCTCTGGACCATTCCGGATCTCCTCGTGATATCCCGAATCCCATTCGAGACTCCGAACAACATTCGGTCTCTTTCTCATCATTCCATAACTACTCAAACAACGTCGAATCCTTAAGTGTGTCTCCCTACGGTTCGTGAATTATGCAGACATGATCGAGACACTTCTCCGAACAGTAACCAATAGAGGAATCTGGAAATTCATATGGCTCCCACATATTTCTACGATTACTTTGCGATCGAATGAACCACTTACATACAATATCAATTTCCCTTTGTCTCACGATAGTTTACTTATCCGAGGTTATGATCGCGTATCTCGCATACCTAGTTCAACCTCACATCGATAAGTACTCTTTTCTCGTTCCCGTGATATGTGATCCCTTGTGAGCCAGTCACATGCTTGCAAGCTAATTGGATGACATTTCACCGAGAGGGCACAGAGTATATCTATCCGTCATATGGATGGACAAATCCCACTCTTGATCCATGTGTTTCAACCAATACTTTCTGAACACTCAATGCCACCTTTATAGCCACCTAGTTACGGTGTGGTGTTTGATGTCATCAAAGAATCCATCCGGCAAAGGTGATATGCATGATCTCATGGTCGAAGGAATCAGATAACTATGTATCAGAAAGCATATAGCAATTGAACTATTAAAATGACTTGATCTTTATGCTACGCTTATCTATAGGAGTATGTCCACCATATCATTCTCCTAACGATATGATCTTGTTATTAACAACATCTCAATGTTCATGATATGGAAACCACAATCATCTATTAACCAACAAGCTAGTATTATATAGAGTCTTTACTAGGGACTTCAAATTTAAGTTTACAAATCACACAAGTATTAATGTTTCCTTGTTAATACTATTATAGCATGAATGTAAACATTTATCATAAACACAAAGATATAATAATAACTACATTTATTATTGCCTCTAGGGCATATCTCCAATAGTCTCCCACTTGCACTAGAGTCATCTAATCTAGATTACATGGTAATATACCGAACACCCATGGCAGTTTGGTGTTGTTCATGTTTTGCCCTCGGGAGAGGTTTAGTCAACGGATCCGCCACATTCAGATCTGTGTGTACTTTGCAAATCTTTATATCCCCATCTTGGATATGTTCTCGAATAGCGTGAAAACGTAGCTTGATGTGCTTCAACTTCTTGTGTGACCTTGGTTCTTGTGCATTGGCTATGGCGCCCATGTTATCACAGTAGATAGACATTGGGTCCAGCGCACTAGGAACCACACCTAGCTCTGTAATGAACTCTTTCATCCATATCGCTTCTTGTGAAGCCTCTGAAGCAGCCATGTATTCCGATTCAGTTGAAGATCTCGCCACAACGCTTTGCTTTGCACTCCTCCAGCTAACTGCTGCACCATTCAAAATAAATACGTATCCAGATTGTGATTTAGAATCATCCGGATCGGTGTTCCAACTAGCATCGGTGTAACCATTAACAACGAGCTGTTCATCACCTCCATAAGAAAGAACCATATCCTTAGTTCTTCTCAAGTATTTAAGGATGTTTTTGACCGCTGTCCAATGATCCACTCCTGGATCACTTTGATATCTGCTAGTTAGACTAACAGCATATGCGATGTCGGTTCTAGTACATAGCATGGCATACATTAGAGATCCTATGGCTGAGGCATAGGGAGTCTTACTCATCCTTTCTCTATCTTCTGCCGATGTCGGACTTTGAGTTTTACTCAAGGTCGTATTGGGCAACATGGGCAAGAACCCTTTCTTGCTATCTTCCATTCCAAACCTCTTTAGAACTTTGTCCAAGTATGTACTCTGTGACAATGATATTTGGCGCTTTGATCTATCTCTATAAATCTTTATGCCTAATATGTAAGCTGCTTCGCCAAGATCCTTCATTGAAAAACTATTATTCAAATATTCCTTGACACTATTAAGAAGGTCTACATCATTCCCAATCAACAATATGTCATCCACATATAGTATTAAGAATGCTACAGAGCTCCCACTCACTTTCTTGTAAATACAAGCTTCTCCATAAGTTTGTATAAAACCAAAACTTTTGATTACCTTATCAAAACGTTGATTCCAACTTCGGGATGCTTGCTTCAATCCATAGATGGACCGTTGAAGTTTGCATACCTTGTTAGCATCTTTAGGATCGACAAAACCTTTGGGTTGCATCATATACAACTCTTCATCAATGTCTCCATTGAGGAATGCTGTTTTGACATCCATCTGCCATATCTCATAATCATAATATGCAGCGATTGCTAACATAATCCTCACAGACTTTAGCTTCGCTACTGGTGAGAAAGTCTCATCGTAGTCAACTCCTTGAATTTGTCGAAACCCTTTTGCGACAAGTCGAGCTTTATAGACAGTAACATTACCATCAACATCTGTTTTCTTCTTGAAAATCCATTTGTTCTCGACATCCTTCCGGCCATCCGATAAGTCCACCAAAGTCCATACTTGGTTTTCGTACATGGATCCAATCTCGGATTTCATGGCTTCTTGCCATTTATTGGAATCTGGGCTCATCATTGCTTCCTCATATGTCTCAGGGTCATCGGTGTTGTCCACCAACATGACACTCATAACGGGATCATACCAATCTGGAGTGGTACGAGCTCTCGTTGACCTGCGAGGCTCTGTAGCAACTTCAACCGAAGTTTCATGATCATCATCATTAGCTTCCTCTCTAATTGGTGCAGGCACCACAGGAACTTCTTCCGGTGCTGCGCTACTCGCAATTTCGAGAGAAGGTTCGACAACCTCGTCAAGTTCTACTTTCCTTCCAGTCACTTCTTTCGAGAGAAATTCCTTCTCTAGAAAGGATCCATTCTTAGCAACGAAGATTTTGCCTTCGGATCTATGATAGAAGGTATACCCAATAGTTTCCTTCGGGGTATCCTATGAAGACGCATTTTTCCGCTTTGGGTTCAAGCTTGTCCGGCTGTAACTTCTTTACATAGGCTTCGCATCCCCAAACTTTAAGGAACGACAATTTAGGTTTCTTCCCAAACCATAATTCATACGGTGTCGTTTCAACGGATTTAGATGGTGCCCTATTTAAAGTGAATGCGGCTGATGCATAACCCCAAAATGATAGCGGTAAATCTGTAAGTGACATCATAGAACGAACCATATCTAAGAGAGTTTGATTACGACGTTCAGACACACCATTATTTTGTGGTGTTCCGTGTGTCAATTGTGAAAGTATTCCGCATTTCTTCAAATGCTCGCCAAACTCGTAACTTAGATATTCACCTCCACGATCAGAACGTAGAAATTTAATCTTCTTGTTACGTTGATTCTCTACCTCACTTTGAAACTCCTTAAACTTCTCGAAAGTCTCGGACTTATGTTTCATGAAATAGATATACCCATATCTACTCAAGTCATCCGTGAAGGTAAGAACATAACAATAACCACCGCGCGATGCTACACTCATTGGTCCACACACATCGGTATGTATGATTTCCAATAAGTCCATAGCTCGCTCCATCATACCAGAAAATGGAGTCTTAATCATTTTTCCCATCAGACATGCTTCGCATCTTTCAAGTGATTCAAAATCAAGTGATTCAAGAAGTCCATCGGAATGGAGTTTCTTCATACGCTTCACTCAATGTGACCAAGACGCGATTGCCACATATAGGTCGAGTTATCGCTTGATTTCAAACGTTTAGCCTCAATGTTATTAATATGTGTATTTCCACTATCGAGATTCAACAAGAATAGACCATCTTTCAAAGGTGCATGTGCATAAAACATATTACTCATATAAATCGAACAACCATTATTCTCGGATTTAAACAAGTAACCGTCTCGCAATAAACAAGATCCCGATATAATGTTCATGCTCAACGCAGGCACCAAATAACAATTATTTAAGTATAAAACTAATCCCGATGGTAGATGAAGGGGTAGCGTGCCGACCGCGATCACATCAACCTTTGATTCGTTTCCTACGCGCATCGTCACCTCGTTCTTCACTAGCTTCCGTTTATTCTGCAGCTCCTGTTTCGAGTTACAAATATGAGCAACCGAACCAGTATCAAATACCCAGGCACTACTACGAATACTAGTGAGATACACATCAATAACATGTATATCAGATATACCTTTCTTCTTGATGTTGCCGTTCTTCAAATCCGCCAAGTACTTTGGGCAATTCCGCTTCCAGTGACCTTCTCCCTTGCAGTAAAAGCACTCAGTATCAGGCTTGGGTCCAGCCTTGGTCTTCTTCGTTGGCGTGGTAACTTTCTTACCACCCTTCTTGAAGTGTCCCTTCTGCTTAGACTTGCCTTTCTTGAATTTGGTGGTCTTATTGACCAACAACACTTGGTGCTCTTTCTTGATCTCCACTTCTGCAGACTTTAACATAGCAAACAGTTCGCAACTTGTTCATGTTCGCATGTTGTAGTTCATCACAAAGTTCTTGTAACTTGGTGGTAGTGATTGGAGGACACGGTAAATCCCCAAAGCATTAGGAATCACTATACCCAAGCTTTGAAGTTTGTTTGCGTGCCCAGACATCTTAAGCACATGCTCACTGACGGAGCTGCCCTCTTCCATCTTGCAGTTAAAGAACTTTTCAGAAGCCTCATAACTCTCAATCGCCGCGTGAGTCTCAAAGATCAATTTGAGATCACGGACAATATCATGTGGGTCTGAATTCTCAAACCTTTTCTGAAGCTCCGATTCTAAACCATACAAGATAGCACATGAACTATGGAGTCTTGATTCTTCCGAGCAAGGTAAACATTCTTTACTTCATCGGTAGCATCATGCAGTGGGTCACCCAGTGCATCCAGACATAGGTCAAATTACCACCGTGAGGACAATCCTCAAATTGGAACCAATCCTGAAGTTGCTTCCATTGTTTTTCAACTTTTCTTTCTCTAGGAACGCATTAAAATTGATGGTAGGGGCTGCCATTGATCTACAACATATTTGCAATAGTTTAGACTAAGTTTATGACAAATTGAGTTCAAATTAATAATAAAGTTTAATCTAGGTGAACTCCCACTCAAAACAACATCCCTCACATTGTTTTAGTGATCACACGAACCAAATCCACCATATCAAAACCGATCATCACGAGAGTTGATATAGTTTCAATGGCGAACAATCGACATGTTCATCATATCTACTATATGATTCATGCTTTACCTTTCGGTGATCCGTGTTCCTGAGACCATGTTTGTACATGCTAGGCTCATCAAGATCAAACCTTAGCTTCTGCATAAGCAAATCTGTTCATCACCTCCATAAGAAAGAACCATATCCTTAGTTCTTCTCAAGTATTTAAGGATGTTTTTGACCGCTGTCCAATGATCCACTCCTGGATCACTTTGATATCTGCTAGTTAGACTAACAGCATATGCGATGTCGGGTCTAGTACATAGCATGGCATACATTAGAGATCCTATGGCTGAGGCATAGGGAGTCTTACTCATCCTTTCTCTATCTTCTGCCGATGTCGGACTTTGAGTTTTACTCAAGGTCGTATTGGGCAACATGGGCAAGAACCCTTTCTTGCTATCTTTCATTCCAAACCTCTTTAGAACTTTGGGAGGAAAGGTTTCCCTCCTCCTTCCTCTCGGTGCTGAGCTCATCAACCTCTGACCACTGCCCGCTACTCCTCAACCTCAACGCTGAACTTGGTACCGGTAAATGCTTTCGCTTTGAGGCATTCTAGCCCAAGGTGGAGGGGTTCTTTGAGACTATGGAGGCTGCTTAGGGGACCACGCCGGAGGTCGCCAACCCCTTCAAGCGGCTGGCTGCTAGGCTCACGGCCACGGCGAAGGCCTTGACTAGTTGGAGTGACAGGCTCATCGGCAACAACAAGCGATAGATTCTGTTGGCCATTGAGCTCACTCAGGCTAGATGTGGCAATGAGGCTAGGGTGCTATCACCCAAGGAGCGGGCGTTCCGTAGACTCCTCAAGAAGAAGCTCTCGGGGCTATCCTCGCTGGAGAGAACGATTGCCAGGCAAAAATCATGGATTTTGTGGCTAAGTGAAGGGGACACCTGTGCCAGGTTCTTTCACCTCCAGGCCAGCCATCGGAGGCAGAAGAACTACATTGCCTACCTCAAGGTGGACGGGATGTTGGTGGCAGATCAGGAGAGCAAAGCGGAGGCGATGGATACCTTTTACGAGCTCTTGTTTGGATCGAGCCCCAAGCGCGAGGTGACCTTGGACCTTGACTTCCTGGGGCTCCCGTAGCATGAGCTCTCTGACCTCGAGCTTCCCTTCTCGGAGGAGGAAGTGTGGGGAGTGGTGAAGGCTCAAGAGATGGACAGGCTCCCGGACCGGACGGTTTCACGGGAAGATTCTATACATCCTGCTGGCAGATCATCAAGGCTGATGTGATGGCGGCCTTTTATGCGTTGTAGGCTGGAGATGCCAGGGGTCTGCATGCGACCAACAAGGCCCTGGTGACGCTGCTGACGAAGCATGCTGAGGTCTGCCGAAGCCAACTCAGAGGTGAAGGACTTTCGCCCTATTAGCTTGATCCATAGTGTGGCGAAGCTTGTGGCAAAGGTGCTTTTGATCCGGTTGGCGCCCAAGATGCCGCAACTTGTGGGCCCCCATTAGAGTGCATTCATCAGGGGGAGGTGCATTCATGACAACTTCCAGTTGGTGCAATGCACAGCCAGGAAACTGCATCATCTCAAGACAGAGACCGTCTTACTAAAGCCGGACATCACGAAGGCGTTTGACATGGTGGATTGGGCCTTCCTTCTTGAGGTCTTGGCCAAACTTGGCTTTCATGAGAGGTGGATATCCATGATATGTGGGCTCTTAAGCACGACATTGACGCGGTTGCTGGTGAATGGCTCGCCTGGCACGACGATCTACAACCAGAGGGGGCTGAGGAAGGGGGACCCACTATCCCCTCTGCTCTTCAACACGGTGATGGATTCACTTCACCTCCTCTTCGTGAAAGCGGCGGAAGTGGGCCTCCTCTCTGAGTTGGCTACCAACGGGATGCGCCACCGCACTTCCATGTATGCGGATGATGTCGTCACTTTCGTCCATCCCACACCCTTGGATCTCTAGACTTGTGTGGAGATTGTGGCTAACTTTGGGGAGGCTTCTGGGCTACACACTAATCTGGCGAAATGTTTGATCCACCCCATTCGGTGCTCCCCCGAGCAGGTGGAGTTAGCCCACGGCATCCTAGGATGCGAGGTGGGTGACTTCCCCTGTAAGTATCTGGGTCTTCCTTTGGGGATCCAGAAGCCCACGGCAGCGCAGCTACAATATGTGGTGGACAATGCGGCTAACAGGCTACAACCATGGTGTGCGGGTCTTATGAATAGGGGTGGGAGCACCACCCTCGTGAAGACCATGCTCTCGGCCATCCCGGTCCATGGCCTTATGTCGTTGGACATCCCGTCCCAGAATTTCGTGGCTTTCTGCAAGATTTTAAGGGCCTTCCTATAGAAGGGTAGAAGAGAGGCTAATGGCGGCCACTGCCTATTCGCGTGGGAGCGGGTGTGCTCATCGAAGAAGCATGGGGGCCTTGGCATCCCAAACCTTCGCGTGATGAACCTCGCTCTAAGGTGTCGTTGGTCTTGGCTCTAGAGGTAGACCTGGATAAACCTTGGGCGGAGTTTGACCTCGGGTTACCGCGCCAATCCTGGGAGCTCTTCCATGCCGCCACCTGCTTCACGGTGGGGAATGGAGACATGGCGAAGTTCTGGCAAGACCCATTGGATTAACGAGCGGAGAGTTGAGGAGATTGCCCCAAATCTCCTGGCCTCAGTTCCACCAAGCAAGATAAGAGGCAGATCGGTTAGGGAGGGCCTTGAGGGGGCGTGGCTGTGAGACTGTGGGCCGGACCTGGGGGAAGTGGCGGTACCCGAGTTCTCCCTCCTCTGGCATGCGCTGGTAGGAATACAGCTCGCCCTAGAGCGCGAGGATGTCCTGACATGGAGATGGTCGGGCGATGGTGGCTACTCGGTAAAGTCGACCTATGGTGCCTTCTTTGCAGGTATGAACATTGCACCGGCAGCCACCCAGATTTGGTGCTCTAGGGCCCCACACAGTGTTAAGGTTTTCAAGTGGTTGGCTTCGAGGGATAGGTGCTGGACGGCAGACCGGTTGGAGCGGCGACAGCTGCCCCGACCAGCCAGGTGCTTGTTATGCGACTAGGAGCCTGAGAGTATTCAACACCTCCTCTTTGGTTGTGTGGTCGCCCGGGAGGTCTGGGCTTGGACCCTCCGGAGGTGGGGAAAGATGCTATGGATGCCAATGGCTGACTCTGACCTCCTGCGGTGGTGGACTTCGAGATCTTTCCCAAGGGCGCACATGCAGGACCTCTGGACAGCGATCATCTTGGTCTTTTGGTGCCTGTGGAGACACCGAAATGATGTGGTGTTCAACGCGGTGAGCCCAGCGGTGGAGGCCATCAAGTCGAAGATTCGGGCTGACTACGAGCAGTGGAAGTTAGCTAAGTTGTTTCGCTCTGATGTTTTTGGATTCCTAGAGCCGTTGACCCTGTTGTTGATAAACGGAGAGTAGGCTTAGGTAGGTGGGGAGCTATCACCCCATGTTGACAATATGAACTAGCCGCTCTGCGGTGTTGTATCTATCGTCGGCAGCCCCTTTATGTGTTTGGTACACATCCCAGGGTGTATCCTAGAAATAAATAAGAGGTGAAGAAATAATTCAACGGGAAGAACCGAGAACAGCGGTCGCATAAACTAATTCGGCGTTCGTACTTGTACTACTAGCTGACCGAAAGCGGCCATTACAACTTTTAAATGGGTTGTTGTGTGGGATGTTGGGCAGGAGTAGCTCACTAGTCGCTGGCTCAGGTACGCGAGAAACAGAGAAGCATCCATGCCTAATTCTGGGTGGGCCAGGCCCACCCGCTGGATACCCGCACGTGCATTCTTGTTCTAATCCATTTACGGTAGTACCGGACACACTGCCGAGACTAATGTGTAAGCTGGATGATATTAGGATTTCACCTGACATAGGCATGGAGATGCCATTCTACTAACATTGGCTAAGCGGAACATCATACGATCCAACTAGATGCAATTGATTCCTTAGACCTAAGGTGTTCGCATGATCCGAGTTACCAACTAGTCGGATTTGAGCCCGCCTAAGTTGCGTGACGTGGACCGACCAAGAAGGAATTTGCCCCTTCGCCATGGAGAGATATTCTCTGACCCACTCATGTGATTCATAAAGTATGGCCATTCGTAATGGCAAAGGTTGGTCCAACTCGAAAGTAAGTTGCATGATGTGGACCGACGAAGAAGGAATTTGCCCCTACGTCACAAAGAGATATTCTCTAGACCCACTCGTGTGATATAATTTGGAAAGCATGGCCAACTGAGCTACACAGATGAAGATCCGACTAAGCGTAGGCATATGAAATCACATCTCATGAAAGCGAAAAAGAGAGCTAAGCTGGCATTGGCATGATGGGTCTCTCCTGCTGCTTACCACCAATATCGTGAGGCAAATAGAATCAGATGTCACTAAAAGGACAAAGATGTCACCCAGAGGGGGTGAATAGGAATTTTAAAAAGTATTATAGTTTTTGGCTTTAAAGAATACAGAATTAAACTAACGTTTATTTTACAAGCACAAAATCTATATATATTAGGCTCAACTAAGTGCACCAACAAGAAGTTAAGCTAAGCAAGATATAAATACTTCAAACTCGATGGCTACCACTAGGAAAGTAAACTCGAGTATAGAGATAACCGAGGCACACAAAGATGAAGGCGTATGTAACACCCCAGTTTAGCTATTCCTAATTAGGGATTTATTTGTGCATTCATGAGAATCATCTCTTAAAATGCATGCAAAGAAAATAAAGCAAAACCCTAATATTTCCCTCTCTTTGAAAACCTTTCAAATGGTTTTTGTATTTTGAGAAGTACCAAAATGTTGGAGCCCAAATGGATATAAGGCCCCTGCCGTATTCACATACTTTTACAAATCTTCTTGTATTTTTTGAAATACTCAAAACCAGTTTTGAAATGAAAATACAAAGAGAAAAAGAGAAAGACTAAAAGGAAAAATGTATTTTGCAAATAAAAACTACAGCAGGCCGGCCCATCCCTTCTCTCTTTTGTCTCCCTATCCCTGCCACCCACATGCGCCCGCAGTCGGCCCAGCCAGCCCATCCTTGGCCCAGTACCCCTTCGCGTCCCTCACCTTTCTTCCTCCTCGGATAGAAGGACGAGCAAGCAGCTTGGTGTCCCGCCACCATCTGTCGATCTCCTGCGTGTTGTGATGCCCGCCGCGGCATCTGGAGCTGAGGATAAGAACGCCAGCGATGCCCTCTCTCGCCTCATCCTCTTTTCCCTCTCCCTCTCGATCCCTAGAACTCGCGTGTAGAGGCACCCGAAACGCTAGCCATAGCTCGTCATCGTCCCCGCCATCTCCGACCGCCCCAGGGCAAACTGAGGCCATCACCGAAACCCTCTCGCTGTTCTGGTCCTTCCTATCCAAGCCACGGAAGCCCGCGCGTCCCCTATGCTATGAGTCGAGTTGTCGTGTTCGTCACCGGCCATCACGCTCACCGTTAACCTCGACCTCACCTTACCCCGTCGTCAAACCCACTGCGTTCCCGGTGAGTTTTTGGTCCGTGTGGACCCCTTTGTGTTGTCGATTGCTTGCTATAGCATCGTTCATGCAAGAATCTGCAGATGCCGATGCCGGGGAGCTCGCTCCGGTGACCAAATCCGGGCGGCACCGCCTCTACCTAGTCTACCGTGAAGCCCCGGTTTGAACACGCCTTTTCTAGTAGACCCGCGCGCTCCCATCCGCCGTCTCCGGTGACCACCCGACGGTGGCCGTCAAGGTGACGTCACCGTGATGTCGTGATGATGTGGTTCATGGGCCCGTTGACCGTTGGCCGCCCGCGTGGACGGTGAGGTGGCCTGGGGCCCCTTTGTCAGCCATTGTGGGTAGGCACAGCCCTAGTGAGAATTGCCCCGACCCTATGGTGACGTCATAATGATGCAGTAATCCTATTTAATGGTTTAATAATTACAGAAAAGGTTTAAATATTGTAAATTCAGTATCCTTTATTCTATAATTCATAAAATATGTATAATGTATCAAAATGTTCAGAAAAATGAGATCTATCTCATAGCATCAAAATCATTCATTGTTCAATAACTTTAGTTACAAGTTTAATTAGAAAAACAAATGCACCCCCGCAGGTGATCCCGGGGTCTCCCCTGTATTAGGGTTTGGACCCCTCGGAACCCCGTTTAAATTGTCAAGCATGATATAGGGTTTCATTTAAATACAATTTAACTTGCCATATCATCATCCTTGCTTGAGCATTGCATCGTTGCCATGTATTTATTATTGTTTCCCCTTTCTTTCCGGTAGAATATGATATCAAGATCGAGATCGAAGACCGAGATCAACACCATCGAAGATCGACGAACAATACTTGACCAACTATAATCAAGTCAAGTACAAGGCTTTCGAAGATTTATATCTGGTTATCTACAGGCAAAGGCAAGCAAAGCCCCACCATTATACAATCCTATGATTTTGAAAGTATTTCATTCTTTCCATGATGCATATGATTCCACTATGGTCTTTTATCGATAGATAGATTATCTGTAGCACCCGGCAAAATCACTACTAGAAAATTGCTTGTTGTTTTCATTTTGTGCATCATCATGACTGCATGATCATGACATCATGCCACATTGCATTTGAGCATCTTGATGTCTGCATATATATGTTTGTCTAAAACTATTTTCTAAAAGCCTATCTTTATTTTGTAAATATCCCCGTCTTTATTTCAAATCGAAACCCCGGTCTTTTTCAGATCTCTAGTTTGTCCAAAAACTATTTGCAAATGTCCTTTAAAAATAAAATAAATAAAAATGTTTTGTCTAGGGAGGCAGTCTAGTCGGTCAGGCCAGAGGCCCAACTGGCCAAACCGCCTACCACTCGTCCCAAAAGAAACCCTAGTCTAAACCCTAATCCTAGCTAACCCACCCCCACCTAATCACCTATCCCGCCGCCTCAAACCGAACAACACCCGCAGACGGTACACACACCACACCGCACATGTCACTACGCGCGTAGCTCACGCGAGCAAGCAACATTGCAGCGCGCCGCACCGACACGCCCGTGCACAGCCCGGCCCCACCACCTCGTTGTCCCCGCATGACCATGGCCACCCCGCAACACATCTCACACGCTTCCGATCGATCCCTGGCCCTACCCCACCAACAGCTCCGTGATCTGCTCCCTCGCTACCTTCCTCCCCATCGCAGGACACCGTCGTCGCCTCTTTCGCAAGCTCCAGCGCCGCCAGCGCCTCTCTGTCGACTAGCCGCCACTGCCCTGCTCATTCCAGCCGCCCGCGCGAGTCCCTACGATGCCCCAAGCCCACCGGCCATAGCCGCTGCGTGGTGCCCCGCTTTGCTGACCTTCCTCCATGTCAGACCGCCCTCTGCCTTTCCATTCGATCGCCGCACAGGCGGACCATCGCCATCCGCCGGCTCCGCCTTGTTTTTTTGTCGGGCGCTTGCCCGAGCTCGTCGTCCTCCGTCCCCTCTCCTGCAGCCCCGGTGCCCTCTCATCGCTGCAGCGCGCCGCCAGCATCTCCAGCCGCTCGAGCCCGAGCCCCATGCGCCCGTGGTCCTCGCCTCGTCGCCCTGCCTTCCTCGTCTCGGCGCCCTCTCCTCACCGCCGCGCATCCCCACCGCCTCCTCACAGCGTGGCCGCGGCCACCTTGTTCGGTGCCCGTCCGCTGTTCCCGATGAGCCGCCTCTGCAACCTCCACCCCACGAGCCCGTCCACCTCCAAGACGTCCCCAACCTTCATAGCAACCAGACTCTCCCATGTAGCCGCAGGCACCCTCAGGTTTGCCCCTTCCCAGATGCCGCGCGATTTGAATACTAAGGCTACCATGTCCATGTGTTGAGCTTGTTTATGTGTTGATCTAAGTAGTCATGCTCATCTACCGTGATATCTCGAAGACCGATGAATGTGACAAGACGCCAGACAAGTTCTTCACGGACTCCCAAAGCTAGAACGCTAAGATCTCCTTCAAGGAAACCTCAAGTCCTTCGTGGAACCGAGACCTCGATCCCAAGGACCCGAAGACCGATCACGTCGAATCCGCAACCCTCGGAACCTCAAGATCACTGAACCTCGATGTGTGACCCCTTTTTTGAGATCCCTATTTTTATAATATATGATATCCATATGTCGCATATAATTTTTCATGCTCGCATACATATTCTGATTGTTTGGGGGTATTTACACGATTCACCTAAATTAAATATGGAAACCATATGCGGGTGAATCTAGTCTTATATTGGTGAAAGAACATTTAATGGTTCCCTATATTTTGTGTGTTAGATAACAATACCGTGGAGTTTTCTCATGTGTGCTAAGTGTGCAGGGAAGTGTTTTTGGTGTTTAGGGGCCGGATTATCCGCCCCATCAAGGGCCAGATAATCTGGCCTGTGCCTCTTGGCCAGGGGCGGATGTGCCCGTGTCTCTGTTTGGGGGTGGATTTTCCCTCGGACAGTCCGGCGCGGGGCAGAATTTCTTCCCCGGCCGGATAATCCGGCCCCCAGGAGAAGAGCAAAGGCAGCCACGGCGCAAGTCTCTGTCTGGGGGCGGATTTGCCCCCGGATAATCTGGAGCAGGGCAGACTTTCTTCCCTGGGCCGGATAATCCGGCGCTTCCCTTGGGCGGATAATCCGGCCCCCAGGGGAAGAGCAAAGGAAGGCACGGCGTGAGTCTCTGTCCAGGAGCGGATTTCCCCCCGGATAGTCCGAGGCAGGGGCGGAGGACCGGATTATCCGGCCCCAAATGGCTCCAACGACTCTGTGTGGACAGGGGGTATAAAAGCCCCATCATCCCCTCCTGTCAGATTTCTTGGTTCATTCGAAAAAGATCAGACCTGTTGCAAAAGCTCTCTCTCTAGATCTCCCACTTCAACCACCCGAAGGTTTCGATCTTTGGGGGAATTGAAGGAGGAGACATCATACATCGTCATCACGAATCAAGCGCATCAACTCCTCTCCATTCACTTGGAGAATCCCCGATCTAGTATTCTCGTTAATATCTAGATCTTGTGTTTTGTTATTGATAACTATTGTTCTTGTGGCAGCTTGTTGTCATTACGGGAGCCTCCAATTTGGTTGTGGAGTTATGCCCCGCTAGTTGTGTAAAGGCGTCGGTTCCCGCCTCGAAGGGTTCCTATAGTGGAAAGGTGGATCAGGCCTTTAGTGGCGGGATCCATCGGAGAATAGGGTGAGGCCTATCATGACGTGGTGGTCTTAGTACCGCTCACCCCTCCAACGCATATGTACTTCCCTTAACAAGGAAGGAACTGCGGTAAACCAAATCATGTGTCTCTGCATGCTCCACTACGGTTTACTCGTTCCTCTATCTCACTCGCCTTTACTCGCTAGTAGTTAGGTTTGCATATAGGGAAATTCTACATAATAGTATATTTAGAGAATTTACGTTTTATTTCAAGCCTAAAATTGAAAAATCATTAAAATTTGAAGTAGCACCTATTCACCCCCCCTCTAGGTGCCCATACAATCCATTTCAATTGGTATCAGAGCCCCGACTCTTTATTCGGGCTTAACAACCTAAGAGAAGTATGGGTACTAAGGAGAATGGGAGTGAGGCTGTGGATAAGGTCACAATGGATGACCTCAAAACATTGGAAACAACCTTGTTGAAATCCTTTGAGACCAATATGGAAGAGATGCAGCAAATGATTGCTCATCTCACCACATCTACAGCCCCACCTCCATCCTCCTCTGAGGCCACCACTCCTCTTTCTAAGGATAAGGCTCATGCCAAATCTAAGGAAGATGAGACAGTGGGTGAGAAAAACAATGGTTCAGCTTCCAAGAAGGGAAGTGGTAAGGAGGATTATAGTGAGGTCTCACTTATATTCTCTCGACCCACCTATCCCTCATCCTCATATAAACAATAGGGGTGATCCACCCAAGCTTATTGCATCCTCATTTAATCAATGGCAATTCTTAATGAAATCTCATGTTTGCAGTTCATCAATTGAGCTTTGGAGGATCATTGAAGAAGGACTACATGTTGAATACCACACTCACTTGACTAGAAGAGAAGTTATGGATAGTCAGCTAAATGCAACGTCTCTTCACATGATTCAGCTCGGAGTGGGTCCCAAGGACATGCCACACATTGAGCACTTCAATACCGCCAAAGAAGCTTGGGATGCTCTCACCGGTCTATTCATTGGAAATGAAATCATGAGAAGAAATAGGTATGATGCTCTAAGCAATGAAGCTGAAGGTTTTTACATGTTGGATGGTGAAGATCATGAAGACATGTATAGAAGACTCAAGGGCATTGCAACAACATTTAGAAAGCATGGAGCCACTCACATTGATGATGCTTGGATAAAGAGGAAATATGTGAGTGCTCTAATGCCATTTGAGCCAATGGACTTGAAGAGTTTGCAAGGTAGACACAACTACCATCAAATGACTTCCAATGAAGTCATGCAAGAAATGGCGTCATTCAAGGTTGTAGCTAAGAACACCAAAGATGCCCATGATTGGGCTATTGGAATGCAAAAAGGAGTTAATGTTGCTCTAAATGCAAATGTTGTCGATCAAGATGAGGATGAAAGAGGATACGATGTTGTCTCCATGGGCTGTCCCGAGGAAGTCAAGCATGCTCATGGTGAGTACATGCCTTTCTATGCAAGGAATTTTTTGGAAGGATCCAGCCAAGGCCAAGTCTGAACTCGAGCGCAAGAATGGGTAAGTGGAAGAAGACAGAATGGCCCAAAACTGAGAACATGCTACAATTGTGGAGATAGGTTGCACTTTGTGGCTGAATGTCCATATCAAAGTAGAGAAGACAATGGTGGTAGGCTCATCCTTAAAGAAAAGTCCAAAGCACCTCGAAAGAAGCCATTCATCAAAAAGAATGGTCCTTACAAGAAACAACCCAAGATTGTCTTGGTGGCACAAGAAGAATATTCCTCTGCAAGTGAAGACGAAGAGGATGAAGATAGTTCTCGTGAGGTGGCTGCTATAGCCACCACATCTACCCTGTCATCACTCTTCGAATCTCCAAATGAAAACGTCACCAACAACAACGTCACCTGCCTTATGGCAAGAGGGTATGAGGTATCATCTTCTATTTCTTCATTTCCTAAGACTAACATAAATATGTATATGGATGATCATACTAGTCTTAAGGTAAAAGAAGAGGTTATTGCTTTGGACCATTTGTTTACTAACTTGCAAAGTGAGCATAAACATCATTTTGAGGCTCTTATGAGTCAACTCGCTCACTCCGAAGAACTCCTCGAGAGAAGGGGAGAATTGAAAGAGAAGATGCTTTGGAGATAGCCTCTTTGAAGAATACTCTAGAGGAAGAAGAGGAAACTCGAGTCTCTTTGGAAGAGAAACTTGAGTCAATTGAAGAGTCCCATGAAGACGTGGTTGCCCAGCTCATAAAAGAACGTGATAATGCTCTTGCTAAGGTAAAGAAACTAAAGAAAGAGAAGGTTGATCTTGGGGCTGCTCATGCTAGACTCTTAGAGAAGTTTGAGACACTTGACACTGCCTACAAGGCATTGGAGAGTGAACATTATACTCTTAATGAGTCTCATGATCAGCTCCAAACTCAATTGGACAAGTATAATATGCCTAGCACTTCCACACCAACATGTGGACATGAAGGTATTATTGAAGAAAATGCAAGATTAAAGGAAGAACTTATAAAGGGATCTCAACCTAAAGGTAAAGATATCCTAGATGAGATCCTTAGCAAGCAAAGGACGGACAATTTAAAGGAAGGTCTTGGTTATGTTCCCAAGACAAAGAAAAAGAAGAAGAAGAGCAAAACTGCTCAACCTAAGACAAGCACCACAACCAATGATAAGACTAACTATGTTGGTTTTGCAGGGGTTAATAATCCTAATTGTGAATTAATTTGTGACTATTATGGTGATGTCTATGCTAGCTATGTAGGTCCTTTTGATAGTTATATATATTGGTCTATTTGGGTTCCCAAAAGCCTTATCACTAACATGATAGGACCCATTGAAACATGGGTACCTAAAACCAAGAAGTAACTTTCTTGCAGGGCTATGCTTCCGGTGGGTCCAAATGGGTACTCGATAGCGGGTGCACTAGTCATATGACCGGAAGCAAGGAGATCATCTCGAAGATGCGGCCAAATCATGATCACATAACCGTCTCCTATGGTGACAAGTCAAAATCTGAAGTATTGGGTCTTGGCAAAGTTGTGGTTGCTCACGATATCTCACTCGTGGACGTCATGCTTGTTGACACCCTTGGTTACAACTTACTTTCAGTTCGTGCCCTTGGTAAGATGGGATTTGCAGTTTTCATTGATGCTGATTTGGTGGTACTCTTGTGGAGCAAGTCTCTAAAGGTCGCTTTCGTGGGATATGTCGAAAATGACCTGTATGTGGTGGACTTTTCGGGGAAAACCACTACAGGCCCGATGTGTCTTTTTGGAAAGGCCGACGCGGGCTGGCTATGGCATCACCGACTATCCCACGTCAATATGAGAACTTTGTTAAGTCTCCACAAGGGTGGCCACATCCTTGGACTAAAAGAAAATGTTTCCTTTGCCAAAGATCGTGTTTGCAGGGCGTGTGTTGAGGGAAAATGCATGACTCTCCCCATCGATGGAAGACCATAACTTCATCAACAAGGATTTTGGAGCTCCTTCATGTGGACCTCTTTGGTCCTCCATCTCATGCAAGCCTCGGTGGGAAGAAATACTGCCTCGTAATTGTTGATGATTATTAGAGATATGCATGGGTCTATTTCTTCAAGTTGAAGAGTGAGACACAACAAACGGTCATTGATTTTGCCAACGAGGTTCAACATCAACACAATCTCCCAATTTTGGCAATTAGAAGCGATAACGGCTCCGAGTTCAAGAACTACACTCTGAATGAATTTCTAAGTGAAGAGGGGATAAGACATCACTATTCCGCTGCGTACACCCCTCAACAAAATGGTGTTGCCGAGAGGAAGAACTGGACCTTAATGGATATGGCTAGATCTATGCTAGCTGAATTTAAGTCTCCTTATAACTTCTAAGCTGAAGAAATTTCTACCGCATGCCATTCATCCAACCGGCTCTATCTCCGCAAAATCTTGGACAAGACTCCATATGAAATACTTACTGGTAACAAGCCAAACATCTCCTACTTTCGGGTATTTGGTTGTAAGTGTTTCTTTCTCATTAAAGGAGTTCGTTTATCAAAATTTGAGTCTAAGGCTTTAGAAGGCATTTTTGTTGGTTATGGTGCCGAATCCCACACTTATAGAGTCTACAATAAGCTCTCCGAAACTGTTGTAGAATCTTGTAGTGTGGTGTTTAAGGAAAATGATGGCTCCCATGCGGGGCAAGTTGATGTTTGTGATGCAGATGTTGAAATACCCCAAGATGCCATAAGAAGAATGGGCGTGTGATTTTTCCGCCCCATTGAGGAACCCCTTGTGGCGGATCAGGAAGGACAATTCTCTACCCAAGTAGAGCCCTCATCGACACAAGCTCAACATGCTCCAACCATTGGAGAAACTTCTACACCAACCCCACAAAATCCTGAAGATCAAAATGCTCTTGAAAGCTCCATGCCGGATTATCCGGTGGACACCGGATTATCCGGCCAACCCTCCTCATCTGGCAGAAATGATCAACATGTCGAAGAAATTGCTGCAAGTCCCAGGCCAGATATTCCGGCTGACCCCGGATTATCCGGCCACTCTCCAGTTCAAGCAAGATCTAGTCAAGTATGCGAAGATGCTTTAGGTTCTCCCAGGCCGGATTATCCGGCCCCACCCTCGGCCAGATTATCTGGCCCTAAAAATCATGAAGATTAGTAGCCTCCTGTTACGGCTGCTGATCAACATCAAGGGCAAGATTCATCATCTTCTATTCCTGCTAATCATGCTGAAGATCAAGGCCAAGCTAATGATTCCAACAAAGACTCAAATGATGAAGTTATTCCCCCAAGAGACAACAAGCTGATTGAACTTCGTCTCAAAGCTCGTGCGGATAGGAACCTTGAATTAAGGGGTCACACTCTTGACAAAGTTGTAGGTGATATCCGACAAAGGGTGTACACAATAAGGGAGCTAGCAAGTTTTGGTGAGCACCAAGCTCACATATCTATGGTGGAACCCAAGAAAGTGTTTGAAGCTCTTGAAGATCCACACTAGGTTGTTGCTATGCATGAAGAGTTGAATAACTTTGAGCGCAACAAGGTCAGGAAATTAGTAGAGAAGCCCAAGGGTTACCGCAATTTTATCGGCACAAAATGGATCTTTAAGAATAAGAAAGATGAAAATGGCATTGTTGTAAGGAACAAGGAAAGACTCATGCACAAGGATATTCCCAAGTGGAGGGCATCGACTTCGGCGAGACATATGCTCCAGTGGCTCGCCTTGAGTCCATTTGTATCCTCCTTGCATATGCTGCTCATAATAATTTTAAATTACAACAAATGGATGTTAAGAATGCTTTCCTTAATGGTCCTCTACATGAGTTGGTATATGTAAAGCAACCCTCGGGATTTGAGGATCCTAACTTTTCGAACCATGTCTACAAACCCGATAAGGCACTCTATGGCCTTAAACAAGCCCCACGTGCGTGGTATGAGCACCTTAAAGAGCTTTTGCTAGACCATGGCTTCAAAGTTGGGCAAATCGATCCCACTCTTTTTACTAAGAAGGTTAAGGGGGAGCTCTTCATACGCCAACTATATGTAGATTACATTATCTTTGGCTCTACTAATAAAACTTTTAATGATGATTTTTCAAAGCTTATGACTGACAGGTTTGAGATGTCTATGATGGGGGAGTTATGGTTCTTTCTTGGATTTAAGATCAAACAACTTAGAGAAGGAACCTTCATAAATCAAGCAAAATACATCCAAGACATGCTCAAGAGATTTAAGATGACGGATCTTAATGGCGTCACTGCTCCGATGTAAACAAAATGTCACCTTGAACTTAATCCCCATCGTAAAGATGTGGACCAAAAGGTATACCGGTCCATGATCGGATCTCTTCTTTACCTCTGTGCATCTAGACCCGATATTGTGTTGAGTGTAGGGGTGTGTGCAAGGTATCAAGCAGCTCCTAAAGAAAGCCACTTAGTGGCGTGATACATTGCAAATGTATCTATAATTTTTGATGTTCCATGCTTGGTTTTATCCACTTTCTTGTGTTTTGTTCCAACTTTGGAGTACTTTTCATATGATTTCTGGGACTAACCTATTAACAAGAGCTATAGTGCCAGCTGCCTGTTTTCTGCTGTTTTTGGTTCCAGGAAAGTCAGAAAATGAATATTCTCGGAATTGGACGGGACAAAAGCCAAAGTGCCTATTTTTCCGGATGTCATCAAGTGCCAGAATACAAGACGGAGAGGGGCCAGGGGGCCACCACACCACCTAGCCGTGCGGCCAGGCCTGGCCCGTGCCAAGGGGTGGTGTGGCCACTCCCGGCACCCCCTCGGCCTCTCCTTCCGCCTATAAGATGCCCTCGGGACGAAAACCCTAAGTGCCCGATCAAAAATCCACGAAAGAGTCTATAGCCGCCGTCATCTCCATCACTAGATCGGGAGGGATCTGAAGCTCTTCCCGGCACCCTGCCAGAGAGGGGAATTCACCCTGGAGGCCTTCTTCATCACCATGCAAGCCTCCGGTGTGATGCGTGAGTAGTTCATCCTTGGACTACGGATCCATGTAGTAGCTAGATGGCTGGTTCTCCTCCTTTGTGCTTTCATATTTAGATCTGGTGAGCTCCGTTCATGATCAAGATCATCTATTTGTAATTCTACATGTTGAGTTTGCGGGGATCAGATGGATATTGAGATGCTATTTCAGATTGATTATTGATTCTATCATGTCTTTGTTATTTGTGATCTTGCATGCTTTCCGTTGTTAGTAGCTATCTTGTCCAAGTAGATGCTAGCAACTTCAAGAGTTAGTATTTATGCTCGATAGTGGGTTCATGCCTCTGGTAATCTGGGGAAGTGACAGAAATCTCTAAGGTACTAGATGTGTTGTTGCTACTAGGGAGAAAACAACAATCCTTTATTCATAGAACAATCGTATTGTTTACTTTACATGCAGTTCGTAAAGCAATAATATGTTGCTTACAACTTAATACTGGAGGGGGTTCGGATGATAACCTGAAGGTGGATTATTAGTCATAGATGCAGTTGGATGGCGGTCTATGTATAATGTTGTAATGCCCAATCAAGTCTCAAAGGAGTCAAGATGATTAGTATATGCATGTATTGCTTTCTCGATGTTTGTCAATTTCCCTGCTGTAATTTGTTCACCCAGCATGTTATCTATCTAAGGAGAGCCACCTCTAGTGAACTATGGATCCCGGTCCTTTTTCTTTACATACAATCTATAAACTATTTACTTCTTTGTGTTTACTTTCTTCAACTTTTACTTCTTTCCATTCGATATGTTTAATCCTTTGTTTTCTGCAAAACACGGTGAGATTGACAACCTCATCGCAAGTTGGGGACAAAGTTCTGTGGTTGTGTTGTGCAGGTCTCCACGTTGCTACTAGCACCGGTAGTGCGCCCTGCCAAGGCTCAACTAGCAACACCTTTGGGGTGTTTCCTTGCTCCTACTAGTTCGATTAAACCTTGGTTTCATAACTGAGGGAAACTTGCTGCTGTGCTCATCATACCTTCCGCTTGGGGTTCCCAACGAGCTCTACATCAACCACACACCAACACTTTTCTGGGGTCGTGCATTGAGCCATCAAGCATTTTTCTGGCGCTGTTGCCGGGGAGTCAAGGACATCTTCACAAGGGGAGTCCTTCATAACCAATCTCTTTACTTTGTTATTTTTGTTTTGCTTAGTTTCTTTTTTCTTTGTTTGCTTGTTTCTTTATCAAAAACACACAAAAATTAGTTTTACTAGTTTGCTTTCTTATTTGAAAACACAAAAAATGACTACTCTTGAAAACACTAAGTTGTGTGACTTCACTAGCACCAACAACAATGATTTTATCAGCACACCTATTGCTCCACCTGTGCCTGAAGATACTTTCTTTGAGATAAAACCTGCTTTGCTCAATCTTGTTATGAGAGAACAATTTTCTGGTATTGGTAATGAAGATGCTGCTTCCCATCTCAATCTTATTAAGCTGAAATTGTTTCCTTTATCTTTGAGAGGAAAAGCTAAAGAATGGTTGAATTCCTTAACTAGGAATAGTATTGATTCTTGGACTAAATGCAAAGATGCTTTTATTGCAAAATACTACCCCCCTGCTAAGATTATATCCATGAGAAGTGAAATAATGAAGTTTAAACAACTTGATAATGAGCATGTTGCTCAATCTTGGGAAAGAATGAAATTTTTGGTTAAAAATTTTCCCACTCATGGACTGACTGCATGGATGATCATCCAAACTTTTTATGCAGGATTGAACTATTCTTCAAGGAACCTATTGGACTCTGCTGCTGGAGGTACCTTTATGACCATCACTTTGGGTGCTGCAACAAAACTTCTGGACAATATGATGGTTAATTATTCTGAATGGCATACTGAGAGAGCTCCACAAGGTAAGAAGGTAAATTCTGTTGAGGAAACCTCCTCCTTGAGTGATAAGATTGATATTATTATGTCTATGCTTGTTAATGGAAAAGCCCATATTGATCCAAATAATGTTCCTTTAGCTTCTTTGGTTGCTCAAGAAGAGCAAGTTGATGTGAACTTCATAAGAAATAACAATTTTGGCAACAATGCTTATGGTAATAACAATTATAGGCCCTACCCTCCTAATAATACTTATGGCTATAATGGTAAACCTGGATTACCTAGTGAAGGAAGAATTTTAGAAGTTGAAAGAGCCACTAAAAACTTCACGCAAATGCAATATGAGCAAAATAAGCTATTCACTAAAACTATGGAGGAACAATCTACCATTTTGAAGAACATTAGCCATCAACTTGAGAGTCTAAATAGGGAAATTCCTAGTTTACAAATGAAACTCTCCAATGCTGAAAGAAATATATCATCTTTGTTTGAAGCTCAATCTTCATTGATTAATAAAATGGCTGCTAAACCTGAAACTAATGATAATCTCTTTACAGCTACTAATGCTATATAATTAAGAATTGATGAAAATGTTATACTATTAGCCGAATTACATGCTAAGTGGGAAAGAGAACATGAAATTGCTAGAAACATTAGTGTTTCTACTATTACCACCACTAGTGTTGAGGCTAGTAATAGTTTTACTAGTTTAGATGATAAATTTGACTTTGATCTTGATGGTTGCAATATATCTGAAGTTATTAAGTTCCTACAAAAGCTTGCTAAAAGTCCTAATGCTAGTGCTATGAACATGGCCTTTACAAAACACATTACTGATGCTCTCATAAAGATTAAAGAAGAAAAGATGAAACATAAAGCTTCTATTCCTATAAAACAAGAGGATTGTTGGGAACCCATCATTAATATGAAAGTGAATGACTTTGATTTCAAAGCTTTATGTGATCTTGATAGTAGTGTTTCTATTATGCCTAGAAGGATTTATGATATGCTTGATTTGCCTCCTCTTGAAGATTATTATTTGAATATCCCACTTGATGATAATGCTAAAAAGAAACTCATGGGGAGTCTTAATGATGTTATTATTATGGTTAACAATGCCTATGTCCCTGTTGATTTCTATGTTTTGGATGTTGAACGTAATGCTTCTTATCCTATTATTTTGGGAAGACCTTTTCTTAGAACTGTTGGTGTCATCATTGATATGAAAGAAGGCACCATTAAATATCAACTCCCACTCAAGAAAGGTATAGAATACTTCCCTAAAAAGAGAGAAAAGATTTCTTTTGCTTCTCCTATGAAAACAAAATTTGGTCTTAATGCTTCTTCATTTGAGAACACTTGATTCTTTTTCTTGCTTCTTATGCCTAACTTAAAGGCGTTAAAGAAAAGTACTTATTGGGAGATAACCTAAAAGTTTTAGATGAGTCTTGGAAGTTATTTACTCTGTAATATCCTCTCCTTATCCTTTTTATTTGCTTTTTGTGCCAAGAGTAACCTCTAATGAGAGTGAAGTAATGATTGGGAAAGTTGCTGTCCCGAAACAGATTTTTGTGCTTCACCATAAAAATTCGTGAGAGATCTCTGTATGTCGGATTGAGCTGTAATTTTTTGTGCTTCTGCCCCAGGTTGTTATCTAACTTTTGTTAGTTCAACACTTTTTGATTTGATCAACATAAGGTCTTCTAAAAAATTCGTCTTTACCTGCTGGTCTGTTTTGATAGATTTCTGCCATTTTCTGCATTTGCTTCTTGTTGGTTCCTTCTTGAGTTTTTTTGGGGAATTGAGCTTTTTGAGGGAAGTTTTATAGTATCTAGTGTTCTAATGGAAGTTTATTTGGTGTTATAACTGCACCTTAAGACCTTTTATTTGGAGTGCACTAATGTTGCTAATAAAGATTGTATGAAGTTTTGTATGAAGGAAAAATTTCAGGTGTATGGAAGGAATGAGTAATGAGATGAAGGATGGACTAAAGCTCAATCTTGGGGATGCCACGCGTGTCACCCCAAGAATTATCCAAGAAGTACAAGCGTCAAAGCTTGGGGATGCCCAAGGCATCCCCTTCTTCATCAATAAAAATCCCAGGTTTCTTCCAAACGCTTCATTTTTATTGTTTCATGCATAGTTATGTTGTTCTTGGAGCGTCTTGTTTTTCATTTTAGTTTTGGTTTTTTGTTTGCTTTGGTTTGCTTAGTTTTCTGAATAAATTGGTTGGACCCCATCTTTCATCCATTGGTTTGCAAATAGTTTGGTTTGGTTTGGAAAAGAGTAGGAAAGTTCATGCTTATGTGGTAAAAAGAGCTTGTTTTTGACTGTGGCCTATGCTTTGTCATGCCATGCTTGATATTGTTTTGGCTTTATGCTTAGTATTCTTTGCTGTAGAATGACTTGTTATAAACAATTGAGATTGCTTAATGTGCCTTGGATGAATCATGCGTTGTTTTAGCATATTAAAGCATAGTATAATGGTATTCTCCTTTGATGCTTTATTTGGGTTGACTTGGCGCATGCTCACCACATGTTATGAATATCTCAAGTCACCATATCCTTTATGATCCTTTAGTTTTCAACTTGTAGTATCACTTTATGCTTTGATCAATGATGTTTTGTCGCTCTGCATGATTATGGCCATTATTGCTCTCTTAGTTTGTCGCTCCCAGTCTTTTGCTAGCCTCCACCACCAAGTATGAGTTCCACTCATGCATCCAACTCCCTAAACCAAGTTATTCCAAAGAGTCCACCATACCTACCTACTAGTTTATGCTATTCCAAGTATATTCATGCTTTTGTTTACCTTCCAAATTAAACTTGTTATGAGAAAACTAGTGATTAAAGCTCTCATGAACTTGATGGCACACTTTACTTTTTTGCATCTAATAAACTTGAACCATTGGGTCCTTCTTTGTTGCATATATGCTTGCGCTTTATAAGTTGAAATTAGTAGAGCCATGTTTCATGGGGAACGCTTTCAACATTGCACTTATACTTTGTACCCCGTTGATATCATGTTCTTTTGCTTACGGATCTTGGAGGTGTGAAATAAAAGTGCAACTTGTAAGATCATGGAGTTTGTATGTGTGTTAGAGAAACGCCTGGGCCGCTAGCCTAAGCCATGCCTAATCATGGTGGAAACTTGCAGCATCACCATAATGAGCACTCTATGAAGCATCCTTAAAAAAAACCTATGCAAATAGCAAATAAAAAGATCGCTGAGATGCTCATTGTCTGCTTGCCTTGTCATTTTGATACACATGTGCAAGGGGTACCCCGTTGGCGGTTCTTTATGATGTGCAAGGGGTACCCCGTTGGCGGTTCTTTATGATACACATGTACTTACAATGACAAGAGCTTACTCGTGACTAAAGTTGAGTAGCATGAGGTTTGGTCTTCGTAAGTAAGGGGCATGAGATTTCGGTTTATAGCTTGTCAAGCATATCCTCTTAGTTGTGTCACTTTAACCTTAATCACCTTAAAGATGCTTATGATAGGGGCAATGAGAGCTGAAAGCTATAAGTACCATAATTTTTGGAAGCTCTTTATGAGACTTGAATCCCTACTTCCTTTTACAAAGGCCTTTCTTCCACCATTATATTGAGTCTCCATCTTCTACCTTTATGCACCTACTTTGAGAGCATAGTGGCCATTCTTAGTTCTATGTGCATTGTCCCAAGACTAGTTGATTGATGCATAACTTGATATTGCTTGTTTTAAACTATTGTATCTAGTCACTCTTATGAATTTTGAAGGTGTCCTATGCATTTATATTTGCTACTCTATGAGGGACAAGCTGAATACTATTATGCCATGTTTTCTTTATGTGAAACAAACAAACGTCTTGCAAATCATTGTTATTCATGAATCTTTTGTTTCTGCCTTTTCATGTTGCATCATAGTTTCTTTGTCTTATTGCTAGAACTTTGTCTTTCATGTTATGATTGAAGTACTATGATCCCAGCTTTGAATGTTTTACAAATAATTTGATCAAGTCTTTGATGGTGCATGTCACCTCAAAAATTATTCTTTCTTTTTGTCACTTACCTACTCGAGGACGAGTAGGATTTAAGCTTGGGGATGTTGATACATTGCAAATGTATCTATAATTTTTTATGTTCCATGTGGTTTTATCCACTTTCTTGTGTTTTGTTCCAACTTTGGTGTACTTTTCATATGATTTCTTGGACTAACCTATTAATAAGAGCCACAGTGCCAGTTGCATGTTTTCTGCTGTTTTTGGTTCCAAGAAAGTCAGAAAATGAATATTCTCGTAATTGGACGGGACAAAAGCCAAAGTGCCTATTTTTTCGGATGTCATCAAGTGCCAGAATATGAGACAGAGAGGGGCCAGGGGGCCACCACACCACCTGGTCAAGACGGCCAGGCTCGCCCGCGCCAGGTGGTGTGGCCGCTCGGCACCTCGGCCTCCTTCCGCCTATAAGATGCCCTCGGACGAAAACCCTAAGTGCCGATCAAAATCCACGAAGAGTTCAGCCATCATCTCCATCCCTAGATCGGGAGGATCTGAAGCTCTTCGGCACCACGAGAGAATTCACCACGAGGCCTTCTTCATCACCATGCAAGCCTCCGGTGTTATGCGTGAGTAGTTTATGCTTGGACTACGGATCCATGTAGTAGTAAGATGGTTGGTTCTCCTCCTTTGTGCTTTCATGTTTAGATCTTGTGAGCTCCGTTCATGATCAAGATCATCTATTTGTAATTCTGCATGTTGTGTTTGCGGGGATCCGATGGATATTGAGATGCTATTTCAGATTGATTATTGATTCTAGCATGTCTTTGTCATTTTTGATCTTGCATGCTTTCCGTTGTTAGTAGCTATCTTGGCCAATTAGATGCTAGCAACTCCAAGAGTTAGTATTTATGCTCGATAGTGGGTTCATGCCTCGTAACTGGGAAGTGAGAAATCTCTAAGGTACTAGATGTGTTGTTGCTACTAGGGAGAAAACAACAATCCTTTGTTCATAGAACAATCGTATTGTTTACTTTACACGCAGTTCATAAAGCAATAATCTGTTGCTTGCAACTTAATACTAGAGGGGGTTCGGATGATAACCTGAAGGTGGATTATTAGTCATAGATGCAGTTGGATGGCGGTCTATGTATAATGTTGTAATGCCCAATCAAGTCTCAAAGGAGTCAAGATGATTAGTATATGCATGTATTGCTTTCTCGACGTTTGTCAATTGCCCCAATGTAATTTGTTCACCCAGCATGTTATCTATCTAAGGAGAGCCACCTCTAGTGAACTATGGATCCCGGTCCCTTTTCTTTACATACAATCTATAAACTGTTTACTTCTTTGTGTTTACTTTTTGCAAACTTTTACTTCTTTCCATTCGATACGTTTAATCCTTTGTTTTCCGCAAAACACGGTGATATTGACAACCTCATCGCAAGTTGTTGACAAAGTTCTGTGGTTGTGTTGTGCAGGTCTCCACGTTGCTACTAGCACCGATAGTGCGCCCTGCCAAGGCTCAGCTAGCAACACCTTTGGGGTGTTTCCTTGCTTCTACTGGTTCGATTAAACCTTGGTTTCATAACTGAGGGAAACTTGCTGCTATGCTCATCATACCTTCCTCTTGGGGTTCCCAACGAGCTCTACATAAACCACGCACCAGCACTTTTCTGGGTGTCGTGCATTGAGCCATCATGGCGGTCAAGAGGATCTTCCGATATTTGGTTCATTCCCCTAATTTCGGTCTATGGTAGCCCAAGGGCTCCAATTTGTCTCTTTGTGGCTATACTTATTCGGATTGGGCTGGTGATAAGGATGATCGGAAATCAACTTCTTGAGCTTGTCAATTCTTGGGAAGGTCTCTAGTATGTTGGTCTTCTAAAAAGCAGAATTGTATATCTCTCTCCACCGCTGAAGCTGAATATGTGGTTGCTGCTAGTGCATGTACTCAATTATTATGGATGAGGCAAACTTTAAAGGAATACAGTGTCAATTGTGACAAAGTGCCTCTTTTATGTGATAATGAAAGTGCCATCAAAATTGCGTACGATCCAGTGCAACACACAAGGACAAAGCATATTGAGATTCGGAATCATTTTATTTGGGACCATGTTGCTCGAGGCGATATTGATCTATCTTTTGTGAGCATGAAGGACCAACTTGCTGATATTTTTACGAAGCCACTTCATGAAGCAAGGTTTTGTTACTTGAGGAATGAGCTAAATATCGTTGATTCAAGGAGCTTGTCTTGATTACCCATGCACTCACTCTTACATCTCATTCTTATTTGGTCTAGGTGTGGGCATGGATATAGGGGGAGTGTGGTCCTAATTGATTGGGCTAACCCTCCCCCATAATGCCGAAAGCAAGTCAAATCATTTCTCTTAATATCATTTTGTGATATGTGAGCTTATTGATGAGTATTGGTCATGAACCCAAGATATATCTTTGTGCTGACATACCATGCACTCCAACAAGGTGGCCTCGGCCACTGCCCTCTTCCATAAGAAGAGTTGGATTATTTGGATTTTTTGGTCGTTTTTGCTCATCTCATGTTCTTATGGAAATCACACTCAATTTTGGCTTTTAGTTGATTTGATTCTTGCAATCTTGAGTGTGTACTACCATCTCTTTGAGTGATCCTTTGGGGTGCTAGCATTGCTCTTCTTCCTTTTTGGTGTTTCGATGCCAAAGAGGGAGAAGTAGTTCTATTAGGTCTTCATGGATTTGCATGGGTTGGACGCAAGCATTTGCTCTTTATCCTTTCGGTCTTTTCTCGCTTGTGCCCATTTAGCATTGAACTTCTATTTGTGTTTTGCCGTGTATGAGACTATGTTTATGTGTGCCTCTGGATTTATCTTGTGGATTATCCTCGTGGATCCCTCTATCATATTGGTTATATTGGATATCTATATCGAGGAAGGCGCTCATTATGGCTATCATTGGATATTCTTATTATATATTGAGGATGCTCATTATGGCTATCTCTCTCACGGTGGTATGAATATTTCTGCTATGTTCCAATGAAATAGACTTTTACCTTCTTGTGTGTAGTTGTAATCTAATACAAATTCTACTATGCACACATTGAGGGGGAGTCTTTTTCATTAGTTAAATATTGTTGTTATGAGAGCTATCTTGCAAATCCCAGTATTGTCATCTAACACCAAAAATGGGGAGATTGAAAGAACATTTAATGGTTCCCTATATTTTGCATGTTAGATAACAATATCGTGGAGTTTTCTCATGTGTGCTAAGTGTGCAGAGAAGTGCTTTTGGTGCTTGGGGGCCGAATTATCCGCCCACATCAAGGGCCGGATAATCCGGCCTGTGCCTCTTGGCCAGGGGCGGCTGTGCGCGTGTCTCTGTCTAGGGGCGGATTTCCCCCCAGACAGTCCAGCGCGGGGCAAATTTTCTTCCCCAGCCGGATAATCCGGCTCTCCCCTTGGGCCAGATAATATGGCCCCCGGGAGAAGAGCAAAGTCAGCCACGAATCACGAATCAAGCGCATCAACTCCTCTCCATTCACTTGGAGAATCCCCGATCTAGTATTCTCGTTAATATCTAGATCTTGTGTTTTGTTATTGATAACTATTGTTCTTGTGGCAGCTTATTGTCATTACAGGAGCCTCCAATTTGGTTGTGGAGTTGTGCCCCTCTAGTTGTGTAAAGGCGTCGGTTCCCGCCTCGAAGGGTTCCTATAGTGGAAAGGTGGATCAGGCCTTTGGTGGCGGGATCCATCGGAGAACAGAGTGAGGCCTATCGTGGCGTGGTGGTCTTAGTAGCGCCCACCCCTCCAACGCAGATGTACTTCCCTTAACAAGGAAGGAACTGCGGTAAAACAAATCATGTGTCTCCGCGTGCTCCACTACGGTTTACTCGTTCCTCTATCTCACTCGCCTTTACTCGCTAGTAGTTAGGTTTGCATATAGGGAAATTCTACATAATAGTATATCTAGAGAATTTACCTTTTGTGCCAAGCCTAAAATTGAAAAAGCATTAAATTTGAAGTAGCACCTATTCACCCCCCTCTAGGTGCCCATACGATCCATTTCAATTGGCTCCATTTAAATTTGTATAGCAAACCGATGCTATGTTTTGCCTTGTTAATATTACATTTAAATTGCGGGGTATCTAAATAACATGAACCTTCTAATTAATTATCGGGAGCCCGGTTCCGCTTAATATTGCATAATTGCATTGCCTCTTTACCATGTCAAACATCATACATGCATCATGCCCGATCTTTTGCCGTAGTATTAAATAGTGCATCTGGTGTTTCTTTTAGTGTTTGCTTCTTCATGGATTAGGCCGTTGAGTGGATGCGAGTATCGACAAGTTCTTCGGCAATGTTTCCTAGGCAAGCATTCTCCCCTTTCTACCTATTTTGCATTTATAGTCTTTACTTCTTTCTATTGACCTATTGTTATCTGTGTGCGATGATTTAGTTCCCGTGCACCATTTATATTCTTTGTCGCCTCTATATTGCCTTGGACACATCCTATTGCCTATTTGTTTGATAGATAGTCAGCCTTGCAAGTTGTAGTTGCTTGCTTAGGTGCTGCTTCGCGTCATTATCATTCCACTATTGATGAAATGTTGACACATGCTTAATGGTGGAGATGATCATGGCTTTCATTATAACTTGTTAATTAAAATGTTGGAAATAGATATAATGCAGAGGTGGTGGGTAATAGTCAATATTTGGTTTTTAACCACCCACTTGTGTCCACCTAGGACCCGAGTTCTTGACACTTGTTCCAAGATCGAGCGCGCTAACCACAGGTGGGGTGGGTGGGCACCCCATTGGTTTACTACCTGATTTCAAAGTACTGTGCTAGGGGCCACAAACTAGTTTGGGGCTTTATTACTATCTTGTACTTATGCCATGCTTTACTGCTTTAATTACGATTGTGTGTGGAGCACCTGTACTGTTTTGGACTCGTGACACATTTTCGCTGTATCGACAAGTCCAGTCACACTTTCGGGTTCCCAGTCATTTACAGTCGTTGACACAAATCCTGGGTCCGTTTTGGAGACCGGCCGACTTTATTACGGGTAGCTTAGTGGGGTGGCCCACATGTACTTGCTTTAGGTCTGGGAAACATCATGTCCGAGGCCCCATCGCATACCGTTGGGTGTATGTTCAGGATCTTGCTCATATTTGGATCTGACAACAAGGGTTAAAGTGCGTGTGGATACTTGGGTGCACCCCTGCAGGATTAAATCTTTTCGAAAAACCATGTCCGCGGTTATGGACGACTTGGAGCACAGTTTATCGATCATAGACAACTATAACTGAAGAATTTCTATTATAATATGACTTTATCTGATATGACTAGTAAGTTGGACAACCACCATGGAATGAATGAATAAAACTGCCAACTATGTGAGTTTCCTCGACATGACTTCCTTGTCTGGTCTCGAGAGGGAAATACCAGGATGGGTATGTTTGGTGTTAGTATCAGGTTGGTTCCGAATATGTCTTTCTTACCTCTCTCTGATAGCCGACAGTGTATCGAGTCTCTATAGGTTGTTTAGTGCATGCTTCGCTGGCGCTTCAGTCCACCATACCTATGTAGGCGAGAGCCGCCGAATTCTAGACTCACCGTGTACTAGCCTCAGTATTGACCGCTCCCTTTTTCCTTTGCCCTTTATCGGCACCCCTTTGTTTTAATAGGTATGAGTTCACTGTCGTTAGCAGGGTTACCCTTCCGGCTTGGCCTGGGCAGGGTTATAGACGCCATTGGTTATTCTTCAGGGCTCTTAGCTCCATTTGCATCTTATCCCTACTCGAATGTTGTATCGTTTTCAAGGTGATTTGGATCTTTGTACTGTATATATGTATTCTTGACTCATGGAGTCGTTGTTGTATATATATGTTTGTGTGGGTTCCATCATGGACTATTGTGTAATGATATTACTTCTTTTTCCACCCGCACGCAAGTGCCTGGTGGGCATCTTTGAATCGTTTCTATGCGAATTTGTCAGAAATCGCTAAAACTTGCATAGGGCTGATTCGAGGGTGTTACAGTATCCTATCTGTTGTATTACTCCCTTTGAGCTTATATTACCTGATCCACGGCTCCTAGCATAACTAGGTTTGGCTTGTGTGCACTGCTAGAGCTATTATCTGTGTCTTGCTTAGCCCGACTTAGCTGTCAGTGCTGGTTCATCTAGATGATGTATCAAAAGCAGAGAATCTAGTATGATAGGAGAACAAGATAAAATGAGATCAGTGATAAAGGTTAAACATGTTAAGCCTTGTATGGGAGGCCACAGTGGGATGTGGTTTTGTAGTCCCATGCTCGCCACCACTAGGAACCAAGTTCTTGCCTTTGTACCAAGACGAGCGTACAACCACACGGGGCTTGGGAACCCCTCCGCTGATTAACTTGCCTAGTAGAT
Organism: Avena insularis; assembly: GCA_023614405.1. Taxonomy (NCBI): domain Eukaryota; kingdom Viridiplantae; phylum Streptophyta; class Magnoliopsida; order Poales; family Poaceae; genus Avena; species Avena insularis. The sequence continues at coordinate 459,655,232 of CM042696.1, read as the reverse complement.
TCCATGAGTCACTTAGTTCGGTGTTCCATTCGACATATGCATATCTGGTTGTTCCCGAAGGCGGTGAAGGAGATGCATCATAACAGGTAGGTAAGAGTGGCTGGGGTTGCTTGGGGTCGACGGAGCCCCTGATACACCAACCTCGCCCACATCTTTAGGGACCGGCTTTGGGATTTGACTCGTTATGGCGGAACCATCCTTAGGGTGTGACTCATGGTCTCGGTGAAAGCAAGGTAAATGTCGTGGCCAACCACCCTCTGCTGGCCTTCCAAGGAAGAGGGCTTATCATGTGGTATTAAGAGTCGGTTGGTACATGTGGGTAAAGTTTTACACCCCTGCAGGGTTAAATCTTTTCGAAAAGCTGTGTTCACGGTTATGAATGCTTGGTGACCGAATTCTAAGATAATAGAGAACATTAACCTAATCGTAAAACTTGGAGGTTTCAACATGTGCTTAAGGATGCTTCCTCACGGGTACGAGGGGGTGATCCTAGTTGTGAGATGACGATTACTTTGGTGGATATCAAAAGATGATGATCAATTCTTCGGAGATGTCGTTCTCTTATCCCGTTTTAAAATATTCTGATAGACGAGCTTCTTCTCCCTCTTATTTTATAAACAAAGATGGCTTTATGCAAAATAACCCCACCAGCCATAAGTCTTGCGGAGTATGATGTCTACGCACTTCTATTCTTGTAGACAGTTGTTGGGCCTCCAAGTGCAGAGGTTTGTCGAACAACAACAAGTTTTCCCTTAAGTGGATCACCCAAGGTTTATCGAACTCAGGGAGGAAGTGGTCAAAGGTATTCCCTCTCAAGCAACCCTGCAATCAAGATACAAGAAGTCTCTTGTGTCCCCAACACACCCAATAGACTTGTTAGGTGTATAGGTGCACTAGTTTGACGAAGAGATAGTGAAATACAAGTGGTATGGATAATTATAAGTGGTAACGGTGATAGAAAATAGCTTGATGGCGTGGAAAAGACTAAAGTAAAACTGAAATAAAGATAGAAACAAGCAAACATGTAATAGATCTAATAGCAAATGGTGTTTCAGTGCTTAGAAACAAGGCCTAGGGATCATACTTTCACTAGTGAACACTCTCATATAAATATATTCTTCTTTATGATACTACGCTGAACTACTCTCCGGTTGGACACTCTAATCGTTGGTAGGGCTATAACAGCACACCTCAAAGTTCATCTTTCCCATCTAGATAACCCCACACTATCACCTTGAGTACTAGATGGGTCCAACAAACACCACAATTTCATAAAAACATCCAACTCTAAATATAACTCATAACAAGTATTTGTAATCTCTAGCCTAAGTGCCACCATGGTGTGCATGCTGTCACTTTCACACACATGGGGAGAGCAGAGATCTATTAAAGCACTTGAGTAGCAAGGTAGATCTACTTGGTTACAAAGCTCATGATCACAATATGATCACGCATAGAGAGAGAGATGAACACATAGCTACCGGTAGAACCCTTAGCCTCGAGAGAGAGCTACTCCCTCCTCATCATGGGAATCAGCAATGGTGATGGAGATGGTGGTGGAGATCGATGGAGATGGCTCCGGGGGCACTTCCCTGTCCCGGCAGGGTGCCGGAACAGAGACTTTCTGTCCTCCGAATCTCTCCTTCGGTGGCGGTGGCGCTGCAGAACTTTTCGTGGCTGGAGGCTTGATGATTTAGGGTTTTTGCATCGGGGGAGATATATAGGCGAAAGGGCGAGGTTGGTGGCTAGCCAGGGGCCCACACCATGCCCTAGCTGCTGGGGACCGCCTAGGTGGTTTGGCCACCACAGGCCCCTTCGTCTCTCCTTCTGGCTCCATGAATTTTGGAAACTAATGGCTTTGGCTTTTGTCCAGTCCAATTCCGAGAATATTCATTTTTTGACTTTCTGGAACCAAAAACAGCAGAAAACAGGCAACTGGCACTGTGGCTCTTGTTAATAGGTTAGTCCAAGAAATCATATAAAAAGTACTCCAAAGTGTGGACAAAACATAAGAAAGTAGATAAAAGCAAGCATGGAACATCAAAAATTATGGATACGTTAGCAATATATCAGAGTACACCCTGTACTCACCCTTACTTGATACTTTTGTAGCAGAATAAGTGTTCCATGAAGACAAGTTTGGTACGACAGCGAAACCGACAAGTAGCTTAGGGTTCTCAGCAGGTAGCCTGGGATCTATGGGTTGGGACCTCATCGTTATGCTTCAGGCCTCTTAGGCTATTTGTTAAGTTTGCTATATTTAATAGTATAATTTGCCTTCCATTGTTTAATGTTTATGGTCAGTGACCTCTGCTTATGATATTTTGGTTCTTCGCTCAGTTATAAGCTTGTTGTAATAATTTTTGTGTCGCAGGGTTACTGTTGTGTTACCAATTTTTCACTGGATATCCTCGAGCTCTAGGTTAAGCTTATGTCAGGCTAAGGTCTGAGATTTGTTTAACCCTGATCCCGGGGGTGTCACAGTGTATTCCCTTGTTTCCTTACAAGTAAGCTACGTCAAGTTGGATAGGTGTGAGATCTCACGAAGAATTTCCCAACGGCACGAAGGCTCACCTTCTTCTCCGAGCCAATTCCACGAAGGATATGTGCCATTTCCTTATGGCTAGCTTTTTTCTACTCCGGAGATGGCAAACTCCACAACCACTTCACAAATTTTGGGAAGGATAAGTTCGGACCTCTTCACAATCTTCCACGAAGAGATCATTGTGGCACCAACCACCAAGCCAAATAGGAGGTCACTCTCTTCACAGTTTTCATTTTTTACCTCCCATTCAATCACAAATATGTTTTCAATGATACATATAGATTAAAAGATAAATATTGAAACACATGTAAATTAAACAATACTAAACCACATAGTCTAAGTCTATTTTTATTCCTACACATGCACATAAATTTGAAATTGCAAATTGACACATATGGGAGAGATATGAGTAGATGTTTCGTTGGTGGGAACTTTATGATAGTGACAAATGGGCCATGACCAACAAGTCGATGAAAGGCATCTCAAACCAATCTCAAAGTCCCTGCAGATATTTGGACAAATGACAGAGAGTGGTGAAGGTTTAAAACACTCATGTACGGTGAAGATGATGTGCGGGTGATGAACTGACCTAATTTATATGATTATGCTTTATATTAGGTCAAATAATATGTTTAGCCAATTTTTAGAAAAACATATATTTTGTGTTTGTTCTGTAGCAAATATAACAAGGTCCATATAATAAACAATATTCGACCAGCATATAAATATATATGCATCCATATTAATCACTAAATGATTCAACAGATAAATTTGTAGAAGTAGACTTTCATGGCCAACATACCATATATAAAATATTTTTTCAATATAATTAGGAAACAATTTTCAATATGTGGCTTTGCAAGTTGCGGCCATGAAGATTTGAAATTTACCCACGGAAGACCGAGGTGTGGGCCTCTGTAGTCTGCACCACTACTCTCGCCGCGGTGCCGTTCCATTTCCACCCGACCACTCCGCCGGCGGCCGCCGACATCCACACCTCCGGCCTCCTCCCGTGCTTCTCCCCCTGGACCTCCGCACCTCCCTAGCCGCTGGCTGTCTTGCTCCCGCAACATTGTGCCTCCTTGAACTAAACCCTAGCTGCCTCTGCGGCAATGGAGATGGAAATGGAGGCGGGGGATCCTAGTTCGATGATGAGGCGATTGGTGTCCTCCGGAGTGGGTCGAGGTGGAGGAGGCGCCAACGGCATCAGTAACCTCCCCGACGCCGTCCTCGGCGATATTATCTCCCTCCTCCCCACCAAGGAAGGCGCCCGCACGTAGATCCTCGCCTCCCGGTGGAGCCACCTCTGGCGCTCTGCCCCTCTCAACCTTGACTGCCGTGGCCTCGTCAAGAGTTGTGCTGCACTCCCAGGTGTCGTGTCGCGCATCCTTTCCTCTCATAGGGGCCCTGGCCACCGCTTCTTCATCGACACATATAGCCTCAGTGCCCTAAACGCCGACCCGCCGCCCTCGAAAATCTCCAAGAGCTTGATTTATGCTACACTAAAGACTATCGGATGCCGCTATCGCCGCTGTCAGCGTTCATCTTCTGCTTCTCGGCCACCCTCCGTGTTGTCACCATTGGAAAATGTAACTTCCCTGATGGCATTGTCCAAGTGCTTCACTTTCCCCTGCTCAAGCAGCTCAGACTTGAATCTGTCTCCATCTCGGAGACCTCTCTACATAGCCTGATTGTTGGGTGTCCTATCCTGGAGACCCATCGATTCACTGCTATGCTTTCGCCATGTCCGAATCAACTCCCACAACATTAAGAGCATGGGTGTGCGTGCTAAGCGTAATAATAAGATAAACACGCTATAGTTTGAGGAACTCATCATCGAGAATGCCCCTTCTCTTTAAAGGTTGCTCAATCTTGATTGGAACATTGATCTGCATATATCAGTACTCTCTGCGCCTAAATTGATGACCTTTGGATATCTTTATGAAACCTCCTCCAGGCTTGTGCTTGGTTCCATAATTATTCACGTAACTACAGCCTTCAGGCTTCTTTCCACCGGGAGGATTTTGTCAACACCCGGATTTTTAATCCCAGATGCCCGTTATGCCATACCTCGCAATCCTAGGATTACCATTTTTATGAGACATAACGGATTAGATATCACAGTACATCATCCATTACAAACCATACATAAGGTCTTACACAAATAAGGATCTCATGATCCAGTCTTTAATACAACAAGCAGCGGAAATAAAAGATAAGCGTAGCGGTGGGGTCCATCTTCAGGGGCACATGCAATGCTAACAAAGACAGATAGTCCTAGTTATCATAGCCGTCCTGTTGGCCATCATCTTGATAGTCTCCTTCATAGTCTGGCCATGAGAATAGCCAGGGACAAAAGCCATGAGTACTCTTTAAGTACTCGCAAACTAACACTAACAAGTAATATAGTTCTAAGTCAAAGTGCTAACTCTATGTTTAACTATAAGGTTAAGTTTGAAACCTAAGCTGAGTTCTGAAGCAAAGAAAGATAAAGTAAAATTCTAGAATCACTTAAGTTGGGAAGCTAATATCATAAACACAACCCTGTTGTGGTCAAGTCAAGATTCATCATTCATTTTATAAGTTGTTTGAAAAACATCTGACAACGAAACAGTATGACCATTCCAACTGTCCATAATCATGGACGGCTATTCAATAATAGTTGACACTGCAGAGGTGGTACACGTTCACCACAACATTCGATACATCCGTGAGGATAATCCTGAATCATCATACTTAGTATGCAGATAATCAAACATAACCTTCCCTTTACACACCCTAGTATAAGCACCTCTCCTATGAGCATGGCCTCCCAACCATGACCATCAGTCATCTTGGGCACTGCATAGGTGGACAACATTGAGAGGTAGCCTCAGCTCAAACCTCTCCCGCGAGGGAACTAATACTAATGCATATAAATTTCCAGCTAAGCCTTACCCAATTCAGGTAGTTTGGTTGTACGGTAAATTTGGAATGATATCGCATCTGAATCCAACCATCAGTTTTATAAAAGGGTTAAGGCTCATGCCTCAACATTTTCATCATCATAAACCATTTGTGTTTCTCAACACATGTCAAAATATATCAATAGAATGACTCATCATTCCAAGGTTTTCATAATTCATTTTCGCCAAGTGCTCACATCTAAAGTGATTCAAGTTTTTGATCTACTCTAAACTACTAAGTTAAGAGTATTCACTAAGGTGGAAAATGGTGGGTTCAATCTCATGCCATAGAATGACATCTAAAGGGGTTCTAAATAGGTAAGTTTTATACTCTTTATGCTACCTTCAAAAAATAGAGAACTTTGGGTAAAGTAAAGGAAGTAAAGCTGGTGAATAAGACTAGGGGTAACTAATAGTCAAAGTGAGATGACTCAAACATGCCTATAGCATCTTGGATCAAGTTAACTAACTAAATTCTAGCTTGATACAATAGCTTGCACTGTTAATGGTGGCTTGCCTTGGTTGGTGCAGTGGTTGAAGTTTTCTTCTTCTTCTTGGTAGAACTCCTCCTCCTCGTAGACTTGGTCGGTACTATCGTCTATAAATACATACGGAATACACAATCACCAAACAATAATTAACTAGTCTAATTAGCATTCTAAAACACACATTTGATGATCTATTATCATCACAAGCATCACAAGTTTAATTCACTAGTTTCATTCTTTTTAATTTAAAAAAGTAATTTCTACTCATTGAAAAATTAAGTAAGATTTAATATTCACCACTTAAAATATGGGATCATGTGGACACATGTCATCACCACATATTCTAACATGTGGGAATGTGATTTAAGGATTGGATCATAATTACTTTGGTTTAAGTTCAATATTTAATGATTTAAAGTGACTAGAAATGCCTATATAGCATTATTTTGATACTAGTCCAAAGTCACTGCATGTAAACCTTAATATTATTACATATTCAGATAGGTATGATGAAATGTGATTTTTGAGAGTTGGAAACATCTCAAAAGCTATCATGGTTGAATTTTGAAAAATGTTGCAAGGTGCAAATGCTTCTGTTTTATTATTTTTACTACGAGATATCTATAACTCTAATTGAATTAAGTCCAACGGGCTTGGATAGATCATTTCAATACCTTTCAGACAAAATTGGTTTCATGCAATTTGGATTTGTAAATCTCTCTGAATTGATTTTCAAACTTAGAGACAGAACTAAGTTTAAACTAAATAGAAAAATCCTAATTCAAACTAACTGGGTCGCGCGGGAAACTCTAACGGGCCGGCCCAGTGTCACTCCGCAGCGCGGGGCTCAGCTGACAGGAGGGTCCACCGGTCAGCGGCTCATAACGCGCGAAGCGGTACGGGGCAAGGTGGGACGTTGGATTAGAGTGGGGATCAACGACTGTGGCTTGTCGTCGACGACGGACCTGTCGCCGGCGAGCTCAAACCCTAGCGGCTCGGTGGGGGTGCATAGGGGGTGTACCAGGGCTCCATCAAGGTCGGCGAGGCGGGCAAACGGACTGGTGGTCGACGGCGAGCTCAGGGACGGTCGAGGCAGCTTCAGGGGTGGTCGCAATTAGCGGCGCCCTTCTCCTCCAGATGCGGCCTGCTCCGGTGCAATTCCGGCGAGCTGCTGCTCCCCTTGCTCCGGCTAGTGGTGTGGGATGATCAGTGAGGTGAGGGGAGTAGAGTGGAGTGCTTCAACTGGCTAGGGGTGCCCTCCTTTTATAGGCTCGACGGCGAGACCGAGAGGGATGGGCAGGCGACGGTGGCGACATGGCTACGGGCGGCTAGCGGCATGGCTGAGGGTGGCGATCGACGGACGGTCTCCTGGCGGTGCTCTAGGAACTTAATGCTGGCTTAGGGGCGGTGGTATGCAGTCGGGGGCAGCTGGCGCTCTGAGTGGCAGAGGCGGCGGTGTCCACGGCGAGCGGTGGCTGTGGTGCGTTGGGCGGCGAATGGGCGTGTCTGTCGTGTTCCCTGGGTCGTGGCGGAGCGGTGGGCGCGGGCTGCGGTCGAGCGGCGGCTTGTGCACGCGTGTCGGGTGCGGCGCTCTGGCGCGTGCTCGGGCATGGCGCGGTGGCACTGGGCGCAGGGTTTCCTCGGTGGTCCATGGTTGGGCCTGGCTCGGGGAGGGGACAGTGGGTGGCGGTGAGGTCCTGGCTACCTCCTAGACATGGCGAGAGAGAGGGAGGTGGTCTGCTGGGGTGAGTGCATGGTCGGCCGGCGAGCTAGTGCTCGGGGTGGCTCGGCACTGTGGCTAGGGACAAGGGGGTGAGGTGCTAATGGTCTGGTTAGATCATGAGGGAACAAGGGAATTAAATGGAGATCATTTGGGGGCAAAACCCTGTTCAAAACAGTGAGCTAGGATTTAGAGTTTAACCCTGTCTGCCAAGTGTTTGATTAAATGGCCGCAAGAAATAAACTTTTGAATTTTGAAAAGATTTTTGGTGGGTTTGCTAGGCATAAGCTTGAGACTCTGTGGTTGCTTGGGTTTTTAAAATTGAGCTTGTTTGAGTGGTTTTTGAAATAGTGGGATCTTTCCATATGAAATAGATTCAATTTTAAACTGTCATTTAAAATTAGCATTTGAATGTTTTTAGCAGATCACAAAGTGGGCCTTGGTACCTCATTATGTGTACTAGCAAGGGGTGTAAAGATCTAGAATTATTTCTGTTGAGAAATGAGTGCTAGGAACACTCAAAGTAGTGTAGTGGATTAAAATGACCAAAATGACCATTCGTCCTTTTTAATTGTTTTTGATTTGATTTTCTTTAGAATTTGCTTGGGAAAGGTTTAGATGATGTTGAAATTACCATACAAACATTTTACAACCAAAGAATCACAGAACCATGGCAATTCAAATCAATTCCTAAATTAAATGCTCATACACATGAATGCTTTCATTTTAAATTTGGAAAAGTTTTTGTTAACCCTAACTTTGATGATTTGGATCTTGATAGGTTTGGATTAAAGTTTTGGGATGTTACAGATTCTAACCTCCATTTCTGTGTACATTGAGATTACATATCATTTACACCGGTATATTATGGTCTAATGTTGCCTTTCTTAATAACCTGGCAAAAGTGGTGTCCACAGTTAAGAGTTTGGCTGTTTATATGTCTACTCCTAGTTTCAATATGATTATTGAGTTGATGAGATGCTTTCCGTGCTTGGAGAAGTTGTGCATTCGCGTGATGATTCTTTATTCATTGATCATAGTATTCATCTGTTCTTTTTCAATATGCTTGCTGTTCTGAAATTGTTGATTATTTTCTCTATGTTCTTTTCAGGGTTATTCACCAGCAGGAACAAATGGGTGAAGTCGTAAACATCAGAATCTTATCGGTTGTCTTGATACCTGTCTGAAGTTAGTAGTGGTGGAATATTATCAGGGATGTAAGTCAGACATTGATTTCATCACATTCTTTGTATTGAACTCTAGAGTGCTAGAGTTGATGACACTTGTGGTTAGAACCAGGGTTTATGGTGAGGAGTTCTTGGCAAAACAGCGTCTTGTTGTCCCATCCAAGTGTATGGGCTATTATTTGGTTAACTCAAGTGAGGCCCTGGGTATCAGCTCCAGCGTTGCACCGGATGACCTGAACATGGTCTAGTAGCAAGGTGCAAGTGCAACACAGTATCTGTATGTGGTCCCAAATTTTTCCCATGCTTTACAAGGGAATGGCATTGAGCCGTCAGGATTTCGACTCATTTGGCGATGCTTACAAGAGAAAGCACTCAGTAGAAGAAGAAATCAATGGCCAAGCAAGAGTAAGTCCTGGTCATTCTGTTTACCAACTGTGCTTCAGAAGCATGTTCATGCAGCTAACGTAAAATACGGAATTGATCAACTGCAGTGTCGGAAATGTGCAAGTAGGGAAAGGATAGTGCTTCCATTAGGAATACAAGTACAATGAGCTGCTGAAACTCTGACAATGACTCAAATGTTGATCAAGACTCTGCAGATGCCAGTGATATCAAGACTCTGCCGATGCTGGTGTTTGTGGTCCGAAGAGCATGGCCCCAGGCTGGCTGCTGGGCACCAACCCGTCAACTGGTCACCACTCACTAGAGCCTCTATGCATGGGTACTTACCACAAATTATAATATCTTTTAGTCTGAAGAAATAATCTTTGCAATAACTGAATGTCAAAATTCTAATCATCAGAACCTTGCTTGAGAATGCAGATCGTTTTGTCCACTGTAACCAAGGTATGCTTGTGAAAAAATGCTACTGACAGAAATTCATGAATGGAAGTATGAATTTCTATTGGTCCATTGTCTGAAACAAGAATGTTGTTATGTTCGTCTTGCAGGTAGATATGACTGCATCATGCCTGAGACATTCTACTATGTGAAGTTCCTGCAGCTTCAGAGCAATGTGAGGATTTTCTTAATTTAGTACGCTTCAGGTCACCCCAATTGTTTTTCAATGATCGACATTGAATTTACCACATGTTTTCCTCCAGTTCTGCAGGTTCCGAGCACTGACCAAATGTAGATAAATGCATGGCATTTACCACATGTTTTCCTCCAGTACAACAGGATGCTTATTATACTTCATCTGTATGGATGACTGCAGTCCTGAGCGGGGAACGCGGTTTGTGTTTAAATTCAGTATATCTCGTATGCTAAACCATTTTCTTAGAGAAGTAACTGATCATCAGCAGTTACTGAAGCATCATAGATGCAGCAGTAGCATACTGGGTCATACTATAGGATTGGTTAAGCTAAGATATGATGTGTTATTTTTTCTCTCTAATTTAGGATGAAATACAAGATCTTGCATATTTTTGAAATCCCTATTTGTTACTTTGGAGTAAAAGTATTTCTTTCTTGTCCTGTGATTTATCCAGTGATCTTCTATTTCAATGGCTGAAACTTCCGAATCATTATATCATGGATAGTTGGATGCAGTTGCTTGACTACATGGCTATCTGATTTCCCCCATAATTTTAGTTCTTTCTTAAAGTTTTCTCTAGTTTTGGCGAGCAAATTATTTATAGCATTGGGCATTCATTGTATTTGTTTTTGACGTGTTTCTGGGCAAAATTAGTTTTGGGATACTGTTATGTTGTTTCAGTTGCTTGGGCGAACTAGAAAAGTGTCAATTTACTTAATACCATGAAAAAACGAGGTAATTTGGCAAAACAAACTGACACCATTATTACTAAAACATTATTTATTACTCCCTCGTTTCAAAATATAAGATGTTTTAGCTTTGTGAATGAAGTGTATCTAGACTTGTTTTAATGTCTAGATTCATCTAGGTTTACACTCTCTTCACAAAGCTAAAACATCTTATATTGTGAAACGGAGGGAGTAGCTGAAAGGAGAGAGAATAGACATGGATTGGAAAGTCTATTGTGCCCACTTGTCCAGGATGGCAGGACATCGTCAAACTTTTTTTTTTTTCTTTTTCTGATGTTCGTGGTTTATTTTATAAGACCAATTTGGTATTTATCCCAATTATTTTCATCTCATCTTGTTCGACATGTTTCTTGCGGGCTTTTAAAAGAGTCCAGTGGGCCTATTTTCTGCGTGAAGATAAATTAGTAATCTTCTAATGTTCGCTTGTGTTCTCGATAAAGGGTTCGCATGTTGATAACCTGACGACGGAGGTGTGCACTACAAGATTTTAGCTGTCGATATGAATAATCTTTGTGTACTTGCAATTATTGACTTCAGGTGGGCTCATATATGAAGCAAATAGCATGAACTGTTCTGTATTTGTCTTTACCTCCTCAACAGCGAGTGCCTCAAACCACACTCCAAGTCCTGAAACCAGATCACAATGGAGGCTCAAGGCCTGCTTCTGAGGCCATGTTTGACTTCACAGTTCACATCTATCCTACTATGACTGTGATCTTAACAGGTACATGCAGTGACAGCAATACTATAGTACTAAAAGTGAGGCTCTGGGTGACCTGAACGGCTGAACATGGACTAGTAGCAAGGTGTAAGTGCAACGCAGTTTCTGAATGTGATCACAGATCTATCCCATGTATTACAAGGGAATGGCACCGAGCTGTCAGGATCTCGACTCATTTGGTAGAAGAAGAAATCGATACCCAAGCATGAGTAAGTCCTGATTGTTCTGTTTATCAACTACGTTTCAGAAGCTTCTTCATGTTGCTAATCTAAAATACTGATTGGAATTGACCAATTGCAGGTCCGGAAATGTGTAAGCAAGGCTGAACTAAAGCGAACAAAGAAGGGCTGGCAAGCGGCAATCAGTGATGGAAGTACAATGAGCTGCTGCGCCTCTGACAATGATCAAATGCTTATCAGGACTCTACAGTACAGATGCTGGTATTTTTTAGTCCGGCTGAATGCAGGGAAGCAGCCATTACCAGAGCGGCAGATCCTCTATGCAAAAGGTACTCACGCGAAACTATAATCTCTTTTCCTCTGAAGAAATAATCAATCTTCTCAGTAACTGAATGTCAGACACACTAATCATCGTGGCCATATACTTTCATAAGTGCAGCAGTAGCATGCTACAGCTTGCGAAGAGGCCTTTCTAGAGAATTGGTAAAGCTAAGATGCGATGAATAACTCCCCATTGAATTTTGCACAAAAGGTTGTAAATTCACATTTGTTACTTCTGAGAAAACAAAACTTTCTTGTCCAATGGTGTGCTCATTGATCTTCTCTAGCATAGCTTGAAACTCCCAAATAGTTTTATCATGGATATACAGTATCTTTCCTACATGGCAACCTGATTTTCCTCAAAAAAATAATCATTTCTTATTGTTTTCGCCAACACATAGTTCTTTCTAGTACTGGGTGTTCATTGGTTTTGGGGTAAAATTGCTTGGTTATTTTCTGTCAACTGTTGTGCCAAAACTTATCTTTTGGTCAGGAATTCTTTTGGTCAAACTTATCTTTTGGTCAGGAATTCTGAATCTAATATTCTAATCCAAACATGTAGTTTTTCTTTTGAATTCTCCAACTATGTCTGCTGTGTATTTTAGGGCAATGTCTTTTGTCTTGTACAGTTGTACGACATGTCCTCTGTACTTAAAAGAGTCACAGGTAGGCCGTGGCCTGTTTTTCTCGGTCTATTCTGCAAAACCTACGATCACGAAGACACGAACGATCACGCCACCGCTATAACATAGCTCTCGAACGATGACGCCGCTGCTGGCTGCCATCCTCCGGTGCTTGCCTCTTCTGGCTGCCAACCGTCCGAATCTCCTTGATCCCATGCTCTTCTACTTCCGATGGAAGATGGAGGTGGGAGGTGCTTGTTCGAAGAGGAGAAGGAGAAAGAAGACGTGTCGACCGCATCAGCGATGCGGGAGGTGCTTGCTCGAAGAGGAGAAGGAGAGGACGCGTCGACCGCATCAGCAACCTCGCCGACGACACTCTCGGTCATATCATCTCCTTCCTTCCCACCGAGGACGGCGCACGCACCCAAACCCTCGCGTCCCGGTGGCGCCATCTCTGGCGCTCCGCCCCTCTTAACCTCGACAGTCATGGCTTCTTCAAACTCGGGGACGTACCTGCGTCTGCCGTATCACGTATCCTCTCCTCCCACCCAGGTCCCGGCCGCCGCTTATGCATGGAGGCATACAAATTTAGCAAACCAACCGCTACCATGGAGCCGTGGCTCCGATCCCCCGCCCTCTGCAACCTCCGAGAGCTTGAGATATGCTACTACCATAGCGAGCCGCTGCCACCGCTGTCGGCATCCATCTTCCGCTTCTCGGCCACCCTCCGTGTCGCCACTGTTGGAATTTGCCCACAGATCGACTACATCAAACTAGACAAACAAACACGCTCGAAAAAATATTATAGCCAAGGGCACGTGTCGTATCCGTTCTTTTCTTTATTTGCTTCTCAACTTCACACACACGGTACAAACTCACGCAACACCTCGTGTATATATATACGACCAACTGACCCGACTCTCCTAAACCTACTTGTATATGACTTCCTAGCACTACACGGATAACATACTACGAAACCTACTAACACGCGTGCAGAAACTACCTAGCCTAGCAGGACACGGTAAGGACATGTACTAGCACGTAGAAACTACCTAAGGCATTGTCCTAATCAATTACAACTCCACGCAAGATTACTACTAACAATCTCCCCCTAATCTTGATTGACGACTCTTTGTCTTTTGTGCTTCTCTGATCTTGAATTCTTGCAGCTTCACGACCTCTTGACTTAACTCAACGTATGATCCAGACTCCCAGTCACGCTGCCAGGCAGACACCATCGTCCACCCCTAACGCAATACATGCCAACGATGATCACCACATCGTCCCATGTAGAGACAGGTCCTCATTGAAGAGGCTCCCCTTCACTGGTCATTGTCCCACTATACGCTTGAGCTTCATCCTCACGTCGAGACCCTTGGTCGCATCTAGCACCAGACAGCAACACGACGTGATACGCTTCAACTGCAACAGATCCTCACAGAGACGAGCACTTGGACACAACGACGACTAACAGACACGACGCTGACTCAACGTGCCAACCCGCACGCCCATGACTCCTTGACTCTTCTAACTCCCCGATTGACGATCTTGACGAGACTCCCGGCACCGCACCTCAGCACCTCCTCTCCCATCAACGATCATCCACCTCCACCGCTTTTCCGATGCCAGCGCCCTACCGCCTCCCTCGTGTTGCACCGTCGGACCACCACCGTTCGCCATCTTCGTCCTTGCCGCTCCGCCGAGCGACAATATCGCCCGCCGCCTTACCGATGACGGCATGCTTGCCGTCTCCACCCGATCGCCCGCCTCGAGGCGCTAGTAGGATCGCCTCCCCGGGGCAAGCGTGGCTTCAAATCTTCGACCTCGCTCTGATACCAATTGTTGAAATTTGCCCACAGATCGACTACATCAAACTAGACAAACAAACACGCTCAAAAAAATATTATAGCCAAGGACACGTGTCGTACCCGTTCTTTTCTTTATTTGCTTCTCAACTTCACACACACGGTACAAACTCACGCAACACCTCGTGTATATTATATATACACGACCAACTGACCAGACTCTCCTAAACCTACTTGTATATGACTTCCTAGCACTACACGGATAACATACTACGAAACCTACTAACACGCATGCAGAAACTACCTAGCCTAGTAGGACACGGTAAGGACATGTACTAGCACGTAGAAACTACCTAAGGCATTGTCCTAATCAATTAGGACTCCACGCAAGATTACTACTAACAGCCACTTTCGGACAGTGCATCTTTCCCGACAGCGTCCAAGGTCTCCACTTCCCCATGCTTCAGCTGCTCACACTCGGACGAGTCAGCATCTCACAGCGTTCACTTCACCGCCTGATTAACGAATCTCACGCTCTGGACTGTTTAATGATCCGCGGCTGCTGGGGCTTCCATTGCGTCCGGATCAACTCGCCTGCCCTTCGAACCATCGGCCTAAGCGTTGGATGGCATTACACAGATAGCCTCAAGCTTGGAGAAATCGTCATCGAGAATGCCCCTTGTCTCAAAAGGTTGCTCTTTCTTAATAATCTATGTAGTGACCTGCATGTATTGGTAGTCTCTGCACCTCCTAAACTGGAGACCTTGTGCCTCCATCCGGATCCCTCCACCAGAATCTTGTTTGGCTCCAAGGTTATTCATGTAAATGAGCCCTCCCTTACTTAATTCTGGCCTTTACGAGGCTTCTAACTTGCATTCATGTGTGTTGAAAATAGTACGTATATCTTTTGCGCTTGTAGTAGATATCCTAATTGTCTCTTGTGTGTTTGATAAAGGGCTTCCATGTTGGTAAACTAACAACGGCAGTGCGTAGTATCAAAATTTTAGCCGTGGACTCGCAAACTCTTAGTCTGAATGCGGTCATTGACTTGATGAGGTGCTTTCCGTGCTTGGAGAAGTTGTACATTCAGGTGGTAATTCTTCATTTGATTGTTAGGCTTCCCTTGTGATCTACTACTACTTTCGGTGCGGTGTGGCTAATTCTTTATTTGTCTCTCTTCTTTTCAGTCAGTTCAATCCTCTCCATGCAATTCGCATGAACACCACAACTTGATCGAGCCTCTTGGCATTCGTCTCGGGACACTAGTGGTGGAATTCTATTCTGGCAGCATCAAGTCACACGTTAGTTTTGTTACATTCTTCGTATTGGACGCGCAAGATCTAGAGTTGGTGATACTTGGAGTCAGAGCCAGGAAAAACTATGACAAGTTCTTGGCATCACAAGGCACGAAACTTCAGCTTGAGAACAAGGTTTCCAGAGATGCCCGGATCCAGTTTACAACTGGTAGATGTGTCCGCAGTTTTTGGAATGCGAGGCACGCCAAGGATATTGATTTAGCTGATCCATTCACAGTTTTTTTTTTTTTGAAATGGGGCTATTCCCCGGCTCTGTACCGATTGGTACATACAGCCTTTTTATTACTTTATTCAGAATCTGTTCTTACATATTATTACATCATGGGTCACACAGAGTTGCAACATGAATCAGCCAAGTGAAAATGCAAGAAAACATGAAGATACTTCTCATCAGCATGTTAAGCGAAGATCAAAACGCCAGTTGCACTGGCTGTATAAATGCCGTGCAACCGATTCTAGCTGGCTGCACCCAGTATCCAGAGCGGGACGCTTTTCCGTTGGTTGTAGCAAGGACCACGTACAGATCCAATAGGTGGCCAATGGAATAACATGCATACATGAAGAAGATTTCGCACAGTTAAAGATATAATCGTATCCATTCACAGTTTGAAACTTGATTTATTCTTTCAGTGAGTCCTTGCCCGTCAGCCTATCTCGCTTTGTGCCTTGTCCAAAGCTTAGTAATTCTCGTGTCTGCAGTTTTGTAAGTTCGCATTACCTAGAGCCTGAGTTGAATACCAGAGACTATCTTTTATAAAGCTCTCTTCAGAGGTGCCACATGTTGACATATCGTTGCGACAAGTCAACTAGCAAAATACCTCTGTTATTAGTTTTATGAGGTGTTGTTGTCACTGAATTCTTGTCTGATTTTTTCAAGACAGTTACCAAAATGTATGGTCAGCAGTGCAGGTCTCTCGCAACATATCTGAACTGAGGTGCTAGCACAAAGCACACCTTTAATATCCAAATTTTGAATTGTTTCAACTACAATGAGTGTTCTAATAATTCTCTTGGATTCATCATTTGCTTGAGCCGGGAGATTGGAGGACTTATACTGAACTAAATCCTAGTATTTCAAATTGAAACTATGTGCGTTGTACTGAGCAGCAAGACTTGTGTCTGGCAACTATATACCTTCTAAGCTGCCCATATGACATAAATTATTTGTACTCTAGTGCAAGTAGAAGACTGAAAGAGATATGCTCTAAAGGAAAATAATAAATGGATTTTATTATCATATCTCAAATAGTTCGTAATAGTTTCATATTGTGCTATAACTGTATCAAGCGAAAACTTTCATACAGGTGTGGTATGAAACAAACCAAGTCTCTAGTAGCCTCTATTCATACTAGTTCGTTGGGAAACCGATGATCAAGGTTTCCTGATCATGGAGCAATTATGCTAGTTGACAACAAGGTCATATCATTAGTGAATGATGTGATGGACATTAGCCAAAAATTGCGACACGATCAAGTCACAAAGTTCATCGTTGCAATGGTTAGAAGCGTAGTCTCCTTGTCCTTAGACCATGGGATCATATTAATCACTGTCTCCCGAGGCTGCCATGACTATATCAAACATCATATCCGTAACTGGGTGACTATAAATGTGTACGCTCAGAGAAACAGTTGAGATCTATGTGTAAAGATCGAGATTTGTTCATCTGACGGGAAGATACACATGGCCGACTTGGTAAGGTTACATCCATAATGTTGCAACATGTGACTAGCACTAGTAGGAAAAGGCCTAGTGGCAGCGTTTAGAAAAGGGGTTCGTGGCATTTAAGAGGCACACCACTAATCTCATGCCACTGGTAGGTCGTAGTGGTGGCATCCCAACCGAACGCCACCAGTAGGATTTTTTTTTTTTTGAGGGAAGTCACCAAATCATTATCCCACGGTGTGATCTATAAATAGAGCACCACCAGTAGGATTTCTAGTAGTGGCGTTTACTGTAAGCGTCACCATTATATATCTATTTGTGGCGTTTCTTTTATTTTGAATGCTACAAGTGAGCTTTTGAAAATTAAAAAAAAATTGGTGCATCCAATTGAATATTCACAACAAGGCAAGATATATTCATAGAAATGGTAGCACATAATTACAGTCAACTATATATAGTGGAGCTAGCGAGCTACATAGCACTAACTACTAGTCCTCAAAAGAATTATCGGCAACGTTCGTGCCATACCTAATGGCAGCAGCGGGAATCTCGTCATCTGAAGAAGCGTCAGAGTCTGTAAATGCTCTAGGGCCTCGGTAGTTGAAGTAGGTCATGTGATCTTCACAGATATAGAAGACCAACTTCTCCTGGGTGTCTATCTCGGTCCACCTCAAACCACCAAAAAAGTGCGGTTCGCCCCGTTCGTGACTTGGACCGTGTAGATCGGTGCAGGTTGCTTCAGAGACAGTAGATCAACCTGAAACTGTCCCTGCTGCCACAAGGCCAATCGAAATGGACCAGAAAATCAAGTCTAAACTTGTAGGATATGTTCTGCATATAGAATAATAAGAAAGTAACAATTAGCACATAATTCAGTTATAGGGTATATATAGGTTGATTTGTTGTGAATGGACATACCATACTAACTTCACAGTCATAAGGGAGCACTATAACAACCTTCTTGTCCTTGCACTGTTGGTAACGACAATACTCACATCGATCATCATTCATTATACCTATATATGATAATACAAACTTAGTTATATAGACTATTTTAGCTTAATTAGCATCATAAGTAGCACAATATATTAACATAACACATAAGTAAGATTAGCTAGCATAATTAGTACAATAGTAGCATGATAAGTCTATATAAGTAGTACAATAGGTAGCATACGACAGTCACATGAGAACATCATAAACTAAGTAGACCTGACGTTGTCGTCATCCGAGCAGTCCCAGAAAGAGGACAACAGGCTGCAAGAGTCGTCCTGCTGCGTGTCGGAGGGGCCGGCCTAGCCCTGCCCGCGCTGTTGACGGCTCTTGCTAAGGACCTCGTAGTGGACCGCCATCACCTGGGGATCAAGTAGAAGATCCCTGACCAAGGGGTCATCCTCCTCGTGATGGTGGCGCGCCAACTGCCTCTCTGCATGTCGGTTCTCCCTCTCCTTGGCCCTCGTGGCGATCCTCATACCATTCGGCGCTAATAGATGTGCCATGCGACGCTCATCCTCGAAGTTGAGGATCGCTCTCGCCCCAAAGTGCTGAACTGCGGCGTAGTCGTAGGCGCGAGCCGCCTGCCACAGGCACATGAAAGTACCTAGTTGGATATTCCTGTTATCCGCTATGATTTGAGCTTCCCAAGTCAGGATCCTCGTGGGTTTCCGGTGAACAGCACGAAACTTCGACTCTGGCTCCGACATGATACTAGTTAAGTAGTTAAATAGCAACAGTTCATAACTATTAGTCAACATATAAGAAATGAATATATATATATGTACATTTGCTACATCTATTCCTAAAATTATTTAGATTTTCTACCCTCAAAATCATGTAAATTTGCTAGTATATACTAAATCTAACATTCCTATATCTAGAAATTGAGCCCCAATTTAATATCTCTAAAGCATCTACAATCATCTACACTATATACTAAATCTACACTAAATCTAAATTTGCTACTATATAATAAATCTACACTATATACTAAATTTACACTAAATCTACATGAATATATGTAGTACATTTGCTAAAATCTACAGTAAATCATCTAAAATCATCTACTCTAAAAACAAATACAAAAGGGGGAGAGGGGCTCACCGGCGGTGGCTCGAGGCGGTTGCGAGGGGCGGTGGACACGGGAGGTCGCGGGTACAGGGACGAGGCGGCGAGGGGGAAACGGGGACGAAGCGGTGATGGGGGGACAAGGACGAGGAAGCGACGTGCACGAGGCAGCGGGTGGAGGAGTGGATGCGTCGAGATGGGGATGAGGCGGCGACAGGGAAGAGGCAGTGGGTGGAGGAGCGGATGTAGTGGAGGCGGCAATGCCCGATCTTGTGGAAAGGCGGTGGTGGCGATGTGGCGACGTGAGTGCGGCCCAACGCGATTAGGAAGAGGGAGGGAAGGTTGGGAAAGAGGGAGGGGAGGTTGGGGAAGAGGGAGAGGGAGTGGATGGGGGGATGCGGGTCGGGACGACACGGGGAAGTTTTCGACTCTAGGATAACATCGGCATTTATTTCCCGCGAACGCCACTAGAACTATAGGCGTTGGTGGCGTTTGCAACTTCCTAACGCCACCCCTAAATTTGGCCCGGTTCCACCTGTGGGTCCGCTTTAGTAGTGACATCCGGAGTATACTGAACGCCACAGTTAAGCTCTAGTAGTGGTATTCGGTATATTCGAGACGCCACTAGTATGTTGGCTTTTAGCAATGGCGTGTTCTTTCTAGGGCACGCCACTGGCAAAATGACTGCTATAGGTATTTTTTCTACTAGTGTAGGTCACGAGGATGGAATATCACGAAAACAAGTGAAATAGAACTTGTCGATAACGAGATTGAACAAGATATGTGATACAAATGATCGGATCTCGGACAAGTCGTATTGAAAAAACAAAGGGAATTGGACTCAAAATTTACGGATTAAACGACATTATCATCATGGAATGCACAGAGATCATTATAGGCATCACGGTCCCGCTATTGATCATTGATAGAGATCATGTCTGTGCCATTCCCAAGTCGTTGGGGAAATACACTTAGGGTACGATGAGCTAGAGATCTTTTGTAAGATGAAATCATAGTAGAGAAAGAGAAAGCTAGAATCGTTCCAAAGAGAATTCGAAGATGTTCGAAGGAACAAAGAAATAAAAAGACCGAAAGATGTTTCGGATAAATGGCAATTTATAATATGCATTTACTATGCTAATTGAGAATTAATATATACTAAATAAATATTTAAATAAAAATTTATAGGGGCAACTTTCTCAATAGGCCAAAATCCAATGAAATGGTCCAGAAGAAAGTCACCTGAAAAAAGACAGCAAACAGCTTCTACTAGGCCGTTTTGATCCGGCCCAGCCAGTTAGGCGGGTGGAAGGCGCTAGGCGTCACACAGGCGAGCGGCAGGCGACCGCTGCCAGCGGCCCACCCGGCACCGGCCCAATGCAGTCGCGGGGAGGCGCGCGGCCCACCCGGCACCGGCCCAATGCAGTCGCGGGGAGGCGCGGGCTGGCACTAGCCGCTGCTGCTGTGCTGGGCCGGCGGGCAGGAGGCCACCTGGGTGCACTGCCTTAGGCCCAGCCGGCTGTTCTCCTTTTTTCATGTTTTCTTTTGTTCTTTTAGTCCAACATGGGACACTCAAAGGGAAGGATACACATCCCTCTATCTATATAAAGGATGTCCATGGATAGGACTAAAACACAATAATTGTGATATTTCTCTAAGACATTTTTTTTAGAGAATTCTCTCCTCTCTCTCCCTCTCTAGTTGTCTCCTTGTGTTGGCACTAAAAGACTGTACACGTAAGAGACGGCGTATCTACAACACGCCGTTGCGCTCTAGGAATTTCAAGCCGAAGATCTAATTGCCGCACTCCCGGCAGAGATCAGGGATTAGGTGTCGACAACACTGACGGTAGAGATCGTTCGTCAATAGTATACTATCATTGCTAATCATTTACTGCCTACGCCTGTATAACTCGTCAGCGCTGACGGCTAAATGGATTTTAGCTTCCTTCCTCGGTACTCCAGCGCGGCTAACTAATGATATGCACGTGTAGCTGATCGATCGATCGGTACGTTGAGATTGACCGAAACGAAACTTATAGCGGAGCGCAGAAGGCCGGTTCCTGCGGAAGCATATGTCACAACATGAACGTCAATTATATGCAAGCGTGTAACCTTGATATTTTTTATTCTAAATACTCCCTCCGTCCCAAAATAAGTGACTTGAGTTTATCTAGATTTATATGTACTTATATACTAAAACGTGTCTAGATACATCTGAATCTAGATAAACTCACGTCACTTATTTTGGAACGGAGGGAGTAGTGAAGATGCACGTTTTCTGCTTGGTATTTGCTATCGATCGTCAATATTTATGACATGTTGTTCCATTTTTATTGAAACGAATGCAACATTTGGTGTTTCCTATTGTTGCTCAACTAACCTCGGGCATGTTCGTTCGTTACCGAGGACCAAAACGAATTTCAGTGTGGACCGAATTATCAGCCATTTGATTCTTGCATGCACCGATCGGTTAGCAAAAGTAGAAAACCTAAGTTCAATTAAATCGCGGACCGAACCGATCGGTTCAATCTAACCAAATGTCCAAGCCGAGTAGGCACAATGTTGTTTAGAGCGTGTAACTACAAAAAAAACTTCCCATCTATCATAAAAGGGAAGTACTACGCGTCACAGGGAATAATTCCCCGAAATCTCCACTACAGAAATGGCGCGATGCGCCGACGGCCGGCCTCTACGCCGACGGCCAATTGTCCGGGCCGTCGGCGTAGCACCGGGCCAGGCCAGCCCCGCTTCCGAGCCCTCGGCGTAGCCACCGATACGCCGGCGGTGGCCCTCGGCGTACACAGGCCTTCGGCGTACGGGGTGTCCGCGTGGCACTTGCCGGCCTGGCTGGGACGGATCCCTAACGACGCCATCAATACGCCGAGGGTGACCGTCGGCGTACCGCTGTACATTTTTTTTATTCATACAACGAGGGTGACCGTCGGCGTACCGCCGTACATTTTTATTTATTTTTTCCACCCAATTATAAATTTATTTTATATTTGTATTTATTTATTAGTATCAATTATTTAGGTTCTATTTTATCAATTGGACGGATTCGTAGCCTCCAAATAATAGTCTCCACGCCCACATGAAATGTCGAATCTTCTTACACCTTGAGAAATTTGCATGTTTGTAAGAGTTATTATCACATGTGTGTGAAATTTATATATCACACTTTTAGTGAAGTTGTTCAGAGATTCAATCCTTATCACTAGGGCGTAGACGATCCGAGGCCCACAGATCAGGGTTCCGCGGCAAACCGCGCTCCGGGGCGTAGGAAACCCTCAAGAACTTGTATGTGGCCCTAGCACATGCATGGAGGTGTGGTGTTGTGTTGAAACATGCAAAACCTAGCCCCGGGTTGCATGGATGTGTTCCCCTTCGCATGCATGCGCTGTAACCTAAAAGGAAAGGTCCTGGACTTATATAAGGGGGAAACTCTCCGTTCCGGTAAAACCGGGTAGGATAGTGCCGCACCTTGTGAACCAACATGGTTTTACATCATCATATGACATAAACAAACACAAAACAAGAGAGAGCTACGCCGGACTACCCCTGTCAGAGGAACGTCTAGGGGGTAGACGATCAAAGGCCCACAGATCAGGGTTCCGCGACAAACCGCGCTCCGGGGCGTAGGAAACCCTCAAGAACTTGAATGTGGCCCTAGCACATGCATGGAGGTGTAGTGTTGTGTTGAAACTTGCAAAACCTAGTCCCCGGGTTGCATGGATGTGTCCCCCTTCGCATGCATGCGCTGTAACCTAAAAGGAAAGGTTCTGGACTTATATAAAGGGGAAACTCCCCGTTCCGATGAAACCGGGTAGGATACTGCCGCACCTTGTGAACCAACATGGTTTTACATCATCATATGACCTAAACAAACACAAAACAAGAGAGAGCTACGCTACTTACCTCGGAGGAACGTCCTAGGGGGTAGACGATCCGAGGCCCACAGATCAGGGTTCCGCGACAAACCGTGCTCCGGGGCATAGGAAACCCTCAAGAACTTGCATGTGGCCCTAGCACATGCATGGAGGTGTGGTGTTGTGTTGAAACTTGCAAAACCTAGCCCTCGGGTTGCATGGATATGTCCCCCTTCGCATTCATGCGCTGTAACCTAAAAGGGAGGTTCTGGACTTATATAAGGGGGAAACTCTCTGTTCCGGTGAAACCGGGTAGGATAGTGCCGCACCTTGTGAACCAACATGGTTTTACATCATCATATGACCTAAAAAAACACAAAACAAGAGAGACCTATGCCGGACTACCCCTGTCAGAGGAACGTCTAGGGGGGTAGACGATCTGAGGCCCACAGATCAGGGTTCCGCGGCAAACCGCGCTCCGGGACGTAGGAAACCCTCAAGAACTTGCATGTGGACCTATCACATGCATGGAGGTGTGGTGTTGTGTTGAAACATGCAAAACCTAGCCCCCGGGTTGCATGGATGTGTCCCCCTTCGCATGCATGCGCTGTAACCTAAAAGGGAAGGTTCTGGACTTATATAAGGGGGAAACTCTCCGTTCCGGTGAAACCGGGTAGGATACTGCCGCACCTTGTGAACCAACATGGTTTTACATCATCATATGACCTAAACAAACACAAAACAAGAGAGAGCTACGTCGGGCTACCCCTGTCAGAGGAATGTCTAGGGGGGTAGACGATCCGAGGCCCACAGATCAGGGTTCCGCGGCAAACCGCGCTCCGGGGCATAGGAAACCCTCAAGAACTTGCATGTGGCCCTAGCACATGCATGGAGGTGTGGTGTTGTGTTGAAACATGCAACACCTAGCCCCCGGGTTGCATGGATGTGTCCCCCTTCGCATGCATGCGTTGTAACCTAAAAGGGAAGGTTCTGGACTTATATAAGGAGGAAACTCCCCGTTCCGATGAAACTGGGTAGGATACTGCCGCACCTTGTGAACCAACATGGTTTTACATCATCATATTACCTAAACAAACACAAAACAAGAGAGAGCTATGTAGGGCTACCCCTGTCAGAGGAACGTCTAGGGGGGTAGACGATCTGAGGCCCACAGATCAGGGTTCCGTGGCAAACCGCGCTCCGGGGCGTAGGAAACCCTCAAGAACTTGCATGTGGACCTAGCACATGCATGGAGGTGTGGTGTTGTGTTGGAACTTGCAAAACCTAGTCCCCGGGTTGCATGGATGTGTCCCCCTTCGCATGCATGCGATGTAACCTAAAAGGGAAGGTTCTGGACTTATATAAGGAGGAAACTCCTTGTTCCGGTGAAACCGGGTAGGATAGTGCCGCACCTTGTGAACCAACATGGTTTTACATCATCATATTACCTAAACAAACACAAAACAAGAGAGACCTACGTCGGGCTACCCCTGTCAGAGGAACGTCTAGGGGGTAGACGATCCGAGGCCCACAGATCAGGGTTCCGCGGCAAACCGCGCTCCGGGGCATAGAAAACCCTCAAGAACTTGCATGTGGCCCTAGCACATGCATGGAGGTGTGGTGTTGTGTTGAAACTTGCAACACCTAGTCCCCGGGTTGCATGGATGTGTCCCCCTTCGCATGCATGCGCCATAACCTAAAAGGGAAGGTTCTGGACTTATATAAGGGGGAAACTCCCTATTCCGGTGAAACCGGGTAGGATACTGCCGCACCTTGTGAACCAACATGGTTTTACATCATCATATGACCTAAACAAACACAAAACAAGAGAGAGCTACTGGCTACCCCTGTCCGAGGAGGAATGTCTAGGGGTAGGCGATCTGAGGCCCACAGATCGGGGTTCATGACAAAGGCGCTCAGGCGAGAAACCCTCAAGAACTTGCATGTGGCCCTTGCACATGCATGGAGGTGTGGTGTTGTGTTGAAACTTGCAAAACCTAGTCCCCGGGTTGCATGAATGTGGCCCCCTTCGCATACATGCGCTGTAACCTAAAATCGAAGGTTCTGGACTTATATAAGGGGGAAACTCCCTGTTCCGGTGAAACCGGGTAGGATACTGCCGCACCTTGTGAACCAACATGGTTTTACATCATCATATGACCTAAACAAACACAAAACAAGAGAGAGCTACGCCGGCTATCCTCGGAGGAATGTCTAGGGGTGAGCGATTCGAGGCCCATAGATCGTGGTTCAGCAAACCAAGGCCCGGCGAGAGAAACCCTCAAGAACTTGCATGTGGCCCTTGCACATGCATGGAGGTGTGGTGTTGTGTTGAAACTTGCAAAACCTAGTCCCCGGGTTGCATGAATGTGTCCCCCTTCGCATGCATGCGATGTAACCTAAAAGGAAGGTTCGGACTTATATAAGGGGAAACTCCTGTTAGGGTGAAATCGGGTAGGATCGCCGCACCTTGTGAACCAACATGGTTTTACATCATCATATGACCTACACAAACACAAAACAAGAGAGCTACGATGGCTACACCTCGGAGGAACGTCTAGGAGGGTAGACGATCCGAGGCCCACAGATCAGGGTTCCGCGGCAAACCGCGCTCCGGGGCGTAGGAAACCCTCAAGAACTTGCATGTGGCCCTTGCACATGCATGGAGGTGTGGTGTTGTGTTGAAACATGCAAAACCTAGTCCCTGGGTTGCATGAATGTGTCCCCCTTCGCATGCATGCGCTGTAACCTAAAAGGGAAGGTTTTGGACTTATATAAGGGGGAAACTCTCCATTCCGGTTAAACCGGGTAGGATACTGCCGCACCTTGTGAACCAACATGGTTTTAGATCATCATATG
Source organism: Avena insularis (assembly GCA_023614405.1). Lineage (NCBI taxonomy): Eukaryota > Viridiplantae > Streptophyta > Magnoliopsida > Poales > Poaceae > Avena > Avena insularis. Next base: position 459,629,144 of record CM042696.1, on the reverse strand, counting down.
ACCTAAATAAACACAAAACAAGAGAGAGCTACGCCGAGCTACCCCTGTCAGAGGAATGTCTAGGGGGTAGACGATCTGAGGCCCACAGATCAGGGTTCCGAGGCAAACCGCGCTCCGGGGCGTAGGAAACCCTCAAGAACTTGCATGTGGCCCTAGCACATTCATGGAGGTGTGGTGTTGTGTTGAAACATGCAAAACCTAGTCCCCGGGTTGCATGAATGTGTCCCCCTTCGCATGCATGCGCTGTAACCTAAAAGGGAAGGTTCTGGATTTATATAAGGGGGAAACTCCCCGTTCTGGTGAAACCGGGTAGGATACTGCCGCACCTTGTGAACCAACATGGTTTTAAATCATCATATGACCTAAACAAACACAAAACAAGAGAGAGCTACGTCGGGCTACCCCTGTCAGAGGAACGTCTAGGGGGTAGACGATCCGAGGCCCACAGATCAGGGTTCCGCGGCAAACCGCGCTCCGGGGCATAGGAAACCCTCAAGAACTTGCATGTGGACCTATCACATGCATGGAGGTGTGGTGTTGTGTTGAAACTTGCAAAACCTAGTCCCCGGGTTGCATGGATGTGTCCCCTTCGCATGTATACGTTGTAACCTAAAAGGGAAGGTTTTGGACTTATATAAGGGGGAAACTCCCCGTTCCGGTGAAACCGGGTAGGATACTGCCGCACCTTGTGAACCAATATGGTTTTACATCATCATATGACCTAAACACACAAAACAAGAGAGAGCTACGCCGGGCTACCCCTGTCAGAGGAACGTCTAGGGGGGTAGACGATCCGAGGCCCACAAATCAGGGTTCCGCGGCAAACCGCGCTCCGGGGCGTAGGAAACCCTCAAGAACTTGCATGTGGCCCTTGCACATGCATGGAGGTGTGGTGTTGTGTTGAAACTTGCAAAACCTAGTCCCCGGGTTGCATGAATGTGTCCCCCTTCGCATGCATGCGCTGTAACCTAAAAGGGAAGGTTCTGGACTTATATAAGGGGGAAACTTCCTGTTTCGGTGAAACAGGGTAGGATACTGCCGCACCTTGTGACTTTCCTAGAACCAAAAACAGTAGAAAATAGGCAGCTGACACTGTGGCTCTTGTTAATAGGTTAGTCCAAGAAATCATATGAAAAGTACTCCAAAGTGTGGACAAAACACAAGAAAGTGGATAAAACCAAGCATGGAGCATCAAAAATTATAGATACATTTGCAATGTATCAACATCCCCAAGCTTAACTCATGCTCGTCCTCGAGTAGGTAAGTGATAAAAAGAAAGAATAATTTTTGAGGTGACATGCACCATCAAAGACTTGATCAAAGTATTTGTAAAACATTCAAAGCTGGGATCAAAGTACTTCAATCATAACATGAAATACAAAGTTCTAGCAATAAGACAAAGAAACTAGGATGCAACATAAAAAGGCACAAACAAAAGATTCATGAATAACAATGCTTTGCAAGAAGTTTGTTTGTTTCACATAAAGAAAACATAGCATAATAGTATTTAGCTTCTCCCACATAGAGTAGCAAATATAAATGCATAGGACACCTTCAAAGTTCATAAGAGTGACTAGATACAAAAGTTTAAAACAAGCAATATCAAGTTATGCATTAATCAAGTAGTCTTGAGACAATGCACATAGAACTAAGAATGGCCACTATGATCTCAAAGTAGGTGCATAAAGATAGAAGGTGGAGACTCAATATAATGGTGGAAGAAAGGCCTTTTTATAAAAGGAAGTAGGTATTCAAGTCTCATAAAGAGCTTCCAAAAATTATGGTACTTATAGCTTTCAGCTCTCATTGCCCCTATCATAAGCATATTGAAGTGATTAAGGTTAAAGTGAACAAACTATGGTGTACATGCTTGATGAAGTATAAGTTAGGAATCTCATGTCCCTTGTATACGAGGGTTGCTCCTCATGCTACTCAAGTTTATTCACCGGTAAGTTCTTGTCATTTTAAGTACATGTGTATCATAGAGAACCGCCAACGGGGTACCCCTTGCCCGATTATATGGAAGAATCCCCATATCAAAATGACAAGGCAAGCAGACAACGAGCATCTCAGCAATCTTCTTATTTACCATGGGAATATGGTGCTTTTTTCTCTCTTTCCTCTTTTCATAATATCTCTTTTTTTTCTTTTTCTCTTTTTTCTCAATGTAGGACTGTTTTTTTATAAGAAGAATGCTTCATAGACAGCTCATTTGGTTACGATGCAGGTTTCCACCATGTCAGCATGGATTAGACCAGCGGCCCAGGCGTTTATCTAACACATATACATAACTCCATGGACTTACAAGCTCCCCTTTCATTTCACACCGACGACATCCATATACAAAAGAGCATGATATCAACTAGGTACAAGTACCTAGTGCAATGTTGAAAGCGTTCCCCATGAAAGCATGGTTCTACTAATTCACAACAAATAAGTGCACGCATATACAACATAGACGACACAATGGTTCAAGTTTGTTAAGGGCAAGAAAAGTAAAGTGTGCCATCAAGTTCGTGAGAGCTTTAATCACTAGTTTTCTCATAACAAGTTTAATTTGGAAGGTAAACAAAAGCATGAATATACTTGGAATAGCATAAGCTAGTAGGTAGGTATGGTGGACTCTTTGGAATAACTTGGTTTAGGGAGTTGGACGCATGAGTGGAACTCATACTTGGTTGTGGAGGCTAGCAAAAGACTGGGAGCGATAAACTAAGAGAGCAATAATGGCCATAATCTTGCAGGGCAACAAAACATCATTGATCAAAGCATAAGGTGATACTACAAGTTGAAAACTAAAGGATCATAAAGGCTATGGTGACTTGAGATAGTCATAACATGGTGTGAGCATGTGCCAAGTCAACCCAAATAAAACATCAAAGGAGAATACCACTATACTATGCTTTAATATGTTAAAACAACACATGATTCATCCAAGGCACATTAAGCAATCTCAATTGTTTATAACAAGTCATGCTACATCAAAGAATACTAAGCATAAATCCAAAACAATATCAAGCATGGCATGACAAAGCATAGGCCACAGTCAAAAACAAGCTCTCTTTATCACATAAGCATGAACTTTCCTACTTTTTTCCAAACCAAACCAAACTATTTGCAAACCAATGTATGAAAGAGGGGGTCCAACCAATTTATTCATAAAACTAAGCAAACAAAAGCAAATGAAAAACCAAAACAAAAATGAAAAAGAAAGCTCCAAGAACAACACAACTGTGCATGAAACAATAAAAATGAAGCGTTTGGAAGAAACCTGGGACTTTTATTGATGAAGAAGGGGATGCCTTGGGCATCCCCAAGCTTTGACGCTTGTACTTCTTGGATATTTCTTGGGGTGACACATGTGGCATCCCCAAGCTTGAGCTTTAGTCCATCCTTCATCTCATTACTCATTCCTTCCATACACCTGAAATTTTCCTTCATACAAAACTTCACATGCTCTTCATTAGCAACATTAGTGCACTCAAGATAAATAAGTCTTAAGGTTCAGTTCTAACACCAAATAAATTTCCATTAGAACACTAGCTACTGTACCACTTCCCTCAAAAATCTCAATTCCCCAAAAGAACTAAAAAAGGAACCAACAAGAAGCAAATGCAGAAAATGGCAGAAATCTATCAAAACAGACCAGCAGGTAAAGACGAATTTTTCAAAGTCCTTCTGTTGCTCAAATCAAAAAGTATTAAACTAACGAAAGTTAGATAACAACCTGTGGCAGAAGCAAAAAAAATCACGCCTCAAAAGGACGTTCAGAGATTTTACACGAATATTTACGGTGAAGCACAGAAATCTGTTTTGGGACAACAACTTTTCCAATCATTACTTCTCTCTCATTAGAGGTTACTCTTGGCACAAAAAGCAAATAAAAAGGATAAGGAGCGGTTATTACTGAAGTAATAACTTCCAAGACTCATCTAAAACTTTTGGGTTATCTCCCAATAAGTACTTTTCTTTAACGCCTTTAAGTTAGGCATAATAAGCAAGAAAAAGAATCAAGTGTTATCAAATGAAGAAGCATTAAGACCAAATTTTGTTTTCATAGGAGAAGCAAAAGAAATCTTCTCTCTCTTCTTAGGGAAGTGTTTTATACCTTTCTTGAGTGGGAGTTGATATTTAATGGTGCCTTCTTTCATATCAATAATGGCACCAACAGTTCTAAGAAAAGGTCTTCCCAAAGTAATAGGACAAGAAGCATTGCATTCAACATCCAAAACATAGAAATCAACGGGGACATAGGCATTGTTAAACATAATAAGAACATCATTAAGACTCCCCATGAGTTTGTTTTTAGCATTATCATCAAGTGGGACATTCAAATAACAATCTTCAAGTGGAGGCAAATCAAGCATATCATAAATCCTTCTAGGCATAATAGAAACACTACTATCAAGATCACATAAAGCTTTGAAATCAAAGTCATTCACTTTCATATTAATGATGGGTTCCCAACCATCTTATTGTTTTATAGGAATAGAAGCTTTATGTTTCATCTTTTCTTCTTTAATCTTTATGAGAGCATGAGTAATGTGTTTTGTAAAGGCCATGTTCATTGCACTAGCATTAGGACTTTTAGCAAGCTTTTGTAGGAACTTAATAACTTCAAAGATATTGCAACCATCAAGATCGAAATCAAATTTATCATCTAAAGTAGTAGAGCTATTACTAGCCTCAACACTAGTGGTGGTGATAGTAGAAACACTAATGTTTCTAGCAATTTCATCTTCTCTTTCCCACTTAGAATGTAATTCAGCTAATAGTCTAACATTTTCATCAATTCTTACTTGTATAGCATTAGTAGCTACAAAGGGATTATCATTAGTTTCAGGTTTGGCAGCCATTTTATTCAAAGAAGCTTGAGCTTCAACCAAAGACGCTATATTTCTTTCAGCATTAGAGAGTTTTTCCTCAATAGTTTTATTGAAAGCAGTTTGTTTACTAATAAAGTCCTTAAGCACAACTTCAAGTTCAGAGGGTGCACTCCTATTATTGTTGTAAGAATTTCCATAAGCATTACCATTGTTGGGAGGATATGGCTTATAATTGTTGTTACCAAAATTATTCCTATAAGCATTATTGCCAAAATTATTATTTCTTATGAAGTTCACATCAACTTGCTCTTCTTGAGCAACGAAAGAGGCTAAAGGAACATTATTTGGATCAATATGGGCTTTCCCATTAACAAGCATAGACATAATAATATCAATCTTATCACTCAAGGAGGAAGTTTCCTCAACAGAATTTACCTTCCTACCTTGTGGAGCTCTCTCAGTATGCCATTCAGAATAATTAACCATCATATTGTCCAGAAGTTTCGTTCCAGCACCCAAATTAATGGTCATAAAGGTACCTCCAGCAGTAGAATCCAATAGGTTCCTTGAAGAATAGTTCAATCCTGCATAAAAAGTTTGGATGATCATCCAAGTAGTCAGTCCATGAGTGGGACAATTCTTAACCAAAGATTTCATTCTTTCCCAAGCTTGAGCAACATGTTCATTATCAGATTGTTTAAACTTTATTATTTCACTTCTCATAGATATAATCTTAGCAGGAGGATAGTATTTTCCAATAAAAGCATCTTTGCATTTAGACCAAGAATCAATACTATTCCTAGTTAAGGAATTCAACCATTCTTTAGCTTTTCCTCTCAAAGAGAAAGGAAACAATTTTAGCTTAATAATATCACCATCTACATCCCTATGCTTTTGCATCTCACAAAGTTCAACAAAGTTATTTAGATGGGCAGCAGAATCTTCATTACCAATACCAGAAAATTGTTCTCTCATAACAAGATTGAGCAAAGCAGGTTTTATTTCAAAGAAAGTATCTTCAGGCACGGGTGGAGCAATAGGTGTGCTCAGAAAATGATTGTTGTCGGTGCTAGTGAAGTCACACAACTTAGTGTTTTCAAGAGTAGTCATTTTTTTGTGTTTTCAAATAAGAAAGCAAACTTGTAAAACTAATTTTTTGTGTGTTTTTGATAAAGAAACAAGCAAACAAAGCAAAAGAAACTAAGCAAAACAAAAATAACAAAGTAAAGAGATTGGTTATGAGGGACTCCCCTTGTGAAGATGTGCTTGACTCCCCGGCAACGGCGCCAGAAAAATGCTTGATTGATCTGTGTATGGCGCCAGAAAAGTTCTGGTGCGGTGTTGATGTAGAGCTCGTTGGGAACCCCAAGAGGAAGGTATGATGAGCACAACAGCAAGTTTCCCTTAGTATGAAACCAAGGTTTAATCGAACCAGTAGGAGCAAGGAAACACCTCAAAAGGTGTTGCTAGCTGAGCCTTGGCAGGGCGCACTACCGGTGCTAGTAGCAACGTGGAGACCTGCACAACACAACCACAGAACTTTGTCCCCAACTTGCGATGAGGTTGTCAATCTCACCGTGTTTTGCGGAAAACAAAGGATTAAACGTATCGAATGGAAAGAAGTAATAGTTTGCAGAAAGTAAACACAAAGAAGTAAAAGATTGTAGATTGTATGTAAAAGACAAGGACCGGGATCCATAGTTCACTAGAGGTGGCTCTCCTTAGATAGATAACATGCTGGGTGAACAAATTACAGCGGGGCAATTGACAAACATCGAGAAAGCAATATATGCATATACTAATCATCTTGACTCCTTTGAGACTTGATTGGGCATTACAACATTATACATGTATCGCTATCCAACCGCATCTATGACTAATAATCCACCTTGAGGTTATCATCGAACCCCTCCAAAGATTAAGTTGCAAGTAATAGATTATTGCTTTACGAATTGCGTGTAATGTAAACAATACGATTGTTCTATGAACAAAGGATTGTTGTTTTATCCCTAGTAGCAACAACACATCTAGTACCTTAGAGATTTCTGTCACTTCCCCAGATTACCAGAGACATGAACCCACTATCGAGCATAAATACTAACTCTTGGAGTTGCTAGCATCTACTTGGCCAAGATAGCTACTAACAACGGAAAGCATGCAAGATCACAAATAACAAAGACATGATAGAATCAATAATCAATGTGAAATAGCATCTCAATATCCATCAGATCCCCACAAACACAACATGTAGAATTACAAATAGATGATCTTGATCATGAATGGAGCTCACAAGATCTAGACATGAAAGCACAAAGGAGGAGAACTAGCCATCTAGCTACTACATGGATCCGTAGTCCAAGGATGAAATACTCACGCATCACACCGGAGGCTTGCATGGTGATGAAGAAGGCCTCCAGGGTGAATTCCCCTCTCTGGCAGGGTGCCAGGAAGAGCTTCAGATCTCTCCCGATCTAGGGATGGAGATGACGGCGGCTACAGACTCTTTCGTGGATTTTTGATCGGGGTACTTAGGGTTTTCGTCCCGAGGGTAATATATAGGCGGAAGGGGAGGCCGAGGGGGTGCCAAGGGCCACCACACCACCCCTGGCGCGGGCCAAGCCTGGCCGCACGGCCAGGTGGTGTGGCCGGCCTCTGTCCCCTCTCCATCTTGTATTCTGGCATCTGATGACTTCCAAAAAATAGGCACTTTGGCTTTTATCCCGTCCAATTCCGAGAATATTCATTTTCTGACTTTCTTGGAACCAAAAACAGCAGAAAACAGGCAGTTGGCACTGTGGCTCTTGTTAATAGGTTAGTCCAAGAAATCATATGAAAAGTACTCCAAAGTATGGACAAAACACAATAAAGTGGATTGAACCAAGCATGGAACATCAAAAATTATAGATACATTTGCAACGTATCAGCCAGCGAGGAGGGCTCGAGTGAGGAAGACTATGTAGGTGCTGATATTTCAGTCCGAAGTGCAAAGCCCTGCAAGGAATAGAATTATGACAACCATACACCTGAATAAGTCACACGAACTAGCCTAGGAGCTGACGGTTCTCACCGAACTTATTGGAACTAGCCTATTATAGACAGTTTCTCGGTGATTTAGCTATGAAGAAAAGAACATGCAATGCTTCTGGAAATGCAGGAAGAAACTGGGTCGAAAGAGTCGAAATTTAGTAGTAAGGGCATCTCCACCGGTTCAACCCAACCCGTCCCAGCGCGTCCTAACCCGTCTGTGCGGATGCGCGCGTCATGCGTGGCACCGCAGCAGAATGACCCATCTGTCCCAACGCGTCCGGCTTGACCCATCCGTGTACCTAATTTGCATGACCACTGGTTGGCCCGGACAGCGCGCACTACCTCGCGTGTCCGGCCACTTGTTCAGCCGGGCCCTGTAGTCAGTGGCACAAATACACTCCTTCCCCAAACCCTCGCCTTCCATATCCCGTGTGAAGAGCAAATGCAACCAGCCGTCGCTGCCATTGATGGCTGTCACCTCCACCCCCTCCCCTAAACCTAGAATTGGATCAGAGTCCAAATCCAAAACCATATGTCCATTATGATATCCATTTCTACGTGGTTAGGTCCATGTCCAATTCTACCATGCAACATCCAAATCCGTCCAAGTTCAACCAGACGTAGTATTGGATATCCAAGGCCCAATTGGACCTTCCATCGAAACTAGACTAGAAGAAAGATCAGGCATAGAACACACGCTGACCGAATAGATAACACGAGAAGACATATGTTCTAGTACTCTTACATAGAGAGCCCCCAGCAAAATATTAAAAAAATCAGATCCCTAGAGAAATCTCGGTCGGCGCACACAGCCGCTGACTGCCTCCACCGTCGGCGTAGCAAATGCCCCAGGAGCAGGGCAGCAGGCTATGGAACGCCGAGGCACCCTCACAACAGCTCTTCTTCATGGTCTTCTGATACATTGCAAATGTATCTATAATTTTGATGTTCCATGCTTGGTTTTATCTACTTTCTTGTGTTTTCTTCCAACTTTGGAGTACTTTTCATATGATTTCTTGGACTAACCTATTAACAAGAGCTACGATTGCATTACTGCTTTTCTGTTTTTGGTTCCAGGAAAGTCAGAAAATGAATATTCTCGGAATTGGATGGGACAAAAGCCAAAGTGCCTATTTTTCCGGAAGGGATCAAGTGCCAGAATACGAGACGGAGAAGGGCCAGGGAGCCACCACACCACCTGGCCGCGCGGCTAGGCCTGGCCCGCGCCAGGGGATGGTGTGGCCGCTCTCGGCACCCCCTCGGCCTCTCCTTACGCCTATATATTGCCCTCGAGACGAAAACCCTAAGTGCCCGATCAAAGATCCACGAAAGAGTCCGTAGCCGCCGTCATCTCCATCCCTAGATCGGGAGGGATCTGAAGCTCTTCCCGGCACCCTGCCGGAGAGGGGAATTCACCCTGGAGGCCTTCTTCATCACCATGCAAGCCTCCGGTGTGATGCGTGAGTAGTTCATCCTTGGACTACAGATCCATGTAGTAGCTAGAGGGGGAAAACAACAATCCTTTGTTCATAGAACAATCGTATTGTTTACTTCACACGCAGTTCGTAAAGCAATAATATATTGCTTGCAACTTAATACTAGAGGGGGTTCGGATGATAACCTGAAGGTGGATTATTAGTCATAGATGCAGTTGGATGGCGGTCTATGTATTATGTTGTAATGCCCAATCAAGTCTCAAAGGAGTCAAGATGATTAGTATATGCATGTATTTCTTTCTCGGTGTTTGTCAATTGCCCCGCTGTAATTTGTTCACCCAGCATGTTATCTATCTAAGGAGAGCCACCTCTAGTGAACTATGGATCCCGGTCCTTTCTCTTTACATACAATCTATAAATTGTTTCTGCTTTGTGTTTACTTTCTGCAACCTTTTACTTCTTTCCATTTGATACGTTTAATCCTTTGTTTTCTGCAAAACATGGTGAGATTGACAACCTCATCGCAAGTTAGGGACAAAGTTTTGTGGTTGTGTTGTGCAGGTCTCCACGTTGCTACTAACACCGGTAGTGCGCCCTGCCAAAGCTCAGCTAGCAACACCTTTGGGGTGTTTTCTTGATCCTACTGGTTCGATTAAACATTGGTTTCATAACTGAGGGAAAACTTACTGTTGTGCTCATCATACCTTCCTCTTGGGGTTCCCAACGAGCTCTACGTCGAAAGTCGAGCGCATCAAGACATTTTCTGGCGCCGTTGCCGGGGAGTCAAGGACATCTTCACAAGGGGAGTCCCTCATAACCAATCTCTTTACTTTGTTGTTTTTGTTTTGCTTAGTTTCTTTTTGCTTTGTTTGCTTGTTTTGTTCTTCAAAAAACACAAAAAAAATAGTTTTACTTGTTTGCTTTCTTATTTCAAAAACACACAAAAAAAATTAGTTCCTATCTCATTATGTCTAGCCTTGCTCCTGTCACTATGTCACCCGAGGAAATGATTTTCACTTTTAAACAAGGAACTGAGGAAAGTTTTAAGGAAGCTTGGTCTAGAATCTCTGATCTACATAAAAAAACTGAGCCTAAAATGACTCAAAGCTTGTTCCTTAGCAGTTTTTACCTTTGGATTGCTCTTTGCTTTAGATATGCCCTAGATGCTATTGTGGGAGGATATTTCCTCCAATTTAATGAGGATGATGTTATTAATGCTATAAAGAAATTGATCCTCACTTACACTATGCCTAGCCAAACTGATATTTCTTTCGCAAAAATATTTGCTAGGTTCAACACTCTTGAGGCTATCACTACTAGCCTAGAAAGTTGCTATAATACACTTAGGGAGCATCACAATTATGTTCTAATAAATTATGAACCATCAAAGTGGCTCCCTATAGTAAAGATTGAGATAAACACTGAAACTTTTCAAGCCCACTGCGATAACATGTCTGAATTTTGTCTTATGCCCAAAGATATTTATGAATCTTTGAATCTTTGGGGGCTTACTGAAGGAGGAAAAAGAAATATTTCTTGATAATAATGCTACCATATTACCTATTGGAATAGCTGAAGGAGTGTTTACAAGGATCCTTGGGAAAATGATTTCTACTGATTATCTTGTTATTGAATGTGCAGGAAAAGGACAAATTACACTTGGAAGGTCCCTATTAGAACTCCTTGGAGCAATAATAGATGTGGGAAAGGGGACCATGCACCTTTCTTCTCCACCAAACAATCATATTTTCCCCAAGGCTAAGAATAAAGGTAAGAGAGGTAAGGGCAAGAAAGTTGGTTTTAATGCTTCTTCATTTGAGAACACTTGATTCTTTCTTTGCTTCTTATGCCTAACTTAAAGGCGCTAAAGAAAAGTACTTATTGGGAGATAACCCAAAAGTTTTAGATGAGTCTTGGAAGTTATTACTTCAGTAATAACCTCTTCTTATCCTTTTTATTTGCTTTTTGTGCCAAGAGTAACCTCTAATGAGAGTGAAGTAATGATTGGGAAAATTGTTGTCCCGAAACAGATTTTTGTGCTTCACCGTAAAAATTCCTGAGAGATATCTGTATGTCGGAATGAGCTGTAATTGTTTGTGCTTCTGCCCCAGGTTGTTATCTAACTTTCGTTAGTTTAAAACTTTTTGATTTGAGCACTAGAAAGTCTTCGAAAAAATTCGTCTTTACCTGCTGGTCTGTTTTGACAGATTTCTGCCATTTTCTGCATTTGCTTCTTGTGGATTCCTTTTTTAGCTCTTTTGGGGAATTGAGCTTTTTGAGGGAAGTGCTACAGTATCTAGTGTTCTAATGGAAGTTTATTTGGTGTTAGAACTGAACCTTGAGACTTATTTATCTTAAATGCACTAATGTTGCTAATGAGATTGTGTGAAGTTTTGCATGAAGGAAAATTTTCAGGTGTATGGAAGGAATGAGTAATGAGATGAAGGATGGACTAAAGCTCAAGCTTGGGGATGCCACGCGTGTCACCCTAAGAAATATCCAAGAAGTACAAGCGTCAAAGCTTGGGGATGCCCAAGGCATCCCCTTCTTCATCAATAAAATCCCAGGTTTCTTCCAAACGCTTCATTTTTATTGTTTCATGCACAGTTGTGTTGTTCTTGGAGCATCTTCTTTTTCGTTTTCGTTTTGGTTTTTCATTTGCTTGGTTTGCTTAGTTTTCTGAATAAATTGGTTGGACCCCCTCTTTTATACATTGGTTTGCAATTAGTTTGGTTTGGTTTGGAAAAGAGTAGGAAAGTTCGTGCTTATGTGGTAAAAAGAGCTCGTTTTCGACTGTGGCCCATGCTTTGTCATGCCATGCTTGATATTGTTTTGGCTTTATGCTTAGTATTCTTTGCTGTAGCATGACTTGTTATAAATGATTGCTTAATGTGCCTTGGATGAATCATGCGTTGTTTTAGCATATTAAAGCATAGTATAGTGGTATTCTCCTTTGATGCTTTATTTGGGTTGACTTGGCACATGCTCACACCATGTTATGACTATCTCAAGTCACCATAGCCTTTATGATCCTTTAGTTTTCAACTTATAGTATCACTTTATGCTTTGATCAATGATGTTTTGTCGCTCTGCATGATTATGGCCATTATTGCTCTCTTAGTTTGTCGCTCCCAGTCTTTTGCTAGCCTCCACAACCAAGTATGAGTTCCACTCATACATCCAACTCCCTAAACCAAGTTATTCCAAAGAGTCCACCATACCTACCTACTAGCTTATGCTATTCCAAGTATATTCATGCTTTTGTTTACCTTCCACTTGTTATGAGAAAACTAGTGATTAAAGCTCTCACAAACTTGAAGGCACACTTTACTTTACTTGCCCTTAATAAACTTGAACCATTGTGTCTTCTATGTTGTATATGCTTGCACTTATTTGTTGGGAATTAGCAGAACCATGCTTTCATGGGGAACGCTTTCAACATTGCACTTGGTACTTTTACCTAGTTGATATCATGCTCTTTTGTATATGGATGTCGTCGGTGTGAAATGAAAGGGGAGCTTGTAAGTCCATGGAGTTATGTATATGTGTTAGAGAAACGCTTGGGCCGCTGGTCTAATCCATGCTGACATGGTGGAAACCTGCAGCGTAACCATAATGAGCTGTATATGAAGCATTCTTCTTATAAAAAAAAGAGTCCTATATTGAGAAAAAATAGAAAATAAAAAAAAGAGATACTATGAAAAGAGGAAAAAGAGAAAAAAGCACCATATTCCCATGGTAAATAAGAAGAATGCTGAGATGCTCGTTGTCTGCTTGCCTTGTCATTTTGATATGGGGATTCTTCCGTATCATCGGGCAAGGGGTACCCCGTTGGCGGTTCTCTATGATACACATGTACTTACGATGACAAGAACTTACCGATGACTAAACTTGAGTAGCATGAGGAGCGGCCCTCGTATACAAGGGACATGAGATTTCTGACTTATACTTCGTCAAGCATGTACACCATAGTTTGTTCACTTTAACCTTAATCACTTCAAGATGCTTATGATAGGGGCAATGAGAGCTGAAAGCTAGAAGTACCATAATTTTTGGAAGCTCTTTATGAGACTTGAATCCCTACTTCCTTTTACAAAGGTCTTTCTTCCACCATTATATTGAGTCTCCATCTTCTATCTTTATGCACCTACTTTGAGAGCATAGTGGCCATTCTTAGTTCTATGTGCATTGTCCCAAGACTAGTTGATTGATGCATAACTTGTTATTGCTTGTTTGAAACTATTGTATCTAGTCACTCTTATGAACTTTGAAGGTGTCCTATGCATTTATATTTGCTACTCTATTGAGGGACAAGCTGAATACTATTATGCTATGTTTTCTTTATGTGAAACAAACAAACGTCTTGCAAAGCATTGTTATTCATGAATCTTTTGTTTGTGCCTTTTCATGTTGCATCATAGTTTCTTTGCTTATTGCTAGAACTTTGTCTTTCATGTTATGATTGAAGTACTATGATCCCAGCTTTGAATGTTTTGCAAATACTTTGATCAAGTCTTTGATGGTGCATGTCACCTCAACAATTATTTCTTTTTATCACTTACCTACTCGAGGACGAGCAGGAGTTAAGCTTGGGAATGTTGATACATTGCAAATATATCTATAATTTTTGATGTTGCATGCTTGGTTTTATCTACTTTATTGTGTTTTGTTCCAACTTTGGAGTACTTTTCATATGATTTCTTGGACTAACCTATTAACAAGAGCCACGATTGCCTGCTTTTCTGCTGTTTTTGGTTCCAGGAAAGTCAAAAAATGAATATTCTCAGAATTGGTCGGGACAAAAGCCAAAGTGCCTATTTTTCCGGAAGGGATCAAGTGCCAGAATACGAGACAGAGAAGGGCCAGGGAGCCACCACACCACCTGGCACATGGCTGGCTCCTGCCCGCGCTGGTGGTGTGGCCGCTCTCGGCACCCCCTCAGCCTCTCCTTCCGCCTATATATTGCCCTCAGGACAAAAACCCTAAGTGCCCAATCAAAAATCCACGAAAGAGTCTGTAGCCGCCGTCATCTCCATCCCTAGATCGTGAGGGATCTGAAGCTCTTCCCGGCACCACCGGAGAGGGAATTCACCACGAGGCCTTCTTCATCACCATGCAAGCCTCCGGTGTGATGCGTGAGTAGTTCATCCTTGGACTACAGATCCATGTAGTAGCTAGATGGTTGGTTTCTCCTCCTTTGTGCTTTCATGTTTAGATCTTGTGAGCTCCGTTCATGATCAAGATCATCTATTTGTAATTCATACATGTTGTGTTTGCGGGGATCCGATGGTTATTGAGATGCTATTTCAGATTGATTATTGATTCTATCATGTCTTTGTTATTTGTGATCTTGCATGCTTTCTGTTGTTAGTAGATATCTTGGCCAAATAGATGCTAGCAACTCCAAGAGTTAGCATTTATGCTCGATAGTGGGTTCATGTCTCTGGTAATCTGGGGAAGTGACAGAAATCTCTAAGGTACTAGATGTGCTGTTGCTACTAGGGAGAAAACAACAATCCTTTGTTCATAGAACAATCGTATTGTTTACTTTACACGCAGTTCGTAAAGCAATAATCTGTTGCTTGCAACTTAATACTGGAGGGGGTTCGGATGATAACCTGAAGGTGGATTATTAGTCATAGATGCAGTTGGATGGCGGTCTATGTATTATGTTGTAATGCCCAATCAAGTCTCAAAGGAGTCAAGATGATTAGTATATGCATGTATTGCTTTCTCGGTGTTTGTCAATTGCCCCGTTGTAATTTGTTCACCTAGCATGTTATCTATCTAAGGAGAGCCACCTCTAGTGAACTATGGATCCCGATCCTTTCTCTTTACATACAATCTATAAATTGTTTCTGCTTTGTGTTTACTTTCTGCAACCTTTTACTGCTTTCCATTCGATACGTTTAATCCTTTGTTTTCTGCAAAACATGGTGAGATTGACAACCTCATCGCAAGTTGGGGACAAAGTTCTGTGGTTGTGTTGTGCAGGTCTCCACGTTGCTACTAGCACCGGTAGTGCGCCCTGCCAAAGCTCAGCTAGCAACACCTTTGGGGTGTTTTCTTGCTCCTACTGGTTCGATTAAACATTGGTTTCATAACTGAGGGAAAACTTACTGCTGTGCTCATCATACCTTCCTCTTGGGGTTCCCAACGAGCTCTACGTCGAAAGTCGAGCGCATCATCTTCCTGCCGTTCAGCTGTGCAATCGCGGTGTCTCCCAGCCGCCCGCGTCCCATTGCCGGATGGCCAGCCACACGCAGAAGAAGTGTGGCAGTGTCGCGCCTGTTTCCCAGAGAGCGGCCGCCTTCCAGAGAAGTCCCGAGTCTGCCGCCCGATCGACCGGCGTTCCGTTCAATCTGGAACTGGAGCAGTAGGATATCTCTAGCTCTCTCTTGGTCTAACAGACGAGATCAGGGTGGGGGATTCATGAGCACTTGGAGGATTGGAGCGGTCGGGACCAAAATGGCAAATCCACACGTCGTCTACTTCGATGGGCGCGAAGCTACGGTAGTCGGTAGGGCGGTGGTGGCGGCAAACTCAGCGGCGGTGCCACGAGTCCATTGGATATTGGACGGTCCTATGTTTAAGTCCAAAGCCTGTCCGATATTATTGGACCTAGGGTCCAGTCATATCCATGTCCAAGAGATGTCTAGTCCAATTAGATCCAATAAAATAAAGTCCAAAGTTCATTGGACTTCGTTGATCCAATGCCAGGTTTACCCTCCCCCTCTCCCCCCGCTGCTAGCCCCCGACATGATATCGAGCAGGACGACCGCAAGCCGCACGCGGCGCCGGACTTGACTAGACGCTCCACAGGCAAACCCGCCGCCCCGGCCTCCGCCTCTACATTGGACACGCACGACCTGTTCGGTCATTTGCCGAGGTGCGTTCACCGGCCTTTTCTTGGTAATCTGGTCCGCGGCGGGAGTTGGTACAGCCATTGACAGCAGTGTACTTGACAGATGGGCAGCAGGCGAAGGGCGGTCAACTTCTTCTACCAGAATTACGCCGAGTCATCGTCCGAGGAGGAGTCCGATGGTGAGACCAAAATTCTTATGGCAGGTGCATAGATGGTGCACGACAACTACCTCCTCTCGCCGCGTAGAGCTGGCTCGGCGAAGCGGCACGAAGCCAACCATGAACGCGATCGGGAAGAGGAGCACATACGCCTTTACAAGGACTACTTTGACCCAATTAATCCAGTTTTTAAAGATAAGGCGTTCCATAGCCGTTATCCCATGTCCAGGAACCTGTTCTTGAACATACTCAATGGGGTGAGGGAGTACGACGACTACTTCGAGGCCAAGTACAATTGCACCGATAAGCTTGGCTTCTCCTCCTACCAGAAATGTTCAGCTGTCATTTAGCAGCTTGCATATAGAGTGTCCGGTGATCTCCTAGATGACTACATGCGCATGAGCGAGTCTACATGCCATAAGGCCATGTATAGAGTCCGCAACATAGTTATAGCGGCGTTTGGCAAAGTATACCCGAGAGAGCCAAACACCGAAGACATTGCCCACCTTCTGTCCATCAACGAGCGTAGGGAGTTTCTTGGGATGCTTGGCAGCATCGACTGCATGCATTGGCAGTGGAAGAACTTTCCTTTTGGTTAGCAAGGGCAGTTCAAAGGGCATGTGGAGGGTTGCACTGTCATACTTGAGGCTGTTGCATCATAAGATCTCTGGATTTGGCACTTCTTTTTTGGCATGGCTGGATCAAACAATGACATCAATGTGCTGCAGAGGTCTCCGGTGTTTGCTAGGCTGACAGAAGGCAATGCCCCGCAAGTTTCCTATAAGATCAATGGCCATGCATATGATATGGGGTACTACCTAGCTGACGGTATCTATCCATCCTGGGCCACCTTCGTGAAGATAATCCGCAACCCTGAAGATGAGAAATGCAAGAGGTTTGCGAAAGAGCAAGAGGCCGCTAGGAAAGATGTGGAGCGAGCATTTGGTATGCTTCAGTCAAGATGGGCTATTGTTCGCTACCCTGCTAGAACCTGGAGCATGGAGAGAATGTGAGATGTGATGACTGTGTGAGTGATCATGCACAACATGATCGTCGAGGACGAGCATGATGACGATATTTTGGACCAAGGCTAGGATTTTCAGGATCAAATTGGTTGAGCCAGAGCCAGGTATAGCGTCTTGGAAAGAATTCATGCAAGTGCATGAAATTTTGCGTCACAGGCACACCCATGACCGGCTTCAACTAGATTTGGTTGAGCATATATGGGATCGTGTAGAAAACCAAAATGTTTAACCCCTTATTTGTTTTCTGCAATTTCAGTGACATTTGGTTGTTTTTTATCAAACCATGTGAGTGTGAACTATTCATATATAAGCACTATTTTAATTATACTACCTCTATTTAGGATTATAGGTTCAGAGAGTTTTTTTATATTGTTTGAGATTATAAGGGTTATCTCATTTATTAGTCTCTCTCGTCCAATGCATGTTCTCTTTTTTCTCTCACTTCTCTCATGCATGTAAGACTATTGGTACATGCAAAGAATAATAAGAGAGAGAGAGTTAGGATTGTCTTGGTATTAGCAACTTGGCCCTTGGGACTAATAATACCGAACAGAGGTAGTATTACCTAAGCTAGTTTATTTGCTTGTCAAAATATATATTTATCTATGTAAATTGGCTATGAACTATTCATATACAAAGGGTCTGAACAGGCCTTGGCAGACACGGATATTTAGGTCACGCCGCTGAGCGCGGTTGTCCGGACAGGCCGGACCATGGCCTCAAAATGACCGCGGGCCAACCCAAACTGACAGAAACAGACCGTTTTAGTCACACCTTTGAATCGGCCAGGTAAAAATGCTCTAAGAGAATCTCAAACAAACCGAGAGCAAACAACCGAGCAACATGGACAAACATGGAAGTTGTTTGTTCACTTGGAGCAGCAACTTGAGTGGGCAGAGTTTACCGTTGCGGGAAATGAAAATGTGTGGCGCCACGCGTCATCCCTTTCCCGTCTCATTAACTTTCTTTTTCCTTTTTGAGAAATCACCCCGTCTTATTGACTGCGTTGCATGGCAGAGACGACAGAGGCTCAACAGGCGGGTGTCCTCTCCCGCAGCCCGCAGCCCGCAGCCCGCAGCCCGCACCCACCTAACCCAGCCTGGCCCATTTATTCTCCTAACTCGTCTTCTCTTGTTCGTTCTCGTTGGAGTCCAAAGTTTCAAATCCTCTCCACTCTCTCGCCAAGCTGAAGCTCTCTCCTCCACCCAACACCACCTCGACAAGAGAAGCCTGCCGCCTGCCGGGATCCGATGCCTCCCGCCAGCGCCGCGCCGCCTCGGGCCGGCCCCTCTCCGCCGGACTACGCCGTCGCGCCGCCGCACCACCTAGGGTTTCCTCCATGCCGCGACCCTCCTCTAGGTAACAGGGCCGTGCCAGACACCGCTGCTCCCGCCTTTCTTTTGTGTGGTCGGGCCCCTCAGTCGATCACGCACGCGGCCGATTTCGTGCTTTCTCAAGTCCCCCGATTTCCCCACCATTTCTCTTTTTTTTTTCCTTTCCAAAATTATATGTTTCCTGGATGAAAATTAATTAGGATTACTTAAATCCGGCCCAATGTTCATGTCATTTTCCCGAGGCTGGATTCTTCCAAAATTGCATTACTCACGTAGCTGAATCAATTCCCAGCCAGCCGCCGGCAACCATGATCATCTCCAGGCTAGCAGTTCCAGTTTCTCATCGTTGCCCCAATATTTTTGAACCCCGATCATCACCTCAGACCTTGCTCAATGAACACATATCAGAAAATAAGTGCTGAAAGCTTCTAAAAGGGGCAATTTAGACGAATTTTCACTAAACAGGGTAATTAGTGTCACAAATGCATAACTAGGGGGTAAAAATTGGAATTCACTCATAATACTAATATGTAGCTGCCTCTCCTTTCGTTTGCAGCTGGGCCGTTGTCAGAGAAACCTCGTCACGGATCTGAAGCCGTTCCAGATAGTGCCAAGGTAAAAACCCTACCCCTGTCTCTCTCTCTGTCGCTGTATATGTTACTACATGTTTTGCGCATCATATAACAGTCAGTTATCTTTCATGGTTGATAGGATGATGCAAGGACACCTGGGAGTGCAGAGTTTTTCTTGAGGGAAACTCCTGAGAGTTTAGATGACAACACCGCGCTGGCACATGTAACATTCACCTACGAACAACAACGTCAGTTGAATGCACAAGTATTTGTCAGCGGAGATCTTAGGTGAGCTGTTACTGCTAAATCTTCACGCTTATTTAGGTTTCTCCAAGTTAATCTTTCTTTCATTTCCTTTTCCAGGAATGGAAAACCGCCTGCAGAGCATACCATGTTTTATGCTTTTGGAGAACCTGGTATGCAATTTACATGTTTGTTCCCTCTGTGTTCATCTTTTCTACTGCTAATATCGGTGATAACGTACAGCGGAGGGCCAGAAACATGTGTGGCAGGAGGTATGGTGTGCTGCTGTCGATCGATGGGAGAGCCAAAAGTCACTAGTGCCTGGCTATGACACACCACCTAGCAGCTCTCTCATCGGTACATTCCTTCTATTTTCTCGCATACTTATATGTATCTCTCCGTTTCTAGATAAACTACAAAACTGGAATTTTTATTCTTAGTTGCTTTATATTTTTATATCTAACATGCAACAGAAAAGAATAATCATGTATGAGTAGCAACTTAAGATGAAGAACATCAGATCTGGAAATAGAGATTCTCCTATCAACTTATTTGGATGGTTATAGAATTAAAATATCTTTTTTATTTGATGTTTGGAAGTGAATAACAATTAGAACAATACGACAATAGACATGTGTCACTGACAGGTGAGAAGGGACTAATTGATTCGCTCATCTATCTTTCCATTTTATGTCTTCTTATTTGTCCTGTTCTCCTGGTATCCCTTTCTCTTTAATCCCTCATGCTCTGCTTCTTCCAAGACTCCATAAAGATTGCCCTATTTCAGAACTAAATTAACTTGATTAAAGAAATACTGTGTCTATGCAAAACTAAATTAGAGTTTCAAACACTATGATAAATTAGTAAATAACAGTTCCTTGACATCCAGTTCAGGACTTGATACCGTACTAAGCAGCCAGAATACAATATGGCGCATAACAACCAAAACTGGAACATTATTAAGAAGTCCACAGATATATTTCACTTTTTTGCCACCATCAAATTTTTAGACAGCGTTTACTCGAGCTTTCAGGAAACCCCAAAGTTGACCATCCTATGCCAGTGCAAACAATTGTACGGACCTATTTTCTCCATTACCTGAAAAAAAACTTGAGAGGGTTTACAGCCCACAGACATTATTGATGAGATTATGCTTCTTTTAATATGAAAACACAGTTTACTAATCACTGGTGTTGGAAAAGATCCACATAAAGATCTTGAGAAGCAGCCAAATAACCTTGGGACGTATAAAAATTATGTTGTCTATATTCCATTAACATTAAAGTGCAAGTGTACTTGTGTATTCCTTCTTTCTATATGATATAGACATACAGCTCTCCTGCATTTTTCTCAAAAATAAGTATACACTGTAATTTCATGAAGGTCGTAACAAACATAGCAATAGCTGGCTTTTCCTAACCAACAGTATATTTTAGCATCTTTACCTACTCGCTTGCAAAAAAAATTGTACTCAGCTCGCATGTAAAGTGATATCGATTTCACTGTCTCTATATATTGGATGATACGCTAGCTTGCCAAGCTTTCTAAGTTGAGTTTTAAAGCATCTGGGTTACTAAAATGTGGACATCAGGGTATAAGTGACACTGAGTGAGAATTCGGAAAATTAAAACATCAGGCATCTTGCTAACACTAAAAAACCATCAAATTTTTGGCATAGAAGAGAGATTGAAATAATTTGTGAATCAACATTGCAACTTCTACTCAAAACTCATCAAGTGTTCTTAGGTAGTGGGGAATCACACACAACTCTTTGAGTATCTATAAGAGTTCAATTACCTCCCCACGACACTATTTTGTGCCCAATCTGAAAACAACATATAATACATTGTAACAGACATTCCTTTTATTGTAGAAAATAGAATTACTACGCTTTTTCCCATCGCTTGCCTACTTCATTTTACTGGACAAAAATGTATGCAATGTGTTGGCAAGCATATACCTACTCTTTGCAAATATATTGTTCATACAAAAAAGTGTAATCAATTTAGAGGCTATAGGTCATTGAGAAGAACTTCAAAGTATGTGTCAAGTTTCTTCTCACATTCATATACAGAACATTCAAATACATGATATAACATTTATGCTACATTTGCTAGAACTGGAGGGGCTAAGAGCTAGTTAGATTCATCATAATTCTCACCCCTATTAGATTTTAGATGGTGATGTGTACGTCAGTGTGTTAATAGTGTTCGCGTTGGGTGCACGACGATGGATCTGCCATGTCCGAATATGGAAAAAATGTCCTAGTTGGTTTAGATGGTTACAAATATCTAACATTTGTATTTTCTTGATTGAAAACATGTCCAACAGATTAATGGCCAAATGTTTTTTCTTTTTGTGAGATCTTCTAGTAGGTTTTTTCTATTTTCTGGTTACTCTATCATGCACTATTAATTATAGATGACTTTGCAGGTAGTTGCACATCTGAAAGTAAGGATACTACCGTGTGCAAGATTGTCATTTCAGAACCACACAGTAGTGAACTTCACCGTAATTCATTGCAACATGATGGTGATGCAAGCCAAGTACTGGATGTTGGAAGTGCCAGGTATCTGCCAGAGAAGCATTCTGAAGTGCTTAAGCAACAGAATGGTGAAGAGGCAGTCATCATTTCAGAACTGAAGCAACATGCTGGTGGTGAGGAAGCAAGCCAAGTACTGGATGTTGGAAGTGCCAGTGGTCCGCCAGAGAAGTATACTGTAGTGCTTAAGCAAGAGAATGGTGAAGAGTCAGTCATCATTTCAGAACCAAAGCAACGTGCTGGTGGTGAGGAAGCAAGGCAAGGTGTGGATGTTGGAAGTGCCAGGAGCCATCCACCTGGGAATATTGCCGAGCATTATTGCAACCTGGCCTTGCATGACAGAGGTTCAGAAACCAGGTCTTTATCCAACAAGAAACCAGACCCGTGTGTGAAATGTGGCAAAGAGGGGCAGCTTCTGAAATGTCGCGCCTGCTCCTTAGCTGCCCATGATAGCTGCTTTGGATCATCCGTGAGGTTTGATGACTCTGGCCTGTTTGATTGCCCTGTTTGCTTCTTTAATAAAGCCGATGAAGCATATGAAAAGGCTAAGATAACACGTTCTGAAGCTAGGAAAAACCTATCTGCTTTCTTTTGGTCAGACCAATCTGTAAAGCAAGGTAACCATCAGTCTGAGGCAGCTAACCTTTCTCATATAGATGAAGAGCCTTGTCATGGGAAAAGAAATGATGCTAGTGATGCTTGTCCTGAGGCGGTAGTTTCTGAAAGGACAACCACCTTTGGTCTGAATCCTGGAGATGCAAAAGCCCATGAAGTTGGAAACAGCAGTTCATCTCAGGAAGTGCCACATTTGTCTCACAGTAGATTCAGTCTTGTTGCAAATCGCAATGTCCAGGCTGACAAAGAGAATGGTCTGATGAACTCACCAGTGACCCACGGTCGTCGAGTAAGATTCCACATAAAGGAGACGGTGGTATCGCGTAGTTATGGAAAAGCATCGGGGCACCGGGATCAGTTCATGCATTCGCCAGCAAGGAAGAGATATTATGCTCAGCAACCCGAGTTTCAGTAAGTGTCTAGCACTTTTTCCTTGCTTACTCTATGAATAATTAAGGATGCTGCATATGACCTCTGTTCAATTTAGACTCAAATGACACCCTTATTTTTGGACTTGCGACAAATAAAGATGTAGTCACGGTTATGTTGCTTAATTTCATTATTTAAGGTTGTTAGTTCGGTATGAAGCATTATGCTAGTTATTTTCGAGATGGTCTAAACTTGAGAAGAATATCACTCTCTAGAGAGAGTAG
The DNA here is from genome assembly GCA_023614405.1 of Avena insularis. NCBI lineage: Eukaryota > Viridiplantae > Streptophyta > Magnoliopsida > Poales > Poaceae > Avena > Avena insularis. The sequence goes on along the minus strand of CM042696.1, from coordinate 459,605,848 downwards.
CAACCTCTATATCATGTACTGAGATATAGAGGAATATTTAAGGTTGTTAGTTCTGTTTGTTTCTGAATTTGGATGCCTGCTTCGTCCGTGCTTCTATGCAACGTGACGATGCGCTTTTATGTATAATTTTAAAAGTTGAGCAAACCTGTGTTTGCAGCTCTAGTCCTGCTACACCACCAGCTAGAAGTCCCCTTGGGTCAACTAGAAAGTACGGTACATCGACCGCAAGACGCAGGATGACCAGATGGACCAGAGCAGAGGAGGCGGCTTTGAGGGTACATAAGCAAGCTTGTGAAAAAAAAATATTCCATTGGTAATTCTGCGCCGAGCAATCGTTTTCATTTGTTTCCTCACTGGTATGATGGTATGTGTATTCAGGAAGGGATGGTGAAGTACCTGGCAGAGCACCCCGGCGCAGCCGTGGGAAATAGGAACATCTCATGGGTTCAGATACTAGAAGATTCTGCGGGCTTGTTCAACCCCGTGCGCGCGCCGTGCGACCTGAGGAAGAAATGGGGCCGCATGAAACAACAAGGGTGGGCTTTGTGAGAAAATGGCGGCTTAATTAGGTTGATGTTGTTCCCCTGCTTGTATGGAAGGGAAGGCAAAGGGAAGGGAAGGGGAGAAGTAGCTAAAGCAGTGGAATGTTGTCTTGTGCCTGAGAGATGCTACTTCCTTTTGGCATGTTGGCTGTTGTGTATGTGATGCTGCCGGCGATTTATCTCTATATATATACTACTATTAAACAAGCGAACTTTTTCTTTCTTAGAAACACCCGACATGTGCACCGGGGCTAATTAGGACCGCTAGATTGTCCAACTCAAAGAGATCCGACTGATCTGCTTCATCTTATCGGATGTCCTGGGTACACTTATCAATTAATTATGACGGACGATGTTCCGCCAGGCGTTCAAATTTTTCCATAGCTCCCGAGAAAACTGGAGACAATAACTCCGTCGCACGATCACCCCTGGTAAAATGCTCTCCGAGGCCGCCTCCATGGCTCCATCCGTGTGCCAGAGACAGGGAAGCTACTCTGTCGCTGGCCTGCACGGCTGGGGACGCGTTGCCGCCTCCCATCCTCCTTAATACGCAGAGACGGCGTCCTCTCCAGCGTCCTCCATGTGGCTGGAGACGCAGATCCTGCAGTTGTTACTCTACGCGGCCGACGGCGATTAAAACGTTGTCCTCCTCCGTGCAGCCGGGGTGCCGCCTTTCCTGTGCGCCACGGAGGTGAGTCGATCGGAGGAGAGGATAGCCTCCCTGGGATCGACGATATGAAACTCTGTGAGTCGCAGCAATGTCGGATGCAATCTTCTTCCAGATGCTAGAGGTGAGTCGATTGCGTGTCCTTTTTAGTTTATTGAAACTGCAAGTTTGATTTGTTACTTCTTAACTCGGGCTGGGATTCCATACGATTTAATTCGTGCTATAATTTTTAAGCTTGCGTGTACTAATCTTCTATATACATAATATATAGCAATGGTAGAAAGTTAACTCGGTATGTGATTTTGGAGCTCCTGCGCCTTCACCTCAACTATGGCACGCGGATGCTGCGGAAGAGCATCCACATCCACATCCATTGGACCGGGTAAGGTGAGATCAAAGCCAACCATTCCCTTGCACTCCAGGCCTGCTGTGCTATGCCAATCCGTGAATTTGAGCCTGCTTAGATCAAAGCCGACATGTTGCCTTCACCTCGACTATGGCACGCAGATGCTGCCGAAGAGCTCCTGCGCCTTTACATGTTTGATGATTTTCTGGTCAATTTCCGTGAATTTGAGCAGTAACATGTTTTTGTGGATGTGGACAGCCTGAAGGATGGGAGGAGGGGGAGCAGAAGGGTGGCGGCGGCAGCAGGTACAGGTGGTCAACCAGGACATGTTCATGACAGAGGCGTGCAACAACTAGCAGGAGGTCAGTTCGAGTAAGGCGACCAATGCCAGTTCGTACATGGCATCGTGGAGCTCGGCGCCTTGGCCCCATCATCCGCCAGCCGCGCTACAATGCCCAAGTCTACTGCATTGTCATCGAGCAGCGCTGGTGCTGTATCCCCATCATGGCATCCTTCCTCTGAATTTTTTTCGTGATTGAGCAGATAGCTTAGGTCGTAAGGGTAATGGTTGATCAACGACGTGATTTGTTAACTGTTTGATCGATCCTAATTACTTCAAGTTTTTTTACATGTATATGTGCATGTGGGCACCTGAAATTGGCAGGAGAAAATATATTTATCCAGTATGATCAGACAATGGCGACGATCTTGTGAAGTTGATGATATTATTGACAGACACACAATATATATTGAACCTGGTTATCTGAAAATTGTCAAGGTAAGCTGCATTTTACTATCAGCACTTATGGTAGCACATACCAAATTCCAAGCATTTTGAATTCTCAGTTTTATAGAATTGGTTCAATGTGCAATCTTCTATCTCCGGGGAGTAGTGTTATGAAACTTCCGTTTAAAAAATTATATAATTTTTTCGATCCGTGTTACAGAAACTAAAACGAATAACCTAGAGCAGTCTGACATGAATGACTATGTCAGATAAACAACTTGCAACACTTATTTATTGACAAAAGATACTACTTGTGATTGTTACGATCAGTATTTGCCAATTGGCATATATTTGGCAAAGCCATTTTGCCGTAGGCCGTAGCTATGTGTGCCCTTGTGGTTCGCCGTGTGTCGAGACATGGCAAAGTCTTTATCGTGTTCTGCGCATTGTTTGGACTTTCATGCACATGGTTTTCTCATAAATGGGTCGGTCTCTAACAGTCCTCTATCATCAGGCTGCATGCACAAAATCTATAGGAATTTTGGAAGGATTGGCTTTGATTAATGGTTTTTTTGTGTAATAGCTCTTCCGTTAGTCTACCCCTTCTAAAACTCTAATCATGTTCTATATACATGATCAACTGTCAAAGAAAATCATTGTAGTGTTTTGACTACCAAAACTGCTAGCATCTGTAAGATAAAGTTTATTTTCATTATGCTATAGCCATGCCAGTAAGAAGTGTTGTGATAAATTGCACAATGTGTCTTTCAAACACTTCTTCAGAGCGATGCATATAAGTTCTCTTTTCCAAGTTGCAGCTATATTGAAAGACAAGTCTCTTCTCCACGGAAAAAAAGTAAGGAAATTAAGGTAGGTATCAATTGTTTAATTTATTTTAGGAGTTCGGACAACAAATCTTACACATGTCCTAGAAGTGGAGCATAATTTGAAAACAGCTTGTTCCATTCATTTTTCCCCTCTTCTCATTGGATCCTTGTTGGTGACAAGTTACATCACTAATTATTTTAACACTACATTATTATGACCAAAATCCACACTACATTTTTGATTGAGATGGTTAGTACCAGCGTATCACTATGATATTGCTGTGAAGACACCCTAGGGTTGACCGTGGCTAGATGGTGCTTTGGACACCAGTCTGATAGGTCTTCGATGAGGGCAATTGGAGCACCATCAGGAGGAGTTTCAAATTTCTAACATTGGATGAGGTTGAACATGTTCTATCTTGTCGTATGAAAATAATACTTCTACCACAGATGAATTTATAACTAGATTAATTGTTGAGACATGCGTTGCACGTGCATGATTACTAGTCTATGTAGTATTGGACTGAAATGGAGCTAGACAACTGCTGGTTTCCGTTCCTTTTGCTCTGCACATTCATGCCATAGCGAGTAGCTGACCGTGCTGGCGGTGACTGAAATACGTCGGTCCGAGACTTGAGTTCTCTCTGACTCCATTATTATTCTCTCTATATAATGTACGTATGTATGTTGAAATGAAAGACGAGCTAGATATTGGGCTTGCAATATAAGTATGTTTGCTGATTTCTTCTTAGTAGTATCTACTGCAGAAGCCTTGCAGTATATGTTTGTTGATTTCTTCTTAGTAGTATCTATTGCAGAAAATTGAAGAAATGATGAGCATAGGATCCACTACATATCGTCTTGCAATGTCCCTGGGCTGTTTCCAGAGGAATAGTTTCTTCCATCAACACATTTATCCATTCCTATTACAACTGAAGGAGGCAGGTGTTGCGGGGATTCTAGGCCGGAGATCTTCTTCCGCACTCCCGGCAGGTATCAGGAAAACGGAAGTCTTCATCGTACACCTCATATGTGCGAAACCTCGGGGGTGCTGCTGTTAGTGGCACATGGGTTGTTGTGTAAGGACCTGGGGTGACTTGCGAGGAGCTTAACGACGTTGAGGTCGGCTACGGCATCGACTACTTTATCCACATTCCTCTCGGAACACCGAACACTTTCGGTCTACACGGGTATGTTACCGAAACCTCCTCTGATTAGTAATTGCTGCAACTATAACGGAATGAGTAAAATTGCCAACCGTGTGAGTTCCTTGGTCTGACTTCCTCGTTTGGTCTCGAGGGGGAAATACCAGGATGGGTTTGTTTGGTGTTAGCTTCAGGTTGGATCCGAATAGGTCTTTCTTATCCCTCTCTGATAACCGTCAGTTGTATCGAGTCTCTATAGGTTGTTTAGTGCCGCTGCGCTGCCGCTTCAGCCCACCATACCTATGTAGGCGAGAGCCGCTGAATTCTAGCCTCGCCATGTACTGGCCTCAGTACTGACGCTCCTCTTTTTCCTTTGCCCTTTGTCGGCACCCCTTTTGTTTTAGCAGGTTTGAGATCGCCGTCGTTAGCAGGGTTATCCTTCCGGCTTGGCCTGGGTAGGGTTATGGACGCCATTGGTTATTCTTCAGGGCTCTTAGCCCCATTTGCATCTTGTCCGTAGTCGGATGCTCTATCGTTTTCAAGGTGATTTGGATCTTTGTACTGTATATCTGTATTCTTGACTCATTGAGTCACTGTTGTATATATATCTGTTCTGTGGGTCCTATCGAGGACTGTTGTGTAATGTTATTACTTCGTTTTCCACCCGCACGAAAGTGCCTGGTGGGCGTCCTTGAATCGTTTCTATGCGGGTTTTGGCGGGAAGCGCTAAAGCTTGCATAGGGCCGATTCAAGGGTGTTACAGGTATGTTACCGAAACCTCCTCTGTTACATCTTTACAAAATAATTTCAAAGATGTTTGTAATGTGATATATAAAATAATTTCAAAGATGTTGGCGAGTAGATTAAAGTTAATTCTACCTGAGATTATATCAGAAGCCCAAAGCGCCTTTGTTCCGGGGAGGTTGATCACGGATAATGTTCTTGTTGCTTATGAGTGTGTGCATAAGATAAAGAACAAACGCAAAGGTAAAGTTGGGTTATGTGCAGTAAAGCTAGATATGCACAAGGCTTATGATAGAGTTGAGTGGGTGCTCTTACGTAATATGTTGTTAAAACTGGGTTTCCATGAAAGGTGGGTGGAGATGATGATGTCTTGTGTCTCCTCGGTTTCTTATTCTATTCGATACAATTCTCAGGAGACGGATTCTTTTATTCCGAGTAGAGGACTGAGGCATGGGGATCCCTTATCTCCCTATTTGTTCTTATTATGTGCAGAAGGGCTCTCTAGTTTGCTAATGCATGAAGAAGAAGTTGGTGGCATTGATGGGATTAGAGTGTGCAGAAATGCACCGTCAGTTTCACACCTGTTATTTGCTGATGATTCTCTAATTCTCATGAAAACGGATATGAACAATGCACCTTCCTTGCAGCGGGTGCTAGATAACTACTATGCAAACTCATGACAATTGGTGAGTGTGGCTAAATCCGGTATTTATTTTAGTCCTAATACTGATATAGGTGTGAGAGAAGAAATGTGTGAGGAATTACATATCAACACTGAGGCCCTTTCTGATAAATACTTGGGTCTACCATCTTTAGTGGGTGCAGACCGAAGTGACTGTTTCAAGCATTTTGTGGAAAGGGTTATTCAGAGACTAGCGGGATGGAAAGAAAAGCTCTTATCCATGGGAGGAAAAGAAATCCTTTTAAAAGGTGTGATCCAATCAATTCCTGTTTATGCTATGTCTGTTTTTAAGATGCCAAAGGGGGTATGCAAACAAATTGTCGATGCGATAGCACAATTCTGGTGGGGAGATGAGGAGCAACACAAAAAAATACACTGGTATGCATGGTGGAAGATGTGTTATCCAAAACAAGATGGATGTATGGGGTTTAGGGATCTACACTCCTTCAATTTAGCGATGTTATCTAAACAAGTATGGGGCTTGTTGGATAACTCTGATTCTCTATGTGCAAAGGTTTTGAAAGCTAAGTATTATCCAAAATGCAATATTCTACAAGCTAGTTTGAAAAGTGGGTATTCTTTCACTTGGCAAAGCATCCATGCGGGAATCCAAACCTTCAAAAGAGGTTATATTTGGAGGATTGGTGATGGAGAAAATGTGAACATATGGTCAGATCCATGGATCCCTTCTAGTCCAAGTCGAAAGGTGATCTCACCGAGAGGTGCTATAATATACACCAAGGTAAATCAACTTATTGATCCACATAGTGGTCTGTGGGATGAGGAGCTTATAAATTCAATCTTTTTAACCGTGGATGCCCGAAGAATCTTACATATCCCATTAAACCATGGTGCTTTTGATGATTTTGTCTCCTGGAATTATACTCGATCAGGGATTTTTTCTGTAAAATCAACATATCATGTGGAGTGGAAACACCAGTTTGGTGGCCGGTCAAGTGCTCAATTTCTGTAGGGCACGTCTATCCGAAACCCTGTGTGGAAAAGCTTGTGGAAGCTAAAGGTGCCAGGTAAAATTAAGATATTCTGTTGGAGAGCATTACATGGAATTATGCCTCTAAAATCAATCCTGGTTAATCGCCATATCGGTACATCAGGGCAATGCCCTGTGTGTCAGCTGGAAGCGGAGGATGTTCGCCATCTTCTATTCAGATGCGAGCAAGCAAAACATATCTGAGAAGCTCTAGGCCTTGACATGATTATTAACGAAAACATGTCGGGTGAACAGTCAGGCTCGGTCATCCTGGAGCATCTCCTACGTCTCCCAGCTAGCATAATTCAAAATTGTGACAATGTTGGAGTCCAGAAAACAATAGCTACAACTTGTTGGTACTTATGGTGGATCAGGAGGCAATTTACACATGGTGAACCTGTCCCGCCTATAGCTAGAGCAGCAATGTCCATCAGAGCTATGGTTGCAAATAATTCAAAGGCAATTGTTGGCAGAACAATGCCAACACAGACCTGCTGGACCTGTCCACTGTCAGGCTATGTGAAACTTAACATGGATGCGTCATATCATGCAGATACTCATGAGGGTGCTACTGGGCTGTCATCCGAGACCGTTTTGGCAATTTCATTGCAGGTAGCTGCAGATTCCTACCACATGTCGCGGACACGGGAATGGCTGAGGCTTTGGCAATGCAACATGGACTGCAGCTAGTGGATCAAGGAGGTCACCACAAAATTCATGCAGAATCAGATTCTGTCGAGGTAGTAAATGCATGCTCAGGACATGACAGGATCTGAGGGCCAGACACGGCGATATTTGCAAATTGTTTCACATCTATTGGGAGAATAGGTGAAGTGGAGTTTTCGCACTATCCAAGGGAGGCCAACAAAGTCGCTCACGAGTTAGCTAAGTTTAGTTTCCATAATAAAAGCTCCTGTAGTTGGGTCGATGAGGCCCCTAGTTTCATTCTGCAACCTCTTATAAACGATGTAACAATTATCTGATGGGCTGCAAGTTTTAGACGCACTCTTTTTCCTTACCAGTGTATCTACGGGGGCTGGAAGGTTTTTATGAGGCGGCTTGCATGCTTAATATATGATGTTTACTAAAAAAAAAAATATCTTTACTCATAGATAGATCCTAGCTAGGTCTGCTCTGTCCTAGGATTTTTTTTGTTTTTTGCCATGGAACGCCTTTAAGTGTATGAGCTAACGACAAATGTGCAGAGTGCCCCTGGACATATCGAAGAAATCGCTTGACCAAGGTCAAATGATGGCCGCGGGGATCATGCATATGAAGACAGATCTGTTGCACAGTATAGGCAATGTCCGGGCGAGTGAAAGTCAAGTACTGAAGAGCACCAGCCAAACTTTGATATGTAGAGGGATCAACATGTGGCAAATATACTACAGTAGCCAACTTGAGTGATGTATCCAACGGCGTCGAGGGGGTATGGAAGGAGCTCATGCCAGCACGCTCGAGAATATCGAGAGCATACTGCATCTGAGAGAGGAACATCCCACTGGAGTCGCGATGAACAGCAAGATCAAGGAAGTGGTGGAGCTTGCCTAGGTCAGTCATGGAAAACTTGGCGATGAGAGCAGTGACAAAACTCTCAAGTAAAGTTGTAGAGGAAGCCGTGAGTATGATGTCTTCGACGTATAGGAGGAGTTAGGTTGTCCCCATAGTACCATGCAGGATGAACAAGGATGTATCCAACTTAGAGCAGGTGAAGCTGAAGGGGGTGTTGAAGGTCACGAAGCGCTGGCACCAAGCACTAAGTGCTTGTTTTAGACCATAGATATCACTGTTGATATGACACACATTATCAGGTCGTGTAGAGTCGACAAACCTAGTAGGATAGTGATAGAAGACCATCTTGAGGATTCTCCCATGCAGAAATGCATTCTTGACATCCAGTTGACAAATCTTCCAATTGAGGGAGAGAGAAGCAAAGTGGATGACTCGAATGGTGGCTGATTTAACAACCGGGCCGAAGGTCTCATCAAAGTCAATGTCGTGCTCCTGAGAAAATCCGCATAAGAACTATCAACCTTTGTAGCGGTTGAGGATACCATCAGGCTTGAACTTGTGAAAAAACACCCATTTTCCGAAGACAACATTAGCGTTGGCAGGAGGGCGCACCATATCCCAAGTGTTGTTGCAAGAGAAGAGTGTCGTACTTGTTAGTCATACCGGCGAGCCAATTGAGGTCTTTGAGAGCACCCCGGACGGACTTGGGAATCGGCGAGGGTGAGGCGATCAGTGATGGAGAGGTGATGTCGGTATTGAGGTTAAGATGCTGGCGAGGACCGATGACCAATGACCATGCCAGCACGACAACGGGTTACCATCTGGTGTGGTGGGGTAGCCGGAGGCTGGCGATGACCCGATGGAGATGCTGCCGAGTTACTCGGTGTAGATCTAGAGTTGGGATGCAACAATGCTTACGGGCCCATCCTAGTAGACACATCTGAGCCTGTCCTAGCAGAAGAATCCATGGACGCGGCACTGGAAGCCGTCGGGGACAGCGTGTGGAAAGGTGGCATGGGAGAGGCCTCTGCTGGGGACGTAGGGGCATGCATGACCCGTGTGGAGGAGACCCACATGCGGATTTGTGGCCTAGTAGGCGAAGAGTGGCACGACCCCGTATGCATGGGTGGCACGGGGTCCGAGTTGAGCACATCGATTGGGTCGATGTTGTGCACCAGTGTGGAGGAGTCCTGCTGCAAGTTAGAGGTAGAAAAATCGGTGCAAAAGGAAATCGAGTTTCATCGAAGATCACATGGCGCAAAAGAATGATTCGACGAGTCTCAAGGTTCATGCAACAATAACCATGATGGTTGGAGGTGTATCCAAGAAATATGCAGGCAACCGAACGATATGATAACTTTTGGGGCATAGTAGAGGCTATGTTCGGATAGCATAAACAACCAAAGGTGCATAGCTGGGTGTAGGTGGGTGTGGTGGAAAAAAGAGCCAAGAAGGGACAAGCCATAAAAATAGCTTTGGTGGGTAGTTTTTAAGTAGATAGGTAGCCATGTGGAGAAATTAAACCCCAAGTTTGAGAGGCATATTACCTTAAAATAACATAGTACAAATCATGTCATTGAAAGTGTGGTTGATACGCTCGGATTATTGCTTTGCTAGGATGTGTAAGGACACGAGAAGAGCATAAGAACCCCGTGTGTGGTGAAGAGAGAAAATTGTGTAGCGACATAGTTGCAAAAGTTAGACAAGTGAGAAAATATTTTAGAATTACACCGTAAAGAAAATATCCACAGGTAATGAGTAAAATAATCTAGAATGACAAGAAAGTTTTAAAACCATAAACACACTCAATAGACGAAGTCCATATATCACAATAAATTAATTCAAAGGGGTGTATAGTGCTAGTAGTATACGGAGAAAATGACAACCGTACATGACGATCCAAGTTGACAAGCATGAACTAAACTAGAGTTTTATAGAACTTTATTAAATGGAAGAAACGACACGAGGTGTGATGCTCGAGTGTAGCATGGCCAGGATGTCCAAGACATAGATGCCAAAGGTTGGAGTCGGTGGTTGATGGTCCAAAATATATCGAGCTCGTTGGGGAACCCCAAGAGAAAGGTATGATGAGTACATCAGCAAGTTTTCTCTCAGTACGAAACCAAGGTTATCAATCCAGTAGGAGCAAGGAAACACCCTAAAGGTGTTGCTAGCTGAACGTTGACAGGGCGCACTACCGGTGCCAGCAACAACGTGGAGATCTGCACAACACAACCACAGAACTTTGTCCCCAACTTGCGACGAGGTTGTCAATCTCACCGGTTTTGCTGAAAACAAAGGATTAAACGTATCGAATGAAAGGAAGTAATAGTTTGCAGAAAGTAAACACAAAGCAGTAAACAGTTTGTAGATTGAATGTAAAAGTAAGGACCAGAGTCCATAGTTCACTAGAGGTGGCTCTTCTTAAGATAGATAATATGCTGGGTGAACAAATTACAGCGGGGCAATTGACAAACATCGAGAAAGCATACAAGCATATACTACTCATCTTGACTCCTTTGAGATTCGATTGGGCATTACAACATTATACATAGACCGTCATCCAACTACATCTATGACTAATAATCCACCTTCAGGTTATCATCTGAACCCCCTCCAGTATTAAGTTGCAAGCAACAGATAATTGCATTACAAATTGCGTGTAAATTAAACAATACGATTGTTCTATGAACAAATGATTGTTGTTTTCTCCCTAGTAGCAACAACACATCTAGTACCTTAGAGATTTATGTCACTTCCCCAGATTACCAGAGGCATGAACCCACTATCGAGCATAAATACTAACTCTTGGAGTTGCTAGCATCTACTTGGCCAAGATAGCTATTAACAACGGAAAGCATGCAAGATCACAAATAACAAAGACATGATAGAATCAATAATCAATCTGAAATAGCATCTCAATATCCATTGGATCCCCGCAAACACACCATGCAGAATTACAAATAGATGATCTTGATCATGAACGGAGCTCACAAGATCTAGACATGAAAGCACAAAGGAGGAGAACCAGCCATCTAGCTACTACATGGACCCGTAGTCCAGAGATGAACTACTCACGCATCACACTGGAGGCTTGCATGATGATGAATAAGGCCTCCAGGGTGAATTCCCCTCTCCGGCAAGGTGCCGGGAAGAGATTCAGATCCCTCCCAGTCTAGGGATGGAGATGACGGCAGCTATAGACTATTTCGTGGAATTTTGATTGGGTGGCTTAGGGTTTCCATATCAGAGGCAATATATAGGCGGATGGAGTGGCCGAGGGGGTGCCTGGGGCGGCCAGACCACCCCCTGGCGCAGGCCAAGCCTGGCCGCGCGGCCAGGTGGTGTGGCCGGGCCCCAGCCCCTCTCCGTCTCGTATTCTGGCTCCAGGTGTCCCTCGGTAAAATAATAACTTTGGCTTTTGTCCCGTCCAATTCCGAGAATATTCATTTTCTGACTTTCCTAGAACCAAAAACAGCAGAAAACAGTATGGCACTGTGGCATGTTAATAGGTTAGTCCAAGAAATCATATGAAAAGTACTCCAAAGTGTGGACAAAACACAAGAAAGTAGATAAAACCAAGCATGGAACATCAAAAATTATAGATACATTTGCAATGTATCAACATCCCCAAGCTTAACTCCTGCTCGTCCTCGAGTAGGTAAGTGATAAAAAGAAAGAATAATTTTTGAGGTGACATTCACCATCATAAACTTGATCAAAGTATTTGTAAAACATTCAAAGCTAGGATCATAGTACTTCAATCATAACATGAAAGACAAAGTTCTAGCAATAAGACAAAGAAACTATGTTGCAATATGAAAAGGAACAAACAAAGGATTCATGAATAACAATGCTTTGCAAGACGTTTGTTTGTTTCACATAAAAAACATAGCATAGTAGTATTCAGCTTGTCCCTCATAGAGTAGCAAATATAAATGCATAGGACAACTTCAAAGTTTATAAGAGTGACTAGATACAAATAGTTTAAAGCAAGCAATATCAAGGTATGCATCAACCAACAAGTCTTAGGACAATGCACATAGAACTAAGAATGACCACTATGCTCTCAAAGTAAGTGCATAAAGATAGAAGGTGGAGACTCAATCTATAAGTGGAAGAAAGGCCTTCACAGAAGGAAGTAGGGATTCAAGTCCCATAAAGATCTTCCAAAAATTATGGTACTTAATAGCTTTCATCTCTCATTGCCCCTATCATAAGCATCTTGAAGTGATTAAGGTTAAAGTGAACAAACTATGGTGTACATGCTTGACGAAGTATAAGTTAGAAATCTCATGTCCCTTGAATACGAGGGCCGCTCCTCATGCTACTCAAGTTTACTCACCGGTAAGTTCTTGTCATCGTAAGTACATGTGTATCATAGAGAACCGCCAACATGGTACCCCTTGCCCGATGATACGGAAGAATCCCCATATCAAAATGACAAGGCAAGCAGACAACGAGCGTCTCAGCAATCTTCTTATTTACCATGGGAATATGGTGCTTTTTTCTCTTTTTTTTCATAATCTTTTTTTTCTTTTTCTCTTTTTTCTCAATATAGGACTCTTTTTTTATAAGAAGAATGCTTCATAGACAGCTCATTATGATTACGCTGCAGGTTTCCACCATGTCAGCATGGATTAGACCAGCGGCCCAGGCGTTTCTCTAACACATATACATAACTCCATGGACTTACAAGGTCCCCTTTCATTTCACACCGACGACATCCATAGACAAAAGAGCATGATATCAACTAGGTACAAAGTACCCGTGCAATGTTGAAAGCGTTCCCCATGACATCATGGTTCTGCTAATTCCCAACAAATAAGTGCAAGCATATACAACACAGACGACACAATGGTTCAAGTTTATTAAGGGCAAGAAAAGTAAAGTGTGCCATCAAGTTCGTGAGAGCTTTAATCACTAGTTTTCTCATAACAAGTTTAATTTGGAAGGTAAACAAAAACATGAATATACTTGGAATAGCATAAGCTAGTAGGTAGGTATGGTGGACTCTTTGGAATAACTTGGTTTAGGGAGTTGGATGCATGAGTGGAACTCATACTTAGTTATGGAGGCTAGCAAAAGACTGGGAGCGCCAAACTAAGAGAGCAATAATGGCCATAATCATGCAGAGCGACAAAACATCATTGATCAAAGCATAAAGTGATATAACAAGTTGAGAACTAAAGGATCAGAAAGGCTATAGGTGACTTGGGATAGTCATAACATGGTGTGCGCATGTGCCAAGTCAACCCAAATAAAGCATCAAAGGAGAATACCACAATACTTGCTTTAATATGCTAAAACAACGCATGATTCATACAAGGCACATTAAGAAATATCAATTGTTTATAACATGTCATGCTATAGCAAAGAATATTAAGCATAAAGCCAAAACAATATCAAGCATGGCATGACAAAGCATAGGCCACAGTCAAAAACAAGCTCTCTTTATCACTTAAGCATGAACTTTCCTACTCTTTTCCAAACCAAACCAAACTATTTAAAAACCAATGTATGAAAGAGGGGGTCCAACCAATTTATTCAGCAAACTAAGCAAACAAAGAAAACGAAAAACCAAAACGAAAACGAAAAAGAAGACGCTCCAAGAACAACACAACTGTGCATGAAACAATAAAAATGAAGTGTTTGGAAGAAACCTGGAATTTTTATTGATGAAGAAGGGGATGCCTTGGTGTAACATCCCAAAACTTTAATCCAAGCTTAACAAGATCAAATCATCCAAAAATAGGGTTAACAAAAACTTTTCCAAATTTAAAATGAAAGCATTCATATATGTGTGCATTTAAAAAAAGGAGTTGTTTGAATTGCCATGATTGATTGATCCAATACTTGTAAAATGTTTCTTAGGTGATTTAAACTTCATCTACATCATTCCCAAACTTTTCCTAAAGAAAATCAAATCAAAAAGAATTAAAAAGAAGGAATGGTCATTTTGGCAAATTTAACTCTCATGCCTACTTTGGCTATTCCTAGTACTCAATTCTAAACAAAAGCAATTCTTGATCTTTGCACCCCTTGCTAGTACACATAATGAGGTACCAAGGCCCACCTTTGGATCCGCTAAAAACATTTTGTTAACTATTTTAAATGACAGTTTAAAATTGAATCTAATGCATATGTATAGATCACCCCTATTTCAAAAACCATCTATTTGAGCTCCACTTTCAAAACCCTTGCAACCAGAGACTACCTATCACTAGTGGAGATCACTCAAAAATTTTGAACTCAAAATTCAAAACTTTTTCTCTTGTGGCCATTTCATCAAACACATGGCAGGCAGAATCAAACACAAATAGCTAGCTCACTGTTTCTACAGAGTTTAGCCACCCATTTGACCACAAAACACTCCCTATGTCTCCACTTGATCAAACCATGACATTACCACCCCAACCCCTACACCCTAGTGGCTAGGCCAAGCCATGCCGAGCACCAACTCGCCGGCCAAACTTGCCCTCACCCCAGCAGACCACCTCCTCCTTCCTCTCCATGTCTAGGAGGTAGCCAACACCTCACCGCCCCTCTCTGTACCCTGCCCGAGCCAAGTGCTGCCGTGGACCACCGAGGAGAGCCCGCGCCCAGTGCCACGGCACCATGCCAGTGCCGCCTCCAGAGCGCGCCTTGTCCCCACGTGCACAAGTCACCGCTCAACTGCAGCCCGCGCCCGCCGCTCCGCCTCGACCTGGAGAACACCCAAGACATCCCCGTTCGCCGCCCAAAGCCTCACAGCCACCACTCGCCGTGGACACCGCCGCAAGCAGTGCCACCTCGCCTGCATCGTGCCACCGCCCCACGGCCGCATTTAAGTCCTAGAGCACCGCCAGGAACCGCCATTGATCGCCATCCCCGCCATGCCGCTTAGCTCGTAGCCATGTCGCCACCGTCGACCGCCCATCCCGCTCGGTCTCACCGTCGGGCCTATAAAAGGAGCCCTCCCCAGCTATTCTTCTCCACACCATTCCACTCCCCTCACCTCTCTGAACCTCACCCACCTCTAGCCAGAGCAAGTGGAGCAGCAGCTCGCCAGAATTAGAACCGGAGCCGCCGCCTCTGGAGGAGAAGGGCGCCGTTGATTGCGACCACCCCAAGCTCCGCCGCAACCGTGCCTCGCCTCGCCGTCGTCTTCCACTTCGTTTGCCCGCCTCGCCGACCCCGCTGGAGCCCTGGTACGCCCCCAGTAGACCCCCACCGAGCCGCTAGGGTTCGAGCTCGCCGGCGACCTGTTCGTCGTCAACGACGACCCTCAGCCGTTGATCTCGCTTCTAATCGCACGGCCCATAGCGCGCGTACCGTTTCGCGTGTTAAGTGCCGCTGACAAGCGGGACCCCCTGTCAGCTGAGCCCCGCGCCGCGGAGCGCCACTGGGCCGGCCCATTTCTTTTCCCGCGCTAGCCCATAGATTCAAATCTGGTTTTTCCTTTTTTAGTTAAATCTAGTTTCTGTCCCCTATTTCAAAAATCAATTCAGAGAGTTTTATAAATCCAAATTGCATGAAACCAATTTTGTCTGAAAGGTATTGAAATAATCTATCCATGACCGTTGGATTTATTTCAACTAGAATTATAGATCTCTCCTAATAAAAATAACAAAACAGAAGCATTTGCAACTTGCAACATTTTTATAAAATCAACCAAGTTAGCTTTTGAGTTGATTCCAACTCTCAAAAATCACATTTCATTATATCTATCTAAATATGCAATAATATTAAAGTTTACATGCAGTGACTTTGGACTAGTACCAAAATAATGCTATATAAGCATTTCTAGTCACTTTAAATCATTAAATAATGAACTTAAACCAAAGTAATATTGATCCAACCCTTAAATCTCATTCCCACATGTTAGAATATGTGGTGATGACATGTGTAAACATGATCCCATATTTTAAGTGGTGAATATTAAACCTTAGTTAATTTTTCAATGAGTAGAAATTACTTTTCTAAAATAAAAAGGTTGAAACTATTGAATTAAACTTGTGATGCTTGTGATGATAATAGATCATCAATTATGTGTTTTAGAATGCTACTTAGACTAGTTAAGTATGGTTTGGTGATTGTCTACTCCCTATGTATTTATAGACGCTAGTACCGACCAAACTTTCGAGGAGGAGGAGTTCTACCAAGAAGAAGAAGAAGAAAACTTCAACCACTGCACCAACCAAGGCAAGCTATTGTTAGCAAGCTAGATTTAAACTAGATGGTTTAGCAAAGATGCCTTAAGCATGTTTTGATCACACCCCTTTAACTATTAGTACCCCAAGTCTTATTGACAAGTTTTACCTCCCTTAGTTCACACAAAGTTCTTTACTTGTTTTAAAGGTAGCATAAAAAGTATAAAACTTGACCTACTTAGAAACCTTTAAATG
Source organism: Avena insularis (assembly GCA_023614405.1). NCBI lineage: Eukaryota > Viridiplantae > Streptophyta > Magnoliopsida > Poales > Poaceae > Avena > Avena insularis. The sequence continues at coordinate 459,589,278 of CM042696.1, read as the reverse complement.
TCATTCTATGGCATGAGATTGAAACCATCTTTTCCACCTTAGTGAATACTCTTAACTTAGTATTTTAGAATAGATCAAAAACTTGAGTCACTTTAGATGGGAACACTTGGTGAAAATGAACTGTGAAAACCTTGGAATGATGAGTCATTCTATTGAGATGGTTTGACATGTGTTGAGAGACACAACTGGTTTATGATGATGAAAATGACGAGGCATGAGCCTTAACCCGTTTATAAAACTGATGGTTGGATTCGGATGCGATACCATTCCAAATTTACTGTACAACCACATTACCTGAATTGGGTAGGGCTTAGCTGGAAATTTATATGCATTAGTATTAGTTCCCTCACGGGAGAGGTTTGAGCTGAGGCTACCTCTCAATGTTGTCCACCTATGCAGTGCCCAAGATGACTGATGGTCATGGTTGGGAGGCCATGCTCATAGGAGAGGTGCTTGTACTAGGGTGTGTAAAGGGAAGGTTATGTTTGATTATCTGCATACTAAGTATGATGATTCAGGGTTATCCCCGATGATGTATCGAATCTTGTGGTGAAAGTGTACCACCTCTGCAGAGTGCCAAACTATCGAATAGCTGCGTCCATGTTATGGATTGGAATGGCCATCTTTGCTTCGTTGTCAGCTGTTTTCTAAATAACTTGACATGAATGATGAACTTTGACTTGACCACAACAGGGTTGTGTTGATGATAATAGCTTCCCAACTTAAGTGATTCTAGAACTTTACTTTATCTTTCTTTTCTTATGAACTCAGCTTAGGTTTCAAACTTAACTTGATAGTTAACTTAGATTCAGTACTTTAAGTTAGAATTATACCCCTTGTTAGTAGTAGTTTGCGAGTACTTAAAGAGTACTCATGGCTTTTGTACCTGGCTATTATCATGGCCAGACTATGAAGGAGATTATCAAGATGATGGTCAGCAGGACGGCTATGATAACTAGGACTATCTCGTCACAAGCATTGCCTGTGCCCCTGAAGATGGACCCCACCGCTACGCTATCGTTTATTTCCGCTGCTTGTTGTATTAAAGACTAGATCATGAGATCCTTATTTGTGTAAAACCTTATGTATGGTTTGTAATGGATGATGTACTATGATATCCAATCCGTTATGTCTCGCAAAAATGGTAATCCTGGGATTGCGAGGTATGGCATAACGGGCATCTGGGATTAAAAATCCGGGTGTTGACAAGTTGGTATCAGAGCCATCCTGACCATAGGAGACCCTAGTTAGAATGGACGTTCAAACAAAAACTTAGTTTCAAAACCAAAATGAGTATTTATGAAAAACTATTTCCCCTCTTACCCTTGTGAACTCATTCTTTCTCAAAAAAATTCATGTTCCTCAAAATTCTTACATTACTACTTAAAATTTGACACACTTGATCACTTCACTAACTTCCTCATCCTTAATTCTTGTAGATGGAGACTCAGTTCAGCAAGTTTTACCAGTTGGGAAACGGAGGTCAGCTGATCTTCGAGAGGGATTTGGATTCGCTGTCGGAGTTACTGGGACGCCCACATCCGGAGTTTCTTGGAGCTCAACTTCCAGGACCCCCAGGAGGAGACCTACAGTGGCTAGTCACCGCGGATCTTCGGGGAAGCATCGAAGCACCAACTTCTGGGAGAATTCAGTTCTCCGTTAGAGAGAACAACTGGCTAGATGGATTAGCCAGGGTAATGCATGAAGCTCTCGCACGTCTATGTGCCCTCAGTGTCAACAAGATTCAAGGAACCCGTTTTGCCCACTATGCAAGACGTGACTTCATGGGAATGCCGATGGAGATGCCAAGTCACCCAGAGTTGAGGCGTCAAGTGGAGAACCTTGACTTCTTGCTTCATGACCGACAGCAGGAACTGGACAATGCCAGAGAGTTAGCCAACCAGAACCGTGTCATTGCCGACCAGAAGGCCCAGACTTTCGCACTGCTTGTCCAAGATCGTCAGTCTCTTTGCCGCCAGCATGCAAAGAAGGATCGCACCATCGCCCGTCTTCGCAAGAAGGTGGCCGACCTCGAGAAGACCGTCAAGGAGCAGGAAGCTTAGCTTGCCGCCAAGGAAGAAGAAGATGAGGGTGAAGACATCCAGGGAGATATGGATTCTTACCTCATCAACGATGACGATTTTCTGGAAGAAGATGTTGTGGACTTCTACACTGATGATGAGGACTCCGACTTCATCGACGATGAGTAGATGCACTAGAGCACTGTCGTAGCATGAGATGTATCATCTCATTGTATCGTAGCTTATAGAATGGTTCATCAAACCATTTGTTTTCCCCTTTGATTGTTGTGGTGTGTGTTGTATCGGGTGCTTGCTTGCATGAATGAAAGTGAAGTTAGTTGAAAAAACTTGAGTCTAACTCAAAGTTTTAGCTTTGAAAACCCAAAACCATGAACCTTAGAATTTCCCCTTACCCCTATATCTATCTCAATCTTCAGATGACTCGTGGAAACCAAGGAGGGAGCAGCTCGTCGCAGGACCCAATGCTGCAGATATTGCAGAATCTTATCGCGGACCGTGAAGCAAGCAGGGCCGAGCGTCAAGCCAACTTAGCAACATTGCAGCAGATCGCCCAAATGGCTCTCAACAACCAAGGACATGGAAATCAGGATCACCAAGGATCCAAACTCAAAAACTTTCAGAACACCAATCCCCCAATCTTCAACCAATCTGAAAACCCATTAGATGCTGATGACTGGTTACAGACCATGGAAAACAACTTAGAGGTTGCCAGAGTTGATGAGAATGAGAAAGTTCTCTTCGCCACCCACTATCTGGCGGGAGATGCAAGAGCTTGGTGGAATAGCATCCGCAATATGAACCATGGCCAGGTGATGAACTGGGAAGCATTCAAGGTCAAGTTCAGCCGCACCCACGTGCCGCAAGGTCTTGTCAACAGGATGAGAGATGAATTCCGCGAATTGAAGCAAGGAAGAATGACTGTGGTAGAGTACCGTGACAAATTCTTGTCACTTGCCAGATATGCACCGGATGAGATCAACACGGAGGCCAAGAAGAAAGAGAGATTCTTAAACGGACTGCATGATGAGATGCAGACTGTCCTCGTCAACATCCGTTTCGATGATCTCGAAGAGCTAGTCGACTCTGCCATTCAGATGGAAGGGAAGATTAACCAGGCAAACGACAACCGCAAGCACCATATGATGCAACAGTCTGGATCCAGTAGTCACCAGAAGTACCGCCCCAACCCTTCACCAGGATATGCACCAAGGAACAACCGACCCCCAAATTCTCGCCCAAGCTACCCTAACCGTAGCGGAGGAAATGTGAAGTCCGGAGGAAACAATCACAACTCCGGCAATGCCAACAATTTCAATCGTGCCCCTCCTAAGAGCAACAACAACAACAACAACACTGCACCCAGAACTGGCATCAATGCTGTACCTGTCGTAGTCAAGGACAAGTCCCAGATCACTTGTTTCGAGTGTGGAGTGAAGGGTCACTACTCCAATGAGTGTCCCAAGAAGACTGCCGCCAATGCCCCTGTGAATGCCCCAGCTCAGCAGCAGCGTCATGTTCAACCAGGAAGGAGATTTGCCCTAGGGAACCCGCACAATCGCAACGGTCGTCTCTTCCACATGAACGCAGAAGAAGCCCAGGAAGCGCCAGATGTAGTGCTGGGTATGTTTTCTGTCAACTCAGTTTTAGCAAGAGTATTGTTTGATTCTGGATCATCGCATTCATTTGTCACCAAAGAATTTGTATGCACTAGTACGATTCGCCCAACCAACCTGAAGCATGTCATGATAGTTCAAATCCCCGGTTCAACAACAAAAGCTAGAAAAAATTGCAAAGCTGTACCTATCAGAATACATGGGATAAATTTTTATGCCAACCTAATTGTACTTGGAACCAAAGGATTGGAAGTAGTACTAGGTATGGACTGGATGTTAAGGCATAAAGGACTGACAGACTATGCTAAAAAATCCATCACCATGACCAGTAGTTCTGGAGTAACAGTAGAGCATATCTCTGAAACCTTACCCCGTGAATTCAAGTGCAACAAGAGTGTAGCTCTGCCCACCATAGACCAAGTCAGAGTAGTCTGTGAATACCCCGATGTATTCCCAGATGAATTTCCAGGTATGCCCCTGGATAGGGACATTGAGTTCATTATGGAACTAATCCCCGGAACTAGACCTATAGCCCAGAGACCCTATACCATGAACCCCTCAGAGTTAGTAGAACTGAAGAAGCAGTTGGATGCCATGTTAGCAACAGGTTTGATTCAACCAAGTGCATCGCCATGGAGATCACCAGTGTTATTCGTCGACAAGAAAGATGGAGGCAACCGTATGCAGACTACGTAAAGTTGAATAGCGTCACCATCAAGAACAAGTACCCTTTGCCAAAGATAGAGGATCTATTTGATCGATTGGCCGAGCTCGTATTCTCAAAGATTGATCTTAGGACTGGTTATCACCAACTTAAGATTCATGCAACGGATATTCCGAAGACCGCCTTTACTACTCGCTATGGTTTATACGAGTATACGGTTATGTCTTTTGGATTAACCAATGCCCCTGCTTATTTCATGAATCTCATGGATAAGATCTTTATGAATTTCCTCGATATGTTTGTAGTTGTGTTTATCGACGACATCCTTATCTACTCCAAGTCAGAAGAAGAGCACGAGCAACATCTGAGAATCATCCTAGAAACCCTGAGAGAGCATCAGTTATATGCCAAGTTCAGCAAGTGTGAGTTTTGGCTGAAAGAAGTAGGATTCCTAGGACATATTGTGTCTGCCGGAGGAGTCTCTGTTGATCCCACCAAGATCAAAGATGTCGAAGAATGGGAAGCCCCAACCAATCAAACCCAAGTCCGTTCATTTCTCGGATTAGCAGGATATTACCACAAGTTCGTAGAAGGATTCTCGAGCATAGCCCGACCAATGACCCAATTGTTGAAGAAGGACAAGAAGTTTGAATGGACAGACAAATGTGAAGCTAGTTTCTAGGAGCTGAAGAAGAGATTGATATCCGCCCCGATTTTGATCATGCCAGACATCAAGAAGCCGTTTGATGTGTATTGTGATGCATCCAAGATTGGCCTAGGATGTGTATTGATGCAAGAAGGCAAAGTCATCAGCGTCTCGACAATTGAAGCAACATGAGCAGAACTATCCGACCCATGACCTTGAGCTAGCAGCCGTGGTTCTAGCATTGAAGACATGGCGTCATTATTTGATGGGTAATCGTTGTGAGATTTACTCAGACCATAAGAGCTTGAAGTATATCTTCACCCAGAAGGAGCTGAATATGAGGCAAATAAGATGGATAGAGTTAATCAAGGATTATGACCTTGACATTCACTATCACCCTGGCAAAGCCAATGTGGTAGCAGATGCTCTTAGCAGATTGCCGTGTAGGCTTAACACCATGATCAAAGAGAAGCAACCAAGTTTGTATGAGGAGTTGGAGCAGTTCAGGACTGAGTTAGTTAGCAAAGGATTCCTAGCTAGCATTGAACTTCAACCCACTTTGATTAGCCAAATCAAGGAAGACTAGAAGGGAAATGAGAGTATCGATGGAATCAAACGTCGATTGGTACAGGAAAGGTACCTGGATTCACCGAAGACGAAGGAGTACTATGGTACAAAGGACGTATCTTTGTGCCAGCAGATTCGGAGCTGAAGGAGGTTATCATGAAGGAAGCTCATGATACTCTTTATTCTATCCACCCCGGAGGAACAAAGATGTATCAGGATTTGAAAGAGCAATTTTGGTGGCACAAGATGAAGGGAGAGATCGGAAGCTACATCGCCAAATGTGACATCTGTCAAAGAGTCAAAGCAAAGCATCAGAGACCTGCAGGACTGTTGCAACCATTGCAGATTCCGGAATGGAAATGGGATTCTATCGGAATGGACTTTATCACCGGTTTACCCACTTCTAGTAGGGGAAATGACTCAATCTGGGTCATAGTTGATAGACTGTCCAAGGTAGCCCACTTCATACCAGTCAAGACAACCTACCAGAGTGCAAAGCTAGCAGAGTGTACATTGCTAGGATTGTTAGTCTGCATGGAACCCCCAAGACCATCGTCTCAGATCGAGGAACCCAGTTTACTTCAAGATTTTGGCAGAAAGTTCAGGAAGGATTAGGAACCAAGTTGAATTTCAGTACCACTTATCACCCGCAAACAGATGGACAAACTGAGAGAGTCAACCAGATCTTGGAGGATATGCTTAGAGCTTGTGTGTTGGAATACGGATCAAAATGGAAAGACTGTCTGCCTTTCGCAGAATTCTCATATAACAACAGTTATCAGGCTAGTTTGCAGATGGCACCATTCGAATTCCTATACGGAAGAAAGTGTCGTACCCCTTTGAATTGGTCACAAGTAGGAGAGAGTCAGATCTTTGGACCCGACATTCTCTGAGAAGCAGAAGAGAAAGTTCACAAAGTCCGTGAGCACCTCAAGACCGCCCAATCCAGACAGAAGAGCTATGCTGACAAGAGAAGGAGAGACCTGACTTTCAATGTCGGAGATTTAGTCTGAAGGGAAAGTTAGCTCCCAGGTATATCGGACCTTTCAAGATTCTGAACCGCCGAGGAGAAGTATCGTACCAACTGGAACTGCCTGAAGAGATGTCAGCCATCCACAATGTGTTCCATATCTCGTTACTTCGCAAATGTTTGGAAGTGCCTGAGAAGACTGAAGTTTTCAAGAATATCGATCACAGAGCTGTGGAAATCAACAATGACCTGACCTATCGGGAAGTACCCATCCGTATCTTAGAAGAAGCGTATAGAACCACCAGGACCAGGAGCATCAAGTTTCTTAAGATTCAGTGGAGCAACCATACCGAGGAGGAAGCCACTTGGGAACGCGAAGATTACATTAGGACAGAGTTCCCAGATCTCTTTAGTTCCTAGTTTTCTTTGTAAATCTCGGGACGAGATTTTGTTTAAGGGGGGAAGGTTTGTAACATCCCAAAACTTTAATCCAAGCTTAACAAGATCAAATCATCCAAAAATAGGGTTAACAAAAACTTTTCCAAATTTAAAATGAAAGCATTCATATATGTGTGCATTTAAAAAAAAGGAGTTGTTTGAATTGCCATGATTGATTGATCCAATACTTGTAAAATGTTTCTTAGGTGATTTAAACCTCATCTATATCATTCCCAAACTTTTCCTAAATAAAATCAAATAAAAAAGAATTAAAAAGAAGGAATGGTCATTTTGGCAAATTTAACTCTCATGCCTACTTTGGCTATTCCTAGTACTCAATTCTTAACAGAAAGAATTCTTGATCTTTGCACCCCTTGCTAGTACACATAATGAGGTACCAAGGCCCACCTTTGGATCTGCTAAAAACATTCTATTAACTATTTTAAATGATAGTTTAAAATTGAATCTAATGCATATGCATAGATCACTCCTATTTCAAAAACCATCTATTTGAGCTCCACTTTCAAAACCCTTGCAACCAGAGACTACTTATCACTAGTGGAGATCACTCAAAAAATTTGAACTCAAAATTCAAAACTTTTCTCTTGCGGCCATTTCATCAAACACATGGCAGGAAGAATCAAACACAAATAGCTAGCTCACTGTTTCTACAGAGTTTAGCCACCCATTTTACCACAAAACACTCCCTCTATCTCCACTTGATCAAACCATGCCATTACCACCCCAACCCCTACACCCTAGTGGCCAGGCCAAGCCATGCCGAGCACCAACTCGCCGGCCAAACTTGCCCTCACCCCAGCAGACCACCTCCTCCTTCCTCTCCATGTCTAGGAGGTAGCCAACACCTCACCGCCCCTGCCCGAGCCAAGTGCTGCCGTGGACCACCGAGGAGAGCCCGCGCCTAGTGCCGCCGCACCATGCCAGTGCCGCCTCCAGAGCACGCCTTGTCCCCGCGTGCACAAGTCACCGCTCGACCGCAGCCCGCGCCCGCCGCTCCACCTCGACCTGGAGAACACCCCAGACATCCCCGTTCGCCGCCTAAAGCCTCACAACCACCGCTTGCCGTGGACACCACCGCTTCGTCCGCGCAGAGTGCCACCTCGCCCAGACCGCGTGCCACCGCCCCTACGGCCGCATTTAAGTCCTATAGCACCGCCAGGGAACCGCCCATCGATCGCCATCCCCCGCCATGCCGCTAGCTCGCCGTAGCCATGTCGCCACCGTCGACTGCCCATCCCGCTCGGTCTCACTGTCGGGCCTATAAAAGGAGCCCTCCCCAGCCATTCTTCTCCACACCATTCCACTCCCCTCACCTCTCTGAACATCACCCACCTCTAGCCGGAGCAAGTGGAGCAGCAGCTCACCGGAATTGGAACCAGAGCCACCGCCTCTGGAGGAGAAGGGCTTCGTTGATTTCGACCACCCCAAGCTCCGTCGCAACCGCGCCTCACCTCGCTGTCGTCTTCCACTTTGTTTGCCCGCCTTGCCGACCCCGCTGGAGCCCTGGTACGCCCCCAGTAGACCCCCACCGAGCCGCTAGGGTTCGAGCTCGTCTGCGACCTGTTCATCGTCGACGACGACCCTCAGCCGTTGATCTCGCTTCTAATCGCACGGCCCACAGCGCGCGTACTGTTTCGCATGTTAAGTGCCGCTGACAAGCGGGACCCCCTGTCAGCTGAGCCCCGTGCCGCGGACCTCCACTGGGCCGGCCCATTTCTTTTCATGCGCTAGCCCATAGATTCAAATCTGGTTTTTCCTTTTTTACTTAAATCTAGTTTCTATCCCCTATTTCAAAAATCAATTCAGAGAGTTTTATAAATCCAAATTGCATGAAACCAATTTTGTCTGAACGGTATTGAAATAATCTATCCAAGCCCCTTGGATTTAGTTCAATTAGAGTTATAGATCTCTCCTAATAAAAATAACAAAACAGAAGCATTTGCACCTTGCAACATTTTTATAAAATCAACCAAGTTAGCTTTTGAGTTAATTCCAACTCTCAAAAATCACATTTCATTATATCTATCTAAATATGTAATAATATTAAAGTTTACATGCAGTTACTTTGGACTAGTACCAAAATAATGCTATATAAGCATTTCTAGTCACTTTAAATCATTAAATAATGAACTTAAACCAAAGTAATATTGATCCAACCCTTAAATCTCATTCCCACATGTTAGAATATGTGGTGATGACATGTGTCAACATAATCCCATATTTTAAGTGGTGAATATTAAACCTTAGTTAATTTTTCAATGAGTAGAAATTACTTTTCTAAAATAAAAAGGTTGAAACTATTGAATTAAACTTGTGATGATAATAGATCATCAATTGTGTGTTTTAGAATGCTACTTAGCCTAGTTAAGTATGGTTTGGTGATTGTCTACTCCCTATGTATTTATAGACGCTAGTACCGACCAAACTTTCGAGGAGGAGGAGTTCTACCAAGAAGAAGAAGAAAACTTCAACCACTGCACCAACCAACGCAAGCTATTGTTAGCAAACTAGATTTAAACTAGATGGTTTAGCAAAGATGCCTTAAGCATGTTTTGATCACACCCCTTTAACTATTAGTACCCCAAGTCTTATTGACAAGTTTTACCTCCCTTAGTTCACACAAAGTTCTTTACTTGTTTTAAAGGTAGCATAAAAAGTATAAAACTTGACCTACTTAGAAACCTTTAGATGTCATTCTATGGCATGAGATTGAAACCATACTTTCCACCTTAGTGAATACTCTTAACTTAGTATTTTAGAATAGATCAAAAACTTGAGTCACTTTAGATGGGAACACTTAGTGAAAATGAATTGTGAAAACCTTGGAATGATGAGTCATTCTTTTGAGATGGTTTGACATGTGTTGAGAGAAACAACTGGTTTATGATGATGAAAATGACGAGGCATGAGCCTTAACCCGTTTATAAAATTGGTGGTTGGATTCGGATGCGATACCATTCCAAATTTATCGTACAACCACATTACCTGAATTGGGTAAGGCTTAGCTGGAAATTTATTTGCATTAGTATTAGTTCCCTCACGGGAGAGGTCTGAGCTGAGGCTACCTCTCAATGTTGTCCACCTATGCAAAGGCCCAAGATGGTGATGGTCATGGTTGGGAGGCCATGCTCATAGGAGAGGTTCTTGTACTAGGGTGTGTAAAGGAAGGTTATGTTTGATTATCTGCATACTAAGTATGATGATTCAGAGTTATCACATGATGTATCGAATCTTGTGGTGAAAGTGTACCACCTCTGCAGAGTGTCAAACTATTGAATAGCGTCATGCGGTTATGGAATAGCTTGAATGTTTTCGTTGTCAGCTGTTTTCTAAATAACTTGACATGAATGATGAACTTTGACTTGACCACAACAGGGTTGTGTTGATAATAATAGCCTCCCAACTTAAGTGATTCTAGAACTTTACTTTATCTTTCTTTGCTTCTGAACTCAGCTTAGGTTTCAAACTTAACTTGATAGTTAACTTAGATTCAATACTTTAACTTAGAATTATACCCCTTGTTAGTAGTAGTTTGTGAGTACTTAAAGAGTACTCATGGCTTTTGTCCCTGGCTATTATCATGGCCAGACTATGAAGGAGATTATCAAGATGATGGTCAGTAGGACGGCTATGATAACTAGGACTATCTGCCTTCGTCAGCATTGCCTGTGCCCCTGAAGATGGACCCCACCACTACGCTATCGTTTATTTCCGCTGCTTGTTGTATTAAAGACTGGATCATGAGATCCTTATTTGTGTAAAACCTTATGTATGGTTTGTAATGGATGATGTACTGTGATATCCAATCTGTTATGTCTCGCAAAAATGGTAATCCTGGGATTGCGAGGTATGGCATAACGGGCATCTGGGATTAAAAATCCGGGTGTTGACACTTGGGCATCCCCAATCTTTGACGCTTGTACTTCTTGGATATTTCTTGGGGTGACACACGTGGCATCCCCAAGCTTGAGCTTTAGTCCATCCTTCATCTCATTACTCATTTCTTCCATACACCTGAAATTTTTCCCTTCATACAAAACTTCACGCAATCTTTATTAGCAATATTAGTGCACTCAAGATAATAGGTCTTTAGGTTCAGTTCCAACACCAATAAAACTTCCATTAAAACACAAGCTACTGTAGCACTTCCCTCAAAAAGCTCAATTCCCCAAAAGAACTCAAAAAGGAACCAACAAGAAGCAAATGCAGAAAATGGCAGAAATGTGTCAAAACATACCAGCAGGTAAAGACGAATTTTTTCGAAGTCCTTATGTTGCTCAAATCAAAAAGAGTTGAACTAACTAAAGTTAGATAACAACCTGGGGCAGAAGCAAAAAATTCACGCCTCAAAAGGATGTACAGAGATTTTACACGAATTTTTACGGTGAAGCACAGAAATCTGCTTTGGGACAACAACTTTCCCAATCATTATTTCTCTCTCATTAGAGGTTACTCTGGCACAAAAAGCAAATAAAAAGGATAAGGAGCGGGTATTACTGAAGTAATAACTTCCAAGACTCATCTAAAACTTTTGGGTTATCTCCCAATAAGTACTTTTCTTTAACGCCTTTAAGTTAGGCATAAGAAGCAAGAAAAAGGATCAAGTGTTCTCAAATGAAGAAGCATTAAGAGCAAATTTTTTTTTCATAGGAGAGGCAAAATAAATCTTCTCTCTCTTCTTAGGGAAGTGTTCTATACCTTTCTTGAGTGGGAGTTGATATTTAATGGTGCCTTCTTTCATATCAATAATGGCACCAACAGTTCTAAGAAAAGGTCTTCCCAAAGTAATAGGACAAGAAGCATTGCATTCAACATCCAAAACATAGAAATCAACAGGGACATAGGCATTGTTAACCATAATAAGAACATCATTAATACTCCTCATGAGTTTCTTTTTAGCATTATCATCAAGTGGGACATTCAAATAACAATCTTCAAGTGGTGGCAAATCAAGCATATCATAAATCCTTCTAGGCATAATAGAAACACTACTATCAAGATCACATAAAGCTTTGAAATCAAAATCATTCACTTTCATATTAATGATGGGTTCGCAACCATCTTCTTGTTTTATAGGAATAGAAGCTTTATGTTTCATCTTTTATTCTTTAATCTTTATGAGAGCATTAGTAATGTGTTTTGTAAAGGCCATGTTCATAGCACTAGCATTAGGACTTTTAGCAAGCTTTTGTAGGAACTTAATAACTTCAGAGATATTGCAACCATCAAGATCGAAATCATAATTATCATATAGGGTAGTAGAGCTATTACTAGCCTCAACACTAGTGGTAGTGATAGTAGAAACACTAATGTTTCTAGCAATTTCATCTTCTCTTTCCCACTTAGCATGCAATTCAGCTAATAGTCTAACATTTTCATCAATTCTTACTTGTATGGCATTAGTGGCTGCAAAGGGATTATCAATAGTTTCAGGTTTAGCAGCCATTTTATTCAAAGAAGATTGAGCTTCAGCTAAATATGCTATATTTCTTTCAGCATTAGAGAGTTTTTCCTCAATAGTTTTATTAAAAGCAGTTTGTTTACTAAAAAGTCCTTAAGCATAACTTCAAGTTTAGAGGGAGCACTCCTTTGTTGTTGTAGGAATTTCCATAAGCATTACCATTGTTGGGAGGATATGGCCTATAATTGTTGCTACCAAAATTATTCTTGTAGGCATTGTTGCTAAAATTGTTATTTCTTATAAAGTTCACATCAACTTGCTCTTCTTGAGCAACCAAAGAGGCTAAGGAAATATTATTTGGATCAATATGGGCTTTCCCATTAACAAGCATAGACATAATAATATCAATTTTATCACTCAAGGAGGAGGTTTCCTCAACATAATTTACCTTCTTACCTTGTGGAGCTCTTTCAGTATGCCATTCAGAGTAGTTAACCATCATACTATCTAGAAGCTTTGTTGCAACACCCAAAGTAATGGTCATAAAGGTACCTCCAGCAGCAGAATCCAATAGGTTCCTTGAAGAATAGTTCAATCCTGCATAAAAAGTTTGGATGATCATCCAAGTAGTCAGTCCATGAGTGGGACAATTCTTTACCAAAGATTTCATTCTTTCCCAAGCTTGAGCAACATGTTCATTATCAGATTGCTTAAACTTCATTATTTCACTTCTCATAGATATAATCTTAGCAGGAGGATAGTATTTTCCAATAAAAGCATCTTTGCACTTAGTCCAAGAATCAATACTATTCCTAGTTAAGGAATTCAATCACTCTTTAGCTTTTCCTCTCAAAGAGAAAGGAAACAATTTAAGCTTAATAATATCTCCATCTATATCCTTATGCTTTTGCATCTCACAAAGTTCAATAAAGTTATTTAGATGGGCAGCAACATCTTCATTACCAATACCAGAAAATTGTTCTCTCATAACAAGATTGAGTAAAGCAGGTTTAGTCTCAAAGAAAGTAGCTTCAGGAACATGTGGAGCAATAGGTGTGCTTATAAAATCATTGTTGTTGGTGCTATTGAAGTCACACAACTTAGTGTTTTCAATAGTCATTTTTTATGTGTTTTTGATAAAGAAATCAAACTTGTAAAACTATTTTTTGTGTTTTTGATAAAGGAACAACCAAACAAAGCAAAAGTAAACTAAGCAAAACAAAAATAACAAAGTAAAGAGATTGGTTATGAGGGACTCCCCTTGTGAAGATGTCCTTGACTCCCCGACAACGGCGCCAGAAAATATGCTTGATGGCCCAAAATATATCGAGCTTGTTGGGGAACCCCAAGAGGAAGGTATGATGAGCACAGCAGCAAGTTTTCCCTCAGTACGAAACCAAGGTTATCAATCCAGTAGGAGCAAGGAAACACCCCAAAGGTGTTGCTAGCTGGACGTTGGCAGGGTGTACTACCGGTACCAGCAGCAACGTGGAGACCTGCACAACACAACCACAGAACTTTGTCCCCAACTTGCAATGAGGTTGTCAATCTCACCGGTTTTGCTGAAAACAAAGGATTAAACGTATCGAATGGAAGGAAGTAATAGTTTGTAGAAAGTAACACAAAGCAGTAAATAGTTTGTAGATTGAATGTAAAAGTAAGGACTAGGGTCCATAGTTTACTAGAGGTGGCTCTCCTTAAGATAGATAACATGCTGAGTGAACAAATTACAGTGGGACAATTGACAAACATCGAGAAAGCATACAAGCATATACTACTCATCTTGACTCCTTTGAGATTCGATTGGGCATTACAACATTATACATAGACCGCCATCCAACTTCATTTATGACTAATAATCCACCTTCAGGTTATCATCCGAACCCCCTTCAGTATTAAGTTGCAAGCAACGGATAATTACATTACGAATTACGTGTAAAGTAAACAATACGATTGTTCTATGAACAAAGGATTGTTGTTTTCTCCCTAGTAGCAACAACACATCTAGTACCTTAGAGATTTCACTTCCCAGTTACGGAGGCATGAACCCACCATCGAGCATAAATACTAACTCTTGGAGTTGCTAGCATCTACTTGGCCAAGATAGCTACTAACAACGGAAAGCATGCAAGATCACAAATAACAGAGACATGATAGAATCAATAATCAATCTGAAATAGCATCTCAATATCCATCGGATCCCCACAAAAACAACATGCAGAATTACAAATAGATGATCTTGATCATGAACGGAGCTCACAAGATCTAGACATGAAAGCACAAAGGAGGAGAACCAGTCATCTAGCTACTACATGGACCTGTAGTCCAGAGATGAACTACTCACGCATCACATCGGAGGCTTGCATGATGATGAAGAAGGCCTCCAGGGTGAATTCCTCTCTCCGGCAGGGTGCCAGGAAGAGCTTCAGATCCCTCTCGATCTAGGGATGGAGATGACGGTGGCTACAGACTCTTTCGTGGAATTTTGATCGGGTGGCTTAGGGTTTCTGTATCAGAGGCAATATATAGGCAGAAGGAGAGGCCGAGGGGGTGCCTGGGGTGGCCAGACCACCCCCTGGTGCGGGCTAGGCCTGGCCGCGCAGCCAGGTGGTGTGGCCGGGCCCCAGGCCCTCTCCGTCTCTTATTCTGGCCCTAGGTGTCCCCCGGTAAAATAATAACTTTGGCTTTTGTCCTGTCCAATTCCGAGAATATTCATTTTCTGACTTTCCTGGAACCAAAAATAGCAGAAAACAGGCAGCTGGCACTGTGGCTCTTATTAATAGGTTAGTCCAAGAAATCATATGAAAATTACTCCAAAGTATGGGCAAAACACTCAGTGGTGGGAACAGCGAGGGCACGCGGCGAAGAGGTGAGTGGATAAAGATCGCATGTACTACTGCACCCTACTATCATGGTGCATGTCCTGAGATCCTTCACTAAAAAACTCCAAGAGTCAGATTCAACCGAGAAAAAATTGTTAGTGGTAAATTGACGAATAGAGATCAAATTATTAACAATGCAAGTAGTAATAAGGTCATCACGAAGAGTGACACGGCGATTAAATTGCGATTGGAAAGGGAAACATGACCGAAGTTAGTGATGGGAATAGAAGAACCATCACCTACGATGACATGTTTGTGAGGAGAATTAGAGGAGAGAGTTGATATTACTAGCATCCGAAGACATGTGGGAAGAAGCTCTGGTGTCCATGTGCCAATCCGTAGGGGCATGGAGGATCATGGTGTTGAAGTATATCACGAGGGCGGATGGATCCCAGTTGGTGCCAATGTAGGGATGTAGGCGGGTAGTCGAGTAAGGAGACCATCACGGGGTGGGATGATGCATGTAAGGGAGAATGCATCGTCATGTAACCCTTAGTAGGGGTAGGCGAAGGTGCGTTGGGACACAGACCTAGGAGACCCGGGTAGATGGAATCAGTGCATGTATATGTCACTCGTCCAGGGGTTTTGCGGGCTGCGAGGGAGGGAGCACCGTTGCCCCTAGTCTTACTTGTTTCCCCTTCTTCCAGCTAGAATCGGTGGTCGATGGAGCGCCATAGTCAGTGTGACCGGCATGGGGGTACGACACCGGAGGAGCAGGGGCCACATGTTGATGGACACTAGACGGAGGAGTGACATAGAAGGACGTGGGCGATGACTAGCGCGTGTTGTAGGGATTGATAACTTGAAGAAGAAGCATGCTCCGGAACTACATGAACAGGGGAACGGTGTTATGAGTGGCACCAAGGAGACTGTCATGTCGAGGCCCTTGATGGTGTTACAAACGAGAGCGTCATCTACAAATGGGTCACCGATCTCGGCGCGGGCATCTACAACTGTCTTCTTCTCGAGGCAGTACACGGTGATGGTCTTGTCCCCATGCTCGATGTTGCGGAATTTCTGGGCAACATAGCCCGCATGTGTCTTCTGGTTGTCGTAGAAGAGGGGCGATGATGCGTGCGAGGACAGCGTAGGTGTTGGTGGTCACCTCCATCACCATGTCGACAATGACTGGGTTGATGGACACATACATACAACGATGGACAGTGGAGTCCATCCGCGGCCATTCTTCATCACCGGCGGGAGGAATGACCGTGTCGAGGTGGTCGGTGAGCTTGTATTGGGTGGCGGCGACATGGAGGAAGTTGTGCCACTTTGTGAAGTTGGAGGCCTTGAGGTCGAGGGTGACAGGGATCAAGGACTTCATGCTTTGGATCATTGTGGCCTGATGTAATGCCCTGGCTACCATAGGTCCAGTGGTTGTTACCCCTGGCAGCTCTCTAGGATCTCTAGACTGGTCCCACCTACCAACACTAGTATTTTGCGCACTTTGTGCTCACTAGTGCACACCCGGGAACAATTTTTCGATCGGTCACCCATCCTCAAATTTCTCTAGACCAAGCACGCTTAACCTGGAGGTTCTTTGGGTTGAACTTTCGGAAAAAAGTTGTAACTTGTTGGTATGAGTATCCTATCAATCCTATTAAGTCATGTGTCAGGATCTCACATACACCCAGGCTTAGAAGATTAAATACCTCATCGAACAACAACCTAGGCCAGGAATGTCCCCTCTTGGCACATGTATGTGCATCCAGTGCCGACAAATGTGTCAAGTTTTGTCCCATAACGGGCCACACGCGCCATGTGCCACATTTCCGTGCCCTTAACCTGCACACGCCCGTGTAACCATGAGGATCGGTTCTGATACCACTTGTAATACCCTGTCCACCACAAGCTCAGACGATGTTACCCCTGGAAGCTCTCTAGGATCTTTAGACTGGCCCCACCTACCCATACTAGTATTTTATGCTCACTTTGTCCTCACTCATGCACACCCATGAAAAACTTCCCGGGCAGTCATCCATCCTCAAATTGCTTTAGGCCAAGAACGTTTAACCTGGAGGTTTTTTGGATTGAGCTTTCAGAAGAGAAGTTGTAACTTGTTGGTATGAGTATCCTATTAATTCTATTAAGCCATGCGCCAGGATCTCACACCCGAGTCTAAAGCACGGCGAAGGGGGGGTTGTTGGCATTGGACATGGAAACGGCGGGGGAGGATGTGCGGCGGGAAAATGTACGAACCATAGTGGTGCAGGGACGGTAGTAGAGAGCAGAACATTTATCCGATACCATGATAAAATGAGAGAATGAGACTGATTGACTACAATATCGTGGGTCTCTTGGTATCTTGTATTAATAGGCTGATTACAAGAATACATGTAAACAATCAAATACAAACCTAACCATAATGTCCTGATTTATATGCAAATATATATACGCTAAATATAGAAGGATATAACTGAATATCTCCGATATTGGGTTTACCTAACAAATTCGTTCACTAGAACACATTGACTGAACTTGCGTGAGAGTGGTCTAGTCCCAAGGCCTTAGTTGCCAACTACTTCAGATTCATGTTCCTTGATCGAGCCAAATGTGGTTGGGTTACTATTTTCGTGCTCCATTAAGTTACTACTTACTTTTGTCTACCGCTCGAAACTGACCTCACTTTTCCCTCTCTTTCTGTATCTTTTGTTGTAAAGTGCTAGGCACCAGCAGACTAAAATGATGTATCTATGAGCTCAAGCATTTGTCGAAGCACTACGATTCGTTTGTTTTGTCTACTTTCATCTATTTAATTGTCTATGTACTTGTACGTGTATGCGTCCGTGTATCGGTGGCAAACTTACGGACGCGCCCCTCCAATGTTTGTCCTATGGAGCCATCATTCTATCGCGGTAAGATTTCTGGAAAAAAAAACAATTATCACATATAGTATGTCATCTTTTGTTGCGTACGCTCCAAGCTATTCTTCCTATGTATCATCGAGAACGGATGTTCCATCTGTTTGTCAAGACATGTGCATCATGCTCACGATTGTTCACTCTATGTCTATACTCTTATCTATTCATCTCAGCAACCGATTTGCCTCATCAAATGGTCTGCAGGCCATGCCTCGAGAGGCCCAGAGAGGGATCTAGTAAACGTAAAAACTATAAATAAAAGGTATTATATGCTTCTATATTTTGGGATAATTAATTAGATAAATTTAAAATGCAAGCAAATTAAAACAGACTGAGGTGCATGGGTTCACTTGACCTTTCTCTTATAAACATGGTGGCAGGAATATACCTTTTCTAGAAAAGATAAATATTGATGCATGCTTTATGTAGTGTTTGATTTGCATTCGTACATGCATTATGTCATAGCGTGAAGACGATGCAACACATTTCTCTAATAATCGAACCTCCGCGTGCTAGAATTTAGTGGACAAAGAAAATAACCTTAGGTAATGTGAAATTATGTTGAATAAAAAATATGCCACTTCGAATAAACGAGATCACCTTTG
Source organism: Avena insularis (assembly GCA_023614405.1). Lineage (NCBI taxonomy): Eukaryota > Viridiplantae > Streptophyta > Magnoliopsida > Poales > Poaceae > Avena > Avena insularis. The sequence continues at coordinate 459,570,568 of CM042696.1, read as the reverse complement.
ATGTCACTAGATGATAGTAGTCATATATTCCATTATGCCTAGTGAGATAAACATATAAAGGTAAAAACCATAGTGGTTTCCAAATTTTCTGTCACTATCTAGTTGCTACTACAAGTTAACTCCATATAATACACATGTTTCCCCTCTCGCGTCATAGCATACTAGTTTGATCAGAAAAAAAAAATATATATATATATATATATATATACATGAATAGGGTAATAATATACATCTACATATACATCAAACGTTTATTGAAATTGCATCTCATATCTCATCAAATTACATAGATGGTAGTAATCATGTAGGGAAACTCATATGATCCTAAACACAGTAATACATAGAGAGAGAGAGATCATGCTTATTGCCACAAACTCATAGTCCAGGGTGAACTACTCCCTATTTATCATGGTGGCGGTGAACACATGGTTGGAGGAGTCAAACGAGCAACTGGGGTGGCTCTGACAGCGTTTCGCCTCCAATCTTCGAAGATATATGTTTTGATGATCTATAAATGGTGTCCTCCTCCTCGTGAATTCGCAAAAGGAGGGAATATAATAGTCGGTTTTAAGCCAAAACACATCCCTTGGTGAAAGAATGAGGTAAATCAGGCGACCGAGGGGGCAGAACCCCTCCATGTTATGCTTTGGCCCACTGGTTGTGTCGTGGGGTGGTTCTAGGCCTTCGTGTGTCCTTTTGGCCCTCCTTCTGGCACAATGCTTCTTCTTGATAAAACGGGCATGGCAAAAATCGTAGGTCCCTTTGAGTTTACAAAGGTCCCTGAGAGTTAAAAGAATATATAAAATAGGGTTTACCTGTTCTATAGGGTTATAACCCAAAGAGAGAAGGACTTAGTGGAAAATCCCCAAAATCAATAAAATACACGGTGAAACCTCTAGATATGATACAAATATATGAGATAATAGCATAATAAACTACAAAAATTATAGGTACATATCCAATGTATCCGCATCCACAAGCTTAATTTATGCTTATCCTCAAGAATAATGATAATAAAGAAATGAACCTTGGAGATACTCAAAGTGTAATATTGCATTGTGGTAAATAACATCGATGTTCATCACATAAAGTGATAAATAAAATAAAATTCGATAAGGTTAAACAATAAAAAATCATGCACTATAGTAATCTATCAAAGTACCATGGATAATGATGCAAACTTATGTGTACATAAGCAAGTTTATGCAAAAAGGAATTGTTACTAAGCTTTCTCAAGAAAACTTTAAAGGTTTGGAGAGAATGAAAAACAAGATAGGCCCTTCACTCAGGGAAGTAGGGATTAAACATGTGCTAGAACTTAGATTGTTCGAAACAGAATAAAAAATTGGGAGGCGTAGCTCATGTCAATGGTTCATCGTAGGTGTGGAAAGTTCTATTGCCCCTATCATAAGCATATTTATTAGAACCTTTTTCTTCTTCCAAATGTCCTAAATGATGCATACGAAATAGAAGTAAACTAGATGTTAACACTGAGCTTGAAATGTCTCATACTATCTGCACTGATAGTCAGAACAAGAATATGATGATATCAAGATCAACTCGTTGTTGGATAAAATGAAAACATTTCAATTATGATAGCACAAATTCAGTTAACATTTCAATCACAATGTTGTCTCGATCCTACAAACTTTCCTTTTTTAGTAAGGATACTACAAACATTCCATTCATATAAACATTTTATATCCTGTTTCGTTTCACCCCTTTTTTGTTTCCTCTGCCTCTTTTCTACTATCCTTAGCAATGGAGGGTCTTGTCAAATTTACTGACTGGTAACTAACAATATGTTGTCCTGGATGGCTTCTCCTACGTGTCAAAATCATAACCCCAAGGGCCCAGGTCCCGAAAGGTGCCTCACTGAAAGTGCATCTAGTGCCCTCGTAGTGGGTTTTGGATGATTGATGAAAATACGTTTAAGGGACTAACAATTTTATCCGGTGTGCATAGGAACATAGTCCCAGAGTGTTTGTTTTATGTTATGAAGATGGCCCCTTCAAAATTACGTTCAATAACACACTCATAAAGGACTCAAGACAGACATCAACTTGATTCATGAAGCATATCGAGCGTGCTTGAGTACTACATAAGGGCAATGTTTAAGCATGGTACCGGTTAAAGAATAAAAGGCGCAGATGCTGCCTTGAAGCAAAGAATGATTGTAGCGTGCTTGAAGACTTGATGCGTAGCAAGGATGAAGATAGTAGTGTCTTATATCATGGCTTTGAGTCATACAAACAACCGTATTGTTAAGGAGGGTTTAATCTTCAAGGTTGAACTTGAGACATGTTATACGCTCATCTCAATCCGATCAAATATATCTATCCTTAACAAACAATACCCTTCTGTTTGAAATCTCTTGATGTATTAGTCTCTATTACAGCTTGAGACCCTATCTTGAACACGATGGTTGAAACAGAGGTCGTGTCCTAGTAATAAACATGTGTTGAGTCGAGTGCCTGGTGATGAGATGATGCCTAGGAGTTAGGCCTTCATGGCCATGATTGAAGCCCTAAGTGATTGATGCATTCCTGCACCTCACCGCTTGAAGAGGGCAACCTCAGTTGAGGAAAACCTCAAATGAAGAATTGGCCTCGACACTCTTTCGTTCGCAAGTACATCTTCCAATGGCTAGATTCTCAAAGCATCTATAAATAGAACCTAAGCCCCAATCGGTAGGGTTGGCAAACCGAGGTAAACACAAAGATCTTAGCTAGCGATGTAATCTGTCAATATTTCTCATCCCTCTCTCTCACATACACACAAGTTTATACATATCTATTGCTGAGAGTTGGAGTTGATTGTTTGCGTTTTTTGAGCACCATACAAGAGTGGGATGAGGCCAACAAGATCAAACTGTTACCCTTGGATATTCAGCATCTCCTAGACAGTTAGTTGTCCACAGTTGAGCACCCAAGGTGCACTAGTAGGAAAAGCATCATTGGCGCGGCGTTGCGAAATCGCCGTTAGCGGCGAGCATGCGCCACACAACTAATACGGTGCCACTGGCAACTCATACAGGCAGCGTCGCATCCCAAAGCCGTGGGTATTATGCAAATCGGTATCGTGGGGCTGGCACGCTACCCGTAAACATGTCATCGGAGGGCAAGTGCAACGCTGCTAGCACATGCGCCAACAGTGGCGTGCAAGATCAAACACCACTAGTACGTGGCAACATATATTTGTGGCGATCGCAATTCGATATATTTGTGGCGGTTGCAATTTGTGACGGGGAAAAACGGTGGCAATTCTAAATATCCATTTAAATACAACATTAACATTAAGACAAATTTCATTAAAACACGAAGGATTCGAAATAATAGGAAAATACTACTGAAACTAGATAGATCTTGAAACAGCGTTGCTGCTCCTGCCGCCGCTCCTTCAGTCCAAGTCATTCAGACTCATCCCTTGGCCCTGGTTCGTTAGCGGCGTCAGCGGCACCAGCCTCCAACATCCACTACCATGAACGTGCTTCGGCAGCGGCATCATCCTCCAACGCTACCTGCGCTGTCGAAGATGGTGATGAAGCCTAAATCTGCCGAAATCAAGAGGTTGGTGACGGTATGGCGGACGGGCTCTACCTCGTCGGAGGGCAGGGTTGGTACCACACGCGGGTCAGGGTCTGCACGGCAGTTCTGGAACACGTCAACGGTGAGGTCTTCGAAGCAGACGATGGCATCCTGCCTCTCTGCGATGAAGAGCATCGGCCAGTGGTTGGCACCGACGGTGAACTAGGGATCATCCCTCTCCACCTCGGTCAGGGCCGCGCGGCGCTCATGGATGGGGGCTTTCAGCGCCAAGCCCGTGGGGATAGGCGGTATGGCGTGGCGCCATCCATTTTGGGTCACGGAGAGCTGGAAACCGGTAAGGTCCCATGGTGACATGTTGCTTCGTCCCCGTCCCCAGCTCATGCCCTGGCCCCTGCCATAGCCCCTACCCCTACCCGATGACGAACCTCTGACCATGGCCTCCGGTAGGAGCTAATCTACACTCGAAATGGCAATGACAATGGCGCCGACGAACCTTCTACTAATAGACCGAATGGCAGTGGACTTGATGGCAGAAGTCAGGTGTCCGACGCAGTGTGGTGTAGAAGACGTTAATGGCGGTGTTTTCCCGAAGCAAACGCCACCGTGCGCAGAATAATAGTGGTGTTCAGTCTAAACCGCCATGTTACCGCATGTTCGCCCGCAAAGCCTTGTGGGCCCCGCTAACCGGCCGCGTTTTTCTGATGGGCCACGCTGCAAGCGAAATCCTGCCCGCCACATTGCTGTTTTCGCTACGCCGCCGGTATTTTCCGATGTTACCCGCAGCGTTAGATTTTTCTGGCCCGCTACTAACCTGCGGTGCCTATAAGGGTTTCTCTACTAGTGGTGTGGCCTGGCCAAGGTATCGTCGTCAAGCGTCGAAGGAGTGTATCGTCATCAAGCGCCTCAAAGGAGTGTATCGTCGTCAAGGAGTGGATGTTGAAGCAAGGTTTGGAGATCAGCTTGAAGAACTCCTGCTATAGATTGAGTGAAGCAGAGGAAGCTTGCGCCAACGGAGAATAAGGCATATTCATTTTGGTCGATGGACTTAGGTTCATGCGTTTGGAGACTAGAGCTGATTCAACATGTCAAACCGGGAAAACAAATCAGGTGCACTATGTCTCCTTTATGAACTACTCCCTCCATTCCAAAATATGAGATGGTTTAGCTTTTGTGAAATGAATGTATCGACATTCATTTCACAAAAGCTAAACCATCTTATATTTATAAAACGGAGAGAGTATTTTATTTTTGTTTTTCTTGTGTCGTTTGATCTATTCTATTGGTTGAAAGCATGTTCATTTCATGTTTGTTTTTCTTGTGCCATTTGATCCATTCTATTGGTTGAAGCATGTCCAGTCCATCGTCATTTTAATCTGTGTTTCATCCCCATTCTTGTCTACTTACGCTTCATCCTGTAATTCCTTCTGAGTTACTTCTTGCAAGCCGGTCAACGGTGTAGTTTAACCCCCAGATACCCACCCATCAAACACCAAAAGTCATTTCTGACCAACATGCTCCAACGGGCACATATCCTGTCACAACAGGGTAAGCACCCGTCAGCGACATCATATTCTATGTGCCAAAACATTAAAAATAATCAGGTAAAAAAACATAATTAATAAAAACAAATTAGTAAACATCACTACAAGTAACGTGAATGCATACCCGCAAAAAAAAGTAACGTGAATGCAAGTGTCCTAGACCGACATGTAGAATCGTGATCGTGTGTCTGACGGATCTCCTTGGATCCAATCTTGTCCGACAAATCTCTTTGGATCCAATCATTTTTCAAATCCACGGTTGTCATCGGTCATCATTGGGGATGGTTGCTAAGACAATTTCCTGTTTGTCTCCTTTAGGGGTGTGTTCGGTTGGTGTCACCAAGTGGAATAAAATGGAATGGTTCCACACCTGAGAGCCGTTCTAGTGTTCAGTTGATAAATGGAATGGAACAAGGTGGTTCCTCAAAAGAGAATATTCCCTCTAGATCCAGAATGCATCCATTCCACCAAATTGGTGAAATCTCCCCGTTCCTCTATGCTAAAGCCACCTAAACGTTCTCACTCTCTCTATTTTCTTGCTATCCTTTTTGCTAAATGCACCCGAACATAGAACGAAACCGTTCCATTCCATTTTTTGGTCCAACCGAACATAGGATGAAACCATTCCATTACATATTTTTTGTCCTAACCAAACACAAGAACAGAACCAACCCATTCTAGTGGAATGGAACCATGACATTCCATTCTACTTCGTTCCCAAACTGAACACACCCTAGGTGATTGAGGGAGAGGATAGTGACGCATGCTAGTGTTTGCAAGTCATCCCTAGGTGATCAAATGACTTATTTATAATTTTTATTACTTTTAATGCTCTTTGTCCTGTTGTTTATGATTATTAATAGATCGGTAGAATTTGTAAAAAAAAAACTACAAGTGAACACGCTTGAAAAAGCAACACTGTCTGCAACTACTCATTAATATGATGGAAACATTAAACTTGCAGAAAACAATTCATGATACGGTGGTAAAAACCCATAAAATGCAACACGGTACTTGTCATTTAGCCACAGCTCAAACAAACATTCCTTATCTCATTGACATGATGGAAACATCAAACTTGCATAAAACAATTCATGATACGATGGTAAAAAACCATAAAATGCAACACGGAACGTCTCCGACTTGTCATTCAGCTGCAGCTCAAACAAACATGCCTTAGCTTGTTTGTCTCAGCTCGTATTGGTGGCAAATCCTCAATGGTGTAGCCTCAGAAACTGGCCTTTCCTCCGACCAAAGCTCCATGTTCAAATCACCTGTTCCCCAGTGCACCGAACATTTGCTAACCTGACTGATCTCAAAACGATTTACCAAACTGAGCCCTGCGCATTTGTCCACCAGCATCCATTCCCCTGGTAGTTTCCGAGATGAAAAATGAAGCACAAAATCAATACAAAAGTAACAGTTTTATGTCAAAAATGCTGATCAGGCCCAAAAAAATTTCTCAGAACGTTGAACAGATTAATTTACCATTTGGCCGGAGGTCTCCCTCAAATGTTACTTCTCCAGATTCAGGGGAGATCTCTTGCTTAGAACCATTGATCGCTGTGAAAGCAACAACCACCTCTGTAGGGTGGAGAAGAGTGAAAGTAGGATGCACTCGCAAACATACCAACCTTCAAAGAAAAACAAGTTTCAATGTGCCGTGATATTATTTCACTTTGAATAATCAAAGATGTATATGACTGAAACTTTGTATAATCAATAATCACTAACTATGGTAAATAAATTGGAAATTTGATCGAAACAAATATCAATTTCTCTTTTTAAAATTGCTAGGAGAAAAGTACAAAACGGGCAATCTAAGATATAACAGTATCTGAGAACATTTTCTTTTATTGCACCAGTGCATGTCCATGGGAGCATTCACCTGACTGCTTTTATTGTAACTACATATGTCATGAGCTGCACAATTCCTGATTAAAGATTTACAAACATGATTTTCTTATTAAATGTAGCACACTCACCTTGAGAACCCACCAGAGCCAGCACCAACACTTCTTGCTTGAATGCTAGAATCAATCTGAACAATCTTTGCATTGTGTTGCAAAATGGATATGTGGCGCTGAAGAACCAGACCACCCCCAATATCTCCTTCCAAACAAATAGATTCCTCCTCTCCTGATTGCTCAGCATACCTCCTATAATTTTTGTAATAGTTATTTTCTTGCCAAAACTGGAACTACACAACAAACTATTCACCCAAACAGCCTCAATGGTGATCTTACTTAACGACTTTGTACTCTTCTGTGCAGCCAGCAGACCTGTATTCAGTCCCGCTATATTCTTCATAACCATTGATTTCAATCCTGCTATGAAGCCACTGGGAATCTGCAATGATTAATAGTAACTGACACTTAAGTTAACAAATAAAGTTGTCTCTATTTGAAATCCATAGGCAATAATCAATGGCCTACAAGGACTGAAGTTAAAGTATCGAGAATAACTCAGATTTATCCCTTTGCAGCAGATGCACTGGAAGATCAAGAACAATTCAAGGCAATGTCTATTTGATAGAATATCCTATCAGTAGAATTAGATTGTAGGACTGGCAGGGGTCCATTAATCATATAACACAGGTGAACCATACCAGTAGGAAGATGTGTCATAGAGATAATACGACCGCCAATCCATGGTACAACCTTAAGCAACCAGTCTCCACTCTTCAAATCAACAGGTATTTTTGAGAGCTCAGCACCTTCCTGTCCCGATGGTTCATCGATATCAGGTATTGGCCGAATCATCTCTGTACAACCATCACAAGATAGCAATGCAAGCCAACTTCAGAGAATTTACACTACGGTACTAGTAAGCTCTTTAAGATATAAAACATTAGATCCATCAAAAGTTGTAGGATCAATACCCAAACGTCTCTTGAGCTCAAGTTCACTTGTTGCAACTAAGCTGGATACTTCAGATTGGGAAGGCATTGTAAGATGTACTTCTTCACCATCAACACCATGTGAACTTATCTGAGTTAACAAAAAACATTAAAACCTGGAGCCAACATTTGTTTATTTTTTTTATTTTTTTGAAGTAACATTTGTTTATTTTCTGGTGTGGTTAACAAGAAATAAACCAATAGACATACCATAGCACCTCCACCAAGTAATATACTTATGTTTAAGTTACGTTTGGGTCTTTTCCAGGATCCTTCAGTTTTCAGAACTTTCACAGAAACCACTGATGAGTGGACTTCGGCAACATAATATGTCAAGAGATAGTTCCCCTGTGTGAACCCGTATCCATCCCCAGCATCTTCAAAAAGGACACCTTCAGCTTTACCTGTAAAACAAGTCATCGTGGTGTAAAACATAACTTATCATTCAAATAGGACACCCCAGCTTTACCTTGGTTTATTCGTAGTTTGTTTACTTTTTTCCCTCATTCACTTTTTGGTTCCATAGTTTCTGTTGGGTTTCATATCTAGCCTACATCAACTTGCTTGGGACAAAAAAGGATTTGTTGTTGTTGTTGTTGCTGTTGCTGAATGCAGAAAATATGCTAACTAATGCAGTAAAATATGAGATGATTGAAACACAGATTAATTAGATGGACTGCAGATTCTCTCATTTTTATAGAAAATATATATACAAGTACTTGCAAATTACTGTAAGTAACTTGGCTGGGGCTATGTAAGAGCATCTCTAGCAGATACCGCATATCCCCCGGGCCGCAAAATTTTGGCCCGATATGCGGTATCGCGGCCAAAAACTGGCCTTTCCAGACACCGCAAAACGGCCCGTACCGCAATTTTTTTTGCGGTTTCCCGCATCGAGGCCCATCCATCCCGCATATATTCGGTGCGGAGGGCCCTGGATGCAGGAAACCGCATCCATTTTTCCCTTCCTCCCCCGCCCAGAAACCCTCGCCGCCGCCCGCCCCCGTCTCCGATTCCGGCCTGCTGCGCCGACGAAAAGCACATTGCCGCCGCCAACCTCCGTGTCCACCCCCCCTCTTGCCATGGCTGGCCAATCGAGCCGCGATTTGGGCGGATGCGGCTGCCGCTGCCGTCGGAGCGGGAGGAGCTCCGGCCTGCGAGCTCGCCCGCCGCTGCCGTCGGAGGAGGGGGAGCGCGAGCGCGTCCCCGTACAGGGACACGGCATCGTCACCCGTGAGCGCACCCGCACCCCGCGCCGTTGATGATCCGGTGAGTAGGTACCGCCGGCAAAGCTCCGTATATGCTAGGTGAAGTCTGGATGCAGGGCGCGGCATCAAATTCTGCTAAACTTTCTATGTAGATCTAGATGATCAAAACCACCTCTATGTAATCTGGCGCCAATGTGTGATGATTTTTAAATATGCAGTTTGGATTAGTGCATCTGTTCCACCCCATGTTTTTCCATACCGCAAACAACGTTTCCGGTTTACCGCATCCGCGTTTTGCAGTACCGCGGGATGCGGTATCTGCTAGAGATGCTCTAAGGGAGGTTTGCTTATGGATGGTATTAAGCATAACGAACAGACCATCGACCACAGTCCACAGACCACAAACACAAGTTACCCCAGACAAAAGGTGAAGGAAAGGAATGTAGAAGGTGTGTAGTGCATACCATTTTCATCCAGCGAGACAAGTAGAGATAAATCATCCTCTAAACTTGCTTCACCAACATGCTTAATAGGAAGGCCTACAGGAAGTATTGCTCCACCTTGTAAATACATCACCGGCAGATCCTGCACAATCATACATTTGCAGATAAAGAACACTTCAGTTCCATACTAGCATTCAAGACATCATAATGATAGTATACCAACCAACTTACAGGGTGGGAATCTCCAAAATCAAAAGGTGACCAAGCACCTTTTGGCAACTTATGTACACATTCATGAGCTCCTTTAGTAGGTACAGTGCTGCCAAAATACCAGAACGGTTGAAGTCACACCAAAGCACAGACAAAATTATAATATATTTCATTAGTTCACTATATATTTTTCTATGTATAAGAAGCACATGACTGAGAGTTAAACATTTACAGTCAATGGTGCAAAATCAGATTCCAGACAAGCCTACTAACACACCAGAACATTCAAGCCCATATAGAGAAGAAGATCAGGAACAGACATCTGGTCTTCCAAGATAAAAAGGCAAAAAAAAAAGATATTCTGTAAGCGCAATTATGTGAAATCATTACCTTGCACAGATTAAAAGTGGTCCCAGGAGAAATGAAGTCTCTATTTTCCTCAATTCTGGGTCTTGCGAGTCTATAAGAAAACAAGGGATATGATTTAGTATTACACTAAAAAAACTATCTTCTATCAGCCCACCAATGAGATAATCCCAGTAAGGAAGAGCCAAAGGGAAGAAATATTTTCAGCATGAAGTTTTGCATCATAAATATCAATAGCTATCATTATCTTAGGCTCCACTTCAGAAGGAATTTCCTGCTAAATTCATGTAACAGCTCCGTGTTCCATTAGTTAGAAGTTTCTTGCTTTGAGGTGTAACATCAACTTGCTAGAATTAGTAAAAAGATCTCTAACTAGATTCTTATCATGCAGATCAGCAACCACGGTCTGAGCCTTAGTATATGAGTATCCATCACTGAGGGACATTAGTGAATAGTAAGACAACAATTATTACCAGCAAAGAAAAGTGGAGCAGCAACTGGGGTACCCTTCTTGTGAGAAAGGTAAAATAACGTGTAGATGTGGGGCAGTAGCCGGTACCGTCTTAGCAGCGCAAGGCGACAAACTTCCTCACACTAAAATATAAATGAACTGTTAGAATTTAAGAATCTGGAAAGCCTTGAAGGGGCTTCAAACAGCATCGCATTAGAACACGTAAATGTCAACTCGTAATAACCAAAAATGTTACTCCCTCTGATCCATATTAATTGTCGCTATATGGGTCAGAGGGAGTACTTCTATCACCAAGGGAAAGAATCATTGGAAGTAAATATTACCCTACAAATACCGGATTGAGTAATTTTAGGATCACTGACGGAGGGTGTAAATAATGAAAATTGATGGACTAGGGTATGTGTGCATGCATGGGATATGTTAAACACATAAGATAGGGCTTATGAGTAATAATTTAATAATCTCATTAAGAACTGTTTGTGATCTATAATGATACTTGTTGGAAACAATATCTAAATATGTTGCCTTTGCATGGACCAAGTCCAGTAAAGATTAGCATATTCACAAGGCCAAAGCGCCCATGATTATATGTATTGTATACAATGAGAGAGAGAAAAACCCTGTTACAGTAATATGTAATAAACTCTTATGAAGAAAAAGTTGTTTCCCCGATCGCTTGTTCGGAGGAGGTGGCCAACGGCGCGGCGGCCGTGATGGAGTGCCACCCTTCCCCGTCAAGTACCTTGGCATACCCCTGGCCATCCGACGCCTATCTGCTGAAGCCTTCCAACCGGTCATCAACCGAATCCCCACGTGGAAAGCATCCATGATGCCTAAAGCAGGACGACTTACCCTCATTCGCGCGGTGCTCGCTGTGATCCCACTTTACCAGCTTATTGTGCTCTCCCTCAATAAGGCACTTAAACAGGTGAATAAGATTCTGCGCGGATTCCTTTGGGTGGGGAGGAAGGAGGAGGGCGGGCACTGCCACGTTAACTGGGAGAAGGTGTGCAGGCCAATCTGCTACGACCGTCTTGGGATTCCAGACCTTGCCTGCACGGCCACTAGCCTCCGGACCCGCTGGATGTGGAGACTGCATCGGACAGATGGGTGGACGGGAAGTCGATCGGGGAGATAACACCGGACCTCCTAGCGCTAATCCCACGACGCCTCAGAAAGGTGCGGACGGCTCAACAGGTGGTCACTGACCGTAGATGGATCTCCGAAATCTCGGGTGCTATCGCCCCCGTGTTGTGGCAATACGTGCAGCTGTGGAGCAGGCTGCAGGCCATACACCTAGGGGATGAGCCAGACAAGCTTATCTAGCGGTGGACGATGGACGGCCAGTACTCCTCCAAATCCTGCTACTATGCCCTCTTTCAGGGATCCGTGGTCTCAGGTTCATGGAGGCTGACCTGGAAATCCTAGGTGCCACCAGGGTGAAGTTCTTCGTCTGGCTTGCCTGCCAGGACAGATGTTGGACGGGTGAAAGGCTGGAACACCGACGGCTGCCTCACCAGCCGCGCTGCGTGTTCTGCGACCAGTCTATGGAGACCATGTCACACATCCTGACTGGATGCCGTTTGCACGGACTATCTGGCATGAGGTCTAGTATTGGATCCGATCTACCGCGGGACCCCCGGTTGCTTGAGGCCCCATCGCGGAGTGGTGGGAGCTGGTGGTGCGCTCCAACCCACGTCCCATGCGCAAAGGAACCTCATCCGTGATCATGCTCATGGCATGGTGGATCTGGAAGCATAGGAACGCTATCGTCTTCAACAACGAATCCCCCTCGGTAGCCTCCCTAGTCGACACGATCAAAGCGGAAGCTAAGTCATGGGCTGAGCCAGGAGCGCGAGGGGTACGCCAGATACTCCCTTAGACTAGCCTTGGCTTAGCCTAGATGGGTCGAGTTGTATGGTGTGGGTGTTGGTCCTCTCTGGACTTGTAATGTGGCTACTTCTTTTCTATCAATGCATCGAAACGCAAAAAGCTAGTCCAACAACTGTTTAACAAAAATAAAAATCATGATGGGGTCGTGCAACACCCCGGGCACCCCAGGCCGTCGGCTGTTACCCCTGGCAGCTCTCTAGAATCTCTAGACTGGCCCCACAGATCAACTCTAGTATTTTCTGCGCATTTTGTTCTCACTTGTGCACACCCGGGAACAACTTAACACTGGAGTTCTTTAGAGATGAGCTTCCGGAAAAAAAGGTATACCTTGTTGATATGAGTATTCTATCAATCCTATTAATCCATGGGTCAGGATGTCACAGGTCGCTAAATGACTGACCTAGTGGATTTGTTGAACAAAATGTATATCTTTATCTTTATTCTTATAAAGATTTGAGTTGGTGGCCGTCCGTTCAACTCAGAGATTACCTCTTGAAGTCGCCAGAAAATTAATTATCATACATTCTATGTAGTAGACAGATGTATTGCACTCTTTTGATTATTTGTTATTTTCAGATTCTTTTTTATCTGGACAAAGGGGCTATGATGAACAAGTGTTCAAGCAACTCACGCAATCGAAAACTGCTAGGGCAATGCATGATTATTTAGCTAGTTATCTCAAAATAAAGAGGGCTCACTTATATAGATCTGACATGTAATGAATCATATGGAAAAGTTTAAATGAAAGCATCATGCAAAGAGATCTAGGCTTCTTGGTTGTGTGCATGGGTAGGGGGGGATGAAACAGTACCTCTTCACCAAAGGACCATGGTTCATGGTCAATACTTCCAGTTTCAGAATGGCCTCGTGAAAATGGAAACAATGCACCCACTCCCATCCACCTTCCAAAAAGTTTTGGAGTAGCATTTCCAGCAAACCCACCAATATCAGGACCTGACAATGGCTGACCACTGAGACCCTGATCAGATAACCACACCATTAGATTCCTGTAATGCTGCGATTACTTATGCAACATTTTAAGAACGACATGCTTATAAGTAACACGTGTAATGAAATTGCAACTTACAGAACAACCAAGGCAGTAAACTAATACAGGAAGCAATATATATTGCTTTCAAATCACAAGATTGCACTCACAGTACAGTTAATTTGGATATTGATGGATTGTTCATTTGCTTATAAATTAAGTGGAAAACTATTTTCCTAAAGTGACTTGGGATGATATTGTCAAAAATTAGGAAGGACTAGTGTTTGGGTACTTATTTTAGATGGAAGTATTTCACTTGCATAAATTCTTCACATACCAACTGAAGAACCATTGGTAGACTCATGTGCATATGGTCCCAATTTGATAGATTATCACCAGTCCAGGTTGCAGCATAGCGCTGGCTTCCTATAAAACCAGCTCGTGTAAGAACAAATGGCCGTTTATCTGTACTAGACATCGCCATTCCTTCATATGTAGATCTTGCCATTAGCATTCCATAGGCCTGGAAATTATAAAGATCAACACAAGCATGTAAAGTAGCAAAGCTATGTGATTGCGTTCCAACACTTCTTACTGACAAAGGGACACAATTTTACATTATGATAGTAAGAATGATTCTGGACACCACCAATATCTTCATCTCCTCTATGTATATTGCTTTCAGGCATTGTTTTTGTAGTAGTCTGCAAGTTGACACCATTACATTTTATTACATGCGGGAAAATAAAATAATATGGTATAAAATAAAGAATTATGATACATAATCAATACATATACAACATAATAAATAAATTACGATAGAGCGTATACTTTGAAGACAGCGGGCTCATTCATATCATTCCATATTCCATCGACGCCATTGGAGACAAAATCCTTTACCAAACTAGCCCACCAGGTGCGTGTTCTTTCACAGGTAAAATCAGGAAAAACACAATCACCAGGCCATACCTCCCCTGGAATAGAGTACATGAGGCATCATTTACTAATAAGTCATCAAGAAGACAAAGGAGCTCACTGATGTCAGCAAAACATACCAATGAATGGGCTGTCATCTTCCTTTTTAATCCAAACATCATTTTTAGAACCACTGTCATATACAAAGTAACCGTTCTCTTTCTTGATCCCTGGGTCAAGCATCCAGATTGACTTGCAACCGATGGAATGGAGATCATTGACCATAGATTTCGGATCAGGGAAACGTTTCTGTAAAATATGATAAGATGCCAACTTACTCAAACAAAATCAATGGCCATGTCTCGCAAAAGCAATCAATGGCCATGGAACAAGCTTTTCAAGCTTGCAACCAGAATAAAAGTAACTTGTCAAAATGCACTCAGAATAACACTATCTGGTTCACATTGTGACAAGTTTGTACCATACATTCTGACAGCAATAGTTAGATCAAATTACAGGATATTTGGCAGTTTTAAGAGATATACATTCAAGCATGCATAGGAACCTAATCCAGATGTTTGACATTACTACTTTCATGGAGTAATTAGGATAACAACAAAAAATACTTACACTATCAAATGTGAAGCATCTAAAACCATCCATATAGTCAATATCCATCCAAACAACATCACAAGGAATGCTTTTCTCCCTAAATGTCCTGACAACCTGTGGAGACAGTATGAAAATTTTAAGCCCAACAGTGACTCAAGAATCAGGAGACATTTATATATGCTAGTGGCAGCTGGACCAACTATCCAAGCACTATGTCCACAAATGAACAACGTGAAAGAAATGTATTATACAATACTAATAAACCAAGCAAATTCGATTTTTTTTTCAATTTTCACTATTATGATCTACTATCCAACAATACAAACAGCTATAGGAAAAGAGTCATCAGTAAGAATGATTCATTCCATTTTTGTTTGCATGGGGAGATTATAACGATTGTTTAAACATATATAATGCTATGATAAAACAACTAGATCAAGGCAAACGCAAAGATAATCGGCATCCACCACCGCTATTTTATTCTACAACTCTAACTTCTCTTGCGATCTTTAGTGTAGACATATGTATTATTGTGGTAGGAGTACGGTTAGCGGAACATTTCTTATGAATGCAGTGCACTTACTAAGCAGAGCAGCTGCTGCTGAAGATCGCCAATAAGTGATGGCATGCAGCAGCACGAGCAGCTCGAGTAGGGTCAAGGTGATTGGTTAACTGGATAGCATTCAGGCCAGTGGTTGTGTGGGCTACGTCCTCTGTAATGCTCGTCTAGTGACCATGGGCCGTTTGTCTTCGGTGTTTGGTTGTAATTGCCTATTCTTAGGCTTGTAAAATCTTTCTATCAATGCTTCAAGACACAAGCTTTGCGGATTCTCGAGAAAAAACTGTGAGTTTTGAATAACCTGGCTTTGATACAGGTTATGTTTACCCCTCCTGAGAGAAACAATGGTTTCACTATCAAGGGTCAACGGGTGAATGGGGTTTACAAGCGATGGAAACAGGATAGTAAGGGTAGAACATGTGGGCAAAATTCTATTCATGTATACATATATATTGACAATGAGAGGCTTAACACATAACACACTGAACTCTCTTCCGGTAGTTCCCATCTGCCCCACTTTTTAGTTCACGCTATCAGGTTCTAACATTGATCTTCGAACTATGGACTGACATGCAAGATACTAAACTGAACACTATCAATAATAACTATACACTTCTATTTCTCATAACTAAAGGGTATGAATTGTTGCCCCTAGTATTACCTTCAGAGAAACAATGCATTTAAAAATAAAATACACTCTGACAAGAAATACCTGGAGTACTTTTTCCGAAGAATCATAGCTCCAACGACATTGATGATAGCCAAGAGACCATTTTGGAGGCATGGCCACAGTTCCTGTAATGGATCTTTTTATATCTATATTTTTGAGTGGAGAGTAAGTAATATATTTCCTCAAGCTCCCTAAACTTTCCCTTTTTGGACACAGGCAAAGTCAAGCTTTTGGAACTTTGACTACTTGTATCATTCAAAATATTTAAATTTGATGACTTTTTAATGGAACTGGGAGGAGCAACATAGCTCAATATAAATTTAAACTTTAGATTTTGTTATGACAAATTAGATATGAAGGTAATAAGCAAAATGAAACAAGGAAACTGTTCTAGCTAGATAATGTGTCTTGGAGCAAACTGCAGACAAAAATACAGGTACAATGGTCACCACAGAACACAATTTTTTTCCAGTGGCTCAATTCCTCTACAGAATATCTCTTTGAATAGATTTAACAGTCACAATTGTCAACCAATAATTCTAGATCAGTTGGCTTACAACTGAATACTTTGCTCACTTATTGGTTGTATAAAATTGTCACCAGCACTATAACATCATACTGGTATACACTTCTAATCAAAATGGGATTGTATATTTCATTAAAAAAAGCCTGCCTTCGCATTAGAGATAAGATATACAACCTCAAGAGTTTATATGCAATATTGAAATTAAATGCAATAAAACACTGAATATGAAAACATCTGACAAACATTTATAATAGCAAAGTGTATGCAGTATGGATGTTAGTACAGGAAGAGATTGGTTATGAGAAGTACCAATTGCATGAGACAAGGATGTCATAACTTCATCTGGTGAATTAAATGGTCCAAAAGTAATGACAGGGTAAGCAGATGGGGCAGAGAACTTCACAGTACATTCTTGCCTTAAGTCAATCTGATATAGTACACGATAATTAAGTTAAGAGGTACGGATTAGTTGATTCACATATAAGCTATAGAGAAATGCAGGGAACATACCTCACAGCGTCGTGTGGTGTCAGCAAGGACACCGAATGCCCTTCCATCAGGGAGTACAGCCAACACCCAAGGGTGTGATTGATACAGTGATGTGGTTCCGGGCCCATAACCCCATGCATCTGTGTTCCAAGTGAAAACCTGACGGGAAGATACCAGGAGAGACCACGACAGGTAAATATTTGTTAAAGAAGCAGCAAGGGGACATTATAATAATACATTTAAGGAAGACCCATACTCGTTTCCCAGTTCGTTCAAGTGGGCCACTTGCTTCTCCCGTGCCATATAAAGACGTCCCTGAAGGAAGCTGTTTGTTTAAGAGAATATTCAAGTTAGTCCAAGATTCAATGTTCAGACAATATTACAGTTGCATTGACAGGTAATAACGATTATTATATTAAGAGATAAGTGCACGTTACCCTCCTGAACTATGGGATGGGTTTAAAGATCAACACTAAACTCGACTCTGACACTTTACCAGTATAAAACTTTATCATGTCTGGTAGATAAATCACTCAGCATGCTGACTTAGAAAAATGAAGTGATTAATATTTGCATGTTTCTAAATGTGTCCTGGAACATAAAACAATATAGAGCATAAATCTTCGTCTTCGTGGAAGAACTTGTAACTTGTTGGTAACCTCAAAGGGTAAAACTATCAAATATCTCATGAACTCAATCCAGATATAACATATGACTGAAATTCTACTTCTGGATTACGAATTCATGAAAATATACCTCCGCCCCCCAAAAAAGAGACAATGTAGCTACCTCGAAGGCCAAAGCAACCAAATAACCCATTAAATCAAATCAGATTTCACATATTATGACTGAAATTCGACTTGCTGGATTTACAAATTAATGGTAATATCTCCCATCCACCAGCAAGAGAAGAAGAAAAAACTCGCATGCCACCAACTGACATCAATCAAAACACTAGCGCGTCAGAGCGAACCACGCGTACCTTGATCACAACCTTCTGGACGTTCCCCGCCACCTCGCACGCCGGTAAGACTGAGGGGCAATCCCCTCCCGCACGCTGCACCTCCCGCCGCGCCGACTCGGCGAATGACAGGCTGGGCCCTGCCGCGACGCGCGCGTCCTCCGACGCGTCGAACCGGAACACGCCCTCCTCCAGTATCCGCACCCAGACCATCTCCCCGACAGCCGCGGCAGCCATCGTCGCCACCGCCTCAGGCGGATGGCTCCCGCGGAAACACCTGCGAAGGCAAGCAACGACCTCCCCGCGGTGAGTAATCCGGCACGAGATCGCAGATCGGCCAGGGAATAAGGATCGATCGATCGAGCAAACGCACCTGAGACTGAGGGGAGGGAGACGAGAGGGCAGCGGGCTGCCTCGTAACTCACGCCGGTGGGAGTGGGAGTGGGAGTGGGAGCGGAAGTGCCAGGCGAGGAGTGGGGGCGCGGTTCTGTGGGTGCACGTGACCAGCATCTCTTCTTCTAGAGCCGAACCGCTGTCTTTGCTTGCGTGGATGGGTGGCAGTGGGGAAGTGGCAGTTTCACGAGAACGGAGAGTGTAGTGAGTGGGAATGGGATCCAGGTTTTTTACGGTATTTTTTTTTTTCGTTTCGCTCTTTCCCCCTTCCTCTTTTTCAGAGAACAGGCAGAGTTCGTCCATACGGAGGACAGGCTCCACGGGGTCCGTTTTTCGAATTTTTGAAAAACAATATTTTAAATTTTCAAAAAAATCACGTAGATAGTGATGACTTTTAGCTACGATACTAAAAATCAATGCGAAATATTTCGTATTTTGGCCTGTGTAAAAATGATAATTTTCTAGATCCGAGATGGTGAATAGTGTAAAATTCGAAAAGATTCAGATTTGTCAAAAACTGTCTTTTTTGTGTAGGACGAGATACAGATTATTTTTGCTGAAATTTTGCAGAGCGGTAGAATAATATGTTGCCAACATATGAGATTTTGTTTTAGAATTTTTAAAATTTTAAAATGTCAATTTTCAAAAAAAAATAAAGACAGGCTCCACCTCCAAAGGCACTTCCGCACAAGAACCCTCCTTTTTATAGCACATCGAGAAAACATACGAGGAGTTTTTTTTGTCCCCATGTTCAGTGAGACTCAAGTAAGAGAGGAAATATCTACTCATACCACACCATATATGATACCATGATACCATTGTTTATAATTCAAATTTGCATGTTCAAAAAATTTAAAATAAATTTATGAATGTTGACAAGAAGTATGTTTACAATACCTAGCATTTGTAAAACCCAATTCGAAATAGACGTAGAGAACTAAAAAAGACAAATCAAACATGAATAGATCTCAAAAAGATAAAAACACAAAATGATACTATTCACATATCAATTTGTCTTTTTTATTTCTCTATGCATATTGTGAATTTGGTTCTGGAAATTTTAGAAAATATAAACACACGTATTGTGAACATCTAGAAATTTATTTCAAATTTTTTGACACACCACAAGAGCAGCGTAATGGAGGCCGAGCTCCGGTGAGCTTGTTTTTGTCCTGTTGAGAAATTTGAATTCAAATGTTTCAAAAAATTCAGCACAAATACTAGCATGTAGTCCACCATGTGATCTAGTATCGTGTAGATTTTCGACTCATTTTTTTTGTATTTTAGGCTTAGGAAAAAAAGACAAAATGAGTGGACAGTGCCCCATAGTGCACTAAAGTGGATGTTTTGTCTTTTTGTGCAATTTTGTTATTTTACTGAGCCTAAAATATAAAGTATTTTGATCTGAAAATGGGCACGATGATAGATCTCATAGTTGTCTATATGTAGGTATTTTTTCCCATTTTGTTGAAGCTTTTGAATTCGAATTTTGAGAGTCATGGACGGAAAAAAAGAACGGGACTCGCCCGGGCTAGAATAAGGGTATTCGCCACAAAAATCCTCTAACAAGACAATACTCCCCGAAAAAGAAAGACTCTCTCCTAAAGCTCCCCTAACACAAGTGGAAAAAAACTCCCCTAACAAAAGGTGCGTAAAAAAAGATCAACCAAAGGAACTACACTTAAAATCTCTAGAGAAGCAAGAAACAAGGAAATTGCCACAGGCCAACGTCACAAAAAAAGAACTGAAGTAGGTCCTCCAAAGCAGCTTCCGAGATCAGAAAATACTCCTTATCACATCCTTTTCGCCATCTTCGGCAATTGCTTCTTGCCTTGTGGAATCACCCAATCAGTGCGAGAGAGACCACGTCACAACGAAAGATCCAATCCAAATAACATAAAAAATTCCAACAACTCCGCGCCTAGTCAGTGCGAGAAGATCAATAACTGAATGAGGGTTAGTCGAGGTTCTCCACTTGACGCTTCAATATTGGGTGACTTGGCATCTCTAGCGGCATTCTCATAGAATCATGCCTTGCATAGTGAACAAAGCGAGTTTCTTGGATTAGGTTGACACTGGGCGCAAAGACGTGCAAGAGCTTCATGCATTGCCCTGGCTAATCCATCTAGCCAGTTGTTCTTCCTCACGGAGAACTGAATCCTCTTAGACATTGGTGCTTCTAACTTGCCTCGAAGATCATCAACTACTAGCCATTGTAAATCTCCTCCTGGTGGATCCGGGAGTTGAGCTCCAAAAAATTCCGGATGAGGACGCTCCAAGTACTCAGACAGTGAATTCGGATCCCTCTCAAAGATAAGTTGGCCTCCGTTGCTCAACTGGTAGAACTTGCTGTACTGAACTTCCATCTATAAAAATTTAGGATGAGATGTTAGTGAAGTGATCAAGTGTGTCAAAATTTTATGTAGTAAAGTAAGGATTTGGAGGAACATGAATTTTTTTGAGAGAAAAAATCCCAAGAATAAGAGAGGAAATAGTTTTCATAAATACTCACTTTGGTTTTTGAAACTAAATTTTTGTTCAGATGTCCATTCTAACTAGGTTCTCCTATGGTCAGGATGGCTCTGATACCAACTTGTCAACACCCAGATTTTTAATCCTAGATGCCTGTTATGCCATACATCGCAATCCCAGGATTACCATTTTTGCGAGACATAACAGATTGGATATCACAGTACATCATCCATTACAACCCATAATAAGGTCTTACACAAATAGGGGATCTCATGATCCAGTCTTAGTATAATCAAGTAGCAGAATAAATAGCGTAGCGGTGGGGTCCATCTTCAGTGTCACAGGCAATACTGATGATAGGAGATGATCCTAGTTGTCGTAGCCGTCCTGCTGTCCTTCTTCAGGCTAGTCCTCCTCATAGTCTGGCCATAGGAATAGTCAGGGATAAAAGTCATGAGTACTCTTTAAGTACTCGCTAACTACCACTAACAAGTAAGATAGTTCTAGTAGGAATGCTAAGTTATAAGTTAATTTGTAAAGTTAAGTTTCAAACCTAAGCTGAGTTCAGAAACAAAAAAACATAAAATAATGTTTGAAATCACCTAAGTGGGAACTTAGTTGTCATAGTCACAACTCTGTTGTGGACAAGTCATGTCACAATTCATTTCATAAGTCATTTTGAAAACATCTAACAACCGAACAATATGGCCACTCCAACTGTCGATAACCGCGGACGCGGCTATTCGAATAGTTTGACACTCTGCAGAGGTGGTACACTTTCACCATAAAATTCGATACATCTGTCAGAGATAACCCTGAATCATCATACTTAGTATACAGATAATCAAACATAACCTTTCCTTTACACACTCTAGTATAAGCACCTCTCCTATGAGCTTGGCCTCCCAGCCATGACCATCATCATCCCGGCCTTTGCATAGGTGGACAACATTGAGAGGTAGCCTCATCTCAAATCTCTCCCGCGAGGGAACTAATACTAATACATATAAACTTCCGGCCAAGCCTTACCCAATTCAGGTATTGTGGTTGTACGGTAAAATTGGAATGGTATCGCATCCGAACCCAACCATTAGTTTTTATAAAAGGGCTAAGGCTCATGCCTCAACATTTTCATCATCATAAACCATTTGTGTTTCTCACACATGTCAAAACATCTCAATAGAATGACTCATCATTCTAAGGTTTTCACAAGTCAATTTCACCAAGTATTCCCATCTAAAGTGATCAAGTTTTGGTTTAGCTCTAAACTACTAAGTTAAGAGTGTTCACTAATGTGGGATGCTAAGATCAATCTCATGCCATAGAATGACATCTAAGTCTAACTAGATAGGTCAAGTTTTATACTCTTTATGCTTTCTATAAACAAGGTAAAGAACTTTGGTAAAGTAAAGGAAGTAAAGCTTGTAAATAAAACTTGGGGTAGGTAATAGTCAAAAATGCATAACCAAGCATGCCTATTGCATCTTGCTTAAGTTATCTAGCTTGCAAGATTTAGCTTGCATAGTTAAGACACTTGCAAGTGTTTGCTTGCCTTGGTTGGTGTAGTGGTTGAAATTCTCTTCCTCCTCCTCTTGGTAGAACTCCTCCTCCTCGTAGACTTGGTCGGTACTATCGTCTATAAATACATACGGAATACACAATCACCAAAAAATACTTAACTAGTCTACTTAGCACACTAAGGCACACATTTGATGATCTAGTATCATCACAAACATCACAAGGTTTAATGAACTAGCTTCATTCTTTTTATTTGAGAAAAGTAATTTCTACTCATTGAAATTAACTAAGATTTAATTTAAAGTGACTAGAAATGCCTATATAGCATTATTTTGGTACTAGTCCAAAGTCACTGCATGCAAACCTTAATATTATTACATATTCAGATAGGTATGGTTAGATGTGATTTTTGAGAGTTAGAATCAACTCAAAAGCTGTTGATTTTAGAAAAATGTTTGAATGTGCAAAAGCTTCTG
This sequence comes from Avena insularis, assembly GCA_023614405.1. Taxonomy (NCBI): domain Eukaryota; kingdom Viridiplantae; phylum Streptophyta; class Magnoliopsida; order Poales; family Poaceae; genus Avena; species Avena insularis. Next base: position 459,547,409 of record CM042696.1, on the reverse strand, counting down.
TCTTGTTATTTTTACTAGGAGAGATCTCTATCTCTAAATGATGTAAATCCAACGAGCTTGGATAGAGATTTTCATTAGCTTTCCAACAAAATTGGAATCATTCAATTTGGATTTGTAAAACACTCTGAATTGATTTTGAAACTAAGGGACAGAACTAAGTCTAAGTCTAAAAAGAAAAATCCTAATTTGAATCATAGGGCCAGCATGGGAAACTAATTGGGACGACCCAGATTCACTCCGCGGCGCAGAGGACAGCTGACGGGAGGGGTCCACATGTCAGCGGTACATCTCACGCGAAGCGGTACGGGGCGATATGGACCATAGGATTAGAAATAGATCAACGGCTCACAGTCATCGTCGACGACGAACACGTCGACGGCGAGACGGAAACCTAGCTACACAGTAGTGGGGGCGTACTAGGGCTCCAGTGAGTGCGGCGAGGCGGGAAAACAAATGAGTCGATGACGGCGAGCTCAGGCAAAGTCGTGGTAGAGGCTAGGGTGGACGAAATCGACGGCGACGTCTCCTCCTCTGCTGCGACTGCCTCCGGTGAAATTCTGGCGGCTGGCTGCTCGAGCTGCTCTGGCGAGAGGTGGGGAAGGACTGGTGGTGAGAGGGGAGTTGAATGGTGTGGCGATTGAGGCTGGGGAAGGCCTCCTTATATAGGCTCGAGGAAGGGACCGAGGGGGCGACGACGAGCTCGTCGGTGACGATGATACAGGGTGCTACCGGCATGGGCGGCGTAGGCGGACGGTGGCTTGCCTCCTGGAGGTCCTCTACGGCTTTATGGCGATGCTAGGGGCGGTGGCTAACGGTCGGGAGTGTCGCGCGCTGTGGGTGACAGGGGCGATGCTCGACGCGGTTCCCGACGAGTGTGGGTCGTGCGGCGGGGTACAACCGTGTCTAGCAGGGTGAGGTGGTCAAGGCGGAGCGGCGCACGCGGTCTAGTGTCGAGGCGTGGTGTGTGGCGTGCTAGCGGTGATGGCGCTCTGGCGTGCTCTGGCGTGGCGCAGAGAGGAAAGTGCGGGGCTTGTTCTCGGTGGTCCAGGGTGTGGCAGTGGTCGTGGGGTGGACCGTGGACGGTGGTGAGGTCACGCCTTGCTTCCTAGAGCGGCAGAGAGGGGTTGGTGGTCTCCTGTGGCATTGGCAAGGTTGGCCGGCGTTCATGTCCTCGGGGCGGCGTGGCACTGGCGCTAGGGACTGAGGGATGGGCTAGTTTTGGCCTAGTTAGAGCTAGGAGGGACATAGAGAGTAAATGGGGTGTAATTGGGTGGCAATCCCCTATAGATACAGTGAATTGACTAGTGTGTTGGTTTTGTGCATGTCAGGTGTTCGACCAAATGGCCGAAAGAATTCAAATTTGGTTTGAAATGAAATTTTGTGGAGTGGTTTGTCACATGCTTAAGCATCTGTGGTTGCTAGGATTTGTCAAATGGAATTCATTTGAGTGGTTTTTGAAAAAGTGTGATCTAGACATATGAACTAGATTCCATTTTCAATTGTCAGTTAAAATTAGAGTTTGAATGTTTTTGGGAGATCACAAAGTGGGCCTTGGCACATCACACCTCTTGTACTAGCAAGGGGTGCAAAGATCCACAATTGTTTCTGTTGGAATTTGAGTGCTAGGAACACCCAAAGTGTGCTAGTTGATTAAAATGGCAAAAGTGACCATTTCCTTTATTTAATTCTTTTTGATTTCTTTTTCTATGGTTTTTGCTTGGGAATGATCTAGATGATGTGACATTCACCTTAGACCCATTTTACAACCATTAGAACAAACAATCATGGCATTTCAAACAACTCCTATTTAAATGCAACACTCATATGCATGCTTAAATATTTTAAATGGAAAAAGGTTTTGTTAACCCTAAATTGGGTGATTTGGATCTTGATTAACCTTGATTAAAGATTTGGGATGTTACAAACCTTCCCCCCTTAAACAAAATCTCGTACTGAGATTTAAGAAAGAAAACTAGGAACTAAAGATATCTGGGAACTCAGTCCTAATGTAATCTTCTCGCTCCCAAGTGGCTTCTTCTTCGGTATGGTTGCTCCATTGAATCTTGAGAAACTTGATACTCCGGGTCCTGGTGGTTCTGTAGGCTTCCTCCAAGATACGGATGGGCACTTCATGATACGTCAGATCCTTGTTGATATCAACAGCTCGGTGATCGATGTTCTTGAAAACTTCGGTCTTCTCTGGCACTTCTAGGCATTTGCGAAGTAACGAGATATGGAACACATTATGGATGGCTGACATCTCCTCTAGCAGTTCTAGTTGATAAGATACTTCTCCTCGGCGATTTAGAATCTTGAAGGGTCCAATATATCTAGGGGCTAACTTTCCTTTCAGACTAAAACGTTGGGTTCCCTTCAATGGCGAAACCTTGAGATACACAAAATCTCCGACATTGAAAGTCAGGTCTCTCCTTCTCTTGTCAGCATAACTCTTCTGTCTTGATTGGGCGGTCTTGAGGTTCTCACGAACTTTGTGAACCTTCTCTTTGGCTTCTCGAAGAATGTCGGGTCCGAAAACTTGACTCTCTCCTACTTGCGACCAATTCAAAGGGGTACGACACTTCCTTCCGTATCAAAACTCAAATGGTGCCATTTGCAAACTGGCTTGATAACTATTGTTGTATGAGAATTCTACGAAAGGCGGACAATCTTCCCATTTTGATCCATACTCTAACACACAAGCTCTCAACATATCTTCTAGGATTTGGTTGACTCTTTCAGTTTGCCCATCGGTTTGCGGGTGATAAGCTGTGCTAAAGTTCAACTTGGTTCCTAATCCTTCTTGGACTTTCTGCCAAAATCTCGAGGTAAATTGGGTTCCTCGATCTGATACTATGGTCTTGGGGGTTCCATGCAGACTGACGATTCTAGCAATGTACAACTCTGCTAGCTTCGAACTCTGGTATGTTGTCTTGATAGGTATAAAATGAGCTACCTTGGACAGTCTATCAACGATGACCCAGATTGAGTCATTTCCCCTACTAGAAGTAGGCAAACCGGTGATAAAGTCCATTCCGACGGAATCCCATTTCCATTCCGGAATCTGCAATGGTTGCAACAGTCTTGCGGGTCTCTGATGTTCCGCTTTGACTCTCTGACAGATATCACACTTGGCGATGTAGCTTCCGATTTCTCTCTTCATCTTGTGCCACCAAAATTGCTCTTTCAAGTCTTGATACATCTTCGTTCCTCTGGGGTGGATAGAATAAAGAGTATCATGAGCTTCTTGCATGATAACTTGCTTCAGCTCGAAATCTGCTGGCACACATATACGTCCTTTGTACCACAAAACTCCTTCTTCGTCTTCGAATCCAGGTACCTTTCCTGTACCAATACGACGCTTGATTTCGTCGATACTTTTATTTCCCTTCTAGGCTTCCTTGATTTGATTAATCAAAGTGGGTTGAAGTTCAATGCTAGCTAAAAATCCTTTGCTAACTAGCTCAGTTCTAAACTGCTCAAACTCCTCAAACAAACTTGGTTGCTTCTCCTTGATCATAATGTTTAATCTACACGGCAATCTGCTGAGAGCATCCACTACCACATTGGCTTTGCCGGGGTGATAGTGAATGTCAAGGTCATAATCCTTGATTAACTCTATCCATCTCCTTTGCCTCATATTCAGCTCCTTCTGAGTGAAAATATACTTCAAGCTCTTGTGATCTGAATAAATCTCACATCGATTACCCATAAGATAATGACGCCATGTCTTTAATGCCAAAACTATGGCTGCTAACTTAAGATCATGGGTAGGATAGTTCTGATCATGATGCTTCAGTTGTCAAGACAGATATGCGATGACTTTGCCTTCTTACATCAATACACATCCGAGACCAATCTTGGATGCATCACAATACACATCAAACGGCTTCTTGATATCTGGCATGATCAATATTGGGACTGAAATCAATCTCTTCTTCAGCTCTTAGAAACTGGCTTCACATTTGTCGGTCCATTCAAACTTATTGTCCTTCTTCAACAATTGAGTCATGGGCCTGGCGATGCTCGGAAACCCTTCTACGAACTTGCGGTAATATCTCGCTAATCCGAGAAATGCATGGACTTGGGTTTGAGTGGTTGGGGCTTCCCATTCTTCGACATCTTTGATCTTGGAAGGATCAACAGTGACTCCTCCGGCAGACACAATATGTCCTAGGAATCCTACTTCTTTCAGCCAAAACTCACATTTGTTGAACTTGGCATACAACCGATGCTCTCTAAGGGTTTCAAGGATGATTCTTAGTTGTTGCTCATGCTCTTCTTCTGACTTGGAGTAGATAAGGATATCATTGATAAACACAATGACAAACTTATCTAGAAAATTCATAAAGATCTTATTCATGAGATTCATGAAATAAGCAGGGGCATTGGTTAATCCAAAAGACATGACTGTATACTCGTATAATCCATAACGAGTAGTAAAGGCGGTCTTTGGAATATCCGCTGCACGAATCTTAAGTTGGTGATAACCAGTCCTAAGATCAATCTTAGAGAACACATTTGCTCCAGTCAACTGATCAAATAGATCCTCTATCTTTGGCAAAGGGTACTTGTTTTTAATGGTGACGTCATTCAGCTTCCTGTAATCTGTGCACAAATGGTTGCCTCCATCTTTCTTGTCGACGAATAACACGGGCGATCTCCATGGCGATGCGCTTGGTTGAATCAAGCCTGTTGCCAACATAGCATCCAACTGCTTCTTCAATTCCACTAACTCTGAGGGGTTCATACTATAGGGTCTCTGGGCTATGGGTCTGGTTCCGGGGATTAGTTCAATGATGAACTCAATATCCCTATCCGGGGGCATACCGGGCAATTCATCTGGGAATACGTCAGGGTATTCACAGACTACTCTGACTTGGTCTATGGTGGGTAGGGATAGATTCTTGTTGCACTTGAATTGACGGGGTAAAGTTTCAGATATATGCTCTACTGAGACTCCAGAGCTACTGGTCATGGTGATGGCTTTCTTGGCACAGTCAATCAATCCTTTATGCTTTGACATCCAATCCATTCCTAGTACTACTTCCAAACCTTTGGTTCCAAGTACTATTAGATTGGCATAAAAATCTATCCCATGTATTCTGATAGGCACATCTTTGCAAATTTTTCTAGCTTTTGTACTTGAACCGGGGATTTGAACTATCATGACATGCTTCAAGTTGGTTGGGTGAATCTTACTAGTGCATGCAAATTCTTCGGTGACAAATGAGTGTGATGCTCCAGAATCAAACAACACTCTTGCTAAAACTGAGTTGACAGAAAACATACCCAGCACTACATCTGGCGCTTCTTGGGCTTCTTCGGCGTTCATGTGGAAGAGACGGACGTTGCGGTTGTGAGGGTTCCCTGGGGCGAATCTTCTTCCTAGTTGAACACGATGCTGCTGTTGAGCTGGGGCATTCACATTGGCAGTGGCGGAAATCTTCTTGGGACACTCATTTGAGTAGTGACCCTTCACTCCACACTCGAAACAAGTAATCTGGGACTTGTCTTTTGCTGCCACGGGCACAACATTGCTTCCAGTTCTGGGTGCAGTGTTGTTGTTGTTGTGCTTGGGAGGTGCATGGGTGAAATTGCTGGAGCTGCCGGGGTGGTTGTTGTTTCCTCCGGACTTCACATTTCCTCCGCTACGGCTGGGGTAGCTTGGGTGAGACATTGGGGGTCGATTGTTCCGCGGAGCATATCCGATAGACGGGTTGGGACGGTACTTCTGGTGGCTGCTAGATCCAGCTTGGTGCATCATCCGATGTTTGCGGTTGTCGTTTGCTTGGGTAATCTTCCCTTCCATATGAATGGCAGAGTCGACTAGCTCTTCGAGATCCTCGAAATGGATATTGACGAGGACAGTCTGCATCTCATCATGCAGTCCGTTTAGGAATCTCTCCTTCTTCTTGGCCTCCATGTTGATCTTATCAGGTGCATACCTGGCGAGGGACAATAATCTGTCACGGTACTCCACTATAGTCATTCTGCCTTGCATTAACTCTCTGAATTCATCCCTCATTCTGGTGACTAGACCCTGTGGCACGTGGGTGCGGCTGAACTTGATTTTAAGGCTTCCCATGTCATCACTTGACCATGGTTCATTGTGCGGGTGCTGTTCCACCATGCTCTTGCATCTCCTGCCAAATAGTGGGTGGCAAAAAGAACTTTCTCGTTGGCCTCCACTCCGGCTACTTCTAAGTTGTTCTCCATTGTCTACAACCAGTCATCAGCATCTAGTGGGCCTTCGGACTTGCTAAAGCTTGGGGGATTGGGATTCTGGAAGTTTTTGAGTTTGGATCCATGATGATCCTGTTTCCCATGGTTATGATTGTTGTGAGCCATCTGGGCGATCTGCTGCAGTGTTGCTAAATTTGCTTGGCGCTCTGCCCTACTAGCTTCACGGTCTGTAATGAGAGTCTACAGAATCTGCAGCATTGGGTCTTGCAATGAGCTGCTCCCTCCTTGGTTTCCACGAGTCATCTAAAGATTGAGATAGATAAAGGGGTAAGAGGGAAAGTTCTAAGGTTCATAGTTTTGGTTTCAAAGCTAAAACTTTGAGTTTAACTTAGGTTTTGCAACTAACTTATTTTCATTCATTCAAGCAAAGAACACGATACAAACACACACACACCACAACAAAAGGAAAACAGATGGTTTTAAGAACCATTCTGTAAACTACGATACAATGGGACTGATACTCCTCACTCTACGATAGTGCTCTAGTGCATCTACTCATCATCAATGAAGTCGGAGTCATCATCGTCGGTGTAGAAGTCCATGGCATCATCCTCCAGATAGTCATCATCATTGCTGAGGTATGAGTCAGTATTCCCTTGGATATCTTCACCTTCCTCTTCTTCTTATTTTGCTGCAAGCTGAGCTTCTTGTTCCTTGATGGTCTTCTCGAGGCCGGCCACCTTCTTGCGAAGACGATCGATAGTGCGATCCTTCTTTGCGTGTTGACAGCGAAGAGACTGACGATCCTTGACTAGCAGTGAGAAAGTCTGGGCCTTCTGGGCGGCAATGGCGAGGTTGTGGTTGGCGAACTCTCTAGTATTGTCCAATTCCTTCTGTTTGTCGTACAGCAGGAAGTCGAGGTTCTCCACTTGACGCTTCAATATTGGGTGACTTGGCATCCCTAGCAGCATTCCCATAGAATCATGCCTTGCATAGTGAACAAAGCGGGTTCCTTGGATTAGGTTGACACTCTGGGCGCAAAGACGTGCGAGAGCTTCATGCTTTGCCCTGGCTAATCCATCTAGCCAGTTGTTCTCCCTCACGGAGAACTGAATCCTCTCGGACATTGGTGCTTGTAACTTGCCTCGAAGATCAGCAACTACTAGCCATTGTAAATCTCCTCGTGGTGGACCCGGGAGTTGAGCTCCAAGAAATTCCGGATGAGGATGCTCCAAGTACTCAGACAGTGAATCCAGATCCCTCTCGAAGATCAGTTGGCCTCCGTTGCCCAACTGGTTGAACTTGCTGTACTGAACTTCCATCTATAAGAATTTAGGATGAGATGTTAGTGAAGTGATCAAGTGTGTCAAAATTTTATGTAGTAAAGTAAGGATTTGGAGGAACATGCATTTTTTTTGAGAGAAAGAATCCTAAGGATAAGAGAGGAAATATTTTTCATAAATACTCACTTTGGTTTTTGAAACTAAGTTTTTGTTCGGATGTCCATTCTAACTAGGGTCTCCTATGGTCAGGATGGCTCTGATACCAACTTGTCAACAGCCGGATTTTTAATCCCAGATGCCTGTTATGCCATACATCGCAATCCCAGGATTACCATTTTTGCGAGACATAACAGATTGGATATCACAGTACATCATCCATTACAAACCATAATAAGGTCTTACACAAATAGGGGATCTCATGATCCAGTCTTAGTATAATCAAGTAGCAGAATAAATAGCGTAGCGGTGGGGTCCATCTTCAGTGTCACAGGCAATGCTGATGATAGGAGATGATCCTAGTTGTCGTAGCCGTCCTGCTGTCCTTCTTCAGGCTAGTCCTCCTCATAGTCTGGCCATAGGAATAGTCAGGGATAAAAGCCATGAGTACTCTTTAAGTACTCGCAAACTACCACTAACAAGTAAGATAGTTCTAGTAGGAATGCTAAGTTCTAAGTTTATTTGTAAAGTTAAGTTTGAAACCTAAGCTGAGTTCAGAAACAAAGAAAGATAAAATAAAGTTTGAAATCACCTAAGTGGGAACTTAGTTGTCATAGTCACAACTCTGTTGTGGTCAAGTCATGTCACAATTCATTTCATAAGTCATTTTGAAAACATCGACAACGAACAAAGATGGCCACTCCAATGTCCATAATCATGACGCCTATTCAATAGTTTCACACTCTGTAGAGGTGGTACACTTTCACCACAAAATTCGATACATTTGTCAGGGATAACCCTGAATCATCATACTTAGTATACAGATAATCAAACATAACCTTTCCTTTACACACTCTAGTATAAGCACCTCTCCTATGAGCTTGGCCTCCCAGCCATGACCATCTGTCATCCTGGGCACTGCATAGGTGGACAACATTGAGAGGTAGCCTCATCTCAAATCTCTCCCGCGAGGGAACTAATACTAATGCATATAAACTTCCGGCCAAGCCTTACCCAATTTAGGTATTGTGGTTGTACGGTAAAATTGGAATGGTATCGCATCCAAACCCAACCATCAGTTTTTATAAAAGGGCTAAGGCTCATGCCTCAACATTTTCATCATCATAAACCATTTGTGTTTCTCACACATGTCAAAACATCTCAATAGAATGACTCATCATTCTAAGGTTTTCACAAGTCATTTTCACCAAGTATTCCCATCTAAAGTGATCAAGTTTTGGTTTAGCTCTAAACTACTTAGTTAAGAGTGTTCACTAATGTGGGATGCTAAGATCAATCTCATGCCATAGAATGACATATAAGTCTAACTAGATAGGTCAAGTTTTATACTCTTTATGCTATCTATAAACAAGGTAAAGAACGTTGGTAAAGTAAAGGAAGTAAAGCTTGTAAATAAAACTTGGGGTAGGTAATAGTCAAAAATGTATAACCAAGCATGCCTATTGCATCTTGCTTAAGTTATCTAGCTTGCAAGGTTTAGCTTGCATAGTTAAGACACTTGCAAGTGTTAGCTTGCCTTGGTTGGTGCAGTGGTTGAAATTCTCTTCCTCCTCCTCTTGGTAGAACTCCTCCTCCTCATAGACTTGGTCGGTACTATCGTCTATAAATACATACGGAATACACAATCACCAAACAATACTTAACTAGTCTACTTAGCACACTAAGGCACACATTTGATGATCTAGTATCATCACAAACATCACAAGGTTTAATGAACTAGCTTCATTCTTTTTATTTGAGAAAAGTAATTTCTACTCATTGAAATTAACTAAGATTTAATATTCTCCAATCAAAATATGGGATCATGTGGACACATGTCATCACCACATATTCTAATGCATGGGAATGTGATTTAAATGTTGCATCACCTTGTAATAACTTTAAGTTTAATATTTAATGATTTAAAGTGACTAGAAATGCCTATATAGCATTATTTTGGTACTAGTCCAAAGTCACTGCATGCAAACCTTAATATTATTTCAGATAGGTATGGTTAAATGTAATTTTTGAGAGTTGGAATCAACTCAAAAACTATTATGGTTGATTTTAGAAAAATGTTTGAATGTGCAAAAGCTTGTGTCTTGTTATTTGTACTAGGAGAGATCTATAACTCTATATTATTTAAATCTAACGGGCTTGGATAGAGATTTTCATTAGCTTTCCAACAAAATTGGAATCATTCAATTTGGATTTATAAAACTCTCTGAATTGATTTTCAAACTAAGGGACAGAACTAAGTCTAAGTCTAAAAAGAAAAATCCTAATTTGAATCACAGGGCCAGCGCGGGAAACTAATTGGGACACCCATATTCACTACACGGTGCAGAGGACAACTAACAGGAGGGGTCCACATGTCAGCGGTACATCTCAGGCGAAGTGGTACGGGGCGATATGGACCGTAGGATTAGAACTAGATCAACGGCTCACGGTCGTCGTCGACGACGAACACGTCGCCGGCAAGACGGAAACCTAGTTACGTGGCGGGGGTGCAGTGGGGGCGTACCAGAGCTCCAGCGAGTGCGGCGAGGCAGGAAAACGAACGAGTCAATGACGGCGAGCTCAGGCAAAGTTGCGGTAGAGGCTGGGGTGGACGAAATCGACGACATCGTCTGCCTCCGGTGAAATTCCGGTGGCTGGCTGCTCGAGCTGCTCTGGCGAGAGGTGGGGAAGGACTGGTGGTGAGAGGGGAGTTAAATGGTGTGGCGATTGAGGCTGGGGAAGGCCTCCTTATATAGGCTCGAGGAGGGGACCGAGGGGGCGATGACGAGCTCGTCGGTGACGACGATACAGGGTGTTATCGGCATGGGTGGCGTAGGCGGATGGTGGCTTGCCTCCTGGCGGTCCTCTATGGCTTTATGGCGATGCTAGGGGCGGTGGCTAATGGTCGGGAGCGTCGCGCGCTCTAGGAGACAGGGGCGATGCTTGACGCGGTTCCCGGCGAGTGTGGGTCACGCGGCGGGATACGACCGTGTCTGGCGGGGTGAGATGGTCAAGGCGGAGCGGCACACGCGGTCTAGTGTCGAAGCGCGGCGTGTGGCGTGCTGGCGGTGATGGCGCTCTGGCGTGCTCTGGCGCGGCGCAGAGAGGAAAGTGCGGGGCTTGTCCTCGGTGGTCCAGGGCATGGCAGTGGTCGTGGGGTGGACCGTGGACGGCGGTGAGGTCACGCCTTGCTTCCTAGAGCGGCGGAGTGGGGCTGGTGGTCTCCTGTGGCGTTGGCAAGGTTGGCCAGCGTTCATGTCCTCGGGGCGGCATGGCACTGGCGCTAGGGACTGAGGGATGGGCTGGTTTCGGCCTGGTTAGAGCTAGGAGGGACATAGGGAGTAAATGGGGTTGATGGCTCTGTGTATGGCGCCAGAAAAATGCTGGAGCGGTGTTGATGTAGAGCTCGCTGTGAACCCCAAGAGGAAGGTATGATGAGCACAGTAGCAAGTTCCCTCAGTATGAAATCAAGGTTTAATCGAACCAGTAGGAGCAAGGAAACACCCCAAAGGTGTTGCTAGCTGAGCCTTGGCAGGGCGCACTACCGGTGCTAGTAGCAACGTGGATACCTGCACAACACAACCACAGAACTTTGTCCCCAACTTGCGATGAGGTTGTCAATCTCACCGTATTTTGCTAAAAACAAAGGATTAAACGTATCAAATGGAAAGAAGTAAAAGTTTGCAGAAAGTAAACACAAAGCAGTAAACAGTTTATAGATTGTATGTAAAAGACAAGGACCGGGATCCATAGATCACTAGAGGTGGCTCTCCTTAGATAGATAACATGCTAGGTGAACAAATTACAGCGGGGTGATTGACAAACATCGAGAAAGCAATACATGCATATACTAATCATCTTGACTCCTTTGAGACTTGATTGGGCATTATAACATTATACATAGACCGCCATCCAACTGCATCTATGAATAATAATCCACCTTCTGGTTATCATCTGAACCCCCTCTAGTATTAAGTTGCAAGCAACAGATTATTGCTTTACGAACTGCATGTAAAGTAAACAATACGATTGTTCTATGAACAAAGGATTGTTGTTTTCTCCCTAGTAGCAACAACACATCTAGTACCTTAGAGATTTCTGTCACTTCCCAGTTACGGAGGCATGAACCCACTATCGAGCATAAATACTAACTCTTGGAGTTGCTAGCATCTACTTGGCCAAGATAGCTACTAACAACGGAAAGCATGCAAGATCACAAATAACAAAGACATGATAGAATCAATAATTAATCTGAAATAGCATCTCAATATCCATCGGATCCCCGCAAACACAACATGCAGAATTACAAATAGATGATCTTGATCATGAACGGAGCTCACAAGATCTAGACATGAAAGCACAAAGGAGGAGAACCAGCCATCTAGCTACTACATGGATCCGTAGTCCAAGGATGAACTACTCACGCATCACACCGGAGGCTTGCATGGTGATGAAGAAGGCCTCGTGGTGAATTCCCTCTCCCAGGTGCCGGGAAGAGCTTCAGATCCCTCCCGATCTAGGGATGGAGATGACGACGTCTACAGACTCTTTCGTGGATTTTTGATCGAGTACTTAGGGTTTTCGTCCTGAGGGCAATATATAGGCGGAAGGAGAGGCCGAGGGGGTGCCAGGGCTGGCCACACCACCCTCTGGCACGGGCAAAGCCTGGCCGTGCGGCCAGGTGGTGTGGCCGGCCTCTGGCCCCTCTCCATCTCGTATTCTGGCATCTGATGACTTCTAGAAAAATAGGCACTTTGGCTTTTGTCCCGTCCAATTCCGAGAATATTCATTTTCTGACTTTCTTGGAACCAAAAACAGCAGAAAACAGGCAACTGGCATTGTGGCTCTTGTTAATAGGTTAGTCCAAGAAATCATATGAAAAGCACTCCAAAGTTGGAACAAAACACAAGAAAGTGGATAAAACCAAGCATGGAACATCAAAAATTATAGATACATTTGCAATGTATCAACATCCCCAAGCTTAACTCCTGCTCGTCCTCGAGTAGGTAAGTGATAAAAAGAAAGAATAATTTTTGAGGTGACATGCACCATCAAAGACTTGATCAAAGTATTTGTAAAACATTCAAAGCTGGGATCATAGTACTTCAATCATAACATGAAAGACAAAGTTCTAGCAATAAGACAAAGAAACTATGATGCAACATGAAAAGGTACAAACAAAAGATTCATGAATAACAATGCTTTGCAAGACGTTTGTTTGTTTCACATAAAGAAAACATAGCATAATAGCATTCAGCTTGTCCCTCATAGAGTAGCAAATATAAATGCATAGGACACCTTCGAAGTTCATAAGAGTGACTAGATATAATAGTTTAAAACAAGCAATATCAAGTATGCATCAATTAACTAGTCTTGGGACAATGCACATAAAACTAAGAATGGCCACTATGCTCTCAAAGTAGGTGCATAAAGGAGAAGATGGAGACTCAATATAATGGTGGAAGAAAGGCCTTTTTATAAAAGGAAGTAGGGATTCAAGTCTCATAAAGAGCTTCCAAAAATTATGGTACTTATAGCTTTCATCTCTCATTGCCCCTATCATAAGCATCTTAAAGTGATTAAGGTTAAAGTGAACAAACTATGGTGTACATGCTTGACGAAGTATAAGTTAGAAATCTCATGTCCCTTGTATACGAGGGCCGCTCCTCATGCTACTCAAGTTTAGTCACCAATAAGTTCTTGTCATTGTAAGTACATGTGTATCATAGAGAACCGCGAACGGGGTACCCCTTGCCCGATGATACGGAAGAATCCCCATATCAAAATGACAAGACAAGCAGACAATGAGCATCTCAGCAATCTTCTTATTTACCATGGGAATATGGTGCTTTTTTCTCTCTTTCCTCTTTTCATAATATCTCTTTTTTTCGTTTTCTCTTTTTTTCTCAATATAGGACTCTTTTTTTATAAGAAGAATGCTTCATAGACAACTCATTATGGTTACGCTGCAGGTTTCCACCATGTCAGCATGGATTAGACCAGCGGCCCAGGCGTTTCTCTAACACATATACATAACTCCATGGACTTACAAGCTCCCCTTTCATTTCACACTGACGACATCCATATACAAAAGAGCATGATATCAACCAGGTACAAGTACCAAGTGCAATGTTGAAAGCGTTCCCCATGAAAGCATGGTTCTGCTAATTCCCAAAAAATAAGTGCAAGCATATACAACATAGACGACACAATGGTTCAAGTTTATTAAGGGCAAGAAAAATAAAGTGTGCCATCAAGTTCGTGAGAGCTTTAATCACTAGTTTTCTCATAACAAGTTTAATTTGCAAGGTAAACAAAAGCATGAATATACTTAGAATAGCATAAGCTAGTAGGTAGGTATGGTGGACTCTTTCGAATAACTTGGTTTAGGGAGTTGGATGCATGAGTGGAACTCATACTTGGTTGTGGAGGCTAGCAAAAGACTGGGAGCGGCAAACTAAGAGAGCAATAATGGCCATAATCATGCAGAGCGACAAAACATCATTGATCAAAGCATAAAGTGATACTACAAGTTGAAAACTAAAGGATCATAAAGGCTATGGTGACTTGAGAATAGTCATAACATGGTGTGAGCATGCGCCAAGTTAACCCAAATAAAGCATCAAAAGAGAATACCACTATACTATGCTTTAATATGCTAAAACAACGCATGATTCATCCAAAGCACATTAAGCAATCTCAATTGTTTATAACAAGTCATGCTACAACAAAGAATACTAAGCATAAAGCCAAAACAATATCAAGCATGGTCCACAGTAAAAAACAAGCTCTTTTTACCACATAAGCATGAACTTTCCTGCTCTTTTCCAAACCAAACCAAACCAAACCAAACTATTTGCAAACCAATGTATGAAAGAGGGGGTCCAACCAATTTATTCAAAAAACTAAGCAAACAAAAGAAAACGAAAAACCAAAACGAAAACGAAAAAGAAGACGCTCCAAGAACAACACAACTATGGATGAAACAATAAAAATGAAGCGTTTGGAAGAAACCTGGAATTTTTATTGATGAAGAAGGGGATGCCTTGGGAATCCCCAAGATTTGACGCTTGTACTTCTTGGATATTTCTTGGGGTGACACGCGTGGCATACCGAAGCTTGAGATTTAGTCCATCCTTCATCTCATTACTCATTCCTTCCATACACCTGAAATTTTCCTTCATACAAAACTTCACACAATCTTTATTAGTAACATTAGTGCGCTCAAGATAAATAAGTCTTAAGGTTCAGTTATAACACCAAATAAACTTCCATTAGAACACTAGCTACTGTAGCACTTCCCTCAAAAAAGCTCAATTCCCCAAAAGAACTCAAAAAGGAACCAACAAGAAGCAAATGCAGAAAATGGCAGAAATCTGTCAAAACAGACCAGCAGGTAAAGATGAATTTTTTCGAAGACCTTATGTTGATCAAATCAAAACGTTTTGAACTAACGAAAGTTAGATAACAACCTGGGGCAGAAGCACAAAAATTCATGCCTCAAAAAGACGTTCAGAGATTTTACATGAATTTTTACGGTGAAGCACAGAAATCTGTTTCGGGACAGCAACTTTCCCAATCATTACTTCTCTCTCATTAGAGGTTACTCTTGGCACAAAAAGCAAATAAAAAGGATAAGGAGCGGTTATTACTGAAGTAATAACTTCCAAGACTCATCTAAAACTTTTGGGATATCTCCCAATAAGTACTTTTCTTTAACGCCTTTAAGTTAGGCATAGGAAGCAAGAAAAAGAATCAAGTGTTCTCAAATGAAGAAGCATTAAAACCAAATTTCTTGCCCTTACCTCTCTTACTTTTATTCTTAACCTTGGGAAAAATATGATTGTTTGGTGGAGAAGAAAGGTGCATGGTCCCCTTTCCCACATCTATTATTGGTCCAAGGAGTTCTAATAGGGACCTTCCAAGTGTAATTTGTCCTTTTCCTGCACATTCAATAACAAGATAATCAGTAGAAATCATTTTCCCAAGGATCTTTGTAAACACTCCTTCAGCTATTCCAAGAGGTAATATGGTAGTGTTATTAGCAAGAGGTATTTCTTTTCCTCCTTAAGTAAGCCCCCAAGTATTCAAAGTTTCATAAATATCTTTGGGCATAAGACAAAATTCAGACATGATATCACAGCGAGCTTGAAAAGTTTCAGTGTTTATCTCAATCTTTACTGTAGGGAGCCACTTTGATGGTTCAGAATTTATTGGGACATAATTGTGATGCTCCCTAAGCGTATTATATCAATCTTTTAAGCTAGAAGTGCTAGTCTCAAGAGTGTTCAATCTAGCAAATATTCTTGCGAAAGAAATATCACTTTGGCTAGGCAAGTTGTAAGTGAGGATCAATTTCTTTATAGCATTAATAGCATCATCCTCATTACATTGGAGGAAATCTCCTCCCACAATAGCATCTAAAGCATATCTATAGCAAAGAGCAATGCCAAGGTAAAAACTGCTAAGGAACAAGCTTTGAGTCATTTTAGGCTTAGTTTTTTCATGTAGATCAGAGATTCTAGACCAAGCTTCTTTAAAACTTTCCTCAATTCCTTGTTTAAAAGTGAAAATCATTTCCTCGGGTGTCATAGTGATTGGAGCAAGGCTAGACATAAAGTCAACTTAAGATAGGAACTAATTTTTTTGTGTTTTCAAATAAGAAAGCAAACTAGTAAAACTAATTTTTTTGTGTTTTTGATAACAAAACAAGCAAACAAAGCAAAAAGAAACTAAGCAAAACAAAAATAACAAAGTAAAGAGATTGGTTATGAGGGACTCCCCTTGTGAAGATGTCCTTGACTCCCCGGCAATGGCGCCAGAAAAATGCTTGATGGCTCTGTGCATGGCGCCAGAAAAATGCTGGAGAGGTGTTGATGTAGAGCTTGTTGGGAACCCCAAGAGGAAGGTATGATGAGCATAGCAGCAAGTTTCCCTCAGTATGAAACCAAGGTTTAATCGAACACCCCAAAGGTGTTGCTAGCTGAGCCTTGGCAGGGCGCACTACCGATGCTAGTAGCAATGTGGAGACCTGCACAACACAACCATAGAACTTTGTCCCCAACTTGCGATGAGGTTGTCAATCTCACCGTGTTTTGCTGAAAACAAAGGATTAAACGTATCGAATGGAAAGAAGTAAAAGTTTGCAGAAAGTAAACACAAAGCAGTAAACAGTTTATAGATTGTATGTAAAAGACAAGGACCGGGATCCATAGTTCACTAGACTTAGATAGATAACATGCTGGGTGAACAAATTACAGCAGGACAATTGACAAACATCGAGAAAGCAATACATGCATATACTAATCATCTTGACTCCTTTGAGACTTGATTGGGCATTACAACATTATACATAGACCGCCATCCAACTGCATCTATGACTAATAATCCACCTTCAGGTTATCATCCGAACCCCTCGGTATTAAGTTGCAAGCAACAGTTATTGCTTCTGAACTACGTGTAAAGTAAACAATACGATTGTTCTATGAACAAAGGATTGTTGTTTTCTCCTAGTAGCAACAACACATCTAGTACCTTAGAGATTTACATCACTTCCCAGTTACAGAGGCATGAACCCACTACCGAGCATAAATACTAACTCTTGGAGTTGCTAGCATCTACTTGGCCAAGATAGCTACTAACAATAGAAACATGCAAGATCACAAATAACAAAGACATGATAGAATCAATAATCAATCTGAAATAGCATCTCAATATCCATCAGATCCCCGTAAACACAACATGCAAAATTACAAATAGATGATCTTGATCATGAACGGAGCTCACAAGATCTAGACATGAAAGCACAAAGGAGGAGAACCAGCCATCTAGCTACTACATGGATCCGTAGTCCAAGGATGAACTACTCACGCATCATACCGGAGGCTTGCATGGTGATGAAGAAGGCCTCCAGGGTGAATTCCCTCTCGGCGGTGCCGGAAGAGCTTCAGATCCCTCCCGATCTAGGGATGGAGATGATGGCGGCTACAGACTCTTTCGTGGATTTTTGATCGGGTACTTAGAGTTTTCGTCCCGAGGGCAATATATAGGCGGAAGGAGAGGCCGAGGGGGTGCCAGGGCTGGCCACACCACCCCCTGGCGCGGGCCAAGCCTGGCCAGGTGGTGTGGCCGGCCTCTGGCTCCTCTCCATCTCGTATTCTGGCATCTGATGACTTCCGGAAAAATAGGCACTTTGGCTTTTGTCCCATGCAATTCTGAGAATATTCATTTTCTGACTTTCCTAGAACCAAAAACAGCAAAAAACATGCAGCTAGCACTGTGACTCTTGTTAATAGGTTAGTCCAAGAAATCATATGAAAAGCACTCCAAAGTTGGAACAAAACATAAGAAAGTGGATAAAACCAAGCATGGAACATCAAAAATTATAGATACATTTGCAATGTATCAGGGGTGCAATTAGGTGGCAATCCCCTGTAGATAAAGTGAATTGACTAGTGTGTTAGTTCTGTGCCTACCAGGTGTTCGACCAAATGGCTGAAAGAATTCAAATTTGGAATTTTGTAATGAAATTTTCTGGAGTGGTTTGTCACATGCTTAAGCATCTGTGGTTGCTAGGATTTGTCAAATGGAATTCATTTGAGTGTTTTTTGAAAAAGTGTGATCTAGACATATGAACTAGATTCCATTTTCAATTGTCATTTAAAATTAGAGTTTGAATGTTTTTGGGAGATCACAAAGTAGGCCTTGGCACATCACTACTTGTACTAGCAAGGGGTGCAAAGATCCACAATTGTTTCTGTTAGAATTTGAGTGCTAGGAACACCTAAAGTGGGCTAGTTGATTAAAATGGCAAAAGTGACCATTTCCTTTATTTAATTCTTTTTTATTTCTTTTTCTATGGTTTTTGCTTGGGAATGATCTATATGATGTGACATTCACCTTAGACCCATTTTACAACCATTAGAACAAACAATCATGGCATTTCAAACAACTCCTATTTAAATGCAACACTCATATGCATGCTTAAATATTTTAAATGGAAAAAGTTTTTGTTAACCCTAAATTGGGTGATTTGGATC
This sequence comes from Avena insularis, assembly GCA_023614405.1. Lineage (NCBI taxonomy): Eukaryota > Viridiplantae > Streptophyta > Magnoliopsida > Poales > Poaceae > Avena > Avena insularis. Next base: position 459,528,748 of record CM042696.1, on the reverse strand, counting down.
TTGATTAACCTTGATTAAAGATTTGGGATGTTACAAGCCGACAACTTATTCGGAAGCGATGGTGGGTTTTGATTCTGAGTCATGGCTTGGAGCCATGAGATCCGAGTTAAAGTCCATGGATGAAAATCAAGTTTGGAACTTGGTTGATCTGCCAGACGGTGCAAGACCTGTCGAGTGCAAATGGGTCTTTAAGAAGAAAACTGATATGGATGGAAATGTTTCCATCTATAAAGCACGGCTTGTCACGAAAGGGTTCCAACAAGTTCAAGGAGTTGACTACGATGAGACTTTCTCTCCCGTGGCGATGCTGAAATCAGTTCGGATCATGTTAGCTATAGCAGCCTATTTTGATTATGAAATATGGCAGATGGATGTCAAGACGACTTTCCTTAATGGAAATTTAACCGAGGACGTGTATATGATACATCCCGAGGGTTTTGTCGATCTGGCTAATGCTGACAAGGTATGCAAGCTTCGGAAATTTATTTATGGGTTGAAGCAAGCATCTCGGAGTTGGAACATTCGCTTTGATGAAGTAGTCAAATCGTTTGGCTTCATCAAGAGTGATCATGACTCTTGTTTATACAAGAAATTTAGTGGGAGCAAAGTGAATTTTCTGATCTTATATGTGGATGACATATTACTGATTGGAAATGATGTCCAGATGTTGCAAGAGACCAAAGAATCATTGGAAAAGAGTTTTTCGATGAAGGACTTGGGTGAGGCAACTTACATACTAGGAATCCGGATCTATAGAGATAGATCAAGGCGGCTCATTGGATTGAGTCAAAGTACATATTTGGACAAAGTGTTGAAGAAGTTCAACATGGAATCGTCTAAGAAGGGGATCTTACCGATGTCCCATGGCGTAAAACTTAGCAAGACTCAATGTCCTTCGACAACTGATGAGCCAAGTCGGATGAGTGTGATTTTGTATGCTTCTGCAGTCGGATCCATCATGTACGCTATGATTTTTACTAGGCCGGATGTTTCCTATGCTCTAAGTGTTGTGAGCAGGTACCGGGCTGACCCTGGAGAGATCCACTGGGCAGCGGCTAAAAATATCCTCAAGTACTTGAGAAGGACTAAGTATATGTTCCTGGTTTATGGAGGTGAGGATGAACTCAGTGTAAGGGGTTACACGGATGCGAGTTATCTCAGGGACTAGGATTATTCTTGTTCGCAATCCAGATGTGGGTTTGTGATAGAAAGGGGCTGTGAGCTGGAAAAGTTCCAAGCAAGAGACGATGTCTGCATCTACAACAAAGGCTGAGTATATTGTTGCCTCGGAGGCGGCAAAAGAAGCCATTTGGATGAGGAATTTCCTCATAGATCTTGGTGTGGTTCAGGCCTCGTCCAATCCATTAGACGTGTATTGTGACAACAATGGTGCTATTGCACAAGCCAAGGAACCTAGACAACACCAGAAGAACAAACATATACTCATGCGGTACCACCTTTTTCACCAGTTCGTGGATCAAGGTGATATCAAGTTATGCAAGGTACACATGGATGCAAACATTGCGAATCCATTGACAAAGCCACTTCCACAGCCGAAGCATGAGGCGCACCTGAGAGCCATAGGCATTAGATGCCTGGACATGTGATGTCGGATGATTGACTCTAGTGCAAGTGGGAGACTGTTGGGTATATGTCCTAGTGGCAATCATGGTTGATGATATTTCCGAATGTATTCATAAAGTTATAGTCCATGTATGAACTACTGATATGTATCATCGAATATGTGATTCGATTGTGGAACTATATATTCATGTTGTTCATACTAATTGTCCTTGGTCATTGAGGTTGTGCTGGACACACAACTAAGACCAATGTGAAAGTCGGCAGATGACTAGGTTCCACTTGTCATGGGCATGGAGATGCTATTCCGACTTACACGGATTCGGCTAAAGAGTTTAGCGAGTCGGACTGACCCATATTGAGATGCAACGAACAAGTCAGCATTTGCATGTCTCAATCAATGTAATCCTTAGACCTGAGGTTATTGCACAATCCAAGTTGAGGATCACTCGCTTAGGTTCTGTCAAACGTTGTTTCGTCAATGGGCAGTTATAAAGGAAGAGTTTGGGTTGATTGTGAATCAAGCTACATGATGTGAATGACCAAGATGGGATTTTGCCCCTCCATCTAGAGAGATATTCTCTGGGCCCTCTCGGAAGATAAGATTCAGAAAGCATGGCCATGCGCGTCTCGGTTAAGTGTTAACCGGGGCAACCGACTAAGAGTTAGTCGGATGAATCACTTATCTCGGATCGAGAAAGAGAGTCGGACTATTTAAGGGATGACGATCATTCGCCTATAGTCTGAGAAGGTATATCGTGAGGCAAAAGGGACTTATACAAAAGTCGCATTGGAAGGTATGTCGTCATGACTTATTGGTACTTGGGAGTCGGCACGTTCTGCTAGGGGCCGCTACCGACTGATTGATTACGAGTGAGACTCGGAATCGTGTTCGGGTTACCATGAGCCTGTCGGGTCACACACTTAAGAGCGGGAGCAAGTTTGGGTTAGACCCAAACATGAAATCTATTTGAGTTGGACCCAAATAGAGACATGGAGTTAGTCAGCAAGTTGGACTTGCAGGGACTAATATAGGCCTTTTAGTGAATGGGCCAAAAGTGAGTGGAGCCCACTTTCACTTCCTACATAAGCTGGGGCGCAGGTGCTTAGAGTATAAGGTTATGTCACTCCATGTGTTGGAAACCCTAGCCCCAGTCCGTCCTGTCGCCGCCGTACCGGACCTAGCAGTCCATCGCCGGCGCTCCTCCTCGTACGTGTGGATACTGGCGGAGGTGCTGTACGTTCAGCACTTCGACGATCGTGGAACCGGAACAGATCGTGGATCGTGGAACCGGAGCAGATCGTGAGTACTGCACTGCATCAAGCGATGTGCTTCATCAATTCCGCAACTGCACGTCTAGTGGTAATCCTCGTGGCCTTCTACCTGAGCTGGATCTTGGGTTCACCGTGTAGGGAAAAAGTTTTGTTTATCTCTGCGTGGCCAACAACATAGATGTGCACACGGATGAGATACAGAGCATTGATGCTAGGCGACCTTCGCTACAAGGAGGCGGGTATGGCCGACAATAGCCTTGTCCCTGGGTGGTATACATCGAGCAGGGGAACCGGGTGTCGATGGGGATGTCCTGCTGGGGCGCGAAGGAGCTTGACAGCGAGGTTAGTGTCGACGTGGATGCAAGATGTGATAGGGGCTCACGAGGAAGAGGGTGACACCAACGGCTTGAGGACATGAAGGAGAGGGGAGCGTGGGTAGGAGGGTGCGGTGACCCAACATACCACTGCATATGTAGTACACTATAGTTGTTGACATGACATCCACAGAACACCGTTCCGTAAATATCACATCCCTCAGAGTGGTACAACAGAAACATTGCGGGTCCAAATTACAAACATACACACTTCATTATTATTACAATACCGGAAGTTTGAGACTTCAAAAGGTTCAAACTTACAAACCAAATAACTTATCTCATAAGTTTAGCGAAAGAACGAAAAACACAATGGTAAATAAGACATGAGCTCAACAGCTTATTCTATAGAGTTCGGGCTGCTAGGCTTAACCTAGGTAACTAGAGTATAGCCTAACAACTACTCTAACTCATTGTCTTTAGCTCCATATTGTATCCCGTAGTCCACTCCTTTGATTCCACCAGATAGGTCCGGCTCTTCATAGTAGACGTCGTTCTGGACCTCCGTAGCATACACCTGGTCATCCTTCTGGCCCTCAAAGTCTAGCAAGGGGTTCAAAGGAAAGGGTGAGTAACAATGTTACCCAGCAAGTTCACTATATGCAAGGTGGCAAAATTTGATGCTCTATCTACCACCTCGGACGATACATCCTTGGTATTATGCAGTTTTGGTAAACATTTCTTTAAAGATTGATTTTAATTATCAAAACTATGCCCATCAGCCTTCACAGGTTGACCAGAACTTCATGGAGTTCCTTTACTGCCGTGTTCGTAGGTCCTTCCTAGAACAGGGAGTAACATGTCACAATTCTTACACTCTGCAGAGATGCGTTGCTTTACCCATAAGAGACTAACTCCTTGTTGCACAACCGGGCGTACTTTCCCGTCCACAATTCTGTGATGTGGGGCCTAGTAGATGATCCAAGCCAATCACAACCCCCTTCGCGACCCCGCATGTCTCCTTGGTGTACTCCATGCCCACATATTGAATTACGACAATGGTTAGTACAGACCGTCAGATGCCAGAACTATCGTGGGACATTGAGGGATCCCACCCATATGCTGCATATCCTCTACGAATTACCAATAAATGCATGCTACAAGGATAACAGCCATGACCTGGCCATCCGGATGCATGCGAGAGGAAGAAGATACAACTGACTTCTCTGTCCCATTCCAAATCTTATGGTTAAAGCGTAATATACGGCGCTAGAATCACTAATGTCATGGGTTATTAAGTCCTAGATGCTTTGCAATTGGAATCTTAGATTCCCCTGTAATTCTTAGTATTTATCATCACTTAGGATGATAATAGCATTTCATTTGTTTGAGAAAATACTTATTTTCTTTCTCCTGTAGAACATAGGTGATAACACACAATTTTCAAATATTTTCATAAAGACTCTTCAAAAGACATGAGCAAGTTGTGAACTTGCCTTGTGACTGCAAGGTAGTGAAGTCGGATGCTTCCACCTGACCTTGAGCTCTGGTTTCTACAGAGAACCATTATTGCCCGGTAAGGACAATATTTAAAGAAGCAATATGCAATGCATAGTAATGTCATGCAATGGTTTATTATTTGCTTATTTGGGTGTTTTACCCTTTTAGTAAAAGTTTGCTATTTTCTTTAATTAAAAGAAAAGTATTACTTAAAGTCTTTAAAATCTTCATAAATATTATATTTAGTATTTTTATAAGGTTTAGTATTATTTTAAGAGTTTAGAATTGAATTTATTTAATTTTTAACTTTTTAAAATATTTCACTAAAATTCCTTTAAGGAAATAAGACTTTATTTTTATCACACATAGTTTACTTTTCAAAAGTACCAACTAGCATTTTTCTATAATAGCACTCCCTTTTAGAATTGTAAAAATTAATTTTATTCAATTTTATGTGTTTGATATATTTTTATAAAATTCCAAAGGACTATACACGTTAATAAAAATAATTATAAATTTAATTACCTAAAATTCCATTTGTTATTTTTCTTGAATAGAGGACATTTTTATGAGTCCAATGATATTTTATTTAGATTTTTAGGATTTTTATTTTATTTCTTAAAACTATTTAAGTCCTAGGGGTATTTTGGTCATTTGACAATTTAATTAAGCTTTTTCTTTTTAAACTAGACCTAGCCCATTGGGCTAGCCCGACCCTAACTCGGCCCATCTGGGCTGGTTAAACCCCTCTATCACGAGCGGCCTAGTACCACTCGATTTCTCCCCTTCTCTCTCGTTCACCCTCTAGCTCGTCCCCGCAGAGCCGCCACGATGCCGATGCTGTCGCCGCTCGATTCCTGCCTCTCTAGGCTACTCCAGCTGCCGCCGTGGTGTGTGGCGAGGTAGTCGATGCCGCTCCGTCGTCTGGTCCTACTCGATTCGTCTGTAGGTCTCTCTCCTATCCAGGTGGACTCCACCCCGAACCCTAGGGTTTGGGGGTTGCCGGTGATGTGGAGTTTCGCCGCCCCAGTGGTGCTCTGATGGCTTCTAGCGGTCCTGTGGTGCCGCCGCTGCTGCCCGTGTGGCTATGGCCGTCGTGCCATGGATTGGCGCGGCTTGCAGCGCCCTCAGGTGCTTCCCGTGCTGCCGTTTGCGCTCGCCGATGCCTCTGCTTCCTCTTCTAACTATAGTGAGGACCACAGGTGAGTTCATCTTCTCTTCCTCTCTAATACTCTGGCTTACCTTGCTACTCTCTGAGTGTTGGCCATGTCTGAACCCTAATTACATCTGTCCACGGCACTAGGGTTCATCCCTCTGTGCTAGGGTTCATCCCTTGATACCATGTTTATCTAAGGTGGTTTCCTACTAAATCTAGATGTATATGACTCACTGCTATACTGTCATAGTGTTGATAGTTATTTCTGTTAGTAGCCTGTTAACTGAATTTTTACTCACTGTCATGTATTATGGCTATGATCTGGGTTGAGATTAGCTCTCTGGTTCTTGTTGATATGCTTTGGTATGAAAGAATTGGAGTTGGATATTTAATCCAATTACTCTCTGATACTTGCACATGATAGAATTTAGATATGTCAAATATGATTCCTAATTGTTATGTTAGGAAAATCATTAGGTGTTCTTTTGCAAGCATTGTATTATGGAATCCCTGGTAGAAACTGCTTGGTTAGGATAGGCCCTTGTGACACCCTCATTTGAGTGGTACACAGGTTCATCCAGATACTAGATTGTTTTCTATTTGTGCTCTATTGTGCCTGAGAGTTGCAGAACCTTTTATTGGGTAAATTAGCCTGTGATGCTGGTCTGAGGCAAAGCTACATAAAAGTAGCTATTTTCACCTGCTGCTTTACTTCTTTGATGATCTGTGATGGATACCTCTAAGTATCAGTCCTAAAGTGCTTGTGGAATTTACTTTGGTGATTCTTAGTAGGTTTAATATGTAGATCCTTACTGTTTGAGCTGGATTCTGAAGCTACAATTACTTCTGAGGTGATACCATCCATAGGATGTGCCCAGAATTATCTACTTAAGACTGCTGTCAAATTGGTTGTAGAAATCTGTGTATTTCTCCAAGATCAATGATGCAAAGGCTGAGATCTTGGTAGTAACTTGTAAAGATTTATCATTGGCTGTTTATCTTTTTCTAGGATGGATATACACCTCACTTGGGTGTTTTCTAAGAAGATCATATAAAACAACACATGCTCTATTTAATCTATGATGATTTGATCATGTGATGGTTTTATGTGTACTCACCACACTACTTGATGGTTGGTGATGTTGTGGTGTTGCTTGCTGGCTTGATCTGACTCTGCACCTCCTGGTGCTACTCCTGTGATCTTGTACTTGGCCTTTCTATCCACATGCTCCACCCCCTCCTTATGTTACCATCTTGTGGTGAACTGGTGGTTGATTTGTAAACTGGCTAGTGGTTTTGTTAAGGTTTTAGCAAGCTCAACGAGCTCTAAGTGTGTGCTTGAGAAGGAGAAATGAGTTCTTGTAACTATGCTTCGACTGGTGCTCTGTTTGCGTGCTTGTACTGCTGCTGTTGTCTTGACAGCACACTCCATGAATTTTGGTGACTAAGCTGTATGGCTGTGTGGTCTGGTCGTGTGGATCAGATCAAGTGAAAGTATCTTCACCTATTACCCTTTTACTAGTTACTTTGCTGGTGAAACTTGCCCCTCTTTTATTACTCTGTGATGTAACATGAATGGTGCATTTCACTGTTCACCACTGAGAGTAAAATTAACTAACTAACTAACTAACCCTTTATTTTCCTTTTTGTTGTTTATCTTATTTGCAGGAACAAGATCTGGACATAGAAGGTTTAGTATAGTAGTAGATAGGTAGTATAGGTTTGAATTGTAACCTTCCTTTTATTCCTTTTTGTAAAGAATCTTGTAAAGAGATTATTATAAGTTAATAAAGTTTGATTTCTATTCTTTGTAATCTTATGCTTTTGATGTATTTATCAATAGTTGTAATCTTATTATGGAATAAAGAAATAAGAATTAATTTCTTATTTAATTGTCCTTGTCTTAAATCCTTATTGTTGTTTACTATGTCTATAATTTAACCAAACAATGTTAATAAGGTATTTTGGAAAACAATTCAATATTACAAACTTCTAATTTCAAATACTTTCAAATTGATTTAAATTTGAATTCAAAATAACTTCCCCAAAGATATAATAATTCCTAAAGATCATGTCAAAATTCATAGTAGACACTAAAAAGAGCTATCCCTACCTCTAGTTATGTTGGAGATATGCCCAAGAGGCAATAATAAAAGTGGTTATTATTATATCTTTGTGTTTATGATGAATGTTTACATCCCATGCTATAATTGTATTATGAGGAAACACTAATACATGTGTGTTTTGTAAACATAAATGAGTCCCTAGTAAGCCTCTCGTTGAACTAGCTTGTTGATTAATTGATGATCATGGTTTCCTGATCATGGACATTGGATGTGATTAATAACAAGGTTATATCATTAGGAGAATGATGTGATGGACACACACCCATAGTAAGCGTAGCATAAGATCAAGTCATTAAGTTCGTATTGCTATAAGCTTTCAAATGCATAGTAACCTAATCCTTCGACCATGAGGTTATGTTAATCACCATCACCGGATGGGTACTTTGATGACATCAAACACCGCTTTATGCGGGTGGTTATAAAGGTGTCATTGGGTATTCCGAAAGTATGTGTTGAAGCGCATGGACCAAGATTGGGATTTGTCCATCCATATGACGGATAGATATGCTCTGGGCCCTCTCGGTGGAATGTCATCTAGTTAGCTTGCAAGCATGTGACTAGGTCACAAGGGATGACATAACACGAGCAGTAAAGAGTACTTATCGATGTGAGGTAGAACTAGGTATGGAGATCGGCGATCAAACCTCGGATAAGTAGAATATCGTGACAAAGGGAAATGGTTTAGTATGTTAATGGTTCTATCGATCATGATGTCATCGTTGAGTATGTGGGAGCCGTTATGGATCTCTAGATCCTGATGGTTATTGATGGGAGGTGTCTCCATCATGTCTGCATATTCACGAACCGTAGGGTGACACACTTAAGGTTCGAAGTTGTTTTTAAGTAGATATGGAATGTGCGTTGGAGACTGAATGTTGTTCGGAGTCTCGGATTGGATCCGGGACATCACGAGGAGATCCGGAATTGTCCGGAGAATAAGATTCATATATTGGGGATCATTTTCTAAGTTAGGAAATGTTCCAGAGTATTTGTATGGGGATTCTAGAAGGTTTCGGAATGTTCCGGAAGGTTCTAGGAGATTTCTTGGAGTTTGCTTGAAAACCAAGAAAGGATCAAGGAGTTCGTGTGGGGCAAGACACAGATTCGTGAGGGAGGAGGATTCCTCCCCCCTCCCAATCCGCCGGCCAAGGAGGGAGGGGAGTCCTACTAGGACTCCCTCTCCCATGGCGCCTCCCTCCTTTAAATAGAAGGGAGGGGGCGCCACCCCCTAGCCCTCTCTCATAACAAGCCCTAGCCACCGCCTCTCTTCTCCTCCTTCGCTCTGCTCCAGCTTAGGCGAAGCCCTGCAGAATTCTCTACTCCACCACCACCACCACACCGTCGTGCTGCTGGGATTCCGTGGAGAAGATCTACTACCTCCGCTGCTCATGGAGCAGGAGAGGAAGGTCACCGACTCCTTGCGTGTGACCCATTGCAGGCGCTGGAATCGTCCACGATCTTGAGATCGGCAAGTGATCGACTACATCAACCCCGAGATCTAATCTCGTAACGCTTTCGGTTCTACGAGGGTTAGTACAGATCTATCTCGTTGCTCATGTCTAATAGATTAGATCTTGGCTTTTATCTAGATTAGATCTAGGTTTTGTTCGTGCTTGCGGTAGAATTTTTTTGTTTTCCATGCTACGAACCCATCAGTGGTACCAGAGCCTTGTCTATGCATAGATCTGTTGCACGAGTAGAACACAATGATGTTGTGGGCGTTGGTGCTCGTGCCATCTTTTGCTTTGTGTACTTTGCATCTTGCGGTATGGTGGGATGAAGCGGCTCGGGCTAACCTTACATGTCATCGCACATGAGACTTGCTCCACGCTTGACGTGTAACTTGCTTTGCACAAGTGGCTTTATGGTGTCTATCTCTCCCATCATAGTATAGATCCAATCTACACTTTGCATGATAGCACTTGTATCAACGTTGTGGTTCAGTTTCGTAGGTAAGATCCGTTCTTATTAAGCCCCAAACCACGTAAAACATGCAAAGAAAATTAGAGGCGTCTAACTAACTTGTTTTTGCGGGGTTTTGTGATGTGATATGGCCATCATGTGATTGTGATTATATTTGATGTATGCAATGATCCTTGTTGTAATATGGCGGCGGGAGCCTAATGGTTGTCTTTAATTCTGTTAAGACATGCGTGTCTATTCATCTTGTAATAGCTTTATTCCAAGTAGTTGTAATAGTTGCTGGTGATGATGGACAACCATGAAGCGGTGCCTTGACCTTGGCCTTAATGCTGGTGATGATGGAGATCATGTCCGTGCTTTGGAGATGGAGATCAAAGGCATAAGAAGAAAGGGCCATATCATATCACACTAATTATGAATTGCCTGTGATGTTAATCCATTATGCATCTTGTATTGCTTAGATAGCGACGGTAGCATTATAAGATGATCCCTCTCACTAAATTTCAAGTAATAAAGTGTTCGTCCTTAGTTGGCACCATTGCTAAGACTCGTCGTCTCGAAGCATCTCGTGATGATCGGATGTGATAGATTCTACGTGTGCATACAACGGGTGCAAGCCAGATTTGCACATGCGGAAACTAAGGTTAATCTTGACGAGCCTAGCATGTACAGACATGGTCTCGGAACACGGAATACCGAAAGGTAGAGCATGAATCATATGAGTGATATGATGAACATGAAGATTGTTCGCCGATGAAACTACATCTTCTCTCGTGAAGATCGGACTTGGTGTAGTGGACTTGGTTCATGTAATCACTAAGACAATGTGAGGGATGTTGTTTTGAGTGGGAGTTCACCTAGTTAATTTAAGAATTAAAGTAGAACTCAATTTATCATAAACTTAGTCTAAACTACTTGCAAATTTGTTGTAGATTATGGCGAATCTCTCCATCAATTTCAATGCGTTCCTAGAGAAAGAAAAACTTAAGAACAATGGAAGCAACTTCACGAACTGGCTCCGTGGTCTGAAGATTGTCCTCAGGGCTGGTCAGATGACCTATGTGCTCGAAGCACCGCTAGGTGACCCACCTGCAGATGATGCCACCGATGACGTAAAGAATGTTTACGCCACTCGGAAAAATCATTACTCCACAGTTCAGTGTGCCATCCTGTATGGTTTAGAAACGGAGCTCCAGAAGCGTTTTGAGCACCACGACCCGTTCGAGATCATTAAGGAGCTCAAGCTCATTTTTGAGACTCACGCGGCCGTGGAGAGCTATGAGGCCTCCGAGAAGTTCTTTACCTGCAAGATGGAAGAGGGAAGCTCCGTTAGCGAGCACGTGCTCACCATGTCTGGGCACACAAAAAAACTCCAAGAGTTGGGGATAACGATTCCTAATGAGTTAGGGATTCACCGTGTCCTCCGATCACTGCCACCGAGTTATAAGAACTTTGTGATGAACTACAATATGCACTGCATGAACAAGACATTGCCTAAACTATCGTCCATGCTAAAAACTGCTGAAGTGGAGATCAAGAAGGAGCACCAAGTGTTGATGGTCAATAAGACCACCAATTTTAAGAAAAAGGGCAACTTCAAGAAGGACGACAAGAAAGCTGCCGCACCTGCTAAGAAGCCCAAGGCTGGTCCTAAGCACTGGCCCGAGTGCTTCTCTTGCCAAGGGTGCTGGTCCTTTGGAAGCGTAACTGCCCCAAGTACCTGGCAGATCTGAAGAACGGCAACATCAAGAAGAAAGGTATATTCGATATACATGTTATTTATGTGTATCTTACTAGTAATCGTAGTAGTGCCTGGGTATTTGATACTAGTTCGGTTGCTCATATTTGTAACTCGAAACAGGAGCTGCGGAATAAACGAAGACTGGCAAGAGACAAGGTGACGATGCGCGTTGGAAATGGCTCCAAGGTTGATGTGATCGCCGTCGGCACGCTCCCTCTACATCCACCTTCGGGATTAGTTTTAAATTTAAATAATTGTTATTTGGTGCCTACGTTAAGCATGAACATTATGTCTGGATCTTGTTTATTGCGAGACGGTTACTCTTTTAAGTCTGAGAATAAAGGTTGTTCGATTTATGTGAGTAATATCTTTTATGGTAATGCACCTGAGATGAATGGTTTATTCTTATTGAATCTCGATAGTAGTGATACACATGTTCACAACATAGATGCTAAACGAATAAAATTGAATGATAATTCTACATACATGTACTGCGTCTTGGTCACATTGGAGTGAAGCGTATGAAGAAACTCCATTCTGATGGACTTCTTGAATCACTTGATTTTGAATCACTTGAAAGATGCGAAGCATGTCTAATGGGAAAAATGACTAAGACTCCATTCTCTGGAATAATGGAGCGAGCTATGGACTTATTGGAAATAATACATATCGATGTGTGCGGTCCAATGAGTGTAGCATCGCGTGGTGGATATCGTTATGTTCTCACTTTCACGGATGACTTAAGTAGATATGGTATGTATACTTTATGAAACATAAGTCCGAAACTTTCGAAAAGTTTAAGGAATTTCAAAGTGAAGTGGAAAATCATCGTAACAAGAAGATTAAGTTTCTGCGTTCTGACCACGGAGGTGAATATCTGAGTTATGAGTTTGGCATGCATTTAAAGAAATGTGGAATACTTTCGATTGACACCGGGAACACCACGCGTAATGGTGTGTCGACGTCGTAATCGAACTCTCTTAGATATGGTTCGGTCTATGATGTCTCTTACAGATTTACGCTATCATTTTGGGGCTATGCATTAGAGACACGCATTCACTTTAAATAGGGCACCATCTAAATCCGTTGAAACGACACCGTTTAATTGTGGTTTGGTAAGAAACCTAAGTTGTCGTTCCTTAAAGTTTGGGGTTGCGAAGCGTATGTAAAGAAGTTACAACCTGATAAGCTTGAACCCAAAGCGGAGAAATGCGTCTTCATAGGATACCCTAAAGAAACAATTGGGTATACCTTCTATCATAGATCCGAAGGCAAAGTTTTCGTTGCCAAGAATGGATCCTTTCTTGAGAAGGAGTTTCTCTCGAAAGAAGTGACTGGAAGGAAAGTAGAACTCGATGAGGTTATTGAACCTTCTCTCGGAGTTGAGAGTAGCGCAGCACCGGAAGATGTTTTTGTGCCGCCTGCACCAACTGGAGAGGAAGCTAATGATGCTGATCATGAAACTTCGAACAAAATTACTGCTGAACCTCGCAGGTCAACGAGGGTTCGTACCATTCCTGATTGGTATGACTCTTCCTTGAACGTCATGTTGGTGGACAACACTGATGACTCTGCGACGTATGAAGAAGCTATGGTGAGCCCAGATTCCGGCAAATGGCTAGAAGCCTTGAAATCCGAAATGGGATCCATGTACGAAAACCAAGTATGGACTTTGGTGGACTTACCGGATGGCCGTAAGGCTGTCGAGAACAAATGGATTTCCAAAAGAAAAACAGATGCTGATGGTAATGTTACCATCTATAAAGCTCGACTTGTCGCGAAAGGGTTCCGACAAATTCAAGGAGTTGACTACGATGAGACTTTCTCACCAGTAGCGAAGCTAAAGTCTATGAGGATTTTGTTAGCAATTGCTGCATATTTCGATTATGAAATTTGGCAGATGGATGTCAAAACGGCGTTCCTTAATGGTGACATTGAGGAAGAGTTGTATATGGTACAACCCAAGGGTTTTGTCGATCCTAAAGATGCTGACAAGGTATGCAAACTTCAGCGCTCCATTTATGGACTGAAGCAAGCATCCCGGAGTTGGAATCAATGTTTTGATAAAGTAATCAAAAACTTTGGATTTATACAAACTTATGGAGAAGCTTGTATTTACAAGAAAGTGAGTGGGAGCTCTGTAGCATTCCTAGTACTATATGTGGATGACATATTGTTGATTGGGAATGATATAGAACTTCTTAATAGCTTAAAACCTATTTGAATAATAGTTTTTCAATGAAGGATCTTGGCGAAGCGGCATATATTCTAGGCATCAAGATTTATAGAGATAGATCAAGACGCCTAATAGAGCTCTCACAAAGTACATACTTAGACAAAGTTCTAAAGAAGTTTAGAATGGAAGAGAGCAAGAAAGGGTTCGTGCCCATGTTGTCAGGTAAGACCTTGAGTAAGACTCAAAGCCCGGCTACGGCAGAAGATAGAGAAAAGATGAATAATATTCCCTATGCCTCGGCCATAGGTTCTATCATGTATGCCATGCTGTGTACAAGACCGGATATAACACATGTTGTTAGTTTGACTAGCAGATATCAAAGTGATCCTGGAATGGAGCACTGGACAACGGTCAAGAATATCCTAAAGTACTTGAATAGGACTAAGGATATGGTTCTTTCTTATGGAGGTGATGAACAGCTTGTTGTAAACGGTTACACTGATGCTAGTTGGAACACCGATCCAGATGACTCGAAGTCATAGTCTAGATACGTATTTATTTTGAATGGTGCTGCAGTGAGCTGGAGGAGTGCCAAGCAAAGCGTTGTGGCGAAATCTTCAACTGAATCGGAATACATAGCTGCTTCGGAGGCTGCACAAGAAGCCATATGGATGAAGGAGTTCATTGCTGAACTTGGCGTGGTTCCCAGTGCGTTGGACCCGATGGCCATCTACTGTGACAACACAGGTGCCATAGCTAATGCACAGGAGCCAAGGTCACATAGCAAGCTGAAGCACATCAAGCTACGTTTCCATGCTATTCGCGAGTATGTCCGAGATGGTGACATAAAGATTTGCAAAGTACACACTGATCTGAATGTCGCAGATCCATTGACTAAACCTCTCCCTAGAGCAAAGCATGACCAACACCAGAACGCCATGGGTGTTAGGTATATTACCATGTAATCTAGATTATTGACTCTAGTGCAAGTGGGAGACTGTTGGAGATATGCCCAAGAGGCAATAATAAAAGTGGTTATTATTATATCTTTGTGTTTATGATGAATGTTTACATCCCATGCTATAATTGTATTATGAGGAAACACTAATACATGTGTGTTTTGTAAACATAAAAGAGTCCCTAGTAAGCCTCTCGTTGAACTAGCTTGTTGATTAATTGATGATCATGGTTTCCTGATCATGGACATTGGATGTGATTAATAACAAGGTTATATCATTAGGAGAATGATGTGATGGACACACACCCATAGTAAGCGTAGCATAAGATCAAGTCATTAAGTTCGTATTGCTATAAGCTTTCAAATGCATAGTAACCTAATCCTTCGACCATGAGGTTATGTTAATCACCATCACCGGATGGGTACTTTGATGACATCAAACACCGCTTCGTAACTGGGTGGTTATAAAGGTGTCATTGGGTATTCTGAAAGTATGTGTTGAAGCGCATGGCCCAAGATTGGGATTTGTCCATCCATATGACGGATAGATATGCTCTGGGCCCTCTCGGTGGAATGTCATCTAGTTAGCTTGCAAGCATGTGACTAGGTCACAAGGGATGACATAACACGGAACGAGGACAGAGTACTTATCGATGTGAGGTAGAACTAGGTATGGAGATACCGACGATCAAACCTCGGATAAGTAGAATATCGCGTGACAAAGGGAAATGGTTTCGTATGTTAATGGTTCTATCGATCACGAAGTCATCGTTGAGTATGTGGGAGCCGTTATGGATCTCCAGATCCCGCTGATGGTTATTGATCGGAGAGGTGTCTCCATCATGTCTGCATATTCACGAACCGTAGGGTGACACACTTAAGGTTCGAAGTTGTTTTTAAGTAGATATGGAATGTGCGTTGGAGATCGAATGTTGTTCGGAGTCTCGGATTGGATCCGAGACATCACGAGGAGATCCGGAATTGTCCGGAGAATAAGATTCATATATTGGGGATCATTTTCTAAGTTAGAAAATGTTCCGGAGTATTTGTATGGGGATTCTAGAAGGTTTCGGAATGTTCCGGAAGGTTCTAGGAGATTTCTTGGAGTTTGCTTGAAAACCAAGAAAGGATCAAGGAGTTCGTGTGGGGCAAGACACGGATTCATGGGGGAGGAGGATTCCTCCCCCCTCCCAATCCGCCGGCCAAGGAGGGAGGGGAGTCCTACTAGGACTCCCCCTCCCATGGCGCCTCCCTCCTCTAAATAGAAGGGAGGGGGCGCCACCCCCTAGCCCTCTCTCATAACAAGCCCTAGCCGCCACCTCTCTTCTCCTCCTTCGCTCTGCTCCGGCTTAGGCAAAGCCCTGCAGAATTCTCTACTCCACCACCACCACCACACCATCGTGCTGCTAGGATTCCGTGGAGAAGATCTACTACCTCTGCTGCTCGCTGGAACGGGGAGAGGAAGGTGCCTTGACTCCTTGCGTGTGTGACCGATCATGGAAGCGCTGCTTAACGCGGCCTTGGAAGGATCGTCCACACGATCTTGAGATCGGCAAGTGATCGACTACATCAACCCCGAGATCTAATCTCGTAACGCTTTCGGTTCTACAAGGGTTAGTACAGATCTATCTCGTTGCTCATGTCTAATAGATTAGATCTTGGCTTTTATCTAGATTAGATCTAGGTTTTGTTCGTTCTTGCGGTAGAAATTTTTTGTTTTCCATGCTACGAACCTATCAAGTTAGTGAAAAGAGCTCTGATCTCTTTAGATTTTTGTTTGGCGAAAAATTTACCCTGATTTTTATAGATGCATGCATGCACAAACTTAGATTCCTATTTCTACCCTTTGTTGGATCCTAATGCTGGGGTGTTATAGAGGGGGAGGGGATCGAGGTCGATGTGGGATAGCCCGGAGCGTGCCGACCCACAGCAAGGAGTGGGCAAGAGTGACGAGGGGCGCACGAGCGCACATGGCTCGGGATCGAGGTGGCTCGGTGGGGGGGATCGAGGCGACTCCGCCACCCACAACTCCCAAATCTGGTGCCACCCCGGTCAAATTCCTTGTCATTCCATGTCGGCGCTTACGGACAAAATCGATGAGAGAAGATTCTCTTCGTCTTTCACGACAAGAGAAGCTGAGTGGTAGGGAATATCTTTTCTTTTTTTCTTGAAAATTAAGGAGGGACCTTTGTGTATAAGAAAAACAAAATTTTGGATCCTTTTGCAAAGTAAAATATAGTTGGAGCCTAACATGTCGTGTCAACTCAGTGCCACATCAAAAATACATAGCTCTATAGGCTCCAGTGACCTTCGATGAAGCACTGCGCGTATTTGATGACCGTAAATTATGTGTCTCTATGTACGGTGACTAAGGTGAATAAGGAGGCTGAGTTTGTTGACCATCCATGTATTTAACTCTAGCCATGGCATCATGGGACATGTTAGTGTGGGCCCTTTCACAAATCGCACGAAAAATCTCACCTCATAGTAATAAATAATGTCAACTGGTCTGAATGGATGGCCAGGATAGCGCCTACCCGGGATTTCGTATCAATTCTCTACCCTCCCCCAAGTTTTCGTATTTTTCCAATTCCCTTTTCCTACGCAGCTTTGTGCCGAAGCAGTGTGGTGGCTACAAGAATAAAAAGTTAGAGCATCTCCAGTGGTTACCCCAAAACGTCCCTCTACATGCTTTGGGGGCTGCGATGAAAAACTATCCGCCGACAATCCCCAATCGCTATCGGTAGTTTGGGCAGCCTATCAATCTGTCTGGCACTCTCGTGCTAGCCTCGACCAACATGAGGCAGGATGGGGCCGCAGCCAAAGCGCGCCACGCCGGGTTGGCCATGCAGGCCACCTTTGTCAGTGACTCAAACCGTATACCCCTTCTCTATTTTCTTCAGAAAATTCACTGCATATTTCTCCCACCTACTATCTCCTGTTGCCGCTCTACCTCACGCCTAGCTCACGCCATCACCACCATCGACACACCAACGCCTCACCTTTCACCACCTTCCAATTCCACAAATCCAATAGTCACGCAAGAGGCGCGTGACAACAAAGCCAACCGACATGCCAGCGGGGGAATAGGCGGAGGTGCTAGCGTGGAAGAAGCTCCTAATGGCTGACCACAACAGCTGGTCGCCGAGGATAATAAGAAGACAACTGAGGAGGAGGCTTCCATGGCGGCGTACATGCAAAACCAAGCCAACGCCAGGACGCAAGGGAGCAGCAACGTCATCTAGTCCCGCTGGAATACCTTGTTGTCATCGTCGCATTATTTCGATGATAGTGAGAACTTTGGGAAAATGACACTTCCCACAACTCGGTTTTCCTCTCCCGAGATCGGTGAGAATGAAATCCATGCCCCGATCCCAACGCGGTGTTCTCGCCGATTCTCCTCGACAACGGACGTTTGTAGAACCAAGTACACACCCACCTCGACCTCAATTATGCCTATTCCGGGCCGCCGACCATGCACATGGGACCAAACTCATCCGGCGTTGCTGGCCTAGGTCCCTTCTAGGCATGACCTAGCTTGTTTGACGTTGAGGAACCTAACGCCTACTAGGTGGTCAACGGAATGGCTGATACCGAGCGCGCAAGCGCCTTGTATGGTATGATCTATGGTGAGGGCAGATATTATGCCGCTGATAGTGACGCCACACATGGGGTAGGACGTGGAGGAGGATGAGGAAGATGATGAAGATGGTGAGGAGGAGGTGGCGGAGGAAGGGAAAGTGGTAGGGCTTTATGGCAAAAGAAATCCCAAGAGGAAGCGCGTCAAGGTGTGAAGGGCATTCGGTGGAAGGTAGTCGAGGACAAGTTCTTGACTGATGGTTGGATGGTCATGAGTCTCAACCCTATCACCAGTGCCCAACAAACCGCCAGTGCATATTGGAGGAGGATTTAGCAACAATTCGAAGAACGCAAACTGTTTGGAAAATACGCGAAGATGCACATGATCCACAACCAAAATGCATTGTCTCATAGGTGGAGCATGATACAAAATCCATGTAACACATTTCATGGATTTGTGGAGACCATTTGCAAAAGGAAAGCAAGTGGAACAAACTTGGCCGATCAAGTAAAATCCAAACCCATACATGTTCTATTTTGTCAACGTAGTATGCATAGGCTATGTACATTTGCTTGATGTTTGTTGAAGGATACATGGGCTTTGTACAAGGCCAACGAAAGGAAAGGGGGTTTCATTTTATGCATGTCTACACCAAAATCGAGACTTGCAAGAAATGAGAGAAATTCTAGTATGGGCACCGGATGGGCATTGGAGGAGCCTGCATCGGCCGGGCCAACATGGACGGTGACCGACATGTCCATTTGAGATCTTGGTTTGCAATATGAGATTGACACAATTTTATGGCATTTTTGGCCATTGTGGCCGGGAATTTGAATTTATTTGTGTGTTATATGTGACTTTGAACCTTTTGGGAGACTCTAAGTTATTTAATTTTTTCCTAAATGATTTGGGTGTTGATCGTTGGGAGGCTCCGTTGTGGAAGACCATCCAATTTTTTTGAGAGCAACCATATATTTCATTAATCGAAAATCAAGTTACATGAAGCAACACATGTGGAAACTAAAAGACAGACCGGGATAAAATGATTATCCTAGAAATAATGCAGATAAAATCCTAAGAGACCGAGAAATACAAAACGATCCCTGGGGTTTTTCGCAACCACCGAAGCTAACGGCTGCCGCCCAACTCTAGCATCGTCGAGACGCATGCTGGAATAGATGTCAAACCTCCAACACAGCAAGATCCAAAAAAGCACCATCTCCAACGAGGCTTTGTGAGTCTATGAACAGTTGTGACACCCCGGGATTAGGGCTAGACAAATCCCAAACCTCTGTCTGATATAAGCCTAACCTAAATCTCGGAAGCGTACAAAGAGAGAATCGGTAATATTGCAGTGACCCTATGACTCAAAAGTTATTATAGCAAGATCATAACTGAGAAAAGAACCAAATTATTACAAGCATAGGTCATTGACCACAAATATCAAACAACAAAAGGCAAATTATGCTATTAAGTATAGCAAACTTAACAAATAGTCTAAGAGGCCTGAAGCATAATGATGACGTCCCAATCCATAAATTCCAGGCTGCCGACCAGGAACCCCAAACTACTCGTCCATGTCGATGACGTAATGAACTCTTCTTCTATGGTAACACTTAACTGCTGCAAAAGTATCAACAAAGCAAGGCTGAGTACAGGGTGTACTCCGCAAGACTTATGGCTAGTGGGGTTACTTTGCCTAAAGCTATCTTTCTTTATAAAAGGGGGAGGAGTAGAAGCTCGACTAAATAGATCATTTCAAAAGGGGTAAGAGAGCGATATATCTAGCTTTGATCGTATTTGTTATCCGTCGAATCTATATCACCTGAACCTACCAGCTAGGATCACCCCCTCGATCCCTGTGGAAGCATCCTTTGAACATACTTTACTTACTTGCCAAGTTTTACGATAGGGTTATAGTTCTCTATGATCATCAAGTCCATTCCCAAGTTGTCCATAACCGCGGACACGGCTTTTTGAAAAGATTAATACCCTACAGGGGTGTACAACTTTACCCACACGTATCAACCGACTCTTAATGCCAAATATTATTATCCCTCTTCCTCGGAAGGCCGGTAGAGGGTGGTTGACCATGACATTTACCTTGCGTTCGCCGAGACCATGAGTCACTCCCTAAGGATATGCCGCCGTAATGGGTCAAATTCCGAAGCCGGTCCCTAGAGATGTGTGTGGGAAACAAGATTACGGAGGTCGTGCCTCTCTTGCTCCTGGCCATGCTTACCAACCTGTATGAATGCACCTCCTTCATCACCTTCGAGAACAACCAGAATGCATATGTCGAATGGAACGCCCAAACTATGTGACTCGTGGAATCTACTAGGCAAGTTAGTTGGTCGAGGGGGTTTCTAGGCCCTCGTGTGGTTGTACACTCGTCTTGGTTCAAGAGGCAAGAACTCAGGTCCTAGTGGTGGCAAGTATGGTACTACAAAAACGACAACCCGACATGGCCTCCCATACAAGCCTTAGCATGTTTAACTTTCATCTCTAATCATACCACATCATCCTGTCCAACTAGGTTCATTCGCAACTCTGATTCATCAACCATATGGACCAACGGTAACAACTAAGCATGGTTAGGCACAACAGACACAAATAGCTCTAGCGAAGATCATAAGCCAAACCCTAGTTATGCTAGGACTAGTGGATTAGGGAATATAGGCTACAAAGGAAACATGCATCAGATAGGATTACTCTATCTATCGGTAAAAGACTTTAGAATCGTATGCATATGGCAGCAATGAAATACTTTGAAATCATAGGATTATATCATGTGTGGGGTTTTGCTTGCCTTTGCCTATTGATACCCAACTATGAATCTTCAGGGTTCATCTGCTTGGCTTTGTTTGTCGATAATGTTCGATGGTGTTGATCTCGATCTTCAATGTTGGACTCTATCTCGTTGCTCACATTAACTCCCTGGTCTACCAAGAAGAAGAAGAAGCACCGAAAAGGAAAGCAACAATCAACACATGGAATCGATGCTATGTTCAAGCAAGGATGATGCTATGAAAAGTTAAATTGAATTGAGATGAACCCTAGTACATGATTGGTCATTTTAAACAGGGTCCGAGGGGTACAAACCCTAGAATAGGGGAACCTCGTTATCACCTACGAGGTTCAATTGGTTCTTCTAATTAAACTTGCAGTTGAAGTTGTTGAACGATACATGATTATGAGTCTATTGTGTAGACCTCATTTGTCTGAGCATTTTCATATATTATACATATTTTTCTGATTTAAAATGAATTAGTTATGATTTTTCCCAATTTTGATCCATTTTGAATCATTTTTAAAACAATTAAGCATTTTTGGAATATATTAAATATATTTCCACTTGGTCTCACATGTCATATATTTAATCATTTCAAAAAACATTTATGAAAAAGATTAAATATCTTACAGATAGGACCCACCTAGGTAATTAATATTTCTAGAAAATAATTACAAAACCATTTATTAAAAAGAAATGATTTACTACATCATGCTGACATCACCATGCCATCAGCAATGGAGATTCCCTATGTTGGGTGTTGAATCCGGCGCTAGGGGCAGTAAACGCTTGCACGGTTGGGGGTGCTCGAGAGAGGGTGTCGCGGGAAACTAGAAACTGGTGGCGCCGCTGTGGATTGGTCACCGAAGCATCGCCTCCAGCGAAGGGACGTTGTAGAGTGAGAGGGAGGAATCGGAGGAGCTAGGAGAACCGGGAGCTTGCCCTGAGCGTGATGAAGGGTGCGACGAGGCTGGGCGAGGTCGGACGGCGACGAATTAATGGCGGAGGAGGCGACCGGACTTCAGGAAGGAGCTGTCATTTGGGATGGCTAGAAGCTTCTCCAGCTTGGGTGCTAGGACGAGGAGAACGATGAAGAGTAGGCGGTTCCAATGGTGGCTGCAAAACGGCGAGGGCTGGTTGGGAACAACAGGACACCGGCGAGGACTAGGGCTAGGGTTTGGTCCTCACACAGAAAGGAGAGGTTAGGGAGGGAGAGTGTGTGCTAGGGTTCTCCGGTGGTGTTGGTGTTGTTCTTGTAAGTGCTGGCGGCAGTGGCACGAATCGCAGCGCCGGTGAGCATCATAGTGACAACGAGCGGCAGAGAGGGCAACACGGAGCTGCTTCCGTCGCTAGGGAAGACGACGTGAAGGGGTATGGGCTACTGTTGGGTTAGCTTGGGCCGGGTTAGGCTGCAGAAGGGCCATAGAAAAGCTAGCGAGACAAAGGCACTACGACTGTGATGAGCGGAGGTTAGCAGAGGAAGGAGGTGGGCTACGCCCAGTTTAGGCTAGGGTAGTTTTTTATTTCAGAAATCTTTTTCTGTTTTTTTCTCTCTTCTGTATTTTGTAAAACCATTTCAAAACTGCCTTATATATATCAAAAATACTAGAGCCCTTTGACAAAACTTTAAAATATTGTGGGGCCCTCTTATCCAATTTGGGCTCCAATAGTTTTGGTAGTTTTCAAAATTCAAAACCTTTTTGAATTTATCAAAGAGAGAGGAAAGATTAGGGTTTAGAGTTTTGTATATTGTTTTCTTCAATGCTATTTTAAAATATGATGCTCATGCAATTTTAGAGTTGTCCTATAAATAGACATGATTTCCATAATATCACTCAGGTTTTCAACTTCAACTTTATTTGATCTTAAAAGTTTTTCAATAATTTCTTCACGCCTCTAGGAAGGCACGTGCTCAATATAATCCGGCAGGTAGGTCCTACCAGAGCGTGTAGACCCTTTATCTCCTAAAGAGAACATTTTGTAGTAGAAACACCTGAAATGTCAAAAGACAAACACTTAGTGCTTAGCTCACCGGCAACAGCGCCAGAAAATAGCTTGATGACTGCAAGTGCACAGATCGTTTGTAGCTAGTTTCGAAGTTCAAATATCGATCCCACAGGGAGCCCGAAGGTAAGTGTTTATTGGTGAAGTCTCTGTCACACCTGAAGTTGTCATAGGTGTTGGGGGGATACCTCGGGTAGGGTCACGCCGGGGTATAATGGCCGAGTTAGCCAAGGTACGACAAGGTCAAAGCGAATGCTGGCCGAGTCACCTCAAGGCAGGCCGAATCTCGGGGTAACCCGGACCAGGGGATGTCCACCTAACTGGGTCTCAACCGACTTAAGCCGTAAGTCGGATGGATGAATCTAACTTGTATGGAGGAAAAGGGGTGGCCGGATCGACTATGTATGATCCGGGTCATATCAAGCTTGTAGGAGAAGGAAGGTATCTCGCTAGTCAAAGGAGACCACTGTATGCTGAGCGTGAGCGAAGCGAACAGAGGCAGGACCACCGAGGCGTGGCTGACAAAGGTGATGATGCCAATGTCAGCTGACGCGGGCGCCGTAGAGGCTCACGTAGCCTCTGCATGGATGACACGGGGGAAAAGTGACCCGGTCGGCTTACTATTTTGGGAAGAGGCATATTCCCTGGAATATGCCTCCACGTATGCCCTAATTGGAGACCTAGCCTCCCCTATATAAGGAGGGCTAGGGCCTCTGTAGAAAGGGTTGATCTCTAGAGGGTTAGTCTTTGGAGGTTATGTTCTACTAGCAAGTGACTAAGAGCTAGCGAGTGGTGAGAGTAAGAGAGTTCTTCTTCCTCCTCTCCCCAATACAGCTCAAGGAGCACTTGTAAACCTTGGAAGTGAATTGGATACAAAGCTACTGTGTGTGGAATCACCACACTATCCCCCCTGGATTCCCCTAGTGCATTTAGTCCCCACCTTTAGCCTATCCATGGCATATGCCGTGACACCACCACGACAACAGGTCTTCGAGTGAATTGACTGCAAGTGTTGAAATAATATTGGTAGTTTGATTAAATGCGATAGATTTAAATAGAACTAAAATGTAAACTTCAGAAATATAATGCATAAAAGTAAAGAACAACTTTGATTGTTTGTTGTTTCCTGCAGATGGTGAAAGAAGGCGCGGGGAGATCAGTTCATGGTGATAGTGACTATACCAAGTGGTCGAGTGGTAAATGTAACAATTATAATCTTATAGATATATGTGTAGGCGAGCAACCCATAATTAGCCGGAACTCCTCTTGGTAGATTTCATCCCAACTTCAATAATCCTACTAGCCTGCTACCAAAATCATAGTCAGACATTAGCCGATTAGGACCCTTCAGGTTGCTTAGCGACTAAGCTCCTTAGATCGGACTAATGCAATAAGCATAGTGGTTACTCGTTATCCTTGAGTCAACTAGCTTTCCATTGATATCCCCGTGTCACCCGGGGGTCGCCGGTCCACTAGCATACAAGATCTTATCTATGTAGAACAAAGTATCATGTTGTATGGTTCTTTAATTGGACAACAAGCATTAGGCATCTCACAGATAGTCAAGCACACATATAGTACTCCCTTTGATCCATATTAATTGTCGCCCAATTGAATGTATCTAGACATGTTTTAGTGATGGATACGTCTGATTCAGAGACAAGTAATATGGATCGGAGGGAGTAATTAGAATCAATCACAAACTAATGGAAAATATATGAAGGGACATCACATCTCACCAATCCCCTACATCTCCCACGCCCAAGGGAATTAATCACACATGAGAGAAGAACGGATCATCAATATAATCAAATAAAGGGAATATGTCTTGGTATTACCATGGAGATCCACAATAAGAATAGAAAAATATCCAACACAATTCAAGATGGTAAGAAACAATCTCAAACCCTAGTATTGCAAGGTGAAGATCCCTCTCTCTCTAGTACAAGTAGTGGCTTTGGGGGTGTATTGGCTAGGAGGTCGAAGATCGTGGAGCGAGATAAGAACGTCTTCTCCTTCTTCTCCGGATCTCTTCTTTCTCCCTTCTAGATGGTGTGGTGGCTGCTATGTTAGTTCTGATTTTGCCCCTGGTCCATTCATGGAAGTTGTCCCTTTTGACAAGACAGAGGCGGTGGAAACTATATGGCGGGAACTATACGGCCGGAAAAATATTCCTGCCGTATAGTTGCTCATTAAAGCTTCTGTGAGCTCCCCTCGCGTGCTTCCAAAGTGGGACTTGCTTGTTTTCTCCAGAATATTGTATTTCTCTAGTTAAATCCTTATGTTGACATTCAGATACTGAAACACACATTAAAAACCAAGTTTTCTTTGCTACCAAAGTATTAGCGTTAGGTCGAGCCAGAAAATGATCAAATCTGAGAGAAAACCATCAATAAAAGCCATCAAAAATGTGTCGAATCTCACAGTTATCAACTCTTCCAAGATTAGATGTTGCTCGCCCTCGAGTGACAAGGAAATAAGGAAGAATAGCGGAGATTCGAGACTGAAAATAAGGAACTCACAAGTTTGAATTGGTGTCAAAATCTTTTCTTCACAATTCCTGCAATCTTAAATATGATCATACAAGTATTCACAAGATTGCACTGAGTCCACTTCTAAACCATGTATATCTTGTTAGCAAATAAATCATATGCCCAAGCAAGTGTCAAAAGTTTAGCTAGGAAAGTTAGACAAATTCTTTTGGTGCCTCTCTTTGTTGAGAGATGATTTTTTTTTGTTCTTGTTCATTTAACCAATTAAGAGTACTCAAGTTGGCATCAAAACATTTAATTTTAGAACAACTCATCTACTCCCATGTCAAAATTTCAAGGCTCTCAAAGCACCTTTTTCTTTCTTTTGTCTTTCAAAAACTATAACTCTTTCTTAGAGAAATCATGCAACTATTTTTTAACATGTTAATTGGGGTTGTGTTGTGCACTCGTGACCATGCCAATAAATGATGTTGAGCAATAATGGGCCAGAGGAGTACTACAACTTCACTTGGAACATGAAACCATAAGGAGACTAAAAAATTTACACGTCATATCATTGCTGCTACAGACGTTTACATAACTCAATAGCCGAAATCAAGTTAGAAGGTCTGACGGGTGAAGCCCGCCAAAGACAGCAAGATAGGGTCAATGAGTTGGTTCGTATCGCGAACAGGCAAAATGAGGAATTGCTCAGGGCTAACCCGGAGAGAGCTGGGGCCTCCAAGATCGTTCATTTGACGGTGGGTAACCCGGAGAAGTCCACTGGAGCTGCATCGTCTCCTCATGGTGGTCCTAGGAGAGAAGAGGTAGTAACCTCGGCCAGGAGGAACAAACAGATCGTCCCGTATGACCCGACAAGGGTAGGGAAAGGAAAAGAAGTATAGAGAAATGACAATCAAAGAAGTGTGAGCCGAGGTGAAGCTGGCCGAGGTAACCGCGACCAAGGCAATGCCGGTCAAGGAAACACTATAAATGGCAATGCCGGACAGCGCAACTCGGCAGGACAACCGCAGCAGCGGAATATACCAAGGCAAGAGCAAAGTGCCGGCCGAGGTATGCAACAGAGAGGTGCTCCACGAGAGCAAGACCGGTATAACGATGGAGATTCGGAAATGGTGAACACATGATACCCAAGGCCAGACTATCATGTGATAGGGTCAAGATTGGGAAGCAGAGATTTGATGCCTAATGATGCCAGATTGAAACTGGATCGGCTGTATAGGTCGGAACAGATTGAATGTCAAGGTCCCTCGGGTCCTGCATGTTTTGGGCCCCGGATCATGAAGGAGCCTCCGGTACCTAACTTCCAGTTACCTAGAGGCACAAAGACGTATGACGGCAGTACAAGATGGAAGATTGGTTGAAAACTATGCTACAGCTGTGAAAATTGCTACAAGCAACTGGAGATGGGCTGTGAGATATGTACCCTAGATGTTGGAGGGGCCAGCAAGGGTATGGCTAAACAATTTGCCACCCGGAAGTATTAACTGCTGGATCGATTTTGAGGAAATGTTTATCAGCAATTTCTCAAGTACGTATCAGAGGCCAAATAGGCCACAGACCCTAGCTATGTGTAAGCAGAGACCGAACGAGACGGACCGGGAGTTTTTAACCCGGTGGTGTACCGTGAGAAACTCGTGTGAGGGCGTGATCGAGTCACAGGCCATAGCATGGTTTGCGCAAGGATGCAGATATGCAAGCATGTTGTGGCAGAGATTGCAAAGGGATATGCCAACTACGTTGGCAGAGACAATCTGGATTGCTGATTCGTATGCTTTGGGTGATCCGACCCAACCTAGGCTCGTGTCAAACGAGTCAAATGAGGAGTGCTACCAGAGAGATGGAGCCGGGTCATCCTAGAGGAAATACTACCGGGGTAAAAGAAGAGATGACAGACCAGATTACCGGTATAATTCGCAACAAGTTGCTGCTGTGAATCAAGATCAGCCTAGAGCAGGGGGAAATCAACGTCAGAAAACTGGAGGCCAACAATGGACGCCGAGAAATGATGGCAAGAAAACTTGGATGCCAGAGCAAAAGAAACAGTGGCAAGAAAAGAAGGACCGTCCGAGGTATACTTATGAGTCAATGTTGGATCAGCCGTGTAAATTTCACACACCAAATCCGAGTAACCCAGCGGGTCATACAACGAGGCAATGTGAGTGTATGCGTAAGATAGAACAAGGCGGTTCGGGGAATGCTCAGGCACCTCGGAACGATCAACCTCGGCAGGAGTTACCCTGGCAGCAATTGCTCTCCGGAGCGAACACGCAACAGCTAATGTTGCCTCCCCCTCCACCGAGGTATGACAACCATGAGAGAAGGGATGCATTGCATCAAGTGGAAGACCAGCATCAACCAGATCAGAGTTACCTCGGAAATGAGGGGAGGAATGAGTACAGAGAGCATCATCAGAGTTACTGTGTGTTTACCACTGAGGAAACAGATAGAAAGAGCTTGCAGCACCGACATATGGAGGTCAATGTGGTAATGCCAGTAGTGACAAGGTATATGCCTTGGTCGGACCAGGAAATTACCTGGAGCATCAAAGATCATCCCAAGCTTATGCCAAGTCCTGGTTCGTACGCGCTAGTGCTGGATCCGACATTCATTGGGCCTAACATCAATGTGAGGTTCTCAAAGGTACTGATTGACAATGGCAGTAGCATTAACATCATGTATGCAGACACAATGCGCAAGTTGGGTATCACGGAGAACATGCTCCAAACTACAAGGACAACTTTCCATGGAATTGTGCCAGGCATTTCTTGTGAGCCCATAGGCAAGGTCCGGGTTGACGTATTGTTCGGCACGAGAGATAACTGCCGAACTGAGAATTTGGAGTTTGAAGTGGTGAACTTAGAAAGTGCGTATCACGCGTTACTCGGAAGACCAGCACTGAACAAGTTCATGGCAAACTACCACATCAGTTATCTGAAGATGAAGTTGCCTGGGCCAAATGGAGTGATTACCATTGCTGGAGATTTCTGACGTTTCATTGAGTGTGCCTCAGCCGGGTCTAACCTAGCCGAGTCACTCGTGATTGCGCAAGAGAAAAGAAAAATCCAAGAGGTGGCGGTGTTGGCTCAGTCCGCTCAGCAATATATGTCGGCATTGAGTAATCCGCATGGTAGTGTTTCGTTCCAAGCCACAAAGGATACCAAGAAAGTGCCTGTGGATGATATGTTCCCAGAGCACACCGTAACAATTGGTGCCAGGTTAAATGATAAATAGGAAAGCGAGCTTATCAACTTCCTCCGTGAGAATCAGGATATTTTTGCTTGGTCCACACAGGACGTGCAAGGTGTTCCGAGGGAGTTGGCCGAGCACTCTTTGAACGTGAGACCCGGAGCAAGGCCGGTGAAGCAACCTCTCCGCCGCTTCGCCGAATATAGGAGAAAATTCATTGGAGATGAGATAGCTCGGTTACTAGCAGCAGGATTTATCATGGAAGTTCTTTACCCGGATTGGCTATCTAATCCGGTGCTGGTGGAAAAGAAGAAGGATGATCCGAATGTGGCAGTGGTTTGGCGTATGTGTATCGATTACACGAACCAGAATAAGGCGTGTCTGAAAGATCCATTTCCACTGCCAAGGATAGATCAGGTCATAGACTCAACTGCTGGATGTGAACTATTGTCATTCATTGATGCATATTCTGGTTTCCACCAGATACCTCTGAATCTGGATGATCAAATAAAGACTGCATTTATCACCCCGTATGGGGCTTATTGCTATCGCACCATGCTGTTTGGTTTACGTAATGCAGGGGCAACGTACCAAAGATGTATGCAAAAATGTTTGCACGACCAAATTGGTCAAAATGTACAGGTGTATGTGGATGATGTGGTTATCAAGACCAAGGAAAGCAAAACGCTCCTTGATGATATCAGGCAGACATTCGCGAACCTAAGAAGGTTCCGGATGAAGCTTAACCCGGAAAAATGTACCTTCGGTGTCCCGGCTGGAAAATTACTCGGATTTCTTGTCTCCAGCCGAGGTATCAAAGTCAATCCAACTAAAATACGGGCCATTGAACGAATGGAACTGCCGAAGTGTCTTAACAATGTCCAGAAGTTCACTGGTTGCCTAACATCGTTAAGTCGGTTTGTATGTCGGTTGGGAGAAAAGGCATTGCCTCTCTATCAACTCATGAAAAAGTCGGACAAGTTCATTTGGACGCCACAGGCCAATGAAGCCTTTATACAATTAAAGAAAATGTTAGCCACTGCACCAGTGTTAGCCTCTCCACTATCAAAGGAGCCAATGTTGCTCTATATAGCCACAACCAACCGAGTTGTAAGTGCAGTAATCGTGGTAGAGCGCGACGAAGAGGGTAAGTCAGTGCAAAGGCCAGTATGTTATCTGAGCAAGGTATTGTCAGCATCAAAGCAAAATTATCCGCACTATCAGAAAGTGGCGTATGGTGTGTATATGTCGGCAAAGAAGCTAAAACATTATTTTGAGGAGCACCCTATCAAAGTAATATGTGAGGCTCCCATATCCGAGATAATGAGTAACAAGGATGCAAGTGGCAGGATTGCAAAATGGGCAATTGAACTAGCTCCCTATGCGCCACAATATGACAGAAGATAAGCAATCAAGTCTCAGGCTGTGGCCGACTTTTTTGTGGACTGGGCCGAGGTACAATATGAACCACCACTACCAGATCCGAACTACTGGAGAATGCACTTTGACGGGTCAAAAACAAAAACCGGGTTAGGCGCCGGAGTTATGCTTACCTCGCCAAAGAATGACCAGTTGAAGTATGTGCTACAGATCCATTTCGCAGCGTCGAACAATGTCGCTGAATATGAAGCACTTGTGCATGGGCTCAAAGTGGCAAAAGAAACTGGGATACGTCGGATCCAATGCTTTGGCGACTCGGATTTGGTAGTTTAGCAAGTGTCGGGGCTATGGGACTCTCTTGATCCAAATATGGCATTATACAGGTTCCATGTACAGAAAATATCTGGTTATTTTGAGGGATGCGAATTTCGCCATGTACCCCGGGTGGAAAATGAGGCTACCGACATATTGTCGAAGCTCGGATCAACCCGACAAGCAATTCCACCGGGTGTAGCATTAGAACACCTCAGAAAACCGTCTATCAGACCGTCCCTAGAAACTGACTCAATTTACGTCCCGGAGGATCCAGAGTCCGGAGCCGTGCCCATGGACATTGACATGGGAGGTGGTGCGCCTCAAGACTACCTCGGCCGATCGCCTCGGCAAGATCGCCAAGATCCAGGGATCGCAGATGATCCGGTTGAAGTTATGCCAGTGGATCATATGGAAATTGATGAGGATATGTTCCCTGTATGAGCAATACCGGCTTGGGCACTACCTATATTTCAATTCCTAAAAGATGGAACTTTACCCACTGAGGAGGTGCTATCCAGGCAAACTCAGAGGAGAGCAAAGGCATACACGATCATCAATTCCGAGCTATACAAAAGGAGTGTGACCAATGTCCTCCAGCGATGCGTTGACCTGGAAGAAGGGCTTGACATCCTCCAAGATATACATCAAGGGGAATGTGGGCATCATGCCTCGTCCAGAGCCTTGGTAGCAAAAGCTTTCTGGCATGGATTCTACTGGCCAAGTGCCTTAGAACAAGCAGAAGATTTGGTAAGAAAATGCAATGGTTGTCAGAGGTATGCTACCAAGACACATATGCCAATGTCGGAGCTCAAGACCATACCAATCACATGGCCATTTGCCGTATGGTGTTTGGACATGGTTGGCCCGTTCAAACCAGCAAGGGGAAATATGACTCACATTTTGGTCATGGTGGATAAATTTACAAAGTGGATTGAAGTAAAGCCAATAAGAAAATGTGATGGAGCTACGGCCGTGACATTTCTCAAAGAAATCATTTTGAGATGCGGTTATCCTCACAGCATCATAACTGATAATGGCACAAATTTTGCTGAAGGAGCATTTGCGTGATTCTGCCAAGATAAGAAGATCCGGCTGGACGTTGCCTCGGTAGCCCATCCTGCATCAAACGGACAAGTGGAAAGATCCAACGGATTAGTACTATCCGGGATAAAACCCCGGCTCATTGAGCCACTGCAAAGATCAGCGGGGTGCTGGATAGAAGAACTACCAGCGGTATTGTGGAGTTTAAGAACAACTCTGAATCGATCAACATGCTATACGCCATTCTTTCTGGTATATGGGGTAGAAGCTGTATTACCAGCCGACATAGAGCATGACTCGCCTAGGGTCACCCAATACACAGAAGCCGAAGTGCAAGAGGCCCGGCAAAATGATGTTGATCTGCTAGAAGAAGCGAGAGAATTGGCATTGTCTAGATACGCCATATATCAGCAAAATCTCCGACGCTATCATAGCCGGAAAGTAAACCCCCGAGTCTTCCGGGAAGGTGATCCGCACTCCGTTGGTACAACGATCGCTGGCATGCATAAGTTATCCCCCCATGGGAAGGGCCATTCATTGTGAGCAAAGCATTGCACAATGATTCTTACTATCTTATCGATGCAAAACCACAGGAAAAGAACAAGGCGGATAGGTCCGGCGAGGAATCTAAGCGTCCATGGAATGTAGCTCTACTTCGTCCTTTCTACACTTAGCAGAGAAGTGTATGTATCCGAGTCTCTCATATGTCGGTATGTATGCCGGCAATGAGCCTATCAATGAAATGTTGGCACCTCGAGCAATAACTCGGGGACTGCCTTAATACTATTTGTTGTCTTCTGTATCTATTATTTATACGTCGGCTGGCGTAAGTTGTTCTACTTAGGCCGGATTAGTAATGTGTGAGCACCAAGAACCCAACTCTTCGACTTGCTGCTGTCCAACAAGAATTGGCATCATGGCAAGCAAGAGAACAAGTTTGGAATTGCGTAGCACATGAAAAACGACTAATGAAAAGAACTTAATCGAGCCGACGTTTGTTTTTCGGACTAACCTTGTGTTTACTTTAGAATTATTATGCTGAATTATTTTGAGCTAAATCTAAAGTTTCCAAGTATTGTTAAGACAATTTTTGAAGCTCGAATCAAGGTAGACATGAGCTGAGCCAAAAGATTGGATGAACAATAAAATGAAACTCGGGGACTACGCCCAAGTTAATCCGGCATAAAAACTTAGTAGCAAAATATCGCTTGTGTACTGGATACAATTCCACCCGGCATACCGGGGATCTAATAAACTCTAAAGTTTTTTCACTCAAGGAGCAGCAGGAGGAGGAAGTTCGGCATCATCTTCGATGTCCAAGGCATCGTCCTCTTCGTCCTCATCCGAGCCATCTTCAACATTTTCAGCGTTTTCATCATCCGCGCCACCAAGGAAGCTTGGACCCTCATTCCATTCATGAATGGGAGCATATTCGATGAGGCTATGGGCGCAAGCCTTGCGCCGAGCTACCCACTCGGGGTCACTGGTCCATTTGGATCCGGTGCGCATGCGCGCTAGGAGGTTGAGGTCGATCTTCTCGTACCACGTAAGCACGTAGCGGAGAACGGTCTCAGCTCCGGCGTGTCCAGCGGATTCCCTCCAAAGGTCGAGCTGGTCTCGCATTCCATCAACTTATCAACAAGAACTGCGGTTCCCTCCGGAGTGTCTTCTGCAAGCCAAAAAGTGTTGAAGGTTCAGATTGCAACGTCAAGGATATCCTTGCCATAGTTCTTCACGATTTCCACGCGAGAAGACAAGCTGACCAACAGGTCCTCCATGGCATAGGGAATCTCTTCAGCGTCAGGAGCAACGGGGGTACCCCTCTCTCGGCGGAACTTAGCAACAGCGGTGCTCGCAATGGCATTGCCCTCTAGAAATTTGCCTGAAAACAAAACAAGAGAAGCAGGTAAAGAAAAGACAGGTGAGGTAACCCGGAGAATATGCTGGATGAGGGAAAGGAGCTTACGTGAAATATGGCTGTGGATCCGGGTCAACTCCTTGGTACAGTCATCACGCCTTTTGCGAAGCTGCACAAGTTCAGTGTTCGCCGACTCAAGTTTGACGTCGGCCTCCTGGAGAAGTTCTCGGTCCTTGGCAATCTGAAGATTGAGGCGCTCGCGCTCTTCAGTGTAGTCCTGGCCAGCTTTTTGCAGTTCGGATTGGTGCTGCGCTTTCAACTTCTTCATATCTGCCTTGAGCTTGGCAATTTCATCATCCTTGGTTCGGAGGAGGGCAAGCTCATCATATTTCTTTTTGAGCTCGGCCTGATGCTGCCCTACTTGTTCGAGAAAATGCAGCATCATATCAGGCACGGGCACACTATCTTCCAACGATGCTGAAATAGTTTGTTGACCCGGCAAAGCCGAGGTATGAATGTTCGCCGAGCCAAGGAGAAAAGGAGATAGAAAGCATAGCAAGGTCACATAAAAATAACTTACCCTTGATCTAGTCAAGATTCTTCCGCATGAGGATATTCTCAGCTTCCACCCCAGCTGCGAAAACCGAATGATGGGTTAGTTCGGCAAAAAAGAGGAAGAAAACACGGAAAAATGTCAAGAAGAAAACTTACCCCTTTTCTCGTGTTCAGCGAGAAGTGCATTATGATTTGCGCACAGCATCTTGTGAGTGTCTAGGAGACACTGAAACTCAGCGCTCCGGCGGTTGGTGGTCACCTGAAAAGAGTACAAAAATATAGCTTAGCCTTGTGCATATTCGAAGTGTACAAAATCCAGGCCAAGTGGAACTTAACCCAGCTCTAGGTGTGTGATATTCGAAGTGTACAAAATCCGGGCCAAGTGGAACTTAACCCGGCTCTAGGTGTGTGCATATTCGAAGTGTACAAAATCTGGGCCAAGTGGAACTTAACCCGGCTCTAGGTGTGTGCATATTCGAAGTGTACAAAATCCGGGCCAAGTGGAACTTAACCCGGCTCTAGGTGTGTGCATATTCGAAGTGTACAAAATCCGGGCCAAGTGGAACTTAACCCGCCTCTAGGTGTGTGCATATTCGAAGTATACAAAATCCGGGCCAAGTGGAACTTAACCCGGTTCTAGGTGTGTGCATATTCGAAGTGTACAAAATCCGGGCCAAGTGGAACTTAACCCGACTCTAGGTGTGTGCATATTTGAAGTGTACAAAATCTGGGCCAAGTGGAACTTAACCCGGATCTAGGTGTGTGCATATTCGAAGTATACAAGATCCGGGCCAAGTGGAATTTAACCCGGCTCTAGGTGTGTGCATATTCGAAGTTATCAAGGAGCTACGTTAGTTTTCTAAGGAGCATCCGGCCGAGTAACAAGTTACTCCCACGGAGGCTTGGGGACTAATGGTTATATCACTAATATATACAACATGCTAAGGAAAAGGTGAAGTAACGTACCTCCATCATCCTACCCGCAAGGTTAATTGCCTTAGCGGTTGTGTTCATTTGAGCAGAAAATTCGGCGGGACCGAACTTCTCCAGGAGATCGTCGTTGTGGACGAACTCCGCCTTGTTCCAGTTGTTCATGAACTCGATCAAGGTCGGAGGGTATCGTTCGCCGCTGAGCATGTGGGGCGCCACTAGGCCCTTGGCATGTGCTTCCCTCCCCTCAACCTGGGCAAAAGCAGGGCTGGTGTGCAAAACGAGTTGCGCGTCAGCTGGCTCGGCAGGGACGTCCTTCGGTGGTGGAGTTTTCTTCGAAAGCATGGATGCGAGTGTGCGCTGTCCAGCCTCGATGGACGTTGCCCTGGTGGCGTCAGGGGCCTTCTTGCCCTTAGGTTGCTGCTGAGAAGTGGAAGTTGTTGCAGCAGATTTACCCTTGGGAGCTGCCTTGGTGCTTTCTCGCCGAGACTGAGAAGACTCGGACGAGGCGGAGGGGCTTGGTGCTGCTGCTGTTGCTTTTGCTGCTGGTGCTTGAGTTGGTGCTGGTGCTGGTGCTGGTTTCTTCTTGGGTGGAGGTGCTGAGGTAACCTCGGTGGTAGCTGGTTGCGGCGGAGCCGAAGTAGTGGTGGCCGCTGCCTCAGCAGAGCAAGTCTCCCCTGCTCCAAGGTTGCCCTCCTCTTGACGAGGTGGGCTGGAACCCAGAGCAGCCGCTAAACCCTCCGGGATTGGGCTCAGCAGGCGTGAATTGTCGCCACGAGGGGGAGAAGGGCTGTGTCGGAGGAGGGAGGCAATGCCGGATCCACTCTGTGGGACCTCCACCGCGGCCTTGCCGAATCAAACAGTGTCGGATGAGAAACTATAACAATAGAAGAACAAGTAAATGGCAGAGGGAAAAGAGGCTTACTCATCCGAGGTCAGGGGCTCCTTGGGCTTCCGAGCCCTTCGTGTTGGGGCCTTGGTTGCAGGCTTGGAGGCAGTTTTGTCCCCGGACTTGTTTCGCCTTTTGGCTGGCTGAGAAGGTCCAGAGGAAGAAGTTGATGCGGCTCCCCTTTTCTTCTTGGTATGGCACCGAACAGGATCACCCACGGCAAGGGGAGGGTCCTCATGGATCTGCCCACCGGGGTTAGCTGATGCCAGAAAAGCATAAGAAAGGGGGACAGCGTCAAATGCTTCCATCACCTCAACATCCGAGTCATCTTCATCGTCGGGCCAATCTCTAATGGAAGAGAGTTTACCGGTGGGTCGCTTGGTCGCGTCGGCCATTGGAAGGAACATCTCTTGATCTGGTTCCTCCTCGTCAGAGGTATCCCGGTTAGGCGCCCATTTGAGGGAGGGCTCGGTGCCATCCTCGATAGTTTGCTGATGGAATTGCTAAGGGAAAGAAAAGACAACAGAGTTAAGTATACAACAACGACCGACATATAATTTAATTCGGAGAAAGTTTGCGGCACGAAGCTTACCACGGGAGGAAGCCTATATCGGCAATAGTGTTCAAATCCCCACGTCCACTTAGAGGAGAAGCCTATCTCGGCAATAGTGGGTGGTGAAGAGGGCCTTGACCCGGCGGTAGATCTCTGTGTTGCTCAACTCAAAAGACGAGGTCCGGTTGAAGTCGCGGCCCCAGCTCATGTGATATACTTTATGTGTGCGTTTCTGAAGGGGGGAGATCCGATTGCGGACAAACGTGATCATGGCGTCCTCGTTGCGCAATCTGAGGTCCTTCAACTCCTGGAACCTCTTGTTGACCTGGTTCGCCAGGACGGTGGGCTTCTTGGGGACCACATCCCACAATTCCGGATTGGGAGGACCCAGAGCGTAAGGGCGCAGCCGGATCATATCCTCAGTAGTGTCGTTCCGGACATAGAAGAAAGTCCGGGCCCATCCCTTGCAAGAGTCCAGCCCAGTGACTCAGGGAAAGACGGACAGCCTCCAAGGAGAAATTGACGCAGCACCAAACCGCGTGAGCTTATTGTCCTCCGGGTCAAGCTGGATGTTCGAAATCATGTTCCGGTGAAGGACAAAGAACCAGATCCAGAGCTCCTTCGTGGGCCACAGTCCGGCATAACCTTTGATGGTGGAGGCGAAGGCGGAGAGAGATGTGATGGTATTGGCTGGAAGATGGTGCGGCTGGAGTTCGTATGTGTTTAACCAGTCGTGGAAAAAGCCGCTCACTGGCAGACCAAATCCGCTCACCCGGATTGGGTGAGAGGGCAAGCTCGGAGGAAGCGAGGCGTGCGGTGACGCCCTCCGGGATGCGCCTGGTGCGGTAGAGCCAATCCAGGTCATCCTGGCAGACCCAGGAGCCTGCCCACGCGCCACGGTCGGTGCTCGCAGCATCTTCCTCCATCTCCTTCTCGGCGACGGCGAACTCCTCCTCAGTCATCTCGAGTTCACTTCCCTCACTAGCGCTAGCGGTGGTGGGTGACAGTGACCTAGACTGGTAGCGACCCATGGCAGAAGAGATGCGTAGAGGCGGCGGCGACGCTGGTGAGCATGGAGGCAGTGCGGCGGCGGCGCTGCTACTCAGGCGCGGTGGCGGTGGCGCTGTCGCGGGAGAAGAAGAAGAAGTAGTGGCAGAGGGGCGCGGAAGCGGGGAAAAGACCCAAGGGGCGTGCCCCTCCCCTATTTAACCACTCCCTCGGGGGGATAGTGGGATCGTGTTATGCGGGTGTGCCACACGGTGTGGACGTGTATAACCTGGATTGACCAATCAGCAATGAGCCACACGGAGGACCACAGGGTGTAGCGGACCCCATGACGCGACGCAGTGATACAGTTAACGAGGAGGCAGGCGTGACGTAACGTGCACACAGTAACTCCTGACAATAACTGCGGCGGTTACTGTTGTTGGCCCTTAAAATGAGGCAAACTAATGATTAGCCTCCACGTGGGGAAGCGTACGAGAGAAGGAAGAATGACCCGGATGAGAATGTGGTAACACGGCCAGCAAGTGAAAACTTGGGATGTGCCAAGGGAAAGTAAACCCATGGAGTCCGAGATAAGGAGGTAACTTGGAAAAGGAACTCAAAAGCTCAGTGAAATTGAACCTGCTGTGGCCTTAGCGGCTAAGGCAGCTAAGACCGCACCATCTTCGGGGACTAATGTTGGGGGGATACCCCCGGGTAGGGTCACGCCGGGGTATAATGGCCGAGTTAGCCAAGGTACGTCAAGGTCAAAGCGAATGCTGGCCGAGTCACCTCAAGGCAGGCCGAATCTCGGGGTAACCCGGACCAGGGGATGTCCACCTAACTAGGTCTCAACCGACTTAAGCCGTAAGTCAGATGGATGAATCTAACTTGTATGCATGAAAAGGGGTGGCCGGATCGACTATGTACGATCTGGGTCATATCAAGCTTGTAGGAGAAGGAAGGTATCTCGCTGGTCAAAGGAGACCACTGTACGCTGAGCGTGAGCGAAGCGGACAGAGGCAGGACCACCGAGGCGTGGCTGCCAAAGGTGACGATCCCAATGTCGGCTGACGCGGGCGCCGCAGAGGCTCACATAGCCTCTGCATGGATGAAGCGGGGGAAAAGTGACCCGGTCGGCTTACTATTTTGGGAAGAGGCATATTCCCTGGAATATGCCTCCACGTATGCCCTAATTGGAGACCTAGCCTCCCCTATATAAGGAGGGCTAGGGCCTCTGTAGAAAGGGTTGATCTCTAGAGGGTTAGTCTTTAGAGGTTATGTTCTACTAGCAAGTGACTGAGAGCTAGTGAGTGGTGAGAGTAAGAGAGTTCTTCTTCCTCCTCTCCCCAATACAGCTCAAGGAGCACTTGTAAACCTTGGAAGTGAATTGGATACAAAGCTACTGTGTGTGGAATCACCACACTATCCCTCCCTGGATTCCCCTAGTGCATTTAGTCCCCACCTTTAGCCTATCCATGGCATCTTCCGTGACACCACCATGGCAACAGGTCTTCGAGTGAATTGACTGCAAGTGTTGAAATAAGATTGGTAGTTTGATTAAATGCGATAGATTTAAATAGAACTAAAATGTAAACTTCAGAAATATAATGCATAAAAGTAAAGAACAACTTTGATTGTTTGTTGTTTCCTGCAGATGGTGAAAGAAGGCGCGGGGAGATCAGTTCATGGTGATAGTGACTGTACCAAGTGGTCGAGTGGTAAATGTAACAATTATAATCTTATAGATATATGTGTAGGCGAGCAACCCATAATTAGTCGGAACTCCTCTTGGTAGATTTCATCCCAACTTCAATAATCCTACTAGCCTGCTACCAAAATCATAGTTAGACACTAGACGATTAGGACCCTTCAGGTTGCTTAGCGACTAAGCTCCTTAGATCGGACTAATGCAATAAGCATAGTGGTTACTCGTTATCCTTGAGTCAACTAGCTTTCCATTGATATCCCCGTGTCACCCGGGGGTTGCCGGTCCATTAACATACAAGATCTTATCTATGTAGAACAAAGTATCATGTTGTATGGTTCTTTAATTGGACAACAAGCATTAGGCATCGCACAGATAGTCAAGCACACATAATATAGTACTCCCTCTGATCCATATTAATTGTCGCCCAATTGAATGTATCTAGACATGTTTTAGTGCTGGATACGTCTGATTCAGAGACAAGTAATATGGATTGGAGGGAGTAATTAGAATCAATCACAAACTAATGGAAAATATATGAAGGGACATCACATCTCACCAATCCCCTACATCTCCCATGCCCAAGGGAATTACTCACACATGAGAGAAGAACGGATCATCAATATAATCAAATAAAGGGAATTTGTCTTGGTATTAACGTGGAGATCCACAATAAGAATAGAAAAATATCCAACACAATTCAAGATGGTAAGAAACAATCTCAAACCCTAGTATTGCAAGGTGAAGATCCCTCTCTCTCTAGTACAAGTAGTGGCTTTGGGGGTGTATTGGCTAGGAGGTCGAAGATCGTGGAGCGAGATGAAGAACGTCTTCTCCTTCTTCTCCGGATCTCTTCTTTCTCCCTTCTGGATGGTGTGGTGGCTGCTGTGTTAGTTCTGATTTTGCCCCTGGTCCCTTCACGGAAGTTGTCCCTTTTGACAAGACAGAGGCGGTGGAAACTATATGGCGGGAACTATACGGCCGGAAAAATATTCCTGCTGTATAGTTGCTCATTAAAGCTTCTGTGAGCTCCCCTCGCGTGCTTCCAAAGTGGGACTTGCTTGTTTTCTCCAGAATATTGTATTTCTCTAGTTAAATCTTTATGTTGACATTCAGAACCTGAAACACACATTAAAAACCAAGTTTTCTTTGCTACCAAAGTATTAG
The DNA here is from genome assembly GCA_023614405.1 of Avena insularis. Lineage (NCBI taxonomy): Eukaryota > Viridiplantae > Streptophyta > Magnoliopsida > Poales > Poaceae > Avena > Avena insularis. The sequence continues at coordinate 459,488,562 of CM042696.1, read as the reverse complement.
CATTAGGTAGAGCCAGAAAATGATCAAATCTGAGAGAAAACCATCAATAAAAGCCATCAAAAATGTGTCGAATCTCACAGTTATCAACTCTTCCAAGCTTAGATGTTGCTCGCCCTCGAGTGACAAGGAAATAAGGAAGAATAACGGAGATTCGAGACTGAAAATAAGGAACTCACAAGTTTGAATTGGTGTCAAATTCTTTTCTTCACGATTCCTGCAATCTTAAATATGATCATACAAGTATTCACAAGATTGCACTGAGTCCACTTCTAAACCACGTATATCTTGTTAGCAAATAAATCATATGCCCAAGCAAGTGTCAAAAGTTTAGCTAGGAAAGTTAGACAAATTCTTTTGGTGCCTCTCTTTATTGAGAGATGAAAATTTTTTGTTCTTGTTCATTTAACCAATTAAGAGTACTCAAGTTGGCATCTAAACATTTAATTTAAGAACAACTCATCTACTCCCATGTCAAAATTTCAAGGCTCTCAAAGCACCTTTTTCTTACTTTTGTCTTTCAAAAAATGTAACTCTTTCATAGAGAAATCATGCCACTATTTTTTAACATGTTAATTGGGGTTGTGTTGTGCACTCATGACCATGCCAATAAATGATGTTGAGCAATAATGGGCCAGAGGAGTACTACAACTTCACTTGGAACGTGAAACCATGAGGAGACTAAAAAATTTACACGTCATAGCATTGCTGCTACAGACGTTTACATAACTCAATAGCTGAAATCAAGTGGTTTCCCACATTTAGATCGTGCGTTGGCCTGTGGAGTTAATAGTTCCCCATGGAGCACGACAGAGTTGTAGTGACACGCGTAAAGCAATATCTTACGGTAATTATTAGAAAAAGTAGTGGCATAATTTCTACTACTTCGAAGCATCCATTTAATCAAACAATTTCAATCAAGGTACTATCGAGTCTATTTATATTAAGCTCAAATGGGATGGAGTAGTTCTAAAATCAAAGTCTTTGAGCTAAGCTTGGACTCAAGTCATCTTTCAGATGCTTTTTGTTGTTGTAAAAATGTTGGAAGTATTTTAACCAAGTTCATTTCTCGTTGTTTCAAAGCTAAAAAAGGAGACACTAGCAAAGGAATAGAATTTGTAGGATAACAAGCTAAGTAGGGAGTGACTCTAGTGCAAGCGAGTAAATAATTGTAGGATCAATTTAAGGTTGCAAAGAGTGTGATGAAAGGAATGTGATACCTCCTATTGCTTGCTTCATTCTTGTATTTGAGTCGAACCTCTCCTATATTTCCATATTGCCAAATCACCTGAAATTAAGCAATCTCCGAGAGGAACAAAAGAAACAAACTTACAAATAAAATTACAACTATTTTTTTTGTATTTTTGGTTTAGGAATGCAAAACTGAAAATAAACACGCAATTTTTGAAGTAATAAATCAAAAGAAGAAACAAAAATATGAATGCAAAGTTTGGAGGTTTTCAAACCTCCCCCAAGCTTAGGATATTGCCAGGCTCAATTGTTGCCGTCATTTGGTGGCTGGTGCGGATACTGCTGGTAGAAGTCGGGGAAGTGGGTCATGAAGTGACTCAAGTTGTGAGTCAAACTATTCACATCTTCATTCATGTCCTGAAGAGTGTGGTCGATCTCCCCAACGCACTAGTTGAGCTGCTGGAACTCTTGATAGGGGATGTAGCCATACCCCTATTGTGGCTGGTTGGGCCACGGTTCCTAGGCTCCTCCTGGCTGCTACTGCTGTCCTTCCCAAGCAGGGTTGTGTCCCTGCTCTTCCTCCTGCTCCTGCTCCTGCTCCTTCTCATCCTATTGCCCTTCATCTTCCTCTTCCTCGGGCTGGAGCTCGGCCAAGATCTCCATCACTTGGTTCTTGGTGAGGATCCAAGTGTCCTTCTCCACAATCGAGAAGGCTTGGGGGCATGACAACTGAACTTGATCAACCTATGTATCATCAAGATAACTAAATTGATATGCTCGGAGCCTCCGGTTAGCATGGTAAACACCAAGGAAGCCACAAGCAGTCAAATACTTGACGTCCATAAGTTTGGAGCCATCAACAGGTTCCATAACAGGTAGTACAATGTTCAATGCATAGGCAAGGTGGGTTACCAATCCACCAATGCGAATATCACCTTTAGTCTTGTTGATTTGGTCGTGAAAGTGCTGGATGAGTAGAGCTGCAGGATTGGGGCTTTGTGTTGCAGTGGGGAAGAGAGCCTTGGTGATCATTGCCATGTCCGCATTGGCCATGGAACTAGTATCACCCCTTCCCAACATTGTGTTGGCGAGGAACAACGCATAGTAGCGAATGGTTGGGTTCTGAATGGTGGACATCTTCTTCTGATAAAAGTAACTGCCACCATTAATAGAAATAACCTCCCAAGTCTCTCCACTTGAGACGCTATAGAGGTTAGTAATATTGGGGTCCCTAGTATGAGGAAAGCTGAAAGCATTGCAAAATTGTTCGAAATTTACTTCATAGTGCTGCCGGTTCATGGTGAAGCTTATCATGCACATGTTACCTTTCTCCATGTGGTCATCGTAGAAGTAGGAAAGGAACTCATGGGTGAGCTTGGCGTAGGTGTCATGGCTTGCAAAGCCAAGTACCGTCAACCCTGACCTATTGCACATGAGGTCGAAGTCCGCCTTCAACCCTGCCACAGTGAGGAAGTTGTGGTCGACCCAACATGTAGGCAACACCCTCCTCGATGAGACAATGTCCATCTTGGAGTTGCACGGAGCTCGGGCCCTCGAGCTTGAGCCCTCTCCTCATTAGCGCTTGCTTGAACGAAAGAGGCTACCAATTTTGTTCATCGTGATGCACGATCTGTTGATTCCCCCACTCAAACGAACGAAATCCATGAAGAATCAAGAGTTCTAGGTGGATTTTGAGAGGTTTGGAGAGAAAATATGAGAGAAATAATGAGGAGAGGAGGAAGACCTAGCCGCCCTAGTGCGACTTTGTGTTCGCACCGAACTATACGGCCGAAACTATACGGGCGGGTGATGTTGCTCCGCCCGTATAGTTTTGGCGGCGCCGCCAACTAGGGTTTTTTTATACAGAAAACAACTATACGGCTGGATCACAATGATCTTGTCATATAGTTGGTCGTTAAACTACCTGTCTCTCGAGATAAATTTCTAAAACTGGCATCGATATCTATACGACCGGAACTATATGGCCGAAATTTTTATTCCCGCCGTATAGTTGGTCGTTAAACTCTCAGTTCTTTTGGAATAAAATTCTATGAAGGCATTGATATCTATACAGCCGGAACTTTTATTCCCGCCATATAGTTGGTTGTTAAACTCTCAGTACCTTTTAAAAAAAATTGTACGAAGGCCTCGATATCTATATGGCCGGAACTATACAGGCGGAATTTTTATTCCTACCGTAGAGTTGGTCGTTAAACTCTCTGTGCCTTCGAAGAAAATTTGTTGATGGCAAAGATAACTATACGACTGGAACTATACGGCCGGAATTTTTATTCCTGCTGTATAGTTGGTCGTTAAACTATCAGTAGTCATCAAAAAATTTCTATTTCTTCGAGGATACCTTCTTATCCCATAACTTAGAAAAATACCAAGTTTTTAATAGAAAATTGATAGTAAAAATTGTCGACCAACATTAGCATATTAAAATAAAAAAATTAGCTTCTATAAATAAAAATCTCGAACTTTTATTCTTATTATTATTCTCTACTCATTCAATCGACATTTCTACTACTTTTTGACAGCTGCATCTTTACGGGCGCGCTTCTACAAGAATGTCTATGAAAAAGTGGTGGGAACGTGATGAACTTCTTATTCTCTATTCTAAATTGATGAAAAATGGGTTTACTCCCATTAATCATTTATTAAGTATGGTTGAATCACTCAACCTCTTCTCTCTTCTCGAATTCTTACCTTTGGTTACCTCTTATCAATGGCACTTACCATATGAATTCATTTTTGCCGGTGGAACATATCTTTCTCCTGCTTCTAGCTTCTTTGGAAAATACCGGATGATTTTAGCATCATAAACATTGAAGATTATCTTCCTTTCTACACAATCTACTAACGCACCTGTAGTACTGAGGAAGGGTCTTCCAAGTATTATAGATAATCTTTCATCTTCTGGCATTTCAAGAATGATAAAATCAGTGGGAATAACATGCTCATCCATCCTAAGTAAGACATCCTCAATCATACCAATAGGTTGTTTAGTGGACTTGTCAGCCATCTGTAAAGTGATAGTAGTAGGAGAAAACTCCCCTAATCCTAACCTTTTATAGAGGGAGTATGGTATTACACTAACTCCTGCTCCTAGATCACATAAGGCATTGTGAATATTTGTTTTACCTATTGAGCATGAAATAGTTGGTATTCCAGGATCTCTAGACTTAGACAATAGCTTCCCGTTAGCAGGATAGCTAGTTACCATGGCAACAGTTTCAGTTATTTCTTTCTTTCTACTAAGAATATCACGAAGGAATTTACCATAAGTAGGAACTTTGATTGCATTCACAAATGGGATTTCCATACAAAGGTCACTAAGTGCCTTAGTAAAAGAATTATAAATTACCTCCTCCGGTGGTTTCTTTTTTCGTCTGGATAAGGAAGCCTTTTCTCACCTGACTTACTCTTGTCTTTTACCTTTTGGGGGGTCAGGCTCTTTCGTTGCTTTCTTTTGATGTTCCTTATTGCTTTTCTTCTTTTCTATTGCAACAACTTCATCTTCCTTACTTGTTTCTTTATCTTCTCTTGGATCAACCATCTCTGCATCAGAGTCATAATGATCATCCCATGCATCATTGTGGTCCTCCTTGGTCTGTGATACATCATAAACGTATCTATAATTTTTGATGCTCCATCCTTGTTTTGTATCAACTTTCTTATGTTTTGTTTACACTTTGAGGTATTTTTATACATTTTCTGGAACTAACCTATTGACAAGATGCCGCAATGCTAGTTGCCTGGTTTCTGCTATTTTTGGTTTTAGAAAAGCTAGTAAAGAAATATTCTTCGAATTGGACGAAACAAAGCCTGAAGTTCCTATTTTTTCCGACATGAGGCGGAGTCCAAAGCCGACACGGAGGAGGACCAGGGGCTGGCCACACCTTATGGTGGCGCAGGTGCCCCCAGGCGTGCCACCAGGTGGTGTGGGCCCCTCAGGCCTCCACCTGCCTTGCCCCTTTGCCTATATATTCCCCCGAGATGCCCTAAAGACGAGATCAGAATTCCACGAAAAGTTCCGCAGCACCGCCACCACCGAAGAGGAGATTCGGCGGACAGAAGTCTCTGTCCTGGCACCCTGCCGGGATGGGGAAGTGCCCTCGGATCCATCTCCATCGACTCCCCCGCCATCTCCATCGTCGTTGCTGACTCCCATGATTTGGAGGCAGTAGTTCTCTCTCGAGGCTAAGGGCTCTACCGGTAGCTATGTGTTCATCCCTCTCTCTATGCGTAATCTTATTGAGATCATGAGATTTGTAATAGATCTATTCTACTACTCAAGTTCTTTAATTAATCTCTGCTTATCCCCACGTGTGTGAAGTTGACAGTGTGCACACCGTGTGGCACTTAGGCTAAGGTTACAAAAATACTTATCATGGGTATAATTTGAGTTGGATGTCTCTATGAGATTGTGGTGTTTGTTGGAACCATCTAGCGCTCAAGGTAACAGTGAGGGGTTATCTAGATGGGGAATGTGAACTTTAAGGTGTGTTGTTATAGCCCTACATCGTCCAATCGGAGAGTAGTTCAAGGTATCATAATGAAGAGAAGATAATTATATGAGAGTTTCCACTAGTGAAAGTATGATCACTAGGCCTTGTTTCTAAGCATTGAAACACCGTTTACAATTAGTCTTGTTACATGTTTGCTTGCTACCACTCTTATTTCAAATTGCAATTACCACTTATAATCATCCATATTACTTGTATTTCACTATCTCTTTGCCGAACTAGTGCACCTATACACCTAACAAGTGTATTGGGTGTGTTGGGGGCACAAGAGACTTCTTGTAATGATTGCAAGGTTGCTTGAGAGGGATACCTTTGACCACTTCCTCCCTGAGTTTGATAAACCTTGGGTGAACCACTTAAGGGAAACTTACTGCTGCTCTACAAACCTCTACACTTGGAGGCCCAACACTGTCTACAAGAATAGAAGCGTGCGTAGACATCAAGCTATTTTTCTGGCGCCGTTTCCAGGGAGGTAAGATAAAAGTACTCACATCCTCTGGCTACTAAGCTATCTTCTAGTACTGTTGCTGGTGTGTGAGTGCTCAAAGTTATTTCCTTTAGATTCTGCAATTATATCTTTTTGTTTCTTGTTTTTATTTTCACTAGTTAGGCTTAATGGAAAACAACAACGAAAATAGAGAGCTTTATAGTATTTATCTTGAGTTAGGACATGAAGTGTTTGAAGAGAAAATTAAAAAACCTATGGAACTTTATTTGCATGCTAATATCAATATTATTAGTATGAATTCTTTGAACACCATTATTGCTAATTCTATGAAAAATTCTAAGCTTGCGGAAGCTGATTTTGATGAGCATGTTATTTTTAGTCCCCCAAGCACGAAGGAGAAAAATTACTTTGATGATACTATACCTCCAATATATGATGATTACAATGATGAATATGATATTTTCAGTCCACCTACTATTGAGGACAAAATTAATTATGATTACAATATGCCTCCTATATTTGATGATTATGATGATGAGACTAATAATGATAGCTATTTTGTTGAATTTGCTCCCACTACGATTAATAAGAATGACTATGTTTATAGGGACAGTAATAATTATTTTATACATGTGGCTCATAATAAGAATGTTTTATGTGATATTTATATTGTTAATTTTATTCATGATGCTACTGAAAGTTATTATGAGAGAGGGAAACATGGTTTTATGTATCTCAACAATATTAAGTTTCCCCTCTTTATGTTGAAAATTTTGAAGTTGCACTTGTTTTGCTTTCCTATGCTTGTTGCTTTGTGCTTTCATGACTTGTTTCTTTACAAGATTATTTTTCATAGGAAGTGGGTTAGACTTAAATTTGTTCCATATTTGCTTCTTGATGCTCTCTTTTACTTTAATTCATATTTCTTATGTTAGCGTCATCAAAATTATCATGCCTATCTTAATGGTTATAAAGAAAGGGCTTTTGGGAGACAACCCATTATATTTTTATTTTCAGTTTATTTTTGTTTTGTTGAGTCTTGGAAGTTATTGCCTCTGTAATAACCTCTCCTGACTCTTTTTGTTTGGTTTTTGTGCCAATAATAACCTCTAATAAGAGGGAAGTAAGATATGGGGAAGTTGTTGTCCCGAAATAGATTTTTGTACATCACTGTAAAAAATCTTGAAAAATCTCAGTACGTCGGATTGAGCTGTAATTGTTTGTGCTTATACCCCAGGTTATTACACAACTTTCATTAGTTTTGCACTTTTCTATTTGAGCAATAGAAGATTTTCGAAAAAATCAGTCTTTACATGCTGGTCTGTTTTGACAGATTTATGCTATTATTTGCATTTCCCTCTTAATCGGTTTCTTTTTGAGGTCTCTCGGATCACTTGAGCTTTTAAAATAAATTGCTACAGTAGGTTATGTTTTAATGGATGATTTACTTGTGTTGAAACTAAACCCAAATACTTATTATCTTGAATACACTAATGTTGCTAATGAAGATTGTGTGAAGGTTTGTATGAACGAAATTTTCAAGTGTAGGAAGAATAATGTGATGAGATGAAGTATGGACAAAAGCTCAACCTTGCGGATGCCACCCGTGTCACCCCAATAAATATTCAAGAAGTATAAGCGTCAAAGCTTGGGGATGCCCAAGGTATCCCCTTCTTCATCAATAATCTCAGGTCTTCTTTCAAGATACTTTATTTTTATTACCTTATGCACTATGTGTTGTTCTTGGAGCGTCTTTGTTTTTAGTTTTATTTTGCTTTCTTTGCTTCCATAAGTTGGTTGGATCCCAACACACTTCTTTTGGAGAGAGACACACCCCGTTATTCATTGCCTAGAACACTCTAGTTTTCACTCTTAATTATTCTGTGAGTGTTCTCCTTTGCTAGCACTGCGTTTAGCTTTACTTTTCTTATTCTTTTGGCTTAGAACTTTTTAGTTCTTCTTTGTAGATGGGTGAGACATGCTCTCTGGTCTTTATTGATTATTATCTTTGAGAGTTGTTTCAAATAAGTCGATTGGTGTTGGAAAAGAGTAGGAAGTTTCATGCTTATAGTGGTACAAAAGGAAGCTTGTTTTGACTGTGACTTGTACTTTATCATGTCATGCTAGATGTTGCTTTGATCATATGCTTAGTGATTATTGTTGTAGCATGACTTGTTTCAAACAATTTATATTGCTTAATGTCCTTGAAAGAATCATGCGTTGTTTTAGCATACAAAAGCATAATATGGTGGTATTCTCCTTTGATGCTTTATTTGGGTTGACTTGGCACATGCTTACACCATGTTAAGACTATGAACCGGTCACCATAGCCTCTATGATCATTTAGTTTTTGACTTGTAATATCACTTTATGCTTTAATTAATAATGTTTTGTCGCTTTGCATGATTATGGCCATTATTGCTCTCTTAGTTGGTCGCTCCCAGTCTTTTGCTAGCCTCCGCCTATACCAAGTATGAGTTCCACTCATGCATCCAACTCCCAAGAAACCAAGTTATTACAAAGAGTCCACTATAAATTCCTATGCATGGTGTGTTACACCATTCCAAGTATATTCATGTTTTTATCTATCTTACAAATTAAACTTGTTATGTGAAAATTAGTGATTAAAGCTCTCACAAACTTGATGTCACATTTTATTTTCTTGCACTTAATAAACTTGAACCATTGTGTCCATCTATGTTGCTTATATGCTTGCACTTTATAAGTTGTGAATTAGCAGAACCATGCTACCATGGGGAATGCTTTCAACATTGCACTTATTATTCAGTTGATATCATGTTCTTTTGTTTATGGATCCCGGCGGTGTGAATAAAAGGGGAGCTCTTAAGCTCATGGAGTTTGTATGTGTGTTAGAGAAACGCCTAGGCGGCTAGCCTAAGCCATGCCTAATCATGGTGGAAACTTACAGCATAACCATAGTGAGCATTCTGTGAAGCATCCTCAATAAAAACCTATGCAAATAGCAAATAAAAAGATCCCTGAGATGCTCATTGTCTATTGCCTTGTCATTTTGATATGGGAAAGCTCATGTGTCATGGGGCAAGGGGTGCCCCATTGGCGGTTCTCCATGATACACATGTACTTACAATGACAAGGACTTACTTGTGACTGAAGTTGAGTAGCATGAGGTTCAGTACTCGTAAGCAAGGGGCATGCGATTTTCAACTTATAACTTGTCAAGCATATCCTCATATTTGTGTCACTTTAACCTTAATCACCACAAGATTCTTATGATATGGGCAATGAGAGCTGAAAGCTAATAACTACCATAATTTTTGGAAGCTCTTTATGAAACTTGAAATCCCTGCTTCCCTCTGTGAAGGGCCTTTCTTTTTACTTTTATGTTGAGTCTCCATCTTCTATCTTTATGCACCAATTAAGAGAGCATAGTTGTCATTCTTAGTTCAATGTGCATTGTCCCAAAACTTATTGATTGATTCATAATTTTGGTATTGCTTGCTCTTAAATTATTTGTATCTAGTCACCCTTATGAACTTTGAAGGTGTCCTATGCATTTATGTTTTTCTATACCATGAGGGACAAGCTGAATACCACTCTTATTATGTTTTCTATATGTGAAACAATCAAACGTCTTTCAATGCATTGTTATTCATGATCTTTTGTTTGTACCTTTTCATGTTACAACATAGTTGCTATGTCTTATTGTTAGAACTCTATCTTTCATGCCTATGTTCAGAGTACTTTGATCCCAGCTATCAATGCTTTACAAATACCTTGATCAAGATTGTGATGGTGCATGTCACCTCAAAAATTATTCTTTTTATCACTTACCTACTCGAGGACGAGCATGAGTTAATCTTGGGGATGCTTGATACGTCATAAACGTATCTATAATTTTTGATGCTCCATGCTTGTTTTGTATCAACTTTCTTATGTTCTGTTTACACTTTGAGGTATTTTTATATATTTTCTGGAAATAACCTATTGACAAGATGTCGTAGTGCCAGTTGCCTGTATTCTACTGTTTTTGGTTTCAGAAAAGCTAGTAAAGAAATATTCTCGGATATGGACGAAACAAAGCCTGAACTTCCTATTTTCTCGACACGAGATGGACTCCAAAGCAGAGACGGAGGAGGACCAGGGGCTGGCCACACCCCATGGTGCCGCGGGTACCCCTAGGCACGCCACCAGGTGGTGTGGGCCCCTCAGGCCTCCAACGACCTTTCCCCTTCACCTAAATATTCCCCCCGAGATGAAAACCCTAAAGACAAGATCAGAATTCCACGAAAAGTTCCACAGCGCCGCCACCATCGAAGAGGAGATTCGGGGGATAGAAGTCTCTGTCTCGACACCCTGCCAGGACGGGGAAGTGCCCCCGGAGCCATCTCCATCGACTCCACCGCCATATCCATCACTGTTGCTGACTCCCATGATGAGGAGGGAGTAGTTCTCTCTCGAGGATAAGGGCTCTACCGGTAGCTATGTGTTCATCTGTCAACACCCGGATTTTTAATCCCAGATGCCTGTTATGCCATACCTCGAAATCTTAGGATTACCATTTTTGCGAGACATAACAGATTGGATATCACAGTACATCATCCATTACAAACCATAATAAGGTGTTACACAAATAAAGGATCTCATGATCCAGTCTTAATACACACAAACAGCGGAATAATAAAGCGTAGTAGTGGGCTCCATCTTCAGTGTTACAGGCAATGCTGATGATGGGAGATGATCCTAGTTGTCGTAGCCGTCCTGCTGTTCGTCTTCCGGATAGTCCTCCTCATAGTCTGGCCACGGGAATAGCTAGGGACAAAGCCATGAGTACTCTTTAAGTACTCACAAACTATCACTAACAAGTAAGGTAGTTCTAGTAGGAATGCTAAGCTCTAAGTTTATTTGCAAAAGCTAGATTTATCTTAAGCTGAGTTCAGAAGTAAAGAAAGCTAATTTAATGTTCTAAATCACCTAAGTGGGAACTTAGTTTTCATAGTCACAACCCTGTTGTGGTCAAGTCAAAGTCACAATTCATTTTAAAAGTCATTTTGAAAACATCTAACGACGGAACAGTATGGCCACTCCAACTGTCCATGACAGCGGACGCGGCTATTCGAATAGTTTGACACTCTGCAAAGGGGTACACTTTCACCACAAAATTCGATACATCCATCAGGGATAACCCTGAATCATCATACTTAGTATGCAGATAATCAATAATAACCTTTCAATTACACACTCTAGTATAGGCACCTCCCCTATGAGCTTGGCCTCCTAGCCATGGCCATCTTCCATCCTAGGCAATGCATAGGTGGACATACATCAAGCGGTAGCCTCAGCTCAGACCTCTCCCGCGAGGGAACCCATACTAATGCATATAAACTTCCGGCTAAGCCCTACCCAATTTAGGTATCATGGTTGTACGGTAAAATTGGAATGGTATTGCATCCGAACCCAACCATCAGTTTTTGTAAAGGGTTAAGGCCCATGCCTCAACATTTTCGTCATCAAATCCATTTGTGTTTCTCAACACGTATCAACACATCTCAATAGAATGACTCATCATTCCAAGGTTTTCATAATCATTTTCACCAAGTAATCCCATCTAAAGTGATCAAGTTTTATGCTTAGCACTAGCCACTAAGGTTAAGAGTGTTCACTAATGAGGGGTGCTAATCTTCAATCTCATGCCACAGAATGACATCTAAGTATAACTAGATAGGCCTAGTTTTATACTCTTTATGCTATCTATCTTAAAAGTAAAGAGCTTTGGTAAAGTAATAGAAAGTAAAGCTTGCAAGTAAAACTTGGGATTGGTATAATCAAAAATGGTATAACCAAAGCATGCCTAGTGCCTCTTGATTAGGTTAATAACTGCAAGGGTTAACTTGCATAATATCTTGCAAGTGTTAGCTTTCCAATAATAGCTTGTTTAGTAGTGATGGCTTGCCTTGGTTGGTGCAGTGATTGAAGTTTTCCTCGTCTTCTTCGGGGTAGAACTCCTCCTCCTCGTAAGCTTGGTCGGTACTATCGTCTATAAATGAAAACAGGTACACAATCACCAAGCAATACTTATCTATTGCTATTTAGCATACTAAGGCTCACACTTGATGATCTAGCATCATCACACTCATCACATGCATTAAAGAACTAGTTTCATTTATTTTATTTGAGAAAAGTAATTTCTACTCATTGAAATTAATTAAGATTTAATATTCTCGAAATAGAATATGGGATCATGTGGACACATGTCATCACCACATATTCTAATACATGGGAATGTTATTTAAAGTGTTGGTCACCTTTTATAAAGTTTAAGATTATTATTTAATAGATTTAAAGTGACTAGAAATGTCCTAATAGCATTATGTTGGTACTAGCCCAAAGTCACTGCATGCAAACCTAAATATTTTTACATATTCAGATAGATATTGTCAAATGTGATTTTTGAGAGTTGGAATCAACTCAAAAGCTATTATGGTTGATTTTTGAAAACTGTTTGAAGTTGCAAAAGTCTCTGTCTTGTTATTTTTACTATATGCGATCTCTAACTCCAATTGATTTAAATCCAACGGTCTTTGAAAGATATTTTAATTATCTTTCTAACAAAATTTTGATCATGCAATTTGGTTAAGTGAAACTCTCTGAATTGATTTTTGAATCTACGCACAAAATGTGGTTTTAATTAAATTGGAAAATCCTTATTTGAATTCTCAGGCCTGCGCGGGAAACTAAACGGGCCGGCCCAACTGCACAGCTGATGGCTCAGTGTTTATGTAGAGCTCGTTGGGAACCCCAAGAGGAAGGTATGATGAGCACAACAGCAAGTTTCCCTCAGTTATGAAACCAAGGTTTAATCGAACCAGTAGGAGCAAGGAAACACCCCAAAGGTGTTGCTAGCTGAGCGTTGGCAGGGCGCACTACCGGTGCTAGTAGCAACATGGAGACCTGCACAACACAACCACAGAACTCTGTCCCCAACTTGCGATGAAGTTGTCAATATCACCGTGTTTTTCTGAAAACAAAGGATTAAAAGTATCGAATAGAAAGAAGTAATAGTTTGTAGAAAGTAAATACAAAGCAGTAAACAGTTTATAGATTGTATGTAAAAGAAAAGGATCGGGATCCATAGTTCACTAGAGGTGGCTCTCCTTAAGATAGATAACATGATGGGTCAATAAATTATAGCAGGGCAATTGACAAACATCGAGAAAGCATACAAGCATATACTAATCATCTTGACTCCTTTGAAACTTGATTGGGCATTACAACATTATACATAGACCGTAATCCAACTGCATCTATGACTAATAATCCACCTTCAGGTTATCATCCGAATCCCCTCCAGTATTAAGTTGCAAGCAACAGATTATTGCTTTATGAATTGTGTGTAAAGTAAACAATACGATTGTTCTATGAACAAAGGATTGTTGTTTTCTCCCTAGTATCAACAACACATCTAGTACCTTAGAGATTTCTGTCACTTCCCTAGATTACCAGAGGCATGAACCCACTATCGAGCATAAATACTAACTCTTGGAGTTGCTAGCATCTACTTGGCCAAGATAGCTACTAACAACGGCAAGCATGCAAGATCACAAATAACAAAGACATGATAGAATCAATAATCAATCTAAAATAGCATCTCAATATCCATCGGATCCCCGCAAACACAACATGCAGAATTACAAATAGATGATCTTGATCATGAACGGAGCTCACAAGATCTAGACATGAAAGCACAAAGGAGGAGAACCAGCCATCTAGCTACTACATGGATCCGTAGTCCAAGGATGAACTACTCACGCATCACACTGGAGGTTGCATGGTGATGAAGAAGGCCTCGAGGGTGAATTCCCCTCTCCGGCAGGGTGCCGCAAAGAGCTTCAAATCCCTCCCGATCTAGGGATGGAGATGACGGCGGCTACAAACTCTTTCGTGGATTTTTGATCGGGTACTTAGGGTTTTCGTCCCGAGGGCAATATATAGGCGGAAGGAGAGGCCGAGGGGTGCTTGGCCACACCACCCTGGCGTGGCTGCCTGGCCACAAGGCTAGGTGGTGTGGTGGCCCCCTGGCTCCTCTCCGTCTCGTATTCTGGCATATGATGACTTCTGGAAAAATAGGCACTTTGGATTTTGTCCCGTCCAATTCCGAGAATATTCATTTTCTGACTTTCCTAGAACCAAAAACAGCAGAAAACAGGCAGTTGGCACTGTGGCTCTTGTTAATAGGTTAATCCAAGAAATCATATGAAAAGTACTCCAAAGTATGGACAAATGACAAGAAAGTGGATAAAACCAAGCATGGAACATCAAAAATTATAGATACATTTGCAATGGATCAACATCCCCAAGCTTATCTCCTGCTTGTCCTCGAGTAGGTAAGTGATAAAAAGAAAGAATAATTTTTGAGGTGACATGCACCATCAAAGACTTGATCAAAGTATTTGTAAAACATTCAAAGCTGGGATCATAGTACTTCAATCATAACATTAAAGAAAAAGTTCTAGCAATAAGACAAAGAAACTATGATGCAACATGAAAAGGCACAAACAAAAGATTCATGAATAACAATGCTTTGCAAGACGTTTGTTTGTTTCACATAAAGAAAACATAGCATAATAGTATTCAGCTTGTCCCTCATAGAGTAGAAAATATAAATGCATAGGACACCTTCAAAGTTCATAAGAGTGACTAGATACAAATAGTTTAAAACAAGCAATATCAAGTTATGCATCAATCAACTAGTCTTGGGACAATGCACATAGAACTAAGAATGCCCACTATGCTCTCAAAGTAGGTGCATAAAGGTAGAACATGGAGACTCAATATAATGATGGAAGAAATGCCTTCATAAAAGGAAGTAGGGATTCAAGTCACATAAAGAGCTTCCAAAAATTATGGTACTTATATCTTTCAACTCTCATCGCCCCTATCATAAGCATCTTGAAGTGATTAAGGTTAAAGTGAACAAACTATGGTGTACATGCTTGACGAAGTATAAGTTAGAAATCTCATGTCCCTTGAATACGAGGGTCCATACTCATGATACTCAAGTTTAGTCACCGTAAGTTCTTTTCATTGTAAGTACATGTGTATCATAGAGAACCGCTTAACGGGTACCCTTGCCCGATGATACGGAAGAATCCCCATATCAAAATGACAAGGCAAGCAGACAACAAGAATCTCAGCAATCTTCTTATTTACCATGGGAATATGGTGCTTTTTTCTCTCTTTCCTCTTTTCATAATCCTTTTTTTTCTTTTTCTCTTTTTTTCTAAATATAGGACTCTTTTTTTATAAGAAGAATGCTTCATAGACAGCTCATTATGGTTACGCTGCAGGTTTCCACCATGTCAACATGGATTAGACCAGCGGCCCAGGCGTTTCTCTAACACATATACATAACTCCATGGACTTACAAGCTCCCCTTTCATTTCACACCGACGACATCCATAAACAAAAGATAATGATATCAACTAGGTACAAGTACCAAGTGCAATGTAGAAAGCGTTCCCCATGATAACATGGTTCTGCTAATCCCCAACAAATAAGTGCAAGCATATACAACATAAACGACACAATGGTTCAATTTTATTAAGGGCAAGAAAATTGAAGTGTGCCATCAAGTTCGTGAGAGCTTTAATCACTAGTTTTCTCGTAACAAGTTTAATTTGGAAGGTAAGCAAAAGCATGAATATACTTGGAATAGCATAAGCTAGTAGGTAGGTATGGTGGACTCTTTGGAATAACTTGGTTTAGGGAGTTGGATGCATGAGTGGAACTCATACTTGGTTGTGGAGGCTAGCAAAAGACTGGGAGCGACAAACTAAGAGAGCAATAATGGCCATAATCATGAAGAGCGACAAAACATCATTGAACAAAGCATAAAGTGATACTACAAGTTGAAAACTAAAGGATCATAAAGGCTATGGTGACTTGAGATAGTCATAACATGGTGTGAGCATGTGCCAAGTCAACCCAAATAAAGCATCAAAGGAGAATACCACTATACTATGCTTTAATATGCTAAAACAACGCATGATTCATCCAAGGCACATTAAGCAATCTCAATTGTTTATAACAAGTCATGCTACCGCAAAGAATAGTAAGCATAAAGCCAAAACAATATCAAGCATGGCATGACAAAGCATAGGCCACAGTCAAAAACGGGCTCTTTTTACCACATAAGCATGAACTTTTCTACTCTTTTCCAAACCAAACCAAACTATTTGCAAACCAATGTATGAAAGAGGGGGTCCAACCAATTTATTCAGAAAACTAAGCAAACCAAGCAAACTAAAAACCAAAACAAAAACGAAAAAGAAGATGCTCCAAGAACAACACAACTGTGCATGAAACAATAAAAATGAAGCGTTTGGAAGAAACCTGGGTTTTTATTGATGAAGAGGGGGATGCCTTGGGCATCCCCAAACTTTGACGCTTGTACTTCTTGGATATTTCTTGGGGTGACACACGTGGCATCCCCAAGCTTGAGCTTTAGTCCATCCTTCATCTCATTACTCATTCCTTCTATACACCTGAAATTTTTCCTTCATACAAAACTTCACACAATCTTTATTAGCAACATTAGTGCACTCAAGATAAAAGGTCTTAAGGTTCAGTTCTAACACCAAATAAGCTTCCATTAGAACACTAGCTACTGTATCACTTCCCTCAAAAAGCTCAATTCCCCAAAAGAACTCAAAAAGGAACCAACAAGAAACAAATGCAGAAAATGGCAGAAATCTGTCAAAACAGACCAGCAGGTAAAGATGAATTTTTTCGAAGACATTCTGTTGCTCAAATCAAAAAGTGTTGAACTAACGAAAGTTAGATAACAACCTGGGGCAGTAGCACAAAATTCACGCCTCAAAAAGACGTTCAGAGATTTTACACGAAATTTTACGGTGAAGCACAGAAATCTGTTTCGGGATAGCAACTTTCCCAATCATTACTTCTCTCTCATTAGAGGTTACTCTTGGCACAAAAAGCAAATAAAAAGTATAAGGAGTGGTTATTACTGAAGTAATAACTTCCAAGACTCATCTAAAACTTTTGGGTTATCTCCCAATAAGTACTTTTCTTTAACGCCTTTAAGTTAGGCATAAGAAGCAAGAAAGAATCAAGTGTTCTGAAATGAAAAAGCATTAAAACCAAATTTTGTTTTCATAGGAGAGGCAAAAGAAATCTTCTCTCTCTTCTTAGGGAAGTGTTCTATATACCTTTCTTGAGTGGGAGTTGATATTTAATGGTGCCTTCTTTCATATCAATAATGGCACCAACAGTTCTAAGAAAGGTCTTCCCAAAGTAATAGGACAAGAAGCATTGTATTCAACATCCAAAAAATAGAAATCAACAGGGACATAGGCATTGTTAACCATAATAAGAACATCATTAAGACTCCCCATGAGTTTCTTTTTAGCATTATCATCAAGTGGGATATTCAAATAACAATCTTCAAGTGGAGGCAAATCAAGCATATCATAAATCCTTCTAGGCATAATAGAAACACTACTATCAAGATCACATAAAGATTTGAAATCAAAGTCATTCACTTTCATATTAATGAAGGGTTCCCAACCATCTTCTTATTTTATAGGAATAGAAGCTTTATGTTTCATATTTTCTTATTTAATCTTTATGAGAGCATCAGTAATGTGTTTTGTAAAGGCCATGTTCAAAGTACTAGCATTAGGACTTTTAACAAGCTTTTGTAGGAACTTAATAACTTCAGAGATTCTAGACCGAGCTTCCTTAAAACTTTCCTCAATTCCTTGTTTAAAAGTGAAAATCATTTCCTCGGGTGACATAGTGATTGGAGCAAGGCTAGACATAGTGGCAACTTGAGAAAGGAACTAATTTTTTTGTGTTTTCAAATAAAGAAAGCAAACTAGTAAAACTAATTTTTTTGTGTTTTTGATAAAGAAACAAGCAAACAAAGCAAAAAGGAACTAAGCAAAACAAAAATAACAAAGTAAAGAGATTGGTTATGAGGGACTCCCCTTGTGAAGATGTCCTTGACTCCCCGGCAACGGCGCCAGAAAAATGCTTGATGGCTCGGTGTTGATGTAGAGCTCGTTGGGAACCCCAAGAGGAAGGTATGATGAGCACAGCAGCAAGTTTCCCTCAGTTATGAAACCAAGGTTTAATCGAACCAGTAGGAGCAAGGAAACACCCCAAAGGTGTTGCTAGCTGAGCCTTGGCAGGGCGCACTACCGGTGCTAGTAGCAACGTGGAGACCTGCACAACACAACCACAGAACTCTGTCCCCAACTTGCGATGAGGTTGTCAATATCACCGTGTTTTTCTGAAAACAAAGGATTAAATGTATCGAATGGAAAGAAGTAATAGTTTGTAGAAAGTAAACACAAAGCAGTAAACAATTTATAGTTTGTATGTAAAATAAAAGGATCGGGATCCATAGTTCACTAGAGGTGGCTCTCCTTAAGATAGATAACATGATGGGTCAACAAATTACAGCAGGGCAATTGACAAACATCGAGAAAGCATACAAGCATATACTAATCATCTTGACTCCTTTGAAACTTGATTGGGCATTACAACATTATACATAGACCGCCATCCAACTGCATCTATGACTAATAATCCACCTTCAGGTTATCATCCGAATCCCCTCCAGTATTAAGTTGCAAGCAACAGATTATTGCTTTATGAATTGCGTGTAAAGTAAACAATACGATTGTTCTATGAACAAAGGATTGTTGTTTTCTCCCTAGTATCAACAACACATCTAGTACCTTAGAGATTTCTGTCACTTCCCTAGATTACCAGAGGCATGAACCCACTATCGAGCATAAATACTAACTCTTGGAGTTGCTAGCATCTACTTGGCCAAGATAGCTACTAACAACGGCAAGCATGCAAGATCACAAATAACAAAGACATGATAGAATCAATAATCAATCTAAAATAGCATCTCAATATCCATCGGATCCCCGCAAACACAACATGCAGAATTACAAATAGATGATCTTGATTATGAACGGAGCTCACAAGATCTAGACATGAAAGCACAAAGGAGGAGAACCAGCCATCTAGCTACTACATGGATCCGTAGTCGAAGGATGAACTACTCACGCATCACACCAGAGGCTTGCATGGTGATGAAGAAGGCCTCTAGGGTGAATTCCCCTCTCCGGCAGGGTGTTGGGAACAGCTTCAGATCCCTCCTGATCTAGGGATGGAGATGACAGCGGCTACAGACTCTTTCGTGGATTTTTGATCGGGTACTTAGGGTTTTCGTCTCGAGGGCAATATATAGGCGGAAGGAGAGGCCGAGGGGGTGCCTGGGCTGGCCACACCACCCCCTGGAGCGGCCAGGCCTGACCCGCATGGCCAGGTGGTGTGGTGGCCCCCTGGCTCCTCTCCGTCTCGTATTCTGGCATCTGATAACTTCCAGAAAAATAGGCACTTTGGCTTTTGTCCCGTCCAATTCCGAGAATATTCATTTTCTGACTTTCCTGGAACCAAAAATAGCTGAAAACAGGCAGCTGGCATTGTGGCTCTTGTTAATAGGTTAGTCCAAGAAATCATATGAAAAGTACTCCAAAGTGTGGACAAAACAAAAGAAAGTGGATAAAACCAAGCATGGAACATCAAAAATTATAGATACATTTGCAATGTATCAACAGCGCAGCGTAGCGCGCGGCTGACAGAGGAGGTCCACTAGTCAGTGACTTAAACTAAGCGAAGCGGTATCGTTTAACCTGAGTCCTATGATTAGAAGACAGATCAACGGCCGAGGGTCGTCATCGACGACGAATAGCTCCGGCGACGAGCTAAACCTAACGCGGCGATGGGGGTCTCACGGGGCTCACCTGGGCTATAGCTAGGGTCGGCGACAGGGGCAAACGATGTGGTAGACGACGGCGAGGCGAGGCACGGTCACGACGGAGCTTGGGGTGGTCGGAATCGCTAGCACCCTTCTCCTCCAGCAGCGGCAGACTCCGGTGAAATTCCGGCGCAATGGTGCTTGCCTTGCTCCGGGGAGAGGTAGGGAAGGTCAGTGAGGAGTGGAGTGGTGTGGAGAGGCCCTCTATTTATACACCGATGAGGCGACCGAGCGGGATGGGTTGGCGTCTCCGGCGAGGACGGTACAACGAGCTAATGGCATGGGCGGGGGTGTAGGACGGTGCGGTGCTCCCTAGCGGTTCCCACAGAAGTAAGGGCGTGGCATGGGGCGGTCTAGTTTGGTCTGGCGCGTGCAGCACTCCGCGCAGGACAGACGACGTTCTCGATGGCGCGCAGGAGCTACGGGTCACGAGGCGGCGAACGGGGGTGTCTGCCTGGTGGCGTGATCATGGCGAGGCTACGCGTGTGCAGAGAGGGCAAGGCGCGAGCTGGCGGGGCTGGTCAGGCAC
Organism: Avena insularis; assembly: GCA_023614405.1. Lineage (NCBI taxonomy): Eukaryota > Viridiplantae > Streptophyta > Magnoliopsida > Poales > Poaceae > Avena > Avena insularis. The sequence continues at coordinate 459,468,031 of CM042696.1, read as the reverse complement.
GGCGCACTAGCGCGCTCTAGATATGGTGCAGAGGCGTAGAGCACGGTGGTGCTAGGGTGGTCCACGGCTCGGCTAGGGCTGTGGCCTGGACAGGGGTGGCGGTAGGCTGCGGTGATGCTCCTGGACATCCTGGTTGGGCGCGGGGCTGTCTGGTGTGAGCTGGCCATGGTCGGCCAGCGATGACCACCAAACAGCGATGCTCCACTGTTCTCCACGACGAAGGAGGGCTTGTCTGCTACTGCTAGTCACTCAGGGGGACAAGAGGGTTAAGATGGAGATCAATTGGTCGATGATCACTGTACAAAACAGTGAAGTTAGGCTAGAGATTATTCTGTGGATGCCAAGTGTTTGTGTTAATGCCAAGTGTTTGTGTTAATGGCCTTTATACCCTTTTACTTGGTCTAGCAAGGGGTGAAAAGAAATATAAATGTTTCTGTTAGAAATTCTTTTCTAGGAACACCTAAAGTGCCCTAGTGGTTTAAAATGGTCAAAATGACCATTTGGTTTATTTATTCTTATTTGATTTCTTTCTCATTGGAATTTGCTTGTAAATGGTCTAGATGATGTGGCATTCACTTTTAAACCATTTCATAACATTTAGAACAATCAATCATGGCATATACACTCAATTCTACACTAATGCAAACATAGATGCATTCATATGCTTTTTCTTAATAAAAGTTTTTGTTAACCCTAAATTGAGTGATTAGGATTTAATAACCTTGATTAAAGTTTTGGGATGTTACATCATCTCTCTCTATGCGTGATCTTATTGAGATCATGAGCTTTGTAATTGATCTATTCTGCTACTCAAGTGCTTTAATTAATCTGTGATTATTCCCACGTTTGTGAAGTTGATAGTGTGCACACCGTGTGGCACTTAGGCTAAGGTTACAGAAATACTTATCACGAGTATAATTTGAGTTGGATGTCTCTATGAGATTGTGGTGTTTGTTGGAACCATCTAGCGCTCAAGGTGACAGTGAGGGGTTATCTAGATGGGGAATGCGAACTTTAAGGTGTGATGTTATAGCCCTACATCGTCCAACCGGAGAGTAGTTCAGGGTAGCATAATGAAGAGAAGATATTTATATGAGAGTGTCCACTAGTGAAAGTATGATCCCTAGGCCTTGTTTCTAAGCATTGAAACACTGTTTACAATCATTCATGTTACATATTTACTTGCTGCCACTCTTATTTCAGATTGCAATTATCACTTATAATCATCCATATTACTTGTATTTCACTATCTCTTCGCTGAACTAGTGCACCTATACACCCGACAAGTGTATTGGGTGTGTTGGGGACACAAGAGACTTCTTGTATCTTGATTGCAGGGTTGCTTGAGAGGGATACCTTTGACCACTTCCTCCCCGAGTTCAATAAACCTTGGGTGATCCACTTAACGGAATTTTGCTGCTGTTCTACAAACCCCTACACTTGGAGGCCCAACACTGTCTACAAGAATAGAAGCATGCGTAGACATCAGTCTGCTCTTGTGTCTCAGTTTCATCTTGAGGATCCACCAACGTATCATCTTCTTGACTTGCTTCGAGTAAGGCTTTTTCCTTGCGCTCTTTTTCAGCTTCGTATTCAGGTGGTCCTAAGGGTCCTGTAACAACTGAACCCCTTCTTGTGACAACATTAGTAGAAATAGGAATATATTCGTCTTCACGAAGAAAAATTTGATAACCATATGCTATTTGTTCACACTGGGTTCCAATCGTACTAAGATACTTGTGAAATAGTTTTATTTCTTGTCCAATCTCATCATAATTTTCAGTGAGTTACGCCAAAATCTTTTTGTGTTTTTGGAAATGCTTATGCAAGTTATTATGAGATTTTACTTGTCGATGTTTTAATTCTTGAAAAAAAATTCTAGTTTCTTATTCTTCAGTTAAAACTTGTAACAAATCCTCTTTGTTTTCCTTAGCAAGTTCAGGAGGTATACCTTTTTCCTTCATAGTTTTCCGTACTTCAGGCATAAGATCAGGAGTTATCCGGAGTATCCCTTTTTCCGACTTAGTGCCAAAATCAGGATTATATAAAGAATCATTCTTAGCCCTAGTAGACATTAATTCCAAACATTTTTTAATAGTTAAAGTATTTATTGATCCTCCTGCTGAGAAGTCAAGCAATTCTCTACATTGAGTATTGATACCATGGTAAAATAAATGGCAGATTGTTAGTTTAGAAAAGCCATGATTAGGAATATTATTGATCATTCCAAAGAATCTTTCCCAGGCTTGTGGGTAGTTTTCTCCCACGTTCTTACTAAAGTTGCCTATGTTCTTTCTTAGTTCAGTGACCTTTTTAAAAGGATTAAACCTGTTGATGAATTTAACAATGCAGTTTTCCCAACATTTAATATAATGGCGAGGGAGAGAATATAACCAGCCTAGAGCTTTACCTTTAAGAGACCATCGAACTAATTGAAGACGAGAAAAGTCTCTCGGAAAACCTTTTGGTCCAAGCGATGTTATAACATCATCAAACTCTCTTACATGTCTTCCTGGGTCTTCATCTTCCCTTCCACTGAAAGCTTTCTCCTACAAAATTTTAATAATTCCACCATCAAATCGATATTCTCTAACTCTGGGATTAGGGAACTCTATTGGTTGTTTAAGAAATTCAGAACTTGGAGCACTATATTCCCTGAGAGTTTTCTCAGGTTTCATAGGAGTTGTCCTATAAATAGACATGATTTCCATAATATCATTCAGGTTTTCAACTTCAACTTTATTTGATCTTAATTTTTTTTCAATAATTTCTTCGCGCCTTTGAGCAGGCACGCGCTCAATATAATCCGGCAGGTAGGTCCTACTAGAGCGTGTAGACCCTTTGTCTCCTAAATATAACATTTTGTAGTAGCAACACCTAAAATGTCAAAAGACAAACACTTAGCGCTTAGCTCCCCGACAACGGTGCCAGAAAATAGCTTGATCACTATAAGTGCACAGATCATTTGTAGCTAGTTTCGAAGTTCAGATAGCGATCCCACGGGGAGCCCAAAGGTAAGTGTTTATAGGTGAAGTCTCTGTCACACCCGAAGTTGTCACAGGTCTTCGAGTGAATTGACTGCAAGTGTTGAAATAAGATTGGTATTTTGATTAAATACAATAAATTTAAATAGAACTAAAATGTAAACTTCAGAAATATAGTGCATAAAAGTAAAGAACGACTTTGATTGTTTGTTGTTTCCTGCAGATGGCAAAAGAAGGCGCGGGGAGATTCAGTTCATGGTGATAGTGACTGTGCTAGGTGGTCGAGTGGTAAATGTAACAATTATAATCTTATAGATATATGTGTAGGCAAGCAAACCATAATTAGCCGGAACTCCTCTTGGTAGATTTCATCCCAACTTCAATAATCCTACTAGCCTGCTACCAAAACCATGGTCAGACACTAGACAATTAAGACCCTTTAGGTTGCTTAGGGATTAAGCTCCTTGGATCGGACTAATGCAATAAGCAGAGAGGTTACTCGTTATCCTCGAGTCAACTAGCTTTCCATTGATATCCCCGTGTCACCCGGGGGTCGCCGGTCCACTAGCGTACAAGATCTTATCTATGTAGAACAAAGTATCATGTTGTCTGGGCCCTTAATTGGACAACAAGCATTAGGCATCCCACAGATAGCCAAGCACACATAATATAGTACTCCCTCTGATCCATATTAATTATCGCCCAATGAAATGTATCTAGACATGTTTTAGTGTTGGATATGTCTGATTCAGAGACAAGTAATATGGATTGGAGGGAGTAATTAGAATCAATCACAAACTAATGGAAAATATATGAAGGCACATCACATCTCACTAATCGCCTACATCTCCCAAGCCCAAGGGAATTACTCACACATGAGAGAAGAACGAATCATCAATATAATCAAATAAAGGGAATTCGTCTTGGTATTACCATGGAGATCCACAATAAGAATAGAAAAATACCCAACACAATTCAAGATGGGAAGAAACAATCTCAAACCCTAGTATAGCAAGGTGAAGATCCCTCTCTCTTTAGTACAAGTGTGTCTATGGGGGTGTATTGGCTAGGAGGTCGAAGATCGTGGAGCGAGATGAAGAATGTCTTCTCCTTCTTCTCTAGATCTCTTCTTTCTCCCTTCTGGATGGTGTGGCGGCTGTTGTGTTCTGATTTCGCTCCCGGTACCTTCATGGAAGTTGTCCCTTTTGACAAGACAGAGGCGGCGACAACTATACGGTAGGAACTATACGGCCGGAAAAATATTCCCGTCGTATAGTTGCTTGTTATAGCTTCTGTGAGATCCCCTCGCGTGCTTCCAAAGTGGGACTTGCTTGTTTTCTCCAGAATGTTGTATTTCTCTAGTTAAATCCTTCAGTTGACATTCAGAACCCGAAACACACATTAAAAACCAAGTTTTCTTTGCTACCGAAGTATTAGCGGTAGGTAAAGCCAGAAAACGATCAAATCCGGGAGAAAACCATCAATAAAAGCCATAAAAATGTATCGAATCTCACATCTATCAATGGTCAACTCATGAATAGATGTTTCATAACATCTCTGGAGCTGGGAACACGAGATACGTTAAGGTAGAGGAGGAATCAAAAGGAGAAGGTTTCGAGTTGTTAGATAACTGGTCTTCAGAAGGATTGAGACCATGGAGCTTCAGAAGAGTTTGAGCTTTTGAAGAGGAGAGCATAGAACGTAAAGAACACGATCACAGACTTTGAGAGATGAACCTCTACTAAACGACTTAAGTAGAGATTTCACAGGTACAGAGATACGAATAACCAAGTTGTTGAACTAATTTTGATACAAAGGACCACTCTTAATTCAATAGAAGGTCAAGACAAAAGGGTTGTTTTGTGGCGAGGATTCATAAGAGTCACAGAAAACATGTAACAAGAGGAAATAATGATTACCAAAATCATAGTCACTCTTCTAACACGATCGAGAAACTGAAGCAAACTATTTATTCATCCAGCTTTACCAAAATCTTTGCCAATGACCATGATATCACTTCACACCACTAACATGAATATATAAGAAGATTCCTGATGACACGAGGAAAAATAAACTGCATTCTCAAACTTTGTTTACTTGGTACAACAAGACACTTGCCAACATAAAAGGGTCTAGAGGATCGATCGAGAGACATTTAGAAATTGTACTTTAAATGTTCTCCTTGATGTTCGAGAAAGCGGACATCGGATTTCAGATACAAAGGAAGCCATGAGCACATCTTCTATAACAAATCATAGAAGAAGCCTCATGACGAGTGGTTTAAAAATTTGCTAATTCAAGAGAATATGACAACTGGTCTTCTAGCTAATTGTATCAACCATCTCATCAATCTTGCCAGATTTTCAAAGAGACCTACGTCAAAAACCTTGATGAACACTAACCATCATTGCTATCTGAATAGAAAGGTTGCAACATTTACCACAGAGGTAAAGTTACTAGATTCTCAAGTCATGGATTACATGGTCAAGCTCCAAAAGAATGAGCTAGGTTGCGAAACCTGTGTATTAGCAAGTTACCAAAACATAGTTGAACATACATGTATTAATTGCAATGAAACACAAATGCATCCTTATTGGGAAACGTTTAGGAGGATACTGAAGTTTTTAGGACTTCTTCTCTTCCATGACAAATCATTAGTGGCTTAGCGTACTTAAAGGATGTTCTCGATATGTGAAGGTATCAACCTACCATATCAAGAATACTTTGCACATGCATGACTAACTTGAAATGATTCCCAAGGAAATAAAAATAACTCTACTCTAATCCACGACGACAATTTTCAACTATTGCACATGAACCAGAGAAAGTTACTTCTAACATCCATAACACATACTTCAAGATAACTCGAAGACAACTCTCAAAAAGTTTCCAATATTAATGCCAATTGTTCCGTATGAATCCAATATAGCATGGAGAAGGTAAGGATGTCATTGATGGGCTCAATAACAAACTTATCCACATACTCTAAGAATATGGGCTCATATATTGTATAAACATGACATATATATTAGTCAGACCAAAGAACATGAAGATGTACCCAGATGAAACATCACAAATAGATACATCATCAGGATAGTCCTAGGACTGAGTTTGATTTGACGATAGACCGAATCAAATCAAATATGGGGACGATAACATTTCCACGAAGGAGACACTATCTTTCTTCAGCGCGAACAAAACTAGACATCACTTTAGGAGGAACAAGTATGATAGAACTTTTGTCTTACAACTCTCCAAGTTGTTGTTTAAGCTCAACCAACTAGTTCAGGGGTATCCAGTGTGGATCCTTGGAGAAGGAGCAGTTCAAAGAACTAGCTTGCTCCAGAACTTCACAAACACGGTCATGTGGAGACATGGTGACACTTCCAGAAGATAGCCAGAATATCACGGACCACCGATATGTCACTTTGTTCGGGAGGAAACTTTCTTGGTAAGGCAAGAAGACATAGTCTCAGAGCTTCGACACAAACCTAACTCTTTGACCGAAGAGAGTGTACCAGAATAACAGACGTGGTAGCACAATCAAACTTCGCTTAGTGATAGTTTAACCATCACACCAAGAATGACACAAATGTCCTTGTTAAGGTCCAAAGCAATAATGATTGCTAAGAATCTCAAATGGCCACATTGTTACGCACACGCATCATTCACGAGCACGAAAGCTTGGAGGGAGGGTGGGTAAGAATATGTAAGAGCATCACTTCATTACACTACTAGGAAACAGCCTATAGATAGACAAGATATTCAGTGGCGCATATGTGAAAATATGCGCCACAGATATATATCAGTGGCGCACTAGAAAACATGCGCCACAGAAGTTAGACTTTGATGGCGCCGCGAAACCAATATGCGCCACGAAGTCCATATTTACGTGGCGCATATTTTCGCGTGCCATCTAAGTGTCATCTCCGTATGCATATAGACATATACGCCATAGAAGGTTGATGGGACCAAGCAGCAAAAAAGGGGGAGAAACTTTTGTGGCGCATATGTCCATATCGCCACGTAGTGATGTTTACGTGGCGCATATAGGTGTATGCATACAGAACAAATATATAGGGGAAAACAGATCTCACCCCCCCCCCCCCCGTGGATCGCCTTTTCAGTTTTGAAAAAAATAAACAAAAATGATAGGAACTTCAAAAAAATAATTCCTTTAAGTTGTAGTTAGATTTTAGGGTATAGATCTAGACAAAATTGAAAAACATGAGTTTCGATGTATTTTGCAAAAATAGGTCATGGCACGGTAAAACAACTATAACTTTTGCATACTATGTCGGAAAAAAATCTTTAACCTATCAAAATGATCGTCTCGAAATTTTCTACTCGATTTCAACGACAGATAGAAGATTTTTTCCTGCAAAAAAATAAAAAAGGGGGAGAAACTTCTGTGGCGCATTTCCCCCATATGCGCTATAGAAGTCTTGGGCGGGATTCGAAATTTGAATCCCGCCGACGCCCCTTCTCCTTATATTCTCCCCTTCTCCTCCACTTCTACTCCCCCTCCATACTTCTCCCTCCACTTCTCCTCCCCTCCATACTTCTCCACTTCTCCCTCCACTATTCCTCCCCTCCATACTTCTCTCCTTCTCCTCCACTCTCTGGCGACATCCACCTCCGGCCATGGCTACCTCGGTGACCTCCTCCTCCGGCGACCTCCTCCTCCTCCTCCTTCTCCAGCGACCTCCAACACCACCGGCGACCTCCTCCTCCTCCTTCTCCTCCTCCACCACCACCATCTCTGGCGGCCTCCTCCAACCATCTCCGGCGAGCCCTTCCTCCACCTCCAGCGGCGGCCTCCTCCTCCTACTATTCTGACCACCTCCGACGGCCTCCTTCTCCTTCGACCATCACATCTGATCCACCTCCGGTGACCCCCCACCTCCGGCTAGATCTGGCCCGGCTTTTTTCTGAAATTTGAAAAAAACTTTTGTGGCGCATATTGGCCATATGCGCCACTGAAGTTTGAGATCCGGCCCGCCTTTTTTTTTGAATTTTGAAAAAAACTTCTGTGGCGCATATTGGCCATATGCGCCACTGAAGTTTGTTATCAGTGGCGAGGTATCAGTGGCGACTAAGATATGCGCCACAGAAGTCCCATTTCCATGCGCCACAGATGGGCTGTTTCCTAGTAGTGTTAAGGGTCATGAAACTCAGCATGACCTCTTAGTATATAAGGGTGTGATAATCAAAGGCAGAGCATACAGAAACTAACCAATGCTTCTTAATATGCGGAGTACAACACTTTGACCTGGTCCTAGAAATGACGAGGTACTGGAGTTTGTTTCTCCTGACATCCCGAAATGGTTTGTCTAACGAACCACAAGAGTATCTTGCACTAGAAGACACCAATGCACATGTACCACTTGGATACCAACTGGTAGACAATGGTCGAGAACAACAAGGGAAAAGGAACATGCTCAGGAGAAAATCTCGAGATGTGGATGCATAAATCAATAATATTTCGAGAACCGATGCATAGAAGGGAAGATGCGGCCGAGTCACGAATATAGATGCGAGACTCACGAGGAGTACTCTTGTTGTGATCTATTTGGTTCCATTAAAGAACATCTGCCAAAGCATGTGGTAGGGGAGGTCCTTAATTTGCTGCAAGTTAATCGCAACAAAAACCACTAGCTCGATGGCTATTGTAAAAGGTACTAGCCATCCTTAGGTAATGTTTGAACATTAACAACAGGGATCAACAAATTGGATCTTGGGTTAAAGGTCAGCTTCATGTACAAGGTTCACAACACCAGAATCAAGCACAATCAAGGATCTTTGGTTCAAGTCCAAGGGTTAAAACCCAAAGAAAGGAGTAACCACTATCTTAGTAGTACAGAGGGTACCCCAAGGTAGTAATCACGAGGTAGCTTCCAAAAGAAGACACAACTTCTGAAGTACCCAGACAAATGAAAAGGGAGGCACATGAGGCAAAAGGAAACATCGAGGCCTAGAACAAATCACTATGAAACCATCAACATGATGTTGTGGGACCATAAGATAGAGAGATCATGATGGAAAGGAATCTCTCAGATGAAAGTGAACAAAGGGAGCAAGGAACACACACCATACTCTGGAGAACTCAACGCACTAGCTTAACTGGTTAAGAGCGTCATGCCCAAAGGGAAACTAAGTATTGAAAGACAAGACGATATAGCAAAACTTTTCAAAATTAACACAAGATAATATGACCCGGAGTTAGAGCGAAACTGGATAAGGAGAAAAATAAGCATACCAGAGTTTTCGCAAATAATTTTCATAAGCACTAGACTCAACATCGACTAGTAGAAAGGTTTTCCTACAGTCGGTACTGCTCTGATACCAAAACCTCTAACTGAAGGAGATATGCCCTAGAGGCAAATAATAAATAGGTTTTATTTATCATATATCAATTAGTTTATAATAGTTTCATATTGTGCTATAACTGTATCAAGTGGAAATATTAGTACTGGTGTGGTATGAAACAAATCAAATAACTAGTAACCTCTATTCATACTAGTCCGTTGGTCATGAGGATGATCTGGGTTTCAAGATCACGGGCATTTATGCAAATTGACAACAAGGTCATATCATTGGTGAATGGTGTGATGGACATTCCTCAAATATTGCAACACGATCAAGTCACAGATTTCATTGTTGTAATAGCTAAAAATGTAGTCTCCTTCTGCTTAGACCGTGAGATCATATTATTCACTGTTGCCCGAGGCTGCTTTGACTGCATCAAACGTCACACGGTTAAACGGTGATCATAAAGGTGTATGTTGGGTATTCCAAAGGAACAGTAGATGACATGTGACTTCAAGAGTGGGATTTGTCCAACCACGTGATGGGTAAGATACATACGACCGACTTAGTGAGATTACATCTATAAATGTTGCAACATGTGACTAGGTCATGGGAATGTAATATCACAGTAACAAGTAAAACAGAACTTGTCGGTAACGAGATTGAACAAGGTATGTGATACCAATGATTGAATCTCGGACAAGTTGTATCAAAGAAACAAAGGGAATTGGACTCGATGTTTTACGATTCAAACGACATTGTTATCGTGGAATGCATAAGGGTCACATGGGCATCCCAGTCCCTCTGTTGATCATTGATATGGATCATGTCTAGAGCATTCCCGAGCCGTGAGGGGATACACTTAAGGTTACTATGAGAGAGATCGTCCATAAGATGAAATCACAATAGAGAAAGAGAAAGTCAAAATTGTTCCGCGGAGAGATCCAAAGTTTTTCGGAGAAAGAATGAAGAAAAAAGACTGAAAGAAGTTTCAGATAAATGGGAATTTAAATATGCATTTATTATATGTAAATTGTGAATTAATATATTCTAAATAATATTTAAATTAAGATTTATAAAAGAAACTTTTATATTAGGCCAAATCCTCGGAGGGAAATGGCCTAGGAGAAAAGCTGCAGAAAATAGGAAAAACGAAAAGGCCCACGTGGGCGGCAAACATTAGCCGCTGCACGGGGGCAGGGGACTGCTAGCTGCCGCGTCTGGGCATCAGGGCACCGAGCTGGGCCATCACGCCTAGATGGCCCACACGGCTGCCGCCGCGCAAGGCAGGTGGGCTGCGCGCATGCGCCTGGTAGGCCCACCCGGGCGCGTGGTGAGGAGCTGGCCACTGCTAGTGCCTTTGGCGGGCTGTGCGGTCAGGCCAGCCCACCCAGGGCTGCTGCCTCGGCTCTTCCCTGCCGCCTCGTCGAAGATGGTCCGCTGTCCGCTGCCGCCGCTGGTTTGCTGTGCTGGGCTGCCTTGGCCCACCCGGGTTGGCTCCCCCTTTACTTGTTGGGCTGGTTAAAATCAGCCCATCCACCTGGGATGAAAATCCTGTTGTTTTTCCTTTATTATTAGTCCCACATGGCTAACCTAATGAAGAGGGCACGCCCCTTTTCGCCTATATAAGAGGGTGCCCATGGGTGGGATTTAACACACAATTTGAGATTTTCTCTATGGCATTTTCCTTAGAGAATTCCTCCCTCTCTCTATATATAGTTGTCTCCACGCGTTGGCACGGTCCCAAGAAAGGATTATTCGCGCAAGAGATGGCGCACATGTAGCACGCTTTTGCGCTACAGGGATTCCTAGCCAGAGATCTACTTCTGTACTCCCGGCGGGATCGGGAGCCGTAGGTCTCATCATACACCATATGTATACGAAGCCACGAGGTGCAACACTTAGGGCACTTTGGATGTCGTGAGCCGGAGCTGCTGCACGATGAAGATGGAGCAATGGGTGACCTGCGAGGAGCATCACGACCTTGAGGTCGGCTACGAGTTTGACTACTCCAACCACGTTCCCCTCGAAACATTAACCGCGTATGATCTATAAGGGTATGTATTCTATACGCTCTGGTCGTTACTACATTACTACATAGATAGATCTTGGTCATTAGGGAGTTCTTTCGTAGGAATTTTTTTATTTTCTGCTACGGAACCCTTTAGTGGTATCTGAGCCTATCTATGTGTAGGAGTGTTGTACGTCCAGTACGCACAAGTATTGTGCGGGCATTGATCCCTTAGTTATTACCCTCTAACAGGTACTTGTTTATATCGCGGTATTGTTTGATGAAGTGGCCCGGGCCGACCTTATGCGTATTCGTACGTGAGACTGGTTCCACGCTCAATATACGTCTTATGCCATATAAGTAGCTAGCGGGTGTCTGCCTCTCATTCAATAGTTGATATATCATTTATAATGGAGGGCCTCGAAAGGGGTGTAGTAGATACAACTGTTGGATCCATGTTGTGGTTGGAAAGATCATAGTTTAGAAACGGTTTTATTGTGAAATGCCTAAAAACCACGTAAAACTTGCAAAAGATAAAGTAGAGGCAACCAACTTTGTTTTGTAGGAGGGCATGTGATCTGATATGGTATTGGTTGTTACAAAGGTAAAGTAGTTTACTTTTCTATTACTAAGTAGTATAGTAATATACATCGTTCCGATGGATGACCTGGTGGTGGCGTCGTGGACTTGGCGTCAAACCGGTGGCAAGATGGAGATCATGCCGGGGCACTCGATGGAGATTAAGGCACAAGAAAAAAGACCATATCATATCACAAAATATGCATGTGATGTTGATACCTATTTTTACATCTTATTGTGTGCTAGTATTAGATACTCAACCATAGAAAATAAGATAATCCCTATACAGTTACAATGATAGTGTTCCCCTTGTGTGTGAACCACCAAGAAAGTTCTTCATTATGAAGCCGTCCATGACGATCGGGGGCTAGACATATCTACGTTCGCATACAGTGGGTCTAAGCCATATTGCACAACGAATACACACAAGTTAGATTTGGCGAGCCTAGAATGTGTAGACATGGCCTCGGAACGCAAGAGATCAAAAGATCAAGCATGAGTTACATGGCTGATGTGATTGACATTAGGGAATGTCTACCTTTGTAATTGCATTGACGTCCATGACGATCGGCGACGGTGTAGCGGATTGGGATTGTGTGATCACTAAAATGGTCCAGGGGATGACAATTTTAGTGAGATCTCAATTAGGATTGAACTCATATTATGAACTTAGTCTAGATGTCTATTTGCAAATATCTTAGTAGATCATGGCCTATCCTATTGAGGTCCTTTGCGACCATGGGAAATTTGTTGCTTGATGTGGAACTTAGCAAAAGGGTCCAACTTCATAGATTAATACCCACACCTGAGGGATATCCTCGTAAAAGGTGCTCTTCTCTTCTTGATACAATAACCATTAGGAGATAGTCTGATGACTCCACAATGTTTGTGTTTTCTCCATAATCATCTAACAAGCCATTCTCCATTCGATGGAGAGTTGGACTACAATTTTGTAGTTCGCAAGATTTGGCACATAAATTATGAGCCGATGGATGAGTCTTCCTCCAACATGGAAGAAGACAGAATATTTGGAGAGTCACTTGGCAATCTTTGCATTAGATTTGAAAACTCTTAGAAGGGCTTAATTACAATGGAGGTCATGGATGAAAAAGGGTATATGTCAGATATACAAAGTTGTAAATGTAATTCTTGCAAAAACTTGTTGCAGTACACAAGTATTTGATACTTGTCCCGTTTTGTGAAAAACAGGATGGTCTGCTTGAGAATTGCTAGAACTGAGGCAATATGGCTTGATGATGGCGAGCAAAATAGTTGATGTCCGACATCATCCCTTTCCTCAAAGTATATCATTCAGATTGGTGGACTTGAATATAATTTTGTAATCCTTGTCTTGTGTGTCTTGTTTTTGGCAAGACGATTATTCATATGAATAAGTTACAAGCCGGTTCTTATGAATAATACCTTTATGGTCACATTACGATTATAAATGAGTTAATCTCATCACTATGTTAATGATAATAGCTTAAACATTTATAAAGGTTAGAATGCTAAAAGGTATCCAAAGTTTAATAATGGCATGACACTGTTGTTTAAGTCATGGTGGTTATTGCATGTTCTTCATTCTAAATGAAGATCGGGGGTTTTAGATACTTAATCTAGAGACTTTGCAAAACCATGCCTTATTAGGCAGAATGACTAAAACTCCGCATTCTGGTAAAACAGTGATATGCGAAAAATTTGTGAATCTTATACATAGTGATCTATCGTATTTTCAACAAATAGTGGAAATCATTAATTAATTGTGGACTTAAGTGAATAAGCATATTTCCTTGATGAAACAAGAGTTTGAAACGATTTGAATTGTTTAAGTGAGTTCACAACAAAAAAGGGATATTGAATTAACAAAAATACAAAGTCTCTTCGACATGGCTAAAGTATTCAAGTTAATTTTAGCATAAAAGGGACGTGTGAAAGATGTTTCACAAATTATGTTAATAGGGAAATTCAAAGTGTATTGAAATTTCTAAACATCATAATCATTATGTATTAGATGCATATGGTCTAATATGATCTCTTATCAGGGTTATAGTTGTCGTTTAGAGTTAGAGATCAAAATGGGAAACACTCGGTTGAAATATAAAGGAACATCTAAAGATTTATGGAAACAACACCATAAGAGTTATTGCACGTTCGAGTTTCTGGAGATTCTATAAGTCAAAGTCATGGCAAATAAACAAGTCTTTGTAGAGTATTCTTAGAAGCTATGAATGCATCTTCCACAAAGGACAAACCTACTGTTGTCCAAAGTTGATGTGTCTTGATGAAGATACGGGTGGAAAAAAGTAAAAGATCAAAACAAGGTATTTGACCTTGCCTATGGATTGTTGAGTGGCACAACAGAATTTGTTCCATGAAACCGAACTCTACAAATAGAGGTGACATAGGTATGGTTACTTGGGTCCCTATGATTTGCTACCCATGGCCTGCGGAAAGGTTTACGGCCCATGAAGAGTCAAGATGAAGATCCAAAGAAGCAACCGACAAAGTTGTATTAGGAAAGAGGAATAAAGACCGACCTAGAGTTGGCATTGTAATCATGTAACCTATTCGCATACAACTTTGAGACCCGACCTATTATATATAGGGCGGGAGAAGCCTAGGAGAGGCACCGAACAATCCCCAAGCGATTTGTAACCAAGCAATCTCTCGTAATATTCAGACGACTTTGATCCCATTGTTTCCTGACTTCCGACGAAATCCCCAGTGTTCTCTTTTCCGCAAAACCCTAAGTCCTTCTTCATGGACATTGCCGAGATTACACCTCGTCAAGAGGATAAACCAATGAGTATGATCATAAACTTTCAGTGAATACTTTTACTAAAAGAAGTAGGATTCAACAATATATTCTGCAAGTTTGCAGAATTGTATCATTGATTCCATTGTCATGTTTTGAACAAGACATACCTACGAACTACAAAGAAGCGTGATGGACCTAAGTGCAAGAAATGACTAGGAGTCATGCAATCATGTATTAAGTTACATTTAAGATTGAAAAGTAACATGTTACTTGACCTTATTAAGTAAAGAAGTTTACTTGATATTTCTGAATGATTGCAAAGTTATAAGAAGGAAATGCAACTTAATGAATGACATAAAGCTCGATTTGTCACAACGATTGGAAAAATTCAAGGAGTTGACTACAATTGTAGCGATGCTTAAGTCTATTGGATTTACACTAGCAATATATGGATATTAAAGTCTCGTAATTAGAATTCTCGATTTGATAATAATCAAAGAATTTTGGAATGTCCAAGATTATCGAGAGGACCTGCATTTGAGTGGGAGCTAAGTGAAATCCTCGGATCTCATATATGGATGCCATATTTCAGTGGAAGCGTGAAATCATTCTGAGATATGTGGAAAACATATATGAATGATGTGATTGGTATTGATAACATTTTAAGTTAGTAAATATGGATGAAGTTGAACAAGTTATTAAACAATGAGATCTATCGACATAGATTGGTTAGTTTAATAAACAACATAGTTGAATGCTTCCTCGACTTGATTCTGAAAATGTTCAGAATGTCCTAGGCAAGATTCTGAAGTAGTTTAGAATGGAACAAGGTAAGAAAGAAGTTCTTACTTGTATGAAGCATTGAGTTAGTCTTAGTATTACAAGTATGGTTAAAAGAAAGAAAGAGGTGTGCTGCATCTCCTATGCCCCCAGTCATAGGTTCTTCCAGACAACCATATTGTATACTCGACATAATGTGACCTGAGGTTCTGGTTGGAAGAACAAACTCTTAACTATAAGAACATGTCTTGAAGTGATTCCTGAGTAAATCACTGAACTAGAATTAAGTTTGTCCTTAAATGGCAAGAAGCAAAGTAAGGCGCATAGTTGCATTTCATGTGCTAGGATCTAGATAGATATAGAAGTATAAAGGAACCATCTGACATGTTGTATATTGTTGTGGTGGGACTAGTTCGTCTTTACGCAGAGGGTGTGTCCCAGGGCATAATGCCCATGAGAAAGCTCGTTGTGGCTGATCTAATGTCACTGCTTTCTCCTAGATACCGACCTCACTCTGTTGCCATAACTACTATATATATACACAAAGGAGTGTGAAGTGTGTTTCAAAGTTTACGTGACAACAGTGAAAGCGAACATGATTGTAAACACTAGAAATAAAGTATCACTTTGTTGCCAAATGAATACTTCAACCCATTATAAGATAATGGTATGAATGTCAAAATTAGGAAGACATTAACGATTTGCAAAAGACATAATGATCTAGTAAAATAGAACATTGACATGACGTTTTCCATAAGTATGCATGATCAATAAACACATATGTGATATGGTTTATGATGAGTAAAATGCGATCTAGATTATTTGTACTCTAGTGCAAGTGGGAGACTGAAGGAGATATGCCCTAGAGGCAAATAATAAATAGGTTTTTGATATCATATCTCAATTAGTTTGTAATAGTTTCATATTATGCTATAACTGTATCAAGTGGAAACATTGGTACAAGTGTGGTATGAAACAAACCAAGTCCCTACTAGCCTCTATTCATACTAGTAGTTCGTTGGTCATGAGGATGATCTGGATTTGAAGATCATGGGCATTTATGCCAATTGACAACGAGGTCATATCATTGGTGAATGGTGTGATGGACATTCCTCAAATATTGCGACATTATCAAGTCACATAGTTCATTGTTTCAATAGCTAAAATCATAGTCTCCTTCTCCTTAGACCGTAAGATCATATTACTCACTATTTCCCGAGGCTGCTTTGACTGCATCAAACGTCAGACGATTAAACGGTGATTATAAAGGTGTACGTTGGGTATTCCAAAGGAACAGTAGATGACATGTGACTTCAAGTGCGGGATTTGTTCACCCACTTGACGGGTAAGATACATACGGCCAACTTGGTGATATTACATCCATAAATGTTGCAACATGTGACTAGGTCACGGGAATGTAATATCATGGTAACAAGTAAAATAGAACTTGTCGGTAATGATATTGAACAAGGTTGTGATACCAATGATCGAATCTCGGACAAGTCGTATCAAAGAAACAAAGGGAATTAGACTCGACGTTTTACGGTTCAAACAACATCGTTATCGTGGAATGCATAAGGGTCACATGGGCATCTCGGTCCCTCTGTTGATCATTGATATGGATCATGTCTAGAGCATTTCCGAGCCGTGAGGGGATACACTTAAGGGTACTATGAGAGAGATCGTCCGTAAGATGGGATCACAGTAGAGAAAGAGAAAGCCGGAGAGATCTGAAGTTTTTTAGAGAAAGAATGAAAGAAAAAGACTAAAAGGAGTTTCAGATAAATGGGAATTTAAATATGCGTTTATTATATGCTAATTGTGAATTAATATACTGTAAATAATATTTAAATTAATATTTATAAAAGCAACTTTTATATTAGGCCAAATTCCCGTAGGAAAATGCCCTAGGAGAAAAGTTGCAGAAAATAGGAAAAAGGAAAAGGCCCACGTGGGCGACAAACATTTGCCACCGCACGAGGGCGGGGGACTGCTGGCTGCCGCGTTTGCACAGCAGGGCACCGAGATGGGTCGTCGCACCTAGCCAGCCCACCCGGTTGCAGCTGCAGGCCGCTGCTGTGCAAGGCAGGTGGGCCGCGCACGTGCGCCAAGGTTGCCCACCTGGGCGCGTGGTGGGGAGCTGGCCACCGCCGCTGCCTCTAGCAGGCTGCACGATCAGGCCGACCCACCTAGGGCTACTGCCTCGGATGCTTCCCTACCGTCTCACTGAAGATGGGCCACTGGCCGCCGCAAGGTTGGCGCATTGGGTCGCCCAGGCCCACCCGGGTTGGCTCCCCCTTTACTTGTTGGGCTGGTTAAAATCAGCCTGTCCGCCTGGGACGAAAATCCTGCTGTTTTTTCTTTATTATTAGTCCCACATGTCTAACCTAATGAAGAGGACATGCCCCGCTTCTCCTATATAAGGGGGTGCCCATGGGTGGGATTTAACACATAATTTGAGATGTTTTGTAAGACATTTTCCTTAGAGAATTCCTTCCTCTCTCTACATAGTTGTCTCCACGTGTTGGCACGGTCCCAAGAAAATACTGTTCATGCAAGAGATGGCGCACCTGTAGCACGCCGTTGTGCTGCAATGATTCCTAGCCGGAGATCTAATTCCACACTCCCGGTGGGATCAGGGAGCCGGAGGTCTCATCATACACCGGATGTGTACGAAGCCACGAGGTGCAACACTTGGGGCACTTCGGATGTCGTGAGCCCGAGCTGCTACACGATGAAGATGGAGCAAGGGGTGACCTGTGAGGAGCATCGCGACCTTGAGGTTGGCTACGAGTTCGACTACTCCAACCACGTCCCCCTCGGAACGTTAACCGCGTACGGTCTACAAGGGTATGTATTCCATATGTCTGGTCGTTACTGCATTACTACATAGATAGATCTTGGTCATTAGGGAGTTCTTTCGTAGGATTTTTTTTTGTTTTCTGCTACGGAACCCTTCAGTGACACCCCCAGGATTAGGGCTAGAAAAATCCCAGACCTCTATCTGATATAAGACCTAAATCTCGAAAGCGTACATAGAGAGAATCGGTAACATTGCAGTGACCCTACGACTCAAAAGTTATTACAACAAGCTTATAACTGAGCAAAGAACCAAATTATTACAAGTAGAGGTCACTGATCACAAACATCAAACAACGGATGGAAAATTATGCTATTAAGTATATCAAACTTAACAAATGGCCTAAGAGGCTGTTACGTCCATTTTGTATCACTATTCTATATCATGATTTACTATTATTCATTGATATACTTCATATTAAGAGATGATACTTATGTTATTTCATATGTTTATGCATGGTTGATGACTTTTGGAGGATGGACCACTGAAGCCAGGATTCTGACGAAAAAGGCACTGTTTGGAGGCGAAATTCGCGAAGATCAGGAAATCCCAGAAAATATATGAAAAATCCTATTTTTTCAGAAGACAAAGGAAGCTAGAAGGGGGAGAGGAGATGGGCCACAGGGGGGCCACACCACCCCCTAGCGCGGGTCAACCTATGCCGCGCCACCAGGTGGTGTGGCCATCCTGGCCCACCTCTGGCTCTGCTCTTTGGCGTATATAATCCTCCCGAAACCCTAAGATTCGGGGGCGACTACAGAAAGGTTCCGCCGCCTCTGCGGGGTAGAAAACTGTAGAGAAAGAAAGAGCTCTCCGACAGCCAGAAATCTGTCGGGGAAATTCCTTCCTGGAGAGGGGAGATCGTCGCCATCAACACCGTCATCAAGCTGGACTTCATCGGGATCATCATCATCATCTCCATCATCATCTCCACCAGCACCATCATCACCACTCCATACCGCTGTAACAATTGGGTTGAATGTTGCATAGTTCTTAGGGGAAACTTTCCCGGTGTTGATTACTTATTGTAGTTGATGCTATTGAGTGGAACCATTGAATTATCGTTCATGTTCAGATTGTTACATATCATTATTTCATCTCTGATCTTGATCCATATGATGTCTTGTGAGTAGTTCGTTTAGTTCTTGAGGACATGGGAGAAGTCATGTTGTTAGTAGTGGAATTGTGTTGAGAAAGATTCAATGGTTTGATATTTAAGTTGTGGTGTTATTCTTCTAGTGGTGTCATGTGAACATCGACTACATGGTACTTCACCTTTATGGGCCTAGGGGAATGCATTGTGTATTTGGCTACTAATTGTAGGGGTTGTCGGAGTGATAGAAACCTGAACCCCCGGTAGGAAACCTTTGCACAAGGGAGTGTAGGATCTCAAAGTTTAAGGCTGTGGTTAGGTTTTTATCTTAATTACTTTCTTGTAGTTCTGGATGCTTGCAAGGGGTATAGTCACAAGTATGTATTAGTCCTAGGAAGGTCACTACATTAGCACAGGTTCACCCACACAACACTTATCTAACTAAAGAAGATTAATCAACTATATGAAGCGAAAGCACTTGGCGATATTCCCGTGTGTCCTCGAGAACGTTTGGTCATCTTAAGTAATACAACCGGCTTGTCCTTTGCTAAACAAGGGATTGGGCCACTTGCTGCATTTATTCTTATTGTCTTTTATTTACTCGCACTTTATTTACCCGCATTATCAAAACCCCCTAAAAATCTGTTTGCTAAGCATTTACAGAAAATTCCTGCTCCAAGCCACTCGTCAACACCTTCTGCTCCTCGTTGGGTTCGACACTCTTACTTATCGAAAATACTGCGATAGACCCCCTATACTTGTGGGTCATCAAGACTATTTTCTGGCACCGTTGCCGGAGAGTGAAGCACTATTGGAGAGTGGAACTGGTAAAAGAAACTTCTACTGTGAGTATTGTTTATTTCTGTTAGTTACTTTATTTCAATATGCATAATTCACTTAGTTTCTTATTTCGTAATGCTACTACCACTTCTAAGGTAGATGAACCTACACCTGCTGAAAATGATACTTTTAAGATACCTACAAGAATTGTTGATCGTGTTATGGATAACTACTATTTTGGAGATGGAAATGTCCATCCCGGTGATCATTTGCTCTTTATACACGAATTATGCAGGTTGTTCAAGTGTGCAGATATTACAACAGATCAAGTCAAGAAGAAGTTATTCTCATTATCACTGAAAGGAAGAGATGACGATGGTATAAGCTGCTGAAGAATGGCCAATCTCTTGAATGGGAGGAAGTAGTGCCTCTCTTTTATTCCAAATTTTATCCTCCTAGTGAGAGTCACAAAGATCAGAATCAAATATACAACTTTTGGCCTCATGATGGAGAGAGTACAGCTCAAGCTTGGGGGAGATTGAAGTTACTAATGCTCAAATGTCATATTCACGAGCTCCCTAACAATATTATTATCAATAACTTTTATGCAAGACTTTCTCTTCATGATAAGGATCTATAGGATGCTTCTTATGATGGATCATTTACACGCATGGAAGAAGAAGCTAAATGGGATCTTCTAGACCGTATTCAAGACAATGCTGAAGCATGGGAGAATGATAAAGGAAGAAAGTCAGGTATAAATTATGATTATGAATACATTAAATCTTTTATGGGAACTGATGACTTTCATAATATTAATAATGCTTATGGTCTAGACTCTCAAGTTATTGCAAATTGTTTTAAGGCTTTTGCCCCATATATTGAAATTCCAAAAAAAAGAATGGAACAAGTATCATGCACCATATAAAGATATTGTTGATTGTGTTCCTGCTAGAAGTACTGAAGGTTATACTATTGATTTTATCTTACCTGGACCTTATATCTAGAAAATACCTTTCCCAGATAAGGTAAAAAAGCATTCTATGATAACTAGTGTAATTAATAAAAGTACAAAGAGAGATGTAAAGCCTAATGAACAAATAAACATTGAACCTGCAGTAGCAATTGTGAAAGACCTTGTCACTAAAAGTGTAGAAGATGGACACATTATCTTCTGTGAGGATGCTTCTAATATTGTCTCACATCCTAATAGAACTAGAAAAGCTAGTGCCCCTGTGCTTTCTGTTATAATTGGTGATCATTGCTATTATGGTTTATGTGATATTGGTGCAAGTTCAAGTGCTATTCCTTACGAGCTTTACAAAGAAAGTATGCATGAAATTAGTCCATGCGAACTAGAAGAAATTGATGTGGTTATTCACCTTTCAAATAGAGAGACCATCTCTCCAATTGGTATTGTAAGAGATGTGGAAGTTCTTTGTGGTAAGATTAAATATCTTGCTGATTTTCTAGTACTTGGTTCAGCTGCTAGTAAAACCTATCCTATCATTTTTGGTAGACCTTTCTTGAACACGTGTGGAGCCATTATAGACTGTAAAAGGGAGAAAATTTTAACTAAATTTGATGGGGAATCTTATGAGTTTAATTTTTTGAAATTTGCTAAAGTTCCTTATGAAAATGAAACTCCTAATGAGGACTTTAGAGTTGAACAACTTGCTTCTATTTCTCTTGCTCCTAACAATGCTTTGCATCAATTTATGGAAGACCACGAAAGTGAGATCTTCATGGAAGAAAGAAATGAGATTGACGAGATTCTCCGTCGTCAACCTAAGATGATTAAGCATAACTTGCCTGTGGAAGATTTGGGTACCACATTGCAACCTAAAAAGGATCCGGTTTTCGATCTGAAACCTTTACCTGATGATCTTAAATATGCTTACATTGATGATAAGAAAATATATCATGTTATTATTAGTTCTAAACTTTCAGGGAAGGAAGAGGAAAGATTATTGGAAGTATTGAAGAAACATCGAGGAGCTATGGGCTATACCCTTGATGATTTAAAGGGGATTTCTCCTACTATATGTCAGCACACTATCAATATAGAACCCGATGCAAAACCAGTGGTAGAACATCAACGTCATTTAAATCCTAAGATGAAGGAAGTGGTAAGAAACGAGGTATTAAAACTCCTTGATGCTGGTATTATTTATCCTATTGCTGATAGTGAATGGGTTAGTCATGTTCATTGTGTCCCTAAGAAAGGGGAATTACTATTGTGCCTAATGAGAATAATGAGCTTATCCCCCAAAGAATAGTAGTAGGTTATAGGATGTGCATTGACTTCATAAAGGTTAACAAAGTTACTAAGAAAGATCATTACCCACTGCCTTTTATTGATCAAATGTTAGAAAGGTTGTCTAAAAAGACCCATTTTTGCTTTCTTGATGGATACTCTGGGTTCTCTCAAATTGTTGTTA
Source organism: Avena insularis (assembly GCA_023614405.1). NCBI lineage: Eukaryota > Viridiplantae > Streptophyta > Magnoliopsida > Poales > Poaceae > Avena > Avena insularis. The sequence goes on along the minus strand of CM042696.1, from coordinate 459,445,436 downwards.
AACAACAAGATCAAGAAAAAACTACTTTTACGTGCCCTTATGGAACCTATGCTTATAGGCGTATGCCTTTTGGTTTTTGTAATGCTCCTGCTACTTTTCAAAGATGCATGTCTGCTATATTTCATGGTTTTTGTGAGGAAATTGTGGAAGTACTCATGGACAATTTTTCTGTCTATGGAACTTCTTTTGATAATTGTCTGCACAACCTTGATAAAGTTTTATAGAGATGTGAAGAAACTAATCTTGTTCTTAATTGGGAGAAATGCCACTTCATGGTCAATGAAGGAATTTTCCTTGGACATAAAATTTCCGAAAGAGGCATTGAAGTTAACAGAGCCAAAGTTGAAGAAATTGAGAAAATGCATGTCCTAGAGACGTCAAAGGTATTCATAGTATCCTTGGTCATGCTGGTTTCTATAGAAGGTTTATTAAAGATTTCTCCAAGATATCAAAACCCCTTACTAATCTTCTCCAAAAAGATGTACCCTTTGTTTTTGATGATGATTGTAAGGAAGCTTTTGAAACTCTAAAGCAAGCTTTAACTACTGCTCCTATTATCCAACCACCTGATTGGAACTTACCCTTTGAAATCATGTGCGATGCTAGTGATTTTGCTGTAGGTGCCGTTCTTGGGCAACGAATAGATAAAAAGTTAAATGTTATCCATTATGATAGTAAGACTCTTGACGATGCTCAAAAGAATTATGCTACTACTAAAAAAGAGTTCTTAGCTGTTGTCTTTGCTTGTGATAAGTTTAGACCTTATATTGTTGATTCAAAAGTTACCATTCATACTGATCATGCTGCTATTAAGTACCTTATGATGAAGAAATATGCTAAGCCTAAGATTATTAGATGGGTGTTGCTTTTACAAGAGTTTGACCTACATATTGTAGATAGGAAAGGTGCTGAAAATCCTATTGCTGATAATTTATCTCGATTGGAAAACATCTCTTTTGATCCTATGCCTGTTAATGATAGTTTCCAAAATGAACAGTTGGCTGCAGTAGGGGTAAGCTCGCGAGAGAGTCCTTGGTATGCTGATTATGCTAACTTTATTGTTTCCAAGTATTTGCCTCCAACTTTTACAGCCTAAGAAGGAAGTTCTTTTACGATTTGAGGCATTATTTTTGGGATGACCCACATTTATATAAAGAGGGAGTAGATGGTATTATGCGAAGATGTGTTCCAGAATATGAACAAAAGGAGATATTGCGGAAATGTCATAGTAGTGCCTATGGAGGACATCATGTGGGAGATAGAACCGCACAAAATGTTCTACAATCAGGTTTTTACTAGACTACCCTTTTTAAAGATGCAAGAAAATTTGTCTTATCATGTGATGAATGTCAACGAGTTGGTAATATTTCTAGACGCAATGAAATGACTATGAATTACTCTCTTGTTATTGAACCATTTGATTGTTGGGGATTTGACTTTATTGGTCCTTTCCCCCTTCAAAAGGTTATACTCATATTCTTGTTGTTGTTGACTATGCTACTAACTGGGTAGAAGCCATACCTACGATAAGTGCTGATGGCGAGACCTCTTTAAAAATGCTTAAGGATATTATCTTTCCTAGGTTTGGAGTGCCTAGGTATCTTATGACTAATGGAGGTTCTCATTTCATTCATGGTGGCTTTAGAAAGACCCTTGCTACATATGATGTTAATCATAGAATTGCTTCAGCTTATCATCCCCAAACTAGTGGGCAAGTAGAACTATCAAATAGAGAAATTAAATCCATCTTGCTAAAGACTATTAATATATCTAGAAAAAATTGGGCTAAAAAGTTGAATGATGCTTTATGGGCATATAGAACTGCTTATAAAAATCCTATGGGAATGTCTCCTTTCAAAATGGTTTATAGGAAAGCTTGCCACCTGCCTTTAGAATTAAAACACAAAGCTTATTGGGCAGTGAAAGAACTTAATAGAGACTTCAAACTTGATGGTGAGAAAAGATTATTTGACTTAAGTTCGTTAGAGGGGTGGAGGAGTGAAGCATATGAAAATGCTAGACTCTTTAAAGAAAAAGTTAAAAGATGGCATGATAGGAGAATTCTTAAGAGAGAATTCCATGTTGGTGAGAAGGTTCTATTGTATAGGTCTCGTCTCAGATTTTTTGCAGGAAAACTACTCTCAAAATGGGAAGGACCTTTTGTTATTGAAGAGGTGTATCGTTCAGGTGCAATAAAAATTTCTTCCTTAAAAGATAACACTACACAAGTGGTGAATGGTCAGAGACTCAAGCACTATATTTCTGGAGATTCTTACAATGAAGATATTGATGATATTCAAATGGTGACTCCAGAAAAATTTATCAAAGACCAAATTCAGAAACCTGCAGAGTCCGTTTTCGAATAGGTAACAGTTCGGGTAAGAAAAGGTCCACGAAAAATCTATCAATTTATATTTTTGCAGTTTTTATCTAACATGGAAAGCAATGAGTAGAAAGAGGGACGGAAATGGAGCCCGGGTGGCTCACACCACCCCGTGGCATGGGCCCACCTGGCCACGCCACCAGGTGGTGTGGCCACCCCAGAGCCCGTCTCCGACCCGTTTTCTCCCAGTACTTTCCTTTTGTTGTTAAACTTCGTAATATATAATCCCCCGGATCCCCGGAGATTCGTAAATCGTGTTCTCGTCGTGTTTTCGTTTCGATCTGTTTTTGTCAGGAACTATTCTTAAAGTTTAGAGGCACAATGGTCTCCGCCAACAATAAGGGCAAGGAGCCTGCGGAAGATGATCTCCAAGACCTTGAGCAGGAGGAGGAGATCGAGAGTGAAGTTGAAGAGGAGGCAAAGGAAGACCAGCATCCGCACACCAGCCCCACCGAAGGAGTAATTCGTCATCAGGTTTAGGCATCCCCTTGGTTTGTTCCAAGCTTGGGGGAGTGTCGTGGTATCATATCATTATCTTCTATCTTTTTACCTTTTCAGTAGAGTCATATGATGAATAGATAAGTTATCATATAGGATGGTTTGCATTGTGGAAGTATGTCCCCTCTAGTTAGTGATCTATGTATCCCTTGGTGTGAGTTGTCGTTATGGAATATTAATGAGAAGTTCTGTCATTTACTTTTTGCACATCTTATTTTAGTTTGCAATTTCTGTTATATGATGGATCTTGTTGTTAGTATTGGTATAACTTTGGGATCATTAAGTAAATTTATTTGGTTTTGGCAAACCTGGCTCTAGTTAGTAGCAACACTATTTGAGAATTGAATGAAAAAGAGAAAAGTACTTTTAAGAAATATAATTTCATCATCTTTCTTTCTTAATTGGATCATAAGCTTAGTATTCTCTAGTTAAGATCTTTTGTGCTTCCAAGGAAGATTGCATGTTTATTTTTATCACTTGCATGTTTGTTTCCTTCAACTCTTATGCTTGCTACCCAGCCTTGCTAGCCAAAAACTTGTACTAAGAGGGAATGCTTCTCGCGCATCTAATCCTTAGACCAAAACCTATGCCATTTGTGTCCACCATACCTACCTACTAGCATTGTTGCTATTCCAAGTAAATTCATGTTTTTATCTACCTTCCGAATTAAACTTGTTATATGAAAAATAGTGATTAAAGCTCTCACGAACTTGATGGCACACTTTACTTTCGTGCACTTAAAAAACTTGAACCATTGTGCCCATCTATGTTGCGTATATGCTTGCGTTATGTAAGTTGTGAATTAGCAGAACCATGTATCATGGGGAACACTTTCAACATTGCACTTTATTTAGTTGATATCATGTTCTTTTGCTTATGGATCCCAGCGGTGTGAAATGAAAGGGGAGCTTGTAAGGCTCATAGAGTCTGTCTATGTGTTAGAGAAACGCCTGGGCAGCTGGTCTAAGCCATGCTTAATCATGGTGGAAACCTGCAGAATAACCATAGTAAGCAATCTGTGAAGAATTCAAAGAAAAAAAGAGAGAAAAATAAAACGAAAAAAGGGGGGAAAACCCTATGCAAATAGCATACAAAAAGATTGTTGAGATGCTCATTGTCTGCTTGCCTTGTCATTTTGATATGGGATAGCTCCTGTATCATGGAGCAAGGGGTACCCCGTTGGCGGTTCTCTATGATACACATGTACTTACAATGACAAGAACTTACGTGTGACTAAAGTTGAGTAGCATGAGGAACGGTACTTGTAAGCAAGGGGCATGAGATTTTTAGCTTATAACTTGTCAAGCATATCCTCATATTTGTTCACTTTAACCTTAATCACCTAAAGATGCTTATGATAGGGGCAATGAGAGCTGAAAGCTAATAAGTACCATAATTTTTGGAAGCTCTTTATGAAACTTGAAATCCCTTCTTCCCTCTGCGAAGGGCCTATCTTTTACTTTTTAGTTGAGTCAGTAAACCTATTCCTTTCTACCCCAAGCAAGTATTTTGAGTTGTTGTGTTTCATTCATTCATATGATGATTTATTCAATCATGTTTCTTATGTTCCTTGTTTTGAACATTGCTCTTAACTTAGTGAGTATTACTTAGAAAGATATCATTGAAAACCCCCATTATGTTTGATCTCCTCCAAATTGTTAGCCGCTCTTTGACCAAGAACAAAGTTTTCCATTACCAATTATGATTTACTTTGTGTATCTTTATTGTGTTTCCTTTACCTATTGCAAATTAAGTTATATAATAGTGAGTTGTTTTCTATTATGATTTGTGTATTGATGAATGTGACGCTTCTTGTCCGTATTCTTTTATTGACACTTCACTCCATAAACCTGAGGTCATGTTTATTGAGCTCAGTTTTCGCTTGGGGACAAGCGAAGTCTAAGCATGGGGGGAGTTGATACGTCCATTTTGCATCACTATTCTATATCATAATTTACTATTATTCATTGATATATTTCATATTAAGAGATGATACTCATGTTATTTCATCTGTTTATGCATGGTTGATGACTTTTGGAGGATGGACCACTGAAGCCAGGATTCTGACGGAAAAGGCAGTGTTTGGAGGCAAAATTCACGAAGATCAGAAAATCCCAGAAAATATATGGAAAATCCTATTTTTCCAGAAGATGAAGGAAGCCAGGGGGAGCGGAGATGGGCCACAAGGGGCCCACACCACCCCCTTGTGCGGGCCACCCTAGGCCGCGCCACCAGGTGGTGTGGCCACCCTGGCCCACCTCTGGCTCTGCTCTTTGGCATATATAATCCTCTCAAAACCCTAAGATTTGGGGGCGACCACAGAAAGGTTCCGCCGCCTCTGCAAGGCGGAAAACTGCAGAGAAATAAAGAGCTCTCTGGCAGGTAGAAATCTTCCAGGGAAATTCCTTCCCGGAGAGGGGAGATCGTCGCCATCAACATCATCATCAAGCTGGACTTCATCGGGATCATCATCATCATCATCTCCACCAGCACCATCATCACCACTCCATACCACTGTAACAATTGGGTTGAATCTTGCATAGTTCTTAGGGGAAACTTTCTCGGTGTTGATTACTTGTTGTAGTTGATGCTATTGAGTGGAACCATTGAATTATCGTTCATGTTCAGATTGTTACATATCATTATTTCATCTCTGATCTTGATCCATATGATGTCTTGTGAGTAGTTCGTTTAGTTCTTGAGGACATGGGAGAAGTCATGTTGTTAGTAGTGCAATTGTGTTGAGAAAGATTCAATGGTTTGATATTTAAGTTGTGGTGTTATTCTTCTAGTGGTGTCATGTGAACGTCTGAAAGGGAAATGGATGTCGCCTAGAGGCGGGGTGAATAGGCGTTTTAAAAATATTAGGGTTTAGGATCTAATAAATGCGGAATAAAACTTAATGTTTAATTTATCAAGCCAAAACCTATATCCACTAGTTTCACTAAGTGCGCCAACAACTTATGCTAAGCAAGACAAGCAACAAGGTGATATCAAGATATAGTACTTCAAGCACAAAGGCTATCACAATGTAAATTGCATAAGTAAAGGGATCGGTTGAGAGATAACCGATGGACACAGAGACGATGATTTGTTTCCCGAAGTTCACTTCCAAAGAAGCTATGTCTCTGTTGGAGAGGTGCGGGGGCGCAATGTACTTCGAACGCCACAAGTGGCTCACCTCGAGGTGTGGTGGCTCGATGCTCACCCAACGCCACACAAGGCCTCACCCTAAGATGCGAAGGCACGCAACCTACCGACGCCACAACAGGCTCACCATATTCTCCCGTGAGCTCGCCACAAAGGCCTACTCATGTTCCACTATGAGACACTTGAGGGCGGTCACCGAACCCGTACAAGGTTGGGGCAATCTCCACAACTCAATTGGAGGCTCCCAACAACAATGCCACAAAGGCTACAAAGCCACAAAAGGCAACAAGGCCACAAAAGGCTACAAGACCACAAGAGGTCAACAATCAAACACCACAACCGTCTAGGGTTCCAAGAACCCAAGAGAAACAAGCCCAAGGTCTTGAACTCGCCGAATCTCCGAGGAGAACTCAAACCTATGCACCAAATGCAAGAGGCAAGTCCTTCACTCTCAAATTCCACCAAAGCTACAAAAGCTATTTGGGGAATAAGGGAGGAAGAACACAAGAGGAGAACACAAAAACTCTCCAAGATCTAGATCCCAAGGATTCCTTCACAAAGAAGGGATTTGGTTTGGTGGGGACTGTAGATCTAGATCTCCTCTCTCAAATCCCTCAAAGAGATGCAATAATCATGGGAGGGAGAAGGGAAGAGGGCAAGATCTTCAAGGTCAACAATGGAGGAGAGAGAAAGCCAAAAACCAAGAAGAAAGAGTTGGGGCCGAAGGGGAAAGGGGAGCTCCTTTTAAAGGGCTCCCCGATCTGCCCGTTACTCACAGATTCGCGCAAGGCCGGTAGTACCGGTAGGTGGCCGGTACTACCGGTGGCACCCAGCCAACGGTCAGAAAACAGCGAGAGAAAGAACAAAAACGCGAGCCTGGCCGGTACTACCGCCGCTTCGCCGGAACTACCGGTGGCAAGAATGTCCTAGCGGTACTACCGCCTGAAAATCCGATCCAAGTTCCGTCAAATAGCGCTAACCAGGCAGAGAGAGTACTAAACCAAAAATGGATTTACCGGAAGTTGGGACGGAATTAACATCGGTACTACCGGCGGCAAACTGCCCTGGCGGTACTACCGGTGGCCCGCCGGAACTACCGGTCAGAAAAAAACTTCAGAACCAGAACTAGCACAACTTTTGCATCTGAACTCCAAACGAGATGAAACCAATTTTGTTGGAAAGATAACGACGTGTAGAATACCATGAATATATAGGTGAGAAACCTCCCAAGGTGTGGAGCCGGAAAACCCGCAAGATCAAAAACACAATAAGATATGCAAGGGAAATCCATTTTTGATGAACTAGAGCTTGTTATGAAGATAATCACAAGCTCTAGATCCTCACATGGACAAGAACCAAACAACAACCAAGAAAGATGATGCTATGTATGCAAAGGTTTGAGCTCTCTCCGAAAGATACGAACGAGTCACCCACTCGAGAGCCCCTCTTGATAGTACGACTATCTATCCTAAACCTGGTCTCCCAACACTACAAGAGACCGGTAAAGTAGAAACCCTATCAAGATCATACCTTTGCCTTGAGCATCCCACTTGAGCTTGATGTAGACGATCTTGTCACCTTCAAGATGTAACACCTTTCTTGATTGCACTTGCTTGCACTTGCTTGATGAAGTCTTGAGACATGCTCCCCCATACACCATGGGGAAGCCTCTTCTTCTAACTTGTCTTCATCATTCTCTTGAGCTTGCACATCAATTCTTGACGATGTCTTGAAGAAAGCCATGAGGAACTCCATCTTATTCTTCTTCTTCTTCTTCAAGACATACTTGATCTTCTTCTTCTTATTGATTCCACTAGGCACAAAGCCCTTGGACAATGCTACTTCTCTTTCATCCTTGAAACCAACACATGGTCCAAGCGATGCCAATGGATAAACCTACAAGTGAAACTTAATTTGCACATTAGTCCATAGGGATTGTCATTAATTACCAAAACCACACATGGGGGGCATACATGCCCTTTCAACATCGACTACATGATACTTCACCTTTATGGGCCTAGGGAAATGCATTGTGTATTTGGCTAATAATCGTAGGGGTTGCCGGAGTGACAGAAACTTGAACCCCTGTTAGGAAATCTTTGCACAAGGGAGTGTAGGATCTCAAAGTTTAAGGCTGTGGTTAGGTTTTTATCTTAATTACATTCTTGTAGTTGCATATGCTTGCAAGGGGTATAATCACAAGTATGTATTAGTCCTAGGAAGGTCAGTACATTAGCACAGGTTCACCCACATAACACTTATCTAACTAAAGAAGATTAATCAACTATATGAAGCGAAAGCACTTGATGATATTCCCATGTGTCCTCGAGAAGGTTTGGTCATCTTAAGTAATACAAACGGCTTGTACTTTGCTAAAGAAAGGATTCGGCCACTTGCTGCAATTATTATTATTGTCTTTTATTTACTCGCACTTTATTTATCTGCATTATCAAAACCCCCTAAAAATCCATTTGTTAAGTATTTACAGAGAATTCCTGATCCATACCACTTGTCAACACCTTATGCTCCTCGTTGGATTCGACACTCTTACTTATCGAAAATACTGCAATACACCCCCTATACTTGTGGGTCATCAGAGGCCTGAAGCATAACGGTGACGTCACAATCCATAGATTCCAGGCTGGCAACCGGGAACCCCAAACTTCTCGTCGATGTTGATGCCATAATGAACTCTTATTATATGGTAACACTTCCCTTCTACAAAAGTATCAACAAAGCAAGGCTGAGTATAGGGTGTACTCCGCAAGACTTATGGCTGGTGGGGTTACTTTGCTTAAAGCTATCTTTCTTTATAAAAGGGGGAGGAGTAGAAGCTCGACTAAATAGATCATTTCAAAAGGGGTAAGAGAGCGACATATCTAGCTTTGATCGTATTTGTTATCCACCGAATCTATATCAGCTGAACCTACCAGCTAGGATCACCCGCTTGATCCCTAAGGAAGCATCCTTTGAACACACTTTACTTACTTGCCAAGTTTTATGATAGGGTTATAGTTCTCTATGATCATCACGTCCGTTCCCAAGTTGTCCATAACCACGGACACGGCTTTTCGAAAAGATTAATACCCTGTAGAGGTGTACAACTTTACCCACACGTAGCAACCGACTCTTAATGCCAAATATTATTAGCCCTCTTCCTTGGAAGGATGGCAGAGGGTGGTTGATCACGACCTTTACCTTGCGTTCGCCGAGACCATGAGTCACGCCCTAAGGAGATACCGTCATAACGGGTCAAATCCCGAAGTCATTCCCTAGAGATGTGTGCGGGGAACAACATTATGGAGGTCGTGCCTCTCTTGCTCCCTGCCACGCTTACCTACCTGTATGAATGCACCTCCTTCACCACCTTCGAGAACAACCAGAATGCATATGTCGAATGGAACACTCAAACTCTGTGACTCATGAAATCTACTAGGCAAGTTAGTTAGTCGAGGGGGTTTCCAGGCCCCCGTGTGGCTGTACGCCCATCTTGGTTCAAGAGGCAAGAACTCAGGTCCTAGTGGTGGAAAGTATGGGACTGCAAAAACCACAACCCGACGTGGCCTCCCATGCAAGCCTTAGCATGTTTAACTTTCATCTCTGATCATACCACGTCATCCTGTCCAACTAGGTTTATTCGCAACTCTGATTCATCAACCGGATGGACCAGTGGTAACAACTAAGCATGGTTAGGCACACTAGACACAAATAGCTCTAGCGAAGCTCATAAGGCAAACCCTAGTTATGCTAGGAGAATTGGATCAGGGAATATAGGTTACAAAGGAAACATGCATCAGATAGGATTACTCTATCTATCGATAAAAAACTTTAGAATCGTATGCACATGGCAGGATTGAAATACTATAAAATCGTAGGATTATATCACGTGTGGGGTTTTGCTTGCATTTACTTGTTGATACCCAACTATGGATCTTCAGGGTTCATCTGATTGGCTTCGTTTGTCAATAACCTTCGATGGTGTTGATCTCAATCTTCAATGTTGGACTCGATCTCGTTGCTCACATTAACTCCGAGGTCTAGCGAGAAGAAGCGAAAGCACCGGAAAGGAAAGCAACAATCAACACATGGCATAGATGCTATGCTCAAGCAAGGATGATGATATGATAAGTTAAATTGAATTGATATGAACCCTAGTACATGATTGGTCATTTTAAACAGGATCCGAGGGGTACAAACCATAGAACAGGGGGAACCTCAGAATCACCTACGGGGTTCAATTGGTTCTTCTAATTAATCTTGCAATTTAAGTTGTTGAACTATGCATGATTATGAGTCTATTGTGTAGATCTCATTTTTCTGAGCATTTTAATGTATTATACATATTTTTCTGATTTAAATGAATTAGTTATGATTTTCCCAATTTTAATCCATTTTTAATCATTTTTAAAACAATTAAACATTTTTGGAATATATTAAATATTTTTCCACTTGGTCCCACATGTCATATATTTAATCATTTCCGAAAACATTTATGAAAAAGATTAAATATCTTACAGGTAGGACCCACCTGGGTAATTAATATTTATAGAATATAATTACAAAACCATTTATTAAAAAGAAAGACTTTAGTGCATCATGCTGACGCCACCATGACGTCAGCAATGGAGATGTCTTCTGTTGGGGGTCGAGTCCGACACTAGGGGCAGTACGCGCTTGCGCAGTTGGGGACACTCGAGAGAGGGCGTCGCGGGCAACCAGAAACGGGTGGCGCCGCTGTGGATTGGTCACGGAGCATCGCCTCCAGCGAGGACGAGCGGCGGCGACTGCAGATGAACGGCGAGGGGACGCTGCGGAGCAAGAGGAAGGAAGCGGAGGATCTAGGGAGAACCGGGAGCTTACCCTGATGCTTGCTGATCGTCGGGATCTTGGAGAAGGAGTGGAGGTGTGGTGGTTTGTGTCGGTCCTTGTTGGGCGGGCGTGAGGTTCGGGACTCTTCGCTGGGCGAAAGCCTTGTCTTGGCGGCTGGCCAGGACCGACTATGGTGACGCCCGTGGGCGCCGCATCCTTACTGAAGTCTTTGTTGAAGCGGGAGTTCCATGTTCCTCCGCCCGGGCTCTCCGGGGGAAACCCCAGATCCCTCGCGGGATCGGGCGTGGGCGGCGCTCTGGTGTCACTTTTCCTCTTGGGGCCTCGCTTTGGACGTCCATCGGACAGTGGGACCTGTGGAATGTTTTTGTGGTTTGGCGGAGGCGGTTTCGTCTTCAGCCAGGCGGGGCGCGGCCCCGGGGCCGGCATGGTAGTTGGAGCGATGTCTCCGGTTTTGCGCCTCTGCCTGTTGCGTTGAGGTGTGGTGTCGGCCTGGTTGGTCGTCGACCCGTGTGGAGCGTAGCCTCGGGCTGACGTGTGGTATTGTGTTATATCGGTTTTTCGACCTGTTTTCCTTATAAACGGGCTAGCTCTTTTCTACTATATCAATGAAAGGCAAACTTTTGCCTCGTTTAAAAAAAACACAATACTACATCAGTGATCAGTTTTAGTGCGTCGTAGCTAGCATTTCCAGCCTCCCAACTGACGTATTTCCAAAAGGAAATTCACTCGAAATTCAGTGATAATTATCTATTTTCAAGGTAGATTCAGTTCATGGAACGATTCCTCTCCAGAAACAGCTACACCATGAGTCCTATTATTGCTAGAGTTTTTTCTTTTCTTTTGTGAGGAGCTATTACTCAAGTTTGAAGTTATCAGAAAAGAAGCAGCAGTTGTAGTAGTAGGACTATTACATTGTTGGAAATAAACACGATATGTGTGTTTGTCTGACTAGTACAAGAATTAGACTCCTAATTCTAGTTAGCTAGAGTTAGGTTAGCTTCCATATATCCACGTGCAAGCCCCATGTAATCAATCGGTAAGATTGAGAAATAAGAAAAGATAGCAAGGCTCGATACGAGCCTCTGGCCAGATCGACTTTCGCGTGTGCGCGTGCATGTGTTGTTGCTGCTAGCTTCTGATACGTACGTGAGTGCTAGCTTGGTCGATCGGTACCGCACGTCTCACCGGAATTCGTCGGAAAGTACTCGACGGGCTACAAAGTTCTTGCGGATCGTTGTCCCGGCGAAAGTACTGACGGGTCAGGACCAACAATTGGTACCAGAGCCTCATAGAGGATCTCCTAGTAACAGGAGGTCATGGCGACGAAAGCGGCATCGGTGGTGTATCCGATGTTCGACCGCGACAACTACGGCTTGTGGGCAGTGAAAATGAGCGCCGCGCTCAAAGCCCAAGGCCTCTGGGGCGCAGTCGGTATTGGCGGTACGGAATACGCGAAAGGAACCGCGAAGTATCGCAACGATTGTCTGGTGTTGCTAGCTCTCTATTCAGTCTTACCCAACGACATCATACAGCGGACCTTCGATAGGAAGTCGACGACAAAGGAGTTGTGGGGAGCGATCAAGGTAGTATGCATAGGTGTCGACGACACTAGTGTTCACGTTGGGCAGCAGGAGATTGTCTTGAATGATGAGATGACATTGGTAGAACCGGAAGTGACCCCGGTTGTTTCGTCAAGTGCGGCGGTGCCAAGTATGGTGACCAAGGTACCAGAAGAAGTCGGAGTGAACATATCAAATTCTGAGAAGGAGGAGTTCATCTCAAGCTCGGAAGCGCAACCGGAGAGTACTCGGACTACCGACGTCGCCGGACACGATGTCCAGGACCGGGAAGACGCGTCGTTGCATGATGAAGGCGGTAGCACGACGGGACGGCCACCAACAACAGTAGGCAGACGTGGCGCGTGTGTTGTGCTCGCCATCCCAGAAGGAGGTGCTCCACGTGTGGAGCCCGGGCCAGGGGAAGGTCCAGGGGTTGGCGGCCCAAAAACGCTAGAAGGAGGCGGACTAAAAAAAAAGGTCCTGCCAGGAGGTTCGGGTGCATCCATTCCAGAAATTGGAGCAGAAGGGGGGAGGAGTCCTCCTCCCCCACGAATCCGTGTCTAGCCCCACAAGGTTTCCTTGACCCTTTCTTGGTTTTCAAGCAAACACCAAAAACTCTTCTAGAACCTTCCGGAACATTCCGAAACCTTCTAGAATCCCCATACAAATACTCTGGAACATTTCCTAACTTAGAAAATGATCCCCAATATATGAATCTTATTCTCCGGACAATTTCGGATCTCCTCGTGATGTCCCGGATCCAATCCGAGACTCCGAACAATATTCGGTCTCCAACGCACATTCCATATCTACTTAAAACAACTTCGAACCTTAAGTGTGTCACCCTACGGTTCGTGAATATGCAGACATGATAGAGACACATCTCCTATCAATAACCATCAGCGGGACCTGGAGATCCGTAACGGCTCCCACATACTCAACGATAACTTCGTGATCGATAGAACCATTTACATACGAAACCAATTCCCTTTATCACGCGATATTCTACTTATCCGAGGTTTGATCGTTGGTATCTACCTAGTTCTACCTCGTTACTGATAAGTACTCTTTACTCGTTCCGTGTTATGTCATCCCTTGTGACCTAGTCACATGCTTGCAAGCTAACTAGATGACATTCCACCGAGAGGGCCTAGAGCATATCTATCCATCATATGGATGGACAAATCCCAATCTTGGTCCATGCGCTTCAACACATACTTTCAGAATACCCAATGACACCTTTATAACCACCCAGTTACGAAGCGGTGTTTGATGTCATCAAAGTACCCATCCGGTGATGGTGATTAACATAACCTCATGGTAGAAGGATTAGGTTACAATGCATTTGAAAGCTTATAGCAATACAAACTTTAATGACTTGATCTTATGCTACGCTTACTATGGGTGTGTGTCCATCACATCATGCTCCTAATGATATAACCTTGTTATTAATGACATCCAATGTCCATGATCAGGAAACCATGATCATCATTTAATCAATAAGCTAGTTCCACAAGAGGCTTACTAGGGACTCTTTTATGTTTACAAAACACACATGTATTAGTGTTTAATACAATTATAGCATGGGATGTAAACATTCATCATAAACACAAAGATATAATAATAACCACTTTTATTATTGCCTCTTGGGCATATCTCCAATAGTCTCCCACTTGCAGTAGAGTCAATAATCTAGATTACATGATAATGTACCTAACACCCATGGCGTTCTGGTGTTGGTCATGCTTTGCTCTAGGGAGAGGTTTAGTCAACGGATCTGCTACATTCAGATCAGTGTGTACTTTGCAAATCTTTATGTCACCATCTCGGACATACTCGCGAATAGCATAGAAACGTAGCTTGATGTGCTTCGGCTTGCTATGTGACCTTGGCTCCTGTGCATTGGCTATGGAACCTGTGTTGTCACAGTAGATGGCCATCGGGTCCAACACACTGGGAAACACGCCAAGTTCAGTAATGAACTCCTTCATCCATATGGCTTCTTGTGCAGCCTCCGAAGCAGCTATGTATTCCGATTCAGTTGAAGATTTCGCCACAACGCTTTGCTTGGCACTCCTCCAGCTCACTGCAGCACCATTCAAAATAAATCATTATCCAGATTTGTGACTTTGAGTCATCCGGATCGGTGTTCCAACTAGCATCGGTGTCGTTTACAACAAGCTGTTTATCACCTCCATAAGAAAGAACCATATCCTTAGTCCTATTCGGTACTTTAGGATATTCTTGATTGTCGATGCTCCATTCCAGGATCACTTTGATATCTGCTAGTCAAACTAACAACATGTGCTATATCCGGTCTTGTACATAGCATGACATACATGATAGAACCTATGGCCGGGGCATAGGGAATATTATTCATCTTTTCTCTATCTTCTGCCGTAGCCGGACTTTGAGTCTTACTCAAGGTCTTACCTGACAACATGGGCACGAACCCTTTCTTGCTCTCTTCCATTCTAAACTTCTTTAGAACTTTGTCTAAGTATGTACTTTGTGAAAGCGCTATTAGGCGTCTTGATCTATCTCTATAAATCTTGATGCCTAGAATATATGCCGCTTCGCCAAGATCCTTCATTGAAAAACTATTATTCAAATAGGTTTTGACGCTATTAAGAAGTTCTATATCATTCCCAATCAATAATATGTCATCTACATATAGTACTAGGAATGCTACAGAGCTCCCACTCACTTTCTTGTAAATACAAGCTTCTCCATAAGTTTGTATAAATCCAAAGTTTTTGATTACTTTATCAAAACGTTGATTCCAACTCCGGGATGCTTGCTTCAGTCCATAAATGGAGCGCTGAAGTTTGCATACCTTGTCAGCATCACTAGGATCGACAAAACCCTTGGGTTGTACCATATACAACTCTTCCTCAATGTCACCATTAAGGAACGCCGTTTTGACATCCATCTGCCAAATATAATCGAAATATGCAGCGATTGCTAACAAAATCCTCATAGACTTTAGCTTCGCTACTGGTGAGAAAGTCTCATCGTCGTCAACTCCTTGAATTTGTCGGAACCCTTTTGCGACAAGTCGAGCTTTATAGACGGTAACATTACCATCAGCATCTGTTTTTCTTTTGAAAATCCATTTGTTCTCGATAGCCTTACGGCCATCCGGTAAGTCCACCAAAGTCCATACTTGGTTTTCGTACATGGATCCCATTTCCATTTGTCAGAATCTGAGCTCACCATAGCTTCTTCATACGTCACAGGGTCATCAGTATTGTCCACCAACATGACGTTCAAGGCAGAGTCATACCAATCAGGAGTGGTACGAACCCTCGTTGACCTGCGAGGTTCTGCAGTAACTTCGTTCGAAGTTTCATGATCACCATCATTAGCTTCCTCTCCAATTGGTGCAGGCGGCACAAAAACATCTTCCGGTGCTGCGCTACTCTCAACTTCGAGAGAAGGTTCAATAACCTCGTCGAGTTCTACTTTCCTTCCAAATACTTCCTTGAGAGAAACTCCTTCTCAAGAAAGGATCCATTCTTAAGCAAAACTTTGCCTTCGGATCTATGATAGAAGGTATACCCAATTGTTTCTTTAGGGTATCCTATGAAGACGTATTTTTCCGCTTTGGGTTCAAGCTTATCGGGTTGTAACTTCTTTACATACGCTTCGCAACCCCAAACTTTAAGGAACGACAACTTAGGTTTCTTACCAAACCACAATTCGTACGGTGTCGTTTCAACGGATTTAGATGGTGCCCTATTTAAAATGAATGCGGCTGTCTCTAATGCATAGCCCCAAAACGATAGCGGTAAATCTGTAAGAGACATCATAGACCGAACCATATCTAAGAGAGTTCGATTACGATGTTCGGACACACCATTACTGTTGTGGTGTTCCCGTGGTGTCAACTGAAAGTATTCCACATTTCTTTAAATGCATGCCAAACTCATAACTTAGATATTCACCTCCATGGTTAGAGCGAAACTTAATCTTCTTGTTACGATGATTTTCCACTTCACTTTGAAATTCCTTAAACTTCTCGAAAGTTTCGGACTTATGTTTCATAAAGTAGAGATACCCATATCTACTTAAGTCATCCGTGAAAGTGAGAACATAACGATATCCACCACGCGACGCTACACTCATTGGACCGCACACATCGGTATGTATTATTTTCAATAAGTCTGTAGCTCGCTCCATTATCCCAGAGAATGGAGTCTTAGTCATTTTTCCCATTAGACATGCTTCGCATCTTTCAAGTGATTCAAAATCAAGTGATTCAAGAAGTCCATCAGAATGGAGTTTCTTCATACGCTTCACTCCAATGTGACCAAGATGACAGTGCCACATGTATGTAGAATTATCATTCAATTTTATTCGTTTAGCATCTATGTTGTGAACATGTGTATCACTACTATCGAGATTCAATAAGAATAAACCATTCATCTCAGGTGCATTACCATAAAAGATATTACTCATATAAATCGAACAACTTTTATTCTCAGACTTAAAAGAGTAACCGTATCGCAATAAATAAGATCCAGATATAATGTTCATGCTTAACGCAGGCACCAAATAACAATTATTTAAATTTAAAACTAATCCCGAAGGTAGATGTAGAGGGAGCGTGCCGACGGCGATCACATCAACCTTGGAGCCATTTCCAACGCGCATCGTCACCCCGTCTCTTGCCAGTCTTCATTTATTCCGCAGCTCCTGTTTCGAGTTACAAATATGAGCAACCGAACTAGTATCAAATACCCAGGCACTACTACGACTACTAGTAAGATACACATCAATAACATGTATATCGAATATACCTTTCTTCTTGATGTTGTCGTTCTTCAGATCTGTCAAGTACTTGGGGCAGTTACGCTCCCAGTGACCAGCACCCTTGCAGTAGAAGCACTTAGTTTCAGGCTTAGGACCAGCCTTGGGCTTCTTAGCAGGTGCGGCAGCTTTCTTGCCGTCCTTCTTGAAGTTGCCTTTTTTCTTAAAATTGGTGGTCTTATTGACCATCAACACTTGGTGCTCCTTCTTGATCTCCACTTCAGCAGTTTTCAGCATGGACGATAGTTCAGGCAACGTCTTGTTCATGCAGTGCATATTGTAGTTCATCACAAAGTTCTTATAACTTGGTGGCAGTGATTGGAGGACACGGTGAATCCCTAACTCATTAGGAATCGTTATCCCCAACTCTTGGAGTTTGTTTGCGTGCCCAGACATGGTGAGCACGTGCTCGCTAACGGAGCTTTCCTCTTCCATCTTGCAGGTAAAGAACTTCTCGGAGGCCTCATAGCTCTCCACGGCCGCGTGAGTGTCAAAAATGAGCTTGAGCTCCTTAATGATCTCGAACGGGTCGAGGTGCTCAAAACGCTTCTGGAGCTCCGTTTCTAAACCGTACAGGATAGCACACTGAACTGTGGAGTAATGATTTTTCCGAGTGGCGTAAACATTCTTTACGTCATCGGTGGCATCATCTGCAGGTGGGTCACCTAGCGGTGCTTCGAGCACATAGGTCATCTGACCAGCCCTGAGGACAATCTTCAGACCACGGAGCCAGTCCGTGAAGTTGCTTCCATTGTTCTTAAGTTTTTCTTTCTCTAGAACGCATTGAAATTGATGGAGAGGTTCGCCATAATCTACAACAAATTTGCAAGTAGTTTAGACTAAGTTTATGATAAATTGAGTTCTACTTTAATTCTTAAATTAACTAGGTGAACTCCCACTCAAAACAACATCCCTCACATTGTCTTAGTGATTACACGAACCAAGTCCACTACACCAAGTCCGATCTTCACGAGAGAAGATGTAGTTTCATCGGCGAACAATCTTCATGTTCATCATATCACTCATATGATTCATGCTCTACCTTTCGGTATTCCGTGTTTCGAGACCATGTCTGTACATGCTAGGCTCGTCAAGATTAACCTTAGTTTCCGCATGTGCAAATCTGGCTTGCACCCGTTGTATGCACACGTAGAATCTATCACATCCGATCATCACGAGATGCTTCGAGACGACGAGTCTTAGCAACGGTGCCAACTAAGGACGGACACTTTGTTACTTGAAATTTAGTGAGAGGGATCATCTTATAATGCTACCGTCGCGATCTAAGCAATACAAGATGCATAAAGGATTAACATTACAGGCAATTCATAATTAGTGTGATATGATATGGCCCTTTCT
Source organism: Avena insularis (assembly GCA_023614405.1). Lineage (NCBI taxonomy): Eukaryota > Viridiplantae > Streptophyta > Magnoliopsida > Poales > Poaceae > Avena > Avena insularis. The sequence continues at coordinate 459,426,845 of CM042696.1, read as the reverse complement.
TCTTATGCCTTTGATCTCCATCTCCAAAGCACGGACATGATCTCCATCATCACCAGCATTGCGTCAAGGTCGATAAGCCCGCTTCATGGTTGTCCATCATCACCAGCAACTATTACAACTACTTGGAATAAAGCTATTACAAGATGAATAGACACGTAGGTCTTAACAGAATTAAAGACAACCATTAGGCTCCTGCCGGTTGCCATATTACAACAAGGATCATTGCATACATCAAATATAATCACAATCACATGATGGCCATATAACATCACAAAACCCCTGCAAAAACAAGTTAGACGCCTCTAATTTTCTTTGCAAGTTTTACGTGGTTTGGGGCTTTCGAATAAGAACGGATCTTACCTACAAAACTAAACCACAACGTTGATACAAGTGCTATCAAGTGCAAAGTCTAGATTGGATCTATACTATGATGGGAGAGACAGACACCCGCAAGGCCACTTGTGCAAAGCAAGTTACACGTCAAGCGTGGAGCAAGTCTCATGTGCGATGACATGTAAGGTTAGCCCGAGCCGCTTCATCCCACCATACCGCAAGATGCAAAGTACACAAAACAAAAGACGGCACGAGCACCAACGCCCACAATATCATTGTGTTCTACTCGTGCAACAGATCTACGCATAGACAAGGCTCTGATATCACTGATGGGTTCGTAGCATGGAAAACAAAAAATTTCTACCGCAAGAACGAACAAAACCTAGATCTAATCTAGATAAAAGCCAAGATCTAATCTATTAGACATGAGCAACGAGATAGATCTGTACTAACCCTCGTAGAACCGAAAGCGTTACGAGATTAGATCTCGGGGTTGATGTAGTCGATCACTTGCCGATCTCAAGATCGTGTGGACGATCCTTCTGACGCCGTGTTCCGGCAGCGCTTCCGCAATCGGTCACACGTGCGGAGTCGAAGCAGACCTTCCTCTCCCTGTTCCAGCGAGCAGCGGAGGTAGTATATCTTCTCCACGGAATCCCAGCAGCACGACGGTGTGGTGGTGGTGGTGGAGTAGAGAATTCTGCAGGGCTTCGCCTAAGCCGGAGCAGAGCGAAGGAAGAGGAGAGAGGCGGTGACTAGGGTTTGTTATGGGAGAGAGCTAGGGGGTGGCGCCCCCTCCCCTCTATTTAAAGGAGGGAGGCGCGCCATGGGAGGGGGAGTCCTAGTAGGACTCCCCTTCCTCCTTGGCCGGCGGGTTGGGAAGGGGGGGAGGAGTCCTCCTCCCCCACGAATCCGTGTCTAGCCCCACAAGGTTTCCTTGACCCTTTCTTGGTTTTCAAGCAAACACCAAAAACTCTTCTAGAACCTTCCGGAACATTCCGAAACCTTCTAGAATCCCCATACAAATATTCCGGAACATTTCCTAACTTAGAAAATGATCCCCAATATATGAATCTTATTCTCCGGACAATTCCGGATCTCCTCGTGATGTCCCGGATCCAATCCGAGACTCCGAACAACATTCGGTCTCCAACGCACATTCCATATCTACTTAAAACAACTTCGAACCTTAAGTGTGTCACCCTACGGTTCGTGAATATGCAGACATGATAGAGACACATCTCCTATCAATAACCATCAGCGGGACCTGGAGATCCGTAACGGCTCCCACATACTCAACGATGACTTCGTGATCGATAAAACCATTTACATACGAAACCAATTCCCTTTGTCACGCGATATTCTACTTATCCGAGGTTTGATCGTTGGTATCTCCATACCTAGTTCTACCTCGTTACTGATAAGTACTCTTTACTCGTTCCGTGTTATGTCATCCCTTGTGACCTAGTCACATGCTTGCAAGCTAACTAGATGACATTCCACCGAGAGGGCCCAGAGCATATCTATCCATCATATGGATGGACAAATCCCAATCTTGGTCCATGCGCTTCAACACATACTTTCAGAATACCCAATGACACCTTTATAACCACCCAGTTACGAAGCGGTGTTTGATGTCATCAAAGTACCCATCCGGTGATGGTGATTAACATAACCTCATGGTAGAAGGATTAGGTTACAATGCATTTGAAAGCTTATAGCAATACGAACTTTAATGACTTGATCTTATGCTACGCTTACTATGGGTGTGTGTCCATCACATCATTCTCCTAATGATATAACCTTGTTATTAATGACATCCAATGTCCATGATCAGGAAACCATGATCATCATTTAATCAACAAGCTAGTTCCACAAGAGGCTTACTAGGGACTCTTTTATGTTTACAAAACACACATGTATTAGTGTTTCCTTTTAATACAATTATAGCATGGGATGTAAACATTCATCATAAACACAAAGATATAATAATAACCACTTTTATTATTGCCTCTTAGGCATATCTCCAACACCGTGGCCGCCAAGCGACGGTGTGTGCGGGCCTGACGTCCCGGGCTGACCTAGTGGCCGACTGCTCGGTGTGGAAGTGACCGAGCCGGTAGAGGCGCGTCGGCCATGGCCAGGCCGTGAAGAACGGCGGTGCCACCGAAAGCGGCGGCCAGTGCCTCCTGCTTCATCATGATGATGACGTGCTTGGCGGCATTCACTATGATCTCGTCGGTGTTGGCGCTCAAGTGCGCGGCGAGGATGCGCTCGTTCTCCTCCTGGCGCTCCATGTCGAGCTTGGCAACCATGATACGAGCTTTCGCGTCTCTCGTCGGCCAGCGCGCTTGTCCGACTCAATTTTCTGCTCCTCTGCTTTCATATCCTTGGCCGGCTTCTTCGGCCGGCTACGCTTCTTGGCGGCGGGACCACCATCGGCCGTGGCGACAGGATCCATTGCCTCCTCTCCCGCTTCCGACAGTGGAAATATGGAAGAGCGCTCCTGGAGGAAAGTGTGGAATGGTTTGTGTGCCACTGGCGGGAGGGATCGCCAAGCTGAAGGACGCGGGAGGAAAAACGCAATGTTCGGGCCGACGCAACCGTGTCCCAAATTTACTGCATGGATGGGTCGGTCCGCGCGAGTCGGTCCGGATAGGTCGCTCCGCTGGGCCGGCGCGCATCTGCCCGCCAGTCCATGCAGACCGGTTTCTTATACGTTCGGATGGGTTGGGTTGTGCCCGTGGAGATGCCCTCGGACAACTAGATATAGTGGTCTCGAGGTGGAGCATGCCGGTCAGATTGCCGGCCTAGTATGGTCTCCATGAATCAGCTGCCAGTTTATGAGATGAGGCGACTACACTGGAGCACAGCGTTTGTATGCAAGGAACAAATCAAGGGCAAACCATATCTTTTGACTAGATTCGCTCTGCCCGGACGTACGTTCTCTTGAAGCTAGACGATATATTGGCTCTTGGGCGTGGTAGGTCCGGCCGGTGAGCAGGAGTAGAGGAGTTTGACTTGGAAGGGTTCCGTCTTTGTCTCTTGTGCCAAGCCAATGCCGCCACCTCATGCTCACGTCACGTGACCTGCCTGCAGCACGGCAAGTCAGGTTACCTTGCAGCATACACGAGCAGCTGGCTGGACTGGACTACGTGGTCGACGCCCATGCCGCTGCTGCCGAGGCCGCGCGATATGACAAGACGGCTCCATGGCAGTTGGCCCTTTGGCCGGCCGGATTTCCCGGCCACGCCCCGTCGCCGTGCATCTCCTCCGAGCCCTCTGTTTCAAGTGTCTCTTGCCCTCGCATTTCATCGCCGCTTGCAAGAATCCCCAACGCTGCCACCACCGTGTCAGGACACGCACGAGTCCTCGCATGTACGTCATCCCAGTCTCACGGACTTGTCACGGGCAGGCTAGTCGATCGGGTGCAGTGATCCATAGCTGTGTCTTCAAGATCCGGCTGCAGAACGTCACGCGATTCTATGAATCCATCTGTCGTGCGATGCAGTAGTAATAAGCACATGGAGCAAGCAGTAAAAACAAAGACAGTTTCTGGCGAGGAAATGGACAAAAATAACTGTCGGCAAAAGAAACTTAAATATTAAACTTGCCCAAAAAAAAAGGTCCACTAAACTAACCATTTTACGAGGCGCTATGCTCAACGGTGTAATGCCCTTCTGACAGATGTTATACAAGCTATCAGCGTGGCCTGACGGGTCCCAGCGAGACCCTGTTAGAGTTAACCTTGTTGATTAGAATTTCATCATGTTTATTTTTCATTGTTTCGCGGAGTCAGTTCAGGTAGCTACTAGCTGTGGCAGCGCACACGCAGAGAAGTGTTCACGTGTGCGTGCAATCTAAGTGTGAGTTTAGTACTTTGGTTACCTGAATAAGTCCTGCGTAGAATGGATGCATGTGTGGGCGTAGATCGGATAAGTAGCATGCAATGCACTTGTGCTGTAGCTGACCAAGTTGTATGGTCGTTGGAGGCTTCAGGCGTGAACTGAGTAATCAGCAAAGATGAGTAGCGGCGCCGGCTGAATCCTGTGGCCAGCCAAGGTGTGTTTCCTCTCTATATAAGAGCATTTTTAGCAGATACCGCATCATTCTATACCGCAAAACGCGTACACGGTAAATCGCAATTTGACTTTGTGGTGCGAAAAAGAATGGGACGGATCAGATGCCGCATAGTTGTACCACGAAAGAGAATATCATTTTTATGGTTCAGTTATGAGGCATCTGTTCCACCCCATCGAGTGTACTGCAAAAAAGCGTATACTGCATAATAGATTCTACCCCAACAACTCAAACCAATTCAGAATTTTCAAAGTTTACAATAGCACAAACAAACCAAAAATAAACATGCTATGCTTCCTCACGACCATGATGATCACCTCCACATCACTTACGGCAGCTCTACGAGCTTTCCTTACCTCGATGAGCTCCAACCTTCTATCGTCCCACCACTCTTTTGTGATCGGATCCATCTTGTCAGGATCCAGAGTCATCACTCATGTTTCATGGGCAATCACTGCATTCCTAGCCCTTTCCTCTTTGAGACGAATCCACCGCTCCTCAAACTCTGCTTTGTGCTTCTCATCTTCACGAGTTGCAAGATATTTTCATCTTGGTCTCTTTTCTCTTGTCAGCCAACTTGAGCTTGGTTTCCATTTGTTGCTGCACTACTAGCGCCTTGTCCTTCATCATTTCGCCCATCTTGTCCCTCAACTTTTCGTGCTCAGCCTTTCTCTTCAACTCTTCCTTCACCTTCTTTGTACCATCTGGCCTTTTTCTTTTGACTTTCGGTTCATCGTCTTCCTCTTCATCTTCTTCCTCCAAGTTTATTGCCGAGCCATTTCTCGGAGGTGGAGCCTCTCGATCCTGTACCTTCCACATCTCATTGTCCTTGAGCAATTCCCAACAATGATGGAGAGCGAATGGTTTGTTCCTCGATGCGGCCATGTCCTTGTACCTGAATTGTGCAACCTTGTCATATTCATCAACATTGATGCCGCTTGGGGGATAATTCTTCACTTTCTCATAGACGGCACTTCAACGACTGCAGAATTGTTTGATTGTATCACATCGGCCTTGGAGAGATCTCAATGTGCAAGTGCTTCCTTTCGGCACAAGATTAAAAAAATTGTCCTCAATCCACTGCCAATACTTCTTCCGAGATTGGTCACTCCCGATGATAGCATCCATGGACACACCCTCCCAAGCCGGATCGATGTCACGTCTTCGTCCACGATGTAGTTGGCAGATCTCTTCGATTTCACCTTGTCTTGGGCAGCATTGAACGCCTCCTCGTCCACCTATTCTAGTTCATCATCTTCCTAGTCATCAGTCTCTCACACTCCTTCCTCCTCGCCACCATCGCTGAAAGCAGCAGCACCAGTCTCATTAGGTAGGAGAGGACCACCGTTGACGTTCACCCCAGCGTCGTTCAGCATGTCAACGAATGAACACGGAACCGAGAGAAGATCCTCACTACAAACACACAAAAAATGGCGATTTTGAGGAAATTAGTTTCTACACGGCATTTGCGACATATCTAGGGCGAATTTGATGGCAATCAAATCTACACGGAAACATACCTTTCAGGAATAGGGGCAAATTGGGTGGTCGGTCGCGATGGAGGCGCCGCCACCGGCGTGCATGTGGAGAGGGGCTTCCGGCTAACGGGTTTCTTCGGCTTCGGGCCGGAGGGCTCCTTTGATCCGCTGATTTTCCCACCGGAGGTCCGTATGGGACCAATCGAACCAAAGGTAGTGCAGGGACACATGCCTAGTCGCTTCCTCGCTGGTTTCACCACCGGCGCAAGCGGAAGGCTGTCGTCGATGACATCCGCGGTGGGAGGGGTGGCCGGCTGGGCTTCCGTGGTGGAATCGGCCGGCGGTCGCTGGGGAGGGTTCATGAAGGCGGCGGTGGGCGGTGTTGCGGTTGGAAAAGGCGCGAGGACGAGGCGATTGGAAAATGGCGATGTCGACGGCGACAGAAAATGTCCCTGGCGCCAAACGAAAGACAAGATGCGGTAAACGGCGCCAAACGAAAGGCAGGATGCGGTTCCGCATCCGCACGAGAAATATGCGGCACGGAACCGCAAAAATATTTTGGATGCGGTACGGTTTAGGTTATCTAGAATGGTGACTTTTTCCGCCTCATACCGCATACTAACGGTTATTTTGCATCACGAGACCGGATGCGGTATCTGCTAGAGATGTTCTAAGACTTGTAATGGGCTGAGTTGGTTAAGAGTGAACAAGCGCCTCTGTGAGTTCTTCTTGTGTCCGTGTGTGCTCAGAGTCTTCTCCTACCTTGGGCCATAGCCATCACCCCCTCTGACTCAGGGATAATCATGTGCGGTTAATTTTTATTACCATCTGTTTCTCCAACATTAAGAAGGAGCAGTGTTTTTTTACTTGTAAAGAACAGATATTTGTTCTGAATGAAGAAAATTCTCTCGCGTGGAAACAAAAAAAATTCAGCCGCCGTCGTCTCTGACCTAGCCGCCGTCTCTCCTCTGCCTCCTCCATAGATCGGTTGCCCCTCCTTCGGCCGGCCTTGCCAGCGTCAGGAGGGGTGGGAAACCCGATCTATGGGTGGAGTCTCAGTAAAATTAGTGTTTTAAGAGATTAGATTAGAGTTTTGATTGCCATCTTTTGGCCTCTACGTCAATGAAGATGACATCGTCTACAATAAGTGATCTTCGGCTTTTCATTCGATGACGAGATCTTCTTCCCGGCATCAATGACAGTGTTGTAAGATTATAGTTCTATTGGTATAGTCTTTCAGATCTTACTTCGTCAAGACGATTTAGGAGTTTTTTGCATGGTTGCCGCGAGGATTATCCTCGCAATATTTGTCCCGGCTGCTACGTCCTCGATAATGGTGGTTCGTACTATCAGTTCGCCAACGACGTTGACCAGGCTATTCGGTTACTTTGGATTGAAATACTAGCGTTGGTACTCTTGCCGATGTGATTGATTACTCTAATGGTTGTGCGCGTGGACACAGCCTTGGAACTGCGGCTCAAATTAAAATTATGGGAGAATCCTCGTTGGTATTTACATGTTATGGTTTGGTATCTGTTAGTTCTTGGTTGCCTTTAGAAAAGTTTAAGATGGTGTCTTGAAAGAAGAAAGAGTTTGAAGATCTTAGTGTTTTACTGGTTTCTTTTAGATTTTATTTTGTAAACGCTGAAACCAACCTATGTACTATATGCTTCTATGAATATATCTTGGTATTGATTGTCAAAAGAAAAGAAGGAGCAGTGTTGAACAAAATATTAAATGAGTGGAAATGACATGATATTTGTCCATGCATCAGCCCCAAAACAAGAGCAACAATCCTGATGCTGAGACATTATTCTTTTACACGAGGGCACCAGCTTTTGGTACAGCATTATGTTCGTATTAAATATCCTTGAATCGGGCTTTCGCTCCACTATATTAATATAGCAAACAACTGATACAGATGGAATATCCTTGCTGGGCAGAAAACACAAACAAAGCTCAAAAGGAAAAACAAGAGAAATAAAAGAGAAAAAATACCGACAGCGTCGGATCGACAAACGCGCTGATGACTCGCAACCTCTGTGCCACCGGATAATTCCCACCACACTCCTATGCATTCGAACCGCTGTGTACTAAGCAGCACCTCCAAGAAGGGGTGTGACGACAACGACGCTGCTTCTCGGACTGGTTCTAGGATTTCTTCCGGTACACGAAGAGAAATGTGGGGGTACATCCGACGCCCTGTACAAGGAAGGTGACGCCCTCGGACATCACCGTGTCGGTGCCGGCAACATCGACAGGGATTTCTCCCGACTCCCAGAACCCACCACTCGGACAGTTTGAAGCGCTCCCCCAAGCTTGCCGCCCACCAACATGCACCAACTCGATCTTGAGGACACCATCGCCGTCTCCCCATGACAAACACTAAGGCCGGCCGAACCGAACAGAAAGGGTCGTAGGCAAGGAGCGGCAATACCGCAGCCCCGTGGGAGAGAACAACCTCCACCGCCATAAACGATAGTCGACCGGACGTTGCGACAAGAGCAAACCAGGCCATTGGGAGCAGGAGGGTGGCAGCCGCAAAACCAGCTGGAGAGCATCCTCTACCACTGCGGCGGGTGCCGACCGGGCGCGGCAGCAAGGACATACCAGGCTGGAGGCCCGGCCGGACCAAGGACGGGTCCGTAAAGTCCTCGCCACCACGTTGCAGCACGTCGGTCTGCTGCCGCTACCCTCATGTTCAGCACCCTAGGCCTGGCAGGCAGGCCCGTGAAGCTCCTGCCGCCTTGCTGCAGCAGACATGGCGCCAACATCACCACCCTCGTCACGATCCCCTCCTAAGTCCAACCAGAGCCAGCGCACAAGGGCCTGACCCGGCCCGCCCGGGCCCAGAGGGCCTAGATCTGGGGGAGAAGACCCATAGTCCCGCCCCTGTAGTCACCGTCTGCTCTACCAAGGGCAGAGCCTGCCACCGTGCCTCCACCCGAACCGCATTAGGGTGCCGCCCGCCAAGTATAGGCAGACCGCGTCGGGCGGCGAGGGCCATGAGCCAGCAACGCCAGTACCCGCGCCCCACACGCTCGACGTCGCGCGATCCTCCACGCCACCGTGCTCCGCAACCTCCGTGCCAGGAGCTGGTCACCGTCGATTCGATGCATCACGCGCCGCCGTGCCATGCACACGCAGTGCCGCCATCGCCGCCACGCCAGGCCCGTGCCCAGCCGCAACGAACGGGGGAGAAGGGAGGCCCTGCTGCCACCGATGCCGAGCGGCTTTGACGCCGACGCGACCCGGTGGCGACGAGGGGAGAAGCGAGATAGAGGTGGGAGGAAGAGCGACAGCGCTGAGGAGCCCCCGGTCACTCGCGGCAGCGACGCGGTGGCTAAGGTTTCAATTTTGAGGCCACTTTTGTTCGTATTAAATATCACCTCGGGCGATGTTGCCATTTGATACCATCCTGAAAGTAATAAGTTTTTTGCCGGATTTCGGCTTTCATGTTCGCCGGACTGTATAATTGGGCGACACTATGACTTTTTTTTTTGTGGGAAAAGCGCTTTTAAACTTCGCGCCGATTTCTCTTCTCCTGTGGCCGGGGGGATTGGGAGTTTGACAACCCCCAGAACGAAAGTTCCCTCTGTCCGGATTTCAGCCTACGAGCCTCCAACGGCTGCTGGAGATGCTCCCACGAGGTGGAGTGTGTTGGTCAGACCGGGCTAGTATTGTTTCGATGATTCTGCTGCCAGTTTACGGGATGATGCGACTACACTAGCTAGATGCTAGTGCTACGCTGGAGCAGAGTCTTTCTCCTAGTTTTGTCTCTGTGACTCTGTGTGCAAGGAACAGACCAGCGTTGTCTCTCGGCAGGACGGCAGGAATCAATGCCGAACCATATCTTTCGATGAGATTCGCTCTACCCAGGCGTACGTTCTCACAAAGCTAGACGAGACTGCTGTGGAGATTTCAATGAAATACTTAGTCAGGACGAGCATGTTGGGCCTCGTGATCGGACAAATGCACAAATCATGGCTTTTCAAGACTGCTTGCAAGACTGTGGCTTGACGGATCTTGGTTCGGAGGGACCTAAGTATACCTGGACCAACCGGCAAAATGCCAACTCGAACGTCAAGGTACGGCTCAATCGTGGCGTGGCAAATGAGGATTTTGTGCGCCAGTTTGAGGACTGTACTGTGGAAAACATTATCACCACGTCCTCTGACCATTATGCTATTCTGATATCCTTGGTTAAAGACCCACGGAGGACGATGAGGATTCCGGTGTCGCACAGCTTTAGGTATGAAGCTATGTGGCGCAAAGCACCTGATTATAAGGAGGTCTTGGAGGCTGCTTGGTCGGCGAACAGCGAGAGCTCACCCTCACTTAAGTCGACATGGTCTACCTTGAACCGTATGGCACCTATGTTGAAAGACTGGAGTCGAGCCACCTTTGGTTCGGTTCAGAAAAATATTAGAAAATTGGAGCAACAACTTCTTTTCATTCGAGGCCAACCTGTATCAGATGGTTCTTGGAAGGAGGAGCATGAGATTGAGCGCAAGCTTTGTGATCTCTTTGAGTGTGAGGAGATTATGGCACGTCAGAGGTCGAGAGCGGATTGGCTTCGTGAGGGTGATCGCAACACCGCCTTCTTTCATGTCGAGCATCTGCACGCCGACGTACTAATAAAATATCCACTCTTGTGCGTGATGATGGCTCTATATGTGAGGAACGGGGGGGGGAGGGTCAAAGGTATGATTCATCAGTTCTATGAACATCTTTTTTCTTCTGAACCCTGTGACTCAGTGGATGCAGTTCTCGACTCAATTCCTACAAAGGTCACTGACGATATGAATGTTGACCTGTGCAAACCCTATACAGATGAGGAGATTGAGGCTGCCTTGTTCCAGATGGGTCCTACAAAGGCGCCAGGTCCGGATGGCTTCCCGGCGCTGTTTTATCAAACCCATTGAGAGTTTTTCAAACCTGATATCTGTGCTGCAGTTCGGAGCTTTCTTTGTGGGGGTGAGATTCCTGAGGTTCTCTGTGATTCCATCATTGTCTTGATCCCAAAAGTTGCCAAGCCGAAGCATCTCAAGAACTTTCGTCCGATCAGCTTGTGCAATGTCCTCTACAAGATTGCATCCAAGGTTTTGGCAAATAGGCATAAGGTGATTCTTCCGGAGATTATTTCTGAACAACAGAGTGCCTTTGTCCCCGGCAGACTTATCACTGATAATGCCTTGATTGCCTTTGAGTGCCTGCATACCATTCGAAACCAACGGGCCAAGAAACCTTTCTTTGCCTTGAAAATTGATATGATGAAGGCATATGATAGGGTGGAGTGGAATTATCTGTATGGTTGTTTATGCAGGATGGGTTTTGACCCTTCATGGATTCAATCGGTGATGCGGTGTGTGACATGTGTCCGCTATGCAGTGCGGGTTAATGGTGAATTGACTGAGCCAGTTATTCCATCTAGGGGTATTCGGCAAGGAGATCCAATCAGCCCGTATCTTTTTCTTCTTTGCACGGAAGGTTTGTCTTGTTTGCTGCAACAAAAGGAGGCCCGAGGTGAGCTCTATGGTATTCGCAATGGTCGAACCGGTCCTTCTATATCCCATTTACTGTTTGTAGATGACAGCATCTTCTTTGCAAGAAGTGATGATCGGAGTGTGGATGCTCTGAAAGAAACATTCAAGGTTTACTGTGACGGTTCAGGACAAAAAATAAACCTTGAGAAGTCTTCAGTTTTCTTTGGTACACATTGTGATAATCAAGTGAAGATGGGTGTTAAAGGGAGGTTGGGTGTTCAGAGTGAGATTCTCAATGATTTTTATTTGGGTATGCCAACTTCGGTTGATCGCTCTCCAACAACCACTTTTAACTTTCTTTATGATAGAATTTGGAAGTGCATCAATGGTTTGACTGATAGACCCCTGTCTAGGGCAGGTAATGAGGCTTTTATTAAGTCAGTTATTCAGGCGATTCCAGCTTTTATTATGAGTTGTTTTCTACTCCCACTGGCCACCTGTGACAAGATGAGATCTATTATTGCTAACAAATGGTGGGGGTGGAAAATGGGAAGAGAAAGATGCATTGGAGATCATGGGCTTGGTTGTCAACACCGAAAGCTTTAGGAGGTATGGGGTTTCGCGACTTCGCCCTCTTCAATCAGGCTATGCTTGCCAAACAAGCCTGTCGTTTGCTAACCGAGCCTGATTCTCTCTGTGCTAGAGTACTCAAAGGGAGATATTTTCCAAGTTCAGATTTTTGGCATGCGCCCAAACCGAGATCTTCATCGTATACTTGGAGGAGTATTTTGCATGGACGAGACCTTCTGGTTCAGGGTGTGTCCAGTGGAGCATCGGCAATGGCAAAATTGTCAAGATTTTGAGTGATAATTGGGTACCACTTTGTCCTCCGGGTATGCTAAAACCTACCTCAGTTATCCCTGAAATTTCAACTGTTCACTGTCTCTTGGATGAGGAGAGAGGAGATTGGTGTCCGGAAACTGTTCATGCTTTCTTTTATGCTGGAATGGCCGAGCGAATTCTGCAGATTCCCATTGCGCGCCGGGTTGGTGAGGACTTCGTTCGCTGGCCTTTCACCAAGCATGGAATTTATACTGTTCGTTCAGGTTACAACCTTGCCAGATCAGAGAAGTTTTACCTGTCCCAGAGTTTGTCGGGAAAGGGCATTGGGTTGGATACCAAGGCGGACGAGAAAAATTGGAAAGCTGTCTGGGGTATCAAGGCACCAGGTAAGATGAAAATTCACGTATGGCGTTTTGCTCATGACTGCCTTCCTAGTGGTATAATTGTTCAAGCGACATGTTCCTGACACTGGTCCATGTATTTTCTGTAACCGGTGTGAGTATTGAACATGCCTTGTTAACATGCCAATTTGCACGTGTGGTTTGGCGGGAGGTTAAAGAGAAGATCCTTTTGAAGCTGAACCGGAAACACTTCTGTACACATGAACAATGGCTCTCTGATTTCCTGGCCGGTGCTGATGATCTGCAAGCTTGTACTTTGGCCGTGGGATTTTGGTATATTTGGGAAGCTCGTAACAAAGCTCGTAATGAAGGCGCACAACCTAATCCCTCACGTACGTGTGGGCAGATTCTTGCATATGTTGAGTTGATCAAAGCAAATTTATTCAGACAGGCGACGGATAAAAGGTGTGAGTCTAATGCACTGCAGAAATGGACTCCACCACCGCCGGGTTCTGTTCTGTTAAATTCGGATGCAGCAATCTTTGACAACCCAGGAGCTGTTGGAATGGGCGTTGTGGCCCGGAATCACTTGGGGACCTGTCTAGTTTCATGCCGCCAGTATTTGAACAGGGTCTTGGCGCCGGAGCTAGCGGAAGCTTTTGCTCTTCGGCGAGCTGTTGAGTTGGCTCGGGATGAACATATGGATAAGGTGATTTTTGCGACCGATTGTCTGTCGCTGCCTCAACTCCCCAGTTATGGATCGTTCTCTGGTGGGCATCTTAGTCGGCGATATCAAACACTTAGGAAAGGTTTTTTCCTCCGTCTCATTTGTTCATGTGAGGCGGAGGCTGAATGAAGCAGCGCATCTTTTAGCTAAATCGTGTGTTAATGCTCTCTCTAGTCAAGTTCTTTACTCTGTTTTGGATTGCATCCGACGAACTCTTTGGATTGATGTTGCTTAATCAATAAAGCGTTGTGTTCTGTCGAAAAAAAAAAGCTAGACGAGACTGGCTCTTGGGGATGGGTCCGACCGGCGAGGAGTTTGACTGGACGGGTTTCGTCTTTGTCTCTTGTGCCAAGCCAATGCCGCCACGTCATGTTCACGTCACGTGACAGGCCTACAGCACGGCAAGTCAGGCTCTGAAGTTGTCTTGGTCACTACTGCAGTTCGAGTGAGAGTAGCACTATACAGTAGCCAGTAGTACTCCTCGGCCCTCGGTTCGAGGGACATCATTATGTCTCTCAAATCCGCACCACACCTACATGCGAATTCACTTTCGGTAACATCAACCTCGCACCATCTACTATGAGGACGAGCATTCGTCACAACATAGTGCTGGGATAAGTGTCATATACCTTAAGGGGACCATTATATTACAAAACATCTTCCGATTATATTATACAACAAGTATCGAATATATTATATTCATGCATATATACAATATAAAATCTTTTATAATCCCTATTACATTATTATAATCTTTCGATAGTATTCTTCTTTTGGATCTAGGACCTCTGCATCTAAGAATCCCGCAATTTCCTCTTGGATTGCTTGTATGCGATCCTTTGATAGAAGATGGTGCCACAACCGTTCGATCTAATTTAAAAGAATGAGTCAACATATATGAATGAAACTAAACACAATTGATGGTAATAAAATAAATTTCTAAATATTGTTTACATACTTGAAGTTGTTCTAAGTTTATGCCCTTCTCACAGGTCGTCTGACGAATGAACTCGTAGACATAGTATCCACATAAGTTACTTCCGTCTGCCTGCCTCAACCACTTTACGAGAACAAAGTTCAATCAAAATAATAATAATTAAACATGATAATGGTATCGAAACTAGAATCAAAGGGATGCGTGGATCTAGCTAGTAGTACTTACATTTAGTGGTTTAAATGTAAGCTTCTCTTTCCAGGCACCCTTAGCCTTGCTGGTGAATCGTTTCTAAGCGCTGCCCGGCAAAGGAAATGAATAAAATGAGTTATTAATTACTTGATATCAGTAAATAAACGAAAGTTGCCGATATAGTGTTATAATGACTGAAATTACCGTTGGAGCATATCCTGCATGGGGGCCCACTTCTCAAGGGTTTACGTTTCGAGTCCATGACTTGTACTACTCTATTGTCAGGTTGAATGATTAGCAGAATATAATGAAATCTACGTGTGCATAACTCATCAATTATAAACTTAACATCGAGTAAGCGAAATAGAATGACAATAATACTCACTCGAAGTTTTAAGGTAATAATATTTCCCTTTTGGTTTCTTGAAACCTTAGAGCCATTACAATTTTATCCTCTGTGTCCTTGGGATTAAGTTTCACAGTAATTTCATGAACCCAATATGGGTCAATGAACCCAGTGTCATAGATATGTCCTCTTATGCATTCGAGAATCTTCAGTCTGTATAATATAGTGAGTATAATTATACATGCGATATAAACGAGGTGAGCTAACTAGAGACTTAATTATTAGAGAAATAATACTTACAGACAGTAAGCACTAACGATCGATTTGTCGAGGGCGTCTTGATTGAAAAACTGATATAGTTTAGGAAATTCAATCAGTATCTGGGCATCTCCATACCCGTAATGCTCGTTTCGAACTCCGATCACTATCTAGTTTGCCCCTTCCTTTGTGGCTTTAATGTACTAATTATGCAATCTTCGCATTTTTGTTGGTAGATACTTGACGTCCTCAGGTCTGACGAGAGGTTTCCTGTACTCGTATTTGTATGCTTCCTCAGCCATGGGGAAATCTAACTAGTTTAAGTACTGAGCAATAGTCATACCTTGAGCAGCGACCGCTTCTCCATGTAGTGCAATAATTTTGGATCATACTGCTCGTTCGCAGCTTTGCTCGACTCCACCATGGTATCGAAAATCACTTTGAGCGGGGGGCATTCCTTGTTTTTTTGTAAACCGAGCCGGGGAACTGAATTCCCGCTTGCACTAGTGCTCTTCAACCGCACCATTGACTGATGTGACTTGCCAATAGAGCGGTCATAGTCTGATGACAGCCTTGGCTCGGGTTGATGAAGGGTCTTCAACATTTTTTGCACTTTGGATTTTTCTTCTTTAGTGCTGGGGAACTATGGCTCTTTCGGCCGCTTGAGGCTATCAAACCACTGTTGTGTTTAGGCCTTTGCGATCATCGCATTCTCCTCTTTAGTATAGTCGTAAGCTCTCTTGGGAGAAACCTTTGGTAGTTTTGGGAGGTCCTCTGATAGACGCTTCAGTGATTGGTTACTCTTTCCCTTTTAGCCCTGAACCTATTGTACTTTTGGGAGGTGCTGAGACGGCTGACGCGGCGGCGAAGACGGCCGTGTTGGAGACGGCTGACACGGCCGACCAAGAAAGATGGCCGTCTTGCGCTGGAGACGGGTGAGGCTGCAACGAAGATGGAGTTATGCTCTGAGGAGTGGATGGCCTTGGCATCTGATTTGAAAGCACGATGTGTTCCTTTCGCCATAGAATGGTCATGTTTTTTTGCTTCTCCCAGCTCAGTCACATCCCCTTCACCTGCAGGGTATTCAAGCTTGAGCTGCACGAATCCGTCCATAACTTCATCCACCCCGGAAATAGCGTAACCCTGTGGAACCGGACAACAATGGTAAGTTGGTACTGGTCCAACTAATGGTAAGGCATAGCCGACCGCCACCTTCATGGTTATGTTGACAGCTTTCACATGCAGCTCACAATGTGTCATCTCCATGATATCATCCACTGGGTAGCGAAGAGGATCCATCGCCGGTGCATCATTAGCATCATCACCGGGAAGCTCCGTGGAAGCCACGCTGCTTTTTCTATTAGTGGATGGGCCGGTAGCATCGAAGGCAGCTTCGTCTACCATGTGCCGCTGAGATGGTCCGGTAGCTTGCTGGCTAAGTTTGTCAAGTTGATTCTGATGCTGCTTTAATTGTTGTTCTATTTCGCGCATCCGGTCTTTCTGCTTCATTACTTCAAGTTCCTCCCTTTCCTTTCTCCTTTGACAGCTTCTACCGGGATATTTCTTCCTATGGTCGGCAAAACCAAGGTTCCATGGTTTGGAGCCTTTTGTGCCTCGTGTTCGTCCCTCGTGTTCCTTGTTCCCAAGGGCGAGTGCGAGCTCGTCATTCTCTCTATCGGGAATGAACTCCCCATCTTCAACAGACTTTACTACATTTCTAATGTCTTCGATGGGTATAGGATTTTCTTTATGTCTTATGTTATATAGTCACTTCCCTTCTGAGTCCAACGTGCCCCCATGCCCGTAAAACCAATTCCTTACCCGTTCGATCCAATTGTATGGCTCTGGGGTGATCCCTTTAGCAATCATCTCGGACTCGCGTTCTCCCAGTTGGGCTTGCTAGCCTTGTAGCCACCTTGCCCCATAGTATGGTGATACTGCTTTTTAGCAGCATTTTGCTTATTCCTTTCAGACCTTTTCTTAGTTGGCGCTGATGTCTTGTATGCCACAAAATCATCCCAATAGTCTTTTATCTTCTCATACGCTCCAGTAGTGAAATCCGAAGTCTTCTCTTTCACGACAAAGTCAATGTGCAATATTTTCTTCCAGTTGTTGAATTGCTGGGACATCTTCTTAAGAGCGTACTCCTTGACTATTTGCTCCATGTGCTTATGTAGTTCCTCCTGAGTTGGAATCTCCTCATCTGCATCGTAGTCATCTGGATCCACCTCTAACGTCGGTAGGGTGAAATTAACCATGAGCTTTTTCCAAAGAGTGTCTTTGGCTAAGTCACTGACATATAGAGACTCTGGATCCTTTGATGACCTATTCCATTTGCTGACGGTGATCGAGATGTAGTTCCTAACAATAACTCTGCATTACCTTATAAATTTATTTGCAGCATCAATGGGAGCCTTCGGTTCGCCGTCCAGAGTTACTTCTTCGATCCTGTACCTTTCATGGTCTCCCAGCTTTTTGGTTGGGCCTCGTTTATTCTTTGCAGAAGATTTGCTCAATCCGGAGGGCTAAAAGAAGAAAGAGCGTTAATATATATGTATATAGACAACAGGGCTTAATTAATTAATATATATATGCACCTCGTCGGCTTCTCCCTCGCTGGCTTCTCTCTCGTTGGCTTCTCCCTCACTAGAGCCGTCTGTTCAGTCGAAACCCGGATCTCCCTCACTGGAGTTGTTTAGATATAGCAAGGTGACATCATTATCGATATGTCCTCCCTCGTTGATCATATCCTCAAGCGCCTTTTCCTTTTCTTCGTCTCTGGGTTCCATATTTCTGCAAAAGGGGAAAAGCGGATGAGTCGAAGTGGCCAAGCGAGGAGGTTAGGTAGGCAAGATTTGACGGGCTAGGGATATAAACTGTAATTCAAGAAACCCTAATATATGGCACGCGTTGCCACGCCTGTCCATCGTCCCTATATGGTGCGCGTTGCCCCCCGTCCCTAACCTCTAACGCCGACGGGGTCATGTAACTCCAATGCTCATAAGCAATAACGGGGAGAGTTTGGTAAAACGTTAGACCCGCCAAGTCTAACAGGGACCCGCATACCTGCAAACCCATACCCGCGGACCCACTTTACGCCCTAATCATATCCCTAATAATCCTATGCCTAACCACACGTCCCACGCAGCCACGCACGCACACAACACATATCACATGCACGCGATGGAATATGGAGTCCTAGAGACAACACATGCATGCACGCGTCCATTTTCACCAACTACATCCGCATGCGCTAGCGTCGCTCCCGTATCACGCGTTGGCGGGTACCCGTTGGGGTCCTGAAGCTGGCCAGGTCACGAGTCTGGTAAAATATGAGACCCGACTAATTAAACGGGGCGGGTATGGGGGGTCGGACCCGGCGGGTGCCATCCCTACTACTACTACTACTTATTATTACTACTACTACAAATAATATTACAAATACAACTAATACTAATAAACACATAATAATAAATACAACTAATACAAATTAAATGGGGCGGGTATTAATAAATACAACTATAAAGTAATAATAAAAATGGTAGGGGTGTGCAGACCAACCCGCGGAGCCACAGGCGAGCATGGGACTACAAAAACCACACCCAACATGGCCTCCCATACAAGCCTTAGCATGTTTATCCGTCACCTTCGGTCAATCTCCTACCTTTCTAGATTCTTTAGCATCTTCGATTCTTCATCATCGGGATGGATCAGACGTAATTACTAAGCATGGCTAAGCTTGACCGTCGAAGAAGCTCTAGAAACGCTCACATGCCAGAGCTAGGTATGGTAGGAGCAGTGGATCAAGTGTATAAGGCTACCACAGGGAAACTATGCAGCAGATAGGTAACTCTAGCTACTAACAAAAGACCACATTGGAATCGTGTGCAAAATAGCGAGAAAGTAGATACTTTGTAAAACATAGGTTCAGAATGAGAGGCTACGCTTGCCTTGCCCTTCAGTAGACAAATATGGATCTTCGGTGTTGTTGACTTCGATCTCGTGCTCGGATCCTATCGTGAAGAAGCAATACCAGAAAGAAAGCAACAATCAACATCATGAACCATGCAATGCGCAAGCACATGAATGATATGTCATATTAGAGTTAGCATGGCAACCCTATGATTAGCATCAATTTAAATGGGTTCAGAGTGCCGAGAGTTTGGCATTCCATCGATCCCATATGCAATTAGGGGAGGTTCGATGTTCCTCTAAACTAACTAGGGTTTAGGTTGATCAACAATGCATGATTATATTTTTAAAGTGTAGATCTCCTTTTGCTTAACATTTTGATATATT
Organism: Avena insularis; assembly: GCA_023614405.1. Lineage (NCBI taxonomy): Eukaryota > Viridiplantae > Streptophyta > Magnoliopsida > Poales > Poaceae > Avena > Avena insularis. The sequence continues at coordinate 459,407,528 of CM042696.1, read as the reverse complement.
ATTCATATTTTTCTGACTAAATATGAATTAGTTATGAATTTTATAAGATTATAACAATTTCTGCCTTATTTAAAACATTTCTAAAAATAATAAAGCATATATGACGTCATTTAATCTAACCTAACCTTCAGATCGCATCGCAGAGGCAGCTAGCCCCTGAGGCTGACGGGAGGGCCCGGGCCATGCTGGGTCCACCCTGTGGCCACGCGGCGGGCATGTCTGCCTCCACGTCGGACTCGCCAACGGGAGCTGCAGGAGGTCGTCGCCAACGGCATTCCCGACGGTTCCAGGAAGCGCTGCCCGTAGCGTTGAGTCGCGTGAGCGAGAGGCGCGTTCGAGTCGTGAGCGAGATGAACCCTAAGCACCAAGCGATGCAACGGCGATTTGTGGCGTGGCGGCAGCACGCAACACGAGGAAGCTACGGGCTGCGCCAGGAAGCACGGATAGGACGAGGATATGCGGAAGCTCAACCTAAATCTAACCGTGCGGTCGGGGAGGCGAGAGGGAGACCGGAGCGACGGCGAGATGGATGGCGGGGTTCGTTGGTGTCGATGAAGACGACGTTGATGCAAGCGTTGATCGACGGGGCGATGGAACTTCCCGAAGCTAGCGATGAGGCGGAACTCAAGGTGAGGCTAAGGCTGGGGGCGACAAAAATGGTGCGTGCTACAGCTCTCCTGGCGGCAGGCGCGCGCGACTGCGGATGTGAAAAAGAGATTGGGGAAGGGAGAGAGGGGCCAGCGGTTAGCGTAGCGGTTATAAAGGGGATGGCCATACATCCCGATTGGAGCCACCAACCAGGACGTATGATGGCCATCATAGGGGCGCGTGGAGGACCTTTAGTCCCGGTTGGTGGCACCAACTAGGACTAAAAGTCCTTTTTTCAAAAGTTTTTCAAACTTTTCAGATGTTCCCGCCTTATTTCTTATTTATTATTTAGATGTTCACATTTAAATGATTTGAATTTGAAAAAACTCTCTGTCTTATAAAATAATTATTCAAACTATTAAATTTGAATTTAAAACACTTTCAACATGAATTTGAATTTGAATTTGAAAACAGTACATCTCTCGACAATTTTGGGTACACAAACGAACCATTCGTCCTAGCCAATGGATTTAGTCATAATCATGTCTAGCCCTATAGTACACAGCTTCAGAGTCATCTTCCGAATCATCTTTGTCATCGTTGCTATGGCATATTCCAGGGATCCTCAGCCCTTCCCCGGCTTGTGTAGGGGGCAACCAGGGACCGTGAACCATGACATATTTCGGGGGCACCTGCCACTCCGGCCTCGGATGCACGACGTGTGGGGAGGGGCTCTCGGATGACGATGCCGCTACGCCGCGGCCTTCACCATAGCCATCCTTATTGTGGCTTTGTGGCGGGTGTAAGTGTGGGTACCGCAAGCAAGGATGATCTCCCTCAGCGATGTAGCACATCACACTGGCGATAGCCTGGTTCGCCCACCAAAGGTGATGACCGGTTTCATTGTGTTTCACCGGGGGCGGGCCGTCACCCTCGTACCTAGCGAGCTCCCTTTTCCCGTCGGTTAGCGAAGAAGGCATTCCAGGTGTCGTAGTTGTCGGGATCCCAATGGGGATCCATCCACTGCTCCGGCGTGAGCTCTAGGTACAAGTGGTTCGTGATGGCCGCCTGGCGGGCAGAACCTTGAGGCACAGGGTGGATAGGAACTCCTCCAACGCTCAACATCCAGTCGGTGGGCACCCGGTAGCCCGACGGGTATGGGTAGCTGGAGCCGCACAGTGCCTCGGTCTCCTCGAGTGTGAGAATGGCTCGGTATGCGGTGTCCATTGTTGAGAGATGAAGCTGTGGATGTGTGGATAGCCATGGCACGGTCGGCCTAGATATAGAGGTAAAGGGCGGTAAAACAAAGCAGGAAGCGATGGTAAATGGCAGGAAATATCTTTAGTCCTGGTTAGTGGATCCAACTGGGACTAAAAGACCCGGTTAGAGGAAAAGGGCGGGAAATCATAGCGGGAAGCGGTGGGAAATGGCGGGAAATATCTTTAGTCCCGGTTAGTGGCTCCAACTGGGACTAAAAGACCCGGTTAGACGAAAAGGGCGGGAAAGCATAGCGGGAAGCGGTGGAAAATGGCGGGAAATGTCTTTAGTCCCGGTTAGTGCCTCCAATTGGGACTATCGACAAGAGTGTCGACTTATGTCTTATGTTATATACACACTTCCCTTCTGAGTCCAACGTGCCCCCATGCCCATAAAACCAATTCCTTACCCTTTCGATCCAATTGTATGGCTCTGGGGTGATCCCTTTAGCAATCATCTCGGAGTCGCGTTTCTCCCAGTTGGGCTTGCTAGCCTTGTAGCCACCTTGCCCCATAGTATGGTGATACTGCTTTTTAGCAGCATTTTGCTTATTCGTTTCAGACCTTTTCTTAGCTGGCGCCGATGTCTTGTATGCCACAAAATCAGCCCAATAGTATTTTATCTTCTCATACGCTCCAGTAGTGAAATCCGGAGTCTTCTCTTTCACGACAAAGTCAATGTGCAATATTTTCTTCCAGTTGTTGAATTGCTGGGCCATCTTCTTAAGAGCGTACTCCTTGACTATTTGCTCCATGTGCTTATGTAGTTCCTCCTGAGTTGGAATCTCATCATCTGCATCGTAGTCATCTGGATCCACCTCTAACGTCGGTAGGGTGAAATTAACCATGAGCTTTTTCCAAAGAGTGTCTTTGGCTAAGTCACTGACATATAGAGACTCTGGATCCTTTGATGACCTATTCCATTCGCTGACGGTGATCGAGATGTAGTCCCTATCAATAACTCTGCATTACCTTATAAATTTATTTGCAGCATCAATGGGAGCCTTCGGTTCGCCGTCCAGAGTGACTTCTTCGATCCTGTACCTTTCATGGTCTCCCAACTTTTTGGTTGGGCCTCGTTTATTCTTTGCAGAATATTTTCTCAATCCAGAGGGCTAAAAGAAGAAAGAGCGTTAATATATATGTATATAGACAACAGGGCTTAATTAATTAATATATATATGCACCTCGTCGGCTTCTCCCTCGCCGGCTTCTCTCTCGTTGGCTTCTCCCTCACCGGAGCCGTCTGTTCGGTCGAAACCCGGATCTCCCTCACTGGAGTTGTTTAGATATAGCGAGGTGACATTGTTATCGATATGTCCTCCCTCGTTGATCATATCCTCAAGCGCCTTTTCCTTTTCTTCGTCTCTGGGTTCCATATTTCTGCAAAAGGGGAAAAGCGGATGAGTCGAAGCGGCCAAGCGAGGAGGTTAGGTAGGCAAGATTTGACGGGCTAGGGATATAAACCGTAATTCGAAGAAACCCTAATATATGGCACGCGTTGCCACGCCTGTCCATCGTCCTTATATGGTGCGCGTTGCCCCCCGTCCCTAACCTCTAACGCCAACGGGGTCATGTAACTCCAATGCTCATAAGCAATAACGGGGAGAGTTTGGTAAAAAGTTAGATCCGCCAAGTCTAACGGGGACCCGCAGACCTGCAAACCCATACCCGCGGACCCACTTTAAGCCCTAATCATATCCCTAATAATCCTATGCCTAACCACACGTCCCACGCGGCCACGCACGCACACAACACATATCACATGCACGCGATGGAATATGGAGACCTAGAGACAACACATGCATGCACGCGTCCATTTTCACCAACTACATCCGCATGCGCTAGCGTCGCTCCCGTATCACGTGTTGGCGGGTACCCGTTGGGGCCCTGAAGCTGGCCGGGTCACGAGTCTGATAAAATATGAGACCCGACTAATTAAACAGGGCTGGTATGGGGGGTCGGACCCAGCGGGTGCCATCCCTACTACTACTACTACATATTATTACTACTACTACAAATAATATTACAAATACAACTAATACTAATAAACACATAATAATAAATACAACTAATACAAATTAAATGGGGCGGGTATGGGGGTGCTGTACCCGAACCCGCGGACCCACAGGCGAGCATGGGACTACAAAAACCACACCCAACGTGGCCTCCCATACAAGCCTTAGCATGTTTATCCATCTCCTTCGATCAATCTCCTACCTTTCTAGATTCTTTAGCATCTCCAATTCTTCATCATCGGGATGGATTAGACGTAATTACTAAGCATGGCTAAGCTTGACCGTCGAAGAAGCTCTAGCAACGCTCACATGCCAGACCTAGGTATGGTAGGAGCAATGGATCAGGTGTATAAGGCTACAACAGGGAAACTATGCAGCAGATAGGTAACTCTAGCTACTAATAAAAGACCACATTGGAATCGTGTGCAAAATAGCGAGAAAGTAGATACTTTGTAAAACATAGGTTCAGAATGAGAGGCTACGCTTGCCTTTCCCTTCAGTAGACAAATATGGATCTTCGGTGTTATTGACTTTGATCTCGTGCTCGGATCCTATCGCGAAGAAGCAATACCAGAAAGAAAGCAACAATCAACATCATGAACCATGCAATGCGCAAGCACATGAATGATATGTCATATTAGAGTTAGCATGGCAACCCTATGATTAGCATCGATTTAAATGGGTTCAGAGTGCCGAGAGTTTGGCATTCCATCGATCCCATATGCAATTAGGGGAGGTTCGATGTTCCTCTAAACTAACTAGGGTTTAGGTTGATCAACAATGCATGATTATATTTTTAAAGTGTAGATCTCCTTTTGCTTAACATTTTGATATATTATTCATATTTTTCTGACTAAATATGAATTAGTTATGAATTTTATAAGATTATAACAATTTCTGCCTTATTTAAAACATTTCTGAAAATAATAAAGCATATATGACGTCAGCCTGACGTCAGCTAACCCTAACCCTAACTTTCTGCATCGTAGAGGCAGCTAGCCCGAGGCGCGGGAGGGAGGCCATGCTGGGTCCACCACAGCCATGGCGGCCATGTCTGCCTCCACGTCGGACTCGGCAGCGGGAGCTGCAGGAGGTCGTTGCCAACGACATTCCCGGTGGTTCCAGGAATCGCATGCTGGCGCGTTCGAGCCACGTGAACGAGATGAACCCTAAGCACCTAACGCCGCCACCTAATGGTCGCCGGAGCAAGCGATGCAACGACGAGCTGTGGCAGCGAGCGGCAGCACGCAACACGAGGGAGCTACGGGCTGCGCCAGGAAGCACAGATAGGACAAGGATATGCGGAAGCTCAACCTAAAGCTAACCGTGCGGTCGGGGAGGCGAGAGGGAGACCGGAGCAACGGCGAGATGGATGGCGGGGTTCGTCGGTGTCGATGAAGACGACGTTGATGCAGGCGACTGGGAACTTCCCGGCTCGATTCCTTCAGTGGAGACGAAGCTAGCGATGAGGCGGAACTCAAGGTGAGGTCGGCAGGGCCTGGGGGCGACGGAAATGACGGTGCATGCTGCAGCTCCTCCTGGCAGCGGCGGCGACCTGCGGATCAGAGTGAAAGAGAGATTGGGAAAGGGAGAGGAACGACACGCGGTTATAAAGGAGAGGGCCATACGTCCCGGTTGGAGCCACCAAGCGAGACGTATATCCCGGTTGGTGGCTCCAACCGGGACGTATGGCCAGAGCATACGTCCCGGTTGGAGCTACCAACCGGGACGTATGATGTCCATCGTAGGGGCGCGCGGAGGACCTTTAGTCCCGATTGGTGGCACCAACTGGGACTAAAAGTCCTTTTTTCAAAAGTTTTTCAAACTTTTCAGATGTTCCCGCCTTATTTCTTATTTATTATTTAGATGTTCACATTTAAATGATTTGAATTTGAAAAAACTCTCTGTCTTATAAAATAATTATTCAAACTATTAAATTTGAATTTGAAAACACTTTCAACATGAATTTGAATTTGAATTTTAAAACAGTACATCTCTCGACAATTTTGGGTGCACAAACGAACCATTTTTCCTAGCCAATGGATTTAGTCATAATCATGTCTAGCCCTATAGTACACAGCTTCAGAGTCATCTTCCGAATCATCTTTGTCATCGTTGCTATGGCATATTCCAGGGATCCTCAGCCCTTCCCCGGCTTGTGTAGGGGGGAACCAGGGACCGTGAACCATGACATATTCCGGGGGCACCTGCCACTCCGGCCTCGGATGCATGACGCGGGGGGAGGGGCTCTCGGATGACGATGCCGCTACGCCCGCAGCCTTCACCACAACCATCATTATTGTGGCTTTGCGGCGGGTGCAAGTGTGGGTACCGCAGGCGAGGATGATCTCCCTCAGTGATGTAGCGCATCACACCGACGATAGTCTTGTTCGCCCACCAAAGGCGACGACCGGTTTCATTGTGGTTCACCGGGGGCGGTCCGTCACCCTCGTACCTAGCGAGCTCCCTTTTCCCGTCGGTCAGCGAAGAAGGCATTCCAGGTGTCGTAGTTGTCGGGATCCCAATGGGGATCCATCCACTGCTCCGGCGTGAGCTGTAGGTACAAGTGGTTCGTGATGGCCGCCTGGCGGGCAGAACCTTGAGGCACAGGGTGGACAGGAACTCCTCCAACGCTCAGCATCCAGTCAGTGGGCACCCGGTAGCCCGACGGGCATGGGTAGCTGGAGGCGCACAGTGCCTCGGTCTCCTCGAGTGTGAGAATGGCCCGGTATGCGGTGCCCATTGTTGAGAGATGAAGCTATGGATGTGTGGATAGCCATGGCACGGTCGGCCTAGATATAGAGGTAAAGGGCGGTAAAACAAAGCAGGAAGCGATGGTAAATGGCGAGAAATATCTTTAGTCCTGGTTAGTGGCTCCAACTGGGACTAAAAGACCCGGTTAGAGGAAAAGGACGGGAAATCATAGCGGGAAGCGGTGGGAAATGGCGGGAAATATCTTTAGTCCCGGTTAGTGGCTCCAACTCGGACTAAAAGACCCGGTTAGACGAAAAGGGCGGGAAAGCATAGCGGGAAGCGGTGGGAAATGGCGGGAAATGTCTTTAGTCCCGGTTAGTGCCTCCAATCGGGACTATCGGCAAGAGTGTCGACTTATGTCGTGAGTGTTGACACTATGTTGTGCTGCTTAATCTATAAATAGGCATCCTTGTGAAGATATCAAACACAAACATGATGTTATGTGAGAGCAGAGACACCACTACGGCCAGTTTGAGGGAGATGCAGGCAGAGCCTAGTCCTTCGGCTTCTCCAACAATCTGGCCATAGAAGCACTCTGTAATATGTGAAATTAGTTAGCTACCTGGCATATTGATCTAGCTAGAGAAGTTATAAACTCCAAGATGGTATGAGATAGCAGGGACAATACTACGGCCAACTTCAGGGAGATGCCAGAGGATCTAGTCCTCATGCATCTCCCTTAAGCTGGCCATAGGGGATGGATCTCTGAAGAAACCACGAGCATTGGATCTCTGAAGAAACATCGCATTATGAGTCTAAAAATGATTTTTTTCCAAAAATCACGAGCATTAGATCATGTACCTGTAGGTCAACCCGGACCCACTTCCTGCTGATTTGGTAGACATTTGTCTTTTTCTCCAGGGGTGGACGGAAAGGTTTTAAAATCCCTAGTTAGGACATTGTTCATGTAAGGTGGTCTAGTATTTTTGAAAAATGGGGTGATACCATTTTTTATTTAACGTTTGGTGTTGCTTCACAAAACACCCCGATTTTGCCACTTGGAAAATAGAAAATTGTTTTTCCATGCGATGAAAAATAAAACTTCCTCCTGCAACATTGTTAGCCATCCCAAGATGCACATGCATGCACAGTATGGGCACAATATCACAAACTATGCCTCAATTATGCACATAACATTGGTCATCTGGACCGAAAGCCATGAAACCTCGAACATGATAAGTCATTTTGTGAAGGTTTTTTCGAGACATAATCAATATACCAAGTTTGGTATTTTTCATTGCAACTATGTCATATAATATGATACCACATGAAGGATTTACATTGTTCAGACCGTTTTTGAATTTCTTATGCCTGTTTATGGTCGATTATGGTTGCTTCGGCCGTAACCATGGAGCATCTTCTTTGCTTAACAGGATGCTTGGGTCAATTTTCACTGTGAAGGGCGTAATTTCATCAAACTTATTATAATCTTCTCACATGTCTATCTTGTCCTCGACTCCCACGATATTTCTTTTCCCTGGAAGAACTATGTGACGCTTTGGCTCATCGTGTGATGTATTCGTTTGCTTATTTTTTTTCTTTCTTTTGGTATGGAGGACATGTCCTTCACATAGAAAAGATGTGCCACATCATTGGCTAGGACAAATGGTTCATCTCTGTAACCAAGATTGTTGAGATCTACTGTTGTCATTCCGTACAACTGGTCTACCTTTACCCCTTCTCCATTCAGGTTGATCCATTTGCACCGAAACAAAGGGACCTTAAAAGAAACTCCATATTCAAGTTCCCATATCTCCTCTATGTAACCATAGTATGTGTCCTTTTTGCCATTCTCGTCGGTTGCATCAAACCGGACACCACTGTTCTGGTTGATGCTCTTTTTATCTTGGGCGATCGTGTAAAATATATTCCCATTTATCTCGTACCCTTGGTAATTCAATGTAGTAGAAGATAGTGACCCAGCCAACAAGTAGAGCTGATCTCCAATAGTGGTGTCATTCATTAGATGTGTTCGCAACCGAGTGCCGAAAGTCTTCATGTGTTCATCTCTAATCCAGGAGTCTGGCTTTCCCGGGTTGTTGGAGCATACAATATTCTTATGTTCCCCGATATACGGAGCTGCCAAGGTGGAATTCTGTAGAACCGTGTAGTGTGCTTGAGTGAAAGATTGTGCATCCCTACATATCATTGCTTTCTTTCCCAGCGTGCCTTTTCCACTCAGTCTCCCCTTATGATGTGATTCAGGAACACCAATCGGCTTAAGGTCAGGAATAAAGTCAACACAGAACTCAATGACCTCCTCTGTTCCATAGCCCTTGGAGATGCTTCCTTCTGGCCTAGCACGGTTATGAACATATTTCTTTAACACTCCCATGAACCTCTCAAAGGGGAACATATTGTGTAGAAATACAGGACCGAGAATGGAAATCTCTTCGACTAGGTGAACCAGGAGATGCGTCATAATATTGAAGAAGGATGTTGAAAACACCAACTCAAAACTAACAAGACATTGGACCACATCCTCTATAACCTTGTTAGAGTATCTTGATTGATCACCTTCTGAGATATTGCATTGAGGAATGCACATAGCTTCACAATGGGTACTCGAACATTTTCTGGTAGAAGCCCCCTCAATGCAATCGGAAGCAACTGTGTCATAATAATATGACAGTCATGAGGCTTTAGGTTTTGGAATTTTTTCTCTGCCATATTTATCATCCCCTTTATGTTAGACGAGAATCTAGATAGCACCTGGATACTATAAAGGACTTCAAAAAAGATTTCCTTCTTTGCTTTTGTAAGAGCATAGCTGGTAGGACTTAAGTGACGCCCTTTATCTGTCTTGTTCTGTGGATGCATGTTTTGTGGGTCTTTCATACGTTGTTGGTCCTCCCGTGCTTCTGGTGTATCTTTTGTCTTCCCATACATGCCCAGGAAGCCTAGCATGTTCACGCATAGATTCTTCGTCACGTGCATCATGTCGATTGAAGAGCGGACATGTAGGACTTTCCAATAGGGTAGCTCCCGAAATATAGATTTCTTCTTCCACATGGGCATGTGTCCGGTAGCGACATCGTTTGGAACAGGTTGATCGCCAGGACCCTTTCCAAAGATTACTTCTATGTCCTTGACCATACCAAATACATCATCACCTGTAGGGAGGCCAGGCTTCTTCCGGTAATCTGCCTCACCTTTGAAATGCTTGCCTTTCTTTCTTACTTGATGATTGATCAGAAGAAATCGACGATTCCTCAGGTACACAAACTTCTTACATTTATGCAAATATGTAGCTTCAGTATCATCTAAACAGTCTGTGCATGCCCTGTATCCCTTGTTTGTTTGTCCTAAAAGGTTACTAAGAGCAGGCCAATCATTGATGGTTATGAAAAGCGGCGCTCGTAGGTCAAATGGCTCCTGTTTGTGCTCATCCCACACACGTACACCTGGTTTTCCCCACAACTGTAAGAGTTCTTCAACTAATGGCCTTAGGTACACATCAATATCGTTGCCGGGTTGCTTCGGGCCTTGGATAAGCACTGGCATCATAATGAACTTACGCTTCATGCAGAGCCAAGGAGGAAGGTTGTAGATACATAGAGTCACAGGCCAGGTGCTGTGACTGCAGCTTGATGGCTCAAAATATATCGAGCTCGTTGGGAACCCCAAGAGGAAGGTATGATGAGCACAGCAGCAAGTTTTCCCTCAGTTATAAAACCAAGGTTATCGAACCAGTAGGAGTAAGGAAACAACCCCAAAGTGTTGTTTCCAACTTGGAATCCTGCACAACACAACCACAGAACTTGGCCCCAACTTACAATGAGGTTGTCAATCTCACCGGTTTTGCTGAAAACAAAGGATTAAATGTATTGTGTGGAAGATAGTAATTGCTTGCAGAAAGTAAACAGTAAATAGTAGATGGTTTATCAATGGTAAAAGAATGGACCGGGGTCCATAGTTCATTAGAGGTGATTCTCCTTAAGATAAATAACATGTTGGGTGAACAAATTACAGTGGGGCAATTGACAGACTTGAGAAAGCATACCATGCATATACTAATCATCTTGACTCCTATGATATTTGATTGGGCATTACAACATTATACATAGACCGTAATCCAACTGCATCTATGACTAATAATCCACCTTCAGGTTATCATCCGAACCCCCTCCAGTATTAAGTTGCAAGCAACAGATAATTGCATTCAGCAAAGTGTGTAAAGTAAACAATACGATTGTCCCATGGACAAAGGATTGCGGTTTTCTCCCTAGTAGCAATATCACATCTAGTACCTTAGAGATTCCTGTCACTTTCCTAGATTACTAGAGGCATGAACCCACTATCGAGCATAAATACTCCCTCTTGGAGTTGCTAGCATTTACTCGGCCAATATAGCTACTAACAACAGAAAGCTTGCAAGATCACAAATAACATAGACATGATAGAATCAATAATCAATCTAAAATAGCATCTCAATGTCCATCGGGTCCCGAAAACACAACATGTAAGATTACAAATAGATGATCTTGATCATGAACGGAGCTCACAAGATCTAAACATGATAGCACAAAGGAGAAGTACCAACCATCTAGCTACTACATGGACCTGTAGTCCAAGGATGAACTACTCACGCATCACACCGGAGGCAGTCATGGTGATGAAGAAGGCCTCTAGGGTGATCTCTCCCCTTCGGCAGGGTGCCGGGAAGAGCTTCGGATCCTCCCGATCTGGGGATCGAGATGGCGGCGGATACAAACTTTTCCATGGATTTTTGTGGGATTTTGATCGAGTCCTTAGGGTTTTCGTCCCGGGAGGTATTTATAGGCGGAAGGGTAAGGTCGGTGGAGAACCATGGGGCCCACACCCCCTGGTGCCCCCCCAGGCCACGCCGCCACCAGGTGTGGCCGCCCTGGTGCGCCACTTCGTCTCCCCTCCGGACTCTGTGTTGCTTTGGGTAAAATATTAACTTTGGCTTTTGTCCGGTCCAATTCTGAGAATATTTCCTTACTAGCTTTTCTGAAACCATAAACAGCAGAAAACAGGCAACTGGCACTGTGGCATCTTGTTAATAGGTTAGTTCCAGAAAATGTATAAAAATACCTCAAAGTATGAACAAAACATAGGAAAGTAAATACTAAACAAGCATGGAACATCAAAAATTATAGATACGTTTACGACATATCAACATCCCCAAGCTTAACTCTTACTCGTCCTTGACTAGGTAAGTGATAAAAAAAGAATAATTTTTGAGGTGACATGTACCATCACAATCTTGATCAAGGTATTTGTAAAACATTGATAGCTGGGATCATAGTACTCTAACATAGACATGAAAGATATAGTTCTAACAATAAGACATATCAACTATGTTGTAACATGAAAAGGTACAAACAAAAGATTCATGAATAACAATGCTTTGAAAGACGTTTGTTTGTTTCACATATAGAAAACATAATGATAATGGTATTCAGCTTGTCCCTCATGGTGTAGCAAAAAATAAATGCATATGACACCTTCAAAGTTCATAAGGGTGACTAGATACAAATAGTTTAAAAACAAGCAATATCAAATTTATGAATCAATCAACAAGTTTTGGGACAACGCACATTAAACTAAGAATGACCACTATGCTCTCTCAATAGGTGCATAAAGATAGAAGACGGAGACTCAACATAAAAGTAAAAGAAAGGCCCTTCATAGAAGGAAGCAGGGATTCAAGTCTCATAAAGAGCTTCCAAAAATTATGGTACTTATTAGCTTTCAGATCTCATTACCCCTATCATAAGCATCTTTAGGTGATTAAGGTTAAAGTGAACAAATATTAGGATATGCTAGACAAGTTATAAGTTGAAAATCTCATGCCCCTTGCTTACGAGTACCGAACCTCATGCTACTCAACTTTAGTCACGAGTAAGTTCTTTTCATTGTAAGTACATGTGTATCATAGAGAACCACCAATGGGGTACCCCTTTCCCCATGATACATGAGCTTTCCCATATCAAAATGATAAGGCAACAGACAATAAGCATCTAAGTGATCTTTTTATTTGATATTTGCATAGGTTTTTTTATGAGGATGCTTCACAAATTGCTCACTATGGTTATGCTGCAAGTTTCCACCATGATTAGGCATCGCTTAGGCTAGCCGCCCAGGCATTTCTCTAACACATATACAAACTCCATGAGCAAGCTCCCCTTTTATTTCACACCACCGGGATCCATAAGCAAAAGAGCATGATATCAACTAAATAAAGTGCAATGTTGAAAGCGTTCCCCATGATAACATGGTTCTACTAATTCACAGCTTACAAAGCGCCAACATATATGCAACATATATGGGCACAATGGTTCAATTTTATTAAGTGCAAGAAAGTAAAGTGTGCCATCAAGTTTGTGAGAGCTTTAATCACTAATTTTCACATAACAAGTTTAATTCGGAAGGTAGATAAAAACATGAATATACTTGGAATAACAATAATGCTAATAGGTAGGTATGGTGGACTATTTGGAATAACTTGGTTTTATTTGGAGTTGGATGCATGAGTGGAACTCATACTTGTTACATGTGGAGGCTAGCAAAAGACTGGGAGCGACCAACTAAGAGAGAAATAATAGCCATAATCATGCAAAGCGACAAAACATTATTAATTAAAGCATAAAGTGATATTACAAGTCTAAAACTAAATGATCATAGAGGCTATGGTGACTTGGTATAGTCTTAACATGGTGTGAGCATGTGCCAAGTCAACCCAAATAAAGCATTAAAGGAGAATACCAGAATATTATGCTTTTATATGCTAAAACAATGCATGATTCTTTCAAGGCACATTAAGCAATCTCAATTGTTTGTAACAAGCCATGCTACAGCAATAATCACTAAGCATAAAGTCAAAGCAATATCAAACATGACATGATAAATTCTAGGCCACAGTCAAAACAAGACTCCTTTTATACCACTTATAAGCATGAACTTTCCTACTCTTTTCCAATCCAAATCAACTTATCTGAAACTATGTATGAATGAGGGAGTCCAACCAATTTATTTAAGCAAAAGAAAACTAAAAAACAAAGACGCTACAAGAATAACACAATTGTGCATGAAACAATAAAAATGAAGTGTTTGGGAGAAACCTGAGATTTTTATTGATGAAGAAGGGGATGCCTTGGGCATCCCCAAGCTTTGACACTTGTACTTCTTGAATATTTCTTGGGGTGACATGGGTGGCATCCCCAAGCTTGAACTTTTGTCCATACTTCATCTTATCACATTGTTCTTCCCTACACTTTAAAATTTCCTTCATACAAAACTTCACACAATCTTCATTAGCAACATTAGTGCACTTAAGATAATAAGTCTTTAGGTTCAGTTTCAACACAAGTAAAACTTCCATTAAAACACAAGCTACTGTAGAAATTCCTTTTAAAAGTTCAAATGATCAAGGAGAACTCAAAGAGAAAGAGATTAAGAGACAAATGCAAATAATGGCAGAAATCTGTCAAAACAGACCAGCGGGTAAAAACCGATTTTTCTGAAGACCTTATGTTGCTCAAATTGAAAAGTGTTAAACTGACGAAAGTTAGATAACAACCTGGGGCAGAAGCACAAAAAATTACAGCTCAATCCGACATACAGAGATTTTTCACGAATGTTTACAGCGAAGCACAAAAATCTGTTTCGGGATAGCAACTTTCCCAAGCATCATTTCTCTCTTATTAGAGGTTATTATTGGCACAAAAACCACACAAAAATGATAAGGATAGGTTATTACTAAGGCAATAACTTCCAAGACTCAACAAAAGAAAAATTTATTGACTAAAAATTTGGGTTATCTCCCAATAAGTGCTTTTATTTAATGCCTTTGAGCTAAGCATAAGAAGCAAGAATCAAGTATTCTCAAATGAAGAAGCATTAAGAGCAAATTTTGTTTTAATAGTAGAGGCAAAAGGAATCTTATATATCTTCTTAGGGAAGTGTTCTATACCTTTCTTGAGTGGGAATTGATATTTAGTGGTGCATTCTTTCATATCAATAATGGCACCAACAGTTCTAAGAAAAGGTCTTCCCAAAATAATAGGACAAGAAGCATTGCATTCAACATCCAAAACATAGAAATCAACGACGACATAGGTATTGTTAACCATAATAATAACATCATTAATACTCCCCATGAGTTTCTTTTTAGCATTATCATCAAGTTGGACATCTAAATAACAATCTTCCAATGGTGGTAAATCAAGCATTTCATAAATCTTTCTAGGCATAATAGAAACACTACTATCAAGATCACATAAAGCTTTGAGATCAAAATCATCAACTTTCATATTAATGATGGGTTCCCGACCATCTTCTAATTTCATAGGAATAGAAGCTTTATGTTTCAATTTTTCTTCTTTAATTTTTATGAGAGCATCAGTAATGTGTTTTGTAAAGGCCATATTCATAGCACTAGAATTAGGACTTTTAGCAAGCTTTTGTAGGAACATAATTACTTTAGAGATATTGCAACCATCAAGATCAAAATCATAATTACCATCCAAGGTAGTAGAGCTATTGTTTCCCATATTTCGAAGAATTTCAGAATTTTTATTAGAAAAGGTTCCATTGGTTTTATACATTATTGCAAAAGGAATGGGGACTTCATGTGGTTTGCTAGCATCAACATTGGTGGTGGTGATAGTAGAAATACTACTATTTCTAGCAATTTCATCTTCTCTTTCCCACTTAGCATGCAATTCAGCTAACAGTCTAACATTTTCATCAATTCTAACTTGTATGGCATTAGTAGCAGCAAAGGGATTTTCCATGGTTTCAGGTTTAGCAGCCATTTTATTAATCAAAGAGGATTGTGCTTCAGACAAATATGATATATTTCTTTCAACATTCGAAAGTTTTTCCTCAATAGTTTTATTGAAAGCAGTTTGTTTACTAATAAAATCTTTAAGCGTGACTTCAAGTTAAGAGGTGCACTCCTATTGTTGTTGTAGGAATTTCCATAAGCATTACCATTATTGGGAGGATATGGCCTATAATTATTATTACCAAAATTATTCCTATATGCATTGTTGCTAAAATTATTATTTCTAATAAAGTTCACATCAACTTGCTCTTCTTGAGCAACCAAAGAGGCTAAGGTAACATGATTTGGATCAATATGAGCTTTCCCATTAACAAGCATAGACATAATAACATCAATTTTATCACTCAAGGAGGAGGTTTCTTCAACATAATTTACCTTCTTACCTTGTGGAGCTCTCTCAGTGTGCCATTTAGAATAGTTCACCATCATATTATCAACGAGCTTTGTTGCGGCACCGAAAGTAATGGTCATAAAGGTACCTCCAGCAGCAGAATCCAGCATATTTCTTGAAGAATAATTCAATCCTGCATAAAAGGTTTGGATAATCATCCAAGCAGTCAGTCCATGAGTGGCACAATTCTTTACCAAAGATTTCATTCTTTCCCAAGCTTGAGCAACATGTTCATTATCAGATTGTTTAAATTTCATTATTTCACTTCTCATAGATATAATCTTAGCAGGAGGATAGTATGTTCCAATGAAAGCATCTTTGCATTTAGTCCAAGAATCCATACTATTTCTAGTTAAGGATAGCAACCATTCTTTAGCTTTTCCTCTCAAAGAGAAAGGAAACAATTTAAGCTTAATAATATCTCCATCTATATCCCTATGTTTTTGCATCTCACAAAGTTGAACAAAGTTATTAAGGAGAGCAGCAGCATCTTCAGTACCAACACCAGAAAATTGTTCTTTCATAACTAGATTAAGCAAGGCAGGTTCAATTTCAAAGAAAGTAGTTTCAGGAACAGGTGGAGCAATAGGTGTGCACATGAAATCATCGTTGTTGGTGCTGGTGAAGTCACACAACTTAGTGTTTTCAAGAGTAGTCATTTTTTGTGTTTTTAATAGAAGGAAGCAAACTAGTACAAAGTTTTTTTGTGTTTTTGGTAAAAGGAAACAAACAAACTAAGCAGAAACAAACTAAGCAAAAAAAACAAAGTAAAGAGATTGGTTGTGAGGGACTCCCCTTGTGAAGATGTCCTTAACTCCCTGACAACGGCGCCAGAAAAAAGGCTTGATGGCTCAAAATATATCGAGCTCGTTGGGAACCCAAGAGGAAGGTATGATGAGCACAGCAACAAGTTTTCCCTGAGTTATGAAACCAAGGTTATTGAACCAGTAGGAGCAAGGAAACAACCCCAAGGTGTTGTTTCCAACTTGGAATCCTGCACAACACAACCACAGAACCTTGCCCCACCTTACAATGAGGTTGTCAATCTCACCAGTTTTGCTGAAAACAAAGGATTAAACATATTGTGTGGAAGATAGTAATTGCTTGCAGAAACTAAACAGTAAACAATAAATAGTAGATGGTTTATCAATGGTAAAAGAATGGACCGGGGTCCATAGTTCACTAGAGGTGATTCTCCTTAAGATAAATAACATGTTGGGTGAACAAATTACAGCGAGGCAATTGACAGACTTGAGAAAGCATACTATGCATATACTAATCATCTTGACTCCTATGAGATTTGATTTCGCATTACAACATTATACATAGACCGTAATCCAACTGCATCTATGACTAATAATCCAACTTCAGGTTATCATCCGAACCCCCTCCAGTATTAAGTTGCAAGCAACAAATAATTGCATTAAGAAAAGTGTGTAAAGTAAACAATACGATTGTCCCATGGACAAATGATTGTTGTTTTCTCCCTAGTAGCAACAGCACATCTAGTACCTTAGAGATTCATGTCACTTCCCTAGATTACTAGAGGCATGAACCCGCTATCGAGCATAAATACTCCCTCTTGGAGTTGCTAGCATCTACTCGGTCAAGATAGCTACTAACAACGGAAAGCATGCAAGATCACAAATAACATAGACATGATAAAATCAATAATCAATCTGAAATAGCATCTTAATATCCATCGGATTCCCGCAAACACAACATGTAAGATTACAAATAGATGATCTTTATCATGAACGGAGCTCACAAGATCTAAACATGATAGCACAAAGGAGAAGAACCAACCATCTAGCTAGTACATGGACCCGTAGTCGAAGGATGAACTACTCAAGCATCACACCGGATATAGTCATGGTGATCAAGAAGGCCTCCAGGGTGATCTCTCCCCTCCGGTAGGGTGCCGGGAAGAGCTTCGGATCCCCCTGATCTAGGGATCGAGATGGCGGTGGCAACAGACTCTTCCATGGATTTATGTGGGATTTTGATCGGGTCCTTAGGGTTTTTCGTCCCGGGAGGCTTTTATAGGCGGAAGGGTAAGGTTGATGGAGCACCAGGGGGCCCACACCCCTAGTGGCGTGCCCCCCCAGGCCGCACCGCCACTAGGTGTGGCCACCCTGGTGCACCACTCCCTCTCCCCTCTAGACTCCGTGTTACTTCGGGTAAAATATTGACTTTGGCTTTTGTCCGGTCCAATTCTGAGAATATTTCCTTACTAGCTTTTCTGAAACCAAAAATAGCAGAAAACAGGCAACTGGCACTGTGGCATCTTGTTAATAGGTTAGTTCCAGAAAATGTATAAAAATACCTCAAAGTATGAACAAAACACAAGAAAGTAGATACTAAACAAGTATGGAACATCAAAAATTATAGATACGTTTACGACGTATCACAGCTCTGCTCCCCAAAAGGATTCATGCCATCTGACCTAGACCAAACCATAAGTTCCTCGTGTCACCTGCAAAGTCCAGGAACTCTCTCTCGATTTTTCTCCACTGCGACCCATCAACGGGGTGTCTCAACTTCCCGTCTTTCTTATAGTCTTCATTGTGCCATCGCAACCACCTAGCATGCTCTTTGTTTCTAAACAGACGTTTCAACCTTGGTATTATAGGAGTATACCACATAACCTTAGCAGGAACCCTCTTCCTGGGGGGCTCATCATCGCCATCAATATCACTAGGGTCATCTTGTCTGATCTTATACCGCAGTGCAGTGCATACCGGACATTTATCTAAATTCTCATACTCATCACCGTGGCAGAGGATGCAGTCATTTATGCATGCATGTATCTTCTGCACATCTAATCCTAGAGGGCAGAGGATCTTCTTTGCTTCGTAAGTACTCTCGGGCAATTCGTTATCCTTTGGAAGCTTCGGCTCAATTATTTTCAGTAACTTCTCAAATCCCTTGTCAGATAAACCAGTCTCTTCCTTCTATTTCAACAATTCCAGTGTGATACCGAGCTTTGTGCTGCCATCTTCGCAATTTTGGTACAACAATTTTTTGTGATCCTCTAACATGCCCTCCAACTTCAACTTCTCCTTCTGTGTTTCACAGTCTTGCTTTGCATCAGAAATGACCCGACCAATATCATCAACGGGCTCATCTGATGCCCGTTCTTTACCTCCTTCTTCATTCTCTTCCATTGCAGTATCATCGTATTCAGGGAACATATGGCAATAGTTGTCATCATCCTCTTCTTCTTCATTGTCTTCCATCATAACCCCTCTTTCTCCGTGCTTGGTCCAGCAATTATAGTTGGGCATGAAACCTCTCTGAACCAGGTGGCCGCAAATGATTTTTAAGGAAGAGTACTCCTTGATGTTCCGACATTGAACACATGGACAACACATAAATCCATTCTCTTTGTTTGCCTTAGCCACATCGATAAATTTATCCACACCTTCAATGTACACAGATTCACGTCGGTCACCGTACATCCATCCCCGCCGGTTCATCTGCATCATTACAGAACATCATGAATAGTGAGATGACCACTTTGCGTCGACGCATGCATTATTATATCAATGACAGATGAAGGATAAGGTTACTAACCTCGATCAAGAAGGAAAGAAAGAGGAGAAAGACTTAAGTGTGGCTCGGGCACCTCATATCATTTTTATTTTGTGTGAAATCAAGCGTATCATTCTCTCAGACATTTCGTCGAACACCTAATGTGCATAGGAAAAAAACTAGCACACCATACCTCAGTCCTTTAACCAAGAGAAAAAACAGAGGGAGGGCGCTGGCTGGGGCGGCGCATTTATAGGCGGGTTAATCATCCCGGTTAATGTCTGAACCAGACTAAAGGTGATGAGGCCACATGCAGGCGGACCTTTAGTACCGGTTCGTATTACGAACCGGGACGAATAACCCCTTAAGAACCGGGACGTATGCCCCCTAGCTCCCATGCGTTGCTTGGTCCCCTCGAATCGGGACAAATGCTTGCATTAGTCCCGGTTTGAGGAGGAACCGGGACTAATGCTCTCGGCCGCTGCGAACCAAAGCTAGTTTTTATACTAGTGATAGTAGTAGCTGATCGATGCAGAATGAATAATGATGTATCAGCAGTAGAGGTTGTAAAACCAAGATCACCAAGAACAGAACTCAACCGAGCATGCCAGGCACGAGGTGCTTGCTTCAACCCATAAAGATCTTTGTCGAGGCGACAAATGTGACTGGAACAAGAGGGATCCTCAAAGCTAGGAGGTTGACGCATTAACACTTCTTCCTCGAGAACACCATGTAAGAAAGCATTCTGTATATCCAGTTGACGAAGATGCCAACCCTATGAGAGAGTCATAGATAGCAGTAGGTGAATAGTAGCAGGCTTTACAACTGGACTAAAAGTATCCTCATAGTCCAAACCATACCATTGCTTGAAGCCCTTAGCAACCAACTGTGCCTTGTATCTCTCAATAGAACCACCAGCCTTCTTTTTAATTTTGAAGACCCATTTGCAATCTATAACATTCACACCAGAACGAGGAGGAACCAAGTGCCACATATGATTATTCTGAAGAGCAGTGAACTCAGCCTCCATTGCTTGACGCCAATGAGGGGAGGACAGAGCTGCTCTGAAGTCACCTGGTTCAGTATGCAACAGAGTAGGATCAGCAGTACGAGTAGCAATCCATGCAGTAGTACCGTTGGCGTGCATTTTGGGCTGACGAATACCATGCTGCAGCCTAGTGACTGCACCAGGCCGTGAGGTAGCAGGGATAGCTGGAGGAGTATCAGCCGCCGTGGGTGACACGGAGGTGTCAACCGCCAACGCGGCTTGATGGCCCAAAATATATCGAGCTCGTTGGGGAACCCTAAGAGGAAGGTATGATGAGCACATCAACAAGTTTTCCCTCGGTTATGAAACCAAGGTTATCGAACCAGTAGGAGCAAGGAAACACCTCCAAGGTGTTGTTTCCAACTTGGAATCCTGCACAACACAACCACAGAACTTTGCCCCCAACTTACAGTGAGGTTGTCAATCTCACCGGTTTTGCTGAAAACAAAGGATTAAACGTATTGTGTGGAAGATAGTAATTGCTTGCAGAAAGTAAACAGAAAACAATAAATAGATTGTAGATTGATGGTAAAAGAAAGGACCGAGGTCCATAGTTCACTAGTGGTGATTCTCCTTAAGATAGATGACATGTTGGGTGAACAAATTGTTGGGTCCGCAGCATAGAAAACAAAAAATTTCCTACGGTATGAACTACACGCCAAGATCTATCTACTAGGTACAAAGCAACGGGTGGACATACATCCAACGAGAACTTACCCTCGTAGACAACGAGCTTTGTTAATGAGTAGGAACTCGTGGTTGATGTAGTCGTACACTTTCCGATCTCAAGATCGTGATGAAGTCCAGCAGGTCCGGCTCTAGCACGTCCATCAGATCCAGCTCCAGCACCACCAAGTCCAGCACCGCAAAGCAGCGGTGCATCCATGATCGCACACACGTCCGGTACCCCGACAACCTCCGTCCCTCGCTCCAGCAAAGCAGCAACTCCTTTCCAGATAAAGCCACCGGGAACATGTATCTCGCTAATCCGAGACCATGGGGGAATAATACTAGAGGGGGAGAGAGATCCTTCACAAGGAGGTGTGTGTGAGAAGTGAGGAGGGGGTGGCCTTTTATAGGAGGAGGGGGGTGCCCCTCCTTCATGGCCGGCGCATGGAGGAGGTGACCCTTCACCTCCTCCATTCATGTGGTGGTAACTCCCTCCACATAAATTTGCCCCTTCACATTCTCTTTTAAAGTCTCCACTTTAAATGCATTAAATTTCTCCAAATTTAATGCTCTCTCATTTAATAAAACTCTTTTATTATTTTTATTCAGAATTTTGTCAATTACTTTAATTAACAAACATTCACATAAAACCCCCTGCAACATTTCAATATTACATGCAGAACCAATTTCAGCAATTTCACCCGAAACAGTTTTGGTGTCTATTGAAATAATTCCAACGCTTTCTTAAATCTTTATATGAAGCATATTTGCTCCAAATGGTGTCGGTATCCCTTAAGTGTGTCACCCTACGGTTCACGAATAATGCAGACATGATCGAGACCCCTCTCAGATCAATAATCAGAAGCGGGACCTGGAGATCCATACTGACTCCTACACATTCAACGATGACTTCTGTGATCGTGAGAACCTTTAACGCTAGTAACTAAATCCCTTTGTCCCGCGATATATTACATGTCCGAGATTCGATCATCGGTATCTCCATACCTAGTTTGATCTCGTTACCGACATGCACTCTTTTCTCGTTCCCGTGATATAACATTCTAGTGATCACATCACTTGCTTGCAAGCTATTTCAATGTGATATCACCGAGAGGGCCTAGAGTATATCTATCCGTCATCGGGATGGACAAATCCCACTCTTGATCCATGAGCCTCAACATAACACCTTCGTAGCATTGAACCCACCTTTATAGTCACCCTGTTACGGTGTGATGTTTGATGTTATCAAGATACTCTTCCGATGTTAGCAATTAACATGATCTCATGGTCTAAGGATAAAGATTACTTCATATGATATTATAGCAATATAAACATAATGACTTTGATCGTAATGCTATACTTCGGATGAATGTTCATCACATCATTCCACCAATGTTGTGACCTTGTTATTAACAACATCCAATGTCCATGATCAGGAAACCTTGATCATCTTGTTAATCAACGAGCTAGTCTATAAGAGAGGCATAACTAGGAACCCTTTTTGTTTATTAAACACACATGTATTGACGTTTCCGATCAATACAATTATAGCATGTAAAATAAACATTTATCATAAACATGGAATAATATAATAACCACTTTATTATTGCCTCTCGGGCATATTCCCTTCAGTCTCCCACTTGCACTAGAGTCAATAATCTAGTTTGAAAAACTTTGCGTATTGAACACCTATGGCTTTCTGGTGTTGCATATACGCTATTGCTAGTGGTTAACATAATCTCCGGATGTGACAGTTTCAGATCCGTGTGTATTTGCATGTCTTTGCGTCTCTACGCATCACTCATTCTCAAATGAGACGGCATTGTATAAATTTTGGTCCTCTGGTGAGACCTTTAGTTCGTTCGGCTCAAAATATGTCGATATTATTGTCACACAATATATCTTCATAGTATTAGACCACTTTGAACCACACCTAGTTTGATAACAAACTACTTAACACAAATGCCTCCTTTGTTGCTACTATAGCAGTCATATACTTAGCCTTTTGTTGTAGTATCCGTCACAATGTCTCAACTTTGGAACTCATTCAAATCCATCATGGAACATCCTTTCCATTACATTGTGCCACCCATAGTCTAAATTGAGATAAATTTAATTTGTATCTTGTGACAAAACTAGTATCAATGTAACACTTTACAATGAACTACCTTTAACTATTTGTCACTTATACATGATATATTCTTAGTTCTTCCAAAGCTCATAAGAATATCTTTACTATTATCCAATGATCATCTTATGAATCATTCTGGTATATGATCATAACATTTAGAGCATAGGACATTCTGGATATATACATATCATGGTATAATCGATCAGAATCTTCATGTGATTTTACTCACCAAGTGTTGAAACACTTGAATCTGAATACAATTCTTTCCATGCAGCAAGAACCTTTCTTGTTGTTTCCATATTGAACCCTTTCAATATCTCATATTGAACCCTTTCAATATCTTATATATGTATGTCTGGCACAACCATATTAGCGCCTTAATCTATCCATATAGACATTGATGCCTAATATTCTGGGTTTGCCCAAGTCTTTCATCGAAATCTTATTTTAATGAAATCCTTAACTTGTGTCAATTCAAGATACATCATTTCCAATCAACAATATGTCCTCTACATAATGTATTAGAAATATGTCTCAGCGCTCCCACTTAATTTCTTGCAAATGCAAGCATCTTCATCATCTCCGATGAATTTAAACTCTTTTAACAATTTCATCATGGTGAAGATTCCAACTCCGGTATGTTTACTTCAACTATTGAAGTTTACATGCTCTTTTAGCACCCTTTGAATTAACAAAACCCTTCGGACCATGTCATGTACATGTCCTAGGTTACCGTTCTATTAGAAGAACCTTGTTTTGTTTATTCAACTACCATATACCAAATTATATGTAGTGGTTGCTACATTAATCCGTCAAGACTATATATCGCTATGAAAGATCATATCTTGTCATAGTCAACTCCTTGAACATTGCCGTAAACTTCTTTCCGACATGTCGACTATTTCATAGATGTCAAACATCCATGTCTATTTCTTTATAGATCCAAACATGACCGATAGGCTTCACGCCTTTCCGGAGGGTCTTCCAAGTTCAGAAACTTGATTTCTCGTGTATGGATACTATCACGGATTCTATGACTTCTAGTCATTTTATGGAGTCAGGGCCCATCATCGCTTCTTTGCATGTAGTCGGTTCATCATTGTCAAAACAATAACGACTTTCTTATCAAATCTTACTATTTCATTCTTACCGACCCACACGGTTCTATAGGAACTTTAATCTCCGAGATCACACCTTTTGTAATCACGAGATCCATGAGCATTGTGGCTGCCACCGGGACACTTTCCGGCGCTACGCTACTTAGAACATATAGCTAAGGTTCAACAACCTTATCAAAGTTCTATTGTCCTCCCACTTAACTTTTCACGAAAAAGTTCCTTCTCAAGAAACTTGACGTTCCAAGCGACAAACTCTTTTGTCCTCGGTGTTATGGAGAAATTCCCAACAAATTCTTTGGGATAACCTACAAAGACGTGCTTATCCGACTTCGGTTGTAAACATTTTACTTATGCATAGCATACCAAAATTTAAGAAAAGACAATTCGGGTTTTATCCCAAACCATAACTCATGTGGTGTCATTTCAACGGATCACGATGGTGCTCTTTTCATGTAAGCGGTAGTCTCTAAAGCTTCAATCCTTAAAACATAATGGCAGTTTTATAAATGACACCCTTGATCTTACCATGTCAAACATGGTTTGATTTTATCTCTCGAATATGCCATACTCCAATGGTTTATCGGGAAACACAAATCATGGAACAATTCCTCAAGTCTTAGGTGTTTTCGCTAAACATGTAACTCAAATATCTTCCTTTATGATCGAATCATAAACTCTTTATTTTCTTGTTACAATGATTTTTCACTTCATCTTGAAAGTCTTTGAACAACTTTCAAATGTTTCATACTTCTTCCTTATTAAGTAAATATACAGATATATTCACTCAAATTCTTGAAGAAAGCATATGAAGCAAAAAGATCCATCGCATATGGCTACACATAATGGACTTATGCACATCAGCATGCACAATTTCCAATAAGCTAGTCATCCATTCCTCTTTGGCCTATGAACGGAGTTTCAATTATCTCGAGGAAAGTCTCACATGCGTCAATTGATCAAAATCAAGGACTCCAAAATTCCATCAACATGGAGTTTCTTCATGTTTTCTTTCAAATATAATTCAAACAGCGATGTCACTTCATAAGTGATCTTTCAATCATTTGTCTTGCGACATTTTAGCAATAGTGTTTATGGATGTGATTTCTCCAACTAGACTTGTAAAAGTTCATCCATCCTTTATGGAATACGGTAATTATTTGAACATCCATTGTTCTCATAATACCGGAACAAAATAACAATTATTTAAACAAATCTTGAAGGCTTGGTTTGATGACAATGAAAAACACAATAACACTTTATTTGTTTTCGATGAACATCATCACTCATTCTGTTGCTGGTTACATAGGCCATTGTAGTTCATGAATTGCGTTGTCCTGTATGACACTTCATACCAACCAATTCGGTATCCAATACCTCATAACCACATTGTTTAACAAGCAAGGAATATAGCCATCACATGTATATCTTCTATGTACCCAAGTTGGACATCTCCAACCTTTTATTTTCTGCCAAATATTTTATAGATTCTCTTTCAGCAATTCCTTTTTCTTTTAAAAGAATCTACATCAATAGTGGTGTCATCAACATGACACATGGTACAAAGCGTATATAGTCAACTACTAATACCTTTGGACTTGCACTTTGAAGTGGATCACCATCATCAAATGTTTAGTGTTCTTTCAAAAATCTATTCTTTAGTAATCTATTAGTGTAGTAAACATTTTACTTACATCTTCTATTCATCCTTATCATGACAACTTTCATGATCAAGCTACTATAGCTTATAAGGAAGAATCACGAGTATAATATCAGTTCCCAAAACCTTTTTGGTAGATTTGGATGCGTAGCATCTCCATCCTTCACAAATTCTCACACAATATGAGAACATGTATTTTGCTAAATTATACTCTATCATAATGCAACCAAATACATTGTTTCAGATATCACAATATCTTTCGCACATGATGGTTTCTGAAACAATTTCCAGCTCCAATATAATCTTGATATTAAAACAACTTTTTGAATATCAATAATCATGGAGGCAAACATGATACTTTAGATACTAACATTGGAATTCTTACTATTGATTTAATACTACTTATTAAACTTCATGGAGTAAATAGAGTTTGTTGAAAGTTTGCAATAGGACTTATAAACTTTAAATTGACATTCAAAACAATACGATACCAGTTTGTAAAGTAAATATCTAGAATTCTATAGTTCTATTATCTCAAATAAAAACTAATTATAAGGTAGAAAACGAATGCCAATGACTACAACAAACTATGCAAATTCACTTTGATTTAATTTATGACAAATTTGGTTCGACTAATCCAAATTAGAAATGAACTCCCACTCAAAAACGACATCCCTCGTGCCTTTTTGGTGATTACATGAACCAAATCCACTACACCAAGTCCGATCATCACGTGAGTTGATGTAGCTTCAAAGGCGAGCATCTATATGGGCATCATATCAACTATATGACTCATGCTTAACCTTTCGGTCCGTGTTCCGAGGCCATGTTCACATGCTAGGCTCGCCAAGTAAGAACCTTAGTACTCGCATGTGTAAAACTGTCTTACACCTGTTTGTATGAAAGCGTAGAGTCGAGTACACCCGATCATCACGTGATGTCTCGAAATACGATCCACAAAATGGTGCATACTTAAGGAAGAACACATTTTTATCTTGATATCTAAAAGAGGGATCATCTTACAATGCTACAGAAAGCGCCAAACTAGCAGTATAAGATGCTAACATCTAATGTGTAAAGTGAGATGATATGGTCCATGCATTTGATCTCTATCACTTGCATCGTGGTATGATCTCTATCATTCCTTTGTGTGTAAGGCCAATGTCTATGGAACTTACACGTTGAGTGTGTTGTAAGAGTATCTATCATACATCTACTTAAAACAATACCATATCAATACACTAGCCAACAACGATCTAAACTAGACGCCTCTAATTTATCAATTGCAAGTTTTACGTGGCTTAGGGCTTTCGGAGATAGAACCGTTCTTACCTACGAACATGAACCACAACGAGGATAACTAAGTTATTAGCAACTCGTTGTAAATCAGATATTGACTATAGTAGGAGAGATGACACCGCCAGCCACTTATGCAAAACAAGTTGCATGTCAGTCGTGGAACCGGTCTCATGTATGATGACATGTAAGGTTGGTCCGGGCCGCTTCATCCCACTATGCCACCAATATCCAAAATACATAGAAGATGCAATAACATGATCATCATCGCCCACATATCAACATATGTGTACTACCCGTGCTAAGCACCTACGCATAGATCAGGCTCTGATACCACTGTTGGGTCCGCAGCATAGAAAACAAAAAATTTCCTACGGTATGAACTACACGCCAAGATCTATCTACTAGGTACAAAGCAACGGGTGGACATACATCCAATGAGAACTTACCCTCGTAGACAACGAGCTTTGTTAACGAGTAGGAACTCGTGGTTGATGTAGTCGTACACTTGCCGATCTCAAGATCGTGATGAAGTCCAGCAGTCCGCCCAAAGACGCCCATCAGATCCAGCTCTAGCACCACCAAGTCTAGCACCGCAAAGCAGCGGTGCATCTGTGATCGCACACACATCCGGTACCCCGACAACCTCCATCCCTTGCTCCAGCAAAGCAGCGGAAGCAGCAACTCCTTTCCAGATAAAGCCACCGGGAACATGTATCTCGCTAATCCGAGACCATGGGGGAATAATACTAGAGGGGGAGAGAGATCCTTCACAAGGAGGTGTGTGAGAAGTGAGGAGGGTGGCCTTTTATTGGAGGAGGGGTGCCCTCCTTCATGGTCGGCGCATGGAGGAGGTGACCTTCACCTCCTCCATTCATGTGGTGGTAACTCCCTCCACATAAATTTGCCCCTTCACATTCTCTTTTAAAGTCTCCACTTTAAATGCATTAAATTTCTCCAAATTTAATGCTCTCTCATTTAATAAAAATCTTTTATTATTTTTATTCAGAATTTTGTTAATTACTTTAATTAACAAACATTCACATAAAAACCCCTGCAACATTTCAATATTACATGCAGAACCAATTTTAGCAATTTCATTCAAACAGTGATTGTCTATTGAAATAATTCCAGCGCTTTCTTAAATCTTTATCTGAAACATATTTGCTCCAAATGGTGTCGGTATCCCTTAAGTGTGTCACCCTACGGTTCGCGAATAATGCAGACATGATCGAGACTCCTCTCAGATCAATAATCAGAAGCGGGACCTGGAGATCCATACTGACTCCTACACATTCAACGATGACTTCTGTGATCGTGAGAACCTTTAAAGCTAGTAACTAAATCCCTTTGTCCCGTGATATATTACATGTCCGAGATTTGATCATCGGTATCTCCATACCTAGTTTGATCTCGTTACCGACATGCACTCTTTTCTTGTTCCCGTGGTATAACATTCTAGTGATCACATCACTTGCTTGCAAGCTATTTCAATGTGATATCACCGAGAGGGCCTAGAGTATATCTATCCGTCATCGGGATGGACAAATCCCACTCTTGATCCATGAGCCTCAACATAACACCTTCGTAGCATTGAACCCACCTTTATAGTCACCCTGTTACGGTGTGACGTTTGATGTTATCAAGATACTCTTCCGATGTTAGCAATTAACATGATCTCATGGTCTAAGGATAAAGATTACTTCGTATGATATTATAGCAATATAAACATAATGACTTTGATCGTAATGCTATACTTCGGATGAATGTTCATCACATCATTCCACCAATGTTGTGACCTCGTTATTAACAACATCCAATGTCCATGATCAGGAAACCTTGATCTTCTTGTTAATCAACGAGCTAGTCTATAAGAGAGGCATAACTAGGAACCCTTTTTGTTTATTAAACACACATGTATTGACGTTTCCGATCAATACAATTATAGCATGTAAAATAAACATTTATCATAAACATGGAATAAGATAATAACCACTTTATTATTGCCTCTCGGGCATATTCCCTTCAGTCTCCCACTTGCACTAGAGTCAATAATCTAGTTTGAAAAACTTTGCGTATTGAACACCTATGGCTTTCTGGTGTTGCATATACGCTATTGCTAGTGGTTAACATAATCTCCGGATGTGACAGTTTCAGATCCGTGTGTATTTGCATGTCTTTGCGTCTCTACGCATCACTCATTCTCAAATGAGATGGCATTGTATAAATTTTGGTCCTCTGGTGAGACCTTTAGTTCGTTCGGCTCAAAATATGTCGATATTATTGTCACACAATATATCTTCATAGTATTAGCCCACTTTGAACCACACCTAGTTTGATAACAAACTATTTAACACAAATGCCCTCCTTTACTGCTACTATAGCAGTCATATACTTAGCCTTTTGTTGTAGTATCCGTCACAATGTCTCAACTTTGGAACTCATCCAAATCCATCATGGAACATCCTTTCCATTACATTGTGCCACCCATAGTCTAAATTGAGATAAATTTAATTTGTATCTTGTGACAAAACTAGTATTAATGTAACACTTTATAATGAACTACCTTTAACTATTTTTCACTTATACATGATATATTCTTAGTTCTTCCAAAGCTCATAAGAATATCTTTACTATTGTCCAATGATCATCTTATGAATCATTCTGGTATATGCGAATAGTCAAAGAACAGGTATTAAGTACTCGGGGCCTATGGGACACAAGTGGGCATAAAAAACCAAATAACATATAATTGCCCACCGGTGCCACTTTCATTAGTTATCACATCAATTTAATAATTGTAATTAAAGACATGATCATCTCCACCAATAAGCATCTGCCAGCATTAACATCTGCCAGCATTCCAACAACTGGGGTACTCGACAACACGAGATCGCACCTGAGCAAGCAACTACGACTCGCAAGGCCAGCTATCTACCAAACAACAGGTATTAGGAGGTGTCCATGGCAATATAAAGGATGCACGGGGTATAACTGGTGCACAGAAACTAAAGCATCGCGACACGGATAGCATAGATCAACAGGAGGAAATAAAGACTATAAATGCAATATAGGTAGAAGGGGACGAGATGCTCGCCTAGGAAACACTGTCGACGGATCATATCCGGAGAACTTGTCGATACTCGCATCAACTCATCGGCCTAATCCGCAAAGAAGCAAACACTAGAAGAAACATCGGATGCAATATTTCATACTACGGCAGAAGATCCGGCATTCTTATGATATGATGCATGTAGATGCGGTGCAATTAGGCAGTATTAAGCGGAACCAGGGTCCCGACAATCAATTAGACGGTTCAAGTTGATTAGGTACCCCGCAATTTAAATGTTGTATTAACAGGGCGAAACATGGCATCGGTTCGCTACACCAATTTAAATGGAGTCCGGAATAAGACAAAGATATCCTGCATATAGACTCCATATTTAATTTAGGTGAATCGACTATTTAACCCAACCCACCAGATGACATGTATGCAAGCATGATGATTTAATGATGCGACAGGTATATGTCATATTATAAAAATAGAGGCTTAGGGTCACACATCTGGGTTCGGAAGATCTTGGGTTCCGGGGGTTCGGGGTCCGGTCTCAGGGTTTGACGGGGGAACGGTTTGACGAGATCGGTCTTGGACAACGGAAGGAGAGCTTGGCGTTCCGGGAAGAAGGACTTGGTTTGGCGTCGGGGGCGCATCGGATTTGCCCTGGTCGGTGTCGATCTTGTCGTCACGAAGATCTTGTCGGGTCCTCGTATCGGCCGGTCTTGGTGTTTAGGATGAAGAACTTGGCGTCCTGCGGTTCCATGTCGACGTGCTCAACGTCCTCGATGGAGAACTTGGTGTTCCGTGTCGGCGACCTTGGCGTCCGAGTTCTCGGGCATCGGATCCGGGAAGGAGGTCTTGATGTACCGGCCTGTTGTCATTCTTTGGTCTTCTGTTCTCGGCGACCTGGGGGTGGGTTCGAACGAACTTGGTTCGGCTTCGGTGGTCAAGGTGACATGTCCGGTGCCGGTGTCGATCGACGTGACGATCTTGACGCATCTGGTCACCTCATGGGAATATGGCTCTCGTTGCAGATCTTGTCGCGACTGACTTGGAAGGTAGCTGCAAGGGCGGTTGCACGCCTGCTCGAAACTTTACACGGAGCAACGGACAAACTGATTTAGGGGCAAACAGACACACACAAACAAGCATAGGGGACACACACATGCTGGCAGAGAGGACAAGAGGTGGCGCCTTGGGACCTGGGACTCGAGCAGGCGGGGCTGAGGACGGCCTGGCGACGGAGCACACGGCGGCCCCTGGGGAGGATGCGGCGAGGGAGCGGCCAGGCTTGGAAGAGAGCTTGCTCTGGACAGAGAGGGGAGCCTCTGCACCTCAGAGGGCACAGGGGTACAGAGGGGGGTGGCGGGGACGAGGGCGAGGGAGGCCATGGTGAGACGGTGGCGGGAGCAGGACCGTGGGTTCCTGGCCGACCGGAGCTGCAACAGAGAGCCAGGGAAGAGGCCGTTGTCGGGCAGGGGCCCGCGGTCAGAGGGCTCAGACGCGGCCGAGGTCGACGGGGAAGGAGGCGGGGTCGAGGACCTGTGCAGGGAGGAGGGACACGTGGAAGGGGACGAGGAGGATGCGGACGAGGCCGGCGGTGGCGCATCTGGTGGCGGGCGGCCACGGGAGGAAGGGAGGGAGGCAGCGGTGGTAGGTGGACGAGGAGGGGTTGGTCACTGGCGACGGCCGGAGCGACGCCGAGGGAGAGACGGTGGTGGAGAGGCGAGGCCCCGGCGGTGCGGAGCTCGGTGGTGGAGGCCGGCAGAGGGGATGCGGGGGTGGGAGATGGCGAGGAGGAAGAGACGAGGGGAGGGGTAGGTGGCGTACGGGGTGGACGGGCGGTTCGAGGCCAGGGTGTCCGCGTGTGTGAGCGGGGTGGACCACGCGCGGTTGGGTGGCGTGCCCAGGTGGTGGACCTGGTCGGGCGGGGGTGCGGGGCAGGAGCCCGAGGTGGTCACACGGGGTGGCGGGAGCGTGTGTGGCGTGTGGCGGGTTTGGACAGGTGGGGAGGTGGTTGGCGTGTGGGGTGGATAAGGGGAGGGTTAGGGTTAGGTGGAGGGAGAAATAGGGGGATTGGTGAGGTGGCAAGCGGCGATTGGATGGAGTGAGGTGGCGGGGGGCTGGGTAGGATTAGGGGTAGGGTATTTGGTAGAAAAGGGTTTGGGGGTGGTCGGCCGTGTCGAATCGGCCCGGTTCGGCTGCCCCCCGAAAAAATAAAATAATTATTTTATTATTTAAAACGGGGATTTTGAAATCCGTTGGTAGACGAAACAAAATATTCCGGAGACCCGGGTTTTAATTTGAATAAAGGCGGGAATATTTAGAAAACAAAACCAGGCTTTTCGAAAATAGTTTTAGACAAATCCATGCATGATGACATGACGATGCTCAAATGCAGTGTGGCATGATGACATGAGCATGCGGTCATGATGATGCAATGCACATAAACACATCGATTTTCTAGTAGTGGTTTTTGCGGGGCGCCACAATTCGACACCACTAACAATGGATCTCTCCCTCGAGATCCGCCTCATGGTAACAGAAAGAAGGTCGGCGATCGGAATCTTCTCGCTTCGTGTAGATCCCCGTGATACCACTAACAAGAGGTCCTTGTTCGTGAATCGTCGAGAGAACACTCCGGAAACAAAAGGCGAAGGTAGAGGTATCAACAAATAAAGCCACCTCTAACTTTGATAGAAAGAGAGAAACGACGCATTCTTATCCACTTCAATGTACGAGAGAAAATAGAGTGAGTAGTCGGCATGGGGGCCAATCCATCACGCACCCAAACTATTACTCCGCACAATCAGTAGAAAGCGTGCAACCATTCTCGGAATCAAACTGAAGATCTCGACAATCGAGGTTCGGAACAAAGGGGTGATGTAGGATCTGCATCGGATCTGGCGTAGATGATGACGTCGTCTCGAAAAACACCAGAAGGCACAAGAGGGAACAGAGAGAAGTCCAACAGATGAAGGATTCCTCGGATAGCACGAAGACCGGATGTAGAAGCACCGTTACCAAAGAAGGAAGCAAAACCCTGAAGGTACGACGGAAACCCAACCACGAGAAAACCTGGACTAGAAGAAGGGAAGAGAACAGATTTAAAACACGCAGAGGTAAGAGGAGAACAGCAGAGGATAAGGAGTAAAATGGACCTAATCAGATCTATCCAACCGATTTTGCAAAATAGTTTTGACACTCTACTTCGGCCGTTAGCTAGGTTATCCTACAGGATGGACTTGTGGGGTATCGTAACTGCTGGGCTCTGATACCACTCTGTAACACCCTCGAATCGGCCCTATGCAAGTTTTAGCCCTTTCTGCCAAACCCGCATAGAAACGATTCAAGGACGCCCACCAGGCACTTTCGTGCAGGTGGAAAACGAAGTAATACCATTACACAACAGTCCTCGATGGGACCCACAGAACTGATATATATACAACACGACTCCAAGAGTCAAAAATACAGATATACAATACAAAGATCCAAATCACCTTGAAAACGATACAGCGTCCGAGTATGGACAAGATGCAAATTGGGCTAAGAGCCCTGAAGAATAACCAATGGCGTCGATAACCCTGCCCAGGCCAAGCCGGAAGGGTAACCCTGCTAACGACGTCGATCTCAAACCTGCTAAAACAAAAGGGGTGCCGACAAAGGGCAAAGGAAAAGAGGAGCGTCAGTACTGAGGCCAGTACACGGTGAGGCTAGAATTCGGCGGCTCTCGCCTACATAGGTATGGTGGGCTGAAGCGGCAGCGCAGCGGTACTAAACAACCTATAGAGACTCGATTAACTGTCGGCTATTAGAGAGAGATAAGAAAGACCTATTCGGTTCCAACCTGATACTAACACCAAACATACCCATTCTGGTATTTCCCCCTCGAGACCAAACGAGGAAGTCGGACCAAGGAACTCACACAGTTGGCAATTTTACTCATTCCGTTATAGTTGCAGCACTTACTAATCAGATGTAGATAACATGAGTCATCCTGATAGCATAAGTAGTGGGCAGTTTTAATCACCATTCCGTTGTAGTTGGAACATTTACTAGTCAGATATAATTGTCCTGAGGAATCCCAAAACCTAGCATCTTTTGGCACTTTTATCACATTCCATTAGAGTTGCAATACTTACTAGGCAGGTATAGTATGACACAGATCACCACAGATCCACCAGTTGTTGGCATTTTTATTATCCATTCCATTGTAGTGAAGCTGATTACTAGTCACATATTAAGTCAAATTTATAACACTACTTTAGTTATGCTTGTCTATGATCGAGATACTATGCTCCAAGTTGTCCATAACCGCGGACACGGCTTTCAGAAAGTTTTACCCTGCAGGGGTGCACAAATAGCAACACACACTCGATCAACCTCGGAAAAACCAACTCAAAACCCAGCGAGGCTTTCACGACAAAGCAATCACAGGATTCATAAATATTTCAGGGGGCCACCCCATTAAGCTACCCGCAACGAAGTTGGCCGGCTCCAAGATGGACCCAAGGTTTGTGTCAATGGCTGTAAACGATTGGGAACCCGAAAGTGTGACTGGGCTTGTCGATACCGCGAAAACATCCCACGATCCAAAATAGTACAGGTGCTCCACGCACAATCTTAAATAAAGCAGTAACATGGCATAAGTACAGGATAGTAAATAAAACCCCAAACTAGTTTGTGGCCCCAAGAAATAGAAATGAATCAAGCTCTAGCTCAGGGGGGTCCATAAGGCCTCCCGGATGTGGATAGTGCAAATAGTCAAAGAACAGGTATCAAGTACTCGGGGCCTACGGGACACAAGTGGGCATAAAAAACCAAATAACATATAATTGCCCACCGGTGCCACTTTCATTAGTTATCACATCAATTTAATAGTTGTAATTAAAGACATGATCATCTCCACTAATAAGCATCTGCCAGCACTAACATCTCCCAGCATTCCAACAACTGGGGTACTCGACAACACGAGATCGCACCTGAGCAAGCAACTACGACTCACAAGGCCAGCTATCTACCAAACAACAGGTATTAGGAGGTGTCCATGGCAATATAAAGGCTGCACGGGGTATAACTGGTGCACGGAAACTAAAGCATCGTGACACGGATAACAATAGATCAACAGGAGGAAATAAAGACTATAAATGCAAAATAGGTAGAAGGGGAAGAGATGCTCGCCTGGGAAACACTGCCGACGGATCATATCCGGAGAACTTGTCGATACTCGCATCAACTCATCGGCCTAATCCGCGAAGAAGCAAACACTAGAAGAAACACCGGATGCAATATTTAATACTACGGCAGAAGATCCGGCATGCTTATGATATGATGCATGTAGATGCGGTGCAATTAGGCAGTATTAAGCGGAACCGGGGTCCCGACAATCAATTAGACGGTTCAAGTTGTTTAGGTACCCTACAATTTAAATGTTGTATTAACATGGCGAAACATGGCATCGGTTCGCTACACCAATTTAAATGGAGTCCAGAATAAGACAAAGATATCCCGCATATAGACTCCATATTTAATTTAGGTGAATCGACTATTTAACCCAACCCACCAGATGACATGTATGCAAGCATGATGATTTAATGATGCGACAGGTATATGTCATATTATAAAAACAAAGGCTTAGGGTCACACATCTGGGTTCGGAAGATCTTGGGTTCCGGGGGTTCGGGGTCCGGTCTCAGGGTTCGACGGGGGAACGGTTTGACGGGATCAGTCTTGGACAACAGAAGAAGAGCTTGGCGTTCCGGGAAGAAGGACTTGGTTTGGCGTCGGGGGCGCATCGGATTTGCCCTGGTCGGTGTCGATCTTGTCGTCACGAAGATCTTGTCGGGTCCTCGTATCGGCCGGTCTTGGCGTTCGGGATGAAGAACTTGGCGTCCTGCGGTTCCATGTTGACGTGCTCGACGTCCTCGATGGAGAACTCGGTGTTCCGTGTCGGCGACCTTGGCGTCCGAGTTCTCGGGCATCGAATCCGGGAAGGAGGTCTTGATGTACCGGCCTGTTGTCGATCTTCGGTACCGCGGGTTCTCGATGACCCAGGGGTTCAGGGTTCGAACGAACTTGGTTCGGCTTCGGTGGTCGAGGTGACATGTCCGGTGCCGGTGTCGATCAACGTGACGATCTTGACGCATCTGGTCACCTCATGGGCATATGGCTATCGTTGCAGATCTTGTCGCGACTGACTTGGAAGGTAGCTGCTTAGGGCAGGTTGCAAGCTCGAAACTTTACACGGAGCAACAGACAAACTGATTTAGGGGCAAACGGACACACACAAACAAGCATAGGGGACACACACATGCTGGCAGAGAGGACAAGAGGTGGCGCCTTGGGACCTGGACTGAGCAAAGGGGCTGAGGGAGGGGCGGGCGACGGAGCACCTGGCGGCCTCGGGAGGATGCGCGAGGGCGGCGGGCTCGAAGGAGAGCTATGCTGGGTGGCGCGGGTGGGAGGGAGCATAGAGGCGGCAGGCGGGCGGCCAGCCGGAGACGGAGGGGGGGGGGCAGGGGGGGCAGGCGAGAGGGAGGCCGTGGTGAGACGGTGGCGGGAGCAGGGCCGCGGGTTCCTGGCCGACCGGAGCTGCAACAGAGAGCCAAGGAAGAGGCCGATGTCGGGCAGGGGCCCGCGGTCGGAGGGCTCAGATGCGACCGAGGTCGACGGGGAAGGAGGCGGGGTCGAGGACCTGCACAGGGAGGAGGGACGCGTGGAAGGGGATGGGGAGGAGGCGGACGAGGCCGGCGGCGGCGTATCTGGTGGCGGGCGGCCGCGGGAGGAAGGGAGGGAGGCGGCGGTGGTAGGTGGACGAGGCGGGGTTGGTCGCTGGCGACGGCCAGAGCGACGCCGAGGGAGAGACGGCGGTGGAGAGGCGAGGCCACG
Source organism: Avena insularis (assembly GCA_023614405.1). Lineage (NCBI taxonomy): Eukaryota > Viridiplantae > Streptophyta > Magnoliopsida > Poales > Poaceae > Avena > Avena insularis. The sequence goes on along the minus strand of CM042696.1, from coordinate 459,370,307 downwards.
GCGGCGCGGAGCTCGGTGGCGAAGGCCGGAAGAGGGGATGCGGGGGTGGGAGATGGCGAGGAGGAAGAGACGAGGAAAGGGGTAGGTGGCGTACGGGGTGGACGGACGGTTCGAGGCCAGGGTGCCTGCGCGCGTGAGCGGGGTGGACCACGCGTGGTTGGGTGGCGTGCCCAGGTGGTGGACCTGGTCGGGCGGGGGTGCGGGGCAGGAGACCGAGGTGGTCGCACGGGGTGGCGGGAGCGTGTGTGGCGTGTGGCGGGTTTGGACAGGTAGGGAGGTGGCTGGCGTGTGGGGTGGAGAAGGGGAGGGTTAGGTGGCGGGAGAAATAGGGGGATTGGTGAGGTGGCAAGCGGCGATTGGATGGAGTGAGGTGGCGGGGGGCTGGGTAGGATTAGGGGTAGGGTATTTGGTAGAAAAGGGTTTAGGGGTGGTCGGCCGGGTCGAATCAGCCCGGTTCGGCCGTCCCCTAAAAAATAAAATAATTATTTTATTATTTAAAACGGGGATTTTGAAATCCGTTGGTAGATGAAACAAAATATTCCGGAGACCCGGGTTTTAATTTGAATAAAGGCGGGAATATTTAGAAAACAAAACCAGGCTTTTCGGAAATAGTTTTAGACAAATCCATGCATGATGACATGACGATGCTCAAATGCAATGTGGCATGATGTGAGATCCAGGCACATGGCTTAATAGGATTGATAGGATACCCATATCAACAAGTTGCAACTTCTTTTCTGGAAGCTCATTCGAAAAGAACTCTAAGGTTAAGCGTGCTTGGCCTAGAGCAATTCTAGGATGGGTGACCGACCGAAGTGAAACGGGTGCGCTGCAGTGAGGACAAAGTGCGCAAAAGACTAGTGTTGGTCTGTGGGGTCCTAGATATCCTATTAAGCTTCAGAGTGACACCCGGGCCTAGGAGTGGACGGGTGTTACAAGTGGTATCGAGCCGACCCTTGCGATTACACGGTGTGCGGTTAGTGGCGACATGTGGAGCATGGCGTGTGGCCTGGAGTGGACACGGCATGGCACATGTGCCGCAAGACTAGACTAACAGATGCGTGCCAAGAGGAACGTTCTTAGGTGTGCTTGATCGTTGAGGGCTTCGATCTTCTCAAGGGTGGGTGTATGTGAGATCCAGGCACATGGCTTAATAGGATTGATAGGATACCCATATCAACAAGTTGCAACTTCTTTTCCTAAGCTCATTCGAAATAACTCTAAGGTTAAGCGTGCTTGGCCTAGAGCAATTCTAGGATGGGTGACCACCGAAGTGGGTAACGGGTGCACACGAGTGAGGACAAAGTGCGCAGAAAAGACTAGTGTTGGTCTGTGGGGCCAGTCTAGATATCCTATTAAGCTGCCAGGAGTGACACCCCCCGGGCCCAGGAGTGGACGGAGTGTTACACATGATGACATGAGCATGCGGTCATGATGATGCGATGCACATAAACACAGCGATTTTCTAGTAGTGGTTTTTGCGGGGCCCCACAATCTAGCTACTACATGGACCTGTAGTCTAGGGATGAACTACTCATGCATCACACCGGAGGCTTGCATGGTGGTGAAGAAGGTCTCCAGGGTGAATTCTTCCCTCTGGCAGGGTGCCGAGAAGAGCTTCAGATCCCTCCCGATCTAGGGATGGAGATGACGGCGGCTATAGACGCTTTCATGGAATTTTGATCGGGTACTTAGGGTTTCTGTATCAGAGGCATATTATAGGCGAAAGGGGAGGCCGAGGGGGTGCCCTAGGCGGCCACACCACCCCCTGGTGCGGGCCAGGCCTAGCCGCGCGGCCAGGTGGTGTGGCCGGCCTCTGGCCCCTCTTCGTCTTGTATTTTGGCTCTGTGTCCCCCTCGGTGAAATATCGACTTTGGCTTTTGTCCCATCCAATTCCGAGAATATTCATTTTCTGACTTTCCTGAAACCAAAAATAGCAGAAAGCAAAAGGCAATCGTGGCATCTTGTTAATAGGTTAGTCCAAGAAAGTGTATAAAAATACTCCAAAGTGTGGACAAACCATAAGAAAGTAGATATAAAACAAGCATGGAACATCAAAAATTAGAGATACATTAGCAACGTATCACGGCTGAAGTTGACGAGTCCGAAGACCCGGGCGCCATACGCGACCCCGTCGTTGTGGGCGTCCGACAGCAGTCGGTCGCACTAGGAGAGGCACTACTAGCCGCACTGGACGAAGAATATGGGCCGCAGTCGGGGGCCCCATCTGCATGGGAAGGATCCGCACCATGCATAGGTGTGACGTTGATCGGTGTATGATCGACATGACGAGTAGGCGGGGAGGCATCAAGTAATTTGAGCCTCGCACCACGATTATGACCTGCACCATGGTTAGGCAACAGTGTAGGAGAGTGTGCAACATCAACAAATTGGTCAGAATGTAAAGGAGTATGAGAGGATGGTGGTGGAGTAGATGCGAACGTGATTTGGGAGAAAGGAAACATAGTCTCATCAAACACAACATCACGAGAGATATAAACTCGGTTAGAGGAATGTGTAGGCATTTGTATCCTTTATGAATGGAACTGTAACCAAGAAAGACACACTGTTTAGAATGAAATTCAAGTTTTTTATTCTTGTATGGATGGAGGTGTAACCAACAGGCACACCCAAAAACCTTTAAAAAGGTGTAGTCAGGTGTCTCACCAAGGAGGCGTTCAAGGGGAGTTTGCATATTAAGGACTCGTGTAGGTAGACGATTAATGAGAAAACATGCGGTAGAGAAAGCATCACTCCAAAAACGGTAGGGAGCCGAAGCATGCGCAAGGAGGGTTAGGCCAGTCTCTACAATGTGACGGTGTTTACGCTCAGCGGTGCCATTTTGTTGACTCGTAGAGACACGATGGGAGATGCCAATGTTAGAAAAGAATTTGTTTAGCTTAATATATTCACCACCCTAGTCACTTTGAACATGGATAATTTTTCTATTTAATAGGCGTTCAACATGTTGCTGAAATTGAAGGAAAATTTGGAACACAATATATTTATGCTTGAGAAGGTAAAGCCATGTAAAATGACTGTAGGTATCAATAAAACTGACATAGTACTGGTGTTCACTAACGGAGGTTTGAGCAGAGCCCCAAACATCCGAAGAAATAATCTCAAGAGGTGTAGTAGCAACACGACTCGACACAGGAAAAGGTAATTGATGACTCTTGCCTTGTTGACAAGCATCACAAACTACAACATTATTGACTGACAACGATGGAAGTTCATAATGACCCAAGACATTCTGAACAATGGGAGTGGATGGATGACCTAGACGAGAGTGCCACTGATCTCGTGACACCCTGACACCGCGGAAAGCTTGTTTCGTGGACTCGACGTTGAAATTATAGAGACCTCCACGAATCCCCCCTCTAAGCAGAACCTCCTTCGCAGCATGTGCCTTAATGAGAAAATACGATGGGTGAAACTCAAAGAAAACATTGTTGTCATATGCAAACTGTCTAACGGATAGGAGATTATGTGTAATGGAGGGGATGTGGAGAATATTTTTAATATGGAGTAGATGTGATGATGTAGGAATTATAGACTGGCCAATATGTGTAATGCGCATACCTATGCCACTGGCAGTTTGGACCTGGTCCTTGCCATGGTTCTGTTCATTCACAGCAAGCTTGTTGAGGTCATTGGTAAAGTGTCACATTGCGCCTGTATTAGGGTACCAACTAGGATCGATCATGTAGGAGGTTGTAGTGCCGCCGCTCGGCTGCTTGAAGGAAGCCACCTGCTTCGCCATGTTTCAGCCGTCATTGCCAACGCCTAGGAAGGTAGCGAGGAAGCGCTTGAAGCAGCAGGAGGCTACGTGGCCGACCTTGCCACATATCTGGCACACGGGACGATTGCCGCCAGAGGGTCTTGTGGGCGCCATCAGGCGAGGAGTAGATGGCTGATTGCCTCGGCCACCATTAGCTTGACGCGAGGCGTAGTTGGCGATGTTGAGATCGACGCTGCCAGGAGTAGGGCGTGAGGCAGCAACGACATAGTTGGAGAAGTGAACATCGGCCCGAAGCTCCACACGCTTGCTGTCAGCATGCTGCTCGACGCTCAGTAGCTGAGCATACACATCGCGCATCGGGAGCGTGTCCATGATCGGACGAGCACCGACGTGATCCGCAAGTGCGCCGTAGTCACTGTCGAGACCGGCGAGGAGGTATGAGTTAAACTCGGAGGACTGGAGTGGCTAGCCGATGGAGTCCAGTTGGTCGGCTAGGCCCTTGAGCTCGTTGAAGTAGATGGTGGCGGTCTTATCCAGCTTCTTTCACTTGGAGAGGGCGGTGCGGAGCGCCATGATGCGCGAGGTGGTTTGGGTGGTGTAGCTCGCCTCAAGAGTCTCCCATGCCTCCTGAGACGTGGCCGCGAGCATGACCATGTTGATCAGCTCCTTGGTGAGAGAGGAGACCATGCCGGAGAGGATCGCCTTATCTTGTTGGTGCCAGGCACCATACTCCGGGTTGGGGATGGTGGCCGGGATTTGAGGTGCCGACTCTTTGGCCGCTGGGTTAGGGATCTCAGCGTCAGGGCAGGGGACGGTGCCATCAACGAATCCATAGATCAGATTGCTCCGAAGGATCGGAATGACCTGTGTACGCCAGTAGAGGTAGTTGTTGGGGGTAAGCCGGATGGTGATGGAGCTAGCGATGACGATCGGAGAAGCGGGGATCCGTGATGCCATGGTAGCCCTCTCGCTCATGGACGATCCAGTGCTCAGGGATCCGCTAGCGCCGCTCGAGAGGAGGGAGGAGACACTCCGATTAGGAGAGGCGGCAGCGGCGGTGTTGGACGACAGCATGGTGGGCGCAGTGGTCGAGTTACGGCGGCGGCGGCGGAAGGTAGGGAGTACGGCGGCGCGACCTAGGGTTGTAGGCGGAAGCGAGGGTAGAGCCAATCGGGCTCTGATACCATGTGAGAATAATTGGTAGGATATTGTACAGCCTCAATAGGGCTTGCCTCTCTCATATATATTATACTATAGCTTAAGCCTGAGCAAAAGCGAGCCATCTGAGGTCATCTGTGCGCGCGCACGTTTCTGGCCGTCTGACTTTCACTCGGTGTCATCTCAACCATGCAGTTTCAGGTGTTGACGGAAGGCTTACAAGCTGGTCCCTCCCGTCCCAGCCCCCACCCACCCCATCTTTGTCCCCTTCCCCTCCAACCGAGCTCTCGCCCATCCTGGCCTCCTGTCCGCCCCCAGCAATGTGCACCGCCCCATCCACTCATGAGCTCTCCCTCTCACCTTCACTCCCTCCGCCCCCTCCACTAACGAGGCCACCGCCTCCCGTCCAGCTCCTGCATCCAGCGTCGACCGCCTCTGCTTTCTCGCCTTGAATCTTTCCAGTACCGATTCAACATCGCCCCCGACCTCGCGCACCCGTCTGCCACCATGCTTTGCCGGTGGTGAGGAAGATAAGGAAGAAGTCAGCGCGTGGGATGGTGGGATGAGCGAGAGGGGGCAGTGATGGCAACAATCGTGGCCACTTTTCGTTGGAACTTCAAGTGCAGAGTGTTGTAGCAAGCTTCTTTTCCCTACAAGGGTGACTCGAGGGTTTTTATCGAATTCTCGGGGAATTGGTTATGGAAGGGTTTTTGTCTTCTCCTCTTCAGGTAACCTATAAAGTAAAATAATTTGTCTTGTGTCCCCAACTCCACCAAGTGGTTGTCAAGCACAAGGTTTCGTATTAGTAATATGAAATAAATATAAAGTAAACTAAAATAAATAAAGTAAAGAAATGCAAATGGAAGATAATAGAGTTGTTTTTGGATTTTTTATGAGTGATTGCAAGAAGAGAATGTATTTTTGTATTTTCGAAATAAAAAATTGCAAAAAATATAAAAGATAGTAGATGTAATGGAAAGGTGTTTCTTATGATTAAAATTGGACCGGGGTTCATAGCTTCACTTGTTTACTCTCTTTTTAAGTTGCAGTGATCACAAAACAATTTTTTAATAATAAATTTTCATGAAAATTCTATATCTGTTTGATAAGAAATCAATATGGGCATCACGTTCAAACATAGAGATAAAATACTGTTGGGTATAATCTTGATATATGTATCTGCATATTATTTCAGTTTTGCATGGGTAGCTAGTCAGTATATTTAGTTGTGCAGCAGTACATGTGACATGTACAAGTTGGTGATGGATCAACCAAAAGAACATGCAGGGTGAGACGCCGAGGTGTCGCGAGAAGCTAACCTTGCCGTGTGAAGCGGTACTGCATGTAGGTATTGGAGCTAACGGGCTGCAGAAGTTATCTAGTAAGAAGTGGTCATAGTTTGTTAGTGTGTGGATGCATGTAGTTAGTTAGTGGAGCAGATCGTGTGCATAGGAACCGGGCAGGTTGTTGCCCGGCAGTGTGTGCGTGTGTGAGTCTACTTAAACAAAGTTGTAATCGTGTTTCCTAAGAGAGTGAAAAGAGAGAAGAGAAAAGCCGTGAAGGCACCAAAACTTCTGTATTTGAGAGAGCTGTGCGATGCAGCAAGTGAGAGATTCAGAGAGTTGAGAGAATCAACTCCATCAAATACATCTTCCTTATACTCCTCAAGAAAGAAAAACTCCATACAATCTTGAATTAAGAACAAATCAAAATATAACTTTAAATAATATAACATGATGTTTAAAATACAAATATGCTATCTTGATCTAACAAGATTATCACACTGTCACATGATAAATATAGCACATGATTTCAATTTATCCCTATTATGGGTATATAGTATAAATACATGGTATATACAAGCCTACTTATGTGCAAAGTACTATGTCTAACCGCCAGTAGTACTCCTCGGCCCTCAGCTCTGCCATGGCCTCCGCCAAGCCGCTCCTCTGTTTCCTCCCGGGCCTCGCCTTCCTCGCAATGACCCTCGCCATGGCCGCCTACCGCGGCGACCCGCTCACCGACCTGCAGTGGCTCTTCGTCCGGAGCTGGCTGGCCGCGATGTTCGCGCTGGCCATCGTCAAGGTGGCCATCGCCGACCGAGGGATGATGGGCATCGAGGCGCGCTGGGAGCGGGCGCTCATCCGCTGGCTCCTGCTGCTGGCCGTCGGCCTCAGCGTCTTCCCCTCCTTCGTCGCCCTCGACTACGTCGCCCGCATGCTGCTGCTCGGCGCGGGGGCGACCCATGCGTGCGCCGTCGTGCTCGTGGCCGTGCACCTCCGCCTCGGCTGGGTGGCAATCTTCGGAGCCTAGTCGGTCGTCGCGCCAACCGGTGGGATTTGTACCAGCAATACTAGTAGCGATCATATGAAGGGTGCTTCGTTAGTTAGTCTAGAAATTAAGTTGGAAGTCGGCCTGCTAGTTGCATAGTAACTTTAGGGAGTTCGTGCGTGGTGTTTGTGTTTGTCTCCGAATGAAACCTGTGTCTTGTATCCAGATTTAATGTACTGCATGCCACCAGTTGCAGAGCTAAACCTGGTTCATCCCTTACCGCTAGTTAGTCTAAACGTACTGCTTGTCTTCTTCTTCCTGTGGATATCCTTAACACAGCTCTGCTCCTCAGAGTGGTTGAACAGAGCGGGGTTTTTCCATGGCGGGGGAGGAGACCAAGACGACGCTTGCAGCTCTTCTTCCCGTCAGATGTCTCGCTCCACGCAGCCAGGAAGGACTGCTTAGCCGCTTAGGTGGTCATCCATGGCAAGGTTGGGCAGGGACACGAAACTTTGCTCTCCGTTTCTAGTTAGGGTATCCTGTTTGGGGGTTCGTTGATTTACTTGTTGGTCTGATTATTCTCTCTCATTTTTCCTCTCATGATTTCGTATTTTTGTTGCTATTCAGGTGTGAGATGCACTACAGGAGAAAGCGGAGACGCCGATGGCCGAACAACTACGCCGACGGCCATTTGTCGGGGCCATCGGCGTAGAGGCCTCTCCAGGCCAGCTGCCCACTCCGGCCGTCGGCGGAGCTCCCCCAGTCGGCGTAGCTAAAGGTGCCCTTGGCGAAGAGGGGCTGTCGGTGTAGCAAATCCGGCTGTGCCGATGGTGGCTGTCTGCACGGAGTTGGTTGGCCGGGGGAGACGCTACGCCGACGGCTAAGCCATCGGCACAACCTCACTATTTTTCATTCATTCTCTTTTAGCCATATATTTCATACTAATTTATATATTACTCTGACTGTAGTCATTTGTACCGTCCCAAATAGCAGTTTCCATCTACGTAATTGCAGGAATCCCATGAAAACTTGTGTGTTGTCCTAAAATACCTGAACAGGTGGGGTAAAAGACAGTTCGCGCGCATGCGATAACAGTTCGAAACAAACTCAAACTGTAAAGAAGGTCAGACCGGGGATCTAGACATTGCATCCATATACCTTCCACCACACTTGGACACATATACTAGGTCACGTGCAAGTTCCAGTGGGATTCCGGAGCTCTGGCCGTCCTTTTCCAGCGAAACCCTAGTCGGTGGGGCCCGCGGGTCTACCCCTGTAGCTTTCTTAGTACAAGGTTCAGACAATGCGCTTTTTTGTTGGTTTAGCTTTGTTTAGGTCATATCTACATGGAAAACAAAGGTTGGGACCTTATAGCACATGCTAGCCCCGCGGTATGCCCGCAGCGGGACTATTACCCCTACACGTCCAGGAATCTACTAAGTGTTATCGTACGCGGGTCTACCCCTGTAGCTTTCTTAGTACGAGGTTCACACAACGCGCTTTTTTGTTGGTTTAGCTTTGTTTAGATCATATCTACATGGAAAACAAAGGTTGGGACCTTATAGCACATGCTAGCCACCGGTATACCCATGATGGGTATTACCCATACGTCAGGAATCTACTAAGTGTTATCGCACGCATGTGAAGAAGGTCAGACCGGGGATCTAGACATTGCATCCATGGACCTTCCACCACACTTGGACACATATACTAGGTCCACGTGCAAGTTCCAGTGGGATTCCGGAGCTCCGGCGTCCTTTTCCAGCGAAACCCTAGTCGGTGGGGCCCGCGGGTCTACCCCTGTAGCTTTCTTAGTACGAGGTTCAGACAACGCGCTTTTTTGTTGGTTTAGCTCTGTTTAGCTCATATCTACATGAAAAACAAAGGTTAGGACCTTATAGCACATGCTAGCCACCCGGTATACCCGCAGCGGGACTGTTACCCCTACATGTTAAGGAATCTACTAAGTGTTATCGCACGCGGGTCTACCCTTGTAGCTTTCTCAGTACGAGGTTCAGACAACGCGTTTTTTGTAAGTTTAGCTTTGTTTAGGTCATATCTACATGGAAAACAAAGGTTGGGACCTTATAGCACATGCTAGCCACCCGGTATACCCGCAGCGGGACTGTTACCCCTACACGTCCAGGAATCTACTAAGTGTTATCGCACGCATGTGAAGAAGGTCAGACCGGGGATCTAGACATTGCATCCATGGACCTTCCATCACACTTGGACACATATACTAGGTCCACGTGCAAGTTCCAGTGGGATTACGGAGCTCCGGCTGTCCTTTTCCAGCGAAACCCTAGTCGATGGGGCCCGTGGGTCTACCCCTGTAGCTTTCTTAGTACGAGGTTGAGACAACGCGATTTTTTGTTGGTTTAGCTTTGTTTAGGTCATATCTACATGGAAAACAAAGGTTGGGACATTATAGCACATGCTAGCCACCCGGTATACCCGAAGCGGGACTGTTACCCTACACGTCCAGGAATCTACTAAGTGTTATCGCACGCGGGTCTACCCCTGTAGCTTTCTTAGTACGAGGTTCAGACAACACGCTTTTTTGTTGGTTTAGCTTTGTTTCGGTCATATCTACATGGAAAACAAAGGTTGCACATGCTAGCCCCCCGGTATACCCGCAGCGGGACTATTACCCCTACACGTCCAGGAATCTACTAAGTGTTATCGCACGCGGGTCTACCCCTATAGCTTTCTTAGTACGAGGTTTAGACAACGCGCTTTTTTCTTGGTTTAGCTTTTTTTAGGTCATATCTACATGGAAAACAAAGGTTGGGACCTTATAGCACATGCTAGCCACCCGTATACCCTTGGTAGGGCATTACCCTACACGTCCAGGAATCTACTAAGTGTTATCACGCATGTGAAGAAGGTCAGACCGGGGATCTAGACATTGCATCCATGGACCTTCCACCACACTTGGACACATATACTAGGTCCACGTGCAAGTTCTAGTGGGATTCCGGAGCTCCGGCGGTCCTTTTCCAGCGAAACCCTAGTCGATGGGGCCCGTGGGTCTACCCATGTAGCTTTCTTAGTACGAGGTTCAGACAACGCGATTTTTTGTTGGTTTAGCTTTGTTTAGGTCATATCTACATGGAAAACAAAGGTTGGGACCTTATAGCACATGCTAGCCACCCGGTACCCAAGGAATTTATTACCCCTACACGTCCAGGAATCTACTAAGTGTTATCGCACGCGGGTCTACCCCTGTAGCTTTCTTAGTACGAGGTTCAGACAACACGCTTTTTGTTGGTTTAGCTTTGTTTAGGTCATATCTACATGGAAAACAAAGGTTGGGACCTTATAGCACATGCTAGCCCCCCGGTATACCCGCAGCGGGACTGTTACCCTACACGTCCAGGAATCTACTAAGTGTTATCGCACGCGGGTCTACCCCTATAGCTTTCTTAGTACGAGGTTCAGACAATGCGCTTTTTTCTTGGTTTAGCTTTGTTTAGGTCATATATACATGGAAAACAAAGGTTAGGACCTTATAGCACATGCTAGCCACCCGGTATACCCGCAGCGGGACTGTTACCCCTACACGTCCAGGAATCTACTAAGTGTTATCGCACGCATGTTAAGAAGGTCAGACTGGGGATATAGAAATTGCATCCATGGACCTTCCACCACACTTGGACACATATACTAGGTCCACGTGCAAGTTCCAGTGGGATTCCGGAGCTCCGGCGGTCCTTTTCCAGCAAAACCCTAGTCGGTGGGGCCCGCGGGTCTACCCCTGTAGCTTTCTTAGTACGAGGTTCAGACAACCCGCTTTTTTGTTGGTTTAGCTTTGTTTAGGTCATATCTACATGGAAAACAAAGGTTGGGACCTTATAGCACATGCTAGCCCCCCGGTATACCCGCAGCCGGACTGTTACCCCTACACGTCAACGAATCTACTAAGTGTTATCGCACGCATGTGAAGAAGGTCAGACCGGGGATCTAGACATTGCATCCATATACCTTCCACCACACTTGGACACATATACTAGGTCTCGTGCAAGTTCCAGTGGGATTCCGGAGCTCCGGCGGTCCTTTTCCAGCGAAACCCTAGTCGGTGGGGCTCGCGGGTCTACCCCTGTAGCTTTCTTAGTACGAGGTTCAGACAACGTGATTTTTTGTTGGTTTAGCTTTGTTTAGGTCATATCTACATGGAAAACAAAGGTTGGGACCTTATAGCACATGCTAGCCCCCGGTATACCCGCAGCGGGACTATTACCCCTACACGTCCAGGAATCTACTAAGTGTTATCGCACGCGGGTCTACCCCTTTAGCTTTCTTAGTACGGGATTCAGACAACGCGTTCTTTTGTTGGTTTAGCTTTGTTTAGGTCATATCTACATGGAAAACAAAGTTTGGGACCTTATAGCACATGCTAGCCACCCGGTATACCCTAGCTGACGGTACCCCTACACGTCCAGGAATCTACTAAGTGTTATCGCACGCATGTGAAGAAGGTCAGACCGGGGATCTAGACATTGCATCCATGGACCTTCCACCACACTTGGACACATATACTAGGTCCACGTGCAAGTTCCAGTGGGATTCCGGAGCTCCGACGGTCATTTTCCAGCGAAGCCCTAGTCGGTGGGGCCCGCGGGTCTACCCCTGTAGCTTTCTTAGTACGAGGTTCAGACAACGCGCTTTTTTGTTGGTTTAGCTTTGTTTAGGTCATATCTACATGGAAAACAAAGGTTGGGACCTTATAGCACATGCTAGCCCCCGGTATACCCGCAGCGGGACTATTACCCCTATACGTCCAGGAATCTACTAAGTGTCATCACACGCGGGTCTACCCCTGTAGCTTTCTTAGTACGAGGTTCAGACAACGCGCTTTTTTGTTGGTTTAGCTTTGTTTAGGTCATATCTACATGGAAAACAAAGGTTGGGACCTTATAGCACATGCTAGCGACCCGGTATACCCGCAGCGGGACTATTACCCCTACGCGTCAATGAATCTACTAAGTGTTATGGCACGCATGTGAAGAAGGTCAAACCAGGGATCTAGACATTACATCCATGGACCTTCCACCACACTTGGACACATATACTAGGTCCACGTGCAAGTTCCAGTGGGATTCCGGAGCTCCGGCGGTCCTTTTCCGGCGAAACCCTAGTCGGTGGGGCCCGCGGGTCTACCCTGTAGCTTTCTTTGTACGAGGTTCAGACAACGCAATTTTTTGTTGGTTTAGCTTTGTTGGTACCCTATAGCACCTTCGGTCCTTTTTTAGCGAAACCCTAGGAAGTGAGGGCCCCGGACTAGGGTTTCACGGGAAAAGGATAGTCGTAGAGCCGGTCTATATTTTATACGAAATAAATCAAAAGGAAGAGGAACAAAATAAAATAAAATATATTAACTAGGAGCAAATATAAAATTAAATATATTAAGTAGGAGCAAATAAAAAAAGAACCGGCAAAGAATAATAGGGCTGTGCCGACGGCGTAGGTCTTTTTTTGGTTAGCCCGAACCTGAAAAAAAAATTAAGGCTGTGCCGACGGTAATGCCGTCGGCGTTGGCCTTATTTTGGGTTGGACCAACCCGGCCCACCCCGAGCCTCTCCCCTCCACATTTGCCTCACCCCGCGCCGCCATCACCCCTCACCCCGCGCCCCTCACCCTGTGCCGCTGTCGTCGACCATCCCCTCCTCTGCTATTTCGGTGCCGCCTCGTCCCTTGGGCCGCCGGCGCGCCGCCCCATCCCCTAGTCCCACGCCACCGCCGTCCCGCCCCATCCCCTAGTCCCGCGCAGTCGTCCCCTAGTCCCGCGCCATCGCCGTCCCCTGGCTCTGCCTCCCCTGCACCTTGTGCTCTTCCACCTCCCCTGCACCGCCACCTCCCGTACTCCTCCCCTGCAGGGCAGTGAGCTCCGGGTGAGGAGGAGAGGCCCCGCACCGCCACCTCCCCTACAGCTACACCACCTCGCCGGAGCTCCCTGAGAGTAATTTCCTAGCTATTTTGTTCTCTGTTTTAGGTAGTTTAGGTAGTATTGGGTAGTTTTAGGTAGTTTAGATAAATAGGTAGTATTGGGTAGTTTTAGGTAGTTTAGGTAATTTATTTGTGTTTGCAATTTGTAGACTTTGAGGTGGATACTAGGCCCATCAGAGAGGTTGCCATCCCGAAGGTCGTCACCGCCCCGCAAATCAGATCCTAACGCTGTTCCGAAGGTTGCCATCGGAGAGTTGTCGTTCTGCTACTCGACCTTCCTTGACTATTCGCTCACGCTTCGAGGGTATAAATCTTGCGCCCATCTGAAATGGATCGTATGGGCACCTAGAGGGAGGGTGAATAGGTGCTACACCAATTTTTAATTCTTTTTCAATTTTAGGCTTAGCACAAAGGTAAATTCTCTAGATAAACTAATGAGTGGAATTTCCCTAAATGCAAACCTATCTACTAGCGAGTAAAGAGCGAGTGGAAGAGGAACGAGTGAACCGAAGTGAAGCACACGGAGACACGCGATTTGTTTGACCGCAGTTCCTTCCTTGTTAAGGGAAGTACGTCTGCGTTGGAGGGGTGGGCGGTACTAAGACCACCACGCCACAAAAGGCCTCACCCTGTTCTCCGATGGATCTCGCCACAACAGGCCTGATCCACCTTCCACTATAGGTACCCTTCGAGGCGGGCACCGACGCCTTTACACAACTAGCGGGGCAACAACTCCACAACAACTTGGAGGCTCCCGAAATGATAACAAGCTGCCACAAGAACAAAGTTGTCAAACACAATAACAAGATCTATGTATTGACAAGAATACTAGATCAGGGATTTCTCCAAGTGAACGGAGAGGAGTTGAAGCGCTTGATTCTTGATGTTGATGATGAACTTCTACTCCTTCAATTCCACCAAAGATCAAGACCTTCGGGTGGTTGAAGTGGGAGATCGAGAATGAGAGCTCTTGCACAAGGTCTGGTCAATTTCGAATGAATCAAGAGTTCTGAACGTTGGGGAAGAAGGGGTACTTATACCCCCTTCCAAAAACCAGCCGTTGCACACTTTGGGGGCCGGATTATGCGGCCCAAGTGAGGGTCGGATTATCCGGCCTAGGGAAAACACCGCCCCAGACTTGGAATATCCGGCAGATAATCCGCCCCCTCACAGAGCGTCGTGCCGAGCTTGCCCTTGATCAGCTTCTGGGGGCTAGATTATCCGGTCCTCTGCGAAGTCCGGATTATCCGGCCTGGGGAAGAAAAACCGCCCCAGTTCAGATTTTCCGGGAGAAAATCCGACCGGATACCGAGCGACGCGCCTTGGCTCCTTTTCCTTGAAAACTAGGGGGCGGATTATCTAGCCCTTGGGAAACCCGGATGATCCGGCCTGGGGAGGAAAAACTGCCCCAGTTCGGATTTTCCGGGAGAAAATCCGATTGGACATAGAGCGACGCGCCTTGGCTTCCTTGAGAGATGAGGTAGGCTGGATTATCCGGCCCTTGGAGGGGCGGATTATCTGGCCCCCCTCAAAACTTCCTGCACACTTAGCACACATGAAAAGTCTCCACAGTATTGTTATCTAACACGCAAAACATAGGAAAACATGAAATGTTCTTTCAATCTCCCCCTTTTTGGTGTTAGATGAGAATACCAGGATTTGCAGGAGAAAGACACAAGACAAACAGAGATAACTATGAAAGGGACTCCCCCTCAATGTGTGCATAATAGAGTTTTGCATTGGAATACAAATGCACACAAATAGGTGAATCTATTCCATAAACATAAGGGCAAAAACACATACCACCGAAGTAGAGAATAGGCATCCTTGACATAAATCACAATTATTATTGGATAACCATTATGAGCACGCGCCTTCCGTGATAAACCTCCAGACCTATGCAAATCCACGGACAACCTAATAGAACTACCTCTCCCCCTTTGGCATCGAGACACCAAAAAAGGGAGAAGAGCGATGCTAGCGCCCCATGGGATCACTCATCGCCGTCCTCGTCCTCTTCTTCATTCTCTTCCTCATCCTCATCTTCAAGCTCCTCAGTGCCACCTTCCTCATCTTCATCATCAGCAGCAGGCGCAAAGGGGAACAAGTGACGCTCTAGCTCACCATAGTTCAGCCCGGAGGAAGAGTTCCACCGAGCATACGGAGTGGGAGGTGTAGGAGCCGGAGGAGCACCCGAAGCGCCAGACACGTGGTGGAGAATGAGCTGCTGGGAGTGAGCCAACTCATGGCGCTGCCTGTAAGCCTTGTACTGACCCTTGCGCGTGTCCACGCCCATGCAGAGAATGTGACGCTGGAACCAGTTTAGCTGCTTGATCTCACGGGGTGAGAGGTCTTCCGAACCTTGTTGTATATCTTCTTGGCCTTGTGCACCGAGTCAATGTGGAACTCCTCAGCAGCAAGCAGGTGGCGGATGAGCAGCATAATATAGGGCGCATAAGGAATGGACAGACGGTTGAACATAGCATCACACAACTCATGGTAGATGAATTCCATGACATCCAGTCTGTACTGCACTGACTCGTCCTCGCAGGAGGCAACCTCATGAGAAAATTGAAGTAGCTGAACAAGGTGACCACGGATGCTGTCATTGTTGCCCCTACTCGGTGTAATAGAGTCACGGAAGAGACCCACCAATGCTGCATAGATGGGAGCAAGACCAGCCACAGTACCCATAATGCCATTGTTCATAGTGTAAGGAGAGAGAGCAGCTTCCTTGTTGGGCTTCAGCTGAGTGATGATGCGTGTACATCGCTCTATCCTCGCGGAAGGAGTACCCCAGAACCTCAGCAAACACGTGAAAATCAGCAGTCATGGGCTTGTCATGAGTCATCCACTTCATAGTGCGACGCTCATCCCCGCAAATCACCAGAGTGGAGAAGAACTGCTTCACCACCTCAGAGTCAAAAGAGCACTGGAGAGACATGAGATGGTGCATCCCCATCCTCTCAGCCACATACATCGCATCCACAAGATGCGCCTTCTCCAAAGCCTCAGCAAGTACCAGTGGGTGCAAAGGCCTAATGTTCAGTCTGGCATAGATGTCTTCATAAATCCCCTTCTATTCTGCACACCAAAACCGGGTATCCCCCAGCTCATCATCACGAGGCAGCTCAGCAAACAAGTCACGGTGACGGATAGCGGAATAGGAGACCGCATCCAAAGTCCGGTAGTTGATCTTGGGCTCCTTGCCCTTCCTCTTGGACACCCCCTTCCTAGTCCTCTTGGATTGTTCAGCCATGCGCCTCTCTTCTTTCTTCCTTCTCCTCAATTCAACTTCGTCCACTAAGTGACCCTGTCCGTCGTCCCGAAAGTACTTGGCGCGAGGACGGCGCTTGTAGGTCTTGGAGACACCGGAACCACCTATGAGGAGAATAAGGGCGATAGCATGGGGATAAGCATACACACAAGTCAAGGAGAGAGCATGGAAAAAGTAGTCAAAAAGTTCATAGGACAAGCTACTCAATGCATACACCATAGGGAAACTGAAGCAGACTTGAATTTGTCAGGCCGGATTATTCGGCCTGGCCAGAGGCGGATAATCCGGCCCTGGAAGAAATTTTCGATTTCACATAGAATGTATGCAAAAAGTAGATCAGGCCTAGAAACTGCAAGACTACGAGTTCTATGCGAAAACACATCCTTCTAGACAACGTTCCACCCAACAAGATACACATCTAGCCAAAGATGGGGAGAGAGGGAGTTACCCTCACTCGTTGGAGGAAGAAGACGGAGGAGAAGGTACCCGGAGGCACGGAGAAGAAGATCCGGGGAGGCCCGGAAAATCCGGTGGCCGGAGAGGCTCCGGGAAGGGTGAGGGGCGGTAGGCGGCGGCTGGGGAGGAGGAGAGGGCTGGGGGAGAAGTGCTGCTTGTTATGAGCCCTTCCCCCTGAGCCCTGCCCTTTAAGATCAAATCCGCCAGGGCCAGATTATCCGGCCAACACTTGGGCCGGATTATCCGGCCTAAATTGGGATACATTATACATGTAACCAGGCCCACGCGTCCCCAAACAACACCCCCACAAGGTGTACAAGGTACTTGTGTGCAAGAATAGATGGCTTAGGGGTAGGGAAGGCTTAGGATTAAGAGAGCCAAACTGAGATGGTACTAGACACTCAAAATTGCAAAAACCAAATCAAATAAAAGCCAAGATTGAGTGTGATTCCCATAAGAACATGAGAGAGCAAATAACATCCAAAAAGATCCAATTCTCCACAAGGGAGAGGGCGGTGGCCGAAGCCACCTTGTTAGAGTGTATGGTGTGACACCGCGAAGATATATCTTGGGTTCACGACCAATACTCGTCAATAAGCTCACATATCACAACATGATATTAAGAGAGAAATGATATATCTTGCTATTGGCATTATGGGGGGAGGGTTAGCCCAATGAGTTAGGACCACACTCCCCCTATAACCATGCCCACACCTAGACCAAACAATTATTGAGATGTACGAGTGGGTGCATGGGTAATCAAGACAAGCTCCCGGAATCAATGATATTTAGCTCATTCCTCAAATAGCAGAATCTTGCTTCATCAAGTGGCTTTGTAAAAATATCTGCCAGCTGGTTCTTCGTGCTCACAAAAGATAGATCAATATCGCCTCGAGCAACATGGTCACGAATAAAATGATTCCGAATCTCAATATGCTTCGTCCTTGTGTGCTGAACTGGATTGTACGCAATTTTGATAGCACTTTCATTATCACATAAAATAGGCACTTTGTCACAATTGAAACCGTATTCCTTTAAAGTTTGCCTCATCCACAATAATTGGGTACAAGCGCTGGCAGCAGCAACATATTCAGCTTCGGTGGTGGAGAGAGATATACAATTCTGCTTCTTGGAGGACCAACAAACAAGAGATCTTCCCAAGAATTGACAAGCTCTAGAAGTGGACTTCCGATCATCCTTATCACCAGCCCAATCTGAGTCAGTGTAACCACATAAAGAGAAATTGGAGCCCTTGGGATACCAGAGACCAAAGTTGGGGGAATGAACCAAATATCGAAAGATCCTCTTGACTGCCACTAAGTGGCTTTCTTTAGGAGCTGCTTGATACCTTGCACACACTCCCACACTCAACACAATATCGGGTCTAGATGCGCAGAGGTAAAGAAGAGAGCCGATCATGGACCGGTATACCTTTTGGTCCACATCTTTACCATGAGGGTTGAGTTCAAGATGACACTTTGTTTGCATCGGAGTGGCGACACCATTTAGATCCGACATCTTGAATCTCTTGAGCATGTCTTGGATGTACTTTGCTTGATTAATAAAGATTCCTTCTCTAAGTTGCTTGATCTCGAATCCAAGAAAGAACCGTAATTCCCCCATCATAGACATCTCAAACCTGTCAGTCATAAGCTTTGAAAATTCATCGTTAAAAGCTTTGTTAGTAGAACCAAAAATGATATCGTCTACATATAGTTGGCATACAAAGAGCTCCCCCCTTAACCTTCTTAGTAAAAAGAGTGGGGTCAATTTGCCCAACTTCGAAGCCACGATCTAACAAAAGCTCTTTAAGGTGCTCATACCACGCACATGGGGCTTGTTTAAGGCCATAGAGTGCCTTATCGAGTTTGTAGACATGGTTCGGGAAGTTAGGATCCTCAAACCCCGGGGGTTGCTTTACGTATACCAACTCATGTAGAGGACCGTTAAGGAAGGCACTCTTAACGTCCATTTGCTGCAACTTAAAATTGTTATGAGCAGCAAAAGCAAGTAGGATACGGATGGACTCAAGGCGAGCCACAAGAGCATAGGTCTCGCCGAAGTCGATGCCCTCAACTTGGGAGTACCCTTGTGCCACAAGTCTTGCCTTGTTCCTCACAACAATGCCATTCTCATCTTGCTTGTTCTTGAAAATCCACTTGGTGCCGATAACATTGCGGCACTCTTTGGGTTTCTCCACTAGTTTCCAGACTTTGTTGCGCTCAAAGTTATTCAATTCTTCATGCATAGCAACAACCCAGTCTGGGTCTTCAAGAGCTTCAAAGACCTTCTTAGGTTCCACCATGGAGATATGAGCTTGATGCTCACCAAAACTGGCCAATTCTCTTCTTGTAGAAACCCTTCGTCGAAGATCACCAACAACCTTGTCGAGAGTGTGACCCCTCAACTCAAGGTTACGATCAGCCCGAGCCTTGCGACGAAATTCAGTAAGTTTGTTGTCTCTTGGTGGAGGAGATTCATCACTTGAGTCTTCATTGGAAGCATTTTCTCCACCTTGATCAATAACTGGAACATCCATAGCAGGTGGTGGAGACGCATGCCCTTGAGGTGAATTCGTAGCCATAACAGGAGGCTGCAGAACTGGAGAGTTAGGGTCGGATAATCCGGCCGATGAAGAGGCCAGAAAATCCGGGCTGGGAGTACTTGCAGCAGCTTCATCAGGAAGCCTGGGACTTGCTTGAACTGGCGAGGAGCCGGATAATCCGGGGTCAGCCGGAAAATCCGGCCTGGAGCTTGCGTTGGTATCTTCACCACTAGGAGCAGCATGGTTAGCTGGAGCGAGGTGGTCGGATAATCCGGTGTCAACCGAAAAATCTGGCCTGGAGTTTTCTGGAGCATCTTGACCTTCAGCAGTTGATGGAGATGGTGTAGAAGCTGCCCCCGTGGTTGGAGCATGTTGCGAATGTGTAGAGGAGGGCTCTATATGAGTAGAGCATTGTCCTTCCCGGTCCGCCACAAGGGGTTCCTCAATGGGGCGGAAGAATCCCACACCCATTCTTCTTATGGCATCTTGGGGTATTTCAACATCTGCATCAGAAACACCAACTTGCTCAAGACGGAATCGTCATTTTCCTCGAACACCACACTACAAGATTCTACAACAGTTCCGGAGAGCTTATTGTAGACTCTATAAGTGTGGGATTCGGCACCATAACCAACAAAAATACCTTCTAGAGCCTTAGATTCAAACTTAGATAAACGAACTCCTTTAATAAGAAAGAAACACTTACACCCGAATACCCGAAAGTATGAGATAATTGGCTTGTTACCGGTAAGTATTTCATACGGAGTCTTGTCCAAAATCTTGCGGAGGTATAAACGGTTGGATGAATGACAAGCAGTAGAGATTGCTTCAACCCAGAAGTTATATGGAGATTTGAATTCGGCTAGCATTGATCTTGCCATGTCCATTAGAGTTCGATTCTTCCTCTCGGCTACACCATTTTGTTGAGGGGTGTAATTTAGCGCAATGAATATTGATGTCTTATCCCCTCTTCACTTAGGAACTCATTTAAGGTGTAGTTCTTGAACTCCGAGCCGTTATCACTCCTTATACACAAAATGGGGATGTTGTGTTGACGTTGAACCTTGTTGGCGAAGTCGATGACATTTTGTTGAGTTTCACACTTCAACTTGAAGAAATAAACCCAAGTGTATCTCGAGTAATCATCAACAATCACTAGACAATACTTCTTTCCACCGTGGCTTGCATGAGATGGAGGACCGAAGAGGTCCACATGAAGGAGCTCCAAAATCCTTTTTGAAGAGATAATGGTTTTCCTTCGATGAGGTGAATCATGCATTTTCCCTTCAACACACGCCTTGCAAACACGATCTTTGGAAAAAGAGACATTTTCTTTTAGTCCAAGAATGTGGCCACCCTTATGGAGACTTTGCTCTCATATTGACGTGGGCTAGTCGGCGATGCCATAGCCAGCCCGCGTCAGCCTTTCCGAAGAGACACATCGGGCCTGTAGTGGTTTTCCCCGAAAAGTCCACCACGTACAGGTCATTTTCGACATATCCCACGAAAGCGACTTTAAGAGACTTGCTCCACAAGAGCACCACTAAATCAGCATCAATGTAAACTGCAAAGCCCATCTTACCAAGGGAACGAACTGAAAGTAAGTTATACCCGAGGGTCTCAACAAGCATGACGTCCACGAGAGAGATATCGTGAGCCACCACAACTTTGCCGAGACCCAATACCTCAGATTTTGACTTGTCACCATAGGAGACGGTAATATGATCAAGGTTTGGCCGCATCTCCGTGATGATCTCCTTGCTTCCGGTCATATGACTCGTGCAACCGCTATCGAGTACCCATTTAGAACCACCGGAAGCATAGCCCTGCAAGAAAATTACTTCTTGGTTTTAAGTACCCATTTTTCAATGGGTCCTCTCATGTTAGTAACAAGGGTCTTGGGAACCCAAATAGACCAAGGAATGTAACAATCATAAGGCCCTACATAACTAGCATAAACATCACCATAAAAATCATAATATAGTTTGAAGTTAGGATTGTTGATCCCTGCAAAACCATCATAATTAGTCTTGTCATTGGTAATGTTGCTAGTCTTCGATTGAGCAGTCTTGTTCTTCTTCTTGTTGTTGTTTTTCTTGCTCTTTATCTTGGGTATGTAACCAAGACCTTCTTTACTGTTGTTTGTCCTTTGCATGCTCAGTATCTCATCAATAACCCCTTTACCTTTGGGTTGAGAACTTCTTCCAAGATCTTCTTTTCCAAAGGATGAAGTGGAGGTACTTGGCACATCATACCGTTTCAATTGAGTTTGGAGCTGGTCATGAGACTCATTTAGATTAGAATGATCACTCTTCAATGCCTTGTGAGCACTTTCAAGATCATCAAACTTCTCCAAAAGTCTAGCATGAACAGCCCCAAAATCAATCTTTTCTTTCTTTAGTTTCTTTACCTTGGAAAGAGCATGGTCACGTTCTTTAATGAGCTGAGCTACAGCTTCTTCTTGTGACTCCTCTAGGGATTCGAGTCTTTCTTCCAAAGAAACTCGAGCTTCCTCTTCCTCTTCCAAGACATTCTTCAAAGAAGCTATCTCCAAGGCATCTTCTCTTTCAATTCTGCCCTTTTCTTCAAGGAGATCTTCGGCTTGAGCAAGTTGACTCATAAGAGTATCAAAATGGAGTTTGTGCTCACCTTGTAGGTTAGTGAAAAAAGTATCCAAGGCAATAACTTCTTCTTTCATTTCAAGACTATCATGATCATCCATATCCAAAATTATGTTAGTCTTAGGAAATGAAGAGTTAGAAGTTGATACCTCGGATCCTCTTGCCATTAGACAAGTGGCGTTGATGTTGATGGTGTTCTCGTTCGGTGAGTCGAAGAGAGAGGAGGGAGTCGATGTGGTGGCTATAGCAGCCACTTCGCGGGAACTATCATCATCCTCTTCATCTTCACTTGCGGAGGAGTATTCCTCTTGAGCTACAAGGACCATCTTGGGTTGCTTCTTGAAAGGTCCATTCTTCTTAGTAAACGGCTTCTTCTTAGGAGCTTTGGATTTCTCTTTAAGAATGAGCCTGCCACCATTGTCTTCTCTATTTTGATAAGGACACTCGACTACAAAGTGCAGTCTATCTCCATAGTTGAAACAAGTTCTCAATCTTGGGCCACTTTCTCTTCTTTCATTTGACCCGTTCTTGCGCTCAAGTTTAGACTTGGCTTTGGTAGGGTCCTTCCAAAAGTTCCTTGCATAGAATGCCATGTACTCACCATGAGCACGTTTGACCTCATCAGGCGATCCATGGATACCCCCTCAAAAGCTCCTTCATCGTCCTCTTGCTCAACAACATTGGCTTTGAGAGCCACATTGACACCCTTTTGCATTCCAATGGCCCGAGCACGGGCATCTTCAGCATTCTTTGCCGCCACTTTGAATGACGCCATTTCTTGCATGACTTCGTTGGATGTCATTTGATGATAGTTGTTTCTACCTTGCAAGCTCTTCAAATCCGTTGGTTCGAAAGGCATTAGGGCACTCACATACTTTCTTTTTATCCATGCATCATCAATGTGAGTTGCCCCATGCTTCCGAAATGTTGTTGCAATGCCCTTAAGTATTCTATACATGTCCTCATGGTTTTCACCATCCAACATGTAGAATCCCTCAGCTTCATTATGAAGGGCATCATACATGTTTCTTCTCATGCTTTCATTTCCAACGAAAAGGTCTGTAAGAGCATCCCACGCCTCTTTAGCTGTGTTGAGATGTTCAATGTGTGGCATGTCCTTGGGAACCACACCCAGTTGTATCATGTGGAGAGCGGTGGCATTCAACTGGCTATCCACAACTTCCCTTCTTATTAGATTGGTTTGATCTCCAATATGAAGACCTTCTTCAATAATCCTCCACAATTCAATAGAGGAGCTGCAAACATGAGATTTCATTAGAAATTGCCATTGGTTAAAAGTGTTGGAGATATGCCCAAGAGGCAATAATAAAGTGGTTATTATTATATCTTTATGTTTATAATAAATGTTTACATCCCATGCTATAATTGTATAAACCGGAAACATTAATACTTGTGTGTTTTGTAAACATAAAAGAGTCCCTAGTAAGCCTCTTGTTAAGCTAGCTTGTTGATTAATGGATGATCATGGTTTCCTGATCATGGACATTGGATGTCGTTAATAACAAGATCATATCATTAGGAGAATGATGTGATGGACACACACCCGTAGTAAGCATAGCATAAGATCAAGTCATTAAGTTCGTTTTGCTACAAGCTTTCAAATGCATAGTAACCTAATCCTTTGACCATGAGGTTATGTTAATCACCATCACCGGATGGATACTTTGATGACATCAAACACCGCTTAGAATCGGGTGGTTATAAAGGTGTCATTGGGTATTCTGAAAGTATGTGCTGAAGCGCATGGACCAAGATTGGGATTTGTCCATCCATATGACGGATAGATATGCTCTGGGCCCTCTCGGTGGAATGTCATCTAGTTAGCTTGCAAGCATGTGACTAGGTCACAAGGGATGACATATCATGGAACGAGTAAAGAGTACTTATCGATGTGAGGTAGAACAAGGTATGGAGATACCGATGATCAAACCTCGGATAAGTAGAGTATCGCGTGACAAAGGGAATTGGTTTCGTATGTTAATGGTTCTATCGATCACGAAGTCATCGTTGAGTATGTGGGAGCCATTATGGATCTCCAGATCCCGCTAATGGTTATTAATCGGAGATGTGTCTCCATCATGTCTACATGTTAACGAACCGTAGGGTGACACACTTAAGGTTCGAAGTTGTTTTAAGTAGATATGGAATGTGCGTTGGAGACCGAATGTTGTTCGGAGTCTCGGATTGGATCCGGGACATCACGAGGAGATCCGAAATTGTCTGGGGAATAAGATTCATATATTGGGGATCATTTTCTAAGTTAGGAAATGTTCCAGAGTATTTGTATGGGGATTCTAGAAGGTTTCGGAATGTTCCGGAAGGTTCTAGAAGATTTCTTGGAGTTTACTTGAAAACCAAGAAAGGATCAAGGAATCCTTGTGGGGTAAGACAAGGATTCATGGGGGAGTAGGACTCTCCCCCCACCTCCTTGATCTGCCGGGCAAGGGAGAGGGGAGTCCTACAAGGACTCCACCTCCCCATGGCGCCTCCCTCCTTTAAATAGAGGGGTGGAGGCACAAACCCCCTTGCCCCTTCTATTATCTAGATCTCAAGTTGCCTCTCTCCTCCTCCTTCCCTCTGCTCTGGCTTAGGCGAAGCCCTGCAGAATTCTCTACTCCACCACCACCACCACACCGTCGTGCTGCTGAGGTTCCGTGGAGAGATCTACTACCTCCTTTGTCATTGGAACGGGAGAGGAAGGTCTGCTTCGACTCAAGACGTGACCGATCATGGAAGCGCTGCGCCAGAAGGATCGTCTACTCGATCTTGATATCGGCAAGTGATCGACTACATCAACCACGAGATCCGATCTCGAACAAGGCTTATCGAATCTACGAGGGTTAGTACAGATCTATCTCGTTGCACATGTCTAATAGATTAGATCTTGGCTTTTATCTAGATTAGATCTGGGTTTTGTTCGTTCTTGCGGTAGAAATTTTTTTCTTTTCCATGCTACGAACCCATCAGTGGTATCAGAGCCGTGTCTATGCGTAGATCTGTTGCACGAGTAGAACACAATGGTTTTGTAGGCGTTGGTGCTCGTGTCGTCTTTTGCTTTGTGTACTTTGCATCTTGCGGTATGGTGGGATGAAGCGACTCGGGCTAACCTTACATGTCATCGCACATGAGACTTGCTCCACAGTTGACGTGCAACTCGTATTGCACAAGTGGCTTTGCAGGTGTCTGTCTCTCCCATCATAGTATAGATCCAATCTACACTTTTCACTTGATAGCACTTGTATCAACGTTGTGGTTCAGTTTCGTAGGTAAGATCCATTCTTATTCGAAAGCCCCAAACCACGTAAAACATGCAAAGAAAATTAGAGGCATCTAACTTGTTTTTGCAGGGGTTTTGTGATGTGATATGGCCATCATGTGATTGTGATTATATTTGATGTATGCAATGATCCTTGTTGTAATATGGCACGGCAGAGCCTAATGGTTGTCTTTAATTCTGTTAAGACCTGCGTGTCTATTCATCTTGTAATAGCTTTATTCCAAGTAGGTGTAATAGTTGCTATTGTTGAGGGACAACCATGACGCGGCGCCTCTAAGCTTGTCGCAATGCTGGTGATGATGGAGATCATGTCTGTGCTTTGGATATGGAGATCAAAGGCATAAGAAGAAAGGGCCATATCATATCACACTAATTATGAATTGTCTGTGATGTTAATCCTTTATGCATCTTGTATTGCTTAGATCGCGACGGTAGCATTATAAGATGACCCCTCTCACTAAATATCAAGTAATAAAGTGTTCGTCCTTAGTAGGCACCGTTGCTAAGACTCGTCGTTTCGAAGCATCTTGTGATGATCGGGTGTGATAGATTTTGCGTGTGCATACAACGGGTGCAAGCCAGATTTGCACATGCGGATACTAAGGTTAACCTTGACGAGCCTAGCATGTACAGACATGGTCTCGGAACACGGAATACCGAAAGGTAAATCATGAGTCATATGAATGATATGATGAACATGTTGATTGTTCGCCTTTAAAGCTACATCATCTCACGTGATGATCGGACTTGGTGTAGTGGATTTGGTTCGTGTAATCACTAAAACAACTCGAGGGATGTTGTTTTGAGTGGGAGTTTATTTGTAATTTGGATTAGTCGAACTCAATTTATCATAAACACAATCAAAGTGAATTTGCATAGTTTGTTGTAGTCATTGGCATCCGTTCACCACCTTACATTTAGTTATAGTTGAGATAGTGGAACTATAAAAATTCTAGATATTTTCTTTACGAACTGGTATCGTATTGTTTTGAGTGTCAATCTAAGGTTTAAAAGTCTTGTTGCAAACTTTCAGCAAATTCCGTTTACTCTGTGAAGTTTAATAAACAGTATTAAATCAAGAGTAACAATTCCAGTGTTAGTATCTAATGTATCATGTTTGCCTCCATGATTCTTGATACTCAAAAGATTGTTTTTTAATATCAAGTTTATCTAAGAGCTGAAAGCAATGTTTCAAAAACCATCATATGTGAAAGGTATTGCGATATCTAAAACAATGTATTGGTTACAACATGATAGAGTATACGTCCTCATATTTGATGAGAATTTGTGAAGGTTGAAGACGCCAGTCGTCCTAATCCTCCAAAAGGTTTTGGAAAAGAAACATTATACTCGCAGTTCACCTTTATAAGCTATAACAGCTTGATCATGAAAGTTGTCATGATAAGGATGAATAGAAGATGTAAGTAAAATATTTACTACACTAAAAGATTACTAAAGAATGGATTTTTGAAAGAATGCCAAACATTTGATGAAGGTGATCCACTTCAAAGTGCAAGTCCAAAGGTATTAGTATTTGACTATACACACTTTGTACTATGTGTCATGTGAATGACACCACTATTGATGTTGATAGATTCTTTTAAAAGAAAAGGAATTGTTGAAAGAGAATCTATAAAATATTTGGAAGAAAAGAAAATATTGGAGATATCCAACTTAGGTATATAGAAGATACATGTTATGGCTGTATTCCTTGGTTGTTAAACAATGTGGTTCTGCGGTATTGGATACCGAATTGGTTGGTATGAAGTGTCATATAGGACAACACAATTCATGAACTGCAATGGCCTAAGTAACTAGCAAGAGAATATGTGATGATGTTCATCGAAAACAAACAAAGGGTTGTTGTGTTGCTCGTTAACATCAAAGCTTACCTTCAAGATTTGTTTCAATAATTGTTATTTTGATCAGGTATTATGACGACAAAAGGTTGTTCAAATAATTACCATATTCCATAATAGATGGATGATATACAAGTCTGGTTGGAGAAATAACGACCATAAAACTAATGCTAAAATGTCGCAAGACAAATGATTGAAAGATCACTTGCGAAGTGACATCACCGTTTAAATTATATTAGGGATACATGAAGAAACTCCATGTTGATGGATTTTTGGAGTCTTTGATTTTGATCAAATGACGCTTGTGATACTTTCCTGGAGATAATTAAAACTCCGTTCGTAGGCCAAAATAGGAACAGACGACTAACTGATTGGAATTTGTACATATTGATGTATATAGTCCATTATGTGTAGTCGTGGGCGATGGATTTCAACTTCATATGCTTTCTCCAAAGATTTGAGTGAGTATATGTACATACTTACTCAATAAGGAAGAAGTATGAAACATTTGAAAATTTTCAAAGACTTTCAAGATGAAGTGGAAAATTAATGTAACAAGAAAATAAAAAAGTTTATGATTGGATCATAAAGATGTTTGAGTTACAAGTTTAGCAAAACACCTAAGATTTGAGGAATTGTTCCATGGATTTGCATTTCCCAAAACACCATAGGAGTATGGAGTGTTCAAGATATGTAATGAAACCTTGTTTGACATGATAAGATCAAAGGTGTCATTTATAAAACTGCCATTATATTTTAAAGATTAAAGCTTTGGTGACTACCGCTTTTACACTGAAAAGAGCTCCATCGTGATCCGTTGAAATGACACCATATAAGTCATGGTTTGGGATAAAACCCAGGTTGTACTTTCTTAAATTTTTGGTATGCTAGGCATAAGTAAAGTGTTTACAACCAAAGTCGGATGAGCATGTCTTTGTAGGTTATTTCGAATAACCATTGGGTATTCCTCCATAACACCGAAGACAAAAGTGTTTGTCGCTTAGAATGTCGAGTTTCTTGAGAAGGAATTTTTGGTGAAAAGTCAAGTGGGAGGACAATAGAACTTTGACAAGGTTGTTGAACCTTGGCTAATATGTGTTGAGTTGCGCAGCATCGGTAAGTGTCCCGGAGGCAGCAACAATGCTCATGGCTCACGTGCCTCAAAGGATGCGGTCACGGGGATCTAAGTTCCTATTGAACTAAGTAGGTCGGGTAAGTAATCAAATGCCAAGATTTGAGAGTTAAATCATTGTTGTTTGACAATGATAAACCGACTACATGCAAATAATCAATGATGGGCCCTGACTTCGTTAAGTGGCTTGAAGCCATAAAATCCGTGATAATTCCATACACGAGAAATCAAGCTTTGAATTTGAAAGACCCTCTGGAAAGGTGCAAGACCTTACAGTCGTATATGGATCTATAAAGAAATAGACATGGATGTTTCACATCTATGAAATAGTCGACATGTCGGAAAGAGTTTACGACAATGTTCAAGGAATTGACTATGATAAGATTTGATCTTTCATAGCGATATTTAGTCTGGACGGATTAATGTAGCAACCACTACATATATTTTGGTATATGGTAGTTGAACAAACAAAACAAGTTCTTCTAATAGAATGGTTACCTAGGATGTGTCCATGACACGATCCAAAGGGTTTTGTTAATTCAAATGATGCTAAAAGAGTATGCAAAACTTCAATGATTGAAGTGAGCATCGCGGAGTTGGAATCTTCACCATGATGAAACCGTTAAAAGGTTTAATTTCATCAGAGACGATGAAGATGTTTGCATTTTTCAAGAAATTAAGTGGGAGCGCTAAGACATATTTCTAATACATTATGTGAAAGACATATTGTTGATTAGAAATGATGTATCTTTTATTGACACAGGTTAAGAATTTCATTTCGATGAAAGACTTAGGCATAACCCAAGAATTAGGCATCATTGTCTATATGGATAGATTGAGGCGCTAATATGGTTTTGCCAAATGTACATAGATAAGATGTTGAATGAGTTCAATATGGAAACAACAAGAAAGGTTCTTGACGCACGGAAAGGACTGAATCAAGATTCAAGTGTTTTGACACTTGGTGAAATCACAAGAATATTTTGATCAATCATTCTTTCAGATGTACACATCCAGATATGTCCTATGCTCTAAATGTTATGAGCATATACCAGAATGACTCATAAGATGATCATTGGACAATAGTAGGGATATTCCTATGATCTTTGGAAGAACTAAGAATATATTACTTATATAGTGGTGACAAATAGTTCATTGTAAATTGTTACATTGATACTAGTTTTGTCACAAATTAAGTTTATCTCAATTTAACCTATGGGCGGCACAATGTAATGGAAAGAAAGTTCCATAACGGATTTGGTTGAGTACCAAAGTTAAAACATTGTGACAGATACTACAACAAAAGGCTAAGTATATGACTACTATTGTAGCAGCAAATGAGGGCATTTGTGTCAAGTAGTTTGTTATCAAACTAGGTGCGGTTCATAGTGGGATAATACTATGAAGATACATTGTATGACAATTGTATCAACATGATTTAATCCCAAGGAACTAAAGGTCTCACCAAAGGACCAAATTTATACAATACCATCTCATTGGAGAATGAGTAATGCGTAGAGATGCAAGGACATGCAAATACACACAGACCTGGAAGTGTCAGATCCAAAGATTATGTTTACCACTAGCAATAGTGTCTATACAACACCAGAAAGCCATAGGTGTTGAATGCACAAGTTTTTAACTAGATTATTGGCTCTAGTGCAAGTGGGAGACTGTTGGAGATATGCCCAAGAGGCAATAATAAAGTGGTTATTATTATATCTTTATGTTTATAATAAATGTTTACATCCCATGCTATAATTGTATAAACCGGAAACATTAATACTTGTGTGTTTTGTAAACATAAAAGAGTCCCTAGTAAGCCTCTAGTTAAGCTAGCTTGTTGATTAATGGATGATCATGGTTTCCTGATCATGGACATTGGATGTCGTTAATAACAAGATCATATCATTAGGAGAATGATGTGATGGACACACACCCATAGTAAGCATAGCATAAGATCAAGTCATTAAGTTCGTTTTGCTACAATCTTTCAAATGCATAGTAACCTAATCCTTCGACCATGAGGTTATGTTAATCACCATCACCGGATGGATACTTTGATGACATCAAACACCGCTTCGTAACTGGGTGGTTATAAAGGTGTCATTGGGTATTCTGAAAGTATGTGTTGAAGCGCATGGACCAAGATTGGGATTTGTCCATCCATATGAAGGATAGATATGCTCTGGGCCCTCTCGGTGGAATGTCATCTAGTTAGCTTGCAAGCATGTGACTAGGTCACAAGGGATAACATATCATGGAACGAGTAAAGAGTACTTATCGATGTGAGGTAGAACAAGGTATGGAGATACCGACGATCAAACCTCGGATAAGTAGAGTATCGCGTGACAAAGGGAATTGGTTTCGTATGTTAATGGTTCTATCGATCATGAAGTCATCGTTGAGTATGTGGGAGCCGTTATGGATCTCCAGATCCCGCTAATGGTTATTGATCGGAGATGTGTCTCCATCATGTCTACATGTTCACGAACCGTAGGGTGACACACTTAAGGTTCGAAGTTGTTTTAAGTAGATATGGAATGTGCGTTGGAGACCGAATGTTGTTCGGAGTCTCGGATTGGATCCGGGACATCACGAGGAGATCCGGAATTGTCTGGGGAATAAGATTCATATATTAGGGATCATTTTCTAAGTTAGGAAATGTTCCAGAGTATTTGTATGGGGATTCTAGAAGGTTTCGGAATGTTCCGGAAGGTTCTAGAAGATTTCTTGGAGTTTACTTGAAAACCAAGAAAGGATCAAGGAATCCTTGTGGGGTAAGACAAGGATTCGTGGGGGAGTAGGACTCTCCCCCCACCTCCTTGATCCTCCGGGCAAGGGAGAGGGGAGTCCTACAAGGACTCCACCTCCCCATGGCGCCTCCCTCCTTTAAATAGAGGGGTGGAGGCACAAACCCCCTTGCCCCTTCTATTCTCTAGATCTCAAGTTGCCTCTCTCCTCCTCCTTCCCTCTGCTCTGGCTTAGGCAAAGCCCTGCAGAATTCTCTACTCCACCACCACCACCACACCGTCGTGCTGCTAAGGTTCCATGGAGAGATCTACTACCTCATTGCTCATTTGGAACAGGAGAGGAAGGTCTTCGACTCCGACGTGTGACCATTGAAGGAAGCTGCGAACGGAAGGATCGTTTACTCGATCTTGATATCGGCAAGTGATCGACTACATCAACCACGAGATCCGATCCCGAACAAGGCTTATCGAATCTATGAGGGTTAGTACAGATCTATCTCGTTGCACATGTCTAATAGATTAGATCTTGGCTTTTATCTAGATTAGATCTGGGTTTTGTTCGTTCTTGCGGTAGAAATTTTTTCTTTTCCATGCTACGAACCCATCAAAAAGAGGATGCAGTGAGCTTGGGTGGATCACCCCTATTGTTTATATGAGGATGAGGGATAGGTGGGTCGGGGGAATATACGTGGCGAACCTCACTACATTCCTCCTTACCACTTCCCTTTTTGGAGGTGGAGCCATTTAGTTTTTCACCTTCCACATCATCATCCTTGGATCCGGTGTTACCCTTTTCCTTAGATGATGGTGTGGGAGCCTCAGAGGAGGATGGAGATGGGGCTATGGATGATGTAAGGCGAGCAATCATTTGATTCATCTCCTCCATCTTGGCCTCAAAGTATTTCAACAAGGTTGTTTCCAACGACTTGAGGTCATCCATTGTGACCTTATCCACAGCCTCATTTCCATCATCCTTGGTACCCATACTACTCTTAGGCGGTTAAGCCTGAATTAAGAGCCGGGGCTCTGATACCAATTGAAATGGATCGTATGGGAACCTAGAGGGGGGGTTGAATAGGTGCTACACCAATTTTTAATTCTTTTTCAATTTTAGGCTTAGCACAAAGGTAAATTCTCTAGATAAACTAATGAGTGGAATTTCCCTAAATGCAAACCTATCTACTAGCGAGTAAAGAGCGAGTGGAAGAGGAACGAGTGAACCGAAGTGAAGCACATGGAGACAATGGATTTGTTTGACCGTAGTTCCTTCCTTGTTAAGGGAAGTACGTCTGCGTTGGAAGGGTGGGCGGTACTAAGACCACCACGCCACAAAAGGCCTCACCCTGTTCTCTGATGGATCTCGCCACAATAGGCCTGATCCACCTTCCACTATAGGTACCCTTCGAGGCGGGCACCGGCGCCTTTACACAACTAGCGGGGCAACAACTCCACAACAACTTGGAGGCTCCCGAAATGACAACAAGCTGCCACAAGAACAAAGTTGTCAAACACAATAACAAGGTCTAGGTATTGACAAGAATACTAGATCAGGGATTTCTCCAAGTGAATGGAGAGGTTAGGCGCTTGATTCTTGATGTTGATGATGAACTTCTCCTCCTTCAATTCCACCAAAGATCAAGACCTTCGGGTGGTTGAAGTGGGAGATCGAGAATGAGAGCTCTTGCACAAGGTATGGTTAATTTCGAATGAATCAAGAGTTCTGAATGTTGGGGAAGAAGGGGTACTTATACCCCCTTCCAAAAACCAGCCGTTGCTCATTTTGGGGGCCGGATTATCCGGCCCAAGTGAGGGATTATCCTACTGGGAAAACACCGCCCAGACTGGAATATTCGGCGAATAATCCGCCTCACAGGCGTCGAGCTTGCCTTGCCCTTGATCAACCACGGGGACCGGATTATCCGGTCCTCTGCCGGATTATCCGGCACTGGAAAAAAAACCGCGATTCGGATTTTACGGGAAAAACCCGGATTATCCGGCATGGGGAGGAAAAACCGCCCCACTTCGGATTTTCTGGGAGAAAATCCGACTGGACACAGAGCAACGCGCCTTGGCTTCCTTGAGAGACGAGGTAGGCCGGATTATCCGGCCCTTGGAGGGGCGGATTATCCGGCCCCCCTCAAAACTTCCTGCACACTTAGCACACATGAAAAGTCTCCATAGTATTGTTATCTAACACGCAAAACATAGGAAAACATGAAATGTTCTTTCACCATATTGTAATGTACCTAGGTTTTTTTGTTTCTAGATCACCGAGTCAGTCGCGAAACCTAGGTGTCTCCCGTTCAAAAGGGTTACACGAATAAATATGCATTCGATCGCATATTTAAAACTGTAACTCTTTTGGATTGTCCATGTTTTTTGGACAGCCAGAGGATGTGTAGATTGGATATGTTCTCCACGGTCTACCCCGAACCGAGGCAGGATTTTGGAGGCACCCCCATGTTGTTCTCCGGATGCACATTCCTCTCGGCATTTTTGTCGAGACGTGTATCGGGAGAACAGCGGGGAGGTGCTGCCGAAATTTTGTCTCGATTGTGGTAGACCGTGGAGAACGATATCAATCTACATCTTCGGGTGGGATTAGGACATATCTTTTCCTATTAGACATGTTAGGTGTATGCATGGAATAACAACACAAGATTTGTGTATTTAGTTTGATGTCATTAATTAAAATGAAATGTTATATTTGTATTGTG
The DNA here is from genome assembly GCA_023614405.1 of Avena insularis. Lineage (NCBI taxonomy): Eukaryota > Viridiplantae > Streptophyta > Magnoliopsida > Poales > Poaceae > Avena > Avena insularis. The sequence continues at coordinate 459,336,529 of CM042696.1, read as the reverse complement.
GCTCCCGATGAACAGAGGATGGCTCGTAATGGTTGGATGTACAGTGGCCGTACTAATGCACTTGAAAGAACAGAGGAGTGGGTATGGAAGACCAATTTTCTGGTGAAGGAGTTAGCGCGTGGTTCCAAGGTAGTTCGTGCAAGGTGTCCTTGTTCTCATTGCATGAGGCTTCGTCGTCAGACAAAGGATGATATGAGTAAACACCTATGGCAGTATGGGTATATGCTTGACTATGAGCCTTTAGTCGACTTTTCTCAGTACGAATGTGATGGAGCCGAGGTGATGCGACAGCGGATCGATGGCATTGAGAATGATGGGATTAGAAACTTGCTAGAGGATCTTCATGATGCTGACATGCCAGATTCACCAGCTCCATAGGAGGAACCGCCAGAACCGGAGGAACCAGAGGAACCAGGTCAACCGGAGGCAACCACGAAGGCCTTCTATGATATGATGGACTCGGCTAAGAGGCCTCTATATCCGGGTGCGAAAGTGTCTCAGCTCGATGCCATCTCGCAAATACTAGCCGACAAGTCCCAGTACGCCACCACTCGAGCAAGCTTTGAACGTAATTTGTTTACGTATGGTAACATGTTGCCCGAAGGGCATTGTCTACCTAAAAGCATGTACGAATGCCGAAAAATGATGAAAGCGCTCACCATGGATTATGTAAAGATAGATTGTTGTCCAGCAGGCTACCTTTTGTTTTGGAAACAGTTTGAGGATGACAAGTACTGCAGCAAGTGTGGGGCCTCTAGGTATCATGAGAGAAAGGGACGTGATGGTCAGATGACACAAACAAATGTCGCCGTGAAGATTCTTCGTTCTCTCCCATTCATAAAAAGGAATCCATGACTTTACATGATCGAGTACGCCACAGATGAAGTGGCACAAGATAGGGAAGAGATGCCATGACGAGCACGGACATGAAATGATGGGACATCCATCTGATGGTAAGGCATGGAAGAACTTCGATGCAAAACACGAGACATTTGCAAGTGAGGCTCGGAATGTCAGAATTGCGATAGCAACCGATGGATTCAATCCATATGGTATGTCGACCGCCTCTTACAGCTGTTGGCCCGTGTTTGTTATTCTGCTCAATCTCCCTCCCGGAGTTCTAATGCAGAGGAATACCATATTCCTATCGCTTGTCATTCCAGGGCCTGAATACCCGGGGAAGAATTTGAGTGTCTACATGCAGCCGCTTATTGATGATTTGAACCACTCTTGGCACCACGGGACATTGACATATGACCGAGCATCTAAGACAAACTTCCTCATGAGAGTTTGGTACCAGTATTCCATGCACGACATGCCAGCTCGCCCTATTTTGCGGATGGTGTACATCCGGTAAGTGGCCTTGCCCAGTTTGCATGCTCAAACTTGAGTTCTTTTGGCTAACCACGGGTGGCAAGTATGTCGCCTTTGACAAACATCGACCTTTCCTCAAAAGAGGGCACCGATTCAGACGAGACAAAAAGAACTTCATGAAGGGCATAGTTGTGAATGGAGAAAAAGCAATACCAACGTTTGATGGTGCAGCTGTTAAAGCCGAGCTAATTGCTCTTAAGCGTACTGATATTCCTAGCCCACAATTTGAGGGATATGGTAAAACGCACAACTGGACTCACGAGGCAGCCATAATGAAGCTCGAGTATTACAAGGACCTCGAACTTCCCCATAACATCGATGTGATGCACACTAAAAAGAATGTAGGAGAGTCCCTCTTTCACACAATTTGCAACATTCCTGGGAAGTCAAAGGATAATGTCAAGGCTAGGGTCGATGTTGAGAAGCTATGTGATAGGAAGAAACAACACATGCAGCCTCCTGACCGCAATCGAAGAAATTGGTTCAAGCCGCATGCCATCTTCTGCCTTGATAGTGACCAAAAGAAGGAGGCATTCAGGTGGCTCAAATACGTCGTGATGTTCCCTGATGGTTATTGTTCAAATATTAGTAAGGGAGTCAATCTTGCGACGGGAAAAGTCACCGGGCTAAAGAGTCATGACTATCATATATGGATTGAGCGGCTGATGCCAGTGATGGTTCGAGGGTATCTCCCTGATCATGTATGGCGAGTGCTCGTGGAGTTGAGCCATTTCTTTCGCACTCTTTGTGCTAAGCAGGTATCTCCCAAGCTGATTGAGAGGCTGCAGGAACTAGTGCCAGAGTTGCTATGCAAGTTGGAGACGATCTTTCCGCTAGGCTTTTTTACTCCGATGGCACATCTCATTGTGCACCTCGCAAACGAGGTACTCTTGGGTGGACCAGTGCAGTTTTGTTGGCAGTTCTGTATTGAGAGAGAGTTTAAGTATATTCGGATGAAATGTGGAAACAAAAGTAAGATTGAAGCATGCATAGCTGAGGCAACTCTGATCGGGGAGATAGCAGACATCACGACAAAGTACTATGCCGATGATGTTCCCACTCTGCATAACCCGATCACTCGGTACAATGTCGACGAGTTGGAGGAAGACCCCAAGATCCCACTCTTTCAATCTCTCGGTGGCAAGTCCGGTGCTGGAAAAGAGTACTTATTGAAGCCGAACGAAAAGGAGGGCATAATGTTCTATGTGCTCATGAACATGAAGCATGAACTTATCAGTTTCATGAGGTAAACTGATGAACAAATTACTTATTCCAACTAGTAACTCGGTTTCGGTCTAACACGCGTTTTCTCCTTTTAGCCAATTCAAGGATGAACAATGGTCGGAAATGAGGGATCCCAGTGTCACGGAGCTGGACACTCTTCTAAAAGATGGTGCCCCGGGAAAGAAAAATTTCGTTGCTTGGTTCAGGGCCAAAGTAATTTCTAACCTGTCCCTCTTTCCTTGCAATCCGTGACTTGTCCCTATTATTACACATATCCCTCTTACCTTGCAATTCATGACATGTAGGGAGCTGATCGCAACGTTGAGATGATGAATGAGATTCGTTGTGTTTCACAGGGTTGTAGCCGTAGAGTCATGAGGTATCAAAAGTACGATGTTAATGGGTACCGCTTCCATACAGAGTTTTACCAGAACAATCGGCCTAATGCAAAAACTATAAATACCGGGGTCTTCACCGGAGGAACCGATGAAGTTGATTACTACGGGATATTAGAGGACGTATACGAGACAAACATAAAACTCAAGATCGTTGTGTTCAAATGCCACTGGTTCGACCCCATCGATGGACAAAGAAGTACCCCTTCCATTGGGTTAGTTGAAGTTAGGCCTTCAACCACCTATAGCGGAGCCGATGTGTATATAGTGGCTCACCAAGCCAAGCAAGTTTATTATTTGCCCTACCCATGCAAGAAAGAGGAACTCCAGGGTTGGGAAGTCGTCTTCCAAGTATCGCCACATGGTAAGCTACCCAGGCCAACGCTGACGATTACGTCAACATTGACCCTGTAACATACGAGGGAGTTTTCTATCAAGAGGAAGAGAACTTCGGGGTTTTTGACATACAAGTGGGTCATGAGGGCCTCGGGAATGATGCACAAACTCGTGGTGAGACAGTGGTGGATTTAAAGGATGTTGATATGCTCACCAAGTTTCATCAAGCGAATTTCAACACTGATGAGCCTCCACCGTGCGACCAGCCTTACTACTCACGTGATAATGATACTGATAGTGAAAATGAGAACAACCAAGTACTTTATGATAGTGATGACTAGAGGTGAGGGTCTTTTATGTCTTTATGCATAGTATTTATTTCTCAACATGCTTCTTAATTTCATTATGTCTTTATTTATACTTAATTGTTTACTCTTTCTCAATGCAGGTGAATGACCAATGCCTCGGGGGAGCAAGGAATCAACGGCCTTCCTTCTCAAGTTTATGAACCAAGAGAAGATTACCCAAAGGGGAAGGGTACATCGTCCCAACCCGCGCTACCCGAGAGCCGAGGACCCACCTCCCTCACAGGGAGAACTTCCCCCGACAGGAGGACGAGGACGAGCACGAGGAGGTGCAGCACGAGGACGAGGAGGTGTAGCCTCGAGTACATACTCATCTCCCCCATTGTTTATGAATTACGTCTATATTTTTTATGTCTTCAAGCTAAATTGTTTACTCTTTCTCAATGTAGGTGTAAGACTCGATTTAGAGGATCCAGACTCGTCTACCCCGCGGCGTGTTGCTCGTTTGTCTGACTTACCCTCCGCTTCTGGCACCATGGCTTCACAGTCAGATTCGGATGAGGAGTTGGAGGGGATGTCGGATGAGGAGGCGGAGGGTGAGGCGCCGCCGGAGGGTGAGGCACCGCCGAAGAAGTTGCCGACTCGTGGGGAGGCGCGTGTCCCTACAAAGGAGCCTCGCCCGGAGGAGAGACCTACGATTGAGCCCTACGATTGAGCCCTATGGCAAATAGTAAGTGACTTTACTAATTTGATCACCATCGTTCTTTTTTCACCATCATGCTAACTCATGCTTTTGGTCATAACAATTTGGCATGTACTAATGTTTGTTTATTGTGCAGCAATTGGACACATCCTAAGGGGGTCCGCCACCCTAATAGCTTGCTTGGATCTTTGATTAGGAAGTATTGGCCGGGCTTGTACACTACAGTCCCCAACGGCCAGAGGAAGCTAGCTTGGTTTTGGGCGGATTATGAGGCCTCCACTGATTGCCCGGGCTTCGGGAGTGCTGCTGATGCTGTGATTAGCAGCTTTTGGGTAAGGCATACTTTTGCTCACCATCGTGCTAACTCATTACTTTCATAATTATTTTGCCCACCATCGTGCTAACTCATGACTTTTGGGTTGCATGATTGAAGGTCTTCTATCAGGTGAGACCTGAGCATCAGGTGGCGGCGGAGAAGACTTTGCTTGCAGCTTGTTGGAAGTTGACAACGCAGCAATGGTACAACACCAAGAATACGTTGATCAATCACTTCCAAGCTGAGCACGGCCATAAGATACGGAAGGATGAGATTGCCAAGGGTCAGAAGCCAAAAATGACGGTGGCTGATTTCATGACGGTAAGTAGATTATCAATGAGAAGTTCCATAGATGCTAAGTTCCCATTGCATTATATGTTCTTCAAATAAGTGTTGTGGTTTCAGGTTATGCCAATGTGGTGTGAACACAAAGAAGACGCTTTTGAGGTGTTGGCTGGTAGGTGGATCGGGGAAGACCCTGACTTCGAGGTCGTGAGCAAGCGGAACAAGAAAAACCATGGCGATATGGGAACACACAGTGGGGGAAGCCGCAACCATGGTCTCTTCAAGAAGCACTTGGTATATACATACATGGAACAACCTGCATTTATTTCCTATCATGTTATTAGTTGACACACATAATTAACATTTCTTTGGCGATGCAGGTGGAGACGGAGGGGGAGGTTGATAGCCCTATTACCGACCTAGTCATGTGGGAGAAGATGAAGATGAAGAAGCCCGACCTACAGCAGCCTCAACCCCAGCTTGCCTAGTACTACGGCAACGCCAAGGAGAAGCTCAACATCTACTGCAAGAAGCTCAAGGGTTTGCATCCGGAGGTGGATGAGCCCATGCACGTTGAGGTCGAGGAGACTGCATTGATCATGGCGAGCCACGGCAAGCCGCATGGCCGTTTCAACATTCTTGATGCGGTGGTCCAGCCTACCATGACCCTCACACAAGTCAAGGCTACCCTCACCCCCGATCACCCCTCTATCGCGCCTCGTCCTCGGCCTACTACCTCCACCTTCGATGTAAGTGTTTCTCATTTTCACCGTCTTTTCGCAATTTGATCTTAAATGGCTAAGCTGACGAGATTCTTTATTTTTGAAATTGTAGCATGATTTCCAAGATGCCTACAAGGCCATCCAGGCAAATTATAACATGGAGTATGATGCATGGCTTGAGCTGAGAGCAGAGTGCGATGCGTACTCTAGGAAAGTGACGGCTGTAAGTTTTAACCTTTATTTTTGCAAATGATGACAAGTCCCACTTCCTCTACTTTGTGTCTTTGTTTCTGCAACGACTGACATATAACTATCCTGTAGGCGATGAATCACTACTTTACCACTGGACAGCGGGTTCCAGTAGAAGGTGATCAGCCACCTGATCCTGGGATGCCGCCTCGCTGCATATCGATGGAAGATTTCGCTGCCAGATACTACGGAGGGACCCCGGTAAGTTCTTTGACAAACCACTTGTTACCGCTTTCATATGCCTTGCAAGTTGCTAAGTTTTGCTCAAACATGTAGGGCACGGGATGTTCCGGGACAACACCCTTTGGTCGTGCCCCGATCTCGCCTAGTCCGCCACGCGATGGCGCACAACTTCTCTCATGGCGCCTGGTGGTTCAGCTAGTGGTTCTACTTCCCGATGGCTCGACGCGTCTCTGAGCTCGGGACGGGAAGCCTCGGGCTCCTTGACACACCGACACATACACCGAGTTCGAGACCATGATCATGGACATGGTTAGAGCTAGAGCTAGATCTTGATCTTGTGTATGCACTTGTGATGATGTTGTTTGGATAACGAATATGTTTTCTGGATGATTGTGTTGTTGTTTGGATGATGATGGATATTGCAATATCATGTTGATTGCTTCAATATTTTATTTGTGAATTTTGAAATTATTTTGCTGGTGCTAAAATGGATCTAAAATTGAAAATAATCAAAAAAAATGCCAGGAGCTATGCTGACGGCAATGCCGTCGGCATAGCTTGCTCCCACCCAGCCTATTATGTGCCATATAGCTGGCACGTGTGCCAGGCGCTCGGCGTAGCAGATGGGCATGTGCCGACGGCCTGGCCGTCGGCACAGATGGGCATCGCCGCTCTCTAGGCTGGGCCTGTGCCGACGGCCGGGCTGTCGGCGTAGGGGGACACACGGCGGGCTCTGGCTACGTCCTGGGCGGGACCTGTGCCGACGGCTCGGCCGTCGGCGTAGCTTCAGGACTGGGCCGTTAGCAGACGGCCGTTGCCTGACAAGGTGGGTCCCGCTGCAGAAATTGTGCCGAGAGGGTTCTCCTACGCTGACGGAATTTTCGCTACGCCGACCAGGTGGTACGCCGAGGGGGCTACGCCGACGACCACTGTCGGCATAGCCTGTGCCAACGGCTATATTGGGTTGTGCCGACGGCAGCCGGTCGTCGGCGCCTCCACCGTTTCCTGTAGTGATGTGAATGTGCCCAAGTTCTTGGAGTACCACGCTGCCCTGCTCCATGCATCTGGAATAAGCAGATTCGTCCATTCAATGCTGATCTTAAATAAATACTAGGAAACGTGACCGTACAGAAGAAGAAAAAGTTCGATGAGAAACCAGCGGGACCCAAGTTTTACCTTAAAATCGATCTATCATCCGTAACTCTAGCCAATGAAAGTCTAATGGTTTGCGTATTAGGTTTGCACTAACGTTCTAACTCTATTGGTTTGCGTATTATGTTTGCATTAACTAAATTTAAGGGTGCGTCTTGGCGCACGGTCCCGTTGAACTCAGTCCAATTTACGTATGCATAGAGGCAATATTAAATGAGCAGGAATATCATAATAATTGATTTTAGCTTTTACAAAATGGAAGCTATGGATATCTACCTGGCCACAAAGGTAAGTAGCTTCAAGGCTCAAATTTGATAGGAGGTTTCTAATAAGATTCTAATTTAATGTCGATATAAACAAATTAACAAAGACATGTTGATAGTTTCGATTGGAAAAAAATGTGAAAAAAGGTGATGCTTTAATCCTCACAAAGGCTAATGTATGGTGAATTATAAAAAAAATGCAGATAACTAAACAAATTTAACATGAGAGAGTCCTAAAAATACTTAGAATTAACCAAATAATCCAAAACGAATATTCGAAGCATTCATTCCGTCATGGTGTAGTTCATCTCCGTTGGAATCAGACTTGAGTTGTATGGATACGAACACACTGTATGGGATATCCTTAGATGGTTGAACAATAAATTGCGTTGTTCAAACAGAATAGCTAACACCAATAGGCCAATGAGCCCGAGGGAATGAAGTCCTGAAAACACAATTAAGCAACACGTTTCTTGATAATTTAAGCAAAATCAACTCACTGCATTGTTCAGACATAACATCTAACACCAATAAGCCAAAGAGAACAACATATATTGATGAAGTTTTGTTGCATAGTTTAAGCCGGGCAAGCCCATGTACTGGTCGAACATCATAATCCATATTCATGCAAAATAGCATAGCTATTAGTTCCGAAGTACAATTGAAAACGCATTTCATGTTTTCCGACGCAAAGCTTAGTGATGGGTACAATTCTTAAGACTGAAAAAGAAAAAGGTCAAAACTAAGCATGTACTATAATCCCACAAAATATCTAAAATTTGTTGTTTAGACATATATATAGTGAAATGCAGATTAATGGTGCTTGAGACCTTTCATAAAGGTATGAACGATCACTCAGAGAGAATAAACTTGCAAAAACTCTATAATTTATTCTCCACGCAGATGAGGTATACAAGTATACATAGGATACTGTAAATTGATCCTGCGCACCACTGATAAGCTGCATGAGTGTTGATCTCATTGACAAGTGGATTAAATGTATCCTGTAGCGGACCAGTTCAGATATCACACAAATAAGCATCAATTGTCATTTAAATAGAACATCCGGCAACCAAGATATATTTGAATCTTAACGGTGAACCAACAAAGCATTGGAGAATGTTTTTTCTCAAAATAAATAAGCATTCATATAGTATTTAAATTAAATATGATTCAGAGAAGCAAATCAAAAAAGTACCTCGTTTATCTTGATCCCGGGAAAGGGAATGAGTGGTCAATTTGCATGATTTGTTGAGTTGGTGCTGGCCTGGTACCTCGTCGGTCCAACAAATTTCATCCGAACAACACTTAGAATAATAACTAACAAAATAAGAAGGTTCGTAAGGCGTAGAACAAGTAACCAAGGTCCCTCGCAAGTGTGTATTAAATCTTCTAGAGCAGCATAAGAGTGAGGGCCACAAACAAGGCACCGAAAGGCGATTAAATAAGGGGTCAATACTTCTTATCTGGTATTAATTATCCATGTCCAGATTCAGGTTCCTAATGGCAATATGAATTTGAATGGTCCTTAAGTTCACCATATTTACAGCATTACCATCCAAAAAATTACAGCGATACAACCATGTGAGCTAATATAATGACATCCATTTTCTGAATACAAATAGGGAGTACGAAGAAGATAAATAATACCAAGAGACGTAGCAACCTCTGTATCATACATGTTGAGTATCACAACCAGAAAGATCAAAAGTCTGTAGCTAGCAATGCTCGGTACCTAGGACAATGCTTACTATGAATACTTGTATGTAAAATTAAGTAGAGACGCTTGATGGTGGTCAGCTATGCATCCACTGCTAGGAACGGGAAAACTGAGCCATCAACATTGTGGTGGCGTTATGACCTGTCCATGGTTGGCCATGCCTGATTTGCATTAAGGTCTGTGGCTAAATGAGAGGGTTGCAAAATGGCGAGGCTAGGATGGGACGGCAGGTTGTCATAAATTGGAGTTTCACGACTGGCTTTTCAATCTAGGATCTTGGTTCATGATGTCCAGATGTTGTGGTTGCTAGAGTACACGTAATGTAGTGATTGCACACAATATGCTAAAGTGAAAATGATGGATTTCAAGCATGGTGATAACAGACAAAGATAGAACAAGGATAGTATACCTTAGACGAGTTCATTAAATTGTTTCTAAGGTTTCCAATATCATATTCTCCAGTGAGAACATATTGTTAGTATGCTAGCTCCTTCTTACTATATCGAGCAGCTTCTGCGTGATGCCAAAAGTATCATACGGCTTAAATAACAAGCCCCACCTAACCCTGCTTCTCCTCTGGTTCGGATATAGTTGTGAATGCTGTTGAGACTTCCAAGCAGGAAGAATGCCAAGAAGCACTGCTGGCCGCACATAATTTGGTACGTTTGAGTGGTTATTCTGATGAAATATTTGAAGAATTGACTAATATTCCCTGCATTTTGCCAATCTGCTGAGCAAAGTGTATGAGACTAATAGCACTAATTGAAACGGTAAATACATTCTACACGATAAATGCACTTGTTTTAAGAGGATTTCCACTTGAACTGAAAAGGTAATAACAGACGCCAAACAACTGAACCAAATTAAATGCATTCAAGGCTCATGAAGCAATGCATACATAAGAAAAGAACTCCAAGTAACATAATATAATAATAGACCACTACCTAAGTTGAAGCAACCATTTCCAAAAAAAACCACTACCTATCGACGAGGATCACCGCCTCACGCTCTAGCTCTGACTGGCGGAGCAACATCTCTGTCGCTAGGCGCTCCTCATCCGAGTCGTGGGCGTAGTCGGCCACAGCGACCAGGTGCGCACGAGGAGGGGACAGCGAGCTCTACTCGTCCTCGATGTCGGAGGCTGAAGGCGCGGGGACACGCGAGGAGCAGTCACCGCGTGAAGAGCCCTTACCGGCGGCCCGCGCCCTCGCGGAGATGGAGCCCGTCGGCGTGTACGCGCGGAGCAACGATAGATCGCGGTTGGTCCATTTGAGGGTCGCGCGCTTCTTGGTGGCCTCCGAGCAGACGAAGGCGCGGTGGGCCTCTTCGTCGGTGCCGCCCCTCCTCCGGAACGGCGTCCCCCCGAGCCAGTAGCTGTCGCTACGCCTCGACATCGCGCGAATCTGGTGGCGGATGCACTCAAAATCGGTCGACGGAGTTGCGGTTAGCGGCTCCGGAACCCTCACTCTCACTTCACTACTATATATATACCGGCGCGAGGAGAGTTTAACGGGCAACGGTAAATCGAGTAACGCCCCGGACCGCGTATACGAGCCTGGCTAGAGTGCTGCGGGCATGTAATAAAAACTTAAAAGAAAGTTAAACTCGCCGGGAATTTCATACGTGTGGGCGGTTTACACGCCTCGCTCGCTAGAGATGCTCTAAAATCACTCTCGCACTCCATTTCCACCCGACAAAACCGACGGCGGCCGCCGCCCACACCGCCGCCTCTCCTCCCGTGCCCAGCTCCGGCGACTCCTCGTGCTAGTCATCCGCATCTCCCTAGCCCCAATCTCTCTTGCTCGCCCCTAATACTACTTCAACTGAAGTAAACCGCCGCATCTCCCTAGCCGCAATCACTCTCGCGTTCCATTTCCACCCGACCAAACCGACGGCGGCCGCCGACCACACCGCCGCCTCTTCTCCCGTGCCCATCTCCGGCGCCTCCTCCTGCTAGTCATCCGCATCTCCCTAGCCCCAATCCCTCTTGCTCGCCCCTAATGCTACTTCAACTGAAGTAAACCCTAGAATCCCCTTAGAGCGGAAATGGAGGCGGCCGGCCCTAGTTCAGAGAGGAGGAGGAGAGTAGGTGAGGATGAAGGAGGAGGTGCCGACCGCATCAGCGACCTTCCCGACGCCGTCCTGGGCGACATCATCTCCCTCCTCCCTACCAAGGAAGGCGCTCGGACCCGAATCCTCGCGTCCCGGTGGCGCCACCTCTGGCGCTCCGCCCCTCTCAACCTCGACTGCAATAATCTTACCGCCAGTTGGGGTGAGGTCGCTGATGTCGTATCACGCATCATTACCTCCCACCAAGGCCCGGGCCGCTGCTTCCGCATCCCCGGCGGATCTAAGTCCTACGGAGCGGCTACCGTGGACTCCTGGCTCCAGTCCCCCGCCGTCGACAACCTCCAGGAGCTCTGTTTATCTTACCCGACAGGTAATCAGTCGCTGCTGCCGCCTTTATCAGAATCCTTCCTCCGGTTCTCGACCACCCTCCGTGTTGCCACCATCGGACAGTGCCACCTCCGCGACAGCACTGTCCAAGGGCTTCAGCTCCCCCAACTTAAGCTGCTCACACTTGAACTGGTCAGCATCTCAGAGTGTTCGCTGCAGCACTTGATTGCGGAGTGCCCTGCTTTGGAATGCTTGTTGATAAACCACAGCTTCGGCTTCAGTCGTCTCAGGATCAACTCTGTTAGCATTAGAAGCGTGGGCGTGCGTGCGGAATATTTTGTGAAGGATGAGCTTAAGTTTGGGGAACTTATCATCGAGAATGCCCCTTGCCTTGAAAAGTTGCTCCATCTTGATCTGATAAGTGATCTGCATGTATCTGTAATCTTTGCACCTAAACTGGAGACCTTGCGCTGCCATTCAGACACTTCCAGTAAAATCTCGTTCGGCTCCACGGTTATTCAGGTAACGAAGGTCTTTCTACCTCTGGCCTTTACGAGGCTTCTAACCTGCATTTCTGTGTGCAGAAAAATTACATGTCCTCTGGGTTGCAGATAGTCTAATTTTTGTTTTCTTGCATGCTTGATAAAGGGGTTGCTCATTTTTAGACTTACAACGGTGGTGCGTAGTATCAAGATTCTGTCTGTTGATATGTGTATTCTTAATCTGGATACAATTATTGACTTGATGAGATGCTTTCCATGCCTGGAGAAGTTGTACATTCAGGTGCTGCTTCTTCATTCTTAGTTTCTTTTTTATCTTCTTCTGTTCTGAAGTGGCTAATTATTTTCTTTCTTTATGTTCTTTTCAGTCATATAAATCAGGGCCAAACAATTTTTGGATTGGTAAACACAAGAACCTGATCAGATGCCATGACATCCGTTTGAAGAAAATAGTGTTTAAAACATATTGCGGCATCAAGTCGCAGGTTAGCTTCGTGACATTCTTTGTGTTGAATGCGAGAGTGCTAGAGTCAATGATACTTCGGATTGAAGCCAAGAATTACAACAAGGAGTTCTTGGCAAAGCATCGTAGGAAACTGCAGCTAGAGAATAGGGTTTCAAGAGGCGCTCGGTTTCAGTTTACAACTGATATATGTGCGCGCAATGCTTGGGACATCAAGGATGTCCATGATTTGGATTTAGCTGATCCGTTCGCATGTTGATGTTCAGTCAGGGTTTGGTCCATTTCGGAGCAGCTATTCTTGACCATCATCGGATATCATGGTGTGCCTTGTCCAAACTTGTTTAGCTCTCGCTCATGTCTGTTGTCTACTTGTCTTTCTAAGTTTGTATCGACCGAACCTTATGACATCTAAGCAAAGCTATTTGTGTCACTAGTTTGTGATGTGCTATGTGACATGTAAACAAGTTTGTATAATATGATTCCACTACCAGATGTAGACTGATGGATACCTGGATGCAGACTAGCTATCTGTGTTTGTGGGTAGGTAGTTCTTGTCTTCTTGTTTCGTGGTATTACCAAGACATATAACAAAGATATCTGCATGGTTAGTTGCATGGTTTGGTTTTATGATCAACACTGAGTACCGATTAATATTTCTGGCTGCACTTGAAGAAGATCGCTTTTCTTGATGTGAACCTTCGACTAGATCATCACTTAAATGATTCCATGTATGTTTCTCATCTATTGTCAACCTTCGTAGTTCAGAGCTTTTGACTTTTTTCCCTTCTGAAGCTGTCAGCTTCTGCATCTGGCCTGGGCACTTGATGTTTTGTGTACCTTATCTTTCCGTCCCAAATACTGATGAGACAAACTTGGTGCTCATATCTACCTGAAAGATCAACATAGAAGCATTGTTGTTTCGGACTTCCATCCTCATCTTGCACTCAATGGCGCATTTGCGCTGGTGTGAAGTCCTCCGACCTGTTGACAGCCATTCCAGAAGAACAAACATCACATCACTTCAATTACCTCTGAAGAATGACAGGGTTTCAGAAAGGAAAGAAACTCAACGCTCTGAACTCCCAAGGATAAAACTGCAGGAGGTTGCATGGAACCATTCAATTGACGATACAGTGGAAGACTAGATTCAAATCAAGGAGGGCTATCTTCATTGACTACAGCTAGAAATATTAATTAATACTTGATGTTAATCATAGAACAAAAGCGCACACACAGATATAGCTTGTTATATCTTGGTAAGAACAAGAACACCAAAACTACCCACCCACACAGATAGCCTGTCTGCATCCAGGTATATATTTCTACCTGTCTATATATTCTATCATAGTGAAATTAGGACAATTTTCCCCTCATTCCATCGGCTCCTTGCTTCAGTAAAAATAACTTGGCAATTTTACTCAAAGTACAAGAAACCAAAATTACAACAACTAACTTGAACCATCAGTTTAGATCGCAAATGTAAATCGTCTTGAATATTCATATAGTACTCAAGGCAAACTTTGATCATTAGTTTCTATGAAATTATGTTACTTCAAATGAAAATAGTTATACATTACGGTAGTACCTTTCATAACGGATCAAGTAATATAAGTTATTATGTTATGAACATAACTCAACAAACTTATAGTGGTAATCAAATCTAAAATGGTTTGGCTGGCCAAATCCTAAAAAAGTTACCTCTCGATCATAATTCAGATGTAGTACTCCCTCCGATCCATATTACTTGTCGTTGAAATGGATGTATCTAGACATGTTTTAGTACTAGATACATCTATTTTAGCGACAAGTAATATGGATCGGAGGGAGTAGTAAAAATCAGTCAGTTCCAGTGGAAATCAAGATGAGTACGTCCAGAAATTTTCGCCTCTTGCTGCAGCTATCAGGTGTTGATTAGTCTCAATATTACATTCAGAGTTTGAGACTGTCCCTGGCCATACCTGTTCCCGATTTCCTTGGACAGCAAAACTAGCTATTATGTTAGAATTTTCGGTTATGACGCTCGACCTGATCAATAAAAATACAAAAGTAATTTTTTAGACTGAAAGTTCAGAATTTAGAATGCATTTGGTATTTCCAGTATATTAAGTATATCAATTCTTTGTACATTCAGGTGTCTATCAGTCTGGTAAAATTAACAATCTGACTCAAAGGTGGCCTCTGGTCAGTTTGCATAATTCCATCGACTGCTTGATAAAAAAAGGCAGGCAGCTTACGAAACATGGATTGTGCCCAGCACATATACAGCTAGAGAACTGCAATGTTTACACAGGCAGTCTACTATGTGAGTTCCTGCAGCTTCAGATCAAGGCGAGGATTGGATTTGGCCAGTTATTTATGCTTCAGTTCATCCAGATTTTTTTTTTTTGGTGATAATAGCTTCACTGAGTACTATCTGCAGTTGGTGAAAATAGCTTTTCTTGATGTCAACCTTCCACTGGGTCATCCCTTGATGGTTCCATGAACCTCCCGGCCCCCGCAGTGTCATCCTTAAGAGTTCAGAGCTTTCAGTTCCTTTTTTCTTCACTACTGAAACTGTGTTGCTTCTTAAATGCCCTTGAAATACCACCGATGGAGGCACAAGAAATTTATAGAACAGTTCGAATGGCATTGTGCGAGCGCAAGGGCATTTGAGCGCTGTGTGCAAGATGAGGATGAACCTGAAGAAATCAGTGTTACGTGACTCTGGCAGGCGGTCAACATATATTTGCCCTGCTCAACATATCTACAGGAAGTCGAGTGGTCTTGAGGCGGATTGTGGTATGATCGGATGAACACGGTTACCTTAGGGATTGCTTTACATAGTCAGCTTTTGTTATTAGTGTTGTTAATTTGTAGAATTGGCTTTGCGGATTGATCATCGGGTTTGAGAATTTTCTCCAGTGTGATGTTCAGCCGGGGATTGGCATTTTGGCAAGCTGACCAGAGGACAGTGCATGTCCTGTGATGATTTGTTCGACGGTCTTCTCTCGTGGCTTGAAACCAAATCCAAACATTTTCAAGAGTGCGACTAGGGAGAGGCCGCGCTTCGCGAAGCACGCGAGAAGCGGTGTGTGCGGTGCGCGGAGCGAGCAGCGCGCGGGTCTTTTTTTTCGTAGTCAACACGTGGCTTCACGTGCGCGGCAGTGCGCGGGAGCCCGTCTGCATGCTGCAAGTGCGACCCGGTGCATATGGAGGAATCAATCGATCATAGTAGTAGTACATGCATGCACACAGCAAGAACACCGCGTATTACACTGTGACCGAAGGCAGTATAAAGAGGTATAATAAGGCAGTGCACTGCTAGGACACCGCGCAGTACACTGCGACCGAAGGCAGTGCAAAGAGGTCAAGGCAGTGCACCGGTGCACTGCCAGGACATCGCGCAGTACACTGCGACCGAAGGCAGTATAAAGAGGTACAACAAGGCAGTACACCGGCACACTGCCAGGACACCGCGCAGTACACTGCAACCGAAGGCAGTGCAAAACAGTACAATAAGACAGTGTATGGGCGGTGCACTGCCAGGACACCGAACTGCGACCGAAGACAGTGCAACAAAGCAGTGGACGAGCGGTACACTGCAAAGACAA
The DNA here is from genome assembly GCA_023614405.1 of Avena insularis. Lineage (NCBI taxonomy): Eukaryota > Viridiplantae > Streptophyta > Magnoliopsida > Poales > Poaceae > Avena > Avena insularis. The sequence continues at coordinate 459,320,352 of CM042696.1, read as the reverse complement.
CGCGCCGTGCACTGCAACCGAAGGCAGTACAACCCAGTACAACAAGGCAGTACACGGATGGTGCACTGCAAAGACACTGCATCGTGCATTGTAACCGAAGGCAGTGCAACGCAGTACAATAAGACAGTGCACTGCCCCGTGCACTACGACAAAAGGCAGTGCAACACAGAATAGTAAGACAGTGCACTGCTACTGCACCGTCTCATGCACTGCAGAACATGAGGCAGTGCAAACTAGAGACCGAAGTCAGTGCAAAAAAAAAAGTTTGTCAGAATCTATCAATATGGGATCTAGTTTTGTAGCTCTTGACGCGATTAGCACAACTGTAAAAACAGATCTTGATTTGGACGCTCGGTTCGAAAGATAATTCATTTTTCGTATTTAGATCGGCAAAGAAAAAGAAAACATAACTGATAACATCCTCCGCAGTCGACACGTGGCGTGCAGGAAAGGGACAGGAATTCGCGGGATAAATCAGATTGCGCCACTTGTCAGCACAAGGTGCGAGATAGGGCGCCCTCTAGAAAGGGCGCCCTTTTTCTAGTGTTTCTGCATTTTTAAGAGCAATGCCTGAAACGGGCATGGCAATCTTATTCCCTAAAAAAAAATCTGTCTCCGCAAACACATAGTAATTCTTTCTAGCGTTTGGTGTTGTGTTAGTTTAGCAAAATATTGGTTGTAGGACACGGAAAGTCCTTTTGTCTCCCGAGCTCCAGTATTTTTTTTTTCCAGGAAAAAAGATCCGGATTAAAGTTGTCGCTATTGAACTCTTAAATTGATCCAAAGCTTGTAATAAAAGAGTATGAGTTTGGCGGAATATGATGGATATATTATTGAGCCGCATGGGCGAGTATATATAGGCGTACTGGAGTACGAGTCAAGTTAGGACTGTACGTAAACAGATCCTAACTCTATCTAAACTACCATAACAATCCTATATACCTAATACTCTAACATCCCCCCGTAGTCGTAGCGATAGCGTCGTGAACAACTAGAACGTCGCTGACGGTCAGACTGAAGATAAATCGAAGTAGCATCCAGTAGGCTGACATCCCCCCGCAGTCGTAGCGGGAACGTCGTGGACGGTGTCGCGTCGCGGTTGCTTGGACTGAAGAGGAAGCTGGTGATGCTCAAGTGAGGTGGTATCCCTTGTGCCGATGTCGAGGGAGCCGAGAGCGTTGGGCGGTGCCGTGGTCGAAGTAGCCGTGCGAGGGGTCGCCGTCGTCGATGTCGTGGTCGGGGATGCCGGTGTCGAGGTAGCCGCACGTGAAGCCGCATGCGCATAGTGCGCGAGGAGGATGACGGAGACGCGTCGAGGCAGTCGTCGAGGGTGTCGATGCCGAAGCCGATGCAGTCCGAGCCGTCGAGGACGAGGTGCGACCATAGTTTTGCCAGAACTAGACGCACGTCAGGGACTAACACACACTCCGGTTTTGCCAGAACCGAGTATGCAAAGAAGAACTCGTCGGTGACGCGGTCGAGGTAGTCGTAGAGGGGTCGATGCCGAAGAAGACGTTGTCGAAGCCGATGAAGACGAGGCGCCGATCCGAGTTTGCCAGACTCGGGAACGCGTCGGGGATGAAGGCACTCCCGGTGTTGTCAGTACCAGGCGTGCGGGGGCAGGGACCATCATAAACTTGTCGCCATGTCATAAAGACTAGCGGAGGAAGCCTCCAGAGCGGTTGTGACACGCAGAGGGGCTAAGGGAGAGATGCCGGCGCTGTCCGCGGTTGTCGGAGTAGAGTAGCAGGTGGTGTAGTCGGGATGAAGCGATGACGCTGGCGGCGAAGTTGTAGTGTACGAAGACATAGAAGGCGGCGAAACCAGCGGCGACCTAGGTTAGTTATGCTAGATGCCTAGAGTGGCGATGGGGTAGTCAGCGGGACATGCGACAGCGAGAGGGCGCCCTGCAGGTTACCTTGTGAAGCGCGGCGGCGGTGCTCGAAGTAGGCGAGGAAGACCCGACGATATGACGAAGACCATGTGCAGACGGCGGCGATCCGCGCCGTAGGAGATGGCGCGGTGAAAGTCGAGGCCGTCGATGCACGAGGACGGCAAAGTAGACTGCATGCAGCCACGCTACGACCCGAGGAGGCGGCAAAGCTACAGGGCGCAAGTCGGTGCAGTGGCTGGGAGACCACTAGCGACGTACACGTCAAGGAAGGCGCGTTAGAAGCCGATAGCGTGGACCAAAGGCGGCGGCGCTGCGACCCGACGGGGCGACACAGCGGCAGCCCGTAGATCGATCGGTGGTAGGCGCGTTCTCGGGGACGTGCTTGGCGTACACAGGCGCGTGATCGGTTGATCAGACCGATGGTGCACCGTATGCGACATGGCGTGGACGACGCGTAGATCGGATTCGATGGCTACGTTTTCGGTGAAGTCCCGAACGATGACGATGAAGAGGATCTGAGGGGGGCGGCCGCGGTAACCTTCCGAGGAAGGCGTAGCAGCCGTCTGCGGTGCGCGGCAGCCTACCGTGAGACCGCGACAGCCTACCGAGACAGGCACACCAACGAAGGGGGCAGGCGCACGAACACGATGTAGATCCTCGATGCCGATGATCGGAGTAGAAGCGCGGCAATGACAAAGGCAGTGGGCGACTCAATCCGATCTAAGATCGGTAAACCAAAAAGAAAGCCGATCAAGAGATCGAAGAAAAAGACTTATAGGGCAGCTGATCACGGATCGGCGAATGAACCCTGCATACGGGTTGCGCAGCCCTCGGCGGAGATCATGGAGATCGACCTCCCTGGGGGCAGAGCGGCAGAAGCTAGGGTTTGAGATTGATTTAGGCTGATACCATGAAAGAGTATTAATTTGGCGGAATATGATGGATATATTATTGAGCCTCATGGGCGAGTATATATAGGCGTACAAAGGATTATCTTGGAGTACGAGTCAAGTTAGGACTGTATGTAAATAGATCCTAACTCTATCTAAACTACCATAACAACCGTATATACCTAGTACTCTAACATGTAACACCAAACCTAAAACACACGTAGACTGGACGAGATCGACCACTCCATGGAAGCGGTGACAAGACTGAATCCCCATCCTCCTCAACGCCAATAGCAGGATCGTCGCTGACAAGATGGAAGAGGAGAAGGGTATTACCTTATTCTTGTCCCGCACAACGCCGCCATAGCCACCATAATGATGATGTTGGTTGACCAAACTCTAACTTTAGGGACCCTTCTACACCGTCGAGCGTAGGTCTAAGGTCCCCACCCCCTCCCATCGCCAGAGCGGCAAGCAGAGGAGGCGGGGACCTGTCGATTATCGGTCATAGATGGAGAGGACGAAGCAGATTGTGGCGGATGCTAGGGTTTTCACCCTAGCCGCCGCCGTATGTTGGATAACCCCGGTGCTCCCTGCGTATTAAAAAAATTTAAAACCGGATTTATAAGTTCCAAAAAATCTTGAAATAAATTCCTAAATGTATCCAATAATGTATCCACATGTAAAATCTTAATTCAAAATGTTCTGTATTCTAAGCTACACAAAAATGACAAAGTATGCTCAGGTCTATAATTTTGCCATTTTTGTGTAGCTCAAAATACACATTATTTGGAATTGACATTTTGCGGTATACATCTTTGACCATACCCTGATTTATTTTTTGAAACTCATAAATATGATTTTTTTGATTTAAAAAAACAGGGATCACCGGTGCCCATGTACGTATTTATAGGCCAAAGTCCATTGGCTCGCATTAATGCCATCGCATAGGCATAGAGATTGGATGATGTGCCACTACGGTGACAAGAAAACTCTCGGCGTCAGCCACACATCATTGCGGCGAAGAGATGACTCTCCGAACTTAATGATATATTCATTACTGAATGAAACAATTGTTTAAATTTATAGTTATGTTGATAATATGTGAAAGTCATTTGATTTCTTTTCACATATAAATCATGCCTAAGTTCAGCAGAAATAAGTTAAACACCGTATATTGACGAATATGAAGTTTTTGATGAATGGTTGAAAGAAACTACATATTCGATGTATCGTATTTTAACAAAATGGTAATTATTATTGTATGATTTTTTAAATTTAGTAAAAAGGTTTACCAAAGGAAACATGAGTATGAAACTATTTGATATGATTAAAGTATTTCATCATCCAAAGGTATTAAAGATAAAAGAGAATCTAAGTACTACGGTTTGATCAATAGTAATGAAATTCGACTTTATAAGATTGGCATAAAGAAAATTGTGGAATGCAATGCGTTTCAAATGTCAAAATACAAGGCATCACAATATGATATTAGTTATCAAATGGGTAAATAGATGGTGCCAAATAAATCGTTGTAGTGTAAGTGTAAAGACAATTAGTTAGAAATAGTTAGCACTCAATTAGAATATATAGTGAACCATCTGGATTCATGAGATCGGCGTCATATATTGTATGGATCGTCGTGAAAGTTTTGGGGTTATTCTATATTACCAAAACAAATAGCAAATACGTCCTTGTAGAGTATTCATTGGAAAATTGAATACGAAATCCATGGCTAGAACCAAAAGAAAGGCAAAACTAGTATTGCTTAAATTTTTGGTGCTTTTTGAGAAAGTTTATGTTCTTGAATGGGAAGCTTATGGAAGATAGTAAAAACACGATGAGGATTCAAATCCCGCATCAGAGTGTTGAGAAGCGCAACGGAAAGTGTTCCTGAACGATTCTCTTCACAAAGTAAAGAATCAATGATAATGATCACTGTGTTTTCCCTACTAGTGTTTTCATTACATGAAGTAGGATTCAAAATATACCCCATATCCCGTATGGAGATATTTTTAAATCATTTGTCATGATTACCGGAATATGACATAGCTACGAACTACTAAGGAAATAATGGTGAACTAAAGTTATGAGAAATCCTAAAGATAAAATTCACTTAAGATTAGAAAGCAATTTATTACTGAAACTTAACAAGTCACGAGTTACTTAAATTTTCCAAAACGACTGCAAAGTCATGAAGGAAAAGTGAATGACAAAGGCACAATTTGTCATGAATAAATGTATTAGACAAATTCAAATGAATTTGATTCAAAAGTGCTGAAAGTCTAGTAGATTTAATACTAGTAAGGTACTAATATCTCATAATAAATCTCTCAGATTGATAATTGATCAAAGGATTTTGAAAGTGTTCAAAAATTAGTGAGTGGATATGCAATTTGCATAAAATTGAGCGGGAGCTATGAAATTCTTGCTAAAACAATATATCGGGAACACATTTTGAGTGGGAGCAATATAAGTCTCGAACTCAATTATGTTGGGAACATATTTTGAGTGGGAGCTTAAAGAGTGATTCTTAAGTGTGTATACGACACATTAAGAATAAAAGTCCAAGTATCGATAAATAATGATTTATAAGGATTAGAAGTTCAAAGTAAGTAATTACGATATTATGTAGTATTCGTAAAAGGGATTTTGAAAAGAGTTTAGGAATAGGAATTGATTCAGGACTAGTCCTTGGTCAATTCAAATTAGGAATAGCATTAAGTTAAACATTGATGGTTGAAAGAAAGAAAAGGATGATCATCATCTACTATGTTAAAGACATATGTCTTGGAAAACCATGATGGCAACTTAACATAATATATGATCCAAGAAGGAATGTTTGAAAAGTGATTGAACACGAGTCATAGAACATTGAGCTAAGTTTGTCCACATTGTCTAATTGAGAACTATAGACATGTTTCCAAATCCATGAAGGATGACATATCTTAAAAGCATAAAGGGTTATGTTGTAAGAAGATTGGAAACTCCTATATCAATAATACCGACTAAAGTCAAGTAGGAAGCGAGGTGGACAAAACATCGGAAGTTGCACAGGGTGCATTAGTATTTCGATAATTACATTTATAATAATAGATAAGGGTACCATCTAAAGTGATGTATACTGTTATGAGGGGACTAGTTCGTCTTTAGTGCAAAATGATGTGTCCTAGGGCACAGTGCCCATGAGAAAGCCCATGAGGTTGATCTAAAGTCACTGTAGGCTCCTGTAAAACGACCTCATTCTGCTGCCATAACTACGATACATACACAAAGATGTTATCATGTGATGATAAAGTATTAATGTCAATTAAGGTGACATTAGTAAGTTGCAAAGGATTTGGGACTATAATGTATAGGCCCAAGACTCAACCTACTCCATGAGCAAGCATGTTCAAGTTACCGGAATACATGGTGCCAATGATTAAGAACAAATGCAGCTAGTTTATTTATACTCTAGTGCAATTTGGAGACTGTTGGAAATATGGCCTAGAGACAAATAGTAATAAGGATTATTATCATATTTCATAAAGTTTATGATTAAGTTTTGTATCATGCTATAACTGTATTGAAAGGAAATATCAATACACGTGCGATATATAAACAACCAGGGGTTCCCGGTGATACTCTAGTCACTGGTTCATTGGTCAACAGATGATCAAGGTTTCCTGATCATGTGGCATTTATGCCAGTTGGAAATGGAGTCACCTCATTGTGAGAATGAGATGATGAACTAATTGTAGGGGTTCCGCGTATGAAAATAATAAAAAATTACCCTACGCCCATGAACCCCTGAAGTTGCTAGGACCTATCTATTAGTAATTGTAACATCCCAAAACTTTAATCCAAGCTTATCAAGATCCAGATCATCAAAATTAGGGTTAACAAAAACTTTTCCAAATTAAAAATGAAAGCATTCATATGTATGTGCATGTAATTTAGGAATTGATTTGAATTGCCATGGTTCTATCATTCTTTGGTTGTAAAATGTGTGTATGGTAAATTAAACATCATCTAAATCTTTCCCAAGCAAATCCCAAAGAAAATCAAATAAAAAACAATTAAAAATGAGGAATGGTCATTTTTATCCACTACACTACTTTGAGTGTTCCTAGCACTCATTTCTCAACAGAAATAATTCTAGATCTTTACACCCCTTGCTAGTACACATAATGAGGTACCAAGGCCCACTTTTTGATCTGCTAAAAACATTCAAATACTTATTTTAAATGGCATGTGAAAATTGAATTCAATGCATATGCCTAGATCACCCCTATTTCAAAAACCATCCATTTGAACTCCATTTTCAAAACCCTTGCAACCAGAGGCTACCTAGTACTAGTGGAGATCACTCAAAATTTTTGAAACCAAAATTCAAACTTTTGCTTCTTGCGGCCATTTCATCAAACAGGTGGCAGACACAAATCTCACAAAACCTAAAACACTATAGTGAGCAGTAGCTTTGGTCTCCATTTCGGCCTAACTTGGTCCCCTTGTTCCCCCAGCTAAAACCCCGGCCCTAACTCTCTCTCCCTCTCCCCTGTATGCTCCAGTAGCAAGCCGCCCGATGCCATGCGCCAGGTCAACCACTGACAGCTCGCCTTAGCCCGTCCCGTGCTCTCCTTCGCTTGCTGGGAGACATGCGCCATCACACCGCTCCGCCCTGACCAGCCCCCGACCAAAATCGAGAGGAGGACAAGCCTCATTTGCTCGCGCCCATGCCAATCACCCCGGAGCGCCGCGCCCGCCAGAGCAACACCGACCTCGCCTAGCCCTAGCCTTGCGTGTCAGCACCCGCAGCAGGCCTAGCAACCGCCCAAACATCGTCGTTCGCCGCCTAGTGACTAGCAGCCCGGAGGAACTGCGTCGAACACCGCCGTACATGCACAGTTCACCGCACACTCCCAACCAGTAGAGACTCCGCATTGCCGCGCCTTTAAGCCCCAGAGGATCGCCGGGGAGCAAAGTATCCATCGCCGCCCTCGCCCATGCCGAGAGAGCCCCGCATCATCATCACCGATGACCTCATCGGCGCCCGCTCTGCCCCCTCGTCGACCCTATATAAAGCGGCCACCCTAGTTCTCAATTCTCCACACTCACTCACTCCCCACCTCTCTCTGAACCTTACCCACCTCTAGCCGAAGCCGCTCGAGCTCTGTCTCGCCGGAATTGGAGCCAAAGCCGCCACAACAGGAGGAGAAGGGCGTCTGCGATTTAGGGCACCCCAAGCTCCGCCGCAACCACGCCTCGCCTCGCCGTCGTCTACCAGCCCGTTTGCCCGCCTCACCAACCTTGCTGGAGCCCTGGTATGCCCCCAATCGACCCCCACCGCCGCGTCTAGGTCAGGTTCTCGCCGGAGTAATCCGTCATCAACGATGACCTCCCACCGTTGGATCCCCTTTAGATCGTGTGGCCCAGGATGCTAGATACCGTTTCGGTGATTTTTTGCCGCTGACTAGTGGAGCCCGCATGTCATCCAAGCCCGCTGCACGCACTGTGCATAGATGGGCCGGCCCAGTTAGTTCCCGCGCGTGTTAAATTTTCAAATTTAGTTTTTTCTATTTAGAGTTACTCTAGTTTCTGTCCACTAGTTTAAAAATCAATTCTGGGAGTTTGATAACTCCAAATTGGATGAAACCATTTTTTTCTAAAAGGTATTGAAATGATCTATCCAAGCCCGTTGGATTTAATTCAATTAGAGTTATAGATCTCTCCTAGTAAAAATAATAAAACAGAAGCAGTTGTACCTTACAACATTTTTATAAAATCAACCAAGTTAGCTTTTGAGTTGATTCCAACTCTCAAAAATCACATTTCATCATGCCTATCTGAATATGTAATAATATCAAGGTTTACATGCAGTGACTTTGGAGTAGTACCAAAATAATGCTATATAGGCATTTCTAGTCACTTTAAATCATTAAATAATGAACTTAAACCAAAGTAATTATGATCCAACCCTTAAATCACATTCCCACATGTTAGAATATGTGGTGATGACATGTGTCCACATGATCCCATATTTTAAGTGGTGGATATTAAATCTTAGTTAATTTCTCAATGAGTAGAAATTACTTTTCTAAAATAAAAAGGATGAAACTAGTGAATTACCCTTGTGATGCTTGTGATGATAATAGATCATCAATTGTGTGCCTTATAATACTAATTAGACTAGTTAAGTATGGTTTGGTGATTGTGTACTCCGTATGTATTTATAGAAGATAGTACCGACCAAGCTTACGAGGAGGAGGAGTGCTACCAAGAAGAAGAAGAAAACTTCAACCTTTGCACCAACCAAGGCAAGCTAGCACTATCCAAGTTAACCCTTGCAAGTTGTACTTGCAGGCCACCATTAACAATGCAAGCTAACACTTGCAAGTATAATGCTTAGCAAGCTAGGATTGAACTAGATGGTTTAGCAAAGATGCTTTAGGCATGATTGAGTTATACTACCTTGACTAGTATTTCATCCAAGTCTTAGTTTCAAGCTTTACTTCATTTACTCTACCCAAAGTTCTTTACTTGTTTTGAAGGTAGCATAAAAAGTATAAAACTTGACCTATTTAGAACCCTTTAGATGTCATTCTATGGCATGAGATTGATCCCACCATTTTCCACCTTAGTGAACACTCTTAACTTAGTAGTTTAGAGTAGATCAAAAACTTGAGTCACTTTAGATGGGAACACTTGGTGAAAATGAATTATGAAAACCTTGGAATGATGAGTCATTCTATTGAGATGTTTTGACATGTGTTGAGAAACACAAATGTTTTATGATGATGAAAATGTTGAGGCATGAGCCTTAGCCCTTTTATAAAACTGATGGTTGGATTCGGATGCGATACAATTCCAAAGTTACCGTACAACCACACTACCTGAATTGGGTAAGGCTTAGCTGGAAATTTATATTCATTAGTATTAGTTCCCTCGCGAGAGAGGTTTGAGATGAGGCTACCTCTCAATGTTGTCCACCTATGCAGTGCTCAATATGACTGATGGTCATGGTTGGGAGGCCATGCTAATAGGAGAGGTGCTTATACTAGGGTGTGTAAAGGAAAGGTTATGTTTGATTATATGCATACTAAGTATGATGATTCAGGGTTATCCCTGGCAGATGTATCGAATCTTGTGGTGAAAGTGTACCACCTCTGCAGAGTGTCAAACTATTTGAATAGCCGCGTCCGCGGTTATGGACAGTTGGAATGGCCATACTGTTTCGTTGTCAGATGTTTTAAAAACAACTTATGAGATGAATGATGAATCTTGACTTGACCACAACAGGGTTGTGTTTATGACAATAGTTTCCCAACTTAAGTGATTCTAGAACTTTAGTTTATCTTTCTTTGCTTCAGAACTCAGCTTAGGTTTCAAATTTAACTTTATAGTTAAACTTAGATTTAGCACTTTAACTTAGCACTATACTACATGTTAGTGGTAGTTTGCGAGTACTTAAAGAGTACTCATGGCTTTTGTCCCTGGCTATTCTCATGGCCAGACTATGAAGGAGACTATCAAGATGATGGCGGGCATGACTATGATAACTAGGACTATCGCCTTCGTCGGCATTACTGTGCCCACGAAGATGGACCCCACCGCCACGCTTTATATTTATTTCCGTTGCTTGTTGTATTAAATTTGGATCATGAGATCCTTATTTGTAAGACCTTATGTATGGTTTGTAATGGATGATGTATTATGATATCCAATCCGTTATGTCTCGCAAAAATGGTAATCACAGGGATTGCGGTATGGCATAACGGGCATCCGGATTAAAATCCGGGTGTTGTGATGTCTGATATGAGGGGCTTTCATAAACTTACCCTTGAAGACCAAGCGTTGTCAACGCTTCGAGAGGCGTGGTTGATGTAAACGAGCGAAGCCGACCTCAAGGTCGTGATGAAGTCCTTGCGCTCCTTCTGGCTCCAACGACTTGAGTGCCTCAAGTGCGACACCTCGCGGGGAGTTACACACGTCCGGTGCCTGACGATGACTCCCGCTTCCCTGATCCAGCAGTAGTTGCGGAAGTAGAGCTCCCGGATCCGAATCCCGCAGCATGACGGCGCTTCGCGGTGAACATGTATCTCACTCTCGCAGTCCAGACTTGGGACCATGGTCACGAGAGAGAGAGAGGGAGAGAGAAATATCAATTAGAGGTCCTCCCAAAAGTGGGGAGACCTTTATTGATTATTAGTGTATTTATCTTGGCCAAATACCCCCACTATATATAGGGGGAGGGGAGGTACTACCTCCCTCAAAGTCCCGGGGTGGGACTAAAGGAGAGGAGGGGATGGGGAGGCTGCTGGCCAGCACCTAGTGGGCCCCGCGCGGGGCTAGGCCCAGTCGGCCAGCCCCCTTGCCCCTTCTCCCTCTCTCGTTTCCCTAATGGGCCCTCTCCCTCCGGAAATTGGCCCATTAAGCCTTTTTGACCTTTAATTGATTTTCTCTTTATTAAATAATTATGAATAAATGATTAAATCAATATTTAACATTCATTCACATATTATTCAACCTCTGTGGCTATGGAACACCTTCCACCTCCACTCCGGACATCCTCCGGACTTACTGAAACCCTTCCGGTTTTCTCCCTTCTTTTCTTTGGTGAATCTACCGATCCTATAAACACTCTCTAAGCATCATCAAGCCCTTAAGCGTGATACCCCACGGTTCGGGAACACTCTAGACATGGTCGGGACACTCCCGCACCAATGATTGACAGAGGGACCTGGATGGCCATGTGACCCCTGTGCGTTCCACGAAGATCTTTCGTTGTTTGAACCGGGACAGTCGTGTCTTATTCCCTTTGTCTCTCGATACTTGAATTGCCCGAGATCTGATCAATGACATCACCATGTCATGTTCAATCTCGTTACTGAACAATGCTACTTGACTCATTCCGACAAGTGATATCCCCGTGATCAAATCACACGATGTGCAACTATTGGATAAAACCTCTCCGAGTGGGCCCTTGAGTATCTTCCCGTCACATGGCCGGACAAATCCCGCTCTTGACATATATTTCCTCTACGGTTTCCTCCGAATACCTGAACACACCTTTATAACCACCGTTTTACCAGATGGCATTTGATGCTATCTAAGCACTCTCGGGAGACAGTGATTGATATAGCCTCACGGTCTAAGGAATAGTCTACGAGGATCCATTTCTAACCATCGTAACTTGAACTTCGTGACATGATCGGGTCACGATGTTTAGGTTGGGTATTAGTTCATCATCTCATTCTCAAAATGAGATGACCTCATTTCCAACTGGCATAAATGCCACATGATCAGGAAACATGATCATCTGTTGACCAATGAACCAGTGACTAGAGTTTCACTGGGAACCCCTGGTTGTTTGTATATCACACGTGTATTGATGTTTCCACTCAATACAGTTATAGCATGATATAAAACTTAACCATAAACTATATGAAATATGATAATAGTCCTTACTACTATTTGTCTCTAGGGCATATTTCCAACAGTCTCCCACTTGCACTAGAGTACAAATACACTAGCTGCATTTGTTCTCAATCTTTGGCACCATATACCCGGTACCCTGAACATGCTTGCTCATGGAAGAGGTTGAGTCTTGGGTCTATACTTTACAGTCCCAAATCCTTTGCAACTTACTAATGTCACCTTAATTGACATTAATACTTTATCATCACATGATAACATCTGTGTGTATGCATCGTCGCTATGGCGTGAGCGAGGCCTAATTCGAGGAGCCTACGGTGGCGTTAGATCAACCTCGAGGGCTTTCTCATGGGCAGCGTGCCTGGGACACATCATTCTACGTTAAAAGCGAACTAGCCCCGCCATAACATTATACAACACTTTAGATGGTACCCTTATCTATTATTATAAATGTATTCATCGAAACACTAGTGCACTCTGTACAACTTTCGATGTTTTGTTCACCTCGCTTCCTACTTGACTTTAATCGGTATCTACAGGAGTTTCCAACATATTCCCTTATAACATAACTCTTTATGCTTTAAGATATGTCATCCTTTATAGATTTGGAAAACATGTCTACAGTTCTCTATTGGACACTGCGGACAAACTTATCTCAACATTCTGTGATTCGAACTTAATCACTTTCAAACGTCCCTTATTGGATCACATATTATGCTAAGTTATCATCATGGTTTCTAAGACAGAACCTATGTCTTAACATAGTGGATGATGATCATCCTTTTCTTTCTTTCAACCATTGATGTTTAAACTTAATGCTATTCCTAATTCGAGTTATTAAGGACTGGTTCCTTAATTAACTTCTATTCTGAAACTCCTTTCAGAATCCCTTAAGGAATACTACATAATATCATAATACACTTATTATCAACTTCTACATCTTATAAATCATTATTTATAAGTATTTGCGCTTTCATTCTTAACACGCTTAAGAATTACTCCTATAAGCTCCCACTCAAAATATGTCAATCACATATTGTTTCAAGAAGACTTTCATAGCTCCCACTCAATTTTATGCAAATCGCATATCCTCCCACTATTTTGAACAATTTCAAAATCCTTTGATCAAATATCAAACTTAGAGATTTACTATGAGATACTAGTACTTTACTAGTTTTAAATCCACTAGACATTTAGCACACATGAATCGAATTCATTTGAATTCATCCAATACTTGACAAATTGTGCTTTTGTCATTCACCCCTTTTTCCTACTATGACTTTGCAGTCATTTGGGGAAATTCAAGTAACTCCTTTTACTTGTGAGATTCAGCAACAAATTGCTTTCTAAAGTCAAGGGAATTTTGCTTCTAGGATTTCTCATAATTTAGTTTACCATTATTTCCTTAGTAGTTCGTAGACATGTCATATTCCAAGAATCATGACAAATTATCCACAAATGTCTCCATACAAGATATGGATTTACATTTTGAATCCTACTTCATGTAGTGAAAACATTAGTGGGGAAAACACAATGATCAATATCATTAATTCTTTCCTTCTGTGCAGAGAGTCATTCAGGAACGTTGTCCGTTGCGCTTCTCAACACTCTGATGCAGGGTTTTGAATCCTCATCGTGTTTTTCACTAATTTCCATTTGCTCCATAATTGAGAAACATCACTAAAAGTGAGCTTTCTCAAGAATGCACCAAAATCCAAGCAATACAAGTTTTGCTTCCCTTTTGGTTTCAGCTATGGATTTCGTATTCAAAGTTTCCAATGAATACTTTACAAGGACTTATTCGTTATTGTTTTGGTTATATTGAATAACCCCAAAACTTTCACGAATTCAAATGGTTCACTACATTCTAATTGAGTGCTAACACTACTAGGAAACAACTCTTCTGTGGCGCATGTAATTACATCTTCTGTGGCGCATATCCTAGTCGCCACTGTTATCTCGCCACTGATATCTGCTTCCTGTGGCGCATATAGATATGCGCCATAGGATAAAATTATGTGGCACATTTACACATATGCGCCACAGAAAAGCCATGCGCCACTGACTATATAATTATATGCGCCACTGATTGCGTAACACGTATTCAAAGTAAAATACTTTCCTGGTGTATAATCAGGTATTTATACATGATTTATACAGTATTTATCCAGATGAGTATAAAATACATTGCACAAGTAGTAGATGCATGAAAACCGACATATATATAATACAAACACTTAGAGCCCGATCGAGATACATATATAGTGTCAAGTGCCAAATTTTTACAAGCCGAATACAAAGTTCATATCAGCTCACATTACAAATATGAAGTGGCCACCGCCGCCTACACTAGGATCAAATAGAATACAGCTATGATAATGGTGAGCAAGAGCATTAGCCCGACCAATATCTTCATCCGGTTCTTCTTCCACAAGTGGTTCCTCCACTTGGCTATCGCCTCCTCTCTAGTCGCGTATCCTTTGTAGATGTTGCCGCTGAACTTGTTCACTTGTTTGTGACAATCCTCCCACTCCTCGTAGACTCCTAGAACCCTACCCATGTACACCACATACCACCTCGTCGCCATCTCTATAGACGATAAGGCATATTAGTAAAAATACAACGAAAAGAATGAATAAAGGGTTCACATGCATATATATATATATGTTCACAGAATATAAAACAAAGGATCCATAAACCTAAAAGATAGATCATCATAGAAGCAATAAGTTCAACAACAACACGACCACAAGGTAGTTTAAGTCTAACAACAATGACCATTTCGACCACGAGATAGTAAAGTTTATGACACACACACAATAATACAGCAGGCGTCCATCAAGAATATACACACACTGGATCATGCTAGAGGTACACATCGATCATGATGAAGACTTCCTCTTCTCGCTTGGCTTCGGGAATGGTAGATAGCCCTCTTTCGTCATCCACGTCCTTGTGTCACCCTACTTACGAAGGCGTTCTTCGATCTCCCTCTTACTCAACCCTCTGCCTTGTTGTAGGGCACCCCCCCTTGTGTTGACATCTTCAATGATGATTTGCGACAACTTCATCTGAATGCGATGGAAGTCTTCTATAAGATCAGCATCATCGATTTTTGCCAAAGTTTCGGCCCATCCTCGGAGACTAGATGGCAGCGTTAGGTTATGGCAATCCCGAACATAGCCTTTAAGGTGATGGAGGACATAGAAGGCCTCCTTGGCACTAGTAGTCGACTACTTGACGCAGGGGAAGTCGAGCACGTGCTTGAACACGTGTTTGCCATCCTTGATACATTCCCCCTTATCTACGAAGGTGCATCCCTTCTTGGTGTAGCCCTCGAGAGCCTCATTGAGAACACCCCTTATTCTGGTGTAGTCTTTCTTCTTCGTCAAACTCCCCGAGTCGAAATACGTGGCTAGCGAATACCTCGGGGCAAGGACGATGAGTGTGCAATATTTGTCTCTGCGCAACACAATTGGAACGGAATGTTGGAAAAAGAGCAAAGGAAGAAATCTATAAGAAATGTATAAGTTACGGTGGCGATGAGCGAGTGTGTGTACTTACTCGGGAAAGAAAGGCAAAAGAAGTGTGCCCTTCCTCTTGTTGTCCACCATGAACTTCTCGAGGTACGCCATCGCCTTGGTCCGTGTCTCTGATCCTTCGACCAACTGGCTGTCCCGCATGTAGTAGGGATCCACTATCACGATTTCCGAGGTACTTTCTCTCTTGATCGTGAGCGCCAGATTGAGCGCGTATAGGCAGACCAAGTTATAGTCTATCCGTTTCGTGAGAACCAACTTGAATATGTCCTCGAACGGTATAAAGAATATATCCGCGGGGGGTTCATCGACGAAGCCCACGTCCAATGGCACCTTGGCCGTGAAAACCAGGTAATTTGGATCTTCGTCTTTAAGAAGGAGGGCCTCTAGTGTCTTGACACCCTCGTGCAAAGTTAACATGGCTCCAACCGCAATGTGGATCATATCCGGAGTCAATATCGGATCACCAGCTACATGCACTCGGGGCAAGCCAAATTGTGTGGATGGTACGACGACGGCGTCCTGACCTCGGATCCTCTTCGGAAGAGGCTGGCTCGCACCCTTATTATTATTATTACCTCTCTTCCTATAGTGCTTCTTCTTCACAATGATGTACTTCGCCATCTGCTCATCAATCGCCTTTCGGAGTGTGTTGGGGCTGAAAACCAATCCCGGTTTCTCTTGTGGTGGATCGGTGACCAGAGGCGTCTCTTGAAAAAGACCATGGAAGACCAGGCGCTGCGTGCATGTATTGGGCCGACCAGCTTGATGGTCGTCGCGAGCTGCGAAGGGTTCTTCATCCATAGAAGGCATATACAATCCTTTGGCAGCGCCGGTGTTGATGAAGTCGTCAACGTTGACCAATTCATCATCATATTCATGGGTGCCATCATGTGGTGGTGGTAGCAGGGGCGACGACGGTTGCGGCACAATGTCTTTGCCATGTGGCGGTGCACATGCTGCCAAGAGTTGATGGTGACAGCTGGTGGTGGCGACGATGGCGGCTACTGGCTTCCGAGGTGGTGGCCGGGTGATCGGTCGAGAGATGGCACCGGTGCTCCCCCCGCAAGACGAATCTGGGTCTTCGGCCATGTCAAGGGCCAGTTGTAGCATTCCCCAAGGGTCATGTGTTCGTTGGCTCCCTGAGGTTGAAAGGGGGGGGGTCCATGTTGTCGCACCCTGGCAACACCCGAGCCAACCTGACCCTCATCACGTCATCATCCATTGGATTGTTGTGCATCGTGCGGCTCGCCGGTTGTATAAGAGTGCCCTTGGCAACATCCTTCAACTCACCGCCGACATCTTTAAGCAGGAGTACGCAAGAAGTGTCCTGAGGCAAAAACATGTTGTTGGGCGTCATGAGATGGCAGCAGTCATGCATCAAAGGCATAAAGGAGATGACGTGCACTAACTAATTAGTTACCTTGGTGATGGCGTGGATCTCGACTAATGTAGAGACACGGCTGATGCCGGCGGCCGTCCTATCATCATCATCTGCAATCTCCCGCTCGGGTGCCTCACGAAGCACCACCACCGTCGGCTGCGCCTTATTGGTATCTTTGGCGGGAGGGGGCGTCGGTGTGACCAAAATGAGCGGCTGCGTCCCGACATTGGCGTCGGCAAGGGTCACCAGTGCAGCGACACGGTAACATTGATGCCCGAGTTGCTGCCGCTTAAGCTGGGCAGATGTATCGGCCCCTGTCGACCTCCCGCATTCCAAGCAGTAAGCCCCTCGAAAAACTCAGGGGGGATCATCGAGCGGAGCTTCTATTCCACTAACTTGTCCACCGTTTTCTCGTCCACCGCCTTCTCCTCCAGTGTATGCACCTTCATCTTCAGCTCTGCAATAGCGGCTTTATCCTGGTTCTTCCTCTCCCTTCTTTTCTTGGCATTCTCTTTGTAGTACTCCTTGAACTTCATGCTCGTACCGAAGCCGGACACACGGCCAGCTGAGGACGGTGGCAACCCCTTGTCCCTCTTCTTGTAAGCATTGGTCGCCCTGTTGAAAACCGTGTCCCACGGCTCCATCGAATCCTGGGACGACTCTATGGAAGTAGCGTTCAGTTCATCCACCTGCAAAGACAAGGAAAGGTGAACCCATTTAGATTCTTGACTTCATTATCTTAATTAGAACGCAATAGACTTGAGATCATCGATAAATTCCTTACCAGCTTCTGCTCGAATTCCTTCACCTCCGGATCGTCGGTGATAAACTCCCCTGTTTTCTTGTTCAGGTAGTAGCCGGCCCAAACAAATTGCCTAAGCTGCAAGTCCGTGATTTTAAGCCAAGGGTTGTCTTTACCAAGGCGTTCAAGCTCGGCGTCCTCCTTGTCCCAAATGGCCTGTTTCCCCAGAACGCCGCTTCCAAGGCGGTGGTTACCTATGTTCTGTTCCCGCATACTCCTTTCCCATTGAGTCCATTTTATAGCGTCAGCGGTAGCTATATCCGCCTTGAATATCCTAAACTCCTCTTCGTCGAGCATCGAATTTTTCTTACTAATAACCTCCCAGCCTTCACCTTTGTCAATGCTATTCTTCACCCGGGTTTTCCAGCTGCTCAAGGCGTTGCTCATCTTCGTGAGGGCTAGTTTGTTCACCGGGTTCTTATTTCTCTTGAGGTTTCTAAACTGCTCTGGGAATCTGTATCGCTTGTGAAGCTTCTTAAGGAGGTTGTCACCCAAAGCTGCATGGTCAGCATGTTTGATGTACTTCGTGTTGATCGACATGCTTTCCCGGACGATGCACCCGAGTTGCAGGCCGTACCCTTTAGCAATCGCCTCTGGCGCAATGGGTTGGCCACTTTCTGTGACCTCAGTGAACTCATCGCATACGGTGGCAAGCACTGGCACCTTCCGCTCCTTCTGTTCCTTCTTCTTCTTCTTCTAAGAAGCGGCCGGGTTGCCGCTACTGCCATCCGTGCGCTCGCCGCCATCGGTGGTGTCATCCTCTTCGCCACCGCCTTCACTAGTTCCACCGTAGTCCTCTTCGTCCCCCTCGTAATCAGGATCTCCGCCCTCATTGGCCCCAGCAGCTCTGGCGACGGTCGCCTCCTCCTCCGGTGGTGGTGTCATCCTCATCGCCTCCTCCTCCTCCTCCTGTTGGGACCCCTGCCA
This sequence comes from Avena insularis, assembly GCA_023614405.1. Classification (NCBI taxonomy): domain Eukaryota; kingdom Viridiplantae; phylum Streptophyta; class Magnoliopsida; order Poales; family Poaceae; genus Avena; species Avena insularis. The sequence goes on along the minus strand of CM042696.1, from coordinate 459,301,499 downwards.
GAATGACTGGTTGGCCTATCTAGCTTGTTCTTCGACGCTGATCATGTGCTTAGAAGGGCTAGACTCCTTGTTGCCCGACATGTTTGCACTACTCTATTTAAAAAAGGCAAAAAGTTAGCACAAATCTCGGCTGAAAAATTCGGCATGACCTTTGTTAATTTTTTGACCTAGGAGTGCCCATTTCTCAACCGAAACGGAAGTGAATCGACACTTCGGGAGAAATGGGCAACTCAAATGAAATCCCTGCAAGAGAAAACACCCCATCCCCATATAACAGCAGCACCATATAGCATATAACAGCACCATGTAACAGGAGAACCATATGACAACACCATATAGCATACAACAGCAGCACCATGCATGTAACAGCAGCACCATATAGCACCATATAACAACAGCACCATATAACACCATATGGAACCAAAAAGAAGCTCAGAATTAAAGAAGTAGCAATATAGCAAGACATTACTATATTATAGTTACACAAAGATAATAATACAAGTTTAGAGCAGGTTTATATAGCCATAAACTAAACCTACCAGCTAATCCTTTCATTTGTTAATTTTCTCTGACTGTTAATCCTTTCATTTGTCTATGATCTTTGTCAATTCTGAAAGCAAGACCTTGCACCAGTACAAAGACTGGTACTAGTTGTTGAATACCTCGCACCAATACAGCAGAGAGATCATGATTCATGACCAGAATACAACACGGAGCAACTTGCTCTGACAATGCAACAACATCCCAACAGACCCTTTACTTCTCAGATGCGAAAAGAAAAACAAGACACCGCCATCTCTACACTATACACAGTCAAGCAGTGGTAACAATATAGCAGAACAGAAGATGCTAATATAACATCTTGTGCTAACAATGTGCTGCATTGGACATGGAATAATAATGTGCTGACATCTTGTGCTAATAATCTTGTGCTAACATCTTGTGCTAACAATGTGCTGCATTGGACATGGAATATAGCAGAACAGAAGATACTGTTATTTCCCTACCAAATTCAGACAATTTTCCCTCTAAAGCCTTTTATAGGTATTGTAATAACAAGTTTATTCGACTACCCAATTAAGTCCCAATTTCTTACAAGGGGAACTGCAACGAACCTTCAACACTTGGCATCAACTACCCAAGCAACCCCACAAAACCCTAAATCTCAAAGAAAAACCCTAATACAATGTTTCAGTGAAAAAGAAACATAATTTCCACTCAGTGTAGAATGTTTGTGAAACTGACCAATTAGTACTAATATAAGTCTGTTCGTACTCCCTCTGTTCAGAATACATACTCAGTGTAGAATGTTTGTGAAACCCTAATACAATCTCCCTTTATCCATAATACATGCTCCCTCTGTTCCACAATATAAGTCTGGACTTTTATTGTAGTTCTGGACTTCTATTGTACTGTGACATATAAAATTTGTCATTCTCTCAGTATGGATGTTTCGAGTTTGATTTAGCAGTACTTAGCTTCATACACTGAGTACTATGATGATGCTACTAACTGTGAGAACCCCTAGTAGGATTAGAAAACCATCACCCATTAGAACAGATAAGTGCAGAAGTGCAGAAGTACCAGCAGAACAGATAAGTGCAGAAGTACTAGCAGAACCCCTAGCAGACATTAGTGCAGGTTCATTCACCAGTGCAGATGAAGGGTGGGGGAGTGAGGGGGACGAACCGTACGTGTGCACTACGGTGGTCGTCGACGATGAGGGTGGAGGCGGTGCTCCTGCTGCGGGCGGGGCGGCAGCGGGCCTCCTCCTCCACGGGCTCTAGCGCGGTGATGGCGGCCGGGCCTCCTCCTCCACGGGCTTCAGCATGGCGGCAGCGGGCCTCCTCCTCCACAGGCTTCAGCACGGCGGTGGCGGCTCCTGCAGCAAGGGCTAGCGCGGCTCCTCCTCCGGCGTGGCGGTGGCTAGGGCTACGGCGACGAGGGTTTGCGCGTGGGCGATAGATCAATTGGCTAAGTGTGGGTCGAGAGAGAGAAAGGGGGATTAGGGGGAGAGGCCGAACCGTTATGTGGCTAAGTGTGAAAGTTCTATGGCGCATTCCCACAGAATGCGCCACAGAAGTTGGAACATCTACGGCGCATTCTGAAGGAATGCGCCACAGAACTTCTTGACTTAGTCAAAAAAGCGTGGCGTCGTTGTATGACAAGATCTGATACTTGTCCTAGTGGTCTTGCTCGCTTGCTCTCACCTGGGGCAGCCAGGTTCGAATCCTGGCTGTCTCACACATTTTTTTCTTTTTTTTAAATATTTTTAATTGCATACATATGCATATTTATTAAAAAAAGTAAGAACATATACATATATGCATATTTATTCACATATGCATATTTATTAAAAAAAGCAAGAACACATACATATATGCATATTTATTCAAAAAAGCAAGAACACATATGCATATTTATTGATACATATATATTTGTGTGTTTGCTTGTCACCAAAAACTAATACACCACACGAATTAATACACCAAAAAGTCACACAATTGCTAGTGTCTCTTCACAATCTTCTTACCCTTTTTCATCGCGGTTGAATACTTTAGCCCATGCATTTTGAGATTTCTTCTTGTGAATGGGACAACCTTTAGTAGGCAGTGTGATCTTCCTTCTTACTTTAGTAGTAGTAGGCATGTCGAAGTACTTGTCGAATTCCTCTTCGATCTTTGGGTCGCCATTTTTGTCGAAGTTTTGCTCGTTGGTGGCTCCTTCCATTCCGATGATGCTCCTCTTGCCCCTCCTAACTACAAAACGGTTGGGCTTTGACGGGTCGGTAATAAAAAAAAGGATTGATCAACTTGGCTAGCGAGTACCCAAGGCTCATTTTTTGTGGAGGCGTTCTTTGTTGATTTGGCATCTGGTATAACCATTGTGGTGAAATAGCGGCCTTCTTTTTCCATGTTCTTGGCCCATATAACATGGAACATCGGTATGATATCTCCATAGTAGTCGAGCTCCCATATCTCCTCGATCCTTCCGTAGAATCTTTCCATCATAGTAGTCTCGTCATCAGCAAAGGATAACATAGTTACTCCTGAGTTTTGATATTCACTATTCTTGTCCTTTTCCTCGGTGTAGAATCTATAACCGTTTATGTCGTATGACTGATAGGTCCTTAGGTTGTGCCCTGGGCCCTGTGACAAGGAGAATATGAGTTTTTGATCTTCCGTAGAAGGCTTCTGTGGGGGATTTTCCAGTTGCCTTTTCTTGAACCAACCCGTGAAGCTGGAGTTGTGCTCTCTGGTTACGTCTCCCTTCTTCCTCGGCCTGCCACGATTCTGCTCGATTAAGCTTCTGTGCTCTTCGACCCAAGGGCCGACCACTTCAATGTGTTGTAGCGCGACTCGGTGTGCCCTTTCAAAATCAGTGCGTCGACCATCAATGCCGACATGTAGTGAGCGGCAGCCCTCACGGTGACCATATCCACCGAGCCTACCGAGGTGCTTCTTTGTGGGTATTCCAACATCCTCGTTCTCGGTGGTTAGATAATTCTGGCAGAAGGAGATGCACTCGTAGATCAGAAAGCCCTTGGCTATGCTTCCATCTAGACGAGACTTGTTGCGAACGAATCCTTTGATGACACCGTTTAGCCTTTCAAACGGCATCATGTTGTGTAGGAATGTCGGCCCGAGCTGGATAATATCGTCCACGACATGTACAAGTAGATGCACCATGATGTCAAAGAATGCGGGCGGGAAGTAAATCTCAAGCTCGCATAGTATCATCACGATCTCTTCCTGTAGCCTGTCGAGCTGCTTCACACCGATCGACTTCCTAGATATGACGTCGAAAAAGTTACAGAGGACAAACAACGTCTCACGGACATGCTCGTCCATTATCCCACGGATCACAACGGGGAGTATCTGCGTCATCAGCACGTGACAGTCGTGAGACTTCATACCTCTAAACCTCTTCTTCGCCACGTCCAGATATCTGCTTATCTTCCCCGAGTAACCGTGAGGAACTTTCACTCCTAAGAGGCACCTGAAAAACTGCTCGAGCTCCTCCAGACTCAGAGTGAAGCAGGCAGCACGAAGCACCACCTCATTCTTCTTAACTCTTTTGCGGCGACCTTGAGTCCCTTCCGTCTGATCATCATCATCATCATCATCACTATCAGGGTACTGAAGATCTTTCTTTATGCCAAGCAATTTAAGGTCCTTTCTTGCTTTCGGCCCATCTTTGGTCCTCTCCGGCATGTTCAGTAGAGTGCCAAGCAGACTCTCGGTAACGTTCTTTGTGATGTTGATTACATCGAGGCTATGGGGAGTGTGAAGGACCTTCCAATACGGCAGGTCCTAGAAAACAGACCTTGCTTTCCATACACCCAACAACGGCTTTGTCCTCGGTCATTTTTTTCCAGGCGCAGGGCAATCTACCCAATTATTCAAAAGCTCCTCAATTTCTTCGCCGCTCCTCGGACACCGGGCTCTTTCGAGCTCGTCCTTACCATTGAACAGGTCACCACATTTTCTCCACGGGTGATCCATACGGAGCCACTTTCGAGTACCTTGGAACACGGTTTTCCAAGACCCGGGATCCCTTGGTAGCTGGAGATGCGGTGTCTCATCCATGCACTTGACGCATGCATTGTGTCTGTGGTTCACCTGGGCCGATACATATGCGTAACCAGGATAGTCCTGCATGGTCGTGAGCAACGCGGCTCTCAGATGGAAATATTCTTTAGTGTAGGCGTCCCTTGTACGGGCCGGTGTCTCCCACAAGCTGGCTAACTCCTCTCTCAATAGCCCGAGATACAGATGCATATCAATACCTGGTTGTTTCGGCCCCTGAATAAGAATGCTCATGTATACATACCTTTGCTTCGTGCATAGCCACGGGGGGAGGTTGTATGGCCATACAAACACGGGCCAGGTGCTATGCGTGCTACTATGGTTTCCAAAAGGATTGAGTCCATCGGTGCTCATACCCAGCCTGACGTTCCTTGCATCGCCCCCGAACTGGATTGAGTCCACTGGCTAGCGTCTGAAGGGTGTGTCAGGATCTTGCCCTTCTCTGGATCATCTTTGGGTTTCTCTCTTTACGCGTGCCATTGCATGAGCTTTGCTTCCTTAGGATCTACGAAATATCGCTGCAGACAAGGGGTGATAGGAAAGTACCATACCACTTTTCGAGGAACTTTCTTGTTCCCTCTCTTGTACCGTCCTTGGCCACACACCGGACATGTGGTTCTATCCGCGTACTCGTTCCGATAAAGTGCACAATCATTGATGCATGCGTGGTATTTAATGTGTGGTAGGTCGAGAGGGCACACAATTTTCTTGGCCTCCTCGATACTTGTTGGCAATGTGTTCCCCTTAGGAAGTCGGTCGTGCCAGTATTCCATGTTCGCGTTGAAGCTCACATCGGTCCATTTGTGTTCGGCCTTCATCTCCAGAGCCTTGAGCATTACACTCAAACGTGTATCCTCAGGGCGACACCCAGGATACAATGGAGTCATCCCGTATACCTCCATTTGGGCCAGCTTGGCTTTCTCTCTGGCTGTAGCTTTGTCGTTGCTCGTCTCCTTGAGGAGCAGTTCTTGAACATGAGGGTCCTGCAAGACCGAAGTTAGCAGCGTCTGTGTGTTCGCGTCTTCTCCTTCTTCATGATCATGATCATACCCGTCGCCATCTCCTTCTCCATTCTGATCATGCCCGCCAGCATCTCCTTCGTCATGATGATCATGCCCGCTGGCATCTCCTTCGTCATGATGATCATGCCCGCTGGCATCTCCTTCGTCATGATGATCATGCCCGGTAGACTCTTCGTCTTCTCGCCTGCCCACGTCTTCGTGACCACCACCATGTCCTGCTGGCGCCTCATTGAGGTCGCGCATGAAACCGCACCTGAGCAGGTGACCCTCCAATTGTCCAGATTTAGGGTCGATCCAGCGCTGCAGTTTGCATGTTCGACATGGACATCTTATCATGGTCTTGTTGTTCAGAATCATGTCCTCCTTCGCGCCTTTCTTGTACCTAGCAATTCGACCTTCGCTCATCGTGAGGACCATGGTTGCCTGAGCGGTCAAAACAGAGAGTATAGGTGAGAACCACACCATATGAACACACACATGCATGAATGCTAGCCGGAAAAAATTCGGCATGACATTTCCTAAAATTAGGACATATGGGTAGTGCAAAAATTTGCTGAAATGGAAATGAATCAACATTTTGGCAAACATCCATGCAACCACACCAGCCGGGCCCGACAACAACAAGCAACCAACAAAAAACTTCCTCCCATTGCAAACATTCATGCACCACACAAGCATCGTCTCGCCATGGATCGCACACACACACACCGCCCGCGCGACAAGCTTCACCTACATGTTCATGGCCAAGTACTCACCTAGTAGACACAATAATAGCGAGACGAGACCATGCGATGAGAGAGTGTGGACAAATAGATCTACAATGCAAGTTGGTGGAGAGGAAATTAGTAAATAAATAGAGATGTGAGAGACAAAAGTAAGGAACTTTTAGATCTAGAAGTTGGAGCGAAGCTTCCACTTACCAATCTATGGATTAAAGTAGGTTTAGTTACAAGAAAATGGAGAAACTATGGGCAAGATGGGGTGTGAGGGAGGAGGAAGACGAGTTGGGAGGAGGTAGAGATGTGAAATGGGTGGTGGTGGATAGATAGATAAGAAAGCTAGCTCTTGTCACCTTTTTAACATGGATCTGGACGCCCTCATCTGTGGCGCATATGGAGGAAATGCGCCAGAGATGCTGAAACTTCTGTGGCGCATAAGTCCATATGCGCCACAAAAGTGGGTGAATTAGATTCCCTGTGTGCCCCCCATGTTCTGTGGCGCATGTTGGGATATGCGCCACTGAAGTGAAACACATCTGTGGCGCATATCAGAACATGCGCCACAGAACTTGGGTGAATTAGATTCCGTGGTGGGGCCCCCCTCCATGTTCTGTGGCGCATGAGGAAATATGCGCCACAGAAGAGGCAACTTCTGTGGCGCATATCTCAGAATGCGCCACAGAACTTGGATCAACCCACCCCGGCTAGCAGGTCCCACCAATCTTCTGTGGCGCATACTCTGGAGAATGCGCCACAGAAGTTCCAATCTTCTGTGGCGCATGCTTTCTGGTGCGGCACTGATGTTTTCCTGTGGCACATGCTTTCGCATATGCGCCACTGAACATCTTGTCTATCTATAGGATGTTTCCTAGTAGTGTAACTATTTCTAACTAATGGTCTCTACATCTACACTACAACGATTTATTTGGTGCCTTCTATTCAACCCCTTTGATATCTAATATCACATTGTGATGCTCTGCATTTTGATGTTTCAAAACGCATTGCATTTCACAATTTCTTTTATGCCATTCTTATAAATTCGAATTTCATTACTATTGATCAAATCGTAGTAATTAGATTCTCTTTTATACTTATACCCTTTGTTGATGAAACACTTTGATCAAATCAAATAGTTTCATATTCATGTTTCCTTTGGTAAACTACTTTACACATTTAAACAATCAATTAATGATAATTACCATTTTTCGTTAAAACCCCAATACATCGAATATGTATTTACTTTTAACAATTCATTAAACACTTTGTATTCAAGTAATACATGGTGTTCAAGTTATTTTGCCAAACTTAGGCATGATTTATATGTGACAAGAAATCAAATGACTTTCACATATTATCACATAACTTTGAATTTAAACAATGGTTTCATTCATTAATGAAATATCATTTAAGTTGGGTATTTTAAGCAAGGCATTTTAATGTTTTACAAATGTTCATGTATTATCAATTAGTTTCAGACAACAAGGATAATTCACACATAATCAAACAAGATATGAACACGAATAGAAATCATTCATAAAAGCAGAACAACTGTTTGTTACAAACTCATATGAATAACCGTCTCACGAAGTGTGAGACACACTAAAGAAGTTCACAATCTCTTGATTACATTAATCATCCTAAAACATAAACTAAATGATAAATGTCGAGGGAGAGTGTCGTCGGCCGTCATCATCATGCTCGCCATCAACATGCAACGTCACCTCCTCTCCAGCAAGCACCTCTCATGCAGAAGGACCTGTTTTCAGCAAAACAGAACAAGTATCAGATATATACTTAACACTGCAATGTGTTTGCAGATTATAACATTTATAAAACTGTATATCAAATATATACCTTTGTCGTTGATGACCTCTCCAGTGATTGGTTCAACCTTTACGTTTCTGAAACGTAATATGAACTCATGGAAATCCAATGTTTCCATATCACCACTCATGATGCTACTCCGGACATGTCCTTCGTAGCTGGGAGGCAACGACTGAAGCAGTACGTCTATCGCAAATGGATCAGCCATCTAGTAATCCACGAAGTGAACCAGTCTCATGTGTGCATCAAGCATGCGCTCCAAGTGACCCTTCAGACATGTATGTTCCTCCATCTGTATGGAAAGGAACTCTCCAAGCAACTCGTGCTTCCACATGCGCACATGGCCTATGAACTCTGCTCTCAGCTGATCCACCATCGAATATGGATCAAGATCACCCATGAGCGGATGTAGTTCATTCGCCATCCCGTAACACATTATTATCTGAATGTAGGTGGACATCTCTTGACGATAGTAGCGGTCTGCCAGCTCTTGTGGGGTCTCATAGTAGTCTGGCTCAGTCAAATCCATCGTGCGGCGTATGTAGTCTACCACATGATTCCTAGTAAGGAGATCATTCAGGCGCACAAGCCAACTAGGGAAGTTGGATCCATCAAGTCTAAGTTTCTCACCCTTTACCCAATCCTCAATGACAAAGTAAGCTTCACGGTGAGCCATCTACATTTATAATTGCAAAAGGGATTTAGACTAAGTTTATAATTAAATGAGTTAATAATAACTCCACTCAGGAACACCTATCCCCAATGAGGGTTCCTAGTGATAACACGACCCCTATCAGCCACATCTCCCCCGATCATCACGGCTATCAATGTGGGTCCAAGGGTGGACGCTAAACGTCAGTCACATCATTCATGCGACTCGTGCTCGATCTTTCGACCATCCGCGTTCCGAGGCCATGTCTGTACATGCTAGGCTCGCCAACTCAACCTTAGTGTTTCCGCTGTGCAACATGGCTTACACCCACTATATGCGAACTTAGATATGTTTGACACCCGATCATCACAGCCTGCCTCATACCGAAGAACTTTCTTGGTGGTGCATTGATGGCTCAATGCACGGCGCCCAGAAAAGTGTTGGTGCGTGGTTGATGTAGAGCTCGTTGGGAACCCCAAGAGGAAGGTATGATGAGCACAACATCAAGTTTCCCTCAGTATGAAACCAAGGTTTAATCGAACCAGTAGGAGCAAGGAAACACCCCAAAGGTGTTACTAGCTGAGCTTTGGCAGGGCGCACTACCGGTGCTAGTAGCAACGTGGAGACCTGCACAACACAACCACAGAACTTTGTCCCCAACTTGCGATGAGGTTGTCAATCTCACCGTGTTTTGCGGTAAACAAAGGATTAAACGTATCGAATGGAAAGAAGTAAAAGTTTGCAGAAAGTAAACACAAAGAAGTAAACAGTTTGTAGATTGAATGTAAAAGACAAGGACCGGGATCCATAGTTCACTAGAGGTGGCTCTCCTTAAGATAAATAACATGCTAGGTGAACAAATTACAGCGGGGCAATTGACAAACATCGAGAAAGCAATACATGCACATACTAATCATCTTGACTCCTTAAGATAAACACAACATGCAGAATTACAAATAGATGATCTTGATCATGAACGGAGCTCACAAGATCTAGACATGAAAGCACAAAGGAGGAGAACCAGCCATCTAGCTACTACATGGATCCGTAGTCCAAGGATGAACTACTCACGCATCACACCGGAGGCTTGCATGGTGATGAAGAAGGCCTCCAGGGTGAATTCCCCTCTCCGGCAGGGTGCTGGGAAGAGCTTCAGATCCCTCCCGATCTAGGGATGGAGATGACGGAGGCTACAGACTCTTTCGTGGATTTTTGATCGGGTGCTTAGGGTTTACGTCCTGATGGCATCTTATAGTCGGAAGGGGAGGCCGAGAGGGTGCCAGGGCTGGCCTCACCACCTCCTGGCGCAGGCCAGGCTGGGCCGCGCGGCTAGGTGGTGTGGTGGCCCTCTGGCCCCTCTCTGTCTTGTATTCTGGCATCTGATGACTTCTGAAAAAATAGGCACTTTGGCCTTTGTCCCGTCCAATTCAGAGAATATTCATTTTCTGACTTTCCTAGAACCAAAAATAGCAGAAAACAGGCAACTGGCACTGTGGCTCTTGTTAATAGGTTAGTCCAAGAAATCATATGAAAAGTACTCCAAAGTTGGAACAAAACACAAGAAAGTGGATAAAACCAAGCATGGAACATCAAAAATTATAGATACATTTGCAATGTATCAACATCCCCAAGCTTAACTCCTGCTCGTCCTCGAGTAGGTAAGTGATAAAAAGAAAGAATAATTTTTGAGGTGACATGCACCATCAAAGACTTGATCAAAGTATTTGTAAAACATTCAAAGCTGGGATCATAGTACTTCAATCATAACATGAAAGACAAAGTTCTAGCAATAAGCAAAGAAACTATGATGCAACATGAAAAGGCACAAACAAAAGATTCATGAATAACAATGCTTTGCAAGACGTTTGTTTGTTTCACATAAAGAAAACATAGCATAAAAGTATTCAGCTTGTCCCTCATAGAGTAGCAAATATAAATGCATAGGACACCTTCAAATTTCATAAGAGTGACTAGATACAATAGTTTAAAACAAGTAATATCAAAGTATGCATCAATCAACTAGTCTTGGGACAATGCACATAGAACTAAGAATGGCCACTATGCTCTCAAAGTAGGTGCATAAAGATAGAAGGTGGAGACTCAATATAATGGTGGAAGAAAGGCCTTTTATAAAAGGAAGTAGGGATTCAAGTCTCATAAAGAGCTTCCAAAAAGTATGGTACTTATAGCTTTCAGCTCTCATTGCCCCTATCATAAGCATCTTGAAGTGATTAAGGTTAAAGTGAACAAACTATGGTGTACATGCTTGACGAAGTATAAGTTAGAAATCTCATGTCCCTTGTATACGAGGGCCGCTCCTCATGCTACTAAAGTTTAGTCACCAGTAAGTTCTTGTCATCGTAAGTACATGTGTATCATAGAGAACCGCCAACGGGGTACCCCTTGCCCGATGATACGAAAGAATCCCCATATCAAAATGACAAGGCAAGCAGACAACGAGCATCTCAGCAATCTTCTTATTTACCATGGGAATATGGTGCTTTTTTCTCTCTTTCCATAATCTCTTTTTTTGTCTTTTCTCTTTTTTTCTCAATATAGGACTCTTTTTTTATAAGAAGAATGCTTCATAGCCAGCTCAGTATGGTTACGCTGCAGGTTTCCACCATGTCAGCATGGATTAGACCAGCGGCCCAGGCGTTTCTCTAACACATATACATAACTCCATGGACTTACAAGCTCCCCTTTCATTTCACACCGACGACATCCATATACAAAAGAGCATGATATCAACTAGGTACAAGTACCAAGTGCAATGTTGAAAGCGTTCCCCATGAAAGCATGGTTCTGCTAATTCCCAACAAATAAGTGCAAGCATATACAACATAGATGACACAATGGTTCAAGTTTATTAAGGGCAAGAAAAGTAAAGTGTATCATCAAGTTCGTGAGAGCTTTAATCACTAGTTTTCTCATAACAAGTTTAATTTGGAAGGTAAACAAAATCATGAATATACTTGGAATAGCATAAGCTAGTAGGTAGGTATGGTGGACTCTTTGGAATAACTTGGCTTAGGGAGTTTGATGCATGAGTGGAACTCATACTTTGTTGTGGAGGCTAGCAAAAGACTGGGAGCGACAAACTAAGAGAGCAATAATGGCCATAATCATGCAGAGCGACAAAACATCATTGATCAAAGCATAAAGTGATACTACAAGTTGAAAACTAAAGGATAATAAAGGCTTATGGTGACTTGAGATAGTCATAACATGGTGTGAGCATGCGCCAAGTCAACCCAAATAAAGATCAAAGGAGAATACCACTATACTATGCTTTAATATGCTAAAACAACGCATGATTCATCCAAGGCACATTAAGCAATCTCAATTGTTTATAACAAGTCATGCTACAACAAAGAATACTAAGCATAAAACCAAAACAATATCGAGCATGGCATGACAAAGCATAGGCCATAGTCAAAAACAAGCTCTCTTTACCACTTAAGCATGAGCTTTCCTACTCTTTTCCAAGCCAAACCAAACTATTTGAAAACCAATGTATGAAAGAGGGGGTCTAACCAATTTATTCATAAAACTAAGGAAACCAAGCAAACAAAAAACCAAAATGAAAATGAAAAAGAAGACGCTCCAAGAACAACACAACTGTGCATAAAACAATAAAAATGAAGCGTTTGGAAGAAACCTGGGATTTTTATTGATGAAGAAGGGGAATGCCTTGGGCATCCCCAAGCTTTGATGCTTGTACTTCTTGGATATTTCTTGGGGTGACACGCGTGGCATCCCCAATCTTGAGCTTTAGTCCATCCTTCATCTCATTACTCATTCCTTCCATTTACCTGAAAATTTTCCTTCATACAAAACTTCACACAATCTTTATTAGCAACATTAGTGCACTCAAGATAAATAAGTCTTAAGGTTCTGTTCTAACACAAAATAAACTTCCATTAGAACACTAGCTACTGTAGCACTTCCCTCAAAAAGCTCAATTCCCCAAAAGAACTCAAGAAGGAACCAACAAGAAGCAAATGCAGAAAATGGCAGAAATCTGTCAAAACAGACCAGCAGGTAAAGACGAATTTTTTCGAAGACCTTCTGTTGCTCAAATAAAAAAGTGTTGAACGAACGAAAGTTAGATAACAACCTGGGGCAGAATCAAAAAAATTCACGCCTCAAAAAGACGTTCAGAGATTTTACACGAATTTCTACGGTGAAGCACAGAAATCTGTTTCGGGACAGCAACTTTCCCAATCATTACTTCTCTCTCATTAGAGGTTACTCTTGGCACAAAAAACAAATAAAAAGGATAAGGAGCGGTTATTACTGAAGTAATAACTTCCAAGACTCATCTAAAACTTTTGGGTTATCTCCCAATAAGTACTTTTCTTTAACGCCTTTAAGTTAGGCATAAGAAGCAAGAAAAAGAATCAAGTGTTCTCAAATGAAGAAGCATTAAGACCAAATTTTGTTTTCATAGGAGAAGCAAAAGAAATCTTCTCTCTCTTCTTAGGGAAGTGTTCTATACCTTTCTTGAGTGGGAGTTGATATTTAATGGTGCCTTCTTTCATATCAATGATGGCACCAACAGTTCTAAGAAAAGGTCTTCCCAAAGTAATAGGACAAGAAGCATTGTATCCAACATCCAAAACATAGAAATCAACGGGGACATAGGCATTATTAACCATAATAATAGCATCATTAAGAATCCCCATGAGTTTCTTTTTAGCATTATCATCAAGTGGGACATTCAAATAACAATCTTCAAGCGGAGGCAAATAGAGCATATCATAAATCCTTCTAGGCATAATAGAAACACTACTATCAAGATCACATAAAGATTTGAAATCAAAGTCATTCACTTTCATATTAATGATGGGTTCCCAACCATCTTCTTGTTTTCTAGGAATAGAAGCTTTATGTTTCATCCTTTCTTCTTTAATCTTTATGAGAGCATCAGTAATGTGTTTTGAAAAGGCTATGTTCATAGTACTAGCATTAGGACTTTTAGCAAGCTTTTGTAGGAACTTAATAACTTCAGAGATGTTGCAACCATCAAGATCAAAATCAAATTTATCATCTAAAGTAGTAGAACTATTACTAACCTCAACACTAGTGGTGGTAATAGTAGAAACACTAATGTTTCTAGCAATTTCATCTTCTCTTTCCCACTTAGCATGTAATTCAGCTAATAGTCTAACATTTTCATCAATTCTTACTTGTATAGCATTAGTGGCTGCAAAGGGATTATCATTAGTTTCAGGTTTAGCAGCCAGTTTATTCAAAGAAGATTGAGCTTCAGCTAAAGATGCTATATTTCTTTCAGCATTAAAGAGTTTTTCCTCAATAGTTTTATTGAAAGCAGTTTGCTTACTAATAAACTCTTTAAGCATAACTTCAAGTTCAGGTGGAGCAATAGGTGTGCTCATAAAATCATTGTTGTTGGTGCTAGTGAAGTCACACAACTTAGTGTTTTCAAGAGTAGTCATTTTTTTGGTTTTTCAAATAAGAAAGCAAACTAGTAAAACTAAAATTTTTTGTGTTTTTGATAAAGAAACAAGCAAACAAAGCAAAAAGAAACTAAGCAAAACAAAAATAACAAAGTAAAGAGATTGGTTATGAGGGACTCTCCTTGTGAAGATGTCCTTGACTCCCCGGCAACGGCGCCAGAAAAATGCTTGATGGCTCAATGCACGGCGCCTAGAAAAGTGCTGGTGCGTGGTTGATGTAGAGCTCATTGGGAACCCCAAGAGGAAGGTATGATGAGCACAGCAGCAAGTTTCCCTCAGTATGAAACCAAGGTTTAATCGAACCAGTAGGAGCAAGGAAACACCCCAAAGGTGTTACTAGCTGAGCTTTGGCAGGGCACACTACCGGTGCTAGTAGCAACATGGAGACCTGAACAACACAACCACAGAACTTTGTCCCCAACTTGCGATGAGGTTGTTAATCTCACCGTGTTTTGCGGTAAACAAAGGATTAAACGTATCGAATGGAAAGAAGTAAAAGTTTGCAGAAAGTAAACACAAAGAAGTAAACAGTTTGTAGATTGAATGTAAAAGACAAGGACCGGGATCCATAGTTCACTAGAGGTGGCTCTCCTTAAGATAAATAACATGCTGGGTGAACAAAATACAGCGGGGCAATTGACAAACATCGAGAAAGCAATACATGCACATACTAATCATCTTGACTCCTTTGGAACTTGATTGGGCATTACAACATTATACATAGACCGCCATCCAACTGCATCTATGACTAATAATCCACCTTGATTATCATCCAACCCCTCCAAGATTAAGTTGCAAGCAACAGATTATTGCTTTACGAACTGCGTGTAAAGTAAACAATACGATTGTTCTATGAACAAAGGATTGTTGATTTCTCCCTAGTAGCAACATCACATCTAGTACCTTAGAGATTTATGTCACTTACCCAGATTACCAGAGGCATGAACCCACTATCGAGCATAAATACTAACTCTTGGAGTTGCTAGCATCTACTTGGCCAAGATAGCTACTAACAACGGAAAGCATGCAAGATCACAAATAACAAAGACATGATAGAATCAATAATCAATCTGAAATAGCATCTCAATATCCATCGGATCCCCGCAAACACAACATGCAGAATTACAAATAGATGATCTTGATCATGAACGGAGCTCACAAGATCTAGACATGAAAGCACAAAGGAGGAGAACCAGCCATCTAGCTACTACATGGATCCGTAGTCCAAGGATGAACTACTCACGCATCACA
This sequence comes from Avena insularis, assembly GCA_023614405.1. NCBI lineage: Eukaryota > Viridiplantae > Streptophyta > Magnoliopsida > Poales > Poaceae > Avena > Avena insularis. The sequence goes on along the minus strand of CM042696.1, from coordinate 459,285,959 downwards.
CCGGAGGCTTGCATGGTGATGAAGAAGGCCTCCAGGGTGAATTCCCCTCTCTGGCAGGGTGCTGAGAAGAGCTTCAGATCCCTCCCGATATAGGGATGGAGATGATGGCGGCTACAGACTCTTTCGTGGATTTTTGATCGGGTGCTTAGGGTTTATGTCCCGAGGGCATCTTATAGTCGGAAAGGAAGGCCGAGGGGGTGCCAGGGCTGGCCTCACCACCCCCTGGCACGGGCCAGGCTGGGCCGCGTGGCCAGGTGGTGTGGTGGCCCTCTGGCCCCTCTCCGTCTCGTATTCTGGCATCTGATGACTTCCGGAAAAATAGGCACTTTGGCTTTTGTCCCGTCCAATTCCGAGAATATTCATTTTCTGACTTTCTTGGAACCAAAAATAGCAGAAAACAGATAGCTGGCACTGTGGCTCTTGTTAATAGGTTAGTCCAAGAAATCATATGAAAAGTACTCCAAAGTTGGAACAAAATTATAGATATATTTGCAATGTATCATGCACACTAAGGGGGAACACAATCGTTGGTAATTTTAACTGGGATCATCTTATTAGGCTACCATCGAGCATCTAATACTAGCACACAATAAGACATATAAACAATAACATTGAATGTAAATGCTATGTGATATGGTCCTTCACGTCGTGATCTCCATCCGCCATCACTGGGTTCCGGCGCCATAGACACCAGGGTACCGGTGTCATTTCGGCGTGGTAGTCCGTCACCTCCATGACTATCTACTACTACGTAACAAAAGGTAATCACTTTACCTTTGCCACAACCATATCACAAAGCAACACCCCCTGCAAAACAAAGTTAGACGCCTCTACTTTATCTTTGCATATTTTACGTGGCTGAATGAGCTTTCGCACAAGAACCGTTCTTACCTACGAACTTTTAGCACAACGTTGATCAAGTAATTGTCTCTACTACACCCCTTTCGGGGCCCTCCGTTGCAAATGGCATACCAACTAATGCGAGAGAGACAGACACCCCCCTAAGCCACTTTATACGGTACAAGCCATATGTCAAGCGTGGACCAGTCTCGCGAATGAACGCGTAAAGTCGGTTGGGGCCGCTTCATCAAGCATTACTGCGGTATACACAAGTACACGTGGGAGGGTAACAACTAAAAGATCAACGCCCACACACTACATCTCGTGTGTTCTACTCGTACTAGCATTACTACGCATAGATCTAGCTCTGATACCACTATAGGGGTTCCGCGTATGAAAACAATAGAAATTTACCCTACGCCCCTAAACCCCTGAAGCTGCCAGGACCTATCTATTAGTAATACAGTAACGGGAGGGGCTTTTCACGAAATTACCCTTGAAGACCGAAAAGCGTTGTCAACGCTCAGGAGAGTGTGGTTGATGTAGACGAGCCAAAGCCGACCTCAAGGTCGTGATGAAGTCCTTGCGCTCCTTCTAGCTCCAACGACTTGAGTGCCTCAAGTGTGACACCTTGCGGGGAGTTACACACGTCTGGTGTCTGACGATGACTCCCGCTTCCCCGATCCAGCAGCAGTTGCGGAAGTAGAGCTCCCGGATCTGAATCCCGCAGCACGACGGCACTCCGCGGTGAAGATGTCTCTTGCTCGTGCAGTCCAGACTTGGGACCACGGTCACGAGACAGAGAGAGGGGGAGAGAGAAAATATCAATTAGATGTCCTCCCAAAAGTGGGGAGACCTTTATTGATTATTACTGTATTTATCTTGGCCAAATACCCCCACTATATATAGGGGAGGGGAGGTATTACCTCCCTCAAAGTCCCGGGGTGGGACTAAAGGAGAGGAGGGGGTGGGGAGGCCGTCGGCCAGCCCCAAGTGGGCCCCGCACGGGGGGCTAGGCCCAGCCGGCCAGCCCCCTTGCCCCTTCTCCCTCTCTCCTTTCCCTAATGGGCCCTCTCCCTCCGAAAATTGGCCCATTAAGCCTTTTTGACCTTTAATTGATTTTCTCTTTATTAAATAATTATGAATAAATGATTAAATCAATATTTAACATTCATTCACATATTATTCAACCTCCGTGGCTATGGAACACCTTCCACCTCCACTCCGGACATCTTCCAGAGTTACCGAAACCCTTCCGGTTTTCTCCCTTATTTTCTTCGGTGATTCTACCAATCCTATAAACACTCTCTAAGCATCATCAAGCCCTTAAGAGTGATACCCCACGGTTCGGGAACACTCCAGACATGGTCGGGACACTCCCGCACCAATGATCGACAGAGGGACCTGGATGGCCATGTGACCCCTGTGTGTTCCACGAAGATCTTTTGTCGTTTGAACCGGGACAGTCGTGTCTTATTCCCTTTGTCTCTCGATACTTGCATTGCCCGAGATCTGATCAATGACATCACCATTTTGTGTTCAATCTCGTTACTGAACAATGCTACTTGACTCGTTCCGACAAGTGATATCCCCGTGATCAAATCACCCGCTGCGCAGCTATTGGATATAACCTCTCCGAGTGGGCCCTTGAGTATCTTCCCGTCACATGGACGGACAAATCCCGCTCTTGACATATATTGCCTCTACGGTTTCCTTCGAATACCTGAACACACCTTTATAACCACCGTTTTACCAGATAGCGTTTGATGCTATCTAAGCACTCTCGGGAGACAGTGATTGATATAGCCTCACGGTCTAAGGAGTAGTCTACGCGGATCCATTTCTAATCATCATAACTTGAACTTCGTGACATGATCAGGTCACGATGTTTAGGTTGGGTATTAGTTCATCATCTCATTCTCAGAATGAGATGACCTTATTTCCAACTGGCATAAATGCCACATGATCAGGAAACATGATCATCTGTTGACCAATGAACCAGTGACTAGAGTTTCACTGGGAACCCCTGGTTGTTTGTATATCACACGTGTATTGATGTTTCCACTCAATACAGTTATAGCATAGTATAAAACTTAATCATAAACTATATGAAATATGATAATAGTCCTTACTACTATTTGTCTCTAGGGCATATTTCCAGCACTAATACCCAACCTAAACATCATGACCCGATCATGTCATGAAGTTCAAGTTACGATGATTAGAATAGACCTAGTGGATTATTTCTTAGACCTTGCGGCTATATCAATCATTGTCTCCCGTGGGTACTTTGATAGCATCAAACGTCACTTGGTTAAACAGTGATCATAAAGGTGTGCTCTGGTATTGGGAGGAACAGTAGAGGCATTATACGTCAAGAGCGGGATTTGTCCATCCGCGTGACGGAAAGATACTCGAGGGCCCAATCGAAGAAGTTATATCCAATAGGTGCACAACGTGTGATTTGATCACAGGGATATCACTTATCGGAACGAGTCAAGTAGCATTTGTCGGTAACGAGATTGAACCCGGCATGGTGATGTCATTGATCAGATCTCTGACAATGAAAGTATCGAGAGACAAAAGGAACATGACACGATGTTCATGGTTCAAACGGCAAAAGATTTCATGGAATGCACAGGGGTCACATAGCCATCCAGGTCCCTTTGTTGATCATTGGTCCGGGAGGTTCCTCACCATGTCTGGAGTGTTCCCGAACCGTGGGGTATCATGCTTAAGGGCTTGGTGATGCTTAGAGAGTGTTTATAGGATCGGAAGAATCACTCAAGAAAGAGAAGAGAGAAAACCAGAAGGGTTTCAGTAAGTCTGGAGGATGTACGGAGTGGAGGTGGAATGTGTTCCATAGCCACAGAGATTGAACAATATGTGAATGAATGTTAAATATTGATTTAATCATTTATTCATAATTATTTAATAAAGATAAAAATCAATTAAAGGGTCAAAAGGCTTAATGGGCCAAATCCCGGAGGGGAAAGGGCCCATGAGGGGCCCGCATCCCTAGGAGGGGCCAAGGGGGTGGCCGGCGGACCTAATAGGCCAGCCCCCTACGTGGGGCCCATGGTGGGGTGGTCGGCAACGCTTCCCCCCACCTCCTCCCATGATTAGTCCCACCCCGGGACTTTGAGGAAGGGAGTGCCTCCTCTCCCCCTATATATAGTGGGGTATTTTGACCAAATAATACACAACACAATATTCAATAAAGGTGTCAGGGGGATGACCTCCGGATACCCCAACCGGATAAGAACTACGGCAGTCGGATCGCGTCCGGCTGGCTAAGCGCAGCCGGACAAGGCAAGTCAAGCCGGCTACCGTGAGGTAGCCAGAACGATGAGAAGAAGCCGGCTACAAGAGCGTAGCCAGAACCAATCAGGAGGACAGGGCGACATGCGGCATAGTGCGTGGTACGCCCTGATATGACGACAAGACTGGCAACTACTCGGCCATACTGAAGAATTTGCGGGGTAACACGGGAACAGTGGCCTGGTGCTGACGACAGGCTCGCGCGGCGTTCAATGTGCCCACAACAACCATACCGCTCATACTCTGATGGGACACAGTTGTACCAGATACTGTAGATGACCAGCCGGCTGGGACCCACCTGTGGGGCCCGCCAGCCGGACTGGCCAGTGAGACCGTTGCCTCTCTGCCTATATAAGGAGAGGCAAGGCCTCAGTAGAAAGGGTTGGTCTGTGTGCATTTAATGCAGTAGCTAGAGAATACAGCTCGAGGAGCCTTGTAGCTTGTATATCGCTCATAGTCAGATCGGCAGGAGTAGGAGTTTTACCTCACCACGAGGGCAACGAACCTGGGTACTTCTTGCGTCTAGCTACGCTTGCTTGTATCCAATCCCGACTGCGGATGCCGTCGATAGCTTCCCTGCTAGTACCCACACCTCTATCTAACCTGCTTAGGTACTGCCGTTCCCAATACAATGACAGTTGGTGCCCACCGTGGGGCTGATGGCTTCGACTGGAGTCACGTTCCGCACGAGACCCGACACTTTAGCCAGTGAGCGCGTGGCCTCCGGCCTGGTTCTCACGCTCAGCAAATTCGACTGTGTCATCAACAATGCTTCCTGCTTCGCTAGAACCACCTTCCCGGCAAACGGCTCCATCCTGCTTTTCGGCGACCTCCCCGTCTACGTCGCCACCGTTCCGGAGCATTTCCCTAGGGAGATCATCTCCATTGCGGAGCTGCTGCATTTGCGCAGCAGCGCCTCCGTCGCTTCCTGTGGCGTCGAGGTCATGATGGCCGGCTCCATCTCTCACCCCCGCCAGCCGCGGGAGCGGGGCGCGGACGAGGGCGGAACCTCCACGCCACCGCAGCCCTAGAACCCGGTGGAGGAGGCCATCGATCGGCTCCTCACGCCGGTTAACCTCGGGGATAACCCGGAGGAGGCGGAGGCCAACTTCGCCATGGAGAGACAGCTTCTCCTCTAGGAGGCCATGGAGCTGGCGGCGACCCGCAAGCAACTTGAGATCACCCGGCGCGAGTACAACCGCGCGCACGGCTTCACTCCGGCTACCGCGGAGACGAGCCAGCGCGGCCAGGTATGACGCCGGGGCGGTGAGCTAGGCGGAAGGATGGAGAAGGACAGGGAGCCGGATCCCGCGCCCGCCCTCATCTGGCCCACCTACAGCAAGCCCATCAACAATCTGCGCACGGCGCGAGCCGTGGCAGACGAACTGCCCAACCTGGAGGGCGAGGAGCGAGCCCGCCAGCACGCTCGGGTGCAGGAGCTCCTCCGGATCGTGGACGAGCAGGCTGACGCCAACCGGCAGATGCAGGAGGACCCCAGCTACTCCAAGGGGAGCAAGCCACCCGTCAATAGCAAGGGCGCGCCTCGCGACACCCAACATGCATCCTCCCCTCAGCCGGCCAAGGCCCGCAGCAAGCATCGCAGCTCGGGCAGCAAGGCCCAGCCGTGCCTGGAGCAAACGGTGAACAGCAACCCACCGCCTCCCCCTCCACCAACCGGAGCACCAAGACCCGCCAGCTCCCGTCTCTCGGGCCAGGTGGGAGCGCCCATCCCGGATCGTCCGGATGCCCGTGACCGCATCGAGCTCCTCGCTCAAGCGCGCGTCACGGAGGAAGAAGACTCCACCAGACCGGTTTGTTTTGGACCCCGCATCCGGAATGAGTCGTTTCCGGATAAGTTTACCCTGCGAAGGGACACCCCCAAGTACAAAAGCAGCATGAAGCCGAAAGACTGGCTAACCGACTACGCAACGGCAGTCGGCATTGCCCACGGGAATAAGCGCACGGCGGTGCGCTACGTCCCCTTATGCTAACTGGATCGGCAAGGACATGGCTCAACAGCCTCGCACCCAACAGCATCAACGCCTGGCCAGACTTCGAGAAGGTGTTCGTCCGCAACTTCAATGGCACGTACAAGCGTCCGAGACGCCCACGCGACCTGGCCTTGTGCGTCCAGGGCGACCGCGAGACCGACCGCGAGTACCTCGCCAAGGGGACGGCGCTGCGCAACACTTGTGAGGGCATCCTGGAGAGCCAGGCCATTGGTTTCTTCATCGAGGGATGCCGAGAAGGCACCATGCTTCACCACCGGCTACTCTATGACGAGCCGAAAACCATGGCGGAGCTCATGACGGTAGCGGACCAGTACGCCACAGCAGATGCCGCCATGAAGAAGCCCCTCCGAGTAAATGCTAACGGGCGTCCGACTCCTACGGAGCCGGCTTGCGACCGTCCGACTCCTACGGAGCTGGCTCGCGACCGTCCGAGCAATCCGGCTGGAGAAGCCAGATCCTCCAGGCGCCACGGCAACGACAACCGGTTCCATGGGGACCGCCAGGCCAGACAACAGAAGCCTCGCTACCATGCGCGGCAGGTCAATGCTGTGGAGGGTGCGCCCGACACGCCGGATAGCGATGCAAGAAGGAAGAAGCCGCGGCTCACCTTCGACCAGATGTTTGACGGCTCGTGCAAGTGGCATAGCGGTCCCTTCAAGCCGGCTACGCACACCACCCGGAACTGCAGCTGGACTCACCAGCTAAAAGACCAGGGCAACCAACAACGTCTCCCCCCGCCCCCTCCTGGTGGACCACCACCACCGGCTAGGGGAGCCGGCAATGATGGTAACGGAGGCAACGGCAGCAACAACAACAACGGCTACCCCCAGCCGCACGCCACCTACCACATCTTCGAGACGGAGCTGGACGACAAGCACAGCCGTAGGCGACGATCCAAGGAGGTCAACGCCATCGTCTCTTCGATCCCCTAGTATCTGAACTGGTCGGAAACCCCCATCACCTGGAGCCAAGAAGACCAGCCGGAGCAGCTACCGACTCCCGAGGGCTACGCCATGGTGCTCGACCCCCTCATCATCTCCAACAAGCGCACCTGCCGCTTCTCGCGCGTCCTCATCGACGGAGGCAGCAGCCTCAACCTCCTTTACCGGTCCTCACTGGAGAAGCTGGGAATTCGCGAATGCGACCTGCGCCCGACTACCACAACATTCCACGGCGTACTACCGGGACCAGCTTGTGCCCCGCTAGGTAAAATCCAGCTGGACGTCATTTTCGGGACTGAGGAAAGTTTCCACCGCGAGCCGATTTAGTTCGAAGTGGTAAACCTCACGAGCTCCTACCACGCTCTCCTCAGGCGCCACGCCCTCGCCAAATTCATGGCCGTCCCCCACTACGCATACCTCAAAACAAAGATGCCGGGACCAAACGGCGTGATCACCATCGCGGGCTGCTTCAGGCGGTCGATGGAGTGCACCTCAGCCGGTTCCAAACTGGCAGAGGCCCTCATCATAGCCGAAGAGAAGCGCGTGATCATGCGCAACGTGTCCATGGCCCAGCAAGATATGTCGGCTAGCAGCAAGCCGGCTGGAGAAGGAGCTTTCTAGCCGACAAAAGAGACGAAGAGGATCCTGGTCGACCCCTCCGATCCGACCAAGTTCGTCACCATTGGTGCCAACTTGGATAGCAAATAGGAAGGCGCACTTCTCAACTTCCTCCATGAGAATCGGGACATCTTTGCATGGTCACCCAAGGACATGCCAGGTGTACCGAGGGAGTTTGCCGAGCACTCGCTTCATGTGGGGCCGGATGCCAAGCCGGTAAAGCAGCCTCTGTGCCGGTTCGTAGAGGAGAAGAGGAAGATTATCGGTGACGAGATCACCCGGCTCCTTGCAGCTGGGTTCATCATGGAAGTGTACCACCCGGACTGGCTGGCGAACCCAGTCCTGGTGTTGAAGAAGAACAATACCTGGCGCATGTGTATCGACTACACCAACCTGAGCAAGGTGTGCACAAAAGATCCATTTGCATTGCCCCGTATTGATCAAGTCATCGATTCCACGGCCGGCTGCGATTTGTTGTCTTTTTTAGATTGCTATTCCGGTTACAATCAGATCCGACTAAACCCGGCTGACTAGATAAAAACATCGTTCATCACCCCATACGGGGCTTTCTGCTATGTAACCATGCCTTTTGGTCTGAAGAATGCAGGCGCTACCTATCAATGTTGCATACAGAAGTGCTTGCACTCGTAGATCGGCTGAAACATGCACGCTTATGTGGACGATGTGGTCATCAAGACCAAGGAGAAACGCACCCTCCTCGAAGACCTGGGAGAGACATTTGGCAACCTCCGGCAGTATCAGATGAAGCTGAACCCGGAGAAATGCGTCTTCGGAGTCCCATCTGGCCAATTACTCGGTTTCCTCGTATCGCAACGAGGGATCGAGGCGAATCCGGAAAAGATCGCGGCCATCGAGAGGATGCAGCCGCCTAGGAGCCTGCTTGGAGTCCAGAAATTCACCGGATGCCTAGCCTCCCTTAGCCGTTTCATCAGCCGGCTGGGGGAGAAGGCACTCCCGTTGTACCAGCTGATGAAGAAGACGAACAGGTTCTCCTAGACCTCGCAAGCCAGCGCCGCCTTTCATGACCTCAAGCGCATGCTATCCACAGTGCCAGTTCTAGCCATGCCGGCTAGCAAGGAGCCGATGTTGCTCTATATAGCAGCCATCAGCCGGGTCATCAGCGTCGTCCTGGTGGTGGAGTGCCTTGAGGAAGGCAAGGCTCAGTTGGTTCAGTGGCCCGTCTACTACCTCAGCGAGGTTCTCTCCCTCTCCAAGCAGAACTACCCCCACTACCATAAGATGTGTTATGGCGTGTACCTAGCATGCAAGAAGCTCAAGCACTACTTCCAGGAGCATCCGATTAAGGTCGTGTGCACTGCACCCCTTTCGGAAATCATCGGCAACAAGGATGCCACCGGCCGAGTCGCCAAGTAGGCCATCAAGCTCGCCGCCTACTCCATCCAGTACGAGCCCCGGCTCACGATCAAGTCGCATGCGCTGGCGGACTTCCTCGTCGACTGGACCGAGACCCAATACCTCCCACCGGTTTCAGATTCGGACCACTAGAGGATGCACTTTGACGGGTCGAAGATGCTCGAGGGCTTGGGAGCCGGCATCGTGCTCACCTCGCCCAAGGGAGACCGGCTAGAGTACGTCCTGTAGATCCACTTCAAGGCCTCTAACAACATAGCCGAATACGAGGCACTGGCGCACGGCCTCCGGCTAGCCAGAGAGATTGGTGTCAACCGGATCATTTGCTTCGGCGATTCGGATCTAGTGGTGCAGCAGGTATCCGGAGAGTGGGACGCCCGTGATGCAAACATGGATCTCTACCGGTTCCACATACAGAAGCTCAGCGCCTCCTTCGACGGATGTGAATTTCATCACGTCCCTCGCGCCAACAACGAGGCAGCCGACTCCCTCGCACGAATCAGATCCACCAGGCAGGCGATCCCACCCGGGGTATCCTTGGAGCACCTGCACAAGCCCTCCATCAACCCGTCCCCCGAGTCGGATTCCATCATATGGGCAGGGAGCTCCCCGGTTGACGGCGCGGCAGATGCAGAGCCAGCAGAACCTCCAAAGAAGAAGGTCCGCACCAACTCCGGCAAGTCGGTACCCTCCGGTTCGCAAGACCCGAGGGCTGCCGACTCGTCAAGCGGCTCGGGGGCTGCTGTCCTGGGTACCTCATCCGGACGACCCCCCGATGACCATCAACCGGAGAGCAGAAGCATGCTCGTCATCAAGGAGATACCATCCTGGGCACAACCCTTCATGAACTACATCGCCAATGGGGAACTTCCGGATGATGAGGTGGAGGCCAGGCAAATCCAGCACCGCGCGCACACATACCCCATCATCAACAAAGAACTGTACAAGCGCGGCGTATCCGGCATCTTCCAAAGGTGTGTCGACGTGGACACAGGCTACCGGCTGCTCAAGGACATCCACCAGGGCAAGTGCGGGCACCACGCTTCGTCAAGGGAGATAGTCGCCAAGGCGTTTCACCATGGCTTCTATTGGCCCACCGCCCTCGAGGACGCCGAATAGCTAGTCCGTGCGTGCAACGGGTGCCAACGCTTCGGGCAGCTCAGGCATATGCCGGCTTTAGTGCTCAAGACCATACCGATCACCTAGCCCTTTGTTGTTTGGGGCCTCGACATGGTCGGTCCCTTCAAGCGGGCGCATGCGGGCATGACCCACCTGCTAGTGGTGGTGGACAAATTTACAAAGTGGATCGAGGCCAAGCCCATCCGGAAGTTGGACGGGGCGATAGTCGTCACCTTCTTCACCGACATCATCAATCGGTTTGGCTACCCCAACAGCATCATCACCGACAACAGCACGAACTTCGCCAAGGGGGCCTTCGCCCAGTTCTGCAGCAACAAGGGCATCCAGCTGGACCTCGCTTCTGTCGCGCACCCGTAGTCCAACGGGCAAGTCGAAAGGGCAAACGGCTTAGTGCTAGCCGGCATCAAGCCACGCCTCATCGAGCCTTTGGAGCGGTCGCCCGGATGCTAGATCGAGGAGCTTCCAGCTGTGCTATGGAGCCTCCGTACCACACCGAATAGATCAACCGGCTACACCCCGTTCTTCCTGGTCTATGGATTGGAAGCCGTCCTCTCCGTGGACATCGAGTTCGACTCTCCGTGCAAGCTCCTCTATGATGAAAAAGCCAACCAGGAGGTGCGGGAAGATGGTGTGGACCTCCTCGAGGAGGCCCGCGAGCAGGCACTGTCTAGATCGGCCTTGTACCAGCAACGCCTACGCCAATACCATTTAGGCCGGATCCGCCCTATCGCGTTCCGCGAGGGCGACCTGGTCCTCCGGCTGGTGCAGGACACGAAGGGCATGCACAAGCTATCGCCACCCTGGGAGGGTCCCTTCATCATCAGCCAGGCGCTGCCCAACGACTCCTACTACCTCATCGACGCGCAGCAGCCATGCAAGTTTTTCCGGCTCCGACAATCCTTGCTAGAAGTTTGTACGCATCTATTTTCTGGTTCAGTTTTTTCGGCTCCGGCAATCCCTTCTCGGGGCTTGCTGGCTGGCCCGACTTGCTAAAATCGACAAACCGGCCAAGTAATGTGCGATTATGTCAGAGGCCCACTCTTCGTCTCAGCTACAGACCGCAACCTGGCTGTCCGGCTAACAAGAGCAAAACCCCGAGGCATCCCACATGAAAAACAGGGAGGAGACGCGACAGATCGGGCGTCCCGGCCTTGCAACTAGCTTAAGACAATCCGGCTGCTAAGCCGTTAGTACCGTGCGCAATGTACTGTCAGCTCCCTTCGATTCCGGCTGCAGACCGCAACCCGACTGCCCGGCAAGGATGCAGCGAAAACAGCAGAGCACACGGGAAAATGACTAAGTGTCCAGAAAGGCGCAAGCTAGTTTTCAAAAAAATCAGCCTTCTGGCTACAGTTTAGCAGACTAATCTATTAATGGGTGAGAATGTATGTATGCGTGTATATTTTGTACGACTATTTCGAGTCGGAATCCAGGAAGAAAAGAAGAAGATTCGAAGTCCTTGCCTTCGTCAAGCGCTCTGAATCTCAGGGGCTACACCCACCGGGCGCGCTCGCGCGCCCCTAGTGGAATCTTGTAGTTTCCCGGCCAGCTAAGGGCGCTTAGCCGGATATTTGGAGCCCAGACGAGGGCAAGGGCAGGAGCAGAAGAAAGGAGATTCGAAGTACCTGGCTGTGCCAGCTACTCTGAATCTCGGGGGCTACACCCAGTGGGTGCGCTGGCGCGCCCCCACTAGAATGGAAGTTCCCCCGGTTGCTGACGTTCGGCCAGCAGAAGTAACCGGCTAAAGAGGTTTCTAGTCGGATGAAGCTAGAAGACTTAAGGAAAGAAAGAAGATTCAAAGCACCTGGCTATGCCAGCTACTCTGAATGTCGGGGGCTACACCTAGTGGGTGCGCTGACGCGCCCCCACTAGAATGGAAGTTCCCCTGGCTAAAGGCGTTCAGCCGAGCGAAGTCAGCCGGATAAAGTCAACCGACAAAACATTTAAAGGAGCACACAGAAAACACAAGTTGGAAGCAAGCCAAGATAAGTCAAACTGACATTAAAAAGAAAAGGGAGGCGAAGCTCCCATAAGTTTACTCGGTGCCAGAAACAGCCAGTACAGACAAACAAAGTTTCGAATCAAACAAAGATGAACAAATACACCCAGCATCCCGGGGTCATGGCTAAGCAGCGGGGCCCTTGCCGTGTGGAGCGCCCTGGCTGGCGGCGGTCTCGGGAGGCGGAGGAGTCGCGGTGTTCGATCCGGTTCCGACGTTGCTCCCAGCCGGTTGCGTCGAGGCTTTTGCATTCAGAGCACCTCGTCGGGGTCCACGTAGTCAGCAATCTTGATGGCAGTGGGCCGGAGCTCGGGATGGGCCTGGCGGATGGCGGCAAGGTCGGCGCCGGCGTGGAAACCCCCGTCGATCTTATCGACACGGGCATCCTTGTACCACAAGAGCATGAGGGCCAAGGCCATCTCCGCCCCGGCTCGTGCCGCCAAGTCTCGCAGCCGGTCGATGTTAGCCGGCACCTCCCCTACCTTTGCGACTAGCTGCGCCATCGTCTTCGGGATCGGAGAGTCTGGCCACAGAAAGGAGAAGATGGCCTGCGCCGTCTGGCAAAGCTTGGCAGCTTCCTCGCCGAGAAGGACGACGAGCTCCTGGGTTATCAGCTGTTCTCCCGGCTAGTTCTCCTGCAGCCGGTTGTAGGCCAGAAGGTCTACGCCAGGATAAAAGGCTGTCAGAAAAAAGAAAGTCAGATCCGGCTACCAGATCCAGAAAGACGAGGGAAGTCGGAAAAGAGAACTTACCCTTGGCCGTGTGCTCGACCTGCATCAGCTCTTCCACCAGGGCCTTTTCCTTCGCCGTCAGCCGCTTAACTTCCTTCTCTTGGTCCTTATTCTGGGCCTCGAGAAGGTTGAAGGCTTCAGTCCAGCTGGCGAGCGAGGCATCGCGCTCCTTAACGGTGGCCTCCAGAGCATCCACCTTGGTGTGCCAGTCCTTGTTCTGCAACTGTAGTGTGGAGTTGGACTTGCTCAGCCAGTTGTTCGCCTTCTTCAGGCGATCGATCTCCCGCTGAGCGCACACAAGGATAGCTGCGATAAAACCGGCTATCAACAAAAAAAAGAGGATTCCGGATAAAGTGGACTTACTCTGTGAGGTACCGTTGGCAGCAGCGAGTTTCCGCTCCAAGGACTAGTTGCCGCTGGCTGCAGCCTCGAGCAGCCGGATCTCCTTCACCGCCAGCTCGAGGGTGGCGGCGAGATCTGTCGGCGAGGCGGCGGAGGAGGCGTCATCGCCGCAACCACCGCCGTCCTCCATTCCTCCCCCGGCTCGTCCTCGGAGTTGTCGTCGCCGACAACCATGAGTTCTTTGCTGGCGGCCGCCCTTCGCGTCCCCGTGGAAGAGCCGTCCCTGCTCTGCGAGGTGGCCACAACCGTCTCCGGCTGGACCATCATAGCCGGCTGAGGACCCCCCGCTTCAGCTGGCGTAGCCGGTTCATCTCGAGGCAGTGTCGGTGGTGGCGCCTCGGAAGAAGGAGGGGCAGAGGCAGCCGCAGGCGGTGCACGAGGTGGCGACCCAGTCGGCGCCCGCGCCGGGCTCGCAGCCCCAAAAGAGACCAACGTGCTGAAGCGGAAGAAGGAAAGGAAAAGAGAAAGAGGCAAATGAGCTAAAGACAGATGACAAAAAAGCAAAAGGACCAGAAGATAGTAAAAGCGCTCGGAGGAGGACTTACCCCTGCACCACCAGGGGTGGCCCTTTCTTCCGGCCAAGGTGGATCGGGGGAAGGGCGCCGGTCTTGCTCCTCTTGGGGGCCGGCTCATCCGCGGCGGGCCGGCTGGCGCTGGAACGGCTACAGCCACTCCCGCCAGCACCGGACCGGCTAGAGTCACCATCCGTCGCGCGGCGCCATGACGGCTCGGGGGCCGGCGCGGCCTCTTCCTCCTCGTCGACCTCCGCATGGGGATCGGCGGCCGGCTCGTTGTTCCGGCTAGGGAAGACGTCCCTGTCCCCGTCAGACTCCTCGCCAGACCGACGAGCGCGCGACTCGGGCAGGTCGGGCGTGAAGGTCTGAAGAGGGGTCTCGCCCTCCTCACGAAGGATGCAGGGGAAGATCTGCAAAGGACAAAAGATTAGTCGGATAAAAAAGGGCAAGAAATACAAAGAGAATTCCGGCTAGAAAGACCTACCTAGGGCGCGCGGTTGTCACGGCTGTAAGGGGCCAGCCCGTAGGTCCAGCCTTCCGGCAGCCGCTCCTTGGTGATGGTCCACACCCACTCCTTCAGATTATTGTAGCGGTGGTCGCGGCGAGACAGCCAGGTCGGGTCCAGCCGGCCGGAGTAGAAGCACATCTTGTGCGCTCGCTGCTGCAGCGGCATCATCAGCCTGGACATCCAACTAAGGGTGATGTCCAGGCCGGTTAGACCGGCAGTGACGAGGGCGCGCATGCGTTGCAGCATCGCATCCGACTCCGTCTTCTCGCTATAGACCTTCAAGTCCGACTGCTGCCGGCTGGACTCCACGTCTTGGAATGCCAGAAGGTTGATCTGTTCCACGGCGGTGAGGTTGCGGATGTAGAAGTACGACTGCTGCCACAGCCATACCGTGTCATGAACCCGGAACTTGGGGTAGCCAGTCTGTGTGCGGGAGTAGATGGACGCGCTGCCGCAGGTGACCAGCGGCCCCTTCATGAACTGGACCTGTGACCGGACTCGGAAGAGCCGGCAGAAGAGCCCGAGATCCGGCTGGATCCCGAGGTAGCCTTCGCAGAAGGCTATGAAGTGCGCTAGCGTCCCGATGGCATTGGCGCCAAGATGGTGGAGGCGGAGGTCAAAGAAGGCGAGGAAGGTGAGGAAGAATGGGTGCACCGGCAGCGCGAACCCATGGGCCAGGTGCGAGAGGAAGACCACCTGCTCCCCCTCTGTCGGCTGCGGCGACATCTCCCCCGCTGACGCGAGCCGCACCTCCACGTCCTCCTCCGACGGCAGGACGCGAGTCGCCTTGATGCTGGATGTGCTCCTGTGCGGAGGAGCCGCACCATCCTTTTCGTTGGCCATTTCGGTTTCGGCGGGGCGTGGCGGCCCTCGGTGGCCGCGGGCTATTTCCGCCGGGGGGCGGGCGGAAGAAAGATGGTGGCATGTACCGCCGACAACGTCAAACGGGCGGCGCGGCGGACTACAACAACGGTGGCAGAGCAAGGAAGGCAAGGGCACAAGAGAGAAGAAGAAGGCAACTGGGAGCAGGGAAGCGAAGGGAGGAACCGCCCCCTCCCGAGCGCCCCTTTAAATGCCCGGAAGGGCAACCGTCCACGGTGCCACGCGGCACCCATCGAAGCGCGCCTCACCCCAACCGCCGCTCCAGATCTCGTGTGCAGACGCAGGGCACGCAGAAGATCCCGGAGCGAGAACCGAAGAGCCAGGCAGCAGTTTCCCGGGGCAACGTGCGACGGGACGTTTCACTGCCCGCTACAGAGTAATGATGGCGCGTGTGCGCGTGGCCAGTGTCAGCACTGACGTCACTGGCAGCGCAACCGCCAAACCTAGCCAGCCATAAATTTCAAAATGATTAGGAGCACGCGCACATTTCACCTAAGGGAGAAATCCACACGCGCTCGGGGGCTAGTGTCGGGGGGATGACCTCCGGATACCCCAACCGGACAAGAACTATGATAGTCAGATCGTGTCTGGCTGGCTAAGCGCAGCCGGACAAGGCAAGTCAAGCTGGCTAGCGTGAGGTAGCCGGAACAACGAGAAGAAGCCGGCTACAACAGCGTAGCCAGAACCAATCGGGAGGACAGGGCGACGTGCGGCACGGTAGCAGTGCATACAATGCGGCGACAAGGCCAGCAACTACTCGGCCATACCGAAGACTTTGCGGGGTAACACGGGAACAGTGGCCCGATGCTGATGACAGGCTCGCATGGCATTCACTGTGCCCACGATAACCATACCACTCATACTCTGATGGGACACAGTTGTACCAGATACTGTAGATGACCAGCCGGTTGGGACCCATCTGTGGGGCCCGCCAGCCAGACTGGCCAGTGAGATTGTTGCCTCTCTGCCTATATAAGGAGAGGCAAGGCCTCAGTAGAAAGGGTTGGTCTGTGTGCATTTAAGCAGTAGCTAGAGAATACAGCTCGAGGAGCCTTGTAGCCCGTATATCGCTCATAGTCAGATCAGCAGGAGTAGGAGTTTTACCTCACCACGAGGGCTCCGAACCTGGGTACTTCTTGCGTCCAACTACGCTTGCTTGTATCTAATCCTGCCTACGGACGCCGTCGATAGCTTCCCTGCTAGTCCTCACACCTCTATCTAACCTGCTTAGGTACTACCGTTCCCAATACAATGACAAAAGGTTTCCTCACTTTTGGGGAGACCTCCAATTGAGATTCTCTCTCTCTCTTTCTCTCTCTCTCCTGTGACTGTAGTCCCAAGTTCGGACCGCGCGAACGAGAGTCATCTTCACCATGGAGCACCCTCGCACTGTGGGATTCGGATCCAGGAGCTATACTTTCACAACTACTACTGGATCGAGGAAGCGAGAGTCATCGCCAAGCACCGGATGCATGTAACTCCCTGTGAGGTGCAACATTTGAGGCACTAGAAGTTGTTGGAGCCATAGGAGCGCGAGGACTTCATCAGGACCTTGAGGTCAGCTTTGGCTTGTCTACATCAACCACGCTCTCCCGAGCTTTGACAACGTTTTTCGGTCTTCAAGGATAAGTTTGCAAAAATCCCCTCCCGTTATTGCCTTACTAATAGATAGGTCCTGGCAACAAAGGGGTTCAGGGGCATAGGGTAAAATTTATAGTGTTCATACGCGGACCCCTATAGACAGGACAAGAGATGCTCTTATAATCTACTTGTCGTTCAACCCTTGAGTGTTGGAAATATGCCCTAGAGACAAATAGTGATAAGGACTATTATCATATTTCATAAAGTTTATGATTAAGTTTTATATCATCCTATAACTGTATTGAGTGGAAACATCAATACATGTGTGATATATAAACAACCAAGGGTTCCCAGTGAAACTCTAGTCACTGGTTCATTGGTCAACAGATGATCAAGTTTCTTGATCATGTGGCATTTATGCCAGTTGGAAATGGAGTCAACTCATTCTAAGAATGAGATGATGAACCAATACCCAACCTAAACATCGTGACCCCATCATGTCATGAAGTTCAAGTTACGATGATTAGAAATGGATCCTCGTAGACTATTCCTTACACCGTGAGGCTATATCAATCACTGCCTCCCGAGAGTGCTTAGATAGCATCAAGCGCCACTTGATAATACAGTGGTTATAAAGGTGTGTTCAGGTACTCGGAGGAAACCATAGAGGAAATATATGTCAAGAGTGGGATTTGTCCGGCCACGTGATGGAAAGATACTCAAGGGCCCACTTGTAGAAGTTATATCCAATAGTTGCACAGTGTGTGATTTGATCACAGGGATATCGCTTGTCGGAACGAGTCAAGTAGCATTGTTCGGTAACGAGATTGAACACGACATGGTGATGTCATTGATCAGATCTCGGGCAATGCAAGTATCGAGATACAAAGGGAATAAGACACGACCATCCCGGTTCAAATAACGAAAGATCTTCGTGGAACACACATGGGTCACATGGCCATCCAGGTCCCTCTGTTGATCATTGGTCCTGGAGTGTCCCGACCATGTATGGAGTGTTCCTGAACCGTAGGGTATCACGCTTAAGGGTTTGACGATGCTTGGAGAGTGTTTATATGATCGGAAGAATCGCCAAAGAATAGTAGAGAGAAAACCGGAAGGGTTTCGGTAAGTCCAGAGGATGTCCGGAGTGGAGGTGGAAGGTGTTCCATAGCCACGGATATTGAATAATATATGAATGAATGTTAAATATTGATTTAATCATTTATTCATAATTATTTAATAAAAGATAAAATCAATTTAAAGTTCAAAAGGCTTAATGGGCCAATTCCAGAGGGAAGAGGGCCCATTAGGGAAAGGCAAGAGGGAGAAGGGCCAGTCGGGACCTCCATCTCGCCTCCCGCCCTTCTCTTCACTCCTTCTCCATCCTCCTCTCCCTCCTTCACGGCATGAGAGCCGCTAAGGAGATGAACGTCAACCGCCTACGATGCTATGGCGACTCCAACCTAGTCGCCAGCCAAGTCGCCGGGACGTGCGACGCCGTCTCCCCAACAATGATCGTGTACCGCCAAGCTATCGACCAGTTGGGAGGACACTTTGATGGCTACTCCGTCGAGTGGATTGATAGGCGCCAAAACGAGGAGGCAGACGCCCTCTCCCGCATCGGATCGACCCGACAAGCGCCACCAGTAGGCGTCTTCCTTGACATCATCCACAAACCATCGGTCCACCCACCAAAAGAGATCAACGTCGGGATCCCACTACAACCAGAACAGGCCCTAGTCGCCATGGTTGTGGAACCTAGCGACTGGACAGCACCATACGTCGCCTTCCTAGAACACAAACTCCTACCGAGCAATGAGACGGAGGCGCGAATGATCGTGCGCCGCTGCAAATCCTTCGTCATCATCAACGGCGAGCTCCACAGACACAGCGTGACCGACGTGTTCTAGCGCTGCGTACAGCCAGAAGAAGGCCGCAAGATTCTCCAGGACATTCACGCCGGCGACTGCGGCCATCACGCCGGCGCCAACTCGCTAGTCGCCAAGGCCATGCGGCACGGTTTCTACTGGCTCACCGCACACGCCGATGCCACCAACATCGTCCAACGATGCGTCAGATGCCAAAAGTACGCCCACCAGACACACCTCCCTGGTTCGGCACTCAAGACCATCCCCATCACGTGGCCATTTGCCGTATGGGGCATGTACATGGTAGGCCCGTTCAAGAAGGCCCCGTCTGGCTTCACTCACCTCCTGGTCGCAGTCGACAAGTTCACCAAATGGGTCGAGGCCAAGCCGATAAAAAAGTGCGACGGCAAGACGGCCACCAAGTTCCTACGCGATCTCATCTACCGGTACGGCTACCCGCATAGCATCATAATAGACAATGGCACCAACTTCACCAAGGGGGCCATGGCGGAATTCTGTGAAGAACATGGCATCCGACTCGAACTCGCATCAGTCGCCCACCCAGAGTCAAATGGCCAAGTAGAACGCGCCAACCAGAGCGTCCTCCACGAGCTCAAGCCGCGACTCCAGGTGCCCCTCGAGCGCACCCCAGGGTGCTGGGTCGACGAGCTCCCCTCTGTGATATGGGGGATTCGCACTTCCGTCAATCGCTCAACCGGGTTCACACCCTTCTTCATGGTGTATGGCATCGAGGTCGTAATGCCAACCGACCTGGAGCACGACTCACCTCGAGTCGCCAACTACTCGAGGCGACCAATGAGGTTGCCCGCCAAGACAGCATCGATCAACTCGATGAGGCACGTGACCTGGCTCGCTCCCGCACCACCATATACCAGCAAGGACTCCGCCACTACCACAGCCGCCGAGTGCGAACTCGCACCTTTCAGGAAGGCGACCTGGTCCTACGACTGGGCCAAGATAAGAAGGGCATGCACAAACTCTCCCCCCCATGGGAGGGGCCGTTCAGCATAGGCCGAGTCCTTGGCAATGATGCCTACTACCTCATCGACATACGGGGTGACGGCCAACTGGAGGTCGGGAGGCAATGGAATGTAAACCTCCTCAGAAAGTTCTATACTTAGAGCTTCACATTGTACTCCGCTGGCATATATAATGAAATTCATACGAATCGCACAAATTGTGTCCACTCGCCATATTCTTGTGCCACTCGCACTCGTACATATTAGCAATACGCTACCTATGGAAGTCAACCTCTGGTCGAGCGACCGGCGCGGCTAAGTAGTGTGGCACAAGGGCACCGGAAATATTTGGGCCTTGGGTCGTCCACGAAAATGCCAACCCGGAGCCGCCATTGGAGTCGCCTAGCCCGACTGACCCACCGGGCCAAGACAACCGGTACATGCTTCTCACAGCGACCTGTCCCTCCCATCCTCGTGCAAAGCGACTCGAACGGTTAAAGTACCACGCACGGGGACTCCGCAAAACAGGAACCACCATGCGGCTCGGGAACGCACCAAGTAAGAGAGATGCCTTGGACTCGCCAAGCGACTGGCTCTCCGAGCCAGGGGAGGAGACACGTTACAAACAACACATTCGCAACCTACAACAGGGATATGACCAACATGGTCGAGCACCACGCTCGGGGACTCGCCTACAAATCAGCCCCACTCGCGATCAGGGACTCGCCACTCAGAAGACGTGATAGATAAAAATAGTGCACAACCAAAACAATACACAAAAGTATACAACCGAGTTATACCCCATTAAAGGGCGGACGCGCTCGGGGACTCGTTCAACCAAAAACAAACACACCACACAATCCTAGTCGCAATACGAGTCGATCGACTCCCCTTGGCATATATTACAAAATACTTTACAACAGTCGCCACTTGGCATACATCGCAAATTGGACAATTACATTGTTTATTCCACGGGCCCTAATGAAGAAGCAGCGCCACCCCCCTTGACACGAACAAAAGGCTGCCACGGGTTCGTCGGGTACGTCGTCAGCGACTTCGACAACGACGACCGGAAGGGCTGCTCCGACTTCATGTCGTGATGCTCCAGCTCGGGGTCGCCAGGCGCCAACACCTTATCCTAGTACGGCAGCAGATCCCCCATCGCCAAGACCCAATCGGCGTAAGGGGCGGACTTCGCGGTCAGCTTCAGCACCTCTGACATCTCCACCATGTCGGTCGCTGATGGGTAGCCACTCGTCACGTCGTTAAGGTCGAAGTCGTCGGGGAAGTGGGCGAGACCTAAGCTCAACGTTGTGGTGGCCCCACGCCTGAACGCCGAGCGCGTCATCCACTCCACTATGGCAGGCACCTCCTCCAGATAGCGCCACACCTCCGTAAGCCCCCCAGGAATAACTTCGGTGGAGGACATGCCCTGAAGAGCCGCTTGGGCGCTGCGCTTGAAGCCACGTTCACCACGGCAGTCACGCACTGCGAAGCATTGTAGGTCTGCACCACCGGATCGCTTTGGCCTACCATAGCTGCAAAGTTAGGTGTCAGTGAAACTATGAAACCCCCAAATCAGGGACTCGACAAATGAGTCAGGCAAAGATGGAGACTCACCAAGGAGTTTGCAGCAGTTCTCTGTGACGTGCTTCTCAAGGGCGGTTTGCTCGTTGTGCAGCCCCACAATGATGGAATCTGTAGCATTGCGTTTCTCCTCAGCTGCAGCAACGGCAGCCTTCGCTCGCTCCTCCGAGGAAACTGAGGCTGCTTTCACTTCCTCCAAGTCCTGGACCAGGGAGGCTATTTGTCCATTCGCCGAGTCCAGCTCGGCGACTGGAACATACCCTTCACGGGCCTTGGAAATCACAGCCAGGAAACCATCTACAAGAGAAACCATCAGCATGCTGTACACCACTAGTTCACACCCGACAGAGGAAAAGAAAGACAAACAGATACTCACCAATAGTTTCCTGAAGCCGCTGGTTCGCCTCTTGTACTTCGCGCAAGTCACGCTCGAAGCGCTCTCTCACGGCCTGCCGATCGGTCGACTCTCTTTGCAATCCCTGCAAACAAACAACACACATCAGCATTTGACAAAACAAAACCCAGTTCCCAGCCGCTGAAATTTAGCGACCAGGAACTTGGGGACTGGGGAAGGGAAAAAAACAACAAAACTCAATTCCTAGCCGCCAAAATTCAGCGACTAGGAATTCGGGGACTGGAGAGGAGCAAGAAGTTCAGTTCCTAATCGCTGAAATTCAGCGACTAGGAACTCGAGGAATGGAAATACGTGAATAGCAGCACCGAGCATCCTGTGAAGTTCTCCAGCATCAGTCGATGGGATCGTGAAGGAAGTGCGCCCGCGATGGGACCCAATGTACGCATCCACGATCTCTGGACTCTGCAGAGACTGGGTGTCCGCCACATCTGGAAACCCCCTCGCCATGAAGCGCGGGAACATCGCCGACGTTCTGGCGGGGGCACTGGTTGTTGGGGCTGGCACTTTTGGCACGGACGCAGCCAAGACTGGTTCCGATCGTGCCGCCACCACCGCTTCGGCGACTGACGCAGCATCTGGCTCCGCGGCGCTGTCCTTGGCTGCAGCGTCGTCGGCATCCCCCTTCTGGTTCTTCGTGACTTCCGCGGTTGCCACATCTCCGGTGGCCTTTCTCTTCTTGGGGAGGTTGCCCTCTCCCGTGGGGGCGGCCGGTGGAATCTTAGCCACCGAAGGATGGCCAATCTTCTTGGCCCCCGACCTGCATGAGTTCCCACAATCAATATAACGACAATACAAAAAGAGCGAGGCGAATCGGGATGAAGGAGCAGTACTCACTTAGCGACCGAGAGGACGCGAAGCCTGGTGCTGATGTGGGCGGGCTTGTCCAACTCGGGACCCAACTTGCGGGTGAGCCCCCTCTCGAAGACGTCTGAAGCCCACAAAACCGTGGGCTTCCTCGACGATGAAGCCGCAGTCGCCGGGATCTCCGGCTCCGACGCGGCCGCCCTTGACGGCTGCGGCGACTTGGACGCCATCGCCTCAGCCGCTTCTTGGCTTGGAACCCCCGAGGCCGTCGGTGCAATCGCCGCCAGGGGAACCTCTACCACTACCTCCGTGTCCTCGCCCTCCAACACCTTTGTCGGGATCGCATCCTTTGGGGCCTTGTGCGAGACTTTGGGGGAACCTTCATCATCGGAATCGTCATCTGACTCGAACACCACCGTCGATTTGGATGGCGACGTGGGCCTCTTCGCTGGCGACTTGGGCTTGCGTGCGGGCTTCGACGGCGTAGCGGTACACCGGGACGTGTGCTCCTGCGCGACCTTGTCGCCTCCGTCGTGTTCATCCAGGTTGCGGCTCGCCTCCAACTCATGTTGTTTTTGCATGCGGGTCTTGCAAGCCACAGGCGCTAGGGAAGGAACCTCTTCCTCCTCCCTGTCGCTGTCGGAAGAGTCTCCCTTGGAGTCTTCCTCCAGTTCCTGGGGAACCTCTTCATCGAGCGGAGAGAGCCAGCCCTCCAACACCTGAAAAAGCTGAGAACCACCACGAGTAAAACACCAAACGCGGAGACTGAGAACTGAGGTACGGACATAGTGACTGGGAAGAGAACTTACTGTGGGGGCTTCGTTCTTCACAGGAGTGTACGGGGCAAGCCCGACCGCCACGCTGGTGAACTCTGCATCGGTGATCTTCTTCAGGGCGGCCTTGTAGTCCTCGGCCTCCCATGATTCCTTGCTGGTTCAGGAGGGGTCATGCTTCCCGCTGTATTTATACATCGAATGTGGCCGAGCCGCCAGCGGAACCAGACGCTGCCCGAGCCAGCAGTTGTAGAGGTTGATCGGAATCAACCCCTGGTCCTTCAGCTTCTGGATCTGGTCCATCATTTCCACGACGGCCATCCGCTGGTCTTCGGGAAGCTTCTTCGGTGCCAACCGGCGAGGCTCGCTCCTCTCGGCGACGAACTCGGGAAGAGCCACCTCGCCAGAGGGAGTGGCTTCTTTGACGTAGAACCAACTCTTCTTCCACTCGTTGGCAGCCTTCTTCAGCAGGAGGAGCTTGACGAAATTGGCCTTCGGCTTTAGTTGGAATGTGACGCCACCTGCAGCCAACATCAAGCCACTGGACGCCTCGCGCCCGATGCGGCCGTTCAAGAGCTCCAGCCACAGCGAGAAATACGGCCTGCAGCCGAGGTAACATTCGCAGAAGGCGATGAAGATCGCCAGCTGATCGATGCTATGCGGACCGAGATCTGATGGCTTGATCGCGTAATACCCGCAGAAGTGGCGGAAAAAGAGTGAAGTGGGGAATCCCAAACCCCTCTCAAGATGGCTGGGGAAACAGATGAATTCGCCGGGTCACGGCTTCGGCTCGGTCTCGGAGGAGGGGGGAACCCGCCAGCCAAAATGCGTCTCCTCGAAGGATTTAAGCTGGGCTGTGGTACACTTGGATTTTCCCCATGAGCCTTTGGGAGGCGCCATCGAGTAGGATGTGGAATCGCCCGATGCGGAAAGGACAAGTCAGAAGGATGTAGGCAGGGAGATTGGAGAAAGGAAGAACGAATGAGGAAGAATGAAGAATGCAGAGAAGGTCTGCAGAGCTGAACCATCACTCCCCTTATATGGGAACGCCACCCGCCAAAATCAGGATAGCCGTTACTCACGGTAATTGCGCCGAAATTACCGTTGGAAATTCCAACGGATAGTTTGACCAGATTTGACGGTCCAACTCCTTTATTTCACCAGCTACCCGCCAGTCTTTTCCACTCGCCAGGACGATGACTTGGCAGCAGTAACAATCACTGGGACGGCGAATGGAAACATGGGGTAATTCTCCTTGGTTCTGATGGAGTCCATCGCCGACTCGACTAGACGCCCAAATTGGGCTCGCCTAGTCCGAACGCCAAAAGGACGCCTGCGCCTGCATCAACGATGGCCTCGGGGACTACTGATGGGGATATGCCAAAGGGGGTATGCCCAGCAGGACGTTCTGATTGGGCCGAAAGGCCTGTGAGTGCGCCTGGAGGATGGCGACTGGATTACAATGGAAGGAGAGGCCCGGCGACTGGCGACTGGAAGCCCAGGAGCGTAACAGAAGCCCAGTCGGATTAGGTCAAAACCTCTGAATCCTTATCTTGTTCGGTTGTAACTTGTAAACCCTAGCGAGATGCCTCATATATAAACCTCCCTAGGGTATCCTAGAGACTCACGTACCATCATACACCCTCTCAAGCGACTCGCTGCCTAGCCGCCGAGCTCGCCACCCCTGTAACTCGCTCTCCAGTAATCTAATCTAGCAGGAGTAGGTCTTTACCCTCCGGGGGGCCGAACCTGGGTAAACCCATGTGCATCCGCCCCCATCTCGCACCGTAGATGGCCGCCAACTCTTCCTCACGAAACACTCAATCGCTGCTAATGGCAGCGACTTCCGTGGCCATTTCCATGACAGCCGACGCCCTAGTGGGCCAGCCCCCCGTGCGGGGCCCATGAGGGTGGCCGGCAGCGCCACCCCTCCCCCTCTCCTCTCCTTTAGTCCCACCCCGGGACTTTGAGGGAGGTAGTACCTCCCCTCCCCCTATATATAGTGGGGGTATTTGGCCAGATAAATACACACAATATTCAATAAAGGTTTCCTCACTTTTGGGGAGACCTCCAATTGATATTCTCTCTCTCTCTCTCGTGACCGTGGTCCCTGATGGCCCAAAATATATCGAGCTTGTTGGAGAACCCCAAGAGGAAGGTATGATGAGCACAGTGATGACCCACAAGTATAGGGGGTGTATCGCAGTATTTTCGGTAAGTAAGAGTGTCGAACCCAACGAGGAGCACAAGGTGCTGGCTAGTGGTATGGATCAGGAATTCTCTGCAAATACTTAGCAACCGGATTTTTAGGCGTTTTTGATAAAGCAAGTAAACAAAGTACGAGCAAATAAAAGACAGTAGGAATAAATGCAGCAAGTGGCACAATCCTTTATGCAGCAAAGGACAAGCCGGTTGTATTACTTAAGATGACCAAACGTTCTCGAGGACACATGGGAAGACTGTCAAGTGCTTTCGCTTCATATAGTTGATTAATCTTCTCTAGCTTGCTAAGTGTTGTGTGGGTGAACCTGTGCTAATGTACCGCCCCATCCAAGACTAATACATACTTGTAATTATACCCCTTGCAAACATCCGTAAGTACAAGAAAGTAATTAAGGTAGAGACCTAACCACAGCTTTAAACTCTAAGACCCTTACGTCCCTTGTGCAATGGTTTCCTAATGGGGGTTCAGGTTTCTGTCACTCCGGCAACCCCTACGATTAGTAGCCAAATACACAATGCATTCCCCTAGGCCTATATAGGTGAAGTGTCATGTAGTCGACGTTCACATGACACCACTAGAAGAAGTACACCACAACTTAAATATCAAACTATTGAATCTTTCTCAACACAACTCCACTACTAACAACATGACTTCTCCCATGTCCTCAAGAACAAAATGAACTACTCACAAGACATCATATGGATCATGATTAGAGATGGAATAATGATGTATAACAATCTGAACATAAACAATAATTCAATGGTTCACTCAATAGCATCAACTACAAAGAGTAATCAACACTGGGAAAGTTTCCCCTATGAACTAATGCAAGATTCAACTCAATTGTTACGGCAATATGGAGATGGTGATGAGGGTGCTGATGGTGATGATGATGATGGTGATGATGATGATCCTAACGAAGTCCAGCTTGATGGTGGTGTTGATGGCGACGATCTCTCCTCTCCAGGAAGGAATTCCCCGGCAGAAATCTGTCTGCCGGAGAGATCTTTCTCTCTCGGTGTTTTCTGCCCCGCAGAGGCGGCGGAATCTTTCTGTGGTCGCTCCCCTAGTCTTAGGGTTTCGGGAGGATGATATACGCCAGAGGAGAGAGCCAGAGGTGGGCCAGGGAGGCCACACCACCTGCTGGCACGGCCTAGGGCTGCCCACGCCAGGGGGTGGTGTGGGCCCCCGTGGCCCATCTCCACTCCGTCTTCTGGCATCCTTAGTCTTCTGGAAAATAGGATTTTCTGTATATTTTCCCGGATTTTATGATCTTTGTGAATTTTGCCTCCAAACAGCACCTTTTCCATCAGAATCCTGACTGCAGCAGTCCATGCTCCAAAAGTCATCAACCATGCAAAAAAGATGAAATAACATCCCTCTCAATATGAAATATATCAATGAATAATAGTGAATTAAGACATAGAATAGTGATGAAAAATGGACGTATCAACTCCCCCCAAGCTTATACTTCGCTTGTCCCCAAGCGAAACTAAGCTCAATAAACATGGCCTCAGGTTTATGGAGTGAAGAGTCGATAAAAGAATACGGACAAGAAGCATCACATCCATCAAGTGCATAGATCATAATAGAAGACAACTCACTATTATATAACTCAACTTGCAATGAGTAAAGGAAACACAATAAAGATACATAAAGTGAATCATAATTGGTAATGGCAAACTTAGCTCTTGGTCGAAGAATAGTTGATAATTTGCTAGAGTTCACAAATAACTGGTTTTCAAAGATAGCTTTCAAAGTAGTAAACATCAAGATAAGAGCAATGTGCTAAACAAGGAACATAAGAAACATGATTGAATAAATCATTATATGAATGAATGAAACACAACAACTCAAAATACTTGCTGAGATAGAAGGGAATAGGTTTACTGACTCAACTACAAATGAAAGAAATGCCCTTCAAAGAGGGAAGCAGGGATTGCAAGTCTCATAAAGAGCTCCCAAAAATTATGATACTTACTAGCTTTCAGCTCTCATTGCCCCTATCATAGGCATCTTTAGGTGATTAAGGTTAAAGTGATCAAATATGAGGATATGCATTGACAAGTTGTAAGTTGAGAATCTCATGTCCCTTGAATACGAGGGCCGCTCCTCATGCTACTCAAGTTTAGTCACCGGTAAGTTCTTGTCATCGTAAGCATATGTGTATCATTGAGAACTGCCAACGGGGTACCCCTTGCCCGATGATACGGAAGAATCCCCATATCAAAATGACAAGGCAAGCAGACAACAAGCATCTCAGCAATCTTCTTATTTACCATGGGAATATGGTGCTTTTTTCTCTCTTTCCTCTTTTCATAATATCTCTTTTTTTATCCTTTTCTCAATCTCTATCTCTTTTTTTATAAGAAGAATGCTTCATAGATACGCGTTATGGTTACCCTGCAGGTTTCCACCATGTCAGCATGGATTAGACTAGCGACCCAGGCGTTTCTCTAACACACATGCATACCTCCAGGGACTTACAAGCTCCCCTTTCATTTCACACAGACGGCATCCATAGACAAAAGAACATGATATCAACTAGGTACAAAGTACCAGTGCAATGTTGAAAGTGTTCCCCATGACATCATGGTTCTGCTAATTCACAACTTACAAAGCGCAAGCATATACGCAACATAGGTGAGCACAATGGTTCAAGTTTATTAAGTGCAAGAAAGTAACGTGTGCCATCAAGTTCATGAGAGCTTTAATCACTAATTTTCACATAACAAGTTTAATTTGGGAGGTAGATAAAACAAGAATTTACTTGGAATAGCAATAATGCTACTAGGTAGGTATGGTGGACACAAATGGCAAAGGTTTTGGTTTTAAGGAGGTGGATGCACGAGAAGAATACCCTCTCGGTACAGGTTTTTGGCTAGCAAGGCTGGGTAGCAAGTATAAGAGTTGAAGGAAACAAACAAACATACAAGTGATAAAGGCAAACATGCAATCTTCCTTGGAAGCACAAAAGAACTTAACTAGAGAATACTAGACTTATGAGCAAATCAAGAAAGAAAGATGATGAAATTATTTTTCTTTAGAGTACTTCTATGTTTTTCATTCAAATCTCAAAAATAGTGTTGCTACTGACCGAGCCAGGTTTGCCAAAACCAACTAAATTAACTCAATGATCCCAAAGTGATACCAATACTAACAACAAGATCAATCATATAACCACGAGTCGAAAACTAATATAAGCTATGCAAAAGAGTACATGATAGAACTTCTCATTAATATTCCATAACGGCAACTCACACCAAGGGATACATATCTAACGAGAGAGGGGACACTTCCATAATGCAAACCATACTACATAATAACTCCTCTATTCATGATATGACTCTAGTAAAAAGGTAAAAAGATAGAAGATAGTGATGTGATACCGCGACACTCCCCAAAGCTTGGAACAAACCAAGGGGATGCCAAAACTGATGACGAATTACTCCTTTGGTGGTGGTGGCATCCTCTCATCTTTGTCCGTCTTCCAGGGTAAAGGCTTCCCATCAATAAAGGACATCGTGGTTTCCAACATCCTGAAACTTGCAGCAGCACTTATGCGTTTAAATCTAGCCTCATACTCACAGTTTTGATTTTGAACGTCATAGAACTGTGCTTGCAGTTTGTTGGTTGTTTGGCGGAGTGAGAGGACTTCGTCTTTGAGTTCAGCAGTCTCCTTTTGGTGCTCGGTGATGAGTTCGGAACAAATCTTATGGATGATATCCACTTCGCGCTCCGCCATCTTCTTGTACCTAAAGACTTCTTGCTCCAGTGCTTCCATCCTGTCCTCCAGACTTCCTTCACCTTTAGGGCCTTGAACCTCTTTAATACGGACCTCCCTACCTTCGAGCAACAACTCCTTGGGATGAATCTTCAATTCTCTCATGTATGGGTTGATGATATCTTCTAAGGAATCTCCCTCGGCTGATCCAATGGAAGACATTGTGGCTACAAATCTGGGATTCTACCTGGCAAAAACAGATCGAAACAAAAACATGACGAAAACACGATATACGAACCTCGGAAGATCCGGGGGGGGTATATATTACGAAGTTTCCTATCAAAAGGAAGGTACTGGGAGAAAACGAGTCGGAGGCGGAGTCCGGGGTGGACTCACCACCTGGTGGCATGGCCAGGGGAGGGCCCGCGCCACAGGGTGGTGTGAGCCACCCTGGCTCCGTTTCCATCCCTTTTTCGCTTCGTAGCTTTCCTTATTGACTGAAAACTGCAAAAATATAGTTGGATAGTATTTTCGTAGAACTTTTCTTACCAAAACTATTACCTATTTGAAAACAGACTCTGCAGGTCTCTGAATTTGGTCCTTGATGAATTTCTCCGGAGTTATAACTTGAAAGGCATTAACATCTTCATTGTAAGAATCTCCAGCAATATAGTGCTTGAGTCGCTACCCATTCACTACTTGTGTAGTATTATCTTTTAAAGAAGAAATTTTTATTGCTCCTGAACGGTATACTTCTTCAATAATGAAAGGTCCTTCCCATTTTGACAGTAGCTTTCCTGGAAAAAATCTGAGATGAGACCTATACAAAAGAACTTTCTCAACAACATGAAATTCTCTCTTAAGTATTCGCTTGTCATGCCATCTTTTAACTTTTTCCTTAAAGAGCCTAGCATTTTCATAGGCTTCACTCCTCCATTCATCTAAAGAACTTAAGTCAAATAATCTTTTCTCACCAGCGAGCTTACAATCTCTATTTAGTTCTTTAAGCCCAAAGAAGCTTTGCGTTCTAATTCTAAGGGTAGGTGACAAGCTTTCCCATAAACCATTTTATAAGGAGACATCCCCATAGGATTTTTGTAAGCAGTTCTATAAGCCCATAAAGCATCATTCAACTTTTTAGCCTAGTTTTTTCTAGATCTATTAATAGTCTTTTGCAAGATGGATTTAATTTCCCTATTTGATAACTCTACTTGCCCGCTAGTTTGGGGGTGATAGGCTGAAGCAATTCTATGATTAACATCATATTTAGCAAGGGTCTTTCTAAAACCACCATGAATGAAATGAGAACCCCCATCAGTCATGAGATACCTAGGCACTCCAACCTAGGAAAGATAACATCCTTAAGCATTTTTAGAGAGGTCTCCCCGTCAGCACTCTTTGTAGGAATGGCTTCTACCCACTTAGTAGCATAATCAACGGCAACAAGAATATGAGTGTAACCTTTCGAAGGAGGGAAAGGACCCATCAAGTCAAATCCCTAGCAATCAAAAGGTTCAGTAACTAGAGAGTAGTTCATAGGCATTTCATTGCGTCTAGAAATATTACCAACACGCTGACATTCATCAC
Source organism: Avena insularis (assembly GCA_023614405.1). Taxonomy (NCBI): domain Eukaryota; kingdom Viridiplantae; phylum Streptophyta; class Magnoliopsida; order Poales; family Poaceae; genus Avena; species Avena insularis. Next base: position 459,255,115 of record CM042696.1, on the reverse strand, counting down.
AAGATAAAACAAAATTTCTTGCATCTTTAAAAAGGGTAGGCCAGTAGAAACCTGATTGTAGCACCTTTTGTGCAGTTCTATCTCCTGCATGATGTCCTCCATAAGCACTGCCATGACATTTACGCAATATCTCCTTTTGTTCATATTCTGGAACACATCTTTGCATAATACCATCCACTCCCTCTTTGTATAAGTGTGGGCCATCCCAAAAATAATGCCTCAAATCATAGAAGAACTTCCTTCTTTGCTAAGCTGTAAAAGTTGGAGGCAAATACTTGGAGACAATAAAGTTAGCATAATTAGCGTACCAAGGGTTCCCTCGCGAGCTTACCCCTACTGCGGCTAACTGCTCATTTGGGAAACTATCATTAACAGGCATAGGGTCAAAAGAGATGTTTTCCAATCGAGATAAATTATCAGCTACAGGGTTTTCAACACCCTTCCTATCTACTATATGTAGATCAAACTCTTGTAAAAGCAGCACCCATCTAATAAGCCTAGGCTTAGCGTCCTTCTTCGTCATAAGGTATTTAATAGCAGCATGATCAGTATGAATGGTGACTTTTGAGTCTACAATATAGGGTCTAAACTTATCACAAGCAAAAACGACAGCTAGAAATTCTTTTTCAGTAGTAGCATAATTCCTTTGAGCAGCGTCTAAAGTCTTACTAGCATAATGAATAACATTTAACTTTTTATCAATTCGTTGCCCAAGGACAGCACCTACAGCAAAATCACTAGCATCCAATCAGGTGGTTGAACAATAGGGGCTGTAGTTAAAACCTTCTTAAGAGTTTCAAAAGCTCCCTTACAATCACATAAAAAACAAAGGGTACATCTTTTGGAAGAAGGTTAGTGAGGGGTTTTGATATCCTAGAAAAGTCTTTAATAAACCTTCTATAGAAACCAGCATGACCAAGGATACTACAAATACCTTTGATGTCTCTTGGGCATGGCATCTTCTCAATTGCCTCAACCTTAGCTCTATCAACTTCTATGCCTCTTTCAGAAACTTTATGCCCAAGGACAATCCCTTCATTAACCATGAAGTGGCATTTCTCCCAATTAAGAATAAGATTAGTTTCTTCACATCTCTACAAAACTTTATCAAGGTTGTGCAGACAATTATCAAAAGAAGTTACATAGACAGAAAAGTCATCCATGAACACTTCTACAATTTCCTCACAAAAACCATGAAAGATAGCAGACATGCACCTTTGAAAAGTAGCAGGAGCATTACATAAACCAAAAGGCATACGTCTATAAGCATAAGTTCCGTAAGGGCAAGTAAAAGTAGTTTTTTCTTGATCTTGTTGTTTAACAGCAATTTGAGAGAAACCAGAATAACCATCAAGAAAACAAAAATGGGTCTTTTTAGACAACCTTTCCAACATTTGATCAATAAAAGGAAGCGGGTAGTGATCTTTCTTAGTAACTTTATTAACTTTTCTAAAATCGATGCACATCCTATAGCCTACTACTATTCTTTGAGGAATAAGCTCATCATTATCATTAGGAACAACGGTAATAAATCCTTTTTTAGGAACACAATGAATAGGACTAACCCATTCACTATCAGCAATAGGGTAAATAATACCAGCATCAAGGAGTTTCAATACCTCATTCCTTACCACTTCCTTCATCTTAGGATTTAAATGTCGTTGGTGCTCCACTACTAGCTTCGCATCTGGTTCTATGTTGATAGAATGCTGACATATAGTAGGTGAAATCCCTTTTAAATTATCCAAAGTATAGCCCATAGCTCCTCGGTGTTTCTTCAAAACCTCCAACAACCTTTCTTCTTCCTTTCCTGAAAGTTTAGAGCTAATAATAACAGGATATATCTTTTTATCATCAATATAAGCATATTTAAGATCATCAGGGAGAGGTTTCAGATCGAAGACCGGATCCTTTTTAGGTGGCAACATGGTACCCAAGTCTTCTACAGGCAAGTCATGCTTTAGCATCTTGGGTTGACGACGGAGGATCTCGTCAATCTCATTCCTTTCTTCCATGAAGATCTCACTTTCGTGATCTTCCATAAATTGCTGCAAAGCATTGTTAGGAGCAAGAGAGATAGAAGCAAGTTGTTCAACTCTAAAATCCTCATTATGGGTTTCCTCTTCACAAGGTTCTTCAATAAATTTTGAAAAAATAAACTCATAAGATTCCCCGTCAAACTTAGTCAAGATTTTCACCCTCTTGCAATCAATAATAGCTCCACAAGTACTCAAGAAAGGTCTAGCAAGAATGATAGGATAAGTTTTACTAGCAGCTGAACCAAGTACTAGAAAATCGGCAGCATACTTAATCTTACCACAAAGAACTTCCACGTCTCATACAATACCAATTGGAGAGATGGTCTCTCTATTAGCAAGGTGAATAACCACATCAATCTCTTCCAATTTGCAGGGACTAATTTCATGCATAATTTCTCTATAAAGCTCATAAGGAATAGCACTATAACTTGCACCAATATCACATAAACCATAATAGCAATGATCACCGATTCTAACAGAAAGCACAGGAACACTAGCTTTTTTAGTTCTATTAGGATGTGAAACAATATTAGAAGCATCCTCACAAAAGACTATGTGTCCATCTTCTATGATTTTAGTGATAAGGTCTTTCACAATTGCTACCACAGGTTCAATGTTTATTTGTTCATCAGGTTTTACAGTTCTCTTTTCACTTTTAGTGATTACATTAGTTATCATAGGATGATCCTTTACCTTATCTGCGAAGGGAACCTTCTCGATATAAGGCTCAGGTAAGATATGATCAATAATGCAACCCTCAGTGCTCCCAACAGGAACACAGTCAACAATATCTTTATAAGGTGCATGGTACTTATTCCATCCCCTTTTTGGAATTTCAATATAAGAAGCAAAAGCTCTAAAGCAATTCGTAATAACTTACAAATCAAGACCATAAGCATTTTTAATATTTTGAAAGTCATCAGTTCCCATAAAAGATTCAATGCATTCATAATCATAATTTATACCTGCCTTGTACCTTTGTCATTCTCCAAACCTTCAGCATTATCTTGAATACGGTCCAGAAGATCCCATTTAGCTTCTTCTTTCATGCGAGTGAATGATCCAGCACAAGAAGCATCCAATAAATCTTTATCATGTAGAGGGAGCCTTGCATAAAAGTTATTGATAATAATATTGTTGGGGAGCTCATGAATGGGACATTTGAGCATTAGTAACTTCAATCTCCCGCAAGCTTGAGTTGTACTCTCTCCATCAAGAGGCCAAAAGTTGTATATTTGATTCCGATCTTTATGAATCTCACTAGGAGGATAAAACTTTGAATAAAAGAGAGGCACTATTTCCTCCCATTCCAGAGCATGACCATTCTTCAGCAGCTTATACCATTCCTCAGCTCTTCCTTTCAGCGATAATGAGAATAACTTCTTCTTAACTTGATCTGTAGTAATACCTGCACACTTGAACAACCCGCATAATTCGTGTATAAAGAGCAAATGATCACCAGGATGGACAGTTCCATCCCCAAACATAGTAGTTATCCATAACACGATCAATAATTCTTGTAGGTATTTTGAAAGCATCATTCTCAGCAGGTGGTGGTTTATCTACTACCTTAGCAGTGGTAGTAGCATTACCAAATAAGAAACTCAGCGAATTATCCATACCAAAAATAAAGCAACTAACAGAAGTAAACAATACTCACAGTAGAAGTTTCCTTTACCAGTTCCACTCTCCAATAGCGCTTCACTCAACAACGGCGCCAGAAAATAGTCTTGATGACCCACAAGTATAGGGGGTGTATCACAGTATTTTCGATAAGTAAGAGTGTCGAACCCAACGAGGAGCAGAAGGTGTTGGCTAGTGGTATGGATCAGGAATTCTCTGCAAATACTTAGCAAATGGATTTTTAGGGGTTTTTGATAAAGAAAGTAAACAAAGTACGAGCAAATAAAAGACAATAGGAATAAATGCAGCAAGTGTCCCAATCCTTTATGCAGTAAAGGACAAGCCGGTTGTATTACTTAAGATGACCAAACGTTCTCGAGGACACATGGGAAGACTGTCAAGTGCTTTCGCTTCATATAGTTGATTAATCTTCTCTAGCTTGCTAAGTGTTGTGTGGGTGAACCTGTGCTAATGTACCGCCCCATCCAAGACTAATACATACTTGTGATTATACCCCTTGCAAACATCCTTAAGTACAAGAAAGTAATTAAGGTAGAGACCTAACCACAGCTTTAAACTCTAAGACCCTTACGTCCCTTGTGCAATGGTTTCCTAACGGGGGTTCAGGTTTCTGTCACTCCGGCAACCCCTACGGTTAGTAGCCAAATACACAATGCATTCCCCTAGGCCCATATAGGTGAAGTGTCATGTAGTCGACGTTCACATGACACCACTAGAAGAAGTACACCACAACTTAAATATCAAACTATTGAATCTTTCTCAACACAACTCCACTACTAACAACCTGACTTCTCCCATGTCCTCAAGAACAAAACGAACTACTCACAAGACATCATATGGATCATGATCAGAGATGGAATAATGATGTATAACAATCTGAACATAAACAATAATTCAATGGTTCACTCAATAGCATCAACTACAAAGAGTAATCAACACCGGGAAAGTTTCCCCTATGAACTAATGCAAGATTCAACTCAATTGTTACAGCAATATGGAGATGGTGATGAGGGTGCTGATGGTGATGATGATGGTGGTGATGATGATGATGATCCCGATGAAGTCCAGCTTGATGGTGGTGTTGATGGCGACGATCTCCCCTCTCCGGGAAGGAATTCCCCTGGCATAAATCTGTCTGCCGGAGAGATCTTTCTCTCTCGGTGTTTTCCGCCTCGCAGAGGTGATGGGATCTTTTTGTGGTCGCTCCCCCAGTCTTAGGGTTTCGGGAGGATGATATACGCCAGAGGAGAGAGCCAGAGGTGGGCCAGGGCGGCCACACCACTGGCCTAGGGTCTTGCCCACGCAGGTGGTGTGGGCCCCCTGTGGCCCATCTCCACTCCGTCTTCTGGCATCCTTAGTCTTTTGGAAAAATAGGATTTTCCGTATATTTTCCCGGATTTTCTGATCTTCGCGAATTTTTCCTCCAAACAGCACCTTTTCCATCAGAATCCTGACTCCAGTGGTCCATGCTCCAAAACTCATCAACCATGCAAAAACAGATGAAATAACATAAGTATCACCTCTCAATATGAAATATATCAATGAATAATAGTGAATTAAGACATAGAATAGTGATGCAAAATGGACTTATCACACAGAAGCAAGTTTTCCCTCAGTTATGAAACCAAGGTTATCAATCCAGTAGGAGCAAGGAAACACCTCCAAGGTGTTGCTAGCTGGACTTTGGCAGGGCGCACTACCGGTGCCAGCAACAACGTGGAAACCTACACAACACAACCATAGAACTCTGCCCCCAACTTACAGTGAGGTTGTCAATCTCACCAGTTTTGCTAAAAACAAAGGATTAAACGTATTGTGTGGAAGAAAGTAATAGTTTGCAGAAAGTAAACATAAAACAGTAAACAGTTGTAGATTGATGATAAAAGAAAGGATCGGGGTCCATAGTTCACTAGTGGTGGCTCTCCTTAAGATAGATGACATGTTGGGTGAACAAATTACAACAAGGCAATTGACAAACATCGAGAAAGTAATCATGCATATACTACTCATCTTGACTCCTTTGGGATTTAATTGGGCATTACAACATTATACATAGACCGTAATCCAATTGCATCTATGACTAATAATCCACCTTCAGGTTATCATCCGAATCCCCTCCAGTATTAAGTTGCAAGCAATAGATAATTGCATTACACATTGCATGTAAAGTAAACAATACGGTTGTTCTATGAACAAAGGATTGTTGTTTTCTCCCTAGTAGCAACAACACATCTAGTACCTTAGAGATTTCTGTCACTTCCCCAGATTACTAGAGGCATGAACCCACTATCGAGCATAAATACTAACTCTTGGAGTTGCTAGCATCTACTTGGCCAAGATAGCTACTAACAACGGAAAGCATGCAAGATCACAAATAACAAAGACATGATAGAATCAATAATCAATCTGAAATAGCATCTCAATATCCATTGGATCCCCGCAAATACAACATGTAGGAATTACAAATAGATGATCTTGATCATGAACGGAGCTCACAAGATCTAAACATGATAGCACAAAGGAGAAGAACCAGCCATCTAGCTACTACATGGACCCATAGTCCAAGGATGAACTACTAACGCATCACACTGGAGGCTTGCATGGTGATGAATAAGGCCTCCAGGGTGAATTCTCCCCTCCGGCAGGGTGCCGGGAAGAGCTTCAGATCCCTCCCGATCTAGGGATGGAGATGATGGCGGCTATAGACTCTTTCATGGAATTTTTGATCGGGTACTTAGGGTTTTTGTATCGGAGGCACCTTATAGGTGAAAGGGGAGGCCGAGGGGGTGCCCTAGGCGGCCACACCACCCCCTGGTGCGGGCCAGGCCTGGCCGCGCGGCCAGGTGGTGTGGCGGCCCCCTGAACCCTCTCCGTCTCATATTTTGGGTTCGTGTGTCCCTCGGTGAAAAACTGACTTTGGCTTTTGTCCCATCCAATTCCGAGAATATTCATTTTCTGACTTTCCTGGAACCAAAAACAGCAGAAAACAGGCAGCTGGCACTGTGGCTCTTGTTAATAGGTTAGTCCAAGAAAGTGTATAGAAAGTACTCCAAAGTGTGGAAAGAACATAAGAAAGTAGATAAAACCAAGCATGGAACATCAAAAATTATGGATACGTTAGCAATGTATCAGTCCCAAGTTCGGTCTGCATGAACGAGAGACATCTTCACCACGGAGCGTCGTCATGCTACGGGATTCGGATCCAGGAGCTCTACTTCCACAACTGCTGCTAGATCGAGGAAGCTGGAGTCATCGTCAGGCACCGGACATGTGTAACTCCCCTTGAGGTGTCACACTTGAGGCACTCAAGTCGTTGGAGCCACAGGAGCGCAAGGACTTCATCACGACCTTGAGGTCGGCTTCGGCTCGTCTACATCAACCACGCTCTCCTGAGTGTTGACAACGCTTTTCGGTCTTCAAGGGTAAGTTCACGAAAATCCCCTCCCATTATTGCATTACTAATAGATAGGTCCTAGCAACATCAGGGGTTCAGGGGTTCAGGGGCGTGGGGTAAAAATTTATTGTTTTCATGCGTGGAACCCCTATAGTGGTATCAGAGCTAGATCTATGCATAGTAATGCTACTACGGGTAGAACACACGAGATGTAGCGTGTGGGCGTTGATCTTTTAGTTGTTACCCTCCCACGTGTACTTGTGTATACCGCAGTAATGCTTGATGAAGCAGCCCCCAACCGACTTTACGCGTTCATTCGCAAGACTGGTCCATGCTTGACATATGGCTTGTACCGTATAAAGTGGCTTAGGGGGGTGTTTGTCTCTCTCGCATTAGTTGGTATGCCATTTGCAATGGAGGGCCCCGAAAGGGGTGTAGTAGAGACAACTACTTGATCAGCATTGTGCTGAAAGTTCATAGGTAAGAACGGTTCTTGTGCGAAAGCCCATTCAGCCACGTAAAACATGCAAAGATAAAGTAGAGGCGTCTAACTTTGTTTTGCAGGGGGCGTTGCTTTGTGATATGATTGTGGCAAAGGTAAAGTGATTACCTTATGTTACGTAGTAGTAGATAGTCACAGAGGTGACAGACTACCACGCCGGAAAGACACCGGTACCCTGGTGTCTACGGCGCCAGAATCCGATGACGATGGATGGACATCATGACGTGAAGGACCATATCACATCGCATTTACATTCAATGTTATTGTTTCTATATCTTATTGTGTGCTAGTATTAGATACTCGACGGTAGCCTAATAAGATGATCCCTGTTAAAAATTACCAATGATTATGTTCCCCCTTAGTGTGCACCACCAAGAAAGTTCTTCGGTATGAGGCAGGTCGTGATGGTCGAGTGTCAGACATATCTACGTTCGCATACAGTGGGTGTAAGCCATGTTGCATAGCAAATACACTAAGGTTGAGTTTGTGAGCCTAGCATGTACAGACATGGCCTCGGAACACAGATGGTCGAAAGATCGAGCACAAGTCGCATGAATGATGTGACCGACGTTTAGCGTCCACCCGAGAACCCACATTGATGGCCGCGATGATCGAGGGAGATGTGGGGAAAAGGGGTCATGGTATCACTAGAACCCTTCATGGGATAGGTGTTTCTAAGTGGAGTTATTATTAACTCATTCAATTATAAACTTAGTCTAAATTCCTTTTGCAATTATAAATGTAGAAAATTGTTCTCCCCGAGATTACCTTCCCTATTGACAATTGGTTAAAAGGAGAAAAGCTCAAGTTAGATGGATTCAACTTTTCTGCATGGGTCATGCGCCTTCATGATCTCCTTAGCGAGAACAAAGTGGCTGAATACATGATCTATGAGATGTACTTGGAGCCATCCTATTTTCATGAGACCCAGGAGCAACGGGATCTCCGCTGCCGTCGTCGTGTGATTGCCACATTCATATCAGTAACGATGCGCCTCGGGAGGGAAGATGGGCTATGGCCGATTGTGGGAAGTCTTAATCCCCGAACGATTATGGCACATCTGAGATCACATTTCATGGAACAAGTGCGCATATGGGAGTATGAGCTGATGGGGTATTTCCTCTCCATAAAGATGGAGGGGGGTCCTCACTGGACGATCACTTGTTGAGCATATATGATGCACACATGAGTTTGGCATACTTCCTGGACAACTGGTTTGCAAGCTCTTTTGCAATAGGCATTGTGTTGCGGTCACTGCCACCAAGCTACCAAGCACAAGTCAGGATTTGTATTATGAGAGGCGATGCGGAAACACAGGATTTCCACGAGTTCATATCACATTTCAGAGATGTGGTGGTTGAACCCATTGTCGCTGAGGTCATCAATGACAAAGGTATATATTCGATATACAATTTTATAAATGTTATAATCTTGCAAACACATTTTACTGAAAACAGGTCCTTCTGCATGAGAGGTGCTTGCTAGAGAGGAGGTGACGTTGCGCGTTGATGGCGAGCATGATGATGGCCAACGACACTCTCCCTCAACATTTATCATTTAGTTTATGTTTTGGATAGTTATTGTAGTCAAAATATTATGAACTTCTTTAGTATGTCTCACACTTTGTGAGACGGTTATTCATATGAGCTTGTAACAAACAGTTGTTCCACTTTTATGAATGATCTCTATTCGCATTCATATCTTGTTTGATTATATGTGAATTATCCTGGTTGTTTGAAACTAATTGATAATGCATGAACATTTGTAAAATATTCAAATGCCTTTAAAAATACTCAACTTAATGATATGTTCATTAATGAATGAAATCATTGTTTAAATTCAAAGTTATGTGATAATATGTGAAAGTCATTCGATTTCTTGTCACACATAAATCATGCCTAAGTTAGTCAAAATAACTTGAACACCATGTATTACTTGAATACAAAGTGTTTTAATGAATTGTTGAAAGTAAATACATATTCGATGTATTGTGTTTTAACGAAAATGGTAATTATCATTATATGATTGTTTAAATGTGTAAAGAAGTTTACCAAAGGAAACATAAGTATGAAACTATTTGATACAATCAAAGTGTTTCATCAACAAAGGTTATAAATATAAAAGAGAATCTAATTACAATGATTTGATCAATAGTAATGAAATTCAACTTTATAAGATTGGCATAAAAATAAATTGTGAAATGCAAAGCGTTTTGAAACGTCAAAATGCAAAGCATCACAATGTGATATTAGATATCAAAATGGGTGAATAGATGGTGCCAAGAATAAATTGTTGAGTGTAGATGTAGAGACCATTAGTTAGAAATAGTTAGCACTCAATTAGAATATATAGTGAACCATTTGAATTCGTGAAAGCGGCTCCATATATGGTATGGATCATCATGGAAGTTTTGGGGTTATTCGATATAACCAAAACAATAGGAATAAGTCCTTGTAAAGTATTCATTGGAAACTTTGAATACGAAATCCATAGTTGAAACCAAAAGAGAAGCAAAACTAGTATTGCTTGGTTTTTGGTACATTTTCGAGAAAGTTCGCATTTAGTGATATTTCTCGATTATGAAGCAAATGGAAGATAGTGAAAAACACGATGAGGTTTCAAAACCCTGCATCAGAGTATTGAGAAGCGTAATGGAAAACGTTCCTGAACGATTCTCTTCACAAAGGAAAGAATCAATGATAATGATCATTGTGTTTTCCCCACTGGTGTTTTCACTACATGAAGTAGGATTCAAAATAGTAACCCATATCTTCTATGGAGACATTTGTGAATCATTTTTCATGATTACCGGAATATGACATACCTACGAACTACTAAGGAAATAATGGTAAACTAGAATTATGAGAAATCCTAAAAGCAAAATTCACTTGATATTAGAAAGCAATTCGCTGCTGAATCTCACAAGTAAAAGGGTTTACTTGATTTTCCCAAATGACTGCAAAGCCATAGTGGAAAAGGGGGTGAATGAGAAAAGCACAATTTGTCAAGTATTGGATGAATTCAAATGAATTTGATTCAAGTGTGCTAAATGTCCAGTGGATTTAAAACTAGTAAAAGTACTAGTATCTCATAGTAAATCTCTAAGTTTGATATTTGATCAAAGGATTTTGAAGTTGTTCAAAATAGGAGTGAATATGCAATTTGCATGAAATTGAGTGGGAGCTATAAAAGTCTTCCTAAAACAATATGTGAATGACATATTTTTGAGTGGGAGCAATATAAATCTCAAATTCAAATATGTAGGAACATAGTTTGAGTAAGAGTAGTGAATCATACCCAAATATGTTAGGAACATATTTTGAGTGGGAGCTTATAGGAGTGATTCTTAAGTGTGTTAAGAATAAAAGCGCAAGTACCGATAAATAATGATTTATAAGGTTTAGAAGTTGATAATAAGTGTATTATGATATTATGTAGTATTCCTTAAGGGATTCTGAAAAGGGATTCTGAAAAGGGTTTCGGAATAGAAGTTAATGATTTCAAGAGACGCCTCTGGTCACCGATCCACCACAAGAGAAACCGGGATTGGTTTTCAGCCCCAACACACTCCGAAAGGCGATTGATGAGCAGATGGCAGTGGCTGACACTGTTGTGAAGAAGAAGCACTATAGGAAGAGAGGTAATAATAATAATAAGGGTGTGAGCCAGCCTCTTCCGAAGAGGATCCGAGGTCAGGACGCCGTCGTCGTACCATCCACACAATTTGGCTTGCCCCGAGTGCATGTAGCTGGTGATCCGATATTGACTCCGGATATGATCCACATTGCGGTTGGAGCCATGTTAACTTTGCACGAGGGTGTCAAGACACTAGAGGCCCTCCTTCTTAAAGACGAAGATCCAAATTACCTGGTTTTCACGGCCAAGGTGCCATTGGACGTGGGCTTCGTCGATGAACCCCCCGCGGATATATTCTTTATACCGTTCGAGGACATATTCAAGTTGGTTCTCACGAAACGGCTAGACTATAACTTGGTCTGCCTATACGCGCTCAATCTGGCGCTCACGATCAAGAGAGAAAGTACCTCGGAAATCGTGATAGTGGATCCCTACTACATGCGGGATAGCCAGTTGGTCGAAGGATCAGAGACACGGACCAAGGCGATGGCGTACCTCGAGAAGTTCATGGTGGACAACAAGAGGAAGGGCACACTTCTTTTGCCTTTCTTTCCCGAGTAAGTACACACACTCGCTCATCGCCACCGTAACTTATACATTTCTTATAGATTTCTTCCTTTGCTCTTTTTCCAACATTCCGTTCCAATTGTGTTGCGCAGAGACAAATATTGCACACTCATCATCCTTGCCCCGAGGTATTCGCTAGCCACGTATTTCGACTCGGGGAGTTTGACGAAGAAGAAAGACTACACCAGAATAAGGGGTGTTCTCAATGAGGCTCTCGAGGGCTACACCAAGAAGGGATGCACCTTCGTAGATAAGGGGGAATGTATCAAGGATGGCAAACACGTGTTCAAGCACGTGCTCGACTTCCCCTGCGTCAAGCAGTCGACTACTAGTGCCAAGGAGGCCTTCTACGTCCTCCATCACCTTAAAGGCTATGTTCGGGATTGCCATAACCTAACGCTGCCATCTAGTCTCCGAGGATGGGCCGAAACTTTGGCAAAAATCGATGATGCTGATCTTAGAGAAGACTTCCATCGCATTCAGATGAAGTTGTCGCAAATCATCATTGAAGATGTCAACACAAGGGGGGTGCCCTACAACAAGGCAGAGGGTTGAGTAAGAGGGAGATCGAAGAACGCCTTCGTAAGTAGGGTGACACAAGGACGTGGATGACGAAAGAGGGCTATCTACCATTCCCGAAGCCAAGCGAGAAGAGGAAGTCTTCATCATGATCGATGTGTACCTCTAGCATGATCCAGTGTGTGTATATTCTTGATGGACGCCTGCTGTATTATTGTGTGTGTGTCATAAACTTTACTATCTCGTGGTCGAAATGGTCATTGTTATTAGACTTAAACTACCTTGTGGTCGTGTTGTCGTTGAACTTATTGCTTCTATGATGATCTATCTTTTAGGTTTATGGATCCTTTGTTTTATATTCTGTGAACATATATATATATATATATATATATGCATGTGAACCCTTTATTCATTCTTTTCGTTGTATTTTTACTAATATGCCTTGTCGTCTATAGAGATGGCGACGAGGTGGTATGTGGTGTACATGGGTAGGGTTCTAGGAATCTACGAGGAGTGGGAGGATTGTCACAAACAAGTGAACAAGTTCAGCGGCAACATCTACAAAGGATACGCGACTAGAGAGGAGGCGATAGCCAAGTGGAGGAACCACTTGTGGAAGAAGAACCGGATGAAGATATTGGTCGGGCTAATGCTCTTGCTCACCATTATCACAGCTGTATTCTATTTGATCCTAGTGTAGGCGGCGGTGGCCACTTCATATTTGTAATGTGAGCTGATATGAACTTTGTATTCGGCGCTTGTGTAAAAATTTGGCACTTGACACTATATATGTATCTCGATCGGGCTCTAAGTGTTTGTATTATATATATGTCGGTTTTCATGCATCTACTACTTGTGCAATGTATTTTATACTCATCTAGATAAATACTGTATAAATCATGTATAAATACCTGATTATACACCAGGAAAGTATTTTACTTTGAATACGTGTTACAAAATCAGTGGCGCATATAATTATATAGTCAGTGGCGCATGGCTTTTCTATGGCGCATATGTGTAAATGTGCCACATAATTTATTCCTATGGCGCATATCTATATGCGCCACAGGAAGTGAGATAACAGTGGCGAGATAACAGTGGCGACTAGGATATGCGCCACAGAAGATGTAATTACATGCGCCACAGAAGAGTTGTTTCCTAGTAGTGTTAGCACTCAATTAGAATGTAGTGAACCATTTGAATTCGTGAAAGTTTTGGGGTTATTCAATATAACCAAAACAATAACGAATAAGTCCTTGTAAAGTATTCATTGGAAACTTTGAATACGAAATCCATAGCTGAAACCAAAAGGGAAGCAAAACTTGTATTGCTTGGATTTTGGTGCATTCTTGAGAAAGCTCACTTTTAGTGATGTTTCTCAATTATGGAGCAAATGGAAATTAGTGAAAAACACGATGAGGATTCAAAACCCTGCATCAGAGTGTTGAGAAGCGCAATGGACAACGTTCCTGAATGACTCTCTGCACAGAAGGAAAGAATTAATGATATTGATCATTGTGTTTTCCCCACTAATGTTTTCACTACATGAAGTAGGATTCAAAATGTAAATCCATATCTTGTATGGAGACATTTGTGGATAATTTGTCATGATTCTTGGAATATGACATGTCTACGAACTACTAAGGAAATAATGGTAAACTAAATTATGAGAAATCCTAGAAGCAAAATTCCCTTGACTTTAGAAAGCAATCTGTTGCTGAATCTCACAAGTAAAAGGAGTTACTTGAATTTCCCCAAATGACTGCAAAGTCATAGTAGGAAAAAGGGGTGAATGACAAAAGCACAATTTGTCAAGTATTGGATGAATTCAAATGAATTCGATTCATGTGTGCTAAATGTCTAGTGGATTTAAAACTAGTAAAGTACTAGTATCTCATAGTAAATCTCCAAGTTTGATATTTGATCAAAGGATTTTGAAATTGTTCAAAATAGTGGGAGGATATGCGATTTGCATAAAATTGAGTGGGAGCTATGAAAGTCTTCTTGAAACAATATGTGATTGACATATTTTGAGTGGGAGCTTATAGGAGTAATTCTTAAGCGTGTTAAGAATGAAAGCGCAAATACTTATAAATAATGATTTATAAGATGTATAAGTTGATAATAAGTGTATTATGATATTATGTAGTATTCCTTAAGGGATTCTGAAAGGAGTTTCAGAATAGAAGTTAATTAAGGAACCAGTCCTTAATAACTCGAATTAGGAATAGCATTAAGTTTAAACATCAATGGTTGAAAGAAAGAAAAGGATGATCATCATCCACTATGTTAAGACATAGGTTCTGTCTTAGAAACCATGATGATAACTTAGCATAATATGTGATCCAATAAGGGACGTTTGAAAGTGATTAAGTTCGAATCACAGAATGTTGAGATAAGTTTGTCCGCAGTGTCCAATAGAGAACTGTAGACATGTTTTCCAAATCTATAAAGGATGACATATCTTAAAGCATAAAGAGTTATGTTATAAGGGAATATGTTGGAAACTCCTATAGATACCGATTAAAGTCAAGTAGGAAGCGAGGTGAACAAAACATCGAAAGTTGTACAGAGTGCACTAGTGTTTCGATGAATACATTTATAATAATAGATAAGGGTACCATCTAAAGTGTTGTATAATGTTATGGCGGGGCTAGTTCGCTTTTAACGTAGAATGATGTGTCCCAGGGCACAGTGCCCATGAGAAAGCCCTCGAGGTTGATCTAACGTCACTGTAGGCTCCTGGAATTAGGCCTCGTTCTGCTGCCATAGCGACGATGCATACACACAGATGCTATCATGTGATGATAAAGTATTAATGTCAATTAAGGTGACATTAGTAAGTTGCAAAGGATTTGGGACTGTAAAGTATAGACCCAAGACTCAACCTCTTCCATGAGCAAGCATGTTCAGGGTACCGGGTATATGGTGCCAAAGATTGAGAACAAATGCAGCTAGTGTATTTGTACTCTAGTGCAAGTGGGAGACTGTTGGAAATATGCCCTAGAGACAAATAGTAGTAAGGACTATTATCATATTTCATATAGTTTATGATTAAGTTTTATATCATGCTATAACTGTATTGAGTGGAAACATCAATACACGTGTGATATACAAACAACCAGGGGTTCCCAGTGAAACTCTAATCATTGGTTCATTGGTCAATAGATGATTAAGTTTCCAGATCATGTGGCATTTATGCCAGTTGGAAATGGAGTCAACTCATTCTGAGAATGAGATGATGAACCAATACCCAAGCTAAACATCGTGACCCGATCATGTCATGAAGTTCAAGGTACGATGATTAGAAATGGATCCTCGTAGACTATTCCTTAGACCGTGAGGCTATATCAATCATTGTCTCCTGAGAGTGCTTAGATAGCATCAAGCGCCACTTGGTAATACAGTGGTTATAAAGGTGTGTTCAGGTACTCGGAGGAAACCGTAGAGGCAATATATGTCAAGAGCGGGATTTGTCCATCCACGTGACGGAAATATACTCAAGGGCCCACTCGGAGAAGTTATATCCAATAGCTGCGCAGTGTGTGATTTGATCATAGGGATATCACTTGTCGGAACAAGTCAAGTAGCATTGTTCGGTAATGATATTGAACACGACATGGTGATTTCATTGATCAGATCTTGGGCAATGCAAGTATCGAGAGACAAAGGGAATAAGACACGACCGTCCCGGTTCAAACGACGAAAGATCTTCGTGGAACGCACAGGGGTCACATGGCCATCCAGGTCCCTCTGTTGATCATTGGTCCGGGAGTGTCCTGACCATGTCTAGAGTGTTCCCGAACCATAGGGTATCACGCTTAAGGGTTTTATGATGCTTAGAGATTGTTTATAGGATCGGAAGAATTGCCGAAGAATAGTAGAGAGAAAACCGGAAGGGTTTCGGTAAGTCCAGAGGATGTCCAGAGTGGAGGTGGAAGGTGTTCTGTAGCCACGAAGATTGAATAATATATGAATGAATGTTAAATATTGATTTAATCATTTATTCATAATTATTTAATAAAAGAGAAAATCAATTTAAAGGTCAAAAGGCTTAATGGGCCAATTCCGAAGGGAAGAGGGCCCATTAGGGAAAGGCAAGAGGGAGAAGGGCCGAGGGGTGGCGGCGCCTAGTGGGCCAACCCCCCCGTCTGGGGGGCCCATGAGGGTGGCCGACGGTGCCACCCCTCCCCCTCTCCTCTCCTTTAGTCCCACCCCAGGACTTTGAGGGAGGTAGTACCTCCCCTCCCCCTATATATAGTGGGGGTATTTGGCCAGATAAATACCGACAATATTC
Organism: Avena insularis; assembly: GCA_023614405.1. Taxonomy (NCBI): domain Eukaryota; kingdom Viridiplantae; phylum Streptophyta; class Magnoliopsida; order Poales; family Poaceae; genus Avena; species Avena insularis. The sequence continues at coordinate 459,238,517 of CM042696.1, read as the reverse complement.
AATAAAGGTTTCCTCACTTTTGGGGAGACCTCCAATTGATATTCTCTCTCTCTACCTCTCTCTCTCTCTCTCTCTCTCTCTCTCTCTCTCGTGACCGTGGTCCCAAGTTTGGACTGCGCGAACGAGAGACATCTTCACCACGGAGCACCATCGTGCTGCGGGATTCGGATCCAGGAGCTCTACTTCTGCAACTGCTGCTGGATCGGGGAAGCGGGAGTCATCGTTAGCACCGGACGTGTGTAACTTCCCGCAAGGTGTCACACTTGAGGCACTCAAGTCGTTGGAGCCACAGGAGCGCAAGGACTTCATCACAGCCTTGAGGTCGGCTTCGGATCGTCTACATCAACCATGCTCTCCTGAGCATTGACAACGCTTTTCGGTCTTCAAGGGTAAGTTCGCGAAAAGCCCCTCCCATTACTACATTACTAATAGATAGGTCCTGACAACATCAGGGGTTCAGGGGTGTAGGGTAAAAATTTATTGTTTTCATGCGCGGAACCCCTACATTGAGATTGCTACTCCTCTAGGAAACATAATCTTGCCAACTCCGTGTTGATGCCAAACTGCATGTGTAGAGCAGCATCCTTCTAGGTTTTCTTTGCAGCGACTACAGCTTCTAGCTTTAATAATGGCACCAAATTTGCAAGGAGTTGTGCGTCATACGGATCATTCTCCTCTCCAACCCAAGGTACGAGAAGGGGATATGAGGAGGAGCCAACACGGGAGGAGGGGCGCCAGAGGACGATCCAAGATCGTGTAGCATGCATGATGGGATCGTGTGGTGCTGCATGATGACTATGGCCATTGTAGAGGCAGAGGCGCGTCCGCTGGATAAAGCGATGGCCACCTAGACAAGCCCGACGGTGGGGCGTGGTGGTGCACCAAGGGTGACATGTCGAGTCGGTCCTCCTCGAGCCATGCATGATCTATCTAGAAGGATGAGAGATAGATAGATAGAGAGAGATATATGTGGGTGTTGTGCAGTGGGAGGTAGAAAAGCGTCTTTTGTAGCTGTCCGTGGAGGTGCAAGCAGCGGGGAATAAAGTCCGCTGGGGCTGCCTGATATCTACGCACTTCTATTCTTGTAGACAGTTGTTGGGCCTCCAAGTGCAGAGGTTTGTAGAACAGCAGCAAGTTTCCCTTAAGTGGATCACCCAAGGTTTATCAAACTCAGGGAGGAAGTGGTCAAAGGTATCCCCTCTCAAGCAACCCTGCAATCAAGATACAAGAAGTCTCTTGTGTCCCCAACACACCCAATACACTTGTCAGGTGTATAGGTGCACTAGTTCGGCGAAGAGATAGTGAAATACAAGTCGTATGGACATAAGACAATGGTGCCACAAAATACTTTGATGGCGTGGAAGAGACTAAAGGCAAACTGAAATAAAGATGGCAGCAAGCAAACATGTAATAGATCTAGTTGCAAACGGTGTTTCAATGTTTAGAAACAAGGCCTAGGGATCATACTTTCACTAGTGAACACTCTCATATAAATATCTTCTCTTTATGATACTACTCTGAACTACTCTCCGGTTGGACACTCTAATCCATGGTAGGGCTATAACAACACTCCTCAAAGTCTGCTTTCCCCATCTAGATAACCCCACACTATCACCTTGAGCGCTAGATGTTTCCAACAAACACCACAATTTCATAGAAACATCCAACTCCAAATATAACTCATAACAAGTAATTGTAATCTCTAGCCTAAGAGCCACCATGGTGTGCACGCTGTCACTTTCACACACATGGGGAGAGTAGAGATCTATTAAAGCACTTGAGTAGCAAGGTAGATCTACTTGATTACAAAGCTCATGATCACAATATGATCATGCATACAGAGAGAGATGAACAAATAGCTACCGGTAGAACCCTTAGCCTCGAGGAAGAACTAATCCCTACACATCATGGGAATCAGCAATGGCAATGGAGATGGTGGTGGAGATCGATGGAGATGGCTCCGGGGGCACTTCCCCGTCCCGGTAGGGTGCCAGAACAGAGACTTTCTGTCCCCCGTATCTCCCCTTCGGTGGCGGCGGTGCTGCGGAACTTTTCATGGCTAGAGACTGGATTATTTAGGGTTTCTGCATCGGAGGCTTCTTATAGGCGAAGAGGCAAGGTCGATGGAGTGCCAAGGGGCCCACACCACCTGGTGCCGCGGCCAGGGGTCACCTGCACCACCATATGGTGTGGCCAGGCCCTAGCCCTCCTCCGTCTCTGCTTTGGGCTCCGTGAGTCTTCCGGTAAAATATTGACTTTGGCTTTTGTCCGGTCCAATTCCGAGAATATTCATTTTCTGGCTTTTCTGGAACCAAAAATAGCAGAAAATAGGCAACTGGCACTATGGCATCTTGTTAATAGGTTAGTTCCAGAAAATGTGTAAAAATACTTCAATGTGTGGACAAAACATAAGAAAGTAAATATAAAACAAGCATGCAACATCAAAAATTATAGATACTTTTGTAACGTATCAACATCCCCAAGCTTAATTCCTGCTCGTCCGCGAGTAGGTAAGTGATAAAAAGAATAATTTTTAGGTGACATGCACCATCATAATCTTGATCAAAGTATTTGTAAAACATTGATAGCTGGGATCATAGTACTTCAACATAGCATGAAAGATAAAGTTTTAACAATGAGACATAGCAACTATGTTATAACATGAAAAGGTACAAACAAAAGATTCATGAATAGCAATGCTTTGAAAGACGTTTGTTTGTTTCACATAAAGAAAACATAATGAGAATGGTATTCAGCTTGTCCCTCATATTGTAGCAAAACATAAATGCATAGGGCACCTTCAAAGTTCATAAGGGTGACTAGATACAAATTGACGAGGGTTTAACTCATCAATGCCCATTGTTATGGACTTGGGTTTTGGAGAAGGAGGGAGCACTGGAGACATCTATCAGCTAGCAAACAAGCACACAGGGGACAAAGGATTTACCCAGGTTCAGGCCTCGTAGAGGTCCCTACTCCTGCTTGTCTGCTCGTGGAATTATCGAGGGAGTCGAAAGTTACAACGGTGCGCAGATGCAATCTGGCGAGGGTTTGTGGAAGCTAGGATTGCGTGTGTCCTCCTCGCTGCCCCCTCCTAGCCCTTATATAGATAGGCTAGGTCTAGGGTAGCAGGTCGAGTCGGTTACAAGTTAGGGTTTTCCCCTTCAAACTTCCTATCTTTAGCTTTTTCTTGATCTTCAAGCAATCGAGAGTCCGCAGGTTACTCGAGTCCTTCTATCTGGGCCTTGGCGACACCGTGGGCCTACACGTACTTGGACCGTATATACCAAGCTCGAGTACCTGTAGGGTATACCCATGTCAGTAGCCCCCGAGTGTCCAGTGGAATCGTAGATTCGACTGGGGACTTTTTTGAAGTCTTCGAGTGCCTGAATGAGTACATTTTCGACTGCTTTTATTTATGTCATAGGGATTGTTGATATACGTACCTGATATAACCGAAGTATCGGTATCAGTTAACCACCTTAGGGTGAAACAACGCAATCTACTCAAATTCGAGTCCCCGGACTCGAATCCGAAAAAGTGCTGGTGTAATTCGACTCAGGCCACGGAGGTCTTACAGGAGTCGAATTCCATTTATATGGGTATGAGCACTCGACGCGTCTGTCAAGGCATGTTCATCATGCCTGTAGGCACGGATACATTTCTAGTAGTGCGCAGTTAAATGCGTTGCCATGCCTTATTCAGGTCTTACCTTCACGCCGTAAGCGTGCCATCCGAATTTTATCATCGTGGAGACGATTCGAGCGTCCCAGGAGACGTAGTCTCTTTGTAGGGAAAATTTGTGAGGTGGTGTCGCCAAAGGTTGCGAGTGCGGATGTTATCAACACACGGTGTTTGTGCAAATAATCATAGGGTGCGCGACCAGCGCTCCCTATGGGAGTAGCCCCCGAGTGCCTGGTTGAGTCGAAGACTCAGGCAGGGACTAAAGAACTTTTGCGACTGCTGTCGTCTTTTTGCTTATTTGTTTCAGTCGATGACTCAGCAGGACTAAATATTTTCATGACGCTGTCGGCTTTTTGTGCTTTGTTTCAAATCGAATTTGTTTCCGGCGCTCCCTATGGGAGTAACCCATGTCCATAATCGAATTGTGTTTCGAGTGGTTGGGTTTGCCTTTGTGATTGTCTTCGTGCCTGCAATAAGAAAAGAAAAAGTCGTAGGGTGCGCAGCCAGCGCTCCCTATGGGAGTAGCCCCCGAGTGCTTGGTGGAGTCGAAGACTCCATCAAGGACTAAAAATAGTCGAAGTTTTCCACTGCGTAGCCTTGGTGACGTCAGTGCTGACGCTTGTATGACCTCAGTTGCCCGCGTGAGCGATTTTGACGGGACGTGACGAGCGGTGGGTCCTACTTTCTGACTTTGATTTGATTGGGCACGCGTAATCTTATTTTTAACTGCGCCTCCTCGATTTCCGCGCGTAATGGTAGAAGTGGGGGGACGGTTCGCGCTTCCTCTTATCCACGTGTCCAACGTGATGCATGCCACGCGTCCAATATGGTTTTTGTCAGCCGTTGGATTGCATCTCCCAGGGGTTAAGTAGCGGTGCTGCGGCGGTAATTTTCCAACTGCGCTCTTTCTTCCTTGCTGCCATTGCCATTGCTGTTGTTCTTCTGCTTTTCCCTGCGCTCATCTCCCTCACGGCGCTGGACCACCTTCGCTCGTTTCCAAGCTACTTTCTGGCCTCATCGCCGCCAAGAATGGGGAAAGAAAGGAGGTGCCGCTGATTCCACGCCACCGTCCGCCGACGAAGAAGAAGGGTGGCTCATTGCGGGCACCATCGCACCGGCTGAAGGAAGAAGAAGATCGCGGGCACTCGCGTGACCAATGGTGCATGGCGCCCCTCCATTATCAAGGCGTCGGATCTCCGTCTTCTTCGCCAGGATGGAGTTATCTCTGCGGCAGTCGCCGATGCGCGCGTCCCCAGTGGTGAGACCATTCCTACTCCTCCCGCTGGCTTTCGAGTGATGTTTCTCGCATTCGTCACTCGCGGTCTCTCCTTGCCTCTCCACCCCTTTCTTAGGGGTCTTCTTTGCTTCTACGGGATCCAGCTCCATCAGTTGTCCCCAAATTCGATTCTCCATATCACCTGTTTCATTACTCTTTGCGAGTGCTGGCTCGGAATCGAGCCGCACTTTGGCCTTTTCAAGCGCTTGTTTAAATTGAAGCGCCAGTCCGCCTCTGGCTCTTTAGTTTATGACGTAGGTGGTTGCGGTATCCATGTCGACCCATCCGCCACCTACTTCGACATCAAGCTTACCAAGTTCGTCTAGGGATGGAGGGATAAATGGTTTTATGTTCGCGACCAGAAGGCCAAGGACGAGCACTTTGGACTCGCGCCTTTCAATCCCACGACTCCCTGCAAGAAGATGCGTTCTTGGAAGAACGTGATAATGCCTTCCGAATTCGCGGAGACAGACGTGCTATATCAACGCGTCTGCGACCTCGAGAGTCGCATAGGCGTAGAAGAGGGAGGTTGCGCCCTTGTCAGGACTTGGTTGCGTCATCGCGTCCAGCCTCTCAAGGCCAGGGTCCATCCCAGTTTCAATGGGGTGGCGCTGATGATGCCACTCGCGTGTCTGCTGATGGCATGTCCGCGAGTGAGGTAGATAATAGGGTGCGACTGGTCACGAAGTACACCTTCAAGGATGTGCTTCCGAACGAGCCAGTCGTTCCTCCTTTCGATGCTTCGAATCTTTCTCCTGAGGTACAGTTGTGCTACGCAGTAGCTTATTTTCGCGATTGCGTTTTCTATTGCTTACCTGTTATGTTTGCTGATCTTCACTGTTTGTATGCAGGATTGGGCGGTGTCGCCTTGTATGCCTCCTCTCCCTGAGGGGATTAATCCTCGTGAAGCTTTGGAAGAGGACGAGTCTGAGTTGACTATCCCTTCTGATGTGGAAGAGGAAGCCCCCGAGTCCGAGAGCCCGGATACTCTGGCGTCACAGAAGCGAACTCCGACGCGTCGACTCCTTCAACTCCAGGAGGCGCGGCTGTTGGCGCGGGGTCGCCAATTCCAGCCGTTCCTGTGAGGGCTGTGGCACCGTCTTCTCGCAAGCAGATGCGATTGCCCAAGGAGTCTTCGTCGGAGTCGGCGGCTGCCACGTTTGATCTTGAAAACTTTAACTGGTAAGTTTGCTGGGTCATTCATTCTTTTCTGTTTTCTTCTTGTTGGTTTTGCCCTGGAGTTTGCCCTTTTCTCAATGTGGACTTGGTCTTCTAGTCAAGAGGCATCGTCATCTTCTGGCGACATCGAGTTTTTGAAAGAATCGAGAGTCGCGACTTCAAGGGCCAAGGTAGAGGTCGAGTGCGCCCCTTCTCCTCCGGTGGCGGCCCACTCCGGGCACAATTCTTCGAGCTCTCCTCACGTAGGGAAGCATCGAGTGGTTGCTCGGACGATGGTTCAGCAAACTTCTTCGGAGTCACTAGAGGACCATGTAAGTATACCTTTCCTTCTTTTTTAATGTGGTAATCGACGCCTTCTGCTGCCCTCTTCTGACTCCTTGTTTTGTGTGACAGCTCCTTGTAAAGGAAGCCACGCAGGTGGCAGAGCAGGTGATGGCGATTGGTCGCCAGCATGCAATGCTAGAGACGCGTCACCGCGTGGTCGAAGGTGAGTGCTCTACACTTATTCTTTTCATCTTCTCTTTGTTTTGGTATGATCGACTGATAGCCAATTATTGACTGCCATGTAGCTGAGCATAACGCTTTACTGCGCAACGTCGCCACGTTGGAGAAGACATTAGCCGCAGCTGTGAAGGGGCACGACGAGGCAATCACGGCTCGTGATGATGCCTAGAAGCGAGAAGAGGATCTGCGCGCCTCCTTTGCAGCCAGGGAGAAGTTGTTCTAAGAGCAACTGTTCTCAGTCGCCAAGGCCCTCTTAGGTACCTTTACTGGCAGATATTTTATTGATGTTCTTCTCTGCATCTAGAGTTTTTGCCAGTGGCACCAGAAGTTTGATCCATGTGTGTATTTTCGGTGTAGATGCTGGCGACTTGAGTTTTGATCCGCAAGCCCTTTGTCGCGATGACGCTCTGGCGGGCGCGGTGTCTGCGATCGAGGATCGTAGCGCCGCTGTCCAAAATACGTTGTCCAAGGCCAAGGTTACCCTTAGTCGCCTCCGGGAGGAGTTGATGCCGAAGGCAGAGCTGGTCGACAATGTGGAAGAGCTGGTGGAGTCGATCGCCGGGGGTGTGCCTGCCACGTACAAGAACTCCCTCCGCGCGGCTGGCGCGACCATGTCACTTGCCATGGTGCAAGCCCACAGAGTCGAAATAGATCCTTTTGCGGTGTCGAAGACGATGCCTGTTGGCACGGATGGTCAGCAGGTAGTATTCGCTCCCTTTGCGACTGCCTGTGCCAAATATGGCCATTCCTTGATAAATAATGTTGCCAAGTATTCGGAGGAGCTCCAGCGTGCTAAGAAGATCGCGAAGGCTTCAGCCTCAGGAGCTGGCGGAAAGTCTGTGGCGTCTAATACTGCCACGGACTTGATGAAGCCCGGCCGCCGTCGAAGTCGAAGAAGCCAGTTGCCCCGTAGTTAATTTTTGTAATAGTTGATGAATTGGCCTTTTGATTGGAGAACATGCCTGCTGGCGAGTGTGTTTGTAAACACTTATGCTTATCTTGAATGCGTCTATTCCCCTTGCCTTTGTGTTGATTTGGTTGCCTTATTTGCTTTTGTCTTGACTTGTGGTAGGGCACATAGAGTGGTCCTGTGGGGGGAAACCAGGATTCGCCATCTCTTGATGAGACAGTGGCACCACCGCGCTCTAGGGTAGAGGAGCTATCCTTGCTGTTGCGACTTCGTGATCGCGTGAAGCAGATGGAGCGTGAGTTGCCCCTGATCCGTGGTAATGCAGACGTGTGGAAGTCGAAGGCGGAAAAATCCGCCGCCCGCGAGCAATATCTGCTTGGCGAGGTGACGCGGCTGGGCGACCAGTTTAAGTGTTAGTTTGCTTGTCCTCATCTTTTCCTTTGTAATTAGTTGCAATGGTACGTTGTACTCATGCTGTTGGTGCTGCTTCGTGTAGTTGTTAGCACACGCCGTCCGCAGGAGGAGAAGGATAGGATTGCCATCCGCCTTCATGATCTCACCCAGGAGCAACTTCAAGAGAGTGGATACTTCTAGGTAGATCATGATCGTGCGACTGCATTGGCGACCCTGCAGGATCGGCGCATGAAAGTGCGCTCTTCCTGAAGAAGTCGCAGTCGTGTTTGAAGAACATCTATTGGGCGATGTTCCCGTTGGATGACGCTCCATCAAGCCTGCTGGCTCTCCTAGCCAAATTTCAAGATATGTCCGTGGTTCGCGAGTGCGTGAGGCAGCAGTTGGTGGCTGGTGCCAAGGCTGCCCTCTCGATGGTGCGATTGCGAACTCGGCGTGGATGTCGCCGCCATTGCTTCCGCCGCCAGCCGGATCTGCTTGGAATATGGTGCCGCACTATCAGGCGGTGGACCGTCCAGCAGAGGAGATTGTCGACTTCTTCGAGGAACAAACCAATGTTCTTCTGTTGCAGCAGTAGCTAGATTTGCATCCTGCACATAAGTGTACTTGTGTTGTAAAGTTCATATATATTTGTAGATAATTTATTGTTGAATGTGTACAAACAGCTTTGTCAGCGTCAGGTGCGTTGCACTATGCGATTCCTTTTCGTTAGCCTGGCCAGCCCTTTGTCAACCTGCCAGGCGTGTTGCGGCTGGGTTGAGTTTGCGTTAAGGGGCTTGATTGATGTGTCAGCTACTCAGGATATCGCGTTTATTGGTTCAAAGAACAGATGTAGGTAGGGTGGCGTAGCCCTCGAGTATAAAATTGACAAAAGTGAAAGAAAAACACAGAGTTTTGGGGCACTTAGCTTTTATTTATTTGAAGGGCAGTACGAGGTACAATGTGTGGCTAAGTAGCCTTGGCTGAGTAGCCTTATTTGCGATGTAAAAAGTAAAACAACTAGGGGTAGAAGTGTCGCAGTTGTGCGACGTTCCAAGGGTTGGAGTATGCGACTCCTATCTCTAAATCTTGAAGGTGATAGGCGCCACCTGGGATTACTTCTGTAATCACGTACGGTCCTTCCCAGGGGGACTCGAGCTTGAGATGCCCCTGCTGCTTCAGTCGCGGGACCAGGTCACCTTCGATGAAGGATCTGGGGCGAAGCCTTCTGCTATGGTAGTTGCGCAGGTTCTGCTGGTAGATCGTGGATCTTTCTGCGGCGATTTCTCTTGCCTCGTCGAGGAGGTCGACGGAGTCTTCGAGTGCAAGAGATGATTCTTGTTTGCTGTAAGCGACTACGCGCGGCGCCTTGTATCGCACTTCGGCGGGTAGTACTGCTTCTGCTCCGTGCATCATAAAGAATGGTGTGTAGCCCGTGGCGCTGTTTTGAGTTGTTCGTAGACTCCAGAGTACGGATTGGATCTCATCTGGCCAGCAACCCGCGGCTTGCTCGAGTGGTCGAAGGAGTCGCTTCTTGATGCCGCTGCAGACGAGCCCGTTTGCTTTTTCCACCTGACCGTTGGTCTATGGATGCGCGACTGAGGCGTAACTGATGTTGATCCCCAGGTTTCCGCAGAATTCTTGGAACTCCTTGGATGTGAAGTTCGTCCCATTGTCAGTGATGATGCTGTGCGGCACGCCGAAGCGGTAGACAATGGATTCGAAGAACTTGACCGAGCTGTGCCCTGATTGGTTGGTCACTGGCATGGCCTCAATCCACTTGGTGAACTTGTCGACTGCGACCAAGAGGTAGACGTAGCCTCCTTGCAAGGACCTTAGGAGCTTGCCCACCATGTCAAGGCCCCATTGTGCGAAGGGCCAGGCCAATGGAATGGGCCGTAGTTCTGCGCCTGGTGCATGTGGCTTGTCCGCGAATCACTGACAAGCATTGCACTTTTGGACTATGTCCTTGGCGTCGCGCATGGCCGTGGGCCAGTAAAATCGCGCATGGCCGTGGGCCAGTAAAATCCAGCTCGTAGAGCTTTGGCAACGAGGGCGCGACTGCCGGCGTGGTGCCCGCAGGTCCCTTCATGGATGTCGAGGAGGACTTCTCTTCCATCGGCTAGGAAGACGCATCGTTGTAACACGCCTGTGATGCTGCGTTTATACAGTTCGTCGTTGATAACGACGAATGCCTTGGAGTGTCACGTGATGTGTCGTGCGTCTGTCGGGTCGTCCGATAGGCGCTTGCTGAGGAGGTACGTAATGTACGGCTGCTTCCAGGATTGTTCGATCATCATGACGCTCATTGGTCCCTCGAGTCCTGTGTCTAGCTCCAAGTAATCGAGTGCCATTGGCTCATTGGGTGGCGTAGCCCCCGAATCCGTTGCTGCGCTTGTTTTCTTCTCTGTGGCCTTTGGCTTGATGGAGCGTTCGCATATGTGCTCGAGAAATACCCCAGGTGGTATGGGGGCGCAGGTGGAGCCTATGTTGGCGAGTGTGTCCGCCTCCTCGTTGCTTTCATGACCTATGTGTTGCAACTCGCAACCATCGAAGTCTCCTTCGAGTGTGTCGTAGAGGTCGCGGTATGCGATCATGTTGTCGTTCAGTGCGTCGCACTCGTGCATTGTTTGGTTGACGACCAGCTTGGAGTCGCCGTATATGATGAGCCTCTTTGCGCCGCAGGCTTTTGCCATCCTCATCCCGTGTAACAGGGCCTCGTATTCAGCCTCATTGTTTGAGGCTGTGAACCGCATTCACAGGATGTATTTCATCTTGTCCCCTTGAGGTGATGTCAGTATGACACCTGCTCCTGCTCCATCTTTCCGCTTGGACCCATCGAAGTGCATTGTCTAGAGGTAGGACATATCTGGCTTGTCCGGGAGTTGGTTTTCCATCCAATGCACGAGGAAGTCAGGGAGAACTTGCGACTTGATTGCGTCACGCTTTTCGTATGTGATGTCTCGTGGAGACAGTTCGATTTCCCAAAGCGCGACTTGCCCCGTGGCGTCGGGGTTATTGAGGATATGTCCCAATGGGGCGTCGTTGACTACCACGATTGGGTGTTCCTAGAAGTAAGGCGCAGTCGCCGGGCGGTCATGAAGATGCCGTACACCAGCTTCTGGTAGTGCGGGTACCGCTGTTTTGTTGGCGTGAGGACCTCGCTGAGGTAGTATACCGGGCGTTGTACGCCGTGGACCTTGTTTTCCTTGGCCCGCTCGACGACGAGCATTGTGCTAACCACTTGGTTGGTAGCGGAGATGTACAGCAGTAGTGGTTCCCTTTCTCGTGGAGTCACCAATACTGGCGAGGTGGATAGCAGGCGCTTGAGATCTTCGAATGCTTCTTGCGCTTCATTGGTCCACTCGAATTTGTCAGCTTTGTGGAGGAGCTGATAGAAGGGCAGCGCCTTTTCTCCCATTCGACTGATAAATCGACTGAGGGCCGCGATTCGTCCGGCTAGTTGCTGGACGCCACTTATGTTCTTTGGCTTCTCCATGGCCAGTATGGCCTTTATCTTTTTTGGGTTTGCCGCAATCCCTCTCGTGGAGATGAGATACCCGAGCAGCTGCCCAGATGGTACGCCGAAGGTGCATTTGTCCGGATTGAGCTTTATCCGGTAACGATCGCTATTGGCGAAGGTTTCGCGCAAGTCGTCGATTAGAGAGGCTTCTTCCTTGGTTTTGATTACTATGTCGTCGACATAGACTTGGATGTTGCGACCCAGTTGTTCCTTGAGGCAAGCCTGCATGCACCGCTGGTATGTGGCTCCCGCGTTTTTTAGCCCGAAGGGCATTGTGTTGTAGCAGAACACACCGAAGGGCATTGTAAACGCGGTCTTCTCCTGGTCTTCCTCCTTCATTCGAATTTGGTTATAGCCTGAGTAGGCATCAAGGAAGTAGAGGCGCTCGCATCCAGCGGTGGAGTCGATGATTTGATCGATCTGTGGTAGCGGGAAGTGATCTTTTGGGCAGTGCTTGCTTAAAGAAGTGAAGTCCACGCACATCCGTAGGATATCCGTGTCCTTTTTTGGTACCAACACCGTATTGGCGAGCCAAGTGCTTTCCTTGATTTCACGTATGAATTTGGCCTCGAGGAGTCTGTTGATCTCCATTCCGACTGCCTGCGCTCGTGGCTCAGACAGTCGCCTGATTGTTTGCTTGACTGGCCTTGTGTCGGGGTTGACGTTGAGTGCGTGCTCGGCGAATTCCCTAGGAACTCCTGGCATGTCCGCAGGACACCAGGCAAAAATTTCCCAGTGCTCACGGAGGAATTCGACGAGCGCGAGTTCCTATGCGGGACTCAAGTTGTTGGCGATAAGGGACGTTTTAGCGGGATCTGATGGATGGACCTGCACCTTCTTTGTGTGCACAGATGAGTCGAAGGAGAGGTCAGGTGAGCTTGGCCTACTCAGGGGAGGCAGACTGTTGTCTGTCGTTTCCTTCAATCGCGCGAGCTCCTCCTGCATGCCGAAGGACTGGGAGATTCTGTGAATTCCGTCGCAATCGCCGACGCTCGAAGCTCCCGTTGATCGTGATGATGCCGTTGGGACCTGGCATTTTCATCTGCAGGTAGGCGTAGTGGGGTACCGCCATGAACCTAGCGAACGCGATGCGTCCGAGGATGCAGTGGTACTGTGAGGGCCAGTCGACGACCTCAAAGTCGATGCGTTCGCGCCGGAAGTTCCTTGGCGTGCCGAATATGACGTCGAGGTTGATTTTGCCCAGGGGGTATACGCCTTTCCCTGGGACGATGCCGTGGAATGTTGCGTCCGATGCCTCCAAGCAAGTTAGAGGGATCCTCATTGCTCGCAAGGTACTCGCGAATATGAGGTTGATGCCGCTTCCGCCATCCATGAAGATGCGACTCATGTCGAAGCCTCCAATTTGCGCCTCGAGTACGAGGGGGCAATGACCTGGGCGAGGTACTTGAGGCGGGTGGTCGCGTTTGTCGAAGGTAATGCACGACTCACTGCCACTGGGGTACTCAGTGGTGGATGGTGGCGAGTGCATGGCCAAGTTGACTTGGCGATTGATGGCCTTCTGCACCCTATTGGAGGGGCGCCCCTTTTGGATCATCATGGTACCCATGGCCCGTGGGTACGGTTCGCCTCCGTGGTGCTGGTCCGGTGTAGCTCCATTCGGGGGTGGCCCAGGTGGTGGTGGTGGTGCGCCATGTGCCACGGCGCCTGGAGCGGCTCCGTAGCCTCTTTTGACTGCATTGCGGTTCATCTGAACCAATCCCTCGTGTAGCTTGAGGAACTCGCGGCAGTCCTTGAGGAGGTGGCTGGACTTTCTCTTGCCATCATGCTTGTCGATGTAGAAGTGTACCGTGCATGGCCCGGACAGTTTGTCCTCGATGGAGGTCGCGGGTGCTTCATCGTGAGTGCAGCGTTGCCACACTTGCGTGGTTTTCTCAGTCGCGGTATCCGCCGCTGCGGTATCCGCTGTTGCGGTTATCTAGCCAGTTGCGACCATGTTGACGTCATCGTGATCGTCTTAGACGCGCATGAGACGCTTACTCCGATGGTCGCGTCTTTGTTCGAGTTCTGCTTCCTCGTCAGAGTGAACACGATTCTTCACCGAATCTTCTCCATCGGCCCACCGATTCGCGATCTCCATCAGGTGGTCGATGGTCTGGGACTTTGAGCGGCCTAGATCCTCCCTGAGTTCCATGAGGCGGACACCACCGTTGAATGCGTCAATCGCGCGGTCTTCCGAGATGTTTTCCGCGGAGTTCTTGATGATGGACCACCTTTGGATGTAAGAGCGTAGCGTTTCGCCAGATCTTTGCTGGCAGCATCTCAGTTCTTCGATGGAGGCAGGCCGTTTGTACGTGCCCTTAAAGTTGCGCATGAAGCTGTAAACCAGCTCATCCCAGCTGCGAATGGATCCGCGTGGAACGTTATTGAGCCATGCACGGGCGGCGCCCTGCAGCTGTAGCTGCAAGCATTGCATCGTAGTACTTCGACTGCCTCCATGTAGCCTGACAGAGGAGATGTGGTCCTCCAACCAGATCTTGGGGTCCTGCAGACCGTCAAATTTCGGGTTCTCCGATGGGAGTTTAAACCCTTTAGGCATTCGCTTTTGCCTGATGGATCTGCTGAAGCATCTAGCGCCGCAGAGCTCCCCATCTTCTTCTTCCGAGTCAGTCAACTGAGCACGTCGTGCCCTTGACTTGTCGATCTTGCGCTGCGTGAGTTCGTCGCGTACATCGTAGTCACGATCGTGTCGCCATGAGCGGCGGCAACGAGACAGGTCGTGACTGTCATCGCTGGACGAGGGCGAGGAGTAGCGCTTTGCTAGTGCTTTCCCTTTTTTGGGTCTGGTACTGGTTCCTTGTCGAGGGCAGCCTCGATTAGCCCCAGGCCCGCGATCGTAGATCGGTGCATGGCCATTCGGGGATCTCCAGCTGGTGGCTGGTTATTGAGAAGGTACATGGTGGCTGTTGTCACCGCGGCCTGCCGTGTCCTGGGAACCATGTTGCCTCTCGTGTCGACTGTCATAGAACCGAAGTCGAGGACTTTCGTGGCATCTATGCGCTCTTGTTCGGTCAGGTGAGCCATCCGCGACTGCCTCTTCTTGGCGAGGTACTTGTTGCCTCTTGAGGAGGATCCTCCGTAGGAGGAGAGCCTAGCGCGACGAAGGCTCGACTCATTCGCCGCCTTTTTACGCGCCTCAAGTTGCGTGATTGCTTGTTTTTGGTGCTTGAATTCCTCTTTTAGGAGCCAGTGGTAGCCCATCAGCAGTTCCTGCGGGTACCCAAAGGGTAGAGGTGCACCTCGTAGGGCTTCGTGGCAGCGATCCCACTCTTGCTCGTTGAGCCTGATCACGACGCGTTCGCCGGTTTGCTCGTTGATCATGCTAGGAGGTTCGACTGCTCCTCCGTTGCCACCGTTGCCGCGTTGGGTGGATCGGTGCCGTTGCCGGCGTTACCACCGTTGCCGCGATTGGGTGGATCGGTGCCGTTGACGGTGTTGCCACCGTTACCGCGGTTGGCGGAGGTGTCGCCCGCGTTGATGACGGCGCACATGAAGTGATTAGGGAAGCTGTTGCTTCCACAACTCTCAGATCCGGAACCGTAGGTTCCATCTTGATGCGATCGCTTAGATCGTAGTCGGATCGTTGTCGCTGACTATGTTCCCAACTGCCACCGGAGCATTGAGCTCGCTGAGGGTGCCGATCGATGGAGGGAACCATAATGCCGGGGCAATCGTCGGTGCTGTCGGCTGATCAGGCATGCGAAGCGTGCCCATCTGTCCAACTTGGAAGCGGAAGCTCCCAATCGCCAAGCTGACTCCGTCGCCCACGGATTCGAAGGCCGGACGAGTGGCCGATGTGTGGACGGTGAAGTCGAAGGCGCCGAAGAGCTGGCAAATCTCCACTGTTGCAGAGTTGTAGATCGTAGTTGATGGGGCCGAAGAAGCCGCAACATCAGCACTCCCTTTTCCCACAGACGGCACCAATTGACGAGGGTTTAACTCATCAATGCCCATTGTTATGGACTTGGGTTTTGGAGAAGGAGGGAGCGCTGGAGACATCTATCGGCTAGCAAACAAGCACACAGGGGACAAAGGATTTACCCAGGTTCAGGCCTCGTAGAGGTCCCTACTCCTGCTTGTCTGCTCGTGGAATTATCGAGGGAGTCGAAAGTTACAACGGTACGCAGATGCAATCTGGCGAGGGTTTGCGGAAGCTAGGGTTGCGTGTGTCCTCCTCGTCGCCCCCTCCTAGCCCTTATATAGATAGGCTAGGTCTCGGGTAGCAGGTCGAGTCGGTTACAAGTTAGGGTTTTCCCCTTCAAACTTTCTATCTTTAGCTTTTTCTTGATCTTCAAGAAATCGAGAGTCCGCAGGTTACTCAAGTCCTTCTATCTAGGCCTTGGCGACACCATGGGCCCATACGTACTTGGACCGTATATACCAAGCTCGAGTACCTGTAGGGTATACCCATGTCACAAATAGTTTAAGAACAAGCAATATCAAAGTTATGAATCAACCAACAAGTCTTGGGACAATGCACATTAAACTAAGAATGGCCACTATGCTCTCTTAATAGGTGCATAAAGATAGAAGATGGGGACTCAACATAAAAGTAAAAGAAAGGCCTTCATAGAAGGAAGTAGGGATTCAACTCTCATAAAGCTTCCAAAAATTATGGTACTTATTAGCTTTCAGCTCTCATTGCCCCTATCATAAGCATCTTGAAGTGATTAAGGTTAAAGTGAACAAAGTATGGAGTATATGCTTGACAAAGTATAAGTTGGCAATCTCATGTCCCTTGAATACGAGGGCCGCTCCTCATGCTACTCAAGTTTAGTTACCGGTAAGTTCTTGTCATAGTAAGTACATGTGTATCATAGAGAATCGCCAACGGGGTACCCCTTGCCCGATGATACGAAAGAATCCCCATATCAAAATGATAAGGCAAGCAGACAGCATCTCAACAATCTTCTTATTTACCATGGGAAAATGGCGCTTTTTTCTCTCTTTCCTCTTTTCTCGTCTTTTTTTTTCTTTTTTCTCAATCTCTTTTTTTTATAATAAGAATGCTTCATAGATTGCTCATTATGGTTACGTTGCAGGTTTCCACCATGATTAGGCATGGATTAGACCAGCGGCCCAGGCGTTTCTCTAACACACATACATAACTCCATGGACTTACAAGCTCCCCTTTCATTTCACACTGATGACATCCATAAACAAAAGAGCATGATATCAACTAGGTACAATGTACAAGTGCAATGTTGAAAGCGTTCCCCATGACAGCATGGTTCTGCTAATCCCAGCGTATAAGTGCAAGCATATACAACATAGATGACACAGTGGTTCAAGTTTATTAGGGGCAAGAAAAGTAAAGTGTGCCATCAAGTTCGTGAGAGCTTTAATCACTAATTTTCTCATAACAAGTTTAATTTGGAAGGTAGATAAAAACATGAATATACTTGGAATAGCAAATGCTAATAGGTAGGTATGGTGGACTCTTTGGAATAACTTGGTTTTATTTGGAGTTGGATGCATGAGTGGAACTCATACTTGGTTATGGAGTCTACAAAAGACTGGGGGCGACCAACTAAGAGAGCAATAATGGCCATAATCATGCAAAGCGACAAAACATCATTAATTAAAGCATAAAGTGATATTACAAGTCGAAAACTAAAGGATTACAGAGGCTATGGTGACTTAGGATAGTCTTAACATGGTGTGAGCATGCGCCAAGTCAACCCAAATAAAGCATCAAAGGAGAATACCACAATAGTATGTTTTAATATGCTAAAACAACACATGATTCTTTCAAGGCACATTAAGCAATCTCAGTTGTTTATAACATGTCATGCTACAACAAAAATCACTAAGCATAAATCCAAAACAATATCAAGCATGACATGACAAAGCATAGGCCACACTCAAAAACAAGCTCCTTTTTACCACTTAAGCATGAACTTTTCCTACTCTTTTCCAACACCAATCGAAAACTAAAGCTAAACGCAGTGCTAGCAAAGGAGAACACTCACAGAACAATAAGAGTGAAAACTAGAGTGTTCTAGGCAATGAATAACGGGGTGTGTCTCTCTCGAAAAGAAGTGTGTTGGGATCCAACCAACTTATTTAAGAAAACCAAACAAAATAAAACTAAAAACAAAGATGAAGACGCTCCAAGAACAACACAATTGTGCATGAAACAATAAAAACGAAGTGTCTAGAAAGACCTGAGATTTTTATTGATGAAGAAGGGGATGCCTTGGGCATCCCCAAGCTTTGATGCTTGTACCTCTTGAATATTTCTTGGGATGACACGGGGTGGAATCCCCAAGCTTGATCTTTTGTCTATTCTTCATCTCATTACATCATTCTTTCCCTACACCTGAAAATTTCCTTCATACAAAACTTCACACAATCTTCATTAGCAACATTAGTGCATTCAAAAGATAATAAACCTTTGGGGTTTAGTTTTAAAACAGCAAAACTTTCATTTAAAACACAAGCTACTGTAGCCATTCCCTCAAAAAGCTGAATTCACCAAAAAGAACCCAAAAAGAAATCGATAAAGAGACAAATGCAAATAATGGCAGAAATCTGTCAAAACAGATCAGGAGGTGGAAACCGATTTTTTCGAAGACCTTCCGTTGCTCAAATTAAAAAGCATTGAACTAACGAAAGTTAGCTAACAACCTGGGGGATTTATTCAGAAAATTACAGCTCAATCCGACATACAGAGATTTTTCACGATTTTTTACAGTGGAGCACAAAAATCTGTTTCGAGACAACACTTCCCCAAATCTTACTTCCCTCTCATTAGAGGTTATTCTTAGCATAAAAATCAAATAAAAAAGGATAAGGAGAGGTTATTACAGAAGTAATAACTTTCAAGACTCAGGAAAACTATTGGGTTATCTCCCAAGAAGTACTTTTCTTTAACGCCTTTAAGTTAGGCTTGATAGTTTGAGAAGATACTCACATAAGAAATATGAATTGAAGTAAAAGAGAGCATCAAGAAGAAAATTCAAAGCACATTTAAGTCTAACCCACTTCCTATGCATAGGAATCTTGTAAAGAAACAAGTCATGAAAGCACAAAGCAACAAGCATAGGAAATCAAAACAAGTGCAACTTCAAGACTTTCAACATAAAGAGGGGAAACTTAATATTATTGAGATGCATAAAACCATGTTTCTCTCTCTCAAAATAACTTTCAGTAGCATCATGAATAAAATTAACAATATAACTATCACATAAAGCATTCTTATCATGAGCCACATGCATAAAAGAATTAATACTCTCCACATAAACATAGTCATTCTTATTAATTGTAGTGGGAGCAAATTCAACAAAATAGCTATCATCATTATTCTCATCACCATAATCATCAAATATAGGAGGCATATTGTAATCATAATTAATTTTCTCCTCAATATTAGGTGGACTGAAAATATCATATTCATCATTGTAATCATCATATATTGGAGGCATAGTATCATCAAAGTAAATTTTCTCCTCCGTGCTTGGGGGACTAAAAAGATCATTTTCATAAAAACTAGCTTCCCCAAGCTTAGACTTTTCTATAGCATTAGCAATAATGATGTTCAAATAATTCATACTAATAACATTGCTATTAGCACACAAATAAAGTTCCATAGGTTTTTTAATTTTCTCTCCAAACACTTCATGTCCTTACTCAAGATAAATACTATAAAGCTCTCTAATTTTGTGGTTTTTTCCATTAATCCTAAATAGTGAAAATAAAAACAAGAAACAAAAAGATATAATTGTAGAATGTAAAGGAAATAACTTCGAGCACTCACACACCAGCAATAGTGCTAGAAGATAGCTTAGTAGCCAGAGGATGTGAGTACCTTTTACCTTACCTCCTCGGTAATGACGCCAGAAAATAGCTTGATGTCTACGCACTTCTATTCTTGTAGACAGGCATCCAAGTGCAGAGGTTTGTAGAACAGCAGCAAGTTTCCCTTAAGTGGATCACCCAAGGTTTATCGAACTCAGGGAGGAAGTGGTCAAAGGTATCCCCTCTCAAGCAACCCTGTAATCAAGATACAAGAAGTCTCTTGTGTCCCCAACACACCCAATACACTTGTCAGGTGTATAGGTGCACTAGTTCGATGAAGAGATAGTGAAATACAAGTGGTATGGATATAAGACAACGGTGCCACAAAATACTTTGATGGCGTGGAAGAGACTAAAGGCAAACTGAAATAAAGATGGCAGCAAGCAAACATGTAACAGATCTAGTTGCAAACGGTGTTTCAATGTTTAGAAACAAGGCCTAGGGGCATACTTTCACTAGTGAACACTCTCATATAAATATCTTCTCTTTATGATACTACTCTGAAATACTCTCCGGTTGGACACTCTAATCCATGGTAGGGCTATAACAGCACTCCTCAAAGTCTGCTTTCCCCATCTAGATAACCCCACACTGTCACCTTGAGCGCTAGATGGTTCCAACAAACACCATAGTTTCATAGAAACATCCAACTCCAAATATAACTCATAACAAGTAATTGTAATCTCTAGCCTAAGTGCCACCATGGTGTGCATGCTGTCACTTTCACACACATGGGGAGAGCAGAGATCTATTAAAGCACTTGAGTAGCAAGGTAGATCTACTTGATTACAAAGCTCATGATCACAATATGATCATGCATAGAGAGAGAGATGAACACATAGCTACCGGTAGAACCCTTAGCCTCGAGGAAGAACTACTCCCTCCTTATCATGGGAGTCAGCAATAGCGATGGAGATGGTGGTGGAGATCGATGGAGATGGCTTCGGGGGCACTTCCCCATCCCGGCAGGGTGCCGGAACAGAGACTTTCTGTCCCCCGAATCTCCCCTTCGGTGGCGGCGGCGCCTGTGGAACTTTTTGTGGCTGGAGGCTAGATTATTTAGGGTTTCTGCATCGGAGGCTTCTTATAGGCGAAGAGGCAAGATCGGTGGAGTGCCAAGGGGCCCACACCACCTGGTGGTGCGACCAGGGGTCACCCGCGCCACCATATGGTGTGGATAGGCCCTGGCCCTCCTCCGTCTCTGCTTTGAGCTCCGTGAGTCTTCCGGTAAAATATTGACTTTGGCTTTTGTCCGGTCCAATTCCGAGAATATTCATTTTCTAGCTTTTGTGGAACCAAAAACAGCAGAAAACAGGCAACTGGCACTGTGGCATCTTGTTAATAGGTTAGTTCCAGAAAATATGTAAAAATACTCCAAAGTATGGACAAAACATAAGAAAGTAAATATAAAACAAGCATGAAACATCAAAAATTATAGATACGTTTGCAACGTATCACTGCCGAAGTGGGGCACACATGACAACCGGTGTCAAAGATATGTCAAACCTAGTAGGCCCACTAGGAGAGAATGGCTCACAAGACTAGGAAAGTGCACACAACTAAAGGAGCATGTGGCCGACTGGCGACTGCCCTTTACTAGGCTTACACGAAGAACGAGCCTTGGGTTGGCTAACTCGCCTTAGTCAGTTCAGAGTCACAGAGCAGTCCGGTGTCAAAGACTCGGCGTATAAGGCTCGTAGATACTAGCCTGAACCTATTAGAACTCCGACTCCCAAACCAACACAGGGGACTTATAAACCCTAAATTGGTCATGTATATAAGGCCGGCTAGGATCGTGCATAGAGCTCATAACACAACTCGCAAGCATAGAGCTTAGAATGTAACTCGCCTCCAAAGCACAAAGCCTCAGTCAGCAAAACCATGTAAGCGACTTGCAATCAATACAACAAAGCATGAACTAGTTCTATACCTCCAAACATGAATATACTTGGAATAGCAAATGCTAATAGGTACATCATGCATACCAATCTTGTCCATGGTTCCTCCAATGTCGATTTGCTCCACATCTTTCGTATCTGTGATGGTACCTGCCGTGGTTTTCCACGATAGCCGAGAAGATGAGCGGCCAACGACACAATTTTTTGACCAGAATATCGCTTTCGCATGGAAGGAACCCGAGAAAATTATGACAGGGAGATGGTGGGACAGACCAGTCAGCGCAGTCACAACTCCCCACCCTCATGGGACCCACTGAACTTGTCGCATGAAATGTGTGGTGCCAACGACGGTAGTAAACCCGCCACTCTTATGGATTCGACCACGGCGAAAAAATTCTGCCCCCCTTGCTTGCCGCAGTGAAAGCCTTTCTAGCGAAAAAGATTTTGCAGATATTTTTGTCTTCGCCATCCAAAAATAGTGCTGGCTATGGGAGTACTTTGTAGTGTGATTCATATGAGATAATTTAGTTGTGTCAACTAGTAATTTGTAGTTTGATTCTGTATGTTTGTGATCTACATCATTTTGTCCAGGGTACTTACACTTTGCACTGGAACAGGTTAGTTTAATTTTCATGCTCGTGGTACGCAACATTGCATTTCCCAACTCTTCGGTAGGAAACCAAATCGAAGTCCCACTAGGGGGATAAGCGGGCCACTATGGATTTACGTGGCCCATGTTGCCTTGGGAAAGCGACATGGGTGACTCTCCAGCGACCCGTCAACTACATTGATGTCATAAGTACAATACGTGATGTCTTTGGACGTGTTTGGTTGTCCTGATCCCCGTTTCTCGCATGACGCGGAAAAAAATAAGGGCGTTTGGTTCCGCGCTAACGAGGGTTTAACTCGTCAATGCCCATTGTTATGGACTTGGGTTTTGGATAAGGAGGGAGCGCTAGAGGCATCAGTCGTCTAGCAAATAAGCACACATGTACGCAAGGTTTACCCAGGTTCAGCCCTCGTAGAGGTCCCTACTCCTACTTGTCTGCTCTTGGAATTATCGAGGGAGTCGAAAGTTACAGGGGTGCGTAGATGCAATCTAGCGAGGTTGTGGAAACTAGGGTTGTGATTGTCCTCCTCGCCGCCCCCTCCTAGCCTTTATATAGATAGGCTAGGTCTCAGGTAGCAGGTCGAGTTGGTTACAGATTAGGGTTCGTCCCTTTGAACTTTCTATCTTAAGCTTCTTCTTGCACTGCAAGAAATCGAAGTGTTTGTGAGTCACCCGAATCCTGTATTGGGCCTTGGCAACATCGTGGGCTTCTGCTGTATCTGGACCGTATATGCCAAAATCGAGTACCTGTAGGGTATGCCCACATCATGTGCGCTCGGTGGAATCTTTGCACCGCACAAATCTTAAAGCGCCCCTCGGTCTGGCCCTAGAGGAACGCTCAAATTGGGTGTTTCCACGAACCCAAGTTCTTCTCTCACTCACGGGGGAAGAAGATGCACGCGCGCGTGCAAGGGATGGATGGCGGGAGCTGGAAAATCTGGTGGGAGAAATTGGGTTACCGCCCGCCGATTCACGGCGGCTATAAACACCGCCGCTCCTCTGACTCCAAAATCCCCGCCATCATTTCCCCCAATTTCGAGCTCTCCCTCCAAATCCTCTTCCTCACCGACACCTCCTACTCCGGTGGGTCTAGCTCATTTTCGGCAATCCTTCAACCTCATACATGTCGTCCTCGTCAGTAGAGATTCAGATCATGGTAAGAAACACCTAACCCTAGCTGTCACAGCTTAGATCTGTTGCCATGTTCTAGCTCAAAGTTCATATGTTCGTCTGTGCTCCGTTCTAGTAGATTGTTAGGATTGCCATGTGATGTAGGTAGGATTAGTGTTGCAAGCATAGTTCTTCCCATAGAAATGAACACATTGCATATCTCTGGTGTCATAGGAGAAGGTTGTGTCCCCTGATCTGTCTGCAACCTTTGTGTGACCTCTTCGTTATGTGTCGATGTTTGATGCGGTGTGCAAGAAGAAGTTGTCCATGTCATGGCCAGCATCTCTGTCCTCCTTCGTCCTGAATTGGGTCTACCAGTTGATCGAGAAAAGGGGTTCAGTTGTCCGGGGATTCAGAGAGGCGGACATGCGGTTGATTGCTGACTATGTCTTCAAGTTCTGTGTCTAGTCAGTCACTTCGAACCAGGTGTACAACCACATGAGGCACTGTAGAGTTAGGTGGATTCAGGTGCTGAGGATCAAGAGGCTTGAGACCGTGCGCTGGGTGGAGGAGACCTCTTTTATCATCATGGACGATGATGATTACTATGTGCACATCAAGGTTTGATATATCTGAACTTGCATCAGTAGTTGTAAAGCTCACGTATGAACTACATGTCTTGAACTAACTATGATTCTCATGTAGGCTCATCCGAAGGATACCGAGTTAATCAACAAGCCCATTGAGAACTATGCTCATATGAAGATCATCTACGGTCCCCGCATTCCCGTTGCACCCGTCTCTCTGACCGCGATACGCCATGCTCTTAGCCACCTGATGGAGTATAGTGGATATGCTACCAGGTATCTTGCCATGACCCTTGAGCGCATGATTAGCTAGCTCACGGCCTTTCCTGAACAAGCACTACCTCTGACCAGCGGACTGAGCTGTTCGAGGAGGTGCTGGTAGCGATGTTGATGATGATTATGACTGTGATGTGTATTTTGGAGTGTCTGGGCTGATGAACTTTAGTTGTGGCAACCCCTGAACTTTGGTTTGTATATTTTGGGAGGTGGTATTCAGTTATAATCCCTCCGTTTGTGATGAACTTGTGCTGCATCACGGGTAGTTGTTCATGAACTTGTGCTACAACACACTCGCCATGACTGATTATGTCGATTTAGTCTTAATACTGAGCAGTCAGGAGGTAAGTCTATCAGGGACAATGCAACTAGCCAAACAAGCACCAATTTGCTGAAAACCAAGAATGCATGAACCAAATAACTGGACCTTGGCTTCCAAACCCCTAGGGAAATGTGAATACATGGAACCAAACGAATGGCTATTTTGGCACGAGACGTTGCATTGCTGCACGCAGCTTCCGTGGAGCCATGATCTCCAGGTTCAACTAAAATCCACGAGCAACCAAACACGCCCTTTATGAACTCTTCAGATCTAAATTTGTGTAGGAGTTGACCTAAAGCTTCTTCTTGCACAAGCGTGTTGATCAACTGAGTGTCTAGCTTCAAGGCAAGCTCTTATATTTGTTGACACTTCAGGCGAGGGTTAGTTTCTGGGCCTCTCATCCCTACACAGTGTAATGTATTTGAGCGTCATACCAAGGAGATGATAGAGCATCATATCATTTCAACCTAGCTAGCCATGCATTGATATGCGGAAGGAGGAGGAGGGGATTTTTGTCCATGAGATTGAAAGGAAGATTTTTTTGAACTGGCAAAGGGGTCTCGAAGGACCCCGAAGGCTACATTAAGTCAACAACGGTGGAGTACATTTTACAGGAAGGAGCTCAAAAAGAAAAACAAGTACAAATTGGTCCTGGAAATAAGCACTGAACACCCTAGAGTAAAAATAGAAAAAGCAATCAGGTCTAGGGATTCTTCTAGATCCTCTTCCACCGAATCCATGCTGAAACCTTCGATTGCAATCAACCATAGTACCACCAGGACATGGCCACTTGGGGTACATCGGCGGGAGCTCATCCCATTGGAGTCGAAGGGCCTCCAACATGGCATCAAGGCCTGGAGGTTGAACATCTCTTGTCGCCAACACAAATGGAAACGCATACCTGTAGTCTCTGACGCCCAGGAAGGGAGTGGCCGCCAAACGGACATAGGATTCAGCAGCAAGACCGCTTGCGGTCATCGATGTGCTGCTAATGGTGGTCTCCCACAACATATGTTGGATGTAGCACGAGCACCCTGCTGATTAGATGTAAGCAGAGCACCCTTCTTCCTCCCCTCTTCTCCATCTCCCTGATGACTCAAGAAGAGAGGACGAATGGCAGCAACCGCCTGAACATCACCAGCTGAAACCTCCAGATCTGGAGGGTTCACATTGAGCTTATTCCTTGGGTAGGCAGAGAATCCATGTCCTCCCATATTTGGCTCCAACCACAGGAGCGCCATGAAGAGAAGAACAACCCCCACTAGCCACCCCGTGCAGTCCAGATGCATTGGCAACCATCTCCCGGCGGCATCACACCAGACTCCACAAAGGGGACAACAACCTTCATCTATAGCTATCTACATAGAAGAACCGACCTCCCCTCCCCCATCCCCTCCGGTCGGCGAGGCCGCTGGAGAGAGGAGGGAGAGGAGACGTGGCGGCTTGGACGACTCTCAAAGAGAACAAGGGGAGAGAAGGGAGGAAGGGGTAGTTTGTCGGGGTTGAAAGGAAGATATATAGTGTCAAATTGAATGTGATTCCTGAAACGTTTTCCAAATTGATTGCCACTGAAAACTGCACAAGATGTGAGGGGATTGAGAAGGCTAGTGGGTACAATATTAGACATAGCCGACTAGCATCGATAAATGTTAGCTACCCCATACAGAGGGGGAAAGGCGATCCACCAAAAGGTGAGATTTCTTTGAATCTTTTATGCTGAATGCAACCGTTTTTTAGAAGGTTATAAGGAAACATCTATAATACAACCTAGAACTGGATATAACATTTTTTTAAAACAAGACAGAAGATTTGTCACTTTCATTAAATGCATAGGGAAACTCCTAGGACTTTACACATGAGTCTACTCTCCCGGAATTATATTACACAAATGTTTTGCTCCGGCGATACTCAAGTCCGGGCTTCATCCTTGATCTTTAGAATTTTATGAGGAGCCAGAGATGCATGACTTCGAAAAACCCCTGTGTTCCTTTCTTTCCAAATCTCCCAATATACAAGCATTTGGATGGAAGCCATAGTTTTGCAAGTTTTTCCTTGCCCCATTGTCATATTGAACAACCAATCCTTGACGTTGACTTAATTTTCCCACAAGATCGTGTCTATATCATGTCGGCCGATCCAAGGTAGAATGGCATTTCAAATACGAATGGTAAACTGACACTTGAAGAGAACGTGCCCCGCCTACTCTTGAACTTGGTTGCAAAGTGGGCAACTGCCACAATGTGGCCACCATCGACGAGCTAGTCTATCTGTGGTCCACACTCTATTTACATAACTATCCATGCAAAGAGTTTGCATTTTAGTGGCGCCCATATCTTTCAAATTGTGGTATCCAGAGTGGAACGGATAAAACCCTCAATTGCATCTTGTAGGTCGATGAGGCAGAGTACTTCCCATCATTTATGAATTTCCATATTATGGAGTCTTTGGTGGCAATTTTGAGTTGAATGTTCGAAGTGAGTTCCCAAAGGATGATGAATTGTTGAATGTGCTCCATGTCAAGGCCTTGTCACCCAGAATTTTGTGTCACCCAGAAATTGTTGCCAAGTGCTTTCATCATCGTTTGCTTTTTCTTTTTGGATGGTTCGAAGACTTTTTGGGTAGAACATTTATCGCTGGATGATACTAAGGAACAACCAAAACTGGTGCGATATCTTTTTTTGTTTTTCGGTTGGTCCAAATTTACTGAAGACTGACTTTGTTGTGTAGTAGATGCATGAAAATTGCAGGACATTTTTTTGAAACGGGCAAAAGATATGCCCCAATTGCAGGACATAGTGGAAACAATTGCCTTGTACCATTTAAGAACCCCTCCCCCCCACACACACACCCCCACCCACCCACCCATCCACCCCCCTCCACCCCCCCCCCCCCCCCAGAATTTTGTGTCACCCAGAAATTGTTGCCAAGTGCTTTCATCATCGTTTGCTTTTTCTTTTTGGATGGTTCGAAGACTTTTTGGGTAGAACATTTATCGCTGGATGATACTAAGGAACAACCGAAACTGGTGCGATATCTTTTTTTGTTTTTCGGTTGGTCCAAATTTACTGAAGACTGACTTTGTTGTGTAGTAGATGCATGAAAATTGCAGGACATTTTTTTGAAACGGGCAAAAGATATGCCCCAATTGCAGGACATAGTGGAAACAATTGTCTTGTACCATTTAAGAACCCCTCCCCCCCCCACACACACACACCCCCACCCACCCACCTCACCCACCTCTCTCTCCAAGATTCCGTGGTTTTGTGTTACACACTAGCTTCTACAAAAGGTACACTCTCAAAATTTGGGTACATAGATCATGATCATACAGGTCCTTGGAAATAAAACGTGTTTGAACTGTGCGAATATGTGTCAAATTTTGAATTCTTTCTTTAGACGAAAATTTGAATTTTTGATTTCCTCGGCACTAGAGATTTGAATTCACCGGAACCCCGTGGTGGCCCATCCCGCTGTGAAATATTTCCGGCCGGATACCGTTTCGGCCCAACCAGGCCCATCTAAAAACATAAGCGAAAATGGGGGAAAAACAAAGAGGAAGAAGATTTCTAAAAAAAAAGAGAGGAAGAAGATTCCGAAACCCCTGACCTGCGCGCCCGTCTCCTCCCATCATGGCCGCCGCCTCCTCCTCCTCCTGCGGCGGCGGCGGCTGCGGGGCCAACTGTTCTTCCTCCGCCTCCCCAGCCACCGATGATGCTCCGGAGGAGAAGCTCGGCCGTCTCTCAATATCTACCGGCGGCGCCGCCTCCTGCGGCAAGTGTGGCGGGGGCGCCGTCGTCGTGGTAGCCGGAGGCGTCGGCCTGTGTGCCGAGTGCTTGCGCGCCCAGCTGTTCGGGAAGTTCAAGCTCGCCGTCACGAGCAACGCCATGGTCCGGCCCACCGACTCCGTCCTCCTCGCCTTCTCCGGCGGTCCCGCCTCTAGGTTCACTTCCCAATTTTTCCTAAGAAAAAATTACTGTTCAGATTTGCTTACTTTTTACAGTTATCCGTTAGGACCCTTTGAGTGAGTTGCTCGTACATGTGTACAGGGTGGCTCTGCAATTCCTACACGAGATGCAGTCCAAGGCGATCGAGAGCTGGGACGCCAGCAATTCGCAGGCCCTGCCAGCCTTTGATGTAGGGGTGGCATTCGTCAACGAGAGCGCTTTGTCGTCGAAGCCGAAATGTGAAATTGAGCTGGCAATTGCAGATATTAAATCAATTGTCTCGAGTTTATTGCCGGGTGATAAAGCGATGCACATTGCGCCTCTTGAGGATGTGTTCTCCTCGGAATCGAATGACAGGGAAGGCAGGCTCAGGGAGCTAGTCAGCATGGTTAATGATGACACTGGGAGGGAGGATCTTCTTCAGTGCTTGCGCATGCTTTCGTTGCAGAAGGTTGTTTTCCATCAGTGCTTGCGCAAGCTTCCTTTACAAATTCTCATTCAATTTACACGATCTTTGGGTGATGCTTTTTGTTCAGTGGCTAAATTAATATTTACCGTTTCATTTGGTACGTTGTTCAGATTGCGCTGCAAAACGGGTATGCCAAGATCATGATGGGATCATGTGCTTCTGCAATAGCATGCCATGTACTATCTGCAACAGTGAAGGTATATAGCAGATGCTCTTTCCCATGTGATTTCGTCGCCTGTTGATAATTCTTAAAGAGAATATGAGATATCTCAAGGTTGGTAATTACCTCTAGGGGCAAGGCTATTCCTTACCAGCTGATGTCCAATATGTTGATACACGGTGGGAAGTGCCTGTCGTGCTTCCACTCCGCGATTGCCTGTCCCAAGAGCTTAGCCTGCTCTGTGAACTCGATAGGTAAGATTAGCATTTATATTTTTCTTTCGTTGAATTGTGCTCCTGATGCCATTTATTCTAACTGATTATGTGCTTAGTTTAAAGACAGAGCAACTTCTTGATAGGCCTTGCAGTGGCATCAACGGCTTAGTTGCATCTTTTGTTGCACGACTAAGGGTAAGTAAGTTTGTTTCTTGGGTGGCACACTGGACTTACATGCCAACTTTGAATTCACCAACACAAAATCGAACCGAAACTCGAATTATATTCTTGTTTAGCAAATAGTGATTGCTTTGGTTAATTCCATGGAGCAAGCCCAAGTCGTAATATTACATGTTTCATTTTTTACATTGACAGGAGGAGAATCCTTCTCGAGAGCATACTATTGTAAGAACTGCACAAAAGCTTAAGCCATTCTCTTTTAACAAGTTCTCAGCAAATGGCTATCATGATTTCCTGCCATCACGGCTGCGTCCCAAGTTCCAGAATGTTGATAGCGATGAGTCTACTTTCCCTGAGGTTTTCTGCATCATATGTCGAAGTCCATTCAGTGAATCAGAACTGCATAACTTGGAGAGCACAAAGCACAAGGCCCAGAAGAAGATTGATCTTTATACTGCTTATTGCTGTCAAAGCTGTCATTTCCAGATTCTACCAGGGGGTACAAACTTGGGTGACCAATTCTTTTCACTACT
The DNA here is from genome assembly GCA_023614405.1 of Avena insularis. Lineage (NCBI taxonomy): Eukaryota > Viridiplantae > Streptophyta > Magnoliopsida > Poales > Poaceae > Avena > Avena insularis. The sequence continues at coordinate 459,208,929 of CM042696.1, read as the reverse complement.
ACCAAAGTTCTGGACTGAGAGAGTAGATACTGCACCTGCCGGCAATTGCTCGCTAAGGTGAGGTTAATGTCTCTTTCTCTATGGGCTGCTTCATTTTCTTTACAGGTATGATGCAGATATCAGTAGTTTAGCAGATCAAAACACTGAACCTTTGCATGTTACAGTTTCTTTGTTAGGGTAATGTTTGATTTAATACCACGCTTGTTTCTATATGTGCAGTTACTCCATTGATTTGTTCGTGTATTGTCTTGTTCATTCTTGAAGTGTGCTGATTCAGTGATCTGCTGATAACTTTCATTTCCAGAGATCAAATTGAAGACTATCTGCTTGAAGACGACGACGATGAAAACTGAACTTGTTCATTGAGTGAATCTCAAACTTACTGTAAGAAAGAATCTTTGACTCATGATTAATTTTGTGCAGTCACAATTTTTTTCTGCATATTTTAACTTCTGGTCGCTGGTTTTATACTGACACATATGCTATTATTTGTTTTGTTTGTAGTGCCAGAATACAGTAGAGATTCCTTCCTAGTTGGGCCTCACAAACTTTGGCATAAGCCGAACTTGCCTGGGATAACAGTGTTTGCATGCAGTACTGACACTGGTTTGTTCAGGCTTGTGCTACATCCTTAAATTTACTTGTGTGTTATATCTTTTGATTCAGCTCCTGGTGTATCTGTAAGTCCTCCCAACTCCAGTTAAAACCTGTTGGAAATCCGTATAGTGATAAAGGAAACAATCACTTGCCAGCAAGTTTCCACTGATCTCAGACGGCTGACTTTGGGTAGCTGAAGGCTTCCAACTTCCATGTGATTTTACAGTATAATTGGTCTCACCTGCTGTACCAACTATTTGCATGCAAAGTAGATTGTAATCAGGGAATGTATCAAATGATTTTAGATCAACTATGTTTTGTATAAAACCATTTGTACTTGATGTGATTGTAATCCATTTACCCCCTTGTACTTGTTTCATCCATTTGTCACTCTTACACCTTCTCATAGGATACTTTCAGGGTTAACCATGTAACATGTAAATGTTATATCTTGGTCTTAATCTTGTAACATTGAAGGCATACACACCATTTCACAGTTCGAAAATGACAAACAAGGTATGCACATCACCCATCCCAAAAAATTATAACTAGCAGCAAGGAAATGGTAAGTCCACTACAAAACAGTGGTCCCTCATGCACTATGATCTGTATAACTATCTTATCAGCATGTGTTTACTACATTATCATGTTACTCTTACGCATCTGCTTTCCGAGACAGTTAAGTCCTTCTCTGCACTTCTTTGACTGTCATTTTCTTTTGCACTTGGGTGCATTGTCTCTTGTACAGACCAGTATGTATGCTAAAGTGTGTGTGCGTATTAGAATAGATTCTCGTTTCAAATAATAAAAGAACATAGTATATATTTTGAAACAAAATAAAGATGAGTGCATCCCATGCATGTGCATGTGATCGGTCCTTGGTGCTGCTGAACCCTTAGGCCAGTCAAACATCGGGAAGCCATCTTATGATCATTAGGTTAAAAACTTTGTGAAAGATTAGCCTTTTGGTTTAGCCACTTTAACCTGATTGGGTTGGCATAAAGCCTGGCTGGTTATCCCAACCTACGTGCAAGGACTTTTCATGAATGATGATGGAGGACAAGTGCATACCTAAAGTTCCCAATTGCCTACACACATGACTTTCATATTTTTTTTATGGTTGTAGCAGGGCTTATGACTGTTGATTGATGTGGATGCCCATTCTGGTTGTCAAAATTTTCAAATTGCCCCAATGAAGTGTGAGAGGATAACCATCCTAGACCAAACCTTTTATGATCTAGTAATAACTATGGTTTACAAAACGACATGTTTTTTCGCAAAAGCTCTACCTGAATTGGTGGTAGAGTAGTTTCAATTGGCACTCAAACTCGTGTTGAAATTCATTGCTTTGAGAGCTTTGTGGCGTGGGTGGTGTGGCACGAACATCTGTCCTGAGCAATCCAATCAAGCTGTCCTTGGAGGCATTCTTGTCCATCGGCAATGCACCAGTACACTATTATGTGTACCACCACAAACAGCAGATGTTTTTCCTTGGATGATCCAGGAACAAATGTTTGTCGTTTGGACGGCAAGGCTGGCCCCCCAAATAGGCCTGAAACGAAAAATAAAGGTAAATAGGGCTACAAAATGTATCTTGCTCCATATGCTTAGCATCATATGTAAGCTGTTACTGCTAAAATAGCATCACTTGTGTTTTGGTGACTCTGATAAAAAATAGCCTAAGCTTTGAGGTAATGCTACGACTAGCATGCCCAGGTTTGGCACATTAGGGGAGTCCTTAGTGGGTTGGTGGACAAGATTTTCCTCCCTAGCTAATGCACACACTTTTGCTTACTTCATCACTCTCCCACAGACAAAAGGGCCATGGTGTCCCCTAGTGATTGGCGTGCACAGTCCCCCTCTTCTCATTGAAGTTGTGTGACATTGACATGACCAAACCTAGGCTGCATTTTTTTCTTCTTACCATATATTGTACTGTACAAAAAAGCTTGCGGCACTGGTCAAAGAAAAACATTGTTGGGTGGGTAGAGTCGCAGAGATGTTTATTGCTACGTGGCATGGTATATAGCTCTTGGTCGATCAAAGTGGGGGTACCAACCTAGCTAGAAGACTCTGATCTGATCTCCCTAGTTTACTGTAGCTAGTTGCTTCAGTTATGGTCTGCTATTATGCATTAGGTTTTGCCATATAATTTAGAAAGATATGGATGAGGGTCATGTCAAGTCCTCCTGATTTCTTGAATGCACTCTTATTATCTTTTGTGGGGCTGGGGGAACCTGAATTCAAGGCTGGGTTTGTGCATGCATGCAGGGTCCTGCCTGCGGCGAGCAGGCCTGATGATATGATGTGTCCTGGTTTGTTTGATCTGTGACACATACATTCATGCATGCCTGCTGGCCTGGCTTGGTTTGCAAAAACATAATTGTGTGTCCAGGAAGAAGAAAATATATGAATCTGAGCAGCTGGCTCAAGACATGGAGGACAGGTTTCCGGTTTGTACCGTGTACAATCGTTGTCCACTGCAGAGGTTGTTGGACGCGAGGGCCTTGAATGCGGTGTGCCGGCCTGTTCCGCACGCCCAGGACGTACCGTCGGTCACGGTACGTTCATCGGCGCGCACGGTGGCGGTCGTCGAGGTTTTCATCTACTGGACAAGCTTTCTAGCCACGGTTTGTTTCTGAAAACAATACCTCGAAAAAAAGAAGTGTTCTTCTGTAGTCGAAGCTGCAGATTATGTGTGTGTGTGTGTGTGATATGTCCATGTTCAATTAATCTTGATCCCGCAAACTTTCATATATTTAGTACTCCCTCCGATCCAAATTAATTGACTCAAGTTTGTGTAGATTCGGATGTATCTAGCACTAAAACATGTTTAGATACATCCGAATCTAGACAAATCTAAGTCAATTAATTTAGGTCGGAGGGAGTATATGATCCATATCCATTTCATTTGTTAAATTTCACGCGCGACTTTTCGCTCGTCTCCTTGTCTGAATCATCCATCGGCAGCAGCTGCTAGAGACCAGGATGGTGGTCCAATCCCCATGGCTCCTTGATCTTAGTGAGTCCAGGCCAAATCTTGGCATCTTCCCTTGCACTACAAATATTCAAATGTCTAGCAAATGGCGCTTAAACTAGGCTGGGTGTGGTGGATCTTGGCGATGCATGGCAATGACATGGGGGATGGTGGTGGTGGAGGATGCGTGCAGGGCTGCCACTGTTGCGACGCTCCACAACATCGGCCCCTGAATCCTGCCTTCTGCTTGTTCATCACTGTCCGGCACGTAGCCTTCAAATGTTCACATTATATATGTCTTGGCTGTCTAATATATGTCGTTTGTGTATGAGTTGTGGATGTAGACAGCTTGTCCTGGTTCAGTGACCGAGAACACGGTGTGTAGGTGTTGCCTTGCTTTTTTTTTTCAAAAATATAAGGTAGTGTTATATTTGGAGAGAAGGAAATAAAAAATGTGAGAATATATGCAACACACAAATGATTTCTTCCGTGCGACATAGCCTCGTGTTTGGTTTCCTCCAAAATTAATATTAACCAATCTTTCTACTACGAGAGTCTCGCGGAAGCCCATTCCTCTGTTTTAATGGCTAAAAAACAATTCTTATCATGGGGTAAACGATCAATATCCTTCATTTTGCAAAGTGTCGAAATAGATTGTGGACGTGGCAGTCGGACTAGCAAACAATTTTATGTTCACAAGATGCTATCAAGTAGCTGCAAGATTGTTCAGTAGATACCATGGTGTGTCCGTATTATGTCTCTGCACAAAGTCACGTATGGCTTTGTTTTCCCTGATGTATTTGGGGTCCCAGCTGGCCCCCCACAAGGAGATTAGTTAGCGGCCAAGCCAGGTGTTTTGTCTCACCTCTAAGCACTTTGTGCACAAGAAATGCAGCATTTTCTCTTGGCTGCATTAAGGATTTTCTAGGAAGATGATGTTGCTGGTAGGCTGTTGGGATAACCCTATCAACGTTTTCATTTTTTCTAATGTGCAGCCTGCAGCCTGCCTGCCTGCCTGTTTGAATCTTTAGTTTCCAGGGTTTGCCACTTTGCCTACCATGTGTCTTACACGTTTTCTTCTTGTGTGGACAAGCTTGGGGCAAGCACGCCTAGTTAGATAGTGTGTGTATGTGTGGATAAAGAATGCACTCTGTTAAGTCAAATAGTGCGCTTCTTTTCTTGTCACTTTCAACCAAATCAGACGTGCCAATGCTCAATCATGATGATTACATAAAACGTGATCAAAGTGTCACTAACTAGTACTCCCTCCGTTCAATAACTATTGTTGTGATTTTAGGTCAACTTTCAACTAAAACCACGACAAGAATTATCGAATATTAGGGAGTATCTAAGAACAAGCAAATAAAACATGTGGTTGAGATTGCCTTCTCAGCACATTCGTACCTACTTTTTCATATGTAGTCGGCAGCATGTTTGAGATATTTATTTGGTTGTAGAGTCTTGCCTACCATCTTATATATCTTAGATTGATCTCAATCGTGACCGAGCCCAACGGCTCGATCACACCCCTTGACCGCGTCCTGATCGGGGACACCCAACCACCGACGGTTGGTGGGCCCCTGTCACATGCGCGTATATAAAGAGGTGGGGTCCGGTGGCACAACGAACGAGGTTGACCGTGCGCCACTCCCCACGCCCTTCCGATTGAGGGCTCGTGCAGAGTGACGGGAAGCACCACCGACGCCACCGCCTCGCTCACCCACGCCTCGCGCCTCCCGATGGCCACTGCTGCTCGGCTCCTCGAGCCTCACCAAAGGTTTGCCCCTCTCTCTCTCCTGATCTCCCTCTCCCTCTCAGATTTCGACTAGACCTCTACAGACAAAGATCTACCGTGATGATTCTAGCCTAGTTGATCCTAATAGAGCATTCCACATTGGTATCAGAGCATGGTTTTTCTAGTCCTAGATTGTTCGGTAGAAAAAGGAAATCAAATCCCCAAAAGAAAAACCAAAAGAAAATCCCCAAATTCGGTACCCTAACCCTAACAGAGAGAAAAGGGGAAAGGGGAAAAGGGCACTCATCGGCTCGCCGGCAAAGCTGCACCGCTGCTCGGCCGCTCCTTCGATCCAGTCCGCACGCAAGCCGAGGATCGGACGAAGAGCACGGGCAGAGGAGGGGGCCGCGCCTCCGCCACTGCCGAAGGATAGATCCCCTTCGGGGGCAAAGGCGAGCCACCTAGCTCCATCGCACAACGCCGTGAACCTCCACCGAGCGCACGCCAGGGGCAGTGGGGGGCGCCGCCGCGCCTCTCTCTCTCGCCTGCGGGCTGCTTCAAGGAGAGGAAAGGAAAGGGGGAGGGAGGCTCGCCAGAAGGGTCGCGCTGGCCCACGGCAGCCGCCCGGCCGCGCTGCTTTTCTTCCGTGGCGCGCCGTCGCGGGATGAGAGAGGCGAGCGAAGGGGCGAGTGGAGCTAGGGTTTTCGAGGAGGGTCTGATCGGGGTTGGTTTTGTTCGGGCTAGACGCACGGACGGCCGTCCGATCTGATCCGATGGTCAGGAGAAAGTGGCGGTCGGCGTGGTGGGTTGTGGGCTACTTTGCTCATTAAATGGGCTGCCCAGATGGGTACAGATGACGCATGAGCGCCACGCGATCTTGGCGCTAAACAGGCCGCATGCCATGTCGCGAGCCGTCTTGGCAAATAGGAGGCAGGCCGTGGGCCGGGCCAAGAAAGAAAATAAACTTCCCTGTTTATTTTTACATATCACAGTTTTAGTGTTTTTGTTCAATTTGTTTTTGGCAAATTTCACTCAGTTTTTCTATTCAAAGTTATCCAACGAAAATTTTGTTTAGAAAATAGAAAAGTGACAGAATTCTTTTCTGTAAAGTATTAAAGTTCATGAATCTTTATTCATATTCCGCTGCAAATAGTTAAAGGTAATTGCTTAAATGCAATTAAGTGATAATTAATTTTTTTTTTAAAAGATGTGATAAAGTGATATTAAAATGTGATTATGATTATGTTAATATATAACCAACGTTATAGATAACATGATCATGATTTGTTATTTTATGTTAAAAGGTGCATTTATCTATGGAAATAGTTAAAAGTGTTTATTAAAGGTTTAAAGTGAGAATTATATTTAAAAATATGTTAAAGTGATTATTGAAACAATTATGGTTCTGTTATTTTATGACCAACGTTATTAATAACATGATCATGTTTTGTTGCAATAATATGTGCATTCATCTCTATTATCTGCCCAACGGTAATATAGATTTAATTGCATAAACAGTTGTATGTTTTAATTTATATCAACGTTGGATTAATGCATGCAATTGTTGTTATGGTTACACATCATTGTGGTGTAAAGGAAGAAAATATGATGATGTTGCATGGCATGAAAAGAAAAGGACCATGCCCTATTGGATATGGCATATACCTTAGAGAACCAAAAGATGTTTAATACCAACAAAAGTTGCATTATTTTTTAAGAACACAATTGAGAACGCTAATGCGGGCTCAATTGCAAAGTGTGCTTCCGCATGGGAGTTTATAAAAAAGATAAAGAGCTAGTTCACTGGTTCTTCAAAAGGCATATGCCCCACCTGCTGAAAGAGCCGGTGATAGAAAGGTACAATGGAGGTGCACATGGCATAAGAGACTCCGGATGAGCAACATGGCAGCTAAGCTTAAACCCATGGATGCTGATTTGGAGCTAAAGGTTGCACTCCTTGTTCACTTGGTGATGGCTTCACTGCCTCAACAGTTTGACACCTTTGTTGTCAATTATAGCATGTTCCCAGAAAAATGGGACATAGAAAAGGCTAAAAGCCTTCATTACACAGAAACTTGATAAGTATCCCGTGTGGACAAAGATAATTATGAGTGTGATGTGGCAAGTGTGCCATATGGTTTAATAATGCTTATGTGGGTGTTGTTTTGCTTCACTATGAGCTTTATTTATTATCTTTGCATGAGAAAGTTCTTTCTGTGTGTGATGTGAACGAAAAAGTTTCCTTGTCGAACAAAGAACAAAAGAAAAGAAAGCGAACTCTTGACTCATCGAAACTATGGCACTGCAGACTAGGCCATATTTTGAGGGGAAGAATAGAAAACCTCGTTAAAAATGACATTCTTCCTCCGTTAGAGTTCTCCGACATAGAACAATGCATAGATTACATTAAAGGAAAGTATGTCAAACAAATTAAAAAAGGGTGCAAACCGAAGCATAGCAACACTAGAAATAATCCACACGGATATTTGTGGACCGTTTTCGGTGAAAAGTGTGGATGGCTATGATTTATTCATAACATTCACGGATGACCACTCCCGGTATGGTTATATTTATCCAATTAAAGAAAGATCTGAAGCATTGGATAAATTTAAAATTTTCAAAGCTGAAGTAGAAAATCAGCATGATAAAAGAATCAAAATAGTCTGGTCCGATCGTGGGGGGGAGTACTACGGTCGGCATACTCCATATGGACAAGTACCAGGACCCTTTTGCAAGGTTCCTGCAAGAAAACGGAATAGTCGCCCAGTATTCTATGCCGGGCGAACCTCAGCAAAACGGAGTAGCTGAAAGGCGCAACCGTACCCTTATGGATATGGTGCACAGCATGATGAGCTATTCCACCCTCCCATTGGGATTGTGGATGGAGGCGCTTAAAACCGCCATTCATATTCTCAACAGAGTACCAAGTACTCGGTGCCCAAAACACCGTATGAATTGTGGACAGACAGAATCCCCTCTCTGCACCACTTGAGGATCTGGGGGAGCCCAGCTGAGGCAAAAGTTTTCAATCCAAACATCGCAAAGTTAGACCCCAAAACAGTATCTTGCCATTTTATTGGCTATCCAGATAAGTCTAAAGGCTATCGTTTCTACTGTCCCGACAGATATACAAAGTTTGTAGAAACGAGACATGCAGTCTTCTTGGAGGACGAACTGATGAGGGGGAGCACGGTAGCTAGGAAAATTGATCTTGAGGAGAAGAGGGTGCATGCACCTAATCCGATGACTCAGGAGCCATTTTTCTCGCTACCTGTTGTGCCACCATCTACAACCCCTGAGGTTGTGGTGCCGGCACCTGTTGTGACTCCACACATGACAACAATGGGCGAAAGTTCAGAACCTGTCCATCAGGAGCCACCTGAACCCACTGTTGAGCACGAAAGGGAGCCAGAACAGCCACCTAGTGTAAATGTGCCTGAGCCCCAGGCAAGAAATGAACAAGAGTCTGATGAACTCAGACGGTCTAAAAGAGAACGAAGACCAACCATTTCCAAAGAAATCTACAAAGTTTACAATGTAGTTCATATGGAGGGCGATCCTACCTCATATGAAGAAGCCATGAGTAGCCCTCACTCAGCCAAGTGGGTGGAGGCAATGGAAGATGAAATGAAATCAATGAGTTCCAACAATGTTTGGGACTTAGAGGAAATTCCCAAAGGAGCCAAAACAGTAGGATGCAAGTGGGTCTACAAAACAAAGTATGACTCAAATGGGAATGTAGAAAAGTACAAAGCTAGACTCGTGGCAAAAGGCTTTACGCAAAGAGAAGGCGTAGATTACAATGAGACTTTTTCTCCGGTCTCATGTAAGGACTCCTTCAGAATCATCATGGCACTAGTTGCTCATTTTGATTTAGAGTTACATCAAATGGATGTCAAGACGGCATTTCTAAATGGAGATTTAGAAGAAAATGTTTACATGAAACAACCCAAGGGTTTTTTCATGGAGGGGAAGGAACATATGGGATGCCGCCTAAAGAAATCCATTTATGGGTTAAAGCAAGCCTCTAGGCAGTGGTATTTAAAGTTTAATGATACCATTAAAAGATTTGGATTCAAAGAAAATGTTGAGGACAATTGCATTTATGCAAAGTTCAAAAGTGGGAAATATATTTTCCTAATTCTATATGTGGATGACATTCTGCTTGCTAGCAGTGATGTTAGTCTACTACCAGACACCAAGAAGTATTTGGCATCAAACTTTGACATGAAAGACCTTGGTGAAGCATCTTATGTTTTGGGCATAGAAATTCACCGAGACAGAAAGAATGGAGTGTTAGGACTGTCGCAAAAGCGACATTGTGAAAAGATTTTAAAGAAATACAATATGCATGCGAGTAATTCAACACCTGCTCCCATAGTCAAGGCTTACGTTTTGGGAAATCCCAATGTCCAAAGAATCAATATGAGATCGATCAAATGAAGTCAGACCATATGCTTCGCTATTGAAGCTTACAGTATGCACAAGTGTGCACTCGCCCTGACTTAGCATTTATCACCGGGGTACTCGGTAGATATCAAGAGAATCCAGGCATAGAGCACTGGAAGATGGTAAAGAAAGCTTTGCCTATGTGCAAGGCACAAAAGGCCTCATGCTAACATATAGACGATCTGATTCCCTAGAGATAAAAGGGTATTCAGATGCAGATTTTGCGGGAGATAAAGACGACCGAAAGTCCACGACAGGGTATGTCTTTACTCTCGCAGGAGGTGCTATTTCGTGGAGAAGCGCCAAACAGTCAATAGTTGCATCATCTACGATGTATGCAGAATTTATAGCATGTTATGAGGCCATGGGACAGGCGTTATGGTTAAAGAAATTCTTACCCGACTTGAAAGTGGTTGACTGCATCAGCAGGCCACTAAAGATGTACTGTGACAACGAGCCCGCAGTATTTTATGCTCACAACAACGAGTCGAGTAATGCTTCAAAGTCTATAGATATAAAGTATTATGTTGTGAAGGACAAAGTCCAGGATCAAACTATAAGTCTCGAGCATATAAGGACAAAGGATATGCTTGCGGATCCGCTAACGAAAGTCTTACCACCCAATGTGTTCAAGGAACACATAGCCGGCATGGGTTTAACGGCAAGCCTATGATTCCTGGACTACTGAGGCCCAAAAGTAACAGGATTTGTTTCAAAACAGAAAAGTATATAGTGGCTGTCTGATTCTATCGGCAATTGAGCTGTGACGATGAAACATGCTCTATGTACTAATCCGTGATGAAACGAGTAAAGTGTAAAGTTAAAAGTAAAGTTGAGATCAAGGGGGAGAATGTTAGATTGATCTCAATCGTGACCGAGCCCAACGGCTCGATCACACCCCTTGACCGCGTCCTGATCGGGGACACCCAACCACCGACGGTTGGTGGGCCCCTGTCACATGCGCGTATATAAAGAGGTGGGGTCTGGTGGCACAACGAACGAGGTTGACCGTGCGCCACTCCCCATGCCCTTCCGATCGAGGGCTCGCGCAGAGTGACGGGAAGCACCACCGACGCCACCGCCTCGCTCACTCACGCTCACGCCGTCGCCCTCCCGATGGCCACCGGCTCGGGCTCCTCGAGCCTCACCAAAGGTTTGCCCCTCTCTCTCTCCTGATCTCCCTCTCCCTCTCAGATTTCGACTAGACCTCTACAGACAAAGATCTACCGTGATGATTCTAGCCTAGTTGATCCTAATAGAGCATTCCACAGGTGTGTCCGTATTACGTCTCTGCACAAAGTCACGTATGGCTTTGTTTTCCCTGATGTATTTGGGGTCCCAGCTGGCCCCCCACAAGGAGATTAGTTAGCGGCCAAGCCAGGTGTTTTGTCTCACCTCTAAGCACTTTGTGCACAAGAAATGCAGCATTTTCTCTTGGCTGCATTAAGGATTTTCTAGGGAGATGATGTTGCTGGTAGGCTGTTGGGATAACCCTATCAACGTTTTTATTTTTTCTAATGTGCAGCCTGTAGCCTGCCTGCCTGCCTGTTTGAATCTTTAGTTTCCAGGGTTTGCCACTTTGCCTACCATGTGTCTTACACGTTTTCTTCTTGTGTGGACAAGCTTGGGGCAAGCACGCCTAGTTAGATAGTGTGTGTATGTGTGGATAAAGAATGCACTCTGTTAAGTTAAATAGTGTGCTTCTTTTCTTGTCACTTTCAACCAAATCAGACGTGCCAATGCTCAATCATGATGATTACATAAAACGTGATCAAAGTGTCACTAACTAGTACTCCCTCCGTTCAATAACTCTTGTTGTGATTTTAGGTCAAGTTTCAACTAAAACCACGACAAGAATTATCGAATATTAGGGAGTATCTAAGAACAAGCAAATAAAACATGTGGTTGAGATTGCCTTCTCAGCACATTCGTACCTACTTTTTCATATGTAGTCGGCAGCATGTTTGAGATATTTATTTGGTTGTAGAGTCTTGCCTACCATCTTATATATTTTTTGTGTGGAAAATTTTCTGGCAAGGTTTTTTTGTTGGATGGAACTTGTGGGTGGAGAATGCACATTTTTAGTCAGGTGGGTTATCTACTCCTTTTTTACACCTTCAACCGAATCAGATGCACGTTGAATCACAATTGGATAAAACATGGCCCAAGATGGGACTTAGCGGTGTGAACACTAGCTACAACCTACTATCTCATTCCTTCATCCTAGTCTCGGCGTGGCTGTCGCTGATTATGTCGTAGACCGAATGGTACTTTTTTGTGGGTGGGGTTGGGGGGAGATCGATGTTTCTCGGTTCCGTGGATAGATGGTGGTTTGTAGATTTTTTGGATTGTCCTTTCGTGTTCTTCGACTTCTTCTGCAATATTTCAATGATAGTGCAATAGTTCAACGGTCTGGATTACAAGGGGTATTGCTCCTAGCCATAATGTGACCAATAATATTAGGACCCCATCTCTTAACTAGGCGGTTCATGTGGCCCTCCGGGGATAACCCCGGCTAGTACATGTTTGGTCTTTTGTAGTCTTATTATCAAAGACATGGAGGAACACCGAGATGAGAAGGTCGACGAGAGAGACAACGACTATAAAGGAATGAGAAGTAATTCCTAATAATTAGATGCACCCCATGATTTGAACCGCATGACCTATTGTCCAGCGAGGTCATTTTCTAGTTTGAGTAGAGTCATAATACAATACTATATGGCAAAGACATCAACCCTTATTGTCCTGGATTTGCTTTTCTACTTTACTTACTTTGCAAGAGCCCCTGAGTACAAAATTTAGCCATAACCTTATTCACGAGTATAAATTCTTTACCTGCATCCATACCCCATGGGTACCCATTGGGGTAGATCAATAATACACAATAGTTCACAGCATGTCGCCACATTACAATGGTATATAGCTCAATTCCTACATGTCGTGCTCCTTGCTACTGACCCATTAGCATGAAGGAACAGAGGAAGGAGTGGAACTAGAGGGGGTGGTGAAGGTTGGTGGTGTGATACATGCATTTTGTATCAGCATATTGCTCTAGTTTATATTGTTAGTTAAATTTATATAGCATTATTTACCTTCATATAGATGATTTACGGCGGTTTTGTCTAAAACCCCTTTCATTGGTATTTAATTCCGCGAGGCAGTAAAACCTTCGTATCTTATTTATTAGCTTTGGGGAGCTTCAGAAACTCAGTTAATTAAGTTTTTCATCTAAGGGAATACTATGAGCAACAAGACTCAACGAGGGGAGCCAAGGCGCGACAAGATAGGTTTGCGCTCCATGAGGGCACATATGTACCTCGAGCGTCACCTCATGTCCCCCTTTTCCAAGGAGCTTCGAATCAACGAAAAAACTACGCCATATTTTTCATGAGATTTATAGAGGCAGCGGCGGTGGTGAAAGTATTCTCCTTCTCTGGGAGATGGCAGATCTTGTCGCCATGCATCCTCCCCTAGAGGGAAAATGACTACCCTCGTCATCACCAACTCCTCCTTAGCATAGTGCGGAGTTTCTACATCACCATCAACATCACCAATATCGACATCATTCCCCTCATAATTTGTGGTAGACCGGAAGCCTAGAACAGTTTTCTAGTGTCTTGTGCATGATTGTGATTGGCAAGTTGTTATTATTTTATGGTGAAGTGATACTTTTGATTGTGTTGTAATCCATATGACATTGATCATTATCCAGTTCCATCGTTGTGAGTAGTTCCCCATGTTCTAGAGGGCATATGATGAATTAGCCATGATTTTTATATAGTGTGCTATGTGTATTTGGTCAAGTTTTATTATTTTTTGTGGTTCTATGATGGTACTATACAAATATCGATTATATGTTACTTCACATGTATGGGCTCACAGGGTTGCACCTTAGAGTAACAAAGAGAGGAGGGATTGCTGGAGATGGCCGAAACCATGTTCCAAATTTTGGAGATGCAATAGAGGGGTGTTCTTGATCGGGACCCCAAACATTTAAGCATTGATTGGACATTTATGTCTTAATGAGTCTTTTGATTGCACATGAAGTGTCCTTATAGGACTAAGCAATAGGGTTGTAATTGCTCATGTATACGTCTACCAGATTCTTATCACACTATGTTAGAAAATCTTTGTGTTAAGGAAATCTATGCTGCCCTTGGGAACGTTTGATTCGTATAAGTACACGTTTGATCTTGTCCTCTTGCTGAGGATTGAGCTTTCTCTAAAAAGAGGCATTTACTTTAGTTGCATTTATATTATTCGCATTTTACTTTACTAGATATTCAAATTACTACAAATTATAAACCAAAAATACAAAACCTTGCATATTTTATTGTTTACATGTTAAATCTACAAACCAATTCCTTCAACTCCTTGTGGCTACAATACCCATTCATTATAAAAATTTACTATATTTGATCCATTACACTTGTAGGTCATCAAGATACTTTTCTGGCACAATTACCGATGGGCACAACACTTTTGGTGAGTTGTTTGGTAAGGTAACGTGTAAGGGGTGTATACTTATATCAGTGGTGGTGCCACTAGGGGTCGAGCCTGGTCGGTCGACCAGGCTGGCTCAAACTCGCATGGGTACCCAAGTCAACACGACATGCTTGTATGACTGTATCGGTCCACGTCCAAACCGTCCAGGCAAGAAAAAAAGAAAAATAGCATCGGTCGGGGCTAGGAGCCAAATCCCCAATTCCCAATTTTCTTTTGTGCTCTGTTGCGCTCTGACGCCACCATAGTCCGCTGCCGTGTCGCGCCCCCTCTCTTGCCACCATACCTCCATGCCCCGCCCCGTGCCAGCAAGTACACTACTAGTCAGTGCTGCTACTATTTCTCTCGTCCCGCCCGTGTTGTCTGCTTGCGACCTGCCTTCACTTATGACGAGTGCCCTTCCAAAACCAATGGATGCTGATGAGGAGATGTCTTGGATACAGGTTGCGCTGGAAGAGGAAGAAGAAGACACAGCACTGGATGCAGGAGCAAGGCAAAATTACAAGAGGGCACGCACCGGCATCGCTGCCGGCAATCGCCAACAGGTTAAAAATTCCCCTCTCATTTTAGTTTTCGATTTCAGTTTTGATGTCCACTTATGTAGGATATTGCTCACTTTTTGATTTTCATTTCAATATTATAGGGAACTCAACATTCAAATATTCCTGAAATGTTTGATCATGGATTGGTATGGGGTAAAGTGTAAGGATGTAGCCGATGTGGTTAATGGAAATGCTCCTGGCAATTGTCAATTGATATCTCATGAAATCCAATAAGATTGTCACATGTCAACTTGGTTCAAACTAGACAACATTTGATCTTTCCGTTGGTGTCTCACATCATTACACTTGCATTGACATTACCAGTTGCAACGACATTGGTTCAGAGAGTTTTCTCTGCAGTGAACATTATAAAGGCAGATCTTTGAAACAAGTTGAATGATGACTGGCTCAATGATATGATGATTAGTTATATTGAGAAAGAAATATTTATCTTACGTTTCGTGTACATGTCACTATTCTTTCCTAAAAAACCTTAATGTATAACCCTCTTTATCGATCTAATATTATAGCAAGTCTTTTTAAGGGGAACGTTGTTATTGAATTTCAATCTTTCAGATTTCTTTCCCAAGTTTTTCGCCATGTCTTTGTTGGACTCCTACAATGCTCCTCATAGTAGGAGGAGGATGAAGATGCCCAAGTACTTAGTCCTATGTCAATGTGGAGGAGCAAGACGAAGAGGAAGGACTACTCGATAAAACAAGGGATCCAAGAAGACGTTCAAGAGGAGAGCAAATTTGATGAAGAGGAAGAAGAAGAAGATGATGATGAGGGAGATCATAAGCACATCACAAATGCAACATGGATGGGAAGACTCTACCTAGATCTAATTCTGCTAGAAGCTGTGAAGGTGGTGGAATCAAATTGGGAGAAAAGGCGTAATGCTCGCATGAGGAATGGGAAGGTGCTTATTAAGACTCTTTATTCTAGAAATATTTTTATTGCTAACTTAAATCGCAGAGAGATAATGCATGTACCATAGTCAAAATTTCCTAAAGAGTGGGACCACCTCCTTTCTAAGGTAAGCAGTAAGGAGTATAGCCCAAAGTGGAAGCCTAGTAAAGAAAAAGCTAAGCAGATGATTTGTGATGATCTAGATATTGCAGCCAAGGAGTTCAAAAAGGCATACAATAACACTATGGGGATTATGACCGAAGTAAACAAGCTCGATCTCTCTCCATTATCTGGTGATGCATGAAGAGCTGTAGCAACAACTAAATCTTGGGGGATTTTTATCTAGTTTTATATGCTTTCTAATTTATCATGTAGCAACTAGTTATCTTTTATTTTCGGGTTTTTACTTTTCTAGCTTATGCATGGCTATATTAGCTTTATCTATCTATGTATCCTTGACACAGTGATTTATGACAGAATATAAGTATGCTGCTATCTATGGTTTGATTGTTGAGAGAGTAACTGGATATCCACCATACAATGGTTCACATCATGTTTAGAGGTTTCATCTACACTTTGATTGGAGTTAATTAACTTGATCATGTTGGACAAGCATAGAATCTAGATATCTAGCAAATTTTGAAAATTGAATTGTGGTAAATAAATGTTGGTCTAGGTTTCATGAAAAATATTTAGTCATGGAAGAAGAGTAACTAGGAAGAGATGATTAATCAAGGAAGACTAAGGTACTCTAAATTTTTATTACACGCAATGGTCAACTAGGTTATTTATGGATCTTGCAATGGAATTTTGAAAGGAAAAGAAAGAAAGAACACAAGAAATAAAAGGAGGATGTTGAAAGGACAAAGAAAGGAAATCTCTATTATAAGATCCATGAGTAACATGCATTATATTATGGGTATCAAAGTTAGTCTGTCAATTGAAGCCATGCTTAGTGGTGAAAGTTTTCATTGGCCAAGAAATTGGAGAGACTTTAATCATCATTTTCTTCTTGCTTAACAATTCTCTTCTATATTATTGACTTGTCTTGTATGAATACATCTTGCTTATGAAACTATTGTTATAACTTACCTTTTGATTCAAAGTAGGATATGAGAATTTGGGGAAAAAGATATGATCGAGTTGTTCTACATGCAATGGTTATTTCAATTATAAACAAGGGGTATTTGCTAGAGCCTCCATGTATGTTGCCATACTTTGAATGATTGCTAAATATGGATATCTTGTATGACCTGAACATATGATGGTACATGCCGACATTTATTTTATCGCACATAATATGTTTCATAAGCTTGTTTGCTTGAGAACGAGCAAAGGTTTAAGCTTCGGGAAATTGATGCATGCACTTTGTATCATCATATTTGCATCATGTTGCTCTAGTTTAAATTGTTGTTTACATTGGTACATGCGGTGATCTGGCATACCACTGCATAATGTAGTACACTATAGTCATTGACATAACACCAATGAAACACCATTCCACTAGTATTACATCCCTTAGAGTCGTACAACAGAAACATAACAGATCCAACACATGACTATAGGTTACAACTTGACTCTTTACAAAAGATCCAAAGAACACTCTAGGTTATAGAGAGAGTAAGAAACTTCTCACAAATAAGAACCAGAAATAACAACTCATAAATATCATACTAATAACATGAGTATATAACTATTTGGCTTGCAAATGCTTCTATTGCATTTCTCTACAGAAGTAGGTTTTATGGTTAGATATTGTACTCTATTCCAATCAGCAACTTCGTCTTCACTTCAGTTGATGAATGTGCTATCTCCATTGACTTCATTGAAGATCTTGAGTTTTTGATGATGATTCCTTTGAGCATCAGTTGGTGCCGACGTCATCCTCATCGGCTTTAGAAACTATCAAGGGTTAAGAATATACGGTTGAGTACGAGCGTACTCAGCAAGTTTACTAAAAACAAGTATTTGATGCACTAACTATAGCCACAGACCAAAGGTCATAGGCTATGTAGGTTTTTGTAAACATTTCTTCAAAGATTGCTTTTATTATGAAAAACTATGCCCGTCAGCCTTCACAAGTTGATTAGAACTTCGTGGAGTTCCTTTCCTGTAGCGTTCGCAACTCCTTCCCAAAACAGGGAGTAACATGTCACACGTTTTTACACTCTATAGAGGTGCGTTGCTTTACCCCATGAGAGACCTTAGCCTTGTTGAACATCCGAGTTGCATTCTCGTCCACACTTCCTTGGTGTGGGGCCCAGTCTAAGATCCAAGCCAATCATTGTCCTTCTTCGCGACCCCATATGCCAGCACGAATCCCAAGAAGAAATACCTCTGTTAACCCCCATATAGGCAGATATAACTCTGGTAGACCCCTTGGAGACTCTAGCGAGCAGATCATGTCCCTGGTAGCCCCCAACAAAGTGGCAGATCTACCTCCGATATCCCCTCAAAGATAATATAGATACCAAGATCCTGGGGCACTGAGGGGTCCCACCCTTGTACTGAGTCCCCGCAAGGAATCCCAGCGTCACGATATGGTCATCCGCTGACATATGAAAGGAAGAAGATCCAGCAAACTTCACCAGAGAACATATAGATCTCATGGTTAACGCATAATCTACAGCGCAAGAATCACTGGCAACATTGGTTATTAAATCCTAGAGGATACATTTCCGAGCAATGACGGTTCCATTGCCGGTCATAATAGATTAGCTGATCACCCTGGATCAGTAACCAATAGTTCAAGTTAACTATGAAAATAGTGTTTCCTGCCATCCTTTTTGAAATGCAGGTGTTAACAGCGTTTGCAAATACTTGATAGAAAATAACCAAAGGACATGAGCAAGAGCGAACTTGTCTTTGTGATCACAAGATTATGCAATCATGGTCTTCGAGACGATATAAAATCCAATATCTAAAAACAACATTATTGGTACGGTAAGGACTAATGTTTAAAGAAGCAATATGCATGCATAAGTAATGTAATGCATTTTGTAAAATCCCGAGATATTTCCCCATTAACATGGATGAGTTAAACTTAGGTGATGTCGTTAAGATTTTGTTATTCTTCAAGTTTACTACGCAAGTAAATATATCTACAAAATACTTAAAAGTTTAACATAGAAAATATACAAGTAAAGTACAATAACAACATATAATTATGGTTGGTTATCTCATGAAACTCTTATGAAAACTCATGTTTTAAGTTGTTAGGACTTAAAAGGAATAACATAGTGTTTTGTTTGAAGTGGCAAAAAGAATAACTTTCGAAGAAAATACTTATTACACTAAGTTTAATAATTTGTAGTGTTCTTAAAACACATTCGATGGTTATTTGAATTTCCCAAACGATGTTAAGTTAATGTGTTCCTCGCTGGTTGAGTGACAGACCAAAGTTAACTATAAAATATAACTAGGACTAAGATAAAGTAATCTTATATTATGGCCGAGTTCAAAAGTCTTCTTCGATATGATTGATGATGAATTTGTATAGGTATTGAGTATAGCTCTACGAATCTAAATTTAATGAGTCGACGATAGGTAAGTTATAGAGCTAAAGCTAATTATGAGGTATGGTGATATCATTATTTGGTTTGCTTAACTCATATTAAACTTTACAGTTATGTTAAATATGGTGAAAGAGATGGATTCATTCACTCCCAACATAAGTGAATGATGCATAAGGTTGATTTGGAAGTTATTGGTTATAATTGATTTAAGACTCTAAAGGAATATTAAATAGTTAGCAATTTATACTCAAGTTTTATTATAAATCCTAATTATGGTTTAAGGCTTAGTACTTAGACTTCAAGGACTCTTTTTAGAAGTATAATATTTTGTTAGATTATATGTTTATTCCTACTTAGGAAATAATTTTGAAGTGTTAACTTATGACAAAACAAGTATTTATTTTGAATAAATTAGATAAGTAACGATTTATTACTTTAGAATCTTAAAACCATTTTAAATACCACAAGTAGCATTTTTCTAGTAAAATATACTTATTTAAGATCTTAAAGATGATTTTTATTTATTTTTAAGTATTATTTTTATTTTTATAAAATTCCACAAAGTATTAAATTTTCTTAAATATTTGCTTCAAGTTTTATTTGTAAAAAAATTGAGTTAGTATTTGTATAAAATAGTAGATTTATTTTTATATGCAAAAAATGGTTTTTTATTCATTTTTATGACTTTCCTTATTTTATTAAATTTCACTTAGGATTTTTGTAGCCTTAATATTTAGTTGTAATTTATTTAAATCAAACAAGTGAAGTTATATTTTTCTTTGGTAGAGATTATTTTTGTGATCATTTTGATATATTAAATGCATTTTTAGGATTTTTCTATATTTTGTTAGGGCTTAAATATTATTAGGGGTATTTTGGTCTTTTGGTATGTTATTAAAGATTTCTTTTTATTTAAAACCTGGGTCTGGCCCTTTAGGCTGGCCCAGCCCAACTCGACCCAGTCGGTTTGGGTCAAACCCACCACTCTCCTCTCTCTCAAGACATGGCCCTCTTCTCTCTGGCGACCACGCGGTGTCACCGCCGTCGCCCACCGATTCCGGAAGGTTACGGTCGCTCCGGCCGCCGTTCTTGCTGACTCAGTCGACGACACCGCATCGACTGGTCTAATTCGATTTGTCATGCGAGCTTTATTTTGGTCGTGTCATACCCTCTCCAATGGCTAGGGTTTCAACATCCTCTATGGTGCGGTGCTTCGGCGACCTCTTGATGCCACCCTGGTGGTCTAGCGATGAGTGTACGCCCATGCCGCCTGTCTGCTTCCTCTTCTCGAGCTTAAGTGAGTACCACGGGAAAATTCCTCTCTTTAGTCCCCTCTCTCACTCTTTTCTCTGTTCCTCACTCCTCTCTCTCTACATCAAACGCTAGTTAGGGTTTCCCCCTTATGTGCAAGCAGTAATCCTCATATGCTTGCTTGATAATGTTCCTATGGTACCTACAATACCATCTTCTCCCTCATTAGATCCTGAATTCAGTGTTGCTATAAATCAATGTTATTTTGCTTCATATGTTTGATGATGATCAACTGGTACTGTCTTGATTTGGTATGGTATATGTGCTGTGAAATAGGCTTAAATTTAAGATTATCAATCTTCCTACAAATCTAAGTACAACAATGATAGATTTTGTTGCATTAACCTAAGTTGGTTTCTAAAATAAAACTTGTTAGTAATCTGTTTTCATCTTGAGATAATCCATTGTGGTGGTTCTAATGCTAATAGATGTAATGTTGCTCTCTAGGTATATCATACTTGAGTTTCTGTGAATGGTTCTTACATATAATGTTGAGAGAAATGATTTACTAAAGAAAAGGCACTCTGTTGATTAGCAGAGCAATTAGATATACTGATTTGAGATGGAATTATCACTCCTGTGATTTATGGTGTGAAAATGTGGTTGACTTTGGCATTGATTTAATTTCTTATCCTTTTTGACAGTGAACACCCATGAACTTGATCAATAATGGATTGTCGAACTTGACAGATAACTATGGTGTCTATGAATCCTAACAATATTTACTTAGGAAAATGATTTACCTCTTTTGGGTATGCTCTATAAGTCGTACTTTCTTATATACTTGTTGTTGTTAATATGTTAGTAAATATCTTAGATGATTCCTAGCCTTTTAAGTTGGGAAAATGATTTTATGGTCAAAAGTTGATTCCTAGAGATAACATCTAGGAACATGATTTAAAGCATGTTGATGTTGCTAAATCGTGATAGTGGCTTGCTAGCTTTAGGGTTGCTATTGTGGTGCCTCCAATTGGGAGTGTGCATAGTAGTAACCTTATATAGCATGATCTGCTACTGACCTTGTTGGCTTATTGTCAGAGTTTAGATTTGGGGAATAGTCCATGATGCAAAAGATTGAGAGTTTAATTTTGGATAAGATCATATTATTATAAGATAAGAACAATTGCTATGGTTGCCCAACTAACCTCATGATGAGATGTATATACCACTTGTATGTACATCTGAGGGTTTTCCCTTTTTCCATACACTGTGCGTATTGAAAATGGATAAGAGCAAGCTAATATGATGGATCTCTTATTAACCTATGAGCAGAGTTATCTAATGCAGATGATGGTTTGTTGATGTTTGTGTAGTTGATCTTGATCACTAGCTTGGTCAGATCTTCTCCTTGATCTGGTGCTTTCTTCTTGGCTTGGTGTTAACACCCGGATTTTTAATCCCAGATGCCTGTTATGCCATACATCGCAATCCCAGGATTACCATTTTTGCGAGACATAATAGATTGGATATCACAATACATCACCCATTACAAACCATAATAAGGTCTTACACAAATAAAGGATCTCATGATCCAGTCTTAATACAAATAAGTAGCAGAATAATAAGCGTAGCGGTGGGCTCCATCTTTAGTATCACAGGCAATGCTGACGATGGGAGATGATCCTAGTTGTCATAGCCATCCCGCTGTCCTTCTTCTGCATAGTCCTCCTCATAGTCTGGCCACGAGAATAGCCAGGGACAAAGCCTACTCGCAAACTATCACTAACAAGTAAGGTAGTTCTAGTAGGAATGCTAAGTTCTAAGTTTATTTGTAAAGTTAAGTTTGAAACCTAAGCTGAGTTCAGAAACAAAGAAGATAAAATAAAGTTCTAAATCACCTAAGTGGGAACTTAGTTTTCATAGTCACAACCCTGTTGTGGTCAAGTCATGTCACAATTCATTTCATAAGTCATTTGGAAAAACATCTGACGAGGAACAGTATGGCCACTCCAATGTCCATGACCGCGGACGCGGTTATTCGAATAGTTTGACACTCTGCAGAGGTGGTACACTTTCACCACAAAATTCGATACATCCGTCAGGGATAACCCTGAATCATCATACTTAGTATGCGGATAATCAATCATAACCTTTCCTTTACACACTCTAGTATAAGCACCTCTCCTATGAGCTTGGCCTCCTAGCCATGGCCATCTGCCATCCTGGGAACTGCATAGGTGGACAACATCAAGAGGTAGCCTCAGCTCAAACCTGTTCCACGAGGGAACCCATACTAATGCATATAAACTTCCGGATAAGCCCTACCCAATTCAGGTATTGTGGTTGTACGGTAAATTTGGAATGGTATCGCATCCGAACCCAACCATCAGTTTTTATAAAGGGGGTAAGGCTCATGCCTCAACATTTTCATCATCATAAACCATTTGTGTTTCTCAACACATGTCAAAACATCTCAATAGAATGACTCATCATTCCAAGGTTTTCATAAGCATTTTCATCAAGTATTCCTATCTAGAGTGATCAAGTTTTTTGGTTTAGCTCTAACCACAAGTTAAGAGTGTTCACTAAGGTGGGATGCTAATATCAATCTCTTTCCATAGAATGACATCTAGTATAGGCCAAGTTTTATACTCTTTATGCTATCTAAACTACTTTCTAAAAGCTCACAAAGCATTACTAGGAGTAAAGAAACTTTGATAAAGCAAAAGTAAAACTTGTAAGTAAAACTTGGGATGGGTATAAATCAAGAGGTCTAACCAAAGCATGCCTAACGCATCTTGCTTAGGTTATTTTGCATCTAGTGATGGCTTTCAAGTATTAGCTTGCCAATAATAGCTTGCCTTGATTGGTGCGGTGGTTGAAATTTTCCTCGTCTTCTTCGGGGTAGAACTCCTCCTCCTCGTAGACTTGGTCGGTACTATTGTCTATAATACATACATGATACACAAATCACCAAACAATACTTAACTAGTATATTTAGCACACTAAGGCACATACTTGATGATCTAATATCATCACAATCATCATAAGATTTAATGAACTAGTTTCATTTATTTTATTTGAGAAAAGTAATTTCTACTCATTGAAATTAATTAAGATTTAATATTCTCCAATTAAAATATGGGATCATGTGGACACATGTCATCACCACATATTCTAATACATGGGAATGTGATTTAAATGTTGGATCATATTTCAATAAGTTTAACTTTATTATTTAAATGATTTAAAGTGACTAGAAATGCCTATATAGCATTATTTTGGTACTAGTCCAAAGTCACTGAATGCAAACCTAAATATTCTTACATATTCAGATAGTTATTGTCAAATGTGATTTTTGAGAGTTGGAATCAACTCAAAACCCATTATGGTTGATTTTTGAAAAATGTTTGAATGTAGAAAAGTCTTTGTTTTGTTATTTTTACTATATGAGATCTATAACTCCAATTGATTTAAATTCAATGGGCTTGGATAGCATTTTAATTATATTTTTAACAAAATTTGAATTATTCATTTTGGTTTAGTATAACTCTCTGAATTGATTTTTAAACTAGTGGACGGAATTGAGTTTAAACTTAATTAGAAAAATCTTTATTTGAATATGCGAGCTAAGGCGGGAAACTAAATGGGCAGCCGATTAGCTCCCGTGGCCAGAGGGCAAGACAGAGGAGGTCCACGTCGTGAGACATCTAACTCGAAGCGGTATCTGCTAATCCAGACCGTTCAATCAAATTCTAATCTAACGGCCAGAGTTCATCGTCGACGACGAATTGGTCGCTGGTGAGAACTAACCCTAGCGGCTTGGTAGGGGGCGATTGGGGGCTTACCAGGGCTCCAGCTAACGTGGCGATGGGGGCGATCTAACTGGTGGATGATGGCAGACTCAAGCGTGGTCGTGGCGCCTCCTGGGGTGGTTGCAATCGATGGCTCCCTTTCTCCTCTGCTGCGGTGAGCTTCAGCACAATTCTGGCGCTGAGGGCTCGAGCGGCTCCGGGGATGGTGTGAGGGGATCAATGGAAGGTGCTGAGTGTTGGAGTGTGGATAAAAGGGGTTGGGGAGGTCTCTTTTTATAGCTCGACAAGGGGACCGTGAGGTGCGACGGTGAGCTCGTCGGTGACGATGGTACAGGGGGCTAATGGCATGGGAGAGGTAGGCGGACGGTGCTCTGCCTCCTGGCGGTCATCTACGGCGTAATGGCGCGGCTAGGGATGGTGGCGTTTGGTCGGGCATGGCTGGCGCTCTGAGCGGGAGCGGCGGCGTTCGACGCGGCTCACGGCAGATGCTGGTTGCATGGCGGGAAATGGGCATGTCCGGGAGTGTGCTGGGGTCAAGGCGGGCATGGCGGGCGGGCTATGGTCGGGCGGCGTGTCTTGCCTTAGACGCTGGCGCACTAGTTCCCGGACAGGCGCAGGCTCGGTGCACGGCTTCTCTGAGGTGCTCCAGTGCTCGGCTGCGTCCGTGGGGTGGACAGGGGGTCGCGGTAGGGTGCGACGGAGCTATGGGACATGTTGGGTAGGTGCGGCGTGGTCTTTGGCACGTTGGCCCCGGTCGGCCAGCGACGGCCATATTCAGGCGACGCGCCACTGTACTCCACGGTGAAGGGGGATGTTGGTCTGGGCTGGGTTGGATCAGAGGGGACAGGGGAAGAGTAAAGAGGGCAATGCATTGAAGGATCACTGCTCAAAATAGTAGAATTAGGCTAGAGTTTATTCTGTGTCTACAAGGTGGTCGGTCAAATGGCCGCAAGAAAGTTTTATTTGAATTTTGAGAAGATTTTTGGTGAGGGTGTTGATCTTATGCTTGGTCATCTATGGTTGCTTGGGTTTGTCAAGGTGAACTCATTTGAGTGGTTTTTGAAAAAGTGGGATCTATTCATATGAAATGGATTCCATTTTCCAATGCCATTTAAAATTGGTGTTTAAATGTTTTTGTAAGATTTCAAAGTGGGCCTTGGTAGATCTTTACTTGTACTAGCAAGGGGTGAAAAGAGTTGAGAATGTTTCTGTTTGAATTTGACTTCTAGGAACACCTAAAGTGACCTAGTGGGTTAAAATGGCCAAAGTGAACATTTGGTCTTTTTATTCTTATTTGATTTCTTTTTCTTTGGATTTTGTTTGGGAATGATCTAGATGATGTGGCATTCACCTTTGAATCATTTCACAACCATTAGAGCAAACAAACATGGCAATTTCAAACAATTCTATATTAATGCAAACACACATGCATTCATAATTGTTTTTAATAAAAAAGTTTTTGTTAACCCTAAACTGGGTGATTTGGATCTTGATTAACCTTGATTAAAGTTTTGGGATGTTACAAACCTTCCCCCCTTAAACAAAATCTCGTCCCGAGATTTAAGAAAAAACTAGGAACTAAAGGGATCTGGAAACTCAGTCCTAATGTAATCTTCTCGCTCCCAAGTGGTTTCTTCTTCGGTGTGGTTGCTCCATTGGATCTTGAGAAATTTGATGCTCCGGGTCCTGGTGGTTCTGAAGGCTTCTTCCAAGATACGAATGGGCACTTCATGATTCGTCAGATCCTTGTTGATATCAACGGCTCGGTGATCGATGTTCTTGAAAACTTCGGTCTTCTCCGACACTTCCAAGCATTTGCGAAGTAACGAGATATGGAACACATTATGGATGGCGGACATCTCTTCTGGCAGTTCCAGCTGATATGATACTTCTCCTCGATGTTTCAGAATCTTGAATGGTCCGATATATCTGGGGCCTAACTTTACTTTCAGACTAAAACGTTGCGTTCCCTTCAACGACAAAACCTTGAGATACACAAAATCTCCGACATTGAAAGTCAGGTCTCTATGTCTCTTGTCGGCATAACTCTTTTGTCTGGATTGGGCGGTCTTGAGGTGCTCACAGACTTTTTGAACCTTCTCTTCGGATTCTCGTAGGATGTCAGGTCCGAAAATCTGACTCTCTCCTACTTGCGACCAATTCAAAGGGGTACGACACTTTCTTCCATATAGGAACTCAAATGGTGCCATTTGCAAGCTGGCTTGATAACTGTGTTGTATGAGAATTCTGCAAAGGCAGACAATCTTCCCATTTTGATCCATACTCTAACACACAAGCTCTCAACATATCTTCTAATATTTGGTTGACTCTTTCAGTCATCCGTCACTGTGGGTGATAAGTATCTGAAATTAAACTTGGTTCCTAATCCTTCTTGGACTTTCTGCCAAAATCTCGAGGTAAATTGGGTTCCTCGATCCGATACTATGGTCTTGGGGGTTCCATGCAAACTGACAATTCTGGCAATGTATAACTCTGCTAGCTTTGAACTCTCGTAGGTTGTCTTGACAGGTATAAAATGGGCTACCTTGGACAGTCTATCAATGATGACCTAGATTGAGTCATTTCCCCTACTAGAAGTAGGCAAACCGGTGATAAAGTCCATTCCGACGGAATCCCATTTCCATTCTGGAATCTGCAAGGGTTGCAACAGTCCTGTGGGTCTCTAATGTTCTGCTTTGACTCTCTGACAGATATCACACTTGGCGATGTAGCTTCCGATTTCTCTCTTCATCTTGTGCCACCAAAATTGCTTCTTCAAATCTTGATACATCTTCGTTTCTCCGGGGTGGATAGAATTAAGAGTATCATGAGCTTCTTGCATGATAACTTGCTTCAACTCCGAATCTGTTGGCACACAGATACATCCTTTATACCACAAAACTCCTTCTTCATCTTTGATGAATCTAGGTACCTTTTCTGTACCAATACGACGCTTGATTTTGTCGATACTTTCATTTCCCTTCTGGGCTTCCTTGATCTGGCTAATCAAAGTGGGTTGAAGTTCAATGCTAGCTAAAAATCCTTTGCTAACTAGCTCAGTTCTAAACTGCTCCAACTCTTCATGCAAACTTGGTTGGGCTTCTTTAATCATGGTGTTTAACCTACACGGCAATCTGCTAAGAGCATCCGCTACCACATTGGCTTTGTCGGGGTGATAGTGAATGTCAAGGTCATATTCCTTGATTAACTCTATCCATCTCCTTTGCCTCATATTTAGCTCCTTTTGAGTGAAAATATACTTCAAGCTCTTGTGATCTGAATAAATCTTACAGCGATTACCCATAAGGTAATGACGCCATGTCTTCAAGGCTAAAACTACAGCTGCTAATTCAAGATCATGGGTAGGGTAGTTCTGCTCATGCTGCTTGAGTTGTCTGGATAGATATGCTATGACTTTGCCTTCTTGCATCAACACACATCCGAGACCAATCTTGGATGCATCACAATACACGTCGAACGGCTTCTTGATATCTGGCATAATCAATATTGGGGCTGAAATCAATCTCTTCTTGAGCTCTTGGAAACTTGCTTCACATTTGTCGGTCCATTCAAACTTCTTGTTCTTCTTCAATAATTGGGTCATGGGTCTTGCGATGCTCAAAAATCCTTCTACGAACTTGCGGTAATATCCCGCTAATCTGAGAAAAGCACGGACTTGGGTTTGAGTGGTTGGGGCTTCCCATTCTTCAACATCTTTGATCTTGGCGGGATCAACAGCGACTCCTCCTGCCGACACAATATGTCCGAGGAATCCTACTTCTTTCAGCCAAAACTCACATTTGCTGAACTTGGCATACAACTAATGTTTTCTAAGGGTTTCAAGGATGATTCTCAGGTGTTGCTCATGGTCTTCTTCTGACTTGGAGTAGATAAGAATATCATCGATAAACACTACGACAAACTTATCCAGAAAGTTCATAAAGATCTTATTCATGAGATTCATGAAATAAGCGGGAGCATTGGTTAATCCAAAAGACATGACCGTATACTCATACAATCCATATCTGGTGGTAAAGGCGGTCTTTGGAATATCCGTTGCACGAATCTTCAGTTGGTGATAACCAGTCCTAAGATCAATCTTAGAAAACATTTTGGCACCAGTCAACTGATCAAACAGATCCTCTATCTTTGTCAATAGGTACTTGTTCTTGATGGTGACATCATTCAGCTTCATGTAATCTGTGCACAAACGGTTGCCTCCATCTTTCTTGTCGACGAACAACACGGGCGATCTCCATGGTGATGTGCTTGGTTGAATCAAGCCTTTCTCCAGCATAGCATCCAGTTGCTTCTTCAGTTCCACTAACTCTGATGGGTTCATGCTATAGGGTCTCTGAGCTATGGGTCTGGTTCTAGGAATTAGTTCAATAATGAACTCAATATCCCGATTTGGGGGCATACCGGGCAATTCATCTAGGAATACGTCGGGGTATTCACAGACTACTCTGACTTGGTCTATGGTTGGTAGGGCTAGACTCATGTTGCATTTGAATTGACGGGGTAAGGTTTCAGATATATGCTCTACTGATACTCCAGAGCTACTGGTCATGGTGATGGATTTCTTGGCACAGTCGATCAATCCTTTATGCTTCGACATCCAATCCATTCCTAGTACTACTTCCAAACCTTTGGTTCCAAGTACTATTAGATTGGAATAAAAATCTATCCCATGTATTCTAATAGGCACAGCCTTGCAAATTTTTCTAGCTTTGGTGGTTGAACCAGGTATTTGAACTATCATAACATGATTCAAGTTGGTTGGGTGAATCTTACTAGTGCATGCAAATTCTTCAGTAACAAACGAGTGCGATGCTCCAGAATCAAACAAAACTCTTGCTAATACTGAATTAACAGAAAACATACCCAGCACGACATCTGGCGCTTCTTGGGCTTCTTCGGCATTCATGTGGAAGAGACGGCCATTGCGGTTGTGCGAGTTCCCTAGGGCGAATCTTCTTCCGGGCTGAACACGGCGCTGCTGCTGAGCTGGGGCATTCACATTGGCAGTGGCGGCAATCTTCTTGGGACACTCATTGGAGTAGTGACCCTTCACTCCACACTCAAAACAAGTAATCTGGGACTTGTCTTTGGCTGCAACAGGCATGGCATTGCTTCCAGTCCTTTGGGCAGTATTGTTGTTGTTGTTGTTGTTGTTGGACTTGGGTGGTGCACGGTTTAAGTTGTTGGAGTTTCCAGGGTGGTTGTTGTTGTTCCCTCCAGTCTTCACATTTCCTCCGCTACAGTTGGGGTAGCTTGGACGAGACATTGGGGGTCTATTGTTCCACAGGGCATATCCTGCAGGCGGGTTGGGGCGATACTTCTGGGCAGTGTGGGACCCAGCTTGGTGCATCATCCGATGTTTGTGGTTGTCATTCTCTTGGATGATCTTCCCTTCCATCTAGATGGCAGAGTCGACTAGTTCTTCGAGATCGTCAAAACAGATGTTGACTAGTACCGTCTGCATCTCATCATGCAGTCTGTTTAGGAATCTCTCCTTCTTCTTGGCTTCAGTGTTGATCTCATCCGGTGCATACCTGGCGAGGGACAAGAATCTGTCACTGTACTCCACTACAGTCATTCTACCTTGCTTTAGTTCTCTGAATTCATCTCTCATTCTTGTGACTAAACCCTGTGGCACATGGGTGCGGCTGAACTTGACCTTGAAAGCTTCCCACGTCATCACTTGACCGTGGTTGATCATGCGAGTGATGTTCCACCATGCTCTTACATCTCTTGCCAGATAGTGGGTGGCAAATAGAACTTTCTCGTTGGCATCCACTCCTGCGACTAGGTTATTCTCCATGGCCTGTAACCAATCATCAGCATCCAGTGGGTCTTCAGACTTGCTAAAGATAGGGGGATTGGTATTCTGGAAGTTTTTAAGTTTGGATCCATGATGATCTTGATTTCCTTGGGCCTAATTATTGTGGGCCATCTGGGCAATCTGTTGCAGGGTGGCTAGGTTGGCTTGGCGCTCTGCCCTACTAGCTTCACGGTCAGAAACTAGCATCTACAGAATCTGCAGCATCGGGTCCTACGATGAGCTGCTCCCTCCTTGGTTTCCACGAGTCATCTGAAGATTGCGATAGATAAAGGGGTAAGAGGGAAAGTTCTAAGGTTCATGGTTTTGGTTTCAAAGCTAAAACTTTGAGTTTGAACTCAGATTTTGCAAGCTAACTTCTTCTCATTCATTCATTCAAGCAAAGCACACGATACAAACACACACACCACAACATGAAAGGAAACAGATGGTTTTAAGAACCATTCTGTAAGCTAATACATTGCAAATGTATCTATAATTTTTGATGTTCCATGCTTGGTTTTATCCACTTTCTTGTGTTTTGTCCACACTTTGGAGTACTTTTCATATGATTTCTTGGACTAACCTATTAACAAGAGCCACAGTGTTACGCCTGTTTTCTCCGATTTTGGTTCCAGGAAAGTCGAAAATGAATATTCTCGAATTGGACGGGACAAAAGCCAAAGTGCCTATTTTCCGGAAGTCATCGGATGCGAATACGAGGCGGAGAAGGGCTGGGGGCCACCACCACACAGCCACATGGCCGAGGCCTAGACGCGCCGAGGTGGTGCCCGACCCAGCACCTCGGCCTCTCCTTCCGCCTATATATTGCCCTCGGACGAAAACCCTAAGTACCCGATCAAGAATCCATGAAAGAGTGCAGAGGCCGTCATCTCCATCCCTAGATCGGGAGGGATCTGAAGCTCTTCCCGGCACCCTGCCGGAGAGGGGAATTCACCCTGGAGGCCTTCTTCATCATCATGCAAGCCTCCGGTGTGATGCGTGAGTAGCTCATCTCTAGACTACGGGTCCATGTAGTAGCTAGATGGCTGGTTCTCCTCCTTTGTGCTTTCATGTCTAGATCTTGTGAGCTCCGTTCATGATCAAGATCATCTATTTGTAATTCTGCATGTTGTGTTTGCGGGGATCCGATGGATATTGAGATGCTATTTCAGATTGATTATTGATTCTATCATGTCTTTGTTATTTGTGATATTGCATACTTTCCGTTGTTAGTAGCTATCTTGGCCAAGTAGATGCTAGCAACTCCAAGAGTTAGTATTTATGCTCGATAGTGGGTTCATGCCTCTGGTAATTTGGGGAAGTGACAGAAATCTCTAAGGTACTAGATGTGTTGTTGCTACTAGGGAGAAAACAACAACCCTTTGTTCATAGAACAATCATATTGTTTACTTCACACGCAATTCATAAAGCAATAATCTGTTGCTTGCAACTTAATACTGGAGGGGGTTCGGATGATAACTTGAAAGTGGATTATTAGTCATAGATGCAGTTGGATGGCGGTCTATGTATAATGTTTTAATGCCCAATCAAGTTCCAAAGGAGTCAAGATGATTAGTATATGCATGTATTGCTTTCTCGATGTTTGTCAAGTGCCCCGCTGTAATTTGTTCACCCATCATGTTATCTATCTTAAGGAGAGACACCTCTAGTGAACTATGGATCCCGGTCCTTTCTTTTACATACAATCTACAAACTGTTTACTGCTTTGTGTTTACTTTCTGCAAACTATTACTTCCTTCCATTCGATACAGTTAATCCTTTGTTTTCAGCAAAACCGATGAGATTGACAACTTCATCGCAAGTTGGGGACAAAGTTCTGTGGTTGTGTTGTGCAGGTCTCCACGTTGCTACTAGCACCGGTAGTGCGCCCTGCCAAGGCCCAGCTAGCAACACCTTTGGGGTATTTCCTTTCTCCTACTGGTTCGATTAAACCTTGGTTTCATAACTGAGGGAAACTTGCTGCTGTGCTCATCATACCTTCCTCTTGGGGTTCCCAACGAGCTCTACATCAATATTGAGCCATCATAAGCTAAGATACAACAGGACCGATACTTCTCACTCCTACGATAGTTCCCTAGTGCATCTACTCATCATCGATGAAGTCGGAGTCATCATCGTCGGTGTAGAAGTCCATGACATCATCCTCCAGATAGTCATTGTCATCACTAAGGTATGAGTGAATATCCCCCTGGATGTCTTCACCTTCTTCTTCTTCTTATTTTGCTGCAAGCTGAGCTTCTTGCTCCTGGATGGTCTTCTCGAGGTCGGCCACCTTCTTGCGAAGATGAGCGATGGTGCGATCCTTCTTCTCGCGTTGCCGGCAAAGTGACTGATGATCCTTGACGAGCAGTGAGAAAGTTTGGGCCTTCTGGGCGGCAATGGCAAGGTTGTGGTTGGCGTAGGCTCGAGCATTGTCCAATTCCTTCTGTTTGTCATACAGTAGGAAGTCCAGGTTCTCCACTTGGCGCTTCAATTCCGGGTGACTTGGCATCTCTAGTGGCATTCCCATAGAATCACGCCTTGCATAGTGAGCAAAGCGAGTTCCCTGGATCAAGTTGACATTCTGTCCGCAAAGACGGGCGAGAGCTTCATGCATAGCCCTGGCTAATCCATCTAGCCAGTTGTTCTCTCTCACGGTGAATTGAATCTTCTCGGAAAGGGGTGCCTCCATCTTGCCTCGAAGATAAGCAACTATCAGCCATTGTAAATCTCCTCCTAGAAAGTCCTTGAGTTGGGCTCCGAAGAATTCCGGATGCGGGTGCTCAAGGTACTCAGACAGTGCATCAAGACCCCTCTCGAAGATCAGTTGGCCTCCGTTGCCCAACTGGTAGAACTTGCAGTACTGAACTTCCATCTATAAGAATTTAGGATGAGAAAGTTAGTGAGGTGATCAAGTGTGTCCAATTTTATGGAGTAATGTAAGAATTTTTGAGGAACATGAATCTTTTTGAAAGAATCCCAAGGGTAAGAGGGGAAATAGGTTTTCACAAATACTCACTTCTTTTTGTTTTGAAACTAAGTTTTTGTTCGTACATCCATTCTAACTACGATCTCCTATGGTCAGGATGGCTCTGATACCAACTTGTCAACACCTGGATTTTTAATCCCAGATGCCTATTATGCCATACATCACAATCCCAGGATTACCATTTTTGCGAGACATAACAGATTGGATATCACAATACATCACCCATTACAAACCATAATAAGGTCTTACACAAATAAAGGATCTCATGATCCAGTCTTAATACAAACAAGTAGCGGAATAATAAGCGTAGCAGTGGGCTCCATCTTCAGTGTCATAGGCAATGCTG
The DNA here is from genome assembly GCA_023614405.1 of Avena insularis. Taxonomy (NCBI): domain Eukaryota; kingdom Viridiplantae; phylum Streptophyta; class Magnoliopsida; order Poales; family Poaceae; genus Avena; species Avena insularis. The sequence goes on along the minus strand of CM042696.1, from coordinate 459,175,474 downwards.
GCGATGGGAGATGATCCTAGTTGTCGTAGTCATCTTGTTGTCCTTCTTCCGGATAGTCCTCCTCATAATCTAGCCACGGGAATAGCCAGGGACAAAGCCATGAATACTCTTTAAGTACTCGCACACTATCACTAACAAGTAAGGTAGTTCTAGTAGGAATGCTAAGTTCTAAGTTTATTTGTAAAGTTAAGTTTGAAACCTAAGCTGAGTTCAGAAACAAAGAAGATAAAATAAAGTTCTAAATCACCTAAGTGGGAACTTAATTTTCATAGTCACAACCCTATTGTGGTCAAGTCATGTCACAATTCATTTCATAAGTCATTTGGAAAACATCGATGAACGGAAGCCACTGGCCAATGTCCATGTCCATGATCATGACGCGGCTATTCGAATAGTTTGACACTCTGTAGAGGTGGTACACTTTCACCACAAAATTCGATACATCCGTCAGGGATAACCTTGAATCATCATACTTAGTATGCGGATAATCAATCATAACCTTTCAATTACACACTATAGTATAGGCACCTCCCCTATGAGCTTGGCCTCCCAGCCATGGCCATCTGCCATCTTGGGCACTACATAGGTGGACATCATCAAGAGGTAGCCTCATCTCAAACCTCTTCCGCGAGGGAACCCATACTAATGCATATAAACTTCCGGCTAAGCTCTACCCAATTCAGGTATTGTGATTGTACGGTAAATTTGGAATGGTATCGCATCTGAACCCAACCATCAGTTTTTATAAAGGGGGTAAGGCTCATGCCTCAACATTTTCATCATCATAAACCATTTGTGTTTCTCAACACATGTCAAAACATCTCAATAGAATGACTCATCATTCCAAGGTTTTCATAAGCATTTTCACCAAGTGTTCCCATCTAGAGTGATCAAGTTTTTGTTTTAGCTCTAACCACAAGTTAAGAGTGTTCACTAAGGTGGGATGCTAATCTCAATCTCATGCCATAGAATGACATCTAGTATAGGCCAAGTTTTATACTCTTTATGTTATCTAAACTACTTTCTAAAAGCTCACAAAGCATTACTAGGAGTAAATAAACTTTGATAAAGCAAAAGTAAAACTTGTAAGTAAAACTTGGGATGGGTATAAATCAAGAGGTCTAACCAAAGCATGCCTAATGCATCTTGCTTAGGTTATTTTGCATCTAGTGATGGCTTGCAAGTATTAGCTTGCCAATAATAGCTTGCCTTGATTGGTGGAGTGGTTGAAATTCTCCTCATATTCTTGGAGGTAGAACTCCTCCTCCTCGTAGACTTGGTCGGTACTATCGTCTATAAATACATACGGGATACACAAATCACCAAACAATACTTAACTAGTATATTTAGCACACTAAGGCACATACTTGATGATCTAATATCATCACAAGATTTAATGAACTAGTTTCATTTATTTTATTTGAGAAAAGTAATTTCTACTCATTGAAATTAATTAAGATTTAATATTCTCCAATTAAAATATGGGATCATGTGGACACATGTCATCACCACATATTCTAATACATGGGAATGTTATTTAAATGTTGGATCATATTTCAATAAGTTTAACTTTATTATTTAAATGATTTAAAGTGACTAGAAATGCCTATATAGCATTATTTTGGTACTAGTCCAAAGTCATTGCATGCAAACCTAAATATTATTACATATTCAGATAGGTATTGCCAAATGTGATTTTTGAGAGTTGGAATCAACTCAAAAGCCATTATGGTTGCTTTTAAAAAAATGTTTGAATGTAGAAAAGTCTCTGTTTTGTTTTTTTACTATATGTGATCTATAACTCCAATTGATTTAAATACAACGGGCTTGGATAGATATTTTAATTATCTTTTTAACAAAATTTGAATCATTCATTTTGGTTCAGTAGAACTCTCTGAATTGATTTTTAAACTAGTGGACAGAATTGAGTTTAAACTTAATTGGAAAAATCTTTATTTGAATCTGTGGGCTAAGGCGGGAAACTAAATGGGCCGGCCCAGTGGCGCTCCGCGGCACAGAGGGCAATTGACAGGGGGGGTCCACCTGTCAGCGAGACATCTAACTCGTAGCGGTATCTGCTAATCTAGACCGTTCGATCAAATTCTAATCTAACGGCCAGAGTTCATCATCGACGACGAACTGGTCGCCGGCGAGAACTAACCCTAGCGGCTCGGTGGGGGTCAATTGGGGGCTTACTAGGGCTCCAACTAACATGGCGATGGGGGCGATCAAACTGGTGGACAACGACGGACTCAGGCATGGTCGCGACAGCTCCTGGGGTGGTCGCAATCGATGGCTCCGTTTCTCCTCTACTGCGGCGAGCTCCGGCACAATTCCGGTGACTGAGGGCTCGAGCGGCTCCGGGGATGGTGTGAGGGGATCAGTGGAAGGTGGTGAGTGTTGGAGTGTGGAGAAAAGGGGTTGGGGAGGTCTCCTTTATAGCTCGACGAGGGGACCATGAGGTGCGACGGTGAGCTCGTCGGTGATGATGGTACAGGGGGCTAATGGCATGGGCGAGGTAGGCGGACAATCCTCTTCCTCCTGGCGGTCATCTACGGCGTAATGGCGCGGCTAGGGGCGGTGGCGTTTGGTCGGGCGTGGCTGGAGCTCTGAGCGGGAGCGGCGGCGTTCAACGCGGCTCACGGCGGGTGCTGGTCACACGGCGGGAAATGTGCATGTCCGGGAGTGTGCTGGGGTCAAGGCGGAGTGGCGCGCGCGGGCTGTGGTCGAGGGGCGGCATGTGTTGCCTTGTCGGGCGCGGCGCACTAGCGCGCTCCGGACACGGCGCAAAGGCTCGGTGCACGGCTACTCTAAGGTGGTCTAGTGCTCAGCTGCGTCTGTGGGGTGGACAGGGGGTCGCGGTAGGGTGCGGCAGAGCTAGGGGACATGCTAGGTAGGTGCGGCGTGGTCTCTGGCGTGTCGGCCACGGTCGGCCGGCGACGACCATATTCGGGCAGCGTGCCACTGTACTCCACGGCGAAGGGGATGTTGGTCTGGGCTGGGTTGGATCAGAGGGGACTGGGGGAGAGTAAAGAGGGCAATGCATTGAAGGATCACTGCTCAAAACAGTAGAATTAGGCTAGAGTTTATTCTGTGTCTGCAAGGTGTTCGGTCAAATGGCGGCAAGAAAGTTTTATTTGAATTTTGAGAAGATTTTTGGTGAGGGTGTTGATCTTATGCTTGGTCATCTGTGGTTGCTTGGGTTTGTCAAGGTGAACTCATTTGAGTGGTTTTTGAAAAAGTGGGATCTATGCATATGAAATAGATTCCATTTTCCAATGCCATTTAAAATTGGTGTTTAAATATTTTTGTAAGATTTTAAAGTGGGCCTTGGTAGATCTTTAATTGTACTAGCAAGGGGTGAAAAGTGTTGAGAATGTTTCTGTTTGAATTTGACTTCTAGGAACACCTAAAGCGACCTAGTGGGTTAAAATGGCCAAAGTGACCATTTGGTCTTTTTAATCTTATTTGATTTCTTTTTCTATGTATTTTGAATGGGAATGATCTAGATGATGTGGCATTCACCTTTGAATCATTTTACGACCATTAGAGCAAACAAACATGGCAATTTCAAACAATTCTATATTAATGCAAACACACATGCATTCATAATTGTTTTTAATAAAAAAGTTTTTGTTAACCCTAAACTGGGTGATTTGGATCTTGATTAACCTTGATTAAAGTTTTGGGATGTTACACTTGGCCTTCTCATGGGCTTGGCCTTGCTCAACACCAAAACCACCCCTCCTTATGTGACCATGATTGTCTTGGTATCTACTCCTTCTTGTATAGTTTCTAGCTTGCTGTTTACTGGAACTAAATGGTAATCTTGTGGGATCTGGTGATTTGTTGGTAGATGATGGATTGGGTTTCCTGCACCAAAACAGGGTTATTGCAGTACTTCAGCAGTAAATATTTAAGAGTTTGTCCTGCTGGGAGCTCGGCGAACACGACCCTCGCAGCCGCATTGTCAATACGACCACGTACGCACCCAAACCATGGTTTGGAAATAGCCTATTCTATAAGTTGCTAGGATAAATAAATTTAAGATGTTTTGTAATAACTACTACTAGGACTGGAATAAAACTAGAACAAAAGTAAAACTGCAAAAAAGGTGAATGCAATAAGATGAAATATTAGTGCTATGATTTCTCAAGTAATGTTGTGTATACCGGTGTGCATGATAAGTGCTTATGGAATACTTATTAACTATAATTGTGGCGGTCCCTCATATATTGTTGTCTCTCACCGTTGGTAAGTGGCAACTAGACAACTCAATTGTCCACACCCTCTCCGGACATGGGTCATCTGTAAGAGAATAGTGTATTAAGGTAACAAGACTAATCAAAGTAAACCAGAGCAAAAGGTTTAAGTTATATGGACAACCATACTCCTAAGTAAGTGTCTAGTCACAATATATCCCATATGTCACTTTTGGGGTCAAGCAATTCGCAACACTATACCTATATATAACATGAGTGATCTTGAAGAAATTAAATTTTAATGGGCGGTGCATCCTAAACTGCTATTGCCTCCGTTAGCAAATAGCCTATTAGTTCTACCCACAGACTTGTCAGGCCCATGGAATGAGTAGAGACTAATGATAAGTTTTATGACACTCTGTGAATCCCAAGTAAACTCCTCAACAATGGATTGGATGTCTCCAATCACTAGAATAATATCATGAATAGAACAATGTAAAGAGAAAGCACAAACATATTAATTAACAAGAACACATCACACTTCAATTACTCAAATCATCATAACATTAATAAAAGGGGGTTCAAGCCATGTTACAACCCATCATGGAGATCATGATGGGGAAGGATGAAGGAGTAGCGGCGATGGAGATGGTGATGATGGCGTCGGCGTGGTGATGGCGGCGTCCTCCTTCTCCTCCTCTTCTTGCTTGGATGGCTTGATGGTGTTGATGGAGATCTAGATATTGGTTGAGCTGTAGAGGCTATGGAGGCGGCACAGTGGCAGGGCACCGCCGTGAAGGCGGTAGATGGGATCTAGATCTTGTATATGGTGTCTTGTGTATCTATGGGTCCTCCCTCCTTTATATAGGCCTTGGGGGTGCCCTAGGGCACCCCCCCCCAATACTGTCATATGACTTAGGGAAGATTCTGGAGCTTTTTTGGGGCGAAATCCAGTCATTTCCGACCTTTTTGGCAACTATACGGGCGAAGCTATACGACCAAAAAAATAACTCCGGTCGTATAGTTGCTCGTCAAACCGTCTGTCCTCTTTAGTATTTTGGCCGCCATTTCTTCATACGAACTCCGTTTTGTCCATAATCATCATCGACACCTAGACACATGTCAAAGACAAGGAAGAGGGATAAAATTCTACCTAAACTACTAAATGTCCAAAGCTCATATTGAATTTAATAAAAACAAGTAACCATGCATATCAAGCATAGCAATAGTTAGATGAAGCATGATATGATAGGCAAATAACACAATTTATATTGATAAAAGTGTTGTATATCATAGCCATCAACTTCCCCAAGCTAGATCTTGCTCGTCCTCGAGCAAAAGGGATCGATAACTTAATGGATGTGATATTGCTTATCATTGAAAATCAATGCACCGTATCTTTGTTTTTCCTGCAAGCTCAAAGCAAGAGAGTACATAATCATACAAGGTAATATAAGCTCAGTTATATTATTCTAAACCATTAGAGATTAGTCAAAAACTTCTACGCCCCATGTCAAAGTTAAATCTAGCTTGCAAGTAATCTTGTGATCCTTCTATACGCACTTTATTGTATTTTTGTATTTTTATTTGTATAGGGCAAAGCTGAACACGGTTAGTTGTCAATCATAAATAGAAATAGAGTTTTCCAATGTTGCCCACTCATGCCATATATTAAAGTCTTTCAAGTGCAATCTTTGATTGTTGAGCTCATAAAAAATATATTTCTTAGTAACGAGACCATGCCAAAAGAGTTGTATATGTTCAATCGAGACTGTGTAGGATAGGAAGGACACTCGTGACCATTACCAAGGTTTCCCTTTTCGGTATAATGATTTATCATAACGGTCAGAGAAGTATTCCTATGTTTTCTTTTAACGTAGGCCCATGAGAATACCAATGCATACCCAAATATAGCATGTTTGTTACATATGTTGGGCAACTCATAGCCAAGCTCCAAGAGTTTCCTCTTTTTGGATTGTTTAAAGGCCAGCGGAGTTGTTAGCATCCCATGTTGTGCGATAGTGGCGCAAGACATGCATAAAGCAATATCTCACTCTGATTTCCAAGACAAAATTTTGGCATATGTAATCTCGAAACTTTGAAACATCATTTCTTATTTGACAACTCACTCAGTAAGCATCTATTAAGACCATCATTTCCAGCACTATGGGGTCGTGCTACTCCATAATCATTCACTTAAGACAATTCTGAACAGTGACAACTAGCAAGTTTCAAAGAACTTCTTTATTATATTTTTTTCTTTTCAAAATGTAGAGAACATGGCAATGTATATTTAGAGGATCACAATATTTTTTACAAGCTAGATAAAAGTTGAACAAGGTGCATCAAAGCTATGGCTTGTCTCCTATGAGGCCTAACATGAGCAAGTATATCCCTTATATAAATGTGAACAAAATCTCACCTAAGCAAGCATTCAAAAACAGAGAGATACATAATAGCATGAAAACTTTTTAGTATAAAGAATTTTGCACAAGAATCTACACATGCAAAACAACCTCCCCAAGCGAAGAACTTTGAGAAGATCATGAAAACAAAAGAGAAAATGCAGTTATCAAAAGAGAGTGTAAGAAGTGGTTACCTCCCCAAGCTTAAGTTAAAGCAAGGGTGACACACTTTATCGTTGAGGTGCTTTTAACCTCTACTTTGATGGACAAAGAATCTTTGCTTTAATGAATGTTTCGTGATCTGGTGTATGCCTTCCTTAAAAACCTGGTAGGAATAAGACTAGAAAGAAGACAAAATATTTTTATGTTTTTGAAGACACGGGTTTAGCTCACAAGTGATAAAAATACAAGTCCCACTGAGTCGGTTCATCAACCTAAGCACCACGCTTAAGTCAACAAACTAGTTCTAGAGTGGCCTCTCCTAGAGTGTGATGAGGTGCAAGTGAAACAGAATACGAGACACGAGTGTGCAGCCCCTATGTGCTTATTTACAAGAGGTTTAAGTTGGAAGGTTTTACCAGACACTGATTGTTGAAATATTGAATTAAAGCAACCAAGTGGCTCATGCGAGTGTTTGCACGACTGCCACTACCGTACACATCGTCACACAAGGTTCAAGTCCCTACGAAAATAACACACAAAATAAAAGACAACGGTTTGGTGTACGAATGAAGTTCATTCACCCAACTAATGAAAGAAAACGAAAAGAAAACATGAACTACTAAAAATAATTACAGTCTAGGAAGTTTCTTAGGAGAAAGTATATCAGAATTTTGATACTGGGATTACCTTCCCATAGCGATTTTATGGTCATACCAACTATACGGGCGCAACTATACGGCCGGAACAAAATATTCCCGCCATATAGTTAGTCTGCTGTCAAAAATTCAGGGTTTCTTCCTGGCGGCGTAGCTATACGGACGCAACTATACGGCCGAAACAAAATGTTTCCGCCGTATAGTTGGTCGTCAAACTGTCTGTCCCTAGGAAAGAAAATATACAAAGGCATAGGTATCTATACGACCGGAACTATATGGCCAGAATTTTTATTTCCGCTGTATAGTTGGTCGCTAAACTCTCAGTATATTAGAAAAGAATTTGTACGGAGGCACCGATATCTATACGACCGGAGCTATACGGCCGGAATTTTTTATTCCCGCCGTATAGTTAGTCATTAAACTCTCAGTACATATGAAAGAAAAATTTCGATGGCAAAGATATCTATACGACCGGAACTATACGGCCAGAATTTTTATTCCCGCCGTATAGTTGGTCATTAAACTCTATGTATTCATCAAAAAAATCCTGTTTCTTCGAAAATTATTTCTTTTCCTGTAACTTAGTGATATACCTTGTTTATAACAGAAAATTGATAGTTAAAATTATCGACCAACAACAACATGTATATAACAGGATTTAAGTACAACCGAGTTTATGCAACACATAATAACAATAAATTCTACCTTTTAAAAACTTCAACAAGATTACTCTAATAGGAAGACATGCGAAAAATAAAAGTGCCAATGCAACATGAATGCAACTAGACTCAAGACACAAAACTAAGAAAGACACCTAATGACTTACGCGTTGCCTCCCGGGAAGCGCTCTATTTAAAGCCATAAAGCCAGGCTTGGATGCTCCATACATTACTCACCTAGATCCCAAGGGATATCGACTCGAGGTGAGATTGTACATACCAGCTTGGAGCATTTTGGAGTAGAGTTTGGTCGGAGTCGTACCCGCTTACGGTGCATCGGCATCATGTAGATGAACAATTTCTTGCTTTGAAGCGAGTGTTGATGCACCAAGCTTGGTGAACATGCCTCCGTCTATAGCTGTAGTGAGAGGATTTGAGATTCATATAAAATTCTTAAATCTTTACCTTGGTTACCTATGTAGGGGAACACTTCATAGTATTCTTCCTTCATAGTAGGGAGTTCAGGACCCTGCATGTTAGTATAGCAAGGTTCTATCTCTAGTTCATTATTATTAATGCTCTCCATATGGGTGTCTAGGCACAAGGCCTCCGCAGAACAATTATCAACAGTTTTAGCATCATAAAAATCACTACTATAGTGAGAGGCATCACAAACAAAAGTTGTAGTGGACTCTCTTTGTCAACCTCACCTTTTTGTTCCTTCTTTTCATCAACTAGTGTTTTAATAGCAATGATAGAATCAAAAGTAGGAGTCGAAGGTGTGAGCGGGTGATCAATTCGTTCTTCCTCCTTGTGCTTCTTTTCCTCTCCACTTAAATTGTTTTCACAAAAGAGGAATATGAGGTATACTAAATTAAAAACTCTATCAAGTGCTTCACTTTCAACATCAATACTTCCTAGTCTAAATACCATTTCAGATGCACCTTTGAAAAGAATGTATTCTAGTACTTCCAAACTAGCATAGGATTTATCTTTATTATAATTTGCTAGAGTAGGATTGTTGGAATACTTACATTGAAAATTAAGGTGGTCATCCGTTATACAAATTGTGCAATAAGATCCATCATTAGCACGCAACCATAATGAATGTATTTCCAATTGGTCCACCAATTTCTTTATCAGCTCATGTCTAGCAACCAGGCTTGATGAACTTGAATCCTTTATCTTCTCCAATGCTTGTACTATCTCTTGAACAAAATTTATCTCGGAAGACATGATTAGTAGCAACAGTTTTTATAAATTTTTGGTTTTGTAATTTTTTTATTGTTTTCAATATAAAAGAAAGGAGTAAGATAATAGCAACAAACAGAAATAAACTATGTGCGAGTAGATAACCTAATGCTTTGCTCCCCGGCAACGGCGCCAATTTGATGGACTAGGTTTTCTGCACCAAAACAGGGTTATTGCAGTACTTGTAGCAGCAAATATTTAAGAGTTTATCCCGATGGAAGCTCGGCGAACACGACCCTTGCAGCTGCGTTGTCAATGTGACCACGTACGCACCCAAATCATGGTTTGGAAATAGCCTATTCTATAAGTTGCTAGGATAAATGAACTTAAGATGTTTTGTAATAACTACTACTAGGACTGGAAGAAAACTAGAACAAAAGTAAAACTGAAAAGAAGATGAATGCAATGAGATGAAATATTAATGCTATAATTCCTCAAGTAATGTTGTGTATACTGGTGTACATGATAAGTGATTATGGAATAGCTGTTAACTATAATTATTGTGGTCCCTGATATATCGTTGTCTCCCACCGTTGGTAAGTGGCAACTAGACAACTTAATTATCCACACCCTCTCTAGACATGGGTTATCCGTAAGAGAATAGTGAATTAAGGTAACAAGACCAATCAAGATAAACCAGAGCAAAGGTATTAAGTTCTATGGGCAACCGTACTCCTAAACAAGTGTGCTAGTCACAAGATATCCCATATGTCACTTTTGGGGTCAAGCAATTCGCAACACTATACCTATCTATATCATGAGTGATCTTGAGTGAATTAAATCTTAATGGGTTGTGCATCCTAAGCTGCTATTGCCTCCACAAATCACTTATAGAAAATAGCCTATTAGTTATACCCACAGACTTGTCAGGCCCATGGAACGAGTAGAGACTAATGATAAGTTTTATGACACTCCGTGAATCCCAAGTAAACTCCTCAACAATGGATTGGACGTCTCCAATCACTAGAATAATATCATGAATAGAACAATGTAAAGAGAAAACACAAACATATTAATTAACAAGAACACACCACACTTCAATTACTCAAATCATCATAACATTAATAAAAGGGGGTTCAAGCCATGTTACAAGCCATCACGGAGATCATGATGGGGAAGTATGAAGGAGTAGCGGCGATGGAGATGGTGATGATGGCGCGGTGATGGTGGCGTCGGTGTGGTGATGGCGGCGTCCTCCTTCTCTTCCTCTTCTTGCTTGAATGGATTGATGGTGTTGATGGAGATCTAGATCTTGGTGGAGCTGTAGAGGCTATGGACGCGGCATGGCGGCAGGGCACCGTCGTGGAGGCGGTAGATGGGATCTAGATCTTGTATATGGTGTCTTGTGTATCTATGGGTCCTCCCTCCTTTATATAGGACTTAGGGTGTCCTAGGGTTCCCCCAATACTGTCATATGACTTAGAAAAGGTTCTGGAGCTTTTCCAGAGCGAAATCCCGTCGTTTTTGACTTTTTTGGCAACTATACGGGTGGAGCTATACGACCAAAAAAATAGCTCTGGCTGTATAGTTGCTCGCCTAACCGTCTGTCTCCTTTAGTATTTTGGCCGCCATTTCTTCATACGAACTCCGTTTTGGGTGTTCTTGGACTCGTTGAGTTCGTATCATCAAGGGATACAACTTTTTGGTCTTGGATCTTTATTTTGAGAAGTTTTGAAAATTCACTGTTTCAACCTCTCAGATGGCTAAGTCTGGTCCCTACAGCTCCTCCATACTATGCTCTCTTTGTTCCTTTTGCCTTTGTTTTATCCATAATCATCATCAATACCTACACGCATGTCAAAGACAAGGAAGATGGATAAAAGTCTACCTAAACTACTAAATGTCCAAAGCTCATATTGAATTTAATAAAAAAAAGTAATCATGCATATCAAGCATAGCAATAGTTAGATGGAGCATGATATGATAGGCAAATGACACAATTTATATTGCTAAAAAGTGTTGTATATCACAGCCATCAGTAGATTGGTGGTTGATTTGGTGAGGTTTGGCTGTGATATGTTGGTGTTCCCTGCTGCTACGACAGTGATTTTATTCCCTCTCCCCTTGCAACCATGTGCTGATAGCATAGAGGCATGCAAGTGTGTGTGTGCTGCTTCACTATTCTGGATATTCTCTAGTAACTTTCCTAGAATCACAACTCTTACCTTGCCCGTTTCTATCTCTCTCAGGTGAAACTTGCCCCTCTCATTACTTTGGTGAAACTTGCTCCATAAAGGCATGTGATGGTGGTGTGAGGTATTTACTAGATAAGCATAGATTATTATTAATGGCCCCTCTTTTATTACTCCATGATGAGTTTAAGCATATCATTAGTATGCTAAATCTAAGAGTATTCTAACACACTTACCCCTTTTCCCTTTATTTTAGTTTGCTTTGGTTTTCCTTTTTGTTTTCTGTTGCAGGAATCAATAACAAGAATAAACGGAGATGTTGAAGATGAAGAAATGTAGATAGGAAATAATTTAGGTTTTCTTTTTATTCTTTTGTAACTTTTACTTTACTTTGGATAATGTAATAGTAATGTAATATTGTTTAATATTAATAAAGTTAAATTTCTTTCTTTTTAAAATTTCAATCTTGTAAACATTTATATCTTGTTTCTAAATATGAATTTAATTCTTATTTATTATTGTAATTCTTTGTCCATTTATAATTTGTCTTTATTATTTTAGACTTGGAAATCCTTACTGCCATATTTATGTAATAAAGAATTCTTTTATTATTTTACTTATTTATTTATATTACTTATAGTATCATTTATCTATTGTCATATCATATTACTTGATTTAAGAATTTCTATTCCATTTCTCCTAAGTATTTAAATATTCCATAATTCAATTTATGAATTTTATAACTTCATTTGAATTAAAGTTTGAAATTCAAATGCATGTTTGAATAACTTTCCCACTAAAAAAAATTCTACAAAGGTCATGTCGAAATCCATAGCACTTGTGTTGACGTTTCCATCAGAACAAGAGAGATCTTGATCCCTCCATAGCTATTTTAGTTTTGCGCGAAAATTTCCCGGATTTTCTTATGCATGATTGCAATGCACAAACTTGTGTCCTCTCTATTTCTAGGTGCTAATCCTAGGATGTTATAGTATAGCATTATTGACCTTCATATAGATAATTTTCGGGGGTTTTCTTCCAAAACCCCTTTCTTTGGTACTTAAATCTGGGCGGAAGAAAAATCTACATATCATATTTTTTAGTTTAAAGTACCTTCAAGAACTCAATTAATTTGAGGAAAATGCCCTAGAAATTTTTATCATAGGGGAGACCGTGAGCATCGTAAGTCAATGAGGGAGGCCACGAGGCCCAAGATGGGCTCCAAGACACGACAACATAGGCATGCCAAGCCGTGGGGGACTATCTGGCCCTCGAGTGTTGCCTAACCTCCCCTTTTTCCCAGGAGCTCTATATCTACAAAAAACCTACGCCATATTTTTCACGAGATTTATAGAGTCGACGATGGATGTGAAAGTCTTATTCTTCTTCGAGGGAGGGCAAATCATGTTGCCCTATGGCCTCCGCTGAAGGAGAAATCACCACCCTCGTCATCACCAACTCCTCCTTGGCATAGGGAGAGTCTCTACAGGACCATCGTCATCACCATCAACATCAACACCATATGCATGATTGTGCCTAGCAACTTGTTATTTTTTTGGGTGATGTTATACTTTTAGATTGTCTCATAATTCATATGCCAATGACCATCATCATGCTCCATCGTGTGAGTACTTCCTCATGTTCCTGAGGGAATTAGCTAGGATTTTTAGATATCATGTTATAAGTATTTGGTCCAGTTTTATACTTTGTTATGGTTATGTGATGGTAATGTACGAACTTCGATTGTATGTTACTTCACCTATATGGGCTCATATGGATGTATCTTAGAGTAAAAGAGAGAAGGAATGGACGGAGATGACAGAAGTTGTGTCCTGAGTTTTGGAGTTGCAATATGGGGTTCTTGATGTTGGACCCCTAATGTTTAAGCATTGGTTAGACATTTATGTTTTAATGAATCCGTTGATTACGCACGAAATTGGTCTTAGGACCAATCAATATGGGTGTAATTGCGTGTGTATATGGCTGATCCTATTTTATGCTCTGTCTAAATGAGAATAAAACTTAATGAGATTGTTATCAGACTATGTTAGAAAATCTATATGTTAAGCAAATCTATACGTTAAGCAAATCTATGCTGCCCACGAGATTTTTTCTGTATAAGTACACACTTAAACTTGTCCTTCTGCTGCATAGATAATTGAGATTTCTCTAAAAAGAGACATTTACTTTACTTCCATTTACATTACTCACATTTGACTTTTCCAGATCTTTAAATTACCGTAAACCATACACCCAAAAACAAAACCTTTCATCTTTTATTGTTTACTTGATTCTACTAACTAATTTCTTCAGCTCCTGGTGGGTTCGACACTCATTACTTATCAAAAGGTACTATAATTGATACCCTATACTTGGGCGTCATCATGGTGTTGTTAACCGTCGCCATGCCTTGGACAACATGACGGAGAGGGTTGGTGGATCGAGAACTCAATGTCGCACATGTCAGGTCAAGATGGCTAGGTTCTAGATATACTCGTGTCACATGTTTGTACTCGTGCACTACACATGATTTAATAAGTAGAGTATGAGTATTAACCATGAATACAAAATGCATCCATACCCTACCTATATGGGTAGGTTAACCATGGGTACCTATACCCATGGGTAAATTGCCATGCTTGCCATGGACAGCATATCCCACCAAACCAGTGTCCAACGGGCTAGATACCCAGCCAATTCCTATTTTTTTTCTAGTTTATTTTGTCTAGATGTTTTCCCAAACTCGAAATCGATACTCTAATAACTACTCTATTTTTTTTATTGGGTGCATTTTTTAGGTATTTTTGAATTTCTAGCTGTAGTTTCCTTTTCATCCTAGTAAGTGTCGATTAGGGCATGTACGATGCGGTGAGGTCTGTCTTTGACACGTCGATTTTTTAGTTGGAGTAGAGAGAATGAAGAAAGAGAAGATTATCTTTAGAAGGCTATTTTCGGAGGCGGCAATTTGGCTCATAGGTGCAAATGCACCCATTATGAGAAAACATATTTCGAAATGCCCAAAAATTCGAAAGAAATATTTTACATATGCATTCAAATATTTTATGATGGTTCACAAGTTTTCGGATTAAAAAACACTGTATGTGTCGTGTATAAAAAAGACAAAAAATATCACGTGAATAGTCGTATTCCTGTGATATATTTTGTCTTCTTTATACACGACACATAAAATGTTCTTTCATCTCGAAAACTTGTAAACCAACATAAAATATCTGAATGTATATGCAGATTTATTTTTCAATTTTTTTGATATTTTAAAAAATATTTTCTTACAATGGGTGCATTTGTACCTGCGAGCCGAAGTGAATATCCTGCTATTTTCTCCATTGTATCATATATCTTCCCTTGCTTACATATTTTTTGACTCAAAATTAATTAAATTTTATTGTTTATTAGGAGTGACAATAAGAGATAATCGTACTGTACAATTTATTTTTATTGACTTCTCTATATGACTTGAAAGGCTAAGGGATATACGTATTGTCTACCATTATACATGCCCTTATAACCAATCTCAAATTGGAAGGATAATTAATTAGACACAAGTTATTTTATGGTAGTAACAATTTTGTAACTACGGGTACCTCCATCCCTATTTATTTTCCTATGATTGTCTGTGTCACTGTCTACAGAAAAATAAATACTCCTAATAAAATGGAACTGCGAACGATGCAGTTTGGGTGTTTATGGTATCTCATCCAGGTGGGCTCTAAAACTCAATGCAATTATGTCTTCGATCTCTATCTCCTATACTATATAAAATATAAAAATAACCACCTTAGTGTTTCCAAAAATCGAGAAATGAAACCACATTGTTCGTTTCGTCCTATCTTCCGTATCCGAACAACCAGATCCGTGCTCCTCTGGAGAGAGGACCGTCCTCGCGACAGTACTAGCACGAACATTATGTGTTTATTATGTTGGGCTCTATTATCATCTCCCAGTAAATAAATACTCCAGCCCGCTAATAAATTCTTGACAGACGCGTAAATACACGGATACACTTTAGATTCACTCAGATCAGACGTACCACCGTACTCCTTTCCCCTCTCATGAATCTCATCTCGATACTGTAGGATTTAACCATCACGGGAAATTTTATTTTAACCAGAGCTGTAACTATCCAAGAATGCAGATGTCAAGAGCTGTAAAAAAAATGATGGATAAGGAGCAGGAAAAAAAATTAGTGAAAGGTGAAGCCAGTTAAATAGAGGGGAGGAGCCTCTGATCCTCTTCACTCTCCCCACTCTGCTCCCGCTCCGCTCGCCGCCGCCGCCGCTGACCACCGTAGCAGCAGCTTCAGTTCAGACCACGAGCTTCTTGCTCACCCATGGTTCTTGCTTAAGCTTAACGTATCGCTCTGCACGGCAGGTCAGCGACTAGCTGGTTGATTATACTTAGTAGGTAGCTAGAGGCGGGGTGAAATGGCGGGGATGGAGGGAGAGGAGGACTTCTCGTCCTGCGCCTTCTCGCTCACTTGCCCCGAAGACGGCGCCGACCTCGGAGACGGAGTAGTGGACGACGGCGACCTCTTCTTGTTCTACGCCGCCGCCGCCGATGACGAGGACGGGGACAGTGAGTACGTGGAGCAGCTGGTCTCCAAGGAGGCCAGCTTCTGCTCCTCCTCTGACTCCGGCGACACCGACTGCTCGTCGGCCGCCTCCGAGGACTGGTTCCGCCAGGCTCGCCTAGCCGCTGTCGAATGGATCCTCGAAGTGAGCACCGAGCTCCTCTCTCTCTCTCTCTCTCTCTCTCTCTCTCTCTCTCTCTCTCTCTCTCTCTCTCTCTCTCTCTCTCTCTCTCTCTCTCTCTCTCTCTCTCTCTCTCTCTCTCTCTCTCTCTCTCTCTCTCTCTCTCTCTCTCTCTCTCGATTGGTTTGTTGATGGGATGCCAGGATCGATCACTGACGCCATTCGCACCGGCATCTACCATTTGCAGACGCGGGGGTGCTTCGGGCTCGGCCACCGCACGGCGTACCTCGCCATCGCCTACTTCGACCGCTTCTTCCTCCGGCGGCGCGTCGATGTAATAACCAGTCACCGTTCCTTCGGAAAAAACAAAAAGTCACCCTAAAACGAATTTATCCTCTCTGTTTTCCTCGGCACGGAAGGATGACGTGGTGCATTGCTGCTGCAGAGGGCGTCGATGCCGTGGGCGGCGCGGCTCCTGTCCGTGGCCTGCGTGTCCGTGGCGGCCAAGATGGAGGAGTACGGCGCGCCGGCGCTCTCGGAGCTCGACGCCGGCGGCGGCTACGAGTTCTGCGCCGACTCCATCCGCCGGATGGAGCTGCTTCTCCTCTCCACGCTCGGCTGGCGCATGGCCGCCGTCACGCCCTTCGACTACCTCCCCTGCTTCTCCTCACGGCTCGACCGCCATGAAGGCGGCGGCGGCGGCATTGGCCATCACCCCGCCCGCGTCGCACTCGACTCCATCGGCTTCATCTTTGCCACAGCCCAAGGTTCGTCTTCTTCGTCAGCATACACATCCAAATCAAATAGTATTTTCTTGCATTTTCTCTGACTGATCTGTGCTGCGTCCATGCAGCCGGCAGCGTGCTGGATTACAGGCCATCCACTGTGGCTGCAGCTGCAATCTTGGCTGCATCCCATGGGGCTCTACTCACCAAACAAGCACTGGAGGCTAAGATGGACAATCTGTCTCCATCCTATCTCATTGAGAAGGTACTATCTCGCACAGATTAACTAACCAACTAACCCTTTTGCATCATTCTGATCATACTAATCTTCTGTTTGCTAAGCGTGCACTGGTTGTGATCAACTCTTGTATGTTCCATTGATCAGGAGCATGTACATGCCTGCTACAGCATGATGGTTGGGGACTTGAGAAACAGGATGAGCAAATGCAAGAGATCATTGCCATGCTCAGACTCCTATGAAGTTGCCACCAGTACATATGATTCTCTTCTTGCTCATGATGTCGCCGACACCGCCGCCTTCGTGGTGGCCGTGTCCGAGACGAATAAGCGGATCAGGTTGGAGCTGTCGGGAATCCGTTGAGACCGCCGAGACTCGCAATTTTTTGTCAGATGTCTAAGGGGGGGACTTGGTTCAGATCTTCCTTTTGTTTTTTCCACCATCGAATTTGCTTAGGTTCTTTCAGCCATCGCCATTGCCATGGTTGGCATTGGCAATGCTGTCGGGTTGGTTTGGATTGGTTTGTGAGAGGGGGTAAGAGATGAGCAAGATAAGGGCTGAGTTTTTCCTGAGGAGAGGAGAGCTGCAGTGGAGCCCCATTTCAAGTGCCCAAATGGAGCACATTTCCTGTGAAATTCACACCCAATTATGTGCACTGTTTTGGTAATGCCATTGTGGATGCCATCTTTGCATTGCATATGGTGAGATGCTGCTGGATGCAGCAGTAGCACTGAAAGGCTGAAGGTTTGGCCATTGTTTATAGAGCCAAGGGAAAAAAGGGTTTTCTGCAAGTGGATGTGTAGATCAGTGAGTGGTGTTCCACTCAGATGCACTGCACTTGCATGCATGCATGGGTTACAACATTGGTTTGTGACAATCTCCTTGGGGAGAGTGGTTGTAACTTGTGTAACATCTGCTTCTGTTCTTGAGAAATGGGATCAGATTGCATTTTGTGTATGTATGTATCTGCAGTTGTGTGAGTTTGTGTGCAGGCCTTGTTGATCTCTGGGTTTCTTGATCAGTTCTGCTGCAGCTGCTGCAGGTTTTTCAGTGCCATTCATTCAGACCTGTGCCAATGTTTTCTTCTTCTCTTCCTCTTCCTTTTAGCAGGGATGAGAATCCAAAGGCAACCTTTTCTGTTACTTGCTTGATTCCACATTGCAGTCCCTTATTACTGAATAAACAAGAACATTTGCATTGTTTTGTGCTTGGTTTCATTGCATTTCATTAAAATGTAGTGCAAGAATGGGTGATCTGCAAATAAAGCTCTTGTCAATCATGATAGATAAGTACATTGCATCCTTTTTGTAATTATTGGGCATGTCATGAAAAAGCATTTCATCGGTTTTGTGCTGCTGGAAGAGCGACAAGTGTTGCGCATGAATGGTATTAGTGCACAAGATACATGAGGTTGGTACTTTGTATCAATAATTTCCTAAAGATTAAGCTTGACATCTCTAACACTTAGTGGAGCACACCACAAAGGTTCAGTTGAAGAGCCAGACAGAGGCTAAGTTTAGATTCCTTGATAGACCAAGATTCTTGTATGTGGTGTCAACACTTCTGAACTCAATTCAGTAGATTCGCTAACTACATGATAAATGACAATAAAATTTCCTTCAAATACTACACCCCTAATAATTCCACAATCTTCAATGAATGCACTACTACTAGAAAGCTCCAAGATTATTCAAGATGCTCTTGCAGGAAAGAAGAACATACACATGCCAAATAATATTACCACCTTCATGTAAACAATAATGATGGTATCTTTTCATATGCACTGGCCTTTTTTTTTCTCTTCTTGGCTTAACCCCAAAACCCTAAAGCTGGTCTTGTGGCCTCATCCACTAACTAATGCAGGTCTTACATTGCACAATGCCTTACAGCTGGTAAAAAGAGCTTTTGCATCTTTCCCTCCTGCACCTGCATCTGCATGCAATGAAAATGCCCCCATGGGCAATGGAGTGACTTTCTGAGGCACCACCATCACCATCCATCCATGCATGCCTGCTGTAATGCAACTATGCATGCAACCCCTCTCTCTCTTTTTTTCCTTCAATGTTACTATAAAAAGGACAAATGGGGGATCTTTGCGTTGAAGCATATACACAAATGTTGATATTTCTCAAACATGAGTTTTTTTCCAATGGTTTTTTAATGAACCTCCATTTAGTTGGGTTAGTGCATGGAAGATGAAACTCTAGTTAAGTACTTATTTTGTCGGAATAATATAGTGTCACGACTCACAAGGGATTTTCTTTAGGTAAATTCATTTGAAATTCATCGTCGAAATTAAGTCAAAAGTGTTTATAAACACAGTGTTTTCATTTGGATAAGCATACTAACCTTTACATGATTCTTCAAAACAACTAGTTAGTGATTATGGTTTGGGATACTGGAGCATATGCTTGATCGTACTGCTAGAACCGCTTCGATCCTAATCCTATATTCCCATGCAAGATCTAGATTAGGTGCTAGTTGTGTCCGTAAAACAACTCTTCTCGCTGATACGCAAAATTCCCTCCGTTTCCAAGAATAAGACGTCCTCGTTTTGCGTGTTTTTCTTTAACAAAAAATTAGTCTAAAATATATAAAGATTGTTGGTATAAAATTAACATAATTAGAAAGTGTTTTTCAATATGAATCTAACGATATTAATTATGTACAATATAATCAAGATATTGCTGCTCAATTTCTTCTATCAAAGTTCGCCTTGTAATGCGCATGCGCCTTATTCAAAGAAATGGAGGTGTTAAGTACATTCGACTTCTTCAGCAACAAAAATATCAATAGCTAGTCAAAACATCGAAATGCACACAAAAATTGTAAAAAAAAGGTAAAACATGATTTAACATGTCATGCCGAAGATCGGCACCAACCACCACCACTGGCAACATTCACACCGCGGGAAGGTTCTCAAAATACGATGATGCTTCCAAGTCTTCACAAACGTCATCATAACTATACCCAACTATTCTCAGGTATAACTAGTGGAGGTCAGACCTAGAGTTTTCACGGTGGAGTTCGAGACCCCGTACTTGAACAACACCAAATTGAATTCACCTTGTGGTGTCCCTACACTTTCCTAACCAACACTATGTCTGCCGTCATGTGGCGTTGACTTCGCAAGGTCTTCGCATTGATTTCTCTAAAAGATGGGTATGCAGAGGACGGATGGCGGCGAGGACTTCTGGAGCGTGTATGCTGGTACGTGTTGAGGTCTGCTGGACTGGTTGTGCCACTTGTGCGTTGTTGGGCGACTTGTCGGGGCCTTCGAGTTTTTAGATGATGGCGCGTTGGTGTGATGTTAGGGTGTTGGACCTGTCCATGGGCACTCCCTTCATCAGTGTTGTAGGTTTAGCAAGATGTCGTTAGTTTGGTGGTTTCGGTCTGATCTTTATAATTTCTCTTGTAAGTTGTTGTGAATATCATGTGCATCTCTTAAATGCAGAGCCTTGAGTGATCTTCCACATTTCGAAAAAAACACTACTAACATACTTCGCAACCTTGACGACGCCTTATTGAGGACCACTAGGTAGCAAAAAAGTCATCAGCCTCAGACACGAAATTCATAGGACACGTCGGAGGGCCTTCAAGGTTTGTTGAAGTTCGAAAGTCCGTCTGCTAAGCCAAAGATATGAGTGAAAGAAGTTGTTGCTGCAATATTTTTTCCATCTCGAGAGGAAGAGCACTTCCACATCATTGACCCAGGATCTGGAAACTCCGACCCCATCCGTGGAGTACGCACCCGATACATTACTGTATAATGGTATCTCTTGTATTCAAAATTTTGCAGCTGGCAATCCTATTTTATACGATCCTAGCTACTACAGTGTATACTAAAGATTTGGGTTCCTCGAGTTAGCAGGACACATTGATTTTTATTGTGTCCAAACCAATACAATCCTTAGTTTTATCATCTACGTACAAGACCTCAGAAGTTGAGCCGGTCAAGGAGAATGGAGCTGATCAAATCGAACATTTTGAATGGTTTTTCTTGGACAAAATAAACTGTTACATTGCTGAAGTGACAAACCAAGAGATAACCATACTACTAGTCTACAATACATGGTCCATCCACCACTGGTAACTTGCATCTGAAGCGCAGAGAGAATATACTACCTGCCTCCCTTCTGAATCTTGATTGCCCATTGTTGGGTGGATGGAGATCAGGATCCTGGCAAAAGGATTTAAATACCTGTATACCTTCTCAGTCACCAATGCGGTCAAAAACAGGCTTGGGGACAAAGCTTGGTTAGCATTCTGTTGGTTCAAAAGAGTACCACGCTACCACCTAGGAGTGTGTGGGCACCTCACTGCCTTGGCCGGCTGCCTGCCTGCCTGCCTGCTGCCTGACCCAAGCAAAGAACCACTAGTACTTTTTTTTCTCCTACACCAGGTATTGTATATTCAGCAGTAAAAAAGTTGTAGAATCATTTCAAACAAATTTAATTGACACCAGGTTAATCAGAATTAATGTGTTGATCTGAGTTCAGGTGCTGTAAAGCAGCACATTTTTTTTCCAGATGGAAAATTGCCTTGGGGGCATAAATGTACACATATCAATATGTCATACAGTACATGAAAAGGAAAACCATGGCAGGAGAGTGATGAGGTATGGCAGTTGGGAGGGTGTGTGTACAGCTGTGAGTCTTCAGCTCAACTGAAAGCCTGAAACAAAGATGGCCCTGCTTGCATCAATGGCAGAGGTGTGGCCCTAGCTAGCTCACAGGCAGGCAAGGGCAGGGCAAGGGCAGGGGCAGCAGTGCACAAAGACAAAGATGCAAACACAAAGATATCTTCCCATGCATCACACTGCACACAGTAGCAGCCACACATATACATCTCCTGATCTGGTCAAAGAGACATATGTGGTTTTGTTTCCTATTGCTTGTTTTGGTTTTTTATGCTGGCAGTGGCAAGATATAGTACTGGTGCTGTGTGATGAACTGTCTCCTTTGTACAGCTTGGGGGTAGTCTTGTAGTATGCAGGGATGGGGACTTTTTTTGGGGGGTCCAAAACTCATCATGTAACTCTATGGTAGATGTGAGCAATTGATAGTGGTAGATTTTACTTTCTTGAATTTATTTCTTCTTGGTTGACATACTTTTAATGTTTGTTCATGGTAAACGCTAAACATTTGTCGACACTTCGTGTAAATACGAAAAGCACAAACTTGAAAGTAGGTCAAGGTTTTGATTTCCATAAACTGGTACATTTGATTTCACTAGATTTTTTAACGGAAATTTTAGTATTTTAACTGTTTGGGATCTTCCGATGTGGGTTGTTTGATTTGGCGAACTGGTCTATAGTTTTTTGTGCAAGGATTAGTTGATCTTGTGTTTTATGATGAAAAATCATTTACTTTAGTCTTTTGTAAAGATTCTTTTTTTTGTCTACAATGCATCTGAACAATGTTTGGTCGAAATTTCCTTCAGGGTGATCGGATGACCACTTTGCAATCTTATACTCCCTCCGATCCATAATAAACCTCTTACACTTATTTTGGATCGGAGGTAGTACTATTCCTGCATTGTTTTAGAATATTGTGAATCAAAAAGGTCCTAACCCACCAAAACCCTATCAAACTACATGCCTTTGATATCATCCAAATTAAAACATCACCTAGCCGAATGCCCAAGCTATCTATGGAAGAAACACTTGAAGCCGACAAGAAGCTTTTGAGTGAATTACCTTCAATCTATGAGGTACTAAAAGCTTTCATTTACTAAAAAAAACCCTAATTTGTATGTATTTTCTGACATTTGAATGGGGATGCCGGGGATCAGTGTAAGCATTCCAGTACAATGTGCGATAGTGCAACATTTGAATGGACGCTAATTCAGCAAGCATGTTGTTTTTCCTAATCTAAACATAGCATAGATTAACCAAAATAGAAGCATATGTGTAGAACTGGGAGCACCTACAATGGTGTAACGACATCAGCTACTATACCTCTGCAGAGTTGTGGCAGCATAGCTGTTATACATATCCCTACTAGGTAGCCAGAGACTCAGAGTAATGTACTAGTACGTGGCTTACACGTAGGCATGTGCCCGTTTGCCATTTGGTGGTTGTTTGAACTTGTTTTTTGCATCATGATTCCGATGGAGCTGCTTCCTAGCTGGCTGGCTGGTCAACCTCGAGATCGGCGACGGCATGCATGCAACCCTACTCCATCGGAAAACCATGCTTGTCTCGGCAGCATCACCCTGCTTCTTCTGCCTCGCGTCGGTTCTCGGGACGGCCGCCCGGCTCTACATGTGGCTAATTATCTTTGGTTTTTTCTCTCTCGAGAACTCTCAGGGACCAGCGGGTATATATTAAGATAGAGAGAATTATCTTTAGGCTGGTCATAGTGATGTATTTTTTGCTAAATCTGCCCAAATCTGAAAAGTTCAATCGAATCTGATCCCTCCCCGAAACTAATTTGGAATTTAACCTCTGGGGTCGGCGCCGTTTAAAATGGCGCCGAAGTTGTACAGATCGGCGCCAAGACGAAGTAGCTGGGAGACAACCTAAGGAGGTCGGCGTTGTTTTAAATGGAGTCGACCTCCTTCGGTTTTCTCGATGTTGTAGTTCAATTGCATATAACTTCAAGGCTATGTGTTAAGCAGCCGTCCATGAAATCGAATTCCGAATTAGTTTCGAGGAGGGGTCAGATTCGGTTGAACTTTCCAGATTTGGGCAAAAATACCAGTAGTAGTATCATGCATATGATACTAATGTATGATATTATCTCTATAGTGCATAGTATGATACGATAGTATCATACTAGTAATATATTTAATGATTTTGTAGAATTTCAATGTAAAATTGTGTACAAGATTTATTTGCATGAGGATTTTATACTTTTACGTGCTATGATACGGTATCTACCTATGATATTGTAACCATCTCTTTCTTCATTAATTGTTGTGCCACGTCAGATTTTTACCAACATGGCATGCATGATACTAGCTATGTTACTCCCACTAGGACCAGCCTTATGGATGAAGTACTTATTACTTGGTGTCTCGGTGAGTTGATCATTTTGTAGTCTGTGATAGTCAAATTAACATTTGTTGACATAAAGAAGATAACAACCATGCACAATACTAATATTGAAGTTACTTGATAATCCACGGAATATGTCAGATTAATTACAAGCAAGCCAAAAGCTTGGACAATCTAGACTAAACTCGTCTCCCGTTGGGGTTGTACGTGTAATGAAGGGAGCAAGCTTAATTTAACTCGACCTAACGTGTCGAGCTACAAAGTTGCCTCATACCCAACTTGCATGATCTCGGGTCGAACTACTTTCGATCTGAGCAAATTATCAACAAAAAACATTGTCAGACATAAAATTTGTAGGTTAGGACCACAACAGTTGAACAATCACATAAGAAGCAAGCGATAATGTGTGTGCTAGTCTAAATGGTGGCAATATGCCTACCTTTCCACATTGGTGTTTCCATGTAAAACAATACTGAAATCTTAGGTGTAGCATATTGAATCTAACAAATTATTTCATGATAAATTAAAAAGCATGCCATGTATCAGTGATATAACATACCTACATTTTTAATTTAAGCTACGTCGAGTAGGAATCGATCGAGCTATCAGCTCAAATACATAGACATTGGCATTCAGTCTTAATCAAAAAATCAAGTTCAATTTTCCTAATTATAAGTACTCCCTCCGTCTCAAAATAGATGTCGGAGGTTTATCAAAATTTAGATGAATCTGTATACTAAATAGTGTCTAGATTCATTCAAATTTTGACAAATCTGCGACATATATTCTGAGACGGAGGGAGTAGTTTGGTTAGTTTGGTTGTTTCGGTAAGTGTAAGACTCCTTTGATTCATACGATTTTTAAAGGATTTATACAGGATTGAATTCCTATGAAGATTATCCTATGGAAGACATTTGATTCATAGGATCATATTCCATCGAAAATAAGTATCTCATGGAAAATTCCTTCACCACGATCAAAGAGAATTGCTCTTACCATATGATTCAATTAGACATTGTTAAAGTATGATCCAAATTCATTAAGGAGGCTAACTTCTGACGAGCAGAGCGAGCCCCATTCGTCCCCTTCCCCGCGCGCTGCGGTACGGATCGTTGAAGACCTAGGTTTTCAACGCTATATATACCTCCTGTAAGCCGCCGACTGGCATACGTTGTATCTGTGAAATCCTCGGCATTGTGTAAACACTCCCCGATATAGTGAAGTTTAGCTGACTGGCGTCCATAATTTTTTCTCTCTTTTTTGTTGAAGAGGTTTTTACACGTTAAATCTGTGTCCCCATACTACGTTTTTTTTTGTTCTTTGTTATTTGCTTGTCGCGTTTATAGCAGACGTCACATTTAAAT
Organism: Avena insularis; assembly: GCA_023614405.1. Classification (NCBI taxonomy): domain Eukaryota; kingdom Viridiplantae; phylum Streptophyta; class Magnoliopsida; order Poales; family Poaceae; genus Avena; species Avena insularis. The sequence continues at coordinate 459,149,971 of CM042696.1, read as the reverse complement.
CCTATGCAATTTCTAATTCTATAATTTTTTGTATGCTATGAATCAAAGGAGACCTAAAACTGAATTTATGGAACTAAAGTTTGCATATTATTAAGCTCGGTGAATCGGATTCCAGTTCTGGTTAATTCAGTTTTGGCCCTCCCTGTTCGGCTTTTATGCCTGCATCTACAAATAGATGTGCACTAGCTCGGAGCAGGTCTTTAGCCAGTGGCAGACCCTAGTGGAGGCCAAAAGGGGCATCGCCCCCCAGCCCATTCAAAATTTGATTACTGTTCACAGGTATTTGCCCATTTATCAGTTGAAAATCAAATCGCCCCCCACCCCATTTTGCACCACAGGATGTCGGCCCAAGTTCTGCCACTGTCTTTAGCGGTATCAGATTTCACATTAGGGCTGTACACCTAACGTACATGGGCTTCATATATGTTGATAATAAGGTGATTGGGTTAGAATTAGCCTAGTATTTCATTTTAGTGTTGGCTAGAATTAGCCTATTTCATTTCAGTGTTTGGGCTCAGCTCCAAATGTGAACTTATGAGGAATGAATTCAAGAAAAATGTTAGCCTACAAAACATACAGTACAAGAAGAGAAGATAATGAGTATTTGGAACATAAATACTCCCTCCGTCTCAAAATAAGTGACTTGGATTTGCCTAAATTCATATAAATCTAGGCACTAAAATATGTCTAGGTGCATCCAAATCTAGACAAATCCAAGTCACTTATTTTGGGACGGAGGGAGTAGTTCCCTCCATTGTTATCAAATAGGACCAACTGATGGTCCTACTTCTGCAACCTCTGCTTGCCCATGGGAATCCCTATTATCAACAAAAAAAAATTATATCCTGTCTTGTACTACTTCCGTTCCTAAATATAAGTAGCCTACCAAAACATCATCTTATACGTATTTAAGAACAGAGATAATAACTGATTTCGAACAAAAAGAAAGTGGTGAAAATACCAGGCGTTTGGAACACCAGAATTTTACAGAGATTTAACAGTGGACACTTCATCTCCCACCGGAACATGGTTTTGGTTCATGCAGATAAGAATGGAAGAAAGGGTTTGAAATATACATTCTGGCCCAGTTCATCAATCCAGAACAGTGTTCATCGACACCAACCTTACAATGCCTGCTGCACCAGCAAGCACACCCTGAGACCCAGCACCAACCACAAATGTGCCTTACACAGTATGATGCAATCTCCCAAATTGATATGCTACGAAATCTGTCCAGTTGCAGCTCTTCTCAGGCTTGCTCAGTCTCCATGCATCCCAGAAGACTTCTGCATAGAGGGTTCAGCTCCACACAAAATACGGAACTGGTCAACTCTGAGCCCGTGCTTCGCGTCGCGGAGAGACACCGTCTTCATCAGGAGGACCCAACAGGAATGAGCTTGACAACGACGGCGATGGGCATCCCGACGAGGCCAAGGAGCACGCTGGCGAGCCACTGGAGACCGGTGAGAGGAGTCGTGTTGGCAAACTCGCCGAGGAACTGGACCATGATGAACTGGAAGACGACCGTGCTGGAGAGGACGCACATGAAGACGTAGTTGTCCAGCATGCCTTTGAGCACGTTGAGCTTCTCCATCTCCCTCGAGCTTATCTCATTGAACACCTGAGATAGCATATGAAAAATCAGCGACAGACCAGGTTCGCGGCAGGAAACAATGCGCAACCTCATTTCAGAACTTTGACACCACAGGCTGCATGCCGCACTATGCACCTTGTTTCCACCAAATTCATACTAACCCTCTACCGCCCGTGTTCAGTTACCTAACTCTATGAGAGCACTGAGCTATCGTGTTACATTCTTTAAAGTTCTGGCATGTGGTTTTTCGAAGTCATCACAGACTGCAATAGAAAACAAGGGGACTACATGAAAGAAGATGGCTTGCTCTCTTGCCTTTGGCTCTACCAGGTTATCTCCTAAGTCGTAGTAAACAGATCATCAGTGGAAAACATAAGATTTGCAGCAGTACACATACCTGGCAGAAGACAAATGAGTTGAAAATAATTGTATTTAGCACAATATCAGAGCTAGAGCCTTCGAGCCCAAAAAAGGTTTTCCCTTGCGTCTGGAGAAACCACATAACAATAAATTGGTAGATAGACTGCCCAAAAATGTTCCTCCACATTACATTTGTGATGAACTTCCCTGTTCTTCCTACTGGCTCTCTCTTCATCAAGTCATTATTAGGTGGTTCGGTGGCTAACGCGAGCGCGCCAAGCGTGTCCATAATCATGTTGACCCAAAGAAGCTGGACAGCTGTCAGTGGCGCATTCCCTGTCATTGCGAGTGTAAATAATCAGATAAGGGGGTTATGGTATCTGAAGCTAACAGAATCGTCACGGCCACGGGGTTTACCTGTAAAACAAGCAGAGGAGAAGTTGACTAGTAAAGCAACTACATTAACAGTCAGCTGAAACTGCACGAACTTTTGAATATTGACGTAAACAGAGCGTCCCCATCTGGCAACAGTTACAATTGTAGAGAAGTTGTCGTCCAGAATGATGACATCAGCACTCTCTTTCGCCACCTGAATAAGCTTATATTAGGTCTAGTGAATAGCAGGATACAATATCAAATTAGCAATATTTTAGGTCCAGAGAGGCTGAACAAGTTGCATAATTGCATATAAAGATATGGCACGATATCTTCTAGCTGATTGATATCATTAACTGGTGTGCTCTCTCTAATGGTCAAGCATCCTCACCTCAGTCCCGGCAATGCCCATTGCAAGTCCAATATCTGCTTCATGCAGAGCAGGAGCATCATTTGTGCCGTCACCAGTAACAGCAACAACTTCATTAAATGTTGTGCGTAGATGCTTTACAAGTGTATGCTTGTCCAGTGGTGATGATCGGGCCATTACCTTCAACACACATAATTACAAGATGAGACTTGTACACAGATGGTAAGGACTTCTAGTAGTCATTAAGATACTACATACACATCAAACCTGGATTTTTGGAATTATTTCAAGGAGTTCCTCGAGGCTTTTCTCCCTGAACTCTGGTCCCTCAATAGCCAGACCATCTTCAGTGAGTATACCACATTCACGAGCAATCGCCTTTGCTGTATTTATGTTGTCACCTGTGACCATTCTCACCATAACTCCAGCAGATCGGCAAATTGCAACAGACTCTCTCACACCTGGGCGAACAGGATCTTTAATACCCACAATAGCAATGCATGTGTACCCTTGAAGTGGTAATTGCTCTTCAACCGAAAAGCCTTCTTCCATTTCCCTGTAAGCAAGGCACAATGTCCTAAGAGCTTCACTAGCAAAACTGTCAATAATACCATTGAGCTTGTAGGCAGTTGCTTTATCAAGAGGAGCAACGCCACCTGCCTCGTCTATGAACTTATCACACGCAGCCAAGACTATTTCTGAAGCACCTTTACAATGCGCACGGTAACCTCCTTCAGCAAGCTCAAGAAGTACGCACATCCTCTTTTTTGTGGAATTAAAAGGCTCCACTTTCGCAATCTTAGTTTCAGAACGTTTTGCCTTAAAATTTCCACCTATTGACATTGCAAACTCCAATATGGCTGTCTCTGTTGGGGTGCCCAGGATCTGGTATTCCCCGTTTTCATTAATAACAACCTCACCACCTGTATTGTTAAATATAGACTCCAGAAGAGTTTTGACAACATTTTCTGGAAGTTCTGAACAGAGGTTAGACGCATTCTGAGGATTGTTAACCTCTCTGATATTCCCACAGATGCAGGTCTTGACAACAGTCATATGATTGGTTGTGAGTGTTCCTGTCTTATCGCTGCAGATGGTAGTAGCTGAGCCCATAGTTTCACATGCAGCTAAGTTGCGAACCAGTGCCTTGTCATTCATCATTTTCTTCATTGCAAACGCAAGACTTAGTGTGACTGCTAAGGGCAATCCCTCAGGAACAGCAACAACAACAATGGTAACTGCAATAGCAAAATGCTCCAACATCGCCATTGCATCATCTCCTAACCAGCTCAAAAGCAGCCCATCGTGATATTTTTTGCTGATCAACCCTTGAGACAGGACAATGAAAGTTATGACAGCGAAAAACAGTCCAATCTGACCAATGATAGTTGCCACTCCATTAAGTTTGACCTGAAGTGGGGTTTCATCATCCCCGCCTTCGCTGAGAGTAGCCATTAGTTTTCCCCATTGGGTCCGCATACCAACTGTTGTAATAAGCATCTTGCAGGACCCATCTTGGACTTTGGTACCCGACAAAAGAAAAGGATTATCTTCATTTACAACCACAGGTTCGCTCTCGCCAGTTAGGCTAGATTCGTTAATCAACAGAGAAAACCCAGAAATAAAGAGACCGTCAGCAGGAACCTGGTCTCCAATTGCCAGATTGACGACATCTCCAGGAAGAAGATCATATATCGATATCTTTTGCCTGAAACCTTTCCTTGTAACTTGCACTTGTATTTTTCTTTTCTCCTTATCCAGGTCCTTGAACTGCAGAGACTGTCGATAATCACTCGTCGCAGTAACAAACACAACCAGGAGGATACTTGCAACAATTCCCAGACCATCATGAGCACCTTTGGGCCATCCTTCCATCACAATACCGACAACCAACGAGACAAAGGCACAGACAGCAAGGATAATGAGAGTTGTATCCTGAAGCGCTTCCCACACAAACACCCAGAAGCTGCGGATCTCGCTTTCTGTGAATTTATTGATTCCATATATGTCCTGCCTGCGCTTCATGCTGTCCTCGTCCGTACTTAGCCCATCGGTTGTGGATGTCGCGAGCTTGTCTGCTATTCCAGCAGCTCCGCCGTGGGTGATCAACTTCTTACTGTCATGGCCCTCAACAATGGAGCCCAGTTCATCGGCGCAAATCTGAAACCCTGCAGCCTTGACTTCTTCAGGGACAACGTACTCGCTTCGAAGTTTGAGGCCTGGGCAAATGTTTTTGTCAGTGGCGGCTTAGATACTTAGTACTAGATAGGAAATGTTTAAAATACCAAAAAAGAGATGGAGTCCTGCAACCAGTTAGTACCATGTATAAACTGGAGCGCAGCTTTCGACACCAGTACAGCAACCCGCAGCTTCTCCTGTGACACATCGACAGTATGGAGTTGAGTAACATCTTAAAACAAGCTCGGAGATGATGCTAGTTTGCAGTATCAGAGCAGCAACTCTAGCAACGAACATTAATAATTGAGTTTGGAAGCTGCGCCCCAGTGTAAAGTATATGCTACAAACCAAGTAAGATGGATCACACTATTGTGATAAATCTAAAAAGAAAAAAGTATGATTCCGAAACAGCCACTACCAAGCCCCAGCATCCAAAAAAAATGGCTTTGCTCAACCGAGGTTAAAGTTAGTGGTGCTGAAACATGGCGCAAAGACGGCATGTCTGTACTAGCAACCTCACACTGCTTTGGCGCCGAATTTGCACAAGCGCAGCGAACAGCAACCCTTAGGTAGCTCATAGGCAAGCTTTACTACTAGCAGCCATCCCGACCGATCGATCCCAGTATCGAAAGCTAAATCTAGCGCGAGGACGCGGCGGCGACCTCAGCCCGGCATAACGCCGAACGAGCTCCGCGCACCGGAGCAAACCCAACCAAAGCTCCAGATCGCGCAGATCCCGCAACGGCGCAGAGGATCGACCAAACTGCAGGAAACGGAAGCTAGCAAGCGGAAGAGAGAAGGGGGTGGACGCACGTGGTTGGCGTGCTTGATGGCCTGCGCCTCCCCGCGCTTGTCGAGGTTGGCGGTGAAGCGGAACCTCCGCTTGGGGTTCTTGACGACGCTGCAGAGCTTGCGCCAGCGGCGCAGCGCCTCGTCCGAGGAGTTCTTGCCCTTGACGTCCCCGAAGTTCTCCAGGTAGCTCTCCATCCTGTCCTGGATCCCCTCCCCCTGCCTGGCTGATGCTCCGGCGGACTTCTCCTCCTCGCGCGCGCGCCCGGCGCGAATCCGGGGGGCGTCGGGAGTTGACGCGTTGGTTGCTGGGAAGGAGGATGGATGGGGGAGTGTGTGTGTGTGTGCGTGGGAGCGGCGACCAATCAGAAAGCGCGGTCGTTGGTTCCCTTCGCGAGGTCTCAGAAGAGAAAGAGTACCCAGCAGCAGCAGCCTCACTGGAGTCAGTCACTGGCGATTGGCGAAGCAGAGTACGTACTAGTACAGAGCGCGCTCTGGTCTTGGTCTTCGTTCGGACAGGTACAGTTTTCATTTTCCCTCGTTTCGTGGACGTCACTGGTGCCTTTCCTTCGCGCACTAACAAAAAACATAAAGCATGGAGTAATAAAAAACATAAAGAACAAAAATATCTTGGAGATAGTGGGTGAAACGCGTAGAAGGTCACATAGGCATAGGATTTTTGTTTTTGTGTGGAATACTCAGGAATGATATCTATATGGAAATTATGGATTGAGGGCTTTTTTTTTTGCAAAGTATCTCCTTTATTTCACACAGCAAGACAACTCAGTGCCTGATGCCTACCAAAAGGAAGGCCAGAGCTACAACCAAGGCAGTGTACAGCCAGCAACCTAATGTTCTTAATACATAGCCAGTCGTCCGCTCCGCGTACATCCCGCACAAAACCAGTGAAAAAAAACAGCTACCCATTAACTTCCCCGTTTCGAGGAAAATCTCGCCGCAGGGCACTCCCCAGTCCTCCGCCCCCGGCAACAAAATAGATCTCGGATTCTCGGTAGCTGCCACCTCCCCCACCTCGAATGTCTGGATGCTTCCGCCCCTCCATGTTGGCCTCGGCGACATCAACCCCCATCTTGCAGGCTTGGCCGCCACCGCCGCACTCAAGGTCTACATGCTGAATGTCCTTCAGCGACCCACCTGGCCTGAACGGTGTTTCCTCCACCTTGCGGGCCTGGCCGCCTCCACACTCCTCAAGGTCGCCAGGCACGGAAAATGGGCTGCTGCTAATCCTCCGACGGAGAGGAGGACGTGATGGGGCTGCTGCTTCTCCTCCGACGGGTAGGAGGACGTGATGGGGCTGCTATGGTCATTAGCGTGGCGGTGGGAGAAGCCAGTGGGTGTGCCCTTCAACGATGCCCTCCCCCTCCCCCCCAATCGATGGCCGGTCCCCTGCATCCGCCACGGCGCACATACGTGCAGAAACAACAGATGCAGAAGACCTCGGTCTCCTCGAGAGGACCACGACGTTGGGCTTGCCAGGGTACGTGTTGCTGCATCCACCTCCTGTACGACGCCGCCGTTGATCCGTTAGGCTATCAGATTGGACGGATAGACGTTGTCGCGTCGCCTTGCGCCAAATTAGGTATTTCAAATTTTAGATTGATCCCTAATTTCAGCCCTCCTGATGCTCCTTTCTTACTGATGTTTCCGAACACCCTCTTCCTAGAGGATATGTTGGTTTAGACAATGTTTGTTTGTTTTTTCTATTTCTCGAGGAGACCATGTGTGGCTGATTCTGCTGAGCCGACGGAAGAATTTCTCGACTATCTGTGATCTCTTGCACCAGTCCACGGGCTTTGAAGCTTTTTCAAGGACTAGAGGTCTGCATTTAAACAATTGAGTTGCTCCACTCTTTACGTGTCTGGTAAATTAGTTTTCTAACCGGGCTCAATTAAAACTATCCAAAGGCTCGAAATAACAGTGTAAGTTTAGAATACCAAGTACTAACCTGTATATTCCACTACTATATGTCGTGCCATCTATAGCTAGATCACTGCTACTTTATGAACAAGCATATGCCAATGTTAAACTTACAAGTGCTAACCTGTATTTTGCACTACATAGACAAACCTGTCTATCTTGTAGTATTGTTTGTGCTCGGAAAGCTAAAGTCACGGTAGTAGAATCAAGCTATACAAGGAAGGATCCAAATGGTAGCATTTGGTTTTTACAGTGAAGAATTGCAAAGTAACATCAATAGTGGAATCAAGATATACCATGGTAGCTCACTACTTATAATGCTGACTACTCGCTATACTTATTTATAATTATGGCTACCGGCTATGATTTGTACATTTATAGAATATGGTTTTTATGACCTTTTGATATATGTTGGTGTTCTAGATTTTTTAATGCTAATATTCATAAAACTGCTTACAACCATCTACAAAATAAATGTAGGGATTTCTGAGAATTTACTTTGACAAATGGTTGTAGATAAATAATCTAACTGTAACTTATTTAATAGGCGTCATCTAAAAATAAATATGTTTGGCCACAATATACAAATGCTTTGGGGTTTTCTGGCTTCACTTAGTATGGTAAAAGCCGAACTTGTGCGGAAAACAGAATTGCGTGCGTTCTCCAGTTATTTGCTTTTGACATTATATTAGACTATTTGTGAGATTCTTATGTTTTAAATTTTACCTCAGTGTGGATCTAAGCAAAGCCGGAGGAGAAGATAACCATCTCTTGAAATTCTTGAAGCAAGACATGTTTAGAGTTGGACATAGGCTCTACTTTATGCAATCTCTCTTGGAATTCCTGATTTCACTTGTTAGATGATAAGAAGTTCATGTTGTTCCTTATCTTGTGTTTCCAATTCAAGTTTGCTAGGGTTTCAAAGTAAGCGCACTATGTAGAATAAGGCTTGCAATTTTCTTTGGTAAAATCTAGTGTAAAATTTTGCACTATAAAATTTAAAATGAACTAGAAGTACAATTTTGGTGTGACACCTTACTTTTAGAACTTGCGTGTGAACCGGTTAGTCCACATCGTGGTTTTTTCCTCAAATTGAGTATTCCATCCGTCCTAAAAATAACTACTTCACTTTGTCTAGACACGCATGTATCTAGACACATTTTAGTACTTAGATACATGTGTATCTAAATAAAATAAAGTCAGTTAATTTGGGAGCGAAGGGAGTAGATTTTTCCGTGTAATTCTTTTTTTGAGAACCTGCAACAAACGTGCGCGTCTTTGTATTAAGTTGACAAAAACGTCATAGAATGGCTACAACATATACTCGTCTTTCGGCTTACAACACACTCCTACAACAATAACGACTTGCTCGCCTTGCCCAACCATAGCCAAGAATGGCGAGGAGGCGGGGCACAGAGCCTCCAAACAGCGTCATAGTCAACGCCAAACACCACCAAGGTACGACCACACACGCCGAAGTTGCCCAGACCGAGGCACCACTGAAGCATCTAGAAGATGAAGCAAGCGAATGTCAGGGTCTGACCGAACTTGGCGAAGGAGTCGACTGGAGAATGTTGACGATGATGTACATTGCGCCCTGAAGACTCACACCATGAGTAGTATTCAACACCGGCGAGGCCACCATCTCTGAGTGCCACATTCGGGACACCCCCCGCAGCCTAGATAACGAATTCAAGAAGAAAAACGACGTACATACGCCGCCACTGCCCGGTCCGATAGAGCAGACCTAGGATTTCCCCTGGTGTCGAGAGGGAGGCCACACGCCTCCAAGAAGGGAATGGCACCCGCAGGCGTCACCATGGTCCACATCGAAGCACCGAGCAAGGTTTTCACCTGGGCCATTGACCCTCCCCCCCCTCCCCGGCGAGGCGGAGACGAGCAACCGGCAAAAACTACCACCGCAGGAGACAACTTGTATATCGTCGGAGGAGAAGAATGTTACCCACGACCGCTGTAGCACCCTAGCTCGCCAGATCGGAGACTGAGATGGTCACGACATAGCAAAACAGGGGCACTGCCTCCACCGGAGCAGCAGCTCCGGCCACCACCGGCCCTAGAGGAGGAGCACCAGGGCGGCCAGCACACCGGCTAGAGCCCGACCAAGCCGACGCGCCGGACGCACAGGCAGGCCCGCCCGAGCCCATCTGGCCCACGCGCGGGCGCCGCCGCCGGGCAGCAGCGTAGCAGGCCCGCTGCCCCGCCGGAGCTCTGTCAGAGCCTAGTGCGCACCCGCCCGCACCGCCGCGACCTCCGAGCCAACGACGGGCAACTCCCCTCGATCTCCGCGATTTGTGACAAAGCCTCCACGACGAACTTCCCCCGGCCCCTTTGGAGGTGGGCGCGCTTGCCGCCACCGTGGAGAGGCTAGCGGCGGACGGGATCGACGGTGGTGGTGGTATGTGGGGGGGGGGAGGGGGTGGCGGCGACGGTTGTGGGGTTCCCTCGAGTCGAGCAACACAAGGGTTCTTTGTATCACTCGTGCACATGTTCTTGTTATTTTTTTTTTTGGCTATATATCTATCGCTTGAATCAATCGTGAAAGTTCATTGCAGATTAGCGGAGAAGAGAATCATGAAAACAGGGAGTATCTTTGCAGGAGCACCGTCCACGTCCACGTCCACGGATCACGATATGACAATGCGCTCAGATTCTTTTGTTCCGGAACAAAAAGACGGAGGAGGAACATGGACTATGCGCCGGTGCACGATTTACACGCCGTGGAGCGAACGTATCCATGATTAGGATCTGGACCTGAAAAGACACCCCCTCGCCTCGCCCGGTGGACATGATTAGAACATAATTCTCTCATCGCAGCCTAATAATCCTCACATTCACCTACGTAGTATAAAATGTTTCGGATTTGCTAGTTCTCATCGTCTCTTTGACTGTCGATTTACCTCGTGATTTATATAAAATGTAAGTTACACATGACTTGTAAATAGGTCTGAGAATTTAATGAGCGAGAATGAGCACAAATTTTATGATTTGATGGCGACCTCAGGCATAAGTTACCGGTGCTGCCCATTTCCAAATACCCAAAAATATTTTGGCTTTGTGAAAGAATTATATTTAGACCATTTTTAGTGTATAGGTTTAGAGTGAATCTATATACTAGACAAGGTATAGATACATTTATTTCACAAAACTAAAATATATTATGAATCCGAGGGAGTACGTGTTTAGCTAACGGTTTTGAATAAGTTTACCGACCCTAATCTCCGTGACGTGACGCGCGATTTAATCAGGAGATCGTTTGGGTATTTTCAAAGTGCATGGTGATGTGGGGTACGTACGCGTGTTCATCCTACTTGCGATTAAACTAGTATGGCGCTCGTTTCTCCCGCATCGATGATGGCTCGACCGCTCATGTCAGCCAGGTGCTTTCTTTTCTCTTTTCGAGTCTGTCGGTCCTCTCGTCTCACGCGTTGTTTGCACATGCCGACCTCGTGAAACCTCACTCAGCCACCGATCAATCATTCGTGCCAAACCGCCAACTGCCTTCGACGTCTCCACCCGGCCCCACTGAGCGAATAGATCGTTTAGAAGATGCTATTGTGTTTGGGGTACGCGCGTGACTCTACTGAAATTTTGAGAAAATCAAAAACAAACTGAGATTTAAAGTCCCATTAAAACTTCGTTATATTTGACAAGATTTGAACGCAATTTAACTAAAAACAACAAAATTAAACTAAGAACCTAAAATAACGGTTGTCGCTACGACGCCAGCGTTGCACAAGGGGGTACTCATCGAAGACACGGTAGTCCTCCTTGTTGGGCTCGTCCTTAACAACGTTGCTTGGCCATGGACCGTCGGTGGGCTCGTCCCTGGCGATGCCACTAGGACCAGCGTCATCGTCGCGCGTCAGGTCGATGAGCTCTCCACCGGCATCACGGATGGATGCATCAATCACCTGCTCGAGTGTCCCCTCCGAGGTGTTGTGATCATTCACAATGTTCAGTGGTGAAGCCCGGCGTGTCCGGGAGGGTCGGCGACGATCACCATGAGCCGCTGCTGGCGGAGGTACGCATCCAACGCAGACTCCTCCAGCTCTGGCTTGGGAAGGCGAGGCTCTCCGATGACGAGTCCCTGCGGTGGGTTGCTCTCGCCAAAGGTTTGAACTCCTCGTTCACCTTCCTTTTGGGGCGGGGGACGGGAGGCGTGCGAGGAGGACCGGCCGCAGGAGCGCGCTGGCCCTCTAGAAGACAGGAGCGCGATGAGGATCCTGATGTTGCCGTCAAAGCCCTTAGAAGCCACTGGGCCACTCGTGGTGGCAAAGATGGCGGCAGCGACATCTCTAGGCGATGGCCGTCTACCCTGATGTGCTCGAGGACGGTATCTAGGGTGTGGCCTGGTGCGCCCTAGAACCAGTTGTGCCCCTCCACATTGTAGGAGTTTGGCGGGTTGATAAGGACGTCGAGGTCTGCCATTCCCTCCCTCCACAATTTATAGAAGACGTCGATCCACCACTCATCGTTGTCGTTGGTGGCCCATGAGGGGGACGCGTGCTCCTCCGGTGACAGCCTCTGTCGGTGCTCGCAGATCTGATCCCACCATGCCTTGCTGCCGGGTTAGGCACTGGTGGGATGTCGATGCCTTTCGACGTCATCCTCTAGCCACTGCTTGGGAGGCGGTAGTCCGACGGGCATGGGTACCATGCTCGGTACAATGCCCACGTTTGGTCAACGGTGAGGATGCGCGGCACGAAGCCGCTTGCGGCGGCGCCTCTAGTGCATATGTTGCTCGACATGGCATTGTGGGTGTGGTGCTTGAGCGGTGGCTAGGGTTTTGTGAGACAGAGGCAAGGATAGTGTGCGGCGATGGATGGTGCGTTCACGTCGTTTTATCTCCGGCGGTAGGCGAGCGGGTTGCGCGAGCATTAACGCCGGCGCTTCCTGCCATGCCACGCGCGTCGCAGCTACAAGGGGACACATGTCTACGTGCATATGACAGGACGAATCGCTGCAGCCTTTGACGCGTCAGTTACTCGCGCTAACCACTGGTGGTGATGGGAGTTAATGACGAAGCACAGTCGATGTGTCACTTATAGGGCTGGCCGCCACTCGCCACGACGCCAAAGTGTTGCATTCGGGGCGCCGACAACAATCTCATATGGAGCGGGGACGGCATCGGCATGCCAAACACGCTACTGGACCGCAGCGGACCAAAAACGTCTTCGGAGCATTAGGGGTGTTTGGTAGCCTGCATGCTTTTTATGGCTTAGTTGGGCAGTGTTGCGGCTAGCACTGCCACGCACGTACAAGCACTGGGCCACTTTTTGCTTCTCGTTTGGTAGCATGTAGTTCTAGAGGGTGCATCAATTAAGCTACTATACCCATGTTGTGTTGGTTGCCTGCATTGGATTTGGGCGTCACATTAATCTGTACACCTAAACCGTCATTAGAAGTTAATGTTCTTCGTGTTCGTCTGCTAGCGTGGTACCTGTTCCAGTGACGGACGACAGCGCGGCACCTTGTTCAGCGGCCCTAGCGATGGATGGCAGCGTGGGAGCACACATAGAGGGCCGGCCTCTGTAGCTCTTTCGCCTGCACGACCTGGGCTTCCATAGACTTTCATCTTCAATCTTAGGTAAGCTATAGATGAATTCCTACACCTCCACCAAAACAAAAAACTTTGAACACGAGAGTTGTGGAGAACATTATGATCAAACTACACCTCAAAGGACCACCTTGAATGATTGAATATGTGCGACAAATCTGACGAAGTCGCCCAAAAAACTACAACTTTGACCACAAATCTAAGAAGATACAGAGCACAAAACCAGGTGCCAATGGTTGGAATGGAACCCTGTCGTCGATGCTCATCTTTTTTATGTGGAACTTGTTTTGAATCCAAGCATAAATGTGTTGATTACAAGTGGATACGTGGGAGCATGTTTGAGGCTAGAGAGAGAAGGCCTTCTTCCTCCTCACGTAAGTTACAGAGAAAAGGTACATCTTTAGAGGGATCCCTAACTGACATAGGTACGGTTAATCATGTATCTATGATTTGCTATCCTGGCTATACAAAAGGCGTACGGCCCATGAAGAGTTAAGATGATGGCCCAAAACAAGCAACCGACAAAGGCTTTAGTTGTATTAGGAAAGGGAATAAAGGACCGACACCGTGTTGGTATTGTAATTATACATATGTAACCTATCCACATACAGCTTTGAGACCCAGCCTGTTATATATAGGGCGGGAGAAGCCTAGGCAAGGGCACCGAAAATTCCCCAAGCGATCTGTAATAGTGAGATTCACCAAATATTCAGGCGACTTTGACTCCATTGTTCTCCTGACATCTGACGAAATCCCTAGAATTCTCTTTTCCGCAAAACCCTAAGTCCTTCTCTATGGACATTGTAGAGGTCACCCCTCATCAATTGGCGCCGTCTGTGGGAAACTTGAACGCTGGAACCATGGATTCAGAGGAACTCTCTTTTCCAAGCAGCAACCCAACAAAAGCGGTTCCACACCCTCCCACCCCTATGATAGTACCCGCCGAATTCAAAGGCGGATCCGATCTAATCATCGGAAGCTTCCACTTCCAAGTAGAAGACCCCCAAGAATCACACCCTTCGGCCCTGATTACATCAGAACTGTCGGTGGAAAAGACTGTGCTTACGGCGATGCCTGCATCATTTGTCGGATCCTCCGTGGAGGTCACGACGGAAATCAAAGCAGCCAAATAAAACAAGCAAGATGAGACGGATCTGGGGGACCTTGATGGTCTTTACGAGAATCTCTCCTTTGGATCAGATTCTCCACTAAATCCACCACGTGGAACAAGCCCATCAAACTCGGAACCCGGGGAAAGCAGTGAAAGCATCGACTTCGAGATAAGGATGGTACAAATCTACCCAGAACAGAAACTAACGGACTTCACTGATCCACCCGACAATGTCTCCCTCGGTTCAGGTGATGATGTCACAAGTTCATATGTTACCTAGCACCAAGTATGCGTGATCATCAGAGACGCATCGACTCAGCAAGACTCCAACAGTAATCCTATTTTTAACCCTAACGATATCCTATCAAGCGACAATGCAGGAAACCACGAAAACGAAGGAAATCACGGAAATAGGGAAGACCCAACAAACAACCGCGTAACCCCAGGAGGAGGAGAACCACGTGGAGGCGAGAGGAAAACTCTCTGGCTACCAGCCGAAGCATGGCAAAAAGCAAGAGCGGCAATTTCGGGTGTAGTCCCCATGACAAATGATGCCATGCGTGAAGATCTACTGGCATACCAATATTTGCTTCATCATAAAAAAGAGACATGCTAAGGATGCAGAGGCAGATCGATGAAAGAAAAAGACTTGTCGACGAATCCAGCCTACGACGGGCACAACTAAGCTCTACCCGAGGATCAGGGAGCATAACAGGAGCATCACCGCCAAGAAGGGGAACATCTCGACTACAGAACATCCCCAAAACAGAAAGATGCGAATTGATCCGAGACCTGGATCTATCGTTTATGTCAATCAATCAAGCAGGAAATATCAAGGCAAAAAAGGCTCAAGTAGCAATTGTGGCCGCACAAACATATCTGATCACAACTCAACCTTCACCCGACAATCCTCGCGCGGCCCTACACTGCTCCGCCCTGATGAACCTCGGCATGGTAGGAGCATCTCTCGCGTAGGCAGAGCAGGGAACCACGCGGCAACCCGATAGATCCCCACGCCGTTGCAGCAGCCCTCGGCAAGTAGGTCACACCCGACGATCACGATCGCCACATCCGGTCCACTTCTCGGGATTAGAGCCACGGAATGATGCAAGAAACGATGTTACACAACGAAGGATCGATCGATCTAGGGAAGAGCGTAGCAGCCAAAGATACTATGATGGTGAAAGCGAGGAAGAGCAAGAACTATGCAGAGCCAGTTGCTTTACCCGATGGGTTCGCAAGACTCCAGTACCAAAAGACTTCAAATTACCTCACGATCGTCAGAAATATGATGGCCTCCGAGAACCCGAAGCTTGGTTAACAAATTATCTGGCAACAATCAATCTACAAGGCGGCTCCAAGGCCACCGCAATGCAAAGCTTGCAGCTGCACTTAACTGGCGTAGCTCGCTCTTGGCTAAAACAACTACCCAAAGATTCTATCAGTAGTTGGAACGATCATGAGGACAAATTTATTAGAAATTTCCAATCCACATTCAAGCGGCCCGCGTCTCTGGAACAATTGCGAGCCTGTAAGCAAAAGCCAGGAGAGTTAATACGAGCCTTTGTCCAGTGGTGGAACATTATAAAAAACTTGGCTGAAACCATATCCGATGAAAGAGCAATTGATGCTTTCAATGATGAACTTTGTCAGCAAGAATTCATTGAAGAACTGGGGCGAATCAAACCAAAGACAATTTCATAGTTGATGGACATAGCCAATCACTGGGCCAATGGAGAAGATGCATTACACAACAAAAGAGCTCACTCACCCGAAGAAGACAGGATATGCGCAATAACGATAGAAGGCGACGAAACAACGATGGGTACAGCACACCAAGTTATGTTGCAGCCAGTTTCTATGGAGGGGACACCCGATGAAGCGATGACTACAACAATGGGTACCGCAGTAGCAGGGACGACGCTGGCTGAAGCTAGCCGCATCAATGGTACCAGCCAAAAAGTCGAGACCCACCTCTGTCAGCAAGACAAATGTTGGAAGGACCATGCAATATGCACTTCTATGTTGACTCGACAGGCAAGAGGCGATCCAACCACCTCCTAAAGGATTGTCGAACATTCTTAAAAATGCAAGAGCTATGCAACGCAAGGGCAACTTAAGCAGCAAACCGAGGCTATGCTACTACACCTGGAGCTTTGGCTATCGGTGCACCACCACCACCACCACCAGGGCATCCGCCAGCGGGACAGCCGAAGAATACAACAAACCAAGAAGACGAGTACCCTATATCAAAAGGAGCAATGTCGATGATCTAGAAAGGACGGACCTCTAACAGAACACAGAAGCTGATCACCAGACAAGTGAACATGGCAATAACAATGCTACCCCCTACGCCGGAGTATCTTCATTGGTTAGAACAAGAAATAACCTTCAACAGAGCTGACCATCCACTTCGGGTCCCACAACCTGGTCAATCAGCACTGATAGTAGAGGCACAAATCAGCAGGTTCGACATGAGCAAGGTTTTCTTGGATGCAGGAAGCAGCATTAACCTCATTTATGCCAAAACCCTACGAGCAATGAATTGGTCCCTCACGAATCTAGCACTAACAAATACAACTTTTTACGGAATAGTCCCAAGCAAAGACGAAACTCCTCTGGGCAAAGTGCACCTTGACGTAGTCTTCGGATCGAGAAGCAACTTCATGCGCGAAAAACTGGAGTTCGAAGTCATGGACTGGCCATCATATTACCACGCGATCCTGGGACGACCAACTTTCGCTAGATTCATGGTAGTACCCCACTATGCATACCTAGTGTTGAAAATGCCAGCCCCCAATAGGGTCATAACAGTAAAAGGAAGTTTCAGCTGCTCGGATAGATGTGATCGAGAATTCAACAAAATATCAGAATCCTTCGGGATGGAGATGCAATTTGGCCAGATGAAAATAGCAGATGAAGAGCTACTACATGCAGGACGTGTCCCCAGCGAGCGGACCCCGGAAGATCAGGTACATCACACACCCGTAGAAGCTACCTATCCGGTTTCCACTCCCGGTCCCGCATAGGAAGGCACGCTCGTCGGGTTCCCCGTGAGAATTGGGGAACCGCCGGAAACTACGTCAATAAGGAAAAATCCCAAAAGGAACTCGACGAGCACCGAGCAAGGTCAAGCACAACCGCCAATGGAAAACCCACCCGACAAATCAAGGCCATTGGAGAGCAAACTCCTCGCCTCACAAATACATGGCGTGTCACGGAGATAACAAAAGCAACATGGGTATCCAACCCAATGCTCGTCCCCAAAGGAAGTGACGGCCTACGCGTATGCATTGATTTCCCAAGTATAAGCGACTTAGTAAACCAACTACTTTTCTCTCTGGTCCGACCCACAACGCCTCCAGTCGAAAAGATGGAGCTCCCCTCAAACCAACAAGGGGCGTGGAGGAGTACCTCAAGACAGAAGCCGCAATTTTTTCTTTACTCTTATATATTTCTATATTCAATAAGGCCAAGTTTGGTTATCACCACAGCTCGATGAATCGAAAATAAACTCAAATGGATCTTCTTCTATGGAATTGACACCTAGACTGAAGTTGATAAATTGGTTTCTGATTTCAGCCTTGTGAGAAGCGAGCGTGAAGAGACAGCGAAAGAAGCCCACAAAACGGAGCGGTTATTTTTCCTGACTAGCACGGCCAATACCTATCTATTAGTAATACAGTAATGGGAGGGGCTTTTCATGAACTTACCCTTGAAGACCAAAAAGCGTTGTCAATGCTCAAGAGAGCATGGTTGATGTAGACGAGCCGAAGCCGACCTCAAGGTCGTGATGAAGTACTTGCGCTCCTGTGGCTCAACGACTTGAATGCCTCAAGTGTGACACTTTGCGGGGAGTTAAACATGTCTGTTGCCTGACGATGACTCCCGCTTCCCCGATCCAGCAGCAGTTGCGGAAGTAGAGCTCCTGGATCCGAATCCCGCAGTGCGACGACGCTCTGTGGTGAAGATGTCTCTCGTTCACGCAGTCCGAACTTGGGACCATGATCACGCGAGAGAGAGAGAGATAGAATATCAATTGGAAGTCTCCCCAAAAGTGAGGAAACCTTTATTGAATACTGTGTGTATTTATCTGGCCAAATAACCCCGCTATATATAGGCGGAGGTACTACCTCCCTCAAAGTCTAGGGGTGGGACTAAAGGAGGGGGAGAGGGAGGCGCCGCCAGCCAGCCCTAGTGGGCCCCACGCGGGGGGCTTGGCCCAGCCGCCCCCTTGCCCCTTCTCTCCTCTTGCCTTTCCCTCATGGGCCCTTCTCCCTCCGGAATTGGCCCATTAATCCTTTTGACCTTTAAATTGATTTTCTCTTTTATTAAATAATTGTGACTAAATGATTAAATCAATATTTAACATTCATTCACATATTATTCAATCTTTGTGGTTATGGAACACCTTCCATCTCCACTTCGGACATCCTTCGGACTTACTGAAACCCTTCCGGTTTTCTTTATACTCTTCTTCGGTGATTCTACCGATCCTATAAACACTCTCTAAGCATCATCAAGCCCTTAAGCGTGATACCCCATGGTTAGGGAACACTCCAGACATGGTCGGGACACTCCTGGACCAATGATCGACAGAGGGACCTGGATGGCCATGTGACCCCTGTGCATTCCACGAAGATCTTTTGGCGTTTGAACCGGGACAGTCGTGTCTTATTCCTTTTGTATCTTGATACTTGCATTGCCCGAGATATGATCAATGACATCACCATGTCATGTTCAATCTCGTTACTGAAAAATGCTACTTGACTCGTTCTGACAAGTGATATCCCTATGATCAAATCACATGTTGCGCAACTATCGGATATAACTTCTCCGAGTGGGCCCTTAAGTATCTTTTCGTCACGTGGACGGACAAATCCCGCTCTTGACATATATTGCCTCTACGGTTCCTCCGAGTACCTGAACACACCTTTATAATCACTGTGTTACCAAGTGACGCTTGATGCTATCTAAGCACTCTCGGGAGATAGTGATTGATATAGCCTCACGGTCTAAGTAATAGTCTACGAGGATCCATTCTAATCATCGTAACTTGAACTTCGTGACATGATCAGGTCACGATGTTTAGGTTGGGTATTGGTTCATCATCTCATTCTTAGAATGAGTTGACTCCATTTCCAACTGGCATAAATTTCACATGATCAGGAAACTTTGATCGTCTATTGACCAATGAACCAGTAACTAGAGTTTCACTGAGAACCCCTGGTTGTTTATATATCACACGTGTATTGACTTTTCCTTTCAATATAGTTACAACATGATATAAAACTTAATCATAAACTTTATGAAATATAATAATAATCCTTATTATTATTTGTCTCTAGGGCATATTTCTAACAGTCTCCCACTTGCACTAGAGTACAAATAAACTAGCTGCATTTGTTCTTAATTATTGGCACCATATTTCCGGTACCCTGAACATGCTTGCTCATGGAAGAGGTTGAGTCTTGGTCCTATACATTACAGTCTCAAATCCTTTGCAACTTACTAATGTCACCTTGATTGAAATTAATACTTTATCATCACATGATAACATCTTTGTGTATGCATCGTCGCTATGGCAGCAGAACGAGGCTGGATTCGAGGAGCCTTAGTGACTTTAGATCAACCTTGAGGGCTTTCTCACAGGCACTGTACCCTGGGACACATCATTCTACGTTAAAAGCGAACTAGCCCCGCCATAACATTATACAACACTTTAGATGGTACCCTTATCTATTATTATAAATGTAATTATCGAAATACGAGTGCACCCTGTGCAACTTTGGATGTTTTTGTTCACCTTGCTTCCTACTTGACTTTAGTTGGTATTACAGGAGTTTCCAACATATTCTCTTATAACATAACCCTTTATGCTTTAAGATATGTCATCCTTCATGGATTTGAAAAACATGTCTACAGTTCTCTATTTAGACACTCCGGACAAACTTAGCTCAACGTTCCATGATTCAAACTTAATCACTTTTCAAACATTTCTAATTGGATCATATATTATGTTAAGTTATCATCTTGGTTTTTTAAGATAGAACCTATGTCTCAACATAGTGGATGATAATCATCCTTTTCTTTCTTTTAACCATTCATGTTAAACTTAATACTATTCCTAATTTGAGTTATCAACGACCCGTTCCTTAATTAACTTCTATTCTGAAACCCTTTTCAGAATTTTTTAAGGAATACTACATAATATCGTAATATTCTTATTATCAAATTATACTCCATATAAATCATTATTTATTGGTACTTGCGCTTTTATTCTCAGTGTGTCATATACACACTTAAGAATCACTCCTTTAAGCTCCTATTCAAAATATGTTCCCAACATATTTGGGTATGAGTCACTACTCTTACTCAAACTATGTTCCTACATATTTAAATTTGAGACTTATATTTCTCCCACTTAAAATTTGTTCCCGACACATTTGAGTTCGAGACTTACATTGCTCCCTGATACGTCCATAACGTATCTATAATTTTTTATGGTTTTATGCTAATATTATGCTTTTGACACTTCTTTTTATATAAAGTTTATGATTTATTTGGACTAACCTACTAATAGTTGCAAAAGTGCACAATGTTCTTATTTTACACTTTGATATTTGGAATTACCAAAAATACAAGTGGAAACCTTGTTGGAGTCAGATTGGGATTTTCCAGAAATCTGTCTCACACACTCTTTTTGAAGATGGTCACATTTCGGGTCGAAGACGGCGTCAAACAGAAAACTCTTCAACTACAAAGTTGTTGAAAATTTCACGACAAACGTTCTGGACATAAAATTTAGCTGATTCCGAGTCTGGATGAATCCGCTGGACCCAATTTGCTGCAGCCCAAGATGGGGTGACGGAAATCCGAGAAGCTATATAAAGGGAGGCCTAATTCATGGAGGACACCTCCACCCACGAATTTGCAGCTACCAAAGCCACGTTTTTGCCTCCCCATGGATCCCATCTCCATAGGGGAGGGATCCCAAGAAGCCATGAAGGAAGGGGGCTAAGGGGCGGTGCTCCCCCCCCATGATACTAGCGGCGGGAAAGGAGTCCCCCGCGCCGCCACCGGCGCCGCCGCCACCCTCTTCACCATCTTCACCGCCATCTCCATCACCTAATCCTCCTAGTATGCAGTGGTTCATCCTCCCACATACCTCTGTATCGTCCTATGTAAACATGGTATTTGATGCTATAAGTTATAATCCTATGATCTATGTCATGTTTGTGTAGTTTCTTCGTTCTTAGATTGAATGGTTAAACGTATTTGGTTCATTAGAGTTGTATGTTGATATGATACAGTCCTTTAGTGTCTATTATATTTGTACGCGCATGGATTAAACATCATAGGGTTTGTAGTATGTGTAAGAGAAAGGGAGAAGTTCTGCCGGAGTGATAGAAATCTGAGGACGTAAACCAGAACGTTGCACGTATGGGAGTAAGAGGACCATTAAACTTAAGGCTATGGTTGGGGAAATCTTAATGCATTGTTAGTAGTTACGGATGTTTGCTAACAATCCAGTCATATAGTACATATAATTCCAAGTATTGAAGCGCATGTATATTTAACCTCTCCCATATAGAAAACTGCATCGAAGACAATGAATCCGATTTATTCGCTAATTAAACTTGGACAAGGCCACCACAATTACCACCAGTATTTCACACTCATGGTTCTGTTAGTTTAGTGTATTTTATTGCTGCAACAACTAACTTTACTTTCTTGTTATTTATTATCATGCAAAGCTATATCTAGTACTCGTATTGTTGCTCTAGTTTTATTTCCTAGATATACAAACGTTTAGTGTGCGTAGAGTTGTATCAGTGGTTGATAGAACTTGAGAGAATATTTATCCTACCTTTAGCTCCACATTGGGTTCGACACTCTTACTTATCGAAAAGGCTACACATGATCCCCTATACTTGTGGGATATCAAGACCTTTTCTGGCGCCGTTGCCAGGGAGCAATAACGTGTGGGTGAATATTCTTGTTTGCACTTGTTTGCTTTATCTCTAAGTAGTTTTTACTTTCAGTTTTAAGTTGTTCTCTATATTAGTATGGATAGGTAATGTGAATTACAAAAAAAATTAGTTGTACTTGTTACCTAAAAACGTTTTCAAAAAGGAAAGTGATTGGAAAGATGAGTAATGGTTAAGTGGAGGTCGACCTTGAAGACTTGTGTTCATGCCTATGAAACCAAAACAAATCTTCCCATAGAAGCTTTTCAGTTAAAAATGTGTATATATTGTGTATATTGTATATATTATATATATTCCTCCGTACCATAAAAGTAAAGTGATAATTGTAGTTTTTAGTTACTTGGAAGTTGATAGTTTTGCTTTGCTGTCCAGAAAAAGATTTTCTACGCTTCACCATATAAAATGTTTAAAATCACCCGAACGTGATATTAATCTGAAATTCCTTGAGTGCAGAGTAATGCTCATTATCTTTCTTTCATTAAATTAACTTTTTATGATTTGAATTACGTAGTTGTCTCAAACAATCCGATCTTCATAAACTGTTTAGTTTAGACAAATTTATGTGCTTCACTGTAAAAAATCATGATAAATCTCAGAATATTATTTTGATCTGAAATGTTTTGTGCATAAACCTAAGATTATGATCTGTCTTTCATTAGTTTTGAGTTTTTCGATTTGAGCTACCTAACTATCTCGTTGAGTATCATCTTTACGGACTGTTCAGTTTTGACATATTTCTTAGTTTATTCAATATTGTACTTGGTGTTATTAGTTTCATTAGTTTTTCGACGGACAACAGAAATCGTGAACACCTTAGTATATACAGTGGCTAATGTTGAGTAAAGATTATGAAACTTGTCAATGCCTAAACATTAGTGGATTTTATTTAATGAGTACTAACCCTACTAATGAGTTTTGTGAAGTTTTATGTGGATGCAGCTTATAAGTTCTAATCAATATGGTGATATGAGATGGACAAGAAGACACAAGAACTCAAGCTTGGGGATGTTAGGTGCATTCCAAGAATATATTCAAGAATATAAAATCATCTAAGCTTGGGGATGCTCGAGTCATCCCCCTATTCATCGACTAACATGAGGTTGTCTCCTTCATACTCTATATTACCCATCCACATGATATGTATTGTGTTAAATTTATTATAGTTGCTTTTATATGTATTGGTTTTATCTTCTTTAGTTTTATTAGGATCTTTATTTCATCTTTATTGATTCTTTACTTTCACTTATAATTTGAAAACAACAAAAATAGTTTCTTTTGTTTTGCTTCTTTGTTTGGTTCTCTATTTTGATTTATTTGGTTTTATCTTTGATTTTTATTTAGAGTTTTTCTTTATGTAGCTAGCATGTTTAGATCTTTTTTAGCATCTAGTCTCTTAGTTTATCAAAAATAAAGTACCAAGTTTTACGCATTTGGCTTAGTTGATACATATGTAAAAAATGACTTTTCTGTTTTCAGCATCTACTGCCCACTGCCCGATTTTTCATATTTTACTAGAAACTCTAAAAGTCACGAAATTTAGAAAGATTACGTATCACCTAATCCTCTGCACGCACAAAGATTGGCAAAATTTTCTGACATGTTTAAGTGCACCTAAAAGTTACGTTTTCCAGCTGCTGTTTTTCTGGTTAAATTCTGACTTTTGTTGCAAGAGTGGCCTCTTTGCGTTTTCATTTGATTCTTTTTGGGTCTTACCTTTTATTTATAAGTTGGCCACTTAAGCAACCTTTCTACAACTCTAAAACGAAATTTGATTTGGTTTAATAGCAGCACTTAGGAAATATTATCTATTGCACTAATGTCTAACCGCAGAAAAGAATGGGAAAGTTTTTGTGTTGAAGTTTTTTCATAGAGAATGAAGGAGCATCAAACAGAGAAATTGAAGAATGGCCAAAGTCATAAGCTTGGGGATGTCTCCGCATCCCTCTTCTTCAACAACCTCTCGGTTTACAAACCTTTAAACTTTGTTTTTTGAGCAACATAGAAACTTGAATAAATTTGGAGCGTTTGTATCTTATTATTTATTTGTCTTAGCATCAAACACCAGTTACATTTGTTTTCTTTGAGTCTTGAAAGTTGTTAACTCTGTAGCAACCACTCCTTATCCTTTTTATTTTCGTTTTTGTGCCAATAATAGCCTCTAAGAGGAAGAAAATAAGATTTGGGGAAGTTGTTGTCCCGGAACAGATTATATGCTGTCACGAAATAAATTCATATAAATTAGCCAGAACATCCAATGGACCTGTGTTTTTTTTGTATATGCCCCAGGTTATTATTTAACTTTCATTAGTTTTGCACTTTTCGATTTGAGCAACGGAAGATTTTCGGAAAAATAGATCTTTACCTGTTGTTCTGTTTTGACAGATTTCTGCCAACTTTTTCATTTGCCTCTTAAATATCTTTCTTTTGATGTTCCTTGATCAAGAGCTTTAAAAGAAGTTATTACAGTAGCTAATATGTTAATGGTTGCTAGACTTGTTTTGGTACTGAACCCAAGTGGATCTACTATTGTTTTTGCACTAATGTTGCTAATGAGAATTGTGTGAAGTTTTGTATGGAAGAAGTTTTTAAGTGCACGGAAAGAAGGATGATGTAATTGGGTGAAGAATGGGAAAAACCTCAAGCTTAGGGATGCCCATGGCACCCAAAGAATATATTCAAGAAGTACAAGCGTCAAAGCTTGGGGATGCCCAAGGTACCCCCTTCTTCATCATCAAGTTTATCAGGTCATCTCTCACACACTATGTTTTATGCTTTCATATATTATGTGTTGTTCTTGGAGCGTCCGTTGTTTTAGTTTTCAGTATTGGTTTGTTTGTTTTGTTTGCTTAAATAAATTGGGTGAACCCCAACATTCATACAGTGTTTCAAATAAGTTGATTGGTGTTGGAAAAGAGTAGGAAGCTTCATGCTTATAAGTGGTACAAAAGGAGCTTGTCTTGACTGTGGCCTAGACTTTATCATGTCATGTTGGATGTTGCTTTGACTTTATGCTTAGTGATTATTGCTGTAGCATGACTTGTTCCAAACAATTGAGATTGCTTAATGTGCCTTGAAAGAATCATGCGTTGTTTTAGCATACAAAAACATAATATTGTGGTATTCTCCTTTAATGCTTTATTTGGGTTGACTTGGCACATGCTTACACCATGTTAAGACTATGAACCAGTCACCTTAACTTCTATAATCATTTAGTTTTTGACTTGTAATATCACTTTATGCTTTAATTAATAATGTTTTGTCGCTTTGCATGATTATGGTCATTATTGCTCTCTTAGTTGGTTGCTACTAGTCTTTTGCTAGCCTCCACATGTACCAAGTGTGAGTTCAACTCATGCATCTAACCTCCAAGAAAACCAAGTTATTCCAAAGAGTCCACTATAAATTCCTATGCATGGTGTGTTAAACCATTACAAGTATATATTCGTGCTTTTATCTACCTTCCAAATTAAACTTGTTATGTGAAAATTAGTGATTAAAGCTCTCACAAACTTGATGGCACATTTTACTTTCTTGCACTTAATAAACTTGAACTGTTGTGTCCATCTATGTTGCTTATATGCTTGTGCTTTATAAGTTGTGAATTAGCAGAACCATGTACCATGGGGAACGCTTTCAACATTGCACTTATTATTCAGTTGATATCATGTTCTTTTGTTTATGGATCCCAGCGGTGTGAAATAAAAGGGGAGCTTGTAAGCTCATGGAGTTTGTATGTGTGTTAGAGAAACGCCTGGGCAGCTAGCCTAAGCCATGCCTAATCATGGTGGAAACTTGCAGCATAACCATAGTGAGCATTTTGTGAAGCATCCTCAATAAGAAACTATGCAAATAGCAAATAAAAAGATCACTGAGATGCTCATTGTCTGTTGCCTTGTCATTTTGATATGGGATAGCTCCTGTGTCATGGGGGGAAAGGGGTACCCCGTTGGCGGTTCTCAATGATACACATGTACTTACAATGACAAGAACTTACTCATGACTAAAGTTGAGTAGCATGAGGTTCGGTACTCGTAAGCAAGGGGAATGAGATTTTCAACTTATAACTTGTCAAGCATATCCTCATATTTGTGTCACTTTAACCTTAATCACCTCAAGATGCTTATGATAGGGCAATGAGAGCTGAAAGCTAATAAGTACCATAATTTTTGGAAGCTCTTTATGAAACTTGAAATCCCTGCTTCCTTTATGAAGGGCCTTTTCTTTTACTTTTATGTTGAGTCTTCATCTTCTATCTTTATGCACCAGCTAAGAGAGCATAGTTGTCATTCTGAGTGTAGTGTGCATAGTCCCAAAATGATTATTGATTGACTCATGATTATGTTATTACTTGTTCTTAAATTACTTGTTCTAGTCATCCTTTAAACTTTAAAGGCGTTCTTGCATTTACGTTTTGCTGTTCCATGAGGACAAGCTGAATACCACTTTACTATGTTTTACTATGCTCTAAACAAAATCATGTCTTTCAATGAATCATTACTCATGATCTTTTTGTTGTGTTACTTTTCATGATTGCAACATGGTTGCTAAGTTATAAAATTATATCTATCATGTTTTAAGTACTTTGATCCCAGCTGCAATGCTTTTACAATAATGATGATCAAGATTGTGTTGGCTGCATGTCACCTCAAAAATTATATTGTTTTTATCGTTTACCTACTCGAGGACGAGCAGGAACTAAGCTTAGGGATGTTGATACGTCCATAACGTATCTATAATTTTTGATGGTTTTATGCTAATATTATGCTTTTGATACTTCTTTTTATATAAAGTTTATGATTTATTTGGACTAACCTACTAATAGTTGCAAAAGTGCACAATGTTCTTGTTTTACACTTCGATGTGTAGGAATTGCAGCAAGTGGCCCAATCCTTTCTTTAGCAAAGGACAAGCCGGTTGTATTACTTAAGATTACCAAACATTCTCGAGGACACATGGGAATATCATCAAGTGCTTTCGCTTCATATAGTTGATTAATCTTCTCTAGTTGGATAAGTGTTGTGTGGGTGAACCTGTGTTAATATACTGACCTTCCTAGGACTAATACATACTTGTGATTAGACCCCTTTCAAGCATCCGCAACTACAAGAAAGTAATTAATATAAAAACCTAACCACGGCCTTAAACTTTGAGATCCTACACTCCCTTATGCAAAGGTTTCCTAATGGGGGTTCAGGTTTCTGTCACTCCGGCAACCCCGCGATTAGTAGCCAAATACACAATGCATTCCCCTAGGCCCGTAAAGGTGAAGTATCATGTAGTCGACGTTCACATGACACCACTAGAAGAATAACACCACAACTTAATTATCAAACCATTGAATCTTTCTCAACACAATTCCACTACTAACAACATGACTTCTCCCATGTCCTCAAGAACTAAACAAACTACTCACGAGGCATCATATGGATCAATATCAGAGATGGAATAATGATATGTAACAATTTGAACATGAATGATAAGTCAATGGTTCCACTCAATAGCATCAACTACAACAAGTAATCAATACCGGGAAAGTTTCCCCTAAGAACTATGCAAGATTCAACCCAATTGTTACAGCGGTACGGAGTGGTGATGATGGTGCTGATGGAGATGATGATGGAGATGATGGTGATGATGATCTGATGAAGTCCAGCTTGATGGTGGTGTTGATGGCGACGATCTCCCCTCTCTAGGAAGGAATTTCCCTGGCAGATTTCTGCCTGCCGGTGAGCTCTTTCTCTCTATAGTTTTCCGCCCCGCAGAGGCGGCAGAATCTTTCTGTGGTCTCTCCCCGAGTCTTAGGGTTTCGGGAGGATTATATATGCCAAAGAGCAAAGCCAGAGGTGGGCCAGGGTGGCCACAGCACCTGGTGGCGCGTCCTAGGGTGGCCTGCGCCAGGGGGTGGTGTGGGCCTCCTGTGGCCCATCTCCGCTCCCCCTTCTGGCTTCCTTCATCTTCTGGAAAAATAGGATTTTCCATATATTTTCCGGGATTTTCTGATCTTCACGAATTTCGCCTCCAAACAGTGCCTTTTCCATCAGAATCCTGACTTCAGCGGTCCATCCTCCAAAAGTCATCAACCATGCAAAAACAGATGAAATAACATAAGTATCATCTCTTAATACTCCCTCCATTCCTTAATAGAAGGTATATAGTTTTCTTGCACGGATATTAGCGCACAGACTGGGAGGGCAAATTTCGTTGCTTTAGGACATGAATACCCCAGGTGATTGACGTGATATGGAGGGAACATAAGAAATATGGATATCCTCTCTCTCCTAGTTGGATTAATTGCCTCCTAAATAAGAGGAACAAATCCCAAAATTCTCTATACACCTTATATTATGGATTTTTTTCACAAAAAACTATACACCTTATATTAAGGAATGGAGGGAGTATGAAATATATCAATGAATAATAGTAAATTATGATATAGAATAGTGATGCAAAATGGACATATCAACTCCCCCCAAGCTTAGACTTCGCTTGTCCCCAAGCGAAAACTGAGCTCAATAAACATGACCTCAGGTTTATGGAGTGAAGTGTCGATAAAAGAATATGGACAAGAAGCATCACATTCATCAATACACAAATCATAATAGAAGACAACTCATTATTATATAACTTAACTTGCAATAAGTAAAGGGAACACAATAAAGATACACAAAATAAATCATAATTGGTAATGGCAAACTTTGTTCCTGGTCAAAGAACGGTTAACATTTTGCAGTAGTTCAAACATAATGGGGTTTTTAATGATAGCTTTCAAAGTAATATTCACTAAGATAAGAGCAGTGTGCAAAACAAGGAACATAAAAAACATGATTGAATAAATCATCATATGAATGAATGAAACACAACAACTCAAATACTTGCTGAGATAGAAGGGAATAGGTTTACTGACAACAACTCAAATACTCGCAGAGGGAAGGAGGGATTTCAAGTTTCATAAAAAGCTTCCAAAAATTATGGTACTTATTAGCTTTCATCTTGCATTACCCCTATCATAAGCATCTTTAGGTGATTAAGGTTAAAGTGAACAAATATGAGGATATGCTTGACAAGTTATAAGCTAAAAATCTCATGCCCCTTGCTTACTAGTACCGTTCCTCATGCTACTCAACTTTAGTCACAAGTAAGTTCTTGTCATTGTAAGTACATGTGTATCATAGAGAACCACCAACGGGGTACCCCTTGCCCGATGATACAGAAGCTTTCCCATATCAAAATGACAAGGAAAGCAGACAATGAGCATCTCAGCAATCCGTTTATTTCCTATTTGCATAGGGTTTTTTTCTTTCCTATTTGCATAGGTTTTTTTATTTTTTTATTGCGGATGCTTCACAGATTGCTCACTATGGTTATGCTGCATGTTTCCACCATGATTAGGCATGGCTTAGACTAGCCGCCCAGGCGTTTCTCTAATATATATACAAACTCCATGAGCCTTACAAGCTCCCCTTTCATTTCACACCGCCAAGATCCATAAGCAAAAGAACATGATATCAACTAAATAAAGTGCAATGTTGAAAGCGTTCCCCATGGTAACATGGTTCTGCTAATTCACAACTTAGAAAACGCAAGCATATACGCAACATAGATGGGCACAATGGTTCAAGTTTATTAAGTGCAAAAAAAGTAAAGTGTGCCATCAAGTTCGTAAGAGCTTTAATCACTAATTTTCACATAATAAGTTTAATTCGGAAGGTAGATAAAACATGAATTTACTGCGGCTGATGCAGCAAATGAAGCTGTTTGGCTAAGGAATTTCGTCATCGAACTGGGAGTTTTTCCCAATGCGCAAGACCCCGTGACGATCTATTGTGATAACACGGGTGCTATTGCAAACGCAAGGGAACCAAAAACTCATTCCACAGCCAAACACATCAAGCTTAGATTTCACGTCATCCGGCAGAACATTGACGAAGGTGAAGTCAAGATTTGCAAAGTAGATATGGAACTAAATTTGGCAGATCCTTTGACTAAAGCTCTCCATCAGGAAAAGCACAAACAACACCGAGATTCCATTGGTGTTAGGTTACTGCCTATTGTAAACTAGTTTTGTTTATACACCAGTGCAAGTGGGAGACTGAAGAAGTTATGCCCTAGAGGCAAATAATAAAGTGTATTATTTGATATATCTCATATATGTTCATAATACGTTTCGTACTGTGCTATAACTGTGTTAATACGAAACGTTAATACACGTGTGGTATGCAAACAAACCGTGTCTCTAGTTACCTCTAGTGAACTAGTTCATTGGTCATGATGATGGTCTGGGTTTCAAGATCATGGGCATTTATGCCAACTGACAATGAGGTCATGTTATTAGTTGAACAACATGATAGACAAACATCCGACCGTTATATCTTAATGAGATCTAGTTAAAAGTTCACCATTGATGATAAAACACAGAGAACGTCGCAACCTAATCCTTTGACGGTGAGGTAATGCAAATCACCATTCCGGAAGAAGCTTAGATGGTTATCAAGAATCATCTCGTAACAGGGTGATCAAAAAGGGGCCACTCAGGTTTTCCGAAGGGATGCGTAGAGGAGTACATATCAAGACTAGGATTTGTCTAGTCCATGTAACAGACAGATACATGTGGCCATCTCGGTGATGTTGCATTAATGAAGCTTGCAAGCATGTGACTAGGTCACGGAATGCAATGACATGAGGACGAGAAAACAAGTTCATCGGTAACGAGATCTAACTAAGGTAT
This sequence comes from Avena insularis, assembly GCA_023614405.1. NCBI lineage: Eukaryota > Viridiplantae > Streptophyta > Magnoliopsida > Poales > Poaceae > Avena > Avena insularis. The sequence goes on along the minus strand of CM042696.1, from coordinate 459,118,962 downwards.
GGAGATACCGAAGATCAAGTCTCAGATGAATTAGGTATCGAATGACAAAGGGAACAAGAAACGACTATCTCACGGTTCGAGCGATTGTATTCGTGAAACGCACGGGGGTCACATGGCCATCCAGGTCTGTGGCATCCCGCTAAAACCACTACTAGAAAATCGTGGTGTTTTTGTGCATTGCATCATCATGACCGCATGCTCATGTCATCATGCCACGTTGCATTTGAGCATCGTCATCATCTTGCATGGTTTGTTTAAAAACTATTTTCGAAAAGCCTATTTTTGTTTTCTAAATGCCCCGTCTTTATTCAAACCATAAAACCCCTGGTCTTATCCGGATCTTTTATTTGCCTAAAAACTTTTACAAAATCTTTTAAAAATAAAAATCTTTTAAATAAAAAGTTTTACCGGAGGTGGCCGCCAGCCTGCCAGGCCAAAAGCACGGCAAGCCAACAGCCTACTACCCTGGCCCAGTTAAAACCAGACCAAAACCCTAATCCACCTACCCTGTTCCCTCTTCCCTCCCTGCCGCCGCCACACATGCACTCACGCACGCTCCTGCCACAGCTGCACGCATGCACCGGCACTGACCCAGGCCGCAAGGGCCAGCCCCCGCGTGCACCACACCTCCTCGGCACCCCGCTCGCCACCTGCTTCCACCACCACACTGCCACGCCCCACATCACGTTACGGCCACGACACCTTGCGCGCGCCTTGCACGCCCCCCTGCTCGCCTCCACCTACCCCTGGCCCCACCACTCAACGCGCTCGCCCACGATCCCCACCCCTCTCGTCTCGTTTCCCCACCTACCTCCTCGCGCCGCTCCCTTCGTTCCCTAGCAGCAACCGCCATCGCCACCTTCCTCCGCCCTCGATCCGGGCCGAGCCCTGCCGCCGCCTTCCTCCACAGCCCCGCCAGTCCCTCCGTCCTCCCTCTGTCGCGGCACCAGCCCGCCCCGGTAGCGCGACCTTGGCGGCCGCCAGCAAGCTTGCCGGCCACCGCCTCCTCCATGTACGGGAGCGCCGCCACCTCGCGTCGCCTGCAACCCCGCCGCTGGACGCCCCTCTCCACCTCGCGGAGCGCCACCTCGGCTCGACGTCCTTGCCATCACCGGCTATGGACGCGTCCTCTTCCAGCCCCGAGCTCCGTTTCGCCACCGCCGACCTCCACCTTCCGCCTCACCGGGTCCCCGCTCCGCTCTGGCCAGAGGCTCACCTCCGTCGCCCCTGCTTGATCCCCACCTATAGAGCTCCTCTCTGACGTGGCCCCGCAGAGCCCCATGTCGGCCCGTACTCTGCGCCAGTGGGTCGCCTCGGCCGCTGCCTTTGCCTGTGACGACCCCCGCGCCGGCCTCGCCCCTGCTCCGGCCCATCAACTGCCACTCGAGCCCAAGCCCTTCGCAGAGCTGCGGCGGCAGCACGGCCACGACCCCGTGTCCCTGGCCGTCTCGCGTCGACCCTGCCCCTGGTTGTGCTCCTCCTTGTCTCCAGGACGCCGTGTGCCCCAGCTCCGGCCCTGCGTTTCCCCGCTAACCCTGTGCGGATATTGTTCTTATTGTATGTGCCTTCTGGCCATGTGCGTGTCATGTTGATGCTCTTCAGCGGGAGTGTTCAGGTACCGGTGCTCAGATGCCGAAGATAGTTCAGAATAAGGTGTGCTACTATGCTGTGGAAATGCTAGGTCTGAACTGAATAATGATCGACCCCCAAAGGTCGCCCGACATGTCCATAAGGTTGTCTTCCCGGAACGCCAAGCCCTTCATCACGGAACACCGAGCTCTTACCCTGGAACCCGAAGACCGTTCCCTCGGACCGCCATGATCTCCATCCCAGATCCGAAGACGCCGAGACCCCCACCAGAAGATGCCCAGAACACCAAGATCTGCTTCCGAACGCTTTGACTGAGGCCGAACCAAGATCTCCACAGATGCGACAAGATCTTCTTCTCGGACCCGATGACCGCCAAGATCGCCACACGGAACGACAAACGCTTCATCTCGGAGCACCAAGTCCTTCTTCCCGGATGCGAGATCGATCCCCGTCGAACCCTGAGACCGAACCCCGAACCCCCTGGAACCCAAGATCTTCCAAACCCCGATGTGTGAACCTTTTCCCGAGCCCCTATTTTATAAATGCTATATACAAAGCTTGTTGCATATTAGATTGTTCATGCATGCATACCTGTCTGTGGTTTGGGGGCATTATGCCGATTCACCGCATGATTAAATATGGAGTCTATATGTGGGATATTGTCGTCTTATTCCGGACTCCATTTAAATTTGCATAGCGAACCGATGCCATGTTTTGCCTTGTTAATACAACATTTAAAATGCGGGGTATCTAAATAACTCGAACCGTTTAATTAATTGTCGGGACCCCGGTTCCGTTTAATATGGCCTAATTGCACCGCATCTGTGTCATGCCATGCATCATATCATAATCATGCCGGATCTTCTGCCGTCGTATTAAATAGTGCATCCGGTATTTCTTTTAGTGCTTTGCTTCTTCGCGGATTAGGCCGTTGAGTGGATGCGAGTATCGACAAGTTCTCCGGATATGATCCTTCGGCAGTGTTTCCCAGGCGAGCATCTCTCCCCCTTCTACTTATTTTGCATTTATAGTCTTTATTTCCTCCTGTTGATCTATTGTTATCCGTGTCGTGATGCTTTAGTTTCCGTGCACCAGTTATATCCTGTTCAACCTCTATATTGCCTTGGACACCTCCTATTACCTGTGTTTGGTAGATAGCTAGCCTTGCGAGTCATAGTTGCTTGCTCAGGTGCGATCTCGTGTTGTCGAGTACCACCGTTGTTGGTATGCTGGCCGATGTTTATGGTGGAGATGCTTAATGGTGGAGTTGATCATGACTTTAAATACAACTATTAAATTGCTAGATATAATTAATGCAAAGGCATCGGTGGGCAATAGATGTTATTTGGTTCTTCCACGCTCACTTGTGTCCCGTAGGACCCCGAGTACTTGATACCTGTTCCTTGACTATTCACACTATCCACATCCGGGAGGCCTTATGGACCCCCCTGAGCCAGAGCTTGATTCATTTCTATTTCTTGGGGCCACAAAGTAGTTTGGGGCTTTATTACTATCCTGTACTTATGCCATGCTTTACTGCTTTATTTATGATTGTGCGTGGAGCACTGATCTGCTTAGGATTGCGGAGTGTTTTCGGTATCGACAAGCCCAGTCACACTTTCGGGTTCGATCGTTTACAGCCATTGGCGCAAAACCTTGGGTCCGTCTCGAGCCGCCAACCGTTCAGGGTAGCTTAATGGGGTGGCCCCCTGAAATATTTATGAATCCTGTGATTGCTTTGTCGTGAAAGCCTCGTTGGGTTTTGAGTTGGTTTTTCCGAGGTTGATCGAGTGTGTGTTGCTATTTGTACACCCCTGTAGGGTAAAACTTTCTGAAAGCCGTGTCCGCGGTTATGGATGACTTGGAGCACAGTATCTCGATCATAGACAAGCATAACTAAAGTAGTGCTATAAACTTGACTTAATATATGACTAGTAATCAGATTCAACTATCACGAAATGGATATTAAAATGCCAACAACTGGTGGATCTGGGGTTGTTTTGTGACATGCTGTACCTGCCTAGTAAGTATTACAACTCTAATGGAATGTGATAAACGTACCAACAAATGCTGGGTTTTGGGATTCCTCAGGATAATTATATCTGACTAGTAAATGTTCCAACTACAACGGAATGGTAATTAAAACGGCCCACTACTTATGCTTCAGAACGACTCATGCTAATTGTATCTGACTAGTAAGTGCTTCAACTAAAATGGAATGAGTAAAACTGCCAACTGTGTGAGTTCCTTGGCCCGACTTCCTCGTTTGGTCTCGAGGGGGAAATACCAGGATGGGTATGTTTGGTGTTAGCTTCAGGTAGGATCCGAATAGGTCTTTCTTACCCCTCTCTAATAGCCGCCAGTGATACCGAGTCTCTATAGGTTGTTTACTGTCGTTGCGCTGTCGCTTCAGCCCAGCATACCTATGTTGGCGAGAGCCGCCGAATTCTAGCCTCGCCGTGTACTGGCCTCAGTACTGACGCTCCTCTTTTTTCCTTCGCCCTTTGTCGGCACCCCTTTTGTTTTAGCAGGTTTGAGATCGACGTCGTTAGCAGGGTTACCCTTCCGGCTTGGCCTGGGCAGGGTTATGGACGCCATTGGCTATTCTTCAAGGCTCTTAACCCCATTTGCATCTTGTCCGTACTCGGACGCTGTAGCGATTTCAAGGTGATTTGGATCTTTGTACTGTATATCGGTGTTCTTGACTCATGGAGTCGTGTTGTATATATATCTGTTCTGTGGGTCCCATCGAGGATTATTGTGTAATGGTATTACTTCGTTTTCCACCCGCACAAAAGTGCCTGGTGGGCGTCCTTGAATCATTTCTATGCGGGTTTGGCGGAAAAGGGCTAAACTTGCATAGGGCTGATTCGAGGGTGTTACAAGGTCCCTCTATTGATCATTGATGTGAGAGTAGTCTCAATCATGTTCGGAGTGTTTCCGAACCGAAGGATGTCACGCTTAAGGGTAGGAACGCTTAGGGTAGATGAGGTATCATAGGAGAAATATAGAAAGAGAATCCGGAATAGTTTCGGGTAACATCCGATGGAGATCGGAAGGGGTCCGGAAGGTGTGCTGGAGTGAAGAAATAATATAATATGTGTATTTGAATGTTAATTGGAGAATTAATATTAAATATATATTTTATTTTATTTTTAAAGGCTCCTTAATGCTAATGGGCCTCACCCGAAGGGAGGCCCAATAGGGCAAGGCGCCTAGGGAGTGGGGGCCAGCCAGCCTAGGCTTGGTGGGCCGCCCCAATGGGGCCTACCTAGGGCCGGCGGCTGCCCCTAGGCGGTTGGCGGGTGTGGGGTTTAGTCCCACACCGCCTGGCCCCTGGGTGGTGCGCCCCCCTCCCACTATATATAGGGTTCTCCCCTCCCCCTTTGGGATCACCCCATTCCCTCTCATTCTCTCTCTCATCCACTGAGGACTTCTCCGTAATATTGGGGAGGACCTCGTGGGTGAGTTATCCACCTTCACACTACCGTCATGTGATCTGCGATCCGGCATCTACTTGTTCCGCTGCTCCGCTGGATTGGAGTCCGGTTGACGTCTCCTAGACCGAACGTGTGACGAACTTCGGAGGTGCCACACTTGGGGTGCTGCTCGTCTTCATCAATATACGCCTTCCTGCATAAGGTGTGCCTCGATCTTCAAAGGTATGAATATCGAATCCCTTCTCTGTTACTTAGGTCTACATAGTATAGATCCTAGTATTAGTGTTCGAGTCGATAGAATTTTTTTGTTTTCTGCTATGGAACCCTACAGTGGTATTAGAGCGGGTCTATGGGTAGACATGTCATACAGATAGAACACATAGCAATATGTGGGCATTGATGCTCTAGTTGCTACCCTCTTTAATGTTATTGTTCATATCGTGGCACTGTTTGATGAAGCAGCCCCCAACCGACCTCACGTGGTGATTCACGAGACTGGTCCACAAATCAAAGTGGCTTAGGGGGGTGTCTGTCTCTCTACAGTAGTTGATATGGCATTGACACTGGAGGGCCCTGAAAAGGGAAGAAGAACGATAATCATTGAATCCATGTTGTGGCTCGACGTTCGTAGGTGGGAAGGGGTTCTACTGTGAAAGCCCTAAAGCCGCGTAAAACATGCAATAGTTAATATAGAAGCATATATCTTCATTATTGCATAGGGGCAAGTATTATAACATGGCAATGACAAGTTTGTGAAACTCTCATTGAAGCTATTGATGATGATCATAAAGCTATAACCATGTCATAACACTTTACTTTTGAAGTATTACTTATTATGCCGGTATACTTATTAGACGATACCATAATAAGATAATCCCTTGTAGTATTCTAGTTATCGTATTCCCCTTGTGTGTGCACCACCAAGAAAGTTCTTCGGTATGAGGCGCCCTACGATGAGTAGGGGGCAGACATATCTACGTTCGCATACAGTGGGTGTAATCCATGTTGCACTGCGAATACACACGAGTTAGAACTGGCGAGCCTAGCACATTACAGAGACGTGGCCTCGGGATACAGGAGACCGAAAGGTCGAGCATGAATCACATAGTTGATGTGATCGACATTGGGGAATGTCTACCTTTGATACTGTACTAATGGCCGTGTTAATCGGGGGAGGTGCAGGGGATTGGGATCATGTGATCACTAAACGAGTAGAGGGATGTTCGTTTAAGTGGGAGTTCTTTTAGTTAAAATTTGAACTCATTATTATGAACATAGTCTAAACACTTTGCAAATCCTTTGTAGATGTCTCGCCCACCCACCTTCAACCTTAGCACTTTCCTCAAGAAGGACAAGCTGAAAACTGATGGAACCAACTTCACCGCATGGTTTCGCAATCTTAGGATCCTCCTAGTCCCCTACAAGTTGACTTATGTCATCGAGGCTGAGCTTCCAGCTAAGCCTGTAGATTCCGCCTCCTAGGACGAAAAGAATGTCTAGCAGTCCAAGGTGGACGATTTCTCCCTCATCCAGAGTGGAATGCTCTATGCCATGGAGCCAGAGCTTCAAAAGCGTTTTGAGAAGATGAATGCCTTTGAGATCATTGAGGATCTCAAGTCCGTCTTTGCTCCACAGGCTCGTGCAGAGATGTATGATGCTTCCGAGCTCTTCTTCTCTGCTAAAATGGAAGAGCACAGTAGTATTAGTGAACATGTGGTCAAAATGTCTGGCTACGTTAAGCGCTTAAATGCCCTGGATTGCAAAATCCCGGAGGAGCTCGCGATTGATAGGGTGCTGCACTCGCTGCCCCTAGCTATAAGAGCTTTGTGAACTACAACATGCAAGGGATGACTAAGACCCTTGCTGAGGTGTTTGCCATGCTCAAAACTGCTGAGATTGAAATCAAGAAGGAGCACACGGTGTTGATGGTCAACAAGACCACCAAAAGAAACCGGGGCAAAAGGGGAAAGGCAAGGGTAAGAAGTCTAAGAGGGATGGCAGGTCTGTTCCCAGCACCTCAAAGACTACCAAGCCTAGCCCTAAGCCTGGCACTTCGTGTTTCTACTGCACAGGGGATGGGCACTGGAAACGCAACTGCCCCAAGTACCTTGAAGACAAGCGGACTGGCAAGATAGCCACCCCGGACAAAGGTATATATGATATACATGTTATTGATGTATTCCTTACAAGCGCCAGGAGTAACACCTAGGTTTTTGATACCGGATCTGTTGCTCACATTTGTAACTCTCAGCAGGATCTGCAGAGTAGGAGGCGCCTGAGGAAGGACGATGGTTCGAGAGTCTAAGTGATGGTCGTCGGCACCCTGCATCTCAGTCTACCATCAGGATTATTATTGGTTTTGAATAAATGCTACTATGTACCCGCATTGAGTATGAATATTGTGATTGGGTCTTGCTTGTTGCAAGACCATTATTCGTTTAAATCAGGATCAAATGGTTGTTTAATTTATATGAATGATGTTTTCTATGTTCAGGCTCCTGTGTGTGATGGTTTATTCTTACTTGATCTTGATTGTAATACACACATCCATAGTGTTGACACTAAACATTGTAAGTGTAGTGATGATTCCATGTTTATGTGGCATTGCCGTCTTGGTCACATTGGCATAAAACGCATGAAGAAGCTTCATTCAGAAGGCCTTCTTGGATCATTGGATTTCGAATCCCTTGATACATGTGAGCCATGCCTCATGGGAAAAATGACTAGGACACCATTCTCCGGGATAGTGGAGAGAGTTGTAGACCTACTAGGAATCATACATACGGAATGGTTATCGTTACTTTGTTACCTTTACTGACGACTTAAGCAGATATGGATATATCTACTTAATGAAGCACAAGTCTGAAACCTTTGAAAAGTTCAAGGAATTTCAGAAAGAGGTAGAGAATCAACTTAACAAGAAAATCAAGCACCTTCGATCGGATCGAGGAGGCGAGTATTTGAGTTATGAGTTTAACATGCACTTGAAGGACTGTGGGATTATCCCACAACTTACGCCATCCGGAACACCACAGCGTAATGGTGTGTCGGAACATCGTAACCGAACCCTATTGGATAGTGTGCGGTCCATGATGTCTTTAACTGATTTGTCTGTGTCTTTTTGGGGATACGCGTTAGAAACCGCCGCTTTTATTTTAAACCGAGTACCATCCAAATCCGTGGAGATAGCCCCATATGAGATATGGTATGGGCAGAAGCCGAAGTTATTGTTTCTGAAAGTTTGGGGTTGTGAGGCATACGTTAAGAAACTGCAGCCTGACAAACTCGAACCCAAATCGGAGAAATGTTTCTTTGTAGGATATCCAAGGGAAACCGATGGATATACTTTCTACAACCAAGCCGAAGGCAAAACGTTTGTCGCAAGAACCGACACCTTTCTCGAGAAAGAGTGTCTTGCAAAAGGAGTGAATGGAAGGAAAATTGAGTTAGATGAAATTGTTGACCCTTCTCTCCAAATTCCGAGTAGCGCAACGGAAGCTGTTCCGAAACCGCTCTCCAACATGGAGGAAGAGCCCATTGAAGATGATCAAAACAATGACATCGAGACTCCTGAGGTTCACAGGTTTACAAGGGTCCGTGCCACTCCTGATTGGTATAGTAGCCTTGTAATGTCTGTCATCCTAGATGAACAGGAAGAACCTGCAAACTACAAAGAAGCTATGGATAGTGCTGACTCCGAGAAATGGCTAGAAGCCATGAAATCCGAAATAGGATCCATGCATGAAAACCAATTTTGGACTTTGGTGGATCTTCCAGAAGGCCGCAAGGCCATGGAAAATAAATGGATCTTTAAGAAAAAGACAGATGCGAATGGTAATGTGACCGTTCACAAAGCTCGACTTGTCGCAAAGGGGTTTCAAAAAATTCAAGGAGTTGACTATGACGAGACTTACTATCCCGTAGTGATGCTTAAAGCTGTCAGGATTTTAATAGCAATTGCTGCACATTTCGACTATGAAATTTGGCAGATGGATGTCAAGACCGCATTCCTCAATGGTCACATTGATGAAGAGTTGTATATGATGCAACTAGAAGGTTTTGTTAATCCTAAGGATGCTGGAAAGGTATGCAAGCTTCAACGGCCCATTTATGGATTGAAGCAAGCATCTCGGAGCTGGAACCAACATTTTGATCAAGTGATCAAGAGTTTTGGATTTATCCAAAACCAACAAGAGTTCTGTGTTTACAAGAAAGCGAGTGGGAGCTCAGTTGTTTTCTTAGTAGTATATGTGGATGACATATTACTCATGGGAAACGATCTGGATCTTATGAAAAGCATGAAAGCATATTTGAGTAACCAATTTTCCATGAAGGATCTAGGTGAAGCTGCATATATATTAGGAATCAAGATCTATAGAGATAGATCAAGGCACCTAATAGCATTGAGTCAGAGTACTTACATAGAAATGATTTTGAAGAGGTTCAAAATGGAAAACACCAAAAGGGGTTTTACACCTATGATGAAGAATTGCAAAATGAGTATGACTCAATGTCCTGTAATGGACAATGATAGAGAGAAGATGTCTTACATCCCCTATGCTTCAGCCATAGGATCTATCATGTATGAAATGCTGAGTACACGACCTGACATGGCATTGGCTCTTAGTTTGACGAGCCGATATCAAAGTAATCCAGGACCGGATCACTGGATAGCTATGAAGAATATCCTAAAGTATCTGAGAAGAACAAAGGATATGTTCCTAATCTATGGAGGAAATGATGAAGCTCTAAATGTAACGGGTTACGTAGATGCGAGCTGGAATTCAGATCATGATGACTCGAAGTCTCAAACAGGATTTGTTTTCTTGGTGAATGGTGGGGCGGTAAGCTAGAAGAGCAAGAAGCAGCCGGTGGTGGCACAATCTTCAATGGAGTCTGAATACATTGTTGCGGCTGATGCAACAAATGAAGCTGTTTGGCTAAGGAATTTCGTCATCAAACTGGGAGTTTTTCCCAATGCGCAAGACCCCGTGACGATCTATTGTGGTAACAGGGGTGCTATTGCAAACGCAAGGGAACCAAAAACTCATTCCACAGCCAAACACATCAAGCTTAGATTTCACGTCATCCAGTAGAACGTTGACGAAGGTGAAGTCAAGATTTGCAAAGTAGATACGGAACTGAATGTGGCAAATCCTTTGACTAAAGCCCTCCATCAGGAAAAGCACGAACAGCACCGAGATTCCATTGGTGTTAGGTTCCTGCCTGTTGTAAACTAGTTTTGTTTATACTCTAGTGCAAGTGGGAGACTGAAGGAGTTATGCCCTAGAGGCAAATAATAAAGTGTATTATTTGATATATCTCCTATATGTTCATAATACGTTTCATACTGTGCTATAACTGTGTTAATACGAAACGTTAATACACGTGTGGTATGCAAACAAACTGTGTCTCTAGTTACTTATTCCATTTCTTTTTAGGAATTTCAATATAAGAAGCAAAAGCCTTAAAATAATTTGCAATACTTTGAGAGTCTAGACCATAAGCATTACTAATATTATGAAAGTCATCAATTCCCATAAAAGATTTAATGCATTCATAATCATAATTTATACCTAACTTTCTTCCTTTATCATTATCCCATGCTTTAGCATTGTCTTGAATACGGTCTAGAATATCCCATTTAGCTTCTTCTTCCATGCGTGTAAATGATCCAGCACAAGAAGCATCCAATAGATCCTTATCATGAAGAGAAAGTCTTGCATAAAAGTTATTGATAATAATATTGTTAGGGAGCTCATGAATAGGACATTTGAGCATTAGTAACTTCATCTCCCCAAGCTTGAGATGTACTCTCTCCATCACGAGGCCAAAAGTTGTATATTTGATTCCGATCTTTATGAATCTCACTAGGAGGATAAAATTCTGAATAAAAGAGAGGTACTACTTCCTCCCATTCAAGAGCTTGACCATTCTTCAGCAGCTTGTACCATTCCTCAGCTGTTCCTTTCAGTGATAATGAGAATAACTTCTTCTTGACTTGATCTGTTGAAATACTTGCACACTTGAATAACCCGCATAATTCGTGTATAAAGAGCAAATGATCACCGGGATGGACAGTTCCATCTCCAAAATAGTAGTTATCCATAACACGATCAATAATTCTTGTAGGTATCTTAAAAGTATCATTTTCAGCAGGTGTAGGTTCATCTACTACCTTAGCAGTGGTAGTACCATTACGAAATAAGAAACTAAGTGAATTATCCATATTGAAATAACATAACTAACAGAAATAAACAATACTCATAGTAGAAGTTTCCTTTACCAGTTCCACTCTTCAATACGCTTCACTCCCCGGCAACGGTGCCAGAAAATAGTCTTGATGACCCACAAGTATAGGGGGTGTATCGCAGTATTTTTGATAAGTAAGAGTGTCGAACCCAACAAGGAGTAGAAGGTGTTGACGAGTGGTAGAATTCTTTGTAAATACTTAGCAAATGGATTTTTAGGGGTTTTTGATAATGTAGACAAATAAAGTGCGAGTAAATAAAAGACAATAATAATAATTGCAGCAAGTGGCCCAATCCTTTCTTTAGCAAAGGAAAAGCCGGTTGTATTACTTAAGATTACCAAACATTCTCGAGGACACATGGGAATATCGTCAAGTGCTTTCGCTGCATATAGTTGATTAATCTTCTCTAGTTGGATAAGTGTTGTGTGGGTGAACCTGTGCTAATGTACTGACCTTCCTAGGACTAATACATACTTGTGACGCAACTACAAGAAAGTAATTAAGATAAAAACCTAACCACGGCCCTAAACTTTGAGATCCTACACTCCCTTGTGCAAAGGTTTCCTAATGGGGGTTCAGGTTTCTGTCACTCCGGCAACCCCGCGATTAGTAGCCAAATACACAATGCATTCCTCTAGGCCCATAAAGGTGAAGTATCATGTAGTAGACGTTCACATGACACCACTAGAAGAATAACACCACAACTTAATTATCAAACCATTGAATCTTTCTCAACACAATTCCACTACTAACAACATGACTTCTCCCATGTCCTCAAGAACTAAACGAACTACTCACGAGGCATCATATGGATCAAGATCAGAGATGAAATAATGATATGTAACAATTTGCACATGAATGATAATTCAATGGTTCCACTCAATAGCATCAACTACAACAAGTAATCAATACCGAGAAAGTTTCCCCTAAGAACTATGCAAGATTTAACCCAATTGTTACAGCGGTACAGAATGGTGATGATGGTGCTGATGGAGATGATGGTGATGATGATCCTGATGAAGTCCAGCTTGATGGTGGTGTTGATGGCGACGATCTCCCTTCTCCGGGAAGGAATTTCCCCGGCAGATTTCTACCTGCCGGAGAGCTCTTTCCTACAGGCGGTAGGCTAGAATTTTTTGTGGTCGCTCTCCGAGTCTTAGGGTTTCGGGAGGATTATATACACCAAAGAGCAGAGCCAAAGGTGGGCCAGGGTGGCCACAACACCTTGTGGCGTGGCCTAGGGTGGCCTGCGCCAGGGGGTGGTATGGGCCCCCTGTGGCCCATCTCCACCCCCCCTTCTGGCTTCCTTCGTCTTCTAGAAAAATAGGATTTTCCATATATTTTCCAGGATTTTCTGATCTTCGCGAATTTTGCCTCCAAACAATTCCTTTTCCATCAGAATCCCGACTGCAGCGGTCCATCCTCCAAAAGTCATCAACCATGCAAAAACAGATAAAATAACGTAAGTATCATCTCTTAATATGAAATATATCAATGAATAACAGTAAATTGTGATATAGAATAATGATGCAAAATGGACGTATCAGGGAGGGCTCCCAAGAAGCCATGAAGGAAGGGGGCTAAGGGGCGGTGCTCCCCCATGATACCGGTGGCGGGGAAGGAGTCCCTCGTGTCGCTGCCGGCGCCATCGCCGCCCTCTTCACCATCTTCACCGTCATCTCCATCAGCTAATCCTCCTAGTATGCAGTGGTTCATCCTCCCACACACCTCTGTACCATCCTATGTAAACATGGTGTTTGATGCTATAAGTTATAATCCTATGATCTATGTCATGTTTGTGTAGTTTGTTTGTTCTTAGATTGAATGGTTGAACGTCTTTGGTTCATTAGAGTTGTATATTGATATGGTACAGTCCTTTGGTGTCCATTATATTTGTACGCGCATGGATTAAACATCATAGGGTTTGTAGTATGTGTAAGAGGAATGGGGAAGTTCTGCCGGAGTGACAGAAACCTGAGGATGCGAACTGGAACGTTGCACGTATGGGAGTAAGAGGACCATTAAACTTAAGGCTATGGTTGGGGAAACCTTAATGCATTGTTAGTAGTTATGGATGTTTGCTAACAATCCAATTATATAGTACATGTATTTCCATGTAGTGAAGCGCATGTATATTTAGCCTCTCTCACATAGAAAACTGCATCGAAGACAATGAATTCGATTTATTCGCTAATTAAACTTGGACAAAAACACCACAATTACCACCACTATTCCACACTCATGGTTCTGTTAGTTTAGTGTATTTTATTGCTGCAGCAACTAACTTTACTATCTTGTTATTTATTATGATGCAAACCTATCTCTAGTACTCGTATTGTTGCTCTAGTTTTATTTCCTAGATAATGCAAACGTTTAGTATGCGTAGAGTTGTATCAGTGGTTGATGACCCACAAGTATAGGGGGCGTATCGTAGTATTTTCGAGGGAAGTGAAACCCAATTTATTGATTCGACACAAGGGGAGCCAAAGAATATTTATAAGCCTTAACAACTGAGTTGTCAATTCAGCTGCACCTGAAAACAGTCTTGCTCACAGCAGTTTATCAGTAGCAACAGTTTTGTAGTTGGAAAAGCAAAGTAACAGCAGTAGTAAAGTAAAGACAACAGTAACAAGAGCAGTAAACAGTGGGATTCGAGTGCGGTAGGCATAGGGATGGATGGACGAGCGTTGCATGGACAAGACAATTCACATAGCAATCAAAACATAGGGGAATTGCAGATAAATAAGATAAAGCATCCAAGTACTAGATAATCCTATGCATGTGTTGCATATATAGTCATACGTGCTCGCAATGAGAACTTGCACAACATCTTTTGTCCTGCCGGCCCGTTTGCAGCGGGGCCTCAAGGGAACTACTGGCAATTAAAGTGCTCCTTTTAATAGAGCACCGGAGCAAAGCATTAACACTCTGTGAACACATGTGATCCTCACATCAAAGCCATTCCCTCCGGTTATCCCGATTTCTGTCACTTCGGGGCCTTTGGTTCCGGACAACAACGTGTGTATACAACTTGCAGATAAGACCATAAACAATACTATCATAATGAATCAATAACATGTTCATATTTGAAATCATGGCACTCAGGCCCTAGTGACAAGCATTAAGCATAACAAGTCGCAACAAAGTCATAAAGCACTAATAGAAGATATTAGGCACCATGCCCTAACAATCTGATGCCATTACATGAACGATATCATCCAATCCCTACCATCCCCATAGCCTACATCGGGGGATTACTCACTCATAGATGGGGGAAACATGGATGGTCGATGGAGAAGCAATGGTGATGATGATGGCGATGATCTCCTCCAATTCCCTGTCCCGGCAGGGTGCCAGAATGGAGTTTCTGGTGCTGTTTCGTGGAAACTGGTGGTGGCGGCGGAGCGGAACTCCTTTTAGAAAAACATCGAACCCCCCCCCCCAGAGTTTTTAGGTCAGAAGGCTTCTTATAGGCGAAGAGGGAGACCGAGGGGGTGCCTGGGGCGGCCAGACCATGCCCTGGCGCGGCCAGGCCTAGCCCGCGCCTGGGGGGGTGTGGCCAGCCCCTGGCCCTCCTCCGTCTCGTATTCTGGCTCCATGAGTCTTCTGGAAAAATAGGCACTTTGGCTTTTGTCCCGTCCAATTCCGAGAATATTCATTTTCTGACTTTCCTGGAACCAAAAACAGCAGAAAACAGGCAGCTGGCACTCTGGCTCTTGTTAATAGGTTAGTCCAAGAAATCATATGAAAAGTACTCCAAAGTGTGGACAAAACTCAAGAAAGGAGATAAAACCAAGCATGGAACATCAAAAATTATAGATACATTTGCAATGTATCAACATCCCCAAGCTTAACTCCTGCTCGTCCTCGAGTAGGTCAGTGATAAAAAGAAAGAATAATTTTTGAGGTGACATGCACCATCATAAACTTGATCAAAGTATTTGTATAACATTCAAAGCTAGGATCATAGTACTTCAATCATAACATGAAAGACAAAGTTCTAGCAATAAGACAAAGAAACTCCGTTGCAACATGAAAAGGCATAAACAAAAGATCATGAATAACAATGCATTGAAAGACATTTGTTTGTTTCACATATAGAAAACATAGCATAGTGGCATTCAGCTTGTCCCTCATAGAGTAGCAAATGTAAATGCATAGGACACCTTCAAACTTCATAAGGGTGACTAGATACAAATAGTTTAAGAATAAGCAATATCAAAGTTATGCATCAATCAACAAGTCTTGGGACAATGCACATAGAACTAAGAATGGCCACTATGCTCTCAAAATAGGTGCATAAAGATAGAAGGTGGAGACTCAATATATAAGTGGAAGAAAGGCCTTCATAGAAGGAAGTAGGGATTCAAGTCTCATAAAGAGCTTCCAAAAATTATGGTACTTGATAGCTTTTAGCTCTCATTGCCCCTATCATAAGCATCTTGAAGTGATTAAGGTTAAAGTGAACAAACTATGAAGTATATGCTTGACAAACTATAAGTTAGAAATCTCATGTCCCTTGAATACGAGGGCCTCTCCTCATGCTACTCAAGTTTAGTCACCGGTAAGTTATTGTCATCGTAAGTACATGTGTATCATAGAGAACCACCAACGGGGTACCCCTTGCCCGATGATACGGAAGAATCCCCAAATCAAAATGACAAGGCAAGCAGACAACGAGCATCACAGCAATCTTCTTATTTACCATGGGAATATGGTGCTTTTTTCTCTCTTTCCTCTTTTCATAATCTCTTTTTTCTCTTTTTTTCTCAATATAGGACTCTTTTTTATAAGAAGAATGCTTCATAGACAGCTCATTATGGTTACGCTGCAGGTTTCCACCATGTCAGCATGGATTAGACCAACGGCCCAGGCGTTTATCTAACACATATACATAACTCCATGGACTTACAAGCTCCCCTTTCATTTCACACCGACGACATCCATATACAAAAGAGCATGATATCAACTAGGTACAAGTACCAAGTGCAATGTTGAAAGCGTTCCCCATGAAAGCATGGTTATGCTAATTCCCAACAAATAAGTGCAAGCATATACAACATAGACGACACAATGGTTCAAGTTTATTAAGGGCAAGAAAAGTAAAGTGTGCCATCAAGTTCGTGAGAGCTTTAATCACTAGTTTTCTCATAACAAGTTTAATTTGGAAGGTAAAAAAACATGAATATACTTGGAATAGCATATGCTAGTAGGTAGGTATGGTGGACTCTTTGGAATAACTTGGTTTAGGGATTTGGATGCATGAGTGGAACTCATACTTGGTTGTGGAGGCTAGCAAAAGACTGGGAGCGACAAACTAGGAGAGCAATAATGGCCATAATCATGCAGAGTGACAAAACATCATTGATCAAAGCATAAGTTGATACTACAAGTTGAAAACTAAAGGACCATAAAGGCTTATGGTGACTTGGGATAGTCATAACATGGTGTGAGCATGCGCCAAGTCAACCCAAATAAAGTATCAAAGGAGAATACCACTATACTATGCTTTAATATGCTAAAACAACGCATGATTCATCCAAGGCACATTAAGCAATCTCAATTGTTTATAAAAAGTCATGCTACAGCAAATAATACTAAGCATAAAGACAAAACAATATCAAGCATGGCATGACAAAGCATAGGCCACAGTCAAAAACAAACTCTCTTTACCACTTAAGCATGAGCTTTCCTACTCTTTTCCAAACCAAACCAAACTATTTGAAAACCAATGTATGAAAGAGGAGGTCCAACCAATTTATTCAGCAAACTAAGAAAACCAAGCAAACAAAAAACCAAAACAAAAACGAAAAAGAAGACGCTCCAAGAACAACACAACTATGCATGAAACAATAAAAATGAAGCGTTTGGAAGAAACCTGGGATTTTTATTGATGAAGAAGGGGATGCCTTGGGCATCCCCAAGCTTTGACGCTTGTACTTCTTGGATATTTCTTGGGGTGACATGCGTGGCATCCCCAAGCTTGAGCTTTAGTCCATCATTCATCTTATTACTTATTCCTTTCATACACCTGAAAATTTTCCTTCATACAAAACTTCACACAATCTTTATTAGCAACATTAGTGCACTCAAGATAATAGGTCTTAAAGTTCAGTTCTAACACCAATAAACTTCCATTAGAACACTAGCTACTGAAGCACTTCCCTCAAAAATCTCAATTCCCCAAAAGAACTCAAAAAGGAACCAACAAGAAGCAAATGTGGAAAATGGCAGAAATCTGTCAAAACAGACCAGCAGGTAAAGACGAATTTTTTCGAAGACCTTCTGTTGCTCAAATCAAAAAGTGTTGAACTAACGAAAGTTAGATAACAACCTGGGGCAGAAGCACAAAAATGAACGCCTCAAAAAGACGTTCAGAGATTTTACGTGAATTTTTACGGTGAAGCACAGAAATCTGTTTCGGGACAGCAACTTTCCCAATCATTACTTCTCTCTCATTAGAGGTTACTCTTGGCACAAAAAGCAAATAAAAAGGATAAGGAGCGGTTATTACTGAAGTAATAACTTCCAAGACTCATCTAAAACTTTTGGGTTATCTCCCAATAAGTACGTTTCTTTAACGCCTTTAAGTTAGGCATAAGCAAAAACTAAAATGGATAGAATAGAAGTAAGCGGAGATAATCATGGTGAAAACATTGTTTTGTTCAATGAAATCCTTTTGTTAACAAGGTTGATCAGGTATTATTACCAAAACAATTCCATATGAAACAAAACTTTGTATTCCACTAATGATTACGTTACCTCAACCTTGATAGCAATGGTCCCAATCATAATAGTTTTATTTCCTAGATAATGCAAACGTTTAGTGTGCCTAGAGTTGTATCAATGGTTGATGACCCACAAGTATAGGGGGTGTATCATAGTATTTTCGAGGGAAGTGAAACCCAATTTATTGATTCGACACAAGGGGAGCCAAAAAATATTTATAAGCCTTAACAACTGAGTTGTCAATTCAGCTGCACCTGGAAACAGTCTTGCTCACAGCAGTTTATCAGTAGCAATAGTTTTGTAGTTGGAAAAGCAAAGTAACAGTAGTAGTAAAGTAAAGACAGCAGTAACAAGAGCAGTAAACAATGGGATTCGAGTGCGGTAGGCATATGGATGGATGGACGGGTGTTGCATGGACAAGACAATTCACATAGAAATCAGAACATAGGGCAATTGCAGATAAATAAGATAAAGCATCCAAGTACTAGATAATCCTAGGCATGTGTTGCATATATAGTCATACGTGCTTGCAATGAGAACTTGCACAACATCTTTTGTCCTGCCAGCCCGTTTGCAGCGGGGCCTCAAGGGAACTATTGGCAATTAAGGTGCTCCTTTTAATAGAGCACCGGAGCAAAGCATTAACACTCCGTGAACACATGTGATCCTCACATCAAAGCCATTCCCTCCGGTTATCTCGATTTCTGTCACTTCGGGGCCTTTGGTTCCAGACAACAACATGTGTATACAACTTGAAGATAAGACCATAAACAATACTATCATAATGAATCAATAACATGTTCAGATCTGAAATCATGGCACTCGGGCCCTAGTGACAAGCATTAAGCATAACAAGTCGCAACAAAGTCATAAAGCACTAATAGAAGATACTAGGCACCATGCCCTAACAATCTGATGCCATTACATGAACGATCTCATCCAATCCCTACCATCCCCATAGCCTACAGCGGGGGATTACTCACTCATAGATGGGGGAAACATGGATGGTCGATGGAGAAGCGATGGTGATGATGATGGCGATGATCTCCTCCAATTCCCCGTCCCGGTAGGGTGCCAGAACAGAGTTTCTGGTGCTGTTTCATGGAATCTGGTGGTGCGGCGAAGCGGAACTCCTTCTGGAAAAACATGGAATCCCCCAGAGTTCTTAGGTCAGAAGGCTTCTTATAGGCAAAGAGGGGGACCGAGGGGGTGCCTGGAGCGGCCAGACCATGCCCTGGCGCGTCTAGGCCCAGCCCGCGCCTGGGGTGGGGTGTGGCCAGCCCCTGGCCCTCCTCCGTCTCATATTCTGGCTCCATGAGTCTTCCGGAAAAATAGGCACTTTGGCTTTTGTCCCGTCCAATTCTGAGAATATTCATTTTCTGACTTTCCTGGAACCAAAAACAGCAGAAAACAAGCAGTTGGCACTGTGGCTCTTGTTAATAGGTTAGTCCAAGAAATCAAATGAAAAGTACTCCAAAGTGTGGACAAAACTCAAGAAAGGAGATAAAACCAAGCATGGAACATCAAAAATTATAGATACATTTGCAATGTATTAGTGATTGATAGAAGTTGAGAGAACATTTATCCTACCTTTAGCTCCTCGTTGGGTTCGACACTCTTACTTATCGATAAGGCTACACAAGATCCCCTATACTTGTGGGATATCACTCCCACTCAAAAATATGTCATTCACATATTGTTTTAGGAAGACTTTTATAGCTCCCACTCAATTTCATGCAAATTGCATATCTACTCACTATTTTGAACAACTTCAAAATCCTTTGATCAAATATCAAACTTGGAGATTTACTATGAGATATTAGTACTTTACCAGTTTTAAATCCACCAGACTTTCAGCACACTTGAATCAAATTCATTTGAATTTGTCCAATACTTGACAAATTGTGCTTTTGTCATTCACTCCTTTTTCCACTATGGCTTTGCAGTTATTTGGGAAAATCCAAGTAACCCCTTTACTTGTAAAATTCAGCAACGAATTGCTTTCCAATCTCAAGGGAATTTTGCTATAGGATTTCTCATAACTTTAGCTTACCATTATTTCCTTAGTAGCTCGTAGGTATGCCATATTTCGGTAATCATGACAAATGATTCACAAATGTCTCCATACAAGATATGGGCTACATTTTGAATCCTACTTCATGTAGTGAAAATACCAGTGGAGAAAAACACAATGATCATTATCATTGATTCTTTCCTTTTTGAGAAGAATCGTTCAGGAACGCTTTCCGTTGCGCTTCTCAACACTCTGATACAGGGATTTGAATCCTCATCATGTTTTTCACTATCTTCCATCTGCTCCATAATCGAGAAATATCACCGAATGTGAACTTTCTCGAGAATGCACCAAAATCTAAGCAATACTAGTTTTGCTTTGCTTTTGGTTTCAGCTATGGATTTCCTATTCAAAGTTTTCAATGATACTCTATATGGACTTATTCGCTATTTTTTTGGTTATATCGAATAACCCCAAAACTTCCACGGCGATCCATACTAGATATCGAGCTGATCTCACGAATCAAGATGGTTCACTATATGTTTTAATTGAGTGCTAACTATTTCTAACTAATGGTCTCTACATCTACACTACAACAATTTATTTGGCGCCATCTATTCACCCACTTGATATCAAATATCATATTGTGATTCTTTGCATTTCAAACGCATTGCATTTCATAATTTATTTTATGCCAATCTTATAAAGTTGAATTTCATTACTATTGATCAAATCGTAGTAATTAGATTCTTATTTATCTTTAATACCCTTTGTTGATGAAATAATTTGATCATATCAAATAGTTTCATATTCATGTTTCCTTTGGTAAACTTCTTTACACATTTAAACAATCATATAATGATAATCACCATTTTGTTAAACTACAATACATCGAATATGTATTCTCTTTAACAATTCATCAAACACTTTGTATTCAAGTAATACACAGTGTTCAAGTTATTTTGCCGAACTTAGGCATGATTCATATGTGACAAGAATACAAGTGTCTTTCACATATTATCAATATAACTTTGAATTTAAATAATGGTTTCATTTAGTAATGAGAATATCATTAAGTTGGGTAATTTTCAAGGCATTTCAATATTTTACAAATGTTCATGTATTATCAATTAGTTTCAACACCAGGATAATTCACACATAATCGAACAAGGTATGAACACCAATAGAAATCATTCATAAAAGTGGAACAACTATTCGTTACAAACTCATATGAATAACAGTCTCACAAAGTGTGAGACACACTAAAGAGGTTCACAATCTTTTGATTACAATAACTATCCAAAAACCATAAACTAAGTGATAAATGTTGAGGGAGAGTGTCGTTGGACATCATCATCATGCTCGCCATCAACACGCAATGTCACCTCCTCTCCAGCAAGCACCTCTATGCAGAAGGACCAGTTTTCAGTAAAACAGAACAAGTATCAAATATACTTAACACTGCAAATGTGTTTGCAATATTATAACATTTATAAAATTGTATATCAAATATATACCTTTGTCATTGATGACTTCTCTTGCAATGGGTTCAACTTCCACATTCTTGAGATGTGATATGAACCTGTGGAAATACTGTGTTTCCGCATCGCCTCTCATGATGCAAGTCCTGACATGTGCTTGGTAGCTTGGTGGTAGCGACCGCAACACAACGCCATTTGCAAAAGAGCTTGTCATCCAGCTGTCCAGGAAGTATGCCGACCTCATGTACGCATCATGCATGCGCTCCAAGTGGTCGTCAAGCGAAGAGTTCTCCTCCATCTTAATGGAGAGGAAATCTCCCATCATCTCATGCTCCCATATGCGTGCTTGTTCCACGAAATGTGTCCTAAACTGTAGCATTACCGTACGAGGGTCGACATTACCCACGATAGGCCACAACTCATCCACCATTCCGAAACGCATTGTAACTGAAATGATGGAGGCCATCTCACGACTGTAATAGCGGTCTTCCCGCTGGTCTGGGGTCTCTAGGTCACTGGGCTGATCCAAATCCATCTCGTTGAGTATATAGTCGACCACATTATTCTTGATAAGGAGAACATGGAGACGCGCAACCCATAATCTCGGGGAGAAGCATTTTCTACATTTATAATTGCAAAAAGGAACTTAGACTAAGTTTATAATTAAATGAGTTAATAATAACTCCACTCAAAAACACCTATCCCCTGAAGGGTTCTAGTGATAACACGACCCCTTTTCCCCACATCTCCCCCGATCATCACGGCCATCAATGTGGGTTCTAGGGTGGATGCTAAACGTCGGTCACATCATTCATGCGACTCGTTCTCGATCTTTCGACCATCCGTGTTCCAAGGCCATGTCTGCTACATGCTAGGCTCGCCAACTCAACCTTAGTGTATTCGCTGTGCAACATGGCTTACACCCACTGTATGCGAATCTAGATATGTCTGACACCCGATCATCATGGCCTACCTCATACCGAAGAACTTTCCTGGTAGTGCACACTAAGGGGGAACACAATCATTGGTAATTTTTAACAGGGATCATCTTATTAGGCTACCGTCGAGTATCTAATACTAGCACACAATAAGATATACAAACAATAGAATTGAATGTAAATGCGATGTGATATGGTCCTTCACGTCATGATCTCCATCCGGCGCCAGGGTTCTAGTGTCGTAGACACTAGGGTACCAGTGTATTTCCGGCGTGGTAGTACATCACCTCCGTGACTATCTACTACTACTTTGTAACATAAGGTAATCACTTTACCTTTGCCACAACCATATCACAAAGCAACGCTGACATAGGTACGATTACTGGGATGCTTATGATTCGTTACCCTGTATTGGGTAAAAGGCCTACGGCCCATGAAGATTCCAGATGGTGGCCCAAGGAAGCAACCGACAAAGGCTCTGATTGTATTAGGAAAGAGACTATAAACCGACATCGTGTTGGTATTGTAATCACGCGTGTATGAAACCTATCCGCATACAGCTTTGAGACCCGGCCTATTATATAGTACGGGAGAAGCCCAAGCGAGGGTACATAGAAATCTAGAGGACAACTTGTAATAGCGTATTCACTCGATATTCAGCCAACTTTCTCTTCATTGTTTCCCTGACATCCGACGAAATCCCCAGCGTTCTCTTTTCCGCGAAACCCCAAGTCCATCATCATGGGCATTGCCGAGGTCACCCCTCGTCAATTGGCGCCGTCTATGAGAAACCTGAAAGCTAGAAACATGGATTCGGCAGAACACTCTCCACCAAGCATCAATTCGATGAAAGTAGATCCATACCCGCCCACCCATAAAGCTACGCCAATAGAAGAACCCGAACTTTCCATCGGATCCTCAATGGAAGTCGAAGCATAGATCGAAGCAGGCAACGAAAGCGAGCAGATCGAGATGAATCTGGGGGATCTTGATGGTCTTTATGACAATCTCTCCTTTGGATCGGACCCATAGTTAAACCCACAACACGAAGCAAGCCCAGTTAACTCGGAACCCGAAGAATGCAGCGAAAGCATCGACTTCAGAATTCGAATGGCGGAAATCTATCCAGAACAGAAACTGATGGACTTCACTAGCTCATCTGATAGTGTCTCCATCGGTACAAACGATGACGTTACCAGTCCATATGCCACCCAGCACCAAGTATGCATGATCATGAGAGACGCCACAACCCAGCAAGACTCCAGTGGTAACCCAATTCTTAATCCCGATGATATTCTTTCAATCCATAATGCAGGAAGTGAAGACAACAAAGGAAGTCGAGGTAACGGGGGAGACTCAACGTCTAACCATGTAAATAGCGAATAAGAACACCCACGCGAGGGTGAGAGGCAAACCCTTAGCTTACCAGCTAGTGCATGGGAAAAGGCAAAAGCAGCAATTTCAGGTGCGGTCCCAATGACAACAAATGGTACCCACGAAGATCTATTGGCATACCAGTACCTGCTTCATCGCAAAAAGAGATACCTCCTCTAGATGCAGAGGCAACTTGACCAAAGGAAGAGGGTAGCCGATGAATCTACCCGAGGATCAAGGAGCATAACAGGAGGAGCATCGCCAAGGAGAGGAACATCTAGATTATGAGATATCCCCGAAGAAGAGAGGAGCGGAATAATCCGAGACCTTGATCTGTCATTCATGTCCATAGACCAAGATGAAAATATCAAGGCAAAAATAGCTCAGGCAGCCATCGTAGCCGCACAAACATATCTAATTACAACACAGCCCGCACCCGACGATCCTCGTGCGGCCCTTCACCGTTCTGCCCTGATGAACCTCGGTATGGTACGAGAATCTATCGTGCAAGCAGACAAAGGAACCATGTGACAACCCGATAGATCCCCGTGCCGTCGCAGCAACCCTCGGAACGAAGGTCATACCCGACGATCACGATCGCCACATCGGGTCCACTTTTCAGAATCAGAACCGTGAAATGACGCAAGAAACGACATCACCTAGCGATGGATCAACCGATCTAGAGAAGAACGCAGCACCTGAAGATACCATGACGGCGAAAGCGAAGAAGAAAAATAATTATGCGGAGCCAGTTGCTTTCCCCGACGGGTTCGCAAAACTCCGGTGCCAAAAGATTTTAAGTTAACCCAAGATTGCCAAAAGTACGATGGTCTTCAAGAACCCGAAGCTTGGCTGACAGATTACCTGGCAACTATTAGACTACAAGTCGGATCCAAAGCTACAGCAATGCAAAGCTTGTAGCTGCACCTAACTAGTGCGGCACGCTCCTAGCTAAAACAATTACCCGAATAGTCTATCAGCAGCTGGAATGATCTTGAGGACAAGTTTATCAGGAATTTCCATTCCACGTTCAAGCGACCCGCATCTTTGGAGCAATTACGGGCATGCAAGCAAAAACCGGGAGAATCAATACGGGCCTTCGTCCAACGGTGGGACATCATAAAAAATTCGGATGAAGCCATATCCGATGAAAGAGAAATCGACGCCTTCAACGACGGACTTCGTCGGCAGGAGTTCATCGAAGAACTAGGACGGATAATGCCAAAGACAATTTCGCAGCTGATGGACATAGCCAATCGATGGGCTGATGGAGAGGACGTAGTACACAACAAAAGAGCCCGCTCACCCGAAGACGACAGAGACCGGCGCAATAATGATCGGAGACGACGAACCAATGATGGATATCATACACCAAGTTACGTTGCAGCAAGTTTCTCTGGAGGGGACAATCGACGAAGTGATGGTTACAACAACGGATACTGCAGCAATAGGGACAGCATCAGTGGAAGCCAGTCGCAACAACGATACAAGACGACAAATCAAGACCCACCTATGTCAGAAGAACAAATGTTGGAAGGACCCTACAATATGCACTACTACGTCGACTCAACAGGGAAGAGGCGGTCAAATCATTTCCTAAAAGACTGTCGAACATTCTTAAAAATGCAAGAACTATGTAACGCAAGGACAGCTGAAGCAGCAAACCGAGACTACACTACTGCACCCGGCGCTTTGGCCATCGGCGCGCCACCGCTGCCGTAGGGGCATCCGCTAGTAGGACAACCGCAAAGTACAATACACCAACATGACGAAAACCCCAGGTCAAATGGAGCAATGTCGATGATCCAGAAGGGGCCACCCTCTAACAGAACACAGAAATTGATCACTAGACAAGTAAATTTGGCAGTAACAAAGCCACCTCCTACACCGGAGTATCTCCATTGGTCAGAATAAGAAATTACTTTCAGCAGAGCTGACCATCCATTGCGGGTCCCTCAGCCAGGCCAATCAGCACTAATAGTGGAAGCGCAAATCGGCGGGTTCGACATGAGCAAAATCTTCTTGGATGCAGGAAGCAGCATCAATCTGATTTACGCCAAAACTCCACGGACCATGAACTGGTCCATGAAAAATCTAGCAACAACAGACACAACTTTTCACGGGATAGTTCCAGGGAAAGCCAAAACTCCATTGGGCAAAGTCCACCTCGACGTAGTCTTCAGGTCAAAAAATAACTTCAGACGAGAAAAGCTGGAATTTGAAGTCATGGGCTGGCCATCTCAATACCATGTGATCCTGGGATGACCAGCTTTCGCTAGATTCATGGCAGTACCTCATTACGCATATCTAGTGCTAAAAATGCCAGCCCCCAATGGGGTCATAACAATCAAAGGAAGTTTCAGCCACGCGGATAGCTGCGATCAGGAATTCAAAAAAATCTCGGAATTTTTAGGGATGGAGGCAAGACTTGGACAGCTGAAAATAGCAGATGAAGAACCGATACATGAAGCACACACCCACAAAAAGAAAACGGTGGAAGATCAAATACGCAACGGTCTCGCAAAAGCAGCATACACTGCCTCCAATAATGGTCCCGCATAAAGAAGACCCATTGATTGACAAGACATGAGCATCACGACGCGGATGATGATGAAGATCCCTAAGAACAGAAGCTGAAGTTCCTTCAAAAAATCTCCATTTAGACGCACTTTATACTCAATAAAGGCCAACGGCCAGGCGATCACGCCCTCACAATTTACTCCTACCCATTATTATCAATAAACAAGGAAAATATTCCGTGAAATACAAACTTCTATGGCACATGAACATTAGTTCGCCGGGTCCCCAGATTAAAATAATATAGCATGCAATCAAAATCTCATATAAAACATATGACCTTTTTGATAAATGTCTATACAATATTTCGGCTATACAGTACAAGGCTGCACAAACAAGCAGTCAGATCTCGAAGTTAACAAAAAATTCTTCGTCTGCTTCTAAGCACCTATGCACAATCCTAATGGCGGGTATATGAGCGGCGGCGTAATGAGGCGCCATATAAACAAGGTCGCCATCGAAAGGGGGAGGCAGACCCGAAGTTATAACATCCAGATCAAATGTTGCGTGATGCGCATGCACCCAAGAGAGCGCGAGCTTGGCGCCCGCCACAAGCTGAAGCTTCACATAATGGTGGATCCTCTCACCTTGCCGAAACTTCGCAATTAAATCTGCCAAGTTCCAAGGCTGATGATCCCGAGGAAACATGGTATTGTAAACAATAGCCAGAGATCTGCGACAGCACTCGACAAATTGCTCTAGCTTCGATATGTGATCCTGCAGCAGCACCACAGTGTAGGCACGACGGTGATCAGTCCAAAAATCCATTTCAGAACTTCGAGAGGCAGACAGAAGAGTGTGTATCCGGTTGCACAGACGCTGGGTTTCCTCCCTCTCGCACAATGGAATGCCTACAAATAGGGGAGAAATTAATTTCTAGCAAGACGGGAAAAGCAACCGAAGAAAAAGACAACTTACACAACAACTTTTCTCTCGCCCTGGAGATTTCCTACAAGAAAAAAGCCTCGCGGTTGAGGGCCTGGCGTGTTTTCGATTGGGAAACATCCACCATCGATTGAACAACCCGCAGTTTTCCTTCAAGTTTTTTCACCTGTTCTATCTTTTCAGCATACAATGGCGAGTCCACCGTACGCACAATGGCGGAACTGGTCACACCTACTACAGCGGAGGACAGAACAACACCCGACAATTGCGCGGGACCAGAAGGATATATAAAACACTCAGCATATAAAAGCAAGCTTACACGCATATATTCAAAAGTTGCTTTCTTGTAAAAAGAAGCAAAGGGAGGCTCGATTATTTCAAGGTTCATTACAATGACAGGAGACACGATAAAAGTTACAGAACATAGCCTACGATGCCGTATCCTTCAAATATAGGGTGGCACTAGCAAAAGGAGCACTAGTTACAGGAGTAGCCGAAGAAGGGGCGCCCATCGTAGCAGGGGCAGCTGAAGAAGGGGCAGCAAGGTTCTCTGAACCCGAGCCCAGACCTAGGAGCTATCGAGAATATTTCCTGGCCCTCTTAATATAAGGCTTCAGGTCAACTGCTTGGCCATTGGGGGTGACTGGGACAGAGGAGCTAACCTTCTCCTAGTCGACATTCTCTCTGTGCGCCATCGCCAGGGCCATCGAAGTTTCAGCACCGCTCCTTGACTGTGTCAAACTATAACCAACAAGGGGGCCGGGATTGGCACAACAGACTTGTCACGACACTTAGCCGTAGCGCACCCTTACCTAGTGCGCTACCTGTAGCGCACTAGGTAAGGGTGCGCTACGGCTAAGTGTCGTGACAAGTCAAACAAATAGTTGTCGCCCCATTAGTTGACACTAGCACTTGCATATCCCACTGGTTTCGCCCTAGCTATTTACGCTCACAAACCTGGAGCACCCAGGTTCGAACCCTGGTGCTCCCATTTTTTGTTTTTATTTTAAAACTACTTTAAAATGTTAAAAAATATCCCAAAAATTATGTAAACTATATAAAATATATGTTATATGTTTTATGTGACAAAAATGGTACATATATATCATCAAAATTGGTACAAAAATGATTCAAAGTAGAAAGAAATTAAATAATAATGTGTCCATTAATAATATGCCATCCATATGCATCAATACAATCTTTTTTGAGCTAGTGTTTTACAATCTTTTTTCCCTTCTTTGTCACGGTTGAATAATTTAGCTCTGGCACTTTTATGTTTCTTTGCTCGAACGGGCTACCTTTTTTAGGTAAGGTTGTCATTTTTCTTCTTGTGATGTATGTTTTTTCATCGTAGTCGTCGTCATCTTCAATCTTTGGATCACCGTACTGGTCGAAGTCTTGCTCGTTGGTGACTCCATCCATTCCGATGATGTTTCTTTTTCCTCTCCTCATGACAACACGGCTAGGCTTTGTCGGGTCAGTAATAAAAAAACATTGGTCCACTTTGCTAGCCAGTATCCATGGTTCATTTTTCGCGGCGACGTGCGCATCGGCGGCCTTGGATTTGGCTGCTTCGGGTATTAACATGGTTGTGAAATACCGGTCTTCTCTTTCGACGCTCTTGGCCCATCTGACACGGAACATCGGCACCTTTTCTCCACAATGAGTGAGCTCCCGGATCTCCTCGATCCTTCCGTAAAATCTTTCCTTCACATTGTCATCGGTGTAGAATTCGATGTTACGCCTCGAGTTCGATAGTCACACTTGTTGTCCTTTTCCTCCGTAGAATGTAGCCGTTGATATCATCGCCGATAGGTCACCAGGTTGTGCATGGGTCCCTGCGACAAGGTGAATATGATGTTTTCCTCCACAGAATGCGATTGCGGGGGATTATCTAGGAGCGTCTGCCTAAACCAACGTGTGAAATCTGAGTTGTGCTCTTTGATTATTTCTCCCTGCGTCCTCTGTATGCCCCGGTCACTATACTTCTTCTCGATTGACCTTTTGTGCTTTTGTACCCAAGGATCGACCAGTTCTAAATGTTGTAGCGCGACTAGGTTTGCTCTATCAAAGTCTACGCATCGATCGACAATCGCATGCGATGACGCGACGACCCTCTCGGTGACCCGATCCATCGAGCTTGCCAAGGTGCCTATTGACGGGAAGACCGACAGGGTTCTCGATGCCTAGATAATTCGTGCAGAAAGAGATGCACTCTTCGGCCAGAAAGCCCTTGGCTATGCTTCCATCTAGACAGGACCTGTTGCGAACGTATCCTTTGATGTGTACGTTCATCCTTTCGAACGGCATCATGCTGCGGAGGAACATCGGCCCGAGTTGGATGATATCCTCCACGATATGGACCAGCAGATGCACCATAATGTCAAAGAGTGCGGGCGGGAAGTAGATCTCGAACTCGCATAGTATCACCACGATCTCCTCTTGTAGCCTCCCGAGCTGTTTCACGCCAATTGACTTTCGAGAGACGACGTCGAAAAACTTGTAGAGCCCAAACAATGTTTCTCGGACATGCTCGTCCATTATACCTCGTAGTGCAACCGGAAGTATCTGCGTCATTAGCACGGCACAGTCGTGAGACTTCATCCCACTAAAACTCTGCTTAGCCTCATCTAGGCACCTGCTTATCTTGCCAGCGTAGCCGTAAGGAAATTTGACTCCTAGAAGGCACTTGAAAAACTCTTTGATCTCATCCTGGCTTAGTGTGAAGCACGAAGGGGGCAGTAATATTCGTTCTTCTTGACCTTTTTACCCTTTCTACGTCCTTGTTGTGTCGCCTCCGACTGATGATCATCGTCATCTTCCTGATCATCAGGAGTAGGGCGTCCTCCGTGAAGATCCTTCCAGATGTCCATGAATATCAAGTCGTTCCTTGCTTTAGGACCATCTTTCGTCCTATCTGGCATGTTGATTAGGGTGGCGACTAGACTCTGGCACACGTTCTTTGTGATATGCATGATGTCAAGGCTATGAGGCGTGCGGAGAAACTTCCAGTATGGCAACTCCCAGAAAACAGACCTTGTTTTCCATACCTTCATCAACGGCTTGTCTTGCTGCCTCTTTCGCTTCTTACCCGGTTTAGGACACTCTTTCCAGTTTTTCAGCAATTCATCCACTTCTTCACTGCTCCTCCGCTCTGGGATTCCTCGGGTCTCGGATTTTCCATTGAACAGATCTCCATGTTTTCTCCATGCATCATTCTTTCCAAGCCATCTACGGTGCCCCATGAACACGGTTTTCGAAGACCCTGGATCTTTCTCTAGTTGGAGATAGGTCGTGTTATCCATGCACCTAACGCATGCGTAGAATCCTTGGATAACCTGCCCCGAGAAATATCCGCAACCTGGATAGTCTTGCACCGTAGTGACCAACGCGGCTCTCATAGTGAAATAATCTTGTGCGACAGCGTCATACGTATTGGCTCCGGATTCCCATAACATGGCTAGCTCCTCTTTCAACAGCCCGAGATATAGATTGATGTTGGTACCAGGTTGTTTTGGCCCATGAATTAGCATACTCATTTGTATGTACTTCTTTTTCATGCACAACCAGGGAGGGAGGTTGTACATCCATACAAACACGGGCCAAGTGTCGCGTACGCTTCGCTACCGAACGGATTTAGTCCATCGGTGCCTGCACCTAGCCTGATGTTTCTTGAATCTCCACCGAATTCGGGGAATTCGAGGTCTAATGCTTTCCACTGGCTACCATCTGAAGGGTGTGTCAGCAGCTCGTCCTTTTTAGGGTCATCGTCATCTGCTGGCTTCTTTCTTTTCGCATGCCAGCGCATGAGATTTGCTTCCTTAGGGTCTGCGAAATAGCATTGCAGACGATGAGTGATAGGAAAGTACCATACCACTTTTCGAGGAGCTTTCTTCCCTTTCTTGTATCGACTAACGCCGCACACCGGGCATGTGGTTTTCTCCGCGTCCTCGCCCCGATAAATGATGCAATCGTTGATGCAGACGTGGTATCTAGTGTGCGGTAGATCAAGAGGACACACGATTTTCTTCGCGTCCTCGATACTAGTTGGACACATGTTCCCCTCCGGGAGACGATCGTGCCAGAATGCCATCATATCGTCGAAGCTTGCGTCGGTCCATTTGTGTTTTGCCTTCATCTCCATAGCCTTGAGCGTTACATTCAACCGGGTATCATCGGGCTTGCATCCTTCATACAATGGAGTAACCGCATCTTTCTCAAGTTGCGCAAGCTTGGCTTTCTCTCTAGCGGCAGCTCGGCGTTACGCTTGCTTGAGAAGTAGTTCTTGAACATAAGGGTTCCCAAGACCTGACGTTGTTCCATCGCCCGCCCGCATCTAGATCATCATCATCCTGGTCTGCTTCCGCACCTTCACCATCTCCAGGAGACTCTTCTTCATCTCGCCCGTCCTTGCCATGATCATGATCATGTTGCCCGCCTTCCTCATTTTCCGCCGCCCCATTTACGGCCTCATCGTCTTCGTCATCACTTATCCACCGAGTGTAGCCATCCATGAAACCATGGCGGAGCAGGTGCGCCTGCAGATTTCCGGAATCTGGGTCAATCAACCAATTGAGTTTGCATCTTCTGCACGGACATCTTATCTCCGTCATGTTATTTCGTATCATGTTGGCCGTCGCGCATTTCAAAAATCTAGCCACAATGCCTTCGCTCATTATGCGTACCATGGTTGCCTGCGCGGTGTACAAGGTAGAATTAGAAGTTTATTACAACCACAGAACCAATGCATGCATGCAATGGTCGATGGAAAATTTCGGCATGACCTATCCTAAAATTAGGACCTTTGCGAAATGCCAAAGTCTTGCCAAAATCGAAATGAATCAACATTTTGGCAAAACAATGCCAACATATGAGAGAGCATACAATGCATGCTCTCCAAACACATGAGAGCATCGATCCTCTCCATAGATATGTGACCATATATCATCCATACACATAAACACATCCTCTTACATAGACATCTTACCAAGATGAGAGACCGAGAAGATCTCGAAGGAGAGGTAATAGACCGAGAGATGGTGGCCGGAAGGAGAGCTTTCCTCTATTATGTATGTAGCATCCAAGGTAAGTTTTACATGCTACAAATGGTGAAAGAGTGGAGAAATTGAGGTGGAAGGAGGAGGGGGGCGAGATCCAAGGAGGAAAAAGGAGGGGAAAGTGAAGTGTGAGATGGTGAGATCTAGTCAAATGTGCAAAGGTGTGTCTGCCAAAAAGAAGTAGCAGAACGCACATCCGTGGCGCACATGGGGGGGTGCGCCACAGGAGTAAAGAACATCCGTGACGCACATACCGGCAGTGCACCACAGACGTGTTTTCCAAGTTAACAGTACGGGTGGCCCGATCTTGCCTGTAGCGCACGGAGGCCGTGTGCGCCACGACTACCGGCCACACCTATAGTGCACTTCACTGGGGTGCGCTACGGCTATGTGGTCTACGGCCGATAGGGGGCTGGCCCACACACATCCGTGGCGCACCATCCGCATGTGCGCCACGATTATAGATAGCCGTGGGGCACCTGTGGCCAGTGCGCCACGCCTATTTTAGCCGTGGGGCACCACTAGCACGTGCGCCACAGATATGCGGATTACCTATAGCCATTTTCTTGGTAGTGAAGAAGGGGTTCAATCTCCATCATTTCTTCGGGAGTAGGATGCTGATCCCAAGAATCAAGTTTGCGACAAGGCTTCTTGGGGTCAAAGGGGGCTAAGCTGAATGTCTGACCTTCGACAGACTGATCCTTGATATAAAACCACTTGGTTTTCCATCCTTGGACGGAGTCAGTGATCTTAAAATCAAAATAGTCTATGTCTGAGCGAACAGAAAAAATGGCGCCACCAACGTCATGGATAATGGTGTCGGTGGCATTCCGACGAACATAAAAGAAGTACTTCCATATGCCTCAATGGGGATGGATCCCGAGAAAGCATTTAAAGAGTAACAAAGCAAGCAACATGAAGGATAGAGTTGAGCGTGAGCTGATACAGCTGCACGCCATAGACGAAAAGGAGACCACGAAAGAATTCATGGACGGGGAGAGAGAGGCCGTGGAAAAGAAAGGAAAGGAACATTACCCTCCAGCCCGATTCAGGGATTGGAGTAGCTTCATCCCTAGGGAGCTTGAAGGCGCCCTCTAGATGGTCGGAGTTCCGCACCTCGCACAACTCTCGCACAAAGCACTTCGAAGGGGCCCATCCAACAGCCCTCTTTTTGGTGGCCTTGGTGGCCACGGTGGAAGTCCCCATCCTGCTTTCGCCCATGGTGATGGAGGAGCGACACGGGCACACGGAAGAACAGCCGGAGCAGGCGAGGAAGGAAGAGCAAGCAAGGGCGCAAGAAAGAAGATGAAATTAGCGGGAAAGGGGTAAAAAGAAGTAAAAGAAATCCCCTTCCCTTTATGAAGAGTAAGGACACATAGCTTGGACCGTTCGATGTAAAATCGAACCGTCAGAAACACACACGATGGTGGCACGTGTCAAAGGATTCCATAAAGGAAAATAACTTAAGAAGTTATTGCTGCGGTAAAAACGGGAGAACAACGCACGTCAGCTTGATCTTCACACAAAAAGGAGACGTGCAGTCAAAAAACTCCGCTGAGTACGCCACCACG
Organism: Avena insularis; assembly: GCA_023614405.1. Taxonomy (NCBI): domain Eukaryota; kingdom Viridiplantae; phylum Streptophyta; class Magnoliopsida; order Poales; family Poaceae; genus Avena; species Avena insularis. The sequence continues at coordinate 459,085,053 of CM042696.1, read as the reverse complement.
CGTCATCATTACTACTACACGGTCCCACGTTCGAAACGTCTCGTCAAGATGTATCCTCTGGGAATCAACAACATAAAATTCGTCATCAATGACGTTGTAACAAGACAATTCATAACATTGCGGCTCAGTACAAGGGATATGAACCCGAAGAAAAACTTGGAGTCGAGGTAACATCCTACATGACAAAGATTGAGACTGCATTCGAATACAAAGATTTTGACTGTAGCCTCGGGGGCTACTCCTATCAGGAGCGTTGGTCACGCACCCGACAAAAACTGAGGAAACATTGACGTCGCAAGTATAATGCAAGATTTTCGAGCCTATGTCATGATGCATATATCCGAACATAGCCTCGTGGGCTACTCCTATCAGGAGCGCTGATGCACACCTGATAAAGAAAAACAAATGAACAGTTTTCAAAATATACTCCTATCAGGAGTGTCCATAAGAAACTCTCAGTTCCAGCTGCTAAATCCGGCAGCCGACAAAATCAATATATAAGAAAACCTCCGATCGCACTCGAACGCGATAAAACTCCGAATGTCGTGTTCAGAAATATGAAGGTAAGACCCCAGGATTCGTCCTGTGTGGCCTGGTAATCACACAAGAATGCGCTCTACCAGCAATATATCTAGATACGATACGACGAAAAATCCCGACGGACACGTTGAGTACCCGATAAAATAAATCTAGGATTCAGTATTCGATAAGTCCTCAGCGGTCCGAACTGAATTACGCCAGTAATAAAATCCAAATTCAGGCATGGGTACTTGAATTTGATGTAGGACATCCTTTGCCTTTGCCCAGGAGCAATTAACTGGTTCCCGATCCGTCAGATGTATCAGGCTCGTTATACCAAATCCCTATAAAACTGAAAATAGTAAAAATTGAGCATATCTTTGAGACTCAACCCGAATCTATGGTTCAGGTAGAGTATCGGGGGCTACTGACATAGGTACGATTACTCAGATACCTATGATTTGCTACCCTGGTTGTATAAAAGGCATACGACCCATGAAGAGTCAAGATGATGGCCCAAAATAAGCAACTGACAAAGACATTAGTTGTATTAGGAAAGGGAATAAAGGACCGACACCGTACTGGTATTGTAATTATACATATGTAACTTATCCGCATACAACTTTGAGACACGACCTATTATATATAGGGCGAGAGAAGCCTAGACGAGGGCACCGAAAAATCCCCAAGCGATCTTTAATAGTGCGATTCACCAAATATTTAGGCGACTTTGACTCTATTGTTCTCTGACATCCGATGAGATCTCCAGCGTTCTCTTTTCCGCAAAACCCTAAGTCCTTCTCTATGGGCATTGCCGAGGTCACCCCTCATCACTAACTCAACGTCAGAACGAAAACTTGCAATATGAGAGTTGTAGGGAACAACAAGATCAAGCTACACCTCAAAGGACCCTTCAAAAGATTGATTCTGTGAGACAGATCTGAAGAAATTCATCCCAAAAAGCTCCAACTTTGACTACGAATCTAAGATGATACGGCACAGGAACCTCGGTGTCGATGGTCAAAATGAAACCCTACCATCGATGTACCTCTTTTTCATGTAGAGCTTGAGTTGATTTGGAGCATATTTGTGCTAATCCCAAGTGGTTGGGATGAACACAGTTTAACAGAAGAGAGAGAAAAAATCATGAGACGAGTGCGTGCAAGAATTGCATTGGTTGGTGCTTTAATATCCATGCCCGGGGCTGGCTCCACGGAAACGTCAGCGTTGCCCTGGGCCTGACTCTGGGCCGCTTTGAGAATCGTGCCGGCAAGCCCAAACACCCATGCAGGCAATCAATCGGGTCAATTTCAAATTTTTATCTCTCCAGAGGTTGGCTGACCCTCCTTAGGCTACCAAACATGCTCTTGGTCGATGCTCATGACTGGAGATGCTCTAACCTCGTGGAAAATGACACGGGTTGAAAATGATGCAAACACAGAATGAGAACAACCATGACATTTTAGCTTACCTTCATGAACAGATGACCAGATACTAGAGTGAAAAAACTCCGGTCTTTGAAAAAAGGTTGGAATTTCAGCCTCGTCTCAGATACCATCGTGAATTCCAGGCGCCAGAATACTTGTACATACCATTCGATTTTTTTATAAATATGACCCCCTTCAAATTTCTATCGCCAAAACCGACACCTACTCAACTCTATTGTCAGAAATAACCTGACGGAATGAGAAAAAGCTGCCACGTGTAACATCCCGCCACGACAGTTGGCGGACCTAGCATCCCGCCACAGGGACCACCACAGGGACCGACGGGGAGAACATCCCGCCCATGCCAACGGCAGGAGGTGACGTGGCTGCCGACTAAAGAAATCCTGCCGCCATGTTTGTCCAAAGCATGCATTCACTAACTAATCTAGGCTGGAGCCACTAGCGAGGCATACTTACCTTGTGTCTGGCTTGAGACTAATTAACTACTAGTACTACTGTCTAACTAGTCTCATCTAACTATGGTAAGTACCTACATACTCTGCTCTCTCTGCTCCCAACGGCGGAGCATGCCTCATGTTCTCTCTACAGGCCATCATCTAAGTAGAGCTTAATTAGTGAATGCAATTAAGGCCCAGTTCTTTTGGCGGCTTCTCCGAGAAGCCGCCCTACCCTCAGCTTCCTGGGGAAGCCGGTTCAAAAAAATTAGAAGGCTTCCAAAATGGTTAAGACTAAACTAACTTGGAAGCCTCACAAAATTTTGGAACCGGCTTCCCTAGGAAGCTGGGGTTAGGGCGGCTTCTTGGAGAAGCCGCCAAAAGAACTGGGCCTAAGACTTGCCCTTCCTGCCAGCTTACAAGGCACATTCCGCCCATGGGACTGGCGGTATGTCCCTTCCGCCATTGTGGTTGGCGGGAGGTTAGCTCCGCCGGCTGTTGTGGCGGGACGTTACACGCGTCACCTTTTGCACGTTCGGCTAGGTTATTTTTAACAATAAAATTAAGAAAGGGTCAGTTTTGGCGATGAGAATTTGCAGACAGTCATATTTGTAAAAAAATCATACCATTCTTTTCTTTTTTTGGAAGTGATAAACAGCTCAGAGCCCGGCAGCACATGTCAGGTCTTCATCCATCTGCAATTCTGCATCAACAGCTTCCCTTCTCTGGTAAGTCCATTCAAGTGCGATGCAGAATCGGCATTGGAACCTGACCTCTTAAGGGCATCTCCACTCGTAATCCTCATACGGACTTCGGCGCGATCCGTTTTCTGGGCCGGGGTGATGTTGCCAAATAGGGGGCACCAGCTCCCAGCCGTGCCTCCCATAACAAAATTTAAATTTTTAAAATTTAGAAGAAATTTAGAGAAACAGTTCAAACTTCAACAAACAGTTTAAACTTAACAAAAATTTAAAAAAAAAACAAAAAAAACACCGTCTAATGGTGGCCACGGCCGATCCCGAGCCGGTGGTACATCGCCGCGGCGTAGTCAAACATGCCGTCCTTGTCGTCGTCGTCGTCGCTGGGTGGCTCGTCCTTCGCCGGCGGCAGGCGGCTGCACCCCTCGCCAATGGTCCTGCGCGCCGACCGCGTGGAAGGACCAGCCGCCCCCTCGTTGTCATCAATGTCGACGACGACGACGTGGCGCCTGGCGCTCGGCCTGCTCCCGCCGCCAGTCCTGCGCGGACCAACTGGCGGCGAACTCGTTGGTGACCGGCAGGACGTCGTTGAAGGATGTCCGCTCCAGCATCCTCTGACCCGGAAATTCTTCCGGGTCCTCGCCGTCCGCCAGCTGGAGCGTTGTCGCCTTGTACTCCGGTGGTGGCGTCCACTCCTTCTTGGGCTCGGGCTTGGGCCCAGCGAGGCGCGCTGCGGCGCTGCTGCGGGCTCGCCGCTCGCGTCCTTCACCGGCAGGAGCGCGAGGTAGCACGGCACGGGCGAGGGTACGACAATACCGCGTCGAGGGGCGTTAAGGCGAGAGGAGGAGGAGACGACGGGCAGCGCAAGCGCCAGTTGCTAGCGCCGGCTCTTGGTGATCGCGGCGATGCGGCGCATCACCAACGGCGGGTTATTGCCGTTGGCGATGTGCTCCAGGACCCAAGAGAGGGTCCGTCCCGGAGCGCTCCACCACCGCTTTCGGCCTTCGCTGTTGTAGTTGGCCGGCGGCGGGCCAATGTCGTCGTAGGCCTCGATGCGTTCCTCATGCTGCCGCGCGAAGAACGCCGCCCACGACTGGAGGTTCTCGGGATCCCACTGGGGGTCGTTGCGCTCCTCGTCGGTGAGCACCCCAGTGTTTCATAGATGGCGACCTGCGAGCGCTGGTGTGAGATGGCGACAATGAGGCGACGCGGCTCACCGCCCACCCGTCGGGAGCCGGAAAGCCGGCGGGACGGGGTAGCCGGCACTCCACAGCGCATGCGCCTCGTCGACGTGGAGCCAGAGGCGGCCAAGCCATCGTAGCCGTCATAGCGCGCCATCGCAGAGAGAGAGGGAGAAGAGGACGACATTTGGGGGAGGAGATGGTGGAGCTCGCGTCGAGGTATCGCGTCTGGCAATGGAAACCGCCATGGTTTTATCTTGGGGGAGGAGGCGGCGGTGGGCATGCGCCGCCACGCCTTTTGACGGACGTCGGTTGCACCGCCGCGTCGTTGTTTGGAAAAGGCTGCGGCGAGCAGCGCCATTACTCGACGCTGATGGCGAGGAAGAACAGCTCTATGCGGCTATCACGCGGGCTAGCTTTGACCGGGGCGGTTTGGCGCACGCGCTCCCGCCTAATCTTTCCGCCAACCGCCCTACCACGCGTCCATCCGGCGTCCCCGCTCGCCTCCCTGTACATTGGGTTTGGTCTGAGACCGCCGGGTAAATAACTGGGCCACGCCGGCACCAAAAAAAAATGGGGCGCGCAATTAGGCTCGAACTTTCGCGCCGGCGCCCCCCAAAACGCTATGGAGGGCCTTCGAGGCCCCGAGTGGAGATGCTCTAAGACATAAAAGAAGAACAATATTTGGCGTCTGGTCGATCTAGATCCAACATGAAACATGGCCAAAATGTCACACCATTTGCATGTGGTACGCTGACGCAGCCCATGTCTAACGAATACGCATCATGTCTGTTCAAGATAAAACCAACACCCACAGGATCTCCCAGATCCGATCTTCAGCTTCATATATGAGGTACATACAGGAGCATATTCCACAGTTGCGTCCACGTGCATCGTACCCGTACCACACAGTTCAACCCAACAAACAAAAACACAACAAAAGTGTCCCTGTATCAGCCACACCATATGTCTTGTCCACGGAACAAAGCGAGGTAAATCTCGCGAGACGGTCACTCATAGTCGGAATCCGACGTTAGCCCGTCCTCGGGATGGAACGCGCGGACCATCTTAGCCAGGTGCTCGCCCATGTCCTCGATCTCCTCCTTCCCGAAGCCCCAGTCACGGAGTATCTGGGTGCCCAGGGCGCCCCTGGCCACGCCGAGCTTCTGGAGGCTCAGCGAGCGCCTCTCTATGAAGGGCAGGACTGCGTTGCTCGATCTCAGCCGTGCCGCCATCGGTATCGACTCGACGTCGAGTGGACCCTTTGCCGGGGTTCCCTCTGAATGGTTACCGAGGATCTCACCGTGCCGGCCGATGTTGCTCCTGAAGAACGACGGGAACGGGAGAGGGATGGGGAGTGGGCAGGGTGACACTGAGAGATGGGAGAACTTTGGTCTCGTGGCTCTGCGTTCAAAAGCTGAGCATACAGAGTCTTTCACTTGTGATATTGATGCCCTTTGACCACCTGTACCAACGAATTTTGTGCAAGTTACTATACTTTCTAGATGTAAATGTACAAATTAAAACAGCAATGCAGCTAATACTAACTGAAACTGGAAAAAGGAAAGAATGTAAGACAGTAACAATTAAATGGATCCCAAGGCATAAGAGAGACAAACCTGCACGCAGAACTCCATGAACCGCCAGTGATTCAACAGCGTAAGGATCTTCATCTTCATCACTGATTTCAGGGGTCAGTGAGTGCAGGCTCTTTATGTTCCACAGATCATTTCCATCTGGGAATTAAGAGTAAGCAGTTAGCAAAAACGATTAAATTCTCACTGAAGTCAGATCAAACAGAGCATATTCTTTGTACCTTTCAGAGAAGGTGCAGGCATTGCTACATCCAGAGCAGTAACCATGTTCTGCCTACCCTGATTAGATATCATGTGCACAAGTTCACGTACATCAATATTACCAGATGAATGTGCCATGTTTGAAGCTGGGCCGGCATTTTGTACCCTAAATGGTACAGTTACTGAATGTATAGCTGCAGCAGAAATGGCACTAGAGTGGAATGGTTTCTGGTCTTGTATTGAAAGGAAGGGTGACAGATAACCTGAGGAAATGAAGTTAAATTTAGTAAGCTCTCTTATGCGCTTGAAATAATTCGAAGTGGATAATGTGAGAAATAAATAAATAGACATATACTTTGTGAAGCTACTCTATAGTACGATGAGATGTGCTGAGTTCACACACAGAATTTACGCAATACCATGTAAAGCTGAGTTAATGAGTTGATAGTTCAAGAATGTGATTTGAAGAGTAATTTTTTCAGAAATAAGATCAACGCACAAGAAATTAAACACCAGTAATACCAGGCTACTGCAAAAAGTATGGTGCGATCATAAAAGGAATAATAGCATAGGATATCTGTCTGCCTGTTTAGCAAATATATGATAATTCACACGTCTAATCATACAAGAATGGAAATACTTGAGAAAAGCACATCAAATACAGCAGTCTGGTAAATAAAAGCATACTTTGACTAAGAGAAGGCAGTCCTATTGGAACCATCAAACTGCAAAAGGACGAAAGCTTTGAAAATGAAATAGCGTCATGCAACGATCTTGTAATGGTCTCCCTTTGATTCCTGGATGAACCATGGGTAACTGGATCCCTCACACAATAAAGCAATAGAGGGGTGTTTGTGTAATCATCAGCAATGGTTTCCAAAAACTGTGCAGCAACACTAGAAAAACCTCCTGAATCATCCACAGTGAACTGGATACCCTGTAGTAAATTACGGATTAATTCAAGACCTCAACAAAATGCAGATGGGAGAAGTCATTCAAAAAATCATGTATTGCACAAGTAAACACAAACTATACTATAAACCGTAAATAGAGTATTCAATTTATACTTATTGGGAAATGATGATAGGACCTGAATATGGTCGCATTCTTCAACAAAGAACCTTAGCCTCTCATTCATCTCCTCCATTTGAGACCATTCTGAAACTACCTCCTTGGCAGTCCCAAAGTTATCAAACTTTTCAAAGTCTGTCCATGACCCATTCATTTCATACAAGCTTTGAGCGTGATACTGAACCTTCGTATAATCAGTCCAAAAGTTGACGTCATTCTCTAGGCACTCGACCAGATCCTTATCTTCAACACATTTCTGGGAGTTATTCCCACCATTGCTAGTGCTTGCATTCTGATCTTCAGCTAAGCTTTGCAGAAACAAGTTTCGCCCATGAGGTTTTGCTACAGATCTTGTTACATTTCCAGACCTACAATAATTAGAACAGACTCAGCAAGGTAATTTCTGAGCCTCGTGCAATTTCACAGACGGGCACTCTTTAACTGGAGTTGATCATCAGCAACATTAGCATGTAAGACTCACTCATAGCATCATTTGTAAAAAAAACACAGTTATCAGTGGCTAATCCTAAATCTGAATGATGCTCTACGAAAAGAGTACGCTTATGCCATGCAGAAATGATGATAGCATCTGGATGAGTGTATGTATCATCAGAATCTCCAAAATGATCATATTATTTATACAGTGAAGGCTACAGACCGCAATCCATTGCTCCTACAGGTTACGACAATTTTATCAAGCACCCATCTATACAGCAAGGCTATATTCTGATATGCCTTTGCTTTGGCAATTTAGATATGTTCCCTCAGTTTTTTGTACACTAAGCTCTGGATATCCAAAGTTACTGCTATTAGTAAGCTAGTTCATTTCTGGCCCAGTTGCACAAGCAATCCAATACCACGCTAAAATAACCAACCCCTGCTTCTTCTATTTAGCTCATATAAATGACCACAACATCAACCAAGTAGCCAACTATGCATGACAGACCATAGCAAGCAAACCAGACATGGAGACAAAATCAACAGAAGTTAAGAGTGTCTTGCCATGTAGGGACGTTGAGCTGGTCTGAGGCAGCGCTGCTCGGGCCAGGAGCACCGGAGGAACTTAAAGAGCCAAGAGACCCTGCAAATGGTACCATTATGCAATGTACTTGGAGTGAATTTGTCACTAGCTGAAGTTCCAGTAATAAGCTTGTTACACATTGATATACTTGGAGTGAATTCAGCACTACATCACATACAGAAATTAAGAGCAGCAGCAAATTACCTCGAGAACCAACAGACAGCAGACGGGGGCAGTAGGTGGGGACGCCCTGACAAAATTGTAGCAGTGTGACTAAGAGGATCCGATGGAACAATACGTGATTTAAGATAAGCGGTTAGCCGGGCTCTACCTGGAGCGTCTCCCCGGTGCGGTACAGGACGTCCATGTCGAGCGGCGCGATCCTGAAAGCGGCGTCGGCGCCAGGGTCATCGGCGAGCCCGAGGAGCTCATCCTGGAGAGCAAGCAGAGAAGCAGGGGCTGAGTGCTAGAGTTACAAGGTAAGTCGTCGAAGAGAGGGTAGGGTTTAGGGTGTTGCTGAGGTGGGACCTGGAAGTTCCAGAAGTGGGAGCCAACAAAATTGGCGTAGCCGCCGACCTGCACCGTCACCACCTCCCTCATCTCTCCCGCGCCTCACGGATGCTTTCCAGGGGATGATATGAAGCAGTGGCGGAACCAGGACTGGAGCAAGCCCCCGGCTAAAAACTAAGCGAAAAAATAGCTTTGTAATACAGCACAATTTGTTTTGGTTCGATTACAAAGATAACATATATTTTTAGGACCGTGCTACGTAGCTGCCGTTCTGCGGAAAACCAAACCTGGCGGGAGTTGCTCCGACAAGCTCGTGCGTTAATTCCTAGGTCTCTGAATCAATCGCTTCCATCTACCCCAACGTGAGGGCTTGCCCAGTGGCAGAGCCAGGAATTGAACTGAGCTGGGTCGAACAAATAAGCTCTAAAAATTTTTAGGCAGAAAGGCAAGTGTATTCAACAAAAAAAAGGTCTAAATAGATTCAATTTTCATATTTCATCGAGTAAAACTACAAATTGACTATAAAGAATGCTATATGGCCCACCTACATGAGACTTGAAATTTTCCGATGCATTCTTCCAATCTAATCCGCGTCTTGGTGAAAACATCATATGAAAGTGGTGCGCTGCGTGCAGGCCGGTCCTGAGATTTTGGGCGGCCTAGGGTGAATTAGACGCCGAGGCCCTTTAATATAGACATCGAACTAATAATTAGTATGCTACTTTTTACCTAACATTTTTCCTAACATTTATATATATGTAAACTTCCTAACGGTGGTGTAAATATCAGTCCTATGTAAGAACTTTTTGGACAAATTAACATCGACATGGGTTTAGGATGTGCATCGTACAAGTAAAATTTCAATAGGCACTACTAGTAGTAAGTAGTAGACCAGATTCAGCAAGTAGTAAAGAGATTCAGCAAACCTAAAATCGAATGTAGCACACATCCAGAACAACAGAAAAACCAGTACGTTGCTCTGATTCGATTTTATTAATCCCAAATAACGTAGCAGGTAAAAGTCAGGATCTCTTCAACGAGATTAGATCGAGATACCAACTGTGAGGAAAAGACTCAAACCTTCTGGTCCCAGATTCGCGCCGCCGCGTGGCCGTGTTGGGCATGATCTTGTCTGCTGTAAACGGCTCGTCCTGCAGCCTGCGTGCGGGCGCCGGGGTCGGGTGTGGCGGCGTGGTGTGGGAACGTGGGGGCGGGGCAAGGCGGCGGGCCACCAGGATGGGGCGTGGTGGTGGCCAGCGGGAGAGGAGGCGCTTGCAGGGCGGCAGGAGAGAACAAGCGAGGGGATTGGAGAGAGGCGCCGCTCACTGGTCTGTGGGAGAGGAGCCGGGCGTTGACGAGTCGTCCGTTTTTTCTCCTCTATACCGATTCGAGATACTTAAGCCTAATTGATCTTTTGTCGCTAAAACTGAGCCGGGTCGGTCGACCAGCCTCGACCCCCTACTTTTTTTTTTGAGAGAATGTGGTCTTTATTGATTAAGCAACATCATTACAGAGTTCTTCTCGGATAAACTCCGGGATTACATCGACGGAAAACTTACAAACTAAAGGCTCAGAGGAACGAGCCAGCTTATGAGCTACCACATTCGTCTTCCTACTAGAAAATCTGAACAGACAGGATTGAAAATCCATCTTCAGAGCTTTGATGTCACCAACGACAGTGCCCAGAATGGAGCGATCTCGAACTGGGGAGGAGATCCGCTGAATCAAGGCCAGACAATCAGAAACCAGAACTATCCGCTGGAAGCTTCTTTCCCTGGAGATTGTCAATGCACGCCGAACAGCAATGGCTTCAGCCATCTCAGGAGTCGGAAAAGCGGCCAGCCCCTCACTACAAGAAAGAAGGAAGCTGCCTCGACCCCCTACTGGCGCCGCCGATGCCGCTTGCCCAAGGAGTATGTGAAGCATGATTAATTACCGGTTAAATATAATGCCTAGTGCATGGGTACTACTACTAAAGACATATTATATCTTCTTATAAAGTAGACCCCCACTAACTATTCTATCTCAACATGCAAGCTATCCACATCACCTACTTTAATAGCCACTCAAAAGTCCATGTCATCCCACTAACAATCATTTATAATAGTGTATTTTACATGCAAACAAATCCACGTCATCTATTTTCTTCCATCCAACTATTCACATCACCAATTTATGTTCGTCAAATATATGATAATTTTACATCAATTTAATTTACGATTTCAACTATTTTGAACAAATTCAATCTTTCTCTATAAATTCTTTTAGAAAACTTCAAGTTCTATATGTATTATCCCTTTTTATTTATACAATGTAGTTTTTGAAGAGATTTCCGTTGCAACGCACGGGGTATTTTTCTAGTTTATTTGGAAACCATTAAAAAAACAAAATAGCTAATTTAAATTCGAAAATATGAAAATTCAAAATAACTTGTTGGTAAAACCGCATATCCAATTTTAGATCTATTTTCACCGTTGAACTAGTCGCGACGGGATCTTTAAAACTAGATCCCATGTCGATATGTTTTAGAACTTTTTTTCGGACTGAAAAGTTACCCACCTGTAACACAAAAGTTATCCGTGCTAAACTATGTAAGTTACCCACCTAGGATTACGTAAGTTATCCATCCTATGATGATGTAATGTGGTTTTTTATACATGCGAAAACAAAATATGAACTCCTGCGATTTATGATTCCTTTTCACCGCGTCGAAGACGACGAAGACTCATACCGTAACGCATCGACATCGAAGAAGTCTCGATACCCCTAACACCCAGGCTACCATGTGTCAATTAAACTAGCTTTTTTTTTAAAATGGGAAGCGGAACCCTGGCCTCTGCATCAAGCGATGCACACAACCTTTATTCATTATTAGAACCACATTGTTTGGCAAAGGAAATTACAAAGATCATACAAACCGGGACCGCCAAAACAAAACACCGAGCAAAAACGATAACCATATTGCCAGCTCACCAACGAGATCTAGCAAACACCTAGCTGCATCTTTCGACCCTGCCCTATGGTCACTCTCACTGTTGCCACTCGCCAAGAGAAGCTAGAGTGCCTGGGCACGGCTGCTCGAACTCAAGAAAAAGGAGCCCTAGAACCGCACAACCTATCCATGGAACGACACCCGTGCACACGCTCCGGATGTCGCCGCCTTCACTATCTTCCGCCTAAACGTATTCAACATGTAGATCGATGCGCAGACTCTCGCCATACCAGCCACCGACACCACTGCGGTGCCAAGTAGCACCACCTCCCTGCGCGCTAGCCGCTCCACCACTCCTGCCTCTTCCATCCAGCATTGCTCCACAAGCGATGCTCCCAAGAGAGAACGCGACACCGCAGTGTGGCCATCGCCTGATCCGGAAGCCAAATCCTAGGGTTTCCCCAGAGCAGCACGAATGGATCGATAATAGTCGCACGACGACGCCTTCATCAAGGTAACAACGTAACACGCCGCCATCGCCCGCCAAGACCGAAGTCAGCTCGATTTTCACCGGTGACTATGACTCCCCGTCTCGCCGCCGGGACTAGACGACATACCGAGATCTGTCCCTCTAGCCGCAATCCACGGCCGGTCATTTCCAGCGAAGGAAACGACCACCACCGCCAAACCCAGGGCCGCCGCCCCGGGCCTCTTCGTGATGCAGAGCCGAAGCCAGGTCCTCCTCCATAGCGTCGCCGCCGGTCCGACGAAGATGATGAAATCTGGCCAGACCCCAATGGGTCCGCCAGCTCCGCCGCCTCCATCCCTCATAGGACAACCACGACCAGGGGTAGGGGACTGCCGCCGTTAGTCTGCCCCTATGGCTGAGGAGCTTCAAGACGAGCCGTCGCACGCCATTGATCCCCCGGCAAGGATGCCCCCGCCACTGGCCGCCCGGGCAAAGTGCTATCGTCGGCGAGAGGATGGGAGCGAGGAGAGACGGCCGAGCGAAGCGGCGTCGATCTTGTGCGGCACAGCGCCTTGAGACGAGAGAGACAGAGTTAGCTTATAGCTCACATTTAATTAATTAAAATACATGGGGCAACCGAGATTTATGAGGGAAAAAAGTAATACAAAAGTTACCCACATGAGAAATACGAGAACGTCTCCACCGAACTCGCCTATATGGTGGATAACTTATATATTAGGATGGATAACTTAACTATTATGACATGGATAAGTCACGTGTTAGGGGTGGGTAACATGGCTTTGTTTGTCCTAGAAGTTACCCACCAGTAATACCAGAGTTATCCAGACTTCAGCATATAAGTTATCCACCAAATAACATATAAGTTATCCAGCACTATACAAATTTACCCACAAATAGAATATAGAAGTTATTCTAGCGGCTCGGCTTCATCGCCCGTCGCTGCTCTCGCATCCAATCTCGAAAAACTATCGCGTTAAACATCAAGCATAATTTTTTTAAGAAATTAAATCAAAGCTTCGTTTGCATATGATATAATAAATGTGGTCTTATGTCCTACCACCCATCAACCTAAGTCGTAGTGAACAAACATAAAGCACAACCTGCAGTCTAACGGCTTGGATTTATCCCGTCGCGCTAACACAGCGTATGGGTGATGAAGCCTAGAAGGATGTTAGCATACCGAGTCTTTATCGCTCGTCGACGACGGTAAATTTTCGGTACCCTAACACCTAGGCTACCGTGTTCCAATTAAACTTATTCAAGTACGTGAGAAAGACTCTACCCAACATGTTTATATGGTGGATAACTTTTGTGTTAAAGGGTGGATAACTTACATATTATGGCACGGATAACTCACGTGTTTGGGATGGATAACTTTTTGGTATAATTTTTTTTTCATCGAAACATATCAACATGAGATTAGTTTTGAAGATCTCATCGTGACTAGTCCAACGGTGAAAATAGATCCTAAATCAGACAAACGGTTTAATCTATAAGACATTTTAAATTCTCGGTTTGATTCTAAGCTGACCGGTCTGAGATTAGATTTCCCCAAGAAGAATCCTACCAGGGTCAAAATGAACGGTTCTCATTTCGGCGAGGAATTCAGTCAAATAGGTTCAGGGCACGAAGCATGATGCACATAGCATTGAGGATGTCACCTGCGATGGAATCCAAAGGTAGTATAGTACATGGAGAAACCAACCTAGTACTAAACAACACTGTGTCCATTTACTTTGTGCGCTCAGACAGCTAAGCACGCCCAAGATCTGACCTCTCAAATGCCAATCTCAATGCGCTGGAGCCAGGCAAGAGAACACCAAGGAACGAAGAAACAGCAGGAAGAAATCCAGGGAGACTTCGCTTACCGACCGAAGAACTTGGGACGAACGCCAGTTCCTCGTCGCCGACGCCGCCCGTCTCGCCCCTATGCTGCAGCTGCTCACGGTCCTGGAGGTGACGGAGGCAGAGAATAAAAACCCGACGTTGAGGACGCCAAGGTGTATGCTAGCTCGAGGATGGGACCGGAAGAGCAGCAGGCCTCACTGGAAGAGGAGGGGCGGCTCGCCGTCGCCGTTGGCGGCCGTGGCCAGAGGAGCAACTTGGATGGAAGGGTCGAAGGGAGTTGGGACCCGGAGGAGACGAGAGCTGAGATGAGACGCGATCAGTCCGCCGTGATCTCAGCCTTTCAAAATGGATCCAATGGACCAGGCGAGCCCGCCGAGATTGACAAATCTCAGACCGCCCTGGATATAGATTTTCCCTATTTTTAAATCCGTGGTTATCCTTTCCTAAAACATGAGTACTACAAAATGTCCAATCAACGAATCAGTTTAGATACAAATAAATCCAACTATCCAGTTGAAGTAGTGAAGAAATTACCTAGCTGAGGCCTGAGGGGGATCCGCAGCCGAGCGAGGAGCAATCAGCAAATCAGCAGTGCAGTTCAGCACTTCTGGTCGTCAGCAACAACCAACAGAGGGATGTTGGAGCAGAGGATGCATACCCGCACGCCCTCAGCAATCGGGCGTCGCCGGCCGAAGTTCGGGCGGCGGAGATTGGAGGAGGGCGGGCAGGACCGCAGGAGGCCAGGGGCGGCGGCCAAGCAGGGCCGGCCAGCGAAGGGCGGATGGCGTCGCGTTGAGGACAGGCGGCGGCGGGCAGGCAGGGCGAGACGGGATCCGGGGAGGCGGGGAGGTCGGGGGACAGCCGGAGGGGTGCGTCCTACTCTCTACTGGCGTGGGCGTGGCAGCGCCGGCGCGGTCCTCCTGCTCGGCGCGCAGGCGAGCGAGAGGAGGTCGAAGGGTTTCGTCCCTGGGCCAATATTTTCTCTTCGTAGATGGTACTCCTGGGCTCCTGGCCATGGTCGGGGGGAGCGCCCAGAAAAGCATCCCCTGTTGGACCGGCCTAGTTCGCGACTTCGCGTCAGTTATTTTTCTTCGTTCAGTTTTTTCTTTTCCTATTTATCAGTTTCTTTTTTCTTCTCGGTTTTCTTTTTATTTTCTTTTTGTTCACTTTTACTCCAAAAAGTTTCTTTTCGAAAAAAAACACGTCCTTTCGAAATTTGGTTCATAATTTTTAAAAATTGGTTCACGTGTTTTGAAATCTTGTGCATGGTTTCTGAAATTATGTTTATGAATTTTCGAATTTTGGTTTATGATTTAGAAATTGGTTCATGATTTTTAGAAATTTATTCGTGATTTTCAGAAATTTGCTCATGTTTTTTCAAAAAAAATCTTCACAAATATTCATAAAATGTTCCAAATCATCCTTATAGTAATATTCAGAGTTTAAAATAAAATATATAAGAAAAAAGTAAAACAAATAAAACGCCTCACTAGGTCGCCCTAGTAGTCGCAATTTGCAGCGGGTGGAAGTGACATATAGCACTCCCCACGAGCCTATTTAGCTCCACCTTAGAACATCTCCACTCGCCCCCCTATATAAGCTCCGGCGCGAGCGATTTTTAGCCTATATGGAAAGGCGCCGGCTATTTTCTTTTTAGGGGTAGTATTCCCGGTCACACTTGCTTCCAACAATTTTATATATTCAATTTATTATTTACATTGTGATTCTGCATCGCGAACTCCCGCCACCCTAATCTACAACGCCACTTTCACCGCCGCTATCATCGTCCTCGTCATCGGCGCTATCCGCCGTGTGGGCGTCCTCCTCCTCCATGTTGGAATCGAGGTCGACAATCCTGGCGGCCTCCGCCCTCCTCATGAATTCTTAACGATGCGCCACCTTGGCTCGACGACACGCCTCGTCAATTGCGGTGTAGATCAGACGCACTGCTGCACCGCCTCAAGCACTGCCTGCTATGAGATCCGTGGAGTGGCAGCCGTGCCGCGACATAGCGAAGCCTTCGCCCGCTTCTTCTCGAACTTCTTGGCCAAGATGGCGCTCATAGGCGTGTCACGCCATTGCTCTTCCGCCCGGCTTCAGCGGCGCTCCTCTATCTGCATCGCCAACTCGGCGTCACGCAAGGGCGGCGCCACTGGCACGCCGGCGTAGCTTAGCTCAAAGCGGGCCGAAAGCCTCGCGCGGTCGCGCGCGAGGATGTCATAGTGGGCGAACATCACGGCCTCGTAGAAATTGAGTTTTGGTCTCTCCATGGCGACGGCGACGGGATGTGGAGAAAGAGAGGGAGGGCGCATACATATAGTCGGAAAAAGACGGGAGGTTGGAGCAGGAAGCGTCAAAAAAGGGCGGGAAGGAGCCGTCTATCTCACTGTCAAGGCTGGCCCGCGTTGTTTTCAGCTCCATCCAGCGCTCCCGCTAGCCCCCGTTGGGTTGGGTTCGGCCTGAGAGCGTCGGATGTCAAACCGGACCGCGCCGACGCAAAAATAAGTTTGCGGGAGCGGGTTGTGCGCAATTTTGGGTGCCGGCAACCCCCATAGCCCTTTAGGGGGGCCTAGTAGTCTCTTTCCTCGGACGCTCCGATGCAACTCAATAAAAAGGTATTGGTTTTTTTGTTTTTGTTTTCTTATTTTTGTTTTCTTATTTTTTACATTTTTGGGGTAATGAAAAGTTCATATTAAAAAAATAAAAATGTTCAAATTCGAAAATATGTTCAAATTTCAAATTAGATTTTGAATATGTTCAAATTTGATATTTGCTTAGATTTGAAAAGGTTAGAATTTACAATTATTGAATATTTAATTTTTTGAAATTTGTAATTACTAATATTTAAAAAGAAACAAAGAAGAGAAAAGGAAGAAAAAAGAAAAATCGGTCAAACCGAACAGAACCTAATCCCAACCAGAAACCTAAAAAAAGGACTAATTCATTGCTGCCTAGTTGACAGGCCGCGGCCCAAGTCCTTTACGCGCGTGACCGGGCGGGACGGTATAATGCCCGCATTGAGCGGGATATAGGTTTTGTCGTCCCGAGGCCAGAGTAGGTCAAAAAATTGTTGCCCCCGGATTACGGAGTTGCGGCCTTGCGGCGCATGTGTGCCGGGCCGCCTAAAGAGAAAAATGTAGTTGGGCTGCCTTACTATGGCACTTTGACAGGCTCCTTTTTCTGTAAATAACTTATTTTTAATAATTCTAGAGTAAACAGTTTCCATGAAAGTTCTAGTATGTAAAATCAGTTTAATAAATGGAATTTCTTATTGAATTCCGTGAACATTTTTTAACCTCTATGAATATTTTTTGAATCTGGTGGATATTTATTTTGAACCCATAAACGTTGCTATATCCAGTGGACGTTTTTTAACTCTATGAATATTTCTTTCGAATCGGTGAATATTATTTGGAATTCATTAACCTTTTTTTAATTCGGTGAACAAAATTTTAAAATCATGAATAATTTTTTCAGGGTGTAAACCTAAGGTGTGGTCTTAATTGGTTGTACCTAACAATGACCTTATTCTAGACATCGTTTTGCAAACACTGTATTTTTTTAGGCTGAAAACGCAAGATCTTTGATCGGGCGATGACAATGCTTGTGTATTATTTCATTCTTGGAGCCGTTGCTTTTGAGGAATCTTGTTTGAAGTCCGGGTGTCGTCTTCGGTGGTTTGAGTGCTACTGTTGCGAGTGGTACATCACATAGTCTTTGTTTTCTTTTTTTCCCTAGTTTATTTTTTCTTAGCTGAGTGCATTCCTGGTGTCTTGTTGGCGATATTAATATATTTCTGTCATCAAAAAAACTATCTTAACACAGGAAAGAACCCAGGAAAGAAATAGTTATGTGTTTGTTTCACATGAATAGAAAAGCATGTGATCCTAATAGAAATATCCAAATCAAAGGCAAACCATGTGAAATGGTATAACTTTGATGTTATTATGCTGCTAAAGACCTTCGTCTCGTACTTCATGTGGAGGAATGGTAGAAGTGGTATAATTAGATTGTAAAATTCCTGCACTCTTACTTTGAAATTGAGATCAAACGAATTTTATTTCTTTGAAATCGAGATCAAACAAAATTTGCCTATGTTTTTCTCTACCCAATTGTTCTGAACCAACCCGATGAATGGTTTCACGAAGGAGAAAAGAATTCAATTAGCACTGAACATCCACTTTTCTATGAACAGAGGGTAGTACCAAATTAAGCAACCAGTCCTAAAATTAAATTAATCTTGATCTGATTTAACCGGAAAGATCAAAGTACAATATCGTGTGATGTAAGCTATTACAATACCGGAGAGGGCCACCAGGGATCGAGTTAGCACATTAGATCTTTTAACTGAAAGTATAGAATCATATTACTCTGAATCAATCCCTACTCTGAATATAGAAGTTGACATTCAAAGTAGTTCTTCCTAGGGATATTGATTTCCCTCTGTTCGGTTTCGCAGTTAGAAAAGCAGAGGTATTTATGCATCTCTAGTTTAAGCTTAGGATGGTTTTGTAGTTTCAACTTACGACGCCGTGCAGGTGTACTTACGGTTTGCTTGCGTGTTTGTGTTTGCTCCGAACCTACGCACCAAAAGATGTCTAGATGTATTCGTTCACAAATAATAAAACATCTTATATTTTGAAATAGAAGGAATAGATTTCTAAGAGCATCTCCAGCAGGCGCGCTATAACAGGCGCGCGCTAAAAAAAACGTTGAAATACAGCACGGGAGCGGACGCGCACAGCTCCAGCAGGCGCGCGAAAATGCGGCGCGCGCTAATTTTTTTGCCATGCGCGGGTTTCTGCGGCATCCTGGGCGGGATATCTGGCGCGCCGTCTCCAGCGCGCGCAATAAACGAGCCGCCCACGCGAACCCAACCGCCTGAAAGATTCTCCACGCGTCCTCTCGCGAAAACTGCCGCGTGTCGCCCGGCACCGCTCGAGCTCGCCGCCGCCTCGGTCCTCCGCCTCGACCTCGCCGCGCGTCTCCACCGCTGCCTCTGTCCCTCGCCGCGGCCCCGTCGCTCCGCCTGCGCCATGCCTCTGTAACATCTCAAAACTTTAATCCAAGCTTATCAAGATTCAAATCATCAAAATTAGGGTTAACAAAAACTTTTCCAAATTAAAAATGAAAATATTCATGTGTATGAGCATTTAATTTAGGAATTGATTTGAATTGCCATGGTTCTATGATTCTTTGATTGTAAAATGTTTGTATGGTAAATTAAACATCATCTAAACCTTTCCCAAGAAAATCCCAAAGAAAATCAAATAAAAAACAATTAAAAAGGGGGAATGGTTATTTTGGCCATTTTAATCCACTACACTACTTTGAGTGCTCCTAGCACTCATTTCTCAACAGAGATAATTCTAGATCTTTACACCCCTTACTAGTACACATAATAAGGTACCAAGGCTCACTTTTTGATCTGCTAAAAACATTCAGATACTTATTTTAAATGACATGTGAAAATTGAATTCAATGCATATGCCTAGATCACCCCTATTTCAAAAACCATCCAATTGAACTCTATTTTTAAAACCCATGCAACCAGAGACTACCTAGCACTAGTGTAGATCACTCAAAAAATTTGAAACCAAAATTCAAACTTTTGCTTCTTGCGGCCATTTCATCAAACAGGTGGCAAACACAAATCTTGCCAAATCCTAAAACACTATAGTGAGCAGTAGCTTGGCCACCATTTGGGCCTAACCTGGTCCCCTTGTCCCCCCAGCTAAAACCCCGGCCCTAGCCCTCTCTCCCTCTCCCCTAGCTGCTCTAGTACCAAGCCGTCCGACGCCATGCGCCAGGTCGACCATGGACGGCTCGCCTCAGCCCGTCCCGCGCTCTCCTTCGCTCGCTGGCAGACAGGCACCATCACACCGCATCACCTCGACCAGCCCCCGACCAAAATCGAGCGGAGGACAAGCCGCATTTGCTCACGCCCATGCCTCTGTCCGCCATGCCGATCACCCCGGAGCGCCGCGCCCGCCAGAGCAGCACCGACCTCGCCTAATCCTAGCCTTGCGTGGCAGCACCTGCAGTAGGCCCAGCAACCGCCCAGACATCGTCGTTCGCCGCCTAGTGACCAGCAGCCCGGAGGAACCGCGCCGAACACCGCCGTCCGCGCGCAGTTCACCGCATGCTCCCGACCAGTAGAGACCCCGCCTTGCCACGCCTTTAAGCCTCAGAGGACCGCCGGGGGACAGAGTATCCATCGCCGCCCTCGCCCATGCCGAGAGAACCCCGCATCATCGTCACCGATGACCTCACCGGCGCTCGCTCTGCCCTCTCGTCGACCCTATATAAAGCGGCCACCACAGCCCCATTTCTCCACACTCACTCACTCTCCACCTCTCTCTGAACCTTACCCACCTCTAGACGACGCCACTCGAGCTCTGCCTCGTCGGAATTGGAGCCAAAGCCGCCGCAGTAGGAGGAGAAGGGCGTTTGCGATTTAGGGCACCCCAAGCTCCGCCGCAACCGCGCCTCGCCTCGCCATCGTCTACCAGCCCGTTTGCCCACCTCACCGACCTTGCTGGAGCCCTGGTATGCCCCCAATCGACCCCCACCACCGCGTCTAGGTCAGGTTCTTGCCGGAGTGATCCGTCGTCGATGATGACTCTCCACTGTTAGATCCCCTTTAGAACGCGTGGTCCAGGATGCTAGATACCGTTTCGATGATTTTGTGCTGCTGACTGGTGGAGCCCGCATGCCAGGCAGCGACCGTCTTGCGACGATTAGTTCAGCAGCGTGTTAAAAATTTAAATTTTGTTTTTTTCTATTTAGAGTTACTCTAGTTTCTGTCCACTAGTTTAAAAATTAATTCTGAGGGTTTGACAAATCCAAATTGCATGAAACCAATTTTTCCTGAAAGGTATTAAAAGGATCTATCCAAGACCGTTTAATTTAATTCAATTAGAGTTATAGATATCTCCTAGTGAAAATAACAAAACAGAAGCATTTGCATATTGCAACATTTTTATAAAATCAACTAAGATAGGTTTTGAGTTGATTCCAACTCTCAAAAATCACATTTCACCATATCTATCTAAATATGTAATAATATTAAGGTTTACATGTAGTGACTTTGGACTAGTACCAAAATAATGCTATATAGGCATTTCTAGTCACTTTAAATCATTAAATAATGAACTTAAACCAAAGTAATTATGATCCAACCTTTAAATTACATTCCCACATGTTAGAATATGTGGTGATGATATGTGTCCACATGATCCCATATTTTAAGTGGTGAATATTAAATCTTAGTTAATTTTTCAATGAGTAGAAATTACTTTTCTAAAATAAAAAGTAAGAAACTAGTGAATAAAACTTGTGATGCTTATGATGATAATAGATCATAAATTGTGTGCCTTAGAGTACTAATTAGACTAGTTAAGTATTGTTTGGTGATTGTGTACTCCGTATGTATTTATAGAAGATAGTACCGACCAAGCTTACGAGGAGGAGGAGTGCTACCAAGAAGAAGACGACAACCACTGCACCAACCAAGGCAAGCCACCATTAACAATGCAAGCTATTGTTAGCAAGCTAGAATTAAGCTAGATGAATGAGCAAAGATGCCTTAGGCATGCTTTGGTCACACCACCTTGACTAATACTACCCCAAGTATTACCTTACAAGCTTTACTTCCTTTAACTTACACAAAGTCCCTTACTTGTTTTGAAGGTAGCATAAAAATTATAAAACTTGACCAATTTAAAACCCTTTAGATGTCATTCTATGGCATGAGATTGATCCCACCATTTTCCACCTTAGTGAACACTCTTAACTTAGTAGTTTAGAGTAGATCAAAAACTTGAGTCACTTAGATGGGAACACTTGGTGAAAATGAATTATGAAAACCTTGGAATGATGAGTCATTCTATTGAGATGTTTTGACATGTGTTGAGAAACACAAATGGTTTATGATGATGAAAATGTTGAGGCATGAGCCTTAGCCCTTTTATAAAACTGCTGGTTAGATTCGGATGCGATACCATTCCAAATTTAGCGTACAACCACACTACCTGAATTGTGTAAGGCTTAGCTGGAAATTTATATGCATTAGTATTAGTTCCCTCGCGGGAGAGGGTTGAGATGAGGCTACCTCTTAATGTTGTCCACCTATGCAGTGCCCAAGATGACTGATGGTCATGGTTGGGAGGCCATGCTCATAGGAGAGGTGCTTATACTAGGGTGTGTAAAGGGAAGGTTATGTTTGATTATCTGCATACTAAGTATGATGATTCAGGGTTATCCCTGACAGATGTATCGAATCTTGTGGTGAAAGTGTACCACCTCTGCAGAGTGTCAAACTATTGAATAGCTGGCGTCATGATTATGGACAGTTGGAATGGCCATACTGTTTCGTTGTCAGATGTTTTCCAAACAACTTATGAGATGAATGATGAATCTTGACTTGACCACAACAGGGTTGTGTTTATGATAATAGCTTCCCAACTTAAGTGATTTTAGAACTTTATTTTATCTTTCTTTGCTTCAGAACTCAGCTTAGGTTCCAAACTTAACTTTATAGTTAAACTTAGATTTAGCACTTTAACTTAGCACTATACTACTTGTTAGTGGTAGTTTGCGAGTACTTAAAGAGTACTCATGGCTTTTGTCCCTGGCTATTCTAATGGCCAGACTATGAAGGAGACTATCAAGATGATGGCCAGCAGGACGACTATGATAACTAGGACTATCTGTCTTCGTCAGTATTGCCTGTGCCCCTGAAGATGGACCCCACCGCTACACTTATCTTTTATTTCCGCTGCTTGTTGTATTAAGACTGGATCATGAGATCCTTATTTGTGTAAGACCTTATGTATGGTTTGTAATGGATGATGTACTGTGATATCCAATCCGTTATGTCTCACAAAAATGGTAATCCTGGGATTGCGAGGTATGGCATAACGGGCATCTAGGATTAAAAATCCGTGTGTTGACAAGTTGGTATCAGAGCCATCCTGACCATAGGAGACCCTAGTTAGAATGGACGTCCGAACAAAAACTTAGTTTCAAAACCAAAGTGAGTATTTACGATAAACTATCTCCTCTCTTATCCTTGGGAATTCTTTCTTTCTCAAAAATTCATGTTCCTCAATGAAAGAAATATGCCCTGAGAGGCAATAATAAAGTTGTTATTATGTATTCCTTGTATATGATAGATGTTAATTTTACATGCTATAATTGTATTGATAGGAAACATCAATACATGTGTGTTTAATAAACAAAAAGGGTTCCTAGTCATGCCTCTCTTATAGACTAGCTTGTTGATTAATAGGATGATCAAGGTTTCCTGATCATGGACATTGGATGTTGTTAATAACAAGGTCACACCATTGGTGGAATGATATAATGAACATTCATCCGAAGTATAGCATTACGATCAAGTCATTGTGTTTATATTGCTATAACATCATACGAAGTAATCTTTATCCTTAGACCATGAGATCATGTTAATTGCTAACACCGGAAGAGTATCTTGATAACATCAAACGTCACACCGTAACAGGGTGACTATAAAGATGGGTTCGATTACTGAAGGTGTTATGTTGAGGCTCATGGATCAAGAGTGGAATTTGTCAATCCAGATGACGGATAGATATACTCCGGGCCCTCTCGGTGATATCACATTAGGATAGCTTGCAAGCAAGTGATGTGATCACTAGAATGTTATATCACGGGAACGAGAAAAGAGTGCATGTCGGTAATGAGATCAAACTAGGTATGGAGATACCGGTGATCGAATCTCGGACATGTAATATATCGAGAGACAAAGGGATTTAGTTACAAGCGTTAAAGGTTCTCACGATCACAGGAGTCATCGTTGAATGTGTAGGAGTCAGTACGGATCTCCAGGTTCCGCTGCTGATTATTGATCGGAGAAGGGTCTCGATCATGTCTGCATTATTCACGAACCGTAGGGTGGCACACTTAAGAGTTACCGGACACCATTTTGGAGCACATATGTTTCAGATGAAAGAATTGCAAAGCGCAGGAATTGTTTCAATAGAAACCGGTAATTGTTTCGGGTGAAATTGCAGAAGGTGGTTCTGCATGTGATATTGAAATATTGCAAGGGGCTATATGTGAATGTTTGTTAATTAAAGTAATTAACAAAATTCTGAATAAATTTAATAAAAGAGTTTTATTAAATGAGAGAGCATTAAATTTGGAGAAACTTAATGCATTTAAAGTGGAGACTTTAAAAGGGAATGTGAAGAGGCATTTTAATGTGAAGAAGTTACCACCACATGAATGGGGAGGTGAGGGGTCACCCCCCATGCGCCGGCCATGGAGAGAGGGGGCACCCCCCCTCCTCCTATAAAAGGCCACCCATTCCCTCCTTCATCCACACACCTCCTTGTGAAGGATCTCTCTCCCCCTCTAGAATTATTCCCCCATGGTCTCGGATTAGCGATACATGTTCCAGTGGCATTTTGTCCGAAGGAGTTGCTGCCAGCTGGATCGCTGGAGCGAGGAGGTGGAGGTTGTCCGGTGGCTTGAACGTGTGTGCGAGTGCGGATGCGCTGCTGAGTTGTGGCACTCGGACTTCCTCACGATCTTGAGATCGGCAAGTGTACGACTACATCAACGACGAGTTCCTACTCGTTAACAAAGCTCGTTGTCTTCGAGGGTAAGTTCTCTATGGATGTATGTCCACCCGTTTGCTTTGTACCTAGTAGATAGATCTTGGCGTGTAGTTCACACCGTAGGAAATTTTTTGTTTTCTATGCTGCGGACCCAACAAAGGGTATCGAGCCTGATCTATGCGTAGGTGCTTTGCACGGTAGTACACATATGTTTATATGTGGCGATGATGATCATGTTATTGCATCTTCTATGTACTTTGGATATTGGTGGCATAGTGGGATGAAGCGGCCGGATCAACCTTACATGTCATCGCATGAGACCGTTCCACGACGACATGCAACTTGTTTTGCATAAGTGGTCATGGGTGTCCGCTCTCCTACTATACTCAATATCTGATTTACAACGAGTTGCTAATAACTTGGTTATCCTCGTTGTGGTTCATGTTCGTAGGTTAGACAGGTTCTATCGAAAGCCCTAAGCCACGTAAAACTTGCAATTGATAAATTAGAGGCGTCTAGTTTAGATCGTTGCTGGGCTAGTGTTTTGATATGGTATTGTTGTAAGTAGATGTATAATAGATACTCTTACAACTCACTTAACGTGTAAGTTCCATAGACCTTGGCCTTACACACAAAGGAATGATAGAGATCATACCACGATGCAAATGATAGAGATCAAATGCATGGACCATATCACCTCACTTCACACATTAGATGTTAGCATCTTATATTGCTAGTTTGGCGCTTTCTGTAGCATTGTAAGATGATCCTCATTTAGATATCAAGATAAAATGTGTTCTTCCTTAAGTGTGCACCGCTTTTGTGGATCGTGTTTTGAGGCATCACGTGATGATCGGTGTTTTCAACTCTACGCTTTCATACAACGGTGTAAGACAGTTTACACACGCAAATACTAAGGTTCTTACTTGACGAGCCTAGCATGTATGCAGACATGGCCTCGAACACGGACGAAAGGTTAAGCATGAGTCATATAGTTGATATGATGCCCATATAGATGCTTCGCCTTTGAAGCTACACCGACTCACGTGATGATCGGACTTGGTGTAGTGGATTTGGTTCATGTAATCACCAAAAGGACACGGGATGTCGTTTTGAGTGGGAGTTCATTAGTAATTTGGATTAGTTGAACTCAATCTATCATAAACTTAGTCTAAATATACTTTACAAATTCTGTTGTAGATGGCACCACCTGCTTTTAATTTCAATGTGTTCATGGAGAAAGAGAAACTTGCTGCGAATGGTAGCAACTTCACCAACTGGGCTATGAATTTGAGGATTCTCCTCATCACGCACAAAAGCAATATGTGCTAGATGCGCCGCTAGGCCCCCCACCAGCTCCTGATGCCCCTGACGAGGAGAAGAACGTCTATATAACTCGTCAAGAGGACCACAACTTAGTTCATTGCGGCATACTGTATGGGCTAGAGCCAGAACTTCGAAAGCGTTTCGAAAATGGCAATGCTTTTGATACCATGGGAGAATTGAAAATGATTTTCGACACCCATGCTGCCGTAGAGAGTTATAATGCTACAGAAAAGTTCTTTAGCTGCATGATGGAGGAAAACAGCTCCGTTAGTGAGCACGTACTCAAAATGTCTGGGTACGCCGATAAGCTTGTGTCCTTGGGAATAACGATTCTCATTGACTTAGGCATACATTGTGTTCTCTAATCTCTGCCACCTAGCTATAAGAGCTTCGTGATGAACTATAATATGCAGGGCATGAAGAAGTCTCTTTCCGAGCTTCTGTCAATGCTTAAGACTGCAGAAGTGGAGGTTAGGAAAGAACATCAAGTGTTGATGATCAAGAGGACCACCGGTTTCAAGAAGGACAAGAAAGGCAAGCACAAGGGAAAGAAGGGTGGCAAGTCTATTGCCACGCCTGAAAAGAAACCCCGAGCTGGCCCTAAGTCTGACACCGAGTGCTACTATTGCAAGTGGACTGGCCATTGGAAGCGCAACTGCCCCAAGTATTTGGCGGAAAAGAAGTCCGGCAAGGCAAACAAAGGTATATGTGATATACATGTTATTGATGTGTACTTGACTAGTACTCGCAGTAGCACCTGGGTATTTGATACGGGATCGGTTGCTAATATATGTAACTCGGTTCAGGGGCTGCGGAACAAGCGACAACTAGCAAGGGATGAGGTCTCGATGCGGGTCGGCAATGGATCAAGAGTTGATGTGATCGCCGTCGGAACGCTGCCTCTCCATATGCCATCGAGATTAGTTATAAACCTAAATAATTGTTATTTGGTGCCTGCACTGAGCATGAACATTGTATCCGGATCGTGTTTGATGCAAAGTGGTTATTCATTTAAGTCTGAAAACAATGGTTGTTCGATTTATATGAATAATATCTTTTATGGTCATGCACCTATGTTGAATGGTTTATTTCTGTTGGATCTCGATAGTAGTATTACGCATATTCATAATGTTGATGCTAAAAGGATTAAACTTGATAATGATATATCTACATATATGTGGCACTGCCGTCTAGGTCATATTAGCGTTAAACGCATGAAGAAACTCCATTCTGATGGACTTTTGGAATCACTTGATTTTGAATCATTTGATACATGTGAGCCATGCCTTATGGGCAAGATGACTAGAACGCCGTTTTCCGGTTCAATAGAACGGGCGACGGATCTATTGGAAATCATACATACTGATGTGTGTGGACCAATGAGTATGTCGGCGCGAGGTGGATATCGTTATTTTGTTACTTTCACGGATGATTTGAGTAGATATGGGTATATCTATTTGATGAAACACAAGTCTGAAACTTTTGAAAAGTTTAAAGAATTTCAGAATGAAGTGGAAAATCATCGTAACAGAAAGATCAAATTTCTGCGGTCCGACCGTGGAGGAGAGTATCTTAGTTACGAGTTTAACACATATATGAAAGACTGTGGAATAGTTTCACAACTCACGCCTGCCGGAACACCACAACGTAATGGTGTGTCAGAACGTCGTAATCGTACTTTATTGGATATGGTTCGATCTATGATATCTCTGACTGACTTGCCACTGTCATTTTGGGGTTATGCACTGGAAACCGCTACATTCACTTTAAATAGGGCACCATCTAAATCCGTTGAAAAGACATCGTATGAATTATGGTTTGGAAACAAACCTAAGCTGTCATTTCTTAAAGTTTGGGGATGCGATGTTTATGTGAAGAAACTTCAACCGGATAAACTCGAACCCAAAGCGGAAAAATGCGTCTTCATAGGATACCCTAAGGAAACGATTGGGTATACCTTCTATCACAGATCCGAGGGCAAGGTCTTTGTTGCCAAGAATGGATCCTTTCTTGAGAAGGAGTTTCTCGTGGAAGGTGTGAGTAGTCGGAAGGTAGAACTTGAAGAGGTTATTGAACCTTCTCTTCATGAAATGGCGAGTAGCGCAGCTCCAGAAGTTGTTTCGGAGTTGACTTCACCTAATGAAGAGAGAGCTAATGATATTGATCATGAAACTCCGAAAGAGGACACTACCGGACCTCGCAGGTCAAGTAGGACACGTGCAGCTCCTGAACTGTACAACAATCCTGTTATGAATTTCATGATTGATGAAATGGATGACCCTGCGACATATGAAGAAGCGATGATGAGCCCAGATTCCAACAAATGGCTAGAAGCCATGAAATCCGAGATGGAATCCATGTACGAGAACCAAGTTTGGAACTTGGTGGACTTACCTCACGACCGAAAGGCCGTTGAGAATAAATGGATTTTCAAAAGAAAAACCGATGCTGATGGTAATGTGACCATCTATAAGGCTCGACTTGTCGCAAAGGGGTTTCGACAAATTCAAGGAGTTGACTACGATGAGACATTCTCTCCCGTAGCGATGCTTAAGTCTGTTAGGATTATGTTAGCAATTGCTGCATATTTCGATTATGAAATATGGCAGATGGATGTCAAAA
The DNA here is from genome assembly GCA_023614405.1 of Avena insularis. NCBI lineage: Eukaryota > Viridiplantae > Streptophyta > Magnoliopsida > Poales > Poaceae > Avena > Avena insularis. Next base: position 459,056,553 of record CM042696.1, on the reverse strand, counting down.
CTGTGTTCCTCAATGGTAATATTGAAGAAGAGTTGTATATGATACAACCTAAGGGTTTTGTCGATCCTAAGGATGCTAATAAGGTGTGCAAACTTCAGCGATCCATCTATGGACTGAAGCAAGCATCACGGAGTTGGAATCTCCGCTTTGATGAGGTGATCAAAGAGTTTGGATTTGTCCAAACTTATGGAGAGGCTTGTATTACAAGAAAGTGAGTGGGAGCAATGTGGCATTTCTGATATTATATGTGGATGACATATTATTGATTGGAAATGATTTAGATCTTTTAAACAGTGTTAAAAGTTATCTAAACAACAAATTTTCGATGAAGGACCTTGGTAAAGCTTCATATATATTAGGCATTAAAATCTATACAGATAGATCAAGACGCCTAATTGGGCTATCGCAGAGTACATACCTTGATAAGATATTAAAGAAGTTTAATATGGATGGAAGTAAGAAGGGGTTCTTACCTATGTTGCAAGGCAAGACATTGAGTAAGACTCAAAGTCCGGCTACGGCGGAAGAAAGAGAGATAATGGATAGGATCCCCTATGCCTTAGCCATAGGCTCTATAATGTATGCCATGCTATGTACAAGACCGGATGTGGCACATGCTATTAGTTTGACTAGTAGGTACCAATCTGATCTAGGTTCGGAACACTGGATAGCTGTCAAGAATATCCTTAAGTACTTGAGAAGAACTAAGGATATGTTTCTTATATACGGAGGTGAAGAAGAGCTAGTCGCTAAGTGTTATGTCGATGCTAGCTTTGACACTGATCCGGATGACTCTAAGTCTCAATCCGGATACGTATTTCTCTTGAACGGAGCAGCAGTTAGTTGGAGGAGCTCCAAACAACCTGTGGTGGCTGGATCAACAACGGAGGCGGAATATGTTGCTGCTTGAGCGTAGCAGAAGCGGTTTGGATGAAAGAGTTCATTACGGAACTGGGTGTGGTTCCCACTGCGTTGGACCCGATGGTGATCTATTGTGACAACAATGGAGCCATAGCCAACACAAAGGAACCAAGGTCTCACAAGAATTCCAAGCATATTAAGCGCCGGTTTCACTCCATCCGTGAACATGTCAAGGATGGAGATATAAAGAATTGTAAAGTGCACACGGACCTGAATGTAGCAGATCCGTTGACTAAAGTACTCTCTAGGGCAAAACATGATCAACACCAGAACTCCATGGGTGTTAGATTTATCACTATGTGAACTAGATTATTGTCTCTAGTGCAAGTGGGAGACTGAAGGAAATCTGCCCTGAGAGGCAATAATAAAGTTGTTATTATGTATTCCTTGTATATGATAGATGTTTATTTTACATGCTATAATTGTATTGATAGGAAACATCAATACATGTGTGTTTAATAAACAAAAAGGGTTCCTAGTCATGCCTCTCTTATAGATTAGCTTGTTGATTAACAGGATGATCAAGGTTTCCTGATCATGGACATTGGATGTTGTTAATAACAAGGTCACACCATTGGTGGAATGATGTGATGAACATTCATCCGAAGTATAGCATTACGATCAAGTCATTGTGTTTATATTGCTATAACATCATACGAAGTAATCTTTATCCTTAGACCATGAGATCATGTTAATTGCTAACACCTAAGAGTATCTTGATAACATCAAACGTCACACCGTAATGGGTGACTATAAAGATGGGTTCGATTATACGAAGGTGTTATGTTGAGGCTCATGGATCAAGAGTGGAATTTCTCAATCCGGATGATGATAGATATACTGGGGCCCTCTCGGTGATATCACATTAGGATAGCTTGCAAGCAAGTGATGTGATCACTAGAATGTTATATCACGGGAACGAGAAAAGAGTGCATGTCGATAACGAGATCAAACTAGGTATGGAGATACCGATGATCGAATCTCGGACATGTAATATATCGAGAGACAAAGGGATTTAGTTACAAGTGTTAAAGGTTCTCACGATCACGAGTCATCGTTGAATGTGTAGGAGTCAAGACGGATCTCCGTGTCTTGCTGCTGATTATTGATCGGAGAAGGGTCTCGATCATGTCTGCATTATTCGCGAACCGTAGGGTGGCACACTTAAGAGTTACCGGACACCATTTTGGAGCACATATGTTTCAGACGAAAGAATTGCAAAGCGCAGGAATTGTTTCAATAGAAACCGGAAATTGTTTCGGGTGAAATTGCAGAAGGTGGTTCTACATGTGATATTGAAATATTGCAAGGGGCTATATGTGAATGTTTGTTAATTAAAGTAATTAACAAAATTCTGAATAAATTTAATAAAAGGGTTTTATTAAATGAGAGAGCATTAAATTTGGAGAAACTTAATGCATTTAAAGTGGAGACTTTAAAAGGGAATGTAAAGAGGCATTTTAATGTAGAGGAGTTACCACCACATGAATGGGGAGGTGAGGGGTCACCCCCCATGCGCCGGCCATGGAGAGAGGGGGCACCCCCTCCTCCTATAGAAGGCCACCCATTCCCTCCTTCATCCACACACCTCCTTGTGAAGGATCTCTCTCCCCCTCTAGAACTATTTCCCCATGGTCTCGGATTAGCAAGATACATGTTCCCGGTGGCATTTCGTCTGGAAGGAGTTGCTGATTCCGCTGGATCGCTGGAGCGAGGAGGTGGAGGTTGTCCGGTGGCTTGAACGTGTGAAAAGTGATGCGCTGCTGAGTTGCGGCTTTCGACTTCCTCACGATCTTGAGATCGGCAAGTGTACGACTACATCAACCATGAGTTCCTACTCGTTAACAAAGCTTGTTGTCTTCGAGGGTAAGTTCTCTATGGATGTATGTCCACCCGTTTGCTTTGTACCTAGTAGATAGATCTTGGCGTGTAGTTCACACCGTAGGAAATTTTTTGTTTTCTATGTTGCGGACCCAACACTCAAAATTCTTACATTAATAATTAAAATTTGACACACTTGATCCCTTCACTAATTTCCTCCTCCTTAATTCTTGTAGATGGAGACTCAGTTCAGCAAGTTTTACAAGTTGGGAAATGGAGGCCAGCTGAGCTTCGAGAGGGATCTGGATTCACTGTCGGAGTTACTGGGACGTCCACATCCGGAGTTTCTTGGAGCTCAACTTACAGGACCCCCAGGAGGAGACCTACAGTGGCTAGTCACCGCGGATCTTAGAGGAAGCATTGAAGCACCAACTTCTGGGAGAATTCAGTTCTCCGTGAGAGAGAACAACTGGCTAGATGGATTAGCCAGGGCAATGCATGAAGCTCTCGCACGTCTATGTGCCCTCAGCATCAACAAAATCCAAGGAACCCGTTTTGCTCACTATGCAAGACGTGACTTCATGGGAATGCCGATGGAGATGCCAAGTCACCCAGAGTTGAGGCGTCAAGTGGAGAATCTTGACTTCTTGCTGCATGACAGACAGCAGGAACTGGACAATGCCAGGGAGTTAGCCAACCAGAACCGTGCCATTGCCGACCAGAAGGCCCAGACTTTCGCACTGCTCATCTAGGATCGCCAGTCTCTTCGCCGCCAGCGTGCAAAGAAGAATCGCACCATTGCCCGTCTTCGCAAGAAGGTGGCCGGCCTCGAGAAGACCGTCAAGGAGCAGGAAGCTCAGCTTGCCGCCAAGGAAGAAGAAGATGAGGGTGAAGACATCTAGGGAGACATGGATTCTTACCTTAGCAATGATGATGACTTTCTGGAGGAGGATGTTGTGGACTTCTACACTGACGATGAGGACTCCGACTTCATTGACGATGAGTAGCTGCACTAGAGCACTGTTGTAGCATGAGATGTATCGGTCCCACTATATCATAGCTTGCAGAATGGTTCTTCAAACCATCTGTTTTCCTTTGTTTGTTGTGGTGTGTGTTGTATCGTGTGTTTGTTTGCATGAATGAAATGGAGTTAGTTGAAAAACCTGAGTCTAACTCAAAGTTTTAGCTTTGGAACCAAAACCATGAACCTTAGAAATTCCCTCTTACCCCTATATCTATCTCAATCTTTAGATGACTCGCGGAAACCAAGGAGGGAGCAGCTCGTCGCAGGACCCGATGCTGCAGATCTTGCAGAATCTCATCGCAGAAGCAAGTGAAGCAGGCGTAACGTCAAGCCAACTTAGCAACATTGCAGCAGATTGCCCAGATGGCTCTCAACAACCAAGGGCATGGAAATCAGGATCACCATGGATCCAAACTCAAAAAAATTCAGAATACCAATCCCCCAATCTTCAACCAATCTGAAAACCCATTAGAAGCGGATGACTGGTTGCAGACGATGGAAAACAACCTCGAAGTTGCAGGAGTTGAGGAAAACGAGAAAGTTCTCTTCGCCACCCACTATCTGGCGGGAGATGCAAGAGCTTGGTGGAATAGTATCCGCAATATGAACCATGGTCAGGTTATGACATGGGAAGCATTCAAAGTCAAGTTTAGCCACACCGACGTGCCGCAAGGTCTAGTCAACAGGGTGAGAGATGAATTCCGCGAATTGAAGCAAGGAAGAATGACTGTGGTAGAATACCATGACAGATTCCTGTCACTTGCGAGATATGCACCTGATGAGATCAACACGGAGGCCAAGAAGAAGGAGAGATTCTTGAACGGACTGCATGATGAGATGCAGACTGTCCTCGTCAACATCCGTTTCCAGGATCTCGAAGAGCTAGTCGACTCTGCCATTCAGATGGAAGGGAAGATTAACCAGGCAAACGACAACCACAAGCGACGCATGATGCAGCAATCAGGATCCAGTAGTCACCAGAAGTACCGTCCCAACCCCTCACCAGGATATGCACCAAGGAACAACCGACCCCCAATGTCTCGCCCAAGCTACCCCAACCGTAGAGGAGGCAATGTGAAGTCCGGAGGAAACCATCACAACTCCGGCAATGCCAACAATTTCAACCGTGCACCTCCCAAGAGCAACAACAAGAACAACAACAACACTGCACCCAGAACTGGTAGCAATGCTGTGCCTGTCGCAGCAAAGTACAAGTCCCAGATCACTTGTTTCGAGTCTGGAGTGAAGGGTCACTACTCCAATGAGTGTCCCAAGAAGACTGCCGCCAATGCCACTGTGAATGCCCCAACTCAACAGCAGCGTCGTGTTCAACCAGGAAGAAGGTTTGCCCCAGGGAACCCTCACAACCGCAACGGTCGTCTCTTCCACATGAACGCAGAAGAAGCCCAAGAAGCGCCAGATGTAGTGCTGGGTATGTTTTCTGTCAACTCAGTTTTAGCAAGAGTATTGTTTGATTTGGGAGCATCGCATTCATTTATCACTGAAGAATTTGCATGCACTAGTAAGATTCACCCAACCAACTTGAAGCATGTCATGATAGTTCAAATCCTCGGTTCAACTACAAAAGCTAGAAAAAATTGCAAAGCTGTGCCTATCAGAATACATGGGATAGATTTTTATGCCAACCTAATTGTACTTGGAACCAAATTGGATGTCAAGGCATAAAGGACTGATAGACTATGCTAAGAAGGCCATCACCATGACCAGTAGTTCCGGAGTAACAGTAGAGCATATATCTGAAACCTTACCCCGTCAATTCAAGTGCAACAAGAGTCTAGCCCTACCCACCATAGACCAAGTCAGAGTAGTCTGTGAATACCCCGACGTATTCCCAGATGAATTGCTAGGTATGCCCCCGGATAGGCATATTGAGTTCATTATCGAGCTAATCCCCGGAACCGGACCCATAGCCCAGAGACCCTATAGCATGAACCCTCGAGTTAGTGGGCGAAGAAGCAGTTAGATGCCATGTTAGTAACAGGCTTGATTCAGCCAAGCGCATCGCCATGGAGATCACCAGTGTTATTCGTTGACAAGAAAGATGGAGACAATCGTCTGTGTACAGATTACAGAAAGTTGAATGACGTCACCATCAAGAACAAGTACCCCTTGACAAAGATAGAGGATCTATTTGATCAGTTGACCGGAGCCCAGGTATTCTCAAAGATTGATCTTAGGACTGGTTATCACCAACTTAAGATTCGTGCAACGGATATTCCAAAGACCGCCTTTACTACTCGCTATGGTTTATACGAGTATACGGTTATGTATTTTGGATTAACCAATGCCCCTGCTTATTTCATGAATCTCATGAATAAGATCTTTATGAATTTCCTAGATAAGTTTGTAGTTGTGTTTATCGACGACATCCTTATCTACTCCAAGTCAGAAGAGGAGCATGAGCAACATCTGAGAATCATCCTAGAAACCCTGAGAGAACATCAGTTATATGCCAAGTTCAGCAAGTGTGAGTTTTGGCTGAAAGAAGTAGGATTCCTAGGACATATTGTGTCTGCCGGAGGAGTCTCTGTTGATCCCGCCAAGATCAAAGATGTCGAAGAATGGGAAGCCCCAACCACTCAAACCCAAGTCCGTGCATTTCTCGGATTAGCGGGATACTACCACAAGTTCGTGGAAGGATTCTCAAGCATCTCCAGACCCATGACCCAATTGTTAAAGAAGGACAAGAAGTTTGAATGGATAGACAAGTGTGAAGCCAATTTCCAGGAGCTGAAGAAGAGATTGATATCAGCCCCAATTTTGATCATGCCAGACATCAAGAAGCCATTTGATGTATATTGTGATGCATCCAAGATTGGTCTAGGATGTGTATTGATGCAAGAAGGCAAAGTCATCGCGTATCTGTCTCGACAACTGAAGCAACATGAGCAGAACTATCCGACCCATGATCTTGAGCTAGCAGCTATGGTTCTAGCGTTGAAGACATGGCGTCATTATTTGATGGGTAATCGCTGTGAGATTTACTCGGATCACAAAAGCTTGAAGTATATTTTCACTCAGAAGGAGCTGAATATAAGGCAAAGGAGATGGATAGAGTTAATCAAGGATTATGACCTTGACATTCACTATCACCCCGGCAAAGCCAATGTGGTAGCGGATGCTCTTAGCAGATTGCCGTGTAGGCTAAACACCATGATCAAGGAGAAGCAGCCAAGTTTGTATGAAGAGTTGGAGCAATTCAGAACTGAATTGGTTAGCAAAGGATTCTTAGCTAGCATTTAACTTCAACCCACTTTGATTAGCCAAATCAAGGAAGCCCAAAAGGGGAATGAAAGTATCGACGGAATCAAACATCGTATTGGTACAGGAAAGGTACCTGGATTCACCAAAGACGAAGAAGGAGTACTATGGTATAAAGGACGTATCTGTGTGCCAGTAGATTCGAAACTGAAGCAAGTTATCATGAAGGAAGCTCATGATACTCTTTATTCTATCCACCCCAGAGGAACGAAGATGTATCAGAATTTGAAAGAGCAATTTTGGTGGCACAAGATGAAGAGAGAAATCGGAAGCTACATCGCCAAATGTGACATCTGTCAAAGAGTCAAAGCAGAGCATCAGAGACCTGCAAGATTGTTGCAACCATTGCAGATTCCGGAATGGAAATGGCATTCCGTCGGACTGGACTTTATCACCGGTTTGCCTACTTCTAGTAGGGGAAATGACTCAATCTGGGTCATAGTTGATAGACTGTCCAAGGTAGCCCACTTCATACCTGTCAAGACTACCTACCAAAGTGCAAAGCTAGCAGAACTGTATATTGCTAGGATTGTTAGTCTGCATGGAACCCCCAAGACCATAGTATCAGATCGAGGAACCCAGTTTACCTCGAGATTTTGGCAGAAAGTTCAGGAAGGATTGGGAACCAAGTTGAACTTCAGCACCGCGTATCACCCGCAAACAGATGGACAGACGGAGAGAGTCAACCAGATTTTAGAGGATATGCTTAGAGCTTGTGTGTTGGAATATGGATCAAAATGGGAAGATTGCCTGCCTTTCGCAGAATTCTCATATAACAACAGTTATCAAGCTAGTTTGTAGATGGCACCATTTGAGTTCCTATACGGAAGAAAGTGTCGTACCCCTTTGAATTGGTCGCAAGTAGGAGAGAGTCAGATCTTTGGACCTGACATTCTCCGAGAAGCCGAAGAGAAGGTTCACAAAGTCCATGAGCACCTCAAGACCGCCCAGTCCAGACAGAAGAGTTATGCTAACAAGAGAAGGAGAGACCTGACCTTCAATGTCGGAGATTTTGTATATCTCAAGGTTTCACCATTGAAGGGAACCCAACACTTTAGTCTGAAAGGAAAGTTAGCCCCCAGATATATCGGGCCCTTCAAAATTCTAAACCGTCGAGGAGAAGTATCGTATCAACTGGAACTGCCTGAGGAGATGTCAGCCATCCACAATGTGTTCCATATCTCGTTACTTCGCAAATGCCTAGAAGTGCCCGAGAAGACTGAAGTTTTCAAGAACATCGATCACAGAGCTATAGAGATCAACAATGACCTGACCTATCGGGAAGTGCCCATCCGTATCTTAGAAGAAGCCTACAGAACCACCAGGACCAGGAGCATCAAGTTTCTCAAGATTCAGTGGAGCAACCATACCGAGGAGGAAGCCACTTGGGAGCGCGAAGATTACATTAGGACAGAGTTCCCAGATCTCTTTAGTTCCTAGTTTTCTTTGTAAATCTCGGGACGAGATTTTGTTTAAGGGGGAAGGTTTGTAACATCCCAAAACTTTAATCCAAGCTTATCAAGATCCAAATCATCAAAATTAGGGTTAACAAAAACTTTTCCAAATTAAAAATGAAAGCATTCATTTAATTTAGGAATTGATTTGAATTGCCATGGTTCTGTGATTCTTTGGTTGTTAAATGTTTGTATGGTAAATTAAACATCATCTAAACCTTTCCCAAGCAAATCCCAAAGAAAATCAAATAAAAAACAATTAAAAAGGGGGAATGGTCATTTTGGCCATTTTAATCCACTACACTACTTTGAGTGTTCCTAGCACTCATTTCTCAACAGAGATAATTCTAGATCTTTATACCCCTTGCTAGTACACATAATGAGGTACCAAGGCCCACTTTTTGATCTGCTAAAAACATTCAGATACTTATTTTAAATGGCATGTGAAGATTGAATTCAATGCATATGCCTAGATCACCCCTATTTCAAAAACCATCCAATTGAACTCCATTTTCAAAACCCTTGAAACCAGAGACTACCTAGCACTAGTGTAGATCACTCAAAAATTTTGAAACCAAAATTCAAAATTTTGCTTCTTGCGGCCATTTCATCAAACAGGTGGCAGACACAAATCTTGCAACATCCTAAAACACTATAGTGAGCAGTAGCTTGCCACCATTTGGGCCTAACCTGGTCCCCATTTCCCCCCAGCTAAAACCCCGGCCCTAGCCCTCTCTCCCTCTCCCCTAGCTGCTCTAGTACCAAGCCGCCCGACGCCATGCGCCAGGTCGACCATGGACGGCTCGCCTCAGCCCGTCCCGCGCTCTCCTTCGCTCGCTGGCAGACAGGCGCCATCACAGCGCATCGCCTCGACCAGCCCCCGACCAAAATCGAGCGGAGGACAAGCCGCATTTGCTCACGCCCATGCATCTATCCGCCATGTCGATCACCCCGGAGCGCCGCACCCACCAGAGCAGCACCGACCTCGCCTAACCCTAGCCTTGCATGGCAACACCCGCAGCAGGCCCAGCAACCGCCCAGACATCGTTGTTCGCCGCCTAGTGACCAGCAGCCCGGAGGAACCGTGTCGAACACCGTCGTCCGCGCGCAGTTCACCGCACGCTCCCGACCAGTAGAGACCCCGCCTTGCCGCGCCTTTAAGCCTTAGAGGACCATCGGGGGACAGAGCATCCATCGCCGCCCTCGCCCATGCCGAGAGAACCCCGCATCATCGTCACCGATGACCTCACCGGCGCTCGCTCTGAAGGGTTTTGCAGCATAGTAAATCAAAATTTTCTACGGAAGCGAACAGAGGGAAAGCAAAGATCTAATCTAGGAGATGCAAACAACAAGAGAGATTGGATTAGATCTTCATACCCTTGAATATTACGCTGTGAGCGTTAAATCGGAACGTGGGTGATGTAGTCGTACTCGCTTCTCCTCCTCGCGATCCGATCCGATCTAGCACCACAAGTGGCGGTGCCTCCGTGAGATGCACACGTGCGGCACCTCGACGTATCCTCCTTCCTTGGACCAGCAAGTATGGTGGAGAGATGGATTGGATCTACAACACGATGGCGCGGTGTATATGGTGGAGAATTTCTGCAGCAGGGCTTCGCCTACAAACAGTCGGGAGGGAGAGAGGAAGGCAGCAAGGCTTGGAGGAAGGTGTGTGGGTGGGAGGGGGGCGCACCAGCCCTCTATATATAGAGGGGGAGGGGCAGCCAGCCCTAGCCCCTCCTCCAAGCCTATCTCTAGTTTAAACGATTTAAACTCTCCCTTATCTAGAAATCCTATCTTATCTCTAGTTTAAACGATTTAAACTCTCTAGGATCGGCTGGGCCCTATGGGGCCTTGTGCCCCTGGCCCAATGCGGCCAGGACACTCCCTCATAGGCCCATGCCCCCTCCCGGAAGGTGGGACCACGTTGGCCCCCTTCCGGAAGGTTCTAGAAGCTTCCGGTACAATACCGATTAACCCGGAACAATTCCAAACTCCAAAAACTGCATTGCCTTATATGAATCTTATTCTCTGGACCATTCCGGAACCTCTCGTGATATCCCGGCTCCCATCCGAGAATCCGAACAAAAATTCATAAACCAATTATCCAATCTATCCTAGCGTCGAGACATGTTAAGTGTGTGACCCTGCGGGTTCGAGAATATGTAGACATGATCTTCTATCAATAATCAACGAGTGCAGGCACCCATATTGACTCCCACACATTCATCGATGATCATATCGGATGAACCACGATGCCAGGATTCAATCAATCCCATATATATATTCCCTTCGTCTCGCGATATTTTACTTGCCCGAGATTCGATCGTCGGTATCGTCATACCTAGTTCAATCTCGTTCACAGCAAGTACTTTACTCGTTCCGTAATCCGATATCACTTTGTGATTAACTCCTTAACCACATGCTTGCAAGCGGTGTTGATATTGATTACCGAGTGGGCCCGAAGTATATCTCTCCGACTTGGGAGGGACAAATCCCATCTCGGTACATACAACCCAACAGATACTTTCCGATCACCTGAGAGACACCTTTATGATCACCCTCTCATAGGATGACATTTGATGACCTCAAAGCTTTCTTCCGATACCAGGGAGTTGTATTATCTCATGGTCTAAGGAATACAATATTTGACATAAGAAAAGCTTCGCAAAAACGAACACGATGACACGATCTAATTGCTTCGCTTAGTTTGGAGTGCATCCACCATATCATTCTCCCAATGATATGATCTCATTATCAATTGACAACTCATGTCTATGGTTAGGAAACCTTAACCATCATTGATCAATGAGCTAGTCCATAGAGGCGTACTAGGGACACGGTGTTGTTCACAAACCACACAAGTATTAATGTTTCCGCTTAATACAATTCTAGCATGGAATATAAACTTTATCATGAACAAGAATTATAATAATAACATCTTTATTATTGCCTCTAGGGCATAATTCCATGATCTCCCACTTGCACTAGAGTCAATAATCTAGTTTACATTTGGCAACAATCTCACACCCATGGCGAGGTCTTGATCATATTTACGTGGAAGAGGTTTAGTCAATGGATCTGCGACATTCAGATCTGTATGTACTTCGCTGATCTTGGATCTCCATACGCTATATAATCTCGGATTATATGAAACTTGAGTTGATATGCTTGGTCTTTGGATGATATCTTGGTTCCTTAGCGAGTGCTATGGCGCGGTGTTGTCACACAATATCTCGATGGGTCCAATGCACTTGGAACCACGCCAAGCTCGATGATGAAGTTTGATCCAAACTCCTTCACTTGGCAACCTGCGGCAGCCATGTATCCCGCGATCACGCTTTGCTTGCGGCTTCTCCAGCTCACTCCTCCATTCAAAATATACACGTATCACATAAAGATTTACAATCATCCTTGTCGGTGTCGAAACTAGCATCGACGTAACCTTTTCTGACACTGTTCATCACCCCATAGACTAAGAACATTTCTTTAGTCCTATTTAGGTACCTTAGGATGTTCTTCACGGCTGTCCATGTTCCTCTGGATCACTTTGATATCGCTCGTCAAACTAAGAGAATTGGACACATCCGGTCTAGTACACATGGCATACATGATGGAACCTATGGCGAGGCATAAGGCACTTTGCTCATAGCTTCCCTATCATTTCACGTAGTGGACCTTGAGCCTTGCTCAATATCTTACGATAACATAGGCCTTGAACCTTTCAATGCCTTATCTATTCGAACCTTTTTAGAACTTTGTCTAGGTATGTACTTTGGCTTAAAGCTATCAGGCGTCTTTGTCTATCTCTATAGATTTTGATGCCCAATATATAAGCAGCTTCACCTAGGTCTTTCATTGAAAAACACTTGTTCAAATGACTCTTCACATCGTTAAGCATGTTGATGTCATTTCCAATAATCAATATGTCATCCACATATAGTACCAGAAACGTCACCGAGCTCCCACTCACTTTCTTGTAGATGCAAGCTTCGTAGAAATTTGGAACAAATCCAAAGCTCTTGATCACTTGATCAAAGCGAAGGTTCCAACTCCGAGATGCTTGCTTGATCCATAAATGGAGCTGAAGTTTGCATACTTTATCAGCATCCGTAGGATCGACAAAACCTTCGCGTTCCATCATATACAACTCTTCATCAATGTTGCCATTGAGGAAAGCGATCTTGACATCCATTTGCCATATTTCATAATCATGAAGCAGCAATTGCTAATAAAATCCGAATGGACTTAAACATCGCTACGGAGAGAAAGTCTCATCGTAGTCAACACCTTGAACTTGTCGAAAACCTTCGCAACAAGCCGTGCTTTATAGACGGTAACATTACCATCCGCGTCCGTTTTCTTCTTGAAAATCCATTTGCACTCAACGGCCTTTCGGTCGCTAGGAGGGTCCACCAAAGTCCATACATGGTTTTCGCTCATGGATCACAATTGGTTCATGGCTTCTCGCCATTTCTCAGCGTCTGGGCTCATCATCGCTTCCTCATAGTTCGTCGGTTCACTGTCTTCTACTAACAAGACAGTCAAGACAGGGTTGCCGTACCACTCAGGAGGGGCACGCGACCTTGTCGAGCTGCGACATTCGATGCTTGACATCGTCAAAGCTTCATGATCCTTGTCATTTGCTTCCTCTATTGTTGGCGCAGCGGTGACCTGGAACAATTTCAGGTGTTGTGCTACTCTCAATTCAAGAGAAGGTTCAATAACCTCGTCTAGCTCTACTTTCCTCCCACTCACTTCTTTGAGAGAAACTCCTTCTCAAGAAAGGAACCTTTCTTCGACAAACACTTTGCCTTCGGTTCTATGATAGAAGGTATACCCAATAGTTTCCTTAGGGTATCCTATGAAGGCGCATTTCTCGCTTTGGGTTCGAGCTTGTCGGCATCAACTTCTTGACATAAGCCGCATCCCCAAACTTTAAGAAACGACAACTTAGGTTTAGCACCAAACCACAGTTCATACGGTGTCGTCTCAGCAGTTTAGATGGAGCCCTATTTAAAGTGAATGCAGCGGTTTCTAATGCATAACCCCAAAATGATAACGGCAAATCAAGAGACATCATTGATCGGACCATATCTAATAGGGTTCGATTTGGTCGACACACCATTGCGCTGTGGTGTTAGGGTGGCGTGAGTTGTGAAACGATTCCACTTGCTTTGAGATGCGTGAAAATCATAACTCAAATATTCGCCCCACGATCGGATCGTAGAAACTTAATCTTTACATTACGATGGTTCTCCACTTCATTCTGAAATTCTTTGAACTTTTCAAACATTTCAGATTTATGTTTCATTAAATAGATATACCCATATCTACTTAAGTCATCGGTAAAAGTGAGAAAATAGCGATATCCACAGCGTCGAAACACTCATCGGTCGCATACATCGGTATGTATGATTTCCAACAAGTCCGTTGCTCGCTCCATCATAGGAGAACAGGGTTTTGATCATCTTGCCCATGAGGCATAGTTCGCATGTGTCAAATGATTCAAAATCAAGAGACTCCAAAAGTCCATCGAGAATGGAGTTTCTTCATCGCTTTACACCAATATGACCTGAGCAGCGATTGCCACAAATAAGTAGTATTATCACTATCTACTTTGCATCTCTTAGCCTCAATGTTATGGATGTGTGTTTCATCCCTTTTGAGATTTAGAAGAAATAAACCACTCACAAGAGGTGCATGACCATAAAATATGTTACTCATATAAATAGAACAACCATTATTCTCGATTTAAATGAATAACCGTCTTGCAATAAACACGATCCAGAAATAATGTTCATGCTCAGCGGGCACATAATAACATTTATTAAGGTTTAAAACTAATCTCGAAGGTAAAACTAAGGAGGCGTCTTGGCGGCCATCACATCAACTCTTGACCCGTTGCCAACGCATAGTCACCTTATCCCTACAGTCGCCGTCTATTCCGCAGCTCCTATTTGAGTTAAAATATTAGCGAACGGTATCAAATACCCGGGCACTAGCGAGGGCTAGTAAGGAAAACATCAATAACATGTATATCAAATATACCTTTGATGGTGCGGCCTTCTTGTCGCTAAAGTACCGGACGATTCGCTTCGGTGACCCTTGTCCTTGCAATAGAAGCACTTTCGATTTCGGCTTGGGACCAGACTGAGCTTCTTCTCGGCGAGGGCATTGCGCTTACGCCGCCCTTTATTGAAGGGCTCCTTTGCACCTTTAACTTTCTTAAAGGAGGGCTTGTTGACCATCAACACATGATTATCCTTCTTGATGTCCACCTCGCAGCCTTCAGCTTTGCAAAGAGCTCGGTGATCGTGTCGATGGAGCCAATCTGATTATGAGTCACTACAAAACTTTTGTAGCTGGGAGGAGTGATTGCGAACCACATCAATCTTGAGCTCCTCTGGAATCTTGCGATCCGATTGCTCAAAGGCGTTGAGTGTAGCCCGACATCTTAATGGCGTGCTCACTATGAACTCCCTTCCTCCATCTTGCAGTTAAAGAACTTCTCGGAGATCTCATATCTCTCGAGCAGGCTGAGTCGAAACATGGTTTTCAACTCTTGAGAATCTCAAAGGGCAGGGATAGTTTTCAAAACGATTTTGAAGTTCGGTTCCATAGCAAACAACATGGTGCTCTTAATCACACCATAATCATCTTTCTTGTTGATAGACAGCTTTCTCATCGGTAGCGCGATTGCGTGAGGCGTCACCTAACGCTTTCTCAAGGACATAGTCCTTTTGTCCGCGAACAGAATGATTCTTAGATTGCGGAACCGGTTGGTGAAGTTAGACCCATTGTTTCTAAGCTTTTCTTTCTCAGCAAAAAGCGTTGAAGTTGAAGTTGGACTTGGCCATGTGATCTATAGTATTTGCAAGTACAATTTAGACTATGTTCATGATAAATAGTTCAACTTAATCAAATTACTAGATGAACTCCCACTAAATTCAACATCCCTCAAGTTGTTTAGTGAACACGATCCAAATTCACCACACCTAATCCGATCATCACGAGAAGAGATGTGGTTTCAATGGTGGACAACGAAGTGTCGATCATATCATTCATATGACTCATGCTTAACCTTTCGGTTCTTGTGTTCGAGGCCATGTACATGCTAGGCTCGTCAAGTTAGACCCAAGTATTTCAGCGTGTGCAAAACTGGCTTGCACCCGTTGTATGTGGCGTAGAGTCTATAGCACCCGATCATCACGTGATGCTTGGACACGACGAACTTTTAGCGGTGCATACTTGGGGAGAACACAGTTTTATCTTGATCTTTTAGTTAGAAATCATCTTATAATGGTAGCGTCGCGATCTAAGGATGATAAGATACATTAAAGGATAAACATCACATGCATATAACTTTATGTGACATGGTATAGCCAATCTTCGCGCAATGATCTCCATCTTGTGCGTTTCGGCATGATCTCCATCACTCCACCATGATTGCCTCCACCACGAATAGCAACTACAACTATTGCTAACTACTTAGCGATAAAGTAAAGCTATTACATGGCGTATAAGAAGTTGACTTCATGGTCATACACAATTATAAAGACAACCATATGGCTCCTGCCGGTTGTGTACTCATCGACATGCAAGTCGTGAAACATTACAAAACATGATCATCGCATATAATATACACATCACATCTTGGGCCATACCATATCAGAGAAAACACTCCCTGCAAAAACAAGTTAGACGCCTCTACTTTGTTGTTGCATGTTTTACGTGGCTCATGGGAGTAGATGCTAAGAACGATTCTTACCTACGGAAAGCCACAATGGTGATATTATGGTTGCCAAACTCGGTGTTAATCCCATGACAACTATAGTGAGAGAACGACATCCACCAGCCGCATGTGTGGTACAAGCCACACGTCAAGTGCGGAGCGGTCTCATGACGGCGTCGCGTAAGGTTGGCCTGGACCGCTTCAATCTCACTATCGCGTCATAAGAAGAACACAAACAAGAGGCTTGCAGCGAAAACATCAACGCGCAACAACCATGTTGCGTTCTACTCGTGAATCACATCTACGCATAGATCTAGCTACGATACCCTTTGAAGGGTTTAGCAGCATAGTAAATCAAAAATTTTCTATGGAAGCGAGCAGAGGAAAGCCAAGATCTAATCTAGGAGATGCAAACAACGAGAGAGATTGGATTAGATCTTCATACCCTTGAAGATTCGCAGTGAGCGTTTGTCGGAACGTGGGTGATGTAGTCGTACTCGCTTCTCCTCCTCGCGATCCGATCCGATCTAGCACCACAAGTGGCGGTGCCTCCGTGAGATGCACACGTGCGGCACCTCAACGTCTCCTCCTTCCTCGGACCAGCAAGTATGGTGGAGAGATGGATTGGATCTACAACACGACGGCGCGGTGTATATGGTGGAGAATTTCTGTAGCAGGGCTTCGCCTACAAACAGTCGGGAGGGAGAGAGGAAGGCAGCAGGGCTTGGAGGAAGGTGTGTGGGTGGGAGGGGGCGCACCAGCCCTTTATATATAGAGGGGGAGGGGGCGGCCAGCCCTAGCCTCTCCTCCAAGCCTATCTCTAGTTTAAACGATTTAAACTCTCCCTTATCTAGAAATCCTATCTTATCTCTAGTTTAAACGATTTAAACTCTCTAGGATCGGCTGGGCCCTATGGGGCCTTGTGCCCCTGGCCCAATGCGGCCAGGACACTCCCTCATAGGCCCATGCCCCCTCCCGGAAGGTGGGACCACGTTGGCCCCCTTCCGGAAGGTTCTAGAAGCTTCCGGTACAATACCGATTAACCCGGAACAATTCCGAACTCCAAAAACTGCATTGCCTTATATGAATCTTATTCTCCGGACCATTCTGGAACCTCTCGTGATATCCCGGATCCCATCCGAGACTCCGAACAAAAATTCATAAACCAATTATCCAATCTATCCTAGCGTCGAGACACGTTAAGTGTGTGACCCTGCGGGTTCGAGAATATGCAGACATGATCTTCTATCAATAATCAACAGTGCAGGCACCCATATTGACTCCACACATTCATCGATGATCATATCGGATGAACCACGATGCCAGATTCAATCAATCCCATATATATATTCCCTTCGTCTCGCGATATTTTACTTGCGAGATTCGATCGTCGGTATCGTCATACCTAGTTCAATCTCGTTCACGCAAATACTTTACTGTTCGTAATCCGATATCACTTTGTGATTAACTCCTTAACCACATGCTTGCAAGCGGTGTTGATATCGATTACGAGTGGGCCCAGTATATCTCTCCGACTTGGGAGGACAAATCCATCTCGATACATACAACCCAACAGATACTTTCCGATCACCTGAGAGACACCTTTATGATCACCCTCTCATAGGATGACGTTTGATGACCTCAAAGCTTTCTTCCGATACCAGGGAGTTGTATTATCTCATGGTCTAAGGAATACAATATTTGACATAAGAAAAGCTTCGCAAAAACGAACACGATGACACGATCTAATTGCTTCATTTAGTTTGGGTCTGTCCACCATATCATTCTCCCAATGATATGATCTCATTATCAATTGACAACTCATGTCTATGGTTAGGAAACCTTAACCATCATTGATCAATGAGCTAGTCCATAGAGGCGTACTAGGGACACGGTGTTGTTCACAAACCACACAAGTATTAATGTTTCCGCTTAATACAATTCTAGCATGGAATATAAACTTTATCATGAACAAGAATTATAATAATAACATCTTTATTATTGCCTCTAGGGCATAATTCCAACACGCTCTGCCTTCTCGTCGACCCTATATAAAGCGGCCACCACAGCCCCATTTCTCCATACTCACTCACTCCCCACCCCTCTCTGAACCTTACCCACCTCTAGCCGACGCCGCTCGAGCTCTCCCTCACCGGAATTGGAGCCGAAGCCGCCGCAGTAGGAGGAGAAGGGCGTCTGCGATTTAGGGCACCCCAAGCTCCGCCGCAACTGCGCCTCGCCTCGCCGTCGTCTAGCAGCCCGTTTGCCCGCCTCACCGACCTTGCTAGAGCCCTGGTATGCCCCCAATCGACCCCCACCACCGCGTCTAGGTCAGGTTCTCGCCGGAGTAATCCGTCGTCGACGATGACTCCCCACCGTTAGATCCCCTTTAGATCGTGTGGCCCAGGATGCTAGATACCGTTTCGGTGATTTTGTGCCACTGACTGGTGGAACCCGCATGTCAGGCAGCCCGTGCGTTTACTGTGCGTAGATGGGCCGGCCCAGTTAGTTCCCGTGCGTGTTAAAATTTCAAATTTAGTTTTTTTATTTAGAGTTACTCTAGTTTCTGTCCACTAGTTTAAAAATCAATTCTGGGAGTTTGACAAATCCAAATTGCATGAAACCAATTTTGCCTGAAAGGTATTGAAAGGATCTATCCAAGTCCGTTGGATTTAATTCAATTAGAGTTATAGATATCTCCTAGTGAAAATAACACAACAGAAGCATTTGCATATTGCAACATTTTTATAAAATCAACTAAGATAGGTTTTGAGTTGATTCCAACTCTCAAAAATCACATTCACCATATCTATCTAAATATGTAATAATAGTAAGGTTTACGTGCAGTGACTTTGGACTAGTACCAAAATAATGCTATATAGGCATTTCTAGTCACTTTAAATCATTAAATAATGAACTTAAACCAAAGTAATTATGATCCAACCTTTAAATTACATTCCCACATTCCCACATGTTAGAATATGTGGTGATGATATGTGTCCACATGATCCCATATTTTAAGTGGTGAATATTAAATCTTAGTTAATTTTTCAATGAGTAGAAATTACTTTTCTAAAATAAAAAGGAAGAAACTAGTGAATAAAACTTGTGATGCTTGTGATGATAATAGATCATCAATTGTGTGCCTTAGAGTACTAATTAGACTAGTTAAGTATTGTTTGGTGATTGTGTACTCCGTATGTATTTATAGAAGATAGTACCGACCAAGCTTACGAGGAGGAGGAGTGCTACCAAGAAGAAGAAGAAGAAAACTTCAACCACTGCACCAACCAAGGCAAGCCACCATTAACAGTGCAAGCTATTGTTAGCAAGCTAGAATTAAGCTAGATGAATGAGCAAAGATGCCTTGGGCATGCTTTGGTCACACCACCTTGACTATTACTACCCCAAGTATTACCTTACAAGCTTTACTTCCTTTAATTTACACAAAGTCCTTTACTTGTTTTGAAGGTAGCATAAAAATTATAAAACTTGACCTATTTAGAACCCTTTAGATGTCATTCTATGGCATGAGATTGATCCCACCATTTTCCACCTTAGTGAACACTCTTAACTTAGTAGTTTAGAGTATATCAAAAACTTGAGTCACTTAGATGGGAACACTTGGTGAAAATGAATTATAAAAACCTTGGAACGATGAGTCATTCTATTGAGATGTTTTGACATGTGTTGAGAAACACAAATGGTTTATGATGATGAAAATGTTGAGGCATGAGCCTTAGCCCTTTTATAAAATTGATGGTTGGATTCGGATGCGATACCATTCCAAATTTACTGTACAACCACACTACCTGAATTGGGTAAGTCTTAGCTGGAAATTTATATGCATTAGTATTAGTTCCCTTGCGGGAGAGGTTTGAGCTGAGGCTACCTCTCAATATTGTCCACCTATGTAGTGCCCAAGATGACTGATGGTCATGGTTGGGAGGCCATGCTCATAGGAGAGGTGGTTATACTAGGGTGTGTAAAGGGAAGGTTATGTTTGATTATCTGCATACTAAGTATGATGATTCAGGGTTATCCCTGACAGATGTATCGAATCTTGTGGTGAAAGTGTACCACCTCTGCAGAGTGTCAAACTATTCGAATAGCCGCGTCATGATTATGGACAGTTGGAATGGCCATACTGTTTCGTTGTCAGATGTTTTCCAAACAACTTATGAGATGAATGATGAATCTTGACTTGACCACAACAGGGTTGTGTTTATGATAATAGCTTCCCAACTTAAGTGATTCTAGAACTTTATTTTATCTTTCTTTGCTTCAGAACTCAGCTTAGGTTCCAAACTTAACTTTATAGTTAAACTTAGATTTAGCACTTTAACTTAGCACTATACTACTTGTTAGTGGTAGTTTGCGAGTACTTAAAGAGTACTCATGGCTTTTGTCCCTGGCTATTCTAATGGCCAGACTATGAAGGAGACTATCAAGATGATGGCCGGGGCGACTATGATAACTAGGACTATCTGTCTTCGTCAAGATTGCACTGTGCCTACGAAGATGGACCCACCGCTACACTTATCTTTTATTTCCGCTGCTTGTTGTATTAAGACTGGATCATGAGATCCTTATTTGTGTAAGACCTTATGTATGGTTTGTAATGGATGATGTACTGTGATATCCAATCCGTTATGTCTCACAAAAATGGTAATCCTGGGATTGCGAGGTATGGCATAACGGGCATCTGGGATTAAAAATCCGGGTGTTGACAGCCTCCCAGCCGCCGGTCGAGCTCCGGCTACCGCGGTATGCGCGCACGTCCAAACGGGACGTTCTACGCCGAGATCCGGAGCGGCGACGAGCGCATTAGGCTCGGCACGTTCGAGACGGCACACGAGGCGGCACACGCGTACGACGCGGTCGCCTGGCGCCTCGGCCGTCCTCGGCGCTCCAGGAACTTCATGGACATCTGGACGCGCCAGCAGGCGGAAGACCTCGCGCGCTGCCGGCCGTCACGCGGGAGGCGAGGCAGCACGAGCTCGAGTAACGCCTCATCATCGCCGAGCAAGGCGAGCGCATGCGCCTCGAGTGGGCGCGACGCTTCCCGGAGGACGTGGCGGCGTAGGTCGCCTTCTACGCCGACAAGAAAGAAGAGAAGGAGGCGCGAAAGGTGGCGAAGAAGCAAGATCGGGAGGCGAGGAGGGCCAAAAAGGAGGCCAAGAAGAAGGAGAAGGAGAAGGCCGTGAGGAAGAAGGAGGAGAAGAATGGTGTCGGTCCGTCGACCATCACCATCGACTCTTCCTCGTCGGAGTACGAGTGGTCATCGACTCCGGTGTCGTCCACAACATGTGGCTCCTCCGACTGGGAGTCCGATTAGTTCTAGTTTAGTCTAGTTTAAACTATGTACGAATGAGTCCGATTAGTTATAGTTTAGTCTAGTTTTAAATTTGGTTGTACGAATTGCGTGTTAAACTATGTTTTTAGGCTGCATTTTAGCGCATCTGCAAAAGGACCAATTCAGTGCTGCATTTTGGCGCGGCAGTTTACATCACGCAGTGAAGCTCTCGCTGGCGCCGCGCGCTGTATCCGCATTGCGCGCGCTGTAAACCCGAATATAGCGTGCCTGTTATAGCGCGCCTGCTGAAGATGTTGTAAGGGCTTTCCACACTTAGTTCATAATATACAACCTGATGCCAAATCCAGGCTCTGAAGTCTGATGGTATAAATATGAGAGGCCAAATCCATATTAATTGTTGTTAAAGTGGGTATATCTAGATATATTTTAGTGCTAGATATATCGGATGCAAAGACATTTAATATGGATCGGAGGGAGTATGTTGCAAGTGTATCACCAAACTAAAGCAAATCAGTCCTAAAATGAACCACCACCCGGCTGATTTAACCCAAAGATCATACTACAATGTAAGTGTGATGTAACATCTCTCATAATTTATATAACTCGTATAGCCCTAAAGATATCTCAATAACTCAACATCAGTTCAGTTAACTTTCAGCACATTCCACCTAAAAAAACATTCATCATATCCCACCTCAAAAAACACACCTCTCAATCTCTGAACCTCTCGTCCTCTGTACATAAAGCCTCAATCCTGAATCATCAGTAGGGTGTCGCTGCGCAGCTCTCCCGTGTTCAAGATGACGACGACGCCTTCGTGCCGTTCTGCCGCTGCATCTCCCAGCTGTAGCTCGCCGACCTGCCGTCCTCTTCATCCTCCTGCCCGCCCTCGCAGCTGTCTCCGGCGGTCACCGAAACCGCGCGGCTCGACCCGGTTGTGAGCTGCAAGGGCCCCTGGGGCGAGCCGGACTGCGACGTGCTGTGCTGTGACGTGGTGTACTGCTCCGGCGGCGGCCAAATGCCGGCGGACTGCTGCGGCCGATCACTGTCCGATGTGCGCCGCGTGTGTAGCCTGTATTTCTGCAGGAAAAGACCGGATATTCAGTCAAATGTCCAAAGCTATCTTGATTGATCCCAGTAGTAGCAGTAGGTATGGTGTGAATTCCGTTCACTGGAATTGTTAGATCAGAATGAGAAGGGTGTTCTTGTACCAGAAGGAGGCTAGGACCAAACCTGAAGGTGACTCTTGACCTCGTCATTCGTGAGCCCATCCACCTTCATCATGTCCCTGATCTGCTTAGGAGTGGCAGCTGCATCAACAGCAATCGCAAGAAACAAGAGTTCAGCATACCAATCAAGAACAACATACTCTTATGTTGATTCTTCAGAGCAATCCAGCAATCAAACAATGTGATTAAGCAGTCAGTCTCTCACCGTGCGGTCCGCCAAGGCGCTGGAGCGCGGCAACGAAGCGGCGGTGCAGCTCCGGCGACCAGCACCTCCTGGCCTTCCGGGACTGCTGCCGCTGCTGCTCTCCGGCGTCAGTGACCACGCTGCTGTTGGCGCTCGGGGCGCCCGGGCAAGGGGCGTCGATCACGGGGGATGAGAGAGACAGGTCCGGGACTACCATGGCGGCCGCCTCTGGCCTGTCTGAAGATTTTGCAGAGGTTGGCAGTGGCATGAATGCATTGGACACCTGGTGGAATTGAAATGGACAGCACAAGTTAGAGAAAAATAGGTACATGTATATATGAGTTGGCACTTCTGAGATTGACATCAGAAGGAAAATATATTATGGCTTTCCTCGTGATGGAATGCAAAGCTATAATTAAGCATGACATGAATTTGACATCGTACTTATCTTTGTAGGGAGAAAATGGTTTCTCAATAAAACTAAACATGATCTAAAAATAGCATGATAAACGCACGTTGGGTGGAGTATGATTGAGGATACCAACTGCGTTTACTCATGCGATGGGATGCAAATCTCTATAAGCTTGGAATGAATTTGACATCTTGATTGAATATATAGAAAAATATATTTTTTGAGGGTAATATATAAAAAAAATATGGCAGCTGAGTAAAACTAAACATGGTCTAAAAATAGCATGACAAACACATGTTATGTGGAGTATGATTGAGGATGCCAACTGTGTTTAGTCTTGCGATGGGATGCAATTCTCATAATCAAATTTGACATATTAATTAAATATATAGATAGATGGCATCTGAATAAAACTAAACATACTCTAAAAATAGCATGACGAGCACATGTTTGTGTTATATATATATGATGTAATAAAATCGATAAAATCTCTAAAAATATGGAACTGCAAGTTTGCTGGAAAGGTCCACTTCCCTATATTTTTCTGTTGGTGCTACTGTACCACCAAATTGGCCAAAACTTTTTACTCAACACGAGAGTTCTAAAGTCTCCTAGTCTTGCGATGGGATGCAAATCTCATAATCAAATTTGACATATTAATTAAATATATAGATAAATGGCATCTGAATAAAACTAAACATGATCTAAAAATAGCTTGACAAACACATGTTTGTGTTTTATATGTAGTAATAAAATCTGTAAAATTATGGAACTGCAAGTTTGCTGGAAAGGTCCACTTCCCTATTTTTTTTTTCTCTAGGTGCGTGCTACTGTACCACCAAATTGGCCAAAACTTTTTACTCAACAGAAGAGTTGTAAAGTCTCCTAGTTTTTCAGTGTCGCATAATTGGATTCGCCATCATTTTTTCTTGAACACAGCAGCTCTTGCATTTTTTAGTTCTTGGCATCACTACTTGCTACCTTCCTTTCCAAACAATTCCTTGTATATTAAACTAGTACTGGCGGTTAGCAGGATAAATTAAACAAAAAACTCCACATCTTCATCTTGTTCCCGTGTTCCACGAGTAATTTGCATTTCACGTCTCTACCTTTTGTGGCTGTCTCCTGTCGCCGCCGCCGCCATTGCTGGTGCTGGCGCTGCTGTGGCTCCCGCAGGTCCAGAGCTGCGCGGAGCTCATCCAGCTCCTCTTGTCCGTGGCGTCGGCCTCCGTCTTGACGCCGTCCGCCTTCCTCCTCGCGATCGGCGCCGGCGATGGCGAAGGCGACGGGGCGAGCAGCTGATCCGGCGCCGGCCGCCGGTGCTGGGCCACCTCATCTTTCAGCCACTCGATCACTGCACGGAACACGAGAGGGAGAGAAAAAAACTCAGCCAAGAAACCAGGTGGCTAGCCTAGCACACGGGTGCTGCGAGAAGGGAGGGAGGAGGGGCGCACCGTCGGCGATGAGGTGGACGCTGATGGGGAGCTCGCGGCGGAAGACCTCCATCTTGGCCTTCTCGGCCTCGAGGCTCCTCGCGCACTCCTCGAGCCTGGCCGCCTTCTCCGCGACGCCGGACCTGGCGACGGCCACCCTGAGCGAGTCCGTGACCGTCCTCGCCGCCATCGCCCGCAGGCGGTGGTGGTCCTCCTCCCCCGCTCCGCCGCCGCCGTCCTTACTCACCGCAGGCGATGGCCCCATCATCGGTCCGATCCAGAGCTCAAGTCACAAGACGCGGCACGCACGACCGATCCCTGGTGGCTTGCACGGATCCGCGAAGAGGAGGAGGTTGCAGTTGCAGAGGAGGGAAAATGGGAATGGTGGTGCCGTCCTCGTGCTGCTCCTGCGTTTATACCAGAAGACGGGACGGAGGAAGAGACGGTTCAGGTGGAGGGGCAGAAGGGTCATTCCGCCAAGGAGCAGCACAGAATCGTCCACGGAAGATACTAGTACCGTCTTCTTTCTTGACCCACACTCTCCTCTTTATTCTCCGTCAATCAAGCGAAACAAAAAACTTACTCCTAATTACTGTCCACACAGATTTTACCAGCCGGTTTAGCTAACTTTAACACGAAGTTAGTACAGCTCCTAAAACCGTGCGCAACACGTTACGTTAGTGAAAATTTTGGAGGACAGTTGGTAAAATGACATTCTGATAATAATACTGTATGTTTTTTTCTTCCAGTAATCCCTTTTTGGGTGTGCTTGGCATGGACTGTTGGGCTTTAATGAGGGTGGCAGGGGGGTAGTATGGTAAATTGGTGGAGAGAGAGAGAGGTGGGAGTCGGAGAAAAGAAGATGCGGCAGCGCGTGCTGTGGTGTGGATGTGGTTGGCAGGGGCGTTTCGTCGCGTAACACGGAAGAGGCGTCCAGATACCGCCTGCTCTGCTATCCTTTCACGCGCCCGCGGTGTGCCCCGTCTGCCCCGAATCTCTTTCCCACCCACCCTTTTACGGTGCGCCCCCTCTAGCTTCCGGTCATACGAGAAACGTCCTTGTTGTGTAGTATATTCTGGTCGTTGGCTCTATGCCACTGTACTTCTCTGATTTTCTTATAAGCTATGACCACGATGCAATATGGGAAGACTTGAAGGGGGTCTAGAATAGGACGATAGCTGGAAAAAGATTCCATTTCCTCTGGCTGTCGCTAGGCTAGCCATGAGGTCCGTGCCTCTCTATTCCGTGGTCCATTCCACCAAGGAATCGTGGTGTCTCCTCTCTGACTCCCGTGTTGAGATTCGGCTGGTGAAGGAGTTGTTGGTGAGGGGTGGGTGTCGAATCACAAGCAGGATAATGCACTTGAATATTGTGTGCCTTCTCCTCTCTTCTTTCAAAAAGATGAGTTCTTTCTAAAACACACGCATATAGGAGAATTACAGCGTGGGCTCCGGGTGCTACACAACCCTATAATTAGAAAATTTTAAAAATTATTAAAAATGTTAAAAAAAATCGAACTTTTTTTGAAATTAAAGATGACCAGGTATTATACTTGTATAAAAATATTTTCCTAGGGAATGACTTTCATCATATCCTGGATAAAAAACAAACTCGAAACGTCCCATGACCCGGTACTATTCACCTTTGATTCGTCATATTTTTGTTTTTTTACCTTGAAGACTATGCGAATTATTTCCTTTCCAAATATTTTTTACGAGTACAATACCTGATTATTTTTTATTTCAAAAAAGTTCAAAATTTTAAACTTTTTTAAATTTTTATTTTATTTTTCCAAGTACGAGGGTGTGTAGCACCCGAGAGTCAAAAGTCCGCGTTAACACATATACATTTTTTTAATGTGCAGGTTCACTCATTTTGATCAGAATCTGTACACTAAAAGTTGTTTAGATATATACGATTTAAAAAAAGTATCTTATATTTTGGAACCGAGGCACATTAACTTCTCTTCATTCATGACCTTCTGGTCAAACCTAGGTCAAGCAAATTGTCAAAAGTAAATGTTTTTGATCATGAACAGAGCTCACAAGTAACAACGAAAAGCATGCAAGATTACAAATAACAAAGATATGATAGAATTAATAATCAATCTGAAATAACATCTCAATATCCATCGGATCCCCGCAAACACAACATATAAGATTACAAATAGATGATCTTGATCATGAACGGAGCTCACAAGATCTAAACATGATAGCACAAAGGAGAAGAACCAACCATATAGCTACTACAAGGACCCGTAGTCCAAGGATGAACTACTCACGCATCACACCGGAGGCTTGCAGGATGATGAAGAAGGCCTCCAAGGTGAATTCTCCTCTCCGACAGGGTGCCGGGAAGAGCTTCAGATCCTCCCGATCTAGGGATGGAGATGACGACGGCTATAGAGTCTTTCGTGGAATTTTGATCGGGTACTTAGGGTTTCTGTATCGGAGGCATCTTATAGGCGAAAGGGGAGGCCGAGGGGGTGTCCTAGGCGGCCACACCACCCCCTGGTGCGGGCCAGGCCTGGCCGTGACCAGGTGTGTGGGCCCTCGCCCCCTCTCCGTCTCGTATTCTAGCTCCGTGTCCCCCTCGGTGAAAAACTGACTTTGGCTTTTGTCCCGTCCAATTCCGAGAATATTCATTTTCTGATTTTCCTGAAACCAAAAATAGTAGAAAACATGCAACTGGCACTATGGCATCTTATTAATAGGTTAGTCCAAGTAAGTGTATAAAAAGTACTCCAAAGTGTGGACAAAACATAAGAAAGTAGATAAAACCAAGCATGAAACATCAAAAAATATGGATACGTTAGCAACGTATCAACATCTCCAAGCTTAATTTCTGCTTGTCCTCGAGTAGGTAAGTGATAAAAAGAAAGAATATTTTTTTAGGTGACATGCACCACATAAACTTGATCAAAGTATTTATAAAACATTGATAGCTGGGATCATAGTACTTCAACATAGCATGAAAGACAAAGTTCTAACAATAAGACATAACAACTATGTTGTAACATGAAAAGGAACAAACAAAATATTCATGAATAACAATGCTTTGTAAAACATTTGTTTGTTTCACATAAAGAAAACATAGCATAGTGGCATTCAGCTTGTCCCTCATAGAGTAGCAAACATAAATGCATAGGACACCTTCAAAGTTCATAAGAGTGACTAGATACAAATAGTTTAAGAACAAGCAATATCAAAATTATGCATCAATCAACAAGTCTTGGGACAATGCACATAGAACTAAGAATGGCCACTATGCTCTCTCAATAGGTGCATAAAGATAGAAGATGGAGACTCAACATAAAAGTAAAAGAAAGGTCTTCATAGAAGGAAGTAGGGATTCAAGTTTCATAAAGAGCTTCCAAAAATTATGGTACTTATTAGCTTTTAGCTCTCATTGCCCCTATCATAAGCATCTTGAAGTGATTAAGGTTAAAGTGAACAAACTATGGAGTATATGCTTGACAAAGTATAAGTTGGAAATCTCATGTCCCTTGAATACGAGGGCCGCTCCTCATGCTACTCAAGTTTAGTCACCGGTAAGTTCTTGTCATCGTAAGTACATGTGTATCATAGAGAACCGCCAACGGTGTACCCCTTGCCCGATGATACGGAAGAATCCCCATATCAAAATGACAAGGCAAGCAGACAACGAGCATCTCAGCAATCTTCTTATTTACCATGGGAAAATGGTGCCTTTTTCTCTCTTTTCTCTTTTCTCATATCTTTTTTTTTCTCTTTTTTTCGCAATATCTGGCTCTTTTTTTATAAGAAGAATGCTTCATAGACAGCTCATTATGGTTACGCTGCAGGTTTCCACCATGACAGCATGGATTAGACAGGCGGCCCAGACGTTTCTCTAACACACATACATAACTACATGGACTTACAAGCTCCCCTTTCATTTCACACCGATGACATCCATAGACAAAAGAGCATGATATCAACTAGGTACAAAGTACAAGTGCAATGTTGAAAGCGTTCCCCATGACAGCATGGTTCTGCTAATCCCCAACATATAAGTGCAAGCATATACAACATAGACGACACAATGGTTCAAGTTTATTAAGGGCAAGAAAAGTAAAGTGTGCCATCAAGTTCGTGAGAGCTTTAATCACTAGTTTTCTCATAACAAGTTTAATTCAGAAGGTAGATAAAAACATGAATATACTTGGAATAAGAAATGCTAATAGGTAGGTATGGTGGACTATTTGGAATAACTTGGTTTTATTTGGAGTTGGATGCATGAGTGGAACTCATACTTGGTTATGGAGGCCAGCAAAAGACTGGGAGCGACCGACTAAGAGAGCAATAATGACCATAATCATGCAGAGCGATAAAACATCATTAATCAAAGCATAAAGTGATATTACAAGTCGAAAACTAAAGGATCATAAAGGCTATGGTGACTTGGGATATTCATAACATGGTGTGAGCATGCGCCAAGTCAACCCAAATAAAACATCAAAGGAGAATACCACAATACTATGCTTTAATATGCTAAAACAACGCATGATTCTTCAAAGGCACATTAAGCAATCTCAATTGTTTATAACATGTCATCCTACAACAAAGATCACTAAGCATAAATCCAAAATAATATCAAGCATGGCATGACAAAGCATAGGCCACAGCCAAAAACAACTCCTTTTACCACTTAAGCATGAACTTTTCCTACTCTTTTCCAATCCAAACCAAACTATTTGAAAACCAATGCATGAAAGTGTGGGTCCAACCAATTTATTCAAGCAAACTAAGAAAAACAAGCAAAGGAAAACCAAAAACAAAAAACGAAGATGCTCCAAGAACAACACAACTGTGCATGAAACAATAAAATGAAGTGTTTGGAAGAAACCTGGGATTTTTATTGATGAAGAAGGGGATGCCTTGGGCATCCCCAAGCTTTGACGCTTGTACCTCTTGGATAATTCTTGGGGTGACACGGGGTGGAATCCCCAAGCTTGAGATTTAGTCCATTCTTCATCTCATTACATCATTCTCTCCATACACGTGAAATTTTTTATTCATACAAAACTTCACACAATCTTTATTAGCAACATTAGTGCACTCAAGATATCAGTTTCAACAGCAATAAAACTTCCATTAAAACATAAGCTACTGTAGCACTTCCCTCAACAATCTCAATTCCCCAAAGAGAACTCAAAAAGGAACCAACAAGAAGCAAAACCAAATAATGGCAGAAATCTGTCAAAACAGACCAGCAGGTAAAAACCAATTTTTTCGAAGACCTTATGTTCCTCAAATCAAAAAGTGTTGAACTAACGAAAGTTAGATAACAACCTGGGTCAGAAGCACAAAAATTCACGCCTCAAAACGACGTACAGAGATTTTACATGAATGTTTACGGTGAAGTACAGACATCTGTTTCGGGACAACAACTTTCCCAATCATTACTTCTCTCTCATTAGAGGTTACTCTTGGCACAAAAAGCAAATAAAAAGGATAAGGAGAGGTTATTACTGAAGTAATAACTTCCAAGACTCATCTAAAACTTTTGGGTTATCTCCCAATAAGTACTTTTCTTTAACGCCTTTAAGTTAGGCATAAGAGTTTGAGAAGATGCTCACATAAGAAATATGGATTGAAGTAAAAGAGAGCATCAAGAAGCAAATTCAAAACACATTTAAGTCTAACCCACTTCCTATGCATAGGAATCTTGTATGCAAATAAATTTGCAAAGAACAAAGTGACAGGCATAGGAAGATAAAACAAGAGTAACTTCAAAACTTTCAGCACATAGAGAGGTGTTTCAGTACCATGAAAACTTTTACAACCATATTTTCCTCTCTCATAATAATTTTCAGTAGCCTCATAAATAAACTCAACAATATAACTATCACATAAAGCATGCTTTTCATGATCTACAAACACATAATTTTTATCAAGCTCAAAAATAGTGGGATTAAAACCTTCAAACCTACTTTTAACAATTTTATAACAAGATGATTGATCAATCTCATTTTCAATAGTAGTACAATTAATATTATCAACCAATATAGGACCATCATCTAGAGATTTATTATAAACATTTTCAAAAGAATCCTCAGGAACATAACATCCATCCTCCTTTAGTAAGCATGGGGGACAATCAAATATTGTAAGGGGTAAAGAGTTACTCCCATTAGAAGGTAGGAATGGGTAGATCCATTCTTCTTCCTCTTGATCATCACTCTCCTCCTCTTTTCCATCCAATGAGCTTCCAGTTTAAGCAATTTCTTCTTCCATAGGCTCCTGCAAGGCATTAGTCTCTTCCGCTGGTGGAGAGCATCTATTAAGATATTCAAGAATATAGCCATTTTCTTCCTTATAATTATCAAAGCAAAATTTAAGTATACCATAAACTTCATATTTATAAGATGAATCATCAGCATTTTCAAGCAAACTAGCAAGTTCAAATGCACCCTTCCAAGCAATAAATTCTTCAATTTATTCCACATCATAAAAGTCATAATTTCCCTTAACATAAGAAGATATGGTAACATCATCATTATACTCACATTGAAAAGGGAGGTGTTTATACCTCTTACAGCAACAAGATTTATCAAAGCAATACGTAACATTATAAGTAGAGAACACGTTTCTAGCAATGGTATACAATTTATCAATTTGTTCCCATAAGTGTTTCCCTTTTTGTGACAAGCGGTGTTCCTTATACTAATATGTTTGTTCTTCAGTGAACCCATCTTGCCAATAAGATATAGTTTCAAAGAAACCACCCATTGATGGAAAGCATGATAAAGCAAGACAATAACAAACCAACGAAAATAACAACTATAGTAGGAACTATTTTTTGTCTGTTTTTGATAAAAGAAGCAAACTAGTACAACTAATTTTTTTGTGTTTTTGTGTTTGATAAAAGAATACAACTCTTGTTAGGTTTAAGAGTCCTAGTCGGTTTGTTATAGGGCTAGGCCGGTACACCTAGACCCTCATATATACCTCTTGTAATTGCCACAATATTGTCATTGATTATTATTCTATACAATTCTACAGGAACATTAGGCTAATTAAACACGTTCAGTTCTCCATTACCATTACATTAGTTACAACACACCTAAACTACGATGATGATTGTCCAAAAACTTATTAGTCGTCCTACGCCATATGCTCTATTGTTCAAAAAGTTGCCTGCCATTGTGCGCCCTTTGATGCAGCCATGAACTGGTCACCGTGTCCACCTTGGCAGAGAGGATGGCTTGCAGGGCCTCCCACTCGGCAGCGATGAAGGGGCGGTGATACGTCCAAAACGTATCTACTTTTCCGAACACTTTTGCTATTGTTTCTCCTCTAAACTTGTGTGATTTGGATGCAACTAACGCGGACTGACGCTGTTTTCAACAGAATTGCATTGGTGTCTACTTTTTGTGCAGAAAATCAACTATCAGGAAAAATCCCGGAAAATATGCCAAAAATCCTATTTCAACAGAAGACTCCCGGAGCCATAATACGAGACGGAGGGGGGCCAGGGCCTGGCTAGACCACCCCCAGGCACGAGCTGGGCCTGGCCACGCTAGGGCATGGTCTGGCCGCCCCAGGTTGCCCCTCGGTCTCCCTCTTCGCCTATAAGATGCCTTCTGACCTAAAAACTCAGGGGGGTTCGACGTTTTCCAGAAGGAGTTCCGCTCCGCCGCCACCACCAGATTCCACGAAAATAGCACCAGAAACTCCGTTCTGGCACCCTGCCGGGACGGGGAATTGGAGGAGATCATCGCTATCATCATCACCATCGCTTCTCCATCGACCATCCATGTTTCCCCCATCTATGAGTGAGTAATCCCCCAATGTAGGCTATGGGGATGGTAGGGATTGGATGAGATCGTTCATGTAATGGCATCAGATTGTTAGGGAATGGTGCCTAGTATCTTCTATTAGTGCTTTATGACTTTGTTGCGACTTGTTATGCTTAATGCTTGTCACTAGGGCCCGAGTGCCATGATTTCAGATCTGAACATGTTATTGATTCATTATGATAGTATTCTTTATGGTCTTACCTGCAAGTTGTATACACATGTTGTTGTCCGGAGCCAATGGCCCGGCGATGTAAATCGGGATAACGGAGGAATGGCTTTGATGTGAGGATCACATGTGTTCACGGAGTGTTAATGCTTTGCGGTGCTCTATTAAAGGAGCACCTTAATTGCCGATAGTTCCTTGAGGCCCGCTGCAAGCAATTTGGCAGGACAAAAGATGTTGTGCAAGTTCTCATTGCGAGCACGTATGAATATATATGGAACACATGCCTAGGATTATCTAGTACTTGGATGCTTTATCTTATTTATCTGCAATTGCCCTATGTTCTGATTGCTATGTGAATTGTCTTGTCCATGCAACGCCCGTCCATCCATCCCTATGCCTACCTTTTCAATTCCATCATTCGCTATTGTTACTGTTGTCTTTACTTTACTACTGTTGCTACTTTACTATTCCTACTACAAAACTGTTACTACTGATAAACTGATGTGAGCAAGATTGTTTCCAGGTGCAGCTGAATTGACAACTCAGTTGTTAAGGCTTATAAATATTCTTTGGCTCCCCTTGTGTCGAATCAATAAATTGGGTTTCACTTCCCTCGAAAATACCGCGATACATCCCCTATACTTGTGGGTCATCAAGACTATTTTCTAGCGCCGTTGCCGAGGAGCATAGCTTTATTTATCAAGTTCACTTGGATTCTCTATTGTTCGCTGCTATCCATCCATCATGGCTAAGTCTCGTGATGGCAAATTTCCTATTTTACCATCCACTACAAGAAGAGGTACGGTTCTGAACACCTCTACTGCTCTTGATTCACCATCTGTTATAAGTAAGCTCGTTACACCACCACATACACATGCTACACACACTGCTACTACTGCTGAATCTGAAACTTCTGATGCCTATGATGCTGCTTCTACTGTGCTTGATAAGAGTGGTTCATTAGGTCCTTTCCTGGATGCTACGACTGCTAGAACTATAGCTGGAAATACAGAAACTCCTAATGAAGACACTACTACTACACCGGTTAGTTCACCTGAGTCTAGTGAGAGTTATGACATTGAAGATGGTTATGCTGAGATGACCGATGAATTTATTAAAGAATGTAAAAACACCCATGATAGGAGCGCTGCTAAGAGTCTCCTTGAGAGGCATACTATTAGACCCAAATTGTCTCCTATTGCTAAGTTTGCTGCTTCCCCCATAAACATTAAAGATAAGGATTATGATTTCTCTCTCGATCTATCTTACATAGCTATTGTTGAGAAAGAACCTTTTTGTGGGACTAAGAATGAAAGTGCGGTAGCACATATGAATGAACTTTCTACCATGAGTGGCTTGTTTTCTGATGATATTAAGATGCGTACTTACTTTGTTGTTTAGATTTTTCCCTTTTTCACTAAAAGGAGAAGCTAAAACTTGGTTTAGTAATTTACCTCCTGGATCTATTGATAGCCCTGATTGCTTGATTAGTACTTTCCTGCAGAAATATTTTCCTCCTAGTGCTAGACATGCTATTTTGCAGGAACTTTTTGATTTTAAACAGGGAGAAAAAGAGGTATTGCCTGAATCATGGGCAAGGTTTTGTGCTTTGATTCATGCACAAGCTGGAAGTCCATTACCTAAGAATGAGCTTGTTGATATATTTTATAATGGACTAACTGAAGAATCTAGGACATACCTAGATAGTTGTGCTGATTGTGTTTTCAGGAATAGGACTCTTAAGGAACCTGAGGAATTAATGGCTAAAATAAGTAAGAACTATGAAGATTAGACTCCTCCTAAACAAGCTATACCTGAAGTAATTGTACCTGAACCTACTATTCCGGTGCCTATTCCAACAACAAAGAAGAGGGGAGTTACTGAATTAAATGATGAAGTGATGAAGGAAGCTAAGAAATGTCTTAAGGAGAAGGGAATTAAAGCTGCAGATGTCAAGAATTTACCTCCTATAGAAGAATTATGTAAGCCTATCCACTACTCATTCACTATTGAGGTACACTCTCTCCAACACTTTGATGAAGGTGATATCCCTTACTCTAAACCTCCTGATCAATGCTTAGAAGAATTCGATATCTTTATTGTTAAGCAAGATAATTTTAATAAAAGGGTGCAAAATCATCTAATAGAAAACACTAGAGCTATTGTTGAGTTGAAAGATATTGTGGAAAGAACCACTAATCATGTTAAAATGATTGTTAAACACTTTCAAATGGTTCAAACTCAAATAGATCAACTCGTTAAAGTGCAAAAAGACTTGCTAGATAATGCTGCTAAAGAAAAACATGCTTATGAAATTATAACTAGAAGTGGTGCTGCTACCCAGGATCCTCTTTATCCTGAGGGGCATCCCAAAAGAATTGAGCAGGATTCTCAACAAGCGGAAAATAGTGGTTCTACTCGTAAGAAAAGGAAAAAGAAACATAAAACTATTGTAGAACCCTCTGAACCTGCTATAGATCCTAATAGTATGTCTATTTCTGATGCTGAAACTGAAAGTGGTAATGAAGAAAATGAAGCTCCTAATGAAGAAAAAGTTGAACAAGAACCTGAAAACCACACTAAGAATACTAAATACACTAAAGATGATTTTATTGCTAAGAAACATGGTAGTGAAAGAGAAGCTTGGGTCCAAAAACCTATGCCTTTCCCTGATAAGAAACACAATTCAAAGGAAGATGAACACTATAATAAGTTTTGTGAGTGGATGAAACCTTTATTCCTACAAATTCCTTTGACTGATGCTATTAAATTGCCTCCTTACTCAAAGTATATGAAGGATATTGTGTCGAATAAATGGAAGATCCCTAATGAAGAAATCTCTACTTTGCTTGCTAATTATTCCTTTAATGGTAAGGTTCCAAAGAAACTTGGAGACCCAGGGATTCCAGCTATCCCTTTCTCTATTAAGAACAGTTATGTTAGAACTGCTTTGCGTGATTTGGGAGCTGGAGTTAGTGTTATGCCTTTCTCTCTCTATAAGAGGCTTCAACTAGAAAAATTAATACCAACTGATATATCTTTGCAAATGGCTGATAAATCTACCACTGTTCTTGTTGGTATATGTGAGGATGTACCTGTTCAAGTGGCTCATAATTGCTTGATATTAACTGATTTTGTTGTGCTTGAAATGCCCGAAGATGATAATATGTCTATTATTCTTGGGAGACCTTTTCTTAATACTGCAGGAGCTGTTATTAATTGTAATCAAGGAAAGGTGACCTTTAATGTTAATGACAAGGAACATATTGTCTATTTCCCCAAGAAGATTGAAAGGACTTATGGTTTGAATTCAATTGAACATGTTGAGGGCATTCAAGTTGGAGAAATATATTGTCCCATACCAAGAGAAAGATTTGAAACTATTATGACTGGGACCATTGCTATCAAGGTTGAGGTAACATAACCATTAGTGGGATACAAAGTTTTGTCTCATATGGAATTGTTTTGGTAACAAGACCTGATCAACCTTGTTAACAAAATGATTTCATTGAACAAAACAATGTTTTCACCGTGATTATCCTCGTTTACTTCTATTCTATCCATTTTAGTTTTTGCTTTCGTTTTGTTGTTAGTTGCTTGCATTTTAGAGTGTCCTAGAACTTCTGTAGTTCTAGCCCTGTTTTGTCATTGCATCATTTCCAAAAAAATCTGTCTGTCAGAAAATCATTCTTCTATACCTGAAAAATGCCCAAAAATAAAGTGTCTCGAAAAATTCTAGAAAATTCATATTAAATTTTTACGTGAAAAAAGGGGCAGAGGAGTGCCTGGGAGGTACCAGGGGGACCCACCAGGCAGGCACACCGCCTGGTGGCGTGGCCTGCCCTGGGTGGCGCCATGCCCTGGTGTGGGCCACCCCTGGCCCCACACGAACTCTCTCACCTGCCACTTTCTTCTCTCTCCCGAGTAAGCTCCAGTTCATTGCTCAAAATCAAAATCGCGTTCTTGCTGTGCTTGCTCTCGATTTTTTCGATCTCCTTGCTCAGCCCATCTTTCTTGCTGAATTTGGAGCATTTGTTCCTTGGTATGTGACTCCTCCCCTTGTCCAAGTAGATTTGTGTTTAGTGGATTATATATTGAGTATTTTGCTGCTGTAGGTGACAGGTTTTAAGGTCTTGTAAGCTTGTTTGATGCTTAGAGATATAGTTTTGATGCATGTTTAGGCCTCTTAAAAGTCCCTATGAGTAGTACCTTTAATTATATTCACTTTGCAATCACTTGTTTAATAGGTGTTTAAATTTCAGAATAGAAGATGAATGAGCATCAACTAAACCAACATGAACTATGGGTGCCTGAGGTCATGAAGGTCCACCGGGAGGAGGAAGTTTTTCCTTCCATTTATCCATGCTCTGAGTTCATGAGAGCTACAGGAATTCTCCAAGATTTCCACACTTTGGTTTCTAATGCAGGGTTGGAGCACTTTTTGGAAGATGAACCTTGTCAATTTGTGAAGCTAACCATGTCTGTGGTGCAGGACTTTCAATTTAGTCACTCTTTGCCTAACCCCATGGTCCACTACAAAATTTACAATATTGTAGTTGACC
This sequence comes from Avena insularis, assembly GCA_023614405.1. NCBI lineage: Eukaryota > Viridiplantae > Streptophyta > Magnoliopsida > Poales > Poaceae > Avena > Avena insularis. The sequence goes on along the minus strand of CM042696.1, from coordinate 459,019,191 downwards.
TTTCTATCGATGACTTTTGTGCAGCTATTAAGGTACCTCAATGGGGATCATGTAGAAGGATTAAGGAGCGACCTGAACCACTCATGGATTTATACGCAGAAATTTGCCAAGGGAGCAGCTTCTCGAAGGAGAATGGAAAAATCCATAACATTCATCTTCCCTCCATTCGTTACTTTGCCTACTTTGTTGCCAAGTGTGTTCTTGCTAGGAAAACTGCCAATAAGTTATCTTCATATGATCTAGCATTTATCTCTGCCGCTCTTAAACGAGATAGGTCTTACAACTTAGGTGATTTGATAGCTTTTCGTCTTGCTGCTAACCGTGAGACAGGTGGAATTTGTGGAGGCATCATTGCTTCTCGTTTACTAGCATTGCATGGTTTAGTGCATCATCATCTAGACCTACAGTTCCCCATAGAAAGGCTTGATTTTAATTCCATGATACAACATAAATTTGTTTCCTCGTGGGCTAGTTTGAATGAGTTATCTTATGAAATAACCTTTCTCAAAGCTGGTTGGAGAAAGAGCAAGTCCGAGCGTGTTGTTCTTTTGCCTGCACCTGTTTTGTTTAACCTTGATAACAGGGAAGGATAGTCCCTCACTGAGGAGGAGCTTGACACGTACTTGGGAGAGCTCTCCCAACAAGAGCAGGACACTAGAAGGGAGGTCACGGATGATTCGGTCCAGCCCTTGAATGAGGGAGAGTCTTCATATCAGCAGCCTGCTTATGATTGGGGAGCCTCTTCTTCTTCCCACGGGCCCAACTACGACCATTCTTATCAAGATACACCTTCTTGGAACCCTTATTCGTACATGGATTGATACCCACATGGGCCAAAAGCATAAGCTTGGGGGGAGGTACGCCGACACCACACTCATCTCCTTATCATGTTGTGTCGGTACCTTGTATATTCATGTTTTGTTCTCTTTTTAGTTTTTGTTCTTTCTTTGCTTTTGCTTTCTAAAACACAAAAAGACCAAAAATATTTCTGTTTTTTCTCTTTGGTTTTGTGAGTTTGTTGCAGGGTTCAGCAGTCCTCAGTGTTGGAGATATACTTTCTGGGTATCCTCACAGTTCCTCACTGACCAGGGTGACCCACTTCGGGTTAGAGCTTTGCTTCACGGGCGGCCCAGTCAGGGAGAAAGACGGAGTCCAATCCGGCTACGGGAAGGCCCAGAAGACTTACCGACTTAGGCCCGTAATGTTACTTGTATTTCAAGATGTACCCTGTAACCGACTCTTAGACGTAGCCGGATAGATCTCTCCTGTAAACCCTAGGCCGGATATCTATATAAGCCGGCCTAGGGAGATCCTTTAGGGCAACCCAATACTTTAGACCCTCAACTCGCACAAGCGAAACCCTTGTAACCCATATTCCGGCTCTGCCGTATTACTGGATTGCTAGCAGGAGTAGGATCCGTCCAAAGCCGGCGGATTCGAACCTGGGTAAACTTGTGTGCTCACCGTCCCAGAACACCGTACGTCTCAAACCCCTCTCTTCCGCACGCCTCGAGGACCCCCTCATGGCGTAGTTGTCCTCAATCCGACGACAGTTGGCGCCCACCGTGGGGCTAGTGAGCTTCGGATCTATGTTTCGAGCGGAATCTGCAAGAATCGGAATCGGCGAGACTATCACCGTCGGTCGCATCCTCTACGCCAGCAATGTCCCTCTCATCGTTCTCGACGAGACTTGGATTCCGGCTAGGGAGGCCGTGACTGCCTACACAATCATGTCTTTTGGTGAGATCGATGTTTACATCAGTTTATTGAACCTTAACCCACCCAGCGGTGATGATAGAGCGGAAGAATCTTATGGGTCCCCTTTGTCCGCGGAGGCAGAGTTCGGATCTCGAAAACCCTAATCCCACCCAGCCGCACTTTTGATTCCGGAGATAGTGGAGAAACCCGAGCCTGAAGAAGACCCAGCGGACCAAGTCGAATCTGGAGTGAATCTCCCCGGAGAAGTCGGATCCCAGATCGACCCACCCGTGGAAGTCGAAATCTAGAAGGATCATATCAACGACACTGATTCCGGCTCTGATGATGCCGGGACAGACATGCCTTTCCTAAGGTACACACTTTCGACGTGTAATCTTGCAAAGCGTTAGATGCAATACTGAAACCATCAAAAGTTTCGATATGGCTGATCGTGAAAGCCGCGGTACCTCGAAACGCCGTCGCACTTCATCGGATCGTGGGATCTGGATTGCTCTGCCGATGCTGGAAGAACACCGACTCATCTTTGTAGGCAATTGGAACAAACGCGACGTACGCATCCTCGGATGAGTCGATGGCGTCGAGATTTCGAAAGTTCTCCATGGAATATGAAGAGGAGTACAACTCCAAAGCTGCAGAAGAAGGAGAAGCCATGGATGAAGGATCCGGGGAACACTCTCCCAAAACGTAGGATGACATGGACGTCAGAGATATTCCCGAGGTCCAGATGTCCGAAAGTACCGATCAGAGCTTGACTCCAGGAAACGGACCCAAAGCCGTCTTTGCTACTGGCGCTGCCAAGAAGGCAAAGAAGAAGAACAAGAAAAACAAGACCCCGGCAAAAGACCCTCTGACAGAGGAGGTGGTTGCCAAGGAATACGAGGAAGACTCGGATGGAGCACTTATCCCTGACGAGCCGAAAAAAGAAACATCGGTCGATGGACACGTTATCATAGAAGGTGCGCATAAACTCATCGATGCCGCATTAACCACACATATCCCTACAGCTGTAGAACTTACTGCATATGAGCTAGACGAAAGGGCGCAAGCCCTAGAAGCGCGTCGTCAACAACTCCTCGATGAAGCCAAAAACATTGAGGTGGAGAAGAAACGCATGTCAAATAAGGAATACATGTCTCGTCTACATCATAAGACACGGAAGCGTCACATAGATGACAACCAATTCCCACGTGTCCATGCCGTCCTTTTTGGAGATGAGATGGGGAAGCCACAGAAGGATTGGGTCCGGAATTTCTCGGGCTGCCACGATATTTTGTACTGGTGTTGGGTCCTGGATTAGCAACGCAGGGAAGACAATTATTCAAGAACCGGATCGTCAGGATAGCATTACAGAGCTTCACGTAACTGGAGCAACGTTGCCCCAGCGGCCGAGAAAGATGCCATCGCTGCCCTGAATCCGACGGACCCTCCCCGACGAGAATCTAAGGATCGAAGGGGAGAAGATAAATAAAAACGACGGGAGGAGGATCATCAAAAAATGCCACCTCCTAAGTATACAAGCCGTCCGACTGATCCTCACCATGGTGGGAACGACAGACGAAGGAACGACGGAAACCATGCTGGAACAAGCTGGCAGGGGGCTCGTCATAGTCAAGACCCTCCCCGGAACCGGAATAATGACGTTCCGGACGGAGGCCGGCGATCAGCCGGAAACTATCCAGCTGCTCCACCTTCTCCACCACACAGTCATCACAACGACCCCCATGGAGGGCAAGGAGGACGACATGGCGGAGGAGGTGGTGGTAGAAGCCGAAGTCCGGCTCCACGATACCGCATCCACAGCCGGCATTCGGGACGATCTCTATCCCCGAACGACGCAAGGCACAGGATCAATTCCAACATAGAGGCGCGACACTATGAAAACGATGACGTGTATGTGGGCCCAAAGTGCTTCGGACCACGCATCAGAGCTACAAATTCCTGGAAGGATTCGCTATTTCAAGACATATCCAAGCCTACGACGGCATTGCTCGGCCAGACACCTGGTTACAGGACTTCTTCCAAGCTTGCTGCATCACTAAAGGCGGAAACAGCCTGGTCGCAACCCGGTATCTCCCACTTATGTTGCGGAAGACGGCAAGATCATGGCTCAATGAACTTCCGGCTAACACCATCCATAACTGGTATGGCTTACAAAATGTGTTCTTTCGGAATTTCGAAGGCACATATCGGAGGCCCTGTACGGTTGGAGACCTACAGCGTTGCACCCAGAAAGCCGGAGAAACTTGCCGAGATTACCTCGAACGATGGATCGATACCAAGAACTCCTGCGAAGGAGTAAATGATCAAACTGCGATTGAAGCTTTCATCGCAGGTCTCCCTATTGGTTTACTATGCCATTGCTTGAAGTGTGACAAGGTCACTGATTTGGGAGAGATGATAGAAACAACGAGCAAGTATGCAGACACCGACGATGACGCATAAGAACTGCTCAATGCCCTAGTTGTGCCTCAATCGGCAAAACAACCAAAGCAACAAGCTCAGAAGTGCAAAAATACCTCGGAAGAAAAACCCAACGCGGAAACAGTCGTAGTTACTACTGTTTCCGGGTCTGGAGGACGAGGAGGACGTGGCGGAGGCCGCGGGCGTGGCCATGGGACATCAAGGGTCCAAGGTAGAGGAGAACAACAACCAGGCAAAACCTACTCTTGGGCCGACATTGCCAATAACCCATGTATGCATCACTTAGACGCCAATGGGGACTCTTCCCACACCAACGCTGAATGTCGTTTCAACGACCACATCAAAAGAGATGATACCGCGGGCTACAAAGCTAAGCGGAAGAAGGGAAAGAAAAATCCCGAAAAAGACAAAGAGGCCAAGGAAGATTCCGACATGGAGGAAGCTGATGCTTCAAATCCCAAGCCGGAAGGGAAGAAGACTTTTCCCACCAACAAGGACACTTATGTCACCTTCCTCGGATCTCAACCAGCAAAGGTCAAGAAAGCAGTTCTACACGAGCTCAATGCAACAGTTCCGGCTGTCCCCTAGTATCTGGACTGGTCGGAAGTGGCAATCACGTTTGACCGCGATGATCATCCGCCTAAGTTACACAGGCGAGGAAAATACGCCTTAATCGTCAACCCACTGATTGACGGTTATGGTTTCTCCAAGACCCTCATGGACGGTGGTAGCAGCATCAATATTCTCTATGTCAAAACGCTACGCCGGATGAAGATCTCAAAGACCCAGCTGAACCATAGCTCTGTGATTTTTCATGGAGTTGTCCCAGGAAGACAAGCTAATTCCCTGGGAGAGATCACTTTGGATGTTACCTTTGGAACTCCAAAGAACTACCGGACGGAGGCACTTTCCTTCGAAGTGGTCCCGTTCAAGAGCGCATACCACGCTATATTTGGACGTTTGGCTTACTGGGCTTTTATGGCTCGTCCGTGTTACATTTACAATATGATGAAAATTCCAGGTCCCAACGGCGTGATCACCATCAGGGGAGACCTGGAGAAGGTGTGAGAATGCGAGGATGGAAATGCCGCCTTTCCTGAAGCCGTGCTGCACGCCCAGGAGTACCAGGAGATCAAGAAGAGCATAGATCCGTCCGAGATGCCCGCAACGAAGAAGGAGGTGACCAAGCCAAATCCGGAGTTCAAGGCATCAGAAGAGACGAAGAAAGCACCATTGAAGGATGATGACCCCTCCAAGGTGACCTAGATAGGCCCTAGGCCTAGATAGCGCATAGGAAAGCGCGCTCGTCAAGTTCCTCCAAGCAAATCAAGATATCTTTGCATGGCAGCCATCTGACATGACCGGAGTACCTAGGGAACTTGCCGAGCACTCTCTAAATGTAAAGCCGAACGCTAAACCCGTCAAACAGTCCTTACGACGGTTTGGCGACGAAAAGCGTAAGGCAATAGCTAAGGAACTAGCACGGCTCGAGTTAGCCGGATTCATAGAAGAGGTCATCCACAGTGAGTGGTCGGCCAATCCCGTAATGGTCCCTAAAAAGGACACCACTGATTTAAGGATGTGTGTTGATTATACCGCCTTGAACAAGGCTTGCCCAAAAGATCCGTTCGCTCTGCCTAGAATTGATCAAGTTATCGATTCTACGGCAGGCTCGGAACTCCTCTGTTTTCTCGACGCATATTCCGGTTATCACCAAATCCGGATGAAGGGATCTGACAAAATCAAAACTTCATTCATAACCCCCTTCGGAACCTTCTATTTTGTTACGATGCCCTTTGGGCTGAAGAACGCAGGAGCTACGTACTAGCGCACGATGCAACGTTGCCTCCATGACCAACTCGGACGCAATGTACATGCATACGTGGATGATATCGCGGTGATGTCCAAAAAGAAGGAAACACTAATTTCCGACTTGGAGGAGATGTTCGCCAATGTACGAAAATACAACATCATGCTTAATCCAAAAAATGCTTCTTTGGAATACCAGCCGGAAAATTGTTAGGTTTCATTGTGTCTCAAAGAGGCATAGAGGTGAACCGAGACAAAATCAAGGCTATACTCAATATTTCCAGGCCAACTCGCCTGAAGGACGTACAAAGATTAACTGGCTGCATCGCTGCGGTCAGTCGATTTGTAAGCCGGCTTGGTGAAAGTGCCGCACCATTATACAAACTCCTAAAAAAGACCAAGGATTTTGTTTAGACTGACGAAGCTGAAGTTGCACTACAAGACCTGAAGAAAGTACTCTCATCAGCTCCTATCCTTGCAGCGCCGGAACCTCAGGAACCGATGTTGCTTTATATTGCTGCGACAAATAAGGTCGTTAGTATCGTCATGGTGGTAGAGAGACCAGAGGAAAATTAGGAACACCTGGTGCAGCGTCCGACTTACTTTGTCAGCGAGGTCCTGACAGAATCAAAACAGCGATATCCGCACTATCAAAAGTTGGCTTACGGTGTTTTCCTAGCAACTCGTAACTTACGACATTATTTTCAGGAGCATCCAATTACCGTGGTGAGCAAAGCTCCCATGAGAGATATAATCAACAACAGCGACGCCACAGGACGCGTCGCCAAATGGGGCATAGAGCTCTCAGCTTTTGATATTGAGTACAAACCTCGGACATCAATCAAATCCTAGATCCTTGCTGACTTTGTCGCTAATTGGACAAAGACGAAGGAGAATATGATCCTCCCTGAGTCGGAATATTGGACCCTCTTTTTCGATAGATCTAAGGCTCGAGGGGGATGGCGTGGTGCTCAAATCACCCCAAGGAGATAAACTTTTATACGTGTTGCAGATCCACTTCACAGCGACAAACAATATTGCCGAGTATGAAGCACTGTTGCATGGAATCCGGATTGCCAAGGATATTGGCATCCGACGTTTGATGTGTTATGGAGATTCGGATCTTGTTGCTCAGCAAGTCTCGGATATTTGTAATGCAAATAAGCACATGGCAGCATATAAAGCTGTCGTGGATGATCTATCTAAATCGTTCGAAGGGTTTGAAGTTCAACACATCCCTCGAACAGAAAATGAGGAAGCAGATGCACTATCTCGAATAGGCTCTGCGCGGAAAGAGGTCCCGGATGGCGCATTTTTAGAGCACCTCAAAGTCCCCTCGATAAAGGGAGTAGACGAGGAATATCCGACCAAATCTGACTCACCTTTGATAGCAGTTCTGACTGTAATTCCCAGCTGGACTCAACCCTACCTCAATTATTTGGTAGATGGCAAATTACCCGAATACGAGGTGCTGAGCCGGCAGATTATCCGACGAGCAAAAGCCTATACTATTGTTAAGGGTGAGATCCATAAACGGAGTGTTTCTGGGGGTTTTCAGCGCTGTGTATCTCCGGAAGAAGGAGTGGAAATCTTAAGGGAAATCCACGAAGGCGAGTGTGGTCACCACGCTGCAGCCAAATCTTTAGTGGCAAAAGCTTTTCTACATGGATTTTTCTGGCTTACAGCTCAGGCAGATGCCGAACGATTAGTCAAGACATGCAAAGGCTGCCAAAAGTACGCCAAGCAAGCTCATGTTCCGGCTGATCAGCTACGGACAATACCTATAATATGGCCTTTTGCGGTCTGGGGACTTGATATGGTAGGACCTTTTAAACGAGCTCCAAGTGGATTTACTCACCTCTTAGTGATGGTGGATAAATTCACCAAATGGATCGAGGCTAAACCTGTCACTAGTTGTGATGGAGCAACAGCCAAAAGATTTGTCGAGGATGTTATAATCCGGTATGGTTATCCGCATAGTATTATCACAGACAACGGGAGTAACTTTTCTATGGGAGAACTGGCCGAATTCTGTGATAAGCAAAATATCCGGCTTGACATTGCACCAGTCGCACATCCACAGGCTAACGGACAAGTCGAAAGAGCAAATGGTTTAATTCTACAAGGCCTGAAACCAAGACTCAAAGCACCACTACGACGTCTCATGGGGCTTGGGCAGAGAACTACCTTAATTTGGAGTTCTGAACAACTCCGAACAGGTCAACAGGATACACACCTTTCTTCTTGGTCTATGGCGCAGAAGCAGTTCTTCCTAGCGATTTAATTCATACTTCTCCTAGAGTGGCCATGTATATCGAAGAGGATGCCGAGATTTCTCGACAAAATGATCTCGACTTAGTCGAAGAAGTTCGCGTCGTTGCTGAAATGAGATCTACAAACCTATCGTGAAGTTACGCAAGTATCATAGCCAGAGTCCAAATAGATCTTTCAATAAAGGTGATTTGGTTCTCCGACTTGTGCAACAAAGAAAGCACAAACTTTCCCCGGATGTGAAGGGCCCTTTTAGTTAGTCGAGTATTGCACAATGGATCGTACTACTTAATCGACATGAGGCCACAAAGAAAGACCTGCTACTAAGAAGAGAAAGAGAGCTGGAGGCAGTACAAATCCAGATGAGTTAGACAGGCCGTGGAATATTGCTCAGCTACGTCCCTTTTATTCTTAGTTTATCCTTCTTTGTAATCATACATATGTACATGTTCTGTGAGAAATAAAAGTTTTGGTTGCCTCAAAGTTTTTTCTGAGAAGTTTTTACCATGTCATAGTCGAAAATCCCAGAATGCTTGAAAGTACTTTATGCTCATGTTCGTTCTGGTCTAGATTTCCGACTCTAAAACTGCTACCTTTGGGTATAACTCTAAAATTTCTAGTCTTTACTTTGGTTATTTGTCTGGTTGCTGGATGCGGGCATTTTCCGAGTAATGAATTGTTGGTACTGGAAGCCGGCTTTGTTTCCGAGTTTAAACTGGTTTAGCAATTGAGCTCCGCTGTTTCGCAAAGTTTAAGCGGAAGGTTTAGCCGGCTCACGAAAGGGACGAGGCGGAAAGCCAGATAAACGATAAGTAGAGACAAAAAAGTATAAGTGCTTGTGTAAACATTTCAGGCACGCAAAAGTTTCAAAAGTCAAAAGTGCTGAATAGATCAAAAGCTTAGCACTTGCAAAATAAATAGTACTTAATAAATTACAATCGCATCAGGTTTTTTCCAGAATAATACATAAATTTCTGGTCTATGATGCAGGAGGAGATGAAGGATCTGCCGACTCGCTGGTCACTCCACCTTGATATAGTTCCGAGATGTCCGCATCCGAGGTGGTGCGTTCATTGTCGGAAACTTCTTCGGTTTCTTCTGCAGGAGGCGGAGTATCCACGCGGGTGAAGAAGGGGATCTCGTAGCTGGTCAGATCAGCTACGTGGCACCCGTATCCGGCGCAGGAGTGCATGATGGCTTGAAGGTCCTGCTCCTGGCCGTCTTCGTCTACCTTGTAGTACCCTCTGGTCACTTGCCATATCTCCATGTTTCCATGGTGGCTCATGACCATGGTGAGAGCGTTTTGCTTGCGATCCCGTAGCGTAGGACATGTTCTAGTCCCGAACAAGCTGTGGCATCTCCTTGGCCCTGTCCCGCACCTCAAAATCCGACATGCTTGGCATGTCCGGAATCCTGAGAGACTCGCCAATGTCCTCAAGGGACTGGCGGTAGTCATGAAGAAGATCACCGACTTGGGTAAGTCGGTGGGTGCGGGGCTCGGACGAGGAAGAGTCCGTCAAGTTCAGAGGACCTATACATCAAAATAAAGTTAAAAAAACCAACATTGATAGAAGTCAAAGAAAAAGATAAGTCAGAGAGGTGGAACGTACCAAAAATGACGTTGTCAATCTTGGTCTTCTCCTCCCGGAGACTCTGGAGTTTAGCCCGGAGCACCTGGGATATGTCCTTCTCTCTACCAAGCTCATTCTTGAGATCCGAGATTATTTTATCCTGAGCAGCAATCTTGCGATCACGCACATCAGTGGCCATGGAGGAGGATTCAAGGACTTGAGCTATGTTCTTTTCATGATCTGCCTTGAGCTTATCCAGCTCTTGGCGAAGTCCCTTGTTTTCCACCACCAGGGTCTTGAGGTTCTCGGCCTCTTCAATCATAGCGATGGATTGTTTCACTGGCGCTGTAAGTCAAAAAAGAACAACGGTTCAAAAAGATTCGACATTGAAAAAAGCAAAGACAAGGTTTGAATCTCGGAATGTTTACCTTCGGCTTCATCCTTGGCTACTTTGAGCTCAGCATTTTTAAGCCGGAGAGCTTTGATCTCTCTCCGCTTATCACAGACATTGGTCAGTAATTCCTGGTTATAGGAACATACTTTCTGTAAGTCAGAATACCCAAAGTCAGAAAGCTACTTAAGACTCGGGCTAATATTTTTGCTAAATATCAGCACGAGCCTTAGGGGCTACACTAGTTCGTTCTTTGGCATCCTAATGAAGCATAAACTCGGATTTTATATCCTACTTCATGCTTGGGGGCTTGAGGATATGATATAACATAATGGAAAAAACAAGAGTTGGAATTCCGACTTACATATTGCTCGCGGGTGAGTTTATGTAAACCCGCGTTCACTTCAGCGGCCACCTTCTCGGCAAGAGTAAGAGGGATCACTGGGGCTGTTGGAAGCTTGCCAGTCCTAATCCTCTCGCCGCGAAGGCGGACTTGAGTGAGAAGGTCAGAGAACTTGACGTCCTCTGCTTCTTGCGTTTCTTCCTTGGGGGATAAATGGCTTTTATCCAGGACCTGCCTGGCTAGCCGCTGGATCTCCTCTGCAGATTTTTGGGTCAGGCCAAACTTGGCAAGACCCGGATTGCTGAGGAGGTTTTCGGCGAAGACCTCAGCCGAGGGATCATTACCCGAAGAGGGTTCACCCTTATCTTGAGCTGACGCACCCACGGTGACGTCAGATTGCGACCCAAGGATCGCAGGCTCCGTTTGAGGAGCCGGATCTTCTGCAACCACCGGAGAAGCAGTGATCGCTGGAGTTGCAAAAGGTTGAGGGGCCGGAGTCGGAGGAGCCACGGCAGGGGAAGCTATGGTAAGCTTTGTCTGACGTAAGGGCTTCGAAGAAATCCCTTCCCCCTTGCCCTTGATGATCGATTTTGCTCTGAGAAGGTAACAAAGCCGGAAACATTACATCTCGGAAAGAAATTTGAGTAGAGTACAAAGGCGGAAAAGTTGTGACTGAAAGTTACCTCTTCACGACAGGCACCTCCTTTGTGCCAACCGCCACTGTCGGAGCTTTGTGCTTCTTGAGCGCAAGATCCGGCAGTGGGACTACTTCTACCTCCCGAGAGACCTCCGGAGGGTATCCTTCGAGGGGAGCAAGTTCCGACTCGGGGATATTAGCAAGCTGAAAACAAGAAAACATATCAGTATTGCAGTTTAACTCGAAGATAGAAACACATAAAAGATGAGATGATGGAAGCTTACCGGCACCACGGGGTTTTCCGCCATGTGCATATCCAGAGAAACCTCCGGAATTCTCCTCTCGATCCGCTCCTTGATCAGCCACTTGATTTGGCTTATGTAGCCTTGAGTGGTGTAGGCTTTGGAGCTGATGCGGAGGGAGTCGGTTGGAGACGACGTGATGGAGTGCATCGGGTTCCGTAATCTTGAAGTGGCTGGATCCGACGTGAGACCCAGCACTGGACCAAGTCGGATCCCTTCAGACCATTATGCTTAATCAAGTATTCGATCCGCCTCTTAGCGAGGTTCAGATCATCGGTGAGAGCCGGAGCAGCCTCGTCCCAGGAAGGCTGGGCCGTGGCGGCTCCGTCGACAAAAGCCGGCAAAGCAGTAGCTTTGCCGGGAGCCAGAATATCCCTATGGTAGAAAAAAGTGGCTGGCCATTGTTTGACCGAGTCACTGGCAGAAATTTTTGGATATGCCCGGTCACGTCTAAGAGAAAAGCTAATAGTGCCGGTGATGTAAGGAACACCGGCAGTGATGGAATTTCTCCGGACATGGAAATAAAACCGGAAGAGAAGCAAACTCGGCCTAATGCCGAGAAAGCCCTCGCAAAGCGCAGCATACGCACTCATTTCTAAAAGTGAGTTGGGAGGAAGATTGTGGAGTTGAACTCCGTCATGATCTATCACCTCGGAGAAGAACTCTGAGGGAGGAAAAGACAGACCTCGGTCAAGATGGGTGCCGAAGTGGACCCGCCCGTCGCAGCTGGTTGGGGCCAGTTTCACCAGAGCCGCCCGTCGATCACCGGCGAGAAGCCCTCCTTCTCCATGTTCTTGAGACCTGCTTCAAGGCACAGGGGATCAGGGATCCAGATTCTGTAGCTCTCTTTCTCTTCTTGCTTCCGCCGCCTTGCCTTTGCCGCCGTAAACCGGAGGAAGAAGATGATGAAACCATTTTCTCCGGTGAGAGGGTGACCTTAAAGGCAGCGACTGGGAGCTCTGTGGGGAGGACGAGGAGGCTCAGGCGCGCAGGAAGATTGGGAGGAAAGGAACGACAAAGGACTGGTGGAAAGGAGAAGAAGAAATCAACCCTTATATCCACCTACCGCGCCAAGATTCGGTAAACGCTTTCTGGTAACCGCCACGCGTCATGGAAAGAACTGGGAAGGGCCCGCGTGATGATTGCGTCGCCTCGATCTCCACGCACGCATTGAAACGACGCCTCGGTTCCGTGAACCGTGGACCCACCAACGGTCGTGCTGATGGAACTCTTGTCAGATGATGTGACTTGACCATGTTTGTGTCAGGTGGCGTTGGAGACCAAGTTCCGGCTTAGTTTAAAATCGAGCTGGAAAATCCGAGTAACTAATTGAAAGGTCCGACTTACTTTTAAGACCCGGATCATATTTTTTGTTGTGAAGTTTCAGGAACCCTTCAAGATTCTGTAAGCCGAAGATCAAGCTAGACGATGATAAATCCGACTTTGGATCTTGGAGGCCTCCGGGGGCTGCTGTTGGGGATATACTTTCCGGGTATCCTCACTGTTTCTCACTGACCAGGGTGGCCCACTTCGGGTTAGAGCTTTGCTTCATGGGCGGCCCAGTCAGGGAGAAATACGGAGTCCAATCCAGCTACGGGAAGGCCCAGAAGACTTACCGACTTAGGCCCGTAATGTTACTTGTATTTCAAGATGTACTCTGTAACCGACTCTTAGACGTAGCCGGATAGATCTCTCATGTAAACCCTAGGCCGGATATCTATATAAGCCGGCCTAGGGAGAGCCTTTAGGGCAACCCAATACTTTAGACCCTCAACTCGCACAGGCGAAACCCTTGTAACCCATATTCCGGCTCTGCCGTATTACTGGATTGCTAGCAGGAGTATGATCTGTCCAAAGCCGTCGGATTCGAACCTGGGTAAACTTGTGTGCTCACCGTCCTGGAACACCGTACGTCTCACACCCCTCTCTTCCGCACACCTCGAGGACCCCCTCATGGCGTACTTGTCCTCAATCCGACGACACTTAGTGGATATTGGTTTCATATTATTATTCAAGCCCACAAGTGAAGATAAATAATGAGGATTAATGACAACTTGAGGCGTGGTAAGAGGCTGGTAACAAACTCTATTTGTTTTCATTTTTGTACATATACTCATCACTGTGGGCATGCTTAGTCCATTCGTGTAAGGTGTATGTTATCTTTGGATGCTTAGTAGTTCTTGCTTTCGTATGATTAGCTCCAGCTCGCTAATAGTTTGTAGCATGTCTTATGAATGTTTGCTTGCATTACTCTATTCATAACTTGGTATGACACCATGGTATCCTCCTCTGAATGTTTCATTTGAATTGACTTGGCACATGCTCACGCATGCACATGACTGTAATAATCAGTTAAGCCTTGATGAATTATTTTGCCTTGAGGATCTTGAATCACTTTCATGCCATGATTAGTCCTGTTTTGTTGCAAGCATGATTATGATAGCTATTGCTCTCTCGTTTGTCGCTCCCTTATTATTGCTAGCCTTCACTTTCACTAAGTACTTTACTCATGCTTCCAATTCCCTTAAACCAAATATTGCCAAAGTGTCCACCATACCTACCTATTAGCATCATTTGCCACTCCCGTGCATATTCATTATGCCTTGTTTTCTTCCGAATAAAATGTTTGCTTGTTATGAGAAAGTTAGTTAGTAAAGCTCTCACAAACTTGATGGCACACTTTATTTTCTTGCATTTAATAAGCCTGAACCATTGTGACTGTCCATGCAAGTTATATGCTTGCAAATTATAGGCTGGGGATTAGCAGAACAGTGCTGTCACGGGGAACGCTTTCAACACTTGTAAATATATACCCAGTTGATACCATGCTCTTTTGTGTGCGGATGTCGTTGGTGTGAAATAAAAGGGGAGCTTGTAAGTCCATGGAGTTATGTATGTGTGTTAGAGAAACGCCTGGGCCGTTGGTCTAATCCATGCTGACATGGTGGAAATCTGCAGTGTAACCATAATGATATCTATGAAGCATTCTTCTTATAAAAAAGAGAGATAGCTATTGAGAAAAAGAAAAAATAAGAAGAGATGTATGAAAAGAGGAAAGAGAGAAAAAAGCACCATTTTCCCATGGTAAATAAGAAGATTGCTGAGATACTCATTGTCTGCTTGCCTTGTCATTTTGATATGGGGATTCTTCCGTATCATCGGGCAAGGGGTACCCCGTTGGCGGTTCTCTATGATATGCACATATTTACGATGACAAGAACGTACCGGTAACTAAAGTTGAGTAGCATGAGGAGCTGCCCTTGTACTCAAGGGACATGGGATTTACAGTTTATAGTCTGTCAAGCATATAACTCAGATTGGACCTCACTTTCACCTTAACCACATTAAAGATGCTTATGATAGGGGCAATGAGAGCTCAAAGCTTATGAGTACCATACTTTCAGCATTTGGAAGCCTTTCAAATTATTCAAAACCGTTTCCTTTACTTGTTGAGTCTCCATATACATTCTTTGAGCACCTTCTTGAGAGCATAGTTGTCATTCTTTGTTCTTGTCCCATTACTTGATTATTTGTGTTATGACTTTGATGCTTGTATCTTTGATATCTTTACTTCTAGTCATCACTTGAACTTCAGAGGTGCCTTGACATTCATAATCAAAGGCAAGCGAGATACCACTCTATCATACCTTTTTATGAGCATTGTAATGTTGCTTATGTTTACACTTCATGCTACTTATTATTTTTGAGTTGGAATCTCTTCATAGCTTGCAATGACTATTAAGTAGACTCAGTAGCATAATATTTACTATGAATTGACTAAGTAGTTGATCACATGCTGAGATTATATACATCATATGAAGCAAACGTGCTCGTACAAGTTCTTTTATTGCACTCAGTTTTCAACTGAATTGCTTGAGGACAAGCAATAAGCTAAGCTTGGGGGGAGTTGATACGTCCAAAACGTATCTACTTTCCCGAAGACTTTTGCTATTGTTTCTCCTCTAAACTTGTGTGATTTGGATACAACTAACAATCGATTTGTTTTAATCAGAATTGCATTGGTGTCTACTTTTGTGCGAAAATCAACTATCGGAAAAATCCGGAAAATATGCCAAAATCCTATTTCACGGAAGACTCCGAGCTAGAATACGAGCTAGACGGGGGCGGCCTGGCAGACCACCCCTAGGCGCTGGCTGGGCCTGGCCAGGCATGATGGTCGCCGAGGCTACCCCTCGGTCTCCCTCTTCGCCTATAAGATGCCTTCTGACCTAAAAACTCAGGGGGGGTCGACGTTTTTCCATAAGGAGTTCCGCTCCGCCGCCACCACCAGATTCCACAAAAACAGCACATGAAAATCCGTTCTGGCACCCTGCCGGGATGGGGAATTGGAGGAGATCATCGCCATCATCATCACCATCGCTTCTCCATCGACCATCCATGTTTCCCCCATCTATGAGTGAGTAATCCCCCGCTATAGGCTATGGGGATGGTAGGGATTCGATGAGATCGTTCATGTAATGGCATCAAATTGTTAGGGCATGGTGCCTAGTATCTTCTTTAGTGCTTTATGACTTTGTTGCGACTTGTTATGCTTAATGCTTGTCACTAGGGCCCGAGTGCCATGATTTCAGATCTGAACATGTTATTGATTCATTATGATAGTATTGTTTATGGTCTTACCTGCAAGTTGTATACACACGTTGTTGTCCGGAACCAATGGCCCCGAAGTGATATAAATCGGGATAACCAGAGGGAATGGCTTTGATGTGAGGATCACATGTGTTCATGGAGTGTTAATGCTTTGCTATGGTGCTCTATTAAAAGGAGCACCTTAATTGCCAGTAGTTCCCTTGAGGCCCCGCTGCAAATGGGCTGGCAGGACAAAAGATGTTGTGCAAGTTCTCATTGCGAGCACGTATGAGTATATATGGAACACATGCATAGGATTATCTAGTACTTGGATGCTTTATCTTATTTATCTACAATTGCCCTATGTTCTGATTGCTATGTGAATTGTCTTGTCCATGCAACGCCCGTCCATCCATCCCTATGCCTACCGCACTCGAATCCCACTGTTTACTGCTATTGTTACTGCTGTCTTTACTTTACTACTGCTGCTACTTTAATATTCCTACTACAAAACTGTTGCTACTGATAAACTGCTATGAGCAAGATTGTTTCCAGGTGCAGTTGAATGGACAACTCAGTTGTTAAGGCTTATAAATATTCTTTGGCTCCCCTTGTGTCGAATCAATAAATTGGGTTTCACTTCCCTCGAAAATACCATGATACACCCCCTATACTTGTGGGTCATCAGGCGGCCAGTGGCATCATGGTGGGTGGTTGGAACAATGCAAGTAGAACCCATTGCCCGTCGTTGTCGTCTAGCACCCCCACCTTGTTGTCGAGGTCCTTGAGCCAGTCTAGGTAATCGTCATCATCGTCCATGACGATCATGTCGGTCTTCGACATATGCTCCACCACAAGGGCTAGCACACCATCCTGACGCAACGCCTCTTGATCTCCTACCTGGCAGCCAAGACCACTACAGCATGCTGCGCTGTGGCGCCAAGCGTGGCTACCACCTCACGCTCTGCATCCATAGCCAATGCCTTCGCTCGCCCCTGCCTGTCCATGGCCTCCATGGACTCTACGAAGGCAATCATGTGTGCCTCGTGCTCGACATGGTCCATCGGGAACCGCTTGCGCGCCATTGCGATGATCCTTGCTCATGTGGTGATCTTGCGGCGAAGCATTGGTGGTGAATTGTCTAGCATTGGCCGTCCACCTCGTCGTGGAGTTTCCAAGGAGGGAAGCCGCGGTGGCGGCGGCCAACGAGATATGCTGTAATTACGCCATTGATTCCTTGACAGTGGGGGAGGGTCAGATGGGTGCCCCACCGCAAACGAACTTGGGAATAAAGGGCTCGACTTTATATCCGTGGGCTAACCCATTCGGATCAAAAGAGACATGATGGCTCAGTGTACGGCGCCAGAAAAGTGCTGGTGCGGTGTTAATGTAGAGCTCGTTGGGAACCCCAAGAGGAAGGTATGATGAGCACAGCAGCAAGTTTCCCTTAGTTATGAAACCAAGGTTTAATCGAACCAGTAGGAGCAAGGAAACACCCCAAAGGTGTTGCTAGCTGAGCCTTGGCAGGGCGCACTACCGGTGCTAGTAGCAACATGGAGACCTGCACAACACAACCACAGAAATTTGTCCCCAACTTGCGATGAGGTTGTCAATCTCACTGTGTTTTGCGGAAAACAAATGATTAAACGTATCGAATGGAAAGAAGTAAAAGTTTGGAGAAAGTAAACACAAAGCAGTAAATAGTTTATAGATTATATGTAAAGAAAAGGACCGAGATCCATAGTTCACTAGAGGTGGCTCTCCTTAAGATAGATAACATTCTGAGATTTTTGTCACTTCCCCAGATTACCAGAGGCATGAACCCACTATCGAGCATAAATACTAACTCTTGGAGTTGCTAGCATCTACTTGGCCAAGATAGCTACTAACAACGGAAAGCATGCAAGATCACAAATAACAAAGACATGATAGAATCAATAATCAATCTGAAATAGCATCTCAATATCCATCGGATCCCCGCAAACACAACATGCAGAATTACAAATAGATGATCTTGATCATGAACGGAGCTCACAAGATCTAAACATGAAAGCACAAAGGAGGAGAACCATCCATCTAGCTACTACATGGATCCGTAGTCCAAGGATGAACTACTCACGCATCACACCGGAGGCTTGCATGGTGATGAAGAAGGCCTCCAAGGTGAATTCCCCTCTCCGGCAGGGTGCCGGGAAGAGCTTAAGATCCCTCCCGATCTAGGGATGGAGATGACGGTGGCTACAGACTGTTTCGTGGATTTTTGATCAGGCACTTAGGGTTTTCGTCCCGAGGGCATCTTATAGGTGGAAGGGGAGGCCGAGGGGGTGTCGAAGGCGGCCACACCACCCCCTGGCATGGTCCAGGCTGGGCCGCGCGGCCAGGTGGTGTGGTGGCCCCCTAGCCCCTCTCCGTCTCGTATTCTGGCATCTGATGACTTCCGGAAAATAGGCACTTTGGCTTTTGTCCCGTCCAATTCCGAGAATATTCATTTTTTGACTTTCCTGGAACCAAAAACAGCAGAAAACAGGCAGCTGGCACCGTGGCTCTTGTTAATAGGTTAATCCAAGAAATCATATGAAAAGTACTCCAAAGTGTGGACAAAACACAAGAAAGTGGATAAAACCAAGCATGGAACATCAAAAATTATAGATACATTTGCAATGTATCAACATCCCCAAGCTTAATTCCTGCCGCCCCTCGTAGGTAAGTGATAAAAAGATAGAATAATTTTTGAGGTGACATGCACCATCAAAGACTTGATCAAAGTATTTGTAAAACATTCAAAGCTGGGATCATAGTACTTCAATCATAACATGAAAGACAAAGTTCTAGCAATAAGACAAAGAAACTATGATGCAACATGAAAAGGCACAAACAAAAGATTCATGAATAACAATGCTTTGCAAGACGTTTGTTTGTTTCACATAAAGAAAACATAGCATAATAGTATTCAGCTTGTCCCACAAATAGAGTAGCAAATATAAATGCATAGGACACCTTCAAATTTCATAAGAGTGACTAGATACAAAAGTTTAAAACAAGAAATATCAAGTTATGCATCAATCAACTAGTATTACGACAATGCACATAGAACTAAGAATGGCCACTATGCTCTCAAAGTAGGTGCATAAAGGTAGAAGATGGAGACTCAATATAATGGTGGAAGAAGGGCCTTTTTATAAAAGGAAGTAGGGATTCAAGTCTCATAAAGAGCTTCCAAAAATTATGGTACTTATAGCTTTCAGCTCTCATTGCCCCTATCATAAGCATCTTGAAGTGATTAAGGTTAAAGTGAACAAACTATGGTGTACATGCTCATTTAAGTATAAGTTAGAAATCTCATGTCCCTTGTATACGAGGGCCGCTCCTCATGCTACTCAAGTTTAGTCACCAGTAAGTTCTTGTCATTGTAAGTACATGCGTATCATAGAGAACCACCAACGGGGTACCCCTTGCCCAATGATACGGAAGAATCCCTATATCAAAATGACAAGGCAAGCAGACAATGAGCATCTCAACAATCTTCTTATTTACCATGGGAATATGGTGCTTTTTCTCTCTTTCCTCTTTTCATAAGCTCTTTTTTTCTTTTCTCTTTTTTCTCAATATAGGACTCTTTTTTTTATAAGAAGAATGCCTCATAGACAGCTCATTATGGTTACGCTGCAGGTTTCCACCATGTCAGCATGGATTAGACCAGCGGCCTAGGCGTTTCTCTAACACATATACATAACTCCATGGACTTACAAGCTCCCCTTTCATTTCACACCGACGACATCCATATACAAAAGATCATGATATCAACTAGGTACAAGTACCAAGTGCAATGTTGAAAGCGTTCCCCATGAAAGCACGGTTCTGCTAATTCCCAACAAATAAGTGCAAGCATATACAACATAGACGACACAATGGTTCAAGTTTATTAAGGGCAAGAAAAGTAAAGTGTGCCATCAAGTTTGTGAGAGCTTTATGTTGGGGTTCGCAGCATAGAAAACAAAATTTTTCCTACGATGGGAACTATACGCCAAGATCTATCTACTAGATACAAGCAACGGGTGGATATACATCCATGGAGAATTTACCCTCGAAGACAACAAAGCTTTGTTAACGAGATGGAACTCGTGGATGATGTAGTCGTACACTTGCTGATCTCAAGATCGTGATGAAGTCCAACAGGTCCGGCTCCAGCACGTCCTTCAGATCCAGCTCCAGCAAGTCCAGCACCACCAAGTCCAGCACCGCATAGTAGCGGTGCATCCGTGATCGCACACACGTCCGGTACCCCGACAACCTCCGTCCCTCGCTCCAGCAAAGCAGCGGAAGCAGCAACTCCTTTCCAGATAAAGCCACCGGGAACATGTATCTCGCTAATCCGAGACCATGGGGGAATAATACTAGAGGGGGAGAGAGATCCTTCACGAGGAGGTGTGCGGAACAAGGGGAGTGAGGGGGGCCTTTTATAGGAGGAGGGGGGTACCCCTCCCCATGGCCGGCGCCCCATGGGGGGTGACTCCTCACCTCCCCCATTCATGTGGTGGTAACCCCTCCACATTAAAATGCCCCTTCACATTCTCTTTTAAAGTCTCCACTTTAAATGCATTAAATTTCCCCAAATTCAATGCTCTCTCATTTAATAAAACTCTTTTATTATTTTTATTCAGAATTTTTTTAATTACTTTAATTAACAAACATTCACATAAAACCCCCTACAACATTTCAATATTACATGCAGAACCAATTTCAGCAATTTCACCCGAAACAGTTTTGGTGTCTATTGAAATAATTCCAGCGCTTTCTTAAATCTTTATCTGAAACATATTTGATCCAAATGGTGTCGGTATACCTTAAGTGTGTCACCCTACGGTTTGCGAATAATGCAGACATGATCGAGACCCCTCTCGGATCAATAATCAGAAGCGGGACTGGAGATCCATACTGACTCCTACACATTCAACGATGACTTCTGTGATCGTGAGAACCTTTAACGCTAGTAACTAAATCCCTTCGTCTCGTGATATATTACATGTCCAAGATTCGATCATCGATATCTCCATACCTAGTTTGATCTCGTTGCCGACATGCACTCTTTTCTCGTTCCCGTGATATAACATTCTAGTGATCACATCACTTGCTTGCAAGCTATCTTAATGTGATATCACCGAGAGGGCCCAGAGTATATCTATCCGTCATCGAGATGGATAAATCCCACTCTTGATCCATGAGACTCAACATAACACCTTCGTAGCACTGAACCCACATTTATAGTCACCCTGTTACGGTGTGACGTTTGTTGTTATCAAGATACTCTTCCGGTGTTAGCAATTAACATGATCTCATGGTCTAAGGAGTAATTACTTCGTATGATATTATAGTAATATAAACATAATGACTTTTATCGTAATGCTATACTTCGGATGAATGTTCATCACATCATTCCACCAATGTTGTGACCTTGTTATTAACAACATCCCATGTCCATGATCAGGAAACCTTGATCATCTTGTTAATCAACGAGCTAGTTTATATGAGAGGCATTACTAGGAACTTTGTATTTTGTTTATTAAACACACATGTATTAACATTTCCAATTAATACAATTATAGCATGCAAAATAAATATTTATCATAAACATGGAATAAGATAATAACCACTTTATTATTGCCTCTCGGGCATATTCCCTTCACTTTAATCACTAGTTTTCTCATAACAAGTTTAATTTGGAAGGTAAACAAAAGCATGAATATACTTGGAATAGCATAAGCTAGTAGGTACGTATGGTGGACTCTTTGGAATAACTTGGTTTAAGGAGTTTGATGCATGAGTGGAATTCATACTTGGTTGTGGATGCTAGCAAAAGACTGGGAGCGACAAACTAAGAGAGCAATAATGGCCATAATCATGTAGAGCGACAAAACACCATTGATCAAAGCATAAAGTGATACTACAAGTTAAAAACTAAAGGACCATAGAGGCTTAGGTGACTTGAGATAGTCATAACATGGTGTGAGCATGCGCCAAGTCAACCCAAATAAAGCATCAAAGGAGAATACCACTATACTATGCTTTAATATGCTAAAACAACGCATGATTCATCCAAGGCACATTAAGCAATATCAATTGTTTATAACAAGTCATGCTACAGCAAAGAATACTAAGCATAAATCCAAAACAATATCAAGAATGGCATGACAAAGCATATGCCATAGTCAAAAACGAGCTCTTTTTACCACATAAGCATTAACTTTCCTACTCTTTTCCAAACCAAACCAAACTATTTGCAAACCAATGTATGAAAGCGGGGGTCCAACCAATTTATTCAGCAAACTAAGCAAACCAAGGAAACAAAAAACCAAAACGAAAAAGAAAAATAAGACGCTCGAAGAACAACACAACTGTGCATGAAACAATAAAAATGAAGCGTTTGGAAGAAACCTGGGATTTTTATTGATGAAGAAGGGGATGCCTTGGGCATCCCCAAGCTTTGACACTTGTACTTCTTGGAGATTTCTTGGGGTGACACGCGTGGCATCCCCAAGCTTGAGCTTTAGTCCATCCTTCATCTCGTTACTCATTTCTTCCATACACCTGAAAATTTTCGTTCATACAAAACTTCACACAATCTTTATTAGCAACATTAGTGTACTCAAGATAAATAAGTCATAAGGTTCAGTTCTAACACCAAATAAACTTCCATTAGAACACTAGCTACTGTAGCACTTCCCTCAAAAATCTCAATTCCCCAAAAGAACTCAAAAAGGAACCAACAAGAAGCAAATGCAGAAAATGGCAGAAATCTGTCAAAACAGACCAGCAGGTAAAGACGAATTTGTTCGAAGACCTTCTATTGCTCAAATCAAAAAGTGTTGAACTAACGAAAGTTAGATAACAACCTGGGCAGAAGAACAAAAATTCGCGCCTAAAAAAGACATTCAGAGATTTTACACGAATTTTTACGGTGAAGCACATAAATCTGTTTTGGGACAGCAACTTTCCCAATCATTACTTCTCTCTCGTTAGAGGTTACTCTTGGCACAAAAAGCAAATAAAATTGATAATGAGAGGTTATTACAGAGTTAATAACTTCTAAGACTCATCTAAAACTTTTGGGTTATCTCCCAATAAGTACTTTTCTTTAACGCCTTTAAGTTAGGCATAAGAAGCAAGAAAGAATCAAGTGTTCTGAAATGAAGAAGCATTAAGACCAAATTTTGTTTTCATAGGAGAAGCAAAAGAAATCTTCTCTCTCTTCTTAGGGAAGTGTTCTATACCTTTCTTGAGTGGGAGTTGATATTTAATGGTGCCTTCTTTCATATCAATGATGGCACCAACAGTTCTAAAAAAAGGTCTTCCCAAAGTAATAGGACAAGAAGCATTGCATTCAACATCCAAAACATAGAAATCAACGAGGACATAGGCATTATTGACCATAATAAGAACATCATTAAGACTCCCCATGAGTTTATTTTTAGCATTATCATCAAGTGGGACATTCAAATAACAATCTTCAAGTGGAGGCAAATCAAGCATATCATAAATCCTTCTAGGCATAATAGAAACACTACTATCAAGATCACATAAAGCTTTGAAATCAAAGTCATTCACTTTCATATTAATGATGGGTTCCCAACCATCTTCTTATTTTATATGAATAGAAGCTTTATGTTTCATCTTTTCTTCTTTAATCTTTATGAGAGCATCAGTAATGTGTTTTGTAAAGGCCATGTTCATAGCACTATCATTAGGACTTTTAGCAAGCTTTTGTAGGAACTTAATAACTTCAGAGATATTGCAACCATCAAGATCAAAATAATACTTATCATCTAAAGTAGTAGAACTATTACTAGCCTCAACACTAGTGGTGGTAATAGTAGAAACACTAATGTTTCTAGCAATTTCATCTTCTCTTTCCCACTTAGCATGTAATTCAGCTAATAGTCTAACATTTTCATCAATTCTTACTTGTATAGCATTGGTAGCTGCAAACGGATTATCATTAGTTCCAGGTTTAGCAGCTATTTTATTCAAAGAAGATTGAGCTTCAGCCAAAGATGCTATATTTCTTTCAGCATTAGAGAGTTTCTCCTCAATAGTTTTATGGAAAGTAGTTTGTTTACTAATAAACTCTTTAAGCATAACTTCAAGTTCAGAGGGTGCACTCCTATTATTGTTGTAAGAATTTCCATAAGCATTACCATTGTTGGGAGGATATGGCTTATAAATGTTGTTACCAAAATTACTCCTATAAGCATTATTGCCAAAGTTGTTATTTCTTATGAAGTTCACATCAACTTGCTCTTCTTGAGCAACCAAGGAGGCTAAAGGAACATTATTTGGATCAATATGGGATTTCCCATTAAGAAGCATGGACATAATAATATCAATCTTATCAGTCAAGGAGGAGGTTTCCTCAATAGAATTTACCTTCCTACCTTGTGGAGCTCTCTCAGTATGCCATTTAGAATAATTAACCATCATATTATCCAGAAGTTTTGTTGCAGCACCCAAAGTGATGGTCATAAAGGTACCTCCAGCAGCAGAATCCAATAGGTTCCTTGAAGAATAGTTCAATCCTGCATAAAAAAATTGGATGATCATCCAAGCAGTCAGTCCATGAGTGGGACAATTCTTAACCAAAGATTTCATTCTTTCCCAAGCTTGAGCAACATGCTCATTATCAAGTTGTTTAAACTTCATTATTTCACTTCTCATAGATATAATCTTAGCAGGGGGATAGTATTTTCCAATGAAAGCATCTTTGCATTTAGTCCAAGAATCAATACTATTCCTAGTTAAGGAATTCAACCATTCTTTAGCTTCTCCTCTCAAAGAGAAAGGAAACAATTTCAGCTTAATAATATCACCATCTACATCCCTATGCTTTTGCATCTCACAAAGTTCAACAAAGTTATTTAGATGGGAAGCAACATCTTCATTACCAATACCAAAAAATTGTTCTCTCATAACAAGATTGAGCAAAGCAGGTATTATCTCAAAGAAAATATCTTCAGGCACAGGTGGAGCAATAGGTGTGCTCATAAAATCATTGTTGTTGGTGCTAGTGATGTCACACAACTTAGTGTTTTCAAGAGTAGTCATTTTTTGTGTTTTCAAATAAGAAAGCAAACTAGTAGAACTAATTTTTGTGTGTTTTTGATAAAGAAACAAGCAAACAAAGCAAAAAGAAACTAAGCAAAACAAAAATAACAAAGTAAAGAAATTGGTTATGAGGGACTCCCCTTGTGAAGATGTCCTTGACTCAAGAACGCGCCAGAAAATGCTTGATGGCTCGGTACGACGCCTTGAAAAAGTTTGGTGCGGTGTTGATGTAGAGCTCGTTGGGAACCCCAAGAGGAAGGTATGATGAGCACATCAACAAGTTTCCCTCAGTTATGAAACCAAGGTTTAATCGAACCAGTAGGAGCAAGGAAACACCCCAAAGATGTTGCTAGCTGAGCCTTGGCAGTGCGCACTACCGGTGCTAGTAGCAACGTGGAGACCTGCACAACACAACCACAGAACTTTGTCCCCAACTTGCGATGAGGTTGTCAATCTCACCGTGTTTTGCAGAAAACAAAGGATTAAACGTATCGAATGGAAAGTAAAAGTTTGCAGAAAGTAAACACAAAGCAGTAAACAGTTTATAGACTGTATGTGAAGAAAAGGACCGGGATCCATAGTTCACTAGAGGTGGCTCTCCTTAAGATAGATAACATGCTGGGTGAACAAATTACAGCGGGGCAATTGACAAACATCAAGAAAGCAATATATGCATATACTAATCATCTTGAGTCCATTGGAACTTGATTGGGCATTACAACATTATACATAGACCGCCATCCAACTGCATCTATGACTAATAATCCACCTTCAGGTTATCATCCGAACCCCCGCCAGTATTAAGTTGCAAGCAATAGATTATTGCTTTACTTAATCATGGTAAAGTAAACAATACGATTGTTCTATGAACAAAGGATTGTTGTTTTCTCCTAGTAGCAACAACACATCTAGTACCTTAGAGATTTTGTCACTTCCCGATTACCGTGAGGCATGAACCCACTATCGAGCATAAATACTAACTCTTGGAGTTGCTAGCATCTACTTGGCCAAGATAGCTACTAACAACAGAAAGCATGCAAGATCACAAATAACAAAGACATGATAGAATCAATAATCAATCTGAAATAGCATCTCAATATCCATCGGATCCCCGCAAACACAACATGCAGAATTACAAATAGATGATCTTGATCATGAATGGAGCTCACAAGATCTAAACATGAAAGCATAGAGGAGGAGAACCAGCCATCTAGCTACTACATGGATCCGTAGTCCAAGGATGAACTACTCACGCATCACACCGGAGGCTTGCATGGTGATGAAGAAGGCCTCCAGGGTGAATTCTCCTCTCCGGCTGGGTGCCAGGAAGAGCTTCAGATCCCTCCCGATCTAGGGATGGAGATGACGGCGGCTACAGACTCTTTCATGGATTTTTGATCGGGCGCTTAGGGTTTTCGTCCCGAGGGCATCTTATAGGCAGAAGGGGAGGCCGAGGGGGTGCCGGAGGCGGCCACACCACCCCCTGGCGCAGGCCAGGCTGGGCCGCGCGGCCAGGTGGTGTGGTGCCCCCCTGGCCCCTCTCCATATCGTACTCTGGCATCTGATGACTTCTGGAAAAATAGGCACTTTGGCTTTTGTCCCGTCCAATTCCGAGAATATTCATTTTCTGACTTTCCTGGAACCAAAAACAGCAGAAAACAGGCAGTTGGCACTGTGGCTCTTGTTAATAGGTTAGTCCAAGAAATCATATGAAAAGTACTCCAAAGTGTGGACAAATCACAAGAAAGTGGATAAAACCAAGCATGGAACATCAAAAATTATAGATACATTTGCAATGTATCAAGACACAATTCATGTCCAAAATGGGTCAACCCAAGCATCTCCACCGGTGCCATCCAACGGGTGCCCAACAACTGCGTCGGTAAGGCATTTGGGGGCACCAGCACAAACTATCCACATCTTTGGGTGGGCTGCCCACACCGGTGCACTCCAACAATTTTCGTGGTGGTATCATGGCAGATGTCTAGGGTAGGCTTATGTTGGGGCCGATGGACACTGGAGGATCCGGGGAGGGATGTGCAGTGAAGACCGAACGCGGATGAATAGTGAAAACACACACGATGTACCCAGGTTCTAGGCTCTCCTAGTGAGATAAAACCACTACTCCTCCATGCTAGATATCATATCTCTCCTCATTACTGTAGCTTACAAGGGCTCCTTAAGCTATAACTTGCCTCCTAGAGGTGTTCTCTGTACGCGTGAGAGCTAGAGGAAGAAGAAGAAGTGAGCTCCTGAACGAGCGGAGGGAAATGAGCCCCCGAGGGGGTGTTGGGGGAACGATCCCCCTTGTGCTCCTTATAAAGGGAAGCCCAGGGGACAAGGTATGTCCCATATAAACTATTCATGAGTTGACTACTAGGGGCGCATCAACTGTTCATGATTTGACTACTAGGGTCTTGGCAACTGACAAGGCATAGGCCTTGTCAGGTCTTGTCTGTCCTTTTCCTTGTCCTCTAGTGCTTGTCCTAGGCATCTTCTTAGTCATCGGTCTTATCCTCTCCTGAGAAAGTATCTTGTCAAATCATGAATTAGTTGTTGTAGCAATGAAGGTGTAGCCGGGTGTTGACATAGAGCGGGTGTTGAGGGCTAACCTCGAGGATGGCCCGATCTTTCACGACTCCCTTGGAAATTGGGACAGAGTGAGTGGAGGATGAGGGAGAGAGCTAAATCCACGAACTCACGCACGAGGAACACGATGAACACACACAGACCACGAAGACATGATATAAGCCAATATCTCATGCCGATGGCTACCAGTCCGGCGCAATCCCTAGGATCGGTGCCGGGCAAGGATCTCTCTCTCGAACCAACACGGCGAGGGGGAGGCTTAGTGAGACCTTGACGTCTTGGCAAGGGGCTCCGATGTTAAGGCCTTGTGCAATGAAGGAGGCACGATGCAAACTCCAACGAGGTTTGTGATATTTGGTGCTCCTTAATAAAGGAGCATGAGGTAAGAACTAGATAGATCCACAAAGGGGTAGTCTTCTAATTCCAAATATCAAGCCTAGCTATTACAATGGAGGTGGGGGCTATTTATAGGCCAGCCACTAGTTCAGGGGTACTTTAGGCATAAAAGGGTAAAGTATGGGCGCAATAGGAATATTCTCGAGCATCAAACCCATGTTGACTTTGAGACTGGACATTCCGGCAATAAGTTAGGTCGCGCCAGACTGGGCGCTGGAAATTCCGGTCAGCACCGATAATTCTGTTCGGCTACCGGAACGACGTATAGAGGTGTGTTTCGGTCAGTGCCGGTTGGTTTTGTCGTGCGTCGGAAGTTCCGGTCCAGGGTCCGGTTCGTCAGAGCGTGCGGCATGAATTCCGACGGGATTTCCGGTCCGCCGATCATGCCACCGGTTTGGTCTGGAGCTCCGTATTGCATTGGCTTGGCTCCTTCTCTTGGCATTTCTTCATGGGGTTCATATCTGAGGATGCATAGGGTATTTGCATGAAGTAGCAAACCATCCAAGGACGTATCGAAATCACATGAGGATAGGAGCGAATTCACCTTAGCTTGGAGGAGTTTAGCTCGAGCACGAGTCATCAGTCCACTTGGGGGATTTGGTGGTGTAGATGTAGAGGCGTCAGTAGGACGGGCTGCATCAGCGGGGGTAGCCGAGGTAGTGTTGTTGATGGAGGAGCCGAGGGCATCCAGATTCGGACCGGGAGGCGCAAGTATACTATCTGAGATCACCTGAAGTTGTCCTAGGCAGAAGGTGCAATGGGAACCAGCCAGGGTTACCTAAACTCGGCCCAGGCGGAAGGTGCAATGGGGCCCAGCCGGGTTACCTGAACTCGGCCCATGCGGAAGGTACAATGGGGCCTAGTCGGGTTTCCCGATCTCGACCGAGGTGGAAGGTGCAATGGGCCCCAGACGGGTTTCTCGATCTTGGCCCAGGTGGAAGTAGGATGATGCGGCGGCGAGGTCAACCCGGGGTGGGCCAAGATTGCCTGGTGTCGGCCCACCTAGGGAACATCGACGGGAGTAGCTGGGATGACGAGGTGGTAGTGAGGTTGTCTCGCGGTGGGCTAGGATTGCCCGAATCCAGCACACCCAGGGAAGTGGTGTCGAGGTGGCGGTGCTGGAGCGGCAACATCGGCCTGTGGTGGGACGAAATATGGCCCGTGGTAGGCCGGAATAGGCGGAATCTAGCCTACCCAGGAAGGAGCAATGACAAGGAGGGGTTCGGTGAGCGCGGTGGGCCGAGCTAGGATTATCTCAGCCCAGCCAGGCAATATTGGTTCAGATGGTCCAGTGCTAGCCCAGGTGGGACTGATCCTGTCTGACTTTTCCCAATGCCGACCCAGGTGATGACTTCTTTCTTTTTTATTTAATCCCTTCTCTATTATTCCAACTTGTCTTCCCTTTTAAATATGTCTTCTACTGAATCATTCATACTCCCAACCCTGGGTTACCCGGGGTCATATCCCTGACAATAATCAACCCCAAATTTATTTCGGTTTAAATACACTTTGTTTTTGTAGGTAGTTCCCTTAGGCTTCATCCTCTACTACCCTCCTTGCCGAAGCTCTTGCCTCTATGGCCTCGCGATGCCTCTGCACAGTGGTGTCACGCTAGAGCCTTGTCATGGACATCCGCTATGTTGACACCGCCGTCGTCACGTTACAGCAGTTCCTCTCCACCCTCTTTGCTACCACATTCGTTGCCAATGAGGACTCTGCCTCATCCTTGTCCCTCTACACAATCATCCCAACTCTACAGACGCCTGCATCTCGTCGCGAAAGAATTGGCATACGCACTCCTCCTGCTTCGTGGTTTGGCAGCAAAGGTCCATGGCGGCCGCCTCGTCCCGCAGTTGGATTGGCTCCTCTGCTAAGAACCCGCATTCCAATTGGATGGAGACAAGGAGCACCCACTGGTAGATTGGCTCCTCCGTCTGCTCGAAGTAGTCGTAGAAGTCGAAGTCATCCCCCTCCTTGTCAGCAGCTTCGTCGAGCTCCTTTGTCTCTTCTTCTGCAGGCCTCCTCCGCCTCCGTTTGCAGATCCGGCTCCTCCAGCGATAGATAGCGAGCATGAGAGGCCGCTGAGAGCCGAGCCTAGGTGGTGGCGTAATTACGAGTAGTATGGCCAAGTAAATGTGGCTCGCCTACGTGCTCACATCGAGTGGTGATATTAATCTGAGTCATGCAAGAACTCCCCCTCACCTCCTTTCTCCTCTCTATAGTAACCTCTCCCTTGAGAGTTGCCTCTTCCTTCCCGGGCCGAACCGAGGCAGTCCCAGGCGGCGATCTGGAGATGGCCGAGATGAGGTTCTGGCCATTGTAGATTAGTTTTTTGGCTGTGTTTTGCCTATATGGCATATGTGAGTAGTTCGCCGAAGCTCCTTGGTTGGCTCCGGCGAGGCCTAGGGTTTGCTCTGCTCGCGGTGGTGCTCTAGTGGCAAGAGAAGTGGCCAGCGGGCGAGCAAGCCGTGGGGATCTCCGTTAATAAAGCCATGTTCTCGAGCTCTTTTGTGCAGGTGGTTGCGCACGCTGCCGGCCGACCGTTCCTGTCCTTCTCCGTCGAGCTTTCATGGAGGAAGCAAATGAAGAAAGGAGTTGGTGCAGGCTCCCTCAATAAGTGCGACCGCCTTCATGTGATCCTGCTGATCTGGTGGCGGTGGAGGTCTGGATCTTGGTGCATTGTGCCCCGCCAGCTAGCATGGTGGTGGAAGAAGGGTGCAGTTGCAGGGATATGGGGCTTCGTAGGAAGATGATCCTGCTGTGCATCTTGGTGATTCTAAGCGTAGGCATGCTCGCCGAAGCTATCCTCGGCTGTTGCGGCCAACCAAAGCAACCTCCGCGCCAAAGGACCCCTCTCGAACCTGTTGCTAGAGCTCGCCGCCTCGCCGCCCCAAGTGGTTCGTCCCCGGGGGTGTCAGGGTAGATTTTGTGCCAGGGTCCTTTGTGTAAAGTTCATGCCCCTTTTTTCGAATTTCAGGTCCTGTAGGGCAGCGGATGACTATTGGGGCTTGATGTAATTTGTACCCGACAGTTCTACTAAAAAAAGTAAACATGCGTTATTAGTAGGCTTTGTGATTGAAAACTACTACTCTCCCGGTCCATATTAATCTTCTCAATTTTATCCAGACTCAGATATATCTAATTAAATATTTAGACTAGATACATTCGTATCTCGACAAAGTTGATAACATTAATATACTCTCTCTGTTTCAAATTACTTCGCGCGCAAGCTTATCTAGGTGGGCTAATATTCTCTTATTTTTCATCTAAATTTTTTTTAGTATTTTTGGTATACGTAGTACATATTTCATACTATCTATTTTAAAGTTTTTAAAATTTTTTAAATAAAAAATGAGAGAATACTAGTGCACCTATATAAACGTGCCGGCGGAGTAATTTAAAACATGGAGTATTAATATAGGACAGAGAGAGTACTCGTAAAATTGTTCCTCCGTCCAACCAATGGCCTCCCTCCACATGCGAGGATTTCAGTGCCCGGAGGGACCATCTTAATATGGTTCCCGTATGGATTTATTTATGGGCAAGGGATAAGGATTCCATGTAAGAGTGGGCCCAACGGAGAGAGGCGATTGGACCAGATCTTGTTTCTGCCATTGCTGCGATGTCACGGCAAGGGAAAGGGCAGGATTCTCTCATCCTCTCTTTCTATCGAGTGAATGGAAGGAGACATGCTAACGTCACGCTTCTCGAGCTACAAAGATTCCTCCGTTTCTACCAGTGCTGGAAGCAACAAGAAAGATTCTGCTAGTGCTTACCAAATATGTACTCGTGTATTATTTGGTGCGGACGATGATCTCTTTTGTTTTTTTGAGCGGCTAACTATTTTCTTTAGAAGTCGCACGAGATCTACGTGTCGAGTTTAAAGTACAAGTTCACCCGCGCCACAAATTGGTTTCGATGATCCATCCACATTGCACAGGACGCTCCCACATACAACAACACACATGACTCACGACTCAACAGAAAAAGGGCAGCGTCACAGCCGATGTCGCAAACCTCCGTAGAGCCACCATGAATCCAAGCAGCTCGGAGCGACGTACCGGCCAACCATATGTCTAGAAGGAGTCAGCCAGTGAAACGGCAGGATCCAGATGGACATGAAGAAGACATTGCCCTGGAAATATTGACGTCGGTGTACATCGCGTCATGAATGTGTCGCCTTGGAAGTGGCCAAACTAATTCAGGCCGCTCCTTCGGAAGACTCATTGAGCAACATAGACAATGCCTTCAACCAGGTAGCAACTTGATGTCGTCGTCGCCTGATCCGGCAGACCATGCCTAGGGTTTCCCCTATTGCTCAAGGCAGGGAAAACATGGTTTGGCCGTGATGACCTCTTCAAGAAGAGGACGACACCCACGAGCCTACCATTCCCCCTCATGGTCGATGAATGAGGAGCAAGTACAAATATGGGGACACATTGCCGTTGCGAGAAGTGCATGTCAATGTTGTCGGAGAAGAGGGAGAGCTCCTACGCGGGTTGCATGACGCAACACTCGCTGGACCTACGCCTTGCAGGAGGAAACCCTCGACCCGAACGGCACCACACACAAATGGAGCAGCCCACGGTCCAGATCGATCTTGCCTGCCTTCAAGACGCCTGCGTCGGAGCAATCATGGTCGCGTCACAGCTGTCCACCTCCACCTTGTCGATGCGTCTCCAGGCCCCTAACGCAAGAGGGGAACGCGCACACCACGGTCACTGCCAGCGCGGCCCGTATCGGGCTAGCCTATCACTGTCTCCCCTCTCCGCCGACACGCCTTCCGACGACTGCCACCGCGTCACGCCTCCTCTCCCCGTGTAGAATTGGCGACAAGGCCGCAACCTCCTCGCCATCTGCCTTTGGCAGCTGGTCACCGCCACTACCACCGACATTGGCGGAGGTAGCGGCCTAGGGAGCATTGGAGGGGTGGTTCCTAGGCTAGGGTTAGGGGCCCTCCGGAGCCGCCCGCACGAGGCGACCCAGGAGGGGGCTTCTTCCAGGGGTGTCTAATTATCGGTGAGATGGTGTTATTGAAACTCATTTGCAACCAATTTAGCTTGTAACTACTCCCTCCGATCCAAATTAATTGACTCATAATTTTCTAGATTCGGATATATCTAGACATATTTTAGTATTAGATACATCTGAATCTAGACAAATGTTAGTCAACTAATTTAGTTCGGTGGGAGTAGGATTTTCGGTTGCAATCTTACTTGTAAGTGAAAAATCTTAGTTATAATCTCACTTGCAATTGGCAATCTTACATGCGGATGCAACATGTGGTAAATGGCTAGAAGTCGTTTACTCTCTTCTTTTTTCCAACAACGCCTTGCCTGGTTCCACCGAAAAAATGGGGAAGCTACCCTGGTTCACAAGAGAAAAATAAATACTAAATTCTTTGCAGCACCAAAAGCACGTGAGATTTTGCTCGAATGTCAAATTGGTTTTGCGCTGGGCTTTAGAGCATCTCCACTCGTTGGACGTTTCCAGGCCCTAATCCGGCGGTAAGAAGCCAATTTTTGGCCTGGAAACAGCCAGTTTTCACTCGCGTTTTCAGACCGAGTTCCCAGGCAAAGAAAAATGGCAACATATTCAAATTTTATCGTTCCCGCTGGCGAAATCTCGGCCAAATGTGTTCGACAGAAGTACGCCCAAAAACTTCGGCGATCAAATTATTACAGAACAAGATAAAGTAGTTCGGCGATCAGTCGTCGATGGGGATGGTCTCCTCCAGCGTGTCCGGTGCGACGGGGATAGGTGTATCAGCGTCGTGTCTGCCCGACTGGTTGGAGGAGGTCGAAGCAGGGCTCGGCGAAGCCATGCCGGCGGAGGCGGTCGACGCAGAGCTCGGCGTGCTGGCGGCGGTGTCCTCCTGGAGGATGGCGTTGCTCCGCGCCATATACCAGGCCTTGACCAGCGTGCTCATCGCCGAGGTGTCTTCGCCACCCATGAGAAACTGGAGATCCGTGTGAAGGGAATATGCCCGAGAGGCAATAATAAAGTGGTTATTATCTTATTCCATGTTTATGATAAATGATTATTTTACATGCTAGAATTGTATTGATCGGAAACATCAATACATGTGTGTTTAATAAACAAAAAGGGTTCCTAGTTATGCCTCTCTTATAGACTAGCTTGTTGATTAACAAGATGATCAAGGTTTCCTGATCATGGACATTGGATGTTGTTAATAACAAGATCACACCATTGGTGGAATGATGTGATGAACATTCATCCGAAGTATAGCATTACGATCAAAGTCATTATGTTTATATTGCTATAACATCATACAAAGTAATCTTAGTCCTTAGACCACGAGATCATGTTAATTTCTAACACCGGAAGAGTATCTTGATAACATAAAACGTCATACCGTAACAGGGTGACTATAAAGGTGGGTTCAGTGTTACCAAGGTGTTATGTTGAGGCTCATGGATCAAGAGTGGGATTTGTCCATCCCGATGACAGATAGATATACTCTGGGCCCTCTCGGTGATATCACATTGAAATAGCTTGCAAGCAAGTGATGTGATCACTAGAATGTTATATCACGGGAACGAGAAAAGAGTGCATGTCGGTAAAGAGATCAAACTAGGTATGGAGATACCGATGATCGAATCTCGGATATGTAATATATCGCGGGACAAAGGGATTTAGTTACTAGCGTTAAAGGTTCTCACGATCACAGAAGTCATCGTTGAATGTGTAGGAGTCAGTATGGATGTCCAGGTCCCGCTGCTGATTATTGATCGAAGAGGGGTCTCGATCATGTCTGCATTATTCGCGAACCGTAGGGTGACACACTTAAGGGATACCGACACCATTTGGAGCAAATATGTTTCAGATAAAGATTTAAGAAAGCGCTGGAATTATTTCAATAGACACCGAAACTGTTTCGGGTAAAATTGCTGAAATTGGTTCTACGTGTAATATTGAAATGTTGTAGGGGGTTTTATGTGAATGTTTGTTAATTAAAGTAATTAACAAAATTCTGAATAAAATTAATAAAAGAGTGTTATTAAATAAAAGAGCATTAAATTTGGAGAAATTTAATGCATTTAAGGTGGAGACTTTAAAAGAGAATGTGAAGGGGCAAATTTATGTGGAGGGAGTTACCACCACATGAATGGAGGAGGCGAAGAGACACCTCCTCCATGCGCCGGCCATGAAGGAGGGGCACCCCCCTCCTCCTATAAAAGGCCACCCCCTCCTCACTTCTCACACACACCTCCTTGTGAAGGATCTCTCTCCCCCTCTAGTATTATTCCCCCATGGTCTTGGATTAGCGAGATACATGTTCTCGGTGGCTTTATCTGGAAAGGAGTTGCTGCTTCCGCTGCTTTGCTGGACCGAGGGATGGAGGTTGTCGGGATACCGGACGTGTGTGCGATCACGGATGCACCGCTGCTTTGCGATGCTGGACTTGGTGGTGCTGGAGCTGGATCTGATGGACGTGCTGGAGCTGGACCTGCTGGACTTCATCACGATCTTGAGATCGGCAAGTGTACGACTACATCAACCACGAGTTCCTACTCGTTAACAAAGCTCGTTGTCTACGAGGGTAAGTTCTCGTTGGATGTATGTCCACCGTAGGAATTTTTTTGTTTTCTATGCTGCGGACCCAACACCGTGTTCCTCTTCTTGGCGGCGTAGTTCGCTTTGAGGAGGTCAAGCTTGCGGTCTTGGTTCTGTAGCACCGTGCCCATATTTCGTCGGCCTTCTCCCCCCTCTTCTTGGTATCGACCTTCGTGTCGGCGATGCACTTCTCGATGGAATCCTGCAGGCGCTCGACGGGAGATCCTGCGGCTTTGAGCATCTTTGCCTTCTTCTGAGCGAGCTCTGGCCTTCCTTCGCCGATAGCAGGTAGAGGAGCCGTCGGGTTGTACACGCCGTCCTTGCTCTTGCCGAGGTTCACGCGAGTGTCAACCCATTTCTCTATCATGGGAAACACATGATAAAACTTGAACTCCGTCTTGGTGTCGTCCCGGTACAGGCCGAGTGCACGGAGGAGCTGCAAAGACAAGCCAAAGTGTGTCAGAATAGACATGAACAAGTACCTCACTACTAGGAAATGGCCTATAGATAGACAAGATGTTCAGTGGCGCATATGCGAAAGCATGCGCCAAAAGCTATCGATGGCGCACGAAAGCATGCGCCACGAAGATTGATTACGTGGCGCATTCTCCAGAACATGCGCCACAGAAGATTGGTGGGACCCGACGGCCGGGGTGGGTTGATCCACGTTCTGTGGCGCATTCTGAAATATGCGCCACAGAAGTTGCCTCTTCTGTGGTGCATATTTCCTCATGCGCCACCGAACATGGAGGGGGCCCCACCGCGGAATCTAATTCACCCAAGTTCTGTGGCGCATGCTGGCATATGTGCCACAGATGTGTGTCACTTCTGTGGTGCATAAGTCCAACATGCGCCACAGAACTTGGAGGTAGGCCCCATGATACATTGCAAATGTATCTATAATTTTTGATGTTCCATGCTTGGTTTTATCTACTTTCTTATGTTTTGTCCACACTTTGGAGTACTTTTCATATGATTTCTTGGACTAACCTATTAACAAGAGCCAGTGCAGTTGCACTGTTTTCTGCTGTTTTGGTTCCGGAAAGTCGAAAATCAATATTCTCGAATTAGACGGACAAAAGCCAAAGTTCCTATGTTACCGAAGACTCATGGAGCGAGCGAGAGAGAGGGCAGGCCTGGCCACACCCCCTAGGCGCGGGCTAGCCTTACCCGTGCCACCAGGTGGTGTGGGCCCCCTGGCACTCCACCGACCTTGCCTCTTCGCCTATAAGAAGCCTCCCGATGCAAAAACCCTAAATCATCAAGCCTCCAGCCACGAAAAGTTCCGCAGCGCCACCGCCACCGAAGGGGAGATTCGGGGGACAGAAAGTCTCTGTTCCGGCACCCTGTCGGGACGGGGAAGTGCCCTCGGAGCCATCTCCATCGATCTCCACCACCATCTCCATCACCATTGTTGATTCCCATGATGAGGAGGGAGTAGTTCTCTCTCTCTCTCGGCTAAGGGTTCTACCGGTAGCTATGTGTTCATCTCTCTCTATGCATGGTCATATTGTGATCATGAGATTGTAATCTATAGATCTACCTTGCTACTCAAGTGCTTTATTAGATCTCTGCTCTCCCCATGTGTGTGAAAGTGACAGCGTGCACACCATGGTGGCACTTAGGCTAGAGATTACAAATACTTGTTATGAGTTATATTTGGAGTTGGATGTCTTTATGAAATTGTGGTGTTTGTTGGACTCATCTAGTGCTCAAGGTGACAGTGTGGGGTTTTCTGGATGGGAAAGGCTTACTTTGAGGTGTGCTGTTATAGCCCTACCATCGATTAGAGTGTTCAAGCGAAGAGTAGCTAAGAGTAGTATCATGAAGATAATATATTTATGGGAGAGTGTTCACTAGTGAAAGTATGATCCCTAGGCCTTGTTTCTAAGCATTGATACATCGTTTGCTATTAGATCTGTTACATGTTTGCTTGCTTCCATCTTTATTTCAGTTTTACTTTAGTCTTTTCCACGCCATCAAAGTATTTTCTATCACCATTACCACTTATAATTATCCATCCCACTTGTATTTCACTATCTCTTCGCCGAACTAGTGCACCTATACACCTGACAAGTGTATTGGGTGTGTTGGGGACACAAGAGACTTCTTGTATCTTGATTGCAGGGTTGCTTGAGAGGGGATACCTTTGACCACTTCCTCCCTGAGTTTGATAAACCTTGGGTGATCCACTTAAGGGAAAACTTGCTGCTGTTCTACAAACCTCTACACTTGGAGGCCCAACAACTGTCTACAAGAATAGAAGTGCGTAGACATCAAGCTATTTTCCGGCACCGTTTTTGGGGAGTTAAGGTAAAAGGTATTCACACCGGAGGATTAAAGAAGAAGAACCTCCCACGGCAAACGCCTATTTTTTGGTGTGAGTACTCGAAGTTATTTCCTTTAGATTCTGCAATTTTGTCTTTTTTTCTTGTTTTCACTAGTTAGGCTTAATGGAAAACAACAAAAAAATTAGAGAGCTTTATAGTATTTATCTTGAGTTAGGACATGAAGTGTTTGAGGAGAAAATTAAAAAACCTATGGAAGTTTATTTGCATGCTAATAGCAATGTTGTTAGTATGAATTCTTTGGACACCATTATTGCTAATGCTATGGAAAAGTCTAAGCTTGGGGAAGCTAGTTTTTATGAAAATGATCTTTTTAGTTCCCCAGCTTTGGAAGATAGCTATTCTATTGCTTATGATGATACCAAACCTCCAATATATGATGATTACAATGATGATTATGATATTTTCAGTCCACCTACTATTTAAGAGGAAATTAATTATGATTACAATATGCCTCCTATATTTGATGATTATGGTGATAAAAATAATAATGATAGCTATTTTGTTGAATTTGCTCCCACTATGATTGATAAGAATGACTATGCTTATATGGGGAGTATTAATTCTTTTATGCATGTGGCTCATGATAAGAATGTTTTATGTGATAGTTATATTGTTAATTTTACTCATGATGCTACTGAAAGTTATTATGAGAGTGGGAAACATGGTTCTATGCATCTCAATAATATTAAGTTTCCCCTCTTTATGTTAAATTTTTTGAAGTTGCACTTGTTTTGCTTTCCTATGCTTGTTGCTTTGTGCTTTCATGACTTGTTTCTTTACAAGATTCCTAACCATAGGAAGTGTGTTAGACTTAAATGTGCTTTGAATTTTCTTCTTGATGCTCTCTTTTACCTCAATTCATATTTCTTATGTGAGCATCTTCTCAAACTATCATGCCTAACTTAAAGGCGTTAAAGAAAAGTACTTGTTGGGAGATAACCCAAGAGTTTTAGATGAGTCTTGGAAGTTATTACTTCAGTAATAACCGCTCCTTATCCTTTTTATTTGTTTTTTGTGCCAAGAGTAACCTCTAATGAGAGTGAAGTAATGATTTGGAAAGTTGCTGTCCAGAAACAGATTTCTGTGCTTCACCGTAAACATTCCTGAGAGAGCTATGAACATTGGAGTGAGCTGTAATTTTTTTTGCTCCTACCCCTGGTTGTTATCTAACTTTCGTTAGTTCAACACTTTTTTATTTGAGCAACAGAAGGTCTTCGAAAAAATTCGTCTTTACCTGCTGGTCTGTTTTGACAGATTTCTGCCATTTTCTGCATTTGCTTCTTGTTAGTTCCTTCTTGAGTTCCTTTGGAGAATTGAGCTTTTTGAGGGAAATGATACAGTAGCTAGTGTTCTAATGGAAGTTTATTTGGTGTTAGAACTGAAACTTGAGACTTATTTATCCTAAGTGCACTAATGTTGCTAATGAGATTGTGTGAAGTTTTGTATGAAGGAAAATTTTCAGGTGTATGTAAGGAATGAGTAATGAGATGAAGGATGGACTAAAGCTCAAGCTTGGGGATGCCACGCGTGTCACCCCAAGAAATATCCAAGAAGTGAAAGCTTCAAAGCTTGGGGATTCCCAAGGCATCCCCTTCTTCATCAATAAAAATTACAGGTTTCTTCCAAACGCTTCATTTTTATTGTTTCATACACAGTTGTGTTTTTCTTGGAGCGTCTTCTTTTTTGTTTTTGTTTTGGTTTTTAGTTTTCTTGGTTTGCTTAGTTTTCTGAATAAGTTGGTTGGACCCCCTCTTTCATATGTTGGTTTGCAATTAGTTTGGTTTGGTTTGGTTTGGAAAAGAGTAGGAAAGTTCATACTTATATGGTAAAAAGAGCTCGTTTTTGACTGTGGCCTATGCTTTGTCATGCCATGCTTGATATTGTTTTGGATTTATGATTAGTATTATTTGCTGTAGCATGACTTGTTATGAACAATTTAGATTGCTTAATGTGCCTTGGATGAATCATGCGTTGTTTTAGCATATTAAAGCATAGTATTGTGGTATTCTCCTTTGATGCTTTATTTGGGTTGACTTGGCGCATGCTCACACCATGTTATGACTATCCCAAGTCACCATAAGCCTTTATGATCCTTTAGTTTTCAACTTGTAGTATCACTTTATGCTTTGATCAATGATGTTTTGTCGCTCTGCATGATTATGGCCATTATTGCTCTCTTAGTTTGTCGCTCCCGGTCTTTTGCTAGCCTCCACAACCAAGTATGAGTTCCACTCATGCATCCAACTCCCTAAACCAAGTTATTCCAAAGAGTCCACCATACCTACCTATTAGCTTATGCTATTCCAAGTATATTCATGTTTTTGTTTACCTTCCAAATTAAACTTGTTATGAGAAAACTAGTGATTAAAGCTCTCACGAACTTGATGGAACACTTTACTTTTATTGCCCTTAATAAACTTGAACCATTGTGTCGTCTATGTTGTATATGCTTGCACTTATTTATTGGGGATTAGCAGAACCATGCTTTCATGGGGAACGCTTTCAACA
This sequence comes from Avena insularis, assembly GCA_023614405.1. NCBI lineage: Eukaryota > Viridiplantae > Streptophyta > Magnoliopsida > Poales > Poaceae > Avena > Avena insularis. The sequence continues at coordinate 458,978,619 of CM042696.1, read as the reverse complement.
TTGCACTTGGTACTTGTACCTAGTTGATATCATGCTCTTTTGTATATGGATGTCGTCGGTGTGAAATGAAAGGGGAGCTTGTAAGTCCATGGAGTTATGTATATGTGTTAGAGAAACGCTTGGGCCGCTGGTCTAATCCATGCTGACATGGTGGAAACCTGCAGCATAACCATAATGAGCTGTCTATGAAGCATTTTTCTTACAAAAAAAGAGTCCTATCTTGAGAAAAAAGAGAAAAGAGAAAAAAAGAGATTATGAAAAGAGGAAAGAGAGAAAAAAGCACCATATTCCCATGTTAAATAAGAAGATTGCTGAGATGCTCGTTGTTTGCTTGCCTTGTCATTTTGATATGGGGATTCTTCCGTATCATCGGGCAAGGGGTACCCCGTTGGAGGTTCTCTATGATACACATGTACTTACAATGACAAGAACTTACCGGTGACTAAACTTGAGTAGCATGAGGAGCGGCCCTCGTATACAAGGGACATGAGATTTCTGACTTATACTTTGTCAAGCATGTACACCATAGTTTGTTCACTTTAACCTTAATCACTTCAAGATGCTTATGATAGGGGCAATGAGAGCTGAAAGCTAATAAGTACCATATTTTTGGAAGCTATTTATGAAAGCCTTTCTTCCACCATTATATTGAGTCTCCACCTTCTATCTTTATGCACTTACTTTGAGAGCATAGTGGCCATTCTTAGTTCTATGTGCATTGCCCCAAGACTAGTTGATTGATGCATAACTTGATATTGCTTGTTTTAAACTATTTGTATCTAGTCACTCTTATGAACTTTGAAGGTGTCCTATGCATTTATATTTGCTACTCTATGAGGGACAAGTTCATTACTATTATGCTATGTTTTCTTTATGTGAAACAAACAAACGTCTTGCAAAGCATTGTTATTCATGAATCTTTTGTTTGTGCCTTTTCATGTTGCATCATAGTTTCTTTGCTTATTGCTAGAACTTTGTCTTTCATGTTATGATTGAAGTACTATGATCCTAGCTTTGAATGTTTTACAAATACTTTGATCAAGTCTTTGATGGTGCATGTCACCTCAAAAATTATACTTTCTTTTTATCACTTACCTACTCGAGGACGAGCAGGAGTTAAGCTTGCGGATGTTGATACATTGCAAATGTATCTATAATTTTTGATGTTCCATGCTTGGTTTTATCTACTTTCTTATGTTTTGTCCACACTTTGGAGTACTTTTCATATGATTTCTTGGACTAACCTATTAACAAGAGCCATAGTGCAGGTTGCTGTTTTACGCTGTTTTTGGTTCCAGGAAAGTCAGAAAATCAATATTCTCGGAATTGGACGGGACAAAAGCCAAAGTTCCCATTTTACCGGAAGACTCACGGAGCCAGAAGCAGAGACGGAGGAGGGCCAGGGCCTGGCCACACCCCCCTAGGTGCGGGCTAGCCTTACCCGCGCCACCAGGTGGTGTGGGCCCCCTGGCACTCCACCGACCTTGCCTCTTCACCTGTAAGAAGCCTCCCGATGCAAAAACCCTAAATCATCAAGCCTCCAGCCACGAAAAGTTCCGCAGCGCCGCCGCTAACGAAGGGGAGATTCGGGGGACAGAAAGTCTCTGTTCTGGCACCCTGCTGGGACGGGGAAGTGCCCCCGGAGCCATCTCCATCAATCTCCTCCACCATCTCCATCACCATTGCTGATTCCCATGATGAGGAGGGAGTAGTTCTCTCTCTCTCGGCTAAGGGTTCTACCGGTAGCTATGTGTTCATCTCTCTCTATGCATGGTCATATTGTGATCATGAGATTGTAATCTATAGATCTACCTTGCTACTCAAGTGCTTTATTAGATCTCTGCTCTCCCCATGTGTGTGAAAGTGACAGCGTGCACACCATGGTGGCACTTAGGCTAGAGATTACAAATACTTGTTATGAGTTATATTTGGAGTTGGATGTCTTTATGAAATTGTGGTGTTTGTTGGACTCATCTAGTGCTCAAGGTGACAGTGTGGGGTTTTCTGGATGGGAAAGGCTTACTTTGAGGTGTGCTGTTATAGCCCTACCATCGATTAGAGTGTTCAAGCGAAGAGTAGCTAAGAGTAGTATCATGAAGATAATATATTTATGGGAGAGTGTTCACTAGTGAAAGTATGATCCCTAGGCCTTGTTTCTAAGCATTGATACATCGTTTGCTATTAGATCTGTTACATGTTTGCTTGCTTCCATCTTTATTTCAGTTTTACTTTAGTCTTTTCCACGCCATCAAAGTATTTTCTATCACCATTACCACTTATAATTATCCATCCCACTTGTATTTCACTATCTCTTCGCCGAAATAGTGCACCTATACACCTGACAAGTGTATTGGGTGTGTTGGGGACACAAGAGACTTCTTGTATCTTGATTGGAGGGTTGCTTGAGAGGGGATACCTTTGACCACTTCCTCCCTGAGTTCGATAAACCTTGGGTGATCCACTTAAGGGAAAACTTGCTGCTGTTCTACAAACCTCTGCACTTGGAGGCCCAACAACTGTCTACAAGAATAGAAGTGCGTAGACATCACCCCACATAGGGAATCTTATTCACCCACTTCTGTGGCGCATATGGACTTATGCGCCACCGAAGTTTCAGCATCTGTGGCGCATTTCCTCCATATGCGCCACAGATGAGGGCATCCAGATCCATGTTAAAAAGGTGACAAGAGCTAGCTTTCTTATCTATCTATCCACCACCAACCATTTCACATATCTACCTCCTCCCAACTCGTCTTCCTCCTCCCTCACACCCCATCTTACCCATAGTTTCTCTATTTTCTTGTAACTAAACCTACTTTAATCCATAGATTGGTAAGTGGAAGCTTCGCTCCAACTTCTAGATCTAAAAGTTCCTTACTTTTCTCTCTCACATCTCTATTTGTTTACTAATTTCCTCTCCACCAACTTGCATTGTAGATCTATTTGTCCACACTCTCTCATCGCGCGGTCTCGTCTCGCTATTATTGTGTCTACTATAGGTGAGTACTTGGCCATCATGATGAACATGTAGGTGAAGCTTGTCGTGCGGGCGGTGTGTGTGTGCGATCCATGGCGAGACGATGCTTGTGTGGTGCATGAATGTTTGCAATGGGAGGAAGTTCTTTGTTGGTTGCTTGTTGTTGTCGGGCCCGGCCGGTGTGGTTGCATGGATGTTTGCTGAAATGTTGATTCATTTCCATTTCGGCAAATTTTTGCACTACCCATATGTCCTAATTTTAGGAAAGGTCATGCCGAATTTTTTCCTGCTAGCATTCATGCATGTGTGTGTTCATATGGTGTGGTTCTCACCTATACTCTCTGTTTTGACCGCTCAGGCAACCATGGTCCTCACGATGAGCGAAGGTCGAATTGCTAGGTGCAAGAAAGGCACGAAGGAGGACATGATTCTGAACAACAAGACCATGATAAGATGTCCATGTCAAACATGCAAACTGTAGCGCTGGATCGACCCTAAATCTGGACAATTGGAGGGTCACCTGCTCAGGCGCGGTTTCATGCGCGACCTCAATGAGGCGCCGGCAGGACATGGTGGTGGTCACAAAGACGTGGGCGGGCAAGAAGACGAAGAGTCTACCAGGCATGATCATCATGACGAAGGAGATGCCAGCAGGCATGATCATCATGACGAAGCAGATGCCGGCGGGCATGATCGGCATGGAGAAGGAGATGGCGACGGGCATGATCATGAAGAAGGAGAAGACGCGAACACACAGACGCTGCTAACTTCGGTCTTGCAGGACCCTCATGTTCAAGAACTGCTCCTCAAGGAGACGAGCAACGACAAAGCTGCAGCCAGAGAGAAAGCCAAGCTGGCCCAAATGGAGGTAGATGGGATGACTCCATTGTATCCTGGGTGTCGCCCCGAGGATACACGTTTGAGTGTAACGCTCAAGGCTCTAGAGATGAAGACCGAACACAAATGGACCGATGTGAGCTTAAACGCGAACATGGAATACTGGCATGACCGACTTCCTAAGGGGAACACATTGCCAACAAGTATCGAGGAGGCCAAGAAAATCGTGTGCCCTGTCGACCTACCACACATTAAATACCACGCATGCATCAATGATTACGCACTTTATCGGAACGAGTACACGGATAGAACCACATGTCCGGTGTGTGGCCAAGGACGGTACAAGAGAGGGAACAAGAAAGTTCCTCGAAAAGTGGTATGGTACTTTCCTATCACCCCTCGTCTGCAGCGATATTTCGTAGATCCTAAGGAAGCAAAGCTCATGCAATGGCACGCGGAAAGAGAGAAACCCGAAGATGATCCAGAGAAGGGCAAGATCCTGACACACCCTTCAGACGCTAGCTAGTGGAATGCATTAGACATCGAGTTCGAAGAGTTCGGGGGCGATGCAAGGAACGTCAAGATGAGTATGAGCACCGATGGACTCAATCCTTTTGGAAACCAGAGTAGCACGCATAGCACCTGGCCCGTGTTTGTATGGCCATACAACCTCCCCCCGTGGCTATGCACGAAGCAAAGGTATGTACACATGAGCATTCTTATTCAGGGGCCAAAACAACCAGGTATCGATATGCATCTGCATCTCAGGCTATTGAGAGAGGAGTTAGCCAGCTTGTGGGAGACGCTGGCCCGTACATCGGACGCCTACACTAAAGAATATTTCCATCTGAGAGCCGCGTTGCTCATGACCATGCAGGACTATCCTAGTTACGCATATGTATCGGCCCAGGTGAACCACGGACACAATGCATGCGTCAAGTGCATGGATGAGACACCGCATCTCCAGCTACCAAGGGATCCCGGGTCTTCGAAAACCGTGTTCCAAGGTACTCGAAAGTGGCTCTGCATGGATCACCCATGGAGAAAATGTGGTGACCTGTTCAATGGTAAGGATGAGCTCAAAAGAGCCCCGTGTCCGAGGAGCGGTGAAGAAATCGAGGAGCTTTTGAATAATTGGGTAGATTGCCCTGCGCCACCGAGGACAAAGCCGCTGCAAGGTGTATGGAAAGCAAGGTCTGTTTTCTGGGACCTGCCGTATTGGAAGGTCCTTCACACTCCCCATAGCCTCGATGTAATGCACATCACGAAGAACCTTACCGAGAGTCTGCTTGGCACTCTACTGAACATGCCGGAGAGGACCAAGGATGGGCCGAAAGCAAGAAAGGACCTTAAATTGCTTGGCATAAAGAAATATCTTTAGTACCCTAATAGTGATGATGATGATCAGGAAGGGACTCAAGGTCGCTGCAAAAGAGTTAATAAGAATGAGGTGGTGCTTCGCGCTGCCTGCTTCACTCTGAGTCTGGAGGAGCTCGAGCAGTTTTTCAGGTGCCTCTTAGGAGTGAAAGTTCCTCATGGTTACTCGGGGAAGATAAGCAGATATCTGGACGTGGCGAAGAAGAGGTTCAACGGTATGAAGTCTCACGACTGTCACGTGCTGATGACGCAGATACTCCCCGTTGAGATCTGTGGGATAATGGACGAGCATGTCCGTGAGACGTTGTTTGGCCTCTGTAACTTTTTTGACGTCATATCTAGGAAGTCGATCGGTGTGAAGCAGCTTGACAGGCTACAAGAAGAGATCGTGATGATACTATGCGAGCTTGAGATTTACTTCCCGCCCGCATTCTTCGACATCATGGTGCATCTGCTTGTACATGTCGTGGACGACATCATCCAGCTCAGACCGACATTCCTGCACAACATGATGCCATTTGAAAGGCTAAACAGTGTCATCAAAGGATTCGTTCGCAACAGGTCTCGTCCAGATGGAAGCATAGCCAAGGGCTTTCTGATCTACGAGTGCATCTCCTTCTGCCAGAATTAGCTAACCACCGAGAACGAGGATGTTGGAATACCCACAAAGAAGCACCTCGGCAGGCTCGGTGGATATGGTCACCACGAGGGCTGCCGCTCACTACATGCCGACATTGATGGTCGACGCACTGATTTTGAAAGGGCACACCGAGTCGCGCAACAACACATTGAAGTGGTCGGCCCTTGGGTCGAAGAGCACAGAAGCTTAATCGAGCAGGAGTACGTCGACTAGGGCCGGCCGAGGAAGAAGGGAGACGTAACCAGAGAGCACAACTCCAGCTTCACGGGTTGGTTCAAGAAAAGGCAACTGGACAATCCACCACCGACGCCTTCTGCGGAAGATCAAAAACTCATATTCTCCTTGTCGCAGGGCCCAGGGCACAACCTAAGGACCTATCAGTCATACGACATAAACGGTTACAGATTCTACACCGAGGAAAAGGACAAGAATAGTGAATATCAAAACTCAGGAGTAATTATTTATCCTTTGCTGATGACGAGACTATTGTGATGGAAAGATTCTACGGAAGGATCGAGGAGATATGGGAGCTCGACTACTGTGGAGAGATCGTACCGATGTTCCATGTTAGATGGGACAAGAACGTGGAAAAAGAAGGCCGCTATTTCACCACAATGGTTATACCAGATGCCAAATCAACAAAGAACGCCTCTACAAAAATGAGCCTTGGGTACTCGCTGGCCAAGTTGATCAATGCTTTTTTATTATCGACCCGTCAAAGCCCAACCGTGTTGTAGTTAGGAGGGGCAAGAGGAGCATCATCGGAATGGAAGGAGCCGCCAACGAGCAAAACTTCGACAAAAACGGCGACCCAAAGATCGAAGAGGAATTCGACAAGTACTTTGACATGCCTACTACTACTAAAGTAAGAAGGAAGACCATACTGCCTACTAAAGGTTGTCCATTCACAAGAAGAAATCTCAAAGTGCACGGGATAAAGTATTCAACCGCGACGAAAAAGGGCAAGAAGATTGTGAAGAGACACTAGCAATTGTGTGACTTTTTGGTGTATTAATTCGTGATAATGTGATATTAGTATGGCTATTAGTTAGAGACTAAAACATATAATGTGATATTCGACAAATTCACATTTATGTGTGACAAGCACACACACATATATATAATATATATATATATGATTTCGGAGGTTTTTTTGAATAAATATGCATGTGTATGTGCTTGGTTTTAAATATATTTGTAACATATCATTTTTAAATAAAGAATTTTTTTTGACCCAACCAGGATTCGAACCTGGCTGCCACAGGTCTCTGAATATGCATCATAACCACTAGGCTAGTGTGTGTTTGCTGTCCAAGTACAGCCTCGCGCCGTTTATTTGGCTAAGTGCCTAGGTTCTATGGCGCATTACTCCGGAATGCGCCACAGTTTTAACCACGTGGCGCATTTGAGTAATGCTCCTAACTGGTACTTAGCCAAAACAGCTCGCTACTTCTCCTTTTCCCCTTCCACTTTCTTTTCCCCAATCTATCTCGCCCGAATCCGCTGGAGCCCGCCCCCACCGCCTCTCTGTCGTCGCAAACCCTAGCAGAGGAGGAGCCGCCGGAGCCCTAGCAGAGGAGGAGCCGCCGGAGGAGGAGTCACCGCGCCGGAGCCTGCCACCCTCATTGCCGGAGCCCTAGCCACCGCTGTGCCGAAGCCCTAGCTGCCCGTGGAGGAGGAGCCGCCGGAGGAGGAGTCGCCGCGCCGGAGCCTGCCACCCTCGTCGTCGTCGACCACCATAGCCGCAGCATCGGAGCATGGTTCGTCCCTCCCACCCCCACCCCACTCTGATGCTCCCCTGCGACTCTGCCCCTGCTACATCCCTGTGCTGAAGCTGGTGGCGGTTAACCATGGCTTTCTGCACTTGCATTTGATGGCCATCCAGCAACCCAACATTGTTCCTCTTTGCTCGTTATTGGTCTGAATACTTGCATTGATGCTTTCTGGATCGCATATAAATCATATGCTACCAGTATCTGTGTGATATTGGTCAAACTAACACTTGTTTAGGTTTTTTGAACAACATTCTGGAATGATGTTCCTATGGTGCCCTCGGTACTAGGGTATGCACAGTAGTGACTTAAGAAATAACCTAAAATCCAAATATCATGCCCAAGAAATTCATAAAACCTTCAGGTAAGAAATTTAGGAATTCATAAAAGCTTCAGTTAAAATGAATAATTTTGAGATATGTTGAGCATTCTATTGAGCATTTTGTTCAGACTTCAATTGAGGTACCACAAGTGCAGTCTAAGGTTCTTTATTTTGGAATCTGTTAGATTTAGGTCATCCAAATTGAGGTATTTCTAGTGATTAAGTACCAGTAGTCCAATCGTGCTCATCTATTTTGACTTCATAGCTTGTACATGTGTTGTGAGACATGTTTGGATTCAAACCATTGGTTTGAATTCATCCGTTGTGTATTGCACTATATAGTTAATTATGTGCTACTATCTACTTGCTGTCAATTTTGGCACAATAATTTGTACTGTGGGATATTCTGGAATGTTTCTGCATATACTCTAGTTTAGTTCTAGGGGAATACTTGATAGTGTCGATGTTGTTAACTTGACAGTACACACTATGTTTCTACTGGTAGTGAGATGTGTGGCTATTTTCTATGTGTCCATAATCTTCCCAGTACACACTATGTTGCTACTAGCAGTGGGATTTTCTATAAATTCTATTGCTTGATGATGTCTGTGTGCAAGGTGCTGTCATCAACCTTGATGAAGTTTTGGGCCAGTAGATATTCCACAAATTTTCTATAACTGTGCAAGGTGTATAACAAATTTTCTCCCCTGTACTGAACTGTGCAAGGTGATGTGTGTACTATAACTTGATATCCTGTGTTTGTGCGCGAGAAGAAGAGAGCCTATGTGTGTACTATAACTGCTACTCAGTTTTCATTCAATAAAAGCACAAGTATACTATATCTGTTATTCAAACCAAGTATACTTGCATTTGATGGCCATCCAGCAGCCCATCCAGTATAATAGATACATGATGGACTGGTACTATATCTGTTATATATATACTGTGCATGTGGATGATGGATATGATGGATGCTGGGGTCAATGCATGGGGCTGTCAATATGGGGATGGGGTGTTTTATCTTGCAGGGATTTCATTTGAGTTGCCCATTTCTCCCGAAGTGTCGATTCACTTCCGTTTCGGTTGAGAAATGGGCACTCCTAGGTCAAAAAATTAGCAAAGGTCATGCCGAATTTTTTGGCCGATATTTGTGCTAACTTTTTGCCTCTTTTAAATAGAGTAGTGCAAACATGTCGGGCAACAAGGAGTCTGGCCCTTCTAAGCACATGATCAGCGTCGAAGAACAAGCTAGACAGGCCAACCAGTCATTCTGGCAGGGGTCCCAACAGGAGGAGGAGGAGGCGATGAGGATGACACCACCACCGGAGGAGGAGGCGACCGTCGCCAGAGCTGCTGGGGCCAATGAGGGCAGAGATCCTGATTATGAGGGGGACGAAGACGACTATGATGGAACTAGTGAAGGCGGCGGCAAAGAGGATGACACCACCGATGGCGGCGAGCGCACGGATGGCGGTAGCGGCAACCCGGCCGCTTCTCAGAAGAAGAAGAAGAAGAAGGAACAGAAGGAGCGGAAGGTGCCAGTGCTCGCCATCGTCTGCGATGAGTTCACTGAGGTCACAGAAAGTGGCCAACCCATTGCGCCAGAGGCGATTGCTAAAGGGTATGGCATGCAACTCGGGTGCATCGTCCGGGAAAGCATGTCGATCAACACGAAGTACATCAGACATGCTGACCATGCAGCTTTGGTCGATAACCTCCTTAAGAAGCTTCACAAGCGATACAGATTCCCAGAGCAGTTTAGAAATCTCGAGAGAAATAAGAACCCGGTGAACAAACTAGCCCTCACGAAGATGAGCAACTCCTTGAGCAGCTGGAAAACCCGGGTGAAGAATAGCATTGACAAAGGTGAAAGCTGGGAGGTTATTAGTAAGAAAAATCCGATGCTCGACGAAGAGGAGTTTAGGATATTCAAGGCGGATATAGCTACCGCCGACGCTATAAAATGGACTCAATGGGGAAGGAGTATGTGGGAATAGAACATAGGTAACCACCGCCTTGGAAGCGGTGGTTACAGAGGGAAACATGCCATTTGGGACAAGGAGGACGCCGAGCTTGAACGCCTTGGTAAAGACAACCCTTGGCTTAAAAACACGGACTTGCAGCTTAGGCAATTTGTTCGGGCCCGCTACTACCTGGACAAGAAAACAGGGGAGTTCATCACCGACGATCTAGAGGTGAAGGCATTCGAGAAGAAGCTGGTAAGGAATTTATCGCCGATCTCAAGTCTATTGCGTTCTAATTAAGATAATGAAGTCAAGAATCTAAATGGGTTCACCTTTCCTTGTCTCTGAGGAGGAACTGAACGCTCTCGCCATGAGTCGTCCCCAGATTCGGCGGAGCCGTGGGACACGGTTTTCAACAGGCGACCAATGCTTACAAGAAGAGGGACAAGGGTTGCCGCCCCTCCTGGCCGTGTGTCCGGCTTGACGAGCATGAAGTTCAAGGAGTACTACAAAGAGGACGCCAAGAAAAGAAGGGAGAGGAAGAACCAGGATAAAGCCGCTGTTGCAGAGCTGAAGATGAAGGTGCAGACACTGGAGGAGAAGGCGGTGGACCAGAAAACGGTGGACAAGTTAGTGGAAGAGAAGCTCCGCTCGATGATCCCGCCTGAGTTTTTTGAGGGGCTTACTGCTTGGAATGCGGGAGTTCGACAGGGGCCGATACATCTGCCCAGCTTAAGCGGCAGCAACTCGGGCATCAATGTTACCGTGTCCCCGGACCTGGTGACCCCGCCGGCCATCAACGTCGGGACGCAGCCCCTCGTTTTGGTCACACCAATGCCCCTCCCGCCAAAGATACCAATAAGGCACAGCCGACAGCGGTGGTGCTTCATGAGGCACCCGAGCGGGAGATTGCAGATGATAGGCCGGCCGCCAGCATCGACCGTGTCTCTACATTAGCCGAGATCGACGCTATCACCAAGGTAACTAATTAGTTAGTGAACGTCATCTACTTTATGCCTTTGATGCATGACTGTTGCCATCTCATGATGCCCAACAACATGTTTTTGTCTCAGGACACTTCTTGCGTACTCCTGCTTAAAGATGTCAGCGGTGAGTTGAAGGATGTTGCCAAGGGCACTGTTATACAACCGGCGAGCCGCACGATGGACAACAATCCAATGGATGATGACATGATGAGGGTCAGGTTGGCTCGAGTGTTGCCAGGGTGCGATGACATGGACCCCCCTTTCAACCTCAGGGAGCCGACGAACACAAGACCCTTGGGGAATGCTACAACTGGCCCTTGACATGGCCGAAGACCCATATTCGTCTTGCGGGAGGGGGGGAGCACCGGCGCCACCTCTCGACCCATCATCGCCCGACCACCACCTCGGAAGCCAGTAGCCACCGTTGTCACCACCACCAGCCGTCACCATCAACTCTTGGCAGCGTGTGCACCGCCACATGGCAAAGACGTTGTGCCGCAACCGCCGTCGCCCCCGCTACCACCATCACATGATGGCACCCATGAAGATGATGATGAATTGGTCAACGTTGCCGACTTCATTAACACCGCCGCCGCCAAATGATTGTATATGCCTTCTATGGATGAAGAACCCTTCGCAGCTCGCGACGACCATCAAGCTGGTCGGCCCAATACATGCACGCAGCACCTGGTCTTCCATGGTCTTTCTCAAGAGACGCCTCCGGCCGCCGATCCACCACAAGAGAAACCGGGATTGGTTTTCAGCCCCAACACACTCCGAAAGGCGACTAATGAGCAGATGGCAGTGGCTGACACTGTTGTGAAGAAGAAGCACTACAGGAAGAGAGATAATAATAATAACAAGAAGGGTGCGAGCCAGCCTCTTCCGAAGAGGATCCGGGGTTAGGACGCCGTCGTCGTACCATCCACACAATTTGGCTTGCCCTTAGTGCATGCAGCTGGTGATCCGATATTGACTCTGGATATGATCCACATTGCGGTTGGAGCCATGTTAACTTTGCACGAGGGTGTCAAGACACTAGAGGCCCTCCTTCTTAAAGACGAAGATCCAAATTACCCGGTTTTCACGGCCAAGGTGCCATTGGACGTGGGCTTCGTCAATGAACCCCCCGCGGATATATTCTTCATAGCGTTCGAGGACATATTCAAGCTGTTTCTCACGAAACGGCTGGACTATAACTTGGTCCGCCTATACGCGCTCAATTTGGTGCTCACGGTCAAGAGATAAAGTACCCCGGAAATCGCGATAGTGGATCCCTACTACATGCGGGACAGCCAGTTGGTCGAAGGATCAGAGACACGGACCAAGGCCACGGCGTACCTCGAGAAGTTCATGGTGGACAATAAGAGGAAGGGCACACTTCTTTTGCCTTTCTTTCCCGAGTAAGTACACACACTCGCTCATCGCCACCGTAACTTATGCATTTCTTATAGATTTCTTTCCTTTGCTCTTTTTCCAACATTCCGTTCCAATTGTGTTGCGCAGAGACAAATACTGCACACTCATCGTCCTTGCCCCGAGGTATTCACTAGCCACGTATTTTGACTCGGGAAGTTTGACGAAGAAGAAAGACTACACCAGAATAAGGGGTGTTCTCAATGAGGCTCGCGAGGGCTACACCAAGAAGGGATGCACCTTCGTAGATAAGGGGGAATGTATCAAGGATGGCAAACACGTGTTCAAGCACGTGCTCGACTTCCCCTGCGTCAAGCGATCGATCTTGGCGTAAGGAGGCCTTCTACGTCCTCCATCACCTTAAAGGCTATGTTCGGGATTGCCATAACCTAACGCTGCCATCTAGTCTCCGAGGATGGGCCGAAACTTTCACGAAAATCGATGATGCTGATCTTAGAGAAGACTTCCATCGCATTCAGATGAAGTTGTCGCAAATCATCATTGAAGATGTCAACACAAGGGGCGGTGCCCTACAACAAGCCAGAGGGTTGAGTAAGAGGGAGATCGAAGAACGCCTCCGTAAGGTGGTGACACAAGGGCGTGGATGACGAAGAGGGCTATCTACCGTTCGGCCGGCGAGAAGAGGAAGTCTTCATCATGATCGATGTGTGCCTCTAGCATGATCCAGTGTGTGTATATTCTTGATGGACGCCTGCTGTATTAGTGTGTGTGTGTGTCATAAACTTTACTATCTCGTGGTCGAAATGGTCATTGTTGTTACACTTAAACTATCTTGTGGTCGTGTTGTCGTTGAACTTATTGCTTCTATGATGATCTAACTTTTAGGTTTATGGATCCTTTGTTTTATATTCTATGAACATATATATATATATATATATATGGATGTGAACCCTTTATTCATTCTTTTCATTGTATTTTTACTAATATGCCTTGTCGTCTATAGAGATGGCGACGAGGTGGTATGTGGTGTACATGGGTAGGGTTCCAGGAGTCTACGAGGAGTGGGAGGATTGCCACAAACAAGTGAACAAGTTCAGCGGCAACATCTACAATGGATACGCGACTAGAGAGGAGGCGATAGCCAAGTGGAGGAACCACTTGTGGAAGAAGAACCGGATGAAGATATTGGTCGGGCTAATGCTCTTGCTCACCATTATCACAGCTGGATTCTATTTGATCCTAGTGTAGGCGGCGGTGGTCACTTCATATTTGTAATGTGAGATGATACGAACTTTGTATTCGGCGCTTGTGTAAAAATTTGGCACTTGACACTATATATGTATCTCGATCGGGCTCTAAGTGTTTGTATTATATATATGTCGGTTTTCATGCATCTACTACTTGTGCAATGTATTTTATACTCATCTGGATAAATACTGTATAAATACCTGATTATATACCAGGAAAGTATTTTACTTCGAATACATATTACACAATCAGTGGCGCATATAATTATATAGTTAGTGGTGCATGGGCTTTCTGTGGCGTATATATGTAAATGCGCCACAGAAGTTCTTCCTGTGGCGCATATGAAGAAATGCGCCTGCGCCACAGGAAGTAGTTATCAGTGGCGAGGTAACAGTGGCAACAAAGATATGCGCCACAGAAGTCCCATTTCCATGCGCCACAGATAGGCTGTTTCCTAGTAGTGCCTTCGGCTAGTGTTCGGGAAGGCGGGAGGGGGAAGAAGAAAAGGACGGGAACTCGGCCTTCTCTCGCTGACAGGGCTGGCCCACCCTCGTTTTCGCTTCATCCGACGTTCCCAGAGCGTTCCTGACTCCCCGGGATCGGTCTGAAAACTTCGGACGAAAGTTAGGCCAAATCCGTACGAAACCGGCATTCTAGGAACGCGACTAGGCGAAAAATCGCCGTTCGGACGAAAAAACCGCCCTAAGAACGACGTACTGAGAACCCGAGTGAAGATGCTCTTGGGCCTTACCGAAGGGCAGAGTAAAAGACAGAGGCACGCATGCGGTATGCACACACGCTCAATTCGCACGGCATGATTTGGTGGGTATTGATCCCTGGAGATTCCGACGGTGCCCCCACACATCATCAGATGCCGTTGGACGCAAGCATGAGATGCCCCGGCCGGATCTGGATTCCTTGCTTCGGTAGTACAACAGCTTACCTCGCGGATGAACAGCTAGCTTGTCGTACCAACGAATCTTGGAGAGGTTCGAGCGGTCGGTGGCTCGGTGCACCGCATGCTTGTCAACATGACAGTGAAGTTTTGGTATCATATCTAATGGACGGTTGTCCTACCATGATGATATACTCGTCCCAAAATATGGATTCAGTCCAAGTAGAAAAAACACGGATAAAATCCAAGCAAAAGCTAAATTAGCCATCTAAAAAGGCTCATATTTTGGAACGGAGGTAGTATATAATTTACCATTTTAGCAATATTTGTGTACCAATTTGAGAAAATAGGCAAGAATCCCTGTACGCGGCATAATTAGTAGTACTCCATATCATTTCACTATAGTAATAACAAAAATTCCTAGTTCACCGTCCAAGTACTGTAGACAAAAACACGGATAAAATCTAAGTAGAGGATATATAATTCATCAATCTAGCAATATTTGTGTCCCAATCGACAAAATAGGCAAAAATCCCCGTGCGCGACAGTACTCCATATCACTTCACTATAGTAATAACAAAATTCCTAGTTCACCGTCCATGACCGATCAAGGGTGCCAATTCAATAACGTTTCAAGTTGGTACGGCAATGTATCGGCGGATCGTGAGGAGGGATGGCTGATGTTAATTTGTTGTGTTTAGATCAACGCACATGCGGCATTACTATAACGCAGTTCATACCGTTGTACTATATGTATATATATAAGTGATCTTCCCAAGTGCGTGTACAATCAAATTAGGGATAGCTTCGTGATTGCCTTAAGAATACCGTGCCTAGAATTGACCAAGTCCAAAACAATTTGGCACGGGTTTAGTTAGGACGGTAATGGACTGGCCAGATTAGTCAAATAATAATGACCTAGGGAAAGCTGGAGGGCGACGTGAACTATTGGTTCAAAAATAAGACAAGATGTGCACACGATCTTAGTTTTGCCAAATTATAGGGTGCATGCTCACAAACGGACTCACGACATCTTGTCCACCTACACCCAGGAATTTGATGAAACTAAGATCATGTAGCACATTGGAACCAAACCTTCGGTAGACAATAAACACCTGGAACAACTATGGTGTGACGGGCCTTACCATGACACGCATGAATCATGATGAATCACACATCAACATGCCTCTTGCCGTTGCATGGAAACACCCGTAGCCGGAACCCTTCGTTCTTTAAGACTATCTTCCGCACATTCGCTCCTTACAAATCCCCGTGGACAGTGGAAGAGTTTTATGTTTTCTTCTTCTTTGTACCATAAGACGCACAACCACTGAAGGGCATCTTTGATTCAAAGAATTTTAATAGAAACTTTGAGATTCGAATCCTTATGAATTACTTTGTGATAGTCGTTTGACGTAGGATTGAATCTCACAAGGTTTTTGCTAATAAATGCTTTGCATTATATTTTATAGGAAACTGAATCCACTTAAACCTCTTGGTAAAAGTCATCCATTTTTTCTGTGATAAAATCAAACAATTTTTGGTTGGTGAAAATAAAATGTTATACTATTGGAATGACTATGTCATTGCAATCATGTTTTTTTTCTTCTATTTTTGGGTGTTTAAAATCATACGAATCAAATTGGTCCATATACTTGTTGGCACACAATCATATCTCTCCATGGATGGATCACGCATGTGGATAAGTAGTGGTGGAGTCCATGGTTGATGGGCCAGTACGTGCAAGCAACCAAGATAATGCATGATGCTGCCACCCTTTACAGGAGCCGTGGCTTTTGGTAGAAAGGGATCGTCGACAGGCGGGGCACGCGTGAATTGCGCACTTCCGCGCGCGCGGTGCAAACATCCATCCATCACATTCTTTTGCTGATAAGGCCAGGGGGGAGATTCCATTCCATTGATTGAAGGGGACCAAAGCAAGATGCTAAGATAGCAAGAGATTACACTGTCACTTGCTTTACCACAATCTTAGGCGTATCTTATAGGGTGGATCCTATGTGTATTTCTCCAAAGAAAAAAGAAAAGAAAAATCACACCCTTGCAGATTCTCAAGCGTGTGACTGTGTGCCTGGCTAGGACTAGGAGAAATGGAAAACCTTCTTGGGTCTCCAAGTTCTTGGCCATGCTTATTCTCGAGAAAATAGCTAGGATTTTGAGAACTGCATAATGGCTAAGGCATGCACAAGTCAAAACTTGAAATGCAAGTTAAAATTCGTCGATGGTACTGAAGTCTTGCCAGATGAATAAGTCAAACCAAACATAAGAAAAAGATTTGCCAAAGGGTGTTCAAAGTTGTTCGTGATAATGTGATGTGCCTAAAAGGAGGAAATATAGGTCCACGTTAATTATCAGCGAAAGGTCCTGCACCTATCGAGATCCTTATCGTATCTCCAAGTCAAATGTGGTTGCAAGCATAGGGCACTAGCTATATCCGGTTAACTTTTGCGATGGTGTTTGTCGATGTCATGGTAAGTGCCCTTTCAAACCACTTTAGATGTTCCCTTAAAGCTTGGCCACCTTACCCAGCACTAGAAGCCACTCTTGCGGGTTAATTCTAGTAACAAACTAGTAAGTGGATTTTTCCATGTGTTACCTGTTGTATCTGGTATATACGTACAATAACAAGAATCCACTAACATGTTTCCTTTTTACTTACAAGTAGTACTCCCTCTATTTAAAAATATAAAACATTTTAGTTTGTGAAACAAATGTATCTAGATGTCTTTAGTGTATTGATTCAATCCGAATCTATACATAAAAGTCGCCTAGATACATTTGTTTCACAAAGTTAAAACGTCTTACATTTCTATTTCTAGAGGGAGAGAGTACGAGCAGCTCCAAAGGAAAGCTCATAAAGAGCAGATAGCACATCTGCAAGCTGGACATGCATGTGGACCGGCAATTGATCACTAATTGGCCAATTTGGCCCTCTTAGGCCCCAAGAGCCACAAGAAAAACTAAGAGCAACTTGAAGGGCAGAGTATCTCTGAGCTCCCTGAATTTTACTCCGAGGACTCGTACGACTTGTCTTCTCTCTCTCCATTGAATTATGCGCACGGGATTAGGATTCGAAATTGCTTCACACACGACAATTCACATCCGATCCCTGTACGATACATCCTCCACCTTGTGCTAGTTTTTTTTTAATTCTCCACCTCGTGCTTAACTGTGCTAATTAATCCTGTCCCACATGGCCATGTCCAGCCCAAGCCCAAACCCGCAATATCCTCCGCATCATTTGTTGTGCTTTTAACTACCGCATCATATATTTTGAAAAAAATACTACTACCGCATCATATTTGCTCTCAGTTATCGAATTAGAATCAAAAGTACCATACACAACGGTAGTACTTGACTACTTGTACATGTTAAGTTCATGCCATTCACTTCTGCCTGTTGGAGCTTGCATCGAGCTCCTAAATCAACTTAGAGCATGTTCAGTCAAGGCCCCCAACAGCCTCAAGGACCTTTTTTTGCCGGTAATTTTTTCCCCGATGGCCCAGGAGCCAAATTTACAACGGTTTGGGCCGATTGCGCTAGCTTTTCCAGGTCGAGCCCAGCGTGATGGTGGTCGTCTGCGTCCGCCAGCGGAAGGAAAATCGCGCGCCCAAATTTCGCCTGACAAGTGGATGCCACGCCGTCCTCTTCCTCCTCGACGTCGGCGTCACGCTCGTCAAGGTGGAGGTACCGAAGGACCCAGAGGCTCCAGAAAGGGTGGATCTATCGGCTCCGGTTCAGAGTGGGCTCCACGGCGGGGAATGACGGCGGCGGCGGCGATTTGGTCGACTCACGAGGCGGCAACGCTCCGGGAGGATAGCTCGAAGGTGGATCTATCGGCTCGATTCAGAGCGCGATCCGCCAGGCGGAAGGAGGAGAGAGAGCGGAAATGTCAGCGCGCCAACACCCGTGAGGGGATATGGTTTCACGCTCGGCTCGGCTCCTCGCTCCGCATATGTACCGGCCATTGGCGGAAATTCATCGTCCCCCTCAAAAATAAGTGAGGACCGACACTTTTTACGAGATCACTAGAGCGACTGATTTTTACGCAAATAGCAAACTGGCAGTTATTTTACAGTTTCAGACTGTTAATAGTCTTTGTCAGAGTTGCTCTTAGCTCGCAAGCCCAGCTCTCAATCCTTAAATCATAGAAATTTTGTGGGTTTCGGTCTTTTTACGTTCATTAGTGATGCTCTAAGCAAACTGAAAAGAAAGGGGCAAAGTGAGCAACGAGCTGAACTGATCCAAGTCAAGCCCTGACCTTAACCCCCCTGACCCAAACCGTGGCGCTGTTTCGCATGAAATATCGCTGCAACGTTGGATCGTACGCGTATCGGACGGAAAATGTCGTGCGTACTGTAGAAAACACTACGCAGGAGATTCTTATATGTTATCTCTTATCTTATCTTGAACCTAATTTATTAGTGGGGATGAGCTGAGATCGGATTCTAATCCCTTCCTTATGGTTGGACCATAGAAGCTTGGAGGTGCATACTAAATATATGTTTTTTTTGTGGTGTGAAGGTGATGCCATGGGGCACTTACTGAAGATTCCTCTCACTAGATTGTGACAGGGCACCGCCCAACCCATTACTAATCAAGTCAAGGGATCATGCTTAAATCTATCTCGTCTCATTTTTCTTAATTGTATGGAATCTAAAACTAACAGAGTAAACACAATGCCAACTAATTGCATAGAAGCAAAGTCAGGGGTAGACCCATCCCAGAAAATAAGTAGAGGCCTGAAGTGAGTGAGGGGACTGTTATTGGGCTGACTGGGGGCCTTTCTAATAAATTATTGGCCCTTTAGGCTTGAAAATGAAAAATTGAGTGGGGGCATGGCCCCACTCAGCCCTATGTAGGTCCGCCCCTGAGCAAAGTTTCAGCATAAAGCAGAGTTGTAGTGGTTTGCAACTGTCAGACGACTACAAATCAAGTTAGAGGTTAATAACTACTCCCTCCGTTTCAAGTTATAAGATACGAACCTAGCAAATCACTTACTTCCAGACAGAGGGAGTAGATACAAATTATAAGATACATGTGAACCTAGCAAATCCAAGTCATTTATTTCCGAAGGGAGGGACTAGTATGAAAGAGCTAGTGGATATTTGATGCACGTGAGCACCGGTGATCCCGCTTTGAAAAAAAAAATTCAAATATCGTATTTTTGAGTTCCAAAAAATTATAAAAATAAATCAGGATATAGCCCGTGATTTATACCACAAACATGCAGAATCTCATTTCGAAATAATGTGTATTTTGCGTTATACAAAAATGATAAAATTGTAAATATATAGTATAGTGATTTCGAATCACAAAAAAAGATCACACTTTGTCATTTTGTGTAGCTCGAAATACAAAGCATTTTGAATTGATAGTTTGCACTACGGTTTATAGGATACATCATTCGCAACTTTAGGATTTTGTTTTATGATTTTTGAAAGTTAAAAGTGTAGTTTTTATTTTTTTAATACTAAGGAGGAAGCACCGGAGTAGTACTTATATCAAAATTAGGAACTTGTGAGTGTGAATGCTGCAAAAAAAAAGGAAATATGAAGGCACCAGCTAGAAAAGTAGCAAGGGAGATTCTTTCCCGCGGGGGGAGGGAATCAACGAGGTGGGCACTCTGCATCGCATGCATGTTGGTTGTGTCGGTTTCTCTCTGCCACGCCACGTAGGCGTGTGGCCGTCTGTCAGCGAGACAGGCGCATCGAATCGCCGCGTAGGCGGGGCCCACCACTACAGGAAAGAGGAATATATCCGCTACTAGTAGTACTCCAGTACATGTCAGTGGCACAGATAATGGCCGCTCCCAAAAGGAGAGCAAAAGGGAAGAGTGGATATGATATGCGGCAGTTTGCGACCGTCCGCATGCGCAGCACCGGAGTCGCACCAGAATTCCCCACCAAGAAAGCGACTTTTGGAGATTCTGCTAGCAGTATAGGTTCTCACTGTGAAACAAAATTCCTGTGGGAATTTCATGCGATCGAAATCCTATGCCAATTTTTTCTCTCTAGATTTTAATATTTCAGGACTGGCTTTCAAACCGTGTAAGAGCATGACTAACAACAACCTCAAATCGGTAACCCTTAAATCGTGAGTACAGGTGCCTGTACTCGCGACAACGGAGAACAGTGCATGTAAATTCAACCCTTAAATCGCAATTTAAACTGAAATTTAAATTAACGAGGGAAGATCGTGCGCGCGTTCATCATCCAGTACATACATATTGCAAAACTACATCTAAAAAAATAGTGTTGGGAGAGCTCGCGGAGGACGCCGCCGCGTCCTGGTATGTCTAAAATGAGAGCTCCTAGTCGGCGGCGAGCTCTAAGTCGCCGCCTGCCGTCATCGGCGAGCTCCTAGTCATCGAGGACGATCATGTCGACGTCCATGTCGTCGACGGATGCCAGTCCGACCTCCACCTCCTCGCCGCGGATGGCGACGACCGTCTCCTCGATCTCCTCCTGCTTCTTGGAGAGCTTGACGACGGCGAGCTCCTCCTCCTCGCGCCGCTTCTTGGCCTCGAGGTCGGCGAGGGACGCAGCGAGCGCTGCGCGGACAACCGCCGCCTCCTCCTCCTCATCTCCATGGCGCAGCTGGCGGGAAATGACAGGACGAGCTCGCGGAGGAAATGCCTCCACGAGCTCGAACCACGGGCGCCGCAGTCTTGTGTGGCGGCGTAGGGAAAGCAGAAGGCGGGGATCATCCCCCAGTTTGTCCAGCGCATGCAGGCGCGCTTCTTGGCCCCGACGGAGCGGATGCGGCGCCGCTCCTCGTCGTCACCGCCGGGTGCGCGACGGTCACTCCCTCCTCCTCCTCCCCCAAGCACGGCCGCCGCTGAGTCCGCAACTCTCGCTCCTGCTCGCCATCTCTCTCTCGCGCAGAAATGAGAGGAATTGCTCGTCGGAGTACGCGCGGAAATGCGGCGGCGGCTAGGGTTTGCGGCGGAGGGACACGGGTTCTAACCCGTCTCCGCCTGCCCGGCCGATAGAAATAGGGGCTGCAACGGGCCTTTCACAGGCCCCTGTGAATTCCGTTTATGGGCCGGGCCGTTTACATGCGCTGTTAGCTCGACGGCCCGGCCACAAGCCCGTGTAACCGCCAGAATTTTAAGGGCGCCGACGTTTTAAGGGTGCTATTAGACTTGCTCTAAGAATATTTTCCTTGTGGTACCAATCTTCATATGACTAAAAAAAGTTTTCCTTGCTCAGGTATCAACGTTTTCATGCGTTTATATTTCTTTTTTTTTTTTGAACGGGAGACATTTTTTTCTTTTGTAAGGGCATCTTCACGGGCATGACCCAATTCGTCTGAACACATCCGAACGGGCGTGCGGGATGTGCGCGGCCTCTCCAGCGGCACGACCCATCCAGACCGATGCGCCCGACTCAACCCATCGGCGCACTAAATTTGCGTTCCCGATGCGTCATGCGAGGACGCAGGCGGTCAAAGAACGTGTCCTCCAGCGTGTGCCACTGGCCCACTCGACCGGTTAGCGTGACACCGATTCAGACGCGCACCGGCACCAATTCAGAGGTGCGGGCGGCAGCTTGACTGGCGGCAGCCTTTGCCATCGATACTGACGGGACGTCAGCCTGTGACCGACGAGACGTCGTCTGAGTTCCTGACGCAGGGCTACGATGAGGACGCCTTCGCCGAACAGGCCATTGCGGCCAGCGCGAAGGACGAGGACACCCCGTGGGGCAGCTACCAAGTGGCCGTCCAGCTCCACGGCCTGGTGGCGTAGGTGAATGTGCAGCTGCCGGGTGTGCGCCGCCGATCGCGCCCGAGGAGGGGATGGATGGGTGGCCAACGTGGCCTGGGCTGGTGATCGACCAGCCCGCTCCTGCTCCGGGTCTGCCACCGGTGTACATCTACCTCGACCCATAGATGGACGGGATGGCGCCGGCGGCAAAGATTAATAGCTAGGGCTAGTTTAAATTTAGTTTTTTATATTTTGAATATAAATTAGGTATGAATATATATGAACTTTGCAAGTTTTAGCGCCTAATTATTTTTGTTTGAATTTTAAAATAAAATTCGTTGGCCAGACACGTACAAATAGGTCACGCCGCCAGGCGCTGTTGGCCGGACAGGCCGGACCACGGCCCAAGTCCTCCCGCGGCCCGACCTAAACGGACGTTTTGGGTCGCAGTTTGGCCTGGTTGAGATGCCCTAAAGCGTCAGATTCCGATCACCACATATATGTGGTCATCATGTATTTCCTTTTTCATAACCCTCAAAAAAATGTATTTCCTTTTTCATAACCCTTGAAAAAATGTATTTCCTTTTTCATAGGATCATACGGATTGGACATCCAGCTACACAAGTTGTATATCTGTTTTTTTTTGCCAGCCACGGTTCTTCGAATTTTATAACTTGTGAACTAAATTGTTATTCCCCGAAAAATTATACTCCTACTATTTTTATTTTTGTTTGCCTATCACCGTTTGTCTACCAACGGCGACTCATTTGCAATCCATCACTTCTCTTGGTAACTGTTAGATTGATGTAACAGGGTACTAGCAGCACCGAGGAAAAGATATCCAGCACTAGATATGTGCACATCAAGCACGAGAGAAATTCCTTTCGATCGGCTAGTTGGTTTCTGTGAGAATCTTGTGCATGAGTCGGAGCAACTCTAGCAGATCCCGAAATCTGGCCGAATCTTAAAATAGCTGTTCCTTTATTTTTTTTACCGGGAATGAAAAACTAGCGACCAGATCCCTACACACGCGGGCTGCGCGACCGAACCGAGTGCGACCCGTACTCGTTGAGAGATTTGCGCGGGAGGGACATTTCAGCTCGCCATGTTCCCACTTCCGTGCCGCCGCTGCCATCGGTCTACTGCTCCCACGCCCTCCGACGCGCCGCGTCCCTTAATCGAAGGCATGGATCTGACCGAGTCGCGTGCCCTCAACCGCCTCCTCCAGCCACTCCGCGGCTCCGAGATCTTGCATGGGTGCCCCGGCCGCCGGCGTGGTTGCTCATAGCATAGCCTCTGTCGAGGGGAGAAGAGGAAGCGCACGACACCCACATCGTTCCGCAAGGCACACAAGTTGTCATTCCCGCCTCCACGGGCCAACCGGAAGAGCCAACCGACGTGCCTCTCTGACTCCCAAGCCACGACCTCGCATGCAAAAGACGTCGGGGTGAAGCCGAAGAAGCTGCCCGTTCTCCCAATCCGCGGCAGCCTGCCTCCCGCCGCCCCTTCTCCAGCCGTCGGCAACGTCCCATAAGACAACCACCACGATGTC
This sequence comes from Avena insularis, assembly GCA_023614405.1. Taxonomy (NCBI): domain Eukaryota; kingdom Viridiplantae; phylum Streptophyta; class Magnoliopsida; order Poales; family Poaceae; genus Avena; species Avena insularis. The sequence continues at coordinate 458,954,946 of CM042696.1, read as the reverse complement.
GGCAACATGTTCGCCAAGAGTGCCCAAGGTATGAAATACCAACTTTTCCCGACGCGGTGGCCTAATCTTCTTGATTTGCGGTTTTGCGATTATAGCTACGATGCACACGAAATTTCATCTTCGTTTGTGAATTTACTTAACGAGAGTGAGGGTAACTTCAATGACAGGCCACTCGATTCTTTCGGTATGGATGGGGAGGAGGTCTAGGAAGGAGGTGGAAGAAATCAAGGAGGAAGTGTTCGATTCTTCTCAAAATGGAAGGAAGAAAGAGCGGTGAACTATACCGAAATCGAAGACACTTGCTTGGTACGGGTATGGTCGATGGTGTGCATGGATGCGGTGACCGGCACGAGTCAAACAAGGAATCTCTAATGGCAATAGATCAAGAAAAAAATATTCAAGCTCATGTCTCGGGTTGTTTCACCGGTTGCTCGCTCGTATAGATCTCTAGAAGGACGACATTACATGATCACAGCATGTTGTAGCCGTTGGAGTGGAGCTATTTCAAAAACTATGAACTATTGCATCGATTTATTAAAATTTGCATATTTGTACATTGCCTATTGAAACTGTTAAAAATTGTTCTACGGTTCTGCTTGGGCCGGCGTGGAAAAGATCCCCATATCCATACCTGCTTATCCCCGAAACAAGTCCACATAACCCCTCTATCTATTGTGTTTCGGTCTCTAACCCCCCTAAGTATGAAGTGGATCATTTAACCCCCACAAGTATCCAAAACCGGACAAATTACCCCCTCCAGCCGCAAATGGCTGTTCTGGAAGCGGTTTTGGCCACACACGAGTCAAGATCGGCTTCATCAAGAACCTTCCGAAGAGCGAGTGTGCGCCTTGGTCATGTACGAGCGCGCACTTACAGAAGAGGCCAGCTTTGGGTGCCGCCGACGCCGACCTGTCGAGCTCCAGGAAGATATGGATGGCCGGCCTCTCCTCCTCCCGCACCACCCAATCCGGCCTCCTCCTCCCACACCACCATGTGGCAAAACCGCTTCCAAAACCACCATCAGCACCTGTGGGGTAATTTACCCGGTTTTGGATACTTGGGGGTGTTAAATGACCCACTTCATACTTAGGGGGTTAGTGATCCAAACTCGATACATAGGAGGGTTATATAGACTTATTTCTTTATCCCCCATTCCAGACGCGTTTTATAGGCTGCGAATCTATGGGATCTGCTATTTTTTTGGAAACGAGCATATATTAATATCACACGGATACCAATTACACCCAGCCTCTGCAACAACGCATACCCTATTGGCAATACGGATGCACACAACCAAAAAAAAGGAAGAAAAATTACAAAAAAGAAAAGTCTCGCTACAGTGATTAGATCCTTAGTAGCAGCGGCACTAACCCCACCAGAACAACACCAGAAGTCCAACATCTTCAATAGCGATGCCTTCAAGAAGGAAACAGAGCACAAGCACCGTCATTGCCCGATCAAAGATCATAGGTTTTCACCTTGGAGAAAGTCCTCGCTCACAAAACAATGCTTTCAACAAGGTCATTGCCAGGCACAACCAATTGGTCAGACCTTGGATTTTCACCCTGCAAGGTAAGACTGTGAACTCCTCTTGTGCTGCCGCCCCCACTTTCCGATGCCGCTGCTACAATTCACGAATCACCAAGCCAATTCCTCATCGCCACCAGGACTCGAGCCACCATAGCTAGTCCACCAATCTTGGCTTCCATGACATTCTCCGCACACTGACTTCACCATGGAACTAAAGACATGTTCCATGGTGGCAACAGAGTGCAGAGCTTCGCCTCGCTCCCTCTGAAACCAAACGGTCAGAAAAACGACGATTGCGCGCGACCGAATCTCATCCGTTCCAGCAATCTTCAGGCATGAATCGCCCATGGGAATTCGCCGGTGGAGCCTTCCGGAGCACGACACTGCCACCAGATCTATGGAAACAGGCTGAAGACAGATCTTCGTCTTGGCTGAGAGAAATCCTAGGACCGAGCCTCTGCCAGCAGATGCGACTCGCGCCACCATCCGTCGAGGGAGAAATAACCGCCATCAAATCTCGAGGCCGCCGCCCCGGCTTCCAGATCCCGCCGCCATCAGATTGCCGTCGGGGCAACAACCATCGAGCGCCCAAGGGGCTTCCTGCAGGGGAGAGGCCACCACGTGAGGAAGCAGCCCCGCCGCCACCGTCGGCCGGCCGGGCTTAGCCCGCCGGCGTCCTCCGGTGGCAGCGGAGGAGGAGCGGGAGGAGAAGTCGGGGGCGGCGGCGGCTTAGGGTTCCGCCCGTGCCGCCCCTCCTGAGAGCAGCGCGTGCGGACCCGTGTTCCCCTTATCATGGGATCTGCTATAGTTGCTCTTACGGTCTTACTGAGAATATTTGGGCCACCAAGGGCTGATGGAGACCACCGTTGATTTCTCCTTCTCTTTTCTTGCATCTTGACTTTAGGGCCACTGTAGTGTTTGCTTTATGCAGAAAAGCAACACAGAAAAATCAGAATTCAGAGCTACCTTGTTATCCAAAGACTTCTTTCGAGTGTTGCGTTTGCTTCGTTAATTTTTGGACCTGTATACCAGTTCTAGAGAAGAATCGCTTACACTACACTACGTTGCCAAACTAAAACAAAAAATGCGAGTCTCTCTTGGAAAAGGTTTGTTCTTTAGCTAACGCAGTTCTAGAGAAGAATCTGTTACCCTATGTTGCCAATCTACCCCACTCTAGAATCACTCACTTGGAACACTCATGGTTGATGCTGCATTTTCTGGAATCACGGTCAACTTCCATTTTAGACATAATATGTTGGTCATGATCGGATCTTGTGAGATCTTGTGGCGCCCCGTAAAAACCACTACTAAAAAATCGCGTTGTTTTTGTGCACTGCATCATCATGACCGCATGCTCATGTCATCATGCCACATTGCATTTAAGCATCGTCATATCATTATGCATTTGTTTGTCTAAAACTATTTTCAAAACGCTTAGTTTTGTTTTTCAATATTCCCGTCTTTATTTAAATTAAAACCCGGGTCTCCGAAATATTTTGTTTCGTCTACCAACGGTTTACAAACGTGTCGTTTTTAATAAATAAAATATTTAAATTATTTTTGGGAGGCAGCCAGCCAGTCCCGAAAGTCCAGTCGGCCACCTCCAGATAAAAATCCTACCTACCCCAGAACCACCCAAAACCTTTTCCACCAAATAACCTACCCAGCCCTATCCTACCCAGTCCCTCCACCTCACTCCCACCAATCGCCGCCTGCCACCTCACCCCCAGCCGCCACCTGCTGGCCCACCTGGCACCGCACCGCCCGCCAACCCTCACCCAGCCAGCCACCGCACCCCATCTGCCGCCCCACTCCCTGGACCCACCGACACACGCCACCCGCGCACACACTCCCACGCGCGGACACGCACCACCTGGGCGCACACCCCACCACCGCCGACCGTTTTTCCCGCACACGACCCGCGCGCGCGAGCAGCTTTCCGCCTCGGGCTCTCCGCCTCGAACCGGTCCCACCACCTGCGCCTCCCCACCACTCCGTGTCCCCTCCACGTGACCCCCGTCTCCTCCCTCTCCCCGTGTCGCCACCAACCCCCGCATCCGCCGTCCTTTGCCGCCGCCTGCAAGCTCCGCCTTGCCGCCCTCCCCTTCTACGTCTCCGGCCAACCGCCGACTTGGCCGCGGCCCCTCTCTCTTCGGCAACCGCCGGCGCCGGCGCCTCCCTCACGCCCAACCCCGCCCGCAGCCTCTGTCCGCCGCCGCCAGGCCTCCCCTGGCCGCCCCCTTCTGCCCCACGCCGGCCTCCTCGTCCTGCCGCTCGGGCTCGCCCTGCCACCACCGACACCACGAGCTTTTCCTGATCTCGTCGGCCTCGCCTCCGCCGGAGCGGTCCCCCGCCTCTCCACCGGCAGGCCGCCGCCTTGCCGTCGCCCTGATCTGACGACGCCGGCCCCTTCAGGTCTGGCAGCAACACCATCCTCGCCTGCCACCGTCTCCTTGTCCGCGTGTGTGTGCCGCACGTTCCGGCTGCCCTTGTTTCTAGCCGCGAGCATGAGGGGAGATACAGAGACGTTGCTCTAGAGATGTTGTGACAGATGTTTTGGTGAGGATGCCAGTTTAGTGAAGTTGTATAATATCGAAGGTGTGTGGAATGTTCAGATCCCCGAGCTCTCCGTCATGAATTCCGGAGCCACGAACCCGAAGGTCTTCTACGTGGAACATCAAGTACTCCACCGACACCCGACCCCGAATCCGAGTTCTTCGACGTGTACGACAAGATCTTCCGAAGACCACGGTACCGGCCCAAGATCTGCCATTGACGCCCGAAGCTGAAACTCCAAGATCGTCCGCACAAGTCCGATGGACGAGGCCTGAAGTGGAACCGAGGATTACGACAAGTTCTTCACGGAACACCGAGATCTGCTGCGCGAGCCCGGCGCCACGCCAAGTTCTCCTTCCCGAACGCTAAGGTCGCCGAACACCAAGGTCTTCCTCTCGGACCCGATGTCTGCCAAGATCGACACGTAACGCCAAGTCCTTCTTCCCGGATGCGACAAGATCTACTCCGTTGTCCGAGAACGTTCCCGTCGAGACCGATCCCTGTCGAACCCCGAACCCCCGGAACCCAAGATCGTCGTTATCCAATGTGTGACCCTAAGCCCCTATTTTTATAATATGACATTACTATCTGTCGCATATTAAGTTGTTCATGCATGCATACATGTTTGTGGGTATGGGGGCATTATGCCGATTCACCGCATAATTAAATATGGAGACCATGTGCGGGCTATATTTGTCTCATATGGCCCCCATTTAAATTTGTGTAGCGAACCGATGCCATGTTCCACACTGTTAATACAACATTTAAATTGCGGGGTTTCAAATAACTCGAACCGTGTAATTAATTGTCGGGACCCCGGTTCCGCTTGATATTGCCTAATTGCACCGCATCTTGCCATGCCATGCATCATATCATAAGCATGCCGGATCTTCTGCCGTAGTATTAAATATTGCATCCGGTGTTTCTTCTAGTGTTTGCTTCTTCGCGGATTAGGCCGATGAGTTGATGTGAGTATCGACAAGTTCTCCGGATATGTACCTTCGACAGTGTTTCCCAGGAGAGCATCTCATCCCCTTCTACCTATTTTGCATTTATAGTCTTTATTTCCTCCCGTTGATCTATTGCTATCCGTGTCGCGATGCTTTAGTTTCCGAGAACCAGTCATATCCTGTGTAGCCTTTATATTGCCTTGGACACCTCCTATTACCTGTGTTTGGTAGATAGGTGGCCTTGCGAGTCGTAGTTGCTTGCTCACGCACAATCTCGTGTTGTCAAGTACCACAGTTGTTGGAAGGTTGGCAGATGCTTAATGGTGGAGATGCTTAATAGTGGAGATGATCATGTCTTTAATTACAACCATTAAAATGCTAGATATAACTAATGCAGAGGCATCAGTGGGCAATAGACGTTATTTGGTTCTTCCACGCTCACTTGTGTCCCGTAGGACCCCGAGTACTTGATACCTGTTCCTTGATTTCTCGCACTATCCACATCCGGGAGGCCTTATGGACCCCCCTGAGCTAGAGCTTGATTCATTTCTATTTCTTGGGGCCACAAGTAGTTTGGGGCTTTATTACTATCCTGTACTTGTGTCATGCTTTACTACTTTATTTAAGTCTGTGCGTGGAGCACCTGTACTATTTTGGATGCGGAGTGTTTTCGCGGTATCGACAAGCCCAGTCACACTTTCAGGTTCCCAGTCGTTTACAGCCATTGACGCAAACCCTGAGTCTGTTCCGGAGCCAGCAAACTTCATTGCGGGTAGCTTAGTGGGGTGCCCCCCTGAAATATTTCTGAATCCTATGATTGCTTTGTCGTGAATGCCTTGTTGGGTTTTGAGTTGGTTTTTCCGAGGTTGATCGAGTGTGTGTTGCTATTTGTGCACCCCTGCAGGGTACTTTCTGAAAGCCGTGTTCGCGGTTATGGACGACTCGAAGCACAATATCTTGATCATAGAAAAGCATAACTAAAGTAGTGCTATAAACTTGACTTAATATATGACTAGTAATCAGATTCAACTATAACGGAATGGCTATTAAAAATGCCAACAATTGGTGGATCTGGATTGTTTGTTATATATGCCTAGTAAGTATTGCAACTCCAATGGAATGTGATAAAAGTGCCAACAACTGCTGGGTTTTGGGATTCCTCAAGACAATTATATCTGACTAGTAAATGTTCCAACTACAACGGAATGTTAACTAGAACTGCCCACTACTTATGCTATCATGATGACTCATGCTATTTATATCTGACTAGTAAGTGCTTCAACTATAATGGAATGGATAAAACTGCCAATTGTGTGAGTTCTTCGGTTTGACTTCCTCGTTTGGTCTCGAGGGGGAATACCAGGATGGGTAAGTTTGGTGTTACTATCAGGTTGGATCTGGATAGGTCTTTCTTATCCCTCTCTAATAGCCGCCAGTTTTACTGAGTTTCTATAGGTTGTTTAGTGCTGCTGCGCTGCCGCTTCAGTCCACCATACCTATGTAGGCGAGAGCCGCCGAATTCTAGCCTCACCGTGTACTGGCCTCAGTACTGATGCTCCTATTTTTCCTTTGCCCTTTGTTGGCACCCCTTTTGTTTTAGCAGGTTTGAGATTGACGTCGTTAGCAGGGTTACCCTTCCGGCTTGGCCTGGACAGGGTTATGGACGCCATTGGTTATTCCTCAGGGCTCTTAGCCCCATTTGCATCTTGTCCGTACTCGGACGCTGTAACGTTTTCAAGGTGATTTGGATCTTTGTATTGTATATCTGTATTTTTGACTCGTTGAGTCGCTGTTGTATATATATGTGTTCTGTGGGTCCACATCGAGGACTATTGTGTAATGGTATTACTTCATTTTCCACCCGCACGAAAGTGCCTGGTGGGCGTCCTTGAATCGTTTCTATGCGGGTTTGGCGGAAAGGTCTAAAACTTGCATAGGGCCGATTCGAGGGTGTTACAGAGTGGTATCAGAGCTCAGCAGTTGCGATACCCTAGAAGTCCAGCCTGTAGGATAACTTAGCTAACGGCCGAAGTAGAGTGTCAAAACTATTTTTGCAAAATCGTTTGGATAGATCTGATTAGGTCTGATTTTACTCCTTACCACTTTGCTGTTCTCCTCTTACCTCTGCGTGTTTTGAATCTGCTCTCTTATCTTTTCTTCGGGTCCAGGAATTCTCGTGGTTGGGTTTCCGTCGTACCTTCAGGGTTTCGCTCCTCTTTTGGTCATGGTGTTTCTACATCCGGTATTCATGCTATCGGAGTGATCCTTTATCTGTGATACCAGTCTTTGTTCCTTGTTTGTGCCTTCCGGTGTTTTCCGACGCGACGACATCAGCTATGCCAGATCCGATATAGAGTGTGCCTCACTCCTTGTTTCCGAATCTCGTTTGTCGAGGTCTTCAGTCTAATTCCGGAAGTTGGTTGCATAAATCCCCTATTCATATGCAGAGTAATGGTTTGGGTGCGCGATGGACTGATCATCATCCGACTACTCTTATCATTCGCTTTTTGTATATTGAATCGGTGGATCTAGCAATTTTACTCCGTCCACGGAAGTTAGAGGTGGCTTTATTTGTTGATACCTCTACCTTCGCCCTTTGTTCCCGGAGTGTTCTCTCGACGATCACGGACAACGACACCTTGTTGATGGTGTCACCGATTTCAAGATGGATCAAGAATCTCCATTAGTGGTGTCGCGAGCGAAGCGAGAAGATTCAGATCGCCGACCTTCTTCCCGGTACCATGAGGCGGATCTCGAGGGCGAGATCCATTGTTAGTGGTGTCGAATTGTGGCGCCCCGCAAAAACCACTACTAGAAAATCGCGTTGTTTTTGTGCACTGCATCATCATGACCGCATGCTCATGTCATCATGCCACATTGCATTTGAGCATCGTCATGTCATTATGCATTTGTTTGTCTAAAACTATTTTCAAAACGCCTAGTTTTGTTTTCCAATATCCCCATCTTTATTCAAATTAAAACCCGGGTCTCCGGAATATTTTGTTTCGTCTACCAACGGTTTACAAACGCCTCGTTTTTAATAAATAAAATATTTAAATTGTTTTTGGGAGGCAGCCACCAGCAGAAAAGCCCAGCCTGGCCACCTCGGATAAAAATCCTACCTACCTGTAACCACCCAAAACCTTTTCCACCAAATAACCTACCCAGCCCTATCCTACCCAGTCCCTCCACCTCACTCCCACCAATCGCCCCAGTAGCCACTGCTGGCCACCACACTGGCCAAGACCGCCCGCCAACCCTCACCCAGCCAGCCACCGCACCCTATCTGCCGCCCCACTCCCTGGAACCACCGACACACGCCACCCGCGCACACACTCCCACGCGTGGACACGCACCACCTGGGCGCGCACCCCACCGCCGACGGCCGTTTTTCCCGCCCACGACCCGCGCACGCGAGCAGCTTTCCGCCTCGGGCTCTCCGCCCCGAACCGGTCCCACCACCTGCGCCTCCCCACTACTCCGCATCCCCTCCATGCAACCCCCGTCTCCTCTCTCTCCCCGTGTCGCCACCAACCCCCACATCCGTCGTCCTCTGCCGCCGCCTGCAAGCTCCGCCTCGCCGCCCTCCCCTTCTATGTCTCCGGCCAACCGCCGCCTTAGCCGCGGCCCCTCTCTCTTCGGCAACCGCCGCCGCTGCTGGCGCCTCTCTCACGCCCAACCCCGCCCGCAGCCTCTGTCCGCCGCCGCCAGGCCTCCCCTGGCCGCCCCCTTCTACCCCACGCCGGCCTCCTCCCCCACGTTGGCCTCCTCCTCCCGCCGCTCGGGCTCGCCCCGCCGCCGCCAACCCCACGAGCTTCTCCCGAGCCCGTCGGCCTCGCCTCCGCCGGCGTGGTCCCCCGCCTCTCCATCGGCAGGCCGCCGCCCAGCTCGCCGCCCCTGTCCTGCATCTGATCGCGGCCCGCGGCCCCGCAGGTCCTGGTCGCGCAGCATCGTCCTTGCCTGCCACCGTCTCCTTGTCCGCGTGTGTGTGCCGCATGTTCCGGCTACCCCTGTGTCCAGCCGCGAGCATGAGGGGAGATACAGAGACGTTGCTCTAGAGATGTTGTGACAGATGTTTTGGTGAGGATGCCAGTTTAGTGAAGTTGTATAATATCGAAGGTGTGTGGAATGTTCAAATCCCCGAGCTCTCCGTCATGAAATCCGGAGCCACGAACCCGAAGGTCTTCTACGTGGAACATCAAGTACTCCACCGACACCCGACCCCGAATCCGAGTTCTTCGACGTGTACGACAAGATCTTCCGAAGACCACGGTACCAGCCCAAGATCTGCCATTGACGCCCGAAGCTGAAACTCCAAGATCGTCCACACAAGTCCGATGGACGAGGCCTAAAGTGGAACCGAGGATTACGACAAGTTCTTCATGGAACGCTGAGATCTGCTGCGCGAGCCCAGCGCCATGCCAAGTTCTCCTTCCCGAACGCCAAGGTCGCCGAACACCAAGATCTTCCTCTCGGACCCGATGTCTGCCAAGATCGACACGTAACGCCAAGTCCTTCTTCCTGGATGCGACAAGATCTACTCCGTTGTCCGAGAATGTTCCCGTCGAGACCGATCCCTGTCGAACCCCAAACCCCCGGAACCCAAGATCGTCGTTATCCAATGTGTGACCCTAAGCCCCTATTTTTATAATATGACATTACAATCTGTCGCATATTAAGTTGTTCATGCATGCATACATGTTTGTGGGTATGGGGGCATTATGCCGATTCACCGCATAATTAAATATGGAGACCTTATGCGGGCTATATTTGTCTCATATGGCCCCCATTTAAATTTGTGTAGCGAACCGATGCCATGTTCCGCACTGTTAATACAACATTTAAATTGCGGGGTTTCAAATAACTCGAACCGTGTAATTAATTGTCGGGACCCCGGTTCCGTTTAATATTTCCTAATTGCACCGCATCTTGCCATGCCATGATTCATATCATAAGCATGCCGGATCTTCTGCCGTAGTATTAAATATTGCATCCGGTGTTTCTTCTAGTGTTTGCTTCTTTGCGGATTAGGCCGATGAGTTGATGCGAGTATCGACAAGTTCTCCAGATATGTACCTTCGACAGTGTTTCCCAGGCGAGCATCTCTTCCCCTTCTACCTATTTTGCATTTATAGTCTTTATTTCCTCCTGTTGATCTATTTCTATCCGTGTCGCGATGCTTTAGTTTCCGAGCACCAGTCATATCCTGTGCAGCCTTTATATTGCCTTGGACACCTCCTATTACATGTGTTTGGTAGATAGGTGGCCTTGCGAGTCGTAGTTGCTTGCTCAGGCGTGATCTCGTGTTGTCAAGTACCACAGTTGTTGGAAAGTTGGCAGATGCTTAATGGTGGAGATGATCATGTCTTTAATTACAACCATTAAAATGCTAGATATAACTAATGCAGAGGCATCGGTGGGCAATAGATGTTATTTGGTTCTTCCACGCTCACTTGTGTCCCGTAGGACCCCGAGTACTTGATACATGTTACTTGATTTCTCGCACTATCCACATCCGGGAGGCCTTATGGACCCCCCCTGAGCCAGAGCTTGATTCATTTCTATTTCTTGGGGCCACAAGTAGTTTGGGGCTTTATTACTATCCTGTACTTATGCCATGCTTTACTGCTTTATTTAAGATTGTGCGTGGAGCACATTTTTTTTTGGATGCGAGTGTTTCGCGGTATCGACAAGCCAGTCAGACTTTCGGGTTCCCGATCGTTTACAGACCATTGACGCAAACCACAGGTCCGTTGAGCCGACCAACCGCTATGGTAGCTTAGTAGGGTGGCCCCCTGAAATATTTCTTAATCCTGTGATCGCTTTGTCGTGAATGCCTCGTTGGGTTTTGAGTTGGTTTTTCCGAGGTTGATCGAGTGTGTGTTGCTATTTGTGCACCCCTGCAGGGTAAAACTTTCTGAAAGCCGTGTCTGCGGTTATGGACGACTCGGAGCACAGTATCTCGATCATAGACAAGCATAACTAAAGTAGTGCTATAAACTTGACTTAATATATGACTAGTAATCAGATTCAACTATAACGGAATGGCTATTAAAAATGCCAACAACTGGTGGATCTGGATTGTTTGTTATATATGCCTATTAAGTATTGCAACTCCAATTGAATGTGATAAAAGTGCCAACAACTGCTGGGTTTTGGGATTCCTCAGGACAATTATATCTGACTAGTAAATGTTCTAACTACAATGGAATGTTAACTAAAACTGCCCACTACTTATGCTATCAGGATGACTCATGCTATTTATATCTGACTAGTAAGTGCTTCAACTATAATAGAATGGATAAAACTGCCAACTGTGTGAGTTCCTCGTTTTGTCTCGAGGGGGAATACCAGGATGGGTAAGTTTGGTGTTACTATCAGGTTGGATCCGGATAGGTCTTTCTTATCGTTCTCTAATAGCCGCCAGTTTTACTGAGTCTCTATAGGTTGTTTAGTGCTGCTGCGCTGCCGCTTCAGTCCACCATACCTATGTAGGGGAGAGCCGCTGAATTCTAGCCTCGCCGTGTACTGGCCTCAGTACTGACGCTCCTCTTTTTCCTTTGCCCTTTGTCGGCACCCCTTTTGTTTTATCAGGTTTGAGATCGACGTCGTTAGCAGGGTTACCCTTCCGGCTTGGCCTGGACAGGGTTATGGACGCCATTGGTTATTCCTCAGGGCTCTTATCCCCATTTGCATCTTGTCCGTACTCGGACGCTGTAACGTTTTCAAGGTGATTTGGATCTTTGTATTGTATATCTGTATTTTTGACTCGTTGAGTCGCTGTTGTATATATATCTGTTCTGTGGGTCCCATCGAGGACTGTTGTGTAATGGTATTACTTCGTTTTCCACCCGCACAAAAGTGCCTGGTGGGCGTCCTTGAATCGTTTCTATGCGGGTTTGACGGAAAGAACTAAAACTTGCATAGGGCCGATTCGAGGGTGTTACAGATCTCAATCGCTCCATTGGATGACCACTCAAGCTGTGTCCATCCTCATTAACACACAGTGAATCATATTTTTTATGTGACTCCAACTTCATTCTTTTTTTGCCCTTGGCATGATCTACTACAAATGAAACCAATATCTTGGATCTAATTTGAACGAGAAAAAATTATCAGGAACAATTTGATCTGAGGAAGCTGCGTGTGTTTTTCAAAAAAATAAATCTGCATGTATATTGGGATGCATAAAAAAATAAAAAATGCACTAGATAAAAAAGTACATTGCTTCCGATCCATAAAGTGAGTAATTTAAACTTTTGTATTGGTCAAACATTTCAAAGTTTGATCATCTATGAAGAAACACTTAATAGCATCTAAATCATCAAATTGATAGTTTTTGATTTATCATAGAGCATGTTGTTAATTATAATGCATAATACTTTATAGGGAAATAGTCACGTGCCCATGGTGGCCACGGTGCATAGGGTAGCTGCCGTTGGATTAGATTGAGGGAGCACACGGTGTTAGGTGTTAAACGACAACTCTTCATTTTTTTTCTAACGGATTTGGTCCGAGAGCCACACGGTGGCAACGCATGCATCAAATGGCAGTCCGTGACCGCAAATTACACCCGTCTCACACAGGGAACATCCATTGATCACGGTGCACTTTCCAACCAAGCAGTATACATCCATGGAAGATGGTCGACGGCCAGCACACATATGTGTTTCACGGTGTAGCTTCACGAGGCGAAACAGCCATGTACTAGACAGCACATGCGTGTAACACGACAGCATGGATCCATCCCTCGACTGCAATATACATCCATGGAAGATGGTCGACGACCAACATACATATGTGTTTCACGGTGTAGCTTCACGAGGCGAAACAGCCATGCACTAGACAGCGACTTGCATGTAACACGGAAGCATGGATTGATCTCTCGGTCGCAATATACATCCATGGAAGATGGTCGACGGCCAGCACACATATGTGTTTCACGGTGTAGCTTCACGAGGCGAAATAGTCATGCACTAGACAGCGACTTGCGTGTAACACGCAGTATGCATCAACCCCTCGGCCGCAATATACATCCATGAAAGATGGTCGACGACCAGCACACATATGTGTTTCACGATGTAGCTTCACGAGGCCAATCAGCCATGCACTAGCAAGCATATGTGTGTACCACGGCAGCGGATACGTTTCCACATTAATAGCAAGAAAAAACATGTGTGCAACATGTATTAATTTCCATGAGCGGCAATACACAACCATAAACAGAAGGCTGCTGGCGGGCACACCTGCCCTGGTTCTAGCACGGTTGTTCACATGCACACCTATGTCACACTACACCGTGCCCGTAGACATATGTATTATTCATCTGCCATTCAACCATGTAAGAGGGTGGCCGTATTTAATGAAGCGTCGACCGTGAGTTCCATGTGAAGAAAAATGCTGGTTGCATGTGACATCGGTAGACGGTTAGGACGGCTATTATACAATCCATGCCATTTGCGTTTGCAAAAAAACTTGGCTATGGATCTTTGAAGACGGCTACCGCATGCATGCAACATGGGCCGTTAGCAAATGCAAATTTCATTCGATATGCATGTTTTGATATGGTTAGCACATGCATGCAACCCGTCCACCGTACACATATGGAAAATTGGCCGGCCATGCATGTTTGCAACTATGTTTTCAAGATCCGTGTTCGCAAGTCTTCGTCAAATAAAACTGCTTTTGCATGTGGCCATTGGTACACGGTATGTGTGATGCGTTTCAACCGAAAAACGTCTCCGTTAAACTTCCATCTCAGCCTTGACCAACCAGGTTCACAAATGGATCATGCTCCCATTATCCAACGGTGGATAGAGGGTGCCGCGGCCACCACGGGCACCAAATCCGCGTCGATACTTTATATGTATCCACATAAACGTCATCATACCATCTTGAGAACCATGTCAATGTCCAAAAAATTACTTTTGGATTGAGATATTATAAATAAATGCCAACTTGTGTCCCATACAAAGAAATTGCATTTATGTAGATTGCATTATGACTACAAACTTTTTTAAACAACGCAGCCAATAAAGTTCTAAAATGTTGGAAAAATATTCAATCAATAAATATGGCCTCTATTTTCATTGGTGGCATGCGAATATTAGTTACGTAACCATCTCAACTCCCCATTACCATGGTTATTTAATCCATGGAGTTTTGATCATCTCCCTCCAATGGTTTCATGTTATGTAACCGCATGAAATTAAGAATATAATATATATAATTCCCCAGAGCTGTCTTTCCGCCTTTTACAATATATCTCATCTCCCTCATTTGTCAAAAAAAGTTGACTAAATATGGGTGAGATGTGGGATCTTAGGCCTTTCACAATGGGAGGTCTTGGCACGGTAGGAGAAGGTTATTTGATCGTGATTTGGCCTCATCTCCATGATGATCTCCATGTTTCTGGTCATATGACTTGTGCATCCACTATCAAACACCCATTTTGACCAAGCAGAAGCATAATCCTAAAAGAAACCACTGCTTGGTTTTAGGTACCCATTTTTGAATGGGTCCTCTTTTTTTAGTGACAAGGATCTTAGGAACCCAAATAGACTAAGCAATATGACCATCATAAGGACCAACATATTTAGCATAGACATTACCATAGCAACCTCGAAATAAAATATAATGAGGGCTATCAAGTCCTAGAAAACCATCATGAGAAGTTTTGCCCTTAGTACCATCACTTCCTACAGAGGTGCCCGTCTTTGCTTGAGCGGGCTTGGCCTTCTTATTATTGTTTTTCTTCTTATTTGTCTTGGTGATATAGCCAAGACCCTCTTTCCCATTGTTTGACCTTTGCTTACGAGACTCCAATTACCTTTGGGAAGAGAGGACTTGACAAACTCATCCTTCAACCTAGCATTTTTCTCAAAGATATTTGCATGATCACATAAAGGAGTAGAGGTATGATGGCCCAAAATATATCGAGCTCGTTGGGGAACCCCAAGAGGAAGGTATGATGAGCACAGCAGCAAGTTTTCCCTCAGTACGAAACCAAGGTTATCAATCCAGTAGGAGCAAGAAAACACCCCAAAGGTGTTGCTAGCTGAGCCTTGGCAGGGTGCACTACCGGTGCTAGTAGCAACATGGAGACCTGCACAACACAACCACAGAACTCTGTCCCCAACTTGCGATGAGGTTGTCAATCTCACCGGTTTTGCTGAGAACAAAGGATTAAACGTATCGAATGGAAGAAAGTAATAGTTTGCACAAAGTAAACACAAAGTAGTAAACAGTTTGATTGCAAATTGAATGTAAAAGAAAGGACCGGGGTCCATAGTTCACTAGAGGTGGCTCTCCTAAAGATAGATAACATGCTGGGTGAACAAATTACAGCGGGGCAATTGACAAACATCGAGAAAGCATACAAGCATATAATAATCATCTTGACTCCTTTGAGATTTGATTGGGCATTACAACATTATACATAGACCGCCATCCAACTGCATCTATGACTAAGAATCCACCTTTAGGTTATCATCCGAACCCCCTCCAGTATTAAGTTGCAAGCAACAGATTATTGCATTACGAATTGCGTGTAAAGTAAACAATACGATTGTTCTATGAACAAAGGATTGTTGTTTTCTCCCTAGTAGCAACAACACATCTAGTACCTTAGAGATTTCGGTCACTTCCCCAGATTACCAGAGGCATGAACCCACTATCGAGCATAAATACCAACTCTTGGAGTTGCTAGAATCTACTTGGCTAAGATAGCTACTAACAACGGAAAGCATGCAAGATCACAAATAACAAAGACATGATAGAATACATAATCAATCTGAAATAGCATCTCAATATCCATCGGATCCCCGCAAACACAACATGCAGAATTACAAATAGATGATCTTGATCATGAACGGAGCTCACAAGATCTAAACATGATAGCACAAAGGAGGAAAACCGGCCATCTAGCTACTACATGGACCCGTAGTCTAGAGATGAACTACTCACGCATCACACCGGAGGCTTGCATGATGATGAAGAAGGCCTCCAGGGTGAATTCCCCTCTTCGGCAGGGTGCCGGGAAGAGCTTCAGATCCCTCCCGATCTAGGGATGGAGACGACAATGGCTACAGAATCTTTCGTAGAATTTTGATAGGGTACTTAGGGTTTCTGTATCAGAGGCAATATATAGGCGGTAGGAGAGGCCGAGGGGGTGCCTGGGCTGGCCACACCACCCCTGGCGCGGGCCAAGCCAGCGTGGCCAGTGGTGTGGTGGCCCTCGCCCTTCTCCTTGTATTCTGCTCCAAGTGTCCCCGGTAAAATAATAACTTTGGCTTTTGTCCCATCCAATTCGAGAATATTCATTTTCGACTTCGGAACCAAAAACAGCAGAAAAGCAGGCAGGTAGCCTTTGTGGCTCTTGTTAATAGGTTACTCCAAGAAATCATATGAAAAGTACTCCAAAGTGTGGACAAAACACAAGAAAGTAGATAAAACCAAGCATGGAACATCAAAAATTATAGATACATTTTCAATGTATCAACATCCCCAAGCTTAACTCCTGCTCGTCCTCGAGTAGGTAAGTGATAAAAAGAAAGAATAATTTTTGAGGTGACATGCACCATCATAAACTTGATCAAAGTATTTGTAAAACATTCAAAGCTGGGATCATAGTACTTCAATCATAGCATGAAATACAAAGTTATAGCAATAAGATAAAGAAACTATGTTGCAACATGAAAAGGCACAAACAAAAGATTCATGAATAACAATGCATTGCAAGACGTTTGTTTGTTTCACATAAAGAAAACATAGCATAATGGTATTCAGCTTGTCCCTCATAGAGTAGCAAATATAAATGCATAGGACACCTTCAAAGTTCATAAGAGTGACTAGATACAAATAGTCTAAAACAAGCAATATCAAGTTATGCATCAATCAACTAGTCTTGGGACAATGCACATAGAACTAAGAATGGCCACTATGCTCTCAAAGTAAGTGCATAAAGGTAGAAGATGGAGACTCAATATATATAAGTGGAAGAAAGGCCTTCATAGAAGGAAGCAGAGATTCAAGTTTCCTAAAGAGCTTCCAAAAATTATGGTACTTATAGCTTTCAGCTCGCATTGCCCCTATCATAAGCATCTTGAAGTGATTAAGGTTAAAGCGAACAAACTATGGTGTACATGCTTGACAAAGTATAAGTTAGAAATCTCATGTCCCTTGAATACGAGGGTCGCTCCTCATGCTACTCAAGTTTAGTCACCGGTAAGTTCTTGTCATCGTAAGTACATGTGTATCATAGAGAATCGCCAACGGGGTACCCCTTGCCCGATGATACGGGAGAATCCCCATATCAAAATGACAAGGCAAGCAGACAACGAGCATCTCATCAATCTTCTTATTTACCATGGGAATATGGTGCTTTTTTCTCTCTTTCCTCTTTTCATAATCTCTTTTTTCTCAATATAGGACTCTTTTTTTATAAGAAGAATGCTTCATAGATAACTCATTATGGTTACGCTGCAGGTTTCCACCATGTCAGCATGGATTAGACCAGCGGCCTAGGAGTTTCTCTAACACGTATACATAACTCCATGGACTTACAAGCTCCCCTTTCATTTCACACCGACGACATCCATAGACAAAAGAGCATGATATCAACTAGGTACAAAGTACAAGTGCAATGTTGAAAGCGTTCCCCATGACAACATGGTCCTGCTAATCTCCAACAAATAAGTGCAAGCATATACAACATAGACGACACAATGGTTCAAGTTTATTAAGTTCAAAAAAAGTAAAGTGTGCCATCAAGTTCGTGAGAGCTTTAATCACTAGTTTTCTCATAATAAGTTTAATTTGGAAGGTAAACAAAAACATGAATATACTTGGAATAGCATATGCTAATAGGTAGGTATGGTGGACTCTTTGGAATAACTTGGTTTAAGGGTTTGGATGCATGAGTGGAACTCATACTTGGTTACGGAGGCTAGCAAAAGACTGGGAGCGACAAACTAAGAGAGCAATAATGGCTATAATCATGTAGAGCGACAAAACATCATTGTTCAAAGCATAAAGTGATACTACAAGTTGAAAACTAAAGGATCATAAAGGCCTATGGTGACTTGGGATAGTCATAACATGGTGTGAGCATGCGCCAAGTCAACCCAAATAAAGCATCAAAGGAGAATACCACAATACTATGCTTTAATATGCTAAAACAACGCATGGTTCATCCAAGGCACATTAAGCAATCTCAATTGTTTATAACAAGTCATGCTACAGCAAAGAATACTAAGAATAAAGCCAAAACAATATCAAGCATGGCATGACAAAGCATAGGCCACAGTCAAAAACAAGCTCTCTTTACCACTTAAGCATGAACTTTCCTACTCTTTTCTAATCCAAACCAAACTATTTGAAAACCAATGTATGAAAGACGGAGTCCAACCAATTTATTCATAAAACTAAGCAAACAAAGCAAACGAAAAAACAAAAATGAAAACGAAAAATAAGACGCTCCAAGAACAACACAACTGTGCATGAAACAATAAAAATGAAGCGTTTGGAAGAAACCTGAGATTTTTATTGATGAAGAAGGGGATGCCTTGGGCATCCCCAAGCTTTGACGCTTCTACTTCTTGGATATTTCTTGGGGTGACACGCGTGGCATCCCCAAGCTTGAGCTTTAGTCCATCCTTCATCTCATTACTCATTCCTTCCATACACCTGAAATTTTTCCTTCATACAAAACTTCACACAATCTTTATTAGCAACATTAGTGCACTCAAGATAATAAGTCTTTAGGTTCAGTTCTAACACCAATAAAACTTCCATTAAAACACTAGCCACTGTAGCACTTCCGTCAAAAAGCTAAATTCCCCAAAAGAACGCAAAAAGGAACCAACAAGAAGCAAATGCAGAAAATGGCAGAAATCTGTCAAAACAGACCAGTAGGTAAAGACGGATTTTTTCGAAGACCTTCTGTTGCTCAAATCAAAAAGTGTTAATCTAACTAAAGTTAGATAACAACTTGGGGCAGAAACACAAAAATTCACGCCTCAAAAGGACATACCGAGATTTTACATGAATTTTTATGGTGAAGCACAGAAATCTGTTTCGGGACAACAACTTTCCCAATCATTACTTCTCTCATTAGAGGTTACTCTTCGCACAAAAAGCAAATAAAAAGGATAAGGAGCGGTTATTACTGAAGTAATAACTTCCAGGACTCATCTAAAACTTTGGGTTATCTCCCAATAAGTACTTTTCTTTAACGTCTTTAAGTTAGGCATAAGAAGCAAGAAAGAATCAAAAGTTCTCAAATGAAGAAGCATTAAGAGCAATACCAGAAATATCTTCAACAAGGCAAGGTATATCATCCAAATAAGTTCTAGAGGATCCTCTCTCAATGCCCTTGGGTTCACTATTTTCATAAAAAGGGTTTTCAGGAATAATCCAATCAAGATTCTTTTCTATGGCTTCATGCATTGCTACGAGTTTAAAAGGTATCGATATCTTAGGTTCCTCCCCATTAGGTTCGGTTTTGTCCATCTTTTCTCGTGTACCAATAACATATATGCATGAGCCTAGCATATTAAAATGTTCAAAGACTTTTCTAGCTTCCTTGGCAACATCATAAAATTCCTTAAGCAAAGTTTCAACGATAAAATCTCTCTTTTCAAGGTCATCAATTTCTTTAAGGTTAAGAAACATTACTTGCATTAAGGGGTTAAGGTTAACAAACCTAGCTTCCAACATGTGAACTAAAGAAGCTGCAGCAATCTCATAGTTTGGAGCAAGTTCTGCAAGGGATCTATCCTCAATATCCTCATGTTTACTAACATGATTAAAGAATTCTTCAATATTATCTTTTCTAATTATTGAACCACTACCTATTGAAAGGTCTTTCAGGATGAATTTAGGGATCAACATGGTGAGCTAGAAGAGGTAACAACTAAAGGAAACTTAATTTTTTTGTTTTTAATAAAGAAAGCAAACTTGTAAAACTAATTTTTGTGTGTGTTTTTGATAAAGAAACAAGCAAACAAAGAAAAAGTAAACTAAGCAAAACAAAAATAACAAAGTAAAGAGGTTGGTTATGAGGGACTCCCCTTGTGAATATGTCCTTGACTCCCCGGCAACGGTGCCAGAAAAAGAGCTTGATGGCCCAAAATATATCGAGCTCGTTGGGGAACCCCAAGAGGAAGGTATGATGAGCACATCAGCAAGTTTTCCCTCAGTATGAAACCAAGGTTATCAATCCAGTAGGAGCAAGGAAACACCCCAAAGGTGTTGCTAGCTGATCCTTGGCAGGGCGCACTACCGGTGCTAGTAGCAACGTGGAGACCTGCACAACACAACCACAGAACTCTGTCCCCAACTGGCGATGAGGTTGTCAATCTCACCGGTTTTGCTGAAAACAAAGGATTAAACATATTGAATGGAAGGAAGTAATAGTTTGGAGAAAGTAAACACAAAGCAGTAAACAATTTGATTGTAAAAGAAAGGACCGGGGTCCATAGTTCACTAGAGGTGGCTCTCCTTAAGATAGATAACATGCTGGGTGAACAAATTACAGCGGGGCAATTGACAAACATCGAGAAAGCATACAAGCATATACTAATCATCTTGACTCCTTTGAGATTTGATTGGGCATTACAACATTATACATAGATCGCCATCCAACTGCATCTATGACTAATAATCCACCTTCAGGTTATCATCCGAACCCCCTCTAGTATTAAGTTGCAAGCAACAGATTATTGCATTACGAATTGCGTGTAAAGTAAACAATATGATTGTTCTATGAACAAAGGATTGTTGTATTCTCCCTAGTAGCAACAACACATCTAGTACCTTAGAGATTGGCTCACTTCCCAGATTACAGGCATGAACCCACTATCGAGCATAAATACCAACTCTTGGAGTTGCTAGCATCTACTTGGCCAAGATAGCTACTAACAACGGAAAGCATGCAAGATCACAAATAACAAAGACATGATAGAATCAATAATCAATCTGAAATAGCATCTCAATATCCATCAGATCCCCGCAAACACAACATGCAGAATTACAAATAGATGATCTTGATCATGAATGGAGCTCACAAGATCTAAACATGATAGCACAAAGGAGGAGAACCAGCCATCTAGTTACCACATGGACCCGTAGTCTAGAGATGAACTACTCACGCATCATACCGAAGGCTTGCATGATGATGAAGAAGGCCTCTAGGGTGAATTCCCCTCTCTGACAGGGTGCTGGGAAGAGCTTCAGATCCCTCCCGATCTAGGGATGGAGACGACGGCGGCTACAGACTCTTTCGTGGAATTTTGATCGGGTACTTAGGGTTTCCATATCAGAGGCAATATATAAGCGGAAGGAGAGGCCGAGGGGGTGCCTGGGCTGGCCACACCACCCCCTGGCGTGGGCCAAGCCTGGCCGCGCGGCCAGGTGGTGTGGCCTCCCTCTGGCCCTTCTCCGTCTCGTATTCTGGCTCCAAGTGTCCCCTGGTAAAATAATAACTTTGCCTTTTGTCCCATCCAATTCCGAGAATATTCATTTTCTGACTTCCTGGAACCAAAAATAGCAGAAAATAGGCAGCTAACACTGTGGCTCTTGTTAATAGGTTAGTCCAAGAAATCATATGAAAAGTACTCCAAAGTGTGGACAAAACACAATAAAGTAGATAAAACCAAGCATGAAACATCAAAAATTATAGATACATTTGCAATGTATCAAGGTACTAGGAACATTATATTTATTTAGTCGAGTTTGGATTTGATGATGAGACTTGGTGAGGATAGAGTGTTCACTCTCCAAAGCCTTATGGTCTTTGACAACTTTCTCTAGCTCCTCGGTTATTCTAGCATGAGCAACACCAAATTGAACATTTTCCTTTTTAAGATTTAAGCCTTGGAAATAGCACAGTCACGTTCTTTAATTAGTTTCGAAACAATTGAATCATGTGACTCATCAATAGATTCATGCTTTTCCTCAAGAGAAGCCCGAATCTCTTCCTCTTCTTCTAAAGCATTTTTAGGGATGCTATTTCAATAGCATCCTCTCTTTCAATTCTACCTTTCTCTTCAAGAAGATCTTTCGAATGTACAAGTTGATCCATGAGGGCCTCAAAATGCTTCTTATGCTCACCTCACAAGTTAGTTACATAATGATCCAAAGCAATAACCTCTTCCTTGACCTTAAGACTAGTAGGATCAACCATATCAATATTCATAGTAGTCCTAGGAAAAGAAGTAGTAGAAGGTGATACCTCTGAGGCCTTTGCCATGAGGAAATTGACATCCTTATTGGAGATGTTCTGATTCATAGAATAGAAGAGTGAAGGGGTTGGTGTAGAGGTGGTGAAGGTGGCTACCACTTCCATTGAGCTTTCTTCTTCCTCTTCGTCTTCACTCCCGGATGAGTACTCCTTATGTGCCACCAACATGATTTTTGGTTGCTTCTTGTATGGAATATTCTTTTTAGTAAAAGGATTCTTGTGTTGATCCTTTGACTTGTCCTTGAGAACGAGTCTACCACAATGATATTCTCTATTTTGATAGGGGCACTCAGCAAAAAAATGGAAACGGTCGCCACAATTGTAACATGATCTTACTTTTGGACCATTTTCCTTTCTTCCCCTTGAGCCATTTCTTTGTTCAAGTTCCAACTTTGCTTTGGCAGGAACTTTCCAAAAGTTTCTTGAATAGAAAGCCATATACTCACCGTGAGAGATTTTTACTTCCTCGGGATAGCTCATAGCATTGACTTAATTGTTTCTTCCTTCTTCCTCATGCTCTAGTGACCTTCGGTGCAGGTCCTTGGGGCGGGCCTTATTAAGATATGTTAATTCGATGCATAGGCGTCCTCCTCTAGTGACCTTGGGGACCACCACTTTATTTGCCAACCACTCCGCATAGTCAACCTTGCGGATAATGTCAGCCTTGACGAGTTTGTCCATTTCTTTGACGATGAATTCCTGCTTTTCTGGGGCCATACGACACACCTTTTGCTTCATGGGACGTGCAATGGGGCACACTGCCAAGTGGTGCTCGATCAACTTCCTGGGTACTCCCAAAATGTTTGATGGTGTTCATGCGAACATGTTCGCATTTGCCCGTAGGAAGGCGATGCGCGTGCTTTCTTATTTGTCACGCAGGTGGGCTCCGATGGTGACGGTAGAACCTGAGTCAGTGGCGTCCTATGACACCTTCTTGGTCACGACCCGCTCTTAAGAGAACAACTGCTTCTTCTTGGAGGGGAGCTCGATAGCGTCCTCGTCAATGGGGTAGGTGGAAGCCACATTCTTGTAGATGTGCTGGATGGAGTAAACCACATCCTTATCATCACCGTGGATCGTGGATAGTGATGATGGCATTGCTTCCTGGAAGCTTGACGAGGTTGTAGGCGTGGTGGGTCACGACCATGAATTTTGCCAGTGTCGGGTTGCCAAGTATGACGTTGTAGGGAAAGCCGACATATGCCATGTCGAAGTCGATGTGCTCGATGCGGTAGTTTTGGTGAGTCACGAATGTGACTAGGAGTCTCACCTGCCCCAGGGGCGTGGTGGTTCCATCAGTCGCACTCGAGAAGGGCTAGGATGGCATCAGGCGCTCATAGGGAACTTGGAGATTTTCAAATGTCTCCATGGACATGATGTTGACACCTGTGCCTTTGTCAATCAGCGTGTTGGTGACAACGATGTTGTTGATGGTGGGTGTGCATACTATGGGAATGGTGCCCATAGTTCTTGACGATCTGGGATGATCGCTAGGGTCAAAGGTGATGGGGATCCGCGATCACTTGAGCTTGGAGTCTTCGGCCACAAGGATGGCTGCGGCGATCTTGTGGGTGAGATGATTGAGCTGGTGGTTGGAGAGTGGAGTTTGTGCTCCTCCGAGGATGCAAGCCATCCTATTCGGCTCCTGGTAGCTGATGGCTCCGATTTTTGCCATCTTCCACTGTGTTTAAACGTTGTTTTTTGTCAAGCAATTTCCAAAGAAACTCCTAACTCTTGCCACTACTAATAATTGCAAAGGTATGCAAATCCCTTCTTTGATTTATGTTGTGTAGGAAATCACGGATTTTAAAGCAAAATAAGGAGTCATAATGAAGGATTTTGAGGAAGTACACACGACTAAGTAATTGGAGAGGAATTGTAGGGCGCCTTAAGGCTTAACGACCACTGGTACGGGCGCGGTCCGCCCATTCTGCCCGCCCATACTAAGTGGAGACAGCTTCGTACTTTAGATCTCCTTGTGATTTGGCGACCATTGTAAGAATATTTGATTTCAATCTAAGTATGTATATGATGTTTTCTATCTCTGATCTATTTGTTATGAGTGAGTAGTCCTCACGGGCTGCAGGTTGGGAAGAAACCTTGCAGTGATTATGTGCATCTAGATCATGGGAGAATTGTATTTTTTTTGGAATTGTGATTTGTATCTTTTGTTTCTTCGTCTCTTGTCTCGATCTGTGGACTTGTAGGTACCCAGGATCCCATAGATTGATAAAGGCTAGAGGTGAGATATTTGGCTAGCAGCGATCTCATAGGAACCTCACTGACAGAAAGGGTAGTACGATCTTCGCTTAGCGCCCCATTTGGGATCAATAACAACATCACCACTTAAAGCTTTGATCTGTGTTTTGTACTTAATAATCGTTTGTAACCCGTGGCTTTGGTGTACTCTCGGTTGGATTAAAAGTCTATTGTTATGCCCACTGCATCACAGTCGCTCTAGAATATTAGGATGTGTTGCCCATAAACGATTATCTCGATACAAACATTATACATGACTATGCTTATTATTATCTTTTATCCCATTTGATGTGCAACGGCAGGTGGATCTTCAACCCTGGCCTATCTCCATCCATTGATTCAAACCCACTATAAAGTAAACTAGATTGGTCCAGTCAAGTAAGGTAAAATGAACAAACAAAGTCTTGTAGACGTGTCCTTTTTTATTACCTTTTAGCAGTGCTTTCCGAGGTTCGATTAAACCTAGGTCTTCTAGGGAAAAAGCTATTATACTACATCCATGAATCTGGATCGAAGGTATCAACCCTTTTTCTGGCGTCGCTGCCGAGGAAGCAATTTCGCTATCCTGGTGAGGTCATTAGAGACCTTGTTTTTAGTTTTATTATTAGTTGTAGTTTAATTCTTGTTATTAGTTTACTTTCTTGTTATCTATTTGAAAACCCAAAAAATTAGTTACTTGTTATTCGTTTCCATTACTTAAAAATTACCAAAAAGATAAGATCCATGACTCAAAAGAGATTAGGGGAGTATGCTACTCCCACTGATGATTTTATTGGTGCACCAGCCCGCAGTTGATGCGGAAACATATGAGATAAAACCTAACCTATTAAGTTTGGTTCAACAAAACCAATTTGGGGGTTCATCTGCTGAAGATTTGGGATTGCACTTAAATAATTTTACTAAAATTTGTGACATGATGCGTATTAAGGATGTTGATCCAAATGCTGTTAAGCTAAGATTGTTTCCTTTTTCTCTTAGAGGAAAGGCTAAGGATTGGTTGCTAGCTCTACCAAAGGGCACTATTAAATCTTGGGAGGAATGTAGTAATTTTTTTATGACTAAATTTTCCCCCCAACTAATACTATGCAGCTAAGATCCAATATTACAAGCTTTAGACAAGAAGACTGTGAGCCACTAGCGCTTGCGTGGGAAAGGATGAAAGAAGCCATAATGAACTGTCCTAATCATGGGATGGAAGAGTGGCTTATATTACATTTGTTTTATAATGTTCTTAACCCAATGTCTAAGTCTATACTAAATACTGCAGCAGGAGGAACGATCATGGGAAAGCACGTGAGTGTTGCAAAGAAGTTACTTGATGATATGCAAAATAACCATGCCCAATGGCATGTGGAAAGAATCTCGAAGAGAGTAAGTTCAATTACCGAGGTAAACAATGAAGAGCTTACATCTAAGGTACTTGAGTTGCTTAGCTTAGTAAAGGGTATGGAAGATACCCAAGTTAATGCTATCACTACCGATGTTAATGATGTTAATTTTATAGCTCGCACTCCTTTTAATCCTACATGGAAAAATAATTATGCTTCTAATGTTCAAAAATATCATGCTAATTATGCTTCTATTATGACAATACTAATGGAGCAAATCATGGCAAACTCCCATTTGAGCAAACCGTTAGAACATTTATACAAGCTCAAACCAAGCAAAATAATATGCTTATTAAGATTATGGAGAACCATGAAAGTAGTATAGGAAGATTATCTAACTAAGCCGTTCCAATTAGAAATGATGTGCAGGCTCTACAGGAAATAACAAAGACCATGGAGGCTCACCTGGGTAAGGTAGCCAAGAGCCAAGCTCTCATACTAGCAAAGTTTGCTGGAAAACCCGAGCCAAATCCGGTAGAAGACCTCAAAATGATGAGGGTGGTAACCAATGATGAGAAACCTGAAGAGCTAGATTATAGCAACGCGCCAACACCGGAATATACCGTGAAAGATCTATTGAAGATGATCACCGTTAAGAATCCAAGTATAGAACAAGGTAATGATGATATGTACCAACAATTTATACAACAAGTAGCATCTAAGGTTCGTGCTTTAGATATAGAGTATAAAATACTAGCTGATAAGCTTCCAGCTAAGCTAGATGATATATTTGAGCCCACTATTAAAATTAAGTATGATTTAATGAGATATTCGAACTTTGTGATCTTGGCACGAGCGTCTCAACAATTTTCAAAAGTCTATGCAATAAATTAAACTTGGGGCCATTTATTACAACTGAATTGTGACTCCATCTAGCTGTTTCAACTTATAAACAAGCTGTTGGGATAAAAGAAAATATAGTTGTTGAAATTAAAGGTAGTCCCTCTCTTATTGATCTTGTTATTGTGGACATGCCTGAAGATCCCACAGCACCTAGAATTCTAGGTAGGCCATTCCTAAAAACTATTAGAGCTTTGATTAATTTACATGAAGGGAATGTGAGAATAGGGCTACCATCTAGAGATCCTTTTGTAGTCCACTTCCCTAGGAAAAAGAAGGCCAAGCCTAATGATGATGATGGTGTAATTACTTTTAAAGCCAATTACTTTGGAGTGACGTTCCACTTCACAAACCTAAGTGATTGCCATCGAGGTCAAGCTAATTGACCTTAACTAGAAGCGCTACATGGGAGGCAACCTATGTGAAATAAAATTTCTATTTATATTATTTTTATTGTGTTAGTTTTGTTTTTAATAAAGAGTGTTCAAGAAGACCTATGGAGAGAGGAGAATAAACAAGGTAATCCTCTATATTTTATTTTACTAACACATGGCCTAAGATGTATTGCTGGATCATTACTTAGTATTTTTTACTGTTATCTAGCCCTTTGATAAGATGTGCAAAGGCACACGGAACTACTAATCAAATTTCTTGAGTTTTGTAGTTTATAGTGTTCTTAACGACCAATGGTACAGCTTGAGTGGGCCGTACCGTGCGCCTGTACCACCTCAAGACAAAGGAAGCTAAAAAAATTGATGTTTGCCAAAAGGAATAGTGTCGATAATGACCATTGGTACGGCCGGACAAGCCCGTACCGTGCGCCCGTACCGTACCCTTGAGCAAATATCAGAATTTAAGCAAAAGTCACCATAGAGTTAACAACCAGCAGTACGGGCGCACGTGACCGTACCACGTGCCCATACCGAGTGCACCACCTGGGAGAAGTCGTCGCCCCCAAGGTAAGTCACCTTGTACGGGCGGGCTCTGGCCGTACCTCCCGCCCATACCACATACTCGGCCGCCATAAGCAACCCAAGGAGGTAACCTAAAAATTCCCAAATCATTTTTTTCTCTTTCTTCTTCATCCAAACTTCAAACCACCTCTATTGGATCTTCACATTTACTCAATCTTTCGTTGATTCTTCGCACTCACTCGATCTAAGGTATGATTATCCTCTGATCCCTAACTTATTTGTGCAAAAGCTTCACTCAATCATTCATCATTGTCAATCTAGACTTAGGTCTTGTTCTTGATTCAATCTTGATATTAAGTATGCTTAGCCTTGTTTTAGAGGAGTTTGTTTTGTAGTTAGTATAGAGAATCACTTATGCTATGTTTCTATTGGACCAAAAGAATATTAGCAATCTTTATTTACTTTGTCTTGATTTATTTATTAGATGAACACGAGGAGTCGTACACGTGAGATGGCTGCGGAATCCTCTACACCACCCATTGATACGTTAACCCCCGAGTCACTTGGTATCGAGTTCACCGAGGAGTTCCATCTTACCCGTTTCGATCATCTCAAGATTCGAGAGATCAAGTCCACCAAGTGGGCGTGTCCTTATATCATGAACCAACTTGGCATTCGTGCTGATTTCGATTTACTTTGCAACAATGTTGGTTTGTACATTTTTGTCTTTTAGGATGTTGCGACATATCGTCGCTTGACGCTTGAGTTCTTCAACACCTTGACACACACGGTGGATCTTTATGGTTGTTCCGAGGAACAAAGGCTCGGAGTTGATCGAATTAAATTCCGCCTTATGAACTATTAGTATACTTTAACACTCAGCCAATGGGCTCAATGCTTTGGGTTTGCCAACAACAACATCGATGTACGCACAACTACCTTTGTTTTAGATCCTTCCCCTTTACATTAGTTTAATTTGATGTGAATTCGTGGAAACACACCAAGGGGAACCAAATTGACCACCCTGCTATTTGATATTTATTCTATGTGATTGCTAACACATTGCAAGCACATGGTGAGTTTACTAGAGTTAATGAGGAAGACATGCTGATCCTTGCAAAATCTGCAATTATCAATTGTAACTTAACGCCAAATTTGGGCGCTCTACTTGTGTTTTACCTTAAGCATCAGGCTCTTCAATCCCGAGGACCCATATGTGGAGGTGGAGTTGTGACCATTCTTGCACGCGCACTTTGCATCAACCTAGGTAACATCCAACCGTTGACTGGAGGTAACTGTCTCGGTCTTTCTACTCTAAGAGCATGTGGTATGATTTCTAAAAATCATGGTAGATATTTGTTCGATATACCTGGAGCGGATCACTTGATCCTAGCTCCTTTGCCTAACGGTTTATTATCTATCGAGGATGGACGTTTGCATTATGACGCGCAGGTTGAAGCTAATCTACCCCAACAAGAAATACTTGCGGGAGGAGGAGAAGATGAAGAAGTAGAACAAGGAGGACCCGAACAAGATGTGCAGCCACCAAACTACTACACCACCTATGAATACATCTATGCACTCGAAGGAAATATTAAAAACATGAACAACCTCTCCATCAACCTTCGAGATGCCACTGCAAGCCTCGCCACCCAGTTCCATGATTGGATCAGCCAATGGAACGTGATAGATTATCCACTGCCACCACAATGAGCAATAAAAGGGCTTACAAAAGCCTGAGCTTGGGGATGTGTTCCCCCGACAACTTTATTTGTGTAAATAACGAGGTTGCACTCTAGCTCCTTGGGAGCTTTGAAACACTCGTGTCGGCCTGTTCCAACACTTTGCTTTTTTCCTTTGCTTTTTAATTTGCTTTCTTTTTAGTTTATTTTTGATTTTGTTTGTTTTTATTTTCACCCTTGCTTGGTCGCAAGTTCTTTTCTATTCTTTAATCCCTATCCTCAAAAATACAAAAAGATTTTTCCATTTATCCTTTTTTTGTAAACTTGGATTCATACTTTGCCTCTTTGCTTTAATATCATTTCGAGAGTAATGGTGTTTGAGTTTTGAAGGAACACATCCCTATAATGAAGAGGATCAAGAAGTTACTTATGAGAGGTATGTCCTATGTCTCCCACTTATGAAGTTTGAGTTGTTTATCTTAGTTGGTTGATTTGCTAAGATGCCATGCTAGTGGGAAGTAATTTAATATGGTTAGAGTAAGGCTTTTTATTGGTATGGTGATTAGTTGTTGAAGCTCTTGCTCTAGTTATCTTAGTTAACCGAGTCTTGCCTTGGAAATAATAATGCCAAACAAGCACAATAACAAAAAGTCTGAAATTTATGACTTGTTTGATGAATGATTGTCTTGAGTGTATACCCTTGATGATACTTAACCCCATAGATATTTTGACAGTCTCGACGACACTCATGAAAGGAGTTGTTTGATTGAAATAAAGTCAAGTGGTAATTGTGATGCATGCCAAAGCTAACCTTGTGGATCAAACCGCGGTACTGGCTCAAAAAAAGAGAATGGGAAAGAAGTGAGACAACTTTTGTTCTATGTCTCTAATGCACACCTTTGGGATGCCAACAACTTTGCTATCTTTTGAACGATCTATGGTATAACCCCGGATTTTGGCTATGAGTTGATGACATGAGTGGCATCTGTGTCAATATATGGGCAAAAGTATTGGTATTCTCAAAGGTTATGCAAACACTTGCAAAAGAAACAATTAGCGATCCTTGAAAAAAAAGATATCTATGAGTATCCACATAACAAGTCCTTGACATGGTCTCATTACTACTTTACAATTTTTTCTTGAAAGACAATGATTGGAGTAGAAATGTTTTATAAAGACTTGATTTATTGATGTGGGTGTAAATAAGACACTTCATTGTTAATTAGAGGAAACTCTCTTACTCAATTAGGCTATTTAAACATCCTAGTATTCCATGGCAAGGTGAGAGTTAAATAGAGGAATTGGATTGATTGCTACACTTCTAGTTACTTATACTTATATTAAACTTTACTTTGATTATCTTGACTTACCGAAGCTTGTATAGTATTTTTGGCATCTCTCTAACTTTGATAAGCTTCACAAATGAATGAAGTGTTGAGCACATACGACTAACGACTGTAAGTGAACTCTTATTCTCGTTGTTTCAAGTTTAAATGCTGAATTCCTTATAGTTCTTTTGGTTCGTCTTGCTCGAGGACGACAAGGTTTGAGCTTTGGGGAAGTTGATGGCTCCGATTTTTGCCATCTTCCGCTGCATTTAAACGTTGTTTTTGGTCAAGAAATTGCCAAAAAAACTCTCAACTCTTGCCACTAATGACTAATAATTGCAAAGATATGCAAATCCCTTCTTTGATTTATGTTGTGCAGGAAATCACAGATTTTAAAGCGAAATAAGGAGTCATAATGAAGGATTTTGAGGAAGTCCACACGGCCAAGTAATTGGAGAGGCGTTCCTGAGCACCTGAAGGCTTAACAACAACTGGTACTGGTGTGGTCCACCCGTACCTCCCACCTATACCAGGTGGCGACTGCTTCATCTCATCAAACCGTACAACGTCTGTGAAGACGCCTATATATTTTGAGGCTCCAGCCGCCGGCCAGAGAGACACCATTCTTATATTGCATCACAACACCCCGAAAGGAGATCTACACCATTGTTCATCCATGTTCATCACTTCCCCCATCCATCCATCCGCTAGCCATAGCCATTGCTTTGTACTTTAGATCTCCTTGTGATTTGGTGACCATTGTAAGAATATTTTATTTCAATCCAAATATTTGTATGATGTTTTCTATCTCTGATCTATTTGTTATGAGTGAGTAGTCCTCACGGGTTGCGGGTTGGGGAGAAACCTCACAGCGATTATGTGCATCTAGATCATGGGAGAATTGTATTTTGTTTGGAATTGTGATTTGTACCTTTTGTTTCTTCGTCTCTTGTCTCGATCTATGGACTTGTAGGTACCCAAGATCCCATAGATTGATAAAGGCTAGAGGTGAGATACTTGGCTAGCGGCGATCTCATAGGAACCTCAGTGACAGAAAGGGTATTATGGTCTTCGCTTAGCTCCCTATTCAGGATCAACAACAACATCACCACTTAAAGCTTTGATTTGTGTTCTGCACTTAATAATCGTTTGTAACCCGTGGCTTCGGTGTACTCTCGGTTGGATTAAAAGTCTATTGCTGTGCCCGCTGCATCACAGGGGCTCTATAATATTAGGATGTGTTGCCCACAAGATATTATCTCGATACAAACATTATACATGACTATGCTTATTATTATCTTTTATCCCATTTGATGTGCAGCTGCAGGTGGATCTTCAACCCTAGCCTATCTCCATCCGTTGATTCAAACCCACTATAAAGTAAACTAGATTGTTCCGGTCAACTAAGGTAAAACGAACAAACAAAGTCTTGTAGACGTGTCCTTTTTATTACCTTTTCGCAGTTCTTTCCGAGGTTCGATTAAACCTAGGTTTTCTATGGAAAAAGCTATTATACTACATCCGTGAATCCAGATCAAAGGTATCAGTAGCCTCTGCCTTCTTCCTCCATGAGATGATTGTTTTCCTAGTGGAGGTGAGGCTGAGCGGTGTTGTCCTGGTGGTTCGGCTGGTAGCCATTTTTGGCTCTATTTCTCTGGTTACCCCAGTGGCGTCCACCTCGTCCGCTACCATGACCGTAGCCACGACTACCGCCGAGGTTGTTCCTCTGATACTGGCACACACTACGGTGTTTTCGGGCTCGAAGCAGTCCTCCATGTTGTGGGAGTGCATCTTGTGGAAGACGCAGTAGGGACGGTCATCCTTCTCGTTGTTGTAACTGTACTGGTGCTTGTGCTCTGTCTCGACCACAAGCACCGCTGGGGTCTTCCGCTTGGGCTCATTTTCCTGCTTTTTTTGACAGGTGCGGAGGCCATAACTGCGTCAGGGTTGTTGTGCTTGAACAGGCCCGCCTCCTCGGTGTTCACGCACCTATCTTCCATCTCGAAGAGCTCTACTACCGAACTGAGGTCGTTGTTTATGGAGAGATTCTCTACCATCCTTATGTCACTGATGCCCACCGAGAAGATAGATATGATTGACGCCTCGGTGGCTTGTGGAACCTTGTTGCGTACCTGGCTAAAACATTGTATGTACTTCCGGAGCGTCTTGCTAGGTTGTTGGCACACGGTGCAAAGGTCGTTGAGCGTGAGGGGGTGATCATACGTGCCCTTGAAGTTGGCGATGAATTTTTTGCATAAATCCTTCCACGAGGTCACCGATTCCTCCTCGAGGTTAATCATTAGCCACAAGAGGGCTACATCCTTGAGGGCCATCAGGAACCAATTCATATCCTCCTGCCACTTTGACTCCCACCATGTAGAGCTGTAGAAAATCGACGGGATTCTCCTTGCTGTCATAGCACGGGGGAAGATCCAGCTTGAACTTGAGGGGCCACACCATGGTACACTGCTCCTTAGCAAACACTAGACAACCTCTGTTGTATGAGGGTGTGCCTCCAGCGACGGTGGCACGGTTGTCTTTCCCCGCTGCTGCTGTCTCGGCAAGAGTGCGCTCTTGGCGCTGATAGCTCCAAATTTCATCACTTTTAACTATTGATTTTCCTCTTGTTTATTGCCGGATTTCACTGAAGATTACCCATTTTCTACTAATGTTAACATCGCAATTAGAAAATCCTTGGTTTGTTGTGATAGTTTTCAGGTAATGAACATTTATTAGAGATCTAATAACATTTATGGGCTAATTGCATCCAAAGAAGTAAATCCCCAATTGGAGCCCCTTTCATTGGAGGCGTCCAGTATGCATAACGACCATCAGTACAGTCGGGATGCGCCCGTACTGCCCGCCCGTACTACACGCTGACGCCTTCCTTATATCAAGACAAGCAACTTTTATGAAGGAGGGGAAACGAGAAGTGAAAGAGTATGAGTTTGGCGGAATATGATGGATATATTATTGAGCCTCATGGGCGAGTATATATAGGCATACAGAGGATTGTCTTAGAGTACGAGTAAGGTTATGACTGTACGTAAAAAGATCCTAACTCTATCTAAACTACCATAACAACCGTATATACCTAATACTCTAACATCCCCCCACAGTCGTAGCGGTAGCGTCGTGAACAACTGGAACATCGCAGACGGTTAGACTGGAGATAAACCGAAGTAGCATCCAGTAGGATGACATCCCCCCCACATTCATAGAGGGAACGTCATGGACGGTGTCGCGTCGCGGTTGCTTGGACTGTAGAGGAAGCTGGTGATGCTCAAGTGAGGTGGTAGCCCTTGTGCCGATGTTGAGTGAGCCGAGAGCGTTGGACGGTGCCGTGGTCGAAGTAGCAGTGGGAGGGGTCGCGGTGGTCGATGTCGTGGTCGGGGATGTCGGTGTCGAGGTAGCCGCACGAGAAGCCGCATGCGCATAGTGCGCGAGGAGGATGACAGAGACGCGCCGAGGTAGTCGTTGAGGGTGTCGATGCCAAAGTCATGCAGTCTGAGCCATCGAGGACGAGGTGCGGCCATAGTTTTGCCAGAACTAGGCGCACGTCGGGGAAGGACGCACACTCTGGTTTTGCTAGAACCGAGTATGCAAAGAAGAACTCGTCGGTGACGCGGTCGAGGCAGTCGTAGAGGGGTCGATGCCGAAGAAGACATTGTCGAAGCCGATGAAGACGTAGAAGGCGGCGAAACCAGCGGCGACCTAGGTTAGTCATGATGGATGCCTAGAGTGGCGATGGGGTAGTCGGCGGGACCTGCGATGACGAGAGGGCGCCCTGCAGGTTACCTTGTGAAGCGTGGCGGTGGTGCTCGAAGTAGGCGAGGAAGACCCGGCGACGTGACGAAGACCATGTGCAGACAGCGGCGATCCACGCCATAGGAGATGGCACAGTGAAAGTCGAGGTCATCGATGCACGAGGACGGCGGATCTGCAGCCACGCCACGACCCGAGGGGCATAGCTGCAGGCGCAAGTTGGTGCAGCTGGGAGGGGCTTGTTCGTCTCAAGGTACCAAAGTTGGCGGTGCAGCAAGATGGAGGTACCTAAGTTTCCTGAAATTACCGCGTTTTGAAAAGTTGGGCCGCCAACTATTGAGAGGGGACATTTCGAGGCAAACTCATCTCACCCCTGCCAAATACAAACATTCCATGAAACCGCCCCATGAAGTAGACGGTCGGGACCCACATGTTGGTTATCTGTCCGTGACGCGGGCGCCAACGCTGCAACCTCTTAGGCAAATCGAGCAGCTAAGTGGATTGGATGCGTTGAACAATTTCACAAATCCATTCCCAACTTTCCCCTAGCATCGGCGGCGTCGGAATCCACCCTCCAGACAGGACGATCCCTTCAGACATTTGACTTCCGGGGACAAGTTGCTGCGCCCAGTCGCTGATACCGAGCTCCAATGGCGCATGCCATAGCCGCCGTTGCGAGGCTCTAGCCTGCCTCCGCCGCCGACGAGCCGAGCAGCTCGGAGGATGGCAGATCCTACTATCAAGAAAGAAGAAGTTTTGTCTACAAGCGGGTGATCTACCCTTCTCTTTGCTATTCGCACTAGTTACAACTGCTAGCTGGCTACTGAACCTCAAATTGTTTGTTAGCCCATCGCTGACAAACATATTTTGTCCATAGTTTTCTGTCAAGTGGGATCTGCGCGGACCCCCTTACCTGGTTACTGTAGTCCTCTATAGGTACGACTCTGAGGGCAACATGTATGGACACCATTGTTTCACGATGGAAGAAGCGCCTGGGCAGATCTGCACTATATCTCGTATGGTTGCTGCTCTGCGTAATCATGTTGAAGTATGGCCAAAGCAGAGTGCAAAGTTCAGCTTCATGGATGAACGTGGCATCCATGTTCCTATATCGTGTGACAGTCAGCTAATTGGGTTGATGAAAAGGTATGCTTCGGATTGCATGTTTGAGCTAAATTGTGATGTACTGGATGTGGAAGCTGCTGCAACTGGGAGTCGCCCTTCTATTCTTGGACATGGTGGTTGCTCGAACGCAATTAGCTCCTGGTAAGCAAAGGTCCCTTGGGGTTCGCATGTTTGTGCTGAATTGTAATTTTTGTTTTATTTACTCTGTAGATATTGGGCAGTTATGCAACAGTCTTGTTTCTTTGACAGGAAGCGCCGCAAGGTTAGAAACATGACTGCCGGGTCAGTCATTTTGCTGCCCGGAGAAATTAAAAATGAGTGGAAAGATGATGCTGGACACGATTCTGGTGCCCATTGTCCCGGCGATGCAGAGTACGTGAAGCTAAGAAAATTGGCACCGAGGAAGAGGAAGAAGGCAGGAAATGAAGAAGCCATTGGACGTGAAGGCTTGGCACCTAGGCTACGGATGAAGGCTGCTGGCAATGAAGATGCATAGTAATGTGTTGAACTTGAACCTATATATGTAATTCTGTTAAATTCTGATCGCTCTGTGTGTGGCACGTTACTGGGCGAAACAATCTACCTACATTCTCTGAGTAAAATGTACCGCGACTTAGGGTTTGGAAACGCCCGAGTCGGTAGTTGAATCCGAAATTGTGATTGTGCCACTGCTATCTGAAAACAACGATCCACCGGTTCCACGATTGCTGAGGAGCAGGAGGTCTCCAAATATGACGGAATGTAAGTGGCACATAAATAAATTATTTAAGCTGCCACACTCCACGAAGCAACAACTTATTTCAGATGCTGCACAATGATATGGCAACATAAACAACAATGTTCTCACCGATAATGCCCAGATGAGGAGGAAATGGGTACCACTTTCTAGCCTAATCTTGATCCCGTCTATCTCACCGCCTCTCTGCTCCTGCATCCCCTGCATCTGGTGAAGCTCCCGGATCTCCAGTAACCGGGTGTACGTGCTTCCACTTTATAAATTGTGGTTGTGCCATTTGCATGCGGCACAATCCACGTAGATTACGTTTAAACAAACCACCAGTGTTAGAATACACTAGTAGAAAAGGTGTCTTTGGTCCACGGCTACGTTCCCAATCCGGGACAGAGATCTAAATCGAGGCAGAAATTAATCTAAATTATAAATTCTTCCACAAATTAATGCGGGGTCATAGCAATTTTTTTCCTCCCTGGAATCCGGGACCAATAGTTCAGACCGCTAGGTCAACAAGTACAAATATTACAACTTAAAAAGGCACGGAGCTTAAGCTAAATAGAACTAGTTATCACACATCTCCTTGATCTTCCTAATCTTGGCCCGATGCGCATCTTCCTGCAGAGCAAGGATCGAAATGTCCGCTCCTTCCTTTTAGCATCTTCCTTGCACAGCTTCAATTGTTTCTCTGCATTTTTCCTCATGCACTTGTCAATACTCGTAGTTGTGTACTGCAGGACTTTGGCCTGGTGGAGATCGTTCCTTGCTTGAGTCAGTTCTTGCTCTGCTTTAGCCTTCAGGGCCAACGCCGCGTCCCTCTCCTTCTCGACTTTGATAACCTTGTCTTGCACCCACCTAAGATCTCGCTTATGCTTGGTCGTGTCAACTGGTTCCCTTAGATTCATCTCAATACTGTCAAGAAGTGAGCTGAATACAGATTCTTTCAACTCGATAGTCATTTCCCATAGTTTGTCCAGCGTTTTCTGCATCGATTTGGGCCACTTTGGATCTACCCATTTGACAACACCGCAACTTCCGCCTTGCATCATTGCACGATGTCCTTGACACCGTAGAAACCTCCTGCCTGCGTTTCGTCCTTCGAAGGCTACAAATTTAGCGGGCACATATCCATGTTTACATACTAGAGGACTGTCTTCATCCTCTAAAACCGTGATAGTCGGAGTCATACATCGTCTGGTTAGCCTAACACATCATACGCGCATGAGTAAACAGATTAGATCTAGCTCAAAAAATAGATAGAAATAGAGATGAGACGACTCACATCGAAATCACCATCCCTGTCGTCACGACGCGTTTCCTCGCCGTCTCCCCTTGAACCCATGGAGAGAGGGGTGAGGGGGTGGCTGCCGGAGAGGGGATTGGGATGGAGGCGCCGTCGGCTAGTGGCTACGGCATGATGGGAGTGAAGTGGGGAAAGTGGCTTCGAGGGTAAGGAAGAGAAGTACGGGGAGGAAGAGAAGTAATGGGGACATGACATCGATGTGGGCCCATCAACTCGTGAGACGTGACACTCGAAACAGGGGAGCGCCCGGTGTTGCCAGTTTTTTCAAAGCAAGCGTGGCCAATCATGCCGCAGAACAGCCTACTCACGGATCGCTCTCACAAAGACCATCCCAATCGTCCAAGCGCCCCAATCGAACGGTATGTAACAATCGTCAAGGTAACAACGTGTTAGGTGTGCCTTTTAGAAGACTTTATCTAACGGCTACCCATGCAATGACACCGGGTGGTTCATGAAAAGAATGTATGCAATGACACCGGCTGTGATTCATGAAAAGAATGTATATAAAGGACACCGGTGGATCCTTATGTGGTTCATGAAAAGAATGTATGTGCAATGACACCGTGGATCCTTATGTGGTTTGTTTAGAAGAACACACATGCAATGACACTGGGTGTGGTTCATGAGAAGAACACACACGCAATGACACCGTGGATCTTTATGTGGTTTGCTTAGAGGAATGCATATGCAATGACACGGTGGATCCACATGTGGTTTATGGAAGTAAAAGACATGCAATGACACTAGTAGATCCTTATGTGGTTCATGAAAAGAATGCATATGCGAAACTGGGTGTGGTTCGTGAATAGAATGTACATGCACCGACACTAGGTGTGGTTCATGAAAAGAATAGACATGCAATGACACCGGTGGGCCCATCCTTATGTGGTTCATGAAAAGAATGTATGTGCAATGACACTGGTGGATCCTTATGTGGTTTCTTTAGAAGAACACACATGCAATGACACCGGTGGATCCACATGTGGTTTATGGAAGTAAAAGACATGCAATGACAATGGTAGATCCTTATGTGGTTCATGAAAAGAACAGACATGCAGTGAAACTGGGTGTGGTTCATGAATAGAACAGACATGCACTAACACTGGGTGTGGTTCATGAAAAGAACAGACATGCAATGACACTGGTGGGCCCATCCTTATGTGGTTCATGAAAAGAACAGACATGCAATGACACCGATGGATCCACGTGTGGTTCATGAGAAGGACACACATCAAATGACTCTGGTAGATCCTTATGTGGTTCATGAAAAGAACTAACATGTAGTGACACTGGGTGTGGTTCATGAAAAGAACAGACATGCACTGACACTAGGAGTGGTTCATGAAAAGAACAGACATGCAATGACACTAGTGGATCCTTATGTGGTTTGTTTAGAAGAAGACACATGCAATGACATTGGGTGTGGTTCATGAAAAGAACACGCACGCAATGACACTGGTGGATCCTTATGTGGTTTGTGGAGAGGAACAGACATGCAATAACACCGGTGGATCCACCTGTGGTTCATGATAAGAACACACATCCAATGACTCTGGTAGATCCTTATGTGGTTCATGAAAAGAACTGACATGCAGTGACACTGGGTGTGGTTCATGAAAAGAACAGACATGCACTGACACTAGGAGTGGTTCATGAAAAGAACAGACATGCAATGACACGGGTGGATCCTTATGTGGTTTATGGAAGGAACAGACATGCAATCACACTGGTGGATCCACATGTGGTTTATGGAAGTAACACACATGCAATGACACTGGGTGTTTTTCATGAAAAGAACAGACATGCAATGACACTGGTAGATCCTTATGTGGTTCATGAGAAGAAAACACACGCAATGACACTGTAGGATCCTTATGTGGTTAGTTTAGAGGAACATACATGCAATGACACCGGTGGATCCACATGTGGTTTATGGAAGTAAAATACATGTAATGACACTGGTAGATACTTATGTGGTTCATGAATAGAACATATATGCACTGACATTGGGTGTGGTTCATGAAAGGAACATACATGCAATGACACTAGTGGGCCCATCCTTATGTGGTTCATCAGAAGAACAGACAGGCAATGACACTAGTGGATCATTATGTGGTTTGTTTAGAGGAACAGACATGCAATGACACCGGTGGATCCACATGTGGTTTATGGAAGTAACACACATCCAATGACACTGGTGTGGTTCATTAAAAGAACAGACATGCAATGACACTGGTAGATCCTTATGTGGTTCATGAAAAGAACAGACATGCAATGACACAAGTGGATCCTTATGTGGTTTGTTTAGAG
This sequence comes from Avena insularis, assembly GCA_023614405.1. Classification (NCBI taxonomy): domain Eukaryota; kingdom Viridiplantae; phylum Streptophyta; class Magnoliopsida; order Poales; family Poaceae; genus Avena; species Avena insularis. Next base: position 458,915,024 of record CM042696.1, on the reverse strand, counting down.
GAACAGACATGCAATGACTCTAGCCGTGGTTCATGAAAAGAACAGACATGCAATGACTCTAGCTATGGTTCATGAAAAGAACAAACATGCAATGACACTGGTGGATCCTTATTTGGTTTATGGAAGGAACAAACATGCAATCACACCAGTAGATCCATATGTGGTTTATGGAAGTAACACACATGCAATGACACTGGGTGTGGTTCATGAAAAGAACAGACATGCAATGACACTGGTAGATCCTTATGTGGTTCATGAGAAGAACCCACATGCAATGACACTGGTGGATCCTTATGTGGTTTGTTTAGAGGAACAGACATGCAATGACACCGGTGGATCCACATGTGGTTTATAGAAGTAAAAGACATGCAATGACACTAGTAGATCCTTATGTGGTTCATGAAAAGAACAGACATGCAGTGAAACTGGGTGTGGTTCATGAATAGAACAAACATGCACTGACACTGGGTGTGGTTCATGAAAAGAACAGACATGCAATGACACTGGTGGGCCCATCCTTATGTGGTTCATGAAAAGAACAGACATGCAGTGACACTGGTGGATGCTTATGTGGTTTGTTTAGAGGAATAGACATGCAATGACACCGGTGGATCCACATGTGGTTTATGGAAGTAACACACATGCAATGACACTGGGTGTGGTTCATGAAAATAACAGATATGCAATGACACTGGTAGATCCTTATGTGGTTCATGAAAAGAACAGACATGCAATGACACTGGTGGATCCTTATGTGGTTTGTTTAGAGGAACAGACATGCAATGACTCTAGCCGTGGTTCATGAAAAGAACAGACATGCAATGACACCGGGTGTGGTTCATGAAAAGAAGAGACATGCAATGACTTATGTGGTTTGTTTAGAAGAACACACATGCAATGACACTGGGTGTGGTTCATGAAAAGAACATATAGGCAATGACACTGGTGGATCCTTATGTGGTTTGTTTAGAAGAACACGCATGCAATGACACTGGGTGTGGTTCATGAAAAGAACAAACACGCAATGACACTGGTAGATCCTTATGTGGTTTATTTAGAGTAACAGACATGCAATCACACTAGGTGGATCCATATGTGGTTTATGGAAGTAAAATACATGCAATGACTCTAGCTGTGATTCATGAAAAGAACAGACATGCAATGACACTGGTGGATCCTTACGTGGTTCATGAAAAGAACAGACAGGCAATAACACTAGTGGATCCTTATGTGGTTTGTTTAGAAGAACACACATGCAATGACACTGGGTGTGGTTCATGAGAAGAACACACACGCAATGACACTGGTGGATCCTTATGTGGTTTGTTTAGAGGAACATACATGCAATGACACCGGTGGATCCACATGTGGTTTATGGAAGTAAAAGACATGCAATGACACTGGTAGATCCTTATGTGGTTCATGAAAAGAACAGACATGCAGTGAAACTGGGTGTGGTTCGTGAATAGAACAAACATGCACTAACACTGGGTGCGGTTCATGAAAAGAAAAGACATGCAATGACACTGGTGGGCCCATCCTTATGTCGTTCATGAAAAGAACAGACAGGCAATGACACTAGTGGATCCTTATGTGGTCTGTTTAGAAGAACACACATGCAATGACACCGGTGGATCCACATGTGGTTTATGGAAGTAAAAGACATGCAATGACAATGGTAGATCCTTATGTGGTTCATGAAAAGAACAGACATGAAGTGAAACTGGGTGTGGTTCATGAATAGAACATACATGCACTAACACTGGGTGTGGTTCATGAAAAGAATAGACATGCAATGACACTGGTGGGCCCATCCATATGTGGTTCATGAAAAGAACAGACATGCAATGACACCGGTGGATCCTTATGTGGTTTGTTTAGAAGAACACACATGCAATGACACTGGGTGTGGTTCATGAAAAGAACACACACGCAATGACACTGGTGGATCCTTATGTGGTTTGTTTAGAGGAACAGACATGCAATGACAGTTGTGGATCCACGTGTGGTTCATGAGAAGGACACACATACAATGACTCTGGTAGATCCTTATGTGGTTCATGAAAAGAACTCACATGCAGTGACACTGGGTGTGGTTCATGAAAAGAACAAACATGCACTGACACTAGGAGTGGTTCATGAAAAGAACAGACATGCAATGACACGGGTGGATCCTTATGTGGTTTATGGAAGGAACAGACATGCAATCACACCGGTGGATCCACATGTGGTTTATGGAAGTAACACACATGCAATGACACTGGGTGTTTTTCATGAAAAGAACAGACATGCAATGACACGGGTAGATCCTTATGTGGTTCATGAGAAGAACACACACGCAATGACACTGGTGGATCCTTATGTGGTTAGTTTAGAGGAACATACATGCAATGACTCTAGCCGTGGTTCATGAAAAGAACAGACATGCAATGACACCGAGTGTGGTTCATGAAAAGAACAGACATGCACTGACTTATATGGTTTGTTTAGAATAACACACATACAATGACACTAGGTGTGGTTCATGAAAAGAACATATAGGCAATGACACTAGTGGATCCTTATTTGGTTTGTTTAGAAGAACACGTATGCAATGACACTAGGTGTGGTTCATGAAAAGAACAGACACGCAATGACACTGGTGGATCCTTATGTGGTTTGTTTAGAGGAACAAACATGCAATCACACTAGGTGGATCCATATGTGGTTTATGGAAGTAAAAGACATGCAATGACTCTAGCTGTGATTCATGAAAAGAACAGGCATGCAATGACATGGGTGGATCCTTATGTGGTTCATGAAAAGAACATATAAGCAATGACACTAGTGGATCCTTATGTAGTTTGTTTAGAAGAACACACATGCAATGACACTAGGTGTGGTTTATGAGAAGAACACACACGCAATGACACTGGTGGATCCTTATGTGGTTTGTTTAGAGGAACATACATGCAATGACACCGGTGGATCCACATGTGGTTTATGGAAGTAAAAGACATGCAATGACACTGGTAGATCCTTATGTGGTTCATGAAAAGAACAGACATGCCGTGAAACTAGGTGTGGTTCGTGAAAAAAACAAACATGCACTGACACTAGGTGTGGTTCATGAAAAGAACAGACATGCAATGACACTGGTGGCCCATCCTTATGTGGTTCATGAAAAGAACAGACATGCAATGACACTGGTGGATCCTTATGTGGTTTGTTTAGAAGAACACACATGCAATGACACCGGTGGATCCACATGTGGTTTATGGAAGTAAAAGATATGCAATGACACTGGTAGATACTTATGTGGTTCATGAAAAGAACAGACATGCAGTGAAACTGGGTGTGGTTCATGAATAGAACAGACATGCACTGACACTTGGTGTGGTTCATGAAAAGAATAGACAGGCAATGACACTGGTGGGCCCGTCCTTATGTGGTTCATGAAAAGAACAGACATGCAATGACACTGGTGGATCCTTATGTGGTTTGTTTAGAAGAACACACATGCAATGACACTGGGTGTGGTTCATGAAAAGAACATATAGGCAATGACACTGGTGGATCCTTATGTGGTTTGTTTAGAAGAACACGCATGCAATGACACTGGGTGTGGTTCATGAAAAGAACAAACACGCTATGACACTGGTGGATCCTTATGTGGTTTGTTTAGAGTAACAGACATGCAATCACACTAGGTGGATCCATATGTGGTTTATGGAAGTAAAAGACATGCAATGACTCTAGCTATGATTCATGAAAAGAACAGACATGCAATGACACTGGTGGATCCTTACGTGGTTCATGAAAAGAACAGACAGGCAATGACACTGGTGGATCCTTATGTGGTTTGTTTAGAAGAACACACATGCAATGACACTGGGTGTGGTTCATGAGAAGAACACACACGCAATGACACTGGTGGATCCTTATGTGGTTTGTTTAGAGGAACATACATGCAATGACACCGGTGGATCCACATGTGGTTTATGGAAGTAAAAGACATGCAATGACACTGGTAGATCCTTATGTGGTTCATGAAAAGAACAGACATGCAGTGAAACTGGGTGTGGTTCGTGAATAGAACAAACATGCCTTGACATCGGGTGTGGTTCATGAAAAGAATGGACATGCAATGACACCGGTGGGCCCATCCTTATGTCGTTCATGAAGAAAAGAGACATGCAATGACACTGGTGGATCCTTATGTGGTCTGTTTAGAAGAACAAACATGCAATGACACTGGTGGATCCACATGTGGTTTATGGAAGTAAAAGAAATGCAATGACAATGTTAGATCCTTATGTGGTTCATGAAAAGAATGTATATGAAGTGAAACTGGGTGTGGTTCATGAATAGAAATGTATATGCACTAACACTGGGTGTGGTTCATGAAAAGAACAGACATGCAATGACACTGGTGGGCCCATCCTTATGTGGTTCATGAAAAGAACAGACATGCAATGACACCGGTGGATCCTTATGTGGTTTGTTTAGAAGAACACACATGCAATGACACTGGGTGTGGTTCATGAAAAGAACACACACGCAATGACACTGGTGGATCCTTATGTGGTTTGTTTAGAGGAACAGACATGCAATGACACTTGTGGATCCACGTGTGGTTCATGAGAAGGACACACATCCAATGACTCTGGTAGATCCTTATGTGGTACATGAAAAGAACTGACATGCAGTGACACTGGGTGTGGTTCATGAAAAGAACAAACATGCACTGACACTAGGAGTGGTTCATGAAAAGAACACACATGCAATGACACGGGTGGATCCTTATGTGGTTTATGGAAGGAACATACATGCAATCACACCGGTGGATCCACATGTGGTTTATGGAAGTAACACACACGCAATGACACTGGGTGTTTTTCATGAAAAGAACAGACATGCAATGACACGGGTAGATCCTTATGTGGTGCATGAGAAGAACACACACGCAATGACACTGGTGGATCCTTATGTGGTTAGTTTAGAGGAACAGACATGCAATGACTCTAGCCGTGGTTCATGAAAAGAACAGACATGCAATGACACCGAGTGTGGTTCATGAAAAGAACAGACATGCAATGACTTATGTGGTTTGTTCAGAATAACACACATACAATGACACTAGGTGTGGTTCATGAAAAGAACATATAGGCAATGACACTAGTGGATCCTTATGTGGTTTGTTTAGAAGAACACGTATGCAATGACACTGGGTGTGGTTCATGAAAAGAACAGACACGCAATGACACTGGTGGATCCTTATGTGGTTTATTTAGAGGAACAGACATGCAATCACACTAGTTGGATCCATATGTGGTTTATGGAAGTAAAAGACATGCAATGACTCTAGCTGTGATTCATGAAAAGAACAGGCATGCAATGACATGGGTGGATCCTTATGTGGTTCATGAAAAGAACATATAAGCAATGACACTGGTGGATCCTGATGTAGTTTGTTTAGAAGAACACACATGCAATGACACTAGGTGTGGTTTATGAGAAGAACACACACGCAATGACACTGGTGGATCCTTATGTGGTTTGTTTAGAGGAACATACATGCAATGACACCGGTGGATCCACATGTGGTTTATGGAAGTAAAAGACATGCAATGACACTAGTAGATCCTTATGTGGTTCATGAAAAGAACAGACATGCCGTGAAACTAGGTGTGGTTCGTGAATAGAACAAACATGCACTGACACTAGGTGTGGTTCATGAAAAGAACAGACATGCAATAACACTGGTGGGCCCATCCTTATGTGGTTCATGAAAAGAACAGACATGCAATGACACTGGTGGATCCTTATGTGGTTTGTTTAGAAGAACACACATGCAATGACACCGGTGGATCCACATGTGGTTTATGGAAGTAAAAGACATGCAATGACACTGGTAGATCCTTATGTGGTTCATGAAAAGAACAGACATGTAGTGAAACTGGGTGTGGTTCATGAATAGAATGCATGACATGCACGACCTTTGGGTGTGGTTCATGAAAAGAATAGACATGCAATGACACTGGTGGGCCTGTCCTTATGTTGTTCATGAAAAGAATGCATATGACATGACACCGTGGATCCTTATGTGGTTTGTTTAGAAGAACACACATGCAATGACACTGGGTGTGGTTCATGAAAAGAACACACGCGCAATGACACTGGTGGATCCTTATGTGGTTTGTTTAGAGGAACATACATGCAATGACACTGGTGGATCCACATGTGGTTCATGAGAAGAACACACATCCAATGACTCTGGTAGATCCTTATGTAGTTCATGAAAAGAACTGACATGCAGTGACACTGGGTGTGGATCATGAAAAGAACAGACATGCACTGACACTAGGAGTGGTTCATGAAAAGAACAGACAGGCAATGACACTGGTGGATCCTTATGTGGTTTATGGAAGGAAGAGACATGCAATCACACCGGTGGATCCACATGTGGTTTATGGAAGTCACACACATGCAATGACACTGGGTGTGGTTCATGAAAAGAACAGACATGCAATGACACTGGTAGATCCTTATGTGGATCATGATTAGAACACACACGCAATGACACTGGTGGATCCTTATGTGGTTTGTTTAGAGGAACATACGTGCAATGACACCGGTGGATCCACATGTGGTTTATGGAAGTAAAGGACATGCAATGACACTGGTAGATCCTTATGTGGTTCATGAATAGAACAGACATGCACTGACACTATGTGTGGTTCATGAATAGAACAGACATGCAATGACACTGGGTGTGGTTCATGAAAAGAACAGACATGCAATGACACTGGTGGGCCCATCCTTATGTGGTTCATGAAAAGAACAGACATGCAGTGACACTGGTGGATCCTTATGTGGTTTGTTTAGAGGAACAAACATGCAATGACACCGGTGGATCCACATGTGGTTTATGGAAGTAACATACATGCAATGACACTGGGTGTGGTTCATGAAAAGAACAGACATGTAATGACACTGGTAGATCCTTATGTGGTTCATGAAAAGAACATACATGCAATGACACTGGTGGATCATTATGTGGTTTGTTTAGAGGAACAGACTTGCAATGACTCTAGCCGTGGTTCATGAAAAGAACAGACATGCAATGACACCGGGTGTGGTTCATGAAAAGAACAGACATGCAATGACTTATGTGGTTTGTTTTAGAATAACACACATGCAATGACACTGGGTGTGGTTTATGAAAAGAACATATAGGCAATGACACCGGTGGATCCTTATGTGGTTTGTTTAGAAGAACACGCATGCAATGACACTGGGTGTGGTTCATGAAAAGAACAGACACGCAATGACACTGGTGGATCCTTATGTGGTTTGTTTAGAGGAACAGACATGCAATCACATTAGGTGGATCCATATGTGGTTTATGGAAGTAAAAGACATGCAATGACTCTAGCTGTGATTCATGAAAAGAACAGACATGCAATGACACTGGTGGATCCTTATGTGGTTCATGAAAAGAAGAGACAGGCAATGACATTGGTGGATCCTTATGTGGTTTGTTTAGAAGAACACACATGCAATGACACTAGGTGTGGTTCATGAGAAGAACACACACGCCATGACACTGGTGGATCCTTATGTGGTTTGTTTAGAGGAACAGACAAGCAATGACACCGGTGGATCCACATGTGGTTTATGGAAGTAAAAGACATGCAATGACACTGGTAGATCCTTATGTGGTTCATGAAAAGAACAGACATGCAGTGAAACTGGGTGTGGTTCGTGAATAGAACGGACATGCACTGACACTAGGTGTGGTTCATGAAAAGAACAGACATGCAATGACACTGGTGGGCCCATCTTTATGTGGTTCATGAAAAGAACAGACAGATAATGACACTGGTGGATCCTTATGTGGTTTGTTTAGAAGAACACACATGCAATGACACCGGTGGATCCACATGTGGTTTATGGAAGTAAAAGACATGCAATGACACTGGTAGATCCTTATGTGGTTCATGAAAAGAACACACATGTAGTGAAACTGGGTGTGGTTCATGAATAGAACAGACATGCACTAACACTGGGTGTGGTTCATGAAAAGAACAGACATGCAATGACAATGGTGGGCCCATACTTATGTGGTTCATGAAAAGAATAGTCATGCAATGAGACTGGTGGATCCTTATGTGGTTTGTTTAGAAGAACACACATGCAATGACACTGGGTGTGGTTCATGAAAAGAACACACACGCAATGACACTAGTGGATCCTTATGTGGTTTGTTTAGAGGAACATACATGCAATGACACCGATGGATCCACGTGTGGTTCATGAGAAGGACACACATCAAATGACTCTGGTAGATCCTTATGTGGTTCATGAAAAGAACTAACATGTAGTGACACTGGGTGTGGTTCATGAAAAGAACAGACATGCACTGACACTAGGAGTGGTTCATGAAAAGAACAGACAGGCAATGACACTGGTGGATCCTTATGTGGTTTATGGAAGGAACAGACATGCAATCACACCGGCGGATCCACATGTGGTTCATGAAAAGCACAGACGTGCACTGGCACTGGGTGTTTTTCATGAAAAGAACAGACATGCAATGACACTGGTAGATCCTTATGTGGTTCATGAGAAGAACACACACGCAATGACACTGGTGGATCCTTATGTGGTTAGTTTAGAGGAACATACATGCAATGACACCGATGGATCCAGATGTGGTTTATGGAAGTAAAAGATATGCAATGACACTGGTAGATCCTTTTGTGGTTCATGAAAATAATAGACATGTAGTGAAACTTGGTGTGGTTCATGAATAGAACAGACATGCACTGACACTGGGTGTGGTTCATGAAAAGAACAGACATGCAATGACACTGGTGGGCCCATCCTTATGTGGTTCATGAAAAGAACACACATGCAGTGACACTGGTGGATCCTTATGTTGTTTGTTTAGAAGAACACACATGCAATGACACCGGTGGATCCACATGTGGTTTATGGAAGTAACACCCATGCAATGACACTGGGTGTGGTTCATGAAACGGACAGACATGCACTGACACTGGTAGATCCTTATGTGGTTCATGAGAAGAACACACACGCAATGACACTGGTGGATCCTTATGTGGTTTGTTTAGAGGAATAGACATGCAATGACACCGGTGGATACACATGTGGTTTATGGACATAAAAGACATGCAATGACACTGGTAAATCCTTTTGTGGTTCATGAAACGAATAGACATGCAGTGAAACTAGGTGTGGTTCATGAATAGAATAGACATGCACTAACACTGGGTGTGGTTCATGAAAAGAACAGACATGCAATGACACTGATGGGCCCATCCTTATGTGGTTCATGAAAAGAACAGACATGCAATGACACTAGTGGATCCTTATGTGGTTTGTTTAGAAGAAGACACATGCAATGACATTGGGTGTGGTTCATGAAAAGAACACGCACGCAATGACACTGGTGGATCCTTATGTGGTTTGTGGAGAGGAACAGACATGCAATAACACCGGTGGATCCACCTGTGGTTCATGATAAGAACACACATCCAATGACTCTGGTAGATCCTTATGTGGTTCATGAAAAGAACTGACATGCAGTGACACTGGGTGTGGTTCATGAAAAGAACAGACATGCAATGACACTAGGAGTGGTTCATGAAAAGAACAGACAGGCAATGACACTGGTGGATCCTTATGTGGTTTATGGAAGGAACAAACATGCAATCACACTAGGTGGATCCATATGTGGTTTATGGAAGTAACACACATGCAATGACACTAGGTGTGGTTCATGAAAAGAACAGACATGCAATGACACTGGTAGATCCTTATGTGGTTCATGAGAAGAACACACACGCAATGACACTGGTAGATCCTTATGTGGTTAATGAAAAGAATAGACATCCAGTGAAACTGGGTGTGGTTCGTGAATAGAACATACCTGCAGTGAAACTGGGTATGGTTCGTGAATAGAACAGACATGCACTAACATTGGGTGTGGTTCATGAAAAGAACAAACATGCAATGACACTGGTGGGCCCATCCTTATGTGGTTCATGAAAAGAACAGACATGCAATGACACTGGTGGATCCTTATGTGGTTTGTTTAGAAGAACACACATGCAATGACACCGGTGGATCCACATGTGGTTTATGGAAGTAAAATACATGCAATGACACTGGTAGATCCTTATGTGGTTCATGAAAAGAAACGGACATGCGGTGAAACTGGGTGTGGTTCATGAATAGAAACAGACATGCACCTTGACACTTGGTGTGGTTCATGAAAAGAAACGGACATGCAATGACAACTTTGGGGCCCATCCTTAGGTGGTTCATGAAAAACGGACATGCAATGACACTGGTGGATCCTTACGTGGTTTGTTTAGAAGAACACACATGTAATGACATCGGGTGTGGTTCATGAAAAGAACACACACGCAATGACACTGGTGGATCCTTATGTAGTTTGTTTAGAGGAACAGACATGCAATGACACCGGTGGATCCTTGTGTGGTTTATGAGAAGAACCCACATCCAATGACTCTAGTAGATCCTTATGTGGTTCATGAAAAGAACTGACATGCAGTGACACTGGGTGTGGTTCATGAAAAGAACATGACATGCAATGACACTAGGAGTGGTTCATGAAAAGAACAGATAGGCAATGACACTGGTGGATCCTTATGTGGTTTATGGAAGGAACAGACATGCAATCACACTAGGTGGATCCATATGTGGTTTATGGAAGTAACACACATGCAATGACACTCGGTGTAGTTCATGAAAAGAACAGACATGCAATGAAACTGGTAGATCCTTATGTGGTTCATGAGAAGAACACACACGCAATGACACTGGTGGATCCTTATGTGTGGTTTGTTTAGAGGAACATACATGCAATGACACCGGTGGATCCACATGTGGTTTATGGAAGTAAAAGACATGTAATGACACTGGTAGATCCTTATGTGGTTCATGAAAAGAACAAACATGCAGTGAAACTGGGTGTGGTTCTTGAAAGAACAGACATGCACTGACACTGGGTGTGGTTCATGAAAAGAACAGACATGCAATGACACTGGTGGGCCCATCCTTATGTGGTTTATGAGAAGAACAAACAGGCAATGACACTGGTGGATCCTTATGTGGTTTATGGAAGGAACAGACATGCAATGACACTGGTGGATCCTTATGTGGTTTGTTTAGAGGAACAGACATGCAAAGACTCTAGCCATGGTTGATGAAAAGAACATACATGCAATGACTCTAGCCGTGGTTCATGAAAAGAACATACATGCAATGACACCGGTGGATCCACATGTGGTTTATGGAAGTAAAAGACATGTAGTGACACTGGTAGATCCTTATGTGGTTCATGAAAAGAATAGACATGCAGTGAAACTAGGTGTAGTTCATGAATAGAACAGACATGCACTGACACTAGGTGTGGTTCATGAAAAGAACAGACATGCAATGACACTGATGGGCCCATCCTTATGTGGTTCATGAAAAGAACAGACATGCAATGACACTGATGGCCCATCCTTATGTGGTTCATGAAAAGAACAGACATGCAATGACACTAGTGGATCCTTATGTGGTTTGTTTAGAAGAAGACACATGCAATGACATTGGGTGTGGTTCATGAAAAGAACACGCACGCAATGACACTGGTGGATCCTTATGTGGTTTGTGGAGAGGAACAGACATGCAATAACACCGGTGGATCCACCTGTGGTTCATGATAAGAACACACATCCAATGACTCTGGTAGATCCTTATGTGGTTCATGAAAAGAACTGACATGCAGTGACACTGGGTGTGGTTCATGAAAAGAACAGACATGCAATGACACTAGGAGTGGTTCATGAAAAGAACAGATAGGCAATGACACTGGTGGATCCTTATGTGGTTTATGGAAGGAACAGACATGCAATCACACTAGGTGGATCCATATGTGGTTTATGGAAGTAACACACATGCAATGACACTAGGTGTGGTTCATGAAAAGAACAGACATGCAATGACACTGGTAGATCCTTATGTGGTTCATGAGAAGAACACACACACAATGACACTGGTAGATCCTTATGTGGTTAATGAAAAGAATAGACATGCAGTGAAACTGGGTGTGGTTCGTGAATAGAACATACCTGCAGTGAAACTGGGTATGGTTCGTGAATAGAACAGACATGCACTAACATTGGGTGTGGTTCATGAAAAGAACAGACATGCAATGACACTGGTGGGCCCATCCTTATGTGGTTCATGAAAAGAACAGACATGCAATGACACTGGTGGATCCTTATGTGGTTTGTTTAGAAGAACACACATGCAATGACACCGGTGGATCCACATGTGGTTTATGGAAGTAAAATACATGCAATGACACTGGTAGATCCTTATGTGGTTCATGAAAAGAACAGACATGCAGTGAAACTGGGTGTGGTTCATGAATAGAACAGACATGCACTGACACTTGGTGTGGTTCATGAAAAGAACAGACATGCAATGACACTGGTGGGCCCATCCTTAGGTGGTTCATGAAAAGAACAGACATGCAATGACACTGGTGGATCCTTACGTGGTTTGTTTAGAAGAACACACATGTAATGACATCGGGTGTGGTTCATGAAAAGAACACACACGCAATGACACTGGTGGATCCTTATGTAGTTTGTTTAGAGGAACAGACATGCAATGACACCGGTGGATCCTTGTGTGGTTTATGAGAAGAACCCACATCCAATGACTCTGGTAGATCCTTATGTGGTTCATGAAAAGAACTGACATGCAGTGACACTGGGTGTGGTTCATGAAAAGAACATGACATGCAATGACACTATGAGTGGTTCATGAAAAGAACAGATAGGCAATGACACTGGTGGATCCTTATGTGGTTTATGGAAGGAACAGACATGCAATCACACTAGGTGGATCCATATGTGGTTTATGGAAGTAACACACATGCAATGACACTCGGTGTAGTTCATGAAAAGAACAGACATGCAATGACACTGGTAGATCCTTATGTGGTTCATGAGAAGAACACACACGCAATGACACTGGTGGATCCTTATGTGTGGTTTGTTTAGAGGAACATACATGCAATGACACCGGTGGATCCACATGTGGTTTATGGAAGTAAAAGACATGCAATGACACTGATAGATCCTTATGTGGTTCATGAAAAGAACAAACATGCAGTGAAACTGGGTGTGGTTCTTGAAGAAACGAGCATGCTTGACCGGGTGTGGTTCATGAAAAGAACAGACATGCAATGACACTGGTGGGCCCATCCTTATGTGGTTTATGAGAAGAACAAACAGGCAATGACACTGGTGGATCCTTATGTGGTTTATGGAAGGAACAGACATGCAATGACACTGGTGGATCCTTATGTGGTTTGTTTAGAGGAACAGACATGCAAAGACTCTAGCCATGGTTGATGAAAAGAACATACATGCAATGACTCTAGCCGTGGTTCATGAAAAGAACATACATGCAATGACACCGGTGGATCCACATGTGGTTTATGGAAGTAAAATACATGTAGTGACACTGGTAGATCCTTATGTGGTTCATGAAAAGAATAGACATGCAGTGAAACTAGGTGTAGTTCATGAATAGAACAGACATGCACTGACACTAGGTGTGGTTCATGAAAAGAACAGACATGCAATGACACTGATGGGCCCATCCTTATGTGGTTCATGAAAAGAACAGACATGCAATGACACTGGTGGATCCTTATGTGGTTTGTTTAGAAGAAGACACATGCAGGACACTAGGTGTGGTTCATGAAAAGAACACGCACGCAATGACACTGGTGGATCCTTATGTGGTTTGTGGAGAGGAACATACATGCAATGACACCGGTGGATCCACGTGTGGTTCATGAGAAGAACACACATCCAATGACTCTGGTAGATCCTTATGTGGTTCATGAAAAGAACTGACATGCAGTGACACTGGGTGTGGTTCATGAAAAGAACAGACATGCAATGACACTAGGAGTGGTTCATGAAAAGAACAGACAGGCAATGACACTGGTGGATCCTTATGTGGTTTATGGAAGGAACAGACATGCAATCACACTAGGTGGATCCATATGTGGTTTATGGAAGTAACACACATGCAATGACATTAGGTGTGGTTCATGAAAAGAACAGACATGCAATGACACTGGTACATCCTTATGTGGTTCATGAGAAGAACACACACGCAATGACACTGGTAGATCCTTATGTGGTTAATGAAAAGAACAGACATGCAGTGAAACTGGGTGTGGTTCGTGAATAGAACTGACCTACAGTGAAACTGGGTATGGTTCGTGAATAGAACAGACATGCACTGACATTGGGTGTGGTTCATGAAAAGAACAGACATGCAATGACACTGGTGGGCCCATCCTTATGTGGTTCATGAAAAGAACAGACACGCAATGACACTGGTGGATCCTTATGTGGTTTGTTTAGAAGAACACACATGCAATGACACCGGTGGATCCACATGTGGTTTATGGAAGTAAAATACATGCAATGACACTGGTAGATCCTTATGTGGTTCATGAAAAGAACAGACATGCAGTGAAACTGGGTGTGGTTCATGAATAGAACAGACATGCATTGACACTGGGTGTGGTTCATGAAAAGAACAGACATGCAATGACACTGGTGGGCCCATCCTTAGGTGGATCATGAAAAGAACAGACATGCAATGACACTGGTGGATCCTTATGTGGTTTGTTTAGAAGAACACACATGTAATGACACCGGGTGTGGTTCATGAAAAGAACACACACGCAATGACACTGGTGGATCCTTATGTGGTTTGTTTAGAGGAACAGACATGCAATGACACCGGTGGATCCACGTGTGGTTCATGAGAAGAACACACATCCAATGACTCTGGTAGATCCTTATGTGGTTCATGAAAAGAACTCACATGCAGTGACACTGGGTGTGGTTCATGAAAAGAACAGACATGCAATGACACTAGGAGTGGGTCATGAAAAGAACAGACATCAAATGACACTGGTGGATCCTTATGTGGTTTATGGAAGGAACATACATGCAATCACACTAGGTGGATCCATATGTGGTTTATGGAAGTAACACACATGCAATGACACTGGTAGATCCTTATGTGGTTCATGAAAAGAACAAACATGCAGTGAAACTGGGTGTGGTTCATGAATAGAATAGACATGCACTGCCACTGGGTGTGGTTCCTGAAAAGAACAGACATGCAATGACACTGGTGGGCCCATCCTTATGTGGTTCATGAAAAGAACAAAAAGGCAATGACATTGGTGGATCCTTATGTGGTTTGTTTAGAAGAACACACATGCAATGACCCTGTGTGTGGTTCATGAAAAGAACACACACGCAATGACACTGGTGAATCCTTATGTGGTTTGTGGAGAGGAACAAACATGCAATGACACCGGTGGATCCACGTGTGGTTCATGAGAAGAACACGCATCCAATGACTCTGGTAGATCCTTATGTGGTTCATGAAAAGAACTCACATGCAGTGACACTGGGTGTGGTTCATGAAAAGAACAGACATGCAATGACACTAGGAGTGGTTCATGAAAAGAACAGACATCAAATGACACTGGTGGATCCTTATGTGGTTTATGGAAGGAACGTACATGCAATCACACTAGGTAGATCCATATGTTGTTTATGGAAGTAACACACATGCAATGACACTGGGTGTGGTTCATGAAAAGAACAGACATGCAATGACACTGGTAGATCCTTATGTGGTTCATGAAAAGAACAGACATGCAATGACACTGGTGGATCCTTATGTGGTTTGTTTAGAGGAACAGACATGCAGTGAAACTGGGTGTGGTTCATGAATAGAACAGACATGCACTGACACTGGGTGTGGTTCATGAAAAGAATAGACATGCAATGACACTGGTGGGCCCATCCTTATGTGGTTCATGAAAATAACAGACATGCAATGACACTGGTGGATCCTTATGTGGTTTGTTTAGAAGAACACACATGCAATGACACTGGGTGTGGTTCATGAAAAGAACACACACGCAATGACACTGGTGGATCCTTATGTGGTTTGTTTAGAGGAACAGGCATGCAATGACACCGGTGGATCCACGTGTGGTTCTTGAGAAGAACACACATCCAATGACTCTAGGTGGGGGGAAATGACACGAGCTCATGGAAGAAGAAGGTTCATGAGAAGAACACACATCCAATGACACCGGTGGATCCTTATGTGGTTCATGAAAAGAACTGACATGTAGTGACAGTGGGTGTGGTTCATGAAAAGAACAGACATGCACTGACACTAGGAGTGGTTCATGAGAAGAACAGACAGGCAATGACACTGGTGGATCCTTATGTGGTTTATGGAAGGAATAGACATGCAATCACACTAGGTGGATCCATATGTGGTTTATGGAAGTAACACACATGCAATGACACTGGGTGTGGTTCATGAAAAGCACAGACATGCAATGACACTGGTAGATCCTTATGTGGTTCATGAAAATAACAGACATGTAATGACACCGGTGGATCCTTATGTGGTTTGTTTAGAGGAACGGACATGCAATGCCACTGGTGGATCCATGCGTGGTTTATGAGAAGAACACACATCCAATGAACTCTAGTGGATCTATCTTAGCATAATTTCATGTATTCCATGATCTATTTCATTGTACAAGACACTTTCCATTTTTATACTACTCAGTTTTGCCCTTGGTTTTATGTGGTACTACTTAGTTTTGCCCACCCCCCTCTCTATATTTCTGAGAAGCCCAAAACTGTGCTCACCCTATCTGCTACTCCCTGATTGGTTGTCACAGTTGTCACACGGATCGTGCGCACCAACCGTTGATTCTGTGCGATCCAACGATGATCGTTGCAGACCTCGTGCCCTTCACAGTACAGCGTGAGACAGCACGGACGTCTCCCTCCGCGAGACTTCTACAAGAAGGAACACGATGCCGTCCATCGAAAAAGTCGTCGAGCGGTCATGTCAAGTTTAATCAAGTCTGAAAAGCCTACTACTGCTACTACAACTCATGGACAGGGCAACGGGGTCATCGAGTGCACGGTTGTCGACGGGACGCTGCAATTTATTGCCACTCGATTTTAATCAGACATATCCCATTTATACGCAACGCTCTCAATCTCACTTCCATCTGGGCCCTACCGCTAGTAAATTCCATGAGTCAAGGGACCCTCTCGAGTAGATCTAACGTTGCTAGAAATTAGTTCCGCGCCACTTGCATGCAGTGGAATCGAGGTCTGCCATGAGCGTGTTTTCAATGCAGCTCTAAAGTGGAGATCGTGGCTATTTCAAAAAAAAGGGAACCGAAAAAAAGGGTGGAGATCATGGTAGCCCCCCCGCCCACCACATGTGTCCACTCGAGGACTACGAACGGTCCGGTGTTTATAACCCCCCTCGACCTTCTTCTTCCATGAGCTCGTGTCATTTCCCCCTAGTCTGTCTAGTCCCAAGACCCCAATCTACACCTGCCGCACGCGCCGAATCTCCCTCGTTTGCACTACCTCCTTCCCTTGGTGCGCCATGAAACATACACGTGGAGAAGATCCGGAGGTGAAGCCAGTTGAAGGCGAAGCAGCAGATGGCTCGGTCGTCGCCAAGCAGACGGAGGCGTCTTCTTCGGGCACGAACACCGCTCGTCGCCGCGCCGTTGAGGGTGCGAACTCATCTGTCTAGCCAGTAGTCGTCGCCGCCGAGCAGCAGGTTGTAGCCGTCACCGCCGAGCAGCAGTTGGTAGCCGTCGCCGCCGAGAAGCAGGTGGTAGCCATCACCGCCGAGCAGCCGGTAGTAGCCGTCGCCGCCGAGCAGCAGGTGGACGACAACGTCGTGGTGCCAGCGGCAAATCTGGATGGGGGGTAGGCGGCAGGCGGAGGCAATTCGGTGATCTACATCGAGGACCCCATCGTCGTTCAAGAAATCTTCGACGCAATAGTGGAGAATGATGAGTTCGAGGAGGAGGTCCCTGATGAGGAGTCTGAGGTACTACATTGCTAGCTTCTCTAGTCGCAGCCGCAGTTTTCACTATTCATACATAGGATTTGCTCAATCGTGTACAGATTCTTTTGCTCTTGAAGTAGGGTAGTATATATATGATTCGATCGGTTGATTGATGCATCTGCCATCTAGTCACAAAACCCCAATCCGTCTAGTCACAAAACCCCAATCTGCTCATCTGCCATCTAGTTGAGTGTTAATTTCGATACACAGCAGGCCTATAACATTACATTTCTATTTCTTACTGAGCCCAATGATTCAATTTTGCCCCAAAGAGAGGCAAACACATTGGTGTCAAATTTTTACAGGGATGAGTGAGCGAACCCGGGGCCATGTACAAGATCAATATAAGTTGTGCAATTTGTTACTTGGTTCGCTTACGCCATCTCTGTAGAAACTTATGAGGCTGCAATCTTTATTCTACATTCATAGAACTATGATATTTGAATTATCTATTCCATGCATTCATAGTGTATAAGAATTACATTTTAGTTTGTCACCGAGGCCGATGATTGAAATTTTCCCCAAAAGAGTTCAATTGGAGACACGTATGATGGTGTCGTGTTTTAGGGATGGGTTGGTGAACCTGAGGCAGCAATGCACACGAACAATATAGGTTGTGCTGTTGGTACTTTGGTTCCCCAACTCCATCTTTAAAACAAATTTTGAGGCCCTAGATTTATTCTCATATGGAACTACATATATGATCCTTGAATTGTTTCTGATCTTTTAATGATTGGTATGATGCATATGTATATGAATTGTTTTGATCATAAGTATTTTTAACATGCACCTAAAGATTAATTGTTTGGTTTTTATTTATAATTACAATATTTAGGCTTGTTTTTGTACCTGACTATGTATATCCCTAAATAATATTTTGTACAATTACATTTCAATTTCTTATTGTGGCCAATGATTCAAATTTGCCCCAAAAGAGAGGCAGACACATTGGTGTCAGATTTTTTCAGGGACGAGTTAGTGAACCTGGGGCAATGTACAACAACAATATAGGTTGTGCAATTATTATTTGGTTTACTCACACCGTCCCTGAATAAACTTATGAGGCTGCAATCTTTATTCTACATTCATAGAACTATGATATTCAAATTATCTATTCCATGCATTCATAGTGTATAAGAATTACATTTTAGTTTATCACCGAGGCCGATGATTGAAATTTGCCCCAAAAGAGTTCAAGGGGAGACACGTATGATGGTGTCGTGTTTTAGGGATGGGTTGGTGAACCTGAGGCAGCAATGCACACAAACAATATAGGTTGTGTTGTTGGTACTTTGGTTCGCCTACTCCATCTCTAAAACAAATTATGAGGCCCTAGATTTATTCTCATGTGGAACTACATATATGATCCTTGAATTGTTTCTGATCTTTTAATGATTGGTATGATGCATATGTATATGAATGGTTTTGATCATAAGTATTTTTAACATGCACCTGAGGATTAATTGTTTGGTTTTTTATTTATAATTACAATATTTAGGCTTGTTTTTGTACCTGACTATGTATATCCCTGAATAATGTTTTGTACGATTACAGAGGATTGAATCGCATGAATGGGTTGAGCATTTTCATAGATATACCCTTTTTCTTAGGCATCGATTCTAGGATTGAAGAAAGGGGAGATTTCCCACACTTTGAAAGATTCACCTATTGCGTGGGGCGTGTTCGAATTACCTACCCGGGATTTGTCATATTAACTGCCGCTAGGAAATTGACTCAATTTCTTATTGTGGCCAATGATTCAAATTTGTCCCAAAAGAGAGGCAGACACATTGGTGTCAGATTTTTTCAGGGACGAGTTAGTGAACCTGGGGCGATGTACAACAACAATACAGGCTGTGCAATTGTTACTTGGTTTACTCACACCGTCCCTGAATAAACTTATGAGGCCGCAATCTGATGCAATTATTTGTCATTGTGTTGAGATAAAATGATATATGAACCGAACAAACTATTGCTGAGATGCTTTATCTTTGATATCCACGGATATATTGTCTTACATATACACGTTTTCAATTCTTGAGTTGTAATACAATTCAATCATATGTACGAGTTCTAAGTTATGTTCTTAAAAATCAACAGGAGGATGATGATGAAGTGGATGATAGCAAGGAATCCAGGGACAACAAGAGCCGCTACGTGCTGAGGCGGTTACGGTGTGGGCTAATCCGTTTCCACCGTAGGGGGAGACTGTTTTGCCCATTCTATGGCAGAGCAATCAATGTGGACCTCAACAGCATGATCCAGCACGCGGAGGGCGTTGGCAGAGGCAGAGGCAGAAGCCATATGCCGATTACCTTGGCGCGGCACGCAGCCTACGGCAAATTCCTCCGGAAGTATGTCAGAACTGGCCTGTATCCCATCGACTAAGGCCGGCGCCTCCTGCGATAAACCCCACCTGCTAGGCGTCTCCGTGTCCCGGCCTCCTGCTGTAGCCCCTGCTTTTATTTTGTTCTAGTTAATTATTACCTGTGTGTGGCATGTAAGACAATATATCCGTGGTGTCTCTGGTGAACCTTATATATTAATCTACTCCTTTATATGGAGTGCCTTAAAGTTTCTAGTGTTAAATTATATTTACTGATCATGCTCATGCACACTATAAAATATTTCTAGTGCTCGATTATATTATAATTTTCAAGAAATACATCAACAAGTTAAATTGGTTCAAATTTTGTATTGAAGTAACTAAATGTATCACACACATAATAAACTAGAAACTAAAATCTAGTTCAAACACATAATGTATCACCACCACTTGTTGTCGTCCTTGACTTGCTTCCCCTTCAGCCGCTTGATGTCGCCACCGTCCCAAGATTCCTGCTCGTCCTGAAACCGCTTTCTGTCCTCCTCACGCTTCTTCTCCTGGGCTAGCTTGCAACCAGGGCATAGCTCTCTCGCGAAAAACCCCGCCTTAACCATCCCATCTTTCATGGTAATGAGCTTACTATACAACTCGTACACCATGTAGGCGTCTCTGGCTGCATACTCGAGGCACGCCTGGCTCATCGGCTTCAACTCCCAGTAGTCGTGATCGAGTCGCTTCAATTTCTTCAGTTTTTCATAGGATTTATCGATGATTTCCGCTGCCAGATCACCCATGCCATCCATCGCTGGGTATGATTTGATCTTGTACAGATTTTGGATGTCGATGTGGTGCCCCTCTGGGATTTTTATCAACGCACGAGAAAGCATAATTGTGTCATTTGTGATATCCACGCTAGTGAAAGTTATCCCTTTCCTACACAAGAACTCGACCAGAGCCGGACAACGCATCTTAGTTGGTTTACTCCTACACTTAGATGGTTCTAGGGATGTAAGGGAACAAGGGATGCAGAAGTGGTGATCTCAAATTTAAATTTCACATACCTGCAGAAGTGGTAAATGAGGACCTCCTCATGTATGGCGATTTGCACGACAAAAATCTCTTGTGGAGGATTTTTTCGCTTATTTGCACGGGTGTACTCCAAGTCTAGCCCCACAAACTTGTGCTTCTCTTTCTCAAGCAATTGCTCAAACCTGGCGAGACTTGTCTCCACAGTCGCTTCATCATTTGTGTACACCACTTTCAAAGTCGTGGTGCCATGGGCAGGGACCAAGTGGGTCTCTGTTGTGCATTTCACATCGTCCATGCCTGCAAGGAAATGGGTGAAAGGAACTGCCTGCAAGGAACTGCCTTCGAGAGGAAGAAGAAGATGAACCGACGGTTCCAGAACAGAGGAAGAAGAAGCGCCTAGGAAAAACTGCAGAGGAATGACTGAGGAAGAGAAATGACTGCACAAGAAACATGGTAACTGCAACTTTCAGTTCGAGAACTCATCGTGGTTACGTGGAGATCGTGGCAGTGCTGCCGGTTCAACAAGTGAGGTCAGTTCCTGCGAGAATATGAAATTAGCTGTGCATTTTTCTATGCGAGAAATTGAGAGAAGTCATTTATATTTTGTCTTTCATAATTAAACACAATGAAGTTGGTATAGCCCAAGAGATTTGAACAAACGAGATTTGCTAGTTTAACATACAACAACACTTACAGGCCCAACATGGCAGAACTTGGAGAGCCCCAGAACTTGAGCTACCACAGAGACCTCGGCAGAGGTGGCAGAATTGGTGCGGGTGCAACCACGGCGATGGCGAGCTCGGATTCTAGAGGAGGAAAACAGAACCGAGCATCGTCGACAAGGTGATAGATCTCACCGGGAACCAATTCTCGTCCCTGACCGTGCCATGGGTGCATCCATGGGGAGGGCGAGCTCCGACTCGGGATGGGGAGGAGAGCGGGGCTGAGCAGCTTCGTCACTTCCTAGCTCTGCGCCATGGCCACGACCACAGATTGCCACTCCGGGGAAGAAGACGAGTAATGGAGGCGCCAACGCTGCAAGCCTACAGGGAGGAGAGCTGGGCCGAGCAGGTTCGTCCACGTCCCAGCTCCGTGCCATGGCTGCGACGCCCCACAGATTGCCGCTCCGGGGAAGAAGAAGACGCTTAATGGATGCAGGCGTCAACGCTGCAAGCTTAATTGACACCTAAGTGACAGGAGTGACATGAGCGACATAACAGCGAGAACTGACATGGAGGCCTAACTTGACGGCCGTTAGCCTAATTTTTTGTATTGAAACATAAAGTTGAATTCGTGCCGAAAAAGACCCTCTGAGTATTTGGCACGCCAACTATAGTCATCGCGGATGATATCAGGGAACTCGGGTACCGCGTTGCCTGGACACCCCAACTTTCGGGACGCAAAATGATATTCTCGGCTGGGAGACCACCAGCGATGTACACGCCAAGGAAGGAGTGTTGGAAGCCGGTAACATGGACCAAAGACGGCGGTGCTGTGGCCCGACGGGGTGACACAGCGGCAGCCCGTAGCTCGATCGGTGGTAGGCGCGTGCTCGGGGACGTGCTTGGCGTAGATAGGCGCGGGATCGGTTGATTAGACCGACGGTGCACTGTATGCGCCATGGCATGGATGACGCATAGATCAGATTCGATGGCGACGTTGTCGGTGAAGTCCAGGAAGATGACGACGAAGAGGATCCGGGGGGCGGCCACGGTAGCCTTCCAAGGAAGGCGTAGCAGCCGTCCGCGGTGCGCAGCAGCCTACCGTGAGGCCACAATAGCCTGCCGAGGCAGGTGCAACAGCGGAGGGGGCAGGCGCAGGGACGCGATGTAGATCCTCGATGCTGATGGTCGGAGTAGAGGCGCAGCGATGACGACGGCGGTGGGCGACTCAATCCGATCTAAGATCGGTAAACCAAAAAAGAAAGCGGATCAAGAGATCGGAGAAAAAGACTTACAGGGCAGCCGATCACGGATCAGCGGGCGAACCCTGCATACGGGTTGCGCAGCCCCCGGCGGAGATCATGGAGATCGACCTCCCCGGGGGCAGCACGGCGGAAGCTTGGGTATCCATCTCAACATCATGGCTATCACTGCCTTGATCGTTCCACCCAAAAGATCATCATCTCTCGCCATGTTGTGTTTGACAAGTCTGTCTTTCCCTTTGCCTCTAACGCATCACCACCATCCTCTACTTCTACTTTGCAAAGTTATGACTTTCTGCAGGTTGAGCAGCCGATGTTGCCGATGCCATTCACCGTGCCGATCGCGGGAACTTCTGCAGCGGGCTCTACCGTGGCCACTCGGCAGCCTGCCGTGGGTGTTCGACAGCCTGCCGTGGGCATTTGGCAGCCTGCTGTGGGCACTTCTCCTGCCACGGCAGGATCTCCCGCCCCGCGCACGCCACCTCGGGCCACCTTGCCTAGCCCGTCCTCGGCTGGACCGTCACCGTCAGGATCACCCTCGTCCGCTCCCTCGCCCGTCGCGTCTACGGATGATGGTGCCCCGGAGCCTTCTACGAGCTCGCCATCCACGACTTCTACCCCGCCTCCAGCCATGGATGCTCCTCGGGCTCATCATCCTCGAGCACCACCGCTGCCACCGTCTCACACCATGCTCACGCGTGCCAAGCACAACATTGTGTATCCCAAGACGATTTTTGATCTTCATGTTGAAGGATTGTCTCCAATACCGAAGACTTATCGTGGTGCTCTCAAAGACCCCAACTGGCATGCTGCAATGGTTGAAGAGTACAGTGCGCTCCTCTCCAACAACACTTGGGACTTGGTTGATCCTCCTCGCCATGCCAACATTGTCACCGGCAAGTGGATCTTTCGTCACAAGATGAAGTCTGATGGTTCGTTGGAACGATACAAAGCTCGTTGGGTCCTCCGGGGTTTTACTCAGCGCGAAGGTATTGATTTTGATGAGACTTTCAGCCCTGTGGTCAAGCCAGCCACCATACGCACGATGTTATCACTTGCGCTCTCTAGTAACTGGCCGATTCATCAGCTTGATGTCAAGAACGCCTTCCTCAATGGCACACTCATCGAGACCGTGTATGCTCGACAGCCTTCTGGATTTGCTAATCCCGGATTTCCTGACAAGGTGTGTCACCTCAACAAATCTCTCTACGGTTTGAAGCAGGCGCCTCGAGCATGGTTTCAGCGGTTTGCTTCGTTCATTGCTACTGTTGGTTTTGTTGGCTCCAAGTCTGATAGCTCCCTGTTTGTCTACCGGTGTGGCACTGACATTGCCTATCTCCTGCTCTATGTGGATGGCATTATCCTGACAGTGTCTTCTCTGACTTTGTTGCACAGTTTAATTGCTTCTCTTTGTAAAGAGTTCAGCATGACAGATATGGGTGAGCTTCACTATTTCTGGGCATCTTAGTCAGACGCACTAAGGACAGTTTGTTCCTCTCACAGGAGAAATATGCATTGGAGCTTCTTGACAAAGCTGGTATGTTATAGTGTAAATCTATCTCTACTCCAGTTGATACAGCTTCTAAGCTTGCAGCTCAGTCTAGTGATCCCGTGGTGATCCTACAGAATATCCCAGTATTGCAGGAGGTCTCCAATACCTCACTTTCACTTGGCCAGATATCTCCTATGTAGTACATCATATATGTCTTCATATGCATGATCCACGGGCTAATCACTTGCTCCTTGTGAAGTGTGTTCTATGCTACATCCACGGCACCACCGACTATGGTCTCACTTTCTATTGATGCACATCGAACAAATTACTAGCCTACTCTAACGCTGACTGGGCAGGTTGTCTAGACACTCAACGGTCTACTTCTGGCTATTGTGTGTTCCTCGGCACGAATTTGGTGTCTTGGTCGGCTAAGCGGTAGCACACTGTTTCCCTATCGAGTGCGGAGGCTGAGTATCAGGCGGTAGCAAATATGGTGGCTGAATCTTGTTGGCTTTGACAGCTACTTTTGGAGCTTCATCGACCGGTGCATGATGCTTCAGTGGTCTTCTGTGACAATGTGAGCTTTGTTTACATGACACAGAATCTAGTGCATCACCAGCGTATCAAGCATGTGGAGATTGATCTACACTTCGTCAGACATCGCGTGACAATTGGCAAGGTTAAGGTGCTACACGTTCCTAGTTCATGACAGTTCGCGGACATCGTCACCAAAGGATTACCATCGCCTCTCTTCTTGGACTTTCGGGACAATCTCAACATTCGTCAGCTGCCCAGTTTTGACTGAGGGAGGGTGTTAGAATACATATTATATGATGTAGGATATGTATGCGTGTGTATTGCTTGTATATATGTCTATGTTGTATGCAACTGATACGTTGCTAACATATCTATAACTTTTTATGTTCCATGCTTGTTTTATATCTACTTTCTTATTTTTTGTCCACACTTTGGAGTATTTTATACACTTTCTTGGACTAACCTATTAACAAGATGCTACAGTGCCAGTTGCCTATTTTCTGCTGTTTTTGGTCCCAGGAAAGTCAGAAAATGAATATTCTCGGAATTGGACCAGACAAAAGCCAAAGTCGATATTTTCTCAGAAGACTCACGGAGCTAGAAGACGAGACAGAGGGGGGCCACCGGGCGGCCACACCACCCCTTGGTGTAGGCAGCCCTAGGCCGCACCAGGGCATGGTGTGGGCCCCTGGCCGGCCATCGACCTTGCCCCTTCGCCTATAAGAAACCCCTGGGACGAAAACCCTAAATCGAATAGCCTCTAGCCACGAAAAGTTCTGCAGTGCCGCCGCCACCGAAGGGGAGATTCGGGGGACAGAAAGTCTCTGTTCCGGCACCCTACTAGGATGAGGAAGTGCCCCCGGAGCCATCTCCATCGATCTCCACCACCATCTCCATCGCCATTGCTGCTTCCCATGATGATGAGGGAGTTGTTCTTTCTCGAGGCTAAGGGTTCTACTAGTAGCTATGTGTTCATCTCTCTCTCTATGCATGATCATATTGTGGTCATGAGCTTTGTAATCAAGTAGATCTACCTTGCTACTCAAGTGCTTTAATGAATCTCTGCTCTCCCCATGTATGTGAAAGTGACAGCGTGCACACCATGGTGGCACTTAGGCTAGAGATTACAAATACTTGTTATGAGTTATATTTGGAGTTGGATGTTTCTATGAAATTGTGGTGTTTGTTGGAACCATCTAGAGCTCAAGGTGACAGTGTGGGGTTATCTAGATGGAAAGGCTTACTTTGAGGTGTGCTGTTATAGCCCTACCATGGATTAGAATGTCCAACCGGAGAGTAGTTAAGAGTAGTATCATAAAGAGAAGATATTTATATGAGAGTGTTCACTAGTGAAAGTATGATCCCTAGGCCTTGTTTCTAAGCATTGAAACACCGTTTGAAACTAGATATGTTACATGTTTGCTTACTTCCATCTTTATTTCAGTTTGCCTTTAGTCTCTTCCGTACCATCAAGCTATTTTCTGGCACCGTTGTCTTACATCCATACCACTTGTATTTCACTATCTCTTCGCTGAACTAGTGCACCTATACACCTGACAAGTGTATTGGGTGTGTTGGGGACACAAGAGACTTCTTGTTCTTGATTGCAGGGTTGCTTGAGAGGGATAC
Organism: Avena insularis; assembly: GCA_023614405.1. Lineage (NCBI taxonomy): Eukaryota > Viridiplantae > Streptophyta > Magnoliopsida > Poales > Poaceae > Avena > Avena insularis. Next base: position 458,888,036 of record CM042696.1, on the reverse strand, counting down.
CTTTGACCACTTCCTCCCTGAGTTCGATAAACCTTGGGTGATCCACTTCAGGGAAACTTGCTACTGTTCTACAAACCTCTGCACTTGGAGGTCCAACAACTGTCTACAAGAATAGAAGTGCGTAGACATTAGCAACCGGGACTCCTTGTAATCCTCTTATATAATGAGCAATACAAGGCCACCTCACGTGTGGTTTCCCCTATCTTACAAGAAGAACTACAGAACAGAAGATACAGCCGCCGCAAGCCATCTAGAGGGGGTAGATCAGATCTGGAAGAGGAGAAGAACTTCACCTTGTTCCTCGATGATCTCCAACCTCAAAACCACACACTCGACCATCATTCCCATCATTAATTAGAGAGAGGGGTTGGCACTTGTAAGATTAGGGTTCGATACTTTGATCTACCTTCAGTTTGTACTTGATTTGATCTTTAATCGCTATTGTGATTTGCTACAATAACTTTGACATGATTCTTATTTGCAATACAATTATGCCTTTGATTTGTCTTCCTCTCATGTCTGAGTAAATCCCCATAGGCGTGTGAGATGTAGGGGATTGATGAGATGTGTTGTGCCTCCTTTAAATCCATCCATTTGTGATTGTTGTAGTGTTTATATAATAGTGAGAATGATTATCTATGTTTGCCTAATGCTTGTTATCTAATTTAACGACCTAGGTAACATGATCCAAAGATCTCATAGGTATGAACTTGTATGCTAGTAATTTGGCGACCCCTGAGTGGCACGGCCGATATCAATGAAGAGCTAGTACTACTCGAGAACAACAAGGAACCATCAAGATTAAAGCCTTGATCCGATCGCAGGACCTTAATTAATGTGCTGGCCATGGCCGTGGTAAGATGCAGATGGATCATTGGGACTAGGAAGAATTGGCCATGAGGACTCCTAGTCGGTATACGGGTTGCTTGCCTATTCACTTATAAATAATAAATATCACTATCACTTATTCCACTTTATCCATTTGGCACCTTCACTATCACCATGATCTGTTTATCTCCGTGCCTAACTTCTCATCTACAGGACTTTTACACACTTTTCACAGCTTTACTTTTATGCAATTTACTTATTTCCTAAGCAAGTTACCTCTATATTTTACTCACCACTTCCATCGTCAGCTTTTGCAGTCAATTCACTCAAGACCTGTGACACCTTGGGTGCGACAGAAACACTGCATAAAAACACTTTCCTAGGCACCTTATCAGGATCGATATAAAAACTGGAATTAATACTTCTGCGAAAACATTCTCTGACAAACCTGTGCACTTGCAGACCATTAAGATATTTTCTGGCGCCATTGCCGGGGAGCTAAGCACTAAGTGTTGTTTCTTGACACCGGCAGTTGTTGACACCATTCATCATCTCCGTTGAAGATAGAGGTACCACTCGATCAAGAAAAACTTATTTACCTCCATATATTGATTGTGTTTCGATCGAGAGACGTCTTGAATTTATTGAAAGATTTACTAATTCATGTACTGTAGACGTGAATAACTTGATTCCACTGATGGTAGGTTTGACCATCACCCGAGGGCCCGAACCTGAGCTACCTTTGGGAGAATATGGGAATCCATATAGGAACTTAAGGAAAATGCCTATTCTTTGTCCTGAACTTGAAGGCCAGGAATTCGAGATATATCCTGAGCCAATTTATATGATGAAAGAATATGCTTTTGCAGGAAAAGAAGAGGAAGATCCTAGTGACCACTTAACAAGGGTCCATGACCTTTGCGCTACTCTTAAACTAGCAAGTTTACTAATAGAGTTTGTACTCCTTAAACTTTTTCGCTGGTCTCTGAAAGATAATGCTCTTGCTTGGTTAAAATCATTACCCAATCATACTATAAAAAGCTGGGAAGATTGCATCCGACAATTCATGCATAAATATTGTCCATTCACTAAAATCAAGCAAATTAAACGTAGTATAACAAACTTTCTTCAAACAGTTGGAAAAAACTTTTATCAAGCATGGAATAGATTTTATGCAATGATTATAAAAGTCCCAAATCACGATTTTCACGAGCACCTTGTTATTCAATATTTTTATAATGGGCTTAATGATGAGACAAAGGAAATGATTGATCTATCTATAGGAGGAGCCATATGCAACTTCACACTGCCGGAATGTGTAAAGCCTTTTGAGGTAAGATCCTTTAATGACAAACAATTCAATCTAGTTGTGGATATTGAACCACGAAAAGGTATGATTCACATACCACCAGATCTAATACCCGAAGTCAAAAAGTCCATGGAAGAAAAAGGTATAGCCTCAGAACTTGTGAAAGAAAATAAAGTTGACATTCTTCAAACTTATGTAATAGAAGATGATATAAATCTTATAATGCAAAAGTTTAAATATCAACAGAATCAATTCCGTGAGAAAATTTATAAATGTCTTATGACACAAGAAGAAAATATAAGAGATCTAACAGAAGTCTTTAATGAGTTGGGTCAATCCACAAAAAATTTAGATAGATGCCTAAGTATGGTTAAAACTCAGTGTTAGCAAATAAATGAAACCCAAACTTTGATTCTGAATCACGGAAATTTCAATACTGTTTCTACTAACATTGTTACTAGACATGGTACAAAAACTCAGGAACCACAAGGACCACCTTGGTATCAGGAAGAACAAGCTCGAAAAGCAAGAGAGACTCAGGATATGAGTCAAGAAGGAGATGATTTAGTGGATCCCCAGGATGACATTGATTATGAGGCCCAAGAAAGGGAGAATGAAGCTTCCAAAGCTAGAGAAGAAGGGGAAGTAGGGGACAAGCATAAACCATATGATTCGGACTCTGAGACAATCGATTCAAGGGAAGAAGCCAGTCTCAGAAAGAAACAAGAAGAGCAAGTTATCATCCCGTGTGAAGAACACGCCGATAAGCAAAAATTAGCCGCAAAGAAAACCAAAAAGAATGTTGAACCTGTGGCAAAGGTAAAAGAGAAGGTAATACCTACTAAAAAGAAAATTCCTTATCCTAACCGAGTTCAATACGAACCTGATAAAGCTATTTATGACTCTTTTGCTGAGGCACTGGGAAGCTTGCGTTTAGAACTTCCTTTAACTGATGCTATTCAAGTTCCTACTTATAAAAAGTTTATGCGAGATATCCTTAATAGAAAAAAGAAGGTAACTAAGAGTGTAGCAGTATTGACAAGATTTGGTGATAAGCTGCCTGCTAAGCTTGGGGACCCAGGTATACCAACCATCTCATGCGCAATTAAGAAAACTAATATATTCAATGATCTTTGTGACTTAGGAGCAGGTGTTAGTGTTATGCCTTATTCCCTATGTAAGAAATTGAATATTGGAGAATGCTCTCCTACATCAATCACTTTACAAATGGCGGATAAGACAACTAAACAACTTGTTGGTATGATCGAAGATGTTCTACTTAGAATAGATCAACATGTTATACCCACTGATTTTCTTATTCTTGATGTTCCTTAGGATGAAAAACTGTGTATCATCCTTGGAAGACTTTTTCTTAGCACAGTTGGAGCTAAAGTAGATTGCTCTAGCAGTAAGATTGTCTTCAATATATATGATAATCAGATTATTCGATACTTTCCAAAGAAATAGGAACACAATGGAAAATATGTTCCTCCACCTAAGCATGTTCAAGCAACAAGAACTGAAGAAAAAGAGTAGCTTGAGGTAAACACTAACGATATGGAGTTTGACTGATCAAAACTCTAGAATAAAATATTTAATGGGAGCTAACCCATTCTCAATAAATTAATTTTAAGCTTTTATTATGTACTACTTTATTTAATTGTATGTTCTAATAAATTTATTTTGAGTCTTCAGTTTATTAAGAGAATTTACCTTAGCGAAGTTGAGAAGCAAGGGAAAAATGAAGAAAATAAAAAGGTCCAGGTCAGATAATGAGAAGTGGTATGGCCATGGTACGCCCGTATCACGCACCCGTACCACGCACCTGTACCGACTCTCGATAATTTTGGCGAAGGGATCAGTACCGGTAATGAGAGGTGGTATGGTCGAGACGCACCTGTACCGCGTGCCCGTACCGAATTTCAACAAAGAAACCAAAATTCTCAGTACCGATAACGACCAACGGTACGACCGGGGTACACCCGTACCGCGCGCCCGTACCGAGGTGACCAAGTTTGATCTCGAATCCTAACTTTGATCCAATGGTGATGACCACCAGTACGGGAGGGCTGCGCCCGTCATCCTCCGTCTTGACTACGTTGCGGGTAAAGGCTTACGCCGGCTCCTTCTTCTTCCTCTTTCTTCCTTGTTCTTTCTCTCTCCACCTCAAACCCTAACCTCCTAGAACCTTTGATTCTTCATTGATTTCATGTTTTTGAGTTGGAGAACCTTCACATAGGTAAGTTTCTCACCTGATCCATGCTCTATTTTCTGAAATTCGTGGTTGAATTAATCACATTGGCTATTTAGATGAGTTCATTATATTTTGAGATTATTGTTGATTTCTCACCTTAGGATTTTTAACTTCTACCTGTAATCATTTGTTCATGTAATAGAAGCTTGATGCCTATATTTTTTTAAAAAAACTTTGTAGTACAATGCATAACATTGGAAGGATTTTCTGCTTGGGCAAGGGCTCGGGTATGGAGGGAGCCTCGGGCTCCGCCGAGCCGTCAGGATCAAAGAAGAGGCACTCGGAGGTGGAAAGCTTGAGGGCCGCCATGAGCCGAGACTATGAGAGGGTGAGCAACGCAAGGTTTTGCCCACTAAGTGGGTAAACCGCGAGTTCCTCTCCCGCCAAGGTCTTTTGGAGGACTTTGAGCAGATGACTGTGCATGCTAGCATGGTCAACTTCTCCTACCTCTCTGTCGACACCTACAAGCTCGCCATGTACGAGTTCCTGTCATCGTTCCATGATGATCTCGAGGCCCAAGAGCGTAATTGCACTATAAGTTTTGTACTCAATGGGAAGCTCCACAACCTTTCCTTCTATGAATTTTGTGTTAGTTTTGGATTTTCCCATGAGGGGAACTAAATATTAATGACAATGTGCACATGGAGGCAATGCATTCTTGGGAGCAAAATTTTGTCCATAAGAACACTGATTATTTGCGCAAAAAGAGCGCCACCATCCAGAATCCCATTATCCGTTATTTTCGTACCTTCCTTGTTAATTCTATTTTTTGGAAAGGAGATGTTGGGCAATGGCAGGCCCCAAAATAAGTGTAATTCATATGGCCTTGCATCCAGAGATGGAGCACAAGGTAAACTTGGGTGCTTTACTCATCCACACTTTTGCCACTAAAAGGTCGGCTTCCGCGGGGGACATCCCTTGTGGAGGGTTGAACACACAGATCGCCTACGCAAACGAATTTGTCTTGCCACATGAAAGAGCTATGGCTGGAAGTAAGAGCCTGGATGACATTCATATGGCTAGCACTAAGTTCATGGGGGTCTACAGACCCGAACGCTCCCTTCGTGTTTACCAGCTTTATTTTGAGCCGAACGGTGATCTCCACCAAGTTTTGCTTCCTTTTTTCCAAGATTTTGGTTTGCCAGGTAAACAGAGTTGGGTCCTCACTGAGGAGGAGTTCTAGCAGGCACTGATCCTCTCAGGAAGGACTGCGCCGCAAGGAGGCCACCCTAACTGGGAAACACAGCAGCTGGCCAACAGCAGCAAGATCAAGGAGAAGAAGATTGGCATGGTGCAGGTTGGGACGACTACGGTCAACACACCATCACCAACAACCTTTCCACCAACACCAACAACAAGCTATGTCTCAACCACAACCAGGATTCAACTATGTCCCGAGGGGCGAGTTTGACCAGGTGGTGCATCGCATTGACAATATAGAGAACACCTTGTAAGATGCGAACGCCAACATAGTCAACCTCACCCAAGACTTCACATATTTCATGACTGATTTTCCAAACCGCTACCCGAACTTTCCATACCAGCAGCCGCCGCCTGACGATGGCGATGCTTGATTCCTGCTAGGCAAAAAGCCTAAGCTTGGAGAGGTTGAACTCCTCCCACCTTTTTTGCATTCATATTTTTCTTCTTCTTTTTATTTTTTAGTTTCAATGCATGTTTACTTTTAGTTTTGCATTTGATAAAAAGAAAAAGCCAAAAATATTAGACTAGCTTTTAATTTTATCTGTGCAAATTTCTCTCGACTCTTGTTGATTTTTTCTGCAGGATGCTCACTTCAAGTGATTGAGCTATGGAGACGAACACAAAGAGTTGGCTCAAGTAGAAGACGAGCAAGTAAGAGGAGGTACCATATTCCTATTTTCCTTCTTCATGTAAGCTTATTCATGAACATCTTATGTCCGTTCGGTTGCACTTTAGTTCGACTCCACTCTTAATTCGTTATCTTTTAGGACTTGAGCTCAAAGGTTTTTGCCACCTCTTTGGTAAAGACTTTCGACAATTTATATCAGTTTGAAAATTTCCCCTTAGATTAAATTCCAAGCTTTTAAGAATAAGAGAAAGTGTGTGTTGACAACTTTGGTGCCATGCTTTTGTCTTAAGGGCTTAATATTAGTACTACTCAACCCCATAAACTGATTGTTGACTTGATGATACCTTCTGAAAAAGAATTGTTTGATAGAACAAACTTTTTATAGTGTGAGAGGGAGATGCCAAAACTTGTGTTGACCTGCTGTAAAAAAAGAAGAAGAAAGAAATAAAAGCTCTATGTTTCTAATACACACCTTCGGGATGCCAACAACTCCGCTAGCCTTTGAACGATCTATGGTATGACCCTGGATTTCGGCTATGAGTTGATGGCATGAGTGGCATACGTGTCGCTATATGGGCAAAATTATTGGTATTCTAAAAAGGTTGTGTAAACAGTTACAAAAGAAAATTTGTTGACCCTTGGGAAAGAAAGAAAAATTTATCATCAAGATATGAGCTGAAAAATATTCGATACTTTTGATCTTTGGCATCACCTCACCACCTAAAATGAACAATTAGAGTTCTTGAAAGACAAGGAAAAGAAGAGGTATTTGATAGCCGCAATTATCGAAATGGGTGTTAATGAAAAAGCTCTAAGCTTATCCTTCTTTTGACATCTACATGTGCACCCTTAATTTTGAATCAAGCGACCCCGCTCAAAACATTTTCACTCTCATAATAAGAGAGGCGCTGAAAGAAATTGATTTGCAAAGCCTTGCGAAATTTTTAACAATCTCATTTGAGTTATAAGAACTATTAGCTAGCGAGTTACTTGCGTTTAGGAATTGAGCTTAAGTGCAATTGTTCAGATATATTATGCTCGTGTTCAAGGTTGCAGGATTTGAGACGATGGAATATGATACAACCTTGAACTTTTAAGTTTTCATCTTGATTCAATTCTTCGCTATTACTCATTATAGCTGTGTCACTCAAGGGCGAGTAACCGCTAAGCTTGGGGATATTGATAGCTCCAAATTTCATCACTTTTAACTATTGATTTTCCTCTTGTTTATTGCCGAATTTCACTCAAGATTACCCCATTCTACTAATGTTAACATCATAACTAGCGAATCCTTGGTTTCTTGTGATAATTTTCAGGTAATGAACATTTATTGGAGATCTAATAACATTTATTGGCTAACTGCATCCAAAGAAGTAAATCCTCAATTGGAGCCCCTTTCATTGGAGGCGTCCAGTACGCATAACGACCATCGTTACGGTCGGGACACGCCCGTACCGCTCGCCCGTACTACACACCGACGCCTTCCTTATATCAATACAAACAACTTTCGTGAAGGAGGGGAGACGAGAAGAACTACAGAACATAAGATACAGCCGCCGCAAGCCATCCAGAGGGGTAGATCATATGTGGAAGAGGAAAAGAACTTCACCTCGTTCCTCGATGATCTCCAACCTCAAAACCTCACACTCCACCATAACCATAATTCCCATCATTACTTAGAGAGAGAGAGAGAGAGAGAGAGAGAGAGAGAGAGATTGGCACTTGTAAGATTAGGGTTCAATACTTTGATCTACCTTCGGTTTGTACTTGATTTGATCTTTAATTGCTATTGTGGTTTGCTACAATAACTTTTAGATGATTCTTATTTGCAATACAGTTATGCCTTTGATTTGTCTTCCTCTCATGTCTGAGTAAATTCCCATAGGCGTGTGAGATGTAGGGGATTGATGAGATATGTTGTGTCTCCTTTAAATCCATCCATTTGTGATCGTTGTAGTGTTTATATAATAGTGAGAATGATTATCTATGTTTTCCTAATGCTTGTTATCTAATTTAAGATTCCAGGTAACATGATCCAAAGATCTCATAGATATGAACTTGTATGCTAGTAATTCGGCGACCCCCGAGTGACACGACCGATATCAATGAAGAGTTAGTAATACTTGAGGACAACAAGGAACCATCAAGATTAAAGCCTTGATCCAGTCGCAAGACCTTAATTAGTGTGCTTACCATGGCCGTGGTAACATGCAGATGGATCATTGGGACTAGGAAGAATTGGGCATGAGGACTCCTAGTCGGTATACGGGTTTCTTGCCTACTCACTTATAAAGAAGAAATATCATTATCACTTATTCCACTTTATCCATTTGGCACCTTCACTATCACCATGAACTATTTCTCTCCGTGCCTAACTTCTCATCTGCAGGACCTTTACACACTTTTCGCATCTTTAATTTTATGCAATTTACTTATTCCTAAGAAAGTTTCCTCTATCGTTTACTCACCACTTCCACCATCAGCTTTTGCAGTCAATTCACTTAAGACCTGTGAAACCTTGGGTGCGATAGAAACACCGCATAAAAACACTTTCCTAGGATCCTTATTAGGATCGATATAAAAACTGGAATTAATACTTCCGTGAAAATATTCTTTGACGAACCTGTGCACTTGCAGGCCATCAGGCGCCTACGACGCTTCTTGATGGAGACGCGGGCATCCTCCGGATATCTTTCAATGACACTGCTGGGGCGTGAGAGTGACATGTGGCGAGGAAGTGATGCCCACAAGTATAGGGGGTCGCTGAAATCTTTGATGGGAAGTATTATCCAAATTTATATTCGACTCAAGGCGAACACAAGAATATCAGTAAGATTTTACCAGTTGATATGTCACTATAAACCACACCTGTGTATCAATATACTCAAAAAGCAAGCGGTGATTATAGTAGTTGAATCAAAACAGTAAAGCAAACAGTGAACAATAGCAGCAGGTTTCCAGTTTTCACCGAAAGTAGTAACATGTAACTTTCAGTGGCTAAAAGCGTAGGCATGAGGTGATAGCAGGGTGTTACATGAATGATATTGATCATATAATGTAATCCAAATAACATAGCATTCATCGCTAATCCAGTTGTGTGTAGGTATGTGTTCTAAACATAGTTATGCGTACTAACCAAGAGAATTTGTATAACATCTATTGCCCTACCTGCCCATTTCACCGAGGCCAACTTGGAACTATAGGTAATTAAGGTCTATTCTTTCAAACAGCTCGGAACAATGCATTAATGCGTCCATGAACATATAGTATCCTCAAACTATCATATATTCTCTTTGTTTTCCCTAACTATCACTTTAGTTTTCGCGGGTTCAACATAGTAATAGGCAATACACCTTGCAGATGGATACCAAAATAAAATATATGATGGACAATAGAAGTTCAGTACTGAAATCATGTCACTCGGACCCTAGTGACAAGTATTAAACATAGCAAAGGTGCACAAACACTCATACAAGAATATCCTCGAGATAACGCTGCCGCACTTGTTTGATCATAGCAAAAAAGTTGCATACATTGTTCGATTACATTGAGCACAAAGATGAGAAAAACATGATAATCACTAGGAGACCACGGTCTTCTCCTCGTCCTCGTCTATTCATCGGAGTCAGAATGATAGTGGCGCCGACACATGCTATCAACGAAGATGCTGACGGTGAGCATGGCTTCGCCGTTGTACTTGAAGACGAGGAAGTTCCCGACTTCGATTTGGTGTGTGCGAGTGAGCTCTTTCCAACCGTTGGCGAGGTACATCTGGCTGTTAGCGGTCGAACAACACCTCCACAGACCATTGGCCGGTCGCGCCGCCGGACACCCGTTCATGCCTATCTACGGTCGACGCGAACTTCTAGGGGAGGCGCAACCTGTCTCAGTTCATGCCCAAGTGGATGGTCACGGCGAACTAGAACCCGTCGAGGTTGATGGCGATGGGATCGAGCTCAGTTGACGATGGAGGTGGCGACGCCGGTTGCGACGGAGGTGGTGGAGGCGAACCGCTCTCGCCGCGCCTCCCACGTCTTCCTTGATGGCTTTGGCTATGACTAGGTCCCGGTGGTCGTCCAAGACGCCCTCCTCTCGATTTAATGCCGCTGGCCATGGCTAGCTCGTGCGGTGCCTGCGGTGGTGCTGACGACTGGAGGATGGGAGGAGGTGAGTGTGAAAGAAGATGGTCACGGGTGGCCTATTAAAAGGCTACGGTACTGAATGCCGGCACGGGGCCGAAAAACCATTGATGTGGCCGCGGCAGGAGCGTATGCATCGAGCGGCGCGGCTAGAGCAGGAGTCCAGGCATCAGCGACGCGGCTAGCTTTAGAGCAGTCTACCTCCCTCCATTGATGGCTAGTGAAAGAAGGTCGTTGGATCGCTGCAATGCGGGCCCTCAGCCCACACGGGAGGACATGAGAGGACGCGCCCACTTTCTGCTCGACATAAACGTTATTTAATGTGCGGAGGGTCCCGCCGGACGAGTCAGTCCGAATGGTCACCCTGCTGGAGAGGGCGCGTTCACTGCTTGGGTCCGGTCGGACCAGTTCAGACTCGGCCGAACCATTTGGGTCATGACATGGCCTAAGAATATGTTGGTCATGATCGGATCTTCTAAGATATCAATCACTCCGTTGGACGGCACTCATCAAGCTGCACCTTTTCTCATCCACACATAGTGAGCCATATGACTCCAGCTCCTTTTCGGTCTGCTCCTGGCATCATCTTCTAGTATTAGAAGTGAAAGTAATTTCTGGGATCCTGCAGGTGAATCTTCTAGGAACGCGGAAATTTTCTCAGGAACAACTCGATCCTGCAGGTGCGCCGGCGCGGTCTTGCATGGGAAGCTTACTTAGTTCTGTCAAGGTATGACACATTGGAAGTTGTTGGTGGTACATTTGAGCCCCATTTGTAAAAACAGTAGATGTATATCGTCATACAGCAATCAGGAAATGAAAATATACGGAAAGCAAGTTCTATTGCTGCATGATCACCCAACGTTTGATGTTCTAGCCAGTTTAAGATTGTACAGTAGCGGTTTTCCTTGCCCTTTTTCATCAAAACTAGTTGTATTTGGTACTCCGTACAAGAAATATTTACATCAAGAAAACCTAGCTTCACTAACTGCACCTAGAAATATTAATTAGCCAGCAATGTTAATCAAAACAAGAACTACCTACACGGATAGCTTTTCTGTGTTCAGGTGTATATCTATCAGTCTGTATACCTAGTACTAGTGAAAACAGCACAGACATTTTCCTCGTTCCATCTGCTCCTTGCTCTAGTTGAAACTAACTTGGCAATTTGACTCAAAGCACAAGAAACACCAAAATGACAGCAATAAAATTAACCATGTACCATAAGACTAGCCCCAATAGGGGTATCAGCGGTGGTACTCCCTCTATTAGGGATTGCAAGATCTATGGGCTACTTTGATAAGATTAAGAAAACCAATAACTCACCCTCTTAATTAATACATGTACCAATAGCTGTACATGCATGAGACAAGAGAAAGAAAAAGAAGACCATATATTGGAGGAGATAGGATAATAAATGAGAAAGGTCTTATAATTCCTAACGTTCTAAAAAAAGCTCTTAGGCCTTGCAATCCCTAAGACTAGTCACAGTGGAGAGTATCATATAGTAGTATCAATGCATAGTATCATGTATTAGTATTATAGTCTATATTTATTGTTTATAGAATCTCAATGTAAAATTGTGTACAAGATTCATTTGAGAATAGTTTTTCTAGTTCTACGTGCTATGATACCGTATCTACCTATGATACCAACACAACCTCTTTTATCATTAATTAGCATGTCATATCAGAATTTTGCCAACATGACATGCATGATACTACCTATGATACCCCCATTGTGGCTAGTCTAACGGAGGGAGTATCATGCACCACATGCATGCAAAATGCTTATGTGTCACTGCAATTAATGATAAAATTAATGATAAAAGAGTTTGTGTTGATATCATAGGTAGATACAGTATCATAGCACATAGAACTATAAAAATAATCCCAATACACAATTTTACTACAAAACAATAAATACATTAAGACTATGGTACTACATGATACTATACATTGTGGAGATGATATCATATACTAGTATCATATACAAGATACTACTATATGGTACTCCCTCCGACCCAAATTAGTTGACTTGGATTTGTCTAGATTCGAATGTATCTAGACTTGTTTTAATGCTAGATACCTCCGAATCTAGATAAAACCAAGTCAACTAATTTGGGTCGGAGGGAGTACTCGTTTTGACATAGTATTGAAGGCAAACTTTGGTCATCGGTTTCTATGAAATTATGTCACTTCAAATAAAAAATAATTTTATGTTATGAACGATACTCAACAAATTCATAGTGGTAGTAAAATCTAAAAAGGTTTGGCTGGCCAAATCCTAAAGCAAAACCACTTTTCAATCAGAGAAGTATTAATCAGTCAGTCCTAGTGATGTTCTAGTGGAAATCAAGATGGGTACGTTCAGAAACTTTTGTCTCTTGCTACGGCTACCCCGTGTTGATTAGTCTCAGTATTACATGGACATGCCTGGACCCAATTTCCTTGACAGCAGTACTACCTATTATTTAGGAACTTCCAGTAATGACGCTCGACCTGATCAACGGAAATATAAAAGTAAATTTCTGGACTGAAGTTCAGAAGTTACCAGAATATAGAATACAGCTGCATTTTCTTGTCTACATTCAGGTCTCTATCAGTCTGAAAAATTTAACAATCTGACTCAAAGGTGGCCTCTGGTCAATTTGCCAAATATCATCCACTGCTTGATAATAAGGCAGGCAGCTTAGATTGAGGCCAACACACAAGTACAGGTGGAGGATTGCAAGTTTATTTCATAAGTACCCAAGACCAGAAGAGACAGTGCAAAATACATCAGGTGCCCAGGCCAGATGCAGAAGCTGACGGTTTCAGAATGGAAAAACCTCAAAAGCTCTGAGCTGTGAAGGACAACAATGCAGGAGGACAACAATCGGATCGGAGTTTGTATATATCTTGGCAATACTGCATAACAAGAGCACCAGAACTACATACCCACGCAGATAGGTGGTCTGTATCCAGGCATCCATCAGTCTATGTCTGGTAGTGGAATCAGATAATACTAACTTGTTTAAATATCACATGGAACATCACAAACTAGTGGCACAAATAGTAGCATGCCAAGATGTCACAAGGTTCGGATAATACAAACATAGGAAGACTACTACAACCATGAGAACTAATCAGTTTCGACAAGGCACAAAATGAGATCCGCTGATTATCAAGAAATAGCTCCGAAACGAACCAAACCCTGAGTGAACATCAACACGCGAATGGATCAGGTAAATTAAAATCATGGATATCCTTGATTTCCCGAATATTGCGCACACATATCTCAGTTGTAAACTGAAACCGAGCGCCTCTTGAAGCCCAGTTCTCCAGCTGCAGCTTCCCACGATGTTCTGCCAAGAACTCCTTGTTGTAGTTCTTGGCTTGGATACGAAGTATCATTGACTCCAGCGCAGTCGCATTCAACACAAAGAACGTCACAAAGTTAATCTGCGACCTGATGCCCCAATACCATTCAAACACTATTTTCTTCAGACGGATGTCATGATATCTGCTCAGTTTCTTGTGTTTACGAAGCCACAAATTGTTTGGCCCTGAGTTACATGACTGAAAAGAACATAAATAAATCAATAAATTAGGCTCTTCAGAACAGAAGTACATAAGAAAAAACTAAGAATGATGCAGCAGCACCTGGATGTACAACTTCTCCAAGGACGGAAAGCATCTCATCAAGTCAACAACCGTATCAAGACTCAGAATACGCATATCAACAGCCAAAATCTTGATACTGTGCACAGCCGTCGTAAGCCTATAAATTTTCGACCCCTTTACCAAGCATGCAAGAACAAATTAGGCTCAGAGGATATGCAATATTGCTACACACAGAAATGCATGTTGGAAGCCTTGTAATGGCCAGAAGTAGAAAGACCTTAGTTACCTGAATAATCGTGGAGCCAAACATGATTTTGGCGGGGGAATATGAATGGCAACACAAGGTCTCCAATTTAGGTGCGGAGATTACCGATACATGCAGATCACTCCTAAAAACAAGCTGGAGCAACCTCTCGAGAGAAGGGGCATTGTCGATGGCAAGTTGCTTAAACTCAGGCTCATCCTTCCGATAATATTGAGCACGCACGCCGATGCTTCTCAGGCTAAAGGAATTGATCCTGACACAACTGAACCCAAAGCTCTCGTGTAGCAGCAAGCACTCCAGAACAGGGCACCCGGCAATCATGTGGTGCAGGGAACACTCCGAGATCCTGACTTCTTCAAGTGTGAGCTGCTTAAGGTTGGGGAACTGAAGCCCTTGGAGGACGTCAGGGAGATGGCAACTAGTAATGGTGACACCACAGAGAGTCGTGGAAAACCGGAAAATGGATTCAGACAGCAGCTGCAGAGATAGGTGATAAGCTGTCGGGTAACATAAATAAAGTTCCTCGAGGTTGGCCACGGCGGGTGACCGGAGCCAGGCGTCCAGGGTATCTTCTCCGTAGCTGATCGGTCCCCTGGGGGTGCAGAAGCGTCGGCCGGGGCCCTGGTGGGAGGAAAGGATGCGTGATACGACACCGGCGAGTTCATCCTCACGCTTGACGAGACCACAGCAATCTAGGTTGAGAGGGGCGGAGCGCCAGAGGTGGCGCCACTGGGACGCAAGGATTTGGGTGCGAGCGCCCTCCTTGGTGGGGAGGAGGGAGATGATGTCGCCGAGGACGGCATCGGGGAGATCGCTGATGCGGTCGGCACCTCCTCCCTCATCCTCACCCAGTCCCCTCCTCTGCCTCGTCCTCCGCCTCTCTGAACTAGGGCCGCCCACCGCCATTTCCGTCGAGGGGGATTTTAGGGTTTGTTTCTTCAGCTGTTGGGGTGAGAGAGACGCGGGGGTCGAGAGTGCTTGAGGTGAGGTAGTGAGATGCGGAGGACTATGAGGAGGATTTTCCGGAGCTAAGCACTACAGACGGGGCGGCCGTGCTGACGGCGGCCGCCGGCAGCGTGATCAGGCGGGGGCGGTGTGGTGTGCTGGGATAGGGAACGGGTAGAGTGTTGTTCTACAGGGTCTGGTCCCACCTCACTGTAAGCCAAAACAATGCTTCCATGTTTTTAACTGCTCTATATTTTTTTTGCAAAAGTTCCACGGATCCATTAATACTCATAAACAGTAGTATAAAGAGATTTAAAAGTAATAAAAATTATAAATAGGTCGATGGACCACCTAGTGAAGACTACAAACATTAGCACGAGCTAAAGACGCGCCGCCGTCCTCGTCCCTCCATCACCGGAGTCAGGCAAACTTTGTCGTAGTAGAGCTTGTTGTAGTAGACAGGCGGAAAGTCGTCGTGCTAAGATCCCAGAGAACCAGCGCACTAAAGCATAACCATCGCCAATGATGACACACTACGGGAAAAATTGTCGTTGTCGTCGCCCCCGTCCTTTGCCGTGTGCCAAACGCCTAGGAACACGGCAAAGCTTTTCTCTTCCGTGAGGGTGTCCAGAAGCACACGGCAAAGACAACACACACGGTACATTCCTGATAAAACACACGGCAAATAAAAGGAACACGGCAAAGAAAAAACAAGACAAACGGCAAAGAAAAAACACGGCACACGACAAAGCCAGTCACACGGCAAAGAGGTGGGGCCCACACCCCACCCAGGCGAGCCGACTAACGGTGGCTGACGGTGGTACTTTGCCGTGTGTCCCTGCAGTTAGACACACGGCGAAGACATGCCTTTGCCGTGTGCTTTATGCACTATACACGGCAAAGAATTTTGTTTTATTTCTTACCTTCACCAAACTATGTTCACAATGACGAGTACGAAGATTCTTAGTTCGGGGCTGAGCCTGGCTAAACTTGCATTGGATCTCTGAAGAAACATCATATTGTCAACCTAAAAATGATTTTTACAAAAAACATTAGCATCAGATCATGTACCTGTAGTTCATATCTGATCCATTTCCTGCCGATTCGGCAAAAAAATGTCTTTTTCACGAGGGGTGGACAGGAAAGTTTTACGAATACCCGGTTGGGACCTTTTCCATGTAAGGTGGTGTACTATTTTGAAAAATGGGTTGCTCTTGGTTAGGTCATGTGATGATGTAAAACCATGTTTAGGAACATGTTGTGACAACATCTACCTCGGTTTCACCGAAACGGGGAGTTTCCCCCTAATAGTCAGATTGCAGACACTTCGTTTTTATGGGACAACGCATGTCTGCGAAGGAGGTCACACTTGGGAACCAGGTTTAGGAGTTTTGAGCATGCCACCACACTTCATTACACCTGCTAGGGTCACATGCATGGTTTGGATGTGTTCCAATGTCCCGAAGCGCTTCTTCCTGCAGAACCCTGATCCGCGGGCCTCGGATCGTCTACCCCCCTAAACTTTCTTCTGACAGGGGTAGACCGGTGTAGTCCTCTCTTGTTTTGCTCTTGGTTAGGTCATGTGATGATGTAAAACCATGTTTGGAAATGTGTTGTGACAAACCCGGTTTCACTGAAACGGGGAGTTTCCCCCTAATAGTCAGATTGCAGACACTTCGTTTTTATGGGACAGCGCATGTCTGCGAAGGGGGTCACACTTGGGAACCAGGTTTAGGAGTTTTGAGCATTCCACGACACTTCATTACACATGCTAGGGTCACATGCATGGTTTGGATGTGTTCCGATGCCCCGAAGCGCTTCTTCCTACGGAACCCTGATCCGCGGGCCTCGGATCGTCTACCCCCCTAGACTTTCTTCTAACAGGGGTAGCCTGTAACATCCCAAAACTTTAATCCAAGTTTATCAAGATCAAATCAACCAAAAATAGGGTTAACAAAAACTTTTCCAAATTTAATATGAAAGCATTCATATATGTGTGCATTTAAAATAGGAGTTGTCTGAATTGCCATGATTGATTGACCCAATGCTTGTAAAATGTTTCTTAGGTGATTTAAACCTCATCTACATCATTCCCAAACTTTTCCTAAATAAAATCAAATAAAAAAGAATTAAAAAGAAGGAATGGTCATTTTGGCAAATTTAACTCTCATGCCTACTTTGGCTATTCCTAGTACTCAATTCTTAACAGAAACAATTCTTGATCTTTGCACCCCTTGCTAGTACACATAATGAGGTACCAAGGCCCACCTTTGGATCTGCTAAAACCGTTCTGTTAACTATTTTAAATGACAGTTTAAAATTGAATCTAATGCATATGCATAGATCACCCCTATTTCAAAAACCATCTTTTTGAGCCCCATTTTCAAAACCCTTGCAACCAGAGACTACCTATCACTAGTGGAGATCACTCAAAAATTTTGAAACCAAAATTCAAAACTTTTTCTCTTACGGCCATTTCATCAAACACATGGCACGTAGAATCAAACACAATTAGCTAGCTCACTGTTTCTATAGGGTTTTGCCACCCAATTGACCACAAAACACTCCCTCTGTCTCCACTTGATCAAACCATGCCATTAACACCCCATCCCCTACACCCTAGTGGAAAGGCCAAGCCATGCCGAGCACCAACTCGCCGGCCAACCTTGCCCTCACCCCAGCCGACCACCTCCCCCTCTCTCTCCATGTCTAGGAGGTAGCCAGCACCTCACCTCCACTCCCTGTCCCTTGCCCGAGCCCAGCCGTGCAGTGGACCACCGAGGACAAGCCGCGCCCAGTGCCACCGCACCATGCCAGTGCCACCAGCCAGCGCCCTTGCCCGCTCCATTGACACAGAGAACACCCCAGACATCCCCGTTCGCGGCCCAAAGCCTCACAGCCACCGCTCGCCGTGGACACCGCTGCTTCGTGTCGAATTATTCCATAGAGGCAATAATAAAGATGTTATTATTATAATTCTTGTTCATGATAAAGTTTATATTCCATGCTAGAATTGTATTAAGCGGAAACTTTAATACTTGTGTGGTTTGTGAACAACACCGTGTCCCTAGTATGCCTCTATGGACTAGCTCATTGATCAATGATGGTTAAGGTTTCCTAACCATATACATGAGTTGTCAATTGATAATGAGATCATATCATTGGGAGAATGATGTGGTGGACAGACCCAAACTAAGCGAAGCAATTAGATCGTGTCATCGTGTTCGTCTTTGCGAAGTTTTTCCTATGTCAAATATTGTATTCCTTAGACCATGAGATAATACAACTCCCTGGTATCAGAAGAAAGCTTTGAGGTCATCAAACGTCATCCTATGAGAGGGTGATCATAAAGGTGTCTCTCAGGTGATCGGAAAGTATCTGTTGGGTTGTATGTATCGAGATGGGATTTGTCCCTCCCAAGTCGGAGAGATATACTTCGGGCCCACTCGGTAATCGATATCAACACCGCTTACAAGCATGTGGTTAAGGAGTTAATCACAAAGTGATATCGGATTACGGAACGAGTAAAGTACTTGCTGTGAACGAGATTGAACTAGGTATGACGATACCGACGATCGAATCTCGGGCAAGTAAAATATCGCGAGACGAAGGGAATATATATATGGGATTGATTGAATCCTGGCATCGTGGTTCATCCGATATGATCATCGATGAATGTGTGGGAGTCAATATGGGTGCCTAGACCCCGCTGTTGATTATTGATAGAAGATCATGTCTGCATATTCTCGAACCCGCAGGGTCACACACTTAACGTGTCTCGACGCTAGGATAGATTGGATACTTGGTTTATGAATTTTTGTTCGGAGTCTCGGATGGGATCCGGGACATCACGAGAGGTTCCGGAATGGTCCGGAGAATAAGATTCGTATAAGGCAGTGCAGTTTTTGGAGTTCGGAATTGTTCCGGATTAATCGGTATTGTACCGGAAGCTTCTAGAACCTTCCGGAAGGAGGACAACGTGGTCCCACCTTCCGGGAGGGGGCATGGGCCTATGAGGGAGTGTCCTGGCCGCATTGGGCCAGGGGCACAAGGCCCCATAGGGCCCAGCCGATCCTAGAGAGTTTAAATCGTTTAAACTAGAGATAAGATAAGATAGGATTTCTAGATAAGGGAGAGTTTAAATTGTTTAAACTAGAGATAGGCTTGGAGGAGAGGCTAGGGCTGGCCGCACCCCCCCTCTATATATAGATGGCTGGTGCGCCCCCTCCCATACACCCTTACACCTTCCTCCAAACCCAGTTGCCCTGCTGCCCTTCCTCTCTCCCTCCCGACTGTTTGTAGGCGAAGCCCTGCGGCAGAATTCTCCACCATATACACCACGCCGTCGTGCTGTAGATCCAATCTATCTCTCCACCATACTTGCTGGTCCGAGGAAGGAGGAGACATCGAGGTGCCGCACGTGTGCATCTCACGGAGGCACCGCCACTTGTGGTGCTAGATCGGATCGGATCGCGAGGAGGAGAAGCGAGTACGACTACATCACCCACGTTTCGACGAACGTTCCGCTGTGCGAATCTTCAAGGGTATGAAGATCTAATCCAATCTCTCTCGTTGTTTGCATCTCCTAGATTAGATCTTGGCTTTCCCTCTGTTCGCTTCCGTAGAAAATTTTGATTTACTATGCTGCGAAACCCTTCACTTCGGCCGTGCAGAGCGCCACCTCACCCAGACCGCTTGCCACCGCCCCTACGGCCGCATTTAAGCTCTAGAGCACCACCAGGGAACCGCCCATCGATCGCCATCCCCCGCCATGCCGCTAGCTTACCGTAGCCATGTCGCCACCATCGACCGCCCATCCCGCTCGGTCTCACCGTCGGGCCTATAAAAGGAGCCCTCCCCAGCCATTCTGCTCCACACCATTCCACTCCCCTCACCTCTCTGAACCTCACCCACCTCTAGCCGGAGCAACTGGAGCAGTAGCTCGCCGGAATTGGAGCCGGAGCCGCCGCCTCTGGAGGAGAAGGGCGCCGTTGATTTCGACCGCCCCAAGCTCCGACGCAACCACGCCTCGCCGACCCTGCTGGAGCCCTGGTATGCCCCCAGTAGACCCCCATTGAGCCGCTAGGGTTCGAGCTCGTCGGCGACCTGTTCGTCGTTGACAACGACCCTCAGCCGTTGATCTTGCTTCTAATCCTACGGCCCACAGCGCGCGTACCGTTTTGCATGTTAAGTGCCGCTGATAAGCGGGACCCCCCTGTCAGCTGGGCCCCACGCCGCGGAGCGCCACTGGGCCGGCCCAAGTCTTTTCCCGCGCTAGCCCATAGATTCAAATCTGGTTTTTTCCTTTTTAGTTAAATCTAGTTTCTGTCCCCTACTTCAAAATTCAATTCAGAAAGTTTTATAAATTCAAATTGTATGAAACCAATTTTGTCTAAAAGGTATTAAAATGATCTATCCAAGCCCGTTGGATTTAATTCAATTAGAGTTATAGATCTCTCCTAATAAAAATAACAAAATAGAAGCTTTTGCAACTTGCAACATTTTTATAAAATCAACCAAGTTAGCTTTTGAGTTGATTCCAACTCTCAAAAATCACATTTCATCATATCTATCTAACCAGGTAATAATATTAAGGTTGACATGCAGTGACTTTGGACTAGTACCAAAATAATGCTATATAGGCATTTCTAGTCACTTTAAATCATTAAATAATGAACTTAAAACAAAGTAATATTGATCCAACCCTTAAATCTCATTCCCACATGTTAGAATATGTGGTGAGGACATGTGTCCACATGATCCCATATTTTGGTGGTGAAATATTAAAATTTTAGTTAATATTTCATGAGTAGAAATTACTTTTCGAAAATAAAAAGGATGAAACTATTGAATTAAAACTTGTGATGTTTGTGATGATAATAGATCATAAAATGTGTGTTTTAGAATGCTACTTAGCCTAGTTAAGTACTATTTGGTGATTGTGCACTCCCTATGTATTTATAGACGCTAGTACCGACCAAGCTTTTGAGGAGGAGGAGTTCTACCAAGAAGAAGAAGAAGAAAACTTCAACCACTGCACCAACCAAGGCAATCTATTGTTAGCAAGCTAGAATTAAGCTAGATGAATGAGCAAGGATGCTTTAGGCATGCTTTGATCACACCCCCTTTTGACTATTAGTACCCCAAGTCTTAGTTACAAGTTTTACCCCTCTTAGGTTATACAAAGTTCTTTACTTGTTTTTGAAGGTAGCATAAAAAGTATAAAACTCGACCTACTTAGAAACCTTTAGATGTCATTCAATGGCATGAGATTAATCCCATCACTTCCACTTTAGTGAACACTCTTAACTTAGTAGTTTAGAATAGATCCAACTTCAGTCACTCTAGATGGGAATACTTGGTGAAAATGAATTATGAAAACCTTGGAATGATGAGTCATTCTATTGAGATGTTTGGACATGTGTTGAGAAACACAACTGGTTTATGATGATGAAAATGACGAGGCATGAGCCTTAACCCTTTTATAAAACTGATGGTTGGATTCGGATGCGATACCATTCCAAATTTACCGTACAACCACATTACCTAAATTGGGTAAGGCTTAGCTGGAAATTTATATGAATTAGTAATAGTTCCCTCACGGGAGAGGTTTGAGTTGAGGCTACCTCTCAATGTTGTCCACCTATGCAGTGCCCAAGATGACTGATGGTCATGGTTGGGAGGCCATGCTCATAGGAGAGGTGCTTGTACTAGGGTGTGTAAAGGGAAGGTTATGTTTGATTATCTGCATACTAAATATGATGATTTAGGGTTATCCCTGACAGATGTATCGAATCTTGTGGTGAAAGTGTACCACCTCTGTAGAGTGTCAAACTATTCGAATAGCCGCGTCCGCGGTTATGGACAGTTGGAATGGCCATACTGTTTCGTTGTCAGATGTTTTCTAAATAACTTGAAATGAATGATGAACTTTGACTTGACCACAACAGGGTTGTGTTTATGATAATAGCTTTCCAACTTAAGTGATTCTAGAACTTTACTTTATCTTTCTTTGCTTCTGAACTCAGCTTAGGTTTCAAACTTAATTTGATAGTTAAACTTAGATTTAGCACTTTGACTTAGAATTACACTCCTTGCTAGTAGTAGTTTGCGAGTACTTAAAGAGTACTCATGGCTTTTGTCCCTGGCTATTATCATGGTCAGACTATGAAGGAGATTATCAAGATGATGGTCAGCAGGACGGCTATGATAACTAGGGCTATCTGCCTTCGTCAGCATTGCCTGTGCCCCTGAAGATGGACCCCACCGCTACGCTATCGTTTATTTCCGCTGCTTGTTGTATTAAAGACTGGATCATGAGATCCTTATTTGTGTAAAACCTTATGTATGGTTTGTAATGGATGATGTACTGTGATATCCAATCCGTTATGTCTCACAAAAATGGTAATCCTGGGATTGCGAGGTATGGCATAACGGGCATCTGGGATTAAAAATCCGGGTGTTGACAAGTTGGTATCAGAGCCATCCTGACCATAGGAGACCCTAGTTAGAATGGACGTCCAAACCAAAAACCTAGCTTCAAAACCAAAGTGAGTATTTATGAAAAACTATTTCCTCTCTTACCCTTGTGAACTCATTCTTTCTCAAAAATTCATGTTCCTCAAAATTCTTACATTACTACTTAAAATTTGACACACTTGATCACTTCACTAATCTCCTCATCCTTAATCCTTGTAGATGGAGACTTAGTTCAACAAGTTTACCAGTTGGGAAACGAAGGTCAGCTGATCTTCGAGAGGGATCTGGATTCACTGTCGGAGTTACTGGGACGCCCACATCCGGAGTTTCTTGGAGCTCAACTTCCAGGACCCCCAGGAGGACACCTAAAGTGGCTAGTCACCGCGGATCTTCGGGGAGGCATCGAAGCACCAACTTCCGGGAGAATTCAGTTCTCCGTGAGAGAGAGAACAACTGGCTAGATGGATTAGCCAGGGCAATGCATGAAGCTCTCGCACGTCTATGTGCCCTTAGCGTCAACAAGATCCAAGGAACCCGTTTTGCCCACTATGCAAGATGTGACTTCATGGGAATGCCGATGGAGATGCCAAGTCATCCAGAGTTGAGGCGTCAAGTGGAGAACCTTGACTTCTTGCTTCATGACCGACAAAGAGGAATCGGACAATGCCGAGATTTAGCCAACCAGAACCGTGCCATCGCCGACGGAAGGCCGGTTTCGCCTTGCAGACCGCCGTCCAAGATCGCCATCTCTTCGCCGCCAAAGATGCAAAGAAGGATCGCACCATCGCCCGTCTTCGCAAGAAGGTGGCCGACCTCGAGAAGACCGTCAAAGAGCAGGAAGCTCAGCTTGCCGCCAAAGAAGAAGAAGATGAGGGTGAAGACATCCAGGGAGATATGGATTCTTACCTCAGCAACGATGATGACTTTCTAGAGGAGGATGCTGTGGACTTCTACACTGATGATGAAGACTCCGACTTCATCGACGATGAATATATGCACTAGAGCACTATCGTAGCATGAGATGTAGCATCTCATTGTATCGTAGCTTGCAGAATGGTTCTTCAAAACATCTGTTTTCCCCTTTGGTTGTTGTGGTGTGTGTTGTATCGTGTGCTTACTTGCATGAATGAAAAAGAAGTTAGTTGAAAAACCTGAATTTAACTCAAAGTTTTAGCTTTGAAAACCCAAAACCATGAACCTTAGAATTTCCCTCTTACCCCTATATCTATCTCAATCTTCAGATGACTTGTGGAAACCAAGGAGGGAGCAGCTCGTCGCAGGACCCAATGCTGCAGATCTTGCAGAATCTTATCGCGAACCGTGAAGCAAGCAGGGCTGAGCGTCAAGCCAACTTAGCAACATTACAGCAGATTGCCCAAACGGCTCTCAACAACCAAGGACTTGGAAATCAGGATTACCAAGGATCCAAACTCAAAAAATTTCAGAACACAAATCCCCCAATCTTTAACCAATCTGAAAACCCATTAGATGCCGATGACTGGTTACAGACCATGGAAAACAACTTAGAGGTTGCAAGAGTGGATGAGAATGAGAAAGTTCTCTTTGCCACCCACTATCTGGTGGGAGATGCAAGAGCTTGGTGGAATAGCATCCGCAATATGAACCATGGCCAGGTGATGACCTGGGAAGCATTCAAGGTCAAGTTCAGCCGCACCCACGTGCCGCAAGGTCTTGTCAACAGGATGAGAGATGAATTCCGTGAATTAAAGCAAGGAAGAATGACTGTGGTGGAGTACCGTGACAGATTCTTGTCACTTGCCAGATATGCACTGGATGAGATCAACACGGAGGCTAAGAAGAAGGTGAGATTTCTAAACGGACTGCATGATGAGATGCAGACTGTCCTCGTCAACATCCATTTTGATGATCTCGAAGAGCTAGTCGACTCTGCCATTCAGATGGAAGGGAAGATTAACCAGACAAACGACAACCGCAAGCGCCGTATGATGTAGCAGTCTGGATCCAGTAGTCACCAGAAGTACCGTCCTAACCCCTCACCAGGATATGCACCAAGGAACAACCGACCCCCAAATTCTCGCCCAAGCTACCCCAACCGTAGCGGAGGCAATGTGAAGTCCGGAGGAAACAATCACAACTCCGGCAATGCCAACAATTTCAACCGTGCCCCTCCCAAGAGCAACAACAACAACAACACCGCACCCAGAATTGGCAGCAATGCTGTACCTGTCACAGTCAAGGACAAGTCCCAGATCACTTGTTTGGAGTGTGGAGTGAAGGGTCACTACTCCAATGAGTGTCCCAAGAAGACTGCCGCCAATGCCCCTGTGAATGCCCCAGCTCAACAGCAGCATCGTGTTCAACCGGGAAGAAGATTTGCCCAGTGGAACCCAAGACAATCAAGAACGGTCGTCTCTTCCACATGAACGCAGAAGAAGCCCAGGAAGCGCCAGATGTAGTGCTGGGTGTGTTTTCTGTCAACTCAGTTTTAGCAAGAGTATTGTTTGATTCTGGAGCATCGCATTCATTTGTCACCGAAGAATTTGTATGCACTAGTAAGATTCGCCCAACCAACCTAAAGCATGTCATGATAGTTCAAATCCCCGGTTCAACAACAAAAGCTAGAAAATTTTTGCAAAGCTGTACCTATCAGAATACATGGGATAGATTTTTATGCCAACCTAATTGTACTTGGAACCAAAGGATTGGAAGTAGTACTAGGCATGGACTGGATGTCAAGGCATAAAGGACTGATAGACTATGCTAAGAAAGCCATCACCATGACCAGTAGTTCTGGAGTAACAGTAGAGCATATCTCTGAAACCTTACCCCGTCAATTCAAGTGCAACAAGAGTGTAGCCCTGCCTACCATTGACCAAGTCAGAGTAGTCTGTGAATACCCCGACGTATTCCCAAATGAATTGCCAGGTATGCCCCCGGATAGGGATATTGACTTCATTATCGAACTAATCCCCGGAACTGGACCTATAGCCCACAGACCCTATACCATGAACCCCTCAGAGTTAGTAGAACTGAAGAAGCAGTTGGATGCCATGTTAGCAACAGGTTTGATTCAACCAAGCGCATCGCCATGGAGATCACAAGTGTTATTCGTCGACAAGAAAGATGGAGGCAATCGTCTGTGTACCAATTATAGAAAGTTGAATGACGTCACCATCAAGAACAAGTACCCTTTGCCAAAGATAGAGGATCTATTTGATCAGTTGACCGGAGCTCAGGTATTCTCAAAGATTGATCTTAGGACTGGTTATCACCAACTTAAGATTCGCAAACGGATATTCCGAAGACCGCCTTTACTACTCGCTATGGTTTATACGAGTATACGGTTATGTCTTTTGGATTAACCAATGCCCCTGCTTATTTCATGAATCTCATGAATAAGATCTTTATGAATTTCCTCGATAAGTTTGTAGTTGTGTTTATCGACGACATCCTTATCTACTCCAAGTCAGAAGAAGAGCATGAGCAACATCTGAGAATCATCCTAGAAACCCTGAGAGGGCATCAGTTATATGCCAAGTTCAGCAAGTGTGGGTTTTGGCTGAAACAAGTAGGATTCCTAGGCCATATTGTGTCTGCCGGAGGAGTCTCTGTTGATCCCACCAAGATCAAAGATGTCGAAGAATGGGAAGCCCCAACCAATCAAACCCAAGTTCGTTCATTTCTCGGATTAGCGGGATATTACCGCAAGTTCGTAGAAGGATTCTCGAGCATAGCCCGACCAATGACCCAATTGTTGAAGAAGGACAAGAAGTTTGAATGGACAGACAAGTGTGAACCCAGTTTCCAGGAGCTGAAGAAGAGATTGATATTCGCCCTGATTTTGATCATGCCAGACATCAAGAAGCCGTTTGATGTGTATTGTGATGCATCCAAGATTGGCCTAGGATGTGTATTGATGCAAGAAGGCAAAGTCATCGCGTATCTATCTCGACAACTGAAGCAGCATGAGCAGAACTATCCGACCCATGATCTTGAGCTAGCAGCCGTGGTTCTAGCATTGAAGACATGGCGTCATTATTTCATGGGTAATCGTTGTGAGATTTACTCAGATCATAAGAGCTTGAAGTATATCTTCACCCAGAAGGATCTGAATATGAGGCAAAGAAGATGGATAGAGTTAATCAAGTATTATGACCTTGGCATTCACTATCACCCCGGCAAAGCCAATGTGGTAGTGGATGCTCTTAGCAGATTGCCATGTAGGCTTAACACCATGATCAAAGAGAAGCAACCAAGTTTGTACGAGGAGTTGGAGCAGTTCAGGACTGAGTTAGTTAGCAAAGGATTCCTAGCTAGCATTGAACTTCAACCCACTTTGATTAGCCAAATCAAGGAAGCCCAGAAGGGAAATGAAATTATCGATGGAATCAAACATCATATTGGTACAGGAAAGGTACCTGGATTCACCAAAGACGAAGAAGGTGTACTGTGGTACAAAGGACGTATCTGTGTGCCAGCAGATTCAGAGCTGAAGGAGGTTATCATGAAGGAAGCTCATGATACTCTTTATTCTATCCACCCCGGAGGAACAAAGATGTATCAGGATTTGAAAGAGCAATTTTGGTGGCACAAGATGAAGAGAGAGATCGGAAGCTACATCGCCAAATGTGACATCTGTCAACGAGTCATAGCAGAGCATCAGAGACCTGCAGGACTATTGCAGCCATTGTAGATTCCGGAATGGAAATGGGATTCCGTCGGAATGGACTTTATCACCGGTTTACCTACTTTTAGTAGGGGAAATGACTCAATCTGGGTCATAGTTGATAGACTGTCCAAGGTAGCCCACTTCATACCAGTCAAGACAACCTACCAGAGTGCAAAGCTAGCAGAGCTGTACATTGCTAGAATTGTTAGTCTGCATGGAACCCCCAAGACCATCGTCTCAGATCGAGGAACCCAGTTTACTTCAAGATTTTGGCAGAAAGTTCAGGAAGGTTTAGGAACCAAGTTGAATTTTAGTACCGCTTATCACTCGCAAACAGATGGACAAACTGAGAGAGTCAACCAGATCCTAGAGGATATGCTTAGAGCTTGTGTGTTGGAATACGGATCAAAATGGGAAGACTGCCTGCCTTTCGCAGAATTCTCATATAACAACAGTTATCAGGCTAGTTTGCAGATGGCATCATTCAAATTCCTATAGGGAAGAAAGTGTCGTACCCCTTTGAATTGGTCGCAAGTAGGAGAGAGTCAGATCTTTGGACCTGACATTCTCCGAGAAGCAGAAGAGAAAGTTCACAAAGTCCGTGAGCACCTCAAGACCGCCCAATCCAGACAGAAGAGCTATGCTGACAAGAGAAGGAGAGACCTGACTTTCAATGTCGGAGATTTCGTATATCTCAAGGTTTCACCATTGAAGGGAACTCAACGCTTTAGTCTGAAGGGAAAGTTAGCTCCCAGATATATCAGACCTTTCAAGATTCTGAACCGCCGAGGAGACGTATTATATGAGTTGGAACTGCCTGAAGAGATGTCAGCCATCCATAATGTGTTCCATATCTCGTTACTTCGCAAATGCTTGGAAGTGCCTGAGAAGACTGAAGTTTTCAAGAACATCGATCACAGAGCTGTGGAAATCAACAATGACCTGACCTATCGGGAAGTACCCATCCGTATCTTAGAAGAAGCCTACAGAACCACCAGGACCAGGAGTATCAAGTTTCTCAATATTCAGTGGAGCAACCATACAGAGGAGGAAGCTACTTGGGAACGCGAAGATTACATTAGGACAAAGTTCCTAGATCTTTTTAGTTCCTAGTTTTCTTTGTAAATCTCGGGACGAGATTTTGTTTAAGGGGGGAAGGTTTGTAACATCCCAAAACTTTAATCCAAGCTTATCAAGATCAAATCATCCAAAAATAGGGTTAACAAAACCTTTTCCAAATTTAAAATGAAAGCATTCATATATGTGTGCATTTAAAATAGGAGTTGTCTGAATTGCCATGATTGATTGACCCAATGCTTGTAAAATGTTTCTTAGGTGATTTAAACCTCATCTACATCATTCCCAAACTTTTCCTAAAGAAAATCAAATCAAAAAGAATTAAAAAGAAGGAATGGTCATTTTGGCAAATTTAACTCTCATGCCTACTTTGGCTATTCCTAGTACTCAATTCTTAACAGAAACAATTCTTGATCTTTGCACCCCTTGCTAGTACACATAATGAGGTACCAAGGCCCACCTTTGGATCTGCTAAAATCGTTCTGTTAACTATTTTAAATGACAGTTTAAAATTGAATCTAATGCATATGCATAGATCACCCCTATTTCAAAAACCATCTTTTTGAGCTCCATTTTCAAAACCCTTGCAACCAGAGACTACCTATCACTAGTGGAGATCACTCAAAAATTTTGAAACCAAAATTCAAAACTTTTTCTCTTACGGCCATTTCATCAAACACATGGCACGCAGAATCAAACACAATTAGCTAGCTCACTGTTTCTACAGGGTTTTGCCACCCAATTGACCACAAAACACTCCCTCTGTCTCCACTTGATCAAACCATGCCATTAACACCCCATCCCCTACACCCTAGTGGAAAGGCCAAGCCATGCCGAGCACCAACTCGCCGGCCAACCTTGCCCTCACCCCAGCCGAACACCTCCCCCTCTCTCTCCATGTCTAGGAGGTAGCCAGCACCTCACCGCCACTCCCTGTCCCTTGCCCGAGCCCAGCCGTATAGTGGACCACGGAGGACAAGCCGCCACCAGTCCCGCCAGACAGACCGCCCTTGGCAGCAGATCACGCCGCGCCCGCCGACCGGAGAACACCCCAGACATCCCCGTTCGCCGCCCAAAGCCTCACAGCCACCACTCGCCGTGGACACCGCCGCTTCGGCCGCGTAGAGCGCCACCTCACCCAGACCGCTTGCCACCGCCCCTACGGCCGCATTTAAGCTCTAGAGCACCGCCAGGGAACCGCCCATCGATCGCCATCCCCCGCTATGCCGCTAGCTCACCGTAGCCATGTCGCCACCATCGACCGCCCATCCCGCTCGGTCTCACCGTTGGGCCTATAAAAGGAGCCCTCCCCAGCCATTCTGCTCCACACCATTCCACTCCCCTCACCTCTCTGAACCTCACCCACCTCTAGCCGGAGCAACTGGAGCAGCAGCTCGCCGGAATTGGAGCCGGAGCCGCCGCCTCTGGAGGAGAAGGGCGCCATTGATTTCGACCGCCCCAAGCTCCACCACGACCACGCCTCGCCTCGCCGTCGTCTTCCACTTCGTTTGCCCGCCTTGCCGACCCTGCTGGAGCCCTGGTACACCCCCAGTAGACCCCCACCGAGCCGATAGGGTTCGAGCTCGCCGGCGACCTGTTCGTCGTCGACGACGACCCTCAACCGTTGATCTCGCTTCTAATCCTACGTCCCATAGCGCGCGTACTGTTTTGCGTGTTAATTGCCGCTGATAAGCGGGACCCCCTGTCAGCTGAGCCCCGCGCCGCGTAGCACCATTGGGCCGGCCCAAGTCTTTTTCCGCGCTAGCCCATAGATTCAAATCTGGTTTTTTCCTTTTTAGTTAAATCTAGTTTCTGTCCCCTACTTCAAAATTCAATTCAGAGAGTTTTTAAATCCAAATTGTATAAAACCAATTCTGTCTGAAAGGTATTAAAATGATCTATCCAAACCCGTTGGATTTAATTCAATTAGAGTTTTAGATCTCTCCTAATAAAAATAACAAAACAGAAGCTTTTGCAACTTGCAACATTTTTATAAAATCAACCAAGTTAGCTTTTGAGTTGATTCCAACTCTCAAAAATCACATTTCATCATATCTATCTAACCAGGTAATAATATTAAGGTTGACATGCAGTGACTTTGGACTAGTACCAAAATAATGCTATATAGGCATTTCTAGTCACTTTAAATCATTAAATAATGAACTTAAACCAAAGTAATATCTATCCAACCCTTAAATCTCATTCCCACATGTTAGAATATGTGGTGAGGACATGTGTCCACCTGATCCCATATTTTGGTGGTGAATATTAAAATTTTAGTTAATATTTCAATGAGTAGAAATTACTTTTCTAAAATAAAAAGGATGAAACTATTGAATTAAAACTTGTGATGTTTGTGATGATAATAGATCATCAAATGTGTGTTTTAGAATGCTACTTAGCCTAGATAAGTACTGTTTGGTGATTGTGCACTCCCTATGTATTTATAGATGCTAGTACCGACCAAGCTTTCGAGGAGGAGGAGTTCTACCAAGAAGAAGAAGAAAACTTCAACCACTGCACCAACCAAGGCAAGCTATTGTTAGCAAGCTAGAATTAAGCTAGATGAATGAGCAAGGATGCTTTAGGCATGCTTTTATCACACCCCCTTTTGACTATTAGTACCCCAAGTCTTAGTTACAAGTTTTACCCCTCTTAGGTTATACAAAGTTCTTTACTTGTTTTTGAAGGTAGCATAAAAAGTATAAAACTTGACCTACTTAGAAACCTTTAGATGTCATTCGATGGCATGAGATTAATCCCATCACTTCTACTTTAGTGAACACTCTTAACTTAGTAGTTTAGAATAGATCCAACTTGAGTCACTCTATATGGGAATACTTGGTGAAAATGAATAATGAAAACCTTGGAATGATGAGTCATTCTATTGAGATGTTTGGACATGTGTTGAGAAACACAACTGGTTTATGATGATGAAAATGGCGAGCCATGAGCCTTAACCCTTTTAAAAAACTGATGGTTGGATTCGGATGCGATACCATTCCAAATTTACCGTACAACCACATTACCTGAATTGGGTAAGGCTTAGCTGGAAATTTATATGCATTAGTATTAGTTCCCTCACGAGAGAGGTTTGAGCTGAGGCTACCTCTCAATGTTGTCCACCTATGCAGTGCCCAAGATGACTGATGGTCATGGTTGGGAGGCCATGCTCATAGGAGAGGTGCTTGTACTAGGGTGTGTAAAGGGAAGGTTATGTTTGATTATCTGCATACTAAGTATGATGATTCAGGGTTATCCCCGATGATGTATCGAATCTTGTGGTGAAAGTGTACCACCGCAGAGTGTCAAACTATTGAATAGCTACCATGGTTATGGACAGTTGGAATGGCCAGACTGTTTCGTTGTCAGATGTTTTCTAAATAACTTGAAATGAATGATGAACTTTGACTTGACCACAACAGGGTTGTGTTTATGATAATAGCTTCCCAACTTAAGTGATTCTAGAACTTTACTTTATCTTTCTTTGCTTCTGAACTCAGCTTAGGTTTCAAACTTAATTTGATAGTTAAACTTAGATTTAGCACTTTGACTTAGAATTATACTCCTTGCTAGTAGTAGTTCATAGTACTTAAAGAGTACTCATGGCTGTTGTCCTGGCTATTATCATGGCCAGACTATGAAGGAGATTATCAAGATGATGGTCGCAGGATTATGATAACTAGGACTATGTGCCTCACAAGATTGCCTGTGCCCCTGAAGATGGACCCCACCGCTACGCTATCGTTTATTTCCGCTGCTTGTTGTATTAAAGACTGGATCATGAGATCCTTATTTGTGTAAAACCTTATGTATGGTTTGTAATGTATGATGTACTGTGATATCCAATCCGTATGTCTCGCAAAAATGGTAATCCTGGGATTGCGAGGTATGGCATAACGGGCATCTGGGATTAAAAATCTGGGTGTTGACATAGCCCGGTGTAGCCCTCTCTTGTTTTTCTCTTGGTTAGGTCATGTGATGATGTAAAACCATGTTTGGGAACGTGTTGTGACAAGATCTACCCCGGTTTCACTGAAACGGGGAGTTCCCCCCTAATAGTCAGATTGCAGACACTTCGTTTTTATGGGACAGCGCATGTCTGCGAAGGGGTTCACACTTGGGAACCAGGTTTAGGAGTTTTGAGCATGCCACCACACTTCATTACACATGCTAGGGTCACATGCATGGTTTGGATGTGTTCTGATGCCCCGAAGCGCTTCTTCCTGCGGAACCCTGATCCGCGGGCCTCGGATCGTCTACCCCCCTAGACTTTCTTCTGACAGGGGTAGCCCGGTGTATCCCTCTCTTGTTTTGCTCTTGGTTAGGTCATGTGATGATGTAAAACCATGTTTGGTAACATGTTGTGACAAGATCTACCCTGGTTTCACCGAAACAGGGAGTTTCCCCCTAATAGTCAGATTGCAGACACTTCGTTTTTAGGGGACATCGCATGTCTACGAAGGGGGTCACACTTGGGAACCAGGTTTAGGATGTTTGAGCATGACACCACACTTCATTACACATGCTAGGGTCACATTCATGGTTTGGAGGTGTTCCGATGCCCCGAAGCGCTTCTTCCTGTGGAACCCTGATCCGCGGGCCTCGGATCGTCTACCCCCCTAGACTTTCTTCTGACAGGGGTAGCCCGGTGTAGACCTCTCTTGTTTTGCGCTTGGTTAGGTCATGTTATCATGTAAAACCATTTTTGGGAACATGTTGTGACAAGATCTACCCCGGTTTCACCGAAACAGGGAGTTTCCCTCCTAATAGTCAGATTGCAGACACTTTGTTTTTAGGGGACAGCGCATGTTTGCAAAGGGGGTCACACTTGGGAACCAGGTTTAGGAGGTTTGAGCATGCCACCACACTTCATTACACATGCTAGGGTCACATGCATGGTTTGGAGGTGTTCTGATGCCCCGAAGAGCTTCTTCCTGCGGAACCCTGATCCGCGGGCCTCGAATCGTCTACCCCCTAGACTTTCTTCTGACAGGGGTAGACCAGTGTAGCCCTCTATTGTTTTGCTCTTGGTTAGGTCATGTTATGATGTAAAACCATGTTTGGGAAAATGTTGTGACAATATGTACCCCGGTTTCACCGAAACGGGGAGTTTCCCCCTAATAGTCAGATTGTAGACACTTTGTTTTTAGGGGACAACGCATGTCTGTGAAGGGGGTCACACTAGGGAACAAGGTTTAGGAGGTTTGAGCATGTCACCACACTTCATTACACATGCTAGGGTCACATGCATGGTTTGGAGGTGTTCCGATGCCCCGAAGAGCTTCTTCCTGTGGAACTCTGATCTGTGGGCCTCGGATCGTCTACCCCCCTAGACTTTCTTCTGACAGGGGTAGCCCGGTGTATCCCTCTCTTGTTTTGCTCTTGGTTAGGTCATGTGATGATGTAAAACCATGTTTGGGAACATGTTGTGACAAGATCTACCCCGGTTTCACCGAAACGGGGAGTTTCCCCCTAATAGTCAGATTGTAGACACTTTGTTTTTAGGGGACATCGCATGTCTGCGAAGGGGGTCACACTTGGGAACCAGGTTTAGGAGTTTTGAGCATGCCACCACACTTCAA
The DNA here is from genome assembly GCA_023614405.1 of Avena insularis. Taxonomy (NCBI): domain Eukaryota; kingdom Viridiplantae; phylum Streptophyta; class Magnoliopsida; order Poales; family Poaceae; genus Avena; species Avena insularis. The sequence goes on along the minus strand of CM042696.1, from coordinate 458,854,071 downwards.
TACACATTCTAGGGTCGCATGCATCGTTTGCAGGTGTTCCGATGCCCCGAAGAGCTTCTTCCTACGGAAACCTGATCCGCGGGCCTCTGATCGTCTACCCCCTAGACTGTCTTCTGACAGGGGTAGCCCGGTGTAGCCCTCTCTTGTTTTGCTCTTGGTTAGGTCATGTGATCATGTAAAACCATGTTTGGGAACATGTTGTGACAAGATCTACCCCGGTTTCACCGAAACAGGGAGTTTCCCTCCTAATAGTCAGATTGCAGACACTTCATTTTTAGGGGACAGCGCATGTTTGCGAAGGGGGTCACACTTGGGAACCAGGTTTAGGAGGTTTGAGCATGCCAGCACACTTCATTACACATTCTAGGGTCACATGCATGGTTTGGAGGTGTTCTGATGCCCCGAAGAGCTTCTTCCTATGGAACCCTGATCCGCGGGCCTCGAATCGTCTACCCCCCTAGACTTTCTTCTGACAGGGGTAGACCGGTGTAGCCCTCTCTTGTTTTGCTCTTGGTTAGGTCATATGATGATGTAAAACCATGTTTGGGAACATGTTGCGACAAGATCTACCCCGGTTTCACCGAAACGGGGAGTTTCCCCCTAATAGTCAGATTGCAGACACTTCATTTTTAGGGGACAACGCATGTCTACGAAAGGGGGTCACACTTGGGAACCAGGTTTAGGAGGTTTGAGCATGCCACCACACTTCATTACACATGCTAGGGTCACATGCATGGTTTGGAGGTGTTCCGATGCCCCGAAGAGCTTCTTCCTGTGGAACCCTGATCCGCGGGCCTCGGAGCGTCTACCCCCCTAGACTTTCTTATGACAGGGGCAGCCCGGTGTAGCGCTCTCTTGTTTTGCTCTTGGTTAGGTCATGTGATGATGTAAAACCATGTTTGGGAACATGTTGTGACAAGATCTACCCCGGTTTCACCGAAACGGGGAGTTTCCCCCTAATAGTCAGATTGCAGACACTTCATTTTTAGGGGACAACGCATGTCTGCGAAGGGGGTCACACTTGGGAACCAGGTTTAGGAGGTTTGAGCATGCCACCACACTTCATTACACATGCTAGGGTCACATGCATGGTTTGGAGGTGTTCCGATGCCCCGAAGCGCTTCTTCTGCGGAACCCTGATCCGCGGGTCTCGGGTCGTCTACCCCCCTAGACTTTCTTTTGACAGGGGTAGACTGGTGTAGCCCTCTATTGTTTTGCTCTTGATTAGGTCATGTGATGATGTAAAAACATGTTTGGGAATATGTTGTGACAAGATCTACCCCAGTTTCACTGAAACAAGGAGTTCCCCCCTAATAGTCAGATTGCAGACACTTCGTTTTTAGGGGACAGCGCATGTCTGCGAAGGGGGTCACACTTGGGAACCAGGTTTAGGAGTTTTGAACATGCCACCACACTTCATTACACATGCATGCCTCGGATCGTCTACCCCCCTAGTACTAACAAATAGTACACTAAAAACTTAAGATAAATACAATTGAAAGGAAAAAAGGAAAGAAAATGAAAAAGGTCCACAAGGTACATGGCAAAGGTGAAAACACACGACAAAGGCTTCTTTGCCGTGTGTCTATGTCCTGCACACCTACAAAGGCTTCTTTCCGTGGTGTCTCCGTTACATGGCAAACGATTCTTTGCAGGTCTCTCATAGGTACACGGGCAAAGGCTATGCCTGCCCCTTTACCTGCACGACACACAGCTTTTTGTCTGTCCCAGCTCGACCGAATCCTGCCTCACGACCCTTCCCCTGGCTCCCCGCCCACCCACCCACCCTTCCTGGCCCCACCCTCCACTCCGCCCACCCTCTCCCCGCCCCTTCCACTTCACTACCCGCCATTGGGCCCATTGAGGCCCGACTGGGGCAGAGGAGGTCGGCCGCCTCCATCTTCCATCATCTTCGGCCACCACCCCACCCGGCACTGGCCTCCCCACTTGCGACTCCTCCTCCCTCCTCTCGGTATGTAGTGTTTTTTCAATATTTGATTGTATTTAGTTAGCTAAGCCTAGTTAGCTAAGCCCTATCTAGCTAATTTAGTTGATTTAGTTAGCCCTAGCTAGCTAATTTAGTTGTATTTAGTTAGCCCTAGCCATTTAATTTAGTTATATTTAGTTAGCCCTACCGATGGAATTTTAGCATGCATGTATTTTCTAAGCCTAGTTAACTAAGCCCTATCTAGCTAATTTAGTTGTATTTAGTTAGCTAAGCCCTAGCTAGCTTGCTAATCCTCGAATTATTCCTAAGCCCTAGCTAGCTAAGCCATCGCTCGCCTTTTGTCCAATTGGATGCCATCGCTGGCCTTTTGGCCTTCAAGAGCCACAGGAACTTGACCAGAGATGACTTCGAAGATATGCTCGCCGTTGTTGGCAGCATTCTGCCAAAAGGGCACCTCTTGCCGGAGAACTTCTACTATTCAACCAAACTCCTCCGTGACCTTAAGATGTCATATGAGCTGATACATGCTTGTCCGAAGGGATGCATGCTATTCAGAAAGGAGCATGCTAAGACAAATTATTGTATCCACTGCAAATCCTCTAGGTACTTTGAGGTCGATCCCGATGGTGATGGTCAGAAGAGGCAGACCGGGGTTGCCCAAAACATCCTCCGGTATCTTCTAGTGCTACCAAGGATCCAACGGCTCTTCATGACCGAGGATACTGCCCAGCAGATGCAGTGGGCAGTAGAAGGTAATAGATACACCGACAAGATGATACATCTGTCGGATGGTAGTGCATGGAAGAACTTTGTCAAGAAATATCCTGAGAAAGCCGGTGACAAGAGGAGCGTAGCAGTTGCCATATCAACCGATGGGTTCAATCCATATGGTATGTCTGCTGCAGTATACAACTGTTGGCCAGTGTTTGTTATTCCCCTGAACCTCCCCTGGCGTCTGCATGAGATCAGAGAACATGTTTGTGTCGATGATAATCCCCGGACCGAAATACCCTGGTAAGAACATGAATGTGTATCTAGAACCGCTGGTGGATGACTTGTTTTGTGGCTGGGAAGGTAGCGGGATCCGAACATATGACGCCGCAAACAAGGAGCACTTCGATATGTATGTTTGGTACCTCACCTCCCTGCATGACCTACCAGCACGTGCGTTGTTCTGCGGCTGGTGTACGCATGGGAAGTGGCCTTGCCCAGTGTGCATGCAGGATCTGACTTTCTTCTGGCTGTCGAAGGGAGGCAAGTATTCCTGCTTTGATGAACATCAAAAGTTCCTTGAGACGAATCATCCGTACAGGAATGATAAAAAGAGGTTCAAGAAAGGTCGTGTTGTCCATGATCCAAAGCCACGTCTAAAGACGGGAAAGGAAATCAAGGATGAGTTAGAAGCTCTCCAGCCTAAGCCTGATGGGAATGGTTTCGTGGGATATGGGGAAACGCACCAGTGGACCCACATTCCATGCTTATGGAAGCTCCCTTACTTTGAGGATCTCGAGCTCCCGCATAACATTGATGTAATGCACACCGAAAAGAATATCAGCGAGGCCCTTTGGAGCACCATAATGCAAACTAAGAAGTCGAAGGATAACATCAAGGCTCGAATTGATCAAGAACAATGGTGCGATAGGCCAAAGTTGAAAATGCAGCCACCCGGAACCAACGACAGAAAATGGTGGTCTAAGCCAAAGGCTCCGTTCTGCCCAACAAAGCCCCAAAAAAGGGAGATCTTTCAATGGATCACGCAAAGTTTGTTTTTCCCTGACGGGTACGCAACCAACTGGATGAGGGGTGCGAACATGCAAACGTTGCGAGTACAAGGGCTCAAGAGTCATGACTACCACGTATGGCTTGAGCGAACAATGTCGGTGATGATTCGAGGCTATGTCGATGAGGATACTTGGCGAGTGCTGTCGAGGTTGAGCTTTTTCTTCCGCGAGATTTGTGCTAGGGAGTTAGACCGTAAAGTGGTTGAGAAGCTACATGAATAGGCACCCCAGTTGCTTTGTGTTCTAGAGATGCTCCTTCCACCAGGGTTCTTCAATCCGATGCAACATATGATCTTGCATCTCGCGGACGATGCTTTGAAGGGGGGACCTGTGTGGGCCCGTTGGCAGTATCCACCGGAGAGAGAGTAACACAGAGGCTTCGTACAAAAACTGCCAATAAATGAAAGATCGAGGCATCCATAGCTGAGTCAGTCCTTAATGAGGAGGTTGCAAACTTCACCACCAAGCACTATGATGCCAACATTCCCACAAAGCACAACCCAGTCTCCCGTTACAATGCCGCCAACCCTGAGGATGTACCCAAGCTTAGCATCTTCAGAGGGCTTGGTGGAAAATCAAGTGGCACGAAGAAGTTCATAATGAAAAAACCTGAGCAGGAGTTGATCCAGTCGTATGTCTTGAACACCATGGATGAAGTGAAGCCGTACATCGAGTAAGTGCTCACCCTTTAGATTTTCGCAAACAATTGCTCCTATGTTCGTGCCTAACTCTTCTTTTTAAATTGGTATAGACGGTTCAAGCGTGCATATTGGAAGAATCCAGTTAGGGATCCTAACCCAAAAGAGGAGCAGGATCTATTCGATAAGGGTGGTGGTTTTGGTTTCATCAGCTGGTTCTGTGGTTTGGTACTATTCCATCCAACTTCTTGTGCTAAACTTCTCGTGCTAAACTTCTCGTTCTAACTTGTAGGCAAATACTGACAAAGATATGCAACCCAAGCTAAGAAATATTGCCAGGGGCTTTAACCATTCAGTCGACATGTTCAATGCTTATGACGTGAATGGGTATCGCTTCCATACCCATGAATACACAACTATCCGGCCCAACCGGAAGACAACAAATAGCGGGGTCTTTTGTGAAGGCTCAGATGGCCTCTAGTATTATGGAAGAGTCGAGGGTATATATGAGTTGAATTACGGTTTTGGCAAAGGGCTAAATCCCGTTGTATTCAATTGTCATTGGTTTGACCCACATCTGGTGAAACAGGATCCTGAAATTGGACTGGTCGAAGTTAAGAGAAGTTCCATTTATGCGGGAGATGATGTCTATATTTTGGCTACTCAGGCCTTCCAAGTATTCTATCTTCCGTACCCATGCCAAAACCCTACAAAACGTCTAAAGGACTGGGATGTTGTGATGACGGTACCGACACGCAATAGGCCGCCCTTGCCAGACAAGGATGATTACCGCCGCCTAGACCCTTCAACAAATGATGGCGAGTTTTATCAGGAAGAAGGGCTCCCCGGGCAATTCACTATCAACTTGTCCGCCGATAGTGACATGGTCATAGACGATGACCAAGAAGCCGAGGAGGAAAACACTGTGCAAGATGAAGTTGAGGAGGTTCACAACCAACAAGATGTGAGTTTGCTCGAGGCGTTCCGTGCAGGCCATGACGCTAACGCCCACAGTGGACCACCTCCAGGTTTCGTGGATGATTATTGGTCCCGAGAATGATAGCGATGATGAAACCTGTGTTCCAATTGTAATCCCGACACGTGCTTGATGTAGTAGTAATAATATGAGACTAATCTATGTAGTACTATTTGTCGGGCTGTTGTATTTGTAAGAACTCTATGCTATGTAATAAATTTTGTTGCTTTTACTAATATCCATCGATTTTCATCATTGTTGCTTTTACTAATATTCATCTATTTTCATCGGTGTTGCTTTTCCTATTATTCATCTAATTATGTTCATTGTTGCTTTTAATGTGTACTAATAAACTACTCTTTTCATTCTGTTTTGCAGGTGATTGAAAGATGCCGGGGGAAAGGGCGTTACAAAAAAATCTAAAAAGCTTGGTTGACCTTGTGAGTGGTGGTTCAAAAAAGGGTGGTTCGAAAAAGGGTGGTTCGAAAGCTTCAACATCGGCTTCGAGAGAGCGTGCTAGTCCTCCACCGCGCACTTCACAGTGCCAGGGGCGTGGGAGGCGTGGGAAGAATCCTAGTCCCCCCCGGCCGTGGTGGACCAGGACGAGGAGGAGGAGGACCAGGAGGAGGAGGAGGACCAAGACCAGGAGGAGGAGGACCAGGAGGAGGAGGACCAGGAGGATGATGAGGCGCAGTCGTAGCAGTTGCAGCAGTCGGAGGACGAGGGGTTGGGGTCTTTACCCTACGAGCTTGACATGACCTTGAGGTGGGATCCTCCGGAGGATGAGATGGCGTACCTTGAGGCGTACACGACCATGGACCCGCGGCTCACGCCACAGAGCAAGGCTCCGTATCGGCGTGGGGTTGCGAGAATCCCCGATCTACCTTATGCCTATGCGGATAAGGTTCTCGTACCCGCTGGGAAGAGGTACATTATTTGACCCGCTAACCATATATTGGAATTTTCATCACATACTGATTATGATTTTTCATTTTGCAGTTCCTTTCTATATGAGGATGGAATGAAGCCGTATCGTGGCTACTAGAGCATCCTTGGAGCCCTGGTTCGAGCGTACTTTCCTGGGATTGTCACTCTCCCAAATGGTCAGGAGGATGTAGCTTGGACTTGGAAGCATTACCACTACGCCCCGGATCCGACTAAAAAGTACAACCACATGGCGGAGAAGATTCAAGTTCTGTTCCGGGTAAGTTTGTTTCACTTGTCATAATTAAATCACCGCAGTTTTGACTCGTGGCTTTGACTCCTCTTTTTCCTGTGTGCATACTTGTAGAATTACTTCGACATGCACAGGGAGAACTCAAGGGAGTGCATGGCGATCGTGAACGAGCTTGCCAAGAGGAAGGTGCAAGACATGCACTACGAGGCACGCGTGAACTCTGTCCGCAACTGGTTTGGCGATCGTAAGATCTGGATGAACAAGAGTCAAGCCCGGTACATGCTCTTCGAGCCATGGTAGTACCTGCAGGTAGTTGTGTTTCTGTTTTATTGATTTCTTGACCTTCATCTATTTCATGTTGTACTAATACCTATACCTCGTGGATGTAGAACCCTCCTCAGTTTGTCGGTAATGACACGAGGTGCTTCACGGCGATGGTAGCGTGGTGGACACACGCCGAGTACCTCAAGAGACACGAGGCCGCAAAGAAGCGGCGAGAGGAGATGAAGGGTGGATCACACCACCAAGGCAGCATCCCCCTCGCCCTTGTCAGGCAAAAAGAGGTGAGCAAATGCTTTATTTATTTTTGCTTCTCATGTTATTCTTTACTCCACAAGGGAGTCCCCCTTCACTTATCTTTGTCCTCTCATTTGCAGAAAGTAAAGACAGGTGTGGAGCCGTCCATGTTTGCCATTTGGAAGAAGATGCGCACCTTGGACGAGCCTGTGGACGGCTCCTCGTGGATCAATGAGGGAGCCAAGATCTGGGGTACGAAGTACCCCGAGAAGTACAAGCAGGTGCATGGCGAGGATTCCAACCCTGACACCGCCCCTTCGATCCTGAGGTTGCCGTGCTAGCGGGACACGGCCAGAGGAATGGCCACCTATGGATTGCTGACGGGTCCGTCGACCCTAGGACCGTTCCATCTATGCGCCAAATCCGGCGTGGCAGGACGAGCTCCATGCCTGCCATAGAGACCCGTCCACGTCCTTCGGTTATAGCTGTCGACCAGTACGGGTATGTTATTCTTCCCCCAGTCATCTTTGTTTTACTAAATGTTTTACATTGCAATGTTCATGACATCGCGGCTACACGACGTAGGAGGAGATGGCCGCTGAGAGGGCAAGCAGGCGGTGAGCCGGCGGCATACTGGAGCAGCGGCTAGGCTTAAGCGGCGAGCGTCTTTGGAGCAACAGATGATGAGCGGATGGAAAACCAAATGCTCATGACTGCTCCACCAGGGTCTCTTCCTACTCCTCCTTTCGCCTTCCCGTGGGTAAGTGATCACATGTCTTTATTGTCTAATGCTCGTATTCAATATTTTCTTATTGTCTAATGCTCACAATTTCCCATCGTGTAGTTGGCCAATTTGATGCCGCCTGGTGGGTCGAACAACCAGGCGCCGACTGGTGGGTCAGACGGTGGATCGAACAACTAGTCGCCTTTCACCGTCAACAATCCGTCGGTCGTCCGGAGGCTGGATCAGAGTCCTCCAGGTTAGTTCTCCTACACTTGACCTTGTGCATCACTCGATATCGGTACTCGATACACTTGGAAATTGATTGTGAGAGTCTCATGATTGTGCTTTTGACCTTGTAGGAGGGCTTTGAGGTTGTGGCCATCATGTGTGCATCACAGTTAGTTCTCCTACACTTGTCAAATTTAGTCATGCCATCATACTTGTAGAAAATTTAGTCATGCCATCACACTTGTAGAAAATTTAGCCTTGCCATGACACTTGTAGATAATTATATGCCATTCTCAAATTGTACTTGTCATTTTCATCACCTTTCCATGAGATTATAGAAAATTTAGCCTTGTCATGATTTTACTTGTCATAGTGATGTACTTGGCCATGAGACTTGTCAAAATTCCATGTAATGCCATTGCCATCAACTTGTCTAGAAACTTGTACATATTCATGATTTTACTTGCCATATTGACGTACTTTTCTTAAACTTGTAGGATATCACGATGGATTCGGAGCATGAGCTTGTGGAGCAGTTGGCGGTGATGGTCTTGTGGGTGGGAAGAAGAATAAACTTGTAATATTTGTGAATGGCTTATGCACCTGTTCTTGTGAAGTTTGCATTGTTGCTTGTGTGGTGATGATGATATGATTTTGGTAGTGTTTGTGATGATATATGATCATATTATTGTTATTTTGGTGTTGGTGATGATCTTATGATCATATACATGTATTATGTGTTGGTGATGATCTATATTATCAAATATATACATTATGTGTTTTCAAATGCAGGAAATGAAAGAAAAACAGAGAAAAAGAGAAAAAACCTGGGCCCTTTGCCGTGTGTATACACATGGCAAAGGCGGACAGGTGGCAGCAGCCTGTGCAGCAGGCGCTGGGCATACAGCCCTTTGTCGTGTTCCATCTAGAAGAGGCACACGGCAAAGGGACAGTCTCTGCCGTGTGTTCTTCAGCTACGACACACGGCAAAGCGACATTCGTTGCCGTGTGGTAGCTCCCATAGGACACACGGAAAAGGCACCACACACGGCACAGAAGAGGCACACGGCAAAGGAAATGGACACGGCAAAGGACCAAAACACACGACAAATCGAACACACGGCAAAGTCCCTCTGGCTCCGTCAAACGGACGGAACCGTGAAGTTACTTTACTGTGCCATGTACGCCTGCCAAACACACGACAAAGCCTTTGCCGTGTTTTGTTCTGGAGACATATGGCAAAGCCTCTTTGCCGTCGCAGACGCTGCCGTGTGACTTTTGCCGTGTGTATACACACGGAAAAGACGTTGCCGTGTTCCTTGTCTCCTTTGCCATGTGGTTTTGCCACACGGCAAAGAAAGTTTTTCCCGTAGTGACATCAATAGATTGGAAGAGACTGGCCTGAAATTAACACGAAAAATGACTAGATCCCAGGAGATAAGTCAGACACACGACTCCACGCGCCCTCCGTCATCACTAGGCGCACCAATGGAGCGAGGATAGAGTGGGGAGGACTTTATTCTGACTTCAGGACGTAGCCGTCTCCTCAACATCCTGAAAAAGACACGAGAAAATAGCCTAAACGAAGAACAAAAACCTCCCGCCGGCGAGAGGCCATGGTCCGCCACACCTCTAAGACCCTAAGGCCATTGGAGACGGAACGGACCGATGGTGTCACCGGCGGAGGGAAGGAACCCTAGATGGTTTTTTTTCACCGCCGCCTCTCGCCTCCCGGGGAACAAGCACGTACCGGTTCGATTTGTAACTAATCCGATAACTGTTCTATATCTAATTCTTTGCGATTTCTTAAAGCCAAAATGATTTTTGGAGTAACCATATATTTTATTAGATAATCAAGAAATTATACACGTGCTCAACACATGAGACAAACATGCTTGTTAAGCAATTTGGCACAGAGAATCCCGCAAGTAAAATTACAATTCTACCACTCAATAAAGGTGTGTCTCGCCATACCATAGTCCATTGTTCTCCGCCGCCACCATGGCAGTGCCAGAAAAAGAAGCGAACAACCTTCATACCTAGATCACGAAGAGCATCCTCGAATATGGGTTATGTATCCGGTGGTCTTCCTTCCCCCTCCTGCATCACACCCCAGGGCACCGCCGGGGGCTCCCTCCCATTGCCAACCCGTCCCCCTCTGTCGCTGCCGCCGGTGCCGATCGTGGTGGCGGCGGGCCCGGCACTGAAGGGTCCAGGGAGAGTATACCGTGATGGCTATTTTACCGGTGGTGGCTGGGGTCGGCGCTGGTTCTTCGGCTGCGTGCGGCGGCCAGGGCGCGCCCCTGGTTGTGTGGCAGCGGTGGCTGCCCCCGGACGTGAGATCTGATCATGGTGATCTACTTTTTGCGACGGATGGCCGATGCCCGGATCTGTGAAGGGAATATGCCCAAGAGGCAATAATAAAATAATTATTATCTTATTCCATGTTTATGATAAATGTTTATTTTGCATGCTATAATTGTATTATTGGAAACATTAATACATGTGTGTTTAATAAACAAAATACAAAGTTCCAAGTAATGCTTCTCATATAAACTAGCTCGTTGATTAACAAGATGATCAAGGTTTCCTGATCATGGACATTGGATGTTGTTAATAACGAGGTCACAACATTGGTGGAATGATGTGATGAACATTCATCGAAAGTATAGCATTACAATCAAAGTCATTATATTTATATTGCTATAACATCATACGAAGTAATCCTAGTCCTTAGACCATGAGATCATGTTAATCACTAACACTGGAAGAGTATCTTGATAACATCAAACGTCACACCATAACAGGGTGACTATAAAGGTGGGTTCAGTGCTACGAAGGTGTTATATAGAGGCTCATGGATAAAGAGTGGGATTTGTCTATCCCGATGACAGATAGATATACTCAGGGCCCTCTCGGTGATATCATATTGAAATAGCTTGCAAGCAAGTGATGTGATCACTACAATGTTATATCACGGGAACGAGAAAAGAGTGCATGTCGGTAACAAGATCAAACTAGGATTTGGATACCGATGATCGAATCTCAGACATGTAATATATCGCGAGACAAAGGGATTTAGTTACAACGTTAAAGGTTCACACGATCACAAGAGTCATCGTTGAATATGTGGGAGTCAGTATGGATCTCCAGGTCCCGCTGCTGATTATTGATCGGAGAGGGGTCTTGATCATGTCTGCATTATTCACGAACCGTAGGGTGACGCACTTAAGGGATACCGACACCATTTGGAGCAAATATGTTTCAGATAAATATTTAAGAAAGCGCTGGAATCATTTCGATGGAAACCGGAATTGTTTCGGGTGAAATAGCAGAAACTGGTTCTGCATGTGATATTGAAATGTTGCAGGGGGTTTTATGTGAATGTTTGTTAATTAAAGTAGTTAAAAAAGTTCTGAATAAAATAAATAAAATAGTTTTATTTAATGAGAGCTTGCATTAAATTTGGTGGAAATTTAATGCATGTGAGTGGAAGTGTGAGTGGAGGCATATTTATGTGAGTGGAGCATCCACCACATGAATGATGGAAGAGGTGAGGGTACCGCCATGGCTGCCATGCCATGGCCCTTGGTTGCCCCCCTCTTCCCTATGAAAGGACCCCCTCTCCTCCTCACAAAGTACACCTCCTCGTGAAGGATCTATCTCCCCCTCTAGTTATTCCCCATGGTCTCGGATTAGCGAGATACATGTTCTCGGTGGCTTTATCTGGAAAGGAGTTGCTGCTTCTGCTGCTTTGCTGGAGCGAGGGATGGAGGTTGTCGGGGTACCATACATGTGTGCGATCACGGATGCACCGCTGCTTTGTGGTCCTGGACTTGGTGGTGTTGTACTTGCTGGAGTTGGATCTGATGGATGTGTTGGAGCTGGACCTGCTGGACTTGCTGGACTTCATCACGATCTTGAGATCATCAAGTGTACGACTACATCATCCATGAGTTCCGTCTCGTTAACAAAGCTTTATTGGCTTCAAGGGTATGTTCTCTATGGATGTATATCCACATGTTGCTTGTATCTAATAGATAGATCTTGGCGTATAATAGTTCCCATTGTAGGAATTTTTTTGTTTTCTATGCTGCAAACCCAACAGTGGTATCAGAGCCTGATCTATGCGTAGGTGCTTTGCACGGGTAGTACACATATGTTTATATGTGGGCGATGATGACCATGTTATTGCATCTTTCATGCATTTTGGATATTGGTGGCATAGTGGGATGAAGCGGCTCGGACCAACTTTACATGTCATCGCACATGAGATCGGTTCCACGACTGACATGCAACTAGTTTTGCATAAGTGTCTAGCGGGTGTCTGTCTCTGCTACTATAGTCAATATCTGATTTACAACGAGTTGCTAATAACTTGGTTATCATTGTTGTGGTTCCATATTCGTAGGTAAGACCGGTTCTATCTTCAAAATCCCTAAGCCACGTAAAACTTGCAATGGATAAATTAGAGACGTCTAGTTTAGATTGCTGGGCTAGTGTCATGATATGGTAATGTTGTAAGTTAATGTATGGTAGATACCCTTACAACACACTTAACGTGTAAGTTCCATAGACCTTGACCTTACACACAAAGCAATGATAGAGATCATACCACGATGCACATGATAGTGATCAAATGCATGCACCATATCATTCCACTTTACACATATGATGTTTGCATCTTATATTGCTAGTTTGGCATTTTAGTAGTATTATAAGATGATCCCTCATTTAGATATCAAGATAAAAATGTGTTATTCCTTAAGTATGGACCGTTTATGTTTAGCCACTTCAATGTTGGGAATATGCCCTAGAGGCAATCATGTATGATGTTATTCCCAATGTATTCATAAAGTTATTGTCCATGTATGAACTACTAATATGTATCATTGAATATGTGATTCGATTGTGGAACTATATATATTCATGTTGTTCATACTAATTGTCCTTGGTCATTGAGGTTGTGCCGGACACACAACTTAGACTAATGTGAAAGTCGGCTGATGACTCAGTTCCACTTGTCATGGGCATGGAGATGCTATTCCGACTTACACTGATTCGGCTAAAGAGTTTAGCAAATCGAACCGACCCACAGTTGAGATGCAACGAGCATGTTGTCATTTATATTATCAAGCAATGGAATCCTTCGACCTGAGGTGATCGCATGATCCGAGTTGTGGATCGCCAGCTTAGGTCCTATCAAATGCTGTTTGGTAAATGGGCAGTTATAAAGGTAGGGTTCGGGTTGGTTGTGAAGCAAGCTGCGTGACATGGATTACAAAGATGGGATTTCCCCCTCTATAATGGAGAGATATTATCTGGGCCCTCTCGTGTGATATGATTCGGAAGCATGGCCATGCGCGACTTGGTTAAGTGCTAACCAATGAGTTGGACTAAGTGTTAGTCCTGTGAATCGTATATCACGGAACGAGAAGAGAGAGTCGAGCTATTAAAGGAATGGAAACAACTCACCGATAGCTTGGCAAGATATATCGTGAGGCAAAGGGACTTGGACGAAAGTCACATTGAGAAAGGTTTGTCTTCTGACTTTGTGGCCCTTGGGAGTTGGCACGTCTTGCTAGAGGCCGCTACCAACTATCGACTCGGAGTGGTGACTCGTGTCGTGTCCAGGTGTACGTAAACCTACAGGGTCACACACTTAAGGGTAATGAGCCCATGTGGATTAGATCCATGTGGAGATTGGGGTACGGCCTAGATGGGCCTCAAGTGTTGAGCCCAGCTAGGAGTGTATATAAGTGAAGTGACGAGGGATTGTCCCTGACCTAGCCATCACTTTCTCCACTCCCATTTCAGGCTAGACAGGATCTAGCAGTCCTCTGCCTAGAGCTCCTTCATGTACGTGTGGATACCAGTAGAGGCACTGTACGTGCGACGTTGGGGACAAGGAGGTCCGTGGGGATCTGGACGTGCTGTACGGGGATCGTTCGGCACAGCATCAACCGACGCGCTTCATCAATAATCCGCACCTGCGTGTCTAGTGGTAAATCTCGTGGCCTATCACCTGAGCTATATCTTGGGAGCACCGCGTAGGGTAAAAAGTTTTGTTTATCTCTGTGCGGCCCTACATTCAAGACATCACGTGATGATCGGGTGTACTTGAATCCACGGTCATATTTCGGGTGTAAGACAGGTTTACACACGCGAGTACTAAGGTTCTTACTTGGCAAGCCTAGCATGTACAGACATGGCCTCAGAACACCGACCAAAAGGTTAATCATGAGTCATATGGTAGATATGATGTCCATATAGATGCTAGCCTTTAAAGCTACACCAACTCACGTGATGATCGGACTTGGTGTAGTGGATTTGGTTCATGTAATCACCAAAAAGACATGAGGAATGTCGTTTTTGAGTGGGAGTTCATTTCTAATTTGGATTAGTCGAACTCAATTTGTCATAAACTAAATCGAAGTGAATTTGCATAATTTGTTGTAGTCATTGACATCTGATTACTACCTTATGCTTAGTTTTAATTGAGATAATAGAACTATAGAATTCTGGATATTTACTTTATGAACTGGTATCGTATTGTTTTGAATGTCAATTTTAGAAGTCCTATTGCAAACTTTCAGCAAACTCTATTTACTCCATGAAGTTTAATAAATAATATTAAATGGAGAGTAAGAATTCCAATGTTAGTATCTAAAGTACATGTTTGCCTCCATGATTCTTGATATTCAAAAGTTAATTTTAATATCAGAGTTATCTAGGAGCTGAAAGAATTGTTTTAGAAGCCATCATGCGTGGAAGATATTTTGATATCTGAAATAATGTTTATGGTTGAAATATGATAGAGTATAATTTGGCAAAATACATGTTCTCACATTGTATGAGAATTTGCGAATGTTGGAGACGCTAGACGTCCTAATCTCCCAAACAGGTTTTGGGAACTGATATTATACTCACGATTCATCCTTATAAGCCATAGTAGCTTGATAATGAAAGTTGTCATGATAAGGATGAATAGAAGATGTAAGTAAAATGTTTACTATACTAAAAGATTACTAAAGTATGGATTTTTGAAAGAACACCAAACATTTAATGATGGTGATCTACTTCAAAGTGCAAGTCCAAAGGTATTAGTATTTTACTATACATGATTTGGACTATGTGTCATATGTATGGCGCCACTGTTGATGTTGATATTCTTTTAAAAGGAAAAGGAATGCTGAAAGAGAATATATAGAATGTTTGGCAGAAAATAAAAGACTAGAAATGTCTAGCTAAGGTATATAGATGATATACATGTTATGGTTGTATTCTTTGCTTGTTAAATAATGTGGTTCTTGGGTATTGGATACCGAATTGGTTGGTATGAAATATCATACAAAACAATGCAATTCATGAACTATAATGGCCTAAGTAACTAGCAAAAGAATATGTGATGATGTTCATCAAAAACAAATAAGGAGTTATTGTATTCATCGTTGACATCAAAGCTTGCCTTCAAGATTTGTTTAAATAATTGTTATTTTGTTCTGGTATAATGAGAACAATAGTTATTCAAATTTACCGTATTCCATAAAAGATGGATGAACTTTTACAAGTCTAGTTGGAGAAATCACATCCATAAAACGAATGCTAAAATGTCGCAAGACAAATGATTGAAATATCACTTACAAAGAGACATCGCCGTTTAAATTATATTGGAAGGAGAACATGAAGAAACTCCATTTTGATGGATTTTTGGAGTCTATGATTTTGATCAATTGATGCTTGCGAAACTTTCCTCGGGATAACTGAAACTCCGTTCATAGGCCAAAGAGGAACGAATGACTAACTTATTGGAAATTGTGCATGATGATGTGCATAGTCCATTATATGTAGTCATGTGCGGTGCATCTTTCGACTTCATATGCTTTCTCCGGAAATTTGAGTGAATATATCTATATATTTACTTAATAAGGAATAAGTATGAAACATTTGAAAATTGTTCAAAGACTTTCAAGATGAAGTGGAAAATCATTATAACAAGAAAATAAAAGAGTTTATGATTTGATCATAAAGGAAGGTATTTGAGTTACATGTTTAGCACACCACCTAAGATTTCAGGAATTGTTCCATGAATTTGCATTTGCCGATAAACCACAGGAGTATGGTATGTTCGAGAGATAAAATCAAACCTTGTTTGACATGGTAAGAGCAAAGGTGTCATTTATTAAAATGCCATTATATTTTAAGGATTAAAGCTTTAGAGACTACCGCTTTTACACTGAAAGAGCACCATCGTGATCCGTTGAAATGACAACAGAGGAATTATGGTTTGGGATAAAACCTGAATTGTCTTTTGTTAAATTTTGGTATGTTATGCATAACTAAATGTTTATAACCAAAGTCGGATAAGCATATCTTTGTAGGTTATGCCAAAGAATTTGCTGGGTATTCCTCGATAACACCGAGAACAAAAGAGTTTGTCACTTGGAACGTTAAGTTTCCTGAAAAGTTAAGTGAGAGGACAATAGAACTTTGATAAGGTTATTGAACCTTAGCTATATGTGCTAAGTAGCACAACGCCTGAAAGTGTTCCGGTGGCGGCCACAATGCTCATGGCTCTCGTGATTACAAAGGTTGTGATCTTGGAGATTAGAGTTCCTATTTGAACCATATGCATCGGGTAACAATCAAATAATGAGATTTGATAAACAAGGCGTTATTGTTTTGACAATAATGAACCGACTACATGCAAAGAAGTGATGATGGACCCTGACTCCATAGAATGACTAGAAGTCATAAAATCTATGATAGTTTCCATACACGAGAAATCAAGCTTTTGAACTTGGAAGACCCTCGAAAAGGCATGAAGCCTATCGCTCTTGTTTGGAGCTATATATAAATAGACGTGGATGTTTGACATCTGTGAAATAATCGACATGTCGGAAAGGAATTTATGACTATGTTCAAGGATTTGACTATGACAAGATTTGATCTTTCATAGTTATATTTAGTCTTGATGGATTAATCTAGCAACCACTACATATAATTTGGTATATGGTAGTTGAACAAAAAAACAATTTTCTTCTAATAGAATGGTTACCTAGGACGTGTACATGACACGGTCCGAAGGGTTTTGTTAATTCAAAGGGTGCTAAAAGGGCATGCAAAGTTCAATAGTTGAAGTGAGCATAGCAGAGTTGAAATCTTCACCGTGATGAAAATGTTAAAGGAGTTTAATTTCATCGGAGGCGATGAAGATGCTTGCATTTGCAAGAAATTAAGTGGGAGCGCTGAGACATATTTCCAATACATTATGCAGAGTACATATTGTTGATTGGAAATTATGTATCTTTTATTGACACGGGTTAAGAATTTCATATTGATGAAAGACTTGGGCAAAACCGGATTATTCAGCATCAATGTCTATATGGATAGTTTGAGGCGCCAATATGGTTGTGCCATACGTACATATATGAGATATTGAAAAGGGTTCAATTTGGAAACAATAAGAAAGGTTCTTGCTGCATGGAAAGGATTGTATCAAGATTCAAGTGTTTCAATACTTGGTGAGTAAAATCACATGAATATTTTGATCAATAATACCATGATATGTATATATCCAGATATGTCCAATGCTCTAAATGTTATGAGCATATACCAGAATGATTCATAAGATGATCATTGGATGATAGTAAAGATATTCTTATGAGCTTTGCAAGAACTAAGAATATATCATGTATAAGTGACAAATAGTGAATAATAGTTTACTGTAATATGTTACATTGATACTAGTTTGTCACAAGATACAAATTGAATTTATCTCAATTTAAACTATGGGTGGCACAATATTATGGAAAGGAAATTCCATGATGGATTTGGATGGGTTCCAAAGTTAAGACATTATGACGGATACTACAACAAAAGGCTAAGTATATGACTGCCATAGTAGCAGCAAAGGAGGGCATTTGTGTCAAGTAGTTTGTTATCAAACTAGGTGTGGTTCATAGTGGGATAATACTATGAAGGTATATTGTACGACAATACTATCGACATGTTTTAACCCAAAGGAACTAAAGGTCTCACGAAAGGACTAAATTTATGCAATGCCATCTCATTAGAGAATGAGTGATGCGTAGAGACACAAAAACATCCAAATACACACGAACCTGAAAGTACCAGATCCAGAGATTATGTTAACCACTAGAAAACGCGTATATTCAACACCTAGGTGTTGTATATACACGTTTACAAACTAGATTATTGACTCTAGTGCAACTGGGAGACTGAAGGGAATATGCCCGAGAGGCAATAATAAAATGGTTATTATCTTATTCCATGTTTATGATAAATGTTTATTTTGCATGCTATAATTGTATTAATTGGAAACGTTAATACATGTGTGTTTAATAAACAAAATACAAAGTTCCTAGTAATGCCTCTCATATAAACTAGCTCATTGATTAACAAGATGATGAGGGTTTCCTGATCATGGACATTGGATGTTGTTAATAATGAGGTCACAACATTGGTGGAATGATGTGATGAACATTCATCCGAAGTATAGCATTACAATCAAATTCATTATTTTTATATTTCTATAACATCATACGAAATAATCCTATTCCTTAGTCCATGAGATCGTGTTAATCACTAACACCGGAAGAGTATCTTGATAACATCAAACGTCACACCATAACAGGGTGACTATAAAGGTGGGTTCAGTGCTACGAAGGTGTTATGTAGAGGCTCATGGATCAAGAGTGGGATTTGTCCATCCCGATGATGGATAGATGTACTCAGGGCCCTCTCGGTGATATCATATTGAAATAGCTTGCAAGCAAGTGATGTGATCGCTACAATATTATATCACGGGAACGAGAAAAGAGTGCATGTCGGTAACGAGATCAAACTAGGTATTTCGATACCGATGATCGAATCTCGGACATGTAATATATCGTGAGACAACGGGATTTAGTTACGACGTTTAAGGTTCACATGATCACAAGAGTCGTCGTTAAATATGTGGGAGTCATTACGGATCTCCAGGTCCCGCTGCTGATTATTGATCGGAGAGGGGTCTCGATCATGTCTGCATTATTCACGAACCGTAGGATGACACACTTAAGGGATACCGACACCATTTGGAGCAAATATGTTTCAGATAAAGATTTACGAAAGCGCTGGAATCATTTCGATGGAAACCGGAATTATTCGGGTGAAATTGCAGAAACTGGTTCTGCATGTGATATTGAAATGTTGTAGGGGGTTTTATGTGAATGTTTGTTAATTAAAGTAATTAACAAAATTCTTAATAAAGTAAATAAAATAGTTTTATTTAATGAGATCTTGCATTAAATTTGGTGGAGATTTAATGCATGTGAGTGGAAGTGTGAGTGGAGCATCCACTGTAGGGGTTCCACGTATGAAAACAATAAATTTTTACCCTACGCCCCTGAACCCCTGATGTTGCCAGGACCTATCTATTAGTAATACAGTAATGGGAGGGGTTTTCGTGAACTTACCCTTGAAGACCGAAAAGTGTTGTCAACGCTCAGGAGAGCGTGGTTGATGTAGACGAGCCGAAGCCGACCTTAAGGTTGTGATGAAGTCCTTGCGCTCCTATGGCTCAACGACTTGCGTGCCTCAAGTGTGACACCTCGGGGGGAGTTACACACGTCCGGTGCCTGACGATGACTCCTGCTTCCCCGATCCAGCAGCAGTTGCTGAAGTAGAGCTCCTGGATCTGAATCCCGTAGCGCGACGGCGCTCCACGGTGAAGATGTCTCTTGTTCACGCAGTCTGAACTTGGGACCACGGTCATAAGAGAGATAGAATATCAATTGGAGGTCTCCCCAAAAGTGATAAGACCTTTATTGAATATTGTGTGTATTTATCTGGCCAAATACCCCCACTATATATAGGGGGAGGGGAGGTACTACCTTCCTCAAAGTCCCGGGGTGGGACTAAAGGAGAGGAGAGGGGGAGGGGGAGGGGTGGCACCGCCGGCCACACCCATGGGCCCCACGCGGGGGGGGGGGGGTGGGGGTCTAGCCCACTAGGGCACCGGCCACCCCCTTTGGCCTTTCTCCCTCTTGCCTTTCCCTAATGGGCCCTCTTCCCTCCGGAATTGGCCCATTAAGCCTTTTGACCTTTTAAATTAATTTTATTTTTTATTAAATAATTATGAATAAATGATTAAATCAATATTTAACATTCGTTCATATATTATTCAATCTCCGTGGCTATGGAACACCTTCCACCTCCACTTCGAACATCCTCCGGACTCACCGAAACCCTTCCGGTTTTCTCTCTACTATTCTTCGGTGATTCTTCTGATGCTATAAACACTCTCTAAGCATCATCAAATCCTTAAGCATGATACCCTATGGTTCGGGAACACTCCAGACATGGTCGGGACACTCCCGGACCAATGATCGACAGAGGGACCTGGATGGCCATGTGACCCCTGTGCATTCCACGAAGATCTTTCGTCGGTTGAACCGAGGCGGTCGTGTCTTATTCCCTTTGTCTCTGGATACTTGCATTGCCCGAGATCTGATCAATGACATCATCATATCTTGTTCAATATCTCTACCGAACAATGCTACTTGACTCATTCCCACAAGTGATATCCATGTGATCAAATCACACGCTTCGCATCTTTTGGATATAACTTATCCGAGTGGGCCCTTGAGTGTCTTTCCGTCACATGGATAGACAAATCCCGCTCTTGACATATATTGCCTCTACAGTTTCCTCCGAGTACCTGAACACACCTTTATAACCACTGTAATACCAAGTGGCGCTTTATGCTATCTAAGCACTCTCGGGAGACAGTGATTGATATAGCCGCACGGTCTAAGGAATAGTCTACGAGGATCCATTTCTAATCATCATAACTTGAACTTCGTGACATGATTGGGTCACGATGTTTAGGTTGGGTACTGGTTCATCATCTCATTCTCAGAATGAGTTGACTCCATTTCCAACTGGCATAAATGCCACATGATCAGGAAACTTGATCATTTGTTGACTAATGAACCAGTGACTAGAGTTTCACTGGGAACCCCTGGTTGTTTATATATCACATGTGTATTGATGTTTCCACTCAATATAGTTATACCATGATATAAAACTTAATCATAAACTTTATGGAATATGATAATAGTTCTTATTACTATTTGTCTCTAGGGCATAATTCCAACAGTCTCCCACTTGCACTAGAGTACAAATAAACTAGCTGCATTTGTTCTTAATCATTGGCACCATATTTCTCGGTACCCTGAACATGCTGGCTCATGGAAGAGGTTGAGTCTTGGGCCTATACTATACAGTCCCAAATCCTTTGCAACTTACTAATGTCACCTTGGTTGACATTAATACTTTATCATCACATGATAACATATGTGTGTATGCGTCATCGCTATGGCAACAGAACGAGGCCTGATTCCAGGAGCCTACAGTGACTTTAGATCAACCTCGAGGGCTTTCTCATGGGCATTGTGCCCTGGGACACATCATTCTACGTTAAAAGTGAACTAGCCCCGCCATAACATTATACAACACTTTAGATGGTACCCTTATCTATTATTATAAATGTAATCATCAAAACACGAGTGCACCTTGTGCAACTTTCGATGTTTTGTTCACCTCGCTTCCTACTTGACTCTAATCGGTATTACGGAAGTTTCCAACATATTCCCTTATAACAAAACCCTTTCTGTTTTAAGATATGTCATCCTTTATGGATCTGGAAAATATGTCTGCAGTTCTCTATGAGACACCGCGGACAAACTTTAGCTCAACGTTCCAGGATTCAAACTTAATCACTTTTAAAACGTTCCTTATTGGATCATATATTATGTTAAGTTATCATCATGGTTTTCTAAGATAGAACCTATGTCTCAACATAGTGGATGATGATCATCCTTTCTTTCTTTCAACCATTGATGTTTAAACTTCATACTATTCCTAACTTGAGTTATTAAGGGCCGAGTATTTAATTAACTTCTATTCTGAAACCCTTTTCAGAATCCCTCAAGGAATACTACATAATATCATAATACACTTATTATCAACTTCTACACCTTATAAATCATTATTTATCGGTATTTGCGCTTTTATTCCTAACACACTTAAGAATTACTCTATAAGCTCCCGCTCAAAATATGTTCCTAACACATTTCGGTATGAGTCACTACTCTTACTCAAACTGTGTTCCTACATATTTGAATTTGAGACTTATATTGCTCCCACTCAAAAATATGTCATTCACATATTGTTTTAGGAAGACTTTTATAGCTCCCACTCAATTTCATGCAAATTGCATATCCACTCACTATTTTGAATGATTTCAAAATTCTTTGATCAAATATCAAACTTGGAGTTTTACTATGAGATACTAGTACTTTACTAGTTTCAAATCCACTTGACATTTAGCACACTTGAATCAAATTCATTTGAATTCATCCATTACTTGACAAATTGTGCTTTTGTCATTCACCACCTTTTTCCACTATGGCTTTGCAGTCATTTGGGAAAATTCAAGTAACCCCTTTTACTTGTGAGATTCAGCAACGAATTGCTTTCTAATCTCAAGGGAATTTTGCTTCTAGGATTAATCATAATTCTAGTTTACCATTATTTCCTTAGTAGTTCGTAGGTATGTCATATTCCAAGAATCATGAAAAATGATTCAAAAATGTCTCCATACAAGATATGGGTTACATTTTGAATCCTACTTCATGTAGTGAAAACACTAGTGGGGAAAACACAATGATCATTATCATTGATTCTTTCCTTTGTGAAGAGTATCGTTAAGGAACATTTTTCGTTGCGCTTCTCAACACTCTGATGCAGGGTTTTGAATCCTCATCATGTTTCACACTATCTTCCATTTGCTCCATAATCGAGAAATATCACTGAATGCGAACTTTCTCAAGAATGCACCAAAATCCAAGCAATACAAGTTTTGCTTTCCTTTTGGTATCAGCTATGAATTTCGTACTCAAAGTTTCCAATGAATACTCGACAAGGACTTATTCGCTATTGTTTTGGTTATATCGAATAACCCCAAAACTTTTACGATGATCCATACTAGATATGGAGCTGATCTCACGAATCTAGATGGTTCACTATATATTCTAATTGAGTGCTAACTATTTCTAACTAATGGTCTCTAAATCTACACTACAACAATTTATTTGGCGCCACCTATTCACCCATATTGATATCAAATATCATATTATGATGCTTTGCATTTCAAACGATTACATTTCACAATTTATTTTATGCCATTCTTATAAAGTCCAATTCCATTACTGTTGATCAAATCATAGTAATTAGATTCTCTTTTATATTCAATACCCTTTGTTTGATGAAACACTTTGATCATATCAAATAGTTTCATATTCATGTTTCCTTTGGTAAACTTCTTTACACATTTAAACAATCATAAAATGATAATTACCATTTTGTCAAAATACAATACATCGAATATGTATTTTCTTTTAACAATTCATTAAAACACTTTGTATTCAAGTAATACACGATGTTCGAGTTATTTTGCCGAACTTAGGCATGATTCATATGTGATAATAAATCGAATGTCTTTCTCATATTATCAACATAACTTTTGAATTCAAACAATGGCTTCATTCATTAATGGACATATCATTAAGTTGGGTATTTTTTCGAAGGCATTTCAATATTTTACAAATGTTCATGCATTATCAATTAGTTTCAAAACAAGGATAATTCACACGTAATCGAACAAGATATGAACACGAATAGAAACCATTCATAAAAGTGGAACAATTGTTTGTTACAAGCTCATATGAATAACCGTCTCACAAAGTGTGAGACACACTAAAGAAGTTCACGATCTATCGATTACAATAATCATCCTAAAACATAAACGAAGTGATAAATGTTGAGGGAGAGTGTCGTTGGCCATCATCATCATGCTCGCCATCAACACGCAACGTCACCTCCTCTCCAGCAAGCACCTCTCATGCACAAGGACCTGTTTTCAGTAAAACAGAACAAGTATCAAATATATTTAACACTGCAAATGTGTTTGCAAGATTATAACATTTATAAAATTGTATATCAAATATATACCTTTGTCATTGATGACCTCAACAACAACAGGTTCAACCATCATATTCCTGAGATGCGATATGGACCTGTGGAAATCTTGTGTTTCCGCTTCGCCTCTCATAATGCAAGTCCTAACTTGTGCTTGGTAGCTTGGTGGCAGCAACCGCAGCACAACGCCGTTTGCAAAATATCCCGTCATCTAGCTATCCAGGAAGTATGCAGGCCTCATGTACGCATCATGCATGTGCTCCAAGTGGTCGTCAAGTGATGAGTTCTCCTCCATCTTAATGGATAGGAAGTCTCCCATCAGCTCATGCTCCCATATGTGTGCTTGTTCGACGAAATGTGTCCTAAGCTGTAGCATTACCGTACGAGGGTTGACAGTACCCACGACATGCCACATCGCATCCACCATTCCGAAACACATTGTAACTAAAATGAAGGAGGCCATCTCCCGACAGTGATAGCGGTCTTCCCGCTGCTCTGGGGTCTCTAGGTCAATGGGCTGATCCAAATCCATCTCGTCGAGTATGTAGTTGACCACATCATTCTCGCTAAGGAGAACATGGAGACGCGCAACCCACATAGAGAAGTTTGATCCGTCTAGCCTAAGCTTCTCTCCTTCTAACCAATCAATCGTCAATAGCAAAGGTGGCATCGGGGAGAACCTTTTCTACATTTATAATTGCAAAAGGAATTTAGAATAAGTTTATAATTAAACGAGTTAATAATAACTCCACTCAGAAACACCTATCCCCTGAAGGGTTCCTAGTGATAACACGAACCCTTTTCCCCACATCTCCCCCGATCATCACGGCCATCAATGTGGGTTCAAGGGTGGACGCTAAACGTCGATCACATCATTCATGCGACTCGTGCTCGATCTTTCGACCATCCGCGTTCCGAGGCCACGTCTCTGTAATGTGCTAGGCTCGCCAACTCAACCTTAGTGTATTCGCTGTGCAACATGGCTTAAACCCACAGTATGCGAATGTAGATATGTCTGACACCCGCTCACCACTGGTCGCCTCATACCGAAGAACTTTCTTGGTGGTGCACACTAAGGGGGAACACAATCATTGGTAATTTTAACAAGGATCATCTTATTATGCTACCGTCGAGTATATAATACTAGCACACAATAATATATAGAAACAATAACATTGAATGTAAATGCGATGTGATATGGTCCTTCACGTCGTGATCTCCACCCGTCATCACCGGATTCCGGCGCCGTAGACACCAGGATACCAGTGTCTTTCCGGCGTGGTAGTTCGTCGCCTCCGTGACTATCTACTACTACATAACATAAGATAATCACTTTACCTTTGCCACAACCATATCACAAAGCAACTCCCCCTGCAAAACAAAGTTAGACGCCTCTACTTTATCTTTGCATGTTTTACGTGGCTGAATGGGCTTTCGCACAAGAACCGTTCTTACCTACGAACTTTCAGCACAATGCTGATCAAGTAGTTGTCTCTACTACACCCCTTTTGGAGCCCTCTGCTGCAAATGGCATACCAACTAATGCGAGAGAGACAGACACCCCCCTAAGCCACTTTATACGGTACAAGCCGTATGTCAAGCGTGGACCAGTCTCGCGAATGAACGCGTATAGTCGGTTGGGGTCCGCTTCATCAAGCATTACTATGGTATACACAAGTACACGTGGGAGGGTAACAACTAAAAGATCAAAGCACACACGCTACATCTCGTGTGTTCTACCCGTACTAGCATTACTACGCATAGATCTAGCTCTGATACCACTTTAGGGGTTCGCGTATGAAAACAATAAAATTTTACCCTACGCCCCTGAATCCCTGATGTTGCCAGGACCTATCTATTAGTAATACAGTAATGGGAGGGGATTATCGAGAACGTACCCTTGAAGACCGAAATGCATTGTCAACGCTCAAGAGAGCGTGGTTGATGTAGACGAGCCGAAGCCGACCTCAAGGTCGTGATGAAGTCCTTGCGCTCCTATGGCTCAACGACTTGAGTGCCTCAAGTGTGACACCTCGCGGGGAGTTACACACGTCTGGTTCCTGATGATGACTCCCACTTCCCCGATCCAGCAGCAGTTGCGGAAGTAGAGCTCCTGGATCCGAATCCTGCAGCGCGACGACGCTCCACGGTGAAGATGTCTCTCGTTCGCGCGGTCCGAACTTGGGACCATGGTCATGAGAGATAGATAGATAGATAGATAGATAGATAGATAGAGAGAGAGAGAGAGAGAGAGAGAGAGAATATCAATTGGAGGTCTCCCCAAAAGTGAGAAGACCTTTATTGAATATTGTGTGTATTTATCTGGCCAAATACCCTCACTATATATAGGAGGAGGGGAGGTACTACCTCCCTCAAAGTCCCGGGGTGGGACTAAAGGAGAGGAGAGGGGGATGGGTGGCGCCACCGGCCACCCCTATGGGCCTCACGCGGGGGGGGGGGTATCCCACTAGGGCGCCGGCCACCCCCTTTGGCCTTTCTCCCTCTTGCCTTTCCCTAATGGGCCCTCTTCCCTCCGGAATTGGCCCATTAAGCCTTTTGACCTTTTAAATTGATTTTCTCTTTTATTAAATAATTATGAATAAATGATTAAATCAATATTTGACATTCATTCATATAATATTCAATCTCCATGGCTATGGAACACCTTCCACCTCCACTCCGGACATCCTCCGGACTTACCGAAACCCTTCCGGTTTTCTCTCTACTATTCTTCGACAATTTTTCCGATCCTATAAACACTCTCTAAGAATCATCAAACCCTTAAGTGTGATACCCTACGGTTCGGGAACACTCCAGAGATGGTCGGGACAATCCTGGACCAATGATGGACAGAGGTACCTAGATGGCCATGTGACCCCTGTGTGTTCCACGAAGATCTTTCATCGTTTGAACCGGGACGGTCATGTCTTATTCCCTTTGTCTCTCGATTCTTGCATTGCCCGAGATCTCATCAATGACATCATCATGTCATGTTCAATCTCGTTACCAAACAATGCACTTGACTCATTCCGACAAGTGATATCCCTGTGATCAAATCACACGCTCTGCATCTTTTGGATACAACTTATCCGAGTGGGCCCTTGAGTATCTTTCCATCACGTGGATGGACAAATCCCGCTCTTGACATATATTGCCTCTACAGTTTCCTCCGAGTACCAGAACACACCTTTATAACCACTATATTACCAAGTGGCGCTTGATGCTATCTAAACACTCTCGGGAGACAGTGATTGATATAGCCTCATGGTCTAAGGAATAGTCTACGAGGATCCGTTTCTAATCATCGTAAATTGAACTTTGTGACATGATCGGGTCACGGTGTTTAGGTTGGGTATTTGTTCATCATCTCATTCTCAGAATGAGTTGACTCCATTTCCAACTGGTGATGGCTCAAAATGTATCGAGCTCGTTGGGGAACCCCAAGAGGAAGGTATGATGAGCACAGTAGCAAGTTTTCCCACAGTTATGAAACCAAGGTTATCGAACCAGTAGGAGCAAGGAAACATCTCCAAGGTGTTGTTTCCAACTTGGAATCCTCCACAACACAACCACATAACTTTGCCCCCAACTTACAGTGAGGTTGTCAATCTCACCAGTTTTGCTGAAAACAAAGGATTAAACGTATTGTGTGGAAGATAGTAATTGCTTGCAGAAAGTAAACAGAAAATAGTAAATAGCTTGTAGATTGATGGTAAAAGAATGGACCGGGGTCCATAGTTCACTAGTGGTGATTCTCCTTAAGATAGATGACATGTTGGGTGAACAAATTACAGCGGGGCAATTGACAGACACCAAGAAAGCATACCATGCATATAATAATCTTGACTCCGAAGAGATTTGATTGGGCATTACAACATTATACATAGACCATAATCCAACTGCATCTATGACTAACAATCCACCTTTAGGTTATCATCCGAACCCCCTCTAGTATTAAGTTGCAAGCAACAGATAATTGCATTAAGCAAAGTGTGTAAAGTAAACAATATGATTGTTCTATGTACAAAGGATAGCTATTTTCTCCCTAGTAGAAACAACAGATCTAGTACCTCAGAGATTTCTGTCACTTCCCTAGATTACTAGAGGCATGAACCCACTATCGAGCATAAATACTCTCTCTTGGAGTTGCTAGCATCTACTTGGCCAAGATAGCTACTAACAACGGAAAGCATGCAAGATCAAAAATAACATAGACATGATATAATCAATAATCAATCTGAAATAGCATCTCAATATCCATCGGATCCCCGCAAACACAACATGTAGGATTACAAATAGATGATCTTGATCATGAACGGAGCTCACAATATCTAAACATGGTACCACAAAGGAGGAGAACCAACCATCTAGCTACTACATGGACTCGTAATCCAATGATGAACTACTCACGCATCACACCGGAGGCAGGCATGGTGATGAAGAAGGCCTCTAGGGTGATCTCTCCCCTCCGGCAGGCAACCGGGAAGAGCTTCAGATCCCTCCCGATCTAGGGATGGAGATGACGGAGGCTACAAACTCTTTCATGAAATTTTGATCGGGTACTTAGGGTTTTCGTCCAGAGAGGCTTTTATAGGCAGAAGGGCTAGGTCGGTGGAGCACCAGGGGGACCACACCTGGTGGTGGAGCGACTAGAGCTGGCCACGCCACCTTAGGGTGTGGTCTCCCTGATTCCCCGCTTTGTCTCCCCTCCGGACTCCGTATTTCTCTAGGTAAAATATTGACTGTGGCTTTTGTCCAGTCCAATTCTGAGAATATTTCCTTACTAGCTTTTCTGAAACCAAAAACAACATAAAATAGGCAACTGGCACTGTGGCATCTTGTTAATAGGTTAGTTCCAAAAAATGTGTAAAAATACTCCAAAGTGTGGACAAAACATAAGAAAGTAGATATAAAACAAGCATGGAACATCAAAAATTATAGATACGTTTGCAACGTATCAACATCCCCAAGCTTAAAGCCTGCTCTTCCTCGAGTAGGTAAGTGATAAAAAAGCAGAATAATTTTTGAGGTGACATGCACCATCACAATCTTGATCAAGGTATTTATAAAACATTGATAGCTGAGATCATAGTACTTTAACATAGCATGAAATATATAGTTCTAACAATAAGACATAGCAACTATTTTGTAACATAAAAAGGTACAAATAAAAGATTCATGAATAACAATTCTTTGAAATATGTTTGTTTGTTTCACATATCAAAAACATAATAAGAATGGTATTCATCTTGTCCCTCATAGTGTAGCAAAACATAAATGCATAGGACACCTTCAAAGTTCATAAGGGTGACTAGATACAAATAGTTTAAGAACAAGCAATATCAAAGTTATGAATCAATCAACAAGTTTTGGGACAATGCACATTAAACTAAGAATGCCCAATATGCTCTCTCAATAGGTGCATAAAGATAGAAGATGGAGACTCAACATAAAAGTAAAAGAAAGGCCCTTCATAGAAGGAAGCAGGGATTCAAGTCTCATAAAGAGCTTCCAAAAATTATAGTACTTATTAGCTTTCAGATCTCATTGCCCCTATCATAAGCATATTTAGGTGGTTAAGGTTAAAGTGAACAAATATGAGGATATGCTTGACAAGTTATAAGTTGAAATCTCATGCCCCTTACTTATGAGACTGAACCTCATGCTACTCAACTTTAGTCATGAGTAAGTTCTTGTCATTGTAAGTACATGTGTATCATAGAGAACACTTGGGTACCCTTGCCCATGATACGTGAGCTTTCCCATATCAAAATGACAAGGCAAGGCATAATGAGCATCTCAGCGATCTTTTTATTTGCTATTTGCATAGGTTTTTATTGAGGATGCTTCATAGATTGCTCACTATGGTTATGCTACAAGTTTCCACCATGATTAGGCATGGCTTAGGCTAGCTGCCTAGGCGTTTCTCTAACACATATACAAACTCCATGAGCTTACAAGCTCCCCTTTTATTTCACACCGTCGGGATCCATAAGCAAAAGAACATCATATCAACCAAATAAAGTGCAATGTTGAAAGCGTTCCCCATGGTAACATGGTTCTGACAATTCACAACTTATAAAGTGCAAGCATATACGCAACATAGATGGACACAATGGTTCAAGTTTATTAAGTGCAAGAAAAGTAAAGTGTGCCATCAAGTTTGTGAGAGCTTTAATCACTAATTTTGACATAACAAGTTCAATTAGGAAGGTAGATAAAAACATGAATATACTTGGAATAGCAAATGCTAATAGGTAGGTATGGTGGACTCTTTGGAATAACTTGGTTTTATTTGGAGTTGGATGCATGAGTGGAACTCATACTTGGTATGGAGGCTAGCAAAAGACTGGGAGCGACCAACTAAGAGAGCAATAATGGCCATAATAATGCAAAGCGACAAAACATCATTAATTAAAGTATAAAGTGATATTACAAGTCGAAAACTAAATGATCATATAGGCTATGGTGACTTGGTATAGTCTTAACATGGTGTAAGCATGCGCCAAGTCAACCCAAATAAAGCATTAAAGGAGAATACCACAATATTATACTTTTATATGCTAAAACAACGCATGATTCTTTCAAGGCGCATTAAGCAATCTCAATTATTTGTAACAAGTCATGCTACAGCAATAATTACTAAGCATAAAGCCAAAACAATATCAAGCATGACATGACAAAGCCTAGGCCATAGTCAAAAACAAGATTCCTTTTATACCGCTTATAAGCATGAACTTTCCAACTCTTTTCCAATCCAAACCAACTTATTTGAAAAATAATGTATGAATATGGGGGTCCAACCAATTTATTCAAGCAAACTAAGCAAACAAAAACTAAAAACTAAAACTAAGACGCTCCAAGAACAACACAACTGTGCATGAAACAATAAAAATGAAGTGTTTGGAAGAAACCTGAATTTTTTATTAATAAAGAAGGGGATGCCTTGGGAATCCCCAAGCTTTGACGCTTGTACTTATTAAATATTTCTTGGGGTCACACGGGTGGAATCCCTAATCTTGAGATTTTGTCCATACTTCATCTTATCACATTTTTCTTCCCTACACTTAAAAATTTCCTTCAGACAAGACTTCACACAATCTTCATTAGCAACATTAGTGTACTCAAGATAATAAGTCTTTAGGTTCAGTTCCAACATAATTAAAACTTCCATTAAAACACAAGATACTGTAGCACTTCCTTTAAAAAGTTCAAGTGATCAAAGAGAACTCAAAGAGAAAGAGATTAAGAGGCAAATGCAAATAATGGCAGAAATCTGTCAAAACAGACCAGCAGGTAAAAACCAATTTTTTCGAAGACCTTATGTTGATCAAATCGAAAAGTGTTGAACTAACGAAAGTTATATAAAAACCAGGGGCAGAAGCACAAAAAATGACAGCTCAATCCGACATACAGAGATTGTTCACAAATTTTTACAGCGAATCACAAAAATCTGTTTCGGGACAGCAACTTTCCCAAGTCTTACTTCTCTCTCATTAGAGGTTACTCTTGGCACAAAAACCACACAAAAAAGATAAGAAGAGGTTATTACTGAAGCAATAACTTCCAAGACTCAACAAAAGACTCCTAACGAAATTTGGGTTATCTTCCAATAAGTGCTTTTCTTTAACACTTTTGAGTTAGGCATAAGAAGCAAGAATCAAGTATTCTCAAATGAAGAAGCATTAAAACAAAATTTCTTGCCCCTACCTTTCTTACCTTTATTCTTATCCTTGGGGAACGTATGATTGTTTGGTGGAGAAGCAAAATGCATGATTCCCTTTTCCACATCTATTATTGCTCCAAGGAGTTTTAGTAGGGATCTTCCAAGTGTAATTTGTCCTTTTCCTACACATTCAATAACAAGATAATCAGTATACACCATTTTCCCTAGAATTTTTGTAAACACTCCTTCAGCTATTCCAATGGGTAATATTGTGGCATTATTAGTAAGAGATATTTCTTCTCCCCCTTCAGAAAGTCCCCAAAGATTCAAAGATTCATAGATATATTTAGGCATAAGATAGAATTCAGACATGATATCACAACGAGCATGAAAAGTTTCATTATTTATAACAACTTTTACTGTAGGAAGCCACTTTGAAGGTTCGGAATTTATTGGAACATATTCATGATGCTCTCTAAGCATGTTATAGCATTCTTTTAAACTAGTAGTGTTGGTCTCAAGAGTGTTCAATCTAGCAAATATGTTTATAAAAGGAAGAATCAGATTTGCTAGGCAAGTTATAGGTTAAGACCAACTTATTTATGGCATTAAAAGCTTCACCCTCATTGCATTGGAGGAAATCTCCTCCTACTATAGCATCCAAAACATATCTATAGCAAAGAGAAGTTCCAAAGTAAAAACTGCTAAGAAACAAGCTTTGAGTCATTTTAGGTTTAGTTTTTTCATGTAAATCAGAGATTCTAGACCAAGCTTCTTTGAAACTCTCTTCAATTCCTTGCTTGAAAGTACAAATCATTTCCTCGGGCGACATAGTGATTGGAGCAGTGCTAGACATAATAGCAACTTGAGATAGGAACTATTTTTTTTGTGTTTTAATAAAGGAAGCAAACTAGAACAACTATTTTTTGTGTGTTTTTGATAAAGAAACAAGCACACAAAGCAGAAATAAACTAAGAAAAACAAATAAAACAAATTAAAGATATTGTTTATGAGGGACGCCCCTTGTGAATATGTCCTTGACTCCCCCGCAACGGCACCAGAAAAAGTGCTTGATGGCTCAAAATGTATCGATTTCGTTGGGGAACCCCAAGAGGAAGGTATGATGAGCACAATTGCAAGTTTCCCCTCAGTTATGAAACCAAGGCTATCGAACCAGTAGGAGCAAGGAAACACCTCCAAGGTGTTGTTTCCAACTTGGAATCCTGCACAACACAACCACAGAAATTTGCCCCCAACTTACAGTGAGGTTGTCAATCTCACCGGTTTTGCTGAAAACAAAGGATTAAACGTATTGTGTGGAAGATAGTAATTGCTTGCAGAAAGTAAACAGAAAATAGTAAATAGCTTGTAGATTGATGGTAAAAGAATGGACCGGGGTCCATAGTTCACTAGTGGTGATTCTCCTTAAGATAGATGACATGTTGGGTGAACAAATTACAGCGGGGCAATTGATAGACACCGAGAAAGCATACCATGCATATAATCATCTTGACTCCTATGATATTTGATTGGGCACAACATTATACGTAGACCGTAATACAACTGCATCTATGACTAATAATCCACCTTCAGGTTATCATCTGAACCCCCTCTAGTATTAAGTTGCAAGCAACAGATAATTGCATTAAGCAAAGTGTGTAAAGTAAACAATACGATTGTTCTATGAACAAAGGATAGCTATTTTCTCCCTAGTAGCAATAGCACATCTAGTACCTTAGAGATTTTTGTCACTTCCCCAGATTACTAGAGGCATGAACCCACTATCGAGCATAAATACTCCCTCTTGGAGTTCCTAGCATCTAGTTGGCCAGATAGCTACTAACAACAGAAAGCATGCAAGATCACAAATAACATAGACATGATAGAATCAATAAACAATCTGAAATAGCATCTTAATATCCATCGGAGCCCCGCAAACACAACATGTAGGATTACAAATAGATGATCTTGATCATGAATGGAGCTGACAAGATCTAAACATGGTAGTACAAAGGAGGAGAACCAACCATCTAGCTACTACATGGACCCGTAGTATAGGGATGAACTACTCACTCATCACAGCGGAGGCAGGCATGGTGATGAAGAAGGCCTCCAGGGTGATCTCTCCCCTACGACAGGGTGCCAGGAAGAGCTTCAGATCCCTCCCGATGTAGGAATGGAGATGACGGCGGCTACAGACTCTTTCATGGAATTTTGATCGGGTACATAGGATTTTCGTCCCGAGAGGCTTTTATAGGCATAAGGGCTAGGTCGGTGGAGCACCAGGGGGCCCACACCTGGTGGTGGCGCGGATAGGGCTAGCCACGCCGGCCTAGGGTGTGGCCGCCCTGATTCCCCTCTTTGTCTCCCCTCTGGACTCCATGTTGCTTCAGGTAAAATATTGACTTTGGCTTTTGTCCGGTTTAATTCCGAGAATATTTCCTTACTAGCTTTTCTGAAACCAAAAATAGCAGAAAACAGGCAACTAGCACTATGGCATCTTGTTAATAGGTTACTTCTAGAAAATGTGTAAAAATACTCCAAAGTGTGGACAAAACATAGGAAAGTAGATATAAAACAAGCATGGAACATAAAAAATTATAGATACATTTGCAACGTATCAACTGGCATAAATGCCACATGATCAGGAAACTTGATCATCTGTTGACCAATGAACCAGTGACTAGAGTTTCACTGGGAACCCCTGGTTGTTTACATATCACACGTGTATTGATGTTTCCACTCAATACAGTTATAACATGATATAAAACTTAATCATAAACTTTATGAAATATGATAATAGTTCTTATTACTATTTGTCTCTAGGGCATATTTCCAACATCTCCCACATGAATGATGGAATAGGTGGGGGGCACCACCATGGCTGCCATGCCATGGACCTTGGTTGCCCCCTCTTCCCTATCCCTATCCTCCTCACAAAGTACACCTCCTCGTGAAGGATCTCTCTCCCCCTCTAGTTATTCCCCATGGTCTCGGATTAGCGAGATACATGTTCCCGGTGGCTTTATCTAGAAAGCAGTTGCTGCTTCCGCTGCTTTGTTGGAGCGAGGGATGGAGGTTGTCGGGATACCGGACGTGTGTGCGATCACGGATGCACCGCTGCTTTGTGGTGCTGGACTAGGTGGTGCTCGACTTGCTGGAGCTGGATCTGATGGACGTGCTGGAGCTGGACCTACTGGACTTGCTGGACTTCATCACGATCTTGAGATCGGCAAGTGTACGACTACATCATCCATGAGTTCCATCTCGTTAACAATGCTTTGTTGTCTTTGAGAGTATGTTCTCTATGGATGTATATCCACCCGTTTCTTGTATCTAATAGATAGATCTTGGCGTATAATAGTTCCCATTGTAGGAATTTTTTTGTTTTCTATGATGTGAACCCAACAATCTGTTGCGGCGGCGGCTTTCTCATCGGGTATCAGTGCTAGGTGTAGCGGCTGTGGTCGTAGGGTCTAGGCTTTTGCCTAGATCCACCATCGGCGTGGCCTTTTGGTTGCCCGATGGTGCATGGGGAGGCGGCACGTTGCTTCTTGCTCGGGCCACAAACCGGCGGGGGCACATGGTTATTGCAGGCTTGTCTCCTCTTCCACCAGAGGGGACGAGCAGCGAACGGTGGCGTGGGGTCCTGTTGTTCTGTCCAATAATGGCGGGCAGTCCTAGGGTTCCTTCTGCGTGAAGACAAAGATCTGCTTGTTGCTTACTCTTGTTGATCTAGCCTAGAGAGGCGGGTTCCGGAAGGCTCCGCCGGCAAACTCCCATGGGCGCATTATGCCTGGAGATTGCTGGATCGGAAGGTATTCGGTCGTGCGCACCTTGTTTTTCTGGCCGTTTGGTTTCAGCGGGAGCGTTGCGAAGCTCTGCTGTTTGTTCCCACCAAGTGCCATTCAATGAGCCATGGTGAAGTCAGATGCGGAGAATGTCAGGAAAGCAGAAATATGAGGGTAACAATGGTGATTTGAGTCTTTGTGGCAACGACGAACTGGCTGCATGATCTGTGACTTGCAGCAGCGACTATTTGTTGGGGGAGACAACACAGGAGGAGTTCCTAGTCTTACCTTGCAGGGTGAAAATCCAAGGTCTGGCCTTAACTGGTTGTGCCTGGCAATGGCCTTGTTGAAGGCATTGTTTTGCGAGCGAGGACTTTCTCTAGGGTGAAAACCTATGATCTTTGATCGGGCAACAACGACGCTTGTGAATTGTTTCCTTCTTGAAGGCGTTGTTATTGGAGTGGAGGACTACTGGTGTTGCTCTGGTGGTGTCAGTGTCGTTGCTTTGAGGAATAGTTCTCTGTAGCGGTACTTTTCTTCTTTTTTGTAATTCTTCTTTCTTCTTTCTGAGCTGTCTGCATCCGCAAGGCCACTAGGGCATGCGTTGTTGCAAAGGCTGGGTGTAATTGGTATCTCCGTGATATTAATATATACTCTTTTCCAAAAAAAATGGGTGATGTATCCCAACACATGGCAATCACCATTGGTGCACATCATGTCATGCCAACCATTTCTATAAAGGTGAATTCCTTCCATCTCTTGACTTACATTGGTTATCATGTGAATGGATCCTACTTGAGATGAATTCCTTTTGTATGACTACGTCCATGACCATGAAACCAAGAGGATGAGACAAGGATGCCCAGGAGCCAAGACGTCCAAGCAAGAAGCAGGGAAAAGGAGACAGAAGAAGGATTCCGGCGCCAGTCTTGGCGTCATCGGATCCTCCGCCAAATCATTCTGGTGCCAGACCTGGCGAATTGGATCGTCCGCTCGAACCAAACCGGTTGTCGCTGAAATACCTCGGCACCCGCCGGAAACCGTGATAGTACCTGATCTGGCAACCGCTGAACCAAACCGGCCCGAAACTTTCCAGCGTAATTTCTCGTGACGCCAAACTTACCGCCAGAATTACCAGTCTGTGCACTATTTTGGTTTTGATGCCCTGAAATATTACTCATACCTACCCCTTCACCCCTAGTACTATAAATAACTCATTGTGGCTCAGATCTAGGTAGAGACGATTATGAACTGAGTTGAGAGTCATGACATGTGCCAAACCCAGGATGGGATCCCCTCTCTAGATTGAATATACGAGTTGTATCAAGGCCCTCCTCAAGTATTTGGTCTCTCATATTTCAAAGATTCTAGTAGTGTTTAGTCTCTCCTTTTCGGGATTCTACTTGGTTGCTACTCTCTTCTTGTTTTAGGATTCTACCATCTACTTGCCAATCTCTTATTGGGTGATTTTATCGCATGGTCTCTTGCCTAGGATTCTATTGGATTGGTTGTTCTAACCAACGGGAGAAAATCGAATAGTGTGTGTTTTGCATGTGTTTATATCTTTACCTTGTATTCGACTAAGTTCATTGTGTTCACTAGGTCTCCCCTCACTCCCCGCCTCAAATCCGTCAAGACCGGGCCACCCCATGGGTCAATCCACAAGGAGACCAATAACATTTGGTATCAACAACTTTTGGTTGCCATGAATTTGACTTTGTTCATCAATTTCCATCATAAATTTGGAAATACCAAAAAAAAATTCCCAAATTTATTTTGGATCGATCTCTCATTTCGGTGAGTGTTTATTGGTTCTTGTCCATAGATCTGGTGCTTTGGGTGATGATCTTTGTTTTCCTTCGTTCCCTAGCCCCAATTTGATCAAGTTCCCTCCAAATCGACGGATCAAGATTTTGGAGTTTGTCATGAACCCGAACCGGTAGATAATCTGGCGAACCAGAACTGTCGTTGAAACTTCCGACGAGAATCCCGGCGCTGCCAGAATCTTCACCAAAATTTTTGGCACCAGCGCCACCAGATTGCCCGCCAAAAATCAGTATTTCCCACAATTTTTACTTTTGCCTTTGTGTTTGGTGTGCGTGTCTATCATCTAACAAAGCTTCCACACCCACTCTTCGCGCTCGACATCGATACCATGGAACTCGAAACATCCCCACAACCAATGGTTGCAAGTTCAACATGAACACAAGGTATAACTTGCACCACCCTTGTTAATCCCCATTCTTCCTTCGTGTGTTACCTAACCTATCAATAGTAGCTCATTTTGTGTTTGTCGAAGCATTGTGTGTTTGCTCTTGCATAAGTCATAGTGCATAGGCAATAGCAAAAGTTGACTCC
Organism: Avena insularis; assembly: GCA_023614405.1. Taxonomy (NCBI): domain Eukaryota; kingdom Viridiplantae; phylum Streptophyta; class Magnoliopsida; order Poales; family Poaceae; genus Avena; species Avena insularis. The sequence goes on along the minus strand of CM042696.1, from coordinate 458,816,221 downwards.
ATATAATAGAAAGAAAGAGATATATTATAACACCCCAAAACTTCTAATCAAGATTATCAAGTTCTAATCACCCAATTTAGGGTTAACAAAAACTTTTATTAAGAAAATGAATATGAATGCATGTGTGTTTGCATTAGTGTAGATTTGAGTGCTTATGCCATGCTTTATTGTTACAAATGATGTGAAATGGTTTAAAGATGAATACTACATCATCTATACCAATTACAAACAAAATCAAAAGAAAAAGAAATCAAATATGAATAAATAAAGCAAATGGTCATTTTGACAAAAGTTAACCACTAGGCCACTTTGTGTGTTCCTAGAAAAAGATTTCTAACAGAAACATTTCTACTTCTTTTCACCCCTTGCTAGACCAAGTAAAAGTGTATCTAGGCCCACTTTACAAAAATTACAAAAACATCTTGCAAATCAATTTAATGGACAGTTGAAAATTGAATCTAGTTCATATGTTAAGATCCCACTTTTTCAAAAACCTATCAAATCAATTCCCCTTGACCTTTCCAAGCAAACATAGACTCTCAAGCTTAACTTAAGATCACTCAAAAATTTTGAATCAAAAATTCCAAACTTTAGTTCTTGTGGCCATATCATCAAACACCTTGCTTACACTAATTTAACCTCTGCCTAACTTCACTGTTTCCACAGTAATTAGTCGACCATTTGGTCCCCTCTTAAACCCCCTGTCTCCCCTGAGTCTAACCAAGCCCCAGACCCAGCCCCTCTTTGTCGTGTGCACAGTGGAGCGCCGCCGGTTTCTGGTCGTCGCCGACCGATAGTGGGCAGAGCGCCAGAGGCAATGCCGCCCTCGCCCATGACACGCACCACACACGCCTCGCTCCACCGCCACTCCTTGTCCAAGACACGACCCTAGCCGAGCCCTGGACCACCCTAGCTACGCCGCGCCCACCAACTCTGTGCCATGTCTAGAGCGCGCCAGCTCGCCGCGCCCTACCAGCTCGCCCAGACCGCACCTTGCCTCGCCGCGCACGCTCACACCCGCCATGATCACAACAACCCCGCAGACAACCCCGTTCACCGCCGCGTGACCCGCATCTGCCACCGCAAACACCTCTGCATACATGCGGAGCACTGCATGCTCCCGACCGAACCACACCGCCCCATGCCTCGCCATTACGCCCGTGAGAACCGCCAGGGAACCACACACCGTCCCCTAGCCTTAGCCGCGCCGCTATCCTCCTGTAGCATCGTCACCGACGAGCCCACGTCCACGCCGTTCGGTCCCCTCGCCATAGTATAAATGGAGACCTCCCCCGCCTCCATTCTCCACACCCCAACACTCATCACTTCTCACTGATCCTCCCCCACTTCTCCCCGGAGCAAGGCGAGCTCTCTCTTGCCGGAATTTGGCCGGAGCCCGCCGCTGCTGGAGGAGAAGGGCGCCATTGATTTCGACCACCCCAAGCACTACCGTGACCGCGCCTCGACTCGCCGTCGTCTACCACGTCGATCGCCCCCGTCACCGACCCTAGATGGAGCCCAGGTGAGCCCCGTCAAACCCCCACCGCCGTGCTAGGTTTAGTTCCTCGCCGGAGTAGTTCGTCATCGACGACGACTCCTAGCCGTTGATCTGTCTTCTAATCGCACGGCCCAGATGCGTAGATACCGCTTCGCGTAGTTAGTCCCGCTGACTGGTGGACCCATCTGTCAGTAGCCCACTGTGCCGCTAGTGTAACTGGGCCGGCCCGTTTAACATCCCGCGCTGGCTTGGAAATTCAAATATGGATTTTTCCATTTTTGTTTAGACTAGTTTCTGTCCACATATTCAAAAATCAATTCAGAAAGTTTCACTAAACCAAATTGCATGATTCAAATTTTGGTAGAAATATATTTAAATTATCTATCCAAGCCCATTGGATTTAAATCATTTGGAGTTAGATATAATCTATAGTAAAAACAACAAGACAAAGACTTTTGCAAATTCAAACATTTTTAAAAAATCAACCGTAATAGCTTTTGAGTTAATTCCAACTCTCAAAAATCACATTTGATAATATCTATCTGAATATGTAAAAATATTTAGGTTTGCATGCAGTGCCTTTGGACTAATACAAAAAGAATGCTATTAGGGCATTTCTAGTCACTTTAAAATCTATTAAATGATAATCTTAAACTTAATAAAATTTGACCAACCCTTTATATCACATTCCCATGTATTAGAAAATGTGGTGATGACATGTGTCAACATGATCCCATATTTTAATTGGAGAATATTAAATCTTAATTAATTTCAATGAGTAGAAATTACTTTTCTCAAATAAACTAAATAAAACTAGTTCTTTAATCCATGTGATGATTGTGATGATGCTAGATCATCAAGTGTGAACCTTGGTGTACTAAATAGAATTAGTTAAGTATTGTTTGGTGATTGTGTACCCTATATTTATTTATAGACGATAGTACCGACCCAAGCTACGAAGAGGAGGAGTTCTACCCCGAAGAAGAGGAGGAAAACTTCAATAACTACACCAATCAAGGCAATCTATTATTGGCAAGCTAACACTTGCAAGCTTTAACCTAAGCAAGATGCATTAGGCATGCTTTGGTTATATACCTTTGATTATACCAATCCCAAGTTTTACTTGCAAGATTTACTCTTTTACTTTACCAAAGTTCTTTACTCTTAGTTAGAGCTTTGTGAAGTTTGGAAAAGTAGTATAGATAGCATAAAGAGTATAAAACTAGGCCTATACTAGATGTCATTCTATGGCGTGAGATTGGAGATTAGCACCCCTCATTAGTGAACACTCTTAACTTAGTGGCTAGTGCTAAGCATAAAACTTGATCACTTTAGATGGGAATACTTGGTGAAAATGATTATGAAAACCTTGGAATGATGAGTCATTCTATTGAAATGTTTTGACATGTGTTGAGAAACACAAATGGATTTGATGATGAAAATGTTGAGGCATGAGACTTAGCCCTTTATAAAAACTGATGGTTGGGTTCGGATGCGATACCATTCCAATTTTACCGTACAACCATGATGCGCTCGACGATCGACGTAGAGCTCGTTGGGAACCCCAAGAGGAAGGTATGATGAGCACATCAGCAAGTTTTCCCTCAGTTATGAAACCAAGGTTTAATCGAAACAGTAGGAGCAAGGAAACACCCCAAAAGTGTTACTAGCTGAGCTTTGGCAGGGCGCACTACCGGTGCTAGTAGCAACATGGAGACCTGCACAACACAACCACAGAACTTTGTCCCCAACTTGCGATGAGGTTGTCAATCTCACCGTGTTTTGCGGAAAACAAAGGATTAAACGTATCGAATGGAATGAAGTAAAAGTTTGCAGAAAGTAAACACAAAGCAGAAATAGTTTATAGATTGTATGTAAAGACAAAGGACCGGGATCCATAGTTCACTAGAGGTGGCTCTCCTTAGATAGATAACATGCTGGGTGAACAAATTACAGTGGGGCAATTGACAAACACCGAGAAAGCAATACATGCATATACTAATCATCTTGACTCCTTTGAGACTTGATTGGGCAATACAACATAATACATAGACCGCCATCCAACTGCATCTATGACTAATAATCCACCTTCGTTATCATCCAACCCCTCCAAGATTAAGTTGCAAGCAACAGATTGTTGCTTCGAACTGCGTGTAAGGTAAACAATACGATTGTTCTATGAACAAAGGATTGTTGTTTTCTCCTAGTAGCAACATCATATCTAGTACCTTAGAGATTTCATCACTTCCCAGATTACGGAGGCATGAACCCACTATCGAGCATAAATACTAAGTCTTGGAGTTGCTAGCATCTACTTGGCCAAGATAGCTACTAACAACGGAAAGCATGCAAGATCACAAATAACAAAGACATGATAGAATCAATAATCAATCTGAAATAACATCTCAATATCCATCGGATCCCCGCAAACACATGTATGGATTACAAATAGATGATCTTGATCATGAACGGAGCTCACAAGATCTAAACATGAAAGCACAAAGGAGGAGAAACCAGCCATCTAGCTACTACATGGATCCGTAGTCCAAGGATGAACTACTCACGCATCACACCGGAGGCTTGCATGGTGATGAAGAAGGCCTCCAGGGTGAATTCCCCTCTCCGGTAGGGTGCCGGGAAGAGCTTCAGATCCCTCCTGATCTAGGGATGGAGATGACGGTGACTATAGACTCTTTCGTGGATTTTTGATCGGGTACTTAGGGTTTTTGTCCCGAGGGAAATTTATAGGCGGAAGGAGAGACCGAGGGGGTGCCGGGAGCGGCCACACCACCCCTTGGCGCAGGCCAGGCCTGGCCGCGCGGCCAGGTGGTGTGGTGGCTCCCTGGCCCTTCTCCGTCTCGTATTCTGGCACTTGATCCCTTCCGGAAAAATAGGCACTTTGGCTTTTGTCCCGTCCAATTCTGAAAATATTCATTTTCTGACTTTCCTGGAACCAAAAACAACAGAAAACAGGCATCTGGCACTGTGGCTCTTGTTAATAGGTTAGTCCAAGAAATCATATGAAAAGTACTCCAAAGTTGGAACAAAACACAAGAAAGTGGATAAAACCAAGCATGGAACATCAAAAATTATAGATACATTTGCAATGTATCAACATCCCCAAGCTTAACTCCTGCTCGTCCTCGAGTAGGTAAGTGATAAAAAGAAATAATTTTTGAGGTGACATGCACCATCAAAGACTTGATCAAAGTATTTGCAAACCATTCAAGGCTGGGATCATAGTACTTCAATCATAACATGAAAGACAAATTTGTAGCAATAAGCAAAGAAACTATGATGCAACATGAAAAGGCACAAACAAAAGATTCATGAATAACATGCTTTGCAAGACGTTTGTTTGTTTCACATAAAGAAAACATAGCATAATAGCATTCAGCTTGTCCCTCAATAGAGTAGCAAATATAAATGCAAAGGACACCTTCAAAGTTCATAAGAGTGACTAGCTACAAATAGTTTAAAACAAGCAATATCAAAGCTATGCATCAATCAACAAGTCTTGGGACAATGCACATAGAACTAAGAATGGCCACTATGCTCTCAAAGTAGGTGCATAAAGATAGAAGGTGGAGACTCAATATAATGGTGGAAGAAAAGCCTTCATAGAAGGAAGTAGGGATTCAAGTCTCATAAAGAGCTTCCAAAAATTATTGTACTTATAGCTTTCAGCTCTCATTGCCCCTATCATAAGCATCTTGAAGGTGATTAAGGTTAAAGTGACACAACTAAGAGGATATGCTTGACAAGTTATAAACCGAAATCTCATGCCCTTACTTACGAAGACCGATCCTCATGCTACTCAACTTCAGTCACGAGTAAGCTCTTGTCATTGTAAGTACATGTGTATCATTAAGAACCGCCAACGGGGTATCCCTTGCACATGATACGGGATCTTTCCCATAATCAAAATGACAAGGCAAGCAGACAATGAGCATCTCAGCGATCTTTTTATTTGCTATTTGCATAGGTTTTTATTGAGGATGCTTCATAGAGTGCTCATTATGGTGATGCTGCAAGTTTCCACCATGATTAGGCATGGCTTAGGCTAGCGGCCTAGGCGTTTCTCTAACACACATACAAACTCCATGATCTTACAAGTTCCACTTTTATTTCACACCACCGGGATCCGTAAGCAAAAGAACATGATATCAACGGGGTACAAAGTACAAGTGCAATGTTGAAAGCGTTCCCCACGAAACATGGTTCTGCTAACTTCAACTTATAAAGCGCAAGCATATACGCAACAAAGAAGGACCCAATGGTTCAAGTTTATTAGAGGCAAAAAGTAAAGTGTGCCATTAAGTTCGTGAGAGCTTTAATCACTAGTTTTCTCATAACAAGTGGAAGGTAAACAAAAGCATGAATATACTTGGAATAGCATAAGCTAGTAGGTAGGTATGGTGGACTCTTTGGAATAACTTGGTTTAGGGAGTTGGATGCATGAGTGGAACTCATACTTGGTTGTGGAGGCTAGCAAAAATCGGGAGCGACAAACTAAGAGAGCAATAATGGCCATAATCATGCAGAGCGACAAAACATCATTGATCAAAGCATAAAGTGATACTACAAGTTGAAAAATAAAGGATCATAAAGTCTATGATGACTTGTGACAGTCATAACATGGTGTGAGCATATGCCAAGTCAACCCAAATAAAGCATCAAAGGAGAATACCACTATACTATGCTTTAATATGCTAAAACAACACATGATTCATCCAAGGCACATTAAAAAATCTCAATTATTTATAAAAAGTCATGCTACAGCAAAGAATACTAAGCATAAAGCCAAAACAATATCAAGCATCGCATGACAAAGCATAGCCACAGTCAAAAACGAGCTATTTTTACCACATAAGCATGAACTTTCCTACTCTTTTCCAAACCAAACCAAACTAATTGCAAACCAATGTATGAAAGAGGGGGTCCAACCAACTTATTCGGAAAACTAAGCAAACCAAGCAAACTAAAAACGAAAACGAAAACAAAAAGGAAGACGCTCCAAGAACAACACAACTGTGCATGAAACAATAAAAATGAAGCGTTTGGAAGAAACCTGGGATTTTTATTGATGAAGAAGGGATGCCTTGGGCATCCCCAAGCTTTGACGCTTGTACTTCTTAGACATTTCTTGGGGTGACACGCGTGGAATCCCCAAGCTTGAGCTTTAGTCCATCCTTCATCTCATTACTCATTCCTTCCATACACCTGAAAATTTTCCTTCATACAAAACTTCACACAATCTTTATTAACAACATTAGTGCACTCAAGATAAATAAGTCTTAAGGTTCAGTTCTAACACCAAATAAACTTCCATTAGAACACTAGCTATTGTAGAACTTCCCTCAAAAAGCTCAATTCCCCAAAAGAACTCAAAAAGGAACCCACAAGAAGCAAATGCAAAAAATGGCAGAAATCAAAAGCAGGACAGGTAAAGACGAATTTTTTCGAAGACCTTCTGTTGCTCAAATAAAAAAAGTGTTGAACTAACGAAAGTGACATAACAACCTGGGGCAGAAGCACAAACAATTACAGCTCAATCCGACATACAGATCTCTCTCAGGAATTTTTAAGGTGAAGCACAGAAATCTGTTTTGGGACACCAACTTTTCCAATCATTACTTCACTCTCATTAGAGGTTACTCTTGGCACAAAAACCAAATAAAAAGGATAAGGAGTGGTTATTACTGAAGTAATAACTTCCAAGACTCATCTAAAACTCTTGGGTTATCTCCTAACAAGTACTTTTGTTTAACGCCTTTAAGTTAGGCATAAGAACCAAAGAAAGAATCAAGTGTTCTCAAATGAAGAAGCATTAAAACCAACTTTCTTGCCCTTACCTCTCTTATTTTTATTCTTATCATTTGGGAAAATGTGATTGTTTGGTGGAGAAGAAAGGTGCATGGTCCCCTTTCCCACATCTATTATTGCTCCAAGGAGTTCTAATAGGGACCTTCCAAGTTTAATTTGTCCTTTTCCTACACGTTCAATAACAAGATAATCAATAGAAATCATTTTCCCAAGGATCTTTGTAAACACTCCTTAGCTATTCCAAGAGGTAATATGGTAGTATTATTAGCAAGAGATATTTCTTTTCCTCCTTCCGTAAGCCCCCAAAGATTCAAAGATTCATAAATATCCTTGGGCATAAGGCAAAATTCAGACATGATATCACAGCGGGCTTGAAAAGTTTTAGTGTTTATCTCAATCTTTACTGTAGGGAGCCACTTTGATGGTTCAGAATTTATTGGAACATAATTGTGATGCTCCCTAAGCGTATTATAGCGCCCTTCTAATCTAGTAGTGCTAGCCTCAAGAGTATCCAACCTGGCAAATATTTTTGCGAAGGAAAGATCAGTTTGGCTAGGCATGTTGTAAGTGAGGATCAATTTCTTTATAGCATTAATAGCATCATCCTCATTACATTGGAGGAAATCTCCTCCCACAATAGCATCTAGGGCATATCTATAGCAAAGAGCAATCCCAAGGTAAAAACTGCTAAGGAACAAGCTTTGAGTCATTTTAGGCTCAGTTTCTTCATGTAGATCAGAGATTCTAGACCAAGCTTCCTTAAAAGTTTCCTCAATTCCTTGTTTAAAAGTGAAAATCATTTCCTCGGGTGACATAGTGATTGGAGCAAGGCTAGACATAGTGGCACTCAAGATAGGAACTAATTTTTTTGTGTTTTCCCAATAAGAAAGCAAACAAGTAAAACTAATTTTTTTTGTGTTTTTTGAAGAACAAAACAAGCAAACAAAGCAAAAAGAAAGCTAAGAAAAACAAAAAGAACAAAGTAAAGAGATTGGTTATGAGGGACTCCCCTTGTGAAGATGTCCTTGGCTCCCCGGCAACAGCGCCAGAAAACGTCTTTTAATGGCGTGTAGTTGACGTGGGAGTTTCTTCTTCTTCTTCGATCCCCGGCAACAGCGCTAGAAAACGTCTTGATGCGCTCGACGATCGACGTAGAGCTCGTTGGGAACCCCAAGAGGAAGGTATGATGAGCACAGCAGCAAGTTTTCCCTCAGTTATGAAACCAAGGTTTAATCGATCCAGTAGGAGCAAGGAAACACCCCAAAGGTGTTACTAGCTGAGCTTTGACAGGGCGCACTACCGGTGCTAGTAGCAACGTGGAGACCTGCACAACACAATCACAGAACTTTGTCCCCAACTTGCGATGAGGTTGTCAATCTCACCGTGTTTTGCGGAAAACAAAGGATTAAACGTATTGAATGGAAAGAAGTAAAAGTTTGCAGAAAGTAAACACAAAGCAGAAACAGTTTATAGATTGTATGTAAAGACAAAGGACCGGGATCCATAGTTCACTAGAGGTGGCTCTCCTTATATAGATAACATGCTGGGTGAACAAATTACAGCGGGGCAATTGAAAAACACCGAGAAAGCAATACACGTATATACTAATCATCTTGACTCCTTTGAGACTTGATTGGGCAATACAACATAATACGTAGACCGCCATCCAATTGCATCTATGACTAATAATCCACCTTCAGGTTATCATTCGAACCCCCTCCAGTATTAAGTTGCAAGCAACAGATTATTGCTTTACGAACTGCGTGTAAGGTAAACAATACGATTGTTCTATGGACAAAGGATTGTTGTTTTCTCCCTAGTAGCAACAACACATCTAGTACCTTAGAGATTTCTGTCACTTCCCCAGATTACCAGAGGCATGAACCCACTATCGAGCATAAATACTAAGTCTTGGAGTTGCTAGCATCTACTTGGCCAAGATAGCTACTAACAACGGAAAGCATGCAAGATCACAAATAACAAAGACATGATAGAATCAATAATTAATCTGAAATAGCATCTCAATATCCATCGGATCCCCGCAAAAACAACATGTATGGATTACAAATAGATGATCTTGATCATGAACGGAGCTCACAAGATCTAAACATGAAAGCACAAAGGAGGAGAAACCAGCCATCTAGCTACTACATGGAACCATAGTCCAAGGATGAACTACTCAGGGATCACACCGGAGGCTTGCATGGTGATGAAGAAGGCCTCCAGGGTGAATTCCCCTCTTCGGCAGGGTGCCGGGAAGAGCTTCAGATCCCTCCTGATCTAGAGATGGAGATGGCTGACTCTGAGACTCTTTGTGGATTGTTGATGGTACTTAGGGTTTTCGTGCGAGGCAACTTATAGGCGGAAGGAGCGGCCGAGGGGTGCAGGGGCCACACCACCCCTGGCGCGGCCAGCTGCCGCGTGGCTGTGGTGTGGTGGCTCCCTGGCCCTTCTCCGTCTCGTATTCTGGCACTTGATCCCTTCCGAAAAATAGGCACTTTGGCTTTTGTCCCGTCCAATTCCGAGAATATTCATTTTCTGACTTTTCTGGAACCAAAAACAGCAGAAAACAGGCAGCTGGCACTGTGGCTCTTGTTAATAGGTTGGTCCAAGAAATCATATGAAACGTACTTGAAAGTTGGAACAAAACACAAGAAAGTGGATAAAACCAAGCATGGAACATAAAAAATTATAGATACATTTGCAATGTATCAAACCACAATACCTGAATTGGGTAAGTGTTAGCTGGAAGTTTATTTGCATTAGTATGGATTCCCTCATGGAATAGGTTTGAGCTAAGGCTACCTCTTGATGATGTCCACCTATGTAGTGCCCAAGATGGCAGATGGCCATGGCTGGGAGGCCAAGCTCATAGGGGAGGTGCCTATACTATAGTGTGTAATTGAAAGGTTATGATTGATTATCCGCATACTAAGTATGATGATTCAAGGTTATCCCTGACAGGTGTATCGATTTTTGTGGTGAAAGTGTACCACCTCTACAGAGTGTCAAACTATTCGAATAGCCGCTTCCGTGGTCATGGACAGTTGGAGCGTCCATACTGTTCCGTCGTCAGATGTTTTCCAAAATGACTTGTGAAGTGAACTATGATTTTGACTTGACCACGACATGGTTGTGAACATGAAAGCTAGGTTCCCACGTAAAGTGATTTAGAACATTTACTTAGTTTTCTTTACTTCTGAACTTAGTTTAGATAAACTGGCTTTTTGAAAATAAACCTAGAGCTTAAGTTTCCTACTAGAAGTACCTTACTTGTTAGTGATAGTTTGCGAGTACTTAAAGAGTACTCATGGCTTTGTCCCTGGCTATTCTCATGGCCAGACTATGAGGAGGACTATCAGGACGGCTACGGCAACTAGGATCATCTCCCATCGTCAGCATTGCCTGTGACACTAAAGATGGAGCCCACTACTACGCTTATTATTCCGCTGCTTCTTTGTATTAAGACTGGATCATGAGATCCTTTATTTGTGTAAGACCTTATTATGGTTTGTAATGGATGATGTACTGTGATATCCAATCTATTATGTCTCGCAAAAATGGTAATCCTGGGATTGCGATGTATGGCATAACAGGCATCTAGGATTAAAAATCCGGGTGTTGGCAAGTTGGTATCAGAGCCATCCTGACCATAGGAGACCCTAGTTAGAATGGACGTCCGAACAAAAACATAGTTTCAAAACAAAGAAGTGAGTATTTATGAAAACCTATTCCACTCTTATCCTTGATTCTTTCAAAAAAATGCATGCTCCTAAAAAATTCTTACATTCCTACATAAAACCTGACACACTTGATCACCTCACTAACTTACTCATCCTAAATTCTTATAGATGGAAGTTTAGTATTGCAAGTTCGACTAGTTGGGAAACGGAGGCCAGCTGATCTTTGAGAGGGATCTTGATGCACTGTCCGAGTACCTTGAGCGGCCGCATCCGGAATTCTTCGGGGCCCAACTCAACGATCACATCGGGGGAGATCTACAATGGCTGATAGTTGCAGATCTCAGAGGCAAGATGGAAGCACCCACTTCTGAGAAGATTCAATTCACCGTGCGAGAGAACAAGTGGCTAGATGGATTAGACAGGGCTATGCATGAAGCTCTTGCTCGTCTGTGTGGGCAAAACATCAACTTGATCCAGGGAACTCGCTTTGCTCACTTTGCAAGGCGTGATTCTATGGGAATACCATTGGAGATGCCAAGTCACCCAAAGTTGAAGCGCTAGGTGGAAAATCTTGACTTCCTGCTATATGATAGGCAGAAGGAATTGGACAATGCTCGAGCTTATGCCAACCACAACCTTGCCATTGCCGCCTAGAAGGACCAGGCTCTCACCATGCTCGTCAAGGATCGCCAGTCACTTCGTCGTCAACGCGAGAAGAAGGATCGCACCATCGAGAAGGTGGCCAACCTCGAGAAGACCATCCATGAACATGAAGTCCAGCTTGAAGCAAAGGAAGAGGAAGAAGGTGAAGACATCTAGGGAGATCTTCACTCGTACCTGAATGATGACAAAGACTACCTGGAGGATGATGCCATGGAGTTCTACACTGATGATGATGATTCCAACTTCATTGATGATGACTAGATGCACTTGATCACTACCGTAGGAATGAGTTGCACCGGTCCCACTGTATCTTAGTTTCACAGAATGGTTCTTAAAACCATGTGTTTTCCATTTGTGTGTGGTGTGTGTTTGTATTGTGTGCTTGAATGAATGAATGAATGAATGAGAAGAAGTTGTTAGTTTGCAAAACCTAAGTCAAACTCAAAGTTTAAAGCTTTTGAAACAAAACCATGAACCTTAGAAATTCCCCTCTTATCTCATTATCTATCTCAATCTTCAATGACTCGTGGAAACCCCGGAGGAAGCAACTCATCGTAGGACCCGATGTTGCAGATTCTGCAAATGCTAGTTTCTGACCATGAAGCTAGTAGAGCCGAACGACAAGCCAACCTAGGCACTCTTCAATAGATAGCTCAGATGGCCCACAATAATCAAGGCCATGGAAACCAAGATCACCATGGATCCAAGCTTAAGAACTTTCAAAATACCAATCCCCCTATCTTTAACAAGTTTTAGGATCCCTTAGATGCTGATGACTGGCTGCAAACCATGGAGAACAATCTGGAAGTTGCAGGAGTTGAAGCCAATAAGAAGGTACTGTTTTCCACCCACTATCTGGCAGGAGATGCACGAGCCTGGTGGAATAGCACCCATACCATGAACGACGGACAGATGATGACTTGGGAAGCTTTCAAGATCAAGTTCAGTCATACCCATGTGCCACAAGGTTTAGTCACCAGAATGAGAGATGCGTTCAGAAAACTGAAGCAAGGCAGGATGACGGTAGTTGAGTACCATGATAGATTTCTATCGCTAGCTAGATATGCCCCAGATGAGATTAACACTAAAGCCAAGAAGAAGGAGAGGTTCCTAAACGGATTGCATGATGAGATGCAGACTGTTTTAGTCAATATCCATTTTGGAGATCTAGAAGAGCTTGTACACTCTGCCATTCAGATGGAAGGGAAGTTAAACCAAGCCAATGACAACCGCAAGCGCAGGATGATGCACCAGAGTGGATCCAACAATACCTAGAAGTATCGCCCCAACCCGTCTGCAGGATATGCCCCAAGAAACAACAGACCCCCTATGTCCCGTCCAAGCTACCCCAATCGTAGAGGAGGAAACTTGAAGTCTGGAGGAAACCACAACAACAACCCGGCAACTCCAACAACTTCAACCATGCACCGCCCAAGTCCAACAACAACAACAACAACAACAATACTGCCCCAAGGACTAGAAGCAATGTTGTGCCTGTTGCAGCCAAAGACAAGTCCCAGATTACTTGCTTTGAATGTGGAGTCAAGGGTCACTACTCCAACGAGTGTCCCAAGAAGCCGGCAGCCACCACCAATGTGAATGCCCCAGCTCAGCAGCAGCGCCGTGTTCAGCCTAGAAGGAGATTTCCCCTAGGAAATTCGCTCAACCGCAACGGCCGTCTGTTCCACATGAATGCTGAAGAAGCTCAGGAAGCGCCCGATGTCGTGTTGGGTACGTTTTCTGTTAACTTAGTACTTGCAAGAGTGTTGTTTGATTCTGGAGCATCGCACTCGTTTGTTACAGAAGAATTTTCATGCACTAGTAAGATTCAACCAACAAAATTTAAGCATGTCATGATAGTTCAAATACCTGGTTCAACCACCAAAGCTAGAAAAATTTGCAAGGCTGTACCTATCAGAATCCATGGAATAGATTTTTATGCCAATCTAATAGTACTTGGAACCAAAGGTTTGGAAGTAGTACTAGGAATGGATTGAATGTAGAAACATAAAGGATTGATCGACTGTGCCAAGAAAGCCATAACCATGACCAGTAGCTCTGGAGTATCAATAGAGCATGTATCTAAGACCTTGCCCCGTCAATTCAAATGCAACAAGAGTCTAGCCCAACCAACCATAGACCAAGTCAGAGTAGTCTATGAATACCCCGACGTATTCCCAGATGAATTGCCCGGTATGCCCACAGATTGAGATATCGAGTTCATTATTGAACTAATCCCTAGAACTGGACCCATAGCTCAGAGACCTTATAGTATGAACCCATATGAATTAGTGGAGCTGAAGAAGCAACTTGATGCTATGTTGGAGAAAGGTCTAATTCAACCAAGCGCATCGCCATGGAGATCGCCTGTTCTGTTTGTGGACAAGAAAGATGGAGGTAACCGTTTGTGTATGAATTACCGGAAGTTTAATGATGTCACCATCAAGAACAAGTACCCACTGCCCAAGATAGAGGATCTGTTTGATCAGTTGACTGGTGCCAGAGTGTTTTCTAAGATTGATCTTAGAACTGGTTATCATCAACTCAAGATTCGTGCAACGGATATTCCAAAGACCGCCTTTACAACTAGATATGGATTGTATGAGTATACGGTCATGTCTTTTGGATTAACCAATGCCCCCGCTTATTTCATGAATCTCATGAATAAGATCTTTATGAATTTTCTAGATAAGTTTGTCGTTGTTTTTATCGACAATATTCTAATCTATTCCAAGTCAGAAGAAGACCATGAGAAACACCTGAGAACCATCCTTGAAACCCTTAGAGAGCATCAGTTGTATGCTAAGTTTAGAAAATGTGAGTTTTGGTTGAAAGAAGTAGGATTCCTCGAACATATTGTGTTGGCAGGAGGAGTCGCTGTTGATCCCGCCAAGATCAAAGATGTTGAAGAATGGGAAGCCCCAACCACTCAAACTCAAGTCCATGCATTTCTCAGATTAGCGGGATATTATCGCAAGTTTGTTGAAGGATTTTCGAGCATCGCAAGACCGATGACCCAATTGTTGAAGAAAGATAAGAAGTTTGAATGGATTGACAAATGTGAAGCAAGTTTTCAAGAGCTCAAGAAGAGATTGATTTCAGCCCCAATCTTGATTATGCCAGATATCAAGAAGCCTTTTGATGTGTATTGTGATGCATCCAAGATTGGTCTCGGATGCGTGTTGATGCAAGAAGGCAAAGTCATAGCATATCTGTCCCGGCAACTGAAGCAGCATGAGCAAAACTACCCTACCCATGATCTTGAACTAGCAGCCGTAGTTTTAGCATTAAAGACATGGCGTCATTACCTTTTGGGTAACCGCTGTGAGATTTATTCAGATCACAAGAGCTTGAACTATATTTTCACCCAGAAGGAGCTAAATATGAGGCAAAGGAGATGGATAGACTTAATCAAGGATTATGACCTTGGCATTCACTATCACCCCGACAAAGCCAATGTGGTAGCGGATGCTCTTAGCAGATTACCATGTAGATTAAACACCATGATCAAAGAATCCCAACCAAGTTTGCATGAAGAGTTGGAGCAGTTTAGAACGAAGCTAGTTAGCAAAGGATTTTTAGCTAGCATTGAACTTCAACCCACTTTGATCAGTCAGATCAAGGAGGCACAGAAAGGAAATGCAAGTATCGATGTCAGACAGGCTGGGAAGGTACCCGGATTCACCCAGGATGAAGAAGGAGTTTTGTGGTACAAAGGACGTATCTGTGTCCCAGCAGATTCGGAGTTGAAACAAGTTATCATGCAGGAAGCTCATGATACTCATTATTCTATCCACCCTAGAGGAACGAAGATGTATCAGGATTTGAAGGAGCAATTTTGGTGGCACAGGATGAAGAGAGAAATCGGAAGCTACATAGCCAAGTGTGATATCTGTCAGAGTGTCAAGGTGGAACATCAGAGACCCGTAGGACTATTGCAACCATTGCAGATTCTAGAATGGAAATGGGATTCCGTTGGAATGGACTTTATCACCGGTTTGCCTACTTCTAGTAGGGGAAATGACTCTATTTGGGTCATCGTTGATAGAATGTCCAAGGTAGCCCATTTTATACCTATCAAGACTACTGATGTCTATGCACTTCTATTCTTATAGACAGTTGTTGGGCCTCCAAGTGCAGAGGTTTGTAGAACATCAGCAAGTTTTCCGTTAAGTGGATCACCCAAGGTTTATCGAACTCAGGGAGGAAGTGGTCAAAGGTATCCCCTCTCAAGCAACCCTGCAATCAAGATACAAGAAGTCTCTTGTGTCCCCAACACACCCAATACACTTGTCAGGTGTATAGGTGCAGTAGTTCGGCGAAGAGATAGTGAAATACAAGTGGTATAGATAATTATAAGTGGTAACGGTGATAGAGAATAGCTTGATGGCGTGGAAAATACTATAGTAAAACTGAAATAAAGATGAAAGCAAGCAAACATGTAACATATCTAATTGCAAACGGTGTTTCAATCCTAAGAAACAAGGCCTAGGGATCATACTTTCACTAGTGAACACTCTCATATAAATATATTCTTCTTTATGATACTACTCTTAACTACTCTCCGGTTGGACACTCTAATCGTTGGTAGGGCTATAATAGCACTCCTCAAAGTAAGCCTTTCCCATCTAGAAAACCCCACACTATCACCTTGAGCTCTAGATAGGTCCAACAAACACCACAATTTAATAAAGACATCCAACTCCAAATATAACTCATAACAAGTATTTATAATCTCTAGCCTAAAAGTGCCACCATGGTGTGCACGCTGTCACTTTCACACACATGGGGAGAGCAGAGATTTATTAAGCACTTGAGTAGCAAGGTAGATTTATAGATTACAAGCTCATGATCTCAATAAGATCATGCGTAGAGAGAGATGAACACATAGCTACTGGTAGAACCCTTAGCCTCGAGAGAGAACTACTCCCTCCTCGTCATGGGAATCAGCAATGGTGATGGAGATGGTGGTGGAGATCGATGGAGATGGCTCTGGAGGCACTTCCCCGTCCCGGCAGGGTGCTAGAACAGAGACTTTCTGTCCCCCGAATCTCCCCTTCGGTGGCAGCTGCGCTGTGGAACTTTTCGTGGCTAGAGGCTTGATTTTTTAGGGTTTTGGTATCGGGAGGCTCTTATAGGCGAGAGAGGCAAGGTCGGTGGCCGGCCAGGGGGCCCACACCATGCCCTGGCGCGGCCTAGGTGGACCTGTGCCATGGGGTGGTGTGGCCACCCTGTGGCCCCTCTCTGACTCTCCTTCTAGCTCCGTGAGTCTTCCGGGAAAATAGTAACTTTGGCTTTTGTCCCGTCCAATTCCGAGAATATTCATTTTCTAACTTCCTGAAACCAAAAACAGCAGAAAACAGGCAACTGGCACTGTGGCTCTTGTTAATAGGTTAGTCCAAGAAATCATATGAAAAGTACTCGAAAGTTGGAACAAAACACAAGAAAGTAGATAAAACCAAGCATGGAACATCAAAAATTATAGATACATTGCAATGTATCAACATCCCCAAGCTTAACTCCTGCTCGTCCTCGAGTAAGTAAGTGATAAAAAGAAAGAATAATTTTTGAGGTGACATGCACCATCAAAGACTTGATTAAAGTATTTGTAAAACAATCAAAGCTGGGATCATAGTACTTCAATCATAACCTGAAAGACAAAGTTCTAGCAATAAGCAAAGAAACTATGATGCAACATGAAAAGGCATAAACAAAAGATTCATGAATAACAATGCTTTGCAAGACGTTTGTTTGTTTCACATAAAGAAAACATAGCATAATAGCATTCAGCTTGTCCCTCATAGAGTAGCAAATATAAATAAATAGGACACCTTCAAAGTTCATAAGAGTGACTAGATACAAATAGTTTAAAACAAGCAATATCAAAGCTATGCATCAATCAACAAGTCTTGGGACAATGCACATAGAACTAAGAATGGCCACTATGCTCTCAAAGTAGGTGCACAAAGATAGAAGGTGGAGACTCAATATAATGGTGGAAGAAAAGCCTTCATAGAAGGAAGTATGGATTCTAGTCTCATAAAGAGCTTCCAAAAAGTATGGTACTTATAGCTTTCAGCTCTCATTGCCCCTATCATAAGCATCTTGAAGGTGATTAAGGTTAAAGTGACACAACTACGAGGATATGCTTGACAAGTTATAAACCGAAATCTCATGCCCCTTACTTACGAAGACCGATCCTCATGCTACTCAACTTCAGTCACGAGTAAGCTCTTGTCATTGTAAGTACATGTGTATCATTAAGAACCGCCAATGGGGTACCCCTTGCACATGATACGGGAGCTTTCCCATAATCAAAATGACAAGGCAAGGCACAATGAGCATCTCATGATCTTTTATTTGCTATTTGCATAGGTTTTTATTGAGGATGCTTCATAGAGTGCTCATTATGGTGATGCTGCAAGTTTCCACCATGATTAGGCATGGCTTAGGCTAGCGGCCCAGGCGTTTCTCTAACACACATACAAACTCCATGATCTTACAAGTTCCACTTTTATTTCACACCACCGGGATCCGTAAGCAAAAGAACATGATATCAACGGGGTACAAAGTACAAGTGCAATGTTGAAAGCGTTCCCCACGAAACATGGTTCTGCTAACTTCAACTTATAAAGTGCAAGCATATACGCAACAAAGAAGGACCCAATGGTTCAAGTTTATTAGAGGCAAAAAGTAAAGTGTGCCATTAAGTTCGTGAGAGCTTTAATCACTAGTTTTCTCATAACAAGTGGAAGGTAAACAAAAGCATGAATATACTTGGAATAGCATAAGCTAGTAGGTAGGTATGGTGGACTCTTTGGAATAACTTGGTTTAGGGAGTTGGATGCATGAGTGGAACTCATACTTGGTTGTGGAGGCTAGCAAAATACTGGGAGCGACAAACTAAGAGAGCAATAATGGCCATAATCATGCAGAGCGACAAAACATCATTGATCAAAGCATAAAGTGATACTACAAGTTGAAAAATAAAGGATCATAAAGTCTATGATGACTTGTGACAGTCATAACATGGTGTGAGCATATGCCAAGTCAACCCAAATAAAGCATCAAAGGAGAATACCACTATACTATGCTTTAATATGCTAAAACAACGCATGATTCATCCAAGGCACATTAAGCAATCTCAATTTTTTATAACAAGTCATGCTACAGCAAAGAATACTAAGCATAAAGCCAAAAAAATATCAAGCATGGCATGACAAAGCATAGGCCACAGTCAAAAACAAGCTCCCTTTACCACATAAGCATGAACTTTCCTACTCTTTTCCAAACCAAACCAAACTATTTGAAAACCAATGTATGAAAGAGGGGGTCCAACCAATTTATTCAGAAAACTAAGAAAACCAAGCAAAACGAAAAACCAAAATGAAAACGAAAAAGAAGACGCTCCAAGAGCAACACAACTATGCATGAAACAATAAAAATGAAGTGTTTGGAAGAAACCTGAGATTTTTATTGATGAAGAAGGGGATGCCTTGGGCATCCCCAAGCTTTGACGCTTGTACTTCTTGGATATTTCTTGGGGTGACACGCGTGGCATCCCCAAGCTTGAGCTTTAGTCCATCCTTCATCTCATTACTCATTCCTTCCATACACCTGAAATATTTCCTTCATACAAAACTTCACACAATCTTTATTAGCAACATTAGTGCACTCAAGATAATAGGTCTTAATGTTCAGTTCTAACACCAAATAAACTTCCATTAGAACACTAGCTACTGTAGCACTTCCCTCAAAAAGCTCAATTCCCCAAAAGAACTCAAAAAGGAACCAACAAGAAGCAAATGCAGAAAATGGCAGAAATCTGTCAAAACAGACCAGCAGGTAAAGACGAATTTTTTCGAAGACCTTATGTTGCTCAAATCAAAAAGTGTTGAACTAAATAAAGTTAGATAACGACCTGGGGCAGAAACGAAAAAATTCACGCCTCAAAAGGACGTACAGAGATGGTTTAAAGATGAATACTACATCATATAGACCAATTACAAACAAA
Organism: Avena insularis; assembly: GCA_023614405.1. Lineage (NCBI taxonomy): Eukaryota > Viridiplantae > Streptophyta > Magnoliopsida > Poales > Poaceae > Avena > Avena insularis. The sequence goes on along the minus strand of CM042696.1, from coordinate 458,796,537 downwards.
ATCAAAAGAAAAAGAAATCAAATATGAATAAATAAAGCAAATGGTCATTTTGACAAAAGTTAACCACTAGGCCACTTTGTGTGTTCCTAGAAGAAGATTTCTAACAGAAACATTTCTACTTCTTTTCACCCCTTGATAGACCAAGTAAAAGTGTATCCATGCGCACTTTAAAAACTCACAAAAACATCTTGCAAATCAATTTAATGGACAGTTGGAAATTGAATCTAGTTCATATGTTAAGATCCCACTTTTTCAAAAACCTATCAAATCAATTCCCCTTGACCTCTCCAAGCAAACATAGACTCTCAAGCTTAACTTAAGATCACTCAAAAAATTTGAATCAAAAATTCCAAACTTTAGTTCTTGCGGCCATATCATCAAACACCTTGCTTACACTAATTTAACCTCTACCTAACTTCACTGTTTCCACAGTAATTAGTCGACCATTTGGTCCCCTCTTAAACCCCCTGTCTCCCCTGAGTCTAACCAAGCCCCTCTTTGTCGTGTGCACAGTGGAGCGCCGCCCATTTTTGGTCGTCGCCGGCCAACAGTGGGCAAAGCGCCAGAGGCAATGCCGCCCTCGCCCACGACGCACACCATACATGCCTCGCTCCACCGCCACCCCTTGTCCAAGCCACGACCCCAGCCGAGCCTTGGACCACCCTAGCTATGCCGTGCCCACCATTTTTGTGCCATGTCTAGAGCGCGCCAACTCGCCGCGCTCGACCACCTCGCCCAGACCGTGCCTTGCGTCAAGACGCCACGCTCGCCATGATCACAAAGAACCCGCAGACAACCCCGTTGTCGCCACAGTGACCCGCAGAGCCGCCGCGCGCCAAGAACACCTTCAAGGCTCATGCTGAGCGCCAGACGCTCCCGATCAAACCACACCGCCCCACGCCTCGTCATTACGCCCGTGAGAACCGCCAGGGAACCACGCACCGTCCCCTAGCCTCAGCCATGCCGCTAGCCGCCTGTAGTGTCGTCACCGACGAGCCGCGGCCACGCTGTTCGGTGTCCTCGCCGTAGTATAAATGGAGACCTTCCCCGCCTCCATTCTCCACACCCCAACACTCACCACTCCTCACTAATCCTCCCCCACTTCTCCCCGGAGCAAGGCGATCTCTCTCTCACCGGAATTTAGCCTGAGCTCGCCGCTGCTGGAGGAGAAGGGCGCCGTTGATTTCGACCACCCCAAGCCCTGCCGTGACCGTGCCTCGACTCGCCATCATCTACCACATCGATCGCCCCTGTCGCCGACCCTAGCTGGAGCCCAGGTGAGCCCCGCCAGACCCCCACCACCGTGCTAGGTTTAGTTCCTCGTCGAAGTAGTTCGTCATCGACGATGACTCCTAGTCGTTGATCTGTCTTCTAATCATACGGCCCAGATGCCTAGATACCGCTTCGCGTAGTTAGTCCCACTGACTGGTGGACCCCATCTATCAGCAGCCAGCTGCGCCGCGTAGTGTAGCTAGGCCAGCTCGTTTAACATCTCGCGCTGGCCTGGAAATTCAAATGTGGATTTTTCCATTTTTGTTTAGACTAGTTTTTGTCCACAGATTCAAAAATCAATTCAGAAAGTTTCACTGAACCAAATTGCATGATTCAAATTTTGTTAGAAAGATACTTAAATTATCTATCCAAGCCCGTTGGATTTACATAATTTGGAGTTAGAGATAATCTATAGTAAAAATAACAAGACAGATACTTTTGCAACTTCAAACATTTTTCAAAAATCAACCATAATAGCTTTTGAGTTGATTCCAACTCTGAAAAATCACATTTGATAATATCTACCTGAATATGTAAAAATATTGAGGTTTGCATGAAGTGACATTAGACTAATACCAAAAGAATGCTATTAGGGTATTTCTAGTCACTTTAAAATCTATTAAATGATAATCTTAAACTTAATAAAATTTGACCAACCCTTTAAATCACATTCCCATGTATTAGAATATGTGGTGATGACATGTGTCAACACGATCCCATATTTTAATTGGAGAATATTAAATCTTAATTAATTTCAATGAGTAGAAATTACTTTTCTCAAATAAACTAAATAAAACTAGTTCTTTAATTCATGTGATGATTGTGTGTGAACCTTGGTGTACTAAATAGAATTAGTTAAGTATTGTTTGGTGATTGTGTATCCTATATTTATTTATAGATGATAGTACCGACCCAAGCTACGAAGAGGAGGAGTTCTACCCTGAAGAAGAGGAGGAAAACTTCAATCACTGCACCAATCAAGGCAAGCTATTATTGGCAAGCTAACACTTGCAAGCTTTAACCTAAGCAAGATGCATTAGGCATGGTTTGGTTATATACCTTTGATTATACCAATCCCAAGTTTTACTTGCAAGCTTTACTCTTTTACTTTACCAAAGTTCTTTACTCTTAGTTAGTGCTTTGTGAAGTTTGGAAAAGTAGTATAGATAGCATAAAGAGTATAAAACTAGGCCTATACTAGATGTCATTCTATGGCTTGAGATTGAAGATTAGCACCCCTCATTAGTGAACACTCTTAACTTAGTGGCTAGTGCTAAGCATACAACTTGATCACTTTAGATGGGAATACTTGGTGAAAATGATTATGAAAACCTTGGAATGATGAGTCATTCTATTGAAATGTTTTGACATGTGTTGAGAAACACAAATGGATTTGATGATGAAAATATTGAGGCACGAGCCTTAGCCCTTTATAAAAACTGATGGTTGGGTTCGGATGCGATACCATTCCAATTTTACCGTACAACCACAATACCTGAATTGGGTAAGGCTTAGCCAGAAGTTTATATGCATTAGTATGGGTTCCCTCGCGGAAGAGGTTTGAGCTGAGGCTACCTCTTTATGATGTCCACCTATGCAGTGCCCAGGATGGCAGATGGCCATGGCTGGGAGGCCAAGCTCATAGGGGAGGTGCCTATACTATAGTGTGTAATTGAAAGGTTATGATTGATTATCCGCATACTAAGTAGCACATAACATTCCATCAATATCACCCTTCCTTTCACTTGTGGTTGTACAACATGTTTAGGGGAAGCAGATCTAGTGGAGATAGAAACTTCAACAACCAAGATGGTTTCGCTACGTGCCACAACTTATGGGAGCAATGCCAAGAATTCAATGGATAATTTGGGAGTCTTGAGAACTGTCTTGATGACACTTTTCGATAGTTTGACTACCGTGATCGGCAACGTCAAGCGGAGCATCACACTCAATTCCAAGCTCTTCATCAAGCTATTGCCAATCTTAGAAACCGCCATGGATAATGCTCAAGCTCATCAAGCTCGTATCATACGCGTACCTCAATTCGTCACGACGAGGCTCCCCCTCACACTCCCGTCATGGAGAACCCCACCACCACAATAGGGAAAACCAAGCTCGTCATCAACATGAACAAGCGGTTGATCCTCAAGATCCACAACTGCACCAAGCACGACATCATCGACACCATGGTCATCATGACCAACCACAAAAATAAGAGGTACATGGTCATCCGCCACACCAAGAAATGATACAAGTGCAACCTCAACAAGAGCAAGAACGTCATGGTGAATACCATCGAAATGATATGTGTCATCACCCACCTCACGACCATCATCAACCACATCACATCAATCAAGAACCAGCATGGGATACAAGTGATGATGATGAGGATTCACATCGCGCTAGATGCAACAACCGTCATGCTCAACCCTACCATCATCACCAACAACCAATGAATGCAAATGATCATGAGAAAAGGCATAGAAGAGACTTCGTGAATCATCAGGCTCCTCCTCTGCCGCTGCCTCGAGGCAATGAAGATCCTCCTCCTCCTCCTTCTCCTCTGCCACCATGCGCACCAAGTGAAGCAACTATGCGCCAAGTACGACAAAACAACTACCGTGAGCATGATGAAGGCAAGTTTGGGAAGCTCAAATTCGTTATGACCAAGTTCAAAGGAGAAGAAGATGTCGATGCATACATTGATTGGGAACTCAAAGTTGATAAGATCTTCTGAGTCCACAACCATTCCGAAGAGAAGAAAGTTGCAATGGCATCCCTTGCATTTGAGGACTACGCCAATATTTGGTGGGAAGACTATCAAAGAACTCATGAAAAGCAAGAAGAACCACCGATCAACACTTGGATGGAAATGAAGCAAGTGATGTATGCAAGGTTTATCCCAGAACAATATATACAAGACCTCTTCAACAACCTACAAACTTGAGACAAGGCACAAGGTCAATTGAAGATTTCTACAAGGAAATGGAGAAGACTATGATGCGAGCCCATGTGAGCGAACTCGAAGAGCAAACAATAGCAAGGTTTCTCAATGGTTTGTGTTGCCCAGTACAGAAAATTGTTGACTTCCAACTGTACAAGAACCTCATCGAGCTTCTCCATCAAGCTACCAAAGTCAAGCGCCTTGCAAAAATAAAATGCTTATGATAAGAAAATTCCTCCACCAAGACAAAAAACTAAGCACCAAGACCATCCAAGCAAGCAAAGCCCCCAATGGTATCCTCCTCAAAAACAACAATGGATAGTCAAGTCATCTGCTTCAAGTGTGGAGGAAAGGGTCACAAGTCATTTGAGTGCATCAACACAAGAGTCATGCTTACGAATGAGAATGTTGTAACCTATTAAGTGAGTGAAGAGGAACATGAAGCAATGACTCAAAGTGCGATTGCAAGGGAAGCTGCAATGCAAGAGAACGGCACCATCCTATGTGAGCATGATCCAATTCCTTCACTTGTCATAGCGCATGTCTTGACAACAAAGTCTGTTCCAAGAGAGGACTAATACCTCAATATTTTCCAAACTAGAGCCAGAATTGATGGCAAGTCCATAAAGGTGATCATCGATGGAGGAAGTTATCACAACCTTGCGAGCACCTACCTTTGTGAGAAACTCAAGTTACCATACATGGAGCACCCACACCCATATCATGTCAAATGGCTTGATGACAATGGAACCCTCAAGATCAAACACAAAGTCAATGTCTCCTTCAACATTGGCCAATATGAAGATGCCATCAAGTGTGATGTGATGACAGTGATCGCGTGTCACATGCTACTTGGGATACCATGGCAATACGATAGAGGAGCCATACATGATGGTACCACCAATCAATACTCCTTCGGCTAGAACGACAAGACATTTGTGCTCCAACCTATGACGCCAAGCTAGTTGTTGCTTCCAACAATGTCAACCATACTCAAGATAAAGCAAGCTAAGGACCCTTGTGAGATGAGTGGTGAGAGAGTGAACCACAATCAAGTGAGTGAGTGCCACAAGCCTCAAATGAGTGGAATAATCATGAGTTACACAATGCATGCCACCAAAAGTGGGAAGATAGATTTGAGTGTGACCCTAACAATCTATCATACAATTATCTCTCTTTGTTGCCAATTTTGCAAGGTACCCAAGATAGACCACCACCTCATCGGAACATGCTATAAGATCTACGACCGCAACATGAAGACAAGCACAACCACAAGCTCTTCTACAACTTGGCACAAGGCTTCCACACTAGAGATTCATTTTCATACAAGATCGAGAGCACATGCACATCTCTTGCCTTGTATGATGAAGGAACATTGTCGAGGTGAACCTGTTTTCAAGCGGGGGGAGGTGATGTAGCCCAACACATGACAATCACCATTGGTCCACATCATGTCACGCCAACCAAGGTGAATTCCTTCCATATCTTGCCTTCCATTGGTTATCATGTGAATGGGATCCTACTTGAGATGAATTCCTATTGTATTACTAGGCCCATGACCATGATGCCAAGAGGATGAGACAAGGATGCCCCAGGAGCCAAGACCCCAAGCAAGAAGTAGGGAAAAGGAGACGAAAGAGGGATTCCGACGCCAGTCCTGGCATCATCGGATCCTCCACCGAATCATTCTGGTGCCAAACCCGACGAACCGGATTGTCCACTGGAACCAAACCGGTTGCCCTCGAAATACCCCGCGCCACACCAAAAACCGTGCTAGTACCCTGATATGACGAACGCCGGACCAAACTGACGATGACCAAAACTTTCTGGCATAATTTCCGGTGCCGCCAAACTTACCCTTCCGCGCACTGTTTCAGGTTTGATGCCTTAGAATATTCCTCCTACCTACCCCTTCGGCCCTAGTACTATAAATAGCTCCTTGTGGCTTAGATCTAGGTAGAGATGATAATGAATTGAGTTGAGACTCATGGCATGTGCCAAACCCTGGATGGTATCCCCCTCTCTGGATTGAATCTACGAGTTGCATTAAGGCCCTCCTCAAGTAATTGGTCTCTCCTATTTCAAGGATTCTAGTAGTGCTTGGTATTTCCCCTTTGGGATTCTTCTTGGTTGCTTGATGGTTGTGAAATATAGCCATATTCACCCGCATTTAAATCTTATTTTCAGTCAAGAAATTGACTAAATAACTCTCTAGCCTTGCTACTAACGACTAATTATTTCAAAGATGTGCAAATACTTCTCTTGATTTGTGATGTGCAGACAATCATGCCTTTATGATGATATTAGGAGAAATTACTGAAGAATATATCATTGCCAACACAACCAAGTCAACCAAGGGCAAAAAATATGCTTCTAGGATGTGTAACGAGTATCGTTACAGACAAACCCCGCCCGTGTCGTCCGTCCGTACTACACGATGGAGCCTTCCTTAGGTAAAACGCAACTACTTATGTGAAGGAGGCGACACCATTCGAGGAGAGACACACCCTCAAGCCACCACAGAACCCATTCTCCATCCAGATCTCATCCATCACATACCGAAGGGGATCCATTTCACCATAGTTCATCACATACATCTCCTACCTCCTTCATAGCCATAGAAATTATCTTATAATAGAGACCTTCTTGCGAATTGGTGACCATTGTAAGACTATTTGATTTTAATCTAAATATTTTACCAATGACTTATATTGTTGATCTTGTTACTATGAGTGATTAGTGCTCACGGGCTGCGGGCTGGGGTGAAGCCTCGCAACGTCTATGTGCATATAATCTTATGGGAATATTGTGTAGTGATTGAATAGGAGATTTGTTATCTTTGTCTCTATCTCAATCCGAGAACTTGTAGGTAGCCAAGGCCCCGCGAATTGATCAAGGTGTGAGGTGACATGAGTGGAGAATATCGCCTAACATGTGAAACCTCAGTGACAGCAAGGGGGTACTGTATTCGCTTAGTGATCCGCTTGGGATCAACAGTAACATCACTTATCTTAATGCTTTAGTCTGTTTTAATTAATAATTATTATAAACCGTTGTTTCGTGGTATAACGGTTGGACCAAAAGACTTGTGGTCACGTCGCTGGAATGCGAGAAGGCATTGGCAAAGTTATAGGAGCACGGAGAGCAGACATATATGTGATTACGGAGTATGTATCTACATGTCAGTGCCTCGGACAATTTCCACATGCAAAGAAAAAGAAAAGGAAAATGTATATGTGGTAGTTGACCGTTCACATGCACATACACTACACCGGAATTCCCATGAAAAAGCGAGCTTAGGAGAAATTACTAGATTCTCGTTCTAAATAGAATTCCTATGGAAATTTTTTGTGCTAATTTATATATAGACTCTTTTGATAAATGCAAAACTAGATCTGGAATGTCCTTGCACCTTTTCCACCCATCTTTAGATGCTGATTATTGTTGCAAATCTTTGCTGCTCTACAAGTCTTTTAACCCTAACTTTAAATCAATTATAATTGTGGCTTGGCACTAAAAAAAGATACAGTACGAATTTTTCTACCAATGCCAAATCATTTCATGCCTAAGGTTTTCTTGGTAACAATTAGATTGCTGTAACGTAGCAGCACCAACGAAAAGATATCAGGTCGAGCTCAGCTGATAGAATCAGAAAAGGAGGAAAGAATTTCCTTTCGATTGGCTGCTCACCGTGAGAATCTTGTGTGTAGATTAAAGAGGATATTTGAGCCACCAAGGGTGTGGGCACGCATGGACCATGCCACATTTTATTTATCATTTTTTCCCGTTCTTGGATCTTGACTTTAGGGGCACTGTTGGTGTTTTTGGACTTTCTATAGGATTAGTGTAGTTCTAGAGAAGAATCATGTAAGTTATTGGGATCGCTCCTCAATTAACTCCGGCCATAAAACACCGTCGAACCTAGGACCATCCACTCGCAACATACTGAGCTCTCAAAATAGGTGAGATACCACCCTCGCCAATTCTACTCCTCCATAAAGCACCATGGGCATGGTTGATGTGGAAATTATACTATAGCTTAAGCTTGAGCAAAGCGAGCCATCTGAGTCCATCTACCCGTGCGTGCGTTTGTAGCCGTCTGATTTTCACTTTGAGTCATCTCAATCGTGTAGTTTTAGATGTTGACCGAAGTCTTACGAGCTGAACCCTCCCGTCCCCGCCCCTACCCCCACCTCCATCTCGATCCCGTTCCCCTCCACCCGAGCTCCCGCTTATCCCAGCCCCTCCCCCGTCTCCCCCAGCAACATGTGCCACCCCCTTCGCTCCCGAGCTCTCCCTCTCACCTCTGCTCCATCCGCCCCTTCACTCACGATAACCTTTTCTCACATCATCTCCTCCCCTCCGGACCTAGTGTGGTCCCTTGTGTGAAACCCTAGCATGGGGGGGGGGGGGGGTTGAGATGGCACCTTTGAGTCTGCTCCTCCTTGCCTCCAGCATCCCACCGATGACCGGGACTCCACCCCGGTGCCCCTCCTCCCCCACCAGACCCTCTTTCTCGAGAAGCTCCTCCCCCACAGTCAAGCTCCGCCACTAGGTACTTTCCCCCGCCGGTCTCCGCTTCTTGGTCGCTCACCCCGCAACAAGGCATCGCCCGGAGCTTGTGGCGGCACCTCCGGTTCTTCTAATGTGCCTTTTCCTTTCCCATGGTGTGTTCTCCTCGCCTCCCCTTCTCCAAAGGGCTGCCTCCTCCAGTCTGTGGTTGATTTGAGGCCACTTGTCGGGCATGCTACCGCTGCATGTAGGCCTATGTTGCCCCGTGTTTTGTGGGATACTGAGGACTAGCTTCGTGTCTGACGGGCAACTGGCGGGCGGTGTGTGCTGCTATTCCACGCAAGGTACTTTCCTCTCTCTCAACACCCCTGTTTTCTTTTAGAAGAAGCAAGAGCCATTTTCTCTCTAATCAAGAAATGGTGAAGCCAATTCGATGGAAAGTAAATCATAGTTAGGGATAACAATAATATGAGATATATCAGGAAGCTCTGGGAACCCGATCGATCTGTGGTTCCCGTCTGCTCCGTCCTCCCTCCCATGGAACTACGGCCGCCGCGGCCCACAGAGCCCGCGTCGGATCCCCACCTCCATCACCAGTAGGCGAACTCCAAAATTTTGCTCCCCATGTGCCGACTGGAAGAGGAACATGAGGGCGCCTGGTGCCCAGTCTCCCTGGCATTCGATCTTCAGGACATCGTGTTCTATGAGGTGAGGTTGTATGTTGTCGCGTTGTGTTGCGCTATCTCTCTCTGTCCCATTCAATTCCTTGTTGAGTATGAAGGAGACATGGCCCAGAGCAGGTAGGCAGGAGGAGCTGCTGTGGCGGCGTTTGGTTGGGAAGGACATGACATACTTCGATCTAGAAGGGATCAATGAGCAATCTCACCAGGTTAGCTGATTTGACGCCTTCCCCTACTTCTTTTTGCAACTCTTCTCAGTCGATCGGCTCCTACTAATTTGTAAGGAAGTATACTTAGGTTCGAATGGATATAGGTTTTAGCTTTCTGTACTAATGACACATTCATGAATTGTCTCCTTGTGCAGATGGACTGATATGTCTTCCCACCATTTCAAGTCGACTTGCATTTTCCGGGACAAGGATATCACAAGGTATTTGTTCCAAAATTGAATTTTGTGTAATTTCCTGCGGAATTATGATGCGCATTAACTTCTAATTTTCTGTGGTATCGTGGTGTGTATGAATATGTGTTGAAGAACCTATGCTTTTACGGACCAGATAGATGCTTTTGTATTACATTTTTCTCTAGCAGGTAAAACGTGGCATTGGGAAAAAATTCAATAGCATGGAAAAGAAATGAGCGAGATCAATTAGGCTGATTACACTTTGCTCTTTTGTAGGTTCTCCTCCTCACCTCCAACGACGAGCTGCATCACCGTCTTCTCTTCTCTCACACACCGAGGGTGATGAGCTCCACCACTGACTGCCGTCTAAAGATGCCCATCGGCCGCTTCGCCTAAGGTGATCAGGCGCTCTCCCCATTGTCCTATTGTTCTTCTTAGATAGAGAAATCTTAAGCTGTACATGGGCCAGGGCACCACAACCCCACGTGGCCCATGAGGCTATTCCAAAGGGCTAGAGTTTACTTGGGGGAGGGGAAGCACCTTCTTGGAGAAGGGGGTCCCCTTTGCCACCACCTCCTCTTCTTGGAGGAGAGGCAAGGGATGGCCGACCACCCCCACTCCTATAAACGAGGGGCAGGGGATGGGGCGCAACACCCCTTCCTCCTGGCACATCCCTCTCTCTCCCGCATACGTTCCCTCCATCCTATCGTAGTGGCTTAGCAAAACTCTAGAGAATTTATCCACCATATACACCATAATGTCATTGTGCTATCGAGATCTCACCAACCTCCCCCCTCACTTGCTAGATCATGAAGGATGAGACGCCATAAAGATGAACGTGTGCGAATCTCAGAGGTGTTGCTCATGTGGTGCTGCATCGGATTGATCTGCCGAAAGTATAACTACATCATCCACGACCTTTAGATCGTTAATGCATGTGTTCTTCGAGAGTAACTAGATCTGAGCCTTCTCACTACTAGCATCTCATAGATCCGATCTTGGAATTTCTTTCGTAGTCTCGTAGTTAACCTTTTTGTTTTCCCTACTATGAACCGTTCACGCGGATCACGGAGTAGGATAGTGATTGAATTAAGATCGCTAGTGCGTGAAGTAACAAACTTCTAGAGAGTGCAATAAAGTGGCTTGTCACTCCCTGTTCTAAAAAAGAACAACGATTGCGGTGGAAAAGAAAATCCATAAAGACCTGTACCGCAAAGGCTGACAAACATAGTTTTTCAAAATAAGCTTGACCTTTTCAAGAAATGTTTTCAGAAACTTGCATTAGGGTAGGACCTTTGGTCCACGACTATAGATAGTGCATCAAACGCCCACTGTATCAAACTTGCTGAGTACGTTGTACACATCAGCACCTTCTTAACCCATGCTGGATTCTGAAGAAGTCAAGGGCATCATCCAAACCCAATAAGATGCAAGGGAGGACAACTACGAGGAGCCGAAGCTATTTAACATGACCAATATAGACAATAATTGTATCAAAGACGGCGGAGACCATTACGAAGCGTAGAAGGGGAGCAGTCTCCAAATTATAGAACATGTAGTTGTAGAGTATTGATGTAGCAACAATTGCAAGCCATGTAGTAGTAGAGGTAGATCTAGTTGTAGAATAGTGTACGAATTGTTTTTGATTTCTTTTATAAGGAACCTACCTGACTTGCCTCGTGTCGAGGAGATTACAAAGATCTTTTGTATAGATCTAAAGGACATAAGATTTGGGGAAAGGTGTTTCAAGAGTGTTATGTCAACATGTGCGTACTACAACATATATTGGTGTGATGTGTCATCGCATGTAGGTAAACTGTACTAAATATTATGAAAATATGGAGATGTGAAATGGTCAATTAGCATATACGAGGAAGCATATAGTTCCTCTGACTCAAAATAGATGTCACAAATTTTGATACATCTAGACAATATTTACCTCCATTCTAAAATATAAGATGTTTTATCTAGACGCCTCTTATGATTCATTCCAAACCTACACACAAAAGATGTCTAGATACATTCGCTTTGCAAAAGCTAAAATATCTTATATATTAGAACGGAGGGAGTATATTCGTATATCTAAATTTAGATAAATTTCCGACCTCTAATTTAAGACAGAATGAGTACAACGTATTTATCGTGACAAATTTCTCTTATTTTTCTTCTCCCAAACTGCTCAATATTTATATGGAATTAAATAAAGAATATATTGCCACCTTGTTCGTAACGAAACGAACGTGCAATGTTCGTGGAATCAATTCGTCAACTCAAATTCTAAAACGCTGTGGATTTCTGGGTGGGCTACGATCCACCTATAGGTGACCAGTTTCTCCGTCGTTACTAGCAAATAAACTATCCTAAGACGTAGGCCAGCAGGCTCCAGGTGGACGCGGACCTTCCCTGCAGCATCACCACGACTTTGACGAACAAGACCGGGACGTCGAACGCGAGGAAATTTAATGTACACTTGGTGTGCATCCGTACTCTTTGCTTTGTTGAAGACGGCAGAATTTTGTGAACTTCCATTCCGTTTAGCCTTTCGGAGGAAACCAAGTGAAATATTCGTGGAGAAATAAAGATATGTTGGTCATTTCTTGATCTAGTGAAATCTCAATTGATTTATGCGGATGACCACTCATGTTGTATCCATCCTCATCCACACACATAGGGATTATGTGCCTCAACATCATTTACTTCTACTCCTAGCATATGCTAGTGCTACAAATAAATTGATGTCTCAGTGGGACTTTATTTGAACGTGAACTTTTTATCAGGAACGTACTTAATACCTTTGATCCCTATTCCTGAAAACATGCTCCCATATTACAGTTTTTCAAAAAATAAAGTGTAGATGCATATTGTGATAGATGATATATGCACTAGCAAAAAAATGCTTCCAATTCAAAAAGGGAGTAAATTTGGAATTTGTATCAGTCAAACATTTCTAAGCTAGTTTGATCATCTATGCGGAAAAACTTACTAGGGTCGAATTGTTCTTTCTGGATTTATTATGAAATAAGATGTTATAATGAAAAAAAATTATATGTCTCGACACCGATATATTGTGATATCATTTTGCAGACCATGTCGATATCCACAAACTAACTTTTGGATTGATATATTTATAAACTAGATAATACCCCGCGACGTTGCGGCGGTACTATAATACAGATTGAAATTGTTGAACATGGAGTGAAATGAGCAATATAGAAAAAAATTGTTCAACAAATTACAACGCATGACCCGGTATGATATAACAAATAACCCACGGATCTCGTAAACATCGGGAAAATAGACTCCCATGTGGTACAAACAAAATAGTAGCATAATCAAGCACACTTTAATAAGTACCAAATAGCATATACAAAGTATGATATCAACAAAAGGGTATATTGTATATACAAAGAAAAATAAATGGTATCTTTAGTTTGGGCATAACAAAAACTAAGACTGTGTCGTTCAGATTTTATAGTAGGTGGAAGGTCTACCCGAGCTGATGTACATGATTTGGATGGAAGCACACTCATATATCGTTATCAAGTTAATAATTTCTGCAAGAAAGAACATAAACACTGGATTCACTTCAAGCAGTGATTGAAGAAGTGAAAAGCAATATATTGCAAAACAGCCTATGTTTGATCATCCAAAGAACAGTGTATGAACAAAGAAATTTAAAAATAAGATAGTGTGATGATGTTGTATAAGAAAACTGAAATTATTTTATTTTGCTTCGGTTAGTCATCTACAAAACTAATTAAATATAAGAATTATTTGTTAGTTTGCTCCTATCTGCTATAATCTAAGGACCGAAAATAAAAGGTAGCATTTTGAAGCAGCCTTTTAACTTGTGAGTATTATTTCCCTTCACAATCAGATAAAAAGGAAAGGAGTAATTATATGTCAGAACGGTAATATTTACCCATGATCTAAAAATTCAAACCTTCGGTGGTCACACATTTAAATATCTGGCAAACCTAAACATATCAAATGTAAACAACTCTTGCTCTTTTACATGAAGTTCAGTTCTGGTATCCACCTGAACCGAATAGAGAAGATAATTGAAAATCAAGTTCAAATACAGTAAAATAATCAAATGCTTGTAGTAGTGCGTTGAAATTTATGCCCAAGAAACAAAAATGGAAGAGGCACATCTCGTCACCATGTAATCTTTGCTAACTGCTTGTAGAACTCTTTAAGAAGGGAATACCAAATGACCGATAGCTGGAACTTGTCCAATATGGAGAGTTGATCACTAGTAGCAGATTGATGGGCGTTGTCCTCAAGACTCTGACACTGCTCCCGAATCACCAAGACAGAGAATCACTAGGATGGTTTGTATGCCCTTCCAGAGCCAGCACACCAGGAGGCCCGCCATCAAGGCAAGATGGATGGCATGGTAAATCGCCGTCAAGGCCGATGCAGCAGGACCACGAATCAGAATGCACAACTGATGCAGAGAACCAGCGTATCAGAACTCAGCTATGACTACACCAGCCATGCTTGGACTCATGGGAAGAGAGCGAGAGGATATTCGGCGATGTGCTAGGTAGGCATGTGGATTTTAGTTACCGGACCATATCAACTCTCGTTTGTTGTGGTTGTTTCATTAATGAGTTTAGATCTTCTCCCTCTAAACACTTTCATCGGTTTCTCTTTATGTAAATGCATGAAATTAAGAATCCATAGTAATTCCTCATAGTTGTTCTCCCATCATTTACCTTACATCTCATCTCATTTTTCTACAAAAAACCAACGAGATGTAGGTTCTTATTTGTTGTTGTCCCATTTTCTACTCAAGCATAGTATTTTAAACCTTGTACAATATTCATTTTGTTGCTCTACCGTCTCATTGTTATACAGTACGTACGGTTGGGATAAGAGATAGAGATAATATTGATTTAAATGTAATGATCTTCTTGTAGTCCAAGTCTCCCCTCTGTGTACGTCTGTATAAACCCCACAAGGGTCATTGTAATATACTACAAAAATATTAGGAATTTATAAATTTTTACATGGTATCAGAGCGGTTAGCCTCACGGCGTCGATCCTAGGTTTCTCTCCACTTCCGCAAAGCGCGCTGCCCCAGGGAGATCATCTCCTCGGGGGCGCGGCACCCGGTCTCGATCAAAGATCGGATCGGTTCTTTAGACTAGATTAGATTCAATCTCAAAATTTCCCAATTTCTAGATTAGATTCAATTAACCAAATAAAATCCCTAAACCACTACCCGCAAATCTTCGGTGAAATCAGTGCAAATCGGTGGCGGCGTCGGTTCCAGCTTCGCAACGTCGACAGGCCGGCCTGCTCCACGTCTCACGCCGGGATTAATACCTGCGTGGTGACCCACCAGCCGCACGACAATGCTGTCCAAAAGTTCAAGAAATTGCCACGCCCTCCACTGCAGGCACGCACGCACTCGGGACTACAAGCATCAAATCCATGCGCTAGATGACAAGCAAGGTATGCATGCATCAGAAGATCTCTCGTATACTAGTATATGCGTCTGTGCTGCGACATGGAACCAGCCGGAAGACAATCTGCATCGAGTTCGCCCCATGCGGATACCATGGACGACAGGTTGCAGTAAGATCTACACCTTCATCGATACGCGACCGCCGCGATCTTCTCCAAGCTAACTCTATCGCTCTCGCATGCCGGCGTCTATGTCAAGTTGTTGAAGAGGCGTGACTACCTGACACCAAGATCTGCACCGCTTCGAGATGCAACTACATCAACACAATCTACACTGCATTGAGCGCGACTACACCGACACCAAGATCTGTACTGTTTTAGGACACGACTACACCGACATCAAGATCTGCACTGTATCAAGCCGGACTACATCGATCCGAACATCTACGTCAAGCTGTACGACTACACCAAGATCTTTGTCGAGTTATACATCGCCAACAAAAATCATCGCCAAGATCTATATCATGTGGTCCAAAACCGACGCCGCCGCAGCCTGGCGCTCTGCTAGGGCGATCACACGATCGCCTCGCCCGCCTGGTTAAATCCTCGCCGCCGCCGCAGCTACCTGTCGCCGCCGCAATATGACAAAACCCGACACAAAAACCCGTCGCCGCCGCAGATCTCTGCCGCTGCCGCCCAAAAACCCGCCGCCGCTGCAGATCACTGCCGCTGCCGCACACAAAAACCTTCAACCCTACGATAAAACGCGCAATTTTTTGCGCCTCCGGCGCTATCGGCTATACCGACCACAACAACCTCGATCACGGCTACATCATGCTTGGCTACCTCGACATCGACATCAAGAACAACGTCTACATAAATTTAGGAACTCAAGTCAGCAGCGTCCGCGCCGTCACTTGCATCCACGCCACTCTCGCTGTGACTGCGGGAGGGAAGAGAAGGAACCAGAATGGGACGATGATGATGACAAGGTGGAGAAGGCGACGGACGCGCAGGACTTCTCCAGTCGCAAGCGTCCTCTTCTCTTCCGCTACGACTGAGGGGGAATGTTAGACAGTATGTACGGTTGGGATAAGAGATAGAGATAATATTGATTTAAATGTAATGATCTTCTTGTAGTCCAAGTCTTCCCTCTGTGTACGTCTATATAAACCCCACAAGGGTCATTGTAATATACTACAAAAATATTAGGGATTCATCGTGGAAGACCCACTCCTCGACTAGGAGTTTAAACATCCATTTTCTTATACTATCACCCCCACATTTATGTTTATGTTTATCACCCGACAGAAATCCAAACAATACTATGTGTGCAACTCTCATTGATGAGTTTGGGTCCCTCACCACCAACCAATTTAAGTTCGAGCTCCTATATATAGATAGCATGATTGCCTTCCTTCTGGAGTGAACTACATATCTAGTTGGAGAAGGAATCTATCATATATACATGCATATATAGTTTCTCTATCATTTCGTCTACTGCTCAACTATACACACCTCTAGTTAACTAGGAATGAGAGGTATTAGGAAGATTTCTAGCCGCGTGTTTTGAACAGTACAAGGCAATTATTTTCACAATGTCCAAGAACTCATAAAGAATCTACTAGAATATGGCATCATTGTCCAACTTGTACATGTTCCGACAGGCAAAATGAGGGACTGCGTAGGAGATCTAACCCTTGTTCAACCGCAGGCTAGGCCATAGAGACGCTCCCTGTAAAAACAATAGCTTGCAGAGGACCGGGAAGCATTTAGCTTTCATGACTTGACAAACCATGTCATGGTTGATGCACATTCTAGTATACATTTGGTGTTGGGGTGTGCATCCTTACTCTTTGCTTTGTTAACGATTGAAGAATCTCATGAACTTCTATTCAGTTTTGACTTTTGGAGGAAAACAACGGCGATATTCGTGGAGATTTTAAGATCGGATCTAGTGAAAATTTTAACAGATCCACTGGATGGCCACTCGAGTTGCATCCATCCTCATCCACACATAGTGAGCCGTATTATTGTGTGACTCCAACGTAATTTTGTTCTGCTCTTGGCATGTGCTGTTACAAACGAAAATAGTTTTTTGGATCTGATTTGAACGAGAAAATTTTATTAGGAATGATTTGGTCAACAGGAAGCTCCGTAGTCTTACGAAGAAAGAATATGGCACACTGGAAGAAAAATACTGTACGAAATTGATCAATTATTCATTTGAGCCATTTTCATATGAACATGCTCCACATGTTTATCGATAAAATCATAGTTGTATATTAGGATACACAATTGATGCACTAGCACAAAAAATACACCAACCACTTCTGGTCCAAAAAGTAAGTGACTGCGGCATTTGTATCAGCAATACATGTATTACAACAGTTAGAACATCAAATTGATAGTTTTTATCCATCATGAAATATGTTGGTATAATTCATAATTTTTTATATGTGCCCGCACATAATTAAACAAGGTGATAGTGATACCATCTTGAAGACTATGTCATTGTCCAAAAACCTTGCTTTTTGATAGAAGATATTACAAAGATATGTCAACTTGTGTCCCATGCTAACAAAGAAGTACAGATAAAATTATTACATCATGCTTTTTTTTATAAATGACACACAAACGAGAGCCTATCATTGGCTAAAATTCATAGATTCTATTATACACCAAAATTTCTGAATAACACAGCTAATTAAGGTTTCAAATTCCATTATTTCATTGATGATTTTTTATCATCTCCTTCCACCTTCATCTGTTTCACATTATTTAATTACATGAAATAAGAATCCTAGTAATTACTCATAGATGTTGTCGTGTCCTTTACCATATATCTCATCTTCCTCGTTTGCTATAAAAATGACTAGATGGTGTTGAGATGTAGGAACTTATTTGTTGTATCGTTTGTGCTCAATCCGCTCCTAGATTATGCACGTGTTTAAACTTGCCTCATCTCCATTATGTTGCTCTGCATCTCCTCGCTTGGCAGAACCACTCCAAAACTAGGAGTTAAACATCCATTTATGTTTATGTTTAGTACTTCGCTAGAAGTCCAAACAATACTCTGTGTACAATTCCCATTGATGAGTTTTGGTCTCTCACCTACCATTTTCAGTTTCAGTGTGTAGAGACAGCATGTTCCCCCTCCTCCTTTGTTAAACTTCATGTCTCTCTAGAGGGGATCTAGCATATATAAATGCATACATCTGTTGCTCTGTCATCTCGTCTATTGCTCAAGTATACACATCTAGTTTTTTTAGATGAAGTATACACATCTATATATAGAAAATTAGGAACGGAAATTGTCAAGAATATTTCTATACAACATGCCTTAAGCGGTACAGGACAATTGTTTTCACAACGGCCTGCAATTTTTCTTGCATCTACTGTTTGCAACAATCAGGAAATGGAAAAGAATATCATACTCCCTCTGTCTGAATTAGATTGTACAGATATATGTGAATCTAGAGAAATACATCTTATTCGAGACGTAGGAAGTAGAAGTGTAAAGTTGTTCCATTATCATTTCGCGACCGCCCGCATTCGCCACACCATAAAATCTTTTCTAGCTTAGGAATAGGTCACTACTCTAAAGGCCCTCGACTACTCGATTCTAGAACCATTCAATCGCAACACTCAGTGTTAACAGGGAATGCGTCGTGTGTGCATCCTCCATACAAGCAATGCTATTACATTCCTTTACTTTGTTGGATGATGGAAGAATCTTGTGAATTTCCATTTAGCGTTTCCTTCTGGAGGAAAACAACCGAAATATTCGGGGAGAAATGAGGATATGTTGGTCATGATCAGATTTTGTGAGATCTCAATCACTCCATTGGACGGCACCCATCAAGCTGCATCTTTCCTCATCCACACATAGTGACTCCATCTCACATTGGAAGGGGAAAATACGAACTTGATCAATGGTGCATTTGAGCCCCATTCGTAAAAACAAGCTCCACGTGTTTATATTGATAAAATGTAGATGCATATCGTCGTCATACACCAATCAAGAAATGAAAATATACGGAAAGCAAGTTCTATAGCTGCATGATCACCCAATGTTTGATGTTCTAGCCAGTTTAAGATTGTACGGTAGCTGTTTCCTCACTCTTTCCAAAACTAGTTGTATTTGGAGTACAAGAAATATTCACATCAAGAAAAGCTAGCTTCATTGACTGCACCTACAAATATTAATTAGTCATCAGTATTAATCAAAACCAGAACTACCTACCTACACGGATAGCTTGTCTGCATTCAGGAGTTGAAAACAGCACGACATTTTCCTCATTCCATCTGCTCCTTGATCCGGCTGAAGAAACACCAAAATGACCACATCAAATTAACCCGAGAAGTAATAAACTAATAATCACTCAGTCCTAGTGATGTTCAACCCGAGAAGTAATAATCACTCAGTCCTAGTGATGTTCCAGTGGAAATCTAGATGGATACGTTCAAAAACTTTTGTCTCTTGCTACAGCTACCCAATGTTGATTAGTCTCGGTATTACATGGCCATGCCTGGACCCAATTTTCTTGACAGCAATACTAGCTACTCCCTCCGTCCCAAAATAAGTGACTTGAGTTTATTTAGATTCACATGTACCTATATACTAAAACGTGTCTAGATACATCCGAATCTAGACAAATCCAAGTCACTTATTTTGGGACGGAGGGAGTATTATTTAAGAACTTTCAGTCCTGATCAACGCAAATATAAAAGTAAATTTCAGAATTTAGAATACGGTTGTCTTTTCTGTCCACATTCAGGTCTCTATCAGCCTGAAAAAATTAACAATCTGACTCAAAGGTGGCCTCTGGTCAATTTTTCAAATACCATCCACTACTTGATAAAAAGGCTCACGGTTTATTTCATGAGTATTCGGTACCAGAACAGACAGAGCAAAATACATCAAGTGCCCATGCCAGATGCAGAAGCTCACGGTTTCAGAATGGAAAAACCTCAAAAGCTCTGAGCTGTGAAGGACAACAATGCAGGAGGTACACGGAACAATTTAAGTGATGCTCCTGTAGAAGATTCACATCAAGAAAAGCCATCTTAATGACTGCAGCTACAAAAAATAATTAGTGCGCAGTGGTAATCATAAAACCAAACCACCCAGACATATATTTTATTACTCCTTCCGAGGCAAAGTTCTGCCTAAACCCACGGCAATTAATCGGATCGGAGTTTGTATATATCTTGGCAATACTGCATAACAAAGAGCACCAGAACCACATACCCACGCGCATAGGTGGTCTGCATCCAGGTATCCATCAGTCTATGTCTGGTAGTGGAATCAGATAACACTAACTTGTTTAAATATCACATGGAACATCACAAACTAGTGGCACAAATAGTATCATGCAAACATGTCACAAGGTTCGGATAATACAAACATAGGAAGACTACTACAACCATGAGAACTAATCAAGACAGTGCACAAAATGAGATCCGCTGATTATCAAGAAATAGCTCCGAAACAAACCAAACCCTGAGTGAACATCAACACGCGAATGGATCTGGTAAATTAAAATCATGGGCATCCTTGATTTCCCGAATATTGCGCACACACATGTTGGTTATAAACTGAAACCGAGCGCCTCTTGAAGCCCTGTTCTCCAGCTGCAGCTTCCTACGATGTTCTGCCAAGAACTCCTCGTTGTAGTTCTTATCTTGGATACGAAGTGTCATTGACTCCAGCGCACTCGCATTCAACACAAAGAACGTCACAAAGTTAATCTGTGACCTGATGCCCCAATACCACTCAAACACTATTTTCTTCAGACGGATGTCATGGCATCTGATCAGGTTCTTGTGTTTACGAAGCCACAAATTGTTTGGCCCTGAGTTAGATGACTGAAAAGAACATAAACACATCAATAAATTAGCCTCTTCAGAACATAAGTAGATAAGAACAAACTAAGAATGATGCAGCAGCACCTGGATGTACAACTTCTCCAAGGACGGAAAGCATCTCATCAAGTCAATAACTGTATCAAGACTCAGAATACTCATATCAACAGCTAAAATCTTGATAGTGTGCACAGCCGTCATAAGGCTATAAATTTTCGATCCCTTTACCAAGCATGCAAAGAACAAATTAGGCTCAGAGGATATGCAATATTGCTACCGGCAGAAATGCATGTTGGAAGCCTTGTAATGGCGAGAAGTAGAAAGACCTTAGTTACCTGAATAACCGTGGAGCCAAACATGATTTTGGTGGGGGAATACGAATGGCAACACAAGGTCTCCAATTTAGGTGCGAAGTTAACCGATACATTCAGATGACTCCTCAAAACAAGCTGGAGCAAGCTCTCAAGAGAAGGGGCATTGTCGATGTCAAGTTGCTTAAACTCACGCTCACCCCTCCGATAATATTGAGCACGCACGCTGATGCTTCTCAGGCTAACAGAATTGATCCTGACACAACTGAACCCAAAGCTCTCGTGTATCATCAAGCACTCCAGAACAGGGGACCCGACAATCATGTGCTACAGGGAACACTCTGAGATCCTGACCTCTTCAAGTGTGAGCTCCTTAAGGTTGGGGAACTGAAGCCCTTGGAGGACGTCAGGGAGCTGGCAACTAGTAATGGTGACACCACAGAGAGTAGTGGAAAGCCAGAAAATGGATTCAGACAGCAGCTGCACAGGTAGGTGATAAGCTGTGGGATAACATAAATAAAGCTCCTCGAGGTTGGCCACGGCGGGTGACCGGAGCCAGGCGTCCAGGGTATCCGCTCCGTAGCTGATCGGTCCCCTGGGGGTGCAGAAGCGTCGGCCGGGGCCCTAGGGGTGCAGAAGCGTCGGCCGGGGCCCTGGTGGGAGGAAAGGATGCGTGATACGACACCGGCGAGTTTATCCTCACGCTTGACGAGACCACGACAATCTAGGTTGAGAGGGGCGGAGCGCCACAGGTGGCGCCACTGGGACGCGAGGATTTGGGTGCGAGCGACTTCCTTGGTGGGGAGGAGGGAGATGATGTCGCCGAGGACGGCATCCGGGAGATCGCTGATGCGGTCGGCACCTCTTCCCTCATCTTCACCCACTCCCCTCCTCCGCCTCCTCCTCCTCTGGCCTCCCACCTCCATTACCGCCGAGGGGGATTCTAGGGTTTGTTTCTTCAGCTCAA
Source organism: Avena insularis (assembly GCA_023614405.1). Taxonomy (NCBI): domain Eukaryota; kingdom Viridiplantae; phylum Streptophyta; class Magnoliopsida; order Poales; family Poaceae; genus Avena; species Avena insularis. The sequence goes on along the minus strand of CM042696.1, from coordinate 458,774,165 downwards.
GGAGGATCAATGTAGGGGGAGCAAGAGTGATTGGGGTTAGGTAGGTGAGATGCGGAGGACTATGAGGAGGATTTGCCGGTGCTAAGCACTAGAGGCGGCGCGGCCGTGTGGACGGCGGCCGCCGGCAGCGTGATCGGGCGGTGGCGGTGTGGTGTGCTGGGATGGGGAACCGGTATAGAATGGGGGAACGTATCCCATGAAACAAGCCAATTCATGCACCGGCTGCACCTATGGTCCATGGACCGTTGGATTAAAAAGACAAGGACATGATCGATGGTACATTTACATATCAGACCTTATTGTGTCGCTCAATCATGCAAATTGTCCTCCAGCCCAGTTCGTCTTCTTCCTTCTTTTCTGTACGGGACTACCGGGCAAACTTGATTTACTCCTTCCCATCCAAATTAATTGATTTGGATCTGTCTAGATTCGGATGTATCTAACACTAAAATATGTCTAGATATATCTAAATCTAGACAAATCGGAGTCAATTAATTTGGATCAGAGGGAGTAGTAATAATGCCCGGTCGCCTCTCCCGTAATTCCTTTCCCTATACCAAAGTTTCATGTTCCGATTCTTCATATGGAAACTACTGAGTAGATAGGTTCTTTTTGAGTTGCAAAATATACACTAAAATTGGTCTCAGATTTATGATCAGAACAGGGAGCACCTAGTTTTTTTTTATTTTTCTCCAATCTTAATACTGCGATTTGAGGATATAATTTTACCATTATACTTGCAGCTCATACATAAATTCCATGCACATACTTCTTGTATTCCTTGTGTGATTTCGTAAACAACGAGGGAAAATGCGTCTAGATCGGAAGTGGTCATAAACAGGGGACACGGGAAGAGGAGAACAAATCTTTGATCCTCGACGAGGCTAAGCCGCCCTCGAGCATACATCCTTGATTCAGACATGATTCTGTCGCGCACAGTAAAATCAGTAGATCTGGGGAGACGAGCGGTGGAGCTTCAATTCCAGTGATGAGGGGCAGGCACCTGGAGCAGTACGCGAGAGGGAAGGGAGAGAGAGTCTGGAAAGGACTATATTCACAAGATTCTGCTACACCTCGAGGTTTAATTTGCAAATGTGCCAGCAGCCCACCTCTTAGCTGCATCACGTCTCTTCTTGTCACATCCAATGGCCCATAATAGATCGGTGCAGCCGGTGCATGAATTGTCTCGTTTCATTGGATGCTCTACAAGGGCTGGTCCCACCTTAATTACTTGTGAATACACACCGTAGGGAAATTCTAATTCTTTGTGACTTCTTAAAAGACAATTTGGCTTGTGAGTACTGCACACCGTAGGGAAATTTCGTTAGAAAACATCTTAAATGAAAATGTATGTACTCCCTTATTAATTCCAAATTATAAAAGGTTTTTGTTTTTTTAAATGCATGTATCTAGAGTTCTAGACGTCTTTTACCGTGCAGGTTCAGAACAAAATAAATGAAGCTACGCATTAAAAAGAATCCACATACATATATTTCAAAATAATAAAACATCTTATATTTGAAACCTGAAACCGAGGGAGTACAACATAAAAGCACAAGACCATGTATAGAACCACCATATATATAAATAAATATATATATGCAAAATAGTCATCCGCTCTGAGCATATCCATCCACCCATTGAATATAGCATAAATAAAGAGATCTATAGAGCACAAAGATGGAAAAAATAAACGGCATCTCAGCACATGCGACAACAACGACGTTACATCGAGAGAAATGTTTGCCACCCAAAGAGTCACACAACTCGTTTGCATGCATAACACCGTGAACATAGTTTTTGGTGCTGAACCCCACCCCCACCCCCACACCCCCCACTAGAAATTTAGTTGCATGCTATTGCTATGGACCTTGATCAGTTTTAGAGGTTGATTCTTTCTCCCGCACGAGCGAGTAAACTTCTTCCTGCATCCTTTTTTACGATGGATGGCAGCCATACGATTCTCAACAATTAAATGTGGTTTGTACCACAAAGGCCATGCAGTTTGCATTGCCATGAACATAGTTTTTGATGCTGAAAATTTCTCCCCCAGCTGAAAATTTATTGCGTGCTATTTTAGTATGGACCTTGGTCTCTATTAGACGTTAAATTTTTCTAGAGAACTTCTTCTTGCATGTTATATTTCCGATGGATGGCAGTCGCACGGTTGTTCACAACAATTAATTGTGGTTTAGACCACAAGGGTCACGTGGCTCTTTTGGATGGGAACACAATGAACATAGTTTTGGCACAGAAAATTTCTGCCCTAGGTCTCGAAATTTATCGCATGCTATTTTGCTGTCGACCTTGTCAGTTTTAGACGTTCAATTTTTCTCCCGCACAAGGAAACTTCTTCTTGCATGCTATTTTTTTTTGCAATGGATGGAAGCCCAATGATTGTTCTTAACAACTAACTTTGGTTTGTACCACAAGGGTTACGCGGATCATTTTCATGCAAAGCACCATGAACATAGTTTTTGGTGCTGAAAATCTCAACCCTAGTCTGAGAATTTATTGCATGCTATTTTGCTATGGACCTTGGTTAGTTTTAGACGTTGATTTTTTCTCCCGCAGGAGGGAATTGCTTCTTGCATGCTATTTTTTCATGCAAAACAGCCAACAAGACATATCTTTGCTTGCAAAATAGCATATGGTGTAGCGCCGATGTGCTCTGCCGTTAATCACCATAACGTCGAAGGATTGCTATCGCATGGGAGGAAGCATGCGATCTCGATATCCAACGGCTAGCTACATATGTGCAGTTATCCCCGTCAGTAGAAAATCCACGTCGATAGATTAATATAGGTAGATCTATATGTCAATCTACATATTAACTATGGGGGTTACTGTAACATCTCAAAAATATTAAACCAGCTTATCAATTTCTAATCACCCAAGATTAGGGTTAACCAAAACATTTATCCCTAAACCCATATGAGTGCATGTGTGATTTCTATTAATGCATGAATGCTTGCATTTGCCATGATTGATTTCTATAAATGATAAGGATTAGTTTAAAGATGAATACCACATCATCTAGGTAAATTCCCAACAAAATCAAATAAAAAAAATCAAATGTGAAGCATAAGATCAAATGGTCATTTTGGCTAACATTAACCACTAGCCCACTTTGGGCATCTCTAATAAAAGATTTCCAACAGAAACAATTCTATTTCTTTTCTCCCCTTGCTAGACCAAGTGGGAATGAACCGAAGCAATCTTTACAAATCTACAGAAACCATTTTCAAATCTATTTGAGAGGCAATTCAAAATTGAATCAAGTGTAGGTACATAGATCACCATTTTACAAACAACACTCAAACCAACACCACTTGAAATCCCTAGCAACCAGAGATACTCAAGCATGTGACCAACACACCCACCAAAATTCATTCAAAAATTTGGATCTTTACTTCATGTGGCCATTTGATCGAACACCTAGCAGACAGAGTACGAGCTCAACCACTATTCACTGTTTTGATCAATCAATTGATCACCAATTGTACCCAATTCGACTCCATTACTCACCCATGACCATCCCCAATACCTAGCCGTGCAGTGGAGCCTCTCCCCTTCGTCGTTACACCAGTGCCATGTCGTACTCGAGCATGTCCATGCCGGTCGACCATGGACATGATGTCACACGCCGCGCCGCCCTCTCCCACGACTGCTAGCAAGTAGGCGTGACATCACCGCCCCTCTCTGTCCACCCCTTGACCAACGGCGAGCAGTGGAGAAGCCAGTAGCGCCGCGCCCATTTAACTCGCAGCCATGCCGAGCGCACCAGAGCGCCGAAGCCGCCTCGCATAGCCACGCCGCGCCTCGCTCTCTTCGTGCGTACCAATACTCGCCGCGTCACCAGTGATCTCCCAGACACGACCATTCTCCGCCGCGTGCCCCGTGACCACCGTACTCGATGACAAACACCGCCGTACCCGCACAAAGCATGGACCTCTCTCAACCGACTGAGACCACCCCTTGCAGCGCCACTACGCGCGTGATGATAGTCGCAGTCCACCGCGTCGGCCCATGCCATCCGCCATGCCTATCGCGACCTGTGGCAACATCGCCGACGAGCCCGAGTCATGCTGCACTGCCTCTCTCGCCGGTGTATAAATAGGACCCTCCCCAGACCTCAAACGGCACACCATTCCACTCCCCTCTTTCTCAGAAACATCCTAGACCCTTCCCCGGAGCAAGGCATGTACCACGTCGCCGAAATTTCACCGGAGCCCGCCGCTGCAGTGAAGGAAGGGTGTCGTAGATTGGATCCACCCCAGGAGCCGCGGCGACCACCATTCGACTCGCTGTCATCTACCAGCCCATTCGCCCCCATCACCGGACCTAGATGGAGCCCTGGTAAGCCTCCGACGACCCCCATTACCGAGCTAGGTTTAGGATCTAGCGAACCCTCTGCGACGTAGACGATGAACCTCAGTTGTCGATCTTGTTCTAATCATAGCGTTGAGAATTGCTGATACCGCTTCGCGTTAGATCTGTCATTGACGCGTGGGACCAGCTTGTCAGCATCCCGTTGCGTGCGCGCTGTGCAATTGGGCCGGCCAAGTTCTTTCCCGCGCATATCCCAGTGATTCAAACTTAGTTTTTCAATTTTATTCAAAACCCTATTCTGTCAGTAGATTCAAAATTGAATTCAGAGAGTTGTACTTAACCAAATTGCATGATTCCAATTTTGCTAGAAAGGTATTAAAAATATCTAATCACTCCTGTTGGATTCAAACCAATTGAAAATGTAGATCACCTATAGTAAAAATAACAAGACAGAGACTTTTACCACTTCAAATTATAAAATCAACCATAAATGCTTTTGAGTTGATTCCAACTCTCAAAAATCACATTTGCCATGCTCTACTTGAATATGTAAAAAGATTTGGTTTTACAGATATTAAACATGGACTAGTATTAAAAGAAGGTTATATAGGCATTTCTAGTCACTTAAATATTATTAAATAGTAATATTAAATCTTGTAATATATGCCCAACCCTTTTAAATCACATTCCCAAGTATTGGAATATATGGTGATGACATGTATTAATATGATCCCATATTTTAATTGGGGAATATTTAATCTTAAGTATTTTTAATGAGTAGAAATTACTTTTCCCAAATAAAATAAATAAGAATGTGCCATTATTGCATGTGATGTTTGAGATGATGCTAGATCATCTAGTATGATCCCTTGGGTGCTAAATAGAAGTAGTGAAGTGTTGTTTGTTATTGTGTACCTCGTATGTATTTATAGACGCTAGTACCAACCCGGGCTACGACGAGGAGAAGTACTTCGAGGAAGAAGAAGAGAACTTCAACGACTGCACCCAACAAGGAAAGCAATCCATGCAAGCTAACTAATGCAAGCCATATATGCAAGATAACCTAGGCAAGATGCACTAGGCATGCCTCGTTATGCAATATCAATTCTACCAATTACTAGTTTTTACTTGCAAGGTTTATTCTTTTCCCTTTACTAAAGTTCCTTACCTAGTTAATGAATTGTGATTAGTGGAAAATAGGATGGATACCATCAAGATCATAGAACTAGTCTTGGATACTTATACTTGATTAGGACCCCCTCAATAGTGATACCCTCAACACTAGTGGCTAGTGCTAAGCTAAAACTTGATCACTTTAGATGGGAACACTTGGAGAAAAGGATTATGAAAACCTTGGAATGGTGATTCATTCTATTTAAATGTTTTGACATGTGTTATGAAACACAATGGTTTGATGATGAAACTGAATGAGGCATGAGCCTTGACTTTGATAAAAACTGATGGTTGGGTTCAGATGCGATACCATTCCAATTTTACCGTACAACCACAATACCTGAGTTGGGTAGGGCTTAATTGGAAGCTTATATGTCTTAGTATGGGTTCCCTTGCGGAAGAGGTTGAGCTGATGCTACCTCTTGAATATGAATGTCCACCTATGTAGTACCCAGGATGGCAGATGGCCATGGCTGGGAGGCCAAACTCATAGGGGAGGTGCCTATACTAGGGTGTGTAATTGAAAGGTTAGGATTGATTATCCGCATACCAAGTATGATGATTCAGGGTTATCCCTGACGGATGTATCGAATCTGCAGAGTGTCAAACTATTCGAATAGCCGCGTCCGCGGTTATGGACAGTTGGAGTGGCCATACTGTTCTGTTGTTAGATGTTTTCAAAATGACTTGTGACTTGAACTATGACTTTGACTTAACCACCACAGAGTTGTGGATATGAAAACTAGGTTCCCACTTAAGTAATCTAGAGAACTAATATAGGCTTTACTATGAAATACTTATGAAATAAACCTGGCTTTTTGCAAACAAACCTAGAGCTTAAGATTCCTACTATAACTACCTTACTTATGTCAGTGATAGTTTGCGAGTACTTAAAGAATACTCATGGCTTTGTCCCTGGCTATTCCCATGGCCAAACTACGAAGAAGACTACCCGGAAGATGGACAACATGAGGCCTATGATAACTAGGATCATCTCCCATCGCCAGCATTGCCTGTGGCCATGAAGATGGAGTCTACTACATTATATTTCCACTGCTCTGATTTGTATTAAGACTTGATCATGAGATCAACTGTTTGTAAGACTATTACAGTTTGTAATGGATGATGTACTGTGGTACCAATTCTGTTATGTCTCGCAAAAATGGTAATCATGGGATTGTGATGTACGACATAACAGGCATCTGGACTTAAAAATCTGGGTGTTGACAAGTTGGTATCAGAGCCATCCTGACCATAGGAGACCCTAGTTAGAATGGACGTCTAAAAACCTAGTTTCAAAACCAAGTAATTGAGTATTTATGAAAACCTATTCTCACTCTTATCCTTGAGATTATTTCCAAATGGAGTTCACATGTTCCTCAACATTCTTACCATTCTACATAAAAATTGACACACTTGATCACCCCACTAACTTACTCATCTTAATTGCTTATAGATGGAGGTCAAATATTGCAAGTTTTACTAGTTGGGCAACGAAGGGTAGCTTATCTTTTAGAGGGATTTGGATCAGCTCTCGGAGTATCTTGGACGCCCGCACCCGGAGTTCTTCGGAGCACAGCTCAATGACCAACAAGGAGGGGAACTACAGTGGCTGATAGTGGAGGATCTGAGAGGAAAAATGGAGCCACCTCTTTCGGAGAAGATTCAGTTTAGCGTAAGGGAGAACAACTGGCTAGATGGACTAGTCAGGGCAATGCAGGAAGCTTTTGCATGTCTGTGTGCACAAAACATCAACCAGATCAACGGTACCCGCTTTGCCCACCATGCAAGGCATGACTCTAATGGACAGCCTTTGGCCATGTTGACACATCCGGAGTTGAAGCACCCCGTGGACCACCTGGACTTCATGTTGCACGAGACTCAGAAGGAGTTGGAGAACGCCCGTGCCTACGCCAACCAGAACCATGTGGAAGCCACTGAGAGGATGCAAACCCTCGCCATCCTCGCCAAGGAGCGCAAGTCACTTCATCGTCAGCGTGACAAGAAGGATCACATCATCTATTGGGGATATACTTTCCAGGTATCCTCACTGTGCCTCACTGACCAGGGTAACCCACTTCGGGTTAGAGCTTTGCTTCACGGGTGGCCCAATCAGGGAGAAGAGACAGAGTCCAGTCCAGCTACGGGAAGGCCTAGATGACTTACCAACATAGGCCCATAGTATTACTTGTAGTTCAAGATGTACTCTGTAACCAACTCTTAGTCGTAGCCAGATAAGTCTCTCCTGTAAACCCTAGGCCGGATATCTATATAAGCCGTCCTAGGGAGAGCCTTTAGGGCACTCTCACAATAGTCTACAATCTCAGCTCGCACAGGCGAAACCCTTGTAACCCATATTCCAGCTCTGCCGTATTATTGGATTGCTAGCAGGAGTAGGATCCTTCCAAAGCTGGCGGATTCGAACCTGGGTAAATTTGTATGCTCACTGTCCAGGAATACCGTATGTCTCACACCTCTCTCTTCCGCACGCCTCGAGGCCCCCCTCATGGCGTACTTGTCATCACTCCGCCGATAGTTGGCTCCCACCGTGGGACACGTGAGCTTCGGATCTGCGTTCCGAGTGGAATCTGCAAGAATTGGAATTGGCGAGACCATCGTCGTCGGTCGCGTCCTCTATGCCAATGACGTCCCTCTCATCGTTCTGGACGAGACCTGGATTCCGGCTAGGGAGGCCATGACTGCTTACACCATCATGTACTTTGGCGAGATCGATGTGTACATCGGTTTTGCTGAACTTGTCCCACCCACCCTAGTGGTGATGATAGAGATAGAAGAAGATCTTGCGGTCCAAGTCGAATCTAGAGTAGATCTCCCTAGCAAGGCTGAATCCCAGATTGATCTGCCCGCTGAGGTCGAAATCCAGGAAGAGCAAGAAAATAGCTCTGATTCTAGCTCTGATAATATCGGAACAGATAAACCCTTCCTGAGATATACGTTGAGGCGCATGATGATGAAAGACGCAAGCATGGATGAAATTGTCGAGACCATCAGATGTTTCGAGGAAGCCGACCAAGAAAGCCGCAACTATCTCAGGAGGCACGCCTCTCACTTTGTCGGATATGTTGGATCCGGATCCAGCTCTGCCGATGCTAGAGACAATAGAGACTCGGTGCTGGAGGTGATCGAAACAAACGTCGACTTACCGGCATCTTCGGATGATTCCATGACGTCGGCAGATTTCCGTAAGTTCTCCGCGGAATACGAAGAGAAGTTTAACTCCACAGCTGAAGAAGGAGAAGCCATGGACGAAGGATCCGGAGAAAACTCTCCTAAAGCGCAGAATGACATGGATCTCGGAGATAACCCCGAGGTCCAGATGTCCAAAACTACCGATCAGAGCTTGACTCCGAGAAACGGACCCAAAGCCTGATGGAGTTATTCCCTAGAGGCAAATAATAAAGTTTATTATTTGATATATCTCCTATATGGTCATAATACATTTCATACTGTGCTATAACTGTGTTAATATGAAATGTTAATACACGTGTGGTATGTAAACAAACCGTGTCTCTAGTTACCTCTAGCGAATTAGTTCATTGGTCATGAGGATGGTCTGGGTTTCAAGATCATGTGCATTTATGCCAACTGACAATGAGGTCATGTTATTAGTTGAATAACATGATAGACAAACATCCAACCGTTATATCTTAATGATATCTAGTTACAAAGTTCACCATTGATGATAAAACACAGAGAACCTCGCAACCTGATCCTTTGACTGTGAGGTAATGCAAATGACCATTCCGGAAGAAGCTTAGATGGTTATCAAGAATCATCTCATAACAGGGTGATAAAAAAGGTGCCACTCAGGTTTTCCGAAGGGATGCATAGAGGAGTACATATCAAGACCAGGATTTGACTAGTCCATGTAACGGACAGATACATGTGGCCATCTCGGTGACGTTGCATTAATGAATCTTGAAAGCATGTGACTAGGTCACGGAATGCAACAACATGAGCACGAGAAAACAAGTTCATCGGTAACGAGATCGAACTAAGGTATGGAGATACCAAAGATTAAGTCTCGGATGAATTAGGTATCGAATGACAAAGGGAACAGGAAACGACTATCTCACGGTTCGAGCGATTATATTCGTGAAACGCACGGGGGTCACATGGCCATCCAGGTCCCTCTATTGATCATTGATGTGAGAGTAATCTCAATCATGTCCGGAGTGTTTCCTAACCGAAGGATGTCACGTTTAAGGGTAGGGACGCTTAGGGTAGATGAGGCATCGTAGGAGAAATGGAGAAAGAGAAACCGGAATAGTTCCGGGTAGCATCTGATGGAGATCGGAAGGGGTCCAGAAGGTGTTCCGGAGTAAAGGAATAATATAATATGTGTATTTGAATGTTAATTGGAGAATTAATATTAAATATATATTTTATTATTAAAGGCATCTTAATGCTAATGGGCCTCACCCGAAGGGAGGCCCAATAGGGCATGGCGCCTAGGGAGTGGGGGTCAGCCGGCCTAGGCTTGGTGGGCCGCCCCAATGGGGCCCACCTAGGGCCAGCGGCTGCCCCTAGGTGGCCGGCGGGTGTGGGGTTTAGTCCTACACCACCTGGCCCCTAGGTGGTGCGCCCCCCTCCCACTATATATAGGGGTCTCCCCTCCCCCTTTGGAATCATCCCATTCCCTCTCATTCTCTCTCTCATCCATTGAGTACTTCTCTATAATATTGGGGAGGACCTTGTGGGTGAGTTCTCCACCTTCACACCATCGTCGTATGATCTGCGATCTGGCATCTACTTCTTCCGCTGCTCGGCTGGATCAAAGTCCGGTTGACGTCTCCTACACCGGACGTGTGACGAACTTCCGAGGCAGCACACTTGGGGTGCTGCTCGTCTTCATCAATATACGCCTTCCTGCGTAAGGCGTGCCTCGGTCTTCAAAGGTATGAATATCGAATCCCTTCTCTGTTACTTATGTCTACATAGTTTATATCCTGGTATTAGTGTTCGAGTAGATAGATTTTTTTGTTTTCTGCTACGGAACCCTTCAGTGGTATCAGAGCGGGTCTATGGGTAGACATGTCGTACGGATAGAACACATAGCAATATGTGGGCATTGATTCTCTAGTTGATACCCTCTTTAATGTTATTGTTCATATCGCGGCACTGTTTGATGAAGCGGCCCCCAACCGACCTCACGTGGTGATTCACGAGACTAGTCCCCAAATCAAAGTGGCTTAGGGGGGTGTCTGTCTCTCTACAGTAGTTGATATGGCATTGACACCGGAGGGCCCTGAAAAGGGAAGAAGAACGGCAATCATTGAATCCATGTTGTGGCTCGACGTTCGTAGGTGGGAAGGGGTTCTACTGCGAAAGCCCTAAAGCCGCATAAAACATGCAATAGATAATATAGAAGCGTCTATCTTTATTATTGCATAGGGGCAAGTATTAGGACATGGCAATGACAAGTTTGTGAAACTCTCATGAAGCTATTGATGATAATCATAAATCTATGACCATGTCATAACACTTTAATTTTGAAGTATTACTCATTATGCTGGTATACTTATATTAGACGGTAGCATAATGAGACAATCCCTCATAGTATTCCAGTTATCGTATTCCCCTTGTGTGTGCACCACCAAGAAAGTTCTTTGGTATGAGGCGCCCTGCGGTGAGTAGGGGTCAGACATATCTACTTTTGCATATAGTGGGTGCAAGCCATGTTGCACTGCGAATACACATGAGTTAGAACTGGCGAGCCTAGCATGTGCAGACATGGCCTCGGAATACAGGAGACCGAAAGGTCGAGCATGAATCACATGGTTGATGTGATCGACATTAGGGAATGTCCACCTTTGATACTGCACTAATGGCCATGACGATCGGGGGAGGTGCAGGGGATTAGGATCATGTGATCACTAAACGAGTAGAGGGATGTTCGTTTAAGTGGGAGTTCTTTTAATCAAAACTTGAACTCATTATTATGAACATAGTCTAAACACTTTGCAAATCCTTTGTAGATGTCTCGCCCACCCACCTTCAACCTTAGCACTTTCCTCGAGAAGGACAAGCTGAAAACTGATGGAACCAACTTCACTACATGGTTCCGCAATCTTAGGATCCCCCTAGTCGCCTACAAGTTGACTTATGTCATCGAGACTGAGCTTCCAGCTAAGCCTGCAGATTCCGCCTCCCAGGATGAAAAGAATGTCTGGTAGTCCAAGGTAGACGATTTCTCCCTCATCCAGAGTGTAATGCTCTATGCCATGGAGCCAGAGCTTCAAAAGCGTTTTGAGAAGATGAATGCCTTTGAGATCATTGAGGATCTCAAGGCCGCCTTTGCTCCACAGGCCCGTGTAGAGAGGTATGATGCTTCCGAGCTCTTCTTCTCTGCTAACATGGAAGAGCACAACAGTATTAGTGAGCATGTGGTCAAAATGTCTGCCTATGTTAAGTGCTTAAACGCCCTAGATTGCAAAATCCCGGAGGAGCTCGCGATTGATAGGGTGCTGCACTCGCTGCCCCCTAGCTATAAGAGATTTGTGATGAAGAACTACATGCAAGGGATGACTAAGACCCTTGCTGAGGTGTTCACCATGCTGAAAAATGCTGAGGTTGAAATCAGGAAGGAGCACACAGTGTTGATGGTCAACAAGACCACCAACTTTAAGAAACCGAGGCAAAAGGGGAAAGGCAAGGGTAAGAAGTCTAAGAGGGATGGCAGGTTTGTTCCCAGCACCTCAAAGACTGCCAAGCCTGGCCCTAAGCCCGGCACTTCATGATTCTACTGCAAAGGGGATGGGCACTAGAAACACAACTGCCCCAAGTACCTTGAAGACAAGCGAGCCCGCAAGATAGCTGCCTAGGACAAAGGTATATATGATATACATGTTATTGATGTAGTCCTTACAAGCGCCAGTAGTAACACCTAGGTATTTGATACCAGATCTGTTGCTCACATTTGTAACTCTCAGCAGGATTTGCAGAGTAGGAGGCGCATGAGGAAGGACAAGGTGATGATGCGCGCCGGCAATGGTTCGAGAGTCGAAGTGATGGCCATTGGCACCCTGCATCTCCGTCTACCGTCATGATTATTATTGGTTTTGAATAAATGCTATTATGTACCCGCATTGAGTATGAATATTGTGAGTGGGTCTTGCTTATTGCAAGACTATTATTCGTTTAAATCAGGAACAAATGGTTGTTCAATTTATATGAATGTTATTTTCTATGTTCATGCTCCTGTGTGTGATGGTTTATTCTTACTTGATCTTGATTGTAATACACACATCCATAGTGTTGATGCTAAATGTTGTAAGCACAGTGATGATAATTCCATGTTCATGTGGCATTGCCGTCTTGGTCACATTGGCGTAAAGCGCATGAAGAAGCTTCATTCAGAAGGGCTTCTTGGATCATTGGATTTAGAATCCCTTGATACATGTGAGCCGTGCCTCATGGGCAAGATGACTAGAACACCATTCTCCGGAATAATGGAGAGAGCGGTAGACCTACTTGGAATCATACATACGGATGTATGTGGACCAATGAGCGTCTCAACGCGCAATGGTTATTGTTACTTTGTTACCTTTACTGACAACTTAAGCAGATATGGATATATCTACTTAATGAAGCACAAGTCTGAAACCTTTGAAAAGTTCAAGGAATTTTAGAAAGAAGTAGAGAATCAACTTAACAAGAAAATCAAGCACCTTCAATCGGATCAAGGAGGCAAGTATTTGAGTTATGAGTTTAACATGCACTTAAAGGACTGTGGGATTGTCCCATAGCTTACGCCAGCCAGAACACCACATCATAATGGTGTGTTGGAACGTCGTAACCGGACCCTATTGGATGGTGTACGGTCCATGATGTCTTTAACTGATTTGTCTATGTCTTTTTGGGGATACGCGTTAGAAACCGCCGCTTTTATTTTAAACCGAGCACCATCCAAATCCGTGGAGACAACCCCATATGAGATATGGCATGGCAAGAAGCCAATGTTGTCATTTCTGAAAGTTTGGGGATGTGAGGCTTACGTTAAGAAACTACAGCCTGACAAGCTCGAACCCAAATCGAAAAAATGCATCTTTGTAGGATATCCAAGGGAAACCATTGGATATACTTTCTACAACCAAGCAGAAGGCAAAACGTTTGTCACAAGAACCGACACCTTTCTCGAGAAAGAGTTTCTTGCAAAAGGAGTGAGTGGAAGGAAAATTGAGTTATATGAAATTGTTGACCCTTCTCTCCAAATTCTGAGTAGCGCAATGGAAGCTGTTCCGAAAGCGCTCTCCAGCATGGAGGAAGAGCCCATTGATGATGATCAAAACAATGACGTCGAGACTCCTGAGGTTCGCAGGTCTACAAGGGTTTGTGGCACTCCTGATTGGTACATGAAGATGCACGGCGCCTAGAAAAGTGCTGGTGCGGTGTTGATGTAGAGCTCGTTGGGAACCCCAAGAGGAAGGTATGATGAGCACAGCAACAAGTTTCCCGCAGTTATGAAACCAAGGTTTAATCGAACCAGTAGGAGCAAGGAAACACCCCAAAGGTGTTACTAGCTGAGCTTTGGACGGGCGCACTACCGGTGCTAGTAGCAATGTGGAGACCTGCACAACACAACCACAGAACTTTGTCCCCAACTTGTGATGAGGTTGTCAATCTCACCGTGTTTTGCAGAAAACAAAGGATTAAACGTATCGAATGGAAAGAAGTAAAGGTTTGCAGAAAGTAAACACAAAGCAGTAAAAGATTGTAGATTGTATGTAATAGACAAGGACCGGGATCCATAGTTCACTAGAGGTGGCTCTCCTTAGATAGATAACATGCTGGGTGAACAAATTACAGCGGGGCAATTGACAAACACCGAGAAAGCAATACATGCATATACTAATCATCTTGACTCCTTTGAGACTTGATTGGGCATTACAACATAATACATAGACCGCCATCCAACTGCATCTATGACTAATAATCCACCTTCAGGTTATCATCCGAACCCCCTCCAGTATAAAGTTGCAAGCAACAAATTATTGCTTTATGAATTGCGTGTAAAGTAAACAATACGATTGTTCTATGAACAAAGGATTGTTGTTTTCTCCCTAGTAGCAATAGCACATCTAGTACCTTAGAGATTTCTGTCACTTCCCCAGATTACTAGAGGCATGAACCCACTATCGAGCATAAATACTAACTCTTGGAGTTGCTAGAATCTACTTGGCCAAGATAGCTACTAACAACGGAAAGCATGCAAGATCACAAATAACAAAGACATGATAGAATCAATAATCAATCTAAAATACCATCTCAATATCCATCGGATCCCCGCAAACACAACATGTAGAATTATAAATAGATGATCTTGATCATGAACGGAGCTCACAAGATCTAAACATGAAAGAACAAAGGAGGAGAACCAGCCATCTAGCTACTACATGTATCCGTAGTCCAAGGATGAACTACTCACGCATCACACCGGAGGCTTGCATGGTGATGAAGAAGGCCTCCAGGGTGAATTCCCCTCTCCGCCAGGGTGCCGGGAAGAGCTTCAGATCCCTCCCGATCTAGGGATGGAGATGACGGCTGGTACAGACTCTTTCGTGGATTTTTGATCGGGTACTTAGGGTTGACGTCTCGAGGGCATCTTATAGTCGGAAGGGTAGGCCGAGGGGGTGCCGGGAGCGGCCACACCACCCCCTGGCGCGGGCCAGGCCTGGCCGTGCGTCCAGGTGGTGTGGTGCCCCCCCTGGCCCCTCTCCGTCTCGTATTCTGGCACTTGATGACATCCGGAAAAATAGGCACTTTGGCTTTTGTCCTGTCCAATTCCGAGAATATTCATTTTCTGACTTTCCTGGAACCAAAAACAGCAGAAAGCAAAAAGGCAATCGTGGCTCTTGTTAATAGGTTAGTCCAAGAAATCATATGAAAAGTACTCCAAAGTTGGAACAAAACACAAGAAAGTGGATAAAACCAAGCATGGAACATCAAAAATTATAGATACATTTGCAATGTATCAACATCCCCAAGCTTAACTCCTGCTCGTCCTCGAGTAGGTAAGTGATAAAAAGAAAGAATAATTTTTGAGGTGACATGCACCATCAAAGACTTGATCAAAGTATTGGTAATACATTCAAAGCTGGGATCATAGTACTTCAATCATAACATGAAAGACAAAGTTCTAGCAATAAGACATAGCAACTATGATGCAACATGAAAAGGCACAAACAAAAGATTCATGAATAACAATGCTTTGCAAGACGTTTGTTTGTTTCACATAAAGAAAACATAGCATACTAGTATTCAGCTTGTCCCTCAATAGAGTAGCAAATATAAATGCATAGGACACCTTCAAAGTTCGTAAGAGTGACTAGATACAATAGTTTAAAACAAGCAATATCAATGTATGCATCAATCAACTAGTCTTGGGGACAATGCACATAGAACTAAGAATGGCCACTATGCTCTCAAAGTAGGTGCATAAAGGTAGAAGGTGGAGACTCAATATAATGGTGGAAGAAAGGCCTTTGGTAAAAGGAAGTAGGGATTCAAGTCTCATAAAGAGCTTTCAAAGATTATGGTACTTATAGCTTTCAGCTCTCATTGCCCCTATCATAAGCATCTTGAAGTGATTAAGGTTAAAGTGAACAAACTATGGTGTACATGCTTGACGAAGTATAAGTCAGGAATCTCATGTCCCTTGTATACGAGGGCCGCTCCTCATGCTACTCAAGTTTAGTCACCGGTAAGTTCTTGTTATTGTAAGTACATGTGTATCATAGAGAACCGCCAACGGGGTACCCCTTGCCTGATGATACGGAAGAATCCCCATATCAAAATGACAAGGCAAGTAGACAACGAGCATCTGAGCATCTTCTTATTTACCATGGGAATATGGTGCTTTTTTCTCTCTTTCCTCTTTTCATAGTATCCTTTTTTTCATTTTTTTTCTCAATATAGGACTCTTTTTTTATAAGAAGAATGCTTCATAGACAGCTCATTATGGTTACGCTGCAGGTTTCCACCATGTCAGCATGGATTAGACCAGAGACCCAGGCGTTTCTCTAACACATATACATAACTCCATGGAATTACAAGCTCCCCTTTCATTCCACACCGACGACATCCATATACAAAAGAGCATGATATCAACTAGGTACAAGTACCAAGTGCAATATTGAAAGCGTTACCCATGGAAGCATGGTTCTGCTAATTCCCAACAAATAAGTGCAAGCATATACAACATAGACGACACAATGGTTCAAGTTTATTAAGGGCAAGTAAAGTAAAGTGTGCCATCAAGTTCGTGAGAGCTTTAATCACTAGTTTTCTCATAACAAGTTTAATTTGGGAGGTAAACAAAAGCATGAATATACTTGGAATAGCATAAGCTAGTAGGTAGGTATGGTGGACTCTTTGAAATAACTTGGTTTAGGGAGTTGTATGCATGAGTGGAACTCATACTTTGTTGTGGTGGCTAGCAAAAGACGGGGAGCGACAAACTAAGAGAGCAATAATGGCCATAATCATGCAGAGCGACAAAACATCATTGATCAAAGCATAAAGTGATACTACAAGTTGAGAACTAAAGGATCATAAAGGCTATGGTGACTTGAGATAGTCATATCATCGTGTGAGCATGTGCCAAGTCAACCCAAATAAAGCATCAAAGGAGAATACCACTATACTATGCTTTAATATGCTAAAACAACGCATGATTCATGCAAGGCACATTAAGCAATCTCAATTTTCTATGAAAAGTCATGCTACAACAAAGAATACTAAGCATAAAGCCAAAACAATATCAGGCATGGCATGACAAAGCATATGCCATAGTCCAAAACAAGCTCTTTTTACCACATAAGCATGAACTTTCCTACTCTTTTCCAAACCAAACCAAACTATTTGCAAACCAATGTATAAAAGAGGAGGTCCAACCAATTTATTTAGCAAACTAAGAAAACCAAGCAAACTAAAAACCAAAACGAAAACTAAAAAGAAGACGCTCCAAGAACAACACAACTGTACATGAAACAATAAAAATGAAGCATTTGGAAGAAACCTGGAATTTTTATTGATGAAGAAGGGGATGCCTTGGGCATCCCCAAGCTTTGACGCTTGTACTTCTTGGATATTTCTTGGGGTGACACGCGTGGCATCCCCAAGCTTGAGCTTTAGTCCATCCTTCATCTCATTACTCGTTCCTTCCATACACCTGAAATTTTCCTTCATACAAAACTTCACACAATCTTTATTAGCAACATTAGTGCACTCAAGATAAATAAGTCTTAAGATTCAGTTATAACACCAAATAAACTTCCATTAGAACACTAGCTACTGTAGCACTTCCCTCAAAAAGCTCAATTCCCCAAAAGAACTCAAAAAGGAACCAACAAGAAGCAAATGCAGAAAATGGCAGAAATCTGTCAAAACAGACCAGCAGGTAAATACGATTTTTTTGAAGACCTTCTCTTGCTCAAATCAAAAAGTGTTGAACTAACGAAAGTTAGATAACAACCTGGGGCACAAGCACAAAAATTCACGCCTCAAAAATACCCTCAGAGATTTTACACGAATTTGTATGGTGAAGCACAGAAATTTGTTTCGGGACAGCAACTTTCCCAATCATTACTTCTCTCTCATTAGAGGTTACTCTTGGCACAAAAGGCAAATAAAAAGGATAAGGAGCGGTTATTACTGAAGTAATAACTTCCAAGACTCATCTAAAACTTTTGGGTTATCTCCCAACAAGTACTTTTCTTTAACGCCTTTAAGTTAGGCATAAGAAGCAAGAAAGAATCAAGTGTTCTCAAATGAAGAAGCATTAAGACCAAATTTCTTGCCCTTACCTCTCTTACTTTTATTCTTTACCTTGGGGAAAATGTGATTGTTTGGTGGAGAAGAAAGGTGCATGGTCCCCTTTCCCACATCTATTATTGCTCCAAGGAGTTCTAATAGGGACCTTCCAAGTGTAATTTATCCTTTTCCTGCACATTCAATAACAAGATAATCAGTAGAAATCATTTTCCCAAGGATCTTTGTAAACACTCCTTCAGCTATTCCAAGAGGTAATATGGTAGTATTATTAGCAAGAGATATTTCTTTTCCTCCTTCAGTAAGCCCCCAAGTATTCAAAGATTCATAAATCTCTTTGGGCATAAGACAAAATTCAGACATGATATCACAGCGAGCTTGAAAAGTTTCAGTGTTTATCTCAAAGAAAGTATTTTCAGCCACAGGTGGAGCAATACGTGTGCTCATAAAATCATTGTTGTTGGTGCTAGTGAAGTCACACAACTTAGTGTTTTCAAGAGTAGTCATTTTTTTTTGTGTTTTCAAAATAAGAAAGCAAACTAATAAAACTAATTTTTTGTGTGTTTTTGAATAACAAAACAAGCAAACAACGCAAAAAGAAAATAAGCAAAACAAAAATAACAAAGTAAAGAGATTGGTTATGAGGGACTCCCCTTGTGAAGATGTCCTTGACTCCCTGGCAACGGCGCCAGAAAAATGCTTGAGGCTCAATGCACGGCGCCTAGAAAAGTGCTGGTGCGGTGTTGATGTAGAGCTTATTGGGAACCCCAAGAGGAAGGTATGATGAGCACAACAGCAAGTTTCCCTCAGTTATGAAACCAAGGTTTAATCGAACCAGTAGGAGCAAGGAAACACCCCAAAGGTGTTACTAGCTGAGCTTTGGCAGGGCGCACTACCGGTGCTTGTAGCAACGTGGAGACCTGCACAACACAATCACAGAACTTTGTCCCGAACTTGCGATGAGGTTGTCAATCTCACCGTGTTTTGCAGAAAACAAAGGATTAAACGTATCGAATGGAAAGAAGTAAAAGTTTGCAGAAAGTAGACACAAAGCAGTAACAGTTTATAGATTGTATGTAAAAGACAAGGACCGGGATCCATAGTTCACTAGAGGTGGCTCTCCTTAAGATAGATAACATGCTGGGTGAACAAATTACAGCGGGGCAATTGACAAACACCGAGAAAGCAATACATGCATATACTAATCATCTTGACTCCTTTGAGACCTGATTGGGCATTACAACATAATACATAGACCGCCATCCAACTACATCTATGACTAATAATCCACCTTCAGGTTATCATCCGAACCCCTCCAAAGATTAAGTTGCAAGCAACAGATTATTGCTTTACGAACTGCGTGTAAAGTAAACAATACGATTGTTCTATGAATAAAGGATTGTTGTTTTCTCCCTAGTAGCAACAACACATCTAGTACCTTAGATATTTATGTCACTTCCCTCAGATTACCAGAGGCATGAACCCACTATCGAGCATAAATACTAACTCTTGGAGTTGTTAGCATCTACTTGGACAAGATAGCTACTAACAACGGAAAGCATGCAAGATCACAAATAACAAAGACATGATAGAATCAACAATCAATCTGAAATAGCATCTCAATATCCATCGGATTCCCGCAAACACAACATGCAGAATTACAAATAGATGATCTTGATCATGAACGGAGCTCACAAGATCTAGACATGAAAGCACAAAGGAGGAGAACCAGCCATCTAGCTACTACATGGATCCGTAGTCCAATGATGAACTACTCACGCATCACACCGGAGGCTTGCATGGTGATGAAGAAGGCCTCCAGGGTGAATTCCCCTCTCCGGCAGGGTGCCGGGAAGAGCTTCAGATCCCTCCTGATCTAGGGATGGAGATCACGACGGCTACAGACTCTTTCGTGGATTTTTGATCGGGTACTTAGGGTTTTCGTCCTGAGGGCAATATATAGGCGGAAGGAGAGGCCGAGGGGGTGACGAGAGCGACCACACCACCCCCTGGCGTGGGCCAGGCCTGGCCGCGTGGCTGTGTGGTGGTGGCCCCGGCCCTCTCCGTCTCGTATTCTGGCACTTGATGACATCCGGAAAAATAGGCACTTTGGCTTTTGTCCCGTCCAATTCCGAGAATATTCATTTTCTGACTTTCCTAGAAACAAAAACAGCAGAAAACAGGCAGCTGGCACTGTGTCTCTTGTTAATAGGTTAGTCCAAGAAATCATATGAAACGTACTCCAAAGTTGGAACAAAACACAAGAAAGTGGATAAAACCAAGCATGGAACATCAAAAATTATAGATACATTTGCAATGTATAAGGTGCCACTCAGGTTTTCCGAAGGGATGCATAGAGGTGTACATATCAAGACCAGGATTTGTCTAGTCCATGTAACAGACAAATACATGTGGCCATCTCGGTTACGTTGCATTAATGAAGCTTGCAAGCATGTGACTAGGTCACGGAATGCAATGACATGAGAACGAGAAAACAAGTTCATCGGTAACGAGATCGAACTAAGGTATGGAGCTACCGAAGATCAAGTCTCGTATGAATTAGGAATCGAGTGACAAAGGGAATAGGAAACAACCATCTCATGGTTCGAGCGATTATATTCGTGAAACGCACGGGGGTCACATGGCCATCCAGGTCCCTCTGTTGATCATTGATGTGAGAGTAGTCTCAATCATGTCCAGAGTGTTTCTGAACCGAATGATGTCACGCTTAAGGGTAGGGACGCTTAGGGTAGATGAGGCATCGGGAGAAATAGAGAAAGAGAAACCGGAATAGTTCCGGGTAACATCCAATGGAGTTCGGAAGGGGTCCGGAAGGTGTTCCGGAGTAAAGGAATAATATAATATGTGTATTTGAATGTTAATTGGAGAATTAATATTAAATATATATTTTATTTTATTATTAAAGGCATCTTAATGCTAATGGGCCTCATCCGAAGGGAGGCCCAATAGGGCATGGCGCCTAGGGAGTGGGGGCCAGCCGGCCTAGGCTTGGTGGGCCACCCAATGGGGCCCACCTAGGGCCGGCGGCTGCCCCTAGGTGGCTGGTGGGTGTGGGGTTTAGTCCCACACCGCCTGGCCCCTGGGTAGTGCGCCCCCCTCCCACTATATATAGGGGTCTCCCCTCCCCCTTTGGAATCATCCCATTCCCTCTCATTCTCTCCCTCTCATCCATTGAGGACTTATCCATAATATTGGGGAGGACCTCGTGTTTGAGTTCTCCACCTCCACACCACCGTCGTGTGATCTGCCATCCGGCATCTACTTCTTCCGCTGCTCGGCTGGATTGGAGTCCGGTTGACGTCTCCTACACCGGACGTGTGACGAACTTCGGAGGCACCACACTTGGGGTGCTGCTCGTCTTCATCCATATACGCCTTCCTGCGTAAGGCGTGCCTCGGTCTTCAAAGGTATGAATATCGAATTCCTTCTCCGTTACTTATGTCTACATAGTTTAGATCTTGGTATTAGTGTTCGAGTAGATAGAAATTTTTTGTTTTCTGCTACGGAACCCTTCAAAGCCGTCTTTGCTACCAGCGCTGCCAAGAAGGCAAAGAAGAAGAACAAGAAAAATAAGACCCCGGTAAAAGAAATTCCGACAGAGGAGGTGATTGCCGAGGAATATGAGGAAGACTCGGATGGAGCACTTATCCCAGACGATCCCAAAGAAGAGTCGGTGGATGGACATGTGGTCACTGTAGGTGCGCATAAACTCATCGATGCTGCACTAACTACACCTATCCCTACAGCTGCAGAACTTACTGCCGCGGAATTGGAAGAAAGGGCCCAAGCCCTAGAAGCGCATCGCCCAGTACTCCTGGATGAAGCTAAAAACATAGAGGAAGAAAAGAAGCGCATGGCTACTGCGGATAAGCTCATCTCTCTGTAACATCAGAAGAATTGGAATGGCCACGTACGGGCTGATAAATTTCTGGAACTACGCAAGGTTCTCTTTGAGGGAGACCTGGGGATGCCCCGGCTCGACAGTAATGGAGATCTGGTGTACCCAAGACTGGTGCAAAACACTGCCATAGCTCGAGATATCCTGGAAAATAATCCAGGCCCAGAATAGGTTCGATTGGGCATTAAGATACTCACCAAGGGTCTGGAGCAGCAGAAGGTCGCGAAATCCGGAAGCGGAAAACTAGTCTCTCAATCAGACCAATGTTGCACAGATCCGGCCTGGAATGATATAAGGCCCCAATGTGTTCCGGAACAGCATCACCGTTCCGACCATCGGGAAGACACCACTCAAGAACCTGATCTTCAGGGCAACACCACAGAACTGCACGTGACTGGCGCAACGTCGCTCTAGCCGCTGAGCAAGAGGCAATTGCTGCACTATATCCGAAAAGTCCTCCCCGGCGAGAGTCGAACGATCGTTGGGAAGAAGACAAAGAGAAACGTTAGGAGGAGGACCGTCAAAGAATGCCACCTCCTAGACATACAAGCCGTCCGGCTGAGCCCCACCGTGGTAGGAGTGACAGACGAAGGAATGACGAGGACCGTGTAGAGTCAAGCCGGCAGGGAGCTCGTCGTATTGAAGACCCTCCCCGAAACGGGAATAATGATGCTCCGGACGGAGGCCGACGATCAGCCGGAAACAATCTAGCTGCTCCACCTTCTCCACCAAGTAGCCATCACAACGGCTCTCAAGGAGGCCAAGGAGGGCATCATGGCGGAGGAGCTGGTGGTAGAAGCCGAAGTCCGGCTCCAAGGCACCGCAGCCACAGCCGTCAACTAGTACGGCGATCTCTGTCACCAAGTGATGCGAGACACCGGATTAACTCCAATATAGAGGCGTGGCACTATGAAAACGATGATATATACATGGGCCCAAAATGCTTTGGACCACGGATTCAACAAACACACTTCCCGGAAGGATTTGCTATCTCAAGACACATCCAAACCTACGACGGTGTAGCCCGGCAAGATACTTGGCTCCAGGATTTTTTCCAGGCTTGCTGCATCGCCAAAGGTGGAAACAACTTGGTCGCAACCTGATATCTCCCACTTATGTTGCGGAAGACGGCGCGATCATGGCTCAATGAACTTCTGGAGAACACCATCCACAACTGGTATGACATGCAAAGCGCGTTCTTTCGGAATTTCGAAGGCACATACTGGAGGCCCTGTACGGTAGGAGACCTACAACGTTGCACCCAGAAAGCTAGAGAAACTTGCCGAGATTATCTCGGACGATGGATCGACACTAAAAACTCCTGTGAAGGAGTAAATGTCCAAACTGCGATTGAAGGCTTCATTGCAGGACTCCCAATTGGTTTACTACGTCACCGCTTGAAGTGTGACAAGGTCACTAATCTAGGAGAGATGATAGAAACAACAAGCAAGTATTCAGATGCTTATGATGACGCAGAGGGATTACTGAACGCCCTAGGTGTGCCACAGTCGGCAAAACAACCAAAGCAGCAAGCTTAGAAGCGCAAAAACACCTCGGAAGAAAAACCCAACGCGGAAACGGCAGTGGTCACTGCTACTTTCAGGTCTGGAGGACAAGGAGGGTGTGGCGGTGGCCGTGGACGCGGTCGCGGGACGTCAAGAGTCCAGGGTAGAGGAGACCAGCAACCTGGCAAAACCTACTCCTGGGCCGACATTGCCAATAACCCATGTGTGCATCACCTACATGCCAATGGGGGCTCGTCTCACACAAATGCCAGGTGTCCTTTTAATGACGACATCAAGAAAGACAATATCGCTGGCTACAGGGCTAAGCGGAAGAAGGGAAAGAAGAATCCTAAAAAAGATAAAGAGACCAAGGAAGATTCTGACATGGAGGAAGCTGATCCTTCAAATCCTAAGACGGAGGGGAAGAAAAACTTCCCAACAAAGAAAGACACTTACATCGCCTTCCTCGGATCTCAACCAGCTAAGGTTAAGAAATCATTTCTACATGAGCTCAATGCAACTGTTCTGGCTGTCCCACAGTACTTGGACTGGTCAGGAGTAGTAATCACCTTTGACCGTGCTGATCATCCGCCTAAATTGCACAGGCGAGGAAAATACAGCTTAGTCGTCAACCCACTTATTGATTGCTATAGTTTCTCCAAGACTCTCATGGACGGCGGCAACAACATTAATATTGTGTATGTCGAAATGCTACGCCGGATGGGATCTCGGAGACCCAGCTGAATCATAGCTCTGTGATATTTCACGGAGTTGTCCCAGGAAGACAAGCAAATTCCCTGGGAGAAATCACTTTGGATGTTACCTTTGGAACTCCAAAGAACTATCGGACGGAGGCACTTTACTTTGAAGTGGTCCTGTTCAAGAGCGCATACCATGCTATATTCGGACGTCCGGCTTACTAGGATTTCATTGCTCGTCCGTGTTACATTTACAATATGATGAAAATTCCAGGTCCCAATGGCGTGATCACCATCAGGGGAGACCTAAAGAAAGCGCGAGAGTGCGAGGATGGAAATATTGCCTTTGCTGAAGCCATGCTGCACGCCTAGGAGTACCAGGAGATCAAGAAGACCATTGATCCATCCAAGATGCCCGCAATGAAGAAGGAGGTGACAAAGCCGAATCCGGAGTTCAAGGAATCGGAAGCGATGAAGAAGACGCTGTTGAAGGATGATGACCCCTCCAAGGTGACCCAGATAGGTGTAAGCCTAGATAGCGCATAGGAAAGCGTGCTCATCAAATTCCTCCAAGCAAATCAAGATATCTTTGCATGGCAGCCATCTGACATGACCGCAGTACCTAGGGAACATGCCGAGCACTCTCTAAATGTACACCCGAATGCTAAACCCGTCAAATAGTCCCTATGATGTTTTGGCGATGAAAAGCGTAAGGCAATAGCTAAGGAACTAGTCCAACTCGAGTTAGCCGAATTCATAGAAGAGGTCATCCATACTGATTGGTCGGCCAACCCTGTAATGGTACCTAAAAAGGACACCACTGAATTAAGGATGTTTGTTAATTATACTGCCTTGAACAAGCCTTGTCCCAAAGATCCGTTCGCTCTACCTAGAATTGATCAAGTTATCGATTCTACGGCAGGCTAAGAACTCCTATGTTTTCTCGACGCATATTCCGGTTATCACCAAATCTAGATGAAGGAATCAGACAAAATCAAAACTTCATTCATAACCCCCTTCGGAACCTTCGTTTTGTTACGATGCCCTTTGGGCTCAAGAACGCAGGAGCTACGTACCAGCGCACTATGCAGCATTGCCTCCACGACCAAATCAGACGCAACGTACATGCATACATGGACGACATTGCGGCGATGTCCAAAAAGAAGGAAACATTAATTTCCGACTTGGAGGAAACGTTCGCCAATCTACAAAAATACAACATAATGCTTAACTCGAAGAAATGTTTTTTTTGAATTCCAGCCGGAAAATTGCTAGGTTTTATCGTGTCTCAGAGAGGCATAGAGGTGAACTGAGACAAGATCAAGGCTATACTCAATATTTCCAGGCTGACTCGCCTGAAGGATGTTCAAAGACTAACTGGTTGCATTGCTGCAGTCAGTCAGTTTGGAAGTCGGCTCGGAGAAAGAGCCGCATCACTCTACAAGCTCCTGAAAAAGACCAAAAAATTTGTTTGGACTGATGAAGCTGAAGCTACACTACAAGACCTGAAAGCGTCTCGTCTGCTCCTATCCTTGCAGCACCGGAACCAAGGGAACCGATATTGCTCTATCTTGCTACGACAAACAGAGTCGTCAGTGTCGTCATGGTGGTGGAAAGACTAGAGGAAAATCAGGAACACCCGGTGCAACGTCCGACTTACTACCTCAACAAAGTCCTAATTGAATCAAAGCAGCGGTATCCGCACCATCAAAAGCTGGCTTATGGCGTGTTTTTCGCATCCTGTAAGTTACGGCATTATTTTCAGGAACACCCAATTATCATGGTGAGCATAGCTCCCATGAGAGACATAATCAACAATAGCGAGGCTACAGGACGCGTCGCAAAATGGGGAATAGAGCTTTCAGCTTTCGACATTGAGTATAAACCTCGCACAACAATCAAATCCAAAATCCTCGCTGACTTTGTAGCTGATTGGACAGAGATAGGAGAATATGACCCTCCCAGAATCGGAATACTGGACCTTGCATTTTGACGAGTCTAAGGCGCTCGGGGGCTCGGGGGCTGGCGTGGTGCTCAAATCACCCCAAGGAGATAAACTTTTCTATGTGTTGCAGGTCCACTTCACAGCAACAAATAACATTGCCGAGTATGAAGCACTGCTGCATGGAATCCGGATTGCTAAGGATATCGGCATCTGACGTTTGATGTGTTATGGAGATTTGGATCTTGTTTCCCAACAAGTATCAGATATCGGTAATGCAAATAAGCACATGTCAGCATATAGAGATGTCGTGGATGATCTATATAAATCATTTGAAGGGTTTGAGGTTCAACACATCCCTCGAACAGAAAATGAGGAAGCATATGCATTATCTCGAATAGGCTCTGCACGGAAAAAGGTCCTGGATGGCGCTTTTTTAGAACACCTCAAAGTTCCCTCTATAAAAGGAGTAGATGAGGAATATCCGACCAAATCCGACTCACCTTTAGTAGCAGTCTTGGCTATAATTCCCAGCTGGACTCAACCCTACCTTGACTACTTGGTAGATGGCAAATTACCCGAAGACGAAGTTCTGAGCCGACAGATCGTCCAACGAGCAAAATCCTATACTATAATTAGTGGTGAGCTCTATAAGCGGAGCGCGTCTAGGGTATTTTAGTGCTGTGTATCTCCGGAAGAAGGAGAGGAAATCTTACGAGAAATCCACGAAGGCGAGTGTGGTCACCACGCTGCAGCCAAATCTCTAGTGGCAAAAGCTTTTCGACATGGTTTTTTCTGGCTTACAGCCAAGGCAGATGCTGAACGGCTGGTGAAGACATGTAAAGGCTGCCAAAAGTACGCCAAACAAGCTCACGTTCCGGCTGATCAGCTGCGAACAATACCTGACAAGGGTTTAACTCATCAATGCCCATTGTTATGGACTTGGGTTTTGGAGAAGGAGGGAGCGGTGGAGGCATCAGTCAGCTAGCAAACAAGCATACATGGACGCAAGGTTTACCCAGGTTCAGGCCTTGTAGAGGTCCCTACTCCTGTTTTTCTGCTCTTGGAATTAACGAAGGAATCGAAGATTATAGGGGTGCGTAGATGCGATCTGGCGATGGCGGTAAAACTAGGGTTGTGATTGTCCTCCTTGCTTCCCCCTCCCAGCCTTTATATATATAGGCTGGGTCTCGGGGTAGCAAGTCGAGTCGGTTACAGATTAGGGTTAGCCCCTTTAAACTTTCTATCTTAAGCTTCATCTTGTGCTGCAAGTAATCGAAGAGTTCGTGGGTCGCCCGAATCTTGTATTGGGCCTTGGCAATGTCGTGGGCTTCTGCTGTATCTGGACCGTATATATCTAGCTTGAGTACCTGTAGGGTATACCCATGTCAATACCTATAACATGGCCTTTCGCGGTCTAGGGGCTTGACATGGTAGGACCGTTTAAATGGGCTCCAAGTGGATTTACTCATCTCTTAGTGATGGTGGATTAATTCACAAAATGGATTAAGGCTAAACCCGTCACTAGTTGTGATGGAGCAATAGCCAGAAGATTTGTCGAGGATGTTATAATCTGATACGGTTATCTGCATAGCATTATCACGGACAACGGGAGTAACTTCTCTATGGGAGAGCTTGCCGAATTCTGCAACGAACAAAATATCCGGCTTAACATTGCATTAGTCGCACATCCGCAGGCTAGTGGACAAGTCGAAAGAGCAAACAGTTTAATCCTACAAGGCCTAAAACCAAGACTCGAAGCACCACTAAGACGTGTTGCGGGTGCTTGGGCTGAGGAATTACGTTCTGTAATATGGAGCTTGCGAACAACTCCAAAGAGGTCAACTGGATACACAACTTTCTTCTTGGTCTATGGTGCTGAAGAAGTTCTTCCTAGTGATTTGATTGGCACTTCTCCTAGAGTTGCCGTGAATATTGAAGAGGATGCCGAGATTTATCGACAAAATGATCTCGACTTAGTCGAAGAAGTTTGCGTCGTTGCTGAGATGAGATCAATTGCCTATCAGCAGAAGTTATGCAAGTATCATAGCCAGAGAGTCAGAAACCGGTCTTTCAATAAGGGCGATTTGGTTCTTCGACTTGTGCGGAAAAGAAAGCACAAACTTTCCCCAGTATGGGAAGGGCCCTTTTAGTTAGTCGAGTATTGCACAATGGTTCTTACTATCTAACTGATATGCG
The DNA here is from genome assembly GCA_023614405.1 of Avena insularis. Classification (NCBI taxonomy): domain Eukaryota; kingdom Viridiplantae; phylum Streptophyta; class Magnoliopsida; order Poales; family Poaceae; genus Avena; species Avena insularis. The sequence goes on along the minus strand of CM042696.1, from coordinate 458,745,605 downwards.
ACCAGTCAAAGAAAGACCTGCTACTAAGAAAACAAAGAGAGCTGGCGGCAGTACAGACCCGAAAGAATTAGACAGGCCATGGAATATTGCTCAGCTACATCCCTTTTATTCTTAGTTTATCTTTCTTTGTAATCATATAAGTGTACATGTTCAATAAGAAATAAAGTATTGGTTGCCTCATTTCTTCTGAGAAGTTTTATATCGCCATCTTATTTCTGAATGATTATGTCATAGTCGAAAATCCTAGAATACTTGAAAGTACTTTATGCTCATGTTTGTTCTGGTTTAGATTTCCGATTCTAAAATTGCTACCTTCGGGTATAAATCTAATTTTTCGAGTCTATACTTTGGTTATTTATCAGATTGCCGGATGCAGGCATTTTCCGAGTAGTGAATTGTTGGTACTAGAAGCCGGCTTTGTTTCCGAGTTTAAACTGGTTTAGTAATTGAGCCCCGTTGCTCGACAAAGTTTCCGTGCTAAAGGTTGGCCGGCTCACGAAAGGGACGAGGCGGAAAGCCAGATAAACGATAAGTGGAGATAAAAAACATAAGTGCTTATGCAAACATTTCAGGCACATAAAATTAAAGCCAAAAGTGCTAAATAGAGATAACAAATCTTAGCACTAGCAAAAGTATTATACTACTTATTTACAACCCGAATTGTTTTTCAGGATAACACATTGTTTGTTCTGATGCTCTATGATGCAGGGGGAGAGGAAGGAGCTGCCGACTCACTGGACACGGCAGCCTCGCCTTGATATCTTTCCGAGATGTTCAAATACGATAAGATTTGTTCGTCATCGGAAGCTTCAGCTGTTTCTTCGGCAGGCGGAGGAGGCATCTCCACGCGAGTGAAGGAGGGAGTTTCATAGCTGGTGAGGTCAGCTACATGACACCCGTATCCGGCGTAGGAGTCCATGATGGCTTTGATGTCTTGCTCCTGTCCGTCTTCATCCACTTTGTAGTACCCTGTGGTTACTTGCCATCTTTCCATCTTTCCATGGTGGCTCATAACCATGGTGAGAGCGTTTTGCGTTGCGGTCCGCACATAGGACATGTTCTAGTCCTGGATCAGCTAGGGCATCTCCTTAGCTTTATCTCACACTTCAAAGCCAAACATTCTATGCATGTCCGGAACCTTGAGAACTTCGCCAATATCCTCAAAGGATTGACGGTATTCATGAAGTAAATCGCCGACTTGGGTAAGCCGGCTAGTGCAAGATTCGGTGGAGGGTGAGTCCAGTAAATTCAGAGGACCTGCGCATGTAATGCAAAGGGTTAATAAAACAAATCTGAGCTCCAGATAGTCGGAAGGTGCAGAAAAATCAGAAAGAATTAAACATACCGAAGATGACATCGTCGGCTTTGGTCTTCTCCTCTGAATAAAGCATCATTGATATCCAAGATTCTCTGGTCCTAGGCGGCGATCCTTCGATCACGCTCGTTGGTGGCCATTGAAGAGGATTCAAGAATTTGAGCAATGCTCCGTTAATGATCCGCCTTCAGTTTGTCCAGCTCCTGACGTAAATCGGTGTTCTCTACTGCTAGGGTTTTCAGATTCTCAGCTTCTCCAATCATAGCACATGATTGCTTTACCAATGCTGTAGTCAAAGGAACAACAGTTGAATAAAAATTTGACTATGAAATAAAGGGAAAAGTTTGAGTACTGGAATGTTTACCTTCAGCCTCATCCCTTGACACTTTCAATTGAGCATTTTCAAGTCAAAGAGCTCTGATTTCTCTCCGCTTGTTACAGATATTCTTCAACAATTCCTGGTTATATGAATTAACTTTCTGTAAGTCAGAATACCCAGAGTCAGAAGTCTACTAAATACTCGGGCTAATATCTTTACTAATATCAGCATGAGCCTTGAGGGCTACACTAGTTCATTCTTTGGCATCCTAAGGAAGCATAAATCCGGATTGCTATCCAACTTAATGCTTGGGGGCTAGAGGATATGATATGGAACAAAGTAAAAAAGGTAAGTTGGAATTTGACTTACATGATGTTCATGGGTGAGCTTGCTCAATCTCATGGACACTTCGGTGCTAACCTTCTCGGTGAGGGTCAGCGGGATTACCGGAGGTGGCGGAAGCACACCGGTTCTCAGCCGCTCGTCGCGCAGACAGATTTGCTCGAGGAGTTCGGAGTACTTGACGTCCTCCACTTCTTGTGCCTCTTCCTCGGCGGTAATATTCTGGCTCTCCAAGCATTGCCGGCCGAGCCGTTGGATTTCCTCTGCTGATTTCCGAGTAATGCCAAGTTTGGCAAGACCCGGATTGTTGAGAAGGTTCTTAGCAAAGACTTCTGCCGAGGGATCATTACCCGAAGAGGGTTCACTGATACATTGCAAATGTATCTATAATTTTTGATGTTCCATGCTTGGTTTTATCCACTTTCTTGTGTTTTGTCCACACTTTGGAGTACTTTCCATATGATTTCTTGGACTAACCTATTAACAAGAGCCACAGTGTCAGCTTCCTGTTTTCTGCTGTTTTTGGTTCTAGGAAAGTCAGAAAATGAATATTCTCGGAATTGGACGGGACAAAAGCCAAAGTGCCTATTTTTCCGGAAGTCATCAGATGCCAGAATACGAGACGGAGAAGGGCTGGGGGTCGGCCACACCACCTGGCCGCGCGACCAGGCTTGGCCTGCGCCAGGGGGTGGTCTGATCGACCCTAGCACCCCCTCGGCCTCTTCTTCCGCCTATAAGATGCCCTCGAGACGAAAACCCTAAGTACCCGATCAAAAATCCACGAAAGAGTCTGTAGCCGCCGTCATCTCCATCCCTAGATCGGGAGGGATCGGAGGCTCTTCTCGGCACCCTGCCGGAGAGGGGAATTCACCCTGGACACCTTCTTCATCACCATGCAAGCCTCTGGTGTGATGCATGAGTAGTTCATCCTTGGATTACGGATCCATGTAGTAGCTAGATGGCTGGTTCTCCTCCTTTATGCTTTCATGTTTAGATCTTGTGAGCTCCATTCATGATCAAGATCATCTATTTGTAATTCTGCATGTTGTCTTTGCGGGGATCCGATGGATATTGAGATGCTATTTCAGATTGATTATTGATTCTATCATGTCTTTGTTATTTATGATCTTGCATGTTTTCCATTGTTAGTAGCTATCTTGGCCAAGTAGATGCTAGCAACTCCAAGAGTTAGTATTTATGCTCGATAGTGGGTTCATGCCTCCGTAACTGGGAAGTGATGTAAATCTCTAAGGTACTAGATGTGCTGTTGCTACTAGGGAGAAAACAACAATCCTTTGTTCATAGAACAATCGTATTGTTTACTTTACACGCAATTCGTAAAGCAATAATTTGTTACTTGCAACTTAATACTGGAGGGGGTTCAGATGATAACCTGAAGGTGGATTATTAGTCATAGATGCAGTTGGATGGCAGTCCGTGTATAATGTTGTAATGCCCAATCAAGTTCCAAAGGAGTCAAGATGATTAGTATATGCATGTATTGCTTTCTCGATGTTTGTCAATTGCCCCGCTGTAATTTGTTCACCCAGCATGTTATCTATCTTAAGGAGAGCCACCTCTAGTGAACTATGGATCCCGGTCCTTTTCTTTTACATACAATCTATAAACTGTTTACTGCTTTGTGTTTACTTTCTGCAAACTATTACTTCCTTCCATTCGATACGTTTAATACTTTGTTTTCAGCAAAACCGGTGAGATTGACAACCTCATCGCAAGTTCGAGACAAAGTTCTGTGGTTTTATTGTGTAGGTCTCCACATTGCTACTAGCACCGGTAGTGCGCCCTGCCAAGGCGCAGCTAGCAACACCTTTTGGGTGTTTCCTTGATCCTACTGGTTCGATTAAACCTTGGTTTCATAACTGAGGGAAACTTGCTGCTATGCTCATCATACCTTCCTCTTGGGGTTCCCCAACGAGCTTGTTAATACACGAGCCATCATTCACCCTTATCAAAACCTGAGTCACCCATGGTGACGTCAGTTTGTGACCCAAAGATCACTGGCTCTGCTGATTGAGCCGGATTCTACAACGGTCGGAGATGGAGTAATCTCCGGCGCTGCAAAAGGCTGAGGGGCAGGAGTCGAAGGGGCTATGGCAGGAGAAGTCAAATTTAGCTTTGACTGGTGTAGGGGCTTCGATGCAAGTCCTTTCCCCTTGCCCTTGGTGAGCTGTTTAGCTCTGAGAAGGTAATAGAATAAAGAACATTACATCTTGGAAAGAATTACGAATAAGATACAGAAACTTTGTGAAGAAAGTTACCTTTTCACAATGGGCACCTCCTTCATGCCAATAGCCAAAGTTGGAGCCCTACGCTTTCGAGTAAAGATCTCCGGCAGTGGAAACAGTTCCCCGTCATCCTGAGAGATCTCAGGAGGATATCCCTTGAGAGGAGCAAGCTCCAACTCGGGGAGGTCAGCAAGCTGAAAAGAAGATAGATCTCAGTATTGTGAAAAGAGACAGTAACGTTAAGATGAACACATAATTCAAGTTACTGTTGGAAGCTTACCGGCACCACGGGATCTTCAGCCGTATGCATGTCCAAAGACAGCTCCGGGATTTTCTTCTCGATCCGCTCCCTTATCAGCCACTTGATTTGAGACTCGTATTCTTTCTCCGTGTAACGCTGGGGGCAGATTCAAAGGGAATCTTTCTTGGACGCTGTGATGGAGTGCATAAGATGGTCTCCATGATGCTGAAGATGTTGGATCTGGCGTGCCACCCAACAGTGAACTAAGTTGGACCCCTTAAGGCCCTTGTGCTTCATCAAATATTCGATCCGCCTCTTGGCAAGAACCAAATCGTCACTAAGAGCCGGCGCATCTGCGTCCCAGGACTCTTGGGGCGTGGCGGCACCATCGACGAAAGCCAGCAAAGCAGAGAGTTTTGTTGGGAGCGGGAATATCCTTGTGATAAAAGAAAAAGGATGGCCATTGTTTCACCGACTCACTAGCCCTAATCCGAGGATAAACACGCTCTCTTCTAACAGAAAAATAATAGTACTAGTAATGTATGGATTACCGGCAGTGATGGAATTTCTCCAGACATGAAAGTAAAATCGGAAAAGAGTGAGACTCGGCCTACTGCCGAGGTACCCCTCGCACAAAGAAGCATATGCGCTCATCTCTAAGAGAGAGTTTGGGGGGAAGATGATGGAGTTGAACTCCGTAGTGATCTATAACGTCAGAAAAGAAGTCTAAGGGAGGGAAAGTCAAACCTCTGTCGAGGTTGGTGCCGAAGTGTACCCACTCGTCGTCGCGAGGAGTAGGGACGGTTTGGCCGTAGCCGCTCCGCCAGTCACCAGCACGGAGGAGACCTTCGTTTTCCACGACGTGAAGCTTGGCGTTGTCAAGGACGCACGGGATCCAGACCCCGCAGTTTCTCTCCTTCTCCGCCACCATAGCCGTCGCCTCCGTCGCTGCCGTGCTGGAGGATGATGCTGAAGCCATTATCCCGTGAGTCGGTGACCTGGGATGGGCGCGCTAGAAGATTGTGGGGAGGCAGAGGAGCTCTATGTTTGTGTGAGGTGTTGGAGAGAAGGAAACGTTGCAAGTGCTGGTGAAGAAGATGGGGAGGAAAATCCTAACCACTTATATCCTCTAGCCGCGCCAAGATTCATGTAAACGCAACAGTGAAACACGCCATGCGTCGTGGAAGGGACTGGGTAACCCCCACACGATGATTATGCCGCCTCGATCTCCGCGCACGCATTAAAACGACGCCTCGGTTTCGCGAAAGGCGGATGATGACCCACAAGTATAGGGCGTGTATCACAGTATTTTCGAGGGAAGTGAAACCCAATTTATTGATTCGACACAAGGGGAGCCAAAGAATATTTATAAGCCTTAACAACTGAGTTGTCAATTCTGCTGCACCTAGAAACAATCTTGCTCACATCAGTTTATCAGTAGCAACAGTTTTGTAGTAGGAATAGCAAAGTAACAGCAGTAGTAAAGCAAAGACAGCAGTAACAATAGCGATAAGTGATTCGAAAAGGTAGGCATAGGGATGGATGGACGGGCGTTGCATGGACAAGACAATTCACATAGCAATCAGAACATAGGGCATTTGCAGATAAATAAGATGAAGCATCCAAGTACTAGATAATCCTAGGCATGTGTTCCATATATAGTCATACTTTCTCGCAATGAGAACTTGCACAAGATATTTTGTCCTGCCAGCCCGTTTGCAGCGGGGCCTTCAGGGAACTACTGGCAATTAAGGTGCTCCTTTTAATAGAGCACCAGAGAAAAGTATTAACACTCCGTGAACACATGTGATCCTCACATCAAAGCCATTCCCTCCGGTTATCCCGATTTACATCGCCGGGCCATTGGTTCCGGACAACAATGTGTGTATACAACTTGCAGATAAGACCATAAACAATACTATCATAATGAATCAATAACATATTCAGATCTGAAATCATGGCACTCGGGCCCTAGTGACAAGCATTAAGCATAACAAGTCGCAACAAAGTCATAAAGCACTATAAAAGATACTAGGCACCATGACCTAACAATCTGATGCCATTACATGAATGATCTCATCCAATCCCTACCATCCCCAGGGCCTACAACGGGGGATTACTCACTCATAGATGGGGGAAACATGGATGGTCGATGCAGAAGCGATGGTGATGATCTCCTCCAATTCCTTGTCTCGGCAGGTTGCCAGAACGGAGTTTCTGGTGCTGTTTCATGGAATCTGATGGTGGCGGCGGAGCGGAACTCCTTCTAGAAAAACGTCGACCCCCCCGGAGTTTTTAGGTCGGAAGGCTTCTTATAAGCGAAGAGGGAGACCGAGGGGGTGCCTGGGGGGCCCACACCATGCCCTGGCGCGGCCAGGCCTAGCCCGCGCCTGGGGTGTGTGGCTAGCCCCTGGCCCTCCCCCATCTCGTATTCTGGCCCCGTGAGTCTTCCGGAAAAATAGGCACTTTGGCTTTTGTCCCGTCCAATTCCAAGAATATTCATTTTCCGACTTTCCTGGAACCAAAAACAGCAGAAAACAGGCAGCTGGCACTGTGGCTCTTGTTAATAGGTTAGTCCAAGAAATCATATGAAAAGTACTCCAAAGTGTGGACAAAACACAAGAAAGTGATTAAAACCAAGCATGGAACATCAAAAATTATAGATACATTTACAATGTATCAACATCCCCAAGCTTAACTCCTGCTCGTCCTCGAGTAGGTAAGTGATAAAAAGAAAGAATAATTTTTGAGGTGACATGCACCATCATAAACTTGATCAAAGTACTTGTAAAACATTCAAAGCTGGGATCATAGTACTTCAATCATAACATGGCAGCCAAAGTTCTAGCAATAAGACAAAGAAACTATGATGCAACATGAAAAGGCACAAACAAAAGATTCATGAATAACTATGCTTTGCAAGACGTTTGTTTGTTTCACGTAAAGAAAACATAGCATAATAGTATTCAGCTTGTCCCTCAATAGAGTAGCAAATATAAATGCATAGGACACCTTCAATGTTCATAAGAGTGACTAGATACAAAATAGTTTAAAACATGCAATATCAAGTTATGCATCAATCAACTATTCTTGGGACAATGCACATAGAACTAAGAATGTCCACTATGCTCTCAAAGTAGGTGCATAAAGGTAGAAGGTGGAGACTCAATATAATGGTTGAAGAAAGGCCTTCATAAAAGGAAGTAGGGATTCAAGTCTCACAAAGAGATTCCAAAAATTATGGTACTTATAGCTTTCAGCTCTCATTGCCCCTATCATAAGCATCTTGAAGTGATTAAGGTTAAAGTGAACAAACTATGGTGTGCATGCTTGACGAAGTATAAGTCAGAAATCTCATGTCCCTTGAATATGAGGGCCGCTCCTCATGCTACTCAAGTTTCGTCACCGGTAAGTTCTTGTCATCGTAAGTACATGTGTATCATAGAGAACCGCCAACGGGGTACCCCTTGCCCGATGATACGGAAGAATCCCCATATAAAAATGACAAGGCAAGGAGACAACGAGCATCTCAACAATCTTCTTATTTACCATGGGAATATGGTGCTTTTTTCTCCCTTTCCTATTTTCATAATCTCTTTTTTTTTCTTTTTCTCTTTTTTTCTCAATATAGGACTCTTTTTTTATAAGAAGAATGCTTCATAGATAGCTTGTTATGGTTACGCTGTAGGTTTCCACCATGTCAGCATGGATTAGACCAGCGGCCCAGGCGTTTCTCTAACACATATACATAACTCCATGGACTTACAAGATCCCCTTTCATTTCACACCGACGACATCCATATACAAAAGAGCATGATATCAACTAGGTACAAGTACCAAGTGCAATGTTGAAAGCGTTCCCCATGACAACATGGTTCTGCTAATTCCCAACAAATAAGTGCAAGCATATACAACATAGACGACACAATGATTCAAGTTTATTAATGGCAAGAAAAGTAAAGTGTGCCATCAAGTTCGTGAGAGCTTTAATCACTAGTTTTCTCATAACAAGTTTAATTTGGAAGGTAAAAAAAGCATGAATATACTTGGAATAGCATATGCTAATAGGTAGGTATAGTGGAATCTTTGGAATAACTTGGTTTAGGGATTTGGATGCATGAGTGGAACTCATACTTGGTTGTGGAGGCTAGCAAAAGACTGGGAGCGACAAACTAGGAGAGCAATAATGGCCATAATCATGCAGAGCGACAAAACATCATTGATCAAAGCATAAAGTGATACTACAAGTTGAAAACTAAAGGATCATAAAGGCTATGATGACTTGAGATAGTCATACCATGGTGTGAGCATGTGCCAAGTCAACCCAAATAAAGCATCAAAGGAGAATATCACTATACTATGCTTTAATATGCTAAAACAACGCAGGATTCATCCAAGGCACATTAAGAAATCTCAATTGTTTATAACAATTCATGCTACATCAAATAATACTAAGCATAAAGCCAAAACAATATCAAGCATGGCATGATAGAGCATAGGCCACAATCAAAAACGAGCTCTTTTTACCACATAAGTATGAACTTTCCTACTCTTTTCTAAACCAAACCAAACTATTTGCAAACCAATGTATAAAAGAGGAGGTCCAACCAATTTATTTAGCAAACTAAGAAAACCAAGAAAACCAAAACCAAAATGAAAACTAAAAAGAAGACGCTCCAAGAACAACACAACTTTACATGAAACAATAAAAATGAAGCGTTTGGAAGAAACCTGGGATTTTTATTGATGAAGGAGGGGATTCCTTGGGCATCCCCAAGCTTTGACGCTTGTACTTCTTGGATATTTCTTGGGGTGGCACGCGTGGCATCCCCAAGCTTGAGCTTTAGTCCATCCTTCATATCATTACTCATTCCTTCCATACACCTGAAATTTTTCCTTCATACAAAACTTCACACAATCTTTATTAGTAACATTAGTGCACTTGAGATAAATAAGTCTTAAGGTTCAGTTCTAACACCAAATAAACTTCCATTAGAACACTAGCTACTGTAGCACTTCCCTCAAAAAGCTAAATTCCCCAAAATAACTCAAAAAGGAACCAACAAGAAGCAAATGCAGAAAAAGGCAGAAATTTGTCAAAACAGACCAGCAGGTAAAGACGATTTTTTTTGAAGACCTTCTGTTGCTCAAATCAAAAAGTCTTGGACTAACAAAAGTTAGATAATAACCTGGGGCAGAAGCATAAAAATTCACGCCTCAAAAATACGTTCAGAGATTTTACACGAGTTTTTACGGTGAAGCACAGAAATCTGTTTCGGGACAGCAACTTTCCCAATCATTACTTCTCTCTCATTAGAGGTTTCTCTTGGCACAAAAAGCAAATAAAAAGGATAAGGAGCGATTATTAATCTTCCAAGACTCATCTAAAACTTTTGGGTTATCTCCCAATAAGTACTTTTCTTTAACGCCTTTAAGTTAGGCAAAAGCAAAAACTAAAAATGGATAAAATAGAAGTAAGCGGAGATGATCATGGTGAAAACATTGTTTTTGTTCAATGAAATCCTTTTGTTAACAAGGTTGATCAGGTATTGCTACCAAAACAATTTCATATGAGACAAAACTTTGTATTCCACTAATGATTATGTTACCTCAACCTTGATAGCAATGGTCCCAATCATAATAGTTTCAAATTTTTCTCTTGGTATGGGACGATATATTTATCCAACTTGAATTCCCTCATCATGTTCAATTGAATTCAAAACCATATGTCCTATCAATCTTCCTGGGGAAATAGACAGTATGTTCCTTGTCATTAACATTGAAGGTCACCTTCCCTTGATTATAATTAATAACAGCTCCTGCAGTATTTAAGAAAAGGTCTCCCAAGAATAATAGACATATTATCATCTTCAGGCATAATAGTTTGAGAGGATGCTCACATAAGAAATATGAGTTGAAGTAAAAGAGAGCATCAAGAAGCAAATTCAAAACACATTTAAGTCTAACCCACTTCCTATGCATAGGAATCGTGTATGCAAATAAATTCACAAAGAACAAAGTGACATGCATAGGAAGATAAAACAAGAGTGACTTCAAAACTTTCAGCACATAGAGAGGTGTTTCAATACCATGAAGGCTTCTACAACCATATTTTCCTCTCTCATAATAAGTTTCAGTAGCCTCATGAATAAACTCAACAATATAACTATCACATAAAGCATGCTTTTAATGATCTACAAGCACTAGAGCTTTATTATAAACATTTTCAAAAGAATCCTCAGGAACATAACATTCATCCTCCTTTAGTAAGAATGGAGGACAATCAAATAATGTAAGGGATAAAGAGTTACTCTCATTGGAAGGTAGGCATGGGTAGCTAATCCATTCTTCCTCCTTTTGTTCATCACTCTCCTCCTCTTTTTCATCTAATGAGATTTCAGGTTCATCAATTTCTTCTTCCATAGGATCCTGCAAGGCATTAGTCTCTTCCATTTGTGGAAAGCATCATTAATATATTCAAGAATATAGACATTTTCATCCTTGTAATTATCAAAGCAAAATTTAAGTATACCATAAACCTCATGTTTATAAGGTGAATCATCAATATTTTCAAGCAAACTAGCAAGTTCAAATGCACCCTTCCAAGCTATAAATTCTTAAATTTGTTCCACATCATAAAAGTCATAATTTCCTTTAACATAAGAAGATATGGTAACATTTTCATTATACTCACATTGAAAAGGGAGGTGTTTGTACCTCCTACAGCAACAAGATTTATCCAAGCAATAAGTAACATTATAAGTAGAGCACACGTTTCTAGCAATGGTATACAATTTATCAATTTGTTCCCATAAGTGTTTCCCTTTTTGTGACAAGCGGTGTTCGTTATAATAATATTTTTGATCTTCCGTGAACCCACCTTGCCAATAAGATTCGGTTTCAAAGAAACCAACCATTGACAACAAGCATGATAAGGCAAGACAATAACAGACCAACGAAAATAACAACTAGAGTAGGAACTACTTTTTGTATTTTTGATAAAGAAACAAGCAAACAAGGCGAAAATAAACTTAGCTTGAACAATAGTGATTCCAAGTGGACTTGATAAATAAAGCTATGCTCCCCGGCAACGGCGCTAGAAAATAGTCTTGATGACCCACAAGTATAGGGGGTGTATCGCAGTATTTTCTAGGGAAGTGAAACCCAATTTATTGATTCGATACAAGGGTAGCCAAAGAATATTTATAAGCCTTAACAACTGAGTTGTTAATTCAGCCGCACCTGGAAACAATCTTGCTCACAGCAGTTTATCAGTAGCAACAGTTTTGTAGTAGGAATAACAAAGTAACAGCAGTAGTAAAGCAAAGACAGCAGTAACAATAGCAGTAAACAGTGGGATTCGAGTGTGGTAGGCATAGGGATGGATGGACGGGCGTTGCATGGACAAGACAATTCACATAGCAATCAGAACATAGGGCATTTGCAGATAAATAAGATAAAGCATCCAAGTACTAGATAATCCTAGGCATGTGTTCCATATATAGTCATACATGCTCGCAATGAGAACTTGCACAACATCTTTTGTGCTTCCAGCCCGTTTACAGCGGGGCCTCAAGGGAACTACTGGCAATTAAGGTGCTCCTTTTTAGAGCACCGGAGCAAAGCATTAACACTCCGTGAACACATGTGATCCTCACATCAAAGCCATTCCCTCCGGTTATCCCGATTTCTGTCACTTCGGGGCCATTGGTTCCGGACAACAATGTGTGTATACAACTTGCAGATAAGACCATAAACAATACTATCATAATGAATCGATAACATGTTCAGATCTGAAATCATGGCACTCGGGCCCTAGTGACAAGCATTAAGCATAACAAGTCGCAACAAAGTCATAAAGCACTAATAAAAGATACTAGGCACCATGCCCTAACAATCTGATGCCATTACATGAACGATCTCATCCAATCCCTACCATCCCCATGGCCTACAGCGGGGGATTACTCACTCATAGATGGGGGAAACATGGATGGTCGATGGAGAAGCGATGGTGATGATGATGGCAATGATCTCCTCCAATTCCCCGTCCCGGCAGGGTGCTAGAACGGAGTTTCTGGTGCTATTTCGTGGAATCTGATGGTGGCGGTGGAGCAGAACTCCTTCTAGAAAAACGTCAAACCCCCCGGAGTTTTTAGGTCAGAAGGCTTCTTATAAGCGAAGAGGGAGACCGAGGGGGTGCCTGGGGGCCCACACCATGCCCTGTCACGGCCAGGCCATTACGCCTAGGGGGGTGTGGCCAGCCCTCCTCCTCTCGTATTCGCTCCGTGAGTCTTAGGAAAAATAGGCACTTTGGCTTTTGTCCGTCAATTCGAGAATATTCATTTTCTGACTTTCCTAGAACCAAAAACAGCAGAAAACAGGTAGCTGGCACTGTGGCTCTTGTTAATAGGTTAGTCTAAGAAATCATATGAAAAGTACTCCAAAGTGTGGACAAAACACAAGAAAGTGAATAAAACCAATCATGGAACATCAAAAATTATAGATATATTTGCAATGTATCAGCGGACCCACCAATGGTCATGCTGACAGGAATGTCTGTCAGTGACGTGACTTGACCATGACTAGTGTCAGAATACTTCAGAGACCAAGTTCCGGCTTAGTTTGAATTTCGAGCTGGAAACTCGAATAATGTATTCGTAGGTCCGACTCATTTGAGACCCGGATCCTATCCTTTCTTTTGAAGTTTCAGGAACCATTCAAGATTCTGCAAGCCTAAGATCAAGCTAGACTTCGGATCATGGAGGATTCCGAGGGATGCTGGTTGGGATATACTTTCCGGGTATCCTCACTGTGTCTCACTAACTAGGGTGGCCCACTTCGGGTTAGAGCTTTGCTTTACGGGCGTCCCAGTCAGGGAGAAGAGACAGAGTCCAGTCCGGCTACGGGAAGGCCCAAATGACTTACCGACATAGGCCCATAGTGTTACTTGTAGTTCAAGATGTACTCTATAACCGACTCTTAGTCGTAGCCAGATAGGTCTCTCCTATAAACCATAGGCCATATATCTATATAAGCCGTCCTAGGGAGAGCCTTTAGGGCAATCTCACAATAGTCTACAATCTCAACTCGCACAGGTGAAACCCTTGTAACCCATATTTCGGCTCTGCCGTATTACTGGATTGCTAGCAGGAGTAGGATCTGTCCAAAGCCGGCGGATTCGAACCAAGGTAAACTTGTGTGCTCACCGTCCCAGAATACCGTACGTCTCACACCCCTCTCTTCGCACGCCTAGAGGACCCCCTCATGGCGTACTTGTGATCAATCCGACGACATCATCGCTCGTCTTCGCCAGAAGGTAGCCACCCTGGAGGAGACCATCCACGACCAGGAGATCTAGCTTGAGGAGAAGGAGGAGGAAGGGGAAGATATCCGTGGTGATACACACTCTTACCTTAGTGATGATGATGACTACCTGGAGGATGTCGCCGCAGAGTACCACACTGATGAGGATGACGCCGACGTCATAGATGATGAAGAAACCCATGGTTCTGATGATGAGTAATCGCATCTGAGCACTATCGTAGGTGTGAGTTGTACCCGGTCCCATTGTATCGTAGCTTCACAGAATGGTTCTTAAAACCATCTGTTTTCGTTGTTGTGGTGTGTGTTTGTATTGTGTGCTTGGAATGAATGAATGAGAAGAAGTTGTTAGTTTCCAAATCTTAGTCATACTCAAAGTTTTAAAAGCTTTTGAACCATACCAATAAACCATAGAAAATTTCCCTCTTGTCTCATGATCTATCTCAATCTTCAGATGACTCGCGGAAACCCCGATAGAAGCAACTCCTCCTAGGACCCAATGATTCAGATTCTAAAGATGTTAGTTTTAGACCGTGAAGTCGGTAGAGCAGAACGTCAAGCCAACCTAGCCACTCTTCAACCGATAGCCTAGATGGCACATAACAATCAGGGCCATGGAAACCATGATGAAAACTCAAGAACTTCCAAAGCACCAACCCTCCCATGTTTAGCAGAAGAGCCCTTAGATGCCGATGACTGGCTGCAAACCATGGAAAACAACTTAGAAGTGGCAGGAGTAGATGCCAATGAGAAGGTACTATTTGCCACTCACTATCTGGCAGGCTATGCAAGATCATAGTGGAACAACACCCGTACCATGAACGGAGGACAGATGATGACTTGGGAGGAATTCAAAATCAAGTTCAACAGGACCCATGTGCCCCCAGGTTTGATCAAGAGGATGAGGGATGAATTCAGGGAGCTGAAGCAAGGGAGAATGACTATGGTAGAGTAGCGTGACAAATTTCTATCTCTGGCTAGGTATGCCCCTGATGAGATTGACACTGAAGCAAAGAAGAAGGAGAGATTCTTGAATGTCCTGGATGATGAGATGCAGACAGTGCTAGTCAACATTACCTTTGATGACCTAGAAGTTCTAGTGGATTCTGCTATCCAGATGGAAGGAAAGATCAACCAAGCTAGCGAGAACCGTAAGCGCCGTATGATGCACCAGCCTGGACCCCACCATACCCTGAAGTATCGCCCCAACCCGTCCGCAAGATATGCACCCAGAAACAATAGACCCCCTATGTCCGTCTGAACTACCCCAATTGTGGCGGAGGAAACCCGAGGCCCGGAGGCAACTGATACATTGCAAATGTATCTATAATTTTTGATGTTCCGTGGTTGGTTTTATCTACTTTCTTATGTTTTGTCCACACTTTGGAGTACTTTTCATATGATTTCTTGGACTAACCTATTACCAAGAGCCACGATTTTACTGCTTTTGCTGTTTTTGGTTCCACGAAGTCAGAAAATGAATATTATCGGAATTGGACGGGACAAAAGTGAAAGTTATTATTTTACCGGGGGACACTTGGAGCCAGAATACAAGACGGAGAAGAGCCACAGGGTGGCCACACCACCTGGTGGTGCGGGTCAGGCCAGGCCGCACCAGGGGGTGGTGTGCGCCCCTCCGGCACCCCCTCGGTCTCCCCTCTCGCCTATAAGAGCCTCCCAATGCATAAACCCTAGAGGGTCAATCAGAAAGCCACGAAAAGTTCCGCAGTGCCACCGCCACCGAAGGGGAGATTCAAGGGACATAAAGTCTCTATTCTGGCACCCTACCGGGACGGGGAAGTGCCCCTGGAGCCATCTCCAACGATCTCCACCACCATCTCCATCACCGTTGCTGATTCCCATGATGAGGAGGGAGTAATTCTCTCTCGAGGCTAAGGGTTCTACCAGTAGCTATGTCTTCATATCTCTCTCTATGCATGATCTTATTGAGATCATGAGCTTGTAATCTATAGATCTACCTTGCTACTCAAGTGCTTTAATAGATTTCTGCTCTCCCCATGTGTGTGAAAGTGACAGCGTGCACACCATGGTGGCACTTAGGCTAGAGATTACAAATACTTGTTATGAGTTATATTTGGAGTTGGATGTCTTTATGAAATTGTGGTGTTTGTTGGAACCATCTAGTGCTCAAGGTGACAGTGTGGGGTTTTCTAGATGGGAAAGGCTTACGTTGAGGTGTGCTGTTATAGCCCTACCATGGATTAGGGTGTCCAACCGGAGAGTATTTTAGCGTAGTATCATAAAGAAGAATATATTTATATGAGAGTGTTCACTAGTGAAAGTATGATCCCTAGGCCTTGTTTCTAAGCAGTGAAACACTGTTTGCTATTAGATCTATTACATGTTTGCTTGCTTCTACCTTTATTTCAGTTTTACTTTAGTCGTTTCCATGCCATCAAGCTATTTTTTATCAGCGTTACCACTTATAATCATCTATACCACTTGTATTTCACTATCTCTTTGCCGAACTAGTGCACCTATACACCTGACAAGTGTATTGGGTGTGTTGGGGACACAAGAGACTTCTTGTATCTTGATTGCAGGGTTGCTTGAGAGGGATACCTTTGACCACTTCCTCCCTGAGTTCGATAAGCCTTGGGTGATCCACTTAAGGGAAAACTTGCTGCTGTTCTACAAACCTCTGCACTTGGAGGCCCAACAACTGTCTACAAGAATATAAGTGCGTAGACATCAAGCTATTTTCTGGCGCCGTTGCTGGGGAGGTAAGGTAAAAGGTACTCAAATCCTCCGGTGTGAGTGATCGAAGTTATTTCCTTTAGATTCTGCAATTTTGTCTTTTTGTTTCTTGTCTTCACTAGTTAGGCTTAATGGAAAACAACAAAAAAATTAGAGAGCTTTATAGTATTTATCTTGAGTTAGGACATGAAGTGTTTGAAGAGAAAATTAAAAAACCTATGGAACTTTATTTGCATGCTAGTAGCAATGTTGTTAGTATGAATTCTTTGGACACCATTATTTCTAATGCTATGGAAAAGTCTAAGCTTGGGGAAGCTAATTTTTATGAAAATGATCTTTTTAGTTCCCCAGCTTTGGAAGATAGCTATTCTATTGCTTATGATGATACCAAACCTCCAATATATGATGATTACAATGATGATTATGATATTTTCAGTCCACCTACTATTGAGGAGAAAACTAATGATTACAATATGCCTCCTATATTTGATGATTATGGTGATGAGAATAATAATGATAGCTATTTCATTGAATTTGCTCCCACTATGATTGATAAGAATGACTATGCTTATGTGGAGAGTAATAATGATTATATGCATGTGGCTCATGATAAGAATGTTTTATGCGATAGTTATATTGTTAATTTTATTCATGATGCTACCGAAAGTTATTATGAGAGAGGGAAACATGGTTTTATGAATCTCAATAATATTAGCTTTCCCCTCTTTATGTTGAAATTTTTGAAGTTGCACTTGTTTTGCTTTCCTATGCTTGCTGCTTTGTGCTTTCATGACTTGTTTCTTTACAAGATTCCTATGCATAGGAAGTGGGTTAGACTTAAATGTTTTTTGAATTTGCTTCTTGGTGCTCTCTTTTACTTCAATTCATATTTCTTATGTGAGTATCTTCTCAAACTATCATGCCTAACTTAAAGGCGTTAAAGAAAAGTACTTATTGGGAGATAACCCAAAAGTTTTAGATGAGTCTTGGAAGTTATTACCTCAGTAATAACCGCTCCTTATCCTTTTTATTTGCTTTTTTGTGCCAAGAGTAACCTCTAATGAGAGAGAAGTAATGATTGGGAAAGTTGCTGTCCCGAAACAGATTTTTGTGCTTCACCGTAAAAGTTCGTGTAAAATATCTGTACGTCCTTTTGAGGCGTGAATGTTTGTGCTTCTGCCCCAGGTTGTTATCTAACTTTCATTAGTTCAACACTTTTTGATTTGTGCAACAGAAGGTCTTCAAAAAAATTCGTCTTTACCTGCTGGTCTGTTTTGACAAATTTCTGCCATTATTTGCATTTGCTTCTTGTTGGTTCCTTTTTGCGTTCTTTTGGGGAATTGAGCTTTTTGAGGGAAGTGCTATAGTAGCCTGTGTTTTAATGGAAGTTTTATTGGTGTTGGAACTGAACCTAAAGACTTATTATCTTGAGTGCACTAATGTTGCTAATAAAGATTGTGTGAAGTTTTGTATGAAGGAAAAATCTCAGGTGTATGGAAGGAATGAGTAATGAGATGAAGGATGGACTAAAGCTCAAGCTTGGGGATGCCACACGTGTCACCCCAAGAAATATCCAAGAAGTACAAGCGCGAAGCTTCGGGATGCCCAAGGCATCCCCTTCTTCATCAATAAAAATCCCATGTTTCTTCCAAACACTTCATTTTTATTGTTTCATGCACAATTATATTGTTCTTGGAGCGTCTTCGTTTTTGTTTTTGGTTTTCGTTTGCTTGGTTTTCGTTTGCTGAATAAATTGGTTGGACCTCCTCTTTCATGCATTGGTTTTCAAATAGTTTGGTTTGGATTGGAAAAGAGTAGGAAAGTTCATGCTTAAGTCGTAAAGAGCGCTTGTTTTTGACTGTGGCCTATGCTTTGTCATGCCATGCTTAATATTGTTTTGGCTTTATGCTTAGTATTCTTTGCTGTAGCATGACTTGTTATAAACAATTGATATTGCTTAATGTGCCTTGGAATAATCATGCATTGTTTTAGCATATTAAAGCATAGTATTGTGGTATTCTCCTTTGATGCTTTATTTGGGTTGACTTGGCACATGCTCACACCATGTTATGACTATCCCAAGTCACCATAGCCTTTATGATCCTTTAGTTTTCGACTTCTAATATCACTTTATGCTTTGATTAATGATGTTTTGTCGCTCTGCATGATTATGACCATTATTGCTCTCTTAGTTGGTCGCTCCCAGTCTTTTGCTAGCCTCCATAACCAAGTATGAGTTCCACTCATGCATCCAACTCCTAAAACCAAGTTATTCCAAAGAGTGCACCATACCTACCTATTAGCATTTGCTATTCCAAGTATATTCATGTTTTTATGTACCTTCCGAATTAAACTTGTTATGAGAAAACTAGTGATTAAAGCTCTCACGAACTTGATGGCACACTTTACTTTTCTTGCCCTTAATAAACTTGAACCATTGGGTCCTTCTTTGTTGCATATATGCTTGTGCTTTATAAGTTGAAGTTAGCAGAACCATGTATCATGGGGAACGCTTTCAACATTGCACTTGTACTTTGTACCCCGTTGATATCATGTTCTTTTGCTTATGGATCCCGGCGGTGTGAAATAAAAGTGGAACTTGTAAGATCATGGAGTTTGTATGTGTGTTAGAGAAACGCCTGGGCCGCTAGCCTAAGCCATGCCTAATCATGGTGGAAACTTGCAGCATAACCATAATGAGCACTCTATGAAGCATCCTCAATAAAAACCTATGCAAATATCAAATAAAAAGATCATTGAGATGCTCATTGTATGCTTGCCTTGTCATTTTGATTATGGGATAGCTCCTGTATCTTGTGCAAGGGGTACCCGTCGGCGGTTCTTTATGATACATATGTACTTACAATGACAAGAGCTTACTCGTGACTAAAGTTGAGTAGCATGAGGTTCGGTCTTCGTAAGTAAGGGGCATGAGATTTCGGTTTATAACTTGTCAAACATATCCTATTAGTTGTGTTACTTTAACCTTAATCACCTTCAAGATGCTTATGATAGGGGCAATGAGAGCTGAAAGCTATAAGTACCATAATTTTTGGAAGCTCTTTATGAAACTTGAATCTCTGTTTCCTTCTATGAAGGCCTTTCTTCCACTTATATATTGAGTCTCCACCTTCTATCTTTATGCACCTACTTTGAGAGCATAGTGGCCATTGGTAGTTCTATGTGCACTGTCCCAAGACTTGTTGATTGATGCATACCTTGATATTGCTTGTTTTAAACTATTTGCATCTAATCACTCTTATGAACTTTGAAGGTGTCCTATGCCTTTATGTTTGCTACTCTATGAGGGACAAGCTGAATACCACTATGCTATGTTTTCTTTATGTAAAACAAACAAACGTTTTGCAAAGCATTGTTATTCATGAATCTTCTGTTTGTGCCTTTTCATGTTGCAAGATAGTTTCTTTGTCTTATTGGTAGAACATCGTCTTTCATATTTTGATTGAAGTACTATGATCCCAGCTTTCAATGTTTTACAAATACTTTGATCAAGTTTGATGGTGCATGTCACCTCAAAAATTATTCTTTCTTTTTATCACTTACCTACTCGAGGACGAGTAGGAGTTAAGCTTGGGGATGTTGATACATTGCAAATGTATCGATAATTTTTGATGTTCCATGCTTGGTTTTATCTACTTTCTTGTGTTTTGTCCACACTTTGGAGTACTTTTCATATGATATCTTGGACTAACCTATTAACAAGATCCACAGGTTACTGTTTTCTCTGTTTTGGTTCGAAGTCAGAAAATGAATATTCTCGGAATTGGATGGGACAAAAGCCAAAGTTATTATTTTACCGGGGGACACTTGGAGCCAGAATACGAGACGGAGAAGGGCCAGAGGGTGGCCACACCACCTAGTGGCGCGGGCCAGGCCAAGCCACGCTAGGGGGTGGAGTGGGCCCCTCCGACACCCCCTCGGTCTCCCCTCTCTCCTATAAGAGCCTCCCGATGCATAAACCCTAGAGGGTCAATCAGAAAGCCACGAAAAGTTCCACAGCTCCGCCGCCACCGAAGGGGAGATTCGGGGGATAGAAAGTCTCTGTTCCGGCACCCTGTCGGGACGGGGAAGTGCCCCCGGAGCCATCTCCATCGATCTCCACCACCATCTCCATCACCGTTGTTGATTCCCATGATGAGGAGGGAGTAGTTCTCTCTCGAGGCTAAGGGTTCTATCAGTAGCTATGTGTTCATCTCTCTCTCTATGCATGATCATATTGAGATCATGAGCTTGTAATCTATAGATCTACCTTGCTACTCAAGTGCTTTAATAGATATCTGCTCTCCCCATGTGGGTGAAAGTGATAGCGTGCACACCATGGTGGCACTTAGGCTAGAGATTACAAATACTTGTTACCACTTATAATCATCTATACCACTTGTATTTCACTATCTCTTCGCCGAACTAGTACACTTATACACCTGACAAGTGTATTGGGTGTGTTGGGGACACAAGAGACTTCTTGTATCTTAATTGTAGGGTTGCTTGAGAGGGATACCTTTGACCACTTCCTCCCTGAGTTCGATAAACCTTGGGTGATCCACTTAAGGGAAAACTTGCTGCTATTCTACAAACCTCTGCATTTGGAGGCCCAACAACTGTCTACAAGAATAGAAGTGCGTAGACATCAGCAACCATAACAACAACCCCGACAACCCTAATAACTTCAACCATGCACCGCCAAGGTCCAACAACAACAACAACAATACTGCCCCAAGGATTGGAAGCAATGCTGTGCCTGTCGCAGGGAAAGATAAGTCAATGATAACTTGCTTTGAATGTGGAGTCACGGGTCACTACTCCAACGAGTGCCCCAAGAAGCTTGCTGCAGCAACCAATGTTACTGCACCTGCCCAGCAACAACGCCGTGTCCATCTTGGAAAGAGATTTGCCCCAAGAAACCTGCACAACCGTACCGGCCGTCTATTCCACATGAATGCTGAGGAAGCCCAGAAAGCGCCAGATGTCGTGCTGGGTATGTTTTATGTTAACCCAGTATTAGCAAGAGTGTTGTTTGATTCTGGAGCATCGCACTCGTTTGTTACAGAAGAATTTGCATGCACTAGTAAGATTCAACCAACAAATTTGAAGCATGTTATGATAGTTCAAATACCTGGTTGAACCACCAAAGCTAGAAAAATTTGCAAGGCCGTGCCTATCAGAATCCATGGGATAGATTTTTATGCCAATCTAATAGTACTTGGAACCAAAGGTTTGGAAATAGTACTAGGAATGGATTGGATGTCGAAACAAGAAGGATTAATAGACTATGCCAAGAAAGCCATAACCATGACCAGTAGCACCGGAGTATCAGTAGAACATGTATCTGAGACGCTACCCCGTCAATTCAAGTGCAACAAGAGTTTAGCCAAATCAACCACTGACAAAGTTAGAGTAGTATGTGAATACCCCGATGTGTTCCCAGATGAATTGCCCGGTATGCCCCTAGATCGGGATATCGAGTTTATCATTGAACTAGTTCCTGGAACCGGACCCATAGCTCAGAGCCCATATAGTATGAACCCATCTGAATTAGTGGAGCTGAAGAAGAAACTTGATGATATGTTGGGAAAAGGTTTGGTACAACCAAGTGCATCGCCATGGAGATCCCCTGTTTTGTTTCTGGATAAGAAGGATGGTGCCAACCGCTTGTGTACGTATTATCAGAAACTAAATGACGTCACCATCAAGAACAAGTACTCACTGCTGAAGATAGAAGATTTGTTTGACCAACTGATGGGTGCCAGAGTGTTTTCTAAGATTGATCCTAAAACTGGTTATCATGAATTGAAGATTCACGCAACGGATATCCCAAAGACCGCCTTCACCACTAGATATGGATTGTATGAGTACAATGTCATGTCTTTTGGATTAATCAATGCCCCCGCTTATTTCATGAACCTCATGAATAAGGTTTTTATGAATTTTCTGGATAAGTTTGTCATTGTTTTTATCGATGACATTCTAATCTACTCCAAGTCAGAAGAAGACCATGAACAACACCTAAGAACCATCCTTGAAACGCTTAGAAAGCATCAGCTGTATGCCAAGTTTAGCGAATGTGAGTTTTGGTTAAAGGAAGTAGGATTCCAAGGACATATCTTGTTGGCAGGCGGAGTTGCTGTCGACCCCGCCAGGATTAAGGACGTTGAAGAATGGCAAGCCCCAACCACTCAAACAGACGTCTGCGCATTTCTTCGATTAGCCGGATATTACCGCAAGTTTGTTGAAGGATTTTCAAGTATCGCAAGGCCGATGACGCAGTTGTTGAAGAAAGATAAGAAGTTTGAATGGATGGAAAAATGCGAAGCAAGTTTTCAAGATCTCTTGAAGAGATTGATTTCAGCCCCAATTTTGATCATGCCGGATATCAAGAAGCCTTTTGATGTGTATTGTGATGCATCCAAGATTGGTCTCGGATGTGTGTTAATGCAATAAGACAAAGTCATATCATATCTGTCCAGACAAATGAAGCAACATGAGCAGAACTATCCTACCCATGACTTAGAGCTGGCAGCCGTAGTTTTAGCCTTGAAGACATGGCGTCATTACCTTATGGGTAACCGTTGTGAGATTTATTCGGATCACAAGAGTTTGAAGTATATCTTCACCCAGAAGGAGCGGAATATGAGGCAAAGGAGATGTATAGAGTTAATCAAGGATTATGACCTTGACATTCACATCACCCCAGCAAGGCCAATGTGGTAGCGGGTGATCTTAGTAGATTGTCGTGTAGATTAAACACCATGATTAAGGAAGACCAACTCAGTCTGCATGAGGAGTTAGAGAATTTTAGAATGGAGCTAGCTAGCAAAGTATTTCTAGCCAACATAGAACTTCAACACACCCTGATCAGTCAGATAAAGGAAGCCCAGAAAGGAAACGCAAGTATTGATGGAATCAAGCGTCGTATTGGAATAGGGAAGGTACCTGGATTCACCGAAGATGAAGAAGGAGTTCTGTGGTATAAAGGACGTATCTGTGTTCCAGTAGATTTAGAGTTGAAACAAGTCATTAGGCAGGAAGCCCATGATACTCTTTATTCTATTCACCCAGGAGGAACCAAGATGTATCAGGATTTGAAGGAGCAATTTTGGTGGCACAAAATGAAGAGAGAAGTCGGAAGCTATATAGCCAAGTGTGATATCTGTCAGAGAGTCAAGGCGGAACATCCGTGATCCGTAGGAATTTTGCAACCATTGCATATTCCAGAATAGAAATGGGATTCTATTGGAATGGATTTCATCACAGGTTTGCCTACATCTAGTAGGGGAAATGATTCTATTTGGGTCATAGTAGATAGACTGTCCAAAGTAGCTCATTTCATACCCATCAAGACCACCTATCAAAGTTCAAACTAGCGGAGTTGTACATTGCTAGAATAGTTAGTCTGCATGGAACCCCCAAGACCATAGTGTCAGATCAAGGAACCTAGTTTACCTCAAGGTTCTGGAAGAAAGTCCAAGAAGGATTAGGACCAAATTGAACTTCAGCACCGCTTATCACCCACAAACCGACAGACAGACAGAAAGAGTAAACCAGATACTAAAAGATATGTTGAGAGCTTGTGTTCTATAATATGGATCTAAATGGGTAGATTGTCTGCCTTTCGCAGAGTTCTCATACAACAATAGTTATCAAGCCAGTTTGCTGATGGCCCCATTTGAATTTCTGTATGGAAGGAAGTGTCGTACCCCCCTGAATTGGTTGCAAGTAGGAGAGAGTCAGATATTCGGACCCAACATCGTACGACAAGCCAAAGAGAAGGTTCACAAAGTCCGTGAACACCTCAAGACCACCCAATCTAGACAGAAGAGTTATGCTGATAAAAGCTGTCGAGACCTGACCTTCAATGTCGGAGATTTTGTGTATCTCAAAGTATCACCTTTGAAAGGAATGCAGCATTTTCAACTGAAAGGGAAGCTTGCCCCCAGATATGTCGGACCCTTCAAGATTTTAAGTCGCCGAGGAGAAGTATCCTATCAACTAGAACTGCCTGAGGAGATCTCAGCCGTACAAGATGTGTTCCATATCTCATTACTTAGGAAATGCCTAGTAGTTCCAGAGAAGACCGAAGTTTTCAAAAACATCGATCCCAGAGAGATATCAACAAGGATCTAAACTATCGTGAAGTACCCATTCGTATTTTGGAAGAAGCCTTCAGAACCACCCGGACCAGTAGTATCAAGTTTCTCAAGATCCAGTGGAGTAATCATACCGAAGAAGAAGCCACTTGGGAGCGAGAGGATTATATTAGGATAGAGTTTCCCAATCTCTATAGTTCCTAGTTTTTCTTGAATCTCGGGATGAGATTATGTTTAAGGGGAAAGGTTTGTAACATCTCAAAAATATTAAACCATCTTATCAAGTTCTAATCACCCAAGATTAGGGTTAACCAAAACTTTTATCCCTAAACCCATATGAGTGCATGTGTGAATTCTATTAATGCATGAATGCTTGCATTTGCCATGATTGATTTCTATAAATGATAAGGATTAGTTTTAAGATGAATACCACATCATCTAGGTAAATTCCAAACAAAATCAAATAAAAAGAAAATCAAATGTGAAGCATAAGATCAAATGGTCATTTTGGCTAACATTAATCACTAGCCCACTTTGGGCATCTCTAATAAAAGATTTCCATCAGAAACAATTCTATTTCTTTTCTCCCCTTGCTAGACCAAGTGGGAATGAACCCAAGAAAACTTTATAAATCTACCGAAACCATTTTCAAATCTATTTGAGAGGCAATTTAAAATTGAATCAAGTGTAGGTACATAGATCACCATTTTACAAAAAACACTCAAACCAAAACCACTTGGAAATCCCTAGCAACCAGAGATACTCAAGCATGTGACCAACACACCCACCAAAATTCATTCAAAAATTTGAATCTTTACTTCAAGCGGCCATTTGATCAAACACCTAGCAGACAGAGTATGAGCTCAACCACTATTCACTGTTTTGATCAATCAATTGATCACCAATTGTACCCAATTCGACTCAATTACTCACCCATGACCATCCCTAGTACCGAGCCGTTAAGTGAAGCCTCTCTCCTTCGTCGTTGCACCAATGCCATGTCGTACCCAAGCATGTCCATGCCGGTCGACCATGGACAGGACGCCACACGCCGTGCCTCCCTCTCCCACGACTGCTAGCAAGTAGGCGTGACCTCACCGCCCCTCTTTGTCCACCCCTTGACCAACGGCGAGCAGTGGAGAAGCCAGCAGCGCCGCGCCCATTTAACTCGCAGCCATATTGAGCGCACGCCAGAGCGCCGAAGCCACCTCGTGCAACCATGTCGTGCCTCGCTCTCTTCGAGTGTACCCGCACTTGCCATGTCACTAGTGACCTCTCAGACATGACCATTCTCCGCCGCGTGCCCCATGACCACCATACTCAATGATGAACACCGCCGTACACGCATAGAGCACATACCTCTCCCAACCGACTGAGACCGCCCCTTGCTGTGCCACTACGTGCGTGAAGATCACCACAGTCCACCGCATCGACCCATGCCATCCGCCATGCCTATCACGACCTGTAGCGATGTCGATGACGAGCCTGAGCCATGCCACAGTGCCTCTCTCGCCGGTGTATAAATAGGACCCTCCCCAGACCTCAAACGGTACACCATTCCACTCCCCTCTCTCTCAGAAACATCCCAGACCCTTGCCCGGAGCAAGGCGAGCACCACGTCGCTGGAATTTCACTAGAGCCCGCCGCTGCAGTGAAGGAAGGGCACCGTCGATTGGAGCCACCCCAGGAGCCGTCGCGACCACCATTCGACTCACCGTCGTCTACCAGCCCATTCACCCCCATCACCGGACCTAGATGGAGCCCTGGTAAGCCTCCGACGACCTCCACCGTCGAGCTAGGTTTAGGATCTCGCGAACCCTCAGCGACATAGATGATGAACCTCAGCCGTCGATCTTGTTCTAATCGTAGCGTTGAGAATTGCTGATACTTCTTCACATTAGATCTATCACTGACGCGTGGGACCAGCTTATCAGCAGCCCACTACACGCACACTGTGCAGTTGGGCCGGCCCAAGTTCTTTCCCGCGCATAGCCCAGTGATTCAAACTTAGTTTTTCTATTTTATTCAAAACCCTATTCTGTCAGTAGATTCAAAATTGAATTTAGAGAGTTGTACAGAACCAAATTGCATGATTCCAATTTTGCTAGAAAGGTATTGAAAATATCTAATCACTCCCATTGGATTCAAACCAATTGAATGTGTAGATCACCTATAGTAAAAATAAGAAGATAGAGACTTTTACCACTTCAAACATTTTTATAAAATCAACCATAAATGCTTTTGAGTTGATTCCAACTCTCAAAAATCACATTTGCCATGATCTACTTGAATATGTAAAAAGATTTGGTTTTACGGATATTAAACATGGACTAGTATTAAAAGAAGGCTATATAGGCATTTCTACTAACTTAAATATTATTAAATAGTAATATTAAATCTTGTAATATATGCCCAACCCTTTTAAATCACATTCCCAAGTATTGGAATATGTGGTGATGACATGTGTCAATATGATCCCATATTTTAATTGGAGAATATTAAATCTTAAGTATTTTCAATGAGTAGAAATTACTTTTCCCAAATAAAATAAATAAGAATGTGTCATTATTGCATGTGATGATTGAGATGATGCTAGATCATCTAGTGTGATCCCTTGGGGTGCTAAATAGAAGTAGTGAAGTGTTGTTTGGTGATTATGTACCTCGTATGTATTTATAGAGGCTAGTACCGACCCCGGGCTACGACGAGGAGGAGTACTTCGAGGAAGAAGAAGAGAACTTCAATGATTGCTCCCAACAAGGCAAGCTATCCGTGCAAGCTAACTAATGCAAGCCATCCATGCAAGATAACCTAGGCAAGATGCACTAGGCATGCCTGGTTATGCAATCTCAATTATATCAATTCCCAGTTTTTACTTGCAAGCTTTATTCTTTTCCCTTTACTAAAGTTTCTTACCTAGTTAATGAATTGTGATTAGTGGAAAATAGGATGGATACCATCAAGATCATAGAACTAGTCCTTGATACTTATACTTGATTAGCCCTCCCTCAATAGAGAAACCCTCAACACTAGTGTCTAGTGCTAAGCTAAAACTTGATCACTTTAGATGGGAACACTTCGAGAAAAGGATTATGAAAACCTTGGAATGGTGATTCATTCTATTGAAACGTGTTTTGACATGTGTTATGAAACACAATGGTTTGATGATGAAACTAAATGAGGCATGCGCCTTGACTTTGATAAAAACTGATGGTTGGGTTCGGATGCGATACCATTCCAATTTTATCGTACAACCACAATACCTGAGTTGGGTAGGGCTTAACTGGAAGCTTATATGTCTTAGTATGGGTTCCCTTGCGGAAGAGGTTGAGCTGAGGATACCTCGTGAATATGAATGTCCACCTATGTAGTACCCATGATGGCAGATGGCCATGGCTGAGAGGCCAAACTCATAGGAGAGGTGCCTATACTAGGGTGTGTAATTGAAAGGTTAGGGTTGATTATCCGCATACCAAGTATGATGATTCAGGGTTATCCCTGACGGATGTATCGAATCTTGTGGTGAAAGTGTACCACCTCTACAGAGTGTCAAACTATTCGAATAGCCGTGTCCGTGGTTATGGATAGTTGGTGTGGCCATACTGTTCCGTTGTCAGATGTTTTCAAAATAACTTGTGAATTGAACTATGACTTTGAATTAACCACCACAGAGTTGTGGATATGAAAACTAGGTTCCCACTTAAGTAATCTAGAGAACTAATATAGGCTTTATTATGAAATACTTATGAAATAAACCTGGCTTTTTGCAAACAAACCTAGAGCTTAAGATTCCTACTATAACTACCTTACTTATGTCAGTGATAGTTTGCGAGTACTTAAATAGGACTCATAGCTTTGTCCCTGGTTATTCCCATGGCCAGACTACGAAGAAGACTACCCGAAAGATGGACATCAAGAGGCCTATGATAACTAGGATCATCTCCCATCGTCAGCATTGCCTGTGACCATGAAGATGGAGTCTACTACGTTATATTTCCACTGCTCTAATGTTTATTAAGACTTGATCATGATATCAACTATTTGTAAGACTATTATGGTTTGTAATAGATGATGTACTGTGGTACCAATTCTGTTATGTCTCGCAAAAATGATAATCCTGAGATTACGATGTATGGCATAAAAGGCATCTGGACTTAAAAATCCGGGTGTTGACAGTTACCGAAAATTTACCACCAAGAGAGGGGCCATGGCCCCAGCATCCGAAAACATAACTACAGAAAAAATCGGAAACATTGCTACACAGATTGAAAGGGATTTTTTGTTGCCAATTGAAAGTGCAAATTTCACGCACAATAACAGATAGAAGAGTCAAGTGCAAAAAATTCGAAACCATTGCTAAAGAAAATGGGTATGATACTAGACTCAAGTGCAGGAAATTCGGAAACATTGCTATAGAAAATAGGTATGTAATGATCTCTTCATGAATTATACAACACATATATTATGTGCTACGATAATAAATCGGCAGTTTATGTCTTGATCTAAAGGATAAAATCTACTTAGATTAGGAGTTGTATAAAGAGATACGTCATCATACTACTCCCCTAACATTTGGAGTACATTACTAGCTAACAGCTCTAGTAGCCTAAGCAATGCCTGCAACTAGGAAGTCGACCCCGTAGAAGATCTGTGGCACCGCTTGATATAAAGGAGATTCGAATAGCAATCTTCTGCATCTCCACCTCGTCTACACACAAGGATGGGCTGGAAGATATTGCCAACCTGCAGGAAGCTGCCATTCATACACACCTTATACAACATCTTTGTTGTGCTTTCCGCAAAAAAAACATCTTTGTTGTGCAGCCCGATTTGTGTTTCATTGGCTTTGCGGATCTTAGTTGGGGTGAAGGAGGGCCATGCCCCCCTAGATCAAATGTTGTATTCACACTAAGTTATTTTAGTTAAATAACTTAGTTTCAACCTCACGTAGACAAATCAACTTCATATCCTCAATTTCTCCCTCATTTCGCTGATTATGGGAATAAAGAAAGTCAAGGTGAGGTCGAGGCATGGAGATTAGCTGGAAAAAATTATTGCATGCTATTTTGCTATGTACTTTGATCAGTTTTAGACGTTGAATTTTTCTCCCGCACGAGGAAACTTCTTCTTGCATGCTATTTTTTGCGATGGATGGAAGCCGAATGGTTGTTCTCAACAAACTAAGTGTGGTTTGTACCACAAGGGTCACGCAGCTCATTTGCAAGCAAAACACCATGAACACTTCTTCCTGGGCTGGAAATTTATTGCATGCTATTTTGCTATGGAGCTTGGTCAGCTTTAGATGTTGAATTTTTCTCCCGCACGAGGGAACTTCTTGCATGCTATATTTGCGATGGGTGGCAGCCGAACGGTTGTTCTCAACAATTAACAGTGGTTTGTACCACCAGGGTCACACAACTCGTTTGCATGCAAAACACCACGAACATAGTTGTTGGTGCAGAAAATTTCTCCGTCTGCTATAGACCTTGGTTAGTTTTAGACGTTGAATTTTTCTCCTGTACGAGAGATTTTCTTCTTGCATGCTATTTTTTGGAAGTGAAGGCATCCGAACAGTTGTTCTGAACTATTAACTATGTTTTGTACCAAAAAAGATGTTAAGGAACTACAATTAATCGTGTCGAATTCACAATTTCCATATCCAAATAACAACACGGACTTTATGCCTATGGTGGCTACGGCGCATACGCTCACTAGTAGAAAACGGACCATTGGTCCGGAGGTATTAGTCCCGGTTTTGCTACAAACCGGGACTAATGCCCTGGTCCCAACGACTCTATCTGGCTGCAGGGGCCGGCATACACTAGTCCCAGTTCGAATGGACCCTTTAGTCCCGGTTCGTGTAACAAACCGGGACTAAAGGGTTTCAGGCAGGCTAGGTCCAGCGCCAGACCCTCTAGTCCTAGTTTGTTACATGAACCGGGACTAACGGTAGACCTTTAGTCCCGGTTCTAGACACAAACCGGGACTAAAGGCCTGGCTATATTTTCTTCTACCATGCCCGAGCCACCATTTCAAGCTGGTGGCTCTCTCTCTTTCTTTCTTCAAGCTCGAGTTCATGCCCAATTTTTTCTCAAGATTTGTCAATATTTTGTGGTGCCCCATCTATCCAAAGGTTCTAAAAGGTGAGAAACTTCATCCTTTGAACTCTCATTGCTATATTAGCTCATTTCATGCTCTATGTTGTAGATGGATTTGTGGATTTAGTTTGGTAGTAATTTTTGCAATGCTAACATGAGATCGATGTTTAGATTCTATCTATCTTGTATTAATGTAATGAACTCCAAGATAAATATCATTTTCAATATGTGGATTCTATCTATATCTTGTTTTGGCACGTAGTTTCAAAATTTGATTCATGGAAGCACACACATGCATGAGTTCATCATTCTAACTAGCTGGGCAAAGTACCCTTCTTCGTCTTCTACCTGCCTTCAGCAAACTGAAAAAATTGTAACAAAAATAGGGTTAATTCACAAAATCTTGATAAGAAGACATCACAGTACATCTTCGAGAAGCTCCTCTATGGCGAGCTCCTCGAAGATGTCTGAGGATAGGATCCTAAGACATCTTTGAGAAGCTCCGCTGTAGTGGTGTCCCTCTCGCACCATCTTGGAGTTAATAACTTCTCTAGCTATAGATTAATACGCCGGGTAACTAAAAAATTTCACATATTAGGGAGTGCCTCTATGGCGAGCTCCTCGAAGATGTCTGAGGACGGGATCCTAAGACATCTTCGACAAGCTCCGCCGTAGTGGTGTCCCTGCTCTCGCACACCATCTTGAAGTTCTTCACAAGAATGCATACCTATTTATAGATTAAGCAGCACAACATAGTGTCAACACTCAAGACATAATGTCGACACTCACCCCTATCATAGTGCTGCCACCCACACAAATAGTGTCGTCATTCACTAGCTTAGTGCTGCCCACTCACGACATAGTGTCGACATGTTGTCGCCACATCCATGTTTAGTCCCGGTTGGTGCCTCCAACCGGGACTAAAGGTTCATCATATCTTTAGTCCCGGATGTGTGCTTTAATTTTGTTTTTTAGACCAGTACTAATTTTAGCATCATGATTCTGTTTGATGTACTTAATTATATAATGCAGATGAGCCGGCAATGCATGTACCCTGACCGAATCTCTGACGAGTTCATTAAAGGTGTGCATTCTTTTCTCCTTGTGGTCGAGGCAAACAAGCGGAATGGTTTTATGTCTTGTCCATGTGGTGTCTGTCGGAATCATAAGGAATACTCTTCCTCAAGAGTCCTTCACAGCCACCTGTTTCGGTCCGGTTTCATGACCGGCTATAATTGTTGGACCAAGCACGGAGAAAGAGGGGTTATGATGGAAGACAATGAAGAAGAAGAGAATGATAACCTCTACCCTACCATGTCCCCTGAATGGAAGAAAATGATGAAGGACAGGCATCAGATCTGCCCGATGATGATCTTAGTCGGGCCATTGCTGATGCAAAGGAAGAATGTGTAACTGAAAGAGAGAGGTTGAAGTTCAAGCAGATGTTAGAGGATCACAACAAATTGTTGTACCCAAATTCTAAAGATGGGCATAAAAGGCTGGGTAGCACACTGGAATTGCTGCAATGGAAGGAAGAGAACGGTGTGACTGAAAAGGATTTGAAAAGTTGCTGAAAATAATGAAGAAGTTGCTTCCAATGGATAACGAACTGCCCGCCAGTACCTACAAAGGAAAGAAGGTTGTCTGCCCTCTAGGATTAGAGGTGCATAAGATACATACATGCATGCATTAATGACTACATCCTCTACCGCAGTGAGGAGTACGAGAATTTGGATGCATGCCCAGTATGCACTGCATTGCGGTATAAGATAAGACGAGATGACCCTGGTGATGTTGAGGGCGAGCGCCGTATGAAGAGGGTTCCTGCCAAGGTGATGTGGTATGCTCCTATAATACCATGGTTGAAACGTTTGTTCAGGAACAAAGAGCATGCCAAGTTGTTGCAATGGCACATGGAAGACCGTAAGAAAGACGAGATGTTGAGACACCCCGCTGATGGGTCGCAGTGGAGAAAAATCGAGAGAGAGTTCCTGGACTTTGCAGTTGACACGAGGAACTTATGGTTTGGTCTAAGTACAGATGACATGAATCCTTTTGGGGAGCAGAGTGGAAAAGGCACGCTAGGAAAGAAAGCAAGGATATGTATGGACGGACATTCTCTCACTAAAGCACACTACACAGTTCTGCAAAGTTCCACCTTGGTGGCTCCATATATCGAGGAACACAAGAATATTGTACACTCCAACAACCCGGGGAAGCCTGACTCTTGGATTAGATATGAACACATGAAGACTTTCGGCAGTTGGTTGCAGACACATCTCATGAATGACATCACTATTGGAGAGCAGCTGTACTCGTTGGCCAGGTCACCATCTTTGACTATATTGACTTTCCAAGGGTACGAGACAAATGGGAATACATTTTACACGATCACCCAAGATAAAAAGAGCACCAACCAAAATAGTGGGGTCCGATTTGATGCAACAGACGAGAATGGGCAAAAGGATACATATTATGGTTACATAAAGGAGATATGGGAACTTGACTATGGACCTTATTTTAAGGTCCCTTTGTTTCGGGCAAATGGGTAAAGCTGAGAGGAGGCGGGGTTGAGGAATGACAATAGTGGATCTCAACAACCTTGTGTATAGAGATGAACCATTTGTCCTAGCCAATGATGTGGCTCAGGTTTTTTGTGTGAAGGACATGTCTACCAAACCGAGAAAAAGGGAAGATAAGAAAAAAATATAGCATACGATGAGCCAAAGCGCCACATAGTTCTTTAAGGGAAAAGAAACATCGTGGGGGTGGAGGATAAGACAGACATGTCTAAAGATTATGATAAGTTTCATAAAATTCTGTCCTTCGCAATGAAGGATGACCCAAGCATCCCGTTAAGTAAGGAAGATGCTCCATGACTATGGATTAGAAGAAAACCCCAACAATAGAGATGTGTGGATGTTGGTGATGTATAATATTAAACCTTTATTTTTAATGATCTGATTATATATATGGATATGAACTGTCTCGATCTCAATAGGTAGTATTGCAACTTGTTGTGGCCAACACCAAAGACATTTATTAATATTAAAACGTAAAAATTAGTCATAATCATGTCTGGCCCTATAGTACACAGCTTCAGGGTCGTCTTCAGAATTATCATTGTCATTGTCATCATCGTCACTCATAGCACGCGGCTGGATCCTCAGCCCTTCCCCGGCTTGTGCACGGGGGAAGGGACACCTACCACTCTGGCCTCGGATTCACGACGCGTGGGAGAGGGGGCTCCCGGATGACGACGCTGGTACACCCTCGGCCTTCACCACCGCCACCATTCTTGTGGCTCTGCGGCAGGTGAAAGTGCGGGTACATGAGGCGAGGATGGTCTCCCATGGCGATGTAGCGCATCACGCTGGTGATAGTCCGGTTTGCCCACCATCGGTGGCGACCGCCTCGTTGTGGTTCACTGGGGGCGGGCCGTCACCCTCATACTTGGTGATAGCTGTGAGATTCGACACATTTTTGATGGCTTTTATTGATGGTTTTCTCCCGGATTTGATCGTTTTCTAGCTTTACCTAACATTAATACTTCGGTAGCAAAGAAAAAATGGATTTTAATGTGTGTTTCAGGTTCTGGATGTCAATAAAAGGATTTAACTAGAGAAATACGATATTCTGGAGAAAACAAGCAAGCCCCAATTTGGAAGCACGCAAGGGGAGCTCACAGACGGTTTAACGACCAACTATACAGTGGGAATGACCGTATAGTTCCCGCCTTATAGCTGCCACCGCCTCTGTCTTGTCAAAAGGGATAACTTACATGAAGGGACGGGGAACGAAAACACAACGCAGCAGCCGCCACACCATCCAGAAGGGAGAAAGAAGGGATCGAGAGAAGAAGGAGAAGACGTTCTTCATCTCGCTCTATGATCTTCGACCTACTAGCCAATACACCTCCATAGCCACTACTTGTACTTGAGAGAGAGAGAGAGGGATCTCCACCTTGCAAGACTAGGGTTTGAGATTATTTCTTCCCATCTTGAATTGTGTTAGATATTTTTCTATTCTTATTATGGATCTCCACGGTAATACCAAGATGAATTCCCTTTATTTGATAATATTGATGATCCGTTCTTCTCTCATGTGTGAGTAATTCCCTTGGGCGTGGGAGATGTAGGGATTGGTGAGATGTGATGTGCCTTCATTTATTTTCCATTATTATTTTGATTGATTCTAATTACTATATTATGTGTGCTTGACTATCTGTGGGATGCTTATGCTTGTTGTCGAATTAAGGGCCCAGACAACATGATACCTTGTTCTACACAAATAAGATCTTGCTCGCTAGTGGACCCGCGACCCCTGGGTGACATAGGGATATCAATGGAAAGCTAGTTGACTCGAGGATAACGAGGAACCACTGTGCTTATTGCATTAGTCCGATCCAATGAGCTTAATCGCTAAGCGACCTAAAGGGTCTTAATCGTCTAGTGTCTGACCATGGTTTTGGTAGCAGGCTAGTAGGATTATTGAAGTTGGGATGAAATCTACCAAGAGGAGTTCCGGCTAATTATGGTTGCTCGCCTACACATATATCTATAAGATTATAATTGTTACATTCATACTCATCCACCTGGCACATTCACTATCACCATGAACTGAATTTCCCCGCGCCTTCTTTCACCATCTGTAGAAACCAACAAACAAACAAAGTCATTCTTTACTTTTATGCATTTATTTCTGAAGTTTACATTTTAGTTCTATTTAAATTTATCGCATTTAATCAAAACCCCATTCGTATTTCAACGCTTGCAGTCAATTCACTCGAAGACCTATGACAACTTCGGGTGTGACAGAGACTTCACCAATAAACACTTACCTTTGGGCTCCCTGTGGGATTGATATCTAAACTTCGAAACTAGCTACAAACGACCTGTGCACTTGCAGACATCAAGCTATTTTCTGGCGCGGTTGCCGGGGAGCTAAGCGCTAAGTGTTTATCTTTTGACATTTGAGGTGTTGCTACTACAAAATGTTCTCCTTAGGATACAAAGGGTCTACACGTTCTGGTAGGACCTACCTGCCGGATTATATTGAGCGCGTGCCTACTCAGAGGCGCAAAGAAATTATTGAAAAACTTTTAAGATCAAATAAAGTTGAATTTTAAAACTTGAGTGATATTATGGAAATCATGTCTATTTACAGGATAACTCCTCTAAAACCTGAGAATACTCTCAGGGAATAGAGTGCTCCAAGTTCTGAATTTCTTAAACAACCAATAGAGTTCCCTAATCCCAAAGTTAGAGAATATCGATTTGATGGTGAAATTATTAAAATTTTCTAGGAAAAAGCTTTCAGTGGAAGGGAAGATGAAGATCCAGGAAGGCATATAAGAGAGTTTGACGATGTGATAACATCGCTTGGACAAAAAGGCTTGCCAAGAGACTTCTCTCGTCTTAAATTATTTCGATGGTCTCTTAAAGGTAAAGCTCTAGACTGGTTATATTCTCTCCCTCGCAATTACATTAAATGTTGGGAAACTGCATTACTAAATTCATAAACCAGTTTCTTCCTTGTAAAAAGGTAACTGGACTAAGAAAGAATATAGGCAACTTTAGTCAGAAAGTGGGAGAAAACTACCCACAAGCCTAGGAAAGATTCTTTGGGATGATCAATAGTATTCCTAATCATGGCTATTCTGAACTAACAATTTGCCATTTATTTTACCATGGTCTCAATACTCAATGTAGAGAACTACTTGACTTCTCAGAAAGAGGATCAATAAATACCTTGACTTTTAAAGAATGTTCCGAATTAATGTCTACTATGGCTAAGAATGATTATTTATATAATCCTGATTTTGGCATTAAGCCGGAAAAGGGATGCTTCGAATAACTCCTGATCTTATGCCTGAGGTACGTAAAACTATGAAAGAAAAAGGTATACCTTCTGAACTTGCTAAAGAAAACAAAGAGGATTTGCTACAAGTTTTAACTGAAGAAGATGAAACTATAAAAGTTTTTCAAGAATTGAAACATCGACAAGCAAAATCTCATAATAACTTGCATAAGCATTTCCAAAAACACAAAAAGATTTTGGCAGAACTCACTAAAAATTATGATGAGATTGGACAAGAAATAAAACTATTTTATAAATAGCTTAGTATGATTGAAAACCAGTGTAAACAAATAGCATCTGGGTATCAAATTTTTCTTCGTGATGATAAAGGTATTTCTGTTTCTACTAATGTTGTCACAAGAAGGGGTGCAGTTGTCATAGGACCCTTAGGACCACCGGAATACAAAGCTGAAAAAGAGCGTAAGGAAAAAGTCTTGCTTGAAGCAAGCCAAGAAGATGATACATTGGTGGATCCTCAAGAAGAAACTGGGATGCAAGAGCAAAGCCAGGAGGATCACAACGATGCACAAGAAGATCATTATGACTCTGATGCAGAAATAGTTGATCCAAGAGAAGATAAATAAACAAGTAAGGAAGATGAAGTTGTTGTAGTAGAGAAGAAGAAAAATTAATAAGCAACAACAAAAGAAACAACAAAATAGCCTGACCCCCCGAAAAAGTTAAAAGACAAGAGTAAGTCAGGTGAGAAAAAGCTTCCTTATCCAGATCAAAAAAGAAAGCACCGGATGAGGTAATTTATAATTCTTTTACAAAGGCACTTAGTGACCTTTGTCTAGAAATTCCATTTGCGGATGCAATCAAAGTCCCTACTTATGGTAAATACCTTTGCGATATTCTTAGCAAAAAGAAAGAAATAACTGAAACTATTGCTATGGTAACTAGCTATCCTACTAATGGGAAGCTATTATCTAAGTCTAGAGTTCCTGGAATACCAACTATTTCATGCTCAATAGGTAAAACAGATATTCAAAATGCCTTATGAGATCTAGGAGCAGGGGTTAGTGTGATGCCATACTCCCTCTATAAAAGATTGGGATTAGGGGAGTATTCTCCTACTACTATAACTTTACAGATGGCTGACAAGTCCACTAAACAACCTGTTGGTATGATTGAGGATGTCTTACTTAGGATAGATGAGCATGTTATTCCCATTGATTTTATCATTCTTGAAATGTCAGAAGATGAAAGATTATCTATAATACATGGAAGACCCTTCCTTAGTACTGCAGGAGCATCACTAGATTGTGCAGAAGGGAAGATAATCTTCAATGTTTATGATGCTGAAATCATTCAGAATTTTCCATAGAAGCTAGAAGCACGGGAAAGATATGTTCCGCAGGCAAAACGAGTTCATGTGGTAAGTTCCATTGATAAGGGGCAACCAAAGGTAAGAATTCGAGAAGAGAGAAAAGGTTGAGTTATTCAACCACTCTTAATAAAAGCTTAATGGGAGTCAACCCATTTTGTGTCAATTTGGTAGATTAGAGAATAAAAATTTCATCGTATTCCCACCACTTTTTCACAGACATTCTTGTGGAAGTGCTCCCGTGAAGATGCAGCTGTCAAAAAGTAGTAGAAATATCGATTCAATGAGTAGATAATAATAATTAGAATAAAAGTTTGACTTTTCTATTAACAGAAGCTAAACTTTTGCTCTTAATATGCTAATGTTGGTCGACAATTTTTACTATCTATTTTCTATTAAAAACTTGCTATTTCGCTAAGTTATGGAATGAGAAGGTATCCTCGAAGAAACTAATTTTTTTTATGATTACTGATGGTTTAACAACTAATTATACGGCGGGAATAAATATTTCGGCCGTATAATTCCATTCGTATAGTTATCTTTGCCATCAACAAATTTTCTTCGGAGACATAGACAGTTTAACGACCAACTATACGGTGGGAATAAAACTTTCGGCCGTATAGTTCCGGCCGTATAGATATCGATGCCTTCGTACAATTTTATTCCAAAAGTACTGGGAGTTTAACGACCAACTATACAACGGGAATAAAAATTCCGGTCGTATAGTTCCGACCGTATAGATATCGATACAAGTTTTAGAAATTTATCTCGAGAGACAGACAGTTTAACGACCAACTATAGGGCGGGGTCAATTTGATTCGGCCGTATAGTTGTGCCTGTATAGCTGTTTCCCTGTATAAATAAACCCTAGTTGGCGGCACCGCTGCAACTATACAGGTGGAGCGCCATCACCCGCCCGTATAGCTCTGGCCGTATAGTCCGGTGCGACCACAAAATCGCACCAGGACGGCTAGGTCTTCCTCCTCTCCTCATTATTTCTCTCATATTCTCTCCAAACTTCTCAAAATCCACCTAGAACTCTTGATTCTTTGCAGATTTCGTTCGTTTGAGTGGGGGAATCAACAAATCGATATGTTTCTCTCCCTATCCATGCTTTATTTTCAGATTTCCATGGTTGAAACTCCCACATTGATCTAGTGGATGAACTCAAGCTTATTTACTTTTCCCTATTAATTTCTCACGTTAGGATTGAATTTTTCCACATAGAATCGTTCATATATTATATAGAAACTATATGCCTAAGGTTTCATGGTGAAATTTTTCAGTGCATCATGATGAACAAAATTAGTAGCCTTTTCCGTTTGAGCAAGCATCGACGGGGAGTAGGCTCAAGTTCGGGAGGCCGAGCCCCGCACAACTCCAAGATGTACATTGTCGCATCAAGGAGGGTGCCGCCCACACGTTGGGCCGACCACAACTTTCTCACCACGACGGGGTTGAAGACTTACTTTGACATCATGTGCAGCAGGTCGGGGTTGGCGGTGATCAGCTTCGCAAGCCACGACACCTATGTCGAGCTCACCCATGAGTTACTTGCCTCCTTCTACGATGACCATAAGGAGAAAGGTAACATGTGCACTATCAGCTTCAATATGAACCGGTGTCGTCGAATTGATGACAAGTACGCCATGAGGGGGTCCTCGAGGCGTGCGGAAGAGACGGGTGTGAGACGTACGGTGTTCCAGGACGGTGAGCACACAAGTTTACCCAGGTTCGAATCCGCCGGCTTTGGACGGATCCTACTCCTGCTAGCAATCCAGTAATACGACAGAGCCGGAATATGGGTTACAAGGGTTTCGCCTGTGCGAGTTGAGGGTCTAAAGTATTGGTCTTAGGTGCCCTAAAGGCTCTCCCTAGGATGGTTTATATAGATGTTCGGCCTAGGGTTTACAGGAGAGATCTATCCAGCTACGACTAAGAGTCGGTTACAGAGTACATCTTGAACTACAAGTAACATTATGGGCCTAAGTCGGTAAGTCTTCTGGGCCTTCCTGTAGCCGGATTGGACTCTGTCTTTCTCCCTGACTGGGCCACCCGTGAAGCAATGCTCTAACCCGAAGTGGGCCACCCTGGTCAGTGAGGAACTGTGAGGATACCCGGAGAGTATATCCCCAACAGCAGCCCCCGGAGGCCTCCAAGATCCAAAGTCGGATTTATCATCGCCTAGCTTAATCCTCGGCTTGCAGAATCTTGAAGGGTTCCTGAAACTTCAAAACAAGAAATACGATCTGGGTCTTAAAAAATAAGTCGGACCTATCAACAGGTTTCTCGAATTTTCCAGCTTGATTTCAAACTAAGCCGGAACTTGATCTCTAACACCACCTGACACAAGTCATGGTCAAGTCACGTCATCTGACAGGCATTCCGTCAGCACGACCGTTGGTGGGTCCGCGGTTCGCGGAACCGAGGCGCCGTTTCAATGCGTGCACGGAGATCGAGGCGACGTAATCATCGCGTGGGACCTTCCCAGTTCCTTCCACGACGCGTGGCGGTTATACTGTAGCATTTGCATGAATCTTGGCACAGTTAGGTGAATATAAGGGGTTAGGATTTTCTCCTTCTCCTTTCACCAGTAGCTTTCTGGCTTTGGGTATTCTGACTTACAGAAAGTATGTTCCTATAATCAGGATTTATTGAAGAATGTCTGTGATAAGCGGAGAGAGATCAAGGCTCTCTGGCTTAAGAATGCTGAACTTAAAGTTGCCAAGAATGAGGCCGAAGGTAAACAATTCGAAACTCAAACCTTGTCTTTGTATTTTTCAATGTCGAATTTTTTCTGAACTGTTGTTCTTTTTGACTTATAGCGCTGGTAAAACAATCCTTCGCCATGATTGAAGAGGCCGAGAACCTCAAGACCTTGGTGGTGGAGAACAAGGAGCTTCGTCAAGAGATGGATAAGCTCAAGGCGGATCATGAAAAGAGCATTGCTCAAATCCTTGAGTCCTCCTCCATGGCTACTGATGAGCGTGATCGGAAGATCGCTGCTCAAGATAAAACAATCTCAAACCTCAAAAATGAGCTTAGCAGAGAGAAGGACATGTCCCAGGCGCTCCGGGCTGAACTCCAGAGTCTCCGTGAGGAGAAGACCAAAATTGACGACGTCATTTTCGGTACGTTCCATCTGTCTGACTTGTCTCTTTCTTCGACTTCTATCAATGTCAGATTTTTCTTAACTTGTTTTGTGTATAGGTCCTCTGAACTTGACGGACTCTTCCTCCACCAAGCCCCGCACCCACCGGCTTACCCAAGTCGATGACCTACTTCATGACTTCCGCTAATCCCTTGAGGATATCGGCGAAGCTCTCAAGATTCCGGACGTGCCTAGCATGTCGGATTTTCAGGTGCGGGACAAGGAAAAGGAGATGCCGCAACTTGTTCAGGATTGGAACATGTCCCTCTGGCGGCTGCAAGCAGAATGCTCTCACCATGGTCATGAGCCACCATGGAAACATGGAAATATGGCAAGTGACCAGAGGGTACTACAAAGTAGATGAAGACGGCCAGGAGCAGGACCTTCAAGCCATCATGCACTCCTGCGTTGGATATGGGTGTCACGTGGCTGACCTGACCAGCTACGAGATCCCCTTCTTCACCCGCGTAGATACTCCGCCTCCTCCTCCAGAAGAATCAGCAGAAGTTTCCGATGATGAACGCACCACCTCGGATGCGGACATCTCGGAACAATATCAAGGCGGAATTTCCTGCGAGCCGGCAGCTCCTTCATCTCCTCCCGCATCATAAATTGCCAGAAATATTTGTATTATCCTGAAAAAACATGATGCGTCTGTAAATGTAAAGTCTTATGATTTTGCTAGTGCTAAGATTTTGATCTATTCAGCACTTTTGGCTTTAATTTTTTGTGTGCCTAAAATGTTTACATAAGCACTTGTACTTTTTCGTCTATACTTATCGTTTATCTGGCTTTCGGCCTCGTCCCTTTCGTGAGCCGGCTAAACTTTCTGCCGTAAATTTTGCCGAGCAATGGAGCTCAATTGCTAAACCAGTTTAAACTCGGAAACAAAGCCGGCTTCCAGTACCAACAATTCACTACTCGGAAAATGTCCGCATCCAGCAATCAGACAAATAACCAAAGTAAAGACTAGAAACTTTAGAGTTATATCCAAGGGTAGCAGTTTTAGAATCGGAAATCTAAACCAGAACGAGCATGAGCATAAAGTACTTTCAAGCATTCTGGGATTTTTGACTATGACATGATCATTCGGAAATAAGATGGTAAAAACTTCTCAGAAAAATTTGAGGCAACCAAAACTTTTATTTCTCACAGAACATGTACATATGTATATATATATATATGTTTACAAAGAAGGATAAACTAAGAATAAAAGGGACGTAGCTGAGCAATATTCCACGGTCTGTCTAACTCATCTGGATTTGTACTGCCTCCAGCTCTCTTTCTCTTCTTAGTTGCAGGTCTTTCTTTGACTGGCCTCATGTCAGTTAAGTAGTACGATCCATTGTGCAATACTCGACTAACTAAAAAGGGCCCTTCCCATACTGGGGAAAGTTTGTGCTTTCTTTGTTGCATAAGCCGAAGAACCAAATCACCTTTATTGAAAGATCTATTTCGGACTCTCTGGCTATGATACTTGTGTAACTTCTGCTGATAGGCTGTAGATCTCATTTCAGCAACGACGCAAACTTCTTCGACTAAGTCGAGATCATTTTGTCAAGAAATCTCAGCATCCTCTTCAATATACGCGGACACTCTAGGAGAAGTGTGAATCAAATCACTAGGAAGAACTGCTTCTGCACCATAGACCAAGAAGAAAGGTGTATATCCGGTTGACCTATTTGGAGTCGTTCGTAAACTCCATATTACAGAGGGTAATTCCTCTGCCCAAGCCCCCGCAGAACGTCGTAGTGGTGCTTCGAGTCTCGGTTTCAGGCCTTGTAGGATTAAACCATTTGCTCTTTCAACTTGTCCGTTAGCTTGTGGATGTGCGACTGACGCAATGTCAAGCCGGATATTTTGCTCGCTGCAGAATTCAGCCAATTCTCCCATAGAGAAGTTACTCCCGTTGTCCGTGATAATCCTATGTGGATAACCATACCGGATTATAACATCCTCGACAAATCTTTTGGCTGTTGCTCCATCACAACTAGTGACAGGTTTAGCCTCAATCCATTTAGTGAATTTATCCACCATCACTAAGAGGTGAGTAAATCCATTCGGAGCTCGTTTAAAAGGTCCTACCATATCAAGCCCCCAGACCGCAAAGGGCCATGTTATAGGTATTGTTCGCAACTGATCAGCCGGATCATGGGCTTGTTTGGCGTACTTTTGGCAGCCTTTGCACGTCTTGACTAATCGTTTGGCATCTGCCTGAGCTGTAAGCTAGAAATATCCGTGTCTGAAAGCTTTTGCCACTAAATAT
Source organism: Avena insularis (assembly GCA_023614405.1). NCBI lineage: Eukaryota > Viridiplantae > Streptophyta > Magnoliopsida > Poales > Poaceae > Avena > Avena insularis. The sequence goes on along the minus strand of CM042696.1, from coordinate 458,702,297 downwards.
TTGGCTGCAGCGTGGTGACCACACTCGCCTTCATGGATTTCCCTTAAGATTTCCACTCCTTCCGGAGATACACAACGCTAAAAAACCCTAGAAACACTCCACTTATAGAGCCCACCTTTAACAATAGTATAGGCTTTTGCTCGTCGGATAATCTGCCGGCTCAACACCTCGTCTTCGGGTAATTTGCCATCTACCAAATAATCAAGGTAGGGTTGAGTCCAGCTGGTGTAACACCCTCGAATCGGCCATATGCAAGTTTTAGCGCTTCCCGCCAAACCCGCATAGAAACGATTCAAGGACGCCCACCAGGCACTTGCGTGCGGGTGGAATACGAAGTAATACCATTACACAACAGTCCTCGATGGGACCCACAGAACAGATAAATACAACAACGACTCCATGAGTCAAGAATACAAATATATTATACAAAGATCCAAATCACCTTGGAAACAATAGAGCGTCCGACTACGGACAAGATGCAAATGGGGCTAAGAGCCCTGAAGAATAACCAATGGCATCCATAACCCTGCCCAGGCCAAGCCGGAAGGGTAACCCTGCTAACGACGTCGATCTCAAACCTGCTAAAACAAAAGGGGTGCCGACAAAGGGCAAAGGAAAAAGAGGACCGTCAGTACTGAGGCCAGTACACGGCGAGGCTAGAATTCGGCGGCTCTCGCCTACATATGTATGGTGGTCTGAAGCGGCAGCGCAGCGGCACTAAACAACCTATAGAGACTCGATACAACTGGCGGTTATGAGAGAGGGATAAGAAAGACCTATTCGGATCCAACCTGAAGCTAACACCAAACAAACCCATCCTGGTATTTCCCCCTCGAGACCAAACGAGGAAGTCGGACCAAGGAACTCACGCAGTTGGCAGTTTTATTCATTCCATTATAGTTGCAGCACTTACTAGTCAGATATAGATATCATGAGTCATCCTGAAGCATAAGTAGTGGGCAGTTTTAATTACCGTTCCGTTGTAGTTGGAACATTTACTAGTCAGATATAATTGTCCTGAGGAATCCCAAAACCCAACAGTTGTTGGCACTTTTATCACATTCCATTGGAGTTGCAATACTTACTAGGCAGGTATAGTATGACACAGATCACCACAGATCCACCAGTTGTTGGCATTTTTAATATCCATTCCGTTATACTTGAGCTGATTACTAGTCACATATTAAGTCAAATTTATAGCACTACTTTAGTTATGCTTGTCTATGATCGAGATACTGTGCTCCAAGTCGTCCATAACCGTGGACACGGCTTTCAGAAAGTTTTACCCTACAGGGGTGCACGAATAGCAACACACACTCGATCAACCTCGGAAAACCCAACTCAAAACCCAACGAGGCTTTCACGACAAAGCGATCACAGGATTCCTAAATATTTCAGGGGGCCACCCCATTAAGCTACCCGCAACGAAGTTGGCCGGCTCCGAGACGGACCCAAGGTTTGTGCCAATGGCGATGGCAATGGGAACCGAAAGTGTGACTGGGCTTGTCGATACCGCGAAAACACTCCGCAATCCTAAACAGTACAGGTGCTCCACGCACAATCGTAAATAAAGCAGTAAAGCATGGCATAAGTACAGGATAATAATAAAGCCCCAAACTACTTTGTGGACCCAAGAAATAGAAATGAATCAAGCTCTGGCTCAGGGGGGTCCATAAGGCCTCCCGGATGTGGATAGTGCGAAAAATCAAGGAACGGGTATCAAGTACTCAGGGTCCTACAGGACACAAGTGAGCGTGGAAGAACCAAATAATATCTATTGCCCACCGATGCCTCTGCATTAGTTATATCTAGCATTTTAATAGTTGTATTTAAAGTCATGATCATCTCCACCAATAAACATCTGCCAGCATACCAACAACGTTGGTATTCGACAACACGAGATCGCACCTGAGCAAGCAACTACAACTCGCAAGGCCAGCTATCTACCAAACACGGGTAATAGGAGGTGTCCAAGGCAATATAGTGGCTGCACGGGATATAACTGGGGTACGGAAACTAAAGCATCGCGACACGGATAGCAATAGATCAACAGGAGGAAAAAGAGACTATAAATGCAAAATAGGTAGAAGGGGAAGACATGCTCGCCTGGGAAACAGAGCCGAAGGATCATATCCGAAGAACTTGTCGATACTCGCATCCACTCATCGGTCTAATCCGCGAAGAAGCAAACACTAGCAGAAACACCGGATGCAATATTTAATACTACGGCAGAAGATCCGGCATGCTTATGATATGATGCATGGCATGGCACAGATGCGGTGCAATTAGGCAATATTAAGCGGAACTGGGGTCCCGACAATTATTTACACGGTTCAAGTTATTTAGAACCCCCGCAATTTAAATGTTGTTTTAACAGGGCGAAACATGGCATCGGTTTGCTACACCAATTTAAATGGAGTCCGGAATAAGACTAGAATAGCCCGCATATAGACTCCATATTTAATTATGAGGTGAATCGGCATAATGCCCCCAACTCACAAACAGATATGCATGCATGACCAATTGATATGCAATTTTATATATAGCATTTATAAAATAGGGGCTCGGGAAAAGGTTCACACATCTGGGTTCGGAAGATCTTAGGTTCCAGGGGTCCGGGGTCCGGTCTCAGGGTTCGACGAGATCGGGGTTGGTTCGATGGGATCGGTCTTTGGAAGTCGAAGAACTTGGCGCGCCAGGGTTCGGTCTTCGGCGGGATCGGTCCTTGAACTCCGGGATCGGTCTTCGGGGGTTCAGATCTAGGAACAAGGTCTTCAGGGGTTCTCGGCCATCGGATCCATGATGAAGGTCATGGCGGATCCGAGGAAGACCTTGGCGTGTCGAGGGTTTGTTCTTGCATCTCCGGTGGCGGCGAGGACATACACATGGCCGCGTGGACTCCAGACAGCATCACACCGATTCTTCGGATTCCCGGACAAGGTTGAATTAGCCAAAGTAGGTACACAAACAGTACCATCTGGGAAACAAGCAATACCAACTATCAGCACACATCTTAACACCACCAGCATCGCAGAGAACCAAAAGGCGATGATGCACCAGGAGGCAGCGAATGGAGTAGCAGCAACCACTCGCTACCGACATGTAGTAGCAGCACGGCATCGTACCATCGGGCATGGCTCGTTCTTGGCTGGCATTGACCAGAGAGGAAGGGGCACGCTAGAGCGAGGTGAGGACGGCGGCTAACGCAAGGAGACGGGGTGCACGGACGGCGGCGCCACGCGGAAGACGAAGAGGAGGGCGAGGTCGCCGGCGACAGCGACGGACGGGCTCGGGTAAGGGCGCCGCTGGGGCCGAGGGGCCCGACGAGAGGAGGCGGCGGAGGAGAGGACGGCGACGGGGCTGGCCTGGAGCAGGGCGGAGGTGTTGGTGGAGAACCTCCGTGGAGCGGGCCGGCGAGGTCGCGCCTGGGACGGTGGAGAGGAGCTCGGCCCGAGGGAGAGGCGCGGTCGCTCCGGACGTAGGCGGTGGCGGCGCTCGCGGATGACAGCGGCAGGGGCCCCCGCGGTGAAGGAGAGGATGCAGGGCGGTCGGCCGGAGCGTGTTGAGGCGGGGAGGGGATGGAGGCGGCCGAGCTCGAGCGCCAGGGCAGGGCGAGACTAGGGAGGAGGAGGCCGGCGTCGGCGATGGGGAGCTGCGGCAGAGGAAGGAAAACGCGGGGGAGGGGGGGCAGAGAGGAGGAGCGAGGAAAGGCGCTTGCAAGATCGTGACGCGGGGTGGTGGGGAGGCGCAGGTGGGACCGGGGCGTGTGGTAGGTGGAGACCAGGGGGTGGGGGTTTGCATGCAGGGGCTTTTGTCCAGTGCGGGGTGGGGAGCGTGCGGTGAGGGGTGACAGGTCCATGCGGGTGGCCCGCTGGCAGGGATGGGTGAGGTGGCGAGACGTGGCTGGGGAGGGTGATGTGGCGCACAGGGAGTGGAGGGGTGAGTTGGCTGCGTGAGGTGGAGGAAGGGGATTGGATGGGGTGAGGTGGAGGAAGGGTGGGTAGGCTAGGTTTAGGTAGAAAAGGGTTTGGGGGGATTCTGGTGTAGGTAGGATTTTTATCTGGAGGTGGCCGGCTGGGCTTTCGGGCCTGGCTGGCTGCCTCCCAAAAATAATTTAAATATTTTATTTATTAAAACGAGGCTTTTGCAAACCGTTGGTAGACGAAACAAAATATTTCGGAGACCCGGGTTTTGTATTTGAATAAATACGGAGCGTTTAGAAAACAAAAACAGACTTTTCGAAATATAGTTTTAAACAAACCATGCATGATGATGACGATGCTCAAATGCAAGGTGGCATGATGACATGAGCATGCGGTCATGATGATGCAATGCACAAAAACAACGCGATTTTCTAGTAGTGGTTTTTGCGGGGTGCCACAGTTGGGAATCACAGCCAGAACTGCTATCAAAGGTGAGTCGGATTTGGTCGGATATTCCTCATCTACTCACTTTATTGAGGGAACTTTGAGGTGCTCTAAAAAAGCGCCATCCGGGACCTCTTTCCGCGCAGAACCTATCCGAGATAGTGCATCTGCTTCCTCATTTTCTGCTCGAGGAATATGTTGAACTTCAAATCCTTCGAACGATTTAGATAGATCATCCACAACAGCTTTATATGCTGACATGTGCTTATTTGGATTACAAATATCCGACACTTGTTGAGCAACAAGATCCGAATCTCCGTAACACATTAAACGTCGGATGCCAATATCCTTAGCAATCCGGATTCCATGCAGCAGTGCTTCATACTCGGCAATATTGTTTGTCGCTGTGAAGTGGATCTGCAACACATATAAAAGTTTATCTCCTTGGGGTGACTTGAGCACCATGCCAGCACCCAAGACCCCGCGAGCCTTAGACCCATCGAAGAAGAGGGTCCAATATTCCGACTCAGGGAGGATCATGTTCTCCTTCGTCTCTGTCCAATCAGCGACAAAGTAAGCAAGGATCTGGGATTTGATTACTGTCCGAGGTTTATACTCACTATCAAAAGCTGAAAGCTCTATGCCCCATTTGGCGACGCGTCCTGTGGCGTCACTGTTGTTGATTATATCTCTAATGGGAGCTGTTCTCACCACGGTAATTGGATGCTCCTGAAAGTAGTGTCGTAACTTACGAGATGCTAGAAAAACACCGTAAGCTAATTTTTGATAGTGTGGATACCGCTGTTTTGACTATGTTAGGACTTCACTGACAAAGTAAGTCGGACGCTGCACCAGGTGTTCCTGATTTTCCTCTGGTCTCTCCACTACCATGACGATACTAATGACCTTATTTGTCGCAGCAAGATAAAGCAACATCGGTTCCTGAGGTTCCGGCGCTTCAAGGATAGGAGCAGATGAGAGTACTTTTTTCAGGTCTTGTAGTGCAGCTTCAGCTTCATTAGTCCAAACAAAATCCTTGGTCTTTTTCAGGAGTTTGTATAATGGTGCAGCTCTTTCACCAAGCCGGCTTACAAACCGACTGATTGCGGCAATGCAACCAGTTAGTCTTTGTACGTCCTTCAGGCGAGTTGGCCTGGAAATATTGAGTATAGCCTTGATTTTGTTCCGGTTCACCTCTATGCCTCTCAGAGACACGATGAAACCTAACAATTTTCTGGCTGGTATTCCAAAGAAGCACTTCTTCGGGTTAAGCATGATGTTGAATTTTCGTAGGTTGGCAAATGTTTCCTCCAAGTCGGAAATCAGCATTTCCTTCTTTTTGGACATTACTGCAATATCATCCACGTATGCATGTACATTGCATCCGAGTTGGTCATGGAGGCAACGCTGCATCGTGCGTTGGTACGTAGCTCCTACGTTCTTCAGCCCAAAGGGCATCATAACAAAATAGAAAATTCTAGGCAGAGCCCAAAGGTTCCGAAGGGGGTTATGAATGAAGTTTTGACTTTGTCAGATTCCTTCATCTGGATTTGGTGATAACCGGAATATGCGTCGAGAAAACAGAGGAGTTACGAGCCTGCCGTAGAATCAATAACTTGATCAATTCTAGGCAGAGCGAACGGATCTTTTGGACAAGCCTTGTTCAAGGCAGTATAATCAACACACATCCTTAAATCAGTGGTGTCCTTTTTAGGGACCATTACAGGATTGGCCGACCACTCAGTGTGGATGACCTCTTCTATGAATCCAGCTAACTCGAGTCGTGCTAGTTCCTTAGCTATTGCCTTACGCTTTTCATCGCCAAATCATCGTAGGGACTGTTTGACGGGTTTAGCGTTTGGGTTTACATTTAGAGAGTGCTCGGCAAGTTCCCTAGGTACTCCGGTCATGTCAGATGGCTGCCATGCAAAGATATCTTGATTTGCTTGGAGGAACTTGACGAGCACGCTTTCCTATGCGCTACCTAGGCCTACGCCTATCTGGGTCACCTTGGAGGGGTCATCATCCTTCAACGGCGTCTTCTTTGTCTCTTCTGATGCCTTGAACTCCGGATTTGGCTTTGTCACCTCCTTCTTCGTTGCGGGCATCTCGGACGGATCTATGCTCTTCTTGATCTCCTGGTACTCCTGGGCGTGCAGCACGGCTTCAACAAAGGCGGCATTTCCATCCTCACACTCTCGCGCTTTTTTCAGGTCTCCCCTGATGGTGATCACGCTGTTGGGACCTGGAATTTTCATCATATTGTAAATGTAACACGGATGAGCCATAAAAGCCTAATAAGCCGGACGTCCGAATTTAGCGTGGTACGCGCTCTTGAATGGGACCACTTCGAAGGAAAGTGCCTCCGTCCGATAGTTCTTTGGAGTTCCAAAGGTAACATCCAAAGTGATCTCTGCCAGGGAATTAGCTTGTCTTCCTGGGACAACTCCGTAAAAGATCACAGAGCTATGGTTCAGCTGATCTTCATCTGGCGTAGCGTTTCGACATAGAGAATGTTGATGCTGCTACCACCGTCCATGAGGGTCTTGGAAAAACCATAACCATCAATTAGTGGATTGACGTTTAAAGCGTATTTTCCTCGCCTGTGTAACTTAGGCGGATGATCATCGCGGTCAAATGTGATTGCCACTTCCGACCAGTCCAGATACTGTGGGATAGCCGGAACTGTTGTATTGAGCTCGTGTAGAACTGCTTTCTTGACCTTTGCTGGTTGAGATCCGAGGAAAGTGACATAAGTGTCCTTCTTGGTGGGAAAAGTTTTCTTCCCTTCCTACTTGGGATTTGAAGCATCATCTTCCTCCATGTCGGAATCTTCCTTGGTCTCTTTTTCTTTTTCGGGATTGTTCTTTCCCTTCTTCCGCTTAGCTTTGTAGCCCGCGGTGTCATCTCTTTTGATGTCGTCATTGAAACGACATTCGGCGTTGGTGTGGGACAAGCCCCTATTGGCGTCTAGGTGATGCACACATGGGTTATTGGCAATGTCAGCCCAAGAGAAGGTTTTTCCTGGTTGCTGGTCTCCTCTACCCTGGACTCTTGAAGTTCCACGACCATGCCCGCGGCCTCCGCCGCGTCCTCCTCGTCCTCCAGACCCGAAAGTAGCAGTGACCACTGCCATTTCCGCGTTGAGTTTTTCTTCCGAGGTATTTTTGCACTTCTGAGCTTGTTGCTTTGGTTGTTTTGCCGACTGAGGCATAGCTAGGGCATTGAGCAATCCCTCTGCATCGTCGTCAGCATCTACATACTTGATCGTTGTTTCTATCATCTCTCCCAAGACAGTGACCTTGTCACACTTCAAGCGATGACACAGTAGACCAATTGGGAGACCTGCAATGAAAGCTTCAATCGCAGTTTGATCATTTACTCCTTCACAGGAGTTCTTGGTGTCGATCCATCGTCCGAGGTAATCCCGGCAAGTTTCTCGGCTTTACGGGTGCTGTACTGTGGGTCTCCGACCACTGGGGCCTCCGATACGTGCCTTCAAAATTCCGAAAGAACGCACTTTGCATGTCATACCAGTTATGGATGGTGTTCTCCGGAAGTTCATTGAGCCATGATCGTGCCGTCTTCCGCAACATAAGTGGGAGATATCGGGTTGCGACTAGGCTGTTTCCGCCTTTGGCGATGCAGCAAGCTTGGAAGAAATCCTGTAGCCAGGTATCTGGCCGAGCAATGCCATCGTAGGCTTGGATATGTCTTGAGATAGCAAATCCTTCTGGGAATTTTGTAGCTCTGATGCGTGGTCCGAAGCACTTTGGGCCCACGTAGATATCATCGTTTTCATAGCGCCGAGCCTCTATGTTGGAGTTGATCTTGTGCCTTGCATCATTCAGGGATAAAGATCGTCTCGAATGTCGGCTATGGCTGTGGTGCCTTCGAGCCGGACTTCGGCTTCTTCCACCACCTCCTCCGGCACGTCGTCCTCCTTGCCGTCCTTGTGAGTCGTTGTGATGACTGTGTGGTAGAGAGGGTGGGGCAGCTGGATAGTTTCCGGCTGATCGCCGGCCTCCGTCCGGAACGTCATTATTCTGATTCCGGGGAGGGTCTTGACTATGATGAGCCCCCTACCGGCTTGTCCTGGCATGGTTTCCGTCGTTCTTTTGTCCATCGTTCCCACCATGGTGGGGATCAGCCGGACGGCTTGCATGTCTAGGAGGTGGCATTTTTTGACGATCCTCTTCCCGACATTTCTCTTTATCTTCTCCCCTTCAATCGTTAGATTCTCGTCGGGGAGGATTCCTCGGATTTAGAGCAGCGATGGCCTCTTTCTCGGCCGCTGGTGCGATGTTGCTCCAGTGGCGTGTAGTCCTGTGATGCTGTCCTGACGATCCGGTTCTCGAATAATCGGCTTCCCGTTGTTCAGGGCGATAATGCTGCTCCGGAATGTTGTGGGGTCTCACGTCAGCCCATGCCGGATCTATTCGACATTGGTCGGAATCCGAGACCAGTTTTTGACTTCCGAACAGGGCGACCTTTTGCTGCTCTAGTCCCTTGTTGAGTAGCTTGATACCCAAACGGATCTCCTCTGGTCCTGGATTAGCCGATATAATTTCTCGGGCCGCCACGGTATTCTATACTGGGGTTGGATATACCCAATATCCTTTGCTATCTTTCCATGGCTTCCCCATCTCATCTCCGAAAAGGACGGCACGGATATGTGGGAATTGGTCATCATTGGTGTGACACTTCCGTGTCTTCTGATGCAACCGAGACATGTAATCCTTAGTTGCCATGCGTTTCTTCTCCTCCTCGATGTTTTTGGCTTCATCTAGGAGTTGTTGACGACACGCTTCTAGGGCTTGGGCCCTTTCTTCCAGCTCTTCTGCAGTAAGTTCTGCAGCTATAGGGATAGGTGTGGTTAATGCAGCATCGATGAGTTTACGCGCACCTTTGGTGATCACGTGTCCATCCACCGATTCTTATTTTTTCGGCTCTTCTGGGATAAGTGCTCCATCCGAGTCTTCTTCGTATTCCTCTTCAATCACCTCCTCAGCCAGTGGGTCTTTTGACGGGGTCTTGTTTTTCTTGTTCTTCTTCTTTGCTTTCTTGGCAGCGCCGGTAGCAGAGACGGCTTTGGGTCCGTTTCCCAGAGTTAAGCTCTGATCGGTACTTTTGGACATCTAGACCTCGGGATTATCTCCGACGTCCATGTCATCCTGCATTTTAGGAGAGTGTTCCCCGGATCCTTCATCCATGGATTCTCCTTCTTCTGCAGCCTTGGAGTTGTACTCCTTTTCATATTCCGCGGAGAACTTTCAGGAATCTGCTGACGTCATCGATTCATCCGAGGATGCGGGTACGTCGGCGTTTGTTCCAATTGCCTCCAGCACCGAGTCGGTGTTTTCTCCAGCATCAGCAGAGCCGGATCCGGATCCCACGTACCCGACGAAGTGCGACGCGTGCTTCCTGAGGTACCTGCGGCTTTCGTGATCAACCATGTCGAAACTTTTGATGGTCTCGAGAATTGCTTCTGCGCTTGCATCTTGCATTATCATACATTGTAGTGTGTACCTTAGGAAAGGTCTGTCTGTTCCGGCATCATCAGAGCCGGAATCAGTGTCATTGATATGCTCCTCCTGGATTTTGACTTCCACGGGTGGGTCGATCTAGGATACGGTCTCTCCAAGGAGATCCACTCCAGACTCGGCTTTAACTGCTAGGTCTTTCTTAGGCTCGGATTTCTCCACTATCTCCGCAACTGGTGCGGGCTGGGTGGGTTTAGGGTTTTCTGAGATCCGGAACTCTGCCGCCTCCGTGGACAAAGGGGACCCAGAAGATTCTTCTGCCTCTATCATCACCGCTGGGGTGGGTGGGGAAGGTTCAGCGAAACCGATGTAAACATCGATCTCGCCAAAAGACATGATTGTGTAGGCAGTCACAGCCTCCTTAGCCAGAATCCAAGTCTCGTCGAGAACAATGAGAGGGACGTCACCGTAGAGGATGCGACCGATGGTGATTGTCTCGCTGATTCTTGCAGATTCTGCTCGGAGCGCAGAACCGAAGCTCACTTGCCCCACAGTGGGCGCCAACTGTCGTCGGATTGATGACAAGTACGCCATGAGGGGGTCCTCGAGGCGTGCGGAAGAGAGGGGTGTGAGACGTACGGTGTTCTGGGACGGTGAGCACACAAGTTTACCCAGGTTCAAATCCGCCGGCTTTGGACGGATCCTACTCCTACTAGCAATCCAGTAATACAGCAGAGCCAGAATATGGGGTACAAGGGTTTCGCCTGTGCGAGTTGAGGGTCTAAAGTATTGGTCTTAGGTGCCCTAAATGCTCTCCCTAGGACGGCTTATATAGATGTCCGACCTAGGGTTTACAGGAGAGATCTATCCGGCTACGACTAAGAGTCGGTTACAAAGTACATCTTGAACTACAAGTAACATTATGGGCCTAAGTCGGTAAGTCTTCTGGGCCTTCCCGTAGCCGGATTTGACTCTGTCTTTCTCCCTGACTAGGCTACCCGTGAAGCAATGCTCTAACCCGAAGTGGGCCACCCTGGTCAGTGAGGAACTGTGAGGATACCCAGAAAGTATATCCCCAACAACCGGCAGCACTATGATATAAGCTTTGAAATGATCTGTGATACCTTTAGCCTCCCTCGTACTGGGAGCCCAATATTACTAACCTCTACAGCGTCACGAGTGGAGAGACCTGGGAGGTTGTTTCTGTGAATGGTGGCAGTCACTTCTATCAGAAGAACATGTCCACCATTTAGTACCCAACCATTCGCTACTTTGCTTTGTTCCTCGCCAACACAATGTTGGGAAGGGGTGATACTAGTTCCATGGCCAATGCGGACAGGGAAATGATCACCAAGGCTCTCTTTCCCAATGCCACGCAAAGCCCCTATCCTGCAGCTCAACTCATCCAGCACTTCCGCCACCAAAGCAACAAGACCAAAGGTGATATTCGCATTGGTAGATTGGTAACCCACCTTGCCTATGCATTGAACATTATACTACCTGTTATGGAACTTGATGATGGCTCCAAACTTATGGATGTCAAATATTTGACTGCTTGTGGCTTCCTTGGTGTTTACCATGCTAACCGGAGGTTCCGAGCATATCATTTTAGTTATCTTGATGATACAAAGATTGAGAAGGTTCAGTTGCCATGCCCCGAGGCCTTCTCGATTGTGGAGAAGGACACTTGGATCCTCACCAAGGACCAAGTGACGGAGATCTTGGCCGCGTATCAGGCCGAGGAGGAGGAAGAAGAAGGGCAGCAGGATGAGCAGGCGCAGGAGCAGGAGGGAGAGCAGGGGCACAACCCTTCTTGGGAAGGACAGTAGCAGCAGCAGCCAGGAGGAGCTTGGGAACCGTGGCCTAAGCAACCACATCAGGGGTACAACTATGTCCCATATCAGGAGTTCCAGCAGCTCAACCAGCGCGTTAGGGAGATCGACCACACTCTTTAGGATGTGAATGAAGATGTGAACACTTTGCCTCACAACTTCAGTCACTTCATGACCCACTTCCCCGACTTCTACCAGCAGTACCCGTACCAGCCGCCAAATAACGGCAACAACTGAGCATGGCGACAACCTAAGCTTGGGGGAGGTTTGAAAACCTCCAAAACTTTGCATTCATGTTTTTATATTCTTCATTTGATTTATTTTCTTCAAAAATTGCATATTTATTTCAGTTTTGCATTCCTAAACCAATAATAATAATAAATTATTAGTTGTAATCTTATTTGCAAGTTTGTTTCTTTGTTTCTCTCGGAGATTTCTTGATTTCAGGTGATTTGGCAATATGGAAATATAGGAGAGGTTCGACTCGAATACAAGAATGAAGCAAGCAAGAGGAGGTATCACATTCCTTTCATCACACTCCTTGCAACCTTAAATTGTTCCTACAAAAATTTACTTGTTTGCACTAGAGTCACTCCCCCACTTAGCTTGTTATCCTACAAATTCTATTCATTTGCTAAGTGTCTCCTTTTTAGCTTTGAAACAATGAGCAATGAACTTGGTTAAAATACTTCCTACATTTTTACAATAAGAAAAAGCATCTAAAAGATGACTTGAGTCCATGATTAGCTCAAAGAATTTATTTTAGAACTACTCCATCCCAATTGTGCTTAATATAAATAGATTCGATAGTACCCTTTGATTGAAATTGTTTGATAAATGGATGCTTTGAAGTAGTAGAAATTATGCCACTACTTTTTCTAATAATTACCGTAAGATATTGCATTATGGGTGTCATTAGAACTCTATCGTGCTCCATGGGGAACTATTAACTCCGCTGGTCAACGAACGATCTAAATGTGGGAAACCACTTGATTTCGGCTATTGAGTTATGTAAACGTCTGTAGCAGCAATGCTATGCCATGTAAAATTTTAGTCTCCTCATGGTTTCACGTTACAAGTGAAGTTGTAGTACTCCTCTGACCCATTATTGCTCAACATTATTTATTGGCATGGTCACGAGTGCACAACACAACCCTAATTAACATGTTAAAAATAGTGGCATGATTTCTCTATGAAAGAGCTGAAGTTTTTGAAAGACAAGTGAAAGAAAAAGGTGCTTTGAGAGTCTTGAAATTTTGCCACGGGAGTAGATGAGTAGTTCTTATATTAAATATTTCGATGCCAACTTGAGTAATCTTAATTGGTTAATTAAGCAAGAGCAAAAAGTTTCCATCTCTCAACAAAGAGAGGCACCAAAAGAATTTGTCTCACCTTCCTAGCTAAAACTTCCGACACTTGCTTGGTCATATGATTTATTTGCTAGCAGGATATACGTGGTTAGGAAGTGGACTCAGTGCAATCTTGTAAATACTTGTATGATCATATTTAAGATTGCGAGAATTGTGAATAAAATAATTTGACACCAATTCAAACTTGTGAGTTGCTTTACTCTTAGTGTCGAATCTCTGCTATTCTTCCTTATTTCCTTGTCACTCGAGGGCGAGCAACATCTAAGCTTGGGAGAGTTGATAGCTGTGATATTCGACACATTTTTGATGGATTTTATTGATGGTTTTCCCCCGGATTTGATCGTTTTCTGGCTTTACCTAACACTAATACTTCGGTAGCGAAGAAAACTTGGATTTTAATGTGTGTTTTAGGTTCTGGACATCAACAGAAGGATTTAACTAGAGAAATATGATATTCTGGAGAAAACAAGCAAGTCCCAATTTGGAAGCACGCGAGGGGAGCTCACAGATGGTTTAACGACCAACTATACGATGGGAATGACCGTATAGTTCTCGCCGTATAGCTGCCGGCGCCTCTGTCTTGTCAAAAGGGACAACTTCCGTGAAGGGATAGGGAACGAAAACACAACGCAGCAGCCGCCACACCATCCAGAAGGCATAAAGAAGGGATCCGGAGAAGAAGGAGAAGACGTTCTCCATCTCGCTCCACGATCTTCGACCTCCTAGCCAATACACCTCCATAGACACTACTTGTACTTGAAAGAGAGAGGTGATGTCTACGCACTTCTATTCTTGTAGATAGTTGTTGGGCCTCCAAGTGCAGAGGTTTGTAGAACAGCAGCAAGTTTTCCCTTAAGTGGATCACCCAAGGTTTATCGAACTCAGGGAGGAAGTGGTCAAAGGTATCCCCTCTCAAGCAACCCTATGATCAAGATACAAGAAGTCTCTTGTGTCCCCAACACACTCAATACACTTGTCAGGTGTATAGGTGCACTGGTTCGGCAAAGATATAGTGAAATACAAGTGGTATAGATAACTATAAGTTGTAACGGTGATAGAATATAGCTTGATGGCGTGGAAAAGACTAAAGTAAAACTGAAATAAAGAAGGAAACAAGCAAACATGTAACAAATCTAATTGCAAACGGTGTTTCAATGCTTAGAAACATGGCCTAGGGATCATACTTTCACTAGTGAACACTCTCATATAAATATATTCTTCTTTATGATACTACGCTGAACTACTCTCCGGTTGGACACTCTAATCAATGGTAGGGCTATAACAGCACACCTCAAAGTAAGCCTTTCCCATCTAGAAAACCCCACACTATCACCTTGAGAACTAGATGGTTCAAACAAACACCACAATTTCATAAAGACATCCAACTCCAAATATAACTCATAACAAATATTTGTAATCTCTAGCCTAAGTGCCACCATGGTGTGCACGCTGTCACTTTCACACACATGGGGAGAGCAGAGATCTATTAAAGCACTTGAGTAGCAAGGTAGATCTATAGATTACAAGCTCATGATCTCAATAAGATCATGCATAGACAGAGAGATGAAACTCCCTCCTCATCATGGGAATCAACAATGGTGATGGAGATGGCGGTGGAGATCAATGGACATGGCTCCGGGGGCACTTCCCCGTCCCGGCAGGGTCCCGGAACAGAGACTTTCTGTACCCCGAATCTCCCCTTCGGTGGTGGCGGCGCTGCGGAACTTTTCATGGATTTCTGATTGATGATCTAGGGTTTTTGCCTCGGGGGGAATATATAGGCGAAGGAGGCAAGGTCGGTAGCCAGCCAGGGGGCCCACACCACGCCCTGGCGTGGCATGGGGTACCCGCGCCTAGGGGGGTGTGGCCACCCTGTGGCCCCTCTCCGACTCTCCTTCTGGCTCCGTGAGTCTTCCGGCAAAATAGGAATTTTGGATTTTGTGCTGTCCAATTCCGAGAATATTCATTTTCTGACTTCCTGGAACCAAAAACAGCAGAAAACAGGCAACTGACACTGTGGCTCTTGTTAATAGGTTAGTCCAAGAAATCATATGAAAAGTACTCCAAAGTGTGGACAAAACACAAGAAAGTAGATAAAACCAAGCATGGAACATAAAAAATTATAGATACATTTGCAATGTATCAACATCCCCAAACTTAACTCCTGCTCGTCCTTGAATAGGTAAGTGATAAAAAGAAAGAATAATTTTTGAGGTGACATGCACCATCATAAACTTGATCAAAGTATTTATAAAACATTGATAGCTGGGATCATAGTACTTCAATCATAACATGAAAGAAAAAGTTCTACCAATAAGACAAAGAAACTATGATGCAACATGAAAAGGCACAAACAAAAGATTCATGAATAACAATGCTTTGCAAGACGTTTGTTTGTTTCACATAAAGAAAACATAGCATAATAGCATTCAGCTTGTCCCTCATAGAGTAGCAAATAGAAATGCATAGGACACCTTCAAATTTCATAAGATTGACTAGATACAAATAGTTTAAAACAAGCAATATCAAGTGATGCATCAATCAACTAGTCTTGGGACAATGCACATAGAACTAAGAATGGCTACTATGCTCTCAAAGTAAATGCATAAAGGTAGAAGGTAGAGACTCAACATAAAAGTAAAAGAAAGGCCTTCATAGAAGGAAGTAGGGATTCAAGTCTCATAAAGAGCTTCCAAAAATTATGGTACTTAATGGCTTTCAGCTCTCATTGCCCCTATCATAAGCATCTTGAAGTGATTAAGGTTAAAGTGAACAAACTATGGTGTATATGGTTGATGAAGTATAAGTCAGGAATCTCATGTCCCTTGAATACGAGGGCCGCTCCTCATGCTACTCAAGTTTAGTCACCGGTAAGTTCTTGTCATCGTAAGTACATGTGTATCATAGAGAACCGCCAACGGGGTACCCCTTGCCCGATGATACGGAAGAATCCCCATATCAAAATGACAAGGCAAGTAGACAACGAGCATCTCAACAATCTTATTATTTACCATGGGAATATGGTGCTTTTTTCTCTCTTTCCTCTTTTCTCATATCTCTTTTTTATAAGAAGAATGCTTCATAGATAGCTCATTATGGTTACGCTGCAGGTTTCCACCATGTCAGCATGGATTAGACCAGTGGCCCAGGCGTTTCTCTAACACATATACATAACTCCATGGACTTACAAGCTCCCCTTTAATTTCACACCGACGACATCCATAGACAAAAGAGCATGATATCAACTAGGTACAAAGTACCCATGCAATGTTGAAAGCGTTCCCCATGACAACATGGTTCTGCTAATCCCCAACAAATAAGTGCAAGCATATACAACAAATACGACACTATGATTCAAGTTTATTAAGGGCAAGAAAAGTAAAGTGTGCCATCAAGTTCGTGAGAGCTTTAATCACTAGTTTTCTCATAACAAGTTTAATTCGGAAAGTAGATAAAAACATGAATATACTTGGAATAACAAATGCTAATAGGTAGGTATGGTGGACTCTTTGGAAGAACTTGGTTTTAGGGAGTTGGATGCATGAGTGGAACTCATACTTGGTTATGGAGGCTAGCAAAAGACTGGGAGCGACCAACTAAGAGAGCAATAATGACCATAATCATGCAGAGCGACAAAACATCATTAATCAAAGCATAAAGTGATATTACATGTCGAAAACTAAAGGATCATAAAGGCTATGGTGACTTGGGATAGTCATAACATGGTGTGAGCATGCGCCACGTTAACCCAAATAAAGCATCAAAGGAGAATACCACTATAATATGCTTTAATATGCTAAAACAACGCATGATTCTTCCAAGGCACATTAAGCAATCTCAATTGTTTATAACAAGTCATGCTACAGCAAAGAATACTAAGCCTAACTCCAAAACAATATCAAGCATGGCATGACAAAGCATAGACCACAGTCAAAAACAAGCTCTCTTTACCACTTAAGCATGAACTTTCCTACTCTTTTCCAATCCAAAGCAAACTATTTGAAAACCAATCCATGAAAGTGGGGGTCCAACCAATTTATTCAGCAAACTAAGAAAACCAAGCAAACAAAAAACCAAAACAAAAAAGAAAAAGAAGACGCTCCAAGAACAACACAACTATGCATGAAACAATAAAAATGAAGCGTTTGGAAGAAACCTGAGATTTTTATTGATGAAGAGGGGGATGCCTTGGGCATCCCGAAGCTTTGACGCTTGTACTTCTTGGATATTTCTTGGGGTGACACGCATGGCATCCCCAAGCTTGAGCTTTAGTCTATCCTTCATCTCATTACATCTTTCTCTCCATACACCTAAATTTTTTTCCTTCATACAAAATTTCACACACTCTTCATTAGCAACATTAGTGTACTCAAGATAATAAGTCTTTAGGTTCAGTTTCAACACCAATAAAACTTTCATTAAAACACAAGCTACTGTAGCACTTCCCTCGAAAAGCTCAATTCCCGAAAAGAACTAAAAAAGGAACCAATAAGAAGCAAATGCAAATAATGGCAGAAATCTGTCAAAACAGACCAGCAGGTAAAGACGAATTTTTTCTAAGACCTTCTGTTGCTCAAATCAATAAGTGTTGAACTAACGAAAGTTAGATAACAACCTGGGGCAGAAGCAAAAAAAATCACGCCTCACAAATACGTAGAGAGATTTTACACGAATTTTTACGGTGAAGCACAGAAAGCTGTTTCGGGACAGCAACTTTCCCAATCATTAGTTCTCTCTCATTAGAGGTTACTCTTGGCATAAAAAGCAAATAAAAAGGATAAGGAGCGGTTATTACTGAAGTAATAACTTCCAAGACTCATCTAAAACTTTTGGGTTATCTCCCAAGAAGTACTTTTCTTTAACGCCTTTAAGTTAGGCATGATAGTTTGAGAAGATGCTCACATAAGAAATATGAATTGAAGTAAAAGAGAGCATCAAGAAGCAAATTCAAAACACATTTAAGTCTAATCCACTTCCTATGCATAGAAATCTTGTAAATAAACAAGTCATGAAAGCACAAAGCAACAAGCATAGGAAAGCAAAACAAGTGCAACTTCAAAAATTTCAACATAAAGAGGGGAAAGTTAATATTGCTGAGACACATAAAACCATGTTTCCCTCTCTCATAATAACTTTCAGTAGCATCATGAATAAAAGTAACAATATAAATATCGCAAGAAACATTCTTATCATGAGCCACATGCATAAAACAATTATTACTCTCCACATAAACATAGTCATTCTTATTAATTGTAGTGGGAGAAAATTGAACAAAATAGCTATCATTATTATTCTCATCACCATAATCATCAAATATAGGAGGGATATTGTAGTCATAATTAATTTCCTCCTCAATAGTAGGTGGACTGAAAATATCATATTCATCATTATAATCAATAAGCAATAGAATACTATAAAGCTGGGGAACTAAAAAGATCATTTTCATAAAAAATATAGGAGGTTTGGTATCATCATAATCAATAAACATCATATTCATCATTATTATTCTCATCACCATAATCATCAAATATAGGAGGTTTGGTATCATCATAAGCAATAGAATAACTATCTTCCAAAGCTGGGGAACTAAAAAGATCATTTTCATAAAAAATAGCTTCCCCAAGATTAGACTTTTCCATAGCATTAGCAATAATGGTGTCCAAAGAATTCATACTAACAACATTGCTATTAGCCAGCAAATAAAGTTCCATAGGTTTTTTAATTTTCTCTTCAAACACTTCATGTCCTAACTCAAGATAAATACTATAAAGCTCTCTAATTTTGTTGTTGTTTTCCATTAAGCCTAACTAGTGAAAACAAGAAACAAAAAGACAAAATTGCAGAATCTAAAGGAAATAACTTCGAGCACTCACACCGGAGGATGAGTACCTTTTACCTTACCTCCCGACAGCGCTTGAGAAAATAGGCGTTCTGTGGGAGGTTCTTCTTCTTTATCCTCGGTGTGAATACCTTTTACCTTACCTCCACAGCGGCCGAGAAAATAGCTTGATGTCTATGCACTTCTATTCTTGTAGACAGTTGTTGGGCCTCCAAGTGCAGAGGTTTATAGAACAGCAGCAAGTTTTCCCTTAATTGGATGACCCAAGGTTTATCGAACTCAGGGAGGAAGTGGTCAAAGGTATCCCCTCTCAAGCAACCCTGCAATCAAGATACAAGAAGTCTCTTGTGTCCCCAACACACCCAATACACTTGTCAGGTGTATAGGTGCACTAGTTCGGCGAAGAGATAGTGAAATACAAGTGGTATAGATAATTATAAGTGGTAACGGTGATAGAATATAGCTTGATGGCATGGAAAAGACTAAAGTAAAACTGAAATAAAGAAGGAAACAAGCAAACATGTAACAGATCTAATTGCAAATGGTGTTTCAATGCTTAGAAACAAGGCCTAGGGATCATACTTTCACTAGTGAACACTCTCATATAAATATATTCTTCTTTATGATACTACGCTGAACTACTCTCCGGTTGGACACTCTAATCAGTGGTAGGGCTATAACAGCACACCTCAAAGTAAGCCTTTCCCATCTAGAAAACCCCACACTATCACCTTGAGAACTAGATGGTTCAAACAAACACCACAATTTCATAAAGACATCCAACTCCAAATATAACTCATAACAAGTATTTGTAATCTCTAGCCTAAGTGCCACCATGGTGTGCACGCTGTCACTTTCACACACATGGGGATAGGAGAGATCTATTAAAGCACTTGAGTAGCAAGGTAGATCTATAGATTACAAGCTCATGATCTCAATAAGATCATGCATAGAGAGAGAGATGAACACATAGCTACCGGTAGAACCCTTAGCCTTGAGAGAGAACTACTCCCTCCTTATCATGGGAATCAACAATGGTGATGGAGATGGCGGTGGAGATCGATGGAGATGGCTCCCAGGGCACTTCCCTGTCTCGGCAGGGTGCCGGAACAGAGACTTTCTGTCCCCCGAATCTCCCATTCGGTGGCGGCGGTGCTGTAGAACTTTTCGTGGATTTCTGATTGATGATCTAGGGTTTTTGCCTCGGGGGGAATATATAGGAGAAGGAGGCAAGGTCGGTGGCCGGCCAAGGGACCCACACCATGCCTTGGCGCGGCCTGGGCGTACCCGCACCTGGGGGGGTGTGGCCACCCTGTGGCCCCTCTCTGACTCTCCTTCTGGCTCCGTGAGTCTTCCGGCAAAATAGGAATTTTGGCTTTTGTCCCGTGCAATTCCGAGAACATTCATTTTCTGACTTCCTGGAACCAAAAACAGCATAAAACAGGCAACTGTCACTGTGGCTCTTGTTAATAGGTTAGTCCATGAAATCATATGAAAAGTACTCCAAAATGTGGACAAAACACAAGAAAGTAGATAAAACCAAGCATGGAACATCAAAAATTATAGATACATTTGCAATGTATCAAGAGGTATCTCCACCTTGCAAGTCTAGGGTTTGAAATTATTTCTTCCCATCTTGAATTGTGTTGGATGTTTTTCTATTCTTATTGTGGATCTACGGTAATACCAAGATGAATTCCCTTTATTTGATTATATTGATGATCTGTTCTTCTGTCATGTGTGAGTAATTCCCTTGGGCGTGGGAGATGTAGGGGATTGGTGAGATGTGATGTGCCTTCATATATTTTCCATTATTATTGTGATTGATTCTAATTACTATATTATGTGTGCTTGACTATCTGTGGGATGCTTAATGCTTGCTGTCCAATTAAGGGCCCAGGCAACATGATACCTTGTTCTACACAGATAAGATCTTGCTCGCTAGTGGACCGACGACCCCTGGGTGACACAGGAATATCAATGGAAAGCTAGTTGACTCGAGGATAACGAGTAACCACTATGCTTATTGCATTAGTCCGATCGAAGGAGCTTAATCGCTAAGCGACCTGAAGGGTCTTAATCGTCTAGTGTCTAACCATGGTTTTGGGATAATTGTTACATTAATACTCGTCCACCTGGCACATTCACTATAACCATGAACTGAATTTCCCCGCGCATTCTTTCACCATCTGTAGAAACCAACAAACAAACAACGTTATTCTTTACTTTTATACATTTTATTTCTGAAGTTTACATTTTAGTTCTCTTTAAATTTATCGCGTTTAATCAAAACCCCATTCTTATTTCAACGCTTGCAGTCAATTCACTCAAAGACCTATGACAACTTCGGGTGTGACAGAGACTTCACCAATAAACACTTACCTTTGGGCTCCTTGTGGGATCGATATCTGAAATTCAAAACTAGCTACAAACGATCCGTGCACTTGCAGACATCACTTGGCGAGCTCCCTTTCCTGCCGGTTTGCGAATAAGGCATTCTAGGTGTTGAGGTTGTCGGGATCCCAATGGTGATCCATCCGCTGCTCCGGCGTGAGCTCGAGGTACATGTGGTTCGTGATGGCCGCCTGGCGGGCCGAACCATGAGGCATAGGAGGAACAGGAACCCCTCCAGCACTCAGCATCTAGCCAACAGGTAGCCGGTACCCCGACGGGCATGGGTAGTTGGAGGCACACAACGCCTCGGTCTCATCGAGCGTTAGAAAGGCCTAGTAAGCGGTGTCCATTGTTGTGAGAGAGAAGTTCTAGATGTGTGGATGGACATGACGGTTGGCATAGATATAGAGGGAAATGGCGGGAAAACATGACGGGAAGCGGGGGGAAATGGCCGCAAATATCTTTAGTCCTGGTTAGTGGCTCCAATCGGGACTAAAGGCCCCCAAAATATCTTTTAGTCCCAGTTACTAGTTTTAGTATGGAATATTGTATTTCTAATGGGTATATATATTTTTTTGAATATTTTGGTATATTATATGTATTTTTCTGTTTTTTAAATAATAAACTATATTTTTCGAACATTTATACTAAATATAATACTTGTTAAACAATAAATAATTTCATTTAAATTGTATAATAGAGTATGATAATAGATTTAAATTATAGATCTTCTTTTTCTGAAAATTTAAGAATATCGGCAGCCGAAAACACGTTTACAAACCGGGACTAAAGGTGGGAGGTATAAATACCTACCCCTCCACCCTGGGTCTAGCCACGACCCGGAGCGCCACTTCTTCTTCCCCGACGATCTGCGCCGCCCTTCCGTGGCTACGGTGCCATCCGTCGCCGTAGCCTGCGCCCATGGAGAGGAGGTCGCCCTCGCCGCGCCATCCGTCCATCTCCATCGCTTCGCCCTGTCATGCCGCTTTGTGCTTTGTCCGCGCTTGCGCCCGCCCTGCCGCCCTGCGCCACCCCTAGGTGAGCTCCGATTCGATCCTCCGTTTAGTTTAACTAGTTTTGTTTAGTCTTTAATTAGATTTGTTTAGTGTTTAATTTTCATTTAGTGTTTAATTAGGTTTTCTTAGTGTTTTGTTTAGTTTAGTGTTTAGTTTCGTTCAGGGTTTAGGTTTAGGTTTAGTGTTTAGGTTTATAGTTAGTATTAGATTAATTTAGTTAGTATTAGGTTTATAGTTAGTATTAGGTTATTAGTATTAGGTTAATTTAGTTAGTATTAGTTGTTTATAGCTAGGTTTATAATATTGGTAAAATAGCTAGTGGTAGGTTTACAAGTTTAGTTAGTGGTAGGTTTAGGGTTTAGTTAGTATTAGGTTTATTAGTATTAGGTTTATAGTTAGTATTAGATTAATTTAGTTAGTATTAGGTTTATAGTTAGTATTAGGTTTAATTTAGTGTTAATGTTTTATGATTGTTTATGTTATGATTTAGTTATGCCGCGTCCTCGTCGTCCGCTCGGCGACAACGGCAGAGTATTGGACTCCGTCGGGTCCGGGGATGTCCGAGCCTGGGCTCCGCCGGGCTAGCACTGGGAGGTGCTACCTATCGGGACTCGTACCTTGGTGAGGAATCCGGGAATCATCATCGACCCAGAGCTTCTTTGGTGGCGTCCACGAGGTCCAGGAGCGGTGCAGAGGGAGCCGACCCCTGAGTAGGTGGTACGTAGTCGTGTCACGGAGGAGGACGCGCACGTCTGCTGGTATATGTATCTTTTGGAGACTAGGTTCTCCAATCTCTGGCAGGTTCACGGATCTCATGCGAGGTATTCTCCGGTGATGGTTTCTGTTCTCTGGGTGTATAACTCCCGTGGCACAGAACCCGACAGTCAACGTTGCTAGTTTGATATGAGTGAGATATGAGCGAGATGTATTATTGTACTTTATCTTATATTATTGTAGTTTATCTTAATGCAAAATTGTTTCATTATTAGTACGTAATCTTTTTACTTAATGCAATTGTAATATTCTTTTACTTAATGCAAAATTATTTTATCTTTTTCTGTATTAGTTAAGCTATGGACGGTAGACACAATTAAGAGGTGGTTTTGAACATGATAGATGAGGGTACTGGAGGTTCTTATTACGATGATGGCTCCCGGTATCTTAATTTGTCTGGAGGAGATGATAGTGGAGACGATGGGGGAGACCATGATGGAGAACATGGTGGAGACTATGGTGGAGATGATGGGGGAGACCATAGTGGAGACGATGTTGGAGACACCTTAATAACAAAGTCCGGTGAGGTATATAAAACCTCTACCGATCAATCACTAGTATAGATGCACTAATTGATTCATATATATGTACTAACGAATGTTTCTTCTCTTAGACCTCTGCATCGGGCCAATCTTCTACAAGAAAAAGAGGCCCGGCCCAAAAGTTGCCCGCTGATGTCCGCTTTAGCATTTACTTAGTCTTTGCGCTGGGTCAACCGTTGGAGCTCATATAGTCTGTCAATGCATTTGTACATCAATGCAGAGTGATTGCTAGAGACACCGTCCCAATCACCACACGAGAGTGGAATAAGCCAGGAAAGAAAAGGGATCCAGCTGGGGCTAGTTTTGTCGATGACAGAGCGAAAGATACGATGTGGAATTCTCTCATGACACATTTCACCCTACTAGTCTTGGAGACTGATGAGCTCACACAAAAAATGAGGTTGAAAGTCAAGGAGTGGGATCTTAAGAAGATTAGGACACTATGCAAGGACTAGAAGAAAAGATTGTACCACGAATATGTGAAGAAGAAAAAACTCCTAAATTCACTGGCCCACTAGAGAACCAGCGGGATAACTAGGATGCATTTGTGCAATACAAGACCTCAGAACTAGCTCTGGAAATGTTAGAAAAAATAAGCTAAATGCAGCCAAAAAGAAATATCACCATCATATGGGCATAGGTGGCTACAAGAGTGCCATGCCTAAGTGGGATAAAGCTGAGGCCGACCTGGTGGCTAAAGGGGTCACTCCATCTATGTCTGGTTGGCCCTTGAGGTCAAGAAATTGGTTACTCGAGCATGGGGCATCGTATGACCCAGAAACATGCGAGATTTTTGCAAAAAAAGAAGTTGCTAGACCCAAGGATGATCTTATTAAAGTGATAAAAGAGGTTCAAGAGGGAAATTTTGTTCCCGACAGAGAGAACGGTGAGCTGACAAAGGCCCTCAGGAATCCTGAAAAGGTTGGACGAACACGAGGCTTCGGACCTTCTTGTCCATGGGCTATCGGGTTTCCCTAGGACTTTGACACCTACAAAAGCCGATCGATAAAAACAAAGCAGCGAGAATAGGAGGATGCAAAGAAGTTCGCGAGGGTTCAAGCCATGTTGCAGCAGCATCGTGAGGAGCTTAATGAACTTAGAGGACTCCGACAACAAGATCCTACACTAGAGAGTACTGTCGGCCCATCTCAACAGAAAAGCAGCATGGCTTCCATGGAGGTCCATGCTAATGATGCAATGATGGATGTGTACCCGGTGGATGCAATCAAGGAGAATACTAGTTGTGAGCTGCATGTTGTACTGAAGAACATATCCATGAAGGTGGCGGTCGGCTTTACTTTACCTTCTGCACCGGGAGGGACCTACCATTGCAATCCGAGTCCAGCTGGCTATGCTCGTGCCGGTGTGGATGAAGTTCAACCGCTGTGTCAGTCACTACAGCTTGACATCCCTGGAGGTGAAGGGGAGACGACACTAGGAGAAGTCACAAGTGGCTTCATTCTTTGGAAAAAGGAATACATCAAGTTTCTAGGCTTGGCACCAAGGCCACCTTCTCCACCGAGAAACAATCCATCACCTCCAAGGCCACCGTCTCCTCCTAGTAAAAGTCCACCACCTCCAAGTCCACCCCTCCTTGATAATGACTTCAGCATGAGTCCATCTCGATCTACGCAGCCGCCTCCACCCACTAAGGGCCAAAAGCAGAAGAATAGCACCGCTCCGTCGAGGGATAACCGAC
Source organism: Avena insularis (assembly GCA_023614405.1). NCBI lineage: Eukaryota > Viridiplantae > Streptophyta > Magnoliopsida > Poales > Poaceae > Avena > Avena insularis. The sequence continues at coordinate 458,676,981 of CM042696.1, read as the reverse complement.
GCTGAAAGCGACAGTTGTCTCCCCTCCCAAGAGTACCGCCGGTTCCTCCCAAGAGGGCTTACGACCTAAACGATGAGGAGACCGATGCGGTCGTACGTTCCCAAGTGGATGCCCATTTTAAAAAGAAACAACCTGAGCCAGAGGTCCAAATAAAACCGGAAATCAAGGAGAACTTTAGGAGATTACTGACACAGCCATCCCAAGCTCAGTTAAATGCGCTAGATAACTATACACGCTGTCTTCAAAAGATACTGAAACAGAAGAGATCAAGTGGTAGAGGAAGCATCATAAAAGACGTTCCCCAGCGGGGGAACAAGCAAAACTATCAAGTGGTAGCGGAAGCATCAAAAAAGATGTTCCCCAGCTGGGAAAACAAGCAAAACAATCGATCACCCCACTCCAGGTGTTACCCAAACCTCAACTATATGGGGGACAACCTTTACATATGGAAACGGCTAAGATATTGGCCGAGCAATGTAATTTGTCTATTCATGACATTATTGGCGGCGTTGATATCACCAAGGCTGATGTAGCACAACGATATGTTTATGGGGAGCCTCTGGTCAGTTCTGAGAGGCTCTGGGATATGCCAACAAAAATGCGATAATTGCATGCATGGTACATGGAAGAAGCAAAAAAAAGAGCGACAATGGATCATAGCGAAAGTTCAAGAAGAGCATTACTTCATTGAAGATGAGGTCCATATTGAATTTCCAGAACTCGTTTAGTTATTCAATCAAAGGGAACTCGACAAATCTATCCTCAGGTGCTATTGTCTATAAGTGATTACTTTATTTATGTAATTAAGTCTCTAGCTCAGCCTGTTCAATTCATTGCCGGTAAGTATACTCACTATATTCTTTTGTACGCTATAATAATGCAGAATGAAGCTTCTCGAATGTAGAAAAGGACAATCCATGGATTTGGGTTCGTTGACCCAAATCAAGTTAATGGAGCTATGCTAAAGGATAAGCCAGTGGAGACAGAGCGTAACTTGCTTCGGTTTTTCACGAGGCAGCATTTCTGTAATGAAATTTTATTTCCTTACCACTACGGGTGAGTGTTATTGTCTTGTACAGATTAACTTTTGCTTACTCGATGTTCAGTGTAAATGATGAGTTACTAACGTATGTAAACCTTGCATAGCTACCACTGGATTCTTCTAAGCATTTTTGTTGACTTGGGAAGAGTTGAAATCATGCACTCATTACAAAAAGACATGGAAGAGTACCACAACATGATCGATATGCTCCAGAAGTAATTTGAACAATTATCGCACTACATCGGTTTGTTTCGTTCATTTTCTGAGATATCAAGTAGTTATTAACTCATTCATTCATTTTTTTGTCGGGTAGTGTTTGGACACAGTTCAAGAACAAGGTTTGCGGTCAATGGAGTGAGGAGCTGAGTTTCAAACAGATCCCGGTACTAGTTCGAGCTAGGTCCGTGCATCTATTTAATTATAGTTTCTATACATTTAGCATGCTAGAGTTATTATTTGATTAAATTCTATTCTTGTAAAGTGCGCGAGGCAGCCATGGGGGACTAATCTATGTGGATTTTATGTTTGCGAGTTCATTCGCATCACTACTGAGAAGCCCTTGGAAACTGTTCGAGTAAGTAAACAATATATTCACCCTTTATTTTTATTACAATAAGTTGTGTTGAGTCTAATCATATGATCTCCTTCTTTATAGTTAGACGCGATGCGGGAAAAGCTCCTACCACAGGACCGCCTACTAGCAATCCAAGAGGAATTGGCTGGATTTTTGTTCGACGAGGTCATAGACCCATACGGAGAATACTCTCTAGATAGACCCTAAAACATCCATGTAATGATCTCCATGTAATAAAATAGATATGCTCTGGACCCGTTTGGGACTCCATGTAATGACCTCCATGTATGCTTGTAAGAGAAATTATATTATATATGTATCAACGTGTACAAGTACTATGTAGTAGCGTTGTGCATGTATACGAAAAATTGTTTGTAAAAAAACACAGAATGAAAAATAATTGAACATAAAACACAAAATGAAAAGAAAAACCCTAAAACACCATGTCCTACCGCGGCAGCCAAATGCCTCGAAACGCTGCCGCGGCAGCGACCCTTTAGTCCCGATTCGTGTTACAAACCGGGACTAAATGTCTTCCAGCTTAACGCTGCTGGCGGGGCCACGTGGTGGACCACTAGTCCCGGTTTGTAACAGAACCGGGACTAAAGGCCGGACCTTTAGTCCCGATCTGTCAGTCCCGGTTTGCAATCCGGGACTAAAAGTCCTTACGAACCGGGTTTAAAGGCCTGGTTTCTACTAGTGGCTGCACACCGTCTGATTATGGTGCACATGCTCCCTTGATGCATCGAAGCTAGTCACGGCTGTTAATTAACGGAGTTGCCTCGCTAGTCATCCATGTTTATCAGCCTGCTCAGCCAACCGTTCACCATGGCCAACCTACACATCCTTGCATTTCTAAAAGTGAACTCATGGTACACGGTGCATGCAATACCGTGCCCGCCCTTAAACATGTACATCAAATGAATTAGTAGTTCTCACACGGCGCACGGTGCAGGCATTCGTTCATGGCGCCAGTAAAATAACAGCTTTGCACGCAAACACACAGCTCCCACACACACCTTCGCAGGCGGCAGAAAACAGCAGTGATGATGTCATTACTGTAATGCTAGCCGCGCGCGATGGATGTGTTGGAGCAGTAGTATGTGATGGATAGAAATACGCAAATAGGAGAAACATCAGTAATTGCGATGGTAGTCACGTTCAGTCATTTAGCCTATCTCGCATAGAATATAGCACAGTCGCAGCCGAATGAAAACATTACTAGGACCGTGGTTTAACTAGATCAGTAGATAAACGGCTATAGTAGCTTTCATGGGAAATCGAACTACCGTAGCCCTGAGAAAACATCACAGTAGGTGCGCATGATAGCAGGACTCTCACGCACGGTGCCTTTTTGTGTTCTATATGCCACGAATATGGTATATTAGTTCACCGCAAACCATGTAGAAACCATTGCAAAACATCGTCTCAAGCAGTCCCGTGGTACATGGCGGTAGCCATTCAAAATGTGGCAGACACGGCAGCAGCCGAATGTAGTAGACCTCTCCGGTAAACAACCATCATTGTCCTTTTGCATCTTTTTTTTTGACAAAAACAGTAGGGAAGACCTCTACTGTGTTATTTTATAAATTTTATAATGTATAGAGTGTTGAGCCAGGCTCAGATCCATATTACAGATGATTTACATTCATAATGTGTCAAGCCACTGCTGCATACCTTCCTTGAGACTAGGTTTAGCTCTATGCATAGTCAAGGTGAAGGTTGCTTTAAAGAAGGAAATACATCTAGTGATGGAAGGATTAAGATCCCTAAAAATATAGACATTTCTTTGTTCCCATATACTGCAGCACCCAGTGATGATAATTTCCATAAAAAAACTGGGGTTGAATCTGCTTCCAGCATCATTGATCATTTGATGTATATCCATATCAGTGTTCCATTCAAGTCCCAGGACCCACCAGAACCATTGGCTGAAACTGCATTCAAAAAATAGATGTTGCAGGGTTTCCTGAGGACAGGTGTCACATATTACACAGTCATTGAATTCTACAAAGAAATTCTTTCTTGCCATTAAATCTTTGGTATTTAGTCTCATATTCAGAAGTAGCCAGACAAAAAATTTGTGTCTTGGGAGACAACATGATTTCCAAATATCAAGTAGGGGCTTTGGTGTTGGGTGTGCCCCAATCAGTGCTCTGTATATCTTTCTAGTTTTGAGTGTCTCACCCCAGGAAAAGTACCATGAGTCATGGTCATCAGTGTGATTTATGCTTCTGATATTCTCCAACATATCAATAAATTCCTCATGAGCAATAATGGATAAGGGGAGTTGAAAGAGGTCATAGAAATCATTATCAGCTGCAGAGATGGCCTTGGCCATGGTCAAAGTATCATTGTGGCAGAAAGAGTACAGGTGTGGGTATTTATCTTCATAACATTCATCTTTCCATAGATCCTTCCAGAGTAGCATAGATTTTCCATTGCCAATTTTACAGTGAGTCAGGTCTCCGTAAATATCAACATAATTCATACAGTCTCTCCACCAGAAGGATCCAATATGATTCATTGAGTGTGGGGCAGAGTCTCCTTGATAGTAAGCTTTCCAAATGAGATCAACCCATGGAATATCAGCCCTGTTGTAGAATTTATGAATATCTTTCAGTAGTAGGGCCTGATTTTGTACCCTGAGGTTTATGACACCTAAACCTCCTTGGTCCTTTGGTCTACAGACCAAATCCCATTTAGCGAGACATTTGCCATGTCTATGGATATCTTTCCCTGCCTAGAGGAACTGTCTGTCACCTTTTTCAAAATGGATAAAAATTGTTATGGGGACTTTAAAAGAGCACATGGCATGGATGGGCATAGAATTTAGTACAGAGTTCAATAATGTGAGTCTTCCTGTATATGACATGAGAGAAGATAGTCCTGAAAGCTTTCTGTCAAATTTGGATACAATGGGCATCAAGCTATCAATAGATGGTCTTGTGGTACTAAGTGGGAGACCCAGGTAGGTAAAAGGTAAACTCTCCAATTTGCATCCAAACTTAGAGGACAGTTGACATGCATCATCCACTGTTACATTGATAGGTATCAGGGTAGATTTGTCATAATTTACCTTGAGACCTGTCATATCGCTGAATTGTTGGAGTCTGACCTTGAGGTTATTAAGTTGAAAACTATCAGCAGGCATAATCAGTAGGGTATCATCAGCATATTGAAGAATAGGATATTTTTGTCCATAATCATTATCAAGTGGCAGGCTGATTTCATTTCTGTGCCAGGCATCATTGAAAATTTCTTGTAATAATTCAGTTGTGCAGACAAATAGAAGGGGGGATAAGGGGTCTCCTTGTCTGACACCTCTTTTGCAACATATTCTTTCCCTGGGACACCATTTATGAACACTGAAGTGGAGGCCAAGAACAAGATAGATCTTACCAGGGAAATCCATTTGGGCCCAAAACCTTTAGCATTCAGCATATTAATAATTGCATTATATTCAATCTTATCAAAAGCTTTCTCATAGTCAATCTTCAGAATAATAATGGGTTTCTTAGACACATGGCAGATGTGAAGATATTCAAATGCCCATCCCAGACAATCATGGATATTTTTCCCTTTCATAAAGCCATACTGATTATTATGGAGAATGGGTTTAACAACCTTCTAGAGTCTATTGGCCATAATCTTGGCGATGAATTTAAGTGGAAGACTAACCAGAGAAATGGGCCTGTAATCATTCATAGTCTCAGGATCATTTATCTTGGGATGAGAGTAATAAAGGCAGTGTTGATGGCATTCAAATTCACTGATTCATCATAGAAGTCATGTACTAGTTTTACAAAATCTTCTTTGATAATAGGCCAGCATTTCTTAAGGAATTTCCCATTGAATCCATCAGGACCAGGTGCTTTGTCAGAAGGAAATTCATTGACCACAGATTCAATCTCTTCATTTGTGAATGGAGCATCCAGGTGAAGAAGATCATGAGGTATGACCAAATCATCAAGGTTAATGTCATTGATAATATTTTCACTTGTGCCAAGTCTTTGTTTGTAAGATTGCCAAATTGCAGCCGCTTTGAGTTCATGTTCAGTTAGAACCAAATTGTCTTCTATCTTGATATGTGTGATGAGATTTTTCCTGAAATTCTGGGTTGCCACAGCATGGAAGAATTTGGTGTTCTCATCTCCCAATTTGGCCCATCTAATTTTAGCCCTGCTTTTCCAATAGATTCTTTTAGCCTCCAGGAGCTTATTGGTATGTTCCATCAAAATCATTTTAAAATTCTTCTCATGTAAAGCAAGTGGTCTCTGATCTTCTATTCCTTCAAGTAATGCCAGGATAAAAGTGCAGTTCTCAATAGTCTGATTTAAGTTTGAAAGTTTTTTCTCCATTTTTTAAGGCAAGCTCTGAGGTGTTTTGAATTTGCAGTTGATAGCAAGGGTAGTATCACTGTTATAGGGAGCAGAATTCTAGAGAGTGTTCACAATGTCATAAAAACCATCAAATTCCAGCCAGAAGTTCTCAAATCTGAATAATTGTGCTTTAGGAATAGTAGTGCCAACTTGGATACTGATGGGTGTATGATCAGAGCCAATTCTTGAGAGAGGATGGGCCATTGTGTTGGGGAAAGTTGTAGTCCATAAAGGGCATGTGAAAATCCAATCCAGCTTTTCTAGTAGAGGGGGGTCTTGCATGTTACTCCAGGTGAATGATCTTCCTTTTAGTGGTACTTCCACAAGATCATGAGATTGGATGGCATTGTTGAAAAGCATCATATTATGAGCATCACCACCTTCTCTGTTTCTATCATCAGGGCTTCTTATGAGATTGAAGTCACCCACTAACATCCAGAATGGATAATTGGAAGTATCAATATTATGCATCCAATTGAAAAAATCAGCTTTGTGTTCATTGTGTGCAGGTCCATAAATATTGGTCAGGATCCAAGTGATACCAGAGTGATTACAAGTGAGAGCCACAGTTAAATGGAATTTAGATTGACAAAGAAGCTCTCCTGTAAAAAGGCTACCATTCCAGATAGTAATCAATCCTCCAGAATTACCAAGGGATGGAGAAAAAGCAAAATGAGAGAATCTCCTGGGACAGAATTTTCTTAAGTAAGAGTGCTCAAAATCTTCTCTTTTAGTTTCTTGGAGGCAAATAATATCACAATTTCTAGAGTTTACTTTTTCTCTAATTTGATCATGTCTCAAGTCAGAATTGATGCCTCTAACATTCTAGTCAAGAATCATCCAGTTTCTATTCATACTTCAATCTGAGATGGATCCACAGATTCTGATCAACATAGTTAACCAGGTTTTTTTGGGGATAGCTGGCAGATCAGATGTAAATATAAAACGCACCTTGAACCCAGGTTGGTAAATCCACAGATATGAAAAGGAGGTATAAAACATAAAAGGGGAGATAGCAACAACCAGGTGCTTAAACAGATATAGGGACATGGTTCTGCTCATCATGAGCAATATACTAGTGCTTATTACATGCCAGATAGTACCAACTAGATATAGTTGTTGAAACATAAAACTGTGTGCCATTAGACATATATGACATTAATACAGGCAGCAGGGTGAAGTAACATTAGCCACATTCAGAGAAGAGCTTGTCCTCTGAAATCTCACTAGGAGAGATCATGCATTGATTGACACCAATGGACTGAATGGTGCCAACAGGAAGGACAGGTGGGGGAGGAGCATCTTGGTCCAGAATAACAACCTCATGAGGATGAGCTTTGCTTTTGGCCACCTTTCTGGATTTGCCTGAGGCACTGATCAGAGTAGGACTATCTTTCTCCTGGGCTTTGACTGCAGCTTCTTTGCTTTTATATCCTTCAGATTGGTTGGCAATACTTTTACTACGTCTGAGAGCAGTCAAATCCTTTGGAGCAAGTAACTTGTGTTTAGCCACCTGGGAGATACTGTCTTCATTGGCAGAGGATGAAGTACTAATAGAGGTATCCAATGAGGCTTGCACATCATCATCAGAGATTTCAGTAATAGAAACAGTAGAGGAGGCTGGCACATGGGGGGCAGTGGCATACAGTTTCAGAAGACACTTCCTTTGTTTACCAAGTTCAGTGTCCACATCAAGTATTTGGAAACCAGCACCATCGATACATGAGATATCAGTGTTGCCAAGAGTGGTGTGTGCATTCTTAACCATGTCAGATAGCAGACCACGGATAGCATTGAAAGAGTCCACAACTTCCATCATTGGTTCAGGTTCAGCAATATGATCAGCATGAGCAGGACTGTACTGGGGAGGGGTTGTAATCATTGGTTCAATGTCAGCAGCAGGTGTAGCATTTCCATATGGTATTGCAACATTGGGAAACTCAGGTGCAGCATTGGCAGGTCCTTCAGGAGCATGGTCATGGACCATATCATCCCAGTGTCCACCAAATGGTTGGGGCATGGGGTGTGGGGTTACCACCATCAGGTGGAAGAGGATCCTCATCACCACCAAGTCCTCCAATCACTCTAGCCTGCATAATGTAGATCACCACAGTCCAGGAATGACCATGGCCTTCATCACTAGTATTATCCCCTAGAACCAGGCTAATAGGAATTTCAAGCATATCTGGCACTCTGATCTTAACCAGGACTCTAGCTCTGTTAGAATAATCTCTGTTCCAGACTAAATTTTTTCCAAATTCACTGATAGATTCTCTAACTTTATCCACTAGCCATGCATCTTGGGGGAAATTAACCATCATCAACCAAACATCATGCGTAAAGGTCATGTTTCTATGATTCAGACCTTTGTTGTGGGGAATCACCCTAAGAATACTGTCTCCAACAAATAAAGGACTACGCTTAATGGCAGTATCCCTAGCGCAGGTGTTAGAGAACTGTACCAGAGCGGCGCCCATGGCAGACCTGGAGAAGTTGCGAATGTTGAGGCCGCGATCGTTGAAGTAGTTCCTGATTAGGTGAGCATCTGCGGCGAACTGCTCAGGGTCCGAGGGGGGCTCGAGGATGACAATGGCCATGTAATCGCACCGAAGCAGGGCATCTCCACTGAAAATGTGAAAATCCCAGCGTCGGCGATGGATGCAGGGCTGGATGACTTCAGCTCCAGATGGGAGGTGGGGGTAGGGTCGCAGGGGTAGTTCGCCATTGTTGTGGAGGAGTGGGGTAGGTTGCAGGTGTGAGATTGCAATGACGACGATGGCGAGGAATGAACAGGGTTCACCTGGAGAGCGGATGGGTCAAGGAGCACTGTTTCCGAAGTCGTAGCGACAAGCCCTCTTTTAGAGGAGATGATATGCTAAGGTCGTTTTTGTTTAATGCGATAAACCTGAGATTTGCGCTTACGGATATAACAAGATTACCTAATGTGCCCATATCCATAACAACTTTTGCAGCGAAATTGAGAAGCACATTCTAGGCTTGAGTGTCCCATCGAAAGGAATCTGGAGCAGATAACATGGGCCGAATTGGGTAGAAGTGGTGGGCTGACCGAATCAGTGGGCTGGATATCTCTAGAGTTTGAGAGAGAGTCCGGGCAGGAAATTGGCGCCCGATCTGAGGAGATCGGATCACGTAGCGATGTTGCCGGTGATCTTGCCACGTAGGTCATCCTCCGATGAGCAGCTAACGGTGTGGAATTGGCTCTGGTGAGACGAGATCTCCGACGAGAAACCATAGTCCAATTCATCTCTTGTTCATAAAACCAATCCACCGATTCCTTGATCCAATTCGGACCCCCATAACCCCATAGAGAGAAATAGCATTTAAAATCCGGACATTCAAAGTATCTGAGTTTGTAGATCAAGAAACCCACAGCTTTGAAGAATACTTCAAATTTAAAAGTCCGATCACGAATCCAACTGACATGAAAACCATACTTCCTTCCTCCAAGGCATGATTGAAGGGCAGTGCAAACATTGTCTAAATCAAGTCGATAGTTGGCTCAACCAAAAGAGACCGCAAGGATAAAACCAGATCCAGGAGAGGGGGATTGCACATGGGTAGAAAAGGAAGATCGAACCTGCAATTCAATTTCCATGCCATGAGAGAAATCCAGAGAATCACCGAGAGCACGAGGATCCATTGCATGGGGGACTTAGAGAGAATCGCCATAGATCGCCAGGAGGGTCGCCAGAGAGGGGGTGGGAGAGGTGGTCGCCATTTATTCTCATTGAATTCATCCTTTTGCATCTGAAAAGGTCGAATCGAGAGAAAATATACTCCCTCCGTCTCAAAATAGATGTCACAAATTTATTTAAATTTAGATGTATCTAGACACTATTTCATCTAGATACATCCAAATTTTGAAAAACTTGCGATATCTATTTTGAGATGGTGGGAGTAGTTAGTTGCCAAAAAAATGTCAAGAAAACTACAAACAGCGACGAGAATCCAAACCATTCTGGCTCCAAACATTCTGCCTGGTGTTTGACCTCTGAGGCCGATTGTTTCGGCTATGATCTATGTTGACTAGGGTTGCGAAGCGGCACCCGATCCGCCCCGCTACGTAGGAAAAGTTTGTTAGTTTGAGTTAAGATTTTCTTTCGTGGGCTCTCAAGGGTTGCCGCTTCGCAACCCTAGCCTTGACAAAGTATGAGGATCGAATAGTTCCATGCGCGCCCGACCACACTTTGTCAGTGAAAAATGTGCGTCGTCCATGTTGTCAAAGTAACATGCATGCAGGGTACATCTATATACTTGCCTCCATTCTTCAAGTACGTCTAGGAACAAGAAATATAAACTGCTCCATTGCCGTGAGAAAGCAACACATGCATGCGTAATATCAGTTTGCTTCTGGCTACTGGCTAGATAGCATGAGGCATGTATGAGCACCGCGGCTGTTGAGCTACCGTGATGCATGCATGTGTTTGACAGCCGCTGTGCTCTCGGACTGAACATCGTTATATTCTCTGGTCAGCTTTGCCGTTTGTTCTGCCCATCTACCCATTGAATATCACATAAAGAGATTTAGAGAGCACATAGATGAAAGGCATAAACGACATTTGATGCATGTGAAATGCATACATGAACTTTGTAAAATCTATATTATTTTGTAACTTTATTATATTTATTGGGACTAACCTACTAATATTTGTAAAAGTGCATAATTTCTTGGCTTACACTTTGTTGTGTAGGAATTGTCCAAATATGGAAGGATATCGCTCATCATGGTCAAATTTAGAGTTTCCTGAAATATGTCCCAGCAGAACAGTTTACGAAAATTTCCCACAAAGACCCCGAAGATGGCATCAAACGGAAAAATTCAAAACATGAAAGTTGTTGGAGTGTTTTTGCTAATATCGACTGATATAAAATTCGCTCCAAACAGACTCCGAACGTGGCCTCAATACCCCGATTACCGCAGGGTTCAGAAGCAGTTTTAGGTTTCCGAAAGTTTGTGACGTGATTGACTCAAACCTTTTCCATACATGAGGTACTCGGCCAAGACATGATTTGATGGACTCATAAACAACCTAGGGAATTCCTAGGAAGGTTCTAGAGGTCCCCAAGAGCTCTTGGATCAAAGGGGCATCCATCCAATGGCTTAGATTGTATCTCTAGCTCTATGTATTGAGGGGAAATCCTACCTTTGGAGGCATCCACCCATTCAGATGAAAATACTCTCTCTTGGAATTTTCCAAGGAGGGGCAAAAGATCCTCCATACCAGCACCAACTTCAAGGAATAAGAAGAGTCAAAAGGAGTCCAGCCCCTAGGGTAGCCTCCGCCGCTGCTAGTGGCCGGCTGCTGCGTCACCACGTCCTTGGCTATGGGCACGGTGCCGGAATCTTCAATATCCATCACCATGGCCCTGCTCTTATATATCAACAACTTCACCAACCCCTCCTTGTCGTTCTACACCATGATAGGATAGTAGTCCACCCCCAGACTATGGGTTTGTAATGGTAAGTAGATCCACTCTCTATTTGTATGAACATTATTGAAGTTCATATTGTGTGCCTTGCATGATTGTGGATCTATCTATGTAATTTCTATGGTGGATATTGTGGTATGAGGTGATAATTTTTATGTGATGAGTGCAAATATGATGCTTATTTAAGCATACAAATTATTCATATTGTCACTCATCACATGCTATATCTAGCTACAACTATGCCTATTATGCATGTTTACTAGTTCTCATTCATTTTCATATGAACTTTTCACAACTAGTAGTCTTAGTAAGATTTTATTATGTTTCCTTGTATTTGACTTGTGTGTAGGTGCTATGGAAAATCATGGATAAAAGGAGCCAAGCAGATTCAATATGGAGAAGTTACAGGCGTCAGGCTTATCCATATGAGATGTGGAAAAGTCATATTTTTCTATCATCTCATATTGCTTATCCAAGACCATGTTTTTGTATCCCTCATTCATACGAACCCAACGAGCCAAAGAATACCTTAATCGGAGTCCGTATGAAGAAATCGTGGCCAAAACACTATAGAGTACTGAGGGTTTAACGACCACTGGTACGGGCGGAGCTTGCCCATACCGTATGGACAATGTCTTTGTTTCTTCAAATGGAACAACATTTATGAAGGCCCAATGGGAATATTCTGCCCCGAGCTCCGACGGTTCGCAAAATCGACCTCCAGAATGCCTATTTAAGGAGGGGAACCCTAACGGCCTCCATCATCATCCATCCACGCCATAGGGGCGGAGCCCTGCTGCTCTGCCACCTCCATAGCTTCCACACACAAGATCTCCTCCACCATACCACTCAATAGGAAGAGTGGACTTGCATCTTGAAGGGTTACACATAGATCTACATCATCGTCTACATCAACAACGTCTCCATCATAAACCCCCTTCTACTTTATTGTAATCCAAACTCTACTATGGATTTGCACTTTTATTCAATTGTAACTTCATATTTCATCCATATTGTTGCCATGATGTTGATCCCGTTCATGTATGAGTAGTTTCCTTGCTCTTCGGGAGAGACGGTGAAACCCTAGTATTATTATGCATTGAAATAAAGATGATCTATAACTTTGGTCTTTGATCTATTGATTTATGATATTATGTTTGATCTCTCTCTTTAGATGGTATGTGCAGTCGGCCACATATCATTTGCCTTCAGGTCTAAAGAGAGGGAGATACCCTTTGTATGTGTATGAGAGTATGTCCAGTGCTACTTTTGTGACTACAAGCATTGGTTTATAACTTGTAGGGTCAAAGGGGAAATTACGAGAGATTCACTAAGCTTATTACGATATCCATGGGAAAAATCTTAATTGTGGTGGTCTATATGAGTCACTGCTCTCAGGAATCGTATTGGTTATTTATAGATGACCTCATTACCTGATTCAAGAAAGAGACTGCCCACGAGTCTTATAGTGAACATCTTATTATTAAGCTCTCTCCACACATATCATGATGAAAGACACAGGTTATCCTAATTATTCATAATTCTCCCATGCTAGTGGTGAATCCTACACTCTTTGAGAACCCCACAATTATATCACACAACACTTCATAAACACTGTCTTGTTTTAGTTTACTTTTGTTATTTACTTCATTGCTTGTTACTTTAAACCTCACTCGTTCATTGCCATTCTAGTAACCTATATAGTAGACTATTTCCAAACACCATTTTGGGTGCGACGTGGCCGCACGGACAATGTGGCTGTGGGGTTGTGTTGTTGCCATTTACAAATCTTCCATGGGACGAACTTTCTAATAAATAGTTCCTGCTACAAGTACTGCAATAACCCTGTTGTTGATTGCAGGAACCTAGACATCAACTTGGCGCTGTTGCCGAGGAGCATAGCGTTTGGTTATTACCTACCCACTTACACATAATTTATTTCTGTTTGTTGAGATTTTACTGCTTTCACTTATTTTAAAAGAAAAAAAATTATAAAACAAAAAACCAATAAAAATTTAGAAATAAAAAATTATAAAAACATTTTCTACTAATCATGTCTTCCGAGATTACTCTTTTGAACAGATGAATCTAGCAATGGAGGAGACACGGTTCAGAACCTTTGGATATTATGTTAAGAGGCAAGAGACATTAGAATAATGGTTGAAATGGTTATTCCTCCATATTATGTGCCTCGTACAAATTTGTTTGTGAAAATTGCGGATCCATAGATCAAATTAATTATGAATGTGAGTGTAGTATTAATACCACATTAGCATCTTACAATGAAAGTAATGAACGCTTTGTTAATGTGAAGGTTTTAGAATATGTGCTTTTTACTGGTTGTTGTGAGTTGCTAGCTTGCATGGGAAATATAAATGAAGAAGATAAATCACTAGATAGAGTCTATGGAGTAGTACATCACATATACTTTTATTGTTTTGATAACTTCAATAGTAATTCATTATTGACCACTTCTATTATGGAAGAGACTAACCTTTTGCAAGACTCACATAAGAAATAAGAAAAGGATGTACACCATAGTGAACATGCTACTGCCGCTGGTATGGGTTTGTTTAACTTGTATAATCTGTTAGATGGTTGTGCAAAATCATTTTGTAATTCATATCATGTGATTTGTGATAAATGTATGGCAGTTGGCCACCTTATTTTTCAATGTTCCATTACTCTTGAAGAATCCCTAATATCTTACACTAGAGTTGAAGTCTTAGGGTATTTGGTTTATAAATGTGTCCATGATCTACTCTCAAAAGATTCAATCATGAGAAAGAGTAGTGATAGTGATGAGGGGTAAACTAGGCAAAGCCCATTGTTATGGACTTAGGGTTTCGTAGAAAAGAGAACACTGGGGATTTCGTCGGATGTCAGACAAACAAGGGATTCAAAGTCGTCTGATTATCGATGGACAATGCTCTTATAGATTGCTTGGGAGTTTTTCAGTACTTCTCTGGCTCCTCCCAGCCTATATATAATAGGTTGGGTCTTGAGGTCGTATACAGATAGGTTACATATTTATGATTATAACACCAATACAATGTCAGTTTCTGTTTCCTTATATAACAAAACTATGACTTCTGTCGGATGCTTCCTGGGCCTTCTTCATTGGTCTTGATGGGCCATGAGCCTTTCTGTAGCTAGGGTAACCAAACATAAGTACACGAGTAATCATACCCATGTCAGTAGCCCCGGGGACTCCATCTGAATCGTGAATTCAGGTTGAGTCTCAAGATATATTTCTGATATATATATGTGAGATATTTTTTATTTTTTCTAGCTTTGTAGGGATTTGGTACAAAAATCCTGATGCATTCGATGGATTGGAAATCAGTTAATTTCTCCTGGGCAAAAACACTGTAGACTTACATCAAGTTCAAGTCCCTAGGCTTGAACTCGGAATTTTACTAGCGTAATTCAGTCCGAGCCATTGAGGTCTTATCGAATACTGAATTCTAGTTCTATTATATCAGGCACCCAATGCGTCTATCAAGATTTTTCATTGTATCGTTGATACAGATATTTTACTGATAGAGCACATCCTTATGCAATTACTAGGCCACACAGGACGAATCCTGGAGTCTTACCTTTATGTCATGGACATGGCATTCATAGTTTTTTTATTGTGTCGGGTGCAATCCAAGCTTTGTGTAATGATTTAATCGATTGCCTTATTTCGCTGCTGGAATTACTGAAGTTTATCAGTTATTTTTCTCGGGTGATGTTTTTGTAGACGCTCCCGATGGGAGTAACCGTTTGAGTATACATATATGTAATACTCATTGGTTGTAACATACGAGGATAATTTTTCTTCGGGTCTTGTCTTGTCAAAATAAACCCTTTGTCAGGTGCATGACAGCGCTCCTGATGGGAGTAGCACTCGGGGCTATGTTTCGGATGCCTACATTGGGACATAGGCTCAAAATCCTTTGATTTATTTATAAGATCACCTTGATATTTTGTCGGGTGCACGGCCAGCGCTCCCGATGGGAGTAGCCCCCGAGGATATAGTCGAATATTTGTATTCGATTGTATGTTCAAAATTTTTTGCTGAGGAATTTACTTCAACTCAATGTTTTGTAAATGCTTTCTCGGGTATTTTCCTTCTATAGAACCGAAGAATTTGTTACCTTGCGTGTTTAGATGTCACTGCTAACAAAATTGCATTGTGGCTTCTGAAAGACACATCTGGATGGGACGTTTCGATTGTGGGCCCATGCTGCAGTAATGATGATGTGTGGGTGGTGTGCAGCAGAGTTTTTTGACTACACGACGCCCTTTTTCGCGTGAAGTTAGAGGAGTTGTGTGAGTTTCCTCTGATTTTACCATAACATTAACTGCCCATGATTTTTCCTTCTGTAAATCTTCTGGCACGTGTCATCATCATGTATATCTTGACGGTTCGTCTTTCCATCGAATGGCCGAGCTCTGGCGCTTTGTCTCTTTATAAACGAGGGGACAATCGTTTTATTATTTTACCATCTTCTCCTGCTGCTTTCATCTTCTTCCTTGTGCCTTGCATGTGCTTGCTGCTTTCGCCTACTCCTTCTTCTCCGTGTGCTTGTGTCGCTTTTCAACCGTCATGTGGATAATCAAGGTGGGAATTTCCACTACGGCCACCAAGACCACGAAGAAGAGGGCTCTCGGATGGTCCCTAGCGAAGTGTTCCACACGAGATCTGCGTGAATCACGGAACTCCAGTCACCTTGAGGACGGCTCCTTCAAGCTTCCAGGAGACGAAGCTGCGCCTACCCCTGAATCTGGCTGACGGGTAATGTTTCTTTTCTTCTTCTATCGTGGCCTCTCCCTTCCTATTCATGAATTTCTTCACGGCCTCCTCTTTTTCTATGGCGTGCAGCTCTATCAGCTCAAGTCCAATTGTATTCTTCATGTCACCTACTTTGTCAACCTTTGTGAGTGCTTCCTCGAGATCCACCCCCATTGGGGCTTGTGGAAGTACTTCTTCTATGTTTGTCGGAATGCCACCGATACTCTTGTTCATGATGTCGGTGGCGCCATTTTCTCTGTTCGCTCCAAAGTTGATTATTTCGACTTCAAGATTACTAATTCTGTCCAAGGATGGAAAACCGAATGGTTTTACATCAAGGACCAAAATATTGAGGGTCAATCTTTTGGGTTGGCCCCTTTTGACCCCAAGAAGACATGCCGCAAGTTGGATTCATGGGATCAACGCCCAACTCCTGAAGAAATGACGGAGGTCAAACCCCTGCTCACCCGCATAGATAAGCTGTGCCACGACATTGGCAAGGAACTGTCGGGATTACAAATCCTGGCAAACTTTCTTTGGATACATGTTCAGCCTCTTCAGGCGAGACTGTCCGGTATGTGGGCCTTTTGGCAAGAAAAAGCGCCTTCCAGAAGTAAGTTTTCATTGGCGTCCTCTTTGTTCTTTGTACTGATGTATTATATCTCTTATGATTTTTCTCCCCTTCGTCTTCTATTCTTTCGCTATGTTGGTTTATGATCATTTATATTCGCTTCCTCCTCTCCCCGAAAGCGGTGAGCTCCTAGCCAACCCCTCTTTATTTGATGATTTTCCTATGGCTGGGACTGCTGCCGATGAAGAGGTGGAGGCGTCTATTGATGAATCCTCGTCAAATACTCAGTCCATTCCTTCGGCTTGTTCTGAAGATTTTTGTGTGGTGCCTGCTAGCGAAAAAAGGAAGCGCACTGATGTGACAGAGAAGGTTGAAGACTCGGATGACTCCACTGGCTCGAAGCCTCTACATGCCGTCCCAATTTTGTCGGCTCCTCCACAGATGAACTTGTTCTGCTTTATGCAGGATGTTTTTTTGTAAGTACTGATTGTCTCTTCCTTGATTATTTCGGATTGTAAAATTATAGAGTTCTTGTTTTCATTCTGTAGTGTTGATAAGGGGGAAGATCCTCCCACATCCCCCATTGGTACGAGGCCATAACGAGTGCCGTCGATTCGGAGGCCAGACTGCGGGTCACTAAGAAAGCTTTGGAGGAGGCCAAGCAGAAGGCCAAAGCTGACGTCGAAGAAAGGGAGAAACATACCGTTGATCGAGATGAAAATCTTCGGAAGCGCTTGGAGACCCTTAATGATTCATTCACTCATGAGTTTACTATCTCGGGAGAAGATTTCTATTTTGCTTCTGCTACTTTCTTTTGGTTCTTGACTCTATTTGTATCCACAGAACTTACTAGCTAGAATTTGGTGTTGGACGAAGATAAGAGGGTTGACCCTTTATCGGATGTTGTTGGTACTTTAGATGCCAATAGTGTTCGTGAGCGCAATCTTCTTATCCGCTCACGCCATGCCTTCAAGAGCTTGCATGCCGAGATTTTCCCGATGAAGGAGGTGCCGACTGATTTAAAAGACCTCCTTGTTGTCTTTGGTGCTGATCCGAGCCCGCTTGTTGGGTATAGCATGACGCAATCGAAGAGTGGCGCTGAAACTTCTATGGACCTAGCGATGGTGCATGGCGAGAAGGTGGACTCGCAGAAGGTTAGCTCCTCTATCCTAGTCACCTCCAATGGCCAAGCAGTCGATTTGAAGCCTTTTGTTAAGAAGGCCAAGAAGTACTCTCGGCTACTACTGATCATAGGCACGGTTCCAGAAAAATCCACTGGCCCTTCTTCGGCTGGTGCCCCTCCATCAAGTGTCACCCCAGTCATTCCTGTGACTAGCGCTCCATCTACCAGTGCCACCTTGTCCGCGGACAAAGCTACCCCGTAGTTTATTTTGTAGTCATAGGTGTCTTTTATTCTGCTACTGTAATGAACATGGCTACTTTTGTTTAAGTCCTCCTTTTGCTGAGAAAAAGCTATTGCATATTGATGGCTCAAAATACGATGAGCTCGTTGGGAACCCCAAGAGGAAGGTATGATGAGCACAGCAACAACTTTTCCCCTCAGTTATGAAACCAAGGTTATCGAACCAGCAGGAGCAAGGAAACAACCCCAAGGTGTTGTCTTCCAACATGGAATCTTGCACAACACAACCACAGAACTTTGCCCCAACTTATAGTGAGGTTGTCAATCTCACCGATTTTGCTAAAACAAAGGATTAAACGTATTGTGTGGAAGGTAGTAATTGCTTGCAGAAAGTAAATAGTAAAATAATAAATAGATGGTAGATTGATGGTAAAATAATGGACCGGGGTCCATAGTTCACTAGAGGTGATTCTCCTTAAGATAGATGACATGTTGGGTGAACAAATTACAGTGGGTCAATTGACAGACACCGAGAAAGCATACATGCATATACTAATCATCTTGACTCGTATGAGATTTGATTGGGCATTACAACATTATACATATACCATAATCCAACTACATCTATGACTAATAATCCACCTTCAGGTTATTATCCGAACCCCCTCTAGTATTAAGTTGCAAGCAACAGATAATTGCATTAAGCAAAGTGTGTAAAGTAAACAATACGATTGCCCTATGGACAAAGGATTATTGTTTTCTCCCTAGTAGAAACAACACATCTAGTACCTTAGAGATTCCTGTCACTTCCCCAGATTACTAGAGGCATGAACCCACTATCGAGCATAAATACTCCCTCTTGGAGTTGCTAGCATCTACTTGGCCAAGATAGGTACTAACAACAGAAAGCATGCAAGATCACAAATAACATAGACATGATAGAATCAATAATCAATCTGAAATAGCATCTTAATATCCATCGGATCCCCTCAAACACAACATGTAAGATTACAAATAGATGATCTTGATCATGAACGGAGCTCACAAGATCTAAACATGATAGCACAAAGGAGGAGAACCAACCATCTAGATACTACATGGACCCGTAGTCCAGGGATGAACTACTCATGCATCACACCGGAGGCAGGCATGGTGATGTAGAAGGCCTCCAGGGTGATCTCTCCTCTCCGGCAGGGTGCCGGGAAGAGCTTCAGATCCCTCCCGATCTAGGGATGGAGATGACGGCGGCTATAGACTCTTTCGTGGATTTTTGATCAGGTTCTTAGGGTTTTCGTCCCGGGAGGCTTTTATAGGCGGAAGGGCAAGGTCGATGGAGTACCAGGAAGCTCACACCCCCTAGTGGCGTGCCCCTGTGTCGCCGCCACTGTGTGGCGCCTGGTCGCCACTTTCTCCCCTCCGGACTCTGTGTTGCTTCGGGTAAAATATTGACTTTGGATTTTGTCCGGTCCAATTCCGAGAATATTTCCTTACTAGTTTTTTTGAAACCAAAAATAGCAGAAAACATGCAACTGTCACTGTGGCATCTTGTTAATAGGTTAGTTCTACAAAATGTATAAAAATACCTCAAAGTATGAACAAAACATAAGAAAGTAGATACTAAACAAGCATGGAACATCAAAAATTATAGATACGTTTACGACGTATCAACATCCCCAAGCTTAACTCCTGCTCGTCCTGAAGTAGGTAAGTGATAAAAAAGAATAATTTTTAGGTGACATGCATCATCACAATCTTGATCAAGGTATTTGTAAAACATTGATAGGTGGGATAATATTACTTTAACATAGACATGAAAGATATAGTTCTAACAATAATACACAACAACTATGTTGTAACATGAAGATGTACAAACAAAAGATTCATGAATAACAATGCTTTGAAAGACGTTTGTTTGTTTCACATATAGAAAACATAATGAGAATGGTATTCAGCTTGTCCCTCATAGTGTAGCAAAACATAAATGCATAGGACACCTTCAAAGTTCATAAGGGTGACTAGATACAAATAATTTAAGAACAAGCAATAACAAAGTTATGAATCAATCAACAAATTTTGGGACAATGCACATTAAACTAAGAATGGCCACTATGCTCTCTCAATAGGTGCATAAAGATAGAAGATAGAGACTCAACATAAAAGTAAAAGAAAGGCCCTTCATAGAAGGAAGCAGGGATTCAAGTTTCATAAAGAGCTTCCAAAAATGATGGTACTTATTAGCTTTCAGCTCTCATTGCCCCTAGCATAAGCATCTTTAGGTGATTAAGGTTAAAGTGAACAAATATGAGGATATTCTTGACAAGTTATAAGTTGAAAATCTCACGCCCCTTACTTACGAAGACTGAACCCCATGCTACTCGACTTTAGTCACGAGTAAGTTCTTGTCATTGTAAGTACATGTGTATCATAGAGAACCGCCAACAGGATACCCCTTTCCCCATGATACATGATCTTTCCCATATCAAAATGACAAGGCAACCAGACAATGAGCATCTCAACGATCTTTTTATTTGCTATTTGCATAGGTTTTTATTGAGGATGCTTCACATATTGCTCACTATGGTTATGCTGCAAGTTTCCACCATGATTAGTCATGGCTTAGGCTAGCGGCTTAGGCGTTTCTCGAACACATATACAAACTCCATGAGCTTAGAAGCTCCCCTTTTATTTCACACCGCCAGGATCCATAAGCAAAAGAACATGATATGAACCAAATAAAGGGCAATGTTGAAAGCGTTCCCCATGGTAACATGGTTCTGCTAATTCACAGCTTATAAAGCGCAAGCATATACGCAACATAGATGGGCACAATGGTTCAAGTTTATTAAGTGCAAGAAAGTAAATTGTGCCATCAAGTTTCTAAGAGCTTTAATCACTAATTTTCACATAACAAGTTTAATTCGCAAGGTAGATAAAAACATGAATATACTTGGAATAGCAATAATGCTAATAGGTAGGTATGGTGGACCCTTTGGAATAACTTGGTTTTATTTGGAGTTGGATGCATGAGTGGAACTCATACTTGGTACATGTGGAGGCTAGCAAAAGACTGGAAGCGACCAACTTAGAGAGCAATAATGGCCATAATCATGCAAAGCGACAAAACATTATTAATTAAAGAATAAAGTGATATTACAAGTCGAAAACTAAATGATCATAGAGTCTATGGTGACTTGGTATAGTCTTAACATGGTGTGAGCATGCGCCAAGTCAACCCCAATAAAGCATCAAAGGAGAATACCACAATATTGTGCTTTTATATGCTAAAACAACGCATGATTCATTCAAGACACATTAAGCAATCTCAATTGTTTGTAACAAGTCATGCTATAGCAATAATTACTAAGCATAAAGTCAAAATAACATCAAGCATGACATGATAAAGTCTAGGCCACAGTAAAAAAGAAGCTCCTTTTATACCATTTATAAGCATGAACTTTCCTACTCTTTTCCAATCCAAACCAATTTATTTGAAAACTAATGAATGATTGCGGGGGTCCAAAAAATTTATTTAAGAAAACTGAGCAAAAGAAAACTAAAAACAAAAATGAAGACGCTCCAAGAACAAATCCAATTATGCATGAAACAATAAAAATGAAGTGTTTGGAAGAAAACCTGAGATTTTTATTTATGAAGAAGGGGATGCCTTGGGCATCCCCAAGCTTTTACGCTTGTACTTCTTGAATATTTCTCGTGACATGGGTGGCATCCCCAAGCTTGAGCTTTTGTCCATACTTCATATTATCACATTGTTCTTCTCTACACCTGAAAATTTTCCTTCATACAAAACTTCACACAATCTTTATTAGCAACATTAGTGTACTCAAGATAATAAGTCTTTAGGTTCAGTTTCAACACAAGTAAAACTTCCATTAAAACACAAACTACTGTAACAATTCCTTTTAAAAGTTCAAGTGATCAAAGAGAACTCAAAGAGAAAGAGATTAAGAGGCAAATGCAAATAATGACAGAAATCTGTCAAAACCGACCAGGAGGTAAAAACCTATTTTTTCGAAAGCCTTATGTTGCTCAAATCGAAAAGTGTTAAATGAACGAAAGTTGGATAACAACCTGGGGCATAAGAACAAAAAATTACATCTTAATCCGACATATAGAGATTTTTTATGAATTTTTACAATGAAGCACAAAAATCTGTTTGGGGATAGCAACTTTCACAAGTCTTACTTCTCTCTCATTAGAGGTTATTCTTGGCACAAAAACCACACAAAAATGATAAGGAGAGGTCATTACAGAAGTAATAAATTCCTAGAATCAACAAGAAAAATTTATCGACTAAATTTTTTGGGTTATCTCCCGATAAGTGCTTTTCATTAACGCCTTTGAACTAGGCATAAGAAGCAAGATTCAAGTATTCTCAAATGAAGAAGCATTAAGAGCAAATTTTTTTTAATAGGAGAGGCAAAAGGAATCTTCTCTCTCTTCTTAGGGAAGTGTTCTATACCTTTCTTGAGTGGAAATTGATATTTAATGGTGCCTTCTTTCATATCAATAATGGCACCAACAGTTCTAAGAAAAGGTCTTCCCAAAATAATAGGACAAGAAGCATTGCATTCAACATCCAAAACATAGAAATCAACGGGGATATAGGTATTGTTAACCATAATAAGAACATCATTAATACTCCCCATGAGTTTCTTTTTAGCATTATCATCAAGTTGGACATTTAAATAACAATCTTCCAATGGTGAGAAATCAAGCATTTCGTAAATCCTTCTAGGCATAATAGAAACACTACTATCAAGATCACATAAAGCTTTGAGATCAAAATCATTCACTTTCATATTAATGATGGGTTCCCAACCATCTTCTAATTTCATAGGGATAGAAGCTTTATGTTTCATCTTTTCTTCTTTAATTTTTATGAGAGCATCAGTAATGTGTTTTGTAAAGGCCATATTCATAGCAGTAGCATTAGGACTTTTAGAAAGCTTTTGTAGGAACTTAATTACTTCAGAGATATTGCAACCATCAAGATCAAATCATAATTACCATCTAAGGTAGTAGAGCTATTGTTTCCCATATTTCGAAGAATTTCAGCATTTTTATTGGAAAAGGTTCTATTGATTTTAGGTGTTGTTGCAATAGGAATGGGGGACTTCATGTGGTTTTCTAGCATCAACATTAGTGGTGGTGATAGTACAAATACTACTATTTCTAGCAATTTCATCTTCTCTTTCCCACTTAGCATGCAATTCAGCTAACAATCTAATATTTTCATCAATTTTAACTTGTATGGCATTAGTAGAAGAAAAGGGGTTTTCAATAGTTTCAGGTTTAGCAGCCATTTTATTAAAATAGGATTGTGCTTCAGACAAAGATGCTATATTTCTTTCAGCAATAGAGAGTTTTTCCTCAATTGTTTTATTGAAAGCAGTTTGTTTACTAATAAAATCTTTAAGCATAACTTCAAGTTCATAGGGTGCACATCTATTATTGTTGTAGGAATTTCCATAAGCATTACCATTGTGAGGATATGGCCTATAATGTTATTACCAAAATTATTCCTATAGGCATTGTTGCTAAAATTATTATTTCTAATAAAGTTCACATCAAGTTGCTCTTCTTGAGCAACCAAAGAGGCTAAGGGAACATGATTTGGATCAATATGAGCTTTTCCATTAATAAGCATAGACATAATAACATCAATTTTATCACTCAAGGAGGAGGTTTCTTCAATAGAATTTACCTTCTTACCTTGTGGAGCTCTCTCAGTGTGCCATTCAGAATGGTTAACCATCATATTATCAAGGAGATTTGTTGCAGCACCCAAAGTAATGGTCATAAAGGTACTTCCAGTAGCAGAATCCAGCAGATTTCTTGAAGAATAATTCAGTCCTGCATAAATCGTTTGGATAATCATCCAAGCAGCCAGTCCATGAGTGGGACAATTCTTTACCAAAGATTTCATTCTTTCCCAAGCTTGAGCAACATGTTAATTATCAGATTGCTTAAATTTCATTATTTCACTTCTCATAGATATAATATTAGCAGGAGGATAGTATTTTCCAATGAAAGCGTCTTTGCATTTAGTCCAAGAATCAATACTATTTCTAGTTAGGGATAGCAACCATTCTTTAGCTTTTCCTCTCAAAGAGAAATGAAAAAAATTTAAGCTTAATAATATCTCCATCTATATCCCTATGTTTTTGCATCTCACAAAGTCAACAAAGTTATTAAGGTGTACAGTAGTCAGTACCAACACCAGAAAATTGTTCTTTCATAACAAGATTGAGCAAAGTAGGTTTAATTTCAAAGAAAGTAGCTTCGGGAACAGGTGGAGCAATAGGTGTGAACATGAAATCATTGTTGGTGGTGCTGGTGAAATCACACAACTTAGTATTTTTGAGGAGTACTCATTTTTTATGTTTTTGATAAAGAAACAAGCAAACAAAGCAGAAATAAACTAAGCAAAACAAAAAACAAAGTAAAGAGATTGGTTACGAGGGACTCCCCTTGTGAAGCTGTCGTTGACTCCCCTGCAACGACGCCAGAAAATAGGCTTGATGGCTCAAAATACGATGAGCTCGTTGGGAACCCCAAGAGGAAGGTATGATGAGCAGAACATTAAGTTGTCCCTCAGTTATGAAACCAAGGTTATCAAACCAGTAGGAGCAAGGAAACAACCCCAAGGTTTTGTCTTCCAACTTGGAATCCTGCACAACACAACCACAGAACTTTGCCCCAACTTACAGTGAGGTTGTCAATCTCACTGGTTTTGCTGAAACAAAGGATTAAACATATTGTGTGGAAGATAGTAATTGCTTGCAGAAAGTAAACAGTAAAATAGTAAATAGATGGTAGATTGATGGTAAAAGAATGGAGCGGGGTCCATAGTTCACTAGAGGTGATTCTCCTTAAGATAGATGACATGTTGGGTGAACAAATTACATCGGGGCAATCGACAGACACCGAGAAAGCATACATGCATATACTAATCATCTTGACTCCTATGAGATTTGATTAGGCATTACAACATTATACATAGATCGTAATCCAACTGCATCTATGACTAATAATCCAACTTCAGGTTATCATCCGACCCCCCTCCAGCATTAAGTTGCAAGCAAAAGATAATTACATTAAGCAAAGTGTGTAAAGTAAACAATACGATTGCCCTATGGACAAAGGATTACTATTTTCTCCCTAGTAGCAATATCACATCTAGTACCTTAGAGATTCCTGTCACTTCCCCAGATTACTAGAGGCATGAACCCACTATCGACCATAAATACTCTCTCTTGGAGTTTCTAGCATCTATGTAACACCCCAAATCTTCTAATCAAGATTATCAATTCTAATCACCCAATTTAGGGTTAACAAAAACATTGATTAAGGAAATGAATATGAATGCATGTGTGTTTGCATTAGTATAGAATTGAGTGTATGTGCCATGCTTGATTGTTCTAAAGGATGTGAAATGGTTTAAAAGTGAATGCCACATCATCTAGACCATTTGAAAACAAAATCCAAAGAGAAAGAAATCAAATAAGAATAAATAAACCAAATGGTCATTTTGACCATTTTAAACCACAAGGCCACTTTAGGTATTCCTAGAAAAGAATTTCTAACAGAAATATTTCTATTTCTTTTCACCCCTTGCTAGACCAAGTAAAAGTGTATCAAGGCCCACTTTACAAACTTACAAAAACATTGAGCAAATCAATAAAATGGACAATGGAAGTTTGAATCTCATTCATATGGGAAGATCACACTTTTTCAAAAACCTACCAAATCAATTCCCCTTGACCTCTCCAAGCAAACCTAGTCTCTCAAGCTTAATCTAAGATCACTCAAAAATTTTGAATCAAAATTTCAAAAGTAAAATTCATGCGTCCATTAACACAAACACTTGGCAGGCACAGATAAAACTCTAGCCTAACTTCACTATTTAAACAGTAATTAAATGACCAATTGATCTCCCCTTAACTCCCCTGTCCCCACTAAGTCTAACTAGCCCCAGACCAGTCCACCCTTTGTCGTGGAGCATAGTGGAGCGCCGCCGGTTTTTGGTTGTTGCCGTCCGACCACGACCAGCTCGCACCAGACAGCCCCGCACCCAACCAGGATGTCCAAGAGCATCACCGCAGCCTACCGCCACCCCCTGTCCAGCACACGATCGTAGCCGAGCCATGGACCACACTAGCACCACCGCCAAGACCGCCTCTGCACCAGCGCCAGAATGCGCCATGATCACTGCATCGGCCTCGCACGCCGTGTGACCAGACCCATTGCCGCGACGTCACAACACTTATGCCGGGCGCTGAACCTCGATCGAACCACGCCGCCCCACGCCGCACCTTTAAGTCCGAGAGAACCGCCAGGAGATACCGCACCGTCCTATGCCCTTGCCCATGCCGTTAGCCGCCTGTAGCGATGATACGTTGCTAACATATCCATAATTTTTGATGTTCCATGCTTGGTTTTTATCTACTTTCTTATGTTTTGTTCCAACTTTGGAGTACTTTTTATACACTTTCTTGGACTAACCTATTAACAAGATGCCACAGTGCTAGTTGCCTGTTTTCTGCTGTTTTTGGTTCCAGGAAAGTCAGAAAATGAATATTCTCGGAATTGGACGGGACAAAAGCCAAAGTCAGTTTTTCACCGAGGGCGATATGGAGCCAGAATACGAGACAGAGAGGGGCCACAGGGCGGCCACACCACCTGGCCGCGCGGCCAGGCCTGGCCCGTGCCAGGGGGTGGTGCGGCTACCTAGGGCACCCACTCGGCCTCCCCTTTCGCCTATATATTGCCTTCGATCAAAATTCCACAAAAGTGTCTGTATCCGCCGTCATCTCCATCCCTAGATCGGGAGGTGATGGGGATATGCCGAATGGGGTATGCCCAACAGGATGTTCCGATTGGGCCAAAGGCCTCACGAGTGGGCCTGCAGGACGGCGACAGGAACGCGACTAAGGAGAAGGCCTGGCGACTGGAGACTGGAGGCCCAGGAGCATATTTGAAGCCCAGTCGGATTAGGTCAAAGCCTCAGAAACCATATCTTGTTCGGTTGTAAACTGTAAACCCTAGCGAGGTGCCTCCTATATAAACCTCCCTTGGGTACTCTGAGGATTTATGTTCCATCATACACCCCCTCGAGCGACTCGCTGCTTAGACGCTGAGCTCGCCACCCTTGTAACTTGCTCTCTATCAATCCAATCTAGCAGGAGTAGGTCTTTACCCTCCGGGGGGCCGAACCTGGATAAATCCATGTGCATCCGCCCCCATCTCGCACCGCAGATGGGCGCTAGCTCTCTCCCCCAATTCTATCAATCGCTGCCTACTGTAGAGACTGTCGTGGACATTTCCACGATAGTGGCGCCCATCGTGGGGCCTAGCCGGACTGGCTGACTTCTGCGGCGAGACCCTACTCGCTGATCGATCGGCCGATCGCCACCGGCCGCATAATCACCATCGGCGAGATCTTACAGATCCTGCCCAGTAGCTACATCCCGGCATCACGCCCGATCACCCACAGTGCGATAATGCCGGTCGGCACCATCAACCTCTTCGTCGGCTTAACCGGCATAGTCGACCCAGCGGCAACGGTGATCATCGGCGGGTCACCGCCGTGCCGCGATCTGCTCTCGGAGGAGCAGGTCCGCTCCATCAGGAGCCTCGTCACCGAGTACGACTCGGCTGCCAGCAACGCGACTGAGACCAACAACGTCGCGGATGACGCGGCCCTACACGATGATGCCGACTCCACGACCCCTGCCTCGGTCGACATATCTATCACCACGACATCACGGGAGGACTCCATCACGCGGGTCAATAGTGAGGACTTCGAGGACTCCTCCATCCTCGAGGACTTCCACGCCAGATCCAATCGCTTCAACGAGATCTACATGGCGGGCAGCACGGTCGCCCCACCAGATCCATTCTCCACACCGATCCCGCCAACCACCACGGCCACGGAGGTGGAGGAAGCCGCCAGCGACTGGAGGAGGCAACACGCAAGGAGATAGCCGAGCGCGAGAAATTCCGCCTCGAGCGGGCGATGGCGCAGGAGCTGTCGCTCTACCACCAACGCCGCATCAGGACCCGCCTAAACTCCAACGTCCAAGGCCTCGTCCTAAACTTCAACGACGAGAGTGACCCCGCACGCGCGGCTGAGCGCGAGTACTACGAGAACGCACCACCAGGCGGTAGCAATCGACCACCACCCGGTGCACCGGCGATTGGGGCCCCGCCACCACCCATTGGTCACGCACCCCTGCCGGACCAGCCGCGAATCATAATCTCGCCACAGGCCCGCGACACCAACGGACTCCCACTATACTCCATCCCGATGGACAACATCGTCGTGGCCGACGCTGCAGTCACCAACCTCAACGTCCAGGGAGAGGGCATGTTGCAGATCCAGTATGCCAAGGCCCTACTCGCCAGGTCCGTCGAGCAGCAAGCCGTGGGAGTCGACCCGCGGGGGCGTATGTATTCCCGCTCCTCGGCAAGTAGGGCGACCTCAAGCGCTCACCCCACCGTCGCCAACGCCGTGACCTCCCCACCACCGCAGCCCCTAGCGAACCAGCCACGGGCCGCCAACCCCGCGCTCTCCACCCACGAGCCTCGACCGGTGAACAACACGGTCGCTGCCAACGTGCAGCCATCGATGCCCGAACGCACATCATCAACAACTAGGCCTGGCGGGCGCGCCAGCCCAACGACCTGAGGCACACCCTTAGTAACCGCGGCGACCCCGAACCCAAGGGCTCGCTCAGCCAAGTCGGCCCCCAGTGCTTCGGACCTATGATCCAAGGAGAGAAGTACCCCACCAACTTCACGGCGCCCAAAGAGATCGAAAAGTACGATCCGACGTACGATCCAGCGGTCTAGCTGGAAACATACCTCATGGCGATGGGAATCGCCGGCCACACCGACCTGCTAGCCGCTTGCTACCTCCCCCTGATGATGGAGGGTGCGACCCGACAATGGATCAACACCCTCCCCACCGATAGCATCGACTCCTGGGAGGAGATGCGGGATGCCTTTGTCAGGCACTTTGAGGGTTCCAACACCCACGCCACCACCATTGAGGACCTGGAGTGATGCATCCAGGGACAACGCGAGTCGACCCGCCAGTGGATCCAACGGTGGCAGGAACTATGGATCGACGCCTCCGACATCCACCCAGACACGGCGATACATTGTTTCAAGAATGCGTGCCGGTACGAGCCCTTGGTCGCTAAGATCAAGAGGGTCTAACGGACGCTCGACAACATCCCCGACCTCCTCGATATCGCCAAGTGCTACGTGGAAGAGGACCCCAACCAAGTCTCCGACGATGAGTCAGGAGGAAGACGCCGCACCAGCGGCCATGACAGTGGGCGACAGCGCGACATGCGCTATAGCAACACTCGCATCACCGGCAAGCGCCGTAGTGATGGGCGAGTCAACTTCGTCACCAACACCAGCTACGGCCAACGCGACTCAAAGAACTTCCGCCACAACAGAGGAAACTACCGCGATAGTGGAAATTACCGCACCAACAACACGGCGAGGCCGAAATTCGATCCCGCCACCTTGCTTAACCAGCCCTGCATCTATCACAGCAGGGAGGAAAAACCCACCACCCACACCACCGCCAACTGTAACTCCCTCAAGGAGATCGAAAAGGCAAGGCGAGCAAGGGAAGACCCCAACAACAATCCGCCTCGGGATAACGGAAACGCCGGCGCCTTTGGCAACGGTCGGCTCGCTACACACCTTCACCGGGCTCGGTACCAAACGTGAGAAGAAGGTCCTCGCCCGCACGGTCGCCGTTAACGCACTGACCCAAGTTGACATCCCTCGCTACCACAACTGGTCCAAACAGAGCATCACCTCGAGTCGCCAGGATCACGCGCCCAGGATCGAATACCTAGGGCGAGTCGCCCTGGGGGTCAGGCCCAAGGTGGCCGACTACTGGCTACCCAAGACACTGATGGACGACGGGAGCTCCATCAACATCATGTACCTAGACACATTCAAGAGGCTCCAGCTCCTAGAAGCAGCAATCGAGCCGACCCTGACAACCTTCCATGGCATCGTCCTTGGTCGGAAGGCGTACCCGATTGGAAAAGTGACGTTGCTAGTCACCTTAGGCACCCCGGCAAACTACCGCACGGAGAGGATCGTGTTCGAGATGGTGAACTTCCGCAACCCCTACCACTGCATCCTGGGACGCCAAACGTTCACCAAATTCATGGCGACTCCCCACTACGCATACCACATGATGAAGCTTCCAGGGCCGAGCGGCATCATCACCATCCATGGTGACCCCGATATGGCCGTGGAATGCGAGGACAAAGGCGCTGAGCTCGCTGACGCCGTCATCACCATGGAGACTGACCATGCGGAGGAGCTCACGAAATACGCGGGCAACATCAATAAGGATGACCCCACCATCCTGAAGAATCCAATCGCCGCAAACTCCACGCTCACCCGCACCGTCGAGCTCATCCCGGGCGACTCCAGCCAGACGGTCACCATTGGGGCGCACATGAGCCCCACATAGGAAAACACGCTCATCTGGTTCCTTCGTAAGAACCGCGACATCTTCGCATGGAAACCATTTGACATGCCAGGTGTCCCAAGGGAACTCGCTGAGAAAAAACTCAACGCCGACCCTAAAGTGTGACCAGTAAAGCAGTCGCTACGGCCCTTCAAGTAAGAGCACCGTCGAGCAATCGTCGAAGAAGTACAATGCCTGTCAGCCGCAGGCTTCATTCGGCCAATAAAATACTCTAAGTGGCTGGAAACCCAGTCCTAGTTCTGAAAAAGAACAACATGTGGATAATGTGTATCGAGTACACCAACCTCAATAGCGCCTGCCCGAAGGAGGAGTTCGTCCTACCGCGCATTGACCAGATCATCAACTCAGCTACGGGATCGGAGTCGATGTGCTTCCTCGATGCGTACTATGGTTACAACTAGATCAAAATGGTGGTCGAGGATGAGGAGAAGACGGCGTTCATCATGCCACTCGGCACCTTCTGCTACACGGCCATGATATTCGGCCACAAGAACGCGGGCACCACGTACCAAAGGTGCATGCAGGAGTGCCTTGCGAGCCAAATTGGCCGCAACATTCACGTCTACATCGACGACATGGTGGTAAAATCCACCCGCCAGGACGACCTGCTCGCCGACCTGGCCGAAACCTTCAGCGTCCCTATCGGGCAGCTCCTGGGATACGTGGTCTCCAAGCGAGGCACCGAGGCCAACCCCACCAAGATCGACACGATCGCGTGACTAGGGAAACCCGAGTGCCTGCGCGACATCCAAAAGTTGGCTGGGCGAGTCGCGGCTCTCAGTCGCTTCATCCCCCGGCTCGGCGAGAAGGCAATGCCCCTCTAGCGCCTGATGCGCAAGAACCCCACATTCCAATGGGACACGGAGGCGGACAACACACTCAAAGCACTCAAAGAAGTGCTACTCGTGGCCCCACTCCTTGCCGCCCTAGTCGACAAAGAGCCAATGCTCGTCTATGTGGCGGCCACCACTCGAGTCGTCAGCGCCGTGATGGTCGTCGAACGGCAAGAGGAGGGCACGGAGTGCCCCATACAGCGCTCCGTCTACTACATCAGCGAAGTCCTGACGGACTCAAGACAGCGCTACCCGCAGTACCAGAAACTGGTATACGCGCGGTATTCCAAGCTCAACGGCGACTCCCACATTACTTCCAGGAGCACCCAATCACGGTCGTCTCCTCCGCACCACTACAAGACATAATACACAATCGCGAGGAGACTGGGCGAGTCACTAAGTGGGCCGTCGAAATCGGCGTCCACAACATCAAATACGAGCCCCGCAAAGCGATCAAGTCGCAAGCCCTGGCTGATTTCCTCGTAGACTGGGAAGAAGCACATCAGCCGGAGAAGCTACCATACCTCCACTACTGGTCGCTCCATTTTGACGGGTCCAAGAACACCAATGGTGTAGGGGCCAGGGTCATACTGACATCCCCTAAGGGAGACAAGCTTCGCTACGTGCTCCACCTCAACTTCAAGCCCTGCACCAACAACATGAAAGAGTACGAGGCCCTCCTTCACGGCATGCGGGCCACCAAGGAGATGATACTCAACCGCCTATGGTGCTACGGCGACTCCGACCTAGTCGTCGGCCAAGTCGCTGGAACCTGCGACGCCGTCTCCCCGACAATGATAGCAGACCGCCAAGCGGTAGACTAGGTGGGAGGACACTTCGATGGCTACTCAGTTGAGTGGATCGACAAGCGCAATAATGAGGAGGCAGATGCCCTTTCCCGCATCGGGTCGGCTCGACAAATTCCACCCGCAAGCGTCTTCCTCGACATCATCCACAAACCTTCGGGCTGCACACCGAAGGAGATCGACATCGGGATACCACTACAACCCGAGCCGGCCCTAGTCACCATGATCGTGGAGCCCAGTGACTGGACGGCACCATATGTCGCCTTCCTCGAGCACAAGATCCTCCCAAGCAACGAGACGGAAGCGCGAATGATTGTGCACCGCTGCAAATCCTTCGTCATCATCAACGACGAGCTCCACAAACGAAGCATGACTGGCGTGTTCCAGCGCTGCGTACAGCCAGAAGAAGGCCGCAGGATCCTCCAGGACATCCACGCCGGCGACTACGGCCATCACGCTGGCGCCAAGTCGCTGGTCGCCAAGGCCATGCGGCATGGTTTCTACGGGCTCAACGCGCACGCTGACGCCACCGACATTGTCCAACGATGCGTGGTGTGCCAGAAATACACCAACCAGACGCACCTCCCTGGTTCAGCACTCAAGACCATCCCCATCACATGGCCATTCGCTGTATGGGGCATGGACATGGTCGGCCCGTTCAAGAAGGCCCCATCTGGCTTCACCCATCTCCTAGTCGCGGTAGACAAGTTCACCAAATGGGTCGAGGCCAAGCCGATCAAAAAGTGCGACGGCAAGACGGCCACAAAGTTCTTACGCGAGCTCATCTATCGGTACGGCTACCCGCACAGCATCATAACAGACAACGGCACTAACTTCGTCAAGGGTGCCATGGCAGAGTTCTACGAGGAACACGGCATACGACTCGACCTCGCCTCAGTCTCCCACCCGGAGTCGAATGGCCAAGAAGAACGCGCCAACTAGAGCGTCCTCCTCGGGCTCAAGGCGCGACTCTAAGTGCCCCTCGAGCGCACCCAGGATGCTAGGTCGAAGAGCTCCTCTCTATAATATGGGGGATCCGCACCTCCGTCAACCGCTCCATGGGGTTCACACCCTTCTTCATGGTGTACGGCGTCGAAGACATAATGCCAACCGACCTGGAGCACGACTCACCTCGAGTCGCCAACTACGTCGAGGCGACAAACGAGATCGCCTGCCAAGACAGCATCGACCAGATCGACGAGGCACGTGACCTGGCTTGCTCCCACACCGCCATCTACCAGCAGGGACTCCGCTGCTACCACAGCTGCCGAGTCCGGACCCTCACCTTCCAGGAGGGAGATTTGGTCCTACGACTGGCCCAGGACAAGAAGGGCATGCACAAACTCTCCCCCCATGGGAAGGGCCATTCACCATAGGGCGAGTCCTCGGCAACGACGCATACTACCTCATCGACATACGAGACGACGGCCAGCTTGAGGTCGGGAGGCCATGGAATGTAAACCTTCTCCAAAATTTCTATACATAGAACTCAAACTTATCCCCAGATGATATAAAATGAAATTCATTTGGATCACACAAATTGTGTCTACTCGCCATACTCTTGTGCCACTCGCACTCGTACAATTAGCAATATGCTACCTACGGAAGTTAACCCTTGGTCGAGCGACCGGCACGGCTAAGTAGTGCGAGCCAAGGGCACCGAAGACATTCGGGCCTTGTGTCGTCCACGAACATGCCAACCCGAAGCCACCATCGGAGTCGCCCACCCACCGGTCCAAGACGACCGATGTTCGCTTCCCACAGCGACCCGTCCTTCCCATCCTGGCGCAAAGCGACTAAAACGGTTAAGTACCACGCACGGGGACTTCGCAAACAAAAAACCCTCACACGGCAGAGGAGGAAGAGGAGGAGAAGAAGAAGAGGAGGCAGAGGAGGAAGAGGAGGAGAAGAAGAGGAGGCAGAGGAGGAAGAGGAGGAGAAGAAGAGGAGGAGGAGAAGAGGAGAGGGAGGTAGGAAGAGATGGAGGAAGAGAGGGAGGAAGGGAGGTCGACGTCGCCCGTTGTCACTGCGAGGAGGAGGAGAAGGAGGTCGACGTCGCGCCGTCACTGCAAGGAGAGGAGAAGGGGAAGGAGGAGAAGGGAGAAGGGAGAAGGAAGAAGGAGAAGGGAAAGGAGAGGAAGAGGGAAAAGGGAAGAGAAAAGGGAAAGGAAAGGGGAAAGGAAAGGGAGGAGGAGGGTGGGGATTCAAATTTGAATCCCGCCCAAGCTTATCCGTGGCGCACTAGGTGTAGGTGCGCTACGGATAAGTCGCCCTATTTTTTTTCTGCAGGAAAAAACGGTTTTTTGACCGTAACTTTTTACTCTTTTCGAATTTTTAAAATCTAAAAAATCGCTAAACGACCGTAGGTGGTTGCGAGCAGATGCGAAATCTCGTTCTCGTCATTTTGGTATATTATACGATTTTTTTCGATATCGTATGCAAAAGTTATGGCCGTTTTACCGTGGCATAAACTTTTTTTGTATAAAAAGTCGAAACTCATGTTTGTTAATTTTACTAGAAGCTATACCACATTACCTACTTAAATATGAAAGGATTTAATTTTTTGAAGTGTTTATCATTTTCTTTTATTTTTTGCAAAGCCTAAAAAGGCGATCCACGGGGGGGGGGGTGGGGTTGGTGCAGGGAGTACAAACATCTGTGGCGCACTAGGCCATGTGCCACGGATGCCTACTCGTGGCGCACTAGGCCGAGTGCGCCACAGAAGTTTGTGGCCGTTTCAGAGCAGAGGGGGGCATGCGCTTAGGCGTAGTGCACCAGACCCATGTGCGCCACAGATGACCCTAAAAACCGTGGCACACATGACTATAGTGCTTCTGAGATGTTTGGCGTATGCTAATGTGGCCACCCCACACATCTGTGGCGCACTATAGTCATGTGCGCCACGGTTGTTCTAGTTATTAGTAGGGCAATGCCCACAGGTGAGCCACGCCTGTTTTAGCCGTGCGGCACTTCAACCATGTGAGCCACGGATGTGCTGATTACCTATAGCCGTTTTCCTAGTAGTGCGCGGTATTCCAAGCTCAACGGCGACTCCCACATTACTTCCAGGAGCACCCAATCACGGTCGTCTCCTCCGCACCACTACAAGACATAATACACAATCGCGAGGAGACTGGGCGAGTCACCAAGTGGGCCATCGAAATCGGCGTCCACAACATCAAATACGAGCCCCGCAAAGCGATCAAGTCGCAAGCCCTGGCTGATTTCCTCGTAGACTGGGAAGAAGCACATCAGCCGGAGAAGCTACCATACCTCCACTACTGGTCGCTCCATTTCGACGGGTCCAAGAACACCAATGGTGTAGGGGCCAGGGTCATACTGACGTCCCCTAAGGGAGACAAGCTTCGCTACGTGCTCCACCTCAACTTCAAGCCCTGCACCAACAACATGACAGAGTACGAGGCCTTCCTTCACGGCATGCGGGCCACCAAGGAGATGAACCTCAACCGCCTATGGTGCTACGGCGACTCCGACCTAGTCGTCGGCCAAGTCGCTGGAACCTGCGACGCCGTCTCCCCGACAATGATAGCAGACCGCCAAGCGGTAGACTAGGTGGGAGGACACTTCGATGGCTACTCAGTTGAGTGGATCGACAAGCGCAATAATGAGGAGGCAGATGCCCTTTCCCGCATCGGGTCAGCTTGACAAATTCCACCCGCAAGCGTCTTCCTCGACATCATCCACAAACCTTCGGTCTGCACACCGAAGGAGATCGACATCGGGATACCACTACAACCCGAGCCGGCCCTAGTCACCATGATCGTGGAGCCCAGTGACTGGACGGCACCATATGTCGCCTTCCTCGAGCACAAGATCCTCCCAAGCAACGAGACGGAAGCGCGAATGATTGTGCACCGCTGCAAATCCTTCGTCATCATCAACGACGAGCTCCACAAACGAAGCATGACTGGCGTGTTCCAGCGCTGCGTACAGCCAGAAGAAGGCCGCAAGATCCTCCAGGACATCCACGCCGGCGACTACGGCCATCACGCTGGCGCCAAGTCGCTGGTCGCCAAGGCCATGCGGCATGGTTTCTACTGGCTCACCGCGCACGCCGACGCCACCGACATTGTCCAACGATGCGTGGTGTGCCAGAAATACACCAACTAGACGCACCTCCCTGGTTCAGCACTCAAGACCATCCCCATCACATGGCCATTCGCTGTATGGGGAATGGACATGGTCGGCCTGTTCAAGAAGGCCCCATCTAGCTTCACCCATCTCCTAGTCGCGGTAGACAAGTTCACCAAATGGGTCGAGGCCAAGCCGATCAAAAAGTGCGATGGCAAGACGGCCACAAAGTTCTTACGCGAGCTCATCTACCGGTACGGCTACCCGCACAGCATCATAACAGACAACGGCACTAACTTCGTCAAGGGTGCCATGGCAGAGTTCTACGAGGAACACGGCATACGACTCGACCTCGCCTCAGTCTCCCACCCGGAGTTTAATGGCCAAGAAGAACGCGCCAACTAGAGCGTCCTCCTCGGGCTCAAGCCGCGACTCTAAGTGCCCCTCGAGCGCACCCCAGGATGCTGGGTCGAAGAGCTCCTCTCTATAATATGGGGGATCCGCACCTCCGCCAACCGCTCCATGGGGTTCACACCCTTCTTCATGGTGTACGGCGTCGAAGCCATAATGCCAACCGACCTGGAGCACGACTCACCTCGAGTCGCCAACTACGTCGAGGCGACAAACGAGATCGCCTCCCAAGACAGCATCGACCAGATCGACGAGGCACTTGACCTGGCTTGCTCCCACACCGCCATCTACCAGCAGGGACTCCGCCGCTACCACAGCCGCCGAGTCCGGACCCGCACCTTCCAGGAGGGAGATTTGGTCCTACGACTGGCCCAGGACAAGAAGGGCATGCACAAACTCTCCGCCCATGGGAGGGGCCATTCACCATGGGGCGAGTCCTTGGCAACGATGCATACTACCTCATCGACATACGAGACGACGGCCAGCTTGAGGTCGGGAGGCCATGGAATGTAAACCTTCTCCAAAAGTTCTATACATAGAACTCAAACTTATCCCCAGATGATATAAAATGAAATTCATTTGGATCACACAAATTGTGTCTACTCGCCATAATCTTGTGCCGCTCGCACTCGTACAATTAGCAATATGCTACCTACGGAAGTTAACCCTTGGTCGAGCGACCGGCACGGCTAAGTAGTGCGAGCCAAGGGCAACGAAGACATTCGGGCCTTGTGTCGTCCACGAACACGCCAACCCGAAGCCACCATCGGAGTTGCCCACCCACCGGTCCAAGACGACCGATGTTCGCTTCCCACAGCGACCCATCCTTCCCATCCTGGCGCAAAGCGACTCAAACGGTTAAGTACCACGCACGTGGACTTCGCAAACAAAAAACCCTCACGCGGCTCGGGAACACACCAAGTAAGAGAGATGCCTTGGACTCGCCTAGCGTATGGCTCTCCGAACCAAGGGAAGGGACGCGTTACAAACAACGCACTAGTAACTCACAATAGGGACGAGCCTAAAACGGCTAAATAGTATGCTCGGGGACTCGCCTAAAAAGAATCCCACTCGCACTTGGGGACTCGCCCCTTGGGAGTCGCAAGGGACAACCAAAATAGAAAACCAAAGCAAACACATACATACACAAATGAGTTATACCCCACTAAAGGGCGGACGCGCTCGGCGACTCGCTCACACAAAAGTTAAACACACCACAAAATTAAGATTGCATTGCGAGTCGATTGACTCCTCTTACTCTCATACAAAATATTGTTCATATTATAAGCAGTCTCCACTTGGCATATCTTACAAACCGCCTAGAGAAGCTATCTATTTCATAGGCCCTGATGAAGAAGCATCCCCACCAACCTTGACACGAACAAATGGTTGCCACGGGTTCGTCGGGTAGGTCGATAGCGACTTCGGCAGTGCCGACCGAAAGGGTTGCTCTGACTTTAGGTCACAATGCTCCGGTTCTGGGTCGCCTGACGCCACCACCGTCTCCTAGTATGGCAGCAGGTCCCCCATCGCCAACACCCGATCAGCGAAGGGGGTGGCCTTGGCGGCCAGCTTCAATACCTCCAACATCTCCACCGTGCCAGTCATTGAAGGGTAGCCGCTGGTGACGTCGTCGAGGTCGAAGTCGTCGGGGAAGTGAGCAAGCCCTAGACTCAACACCGTGGTGGCCTCGCGCCTGAAAGCCGAGTGCGCCATCCATTCCACTACGGTAGGTACCTCCTCCAAATAACGCCACACTTCAGTCAGTCCCCTAGGTATAACCTCGGTGGAGGACATTCCTTGAAGAACTTCCTAGATGCACAACGCCGAGGTGGTGGCCACGTTCACCACCGCAGCCACACACTAGGGGACTACGGATTCCCGCACTCAGGGACTCACCGCACACATCAAATAAAAGAGCAGCGACTCACCAAGGAGCTTCCGGCCGTTCTCGGTGACGTGCTTCTCCAAGGCGGCATGATCGCTTTGCAGCCCAAGGCTGATTGAATCCGGAGCCTTCCGCTCCTCTTCAGCCGCAGCGACCATAGCCTTCGCTTTATCCTCAGAAGAGATCGAGGCCGCCTTCGCCTCCTCGAACTCCTTGACCAACGAGTCGATACGCCCATTCGCCATGTCCAGCTCGGCAATTGGGACATATCCTTCTTGGGCCTTGGCAATCGCAGCCGGAAGACCATCTGAAAAGAAAAGAAACGACTGTCAGCACTCCGAAACACCAGAAGTTCGTAGCCGAAAAATGAATCAAGTACTCACCAACAGTCTCCTGGAGTCACTGGTTTGCCTCCTGCGCCACGTGCAGATCATGCTCCAGACGCTCCTTTGCGGCTTGTCGATCTGCCGACTCCCTCTGCAAGCCCTGTAAGCAGACAAAAAATTAGCAATTGCAAAAACACAAAATAAGTGTCCAGCCGCTGAAATTCAGCGACTAGACACTCGGGGACTGGCAACTAGAAGAAATTCAGTTCCTAGCCACTGAAATTCAGCGACTAGACACTCGGGGACTGGCGACTAGAAGAAATTCAGTTCCTAGCAGCTGATATTCAGCGACTAGAAACTCAGGGACTAGAGACTAGAAGAAACTCAGTCCCTAGCCGCTGAAATTCAGCGACTAGACACTCGGGGACAGGACGTACCTGAATGGCGGCGCCAAGCATGTTTGTGAAGTTCTCTGGCGTCCGTCGGAGGGACCACGAAGGAGGTACGCCCGCGACGACACCCAACGTCTTCTACAACAATCTCCAGGCTCTGCGGAGACTGGTTTTCCATCACGCTCGGAAACCCCTTCGCCATGAAGCACTGAAATGTCGATGAGGCTCTAGCCGGGGCACTAGTCATCATGGCCGATGGTTTCGTCATCGGAGCCCCTGTGGCTAGCTCCGATCGGGTAACCGCCACCTCCTCGGTGCCTACAACAGGATCACTCCCCTTGGCGCTATCTCCGGCCACATCATCGCCGGCACCTCCCTTCTGCTTCTTTCTGCCCTCCGCAGGCGTGACGTTTGCAACAGGCTTCCTCTTCTTGGGGAGATCACCTTCCATTGTGATGGTGACTGGCGGAATCTTCGCCGCTGAAGGGCGACCAATCTTCTTGCCGCCGGACCTGCCAAACCTCCAAAGTCAGCTTAGAAGTCACAGAAAAAGAGGATCAAGAATCGGAAGGGAGAACCCGAGGCTTACTTGGCGACCGTAAGAAAACGCAACCCCGTGCTGATGTGGGCAGGCTTATCCAACTCTGGACCTAGCTTTCATGTCAGACCTCTCTCGAAGACATCCGAAGCCCACGACACCGCGGGCCTCTTTGATGATGAGGCCGCAGTCGTAGGAACCTCCGGTTCAGAAGACGCCGCCATTACCGAAGGTTGTGGCGACTTTGACGCAGCGGCCTCAGCTACTTCTTGCTCTGGTGCCATCGAAGCTGGTGGCACGATCACTACAAGAGGAACCTCCGCCGCCTCTTCGGCACCTTTAGCCTCTGATCCCATCATCAGAACCGTGCCCTCTAGGATCTTGCGTGAGGTCTCAGCCGTGTCATCATCAGACTTGTCATCTGACTCAAACACCACCGCCAACTTGGATGGTGACGCTGCCTTCTTCGCTGGCAACTTCGGCTTGCGCGAGGGTTTCACCAGCGTGGCTGTTCACCGAGAAGTGTGCTCTTGCAAGATCTCATTGCTTTCTTCACGTTCTTCGAGACTATGGCTCGCCTCAAGCTCGCGTTGCTTCTGCATTCGAGTCTTGCGGGCCGCTGGTGCTGGGGGAGGAACCTCTACCTCCTCCTCTTCGTCCTCAGAAGATTCTCCTGAAGCACCCTCCTCGAACTCGTGGGGAACCTCTTCGTTGAGTGGGGGGAGCCAACCCTCCAATACCTGAAACAACTGAGAGTGGACACGAATAAATTTCAGACGATGTGGCCGCAAATCGCACCATGTGAATTACGACTGAAGTTAAATTCAGAGAGAAGAACTTACTGTGGGTGCTTCATTCTTCATAGGCACGTACGGAGTGAGCCCGGCTGACGTGGTTGTAAATTCCGCGTTAGTGATCTTCTTCAGGGTGGCGTTGTAATCTTCGGCATCCCATGATTCCTTGCTGGTCCGGGAAGGATCATTCTTCCCACTGTACTCATACATCCAGTGCAGTCATGCCACCAATGGGACTAGTCGCCGCCCGAGCCAGCAATTATACAGGTTGACCGAGGACAACCCTTGGTCCTTCAGCTTCTGGATCTGGTCCATCATCTCCATGACAACCATCCTTTGATCATCGGGGAGCCTGTCCATCACCAGCCAGCGGGGTTCGCTTCTTTTCCGCGATGAATTCCGGCAACGCTACTTCACCGGAGGGAGTGGACTCCTTCATGTAAAACCAGCTCCTCTTCCACTCCCTCGTGGCCTTCTTTGGCAGCATAAGCTTGACGAAGTTGACCTTCGGCTTCAGCTGAAAGGTGATGCCTCTGGCCACCAAGATCGGGCCGCTGGCCCCTTCACGTCTGATGCGGCCATGAAAAGATCTAGCCACAGCAGGAAGTATGGCCTGCAGCCAAGGTAGCACTCGCATAAGGCGGCAAAGATTGCCAGTTGCTCGATGCTGTGTGGGCCGAGATCTGATGGCTTGATCGCATAATATGCACAAAATCGCCGGAAGAATATCAAGGTAGGGAACCCAAGCCCCTCTCCAAATGGCTTGGGAAGCAGATGAACTCGCCAGCGCGCACCGTCGGCTCGATCTCGGAAGATGCGGGGATCCGCCAATTCCCCTTGCGGAGGACCCCGTCGTCTTCGAAGGACCTGAGCTGCGCCGTGATGCACTTTGATTTCCCTCACGAGCCTTTCAGAGGCGCCATCAAGAAGGAAGATAGAGTGGCTTGGTCTGGAGAGTGTGGATCGAGGAAGGACAGAAGAAATGGATGCACGAGAATGAAGAATGTGAGGAATGATCTGCAGGACTAATCTGTCACTCCCCTTATAAGGGGGTGCTACCCGCCAATCTCGAGGTAGCCGTTGCCTGCGGTAATTGCGCCGAAGTTACCGTTGGACTATCCAATGGATAGTTTGACCAAGATGACGGTCCAACTCCTTCACTCGACTCGCTTGCAATTGAGCCCTGTCCACTCGCCGAAGAAGTGACTTGACAGCAGTTGCATTCGCCGAAACGGCGACTAGAAACCTGGGGAAAATTTCCTTGATTTCGGTGGAGTCCCTCGCCGATTCGACTGGGCGTCCAAATTGGACTCGCTTACTCCGACAGCCAAATGAACACCTGTGTCTGAATCAACGATGGCCTCGGGGACTATTGATGGGGATATGCCGAATGGGGTATGCCCAACAGGACGTTCCGATTGGGCCAAAGGCCTCACGAGTGGGCCTGGAGGACGGCGACTGGAATGCGACTAAGGAGAAGGCCTGGCGACTAGCGACTGGAGGCCCAGGAGCATATTTGAAGCCAAGTCGGATTAGCTCAAAGCCTCCGAATCTATATCTTGTTCGGTTGTAAACTGTAATCCCTAGCGAGATGCCTCCTATATAAACCTCCCTAGGGTACTCTGACGATTTACGTTCCATCATACACACCTTCGAGCGACTCGCTGCATAGACGCCGAGCTCGCCACCCTTGTAACTCGCTCTCTATCAATCCAATCTAGAAGGAGTAGGTCTTTACCCTCCGAGGGGCCAAAACTGGATAAATCCATGTGCATCGGCCCCCATCTCGCACCGCAGATGGCCGCCAGCTCT
Organism: Avena insularis; assembly: GCA_023614405.1. NCBI lineage: Eukaryota > Viridiplantae > Streptophyta > Magnoliopsida > Poales > Poaceae > Avena > Avena insularis. The sequence continues at coordinate 458,634,373 of CM042696.1, read as the reverse complement.
CGCCCCCGATTCTATCAATCGCTGCCTACTGCAGCGACTTCCGTGGCCATTTCCACGACAGGAGGGATCTGAAGCTCTTCCCGGCACCCTGCCGGAGGGGAGAATTCACCCTAGAGGCCTTCTTCATCACCATGCAAGCCTCCCGTGTGATGCATGAGTAGTTCATCCTTGGACTACGGGTCCATGTAGTAGCTAGATGGTTGGTTCTTCTCCTTTGCGCTACCATGTTTAGATCTTGTGAGCTCCGTCCATGATCAAGATCATCTATTTATAATCCTACATGTTGTGTTTGCGGGGATCCAATGGATATTGAGATGCTATTATAGATTGATTATTGATTCTATCATGTCTTTGTTATTTGTGATCTTGCATGCTTTCCATTGTTAGTAGCTATCTTGGCCAAGTAGATGCTAGCAACTCCAAGAGTTAGTATTTATGCTGGATAGTGGGTTCATGCCTCTAGTAATCTGGGGAAGTGACAGAAATCTCTAAGGTACTAGATGTTCTGTTGCTACTAGGGAGAAAACAACAATCCTTTGTTCATAGAACAATCGTATCATTTACTTTACACGCAATGCGTAATACAATTATCTGTTGCTTGGAACTTAATACTGGAGGGGGGTCGGATGATAACCTAAAGGTGGATTATTAGTCATAGATGCAGTTGGATTACGGTCTATGTATAATGTTGTAATGCCCAATCAAATCTCAAAGGAGTCAAGATGATTAGTATATGCATGTACGCTTTCTCGATGTTTGTCAATTGCCCCGCTGTAATTTGTTCACCCAACATGTCATCTATCGTAAGGAGAACCACCACTAGTGAACTATGGACCCCGGTCCTTTCTTTTATCGTCAATCTACAACTGTTTACTGCTTTTTGTTTACTTTCTGCAAGCTTTTACTTTCTTCCACACAATACGTTTAATCCTTTGTTTTTAGCAAAACCGGTGAGATTGACAACCGCACTGTAAGTTGGGGGCAAAGTTCTGTGGTTGTGTTGTGTAGGATTCCAAGTTGGCAACAACACCTTGGAGGTGTTTCCTTGCTCCTACTGGTTCGATAACCTTGGTTTCATAACTGAGAGAAACTTACTGCTGTGCCCATCATACCTTCCTCTTGGGGTTCCGCAACGAGCTCGACATCAACCACGAGCCAGCAAGCGACGCCACCGTCGAGCTCACCGCCGCACCGCTCTGTCCCCTCGCCGTGCTATAAAAGGAGGCCACCCTCGCCTCCATTCTCCATAACACCTCACTCACCACTCCTCACTGACCTTCCCCACTTCTCCTCGGAGCAAGGCGAGCACCACCATGCCAGAATTTCACCAGAGCCCGCCGCTCTTGGAGGAGAAGGGCGCCAGCGATTCCGACCACCCCAAGCCCCGTCGTGACCGCGCCTCGCCTCGCCATCGTCTACCACATCGATTGCCCCCGTCGCCGACCCTAGCTAGAGCCCAGGTGAGCCCCGCAAGACCCCCACCGCCGCGCTAGGTCACATTCGTCGCCGGAGCTGTTCGTCGTCGACGATGACGCTTGGCCGTTGGATTAGAATAGGATCGCACGGCTCAGATTCGCTGATACTGTTTTGCTTAGATACAGCCGCTGAACAGTGGGGCCATTTTGTTAGCAGCCCTCTGCGCCGCGTAGTTTAACTGGGCCGACCCGTTTAGCTTTCCCGCGCTGGCCTGGAAATTCAAATAATTGTTTTTCCAATTTAGTTAAAACCCTATTCTATCCATAGATTCAAAAATCAATTAAAAAACCCTAACGAAATTGCATGATTCAAATTTTGCTAGAAAGGAAATTAAAATATCTATCCAAGTCCGTTGGATTTAAATCATTTGGAGTTAGAGATAATCTTGAGTAAAAATAACAAGAAAGAGACTTTTGCAACTTCAAACATTTTTCAAAAATCAACCATAACAGCTTTTGAGCTGATTCCAACTCTCAAAAATCACATTTGATAATACCTATTTGAATGTGTAAAAATATCTAGGTTTGCATGCAGTGACTTTGGACTAGTACCAAAAGAATGCTATTAGGGTATTTTAGTCACTTAAAATCTATTAAATGTTAATCTTAAACTTTATAAAATGTGACCAACCCTTTGAATCACATTCCCATGTATTAGAATATATGGTGATGACGGCTGTCCACATGATTCCATATTTTAACTGGAGAATATTAAATCTTAATTAATTTCAATGAGTAGAAATTACTTTTCTCAAATAAGATAAATAAAACTAGTTCTTTATTTCATGTGATGTTTGTGATGATGCTAGATCATCAACTGTGAGCCTTAGTGTGCTGAATAGACTTAGTTAAGTATTGTTTGGTGATTGTGTACCCTGTATTCATTTATAGACGATAGTACCGAGCAAGTCTACGAGGAGGAGGAGTTCTACCCCGAAGAAGACGAAGAAAACTTCAATCACTGAACCAATCAAGGAAAGCTATTATTGGCAAGCTAGGATTATACAAGATAACCTAAGTAAGATGCATTAGGCATGCTTTGGTTATATACCTTTAATTTATACCAATCCCAAGTTTTACTTGCAAGCTTATTTCTTTTACTTTACTAAAGTTCTTTACTTTTAGTATAGGTAGCATAAAGAGTATAAAACTAGGCCTATCTAGTTATACTTAGATGTCATTCTATGGCATGAAATTGAAGCTTAGCACCCTCATTACTAAACACTCTTAACCTTAGTGGCTAGTACTAAGCATAAAAACTTGATCACTTTAGATGGGAATACTTGGTGAAAATGATTATGAAAACCTTGGAATGATGAGTCATTCTATTGAAATGTTTTGACATGTGTTGAGAAACACAAATGGATTTGATGATGAAAATGTTGAGGCATGAGCCTTAGCCCTTTATAAAAACTGATGGTTGGGTTCGGATGTGATACCATTCCAATTTTACCGTACAACCACAATACCTGAATTCGGTAGGGCTTAGCCAGAAGTTTATATGCATTAGTATGGGTTCCCTCGCGGAAGAGGTTTGAGCTGAGGCTACCTCTTGATGATGTCCACCTATGCAGTGCCCAGGATGGCAAATGGCCATGGCTAGGAGTCCAAGCTCATAGGGGAGGTGCCTATACTAGAGTGTGTAATTGAAAGGTTATGATTGATTATCTACATACTAAGTATGATGATTCAGGGTTATCCCTGATGGATGTATCGAATTTTGTGGTGAAAGTGTACCACCTATGCAGAGTGTCAAACTATTCGAATAGCCGCGTCCTTGGTCATGGATAGTTGGAGTGGCCATACTGTTCCGTCGTCAGTTGTTTTAAAAATGACATGTGAAGTGAACTATGATTTTGACTTAACCACAACAGGGTTGTGAATATGAAAACTACGTTCCCAGCTTAAAGTGGTTTAGAACTTTTACTTAGTTTTCTTTACTTCTGAACTCAGTTTAGATAAACCTGGCTTTTTGCAAATAAACTTAGAGCTTAGGATTCCTACTAGAACTACCTTACTTGTTAGTGATAGTTTGCGGGTACTTAAAGAGTACTCGTGGCTTTGTCCCTAGCTATTCCCGTGGCCAGACTGTAACACCCTCAGAATCGGCCCTATGCAAGTTTTAGCGATTCCCGCCAAACCCGCATAGAAACGATTCAAAGGTGCCCACCAGGCACTTTCGTGCGGGTGGAAAACGAAGTAATAACATTACACAACAGTCCTCGATGGGACCCACAGAACAAATATATATACAACACGACTCCATGAGTAAAGAATACAGATATACAGAACAAAGATCCAAATCACCTTGAAAACGATAGAGCGTCCGACTACGGACAAGATGCAAATGGGGCTAAGAGCCCTGAAGAATAACCAATGGCGTCCATAACCCTGCCCAGGCCAAGCCGGAAGGGTAACCCTGCTAACGACGGCGATCTCCAAACCTGCTTAAACAAAAAGGTGCCACAAAGGGCAAAGAAAAAAGAGAGAGCGGTCAAGATCGAGGCCAAGACACGGCGAGGCTAGAATTCGGCGGTCCTCGCCTACATAGGTATGGTGGACTGCAGCGGCAGCGCAGCATGCACTAAACAACCTATAGAGACTCGATACAGCTAGCGGCTATCAGAGAGGGGAAAGAAAGACCTATTCGGAACCAACCTGGTACTAACACCAAACAATCCCATCCTGGTATTCCCCCTCGAGACCAAACGAGGAAGTCAACCGAGGAACGCATACGTTGGCGCTTTTATTTATTCAGTTATTGTTGCAGCAATTACTAGACAGATGTAGATGATCGCCCGATAAAAATAAGCGGTGAGCCGCTTTAGTTAACCATTCCGCTGAAGGTAAACACTTACTAGTCGACATAATTAGCATGAGATATCCCAAAACACAGCAGTTTTTGGTACTTTTATTTAGCCATTCCGCTGCAAAGAAGCTGATTACTAGTCATATCGGATACAAGTCAATTTATAACAAGAAACTTTAGTTATAGTTGTCTATGATCGAGACCTGTGCTCCAAGTCGCCCATAACCGTGACACGGCTTCGAAAAGATTTAACCTAGGGTGCACCAAAGTATCCACACGCACCTACACCCTTGTTGTCGGATCGTAGGTACAAGATCACAAAACATACACCCAATGGTATGTCGACGGGTTTCGGACACGACGCTTCCTGCACCCAAGCAAGCACGGGGCCACCCCACTAAGCAACTAAGTCGGCCGGGTCTCCGAGACGGACTCAGGGTTTGTGGAGCCGGCAGAACGATCGGGAACCCGAAGTGTGACTGGCTTGTCGATACAAATAAAACGGGTCACAATCCTAAACAGTACACGTGCATTCCTCGCACAATCTTAAATAAAGCGGTAAAGCATGGCATAAGTACAGAATAGTAATAAAGCCTCAAACTACTTTGTGGCCCCCAGTACAGTACTTGGAATCAGGTACTAAATCGATGGGGGTGCCCACACACCCCACCTGTGGTTAGCGCGCTCGATCTCTAACAGTGTCAAGAACTCGGGTCCCACGGACACCAAAGGAGCGGTCGGAAACCAAATATTGTCTATCACCCACCGGTGCCTCTGCATTTACCTACTTCAATTTTAGTTATTAAACCATAATTAAAGCCATGATCAACTCCAACCTTAGACATGCGGCAAAACTCCAACAACTGTGGTACTCGATTTACACACAACAGCACTTGAGCAAGCGACTTGACGCTAAGTCTAACTATCTACCAATCAACCGGTAATAGGATGTGTCCAAGGCAATATGAGGCTGCAAGGGATATCACGGGTACGAAAACTAGAGCATCGCAACACAGATAGCAATAGATCAACAGGAGGGAACAAATACTATAAAAGTAAGATAGGTAGAAAGGGGGAGATGCTCGCCTGAAAACATTGTCGAAGGTTCATCCGAAGATCGGGTCGACACTCGCATCAACTCATCGGCCGAATCCGTGAAGAAGCAAAGCACTAGAAGAAAACACCGAATACAATATTTAACACTACGGCAGAAGATCGGGCATGATGCATGCATGATGTATGACATGGCAAAGATGCGATACAATTAGGTCATATTAAGCGGAACCGGGGGTCCGGACAATTAATTAAACGGTTCAAGTTATTTAGAACCCCCGCAATTTAAATGTTATTTTAACAAGGCAAAATTTATCACCGGTTCGCTACACAAATTTAAATGGGGCCAATATAAGACTAGATTTGCCCGCATAAGGGCCCCATATTTAATTATAAGGTGAATCGGCATAAGGCCCCCAACCACATGACAATATGCATGCATGAACATTTAATATGCGACAAGTTGTATTATAATATAAAATAGGGTTTCGGGAAGGGGTTCACACATTAGGGTTCGGCGAGCTTGGGGTTCCGGGGTTCGGGGTCGGTCTCAGGGTTCAGGGTTCGATGGGATCGGCCTCGGATAACGGAAGTAGATCTTGGCGTTCCGGGAGGAGGTCTTGGTTCGGCGTCGGGGGCACATCGGATCCGCCCTGGTCGGTGCCGATCTTGTCGTTGCGAAGGTCTTGTCGGGTCCACACGGATCGGGTCGGATTTGGCGTTCGGGGTGAAGAACTTGGCATCCTCGAGGAAGTACTTGTCGTATCCGTGAAGAAGATCATGTCGGTCCACGGGGTCGGGCTTCGAAGCCAGGAAGGAGTACTTGGCGTTGCCGAGCGGAAGTCTTGATGGTCCTCGGGTCCGAGAAGATCTTGTCGCGCGGTGTCCGGGTAGGCGAACTTGGGAACGGCGCCAGGGTTCGGGGTGTCGAGGCTTGGTCTTCGGGTCCGGGAAGAAGCTCTTGGCGTTTCATGTTGACGTTCTTGGTCCGAGGTCATCGGTCCCCTCTCGATGATCTTGGGGTTTGCGGCTCCACTTTCGATGACGACCTTGTTTTGATTGCCGGAGCCCTCGGAAGATCTTGTCGACGTCATTGTTGCCCTTATGCAGCGTCTTGTTCTCGTACGCCGAAAGGTCTCGAATACGGCAACACAACAACACCACACCGAAAACAACAGGGCGCATGCACCCAGGAGACACCAACACGTGCTCTGGATGCTTGCGAGAGAAACTGCGGCCAGAAACGAGCGCTCGGCTCCAAGCTGCAGAGGGCGGTCTCGGCGGGATCGGCGAGGGGCGGCGACCATGCCCTGCTCGGGGTCATCGGAGGGCGGCGACTGGGCGATGAGGGCGCGGCCAAGGCCGGCCAGGGCCACGCGGGGGCGACGAAGGGCGTTCCACGGCGCGCGTCTGCGAGGCGGCACCGGGGGAAGGGAGGACGCGGCCGGTGCTGGCGACGGAGAAGGCCGCGGGGAAGGAGCTCGCTGACGGGGCGGAGGCCGGTGGACGCGGCTGCACGGATGGGCTCGGCGGCGGGGCCCTGCTTAGACAGCGGAGGCGGCGCCTGAGGGGGAGCCGCGGGACGGACGGAGGATGGGCCGGTGGAGGAGGTCGACGGGGGCGCCGGGGCACCGCGGCGGCCCGCTGCAGCGGAGGGCGACGGCGATGGAGATGAAGGCCGGGGGCGGGGCGGACGGGGAAGGGGAGACGGGGTCCGCAGGGCGGCGACCTGAGCGAGAGGATGGCCGCGGGGAGGACGGCGCTCGACCGGAGCAGAGGAAGGGGAGGGCCGACGGCGGGGTTGCAGGGAGGGCAGCGCGGGGTCGTCGGGTGAGAGAGGAAGGAGGGAGAGAGAAGCGGGACAGGCGGGGCCAGGGGGTGGGCCAGGTGGTGGGACCCGGGGGCGGTTTGTGGACAGAGAGGGAGAGGTCGGTCTGGGGGAGGTGGAATCCGGGGGGAGATGGGCGCGTCGGGTGGGTCTGCCGGTGGGACCCAGGGCGGGGTGAGGCTGTGGGGACGGGGTGGGTCGGTGTGTGAGGTGGAGGGGAGAGGGGTGTTTGGGGGTGAGGTGGCAGTGGGAGAGTGGTTGGGAGGAGAGAGAGGATGAGGTGGCAGCCAGGGATTGGTCCGGGTGAGGTGGCCGGAGGGTGGGTAGATTAGGACTAGGTAAGAAAAGGTTTGGGGTGGGGTCTAGGCTGGACCGATTTTATTCTGGGGTGGTCGTTCGGGTCGATTCGGCCCGTTCGACTGCCCCACTAAAAATAATTAAATATTTTATTTATTTCAAACAGGCTTTTGCAAACCGATAGCAGACAAAACAAAATAATCCGGAGACCCTGGTTTGCGATTGAACAAGGGCGGGGCGTTTTAGAAAATAAAAACAGGTTTTTCCGCAATAGTTTTATGCAAGCAAAATGCAATGTGATGACGATGCTCAAAAGCAATGTGGCATGATGACATGAGCATGCGTCATGATGATGCAATGCACAAAAACAACGCGATTTTCTAGTAGTAGTGGTTTTATGGGCGCCACAATTCGACACCACTAACAATGGATCTCGCCGAGATCCGCCTCATGGTACCGGAAGGAAGGTCGGCGATCTGCGTCTTCTCGCTTTGTGTGGATCCTCGCGACACCACTAACAAGAGGTCGTTGTCCGTGATCGTTGAGAGAACACTCCGGGAACAAAAGGTCGAAGGTAGAGGTATCAACAAATAAAGCCACCTCTAGCTTCGATGGAAAGAGGGAACCGATGCATTCTCATCCACTTCAATGTACAAAAGCGAATAGAAAGGGTAGCATGGGGCCAATCCATCACGCACCCAAACTATTACTCGCACAATCAGTAGAAAAGCGGCAACCATTCTCGAATCAGATCAAGATCTCGACAATCGAGGTTCAAACAAAGGAGTGATGCAGACTCCGCATCGGACCTGGCGTAGAGGATGTCGTCGGAAAACACCGGAAGGCACGAGAAGGAACAAAGAGAAGACCACAGACGAAGGATTCCTCGGATAGCATGAAGACCAGATGTAGCAACACCGTTACCAAAGGAGGAAGCGAAACCCTGAAGGTACGATGGAACCCAACCACGAGAAATCCTGGACTTGAAGAAAGGTAAGAGAGCGGATTCAAAACACGCAGAGGTAAGAGGAGAATAGCAGAGGGGTAAGGAGTAAAATCAGACCTAATCAGAACTATCCAACCGATTTTGCGAAAATAGTTTTGACACTCTACTTCGGCCGTTAGCTAGGTTATCCTACAGGCTGGACTTGTGGGTATCGCAACGCTGAGCTCGATACCACTCTGTAACACCTCAGAATCGGCCCTATGCAAGTTTTAGCGATTCCGCCAAACCCGCATAGAAACGATTCAAAGGTGCTCACCAGCACTTTCGCAAGCGGTGGAAAACGAAGTAATAACATTACACAACAGTCCTCGATGGGACCCACAGAACAAATATATATACAACACGACTCCATGAGTCAAGAATACAGATATACAGAACAAAGATCCAAATCACCTTGAAAACGATAGAGCGTCCGACTACGGACAAGATGCAAATGGGGCTAAGAGCCCTGAAGAATAACCAATGGCATCCATAACCCTGCCTGTGCCAAGCGGAAGGGTAACCTCGCTAACGACGGCGATCTCAAAACCTGCTTAAACAAAAGGTGCCGACAAAGGGCAAAGAAAAAAGAGAGAGCGGTCAAGATCGAGGCCAAGACACGCGAGGCTAGAATGGCGGTCCTCGCCACATAGGTATGGTGGATGCGGCAGTAGAAGCAGCATGCACTAAACAACCTATAGAGACTCGATACAGCTAGCGGCTATCAGAGAGGGGAAAGAAAGACCTATTCGGAACCAACCTGGTACTAACACCAAACAATCCCATCCTGGTATTCCCCCTCGAGACCAAACGAGGAAGTCAACCGAGGAACGCACACATTTGGCAGTTTTATTTATTCAGTTATTGTTGCAGCAATTACTAGACAGATGTAGATGATCGTCCTGATAAAAATAAGCAGTGAGCCGTTTTAGTTAACCATTCCGTTGTAGTTGCAACACTTACTAGTCAGATACAATTAGCATGAGATATCCCAAAACCCAGCAGTTTTTGGTACTTTTATTTAGCCATTCCGTTGCAGTGAAGCTGATTACTAGTCATATCGGATACAAGTCAATTTATAACAGTAAACTTTAGTTATAGTTGTCTATGATCGAGACCTGTGCTCCAAGTCGTCCATAACGCGGATTACGGCTTCTAAAAGATTTAACCTAGGGTGCACCAAAGTATCCACACGCACCTACACCCTTGTTGTCGGATCAGGTAGGTACAAGATCACAAAACATACACCCAATGGTATGTCGACGGGGTTTCGGACACGATGTTTCCCAGACCCAAGAAAGCACGGGGGGGCCACCCCACTAAGCTACCCGCAACGAAGTCGGCCGGTCTCCGAGACGGACTCAGGGTTTGTGGAGCCGGCTGTAAACGACTGGGAACCCGAAAGTGTGACTGGGCTTGTCGATACAGCGAAAACGGGTCACAATCCTAAACAGTACACGTGCATTCCTCGCACAATCTTAAATAAAGCGGTAAAGCATGGCATAAGTACAGAATAGTAATAAAGCCTCAAACTACTTTGTGGCCCCCAGTACAGTACTTGGAATCAGGTACTAAATCGATGGGGGTGCCCACACACCCCACCTGTGGTTAGCGCGCTCGATCTCGGAACAGGTGTCAAGAACTCCGGTCCCACGGACACCAAAGGAGCGATCGAAACCAAATATTGTCTATCACCCACCGGTGCCTCTGCATTTACCTACTTCAATTTTAGTTATTAAACCATAATTAAAGCCATGATCAACTCCAACCTTAGACATGCGGCAAAACTCCAACAACTGTGGTACTCGACGATACACAACAGCACTTGAGCAAGCGACTTCGACGCGCAAGTCTAACTATCTACCAATCAACCGGTAATAGGATGTGTCCAAGGCAATATGAGGCTGCAAGGGATATCACGGGTACGAAAACTAGAGCATCGCAACACAGATAGCAATAGATCAACAGGAGGGAATAAATACTATAAAAGTAAGATAGGTAGAAAGGGGGAGATGCTCGCCTGAAAACATTGTCGAAGGTTCATCCGAAGATCGGGTCGACACTCGCATCAACTCATCGGCCTAATCCGTGAAGAAGCAAAGCACTAGAAGAAAACACCGAATACAATATTTAACACTACGGCAGAAGATCGGGCATGATGCATGCATGATGTATGACATGGCAAATATGCGATACAATTAGGTCATATTAAGCGGAACCGGGGGTCCGGACAATTAATTAAACGGTTCAAGTTATTTAGAACCCCCGCAATTTAAATGTTATTTTAACAAGGCAAAATTTATCACCGGTTCGCTACACAAATTTAAATGGGGCCAATATAAGACTAGATTTGCCCGCATAAGGGCCCCATATTTAATTATAAGGTGAATCGGCATAAGGCCCCCAACCACATGACAATATGCATGCATGAACATTTAATATGCGACAAGTTGTATTATAATATAAAATAGGGTTTCGGGAAGGGGTTCACACATTAGGGTTCGGCGAGCTTGGGGTTCCGGGGTTCGGGGTCGGTCTCAGGGTTCAGGGTTCGATGGGATCGGCCTCGGATAACGGAAGTAGATCTTGGCGTTCCGGGAGGAGGTCTTGGTTCGGCGTCGGGGGCACATCGGATCCGCCCTGGTCGGTGCCGATCTTGTCGTTGCGAAGGTCTTGTCGGGTCCACACGGATCGGGTCGGATTTGGCGTTCGGGGTGAAGAACTTGGCATCCTCGAGGAAGTACTTGTCGTATCCGTGAAGAAGATCATCTCGGTCCACGGGGTCGGGCTTCGAAGCCAGGAAGGAGTACTTGGCGTTGCCGAGCGGAAGTCTTGATGGTCCTCGGGTCCGAGAAGATCTTGTCGCGCGGTGTCCGGGTAGGCGAACTTGGGAACGGCGCCAGGGTTCGGGGTGTCGAGGCTTGGTCTTCGGGTCCGGGAAGAAGCTCTTGGCGTTTCATGTTGACGTTCTTGGTCCGAGGTCATCGGTCCCCTCTCGATGATCTTGGGGTTTGCGGCTCCACTTTCGATGACGACCTTGTTTTGATTGCCGGAGCCCTCGGAAGATCTTGTCGACGTCATTGTTGCCCTTATGCAGCGTCTTGTTCTCGTACGCCGAAAGGTCTCGAATACGGCAACACAACAACACCACACCGAAAACAACAGGGCGCATGCACACAGGAGACACCAACACGTGCTCTGGATGCTTGCGAGAGAAACTGCGGCCAGAAACGAGCGCTCGGCTCCAAGCTGCAGAGGGCGGTCTCGGCGGGATCGGCGAGGGGCGGCGACCATGCCCTGCTCGGGGTCATCGGAGGGCGGCGACTGGGCGATGAGGGCGCGGCCAAGGCCGGCCAGGGCCACGCGGGGGCGACGAAGGGCGTTCCACGGCGCGCGTCTGCGAGGCGGCACCGGGGGAAGGGAGGACGCGGCCGGTGCTGGCGACGGAGAAGGCCGCGGGGAAGGAGCTCGCTGACGGGGCGGAGGCCGGTGGACGCGGCTGCACGGATGGGCTCGGCGGCGGGGCCCTGCTTAGACAGCGGAGGCGGGCGCCTGAGGGGGAGCCGCGGGACGGACGGAGGATGGGCCGGTGGAGGAGGTCGACGGGGGCGCCGGGGCACCGCGGCGGCCCGCTGCAGCGGAGGGCGACGGCGATGGAGATGAAGGCCGGGGGCGGGGCGGACGGGGAAGGGAGACGGGGTCCGCAGGGCGGCGACCTGAGCGAGAGGATGGCCGCGGGGAGGACGGCGCTCGACCGGAGCAGAGGAAGGGGAGGGCCGACGGCGGGGTTGCAGGGAGGGCAGCGCGGGGTCGTCGGGTGAGAGAGGAAGGAGGGAGAGAGAAGCGGGACAAAGGGCCAGGGGTGGGCAGGTGGGACCCGGGGGCAGTTTGTGGACAGAGAGGGAGAGGTCGGTCTGTGGGAGGTGGAATCCGGGGGGGAGATGGGCGCGTCGGGTGGGTCTGGTGGGACCTGTAGGGGTGAGGCTGGGGGACGGGTGGGTCGGTGTGAGGTGGAGGGAGAGGGGTGTTTGGGGGTGAGGTGGCAGTGGGAGAGTGGTTGGGAGGAGAGAGAGGATGAGGTGGCAGCCAGGGATTGGTCCGGGTGAGGTGGCCGGAGGGTGGGTAGATTAGGACTAGGTAAGAAAAGGTTTGGGGTGGGGTCTAGGCTGGACCGATTTTATTCTGGGGTGGTCGTTCGGGTCGATTCGGCCCGTTCGACTGCCCCACTAAAAATAATTAAATATTTTATTTATTTCAAATAGGCTTTTGCAAACCGATAGCAGACAAAACAAAATAATCCGGAGACCCTGGTTTGCGATTGAACAAGGACGGGGCGTTTTAGAAAATAAAAACAGGTTTTTCCGCAATAGTTTTATGCAAGCAAAATGCAATGTGATGACGATGCTCAAAAGCAATGTGGCATGATGACATGAGCATGCGTCATGATGATGCAATGCACAAAAACAACGCGATTTTCTAGTAGTGGTTTTGCGGGGCGCCACACAGACTATGAGGAGGACTATGAGGAAGATGGACAGCAGGACGGCTACGACAACTAGGATCATCTCCCATCATCAGCATTGCCTGTGACACTAAAGATGGATCCCACTACTACACTTATTATTCTACTGCTTGTTTGTATTAAGACTGGATCATGAGATCCTTTATTTGTGTAAGACCTTATTATGGTTTGTAATGGATGATGTACTGTGATATCCAATCTGTTATGTCTCACAAAAATGGTAATCCTAGGATTGCGATGTATGGCATAACAAGCATCTAGGATAAAAAATCCAGGTGTTGAGAAGTTGGTATCAGAGCCATCCTGACCATAGGAGACCCTAGTTAGAATGGATGTCCGAACAAAAACTTAGTTTCAAAACAAAAGAAGTGAGTATTTATGAAAACTTATTCCCACTCTTATCATTGATTCTTTCAAAAAAATACATGTTCCTCAAAAGCTCTTATAGTACTACATAAAATTTGACACACCTGATCACCTCACTAACTTACTCATCCTAAATTCTTATAGATGGAAGTTCAGTATTACAAGTTCTACCAATTGGTCAACGGAGGCCAACTGATCTTTGAGAGGGATCTAGATGCACTGTTAGAGTATTTGGAGCGCCCGCATCTGGAATTCTTTGGAGCTCAACTCAAGGATTACCCAGGAGGAGATCTACAATGGCTGATAGTTGCAGATCTCAGAGGCAAAATGGAAGCACCCCTTTCTGAGAAGATCCAATTCATCGTGCGAGAGAACAACTGGCTAGATGGATTAGCCAGGGCGATGCATGAAGCTATTGCTCGTCTGTGCGGACAAAACATCAACTTGATCCAGGGAACTCGCTTTGCTCACTATGCAAGGCGTGATTCTATGGGAATGCCATTGGAGATGCCAAGTCACCCAGAGATGAAGCGCCAGGTGGATAATCTTGACTTCCTACTATATAATAGGCAGAAGGAACTGGACAATGCTCGAGCCTACGCCAACCACAACCTTGCCATTGCCGCCAAGAAGGACCAGACTCTCCCCATGCTCGTCAAGGATCGCCAATCACTTTGTCGTCAACGCGAGAAGAAGGATCGCACCATCGCTCGTCTTCGCAAGAAAGTGGCCGACCTCGAGAAGACCATCCGTGAGCAAGAAGTCCAGCTTGAAGCAAAGGAAGAGGAAGAAGGTGAAGACATCCAGGGAGATCCTCACTCGTACCTCAGTGATGACAATGACTACCTGGAGGATGATGCCATGGAGTTCTACACTGATGATGATGATTCCGACTTCATTGATGATGAGTAGATGCACTTGATCACTACCGTAGGAATGAGTTGTATCGGTCCCACTGTATTGTAGTTTCACAGAATGGTTCTTAAAACCATCTGTTTTCTATTTGTGTGTGGTGTGTGTTTGTATTGTGTGCTTGAATGAATGAATGAATGAATGAATGAGAAGGAGTTAGTTTGAAAAACCTGAGTCAAACTCAAAGTTTAATGCTTTTGAAACAAAACCATGAACCTTAGAACTTTCCCTCTTATCTCATTATCTATGTCAATCTTCAGATGCCTCGTGGAAACCAAGGAGGAAGCAACTCATCGCAGGACCCGATGTTGCAGATTCTGCAGATGCTAGTTTCAGACCGTGAAGCTAGTAGAGCCGAACGTCAAGCCAACCTAGCCACTCTTCAACAGATAGCTCAGATGGCCCACAATAATCAAGGCCATGGAAACCAAGATCACCATGGATCCAAGCTTAAGAACTTTGAGAATACCAATCCCCCTATTTTTAGCCAATCTGAAGACCCGTTAGATGCGGATGACTGGCTGCAAACTATGGAGAACAATCGGGAAGTCGCAAGAGTTGAAGCCAATGAGATGGTACTGTTTGCCACCCACTATCTGGTAGGAGATGCAAGAGCCTGGTGGAATAGGACCCGTACCATGAACCACGGTCAAATGATGACGTGGGAAGTATTTAAGATCAAGTTTAGCCGCACCCATGTGCCACAAGGTTTAGTCACTAGAATAAGAGATGAGTTCAGAGAACTGAAGCAAGGCAGGATGACGGTAGTTGAGTACCGTGACAAATTTCTGTCACTAGCTAGATATGCCCCTGAAGAGATCAACACTGAAGCCAAGAAGAAGGAAAGATTACTGAATGGATTGCATGATGAGATGCAGACTGTCTTAGTCAACATCCGTTTTGAGGACCTAGAAGAGCTAGTTGACTCTACCATCCAGATGGAAGGGAAGATCAACCAAGCCAATGACAACCGCAAGCGTAGAATGATGCACTAGAGTGGATCCAACAATACCTAGAAGTATCGCCCCAATCCAGCTGCAGGATATGTCCCGAGAAACACTAGACCCCCGATGAACCGTCCAAGCTACCCCAATCATAGCGGAGGAAACATGAAGTCTGGAGGAAACAACAACAACCCCGACAACTCCAACAATTTCAACCATGCACCACCCAAGTTCAACAACAACAATACTGCCCCAAGGACTGGAAGCAATGTTGTGCCTGTTGTAGCCAAATACAAGTCCCAGATTACTTGCTTTGAGTGCGGAGTCAAGGGTCACTACTCCAACGAGTGTCCCAATAAGCTTGCAGCCACCACCAATGTGAATGCCCCAGCTCAGTAGCAGCGCTGTGTTCAGCCTGGAAGGAGATTTTCCCCAGGGAATTCGCTCAACCGCAACGGCCGTCTGTTTCACATGAATGCTGAAGAAGCCCAGGAAGCGCCCGATGTCGTGCTTGGTATGTTTTCTGTTAACTCAGTGTTAGCAAGAGTGTTGTTTAATTCAGGAGCATCGCACTCATTTGTTACAGAAGAATTTGCATGCACTAATAAGATTCAACCAACAAAATTGAAGCATGTTATGATAGTTCAAATACCTAGTTCAACCACCAAAGCTAGAAAAATTTGCAAGGCTGTACCTATCAGAATCCATGAGATAGATTTTTATGCCAATCTAATAGTACTCGGAACCAATGGTTTGGAAGTAGTACTAGGAAAGGATTGGATGTCGAAACATAGAATTAGTGGAGCTGAAGAAGCAACTTGATGCTATGCTGGCGAAAGGCTTGATTCAACCAAGCGCATCGCCATGGAGATCGCCTGTTCTGTTTGTGGACAAGAAAGATGGAGGTAACCGTTTGTGCACGGATTATCGGAAGCTGAATGATGTCACCATCAAGAACAAGTACCCACTGCCAAAGATAGAGGATCTGTTTGATCAGTTGACTGGTGCCAGAGTGTTTTCTAAGATTGATCTTAGGACTGGTTATCACCAACTCAAGATTCGTGCAATGGATATTCCAAAGACCGCCTTTACCACCAAATATGGATTGTATGAGTATACAGTCATGTCTTCTGGATTAACCAATGCCCCCACTTATTTCATGAATCTCATGAATAAGATTTTTATGAATTTCCTAGATAAGTTTGTCATTGTGTTTATCGATGATATTCTGATATATTCCAAGTCCGAAGAAGACCATGAGCTACACCTGAGAACCATCCTTGAAACCCTTAGAGAGCATCAGTTGTATGCCAAGTTTAGCAAATGTGAAAGTTGGTTGAAGGAAGTAGGATTCATATGACATATTGTGTCGGCAGGAGGAGTCGCTATTGATCCCGCCAAGATCAAATATTGAAGCATGGAAAGCCCCAACCACTCAAACCCATGTCCGTGCATTTCTCGGATTAGCGGGATATTACCGCAAGTTTGTTGAAGGATTTTCGAGCATCGCAAGACCGATGACCCAATTGTTGAAGAAAGATAAGAAGTTTGAATGGATCGACAAATGTGAAGCAAGTTTCCAAGAGCTCAAGAAGATATTGATTTCAGCCCCAATATTGATTATGCCAGATATCAAGAAGCCTTTGATGTGTACTGTGATGCATCCAAGATTGGTCTCGGATGTGTGTTGATGCAAGAAGGCAAAGTCATAGCGTATCTTTCTTGACAACTGAAGCAACATGAGAAAAACTACCCAACCAATGACCTTGAACTAGCAGCTGTAGTTTTAGCCTTGAAGACATGGCGTCATTACCTTATGGGTAACCGCTATGAGATTTATTTGGATCAAAAGAGTTTGAAGTATATTTTCACTCAGAAGGAGCTGAATATGAGGAAAAGGAGATGGATAGAGTTAATCAAGGATTATGACCTTGACATTCACTATTACCCCGGAAAAGCCAATGTGGTAGCGGATGCTCTTAACATATTGTTGTGTAGATTAAACACCATGATCGAAGAAGCCCAACCAAGTTTGCATGAAGAGTCAGAGAAGTTTAGAACTGAGCTAGTTAGCAAAGGATTTTTAGCTAGCATTGAACTTCAACCCACGTTGATCAGTCAGATCAAGGAAGACCAGAAAGGAAATGCAAGTATCGATGGAATCAAACGTTGTATCAGTTCAGAAAAGGTACCTTAATTCACCGAAGATGAAGAAGGAGTTTTATGGTACAAAGGACGTATCTGTGTGCCAGCAGATTCTGAGCTGAAGCAAGTTATCATGCAAGAAGCTCATGATACTCTTTATTCTATCCACCCTAGAGGAACAAAGACGTAGCATGATTTGAAGGAGTAATTTTGGTGGCACATAATGAAGAGAGAAATCGGAAGCTACATAGCTAAGTGTGATATCTGTCAGAGAGTCAAAGTGGAACATCAGAGACCCGCAGGACTTTTGCAACCATTGCAGATTCCAGAATGGAAATGGGATTCTGTTGGAATGGACTTTATCACTGGTTTGCCTACATCTAGTAGGGGAAATGACTCTATCTGGGTCATAGTTGATAGACTATCCAAAGTAGCCCATTTTATACCTGTCAATACCACTTACCAGAGTTTGAAGCTAGCAGAGTTGTACATTGCTAGAGTTGTCAGTTTGCATGGAACCCCCAAGACCATAGTGTCGGATCGAGGAACCAAATTTACCTCAAGATTTTGGCAGAAAGTCCAAGAAGGATTATGGACCAAGTTTAATTTCACACGACACGTTTTATCACCCATGAACCGATGGATGATCGAAGAGTCAACCAAATCTTAGAAGATATGTTGAGAGCTTGTGTGTTAGAATATGGATCAAAATGGGAAGATTGTCTGCCTTTCGCAGAATTCTCATACAACAATAGTTATCAAGCCAGTTTGCAAATGGCCCCATTTGAGTTCTTATATGGAAGGAAGTGTAGTACCCCTTTGAATTGGTCGTAAGTAGGAGAGAGTCTGATTTTCGGACCCGACATCCTACGATAAGCCGAAGAGAAAGTTCACAAAGTCCATGAGCACCTCAAGACCACCCAATCCAGACAAAAGAGTTATGCTGACAAGAGACGTCAAGACTTAACCTTCAATGTCGGAGATTTTGTGTATCTCAAAGTTTCACCATTGAAGGGAATGCAGCGCTTTCAACTAAAAGGAAAGTTAGCCCCTAGATATATTGTACCCTTCAAGATTCTGAATCACCGAGGAGAAGTATCTTATCAACTGGAACTGCCAGAGGAGATGTCAGCCATCCATGATATGTTTCATATCTCGTTACTTCGGAAATGCCAAGAAGTTTCGGAGAAGACCGAAGTGTTCAAGAACATCGATCACCCAACCATAGATATCAACAAGGATCTGACGTATCATGAAGTACACATTCGTATCTTGGAGGAAGCCTTCAGAACCACCAGGACCCGGAGTATCAAGTTTCTCAAGATCCAATGGAGCAACCATACCAAAGAAGAAGCTACCTGGCAGCGAGAAGATTACATTAGGACTGAGTTTCTAGATCTCTTTAGTTCCTAGTTTTTCTTAAATCTCGGGACGAGATTTTTTTTTAAGGAGGGAAGGTTTGTAACACCCCAAATCTTCTAATCAAGATTATCAATTCTAATCACCCAATTTAGGGTTAACAAAAACTTTTATTAAGAAAATGAATATGAATGCATGTGTGTTTGCATTAGTATAGAATTGAGTGTATGTGCCATGCTTGATTGTTCTAAAGGATGTGAAATGGTTTAAAAGTGAATGCCACGTCATCTAGACCATTTGCAAACAAAATCCAAAGAGAAAGAAATCAAATAAGAATAAATAAACCAAATGGTCATTTTGCCCATTTTAAACCACTAGGCCACTTTAGGTGTTCCTAGAAAAGAATTTGTAACAGAAATATTTCTATTTCTTTTCACCCCTTGCTAGACCAAGTAAAAGTGTATCAAGGCCCACTTTACAAACTTACAAAAACATCTAGAAAATCAATTAAATGGACAATGGGAGTTTGAATCTCATTCATATGGGAAGATCACACTTTTTCAAAAACCTACCAAATCAATTCCCCTTGACCTCTCCAAGCAAACCTAGTCTCTCAAGCTTAATCTAAGATCACTCAAAAATTTTGAATCAAAAATTCAAAAGTAAAATTCATGCGGCCATTAACACAAACACTTGGTAGGCCAGATAAAACTCTAGCCTAACTTCACTGTTTAAACAGTAATTAAATCACCAATTGATCTCCCCTTAACTCCCCTGTCCCCCCTAAGTCTAACCAGCCCCAGACCAGTCCCCCCCTTCGTCGTGGAGCACAGTGGTGTGCTGCCGGTTTTTGGTCGTCACCGGCCGACGACGGCCAACTCGCACCAAACAGCCCCGCGCCCAACCAGGATGTCTAGGAGCATCGCCGCAGCCAACCACCACCCCCTGTCAAGCCCACGATCACAGCCGAGCCATGGACCACACTAGCACCGCCGCGCACCGCCTCTCTTCACCATGTCTAGAGCGCGCCAGTGCGCCGTGCCCGACCAGCCCCGCCAGCTCGCGCCTTGCCCTCACCGCACACTCGCAGCCTCGCCATGATCACCGCACCCCGGCAGACACCCCCGTTCGCTGCCGCACGCTGCCGCAAACACTTCTGCCTCCGTGCGGAGCACTGCACACTGCCTACCGAACCACGCCGCCCCACGTCGCGCCTTTAAGTCCGAGAGAACCGCAAGGAGACACCACACCGTCCTACGCCCTGGCCCATGCCATTAGCCGCCTGTAGCAATGCCACCGCCGAGCTCACCGCCGCACCGCTCGGTCCCCTCGCCGCGCTATAAAAGGAGGCCACCCCCGCCTCCATTCTCCACACCACCTTACTCCCCACTCCTCACTGACCTTCCCCACTTCTCCCCAGAGCAAGGCGAGCACCACCGCGCCGGAATTTCACCGGACCCACCGCTGCTGGAGGAGAAGGGCACCAGCGATTCCGACCACCCCAAGCCCTGCCATGACCGCGCCTCGCCTCGCCGTTGTCTACCACGTCGATTGCCCCCGTCGCCGACCCTAGCTGGAGCCCAGGTGAGCCCCGTGAGACCCCCACCACCGCGCTAGGTCACATTCCTCGCCGGAGCTGTTCGTCGTTGATGATGACGCTCGGCCGTTGGATTAGAATAGGATTGCACGACTCAAATTCGCTTACACTGTTTAGCTTATAAGTAGTAGCTGACTAGTGGGGCCATTCTGTCAGCAGCCCTCTGTTCTACGTAGTGTAACTGGGCCGGCCCATTTAGCTTTCCCGCGCTGGCCTGGAAATTCAAATAATTGTTTTTCCAATTTAGTTAAAACCCTATTCTGTCCACAGATTCAAAAATCAATTCAGAGAGTTTCACTTAACCAAATTACATGATTCAAATTTTGCCAGAAAGGAAATTAAAATATCTATCCAAGCCCGTTGGATTTAAATCATTTAGAGTAGAGATAATCTTTAGTAAAAATAACAAGACAGAGACTTTTGCAACTTCAAACATTTTTCAAAAATCAACCATAATATCTTTTGAGTTGATTCCAACTCTCAAAAATCACATTTGATAATACCTATCTGAATATGTAAAACTATCTAGGTTTCCATGTAGTGACTATGGACTAGTACCAAAAGAATGCTATTAGGGCATTTCTAGTCACTTTAAATCTATCAAATGTTAATATTAAACTTTATAAAATGTGACCAACCCTTTGAATCACATTCCCATGTATTAGAATATGTGGTGATGACAGGTGTCCACATGATCCCATATTTTAATTGGAGAATATTAAATCTTAATTAATTTCAATGAGTAGAAATTACTTTTCTCAAATAAGATAAATAAAACTAGTTCTTTATTTCATGTGATGTTTGTGATGATGCTAGATCATCAAGTGTGAGACTTAGTGTGCTGAATAAACTTAGTTAAGTATTTTTTGGTGATTGTGTACCCCGTATTCATTTATAGACGATAGTAGCGACCAAGTCTACGAGGAGGAGGAGTTCTACCCCGAAGAAGACGAAGAAAACTTCAATCACTACACCAATCAAGGCAAGCTATTATTGGCAAGCTAGGATTATACAAGATAAACTAAGCAAGATGCATTAGGCATTCTTTGGTTATATAACTTTGATTTATACCAATCCCAAGTTTTACTTGCAAGCTTATTTCTTTTACTTTACTAAAGTTCTTTACTTTTAGTATAGGTAGCATGAAATTATTTCTTTACTTTTAGTTATTTCTTTTAATATAGGTAGCTTATTTATTTACTTTACTAAAGTCCATTTGTGGTTATATAAAGAGTATAATTCTAGGCCTATCTAGTTATACTTAGATGTCATTCTATGGCATGAAATTGAAGATTAGCACCTTCATTAGTGAACACTCTTAACCTTAGTGGCTAATGCTAAGCATAAATACTTGATCACTTTAGATGGGAATACTTGGTGAAAATGATTATGAAAACCTTGGAATGATGAGTCATTCTATTGAAATGTTTTGACATGTATTGAGAAACACAAATGGATTTAAGGATGAAAATGTTGAGGCATGAGCCTTAGCCCTTTATAAAAACTGATGGTTGGTTTTGGATGCGATACCATTCCAATTTTACCGTACAACCACAATACCTGAATTGGGTATCGCCGGAAGTTTATATGCATTAGTATGGGTTCCCTCGCGGAAGAGGTTTGAGTTGAGGCTACCTCTTGATGATGTCCACCTATGCAGTGCCCAGGATGGCAGATGTCCATGGCTGGGAGGCCAAGCTCAAAGGGGAGGTGCCTATACTAGAGTGTGTAATTGAAAGGTTATGATTGATTATCCGCATACTAAGTATGATGATTCAGGGTTATCCCTGACGGATGTATCGAATTTTGTGGTGAAAGTGTACCACCTCTGCAGAGTGTCAAACTATTCGAATAGCCGCGTCATGGTCATGGACGATTAGTGGCCATCTTACATTGTTCCGTCGTCAGATGTTTTCAAAATGACTTGTGAAGTGAACTATGATTTTGACTTGACCACACAGGGTTGTGAATATGAAAACTAGGTTCCCAACTTAAAGTGGTTTAGAACTTTTACTTAGTTTTCTTTACTTCTAAAATCAGTTTAGATAAACCTGCCTTTTTCAAATAAACTTAGAGCTTAGGATTCCTACTAGAACTACCTTACTTGTTATTGATAGTTTGCGAGTACTTAAAGAGTACTCATGGCTTTGTCCCTGGCTATTCCCGTGGCCAGACTATGAGGAGGACTATCAGGAAGATGGACAGCAGGATGGCTATGACAACTAGGATCATCTCCCATCGTCAGCACTGCCTGTGACACTGAAGATGGAGCCCACTACTACTCTTATTATTCCACTTCTTGTTTGTATTAAGACTGGATCATGAGATCCTTTATTTGTGTAAGACCTTATTATGGTTTGTAATGGATGATGTACTATGATATCAAATCTGTTATGTCTCGCAAAAATGGTAATCCTGGGATTGCGATGTATGGCATAACAGGCATCTGGGATTAAAAATCCAGGTGTTGACAATCTACTTGGCCAAGATAGCTACTAACAACGAAAAGCATGCAAGATCATAAATAATATAGACATGATAGAATCAATAATCAATCTGAAATAGCATCTTAATATCCATCGGATCCCCGCAAACACAACATGTAAGATTACAAATAGATCTTGATTATGAACGAAGCTCACAAGATCTAAACATGATAGCACAAAGAAGGAGAACCAACCATTTAGCTACTACATGGACCCGTAGTCCAGGGATGAACTACTCACACATCACACCGGAGGCAGACATGGTGATGAAGAAGGCCTCCAGGGTGATCTCTCCCCTTCGGCAGGGTGCCGGGAAGAGCTTCAGATCCCTCCTGATCTAGGGATGGAGATGACGGCGGCTACAGACTCTTTCATGGATTTTTGATCGGGTCCTTAGGTTTTTTACCCTGGGAGGCTTTTATAGGCGGAAGGGCAAGGTCGGTGGAGTACCAGGGGGCCCACACCCCCTAGTGGCGCGCCCCCTAGGCCATGCCGCCACCAGGTGTGTCCTCCCTAGTGCGCCACTTCGTCTCCCCTCCGGACTCCATGTTGCTTCGGGTAAAATATTGACTTTGGCTTTTGTCCGGTCTAATTCCGAGAATATTTCCTTACTAGCTTTTCTGAAACCAAAAATAGCAAAAAATAGGCAACTGGCATTGTGGCATCATGTTAATAGGTTAGTTCCAGAAAATGTATAAAAATACTCCAGAGTGTGGACAAAACATAAGAAAGTAGATACTAAACAAGCATGGAACATCAAAAATTATAGATACGTTTACAACGTATCACATATGTTTGTTGTGTGTGTGAATTGTCCTTTGTATACGGAAGGTCCTGTATTTTTTGACTGCCCTGCTAGATACTGTGTGATTCAGCAACTCCATCCACGCCTACTCAGGCGTCGGAATTGAACCCATCTTTGTCTAGGTTGGGTGCGTCCGAGACTGTTATTGTTCGTGCGATTGATCCGCCGCTGTATGCAGAAAAATTGAGCAGGTGAAGAGAGTTGAGGGTAAATTTCGGGTTGTCCAAGCAATGGTGGATGTACCTCAGTCGAAAATGCGCAAGGCACTAGACCGTGAAGCATATTCTTTGGATGAAATTTCTAGGGTGAGCGAGAAGATGCTGTGTAATTCTTCCGCAATATTTCATAGTGTTTCCTTTTTATTCGCAGAGGTTGACTTTTCCTTTTTTTACTTTAGGTATTCGATTGAGCGAGAGAGAAGAGACTCAACGTCTCGCAATCGAATCCATGCTCTGGTGGCTGCTTCTCAAAACACCAACACTGATTTTTGGATTAATCATCACTGTGCCTACTCGGTGGCTCTGCTTCAAGACTATGTATCATAGGTCGAGAAGTTCGTCGAGTGATCCCGCGGATCTTTGGCTATTGTATATAATGCAATGTTTCCCTGGGATCCTCAGCCCCAGAGCCTAGCTGATTTGATGGAAAAATTTCGGCAGGGTGAGGGGATTCATCACTTTGTGAAGCTCCAATTTGTGGCGGGTGCTGAGCTTGCACTTTCTTGGGTGCACGCGCACCATCCAATGCTAGATTTGGAGGTTGTGTCTCTGGGATTGCATCCCCCTCCCAGCGGTGGACTGGTTAGCATGACGCCTCATTACGCGGCTGGCAGGACAAAAGATGTTGTGCAAGTTCTCATTGCGAGCACGTATGACTATATATGGAACACATGCCTAGGATTATCTAGTACTTGGATGCCTTTTCTTATTTAGCTGCAATTGCCCTATGTTCTGATTGCTATGTGAATTGTCTTGTCCATGCAATGCCCGTCCATCCATCCCTATGCCTACCGCTTTTCGAAAGCGTCTTGTTTATTGCTATTATTCTTTGTCTTTACTTTACTGCTGCTGCTACTTTGCTATTCCTACTACAAAACTGTTGCTACTGATAAACTGCTGTGAACAAGATTGTTTCTAGGTGCAGCTGAATTGACAACTCAGTTGTTAAGTCTTATAAATATTCTTTGGCTCCCCTTGTGTCGAATCAATAAATTGGGTTTCACTTCCCTCGAAAATACTGTGATACACCCCCTATACTTGTGGGTCATCAAGACTATTTTCTGGCGCCGTTGCCGGGGAGCATAGCTTTATTTATCAAGTTCACTTGGATTCTCTACTGTTCGCTACTATCCATCCATCATGGGTAAGTCTCATGATGGCAAGGTTCCTATTTTACCATCCACTACAAGAAGAGGTACGGTCTGAACACCTCTATTGCTCTTGATTAACCATCTATTATGAGTAAGCTCGTTACACCACCACATACACATGCTACACACATTGCTACTACTGCTGAATCTGAAACTTCTGATGCTTATGATGCTGCTTCTACTATGCTTGATAAGGGTGGTTCATTAGGTCCTTTCCTAGATGCTACGATTGCTAAAACTATAGCTGGAAATACTGAAACTCCTAATGAAGACACTACTACACCTGTTAGTTCACCTGAGTCTAGTGAAAGTTATGATATTGAAGATTGTTATGTTGAGATGACCGATGAATTTATTAAAGAATGTAAAAACACCCATGATCGGAGCGCTGCTAAGAGTCTCCTTGAGAGGCGTACTATTAGACCCAAATTGTCTCCTATTGTAAGTTTGCTTCTTCTCCCATAAACATTAAAGATAAAGATTATGATTTCTCTCTCGATCTATCTTACATAGCTATTGTTGAGAAAGAACCTTTTTCTGGGACTAAGAATGAAAGTGTGGTAGCACATATGAATGAACTTTCTACCATGAGTGGCTTGTTTTCTGATGATATTAAGATGCATACTTACTTTGTTGCTAAGTTTTTCCCTTTTTCACTGAAAGGAGAAGCTAAAACTTGGTTTAGTAATTTACCTCCTAGATCTATTGATAGCCCTGATTGCTTGATTAGTACTTTCCTGTAGAAGTATTTTCCTCCTAGTGCTAGACATGCTATTTTGCAGGAACTTTTTGATTTTAAACAGGGAGAAAAAGAGATATTGCCTGAATCATGGGCAAGGTTTTGTGCTTTGATTCATGCACAGGCTGGAAGTCCATTACCTAAGAATGAGCTTCTTGATATATTTTATAATGGACTAACTGAAGAATCTAGGACATACCTAGATAGTTGTGCTGATTGTGTTTTCAGGAATAGGACTCCTAAGGAAGCGGAGGAATTAATTGCTAAAATAAGTAAGAACTATGAAGATTGGAATCCTCCTGAATAAGCTATACCTGAAGTAATTGTACCTGAACCTACTATACCAGTGCCTATTCCAACATCAAAGAAGAGGGGAGTTATTGAATTAAAAGATGAAGTGATGAAGGAAGCTAAGAAATGTCTTAAGGAGAAGGGAATTAAAGCTGCAGATGTCAAGAATTTACCTCCTATAGAAGAATTATGTAAGCCTATTCCCTACTCATCCACTATCAAGGTACACTCTCTCCAACACTTTGATGAAGGTGATATCCCTTACTCTAAACCTCCTGATCAATGCTTAGAAGAATTCAATATCTTTATTGTTAAGCAATATAATTTTAGTAAAAGGGTGCAAAATCATCTAATGGAAAACACTAGAGCTATTGTTGAGTTGAAGGATATTGTGGAAAGAACCACTAATGATTTTAAAATGATTGTTAAACAGTTTCAAATGGTTCAAACTCAAATAGATCAACTCATTAAAGTGGAAAAAGACTTGCTAGTTAATGCTTCTAAAGAAAAACATGCTTATGAAATTAGAACTAGAAGTGGTGCTGCTACCCAGGATCCTCTATATCCTGAGGGGCATCCCAAAAGAATTGAGCAGGATTCTCAACAAGCTGAAAATAGTGGCTCTACTCGTAAGAAAAGGAAAAAGAAAAATAAAACTGTTGTAGAACCCTCTGAACCTGCTATAGATCCTAATAGTATATCTATCTCTGATGCTGAAACTGCAAGTGGTAATGAAGAAAATGAAGCTCCAAATGATGAAAAAGTTGAAGAAGAACCTCAAAAGCACACTAAGAATACTAAATACACTAAAGAAGATTTTATTTCTAAGAAACATGCTAGTGAAAGAGATCCTTGGGTCCAAAAACCTATGCCTTTCCCTGATAAGAAACACAAGTCAAAGGAAGATGAACACTATAATAAGTTTTGTGAGTGGATGAAACCTTTATTCCTGCAAATTCCTTTGACTGATGCTATTAAATTGCCTCCTTACTCAAAGTATATGAAGGATATTGTCTCGAATAAAAGGAAGATCCCTAATGAAGAAATTTCTACTTTGCTTGCTAATTATTCCTTTAATGGTAAGGTTCCTAAGACACTTGGAGACCCAGGGATTCCAACTATCCCTTGCTCTATTAAGAATAGTTATGTTAGAACTGCTTTGTGTGATTTGGGAGATGGAGTTAGTGTTATGCCTTTCTCTCTCTATAAGAGACTTCAACTTGAAAAAATAATACCAACTGATATATCTTTGCAAATTGCTGATAAATCTACCACTATTCCTATTAGTATATGTGGGGATGTACCTGTTCAAGTGGCTCATAATTGCTTGATATTAACTGACTTTGTTGTGCTTGAAATGCCTAAAGATGATAATATGTCTATTATTCTTGGGGGACCTTTTCTTAATACTGCAGGAGCTGTTATCAATTGTAATCAAGGAAAGGTGACTCTCAATGTTAATGACAATGAACACACTGTATATTTCCCCAAGAAGATTGAAAGGACTTATGGTTTGAATTCAATTGAACATGTTGAGGGCATTCAAGTTGGAGAAATATATTGTCCCATACCAAGAGAAAAATTTGAAACTATTATGATTGGGACCATTGCTATCAAGGTTGAGGTAAATAATCATTAATGGAATACAAAGCTTTGTCTCATATGAAATTTTTTTGGTAACAAGACCTGATCAACCTTGTTAACAAAAGGATTTCATTGAACAAAACAATGTTTTCACCGTGATTATCCCTGTTTACTTTTATTCTATCCATTTTAGTTTTTGCTTTCGTTTAGGCTCCTTTTTGTTGTTAGTTGCTTGCATGTTAGAGTGGCTTAGAACTTCTGTAGTTCTAGCCTTGTTTTGTCATTGCATCATTTCCAAAAAAAATCTGTCTGTCAGAAAATCATTCTTCTATACCTAAAAAATGCCCAAAAATAAAGTGTCTCGAAAAATTCCAGAAAATTCATATTAAATTTTTACGTGAAAAACAGGGCAAAGGAGTTCCTGGAGGGTACCAGGGGGACCCACCAGGCAGGCTCACCACCTGGTGGCGCGGCTTGCCCTGGGTGGCGCCATGCCATGGTGTGCGCCACCCCTAGCCCTCCACTAACTCTCTCACCTGCCACTTTCTTCTCTCTCCCGAGTAAGCTCTAGTTCATTGCTCAAAATCGCGTTCTTGCTGTGCTTGCTCTCGATTTTTTCGATCTCCTTGCTCAGCCCATCTTTGTTGATGAAATTTGGAGCACTTGTTCCCTGGTATGTGACTCCTCCCCTTGTCCAAGTAGATTTGTGTTTAGTGGATTATATCTTGAGTATTTTGCTGTTGTAGGTGATAGGTTATGAGAGCTTGTAAGCTTGTTTGATGCTTAGAGATATAGTTTTGATGCATGTTTAGGCCTCTTACAAGTCCCTATGAGTAGAATCCTTCATTTTATTCACTTTGCAATCACTTGTTTAATAGGTGTTTAAATTTCAGAATAGAAGATGAATGAGCATCAACTAAACCAACATGAACTATGGGTGCCTGAGATCATGAAGGTCCACCGGAAGGAGGAAGTTTTTCCTTCCATTTATCCATGTTCTGAGTTCATGAGAGCTGCGAGAATTCTCCAAGATTTCCACACTTTGGTTTCTAATGCAGGGTTGGAGCACTTTTTTGAAGATGAACATTGTCAATTTTTTAAGCTAACCATGTCTGTGGTGCAGGACTTTCAATTTAGTCACTCTTTCCCTAACCCCATGGTCCACTACAAAATTTACAATATTGCTGTCGACCTTTCTCTCGATGACTTTTGTGCAGCTATTAAGGTACCTCAATGGGGATCATGTAGAAGGATTAGGAGTGACCTGAACCACTTATGGATTTATATGCAGAAATTTGCCAAGGGAGCAGCTTCTCGAGGGAGAGTGGAAAAATCCATAACATTCATCTTCCCTCCATTCGCTACTTTGCCTACTTTATTGCCAAGTGTGTTCTTGCTAGGAAAACTGCCAATAAGTTATCTTCATATGATATAGCATTCATCTCTCCTGCTCTTAAACGAGATAGGTCTTACAACTTGGGTGCTTTGATAGCTTTCCGTCTTGCTGCTAACTACGAGAAAGGTGGAATTTGTGGAGGCCTCGTTGCTTCTCGTTTACTAGCATTGCATGGTTTAGTGCCTCATCATCTAGACCTACAGTTCCCCATAGAAAGGCTTGATTTTAATTCCATGATACAGCATAAATTTGTTTCCTCGTGGGCTAGTTTAATGAGTTGTCTTATGAAATAACCTTTCTCAAAGCTGGTTGGAGAAAGAGCAAGTCCGAGTGTGTTGTTCTTTTGCTTGCGCCTGTTTTGTTTAACCTTGATAACTGGGAAGGATGGTTCCTCACTGAGGAGGAGCTTGACACGTACTTGGGAGAGCTCTCCCAACAGGAGAAGGATAATGGAAGGGAAGTCACAGATGATTTGGTCCAGCCCTCGAATGAGGGGGAGTCTTCATATCTGCAGCCTGCTTATGATTTGGGAGCTTCTTCTTCTTCCCACGGGCCCAACTACGACCATTCTTATCATGATCCTCCTGCTTGGAACCCTTACCCGTATCTGGATTGATACCCACTTAGGCCAAAAGCCTAAGCTTGGGGGAGGTATGCCGACACCGCACTCATATCCTCATCATGTTGCGTCGGTACTTTGTATATTCATGTTTTGTTTTATTTTTAGTTTTCATTCTTTCTTTGCTTTTGCTTTCTAAAACATAGAAAGACCAAAAGAATATTTCTGTGGTTTCTCTTTGGTTTGCTTTTTCTTTCCGCCTTGGTTTGTTTTTCCCTTTTTTCTTTGTATGAACTATTCGAAAAACCCAAAAAGATTTTGCTTTGCTTGTTTTTCCTTTTTGGTTCTTGTTTTAAAAATCGAAAACAACAAAAATATTTGTCGTTCCTCTTTGGCTTTATGAGTTGTTGCAGGGTTCAACAGTCCTCAGTGGATATTGGTTTCATATTAGTATTCAAGCCACACAAGTGAAGAGCAATAATGAGGATTAATGACAACTTGAGGTGTGAGGCTGGTAACGAACTCTATTTGTTTTCATTTTTGTACAGATACTCGTCATTGTGGGCATGTTTAGCCTATTCGTGTAGGGTGTATGTTATTTATGGATGCTTAGTAGTTCTTGCTTTCTTATGATTAGTCCCAGCTTGCTAATAGTTTGTAGCATGTCATATGAATGTTTTCTTGCATTACTCTATTCATAACTTGGTATGACACCGTGGTATCCTCCTCTGAATGTTTCATTTGAATTGACTTGGTACATGCTCACGCATGCACATGACTGTAATAATCAGTTAAGCCTCGATGAATTGTTTTGCCTGGAGGATCTTGAATCACTTTCATGCCATGTTTAGTCCTGTTTTGTTGCAAGCATGATTATGACAGCTATTGCTCTCTCGTTTGTCGCTCCCTTACTATTGCTAGCCTTCACCTTCACTTAGTATGTTTTACTCATGTTTCCAACTCCCCAAAACTAAATATTGCCAAAGTGTCCACCATACCTACCTATTAGCATCATTTGCTACTTCCGTGCATATTCAATATGCCTTGTTTTCTTCCGAATAAAATGTTTGCTTGTTATGAGAAAGTTAGTTAGTAAAGCTCTCACAAATTTGATGGCACACTTTATTTTCTTGCATTTAATCAACCTGAACCATTGGGTCCTTCTTTGTTGCGTATATGCTTGCGCTTTATAAGTTGAAGTTAGCAGAACCATGTATCATGGGGAACATTTTTAACATTTCATTGGTACTTAGTACCTCGTTGATATCATGTTCTTTTGCTTATGGATCCCGGCGGTGTGAAATAAAAGTGGAACTTGTAAGATCATGGAGTTTGTATGTATGTTAGAGAAACGCCTGGGCCACTAGCCTAAGCCATGCCTAATCATGGTGGAAACTTGCAGCATAACCATAATAAGCATTCTATGAAGCATCCTCAATAAAAATCTATGCACATAGTAAATAAAAAGATCGTTGAGATGCTCATTGTCTGCTTGCCTTGTCATTTTGATTATGGGATAGCTCTTGTGTCATGTGCAAGGGGTACCCCGTTGGCGGTTCTCTATGATACGTATCTACTTACAATGACAAGAGCTTACTTGTGACTGAAGTTGAGTAGCATGAGGATCGGTCTTCGTAAGTAAGGGGCATGAGACTTCGATTTATAACTTGTCAAGCATATCCTCTTAGTTGTGTCACTTTAACCTTAACCATTTGAAGATGCTTATGATAGGGGCAATGAGAGCTCAAAGCTAACAAGTACCATACTTTTAGCATTTGGAAGCCTTTCAAACTATTCAAAACCTTTTCTTTGACTTGTTGAGTCTCCACATATTCTTTGAGCACCTTCTTTGTGCTTTTCTCAAAACTTGATTATTTGTGTTATGACTTTGATGCTTGTATCTTTGACATCTTTACTTATAGTCTTCACCTGAACTTCAGAGGTGCCTTAGATCAAAGGCAAGCGAGATACCACTCTATCATACCTTTTTATGAGCATTGTAATGTTGCTTATGTTTATGCTTCATGCTACTTATTATTTTTGAGTCGGAATCTCTTCATAGCTTGCAATGCCTATTAAGTAAACTTAGTTGCATACTCCTTATTATGAATTATCTAAGTAGTTGATCACATGCTGAGAATATATACATCATATGAAGCAAATGTGTTCGTGAAAGTTCTTTTATCGCACTGAGTTTTCAACTGAATTGCTTGAGGACAAGCAATAAGCTAAGCTTGGGGGGAGTTGATACGTCCAAAACGTATCTACTTTCCCGAACACTTTTGCTATTGTTTCTCCTCTAAACTTTTGTGATTTGGACGCAACTAATGCGGACTGACGCTATTTTTAGCAGAATTGCATTGGTGTCTACTTTTTGTGCAGAAAATCAACTATCAGGAAAAATCCCAGAAAATATGCCAAAAATCCTATTTCACCAGAAGACTCGGGAGCGAATCTGAGGCGGAGGGGGCTGGGCCAGCCACACCACACAGCCTGTGGGCAAGCCCATGCTACTCAGGGTGGTCAGCCGCCCAGACACCCCTCGGTCTCCTCTTCGCCTATAAAGCCTTGACCTAAAAACTCTAGGGGTTTTGGCGTTTTTCAGAAGGAGTTCCGCTCTGCCGCCACCAGTTCACGAAACAACACGAAACTCTGTTACGGCACCCTCTTGGGGAGACGGGGTGGAGGAGATCATCGCCATCATCATCACCATCGCTTCTCCATCGACCATCCATGTTCCCCCCATCTATGAGTGAGTAATCCCCTGCTGTAGGCTATGGGGATGGTAGGGATTGGATGAGATCGTTCATGTAATGGCATCAGATTGTTAGGGCATGGTGCCTAGTATCTTTTATTAGTACTTTATGACTTTGTTGCGACTTGTTGTGCTTAATGCTTGTCACTAGGGCCCGAGTGCCATGATTTCAGATCTGAACATGTTATTGATTCATTATGATAGTATTGTTTTTGGTCTTATCTGCAAGTTGTATACACACGTTGTTGTCGGAACCAATGGCCCAGTGGCGAAATCGGGATAACCGGAGGGAATGGCTTTGATGTGAGGATCACATGTGTTCACGGAGTGTTAATGCTTTGCTCCAGTGCTCTATTAAAAGGAGCACCTTAATTGCCAGTAGTTCCCTTGAGACCCCGCTGCAAACGGGCTGGCAGGACAAAAGATATTGTGCAAGTTCTCATTGCGAGCACGTATGACTATATATGGAACACATGCCTAGGATTATCTAGTACTTGGATGCTTTATCTTATTTATCTGCAATTGCCCTATGTTCTGATTGCTATATGAATTGTCTTGTCCATGCAACGCCCGTCCATCCATCCCTATGCCTACCTTTTCGAATCCCTCTTGTTGCTATTGTTAATATTGTCTTTACTTTACTGCTGCTACTACTTTGCTATTCCTACTACAAAACTATTGCTACTGATAAACTGCTGTGAGCCAGATTGTTTCCAGGTGCAGCTGAATTGACAACTCAGTTGTTAAGGCTTATAAATATTCTTTGGCTCCCCTTTTTCGAATCAATAAATTGGGTTTCACTTCCCTCGAAAATACTGCGATACAGCCCTATACTTGTGGGTCATCAGTCCATTGTGTCCATCGTTGTTTCGCCATCTTTTGTCATTATTGCGCCTATCCCTGTCTTCTTCGGGTGAACGGGCTCGCTTATTGTGTATCGCATCTTCTTTGTCAGCCCAGCAACTTGCCATGTCCATCAGCTGTGAGATTATTTTGGGCTTGACCCGTCCCATCTCTTCTATGAACTCTGGTCGATGAAGGCCATTGTTGAAGGCGTTAATTGCCCTTTCGTTGGATATGGCCTCAGCCGAATTTTTATAATGTTCCACCGCTAGATGAAGGCCTGTATTGGTTCTCCATATTTCTGTTTGCACAATCACAATTTCTCTAGAGACACAAGTCGCTTGAATGTGCAGTGGAAATTTCAGATGAATTTGTCTTCAAGATCGTTCCAGTTGCTGATGGAATCTTCAGGTAACTGTCTTAGCCATGATCGGGCGGCACCAGTTAGGTGCAGCTGTTGGCTCTACATTGCGGTGGCCTTGGATCCACCCTGTAATTTGAGGGTTGCCAAATAATCTGCCAACCATGCTTCAAGTTCTTGGAGGCTGTCGTACTTCTGATGATTGTGAGGGAGTTTGAAGTCCTTGGGTACTGGAGTTTTGCGAACCCGTCGGGTAAAGCTAGTGGCTCCACATAGTTCATACTCGTCCTTGCTTTCACCATCATAATATCTTCAACTGCTGTGCTCTTCTCTAGACCCGTCGTCTGTGATGCGTAATGTCGTATCTTGCGTCGTTTCGTGGCTCGGAGCCCAAAAACTGCACCCGATGTGGCGATCGTCGGGTGTGCCCCACCTACCAAGGGCTGTTGTGACGGCATGGGGATCTATTGGGTTATCGTGTGACTCCTTGTTCTGTTTGTGCAAGAGATTCTCCTACCATGACGAGGTTCATTAGAGCGGAGCGATGGAGAGCCGCATGAGGATCGTCGGGTGCGGATTGAGTTATGAGCAGATATGTTTGTGGAGCTACAATTGCAGCTTGTGTTGTTTTTTGCTTCGATGTGTCCTGTTGGATCTACTGACATAAATGACAAATCAAGTTCTCGATTCAATTTGTTTCTTTCAGCTTCGGGGATATTATGCAGCCATGAGGTTCCTTTTCTTGCCGGTGCTCCCCCAGTTACGCTTCCAGATCCTCGGGTAGAGCTTAGATGCGCCCGATGTAGGCTAGATTCGTTGGCTAGCCTTTTACTTTTGTCGAGTTGCCTCTGCATACTTAGGAGATACCTCTTCTTGTGATGAAGCAAATATTGATAGGCTAGTAGATCTTCGCGTGTGGCCTCAGCTGCCATTGGGACCACACCCAAAATTGCTCCCCTTGCCTTTTGCCATGCTTCGGCTGGTAGCCAGAAAGTTTGCCGCTCACCTCTGTGTGGTTCTCCTCCTCCTAGGATTATGCGGTTGTTTGTTGGGTCTCCTTCGTTTCCATGATCTCCTGCATTATCGTTTGAAAAAATATCATTGGGGTCAAAGATAGGGTTACTGTTAGAGTCATGATGAGTTGAGGCGTCCCTGATGATCACGCACACTTGGTGCTAAGTTATGTATAAACTACTGACGTCATCGTCGGATCTGAGGGAGACACTGTCTAGTGGATCAGTGAAATCCATTAGTTTCTGTTCTAGGTAGATTTCAGCCATCCAAATTCCAAAGTCGATACTTTTTTCCACTTTCTTCGGGTTCCGCGTTTACCGGGCTTGATCCACGTGGTAGAGTTGGCTGAGAGTCTGACCCGAAGGAGAGATAGTTGTAAAGACCATCAATATCCCCTAGATCTGTTGTGTTTTCAATGTTTTCTTCGTCTTTCTCCGCCTGGAGTGTAGCTTCTGCGGATGATCCGACAGATGATGTAGGTATCGCCATAGGCGCAAATTTTTCTACCAATGGTCCCAATGAGATCGGAGCCGAGAGGTGCGGTTCTTCGGGTTCCTCTACCTGAAAGAGGAAACTTCTGATGATGAGATCGGATCCGTCGTTGAAATCAGTGGGTACCGAGACAGGGGTGGGCGGGCATGGTGCCGCTTCTGTTGGATTGCTTCTTGATGAAAAGGGGTCTGCCGAATCCATGATTCCAGCGTTCAAGTTTTCCACAGACTGTGCCAATTAACAAGGGGTAACCTCGGCATGCCCATTGTTATGGACTTAGGGTTTCGTGTAAAAGAGAACGCTGGGGATTTCGTCGGATGTCACACAAACAAGGGAGTCGAAGTCGTTTGATTATCGATGGACAATGCTATTACAGATTGCTTGGGAGTTTTTAGTACTTCTCTATTGGCTCCTCCCAGCCTTATATAATACGCTGGGTCCTGAGGCTGTATAGGGATATGTTACATATTTATGATTACAACACCAATACAATATCAGTTTCTATTTCCTTATCTAGCAGAACTATGACTTCCGTCGGATGCTTCTTGGGCCGTCTTGTTTGGTCTTCATGGGCCGTGAGCCTTTCTGTAGCTAGGGTAACCAAACATAAGAACCCGGGTAATCATACCCATGTCAATAGTGATAATCTCGTCAGATAGTGACATGGGAATGCCCCATGGGTACCCTAGATGAGCCTATACGGTTTGGCCCAAGAGGAACCTTTGGGACAATTGAAGCCTAGCAAGGATTCAGGTGACCCAAGCCCAAGAAAATCCTTGAAGAACATGGCAAGGAATAGATAGAAATTTAAAGGGAAACCCCTAATTTGTAACCGACTTGGCCTGTTATCCTGAGACCTGGCCTTCCTATATAAAGGATAGGATGGAGCAGTGAGAAGGACAATCCACAACCCTAGTTTACACACTGCCATATTACATCTACGCACCCCCTGTAACTTTCGACTCCTCGATAATCAAAGAGCAGACAAGCAGGAGTAGTGTCCCTTCCAATGACCTAAACCTAGGTAAACCGCATGTCCCTGATGTGCTTGTTTTCTAGCCGATCGATGCCTCCACCGCTCCCCAATTCCTATAACCCAAGTCCATCAATGATAGGCATGGACGAGTTAACCCCTCGTCAGATAGTATATGCTTCATATGAAACTTACCAACTTGTTACCATTGTTACAATCTTATTGCCAAGAACATCTTAGTGATAATCCACTTGTGGTAGAGAGTAAGGTACTGTCTATTGGGCCCAAAGGTAACCATTTACAGGAACCACAAGATAAAGAGGAGGAACAACAAAAAGGTGAGGTTGAAAAATATTGGCACACTACAAATACTACATTTTTACGATGCCTCTCTCTCTCTAGTAATAATTTTTTATGAGGCCTTGTTCCTAGACACTCATGAGGAGAGCATTACTAATGATGAACTAAGATAGAACCTTGCTATGAATCTTTTGATGCTAATATGTAGGGACCTTATTTACTCCCTGTTTCACAGAAAGATTACTATGAAGTGTTCTCCTACAATGGTAACCAAGGTAAAATTTTAATAATTATATTTCAACCTTTAATCCCCTCACTGTAGCTACATAAGAAGGCATGCTCACCACACTTGGTGCATCCACACTCGCTTGGAAGCAATAACCTATTCATCAACAAGATGTCGATGCACCGCAAGAGGGTACAACTTCGAATGTACTCTACTATGAGATGCTCCAACCCTTTGCTAGAGGTAAGTACAAGTACACCTCGAATTGATATCCCCTGGGATGCATGTGGATGATTTAATGGAGCATTGAAGCCTAGCTATGGCTTTAAAGAAAGCGCTTCCGGGGAGGCAGTCCAAAAGTTTTTAGGTGTCTTTCTTAATTTTGTGTATTGAATCTAGTTGCATTCTTGTTGCATTAGCACTTGTATATATATCCATGATTTCCTATTAGAGTTGGTTTGGGACAATTTTTGAGAGGTAGAATTCTTTGTTGCTCTAATCATGTGTTGCTTATCTTGGTTAAATCTTTTCAACAAAAATATATGTATGCTTGGTTTGGATTCTAGACTAACGCTTCAGGTCTATAATAAAAATTTCGGAGAAAATAACTTGTTCTGGAGCTTACAATGAGTTTAACTAGAAGAAGTAGGGTCAGACCCGTCCGTACCACTCATGTGACATATAGGAAGAATTAGATTTTTTTCCAGAAAATCTACTAAAAGCTTAATGAGCATCGCTACGGTGGGATGCGTCCGTACCACCGGCCTATACCAATCACGCTATGAAACACAAAAGCTACAAAGACTTTCCAGAGGGTATAACGACCACCCATACGGGTGAAACTCGCCCGTACCACCCGGTCGTACCAACTCGATGGGAGCAAAAAATAGATAACAAAATAAGGAAAATATGAGGTGTTGTATGAGAACACGCCCGTACCACGTGCCCATACCAAGGAGCAGCACCGTGCATCAAGGCCAGGGAAGGGTATAACACTCTCAGATTGGCCCTATGCAGATTTCAGCGATTCCCACCAAACCTACATAGAAACGATTCAAGGATGCCCACCAGACACTTGCGTGCGGGTGGAAAATAAAGTAATATCATTACACAATAGTTCACGATAGAACCCACAGAACATATATATATATAACAACGACTCAATGAGTCAAGAATACAGATATACAATGCAAAGATCCAAATCACCTTGAAAATGATACGCATCCGAGTATGGATAGGAAGCAAATGGGGCTAACACTACTAGGAAATACCTTATCAGTGGCGCACATTTTTTCACTTTCAATGACGCATATCTGATGTGCCACTGATACGTCACCATTGATATTTATTTCTGTGGCGCATATTGAAATGCACTACAGAAATGTCAAATTTCTATGGCGCATATTGCCAATATGCGCCACAGAATTTTTTTTCCAAAATTCAAAAAAAGGCAGGCCAAATCTCTAATTTCCGTGGCGCATATGGCCAATATGCGCCACAGAATTTTTTTAAAAATTCCAAAAGAAAGCTGGTTGGCTAGATCTAGATCTGACCGAAGGTGGTGGTGGTGGTGGTGGTGGCTGGAGGAGGGCTAGGAGGAGTAGGTCATCGGAGGTGGTGTCCGGAGTAGAAGGAGGAGGAGGCTGCCGCTAGAGGTGGTCGGAGTAGGAGGAGTCCTCCGGAGATGGAGGAAGGTGTCGCCAGAGTTGGAGGAGGAGGTTGCTGGAGGTGGTGGTGTAGGAGGAGGAGGAGGTCGCGAGAGGAGGAGGAGAAGTTTGCCAGAGGTGGTGGAGGAAGAGGTTGCTTGAGGTGGTGGAGGAGGAGAAGGAGGAGGAGGTCACCGGGGTGGAGGTGGAGGTCGCCAGAGAGTGGAGAAGGAGGAGGGAGGAGAAGGGGAGAAGTGTGGAGGCGAGGAGAAGTGGGGATGGGAGAAGAAGTGGGGGGAGAAAAGGAAAAAGAGAGGGAGAAGGGCCAAGTGGATTCAAATTTGAATCCGCTTAAGACTTCTGTGGCGCATATGGGAGAAAAGCGCCACAGAAGTTTCTTCCCCTTTTTTATTTTTTTGCAAGAAAAAATCTTCTATCTGTAATAACTTTTTACTCTTTTCGAATTTGGGGAATCTGTAAAATCTTCAACGGCTTCTAGTAGTCGAAATCGAGAAGGAAATTTTGAGAGGATCATTTTGATACATTAAACTTTCTTTTCCGACATCGTATGCAAAAGTTATGGCCATTTTACCATGCCATGACCTAATTTTGCAAAATACATCAACATTCATGTATTTCAATTTTCCCTACAACTACACCCCAAAATATAACTACATCTCAAAGGAATTTTTTTTTTTGAAGTTTTATCATTTTGATTTATTTTTTACAAAACTGAAAAGGTGATCCACAGGGGGGTCTGTTTTTCCATATTCTGTGGCGCATACATCTATATGCACCATAGAAAGTGATGTTTCTATGGCGCATATAGACATATGCGCCATAGAATTGTCTCCCCCCTTTTTTTGGTGCTGGGTCCCATCAACTTTCTATGGTGCATATGTCTATATGCGCCACAGAATCATCACTTTCTATGGCGCACAGGAAAATATGCGCCACGGAAATGTGGATTTCTGTGGCGCATATTGGTTTCGTCCGCCACTGAACTGCCAAATTTCAGTGGCATTTTTTTGTATGCACCACTGATATTTTTCTGTGGTGCATGGTTTTGTATATGCGCCACAGAATAGCTTGTCTATCTATAGCTATTTTCCTAGTAGTGTAAGAGCCCTGAAGAATAACTAATGGCGTCCATAACCTTGCCCAGGCCAAGCTGGAAGGGTAACCCTGCTAACAACATCGAACTCATACCTGTAAACCAAAGGGGTGCCGACAAAGGGCAAAGGAAAAAAGGGAGCGGTCAGTACTGAGGCCAGTACACGACGATTTTAGAATTCGGCGGCTCTCTCCTACATAGGTATGGCGGACTGAAGCGGCAGCGAAGCATGCGCTAAACAACCTATAGAGACTCGATACAACTATCAGCTATCAGATAGGGATAAGAAAGACCTATTTAGAACCAACCTGATACTAGCATCAAACATACCCATCCTGATATTTCCCCCTCGAGACCAAATGAGGAAGTCCTACCAAGAAAACTCGCACGGTTGGCAGTTTTATTAATTGTTTCCATGGTGGTTATCCAACTTACTATTCATATCAGATACAAGTCAAATTATAACAGTAAACTTTAGTTATAGTTGTCTATGATCGAGAAACTGTGC
The DNA here is from genome assembly GCA_023614405.1 of Avena insularis. NCBI lineage: Eukaryota > Viridiplantae > Streptophyta > Magnoliopsida > Poales > Poaceae > Avena > Avena insularis. The sequence goes on along the minus strand of CM042696.1, from coordinate 458,594,620 downwards.
TCCAAGTCGTCCATAACCACGGACATGGCTTTTCGAAAAGATTTAACCCTACAGGGGTGCACCAAATTTTGCACACGCACTTCGACCCTTTTTGCCAGATCAGTTAACATACACCCATCGATATGTCGTTGGGGCCTCGGACATGACGCTTCCTAGACCCAAAGCAAGTACATGGGGGCCACCCAAAAGAGCTACCCGTACGAGGTATAACTAATCCTCCTCGTAAGGACCCTGAGGTTACCTTGACTTCTCACGTGAGCAGAGGCCGTAGACAATATATTCCCATGACAGAGTGTCGCACCTATGCAACAGTAATAAATGCTCATCGAGCAACATGTAATAAACATGACATACATGGCATAGGTATAGTAGGTAACGTATAAAGCTCGAACTAGTTTTGTGGCCCCCAGTATAGTACTTTGAAATCAGGTAATAAGCTGTAGGGGTGCCCAGACACCCCACATGTGGTTAGCGCGCTCAGTCTCGGAACAGGTGTCAAGAACTAGGGTCCTAGGTGGACACAAGTGGGCGGTTAAAAACCAAATATTGACTATTACCAAAACCGGTGCCTCTGCATTATATCTATTTCCAGCATTTTTAATTGATAAGTTATATTGGAAGCCATGATCATCTCCACCATTAAGCATGTGCCAACTTTCCAACAACGGTGGAATGACAAACGACATGAAGCAACACCTGAGCAAGCAACTACGACTCGCAAGGCCGGTTGTCTATCAATCAGTAGGCAATAGGATGTGTCCAAGAAATATAGTGGCTGCAAGGAATATAAATGGGGCACGGAAAACTAAAGCATCGCAACACGGATAGCAATAGATCAACAGGAGGAAGTAAAGACTATAAACACAAAATAGGTAGAAAGGGAGAGAATGCTCTCTTGGAAAACACTGTCGGAGATAGGTTATCTGAAGGACTTGTCGATCAACTCGACGGCCTAATCCGTGAAGAAGCAAAGCACTAAAAGAAAACACCGGATGCACTATTTAATACTACGGCAAAAGAATTGGCATGTTCATGATATGATGCATGGAATGGCAAAGATGCAATGCAATTAGTTAATATTAAGCGCAATCGGGATCCCGACAATTAATTTAGAAGGTCCATGTTGTTTAGGTACCCCGCAATTTAAATGTTGTATTAACAAGGCAAAATATGTCATCGGTTCGCTACACAAATTTAAATAGACTCAATATAAGACTAGAATAGCCCGCATATGATCTCCATATTTAATTATTAGATGAATTGGCATAATTCCCCCAAACAACAATATGAATGCAAGCATGTTCAATTCATATGCAACAAGTACATATGTCATTTATAAAAATAGGGCTTCGAGAAAAGGGGTCACACATTGGGGTTCGGATCCGGGGTCTCGGGGTTTAACGGAAGCGGTCTTCGAATCCGGGATTGGTCTTCAGGGTCTCGGCCATTGGATCCTTGAAGGAGGTCATGGCATTCCGGGGAGGAGACCTTGGCGTGTTGAGGGTTCGATCTTCGTATCTAGGAAGGAGGTTTTGGGCTCCATAAGGAAGAAACTTTGGGTAGTCTCTGGCTGTCCGGGATTTTGTGGAGGAAGCCATAGCCAAAACCTGGTATCACCGCACCATGAAACATCATGCAAATCTTGGGGAGCCGTGCCACCCCAGGTACATCACCATCCACTTCTTGTCTTCCATCTCACTCACCAAACACCACAGTGCGGTGACCCAGCATACCACTGCATGATGTAGTACACTATAGTCATTGATATAACACCAATGAAACACCGTTCACTAGTATTATATCCCTCAGAGTGGTACAACAGAAACACAACAGGTCCAAGACATGACTATAGATGACAACTCGACTCTTTACAAAATATCCAGAGAACACTCTAGATTAAAGAGAGAAAAAGAAACTTCTTACAAGAAGAACCAGTAATAAAACTCAGAACTATCTAGCGAATAAGATTAGTATCTAAACTATCTGGCTTGCAATTGCTGCTAATGCAATGCTCTACAGGAATAGGTTATATGGCTAGAGTATGTACTCCTATCTATTCAAGATATTCGCTTTTGCTTCAGTTGATGTATATGTTGACTTTATTGAAGAACTTGAGCTGCCGATGATGGTTTCTTGAGTAGAAATTGATGTTGACATTGTCTTCAACAACTTAGAATATAGCAAGGGTTAGGAAGGTACGGTTGAGTACGAGCGTACCCAGCAAATTCACTAAAAAGAGGTGTATGATGCACTATCTCTACAGCCACAGACCAAAGGTCGTAGGCAATGCAAGTTTTTGTAAACATTTCTTCAAAGGTTGCTTTTATTCTGAAAACTATGTCTGACAGCCTTCACAGGTTGACTAGAACCTTCGTGGGGTTCCTTTCCTGCCGCGTTCGTACCTCCTTCCCGGAATAGGGAGTAACATGTCATAGTTCTTACACTCTGCAGAGGTGCGTTGCTTTACCCATGAGAGACCAAATCCTTGTTGCACAGCCGGGTGATCTTTCCTGTCCACACTTCTTTTGGTGTGGGGCCTAGTAGATGATCCAAGCTAATCACTTCCCCTCTCGGTGACCCCGCATGAAGACACGACCCTCCAGGACATGCCCCACCTCTGTCAAGCCCCTTATAGGACCGGCTATAACTCTGGTAGGCACCTGAATACTATGAGACATTTATGCCCTGGCAAACTCCCTTAAAGGTCTAGCTAAACCACTGACAGCCTCTCAAGATAATCTAGACACCAAAATGAAGGAAACTAGGGGGTTCCACCCATGTGCTAGGTTTCTCCGTGAGAAATCCTCAGCCTCATGATCAGGTCATCCGTCCATGTGAAAGGAAGAAGATCCAGCTGACTTCTCCATCCCATTCCAAATCTCATGGTTACCGCGTAATATACGGTGCTAGAATCACTGACGATATTGGTTGTTAAGTCCTAGATATTATGTTCCTTTACCACTAGAAGTATCTTAGTAGATTATTACCATCTGGTAAATAATCCATAATCATCTTATTATGAAAATAGTGTTTTCTAACCTTTTGGAAATGCAGGTGATGACAACATTTGAGTTACAAGCATTTGATAGAAAATAATCAAAGGACATGAGCAAGTGTGAACTTGCCTTGTGATTGCAAGGTAGTGAAGTCGGATACTTCCACTTAACCTTGAGCTCCGGTTTCTACAGAAAACCATTATTGCCCAGTAAGGACAATATTTAAAGAAGCAATATTCAATGCATAGTAATGTCATGCCATGATTTGTTTTCTTTCTTCTTTGCGTGTTTTACCCACCTTGTAAAGGTTTTAAGTTTCTTTTAATTAATAAAAGGAAAGCATTTCTCAAGAATCATTAAATTCATATTATTTTGATATTTAGCATTTTTTATAATAACTAGTATTGTTCTAAGAGTTTAAAAATTAATTTATTTAATTGTTTACTCTTTTAAATATTTAACTAAAATTCCTTTAAGAAAATAAAATTTTATTTTTATCACACTTGATCTACTTCTCAAAAATACAAACTAGTATTTTTCTATAATAGTACTTGATGACTGCAAGTGCACATATCGTTTGTAGCTACTTTTGAAATAAAGATATTGATCCCACAGGGATCAGGAGTCTGAAGTTTAATAATTCTTGAAATAAATATTGCTATAGAAATGCTAGATAAAGTTCTAAGTAACAAAATAGAATGCGAGTATTGTGTAAAAAGGTGTTTTGGGGTTTTTGTTATAAGAGCAATAATGAAGTAAAGAAAAGTAACTTAATACAGAAAGTAAGTATCGCGTATGTAAAGAAAGATTGGAACTGCAATAGGGAAAAAGTGTTCTCAAGGAGTAGCGGATACACCACTAGTATTGTAAAGATCTAAGATAAAGATTATCATCATGAACATTCTGAACTATGTATGGGGCTTATTCGTCTGCGGTACCAAAGTTGGCAGGCCAGCACATGGCGGTACCTAAGTTGCCTGAAATCACCGCGTTTGGAAAAGTTGGGCCACCAACTACTGGGAGGGGCCATTTCGAGGCAAACTCATCTCACCCTGCCAAATACAAACATTCCGTTAAACCGCCCCGTGAAGTAGACAGTCGGGACCCACATGTCTGTTATCAGTCCATGAAATGGGCGCCAACGCGGCAACCTCTTAGGCAAATTGAGCAGCTAAGTGGATTGGATGCGTTGGCCAATTTCACAAATCCATTCCCAGCTTTCCCCTAGCACCGGCGGCATCGGAATCCACCCTCCAGGCAGGACGATCCCTTCGGACATTTGACTTCTGGCGCCAAGTTGCTGCGGCCAGTTGCTGCGCCTAGTCGCTGATCTCGAGCTCCAATCGTGCATGTCGTAGCCGCCGTTAAGAGGCTCTAGCCCGCCTCCACCGCCGACGAGCCGAGCAGCTCGGAGGATGGCAGATCCTACTATCAAGAAAAAATAAGTTCTGTCTACAAGCGGGTGAGATACCCTTCTCTTTGCTATTCGCACTAATTACAATTGCTAGCTGGCTACTGAACCTCAAATTATTTGTTAGCCCAACGCTGACAAACATATTTTGTCCACAGTTTTCTGTCAAGTGGGATCTGCACGGACCCCCTTACTTGGTTATGGTAGTCCTCTACAGGTACGACTCTAATGGAAATTGGTATGGAAGCCATTTTTTCACGATGGAAGAAGCGCCTGCACAGATCTGCACTATATCTAGTATGGTTTCTGCTCTGCGTAATCATGTTGAATTATGGCCGAAGCAGACAGCAAAGTTCAGCTTCATGGATGAACGTGGCATCATGGTTCCTATAACTTGTGACAGTCAGCTAATTGGGTTGATGAAAAGGTATGCTTCGGCTGCCATGTTTGACCTGAAATGTCATGTACTGGATGTGGAAGCTGCTGCAACTAGGAGTCGCCATTCTATTCTTGGATAGGGTGGTTTCTCAAACCCAATTAGCTCCTGGTAAGCAAAGGTCGCTTGGGGTTCGCATGTTTGTGCTGAATTGTAATTTTTGTTTTATTTACTCTGTAGATATTAGGCAGTTATGCAACAGTCTTGTTTCTTTGACAGGAAGCGCCGCAAGGTTAGAAACATGACTGCCAGGTCAGTGATTTTGTTGCCCGAAGAAATAAAAAACGAGTGGAAAGATGATGCTAGACACGATTCTGGTGCCCATTGTCCCGGCGATGCAGAGTACGTGAAGCTAAGAAAATTGGCACCGAGGAAGAGGAAGAAGGCAGGAAATGAAGAAGCCAGTGGACGTGAAGGCTTGGCACCCATGCTGCGGAAGAAGGCTGCTGGCAATGAAGATGCATAGTAATGTGTTGAACTTGAACCTATATATGTAATTCTGTTAAATTCTGATCGCTCTGTGTGTGGCACGTTCTTTGGGCGAAACAATCTACCCACATTCTCTGAGTAAAATGTACCGCGACTTAGGGTTTGGAAACGCCCAAGTCAGTAGTTGAATCCAAAATTGTGATTGTGCCACTACTATCTGAAAACAATGATCCACCGGTTCCACGATTGCTGAGGGGTAGGAGGTCTCCAAATATGACAGAATGTAAGTGGCACATAAATAAATTATTTAAGCTGCCACACTCCACGAAGCAGCAACTTATTTCAAATGCTGCACAATGACATGGCAACATAAACATCAATGTTCTCACCGATAATGACTAGATGAGGAGGAAATGGGTACCACTTTCTGGCCTAACCTTGAGCCCGTCTATCTCACCGCCTCTCTGCTCCTGCATCCCCTGCATCTGGCGAAGCTCCCGGATCTCCAGTAACCGGGTGTACGTTCTTCCACTTTATAAGTTGTGGTTGTGCCATTTGCATGTGGCACAATCCACGTAGATTACTTTAAACAAACCACCAGTGTCAGAATAGACTAGTAGAAAATGTGTCTTTGGTCCACGGTTACGTTCCCAATCCGGGACAGAGATCTAAATCGAGGCAGAAATTGATCTAAATCACAAATTCTTCCACAAATTAATGCAGGGTCAGAGCAATTTTTTTCCTCCCTGGAATCCGGGACCAATAGTTCAGACCGCTAGGTCAACAAATACAAATATTACAACTTAAAAAGGCACGGAGCTTAAGCTAAATAGAACTAGTTATCACACATCTCCTTGATCTTCCTAATCTTGGCCCGATGCGCATCTTCCTGTGAGAGCAAGGATCGAATTTTCTGCTCCTTCCTTTTAGCATCTTCCTTGCACAGCTTCAATTGTTTCTCTGCATTTTTCCTCATGCACTTGTCAATACTCGTAGTTGTGTACTGCAGGACGTTGGCCTGGTGGAGATCGTTCCTTGCTTGAGTCAGTTCTTGCTCTGCTTTAGCCTTTAGGGCCAACGCCGCTTCCCTCTCCTTCTCGACTTTGATAACCTTGTCTTGCACCCACCTGAGATCTCGCTTATGCTTGGTCGTGTCAACTGGTTCCCATAGATTCATCTCAACACTATCAAGAAGTGACCTGAATACGGATTCTTTCAACTCGACAGTCATTTCCCATAGTTTGTCCAGCGTTTTCTACATCGATTTGGGCCACTCTAGATCTACCGATTTGACAACACCGCAACTTCCGCCTTGCATCATTGCACGATGTCCTTGACACCGTAGAAACCTCCTGCCTGCGTTTCGTCCTTCGAAGGCTACAAATTTAGCAGGCACATATCCATGTTTACATACCAGAGGACTGTCTTCATCCTCTAAACCGTGATAGTCAGAGTCATACATCGTCTGGTTGGCCTAACACATCATACGCGCATGAGTAAACAGATTAGATCTAGCTCAAAAAATAGATAACTGGCCACAGATGATAGAAATAGAGATGAGACGACTCACATCGAAATCACCGTCCCTGTCGTCACGATGCGTTTCCTCGCCGTCTCCCCTTGAACCCATGGCGAGAGGGGTGGGGGGTGGCTCCCAGAGAGGGGATTGGGATGGAGGCACCGTCAGCTAGCGGCTACGGCAGGATGGGAGTGAAGTGGGGAAAGTGGCCTCGAGGGTAAGGAAGAGAAGTACGGGGAGGAAGAGAAGTAATGGGGACGTGACACTGGGATGTGGCCCACTGAACTCGTGAGACATGACACTCGAAACAGGGGAGGCGCCAGTGTTGCAGTTGTCCAAAGCAAGTGTGGCCAATCATGCCTTGAGCAGCCTACCATGGATCGCTCTCACGAAGACCATCCCAATCGTCCAAGCGCCCCAATCGAATGGTATGTAACAATCGTGAAGTAAAACAACTGTGTTAGGGCGTGCCTTCTAGAAGACTCGGTCTAACGGTTACCCATGCAATGACAATGGGTGTGGTTTATGGAAAAGAACTGACATGCAATGACACTGGCTATGATTCATGAAAAGAACAGACATGCAATGACACTGGTGGATCCTTATGTGGTTCATGAAAATACTAGACAGGCAATGACACTGGTGGATCCTTATGTGGTTTGTTTAGAAGAACACACATGCAATGACACTGGGTGTGATTCATGAGAAGAACACACATGCAATGACACTGGTGGATCCTTATGTGGTTTGTTTAGAGGAACAGACATGCAATGACACCGGTGGATCCACATGTGGTTTATGGAAGTAAAAGACATGCAATGACACTAGTAGATCCTTATGTGGTTCATGAAAAGAACAAACGTGCAGTGAAACTGGGTGTGGTTCATGAATAGAACAGACATGCACTGACACTGGGTGTGGTTCATGAAAAGAACAGACATGCAATGACATTGGTGGGCCCATCCTTATGTGGTTCATTAGAAGAACACACACGCAATGACAGTGGTGGATCCTTATGTGGTTTGATTAGAGGAACGGACATGCAATGACACTGGTGGATCCACGTGTGGTTTATGGAAGTAAAAGACATGCAATGACACTGGTAGATCCTTATGTGGTTCATGAAAAGAACAGACATGCAGTGAAACTGGGTGTGGTTCGTGAATAGAACAGACATGCACTGACACTAGGTGTGGTTCATGAAAAGAACAGACATGCCATGACACTGGTGGGCCCATCCTTATGTGGTTCATGGAAAGAACAGACAGGCAATGACACTGGTGGATCCTTATGTGGTTTGTTTAGAAGAACACACATGCAATGACACTAGGTGTGGTTCATGAAAAGAACACACATGCAATGACACCGGTGGATCCACATGTGGTTTGTTTAGAGGAACAGACATGCAATGACACCGGTGGATCCACGTGTGGTTCATGAGAAGAACACACGTCCAATGACTCTGGTAGATCCTTATGTGGTTCATGAAAAGAACTAACATGTAGTGACACTAGGTGTGGTTCATGAAAAGAACAGACATGCACTGACACTAGGAGTGGTTCATGAAAAGAACATACATGCAATGACACTGGTGGATCCTTATGTGGTTTATGGAAGGAACAGACATGCAATCACACCGGTGGATCCACATGTGGTTTATGGAAGTAACACACATGCAATGAAACTAGGTGTGGTTCATGAAAAGAACAGACATGCAATGACACTGGTAGATCCTTATGTGGTTCAAGAGAAGAACACACACACAATGACACTGGTGGATCCTTATGTGGTTTGTTTAGAGGAACAGGCATGCAATGACACCGGTGGATCCACATCTGGTTTATGGAAGTAAGAGACATGCAATGACACTAGTAGATCCTTATGTGGTTCATGAAAAGAACAAAAATGCAGTGAAACTGGGTGTGGTTCATGAATAGAACAGACATGCAATGACACTGGGTGTGGTTCATGAAAAGAGCAGACATGCAATGACACTGGTAGATCCTTATGTGGTTCATGAGAAGAACACACACACAATGACACTGGTGGATCCTTATGTGGTTTGTTTAGAGGAACAGACATGCAATGACACCGGTGGATCCACATCTGGTTTATGGAAGTAAAAGACATGCAAAGACACTAGTAGATCCTTATGTGGTTCATGAATAGAACAAACATGCACTGACACTGGGTGTGGTTCATGAAAAGAATAGACATGCACTGACACTGGGTGGGCCCATCCTTATGTGGTTCATGAGAAGAATAGACAGGCAATGACACTGGTGGATCCTTATGTGGTTTGTTTAGAGGGACAGACATGCAATGACACCGGTGGATCCACATGTGGTTCATGGAAGTAACACACATGCAATGACATTGGGTGTGGTTCATGAAAAGAACAGACATGCAATCACACCGGTGGATCCATTTGTGGTTTATGGAAGTAACACACGTGCAATGACACTGGGTGTGGTTCATGAAAATAACAGACATGCAATGACACTGGTAGATCCTTATGTGGTTCATGAGAAGAACACACACGCAATGACACCGGTGGATCCTTATGTGGTTTGTTTAGAAGAACACACATGCAATGACACCGGTGGATCCACATGTGGTTTATGGAAGTAAGAGACATGCAATGACACTAGTAGATCCTTATGTGGTTCATGAAAAGAACAAACATGCAATGAAACTGGGTGTGGTTCATGAATAGAACAGACATGCACTGACACTGGGTGTGGTTCATGAAAAGAACAGACATGCAATGACACTGGTGGGCCCATCCTTATGTGGTTCATTAGAAGAACACACACGCAATGACACTGGTAGATCCTTATGTGGTTTGTTTAGAAGAACACACATGCAATGACACTGGGTGTGGTTCATGAAAAGAACACACACGCAATGACACCGGTGGATCCACATGTGGTTTGTTTAGAGGAACAAACATGCAATGACACCGATGGATCCACGTGTGGTTCATGAGAAGAACACACATCCAATGACTCTGGTAGATCGTTATGTTGTTCATGAAAAGAACTAACATGCAGTGACACTGGATGTGGTTCATGAAAAGAACAAACATGCAATGACACTAGGAGTGGTTCATGAAAAGAACAGACAGGCAATGACACTGGTGGATCCTGATGTGGTTTATGGAAGGAACAGACATGCAATCACACCGGTGGATCCACATGTGGTTTATGGAAGTAACACACATGCAATGACACTGGGTGTGGTTCATGAAAAGAACAGACATGCAATGACACTAGTAGATCCTTATGTGGTTCATGAGAAGAACACACACGCAATGACACTGGTGGATCCTTATGTGGTTTGTTTAGAGGAATAGAAATGCAATGACACCGGTGGATCCACATGTGGTTTATGGAAGTAAAAGACATGCAATGACACTGGTAGATCCTTATGTGGTTCATGAAAAGAACATACATGCAGCGAAATTGGGTGTGGTTCGTGAATAGAACAGACATGCACTGACACTGGGTGTGGTTCATGAAAAGAACAGACATGCAATGACACTGGTGGGACCATCCTTATGGGGTTCATGAAAAGAACAGACAGACAATGACACTGGTCGATCCTTATGTGGTTTGTTTAGAAGAACACATATGCAATGACACCGGTGGATCCACATGTGGTTTATGGAAGTAAAACACATGAAATGACACTGGTAGATCCTTATGTGGTCCATGAAAATAACAAACATGCAGTGAAACTGGCTGTGGTTCATGAATAGAACAGACATGCACTGACACTGGGTGTGGTTGATGGGTTCGTAGCATGGAAAACAAAAAATTTCTACCGCAAGAACGAACAAAACCCAGATCTAATCTAGATAAAAGCCAAGATCTAATCTATTAGACATGTGCAACGAGATAGATTTGTATTAACCCTTGTAGATCCTAAAGCCTTGTGCGAGATCGGATCTCGTGGTTGATGTAGACGATCACTTGCCGATCTCAAGATCGAGTGGACGAGCCTTCTGGCGCCGCATTCCGGCAGCGCTTTCGCAATGTTGGGGTATAACCCCGGGTAGGGTCACTCCGGAGTATAGAGGCCGAGTTAGCCGATCCTTATGTGGTTTGTTTAGAAGAACACACATGCAATGACACTAGGTATGGTTCATGAAAAGAACACACATGCAATGACACCGGTGGATCCACATGTGGTTTGTTTAGAGGAACAGACATGCAATGACACCGGTGGATCCACATCTGGTTTATGGAAGTAAAAGACATGCAAAGACACTAGTAGATCCTTATGTGGTTCATGAATAGAACAAACATGCACTGACACTGGGTGTGGTTCATGAAAAGAATAGACATGCACTGACACTGGGTGGGCCCATCCTTATGTGGTTCATGAGAAGAATAGACAGGCAATGACACTGGTGGATCCTTATGTGGTTTGTTTAGAGGGACAGACATGCAATGACACCGCTGGATCCACATGTGGTTCATGGAAGTAACACACATGCAATGACATTGGGTGTGGTTCATGAAAACAATAGACATGCAATGACACTGGTAGATCCTTATGTGGTTCATGAAAAGAACAAACATGCAATGACACTAGTGGATCCTTATGTGGTTTGTTTAGAGGAACAGACATGCAACGACTCTAGCCGTGGTTCATGAAAAGAATAGACATGCAATGACTCTAGCCGTGGTTCATGAAAAGAACAGACATGCAATGGCACTTGTGGATCCTTATGTGGTTTATGGAAGGAACAGACATGCAATCACACCGGTGGATCCATTTGTGGTTTATGGAAGTAACACACGTGCAATGACACTGGGTGTGGTTCATGAAAATAACAGACATGCAATGACACTGGTAGATCCTTATGTGGTTCATGAGAAGAACACACACGCAATGACACCGGTGGATCCTTATGTGGTTTGTTTAGAAGAACACACATGCAATGACACCGGTGGATCCACATGTGGTTTATGGAAGTAAGAGACATGCAATGACACTAGTAGATCCTTATGTGGTTCATGAAAAGAACAAACATGCAGTGAAACTGGGTGTGGTTCATGAATAGAACAGACATGCACTGACACTGGGTGTGGTTCATGAAAAGAACAGACATGCAATGACACTGGTGGGCCCATCCTTATGTGGTTCATTAGAAGAACACACATGCAATGACAGTGGTGGATCCTTATGTGGTTTGATTAGAGGAACGGACATGCAATGACACTGGTGGATCCACATGTGGTTTATGGAAGTAAAAGACATGCAATGACACTGGTAGATCCTTATGTGGTTCATGAAAAGAACAGACATGCAGTGAAACTGGGTGTGGTTCATGAATAGAACAGACATGCACTGACACTAGGTGTGGTTCATGAAAAGAACAGACATGCCATGACACTGGTGGGCCCATCCTTATGTGGTTCATGGAAAGAACAGACAGGCAATGACACTGGTGGATCCTTATGTGGTTTGTTTAGAAGAACACACATGCAATGACACTAGGTGCGGTTCATGAAAAGAACACACATGCAATGACACCGGTGGATCCACATGTCGTTTGTTTAGAGGAACAGACATGCAATGACACCGGTGGATCCACGTGTGGTTCATGAGAAGAACACACGTCCAATGACTCTGGTAGATCCTTATGTGGTTCATGAAAAGAACTAACATGTAGTGACACTAGGTGTGGTTCATGAAAAGAACAGACATGCACTGACACTAGGAGTGGTTCATGAAAAGAACAGACATGCAATGACACTGGTGGATCCTTATGTGGTTTATGGAAGGAACAGACATGCAATCACACCGGTGGATCCACATGTGGTTTATGGAAGTAACACACATGCAATGAAACTAGGTGTGGTTCATGAAAAGAACAGACATGCAATGACACTGGTAGATCCTTATGCGGTTCAAGAGAAGAACACACACACAATGACACTGGTGGATCCTTATGTGGTTTGTTTAGAGGAACAGGCATGCAATGACACCGGTGGATCCACATCTGGTTTATGGAAGTAAGAGACATGCAATGACACTAGTAGATCCTTATGTGGTTCATGAAAAGAACAAACATGCAGTGAAACTGGGTGTGGTTCATGAATAGAACAGACATGCAATGACACTGGGTGTGGTTCATGAAAAGAACAGACATGCAATGACACTGGTAGATCCTTATGTGGTTCATGAGAAGAACACACACACAATGACACTGGTGGATCCTTATGTGGTTTGTTTAGAGGAACAGACATGCAATGACACCGGTGGATCCACATATGGTTTATGGAAGTAAAAGACATGCAAAGACACTAGTAGATCCTTATGTGGTTCATGAATAGAACAAACATGCACTGACACTGGGTGTGGTTCATGAAAAGAATAGACATGCACTGACACTGGGTGGGCCCATCCTTATGTGGTTCATGAGAAGAATAGACAGGCAATGACACTGGTGGATCCTTATGTGGTTTGTTTAGAGGGACAAACATGCAATGACATCGGTGGATCCACATGTGGTTCATGGAAGTAACACACATGCAATGACATTGGGTGTGGTTCATGAAAAGAACAGACATGCAATGACACTGGTAGATCCTTATGTGGTTCATGAAAAGAACAGACATGCAATGACACTGGTGGATCCTTATGTGGTTTGTTTAGAGGAACAGACATCCAATGACTCTAGCCGTGCTTCATGAAAAGAACAGACATGCAATGACTCTAGCCGTGGTTCATGAAAAGAACAGACATGCAATGGCACTGGTGGATCCTTATGTGGTTTATGGAAGGAACAGACATGCAATCACACCGGTGGATCCATTTGTGGTTTATGGAAGTAACACACGTGCAATGACACTGGGTGTGGTTCATGAAAAGAACAGACATGAAATGACACTGGTAGATCCTTATGTGGTTCATGAGAAGAACACACACGCAATGACACTGGTGGATCCTTATGTGGTTTGTTTAGAAGAACACACATGCAATGACACCGGTGGATCCACATTTGGTTTATGGAAGTAAGAGACATGCAATGACACTGGTAGATCCTTCTGTGGTTCATGAAAAGAACACACATGTAGTGAAACTAGGTGTTGTTCATGAATAGAACTGGCATGCACTGACACTGGGTGTGGTTCATGAAAAGAACAAACATGCAATGACACTGGTGGGCCCATCCTTATGTGGTTCATGAAAAGAACAGACATGCAATGACACTGGTAGATCCTTATGTGGTTTGTTTAGAAGAACACACATGCAATGACACTGGGTGTGGTTCATGAAAAGAACACACACGCAATGACACCGGTGGATCCACATGTGGTTTGTTTAGAGGAACAAACATGCAATGACACCGATGGATCCACGTGTGGTTCATGAGAAGAACACACATCCAATGACTCTGGTAGATCGTTATGTTGTTCATGAAAAGAACTAACATGCAGTGACACTGGATGTGGTTCATGAAAAGAACAAACATGCAATGACACTAGGAGTGGTTCATGAAAAGAACAGACAGGCAATGACACTGGTGGATCCTGATGTGGTTTATGGAAGGAACAGACATGCAATCACACCGGTGGATCCACATGTGGTTTATGGAAGTAACACACATGCAATGACACTGGGTGTGGTTCATGAAAAGAACAGACATGCAATGACACTAGTAGATCCTTATGTGGTTCATGAGAAGAACACACACGCAATGACACTGGTGGATCCTTATGTGGTTTGTTTAGAGGAATAGAAATGCAATGACACCGGTGGATCCACATGTGGTTTATGGAAGTAAAAGACATGCAATGACACTGGTAGATCCTTATGTGGTTCATGAAAAGAACATACATGCAGCGAAATTGGGTGTGGTTCGTGAATAGAACAGACATGCACTGACACTGGGTGTGGTTCATGAAAAGAACAGACATGCAATGACACTGGTGGGACCATCCTTATGGGGTTCATGAAAAGAACAGACAGGCAATGACACTGGTCGATCCTTATGTGGTTTGTTTAGAAGAACACATATGCAATGACACCGGTGGATCCACATGTGGTTTATGGAAGTAAAACTCATGAAATGACACTGGTAGATCCTTATGTGGTCCATGAAAATAACAAACATGCAGTGAAACTGGCTGTGGTTCATGAATAGAACAGACATGCACTGACACTGGGTGTGGTTGATGGGTTCGTAGCATGGAAAACAAAAAATTTCTACCGCAAGAACGAACAAAACCCAGATCTAATCTAGATAAAAGCCAAGATCTAATCTATTAGACATGTGCGACGAGATAGATTTGTATTAACCCTTGTAGATCCTAAAGCCTTGTGCGAGATCGGATCTCGTGGTTGATGTAGACGATCACTTGCCGATCTCAAGATCGAGTGGACGAGCCTTCGGTGCGATTCCGTGCGCTTTCAATAATGTTAGTATAACCCCGGGTAGGGTCACTCCGGAGTATAGAGGCCGAGTTAGCCGAGGTTCGGCAAGGCCAAAGCGGATGTTGGTCGGGTCAACTCTAGGCAGGCCGGATCACGGAGTAACCCGGACCAGGGGGTCGCCTAACATTGTCTCAGCCGACTTAAGGAGTAAGTCGGAAGTGCTTGTCTAACTTATAAGCAGGAACAGGTGTGGCCGGATCTACTATGATCTGGGTCCCTGCTTAGCTTCTGGGAGAAGGAAGGAATCTCTCTGGTCAAAAAGAAGGTCCGATACGCACTGCATGAGCGAAGCAAGCAAGGGCAGGACTACCGGGTCATGGCCGACAAGGGTTACGACGCCCATGTCGGCTGACGCAGGCGCCGCAGAGGCTTACGTAGCTAAAGCCTGTATGACGCAGGGGAAAAGCACCCCGGTCGGGTTACCACTTTGAGAGGAGACATATTCTTAGGAATATGCCTCCACGTATGCCCTAGGCAGGGACCGAGCCTCCTCTATATAAGGGGGCTAGGGTTCCAGTAGAAGGGGTTGAGCTCTAGTTGGGTTGGGTATTCTTTGATACTAGCGGAGCTAAGGTTCTAGGGAAATAACTGTGGGCAAGAGTAAGAGAGCTCCTTCTTCCTCCTCTCGCCAATACAACTCTAGGAGCAGTTGTAATCTCGAAAGGAAATCAATACAAACTTCTGTGTGGAGAATCACTCCACTATCCCTCCCTGGATTCCCCTAGCGTGTATTAGTCCCCACCTTTAGCCTATCCATGGTATCTGCCGTGACACCACCACGACAGTTGGCGCCCACCGTGGGGCTAGCGGCGCTAATAGGGGTGAAGATCCGGACGGGAAACCACATCGGCACCGGCGAACGCATCGTCTCTGGGCTCGTTCAGCGCTTTGGATCAATGGACTTCGTCAGCGACAACGCTGGCTGCACGCGCCTCTTAAACGGCCTCAAGTTGGGTGCGCACAAGGTCTACGTTGCTGTGGACATATCATGCGTTCATCCGCGCCGCGTCGTCGATGCGGGGGAACCACCCCTCACTATGGCTCGCAGGGCGCGTATCGCTCGCTCCCCGGACCATGCGGAGGTGATGATGACTGCGCCAGGTGCAGGCGCAAGCAAGCATCCAGCACCGGACCCGGAGGTAACACCTAAGGCACCAAGGAAAGGTAGAGGATCTCCACTAGAGAGGCCTGAGAACGTAATGAGAGAAGCTATGGATAGCTTGGCTAACTCGGTAGCAGCAGTGGTAGATCTGGCTCAGGCACAGGCCGAGCTGGAGGAAACTAGGCAAAAGATACTAGAGGCCACAAAGAAAATAGCCGCGGCTCAGCAGTCGCTGAACATGATGCTGCGTGAGTATGCAAAGGCAAACAAAGTTGATACGGTAAAAGTAAAAGGGAGAAATCTCATGAGCGAGATGAACAGAGAAGGTGATGATGGAGCCGAGGGGTCGGAAAACTATTTGTCTGTGGGGTTGCCGAGGTATAGTACCCCGGCGAAGAACCTCAGAGCAGCGGATGTGGCTGTGTCCGAGTTAGACGGTCTAACGGGTGAGGCCCGTCAAAGACATCAAGATAGGGTTAACGAGCTGGTTCAGATCGCGAACAGATAGAATGAAGAGCTACTGAGAGCTAACCCGGAGAGAGCTGGAGCTTCCAAAATCGTTCATTCGGTGATGGGTAACCCAGAGAAATCCGCTGGAGCCGCATCGTCACCTCATGGTGGTCCAAGGAGAGAAGAGATAGTAACCTCGGCCAGACGGAACAAACAGATCGTCCCGTACGACCCGACGCGTGCAGGAAAAGGAAAAGAAACGCGGAAAAATGTTGATCGACGGAGTGTGAGCCGAGGTGAAGCTGGCCGAGGTAACCACGACCAAGGCAATGCCGGTCAACGGGACGCTGCCAACGGCAATGCCGGACAGCGAAACTCCACAGGAGCAGGACATCGCAGCAGTGGAATATACCAAGGCAAGAGCAAAGCGCCGGCTGAGGTATGCAACAAAAAGGTGCGCAACGAGAGCAAAACCGATACAATGACGGTGATTCGGAGATGGTGAACGCGGGGTACCTGAGACCAGACTATCATGTGATAGGGTCCAGATTGGGAAGTAGGGACTTGATGCCGGATGACGCCAGGTTAAAACTGGATCGCCTGTATAGGTCGGAACAGATCGAATCTCAAGGTCCACCGCGTCTAGCGTTCTTTGGACCCCGGATCATGAAGGAGCCACCGGTACCCAACTTCCAGTTGCCCAGAGACACGAAGACGTATGATGGCAGTACCAAACCGGAGGATTGGCTGATAAACTATGCTACGGCTGTGAAAATTGCCACTAGCAACTTGAGATGGGTTGTACGATACGTACCCCAGATGTTGGAAGGTCCGGCTAGAGTATGGCTGAATAATTTACCACCTGGAAGCATCAACTGCTGGATATATTTTGAAGAAATGTTTATCAGCAACTTCTCAAGTACATATCAGAGGCCGAATAGGCCGCAGACCCTAGCAATGTGCAAGCAAAGACCTAATGAGACAGACCGTGAATTCTTGACCCGGTGGTGTACCATGAGAAACTCGTGTGAGGGTGTCATAGAGTCACAGGCCATAGCATGGTTTGCACAAGGGTGCAGATATGGCAGCGAGTTGTGGATGAAGTTGCAAAGGAAAATGCCAATTACGTTGTCAGAGATGATCCGGATTGCAGATTCGTATGCTTTGGGTGATCCGACTCAACCTCGGATCGCGTCAAACGAGTCAAACGAGGAATACTATCAGAGGGATGGAGCCGGGTCATCTCATAGGAACGATTACAGAGGAAAAAGAAGAGATGATAGACTGGATCATTGCTACGGTTTGCAACAAGTTGGAGCTAGGAATCAAGATCAACCCGGAGCAGGGAGCAACCAACGCCAGAGAACGGGAGGGCAATGGACTCCAAGAAACGATGGCAAGAAAACATGGACTCCGGAGCAAAAGAAACAGTGGCAGGAAAAGAAAGACCGTCCGAGGTATACCTATGAGTCGATGTTGGACCAGCTGTGTAAGTTTCACACGCCAAATCCGAATAGCCCGGCGGGTCACACAACGAGGCAATGTGAGTGGATGCGTAAGATAGAACAAGGTGGTTCGGGGAATGCTCAGGCACCCCAGAATGATCAACCTCGGCAGGAGTTACCTCGGCAGCAATTGCTCTCCGGAGCGAACACGCAGCAGCTGATGTTGCCTCCCCCTCCGCCGAGGTATGACAACAACGAGAGAAGGGATGTAGTGCATCAGGTGGAAAATCAACAACAGCCGGATCAGAGGTACCCCGGAAACGACGGAAGGAATGAGTATAGAGAACATCACCAGAGCTATTGTGTGTTCACAACCAAGGAAACAGATAGGAAAAGCTTGCAGCATCGACATATGGAAGTCAATGCGGTAATGCCAGCAGTGACGAGGTACATGCCTTGGTCGGACCAGGAAATCACCTGGAACATCAAAGATCATCCTAGGCTTATGCCGAGTCCAGGCTCGTATGCGCTAGTGCTAGATCCGACATTCATTGGACCAAACATCAATGTGAGGTTCTCCAAGGTACTGATTGACAATGGCAGTAGCATTAACATCATGTATGCGGATACGATGTGCAAGTTGGGCATCTCGGAGAACATGCTCCAGGCTACGAGAACAACTTTCCATGGCATTGTACCAGGCATTTCTTGTGAGCCCATAGGCAAAGTCCAGGTCGACGTGCTATTCGGCACAAGGGATAACTGCCGAACTGAAAATCTGGAGTTTGAGGTGGTGAACTTGGAAAGTGCGTATCAGGCATTACTCGGAAGACCAGCATTGAACAAGTTCATGGCAAGCTGCCACATCAGTTATCTGAAGATGAAGTTGCCCGGGCCAAATGGAGTGATTACCATTGCTGGAGATTTCCGACGTTCCATTGAGTGTGCTTTAGCCTGGTCTAACCTAGCCGAGTCACCCGTGATTGCGCAAGAGAAAAGAAAAATCCAGGACGTGGCGGCATTAGCTCAGTCCGCGCAGCAGTATATGCCGGCGTTGAGTAACCCGCATGGCAGCGTTTCATTCCAAGCCGCAAAGGACACCAAGAAGGTTCCAGTTGATGACATGTTCCCGGAGCGCACCGTAACAATTGGTGTCGGGTTAACTGACAAATAGGAAAGCGAGCTCGTCAACTTCCTCCGTGAGAATCGGGATATTTTTGCTTGGTCTACACAGGACTTGCAAGGTGTTCCGAGGGAGTTGGCCGAGCACTCTTTGAACGTAAGGCCCGGAGCAAGGCCGGTGAAGCAACCTCTCCGCCGCTTCGCCGAGGATAGGAGAAAAGTCATTGGAGACGAGATAGCTCGATTGCTAGCAGCAGGATTTATCATGGAAGTACTATATCCGGATTGGCTATCTAATCCGGTGCTGGTAGAAAATAAGAAGGATGATTTGAACGTAGCTGTGGTTTGGCGTATGTGTATCGATTACACGAACCTAAACAAGGCGTGTCCAAAAGATCCATTTCCACTGCCGAGGATAGATCAGGTCATAGACTCAACCGCGGGATGTGAACTGTTGTCATTCATTGATGCATATTCTGGTTTCCACCAGATACCTCTGAACCCGGATGATCAAATAAAGACTGCACTTATTACCCCGTACGGGGCTTATTGCTATCGCACTATGCCATTTGGTTTGCGTAATGCAGGTGCAACGTACCAAAGATGTATGCAAAAATGTTTGCACGACCAAATAGGTCAAAACGTACAAGTATACGTAGATGATGTGGTTATCAAGACCAAGGAAAGCAAAACGCTCCTTGACGACATCAGGCAGACATTCGCAAACTTGAGGAGGTTCCGGATGAAGCTTAACCCGGAAAAATGTACCTTCGGTGTCCCGGCTGGAAAATTACTCGGTTCGTCTCGGCCGAGGTATCAAGGTTAATCCAACTAAGATTCGGGCCATTGAGCGAATGGAGCTGCCGAAGTGTCTTAACGATGTCCAGAAGTTCACTGGATGCCTAGCATCGTTGAGTCGGTTTGTATGTCGGTTGGGAGAAAAGGCATTGCCTCTCTACCAATTCATGAAAAAGTCGGATAAGTTCGTTTGGACACCATAGGCCAATGAAGCCTTTGCCCACTTAAAAAAGATGTTGGCCACTGCACCAGTGTTAGCCTCTCCACTATCAAAGGAGCCAATGTTGTTCTACATAGCCGCAACCAACCTAGTTGTAAGTGCAGTGATTGTAGTAGAGCGCAATGAAGAGGGTAAGTCGGTGCAGAGTCCAGTATATTACTTGAGCGAGGTATTGTCTGCCTCAAAATAGAACTACCCGCACTTTCAAAAGGTGGCATATGGCGTCTATATGGCGGCAAAGAAGTTAAAGCATTACTTTGAGGAGAACCCCATCAAAGTGATATGTGAAGCTCCCATATCCGAGATAATGGGTAACAAGGATGCGAGTGGCAGAATTACAAAATGGGCAATGGAGTTAGCCCCTTATGCGCCCCAATACGACAAAAGAGAAGCGATCAAGTCTCAGGCTGTGGCAGACTTTTTTGTAGATTGGGTCGAGGTACAATACGAACCACCGCCACCAGATCCGAACTACTGGAGGATGCACTTTGACGGGTCGAAAACCAAAAACGGATTAGGCACCGGGGTTGTGCTTAGCTCGCCAAAGAAGGACTAGCTAAAATACGTATTGCAGATCCATTTCGCGGCATCGAACAATGTCGCTGAGTACGAGGCTCTGGTGCATGGGCTCAAAGTGGCA
This sequence comes from Avena insularis, assembly GCA_023614405.1. Lineage (NCBI taxonomy): Eukaryota > Viridiplantae > Streptophyta > Magnoliopsida > Poales > Poaceae > Avena > Avena insularis. The sequence continues at coordinate 458,573,601 of CM042696.1, read as the reverse complement.
AAGGAGATGGGCATACGTCGGATAATATGCTTTGGCGACTCGGATCTAGTGGTGCAGCAAGTGTCTGGAGTGTGGGACGCCCTGGATCCAAACATGGCACTATACAAATTTCACGTACAGAAAATATTTGGTTACTTCGAGGGGTGTGAATTTCACCATGTAGCCCGAGTGGAAAACGAGGCTGCCGACATGCTGTCGAAGCTCGGATCGACCCGACAGGCAATTCCACCGGGTGTAGCATTGGAACACCTCAGAAAACCATCTATCAGGCCGTCCCTAGGAACCGACTCGATCTATGTCCCGGAAAATACGGAATCCGGAGCTGAGCCCATGGACATTGACACGGGAGGTAGCACGCGAGACCCGGGGACTGCATCGGCCAACCCGGGGACTGCCTCAGAAAACCCGGGGACAACCTCGTTTGACCCAGGGACTGCTCAGCGTGATCCGACTGAAGTTATGCCGGTAGATCAGATGGAAATTGATGAGGACGTATTCCCTCCACGAGCGATACCGGCTTGCGCACTGTCTATATTCCAATTCCTGAAAGACGGAACGTTACCCGTTGAGGAGGTGTTAGCCAGGCAAACTCAGAGGAGAGCAAAAGCATACACGATTATCAATTCCGAGCTGTACAAACGGAGTGTAACCAACATCCTCCAGCGATGCGTTTACCCGGAAGAGGGACTTGACATCCTCCGAGATATACACCAAGGAGAATACGGGCATCATGCCTCATCCAGAGCCTTGGTGGCAATGGTGTTCCAGCATGGATTCTACTGGCCAAGTGCCTTAGAACAAGCAAAAGATCTGGTGAGAAAATGCAATGGTTATGAAAGGTACGCCACCAAGACACATATGCCTATGTCGGAACTCAAGACCATACCAATTACGTGGCCATTTGCTGTATGGTGCTTGGATATGGTTGGCCCGTTCAAACCAGCAAGAGGAAACATGACACACATTTTGGTCATGGTAGGCAAGTTTACAAAATGGATTGAAGTGAAACCTATAAGAAAATGTGATGGAGTTACGGTCGTGACATTTCTCAAAGATATCATCTTGAGATACGGTTATCCACACAGTATTATAACTGATAATGGAACAAATTTTGTGGAAGGAGCATTTGCGCGCTTCTGCCGAGACAAAAAGATCCGACTCGATGTAGCCTCGGTAGCCCACCCCGCATCGAACGGACAAATGGAAAGATTCAACGGGTTAGTATTATCCGGGATAAAACCCCGACTCATTGAGCTGCTGCAAAGATCAGCGGGGTGCTGGATAGAAGAACTACCAGCGGTACTATGGAGTTTAAGAACAACTCTGAATCGATAAACAGGCTGTACGCCATTTTTTCTGGTATATGGGGCAGAAGCTGTATTACCAGCAGACATAGAGCATGATTTGCCTAGGTCACCCAATACATAGAAGCCGAAGTGCAAGAAGCCCGGCAAAATAATGTTGATCTGCTGGAAGAAGCGAGAGAACTGGCGCTGTCCAGATCCTCCATATATCAGCAAAATCTCCGACGCTATCATAGCCGGAAAGTGTGCCCCCGAGTCTTTCGGGAAGGCGATCTGGTGCTCCGGTTGGTACAACGTACTACTTGCATGCATAAATTATCCCTCCCATGGGAAGGGCCATTCATTGTGAGCAAAGCATTGCACAATGATTCTTACTATCTTATATATGCAAAGCTACAGGAAAAGAACAAGGCGGACATGTCCGCAGAGGAATCTAAGCGACCGTGGAACGTAGCACTACTTCATCCCTTCTACACTTAGCTAAGAAGTGTATGTATCCGAGTCGTCTCATATGTTGGTATGTATGTCGGCAATGAGCTTATCAATGAAATAGCAGTGCCTCGAGCAGTAACTCGGGGACTGCCTTAATAATTATTGTTGTTATCTCTCGTACGTTAGCTGGAATAAGTTGTTCTACTTAACCCGGATTAGTAATGTGTGAGCACCAAAAACCCAACTCTTCGACTTGCTGTTGTCCAACAAGAATTGGCTTCATGGCAAGCAAGAGAACAAGTTTGGAATTGCGTAGCACATGAAAAACGACTAAGGAAACGAATTTATTCGAGCTAACGTTTGTTTTTCGGACTAACCCTGTATTTATTTTCAAGTTATTATATACTGAATTATTTTGAGCTAAGCCTAAAAGTTTCTAAGTATTGTTAAAACAATTTTTGAAGCTCGGATTCGTAAGTCGTAAAACCGAATCAAGGTAGACACGGATCGAGCCAAAGGATTGGACGAACAAGAAAACGAAACTCAGGGACTACGCCCAAGTTAATCCGGCATAGAAACATAGTAGCAAAATATCACACATACAGCATACAGTTGCACCCGGCATACCGGGGATCTGATAAATTTTCAAGTTTTTTGAACTAAGGAGCAACAGGAGGAGGAAGTTCGACGTCGTCGTCGCTGTCTTCAATGTCTGAGGCATCACCTTCTCCGTCCTCATCCGACCCATCTTCAACGTTCTCAACGTGCTCGTCCCCAGCGGATTCCAGGAAGCTCGGGCCTTCAACCCAGTCATGGATAGGAGAATATTTGACGAGGCTGTAGGCACAAGCCTGGCGCCGAGCTACCCACTCCGGGACATCAGTCCATCTGGATCCGGTGCGCCGACGTGTAAGGAGGCTGAGGTCGATCTTCTCATACCACGTTAGTATGTGGTGTAGGATAGTATCGGCTGCGGCACGCCCAGCTGATTCTCTCTAGAGATCGAGTTGGGTCTCAGTCTCCATTAGCTTCTCGACAAGAATCGCGGTGGTCTCCGGGCTACTCTCTCCGGGCCAGAACGTGTTGAAAATGCGAACTGCAACGTCGAGGATATCCTTGCCATAATTCTTGATGATTTCCACGCGAGATGACAAGCTGACCAACAGGTCCTCCATGTCGTAAGGAACCTCCTCACCAGCAGGAGCGGCAGGAGTACCCCTCGCTTGGCGAAAATCTGCAAATGCTGTGCTTGCAATAGTGATGCTCTCAGGAAATTTGCCTGGAAGCTAGACAAGGGAAGAAGGTAAAGAAAACACATATGAAGCAACCCGAAAAAGTAGGTTGGAAGGAACTTACGTGAGATGTGGCTGAGGATCCGGGTTAACTCCTTGATGCAGTCATCACGTCTCTTGCGAAGTTGCTCCAGCTCAGCGTTTGCCGACCCAAGCCGGATGTCGGATTCTTTGAGTAGGTCCTGGTCCTTGGAGATCTGGAGAGTAAGGCACTCACGCTCTTCTGTGAAGTTCTGGCCAACCTTTTGGAGCTCGGTTTGGTGTTGGGCCTTCATCTTCTCCATCTCAGCCTTGAGCCTAGCAATCTCGTTGTCCTTAGCCCGGAGGAGAGCAAGCTCGTCATCTTTCTTCTCCAGCTCGGCTTGATGCTACCCTGCTTGTTCGAGAAAATGCAGCATCATATCAGGCACAGGCACACTATCCTTAAGCGATGCTGAAATAGTATGTTGACCTGGCAGAGCCGAGGAGTGAATGTTTGCCAAGCCAAGGAGAAGAGGAAATGGAAAACACTACGAGGTTGGACAAAAGAGGACATACCCCTGATTTCCTCCAAGTTCTTCCGCATGATCTTGTTCTCAGCCTCCACCCCAGCTGCCGAAACCGAATGAGGAGATTAGTTCGGCAGAAGAAGGTGAAGAAAAACAGAGAAGTACCAAGGGAGAAACTTACCCCTTTTTTCATGTTCTGCAATAAGTGCAACGTGCTTTGCGCGTAGCATCTTGTGGGTATCCAGCAGACGTTGGAATTCAGCACTCCGGCGATTGGTAGTTACCCGAAAAAAGTACAGAAGCGTAAACTTAGCTAGGTGTGTGCATATTTGAAGTGTACAAGATCTGGGCCAAGTGGAACTTAACCCGGCTCTAGGTGTGTGCATATTCGAAGTGTACAAGATCCGGGCCAAGTGGAACTTAACCCGGCTCTAGGTGTGTGCATATTCGAAGTGTACAAGATCCAAGCCAAGTGGAACTTAACCCAGCTCTAGGTGTGTGCATATTCGAAGTGTACAAGATCCGGGCCAAGTGGAACTTAACCCGGCTCTAGGTGTGTGCATATTCGAAGTGTAAAAGATCCGGGCCAAGTGGAATTTAACCCGGCTCTAGGTGTGTGCATATTCGAAGTTCACATGCAGCTACGTTAGTTTTCTAATGAGCATCCGGACGAGTAACAAGCTACTCCACCGGAGGCTCGGGGACTAATGGATATTATCTACAGCATGTAAAGGAGAAACAACATACCTCCATCATTCGCCCCGCGAGGTTAATTGCCTTAGCGGCGGTATTCATTTGGGCGGAAAATTCTGCGGGGCCGAACTTTTCTGGGAGATCGTCGTTGTGGACGAACTCCGCCTTATTCCAGTTCATGACGAACTCAATAAGGCTCGGAGGGTACCGCTCACCGGTAGGCATATGGGGTGCCACCAAGCCCTTCGCGTGCGCTTCTTTCCTCTCAACCAAGGCAAGAGCTGGGATGGTATGCAGAACCATCTGCTGCGCATCAGTTGGCTCGGCAGGAACATCCTTCGCTGTTGGAGCTTTCTTGGGAAGCATCGAGGATAGGGTTCACTGCCCAGCCTCGACCGATGCTGACTTGGTAGTATCCGGAGCCTTTTTGCCCTTAGCTTGCTAGGAAGAAGTAACTGCAGTGGATATCCCCTTAGAAGCTGCTGGAGTAGTTCCTCGCCGAGGTTGAGATGACTCGGACGAGGCGGAAGAACTTGGCACTGGAGCTCTTGTAGCTGGACTTGGAGCTGTTGTTGGTTTTCTTGGTGTCGGAACAGATGCTGGAGCTGGTTCGGTCACTGGTACTGGAACTGCTGTTGGTGCTGGTGTTGAGATAGACTCGGTGGCTGCTGGTTGTGGCAATGCCGAAGTGGTGGACGCCATCGCCTCGGCTGGACCGACCCCTCCCGCTCCAAGGTCACGTTCCTCTCGACGAGGTAGTGTGGAACCCGGAGCAGCCGCAGAACCCTCCGGAATAGGGCTCAGCGAACGTGACTCGTCGTCACGGGAAGGAGAATGGCCGGATCGAAGTGGTGAAGAGATGCTTGATCCGCTCTGAGGGACCTCCATCGGAGGTCTGAAGAAGAGAATAATGTAAGAAGAGAAATTACCACGATGCAAGGAAAAGTGAGTTACACAACGAAAAATGACTTACGCATCCAAGGTTTAGGCCTCCTTGGGTTTCCGAGCCCTTCGTGTTGGGGCTTTGCCTGCCGGCTTGGAGGCAGTCTTATCTTCGGCCTTCTATCGCCTTTTTGTGGGCTGAGAAGGCTCGGAAGAAGAACTTGGTGCGGCTCCGCGTTTCTTCTTCGACGCCACCGGAACCGGCTCGCCCGTAGCAAGTGGAGGATCCTCGTGGATATGCCCACCGGGGTTAGCTGATGCCGGAAAGGCAAAAGAAAGAGGGACAGCCTCAACAGGTTCAATCACGTCGACATCCGAGTCATCCTCATCATCGGGCGATCTCTAAGAAGAGAATTTACCGCTGGGTCGTTTGTAGCGTCGGTCATAGGGAGAAACATCTCCTGGTCCGGCTCCTCGTCAGGATTTCTCGGTCGGCGCCCACTTAAGGTCGGATCCGTACCATCCTCGAGAGTTCTTTGAAGGAACAGCTGAGAGAAAGCATGAAGAACGAGTCAAAATACAACAAAACCGACACATATTTGATCCGAAATAAGTTTGCCCTTGAAGCTTACGCGGGAGGAGCACATCACGATAGAAGTGCTCAATTCCCCACGTCCATTCGGCGGAGAAATCCCTATGGGTGGTGAAAAGAGCCTTAACCCAGCGAAAAATCTCTGTGTTGCTTAACTCGAAGGAAGAGGTCCGGTTGGGGTCGCGGCCGAAACTCATGTGGCACACCTTGTGGGTGCGCTTCTGGAGGGGAGAGATTCGGTTGCGCACGAACATGATCATAGCATCCTTGTTACGCAATCCGAGTTTCTTCAGCTCCGCGAACCTCTTGTTAACTTGGTTGGCTAGAGCTGTGGGCTTCTTGGAGACCTCCTCCCAGAATTCCGGGTCAGGTGGACCCGGAGCGTAGGGCAGCAACCGAATCAAATCTTGAAGTGCATTCGGACATAGAAGAAGGTTCGGGCCCATCCTTTGCAGGAGTCAAGCCCGGTAACCCGGGGGAAAACGGAAAGTCTCCGGGGTGAGATGGAGGCACCTCCGAATTGGGTGAGCTGCTTATCCTCCGACTCTACTTGGATGTTGGGGATGACGTTGCGACAAAGGCCGAAAAATCGGATCCACAGCTCCTTCGTGGGCCACAGTCTGGTGTAGCCTTCGATCGTAGAAGCAAAGGCGGAGAGAGAGGTGATAGCGTTGGCTGGGAGATGGTGCGGCTGCAAGTGGTAGGTGCTAAGCCAGTCCCGGAAGAAATCGCTCACCAGCAGACCAAATCCCCGTTGGAAGTGGGACAGGAACACGATGAACTCACCCAGATTGGGTGAGGGGCGGTCGGCGGAGGGAGGCAGCGATGCGGCAGGAATGCGTCTGGTCCGGTAGAGCCAGTCAAGGTCATCTTGACAGACCCATGATCCGGCCCACGCACCGCGGTCCGCCGCGGCGGCGTCCTCCTCCATTTCCTGCTCGGCAATGATGAGCTCCTCCTCCGTCATCTCGTATTCACTACCCTCGCTAGCGCTAGCGGCGGCGGGAATCTGAGGCCTGGATTGGCAAGGACCCGTGGCGAGGAAGTCACGTAGCGGTGGCTGCGATGCAAAGGCACAAGGAAAAGCACGGCGGTGGCGCTACTGCTAGAAGCACTGGCGGCGGCGCGGTCGCTAGGAAGACGAAGGAGAAGAACAATGAGCAGAGGGGCGCAGAAGTGGGGAAAATGCTAAGGGGTGTGCCCCTCCGCTACTTAACCACCCCCTGAGAGGGTGAGTGAGATCGCGCTATGCCAACGAGCCACTTGGTGTGGCTGAGTATCGCACGCCTCAGCCAATCGTAGAGGAGCCACACAGAGGGCCACAGAGCAGAAGCAATCTCGTGACGTGATGTGCAGATGCAGTAAACGAGGAGGTAGGCGTGATGTGACCCACGCACAGTGATAACTGACAATTACTGCGGCGGTTACTGTGCAGGCCCTTAAAATAAGACAACGCGATGATTAGCCTCCACGTGGGTTGGCGTATGAGAGAAGGAAGCAAGACCCGGATCAAACCATGGTAACCCGGACCACAAGTAAAAACTTAGAATGTGTAGAGGGAAAGTAAAACCATGAGATCCGAGTCACAGCGGTAACCCGGCCGGCAAGTGAAAACTTGGAACGTGCAAAGGGAACGTAAATCCATATAATCCAAGATAAAGAGCTAACCCGGAAATAAACGTCCAAGGCTCGAACATAAATGAACCTGATGTGGCCTTAGCAGCCAAGGCAGCTAAGACCACACCAGCTTTGGGGACTAATGTTGGGGGGATAACCCCGGGTAGGGTCACTCCGGGGTATAGACGCCGAGTTAGCCGAGGTTCGGTAAGGCCAAAGCGGATGCTGGCCGGGTCAACTCCAGGCAGGCCGGATCACGGAGTAACCCGGACCAGGGGGGTCGCCTAACATTGTCTCAGCCGACTTAAGGAGTAAGTCGGAAGTGCTTGTCTAACTTATATGCAGGAACAGGTGTGGCCGGATCTACTATGATCCGGGTCCCCGCTTAGCTTCTGGGAGAAGGAAGGAATCTCTCTGGTCAGAAAGAAGGTCCGGTACGCACTGCATGAGCGAAGAAAGCAAGGGCAAGACCACCGGGTCATGGCCGACAAGGGTGACGACACCCATGTCGGCTGACGCAGGCACCGCAGAGGCTTACGTAGCTAAAGCATGTATGACGCGGGGGGAAAAGCACCCCGGTCGGGTTACCACTTTGAGAGGAGGCATATTCTTAGGAATATGCCTCCACGTATGCCGTAGGCAGGGACCGAGCCTCCTCTATATAAGGGGGGCTAGTGTTCCAGTAGAAGGGGTTGAGCTCTAGTTGGGTTGGGTATTCTTTGATACTAGCGGAGCTAAGGTTCTAGGGAAATAACTGTGGGCAAGAGTAAGAGAGCTCCTTCTTCCTCCTCTCTCCAATACAGCTCTAGCAGCAGTTGTAATCTTGAAAGGAAATCAATACAAACTTCTGTGTGGAGAATCACTCCACTATCCCTCCCTGGATTCCCCTAGCGTGTATTAGTCCCCACCTTTAGCCTATCCATGGCATCTGCCGTGACACCACCACGAGACGCAATCGGTCACATGTGCGGAGTCGATGCCGACCTTCCTCTCCCCGTTCCAGCGAGCAGCAGAGATAGTAGATCTCTCCACGGAATCCCAGCAGCACGACGGCATGGTGGTGGAGTAGAGAATTCTACAAGGCTTCGCCTAAGCCAGAGCAGAGCGAAGGAGGAGGAGAGAGGCGGCTAGGACAAGGAGTGGGAGGGGGCCAAGGGGGGCGCCTCCACCCCTCTATTTATAGAGGGAGGGGTGGCGCCTAGGGTTCCCACCCCTAGGGCCACCTCTAGGGCCAGCGCACAAGGGGGGCTTGGGGGGAGTTTCCTTCCCCCCCCCCCAAGTTTCCCCTTTTCCTTTCTTGGTTTTCAAGTAAACTCCACAGAACTTTCTAGAACTTTCTGGAACATTCCAAAACCTTCTAGAATCCCCATATAAATACTCCGGAACATTTCTGAACCTAGAAAATGATCTCCATTATATGAATCTTATTCTCCAGACAATTCCGGATCTCCTCGAGATGTCCTAGATCCAGTCCGAGACTCCGAACAACATTCGGTCTCCAACGCACATTCCATATCTACCTAAACAGCATCGAACCTTAAGTGTGTCACCCTACGGTTCGTGAATATGTAGACATGATGAAGACACCTCTCCGATCAATAACCATCAGCGGGATCTGGAGATGCATAACGGCTCCCACATACTCAACGATGACTTCGTGATCGATAGAACCATTAACATACGAAAACCAATTCCCTTTGTCACGCGATACTCTACTTATCCGAGGTTTGATCGTCGGTATCTCCATACCTAGTTCTACCTCGTTACTGATAAGTACTCTTTACTCATTCCATGATATGTCATCCCTTGTGACCTAGTCACATGCTTGCAAGCTAACTAGATGACATTCCACCGAGAGGGCCCAGAGCATATCTATCTGTCATATGGATGGACAAATCCCAATCTTGGTTCATTCGCTTCAACACATACTTTGAGAATACCCAATGACACCTTTATAACCACCCAGTTACGAAGCGGTGTTTGATGTCATCAAAGTACCCATCCGGTGATGGTGATTAACCTAACCTCATGGTCGAAGGATTAGGTTACTATGCATTTGAAAGCTTGTAGCAATACGAACTTAATGGCTTGATCTTATGCTACACTTACTATGGGTGTGTGTCCATCACATCATTCTCCTAATGATATAACCTTTTTTTAATGACATCCAATGTCCATGATCAGGAAACCATGATCATCTATTAATCAACAAGCTAGTTCAACAAGAGGCTTACTAGGGACTCTTTTATGTTTACAAAACACACAAGTATTAATGTTTCCTAATAATACAATTATAGCATGGGATGTAAACATTCATCATAAACACAAAGATATATTAATAACCACTTTTATTATTGCCTCTTGGGCATATCTCCAATAGTCTCCCACTTGCACTAGAGTCAATAATCTAGATTACATGGTAATATACCTAACACCCATGGCGTTTTGGTGTTGGTCATGCTGTGCTCTAGGGAGAGGTTTAGTCAACGGATCCGCCACATTCAGACAAGTGTGTACTTTGCAAAGCTTTATGTCACCATCTTGGACACACTCGCAAATAGCATGGAAACGTAGCTTGATGTGCTTCAGCTTGCTATGTGACCTTGGCTCCTGTGCATTAGCTATGGCACCTGTGTTGTAACAATAGATGGCCATCGGGTCCAACGCACTAGGAACCATGCCAAGTTCGGTAATGAACTCCTTCATCCATATGGCTTCTTGTGCACCCTCCGAAGTAGCTATGTATTCCGATTTAGTTGAAGATTTCACCACAATGCTTTGCTTGGCACTCCTCCAGCTCACTGCAGCACCATTCAAAATAAATACTTATCCAGACTGTGATTTCGAGTCATATGGATCGGTGTTCCAACTAGCATCAGTGTAACTGTTTACAACAAGCTGTTCATAACCTCCATAAAAAAGAACCATATCCTTAGTCCTGTTTAGGTACTTTAGGATATTCTTGACCGCTGTCCAGTGCTCCATTCCAGGATCATTTGATATCTGCTTAGTCAAACTAACAGCATGTGCTATATCCTGTCTTGTACACAGCATGGCATACATGATAGAACCTATGGCCGAGGCATATGGAACATTACTCATTTTCTCTCTATCTTCTGTCGTAGCTGGACTTTGAGTCTTACTCAAGGTCTTACCTGGCAACATGGGCAAGAACCCTTTCTTGCTCTCTTCCATTTTAAACCTCTTTAGAACTTTGTCCAAGTATGTACTTTGTGAAAGCGCTATTAGGCGTCTTGATCTATCTCTATAAATCTTGATGCCTAGAATTTATGCCACTTCGCCAAGATCCTTCATTGAAAAACTATTATTCAAATAGTCTTTGACACTATTAAGAAGTTCTATATCATTCCCAATCAACAATATGTCATCTATATATAGTACTAGGAATGCTATAGAGCTCCCACTCACTTTCTTGTAAATACAAGCTTCTCCATAAGTTTGTATAAATCCAAAGTTTTTGATTACTTTATCAAAATGTTGATTCCAACTCCGGGATGCTTGCTTTAGTCCATAAATGGAGCGCTGAAGTTTGCATACCTTGTTAGCTTCTTTAGGATCGAAAAAACCCTTGGGTTGTACCATATACAACTCTTCCTCAATGTCTCCATTAAGGAACGCCGTTTTGACATCCATCTGCCAAATCTCATAAACGAAATATGCAGCAATTGCTAACAAAATCCTCACAGACTTTAGCTTCGCTACTGGTGAGAATGTCTCATCGTAGTCAACTCCTTGAATTTGTCGGAACCCTTTCGCGACAAGTCGAGCTTTATAGACGGTAACATTACCATCAGCATCTGTTTTTCTTTTGAAAATCCATTTGTTCTCGACAGCCTTACGGCCATCCGGTAAGTCCAACAAAGTCCACACTTGGTTTTCGTACATGGATCCCATTTCGGATTTCATGGCTTCTAGCCATTTGTCAGAATCTGGGCTCACCATAGCTTCTTCATACGTCGCAGGGTCATCAGTGTTGTCCACCAACATTACGTTCAAGGCAGGGTCATACCAATCAGGAGTGGTATGAACCCTCGTTGACCTGCGAGGTTCAGCAGCAACTTCGTTTGAAGTTTCATGATCACCATCATTAGCTTCCTCTCCAATTGGTGCAGGCGGCACAAAACCATATTCCGGTGCTGTGCTACTCTCAATTCCGAGAGAAGGTTCAATAACCATCTTCTTTTGTGGAAGTTAAAGACATGCAATGACACTGGTGGATCCACATGTGGTTTATGGAAGTAACACACATGCACTGACACTGGGTGTGGTTCGTGAAAAGAACAGACATGCAATGACACTGGGTGGGCCCATCCTTATGTGGTTCATGAGAAGAACACATACACAATGAAACTGGTGGATCCTTATGTGGTTTGTTTAGAGGAATAGACATGCAATGACACCGGTGGATCCTTATGTGGTTTATGGAAGTAAAAGACATGCAATGACTCTAGCCGTGGTTCATGAAAAGAACAGACATGCAATGACTCTAGCCGTGGTTCATGAAAAGAACAGACATGCAATGACATTGGTTGGCCCATCCTTGTGTGGTTCATGAAAAGAACAGACATGTAGTCACACCGGTGGATCCTTATGTGGTTTATGGAAGGAACAGACATGCAATGACACCGGTGGATCCACATGTGGTTTATGGAAGTAACACACATGCAATGACACTGGGTGTGGTTCATGAAAAGAACAGACATGCAATGACACTTGTAGATCCTTATGTGGTTCATGAGAAGTACAGACATGCAATGACACCGGGCATGGTTCATGAAAAGAACAGACATGCAATGACTTATGTGGTTTGTTTAGAATAACACACATGCAATGACACTGTGTGTGGTTCATGAAAAGAACATATATGCAATGACACTGGTTGATCCTTATTTGGTTTGTTTAGAAGAACACGCATGCAATGACACTGGCTGTGGTTCATGAAAAGAACAGACACGCAATGACACTAGTGGATCCTTATGTGGTTTGTTTAGAGGAACAGACATGCAATCACACTACGTGGATCCATATGTGGTTTATGGAAAAGAACAGACATGCAATGACACTGGCTGTGATTCATGAAAAGAACAGACATGCAATGACACCGGTGGATCCTTATGTGGTTCATGAAAAGAACAGACAGGCAATGACACTGGTGGATCCTTGTGTGGTTTGTTTAGAAGAACACACATGCAATGACACTGGGTGTGGTTCATGAGAAGAACACACACGCAATGACACTAGTGGATCCTTATGTGGTTTGTTTAGAGGAACAGACATGCAATGACACCGGTGGATCCACATGTGGTTTATGGAAAAAAAAGACATGCAATGACACTGGTAGATCCTTATGTGGTTCATGAAAAGAACAAACAAGCAGGGAAACTGGGTGTGGTTCGTGAATAGAACAGACATGCACTGACACTGGGTGTGGTTCATGAAAAGAACAGACATCCAATGACACTGGTGGGCCCATCCTTATGTGGTTCATGAAAAGAACAGACACGCAATGACACTAGTGGATCCTTATGTGGTTTGTTTAGAAGAACACACATGCAATGACACCGGTGGATCCACATGTGGTTTATGGAAGTAAAATACGTGCAATGACACTGGTAGATCCTTATGTGGTTCATGAAAATAACAAACATGCAGTGAAACTGGGTGTGGTTCATGAATAGAACAGACATGCACTGACACTAGGTGTGGTTCATGAAAATAACAAACATGCAGTGAAACTGGGTGTGGTTCATGAATAGAACAGACATGCACTGACACTAGGTGTGGTTCATGATAAGAACAGACATGCAATGACACTGGTGGGCCCATCCTTATGTGGTTCATGAAAAGAACAGACATGAAATGACAATGGGTGTGGTTCATGAGAAGAACACACATCCAATGACACTAGTGGATCCTTATGTGGTTTGTTTAGAGGAACAGACATGCAATGACACCGGTGGATCCACGTGTGGTTCATGAGAAGAACACACATCCAATGACTCTAGTAGATCCTTATGTGGTTCATGAAAAGAACTGACATGCAGTGACACTGGGTGTGGTTCATGAAAAGAACAGACATGCACTGACACTAGGAGTGGTTCATGAAAAGAACAGACAGGCAATGACACTGGTGGATCCTTATGTGGTTTATGGAAGGAACAGACATGCAATCACACCGGTGGATCCACATGTGGTGTATGGAAGTAACACACATGCAATGACACTGGGTGTGGTTCATGAAAAGAACAGACATGCAATGACACTGGTAGATCCTTATGTGGTTCATGAGAAGAGTAGACATACAATGACACTGGTGGATCCTTATGTGGTTTGTTTAGAGGAACAAACATGCAATGACTCTAGCCGTGGTTCATGAAAAGAACAGACATGCAATGACTCTAGCCGCGGTTCATGAAAAGAACAGACATGCAATGACACTGGTGGATCCTTATGTGGTTTATGGAAGGAATAGACATGCAATCACACCGATGGATCCACATGTGGTTTATGTAAGTAACACACATGCAATGACACTGGGTGTGGTTCATGAAAAGAACAGACATGCAATGACACTTGTAGATCCTTCTGTGGTTCATGAAAAGAACAGACATGTAGTGAAACTGGGTGTGGTTCATGAATAGAATAGACATGCAATGACACTTGGTGTGGTTCATGAAAAGAACAGACATGCAATGACACTGGTGGGCCCATCCTTATGTGGTTCATGAAAATAACAGACATTCAGTGACACTGGCTGTGATTCATGAAAAGAACAGACATGCAATGACACCGGTGGATCCTTATGTGGTCATGAAAAGAACAGACAGACAATGACACTGGTGGATCCTTATGTGGTTTGTTTAGAAGAACACACATGCAATGACACTGGGTGTGGTTCATGAGAAGAACACACACGCAATGACACTGGTGGATCCTTATGTGGTTTGTTTAGAGGAACATACATGCAATGACACTGGTAGATCCTTTTGTGGTTCATGAAAAGAACAGACATGTAGTGAAACTGGGTGTGGTTCGTGAATAGAACAGACATGCACTGACACTGGGTGTGGTTCATGAAAAGAACAGACATGCAATGACATTGGTGGGCCCATCCTTATGTGGTTCATGAAAAGAACACACACGCAATGACACTGGTGGATCCTTATGTGGTTTGTTTAGAAGAACACACATGCAATGACACCAGTGGATCAACATGTGGTTTATGGAAGTAAAAGACATGCAATGCCACTGGTAGATCCTTATGTGGTTCATGAATAGAACAAACATGCACTGACAATGTGTGTGCTTCGTGAATAGAACAGACATGCACTGACACTGGGTGTGGTTCATGAAAAGAACAGACATGCAATGACACTGGTGGGCCCATCCTTATGTGGTTCATGAAAATAACAGACAGGCAATGACACTGGTGGATCCTAATGTGTTTTGTTTAGAAGAACACACATACAATGACACCGGTGGATCCACATGTGGTTTATGGAAGTAAAAGACATGCAATGACACTGGTAGATCCTTATGTGGTTCATGAAAAGAAGAGACATGAAGTGAAACTGGGTGTGGTTCATGAATAGAACAGACATGCACTGACACTAGGTGTGGTTCATGAAAAGAACAGACATGCAATGACACTGGTGGGCCCATCCTTATGTGGTTCATTAAAAGAACAGACATGCAATGACACTGGTGGATCCTTATGTGGTTTGTTTATAAGAACACACAAGCAATGACACTGGGTGTGGTTTATGAGAAGAACACACATCCAATGAACTCTAGTGGATCTATCTTGGCATAATTGAATGTATTCCACGATGTATTTCATTGTACAAGACACTTTCCATTTTTATACTACTCAGTTTTGCCCTTGGTTTTATGCGGTACTACTTAGTTTTGCCCACCCCCCTCTCTATCTTTCGTAGAAGCCCAAAACTGTGATCACCCTGTCTACTACTCCCTGATTGGTTGTCACAGTTGTCATGCAGATCATGCGCACCAATCGTAGATTCTGTGTGATCCAACGATGATCGTTGCACACCTCGTTCCCTTCACAATACAGCGTGAGACAGCACGGAAGTCTCCCTCCGCAAGACTTCTACAGGAAGGAACACGATGGCGTCCATCGAAAAAGTCGTCGAGCGGTCATGTGAAGTTTAATCAAGTCTGAAAAGCCTACTATTGCTACTACAACTCATGCATAGGGCAAACGGGGTCATCGAGTGCACGGTTGTCGACGGGACGCTGCAATTTAGTGCCACTTGATTTTAATCAGACATATCCCATTTATACGCAGCGCTCTCAATCTCACTTCCAAATGGGCCCTACCGCTTGTAAATTCCATGAGTCAAGGGCATCCCTCGAGTAGATCTAACGTTGCTAGAAATTAGTTCCACGCCACTTGCATGCAGTGGAATCAAGGTCTACCATGAGCGTGTTTTCAATGCAGCTCTAAAGTGGAGATCGTGGCTGTTTCAAAAAACAGGGAACCGAAAAAAGGGTGGAGATCGTGGTAGCCCCCCACCCCCACCCCCTGCCCACCACACGTGTCCACTCGAGGACTACGAATAGTCCAGTGTTTATAACCCCCCTCGACCTTCTTCTTCCATGAGCTCGTGTCATTTCCCCCCTAGTATGTCTAGTCCCAAGACCCCAATCTAAACCTACCGCACACGCCGAATCTCCCTTGTTTGCAGTACCTCCTTCCCTTGGTGCGCCATGAAGCGTACGCGTGGAGAAGATCCGGAGGTGAAGCCAGTTGAAGGCGAAGCAGCAGATGGCTCGGTCGTCGCCAAGCAGACGGAGGCGTCTTCTCCGGGCACGAACGCCGCTCGTCGCCGCTCCGTCGAGGGTGTGAACTCATCCGTCCAGCCAGTAGCCGTCACCGCCGAGCAGCAGGTGGTAGCCGTTGCTGCCGAGCAGCAGTTGGTAGCCGTCGCCGCCGAGCAGCAGGTGGTAGCCATTGCCGCCGAGCAGCTGGTAGTAGCCGTCGCCGCCGAGCAGCAGGTGGCCGACAACGTCGTGGTGCCAGCGGCAAATCTGGATGGAGGGCAGGCGGCAGGCGGAGGCAATCCGGTGATCTACATCGACGACCCCATCACCGTTCAAGAAATCTTCGACGCAATCGCGGAGAATGATGATTTCCAGGAGGAGGTCCCTGATGAGGAGTCCGAGGTACTACATTGCTAGCTTCTCTAGTCGCAGCCGTAGTTTTCACTGTTCATACATAGGATTTGCTTAATCGTGTACATATTCTTTTGCTCTTGAAGTAGGGTAGTATATATATGATTCGATGGGTTGATTGATGCATCTGCCATCTAGTCACAAAACCCCAATCCGTCTAGTCACAAAACCCCAATCTGCTCATCTGCCATCTAGTTGAGTTTGCTAGTTGATTGTTGATACAGCAGGCCTATAACATTACATTTCTATTCCTTACTGAGCTCAATGATTCAATGTTTCCCCAAAATAGTGCAAGGGCATCTGATGGTCTCGTTTTCTTAGGGATGTTTAGTGGCCGTGAGACAGCAATGCACATAAACAATATAGGTTGTGATGTTGGTATTTTGGTTCTCCGACTCCATCGCTGAAAGAAATGAGACCCTAACTTTTTCTCTCGTATGGAATCTAAATATATAATATTTGTATTGTTTCTGATCTATGAATGCATTGTATGATGCATTTTTATATCCTTGAATATTGTTTGGCACGATTACATTTCAATTTCTTATTGTGGCCAATGATTCAAATTTGCCCCAAAGAGAGGTAGACACATTGGTGTCAAATTTTTACAGGGATGAGTGAGCGAACCTGGGGCCATGTACACGATCAATATAAGCTGTGCAATTGTTACTTGGTTCGCTTACGCCATCTCTGTAGAAACTTATGAGGCTGCAATCTTTATTCTACATTCGTAGAACTATGATATTTGAATTATCTATTCCATGCATTCATAGTGTATAAGAATTACATTTTAGTTTGTCACCAAGGCCGATGATTGAAATTTGCCCGAAAAGAGTTCAAGGGGAGACACATATGACGGTGTCGTGTTTTAGGGATGGGTTGGTGAACCTGAGGCAGCAATGCACACAAACAATATAGGTTATGCTGTTGGTACTTTGGTTCCCCAACTCCATCTCTAAAACAAATTATGAGGCCCTAGATTTATTCTCATGTGGAACTACATATATGATCCTTGAATTGTTTCTGATCTTTTAGTGATTGGTATGATGCATATGTATATGGATGGTTTTGATCATAAGTTTTTTAACATGCACCTGAAGATTAATTGTTTGGTTTTTTATTTATAATTACAATATTTAGGCTTGTTTTTGTACCTGACTATGTATATCCCTGAATAATGTTTTGTACGATTACATTTCAATTTCTTATTGTGGCCAATGATTCAAATTTGCCCCAAAAGAGAGGCAGCCACATCGGTGTCAGATTTTTTCAGGGACGAGTTAGTGAACCTAGGGCGATGTACAACAACAATATAGGCCATGCAATTGTTACTTGGTTCACTCACGCCGTCCCTGAATAAACTTATGAGGCCGCAATATTTATTCTACATTCATAGAACTATAATATTCAAATTATCTATTCCATGCATTCATAGTGTATAAGAATTACATTTTAGTTTGTCACCGAGGCCGATGATTGAAATTTGCCCCAAAAGAGTTCAAGGTGAGACACGTATGATGGTGTCATGTTTTAGGGATGAGCTGGTGAACCTGAGGCAGGAATGCACACAAACAATATAGGTTGTGCTGTTGGTACTTTGGTTCGCGTACTCCATCTCTAAAACAAATTATGAGGCCCTAGATTTATTCTCATGTGGAACTACATATATGATCCTTGAATTGTTTCTGATCTTTTAATGATTGGTATGATGCATACGTACATGAATGGTTTTGATCATAAGTATTTTTAACATGCACCTGAGGATTAATAGTTTGGTTTTTTATTTATAATTACAATATTTAGGCTTGTTTTTGTACATGACTATGTATATCCCTGAATAATATTTTGTACGATTACATTTCAATTTCTTATTATGGATAATGATTCAAATTTGTCCCAAAAGAGAGGTAGACATATTGGTGTCAGATTTTTTCAGGGACGAGTTAGTGAACCTGGGGTGATGTACAACAACAATACATGTTGTGCAATTGTTACTTGGTTCACTCACTCCATCCCTGAATAAACTTATGAGGCCGCAATCTAATGCAATTATTTGTCATTGTGTTGAGATGAAATGATATATGAACCGATCAAACTATTGCTGAGATGCTTTATCCTTGATATCCACGGATATATTGTCTTACATATACACGTTGTCAATTCTTGAGTTATAATACAATTCAATCATATGTACGAGTTCTAAGTTATGTTCTTAAAAATCAACAGGAGGATGATGATGAAGTGGATGCTAGCAAGGAATCCAGGGACAACAAGAGCCGCTATGTGCTGAGGCGGTTACGGTGTGGGCTAATCCGTTTCCACCGTAGGGGGAGACTGTTTTGCCCATTCTGTGGCAGAGCAATCAACGTGGACCTCAACAGCATGATCCAGCACGCGGAGGGCGTTGGCAAAGGCAGAGGCAGAAACTATAGGACGATTACCTTGGCACGGCACGCAGCCTACGGCAAATTCCTTCGGAAGTATATCAGGACTGGCCTGTATCCCATCGACTAGGCTGTCGCTGCCTCCTGCTGATAAACCCCTTCCCTGCTAGGCGTCTCCGTGTCCCGGCCTCCTGCTGTAGCCCCTGCTTTTATTTTGTTCTAATTAATTATTACCTATGTGTGGTCTGTAAGACAATATATCCGTGGTGTCTCTGGTGAACCTTATATATTAATCTACTCCTTTATATGGAGTGCCTTAAAGTTTCTAGTGTTAAATTATATTTACTGATCATGCTCATGCACACTACAAAATATTTCTAGTGCTCGATTATATTATAATTGTCAAGAAATACATCAATAAGTTAAATTGGTTCAAATTTTGTATTGAAGTAACTAAATGTATCACACACATAATAAACTAGAAACTAAAATCTAGTTCAAACACATAATGTATCACCACCACTTGTTGTCGTCCTTGACTTGCTTCCCCTTCAGCCGCTTGATGTAGCCACCGTCCCAAAATCCCTGCTCGTCCTGAAACCGCTTTCTGTCCTCCTCGCGCTTCTTCTCCTGGGCTAGCTTGCAACCAAGGCATAGCTCTCTCATGAAAAACCCCACCTTAACCATCCCATCTTTCATGGTAATGAGCTTACTGTACAACTCGTACGCCATGTAGGCGTTTCTGGCTGCATACTCAAGGCGCGCCTGGCTCATCGGCTTCCACTCCCAGTAGTCGTGATCGAGTCGCTTCAATTTCTTCAGTTTTTCACAGGATTTATCGATGATTTCTGCTGCTAGATTACCCATGCCATCCTTCGCTGGGTATGATTTGATCTTGTACAGATTTTGGATGTCGATGTGGTGCCCCTCTGGGATTTTTATCAACGCACGAGAAAGCATAATTGTGTCATTTGTGATATCCACGCTAGTGAAAGTTATCCCTTTCCTACACAAGAACTCGACCAGAGTCGGACACGCATCTCAGTTGGTTTACTCCTGCACTTAGATGGTTCTAGGGATGTAAGGGAACAAGAGATGCAGAAGTGGTGATCTCAAATTTAAATTTCACATACCTGTAGAAGTGGTAAACTAGGACCTCCTCATGTATGGCGATTTGCACGATAGCGATCTCTTGTGGAGGATTTTTTCGCTTATTTGCATGGGTGTACTCCAAGTCTAGCCCCACAAACTTGTGCTTCTCTTTCTCAAGCAATTTCTCAAACCTGGCGAGAGTTGTCTCCACAGTCGCTTCATCATTTGTGTACACCACTGTCAAAGTTGTGGTGCCATGGGCAGGTACCAAGTGGGTCTCTATTGTGCGTTTCCCATCGTCCATGCCTGCAAGGAAATGGGTGAAAGGAACTGCCTGCAAGGAACTGCCTTCGAGAAGAAGAAGAAGATGAACCGACGGTTCCAGAACAGAGAAAGAAGAAGCGCCCAGGAAAACCTACAGAGGAATGACTGAGGAAGAGGAATGACTGCAGAAGAAACGTGGTAACTGCAACTTTCGGTTCAAGAACTCACCGTGGTTACGTGGATATCGTGGCAGTGCTGCCGGTTCAACAAGTGGGGCCAGTTCCTGTGAGAATATGAAATTAGCTGTGCATTTTTCTATGCGAGAAATTGAGAGAAGTCATTTATATTTTGTCTTTCATAATTAAACACAATGAAGTTGGTACAGCCCAAGAGATTTGAACAAACGAGATTTGCTAGTTTAACATAATACAACACTTACAGGCCCAACATGGCAGAACTTGGAGAGCCCCAAAACTTGAGCTACCATAGAGACATCGGCAGAGGTGGCAGAATTGGTGCGGGTGCAACCACGGCGATGGCAAGCTCGGATTCTAGAGGAGGAAAATAGAACCGAGCATGGTCGACAAGGTGATAGATCTCACCAGGAACCAATTCTCGTCCCCGACCATGCCATGGGTGCATCCATGGTGAGGACGAGCTCCGACTCGGGATGGGGAGGAGAGCCGGACCGAGCAGCTTCGTCACTTCCCAGCTCTGCACCATGGCCACGACCACAAATTGCCGCTCCGGGGAAGAAGACGAGTAATGGAGGCGCCAACGCTGCAAGCCTACAGGGAGGAGAGCTGGGTCAAGCAGGTTCGTCCACGTCCTAGCTCCATGCCATGACTGCGATGCCCCATAGATTGCCGCCCCGGGGAAGAAGAAGACGCGTAATGGATGTAGGCGCCAACGCTGCAAGCTTAATTGACACCTAAGCGACGGGAGCGACAAGAGCGACATAACGGCGAGAACTGACAGGAGGGCCCAACTTGACGGCCGTTAGCCTAATTTTTTTGTATTGAAACATAAAGTTGAATTTGTGTCGAAAAAGACCCTCCGAGTATTTGGCACGCCAACTATAGTCATCGCGAATGATATCAGGGAACTCGGGTACCGCATTGCCTGGACACCCAAACTTTCGGGCCGCAAAATGATATTCTCCTATGTATGTGTGGGAGGAACTCCGAATGTGGAGAAAGAGGCAACAACCGCTGCTCACATCATCCCCATAACCACAGCAGTCAACAATCGAATTACTGCGCTATTAAGGGACGTAATCCCGTAGGACGTATCCCATGGCATGGATAGTGTTCCGTGAGTTTCCTCGATTTCCCAAGTTGATACCTAAGGATTGCTAATAGCTTTATAGTCACTGTAAGTGCTAGCATGCCTCCGTCTACCAACAAGTAGTTCCCTCCATCAAGTCCCCACGAGAGGCAAATATTGAGAGGTCGACTTCTCTCAACATCAAGATGTAGAGAATCTAACATATGTTCACATCGATGCATATCATAATATACTTTATCTTATTTCAATCTCATACTAGGGTTTCTCCATCTCCCCAAGAACTAATGATCTACTCAGACATGGAGGCAATCAACATCATGGTAATGATAATGGAAACAATCATAGCTAAATAGTACTTGTATAAATCCACAACGAGTATAGGAATTACAACAATATCTAAACAAGATGTAGATGGGATGGATGAAGATGGTTGTGATGCAGCGGTGGATGATCAAGATCGATGCCTTAGCCTCCCGGATCTGTGCATGGTGAAGATGGATCCCTGGCAGATGAGTTCCCCCTCTAGATGCCTTCCGGAGGTGATGTTTCTGCAATTTCTGGGTGTTCTATAAGTCGTCGCTCCGAACCAATTGCACGGGGTGAAACTATTTGACGAGGCGGAGGCGGTGCCAGCTATAGGCTGGAGCTATACGGGCAGAGAAAATTCTCCTACCGTATAGTTGGTCGTTACGCTCTCTGCCTCCTTTGTTCGCTTCTGGTTTTCTTCTGCTATTATTAATATTTCTCAAATAAGTGATTTACGCTGTTTTTACTCCTTTTCTCCATAGTACAATTGCTTCAATAATTGTATCCACTAGATCCATCATATGTCCTGATCCTGGTGAAAACAGACATAAAATATGCGCGTGAACGCTATAAAATACTAAAATCCTACATCTACAATGCAAAATAATAATGTAAAACATTATGAAAATATGCACTCATCAACTTCCCCAAGCTTAGAATATTGTTCGTCCCGAGCAAGATTTTAGCTTAATGGATGTGATCCTCATATTCATGAAGCTGAGTCGATAAACTAAATGAGGCAATTGTAGCATGTGTTCATCATGTACGATACATGGGAATAAGTTAATGAATAGTACCTTACTCGAACCATCTGAATAGTATTAGAAGGCTTCCACACCTTAGTTATCAATAGTTCATAAAATATGAATCTCAACATAATGTAAAAGACTCTGGTTCAACCGAATGAGTTAATGAGGTAGTCCCAAGTGTTTTAGGATCAACATATTCACTTGGGATTCAAAATCTCAAAACTGTCTCTTTGTCATAGTACAATACAGTGGCATATGCCTATTTGCTCTTTGCACATTCGCTCTTTTCTTATTTTCTTTTTCTTTTATTTTGCATATATGCTCACACTTTTGTTTTAAGTGCTGTGCAAAGGAGCTAGCCATATATTCCACTTCATGTAGGAATTCAAAGTTCAACGATCTTAATTATCAAATTCAAACTGTATATGAAGCATTCTTATGACCTGAGATTCTACCACGACTTGTTCTCACTCTATTTAGATAACACTTCATTTTCCTTTGTGCAAGGTTTTCTTTTTCAACTTAATTTGTATAGATAATTTTTCTTTGTGAATCAAACCGTAAACATACAACATATTGACCAAATTATCTTTATGTGTTCCATTAATACCAATGGTGAGGAAGACTCCTATTGCTATCATCAAGTGCAAGTAAAATCATACTCAAGCCATTCATATATCAATAAAGCAAACACAAACTCAATATTGCTCCGTATATAATAATAAACTCCGAATTTCATAAAAGGGATAGACTATTCCTGAAGGGAATTCTAATGATGCAAACTTTATTTCTAGTTGGAACTAATGCAGGAATAAAAATTTATAAGATAGATTACAAGGTCTTAAAGATCTCCCCAAGCTTGGAATCAAGTCAGGCGGGATCAAATAATCCCTTGCGATTATTTGATACCGTGATTGTTGTAGATCACTGGGGCACCATGTCATGTAACACCGTGGTGCATAGCTTCTTTTTGGTATCCTCCAGAGCAGTTATGTGGCTATAGCACCTGCGCAGATCAGATTGCAGAATATTCACTCTATCAGCGAGCTTGGTCACCAATGGAAAGAGGTCTTCCTTCTTCTCCATCTCATTGAGACGGTGACGGACTTCGATGCAATGGAGTAGCTCCTGCTTCTGATATATCTCTAATGCCCGCACAGGATCCTTGGTCCTAGGACAGCTTCTTCTTCCTCATCCATGATGGATGGATCGATGGAGTGGAAACCATGCCTCCACTTTTCTTGAGGTTTAACCTTCATACGAGCACCAATGGTTGGCCTCGAGAGTGGAACCTCCCCTTCCTTGCTAGCACCTGCACCAATATTAGATAATTCCTTACGCTTGTGTGGCCGTGAATCTGTTGTGACGAACTTGACCGTCTCCACACGCCCTTTTTCATGTGGCTTGTGATCTTCTCTCTCTTGTTGAGCTTTCTTCATCTCCACCCAATTGATCTCCGGTTGTTCGTAGATGTCACGGCGGATGTAGACGTTAACTACGTCATCATCGCCATCGGAATCATTGTTGAAGTAGCTTGGCTCGACGTACTCCTTGTACTTCAGGCTAAACCTCTCCACCTCCTCGTCATCGTCCTCCACGGACGGACTGCTAGAGCGGTCCCTAGAAGGAGCAATGAGCCCCATGGTTTTACCATGGTTTAGGGCAGGATAGCGCATTGCTATATTGGTTTCTATTGATTGTGACTAGAGAGGTAGACAATGACAGTATATAAGAGGGGTCAGAGGTCGGTAAAACTCGCGACAAACACCAAATTGTCATCTAAGAAAAGAATCCAAACGGAATAGAAAAAGAAATCATGGATTTGGAAGTAACCTGCCGCGTAACGACCAACTATACGGGTGCGTCCCGTATAGGTCCGACCGTATAGTTGGTTCCGGGCAGATATTTACAAATATCTCGAGTCCAGGTCGATTAAATCACGACCTGGAACCAACAATAATGGTTTTTTAGATGAAAAGAAATATCGAACGAAAAGTGTCTGAGAGTTTAACGACCAACTATACGGCCGGAATTTTTCTTCCGGTCGTATAGTTGTGACCGTATAGTTTCAAACACTGAAAATCAAAAGTGCCTAGGAGTTTAACGACCAACTATAAGGCCGGACTTTTTTGCTTTTGTCATATAATTGCAATCGTATAGATATCGCCACCAAAAACCAAAACCATCTGAGAGTTTAACGGCCAACTATACGACCGAAATTTTTGCTCCGGTCGTATAGTTGCGACCATATAGGCCCAGATATCAAAAATAATTTCACGAAGATGATACAGATAGTTTAACGACCAACAGTACGGCAGGAGCTCCTGCTTCGGTCGTATAGCTCCGCCCGTATAGTTGGTAAAACCCCTCTAAAACTTCAAAAAAACAAAAGGAATTCGAAAATAGAAATTTCAAGAGTAAAAATTGTGAAAATAAATCACTTATTTGGGTAAGAACACTTACCTTACACTTACCATTTGCTTAATCGGGGATGAAAAGTTCCTCCCACAACAAGGACTCCTTCTCTCTTGGAGGAATTGACTTTGGTTCATCAAATAATTATCATAAATGAAAATCACCAGGATTAAAGTTCCTCTCAATAAGATTGGTGTCCTTCTGGGCAAACATGGACACTGCATCTAACATCTTTATATCTTGCCTCTGCATAATCTGCAACTCAAATTCTTGAAGTGAAAGAATCCAACGGATCAGTCTTGGCTTATGTTCTTTCCTCTCAAGGAGTTCTTTTAAGCCATCACGATCCGTATGAATCTCTCACCTTTGCATCAACTATATAAGAATGAAATTTATCACAAGAGAAAAATACAGCAAACATTTCCTTTTCTTCCTTAGGGTAATTCTTTTGGGCACCATTGAGAGTTCTACTAGCATGATGTATAATATTCAATCTATGACCAATATGTTGTCCAAGAGTTACTCCTACAACATCATCGCTAGCTTCACATATTAAGTCAAAGGTTGTATCCCAGATAGGTGGTTTAATGGTGGGATCACGAGTTAAAGCATTTTTAAGTTTATCAAAGGCTTCAAGACACTTATCATCAAAATTAAATCTCATTCCCTTTTGCAAGAGGTTAGTCAAAGGTTTAGATATCCCTGAGAAATTTCTAATGAACCTTCTATAAAAACCCACATGACCAAGAAAACTTCTTATACCTTTAATATCCCTAGGTGGTGGCATTCTCTCTATTGCTTCAACCTTAGCTCTATCCATTTCAATTCCCTTACCTGATACTTTGTGTCCAAGGACTACACATTTTTTGACCATAAAGTGTCACTTCTCCCAATTTAGAACAAGATTAGTGTCTTCACAACACTGCAAAACTTTCTTGAGATTATCCAAGCACCTAGTAAATGAAGTTACATAGACAGAAAAGTCATCCATAAATACTTCCATTATAAGTTCTATGAAATCAGCAATAATGGTAGTCATACATCGCTGAAAAGTAGCTGGGGCATTACATAGACCAAAAGGCATATGTCAGTAAGCATGTAAACCGTAAGTACTTATGCAATTTGTTTTAAGTTGGTCATCTAGATGAACAGCTATTTGAGAGAAACCAGAATATCTGTCCAAGTAACAAAAATGAGTATGGTTTGCTAACCTTTCTAAAGTTTGATCTATGAATGGTAACGGATAGTGATCTTTCCTAGTTTCTTTATTCAATTTCCTGAAATCTATGCACATCCTGTGCCCAACAACAGTTCTAGGAGGTACTAGTTCATTTTTTCATTAGGAACAACAGTAAAACCGCCCTTCTTAGGAACACAATGAACAGGACTTACCCAATCACTCTCTTTAACAGGATAAATTATACCTGTGTCCAGTAGGCGTACAATTTCTATTCTTACCACTTCTTTCATTTCAGGCTTCAATCTTCTATTAAATTCCGCAACTGGTTTACAACCTTCTTCCATGAATATTCGATGGACGGCTATCATGGGACTAATGCCCTTCAAGTCATCCATTGAGTACCCAAAGGCTTGGCGATGCTCCTTAAGTATCCTCATGAGTTCTTCTTCTTCTCCTGAAAGTTTAGCACTAATAATAATAGGGAATTTATTGGTATCATCAAAAACATGTATTTGAGATTATCTGGTAGATTCTTCAACTCTGGGGGTGGTAGTTCCTTGACCCCTCTCTTTTTTGGCTCTTCAAAAGCCTCATCAGTTGGAGGTTCCAAAAAAGGAAGTGAATCAAATTCATCTTCTAGTTCTTCTAAGGACTTGTCCTCCATAACTATTTCTTCATAATTTGGATCTTCATTTATTTCTTCTTCTTCATTACCAAAGATAAGAGCTACCATTTCCTCAATGGTTCTCTCTTCCTCTTCTTCTTGTGTTTGTGGAGGCTTGTCTTTAAATTTGGAAAAATGGAATTTATTTTCTGTTCCCCCAAGCTTAAGAGTCACAATCTCCTTCTTGAAGTTGACATATAGGCACCTATATCACCCAAAAAGGTTCTTCCAAATATAATAGGGGAAAAAGTGTCAGCTGGCATATCAACAACTACAAAATCGATAGGAAATTTTTTGTTGACAATTGTGACAGTTGCATTGTCAACTACTCCCATTGGAATTCTAAGATTTTTATTGGCTAACATAATTGTTATATCAGTATTCTCAATTGTAGCTAGTTCTATTTCTTCTTTTATTTCTAGGTAGAAATCATAAGATATAACATTAACTTTGGTGCCAAGATCACATAAACCGTAATGAGAGGTTTCTTTAAATATGCAGGGAAGAATAGGCTTACCCACATATTTTACCTCTATTTTACCTTCAACCAATATGGAAGTCTCTACATCAAGTTCAACTATGTTACAATGTGAGTACATAGCCATAATTGCTTCCTTGGTTACCTCTTCATCTTTGTTTACCCTCAGATGTTTCTTGACTTCTGGCACGCTTTCCTCTTCCCTCTTTTCCTGTACTGCTTTGACCTGCTCATATTCAAAAATATGCTTTTGTACAGTGTTAGGAAAATGCACTTCATATATTGGTTCTATGGAGGCAAGTGTTGCTTTATCTTCTCTTTTTTCTCTGGTTCAGGTGGTGGATCATACTTGACTGGACCCTCCTTTGGAGCTTTAATATATTCTATAAAAGCTTGAACAACTTGCAACAAAAGATCTGAATCCAGATAAAGTTCTTTAGACAATTCTTTCACATGGCCTTTTTTATTATAATCATGAATACAATCATGCTCTATTTCTATGACTACTTCACTTCCTAGACCAAAATTCGATGAAACTCTATGGTCACGAATTCTATTAAGTAAAGCCCAAGATTTAGGTATAGGAAGATTTATAAAGGCTCCTTCCGTGAAAGATTCTAGTTCAATTTTATTACGTTCAATTAAACCGCCATAAAATATATGTAGTAAATACCATTCAGGAAAATCATGATGAGGACATAGTGGTAGTAAATCTTTAAATCTAATATCAGCTCTAACTAGTCCTTCATTAGAACGATTCTTCCAAGTCATTATAAGATTCCTGATTCTAAAAGATTTTGATAATGGATAATATTTTGATAGAAATTCACAAGCTAAATTATCCCAAGTAATAGTGGCTTGAGGTGGTAGAGATATATAGCATGAGAGAGCTGTACTTTTCAAAGTTTGACTAAAAAGTTTAACCCTTACCTCATCGGCAGCATATCCCGCCAATAGAAAAGTGCACATATATCTTTAAAACATGCAATAAGCTCATATGAATCAGGATCTTCTTCATCTCCAATAAATTGCTTCTTATGTAGAATACTAAGTAGTAGAGGATTTATTTCAAACCCCCTTGTCTTCTCATTGGATTTGTCTCTTTTATAAATATCATAGGGCTTCCCAAAGTGGTTGAGTGGGTTAGCACTAGTCATATGCTCAAACTCCATCGTGTTGGTGGAAACCTATAACTCAAAACAAAATTTAGCAAGACAAAAAAATAAGCAAAAACTAAAAAACCTACATCTCTTAGCTCCCCGGCAATGGTGCCAGAAAATAGCTTGATGACTGCAAGTGCACAAATCGTTTGTAGCTAGTTTCGAAATAAAGATATTGATCCCACAGGGATCAGGAGTCTGAAGTTTAATAATTCTTGTAATAAATATTGCTATAGAAATGGTAGATAAAGTTCTAAGTAACAAGATAGAATGCGAGTAATGTGTAAAAATGTGTTTTTGGGCTTTGGTTATAAGAGTAATAATGTAGTAAAGCAAAGTAACTTAATACAGAAAGTAAGTATCGCGTATGTAAAGAAAGATTGGAACTGCAATAGGGAGAAAGAGTTCTCAGGGAGTAGCGGATACACCACTATTATTGTAAAGATCTAAGATAAAGATTATCATCATGAACATTCTCAACTATGCATGTGTGGGAGGAACTCCGAATGTGGACGAATAGGCAACAATCGCTGCTCACATCATCCTCGTAACCACAACAGTCATCAGTCGACATCAATTGAATTACTGTGCTATTAAGGGACATAATCCGGTAGGACGTATCCCATGGCATGGATAGTTTTCCGTGAGTTTCCTCGATTTCCCAAGTTGATACCTAAGGATTGCTAATAGCCTTATAGTCACTGTAAGTGCTAGCATTCCTCCGTCTACCAACAAGTAGTTCCCTCCATCAAGTCCCCACGAGAGGCAAATATTGAGAGGTCGACTTCTCTCAACATCAAGATGTAGAGAATCTAACATATGGTCACATCGATGCATATCATAATATACTTTATCTTATTTCAATCTCATACTAGGGTTTCTCCATCTCCCCAAGAACTAATGATCTACTCAGACATGGAGGCAATCAACATCATGGTAATGATAATGGAAACAATCATAGCTGAATAGTACTTATATAAATCCACAACGAGTATAGGAATTACAACAATATCTAAACAAGATGTAGATGGGATGGCTGAAGATGGTTGTGATGCAGCGGTGGATGATGAAGATCGATGCCTTAGCCTCCCGGATCTGCGCATGGTGAAGATGGATCCCTGGCAGATGAGTTCCCCCTCTAGATGCCTTCCGGAGGTGATGTTTCTGCGATTTCTGGGTGTTCTATAAGTCGTCGCTCCGAACCAATTGCATGGATAGTTTTCCGTGAGTTTCCTTGATTTTGCAAGTTGATACGTAAGGATTATTAACAGCTTTATAGTCACTATAAGTGCTAGCACGCCTCTGTCTACCAACAAGTATTTCTCTCCATCAAGTCTCCACGAGAGGCAAATATTGAGAGGTCGACTTCTCTCAACATCAAGATATAGAGAATCTAACACATGGTAACAGTGATAAATATCATAATAAACTTTATCTTATTTCAATCTCATACTAGGGTTTCTCCGTCTCCCCAAGAACTAATGATCTACTCAGACATGGAGGTAATCAACATCATGGTAATGACAATGGAAACAATCATAGATGAGTAGTACTTGTATAAATCCAAAACGAGTATAGGAATTACAACAAGATCTAAACAAGGAGTAGATGGGATGGATGAAGATGGTTGTGATGCAGCGGTGGATGATGAAGATCGATGCCTTAGCCTCCTAGATCTGCGCAGGGTGAAGATGGATCCATGGCAGATGAGTTCCCCCTTCAGATGCCTTTCCGGAGGTGAGGTTTCTGCAATTTCTATGTGTTCTATATGTCATCTCCCTAAACCAATTGCACGGGGTGAAACTATTTGACGAGGTGGAGGTGGCGCCAGCTATACGGCCGGAGCTATACGAGCAGAGAAAATTCTCCCACCGTATAGTTGGTCGTTACGCTCTCTGCCTCCTTTGTTCACTTCTGGTTTTCTTCTGGTATTATTAATATTTCCCAAATAAGAGATTTATGTTGTTTTTTACTCCTTTTCTCCATAGTACAACTGCTTCAATAATTGTATCCACTTGATCCATCATCTGTCCTGATCCTGGTGAAAACAGACATAAAATATGCGCGCGGACACCGTAAAATACCCAAATCCTACATCTACAATGCAAAATAATAATGTAAAACATGATGCAAATATGCACTCATCAGTACTTCCCTTTTGAATTTTAAAAATGAATTTTATTCAATTTTAAGTGTTTTGTATATTTTTATAAAATTCCAGAAAGAATATATACAATTTTAATAATAGATCTATATTTAATTACCTACAATTACTATCTATTATTTTTATTGGGTAGAGGATATTTTTGTGATTTAATAAATATATTATTTGTATTTTTAGGGTTTTTATTTATTTTTCTAGAGCCTAATTTATCTCAGGGATATATTTCTAATTAGGTATTTTTCATAAGTCCTTTTTTTAAAACACGGGCCTGGCCCAATGGGCTGGCCCAGCCTGACCCGACCCACTTTGGGCTGGGCAAACACCCCTGGGCAGTACTGAGTTACCCACACCCGGCCCAGTACCACCCACTCGCTCTTTCTTCTCTCCCTTCTCTCTCGCGCGACATCCTCTTTGACTGCTCAATGTCACCATCGCCGTGGGTGATTTCGGCCGCCCTGGCCGCCGTGTTTGTTGCCACGGTGCAAGACGACAGTGATGGTGCCGCTGCTCGACGTTGTCCCGCTCGATTTGGTGTTGGCACTCTCTGTTGGCCATGCTGACCCCCACCTCGTGGCTAGGGTTTGGGGTTCGTCGTGCTCTAGCGCTCCCTTGATGATGGTGTGGTGCTCGTGGTGCTGCTCTTCCATGGACGCCACTGCCATGTGCAGGCGCGGGTTGCAGCACCCCCTCGGGGTGCTCCCCGTGCCGCCACCTATCTACCGTCGGCCTCCTCTTTGCTTCCTCTTCGATAATTTTACGAGGACCTCGAGTAAGTTCCCTATTCTCCTCTTTGTGATCTACCTTGCCTCTATTTCATGCCATGTGGTCACTTGCGATGGATTTCCCCATTTAGGGTTCATCCCTAAATTTCTAGGGTTCATTACCCCTATAGTGGTGATTTAGCATAACTCTAGGGTTAATCTTGCCTATGCTAATCCTTTGATGTTGATCTACTATTAGTGTCAATATCTATTGAGCATTTTTGTTACTCTATTCTCTATCAGAGAACACTCTGCTGATCATGCTTTTGTTACCCTGTTCTCTATCATAAAACTCTCTGTACAAGAAGGCTTAGTTTAATGTGGATGCCCAAGTTGTTGTGGTTGTGGATTGATTCCTATGGAATTGAGTTGGGATACTTTCAGTATTGATGCTTGGTTAATTGCTTACTTGTGAAGTACGGATGTGTTCAGTCTCAGGATTTAATCCTATTACTGTGTAAACCTAGAGTTACTAGTGTTAGTCTCTATTCTGTGATTAATAAAGAAATGATTTATAAAAAATGATTCATATATGCTTGTAGGAAAGTGATTTAAACTTATTTGTTTCTGTACAGTGTGTCCTAGTGATAGATAGTGTTGATCTATATTGTCCTTAAAATAAAGTGTTTATTTAGGATTCCTAAATCATTTAGGAAGATGATTATGTTTGTTGAAGATGATATGCTTGAGCTTGTACTCAAACAGATATGAACCTGCTAGGCACAGAGGTGCTACCCTTCTAGGAATGTGCCCTATACCAGCAGTTGTGATGTGTATCTATCTAGTTAAAAAATAGATCATAGTGTTAGTGATGCTGCTCTGAGTCCCTGCCTATGCAAAAACACATGCCTTATCTGGTTGTTTATTATCTGTTGACCAATATGTCCACTTATCATGTGCTTGCAAGAAATGAATGTGTAAGATGGAAAATGATTAGATCTAAATGTTGGGATATACCCTGGTAGCCTTGTCTTGATGTTGCCTTTTACTTCTGGCTTGTGGTAGCCCTAGATTTGTTTTGGCTTCCTCTTGGCCTTTTCTTGCTCCTCCTGGTGCTATTGCTCATGTGTGGCCTTGCTATCCACCTAGAACATCCCCCTCCTCAAGTCACCATCTTTGCTAGTGATCTCCTGGGTTTTCTATGGTGGAAAGTGACTTGATCTCGTGATATGGTTGCAAGATTTGGTGCTGTTCATGGATGTGCTGGTGACAAACTGTGGCTGGCTTTCTACAAAGTGAATAGCAAATCTTGCTTTGCTCTATGCTACTATGATTTAAACTGCCCCTTGGCTCTCTACTGCTGACACCTCAATGCATGCATTTAGGTGTGTGAGCTGCGTCACTATTTGCTTTGGCTATGGATGAGATCAAGTAAGTATAGTTTAAACTCCCCATCCTTTTACTATTACTTATTCTGGTGAAACTTGCCCCTTCAGCCTGTCATGTTGTTCTGAGTCCTTAATTTCTTTAAAGAACATATTCTACACTTGATGGATTGCATTACACTGTTAAAAACTAAGAGCAAACTAACTCTAACCCCCTCTTTGTTTTATTGTTTGATGGATTGCATTCTACAAGACCAAGTGATCAGGAGAAATAGTTTAGGATTAGTTTAGGATTTTCTTTTATTCACTTTTGTAATATATATTTCTACTCTATGTAAAGATCAATGTAATATATATTCATTATTTAATAAAGCTTTTTTTCTTTGAGAATATCTGTGTAATCTCTTTATTTCAAATAGTTTGTGTTTATTTAATACTTGTGAAATAAGGGAAAGAATTAAGAAGTACTATTTGAGTTGTACTTTTATATTGTTATCAATTTCCTTTATTGTTTTGTAAATGGGATAAATTCAAACAATAATAATAACTAATTCTTTTTGGAAATTAAATAAATACTAATTACCTCTAATTTTCTAACCTTATTTAAATGTTTCAAAATTTTAAATATGGAACCAACTTATTCACCCAAGAATATTATAATCCCTAAGGATTAAAAGTTAAAGATTGATGTATAACTAGGTTATTATAGTTGATATCTCAACCCAGAGTGGAATACTGATATAGCCTCATACTGTGATATTGATTAAAGATTTCTCCAGAATTTTCTATTCCCAGCACTTCACTAAGTTTGGGTTCTAGTTAAGTAAATCCTTTCCAAAATATACTCTACTCAAATCTCTCATCTGATTCTCTAACATATAACTTCTATTACTTATCTATCTCTACTGAATCAATCAATGTAGCTCTTTCTAACTCCATCCATAAACTCCTTTATATTCACCTTGCATTTACTTCCAAGGCTTGTAATATAATAGTTCTCTCTATATCACATGTGATATCAATCCCTTGGAATAGGTCGGTTATTACTTCCGTAATACAAGTTTGTTCTTGTATTAGTTTGGTTAAAACACTATGCTTATAACTACTCCATACAACTCATGTTATATACTTCATCATACTTTAGCTTGACTTCTCATGATCAAGCTAGATGATGCAGCTTACTAAGGTTTTGCCTAATTTGGTATACTCACAATACTTCTTCGCCAACTAGTCATTTATCCTCAAGTGCCTTGAGAATAATGACCACCATCCCTTGATCAAACAAATCTTTGGTTTCTAATTATCTGATCAAGATCTATATTCAACTAAGTAGCAGGCTTGTACTAGTCTCTCTATAGGATTTATCTTGTTAAGGAAACTTACTTTAGGTTTATACCTACTTGGCTTAACAAGGTTATTACTTGATACTCTAACACTACTAGATTTCCCATGGCTCCTCAAGAACTAGTTACTTCTTGGGTTTAAATACTTCTAGTTGACTCATGAGTGAGTTAAATCTTCCAACATCATATTTGTGATAAGAGTTCAAATTTGAGAACTACCATGATATCCATGGTAGGAATATCTATGGAAAACATGTGTTTCAAGATTTAGTTACTATGTTTCTTTTACTTGGGTTATCTACTTGACTTGGTATTCAGGGTTTGTGGTAGATAATACCTTGATATAATCTTTGGAATATTAAGTATTCATCTTTGAGTTGGTGTATGGAATACCATGTAATGATCACTACAAGATCAAGTACTCATCATTAAATAGTGTGTTGTGTCTTAGTTTTATTACATTTGATCTACCCTTAGATCAAATTATATTAACCAAAGATAAGGTTTTAGCAAAGGTCATATTGAAACTTATCATAGTCAACTTGATGATCTACTTCAGTCCCACCAAGTTAAGAGAAGATTCAATCTCTTTGACAAGTTTTATTTAAAAGCGTGAAAATTATCAAGATTTTCTATGCATGAATACAATGCACACACCTCATCTCAGCTTATTTCTAAGATCTAATGATGGGATGTTACACACAGGCAGGAGCCTCACTTCTCCATCGGCGCCACATCATAGTGCAGTTGGCAAACATACTCACATGAGCCAGCTTCAACGATGCGAGGCATCACATAGACAGAAGTATTCCTTGATAGAAGAAGGACATGATGAGCTTGTACGGAGGAGGCACCCTATACTGGAGCAGCACGGGAGGGGCCCCGAGGTGTACGTTGGCTACGGCGAAGCAGGTCGCGTGTTGAGGACGGACGGATGGCAGCACCGGTGGGATAGACTGGGAGAAGAGGGCGGTGCTGCACTGGTGGTGCAAAGGAGTAGCAGGCCAGCAAGGTCAGGCCAAGGAGGCCACAGGTGGAGCGGCTCCAAGGCGTTCTCGGGGAGGTCGCGGTCGACACGGCCGGCGGCATGCTCATAGGGTGGCGGAGGTGATAGTGCCACGGCATCAGTGACGACGGCACACAGAGAGGCATGGTGAGACTGAGGGATGGCTCTAGCCAAGTGGCAGTCAAAGCGGGCGGTTGGTTGGTTGGCGGCCGACAAGGGCGACCGGAGGTGCTCGCAGGTGGCGGCGTGGCGTGACCAGTCCGAGCAGGCGGCACCAGTGGCTGAACAACAGAGCTGGTCGTGGATGACGGGGAGGTGCTCAGGGGCACCAGGCGCAGGTCAGGCGACCAGAGAGAGGCGAGTGAGGGGTCTCGGGCGAGGCGGCAGAGCTCCACGGGATGAGCGATCGGCACGGGGAGGAGCAGAGCTCACTGGGCTAGAGTCGGAAAGGAGAGAGAGGGTAGGTGGGGAATTGATCAAGGGCAGGAGGGGATCCCGATGCGGGGGAGATAGGGTAGGGCTTGGGTTTTTGAGAGCCGGGGGGTGCGAGGCTGGCGGCGAACATGATGGGTTGCGGTTGCGTCTAGGGCGGTCACGCGGGCAGGTGATGACCCACAAGTATAGGGGGTGTATCGCAGTATTTTCGATAAGTAAGAGTGTCAAACCCAACGAGGAGCAGAAGGTGCTGGCTAGTGGTATGGATCAGGAATTCTCTTCAAATACTTAGCAAACGGCTTTTTAGGGGTTTTCGATAAAGCAAGTAAACAAAGTACGAGTAAATAAAAGAAAGTAGGAATAAATGCAGCAAGTGGCCCAATCCTTTATGCAGCAAAGGACAAGCCGGTTGTATTTCTTAAGATGACCAAACGTTCTCGAGGACACATGGGAAGACTATCAAGTGCTTTCGCTTCATATAGTTGATTAATCTTCTTTAGCTTGCTAAGTGTTGTGTCGGTGAACCTGTGCTAATGTACCACCCCATCCAAGACTAATACATACTTGTTATTATACCCCTTGCGAACATCCGTAAGTACAAGAAAGTAAGGTAGAGACCTAACCATAGCTTTAAACTCTAAGACCCTTACGTCCCTTGTGCAATGGTTTCCTAACGGGGGTTCAGGTTTCTGTCACTCCGGCAACCCCTACGATTAGTAGCCAAATACACAATGCATTCCCCTAGGCCCATATAGGTGAAGTGTCATGTAGTCGACGTTCACATGACACCACTAGAAGAAGTACGCCACAACTTAAATAACAATCTATTGAATCTTTCTCAACGCAACTCCACTACTAACAACAAGACTTCTCCCATGTCCTCAAGAACAAAACGAACTACTCACAAGACATCATATGGATCATGATCAGAGATGGAATAATGATGTATAACAATCTGAACATAAACAATAATTTAATGGTTCACTCAATAGCATCAACTACAAAGAGTAATCAACACCGGGGAAGTTTCCCCTATGAACTATGCAAGATTCAACACAATTGTTACAGCAATATGGAGATGGTGATGAGGGTGATGAAGGTGATGATGATGGTGGTGATGATGATGATGATCCCGATGAATTCCAGCTTGATGGTGGTGTTGATGGTGATGATCTCCCCTCTCTGGGAAGGAATTCCCCTAGCAGAAATCTGTCTGCCGGAGAGATCTTTCTCCCTCGGTGTTTTCCGCCCCGCAGAGGCGGCGGAATCTTTCTGTGGTCACTCCCCGAGTCTTAGGGTTTTGGGAGGATGATATACGCCAGAGGGGAGAGGCTGGAGTGGTCCAGGGTGGCCACACCACCTCCAGGCGCGACCTAGGCCTGCCCACGCCATGGGGTGGTGTGGGCCCCCTGTGGCCCACCTCCACTCCATCTTCTGGCATCCTTAGTCTTCTGGAAAAATAGGATTTTCCGTATATTTTCCCGGATTTTCTGATCTTCGCGAATTTTGCCTCCAAACAGCACCTTTTCCATCAGAATCCTAACTGCAGTGGTCCATACTCCAAAAGTCATCAACCATGCAAAAACAGATGAAATAACATAAGTATCACCTCTCAATACGAAATATATCAATGAATAATAGTGAATTAAGACATAGAATATTGATGCAAAATGGACGTAACAACTCCCCCCAAGCTTAGACTTCGCTTGTCCCCAAACGAAACTGAGCTCAATAAACATGACCTCAGGTTTATGGAGTGAAGAGTCGATAAAAGAATACGGACAAGAAGCATCACATTCATCAAATACATAGATCATAATAGAAGACAACTCACTATTATATAACTCAACTTGCAATGAGTAAAGGAAACACAATAAAGATACATAAAGTGAATCATAATTGGTAATGGCAAACTTAGCTCTTGGTCGAACAATTGTTGATAATTTGCTGGAGTTCACAAATAACTGGTTTTTCAAAGATAGCTTTCAAAGTAGTAAACATCAAGATAAGAGCAATGTGCAAAACAAGGAACATAAGAAACATGATTGAATAAATAAACATATGAATGAATGAGACACATTAACTCAAAATACTTGCTGAGATAGAAGGGAGTAGGTTTACTGACTCAACTACAAAGTAAAAGAAAGGCCCTTCAAAGAGGGAAGCAGGGATTGCAAGTCTCATAAAGAGCTCCCAAAAATTATGATACATACTAGCTTTCAGCTCTCATTGCCCCTATCATAGACATCTTTAGGTGATTAAGGTTAAAGTGACACAACTAAGAAGATATGCTTGACAAGTTATAAGTTGAAATCGCATGCCCCTTACTTATGAGTACCGATCCTCATGCTACTCAACTTCAGTCACGAGCAAGCTCTTGTCATTGTAAATACATGTGTATCATTGAGAACCGCCAACGGGGTACCCCTTGCACATTACAGAGGAGCTATCCCATAATCAAAATGACAAGGCAAGCAGACAGTGAGCATCTCAGCAATCTTTTTATTTGCTATTTGCATAGGTTTTTATTGAGGATGCTTCATAGAATGCTCACTATAGTTATGCTGCAAGTTTCCACCATGATTAGGCATGGCTTAGGCTAGCGGCCCAGGTGGTTCTCTAACACACATATAAACTCCATGATCTTACAAGTTCCACTTGTATTTCACACCGCCGGGATCCATAAGCAAAAGATCATGATATCAACTAGGTACAAAGTACCAAATGAAGTGTTGAAAGCGATCTCCATGATACATAAAGCGCAAGCATATACGCAACAAAGAAGGACCCAATGGTTCAAGTTTATTAAATGCAAGAAAGTAAAGTGTGCCATCAAGTTCGTGAGAGATTTAATCACTAATTTTCACATAACAGGTTTAATTTGGGAGGTAGATAAAACAAGAATTTACTTGGAATACCAATAATGCTAATGGGTAGGTATGGTGGACACAAATGGCAAAGGTGTTGGTTTAAAGGAGGTGGATGCACGAGAAGAATACCCTCTCAATACAGGTTTTTGGCTAGCAAGGCTGGGTAGCAAGTATAAGAGTTGATGGAAACAACCAAACATACCAGTGATAAAGACAAACATGCAATCTTCCTTGGAAGCACAAAAGATCTTAACTAGATAATACTAGACTTATGAGCAAATCAAGAAAGAAAGATGATGAAATAATTTTTCTTTAAAGGTACTTTTATCTTTTTCATTCAACTCTCAAAAATAGTGTTGCTACTGACCGAGCCAGGTTTGCCAAAACCAACTAAATTAACTCAATGATCCCAGAGTGCTACCAATACTAACAACAAGATCAATCATATAACCACAAATTGAAAACTAATATAAGCTATGAAAAAGAGTGGATGATAGAACTTCTCATTAATATTCCATAACGGCAATTCACACCAAGGGATACATATCTAACGAGAGAGGGGACACTTCCATAATGCAAACCATACTACATAATAACTCCTCTATTCATGATATGACTCTACTAATAAGGTAAGAAAAAATAGAAGATAGTGATGTGATACCGCGGCACTCCCCCAAGCTTGGAACAAACCAAGGGGATGCCAAACCTGATGACGAATTACTCCTTAGGTGGTGGTCGTATCCTCTCATCTTCGTCTGTCTTCCAAGGTAAAGGCTTCCCATCAACAAAGGACATCGTGGTTTCCAACATCCTGAAACTTGCAGCAGCACTTATGAGTTTAAATTTAGCCTCATACTCACAGTTTTGATTTTGAACGTCATAGAACTGTGCTTGCAGTTTGTTGGTTGTTTGGCGGAGTGAGAGGACTTCGTCTTTGAGTTCAGCAGTCTCCTTTTGGTGCTCGGTGATGAGTTCGGAACAAATCTTATGGATGATATCCACTTCGCGCTCCGCCATCTTCTTGTACCTAAAGACTTCTTGCTCTAGTGCTTCCATCCTGTCCTCCAGACTTCTTTCACCTTTAGGGCCTTGAACCTATTTAATCCGAACCTCCCCACCTTCGAGCAATAACTCCTTGGGATGAATCTTCAATTCTCTCATGTATGGGTTGATGATATCTTCCAAGGAATCTCCCTTAACTGATCCAGTGGAAGACATTGAGGCTGTGAATCTGAGATTTTACCTGGCAGAAACAGATCGAAACGAAAACACGATATACGGACCTCGGGGGATCCGAGGGGTTATATATTATGAAGTTTCGTATCAAAAGGAAGGTACTAGGAGAAAACAAGTAGGAGTCGGAGTCCTGGGTGGCCTCACTACCTGGTGGCGCGGCCAGGGGTGGGCCCGCTCCATGGGGTGGTGTGGGCCACCCCGGCTCTGTTTTCGTCCCTTTTTCGCTTCGTAACTTTCCTTATTGACTGAAAACTGCAAAAATATAGTTGGATAGTGTTTTCGCGGATCTATTCTCACCAGAACTGTTACCTATTTGAAAACAGACTCTGCGGGTCTTTGAATTTGGTCTTCAATGAATTTCTCCGGAGTTATAACTTGAAAGGCATCAACATCTTCATTGTAAGAATCTCCAGCAATATAGTGTTTGAGTCGCTGTCCATTCACTACTTGTGTAGTATTATCTTTTAGAGAAGAAAATTTTATTGCTCCTGAACGGTATACTTCTTCAATGATGAAAGGTCCTTCCCACTTTGATAGTAGCTTACCTGCAAAAAATCTGAGACGAGACCTATACAATAGAACTTTCTCACCAACATGAAATTCTCTCTTAAGTATTCGCTTATCATGCCATCTTTGAACTTTTTCCTTAAAGAGCCTAGCATTCTCATAGGCTTCACTCCTCCATTCATCTAAAGAACTTAAGTCAAATAATCTTTTCTCACCAGCAAGCTTACAATCTCTATTTAGTTCTTTCACTGCCTAGTAAGCTTTGTGTTCTAATTCTAAGGGTAGGTGACAAGCTTTCCCATAAACCATTTTATAAGGAGACATTCCCATAAGATTTTTGTAAGCAGTTCTATAAGCCCATAAAGCATCATTCAACTTCTTAGCCCAGTTTTTCCTAGACCTATTAACAGTCTTTTGCAAGATAGATTTAATTGCTCTATTTGATAACTCTACTTGCCCGCTAGTTTGGGGGTGATAAGCTGAAGCAATTCTATGATTAACATCATATTTAGCAAGGGTCTTCCTAAAACCACCATGAATGAAATGAGAATCCCCATCGGTCATGAGATACCTAGGCACCCCAAACCAAGGAAACATAACATCCTTAAGCATTTTTAGAGAAGTCTCTCCGTCAGCACTCTTCGTAGGAATAGCTTATACCCACTTAGTAACATAATCAACGGCAACAAGAATATGAGTGTAGCCTTTCGAAGGAGGGAAAGGACCCATAAAGTCAAATCCCCAACAATCAAAAGGTTCAATAACTAGAGAGTAGTTCATAGGCATTTCATTGCGTCTAGAAATATTACCAACACGCTGACATTCATCACAAGATAGGACAAATTTTCTTGCATCTTTAAAAAGGGTAGGCCAGTAGAAACCTGATTGTAGTACCTTTTGTGCAGTTCTATCTCCTGCATGATGTCCTCCATAGGCACTACCATGACATTTACACAATATCTCCTTTTGTTCATATTCTGGAACACATCTTCGCATAATACCATCAACTCCTTCTTTGTATAAGTGTGGGTCATCCCAAAAATAATGCCTCAAATCATAGAAGAACTTTCTTCTTTGCTGAGCTGTAAAAGTCGGAGGCAAATACTTGGAGACAATAAAGTTAGCATAATCAGCATACCAAGGGCTTCCTCGCGATCTCACCCCTACTGCTGCTAGCTGTTCATTTGGGAAACTATCATTAACAGGCATAGGGTCAAAAGAGATGTTTTCCAAACGAGATAAATTATTAGCTACAGGGTTTTCAGCACCCCTCCTATCTACTATGTGTAGATCAAACTCTTGTAAAAGCAGTACCCATCTAATAAGCCTAGGCTTAGCGTCCTTCTTCGTCATAAGATATTTAATAGCAGCATGATCAGTATGAATGGTTACTTTTGAGTCCACAATATAGGGCCTAAAGTTATCACAGGCAAACAATAACTAGAAATTCCTTTTCAGTAGTGGCATAATGCCTTTGAGCAGCGTCTAGGGTCTTACTAGCATAATGGATAACATTTAACTTTTTATCAATATGTTGCCCAAGGACAGCCCCTACAGCAAAATCACTAGCATCACACATTATTTCAAAGGGTAAACTCTAATTAGGTGGTTGAACAATAGGGGCTGTAGTTAAAGCCTTCTTAAGAGTTTCAAAAGCTTCCCTACAATCATCATCAAAAACGAAGGGTACATCTTTTTGTAGAAGATTAGTGAGAGGTTTTGATATCCTAGAGAAGTCTTTAATAAACCTCCTATAGAAACAAGCATGACCAAGGATACTACGAATACCTTTGATGTCTCTTGGACATGGCATCTTCTCAATTACCTCAACCTTAGCTCTATCAACTTCTATGCCTCTTTCAGAAACCTATGCCCAAGAACAATCCCTTCATTAACGATGAAGTGGCATTTCTCCCAATTAAGAACAAGATTAGTTTCCTCACATCTCTGCAAAACTTTATCAAGGTTGTGCAGACAATTAT
The DNA here is from genome assembly GCA_023614405.1 of Avena insularis. Classification (NCBI taxonomy): domain Eukaryota; kingdom Viridiplantae; phylum Streptophyta; class Magnoliopsida; order Poales; family Poaceae; genus Avena; species Avena insularis. The sequence continues at coordinate 458,531,477 of CM042696.1, read as the reverse complement.
CAAAAGAAGTTCCATAGACAGAAAAGTCATCCATGAACACTTCTACAATTTCCTCACAAAATCCATGAAAGATAGCAGACATGCACCTTTGGAAAGTAGCAGGAGCATTACATAAACCAAAAGGCATACGTCTATAAGCATAAGTCCCATAAGGGCAAGTAAAAGTAGTTTTTTCTTGATCTTGTTGTTTAACAGCAATTTGAGAGAAACCAGAATAACCATCAAGAAAACAAAAATGGGTCTTTTTAGACAACCTTTCCAACATTTGATCAATAAAAGGAAGCAGATAGTGATCTTTCTTAGTAACTTTATTGACTTTCCTAAAATCGATGCACATCCTATAGCCTACCACTATTCTTTGAGGAATAAGCTCATCATTATCATTAGGGACAATGGTAATACCTCCCTTTTTAGGAACACAATGAACAAGACTAACCCATTCACTATCAGCAATAGGGTAAATAATACCAGCATCAAGGAGTTTCAATACCTCATTCCTTACCACTTCCTTCATCTTAGGATTGAAACGTCTTTGGTGTTCCACTACTGGCTTCGCATCTGGTTCTATGTTGATAGAGTGTTGACATATAGTAGGTGAAATCCCTTTTAAATCATCTAGAGTGTAGCCCATAGCTCCTCGGTGTTTCTTCAAAACCTCCAACAGCCTTTCTTCTTCCTTTCCTAAAAGTTTAGAGCTAATAATAACAGGATATATCTTTTTATCATCAATATAAGCATATTTAAGATCATCAGGGAGAGGTTTTAGATCGAAGACTGGATCCTTTTTAGGTGGCAAAGTGGTACCCAAGTCTTCTACAGGCAAGTCATGCTTAAGCAACCTAGGTTGACGACGGAGGAGCTCGTTAATCTCATTCCTTTCTTCCATGAAGATATCACTTTCGTGATCTTCCATAAATTGCTGCAAAGCATTGTTAGGAGCAAGAGAGATAGAAGCAAGTTGTTCAACTCTAAAATCCTCATTATGGGTTTCCTCTTCGCAAGGTTCTTTAGTAAATTTTGAAAAATTAAACTCATAAGATTCCCCATCAAACTTAGTCAAGATTTTCTCCCTCTTGCAATCAATAATAGCTCCACAAGTACTCAAGAAAGGTCTACCAAAAATGATAGGGTAGGTTTTACTAGCAACCGAACCAAGTACTAGAAAATCAGCAGGGTACTTAATCTTACCACAAAGAACTTCCACGTCTCGTACAATACCAATTGGAGAGATGGTCTCTCTATTAGCAAGGTGAATAACCACATCAATCTCTTCCAACTCGCAAGGACTGATTTCATGCATAATTTCTCTGTAAAGCTCATAAGGAATAGAACTAGAACTTACGCCAATATCACATAAACCATAATAGCAATGATCACCAATTCTAACAGAAAGCACAGGAACACTAGCCTTTTTAGTTCTATTGGGATGTGAAACAATATTAGAAGCATCCTCACAGAAGACTATGTGCGCATCTTCTACGCTTTTAGTGACAAGGTCTTTCACAATTGCTACAATAGGTTCAATGTTTATTTGTTCATCAGGTTTTACAGTTCTCTTTTCACTTTTAGTGATTACATTAGTTATCATAGGATGATCCTTTACCTTATCTGGGAAGGGAATCTTCTCGATATAAGGTTCAGGTAAGATATGATCAATAATGCAACACTCAGTGCTCCCAACAGGAACACGGGCAACAATATCTTTATAAGGTGCATGGTACTTATTCCATCCCCTTTTTGGAATTTCAATATAAGATGCAAAAGCTCTAAAGCAATTTGTAGTAACTTGCAAATCAAGACCATAAGCATTACTAATATTTTGAAAGTCATCAGTTCCCATAAAAGATTCAATGCATTCATAATCATAATTTATACCTGACTTTCTACCTTTGTCATTCTCCCAAGCTTCAGCATTGTCATGAATACGGTCCAGAAGATCCCATTTAGCTTCTTCTTCCATGCGAGTGAATGATCTAGTGCAAGAAGCATCCAATAAATCTTTATCATGTAGAGGGAGCCTTGCATAAAAGTTATTGATAATAATATTATTGGGGAGCTCATGAATGGGACATTTGAGCATTAGTAACTTCAATCTCCCCCAAGCTTGAGCTATACTCTCTCCATCAAGAGGCCAAAAGTTGTATATTTGGTTCCGATCTTTATGAATCTCACTAGGAGGATAAAAATTCGAATAAAAGAGAGGCACTATTTCCTCCCATTCCAGAGCTTGACCATTCTTCAGCAGCTTATACCAGTCCTCAGTTCTTCCTTTCAGTGATAATGAGAATAACTTCTTCTTAACTTGATCTGTAGTAATACCTGCACACTTGAACAACCCGCATAATTCGTGTATAAAGAGTAAATGATCACCGGGATGGACAGTTCCATCTCCAACATAGTAGTTATCCATAACACGATCAATAATTCTTGTAGGTATTTTAAAAATATCATTCTCAGCAGGTGGTGGCTTATCTACTACCTTAGCAGTCGTAGTAGCATTACCAAATAAGAAACTCAGTGAATTATCCATAACGAAAATAAAGCAACTAGCAGTACTAAACAATACACACAGTAGAAGTTTCCTTTACCAGTTCCACTCTCCAATAGTTCTTCACTCCCTGGCAACGGCGCCAGAAATAATCTTGATGACCACAAGTATAGGGGGTGTATCGCAGTATTTTTGATAAGTAAGATTGTCGAACCCAACGAGGAGCAGAAGGTGCTGGCTAGTGGTATGGATCAGGAATTCTCTTCAAATACTTAGCAAACGGCTTTTTAGGGGTTTTCGATAAAGCAAGTAAACAAAGTACGAGTAAATAAAAGACAGTAGGAATAAATGCAGCAAGTGGCCGAATCCTTTATGCAGCAAAGGACAAGCCGGTTTTATTTCTTAAGATGACCAAATGTTCTCGAGGACACATGGGAAGACTGTCAAGTGCTTTCGCTTCATATAGTTGATTAATCTTCTTTAGCTTGCTAAGTGTTGTGTGGGTGAACCTGTGCTAATGTACCGCCCCATCCAAGACTAATAAATACTTGTGATTATACCCCTTGCAAACATCCATAAGTACAAGAAAGTAATTAAGGTAGAGACCTAACCACAACTTTAAACTCTAAGACCCTTACGTCCCTTGTGCAATGGTGGCCTAACGGGGGTTCAGGTTTCTGTCACTCCGGCAACCCCTACGATTAGTAGCCAAATACACAACACATTCCCCTAGGCCCATATAGGTGAAGTGTCATGTAGTCGACGTTCACATGACACCACTAGAAGAAGTACACCACAACTTAAATAACAATCTATTGTATCTTTCTCAACGCAACTCCACTACTAACAACAAGACTTCTCCCATGTCCTCAAGAACAAAACGAACTACTCACAAGACATCATATGGATCATGATCAGATATGGAATAATGATGTATAACAATCTGAACATAAACAATAATTCAATGGTTCACTCAATAGCATCAACTACAAAGAGTAATCAAGACCGGGAAAGTTTCCCCTATGAACTATGCAAGATTCAACACAATTGTTACAACAATATGGAGATGGTGATGAGGGTGCTGAAGGTGATGATGATGGTGGTGATGATGATGATCCCAATGAAGTCCAGCTTGATGGTGGTGTTGATGGCGATGATCTCCCCTCTCTGGGAAGGAATTCCCCCGGCAGAAATCTATCTGCCGGAGAGATCTTTCTCCCTCGGTGTTTTCTGCCCCACAGAGGCGGCGGAATCTTTCTGTGGTCGCTCCCCGAGTCTTAGGGTTTCAGGAGGATGATATACGCCAGAGGGGAGAGGCTGGAGTGGGCCAGGGTGGCCACACCACCTCCAGGCGCGGCCTAGGCCTGCCCGCGCCATGGGGTGGTGTGGGCCCCCTGTGGCCCACCTTCACTCCATCTTCTGGCATCCTTTGTCTTCTGGAAAAATAGGATTTTCCGTATATTTTCCCGGATTTTCTGATCTTCGCGAATTTTGCCTCCAAACAGCACCTTTTCCATCAGAATCTTGACTGCAGTGGTCCATGCTCCAAAAGTCATCAACCATGCAAAAACAGATGAAATAACATAAGTATCACCTCTCAATACGAAATATATCAATGAATAATAGTGAATTAAGACATAGAATAGTGATGCAAAATGGACGTATCAGCGGGGGTTGGTGTAACGATTCACTTCTGTTAGGTGGGGTTGGTCGAGTGGTGTTGTGGTGTGCCGCTACTATGTGCATGCATGGGTGGAGTGCAGCAGGGATTAGTGACAGGGTGGAGTCTGGGTGTAGCTGGGTTAGGGTTAGCAGGTAGATCTTGGGTTTAGTTTAGGTGGACGGGGTGGTAGGTAGTCTGGCCCGGATGGGTCTCTGGCTTGACCGGCTAGACTGCCTCCCCGGTCAAAACATTTTAATTATTTATTTTATTTCTTTTAAAACAAACTATTTTGCAAAAAGGTTTGAGACAAATAGAAGATTTAGGCGGACCAAGGGTTTGATTTGAAATAGAGAGGGCACTATACGAAATCTGGTGACTAGTGACCTTTTTTTAACGACCATGGATTTTTTGGTCATAGATCTGTGACCATTCTGAACCAGTTGGTTGTGGGAAATTTGGATGGGTCCAAACCTTTAAAAATAATGACCAATTTTATCAAAAAGGTCATAGTGTCCTAACGTGAAAAGTTCATAAACAGATAGGACTGGTTTGGAGCCTTTATTTGGTAGACTACGACCAATTTAAATAGTCGTTATGGTTAAATTCGGAGGCAAAAAAATTACAGGATTGCCAACTCAGCAATATCACCTTCATGTCATGTCCATGTGTCATTTTTTGATTACTTGTCATTTCTACGTGGCATTCGGGACCAGCTAACATTTGCAAATTATTTTAACAAAAAGAACAGAGGTGGGGGTTTGAACTCAACAACTGGCCAATTTCTGCAAGATCCTAACCACTACACAGCTGGCCTTGTTCATGCTAATAAGGGAGCTCAGCCCAAATAATATGATTCCAGGTAGCACTCAAAATATTAACGAAAAAGGAGGAGGGAGGCACAGGAAGTCGAACCCACGACCTCTCACTCCCACCGAAGGAACGGAACCACCCCACCACAGGAACCTTGTTGTTCCAACTTCACGCGTCGCCCTCTTTATTCAATGTAAGCCACTGTTGGGCCTCGGCCTCAAGCGATTGAGCCATGTCCTACTCGATCGGCTGGGCCAATAGCCCATTAGACGTTTAGCATGTCCATTTTATTGGAAATTGTAGGGTTTTTACAGACTTTGAGCCCACACAAATGGATGGACTTTATTTTTTTGGTAAGTATACAACTGTAATTTCTCTATAATTTTTGCGTATCAAGTCAGATTGAGATGATATAAAAATAAATTTGGTTAATATTTAGGAGATTAAGCTAAAAATGATGCATTAGATCATGTACATGTAGTTCAAATCGGACCCACTTCCCACCGATTCGGTAGACATTTGTCTTTTTCGCAAGGGACGGACTGAAAGGTTTGAGATACCCCAGTTGGAACATTGTCCATGTAACATGGTCTAGTATTTTTGAAAAATGGGATGGTAGCATTTTAAAACTTTCATTTGGTGGTTGCTTCACAAAATGCTCCCTTTTTTGCACTCGGAAAATGGAAAATGCATTTTTTATGCGGCAAAAGGGAAAACTTCCTCCTATAACATTGTTCGCCATACCAAGATGCACATACGTGCATATGGGCACATTATCACAAACTATTACACGATTCTGGCCATAACATTGGTCGTTTGACCTGAAAGACATGAAACCTCGAACAAGATAGGTCATTTATGTGAAGGTTTTTTCGAGATGCAATCAATATACCAAGTTTGGTATTTTTCCTTGCAACTATGTCATATAATATGACACCACACGAAGGCTTTACATTGTTTGGACCGTTTGAATTTCTTATGCCCGTTTCAAACTATGGTTAAAACGGCAGACATGAAGGTTCTTAGCTACGGGATGAAACTCCAAAAACTTTCGGTGGATCTTTGATAAAACATCATATTGTGAACCTAAAAATGGTTTTTCAAAAAATTGTGAGCATTAGATCATGTACATGTAGTTCAAATCGGACCCACTTCCTACCGATTCAGCAGACATTTGTCTTTTTCGCGAGGGTTGAACCGAAAGGTTTGAGATATCCCGGTTGGGATATTTTCCATGTAATATGGTCTAGTATTTTTGAAAAATGGGATGGTAGCATTTAAAAATTTTATTTGGTGGTGGCTTCACAAAATGCCCCGTTTTTTCACTAGGAAAATGGAAAATGGATTTTTTTGTGTGGCAAAAAGGAAAACTTCCTCCTGTAACATTGTTCGCCATACCAAGATGCACATGCATGCATAATTTTGGCACATTATCACAAACTATTCCACGATTCTGGCCATAATATTGGTCGTTTGGTCTGAAAGCCATGAAACCTCGAGCAAGATAGGTCATTTATGTGAAGGTTTTTTCAAGATCCAATCAATATACCAAGTTTGGTATTTTTTCCTGAAACTATGTCATATAATATGACACCATGCAAAGAATTTATATTGTTTGAACCGTTTTTGAATTTCTTATGTCTGTTTCAAAGTATTGTCAAAATGGCGGACATGAACGTTCGTAGCTAGGGGATGAGCCTCCCAAAACTTTTGGTGGATCTTTGATAAAACATCATATTGTGAATGTAAAAATGATTTTTCAAAAAATCATGAGCATTAGATCATGTACATGTAGCTCAAATCGGACCCACTTCCTACCGATTCGACGGACATTTGTCTTCTTCGCAAGGGGTGGACCGAAACGTGTGAGATACCCTGGTTGGGAAATTGTCCATGTAACACGGTCTAGTATTTTTGAAAAATGGGTCCATGTAACACGGCGGACATGAAGGTTCTTAGTTATAGGATGAGCCTCCAAAAACTTTCGGTGGATCTTTTGATAAAACATCATATTGTGAACCTAATAATAATTTTTTTTAAAATCATGAGCATTAGATCATGTACATGTAGTTCAAATCAGACCAGCTTCCTACCGATTCGGCAGACATTTGTCTTTTTCGTGAGGGGTGAACCGAAAGGTTTGAGATACCCCGGTTGGGATATTGGCCATGTAACATGGTCTAGTATTTTTGAAAAATGGGATGGTAGCATTTTAAAACTTTTATTTGGTGGTTGCTTAACAAAATGCCCTGTTTTTTCAGTCAGAAAATAGAAAATGCATTTTTTATGCGGCGAAAAGGAAAACTTCCTCCTGTAACATTGTTCGTTATAGCAAGATACAAATGCGTGCATAATATGGGCACATTATCACAAATTATTCCACGATTCTGGCCATAACATTGGTCATTTGGCCTGAAAGCCATGAAACCTCGAACAAGATAGGTCATTTATGTGAAGGTTTTTTCAAGATGCAATCAATATACCAAGTTTGGTATTTTTTCTTGCAACTATATCATATAATATGACACCACGTGAAGGATTTACATTGTTTGAACCGTTTTTGAATTTCTTATGCTCGTTTCAAAGTATGGTCAAAACGGCGGACATGAAGGTTCTTAGCTAGGGGATGAGCCTCCCAAAACTTTCGGTGGATCTCTAATAAAACATCATATTGTGAACCTAAAAATGATTTTTCCAAAAAATCATGAGTATTAGATCATGTACATGTAGCTCAAATCGGACCCACTTCCTACCGATTCGGTAGACATTTGTCTTTTTCGCGAGGGGTTGACCAAAAGGTTTGAGATACCCTGGTTGGGACATTATCCATGTAACATGGTCTAGTATTTTTGAAAAATGGGATGGTAGTATTTTAAAACATTCATTTGGTGGTTGCTTAACAAAATGCCCCATTTTATGCACTCAGAAAATGGAAAATGCATTTTGTGTGTGGCGAAAAGGAAGACCTCCTCCTGCAACATTGTTCGCCATCCTATGATACACATGAGTACACAATATGGGCACATTATCATAAACTATACCGCGATTCTAGCCAAAACATTGGTCGTTTGGTCTGGAAGTCATGAAACCTCAAACATGATAAGTCATTTCTGAGAAGGTTTTTTTGAGATATTTACTATATACCAAGTTTGGTATTTTTTCCCTGCAACTATGTCACAAAATATGACACCACGTGAAGGATTTACCTTGTTTGGACCGTTTTTGAATTTTTTATGCCTGTTTCAAATTATGGTCAAAACGGGCGGCATGAAGGTTCTTAGCTCGGGGATGAGCCTCGCTAAACTTTTAGTGGATCTTTGATAAAATAGCAAATTTTGAGTCTAAAAATGATTTTTACAAAAATTCACAAGCATTAGATAATGTACTCGTAGTTCAATTCAGACCCACTTCCAACCGATTCGGTAGGAATTTGTCTTTTTCACCAAGGGTGGACTGAAATATTTGAGATATCCCGGTTGGGATATTATCCATGTAATGTGGTCTATTATTTTTGAAAAATGGGGTGGTAGAATTTTGAATTAGCCATTTGGTGGTTGCTTCACATAAAGCCCTTTTTTTGCGCTCGGAAAATGGAAAATGTTTTTTCCGTTCGACAAAAAGGAAAACTTCCTCCTACAACATTGTTCGTCATCCCATGATACACATGTGTGCATAATATGGGCACATTATCACAAACTATGCCGTGATTCTGGTCATAACATTGGTCGTTCGGCCTGAAAGCCATAAAACCTTGAACATGATAGGTCATTTCTGAGCACAATTCTCCAATATATTCATGCCATGATTCTAGTCATAACATTAGTCTTATTTTTTATGAATACTATTTTATATAAAACCACACAACACGAAGGTTTTCCATTTTTTCGATTTTTTTGAAGTACTTACGGCAGTTTCAAGACACGGTCAAAACCGGCCAATCAGAATAGAGAATAATACTGCCCATGGATCAACCTAGGAAGCAGATATGAGCCATCCACAAGGCCTCCATCCAATGCCCGGAATTTGGCTTACACAATCAACATACCGGTTTTTTTCTGCCTCTAAGCCCCGCACACTTTGGAATTAAAATGACTGAAATGCCCTACATTCCTACACTCTTCCACCATAGAAGTTATCACGGTCAGTTTCATAAAATCTACACACCAAGACACCAACATCCTACACTCACCCACTCTCCCCATAAACCAAAATTCTACACTGCAGTCCGCCGCAGCCACCCATCCTCTATGCCAATCCAATCTCCCCACCGCATCCCCAACAACCGTGTGTCTCTCCTCTCCGGCGCAGAGCTCTGCACATAGTGTCCCTCTCTCTCCAACACTACATCCCCGTGGCTACCACCCTCTGGCCTGATTTGTCCCGAGCTCTGGCCTTCACCGACCCTGACTTTCCCGTGGTGGTCAGTTTCCATGGAGGAGGCCGCGGTGAGCGCCAACAGGAACCGCCACAATGGAGACCGGCTTCAAATACTTTCAGGGCGCCAGTAGGAGGACGCCGTCATGGCGCCACCTCCGTCCTTCCTCCTTTTTCTCCGGCCAAGGGCGGCTCCGTAGGCCGCTGCGAATCTCGTGCCTAGCGAGGGCGCTAGGAGAAAGGAGGCTGCGGTGGGCGGCCGCATGCACGCATCCGTGGCCAAGGTGGTGGGGTGGGGCCCATGGCCCAGGTCTCCTTCCTGCCATACGACCCATCTACGGATTTGATGGTTCGTGAGTCCTCGGTCATCCCTTGCTCTCCGGGCTACGGTTACTACATCGACTGCCTCTTATTCTACTCAACTGATCGAGTGCTGGTGAGTAACTTCAGTCTCTATCTATCTTTCCTGCTATGTGGTTCCCTACATTGTGCTTGTTAGAGTACAGTTAGCTGTGGTGGTTCCCTGCATTGTGCTGGTCACGCTTATTCTTGGAAGAAGAACATGTTTTGTTGAATGCAAACCTCAAAAATTATACACAGCAGGAGATCTTATATCTGATTATAATTCAAAACATATATGGGAGGGGCAAGTATTAAATTCTACAGAGCAAGAGATCTTATTTAGTTTGTGTCTCTGATTGTATACATGTTCCAATACATACATGAGATCTTATTTAGTTTATTTAGCGGGGTTTAGGTTATATTAGGTTTGGTGTTATTTCATATATGACATGTTCCAACCAAACTTATTAGTAAAAATGTTTTGCATGTTGCTGGGTGAAGTTTGGACTACATTTAGTACTCTTATATCTTCCTGATCAGTTAATTCGTTTGGATTTGATCTCGATAGGCTCGATATTGTGCGGATTTGCTGGTCTCTGTGAATAAACATTCTAGAGCAAGCTTATTCGTTTTATATTTACCTTTTTTGGGACTTTGGGCATGTGCTTAGTCATCGTGTTTTAATGGTTATGGTGATGCCTAAATGCTACTGTCATGTGGGTTATACAGGATAGGGAAGTTACTAACACTTTTGTCTTCATGTGGTGGTTTGCAGGAAGATGTCTGGCTGACCGATATGGTGACGGTGAAGTCCGGTGATGTCTGTGCCTGGTGGGAGGCGTGTGCTAGAGGAGCTTGCTGCGGTGTAGTATTTGTCACGGTGAGGCGTGGAGGACAATTTTTTTGGTGTATTCCAGTAGACAATTTTGTAGACTTGCATCGCGTATGATTTCTAGAAGAAGGTTATAATACTACTTGCTAAATGTAAATGGTTGCATCCGAAGTCAAATTTTTCCATCAAATGCTCTGTTTTAATTCCTTTTCTTCATGATTCTGTTGCATCTAGTTTGGTGTGACTTCTTAGTGACAAGAAATGTGGTGTTCTTGTAGAAAAGACTAGTAGTGCAACCTGAAAATCTATGTACAAATGGATACATTTCTTGTGCTTCCAATTTTTTGTGCGAGTAATCTTCCTTGTTAAAGTTCATAAGAGTGGGAATTCAGCTTGGCCAACAAAGACTGTTAAATAATTTTAGCATAGTAACTATCCTATATTTTTCTCTTGTTCTTGAAATAGGATTACAAAATTACTTTACTCTAGTTCTGGTCAGTAATGCAAGGCAATGTACTGAATTTGCAGGTCGTGGTTGATTTACTTGAATCAACATGTATTGCATGTCATCCAACACTTGATGGATTTCATCGATAAGCACATGCACATGGTGAGTGCCAAGTTAAATCTTTGCAATCTGGAGCATGTAGATGTAAAAGTAGTGTTGTCTTGTTAGATTTCCAGTATTATTTCTTGTGTGCAGTGAGTTTCACAGCCCGATGACTTCCTTGTTTGTTTTTAGACTTTACCGTATAGTTCATTTATCGATTTCTTGTGTAGAATGGACATTCTGGTTGTTGAACTGTAGGAATGAATATGCAAACTTGTTTTCTAGTTTGGACATATACTGTAATGTATAGAAATGTCTTGATGAGAATGTTGTACTTTACCATCATCCTTTTTGAGAAGCATTTCATTGAAAAGCTTCCATTGTATCTCTAGACTATTTGTTGGCTTACACGTTACACATGCTTATGTTTCTTTATCAAGGTTCATTATCATGGCTAATTCAGGCTTCTCCTTATACTATCAACACTAGTTGATCATTAGACCCAGTCTTAGTTTAAGTAGGAACCCAACTGTTTGTATCAAATGTTTACACATTCCAGTTTCAATACAAGGCTAATATTTCATTTAATTTCATGTCAGTTCCATGTATGCTAGACTCACTTGTTATTTTGTTGTTAATAGATAATCAGCGGTGGTGTTCCTTTGAAGAAGCCTGTAGCAGCAAACAGTGACTCACCTACAAGGAGAGGAGCCACTGAAGAACGGAACCGGAGGGCCAGGGATGCCTAATACCTTCGATCCGGATTACGGATGTAGTATAGCTCTTTTTCCCTAGTAGACCAAGGTTTATCGAATCCTTGGGAAGAATAAGCATAGTGAAGTTACTTTAACGGACCTTTGTGAGTCTTAGAATTCCTTTTGTGTCTTTACCGGACCAAGAGTTTGCATCTATTTGTTGTTGTCGATGATGGAGAGAGAGGGCCTAGGTCGTTCGGTTTCACCTGTAGCTGTGCAAAACATCTGATGGGAATAAAAGATAGAAATAAAGTATTCATGTAATTGTTAGAGCAAGATAAATTATATGTGGGGCAGTGCATCCATAATTGATATTTCCTCTGCAACCGCTTATACCAATAACCTACTAGTCTCATTCATAGAAGAAAGATAACTAATGATATGCATAGTGATGTCACCATTAATCCCAAGTAAATCCCTCACATACAACCATACCCTTTCTGTCACTAGGGTTCCAACCTGCAGATTAGTCATTACTCATACTCCCTATACCTGGCTTAATCCTCGGGGTCTTGGGTACCTTACAAGTCCTTAGATTGAGGCAAGAGAGGATACAATATTCATCATGTCATACAAACTAATACATGATCCCATCTATGATAAATAACATGCACAAAAAGCGACATGGCTACGCCGAAGCCCTTAGCCCAAGGAGAATTACTCACACATAGAGATGAGATCAAAGATCATAAACATTGTAGGGGAAATCATGACATTGATACCAAATAGTCTTACAATCTCACCAATCAAACAAGAGATCTACTAGTACAAGTGGTGGAATATGGCTATGGTGGTGGAGAGATTAGATCTAAGTCTATTCCTCCGGCGGCTCGTCGGTGATGTGGATGGAGATCTGGGGGGTGGCTGATGGTTTCTATGAGTGCCCATTTCTCGTCGCCCGAGGTCTCTTTATATAGGGGTATCTTCATGAAAGTTGTTCTCTTTCACCTAGCAGCGTCGATGGCAACTATACGGCTGGAACTATACGGCCGAAATTTTATTCCGATCGTATAGTTGCTTGTTAAAGCATTCGGCTCTGACCCACGACTCCTGGTTTCTTCTGGTTGTTGGAAATATTGTATCTTTGACTTTAATGTAGTGATTCCCATCATAAAACGTCATTATCTGCGTAGGAAAAAAAGAAGGAAGGGATTTCATACCCCTTTGAATATTAGGCATTAGTGGCAGGGTTTAGAGATATTTCATAAAAAATATGAATAATATCCAGTTTAAATGTGGACATAGATGACTATATTTTAGATCCATCAACCTCCCCGAGCTTAAACTTGATCGTCCCCGATCAAGAAAACCAAAATTAAAAAGGAACTCAGCATTTAAACTGAAATAATGAGATGATGATCTTACTCATTATTGGTAGTCTCATATTTTCTCCACTTCATCAATATGAAAAACTTCAGCATAGATAGAGTAATGGCAAGCATATCATACAGGTTTTATGCATCCTTATAGTGTAGCAAAATTATTGTTAATATGGATGACTCAAATGAGTAAACTTTATTCCATGTCATGTAATCAACTCATAAGCTTGCCTTTGAACAATAAAGTATAATCATGTAAATTGAGAGTGTGAAAGTTGTCATGAAAAGCATATACACTAGAGTATCTCAATTCTCGCACATCAATAAATCAAGATTGTTCAAGAACTACTTTTCTATTCATTGTCCTTCAAGAATTTCAGTTCTTGAGTAATTGAGAGCATGCCAAATTTTTTGTTTTAGTTTATCGGGTTGTGATGGACACTCGTGGCATCACTGGTTTTTGTTCCTTTTGCATAATGATTACTCATAATAGCTAGTGGAGTGATTCCATCATGAACACAGCTACCCGGGAGTGCCAAGAATCTGACCCACTATAGCATTGCTGCTACATGTGTTTAATCAAGTCAAGACAAAATCTAGGAGTTTCCTCCATGAAGATCGTTCGTAGGCTAGCAGAGTTGGTGGCATCCCATGAATTTTGACACGCGTAAAGAAGTATCATTCTTATGATTAACAATTCAAACTTTGGCATGCTCACAAAAACTGCTAAACATTAATTCAGTCGAACAAATCCTTTTAAAGAGAGCTATTAAGTCAATCAAAAATTTCAGTGGTCTTGTGTGTCTCCAGAAATAATCCTTCAAGACTAAGAACTACATCACCCAAGCCTACAATTGTGAGACTTTTTCTTATTACAATTGTTTAGCAAATTTAGGCAAGACTTGGTTAATTACAAGAGCTGGAGCAAAACGTACCAAACTAAATACCCATGCAAACGAAAATCTTACTACAATACAAAGACTCACTCCACCAATATAACATCTCAACATTTACTACTAACTAGCATGGGTTTCTCAAACTTCAAAAGTGGGGTTCCATAAGACATACCTCTCATGTTTGGTTCCACTTATCTCTTCATTTTTTATTTGTTTCTTGGAAACTCAAAGTCGATCACTCTTCTGCAAATACATGATAACCTCAAGGAGGAAAGAAAAGAAAGAGGGAAAATAAAGAAAAATGGAGAAATATTTTTGTTGTTTTTAAGAGAGGGAATTTAAAGAATAGAAAATTGGCGGCAAAGCTCGGCTAGAAAATCTCGAAAGCAAATAGAAATAACTAAAGATAAAGTGTTGGGGAAACCAACTCGAGTGCTTATAAACTCGAATTAAAAACGCAACCTCGAAATAAATAAAACCAAATGAGCGCCAAATAAAGATACATGAGGAAACTTCCTCAAGCTTAGGCTTTTGAAAGCCCTTCAAATCATTGTGGTGGCAGGAAAAATTCATTACTCCAGTTCGCAAATTGAGTTGAGAGGTTACTAGTTGTTCCTCGGAGGTTCAAAGAGAGCCTATCCATCCTCCCCACAGTCCCTCCAAGTTCTTGGAAGTCTTGGTATGTAGCGAACCGGGTTGATGGATGCTCCTCTTGATGAGGGACTTCTTGCTACTCTTCTTGATCCTCATCCTCATCTGGAATCTACTCCTCGGGTTGGCGTTGCTCAACCTGCAAGTCATATAGCAAACATACTTCCTCGATAGAGAAAAGACCATTAGGCAAAGGAGCGGGGTAGATACGCCCAGCTCTAGCAATACGCAGATAATAAACACCACCTCTCCTAGTAAGCATTTCACAAGCCTTTAAAGTGGAGAAACCAACATATCGCTCACCTAGCACAGGTTGCAACTCACCTAGGTCGATGCCTAGGACAGTGGCAAGCATGGTGATGACGCCACCACCTGTGATCGGTCCTTGTCTTTGGGAGGATTGGGGCTCCAAGTAGCGCACAAGGATTGCGCCCAAGTTGAGTGACAAGTCACAGTTGATGTAAACAGCCTTTGCAAGGACTAAGATGTCCTCCTCATTGTGTCTTGTGAACTCATTTCTTGCCTGCAAGGTGTTAGAAATAACATAGAACAAATAGCGAATTGCAGGATGTTGAATATTCTTCCCCTTGCTTACTCTAGTAGTGAAACTCATTCTAATATAATATTGTTCAGGGGAAGGATTTAAGCTAGTAAAGGATGCGCGGAAGGCATTAACATCATTTTTTGGGAAATTAAAACATGTGCACCATTCATCTAGTGTTAAAGTGTAGTTGTTGTTCATTAGTCGGAAAGAAATCGTGTCCTCTCCTTGCCATAGTTTAACAGTGCTTTGCAACGAACTTAGGAATTCAATGGTTTAGCAGCGATAAGTAGGCACATCATTGTACACAAAGTTTTGCAGGCCAGCTCTATTGCAAAGTAAATTAAAGTCATCAGAAATACCGAGTTGGTTCAATATAATGGGGCAAGCCCACTTGGTTGCCTTCACTTCCTGGTTCTTGATCTTGTTGAAGTGATCGCGTTGCAGCTCATTCCTGAACCTTATCCCCATGCATTCTTGAGTGATAGCACGAGTTTGGCTCCTTGTGTTCATCATCTAAACCAATAAAGGAAGACAAAAATAATTGTTTTGATCCAACAACAGTAAGTATAACATATTCCTCATCATAGCACACTAAAGAACCCTCTCAAAATAATAATCTAGGCAAGAGAATCATGGCAATTAGTTCATAGTAGGTCTCACCCTAGATTGATAATGAAAATAGATCAAAAACGAATGTGATTTTGTGGTCGGACACAATTATACGGCTGGAACATTGTGTTCCCGCCGTATAGTTGGCCTTCTGTCAATTTTTTAGGGTTTCCACCTGGCGGTGCAGCTATACGACGAAACTATACGGCCGGAACAATATGTTCCTGGCGTATAGTTGGTCGTCAAACCGTCTGTACCTGGGAAAGAAATTGTACAAAGGCGTCGATATCTATACAACCAGAGCTATACAGCCGGAATTTTTTATTCCCGCCGTATAGTTGGTCATTAAACCGTCAGTACGTGGAAAAGAATTTATACAAAAGCACCGATATCTATACGACCGGAGCTATACGGCCAGCATTTTTTATTCCTGCCATATAGTGGGTCGTTAAACAGTCAGTATATATGAGAGAAAAATTGTCGATGGTAGAAATATCTATACGACCGTAGTTATACGGCCGGAATTTTTATTCTTGCCGTATAGTTGGTCGTTAAACTCTCTGTGTGCATAAAACAAATCTGTTTCTTCGAAAATTATTTCTTATCCTGTAACTTAGTGATATACCTGTTTTTTACAGAAAATTGACAATAAATATTGTCGACCAACAACAACATGTATAAAGCAGAATTTTAAGTACTACCGAACTTCTTCTCCTCAAATGGAGTTTTCTAGCACTCTTTATTAAATATAAACTTAAACTAAAACTTAAAACTTAACTCAAACCTTTATTTCACATGGGTTGCCTCCCATGGAGCGCTCTTTTATGGTTAATAGCTTGACCTCAATGTCGCTCACTTAGGCCAGATGAGTGGAACACCCACTCCAAAGTAGTTGGCCTTCAAAGTGATGGCCTCCTTTTCGTCGTGCTTGGCTTTTTTCTTCCTGGGGAAATGAATAACAAAAGTATACCGCGAAGGCAATTGAAGCTTCACGTTCCCTTCATGGAGATTAATTAAAGCCTTGATAGTTCTTAAGAAAGGATAGCCTAATATAATAGGAGCAGTAGCATCTTCAGGCATGTCAACAATAACGAAATCAATGAGAGCAGGACAACCTTTAATATAACCTAAAGTATTCTCCTTAATTCCTACAGCTTGTTTATAGGTAGAATCTGCAAGATGTAGTTTTAACTCAGTGATCTCAAAAGAGCCAAGATTTAACTTGTTAAAAAGACTTTTTGGAATCGTTGAGACGCCTGCACCTAGATCATAAAGTGCAGCTATCTCATTGGTCCCAATCTTAATCTTAATAGTAGGCACAAATATGTCATTGAGCTTCACAGGTAAATTTTCAGCTATTTGCTTATACTCTTTCTCAAGCTCACGTACCTTAATTGCTACTTGATTAATGAAATGCTGGTACATGGATTCATCATTACCTTCACTTACCGGAATATTAACGTTGATCCTTTTTACGAGATCCTCAACGGTGTAGCTTGGTGAAGGGGCATTACTATAATCAAGCCCTTCAAGCTCATCTCTTTGGATCCTTATCATCTTGAGTTCTTCAATAGGATTAGGCTCATCTTTACCTCCAAATTTAGCTAGAATGAGAGTTTGACTCTCGGTTATCTTACCTAGTTGTGCCTCAACAATCCTCGTTCTTTCCTATAGGGCTTGCAAATCATTCCTCAAACTTACAGCTTGGTTAGATAATTTACCAAGCATAGCATCATGGTTCTCCGTTATTTTAACAAGAATATTGTTTTGTTTATTTTGTGAGTCTATAAAAGACTTAAGGTTTTCATGGAGACTATCATTACTGGTTCCCATATTATTATTACAGTTACCTAGAGGATTAGAATAATGTTTCTGAAAAATAGGATTATAATTCATCTTCCAAGAAGGGTTATAATCATTACGAGCTATGAAGTCTATTTCTTCAATATTTGATTCTGGGATAGCTCTTACCTGGGTTTCCTTACCTTTTATAGCTAATATGAGCTCATCCAATTAAGCATTGAGTTCTTCATTCTCTCATGGTGAGACGGAGTTCACATTCTTCATGTTTGATCTTTCCACATGCCATTGGGCATGGTTTTCTTGCATATTGTCTAGCGGCTGATTTGCTTCGGTAATATGTTTACCCATAAATGTTCCTCTAGCTGCAGTATCAAGCATAGACATAGACACAGGATTAAGAGCATTATAAAATAAATGGAGGATTAACCAATCTTCCATCCCATGGTTGGGACAGTTTCTTAAGAATTATTTCATCCTCTTCCATGCAAGCGCTAGTGGCTCATGCTCTTCCTGTGTAAAACTAGTAATATTAGATCTTAGTTGCATAGTCTTTGTAGGTGGGAAAAATTTAGTCATAAATAAAGAAGTACATCCCACCCATGATGTAATAGTATTTTTAGGCAAAGCTAGCAACCATTATTTTGCTCTCCCTCTAAGAGAGAAAGGAAATAAACGCAATTTGACCGCATCGGGGTCAACATCTTTTATGCGCATCATATCACATATTTCAGTGAAAGTATTCAAGTGCATACCTACATCCTCAATAGCAGAGCCTCCAAATTGATTCTGTTGAACCAATCTTAAATAATGGGGCTTAATTTCATAGTCGTCAGCAGCAATTGTTGGCTGAGTAATAGGAGTACGCAAATAATCATTATTGGGAGTAGCAAATTCCCCAAGCTTCTTTTTAGCCACAGTTCCTATGTTTTTTGGTTTTCTGTAAACAAAGACTTATAAAAGTAAAAACAAGAATTTAAAGACTAACTATTGTTTTTGGTTTTTCAAATAAATACTGAAAGCAAACTAAAAATTAAAAACAAGAATCAAAACTAGCAAGGTTCCCACTAACCTCACTAGGGTAGCTATTGCTTCCCCGGCAACGACACCAGAAAAAGGGTTGATACCTTCGATTCAGATTACGGATGTAGTATAGCTCTTTTTCCCTAGTAGACCTAGGTTTATCAAATCATCGGGAAGCAGAAGCATAGTGAAGTTACTTTAACGGACCTTCAGGAGTTTTAGAATTCCTTTTATGTTTTTACCGGACCAAGAGTTTGCGTCTTTTTGTTGTTGTCGATGATGGAGAGAGAGAGGGCCTAGGGCATTTGGTTTCACCTAGCGGTGCAAAACATCTGATGGGAATAAAAGATAGAAATAAAGTATTCATGTAATTGTCAGAGCAAGATAAATTATATGTGGGCAGTGCATCCATAATTGCTATTGCCTCTACAACCGTTTATAGCAATAACCTACTAGTCTCATCCATAGAAGAAAGATAACTAATGATATGCATAGTGATATCACTGTTAATCCCAACTAAATCCCTCACATACAGCCGTACTACCCTTTATGTCACTTGGGTTCCCAACCTGCGGATTAGTCATTACTCATACTCCCGATACTGGCTCAATCTTCGGGTCTTGGGTACCTGACAAGTCCTTAGATTGAGACAAGAGAGGATACAATATTCATCATGTCATACAAACTAATACATGACCCCATCTATGATAAATAACATGCACAAAAAGCTACATGGCTAGGCCGAAGCCCTTAGCCCAAGGAGAATTACTCACACATGGAGATGAGATCAAAGATCATAAACATTGTAGGGGAAATCATGAGATTGCTAGAAAATAGTCTTATAATGTCGCCAATCAAAGAAGAGATCTACTATTACAAGTGGTGGAATATGGCTATGGTGGTGGAGAGATTAGATCAAAGTCTATTCCTTCAGCGGCTCATCGATGATGTGGATGGAGATCTGGGGGTGGCTGATGGTTTTTACGAGCGCATGTTTCTCGTCGCCCGAGGCCTCTTTAAATAGGGGTCCCTTCACGAAAGTTGTTCTATTTAACCTAGCGGCGTCGATGGCAACTATATGGCCAGAATTTTATTCCGGTCATATAGTTGGTCGTTAAAGCATCTGCCTCTAACCCACGACTCCTGGTTTCTTCTGGTTGCTGGAAATCTTGTATCTTTGACTTTAATATAGTTATTCCCATAATAAAACATCATTATTTGCACAGGAAAAAATAGAAAGAAAGGATTGCATACCCCTTTGAATACTAGGCATTAGTGGCAGAGTTTAGAGAGATATATCATCAAAAATATGAATAATATCCAGTTTAAATGTGGACGTAGATGGCTATATTTTAGAGCCATCAATGCCTCACTCCACTGAGTGATGCTCTGCTTGCCTTGCTTTGTGTGTTTCTTGCTAGGTCTTACGCTTAGCTTTTGCCGCCTTACTATGTTGGTTGTTAAACCAGATGATCTGGTCTTGTAAAAATAATTTTTCTTCTTGTACTAGTGGCATCGTGTAATCACGTTAATTTTGCGAGCCTGTCTAATTTTCTTGCCTAAACAGTTATTATTCTCAAATTGTGTAAACTGTCCAAACCTGATCGTGGTCTAATGGTAAAATGACCGTCAAGTGCGGCCTGGAACATTTCGGGCTCTAAAAAGGCTAAGGCCCAAATAGTAATGTCAGAAATATTTAAGAAAATGAGAACAAATTGGTTGCAAATGGACCATATAAAGGGCAATCCCAGACAAGAATTGAACCATAAAGGGCCAAGGCCAAAACAAAAATGGACTGTGGATTGAAAGTAGCCAAGCAACCAGACCACGTAAAGAGTCCATTATTGTTGGGCTTAGCCCATATAAAGCACCGAATTGGATCGGGCTGAATTGATGAACGACCTTTACAATTGGTCACATATTTTCCACGTAGGATTGGCCATATAGGATCTGACATGGATAGGGCAGATAGACCATTTATATTGGTCATAGACGTCTATGACCAATTCAGAAAAAAGGTCATCGTGTTTAACTAGTGATGCTCAGCTTTTGACCATCTGTATTTGGTCACAAAAGGTCATAAATTAAAAACTACAAACTTTCAGTGACCAATATGGAGGGTCATGTATCACCAGATGTCTTGTAGTGGGGGGGTTATTTAGAAAACAAATTTAGGCTTTTAGAAAATAGTTTTAGGAAAATAATATATGCATGCAGACATGAAGATGCTCAAATGCAATGTGGCATGATGATATGAACATGCAGTCACGATGATGCACAACAACGAGCGATTTTCTGGTAGTGGATTTACCCGGGATGCTACAACGGGTAAAAAATGGTATAACCCCCCAATCTTTTTATTTTGACAACCTCAGGTCAGTGGGTTACCTTGTACATGTTACATTGTACTTCATTTTCTTTTATCCACATTCGAAACTCCCTAGCCTATAATTATCTATAGTGTTTCGTGTTTCGTTTCTTTTGTTTTCATGGTTGGGTGAACAAACTCCGTTCGTACACCGAATCGTTTTCTTTTACTTTGTTTGTTATTTTCACAGGGACTTGGACCTTATGTGATGACGTGCATGGTTAGTGCCAACCGTGCAAATACTTGCATAAGACACTTTGTTGTTTCAACTCAACGCTTCAACAAGGAAGTATTCATTAAACCAAAGGTACATGTCCATCAAAAGTGAGGTTAATCATACCTCAACGGTAAAGTGTGTCACCCTTTCTTTATTCAAGATTGAGGAGGTAACCACTTCTCACACTCTCTTTTGATAATTGCATTTTCTCTTTTCTTTTGGTAATCTATTCAAGTTTGGTTCTTGTAAAAGTTATACGTTGGGGAAGTTACTTCTTCATGTGTAGAGTCTTGTGCAATGTTCTTGTTATATAAAGTTTTTGAGTAATTATGTATCTTGTAGCTTTCAAATGCTTTCTTAGGTAAGACATGTTTCATATTTATATAAGGGATGCACTTGCTTTTTTTAGGTTTCATAACAGTAGAGTTAGAGCCTTGACGAACTATCTTAAAATATTTATCCATCTTGAGAAGAATATTGTGATCCTCTATAATACATTGCCATGATTTCTACACTTGACATGAATAAAAGTATATTGATGAAGCCTCTAATAATTTCATGAGTGATGTTTAATTGTATTAAGAGTCTAGCTGGAGAGGGTTTAACTCATCAATACCCATTGTTATGGACTTAGGTTTTGAGGAAGTGGGGTATGCTGGAGATCATGTTCGGCTAATAAACAAGCAATACGGGACATAGGATTTACCCAAGTTTAGGCCCCCGGAGGAAAAACCCTACTCCTGCTTGTCTTCTCTTGATTGATGACGAAACCGATGATTACAGGGGTGTGCAGATGAGATCTGGCGGGTGAGTATGATATGGTTGAGGTGAGTCCCATCTCGTCGTGCCTTCCTTGCCTTTATATAGGCAGGCTGGGTCTCGGGATAAGTTCAGGTCGGTTACAAGTTAGGGTTTACTCTTTAAACTTTCTATCTAAAGCTAGTCGTATCCTCCAAGGAATCACATCCTTTACGGTCCTAGGTCACCTCAATCCTTCCTAGGCTTCGTCATCAGGAGTGGGTCATCTCGTGGGCTCCTGTTGGGCCAAATCGGACAAGCCAATATTAGGTACCCACAGGGCATACCTACGTCAGTAGCCCCCGAGTGTCCTGTGGAATTGTAGATTCAGGTGGAGACTCCGAAGTCATCCGAACATGTTTTCAGGTCATAATGTTTTAGTTTATAGGGATAATTGATATGCATGCCTGACTCTCCTGACAGATCGGGGCCAGTTAACTGCCTTTGGGTAAAACAACGCTATCTACTCAAATTCGAGTCCTCGGACTCGAATTCGGGAAAGTGCTAGTGTAATTCAACTTAGGCTGTGGAGGTCTTACATGAGTTGAATTCCAGTGATATTAGATATGTAGCCAACGCGTCCCTAGGAATTTTCATCACACCTGTAGGCATGGTATGTTTCTGGTAGAGCGCAGAAGGTGCGATGCCAGGCCATCAGACTGTATCTGTAGGTCTTACCTTTGTGTCATAGATGATACATCTGAATGTTTGTTGTCATGGAGACAATTTAGGTGACCAAGGAGACGTCGTCTCTTAGCAATATTTTGGGCAGAGTCGCCATGTTGTTTGATTTCATGTTTAATTCTTGTAACGCAGTTGCCATAAATGATCTGAAGGATCTTCGGCAGTTTTTATTCATAGGGTGCACGACCAGCACTCCCTATGGGAGTAGCCCCCGAGTGTCTGTTTGAGCTGTAGACTCGAGCAGAGACTTTAGTCCTTCTCATCTTGCGAATGTTGTTGATAGCCAAAGTTAATCGGATGATAACCAGTGCTCCCTATGGGAATAGGCACCGAGTCCGTAGTCGAATCGTTGATTCGAGGAAGGAGTCGAGGTATATGATTGTGTTGTTTGTCAGTTTTTAAGGCATTCACAGGACCCAGAAGAGCTTCGGGTGCACGGCTAGGGATCATGTTAGGAGTAGCCCCCGAGTATTTGGTCGAGTCGTAGACTCGAACAAAAACTTTTAGTCACTCGGATAAGAGAGCCGTTGTTGTGTTCTGTCTTTTGCTAAAGGTGTGATCGATGATGACGTCATTGGTGATGACTAATGAGCTCATCCGTGAGCGAGAGGAGCGTCACTGGCACTAGACAACCATGGGTCGCACAATCTGACCAGAACTTGACTAGTGACGTGTAAATTACGTTGTTTTAACTGTGCCTCCTCGGTTTCCACGCTTAGTGGAGAGTGTGGTAGCGAAGGTTTGGTGCAACCGATGCCACGTGGTTGCTGCAATAGTCGACATATGTAATGCGCTATAGATCGACGGTTCACCTTCTTCTTCTTCCGCCGATTAATACGCTAGTGGGCACTGGTAATTTTTCCCCTTCTGCTCATTTTCATTCATCCTCCTTGTTTTTCTTGCAAGCCGCCTCTCACTGCCCACAGATTAACCTCACACTCGACAGCTTCCATGTCTTCCCCTCCTCCATTATCCGCGCTAGGACGAAGAAGGCCGTTGGGGCTAGGACGAGAGCCGCTGGCGCTACCAAGAAGAAGAACACTGGCGGCCGTGTCACCAATGGCGGGTAACGGAGGTCCGTCATGAAGGTTGAGGACTTGCGCCATCCGCGCGAGGCTGAGCCGATCCCATAGAAGGATGATGACTATGTTCTCCCTGGTCCAGAGGTATTTCTTGATCCTCCGGTAGGTTTTCGCATCATGTTCCTCGCCTTCGTTCTTCAGGGCCTTTATCTTCCCCTCCACAATTTCATTCGTGGTCTTATTTTTCTTTATGGTCTTCAACTGCAATAGTTGTCGCCCAATTCCATCTTCCACCTTGCTTTCTTCATTACTCTTTGTGAGTGCTAGCTCGGAATCGAGCCGCACTTTGGCCTCTTTAAGAAGCTTTATGCCTTGAAGAGGCAGTTCGGCTTTAGTGGTTCTTTATATCCGCCCCAGCCAACAATACTTCAGTTTCAATCTTGTCGAGTTAGCTCAAGGATGGAGAACCAAGTGGTTATACATCTGTGACGAGAAGCTAGCCGACCAAGTCTACGGCCTTCCTCCATTCGAACCAGATAGAGAGATCAAGTGGAAATGATCCTAGAAGAACAACATTCCTTCGGGTTAGACGAAAGTGGTCGAAGCGTTGTACAAGCATGTGGAGAGTCTTCACCTGTGACATGGCTAGGAGGTCACCGGCATCGACATCAATCCTATCTTCTTGAAGTGTCGGATACAACCCCTCCAAGCCAGGGCATATCCGATGTTTTTGTATGCTGGAACCAATGATCCGATGAGGGTGTCGCCTGTAGAGCCGTCATCGATAGAGTTCGACCTAACCATCTGGCCTTTGATAAGCCTGACTACATATGAGGCTCTATCGATGGAGATGTCGACTGCTCCTTTTAGCGCGACCAACCCCGTACCCGAGGTAGGGTCCTTGCCATACTTTCCCTTTGTATGATGTTGTGATTGCGTTATGTGCTAATGTGGTGATTGTGTACTTGTAGGAGTCGAAGGTAGAGAAGATGATGCCTCCATTGCTAGAGGAGTTTATGGCTGATCCGGAAGGTGGGGACATGACGAGTCGGAATCGACCATCCCTGCCGCCTAGTCGCCTAAGGGTGAAGCTCCCGAGGGTAGTAATGGCAATTCCCGCAAGAGGGGTCGGAGCGAGGGATCGAATGCCTCTACCACTTTGTCGAAGAAGGGGACTGCTTCTCCAAAGGAGTCTGCACCAGTCATGGATGCTACTAGGCCAATCCCGGTAGTACCCATTCGAGCCATGGGTCCTGATCCTTAGGCGAAGAATCTGAAGAAGCCGGAGGTGTTCGACCTCTCTGACATTGCCACGTGAGTACTTGTGCGTATATTTTCCCTTCAAGTGCACTGCTATATCTTTGACTGATTATTGTGATTTTCTTGCTTTGTTCATTAGGGGGTGCTCAACGGATGAGTCCTGTAAGGACGAGGCCGACGAGGGAGCCTGTCAACACCCGAATTTTTAATCCCGGATGCCCGTTATGCCATACCTCGCAATCCCAGGATTACCATTTTTGCGAGACATAACGGATTGGATATCACAATACATCATCCATTACAAACCATACATAAGGTTTTACACAAATAAGGATCTCATGATCCAGTCTTTAATACAACAAGCAGCGGAAATAAACAATAGCGTAGCGGTGGGGTCCATCTTCAGGGGCACAGGCAATGCTGACGAAGGCAGATAGTCCTAGTTATCATAGCCGTCCTGCTGACCATCATCTTGATAATCTCCTTCATAGTCTGGCCATGATAATAGCTAGGGACAAAAGCCATGAGTACTCTTTAAGTACTCGCAAACTACTACTAGCAAGGGTTATGATTCTAAGTTAATGTACTGAATTTAAAGAATAACTATCAAGTTAAGTTTGAAACCTAAGCTGAGTTCTGAAGCAAGAAAAGATAAAATAAAAGTCTAGAATCACTTAAGTTGGGAAGCTATTTTCATCTACACAACCCTGTTGTGGTCAAGTCAAGGTTCATCATTCATTTCAAGTTATTTAGAAAACATCTGAGAACGAAACAGTATGGCCATTCCAACTGTCCATAACCGCGGACACGGCTATTCGAATAGTTTGACACTCTGCAGAGGTGGTACACTTTCACCACAAGATTCGATACATCTGTCAGGGATAACCCTGAATCATCATACTTAGTATCCAGATAATCAAACATAACCTTCCCTTTACGCACCCTAGTACAAGCACCTCTCCTATGAGCATGGCCTCCCAACCATGACCATCAGTCATCTTGGGCACTTCATAGGTGGACATCATTGAGAGGTAGCCTCAGCTCAAACCAATGCATATAAATTTCTAGCTAAGCCTTACCCAATTCAGGTAATGTGGTTGTACGGTAAATTTGGAATGGTATCGCATCCGAATCCAACCATCAGTTTTATAAAAAGGGTTAAGGCTCATGCCTCATCATTTTCATCATCATAAACCAATTGTGTTTCTCAACACATGTCAAAACATCTCAATAGAATGACTCATCATTCCAAGGTTTTCATAACTCATTTTCACCAAGTGTTCCCATCTAAAGTGACTCAAGTTTGATCTATTCTAAAACACTAGGTTAAGAGTGTTCACTAAGGTGGAAAGGTGGGATCAATCTCAAGCCATAGAATGACATCTAAAGGTTCCTAAATAGGTCAAGTTTTATACTCTTTATGCTACCTTCAAAATTAATTAAAGAACTTTGTGTAAACTAAGGGGGTGTGATCAAAGTGTGCTTAAGGCATCTTTACTAAACCATCTAGTTTTATTCTATCTTGCTACAATAGCTTACTAAATCATGTTTGCAAGGGTTAGCTTGCCACTAATAGCTTGCCTTGGTTGGTGCAGTGGTTGAAGTTTTCTTCTTCTTCTTCTTGGTAGAACTCCTCCTCCTCGAAGGCTTGGTCGGTACTAGCGTCTAGAAATACATAGGGAGTGCACAATCACCAAACAATCCTTAACTAGGCTAAGTATTATTCTAAACCACACAATTGATGAACTATTATCATCACAAGCATCACAAGTTTAATTCAATAGTTTCAACCTTTTTATTTTGGAAAAGTAATTTCTACTCATTGAAATATTAACTAAAATTTAATATTCACCACCAAAATATGGGATCATGTGGACACATGTCCTCACCACATATTCTAACATGTGGGAATGAGATTTAAAGGTTGGATCAATATTACTTTGGTTTAAGTTCATTATTTAATGATTTAAAGTGACTAGAAATGCCTATATAGCATTATTTTGGTACTAGTCCAAAGTCACTGCATGTAAACCTTAATATTATTACATATTTGGATAGATATGATGAAATGTGATTTTTGAGAGTTGGAATCAACTCAAAAGCTAACTTGGTTGATTTTACAAAAATGGTTCAATTTGCAAAAGCTTCTGTCTTCTTATTTTTATTAGGATAAATCTATAACTCTAAATGAATTAAATCCAACGGGTTTGGATAGAGCATTTCAATACCTTTCAGACAAAATTAGTTTCATGTAATTTGGATTTGTCAAACTCACAGAATTGAATTTTGAAACACTGGACAGAAACTATATTCTAACTAAAAAGAAAAACCTAGATTTGAATTTGGCCTGGAAAAGAAATGGAAAAAAATGGGTGGCATGCGCAGGCCGCAGCCGCGTGGCTAGTTGTGAGGGCCCCACATCCAAGATGCCATGGAACAGGGCACCAAGGGGTATGGATGAAAGCTGGCCGTGCGATTAGAGGGTAGATCGACGGCTCACAGCTATCGTCCTCGTCGGAACAGGACACGACGGGAGCTAACCCTAGCACGGTCGGTGAGGGTGCAGTGGGGGCGTACCGGGGCTCCAGTGGGGTTGGCGAGGCGGGCGAACGAAGTGGAAGATGACGGCAATTCTCCTGGTACAAGCGGTGCTTCCTGGGATGGCCTGGATCAACGGCGCCCTTCTCCTCCCGAGGCGGCAGCTCCGGCTGCAATTCCGGCGTCCTGGTGCTCGAGCTCCCCGGGGTGGGGGAGTGAGTGGGAGGTGGGGATAAGAATGGTGTGAAGAGAGCTTGCTGGGGAGGGATCCTTTTATAGGCTCGACGGTGAGACCGAGCAGGATGGGCGGTCGACGGTGGCGACATGGATACGGCGAGCTAGCGGCATGGCTGGGGATGGTGATCGATGGGCTGTCCCCTGGCGGTGCTCTAGCGCTTCAATGCGGCCATAGGGGCGGTGGCATGCGGTTGGGGTGAGGTGGCGCTCTGCGTGGCCGAAGAGGCTGTGTCCACGGCGAGCGGCGGCTGTGGGGCTTTGGGCGGCGAACGGAGGTGTCTGGGGTGTTCTCTAGGTCGAGGCGGAGCGGTGGGCGCGGGCTGGTGTCGAGCGGCTTTGTGAGCACGGGGACAAGGCGCGCTCTGAAGGCGGCGTCGGCATGGTTCGGTGGCACTGGGCGCGGGTTCTCCTCTGTGGTCCATGGCTGGTCTTGGCTCGGACAAGGGACAAAGAGGCGGTGCGATCTTGCTGCCTCCTAGACATGGAGAGGGGGAGAGGGGTGGTCTGCTGCAGCGGTTGCAAGTTTGGCCGGCGAGGCATGGCTCGGGTCGGCATGGCATTGTTGCTAGGGGTGTAGGGGATGGGTGTTTAGGCTTTGGTTAGATCATTGGGAGATAGAGGGGAGTAAATGGGGATCAAATGGGGGCAAAACTCTGTTCAAAACAGTGAGCTAGGATTAGAGGTGTGATTCTGCCTGCCAAGTGTTTGATGAAATGGCCGCAAGAGAAAAAGTTTTGAATTTTGAGTTCAAAAATTTTGAGTGATCTCCACTAGTGATAGGTAGTCTCTGGTTGCAAGGGTTTTGAAAATGGTGCTCAATTTGATGGTTTTTGAAATAGGGGTGATCTATGCATATGCATTAGATTCAATTTTAAACTGTCATTTAAAATAGTTTACAGAAGGTTTTTAGTAGCTCAAAAGGTGGGCCTTGGTACCTCATTATGTGTACTAGCAAGGGGTGTCAAGATCAAGAATTTTTTCTATTAAGAATTGAGTACTAGGAATAGCCAAAGTAGGTATGAGAGTTAAATTTGTCCAAATGACCATTCCTTCATTTTAATTCTTTTTTATTTGTTTTTCTTTAGGAAAAGTTTGGGAATGATGTAGATGATGTTTAAATCACCTAAGAAACATTTTAGAAGCAAAGGATCACACAATCATGGCAATTCAAAACAACTCCTATTTTAAATGCACACATATATGAATGCTTTCATTTCAAATTTGGAAAAGTTTTTGTTAACCCCATTTTTGGATGACTTGGTCTTGATAAGCTTGGATTGAAGTTTTGGGATGTTACAAACCTTCCCCCCTTAAATAAAATCTCGTCCCGAGATTTACAAGAAAACTAGGAACTAAAGAGATCTGGGAACTCTGTCCTAATGTAATCCTCGCGCTCCCAAGTGGCTTTCTCCTCGGTATGGTTGCTCCACTGAATCTTGAGAAACTTGATACTCCTGGTCCTGGTGGTTCTGTAGGCTTCTTCTAAGATACGGATGGGTACTTCCCGATAGGTCAGGTCATTGTTGATTTCCACTGCTCTGTGATCGATATTCTTGAAAACTTCAGTCTTCTCAGGCACTTCCAAACATTTGCGAAGTAACGAGATATAGAACACATTGTGGATGGCTGACATCTCTTCAGGCAATTCCAGCTGATACAATACTTCTCCTCGGCGGTTCAGAATCTTGAAAGGTCCGATATATCTGGGAGCTAACTTTCCCTTCAACTAAAGCGTTGAGTTCCCTTCAATGGTGAAACCTTGAGATATACGAAATCTCCGACATTGAAAGTTAGGTCTCTCCTTCTCTTGTCAGCATAGCTTTTCTGTCTGGATTGGGCGGTCTTGAGGTGCTCACGAACTTTGTGAACTTTCTTCGCTTCGGAGAATGTCGGGTCCAAAGATCTGACTCTCTCCTACTTGCGACCAATTCAAAGGGGTACGACACTTTCTTCCATACAAGAATTCAAATGGCACCATCTGCAAACTAGCTTGATAACTGTTGTTATATGAGAATTCTGCGAAGGGCAGGTAGTCTTCCCATTTTGATCCGTATTCCAACACACAAGCTCTAAGAATATCCTCCAAGATCTGGTTGACTCTCTCATTCTGTCCATCTGTTTGCGGGTGATAAGCGGTACTGAATTTCAACTTGGTCCCTAAACCTTCCTGAACTTTCTGCCAAAATCTTGAAGTAAACTGAGTTCCTCGATCTGATACGATGGTCTTGGGGGTTCCATGCAGACTAACAATCCTAGCAATGTACAACTCTGCTAGTTTTGCACTCTGGTAGGTTGTCTTGACTGGTATGAAGTGGGCTACCTTGGATAGTCTATCAACTATGACCCAGAATAAGTCATTTCCCCTACTAGAAGTAGGTAAACCGGTGATAAAGTCCATTCCGATGGAATCCCATTTCCATTCCGGAATCTGCAATGGTTGCAACAATCTTGCAGGTCTCTGATGCTCCGCTTTGACTCTTTGACAAATTTCACATTTGGCGATGTAGCTTCCGATCTCTCTCTTCATCTTGTGCCATCAAAATTTCTCTTTCAAATCCTGATACATCTTTGTTCCTCCGGGGTGGATAGAATAAAGAGTATCATGAGCTTCCTTCATGATAATTTCCTTCAGCTCCGAATCTGCTGGTACACAGATACGTCCCTTGTACCATAGTACACCTTCTTCGTCTTCGGTGAATCCAGGTACTTTGCCTGTACCAATACGATGTTTGATTCCGTCAATACTTTCATTCCCCTTCTGGGCTTCCTTGATTTGGCTAATCAAAGTGGGATGAAGTTCAATGCTAGCTAGGAATCCTTTGCTAACTAACTCAGTCCTGAACCGCTCCAACTCCTCATACAAACTTGGTTGCTTCTCTTTGATCATGGTGTTAAGCCTACACGGCAATCTGCTAAGAGCATCCACTACCACATTGGCTTTGCCGGGGTGATAGTGAATGTCAAGGTCATAATCCTTGATTAACTCTATCCATCTTCTTTGCCTCATATTCAACTCCTTCTGGGTGAAGATATACTTCAAGCTCTTATGATCTGAGTAAATCTCACAGCGATTACCCATCAAATAATGACGCCATGTCTTCAATGCTAGAACCACCGCTGCTAGCTCAAGATCATGGGTCGGATAGTTCTGCTCATCTTTGCTTCGGTTGTCGAAGACACTGCGATGACTTTGCCTTCTTGCATCAATACACATCCTAGACCAATCTTTGATGCATCACAATACACATCAAACGGCTTCTTGATGTCTGGCATGATCAAAATTGGGGCTGATATGAATCTCTTCTTCAGCTCCTGGAAACTGGCTTCACACTTGTCTGTCCATTCAAACTTCCTATCCTTCTTCAATAATTGGGTCATTGGTCGGGCTATGCTTGAGAATCCTTCTACGAATTTGCGGTAGTATCCCGCTAATCCGAGAAATGAACGAACATGGGTTTGATTGGTTGGGGCTTCCCATTCTTCGACATCTTTGATCTTGCTGGGATCAACAGAGACTCCTCCGGCAGACACAATATGTCCTAGGAATCCTACTTCTTTCAGCCAAAACTCACACTTGCTGAACTTGGCATATAACTGATGCTCTCTCAGGGTTTCTAGGATGATTCTCAAATGTTGCTCATGCTCTTCTTCTGACTTGGAGTAGATAAGGATGTCGTCGATAAACACAACTACAAACTTACCTAGGAAATTCATAAAGATCTTATTCATGAGATTCATGAAATACGCAGGGGCATTGGTTAATCCAAGAGACATAACCGTATACTCGTATAGACCATAGCGAGTAGTAAAGGCGGTCTTCGGAATATCCATTGCACGAATCTTAAGTTGGTGATAACCAGTCCTAAGATCAATCTTTGAGAATACCCGAGCTCCAGTCAACTGATCAAAGAGATCCTCTATCTTTGGCAAGGGGTACTTGTTCTTGATGGTGACATCATTCAACTTTCGTAGTGCGTACTGCACGGTTGCCTCCATCTTTCTTGTCGACGAATAACACTGGTGATCTCCATGGCGATGCGCTTGGCTGAATCAAGCCTATTGCTAACATGGCATCCAACTGCTTCTTCAGTTCTACTAACTCTGAGGGGTTCATGGTATAGGGTCTCTGGGCTATAGGTCCGGTTCCAGGGATTAGTTCGATGATGAACTCTATATCCCTATCCGGGGCATACTGCAATTCATCCGAATACGGGGTATTCACAGACTACTCTGACCTGGTCAATGGTAGGCAAGGCTACACTTTTGTTGCATTTGAATTGACGGGGTAAGGTTTCAGAGATATGTTCTATTGTTACTCCAGAACTACTGGTCATGGTGATGGCTTTCTTAGCACAGTCTATCAGTCCTTTATGCTTTGACATCCAGTCCATAGCTAGTACTACTTCCAAACCTTTGGTTCCAAGTACAATTAGGTTGGCATAAAAATCTATCCCATGTATTCTGATAGGTACAACTTTGCAAATTTTTCTAGCTTTTGTTGTTGAACCGGGGATTTGAACTATCATTACATGCTTCAGGTTGGTGTGGCGAATCTTACTAGTGCATACAAATTCTTCGGTGACAAATGAATGCAATGATCTAGAATCAAACAATACTCTTGCTAAAACTGAGTTGACAGAAAACATACCCAGCACAACATCTGGTGCTTCCTGGGCTTCTTCTGCGTTCATGTGGAAGAGACGCCCGTTGCGGTTGTGCAGGTTCCCTGGGGCAAATCTCCTGCCTGGTGGAACACAACGCTGCTGCTGAGCTGGGGCGTTCACAAGGGCATTGGCGACAGTCTTCTTAGGACACTCATTGGAGTAGTGACCCTTCACTCCACACTCGAAACAAGTGATCTGGGACTTGTCCTTGACTGCGACAGGTACAGCATTGCTGCCAGTTTTGGGGGCAGTGTTGTTGTTGCTCTTGGGAGGGGCACGGTTGAAGTTGTTGGCCTTGCCGGAGTTGTGATTGTTTCCTCCGGGCTTCACATTTCCTCCGCTATGGTTGGGGTAGCTTGGGCGAGAATTTGGGGGTCGGTTGATCCTTGGTGCATATCCTGGTGAGGGGTTGGGACGGTACTTCTGGTGACTACTGGATCCAGACTGCTGCATCATACGACGCTTGCGGTTGTCGTTTGCCTGGTTAATCTTCCCTTCCATCTGAATGGCAGAGTCGACTAGCTCTTCAAGATCCTAGAAACGGATGTTGACGAGGACAGTCTGCATCTCATCATGCAGTCCATTTAAGAATCTCTCTTTCTTATTGGCCTCCGTGTTGATCTCATCCGGTGCATATCTGGCAAGTGACAAGAATTTGTCACGGTACTCTACTACAGTCAATCGTCCTTGCTTCAGTTCACGGAATTCATCTCTCATCCTGTTGACAAGACCTTGCGGCATGTGGGTGCGGCTGAACTTGACCTTGAATGCTTCCCAGGTCATCACCTGGCCATGGTTCATGTTGCGGACGCTATTCCACCAAGTTCTTGCATCTCCCGCCAGATAGTGAGTGGCAAAGAGAACTTTCTCATTCTCCTCAACTCCTGCAACTTCGAGGTTGTTTTCCATGGTCTGTAACCAGTCATCAGCATCTAATGGGTTTTCAGATTGGTTGAAGATTGGGGGATTGGTGTTCTGAAATTTTTTGAGTTTAGATCCATGGTGATCCTGATTTCCATGTCCTTGGTTGTTGAGAGCCATTTGGGCGATCTGCTGCAATGTCGCTAAGTTGGCTTGACGCTCGGCCCTACTTGCTTCACGGTCTGCGATGAGATTCTGCAAGATCTGCAGCATTGGGTCCTGCGATGAGCTGCTCCCTCCTTGGTTTCCACGAGTCATCTGAAGGTTGAGATAGATATAGGGGTAAGAGGGAAATTCTAAGGTTCATGGTTTTGGGTTTTCAAAGCTACAACTTTGAGTTAGACTCAGGTTTTTCAACTAACTTCTTTTTCATTCATGCAAGCAAGCACACGATACAACACACACCACAACAAGCAAAGGGGAAAAACAGATGGTTTTAAGAACCATTCTGCAAGCTACGATACAATGTGATGATACATCTCATGCTATGACAGTGCTCTAGTGCATCTACTCATCGTCGATGAAGTCGGAGTCTTCATCATCAGTGTAGAAGTCCACAACATCTTCTGCCAGAAAATCGTCATCGTTGCTGAGGTAGGAATCCATATCTCCCTGGATGTCTTCTCCCTCATCATCTTCTTCTTTGGCGGCAAGTTGAGCTTCCTGCTCCTTGACGGTCTTCTCGAGGTTGGCCACCTTCTTGCAAAGACGGGCGATGGTGCGATCCTTCTTTGTATGCTGGCGACGAAGAGACTGGCGATCTTGGACGAGCAGGGTGAAAGTCTGGGCCTTCTGGTCGGCGATGGCACGGTTCTGGTTGGCTAACTCTCTGGCATTGTCCAGTTCCTGCTGTCAGTCATGAAGCAAGAAGTCAAGGTTCTCCACTTGACGCCTCAATTCTGGGTGACTTGGCATCTCCATCGGCATTCCCATGAAGTCACGTCTTGCATAGTGGGCAAAACGGGTTCCTTGAATCTTGTTGACACTGAGGGCACATAGACGTGCGAGAGCTTCATGCATTGCCCTGGCTAATCCATCTAGCCAGTTGTTCTCTCTCACAGAAAACTGAATTCTCCCGGAAGTTGGTGCTTCAATGCTTCCTCGAAGATCTGCGGTGACTAGCCATTGTAGGTCTCCTCCTGGGGGTCCTAGAAGTTGAGATCCAAGAAACTCCGGATGTGGGCGTCCCAGTAATTCTGACAGTGAATCCAGATCCCTCTCGAAGATCAGCTGACCTCCGTTTCCCAACTGGTAAAACTTGCTGAACTGAGTCTCCATCTAAAAGAATTTAGGATGAGGAAATTAGTGAAGTGATCAAGTGTGTCAAATTTTAGGTAGTAATGTAAGAATTTTGAGGAACATGTATTTTTGAGAAAGAATGAGTTCACAAGGGTAAGAGGAAATAGTTTTCATAAATACTCACTTTGGTTTTGAAGCTAAGTTTTTGGTTTGGATGTCCATTCTAACTAGGGTCTCCTATGGTCGGATGGCTCGATACCAACTTGTCAACACCGGATTTTTAATCCGGATGCCCGTTATGCCATACCGCAATCCTGGGATAACCATTTTTGTAGACATAACAGATTGGATATCATAGTACATCATCCATTACAAACCATACATAAGGTTTTACACAAATAAGGATCTCATGATCCAGTCTTTAATACAACAAGCCGGAAATAAGCGATAGCGTGGCGGTGGGGTCCATCTTCAGGCACAAGCAATGTCGACGGCAGATAGTCCTAGTTATCATAGCCGTCCTGCTGACCATCATCTTGATAATCTCCTTCATAGTCTGGCCATGATAATAGCCAGGGACAAAAGCCATGAGTACTCTTTAAGTACTCGCAAACTACTACTAGCAAGGGTTATGATTCTAAGTTAAAGTACTGAATTTAAAGAATAACTATCAAGTTAAGTTTGAAACCTAAGCTGAGTTCTGAAGCAAGAAAAGATAAAATAAAAGTCTAGAATCACTTAAGTTGGGAAGCTCTTTTCATCTACACAACCCTGTTGTGGTCAAGTCAAGGTTCATCATTCATTTCAAGTTATTTAGAAAACATCTGACAACGAAACAGTATGGCCATTCCAACTGTCCATAACCGCGGACGCGGCTATTCGAATAGTTTGACACTCTGTAGAGGTGGTACACTTTCACCACAAGATTCGATACATTTGTCAGGGATAACCCTGAATCATCATACCTAGTATGCAGATAATCAAACATAACCTTCCCTTTACACACCCTAGTACAAGCACCTCTCCTATGATCATGGCCTCCCAACCATGACCATCAGTCATCTTGGGCACTGCATAGGTGGACATCATTGAGAGGTATCCTCAGCTCAAACTTCTCCCGTGAGGGAACTAATACTAATGCATATAAATTTCCAGCTAAGCCTTACCCAATTCAGGTAATGTGGTTGTACGGTAAATTTGGAATGGTATCGCATCCGAATCCAACCATCAGTTTTATAAAAAGGGTTAAGGCTCATGCCTCATCATTTTCATCATCATAAACCAATTGTGTTTCTCAACACATGTCAAAACATCTCAATAGAATGACTCATCATTCTAAGGTTTTCATAACTCATTTTCACCAAGTGTTCCCATCTAATGTGACTCAAGTTTGATCTATTCTAAAACACTAGGTTAAGAGTGTTCACTAAGGTGGAAAGGTGGGATCAATCTCATGCCATAGAATGACATCTAAAGGTTCCTAAATAGGTCAAGTTTTATACTCTTTATGCTACCTTCAAAATTAATTAAAGAACTTTGTGTAAACTAAGGGGGTGTGATCAAAGTGTTCTTAAGGCATCTTTACTAAACCATCTAGTTTTATTCTAGCTTGCTACAATAGCTTACTAAATCATGTTTGCAAGGGTTAGCTTGCCACTAATAGCTTGCCTTGGTTGGTGCAGTGGTTGAAGTTTTCTTCTTCTTCTTGGTAGAACTCCTCCTCCTCAAAGCCTTGGTCGGTACTAGCGTCTAGAAATACATAGGGAGTGCACAATCACCAAACAATCCTTAACTAGGCTTAGTATTATTCTAAACCACACAATTGATGATCTATTATCATCACAAGCATCACAAGTTTAATTCAATAGTTTCAACCTTTTTATTTTGGAAAAGTAATTTCTACTCATTGAAATATTAACTAAAATTTAATATTCACCACCAAAATATGGGATCATGTGGACACATGTCCTCACCACATATTCTAACATGTGGGAATGAGATTTAATGGTTGGATCAATATTACTTTGGTTTAAGTTCATTATTTAAGGATTTAAAGTGACTAGAAATGCCTATATAGCATTATTTTGGTACTAGTCCAAAGTCACTGCCTGTAAACCTTAATATTATTACATATTTGGATAGATATGATGAAATGTGATTTTTGAGAGTTGGAATCAACTCAAAAGCTAACTTGGTTGATTTTACAAAAATGTTTCAAGTTGCAAAAGCTTCTGTCTTCTTATTTTTATTAGGATAAATCTATAACTCTAAATGAATTAAATCCAACGTGCTTGGATAGAGCATTTCAATACCTTTCAGACAAAATTAGTTTCATGTAATTTGGATTTGCCAAACACATAGAATTGAATTTTGAAACACTGGACAGAAACTATATTCTAACTAAAAAGAAAAACCTAGATTTGAATCTACGGGCTTGCGTGGGAAAGGAAATGGGCCGGCCCACTGCGCTCCGCGCAGCGTCGCAGGCTGGCATAAGCGAGGGCCCCACCCGTCAGTGGAACAGGGGGGTACCGAAGGGGTAGATCGACGGCTCACAACTATCGTCCTCGTCGGAATAGGACACGACGGGAGCTAACCCTAGCGCGGTCGGTGAGGGTGCAGTGGGGGCGTACCGGGGCTCCAACGGGGTCGGCGAGGCGGGCAAACAAAGTGGAAGACGACGGCGGTTCTCCTGGTACAAGCGGCGTTTCCTGGGATGGCCTGGATCAACGACGCCCTTCTCCTCCTGAGGCGGCGGCTCCGGCTGCAATTCTGGCGTCCTGGTGCTCGAGCGGCTCCGGCTGGCTGTGGGGAGTGAGAGTGGGAGGTGGGGATGAGAATGGTGTGAAGAGAGCTTGCTGGGGAGGGCTCCTTTTATAGGCTCGACGGTGAGACCGAGCGGGATGGGCGGTCGACGGTGGCGACATGGCTACGGCGAGCTAGCGGCATGGCTGGGGATGGCGATCGATGGGCGGTCCCCTGGCGGTGCTCTAGCGCTTCAATGCGGCCGTAGGGGCGGTGGCATGCAGTCGGGGTGAGGTGGCGCTCTGCGCGGCCGAAGCGGCTATGTCCACGGCGAGCGGTGGCTGTGGGGCTTTGGGCGTGACGGAGGTGTCTGGGTGTTCTCTAGGTCGGCGGGAGTGGTGGCGGCTAGTGTCGGCGGCGGCTTGTGCACTGGGGACAGTCTGGCCTCTGCGGCGCGTCGGCATGGTTCGTGCACTGGCGCGGGTTCTCCTCTGTGGTCCATGGCTGGTCTTGGCGGGCAAGGGATGAGAGGGGCGGTCTGTCTTGGCTGCCTCCTATACATGGAGAGGGGGAGGGTGGTCTGCTGCGGCGGTTGCAAGTTTGGCCGTGAGGCATGGCTGCATGGCATTGTTGCTAGGGGTGTAGGGGATGGGTGTTTAGGCTTTGGTTAGATCATTGGGAGACAGAGGGAGTAAATGGGGATCAAATGGGGGCAAAACTCTGTTCAAAACAGTGAGCTAGGATTAGAGGTGTGATTACGCACGCCAAGTGTTTGATGAAATGGCCGCAAGAGAAAAAGTTTTGAATTTTGAGTTCAAATTTTTTGAGTGATCTCCACTAGTGATAGGTAGTCTCTGGTTGCAAGGGTTTTGAAAATGGTGCTCAATTTGATGGTTTTTGAAATAGGGGTGATCTATGCATATGCATTAGATTCAATTTTAAACTATCATTTAAAATAGTTTATAGAAGGTTTTTAGTAGAGAAAAAGGTGGGCCTTGGTACCTCATTATGTGTACTAGCAAGGGGTGTAAAGATCAAGAATTGTTTCTGTTAAGAATTGAGTACTAGGAATAGCCAAAGTAGGTATGAGAGTTAAATTTGTCCAAATGACCATTCCTTCATTTTAATTCTTTTTTATTTGATTTTCTTTAGGAAAAGTTTGGGAATGATGTAGATGATGTTTAAATCACCTAAGAAACATTTTAGAAGTAAGGATCACACAATCATGGCAATTCAAAACAACTCCTATTTTAAATGCACACATATATGAATGCTTTCATTTTAAATTTGGAAAAGGTTTTGTTAACCCCATTTTTGGATGACTTGATCTTGATAAGCTTGGATTGAAGTTTTGGGATGTTACAGAGCCGTGGACTCCAAGGACAGGAGTGCTGAGGCAGTGACACCTTCTCCGAAGATAGTGGCTACCTCCGGCAGTAGCTCTTCGAGCTCCTCCAAGCTAGTGACTCGCATGGTTATTGCCCGGAAGACTATTGTGAAACCCTCGGAGTCTCCGGGTGAACACATAAGTTTTCCCAGGTAATTCTGACTAGCCCCCGAGTCTCTTTTTCTTCTAACTTGATCTTCTTCGTGTAGGGGTTCGCGCATGAAAACAATAATTTTTCCCTACGCCAAGAACCCTAATGCTAGGAACTATCTATTAGTAATGCAGTAACAAGAGGGCCTTTTCACGAACTTACCTTTGAAGACCGAAAAGCGTTGACAACACTCGGGAGAGAGTGGTTGATGTAGACAAACCGAAGCCGACCTCGAGGTCATGTTGAAGTTCCGACAGCTCATGCCGCTCCAACGACTTCTAGTTCCCCAAGTGTTGCACCTCGTAGGGAGTTACACATGTCTGGTGCCTGACGATGGCTCCCGCTCTTCCGATCCAACAATAGTTTTGGAAGTAGAGGTTCTGGATCCAAATCCCGCAGCACGACAATGCTCCGTGGTGATGAAGACTCCTTCTCCCGTGATTCGGACTTGGGACCACGGTCATCGGAGAGAGAGAAACAACTAGAGGTCTCCCCAAAAGAGAGGGAACCTTTTATTGATTATTGTGTATTTAATTTATCAAAATACCTCTCTTTATATAGGGGGAAAACCCCCATATAGGCACTTAGCCATGTTGGACTAAACAAAGGAGAGAGGAGAAGGGAGACTTGGACGGCCAACCAAGGCCCAGGCCCCGCGCAGGGTGCCCAAGGCATAGCCGGCCACCCCTCCTCCTTCCTCCCTTTGGTCTTTCCCTCATGGGCCCTTTTCCCTCCAGATTTTGGCCCAATTAGGTATTTGATCCTTTTAATTCTTTTTTCTTTTATTGAATAAATATAAATGAATGATTAAATCAATATTCAACATTCACTTATGATACATTTGATCCGAATTCACGGATGTACTATAATAGCTTTTTCCCTAGAAGACCCAGGTTTAATCGAACCTCGGAAAGCAATGCTAAAAGGAAATAAAAGCACATGTCTACAAGACTTTGTTTGTTTGTTTTACCTTAGTTTACTAGACTAATCTAGTTTACTTTATAATGGGTTTGAATCAATGGATGGAGATAGGCCAGGGTTGAAGATCCACCTGCAGCTGCACATAAAATGGGATAAAAGATAATAATAAGCATAGTCATGTATAATGTTTGAATGGGGATAATCTCCTGTGGGTAACACATCCTAATATTCTAGAGCCCCCGTGATGCAGCGGGCATAGAAATAGACTTTTAATCCAACTGAGTGCACACCGAAGCTACGGGTTACAAACGATTATTAATTGTAAAACACAGATCAAAGCTTTAAGTGGTGATGTTGTTGTTCATCCCGAATGGGGCGCTAAGCGAAGACCGTACTACCCTTTCTATCACTGAGGTTCCTATGAGATCGCAGCTAGCCAAGTATCTCAGCTCAAGCCTTTATCAATGTATGGGATCTTGGGTACCTACAAGTCCATAGATCGAGACAAGAGACGAAGAAACAAAAGATACAAATCTCAATTACAAATAAAATACAATACTCCCATGATCTAGATGCACATAATTGCTGCGAGGTTTCTCCCCGACCCGCAACCCATGAGGACTACTCACTCATAACAAATAGATCAGATATAGAAAACATCATACAAATACTTACATTGAAATCAAATATTTTTACAATGGACGCCAAATCACAAGGAGATATAAAGTACAAAGCAATGGCTATGACTAGTGGATGGATGGATGGTGGAAGTGATGAACAATGGATGTACAATGGTGTGGATCTCCTTTGATGGTGTTGTGATAAAATCTGAGAATGGCTCTCTGGCCGGTGGCTAGAGCCTCAACACAAAAGTTGTAGGGTTTGACGAGACGAAGCCGTCACCACCTGGTACGGGCAGGCGGGCCCTGCCCTTACCAGTGGTTCTTGAGTGTGCTGACACCATGGAACTGCTTCCAAATTACTTGACCATGTGTACTTCCTCAAAATCCTTCATTATGACACCTTATATCGCATTAAAAGCCATGAGTTACTACACAACTTAAATCAAAGAGAGGTTTTGCATATCTTTGCAATTATTAGTCATTAGTGGCAATGATTGAGAGTTTTTTTGGAAACTTCTTGACCAAAAACAATGTTTAAACGTAGTGGAAGATGGCAAAAATCGGAGCCATGAACTTCCCCAAAGCTCAAACCTTATCGCCCTCGAGCAAGAAGAACCAAAATAACTATAAGGAATTCAAAGTTTAAACTTGAAACAATGAGAATAAGAATTCACTTACTGTTGGTAGTCGTATGTGCTCAACCCTTCATTCATTTGCGAGCCTTATCAAAGTTAGAGAGATGACAAGAATACTATACAAGCTTCAGTAAGTCAAGACAATCAAA
Source organism: Avena insularis (assembly GCA_023614405.1). NCBI lineage: Eukaryota > Viridiplantae > Streptophyta > Magnoliopsida > Poales > Poaceae > Avena > Avena insularis. The sequence goes on along the minus strand of CM042696.1, from coordinate 458,490,262 downwards.
GTAAAGTTTAATATAAGTACAAGTAACTAGAAGTGTAGCAATCAATCCAATTCTTCTAATTAACTCTCAGCTTGCCAAGGAACACTAGAATGTTTAAGCAACATAATTGAGTAAGAGAGTTTCATGTCCCAAGTGTCATCGGATTGATGACAAGTACGCCATGAGGGGGTCCTCGAGGCGTGCAGAAGAGAGGGGTGTGAGACATACGGTGTTCCGGGACGGTGAGCACACAAGTTTACCCAGGTTCGAATCCGCCGGCTTTGGACGGACCCTACTCCTGCTAGCAATCCAGTAATATGGCAGAGCCGGAATATGGGTTACAAGGGTTTCGCCTGTGCGAGTTGAGATTGTAGACTATTGAAGTGTGCCCTAAAGGCTCTCCCTAGGACGGCTTATATAGATATCCGGCCTAGGGTTTATAGGAGAGATCTATCCGGCTATGACTAAGAGTCGGTTACAGGGTACATCTTGAACTACAAGTAATATTATGGGCCTAAGTAGGTAAGTCTTCTGGGCCTTCCTGTAGCCGGATTGGACTCCGTCTTTCTCCCTGACTGGGCCGCCCGTGAAGCAAAGCTCTAACCCGAAGTGGGCCACCCTGGTCAGTGAGGAACTGTGAGGATACCCGGGAAAGTATATCCCCAACAGCAGCCTCCGGAGGCCTCCAAGATCCAAAGTCGGATTTATCATCGTCTAGCTTGATCTTCGGCTTGTAGAATCTTGAAGGGTTCCTGAAACTTCACAACAAAAAATACGATCCGGGTCTTAAAAATAAGTCGGACCTATCAATAGGTTACTCGGATTTTCCAGCTTGATTTCAAACTAAGCCGGAACTTGATCTATTATGCCACCTGACACAAGTCATGGTCAAGTCACGTCAACTGACAGGCATTCCGTTAGCATGACCGTTGGTGGGTCCGCGGTTCGCGGAACCGAGGCACTGTTTCAATGCGTGCGCGGAGATCGAGGCGACGTAGTCATCCCGTGGGACCTTCCCAGTTCCTTCCACGACGCGTGGCGGTTATACTGTAGCATTTGCATGAATCTTGGCGCAGTTAGGTGGATATAAGGGGTTAGGATTTCTTCCTTCTCCTTCCACCAGTCCTTTGCCTTTTCTTCTCCTCCCAATCTCCCTGCGCGCACAGAGCTCCCCCGTTCCTCCCCCAGAGAACTCCCAGCGCCGCCCCTTTAGGTCAACTGCTTGCCAGAGAAATGGCTTCATCTTCTTCCTCCGGCTTGGCGGCAGCGGCGGCGGCAGCGACAGCGGAAGCGATGGTGGAGAAAGAGAGCTTTCGCGGGCTCTGGATTCCCTGCACACTCAACGAGGAGGGCCTCCAGAACATGGAGAAGGAGGGGATTCTTGCCGCCGGTGACTGGTGGAGCGGCTTCGAGGAAACTGTCCCCAACCCGCGCGACGGCGAGCGGGTCCACTTCGGCACCCACCTCGACAGAGGTTTGTCGTTTCCTCCCTCAGAGTTCTTCTCCGAGGTGATTGATCATTACGAAGTTCAACTCCATCATCTTCCTCGCAACTCTCTTTTAGAGATGAGCGCGTACGCTTTGTTGTGCGAGGGCTTTCTCGGCATTAGGCCGAGTTTGACTCTTTTACGGTACCATTTTCATGTCCGGAGAAACTCCATTACTGCCGGTGTTCCTTATATCACCGACACTATTAGTTTTTCGCTTAGACGCGAGCGCACGTATCCCAAAATTTTAGCTAGTGACTCAGTCAAACAATGGCCAGCCACGTTTTTCTATCATAGGGATATTTCGGCTCTCGGCAAAGCCACTGCTTTTCCGGCATTCATCGACGGAGCCGCCATGACCCAACCATCCTGGGACGAGGCTGCTCCGGCTCTCACCGACGATCTGATCCTCGCTAAGAGGTGGATCGAATACTTGATCAAACACAAGGATCTGAAGGGATCCGAATTGGTCCAATGCTGGGTCTCACGTCGGATCTAGCCCCTCCAGTACCACGGAACCCGACTGATGCATTCCATCACGTCGTCTCCGAAAGACTCCCTCCGCATCAGCTCCAAATCCTACACCACACAGGGCTACATAAGCCAGATCAAGTGGCTGATTAGGGAGCGGATCGAGAGGAGAATCCCAGAGGTTTCTCTGGACATGCACACGCCGGATAACCCCGTAGTGCCGGTAAGCTTCTATCAGTACACCTTTTTATGTGTTTCAACATTTGAGTTATAGTGCAATGCTGATATGTTTTCTTCTTTTCAGCTTGCTGACCTCCCCGAGTCGGAACTTGCTCCGCTCGAAGGATATCCTCTGGAGTTCTCTCAGGAGGTAGAAGTGGTCCCATTGCCGGATCTTGCGCTCAAGAAGCACAAAGCTCCAACAGTGGCTGTTGGCACAAAGGAGGTGCCCGTTGTGAAGAGGTAATTTTCAATCACAATTTTCTGCGTTTGTACTTTACTCAAATTTCTTTCTGAGATGTAATGTTTCCGACTTTACTACATTCTCAGAGAAAAACCTCTCCTCAAGGGCAAAGGGAAAGGGATTCCTTCGAAGCCGCTGCGGCAGACGAAGCTTACGATAGCTTCTCCTGCCGTGGCTCCTCCGACTCCTGCCCCCTCAACCTTCTACAACGCTGGCGATCTCTCCAGATGCCGCAGAAGATCCGGCTCCTTCAACGGAGCCTGCGAACCTTGGGTCACAAACTGACGTCACCATGGGTGGGTCAGCTTTAGATAAGGGTGAACCCTCTTTGGGTAATGATCCCTCGGCCGAAACCTTCGCCGAAAACCTTATCAGCAATCCAGGACTTGCCAAGTTTTGCCTGTCCTAGAAATCTGCTGAAGAAATCCAGCGGCTCGCCAAGCAATGCTTGGAGAAAAAAACCTTATCTGCCGAGGAAGAAGTGCAAGAAGCAGAGGACGTCAAGTTCTCCGACCTTCTCGCCCAAGTGCGCCTTCGCGACGAGAGGATTAGGACTGGTGAGCTCCCAATATCCCCAGTGATTCCTCTGACTCTCGCCGAAAAGGTGGCCGCTGAAGTGAACGCGGGTTTGGATAAACTGACCCCCGAACAATATGTAAGTCGGAATTCCAACTCCTGTTTTTTTCTATTGTTTTATATCATATCCTCTAGCCCCCAAGAATGAAGTAGGATATATAATCCGGGTTTATGCTTCATTAGGATGCGAAAGAACGAACTAGTGTAGCCCCCAAGGCTCGTGCTGATATTAGCAAAAATATTAGCCCGAGCCTTAAGTAGCTTTCTGACTTTGGGTATTCTGACTTACAGAAAGTATGTTCCTATAACCAGGATTTATTGAAGAATGTCTGTGATAAGGGAAGAGAGATCAAGGCTCTCCGGCTTAAGAATGCTGACCTTAAAGTTGCCAAGAATGAGGCCGAAGGTAAACATTCCTGGACTCAAACCTTGTCTTTGTCATTTTCAATGTTGAATTTGTTCTTGAATTGTTGTTCCTTTTTGACTTACATCGCTGGTGAAACAATCCGTCGCCATGATTGAAGAGGCCGAGAACCTCAAGACCTTAGTGGTGGAGAACAAGGAGCTTCGCCAAGAGCTGGACCAGCTCAAGGCAAATAATGAAAAGAGCATAGCTCAAGTCCTTGAATCCTCCTCCATGGCTACTGAAGAGCGTGATCGCAAGATCGCTGCTCAAGATAAAATAATCTCGGACCTCAAAAATGAGCTTAGCAGAGAGAAGGACATGTCTCAGGCACTCCGGGCTGAACTCTAGAGTCTCCGGGAGGAGAAGACCAAAATTGACGATGTCATTTTCGGTACGTTCCATCTATCTGACTTGTCTCTTTCTTCGACTTTTATCAATGTCGGATTTTTCTTAACTTGTTTTGTGTATAGGTCCTCTGAACTTGACGGACTCTTCCTCCTCCGAGCCCTGCACCCACCGGATTACCCAAGTCGGCGACCTGCTTCATGACTTCCGCCAGTCCCTTGAGGACATCGGCGAAGCTCTCAAGATTCCGGACATGCCAAGCATGTCGGATTTTCAGGTGCGGGATAAGGCAAAGGAGATGGCGCAACTTGTTCGGGATTGGAACATGTCCTACGTGCGGACTTCTGCGCAGAACGCTCTCACCATGGTTATGAGCCACCATGGAAACATGGAAATATGGCAAGTGACCAGAGGGTACTACAAAGTATATGAAGATAGCCAGGAGAAGGACCTTCAAGCCATCATGCACTCCTGCGCCGGATATGGGTGTCACGTGGCTGACCTGACCAACTACGAGATCCCCTTCTTCACCCGCGTGGCTACTCCGCCTCCTCCTCCAGAAGAATCAGCAGAAGTTTCCGACGATGAACGCACCACCTCGGATGCGGACATCTCGGAACAATATCAAGGCGGAATCTCCAGCGAGCCGGCAACTCCTTCATCTCCTCCTGCATCATAGATCAGAATTTTTTTTATTATTCCGGAAAAACATGATGCATCTGTAAATATGCAGTACTTTAATTTTGCTAGTGCGAAGCTTTTGATCTATTCAGCACTTTTGGCTTTAAACTTTTTGCGTGCCTGAAATGTTTACATAGGCACTTGTATTTTTTCGTCTCTACTTATTGTTTATCTGGCTTTCCGCCTTGTCCCTTTCGTGGGCCAGCTAAACCTTATGCCGGAAACTTTGTCGAGCAACGGAGCTCAATTTCTTAGAGAACATGTACATATATATGTTTACAAAGAAGGATAAACTAAGAATAAAAGGGACGTAGCTGAGCAATATTCCACGGTCTGTCTAACTCATCCGGATTTGTACTGCCTCCAGCTCTCTTTCTCTTCTTAGTAGCAGGTCTTTCTCTGACTGGCCTCATGTCAGTTAAGTAGTACGATCCATTGTGTAACACTCAACTAACTAAAAAGGGCCCTTCCCATACTGGGGAAAGTTTGTGCTTTCTTTGTTGCACAAGTCGGAGAGCCAAATCACCTTTATTGAAAGATCTATTTCGGACTCTCTGGCTATGATACTTGCGTAACTTCTGCTGATAGGCTATAGATCTCATTTCAGCAACGACGCAAACTTCTTCTACTAAGTCGAGATCATTTTGTCGAGAAATCTCGGCATCCTCTTCGATATACGCGGCCCCTCTAGGAGAAGTATGAATCAAATCACTAGGAAGAACTGCTTCTGCGCCATAGACCAAGAAGAAAGGTGTGTATCCTGTTGACCTGTTTGGCGTTGTTTGTAAACTCCAAATTACAGAGGGTAATTCCTCTGCCCATGCCCCCATAGCACGTCGTACTGGTGCTTCGAGTCTCGGTTTTAGGCCTTGTAGAATTAAACCATTTGCTCCTTCGACTTGTCCGTTAGCCTGTGGATGTGCGACTGACACAATGTCAAGCCAGATATTTTGCTCGTTGCAGAATTCAGCCAATTCTCCCATAGAAAAGTTACTCCCGTTGTCCGTGATAATGCTATGCGGATAACCATACCAGATTATAACATCCTCGACAAATCTTTTGGCTGTTGCTCCATCACAACTAGTGACAGGTTTAGCCTCAATCCATTTGGTGAATTTATCCACCATCACGAAGAGGTGAGTAAATCCACTTGGAGGTCGTTTAAAAGGTCCTACCATATCAAGCCCCAGACCACAAAGGGCCATGTTATAGGTATTGTTCGCAGCTGATCAGCCGGAACATGAGCTTGCTTGGCGTACTTTTGGCAGCCCTTCCACGTCTTGACTAATCGTTCGGCATCTGCCTGAGCTGTAAGCCAGAAAAATCCATGTATAAAAGCTTTTGCCACTAAAGATTTGGCTGCAGCATGGTGACCACACTCGCCTTCGTGGATTTCTCTTAAGATTTCCACTCTTCTTCCGGAGATACACAGCGCTGAAAAACCCTAGAAACACTCCGTTTATGGAGCTCACCTTTAACAATAGTATAGGCTTTTGCTCGTCGGATAATCTGCCGGCTCAGCACTCGTCTTCGGGTAATTTTCCATCTACCAAATAATCGAGGTAGGGTTGAGTCCAGCTGCGAATTACAGCCAGGACTGCTATCAGAGGTGATTCGGATTTGGTCGGATATTCCTCATCTACTCCCTTTATTGAGCGAACTTTGAGGTGCTCTAAAAAAGCGCCATCCGGGACCTCTTTCCGCGCAGAACCTATCCGAGATAGTGCGTCCGCTTCCTCATTTTCTGCTCGAGGGATGTGTTGAACTTCAAACCCTTCGAACGATCTAGATAGATCATCCACGACAAATTTATATGCTGCCATGTGTTTATTTGTGTTACAAATATCCGACACTTGCTGAGCAACAAGATCCGAATCTCCGTAACACATCAAACGTCGGATGCCAATATCCTTAGCAATTCGGATTCCATGCAGTAGTGCTTCATACTCGGCAATATTGTTTGTCGCTATGAAGTGTATCTACAACACGTATAAAAGTTTATCTCCTTGGGGTGATTTAAGCACCACGCCAGCCCCTAAGCCCCCTCGAGCCTTAGACCCATCGAAATAGAGGGTCCAATATTCCGACTCAGGGAGGATCATGTTCTCCTTCGTCTCTGTCCAATCAGCAACAAAATCAGCAAGGATCTGGGATTTGATTGCTGTATGAGGTTTGTACTCAATATCGAAAACTGAAAGCTCTATGCCCCATTTGGCGACGCGTCCTGTGGCGTCACTGTTGTTGATTATATCTCTCATGGGAGATGTGCTCACCACGGTAATTGGATGCTCCTGAAAGTAGTGTCGTAACTTACGAGATGCTAGAAAAACACCATAAGCCAACTTTTGATAGTGCGGATAGCGTTGTTTTGATTCTGTCAGGACCTCGCTGACAAAGTAAGTCAGAAGCTGCACCAGGTGTTCCTGATTTTCCTCTGGTCTCTCCACCACCATGACGATACTAACGACCTTATTTCTCGCAGCAAGATAGAGCAACATCGGTTCCTTAGGTCCGGTGCTACAAGGATAGGAGCAGATGAGAGTAGTTTCTTCAGATCTTGTAGTGCAGCTTCAGCTTCGTCAGTCCAAACAAAATCCTTGGTCTTTTTCAGGAGTTTGTATAATGGTGGGGCTCTTTCACCAATCCGGCTTACAAATCAACTGACCGTAGCGATGCAACCAGTTAGTCTTTGTACGTCCTTCAAGCAAGTTGGCCTGGAAATATTGAGTATGGCCTTGATTTTGTCTTGGTTCACCTCTATGCCTCTTTGATACACAATGAAACCTAACAACTTTCCGGCTGGTATTCCAAAGAAGCATTTCTTCAGGTTAAGCATGATGTTGTATTTTCGTAGATTGGCAAATGTTTCCTCCAAGTTAGAAATCAGCGTTTCCTTCTTTTTGGACATTACCACGATATCATCCATGTATGCATGTACATTGCGTCCGAGTTGGTCATGGAGGCAATGCTGCATCGTGCGCTGCTACGTAGCTCCTGCGTTCTTCAGCCCAAAAGGCATCGTAACAAAACAAAAGGTTCCGAAAGGGTTTATGAATGAAGTTTTTGACTTTGTCAGATTCCTTCATCCGAATTTGGTGATAACCGGAATATGCGTCGAGAAAACAGAGGAGTTCTGAGCTTGCCGTAGAGCGAACGGATCTTTTGGACAAGCCTTGTTCAAGGCAGTATAATCAACACACATCCTTAAATCAGTGTGTCCTTTTTAGGGACCATTACAGGATTGGCCGACCACTTAGTGTGGATGACCTCTTCTATGAATCCGTCTAACTCGAGCCGTGCTAGTTCCTTAGCTATTGCCTTACGCTTTTCGTCGCCAAACCGTCGTAAGGACTGTTTGATGGGTTTAGCGTTCGGGTTTACATTTAGAGAGTGCTCGGCAAGTTCCCTAGGTACTCCGGTCATGTCAGATGGCTGCCATGCGAAGATATCTTGATTTGCTTGGAGGAACTTGACGAGCGCGCTTTTCTATGCGCTACCTAGGCCTACGCATATCTAGGTCACCTTGGAGGGGTCATCATCCTTCAACGGTGCTTTCTTCGTCTCTTCTGATGCCTTGAACTCCGGATTTGGCTTTGTCACCTCCTTCTTCGTTGCGGGCATCTCGGACGGATCTATGCTCTTCTTGATCTCCTGGTACTCCTGGGCGTGCAGCATGGCTTCGACAAAGGCGGCATTTCCATCCTCGCACTCTCGCGCTTTCTTCGGGTCTCCCCTGATAGTGATCACGCAGTTGGGACCTGGAATTTTCATCATATTGTAAATGTAACACGGACGAGCCATAAAAGCCCAGTAAGCCGGACGTCCGAATATAGCATGGTATGCGCTCTTGAACGGGACCACTTCGAAGGAAAGTGCTTCCGTCCGATAGTTCTTTGGAGTTCCAAAGGTAACATCCAAAGTAATCTCTCCCAGGGAATTAGCTTGTCTTCCTGGAACAACTCCGTGAAATATCACAGGGCTATGGTTCAGCTGGGTTTTCGAGATCTTCATCCGGCGTAGCGTTTCTACATAGAGAATATTGATGCTGCTACCACCGTCCATGAGAGTCTCGGAGAAACCATAACTGTCAATAAGTGGGTTGACGATTAAGGCGTATTTTCCTCGCCTGTGTAACTTAGACGGATGATCAGCGCGGTCAAATGTGATTGCCACTTCCGACCAGTCCAGATATTGGGGGACAGCCGGAACTATTGCATTGAGCTCGTGTAGAACTACTTTCTTGACCTTCGCTGGTTGAGATCCGAGGAAAGTGACGTAAGTGTCCTTTTTGGGGGAAAAGTGGTTTTCCCTTCCGGCTTGGGATTTGAAGCATCAGCTTCCTCCATGTTGGAATCTTCCATGGTCTCCTTGTCCTTTTCGGGATTTTTCTTTTCCTTCTTCCGCTTAGCTTTGTAGCCTGCGGTGTCATCTCTTTTGATGTCGTCATTGAAACGACATTCAGCGTTGGTGTGGGACGAGCCCCCATTGGCGTCTAGGTGATGCACACATGGGTTATTGGCAATGTCGGCCCAAGAGTAGGTTTTGCCTGGTTGCTGTTCTCCTGTACCTTGGACCCTTGAAGTCCCACGGCCATGCCCACAGCCTCTGCCACATCCTCCTCGTCGTCCAGACCCGGAAACGGTAGTAACCACCGCAATTTCCGCATTGGGTTTTTCTTTCGAGGTATTTTTGCGCTTCTGAGCTTGTTGCTTTGGTTGTCTTGCCGACTGAGGCACAACTAGGACGTTGAGCAATCCCTCTGCATCGTCGTCAGCATCTGCATACTTGCTCGCTGTTTCTATCATCTCTCCCAAATCAGTGACCTTGTCACACTTCAAGCGATGACGTAGTAGACCAATTGGGAGACCTGCAATGAAAGCTTCAATTGCAGTTTGATCATTTAGTCCTTCACAAGAGTTCTTGGTGTCGATCCATCATCCGAGGTAGTCCTAGCAAGTTTCTCCGGCTTTCTGGGTGCAATGTTGTATGTCTCTGACCGTACTAGGCCTCCGATATGTGCCTTCGAAATTCCGAAAGAACGCACTTTGCATGTCATACCAGTTATGGATGGTGTTCTTCGGAAGTTCATTGAGCCATGATCGTGCCGTCTTCCGCAACATAAGTGGGAGATATCGGGTTGCGACCAGGCTGTTTCCGCCTTTGGCGATGCAGCAAGCTTGGAAGAAATCCTGTAGCCAGGTATCTGGCCGAGCAATGCCATCGTAGGCTTGGATATGTCTTGAGATAGCAAATCCTTCCGGGAATTTTGTAGCTCTGATGCGTGGTCCGAAGCACTTTGGGCCCACGTAGATATCATCGTTTTCATAGCGTCGAGCCTCTATGTTGGAGTTGATCCTGTGCCTTGTGTCGTTCGGGGATAAAGATCATCCCGAATGTCGGTTGTGGCTGCGGTGCCTTGGAGCCGGACTTCGGGTTCTGCCACCACCTCCTCTGCCACGTCGTCCTCCTTGCCCTCCTTGGGAGCCGTTGTGATGACTGTTTGGTGGAGAGGGTGGGGCAGCTGGATAGTTTCCGGCTGATCGCCGGACTTCATCCGGAACGTCATTATTCCGATTCCGGGGAGGGTCTTGACTATGACGAGCCCCCTGCCTTCTTGTTCCGGCGTGGTTTCCGTCGTTTCTTCGTCCATCGTTCCCACCATGGTGGGCCTCAGCCGGACGGCTTGCATGTCTAGGAGGTGGCATTTTTTGATGATCCTCCTCTCGACATTTCTCTTTATCTTCTCCCCTTTGATCGTTAGATTCTCGTCGGGGAGGATTCCTCGGATTCGGAGCGGCGATGGCCTCTTTCTCGGCCGCTGGTGGGACGTTGCTCCAGTCGCGTGCATTCCTGCGATGCTGTCCTGACGATATGGTTCTCGAATAATTGTCCTCCCGTCGTTCGGGATGATAATGCTGCTCCAGAACACGGTGGGGTCTCACGTCAGCCCATGCCGGATCTATTCGACATTGGTCGGAATCCGAGACCATTTTTTGACTTCCGCACAGGGCGACCTTTTGCTGCTCCAGTCCCTTGTTGAGTAGCTTGATACCCAAACGGATCTCCTCTGGTCCTGGATTAGACGATAGAATTTCTCAGGCCGCCACGGTTTTCTGTACTAGGGTTGGATATACCCAATCTCCTTTGTTATCTTTCCATGGCTTCCCCATCTCATCTCCGAAAAGGACGACACGGATATGTGGGAATTGGTCGTCATTGGTGTGACGCTTCCGTGTCTTCTGATGCAACCGAGACATGTAATCCTTAGTTGCCATGCGTTTCTTCTCCTCCTCGATGTTTCTAGCTTCATCCAGGAGTTGTTGACGACGCGCTTCTAGGGCTTGAGCCCTTTCGTCCCGCTCTTCAGCAGTAAGTTCTGCAGCTATAGGGATAGGTGTGGTTAATGCAGCATCGATGAGTTTACGTGCACCTTCGGTGATCACGTGTCCATCCATCGATTCTTCTTTTTTCGGCTCTTTTGGGATAAGTGCTCCATCCGAGTCTTCTTCCTATTCCTCGGCAATCACCTCCTCAGCCAGAGGGTCTTTTGCCGGGGTCTTGTTTTTCTTGTTCTTCTTCTTTGCCTTCTTGGCAGTGCCAGTAGAAAATACGGCTTTGGGTTCGTTTCCCGGAGTCAGGCTCTGATCGGTACTTTCGTACATCTGGACCTCGGGATTATCTCCGACGTCCATGTCATCCTGCGCTTTAGGAGAGTGTTCCCTGGATCCTTCATCCATGGCTTCTCCTTCTTTTGCAGCCTTGGAGTTGTACTCCTCTTCATATTCCACGGAGAACTTTCAGAAATCTACTGACGTCATTGATTCATCTGAGGATGCGGGTACGTCGGCGTTTGTTCCAATTGCCTCTAGCACCGAGTCGGTGTTTTCTCTAGCATCGGCAGAGCCGGATCCGGATCCCACGTACCCGACAAAGTGCGACGCGTGCTTCCTGAGGTAGCTGCGGCTTTCGCGATCAACCATGTCAAAACTTTTGATGGTCTCGAGAATTGCATATGCGCTCGCATCTTGCATTATCATACGTCGTAATGTGTACCTTAGGAAAGGTCTGTCTGTCCCAGCATCATCAGAGCCGGAATCAGTGTCATTGATATGCTCCTCCTGGATTTCGACTTCCGCAGGTGGGTCGATCTGGGATCTAGCTCCTCCAGGGAGATCCACTCCAGATTCGACTTGGGCTGCTAGGTCTTCTTCAGGCTCGGATTTCTCCACTATCTCCGCAACTGGTGCGGGCTGGGTGGGTTTAGGGTTTTCTGAGATCCAGAACTCTACCGCCTCCGCGGACAAAGGGGACCCAGAAGATTCTTCTGCCTCTATCATCACCGCTGGGGTGGGTGAGGGCAGGTTCAGCGAAACCGATGTAAACATCGATCTCGCCAAAAGACATGATTGTGTAGGCAGTCACAGCCTCCTTAGCCAGAATCCAGGTCTCGTCGAGAATGATGAGACGGACGTCGCTGGCGTAGAGGATGCGACCGACGGCGATAGTCTCGCTGATTCTGATTCTTGCAGATTCCGCTCGGAAAGTAGATCCGAAGCTCAGTTGCCCCATGGTGGGCGCCAACTGTCGTCGGATTGATGACAAGTACGCCATGAGGGGGTCCTCGAGGCATGCGGAAGAGAGGGGTGTGAGACATACGGTGTTCCGGGACGGTGAGCACACAAGTTTACCCAGGTTCGAATCCGCTGGCTTTGGACGGACCCTACTCCTGCTAGCAATCGATGTCTGGCGAGCGGAATATGGGTTACAAGGGTTTCGCCTGTGCGAGTTGAGATTGTAGACTATTGAAGTGTGCCCTAAAGGCTCTCCCTAGGATGGCTTATATAGATATCTGGCCTAGGGTTTACAGGAGAGATCTATCCGGCTACGACTAAGAGTCGGTTACAGAGTACATCTTGAACTACAAGTAATATTATGGGCCTAAGTCGGTAAGTCTTCTGGGCCTTCCCGTAGCCAGATTGGACTCCGTCTTTCTCCCTGACTAGGCCGCTCGTGAATCAAAGCTCTAACCCGAAGTGGGCCACCCTGGTCAGTGAGGAACTGTGAGGATACCCGGAAAGTATATCCCCAACACCATGTAGTATACCAATGAAGTGTCTTATTTACACCTACATCAATAAATCAAGTCTATCAAGAACACTTCTAATCCAATCATTGTCTTTCAAGAAAAAATTGTAAAGTAGTAATGAGACCATGCCAAGGACTTGTTATGTGGATCCTCAAAGATATTGTTTTTCTTTCCTTCATCTTTTTCAAGGATTGCTGAATGTTTCTTCTGCAATTGTTTGCACAACCTTTGAGAGTACCGATACTTTTGCCCATATATTGACACGTATGTGAGGCCCAAAATATATCGAACTCGTGGGGAACCCCAAGAGGAAGGTATGATGAGCACAGCAGCAAGTTTTCCCTCAGTTATGAAACCAAGGTTATCGAACCAGTAGGAGCAAGGAAACACCTCCAAGGTGTTGTTTCCAACTTGGAATCCTGCACAACACAACAACAGAACTTCGCCCCCAACTTACAGTGAGGTTGTCAATCTCACCGGTTTTGCTGAAAACAAAGGATTAAACGTATTGTATGGAAGATAGTAATAGCTTGTAGAAAGTAAACATAAAATAGTAAATAGTTGTAGATTGATGGTAAAAGAAAGGACCGGGGTCCATAGTTCACTAGTGGTGATTCTCCTTAAGATATATCACACATTGGGTGAACAAATTACAGCAGGGCAATTGACAAACATCGAGAATTCAAACATGCATATACTACTCATCTTGACTCCTTTGAGATTTGATTGGGCATTACAACATTATACATAGACCGTAATCCAACTGCATCTATGACTAATAAACCACCTTCAGGTTATCATCTGAACCCCCTCTAGTATTAAGTTGCAGGCAACAGATAATTGCATTAAGCATTGCGTGTAAAGTAAACAATACGATTGTTCTATGAAGAAAGGATTGTTGTTTTCTCCCTAGTAGCAACAACACATCTAGTAACATAGAGATTTCTGTCACTTCCCCAGATTACTAGAGGCATGAACCCACTATCGAGCATAAATACTCCCTCTTGGAGTTGCTAGCATCTACTCTGCCAAGATTTCTACTAACAATGGAGAGCATGCAAGATCACAAATAACAACGACATGATAGAATCAATAATCAATCTGAAATAGCATCTGAATATCCATCGGATCCTCACAAACACAACATGTAGGATTGCAAATAGATGATCTTGATCATGAACGGAGCTCACAAGATCTAAACATGATAGCACAAAGGAGAAGAACCAACCATCTAGCTACTACATGGACCCGTTGTCCAAGGATGAACTACTCACGCATCACACCGGAGGTTTGCATGGTGATGAAGAAGGCCTCTAGGGTGAATTCTCCCCTCTGGCAGGGTGCCGGGAAGAGCTTCAGATCCCTCCCGATCTAGGGATGGAGATGACAGCGGCTATAGACTCTTTCGTGGAATTTTGAGTGGGTACTTAGGGTTTCTGTATCAGAGGAAATATATAGGCGAAAGGGGAGGCCGAGGGGGTGCCCTAGGCGGCCACACCACCCCCTGGCGCGGGTCAGGCCTGGCCGCGCATCCAGGTGGTGTGGCCGGCCTCTGGCCCCTCTCCGTCTCGTCTTCTGGCTCCGTGTCCCCCTCGGTGAAATATTGACTTTGGCTTTTGTCCCGTCAAATTCTAAGATTATTCATTTTCTGACTTTCCTGGAACCAAAAACAGCATAAAACAGGCAGCTGGCACTGTGGCATCTTGTTAATAGGTTAGTCCAAGAAAGTGCATAAAAATACTCCAAAGTGTGGACAAAACATAAGAAAGTAGATAAAAACCAAACATGGAACATCAAAAATTATAGATACGTTAGCAACGTATCCCCAAGCTTAACTCCTGCTCGTCCTCGAGTAGGTAAGTGATAAAAAGAAAGAATAATTTTTTAAGTTGACATGCACCATCATAAACTTGATCAAAGTATTTGTAAAACATTGATAGCTGGGATCATAGTACTTCAACATAGCATGAAAGATATAGTTCTAACAATAAGTCATAGCAACTATGTTGTAACATGAAAAGGCACAAACAAAAGATTCATGAATAACAATGCTTTGCAAGACGTTTGTTTGTTTCTCATAAAGGAAGCATAATGAGAATGGTATTCAGCTTGTCCCTCATAGTGTAGCAAAATATAAATGCATAGGACACCTTAAAAGTTCATAAGGGTGACTATATACAAATAGTTTAAGAACAAGCAATATCAAAGTTATGCATCAAGGCCTTCATAGAAGGAAGCAGGGATTCAAGTCTCATAAAGAGCTTCCAAAAATTATGGTACTTATTAGCTTTAAGCTCTCATTGCCCTATCATAAGCATCTTGAAGTGATTAAGGTTAAAGTGAACAAACTATGGAGTATATGCTTGACAAAGTATAAGTTGGAAATCTCATGTCCCTTGAATACGAGGGCCGCTCCTCATGCTACTCAAGTTTAGTTACCGGTAAGTTCTTGTCATAGTAAGTACATGTGTATCATAGAGAACCGCCAACGGGGTACCCCTTGCCCGATGATACGGAAGAATCCCCATATCAAAATGACAAGGCAAGTAGACAATGAGCATCTCAGCAATCTTCTTATTTACCATGGGAAAATGGTGCTTTTTTTCTCTCTTTCCTCTTTTCTCATCTCTTTTTTTTCTTTTTCTCTTTTTTTCTCAATCTCTATCTCTTTTTTTTATAAGAAGAATGCTTCATAGATTGCTCATTATGGTTACGCTGCAGGTTTCCACCATGATTAGGCATGGATTAGACCAGTGGCCTAGGCGTTTCTCTAACACACATACATAACTCCATGGACTTACAAGCTCCCCTTTCATTTCACACCGACGGCATCCATAGACAAAAGAGCATAATATCAACCAGGTACAATGTACAAGTGCAATGTTGAAAGCGTTCCCCATGACTGCATGGTTCTGCTAATCCCCAACATATAAGTGCAAGCATATACAACATATATGACACAATGGTTCAAGTTTATTAAGTGCAAGAAAAGTAAAGTGTGCCATCAAGTTCGTGAGAGATTTAATCACTAATTTTCACATAACAAGTTTAATTAAGAAGGTAGATAAAAGCATGAATATACTTGGAATAGCAAATGCTAATAGGTAGGTATGGTGGACTCTTTGGAATAACTTGATTTTATTTGGAGTTGGATGCATGAGTGGAACTCACACTTGGTTATGGAGGCTAGCAAAAGACTGGGACCGACCAACTAAGAGAGCAATAATGGCCATAATCATGCAAAGCGACAAAACATCATTGATTAAAGCATAAAGTGATATTACAAGTCGAAAACTAAATGATAATCGAGGCTATGGTGACTTGGGATAGTCATAACATGGTGTGAGCATGCGCCAAGTCAACCCAAATAAAGCATCAAAGGAGAATACTACAATACTATGCTTTAATATGCTAAAACAACACATGATTCTTTCAAGGCACATTAAGCAATCTCAATTTTTTATAACATGTCATGCTATAGAAAAAATCCCTAAGCATAAAGCCAAAACAATATCAAGCATGGCATTACAAAGCATAGGCCACAGTCAAAACAAGCTCCTTTTACCACTTAAGCATGAACTTTTCCTACTCTTTTCCAATCCAAAACAAACTTATTTGAAAACCAATGTATGGATGAGGGGGTCCAACCAATTTATTCAAGAAAACTAATAAAACCAAGCAAACGAAAACAAAAAACAAAAATTAAGACGCTCCAAGAACAACACAACTGTGCATGAAACAATAAAACTGAAGTATTTGGAAGAAATCTGAGATTTTTATTGATGAAGAAGGGGATGCCCTGGCCATCCCCAAGTTTTGACGCTTGTACTTCTTGGGTATTTCTTGGGGTGACACGGGTGGAATCCCCAATCTTGAGCTTTAGTCCATTCTTCATCTCATTACATCATTCTTTCCATATACCTGAAATTTTTCCTTCATACAAAACTTCACACAATCTTTATTAGCAACATTAGTGTACTCAAGATAATAAGTCTTTGGGTTCAGTTCCAACACCAATAAAACTTCCATTAAAACACAAGATATTGTAGCACTTCCCTCAAAAAGCTCAATTCCCCAAAAAGAACCCCAAAAGGAATCAACAACAAGCAAATGCAAATAATGGCAGAAATCTGTCAAAACAGACCAGCAGGTAAAAACCAATTTTTTTGAAGACCTTCTGTTGCTCAAATCGAAAAGTGTTGAACTAATGAAAGTTAGATAACAACCTGGGGCAGAAGCACAAAACTTCACATCTCAAACTGACATACAGAGATTTTACACGAATTTTTACAGCGAAGCACAAAAATCTGTTTCGGAACAACAACTTTCCCAAGCATTACTTCTCTCTCATTAGAGGTTACCCTTGGCACAAAAATCAAATAAAAAGGATAAGGAGCGGTTATTACATAGGTAATAAATTCCAAGACTCATCTAAAATTTTGGGTTATCTCCCAATAAGTACTTCTCTTTAACGCCTTTAAGTTAGGCATAAGAAGCAAAAAAGGAGTCAAGTGTTTTCAAATGAAGAAGCATTAAGAGCAAATTTTGATTTAATAGGAGAGTCAAAAGGAATCTTCTCTTTCTTCTTAGGGAAGTGTTCTATACCTTTCTTGAGTGTAAATTGATATTTAATGGTGCCTTCTTTCATATCAATAATGGCACCAACAGTTCTAAGAAAAAGGTCTTCCCAAAATAATAGGACAAGAAGCATTGCATTCAACATCCAAAACATAGAAATCAACGGGGACATAGGCATTGTTAACCATAATAAGAACATCATTAACACTCCCCATGAGTTTATTTTTAGCATTATCATCCAGTGGGATATTTAAATAATAATCTTCCAATTGTGGCAAATCAAGCATATCATAAATCCTTCTAGGCATAATAGAAACACTACTATCAAGATCACATAAATCTTTGAGATCAAAATCATTCACTTTCATATTAATGATGGGTTCCCAACCATCTTCTAGTTTCATAGGAATAGAAGCTTTATGTTTCATCTTTTCTTCATTGATTTTTATGAGAGCATCAGTAATGTGCTTTGTAAAGGCCATATTCATAGCACTAGCATTAGGACTTTTAGCAAGCTTTTGTAGGAACATAATAACTTCAGAGATGTTGCAACCGTCAAGATCAAAATCATAATTATCATCTAAAGTTGTAGATCTATTGTTTCCCATATTTCGAAGAATTTCAGCATTTTTATTAGAAAAGGTTCCACTAGCTTCAACATTAGTGGTAGTGATAGTAGAAATACTAATATTTCTAGCAATTTCATCTTCTCTTTCCCACTTATCATGCAATTCAGATAATAGTCTAACATTTTCATCAATTCAAACTTGTATGGCATTAGTAGAAGCAAAAGGATTCTCGATAGTTTCAGGTTTAGCAGCCATTTTATTAAAAGAAGATTCTGCTTCAGCCAAAGATGCCATATTTCCTTTAGCATTAGAGAGTTTTTCCTCAATAGTTTTATTGAAAGCATTTTGTTTACTAATAAAATCTTTAAGCATAACTTCAAGTTTAGAGGGTGCACTTCTATTATTGTTGTAGGAATTTCCATAAGCATTACCATTATTGGGAGGATATGGCCTATAATTGTTATTACCAAATTTATTCCTGTAGGCATTGTTTCTAAAATTATTATTTCTTATAAAGTTCACATCAACTTGCTCTTCTTGAGCAACCAAAGAGGCTAAGGGAACATGATTTGGATCAATATGAGCTTTCCCATTAACAAGCATAGACATAATAACATAAATTTTATCACTCAAGGAGGAGGTTTCCTCAACAGAATTTACCTTCTTACCTTGTGGAGCTCTCTCAATATGTCATTCAGAATAGTTAACCATCATATTATCCAGAAGCTTTGTTGCAGCACCCAAAGTAATGGTCATAAAGGTACCTCCAGCAGCAGAATCCAGTAGATTTCTTAAAGAATAATTCAATCCTGCATAAAAGGTTTGGATAATCATCCAAGCAGTCAGTCCATGAGTGGGACAGTTCTTTACCAAAGATTTCATTCTTTCCCAAGCTTGAGCAACATGTTCATTATCAGATTGTTTAAACTTCATTATTTCACTTCTCATAGATATAATCTTAGCAGGAAGATAGTATTTTCCAATGAAAGCATCTTTGCATTTAGTCCAAGAATCAATACTATTTTTAGTTAGGTATTGCAACCATTCTTTAGCTTTTCCTCTCAAAGAGAAAGGAAACAATTTAAGCTTAATAATATCCCCATCTATATCCCTAAGCTTTTGCATCTCACAAAGTTCAACAAAGTTATTTAGATGATCAGCAGCATCTTCAGTACCAATACTAGAAAATTGTTCTCTCTTAACAAGATTGCGTAAAGCAGGTTTAATTTCAAAGAAAGTAGCTTCAGGAACAGGTGGAGCAATAGGTGTGCACATGAAATCATTGTTGTTGGTGCTAGCAAAGTCACACAACTTAGTGTTTTCAAGAGTAGTCATTTTTTGGTGTTTTTAATATAGAAAAGCAAACTAGAACAACTAATTTTTTTGTGTTTTTGAAAAGAAACAAGCAAATAAAGAAGAAATAAACTAAGCAAAACAAAAATAACAAAGTAAAGAGATTGGTTATGAGGGGCTCCCCTTGTGAAGATGTCCTTGACTCCCTAGCAACAGTGCCAGAAAAATAGCTTGATGGCCCAAAATATATCGAGCTCGTTGGGGAACCCCAAGAGGAAGGTATGATGAGCACAACAGCAAGTTTTCCCTTAGTTATGAAACCAAGGTTATCGAACCAGTAGGAGCAAGGAAACACCTCCAAGGTGTTATTTCCAACTTGGAATCCTACATAACACAACCACAGAACTTTGCCCCCAATTTACAGTGAGGTTGTCAATCTCACCGGTTTTGCTGAAAACAAAGGATTAAACGTATTGTGTGGAAGATAGTAATAGCTTGCAGAAAGTAAACAGAAAATAGTAAATAGTTGTAGATTGATGGTAAAAGAAAGGACTAGGGTCCATAGTTCACTAGTGGTGATTCTCCTTAAGATAGATGACATGTTGGGTGAACAAATTACAGCGGGGCAATTGACAAACATCGAGAAAGCATACATGCATATACTACTCATGTTGACTCCTTTGATATTTGATTGGGCATTACAACATTATACATAGACCGTAATCCAACTACATCTATGACTAATAATCCACCTTCAGGTTATCATCCAAAACCCCTCTAGTATTAAGTTGCAAGCAACAGATAATTGCATTAAGCATTGCGTGTAAAGTAAACAATACGATTGTTCTATGAACAAAGGATTGTTGTTTTCTCCCTAGTAGCAACAGCACATCTAGTACCTTAGAGATTTCTATCACTTCCCTAGATTACTAGAGGCATGTACCCACTATCGAGCATAAATACTCCCTCTTGGAGTTGCTAGCATCTACTCGGCCAAGAATTCTACTAATAACGGAGAGCATGCAAGGTCACAAATAACAAAGAAATGATAGAATCAATAATCAATCTGAAATAGCATCTCAATATCCATCGGATCCCCGCAAACACAACATGTAGGATTACAAATAGATGGTCTTGATCATGAACGGAGCTCATAAGATCTAAATATGATAGCACAAAGGAGAAGAACCTACCATCTAGCTACTACATGGACCCGTAGTCCAAGGATGAACTACTCACGCATCACACCGGAGGCTTGCATGGTGATGAAGAAGGCCTCTAGGGTGAATTCTCCCCTTCGACGGGGTGCTAGGAAGAGCTTCAGATCCCTCCCGATCTAGGGATGGAGATGATGGCGGCTATAGACCGTTTCGTGGAATTTTGATCAGGTACTTAGGGTTTCTGTATTGGAGGCAATATATAGGCGAAAGGGGAGCCCGAGGGGGTGCCCTAGGCAGCCACACCACCCCTGGCGCGGGCCAGGCCTGGCCGCACGGCCAGGTGGTGTGGCCAGCCTCTAGCCCCTCTCCGTCTCGTCTTCTGGCTTCGTGTCCTCCTCGGTGAAATATTGACTTTGGGTTTTGTCCCATCCAATTTCGAGAATATTCATTTTCTGGCTTTCCTGGAATCAAAACAGCAGAAAACAGGCAGCTGGCACTGTGGCATCTTGTTAATAGGTTAGTCCAAGAAAGTGTATAGAAATACTCCAAAGTGTGGACAAAACATAAGAAAGTAGATAAAAACCAAGCATGGAACATCAAAAATTATAGATATGTTAGCAACGTATCAGTATGGCACTCATGTCATCAACTCATAGCCGAAATCCAGGGTTATACCATAGATCGTTCGAAAGTTAGTGGAGTTGTTGGCATCCCAAAGGTGTGCATTAGATACATAGAACAAACTTGTCTCACTCCTTTTTCTTTTTTTTGAGCTAGTACCACGGTTTGATCCACAAGGTTAGCTTTGGCATGCATCATAATTACCACTAGACTTTATTTCAATCAAACAATTCCTTTCATGAGTGTTGTCAAGAGTATCAAAATATCTATGGAGTTAAGTATCATCAAGGGTATACTCTCAAAACAATCATTCATCAAACAAGTCATAAATTTTAGACTTTTCTTATTGTAGTTGTTTGGCAATATTATTTCCAAGGAAAGACTCTGTTAACTAAAATAACTAGAGAAAGAGATTCAACAACTAATCATCATACTAATAAAAAGCCTCACTCCCACCATATATTAAATTACTTCCAACTAGCATGGCATCTTAGCAAATCAACCAACTAAGATAAACAACTCAAACTTCATAAGTGGGAGTCGTAGGACATACATCTCATAAGTGACTTCATGATCCTCTTCCTTATAGGGATGTGTTCCTTCTAAACTCAAACACTATTACTCTCACAATGATATTAAAGCAAAGAGGCAAAGTGTGCATCCACATTTACAAAAAAAGGAAAAATGGAAAACTCTTTTTGTATTTTTGAGGATAGGGATTAAAGAATAGAAAAGAACTTGCGACCAAGCAAGGGTTTAAGAGAATTAAAAGTAAACAAAAACAAAAACAAACTAAAACAAAAGCAAACTAAAAAGCAAAGGAAAAAACAAAGTGTTGAAACAAGCCAACACGAGTGTTTCAAAGCTCCTAAGGAGATGGAGTACAACCTCGTTAGTACACAAATATATTTGCTGGGGGAACACATCCCCAAGCTCTAGCGTTTGCAAGCCCTTTTGTTGCTCATTATGGTGGCGGTGGATAATTTCCCATGTTCCATTGGCTGCCCCAATCATGGAAATGGGTGGCGAGGCTTGCAGTAGTATCTCGAAGGTTGATGGAGAGGGTGTTCATGTTTTGAAATTTTCCTTCGAATGCATAGATGTGTTCATAGGTGGTGTAGTAGTTTGGTGGTTGCTCATCTTGTCTGGGCCCTCCTTGTTCTACTTCTTTATCTTCTCCTCCTCCCATGGGTATTTCATGTTGGGGTAGAGTAGCTTCAACTTGCGCGTCAAAACACAAACACCCATCCTCTATAGAGAATAAACCGTTAGGCAAAGGAGATGGGATCAAGTGATATGCTCCAGGTATATCAAAGAAATATCTACCATGATTTTTAGAAATCATACCACATGCTCTTAGAGTAGAAAGACCGAGACAGTAACTTCCTATCAACGGTTGGATGTTACCTAGGTTGATGTGAAGTGCGCGTGCAAGAACGGTCACAACTCCTCCTCCGCATATGGGTCCTCGAGATTGAAGAGCCTGATGCTTAAGGTAAAACACGAGAAGAGCACCCAAATTTGGCGTTAAGTTACAATTAATAAGAGCAGATTTTACGAGGATCAACATGTCCTCCTCATTAACTCTAGTAAACTCAGCACGTGCCTACAAAGTGTTAGCAATTACATAGAATAAATATCGAATAGAAGAATGATGAATTTGGTTCCCCTTGGGTATGTTTCCACGAATTCTCATCAAATTAAAGTACTGTGAAGGGGAAGGATCTAAAACAAAAGTAGTTGTGCGTACATCGGTGGTGTTGTTTGCAAACCCAAAGCATTGAGCCCATTGGTTGAGTGTCAAAGTGTACTCACAGTTCATATGGTGGAATTTGATGCAATTAACTCTGGTCCTTTGTTCCTCGGTACAACCATAACGATCCACCTTGTGCGTCAAGGTGCTGAAGAACTCAAGCGTCAAGCAGCGATACGTGGCAACATCCTGAAAGACAAAATCATACAAAGCAACATTGTTGCAAAGTAAATCAAAATCAGTATGAATGCCAAGTTGGTTCAGGATATAAGGACACGTCCACTTGGTGGACTTGATTTCTCAGAGCTTGAGACGATTGAAACGGTTCAGCTAAAACTCCTCGGTGAACTCGATGCCAAGTGACTCGGGGTTCAATGTCTCAACAGGTGGTGCAGAGGATTCCGCAGCCATCTCACCTATACGACTCCTCATGTTCATCTAATAAATAAAAATAAGTCAAACTAAATAAAGATTGCTAATAATTTTTTGGGTCCAATAGAACCATAGCGTAAGTGATTTTCTACGCTAACTACAAAAGAACCTCCTCTAAAAACAATGCTAAGCATGATTAATATCAAGATTGAATCAAGAACAAGACCTAAGTCTAGATTAACAATGATGAAAGATTGAGTGAAGCTTTTGCACAAATAAGTTGAGGATCAGAGAAGAATCATACCTTAGATTGAGTGAGTGCGAAGAATCGAAGAAATATTAAGTAAATTTGAAGATCCAAATGAAGGTGGTTTGTAGTTTGGATGAAGGAGAAAGAGAAAGATTGATTTTGGGGATTTTTAGGTTACCTCCTCGGGCTGATTATGGTGGCCGCGTGGTATGGGCAGGCGGTATGTCCGGAGCCCGCCCGTAACGGGTGACTTACCTTGGGGCCAACGGCTGCTCCCAGACGGTGCACTCGGTACGGGCGCGCAGTACGGTTGGACGCACACATACGGCTGGTCGTTATTGATATGGTACCTTTGCTTGAAATCTGATGTTTGCTCGAGGGTACGGTACGGGCACGTGATGCGGGCGCGTCCGACCGTACCAGTTGTCGTTACCAGCACTAATGCCTACGGCAAAAATCATAAATTCTATCTCCCTTTGGCTTGATGTGGTACGGGCGCACGGTACGGTCTACTCAGGCCGTACCAGTGGTTGTTAAGAATACTATGAGCTGCAAAACTCAATTTTATTGATTAGTACCTCCATGTGCCTTTGCACATCTTATGAAAGGACAAAATATCAGCAAATATACTAAGTAAAGATCCAGCAATACTTCTTAGGCCATGTGTTAGTAAAATAAAATATAGAGGATTACCTTATTTCTTCTCTTCTCCCCATAGGTCTTCTTGAACACTCTTTATTAAAAACAAAAACAAAACAAATAAACTAACACAACAAAAACTAATACATAAAGAAAAATTTATTTCACATGGGTTGCCTCCCATGAAGCGCTTCTAGTTAAGGTCCATTAGTTTGACCTTGATGGCAATCACTTAAGTTTGTGAAGTGGGAAACCTACTCCAAAGTAGTTGGCTTTTAAAGTAATTACACCATCATCATCATTAGGCTTGTCCTTCTTTTTCCTAGGGAAGTGGACTATAAAAGGATCTCTAGATGGTAGCCCTATTCTCTTATTTCCTTCATGTAAGTTAATCAAAGATTTAATAGTTCTTAAGAATGGGAATGTTCATTTGCGGTACCAAACTTGGTGGGTGAGCACACCGTGGTACCCGAGTTGTCATCAATCGCGCGGAGGGGCCATAGTAGAATGGCCAATTGTCCAGAAGGGCCAAATGGGGGTGAATACAAATCTAACGGCCAAACGGTCGTTTGAACCAGACGAAAAACGGTTGAACTCAAATACCGCCATTAGGTCAACACTTCTTGGCCCGCCATGTCAGTATTCCCCGTTATATTTTGCGGTCGTGTACTAGCTTACCCATACGTGGACCAGATCCCTGAGTGGACCAGATCTATTTCTTTGCTCTGCTCTGGTCTTCTCCCCTGCTCCCCTCCCCATAACATTTGCTCAGCTCTGGCTGCTCATCTCAGATCGGAGCTCGCACTTGCTCTAATTTCCGTCCCCGCCATGTCCGGTCAACCTCCCACGCCTCTGATCGAAGCTCGCAGCCGTCGCCATTGCATCGTCCGCCGTATTGGAGATTCGCGTCCCCAGACTAATATCTCGCCTCTGGCTAGTCCTTCTCGCACGGCGGAGCACGTCCCGTCAGGCGATCCAGGCCGGCGACCGGCCTTAGGAAGTTGTGTGCTGCCGCACACCCCAGGCATGGTAGCCCTGGCACAGCAGTTCGACGATCACGCTCTCATGGCCACCGTGCTGGGCGTCCGTCCTGCCGTGTTACTGGCAGAGTTGTTGTCGGCTTTCAGGTCTCGTTTTGGGATCAGACGAAATGAGGTCAACATTGGGGTATGCGCGCCGCCATTTGATTTTTTCGTCCGGTTCGAGCACAACTCAGACACCAAGCGCGTTCTGCATTCTTCTCGTTCTTTCGAGTGCTACGGGGAGAAAATGAGCTTCATGCGTTGGCATCGCGCCTGTGGGTGGGACGATCGCATGGGGCAGCTTCGTTTCTTCTCCAAACTCAGCTTTGATGGCCTCCCATTGGATGCTTGGGAGTCGGAGGCCCTCAAGCAGGTCGTCAGTAGCCTTGGCGGCGAGCTGGTGGAAATCGTGCCACCGAGCGACAGATGGGTCATCGAGGTAAAGGCGTGGCTGAAAGATCATGATGTTGTTCCTAAGATGTACGAGGTGCAGATTCCAAGCAGGGCAGGGCGACAGCTTTGCTGGAAGCACCCGGTCATTCAGGGCCCCGAAGAGGCTGCCAGAAAGCGTCCTCGTCACCTGCAGTGTTGGCCTGGAAGGATCGATGGCACAGGACCACCACTGCTTGCGACATACGACACGCTTCGTGGGGAACCGGGCTTGGACGAGCTGGTGGTTCTGATTTCCCTCGAGTGAAGACAGAGCTCTAGTGAATTGCCGTCGTATGGGTGGTAATGAATTTGTAGTATGGAGAGCGTAGCAGGAAGTTAGCATCGACTAAAAATGTGTAATAGTTTGAATTGATGTAGTACGTGTGTTTAATAGTTTGAAGTAGTATGTGTGTGTAATAGTTTGAATCGATGTAGTATGTGTAGGTAATGAATTTGATGTAGTGTGTGTGTAATAGTTTGAATCGATGTAGTTGAACACCGTACTTTATAATTTCTGTGAATAACCAAGGACAACCTCATGAAAAGAGGGTGGTCTGATAATGTGCAATGTCAATTCTGTGGATGCCAGAAAAATGTAGTCCATCTACTCTTCAAGTACAAGGTAGCTACATTTGTAACACGTTGAACTGCAGGACCATTTTGCAGGCAACACAAGACAAAGGAAAAATGTTTTACAGCATGGACAGGAGACGCAAAATCTATAGTTTGGGATAAAAAGATGCTAGTTAACTGGATTAAACCACGACTAGTAATTGAAGGAAATAGATACTTGATAGTATTTGCTTACAACGATAGTACTTCCTACTAGTTTGTAGAACAATTCGTCAGCATTTCATCTACAAAAGCCATTCTTCAGTCTGAACTTAACTATTCTACACTGAAGAAACTACAGATCTCCACCAGAAAAGTTGGCTGGCCAATTGCCTTGAGAGGACATAAGTTCTTTGATCATTTAACCCAAACTGATCTATTGCCTTCCCGCCAAACTACAAGAAATCTGCATCATTCATGCATGAGCGATTTGCGTGCACCAGTCCCGGTTCAGTTCGACCATCCGCGCCGCCGCAACGATTTCTTCGAAACTGAAATTCTCGGGATCGTAGGTCCGTGTGAACTCGAACCTGAATTCCGAGGTTGAGCTGATGCCCGCTGCCCGCTCCGGCTATCGAACAATCCAGCATGCTGAGTGTAGACGCTTGGTCGCCCGCCACGGTACGGTCTTCGACGGTGTGTAGGATGGAGCGTCTTTGCCGCAGACGGCATGCTCCCAGCCTCCCCCACCGAGGTAAGGTAGTCCGCACCGAAGCATGGACGCGAGAGTTCCTAGACCTTGGCGCTGCCCTGTTCGAGGGTGTGTACCCTCGGCGGCGGCATGCTCTCATGAACGATTTGATACGTACCTTGTTCCCACTGCCTAGAGCATGCCGTAATGCCTCCGCGCGATTTCTCCACATCGCTCTCTTGGCCCTCCTTGCCGCATCTGGCGCCGACGATGCTGCAGTCGTCGCCGCGGCCGATTCGGCACATTCGGGGAAATCATCCGCCTGGCAGGGCAATGGGAGACCGGCCTTGAAGTAGAGCTTCATGGCATGCCTTAGAGGGGCTAAATACCCCAGTTTCAGCGGCTGTCGTGGTGGCGGCGGCGGCTGCTTAGGCGGGGCCATGTTACCCTAGTTGGTGCGGGGTGGAGGAGCTGCGCAAGGTGAACTGTGGTTAGTAAGAGAAGGGGAGTGAAAGACTGACAGTAGATTTGGACTACGGGCACGCGTGAAAATAACCATTTCCCATTTCCTTTAGAGGGTAATAATTCAACACTCGTTACATTAACAGCTCAATCTTTATTTATCTTCTCAGCATAAGAGTGTGAACATATTAAAAAGATTGGTCATGGCTATCCACCTCATCAGGCAATGTACCAGGACAGGTAGGAGACAGGACCGGAGACGGGACCGGGTTTCATTTTAGAAAATGTTGACGACTGTGCCCTTATGTTTATACGATATTATTTATATGTCACCATGTATCGTCAAGTGTAGCAACACCATCAGAAACAGGGGATAACGACATGGCGTGTTTTATTTTTTTAAAGGGCATCAGAAACAGGGGATGCCGATGTGGCATGTTTTCTGACTAGCGGGCCTGCCCCCTCCACCTTCGACGGCGCACATCCCAGGTTTGAGGGGTGGTGCCGCCCACCAACACATTATTGTGCAATTTTCCATGTGGAACCTGAATTCCGGCGCTGAGCTGATGCCCATGTCGAACACAGAGAATTCTGAAAGAAGGTACTGAAAATAAATACTTTTAATTCTGAAAGTACTAAAATTAAATACATTACAATTTTGTCTAAAAGGTAATACGCATACTGCTGATCGAAATAATATAAATACAGTACAAATTTCTACTTCGAATAATAGACCTGAAAAATGCTAGCAATTAACCTAGGATGAATATAGGATTCATTCTCCCCTATATATTTTGTCGGCAGCGGCTAACGCGTGTTGCAACACATGTTCAGAGAACTCTCTCCGTCTGCAGTGTGCTGTCAGTATCTCGTCCAGAAGGTAAGGCCTCGGTGTATGTTCCAGACTTAAGCCATACATTATCATTGTTGTTTCCTCTTCCCAGGCTTGAACCCCATGATCGTACAGTCTGATATAGTTCCTGTAGTATATGCAACCGGGTTTGACTGTGGGGTGTAACCTAGTGTCAATGGAGATAGACCGATTGTAACCAACGAAGAGGGCACGACTTCCAATGTCACTGACGGCCTCGAGAGAGCGGTTCTTCGTGTCCACCCGGTACAACACCGGTTGCCCTTTGGCGAAATCCCCGTTCAACACAAGAAGCAGATCACCATCTGACTCCACAAGGTAAAAGTTGTAGGTTCCGCGTACCTGTTCAAAGACTGGGGCCGAAATTATTTTGGCCATCGTGACAATGCTCGGAATGCATATACTTCCCCTCGGAATGCCGTCATGCAGACCAGAAGCGGAATGCATATACTTCCCCTCGGAATGCCGTCATGCAGACCAGAAGCGTATCAGGAGGTGGCGAATACAATCCTTCTCCAAAGGATCCATTGATTTGCCCTGTTGGGGTGCTCTCATCGGCCCGTGCAATATGATCTGGATAATCAATGTAAACGAACACCATCGTCGGGGACTTCGTCACGACGACAGGTTGCAGAAGATTAGATGGTATGTGTGCTTGAAACTCAGTGTTAGACTTATGAGTGATTGGGTTTAGAAGCCGAATCTGGTACGGCTCCACCCTCTGAGCAAGCACGATGATGCCACGAGAAACACCGACGAAGTAGAATCTTTTGGAAGAAGAGGGCATCAATTAGCACTAAGATGTTTACAATGGAAAATACCAATAAATATCGCATGTGAATGTGAACCTGCGATGGACATCCATTAGATTTGTCCTGAAGCAACGACCAGTGGCGAGGTTGGGGAAGGTGAAGTCGCTAACGTCTGGAAGTGTGTGATCTATCATGATATAGTTGTTGAGATGGAATTTGGGCACCTTTAAAGTGCGGCGCCAATCGGTGCAACCTTCCCGACAAGTAGCATAGGTGTCGACGTACTCCTCTTTCTCCAGCAAATATTCGGCGATCTTGCGAAGTGGGTCGGCCGGGAGATTGGACCAGTTCCTCTTCATCCGACTACTGGCCATGGCTTACGTGTGGGAATGTTTTGATCGAGGAAGAAAGAAGAACTACCACTACGAGGAGAAGAAGAAGAGGATAACAAACGAGGGAGACGAAGCGAAACTGCCACTGCGAGGAGACGAGGAGAGAAAGCGGAACTGCCACTGCGACGAGATGAGGAGACGGGGGAGAAGAAGCGGAACTGCCAATTCAAGTTTGGATCAACGGGCTTTTTTTTCGGAACTAGCGCGTGAACCAGCCATGCACTGCATGCAAGTTTTGATCAAACAGACTAACATGCGGGACCTGCTAAAAAATTTCGTGAAGTTCTCCCCGTGCATAGTGCGTTGATAGGTGGCATATTTTCTGACTAACGGGCCCGCCTCCTCCACCTTCGACGGCGCACGTCCCAGTTTTGAGGGCTGGTGCCGCCCACCAACACATTATTGTGCAATTTTCCATGCTTTGTCGCAACTAGATCTCGCTCTCTCCTCTCCGCCGCCACTGCTCTCGCACCGCTCTCGTCGTCCCCTTAGGCCGTCGTCCTCCCTCCCTCCCCTCCCTGCCATCCCCTCACGTCCCCTCCTCTCCCCTCCCTGCCCTGTCTCCTTGCCGCCGCCCATCGCCCAGGCGTGTTTGGAAACGAAAACCAAGAGTCGGTCGTTGGGTTAGGGGCCCAACGACGCTGGTTATCCGGATCCCGCTCGGAGATGGATCCTGCGAGGCTTGAGAGCACGGATATGGTTCCTGCACGGCTGGAGAGCACGGAATCTCCTTCAAGTATGGAGAGCACAGAGGACAACAAAACAGGGGGAGAGGAAGCGGGGTGCAGAGCTTTGGAGGTATGGAGCCTAGAGAAGGTGACGTCCGTCCAAATTGAACGATATGAACTGTGATTCCTTTTCTGCATACCCCAATTAGCGTTTCTAGTCCCGTGGTGATGGCAAGGATATGTGTTGGTAACCGCAGGACGTCTGTACAGCTTGTCCTTGAGCATGATGCTTTGTCAAGCGAGCATGAAGGCACTGAAACGTGTGGCGGTGCGGATGATGATGAGAAAGCATATCCAGACGTGGCTGCTAACCCTGATAGGATGGAGAGTAGGGAATATTTGGTTGATTCGAACTTTGAGCCTGACTATGAGACTGATGAGGAAGAGGAATGTGAAGATGTGGAAATGGGATGTAGATACGACGACGAAGACGTGGAAAGGCCAGTGATACACTTTGACAGGGACAATCCTACAATTGATGAGGGGACTGTCTTTGATAATGTGGAGGACTGCAGATATGCAGTTGCAACCTATGCAATTAGAGTTGGGTTTGAATTTATCATTGAAAAGAGCGACCAAAAGAGATTTAAGGTGCACTATAGGGAAAGTAATGTGTGTAAATGGAGATTACATGCATCTCCAATGCGGGGTGGACACCCATTTCAGGTTGCAATAGCTACATTTAGTTTCAGTATTTCTCATATTTATTCTACTGATAACTAGCTCTGAATTATTTGGATTCTTATCAAATGCAGATCAAAGTAAACACGAAGAAACACAACTACCCTAATACTTCTTGAAGTGGTAAAATTAGATCGGCGACTACCAAGGGGATTACTGCTACTGTACTTGACTGGGTGAGGCAGGATCATAACATGAGACCTGCTGAACTCAGAGCAAAGATTAGCAAAAAGTTTAACGTTCTGATTCCTTACCACAAAGTCTTTGATGGGAAGGAGATGGATCTAGACTTCATTCAAGGCAAGTGGAATGACAGTTTTCGTATGCTGTATAGTTTCAAACCTCAGGTAGAGAAAACATCACCTGGTAGTGTTGTTGACATCGATTACGAGGTTGTGAAAGGGAGAGAAAAGGTCTCGAGGGGGGTCAGGTATGTAACACCCTGATAAAACCACTACTAGAAAATCGCTCGGTGTTTATGTTTGTGCATCATCATGACCACATGGTCATGTCATCATGCCACATTGCATTTTAGCATCATCATCTCAGCATGCATCTTTTTGGCTAAAACTATTTTCCAAAAGCCTACCTTTGTTTTCTAAATACCCCCTCTCTATTTAAAATATAAAACCCTCGGTCTGTCCGGATCTTTTATTTGTCTAAACTATTTTACAAAAGAATATTTCAAAATAAATAAAAGAAAACTATTTTTATAAAGTGTTTTACCGGGGAGGCAGCCCAGCCCGTAGGCCAGACCACCTACTACCCGGGCAGGCCTGGCCCAAACTAGACCAACCAAATCCTAGACAAAATCTACCCTAACCAGTCCCACCTAATCCCCACCTACCGCTCAGCCGTCGCCACACTCCACCCATGCACGCTAACCGCTAGGCGACCACGTCGCCCTCACCCGCTCGCGTACGCACGCCATCCCCCAGCACCCCTGGCCATCGTGACCGACAACCCCGGCCCCACCTACCCCCTCTCTCTCTTCCCCGACCCGGTCAACACGCACGTCGCACGCCAACCACCCCCACCATCGATCGATCCCAAACCCGTCTCCTCCTTCACCACCAGCCCCGCCACCCTGTGTCCCCTGTCCCACCGACGAGCCGGGCCACGACCCTGAGCCCGTCCTCGACCCCGTCGCCCCTGCGTTGACCCTCCCTGATCGAGCTCCCAGAGCATCGCCACCGCACGACCCCGCTTCGCTGGTCCTCTCCCTCGCCTTCCTCTCAAGCAGCCGCCGCCCGTGGCCAGGGCCCGTGGCCACGCCGCCGCTGCCTGTCTCGACCGTCGGCGACCACGAGCACCCTCACCGCGGTGTCCCTCCTGCTCTGGCCGGCCATGGACGCCCAGCGAGCTCCTTCGCCGTTTGCAACCTCCTCTCCTCGGCCCCGAGCCAGGCGCTCCCTCCTCGCCCCTTTCCTCGAGCCCACAAGCTCTGTTTCCACCGTCCTCTCTTGCGTGAGCGCCGACGCCGTGGCAATACACCCACGAAGCTCGCTGTTTCGCTGGACCTTCGCCGGGCGCCTTCCGCCTTCGCCTCCGCCGCTGCTTTACCTGCGCCAAGGCCAACCGCCGCCAGCTTGGGCCTGCACGACCACCGCTCTGCCGCTATCGCCGCCTGCAAGATCCCGCTGACCGCTGCCTCAAGACCGCCACCTTCAGGCGCCTCTCGCAGAACCACTATGGGCACCGCCGCCGCGGTCGCCCTTCCTCGCCATGGATGCCTCCTAGTGCGAGCGCCGCCCGGCTCTTGGTCGACCTCAACCTCCTCGCCTAGTACCTCTGCAGGCCACCACCTCTCAGACGCTTGCTCGTCTCGCCAAGAAGAAAGCAGGTTGTCGTGCCCTATTTCATTTTCACCTAGTTGCGCTAGCAACCGAAGATGACCGTGTGGGACCCCGATGATAGTGCTGTTGCTATTCGGCTGAACCAGTTTGTTGATCTGGTGAAGTGGTGATGATGTGATGCTACATGTGTGGCGTTTGATGACCAATGAACAAGTTCTCCAACACGGATTTGACTCTCTCGAAGATCGACCACACGGAGCACCGAGAACTCCTTCCCGGAACTGAAGACCGATCCCACCGAGACCTCCGACCCGAAGAGACCCTAGAACGTCAAGATTGCCTTGACGGATCCGAAGGACGTTACCCCGAAGACCAATCCCTCGTCGAACCCTCGAGACCCCAAGATCTTCGACCCCTAATGTGATCCCCTTTATGAGAACCCTATTTTATAAATGCCATCTATACAGTTGTTGCATATTAAATCAGTCATAGTTGCATACATATTTTGTGGGTGTTTAGGGGTATTTCGATGATTCGCCTAAATTAAATATGGAGGCTATATGCGGTATTCTAATCTTATACCGACCCCATTTCAATTTGTGTAGCGAACCGATGCCATGCTTTGCCTTGTTAATTCCACATTTAATTTGCTGGGTAGTTAAACAATATGAACCTATTAATTAATTGTCGGGACCTCGGTTCCGCTTAATATTGCCTAATTGCATCGCATCTTTGCCATGTCATGCATCATACATACATCATGCCGGATCTTCTGCCGTGGTATTAAATAGTGTATCCGGTGTTTCTTTTAGTGTTTTGCTTCTTCACAGATTAGGATGTTGAGTTGATGCGAGTATCGACAAGTTCTTCGGATAATGTACCTTCAGCAGTGTTTCCCATGTGAGCATTCTCCCCCTTTCTACCTATTTTGCATTTATAGTCTTTATTTCCTCCTGTTGATCTATTGTTATCCGTATCGCGATGCTTTAGTGATCCGTACCAGATATATTCTATGCAGCCTTTATATTTCCTTGGACACCTCCTATTACCTGTTGTTTGGTAGATAGCTGGTCTTGCGAGTCGTAGTCGCTTGCTCAAAGCATTCGTCGTGAAGTACCACATAGTTGTTGGAATGTTGTCATATGCTTTACGGTGGAGATGATCATGACTTTAAATACAACTATTAAATTGCTGGGATAACTAATGAAAGAGGCACCGGTGGGCAATATATGCTATTTGGTTTTTCATGTCCACTTGTGTCCCGTAGGCCCCGAGTACTTGATACCTATTCCTTGATTGTTCGCACTATCCACATCCGGGAGACCCTATGGATCCCCCTTAGCCAGAGCTTGATTCATTTCTTATTTCTTGGGGCCACAAAGTAGTTTGGGGCTTTATTACTATCATGTACTTATGCCATGCTTTACTGCTTTATTTATGATTGTGCGTGGAGCACCTTTACTGTTTTGGAATGTGGAATGTTTTCGCGGTATCGACAAGCCCAGTCACACTTTCGGGTTCCCAGTCGTTTACAGCCATTGTCACAAACCCTAGGTCCGTCTCGGAGCCGGCCAACTTTGTTGCGGGTAGCTTAGTGGGGTGGCCCCCTGAAATATTTTATGAATCCTGTGATTGCTTTGTCGTGAAAGCCTCGTTGGGTTTTGATTTGGTTTTTCCGAGGTTGATCGTGTGTGTGTTGCTATTTGTGCACCCTTGCAAGGTAAATCTTTCTGAAAGCCATGTCCGTGGTTATGAACGACTTGGAGCACAGTATCTTGATCATAGACAAGCATAACTAAAGTAGTGCTATAAATTTGACTTAATATGTGACTACTAATCAGTTTCACTACAATGGAATGGATAATAAAAGTGCCAACAACTGGTGGAACTGGGGTGTATCGTGTCAAGTTATACCTGCCTAGTAAGAATCGCAACTCCAATGGAATGAAATAAAAGTGCCAACAACTGCTGGGTTTGGGATGTCACATGCTAATTGTATCTGACTAGTAAGTACTGCAACTACAACTGAATGGTTAACTAAAACTGCCCACTACTTATGCTATCAGGATGACTCATACTATCTATATCTGACTAGTAAGTGCTTCAACTATAATGGAATGAATAAAACTGCCAACTGTGTGAGTTCCTCGGTTGACTTCCTCGTTTGGTCTCGAGGGGGAAATACCAGGATGGGTATGTTTGGTGTTAGTATCAGGTTGGATCCGAATAGGTCTTTCTTACCCCTCTCTCATAGCCGACAGTCGTATCGAGTCTCTATAGGTTGTTTAGTGCATGCTGCGCTGCCGCTTCAGTCCACCATACCTATGTAGGCGAGAGCCGCTGAATTCTAGCCTCGCAGGGTACTGGCCTCAGTACTGACGCTCCTCTTTTTCCTTTTCCCTTTGTCGGCACCCCTTTTGTTTTAGCAGGTTTGAGATCGACGTCCTTAGTAGGGTTACCCTTCCGGCTTGGCCTCGGCAGGGTTATGGACGCCATTGGTTCTCCTTTAGGGCTCTTATCCCCATTTGCATCTTGTCCGTACTCAGACGTTGTATCATTTTCAAGGTGATTTGGATCTTTGTATTGTATATCTGTATTCTTGACTCATGGGGTCATGTTGTATATATCTGTTCTGTGGGTTCCATCGTGGACTATTGTGTAATGGTATTACATCATTTTCCACCCGTACGAAAGTGCCTGTTGGGCGTCCTTGAATCGTTTCTATGCGGGTTTGGTGGGAAACGCTGAAATTTTCATAGGGCCGATTCGAGGGTGTTACAGAGTGGTATCAGAGCTCAGCAGTTGCGATACCCCACTGGTCCAGCCTGTAGGATAACCTAGCTAACGGACGTTGTAGCGTGTCAAAACTATTTTGAAAAAATCGGTTGGATAGATCTGATTAGGTCTGATTTTTACTCCTTACCTCTGTGCTATTCTCATCTTACCTCTACGTGTTTTAAATATGTTCTCTTATCTTTTCTTCGAGTCTAGGATCTCGTGGTTGGGTTTCCGTTGTACCTTCAGGGTTTCGATTCCTTCTGCAATGGTGTTTCCACATCCGGTCTTCATGTTATCTGAGAATTTCCCTCTATGTACCTTTCGGTGGATCAAAATCCACTGAAATCTTTATTTTGTATCTTCCGGTGTTTGTCCAATGCGACGATGTCTTCTGCGTCAGATCCGATGAAGAACCTACATCACTCCTTTGTTTTCTGAAGTTTTCTGAACATCGCTTACCAAGATCTTCACTCTAATTCTGAGAATGAGTTGCACGTTTTCCTACTGAATGTGCGGAGTAATAGTTTGGGTGCGTGATGGATTGGCCCCCATGCCGACTACTCACTCTATTCGATCCCGTACATTGAAGTGGATTAGATTGCACTTATTCTCTCCTCTCATGGAAGTTAGAGGTGGCCTTATCTTTTGAGACCTCTCCCTGCGTCTTTGTCTCTCCGGAGTGTTCCCTCAACGGATGTGAGCAACAATCCTTGTTGGTGGTGTCGCCGATTTCAAGATGGAGCAAAAATCTTTGTTAGTGGTGTCGCGAGGATCTACACGAAGCGATAAGAGTCTGACCATCATCCTTTTTCCCCATACCATGAGGCGGATCTCGAGGGCGAGATCCATTGTTAGTGGTGTCGAATTGTAGCACCCCGATAAAACCACTACTAGAAAATCACTCGGTTTTTCTGTTTGTGCATCATCATGACCACATGCTCATGTCATCATGCCACATTGCATTTGAGCATCGTCATGTCAGCATGCATCTTTTTGGCTAAAATTATTTTCCAAAAGCCTATCTTTGTTTTCTAAATACCCCCTCTCTATTTAAAATATAAAACCCTCGGTCTGTCCGGATCTTTTATTTGTCTAAACTATTTTACAAAAGAATATTTCAAAATAAATAAAAGAAAACTATTTTTATAAAGTGTTTTACCGGGGAGGCAGCCCAGCCCGTAGGCCAGACCACCTACTACCCGGGAAGGCCTGGCCGAAACTAGACCAACCAAACCCTAGACAAAATCTACCCTAACCAGTCCCACCCAATCCCCACCTACCGCTTAGCCGTCGCCACACTCCACCCGTGCACGCTAACCGCTAGGCGACCACATCACCCTCACTCGCCCGTGTACGCACGCCATCCCCCAGCACCCCTAGCCATCGTGACCGACAACCCCGGCCCCACCTACCCCCTCTCTCTCTTCCCCGACCCGGTCAACACGCACGTCACATGCCAACCACCCCCACCATCGATCGATCCCCAACCCGTCTCCTCCTTCACCACCAGCCCCGCTGCCCTGTGTTCCCCGTCCCACCGACGAGCCGGGCCACGACCCCGAGCCCGTCCTCGACCCTGTCGCCCCTGCGTCGCCCCTCCCTGATCGAGGTGGATTTTTTTTGCAATAATTTGGCAAAGAGTTTCAATGATAAGATTTCGGGCATGAAGACACTTGGAATTGTTATTTTGTTGGATGCAATAAGACAGTGCATAATGGTGAAGATAGATTTAAGGCAAAGAATTTGTGCAAGAAAATTTTTAGGCCATAAAATAGTTCCAAAGGTGGTTATGTTACTGAATGCAAGAACCAGGGCAATGAGAATGATAAAGATGAGGATGGTCAGAAGTTCCAGAACATTGGCTGAGGTTTATGCAAAATACAAGCATGGAAGTGAACGGAGGTACACTGTAGACATTGGAAACAAGACTTGTTCATGCAAGTAGTGGCAGATTACTGGTCTGCCATGTCACCATGCAATTTACTTCATCTTAAATCTTAGAGGTAACAGAGCTGAAATAGAGAACTATGTCGACAACTATTTCTCCGTGGACAAGTTTGCTGCAACTTATGCACAAAACATACCATCTCTGACCGATGAAAATGATTGGGAGATTGTCGATCCAGGGTTCAAACTTCAACCACCAGTTCTTAGGAGGCCACCTGGGAGGCCTAGAAAGCTAAGGATCGAAGCCTCCACCGATAAAGGTCCAAGGCTAGGAGCTAGGAAAAGGAAATGCGGACGTTGTGGCAGATTCGGCCATATCAAGAGGTTGTGCAAAAACGCAGTTACACATGCTATTGTCCCTGTTCACACCTCGGTGGCAGAAAATGAGGCTTCTCAGCCAGTATTGGCGGAAGAGAAGCTCGAAGACGGTGATGAGAACTCGGAGGAAAACGTACGTAAGCAGCCAATTTATGAAGAAGTGGAGGTGCCGGCGAGAAAAGGGTGTGAAAAGAAACAAAAGGGTAAGCGGAACAGGGAGGAAAGGGCAAATAATGGAGGTGTATTAGAATATGAAGAAGTTGCAGGGGTGATTGAGGATGTTCTTGAGGATCTTTCGACCTAACTGCAGGAGAAATAATAAATCCCTGCCAATTTCATCTTTGTACGATTCTCCAGATGAAAGGTAAGCTTAAAAATTGTTTTATTTGCTATTTTATCATTTTTTTATCCTCATCAACTGATGCTTAATGCAGTGTGGGCTAGAAGACTAATAAGAGGAGCAGAAAGATGCGGGCACAGTAACGTCGTATGTTGAATTATATCATTGAAACTAAACTATCCGTGTTGTCTTTATTTATATCTGGCGCGTGCAAAGTGTCTGTGATGGGGTCATGTGGACCAGATTACATTTTTTTAAAATATTACTACATTAATGTTTTACCTGCGTTTGGACGCAGCTACTAGTTCCCATCTCCCTTACATTCCCATCTCCTCTGGCGCACTCCATAATTATGGCTGTGCTATCAAGTAGCAGAGCCAGTGTACTGTCCCATCAGGTGTGAACACAATGACTTTGTTTGTTCATAATTTGACAACTTTTGATTAGTTTGAAAGACAGAGAAACCTAAAACATGTATTGGGTATAGACACATTTATTAAATATCTAAAAAACTAAGTCAGTTATATCTGGACAGGAGTAGTACACTATTACAACACGCTTGATCCCTTCTCCTCTGGCGCACTCCAAATTATGGTTGTGCCATCAAGTCCTCGGAGCAGAGTCACCGTATTGTCCCATCAGATATGCCAGGAACGCACGAACTTTATTTTCAGGATCAGACGAGTTTCGATCGAGTAGTTTCAAAGACAAAGACAACTAAAACATGGACAACATATATAGATTCTGACGATAATCGACCATGACTCAAGTGATCCAGATCCAAAGAGCGCATTAAGATACCCTACATAGATTTAATTTATGCTTAAGTGGCCCTAATCGACTATGACGCTCCCGCAGTCTCCATTGACGATGTTGTCTGCGTCGCTGCCAACCTCCTCCGCGTCAGAATTGATGCCGACGTTCCCAGCAGCGTTCCTCCTCCTCATGGATTCTTCACGACGCGGTGCATCAATAACGGTGGAGGTCGTACGCCCAGGCACTGCCCAGAAGCGTTGCCTCCCTTCGGGGTTGCACAGATCCGGGTGGATCTCCCGCCGGTGGGTTCCGCACAGCTCAATCAACACGGCCCGCTCCTTCTTGAACAGCTTTCGCCAGTACGCGCCCGTACGCGAGTACCGCGCCATTGCCCTCTTCCGCTCTAATAGCTGGCGGCAACGCTCCTCGATCTTCCTCGCCAACGCGTTGTCACGCAAGAGCGGCGCGACAGGAACCCGGCGTAGCTGAGCTAGAAGCCGGCCGGAAGCCTCACGAACGGCGACGCGAGTATGTCGTAGTGGGCGAACATCTGAGCCTCATGAAAGCTGAGTTTGGGCCTCTCCCACTCCATGGCGATGAAGGAACACGATCTGATCTTTAGCCCTGAGGTTAAGGGGATAAGGGCAAGGATGTAGGCCCAGTGTAGTTGCCACGGCCAATCAGTTCGCAGAACAGACTTCTCGCGGATCGCCCTCGCGGAGGACATCACTATCGTCCATGCAACCCGATCCAACGGAGCCTAACAATCGGGGTTCGGGTCTTCTAGAAGCCTAGAGCGGTTGCTGGTTAGCTCTGCGTCCCGATTGTTTGTGGCCAACGGCTGTAGTTGAAAATAATACACATGTCAATAACACTGGTGGATAAATATGTGGTCTCTAAAGAGAACACACATGCAATGACTCTAGCTGTGGTTAATGAGAAGAGCACACATTTCAATTACACTGGTGGATCCATATGTGGTATGTGAAAAGAACACACATTTCAATGACTCTGGTTGTTGTTAGTAAAAAGAACACACATGCAATGACACTGGTGGATCCATAGGTGGATTGTGAAAAGAACACACATGCAATGACACTGGTTGTTGTTAGTAAAAAGAACACACATGCAATGACACTGGTGGATCCATGTGTGGTCTCTGAAAAGAACACACATTTCAATGACTCTGGTTGTTGTTAGTAAAAAGAACACACATGCAATGACACTGGTGGATCCATGTGTGGTCTCTGAACAGAACACACATGCAATGACTCTGGTTGTTGTTAGTGAAAAGAGCACACATGCAATGACACTAGTGGATCCATAGGTGGATTTTGAAAAGAACACCTTTGCAATGACACTGGTGGATCCATGTGTGGTCTCTAAAGAGAACACACATGCAATGACCCCAGTTGTTGTTAGTAAAAAAGCACACATGCAATGACACTGGTGGATCCATATGTGGTATGTGAAAATAACACACATGCAATGACTCTGGTTGTTGTTAGTAAAAAGAACACACATGCAATGACACTGGTGGATCCATGTGTGGTCTCTGAAGAGAACACACATTTCAATGACACTGGTGGATCCATATGTGGTATGTGAAAAGAACAGTCATGAAATGACTCCAGTTGTTGTTAGTAAAAAGAACACACATGCAATCACTATGGTGGATCCATAGGTGGATTATGAAAAGAACACACATGCAATGACACTAGTGGATCCATGTGTGGTCTCTGAAGAGAACACACATGCAATGACCCCAGTTGTTGTTAGTAAAAAAAGCACACATGCAATGACACTGGTGGATCCATAGGTGGTATGTGAAAAGAACACACATCCAATGATTTTGGTTGTTGTTAGTAAAAAGAACACACTTGCAATGACACTGGTGGATCCATGTGTGGTCTCTAAAGAGAACACACATGCAATGACTCTGGTTGTTGTTAGTAAAAAGCGCACACACGCAATGACACTGGTGGATTCATAGGTGGATTGTGAAAAGAACACACATGCAATGACACTGGTGGATCCATGTGTGGTCTCTGAAGATAACACACATGCAATGACTCCAGTTGTTTTTAGTAAAAAGAACACGCATGCAATGACACTGGTGGATCCATGTGTGGTCTCTGAAGATCACACACATTTCAATGACACTGGTGGATCCATATGTGGTATGTGAAGAGAACAGTCATGAAATGACTCTAGTTGTTGTTAGTAAAAAGAACATGTTGGGTCTGCAGCATAGAAAACAAAAAATTTCCTACGATGAGAACTACACGCCAAGATCTATCTACTAGGTACAAAGCAAACGGGTGGACATACATGCAACGAGAACTTACCCTCGAAGACAATGAGTTTTGTTAACGACTAGGAACTCGTGGTTGATGTAGTCGTACACTTGCCGATCTCAAGATCGTGAGGAAGTCCGAGCGCCGCAACTCAGCAGCGCATGCACACGCTCAAGCCACGGACAACCTCCACCTCCTGCGCGATCCGATCTAGAAAGGCAATTCTTTTTCTTAGGCAAAATGCACGGAGAACATGTATCTCTCTATAGAGACCATGGGGAATAATTCTAGAGATCCTTCACAATGAGGTGTTAGGAAGAAGGAGGATGCCACCGAACATGTATAGGAGGGGGGTGCTCTCTAATCCGAGACCATGGGGAAGCGCATGGGAGGTGACCTCTCACCTCCCCCATTCATGTGGTGGTAACCCCTCCACATTAAAATGCCTCTTCACATTGCCTTTTAAAGTCCCCACTTTAAATGCATTAAAATTCTCCAAGTTTAATGCTCTCTCATTTAATAAAAACTCTTTTATTAAATTTATTCAGAATTTTGTTAATTACTTTAATTAACAAACATTCACATATAACCCCTTGCAATATTTCAATATCACATGCAGAACCACTTTCTGCAATTTCTCCCAAAACAATTTCCGGTTTCTATCAAAACAATTCCTGCGCTTTGGAATTCTTTCGTCTGAAACATATGTGCTCCAAAATGGTGTCCGGTAACTCTTAAGTGTGTCACCCTACGGTTCACGAATAATGCAGACATGATTGAGACTCCTCTCAGATCAATAGTGAAAAGCGGGACCTGGAGATCCATACTGACTCCTGCATATTCAATGATGACTTCTATGATCGTGAGAACCTTTAACGCTTGTAATTTAATCCCTTTGTCTCATGATATAATACATGTCCGAGATTCGATCATCGGCATCCAAATACCTAGTTTGATCTCGTTACCGACATGCACTCTTTTCTCGTTCCCGTGATATAACATTCTAGTGATCACATCACTTGCTTGCAAGATATCTCAATGTGATATCACCGAGAGGGCCCAGAGCATATCTATCCGTCATCGGGATTGAAAAATTCCACTCTTGATCCATGAGCCTCAACATAACACCTTCGTAGCACTGAACCCATCTTTATAGTCACCCTGTTACGGTGTGACGTTTGATGTTATCAAGATACTCTTCAGGTGTTAGCAATTAACATGATCTCATGGTCTAAGGATAAAGATTACTTCGTATGATGTTATAGCAATATAAACATAATGACTTGAT
The DNA here is from genome assembly GCA_023614405.1 of Avena insularis. NCBI lineage: Eukaryota > Viridiplantae > Streptophyta > Magnoliopsida > Poales > Poaceae > Avena > Avena insularis. The sequence goes on along the minus strand of CM042696.1, from coordinate 458,448,430 downwards.
CGTAATGCTAGACTTCGGATGAATGTTCATCCCATCATTTCACAAATGCTGTGACCTTGTTATTAACAACATCCAATGTCTATGATCAGGAAACCTTGATCATCTTGTTAATCAACAAGCTAGTCTATAAAGAGGCATAACTAGGAACCCTTTTTGTTTATTAAACACACATGTATTGATGTTTCCGATCAATACAATTCTAGCATGCAAAATAAACATCTATCATATATAAGGAATACATAATAACAACTATATTATTGCCTCTCAGGGCATATTTCCTTCAGAACACACATGCAATAACACTGGTGGATCCATAGGTGGTATGTGAAAATAACACACATGCAATGACTCTGGTTGTTGTTAGTAAACAGAACACACATGCAATGACACTGGTGGATCCATGTGTGGTCTCTGAAGAGAACACACATGCAATGACTCTGGTTGTTGTTAGTAAAAAGAGCACACATGCAATGACACTGGTGGATCCATAGGTGGATTGTGAAAAGAACACACATGCAATGACAATGGTGGATCCATAGATGGATTGTGAAAAGAACACACATGCAATGACTCCAGTTTTTGTTAGTAAAAAGAACACACATGCAATGACACCAGTGGATCCATGTGTGGTCTCTGAAGAGAACACACATTTCAATGACACTGGTGGATCCATATGTGGTATGTGAAAAGAACAATCATAAAATGACTCCAGTTGTTGTTAGTAAAAAGAACACACATGCAATGACACTGGTGGATCCATAGGTGAATTGTGTAAAGAACACACATGCAATTACACTGGTGGATCCATGTGTGGTCTCTAAAGATAACACACATGCAATGACTCTAGTTGTTGTTAGTAAAAAGAACACACATGCAATGACACTGATGGATCCATGTGTGGTCTCTAAAGAGAACACACATTTCAATGACACTGGTGGATCCATATGTGCTATGTGAAAAGAATAGTCATGAAATGACTCTAGTTGTTGTTAGTAAAAAGAACACACATGCAATGCCACTGGTGGATCCATAGGTGGTATGTGAAAAGAACACACATGCAATGACTCTGGTTGTTGTTAGTAAAAAGAACACACATGCAATGACACTGGTGGATCCATGTGTAGTCTATGAAGAGAACACACATGCAGTGACTCTGGTTGTTGTTAGTAAAAAGAGCACACATGCAATGATACTGGTAGATCCATAGGTGGATTGTCAAAAGAACACACATGCAATGACACTGGTGGATCCATCGATGGATTGTGAAAAGAGCACACATGAAATTACTCTGGTTGTTGTTGGTAAAAAGAAAACACATGCAATAACTCTAGTTGTTGTTAGTAAAAAGAGCACACATGCAATGACATTGGTGGATCCATAGGTGGATTATGAAAAGAGAACACATGCAATGACCCTGGTGGATCCATGTGTGGTCTGTGAAGAAAACACACATGCAATGACCCTAGTTGTTGTTAGTAAAAAAAGCACACATGCAATGACACTGGTGGATCCATATGTGATACGTGAAAAGAACACACATTTCAATGACTCTAGTTGTTGTTAGTAAAAAGAACACACATGCAATGACACTGGTGGATCCATAGGTGGATTGTGAAAAGAGCACACGACACTGGTGGATCCATGTGTGGTATGTGAAAAGAACACACATGCAATGACTCTGGTTTTTGTTAGTAAAAAGAACACACATGCAATGACACTGGTGGATCCATGTGTGGTCTCTAAAGAGAACACACATTTCAATGACACTGGTGGATCCATGTGTGGTCTCTGAAAAGAACAGTCATGATATGACTCCCGTTGTTGTTAGTAAAAAGAACACGCATGCAATGACACTGGTGGATCCATGTGTGGTCTCTTAAGAGAACACACATGCAATGACTCTGGTTGTTGTTAGTAAAAAGAGCACACATGCAATGACACTGGTGGATCCATAGGTGGATTGTGAAAAGAACACACATGCAATGACACTGGTGGATCCATGTGTGGTTTTTGAAGAGAACACACATGCAACGACCCCAGTTGTTGTTAGTAAAAAAAGCACACATGCACTGGTGGATCCATATGTGGTATGTGAAAAGAACACAAAGTTCAATGACACTGGTGGATCCATATGTGATATGTGAAAAGAACAACCATGAAATGACTCCAGTTGTTGTTAGTAAAAGGAACACACATGCAATGTCACTGGTGGATCCATAGGTGGTATGTGAAAAGAACACACATGCAATGACTCTAATTGTTGTTAGTAAAAATAACAGTCATGCAATGACACTGGTGGATCCATAGGTGGTATGTGAAAATAGCACACATGAAATGACTCTGGTTGTTGTTAGTAAAAAGAACACACATGCAATGACACTGGTGGATCCATGTGTGGTCTCTGAAGAGAACACACATGCAATGACTCTGGTTGTTGTTAGTGAAAAGAGCACACATGCAATGACACTAGTGGATCCATAGGTGGATTGTGAAAAGAACACCTTTGCAATGACACTGGTGGATCCATGTGTGGTCTCTAAAGAGAACACACATGCAATGACCCCAGTTGTTGTTAGTAAAAAAGCACACATGCAATGACACTGGTGGATCCATATGTGGTATGTGAAAAGAACACACATTTCAATGACTCTGGTTGTTGTCAGTAAAAAGAACACACAAGCAATGACACTAGTGGATCCATAGGTGGATTGTGAAAAGAGCACACATGCAATGACACTGGTGGATCCATGTGTGGTATGTAAAAACAACACACATGCAACGACCCCAGTTGTTGTTAGTAAAAAAAGCACACATGCACTGGTGGATCCATATGTGGTATGTGAAAAGAACACAAAGTTCAATGACACTGGTGGATCCATATGTGTTATGTGAAAAGAACAACCATGAAATGACTCCAGTTGTTGTTAGTAAAAGGAACACACATGCAATGTCACTTGTGGATCCATAGGTGGTATGTGAAAAGAACACACATGCAATGACTCTAATTGTTGTTAGTAAAAATAACAGTCATGCAATGACACTGGTGGATCCATAGGTGGTATGTGAAAATAGCACACATGAAATGACTCTGGTTGTTGTTAGTAAAAAGAACACACATGCAATGACACTGGTGGATCCATGTGTGGTCTCTGAAGAGAACACACATGCAATGACTCTTGTTGTTGTTAGTAAAAAGAGCACACATGCAATGACACTAGTGGATCCATAGGTGGATTGTGAAAAGAACACCTTTGCAATGACACTGGTGGATCCATGTGTGGTCTCTAAAGAGAACACACATGCAATGACCCCAGTTGTTGTTAGTAAAAAAGCACACATGCAATGACACTGGTGGATCCATATGTGGTATGTGAAAAGAACACACATTTCAATGACTCTGGTTGTTGTCAGTAAAAAGAACACACAAGCAATGACACTAGTGGATCCATAGGTGGATTGTGAAAAGAGCACACATGCAATGACACTGGTGGATCCATGTGTGGTATGTAAAAAGAACACACATGCAATGACTCCAGTTGTTGTTAGTAAAAAGAACACACATGCAATGACACTAGTGGATCCATGTGTGGTCTCTGAAGAGAACACACATTTCAATGACTCTAGTTGTTGTTAGTAAAAAGAACACACATGCAATGACACTGGTGGATCCATAGGTGGATTGTGAAAAGAGCACACGACACTGGAGGATACATGTGTGGTATGTGAAAAGAACACACATGCAATGACTCTAGTTTTTGTTAGTAAAAAGAACACACATGCAATGACACTGGTGGATCCATGTGTGGTCTCTGAAGAGAACACACATTTCAATGACACTGGTGGATCCATGTGTGGTCTCCGAAGAGAACACACATGCAATGACTCTGGTTGTTGTTAGTAAAAAGAGCACACACGCAATGACACTGGTGGATCCATAGGGCGATTGTGAAAAGAACACACATGCAATTACACTGGTGGATCCATGTGTGGTCTTTAAAGATAACACACATGCAATGACTCCAGTTGTTGTTAGTAAAAAGAACACACATGCAATGACACTGGTGGATCCATGTGTGGTCTCTGAAGAGAACACACATTTCAATGACACTGGTGGATCCATATGTGGTATGTGAAAAGAATAGTCATGAAATGACTCCAGTTGTTGTTAGTAAAAAGAACACACATGCAATGACACTGGTGGATCCATAGGTGGTATGTGAAAAGAACACACATGCAATGACTCTGGTTGTTGTTAGTAAAAAGAACACACATGCAATGACACTGGTGGATCGATGTGTAGTCTCTGAAGAGAACACACATGCAATGACTCTGGTTGTTGTTAGTAAAAAGAGCACACATGCAATGACACTGGTAGATCCATAGGTGGATTGTCAAAAGAACACACATGCAATGACACTGGTGGATCCATCGATGGATTGTGAAAAGAGCACACATGCAATTACTCAGGTTGTTGTTGGTAAAAAGAACACACATGCAATGACACTGGTGGATCCATAGGTGGTATGTGAAAAGAAAACACATGCAATAACTCTGGTTGTTGTTAGTAAAAAGAGCACACATGGAATGACATTGGTGGATCCATAGGTGGATTATGAAAAGAGAACACATGCAATGACACTGGTGGATCCATGTGTGGTCTGTGAAGAAAACACACATGCAATGACCCTAGTTGTTGTTAGTAAAAAAAGCACACATGCAATGACACTGGTGGATCCATATGTGATACGTGAAAAGAACAAACATTTCAAGGACTCTAGGTGTTGTTAGTAAAAAGAACACACATGCAATGACACTGGTGGATCCATAGGTGGATTGTGTAAAGAACACACATGAAATTACACTGGTGGATCCATGTGTGGTCTCTAAAGATAACATACATCCAATGACTCCAGTTGTTGTTAGTAAAAAGAACACACATGCAATGACACTGGTGTATCCATGTGTGGTCTCTGAAGAGAACACACATTTCAATGACACTGGTGCATCCATATGTGGTATGTGAAAAGAATAGTCATGAAATGACTCCAGTTGTTGTTAGTAAACAGAACACACATGCAATGACACTGGTGGATCCATAGGTGGTATGTGAAAAGAACACACATGCAATGACTCTGGTTGTTGTTAGTAAAAAGAACACACATGCAATGACAATGGTGGATCCATGTGTAGTCTCTGAAGAGAACACACATGCAATGACTCTGGTTGTTGTTAGTAAAAATAGCACACATGCAATGACACTGGTAGATCCATAGGTGGATTGTCAAAAGAACACACATGCAATGACACTGGTGGATCCATCGATGGATTGTGAAAAGAGCACACATGCAATTACTCAGGTTGTTGTTGGTAAAAAGAACACACATGCAATGACACTGGTGGATCCATAGGTGGTATGTGAAAAGAAAACACATGCAATAACTCTGGTTGTTGTTAGTAAAAAGAGCACACATGCAATGACATTGGTGGATCCATAGGTGGATTATGAAAAGAGAACACATGCAATGACACTGGTGGATCCATGTGTGGTCTGTGAAGAAAACACACATGCAATGACCCTAGTTGTTGTTAGTAAAAAAAGCACACATGCAATGACACTGGTGGATCCATATGTGATACGTGAAAAGAACACACATTTCAATGACTCTAGTTGTTGTTAGTAAAAAGAACACACATGCAATGACACTGGTGGATCCATAGGTGGATTGTGAAAAGAGCACACGACACTGGTGGATCCATGTGTGGTATGTGAAAAGAACACACATGCAATGACTCTGGTTTTTGTTAGTAAAAAGAACACACATGCAATGACACTGGTGGATCCATGTGTGGTCTCTGAAGAGAACACACATTTCAATGACACTGGTGGATCCATGTGTGGTCTCTGAAAAGAACAGTCATGATATGACTCCCGTTGTTGTTAGTAAAAAGAACACGCATGCAATGACACTGGTGGATCCATGTGTGGTCTCTTAAGAGAACACACATGCAATGACTCTGGTTGTTGTTAGTAAAAAGAGCACACATGCAATGACACTGGTGGATCCATAGGTGGATTGTGAAAAGAACACACATGCAATGACACTGGTGGATCCATGTGTGGTTTTTGAAGAGAACAAACATGCAACGACCCCAGTTGTTGTTAGTAAAAAAAGCACACATGCAATGGTGGATCCATATGTGGTATGTGAAAAGAACACAAAGTTCAATGACACTGGTGGATCCATATGTGTTATGTGAAAAGAACAGCCATGAAATGACTCCAGTTGTTGTTAGTAAAAGGAACACACATGACACTGGTGGATCCATATGTGTTATGTGAAAAGAACAGTCATGAAATGACTCTAGTTGTTGTTAGTACAAAGAACACACATGCAATGTCACTGGTGGATCCATAGGTGGTATGTGAAAATAACACACATGCAATGACTCTAATTGTTGTTAGTAAAAATAACAGACATGCAATGACACTAGTGGATCCATAGGTGGTATGTGAAATGAAATGACTCTGGTTGTTGTTAGTAAAAAGAACACACATGCAATGACACTGGTGGATCCATGTGTGGTCTCTGAAGAGAACACACATGCAATGACTCTGGTTGTTGTTAGTGAAAAGAGCACACATGCAATGACACTAGTGGATCCATAGGTGGATTGTGAAAAGAACACACTTGCAATGACACTGGTGAATCCATGTGTGGTCTCTAAAGAGAACACACATGCAATGACCCCAGTTGTTGTTAGTAAAAAAGCACACATGCAATGACACTGGTGGATCCATATGTGGTATGTGAAAAGAACACACATTTCAATGACTCTGGTTGTTGTCAGTAAAAAGAACACACAAGCAATGACACTAGTGGATCCATAGGTGGATTGTGAAAAGAGCACACATGCAATGACACTGGTGGATCCATGTGTGGTATGTAAAAAGAACACACATGCAATGACTCTAGTTGTTGTTAGTAAAAAGAACACACATGCAATGACACTAGTGGATCCATGTGTGGTCTCTGAAGAGAACACACATTTCAATGACACTAGTGGATCCATAAGTGGTATGTGAAAAGAACAGTCATGAAATGACTCCAGTTGTTGTTAGTAAAAAGAACACACATGCAATGACACTGGTGGATCCATAGGTGGATTGTGAAAAGAACACACATGCAATGACACTGGTGGATCCATATGTGGTATGTGAAAATAACACACATTTCAATGACTATGGTTGTTGTTAGTAAAAAGAACACGCATGCAATGACACTGGTGGATCCATGTGTGGTCTCTGAAGAGAACACACATGCAATGACTCTGGTTGTTGTTAGTAAAAAGAGCACACATGCAATGACACTGGGGGATCCATAGGTGGATTGGGAAAAGAGAACACATACAATGACACTGGTGGATCCATATGTGGTATGTGAAAAGAACACAAATGCAATGGCCCCAGTTGTTGTTAATAAAAAAGCACACATGCAATGACACTGGTGGATCCATATGTGGAATGTGAAAAGAACACACATTTCAATGACTCTGGTTGTTGTTAGTAAAAAGAACACACATGCAATGACATTGGTGGATCCATAGGTGGATTGTGAAAAGGGCACACATGCAATGACACTGGTGGATCCATAGGTGGTATGTGAAAAAACACACATGTAATGACTCTGGTTGTTGTTAGTAAAAAGAACACAATGCAATGACACTGGTGGATCCATGTGTGGTCTTTGAAGAGAACACATAAAATGACTCTGGTTATCGTTAGTAAAAAGAGCACACATGCAATGACTCTGGTGGATCCATCTGTGGTCTCTGAAGAGAACACACATGCAATGACTCCAGCTGTTGTTAGTAAAAAAAGCACACATACAATGACACTGGTCGATCCATGTGTGCTCTCGGAAGAGAACACACATTTCAATGACACTGGTGGATCCATATGTGGTATGTGAAAAGAACAGTCATGAAATGACTCCAGTTGTTGTAAGTAAAAGGAACACACATGCAATGACACTGGTGAATCCATAGGTGGTATGTGAAAAGAACACACATGCAATGACTCTGGTTGTTGTTAGTAAAAAGAACACACATGCAATGACACTGGTGGATCCCTGTGTGGTCTCTGAAGAGAACACACATGCAATTACTCTGGTTGTTGTTAGTAAAAAGAGCACACATGCAATGACACTGGTGGATCCCTGTGTGGTCTCTGAAGAGAACACACATGCAATTACTCTGGTTGTTGTTAGTAAAAAGAGCACACATGCAATAACACTAGTGGATCCATAGGTGTATTGTGAAAAGAGCACACATACAATAACACTAGTGGATCCATATGTGGTATGTGATAAGAACACACATGCAATGACCCTAGTTGTTGTTAGTAAAAAAAGCACACATGCAATGACACTGGTGGATCCATATGTGATACGTGAAAAGAACAAACATTTCAATGACTCTAGTTGTTGTTAGTAAAAAGAACACACATGCAATGACACTGGTGGATCCATAGGTGGATTGTGAAAAGAGCACACGACACTGGTGGATCCATGTGTGGTATGTTAAAAGAACACACATGCAATGACTCTGGTTTTTGTTAGTAAAAAGAACAGACATGCAATGACACTGGTGGATCCATGTGTGGTCTCTGAAGAGAACACACATTTCAATGACACTGGTGGATCCATGTGTGGTCTCTGAAAAGTACAGTCATGATATGACTCCCGTTATTGTTAGTAAAAAGAACACACATGCAATGACACTGGTGGATCCATGTGTGGTCTCTGAAGAGAACACACATGCAATGACTCTGGTTGTTGTTAGTAAAAAGAGCACACATGCAATGACACTGGTGGATCCATAGGTGGATTGTGAAAAGAACACACATGCAATGACACTGGTGGATCCATGTGTGGTTTCTGAACAGAACACACATGCAATGACCCCAGTTGTTGTTAGTAAAAAAAGCACACATGCACTGGTGGATCCATATGTGGTATGTGAAAAGAACACACATGCAATGACACTGGTGGATCCATGTGTGGTTTCTGAACAGAACACACATGCAACGACCCCAGTTGTTGTTAGTAAAAAAAGCACACATGACACTGGTGGATCCATATGTGTTATGTGAAAAGAACAGTCATGAAATGACTCCAGTTGTTGTTAGTACAAAGAACACACATGCAATGTCACTGGTGGATCCATAGGAGGTATGTGAAAATAACACACATGCAATGACTCTAATTGTTGTTAGTAAAAATAACAGACATGCAATGACACTAGTGGATCCATAGGTGGTATGTGAAATGAAATGACTCTGGTTGTTGTTAGTAAAAAGAACACACATGCAATGACACTGGTGGATCCATGTGTGGTCTCTGAAGAGAACACACATGCAATGACTCTGGTTGTTGTTAGTGAAAAGAGCACACATGCAATGACACTAGTGGATCCATAGGTGGATTGTGAAAAGAACACACTTGCAATGACACTGGTGAATCCATGTGTGGTCTCTAAAGAGAACACACATGCAATGACCCCAGTTGTTGTTAGTAAAAAAAGCACACATGCAATGACACTGGTGGATCCATGTGTGGTCTCTGAAGAGAACACACATGCAATGACTCTGGTTGTTGTCAGTAAAAAGAACACACAAGCAATGACACTGGTGGATCCATAGGTGGATTGTGAAAAGAGCACACATGCAATGACAATGGTGGATCCATGTGTGCTATGTGAAAAGAACACACATGCAATGACTCCAGTTGTTGTTAGTAAAAAGAACACACATGCAATGACACTGGTGGATCCATGTGTGGTCTCTGAAGATAACACACATTTCAATGACACTGATGGATCCATATGTGGTATGTGAAAAGAACAGTCATGAAATGACTCTAGTTGTTGTTAGTAAAAAGAACACACATGCAATGACACTGTTGGATCCATAGGTGGAATGTGAAAAGAACAGACATTTCAATGACTCTGGTTGTTGTTAGTAAAAAGAGCACACATGCAATAACACTAGTGGATCCATAGGTGTATTGTGAAAAGAGCACACATACAATAACACTAGTGGATCCATATGTGGTATGTGAAAAGAACACACATGCAATGACCCTAGTTGTTGTTAGTAAAAAAAGCACACATGCAATGACACTCGTGGATCCATATGTGGTATGTGAAAAGAACACACATTTGAATGACTCTGGTTGTTGTTAGTAAAAAGAACACACATGCAATGACACTGGTGGATCCATAGGTGGATTGTGAAAAGAGCACACATGCAATGACAATGGTGGATCCATGTGTGCTATGTGAAAAGAACACACATGCAATGACTCCAGTTGTTGTTAGTAAAAAGAACACACATGCAATGACACTGGTGGATCCATGTGTGGTCTCTGAAGATAACACAAATTTCAATGACACTGATGGATCCATATGTGGTATGTGAAAAGAACAGTCATGAAATGACTCTAGTTGTTGTTAGTAAAAAGAACACACATGCAATGACACTGTTGGATCCACAGGTGGAATGTGAAAAGAACACACATTTCAATGACTCTGGTTGTTGTTAGTAAAAATAACACACATGCAATGACACTGGTGGATCCATAGGTTGATTGTGAAAAGGGCACACATGCAATGACACTGGTGGATCCATAGGTGGTATGTGAAAAAACACACATGTAATGACTCTGGTTGTTGTTAGTAAAAAGAACACAATGCAATGACACTGGTGGATCCATGTGTGGTCTTTGAAGAGAACACATAAAATGACTCTGGTTATTGTTAGTAAAAAGAGCACACATGCAATGACTCTGGTGGATCCATCTGTGGTCTCTGAAGAGAACACACATGCAATGACTCCAGCTGTTGTTAGTAAAAAAAGCACACATACAGTGACACTGGTCGATCCATGTGTGCTCTCTGAAGAGAACACACATTTCAATGACACTGGTGGATCCATATGTGGTATGTGAAAAGAACAGTCATGAAATGACTCCAGTTGTTGTAAGTAAAAGGAACACACATGCAATGACACTGGTGAATCCATAGGTGGTATGTGAAAAGAACACACATGCAATGACTCTGGTTGTTGTTAGTAAAAAGAACACACATGCAATGACACTGGTGGATCCCTGTGTGGTCTCTGAAGAGAACACACATGCAATTACTCTGGTTGTTGTTAGTAAAAAGAGCACACATGCAATGACACTGGTGGATCCCTGTGTGGTCTCTGAAGAGAACACACATGCAATAACTCTGGTTGTTGTTAGTAAAAAGAGCACACATGCAATAACACTAGTGGATCCATAGGTGTATTGTGAAAAGAGCACACATACAATAACACTAGTGGATCCATATGTGGTATGTGAAAAGAACACACATGCAATGACCCCAGTTGTTGTTAGTAAAAAAAGCACACATGCAATGACACTAGTGGATCCATGTGTGGTCTCTGAAGAGAACACACATTTCAATGACTCTAGTTGTTGTTAGTAAAAAGAACACACATGCAATGACACTGGTGGATCCATAGGTGTATTGTGAAAAGAACACACATGCAATGACACTGGTGGATCCATATGTGGTATGTGAAAATAACACACATTTCAATGACTATGGTTGTTGTTAGTAAAAAGAACACGCATGCAATGACACTGGTGGATCCATGTGTGGTCTCTGAAGAGAACACACATGCAATGACTCTGGTTGTTGTTAGTAAAAAGAGCACACATGCAATGACACTGGGGGATCCATAGGTGGATTGGGAAAAGAGCACACATACAATGACACTGGTGGATCCATATGTGGTATGTGAAAAGAACACAAATGCAATGGCCCCAGTTGTTAATAAAAAGCACACATGCAATGACACTGGTGGATCCATATGTGGAATGTGAAAAGAACACACATTTCAATGACTCTGGTTGTTGTTAGTAAAAAGAACACACATGCAATGACACTGGTGGATCCATAGGTGGATTGTGAAAAGGGCACACATGCAATGACACTGGTGGATCCATAGGTGGTATGTGAAAAAACACACATGTAATGACTCTGGTTGTTGTTAGTAAAAAGAACACAATGCAATGACACTGGTGGATCCATGTGTGGTCTTTGAAGAGAACACATAAAATGACTCTGGTTATTGTTAGTAAAAAGAGCACACATGCAATGACTCTGGTGGATCCATCTGTGGTCTCTGAAGAGAACACACATGCAATGACTCCAGCTGTTGTTAGTAAAAAAAGCACACATACAATGACACTGGTCGATCCATGTGTGCTCTCTGAAGAGAACACACATTTCAATGACACTGGTGGATCCATATGTGGTATGTGAAAAGAACAGTCATGAAATGACTCCAGTTGTTGTAAGTAAAAGGAACACACATGCAATGACACTGGTGAATCCATAGGTGGTATGTGAAAAGAACACACATGCAATGACTCTAGTTGTTGTTAGTAAAAAGAACACACATGCAATGACACTGGTGGATCCCTGTGTGGTCTCTGAAGAGAACACACATGAAATTACTCTGGTTGTTGTTAGTAAAAAGAGCACACATGCAATGACACTGGTGGATCCCTGTGTGGTCTCTGAAGAGAACACACATGCAATTACTCTGGTTGTTGTTAGTAAAAAGAGCACACATGCAATAACACTAGTGGATCCATAGGTGTATTGTGAAAAGAGCACACATACAATAACACTAGTGGATCCATATGTGGTATGTGAAAAGAACACACATGCAATGACCCCAGTTGTTGTTAGTAAAAAAAGCACACATGCAATGACACTAGTGGATCCATGTGTGGTCTCTGAAGAGAACACACATTTCAATGACTCTAGTTGTTGTTAGTAAAAAGAACACACATGCAATGACACTGGTGGATCCATAGGTGGATTGTGAAAAGAACACACATGCAATGACACTGGTGGATCCATATGTGGTATGTGAAAATAACACACATTTCAATGACTATGGTTGTTGTTAGTAAAAAGAACACGCATGCAATGACATGTGGATCCATGTGTGGTCTCTGAAGAGAACACACATGCAATGACTGGTTGTTGTTAGTAAAAAGAGCACACATGCAATGACACTGGGGGATCCATAGGTGGATTGGGAAAAGAGCACACATACAATGACACTGGTGGATCCATATGTGGTATGTGAAAAGAACACAAATGCAATGGCCCCAGTTGTTGTTAATAAAAAAAGCACACATGCAATGACACTGGTGGATCCATATGTGGAATGTGAAAAGAACACACATTTCAATGACTCTGGTTGTTGTTAGTAAAAAGAACACACATGCAATGACACTGGTGGATCCATAGGTGGATTGTGAAAAGGGCACACATGCAATGACACTGGTGGATCCATAGGTGGTATGTGAAAAAACACACATGTAATGACTCTGGTTGTTGTTAGTAAAAAGAACACAATGCAATGACACTGGTGGATCCATGTGTGGTCTTTGAAGAGAACACATAAAAATAATAAGGTTATTGTTAGTAAAAAGAGCACACATGCAATGACTCTGGTGGATCCATCTGTGGTCTCTGAAGAGAACACACATGCAATGACTCCAGCTGTTGTTAGTAAAAAAAGCACACATACAATGACACTGGTCGATCCATGTGTGCTCTCTGAAGAGAACACACATTTCAATGACACTGGTGGATCCATATGTGGTATGTGAAAAGAACAGTCATGAAATGACTCCAGTTGTTGTAAGTAAAAGGAACACACATGCAATGACACTGGTGAATCCATAGGTGGTATGTGAAAAGAACACACATGCAATGACTCTAGTTGTTGTTAGTAAAAAGAACACACATGCAATGACACTGGTGGATCCCTGTGTGGTCTCTGAAGAGAACACACATGAAATTACTCTGGTTGTTGTTAGTAAAAAGAGCACACATGCAATGACACTGGTGGATCCCTGTGTGGTCTTTGAAGAGAACACACATGCAATTACTCTGGTTGTTGTTAGTAAAAAGAGCACACATGCAATAACACTAGTGGATCCATAGGTGTATTGTGAAAAGAGCACACATACAATAACACTAGTGGATCCATATGTGGTATGTGAAAAGAACACACATGCAATGACCCCAGTTGTTGTTAGTAAAAAAAGCACACATGCAATGACACTAGTGGATCCATGTGTGGTCTCTGAAGAGAACACACATTTCAATGACTCTAGTTGTTGTTAGTAAAAAGAACACACATGCAATGACACTGGTGGATCCATAGGTGTATTGTGAACAGAACACACATGCAATGACACTGGTGGATCCATATGTGGTATGTGAAAATAACACACATTTCAATGACTATGGTTGTTGTTAGTAAAAAGAACACGCATGCAATGACACTGGTGGATCCATGTGTGGTCTCTGAAGAGAACACACATGCAATGACTCTGGTTGTTGTTAGTAAAAAGAGCACACATGCAATGACACTGGGGGATCCATAGGTGGATTGGGAAAAGAGCACACATACAATGACACTGGTGGATCCATATGTGGTATGTGAAAAGAACACAAATGCAATGGCCCCAGTTGTTGTTAATAAAAAAAGCACACATGCAATGACACTGGTGGATCCATATGTGGAATGTGAAAAGAACACACATTTCAATGACTCTGGTTGTTGTTAGTAAAAAGAACACACATGCAATGACACTGGTGGATCCATAGGTGGATTGTGAAAAGGGCACACATGCAATGACACTGGTGGATCCATAGGTGGTATGTGAAAAAACACACATGTAATGACTCTGGTTGTTGTTAGTAAAAAGAACACAATGCAATGACACTGGTGGATCCATGTGTGGTCTTTGAAGAGAACACATAAAATGACTCTGGTTATTGTTAGTAAAAAGAGCACACATGCAATGACTCTGGTGGATCCATCTGTGGTCTCTGAAGAGAACACACATGCAATGACTCCAGCTGTTGTTAGTAAAAAAAGCACACATACAATGACACTGGTCGATCCATGTGTGCTCTGAAGAACACACATTTCAATGACACTGGTGGATCCATATGTGGTATGTGAAAAGAACAGTCATGAAATGACTCCAGTTGTTGTAAGTAAAAGGAACACACATGCAATGACACTGGTGAATCCATAGGTGGTATGTGAAAAGAACACACATGCAATGACTCTGGTTGTTGTTAGTAAAAAGAACACACATGCAATGACACTGGTGGATCCCTGTGTGGTCTCTGAAGAGAACACACATGCAATTACTCTGGTTGTTGTTAGTAAAAAGAGCACACATGCAATGACACTGGTGGATCCCTGTGTGGTCTCTGAAGAGAACACACATGCAATTACTCTGGTTGTTGTTAGTAAAAAGAGCACACATGCAATAACACTAGTGGATCCATAGGTGTATTGTGAAAAGAGCACACATACAATAACACTAGTGGATCCATATGTGGTATGTGAAAAGAACACACATGCAATGACCCCAGTTGTTGTTAGTAAAAAAAGCACACATGCAATGACACTCGTGGATCCATATGTGGTATGTGAAAAGAACACACATTTGAATGACTCTGGTTGTTGTTAGTAAAAAGAACACACATGCAATGACACTGGTGGATCCATAGGTGGATTGTGAAAAGAGCACACATGCAATGATAATGGTGGATCCATGTGTGCTATGTGAAAAGAACACACATGCAATGACTCCAGTTGTTGTTAGTAAAAAGAACACACATGCAATGACACTGGTGGATCCATGTGTGGTCTCTGAAGATAACACACATTTCAATGACACTGATGGATCCATATGTGGTATGTGAAAAGAACAGTCATGAAATGACTCTAGTTGTTGTTAGTAAAAAGAACACACATGCAATGACACTGTTGGATCCATAGGTGGAATGTGAAAAGAACACACATTTCAATGACTCTGGTTGTTGTTAGTAAAAAGAGCACACATGCAATAACACTAGTGGATCCATAGGTGTATTGTGAAAAGAGCACACATACAATAACACTAGTGGATCCATATGTGGTATGTGAAAAGAACACACATGCAATGACCCTAGTTGTTGTTAGTAAAAAAAGCACACATGCAATGACACTCGTGGATCCATATGTGGTATGTGAAAAGAACACACATTTGAATGACTCTGGTTGTTGTTAGTAAAAAGAACACACATGCAATGACACTGGTGGATCCATAGGTGGATTGTGAAAAGAGCACACATGCAATGACAATGGTGGATCCATGTGTGCTATGTGAAAAGAACACACATGCAATGACTCCAGTTGTTGTTAGTAAAAAGAACACACATGCAATGACACTGGTGGATCCATGTGTGGTCTCTGAAGATAACACACATTTCAATGACACTGATGGATCCATATGTGGTATGTGAAAAGAACAGTCATGAAATGACTCTAGTTGTTGTTAGTAAAAAGAACACACATGCAATGACACTGTTGGATCCACAGGTGGAATGTGAAAAGAACACACATTTCAATGACTCTGGTTGTTGTTAGTAAAAAGAACACACATGCAATGACACTGGTGGATCCATAGGTGGATTGTGAAAAGGGCACACATGCAATGACACTGGTGGATCCATAGGTGGTATTTGAAAAAACACACATGTAATGACTCTGGTTGTTGTTAGTAAAAAGAACACAATGCAATGACACTGGTGGATCCATGTGTGGTCTTTGAAGAGAACACATAAAATGACTCTGGTTATTGTTAGTAAAAAGAGCACACATGCAATGACTCTGGTGGATCCATCTGTGGTCTCTGAAGAGAACACACATGCAATGACTCCAGCTGTTGTTAGTAAAAAAAGCACACATACAGTGACACTGGTCGATCCATGTGTGCTCTCTGAAGAGAACACACATTTCAATGACACTGGTGGATCCATATGTGGTATGTGAAAAGAACAGTCATGAAATGACTCCAGTTGTTGTAAGTAAAAGGAACACACATGCAATGACACTGGTGAATCCATAGGTGGTATGTGAAAAGAACACACATGCAATGACTCTGGTTGTTGTTAGTAAAAAGAACACACATGCAATGACATCAGGATCCCTGTGTGGTCTCTGAAGAGAACACACATGCAATTACTCTGGTTGTTGTTAGTAAAAAGAGCACACATGCAATGACACTGGTGGATCCCTGTGTGGTCTCTGAAGAGAACACACATGCAATAACTCTGGTTGTTGTTAGTAAAAAGAGCACACATGCAATAACACTAGTGGATCCATAGGTGTATTGTGAAAAGAGCACACATACAATAACACTAGTGGATCCATATGTGGTATGTGAAAAGAACACACATGCAATGACCCCAGTTGTTGTTAGTAAAAAAGTACACATGCAATGACACTAGTGGATCCATGTGTGGTCTCTGAAGAGAACACACATTTCAATGACTCTAGTTGTTGTTAGTAAAAAGAACACACATGCAATGACACTGGTGGATCCATAGGTGTATTGTGAAAAGAACACACATGCAATGACACTGGTGGATCCATATGTGGTATGTGAAAATAACACACATTTCAATGACTATGGTTGTTGTTAGTAAAAAGAACACGCATGCAATGACACTGGTGGATCCATGTGTGGTCTCTGAAGAGAACACACATGCAATGACTCACAGTTGTTGTTAGTAAAAAGAGCACACATGCAATGACACTGGGGGATCCATAGGTGGATTGGGAAAAGAGCACACATACAATGACACTGGTGGATCCATATGTGGTATGTGAAAAGAACACAAATGCAATGGCCCCAGTTGTTGTTAATAAAAAAAGCACACATGCAATGACACTGGTGGATCCATATGTGGAATGTGAAAAGAACACACATTTCAATGACTCTGGTTGTTGTTAGTAAAAAGAACACACATGCAATGACATTGGTGGATCCATAGGTGGATTGTGAAAAGGGCACACATGCAATGACACTGGTGGATCCATAGGTGGTATGTGAAAAAACACACATGTAATGACTCTGGTTGTTGTTAGTAAAAAGAACACAATGCAATGACACTGGTGGATCCATGTGTGGTCTTTGAAGAGAACACATAAAATGACTCTGGTTATTGTTAGTAAAAAGAGCACACATGCAATGACTCTGGTGGATCCATCTGTGGTCTCTGAAGAGAACACACATGCAATGACTCCAGCTGTTGTTAGTAAAAAAAGCACACATACAATGACACTGGTCGATCCATGTGTGCTCTCTGAAGAGAACACACATTTCAATGACACTGGTGGATCCATATGTGGTATGTGAAAAGAACAGTCATGAAATGACTCCAGTTGTTGTAAGTAAAAGGAACACACATGCAATGACACTGGTGAATCCATAGGTGGTATGTGAAAAGAACACACATGCAATGACTCTGGTTGTTGTTAGTAAAAAGAACACACATGCAATGACACTGGTGGATCCATGTGTGGTCTCTGAAGAGAACACACATGCAATTACTCTGGTTGTTGTTAGTAAAAAGAGCACACATGCAATGACACTGGTGGATCCCTGTGTGGTCTCTGAAGAGAACACACATGCAATTACTCTGGTTGTTGTTAGTAAAAAGAGCACACATGCAATAACACTAGTGGATCCATAGGTGTATTGTGAAAAGAGCACACATACAATAACACTAGTGGATCCATATGTGGTATGTGAAAAGAACACACATGCAATGACCCCAGTTGTTGTTAGTAAAAAAGCACACATGCAATGACACTTGTGGATCCATATGTGGTATGTGAAAAGAACAGTCATGAAATGACTCCAGTTGTTGTTAGTAAAAAGAACACACATGCAATGACACTGGTGGATCCATATGTGGTATGTGAAAAGAACACACATTTGAATGACTCTGGTTGTTGTTAGTAAAAAGAACACACATGCAATGACACTGGTGGATCCATAGGTGGATTGTGAAAAGAGCACACATGCAATGACAATGGGGGATCCATAGGTGGTATGTGAAAAAACACACATGTAATGACTCTGGTTATTGTTAGTAAAAAGAGCACACATGCAATGACACTGGTGGATCCATGTGTGGTCTCTGAAGAGAACACACATGCAATGACCCTAGTTGTTGTTAGTAAAAAAAGCACACATACAATGACACTGGTGGATCCATGTGTGCTCTCTGAAGAGAACACACATTTCAATGACACTGGTGGATCCATATGTGGTATGTGAAAAGAACAGTCATGAAATGACTCCAGTTGTTGTAAGTAAAAAGAACACACATGCAATGACACTGGTGGATCCATAGGTGGTATGTGAAAAGAACAAACATGCAATGACTCTGGTTGTTGTTAGTAAAAAGAACACACATGCAATGACACTGGTGGATCCCTGTGTGGTTTCTGAAGAGAACACACATGCTATTACTCTGGTTGTTGTTAGTAAAAAGAGCACACATGCAATGACACTGGTGGATCCATAGGTGGATTGTGAAAAGAGCACACATACAATAACACTAGTGGATCTATATGTGGTATGTCAAAAGAACACACATGCAATGACCCCAGTTGTTGTTAGTAAAAAAAAGCACACATGCAATGACACTCGTGGATCCATATGTGGTATGTGAAAAGAACACACATTTCAATGACTCTGGTTGTTGTTAGTAAAAAGAACACACATGCAATGACACTGGTGGATCCATAGGTGGATTGTGAAAACAGCACACATGCAATGACAATGGTGGATCCATGTGTGCTATGTGAAAAGAACACACATGCAATGACACTAGTTGTCGTTAGTAAAAAAGAACACACATGCAATGACACTGGTGGATCCATGTGTGGTCTCTAAAGAGAACACACATTTCAATGACACTGATGGATCCATATGTGGTATGTGAAAAGAACAGTCATGAAATGACTCTAGTTGTTGTTAGTAAAAAGAACACACATGCAATGACACTATTGGATCCATAGGTGTAATGTGAAAAGAACACACATGCAATGACACTGGTGGATCCATGTGTGGTCTCTGAAGAGAACACACATGCAATGACCCCAGTTGTTGTTAGTAAAAAAGCACACATGCAATGACACTTGTGGATCCATATGTGGTATATGAAAAGAATAGTCATGAAATGACTCCAGTTGCTGTTAGTAAAAAGAACACACATGCAACGACACTGGTGGATCCATAGGTGGTATGTGAAAAGAACACACATGCAATGACTCTGGTTGTTGTTAGTAAAAAGAACACACATGCAATGACACTGGTGGATCGATGTGTAGTCTCTGAAGAGAACACACATGCAATGACCCTAGTTGTTGTTAGTAAAAAGAGCACACATGCAATGACACTGGTGGATCCATAGGTTGATTGTGAAAAGAGCACACATATAATGACGCTGGTGGATCCATATGTGGTATGCGAAAAGAACACGCATGCAATGACCCCGGTTATTGTTATTAAAAAAAGCACACATGCAATGACACTGGTGGATCCATATGTGGTATGTGAAAAGAACACACATTTCAATGACTGTAGTTGTTGTTAGTAAAAAGAACACGCATGCAATGACACTGGTGGATCCATAGGTGGATTGTGAAAAGAACACACATGCAATGAAACTGGTGGATCCATATGTGGTATGTGAAAAGAACACACATTTCAATGACTCTGGTTGTTGTTAGTAAAAAGAACACACATGCAATGACACTGGTGGATCCATAGGTGGATCGTGAAAAGAGCACACATGCAATGACACTGGTGGATCCATGTGTGGTATGTGAAAAGAACACACATGCAATGACTCCAGTTGTTGTTAGTAAAAAGAACACACATGGAATGACACTGGTGGATCCATGTGTGGTCTCTGAAGAGAACACACATTTCAATGACACTAGTGGATCCATATGGGATATGTGAAAAGAACTGTCATGAAATGACTCCAGTTGTTGTTAGTAAAAAGAACACACATGCAATGACACTGGTGGATCCATAGGTGGATTGTGAAAAGAACACACATGCAATGATACTGGTGGATCCATGTGTGACCTCTTAAGAGAACAAACATGCAATGACCCCAGTTGTTGTTAGTAAAAAAAGCACACATGCAATGACACTGGTGGATCCATATGTGTTACGTGAAATGAACAGTCATGAAATGACTCCAGTTGTTGTTAGTAAAAATAACACACATGCAATGACACTGGTGGATCCATAGGTGGTATGTGAAAAGAACACGCATGCAATGACTCTGGTTGTTGTTAGTAAAAAGAACACACATACAATGACACTGGTGATCCATGTGTGGTCTCTGAAGAGAACACACATACAATGACTCTGGTTGTTGTTAGTAAAAAGAACACACATGCAATGACATTGGTGGATCCATGTGTGGCCTCTGAAGAGAACACACATGCAATGACCCCAGTTGTTGTTAGTAAAGAAAAGCACACATGCAATGACACTGGTGGATCCATATGTGGTATGTGAAAAGAACAGTCATGAAATGACTCCAATTGTTGTTAGTAACAAGAAAAGAGATGCAATGACACTGGTGGATCCATAGGTGGTATGTGAAAAGAACACACATGCAATGACTCTGGTTGTTGTTAGTAAAAAGAACACACATGCAATGACACTGGTGGATCCATGTGTGGTCTCTGAAAAGAACACACATGCAATGACTCTGGTTGTTTATAGTAAAAAGAGCACACATGGAATGACACTGGTGGATCCATGTGTGGTCTTTGAAGAGAACACACATGCAATAACCCCAGTTGTTGTTAGTAAAAAAAGCACACATGCAATGACACTGGTGGATCCATGTGTGCTCTCTGAAGAGAACACACATTTCAATGACATTGGTGGATCCATATGTGGTATGTGAAAAGAACAGTCATGAAATGACTCCAGTTGTTGGTAGTAAAAAGAACACACATGCAATGACACTGGTGGATCCATGTGTGGTCTCCCAGAAGAACATACATTTCAATGACACTGATGGATCCATATGTGGTATGTGAAAAGAACAGTCATGAAATGACTCTAGTTGTTGATAGTAAAAAGAACACACATGCAATGACACTGGTGGATCCATAGGTGGTATGTGAAAAGAACACACATGCAATGACTCTGGTTGTTGTCAGTAAAAACAACACACATGCAATGACACTGGTGGATCCATGTGTGGTCTCTGAAGTGAACACACATGCAATGACCCTAGTTGTTGTTAGTAAAAAGAGCACACATGCAATGACACTGATGGATCCATAGGTGGATTGTGACACATAACATGACACTGGTGGATCCATATGTGGTATGCGAAAAGAACACACATGCAATGACCCCAGTTGTTGTTATTAAAAAAAGCACACATGCAATGACACTGGTGGATCAATATGTGGTATGTGAAAAGAACACACATTTCAATGACTGTAGTTGTTCTTAGTAAAAAGAACACTCATGCAATGACACTGGTGGATCCATAGGTGGATTGTGAAAAGAACACACATGCAATGACACTGGTGGATCCATATGTGGTATGTGAAAAGAACATACATTTCAATGACTCTGGTTGTTGTTAGTAAAAATAACACACATGCAATGACACTGGTGGATCCATAGGTGGATCGTGAAAAGAGCCCACATGGAATGACACTGGTGGATCCATGTGTGGTATGTGAAAAGAACACACATGCAATGACTCCAGTTGTTGTTAGTAAAAAGAACACACATGGAATGACACTGGTGGATCCATGTGTGGTCTCTGAAGATAACACACATTTCAATGATACTAGTGGATCCATATGGGATATGTGAAAAGAACAGTCATGAAATGACTCCAGTTGTTGTTAGTAAAAAGAACACACATGCAATGACACTGGTG
Organism: Avena insularis; assembly: GCA_023614405.1. NCBI lineage: Eukaryota > Viridiplantae > Streptophyta > Magnoliopsida > Poales > Poaceae > Avena > Avena insularis. The sequence continues at coordinate 458,425,501 of CM042696.1, read as the reverse complement.
GATCCATAGGTGGATTGTGAAAAGAACACACATGCAATGACTCTGGTTGTTGTTAGTAAAAAGAACACACATGCAATGACACTGGTGGATCCATGTGTGGTCTCTGAAGAGAACACACATACAATGACTCTGGTCGTTGTTAGTAAAAAGAACACACATGCAATGACATTGGTGGATCCATGTGTGATCTCTTAAGAGAACAAACATGCAATGACCCCAGTTGTTGTTAGTAAAAAAAGCACACATGCAATGACACTGGTGGATCCATATGTGATATGTGAAATGAACAGTCATGAAATGACTCCAGTTGTTGTTAGTAAAAAGAACACACATGCAATGACACTGGTGGATCCATAGGTGGTATGTGAAAAGAACACATGCAATGACTCGGTTGTTGTTATTAAAAATAACACATACAATGACACTGGTGGATCCATGTGTGGTCTCTGAAGAGAACACACATGCAATGACTCTGGTTGTTGTTAGTAAAAAGAACACACATGCAATGACATTGGTGGATCCATGTGTGGCCTCTGAAGAGAACACACATGCAATGACCCCAGTTGTTGTTAGTAAAGAAAAGCACACATGCAATGACACTGGTGGATCCATATGTGGTATGTGAAAAGAACAGTCATGAAATGACTCCAATTGTTGTTAGTAAAAATAACATAGATGCAATGACACTGGTGGATCCATAGGTGGTATGTGAAAAGAACACACATGCAATGACTCTGGTTGTTGTTAGTAAAAAGAACACACATGCAATGACACTGGTGGATCCCTGTGTGGTCTCTGAAGAGAACACACATGCAATTACTCTGGTTGTTGTTAGTAAAAAGAGCACACATGCAATGACACTGGTGGATCCATAGGTGGATTGTGAAAAGAGCACACATACAATAACACTAGTGGATCTATATGTGGTATGTCAAAAGAACACACATGCAATGACCCCAGTTGTTGTTAGTAAAAAAAGCACACATGCAATGACACTCGTGGATCCATATGTGGTATGTGAAAAGAAAACACATTTCAATGACTCTGGTTGTTGTTAGTAAAAAGAACACACATGCAATGACACTGGTGGATCCATAGGTGGATTGTGAAAAGAGCACACATGCAATGACAATGGTGGATCCATGTGTGCTATGTGAAAAGAACACACATGCAATGACTCCAGTTGTTGTTAGTAAAAAGAACACACATGCAATGACACTGGTGGATCCATGTGTCGTCTCTGAAGAAAACACACATTTCAATGACACTGATGGATCCATATGTGGTATGTGAAAAGAACAGTCATGAAATGACTCTAGTTGTTGTTAGTAAAAAGAACACACATGCAATGACACTATTGGATCCATAGGTGGAATGTGAAAAGAACACACATGCAATGACACTGGTGGATCCATGTGTGGTCTCTGAAGAGAACACACATGCCATGACCCCAGTTGTTGTTAGTAAAAAAGCACACATGCAATGACACTTGTGGATCCATATGTGGTATATGAAAAGAACAGTCATGAAATGACTCCAGTTGTTGTTAGTAAAAAGAACACACATGCAACGACACTGGTGGATCCATAGGTGGTATATGAAAAGAACACACATGCAATGACTCTGGTTGTTGTCAGTAAAAAGAACACACATGCAATGCCACTGGTGGATCCATGTGTGGTCTCTGAAGAGAACACACATGCAATGACCCTAGTTGTTGTTAGTAAAAAGAGCACACATGCAATGACACTGGTAGATCCATAGGTGGATTGTGAAAAGAGCACACATACAATGACACTGGTGGATCCATATGTGGTATGCGAAAAGAACATACATGCAATGACCCCGATTGTTGTTACTAAAAAAGCATACATGCAATGACACTAGTGGATCCATATGTGGTATTCGAAAAGAACACACATTTCAATGACTGTAGTTGTTCTTAGTAAAAAGAACACGCATGCAATGACACTGGTGGATCCATAGGTGGATTGTGAAAAGAACACACATGCAATGACACTGGTGGATCCATATGTGGTATGTGAAAAGAACACACATTTCAATGACTCTGGTTGTTGTTAGTAGAAAGAACACACATGCAATGACACTAGTGGATCCATAGGTGGATCGTGAAAAGAGCACACATGCAATGACACTGGTGGATCCATGTGTGGTATGTGAAAAGAACACACATGCAATGACTCCAGTTGTTGTTGGTAAAAAGAACACACATGGAATGACACTGGTGGATCCATGTGTGGTCTCTGAAGAGAACACACATTTCAATGACACTAGTGGATCCATATGGGATATGTGAAAAGAACAGTCATGAAATGACTCCAGTTGTTGTTAGTAAAAAGAACACACATGCAATGACACTGGTGGATCCATAGGTGGATTGTGAAAAGAACACACATGCAATGATACTGGTGGATCCATGTGTGACCTCTTAAGAGAACAAACATGCAATGACCCCAGTTGTTGTTAGTAAAAAAATCACACATGCAATGACACTGGTGGATGCATATGTGTTACGTGAAATGAACAGTCATGAAATGACTCCAGTTGTTGTTAGTAAAAAGAACACACATGCAATGACACTGGTGGATCCATAGGTGGTATGTGAAAAGAACACGCATGCAATGACTCTGGTTGTTGTTAGTAAAAAGAACACACATACAATGACACTGGTGGATCCATGTGTGGTCTCTGAAGAGAACACACATACAATGACTCTGGTTGTTGTTAGTAAAAAGAACACACATGCAACGACATTGGTGGATCCATGTGTGGCCTCTGAAGAGAACACACATGCAATGACCCCAGTTGTTGTTAGTAAAGAAAAGCACACATGCAATGACACTGGTGGATCCATATGTGGTATGTGAAAAGAACAGTCATGAAATGACTCCAATTGTTGTTAGTAAAAAGAACAGAGATGTAATGACACTTCTGGATCCATGGGTGGTATGTGAAAAGAACACACATGCAATGACTCTGGTTGTTGTTAGTAAAAAGAACACACATGCAATGACACTGGTGGATCCATGTGTGGTCTCTGAAGAGAACACAGATGCAATGACTCTGGATGTTTATAGTAAAAAGAGCACACATGGAATGACACTCCTGGATCCATGTGTGGTCTTTGAAGAGAACACACATGCAATAACCCTAGTTGTTGTTAGTAAAAAAAGCACACATGCAATGACACTGGTGGATCCATGTGTGCTCTCTGAAGAGAACACACATTTCAATGACATTGGTGGATCCATATGTGGTATGTGAAAAGAACAGTCATGAAATGACTCCAGTTGTTGTTAGTAAAAAGAACACACATGCAATGACACTGGTGGATCCATGTGTGGTCTCTAAAGAGAACACACATTTCAATGACACTGATGGATCCATATGTGGTATGTGAAAAGAACAGTCATGAAATGACTCTAGTTGTTGATAGTAAAAAGAACACAAATGCAATGACATTGGTGGATCCATAGGTGGTATGTGAAAAGAACACACATGCAATGACTCTGGTTGTTGTCAGTAAAAACAACACACATGCAATGACACTGGTGGATCCATGTGTGGTCTCTGAAGTGAACACACATACAATGACTCTGGTTGTTGTTAGTAAAAAGAACACACATGCAATGACATTGGTGGATCCATGTGTGGCCTCTGAAGAGAACACACATGCAATGACCCCAGTTGTTGTTAGTAAAGAAAAGCACACATGCAATGACACTGGTGGATCCATATGTGTTATGTGAAAAGAACAGTCATGAAATGACTCCAATTGTTGTTAGTAACAAGAAAAGAGATGCAATGACACTGGTGGATCCATAGGTGGTATGTGAAAAGAACACACATGCAATGACTCTGGTTGTTGTTAGTAAAAAGAACACACATGCAATGACACTGGTGGATCCATGTGTGGTCTCTGAAAAGAACACACATGCAATGACTCTGGTTGTTTATAGTAAAAAGAGCACACATGGAATGACACTGGTGGATCCATGTGTGGTCTTTGAAGAGAACACACATGCAATAACCCCAGTTGTTGTTAGTAAAAAAAGCACACATGCAATGACACTGGTGGATCCATGTGTGCTCTCTGAAGAGAACACACATTTCAATGACATTGGTGGATCCATATGTGGTATGTGAAAAGAACAGTCATGAAATGACTCCAGTTGTTGGTAGTAAAAAGAACACACATGCAATGACACTGGTGGATCCATGTGTGGTCTCTGAAGAGAACATACATTTCAATGACACTGATGGATCCATATGTGGTATGTGAAAAGAACAGTCATGAAATGACTCTAGTTGTTGATAGTAAAAAGAACACACATGCAATGACACTGGTGGATCCATAGGTGGTATGTGAAAAGAACACACATGCAATGACTCTGGTTGTTGTCAGTAAAAACAACACACATGCAATGACACTGGTGGATCCATGTGGGGTCTCTGAAGTGAACACACATGCAATGACCCTAGTTGTTGTTAGTAAAAAGAGCACACATGCAATGACACTGATGGATCCATAGGTGGATTGTGACACATAACATGACACTGGTGGATCCATATGTGGTATGCGAAAAGAACACACATGCAATGACCCCAGTTGTTGTTATTAAAAAAAGCACACATGCAATGACACTGGTGGATCAATATGTGGTATGTGAAAAGAACACACATTTCAATGACTGTAGTTGTTCTTAGTAAAAAGAACACGCATGCAATGACACTGGTGGATCCATAGGTGGATTGTGAAAAGAACACACATGCAATGACACTGGTGGATCCATATGTGGTATGTGAAAAGAACATACATTTCAATGACTCTGGTTGTTGTTAGTAAAAATAACACACATGCAATGACACTGGTGGATCCATAGGTGGATCGTGAAAAGAGCCCACATGGAATGACACTGGTGGATCCATGTGTGGTATGTGAAAAGAACACACATGCAATGACTCTAGTTGTTGTTAGTAAAAAGAACACACATGGAATGACACTGGTGGATCCATGTGTGGTCTCTGAAGATAACACACATTTCAATGATACTAGTGGATCCATATGGGATATGTGAAAAGAACAGTCATGAAATGACTCCAGTTGTTGTTAGTAAAAAGAACACACATGCAATGACACTGGTGGATCCATAGGTGGATTGTGAAAAGAGCACACATGCAATGACTCTGGTTGTTGTTAGTAAAAAGAACACACATGCAATGACCTCAGGTGGATCCATGTGTGGTCTGAAAGAACACACATTTCAATGACTGTAGTTGTTCTTAGTAAAAAGAACACACATGCAATGACATTGGTGGATCCATGTGTGATCTCTTAAGAGAACAAACATGCAATGACCCCAGTTGTTGTTAGTAAAAAAAGCACACATGCAATGACACTGGTGGATCCATATGTGATATGTGAAATGAACAGTCATGAAATGAATCCAGTTGTTGTTAGTAAAAAGAACACACATGCAATGACACTGGTGGATCCATAGGTGGTATGTGAAAAGAACACGCATGCAATGACTCTGGTTGTTGTTAGTAAAAAGAACACACATACAATGACACTGGTGGATCCATGTGTGGTCTCTGAAGAGAACACACATGCAATGACTCTGGTTGTTGTTAGTAAAAAGAACACACATGCAATGACATTGGTGGATCCATGTGTGGCCTCTGAAGAGAACACACATGCAATGACCCCAGTTGTTGTTAGTAAAGAAAAGCACACATGCAATGACACTGGTGGATCCATATGTGGTATGTGAAAAGAACAGTCATGAAATGACTCCAATTGTTGTTAGTAAAAATAACATAGATGCAATGACACTGGTGGATCCATAGGTGGTATGTGAAAAGAACACACATGCAATGACTCTGGTTGTTGTTAGTAAAAAGAACACACATGCAATGACACTGGTGGATCCCTGTGTGGTCTCTGAAGAGAACACACATGCAATTACTCTGGTTGTTGTTAGTAAAAAGAGCACACATGCAATGACACTGGTGGATCCATAGGTGGATTGTGAAAAGAGCACACATACAATAACACTAGTGGATCTATATGTGGTATGTCAAAAGAACACACATGCAATGACCCCAGTTGTTGTTAGTAAAAAAAGCACACATGCAATGACACTCGTGGATCCATATGTGGTATGTGAAAAGAAAACACATTTCAATGACTCTGGTTGTTGTTAGTAAAAAGAACACACATGCAATGACACTGGTGGATCCATAGGTGGATTGTGAAAAGAGCACACATGCAATGACAATGGTGGATCCATGTGTGCTATGTGAAAAGAACACACATGCAATGACTCCAGTTGTTGTTAGTAAAAAGAACACACATGCAATGACACTGGTGGATCCATGTGTCGTCTCAAGAAAACACACATTTCAATGACTGATGTATCCATATGTGGTATGTGAAAAGAACAGTCATGAAATGACTCTAGTTGTTGTTAGTAAAAAGAACACACATGCAATGACACTATTGGATCCATAGGTGGAATGTGAAAAGAACACACATGCAATGACACTGGTGGATCCATGTGTGGTCTCTGAAGAGAACACACATGCCATGACCCCAGTTGTTGTTAGTAAAAAAAGCACACATGCAATGACACTTGTGGATCCATATGTGGTATATGAAAAGAACAGTCATGAAATGACTCCAGTTGTTGTTAGTAAAAAGAACACACATGCAACGACACTGGTGGATCCATAGGTGGTATGTGAAAACAACACACATGCAATGACTCTGGTTGTTGTCGATAAAAGAACACACATGCAATGCCACTGGTGGATCCATGTGTGGTCTCTGAAGAGAACACACATGCAATGACCCTAGTTGTTGTTAGTAAAAAGAGCACACATGCAATGACACTGGTAGATCCATAGGTGGATTGTGAAAAGAGCACACATACAATGACACTGGTGGATCCATATGTGGTATGCGAAAAGAACATACATGCAATGACCCCGATTGTTGTTACTAAAAAAGCATACATGCAATGACACTGGTGGATCCATATGGTATTTGAAAAGAACACACATTTCAATGACTGTAGTTGTTCTTAGTAAAAAGAACACATGCAATGACACTTTGGTGGATCCATAGGTGGATTGTGAAAAGAACACACATGCAATGACACTGGTGGATCCATAGGTGGTATGTGAAAAGAACACACATTTCAATGACTCTGGTTGTTGTTAGTAGAAAGAACACACATGCAATGACACTAGTGGATCCATAGGTGGATCGTGAAAAGAGCACACATGCAATGACACTGGTGGATCCATGTGTGGTATGTGAAAAGAACACACATGCAATGACTCCAGTTGTTGTTGGTAAAAAGAACACACATGGAATGACACTGGTGGATCCATGTGTGGTCTCTGAAGAGAACACACATTTCAATGACACTAGTGGATCCATATGGGATATGTGAAAAGAACAGTCATGAAATGACTCCAGTTGTTGTTAGTAAAAAGAACACACATGCAATGACACTGGTGGATCCATAGGTGGATTGTGAAAAGAACACACATGCAATGAGAGTGGTGGATCCATGTGTGACCTCTTAAGAGAACAAACATGCAATGACCCCAGTTGTTGTTAGTAAAAAAATCACACATGCAATGACACTGGTGGATGCATATGTGTTACGTGAAATGAACAGTCATGAAATGACTCCAGTTGTTGTTAGTAAAAAGAACACACATGCAATGACACTGGTGGATCCATAGGTGGTATGTGAAAAGAACACGCATGAAATGACTACGGTTGTTGTTAGTAAAAAGAACACACATACAATGACACTGGTGGATCCATGTGTGGTCTCTGAAGAGAACACACATACAATGACTCTGGTTGTTGTTAGTAAAAAGAACACACATGCAACGACATTGGTGGATCCATGTGTGGCCTCTGAAGAGAACACACATGCAATGACCCCAGTTGTTGTTAGTAAAGAAAAGCACACATGCAATGACACTGGTGGATCCATATGTGGTATGTGAAAAGAACAGTCATGAAATGACTCCAATTGTTGTTAGTAAAAAGAACAGAGATGTAATGACACTTCTGGATCCATGGGTGGTATGTGAAAAGAACACACATGCAATGACTCTGGTTGTTGTTAGTAAAAAGAACACACATGCAATGACACTGGTGGATCCATGTGTGGTCTCTGAAGAGAACACAGATGCAATGACTCTGGATGTTTATAGTAAAAAGAGCACACATGGAATGACACTCCTGGATCCATGTGTGGTCTTTGAAGAGAACACACATGCAATAACCCTAGTTGTTGTTAGTAAAAAAAAGCACACATGCAATGACACTGGTGGATCCATGTGTGCTCTCTGAAGAGAACACACATTTCAATGACACTGGTGGATCCATATGTGGCATGTGAAAAGAACAGTCATGAAATGACTCCGGTTGTTGTTAGTAAAAAGAACACACATGCAATGACACTGGTGGATCCATGTGTGGTCTCTAAAGAGAACACACATTTCAATGACACTGATGGATCCATATGTGGTATGTGAAAAGAACAGTCATGAAATGACTCTAGTTGTTGATAGTAAAAAGAACACAAATGCAATGACATTGGTGGATCCATAGGTGGTATGTGAAAAGAACACACATGCAATGACTCTGGTTGTTGTCAGTAAAAACAACACACATGCAATGACACTGGTGGATCCATGTGTGGTCTCTGAAGTGAACACACATGCAATGACCCTAGTTGTTGTTAGTAAAAAGAGCACACATGCAATGACACTGGTGGATCCATAGGTGGATTGTGAAAAGAGCACACATAACAAGACACTGGTGGATCCATATGTGTTATGCGAAAAGAACACACATGCAATGACCCCAGTTGTTGTTATTAAAAAAAGCACACATGCAATGACACTGGTGGATCCATATGTGGTATGTGAAAAGAACACACATTTCAATGACTGTAGTTGTTCTTAGTAAAAAGAACACGCATGCAATGACACTGGTGGATCCATAGGTGGATTGTGAAAAGAACACACATGCAATGACACTGGTGGATCCATATGTGGTATGTGAAAAGAACATACATTTCAATGACTCTGGTTGTTGTTAGTAAAAAGAACACACATGCAATGACACTGGTGGATCCATAGGTGGATCGTGAAAAGAGGACACATGTAATGACACTGGTGGATCCATGTGTGGTATGTGAAAAGAACACACATGCAATGACTCCAGTTGTTGTTAGTAAAAAGAACACACATGGAATGACACTGGTGGATCCATGTGTGGTCTCTGAAGAGAACACACATTTCAATGACACTAGTGGATCCATATGGGATATGTGAAAAGAACAGTCATGAAATGACTCCAGTTGTTGTTAGTAAAAAGAACACACATGCAATGACACTGGTGGATCCATAGGTGGATTGTGAAAAGAACACACATGCAATGATACTGGTGGATCCATGTGTGATCTCTTAAGAGAACAAACATGCAATGACCCCAGTTGTTGTTAGTAAAAAAAGCACACATGCAATGACACTGGTGGATCCTTATGTTATGTGAAATGAACAGTCATGAAATGACTCAGTTGTTGTTAGTAAAAAGACACACATGCAATGACACCTTTGGTGGATCCATAGGTGGTATGTGAAAAGAACACGCATGCAATGACTCTGGTTGTTGTTAGTAAAAAGAACACACATACAATGACACTGGTGCATCCATGTGTGGTCTCTGAAGAGAACACACATACAATGACTCTGGTTGTTGTTAGTAAAAAGAACACACATGCAATGACATTGGTGGATCCATGTGTGGCCTCTGAAGGGAACACACATGCAATGACCCCAGTTGTTGTTAGTAAAGAAAAGCACACATGCAATGACACTGGTGGATCCATATGTGGTATGTGAAAAGAACAGTCATGAAATGACTCCAAATGTTGTTAGTAAAAAGAACATAGATGCAATGACACTGGTGGATCCATAGGTGGTATGTGAAAAGAACACACATGCAATGACTCTGGTTGTTGTTAGTAAAAAGAACACACATGCAATGACACTGGTGGATCCATGTGTGGTCTCTGAAGAGAACACACATGCAATGACTCTGGTTGTTTATAGTAAAAAGAGCACACATGGAATGACACTGGTGGATCCATGTGTGGTCTTTGAAGAGAACACACATGCAATGACCCTAGTTGTTGTTAGTAAAAAAAGCACACATGCAATGACACTAGTGGATCCATGTGTGCTCTCTGAAGAGAACACACATTTCAATGACATTGGTGGATCCATATGTGGTATGTGAAAAGAACAGTCATGAAATGACTCCAGTTGTTGTTAGTAAAAAGAACACACATGCAATGACACTGGTGGATCCATAGGTGGTATGTGAAAAGAACACACATGCAATGACTCTGGTTGTTGTTAGTAAAAGGAACACACATGCAATGACACTGGTGGATCCATGTGTGGTCTCTGAAGAGAACACACATGCAATGACTCTGGTTGTTTATAGTAAAAAGAACACACATGCAATGACTCTGGTGGATCCTTAGGTGGATTGTGAAAAGAGCACACATACAATGACACTGGTAGATCCATATGTGGTATGTGAAAAGAACACACATTTCAATGACTGTGGTTGTTGTTAGTAAAAAGAACACACACGCAATGACACTGGTGGATCCATAGGTGGATTGTGAAAAGAGCACACATGCAATGACACTAGTGGATCCATGTGTGGTATGTGAAAAGAACACACATGCAATGACTCCAGTTGTTGTTAGTAAAAAGAACACACATGGAATGACACTGGTGGATCCATGTGTGGTCTCTGAAGAGAACAAACATTTCAATGACACTGGTGGATCCATATGTGGTATGCGAAAACAACACACATGCAATGACCCCGGTTGTTGTTATTAAAAAAAGCACACATGCAGTGACATTAGTGGATCCATATGTGGTATGTGAAAAGAACACACATTTCAATGACTGTAGTTGTTGTTAGTAAAAAGAACACGCATGCAATGACACTGGTGGATCCATAGGTGGATTGTGAAAAGAACACACATGCAATGACACTGGTGGATCCATATGTGGTATGTGAAAATAACACACATTTCAATGACTCTGGTTGTTGTTAGTAAAAAGAGCACACATGCAATGACACTGGTGGATCCATAGGTGGATCGTGAAAAGAGCACACATGCAATGACACTGGTGGATCCATGTGGGGTATGTGAAAAGAACACACATGCAATGACTCTAGTTGTTGTTAGTAAAAAGAACACACATGGAATGACACTGGTGGATCCATGTGTGGTCTCTGAAGAGAACACACATTTCAATGACACTAGTGGATCCATATGGGATATGTGAAAAGAAAATTCATGAAATGACTCTAGTTGTTGTTAGTAAAAAGAACACACATGCAATGACACTGGTGGATCCATAGGTGGATTGTGAAAAGAACACACATGCAATGATACTGGTGGATCCATGTGTGATCTCTTAAGAGAACAAACATGCAATGACCCCAGTTGTTGTTAGTAAAAAAAGCACACATGCAATGACACTGGTGGATCCATATGTGTTATGTGAAATGAACAGTCATGAAATGACTCCAGTTGTTGTTAGTAAAAAGAACACACATGCAATGACACTGGTGGATCCATAGGTGGTATGTGAAAAGAACACGCATGCAATGACTCTGGTTGTTGTTAGTAAAAAGAACACACATACAATGACACTGGTGTATCCATGTGTGGTCTCTGAAGAGAACACACATACAATGACTCTGGTTGTTATTAGTAAAAAGAACACACATGCAATGACATTGGTGGATCCATGTGTGGCCTCTGAAGAGAACACACATGCAATGACCCCAGTTGTTGTTAGTAAAGAAAAGCACACATGCAATGACACTGGTGGATCCATATGTGGTATGTGAAAAGAACAGTCATGAAATGACTCCAAATGTTGTTAGTAAAAAGAACATAGATGCAATGACACTGGTGGATCCATAGGTGGTATGTGAAAAGAACACACATGCAATGACTCTGGTTGTTGTTAGTAAAAAGAACACACATGCAATGACACTGGTGGATCCATGTGTGGTCTCTGAAGAGAACACACATGCAATGACTCTGGTTGTTTATAGTAAAAAGAGCACACATGGAATGACACTGGTGGATCCATGTGTGGTCTTTGAAGAGAACACACATGCAATGACCCCAGTTGTTGTTAGTAAAAAAAGCACACATGCAATGACACTAGTGGATCCATGTGTGCTCTCTGAAGAGAACACACATTTCAATGACATTGGTGGATCCATATGTGGTATGTGAAAAGAACAGTCATGAAATGACTCTAGTTGTTGTTAGTAAAAAGAACACACATGCAATGACACTGGTGGATCCATAGGTGGTATGTGAAAAGAACACACATGCAATGACTCTGGTTGTTGTTAGTAAAAAGAACACACAATGACACTGGTGGATCCATGTGTGGTCTCTGAAGAGAACACACATGCAATGACTCTGGTTGTTTATAGTAAAAAGAACACACATGCAATGACTCTGGTGGATCCTTAGGTGGATTGTGAAAAGAGCACACATACAATGACACTGGTAGATCCATATGTGGTATGTGAAAAGAACACACATTTCAATGACTGTGGTTGTTGTTAGTAAAAAGAACACACACGCAATGACACTGGTGGATCCATAGGTGGATTGTGAAAAGAGCACACATGCAATGACACTAGTGGATCCATGTGTGGTATGTGAAAAGAACACACATGCAATGACTCCAGTTGTTGTTAGTAAAAAGAACACACATGGAATGACACTGGTGGATCCATGTGTGGTCTCTGAAGAGAACACACATTTCAATGACACTGGTGGATCCATATGTGGTATGCGAAAACAACACACATGCAATGACCCCGGTTGTTGTTATTAAAAAAAGCACACATGCAGTGACACTAGTGGATCCATATGTGGTATGTGAAAAGAACACACATTTCAATGACTGTAGTTGTTGTTAGTAAAAAGAACACGCATGCAATGACACTGGTGGATCCATAGGTGGATTGTGAAAAGAACACACATGCAATGACACTGGTGGATCCATATGTGGTATGTGAAAATAACACACATTTCAATGACTCTGGTTGTTGTTAGTAAAAAGAGCACACATGCAATGACACTGGTGGATCCATAGGTGGATCGTGAAAAGAGCACACATGCAATGACACTGGTGGATCCATGTGTGGTATGTGAAAAGAACACACATGCAATGATTCCAGTTGTTGTTAGTAAAAAGAACACACATGGAATGACACTGGTGGATCCATGTGTGGTCTCTGAAGAGAACACACATTTCAATGACACTAGTGGATCCATATGGGATATGTGAAAAGAAAATTCATGAAATGACTCTAGTTGTTGTTAGTAAAAAGAACACACATGCAATGACACTGGTGGATCCATAGGTGGATTGTGAAAAGAACACACATGCAATGATACTGGTGGATCCATGTGTGATCTCTTAAGAGAACAAACATGCAATGACCCCAGTTGTTGTTAGTAAAAAAAGCACACATGCAATGACACTGGTGGATCCATATGTGTTATGTGAAATGAACAGTCATGAAATGACTCCAGTTGTTGTTAGTAAAAAGAACACACATGCAATGACACTGGTGGATCCATAGGTGGTATGTGAAAAGAACACGCATGCAATGACTCTGGTTGTTGTTAGTAAAAAGAACACACATACAATGACACTGGTGGATCCATGTGAGGTCTCTGAAGAGAACACACATACAATGACTCTGGTTGTTGTTAGTAAAAAGAACACACATGCAATGTCATTGGTGGATCCATGTGTGGCCTCTGAAGAGAACACATGCAATGACCCCAGTTGTTGTTAGTAAAGAAAAGCACACATGCAATGACACTGGTGGATCCATATGTGGTATGTGAAAAGAACAGTCATGAAATGACTCCAATTGTTGCTGGTAAAAAGAACACAGATGCAATGACACTGGTGGATCCATAGGTGGTATGTGAAAAGAACACACATGCAATGACTCTGGTTGTTGTTAGTAAAAAGAACACACATGCAATGACACTGGTGGATCCATGTGTGGTCTCAAGAGAACACACATGCAATGACTCTGGTTGTTTATAGTAAAAAGAACACACATGCAATGACACTGGTGGATCCATGTGTGGTCTTTGAAGAGAACACACATGCAATGACCCCAGTTGTTGTTAGTAAAAAAAGCACACATGCAATGACACTGGTGGATCCATGTGTGGTCTCTGAAGAGAACACACATGGAATGACACTGGTGGATCCATGTGTGGTCTTTGAAGAGAACACACATGCAATGACCCCAGTTCTTGTTAGTAAAAAAAGCACACATGCAATGACACTGGTGGATCCATGTGTGCTCTCTGAAGAGAACACACATTTCAATGACATTGGTGGATCCATATGTGGTATGTGAAAAGAACAGTCATGAAATGACTCCAGTTGTTGTTACTAAAAAGAACACACATGCAATGACACTGGTGGATCCATAAGTAGTATGTGAAAAGAACACACATGCAATGTCTCTGGTTGTTTTTAGTAAAAAGAACACACATGCAATGACACTGGTGGATCCATGTGTGATCTCTGAAGTGAACACACATGCAATTACTCGGGTTGTTGTTAGTAAAAATAGCACACATGCAATGACACTAGGGGATCCATAGGTGGATTGTGAAAAGAGCACACATACAATGACACTGGTGGATCCATATGTGGTATGTGAAAAGAACACACATGCAATGACCCAAGTTGTTGTTAGTCAAAAAAGCACACATGCAATGACACTGGTGGATCCATATGTGGTATGTGAAAAGAACACACATTTCAATGACTCTGGTTGTTGTTAGTAAAAAGAACACACATGCAATGACACTGGTGGATCCATAGGTGGATTGTGAAAAGAGCACACATGCAATGACATTGGTGGATCCATGCGTGGTATGTGAAAAGAACACACATGCAATGACTCCAGTTGTTGTTAGTAAAAAGAACACACATGCAATGACACTAGTGGATCCATGTCTGGTCTCTGAAGAGAAAACACATTTCAATGACACTGGTGGATCCATATGTGGTATGTGAAAAGAACAGTCATGAAATGACTCCAGTTGTTGTTAGTAAAAAGAACACACATGCAATGACACTGGTGGATCCATAGGTGGATTGTGAAAAGAACACACATGCAATGACACTGGTGGATCCATGTGTGGTCTCTGAAGAGAACACACATGCAATGAGCCCAGTTGTTGTTAGTAAAAAAAAGCACACATGCAATGACACTTGTGGATCCATATGTGGTATGTGAAAAGAACAGTCATGAAATTGACTCTAGTTGTTGTTAGTAAAAAGAACACACATGCAATGACACTGGTGAATCCATAGGTGGTATGTGAAAAGAACACACATGCTATGACTGTGGTTGTTGTTAGTAAAAAGAACACACATGCAATGACACTGGTGGATCCATGTGTGGTCTCTGAAGCGAACACACATGCAATGACCCTAGTTGTTGTTAGTAAAAAAAGCAAACATGCAATGACACTGGTGGATCCATACGTGGTATGTGAAAAGAATAGTCATGAAATGACTCAAGTTGTTCTTAGTAAAAAGAACACTCATGCAATGACACTGGTGGATCCATAGGTGCTATGTGAAAAGAACACACATGCAATGACTATGGTTGTTGTTAGTAAAAAGAACACACATGCAATGACACTGGTGGATCCATAGCTGGATTGTGAAAAGAACACACCTGCAATGACACTGGTGGATCCATGTGTGGTCTCTAAAGAGAACACACACGCAATGACCCCAGTTGTTGTTAGTAAAAAAAGCACACATGCAATGACATTGGTGGATCCATGTGTGGTATGTGAAAAGAACAGTCATGAAATGACTCCAGTTGTTGTTAGTAAAAAGAACACACATGCAATGACACTGGTGGATCCATAGGTGGTATGTGAAAAGAACACGCATGCAATGACTCTGGTTGTTGTTAGTAAAAAGAACACACATGCAACTGGTGGATCCATGTGTGGTCTCTAAAGAGAACACACATATAATGACTCTGGTTGTTGATAGTAAAAAGAACACACATGCAATGACACTAGTGGATCAATGTGTGGTCTCTGAAGAGAACACACCTGCAATGACCCCAGTTGTTGTTAGTAAAAAAAGCACACATGCAATGACACTGGTGGATCCATATGTGGTATGTGAAAAGAACAGTCATGAAATGACTCCAGTTGTTGTTAGTAAAAAGAACACACATGCAATGACATTGGTGGATCCATAGGTGGTATGTGAAAATAACACGCATGCAATGACTCTGGTTGTTGTTACTAAAAATAACACACATACAATGACACTGGTGGATCCATGTGTGGTCTCTAAAGAGAACACACATACAATGACGCTGGTTGTTGTTAGTAAAAAGAACACACATGCAATGACACTGGTGGATCCATGTGTGGTCTCTGAAGAGAACACAGATGCAATGACTCTGGATGTTTATAGTAAAAAGAGCACACATGGAATGACACTCCTGGATCCATGTGTGGTCTTTGAAGAGAACACACATGCAATAACCCTAGTTGTTGTTAGTAAAAAAAGCACACATGCAATGACACTGGTGGATCCATGTGTGCTCTCTGAAGAGAACACACATTTCAATGACATTGGTGGATCCATATGTGGTATGTGAAAAGAACAGTCATGAAATGACTCAGTTGTTTTTTTTAAAAGTACACACATGCAATGACACTGGTGGATCCATGTGTGGTCTCTAAAGAGAACACACATTTCAATGACACTGATGGATCCATATGTGGTATGTGAAAAGAACAGTCATGAAATGACTCTAGTTGTTGATAGTAAAAAGAACACAAATGCAATGACATTGGTGGATCCATAGGTGGTATGTGAAAAGAACACACATGCAATGACTCTGGTTGTTGTCAGTAAAAACAACACACATGCAATGACACTGGTGGATCCATGTGTGGTCTCTGAAGTGAACACACATACAATGACTCTGGTTGTTGTTAGTAAAAAGAACACACATGCAATGACATTGGTGGATCCATGTGTGGCCTCTGAAGAGAACACACATGCAATGACCCCAGTTGTTGTTAGTAAAGAAAAGCACACATGCAATGACACTGGTGGATCCATATGTGTTATGTGAAAAGAACAGTCATGAAATGACTCCAATTGTTGTTAGTAACAAGAAAAGAGATGCAATGACACTGGTGGATCCATAGGTGGTATGTGAAAAGAACACACATGCAATGACTCTGGTTGTTGTTAGTAAAAAGAACACACATGCAATGACACTGGTGGATCCATGTGTGGTCTCTGAAAAGAACACACATGCAATGACTCTGGTTGTTTATAGTAAAAAGAGCATCATGGAATGACACTGGTGGATCCATGTGTGGTCTTTGAAGAGAACACACATGCAATAACCCCAGTTGTTGTTAGTAAAAAAAGCACACATGCAATGACACTGGTGGATCCATGTGTGCTCTCTGAAGAGAACACACATTTCAATGACATTGGTGGATCCATATGTGGTATGTGAAAAGAACAGTCATGAAATGACTCCAGTTGTTGGTAGTAAAAAGAACACACATGCAATGACACTGGTGGATCCATGTGTGGTCTCTGAAGAGAACATACATTTCAATGACACTGATGGATCCATATGTGGTATGTGAAAAGAACAGTCATGAAATGACTCTAGTTGTTGATAGTAAAAAGAACACACATGCAATGACACTGGTGGATCCATAGGTGGTATGTGAAAAGAACACACATGCAATGACTCTGGTTGTTGTCAGTAAAAACAACACACATGCAATGACACTGGTGGATCCATGTGTGGTCTCTGAAGTGAACACACATGCAATGACCCTAGTTGTTGTTAGTAAAAAGAGCACACATGCAATGACACTGATGGATCCATAGGTGGATTGTGACACATAACATGACACTGGTGGATCCATGTGGTATCTTGAAAGAACAAACATGCAATGACCCCAGTTGTTGTTATTAAAAAAAGCACACATGCAATGACACTGGTGGATCAATATGTGGTATGTGAAAAGAACACACATTTCAATGACTGTAGTTGTTCTTAGTAAAAAGAACACGCATGCAATGACACTGGTGGATCCATAGGTGGATTGTGAAAAGAACACACATGCAATGACACTGGTGGATCCATATGTGGTATGTGAAAAGAACATACATTTCAATGACTCTGGTTGTTGTTAGTAAAAATAACACACATGCAATGACACTGGTGGATCCATAGGTGGATCGTGAAAAGAGCCCACATGGAATGACACTGGTGGATCCATGTGTGGTATGTGAAAAGAACACACATGCAATGACTCTAGTTGTTGTTAGTAAAAAGAACACACATGGAATGACACTGGTGGATCCATGTGTGGTCTCTGAAGATAACACACATTTCAATGATACTAGTGGATCCATATGGGATATGTGAAAAGAACAGTCATGAAATGACTCCAGTTGTTGTTAGTAAAAAGAACACACATGCAATGACACTGGTGGATCCATAGGTGGATTGTGAAAAGAGCACACATGCAATGACTCTGGTTGTTGTTAGTAAAAAGAACACACATGCAATGACACTGGTGGATCCATGTGTGGTCTCTGAAGAGAACACACATACAATGACTCTGGTTGTTGTTAGTAAAAAGAACACACATGCAATGACATTGGTGGATCCATGTGTGATCTCTTAAGAGAACAAACATGCAATGACCCCAGTTGTTGTTAGTAAAAAAAGCACACATGCAATGACACTGGTGGATCCATATGTGATATGTGAAATGAACAGTCATGAAATGACTCCAGTTGTTGTTAGTAAAAAGAACACACATGCAATGACACTGGTGGATCCATAGGTGGTATGTGAAAAGAACACGCATGCAATGACTCTGGTTGTTGTTAGTAAAAAGAACACACATACAATGACACTGGTGGATCCATGTGTGGTCTCTGAAGAGAACACACATGCAATGACTCTGGTTGTTGTTAGTAAAAAGAACACACATGCAATGACATTGGTGGATCCATGTGTGGCCTCTGAAGAGAACACACATGCAATGACCCCAGTTGTTGTTAGTAAAGAAAAGCACACATGCAATGACACTGGTGGATCCATATGTGGTATGTGAAAAGAACAGTCATGAAATGACTCCAATTGTTGTTAGTAAAAATAACATAGATGCAATGACACTGGTGGATCCATAGGTGGTATGTGAAAAGAACACACATGCAATGACTCTGGTTGTTGTTAGTAAAAAGAACACACATGCAATGACACTAGTGGATCCCTGTGTGGTCTCTGAAGAGAACACACATGCAATTACTCTGGTTGTTGTTAGTAAAAAGAGCACACATGCAATGACACTGGTGGATCCATAGGTGGATTGTGAAAAGAGCACACATACAATAACACTAGTGGATCTATATGTGGTATGTCAAAAGAACACACATGCAATGACCCCAGTTGTTGTTAGTAAAAAAAGCACACATGCAATGACACTCGTGGATCCATATGTGGTATGTGAAAAGAAAACACATTTCAATGACTCTGGTTGTTGTTAGTAAAAAGAACACACATGCAATGACACTGGTGGATCCATAGGTGGATTGTGAAAAGAGCACACATGCAATGACAATGGTGGATCCATGTGTGCTATGTGAAAAGAACACACATGCAATGACTCCAGTTGTTGTTAGTAAAAAGAACACACATGCAATGACACTGGTGGATCCATGTGTAAATCTCTAAAGAGAACACACATTTCAATGACACTGATGGATCCATATGTGGTATGTGAAAAGAACAGTCATGAAATGACTCTAGTTGTTGTTAGTAAAAAGAACACACATGCAATGACACTATTGGATCCATAGGTGGAATGTGAAAAGAACACACATGCAATGACACTGGTGGATCCATGTGTGGTCTCTGAAGAGAACACACATGCCATGACCCCAGTTGTTGTTAGTAAAAAAAGCACACATGCAATGACACTTGTGGATCCATATGTGGTATATGAAAAGAACAGTCATGAAATGACTCCAGTTGTTGTTAGTAAAAAGAACACACATGCAACGACACTGGTGGATCCATAGGTGGTATGTGAAAACAACACACATGCAATGACTCTGGTTGTTGTCAGTAAAAAGAACACACATGCAATGCCACTGGTGGATCCATGTGTGGTCTCTGAAGAGAACACACATGCAATGACCCTAGTTGTTGTTAGTAAAAAGAGCACACATGCAATGACACTGGTAGATCCATAGGTGGATTGTGAAAAGAGCACACATACAATGACACTGGTGGATCCATATGTGGTATGCGAAAAGAACATACATGCAATGACCCCGATTGTTGTTACTAAAAAAGCATACATGCAATGACACTGGTGGATCCATATGTGGTATTTGAAAAGAACACACATTTCAATGACTGTAGTTGTTCTTAGTAAAAAGAACACGCATGCAATGACACTGGTGGATCCATAGGTGGATTGTGAAAAGAACACACATGCAATGACACTGGTGGATCCATATGTGGTATGTGAAAAGAACACACATTTCAATGACTCTGGTTGTTGTTAGTAGAAAGAACACACATGCAATGACACTAGTGGATCCATAGGTGGATCGTGAAAAGAGCACACATGCAATGACACTGGTGGATCCATGTGTGGTATGTGAAAAGAACACACATGCAATGACTCCAGTTGTTGTTGGTAAAAAGAACACACATGGAATGACACTGGTGGATCCATGTGTGGTCTCTGAAGAGAACACACATTTCAATGACACTAGTGGATCCATATGGGATATGTGAAAAGAACAGTCATGAAATGACTCCAGTTGTTGTTAGTAAAAAGAACACACATGCAATGACACTGGTGGATCCATAGGTGGATTGTGAAAAGAACACACATGCAATGATACTGGTGGATCCATGTGTGACCTCTTAAGAGAACAAACATGCAATGACCCCAGTTGTTGTTAGTAAAAAAATCACACATGCAATGACACTGGTGGATGCATATGTGTTACGTGAAATGAACAGTCATGAAATGACTCCAGTTGTTGTTAGTAAAAAGAACACACATGCAATGACACTGGTGGATCCATAGGTGGTATGTGAAAAGAACACGCATGCAATGACTCTGGTTGTTGTTAGTAAAAAGAACACACATACAATGACACTGGTGGATCCATGTGTGGTCTCTGAAGAGAACACACATACAATGACTCTGGTTGTTGTTAGTAAAAAGAACACACATGCAACGACATTGGTGGATCCATGTGTGGCCTCTGAAGAGAACACACATGCAATGACCCCAGTTGTTGTTAGTAAAGAAAAGCACACATGCAATGACACTGGTGGATCCATATGTGGTATGTGAAAAGAACAGTCATGAAATGACTCCAATTGTTGTTAGTAAAAAGAACAGAGATGTAATGACACTTCTGGATCCATGGGTGGTATGTGAAAAGAACACACATGCAATGACTCTGGTTGTTGTTAGTAAAAAGAACACACATGCAATGACACTGGTGGATCCATGTGTGGTCTCTGAAGAGAACACAGATGCAATGACTCTGGATGTTTATAGTAAAAAGAGCACACATGGAATGACACTCCTGGATCCATGTGTGGTCTTTGAAGAGAACACACATGCAATAACCCTAGTTGTTGTTAGTAAAAAAAGCACACATGCAATGACACTGGTGGATCCATGTGTGCTCTCTGAAGAGAACACACATTTCAATGACATTGGTGGATCCATATGTGGTATGTGAAAAGAACAGTCATGAAATGACTCCAGTTGTTGTTAGTAAAAAGAACACACATGCAATGACACTGGTGGATCCATGTGTGGTCTCTAAAGAGAACACACATTTCAATGACACTGATGGATCCATATGTGGTATGTGAAAAGAACAGTCATAAAATGACTCTAGTTGTTGATAGTAAAAAGAACACAAATGCAATGACATTGGTGGATCCATAGGTGGTATGTGAAAAGAACACACATGCAATGACTCTGGTTGTTGTCAGTAAAAACAACACACATGCAATGACACTGGTGGATCCATGTGTGGTATCTGAAGTGAACACACATGCAATGACCCTAGTTGTTGTTAGTAAAAAGAGCACACATGCAATGACACTGGTGGATCCATAGGTGGATTGTGAAAAGAGCACACATAACATGACACTGGTGGATCCATATGTGTTATGCGAAAAGAACACACATGCAATGACCCCAGTTGTTGTTATTAAAAAAAGCACACATGCAATGACACTGGTGGATCCATATGTGGTATGTGAAAAGAACACACATTTCAATGACACTAGTTGTTCTTAGTAAAAAGAACACATGCAATGACACTGGAGGATCCATAGGTGGATTGTGAAAAGAACACCCATGCAATGACACTTTGGTGGATCCATATGTGGTATGTGAAAAGAACATACATTTCAATGACTCTGGTTGTTGTTAGTAAAAAGAACACACATGCAATGACACTGGTGGATCCATAGGTGGATCGTGAAAAGAGGACACATGTAATGACACTGGTGGATCCATGTGTGGTATGTGAAAAGAACACACATGCAATGACTCCAGTTGTTGTTAGTAAAAAGAACACACATGGAATGACACTGGTGGATCCATGTGTGGTCTCTGAAGAGAACACACATTTCAATGACACTAGTGGATCCATATGGGATATGTGAAAAGAACAGTCATGAAATGACTCCAGTTGTTGTTAGTAAAAAGAACACACATGCAATGACACTGGTGGATCCATAGGTGGATTGTGAAAAGAACACACATGCAATGATACTGGTGGATCCATGTGTGATCTCTTAAGAGAACAAACATGCAATGACCCCAGTTGTTGTTAGTAAAAAAAGCACACATGCAATGACACTGGTGGATCCATATGTGTTATGTGAAATGAACAGTCATGAAATGACTCCAGTTGTTGTTAGTAAAAAGAACACACATGCAATGACACTGGTGGATCCATAGGTGGTATGTGAAAAGAACACGCATGCAATGACTCTGGTTGTTGTTAGTAAAAAGAACACACATACAATGACACTGGTGCATCCATGTGTGGTCTCTGAAGAGAACACACATACAATGACTCTGGTTGTTGTTAGTAAAAAGAACACACATGCAATGACATTGGTGGATCCATGTGTGGCCTCTGAAGGGAACACACATGCAATGACCCTAGTTGTTGTTAGTAAAGAAAAGCACACATGCAATGACACTGGTGGATCCATATGTGGTATGTGAAAAGAACAGTCATGAAATGACTCCAAATGTTGTTAGTAAAAAGAACATAGATGCAATGACACTGGTGGATCCATAGGTGGTATGTGAAAAGAACACACATGCAATGACTCTGGTTGTTGTTAGTAAAAAGAACACACATGCAATGACACTGGTGGATCCATGTGTGGTCTCTGAAGAGAACACACATGCAATGACTCTGGTTGTTTATAGTAAAAAGAGCACACATGGAATGACACTGGTGGATCCATGTGTGGTCTTTGAAGAGAACACACATGCAATGACCCTAGTTGTTGTTAGTAAAAAAAGCACACATGCAATGACACTAGTGGATCCATGTGTGCTCTCTGAAGAGAACACACATTTCAATGACATTGGTGGATCCATATGTGGTATGTGAAAAGAACAGTCATGAAATGACTCCAGTTGTTGTTAGTAAAAAGAAGACACATGCAATGACACTGGTGGATCCATAGGTGGTATGTGAAAAGAACACACATGCAATGACTCTGGTTGTTGTTAGTAAAAAGAACACACATGCAATGACATCAGGTGGATCCATGTGTGGTCTCTGAAGAGAACACACATGCAATGACTCTGTTGTTTATAGTAAAAGAACACACATGCAATGACTCTGGTGGATCCTTAGGTGGATTGTGAAAAGAGCACACATACAATGACACTGGTAGATCCATATGTGGTATGTGAAAAGAACACACATTTCAATGACTGTGGTTGTTGTTAGTAAAAAGAACACACACGCAATGACACTGGTGGATCCATAGGTGGATTGTGAAAAGAGCACACATGCAATGACACTGGTGGATCCATATGTGGTATGTGAAAGAACACACATGCAATGACTCAGTTGTTGTTAGTAAAAGAACACACATGGAATGACACTGGTGGATCCATGTGTGGTCTCTGAAGAGAACAAACATTTCAATGACACTGGTGGATCCATATGTGGTATGCGAAAACAACACACATGCAATGACCCCGGTTGTTGTTATTAAAAAAAGCACACATGCAGTGACACTAGTGGATCCATATGTGGTATGTGAAAAGAACACACATTTCAATGACTGTAGTTGTTGTTAGTAAAAAGAACACGCATGCAATGACACTGGTGGATCCATAGGTGGATTGTGAAAAGAACACACATGCAATGACACTGGTGGATCCATATGTGGTATGTGAAAATAACACACATTTCAATGACTCTGGTTGTTGTTAGTAAAAAGAGCACACATGCAATGACACTGGTGGATCCATAGGTGGATCGTGAAAAGAGCACACATGCAATGACACTGGTGGATCCATGTGGGGTATGTGAAAAGAACACACATGCAATGACTCCAGTTGTTGTTAGTAAAAAGAACACACATGGAATGACACTGG
This sequence comes from Avena insularis, assembly GCA_023614405.1. Taxonomy (NCBI): domain Eukaryota; kingdom Viridiplantae; phylum Streptophyta; class Magnoliopsida; order Poales; family Poaceae; genus Avena; species Avena insularis. The sequence continues at coordinate 458,400,563 of CM042696.1, read as the reverse complement.
TGGATCCATGTGTGGTCTCTGAAGAGAACACACATTTCAATGACACTAGTGGATCCATATGGGATATGTGAAAAGAAAATTCATGAAATGACTCTAGTTGTTGTTAGTAAAAAGAACACACATGCAATGACACTGGTGGATCCATAGGTGGATTGTGAAAAGAACACACATGCAATGATACTGGTGGATCCATGTGTGATCTCTTAAGAGAACAAACATGCAATGACCCCAGTTGTTGTTAGTAAAAAAAGCACACATGCAATGACACTGGTGGATCCATATGTGTTATGTGAAATGAACAGTCATGAAATGACTCCAGTTGTTGTTAGTAAAAAGAACACACATGCAATGACACTGGTGGATCCATAGGTGGTATGTGAAAAGAACACGCATGCAATGACTCTGGTTGTTGTTAGTAAAAAGAACACACATACAATGACACTGGTGTATCCATGTGTGGTCTCTGAAGAGAACACACATACAATGACTCTGGTTGTTATTAGTAAAAAGAACACACATGCAATGACATTGGTGGATCCATGTGTGGCCTCTGAAGAGAACACACATGCAATGACCCCAGTTGTTGTTAGTAAAGAAAAGCACACATGCAATGACACTGGTGGATCCATATGTGGTATGTGAAAAGAACAGTCATGAAATGACTCCAAATGTTGTTAGTAAAAAGAACATAGATGCAATGACACTGGTGGATCCATAGGTGGTATGTGAAAAGAACACACATGCAATGACTCTGGTTGTTGTTAGTAAAAAGAACACACATGCAATGACACTGGTGGATCCATGTGTGGTCTCTGAAGAGAACACACATGCAATGACCCCAGTTGTTGTTAGTAAAAAAAGCACACATGCAATGACACTAGTGGATCCATGTGTGCTCTCTGAAGAGAACACACATTTCAATGACATTGGTGGATCCATATGTGGTATGTGAAAAGAACAGTCATGAAATGACTCTAGTTGTTGTTAGTAAAAAGAACACACATGCAATGACACTGGTGGATCCATAGGTGGTATGTGAAAAGAACACACATGCAATGACTCTGGTTGTTGTTAGTAAAAAGAACACACATGCAATGACACTGGTGGATCCATGTGTGGTCTCTGAAGAGAACACACATGCAATGACTCTGGTTGTTTATAGTAAAAAGAACACACATGCAATGACTCTGGTGGATCCTTAGGTGGATTGTGAAAAGAGCACACATACAATGACACTGGTAGATCCATATGTGGTATGTGAAAAGAACACACATTTCAATGACTGTGGTTGTTGTTAGTAAAAAGAACACACACGCAATGACACTGGTGGATCCATAGGTGGATTGTGAAAAGAGCACACATGCAATGACACTAGTGGATCCATGTGTGGTATGTGAAAAGAACACACATGCAATGACTCCAGTTGTTGTTAGTAAAAAGAACACACATGGAATGACACTGGTGGATCCATGTGTGGTCTCTGAAGAGAACACACATTTCAATGACACTGGTGGATCCATATGTGGTATGCGAAAACAACACACATGCAATGACCCCGGTTGTTGTTATTAAAAAAAGCACACATGCAGTGACACTAGTGGATCCATATGTGGTATGTGAAAAGAACACACATTTCAATGACTGTAGTTGTTGTTAGTAAAAAGAACACGCATGCAATGACCTTTGGTGGATCCATAGGTGGATTGTGAAAAGAACACACATGCAATGACACTGGTGGATCCATATGTGGTATGTGAAAATAACACACATTTCAATGACTCTGGTTGTTGTTAGTAAAAAGAGCACACATGCAATGACACTGGTGGATCCATAGGTGGATCGTGAAAAGAGCACACATGCAATGACACTGGTGGATCCATGTGTGGTATGTGAAAAGAACACACATGCAATGATTCCAGTTGTTGTTAGTAAAAAGAACACACATGGAATGACACTGGTGGATCCATGTGTGGTCTCTGAAGAGAACACACATTTCAATGACACTAGTGGATCCATATGGGATATGTGAAAAGAAAATTCATGAAATGACTCTAGTTGTTGTTAGTAAAAAGAACACACATGCAATGACACTGGTGGATCCATAGGTGGATTGTGAAAAGAACACACATGCAATGATACTGGTGGATCCATGTGTGATCTCTTAAGAGAACAAACATGCAATGACCCCAGTTGTTGTTAGTAAAAAAAGCACACATGCAATGACACTGGTGGATCCATATGTGTTATGTGAAATGAACAGTCATGAAATGACTCCAGTTGTTGTTAGTAAAAAGAACACACATGCAATGACACTGGTGGATCCATAGGTGGTATGTGAAAAGAACACGCATGCAATGACTCTGGTTGTTGTTAGTAAAAAGAACACACATACAATGACACTGGTGGATCCATGTGTGGTCTCTGAAGAGAACACACATACAATGACTCTGGTTGTTGTTAGTAAAAAGAACACACATGCAATGTCATTGGTGGATCCATGTGTGGCCTCTGAAGAGAACACACATGCAATGACCCCAGTTGTTGTTAGTAAAGAAAAGCACACATGCAATGACACTGGTGGATCCATATGTGGTATGTGAAAAGAACAGTCATGAAATGACTCCAATTGTTGCTAGTAAAAAGAACACAGATGCAATGACACTGGTGGATCCATAGGTGGTATGTGAAAAGAACACACATGCAATGACTCTGGTTGTTGTTAGTAAAAAGAACACACATGCAATGACACTGGTGGATCCATGTGTGGTCTCTGAAGAGAACACACATGCAATGACTCTGGTTGTTTATAGTAAAAAGAACACACATGCAATGACACTGGTGGATCCATGTGTGGTCTTTGAAGAGAACACACATGCAATGACCCCAGTTGTTGTTAGTAAAAAAAGCACACATGCAATGACACTGGTGGATCCATGTGTGGTCTCTGAAGAGAACACACATGGAATGACACTGGTGGATCCATGTGTGGTCTTTGAAGAGAACACACATGCAATGACCCCAGTTCTTGTTAGTAAAAAAAGCACACATGCAATGACACTGGTGGATCCATGTGTGCTCTCTGAAGAGAACACACATTTCAATGACATTGGTGGATCCATATGTGGTATGTGAAAAGAACAGTCACGAAATGACTCCAGTTGTTGTTACTAAAAAGAACACACATGCAATGACACTGGTGGATCCATAAGTAGTATGTGAAAAGAACACACATGCAATGTCTCTGGTTGTTTTTAGTAAAAAGAACACACATGCAATGACACTGGTGGATCCATGTGTGATCTCTGAAGTGAACACACATGCAATTACTCGGGTTGTTGTTAGTAAAAATAGCACACATGCAATGACACTAGGGGATCCATAGGTGGATTGTGAAAAGAGCACACATACAATGACACTGGTGGATCCATATGTGGTATGTGAAAAGAACACACATGCAATGACCCCAGTTGTTGTTAGTACAAAAAGCACACATGCAATGACACTGGTGGATCCATATGTGGTATGTGAAAAGAACACACATTTCAATGACTCTGGTTGTTGTTAGTAAAAAGAACACACATGCAATGACACTGGTGGATCCATAGGTGGATTGTGAAAAGAGCACACATGCAATGACATTGGTGGATCCATGCGTGGTATGTGAAAAGAACACACATGCAATGACTCCAGTTGTTGTTAGTAAAAAGAACACACATGCAATGACACTAGTGGATCCATGTCTGGTCTCTGAAGAGAAAACACATTTCAATGACACTGGTGGATCCATATGTGGTATGTGAAAAGAACAGTCATGAAATGACTCCAGTTGTTGTTAGTAAAAAGAACACACATGCAATGACACTGGTGGATCCATAGGTGGATTGTGAAAAGAACACACATGCAATGACACTGGTGGATCCATGTGTGGTCTCTGAAGAGAACACACATGCAATGAGCCCAGTTGTTGTTAGTAAAAAAAAGCACACATGCAATGACACTTGTGGATCCATATGTGGTATGTGAAAAGAACAGTCATGAAATTGACTCTAGTTGTTGTTAGTAAAAAGAACACACATGCAATGACACTGGTGAATCCATAGGTGGTATGTGAAAAGAACACACATGCTATGACTGTGGTTGTTGTTAGTTAAAAGAACACACATGCAATGACACTGGTGGATCCATGTGTGGTCTCTGAAGCGAACACACATGCAATGACCCTAGTTGTTGTTAGTAAAAAAAGCAAACATGCAATGACACTGGTGGATCCATACGTGGTATGTGAAAAGAATAGTCATGAAATGACTCAAGTTGTTCTTAGTAAAAAGAACACTCATGCAATGACACTGGTGGATCCATAGGTGCTATGTGAAAAGAACACACATGCAATGACTATGGTTGTTGTTAGTAAAAAGAACACACATGCAATGACACTGGTGGATCCATAGCTGGATTGTGAAAAGAACACACCTGCAATGACACTGGTGGATCCATGTGTGGTCTCTAAAGAGAACACACAAGAAATGACACCAGTTGTTGTTAGTAAAAAAAGAACACATGCAATGACATTGGTGGATCCATGTGTGGTATGTGAAAAGAACAGTCATGAAATGACTCCAGTTGTTGTTAGTAAAAAGAACACACATGCAATGACACTGGTGGATCCATAGGTGGTATGTGAAAAGAACACGCATGCAATGACTCTGGTTGTTGTTAGTAAAAAGAACACACATGCAACTGGTGGATCCATGTGTGGTCTCTAAAGAGAACACACATATAATGACTCTGGTTGTTGATAGTAAAAAGAACACACATGCAATGACACTAGTGGATCAATGTGTGGTCTCTGAAGAGAACACACCTGCAATGACCCTAGTTGTTGTTAGTAAAAAAAGCACACATGCAATGACACTGGTGGATCCATATGTGGTATGTGAAAAGAACAGTCATGAAATGACTCCAGTTGTTGTTAGTAAAAAGAACACACATGCAATGACATTGGTGGATCCATAGGTGGTATGTGAAAATAACACGCATGCAATGACTCTGGTTGTTGTTACTAAAAATAACACACATACAATGACACTGGTGGATCCATGTGTGGTCTCTAAAGAGAACACACATACAATGACGCTGGTTGTTGTTAGTAAAAAGAACACACATGCAATGACACTGGTGGATCCATGTGTGGCCTCTGAAGAGAACACACATGCAATGACCCCAGTTGTTGTTAGTAAAGAAAAGCACACATGCAATGACACTGGTGGATCCATATGTGGTATGTGAAAAGAACAGTCATGAAATGACTCCAGTTGTTGTTAGTAAAAAGAACACACATGCAATGACACTGGTGGATCCATAGGTGGTATGTGAAAAGAACACACATGCAATGACTCTGGTTGTTGTTAGTAAAAATAACACACATGAAATGACACTGGTGGATCCATGTGTGGTCTCTTAAGAGAACACACATGCAATGACTCTGGTTGTTGTTAGTAAAAAAGTACACATGCAATGACACTAGTGGATCCATGTGTGTCCTCTGAAGAGAACACACATTTCAATGACATTGGTGGATCCATATGTGGTATGTGAAAAGAACAGTCATGAAATGACTCCAGTTGTTGTTAGTAAAAAGAACACACATGCAATGACACTGGTGGATCCATAGGTGGTATGTGAAAAGAACACACATGCAATGACTCTGGTTGTTGTTAGTAGAAAGAACACACATGCAATGACACTGGTGGATCCATGTGTGGTCTCTGAAGTGAACACACATGCAATTACTCTGGTTGTTGTTAGTAAAAAGAGCATACATGCAATGACACTAGTGGATCCATAGGTGGATTGTGAAAAGAGCACACATACAATGACACTGGTGGATCCATATGTGGTATGTGAAAAGAACACACATGCAATGACCCAAGTTGTTGTTAGTCAAAAAAGCACACATGCAATGACACTGGTGGATCCATATGTGGTATGTGAAAAGAACACACATTTCAATGACTCTGGTTGTTGTTAGTAAAAAGAACACACATGCAATGACACTGGTGTATCCATATGTGGTATGTGAAAAGAACACACATGCAATAACCCCAATTGTTGTTAGTAAAAAAGCACACATGCAATGACACATGTGGATCCATATGTGGTATGTGAAAAGAACACACATTTCAATGACTCTGGTTGTTGTTAGTAAAAAGAACACACATGCAATGACACTGGTGGATCCATAGGTGGATTGTGAAAATAGCACACATGCAATGACACTGGTGGATCCATGTGTGGTATGTGAAAAGAACACACATGCAATGAATCGAGTTGTTGTTAGTAAAAAGAACACACATGCAATGACACACGTGGATCCATGTGTGGTCTCTAAAGAGAACACACATTCCAATGACTCTGGTTGTTGTTAGTAAAAAGAACACACATGCAATGACACTGGTGGATCCATATGTGGTCTCTGAAGAGAACAGACATGCAATGACTGGTTGTTGTTAGTAAAAAGAGCACACATGCAATGACAGTGGTGGATCCATAGGTGGATTGTGAAAAGAGCACACATACAATGACACTGGTGGATCCATATGTGGTATGTGAAAAGAACACACATGCAATGACCCTAGTTGTTGTTAATAAAAAAAGCACACATGCAATGACACTGGTGGATCCATATGTGGTATGTGAAACGAACACACATTTCAATGACTCTGGTTGTTGTTAGTAAAAAGACCACACATGCAATGACACTGGTGGATACATAGGTGGATTATGAAAAGAGCACACATGCAATGACACTGGTGGATCCATGTGTGGTATGTGAAAAGAACACACATGCAATGACTCCAGTTGTTGTTAGTAAAAATAACACACATGCAATGACACTAGTGGATCCATGTCTGGTGTCTGAAGAGAACACACATTTCAATGACACTGGTGGATCCATATGTGGTATGTGAAAAGAACAGTCATGAAATGACTCTAGTGGTTGTTAGTAAAAAGAACACACATGCAATGACACTGGTGGATCCATAGGTGGTATGTGAAAAGAACACACATGCTATGACTCTGGTTGTTGTTAGTAAAAAGAACACACATGTAATGACACTGGTGGATCCATGTGTGGTCTCTCAAGAGAACACACATGCAATGACCCTAGTTGTTGTTAGTAAAAAAAGCACACATGCAATGACACTGGTGTATCCATATGTGGTATGTGAAAAAAACAGTCATGAAATGACTCCAGTTGTTCTTAGTAAAAAGAACACACATGCAATGACACTGCTGGATCCATAGGTGGTATGTGAAAAGAACACACATGCAATGACTCTGGTTGTTGTTAGTAAAAAGTACACACATGCAATGACACTGTTGGATCCATGTGTGGTATGTGAAAAGAACACACATGCAATGACTCTAGTTGTTGTTAGTAAAAAGAACACACATGCAATGACACTGGTGGATCCATGTGCGGTCTCTGAAGAGAACACACATTTCAATGACACTAGTGGATCCATATGTGTTATGTGAAAAGAACAGTCATGAAATGACTCCAGTTGTTGTTATCAAAAAGAACACACATGCAATGACAGTGGTGGATCCATAGGTGGTATGTGAAACGAACACACATGCAATGACTCTGGTTGTTGTTAGTAAAAAGAACACACATGCAATGACACTGGTGGATCCATGTGTGGTCTCTGAAGAGAACACACATGCAATGACTCTGGTTGTTGTTAGTAAAATTAGCACACATGCAATGACACTGGTGGATCCATAGGTGGATTGTGAAAAGAGCACACATGCCATGACACTGGTGGATCCATGTGTGGTATGTGAAAAAAACACACATGCAATGACTCCAGTTGTTGTTAGTAAAAAGAACACACATGCAATGACACTGGTGGATCCATGTGTGGTCTCTGAAGAAAACACACATTTGAATGACACTGGTGGATCCATATGTGGTATGTGAAAAGAACAGTCATGAAATGACTCTAGTTGTTGTTAGTAAAAAGAACACACATGCAATGACACTGGTGGATCCATAGGTGGATTGTGAAAATAGCACACATGCAATGACACTGGTGGATCCATGTGTGGTATGTGAAAAGAACACACATGCAATGACTCGAGTTGGTATTAGTAAAAAGAACACACATGCAATGACACACGTGGATCCATGTGTGGTCTCTGAAGAGAACACACATTTCAATGACATTGGTGGATCCATATGTGGTATGTGAAAAGAACAGTCATGAAATGACTCCAATTGTTGTTAGTAAAAAGAACACACATGCAATGACACTGATCCATAGGTGGATTGTGAAAAGAACACACATGCAATGACACTGGTGGATCGATGTGTGGTATTTGAAGAGAACACACATGCAATGACCCTAGTTGTTGTTAGTAAAAAAAGCACACATGCAATGACACTTGTGGAACCATATGTGGTATGTGAAAAGAACAGTCATGAAATGACTCCAGTGGTTTTAGTAAAAAGAACACACATGCAATGACACTGGTGGATCCATAGGTGGTATGTGAAAAGAACACACATGCTATGACTCTGGTTGTTGTTAGTAAAAAGAACACACATGTAATGACACTGGTGGATCCATGTGTGGTCTCTGAAGAGAACACACATGCAATGACCCTAGTTGTTGTTAGTAAAAAAAAGCACACATGCAATGACACTAGTGTATCCATATGTGGTATGTGAAAAGAACAGTCATGAAATGACTCCAGTTGTTCTTAGTAAAAAGAACACACATGCAATGACACTAGTGGATCCATAGGTGGTATGTGAAAATAACACACATGCAATGACTCTGGTTGTTGTTAGTAAAAAGTACACACATGCAATGACACTGGTGGATCCATGTGTGGTATGTGAAAAGAACACACATGCAATGACTCTAGTTGTTGTTAGTAAAAAGAACACACATGCAATGACACTGGTGGATCCATGTGTGGTCTCTGAAGAAAACACACATTTCAATGACACTGGTGGATCCATATGTGTTATGTGAAAAGAACAGTCATGAAATTACTCCAGTTGTTGTTAGTAAAAAGAACATACATGCAGTGACAGTGGTGGATCCATAGGTGGTATGTGAAACAAACACACATGCAATGACTCTGGTTGTTGTTAGTAAAAAGAACACACATGCAATGACACTGGTGGATCCATGTGTGGTCTCTGAAGAGAACACACATTCAATGACTCTAGTTGTTGTTAGTAAAAAGAGCACACATGCAATGACACTGGTGGATCCATAGGTGGATTGTGAAAAGAGCACACATGCAATGACACTGGTGGATCCATGTGTGGTATGTGAAAAGAACACACATGCAATGACTCGAGTTGTTGTTAGTAAAAAGAACACACATGCAATGACACTGGTGGATCCATGTGTGGTCTCTGAAGAAAACACACATTTGAATGACACTGGTGGATCCATATGTGGTATGTGAAAAGAACAGTCATGAAATGACTCTAGTTGTTGTTAGTAAAAAGAACACACATGCAATGACACTGGTGGATCCATAGGTGGATTGTGAAAATAGGACACATGCAATGACACTGGTGGATCCATGTGTGGTATGTGAAAAGAACACACATGCAATGACTCGAGTTGGTATTAGTAAAAAGAACACACATGCAATGACACACGTGGATCCATGTGTGGTCTAGGAAGAGAACACACATTTCAATGACATTGGTGGATCCATATGTGGTATGTGAAAAGAACAGTCATGAAATGACTCCAATTGTTGTTAGTAAAAAGAACACACATGCAATGACACTGATCCATAGGTGGATTGTGAAAAGAACACACATGCAATGAAACTGATGGATCCATGTGTGGTATTTGAAGAGAACACACATGCAATGACCCTAGTTGTTGTTAGTAAAAAAAGCACACATGCAATGACACTTGTGGATCCATATGTGGTATGTGAAAAGAACAGTCATGAAATGACTCCAGTGGTTGTTAGTAAAAAGAACACACATGCAATGACACTGGTGGATCCATAGGTGGTATGTGAAAAGAACACACATGCTATGACTCTGGTTGTTGTTAGTAAAAAGAACACACATGTAATGACACTGGTGGATCCATGTGTGGTCTCTGAAGAGAACACACATGCAATGACCCTAGTTGTTGTTAGTAAAAAAAAGCACACATGCAATGACACTAGTGTATCCATATGTGGTATGTGAAAAGAACAGTCATGAAATGACTCCAGTTGTTCTTAGTAAAAAGAACACACATGCAATGACAATAGTGGATCCATAGGTGGTATGTGAAAATAACACACATGCAATGACTCTGGTTGTTGTTAGTAAAAAGTACACACATGCAATGACACTAGTGGATCCATGTGTGGTATGTGAAAAGAACACACATGCAATGACTCTAGTTGTTGTTAGTAAAAAGAACACACATGCAATGACACTGGTGGATCCATGTGTGGTCTCTGAAGAAAACACACATTTCACTGACACTAGTGGATCCATATGTGTTATGTGAAAAGAACAGTCATGAAATTACTCCAGTTGTTGTTAGTAAAAAGAACACACATGCAATGACAGTGGTGGATCCATAGGTGGTATGTGAAACAAACACACATGCAATGACTCTGGTTGTTGTTAGTAAAAAGAACACACATGCAATGACACTGGTGGATCCATGTGTGGTCTCTGAAGAGAACACACATTCAATGACTCTAGTTGTTGTTAGTAAAAAGAGCACACATGCAATGACACTGGTGGATCCATAGGTGGATTGTGAAAAGAGCACACATGCAATGACACTGGTGGATCCATGTGTGGTATGTGAAAAGAAAACACATGCAATGACTCGATTTGTTGTTAGTAAAAAGAACACACATGCAATGACACTGGTGGATCCATGTGTGGTCTCTGAAGAAAACACACAATTGAATGACACTGGTGGATCCATATGTGGTATGTGAAAAGAACAGTCATGAAATGACTCTAGTTGTTGTTAGTAAAAAGAACACATATGCAATGACACTGGTGGATCCATAGGTGGATTGTGAAAAGAACACACCTGCAATGACATTGGTGGATCCATGTGTGGTCTCTGAAGATAACACACACGCAATGACCCCAGTTGTTGTTAGTAAAAAAAGCACACATGCAATGACACTGGTGGAGCCATATGTGGTATGTGAAAAGAACAGTCATGAAATGACTCCACTTTTTGTTAGTAAAAAGAACACACATGCAATGACACTGGTGGATCCATAGGTGGTATGTGAAAAGAACACGCATGCAATGACTCTGGTTGTTGTTAGTAAAAAGAACACACATGCAATGACACTGGTGGATCCATGTGTGGTCTCTGAAGAGAACACACATATAATGACTCTGGTTGTTGTTAGTGAAAAGAACACACATGCAATGACACTAGTGGATCCATGTGTGGTCTCTAAAGAGAACACACATGATATGACCCCAGTTGTTGTTAGTAAAAAAAAAGCACTCATGCAATGACACTGGTGGATCCATATGTGGTATGTGAAAAGAACAGTCATGAAATGACTCCAGTTGTTGTTAGTAAAAAGAACACACATGCAATGACACTGGTGGATCCATAGGTGGTACGTGAAAAGAACACACATGCAATGACTCTGGTTGTTGTTAGTAAAAAGAACACACATGCAATAACACTGGTGGATCCATGTGTGGTCTCTAAAGAGAACACACATGCAATGACTCTGGTTGTTATTAGTAAAAAGAGCACACATGCAATGACACTAGTGGATCCATGTGTGCTCTCCGAAGAGAACACACATGCAATGACCCCAGTTGTTGTTAATAAAAAAACACACATGCAATGACACTGGTGGATCCATGTGTGCTCTCTAAAGAGAACACACATTTCAATGACACTGGTGGATCCATATGTGGTATGTGAAAAGAACAGTCATGAAATGACTCCAATTGTTGTTAGTAAATAGAACACACATGCAATGACACTGGTGGATCCATAGGTGGTATGTGAAAAGAACACACATGCAATGACTCTGGTTGTTGTTAAAAAAAAGAACACACATGCAATAACACTGGTGGATCCATGTGTGGCCTCTGAAGAGAACACACATGCAGTGACTCTAGTTGTTGTTAGTAAAAAGAGCACACATGCAATGACATTGGTGGATCCACAGGTGGATTGTGAAAAGAGCACACATACAATGACACTGGTGGATCCATATGTGGTATGTGAAAAGAACACACATGAAAGGACCCCAGTTGTTGTTAGTAAAAAAGCACACATGCAATGACACTGGTGGATCCATATGTGGTATGTGAAAAGAACACACATTTCAATGACTCTGATTGTTTTTAGTAAAAAGAACACACATGCAATGACATTGGTGGATCCATGTGTGGTCTCTGAAGAGAACACACATTTCAATGACACTAGTGGATCCATATGTGGTATGTGAAAAGAACAGTCATGAAATGACTCCAGTTGTTGTTAGTAAAAAGAAGACACATGCAATGACACTGGTGGATCCATAGGTGGCTGGTGTATCCATAGGTGGATTGTGAAAAGAGCACACATGCAATGACACTGGTGGATCGATGTGTGGTATGTGAAAAGAACACACATGCAATGACTCCAGTTGTTGTTAGTAAAAAGAACACACATGCAATGACACTGGTGGATCCATGTGTGGTCTCTGAAGAGAACACACATTTCAATGACACTAGTGGATCCATATGTGGTATGTGGAAAGAACAGTCATGAAATGACTGCAGTTGTTGTTAGTAAAAAGAACACACATGCAATGACACTGGTGGATCCATATGTTGTATGTGAAAGGAACAATCATGAAATGACCCCGGTTGTTGGTAGTAAAAAGAACACACATGCAATGACACTGGTGGATCCATAGGTGGTATGTGAAAAGAACACACATGCAATGACTCTTGTTGTTGTTAGTAAAAAGAACACACATGCAATGACACTGGTGGATCCATGTGTGGTCTCTGAAGAGAACACACATAGAATGACTCTGATTGTTGTTAGTAAATAGAACACACATGCAATGACACTAGTGGCTGAATGTGTGGTCTCTAAAGAGAACAGACATGCAATGGCCTTGATTGTTGCTAGTAAAAAGAACACACATGCAATGACACTGGTGGGTCCATACAAGGTATTTGGAAAGAATAGTCATGAAATGAATCCAGTTGTTGTTAGTAAAAAGAACACACATGCAATGACACTGGTGGATCCATAGGTGGATTGTGAAAAGAGCACACATGCAATGACACTGGTGGATCCATGTGTGGTATGTGAAAATAACACACATGCAATGACTCCAGTTGTTGTTAGTAAAAAGAACACACATGCAATGACACTGGTGGATCCATGTGTGGTCTCTGAAGAGAACACACATTTCAATGACACCGGTAGATCGATATGTGGTATGTGAAAAGAAAAGTCATGAAATGACTCTAGTTGTTGTTAGTAAAAAGAACACACATGCAATGACATTGGTGGATCCATGTGTGGTCCCTGAAGAGAACACACATGCAATGACTCTGGTTGTTGTTAGTAAAAAGAACACACATGCAATGACACTGGTGGATCCATGTGTGGTCTCTGAAGAAAACACACATTTCACTGACACTAGTGGATCCATATGTGTTATGTGAAAAGAACAGTCATGAAATTACTCCAGTTGTTGTTAGTAAAAAGAACACACATGCAATGACAGTGGTGGATCCATAGGTGGTATGTGAAACAAACACACATGCAATGACTCTGGTTGTTGTTAGTAAAAAGAACACACATGCAATGACACTGGTGGATCCATGTGTGGTCTCTGAAGAGAACACACATTCAATGACTCTAGTTGTTGTTAGTAAAAAGAGCACACATGCAATGACACTGGTGGATCCATAGGTGGATTGTGAAAAGAGCACACATGCAATGACACTGGTGGATCCATGTGTGGTATGTGAAAAGAAAACACATGCAATGACTCGATTTGTTGTTAGTAAAAAGAACACACATGCAATGACACTGGTGGATCCATGTGTGGTCTCTGAAGAAAACACACAATTGAATGACACTGGTGGATCCATATGTGGTATGTGAAAAGAACAGTCATGAAATGACTCTAGTTGTTAGTAAAAAGAACACATATGCAATGACTGGTGGATCCATAGGTGGATTGTGAAAGAACACACTGCAATGACATTGGTGGATCCATGTGTGGTCTCTGAAGATAACACACACGCAATGACCCCAGTTGTTGTTAGTAAAAAAAGCACACATGCAATGACACTGGTGGAGCCATATGTGGTATGTGAAAAGAACAGTCATGAAATGACTCCACTTTTTGTTAGTAAAAAGAACACACATGCAATGACACTGGTGGATCCATAGGTGGTATGTGAAAAGAACACGCATGCAATGACTCTGGTTGTTGTTAGTAAAAAGAACACACATGCAATGACACTGGTGGATCCATGTGTGGTCTCTGAAGAGAACACACATATAATGACTCTGGTTGTTGTTAGTGAAAAGAACACACATGCAATGACACTAGTGGATCCATGTGTGGTCTCTAAAGAGAACACACATGATATGACCCCAGTTGTGGTTCGTAAAAAAAAGCACTCATGCAATGACCTGGTGGATCCATATGTGGTATGTGAAAAACAGTCATGAAATGACTCCAGTTGTTGTTATTATTAAGAACACACATTAAATGACACTTGTGGATCCATATGTGGTACGTGAAAAGAACACACATGCAATGACTCTGGTTGTTGTTAGTAAAAAGAACACACATGCAATAACACTGGTGGATCCATGTGTGGTCTCTAAAGAGAACACACATGCAATGACTCTGGTTGTTATTAGTAAAAAGAGCACACATGCAATGACACTAGTGGATCCATGTGTGCTCTCCGAAGAGAACACACATGCAATGACCCCAGTTGTTGTTAATAAAAAAACACACATGCAATGACACTGGTGGATCCATGTGTGCTCTCTAAAGAGAACACACATTTCAATGACACTGGTGGATCCATATGTGGTATGTGAAAAGAACAGTCATGAAATGACTCCAATTGTTGTTAGTAAATAGAACACACATGCAATGACACTGGTGGATCCATAGGTGGTATGTGAAAAGAACACACATGCAATGACTCTGGTTGTTGTTAAAAAAAAGAACACACATGCAATAACACTGGTGGATCCATGTGTGGCCTCTGAAGAGAACACACATGCAGTGACTCTAGTTGTTGTTAGTAAAAAGAGCACACATGCAATGACATTGGTGGATCCACAGGTGGATTGTGAAAAGAGCACACATACAATGACACTGGTGGATCCATATGTGGTATGTGAAAAGAACACACATGAAAGGACCCCAGTTGTTGTTAGTAAAAAAGCACACATGCAATGACAACGGTGGATCCATATGTGGTATGTGAAAAGAACACACATTTCAATGACTGATTGTTTTAGTAAAAGAACACACATGCAATGACATTGGTGGATCCATGTGTGGTCTCTGAAAGAACACACATTTCAATGACACTAGTGGATCCATATGTGGTATGTGAAAAGAACAGTCATGAAATGACTCCAGTTGTTGTTAGTAAAAAGAAGACACATGCAATGACACTGGTGGATCCATAGGTGGCTGGTGTATCCATAGGTGGATTGTGAAAAGAGCACACATGCAATGACACTGGTGGATCGATGTGTGGTATGTGAAAAGAACACACATGCAATGACTCCAGTTGTTGTTAGTAAAAAGAACACACATGCAATGACACTGGTGGATCCATGTGTGGTCTCTGAAGAGAACACACATTTCAATGACACTAGTGGATCCATATGTGGTATGTGGAAAGAACAGTCATGAAATGACTGCAGTTGTTGTTAGTAAAAAGAACACACATGCAATGACACTGGTGGATCCATATGTTGTATGTGAAAGGAACAATCATGAAATGACCCCGGTTGTTGGTAGTAAAAAGAACACACATGCAATGACACTGGTGGATCCATAGGTGGTATGTGAAAAGAACACACATGCAATGACTCTTGTTGTTGTTAGTAAAAAGAACACACATGCAATGACACTGGTGGATCCATGTGTGGTCTCTGAAGAGAACACACATAGAATGACTCTGATTGTTGTTAGTAAATAGAACACACATGCAATGACACTAGTGGCTGAATGTGTGGTCTCTAAAGAGAACAGACATGCAATGACGCCAGTTGTTGCTAGTAAAAAAGCACACATGCAATGACACTGGTGGGTCCATACAAGGTATTTGGAAAGAATAGTCATGAAATGAATCCAGTTGTTGTTAGTAAAAAGAACACACATGCAATGACACTGGTGGATCCATAGGTGGATTGTGAAAAGAGCACACATGCAATGACACTGGTGGATCCATGTGTGGTATGTGAAAATAACACACATGCAATGACTCCAGTTGTTGTTAGTAAAAAGAACACACATGCAATGACACTGGTGGATCCATGTGTGGTCTCTGAAGAGAACACACATTTCAATGACACCGGTAGATCGATATGTGGTATGTGAAAAGAAAAGTCATGAAATGACTCTAGTTGTTGTTAGTAAAAAGAACACACATGCAATGACATTGGTGGATCCATGTGTGGTCCCTGAAGAGAACACACATGCAATGACTCTGGTTGTTGTTAGTAAAAAGAGCACACATGCAATGACACTGGTGGATCCACAGGTGGATTGTGAAAAGAGCTCACATACAATGACACTAGTGGATCCATATGTGGTATGTGAAAAGAACACACATGCAATGACCCCAGATGTTGTTAGTAAAAAAAGCACACATGCAATGACACTGGTGGATCCATATGTGGTCTCGGAAGAGAACACACATTTCAATGACACTAGAGTATCCATAAGTGGTATGTGAAAAGAACAGTCATGAAATGAATCCAGTTGTTGTTACTAAAAAGAACACACATGCAATGACAGTGGTGGATCCATAGGTGGATTGTGAAAAGAACGCACATGCAATGACACTGGTGGATCCATGTGTGGTCTCTGAAGAGAACACACATGCAATGACCCCAGTTGTTGTTAGTAAAAAAAAGCACACATGCAATGACACTTGTGGATCCATATGTGGTATGTGAAAAGAACAGTCATGAAATGACTCCACTTGTTATTAGTAAAAAAACACACATGCAATGACACTGGTGGATCCATAGGTGGTATGTGAAAAGAACACACATGCAATGACTCTGGTTGTTGGTAGTAAAAAGAACACACATGCAATGACACTGCTGGATCCATGTGTGGTCCCTCAAGAGAACACACATGCACTGACCCCAATTGTTTTTAGTAAAAAAAAGCGCAATGACACTGGTGGATCCATACGTGGTATGTGAAAAGAACAGTCATGAAATGACTCCAGTTGTTGTTAGTAAAAAGAACGCATGCAATGACATCAGTGGATCCATGTGGTCTCGAAGAGAACACATATAATGACTCTGGTTGTTGTTAGTAAAAAGAACACACATGCAATGACACTGGTGGATCCATGTGTGGTCTCTGAACAGAACACACATGCAATGATCCCAGTTGTTGTTAGTAAAAAAGCACACATGCAATGACACTGGTGGATCCATACGTGGTATGTGAAAAGAACAGTCATGAAATGACTCCAGTTGTTGTTAGTAAAAAGAACACACATGCAATGACACTTGTGAATCCATAGGTGGATTGTGAAAAGAGCACACATGCAATGACACTGGTGGATCCATGTGTGGTATGTGAAAAGACCACACATGCAATGACTCCAGTTGTTGTTAGTAAAAAGAACACACATGCAATGACACTGGTGGATCCGTGTGTGATCTCTGAAGAGAACACACATTTCAATAACACTAGGGGATCCATATTTGGTATGTGAAAAGAACAGTCATGAAATGACTCCAGTTGTTGTTAGTAAAAAGAACACACATGCAATGACACTGGTGGATCCATCGGTGGTATGTGAAAAGAACACACATGCAATGACTCTGGTTGTTGTTAGTAAAAAGAACACACATGCAATGACACTGGTGGATCCATGTGTGGTCTCTGAAGAGAACACACATGCAATGACTCTGGTTGTTGTTAGTAAAAAGGGAACACATGGAATGACACGGGTGGTTCCATAGGTGGATTGTGAAAAGAACACACATGCAATGACACTAGTGGATCCATGTGTGGTCTCTGAAGAGAATACACATGCAATGACTCCAGTTGTTGTTAGTAAAAAGAACACACATGCAATGACACTAGTGGATCCATGTGTGGTCTCTGAAGAGAACACACATTTCAATGACACTAGTGGATCCATATGTGGTATGTGAAAAGAACAGTCATGAAATGACTGCAGTTGTTGTTAGTAAAAAGAACACACATGCAATGACACTGGTGGATCCATATGTTGTATGTGAAAGGAACAATCATGAAATGACCCCAGTTGTTGTTAGTAAAAAGAACACACATGCAATGACACTGGTGGATCCATAGGTGGTATGTGAAAAGAACACACATGCAATGACTCTTGTTGTTGTTAGTAAAAAGAACACACATGCAATGACACTGGTGGATCCATGTGTGGTCTCTGAAGAGAACACACATAGAATGACTCTGATTGTTGTTAGTAAATAGAACACACATGCAATGACACTAGTGGATGAATGTGTGGTCTCTAAAGAGAACACACATGCAATGACCCCAGTTGTTGCTAGTAAAAAAGCACACATGCAATGACACTGGTGGATCCATACAAGGTATTTGGAAAGAACAGTCATGAAATGACTCCAGTTGTTGTTAGTAAAAAGAACACACATGCAATGACACTGGTGGATCCATAGGTGGATTGTGAAAAGAGCACACATGCAATGACACTGGTGGATCCATGTGTGGCATGTGAAAAATACACACATGCAATGACTCCAGTTGTTGTTAGTAAAAAGAACACACATGCAATGACACTGGTGGATCCATGTGTGGTCTCTGAAGAGAACACACATTTTAATGACACCGGTGGATCGATATGTGGTATGTGAAAAGAAAAGTCATGAAATGACTCCAGTTGTTGTTAGTAAAAAGAACACACATGCAATGACATTGGTGGATCCATGTGTGGTCCCTGAAGAGAACACATGCAATGACTCTTGTTGTTAGTAAAAGAGCACACATGCAATGACACTGGTGGATCCACAGGTGGATTGTGAAAAGAGCACACATACAATGACACTAGTGGATCCATATGTGGTATGTGAAAAGAACACACATGCAATGACCCCAGTTGTTGTTAGTAAAAAAAGCACACATGCAATGACACTGGTGGATCCATATGTGGTCTCGGAAGAGAACACACATTTCAATGACACTAGAGTATCCATATGTGGTATGTGAAAAGAACAGTCATGAAATGAATCCAGTTGTTGTTACTAAAAGAACACACATGCAATGCAGTGGTGGATCCATAGGTGGATTGTGAAAAGAACGCACATGCAATGACATTTGGTGGATCCATGTGTGGTCTCTGAAGAACACACATGCAATGACCTAGTTGTTGTTAGTAAAAAAAGCACACATGCAATGACACTTGTGGATCCATATGTGGTATGTGAAAAGAACAGTCATGAAATGACTCCACTTGTTATTAGTAAAAAAACACACATGCAATGACACTGGTGGATCCATAGGTGGTATGTGAAAAGAACACACATGCAATGACTCTGGTTGTTGGTAGTAAAAAGAACACACATGCAATGACACTGCTGGATCCATGTGTGGTCCCTCAAGAGAACACACATGCACTGACCCCAATTGTTTTTAGTAAAAAAAAGCACACACGCAATGACACTGGTGGATCCATATGTGGTATGTGAAAAGAACAGTCATGAAATGACTCCAGTTGTTATTAGTAAAAAGAGCACATGCAATTTGGTGGATCCATGTGTGGTCTCTGAAGAGAACACACATATAATGACTCTGGTTGTTGTTAGTAAAAAGAACACACATGCAATGACACTGGTGGATCCATGTGTGGTCTCTGAACAGAACACACATGCAATGATCCCAGTTGTTGTTAGTAAAAAAGCACACATGCAATGACCTTTGGTGGATCCATCATTGGTATGTGAAAAGAACAGTCATGAAATGACTCGTTGTTGTTAGTAAAAGAACACACATGCAATGACACTTGTGAATCCATAGGTGGATTGTGAAAAGAGCACACATGCAATGACACTGGTGGATCCATGTGTGGTATGTGAAAAGACCACACATGCAATGACTCCAGTTGTTGTTAGTAAAAAGAACACACATGCAATGACACTGGTGGATCCGTGTGTGATCTCTGAAGAGAACACACATTTCAATAACACTAGGGGATCCATATTTGGTATGTGAAAAGAACAGTCATGAAATGACTCCAGTTGTTGTTAGTAAAAAGAACACACATGCAATGACACTGGTGGATCCATCGGTGGTATGTGAAAAGAACACACATGCAATGACTCTGGTTGTTGTTAGTAAAAAGAACACACATGCAATGACACTGGTTGTTGTTAGTAAAAAGAGAACACATGCAATGACACGGGTGGATCCATAGGTGGGTTGTGAAAAGAACACACATGCAATGACACTGGTGGATCCATGTGTGGTCTTTGAAGAGAACACACATGCAATGGCTCCAGTTGTTGTTAGTAAAAAGAACACACATGCAATGACACTGGTGGATCCATGTGTGGTCTCTGAAGAGAACACACATTTCAATGACTCCGGTTGTTGTTAGTAAAAAGAACACACATGCAATCACACTGGTGGATCCATAGGTGGATTGTGAAAAGAGAAGACCTACAATGACACTGGTGGATCCATGTGTGGTATCTGAAAAAAACACACATGCAATGACTCTAGTTGTTGTTAGTAAAAAGAACACAGATGCAATGAAACTGGTGGATCCATGTGTGGTGTCTGAAGAGAACACACATTTCGATGACACTGGTGGATCTATGTGTGGTCTCTGAAGAGAACACACATGCAATGACTCAGTTGTTGTTAGTAAAAGAGCACAGATGCAATGACCCTTGGGTATCCATAGGTGTATTGTGAAAAGAACACCCATGCAATGACACTGGTGGATCCATGTGTGGTCTCTGAAGACAACACACATGCAATGACCCTAGTTGTTGTTAGTAAAAAAAGCACACATGCAATGACACTAGTGGATCTATATGTGTATGTGAAAAGAACAGTCACGAAATGACTCTAGTTGTTGTTAGTAAAAAGAACACACATGCAATGACACTATGCAATGACTCTGGTTGTTGTTAGTAAAAAGAATACACATGCAATGATACTGGTGGATCTATGTGTGGTCTCTGAATAGAACACACATGCAATAACCCCAGTTGTTATTAGTAAAAAAAAGCACACATGCAATGACACTGGTGGATCCATATGTGGTATGTGAAAAGAACAGTCATGAAATGACTCCAGTTGTTGTTAGTAAAAAGAACACACATGCAATGACACTGGTGGATTCATAGGTGGTATGTGAAATGAACACACATGCAATGACTTTGGTTGTTGTTAGTAAAAAGAACACACATGCAATGACACTGGTAGATCCATGTGTGGTCTCTGAAGAGAACACACATATAATGACTCTAGTTGTTGTTAGTAAATAGAACACACATGCAATGACACTAGTGGATCCATGTATGGTCTCTGAAGAGAACACACATGCAAGGACCCCAGTTGTTGTTAGTAAAAAAAAGCACACATGCAATGACACTGGTGGATCCATACAAGGTATGTGAAAAAAACAGTCATGAAATGACTCCAGTTGCTGTTAGTAAAAAGAACACACATGCAATGACACTGGTGGATCCATAGGTGGATTGTGAAAAGAGCACACATGCAATGACACTGGTGGATCCATAGGTGGTATGTGAAAAGAACACACATGCAATGACTCTTGTTGTTGTTAGTAAAAAGAACACACATGCAATGACACTGGTGGATCCATGTGTGGTCTCTGAAGAGAACACACATAGAATGACTCTGATTGTTGTTAGTAAATAGAACACACATGCAATGACACTAGTGGATGAATGTGTGGTCTCTAAAGAGAACACACATGCAATGACCCCAGTTGTTGCTAGTAAAAAAGCACACATGCAATGACACTGGTGGATCCATACAAGGTATTTGGAAAGAACAGTCATGAAATGACTCCAGTTGTTGTTAGTAAAAAGAACACACATGCAATGACACTGGTGGATCCATAGGTGGATTGTGAAAAGAGCACACATGCAATGACACTGGTGGATCCATGTGTGGCATGTGAAAAATACACACATGCAATGACTCCAGTTGTTGTTAGTAAAAAGAACACACATGCAATGACACTGGTGGATCCATGTGTGGTCTCTGAAGAGAACACACATTTTAATGACACCGGTGGATCGATATGTGGTATGTGAAAAGAAAAGTCATGAAATGACTCCAGTTGTTGTTAGTAAAAAGAACACACATGCAATGACATTGGTGGATCCATGTGTGGTCCCTGAAGAGAACACACATGCAATGACTCTGGTTGTTGTTAGTAAAAAGAGCACACATGCAATGACACTGGTGGATCCACAGGTGGATTGTGAAAAGAGCACACATACAATGACACTAGTGGATCCATATGTGGTATGTGAAAAGAACACACATGCAATGACCCCAGTTGTTGTTAGTAAAAAAAGCACACATGCAATGACACTGGTGGATCCATATGTGGTCTCGGAAGAGAACACACATTTCAATGACACTAGAGTATCCATATGTGGTATGTGAAAAGAACAGTCATGAAATGAATCCAGTTGTTGTTACTAAAAAGAACACACATGCAATGCCAGTGGTGGATCCATAGGTGGATTGTGAAAAGAACGCACATGCAATGACACTGGTGGATCCATGTGTGGTCTCTGAAGAGAACACACATGCAATGACCCTAGTTGTTGTTAGTAAAAAAAAGCACACATGCAATGACACTTGTGGATCCATATGTGGTATGTGAAAAGAACAGTCATGAAATGACTCCACTTGTTATTAGTAAAAAAACACACATGCAATGACACTGGTGGATCCATAGGTGGTATGTGAAAAGAACACACATGCAATGACTCTGGTTGTTGGTAGTAAAAAGAACACACATGCAATGACACTGCTGGATCCATGTGTGGTCCCTCAAGAGAACACACATGCACTGACCCCAATTGTTTTTAGTAAAAAAAAGCACACACGCAATGACACTGGTGGATCCATATGTGGTATGTGAAAAGAACAGTCATGAAATGACTCCAGTTGTTGTTAGTAAAAAGAACGCACATGCAATGACACTGGTGGATCCATGTGTGGTCTCTGAAGAGAACACACATATAATGACTCTGGTTGTTGTTAGTAAAAAGAACACACATGCAATGACACTGGTGGATCCATGTGTGGTCTCTGAACAGAACACACATGCAATGATCCCAGTTGTTGTTAGTAAAAAAGCACACATGCAATGACACTGGTGGATCCATACGTGGTATGTGAAAAGAACAGTCATGAAATGACTCCAGTTGTTGTTAGTAAAAAGAACACACATGCAATGACACTTGTGAATCCATAGGTGGATTGTGAAAAGAGCACACATGCAATGACACTGGTGGATCCATGTGTGGTATGTGAAAAGACCACACATGCAATGACTCCAGTTGTTGTTAGTAAAAAGAACACACATGCAATGACACTGGTGGATCCGTGTGTGATCTCTGAAGAGAACACACATTTCAATAACACTAGGGGATCCATATTTGGTATGTGAAAAGAACAGTCATGAAATGACTCCAGTTGTTGTTAGTAAAAAGAACACACATGCAATGACACTGGTGGATCCATCGGTGGTATGTGAAAAGAACACACATGCAATGACTCTGGTTGTTGTTAGTAAAAAGAACACACATGCAATGACACTGGTTGTTGTTAGTAAAAAGAGAACACATGCAATGACACGGGTGGATCCATAGGTGGGTTGTGAAAAGAACACACATGCAATGACACTGGTGGATCCATGTGTGGTCTTTGAAGAGAACACACATGCAATGGCTCCAGTTGTTGTTAGTAAAAAGAACACACATGCAATGACACTGGTGGATCCATGTGTGGTCTCTGAAGAGAACACACATTTCAATGACTCCGGTTGTTGTTAGTAAAAAGAACACACATGCAATCACACTGGTGGATCCATAGGTGGATTGTGAAAAGAGAAGACCTACAATGACACTGGTGGATCCATGTGTGGTATCTGAAAAAAACACACATGCAATGACTCTAGTTGTTGTTAGTAAAAAGAACACAGATGCAATGAAACTGGTGGATCCATGTGTGGTGTCTGAAGAGAACACACATTTCGATGACACTGGTGGATCTATGTGTGGTCTCTGAAGAGAACACACATGCAATGACTCTGGTTGTTGTTAGTAAAAAGAGCACACATGCAATGACACTGGGGGATCCAAAGGTGTATTGTGAAAAGAACACCCATGCAATGACACTGGTGGATCCATGTGTGGTCTCTGAAGACAACACACATGCAATGACCCTAGTTGTTGTTAGTAAAAAAAGCACACATGCAATGACACTAGTGGATCTATATGTGTATGTGAAAAGAACAGTCACGAAATGACTCTAGTTGTTGTTAGTAAAAAGAACACACATGCAATGACACTATGCAATGACTCTGGTTGTTGTTAGTAAAAAGAATACACATGCAATGATACTGGTGGATCTATGTGTGGTCTCTGAATAGAACACACATGCAATAACCCCAGTTGTTATTAGTAAAAAAAAGCACACATGCAATGACACTGGTGGATCCATATGTGGTATGTGAAAAGAACAGTCATGAAATGACTCCAGTTGTTGTTAGTAAAAAGAACACACATGCAATGACACTGGTGGATTCATAGGTGGTATGTGAAATGAACACACATGCAATGACTTTGGTTGTTGTTAGTAAAAAGAACACACATGCAATGACACTGGTAGATCCATGTGTGGTCTCTGAAGAGAACACACATATAATGACTCTAGTTGTTGTTAGTAAATAGAACACACATGCAATGACACTAGTGGATCCATGTATGGTCTCTGAAGAGAACACACATGCAAGGACCCCAGTTGTTGTTAGTAAAAAAAAGCACACATGCAATGACACTGGTGGATCCATACAAGGTATGTGAAAAAAACAGTCATGAAATGACTCCAGTTGCTGTTAGTAAAAAGAACACACATGCAATGACACTGGTGGATCCATAGGTGGATTGTGAAAAGAGCACACATGCAATGACACTGGTGGATCCATGTGTGGTATGTGAAAAGAACACACATGCAATGACTCCAGTTGTTGTTAGTAAAAAGAACACACATGCAATGACACTGGTGGATCCATGTGTGGTCTCTGCAGAGAACACACATTTCAATGACACCGGTGGATCGATATGTGGTATGTGAAAAGAAAAGTCATGAAATGACTCCAGTTGTTGTTAGTAAAAAGAACACACATGCAATGACATTGGTGGATCCATGTGTGGTCTCTGAAGAGAACACACATGCAATGACTCTGGTTGTTGTTAGTAAAAAGAGCACACATGCAATGACACTGGTGGATCCACAGGTGGATTGTGAAAAGAGCATACATACAATGAAACTGGTGGATCCATATGTGGTATGTGAAAAGAACACACATGCAATGACCCCAGTTGTTGTTAGTAATAAAAGCACACATGCAATGACACTGGTGGATCCATATGCGGTCTCTGAAGAGAACACACATTTCAATGACACTAGTGGATCCATATATGGTATGTGAAAAGAACAGTCATGAAATGACTCCAGTTGTTGTTAGTAAAAAGAACACACATGCAATGACAGTGGTGGATCCATAGGTGGATTGTGAAAAGAACGCACATGCAATGACACTGGTGGATCCATGTGTGGTCTCTGAAGAGAACACACATGCAATGACCCCAGTTGTTGTTAGTAAAAAAAAGCACACATGCAATGACACTTGTGGATCTATATGTGTATGTGAAAAGAACAGTCACGAAATGACTCTAGTTGTTGTTAGTAAAAAGAACACACATGCAATGACACTATGCAATGACTCTGGTTGTTGTTAGTAAAAAGAATACACATGCAATGATACTGGTGGATCTATGTGTGGTCTCTGAATAGAACACACATGCAATAACCCCAGTTGTTATTAGTAAAAAAAAGCACACATGCAATGACACTGGTGGATCCATATGTGGTATGTGAAAAGAACAGTCATGAAATGACTCCAGTTGTTGTTAGTAAAAAGAACACACATGCAATGACACTGGTGGATTCATAGGTGGTATGTGAAAAGAACACACATGCAATGACTTTGGTTGTTGTTAGTAAAAAGAACACACATGCAATGACACTGGTAGATCCATGTGTGGTCTCTGAAGAGAACACACATATAATGACTCTGGTTGTTGTTAGTAAATAGAACACACATGCAATGACACTAGTGGATCCATGTATGGTCTCTGAAGAGAACACACATGCAAGGACCCCAGTTGTTGTTAGTAAAAAAAAGCACACATGCAATGACACTGGTGGATCCATACAAGGTATGTGAAAAAAACAGTCATGAAATGACTCCAGTTGCTGTTAGTAAAAAGAACACACATGCAATGACACTGGTGGATCCATAGGTGGATTGTGAAAAGAGCACACATGCAATGACACTGGTGGATCCATGTGTGGTATGTGAAAAGAACACACATGCAATGACTCCAGTTGTTGTTAGTAAAAATAACACACATGCAATGACACTGGTGGATCCATGTGTGGTCTCTGCAGAGAACACACATTTCAATGACACCGGTGGATCGATATGTGGTATGTGAAAAGAAAAGTCATGAAATGACTCCAGTTGTTGTTAGTAAAAAGAACACACATGCAATGACATTGGTGGATCCATGTGTGGTCTCTGAAGAGAACACACATGCAATGACTCTGGTTGTTGTTAGTAAAAAGAGCACACATGCAATGACACTGGTGGATCCACAGGTGGATTGTGAAAAGAGCACACATACAATGAAACTGGTGGATCCATATGTGGTATGTGAAAAGAACACACATGCAATGACCCCAGTTGTTGTTAGAAATAAAAGCACACATGCAATGACACTGGTGGATCCATATGCGGTCTCTGAAGAGAACACACATTTCAATGACACTAGTGGATCCATATATGGTATGTGAAAAGAACAGTCATGAAATGACTCCAGTTGTTGTTAGTAAAAAGAACACACATGCAATGACAGTGGTGGATCCATAGGTGGATTGTGAAAAGAACGCACATGCAATGACACTGGTGGATCCATGTGTGGTCTCTGAAGAGAACACACATGCAATGACCCCAGTTGTTGTTAGTAAAAAAAAGCACACATGCAATGACACTTGTGGATCCATATGTGGTATGTGAAAAGAACAGTCATGAAATGACTCCACTTGTTGTTAGTAAAAGATCGCACATGCAATGACACTGGTGGATCCATGTGTGGTCTCTAAAGAGAACACACATATAATGACTCTGGTTCTTGTTAGTAAAAAGAACACACATGCAATGACACTGGTGGATCCATGTGTGGTCTCTGAACATAACACACATGCAATGCTCCCAGTTGTTGTTAGTAAAAAAAAGCACACATGCAATGACACTGGTGGATCCATACGTGGTATGTGAAAAGAACAGTCATGAAATGACTCTAGTTGTTGTTAGTAAAAAGAACATACATGCAATGACACTAGTGAATCCATAGGTGGATTGTGAAAAGAGCACACATGCAATGACACTGGTGGATCCATGTGTGGTATGTGAAAAGAACACACATGCAATGACTCTAGTTGTTGTTAGTAAAAAGAACACAGATGCAATGAAACTGGTGGATCCATGTGTGGTCTCTGAAGAGAACACACATTTCGATGACACTGGTGGATCCATGTGTGGTCTCTGAAGAGAACACACATGCAATGACTCTGGTTGTTGTTAGTAAAAAGAGCACACATGGAATGACACTGGTGGATCCATGTGTGATCTCTGAAGAGAACACACATTTCAATGACACTAGTGGATCCATATGTGGTATGTGAAAAGAACATTCATGAAATGACTCCAGTTGTTGTTAGTAAAAAGAACACACATGCAATGACACTGGTGGATCCATATGTGGTATGTGAAAAGAATAGTCATGAAATGACTCTGGTTGTTGTTAGTAAAAAGAACACACATGCAATGACACTGGTGGATCCATAGGTGGTATGTGAAAAGAACACACATGCAATGACACTGGTGGATCCATGTGTGGTCTCTGAAGAGAACGCACATGCAATGACTCTAGTTGTTATTAGTAAAAAGAACACACATGCCATGACACTGGTGGACCCATGTGTGGTCTCTGAAGAGAACACACATTTCAGTGACACTGGTGGATCCATATGTGGTATGTGAAAAGAACAGTCATGGAATGACTCCAGTTGTTGTTAGTAAAAAGAACACACATGCAATGACACTGGTGGTTCCATAGGTGGTATGTGAAAAGAACACACATGCAATGACTCTGGTTGTTGTTAGTAAAAAGAACACACATGCAATGACACTGGTGGATCCATGTGTGGTCTCTGAAGAGAACACACATTCAATGACTCTAGTTGTTGTTAGTAAAAAGAGCAAACATGGAATGACACTGGTGGATCCATAGGTGGATTGTGAAAAGAGCACACATACAATAACACTAGTGGATTAATATGTCGTATGTGAAAAGAACAAACATGCAATGACCCTAGTTGTTGTTAGTAAAAAAAGCACACATGCAATGACACTGGTGGATCTGTATGTGGTATGTGAAAAGAACACACATTTCAATGAATCTGGTTGTTGTTAGTAAAAAGAACACACATCCAATGACACTGGTGGATCCATAGGTGGATTGTGAAAAGAGCACACGTGCAATGACACTGGTGGATCCATGTGTGATATGTGAAAACAACACAGATGCAATGACTCTAGTTGTTGTTTGTAAAAAGAACACACAGGCAATGAAACTGGTGGATCCATGTGTTGTCTGTGAAGAGAACACACATTTCGATGACACTGGTGGATCCATGTGTTGTCTCTGAAGAGAACACACATGCAATGACTCTGTTTGTTGTTAGTCAAAAGAGCACACATGCAATGCCACTGGTGGATCCATAGGTGGATTGTGAAAAGAGCACACATACAATAACACTGGTGGATTAATATGTCGTATGTGAAAAGAACACACATGCAATGACCCTAGTTGTTGTTAGTAAAAAAAGAAAAAACATGCAATGACACTGGTGGATCCATATGTGGTATGTGAAAAGAACAGCCATGAAATGACTCCAGTTGTTGTTAGTAAAAAGAACACACATGCAATGACACTGGTGGATCCATAGGTGGTATGTGAAAAGAACACACATGCAATGACACTGGTGGATCCATGTGTGGTCTCTAAAGAGAACATACATTTCAATGACACTGGTGGATCGATATGTGGTATGTGAAAAGAATAATCATGAAATGACTCTAGTTGTTGTTAGTAAAAAGAACACACATGCAATGACACTGGTGGATCCATAGGAGGTATGTGAAAAGAACATACATGCAATGACTCTGGTTGTTGTTAGTGAAAATAACGCACATGCAATGACACTGGTGGATCCATGTGTGGTCTCTAAAGAGAACACACATGCAATGACTCTAGTTGTTCTTACTAAAAAGAGCACACATGCAATGACACTGGTGGATCCATGTGTGGTCTCTAAAGAGAACACACATTTCAATGACACTAGTGGATCCATATGTGGTTTGTGGAAAGAACAGTCATGAAATGACTCCAGTTGTTGTTAGTAAAAAGAACACACATGCAATGACTCTAGTTGTTGTTAGTAAAAAGAACACACATGCAATGACCTTTGGTGGATCCATGTGTGATCTCTGAAGAGAACACACATTTCAATGACACTAGTGGATCCATATGTGGTATGTGAAAAGAATAGTCATGAAATGACTCCAGTTGTTGTTAGTAAAAAGAACACACATGCAATGACTCTGGTGGATCCATATGTGGTATGTGAAAAGAATAGTCATGAAATGACTGCAGTTGTTGTTAGTAAAAAGAACACACATGCAATGACACTGGTGGTTCCACAGGTGGTATGTGAAAAGAACACACATGCAATGACTCTGGTTGTTGTTAGTAAAAAGAACACACATGCAATGACACTGGTGGATCCATGTGTGGTCTCTGAAGAGAACACACATTCAATGACTCTAGTTGTTGTTAGTAAAAAGAGCACACATGGAATGACACTGGTGGATCCATAGGTGGATTGTGAAAAGAGCACACATACAATAACACTAGTGGATTAATATGTCGTATGTGAAAAGAACACACATGCAATGACCCTAGTTGTTGTTAGTAAAAAAAGCACACATGCAATGACACTGGTGGATCTGTATGTGGTATGTGAAAAGAACACACATTTCAATGAATCTGGTTGTTGTTAGTAAAAAGAACACACATCCAATGACACTGGTGGATCCATAGGTGGATTGTGAAAAGAGCACACGTGCAATGACACTGGTGGATCCATGTGTGATATGTGAAAACAACACAGATGCAATGACTCCAGTTGTTGTTTGTAAAAAGAACACACATGCAATGAAACTGGTGGATCCATGTGTTGTCTCTGAAGAGAACACACATTTCGATGACACTGGTGGATCCATGTGTTGTCTCTGAAGAGAACACACATGCAATGACTCTGGTTGTTGTTAGTCAAAAGAGCACACATGCAATGCCACTGGTGGATCCATAGGTGGATTGTGAAAATAACACACATGCAATGACACTAGTGGATCCATGTGCGGTCTCTGAAGAGAACACATATGCAATGACCCTAGTTGTTGTTAGTAAAAAAAGAAAAAACATGCAATGACACTGGTGGATCCATATGTGGTATGTGAAAAGAACAGTCATGAAATGACTCCAGTTGTTGTTAGTAAAAAGAACACACATGCAATGACACTGGTGGATCCATAGGTGGTATGTGAAAAGAACACACATGCAATGACACTGGTGGATCCATGTGTGGTCTCTGAAGAGAACATACATTTCAATGACACTGGTGGATCGATATGTGGTATGTGAAAAGAATAGTCATGAAATGACTCTAGTTGTTGTTAGTAAAAAGAACACACATGCAATGACACTGGTGGATCCATAGGAGGTATGTGAAAATAACATACATGCAATGACTCTGGTTGTTGTTAGTAAAAATAACGCACATGCAATGACACTGGTGGATCCATGTGTGGTCTCTGAAGAGAACACACATGCAATGACTCTAGTTGTTCTTACTAAAAAGAGCACACATGCAATGACACTGGTGGATCCATGTGTGGTCTCTAAAGAGAACACACATTTCAATGACACTAGTGGATCCATATGTGGTATGTGAAAAGAACAGTCATGAAATGACTCCAGTTGTTGTTAGTAAAAAGAACACACATGCAATGACTCTAGTTGTTGTTAGTAAAAAGAACACACATGCAATGACACTGGTGGATCCATGTGTGATCTCTGAAGAGAACACACATTTCAATGACACTAGTGGATCCATATGTGGTATGTGAAAAGAATAGTCATGAAATGACTCCAGTTGTTGTTAGTAAAAATAACACACATGCAATGACACTGGTGGATCCATATGTGGTATGTGAAAAGAATATTCATGAAATGACTGCAGTTGTTGTTAGTAAAAAGAACACACATGCAATGACACTGGTGGATCCATAGGTGGTATGTGAAAAGAACACACATGCAATGACTCTGGTTGTTGTTAGTAAAAAGAGCACACATGCAATGACACTGGTGGATCCATAGGTGGATTGTGAAAAGAACACACATGCAATGACACTGGTGGATCCATGTGTGGTCTCTGAAGAGAATGCACATGCAATGACTCTAGTTGTTATTAGTAAAAAGAACACACATGCAATGACACTGGTGGACCCATGTGTGGTCTCTGAAGAGAACACACATTTCAATGACACTGGTGGATCCATATGTGGTATGTGAAAAGAACAGTCATGAAATGACTCCAGTTGTTGTTAGTAAAAAGAACACACATGCAATGACACTGGTGGTTCCATAGGTGGTATGTGAAAAGAACACACATGAAATGACTCTGGTTGTTGTTAGTAAAAAGAACACACATGCAATGACACTGGTGGATCCATGTGTGGTCTCTGAAGAGAACACACATGCAATAACTCTAGTTGTTGTTAGTAAAACGAGCACACATGGAATGACACGGGTGGATCCATAGGTGGATTGTGAAAAGAGCACACATACAATAACACTGGTGGATTAATATGTCGTATGTGAAAAGAACACACATGCAATGACCCTAGTTGTTGTTAGTAAAAAAAAGCACACATGCAATGACACTGGTGGATCTGTATGTGGTATGTGAAAAGAACACACATTTCAATGACTCTAGTTGTTGTTAGTAAAAAGAACACACATGCAATGACTCTGGTGGATCCATAGGTGGTATGTGAAAAGAACATACATGCAATGACTCTGGTTGTTGTTAGTAAAAATAACACACATGCAATGACACTGGTGGATCCATGTGTGGTCTCTGAAGAGAACACACATGCAATGACTCTAGTTGTTCTTACTAAAAAGAGCACACATGCAATGACACTGGTGGATCCATGTGTGGTCTCTAAAGAGAACACACATTTCAATGACACTAGTGGATCCATATGTGGTATGTGAAAAGAACAGTCATGAAATAACTCCAGTTGTTGTTAGTAAAAAGAACACACATGCAATGACTCCAGTTGTTGTTAGTCAAAAGAGCACACATGCAATGCCACTGGTGGATCCATAGGTGGATTGTGAAAATAACACACATGCAATGACACTAGTGGATCCATGTGCGGTCTCTGAAGAGAACACACATGCAATGACCCTCGTGGTTGTTAGTAACAAAAGAAAAAACATGCAATGACACTTTGGTGGATCCATATGTGGTATGTGAGAAAAACAGTCATGAAATGACTCCAGTTGTTGTTAGTAAAAAGAACACACATGCAATGACACTGGTGGATCCATAGGTGGTATATGAAAAGAACACACATGCAATGACACTGGTGGATCCATGTGTGGTCTCTGAAGAGAACATACATTTCAATGACACTGGTGGATCGATATGTGGTATGTGAAAAGAATAGTCATGAAATGACTCTAGTTGTTGTTAGTAAAAAGAACACACATGCAATGACACTGGTGGATCCATAGGAGGTATGTGAAAAGAACATACATGCAATGACTCTGGTTGTTGTTAGTAAAAATAACGCACATGCAATGACACTGGTGGATCCATGTGTGGTCTCTAAAGAGAACACACATGCAATGACTCTAGTTGTTCTTACTAAAAAGAGCACACATGCAATGACACTGGTGGATCCATGTGTGGTCTCTAAAGAGAACACACATTTCAATGACACTAGTGGATCCATATGTGGTTTGTGGAAAGAACAGTCATGAAATGACTCCAGTTGTTGTTAGTAAAAAGAACACACATGCAATGACTCTAGTTGTTGTTAGTAAAAAGAACACACATGCAATGACACTGGTGGATCCATGTGTGATCTCTGAAGAGAACACACATTTCAATGACACTAGTGGATCCATATGTGGTATGTGAAAAGAATAGTCATGAAATGACTCCAGTTGTTGTTAGTAAAAAGAACACACATGCAATGACACTGGTGGATCCATATGTGGTATGTGAAAAGAATAGTCATGAAATGACTGCAGTTGTTGTTAGTAAAAAGAACACACATGCAATGACACTGGTGGTTCCACAGGTGGTATGTGAAAAGAACACACATGCAATGACTCTGGTTGTTGTTAGTAAAAAGAACACACATGCAATGACACTGGTGGATCCATGTGTGGTCTCTGAAGAGAACACACATTCAATGACTCTAGTTGTTGTTAGTAAAAAGAGCACACATGGAATGACACTGGTGGATCCATAGGTGGATTGTGAAAAGAGCACACATACAATAACACTAGTGGATTAATATGTCGTATGTGAAAAGAACACACATGCAATGACCCTAGATGTTGTTAGTAAAAAAAGCACACATGCAATGACACTGGTGGATCTGTATGTGGTATGTGAAAAGAACACACATTTCAATGAATCTGGTTGTTGTTAGTAAAAAGAACACACATCCAATGACACTGGTGGATCCATAGGTGGATTGTGAAAAGAGCACACGTGCAATGACACTGGTGGATCCATGTGTGATATGTGAAAACAACACAGATGCAATGACTCCAGTTGTTGTTTGTAAAAAGAACACACATGCAATGAAACTGGTGGATCCATGTGTTGTCTCTGAAGAGAACACACATTTCGATGACACTGGTGGATCCATGTGTTGTCTCTGAAGAGAACACACATGCAATGACTCTGGTTGTTGTTAGTCAAAAGAGCACACATGCAATGCCACTGGTGGATCCATAGGTGGATTGTGAAAATAACACACATGCAATGACACTAGTGGATCCATGTGCGGTCTCTGAAGAGAACACATATGAAATGACCCTAGTTGTTGTTAGTAAAAAAAGAAAAAACATGCAATGACACTGGTGGATCCATATGTGGTATGTGAAAAGAATAGTCATGAAATGACTCCAGTTGTTGTTAGTAAAAAGAACACACATGCAATGACACTGGTGGATCCATAGGTGGTATGTGAAAAGAACACACATGCAATGACACTGGTGGATCCATGTGTGGTCTCTGAAGAGAACATACATTTCAATGACACTGGTGGATCGATATGTGGTATGTGAAAAGAATAGTCATGAAATGACTCTAGTTGTTGTTAGTAAAAAGAACACACATGCAATGACACTGGTGGATCCATAGGAGGTATGTGAAAATAACATACATGCAATGACTCTGGTTGTTGTTAGTAAAAATAACGCACATGCAATGACACTGGTGGATCCATGTGTGGTCTCTGAAGAGAACACACATGCAATGACTCTAGTTGTTCTTACTAAAAAGAGCACACATGCAATGACACTGGTGGATCCATGTGTGGTCTCTAAAGAGAACACACATTTCAATGACACTAGTGGATCCATATGTGGTATGTGAAAAGAACAGTCATGAAATGACTCCAGTTGTTGTTAGTAAAAAGAACACACATGCAATGACTCTAGTTGTTGTTAGTAAAAAGAACACACATGCAATGACACTGGTGGATCCATGTGTGATCTCTGAAGAGAACACACATTTCAATGACACTAGTGGATCCATATGTGGTATGTGAAAAGAATAGTCATGAAATGACTCCAGTTGTTGTTAGTAAAAATAACACACATGCAATGACACTGGTGGATCCATATGTGGTATGTGAAAGAATATTCATGAAATGACTGCGGTTGTTGTTAGAAAAATAGCACACATGCAATGACACTGGTGGATCCATGGGTGGTATGTAAAAAGAACACACATGCAAGGACACTGGTTGTTATTAGTAAAATTAGCACACATTAAATGACACTGGTGGATCCATAGGTGGATTGTGAAAAGAACACACATGCAATGACACTGGTGGATCCATGTGTGGTCTCTGAAGAGAATGCACATGCAATGACTCTAGTTGTTATTAGTAAAAAGAACACACATGCAATGACACTGGTGGACCCATGTGTGGTCTCAAGAGAACACATTTCAATGACACTGGTGGATCCATATGTGGTATGTGAAAAGAACAGTCATGAAATGACTCCAGTTGTTGTTAGTAAAAAGAACACACATGCAATGACACTGGTGGTTCCATAGGTGGTATGTGAAAAGAACACACATGCAATGACTCTGTTGTTGTTAGTAAAAGAACACACATGCAATGACTGGTGGATCCATGTGTGGTCTCTGAAGAGAACACACATGCAATAACTCTAGTTGTTGTTAGTAAAACGAGCACACATGGAATGACACGGGTGGATCCATAGGTGGATTGTGAAAAGAGCACACATACAATAACACTGGTGGATTAATATGTCGTATGTGAAAAGAACACACATGCAATGACCCTAGTTGTTGTTAGTAAAAAAAAGCACACATGCAATGACACTGGTGGATCTGTATGTGGTATGTGAAAAGAACACACATTTCAATGACTCTAGTTGTTGTTAGTAAAAAGAACACACACGCAATGACTCTGGTGGATCCATAGGTGGTATGTGAAAAGAACATACATGCAATGACTCTGGTTGTTGTTAGTAAAAATAACACACATGCAATGACACTGGTGGATCCATGTGTGGTCTCTGAAGAGAACACACATGCAATGACTCTAGTTGTTCTTACTAAAAAGAGCACACATGCAATGACACTGATGGATCCATGTGTGGTCTCTAAAGAGAACACACATTTCAATGACACTAGTGGATCCATATGTGGTATGTGAAAAGAATAGTCATGAAATAACTCCAGTTGTTGTTAGTAAAAAGAACACACATGCAATGACTCCAGTTGTTGTTAGTCAAAAGAGCACACATGCAATGCCACTGGTGGATCCATAGGTGGATTGTGAAAATAACACACATGCAATGACACTAGTGGATCCATGTGCGGTCTCTGAAGAGAACACACATGCAATGACCCTAGTTGTTGTTAGTAAAAAAAGAAAAAACATGCAATGACACTGGTGGATCCATATGTGGTATGTGAAAAGAACAGTCATGAAATGACTCCAGTTGTTGTTAGTAAAAAGAACACACATGCAATGACACTGGTGGATCCATAGGTGGTATGTGAAAAGAACACACATGCAATGACACTGGTGGATCCATGTGTGGTCTCTGAAGAGAACATACATTTCAATGACACTGGTGGATCGATATGTGGTATGTGAAAAGAATAGTCATGAAATGACTCTAGTTGTTGTTAGTAAAAAGAACACACATGCAATGACACTGGTGGATCCATAGGAGGTATGTGAAAAGAACATACATGCAATGACTCTGGTTGTTGTTAGTAAAAATAACGCACATGCAATGACACTGGTGGATCCATGTGTGGTCTCTAAAGAGAACACACATGCAATGACTCTAGTTGTTCTTACTAAAAAGAGCACACATGCAATGACACTGGTGGATCCATGTGTGGTCTCTAAAGAGAACACACATTTCAATGACACTAGTGGATCCATATGTGGTTTGTGGAAAGAACAGTCATGAAATGACTCCAGTTGTTGTTAGTAAAAAGAACACACATGCAATGACACTGGTGGATCCATGTGTGATCTTTGAAGAGAACACACATTTCAATGACACTAGTGGATCCATATGTGGTATGTGAAAAGAATAGTCATGAAATGACTCCAGTTGTTGTTAGTAAAAAGAACACACATGCAATGACACTGGTGGATCCATATGTGGTATGTGAAAAGAATAGTCATGAAATGACTGCAGTTGTTGTTAGTAAAAAGAACACACATGCAATGACACTGGTGGTTCCACAGGTGGTATGTGAAAAGAACACACATGCAATGACTCTGGTTGTTGTTAGTAAAAATAACACACATGCAATGACACTGGTGGATCCATGTGTGGTCTCTGAAGAGAACACACATTCAATGACTCTAGTTGTTGTTAGTAAAATGAGCACACATGGAATGACACTGGTGGATCCATAGGTGGATTGTGAAAAGAGCACACATACAATAACACTAGTGGATTAATATGTCGTATGTGAAAAGAACACACATGCAATGACCCTAGTTGTTGTTAGTAAAAAAAGCACACATGCAATGACACTGGTGGATCTGTATGTGGTATGTGAAAAGAACACACATTTCAATGAATCTGGTTGTTGTTAGTAAAAAGAACACACATCCAATGACACTGGTGGATCCATAGGTGGATTGTGAAAAGAGCACACGTCAATGACCTTTGGTGGATCCATGTGTGATATGTGAAAACACAGATGCAATGACTCCAGTTGTTGTTTGTAAAAAGAACACACATGCAATGAAACTGGTGGATCCATGTGTTGTCTCTGAAGAGAACACACATTTCGATGACACTGGTGGATCCATGTGTTGTCTCTGAAGAGAACACACATGCAATGACTCTGGTTGTTGTTAGTCAAAAGAGCACACATGCAATGCCACTGGTGGATCCATAGGTGGATTGTGAAAATAACACACATGCAATGACACTAGTGGATCCATGTGCGGTCTCTGAAGAGAACACATATGCAATGACCCTAGTTGTTGTTAGTAAAAAAAGAACACACATTTCAATGACACTGGTGGATCCATATGTGGTATGTCAAAAGAACAGTCATGAAATGACTCTAGCTGTTGTTATTAAAAAGAACACACATGCAATGACACTGGTGGATCCATAGGTGGTATGTGAAAAGAACACACATGCAATGACTGGTGGATCCATGTGTGGTCTCTGAAGAGAACATACATTTCAATGACACTGGTGGATCGATATGTGGTATGTGAAAAGAATAGTCATGAAATGACTCTAGTTGTTGTTAGTAAAAAGAACACACATGCAATGACACTGGTGGATCCATAGGAGGTATGTGAAAATAACATACATGCAATGACTCTGGTTGTTGTTAGTAAAAATAACGCACATGCAATGACACTGGTGGATCCATGTGTGGTCTCTGAAGAGAACACACATGCAATGACTCTAGTTGTTCTTACTATTAAGAGAACAAATGCAATGACAGAGGTGGATCCATGTGTTGTCTCTAAATAGAACACAAATTTCAAGGACACTAGTGGATTCATATGTGGTATGGGAAAAGAACAGTCATGAAATGACTCAGGTTGTTGTTAGTAAAAAGAACACACATGCAATGACTCTAGTTGTTGTTAGTAAAAGAACACACATGCAATGACTGGTGGATCCATGTGATCTCTGAAGAGAACACACATTTCAATGACACTAGTGGATCCATATGTGGTATGTGAAAAGAATAGTCATGAAATGACTCCAGTTGTTGTTAGTAAAAATAACACACATGCAATGACACTGGTGGATCCATATGTGGTATGTGAAAAGAATATTCATGAAATGACTGCAGTTGTTGTTAGTAAAAAGAACACACATGCAATGACACTGGTGGATCCATAGGTGGTATGTGAAAAGAACACACATGCAATGACTCTGGTTGTTGTTAGTAAAAAGCACACATGCACTGACACTCGTGGATCCATAGGTGGATTGTGAAAAGAACACACATGCAATGACACTGGTGGATCCATGTGTGGTCTCTGAAGAGAATGCACATGCAATGACTCTAGTTGTTATTAGTAAAAAGAACACACATGCAATGACACTGGTGGACCCATGTGTGGTCTCTGAAGAGAACACACATTTCAATGACACTGGTGGATCCATATGTGGTATGTGAAAAGAACAGTCATGAAATGACTCCAGTTGTTGTTAGTAAAAAGAACACACATGCAATGACACTGGTGGTTCCATAGGTGGTATGTGAAAAGAACACACATGCAATGACTCTGGTTGTTGTTAGTAAAAAGAACACACATGCAATGACACTGGTGGATCCATGTGTGGTCTCTGAAGAGAACACACATGCAATAACTCTAGTTGTTGTTAGTAAAACGAGCACACATGGAATGACACGGGTGGATCCATAGGTGGATTGTGAAAAGAGCACACATACAATAACACTAGTGGATTAATATGTCGTATGTGAAAAGAACACACATGCAATGACCCTAGTTGTTGTTAGTAAAAAAAAGCACACTTGCAATGACACTGGTGGATCTGTATGTGGTATGTGAAAAGAACACACATTTCAATGACTCTAGTTGTTGTTAGTAAAAAGAACACACATGCAATGACTCTGGTGGATCCATAGGTGGTATGTGAAAAGAACATACATGCAATGACTCTGGTTGTTGTTAGTAAAAATAACACACATGCAATGACACTGGTGGATCCATGTGTGGTCTCTGAAGAGAACACACATGCAATGACTCTAGTTGTTCTTACTAAAAAG
Organism: Avena insularis; assembly: GCA_023614405.1. Classification (NCBI taxonomy): domain Eukaryota; kingdom Viridiplantae; phylum Streptophyta; class Magnoliopsida; order Poales; family Poaceae; genus Avena; species Avena insularis. Next base: position 458,360,207 of record CM042696.1, on the reverse strand, counting down.
AGCACACATGCAATGACACTGGTGGATCCATGTGTGGTCTCTAAAGAGAACACACATTTCAATGACACTAGTGGATCCATATGTGGTATGTGAAAAGAACAGTCATGAAATGACTCCAGTTGTTGTTAGTAAAAAGAACACACATGCAATGACTCCAGTTGTTGTTAGTAAAAAGAACACACATGCAATGACACTGGTGGATCCATGTGTGATCTCTGAAGAGAACACACATTTCAATGACACTAGTGGATCCATATGTGGTATGTGAAAAGAATAGTCATGAAATGACTCCAGTTGTTGTTAGTAAAAAGAACACACATGCAATGACACTGGTGGATCCATATGTGGTATGTGAAAAGAATAGTCATGAAATGACTCCAGTTGTTGTTATTAAAAAGAACACACATGCAATGACACTGGTGGATCCAAAGGTGGTATGTGAAAATAACACACATGCAATGACTCTGGTTGTTGTTAGTAAAAAGAGCACACATGCAATGACACTGGTGGATCCATAGGTGGATTGTGAAAAGAACACACATGCAATGACACTGGTGGATCCATGTGTGGTCTCTGAAGAGAATGCACATGCGATGACTCTAGTTGTTATTAGTAAAACGAACACACATGCAATGACACTGGTGGACCCATGTGTGGTCTCTGAAGAGAACACACATTTCAATGACACTGGTGGATCCATATGTGGTATGTGAAAAGAACAGTCATGAAATGACTCCAGTTGTTGTTAGTAAAAAGAACACACATGCAATGACACTGGTGGTTCCATAGGTGGTATGTGAAAAGAACACACATGCAATGACTCTGGTTGTTGTTAGTAAAAAGAACACACATGCAATGACACTGGTCGATCCATGTGTGGTCTCTGAAGAGAACACACATGCAATGACTCTAGTTGTTGTTAGTAAAAAGAGCACACATGGAATGACACTGGTGGATCCATAGGTGGATTGTGAAAAGAGCACACATACAATAACACTGGTGGATTAATATGTCGTATGTGAAAAGAACACACATGCAATGACCCTAGTTGTTGTTAGTAAAAAAAGCACACATGCAATGACACTGGTGGATCTGTATGTGGTATGTGAAAAGAACACACGTTTCAATGACTCTGGTTGTTGTTAGTAAAAAAAAACACATCCAATGACACTGGTGGATCCATAGGTGGATTGTGAAAAGAGCACACATGCAATGACACAGGTGGATCCATGTGTGATATGTGAAAACAACACAGATGCAATGACTCCAGTTGTTGTTAGTATAAAGAACACACAAGCAATGAAACTGGTGCATCCATGTGTTGTCTCTAAAGAGAACACACATTTCGATGACACTGGTGGATCCATGTGTTGTCTCTGAACAGAACACACATGCAATGACTCTGGTTGTTGTTAGTCAAAAGAGCACACATGCAATGCCACTGGTGGATCCATAGGTGGATTGTGAAAATAACACACATGCAATGACATTAGTGGATACATGTGCGGTCTCTGAAGAGAACACACATGCAATGACCCTAGTTGTTGTTAGTAAAAAAAGAAAAAACATGCAATGACACTGGTGGATCCATATGTGGTATGTGAAAAGAACAGTCATGAAATGACTCCAGTTGTTGTTAGTAAAAAGAACACACATGCAATGACACTGGTGGATCCATAGGTGGTATGTGAAAAGAACACACATGCAATGACACTGGTGGATCCATGTGTGGTCTCTGAAGAGAACATACATTTCAATGACACTGGTGGATCCATATGTGGTATGTGAAAAGAATAGTCATGAAATGACTCTAGTTGTTGTTAGTAAAAAGAACACACATGCAATGACACTGGTGGATCCATAGGTGGTATGTGAAAAGAACATACATGCAATGACTCTGGTTGTTGTTAGTAAAAAGAACACACATGCAATGACACTGGTGGATCCATGTGTGGTCTCTGAAGAGAACACACATGCAATGACTCTAGTTGTTCTTACTAAAAAGAGCACACATGCAATGACACTGGTGGATCCATGTGTGGTCTCTAAAGATAACACACATTTCAATGACACTAGTGGATCCATATGTGGTATGTTAAAAGAACAGTCATGAAATGACTCCAGTTGTTGTTAGTAAAAAGAACACACATGCAATGACACTGGTGGATCCATAGGTGGTATGTGAAAAGAACACACATTCAATGACTCTGGTTGTTGTTAGTAAAAAGAACACACATGCAATCACACTGGAGGATCCATGTGTGGTCTCTGAAGAGAACACACATGCAATGACTCTAGTTGTTCTTACTAAAAAGAGCACACATGCAATGACACTGGTTGATCCATAGGTGGATTGTTAAAAGAGCACACATGCAATCACACTGGTGGATCCATATGTGGTACATGAAAAGAACACACATGCAATGACCCCAGTTGTTGTTAGTAAAAAAAGCACACATGCAATGACACTGGTGGATCTGTATGTGGTATGTGAAAAGAACACACATTTCAATGACTCTGGCTGTTGTTAGTAAAAAGAACACACATGCAATGACACTGGTGGATCCATAGGTGGATTGTGAAAAGAGCACACATGTAATGACACTGGTGGATCCATGTGTGGTATGTGAAAAGAACACAGATGCACTGACTCCAGTTGTTCTTAGTAAAAAGAACACACATATAATGAAACTGGTGGATCCATGTGTGGTCTCTGAAGAGAACACACATTTCGATGACACTGGTGGATCCATGTGTGGTCTCTGAAGAGAACACACATTTCGATGACACTGGTGGATCCATGTGTGGTCTCTAAAGAGAACACACATTTCAATGACACTAGTGGATCCATATGTGGTATGTGAAAAGAACAGTCATGAAATGACTCCAGTTGTTGTTAGTAAAAAGAACACACATGCAATGACACTGGTGGATCCATGGGTGGATTGTGAAAAGAACACACATGCAATGACACTGGTGGATCCATGTGTGTTCTCTGAAGACAACACACATGCAATGACCCTAGTTGTTGTTAGTAAAAAAAGCACACACGCAATGACACTTGTGGATCCATATGTGGTATATGAAAAGAACAGTCATGAAATGACTCCACTTGTTGTTAGTAAAAACAACACACATGCAATGACACTGGTGGATCCATAGGTGGTATGTGAAAAGAACACACATGCAATGACTGTGGTTGTTGGTAGTAAAAAGAACACACATGCAATGACACTAGTGGATACATGTGTGGTCTCTGAAGAGAACACACATGCAATGACCCCAGTTGTTATTAGTAAAAAAAGCACACATGCAATGACACTTGTGGATCCATATGTGGTATGTGAAAAGAACAATCATGAAATAACTCCAGTTGTTGTTAGTAAAAAGAACACACATGCAATGACACTGGTGGATCCATAGGTGGTATGTGAAAAGAACACACATGCAATGACTCTTGTTGTTGTTAGTAAAAAGAACACACATGCAATGACACTGGTGGATCCATGTGTGGTCTCTGAAGAGAACACACATATAATGACTCTGGTTGTTGTTAATAAATAGAACACACATGCAATGACACTAGTGGATCCATGTGTGGTCTCTGAAGAGAACACACATGCAATGACCCCAGTTGTTGTTAGTAAAAAAAAGCACACATGCAATGACACTAGTGGATCCATACAAGGTATGTGAAAAAAACAGTCATGAAATGACTCCGGTTGCTGTTAGTAAAAAGAACACACATGCAATGACACTGGTGGATCCATAGGTGGATTGTGAAAAGAGCACACATGCAATGACACTGGTGGATCCATGTGTGGTATGTGAAAAGAACACACATGCAATGACTCCAGTTGTTGTTACTAAAAAGAACACACATGCAATGACACTGGTGGATCCATGTGTGATCTCTGAAGAGAACACACATGCAATGACCCCAGTTGTTGTTAGTAAAAAAAAGCACACACACAATGACACTTGTGGATCCATATGTGGTATATGAAAAGAACAGTCATGAAATGACTCCACTTGTCGTTAGTAAAAACAACACACATACAATGACACTGGTGGATCCATAGGTGGTATGTGAAAAGAACACACATGCAATGACTCTGGTGGTTGGTAGTAAAAAGAACACACATGCAAAGACACTAGTGGATCCATGTGTGGTCTCTGAAGAGAACACACATGCAATGACCCCAGTTGTTGTTAGTAAAAAAAGCACACATGAAATGACACTTGTGGATCCATATGTGGTATGTGAAAAGAACAATCATGAAATGACTCCAGTTGTTGTTAGTAAAAAGAACACACATGCAATGACACAGGTGGATCCATAGGTGGTATGTGAAAAGAACACACATGCAATTACTCTTGTTGTTGTTAGTAAAAAGAACACACATGCAATGACACTGGTGGATCCATGTGTGGTCTCTGAAGAGAACATACATATAATGACTCTGGTTGTTGTTAGTAAATAGAACACACATGCAATGACACTAGTGGATCCATGTGTGGTCTCTAAAGAGAACACACATGCAATGACCCCAGTTGTTGTTAGTAAAAAAAGCACACATGCAATGACACTGGTGGATCCATACAAGGTATGTGAAAAAAACAGTCATGAAATGACTCCAGTTGCTGTTAGTAAAAAGAACACACATGCAATGACACTGGTGGATCCATAGGTGGATTGTGAAAAGAGCACACATGCAATGACACAGGTGGATCCATGTGTGGTATGTGAAAAGAACACACATGCAATGACTCCAGTTGTTGTTAGTAAAAAGAACACACATGCAATGACACTGGTGGATCCATGTGTGGTCTCTGAAGAGATCACACATTTCAATGACACCGGTGGATCGATATGTGGTATGTGAAAAGAGAAGTCATGAAATGACTCCAGTTGTTGTTAGTAAAAAGAACACACATGCAATGACATTGGTGGATCCATGTGTGGTCTCTGAAGAGAACACACATGCAATGACTCTGGTTGTTGTTAGTAAAAAGAGCACACATGCAATAACACTGGTGGATCCACAGGTGGATTGTGAAAAGAGCACACATACAATGACACTGGTGGATCCATATGTGGTATGTGAAAAGAACACAAATGCAATGACCCCAGTTGTTGTTAGTAAAAAAAGCACACATGCAATGACACTGGTGGATCCATATGTGGTCTCTGAAGAGAACACACATTTCAATAACACTAGTGGATCCATATATGGTATGTGAAAAGAACAGTCAAGAAATGACTCCAGTTGTTGTTAGTAAAAAGAACACACATGCAATGACAGTGGTGGATCCATAGGTGGATTGTGAAAAGAACGCACATGCAATGACACTGGTGGATCCATGTGTGGTCTCTGACGAGAACACACATGAATGACCCTAGTTGTTGTTCGTGAAAAAAGCACACATGCAATGACACTTGTGGATCCATATGTGGTATGTGAAAAGAACAGTCATGAAATGACTCCACTTGTTGTTAGTAAAAGAACGCACATGCAATGACACTGGTGGATCCATGTGTGGTCTCTGAAGAGAACACACATATAATGACTCTGGTTGTTGTTAGTAAAAAGAACACACATGCAATGACACTGGTGGATCCATGTGTGGTCTCTGAACAGAACACACATGCAATGATCCTAGTTGTTGTTAGTAAAAAAAGCACACATGCAATGACACTGGTGGATCCATACGTGGTATGTGAAAAGAACAGTCATGAAATTACTCTAGTTGTTGTTAGTAAAAAGAGCACACATGCAATGACACTGGTGAATCCATAGGTGGATTGTGAAAATAGCACACATGCAATGACACAGGTGGATCCATGTGTGGTATGTGAAAAGAACACACATGCAATGACTCCAGTTGTTGTTAGTAAAAAGAACACACATGCAATGACACTGGTGGATCCATGTGTGGTCTCTGAAGAGATCACATATTTCAATGACACCGGTGGATCGATATGTGGTATGTGAAAAGAGAAGTCATGAAATGACTCCAGTTGTTGTTAGTAAAAAGAACACACATGCAATGACACTGGTGGATCCATAGGTGGTATGTGAAAAGAACACACATGCAATGACTCTGGTTGTTGTTAGTAAAAAGAGCACACATGCAATGACACTGGTGGATCCATAGGTGGATTGTGAAAAGAAAACACATGCAATGACACTGGTGGATCCATGTGTGGTCTCTGAAGAGAACGCACATGCAATGACTCTAGTTGTTATTAGTAAAAAGAACACACATGCAATGACACTGGTGGACCCATGTGTGGTCTCTGAAAAGAACACACATTTCAATGACACTGGTGGATCCATATGTGGTATGTGAAAAGAACAGTCATGAAATGACTCCAGTTGTTGTTAGTAAAAAGAACACACATGCAATGACACTGGTGGATCCATAGGTGGTATGTGAAAAGAACACACATGAAATGACTCTGGTTCTTGTTAGTAAAAAGAACACACATCCAATGACACTGGTGGATCCATGTGTGGTCTCTGAAGAGAACACACATGCAATGACTCTAGTTGTTCTTAGTAAAAAGAGAACACATGCAATGACACTGGTCGATCCATAGGTGGATTGTGAAAAGAGCACACATACAATAACACTGGTGGATTAATATGTGGTATGTGAAAAGAACACACATGCAATGACCCTAGTTGTTGTTAGTAAAAAAAAGCACACATGCAATGACACTGGTGGATCTCTATGTGGTATGTGAAAAGAACACACATTTCAATGACTCTGGTTGTTGTTAGTAAAAAGAACACATACCCAATGACACTGGTGGATCCATAGGTGGATTGTGAAAAGAGCACACATGCAATGACACTGGTGATCCATGTGTGATATGTGAAAACAACACAGATGCAATGACTCCAGTTGTTGTTAGTAAAAAGAACATACATGCAATGAAACTGGTGGATCCATGTGTGGTCTCTGAAGAGAACACACATTTCGATGACACTGGTGGATCCATGTGTTGTCTCCGAAGAGAACACGCATGCAATGACTCTGGTTGTTGTTAGTCAAAAGAGCACACATGCAATGCCACTGGTGGATCCATAGGTGGATTGTGAAAATAACACACATGCAACGACACTGGTGGATCCATGTGTGGTCTCTGAAGAGAACACACATGCAATGACCCCAGTTGTTGTTAGTAATAAAAGCAAACATGAAATGACACTAGTGGATCCATATGTGGTATGTGAAAAGAACAGTCATGAAATGACTCCAGTTGTTGTTAGTAAAAAGAACACACATGCAATGACACTGGTGGATCCATAGGTGGTATGTGAAAAGAACACACATGCAATGACACTGGTGGATCCATGTGTGGTCTCTGAAGAGAACATACCTTTCAATGACACTGGTGGATCCATATGTGGTATGTGAAAAGAATAGTCATGAAATGACTCTAGTTGTTGTTAGTAAAAAGAACACACATGCAACGACACTGGTGGATCCATAGGTGGTACGTGAAAAGAACATACATGCAATGACTCTGGTTGTTGTTGTAAAAAGAACACACATGCAATGACACTGGTGGATCCATGTGTGGTCTCTGAAGAGAACACACATGCAATGACTCTAGTTGTTCTTAATAAAAAGAGCACACATGCAATGACACTGGTGGATCCATAGGTGGATTATGAAAAGAGCACACATACAATGACACTGGTGGATCCATATGTGGTATGTGAAAAGAACAGTCATGAAATGACTCCAGTTGTTGTTAGTAAAAAGAACACACATGCAATGACACTGGTGGATCCATAGGTGGTATGTGAAAAGAACACACATGCAATGACTCTTGTTGTTGTTAGTAAAAAGAACACACATGCAATGACACTGGTGGATCCATGTGTGGTCTCTAAAGAGAACACACATGCAATGACTCTAGTTGTTGTTAGTAAAAAGAGCACACATGCAATGACACTGGTGGATCCATAGGTGGATTGTGAAAAGAGCACACATACAATAACACTGGTGGATTAATATGTGGTATGTGAAAAGAACACATATGCAATGACCCTAGTTGTTGTTAGTAAAAAAAGCAGACATGCAATGACACTGGTGGATCTGTATGTGGTATGTGAAAAGAACACACATTTCAATGACTCTGGTTGTTGTTAGTAAAAAGAACACACATCCAATGACACTGGTGGATCCATAGGTGGATTGTGAAAATAGCACACATGCAATGACACTGGTGATCCATGTGTGATATGTGAAAACAACACAGATGCAATGACTCCAGTTGTTGTTAGTAAAAAGAACATAGATGCAATGAAACTGGTGGATCCATGTGTGGTCTCTGAAGAGAACACACATTTCGATGACACTGGTGGATCCATGTGTTGTCTCTGAAGAGAACACACATGCAATGACTCTGGTTGTTGTTAGTCAAAAGAGCACACATGCAATGCCACTGGTGGATCCATAGGTGGATTGTGAAAATAACACACATGCAATGACACTGGTGGATCCATGTGTGGTCTCTGAAGAGAACACACATGCAATGACCCCAGTTGTTGATAGTAAAAAAAGCAAACATGCAATGACACTGGTGGATCCATATGTGATATGTGAAAAGAACAGTCATGAAATGACTCCATTTGTTGTTAGTAAAAAGAACACACATGCAATGACACTGGTGGATCCATAGGTGGTATGTGAAAAGAACACACATGCAATGACACTGGTGGATCCATGTGTGGTCTCTGAAGAGAACATACATTTCAATGACTCTGGTGGATCCATATGTGGTATGTGAAAAGAATAGTCATGAAATGACTCTAGTTGTTGTTAGTAAAAAGAACACACATGCAATGACACTGGTGGATCCATAGGTGGTATGTGAAAAGAACATACATGCAATGACTCTGGTTGTTGTTAGTAAAAAGAACACACATGCAATGACACTGGTGGATCCATGTGTGGTCTCTGAAGAGAACACACATGCAATGACTCTAGTTGTTCTTAATAAAAAGAGCACACATGCAATGACACTGGTGGATCCATAGGTGGATAATGAAAAGAGCACACATACAATGACACTGGTGGATCCATATGTGGTATGTGAAAAGAACAGTCATGAAATGACTCCAGTTGTTGTTAGTAAAAAGAACACACATGCAATGACACTGGTGGATCCATAGGTGGTATGTGAAAAGAACACACATGCAATGACTCTTGTTGTTGTTAGTAAAAAGAACACACATGCAATGACACTGGTGGATCCATGTGTGGTCTCTAAAGAGAACACACATGCAATGACTCTAGTTGTTGTTAGTAAAAAGAGCACACATGCAATGACACTGGTGGATCCATAGGTGGATTGTGAAAAGAGCACACATACAATAACAATGGTGGATTAATATGTGGTATGTGAAAAGAACACACATGCAATGACCCTAGTTGTTGTTAGTAAAAAAAAGCACACATGCAATGACCTTTGGTGGATCTGTATGTGGTATGTGAAAAGAACACACATTTCAATGACTCTGGTTGTTGTTAGTAAAAAGAACACACATCCAATGACACTGGTGGATCCATAGGTGGATTGTGAAAAGAGCACACATGCAATGACACTGGTGATCCATGTGTGATATGTGAAAACAACACAGATGCAATGACTCCAGTTGTTGTTAGTAAAAAGAACATAGATGCAATGAAACTGGTGGATCCATGTGTGGTCTCTGAAGAGAACACACATTTCGATGACACTGGTGGATCCATGTGTTGTCTCTGAAGAGAACACACATGCAATGACTCTGGTTGTTGTTAGTCAAAAGAGCACACATGCAATGCCACTGGTGGATCCATAGGTGGATTGTGAAAATAACACACATGCAATGACACTGGTGGATCCATGTGTGGTCTCTGAAGAGAACACACATGCAATGACCCCAGTTGTTGATAGTAAAAAAAGCAAACATGCAATGACACTGGTGGATCCATATGTGATATGTGAAAAGAACAGTCATGAAATGACTCCATTTGTTGTTAGTAAAAAGAACACACATGCAATGACACTGGTGGATCCATAGGTGGTATGTGAAAAGAACACACATGCAATGACACTGGTGGATCCATGTGTGGTCTCTGAAGAGAACATACATTTCAATGACTCTGGTGGATCCATATGTGGTATGTGAAAAGAATAGTCATGAAATGACTCTAGTTGTTGTTAGTAAAAAGAACACACATGCAATGACACTGGTGGATCCATAGGTGGTATGTGAAAAGAACATACATGCAATGACTCTGGTTGTTGTTAGTAAAAAGAACACACATGCAATGACACTGGTGGATCCATGTGTGGTCTCTGAAGAGAACACACATGCAATGACTCTAGTTGTTCTTAATAAAAAGAGCACACATGCAATGACACTGGTGGATCCATAGGTGGATAATGAAAAGAGCACACATACAATGACACTGGTGGATCCATATGTGGTATGTGAAAAGAACAGTCATGAAATGACTCCAGTTGTTGTTAGTAAAAAGAACACACATGCAATGACACTGGTGGATCCATAGGTGGTATGTGAAAAGAACACACATGCAATGACTCTAGTTGTTGTTAGTGAAAAGAACACACATGCAATGACACTGGTGGATCCATGTGTGGTCTCTGAAGAGAACACACATGCAATGACTCTAGTTGTTGTTAGTAAAAAGAGCACACATGCAATGACACTGGTGGATCCATAGGTGGATTGTGAAAAGAGCACACATACAATAACACTGGTGGATTAATATGTGGTATGTGAAAAGAACACACATGCAATGACCCTAGTTGTTGTTAGTAAAAAAAGCAGACATGCAATGACACTGGTGGATCTGTATGTGGTATGTGAAAAGAACACACATTTCAATGACTCTGGTTGTTGTTAGTAAAAAGAACACACATGCAATGACACTGGTGGATCCATAGGTGGATTGTGAAAAGAGCACACATGCAATGACACTGGTGATCCATGTGTGATATGTGAAAACAACACAGATGCAATGACTCCAGTTGTTGTTAGTAAAAAGAACACACATATAATGAAACTGGTGGATTCATGTGTGGTCTCTGAAGAGAACACACATTTCGATGACACTGGTGGATCCATGTGTGGTCTCTGAAGAGAACACACATGCAATGACTCTGGTTGTTGTTAGTAAAAAGAGCACGCATGCAATGACACTGGTGGATCCATAGGTGGATTGTGAAAATAACACACATGCAATGACACTGGTGGATCCATAGGTGGATTGTGAAAATAACACACATGCAATGACACTGGTGGATCCATGTGTGGTCTCTGAAGAGAACACACATGCAATGACCCCAGTTGTTGTTAGTAAAAAAAGCACACATGCAATGGCCCTGGTGGATCCATATGTGGTATGTGAAAAGAACAGTCATGAAATGACTCAAGTTGTTGTTAGTAAAAAGAACACACATGCAATGACACTGGTGGATCCATAGGTGGTATGTGAAAAGAACACACATGCAATGACTCTGGTTGTTATTAGTAAAAAGAACACACATGCAATGACACTGGTGGATCCATGTGTGTTCTCTGAAGAAAACACACATGCAATGACTTTGGTTGTTGTTAGTAAAAAGAATACACATGCAATGACATTGGCGGATCCATGTGTGGTCTCTAAAGAGAACACACATGCAATGACCCTAGTTGTTGTTAGTAAAAAAAGCACACATGCAATGACACTGGTGGATCCATATGTGGTATGTGAAAGAACAGTCATGAAATGACTCCAGTTGTTGTTAGTAAAAAGAACACACATGCAATGACACTGGTGGATCCATAGGTCGTATGTGAAAACAACACACATGCAATGACTCTGGTTGTTGTTAGTAAAAAGAACACACATGCAATGACACTAGTGGATCCATGTGTGGTCTCTGAAGAGAACACACATGCAATGACTCTGGTTGTTGTTAGTAAAAAGAACACACATGCAATGACACTGGTGCATCCATAGGTGGATTGTGAAAAGAGCACACATGCAATGACACTGGTGGATCCATGTATGGTTTGTGAAAAGAACACACAGGCAATGACTCCAGTTGTTGTTAGTAAAAAGAACACACATGCAATGAAACTGGTGGATCCATGTGTGGTCTCTGAAGAGAACACACATTTCGATGACACTGGTGGATCCATGTGTGGTCTCTGAAGAGAACACACATGCAATGACTCTGGTTGTTGTTAGTAAAAAGAGCACACATTCAATGACACTAGTGGATCCATAGGTGCATTGTGAAAAGAAAACACACTAGTAGAAAGAGGGCCTTTGGTCCAGCGGCCAAATTCCGTTGGTCCTGGTTCTTTTCCGTAATCGGGACCAATGCCAGGCACCGGTCCCGGTTCATGCCACCAGGGCAAATGTCCCGGTTCATCTGTAAGCATTGGTCCCGGTTTATGGAACGAACCGGGACCAATGACCCCGTGATGCACACGTGGCTCTCTGCGAGGCATTGGTCCCGGTTCATGCCAACAACCGGGACCAATGACCCATGACGTCAGTCGATCCGAGAATTAATGTAAATTAATTCGGCGCAGAAATTAATTCGAGGCAGAAATTAATTCGAGGTAGAAATTGAATTGATCACTATTTTTGAACAAATCTTTCACGAATTAATCGAGAAAAAGGTCTAAATTGAGACATTTTATTATTCGACCACAAATTTTTCCATACAAATAAAGATGCGACTTTATAAATTTCTAGTCGACAACACTTCCACTGCCGCTGTCCTGCGAGCCGTTGTCCTCCGTGTCGCTGGCTTCCTCGTCATCGTCGGACGAAATCTCCATGATTTCGGCGTTGTTGGGAGACGGAACTCGTCTACGCGCATAGCGGCGTCGATGGCGGTGTAGATGGTCCGTCCAGGGATGGACCAGAACAACTCCCGCCCTTCTTTGTTGCAGCGATCCGGGTGCACCAGGCGCCCGTCCATGAAACGGTTGCCAAGCTTGGCCTTCCGCTCCTTCTTGAATAGCCGGGGCCAATACTCGCTGCCCGCCGCGTACCGGGGCAACGCCCTAAATCACGCGGGAAGTTGGCAGCAACGCTCCGCGATGACGTACTCCATCTCGTATCCGCGGGGGTTGAGGAGCAGAGCCACCAGCACACCCCCCTCGCTGATGTGAAATCCGGCGGGAAGGGTCGCGCGCGGCGGCGCGAGGATGCCGTAGATCACAAATGCAGCCGCCTCGTAGTGGTTGAACGTGGGCACCTCCATGACGGCGCGGTGGAGATTGGAGAGGGAGGGGAGGCGAAACGACGACGCGGTGGAGAGGCAAAGTGGTGGGGTGGAGAGGGACTGCAGAGAGGCAGCATATTTATGCACGGGGACGACGAAGCAACGGAGGCATTGATCCCGGTTATTGCCAAGAATCCTTCAAAGCCATCTGCTTCAGAGAGGTTTCATGCCCGGATATTATTGTTGGGACATGCACGGAGAAAGAGGGGTTAGGCTGGAAGAAAATGAAGAAGAGGAGGATGATGACAGCTATCCTATGTCCCCTGAAGAATACGGTGATACTGCAATGGAAGACAATGAAGAAGAGGGAGGCGGCAATGAAGAAGAACAACGGGCATCAGATGAGCCCGTTGATGGTATTGGTCGGGTCATTTCTGATGCAAAGCAACAATGTGATACAGAAAGGGAGAAGCTTAAGTTGGAGGCCATGCCAAAGGATCACAAAAAGTTGTTGTACCCAAATTGCGAAGATGGCAGCACAAAGCTCGGTACCACACTTGAACTGCTGAAATGGAAGGCGGTAGGCTTATCGACAAGGGATTTGAGAAGTTCTTGAAAATAATGAAGCCGAAGCTTCCAAGGATAACAAGCTGCCGAGACAACGTCTGAAGCAAAGAAGACTATCGCCCTCTAGGATTAGATGTGGAGAAGATACATGCATGCATTAATGCATCACATCCTGTACCACGGTGAGAAGTACGAGAATATGGATAAATGCCTGGTATGCAATGCATGTCGATACAAGATCAGACAAGATGACCCTGGTGATGTTGAGGGCGATGACGAGCCTTCCAGGAAGAGGGTTCCTGCTAAGGTTATGTGGTATGCTCCTATAATACCACGGTTGAAACGTCTGTTCAGAAATAAAGAGCATGCTAGGTTTTTGCGATGGCACAAAGAAGAACATAAGAAAGACGGGAAACTGAGACACCCTGCCGATGGGTCGCAGTGGAGAAACATCGAGAGAAAGTACTCGAACTTTGCAGGTGACGCGAGGAACTTATGGTTTGGTCTAAGTACAGACGGCATGAATCCTTTTAGGGAGCAGAGCTGTAGTCACAGCACCTGTCCAGTGACTCTATGTATCTACAACCTTCCTCCTCGGTTGTGCATGAAGCGGAAGTTCATTATGATGCCAGTGCTCATCCAAGGACCGAAGCAACCCTGCAACGACATTGATGTGTACCTAAGGCCATTAGTCGATGAACTTTTGCAGTTGTGGGCAGAACCAGGTGTAAAGGTGTGGGATGAGCACAAACAGGAGCCATTTGACCTACGAGCGTTGTTTTTCGTAACCATCAATGATTGTCCTGCTCTTAGTAACATTTCAGGACAGTCAAACAAGGGATACAATGCATGCACGCATTGTTTAGATAATGCTAAAGGTACATATTTGGATAAATGTAAGAAGGTTGTGTACCTGGGGTGTCGTAAATTTCTTCCGACCAATCATCAAGTAAGAAAGAAAGGCAAGAATTTCAACGGTGAGGCAGATTATCGGAAGAAGCCTAAGCTCCCTAAAGGTGCTGATGTATTTGGTATGGTGAAGGACCTAGAAGTAATCTTTGGAAAGGGTCCTGGCGGTCAATCTATTCCTAAATACCCCATTACCGGACACACGGCCATGTGGAAAAAGAAATCTATATTTTGGGAGCTTGATTATTGGAAAGACCTAGAGGTCCATTCTTCAATCGACGTGATGCACGTGACGAAGAATCTTTGCGTGAACCTGCTAGGCTTCCTGGGCGTGTATGGGAAGACAAAAGATACACCAGAAGCACGGGAGGACCAACAACGTATCAAAGACCCACACAACAAGCATACTGATAAAGGACATAAATACTTAAGTAGCTATGCTCTTACCAAATCAGAGAAGGAAATCTTTTTTGAAGTCCTTACAGTATCAAGGTCTCGGCTGGCTTCTCGTCAAATATAAAGGGAATAATAAATATGGCAGAGAAAAAATTTCAGAACCTGAAGTCTCATGATTGCCACGTGATTATGACATAGTTGCTTCCAGTTGCATTGAGAGGGCTTCTACCGGAAAATGTTCGATTAGCCATTGTGAAGCTATGTGCATTCCTCAATGCAATATCTCAGAAGGTAATCGATCGAGAAAGTCTGGAAAGGCTACAGAATGATGTGGTCCAATGTCTTGTCAGTTTTGAGTTGGTGTTCCCTCCGTCCTTCTTCAATATTATGACGCATCTCTTAGTTCACCTAGTCGATGAGATTTACATTCTCGGTCCTGTATTTCTGCACAATATGTTCCCCTTCGAGAGGTTCATGGGAGTCTTAAAGAAATATGTTCGTAACCGTGGTAGGCCAGAAGGAAGCATCTCCAAGTGCTATGGAATAGAGGAGGTCATTGGGTTCTGTGTATACTTTCTTCCTGACCTTAAGCCGATTGGTGTTCCTGAATCACGGTATGAGGGGAGACTGAGTGGAAAAGGCACGCTAGGAAAGAAAGCAATGATATTTAGGGACAGACATTCTTTGAATCAAGCACACTACATAGTTCTCCAAAGTTCTACCTTCGTGGCTCCGTATATCGAGGAACACATGAATGTTGTACGCTCCAAGTTCCCGGGGAAGGATGACTACTGGATTAGAAAAAATCACATGGATACTTTCGGCACTTGGTTGCAATTACATCTCATGAATGACACCACTATTGGAGATCATCTCTACTTGTTGGCCGCGACACCATCTGCGACTATATTGACTTTCCAAGGGTACGAGATAAATGGGAATACATTTTACATGACTCCCCAAGATAAAAAGAGCACCAACCAAAACAGTGGTGTCCGCTTTGATGCAGCATGCGAGAATGGGAAAAAGGACACATACTATGGTTACATAAAGGAGATATGGGAACTTGACTATGGACCTACTTTTAAGGTCCCATTGTTTCGGTGCAGTTGGGTCAACATGAATGGAGAAGGGGTAAAGGTAGACCAGCTGTACGGAATGACAACAGTGGATCTCAAGAATCTTGGTTACAGAGACGAACCATTTGTCCTAGCCAATGATGTGGCTCAGGTTTTTTATGTGAAGGACATGTCCTCTAGACCGCAAAAAAGAAAAAAATAAGGAAACGAATACATCAGACGATGAGCCCAAGCGTCACATAGTTCTTTCAGGGAAAAGAAACATCGCGGGAGTCGAGGACAAGACAGACATGTCAGCAGATTATGATAAGGTTGATGAAATTCCGCCCTTCACCGTGAAAACTGACCCAAGCATCCCGTTAAGCAAAGAAGATGCTCCATGGTTACGTCCTAAGAAGCGATCATAGGCAAGGGATCGACATACGCAACGAAGGATTCATATCCTAAACCCTAAACCCTATGTAAATCTATGTAATGTATGGAAACTTTATGTGATGTATGGAAACTTTATGTGATGTATCGAAATTTTATGTAATGGAGTCTTTCACGGGCTTGCAGGGAAATTTTTCCGAGGCGGAGCTTCCGAAGATGTCGGAGGGCGTGTGCACCAACGACATCTTCGAGAAGCTCCGCCACGGGAGATTTCTCAACCCTTTCCCCAACACTGTTAGAGGAGATGGAGTCTTTCACGGGCTTGCAGGGAAAAATTTTCGAGGCGGAGCTTCCGAAGATGCCGTAGGGCGTGTGCACCAACGACATCATCGAGAAGCTCCGCCACGGGAGATTTCTCAACCCTTTCCCCAACAATGTTAGAGGAGATGGAGTCTTTCACGGGCTTGCAGGGAAATTTTTCCGAGGCGGAGCTTTCGAAGATGCCGTAGGGCGTGTGCACCAACGACATCTTCGAGAAGCTCCGCCACGGGATATTTCTCAACCCTTTCCCCAACAATGTTAGAGGAGATGGAGTCTTTCATGGGCTTACAGGGAAATTTTTCCGAGGAGGAGCTTCCGAAGATGCCGTAGGGCGTGTGCACCAACGACATCTTCGAGAAGCTCCGCCACGGGAGATTTCCCAACCCTCCATCCACGGGGATGAAACTCTCTCTACCTATGTTGCCTTGTTGAGCTGCTTGCCATGGCGTATCGATGGTCCTTTTATAGGCACGGCGCCGCTTCTACTTTGTCTTGTTCCTCTGACAGGGCGTCGTGCGCTACATGCTTTATCTCATCGAGCAGTGCATCCACCCACACGTCCTTATCCTGCCGACAGCTTTAGTCTCAGTTGCACCCACCAGCCGGGACTAAAGGTTACCCACGCGTCCTTATCCCACCGACAGCTTTAGTCTCGGTTGCACCCACCAGCCGGGACTAAAGGTTACACACGCGTCCTTATCCCACCGACAGCTTTAGTCTCGGTTGCACCCACCAGCCGGGACTAAAGGTTACCCATGCGTCCTTATCCCACCGGCATCTTTAGTCTTGGTTGCACCCACCAGCCGGGACTAAAGGTTACCCAAGATGCACATGTGTGCACAATATGGGCACATTATCACAAACTATGCCCTGATTCCTCGCTGAACTTGAAGTGGATCTCTGATGAAATAGCATGTTGTGAACCTATAAATGATTTTTTTTAAATTCACAAGCATTATATCATGTACTTGTAGTTCAAATCTTGGCAACCTCCAACCGATTCGGCAGGAATTTGTCTTTTTCATGAGGGATGGACAGAAAGGTTCCAGATACACCGGTTGGGAAATTGTCCATATCAGGTGGTATAGTATTTTTGAAAAATGGTTTGGTACCAATGCCAAACTTTAATTTGGTGGTTGCTTCATAGAACACCCAGATTTCGGCACCTCAAAAATGGAAATTGGCTTTTTCGTGTGTCGAAAGGGAAAACTTCCTCCTGTAACATCGTAGGCCATCCCAAGATGCACATGTGTGCACAATATGGGCACATTATCACAAACTATGCCCTGATTCTAGCAATAACATTGGTGGTTTGACCTAAATGCCATGAAACCTTGAACATGATAGGTCATTTTGTGAAGGATTTTTATGATGTTTGCAATTTTTCAAGTTCAATATTTTTCCTTGCAACTGTGACACATAATATGACACCACGCGAAGGTTTCACATTGTTTGGATCATTTTTGAATTTCTTATGCTCGTTTCAAACTATATTCAAAACGGCGGGCATGAAGCTTCTTAGCCCGGGGCTGACCCTCTCTGACCTTGAAATGGATCTCTGATGAAATAGCATGTTGTGAACCTATAAATGATTTTTTTTAATTCACAAGCATTATATCATGACCTTGTAGTTCAAATCTTGGCAACCTCCTACCGATTCGGCAGGAATTTGTCTTTTTCATGAGGGATGGACTGAAAGGTTCCAGATACACTGGTTGGGAAATTTTCCATATAAGGTGGTATAGTATTTTTGAAAAATGGTTTGGTACCAATGCCAAACTTTAATTTGGTGGTTGCTTCACAGAACACCCCGATTTCGGCACCACAAAAATGAAAATTGGCCTTTTTGTGTGTCGAAAGGGAAAACTTCCTCCTACAACACCGTACGCCATCCCAGGATGCACATGTGTGCACATTATGGGCACATTATCACAAACTATGCCCTGATTCTAGCCATAACATTGGTGGTTTGACCTAAATGCTATGGAACCTCGAACATGATAGGTCATTTTGTGAAGGATTTTTTATGATGTTTGCAAATTTTTCAAGTTCAATATTTTTCCTTGCAACTGTGACACATAATATGACACCACGCGAAGGTTTCACATTGTTTGGATCATTTTTGAATTTCTGATGCCCGTTTCAAACTATATTCAAAACAGCGGGCATGAAGCTTCTTAACCCGGGGCTGAGCCTCGCTGAACTTGAAGTGGATCTCTGATGAAATAGCATGTTCTGAACCTATAAATGATTTTTTTAAAATTCACAAGCATTATATCAGGTACTTGTAGTTCAAATCTTGGCAACCTCCTACCGATTAGGCAGGAATTTGTCTTTTTCATGAGGGATGGACAGAAAGGTTCCAGATACACCGGTTGGGAAATTTTCCATATAAGGTGGTATAGTATTTTTGAAAAATGGTTTGGTACCAATGCCAAACTTTAATTTGGTGGTTGCTTCATAGAACACCCCGATTTCGGCACCTCAAAAATGGAAATTGGCTTTTTCGTGTGTCGAAAGGGAAAACTTCCTCCTGCAACATCGTAAGCCATACCAAGATGCACATGTGTGCACAATATGGGCACATTATCACAAACTATGCCCTGATTCTAGCCATAACATTGGTGGTTTGACCTAAATGCCATGAAACCTCGAACATGATAGGTCATTTTTTGAAGGATTTTTTATGATGTTTGCAATTTTTCAAGTTCAATATTTTTCCTTGCAACTGTGACACATAATATGACACCACGTGAAGGTTTCACATTGTTTGGATCATTTTTGAATTTCTTATGCCCGTTTCAAACTATATTCAAAACGGCGGGCATGAAGCTTCTTAGCCCGGGGCTGAGCCTCTCTGAACTTGATGTGGATCTCTGATGAAATTGCATGTTGTGAACCTATAAATGATTTTTTTTAAATTCACAAGCATTATATCATGTACTTGTAGTTCAAATCTTGGCAACCTCCTACCGATTCGGCAGGAATTTGTCTTTTTCATGAGGGATGGACAGAAAGGTTCTAGATACACCGGTTGGGAAATTTTCCATATAAGGTGGTATAGTATTTTTGAAAAATGGTTTTGTACCAATGCCAAACTTTAATTTGGTGGTTGCTTCACAGAACACCCCGATTTCGGCACCTCAAAAATGAAAATTGGCTTTTTTGTGTGTCGAAAGGGAAAACCTCCTCCTGCAACATCGTAAGCCATCCCGAGATGCACATGTGTGCACAATATGGGCACATTATCACAAACTATGCCCTGATTCTAGCCATAACATTGGTGGTTTGACCTAAATGCCATGGAACCTCGAACATGATAGGTCATTTTGTGAAGGATTTTTTAGGATGTTTGCAATTTTTCAAGTTCAATATTTTTTCTTGCAACTGTAACACATAATATGACACCACGCGAAGGTTTCACATTATTTGGATCATTTTTGAATTTCTTATGCCCGTTTCAAACTATATTCAAAACAGCGGGCATGAAGCTTCTTAGCCCGGGGCTGAGCCTCGCTGAACTTGAAGTGGATCTCTGATGAAATAGCACGTTGTGAACCTATAAATGATTTTTTTAAAAATTCACAAGCATTATATCATGTACTTGTAGTTCAAATCTTGGCAACCTCCTACCGATTCGGCAGGAATTTGTCTTTTTCATGAGGGATGGACAGAAAGGTTCCAGATACACCGGTTGGGAAATTTTCCATATAACGTGGTATAGTAGTTTTGAAAAATGGTTTGGTACCAATGCCAAACTTTAATTTGGTGGTTGCTTCACAGAACACCCCGATTTCGGCACCTCAAAAATGGAAATTGCCTTTTTCATGTGTTGAAAGGGAAAACTTCCTCCTGCAACATCGTAAGCCATCCCAAGATGCACATGTGTGCACAATATGGGCACATTATCACAAACTATGCCCTGATTCTAGCCATAACATTGGTGGTTTGACCTAAATGCCATGGAACCTCGAACATGATAGGTCATTTTGTGAAGGATTTTTTATGATGTTTGCAATTTTTCAAGTTCAATATTTTTTCTTGCAACTGTAACACATAATATGACACCACGCGAAGGTTTCACATTGTTTGGATCATTTTTGAATTTCTGATGCCCGTTTCAAACTATATTCAAAATAGCGGGCATGAAGCTTCTTAGCCCGGGGCTGAGCCTCGCTGAACTTGAAGTGGATCTCTGATGAAATAGCATGTTCTGAACCTATAAATGATTTTTTTTAAAAATTCACAAGAATTATATCATGTACTTGCAGTTCAAATCTTGGCAACCTCCTACCAATTCGGCAGGAATTTGTCTTTTTCATGAGGGATGGATGAAAGGTTCCAGATACACCGGTTGGGAAATTGTCCATATAAGGTGGTATAGTAGTTTTGAAAAATGGTTTGGTACCAATGCCAAACTTTAATTTGGTGGTTGCTTCACAGAACACCCCGATTTCGGCACCTCAAAAATGGAAATTGCCTTTTTCATGTGTTGAAAGGGAAAACTTCCTCCTGCAACATCGTAAGCCATCCCAAGATGCACATGTGTGCACAATATGGGCACATTATCACAAACTATGCCCTGATTCTAGCCATAACATTGGTGGTTTGACCAAAATGCCATGAACCCTCTAACATGATAGGTCATTTTGTGAAGGATTTTTTATGATGTTTGCAATTTTTCAAGTTCAATATTTTTCCTTCCAACTGTGACACATAATATGACACCACGCGAAGGTTTCACATTGTTTGGATCATTTTTAAATTCTTATGCCCGTTTCAAACTATATTCAAAACGGCGGGCATGAAGCTTCTTAGCCCGGGGCTGAGCCTCTCTGAACTTGAAGTGGATCTCTGATGAAATTGCATGTTGTGAACCTATAAATGATTTTTTTTAAATTCACAAGCATTATATCATGTACTTGTTGTTCAAATCTTGGCAACCTCCTACCGATTCGGCAGGAATTTGTCTTTTTCATGAGGGATGGACAGAAAAGGTTCCAGATACACAGGTTGGGAAATTTTCCATATAAGGTGGTATAGTATTTTTGAAAACTGGTTTGGTACCAATGCCAAACTTTAATTTGGTGGTTGCTTCACAGAACACCCCGATTTTGGCACCTCAAAAATGAAAATTGGCTTTTTTGTGTGTCGAAAGGGAAAACTTCCTCCTACAACATCGTAAGCCATCCCAAGATGCACATGTGTGCACAATATGGTCACATTATCACAAACTATGCCCTGATTCTAGCCATAACATTGGTGGTTTGACCTAAATGCCATGGAACCTCGAACATGATAGGTCATTTTGTGAAGGATTTTTTAGGATGTTTGCAATTTTTCAAGTTAAATATTTTTCCTTGCAACTGTAACACATAATATGACACCACGCGAAGGTTTCACATTATTTGGATCATTTTTGAATTTCTTATGCCCGTTTCAAACTATATTCAAAACAGCGGGCATGAAGCTTCTTAGCCCGGGGCTGAGCCTCGCTGAACTTGAAGTGGATCTCTGATGAAATAGCACGTTGTGAACCTATAAATGATTTTTTTAAAAATTCACAAGCATTATATCATGTACTTGTAGTTCAAATCTTGGCAACCTCCTACCGATTCGGCAGGAATTTGTCTTTTTCATGAGGGATGGACAGAAAGGTTCCAGATACACCGGTTGGGAAATTTTCCATATAACGTGGTATAGTAGTTTTGAAAAATGGTTTGGTACCAATGCCAAACTTTAATTTGGTGGTTGCTTCACAGAACACCCCGATTTCGGCACCTCAAAAATGGAAATTGCCTTTTTCATGTGTTGAAAGGGAAAACTTCCTCCTGCAACATCGTAAGCCATCCCAAGATGCACATGTGTGCACAATATGGGCACATTATCACAAACTATGCCCTGATTCTAGCCATAACATTGGTGGTTTGACCTAAATGCCATGGAACCTCGAACATGATAGGTCATTTTGTGAAGGATTTTTTATGATGTTTGCAATTTTTCAAGTTCAATATTTTTTCTTGCAACTGTAACACATAATATGACACCACGCGAAGGTTTCACATTGTTTGGATCATTTTTGAATTTCTGATGCCCGTTTCAAACTATATTCAAAATAGCGGGCATGAAGCTTCTTAGCCCGGGGCTGAGCCTCGCTGAACTTGAAGTGGATCTCTGATGAAATAGCATGTTCTGAACCTATAAATGATTTTTTTTAAAAATTCACAAGAATTATATCATGTACTTGCAGTTCAAATCTTGGCAACCTCCTACCAATTCGGCAGGAATTTGTCTTTTTCATGAGGGATGGACAGAAAGGTTCCAGATACACCGGTTGGGAAATTGTCCATATAAGGTGCTATAGTAGTTTTGAAAAATGGTTTGGTACCAATGCCAAACTTTAATTTGGTGGTTGCTTCACAGAACACCCCGATTTCGGCACCTCAAAAATGGAAATTGCCTTTTTCATGTGTTGAAAGGGAAAACTTCCTCCTGCAACATCGTAAGCCATCCCAAGATGCACATGTGTGCACAATATGGGCACATTATCACAAACTATGCCCTGATTCTAGCCATAACATTGGTGGTTTGACCAAAATGCCATGAACCCTCTAACATGATAGGTCATTTTGTGAAGGATTTTTTATGATGTTTGCAATTTTTCAAGTTCAATATTTTTCCTTCCAACTGTGACACATAATATGACACCACGCGAAGGTTTCACATTGTTTGGATCATTTTTAAATTCTTATGCCCGTTTCAAACTATATTCAAAACGGCAGGCATGAAGCTTCTTAGCCCGGGGCTGAGCCTCTCTGAACTTGAAGTGGATCTCTGATGAAATTGCATGTTGTGAACCTATAAATGATTTTTTTTAAATTCACAAGCATTATATCATGTACTTGTTGTTCAAATCTTGGCAACCTCCTACCGATTCGGCAGGAATTTGTCTTTTTCATGAGGGATGGATGAAAAGGTTCCATACACAGGTTGGGAAATTTTCCATATAAGGTGGTATAGTATTTTTGAAAACTGGTTTGGTACCAATTCCAAACTTTAATTTGGTGGTTGCTTCACAGAACACCCCGATTTTGGCACCTCAAAAATGAAAATTGGCTTTTTTGTGTGTCGAAAGGGAAAACTTCCTCCTACAACATCGTAAGCCATCCCAAGATGCACATGTGTGCACAATATGGTCACATTATCACAAACTATGCCCTGATTCTAGCCATAACATTGGTGGTTTGACCTAAATGCCATGGAACCTCGAACATGATAGGTCATTTTGTGAAGGATTTTTTAGGATGTTTGCAATTTTTCAAGTTAAATATTTTTCCTTGCAACTGTAACACATAATATGACACCACGCGAAGGTTTCACATTATTTGGATCATTTTTGAATTTCTTATGCCCGTTTCAAACTATATTCAAAACAGCGGGCATGAAGCTTCTTAGCCCGGGGCTGAGCCTCGCTGAACTTGAAGTGGATCTCTGATGAAATAGCACGTTGTGAACCTATAAATGATTTTTTTAAAAATTCACAAGCATTATATCATGTACTTGTAGTTCAAATCTTGGCAACCTCCTACCGATTCGGCAGGAATTTGTCTTTTCATGAGGGATGGATGGAAGCGTTCCAGAAACACCGGTTGGGAAATTGTCCATATAAGGTGGTATAGTAGTTTTGAAAATGGTTTGGTACCAATGCCAAACTTTAATTTGGTGGTTGCTTCACAGAACACCCGATTTCGCACCTCAAAAATGGAAATTGCCTTTTTCATGTGTTGAAAGGGAAAACTTCCTCCTGCAACATCGTAAGCCATCCCAAGATGCACATGTGTGCACAATATGGGCACATTATCACAAACTATGCCCTGATTCTAGCCATAACATTGGTGGTTTGACCAAAATGCCATGAACCCTCGAACATGATAGGTCATTTTGTGAAGGATTTTTTATGATGTTTGCAATTTTTCAAGTTCAATATTTTTCCTTGCAACTGTGACACATAATATGACACCACGCGAAGGTTTCACATTGTTTGGATCATTTTTAAATTCTTATGCCCGTTTCAAACTATATTCAAAACGGCGGGCATGAAGCTTCTTAGCCCGGGGCTGAGCCTCTCTGAACTTGAAGTGGATCTCTGATGAAATTGCATGTTGTGAACCTATAAATGATTTTTTTTAAATTCACAAGCATTATATCATGTACTTGTTGTTCAAATCTTGGCAACCTCCTACCGATTCGGCAGGAATTTGTCTTTTTCATGAGGGATGGACAGAAAAGGTTCCAGATACACAGGTTGGGAAATTTTCCATATAAGGTGGTATAGTATTTTTGAAAACTGGTTTGGTACCAATGCCAAACTTTAATTTGGTGGTTGCTTCACAGAACACCCCGATTTTGGCACCTCAAAAATGAAAATTGGCTTTTTTGTGTGTCGAAAGGGAAAACTTCCTCCTACAACATCGTAAGCCATCCCAAGATGCACATGTGTGCACAATATGGTCACATTATCACAAACTATGCCCTGATTCTAGCCATAACATTGGTGGTTTGACCTAAATGCCATGGAACCTCGAACATGATAGGTCATTTTGTGAAGGATTTTTTAGGATGTTTGCAATTTTTCAAGTTAAATATTTTTCCTTGCAACTGTAACACATAATATGACACCACGCGAAGGTTTCACATTGTTTGGATCATTTTTGAATTTCTTATGCCCGTTTCAAACTATATTCAAAACAGCGGGCATGAAGCTTCTTAGCCCGGGGCTGAGCCTCGCTGAACTTGAAGTGGATCTCTGATGAAATAGCACGTTGTGAACCTATAAATGATTTTTTTAAAAATTCACAAGCATTATATCATGTACTTGTTGTTCAAATCTTGGCAACCTCCTACCGATTCGGCAGGAATTTGTCTTTTTCATGAGGGATGGACAGAAAGGTTCCAGATACACCAGTTGGGGAATTGTCCATATAAGGTGGTATAGTAGTTTTGAAAAATGGTTTGGTACCAATGCCAAACTTTAATTTGGTGGTTGCTTCACAGAACACCCCGATTTCGGCACCTCAAAAATGGAAATTGCCTTTTTCATGTGTTGAAAGGGAAAACTTCCTCCTACAACATCGTAAGCCATCCCAAGATGCACATGTGTGCACAATATGGGCACATTATCACAAACTATGCCCTGATTCTAGCCATAACATTGGTGGTTTGACCAAAATGCCATGAACCCTCGAACATGATAGGTCATTTTGTGAAGGATTTTTTATGATGTTTGCAATTTTTCAAGTTCAATATTTTTCCTTGCAACTGTGACACATAATATGACACCACGCGAAGGTTTCACATTTTTTGGATCATTTTTGAATTTCTTATGCCCGTTTCAAACTATATTCAAAACGGCGGGCATGAAGCTTCTTAGCCCGGGGCTGAGCCTCGCTGAACTTGAAGTGGATCTCTGATGAAATTGCATGTTGTGAACCTATAAATGATTTTTTAAAAAATTCACAAGCATTATATCATGTACTTGTAGTTCAAATCTTGGCAACCTCCTACCGATTTGGCAGGAATTTGTCTTTTTCATGAGGGATGGACAGAAAGGTTCCAGATACACCGGTTAGGAAATTGACCATATAAGGTGGTATAGTATTTTTGAAAAATGGTTTGGTACCAATGCCAAACTTTAATTTGGTGGTTGCTTCACAGAACACCCCGATTTCGGCACCTCAAAAATGGAAATTGGCTTTTTCGTGTGTCGAAAGGGAAAACTTCCTCCTGCAACATCATAAGCCATCCCAAGATGCACATGTGTGAACCTATAAATGATTTTTTAAAAAGTCACAAGAATTATATCATTTACTTGTAGTTCAATCTTGAAAAGTTTTCTAAAATTCCAAATTATGCAATAAATATTTTGTTAATGCAATTTTATTTGTAAATAGTACAATTGTATAGTTCAAATAAAAATATTTGAAAACAGAAAATGGTTTTGATTAGTTATTTAAATTGAAGCACTTTTCCTGTTAAAAGTTTTTAAAATTCCAAATTATGCAATAAATATTTTGTTAATGCAATTTTATTTGTAAATAGTACAATTGTATAGTTCAAATAAAAATATTTGAAAACAGAAAATGGTTTTGATTAGTTATTTAAATTGAAGCACTTTTCCTGTTAAAAGTTTTTAAAATTCCAAATTATGCAATAAATATTTTGCTAATGCAATTTTAATTGTAAATAGTACAATTGTATAGTTCAAATAAAAATATTTGACAATAGAAAATGGTTTTTGATTAGTTATTTAAATTGAAGCACTTTTCTTGTTAAATTTTTTTTTAAATTCCAAATAAATAATCATCTTAAATTGAAACATCTTATTAATTAAAGAAGAAACAAATTTCAAAATGGCGGGAAGACCAAAAGGTTTGCCAAAATCTGAAAAAACGGGTCAACGATCCCGGTCATTCTACCTAACCGGATCGATGATCTGGATGCGGGCGCTGCCATTAACACGCCTTTGGTCCCGGTTGTTGGCACGAACCGGGACCGTTGATCCTTTGGTCCCGGGTCGTAGGACTAACCGGGACCAACAGCTGTGCACGTGGCAGCACAGCTGTAACATCCCAAAACTTTAATCCAAGCTTATCAAGATCAAATCATCCAAAAATAGGGTTAACAAAAACTTTTCCAAATTTAAAATGAAAGCATTCATATGTGTGTGCATTTAAAATAGGAGTTGTTTGAATTGCCATGATTGAATGATCCAATGCTTGTAAAATGTTTCTTAGGTGATTTAAACATCATCTACATCATTCCCAAACTTT
This sequence comes from Avena insularis, assembly GCA_023614405.1. NCBI lineage: Eukaryota > Viridiplantae > Streptophyta > Magnoliopsida > Poales > Poaceae > Avena > Avena insularis. The sequence goes on along the minus strand of CM042696.1, from coordinate 458,332,476 downwards.
TCCTAAAGAAAATCAAATAAAAAAGAATTAAAAAGAAGGAATGGTCATTTTGGCAAATTTAACTCTCATGCCTACTTTGGCTATTCCTAGTACTCAATTCTTAATAGAAATAGTTCTTGATCTTTGCACCCCTTGCTAGTACACATAATGAGGTACCAAGGCCCACCTTTGGATCTGCTAAAAACATTTTGTTAACTATTTTAAATGATAGTTTAAAATTGAATCTAATGCATATGCATAGATCACCCCTATTTCAAAAACCATCGATTTGAGCTCCATTTTCAAAACCCTTGCAACCAAAGACTACCTATCACTAGTGGAGATCACTCAAAGATTTTGAAACCAAAATTCAAAACTTTCTTTCATGCGGCCATTTCATCAAACACTTGGCATGCATAATATCACCTCTAATCCTAGCTCACTGTTTACTACAGGGTTTTGCCCCCAATTAATCCCCTTGTCCCCTCTTGATCTAACCAGAGCCTAACCAGCCTCTTCCCTACCCCCTAGCTGCACTGCCATGCCAAGCCGAGCACGAACTCGCTGGCCGATCGTGCACTCGCAGCAGCAGCTCTCTCCAACCCCTCTCCTCATGTCTAGCAGCTTGCCAGTGGTCCACCTCCACCGCCCAACCAGCCCCAGGCCAGAGACAGAGAGCAGAGCGGCCATGAACCGCCGTGCCCGGAGCCGGTCGAGCATGCCGACTCCGCCTCCAGAGCATGCCCTGTCCCCGCTCGCACAGACCATCCCTTGGCACCAGCCCACGCCCGCCGCTCCACCTCGACCTGGAGAACACCCCAGACATCCCCGTTCGCCGCCCAAAGCCTCACAGCCACCGCTCACCATGGACACCGCCGCTTCGGCCGTGCAGAGCGCCACCTCACCCAGACCGCATGCCACCGCCCCTACGGCCGCATTCAATTCCTAGAGCATCGCCAGGGAACCGCCCATCGATCGCCACCGCCAGCCATGCCTCTACCCCGCCGTAGCCTTGTTGCCGGAGTCGCCTGCCCATCTCGCTTGGTCTCACCGTCGGGCCTATAAAAGGAGCCCTCCCTAGCCTCTTCTCTCCACACCATTCCACTCCCCTCACCTCTCTGAACCTCACCCACCTCTCTCCGGAGCAAAGGGAGTAGCAGCTCGCCGGAATTGGAGCCGGAGCAGCCGCGACAGGAGGAGAAGGGCGCAATTGATTTCGACCACCCCAAGCTCCGCCGCAACCGCGCCTCGCCTTGCCGTCGCCTTCCACGTCTTTTGCCTGCCTCGCCGACCCCGCTAGAGCCCTGGTACGCCCCCAGTAGACCCCCACTGATCCGCTAGGGTTCGAGCTCGCCGGCGACCTATTCGTCGTCGACGACGACCCTCAGCTGTTGATCTCGCTTCTAATCCTACGGCCCACAGCGCGCGTACCGTTTCGCGTGTTAAGTTCCGCTGACAAGCAGGACCCCACTGTCAGCTGTGCCACGCGCCGCGGAGCGCCACTAGGCCGGCCCATTTCTTTTCCTGCGCTAGCCCACCCATTCAAATCTGGATTTTTCTTTTTAGTTTGAATCTAGTTTCTGTCCCCTAGTTTGAAAATCAATTCAGAGAGTTTTAGAAATCCAAATTGCATGAAAACTAATTTTGTATGAAAGGTATTAAAATGATCTATCCAATCTCGTTGGATTTAATTCAATTAGAGTTATAGATCTCTCCTAATAAAAATAAGAAGACAGAAGCTTTTACAACTTGCAACATTTTTATAAAATCAACCAAGTTAGCTTTTGAGTTGATTCGAACTCTCAAAAATCACATTTCATCATATATATCCAAATATGTAATAATATTAAGGTTTACATGCAGTGACTTTGGACTAGTACCAAAATAATGCTATATAGGCATTTCTAGTCACTTTAAATCATTAAATAATAAACTTAAACTAAAGTAATATTGATCCAACCTTTAAATCTCATTCCCACAGGTTAGAATATGTGGTGAGGACATGTGTCCACATGATCCCATATTTTGGTGGTGAATATTAAAGTTTAGTTAATATTTCAATGAGTAGAAATTACTTTTCTAAAATAAAAAGGATGAAACTATTGAATTAAAACTTGTGATGTTTGTGATGATAATAGATCATCAAATGTGTGTTTTAGAATGCTACTTAGCCTAGTTAAGTATTTTTTGGTTATTGTGCACTCCCTATGCATTTATAGACGCTAGTACCGACCAAGCTTTCGAGGAGGAGGAGTTCGACCAAGAAGAAGAAGAAGAAAACTTCAATCACTGCACCAACCAAGGCAAGCTATTATTGGCAAGCTAACCCTTGCAAAACACACTTTAGAAAGCCACCATTAACAGTGCAAGCTACCCTTAGCAAGCTAGCACTATCAAAGATTAACCCTTGCAAGTTAGTACTTAGCAAACTAGAATCAAACTAGATGGTTTAGCAAAGATGCCTTAAGCATCCTTTGATCACACCCCTTTGACTATTAGTACCCCAAGTCTTAGTTACAAGTTTTACCCCTCTTAGGTTATACAAAGTTCTTTATTTGTTTTGAAGGTAGCATAAAAAGTATAAAACTTGACCTACTTAGAAACCTTTAGATGTCATTCTATGGCATGATATTGAAACCATCTTTTCCACCTTAGTGAACACTCTTAACTTAGTATTTTAGAATAGATCAAAAAGTTGAGTCACTTTAGATGGGAACGCTTGGTGAAAATGAATTGTGAAAACCTTGGAATGATGAGTCATTCTATTGAGATGTTTTGACATGTGTTGAGAGACACAACTGGTTTATGATGATGAAAATGATGAGGCATGAGCCTTAACCCTTTTATAAAACTGATGGTTGGATTCGTATGCGATACCATTCCAAATTTACCGTACAACCACACTACCTGAATTGGGTAAGGCCACCGTCAAACAGCTTGCTCCAGCGCACCTCCCGTAGCGGCGCCGCCCGTTTTAGGTAGCCCGCGACGCGCTGGTTCGAACCGGGCAGTGGCGTCACCCCGCGCGCTTCTCTCCGCCGTCTTCCACCAACGCCTGGCAGTTCACCGGCGAGCCTACGTGGCGCCACGGTGGCGTCGACGTGGCGTCCCGTGTGCGTGACGTGGGCGCTGACCAAGCCCCGCTAGCGTGGCATCTGAGGTGGCTTGGGCCCCCCCGCGTCAGTCTCTATGGCTAGTTTAGCCATGGAGAAAAAAAACCCACCTCGAGCTGACGTCATAATGACACAGTAAAAGATTAATATTTGTTTCAATAATTTCAGAAAAGAGTTTAATCTTATAAATTCAATAACTAATTATTTCTAAGTCAGAAAAATATGTATAATATATCAAAATGTTCAGAAAAATGAGATCTACACAATAGACTCATAAGCATGCATTGTTCAACAACTTTAATTACAAGTTTAATAAGAGATTGAAATCAACCCCTCGTAGCACCTTCGGATCTCACTTAAATTGCCAGGCATGCCTTAGGGTTAAATTTCAACTATGTTTAAATTGACATATCATTATCGATGCCATGTGTTGATTGTTTAACTTGCAGATACTATGGATCCAACACATCAGGAAAACATCCTCCAAGGGATGATCTACAAAAATGAAGATATCGATATCGATGTCACGAGTGAGTTTCTGAACGATTCCGATCAGGGAGATGAGTCTCTCAACCGAGGAGATGGCTCCGATGAGGTAGAAGCCGAAGCCTGGGACAGGGGAGAAGCCGATAAGGAAGAAGGTGACAGCTCTGACAGGGGAAACACCGGCGAGGTGTATATATGTATTTTTGTAATTAAAATGCTGCTGTCTCTATATACATGCATATATTAACACTCTTTCTTCTTTTAGCCCTCCGGATCGAGAACTTCTTCCGTAAGAACGAAACGAGGCCCAACAAAAAGTTGGATGACACTGTGAGGTATAGGATCGACGTGGTCGGTGTAGATGGCGAACCGCAAGCTCCCGTCGATGTCGCAAGAAAATTTGTCAAGCAATGCGGAGTTCTTTTGAGGGACTACATCCCGATCACCGTTCAAGAATGGAATCGGCCAAGCGGCGGTGGAGTCCCGTATGTCGGCGACATCACCAAAGATAAGCTTTTCGACAAGCTCATGAATAATTTCCTCCTGCCGGAACCAGATGTGACTCCAGATGAGGAGGAGAGAGCAAGAAGGGAGCTTGTACAAAGAGTCAAGAAGTTTGCTCTCAGCAAGATGGCCGATGCATTCAAGAACTGGAAGAAGAAACTGTACCATAACTTTGTCAAGGTAGAGAAGACTCCGAATTTCAATGAAGCCGGCTATGCTAAGTTAACACACTAGTGGGAGGATTTTGTGAAGTACAAGACATCGGAGAAAGCTAAGGAAAGGTCTAGAATAAATACGGAGAACGCTGCTAAGAAACTGTACCATCATAACATGGGGCCTGCTGGCTACGCCAGTTGCATGCCTAAGTGGGATGCACTTGAGGTCAATTACATAGCTGCCGGGATCAGACTAGAGCCCGCAACATGGACAGCACGAGCGAGAAACTGGTTTTACGGCCATCGGGGCACGTTGGACAAAGAAAGGAGGGCAATATATAATCATAAACACAAAGATGATCCCCTACTGCCCATCGACGATATTAGAAATGCAGTAGATGATGTTGCAGCGGGACGGTTCATTCCTGACAGAGAGAACGACGAGCTCACATGGGCCCTTAAAAATCCTGAACACGACGGACGAGCACGAGGCACACCAGGCTCCAAGTCGTGGAAGGTTGCCTTCCCCCCGGAAATGAAGAGATATCCCGATAAAAGCCATCAGAGGAGAAAGGAAAGGGAGGCAGCTGAGAAAGCCGCCATGCATCGCTGCGTAATGTAGAAGAAGCATTAAAGCGGCACTAGGATCAACTCGACATACTTAGCCAGCAAGGTACTAGCGGCCAATCTCAGCGGCACGTGGTAGAAGCTGCATTCGAGGGTACCGACGCCCCATCGAATAAGAAAAGCAGCGTCGCTTCCACGCAGCTCCATGATGTTGATGATGATGCACCGACGACATCTCCTCCTAAACGCTACCCAGTGGATGATATCACGGAGACAACAGCTTGTGAGCTAAAGGTGCAGGTTATGAACTTAAGGGTGACGGCGGCGGTCGGCATGGCGGTACCAATTGGGCCTAACCCAACTTGGCATTGCAAACCGGTTCCAAAAGGGTACGCTGTCGTCACGGTGGATGAGGTGAAGGAAGATTTTGAGGAGCTGAAGCTAGACCACCCTGCAGGGGAAGATATGGAGCTGACTCAACTAGGAGAATCCAAAGGGGGGACTATTCTATGGTTAAAGGAGCGCATCATGCTTCCAAATTATGTGCCGCCAAGGCCACCCACTCCTCAGAGCAGCAATCCACCTTCGCTGCCACCTCACCATTCTCCAGCGCAACCGTCGCCTTCACCGCCTCACCGCTCAGCGCAACCGTCTCCATCGCCGCGTCAGCCGTCTCCATCGCCGCGTCAGCCGTCTCCATCCCCTGAGCCTCAGAGACAAAAGCGAAAGTATAGTAAGGGGGGCAGCACCACCAGGAGCAGCAAGAGCACGTTACGATCATCAAAACGTAAGCAATCGCCCCTCCCAAGAGTACCTCATCAGAATATGAAGAAGCTACCTTGCGAGAAGACAGATGAGGAAACTGATGCGGCCGCAGCTGCCCATTATGAAAAGTGGAAGATTGACATGGCTAACAAGAAAAAACTGATAGAGGCATTTTTCCCGGTCACTGCAGAAGATAAAGCCAAAGCATTCGCGCTTAAGATTCAGCTTCACCAACCCATAGCGCTCACATCAGACTATAATCGCTCTATTACCAAGTCGGCTGAGGCAAAAGAGCGGAGAGTCGGGAAAGAAGTTGCCCAGCTCGGACAATGTAAAAAATCAATCGATCGAACCGCTCAAAGTGTACGATACCAATGAGTGGATGATCCAGAGCGGCATGATCTGAACATTGATCCGAGTTTGTTCGATCAGACGGAAAAAGCCCAATTATATGGACTATCTATTACTGAGTACATGAGCCGTATGCATGAGTTCGAGGGGTACCAAGAAACAGCATACGTGTACCAGTACGGGGCTCCTCTCGACAAACCCGAGTTAGTCAAAGATCTACCAACAAAAATGCGAAGATTGCATACATGGTACATCCAAGCCTGTGCTGATTCCAAAAACTGGATCTATGCTGCATATAAACACCACCATTACGGTCATGGAGATGGCTTCATACTGATTGAATTTCCAGAATTATTTCAGTTTTACCAACAATACGCCCTAACAAAGCTATCGTCAGTGCCTATTGTTTGTAAGTATTATTAATTTCTGTAATTAAGTCTTTCTAGCTCATATCATTCGTTGCTTGTATAATCTTACTAATCACTATACTAATTATATATGTAGAATGAAGATTCAAGAATGTAACAAAGGACAAATCTTTGACCTTGGGTTTGTTGACTGTAATTTCGTTCATGAAGTTACTCTAAAAACAAATCCTAAAGAGACAGAGGATAACTTGTTCCGAGCGTTGAAGTATTTCAGCAACAGAAAGGAAATACTATTTCCTTACAACGCTGCGTGAGTGTTACTGTCTTGTACACACTCTATTTTCGATTACTCGATGTTAAGCGTATAATTGACTCGTGTTATATTTTGTTAGTGTGTCAAGCTTCCACTATATTCTCTTAGTCATTTCTGTTGACACCGGAGTAGTAAAAGTCCTGGACTCGAAACACACACCATTAGAAAAGTGGGCGGACATGCAGGAATGCCTCCAGAGGGCTTGAAAACGGTTCACCGCCAAAACTAGGGGTGTTTGGAAGCCAGAGCTTACATTTCAACCATTGACTGTAAGTACTACTTGATAGATCCACGCATCTCGTTGATTCTAGTTTCAATACGACCATTATCATGCTTGATTATTATTTTGATTGAACTCCGTTCTCGTAAAGTGCTTGAGGCAGGAAGCCGGGAATAACTTATGTGGATACTATGTCTGCGAGTTCATTCGCCAGACGACCAAAGAGAAGGGGGCAGACTGAAATATCAAAAAAATTGAAGTACGATAAACAATAATCACAACTTTATTTTATTACCACCAATTGTGTTTAGTTTCATTCATATATATTGATCCCCTTCTTTATATCAGATCGAACGGATGCGGGACGGTCTTCTATCACAAGAACGCGTGCAAGCAATTCAAGAGGAAATTGCCGGATTCTTGTTAGAACAAGTCATAGATCCGAAAGGATAATACTATTACCCACTTCATTTGGAAGGGTAAAGTGTATAAAAGAAGTGTAAATTAGATCAAATTCGTGTGAGAGTATCGTTTGTAATTATAATATGTTTCGACTAAGAAGACGGATGAGACGGTGTATATATTTGTGATCATGCATGATGTGTAATATATATATCGTGGTTTCATTATTGCTTTATATATGTAGTACCATTAAATTTATAAAAAAAATCCTGCCGTGGCATAAAAATAGCCCGAAATTATGCCGCGGCACAAAACCCTGACGCGGTAGAAAACCGTGCCGCAGCAGAAAAATAGCCCGAAAATCGTGCTGCGGAACAAAACCCTGCCGTGGCACAGAGACCAACGATCCCGGTTCGTGCCAAGAACCGGGACCAATGTTCCACCCCCGCCCGTCTCTAGCGCTGCCACGTGGGGACCCATTGGTCCTGGTTTTTCCCACGAACCGGGACCAATGATCCACCCCCCCTCGTAGCTCGCCCGCCCACGTGGAGACCCATTGGTCCCGGTTCGTGCACGAACCGGGACTAGCATTAGTCCCAAGTGATTGGTCCCGGTTCTGGAACCGGGACCAATGGCCCTTATGAACTGGGACTAGAGGCCATTTTTCCACCAATGACACATGCAATGACACTGGTGGATCCATGTGCGGTCTCTGAAGATAACACACATGCAATGACCCTAGTTGTTGTCAGTAAAAAAAGCACACATGCAATGACACTGGTGGATCCATATGTGGTATGTGAAAAGAACAGTCATGAAATGACTCCAGTTGTTGTTAGTAAAAAGAACACACATGCAATGACACTAGTGGATCCATAGGTGGTATGTGAAAAGCACACACATGCAATAAGTCTGGTTGTTGTTAGTAAAAAGAACACACATGCAATGACTCTGGTTGTTGTTAGTAAAAAGAACACACATGCAATGACACTAGTGGATCCGTGTGTGGTCTCTGAAGATAACACACATGCAATGACTCTAGTTGTTGTTAGTAAAAAGAGCACACATGCAATGACACTAGTGGATCCATATGTGGTCTCTGAAGAGAACACACATGCAATGACCCCAGTTGTTATTAGTGAAAAAAGCAAACATGCAATGACACTGGTGGATCCATATGTGGTATGTGAAAAGACCACACATTTCAATGACTATGGTTGTTGTTAGTAAAAAGAACACACATGCAATGACACTGGTGGATCCATAGGTGGATTGTGAAAAGAGGACACATGCAATGACACTGGTGGATCCATGTGTGGTATGTGAAAAGAACACACATGCAATGACTCCAGTTGTTGTTAGTAAAAAGAACACACATGCAATGACACTGGTGGATCCATGTGTGCTTACTGAAGAGAACACACATTTCAATGACACTGGTGGATCCATATGTGGTATATGAAAAGAACAGTCATGAAATGACTCTAGTTGTTATTAGTAAAAAGAACACACATGCAATGACACTGGTGGATCCATAGGTGGTATGTGAAAAGAACACACATGCAATGACTCTGGTTGTTGTTAGTAAAAAGAACACACATACAATGATACTGGTGGATCCATGTGTGGTCTCTGAAGAGAACACACATGCAATGACTCTGGTTGTTGTTAGTAAAAAGAGCACACATGCAATGACACTGGTGGATCCTTAGGTGGATTGTGAAAAGAGCACACATGCAATGACACTGGTGGATCCTTAGGTGGATTGTGAAAATAGCACACATACAATGACACTGGTGGATCCATATGTGGTATGTGAAAAGAACACACATGCAATGACCCTAGTTGTTGTTAGTAAAAAAAGCACACATGTAATGACACTGGTGGATCCATATGTGGTATGTGAAAAGAACACACATTTCAATGACTCTGGTTGTTGTTAGTAAAAAGAACACACATGCAATAACACTGGTGGATCCATGTGTGGTCTCTAAAGAGAACACACATGCAATGACATTGGTGGATACATGTGTGGTCTATGAAGAGAACACACATGCAATGACACTGGTGGATCCATGGTATGTGAAAAGAACAGTCACGAAAAGACTCCAATTGTTGTTAGTAAAAAGAACACACATGCAATGACTGGTTGTTGTTAGTAAAAAGAGCACACATTTGAATGATACTGGTGGATCCATAGGCGGATTGTGACAAGAGATTTTCCCTCTCTCTCGGTCACAAATCTCACAAAAGCCCAAATGTGTGGAGATCCCAAACATGTGCTCACTTTGGGTGCTATGCCCTGATTGGCTGACACAGATGTCAAGCGGATCGTCTCCACCAACTGTTGATCCCATGTGATCCAACAGGTAGGATAACCCCTCCCTTCTCCACTTTTTTATGCATGGTCAATCCGTGCCACCTCTCTATCCGTGCCACCGATACTTTACCTCCATAAACAAGTGAAAATCCATCTATCTAACTAAAATAAATAAAATAATTGATCATATTTCGAAGAAGCCATCGTCTTCGTCTTCCGGTTCGTCCTCGTCTTCGTCAACGCCATGGTCCCTGCCATCGCCCCGTTCGGTGTCCTCCTCTGACGACTCGACACCACCCCCTTCCTCGAATAAGCGCGCTATCTCCTCGTTGGAGTCCTCCTCCTCCTCGTCTTCGTAGTCCCATGGGTCCACGTCACTCTCCTCCGCTTCTGCCTCTAACTGATTGATGAACACCTCCTCGTTGGCCGAGTCGGACTCGTCCAAATAGCTATCTCCTCTCTTCTTCCTGGTCTTCTTCTCGTTCCTCTTCTTGTCCGTACTCGCCGGTGCAACACGCGCCCCCGTCCTGGCTGCTGCTTTGCGCTCGTCCGATGCTGCAGGTACCCCACGCTCCTCCTGCGCGGCCGGTACGAGCTTCGACGTCGCGGTGTCCTCGAGTGCCGATGTCGATGGATCCTGGTGCGGTCAGACACGACGTGCTGCCTCAGCAGGCAACTCGCGAGCGCGGACGATGCAGCGAAGAGCCGGGGACGCTGGACAGTCAGTGGACAGCTGGGACCTGCCATTTCCACGGCGAGGGGGCATCGTGCTCGAGGTAGTTGCTCCGAATGGTTGATGGCGGGTACACAGAGTGGTGTGCCTATCTGATCAAGGACGAGCAGCGGTTTCGTGCGTCGTGTCCACGCATGCATTTGTCGATTATCAAAAAAAAGACGTAATATCTCGCGTACTGAACATAATTTGATCACAAAAAAAGTGGCACAACGTATTCTAGACTCGTAAATATCCCATGCGTGCCCGTCACGTGGAGTTCAACGGAGTTGGACGTGCCGACGTGATCGTGCAACACTTGCGCGCGTCATTGCCCCATCAACACGTGATGCACGTACGTGGGATGTGCGCGCCGATTCCTGTGATGACCACCCGGCTCGCACTCCCCTTATTATATACTGGATTTTGGGCGGCACCCAAGACCATTGAAGTGTCTATCGCAATAAAGACAAGTCCCATCGATTCCCTACCCCTGCCTCCCTGGCTTCTTTGATAAGGTAGACCGTACACGGTGGTCTTGTATAATAGTACCAGTACTACTGGACCACGGCCTATACTCTTTGACTCTTCTCCCACACTAATCACTATCTCCTTCCTCCTGCCGCCGCCACACTCACCCTGCAAGCCATGGCTCCACTGAGGAGGGGGAGAGGCCGGTCGACGATCCTCGCGGAGAAAATGGAGAGAAATCGCCGCGAGGCACTTGTTGCTCTACCAGCCGCTCAAGCCCACCATCTCATCGAGGCCCACTCTCCCTCGACAATGGCACCGAATGTGCTAGCAGGCGAGGGATCCTCCCGGTACGGTCTCCTTGTTCTACTTCTCCATCTTCCTCTCCATCATGATCTTAATCAACATTTTCTTGTTTTCTTCTTCTTCTGGCTCTTCCTCTTCTATGTATTATAGGACGGCCGTGGAGCCCAAATCCACCATGACGGAGGCGTTGCAGGACCCGTTCGGCCCCGTTACATGTCTCGGTGAGGTAGCAAATCTCCACGCTGTTATTTCTCCGAGTTATGATGTGGATTTCTTATATGTTGTCCGCCCCACATTGGTTTTTCTTCTTATTTTGCGAGTTGTATTAGTTTTCATGAATATGACTGGATCTCTTGGTCTTTCCTTAATACTGCTGTTCATAGATTCACTATGGATTTTTTGTGATTAGGATTAGTTTATCGTGGTCATGAATAGATCTCTAGGTCCATTTTTTAACACTGTGGCCAATAGATTCAACGGGGATTTTTTTGATCTGTATTAGTATTCACCTGGGACCTTGAGTGTAATTGTAGAATTCCTATTTCAATTAACATGAACGATGCAGCGATCGAAGACCGAGTACCGTGACAAGGTGGCCGCGATCAGTTCCAAGATTGCCAACCAACATGAGCTTGCACGCTCCCTCACCCAAGCTAATGAGAGCCTACTCAAGCAATTATCTGTGCAGAAGGAGATCTCGCTAGATTTTGCACGTGACGTCGTTAGGCTGCAGAAAGTGCTCGACCGTAACTTGAACAGGCAAGAACAGGCCATCAAGATAATCAACGAGCTGGCGGAGGAGAAGAAGAATCTCGTGGAAAGGTGCATTCTCCTGTAGGACGAAGTCAGCGAGGCCCTCAGAGGATGCGTCAAGGAAACCAAGGCTACCATCCGAGCGTACCATGACAGGAACCGTTGCCTGGATGCAGTCAAGGAGATGAAGGTGGACATGAGCAGAGGGATCACCGTACTCGAGGGTGTTCGGAAAGAGAACGAGGAGCTAAGGGTATGTCTGGAGGCGTATCGAAGCAATGCCCAAGTTTGATTCCCGTTAGCGGGGACACGAATATCAGTTCGTCCTCCTCTCCTTTTGTAATGTTTAGGGTTCAGGGAGCAATGCCCATGTATGCTTCCCATTATAGGGTGCAATAAGAATCCTAGGGCAACTCCTTATCTATCTGGACATGTGTTGGTGTTCATGTTCATGAATGGACACCATGTTCTCTTTCCATTATCTATATGGACATGGGTTTCTGTATTATGAGTTTGCCACTCTCCCACTACTATTTGGTGATATTGGGAAAAACCAACAGCACACTAAACTGCAGATAAATCTTATTTGTCTTTGAAATTGAAATTATGATAGTGCCACTAGTCGATTCATAAAATGTTGATTTGTCCTAGATTGCTTCTTCCTTGAAATTATGATAGTGCCACTAGTCGATTCAGTTAATTATGGAAACTAACTAGCTTGTCCTGGTGAACTGAACAAACCATACTATGTATTTTTGTTGTAGGGAAAGAGGCGAAAGATCGACCAGGACCTGGCGACCTAGCTAAATGACAAGATAGAAATCCAAAGGGAGAAGCAGAATTCCCAGAAACTGGCCTTTGACCAACTGCGTGCTGAACTCGTGGTCCTTTCTATCAAGTGCCAGAAACTGAAGGAGTTAAACACCGACTGGGCGAAGCTACATAGTGAAGGTTGCGCCTCGGCTAGGAAGCATACGGAGATCATGAATGGGATCTTGAAGGAAAATCGTATGGCTACGGACAAAATTATCCAATCCGTGATGGAGCGCTAGAACCTACAGCTGAAGCACGACATAGTACTGAAGGAGCTGGGTAATCATAGGGAGGAAAACAGGCAGCTCCGGGCCAGGCTCGCTTGAACACAACATATGTCTATTTAGTACTGAACTGCCTGGTTTATCCTCTGTAGTGGTGATTTTGTAAGCGTGAACTTAACTCTATGCACGATATGTGTGTTCGTCTGAATCTAGTTTGCTCGAGGATTGTGTTTGGCTTAGTTCGGAAAGCGCAACTGCAAGTCTTACAATTAACTAGTTTCAGGCATTAGAACAACATAAATTATTCATCTCAAATTTCCTTTATCCTCTATAGTCTGTCCTTGTTCACCCTCGCGCTCCTTGTTCAGTTCCTTCAACAGATCCGCAATGCAGTACTCTAGCTTCTTCTTGTCTTCCCTAAGCTGATCCCTCTCCTTTTCTGCATTATGAATCAGCAACATGTGACTATCCTGAAGCTTCTCTGCAGTTCCAACAACCAAGCTCCCATCGATTCTGTCAGTTAGCTCTGACTGCAAATTCTCGATTTCTTGTTCCAGCTCCTTATTTCATACCGACAACTTGTAATTATTTTTAGCTGCATCACATACATCAGTAAATCTCCCCGACCTTTCCAACTCATACATCTCCTATAACTGTGCCAAACATTTCTTAAGTGCATCTGGCCACTCAAGATCCAGCCACTCTACTGCTTTACACACCGGGCCAACCTAAAAACACACACACTATAGTGTTATGAACATGCACGATACATTTTACATCATATCACAGTTGCACATAATGTAAACAAACCTGATTTGTACAGCCCAAAAACCTTCTCCCAGTGTTACTGCCTTCGAATGCAACATATCTCCTTAGTTTTAGCCCATGGTCATGTGGCACTTCTCCATCGAGATCTAGGCCCTCCCATTCGGAGTCGTAGATCGTCCGTGGTACCTATAGGTAAACGCAAAGTTGAAATCGACATGATTACATGCACATATGGAGCTCAGATCGAGAGATTTACCATTGCCTAACAGTAGCCCGAGAAAACAGAGGAACTCACATCATGGAAGGAATACTCGATGTCGGAGAGAAGGCTAGTCGTCCTCTCCGCTCAAGGCGATCGTCAAGAAAGCAAAAGGCGACCGCCGGAGAGAGAGAGAGAGAGAGAGAGAGAGAGAGAGAGAGAGAGAGAGAGAGAGAGAGAGAGAGAGAGAGAGAGAGAGAGAGAGAGAGAGAGAGAGAGAGAGCAGCCCTTCTACCGCTGCAACAATGACTAAATTGGCATGTTACAATAGTTTAATGGATACCATGCCCTTTCCCTGGATTACTGTCTCCTGCCTGATATGGATTCTCTTCACACATTCTCATTTCAAATATTAAACCTGCACTCCCTCCATCCCAATTTCATTGCCTAACAAAAACATACCAGTATATTACATCATCTAAAGAAACAAAATCATGTCAACTACAAGGTACTTATGCATCACTTCTTCAGTCGTGGTTTCACAAAACATTACATTACAATCTCTCAACAAACATAACCACAACATGGTTTCACAAAACATCACATTACAATCTCTCAAAAACGTAATTACAGAAACAAGTATATTACATCAACTCAAGAAACAAAATCATGTCGACTACAAGGTACTTACACATCACTTGTCCTGTCATGGTTTCACAAAACATTACATTACAGTCTCTCAACAAACAAAATAACAGAAACAAGTACAGTACATCATCTCAAGAAACATAATCATGTCAACTACAATGTATTTATGCATCACTAGTCCAGTCATGGTTTCACAAAACATTACATTACAATGTCCCAACAAACATAATAACAGAAACAAGTACGGTACGTCATCTTAAGAAACATAATCATGTCAACTACAATGTACTTATGTCTTATTACAACAACGATGGTTTCAGTGAGTGACATGTCCGAAAATCTCAACAGCTCGCACAACATTATATCGCAATCTCTCAACAAACATAATCACAGAAACACGCTCTAAATGCAACAACAGTCAATATTACAAATACAGGCAGGGGAACCCCGCGGTCCATATGACAAGCCCAGGGTAGCAGCTCTCATCAGATCTCATCAACGTCGACCACCTCATTACATCACCACTACAGGGGCATCTACATCCACTATAACCTGTTCAACAACATCAGAAATGGTACCAAGGAAGAACACCTTCCTGGTTCGCTTCTTTTGCCACATAATCTGCATAAGATCTTTAGTATCCAAAACATCTATGAATTGCTGCTTCTTATGATGCCACCACCGGATTTTTGCCATCTTCTTAGGTCCAATACTGATTTCCTTACCGATCATCTCTCTCATTTCATCAAGAGTTATGTTTTTGGAATCGACAATGATCTCCACAGTACATGATGAAACTGGCTTATTAACTCCCTCATCAAGTTTTGCCATGTATCAATCCACCTCTATGCATATACTGAACTTATCTAGATTAGCATCTATTGGTTCGTATTCAATAGGAGTAGAAGCTCTGGCAGCAAGATCTCCAGCATCTGCATACATGTCATCAATCATTGCTTCAACTTTCACCTTACGATCAGCTGCAGAACACTCACAAACCATCTGAAGCTCATGGGAGTGCTCAATTTGCTGATAGGTATCATTCATGTTGCGCCACACCAATTTTGTCCTCTGTCTAGAACCCCAGGGAATTATAGCGGCAAGCATATCTACCAGCTGTGAAACAGAAACAACCTCTTTGCAATTCACAAGCAGATGCACATCTTGCCCGAACACAACCCTCTCGCAACCAAAATCAAGTTTTGCAGTGTACTGCCGAACATGAACTGTGACCTCATATAGGTCCCTTGTATCAAAGTTGTGCCTAATTTGATTAAAAAGGGGAACATTTCAGTTCATTCGATTCTCTTATGCCGTAACTAATCTACTTGCAAGATAAGGCACAGATATGAAAAATTCACCTCTAGCTCTTCTCTCGGGCTTTTTTCTTCGAGATCTGAGTGCTGCATCCACCCACCGGAGCCGAACAATCCGCCGCCGGCCTTGCTTTTCTATTCAACCCGCTGCTCGTAGGTACCTTGGGAGCAGAATCCTTCCTGGCCTCCTCACTAACCGGGGCTGAAGACCTCGCCGCTGCTACGTATTGAGCCCTAGACTTGGGCCCTGACGGACCCTTTTTAGTCGGCAACGTAGCTACAACCTTCGCCTTGCAAGACATGTTGGGCTGCCGCCGTCGGATTCAGTGTCGGGGGAGGGAGAAAAAAGGTCCTCTGCCGCCGACAGATTTAGGGTCGGGAAAGGGAAGAAAAGGGACCGCCGCCGCCGCAGCAAGATTCAGTGTCGAGAGTTAGGAAAGTACAGTAATGGAATTGCCCTTACGACACGTGCAGGGTGGCTAAGAAGAGTGACCGGCAAAGGAGGGGCACAACAGGAACTAGTGTAACGGAATATCCTGACTTAACGGGCGCGATTTGAAAATATTTGGTTTGGCCATCATTCACTCAAAAGACCCCTCTCAGCAATTGGCGCCTCAACTTTTCGAATCGCGATGATAAAAATCAACTTGGGTACCGCGTTGCCTAGGCGACCCAACTTTCGGGCTGCAAAATGATATTCTCCTTAGGAATGGCCTACCTAGAATTATAGGTTCTATGGGATCTTCAGGCATGTCCACAACAACAAGATCAATAAGAGCGGGACTACCTTTAATTTCTATAACTATATTTTCTTTGCTCCCAACAGCTTGTTTATAAGTTGAATCATCCAGACGGAGTCTCAACTCAGCTGTAACGAATGGCCCCAAGTTTAATTTGTCAAATAAGCTTTTGGAAATTGTTGAGACGCTCGCACCAAGATCACAAAGTGCGGGTATTTCATTGAATCCCAACTTAATTTTAATAGTGGGCTCAAATATATTATCTAGCTTAGATGGAATCTTATCAGCTAGTCTTTTATAATCCATATCTAAATCGCGAACTTTAGATGCTACTTGTTGTATAAATTGTTGGTACATAGCATCATTACCTTGTTCTATACCTGGATTCTTAACGGTGATCATCTTCAATAGATCTTTGATAGTATATTCTAGTGTTGGCGCATTGCTATAATCTAGATCTTTAGGTTTTTCTTCATTAGTTACCACCCTCATCATCTTGAGGTCTTCTACCGGATTAGGCTCGGTTTTCCAGTAAACTTTGCTAGTATGAGAGCTTGGCTCTCAGCTACCTTACCCAACTGAGCCTCCATGGTTTTCGTTCTTAGAGCCTGCACATCATTTCTAATTGCAATGACTTGGTTAGATAATTTTCCTATAGTACTTTCATGGTTCTCCATGATCTTAATAAGCATATTGTTTTGTTTGGTTTAGCTTGTATAAATGTTCTAACAGTTTGCTCAAACGGGGGTTTGCCATGATTTGCTCCATTAGTATTATCATAATTATTATAAGGAGCTCCTATAGGATTAGCATGATATTTTTGAACATTGGAAGCATAATTATTTTTCCATGCAGGATTAAAAGGAGTGTGAACTATAAAATTAACATCATTAACATCGGTAGGATAGTATTAAGTTGGGTATCTATTTTTGACCTAAACCCTACAGCCCTGCTTTCTATCAATCTATGAAAGAATGAAGAAACTTTTTACCCTTTACTAAGCTAAGCAACTCATCTACCTTAGATGTAAGCTCTTCATTATTTACCTCGGTAATTAAACTTTGGGATTTCTATTTTTGTGTCCTCAGTTCGTTAGTTGTACTTAGTTTTCCCCAGCCGCTTAGTTTTTCCTCACTTTTTCCCATCTCCTTGTATGAAACTCTCACATGGTCTGAAACTCGTCGTCTGTCATCCTTGCCGTTACATGATGATAAGTGGGGCCGCGTTCAGCCGGGTCCCGTAGTGAACCCTTGCAGTTACGTGCTGACGAGTAGGGCCATGTTCTGTTAGGTCCCGTAGTGTACCCTTGTCATTACATGCTGACAAGTGGAGCCGCGTTCAGTCGATTCCCGTAGTGGACACCTCTCTCAACTTATCCAGATCAGCATCGGACCCACATCTTATCCACGTGAGCACCGTACCCACAGCTTATCCACGTGAGCTCCGGACCTATAGCTTACCCAGGCTGGCATTGCAAGATGGGACCCCGAGCCAACCCCGTGCCCGTGCTATTGCTTTATTTTCATATAGTGAAATGTAATGCATATACAAATATTATACACCTTTGAACTCTTTTAAATCTCACTGAGGACATGATAATGTTGTGCTAATAAAATCCTGATCATTTATCATTTTCATGGAGTGAAATATAATGCATAAACTTGCGTATACAAAAATTATACACCTTTGAACTCTTTGAAATCACAATTAATACGTGATAATGTCGTGCTAAGAAAATCTTGGGAGATTATCATTTTCATAGAGTGGAATGTAATGCACAAACTTGCATATACAAAAATTATAAACCTTTGAACACTTTTAAATCGCACTTAATACATGATAATGATGTGCTAACAAAATTTTGAGAGATTATTATTTTCTCCCCCATTTTCTTAGAGTGGAATGTAATGCATAAACTTGCATATACGAAGTTTATACACCTTTGAACTCTTTGAAATTGCACTTAATACGTGATAATGTTGTGCTAAGAAAATCCTGAGAGATTATCATTTCCATGGAGTGAAATATAATGCATAAACTTGCGTATACAAAAATTATACACCTTTGAACCCTTTGAAATCGCACTTAATACGTGATAATGTTGTGCTGAGAAAATCTTGAGAGATTATCATTTTCATGAAGTGAAATATAATGCATAAACTTGCATACAGAAAAATTATACACCTTTGAACTCTTTGAAATCGCATTTAATACGTGATAATGTTGTGCTAAGAAAATCTAAAGAGATTACCATTTCCATGGAGTGAAATATAATGCATAAACTTTCGTATACAAAAATTATACACCTTTGAACTCTTTGAAATCACACTTAATACGTGATAATATTGTGCTAAGAAAATCTTGAGAGATTATCATTTTCATATAGTGGAATGTAATGCATAAACTGGCATATATGAAAATTATACACCTTTGGACTCTTTGAAATCGCACTTAGGTCATGATAATGTTGTGCTAATAAAATCCTGATCATTTATCATTTCCATGGAGTGGAATGTAATGCATAAACTTGCGTATACAAAAATTATACACATTTGAACTCTTTGAAATCGCACTTAATACGTGATAATGTCGTGCTAAGAAAATCTTGTGCTAAAAAATTATACACCTTCGAACACGTTCCCTTCAAATTATATTCAAGTTCATTTGTTTATGGAGTTAAAGTACCGGTGGCATACTCGTTATTTTGCATGGATAGAGGGGTGCCCCCAGAAAGATATAGGGGTTATCATGTCTACTAGATCACAGAGGATCAACGGTTGGTGGGAAAATCCGTGTGACAACTGTCTCGACCAATCAGAGCGTAGCAGCGAAGATGAGCACATGTGCGAGAGATGGATACAAAGAGAGGGGAAAACTTAGTAGCACTTAAGAACCAAGGGCAAAGCTGAGTAGAACTTAAAAACCAAGGGCAAGACTGACAAAGGGATTCAAATAGAAAATAGAAAAGGATTTAAAAAATGGAAAATGCATCTTTTATACAATAAAATACATCTTGGCATACATCAAACTATTTGCAATTCATATATACACTAGTTTGACAATTATTGCCTCATTCAGACAAACTATGTTTTGGGGAGGGATGTTTGGGGATGAGGCTTAAGTAGAAAGCCATGATCCTTCATAGATAGTAGGTGATTTGAGAAGTGGTGATTTAGTTTAAAACTTGGTTTATATACATTTCTTATGGTGGCAGGTCACGTAATAAGACTCCCTAGGTAGATGCCACTATGTTTTGCTCTTTTCGAATTTGTTGTGCATAAAATGACTCAATTAGCTAGCTAAAACCTATTCATTGACTCTCTGTTGACCAGCCACCGGAGGGTAAAACTGAGTATATTGCATACGGCAGTGTTAGTACTGTAGGGCAAAACTGAGTACAACCAAACTGCCAGTGTTACACTCGGGGGCAAAATTGCGTACAACTGAATCGCCAGGGTTAGACACGAGGGAAAAAACGTGACTCACGGTACGCGTGTGCGGTGCACGGGGCGGTAGCGGACACATGTGGTCGTGCACGGTGTAGTAGTGTATGCGGTTACGCGGTGCACTGTAGTGCAACAAAACATCGCTTCCCTTCTCCTTTAATAGAGGCATCCCCACTCTCACTCATCACTCACTCGCTCACTCAGTCGTCTACACTGTCCTATCACCTTCTTCAAACCCCCAAGAAAACCCCAACCACACTGGCGATAGAGAAGAATGGCGTGGTGGCCATCGGTGCCTACAAGGCCGCTGGAGAGGAGCCCCTCGTCCCCGTATAGGCCCTTGTACCTGTCCCCGCATCTATCGTAGCCACCAACGAGGAGGCCCCCGTCGGTCTCGGGCAGATCCCGCTCGGCTGGGACACCTATGAGGAGGTTGTTTACATAAGGCCGGAGAACCCCTACGACACCAGCATCGCCGACCCATGGTCGGAGGTAACCATGGTTTTCTCCCCTTCCCTTGTTCTTCCCCCATTCCCATCGTTGGATGCTAGATCATATGTTATTAGGGCTTGGCTGTTCGTATTTTTACAGTAGCTAATCCTCTTGTGTTAGATCTCGTATTTCGATGAATCCCCCTGTTCGTATTTGAACCCCCCTATTCATAGTTGGGATCAGTATTCGATCTGGTTTGACATTTGGGGAATAATCAGGAGATCTCAATCGGTTAATTTATGCAAATAATCAATCCCGATAATCAAAGTATCTCAATCATGTCCTTATTTCACTCTACTGTTTTTCCCAACAAGAGGATAGTAGAGACGTTCGCAGCAAGGACGAGTCCAAGGACACCAAGACTCATCATGTGCTGAGGAGGCTGAAGTCCGACCAGTGCCGCAACTTCTTCACCGGCGATGTGTACAGGTGCCCCTTCTGCCCCACCAGGAGGCTCCGCACCACGGACTTCAACTCCCTCGTGAAGCATGCCAAGAACGTGAGGATCTGCGGCGAGTTGGCAACGTCCACGGCTTCATAGCCAAGCACCAGGCGCTCGGCCTTCACCTCCGCAACCTCGATCAAGCCCAAGGCACCCAAGGTCAAGGGACTGGGTAGCAAGAAGTGGAGGAGGCGCCAAAGGGAGGAGGCGGAGGCCCTCCTGGCAGAGGCCATGAGGGGCCATTGATCTGCTGCTACTGCTGTAAAGTATCTTCTTTTGTATTGTTTGTGTTGAACTTGTCCGCCGCTACTGCTGAGCAGCCTAATTGTCGAACCTCGTTAAGTATCGTACTATATAACCTATATTAGCTGCTTTATCTACATCTGCTCTGTTTACTGAATTTATTTATGGTGCTAGTTAGTCTTGCTGCTCTAGATTTGCTACCAGATTGGGAAAAAATGAGGGCAAAAGGAACAATGAACGAAGAGAGAAGCTGCTCTAGATTCTCTACCTTTTTGGGAAAAAAATAGAACTGTTAGCGAGATAGAGAGGGGAAAAGGCGCTCTGAAAAAGTCCAATCATAAAAAAACAAAAAAAAACTTCCAATTTAGGTGACAGGGCGCACGTAACCACCAAACGCGTCCCACATGGTCCCACACCACGTCCCCTATAATCAGCGAGATATGGATGGCGGTCCGCTGTGTATCCTGGCCCCACCTGTCAGCTTGTAATGGTCGAGGCGACGTAACGTAACGCTCAATGCACGACCCACCCCAATGTGGTCCCACCGGTCAGCATGTAAAGGTCAAGCCTTTGACCTGACTGCATCCCCTCGTCCGAGCGCATGTGAGGGTTTCGTAATAGAGAGAGGGCAAAAGTGAGGAAAAACTAAGCGGCTGGGGAAACTGAGTACAACTAATGAACCAGGGGCACATAAATAGAAATCCCTTGAACTTACTCTCTTTGAGGTTCTTTCCACATGCCATTGGGCATGGTTGTTTTGCATATCATCAAGTAACTTCTTTGTAACACTCACTTCCTTTCCCATGAGCGTTCCTCCTGCTGCAGTATCTAGCATAGACTTAGACATTGGGTTAAGACCATTATAAAACAAATATGATATAAGCCACTCTTGCATCCCATGACTAGGAAAGTTCATTACAGCTTCTTTCGTCCTTTCCCATGCAAGCGCTAGTGGATCACAGTATCCTTGTCTAAATCTTGTAAAGTTGGATCTTAGCTGCATAGTCTTAGTTAGGGGGAAAATTTAGTCATAAAAAAATTAGTACATTCCTCCCAAGATTTAATAGTGCCCTTTGGTAGAGCTAGCAACCAATCCTTAGCATTTCTCTAAGAGAGAAAGGAAATAATCTTAGTTTAATAGCATTTGAATCTACATCCTTAATATGCATCATGTCGCAAATTTCAGTAAAAGTATTTAAGTGCAAACCCTAACCTTTAGCAAATGAGCCCCCAAATTGGTTTTGTTGAACCAAACTTAAAAGGTTAGGCTTTATTTCATATGTTTCAGCATCAACTGTGGGCTGAGTGATGGGTGCACGAATAAAATCATTAGTGGGAGTAACATACTCCCCTAATCTCTTTTGAGCCATGGCTCTTATCTTTTTGGTATTTTTTTAAGTAATGAAAACGAATAACAAGTAACTAATTTTTTGGGGTTTTCAAATAGATAACAAGAAAGTAAACAAATAACAAGGATTAAACTACAACTAATAATAAAACTAAAAACAAGGTCTCTAGTGACCTCACCAGGATAGCGAAATTGCTTCCCCGATAATGGTGCTAGAAAAAGGGTTGATACCTTCGATCCGGATTCACGAATGTAGTATAATAGATTTTTCCCCTAGAATACCTAGGTTTAATCAAATCTCGGAAAGCAATGTAAAAGGAAAATAAAAAGGACATGTCTACAAGACTTTGTTTGTTCTTTTTACCTTAGTTTACTGGACCAATCTAGTTTACTTTATAATGGGTTTGAATCAATGGATGGAGATAGGCTAGGTTTGAAGATCCATCTACAGCTGCACATCAAATGGGATAAAAGATAATAATAAGCATAGTCATGTATAATGTTTGAATGGAGATAATCTATTATGGGCAACACATCCTAATATTCCAGAGCCCCCATGATGCAACAGGCATATCAATAGACTTTTAATCCAACCAAGTGCACACTGAAGCCACGGGTTACAAACGATTATTAAGTGTAAAACACAAATCAAAGATTTAAGTGGTGATGTTGTTGTTGATCCTGAATGGGGCGCTAAGCGAAGACCATACTACCCTTTATGTCACTGAGGTTCCTATGAGATCCCCGCTAGCCAAGTATCTCACCTCAAGCCTTTATCAATCAATGGGATCTTGGGTACCTATAAGTCCAGAGATCGATACAAGAGACAAAGAAACAAAAGATACAAATATCAATTGCAAACAAAATACAATACTCCCATGATCTAGAAGCACATAATCGCTGTGAGGTTTCTCCCCAACCCACAGCCCATGAGGACTACTCACTCATAACAAATAGATCGGAGATAGAAAACATCATACAAATACTTAGATTGAAATCAAGTATTCTTACAATGGTTGCAAAATCACAAGGAGATCTAAAGTACAAAGTGATGGATATGACTAGTGGATGGATGGATGGTGGAAGTGATGAACAATGGTGTGGATCTCCTTTGGTGGTGTTGTGATGTAATCTGAGAATGGAGGCTCTCTGGCCGATGGCTGGAGCCTCAAAATATATAGGCGTCTTCAAAAAAGTTGTAGGATTTGACGAGACGAAGCCGTCGCCACCTGGTACGGGTGGGCCCTTCCCGTAACAGTGGTCATTAAGCATGCTGACGCCATGGAATTGCTTCCTAATTACTTTGTCGTGTGTACTTCCTCAAAATCTTTCATTATGACTACTTATTTCGCATTAAAAGCCGTGATTCCATGCACAACAGAAATCAAAGAGAGGTTTTGCATATCTTTGCAGTTATTAGTCATTAGTGGCAAGGATTGAGAGTTTCTTTGGCAATTACTTAACCAAAAACAATGTTTAAACACGGTGGAAGATGGCAAAAAATGGAGTCATTAACTTACATATTATTCAATCCCCGTTGATGTGGAACTCCTTCCATCTCATTCCGGACATCCTCCAAACTTACCGAAACCCTTCCGGTTTTCTCTCTCTCTTTTCACTAGGAACTCCTGGTTGTTCATATATCACACGTGTATTGACATTTCCTATCGATATAGTTATAGCATGATATAAAACATAATCATAAACTTTATGAAATATGATAATAATCTATATTATTATTTGTCTCTAGGCTATATTTCCAACAGTCTACCATTTGCACTAGAGTACAAATAAACTAGTTGCATGTGTTCCTAATCATCGGCACCATATGTCCTGGCACCTTTGGTCATGCTTGCTCATGGAAGAGGTTGAGTCTTGTAGCATCCCAATTGTCTAACAATTGCAATGCTACTAGCCTAGTCTATATATATGCTACCTTCAAAAATATAATTGTTGCATCATCATTATATCATGCTCATGTCATCATGCCACCTTGCATTTGAGCATCATATAAAACCCTTTTTGATTTGGTTCTTATCTCATATGCATTATTAATTGTATTTGCCTCTTGATAATGTATTTGGTTATTGATATATTGTTTAATGCCCAAGTTGAGTTGGGGGCATATCTTTTATTAACTCCACCACCTTTCTTTCACCATCTTATAATTCCACCATCCAACTAAATATGAGCTTGGCATTTATTGGTTTTACTTCTAGCTCATGTGGGTTGGGATGGATCCAATTCTACTTCCCACATGCTCTCATCTATGTACCATATTGTTTTCACATCATTGATATATGAGAGCCACTTGGCCACCTTTGCATGCCTTGTGAGTGGGACCCTTTCTCCTAGCTTCCATATGGATTATCATGGAATTATGCTCATGTTGGAATAATTTGGGACTATTGATTATCTAGTGGAACATACACACTAGCATGTCCCATTTTAATTCAAACATGGCCATCTCCATCTATTCCACTTGGGACCTTCCTTTTAATTCTTTTTGCTTGGCTTTTATCCCAATTTTGGGAATGCATAATAATAATGCCATGTGATAATATTGTTTTCACAAGAATCAACATGGCAATAAATATTTTGCATGGGCCATGCAAGTACCACCTTTTGTTTGTCATTTGGATTTTATTTGATTTTAAAATGGATCATCTCTATATCTCTTTCTACCATTCCTTTGGGGCTTGATCTAGTTGATCTTGTTTCCATCAAACATCATCATCACCTCTCCCTCTTTTTGGTCTAGCTTTGGTTTGCTTGTTGTGCTTGAGCTTGCCAAAAAGGAGAACCATCTCTCTCCCTCATCTAACCCTAAACCTTACCCCATCATCACCACACCCCATACCCCTCTCACCTAAACCCTAAGTCCTCCACCTCTCTCTCTCTCGGCCTCCCCCTCTCTCTCACCTAGCTGGCCCCACCATGCCACCTAGCTACCCCCAACCCTAATACCAACCCTAGCCGAGGCTCCCCCTAACCTCTACCCGAGGCTACCCCCTCTCCCTCTCTTCCTCTCTCTCTGCCTGGTGAGCCCCACCCCGAACCACCCTATCCTGGCCTGCCTTACCCCACCTGCCAGCTGCACCTGCCCCTGCCCTGCCGTGCCCCAGCCCTAGCACGTGAAAGAGGAGGAGGGAAAGGTGGCACCGAGCCACCTTTTTCCATCTACCCGCGCCCACGCTCCTCTCCTCTCCCTCTCTGCTTTACCCCGCCACACGACCCCTCTGGCCGATCCCAGATCCACCCAAACCTACCTCCCCTCCTCCCTTCTTCTCCATCGCCGACCACCCTCTCTAGCCGGCACCCTCGGCCTCCTCTCGGCTACACCATCCCAGGCGACCTGCGCGACGTGGAGGTGATCGAGGAGTACAAGGAGGCTTCCCAGCGTCGACCTGTACCCGGAGCTGAGCAAGAGGAGCCCCAGAACACCTGCACGCCTTCGACACCGACGCCAAACCCTAGAGTCGGGTGCGCCAGCTCCAACGACGATCTACCGCCCCTCTGCTCGATCCGACCACGCCAACATCACCTCGGTGAGCTCCCCGACCCCCTAGACATGTTCCCTTGGCTGCGCTAGAGCCCTGCGTTTGGCAGCCGTGCCTGGTTGCACCTCGCAAGCGGCCAGCATGCGCTGCGCAAGGCGCGCGAAAACCCTACCTAGGCCGCCCCACTCCTCATCGCCTAGCCCAAGCCACGCTAGGGCTCCGCCTCGGCGTGCGCCCTGTAGCGTCGAGCTCACAAGGCGCGCCGTGCTGCGTCGGTCGGCACCGACCATCTGTCGATGCAGATTCAGAGAGAAGATCCACAGTAGCACTGCCGCTTTTGCGAATATCCCCCCACCTTTTTGATCTCGTCAACCCGCGCTCCCCTCCGCCCACCTGTCAGCCACCATGATTGTTTTGCAGAAAACCCCCAGGGTTCCACCGCCTCAACCCGCGGTCCTCGCTAAGCCATGGCACCCTTGGTCGCCATGACGCCAGGGCTCAAGACCCCAGGCCCCACCTGTCATCCGCTAAGGCTAGAAGAGCTCATGTGAAGTTTTTCAGCTGCTTTGGTCCAGTCAGCAGTGGCCCCACATGTCTGTGACTGTGGCTAGCTAACCCTGAGTATAAAAAGTAATTCAGTCTATCTGTTTAAATTCAAATCTTTTCCAAATTAATTCAAATTCAAATTTATTTATGTTTTTAAATAACTTTTAAAAATATTAATCCAATTAATACAAATAATATATGCTTTCAAATCAGAAAAATGTGAGGAATTCATATATGGCCTCCAAAATATATTTTGAACATTTAAAATTCCAAGTTTATTTAAATTACAACAAATTGCCCTTTTGACTTAAATAATTAATATCTTTTGTTTTATAACTCCAAATTTAACAAATGATATGTCTAAAATGATTAGCTCGACGAGACCTTTCTGTTTATGCATTCCATGGTTTGATTTGAAGCATGCATCGTATAAATATAATGAGTACAGCAACTAATATGGAAATAAAATGGGCCCAAAACTCAATAAAATGCTTTGTTATTGTTTCCACACCTCACCCATGCCATGCTACCTTAATGCCATGCAAATTGTGCATCATTCATCATGGCATGATTGTTTGCTTGATGCATTTTATTCATATGCTTGCACTTTATTTATGTTGGCCCTTGTTTGTTTGGTTCTTCTTGAATAGGCCTGAAAGGGGGATATATCAAGAGAACCAGGAGCACTACCCAGATCCATTCCTTGCTTCAACTGAGCTGCCAGGCAAGCACTACCACATGCTTGCATACATATACTACCTATTGCCTCTATCTTATTCTTGCATCATTGAGTCGCGATTGCATTAAATTGAATCCCGAGTATTGCATAGCCTTTACTTTTAAACCCCACCGAAGCTTGTTTCTCCATCCCATGAGCCATTACTACAGGAGTTGTTTGAGCCATGCAGTGAGAACGACATGTGTAGGGTATGTGAGTGTCTGATGGATAACGAGGTGCCTATACAACTTAACCTGAGTAGTAATGGGATAACTAATGAAAGTGGCATCGGTGAGCCATATTCGCTATTTGGTTTTTCAGGCTCACTTGTGTCCCGTAAGACCCCTAGTTCTTGATTCCTGTTACATGAATATTCGCTATCCACATCCGGGAGGCTTATGGACCCCCCGAGCGAGCTTGATTCATTCTTATTTCTTGGGGCCACAAACTAGTTTGAGGTTTCATTTACGATCCTGTACCTATATGCCATGCTTTATCGCTTTATTTAAGATTGTGCGAGCACACTTGCTTGTTTTAGGTCGTGACCCGTTTATTGTGTCGACAAGCCCAGTCACACTTTCGGGTTCCCAGTCGTTTACAGCCGGCTCCACAAACCTTGAGGCCATCTCGGAGTCAGCTAACTTCGTTGCGGGTAGCTCAATGGGGTGGCCCCCTGAAATATTTCTGAATCCTGTGATCGCTTTGTCGTGACTGTCTCGTTGGTTTTGATTTGGTTTTTCCGAGGCATATCGAGTGTGTGTTGCTATTTGTGCACCCCTGCAGGGTAAAACTTTCAAAGCCGTGTCCGCGTTATGGACGACTTGGAGCAGCTTTCGATCATAGACAAGCATAACTAAAGTACCGCTTTTAATCGACTAGACTAGGTACCGACTAGTAAATAGTGCAATACTCACGGAATGGATAATAAAACTGCCAGCGGATGGGGGTTGTTCGTCCGCTTCCTCGTCGGTGGCGAGGAGGAGGATGGATCTGTTAAGATTACCGTTATAATCATATAACTGTTATTAATTCACGGACATCCGTCATCTCTGGTTAGGCGGATGGTTAGCAAGTACCTATAGAATTGCTAGGGTTTCTCTTTTGCTGCAATTCGTCACCCTGTGTTGTGTCCCTTTAGAGGCATAAAGACTTGCTGAGTACCCTAGGGTCTCACACGATAAATTATTGGTTCAGATGAATAGGTACCCTCGCAAGATGGATCTTTGGGTGGAAGAGACGATGTGGGCAACGATCATTCGGTGTAGAGATTCCGGGAACGGGATCCGTGAGATCTGTGTGGGCGGGATGTGCTTATTTATGGGGCATCTTATGCCGATTTGCTTCTTGTCCGCATCTGGATTTTGTCTTCCGCTTCCGCTTGATACTCTGTTGATTGATGTATGAGGAGATATCCTAAACTATTATATCTATCTAGGATATTTGGATCTTGCCGTATGGCGTTGCTATATTTCCTTTCTTTTTAGTTGGAATGGCTCTGATGTACTATTGTATGGTGGCTTGCATACATACTCATTTGTGTATGTAGTTGATCCCTTCGCCTGCCGATTACGCCGCCCGTTCTTGTCCCGATGTTTGGAAATGGTTGGGACGGTAAAGGTCTACTGTGAGTGGCATTTGGGCCCCAATTGCATTATTTCAACCATTTCTGATCATCCAGGCTTGTACTAGGAGCGTAATTCACCGAGGTAGTTACAATTGGTATCAGAGCCATCCCGCCCTTCAGGGTCTCAGCCAAATGGTCGTTGTCCGTCTAGCAAATATTTTGGGTAGTTATGTATACTAGGGAAAAACAAAACGCGAGAGTAGGACTGCTTCCACTTTTCTTCTTACCCACCCACCACCCTTTTCTGGTAAGGAAGTGAAACATTTTCAATCCTCTTCTTAAAATTCAAACTAGGATTCACGTGTTCTGGGTTTCCGTAGTACCATAGAAAGTGTGAGTGTGTGTGTGTGTGTAATTCCTTGTCTATCTGTTGCATCCAACTTGTTATCTTATCTGCCTTTGGTTATCAACTGTTGGTACATTCCATACCGACAGGTTTTCGAAAACCGGCGCGATCTATCGATCCTTGTTGACCAGAGCCATCTTCTTAAAGGGTGCCCTTCCTTCTAGCAACTCCGCTTTCTGTGCAAAATCACTTATCAGGTAGAGAGGTAGAGTCGCTAATCTTGATTCGTTATCTGATTTTGCGCATCTATTGGTATTTTAATGCTGAAAATTGCGGAAAATTTTTCTTTGATACATCTGTGTTTCCACACTCCTTTCCAGTCGTGTGTGAAACATTATCTATCTCCTTTTATCAGCATGTCCATGCTAACCCATTCTTTTGTCACCGGCGCGTAATCTTGGAGTTTCTTTTCATCTCCTTTTCTCTTGGGCTAATTACATCACATGTGTCGATCCGATGCTGGTGATTGTAATTTGGTTCTCGGCATAGCTATATTCCACTCATGATAGTGTCGATTGGAATATGGAAAATGCTACCACTCCGGATTGCCAAAGATACTCCTGTGATTTTGGGTACACCGTGATCCAATCTATGCTTATTCAAGCATCCTTGGAAATCCGGAGCTTCTCAAGGCACTACGGCGGTCTATCATCTGTCCATCATGCTGCACATCTTTTTGAACTCCATATCTGCACATCTTTTTCGTCTCTGATAGCTCATACCATAGGCAAAGCTATATCATCGGTTCTTATCCAAGATCTCTTTATCTTTGTAACCGGTGTTCCGATCGACAATGTGAACCAGGTGACATCTCTTCTTCTTCCGAAGGACCAGATAATCTATTCTGCCAGTGCATCTTCTTCAACACGAACCTGTGCTCTTAATGTTGATCTTTCAAAAGAGCGTTGAGTTCAGAAAGTGTTTCGAGCATTTGTTCGTTTCTGCCGCCTCTTGAACTTGATATTCTGGGAATATCCTGTTAATCCATGATGGTATATGTTGGTAATATGCTTGCCTATTCCATATCAATGGAAGGGCATGGAAGATCATCTGTGTCTCTTTCTCTCAAGCTTCGTGAGCACTGCCTATGTGCAAAGTTCTCCAAGCGTCAACTCTGGCTTCTTGAAGTCACCTATCTCGGCCACGTCCTTCTGCTAAATACATTGCTTCAATTCTGGAATTGGCAAGTCCATTGTTAATTCCATCCTCCATCTTCAACCAATCCGGAGTTGTTCTTTGTTGGCAAGTTATCATCGTCATTCCGCCGAAGGTTTTCCTCAAGACCGCTAAATCTCTCTCAATCATTTCAAGAAGAACATGGAGTTCTTTCACCTCTATCTCATTAAGTAATCTCTTGAAAACCCTCTCGCTCTATCGTCTATGCTCAATCCACCGGAGGCCATGAAGATTTTCCAGATCTTTGTAATCCGTATGTTCAAGTGGTGCTATCTTTTTCTTTATCTGTGGAATCTTGCAGTTGTCTCCGTGATCTTCCTTCATATCTTTCCGGTGGCTGGTTACTTATGATATGACGACAACATAATCACCCTTATCTATCTTGGATCCGCTGAATCGTTTGCGTCTATCCTTGTTCTCTAACGGAGTTCCATGAGCTCTTCTTATCAATACCTTCAGTCTGTTTCGGTAGTTGGGTTGCTTGGTTTTCTTATTCATGTGCGGAGTAATGCTTTGAGTGCGGGATGGAGTAGCTACCATACCACTACTCTTATCATTCGCTCTTGTACATTGAATTGGTGAATTAATGTGATTTCACTCATTCCACGGAAGTTAGAAGTGGCCTTTATCCTCGATACTTTTACTTCCGTCCTTGTTTTTCCGGAGTGCTCTCTCGAAGAAAGTAATCAATAATCTCTTGTTGGTGGTCTGCATATTCTAGATGGAGCAAAATCTTCAATTATCTGGTGGAAACAAACGCAAACTCCTTTCGTTCCTCGCTCATCTACCGGTGCTCTACATCCCCAAACAAGAAGAAAGGAAACTATATCTCTTTGTTCATCAATTCTTTTCCTGTGGTAAAGCCATTTATGGTTGATGCCATCAGCCGCGAATCTATTGCGTTAGCCTCAAGGCTAAAGAAAGCAATAAGTATCTCTACAATAAATTCCAGATCCTCTATGTTCTTTGCTTCTCAGCATTCCACCATGATCTGGCTTCACATCCGTCTCTGGAAGTTATATCCGCGCACCCCAATTGCGTGATCCTTTGGTTCTTACCGGCGCAAGAAGAATCTAATCCGACGACGTCTAGCTAAATCTGTCTGTTCATATCAAGGGACTCTATTGTTTGAAGGCAATGTTGTTTCCATACTTCATTTCTCTAAACCCGAGAGAAGATACGATGCTATTGTCATAGAGGTTCAAATCTCTCCAATCTAGCTCTTTTTCTTCCGGCGAGATAAAGATTCAGACATCCTCTCTAGTATCGGTAAATCTTTAATCTAAAGGGTGTGTCTTTCTTTATCCATGAGACATCATCTTGTCCTTTCTTTCAAAAGTGGTTCTATTCTTTTATCATGTTTCTTGAGAAAACCGGAGCTATGTCCATCCTATCCTTCTTGTCTCACGACAATCCTTCAACTCTTCTAACCCGTTGGTTCTCAAGCAAAACGCAAGACTCGCAACAAGTCTAGAAAGTTTTGCAAGGTGTAGTGGTCGCACCATTCAGTTCTTCACCATCTTGGGAACGTGATGGTCACCTTCGTTCCGAACACCCGCCACTCCTAGTGTTGTTTTTCTTTTTCCTAGGAATCTCGGGGCGAGATTCTTGTTTAGTGGGGGAGAGTTGTAGCATCCCAATTGTCTAACAATTGCAATGCTACTAGCCTAGTCTATATAGATGCTACCTTCAAACATATAATTGTTGCATCATCATTATATCATGCTCATGTCATCATGCCACCTTGCATTTGAGCATCATATAAAACCCTTTTTGATTTGGTTCTTATCTCATATGCATTATTAATTGTATTTGCCTCTTGATAATGTATTTGGTTATTGATATATTGTTTAATGCCCAAGTTGAGTTGGGGGCATATCTTTTATTAACTCCACCACCTTTCTTTCACCATCTTATAATTCCACCATCCAACTAAATATGAGCTTGGCATTTATTGGTTTTACTTCTAGCTCATGTGGGTTGGGATGGATCCAATTCTACTTCCCACATGCTCTCATCTATGTACCATATTGTTTTCACATCATTGATATATGAGAGCCACTTGGCCACCTTTGCATGCCTTGTGAGTGGGACCCTTTCTCCTAGCTTCCATATGGATTATCATGGAATTATGCTCATGTTGGAATAATTTGGGACTATTGATTATCTAGTGGAACATACACACTAGCATGTCCCATTTTAATTCAAACATGGCCATCTCCATCTATTCCACTTGGGACCTTCCTTTTAATTCTTTTTGCTTGGCTTTTATCCCAATTTTGGGAATGCATAATAATAATGCCATGTGATAATATTGTTTTCACAAGAATCAACATGGCAATAAATATTTTGCATGGGCCATGCAAGTACCACCTTTTGTTTGTCATTTGGATTTTATTTGATTTTAAAATGGATCATCTCTATATCTCTCTTTCTACCATTCCTTTGGGGCTTGATCTAGTTGATCTTGTTTCCATCAAACATCATCATCACCTCTCCCTCTTTTTGGTCTAGCTTTGGTTTGCTTGTTGTGCTTGAGCTTGCCAAAAAGGAGAACCATCTCTCTCCCTCATCTAACCCTAAACCTTACCCCATCATCACCACACCCCATACCCCTCTCACCTAAACCCTAAGTCCTCCACCTCTCTCTCTCTCGGCCTCCCCCTCTCTCTCACCTAGCTGGCCCCACCATGCCACCTAGCTACCCCCAACCCTAATACCAACCCTAGCCGAGGCTCCCCCTAACCTCTACCCGAGGCTACCCCCTCTCCCTCTCTTCCTCTCTCTCTGCCTGGTGAGCCCCACCCCGAACCACCCTATCCTGGCTCGCTTTACCCCACCTGCCACCAGACTGCCTCGCCGTGCCCCAGCCCTAGCACGTGAAAGAGGATGAGGGAAAGGTGGCACCGAGCCACCTTTTTCCATCTACCCGCGCCCACGCTCCTCTCCTCTCCCTCTCTGCTTTACCCCGCCACACGACCCCTCTGGCCGATCCCAGATCCGCCCAAACCTACCTCCCCTCCTCCCTTCTTTCTCCATCACACCACCCTCTCTAGCCGGCACCTCGGCCTCCTCTCGGCTACACCATCCCAGGCGACCTGCGCGACGTGGAGGTGATCGAGGAGTACAAGGAGGCTTCCCAGCGTCGAATTGCACATGAGCTGAGCAAGAGGAGCCCTGTAACACTGCACGCCTTCCACACCGACGCCACACCCTCGAGTCGGGTGCGCCAGCTCAACGACGATCTACCGCCCGCTTCGATCCGACCACGCCAACATCACCTCGGTGAGCTCCCACCCCTAGACATGTTCCTTCCGCGTCATGGCGCTAGAGCTTCGCCACTGGTGCACCGACGAAGCCAAGATTGCCCGCTCAAGGCCAGAAAACCCTACCTAGCCAACGCCCACTCCTCTGTCGCCTAGCCCAAGCCACCGCAGTGGTTTCCACCTCACAAGGCAGAACGCCCTGTGGTCGAGCCTCACAAGGCCAGGTCAAGGCAAGTCACAGACCGATCTGCGGCAGATGATTCAGAGAGAAGATCCACAGTAGCACTGCCGCTTTTGCGAATATCCCCCCACCTTTTTGATCTTGTCAACCCGCGCTCCCCTCCGCCCACCTGTCAGCCACCATGGTGGTTTTGCAGAAAACCCCCAGGGTTCCACCGCCTCAACCCGCGATCCTCGCTAAGCCGCGTGGCACCCCCCTTGGTCGCTCACGACGCGTGGGCTCACAAGACCCTGTGCCCCACCTGTCATCCGCTAAGGCTAGAAGAGCTCGCGGTGATAGAAGTTTTTCCGCGCGCGTTTGGTCCAGTCAGCAGTGGCCCCACATGTCTGTGACTGTGGCTAGCTAACCCTGAGTATAAAAAGTAATTCAGTCTATCTGTTTAAATTCAAATCTTTTCCAAATTAATTCAAATTCAAATTTATTTCTGTTTTTAAATAACTTTTAAAAATATTAATCCAATTAATACAAATAATATATGCTTTCAAATCAGAAAAATGTGAGGAATTCATATATGGCCTCCAAAATATATTTTGAACATTTAAAATTCCAAGTTTATTTAAATTACAACAAATTGCCCTTTTGACTTAAATAATTAATATCTTTTGTTTTATAACTCCAAATTTAACAAATGATATGTCTAAAATGATTAGCTCGACGAGACCTTTCTGTTTATGCATTCCATGGTTTGATTTGAAGCATGCATCGTATAAATATAATGAGTACAGCAACTAATATGGAAATAAAATGGGCCCAAAACTCAATAAAATGCTTTGTTATTGTTTCCACACCTCACCCATGCCATGCTACCTTAATGCCATGCAAATTGTGCATCATTCATCATGGCATGATTGTTTGCTTGATGCATTTTATTCATATGCTTGCGCACTTTATTTATGTTGGCCCTTGTTTGTTTGGTTCTTCTTGAATAGACGCCGAAAGGTGGGATATATCAAGAGAACCAGAGCACTACCAGATCCATTCCTTGCTTCAACTGAGCTGCTGTGCAAGCACTACCACATGCTTGCATACATATACTACCTATTGCCTCTATCTTATTCTTGCATCATTGAGTCGATTGCATTAAATTGAATCCCGAGTATTGCATAGCCTTTACTTTTAAACCCCATCAAGCTTGTTCCTCCATCCCATGAGCCATTACTACAGGAGTTGTTTGAGCCATGCGAGTCGAGAACAGCATGTAGGGTATGTGAGTGTCGATGGATAACGAGGTGCCTATACAACTTAACCTGAGTAGTAATGGGATAACTAATGAAAGTGGCATCGGTGAGCCATATTCGCTATTTGGTTTTTCAGGCTCACTTGTGTCCGTAAGACCCAGTACTTGATTCCTGTTCCAAGAATATTCGCTTATCCACATCCGGAGGCTTATGGACCCCCGAGCCAGAGCTTGATTCATTCTTATTTCTTGGGGCCACAAACTAGTTTGACGTTTCATTTACGATCCTGTACCTATGCCATGCTTTACTGCTTTATTTAAGATTGTGCGAGGAGCACACTGTACTGTTTAGGTCCGTGACCCATGACCGTTTACGCTGTCGACAAGCCCATCCACACTTTCGGGTTCCCAATGCATACCGGCTCCACAAACCTTGAGGCCATCTCGAGTCAGCTAACTTGCTATGGTAGCTCAATGGGTGGCCTCAAATATTTCTGAATCCTGTGATCGCTTTGTCGTGACTGCCTCGCTGGTTTTGATTTGGTTTTTCCGAGGCATATCGAGTGTGTGTTATTTGTGCACCCTGCAGGTAAAAATTTCTGAAAGCCGTGTCCGCGGTTATGGACGACTTGGAGCAGTTTCGATCATAGACAAGCATAACTAAAGTACCGCTTTTAATCTGACTAGACTAGGTACCGACTAGTAAATAGTGCAATACTCATGGAATGGATAATAAAACTGCAACGGATGGGGGTTGTTCGTCCGCTTCCTCGTCGGGTAAGCGAGGAGGAGGATGGATCTGTTAAGATTACCGTTATAATCGTATAACTGTTGTTATTAATTCACGGACATCCGCCTATCTCTGGTTAGGCGGATGGTTAGCAGTACCTATAGAATTGCTAGGGTTTCTCTTTGCTGCAATTGCGCCACCCTGTTGTGTCCCTTTAGAGGCATAAAGACTTGCCGAAAATTCTAGGGTCTCACACGATAAATTATTGGTTCGATGAACAGGTACCCTCGCAAGATGGATACTGGGTGGAAGAGACGGACGATGTGGGCAACGATCATTCGGTGTAGAGATTCCGGGAACGGGGATCCGTGAGATCTGTGGGCGGGATGTGCTTATTTATGGGGCATCTTATGCCGATTTGCTTCTTGTCCGTACTCGGATTTTGTCTTCCGCTCCGCTTGATACTGTTGATTGATGTATGAGGAGATATCCTAAACTATTATATCTATCTAGGATATTTGGATCTTGCCGTATGTATGTTGCTATATTTCCTTTCTTTTTAGTTGGAATGGCTCGATGTACTATTGTATGGTGGCTTGCATACATACTCATTTGTGTATGTAGTTGATCCTTCGCTTCGCCGATTACGCCGCCCGTTCTTGTCCCGATGTTTGGAAATGGTTGGGACGGCCGAAAGGTCTACCTGTGAGTGGCATTTGGGCCCCACCGTACTATTTCAACCATTTCTGATCATCCAGGCTTGTACTAGGAGCGTAATTCACCGAGGTAGTTACAAGTCTTGGGTCTCGACTTTACAGCCCCAAATCCTTTGCAACTTACTAATGTGGCACCTTGATTGACATTAATACTTTATCATCTCATGATAACATTTTTGTGGATGCATCATAGTCATGGCAACAGAATGAGGTCGGTTTCCAGGAGCCAACAATGACGTTAGATCAGCCACAATGAGCTTTCTCATGGGCAGTATGCCCTGGGACACACCTTCTGTGTAAAGACGAACTAGTCCCGCCATAACAATATACATTATATTAGATGGTACCCTTATATTTTATTATAAATGTAATCATCAAAATACTAGTGCACTATGTGCAATGTTCGATGTTTTACCACCTCATTTCCTACTTGACTTCAATTAGTATTATTGATGCAGGAATTTCGAATCTTCTAAGGTTAACACATTCCCTTATAACATAACCCTTTATGTTTTAAGATATGTCATCCTTCATAGATTTGAAAACATGTCTACAGTTCTCATTCAGACACTATGGACAAACTTAGCTCAACTTTTCGTGATTCATACTTAATCACTTTTCAAACATTCCTTCTCGGATCATATATGATGTTAAGTTGTCATCATGGTTTTCAAGACAGAACCTATGTTTCAACTTAGTGGATAGCGATCATCCTTTTATTTCTTTCAACCACTTATGTTTAACTTAATGTTATTCCTAATTTGAGTGACTAAGGACCATTCCTTAATCAATTCCTATTTTCAAACTATTTTTCAGAATCTCTTTGAGGAATACAACATAATATCATAATATACTTACCATCAACTTCTAATCCCTAGAAATCATCATTTATCAGTACTTGCGCTTTTATTCTAAATGTGTCGTACCCATTCAAGAATCAATCATTAAGCTCCCACTCAAAATATGTTTCCAACATATTTGATTCTGAGACTTATATTTCTCCTACCACTACTAGGAAACATCTTATCTGTGGCGCATGAAAATGCACCTTCTGTGGCGCATATGCCAGTCGCCACTATTACCTCGCCACTGATAACTGCTTCCTATGGCGCATATAGATATGCACAGACTTATGTGGCGCATTTCTTCATATGCGCCACAGGAAGAAGTTCAGTGGCGTATTTACTTATTTGCGCTAGAGAACGCCTACACGCCACTGACTATACTTATATATGCGCCACTGATTATATAACACGTATTCAAAGTAAAATACGTTCCTAGTGTATAATCAGGTATTTATACAGGATTTATATAGTATTTATCCAGATGAGTATAAACATTACATTGCACAAGTAGTAGATGCATAAAAACCGACATATATATAATACACACACTTAGAGCCTGATCGAGATACATATATAGTGTCAAGTGCTGAATTTTTACACAAGTGCCGAATACAAAGTTCATATCATCTCACATTACAAATATGAAGTGGTCACCGCCGCCGCCTATACTAGGATCAAATAGAATACAGCTGTGATGATGGTGAGCAAGAGCATGAGCCCGACCAATAACTTCATTCGGTTCTTCTTCCACAGTGGTTCCTCCACTTGGCTACCGCCTCCTCTCTAGTCGCGTATCCTTTGTAGATGTTGCTGCTGAACTTGTTCACTTGTTTGTGACAATCCTCCCACTCCTCGTAGACTCCTGGAACCCTACCCATGTACACCACATACACCTCGTCACCATCTCTATAGACGACAAGGCATATTAGTAAAAATACAACGAAAAGAATTAATAAAGGGTTCACATCCATATATATAAAACAAAGGATCCATAAACCTAAAAGATAGCATCTCGCGATCATCAAAGAAGTAATAAGTTCAACGACAACACGACCACAAGATAGTTTAAGTCTAACAACCATTTCGACCACAAGATAGTAAAGTTTATGACACACACTACAGCAGGCATCCATCAAGAATATACAGACACTGGATCATGCTAGAGGCACACATCGATCATGAAGACTTCTTCTTATCACTCGGCTTCGAGAACGGTAGATAGCCCTCTTTCGTCATCCATGTCCTTGTGTCGCCCTGCTTACGGAGGCGTTTTTGGATCTCCCTCTTACTCAACCCTTTGGCTTGTTGTATCCCCCCTTGTGTTGACATCTTCAGTGATGATTTGCGACAACTTCTGCTGAATGTGATGGAAGTCTTCTCTAAGATCATCATCGTCCCTTCGCGCCAAAGTTTCGGCCCATTCTCGGAGACTATATGGCAGCGTTAGGTTCTGGCAATCCCGAACATAGCCTTTAAGGTGATGGAGGACGTAGAAGGCCTCCTTGGCACCACCACTAGCCTGCTGCTTGACATAGGGGAACTCGAGCACGTGCTAGAATATGTGTTTGCCATCCTTGATACATTCCCCCTTATCTACGAAGGTGCATCCCTTCTTGGAATAGCCCTCGAGAGCCTCATTGGGAACATCCCTTATTCTCGTGTAGTCTTTCTTCTTTGTCAAACTCCCTGAGTCGAAATACGTTGCTACCGAATACCTCGGGGCAAGGACGATGAGTGTGCAGTATTTGTCTCTATGCAACACAATTGGAACGGAATGTTCGAAAAAGAGCAAAGGAAGAAATCTATGAGAAATGCATAAGTTACGGCGGTGAATAAGCGAGTGTGTACTTACTCGAGAAAGAAAGGCAAAAGAAGTGTGTCCTTCCTATTGTTGTCCACCATGAACTTCTCGAGGTACGCCATCGCCTTGGTCCGTGTCTCTGATCCTTCGACCAACTGGCTGTCCCGCATGTAGTAGGGATCCACTATTGTGATTTCTGGGGTACTCTCTCTCTTGATCTTGATCGCCAGATTGAGCACGTATAGGCGGACCAAGTTATAGTCCAGCCGTTTCGTGAGAAACAACTTGAATATGTCTTCGTACGCTATGAAGAATATATCCGCGGGGGGTTCATCAACGAAGCCCACGTCCAATGGCACCTTGGCCATGAAAACCTGATAATTTGGATCTTTGTATTTAAGAAGGATGCCCTCTAGTGTCTTGACACCCTCATGCAAAGTTAGCATGGCTCCAACCGTGATGTGGAGCATATCCGGAGTCAATATCGGATGACTAGCTACATGCACTCGGGGCAAACCATATTGTGTGGATGGTTCGACGACGATGCACTGAGCCCGGATCCTCTTCGGAAGAGGCTGGCTCACACCCTTCTTATTATTATTACATCTCTTCTTGTAGTGCTTCTTCTTCACAACAGTGTCATCCACTACCATCTGCTCATCGGCTGCCTTTCAGAGTGTGTTGGGGCTGAAAACAAATCTAGGTTTCTCCTGTGGTAGATCGGCGGTTGGAGGCGTCTCTTGAGAAACACCATGGAAGACCAGGCGATGCGTGCATGTATTGGGCTGACCAGCTTGATGGTCGCGAGCTATGAAGGGTTCTTCATCCATAGAAGGCATATACAATCCTTTGACGGTGCCGGTGTTGATGAAGTAATCAACGTTGACCAATTCATCATCATCTTCATGGGTGCCATCATGTGGTGGTGGTAGCGGAGGCGACGATAGTTGTGGCACAACGTCTTTTCCATGGGGCGGTACACACGCTGCCAAGAGTTATTGGTGACGGTTGGTGGTGGCGATGACGGCGGCTACTGGCTTCCGAGGTGGTGGCCGGACGATCGATCGATCGAGAGGTGGCTCTGGTGCTCCCCCCCCCCGAAAAATGAATCTGGGTCTTCGGCCATGTCAAGGGCCAGTTGTAGCATTCTCCAAGGGTCTTGTTTGTCGGCTCCCTGAGGTTGAAAGGGGGGTCCATGTCGTCGCACCCTGGCAACACCCGAGCCAACCTGACCCTCATCACGTCATCATCCATTGGATTGTTGTGCATCATGCGGCTCGTAGGTTGTATGAGAGTGCCCTTGGCAACATCCTTAACCTCACCGCCGACATCTTTAAGTAGGAGTACGCAAGAAGTGTCTTGAGGCAAAACATGTTGTTGGGCATCATGAGATGGCAACATTCATGCATCAAAGGCATAAAGGAGATGATGTGCACTAACTAATTAGTTACCTTGGTGATGGCGTGGAGCTCGGCTAATTTAGAGACACGGCCGATGCCGGCGGCCGCCCTATCATCATCTGCATTCTCCCGCTCGGGTGCCTCACGAAGCACCACCGCCGTCGGCTACGCCTTATTGGTATCTTTGGCGGGAGGGGGCGTCGGTATGACCACAATGAGCGGTTGCGTCTCGGCGTTGACGGCCGACGGGGTCACTAGGTCTGGCGACACGTTAACATTGATGCCCGAGTTGCTGCCACTTAAGCTGGGCAGATGTATCGGCCCCTGTCGACCTGGAGATTCTCTTCCACTAACTTGTCCACTGTTTTCTCGTCCACTGCCTTCTCCTCTAGTGTCTGCACCTTCATCTTCAGCTCTTCAACAGCGGCTTTATCCTTAGCCACCGACTGGTTCTTCCTCTCCCTTCTTTTCTTGGCGTCCTCTTTGTAGTACTCCTTGAACTTCATGCTCGTACCGAAGCCGTACACACGGCCAACTGAGGACAGCGGCAACCCCCTGTCCCTCTTATTGTAAGCATTGATCGCCCTGTTGAAAACTGTGTCCCATGGCTCCGTGGAATCCTGGGATGACTCTTTGGAAGGAGCGTTCAGTTCCTCCTCCTGCAGAGACAAGGAAAGGTGAACCCATTTAGATTCTTGTCTTCATTATTTTAATTAGAACACAATAGACTTGAGATCGGCGATAAATTCCTTACCAGCTTCTTCTTGAAGTCCTTCACCTCTGGATCGTACGTGATGAACTCCCCTGTTTCCTTGTCCAAGTAGTAGCGGGCCCAGACAAATTGCCTAAGGTGCAAGTCCGTGATTTTAAGCCAAGGGTTGTCTTTACCAAGGCGTTCAATCTTGGCATCCTCCTTGTCCCAAATGGCCTGTTTCCCCCTTTAACCACCGCTTCCAAGGTGGTGGTTACCTATGTTCTGTTCCTGCATAGTCTTGCCCCAGTTAGTCCAACGTATAGCGTCAGCGGTAGCTATATCCGCCTTGAATATCTTAAACTCCTCATCGAGCATCGGATTTTTCTTACTAATAACCTCCCAGCTTTTACCATTGTCAATGATATTCTTCACCCGGGTTTTCCAGCTGCTCAAGGCGTTGCTCATCTTCGTGAGGTCTAGTTTGTTCACCGGGTTCTTTTTGTCGAGGTTTCTAAACCGCTCTAGGAATCTATATCGCTTGTGAAGCTTCTTAAGGAGGTTATCGACCAAAGCTGCATTGTCATTATGTCTGATGTACTTCGTGTTGATCGACATGCTTTCCCGGATGATGCACCCGAGTTGCAGGTCGTACCCTTTAGCAAATGCCTCTAGCGCAATGGGTTGGACACTTTCTGTGACCTCAGTGAACTCATCGCAGACGGTGGCGAGCACTGGCACCTTCTGATCCTTCTTTTCCTTCTTCTTCTTCTGAGAAGCGACTGGGTTGCCACTACCTCCATCCATGCGCTCGCCGTCATCGGTGCGGGCGCCGCCATCGGTGGTGTCATATTCTTCGCCGCCACCTTCACTAGTTCCATCATAGTCGTCTTTGCCCCCTCGTAATCAGGATCTCCTCCCTCATTGCCCCCAGCAGCTCTGGCGATGGTCGCCTCCTCCTCCGGTGGTGCTGTCATCCTCATCGCCTCCTCCTCCTCCTGTTGGGACCCCCGCCAAGCCTGTCTAGCTTGTTCTTCGACGCTGATCATGTGCTTAGAAGGGCCGGCCTCGTTGTTACCCGACATGTTTGCACTACTCTATTAAAAAAAGGCAAAAAGTTATCACAAATCTCGGCCGAAAAATTCGACATGACCTTTGCTAATTTTTTGACCTAGGAGTGCCCATTTCTCAACCGAAACGGAAGTGAATCGACACTTCGGGAGAAATGGGCAACTCAATTGAAGAAATATATCCCTGCAAGACAAAACACCACATCCCCATATTGACAGCCCCATGCATTGACCTTAGCATCCATCATCCATCATCCACATGCAGTATATATATAATAGATACATATGTATAAATACACTCCAGGTACACCATCGGCTGTAGTATTTTTGAAGAATGTAGATATAGCAAGGTACAACAAACTTAAAAACTTAAATTGAGTTATGTTATGTTACAGGTAGCAAGCTCCAGGTATAAGGAAGCTCTAGTTATGATATGTTATAGCGAGCAAGCTCTAGGTACAGCAAGCAAGCTCCAGGTACAAGAAAGCATGCAAGCTCCAGGTACAAGAAAGCAAGCAAGCTCCAGGTACAAAGCAAGCTCCAGTTATGTTATGTTACAACAAGCAAGCTCTAGTTATGTTATGTTACAGCAAGCAAGCTCCTGGTACAGCAAGCAAGCTCCAAGTACAAGCAAGCAAGCTCCAAGTACAAAGTTAAACCATCAACTGACTAAAGTGAAGATAATAAGCAGAACCTACTAAATCTATTTTGCCCCAATAATAAGCTGCAACAATTGACTAAAGTGAAGATTGTTTAAGTTGCTTCATTTTCTTTTATTTATGCTAGCTGAATTTTTAAGATCAGAATCATGCACAATACAATAGAAACTTTTATAATGACATACATGTACCCTAATCTCTGACAGAGTAATAGTCTTTTTTAAGCAGTTCCATGGAAGGATATGGTATAAAAAGAAAGGACAAGAGGGCAAGAACACGTCTAGTTAATGACTCCTAGTTCAAATTAGTGGTACTGTTTTGCCATGGCAACTAAGGTCACAATGGAAAGGAAAAAGGGTTAATTTGGCCATGATTACTAGAAGAATGGATGAAGGAGCTAACATTTGAATTGTGCCATAATTACTACTGGTTGTACCAGAGATCATGCCCATCGACTTACTTAAGAAAAAATCATCAGATAGGAGACTAATCAACTAAAGCATTTCACTTTCAAGGACCAGTGGACCACAAAAAGCAGTAGAAATGATCTGGCCAATTTAGAATTGCATGAGTAATATTTTAGCCATTTGAGATTGTGGCTCTAGTTGTAGC
Source organism: Avena insularis (assembly GCA_023614405.1). Classification (NCBI taxonomy): domain Eukaryota; kingdom Viridiplantae; phylum Streptophyta; class Magnoliopsida; order Poales; family Poaceae; genus Avena; species Avena insularis. The sequence goes on along the minus strand of CM042696.1, from coordinate 458,288,894 downwards.
CGCATCACCCCAAATGCATTTTTTTCTCTTATTATCGCAGCCGATAGAGTAGTCATCAAGAACTTCTAGTGATACACTCAAACAGTGCCAAGCTTTGTTTATTTGGATTCTTGACCAGATCAAATGCTTCTTGCATTTTACTTCTTCCAATTCTTGTCAACTTTATGAGAAACTTAGCACAGTAGCAAGCTCACAATAAATGAAATGTTGAGATTTCTTTACTAGCAATTCTAAAACTGAGCTTGGCTATAATGGTTGGGTTCCTTGTGGTGGAAACAGTCCACCCAGGTTTAAGTCCTAGACTTGGCATTCAGGATTAACAGATGATGTCTACGCACTTCTATTATTGTAGACAGTTGTTGGGCCTCCAAGTGCAGAGGTTTGTAGAACAGCAGCAAGTTTCCCTTAAGTGGATTACCCAAGGTTTATCGAACTCAGGGAGGCAGTGGTCAAAGGTATCCCTCTAAAGCAACCCTACAATCAAGATACAAGAAGTCTCTTGTGTCCCCAACACACCCAATACACTTGCCAGGTGTATAGGTGCACTAGTTTGGTGAAGATATAGTGAAATACAAGTGGTATGGATAAAAGACAACGGTGCCAGAAAAGAGCTTGATGGCGTGGAAGATACTAAAGGAAAACTGAAATAAAGATGGAAGCAAGCAAACATGTAACAGATCTAGTTGCAAATGGTGTTTCAATGCTTAGAAACAAGGCCTAGGGATCATACTTTCGCTAGTGAACACTCTCATATAAATATAATCTCTTTATGATACTACTCTGAACTACTCTCCGGTTGGACACTCTAATCCATGGTAGGGCTATAATAGCACACCTCAAAGTTCGTTTTCCCCATCTAGATAACCCCACACTGTCACCTTGAGCTCTAGATGGTTCCAACAAACACCCCAATTTCATAGAAACATCCAACTCCAAATATAACTCATAACACGTATTTGTAATCTCTAGCCTAAGTGCCACCATGGTGTACACGCTGTCACTTTCACACACATGGGGAGAGCAGAGATCTATTAAAGCACTAGAGTAGCAAGGTAGATCTACTTGATTACAAAGCTCATGATCACAATATGATGATGCATAGAGAGAGAGATGAACACATAGCTACCGGTAGAACCCTTAGCCTCGAGGAAGAGCTACTCCCTCATCATCATGGGAATCATCAATGCAATGGAGCTGGTGGTGGAGATCGATGGAAATGGCTCCCGGGGCACTTTCCCATCCCGGGAGGGTGCCGGAATAGAGACTTTCTATCCCCCGAATCTCCCCTTCGGTGGCGGCCCGCGCTGCGGAACTTTTCGTGGCTGGAGGCTTGATGATTTAGGGTATTCGTCCCCGGGGGATTTTATAGGCGAAGGGGTGAGGTCGGTGGCCGGCCAGGGGGCCCACACCATGCCCTGGCGCGGCCTAGGGCTGCCCGCGCCAAGGGGTGGTGTGGCCGCCCTATGTCCCCCCTTCGTCTCTCCTTCGGACTCCATGTGTCTTCCGGTAAAATATTAACTTTGGCTTTTGTCTCGTCCAATTCCGAGAATATTGATTTTCTAACTTTCCTGGAACCAAAAACAGCAGAAAATAGGCAACTGGCATTGTGGCATCTTGTTAATAGGTTAGTCCAAGAAAGTGTATAAAAAGACTCCAAAGTGTGGACAAAACATAAGAAAGTAGATATAAAACAAGCATGGAACATAAAAAATTATAGATACGTTTGCAATGTACCAACAGAGCATTGAGGATTTTGTTAAGATAATGGGAAAATTGTATTGCTTTATTTTTTCTCTGGAGAAAAACAAATGAACACAACAAAGAATACCACCTTGTGACTATCATTTCCATGATAATACATGGAGTATAATGAACTCTCTAAAAATACAATTATAATATCCCAGATGCTCTGGAATTAGTAGTGTGACTTCGTCAAAATCAAGTAATCAGGGTCCTAATAATGGGAGAAAATAAAGACGAAATCTGGTGGGACGGCGGTAAATTTAGAGTTCAGAGGGGGGGACGAACCGTGCGCACTGTTGCTATGGTGGTCGACGACGACAAGGGTGGCAGGCTCTGGCGCGGCGGTGGCTCAGCGAGGTGCCCTTCTCCTCCTCCTATTGCGGATAGGCTCCGGCAGCTCCTCCTCCACGGTCTGCAGGGCTCTCCTCCACGGGTTCGTCGGGCGGCGCTAGGGTTCCAGCGCGGCGGTGGCTGTAGGGCTCTCCTCCACGGGTTTGTCGGGCGGCGCTAGGGCTCCAACACGGCGGTGGCTAGGGCTCTGGCGAAGAGGGCGGCGCTAGGGCTCCGGCGATGAGGGAGGCACTAGGGTTTGCACGCGGGCAACGACAGAGAGGTGAATTTGGCAAAGTGAGAAAGAAGGGGGATTAGGGGGAGATTCTGTGTCGTTTATTTGGCTAAGTGTCAAAGTTCTGTGGCGCATTCTGTGGGAATGCGCCACAGAACTTTTGGACATAGTACAAAAAAGCGCGGCGTCGAAGTATGACAAGATCAGATACTTGTCCTAGTGGTCTTGCTCGCTAGCTCTCACCTGGGGCAGCCAGGTTCGAATCCTAGCTGTCTCACACTTTTTTTCTTTTTTTTTAAATATTTTTAATTACACACATATGCATATTTATTCAAAAAAAGCAAGAACATATACATATATGCATATTTATTAAAAAAAGCAAGAACATATGCATATTTATTCAAAAAAACCTCCCGAATCATATATATATATGTGTGTGCTTGTCACACACAAATGTGAATTTGTATACCCACACGAATATCACATTATATGTTTTAGTCTCTAACTAATACCCACACTAATGCCACATTATACCCACACGAATTAATACACCAAAAGGTTAGACAATTGCTATTATTCTCTTCACAATCTTCTTGCCCTTTTTCGTCACGATTGAATACTTTAGTCCGTGCACTTTGAGATTTCTTCTTGTGAATGGACAACCTTTAGTAGGTAGTGTGGTCTTCCTTCTTACTTTAGTAGTAGTAGGCATGTCAAAGTACTTTTCGAATTCCTCTTCAATCTTCAGGTCACCGTTTTTGTCGAGTTTTGCTCGTTGGCGGCTCCTTCCATTCCAATGATGCTCCTCTTGCCCCTCCTAACTACAACACTGTTGGGCGTTGATGGGTCGGTAATAAAAAAGCATTGATCAACTTGGCTAGTGAGTACCCAAGGCTCATTTTTTGCGGAGGCATTCTTCGTCGATTTGGCATCTGGTATAACCATTGTGGTGAAATACCGACCTTCTTTTTCCACGTTCTTGTCCCATCTAACACGGAACATCGGTATGATCTCTCCACAGTAGTCGATCTCCCATATCTCCTCGATCCTTCCGTAGAATCTTTCCATGACAATAGTCTCATCATCGGTGAAGGATAACATAGTTACTCCTGAGTTTTGATATTCACTATTCCTATCCTTTTCCTCGGTGTAGAATCTGTAACCGTTTATGTCGTATGACTGATAGGTCCTTAGGTTGTGTCCTGGGCCCTGCGACAAGGACAATATTATTTTTTGATCTTCCGTAGAAGGCGTCTGTGGGGGATTGTCCAGTTGCCTTTTCTTGAACCAACCCGTGAAGCTGGAGTTGTGCTCTCTACTTAGTCTCCCTTCTTCCTCGATCGGCCCTAGTCGATGTACTCCTGCTCGATTAAGCTTCTATGCTCTTCGACCCAAGGGCCGACCACTTCAATGTGTTGTAGCGCGACTCGGTGTGCCCTATCAAAGTCGGTGCGTCGACCATCAATGCCGACATGTAGTGAGCATCAGCCCTCGCGGTGACCATATCCACCGAGCCTGCCGAGGTGTTTCTTGGTAAGTATTCCAACATCCTCGTTCTCGATGGTTAGATAATTCTGGCAGAAGGAGATGCACTCGTAGATCAGAAATCCCTTGGCTATGCTTCCATCTGGATGGGACCTGTTGCGAACGAATCCTTTGATGATACCGTTTAGCCTTTCAAACGGCATCATGTTGTGCCGCATTGTCAGCCCTAGCTGGATGATGTCGTCCACGACATGTACAAGCAGATGCACCATGATGTCTAAGAATGCGGGCAGGAAGTAAATCTCAAGCTCGCATAGTATCATCACGATCTCTTCCTGTAGCCTGTCGAGCTGCTTCACACCGATCGACTTCCTAGATATGACGTCAAAAAAGTTACAGATACCAAACAACGTCTCACGGACATGCTCGTCCATTATCCCGCGGATCGCAACGGGGGGTATCTACGTCATCAACACGTGACAGTCATGAGACTTCATACCGCTGAACCTCTTCTTCGCCACATCCATATATCTACTTATCGTCCCTGAGTAACCGTGAGGAACTTTCACTCCTAGGAGGCACCTGAAAAACTGCTTGATCTCCTCTAGACTCGGAGTGAAGCAGGCGGCGCGAAGCACCGCCTCATTCTTCTTAACTCTTTTACGGCGACCTTGAGTCCCTTCCGTCTGATCATCATCATCACTATTAGGGTACTGAAGATCTTTCTTGATGCCAAGCAATTTAAGGTCCTTTCTTGCTTTCGGCCCATCCTTGGTCCTCTTCGGCATGTTCAATAGAGTGCCAAGTAGACTCTCGGTAACGTTCTTCGTGATGTGCATTACATCGAGGCTATGGGGAGTGTGGAGGACCTTCCAATACGGCAGGTCCCAAAAAATAGACCTTGCTTTCCATACACCCAGCAGTGGCTTTGTCCTCGGTCATTTTTTCCCAGCGCAGGGCAATCTACCCAATTATCCAAAAGCTCCTCGATTTCTTCGCCACTCCTCGGATGCGGGGCTCTTTCGAGCTCGTCCTTACCATTGAACAGGTCACCACATTTTCTCCACGGGTGATCCATGCGGAGCCACTTTCGAGTACCTTGGAACACGGTTGTCGAAGACCCGGGATCCCTTGGTAGCTGGAGATGCGGTGTCTCATCCATGCACTTGACGTATACATTGTGTCCGTGGTTCACCTGGGCCGGTACATATGCGTAACCAGGATATTCCTGCACCGTCGTGAGCAACACGGCTCTCAGGTGGAAATATTCTTTAGTGTAGGCATCCCACGTATGGGCCGGCATCTCCCACAAGCTGGCTAACTCCTCTCTCAACATCCCGAGATACAGATGCATATCGATACCTGGTTGTTTCGGCCCCTGAATAAGAATGCTCATGTGTACGTACCTTTGCTTCGTGCATAGCCACGGGGAGATCTTGTATGGCCATACAAACACGGGCCAGGTGCTATGCGTGCTACTCTAGTTTCCAAAAGGATTGAGTCCATCGGTGCTCAAATACCCAGCCTGACTTTCCTTGCATCGCCCCCGAACTCTTCGAACTCGATGTCTAATGCATTCCAATGGCTAGCGTCTAAAGGGTGTGTTAGGATCTTGCCCTTCTCTAGGTCATCTTCGGGCTTCTCTCTTTCCACATGCCATTGCATGAGCTTTGCTTCCTTAGGATCTACGAAATATCGCTGTAGACGAGGGGTGATAGGAAAGTACCATACCACTTTTCGAGGAACTTTCTTGTTCCCTCTCTTGTACCGTCCTTAGCCGCACACCGGACATGTGGTTCCATCCGCGTACTCGTTCCAATAAAGTGCACAATCATTGATGCATGCATGGTATTTAATCTGTGGTAGGTCGAGAGGGCACACGATTTTCTTGGCCTCCTCAATACTTGTTGGCAATGTGTTCCCCTTAGGAAGTCGGTCGTGCCAGTATTCCATGTTTGTGTTGAAGCTCACATTGGTCCATTTGTGTCCGGCCTTCATCTCCAGAGCCTTGAGCATTACACTCAAACGTGTATCCTCGGGGCCATACCCAGGATACAATGGAGTCATCCCGTCTACCTCCATTTGGGCCAGCTTGGCTTTCTCTCTGGCTGCAGCTTTGTCGTTGCTCGTCTCCTTGAGGAGCAGTTCTTGAACATGAGGGTCCTGCAAGGCCGAAGTTAGCAGTGTCTATGTGTTCGCATATTCTCCTTCTTCATGATGATCATGCCCGTCGCCATCTCCTTCTCCATGCTGATCATGCCCGCCGGCATCTCCTTCATCATGATGATCATGCCCGTCGGCATCTCCTTCGTCATGATGATCATGCCCGGTAGACTCTTCGTCTTCTCACCCTCCCACGTCTTCGTGACCACCATGTCCTGCTGGTGCCTCATTGAGGCCGCGCATGAAACCGTGCCTGAGCAGGTGACCCTCCAATTGTCTAGAATCAGGGTCGATCCAGCGCTGGAGTTTGCATGTTTGATATGAACATCTTATCAGTGTCTTGTTGTTTAGAATCATGTCCTCCTTCGCATCTTTCTTTACCTAGCAATTCGACCTTCGCTCATCGTGAGGACCATGGTTGCTTGAGCGGTCAAAACAGAGAGTATAGGTTAGAGCCACACCATATGCACACACACATGCATGAATGCTAGCCGAAATAATTTGGCATGACCTTTCCTAAAATTAGGACATATGGGTAGTGCAAAAATTTTCCGAAATGGAAATGAATCAACATTTCGGCAAACATCCATGCACCACACCGGCCGGGACAACAACAAGCAAGCAACAAAAAACTTCCTCCCAATGCAAACATTCATGCACCACACAAGCATCGTCTCGCCATGCATCGCACACACACCGCCCGCGCGACAAGCTTCAGCTACATGTTCATGGCCAAGTACTCACCTAGTAGACTCAATAATAGTGAGGCGAGACCGCACGATGAGAGAGTATGGACAAATAGATCTACAAGTTGGTGGAGAGGAAACTAGTAAACAAATAGAGATGTGAGAGAGAAAAGTAAGGATCTTTTAGATCTACAAGTTGGAGGGAAGCTTCCACTTACCAATATATGGACTAAAGTAGGTTTAGTTATAAGAAAATGGAGAAACTATGGGCAAGATGGGGTGGGAGGGAGGAGGAAGATGAGCTAGGAGGAGGTAGAAAGGAAGAAGAGATGTGAAATGGGTGGTGGTGGATAGATAGGGTGGGAGCTTGCCACCTTTTTCACATGGATCTGGACGCCTTCATCTGTGGCGCATATGGCAGAAATGCGCCACAGATGCTCAAACTTCTGTGGCGCATATGGCCATATGTGCCATAGAACATATGGTGCAGGTTAAAGTGGTGGGACCCAGGGTTAGGTTTCTGTGGTGCATCTGTGGATATGCGCCACACAAGTCAAACATATTTGTGGCACATATCCACAAATGCGCCACAGATCGTGGATGAAATAGATTTCATGGTGGGGCCCGCCTCCATGTTCTGTGGCGCATAATGAAATATGTGCCACAGACGTTGCCTCATCTGTGGCGCATATCTCATTATACACCACAGAACTTGGATCTCCCCACCCTGGCTGGCGGGTCCCACCAAACTTCTGTGGCGAATGTTGTATGAAATGCGCCACAAAAGTTTTTATTGTCTATGGCGCATATTTCCTAATGCGCCACTGACAAGTATCTGTGGCGCATGGATTTACATATGCGCCACAGAGTAACTTGTCTACCTATAAGCTGTTTCCTAGTAGTGCACTTAAAAATATGTCATTCACATATTGTTTCAGGAATACTTTTACAGCTCCCACTCAATTTTATGCAAATTTCATATCCTCTCACTATTTTGAATGACTTGAAAATTCTTTGATCAATTATCAAACTAAGAGTTTTATTACGAGATGCTAGTACCTTACTAGTATTAAATCCACTAGACTTTTAGCACTTCTGAATGAAATTCTTTTGAATTTGTCTAATATATTATTCATGAAAAATTGTGCCTTTGTCATTCACCTTTTCCATCATGACCTTGCAGCCATTTGGAAAATTCAAGTAACACTTTACTTGGTAAGATTTAGCAACGTTTTGCTTTCTAATCTTAAGTGAATTTTGCCTCTAGGATTTCTCATAACTTTAGTTTACCATTATTTTCCTTCATAGTTCGTAGGTATGCGATATTCTGGTAATATGACAAGTGATTCACAAATTTCTCCATACAAGATGTGGGGTACATATTCTGAATCCTACTTCATGTAGTAAAAACACAAGTCGGGAAAATATAATGATCATTATCATTGATTCTTTCCTTTATGAAGAGAATCATTTAGGAATGCATTCTGTTGTGCTTCTCAACACTCTGATGCAGGGTTTTGAATCCTCATCATGTTTTTCACTATCTTACATAAGCTTCATAGTCGAGAACACAAACTTTCTCGAGAATGCACCAAAATTTAGGCAACATTAGTTTTGCCTTTCTTTTGGTTCCACACATGGATTTCGTATTCAATGTTCCCAATTAATACTCTACATGGACTTATTCTCTATTGTTTTGGTGATATCGAATAAATCCACAACTTTCACGATGATCCATACAAGATATGGCGCCGATCTCACAAATTTAGATGGTTCACTATATATACTAATTGAGTGTTTACTATTTCTAACTAATGATCTTTACAATTACACTACAATGATTTATTCGGTGCCATCTATTCACCCACTTGATAACTAATATCATATTGTGATGCTTTGCACTTTGGCGTATCAAATGCATTGCATTTCACAATTTTCTTATGCCAATCTTATAACATTGAATTTCATTACTATTGATCAAATCGTAGTAATTAGATTCTCTTTTATCTTTAATACCCTTGGATGATGAAATATTTTGATCATATCAAATAGTTTCATGATCATGTTTCTTTTGATAAAACCCGTTTACAAAATTCAAACAATCACAAAATGATAATCACCACTTTATTGAAATACGATACATCGAATATGTTTTCTCATTCAACAATTCATCAAACACTTTCCATTCATGCAATACACGGTGTTTAAGTTATCTTGCCGAACTTGGGCATGATTCATATGTGACAAGAAATCAAATGTCTTTCACATATGATCGACATAACTTTGAATTTAAACAATGGTTTCATTCAAAATGAATATATCATTAATTTTCAAGGCATTTTCAATATTTTACAAATGTTCATGCATTATCAATTAGTTTCATAACCAGGATAATTCACACATAATCGAACAACATATGAACGCAAATAGAAATCATTCATAGAAACAGAACAACTGTTTGTTACAAACTCATATGAATAACTATCTCACGAAGTGTGAGACACACTAAAGAAGTTCACAATCCATCGATTACAATAGCCATCCAAAAACGATAAACTAAATGATAAATGTTGAGGGAGAGTGTTGTTAGCCATCATCATCATGATCACCATCAACATGCAATGTCACCTCCTCTCCAGTAAGCAGCTCTCATGCAGAAGGACCTGTTTTCACCAAAACAGAACAAGTATCAAATACTTTAACACTACAATAAGTGTTTGCAAGATTATAACATTTATAAGTTGTATATCAAATATATACCTTTGTCATTGATGACCTCTCCAGCAATGGGTTCAATCTTCACATTCCTGAAATGTGTTATGAAATCGTGGAAATCCTGTGTTTCCCCATCACCTCTCATGATGCAAGTCCTGCCGTGTGCATGGTAGCTTGGTGATAGCAACTGTAGCACCACGTCTATTGCAAAAGAGCTCGTCAACCAGTTATCCAGGAAGTAAGCAAGCCTCATATATGCATCATGTATGCGCTCCAAGTGGCTCTCTAGTGAAGTGTTCTCATCCATCTTAATGGAGAGAAAATCTCCCATCAGCTCATGTTCCCATATGTGTACTTGTTCCACGAAATGTGATCTAAGCTGTACCATAATCATACGAGGATCAAGATTACCCACAATTGGCCACAGTTCATCAACCATTCCAAAGTGCATCGTCACTGATATGAAGGTGGACATCTCACGATGGTAATAACGGTCTTCCCGCTGCTCTAGGGTCTCATATCAATAGGGATGCTCCAAATCCATCTCGTGGAGTATATAGTCGACCACATCATTCTCACTAAGGAGAACATGGAGACGCGCATCCCACATAGAAAAGTTTGATCCATCTAGTTTGAGCTTCTCTCTATCTAACCAATCATCAACCAGGAAGGTAGCATCGGGGAGAACCATTTTCTACATTTATAATTGCAAAAGGAATTTAGACTAAGTTTATAATTATATGAGTTAAAACAAGAACTCCACTAAAAACACCTATCCTCGGAAGGGTTTTAGTGATTACACTACCCCTATTCACTACACCGCCCCCGATCGTCATGGTCGGCGATATAGTTGCAAAGGTGGACACCAAAACGTCAATCACATCATTCATCTGACTCGTGCTCGATCTTTCGATCATCCGTGTTCCGAGGCCATGTCTACACATGCTAGGCTCGCCAACTAAACTTTAGTGTATCCCCTGTGCAACATGGCTTACACCCACCGTATGCGAACGCAGATATATCTAACACCCGACCATCACGACCTGCCTCATAACGGAGAACTTTGTTGGTGGTGCACACTAAGGGAGAACACTTACATTGGTATTTTGATTAGGGGTCATCTTAGTAGGTTACCATCAAGTATCTAATACTAGAACACAATAAGATGCACAAACAATAAACGTTGAATGTAAGTGCGATGTGATATGGTCCTTCACGCTGTGATCTCCATCCCGCGTCTCCAGATTCCGGCACCAGGGTTCTGGCGCCGTAGACACCAGGGTACCGATGCCTTCAGCGTGGTAGTCCATCGCCTCCATGACCATCTACTACTACTTAGCAACATAAAGTAAACTACTTTACCTTTGCCACAACCATATCACATCACAACGCCCCCTACAAAAGAAAGTTAGATGCCTCTACTTTATCTTTGCATGTTTTAAGTGGCTGATAGGGCTTCCGTACAAGAACCGTTCTTACCTATGAACTTCCACCACAATGCTGATCAAGTAGTTGTCTATACTACACCCTTTTGGGGGCTCCTTTACAAATGGTATACGAACTAATGCGAGAGAGACAGACACCCCCAAAGCCACTTTATATGGTACAAGCCGTATGTCAAGCATGGACCAGTCTAGCGGATGAACGTGTAAAGTCGGCTGGGGGCCGCTTCATCAAGCATTACTACGGTAGACACAAGTACACGTGGGAGGCTAACAACTAGAAGATCAATGCCCACACGCTACAACTCGTGTGTGTTATCCGTACTAGCAATACTACGCATAGATCTAGCTCTGATACCACTGTAGGGGTTCACGCATGAAAACAATAATTTTTCCCTACGCCAAGAACCCTAGTGCCAGGACCTATCTATTAGTAATGCAGTAATGGGAGGGGATTTTTGCGAACCTACCCTTGAAGACTGAAAAGCGTTGTCGACGCTCGGGAGAGCGTGGTTGATGTAGACAAACCAAAGCCGGCCTCGAGGTCGTGTTGAAGTCCGGACAGCTCCTGCGGCTCCAATGACTTCTAGTGCCCCAAGTCTTGCAACTCACAGGGATTTACACATGTCTGGTGCCTGACGATGACTCCTGCTCCTTCGATCCAGTAGCAGTTGCGGAAGTAGAGATTCTAGATCCAAATCCCGTAGCTGAAGACTCCTGCTCGCGCGATCCAGACTTGGGACCATGTTCACGGGAGAGAGAGAATCAAATGGAGGTCTCCCCAAAAGAGAGGGAACCTTTTATTGATTATTGTGTATTTAATTTGTCAAAATACCTCTCTTTATATAGGGGAAAACCCCCCACATAGGCAATTGCCTTAGCCAAGTGGGACTAAACAAAGGAGAGGGTAGATGGGGAGGCTTGGATGGCCGGCCAAGGCCCGAGCCCCACGCGGGGTGCCCAAGGCCCAGCCGGCCACCCCTCCTCCTTCCTCCCTTTGGTCTTTCCCTCATGGGCCCTTTTCCCTCCAGATTTTGGCCCAATTAGGTATTTGACTTTTTTAATTCTTTTTTCTTTTATTGAATAAATATAAATGAATGATTAAATCAGTATTCAACATTCACTTATATATTATTCAATCCCCGTTGATGTGGAACTCATTCCATCTCATTCCGGACATCCTCCAAACTTACTGATACGTCCATAACGTATCTATATTTTTTGATGGTTTTATGCTAATAATATGCTTTTGACACTCCTTTTTGTATAAAGTTTATGATTTATTTGGACTAACATACTAATAGTTGCAAAAGTGCACAATGTTCTTGTTTTACACTTTGATGTGTAGGAATTACGAAGAATACAAGTGGAAACCTTGTTGGAGTCAAATTGGGATTTTTCCAGAAATCTGTCTCATAACTCTTTTTGAAGATGGTCACATTTTGGGTCGAAGACGGCGTCAAACGGAAAACTCTTCAACTACAAAGTTGTTGGAAATTTCGCGACAGACGTTCTACACATAAAATTTAGCTGATTCCGAGTCCGGACGAGCGCCCGATTTACTGCAGCCCAAGATGGGGTGACGGGAATCCAAAAAGCTATATAAAGGAAGGAAACCTAATTCGCCTAGGGCATCTCCACCCACGAATTTGCAGCCACCAAAGCCACGATTTTTCCTCCCCCATGGATCCCATCTCCATGGGGGAGGGCTCTCAAGAAGCCATGAAGGAAGGGGGCTAAGGGGCAGTGCTCCCCCATGATACCGGCGGCGGGGAAGGAGTCCCCCGCACCGCCGCCCTCTTCACCATCTTCACCACCATATCCATCACCTAATCCTCCTAGTATGCAGTGGTTCTTCCTCCCACACACCTCTGTACCGTCCTATGTAAACATGGTGTTTGATGCTATAAGTTATAATCCTATGATCTATGTCATGTTCGCGTAGTTCTTTGTTCTTAGATTGAATGGTTGAACGTCTTTGGTTCATTAGAGTTGTATGTTGATATGGTACAGTCCTTTGGTGTCCATTATATTTGTGCGCGCATGGATTAAACATCATAGGGTTTGTAGTATGTGTAAGAGGAAGGGGGAAGTTCTGGAGTGATGAAACACGAGGACGCGAACCAGAATGTTGCACGTATGGGAGTAAGAGGACCATTAAACTTAAGGCTATGGTTAGGGAAACCTTAATGCATTGATTAGTACTTACGGATGTTTGCTAACAATCCAATCATATAGTACATGTAATTCCAAGTAGTGAAGCGCTATTTAAACTTCATCGAAGATAATGAACTCGGTCTATTCGCTATTTAAACTTGGACAAAGCCACCACAATTACCACCACAATTCCTCACTCATGGTTCTGTTAGTTTAGTGTATTTTATTGCTGTAGCAACTAGCTTTACTTTCTTGTTATTTATTATCATGCAAAGCTATCTCTATTACTCGTATTGTTGCTCTAGTTTTATTTCCTAGATAATGCAAACGTTTAGTGTGCTAGAGTTGTATCAGTGGTTGATAGAACTTGAGAGAATATTTATCCTACCTTTAGCTCCTCGTTGGGTTAGACACTCTTACTTATAGAAAAGGCTACACACGATCCCCTATACTTGTGGGTTATCAAGACCTTTTCTGGCGTCGTTGCCGGGGAGCAATAGCGCGTGGGTAAATATTCTTGTGTGCACTTGTTTCCTTTATCTCTAAGTAGGTTTTACTTTCAGTTTTAAGTTGTTCTATATTTTAGTATGGATAGGGAATGCGAATTACAAAACAAATTAGTTGTACTTGTTACCTAAAACATTTTCAAAAAGGAAAGTGATTGGAAAGATAAGTAATGGTTAAGTGGGGGTCGACCTTGAACACTTGTGTTCATGCCTATGAAACCAAAACAAATCTTTCCATGGAAGCTTTTCAGTTAAAAACTTATAGGAATGCATGAAGCCTTGAAAAAGAAAGATATTTCTGGTATTGATCTTAATGCTTATTCAATCGAAAATACTTGAATCTTGCTCCTATGCCTAACTTAAAGGCGTTAAAGAAAAGTACTTATTGGAAGATAACCCAAAAGTTTTAGATGAGTCTTTGAAGTTATTACCTCTTTACTAATCGCTCCTTATCCTTTTTATTTGTTTTTTGTGCCAAGAGTAACCTCTAATGAGAGAGCAGTAATGCTTGGGAAAGTTGCTGTCCCGAAACAGATTTTTGTGCTTCGCTGTAAACATTCGTGTAAAATGTCTTTACGTCGGTTTGAGCTGTGAATTTTTGTGCTTCTGCCCCAGGTTGTTATCTAACTTTCGTTAGTTCAACACTTTTCTATTTGAGCAACAGAAGGTCTTCGAAAAAATTGGTCTTTAACTGCTGGTCTGTTTTGACAGATTTCTGCCATTATTTGCATTTGCTTCTTGTTGATTCCTTTTTGAGTTCTTTTTGGGGAATTGAGATTTTTGAGGGAAGTGCTACAGTAGCTTCTGTTTTAATGGAAGTTTTATTGGTGTTGGAACTGAACCCAAAGACTTATTATCTTGAGTGCACTAATGTTGCTAATAAAGATTGTGTGAAGTTTTGTATGAAGGAAAAATTTCAGGTGTATGGAAAGAGTAATATAATGAGATGAAGAATGGACTAAAGCTCAAGCATGGGGATGCCACGTGTGTCACCCCAAGAAATATCCAATAAGTACAAGCGTCAAAGCTTGGGGATGCCCAAGGCATCCCCTTCTTCATTAATAAAAATCTCAGGTTTCTTCCAAACACTTCATTTTTATTGTTTCATGCACAGTTGTGTTGTTCTTGGAGCGTCTTCGTTTTTTTTTCGTTTGCTTGGTTTTCTTAGTTTGCTTGAATAAATTGGTTGGACCCCCTCCTTCATACATTAGTTTTCAAATAAGTGTGGTTTGGATTGGAAAAGAGTAGGAAAAGTTCATGCTTAAGTGGTAAAAGGAGCTCGTTTTTGACGGTGACCTATGCTTTGTCATGTCATGCTTGATATTGTTTTGGCTTTATGCTTAGTGATTTTTGTTGTAGCATGACATGTTATAAACAATTGAGATTGCTTAATATGCCTTGAAAGAATCATGTGTTCTTTTAGCATATTAAAGCATAGTATTGTGGTATTCTCCTTTGATGCTTTATTTGGGTTGACTTGGTGCATGCTCACACCATGTTATGACTATCCCAAGTAACCATAGCCTTTATGATCCTTTAGTTTTCGACTTGTAATATCACTTTATGCTTTAATTAATGATGTTTTGTCGCTTTGCATGATTATGGCCATTATTGCTCTTTTAGTTGGTCGCTCCTAGTCTTTTGCTAGCCTCCATAACCAAGTATGAGTTCCACTCATGCATCCAACTCCAAATAAAACCAAGTTATCCCAAAGAGTCCACCATACCTACCTATTAGCATTTTCTATTCCAAGTATATTCATGCTTTTATCTACCTTCCTAATTAAACTTGTTATGTGAAAATTACTGATTAAAGCTCTCACGAACTTGATGGTACACTTTATTTTCTTGCACTTAATAAACTTGAACCATTGTGTCCATGTTTGTTGCGTATATGTTTGCGCTTTATAAGTTGAAGTTAGCAGAACCATGTATCATGGGGAACGCTTTCAACATTGCACTTATATTCCGTTGATATCATGATTCTTTTGCTTATGGATCCCGGGGGTGTGAAATAAAAGGGGAACTTGTCAGATCATGGAGTTTGTATGTGTGTTAGAGAAACGCTTGGGCCACTAGCCTAAGCCATGCCTAATCATGGTGGAAACTTGCAGCATAACCATAATGAGCACTCTATGAAGCATCCTCAATAAAAACCTATGCAAATAGCAAATAAAAAGATTGATGAGATGCTCATTGTCTGCTTGCCTTGTAATTTTGATTATGGGATAGCTCCTGTATCATGTGCAAGGGGTACCCCGTTGGCAGTTTTCTATGATACATATGTACTTACAATGACAAGAGCTTACTTGTGACTGAAGTTGAGTAGCATGAGGTTCAGACTTCGTAAGTAAGGGGCATGAGATTTCGGCTTATAACTTGTCAAGCATATCCTCTTAGTTGTGTCACTTTAACCTTAATCACCTAAAGATGCTTATGATAGGAGCAACGAGAGCTGAAAGCTAATAAGTACCATAATTTTTGGAAGCTCTTTATGAGACTTGAATCCCTGCTTCCTTCCAAGAAGGACTTTCTTTTACTTTTATGTTGAGTCTCCATCTTCTATCTTTATGCACCTATTAAGAGAGCATAGTGGTCATTCTTAGTTTAATGTGCATTGCCCCAAGACTTATTGATTGATGCATAACTTTGAAGGTGTCCTATGCATTTATGTTTTGCTACTCTATGAGCATTGAAGGTGTCCTATGCATTTATGTTTTGCTACTCTATGAGGGACAAGCTGAATATCATTCTCATTATGCTTTCTTTATGTGAAACAAACAAACGTCTTGCAATGCATTGTTATTCATGAATCTTTTGTTTGTGCATTTTCATTTTACAACATAGTTGCTATGTATTATTGTTAGAACGCTATCTTTCATGATTCATGTTTAGAGTACCTTAATCCCAGCTATCAATGATTTTACAATAATGATGATCAAGATTGTGTTGTCTGCATGTCATATCGAAAATTATATTATTTGGATCGCTTACCTACTCGAGTATGAGCAGGAACTAACCTTGGAGATGTTGATACGTCCATAACGTATCTATAATTTTTGATGGTTTTATGCTAATAATATGCTTTTAACACTCCTTTTTGTATAAAGTTTATGATTTATTTGGACTAACATACTAATAGTTACAAAAGTGCACAATGTTCTTGTTTTACACTTTGATGTGTAGGAATTACCAAGAATACAAGTGCAAACCTTGTTGGAGTCAAATTGGGATTTTTCCAGAAATCTGTCTTAGAACTCTTTTTGAAGATGGTCACGTTTTTGGTCGAATACGGCGTGAAACGGAAAACTCTTCAACTACCAAGTTGTTGGAAATTTCGTGACAAACGTTCTGGATATAAAATTTAGCTGATTCTGAGTCCGGACGGACCATTTAGGCCCGATTTACTGCAGCCTAAGATGGGGTGACGGGAATCCAAGAAGCTATATAAAGGGAGGATACCTAATTCGCCCAGGGCATCTCAACCCATGAATTTGAAGCCAACAAAGCCACGTTTTTTCCTCCCCTATGGATCCCATCTCCATGGGGAGGGCTCCCAAGAAGCCATGAAGGAAGGGGGCTAAGGGGCGGTGCTCCCCCATGATACCAGCGGCGGGGAAGGAGTCCCCCTCGCCGCCGCCGCCCTCTTCACCATCTTCACCGCCATCTCCATCACCTAATCCTCCTGGTATGCAGTGGTTCATCCTCCCACACACCTCTGTACCGTCCTATGTAAACATGGTGTTTGATGCTATAAGTTATAATCCTATGATCTATGTCATGTTTACGTAGTTCTTTGTTCTTAGATTGAATGGTTGAACATCTTTGGTTCATTAGAGTTGTATGTTGATATGGTACAGTCCTTTGGTGTCCATTATATTTGTGCGTGCATGGATTAAACATCATAGGGTTTGTAGTATGTGTAAGAGGAAGGGGGAAGTTCTGCCGGAGTGACAGAAACCTGAGGACGCGAACCAGAATGTTGCACGTATGCGAGTAAGAGGACCATTAAACTTAAGGCTATGGTTGGGGAAACCTTAATGCATTGATTAGTACTGATGGATGTTTGCTAACAATCCAATCATATAGTACATGTAATTCCAAGTAGTGAAGCGCATGTATATTTAGCCTCTCCCACATAGAAAACTGCATCGAAGACAATGAACCCGGTCTATTCGCTATTTAAACTTGGTCAAAGCCACCACAATTACCACCACTATTTCACACTCATGGTTCTGTTAGTTTAGTGTATTTTATTGCTGCAGCAACTAGCTTTACTTTCTTGTTATTTATTATCATGCAAAGTTATCTCTATTACTCGTATTGTTGCTCTAGTTTTATTTCCTAGATAATGCAAACGTTTAGTGTGCGTAGAGTTGTATCAGTGGTTGATAGAACTTGAGAGAATATTTATCCTACCTTTAGCTCCTCGTTGGGTTCGACACTCTTACTTATCGAAAAGGCTACACACGATCCCCTATACTTGTGGGTTATCACTTACCCAAACCCTTTCGATTTTCTCACTCTCTCTTTTCATCAGTGATTCTGCCAATACCAAAATAATCTCTGAGCATCATCAAGCCCTTAAGCATGATACCCCATGGTTCATGAACACTGCATACATGGTCGGGACCCTCCTGTACCAATGATCATAAGAGGGACCTGGATGGCCATGTTGATCCCCGTGCATTCCACGAAATCTTTTGTCGTTGAACCATGAACATCGTGTCACATTCCTTTTGTCTCTCGATACTTGCATTGTCCGGGATCTAATCAATGAAATCACGATATCGTGTTCGATATCGTTATCAACAAATGCTATTTGACTCATTTCGACAAGTGATATCCTCGTGATCAAATCACACACTACACAGCTATTGGATACAACTTCTCTGAGTGGGCCCTCGAGTATCTTTTCCGTCACACGAATGGATAAATCCCGCTCTTGATGCATATTTCCTAAACTGTTACTCTGAATACCTTAACACACCTTTATGATCACCGAGTCACCAAATGACGTTTGATGCTATCTAAGTATCCTCGGGTAATAGTGATTGATATGGTCTCATGGTCTAAGAAATAGGACACTAGGTCTATTCTAATCATCGTAACTTGAACTTCGTGACATGATCAGGTCATGATGCTTAAGTTGGGTATATCTCATCATCTCATTCTCACAATGAGGTGACTCCATTGTCAACTGGCATAAATGTGACATGATCAGGAACCTTGATCATCTGTTGACCAATTGAATCAGTGACTAGAGCTTCACCGGGAACTCCTGGTTGTTTATATATCACACGTGTATTGACCTTTCATATCAATACATTTATAGTATGATATAAAACTTAATCATAAACTTTATGAAATATGATAATAATCTATATTATTATTTGTCTCTAGGGTATATTTACAACACTTTTCTCATCCTTTTCTGCGAGAGATGAATCGCTTAGGCCAACAACATGTGCGACTGGAGGCAGAGTTTAAGCAGCTCCATAGAGAGTTGTGTTAGTGTTGAGATTTTTGAGTTTTCCTTGAGGTATTCGACTGATCTCCTTGCCTTGGCTGCAGATGAGAATAATGAGGTACTCTGTCAACTAACCTCTCTCGAGAAGAGTCGCAGCATGGCGGAAATCAAGGAGAAGAACGTCGTGGATGCCCTCGAGCGCTTCTAGCTGGAGATGAAACAATGCGAGCAGAGATTGGCGGCTGAAGCCGCTAAGCGGTAGAGGAATTTTGCCGATCAAATCATGACCGCTGCCCAAGCATTGTCCGGTGAGTTACACATGCCATGTGGGTTTTCCCTTCTTTTTTGATTCTTCGCTATTTTGTTTATTTGAAGTACTGCGTGTGTGCAAAAGTGATTGTCGTTGCCTTTGACCACCAGGTGCTGGCACGCGGTGACCTCCTAGCTGGTGTCGTGGCCGCAGTCGATGATCGCTGCAACTCCACCCGGAACACCTTGGGCAAGGCCAAAGAGGTTCTCGGCTGCTTGCATCGAGAGATATTCCCGAAGAGCGCTTCCCTAGAGGACGTCGATGCTCTGGCCGAGGCACTCGCGGGGGATGCGCCTGCTGAGTATAAGAAGACGCGGAAGGGTGCAGGTGCCTCCCTCAGACTAGCGATCGCGCAGATTGCATATTGAAGGGCTACACATCTTGAAGGGACTTGCATCTTGAAGGGATACGCATCAAGAGAAAGAGGGGACTTGCATTTTGAAGGGATACAAATTGATCTACATCATCATCTACATCAACAATGTCTCCATCATCAATCCCCTTTGTCTACTTTGTTGTAATCGAAACTCTATTGTGGATTTGCACTTGTATTCAATTGTACCTTCATATTCCATCCATATTGTTGCCATGATGTTGACCCCGTTCATGTATGAGTAGTTGCCTTGTTCTTGGGGAGAGACGGTGAAACCCTAGTATTATTATGCATTGAAATAAAGATGATCTATAACTTTGGTATTTGATCTATTGATTTATGATATTGTGTTTGATCTCTCTCTTTAGATGGTATGTGTAGTCGGCCACATATCATTTGTCTTTGGGACTAAAGAGAGGGAGATACCCTTTGGACGTGTATGGGAGTATGTCCAGTGCTACTTTTGTGACTACAAGCATTGTCTTATAACCTGCATGGTCAAAGGGGGAATTAAGAGAGATTCACTAAGCTTATTATGATATCCATGGGGAAACCCTTAATTGTGGTGGTCTATATGAGTGAATGCTCTCAGAGATCACATTGGTTATTTAGAGATTACCTCATTACCTGATTCAAGAAAGCGACTACCCACGAGTCTTGTAGTGACCATCTTATTATTGAGCTCTCTCCACACATATCATAACAAAAGACATAGATTATCCTAATCATTCATAATTCTCCCATGCTAGTGGTGAATCCTACACTCCTTGAGAACCCCTCAATCATATCACGCAACACTTCATAAACACTCTCTCGTTTTAGTTTACTTTTGTTATTTACTTTGTTACTTGTTACTTTAAACCACACTCGTTCATTGCCTTTCTAGTAACCTATAGAGTAGACTATTTCCAAACACTGTTTTTGGTGCGAACATGGTCGCACTTACAACGTGGTTTTGGGGTTCTATTGTTGCCATTTGCAAAGATTCCATGGGACGAACTTTCTAATAAATAGTTACTGCTACAAGTACTGCAATAGTCCTGGTGTTGATCGCTGGAACCCAGACATCATTATGCATCTACCATTGTGTTAGGATTTTATGGTTTGTCATCCTCAGGAGATACTTTTATGATACATCTAATACTTTTTATTCATAATGCCTTGTTTACCCATGGCATGTGGTGCTTAACAACACCAACTTTAGGTAGATGGGACATATGCGGTAATGGGCACAAATCATTGCACTAGCATTTGGAGTGTTTACATTTAAGGAGTATGAAAGTCAAGGGTGACCATGAAAGTCAAGGTCTTCGGGTGGCTGCTCTAGCTTGATAGGCTCAATACACGAGCTAACCTCTTCCACAAGAACATAATCCAATCCATAGAATGTGCAAGATGCTCTACAACCATGGAAGATAGACAACACTTGTTCTTCGAATGCCCCTCAGCTGTTGATGTATGGCAAAGGTTGCACAGCCTCCCCGACAACCACCACTTCACCAACATCTGGTCAGCATCACTTCTGACCGAACTACCTCAATCCATATGGGACTCCGTCATGCTGATTATTCTCTCAAAAATCTGGGATGCTAGAAATGCGATGGTGTTTAGGGCATACAATCAGGACACCTCCTCGACCATAAGAAACATCATATCTACTTCACCCTATGGTTGCACCGTTTCAAAAAAGGAAACTAGAATGGCCACCAACATGTGGCGAGACCACTTCTCCCTTTGTACTATGTAATCTTACTATTTTGAAGCAATATATTCAGGTGGGGATTCTCTCCCTCCGGTGAAATCCTAAAAAATGTATATAGGTAAGGGTGACCGAATGATAGATGGCATATGTGTTGAGTGACAACAATGCAACCACACTTCGTTTGTCTAGGGGTAAAAAGGGAGAAGTATGCCATGGTGGAGTGATAATAACCGCACACTAACCTTACGAGGGTGACAACAACACATATGGGTACTTCTTTAAACTATGTTTATAGGATGTGTAGCCACCATAAAATTTACCATTAAAACATGAAAATTGTGTGTAAGTTTAATTATCTATAACATGATCACCACCATAGATGGAGAGAGAGGATTTAGTGAACCCATGAACCCAGGTCCATTGTTCCTATAAGAGAAAAACTTTGTCTTATCCTCTTGCGTTGAAGAGGATTGGGACACTTTTACATTACTATTTTGTTGCACTTTACTTCCTTATAATAAATCAACCTCCTTGTTCCTTTAAAATTGTCTAGTGCATAAACAACTAAAACTTGTGACAGTTTAGTTGGAGAGAATAAATATATTTTCCTTCTTGCTCCTACGGATCGGTACCCTGCTTTCTCATTAATAGGTACTATAGTGATCCCCTTCTCTTGGGGTTATCAACATATCAGCACATTCAACAGCAACAACGTTATATGGAGATCATGGTTCTCCACCCAAGGGCCAGACAGCTTGTTTCCATGCAAAACACCATGAACATAGTTTTTAGTGCTGAAAATTTCTCACTTGGGTTGGAAATTTAGTGCATGCTATTTTGCTATGGACCTTGGTCAGTTTTAGACCATGGGATCCTGGTATTTTGTTATCATATTTTCTCTATAATAATAAGAAGGGGATAATTAAGAAGCATTACTCATAGAACATGTGCCCCTGCTAAATACAAAGGTATATGAAAGACTAGCTATATGGCTATAAAGAAAGTGCTTTTCGAGAGGCAATCCGGTTGTTTTTCTTTTACGGTTTTGTTTTTTTACTCTTACTGTAGCAAGAGAGTTTTATTTTAGTTTACTTTCTGTCATTTTTAATAAAGTACCAAGTTTAACCCATTTGGATGTTCAAAAGTTGATAGAACTATTAGGAGTTGCAGTTTCCTGCATGCTTCTATGTACGAGAAAAACCCCCTATGCAGTTTTATAATTCCTATTGGGCTCATATTTATAATGTAGTTACAACTTTTCATTCTCTATATAAAAAAATCAACAACAATTCCTGACATTTCTAAGTAGAGTAAATAATTACGTTTTTCAGCTGCTGTTTTCTAGACAGATTTTGTCTTTTGTTGTTTAAGTCATTGTTTTGAGTTTCAATTTGATTTATTATGAATGTTTTGATCTTACATTGATGTTATAAACTTAATATAGTCTCTATAAATATCAAACCAAAATGGCTGCTTGCAATATATTTTTGTGCCCACTAATGTCACCTCTCAAAAAAGAGATGGGAGAAACGATTGTGTTGAAGTTTTTTCACAAGAAATGGAGGAATACCATACAATGAGCTATCCAAGAATAGTGAAGACAATAAGCTTGGGGATTCCCAAGACACCCCACTTTACCTATTACAACCACGATTTGCAAACCTCTAATCTTTTTTCGATAAACATATTACTTTTTTGCATAAACTTGGAGCATCTTTATCTAGTTTTATGTTTACTTTTGTATTTTACCTTTTGAATAAATAGGACACCATATGAGGTTGTGTTGAATATTTATGAAATATATACTGGAATAAAAAATGAGATTGAGTAGGATGCTAGAATAATAAGGGAAAGGGGAAGTAAAATTTGAGATACAAGTTACGCATGATGTTGTTTGTTTCATAAGCTTTAATGAATGATAATCTGCAAATGCCTTATGTAGTACTACCTTTTATTTGCATGCATAGATGATTAAGTTTAAGTTACTTTGTCTAATAAGGAATGAGTAGCACTATGGACACTTTTGTATGCTTGTAGATGGTCGACTTTCTCCACTTGCTAGCCTACTTATTCAAACAAGAAAAACCGTGTGCATCCATAACCCCTATAAACAAAGTTATTCTAGTTGTGTCCACCGTATCGAACTATATAGCAAATGCTATTTCAAGTATATTTCTCATGAGGTAGTTAGATTTTGAATGTTCAATTCTTTTGTCTATGCTTGAATGGTTTAATGGTTAAGGATATAGTGATGTTCCATTGCTAAACAAGTTTCCCCTTATGCTAAACTTGATGAGCATGCATAATGTGCTTTATCTTAAATTTGCAAGAGAGAAGGAAATCAGCAATGATTAAATGGATGCTCAGTCCCCAATAATGAACAAATATGGTAAACTCCTCCACATGCACTCATGCCTCAAAAGGGGAGGGAGCTAAAATATGAGAACCTCTCTTAAAACTCTAAACGAAGTTAGTAATGGAAGATCATGGTGTTGTTCGCTGTTAGACAATGTTTAATAAACATGCCCTTAAGTGTTGAGGTCTAGAATATAAATAAGTAAATGTTTAATCATGCTTACTTTCTGTTACTCAAGTATCCAAGAATGAAGAAAGAAAGAAAGAAGTGAACGGAAGAGAGCCTAAAAGACCAATATAGGATTTACTTTTATTTTGCACTTTATATGCTTAATGGTCCATAATAATTTCATTTGTTATTATGCAAGTTAACATATTGTTAAACATAGATTTAAGTACATAAGAGATATCATAACTCATTTGCTTGTTGCTATTCTTTAAAGAATGAACCATTTAACCTTGTGTAGCAATGATCATGACTTACGCTATCCAACGTAGCAACAAATTCCAAAGTCCAGGATAAGCATAGGTTAACCTTGGGATCCTTGATGAATGTGAAATGCATACATAAACTTTGTAGTTTATGGTGTTAAATCCATATTATTTTGCAAATTTATTATAACGTACTAATAGTTTTAAAAGTGCACAATTTATTGGTTTACACTCTGTTGTGTTGGAATTGCACAAATATGGAATGAGATCGCTCATTACGGTAAAATTCGAAGTTTCCTGAAATTCGTCCTTGCAAAACAGTTTATGACGTTTACCCAGAAAGACCATGTAGATGGCATCAAACGGAAAAATAAAAACATGAAAGTTGTTGAAAAATTTCTTCTAATATCGATTGATATAAAATTCGCTTCAAAAAGACTCCGGATGTGGCCTCAAGAGCCCGATTACTGTAGAGTACACAAGCAGTTTCAGGATTCCAAAAGTTTGTGACGTGATCAAACTCTTTCCATACTTGAGGGATTCAGCTAATCCGCGACTTGATGGACTCATAAAGGACCTAGGGGACTCTTAGGAAGGTTATAGAGGTGCCCAAGAGCCCTTGGATCAAAGGGGAATGACTTAGATTGCATCTCCACCTTTACATATTGAGGTGAAACCCTACTTTTGGAGGCATCCACCCATTGTGATAAAAATCCTCTCTCTTAGCAGCTGCCAAGGAGGGGTAAAATCTCCTCCATACCAACACCATCTCCAAGGAGGAAGAAGGGGCAAGGGGCTTCCGCCCCCTAAGGCAGCCACCACCATCGCTGGCGGGCTGCTGCACCATCGTCAGATGACCCACAAGTATAGGGGGAGTATCGCAGTATTTTCGATAAGTAAGAGTGTCGAACCCAACAAGGAGCAGAAGGTGCTGGCTAGTGGTATGGATCAGGAATTCTCTGCAAATACTTAGCAAACGGATTTTTAGGGGGTTTTGATAAAGAAAGTAAACGAAGTACGAGTAAATAAACGACAGTAGGAATAAATGCAGCAAGTGGCCCAATCCTTTATGCAGCAAAGGACAAGCCGGTTGTATTACTTAAGATGACCAAACATTCTCGAGGACACATGGGAAGACTGTCAAGTGCTTTCGCTTCATATAGTTGATTAATCTTCTTTAGCTTGCTAAGTGTTGTGTGGGTGAACCTGTGCTAATGTACCGACCTTCCTAGGACTAATACATACTTGTGATTATACCCCTTGCAAACATAGTAAGTACAAGAAAGTAATTAAGGTAGAAACCTAACCACATCTTTAAACTCTAAGACCCTTACGTCCCTTGTGGAATGGTTTCCTAACGGGGGTTCAGGTTTCTGTCACTCTGGCAACCCCTACGGTTAGTAGCCAAATACACAATGCATTCACCTAGGCCCAAATAGGTGAAGTGTCATGTAGTCGACGTTCACATGACACCACTAGAAGAAGTACACCACAACTTAAATATCAAACTATTGAATCTTTCTCAACACAACTCCACTACTAACAACATGACTTCTCCCATGTCCTCAAGAACAAGACGAACTACTCACAAGACATCATATGGATCATGACCAGAGATGGAATAATGATGTATAACAATATGAACATAAACAATAATTCAACGGTTCACTCAATAGCATCAACTACAAAGAGTAATCAACACCGGGAAAGTTTCCCCTATGAACTATGCAAGATTCAACACAATTGTTACAGAAATATGGAGATGGTAATGAGGGTGCTGATGATGATGATGATGGTGGTGGTGGTGATGATGATGATGATCCCGATGAATTCCAGCTTGATGGTGGTGTTGATGGCGACGATCTCCCCTCTCCAGGAAGGAATTCCCCGTAAATCTGCTCTGGAGAGATCTTTCTCTCTCGGTGTTTTCCACCCCGCAGAGGCGGCGGAATCTTTCTGTGGTCGCTCCTCGAGTCTTAGGGTTTCAGGAGGATAATATACGTCAGAGGGGAGTGCCAGGGGTGGAACCGGGTGGCCACACCACCTGGTGGCGCGGCCTAGGCTAGCCCGTGCCAGGGGGTGGTGTGGGCCCCTGTGGCCCATCTCCAGCCCCCCTTCTCGCTTGCTTCGTCTTCTAGAAAAATAGGATTTTCCATGTATTTTCCCGGATTTTCTGATCTTCACGAATTTTGCCTCCAAACAGCACCTTTTCCATCAGAATCTTGACTGCAGCGGTCCATTCTCCAAAAATCATCAACCATGCAAAAATAGATGAAATAACATAAGTATCACCTCTCAATACGAAATATATCAATGAATAACAGTGAATTATGACATAGAATAGTGATGCAAAATGGACGTATCAACTCCCCCCAAGCTTAGACTTCGCTTGTCCCCAAGCGAAACTGAGCTCAATAAACATGACCTCAGGTTTATGGAGTGAAGAGTCGATAAAAGAATACGGACAAGAAGCATCACATTCATCAATACATAGATCATAATAGAAGACAACTCACTATTATATAACTCAACTTGCAATGAGTAAAGGAAACACAATAAAGATACATAAAGTGAATCATAATTGGTAATGGCAAACTTAGCTCTTGGTCGAAGAATAGTTGATAATTTGCTGGGGTTCACAAATAACTGGTTTTCAATGAAAGCTTTCAAAGTAGTAAACATCAAGATAAGAGCAATGTGTAAAACAAGGAACATAAGCAACATGATTGAATAAATCATCATATGAATGAATGAAACACAACAACTCAAAATACTTGCTGAGATAGAAGGGAGTAGGTTTACTGACTCAACTAAAAAGTAAAAGAAAGGCCCTTCGCAGAGGGAAGCAGGGATTGCAAGTCTCATAAAGAGCTCCCAAAAATTATGATACTTACTAGCTTTCAGCTCTCATTGCCCCTATCATAGGCATCTTTAGGTGATTAAGGTTAAAGTGATCAAATATGAGGATATGCATTGACAAGTTGTAAATTGAGAATCTCATGTCCCTTGAATACGAGGGCCGCTCCTCATGCTACTCAAGTTTAGTCACCGGTAAGTTCTTGTCATCGTAAGCATATGTGTATCATAGAGAACCACCAACGGGGTACCCCTTGCCTAATGATACGGAAGAATCCCCATATCAAAATGACAAGGCAAGCAGACAACAAGCATCTCAACAATCTTCTTATTTACCATGGGAATATTGTGCTTTCTTCTCTCTTTCCTCTTTTCATAATCTCTTTTTTTCTTTTTTTCTTTTTCTCTTTTTCTCAATCTCTATCTCTTTTGTTTATAAGAAGAATGCTTCATAGATGCTCGTTATGGTTGCGCTGTAGGTTTCCACCATGTCAGCATGGATTAGACCAGCGGCCCAGGCGTTTCTCTAACACATATACATAACTCCATGGACTTACAAGCTCCCCTTTCATTTCACACCGATGACATCCATAGACAAAAGAACATGATATCAACTAGGTACAAAGTACCAGTGCAATGTTGAAAGTGTTCCCCATGACAGCATGGTTCTGCTAATTCACAACTTACAAAGCGCAAGCATATACGCAACATAGGTGAGCACAATGGTTCAAGTTTATTAAGTGCAAGAAAGTAAAGTGTGCCATCAAGTTCGTGAGATCTTTAATCACTAATTTTCACATAACAATTTTAATTTGGGAGGTAGATAAAACAAGAATTTACTTGGAATAGCAATAATGCTACTAGGTAGGTATCGTGGACACAAATGGCATGGGTTTTGGTTTAAGGGAGGTGGATGCACGAGAAGAATTCCCTCTCAGTACAGGTTTTTGGCTATCAAGGCTGGGTAGCAAGTATAAGAGTTGAAGGAAACAAACAAACATACAAGTGATAAAGACAAACATGCAATCTTCCTTGGAAGCACAAAAGATCTTAACTAGAGAATACTAGACTTATGAGTAAATCAAGAAAGAAAGACGATGAAATTACTTTTCTTTAGAGTACTTTTATCTTTTCATTCAACTCTCAAAAATAGTGTTGCTACTGACCGAGCCAGGTTTGCCAAAACCAACTAAATTAACTAAATGATCCCAAAGTGTTACCAATACTAACAACAAGATCAATCATATAACCACGAATTGAAAACTAATATAAGCTATGCAAAAGAGTAAATGATAGAACTTATCATTAATATTCCATAACGGTAACTCACACCAAGGGATACATATCTAACGAGAGAGGGGACACTTCCATAATGCAAACCATCCTACATGATAACTTCTCTATTCATGATATGACTCTACTAAAAAGGTAAAAAGATAGAAGATAGTGATGTGATACCGCGGCACTCCCCCAAGCTTGGAACAAACCAAGGGGATGCCAAACCTCATGATGAATTACTTCTTCGGTGGTGGTGGTATCCTCTTATCTTCGTCCGACTTCCAGGGTAAGGGCTTCCCATCAACAAAGGACATCGTGGTTTCCAGCATCCTGAAACTTGCAGCAGCACTTATGCGATTAAACCTAACCTCATACTCACAGTTTTGATTTTGTACATCATAGAACTGTGTTTGCAGTTCGTTGGTTGTTAGGCGGATTGAGAGGACTTCATCCTTGAGTTCAGTAGTCTCCTTTTGGTGCTCGGTGATGAGTTCGGAACAAATCTTATGGATGATATCCACTTCGCGCTCCACCATCTTCTTGTACCTAAAGACTTCTTGCTCCAGTGCTTCCATCCTGTCCTCCAGACTTCCTTCACCTTTAGGGCATCGAACCTCTTTTATCCGGAGTTTCCTATCTTCAAGCAACAACTCCTTGGGATGAATCTTCAACTCTCTCATGTATGGGTTGATGATATCCTCTAAAGAATCTTCCTTGGCTGGTCCAGAGGAAGACATTGTAGCTCTAAATCTAGGACTCTACCTGTCAGAAACAGATCGAAACGAAAACACGACGAAAACATGATATACGAACCTTGGGAGATCCGGGGGGTTATATATTATGAAGTTTCACAACAAAAGGAAGGTACTGGGAGAAAACGAGTCGGAGGCGGAGTCCGGGGTGGACTCACCACCTTGTAGCGCGGCCAGGGGTGGGCCCGCGCCACAGGGTGGTGTGAGCCACCCTGGCTCCTTTTCCATCTCTTTTTCACTTCGTAGCTTTCCTTATTGGCTAAAAACTGCAAAAATATAGTTGAATAGTATTTTCGTGGAACTTTTCTTACCAGAACTGTTACCTATTTGAAAGCGGACTCTGTAGGTCTCTGAATTTGGTCCTTGATAAATTTTTCCAGAGTTATAACTTGAAAGGCATCAACATCTTCATTATAAGAATCCCCAGCAATATAGTGTTTGAGTCGCTGCCCATTCACTACTTGTGTAGTATTATATTTTAAAGAAGAAATTTTTATTGCTCCTGAACGGTATACTTCTTCAATAATGAAAGGTCCTTCCCATTTTGATAGTAGCTTTCCTGCAAAAAATCTGAGGCGAGACCTATACAATAGAACTTTCTCGCCAACATGAAATTCTCTCTTAAGTATTCGCTTGTCATGCCATCTTTTAACTTTTTCCTTAAAGAGCCTAGCATTTTCATAGGCTTCACTCCTCCATTCATCTAAAGAACGTAAGTCAAATAATCTTTTCTCACCAGCGAGCTTACCATCTCTATTTAGTTATTTAACTACCCAGTAAGCTTTATGTTCTAATTCTAAACGTAGGTGACAAGCTTTCCCATAAACCATTTTATAAGGAGACATCCTCATAGGATTTTTGTAGGCAGTTCTATAAGCCCATAAACCATCATTCAACTTTTTATCCCAGCTTTTTCTAGATCTATTAATAGCCTTTTGCAAGATGGATTTAATTTCTCTATTTGATAACTCTACTTGCCCGCTAGTTTGGGGGTGATAGGCTGAAGCAATTCTATGATTAACATCATATTTAGCAAGGGTCTTTCTAAAACCACCATGAATGAAATGAGAACCCCCATCAGTCATGAGGTACCTAGGCACTCCAAACCTAGGAAAGATAACATCCTTAAGCATTTTTAGAGAAGTTTCCCCGTCAGCACTCTTCGTAGGAATGGCTTCTACCCACTTAGTAACATAATCAACAGCAACAAGAATATGAGTATAACCTTTTGAGGGAGGGAAAGAACCCATAAAGTAAAATCCCCAGCAATCAAAGGGTTCAATAACTAGAGAGTAGTTCATAGGCATTTCATTGCGTCTAGAAATATTACCAACACGCTGACATTCATCACAAGATAAAACAAATTTTCTTGCATCTTTAAAAAGGGTAGGCCAGTAGAAACCTGATTGTAGCACCTTTTGTTTAGTTCTATCTCCTGCATGATGTCCTCCATAAGCACTACCATGACATTTACGCAATATCTCCTTTTGTTCATATTCTGGAACACATCTTCGCATAATACCATCCACTCCTTCTTTGTATAAGTGTGGGTCATCCCAAAAATAATGCCTCAAATCATAGAAGAACTTCCTTCTTTGCTGAGCTGTAAAAGTTGGAGGCAAATACTTGGAGACAATAAAGTTAGCATAATCAGCGTACCAAGGGCTGCCTCGCGAGTTTACCCCTACTGCGACTAACTGCTCATATGGGAAACTATCATTAACAGGCCTAGGATCAAAAGAGATGTTTTCCAATCGAGATAAATTATCAGCTACAGGGTTTTCAGCACCATTCCTATCTACTATATGCAGATCAAACTCTTGTAAAAGCAGCACCCATCTAATAAGCCTTGGCTTAGCGTCCTTCTTTGTCATAAGGTATTTAATAGCAGCATGATCAGTATGAATGGTGACTTTTGAGTCTATAATATAGGGTCTAAACTTATCACAAGCAAAAACGACAGCTAGAAATTCTTTTTCAGTAGTAGCATAATTCCTTTGAGCAGCATCTAAAGTCTTACTAGCATAATGAATAACGTTTAACTTTTATCAATTTGTTGCCCAAGGACAGCACCTACAGCAAAATCACTAGCATCACACATTATTTCAAAGGGTAAACTCCAATCAGGTGGTTGAACAATAGGGGTTGTAGTTAAAGCCTTCTTAAGAGTTTCAAAAGGTCCCTTACAATCATCATCAAAAACGAAGGGTACATCTTTTTGAAGAAGATTAGTGAGGGGTTTTGATATCCTAGAAAAGTCTTTAATAAACGTTCTATAGAAACCATCATGACCAAGGATGCTACGAATACCTTTGATGTCTCTTGGGCATGGCATCTTCTCAATGGCCTCAACCTTAGCTCTATCAACTTCTATGCCTCTTTCAGAAACTTTATGCCCAAGGACAATCCCTTCATTAACCATGAAGTGGCATTTCTCCCAATTAAGAACAAGATTAGTTTCTTCACATCTCTGCAAAACTTTATCAAGGTTGTGTAGACAATTATCAAAAGAAGTTCCATAGACAGAAAAGTCATCCATGAACACTGCTACAATTTCCTCACAAAAACCTTGAAAGATAGCAGACATGCACCTTTGAAAAGTAGCAGGAGCATTACATAAACCAAAAGGCATACGTCTGTAAGCATAAGTTCCGTAAGGGCAAGTAAAAGTAGTTTTTTCTTGATCTTGTTGTTTAACAGAAATTTGAGAGAAACCAGAATAACCATCAAGAAAACAAAAATGGGTGTTTTTAGACAACCTTTCCAACATTTGATCAATAAAAGGAAGCGGGTAATGATCTTTCTTAGTAACTTTATTGACTTTCCTAAAATCAATGCACATCCTATATCCTACTACTATTCTTTGAGGAATAAGCTCATCATTATCATTAGGAACAACGGTAATACCCCCTTTTTAGGAACACAATGAAGAGGACTAATCCATTCACTATCAGCAATAGGGTAAATAATACCAGCATCAAGGAGTTTCAATACCTCATTCCTTACCACTTCCTTCATCTTAGGATTTAAACATCGTTGGTGCTCTACTACTGGCTTTGCATCTGGTTCTATGTTGATAGAATGCTGACATATAGTAGGTGAAATCCCTTTTAAATCATCTAGAGTATAGCCGATAGCTCCTCGGTGTTTCTTCAAAACCTCTAATAACCTATCTTCTTCCTTTCCTGAAAGTTTAGAGCTAATAATAACAGGATATATCTTTTTATCATCAATATAAGCATATTTAAGATCATCAGGGAGAGGTTTTAGATTGAAGACCGAATCCTTTTTAGGTGGCAACGTGGTACCCAAATCTTCTACAAGCAAATTATGCTTAAGCATCTTAGGCTGATCATGGAGAATCTTGTCAATCTCATTCCTTTCTTCCATGAAGATTTCACTTTCATGATCTTCCATAAATTGCTGCAAAGCATTGTTAGGAGCAAGAGAAATAGAAGCAAGTTGTTCAACTCTAAAATCCTCATTATGGGTTTCCTCTTCACAAGGTTCTTTAGCAAATTTCGAGAAATTAATATCATAAGATTCCCCATCAAACTTAGTCAAGATTTTCTCCCTTTTGCAATCTATAATAGCTCCACAAGTACTCAAGAAAGGTCTACCAAAAATAATAGGATAAGTTTTACTAGCAGCTGAACCGAGTACTAGAAAATGAGCAGGGTACTTAATCTTACCACAAAGAACTTCCACATCTCGTACAATACCAATTGGGGAGATGGACTCTCTATTAGCAAGGTGAATAACCACATCAATCTCTTCCAATTCGCAGGGACTGATTTCATGCATAATTTCTCTGTAAAGCTCATAAGGAATAGCACTAGAACTTGCACCAATATCACATAAACCATAATAGCAATGATCACCAATTCTAACAGAAAGCACAGGGACACTAGCTTTTTTAGTTCTATTGGGGTGTGAAACAATATTAGAAGCATCCTCACAAAATATTATGTGTCCATCTTCTATGCTTTTAGTGACAAGGTCTTTCACAATTGCTACCATAGGTTCAACGTTTATTTGTTCATCAGGTTTTACAGTTCTCTTTTCACTTTTGGTGATTACATTAGTTATCATAGGATGATCCTTTACCTTATCTGGGGAGGGAATCTTCTCGATATAAGGTTCGGGTAAGATGGGATCAATAGTGCAATACTCAGCACTCCCAACAGGAACACAGTTAACAATATCTTTATAAGGTTCATGGTACTTGTTCCATCCCCTTTTTGGAATTTCAATATAAGAAGCAAAATCCCTAAAGCACTTCGTAATAACTTGTAAATCAAGACCATAAGCATTTTTAATGTTTTGAAAGTCATCAGTTCCCATAAAAGATTCAATGCATTCATAATCATAATTTATACCTGACTTTATACCTTTGTCATTCTCCCAAGCTTCAGCATTATCTTGAATACAATCTAGAAGATCCCATTTAGCTTCTTCTTCCATGCGAGTGAGTGATCTAGCAGAAGAAGCATCCAATAAATCCTTGTCATGAAGAGAAAACCTTGCATAAAAGTTATTGATAATAATATTGTTGGGGAGCTCATGAATGGGACATCTTAGCATTAGTAACTTCAATCTCCCCCAAGCTTGAGCTGTACTTTCTCCATCAAGAGTGAAGGAAATATGCCCTAAGAGGCAATAATAAAGTTGTTATTATGTATTCCTTGTATATGATAGATGTTTATTTTGCATGCTATAATTGTATTTATAGGAAACATCAATACATGTGTGTTTAATAAACTAAAAGGGTTCCTAGTCATGCCTCTCTTATAGACTAGCTTGTTGATTAACGGGATGATCAAGGTTTCCTGATCATGGACATTGGATGTTGTTAATAACAAGGTCACACCATTGGTGGAATGATGTGATGACCATTATTCCGAAGTATAGCATTACGATCAAGTCATTATGTTTATATTGCTATAACATCATACGAAGTAATCTTTATCCTTAGACCATGAGATCATGTTAATTGCTAACACCGGAAGAGTATCTTGATAACATCAAACGTCACACCGTAATAGGGTGACTATAAAGATGGGTTCAATTTCTGAAGGTGTTATGTTGAGGTTCATGGATCAAGAGTGGAATTTGTCAATCCAGATGACGGATAGATATACTATGGGCCCTCTCGGTGATATCACATTAGGATAGCTTGCAAGCAAGTGATGTGATCACTAGAATGTTATATCACAGGAAAAAGAAAAGAGTGCATGTCGGTAACGAGATTAAACTAGGTATGGAGATACCGATGATTGAATCTCGGACATGTAATATATCGAGAGACAAAGTGATTTAGTTACAAGCGTTAAAGGTTCTCATGATCACAGGAGTCATCGTTGAATGTGTGGGAGTCGACGGATCTCGTGTCCCTGCTGATTATTGATCGGAGAAGGGTCTCGATCATGTATGCATTATTCGCGAACCGTAGGGTGGCACACTTAAGAGTTACCGGACACCATTTTGGAGCACATATGTTTCAGACGAAAGAATTGCAAAGCACAGGAATTGTTTCAATAGAAACCGGAAATTGTTTCGAGTGAAATTGCAGAAGGTGTTTGTGCATGTGATATTGAAATATTGCAAGGGGCTATATGTGAATGTTTGTTAATTAAAGTAATTAACAAAATTCTGAATAAATTTAATAAAAGAGTTTTATTAAATGAGATAGCATTAAATTTGGAGAAACTTAATGCATTTAAAGTGGAGACTTTAAAAGGGAATGTGAAGAGGCATTTTAATGTGGAGGA
Source organism: Avena insularis (assembly GCA_023614405.1). NCBI lineage: Eukaryota > Viridiplantae > Streptophyta > Magnoliopsida > Poales > Poaceae > Avena > Avena insularis. Next base: position 458,254,134 of record CM042696.1, on the reverse strand, counting down.
GTTACCACCACAAGAATCGGGGAGGTGAGGGGTCACCCCCCCCATGCGCCGGCCATGGAGAGAGGGGGCACACCCTCCTCCTATAAAAGGCCACCCATTCCCTCCTTCATCCACACACCTCCTTGTGAAGGATCTCTCTCCCCCTCTAGAATTATTCCCCCATGGTATCGGATTAGCGAGATACATGTTCCCGGTGGCATTTCATCTGGAAGGAGTTACTACTTCTGCTGGATCGCTGGAGCGAGGAGGTGGAGGCTGTCCGGTGGCTTGAACGTGTGTGCGAGTGAAGATGCGCTGCTGAGTTGCGGCGCTCGGACTTCCTCACGATCTTGAGATCGGCAAGTGTACGACTACATCAACCACGAGTTCCTACTCATTAACAAAACTCGTTGTCTTCGAGGGTAAGTTCTCCATGGATGTATGTCCACCCGTTTGCTTTGTACCTACTAGATAGATCTTGGCGTGTAGTTCACACCATAGGAAATTTTTTGTTTTCTATGCTACGGACCCAACAGTGGTATCAGAGCCTGATCTATGCGTAGGTGCTTTGCACGGGTAGTACACATATGTTTATATGTGGGCGATGATGATCATGTTATTGCATATTCTATGTACTTTGGATATTGGTGGCATAGTGGGATGAAGCGGCCCGGACCAACCTTACATGTCATCGTACATGAGACCGGTTCCATGACTGACATGCAACTTGTTTTGCATAAGTGGTGGCGGTGTCATCTCTCCTACTATAGTCAATATCTGATTTACAACGAGTTGCTAATAACTTGGTTATCCTCGTTGTGGTTCATGTTCGTAGGTTAGACAGGTTCTATCTCCGAAAGCCCTATGCCACGTAAAACTTGCAATTGATAAATTAGAGGCATCTAGTTTAGATCGTTGTTGGGCTAGTGTTTTGATATGGTATTGTTGTAAGTAGATGTATAACAGATACTCTTACAACTCACTTAACGTGTAAGTTCCATAGACCTTGGCCTTACACACAAAGGAATGATAGAGATCATACCACGATGCAAATGATAGAGATCGAATGCATGGACCATATCACCTCACTTCACACATTAGATGTTAGCATCTTATATTGCTAGTTTGGCGCGTTTGGTAGCATTATAAGATGATCCCTCATTTAGATATCAAGATAAAATGTGTTCTTCCTTAAGTATGCACCATTTTGTGGATCGTGTTTTGAGGCATCACGTGATGATCGGGTGTTTTCAACTTTACGCTTTCATACAACGGGTGTAAGACAGTTTTACACACGCAATTACTAAGGTTCTTACTTGACGAGCCTAGCATGTACGGACATGGCCTCGGAACATGGACCAAAAGGTTAAGCATGAGTCATATAGTTGATATGATGCCCATATAGATGCTCGCCTTTGAAGCTACACCGACTCACGTGATGATCGGACTTGGTGTAGTGGATTTGGTTCATGTAATCACCAAAAGGACACGAGGGATGTCGTTTTTGAGTGGGAGTTCATTAGTAATTTCGATTAGTTGAACTCAATCTATCATAAACTTAGTCTAAATATACTTTTCAAATTCTGTTGTAGATGGCACCACCTGCTTTTAATTTCAATGTGTTCATGGAGAAAGCGAAACTTGCTGCGAATGGTAGCAACTTCACCAACTGGGCTATGAATTTGAGGATTCTCCTCACTGCTGCACAAAAGCAATATGTGCTAGATGCGCCGCTAGGCCCCCCACCAGCTCCTGATGCCCCTGACAAGGAAAGGAACCTCTATATAACTCGTCAGGAGGACCACAACTTAGTTCATTGCGGCATACTGTATGGGCTAGAGCCAGAACTTCGAAAGCGTTTTGAAAATGGCAATGCCTTTGATACCATGGGAGAATTGAAAATGATTTTCGATACCCATGCTGCCGTAGAGAGTTATAATGCTACCGAAAAGTTCTTTAGCTGCATGATGGAGGAAAACAACTCCGTTAGTGAGCACGTACTCAAAATGTCTGGGTACGCCGATAAGCTTGTGTCCTTGGGAATAACGATTCCCATTGACTTAGGCATACATCGTGTTCTCCAATCTCTGCCACCTAGCTACAAGAGCTTCGTGATGAACTATAATATGCAGGGCATGAAGAAGTCTCTTCTCGAGCTTCTGTCAATGCTTAAGACTGCATAAGTGGAGATTAGGAAAGAACATCAAGTGTTGATGATCAATAGGACCACCGGTTTAAAGAAGGACAAGAAAGGCAAGCACAAGGGAAAGAAGGGTGGCAAGTCTGTTGCCACATATGAAAAGAAACCCCGAGCTGGCCCTAAGTCTGACACTGAGTGCTACTATTGCAAGGGGACTGGCCATTAGAAGCGCAACTGCCCCAAGTATTTGGCGGACAAGAAGTCCGGCAAGGCAAACAAAGGTATATGTGATATACATGTTATTGATGTGTACTTGACTAGTACTCATGATAGCACTGGGTATTTGATACTGGGATCGGTTGCTAATATATGTAACTCGGTTCAGGATGCGGAACAAGCGACAACTAGCAAGGTATGAGGTCTCGATCTTGTCGGCAATGGATCAAGAGTTGATGTGATCGCCATTTAACACGCCTCTCCATATGCCATCGGGATTAGTTATAAACCTAAATAATTGTTATTTGGTGCCTGCACTGAGCATGAACATTGTATCCGGATCGTGTTTGATGCAAAGTGGTTATTCATTTAAGTCTGAAAACAATGGTTGTTCGATTTATATGAATAATATCTTTTATGGTCATGCACCTATGTTGAATGGTTTATTTCTGTTGGATCTCGATAGTTATTACGCATATTCATAATGTTGATGCTAAAAGGATTAAACTTGATAATGATATATCTACATATATGTGGCACTATCGTCTAGGTCATATTGGCGTTAAACGCATGAAGAAACTCCATTCTGATGGACTTTTGGAATCACTTGATTTTGAATCATTTGATACATGTGAGCCATGCCTTATGGGCAAGATGACTAGAACGCCGTTTTCGGTTCAATGGAGCAGGCGAGATCTATTGGAAATCATACATCTTGATGTGTGTGGACCAATGAGTGTATCGGTGCGAGGTGGATATCGTTATTTTGTTACTTTCACGGATGATTTGAGTAGATATGGGTATATCTATTTGATGAAACACAAGTCTAAAACTTTTGAAAAGTTCAAAGAATTTCAGAATGAAGTGGAAAATCATCATAACAGAAAGATCAAATTTCAAGGCCCGACCGTGGAGGAGAGTATCTTAGTTACGAGTTTAGCACACATATGAAAGATCGTGGAATAGTTTCACAACTCACGCTTAGGAACACCACAACGTAATTGTGTCGAACGTCATAATCGTACTTTTATTGGATATGGTTCGATCTATGATGTCTCTTGACTTACTATCATTTTGGGGTTATGCCTTTGAAACCGCTACATTCACTTTAAATAGGGCACCATCTAAATCCATTGAAAAGACACCGTCAGATGAATTATGGTTTGGAAACAAACCTAAGCATCATTCTTAAAGTTTGGGGATGCGATGTTTATGTGAAGAAACATCAACCGGATAAACTCGAACCCAAAGCGGAAAAATGCGTCTTCATAGGATACCCTAAGGAAACGATTGGGTATACCTTCTATCACAGATCCGAGGGAAAGGTCTTTGTTGCCAAGAATGGATCCTTTCTTGAGAAGGAGTTTCTCACGAAAGGTGTGAGTAGTCGGAAGGTAGAACTCGAAGAGGTTATTGAACCTTCTCTTCATGAAATGCCGAGTAGCACAGCTCCAGAAGTTGTTTCGGAGTTGACTTCACCTAATGAAGAGAGAGCTAATGATATTGATCATGAAACTCCGAAAGAGGACACTACCGAACCTCGCAGGTCAAGCAGGACACGTGCAGCTCCTGAAATGTACGGCAATCCTATTGTGAATTTCATGGTTGATGAAATGGATGACCCTGCGATGTATGAAGAAGCGATGATGAGCCCGGATTCCAACAAATGGCTAGAAGCCATGAAATCCGAGATGGAATCCATGTACGAGAACCAAGTTTGGAACTTGGTTTACTTACCTCACAACCGAAAGGCCGTTGAGAATAAATGGATTTTAAAAGGAAAACTGATGCTGATGGTAATGTGACCATCTATAAGGCTCGACTTGTCACAAAGGGGTTTCGACAAATTCAAGGAGTTGACTACGATGAGACATTCTCTCCCGTAGCGATGCTTAAGTCGGTTAGGATTATGTTAGCAATTGCTGCATATTTCGATTATGAAATATGGCAGATGGATGTCAAAACTGCATTCCTCAATGGTAAGATTGAAGAAGAGTTGTATATGATACAACCTAAGGGTTTTGTCGATCCTAAGGATGCTAATAAGGTGTGCAAACTTCAACGATCCATCTATGGACTGAAGCAAGCATCACGAAGTTGGAATCTCCGCTTTGATGACGTGATCAAAGAGTTTGGATTTGTCCAAACTTATGGAGAGGCTTGTATTTACAAGAAAGTGAGTGGGAGCAATGTGGCATTTCTGATATTATATGTGGATGACATATTATTGATTGGAAATGATTTAGATCTTTTAAACAGTGTTAAAAGTTATCTAAACAGCAAATTTTCGATGAAGGACCTTGGTGAAGCTTCATATATATTAGGCATTAAAATCTATAGAGATAGATCAAGACACCTAATTGGGCTATCGCAGAGTACATAGCTTGATAAGATATTAAAGAAGTTTAATATGTACGGAAGTAAGAAGGGGTTCTTACCTATGTTGCAAGGCAAGACATTGAGTAAGACTCAAAGTACGGCTACGGCGGAAGAAAGAGAGATAATGGATAAGATCCCCTATGCCTCAGCCATAGGCTCTATAATGTATGCCATGTTATGTACAAGACCGGATGTGGCACATGCTATTAGTTTGACTAGTAGGTACCAATCTGATCCAGGTTCGGAACACTGGATAGCGGTCAAGCATATCCTTAAGTACTTCAGAAGAACTAAGGATATGTTTCTTGTATATGGAGGTGAAGAAGAGCTAGTCTCTAAGTGTTATGTTGATGCTAGCTTTGACACTGATCCGGATGACTCTAAGTCTCAATCTGGATACGTATTTCTCTTGAACGGAGCAGCAGTTAGTTGGAGGAGCTCCAAACAACCTGTGGTGGTTGGATCAACAACAGAGGCGGAATATGTTATTGCTTCAGAAGCAGCGCAGGAAGCGGTTTGGATGAAGGAGTTCATAACGGAACTGGGTGTGGTTCCCAGTGCATTGGACCCGATGGTGATCTATTGTGACAACAACGGAGCCATAGCCAACGCAAAGGAACCAAGGTGTCACAAGAATTCCAAGCATATTAAGCGCCGGTTTCACTCCATCCACGAGCATGTCAAGGATGGAGATATAAAGATTTGTAAAGTGCACACGGACCTGAATGTAGCAGATCCGTTGACTAAAGTACTCCCTAGGGCAAAACATGATCAACACCAGAACTCCATGGGTGTTAGATTTATCACTATGTGAACTAGATTATTGTCTCTAGTGCAAGTGGGAGACTGAAGGAAATATGCCCTGAGAGGCAATAATAAAGTTGTTATTTTGTATTCCTTGTATATGATAGATGTTTATTTGGCATGCTATAATTGTATTGATAGGAAACATCAATACATGTGTGTTTAATAAACAAAAAGGGTTCCTAGTCATGCCTCTCTTATAGACTAGCTTGTTGATTAACAGGATGATCAAGGTTTCCTGATCATGGACATTGGATGTTGTTAATAACAAGGTCACACCATTGGTGGAATGATGTGATGAACATTCATCCGAAGTATAGCATTATGATCAAGTCATTATGATTATATTGATATAACATCATACGAAGTAATCTTTATCCTTAGACCATGAGATCATATTAATTGCTAACACCGGAAGAGTATCTTGATAACATCAAACGTCACACCGTAACAGGGTGACTATAAAGATGGGTTCAGTGCTACGAAGGTGTTATGTTGAGGCTCATGGATCAAGAGTGGAATTTTTCAATCCAGATGACGGATAGATATACTCTGGGCCCTCTCGGTGATATCACATTAGGATAGCTTGCAAGCAAGTGATGTGACCACTAGAATGTTATATCACGGGAACGAGAAAAGAGTGCATGTCGGTAACTAGATCAAACTAGGTATGGAGATACCGATGATTGAATCTCGGACATGTAATATATTGAGAGACAAAGGGATTTAGTTACAAGCATTAAAGGTTCTCACGATCACAGGAGTCACCGTTGAATGTGTAGGAGTCAGTACGGATCTCCAGGTCCCGTTGCTGATTATTGATCGGAGAAGGGTCTCAATCATGTCTGCATTATTCGTCAACCGGTGGCACACTTAAGAGTTACCGGACACCATTTTGGATCACATATGTTTTATACGAAAGAATTGCAAAGCGCAGGAATTGTTTCAATAGAAACCGGAAATTGTTTCGGGTGAAATTGCAGAAGGTGTTTCTGCATGTGATATTGAAATATTGCAAGGGGCTATATGTGAATGTTTGTTAATTAAAGTAATTAACAAAATTCTGAATAAATTTAATAAAAGAGTTTTATTAAATGAGAGAGCATTAAATTTGGAGAAACTTAATGCATTTAAAGTGGAGACTTTAAAAGGGAATGTGAAGAGGCATTTTAATGTCGAGGAGTTACCACCACATGAATGGGGGAGGTGAGGGGTCACCCCCCTGTGCTGGCCATGGAGAGAGGGGGCACCCCCCCTCCTCCTATAAAAGGCCACCCATTCCCTCCTTCATCCACACACCTCATTGTGAAGGATCTCTCTCCCCCTCTAGAATTATTCCCCCATGGTCTCGGATTAGCGAGATACATGTTCCTGGTGGCATTTAAATGCGGAAGGAGTTGTCGCTCACTGGATCGCTGGAGCGAGGAGGTGGAGGTTGTCCGGTGGCTTGAACGTGTGTGCGAGTGCGGATGCGCTGCTGAGTTGCGGCGCTCGGACTTCCTCACGATCTTGAGATCGGCAAGTGTACGACTACATCAACCACGAGTTCCTACTCGTTAACAAAACTCATTGTCTTCGAGGGTAAGTTCTCCATGGATGTATGTCCACCCGTTTGCTTTGTACCTAGTAGATAGATCTTGGCGTGTAGTTCACACCGTAGGAATTTTTTTGTTTTCTATGCTGTGGACCCAACAAAGAGGCCAAAAGTTGTATATTTGATTCCGATCTTAATGAATCTCACTAGGAGGATAAAACTTTGAATAAAAGAGAGGCACTATTTCTCCTATTCAAGAGCTTGACCATTCTTCAGCAGCTTATACCATTCCTCAGCTCTTCCTTTCAGTGATAATGAGAATAACTTCTTCTTAACTTGATCTGTAGTAATACCTGCACACTTGAACAACCCGCACAATTCGTGTATAAAGAGTAAATGATCACCGGGATGGATAGTTCCATCTCCAACATAGTAGTTATCCATAACACGATCAATAATTCTTGTAGGTATTTTAAAAATATCATTCTCAGCAAGTGGTGGCTTATCTACTACCTTAGCAGTGGTAGTAGCATTACCAAATAAGAAACGCAGCAAATTATCCATAACGAAAATAACGCAACTAACAGAAGTAAACAATACTCATAGTAGAAGTTTCCTTTACCAGTTCCACTCTCCAATAGTGCTTCCTCCCCGCAGCGGGCGCTGTAAAATAGTCTTGATGACCCACAAGTATAGGGGGTGTATCGCAGTATTTTCGATAAGTAAGAGTGTCGAACCCAACAAGGAGCGGAAGGTGCTGGCTAGTGGTATGGATCAGGAATTCTCTGCAAATACTTAGCAAACAGATTTTTAGGGGTTTTTGATAAAGCAAGTAAACGAAGTACGAGTAAATAAAAGACAGTAGGAATAAATGCAGTAAGAGGCCCAATCCTTTATGCAGCAAAGCACAAGCCGGTTGTATTACTTAAGATGATCAAACGTTCTTGAGGACACATGGGAAGAATGTCAAGTGCTTTCGCTTCATATAGTTGATTAATCTTCTTTAGCTTGCTAAGTGTTGTGTGGGTGAACCTATGCTAATGTACCGACCTTCCTAGGACTAATACATACTTGTAATTATAACCCTTGCAAACATTCGTAAGTACAAGAAAGTAATTAAGGTAGAAACCTAACCACGGCTTTAAACTCTAAGACCCTTACGTCCCTTGTGCAATGGTTTCCTAACGGGGGTTCAGGTTTACACTGCAACCCCTACGATTAGTAGCCAAATACACAATGCATCCCCCTAGGCCCATATAGGTGAAGTGTCATGTAGTCGATGTTCACATGACACCACTAGAAGAAGTACACCACAACTTAAATATCAAACTATTGAATCTTTCTCAACACAACTCCACTACTAACAACATGACTTCTCCCATGTCCTCCAGAACAATATGAACTACTCACAAGACATCATATGGATCATGATCAGAGATAGAATAATGATGTATAACAATTTGAACATAAACAATAATTCAACGGTTCACTCAATAGCATCAACTACAAAGAGTAATAACACCGGGAAAGTTTTCTCTCTCGGTGTTTTCTGCCCCGTAGAGGCGGCGAAATCTTTCTGTGGTCGCTCCCCAAGTCTTAGGGTTTTGGGAGGATAATATACGCTAGAGGGGAGTGCCAGGGGTGGACCAGGGCGGCCACACCACCTGGTGGCGTGGCCTAGGCTAGCCCGCGCCGGGGGGTGGTGTGGGCCCCCTATTGCCCATCTCCAGCCCCCCTTCTGGCTTCCTTCGTCTTCTGGAAAAATAGGATTTTCCATGTATTTTCCCGGATTTTCTGATCTTCGCAAATTTTGCCTCCAAACAGCACCTTTTCCATCAGAATCTTGACTGCAGCGGTCCATGCTCGAAAAGTCATCAGCTATGCAAAAACAGATGAAATAACATAAGTATCACCTCTTAATACGAAATATATCAATGAATAACAGTGAATTATGACATAGAATAGTGATGCAAAATGGACGTATCACCGCCTCCTTGGCTGCGGGCACCATGGCCCCCATCTTCATCATCTCCACAACCACGGTCCTTCTCTTCTTCATCAACAACTTCACTAAAAGCTCCTCGTCGTTCTACACCATGAGAGGGGAATAGTGCACCCTGGACTATGGGTTGTGGTGGTAACTTGATCAATCTCTTTATGTATGATCATTGTTGAAGTCCATACTGTATGCATTGCATGATTATGGATCTATCTATGTAATTCCTATGGTGGATATTATGGTATGAGGTGATATTTTTAATACATCTACCATTGTGTTGGGATTTTATGGTTTTTCATACTCTGGAGATACTTTTATGATACATGTAATACTTTCTATTCATAATGCCTTGGTTACCCATATCATGAGGTGCTTGACAACGCCAAGTCTAGGTAGATGGGAGAGAATCGGTAATGAGCACAACAAATAAATAATTGCACTAGTGTTTGGAGTGTTTACATTTAAGGAGTATGATGTATATAGGTAAGGGGAGGCTGAGTGATAGACGGCATATGTGTTGATGATAGCAATGCAGCCAAACATCGTTAATCTCGGGTAAAAAGGGAGAAGTACGCCGTGGAAGAGTGACAATAACCACACGCTGGCCTTACAAGGGTGGAACATCAACACATATGGGTACTTCTTTCAACTATGTGTTTTAGGACATGTAGCCACCACAAAAGTTATCATTAAAATATGATAATTGCGTGTAAGTTTTACTATCTATAACATGATCACCACCATAGATGGAGAGAGAGGATTGAGTGAACAGATGAACCTAGATCCATTATTCCTATAAGAGAAAACCTTTGTCTTGTTCTCTTGCATTGAAGAGGATTGGGACACCTTTACATTACTATTTTGTTGCACTTTACTTCCTTATAATAAATCAACCTCCTTATTCCTTTGAACTTGTCTAGTGCATAAACAACAAAAACTTATGACACTATAGTTGGAGAGAATAAATAGATTTTCCTTCTTGCTCATACGGATCGGTACCCTACTTTCTTAATGGGAGGTACTATAGCAATCCCCTTCTCTTAGGGGTTATCAACATCTCAGCACATGCAACAGCAACGGTGTTATATCGAGAGCATGTTTTTTCACCCAAGGGTCAGGCAGCTCGTTTGCATGCAAAACACCATGAACATAGTTTTTGGTGCTGAAAATTTCTCCCTTAGGCTGGAAATTTAGTGCATGCTATTTTCTATGGACCTTGGTTAGTTTTAAATGTTGAATTTTTCTCGCGTGCAAGGGAACTTCTTGCATGCTATTTTTTGCGATGGATGACAGCCAAACGGTTCTTCTCAACAATTAAGTGCGGCCTGTACCGCAAGGACCACACAGCTTGTTAGCATGCAAAACACCGTGAACATACTTTTTAGTGCTCAAATATTCTCTCCTAGGCTGTAAATTTATTGCATGCTATTTTGCAATGGACCTGGTCAGTTTGAGATGTTGAAATTTTCTCCCACACGATGAAACTTCTTCTTGCATGCTATATTTGTGATGTATGGTAGCCGAATAGTTATTCTCAACAATTAACTATGGTTTGTACCACCTTGGTGAAGGGGATCTGCATCAGAAAACAAAAAAAATTCTACGTTGGTACCCCAAAACCTGCCTAGGATCTATCTATGTAGTAATGCGGTAACGGCCAATACATAGAGAATACATACCCTTATGGGCCGTACGCGGTTAATGTTCCGCGGGGAACGTGGTTCAAGTAGTCGTACTTGTAGCTGACCTCAAGGTCGCGAAGCTCCTCGCAAGTCCCCCCTTGCTCCTTCTTCATCGTGCAGCAGCTCCGGCTCATGACATTTAAGCGCCCAAGTGTTGTGCCTCGTGTCTTCGTACACATCAGGTGCACGATGAGACCTCCGGCTCCCCGATCCCGTCGGCAGTGCGGAAGTTGATATCCGGCTAGGAATCCCTGCATCGCAACGGCTTGCTGCAGGTGTGCCTTGTTTGCATAGCCCAGACTTAGGGCCATGGTCACAAGGGCTAGAGAGAGAGGGAAGGAGGAAGTCAACCAAAGGGCTTCTCCAAATATTGGTGTGTCTAATCCCACCCATGGGCACCCCTTTATATAGGCGGAGGGGGTGTGCCCTCCCTATTAGATTAGCCATGTGGGACTAGTTGTCAAAGGAAAAGGGGCAAAAAGGAGCTCCCCAGCCGGATGGGCTGAATCAGCTCAGCCCAAAAGCCAACAGGCGGCCAGCGGCAGCTCTCAGCGGTAGATGGGTTGGTGCCATCCCGCGGTGGCCCAGCAGCGTGATGGCCTACGCACACGGCTCGGGTGACCCGGGTGGGCCTCATGAGAAGCCCACCATGGCTGGGTTGGCGCCCTAGAGGCTTGAGGCAGGCGGTGGGCCTTTGCTCGGCCTATCACAGCTACCACCTTTCAAGACGCCGCTTGCTCCCTGGAGCCCATGTGGGCCACGTCGAGCAGGCCCAGTGTGGCGGCCGGTGGCTGCCTTCTGCCCTGCGCGGCGGTTATTAAATACCGCCCGCATGGGCTGTTTTCATTTGCTTTTTCTGCAGCTTATCTCTTAGGCTATTTCCCTCCGAGGATTTGGCCTAATATCAAAGTTTCTTTTATAAATGTTAATCTAAATATTATATAGAATATATTAATTCATAATTAACATATAATATATATATTTAAATTCCTATTTATCCGAAAACACGTTTCCGGTCTTTTCCTTTATTCTTTCTCCGAACAACTTCAAATATCTTCGCGGAACATTTCTGGCTTTCTCTTTCTCTACTATGATTCCGTCTTACGAATGATCGCTCTCATCGTACCCTTAAGTGTATCCCGTCACGACTCAGGAATGCTCCAGACATGATTTTTATCAGTGATCAATAGAGGGACCAGGGATGTCCATGTGACCCCTATGCATTCCTGATGACAATGTCATTTGAACTGGTAAATGTAGCATCCATATTCCTTTTGTTTCTTGATACTACTTGTCCGATATCTGATCATTGGTATCACATACCTTGTTCAATATCGTTAACAGCAAGTTATGTTTTCTTGTTACCGTCATATTACATCCCCATGACCGAGTCACATGTTGCAACATTTATGGATGTAATCTCACCAAGCCGGCCGTACGTACCTTTACTTGTCATGTGGGCGAACAAATCCCGCTCTTGACATATATTGCCTCTACGGTTCCTCCAAATACCTGAACACACCTTTATTGCCACCATATTACCAGATGATGTTTGATGCAATCTAAGTACTCTCGGGAGACAGTGATTGATATAGCCTCACGGTCTAAGGATTTAGGAGTCTAGATTTAGCTGTTGCAACAATGAACTATATGACTTGATCGTGTTGCAATCCTTCGAGGAATGTCCATCACATCATTCTCCAATGATATGACCCCATTATCAATTGGCATAAATGCCCATGATCTTGAAACCCAGATCATCCTCATGACCAACGAACTAGTATGAATACAGGCTACAAGGGACTTGGTTGTTTCATACCACACCTGTACCAATGTTTCTACTTGGCACAGTTATAGCACAACATGAAAATATTATAAACTAATTGAGATATGACAATAAAAACCTATTTATTATTTGTCTCTAGGGCATATCTCCTTCAGTCGCCCACTTGCACTAGAGTACAAATAATCTAGCTCGCATTTTACTCATATAAACCATATAACATATGCGTTTATAGATCATGCATGCTTATGCGAAACGTCATGTCCATATTCTGTTTTACCAGATCATTATGTATTTTGCAACTCGTTAATGTCTTCCTGATTTTGACATTCACACCATTATCGTATAATGGGTCGATGCATTTGTTCGGCAACAAAGTGAGACTTTGTTTCTAGTGTTCATAATGACGGTCGTTTTTCACAGTTGTCATCTAAACTTCAAAACACACTTTGCTATACTTTGTGTATATATTGTAGTCATGGCAGTAGAACGAGGCCAGATTCCAGGAGCTTACAGTGACTTTAGATCAACCTCAAGGGCTTTCTCATGGGCACTGTGCTCTGGGACACATCATTCTACGTTAAAAGCGAACTAGCACGGCCATAACATTATACATCACATCAGATGGAGCCTTTATACTTCTATATCTATGTAGATCCTAGTGCATGAAATGAAACTATGCCACTTACTTTGCTTCTTGCCATTTAAGTACAAACTTAATTCAGGTTCAGTGATCAACTCAGGAATCACTTAGAAACATGTTCTTATAGTTAAGACTTTGTCCTACCAACCAGAACCTTGGGTCACATCACGTTGAGTATTCAATATGGTTGTATGGAAGAACCTATGACTGAGGCATAGGAGATGCAACGCATCTCTTTCTTTCTTTAAACCATAGTTGCAATACTAACTCAATGCTTCATACAGTAAGACCTTCTATCTTACCTTGTTCCATTGTGAGCTTCTTCAGAATCTTTTCTTAGGACATTCTAAACAACTTTCAGAATCAAGTCTAGGAAGCATTCGACTTTCAGTGTTTATTAAACTCACTAATCTATCTCGATAGATCTCATTGTTTAATAACTTTCAACTTCATCCTTATTATCTACTTAAAATGTTATTAACACCAATTACATTATTCATATATGTTGTCCACATATCACAAAATGATTTCACGCTCCCACTCAAATATTGCATCCATATTTGAGATCTAGGGATTTCACTTAGCTCCCACTCAAAATATGTCAGCTACATATTATGATTCAGCCAAGCTAATTTGCTCCCACTCAAATCCAGGTCCTCTCGACAATCTTGGACATTCCAAAATTCCTAGATCACCATCAAATCGAGAATTCCACTAACGAGATTTCAATGACCATTCATTTCTCGTACTTAGGTCCATCACGCTTCTTTGTATTTCGTAGGCATGTCTTGTTCAAAACATGACAAGTGAATCAATGATATAATTCCACGAACTTGTAGAATATATATTCGAATCCTACTTTCTTTAGTAAACGTATTCGCTGAAACTTTATGCTCATTATCAATAGTTTCTTCTCTATTTGTCGAGTTTGGTTTCATGAAACAAATTTTGCTGCACCACTCAACAATTAGGAGGTAAGGTCAAATACCTTGTTTTTGATCTTTTACTTTCTTCCACATGTATCTTCATCAAGACACGTCAAATTTGGACAACATCTGGTTTGCCCCTTTGTGGAAGATGCATTCATAGCTTCTAAGAATGCTCTACAAAGACTTGTTTATTCGCCACGATTTCGACTTATCGAAATCTCCAAAAACTCGAATGTGCCATAACACGTATGGTGTTGTTTCCACGAATCTTTAGATGTTCCTTTGTATTTCAAATAAGTGTTTTTCTTATTTCGATCTCTAACTCTAGACGACAACTATAACCCCGATAAGAGATAATATTAGATCATATGTATCTAATACAAAATGTTTATGATGTTTAGACATTTCAACACAGTTTGAATTCGTCCAATTATGATAATTTGTGAAACATTTTTTACAAGTTCCTTTTATGCCAATTTAACTTGAATACCTTAGTCATGTCGATCAAATCGAAGAGACTTCGTATTCTTGTTAATTTCAATATCCTCCCTTTTGTTGTGAGCTCATTTGAACAATTCAAATCGCTTCAAACTCATGTTTCATTAAGTAAATACGCTTATTCACTTAAGTCCACAATTAACAAATGATTTCTACTACTTGTTGAAAATACGATACATCACTATGTATAAGATTCAACATTTCTTCGCATATCACTGTTTTACCAGAATGCGGAGTTTTAGTCATTCTGCCCAAGAGGCATGGTTTTACAAAGTCTCTAGATTAAGCATCTAGGACCACGATCTTCATTTACAATGAAGAACATGCAATAACCAAAATGACTTAAACTATAGTGTCATTTCATTATTAAACTTTGGATATCTTTTAGCATTCTAATCCTTTAATAAATGTTTAAACTGTTATCATTAACATAGTGATGAGAATAACTTATTTATAATCGCAATGTGACTATAACGGTATTGTTTATAAGAATAGTACAAACTGGCTTGTAACTTGTTCATATGAATAATCGTCTCGCCAAAAGGAAGACACACAAACTAGGATTACAAAATTATATTCAAGTCCACTAATCCAAATGATAAACTTTGAGGAAAGAGGTGATGTCGGCCATCAACTGCTTTGCTTGCCATCATCAAGTCACGTTGCCTCAAAACCAGAAATTCTCAAGTAGATCCTCCTGTTTTCACAAAATGGGACAAGTATCAAATACTTTGCAAACTACAACGAGTTTTGTAAGAACCACATTTATAATTTGTATATCTTATATACCATTTTTCATTCATGACTTCCTATTGCAATAATGCCCTTCTAAGAGTTCTCAACTCTAATGCAAGATCGCTAAGTGTTTTTCCAAACATTCCCTTTTCATCCATGATGGAGGAAAACCCATCCAACGGCTCATACTTTATGTGCCGGACCTTGCATGATACAAAATTTAGCCCAACTCTCCATCGAATGGAGAATGGCTTACTAGATGATTATGGAGAAAACACAAACATTCTGGAGTCATTGAATTATCTCCTAATGGTTATTTTATCAAGAAGAGAAGATCACCTTTTACGAGGAAATCCCTCAGGCGTGGGTATTAATCTATGAAGTTGGACCCTTTCGTAAAGTTCCAAATTAAGCAATATATTCCCATGGTCGTAAAGGACCTCATTGGTATAGGCCAAGATCTACTAAGCTATTTGCAAACAGACATCTAGACTAAGTTCGCAATAAGAGATCAATTTATAATTGGTCTCCACTAAAATTGTCATCCCCTAGATGATTGTAGTGATCACATGATCCCTATCCTGTTCACCTCCGCCGATCATCACGACCATCAGTGCAGCCTCAAAGGTAGACATTCCCTAATGCCAATCACATCATCCATGTGACTCATGCTCGATCTTTCGATGTCTTGTGTTCCAAGGCCACGTCTTTGTAACATGCTAGGATCACCAAATCTAACTTGTGTGTATTCGTTGTGCAACATGGCTTACACCCACTGTATGCGAACGTAGATATGTCTGACACCCGCTCACCACGGGCCGCCTCATACCGAAGAACTTTCTTGGTGGTGCACACACAAGGGGAACACGAAACATTGGAATTCAATAGGGATTATCTTATTTGCTACCATTGAGTATCTAAATAGTAGCACACAATAAGATGTAAAACATCTATCAACATCATATGTATATTGTGATATGATATGGTCCTTCTTCTTGCGCCTTGATCTCCATCGAGGGCTCCGGCATGATCTCCATCTTGCCCTTGGTTTGATGCCAAGTCCACGATGCCGCCACCAGGTCGTCCATCGAAACAATGACTATTACTATACTACTTAGTAATAGAAAAGTAAACTACTTTACCTTCATAACGACCAATGCCATATCATAATCACATGCCCTCCTGCAAAATAAAGTTAGACGCCTCTACTTTATCTATTGCAAGTTTTACGTGGTTGTTAGGGCTTTCGCAATAGAACCATTTCTAATCTACGAACTTTCCAACCACAACATGGATCCAACAGTTGTATATACTACACCCCTTTCAGGGCCCTCCATTGCAAATGCTATATCAACTATTGAATGAGAGACAGACACCCGCTATCCACTTATACGGTACGAGCAATATGTTAAGCGTGGAACTAGTCTCGCGTATGAATACGCGTAAGGTCGGTCCGGGCCACTTCATCAAATAATACCGTGATATAAACAAGTACACGTTAGAGGGTAACCACTAAGGGATCAATGCCCGCACAATACTTGTGCATACTGGTCGTACAGCACTCCTACGCATAGATCGACTCTGATACCACTGAAGGGGATCCGCAGCACAAAACAAAAAAATTCCTATGTTGGAACCCCGAAAACTGCCTAGGATCTATCTATGTAGTAATGTGGTAACAACCAATGCATAGAGAATACATACCCTTGTATACCGTACGCGGTTAACGTTTCGCCGGGAACGTGGTTGAAGTAGTCGTACTCGTAGCTGACCTCAAGGTCGGGAAGCTCCTCGCAAAGTCACCCCTTGCTCCTTCTTCATCGTGCAACAGCTCCGGCTCATGACATTTAAGCGCCCCAAGTGTTGCGCCTCGTGTCTTCGTACACATCCGATGCATGATGAGACCTCCGGCTCCCTGATCCCGCCGGAAGTGCGGAAGTTGATATCCGGCTAGGAATCCCTACAGCGCAACGGCGTGCTGCAGGTGTGCCTCGTTCACACAACCCAGACTTGGGGCCATTGTCATAAGGGCTAGAGAGAGAGGGAAGGAGGAAGTCAACCAAAGGACTTCTCCAAATATTGGTGTGTCTAATCCCACGCATGGGAACCCCTTAGTATAGGCGGAGAGGGTGTGCCCTCCCTATTTGGTTAGCCATGTGGGACTAATTGTCAAAGGAAAAGGGGCAAAAAGGAGCTCCCCAGCCGGATGAGCTGAATCAGCTCAGCCCAAAAGCCAACAAGCGGCCAACAGCAGTTCTCAGCGGCAGATGGTCCGACGCCATACCCCGGTGGCCTAGCAGCGCGACGGCCTGCGCCCGCGGCTTGGGTGACCCGGGTGGGCCTTCGCCTATGAGCGGCCTAGCCGCGCGGCTGGCTCCCTACGGTGCCCTAGGGCGGTAGCCGGGCAGTGGGGAGGGTGGGCCTTTGCACGGCCACCGCGCGCCTAGCTCTGCTCACACGCCCGCTTGCTCCCTAGCGCCCGGGTGGATTAGGTCGAGCAGGCCCGGTGTGGCGGCCGGTGGCTACCCTCTGCCCTGCGCGGCGGTTATTAAATACCGCCCGCGTGGGCTATATTCCTTTGCTTTTTCTGGAGCTTATCACTAAAGCTATTTCCCTCCAGGGATTGGGCCTAATATCAAAGTTGCTTTTATAAATCTTAATCTAAATATTATATAGAATATTTTAATTCATAATTAACATATAATATATATATTTAAATTCCTATTTATCCAAAAACACTTTTCCGGTCTTTTCCTTTATTCTTTCTTCGAACAACTTCGGATCTCTCCGCGAAACATTTCTGGCTTTCTCTTTCTCTACTGTGATTCCGTCTTACGAATGATCGCTCTCATTGTACCCTTAAGTTTATCCTCTCACGGCTCGGGAATGCTCTAGACATGATCTTTATCAATGATCAACAGAGGGACCAGGGATTTCCATGTGACCCCTATGCATTCCTGATGGCAATGTCGTTTGAACCGATAAATGTATCATCCATATTCCTTTTGTTTATTGATACGACTTGTCCGAGATCCGATCATTGGTATCACATACCTTGTTCAATCTCGTTAACAATAAGTTATGTTTTCTTGTTACCGTGAAATTACATCCCCGTGACCGAGTCACATGTTGCAACATTTATGGATGCAATCTCACCAAGCCGGCTATATGTATGTTTACCCGTCATGTGGGCGAACAAATCCCTCTCTTGAAATATATTGCCTCTATGGTTCCTCCGAGTACCTGAACACACCTTTATTTCCACGGTATTACCAGATGACTGATATGTCCATTTTGCATCACTATTCTATATCATAATTTACTGTTATTCATTGATATATTTCATATTAAGAGATGATACTTATGTTATTTCATCTGTTTTTGCATGGTTGGTGACTTTTGGAGCATGGACCCCTACAGTCAGGATTCTGATGGAAAAGGGGCTGTTTGAAGGTGAAATTCGCGAAGATCAGAAAATCCGGGAAAATACATGAAAAATCATGTTTTTCCAGAAGACGAAGGATGCAAGAAGGGGGAGTGGAGATGGGCCAGAGGGGGGCCACACCACCCCCTGCACGGGCCAGCCCTAGCCACGCCACCAGGGGGTGGCCACCCTGGCCCACTCCTGGCTCTCCCTTTTGGTGTATATTATCCCCACAAAATCCTAATACCTGGGGGAGCGACCATAGAAAGATTTCGCCGCCTCAGTGGGGCGGAAAACTATAGAGAGAGAAAGATATCTCCGGCAGACAGAATTATGCTGAGGGAATTCCTTCCCGGAGAGGGGAGATCGTCGCCATCAACACCACCATCAAGATGGACTTCATCGGGATCATCATCATCACCACTACCATCATATCCACCAGCACCATCATCACCACTCCATACCGCTGTAACGATTGGGTTGAATCTTGCATAGTTCTTAGGGGAAACTTTCCCGATGTTGATTACTCCTTGTAGTTGATGCTATTGAGTGAACCATTGAATTATCATTCATGTTCAGATTGTTACTTATCATTATATCATCTCTGTAGTTGATGCTATTGAGTGATCCATATGATCTCTTGTGAGTAGTTCGTTAGTTCTCGAGGACATGGGAGAAGTCATGTTGTTAGTGGTGGAATTGTGTTGAGAAAGATTCAATGGTTTGTTAATTAAGTTGTGGTGTTATTCTTCTAGTGGTGTCATGTGAACGTCTACTACATGACACTTCACCTATATGGACCTAGCGGAGTGCATTGTGTATTTGGCTACTAATCGTAGGGGTTGCCGGAGTGACAAAAACCTGAACCCCCGTTAGGAGACCTTTGCACAAGGGATGTCAGGATCTTAGAGTTTAAAGCTGTGGTTAGGTTTCTATCTTAATTACTTTCTTGTACTTGCGGATGCTTGCAAGGGGTATAATCACAAGTATGTACTAGTCCTAGGAACGTCGGTACATTAGCACAGTTTCACCCACACAACACTTAGCAAACTAAAGAAGATTAATCAACTATATGAAGCGAAAACACTTGAAGATATTCCCTTGTGTCCTCGAGAACATTTGGTCATCTTAAGTAATACAACCGGCTTGTC
Source organism: Avena insularis (assembly GCA_023614405.1). NCBI lineage: Eukaryota > Viridiplantae > Streptophyta > Magnoliopsida > Poales > Poaceae > Avena > Avena insularis. Next base: position 458,234,238 of record CM042696.1, on the reverse strand, counting down.
CTTTGCTAAAGAAAGGAAATAGTGCCTCTCTTTTATTCAAAATTTTATCCTCCTAGTGAGATTCATAAAGATCGGAATCAAATATATAATTTTTGGCCTCTTGATGGAGTGAGTACAGCTCAAGCTTGGGGAGGTTGAAGTTACTAATGCTCAAATGTCCCATTCATGAGCTCCCCAAAAATATTATTATAAATAACTTTTATGCAAGACTTTCTCTTCATGATAAGGATTTATTGGATGCTTCTTGCGCTGGATTAGTTACATGCATGGAAGAAGGAGCTAAATGGGATCTTTTAGACCGTATTCAAGACAATGCTGACGCATGGGAGAATGATAAAGGAAGAAAGTCGGGTATAAATTATGATTATGAATGCATTGAATCTTTTATGGGAACTGATGACTTTCAAAATATTAAAAATGCTTATGGTCTAGATTCTCAAGCTATTGCAACTTATTTTAAGGCTTTTGCTTCCTATATTGAAATTCCTAAAAAGATATTGTTAATAGTATTCCTGCAAGAAATACTGAAGTTTATACTGCTAATCATGTTTTACCCGAACCTTACATTGAGAAAATGCCTTTCCTAGTTAAGATAAAGGAACATTCTATGATAGCTAGTATGGTTAATGAAAGTACCAATAAAGTTGTTGAACCTGATGATCAAGTAGCTGTTGAATGTATGGTAGCAAATGTGAAAGACTTTGTCACTAAATATGTAGAAGATGGACACAGCATTCTTTGTAAGGATACTTCTAACATTGTTTCACAAAGTAGTGTTATAAGAACTAGTATTCATGTGTTTTCTATTAAAATAAGTGATCATTGCTACAATGGTTCTTGGGATAATTATATCGGTAAATTTATGCATGATACTGAAAGTTACTATGAGAGAGGAAAAAGTGTTCTTTTGCATCTCAATAATATTAGGTTTCCTCGCTTTATGCTGAAAGTCTCTATGTTGCACTTGTTTTGCCTTCCTATGCTAGTAGCCTTTGGTTTCAACAATTTATTTCCTTACAAAATTCCCTTGAATAGGAAGTGGGTTAGACTTAAAACATGTGTATTTTTTCTTCTTGATGCTCTCTTTTTCTTCAATTCATATTCTTATGTGAGCATCATTGAAATTATCATGCCCATCTTAATGGCTATAAACAAAGAGCTTTTTGGGAGACAACCCAATATTTTTGCTTTCAGTTTGTTTTTGATTATTTGAGTATTGGAAGTTATTATTTAGGTTATAACCTCTCCTTATCCTTTTTGTTTGGTTTTTGTGTCAAGATCAACCTCTAATGAGAAAGAAGTAACATTTGGGGAAGTTGCTGCCCCGAAACAGATTTTTGTGCTTCACTGTAAAAATTCATGAAAGATCACTGTACGTCGGATTGAGCTGTAATTTTTTGTGCTTCTGCCCCAGGTTCTTATTTAACTTTCGTTAGTTTTGCACTTTTTGATTTTAGCAACAGAAGATTTTCGAAAATATTTATCTTTACCTGCTGGTCTGTTTTGACAGATTTTTACCACTCTTGCATTTGCCTCTTAAATCGATTTCCTTTTTCAATTCTTTTTGGGTTTTTGGAAGGAGTTGTTTCAGTAGCTTATGTTTTAATGGATTTCAGTTGAAATTGAACTTAAAAGGTTTATTACCTCGCTTGAACTAATGTTGCTAATGAGAATTGTGTGAAGTTTTGTGCGAAAGAAATTTCCAGGTTAGTGTCGAAAATGGTGTAATAAGAAAGTGAAAGGTTTCATGACTCAAGCAATAAGTGTACGAAGATAAAGATATTGATGCTATTCAAATGGTAACTCTAGAAAAATTTATCAAAAACCAATTTCAGAGGCCTGCAGAGTCCGTTTTCGAATAGGTAACAGTTCTGGTAAGGAGAAGTCCGCGAAAAATCTGTCCAGTTATATTTTTGCAGTTTTTATCTAACAAGGAAAGCAACAAAGCGAAAGAGGGACAGAAATGGAGCCAGCATGGCTCACGCCACCCTGTGGCACGCCCCCCCTTGGCCACGCCACCAGGTGGTGTGGCCGCCCCGGAGTCTGTCTCCGACCCGTTTTCTGCCAGTACCTTCCTTTTGTTGTAAAAATGCGTAATATATAACCCCCCCGGATCCCCCGAGGTTCATATATCGTGTTCTCGTCGTGTTTTTGTTTCGATCTGTTTCTGCCAGGAACTACTCTTAAAGTTTAGAAGCATAATGGTCTTTGCCAAGGATAAGGGAAAGGAGCTTGCGGAGGAGGATCCCCAAGACCCTGGGCAGGAGAAGGAGATCGAGAGTAAAGATGAAGAGGAGGCAAAGAAAAGCCAGCATTCGCACACTGGCACTACCATCGCAAGCATTGGAGTGGTGGCAAACCCAGCCAGGTTCAAAAGGACTACACGGATGTCAACTGGAGGGAAGCCTCCGCGTCACTATTTGGCTCCACGGTCACCTTATCCACGCACCAAGAATCCCTTCCATACCCTTATCCATGAGCATCAATTCGAGAATATGCCCAAGGAGAAACTACCCTCCAATTGGGATATGCCTCGTTCTAACCATGCAGGAAAAGAAGACTTCAAGGAGGAAGAGTGGGGAAAGAATCGTACGAGCTGGGATTCACAACCCAACATGATCATGAACCGCATTGAGCAAAACTCGGAGTTGATTCGTACTCCCACCTTTGAGATTGAAGACTTGAGGAAATTGATTGAGAAGCTCATTGAGAGAACACCACCACCACCGAAGGAGTAATTCGTCATCAGGTTTTGGCATCCCCTTGGTTTGTTCCAAGCTTGGGGGAGTACCGCGGTATCACATCACTATCTTCTATCTCCTTACCTTTTTAGTAGAGTCATGTCATAAATAGAGAAGTTATCATGTAGGATGGTTTGCATTATGGAAGTGTCCCCCCTCTCGTTAGATATCTATGTATCCCTTGGTGTGAGTTGCCGTTATGGAATATTGATGAGAAGTTCTATCATTTACTCTTTTGCATATCTTATATTAGTTTCCAATTCCTGTTATATGATTGATCTTGTTGTTAGTATTGGTATCATTTTGGGAACATTGAGTAAATTTAGTTGGTTTTGGCAAACCTGGCTCGGTCAGTAGCAACACTATTATGAGAATTGAATGAAAAAGATAAAAGTACTTTCAAGAAATATAATTTCATCATCTTTCTTTCTTGATTGGCTCATAAGCTTAGTTTTCTCTAGTTAAGATCTTTTGTGTTTCCAAGGAACATTGCATGTTTGTTTTTATCACCTGTATGTTTGTTTGTTTCCTTCAACTCTTTATACTTGCTACCTAGCCTTGCTAGCCAAAAACCTGTACTGAGAGGGAATGCTTCTCGTGCATCCAATTCTTAAACCAAAAACCTATGCCATTTGTGTCCACCATACCTACCTATTAGCATTATTGCTATTCCAAGCATATTCATGTTTTTATCTACCTTCCGAATTAAACTTGTTATGTGAAAATTAGTGATTAAAGCTCTCACAAACTTGATGGCACAATTTACTTTCTTGCACTTAATAAACTTCAACCATTGTGCCCATCTATGTTGCGTATATGCTTGTGCTTTATAAGTTTAAGTTAGAAGAACCATGTATCATGGGGAACGCTTTCAACATTGCACTTATATTCTGCTGATATCATGATTCTTTTGCTTATGGATCCCGACAGTGTGAAATAAAAGGGGAACTTGTAAGATCATGGAGTTTGTATGTGTGTTAGAGAAACGCCTGGGCCGCTAGCCTAAGCCATGCCTAATCATGGTGGAAACTTGCAGCATAACCATAATGAGCATTCTATGAAGCATCCTCAAGAAAAACCTATGCAAATAGCAAATACAAAGATCGCCGAGATGCTCATTGTCTGTTGCCTTGTGATTTTGATATGGGATAGCTCATGTGTCATTGGGCAAGGGGTACCCCGTTGGTGGTTCTGTATGATACATATGTACTTATAATGACAAGAGCTTACTTGTGACTGAAGTTGAGTAGCATGAGGTTCGGTACTCGTAAGCAAGGGGTATGATATTTCAACTTATAAATTGTCAAGCATATCATCATATTTGTTCACTTTAACCTTAATCACCTCAAGATGCTTATGATAGGGGCAATGAGAGCTGAAAGCCATTAAGTACCATAATATTTGGAAGCTCTTTACGAAACTTGAAATCCCTGCTTCCCTTTGCGAAGGGCCTTTCTTTTTACTTTCTAGTTGAGTCAGTAAACCTATTCCCTTCTATCTTAGCAAGTATTTTGAGTTGTTGTGTTTCATTCATTCATATGATGATTTATTCAATCATGTTTCTTATGTTCCTTGTTTTGCACATTGCTCTTATCTTAGTGTTTATTACTTTGAAAGCTATCATTGAAAACCCGTTATGTGTGAACTCCTGCAAATTGTCAACTATTCTTTGACCAAGAGCTAAGTTTGCCATTACCAATTGTGATTTACTTTGTGTATCTTTATTGTGTTTCCTTTACCTATCGCAAGGTAAGTTATATAATGGTGAGGTGTATTCTATTAAGAGATGATACTTATGTTATTTCATTTGTTTTTGCATGGTTGATGACTTTTGGAGCATGGACCACTGTAGTCAGGATTCTGATGGAAAAGGGGCCATTTGGAGGCGAAATTCGTGAAGATCAGAAAATCCCGGAAAATACATGAAAAATCCTATTTTTCAAGAAGGCGAAGGAGGCCAGAATGGGGAGTGGAGATGGGCCACAGGGGGCCCACACCACCCCCTGGCACGGGCCATCCCTGGCCGCGCCACCAGGTGGTGTGGCCACCCTGGCCCACTCTTCGCTTCCCCTTTGGCATATATTATCCCTACGAAACCCTGATACCTGGGGAGTGACCACAGAAAGATTCCGCCGCCTCAAGCGTAAAACTACAGAGAGAAAGATCTCTCGGCGCATGCACTCGCCAGGGAATTCCTTCCTGGAGAGGGGAGGTCGTCACCATCAACACCACCATCAAGCTGGAGTTCATTGGGATCATCATCACCACCATCATCTCCACCAACACCATCATCACCACTCCATACCGCTGTAACAATTGGGTTGAATCTTGCATAGTTCTTAGGGGAAACTTTCCCGGTGTTGATTACTCCTTGTAGTTGATGCTATTGAATGAACCATTGAATTATCCTTCATGTTCAGATTGTTACTTATCATTATATCATCTCTGATCTTGATCCATATGATGTCTTGTGAGTAGTTCGTTTAGTTCTTGAGGACATGGGAGAAGTCATGTTGTTAGTAGTGGAATTGTGTTGAGAAATATTCAATGGTTTGTTAATTAAGTTGTGGTGTTATTCTTCTAGTGGTGTCATGTGAACGTCGACTACATGACACTTCACCTATATGGGCCTAGGGGAGTGCATTGTGTATTTGGCTACTAATCGTAGGGGTTGCCGGAGTGACAAAAATCTGAACCCCCGTTAGGAAACCTTTGCACAAGGGATGTCAGGATATTAGAGTTTAAAGTTGTGGTTTGGTTTCTATCTTAATTACTTTCTTATACTTGTGGAAGCTTACAAGGGGTATAATCACAAGTATGTATTAGTCCTAGGAAGGTCGGTACATTAGCAAAGGTTCACCCACACAACACTTAGCAAACTAAAGAAGATTAATCAATTATATGAAGCGAAAGCACTTGACGATATTCCTGTGTGTCCTCGAAAACGTTTGGTCATCTTAAGTAATACAACCGGCTTGTCCTTTGCTAAAGAAAGGATTGGGCCACTTGCTGAATTTATTATTATTGTCTTTCATTTACTCGCACTTTATTTATCTGCATTATCAAAAAACCCTAAAAATCCGTTTGCTAAGTATTTACAGAGAATTCCTGCTCCAAGCCACTCGTCAACACCTTCTGCTCCTCGTTGGGTTCGACACTCTTACTTATCGAAAATACTGCGATACACCCCCTATACTTGTGGGTCATCAAGACTATTTTTTGGCGTCGTTGCCAGGGAGTGAAGCGCTATTGGAGAGTGGAACTGGTAAAGGAAACTTCTACTGTGAATATTGTTTACTTCTATTAGTTACGTTATCTCAATATGGATAATTCCCTTAGTTTATTATTTCGTAATGCTACTACCACTGCTAAGGTAGTAGATGAACCACCACCTGCTGAGCATGATACTTTTAAAATACCTACAAGAATTATTGATCGTATTATGGATAACTACTATTTTGGGGATGGAACTGTCCATCCTGGTGATCATTTGCTCTTTATACACGAATTATGCGGGTTGTTCAAGTGTGCAGGTATTACAACAGATCAAGTCAAGAAGAAGTTATTCTCATTATCGCTGAAAGGAAGAGCCGAGGAATGGTATAAGCTGCTGAAGAATGGCCAATCTCTTGAATGGGAGGAAATAGTGCCTCTCTTTTATTCAAAATTTTATCCTCCTAGTGAGATTCATAAAGATCGGAATCAAATATATAATTTTTGGCCTCTTGATGGAGAGAGTACAACTCAAGCTTGGGGGAGACTGAAGTTACTAATTCTCAAATGTCCCATTCATGAGCTCCCCAACAATATTATTATCAATAACTTTTATGCAAGACTTTCTCTTCATGATAACGATTTATTGGATGCTTCTTGCGCTGGATCATTTACACGCATGGAAGAAGGAGCTAAATGGGATCTTCTAGACCGTATTCAAGACAATGCTGAAGCATGGGAGAATGATAAAGGAAGAAAGTCAGGTATAAATTATGATTATGAATGCATTGAATCTTTTATGGGAACTGGTGACTTTCAAAATAATAAAAATGCTTATGGTCTAGATTCTCAAGATATTGCAACTTATTTTAAGGCTTTTGCTTCCTATATTGAAGTTCCTAAAAAGAAGTGGAATAAGTATCATGACCATTATAAAGATATTGTTAATAGTGTTCCTGCAAGAAATACTCTACGGTTCCTCCAAGTACCTGAACACACCTTTATTGCCACTGTATTACCAGATGACATTTAATGCTATCTAAGCACTCTTGGGAGACAGTGATTGATATAGCCTCACGGTCTAAGGAATTAGGAGTCTACATTTAGCTATTGCAACAATGAACTATATGACTTGATCGTGTTGCAATCCGGCCTTCGAGGAATGTCCATCACATCATTCTCCAATGATATGACCTCATTGTCAATTGGCATAAATGCCCATGATCTTGAAACCTAGATCATCTTCATGACCAACGAACTAGTATGAATAGAGGCTACTAGGGACTTGGTTATTTCATACCACACCTGTACCAATGTTTATACTTGGCACAGTTATAGAACAATATGAAACTATTATAAACTAACTGAGTTATGACAATAAAAACCTATTTATTATTTGCCTCTAGGGCATATCTTCGTTAGTCTCCCACTTGCAATTGAGTACAAATAATCTAGCTCGCATTTTACTCATATAAACCATATAATGTATGCGTTTATAGATCATGCATGCTTATGGGAAACGTTATGTCCATGTTCTGTTTTACCAGATCATTTTGTCTTTTGCAAATCATTAATGTGTTCCTAATTTTGACATTCACACCATTATCGTATAATGGGTCGATGCATTTGTTCGGCGACAAAGTGAGACTTTGTTTCTAGTGTCTATAATGACGGTCGTTTTTCATAGTTGTCATCTAAACTTCAAAACACACGTTGCTATCCTTTGTGTATATACTGTAGTTATGGCAGCAGAATGAGGCCGGATTCCAGGAGCTTATAGTGACTTTAGATCAAGCTCGAGGGTTTTCTCATGGGCACTGTGCCCTGGGACACATCATTCTACGTTAAAAGCGAACTAGCCCGGCCATAACATTATACATCACATCAGATGGAGCCTTTATACTTCTATATCTATGTATATCCTAGTGCATGAAATGTAACTATGCCACTTACTTTGCTTCTTGCCATTTAAGTACAAACTTAATTCTAGTTCAGTGATCAACTCAGGAATCACTTAGAAACACGTTCTTACAGTTAAGACTTTGTCCTACCAACCAGAACCTTGGGTCACATCACGTCGAGTATTCAATATGGTTGTATGGAAGAACCTAAGACTAAGGCACAGGAGATGCAACACATCTCTTTCTTTCTTTAAACCATTGTTGCAATTCTAACTCAATGCTTCATACAGTAAGAACTTCTATCTTACCTTGTTCCATTCTGAGCTTCTTCAGAATCTTGTCTTAGGACATTCTGAACATGTTTTAGAATCAAGTCCAGGAAGCATTCGACTTTCAGTGTTTATTAAACTCACTAATCTATCTCGATAGATCTCATTGTTTAATAACTTTCAACTTCATGCTTATTTATCTACTTAAAATGTTATTAACACCAATTACATCATTCATATACGTCATCCACATATGACAGAATGATTTCACGCTCCCACTCGAATATTGCATCCATATTTGAGATCCAGGGATTTCACTTAGCTCCCACTCAAAATATGTCAGCTACATATTATGATTCAGCCAAGCTGATTTGCGCCCACTCAAATCCAGGTCCTCTCGACAATCTTGGACATTCCAAAATTCCTTGATCACCATCAAATCGAGAATTCCACTAACGAGATTTCAATGACCATTCATTTCTCGTACTTAGATCCATCACGCTTCTTTGTATTTCGTAGGCATGTCTTGTTCAAAACATGACAAGTGAATCAATGATATAATTCCATGAACTTGTAGAATATATATTCGAATCCTACATTCTTTAGTAAAAGTATTCGCTGAAACTTTATGATCATTATCAATAGTTTCTCCTCTATTTGTAGAGTTTGGTTTCACGAAACAAATTCCGCTGTGCCACTCAACAATTCGGAGGTAAGGTCAAATACCTTGTTTTTGATCTTTTACTTTCTTCCACATGTATCTTCATCAAGACACGTCAACTTTGGACAACATCAGGTTTTCCCCTTTGTGGAAGATGCATTCATAGCTTCTAAGAATGCTCTACAAAGACTTGTTTATTCGCCACAATTTCGACTTATTGAAATCTCCAAAAACTCAAACGTGCCATAACACTTATGGTGTTGTTTCCATGAATCTTTAGATTTTCCTTTGTATTTCAAATGAGTGTTTTCTTATTTCGATCTCTAACTCTAGACGACAACTATAACCCCAATAAGAGATAATATTAGATCATCTGTTTCTAATACAAAATGTTTATGATGTTTAGACATTTCAACACAGTTTGAATTCGTCCAATTATCATAATTTGCAAAACATTTTTCACAAGTTCCTTTTATGCCAAAATTTAACTTGAATACCTTAGTCATGTCGATCAAATCGAAGAGACTTCATATTCTTGTTAATTTCAATATCCTCCCTTTTGTTGTGAACTCATTTGAACAATTCAAATCGTTTCAAACTCATGTTTCATTAAGTAAATATGCTTATTCACTTAAGTCCACAATTAACAAATTATTTGCACTACTTGTTGAAAATACGATACATCACTATGTATAAGATTCAACATTTCTTTGCATATCACCGTTTTAATAGAATGCGGAGTTTTAGTCATTCTGCCCAAGAGGCATGGTTTTACAAAGTCTCTAGATTAAGCATCTAGGACCCCCGATCTTCATTTACAGTGAAGAACATGCAATAACCAAAATGACTTAAACTATAGTGTCATTTCATTATTAAACTTTGGATATCTTTTAGCATTCTAATCCTTTTATAAATGTTTAAACTATTATCATTAACATAGAGATGAGACTAACTTATTTATAATCGTAATGTGACCATAACGGTATTGTTCATAAGAATAGTACAAACTGGCTTGTAACTTGTTCATATGAATAATCGTCTCGCCAAAAGCAAGACACACAAACTAGGATTAAAAAATTATATTCAAGTCCACTAGTCCAAATGATAAACTTTGAGGAAAGAGGTGATGTCGCCCATCAACTGTTTTGCTTGCCGTCATCAAGTCACGTTGCCTCAAAACCATAAATTCTCAAGCAGTTCCTCCTGTTTTCACAAAACGAGACAAGTATCAAATACTTTGCAAACTACAACGAGTTTTGCAAGAAACACATTTATAATTTGTATATCTTACATATACCCTTTTTCATTCATGACTTCTTATTGCAATCAAGCCCTTCTAAGAGTTCTCAACTCTAATGCAAGATCGCTAAGTGTTTTCCAAACATTCCCTTTTCATCCATGATGGAGGATAACCCATCCAACGACTCATACTTTATGTGTCGGACCTTGCATAATACAAAATGTAGCCCAACTCTCCATCGAATGGAGAATGGCTTATTGGATGATTATGGAGAAAACACAAACATTATGGAGTCATCGAATTATCTCCCAAAGGTTATTTTATCAAGAAGGGAAGATCACCTTTTACGAGGATATCCCTCAGGCATGGGTATTAATCAATGAAGTTGGACCCTTCCGTAAAGTTCCAAATTAAGAAATATATTCCCATGGTCGTAAAGGACCTCAATGGGATAGGCCAAGATCTACTAAGATATTTGCAAACAGACATCTAGACTAAGTTCATAATAAGAGATCAATTTATAATTGGTCTCCACTAAAATTGTCACCCCCTGGACGATTGTAATGATCATATGATCCCTATCCTCTGCACCTGCCCCGATCATCATGACCATCAGTGCAGCCTCAAAGGTAGACATTCCCTAATGCCAATCACATCATCCATGTGACTCATGCTCAATCTTTCGATCTCTTTTGTTCCGAGGCCACGTCTCTATAACATGCTAGGCTCGCCAAATCTAACTTGTGTGTATTCGCTGTACAACATGGCTTACACCCACTGTATGAGAACATAGATATGTCTGACACCCGCTCACCACGGGTCTCCTCATACCGAAGACCTTTCTTGGTGGTGCACACACAAGGGGAACACGGAACATTGGAATTCAATAGGGATTATCTTATTTGCTACCGTTAAGTATGTAAATACTAGCACACAATAAAATGTAAAATAGGTATCAACATCATATGTATATTGTGATATGATATGGTCCTTCTTCTTGAGCCTTGATCTCCATCGAGGGCTCCGGCATGATCTCTATCTTGCCCTTTGTTTGACGCCAAGTCCACGATGCCGCCACCAGTTCGCCCATCGGAACGATGACTATTACTATACTACTTAGTAACAGAAAAGTAAACTACTTTACCTTCGTAACGACCAATGCCATATCATAATCACATGCCCTCCTGCAGAATAAAGTTAGACGCCTCTACTTTATCTATTGCAAGTTTTACGTGGTTGTTAGGGATTTCACAATAGAACCGTTTCTAATGTACGAACTTTCCAACCACAACATGGATCCAACAGTTTTCTATACTACATCCCTTTCGGGGCCCTCCATTGCAAATGCTATATCATCTATTGAATGAGAGACAGACACCCGCTAGCCACTTATATGGTACGAGTCGTATGTTGAGCGTGGAACTAGTCTCGCGTAAGGTCGGTCCAGGCCGCTTCATCAAACAATACCGCGATATAAACAAGTACACGTTAGAGGGTAACCACTAAGGGATCAATCCCTGCACAATACTTGTGCGTACTGGCCGTACAGCACTCCTACGCATAGATCAGCTCAGATACCACTGAAGGGGATCCGCAGATGAAAACAAAAAAAATCCTACGTTGGAACCCAAAAAACTGCCTAGGATCTATATATGTAGTAATGCGGTAACGACCAATGCGTAGAGAATACATACCCTTGTAGACCGTACGCGGTTAACGTTCCACGAGGAACATGGTTGAAGTAGTCGTACTCGTAGCCGACCTCAAGGTCGCCAAGGTCCTCGCAAGTCATCCCTTGCTCCTTCTTCATTGTGCAGTAGCTCCGGCTCACGATATTTAAGCGCCCCAAGTGTTGTGGATCGTGTCTTCGTACACATCCAGTGCACGATGAGACCTATGGCTCCCTGATCCCGACGGGAGTGCGGAAGTTGATACCTAGCTAGGAATCCCTGCAGCGCTACGGCGTGCTACGGGTGTGCCTCGTTCGCACAGCCCAGACTTAGGATCATGGTCACAAGGGCTAGAGAGAGAGAGGAAAGGAGGAAGTCAACCAAAGGACTTCTCCAAATATTGGTGTGTCTAATCGCACCCATGGGCATCCCTTTATATAGGCGGCGGGGTGTGCCCTCCCTATTAGGTTAGCCATGTGGGACTAATTGTCAAAGGAAAAGGGGCAAAAAGGAGCTCTCAGTCGCATTGGCTGAATCAGCTCAGCCCAAAAGCCAACAGGCGGCCAACAACAGCTCTCAGCGGCAGAAGGGCTGGTGCCATCCCGCGATGGCCCAGCAGCGCGACGGCCTGCGCCCGTGGCTCGGGTGACCCGGGTGGGCCTTCGCTCGCGAGCGGCCCAGCCGCGCAGCCGGCTCCCTGCGGCGCCCTAGGGCGGTAGCCAGGCAGTGGGGCGGGTGGGCCTTTGCGTGGCCCACCACGCGCCCAGCTCTGCTTGCACGCCCGCTTACTCCCTGGCGCCCGTGTGGGCCAGGTCGAGCAGGCCGGTTGTGGCGGACGGTGGCTGTCCTCTGCCCTGTGCAGCGGTTATTAAATACCGCACTTGTGGGCTGTTTTCCTTTGCTTTTTCTGCAGCTTATCTCTTAGGCTAGTTCCCTCAGAGGATTTAGCCTAATATCAAAGTTGCTTTTATAAATCTTAATCTAAATATTATATAGAATATATTAATTCATAATTAATATATAATATATATTTTTTAATTTCTATTTATCTGAGAACACTTTTCTGATCTTTTCCTTTATTCTTTCTCTGAACAACTTTGGATCTCTCCGCGGAACATTTCTGGCTTTCTCTTTCTCTATTGTGATTGCGTCTTACGAATGATCGCTCTCATCGTACCCTTAAGTGTATCCCTTAATGGCTCGGGAATGCTCTAGACATGATCTTTATCAATGATCAACAGAGGGACCAGGGAAGTCCATGTGACCCCTATGCATTCGTGATGACAATGTCTTTTGAACCGGTAAATGTAGCATCCATATTCCTTTTGTTTCTTGATACGACTTGTTCGAGATCCGATCATTGGTATCGCATACCTTTTTCAATCTCGTTAACAACAAGTTTTATTTTCTTGTTACCGTGAAATTACATCCTCATGACTGAGTCACATATTGCAACATTTATGGATGTAATCTCACCAAACCGACCGTATGTATCTTTACCCGTTATGTGGGCGAACAAATCCCGCTCTTGACATATATTGCCTCTATAGTTCCTCCGAGTACCTGAACACACCTTTATTGCCACCGTATTATCAGATGACGTTGGATGCTATCTAAGCACTCTCGGGAGACAGTGATTGATATAGCCTCACGGTCTAAGGAATTAGGAGTCTAGATTTAGCTATTGCAGCAATGAACTATATGACTTGATCGTTTTGCAATCCTTCGAGGAATGTCCATCACATCATTCTCCAATGATATGATCCCGTTGTCAATTGGCATAAATGCCCATGATCTTAAAACCCAGATCATCGTCATGACCAACGAACTAGTATGATAGAGGCTACTAGGAACTTGGTTGTTTCATACCCCACCTGTACCAATGTTTCTACTTTGCACAGTTATAGCACAATATGAAACTATTATAACCTAATTAAGATATGACAATAAAAACCTATTTATTATTTTCCTCTAGGCATATCTCCTTCACATGGTTACGCAGCTTGTTTGCATGGAAAACATCATGAACGTAGTTTTTGGTGCTGAAAATTTCTCCATTAGGCTTACAAATTTATTGCATGCCATTTTGCTATGCACATTTTCAGTTTTAGACGTTGATTTTTTTCTCCTGCACGAGGGACTTGTTCTTGCATGCAATTTTTTTGCTACGAATGGAAACCGAATGGTTGTCTAAAAAATATTGTGATTTGTACCACAAGTGTCACACAGCTCGAAGCAACATGAACAGAGTTTTTTGTGTTGAAAATTTCTCCCCAAGGCTAGGAATTTATTGCATGCTATTTTGCTATGGACCTTGGTCAGTTTTAGACGTTGATTTTTCTCCTGTGCGAGCAAACTTCTTCTTGCATGTTATTTTTCATGAAAAGTAGCCACCAAGATATATCTCTGCATGCAAAATAGCATACGTGGCACCGATGTGTTATGCGAGATGTGTTATGTCGTTAGCTCAACATGACATCAAAGGGTTTCTATCACACGGGAGGAAGCATGTGATCTCCATATCCAACGGCCAACTACATATGTGCGGCTACCCCCATGAGTAGAAAATCTGCATCAATACCCCTAAACGTTGTCTACTTTGATACTTATCAATGACCATGTTGCAACCATAGAGACATGATATTAATCATCACTTATAAATCATTATCAATCAACACCTAATCAATAATTACAATGCATTAGGGCATAGACTACATAATGATATAAAACATAGAGACATGTCCGATAAGTTCCGTTAGTTCTCCCAAAAAGATGTGTCGGTGGTCGGGTTATTTTGTGGATGGTGTAGTGATGGCCACCTGCTTCTAGCTCGAGCTTTTCTTAGGGTAGTGGCAGCCGTTGCTTGGACAAGGAATCAGTAGACGAGGAGCCAATGACATTTTGTGCTTCCGATCAGGATGAACAAATACGAAACAACGTCCTTGTACGTGTACGATACCAGAGCGTCGTGGAATGCGGGCGGCCCATTATTTTTAGTGACTGTTCGCGAATAACGGGGAGGTCCTATACAATGCTTCATACATCGGCAAGCGTGTCAACGTCTAAAGAAATCCTGGGTGGGTATGTAACACCTCAAAAATATTAAACAAGCTTACCAAGATCTAATCACCCAAGTTTAGGGTTAACAAAAACTTTTATTATTAAACTTGATATGAATGCATGTGTGATTTCCATTAATGCATGAATGCTTGCAATTGCCATGTTTGAGTGATACCAATGATAAGGATTAGTTTAAAGATAAATACTGCATCATCTAGATCACTTCCAAACCAAATCAAATAAAAGGAAAATCAAATATAAAACTTATGATCAAATGGTCACTTTTGCCATTATTAACCACAAGAACACTTTGGGTGTCTCTAGTAAAAGATTTCCAACAGAAACAATTCCAATTCTTTTCACCCCTTGCTAGACCAAGTAAAAATTAACCCAATCAAACTTTACAAATTCACAGAAACTATTTTAAACATATTTAGGAGGCAATTCAAAATTGAATCAAGTGCATGTACCTAGATCATCACATTTCAAAAACCATTCAAACAACCTCCACTTGACAAATCCCAGCAACCATAGACTACTAAGCAAGTAACCATTACACTCACCAAAAATCATTCAAAAATTTAAAAGTAAATTTCATGCGGCCATTTAGTCGAACACCTAGTAGACACAGTATAGCTACAAACTATCTACTGTTTGTGTCAATCAATTGATCATCTTTTGTACCTCAATTCTACTCCATATCTCTCCCATGATCATTCGTGGTACTTGGCCGTGCAGTGGAGCCATTGCTTTGCGTCGTTGCACCAGTGCCATGCCCGTACCGAGCCCGCCATGATGTTCGACCATGAACCAGTCACTGCACGCTACGCCGCCCTCTCCCACGACACCTAGCTACTAGACATGACATCACCACCACCCCCTGTCCACCCCTTGACCAACGGCGAGAAGTGGAGACACTGGAACCGCCGTGCCCATTTAAGCCTCTGCCATGCCGAGAGCACGACGTTGCGCGGAAGCCGCCTCGCTCGCACACGCCGCGCCTCACTCTCTCCACTCGTACCCGCAGTCGCCGTGGCACCAGTGACCTCCCAGACATGATGGTTCACTGCCGCGCGCCCCGTGACCACCATACTTAGTGAAGAACACTTCCGTACCTGAACAAAGCATCGACGTTGCCCGACCGAGTGAGACCGCCCCTTTCTGTGCCAGCACGCGTGTGACGATCGCTGTAGTACCCCGCATCAACCCATGCCCTCCGCCCTGCTTAGCGTGACCTATAGCAGCGTCGCCGAAGAAGCCTGACTATGCCGCCCTGCCTCCAACGCTGGGGTATAAATAGAGGCCACCCCAGCCTCATTCTGCACACCATTTCACTCCCCACTCACCCAGGAACCTTACTGACCCTTCCCCGGAGCAAGGCGAGCACCATGACGCCGGAATTTGGCCGGAGTCCGCCGCTGCAGTCGAGGAAGGAAGCCATCGATTGGAGCCACCCCAGGAGATGTCGTAACCACCAATCGACTCGTCGTCAATGACAAGCCCGTTCTCCCCCATCACCAACCCTAGTTGGAGCCCTGGTATGGCCCCAACGACCTCCACCATCATGTTAGGGTTTGAGTCTCTCCAGAGCAGTTCGACGGAGATGACGAACCTCAGCCGTAGATACTGTTCTAATCGTAGGGCTAGGATTGCTAGATACCGCTTCGATTAGAATTAGTCGCTGACATGTGGGACCGTTCTAGTAGCAGCCTGCTGGACCAGCGCTGTGCGGTTGGGCCATCCCATTTCTATTCCCTCACAGAGCCCAGCAGTTCAAATAGAATTTTGCCAATTTAGTTAAAACCATATTCTGTCAGTAGATTAGAAATTGAATTCAAAGAGGTGTACTGATCCAAAGTGCATGATTCCAATTTTGTTGGAAAGGTATTAAAAATATCTAGTCACTCCTGTTGAATTCAAACCATTTGAAATTATAGATCACCTAAACCAAAAATAACAAGACAGAGACTTTTGCCACTTCAAACATTTTTAGAAAATAATAAATGCTTTTGAGTTGATTCCAACTCCCAAAACTCATATTTTCCATGCTCTACATGAATATGTAAAAATATTTGGTTTTACAGATATGAAACATGGTTTAGTATTAAAGGAATGATATATAGGCATTTCTAGTCACTTAAATATTATTAAATAGTAATATTAAATCTTGTAATACATGACCACCATTTTAAATCCTATTCCCAAGTATTGGAATATGTGGTGATGACATGTGTCAACATGATCCACTATTTTAATTGGTGAATATTAAATCTTAAGTATTTCTCAATGAGTAGAAATTACTTTTATCAAATAAGATAAATGAAATTATGCCATTATTCCATGTGATGATTGAGATGATGCTAGATCATCTAGTATGAGCCTTTGTGTGCTAAATAGAAGTAGTGAAGTGTTGTTTGGTGATTGTGTACCTCGTGTGTATTTATAGACGCTAGTATCGACCTGGGCTACAGCGAGCAGGAGTACTTTGAGGAAGAGGAAGAAAACTTCAACGATTGCAACCAACAACACAAGCCCACTATGCAAGCCCACTATTCAAGCTATCAGTGCAAGCTAGAACTATGCATGTTATCCATGCAAGCCCTTATACCAGATGCACTAGGCATGCTTGGTTATGCAACTTTGATTATACCAATCCCAGTTTTTACTTACCAGCTTTACTTTTCCTTTTACTAAAATTTCTTACTTAGTTAATGAATTGTGATTAGTGGAAAAGTAGGATGGATACCATCAAGACTATAGAACTAGTCATGGATACATATATTTGATTAGCACACCCAATAGTGATACCCTCAATACTAGTGGCTAGTGCTAAGCAAAACTTGATTACTTTAGATGGGAATACTTGGTGAAAATGATTATGAAAACCTTGGAATAATGATTCATTCTATTGAAATGCATTGACATGTGTTATGATACACAATGGTTTGATGATGAAAATGAATGAGGCATGAGCCTTGACTTTGATAAAAACTGATGGTTGGGTTCGGATGCGATACCATTCCAATTTTACCGTATAACCACAATACCTGAGTTGGGTAGGGCTTAACTAGAAGTTTATATGTCTTAGTATGGGTTCCCTTGTGGAAGAGGTTGAGCTGAGGCTACCTCGTGAATGAATGTCCACCTATGCAATTCCCGGGATGATAGTTGGTCATGGCTGGGAGACCAAGCTCATAGGGGAGGTGCCTATACTAGGGTGTGTAATTGAAAGGTTGGGATTGATTATCCGCATACCAAGTATGATGATTCAGGGTTATCCCTGACGGATGTATCGAATTTCGTGGTAAAATTGTACCACCTCTACAGAGTGTCAAACTATTCGAATAGCCGCATGTGCGGTTATGGACAGTTGGAGTGGCCATACTGTTCCATTGTCAGATGTTTTTAAAATGATTTGTGACTTGAAAAATGACTTTGACTTGACCACAACAAAGTTGTGGACATGAGATCTAAGTTCCCACTTAAATAATGTAGAGAACTAAATTAGGTCTTTACTCTTAAAGTCCTTATGAAATAAATCTGGCTTTTTGCAAACAAACCTAGAGCTTAAGATTCCTATTGGTTTTACCTTACTTATGTTAGTGTTAGTTTGCGGGTACTTAAAGATTACTTATGGCTTTGTCCCTGGCTATTCCCATGGCTAGACTATGAGGAGGATTACTCGGAAGATGGACAGCATGAGGTCTATGACAACTAGGATCATTTCACATCGTCAGTATTGCCTGTGATCACGAAGATGGAGCCTACTACGTTTACTTTCTGTTGCTCTGATTGTATTAACACTGGATCATGAGATCCTTTATTTGTAAGACGTTTATTATGGTTTGTAATGGATGATGTACGGTGGTACCACTTCTGTTATGTCTCGCAAAAATGGTAATTCTGAGATTGCGATGTACGGCATAACAGGCATCTCTACTTAAAAATCCGGGTGTTGTCAGGGTAGGCCTAATTCAACTAGTCGTTTCCTTACTCGCACTTTTGCTTCCTTTTCTCTAGTTCGCTAGCCATGATTGGTTCACTGGCCTAAAAAAGTTATGATTTTAAAAAATCAATTTTATTAGAAGAAACATTTAAAAAAAATCTAATTTAAAAATTGTTTGTATTTGAAAAGAGTTCAAATTGAACAATTGTTCAACTTTTAAAATTTGGTTAGTTTTGGAATTGATCATATTTGAAATTGTTCATATTATTATTCAGAAAAGAAACAAGAATAAAAAATATTAAAAATAAAAAATACTAAAAATAAAAAAGAAACATAAAATAAAAACAGAAAAATAGAAAAGAAAACCAAAGTGAACCCGAAAAACCAAATGGGTTCCAAAAAATTCCTAAAACCGAAAAAAACCTATGCACCGGATCTCTGTTGGACCGGTACAACTAAAATTGTTAACGATGGGCAGAGTGTGCATTGCGTCCGTAGCGCGTCCTGTAGGATTTACCCAAATAAAGCCTAGATACAATATTCTTTGTTGTGGTTCTCCTAGGCTGCGGCTCACTAGCCTGAATCATTTTTCCACCGTTGCAAGCTCCGAAGCTGCATTACCTTAACCTGTTTGTCCACGTACTACACAATAGTATAGAAGACATACCTGGGGTGGGCCTCTGGTTTCCCTGGGCCCGGGCCACGGCCTCTCCCGCCCTGGTCCAGTCTGTGACCGCTATCACGTGATGAAGTTGGTTCCCATTGGAATTTGCATCTATCTAAAAATGAAAACTACACGAATAGATATATTTTTGTTGCACCATGATCACCCATGTTTGATGTTATTTTCCAGTTTAGGTGGTATGGTACCAATTTCCTTACCTTCTTAAAACTAATTGTATTTGATATAAGAAATATTCAAGGAAATGTCATCTTCTATTGGATCACCTTTTCCCTTCTTTATGGGTAGCTACCTTCATTGATTTTTTTTCCGGAAAGGAGCATATATTAATATCGAGAGATACCAATTACATCCAGCCTCTGCAACAACGCAATACCTATTGGAATTACGGATGCACACAGCCAATAAAATAGAAAAGAATTACAAAAAAGAAAAGTCCCGCTACAGTGATCCGATCCTTGAAATGGCGGACAAAACACCACCAGAACAACACCAGAAATCCAACAACTCCAAAAGCGATGCCTCCAAGAAGGGAGCAGTGCTCAAGCGCCGTCATCGTCCTGATCAAAGACTATAGGTTTTCACCCTGGAGAAAGTCCGCACACACAAAACAATACCTTCAACAAGGTCATTGCCAGGCATGACCAGTTAAGGCCAGACCTTGGATTTTCAGCCTGCAGGATTAGACACTGAATTCCTCAAGTGCTGCCACCCCTGCTTGCCAATTCTGCTATTCCAAATCACAAAACACCAAGCTAGAAACCCTACATCCCAAGGACTCAAACTTCTGTTGCCTGTCATCAGTTCCCGGCTTCCGTGCCATTCTCCGCGTCTGACTTCATCTTGGAACCATATGTCCCATAATGGCAATAGATTGCAGAGCTTCACAACGCCACCTCTGAAACCAAACGGTTAGTAAAAAACATGGTTGCGCGTGACCGAAACACCGTCCGTAGCAGTGAACTCCAGGCATGTCGTCCATTTGGAATTCACCGACGTAGTGTTCCGGAACTCGGTAGTCCACCAAAGATCAATGACGACTGGCGACAGGTAGTTCTTCATCATAGAGAGAGGGAAATCCAAGGACAACCACCTTTATTCAGCCCAAACCAGCACAACGGTCCCCACACTGCCGGCTGGCTCCCGGCGATCGGAACGAGTCTAGATCTGATCCGCAAATCAGGCCAGGAGGGCAGCCGCCGCCCCCACCCATCTCTGCAGCCATCTCCGTCCTCCTCCGCGCCTCCCCACCGTGCGCCGCTGCGAGCCACCACCGCGTCGGAGAAGACGCAGCCGCCCCACCGTCGCGGCCGTCGCCGCCCCGCCACACGGCCTCCGCCCGCCCATTAGCCGACCTCCCGCGCGCAGGAGCCCGACGAGGCACACAGAGGAAGCACCTGCCCGGCAGCAGGCGAGCCGCCACACGGCGCCCAGCAGAAGCGGCCGGAGAGATTGGCCGGCGGCGGTGGCTAGGCCTAGGGTTTTGGACCCTCCAGAGTCGCCACGCGCAGCGACCGGGAGGGGTGTGGATGTAATTCACCGAGTGGCTCACTACCCTTCATTGATGCTGGTCATTGATGCCGGTCCACAACGTTTAATATCGTACCCAAAACTAGCATTCTCAAATTTCTCACGTGTTCTGCAATTTTCGTTGGTAAAAAGTGTGAACAAAACCTTCGAACCACCAAATTCGATCTCACACTATAATACCTTCCTCCCCGATCTCATGGACAACTCCTATCTCCTCGTCTTCTTCTTCCAGGTGCATCTCAAAACATGGCTAGCTAGCTTGGGATGAGCTGATCTCTCCTCTATCATCTCTTCTGTATGATAATAATATAGGGGCGAGAGACCTCAGAAACTAACCCTTCCCGTGTCCAAAAATATAAGATCCTGTCTGACGGCTTGAAACTCACCTGATCAACAAACCCTGTGTTCAAGGGCAATTTAGGCAACTCATTCAAATATTTAGGGTTGAAGATGTCAAAGAGAGGAAGGTGTCAGATATTGTACTCGTGGCATCCAAATCTCACAGTTCAACGAAGACACTTATTAAGTTGAGTGGTTTATCTAATATGGTGCTAGTTCTGAATATAGGATGTGAGGCGACGAGTTTGCATAGATATCTATGTCCGAAGTTGTAGGTTTGTAATTTGTCCAAAGATTACGTGTGGTTTTTCGGATTTCTTAAAACTCCGGGCGAAAGAAATTTGCACTCCATGTTTCTTTATATGATTTTGCACTCCATGTTGGTATCATGAGATTGGCTTCACTTATGCTTCTCACCTCTTGGGAGATTTGTAATGAACGCAACGATCGGGTCTTTAACAAAAAGCATACGCCGCCTCTTGTAGTTCTAGATAGAATTAAACGTGAAGCCCGTTTGTGGGTTAACGCAGGGGCTAAGCGCTTGGGTGAATCCATGCTGCGAGAGTAATTTGTTTGTGTAACTTGGACCTTCTATTTCTTATAAAACTTCTCTTTAATTAATAGATTGGGGCAAAACTTTTGCCCCCGTTTAACTGCCTACTATCCAGAAAGTATGTTTGACACATAGAACAATGTTTAAGCAGGCCGAGTCATATGTACCCAGTATTATCATCTAATGTGTTGTACTTTTGGCCTATCTGCTGTATCAGACAACAATGGCACCAAAAGGTTTCTCAACAAAAATATCGTATATAGCTTCCGAAAAATAAAACTTGTAAGTGTCACGCATGGCTTACTTGCCCCTCAACCTAGCTGGAGAAGAATTACCTAAAATCTGTAAATTTCTTGGCCGTTTAATCTAAGCCTGCTCATCAACCTAGCTAGATATCACGCCTGGCAAGATGCACGGCATATATTATCGTTTTATCTCCTGCCAAACCGTAGCTTAGTTGTAGAATATATATTAATTCACCGGACATGTTCTCGCCCGTACTTAACCATATCTCTCATCTTTCTAATTTACTCAACAAAATGTGTAGCTAGGGGTGAGATCTAGGATCTCATTTGTTGCTCTATCATTTCCTCTTGATCTACAGCGCGGTTAAACTCGTCTCATCTCTATTTTGTTGCTTTACCGTCTCCTCTCTTCCCAGACCCCTTTCAGAGGTAGGAGCTTGAACAACTACAGTATTTGCTTAATATGGCAAAGAAAAGGTAATACTATACAACGGAGGCCGACGGGAGTACATTCATCGGCTCACTCTAGCGACGTCGGTCTACTTTCCGATCGGACGACTCCTCGAGTTTTTTTCAGGCAGTTAAACCAGACCAAAATCCCAGCACCAATTATTGCTATCCATCTGCTCCTGTAGCGTCTCCCAAATTGGCGCTCCACAGATCGACCCCCAAAGCTGAGAGCGACCCTCCCATCCTCATCGCCATGCTCCCGGTCGACCCCTACTCTCCTCTCCTCGCCCCAGTTCTTCAATCATGCTGCTCAATCCCGGTCAAGCACCGGCATCGACGGCTGGTTTCTCTGGTGCGCCGGCGCCCGGCAACACGCATGTCGCTCTGCCGACATTACTGACCAGCAAGTTATGCGAGGCGGGTCAATCTCATTCCTGCTTCCACCGCACAGGTTTCGGCTCGGACCTAGCTCTCCATGCGTATCTATTTTCTGAAATTTATGAATCCTTGTAGTACTCTATCATTTGGAATTGTGAAATCAATTACTAGACTCCACGCTAGTCTGTACTTGTTATTATCTGATGATTACATATGCATGAGGGGAGTAGTGGGCACAACGGTGCCGCACATACTGGATGAGATCCAAATAGCAAGACATAGCTCCAGACTAGGACCTACACTCCTACAGTTACAGTGGTACAACGACTACAGCTATACACTGAATACACGCACACATACATTCAACACATATGATCAATTAGTGGCCATACATTGCATCTGCCAGTTTTTAGATCTTTACAGGGTAATATTAGTAATTTTTCTGCTTGCATGTACTGCTTTGCTTGTCCATGTTTCGCGTGTCCAGAATTATGCACAGATGATGATGAAGTCGGTACATGTTTTGTACGGGAATCATTGTTATATTATACATTTCAAATTTGTTTGCTTATACATAGCTTGCAATCTAGTGCGTACAAAAAAATTGATGCTTCTATGTTTCCATGCTTGGAAATTTTACAAACGCTTTATATTGATGCTTCTACGTATCCATGCTTCCAAATTTTACAACCGATTCATATATCAATATCTTCTTCTGTGCCGGCAGGCATGACGCTTTGCCGTGGCGAGGCATCCCTGGGGCAGAACTGACTGGCGGCCTCACCTCGTTCTACTTCCTCTGCCAATTCGAGTCTCTATCAATATGAAACACTGATGTAATTGACACGGAGCATGTATTAATCTTGTTGGAAACATAACTGAAAAGTAATGTTTCTTCAGAACACACATTTTGCTTCATATTCTTGTTCTTTTTTTACTTCCACATCATGTTCATTTTACTTTCCATGTTATGCCTTTTATTGTTTGTAGGCATCATGAAGGAGGCTGATTACGAGCGTATGTAGACCGTTGAATGATGTATGGAAAACGCAGTGAATGTATCGCCTACTTGATGCAAGGCTCACGGTCATAAAGTAGTGCAACGGCGACAAAATAGTTATCGAGCAAATCTTCCCTGTCCAAAAATGGCGGATGCTCGCGTTGTTCTCCTGCGTCAATAGTCCTTGTACAAACCATGTAATTTATTCGTTGGGAGTATCTTTTTGTTCGAGAATCAGACACGACAATGATCAGATGTGTAGAAAGCAAACAGAAGAAATAATGGAAACATAGAAAATTGAATTGAAGTTTAAATATTGTTAATATGAAGGACTGATTTAATTGACAGGAAGCGTGTATTAATCTTGTTTGAAGCATTGTTGTGGTGGTTACATATATTATGAATCGGAAGCTCTAAAAGTCTAATGCCTATGTACGAAGCAACCATCCGAAATGACATGAAACATGTGGTATCAGTTAAAAATTGTGTGCAGGCAAGCAAACTCTGGATTGGATATTGAATAGGAGTAGACTCAATTTGTGCAGAGGCAGTCCCCGGTTCGTTTGAAGCATATGAAAATAGTATCTATTTGCTTACTCAGCAAAAAATTCTTATTCGCTAGGAAGCAATTTTGGAAATTGTAGTGTGGCCTCAATTCCGTGTGAAATAAAATACAAAGTACCCAGTTGCATAAAGAAAATATCCCATGGTTAGGTGGTTAGGACTTAGGAGGGTGGTTGCACCCCCTGGCCAGCAGAGTTCAAATCCTAGGTTTGACACTGTGTGTTGCATTAAAGACAAACTATTCTTTCAGTGAGAGGCGACGTTTCCGTCGACACTGAGGCACCCGTGGTGACTTCGTCAATTTCAAGACCCGATCTGCCGGCTCAGTCTTTCGAAGGTGCTCATAGGGGTAAGATGTGCGTATGTGTGTTCATAGGGGTGAGTGCATGTACGTGTTATGAGCGTCTACGGTTGTACTGTGTTTCTCAAAAAAAAACCTGAAAATGGAAACATAGTTTTGCCATGTTTCAGTAATCCGGGACCATTTTTCAAACATGGAAGCAGAATTAGATAGGACGGAAGCATATACGAAAATGTAGTTACCTAAATATCTGCTTCCTTAGTATCCGGATTATTTTTCTAGAAATCAGCAACTCATGAAAGCTACCGGAACGAAAAGGAAAATAAAAAGGAGAGCAGAATTAGCGGACGTGCATTACAGAAACAATAAATATGGAAGTATGGAATAAGAACAATTAAGACGGAAGCAATCAATCCTCTACAAACTCATGAAATTAGTCGTGGGCTATGTTTGACAATCGTACGGTCCGACGACTTTTGATCCGACGGGTGAACAGTGGTCAGATGGGAAGTCCAAATCCGCATCCGATTCCTAGCGGTGCCTACAAGATTGGCGAAATCTTGAATAGCCAACCCCACACCTCTCCCTCCCTTGATCATTACTTTTGGGATAATGCTCCAGTTATATTTATGCACTACAGGATGCGCCGGCTAGGCCGACGGCTAAAATCCCTCGACGTAGGCCTTTACACCCGCCGCGGCCTAGCGGCCCACGCCCCGAGGCTGTCGTCTTGGCGTAGCCTCGGCGAACTTCTCTCGGTGGAGCAAAAAAATCGTCGGCGTCCGCGATGGTCTAGCCCTCGCGTAAGCTTTGCCGACGTGGCAGGCCCGGTCGGTAGTAGTCGTACGCTGAAAGGCGAGCCCATTACACCATGGCCCACAGGTGTAGCACCCCGGACGTGGTAGTGCGTAAATTGAGTGGTGGTGGTGCGGTCGGGCGCGGAGGGCGGCCAGCGTGGGGCGGGCGACCGTGGCCTCGGCGGCACAGCGCCATGTGACGTTGAACCTCGGGCGCACAGTGTACGTGGTGCAGGTTGGTCGTCCCAGGAAGATAGCTACGCCGACGGCATGGCCCTCGGCATAGGGGTAGCACGTGGCAGGCGCTGGTCGTCCCAGGCAGACAGCTACGCCGACGGCTTGGCCCTCGGCGTAGCCTGTACCATTTGGCACATATCAGGGGCTACGCCAACGGCATGACCCTCGGCGTAGGCCCAGCCCAGATTATTTTTTCCCCAGTTTTGCTGCAGTCTTATTTCTTGCAATATTATTCACAACAATATTGAACATGTATTTCACAAAAATTCAAACAGAATCACATCATTCATACATGTATCAAACAAGATCACATCATTCAAACATGTATCAACATGATCACATCATTCATACATGTATCAACATCGTCACACATGCATAGACAATAAAACCCTACAGCTCTGGAGGAGATGGGGTGTACCCAAGATCTCCCCTGGTGAAAAGAGGCAACCTCCGGCGAGGGTGGTGTCCAGTAGAAGCAGCAGAAGAACCATCTCGCGAGGTAGTAGGAGAAGTGTCGGGGTGAGGATCGGGAGAACCACCAACAGAATGGCCAGGAGAAGGACCATTGTCATGAAGCGGTGTGATCTGACGCCCATCCGGCGAGGCATGGCCAAAGTGCTGGTTCCTAGAAGCTCCCGTTCCTTACATGTTGCCTACATGTTAGCAACTTGCGAGGCAAAGTAAAACAATAACCAGTAGGCTAGCAAAGAACTTACCGGTGTCGATGCGTAGTATGTCCTAGCGAAACTGTCCCTCGATGGCATGCATGGCGGCTGCCCCGGCATGGGAGGCACAGGCCCTAAATCCGTATTCTGTCCAGTTTGAATATTCATCAACATCGCCTGCCAGATAGTTTAGATGTCAGGCCGTAATACAACAAACTAGGGGAAGTGGGACTTGTATCTTTTGCAAAAATAAAGGTTTAAACTTATATTTACGTATTGCATGTTGTTCGCATTCGCCTCGACATCTTGAAAGGCCACCGATATTCATCATGCATCGTAGGGCCCTCGAGGCATCGTAGAGGTCCTCAAATCGAGCTATAATTTCAAATACAAGGAATCTCGCCAGCTTAGCCATGCAGAAACAAAAGTCATAAAGATGATGAAAATGAGTAAAACTTACATCATCTCCGGAGGTGGATTGACGAGGCTGCTTCACGGTATGATAGGGGCCGTCGGGGTGGGTAGCCTTGAGACGCGTGAAGCTCGTGGTGAGGGTAGGCTTGACCTTCTTATTCAGAATCTTGAGACGTCCATGCTCCAACTGCGCTCCGACAGACCAACGACTTCGTCGATCTCCGCGTGAATGGGGTCATCCACATGGGGTGATGAGCCTTCACCATCGTGCTTGTAGTTCGCCAAGTTGTTACGGGCGGTCGTAGTACTTTCGGGTAACAAGGGCTGAGGCTGCGAGGAATCGGGCTTCTTCGCGCATCATCTCATAGACGGCGACGTCATGAATCACCTCTCCGGGTTGTGCCTCGGCCACCTGCATCGCGGAAAGAAATATTATGCATATGAAGTACGAACATGACGAGAAATAAATGTAGGTCGTTCCATGTATATACATACCACCTTCCCTTGAAGCGGTCAAGTTGCGGTTTGAGCCACCAAAGTTCCCCACCTCGTCCTAACCATCGCCTTCTTCGCGCCCGCCTCCCGACAGGCTGCAAACTCGGCTTCTCTTCTCTGAGCCACCTCGTCCTAACCAGCTCCTCCCATGCGAAGTCGATGCGCTCAGCCCAATCGGGACAACTGAAATCGCAATACTCAACTCTGCATAATGCAATGGCAACTTAGCAGCAATGTAGAATCTCATTGACATTTTACTCACCGACATGTACTCTTTCAAGGGCGTCATGGTTACTATTTTTCTTCTTACCGACAATGTCTTCCTTCCTGATCCTCACGCCCTTGTCGGCCCAGAAGTGACTAGCGGCCGTGACCTTCTGGTTGTACCACACTTGGGGTGTCAACTTCACACAAGCCCCAAGCAAAGTCCTATCCGCCTTCTCCTGGTCCTCCTCAGCCACACGATAAAAGCACTTCAATCATGCATAAAAAACAATTGTAAGAGTCATGAGTTAGCACGGTGGGGTCATCAAGTATTAACTCGAGAAATATGCCTTACCCAAAACTTGGTGATGACAGACTCAGTGCCAGAAATCCGGGACAGGTAGTGCGTAGTCAGCCCAAGCATTGCCGAACGAATCCCAGCAGTCCGGGTAGTCCGCCTAAGTAGTAGCTAGCCTCCGACACCATCGGCTATGTAATGATACCGCCGCCGTAATTCTAATCCTCCAACCACCTGTTTAGGAAGGCGAGGCTTGGTCCCCGGAGGAAATGTCCAATTGCTGCACAATAATAAACATTAGTACACATGCCAAATTATTTATGACCAATATGAAATTACATATTTTAAATTGCAAAATTAGTACACTTACTCAAGGCCATCTGGAATAATAAGGGCTTTCGCCTCCTGAGTCCTAGGCTCTAACCTCTCCTCAGGGACTCCCGATTCCCCACGATTCCGCAATTTCTTCGGCGGCACCAACTCATAGCTAGTGTCAGCCCCCGCCTCCGCCTCGTCTATAGACTCCGTCTCGGTCTCCGCCTCCCTCTCGGTCTCTGGCTCCGCCTCGTCCCCAAAAGGTTGCTCTGTCAGGAAGAACTCATGAGCCACGTCGCCAGAAGCGGAGGGTGGTGGGTCAAAGTCCACGCCTCCTCCCCTGCCACCTCGTCCTCGTCCTCCTCCTCGACCTCGACCTCGACCTCATCCTCCTCCCGCACCAGCAAGATCAGGGTAACGCGGATTGGGATTTGGCTGTCTCCCACTCCGTATTTTTCTTCGCTTGTTTCAACCATTAAGCAAGGACGAAGAGCTTGCCTTGCCGCTGCTCATATTTTTCAATCACCTGCATTGAATAAGAGAAAATAGTTAAGCACAAATACATAATAAAATGTATACACAAAGCATAAAGGCATAATGCAATTAAGAAAACAATTAAGTACAAAGACATAATAAATACTCACTATCATTCTGATTCTCATTCTCACTATCACTATCACTATCTTTTGAGTAGAAAGCTGGATTCTCATCGAAGGGTGGAGGCTCATCATCGTTGTCATTCTCTGTATGGAACTTCTCGAGCATATCTATATCATGTAGATTCACCACCTCCCCGTTTGAAGCTTCTGCATCGTTCCCAAGGTCCTCCAAGATCAACCGGTTCTAAATCAAAGTACCGATGTCCTCTTGCTAAAAAAATTCCCCCCTCTACTTTGAGGGTTAATGTTGTTGTAAAATTTCCTCGTGCTGTAGTTAATGTTGTGTTACAATCGTCCCTCGAGGGAATCGGTAGGTTACCATGTGGCGATACGAACACGACTTCCCTGGAGTTCGCTCGCATGGGTAGGGCAAAGAATAAACTTGGTTGGCTTGGTGAGCAACAACAAAGACGTCGGCTCCGCTATAGGTGGTTGAAGGCCTAACTTCAACTAACCCAATGGAAGTGGTACTTTAGTCCAGTCCACCTTGGGTAAGGTGGCACTTGAACACAACAAGATTGAGTTAGACGTTAAATGCGATTGAAGGTCATACAGTATACATTCTCTAACGCCCGTAGTAATCAAGGAATCGGCTCCTCTGGTGAAGACCCGGATGTTACCTTTTGCATTACGGTCAAAAGTGCGTCCTTGTATGGAAGCGATACCCATTCACATCATACTTCTCATACTTCATGACGTCACGGTTACAACCTTGGGAAACACATTTCAGCTCTGACATCTCAACATTGGGATCAGCTCCCTCTGAGTTTGTTTTCGTTCATTGAATTCGTGGAATAAGAGAGACAAGTCACATATTGCAAGGTAAGAGGGACAGGTTAGAAATTACTTTTTCCATGAACCAGGACATAAAGTTTTTTTATTTCCAGGAGCACCCTCTTTCAGTAGAGTGTCCAACTCCATGGGAGAGGGATCCGTCGGTCCCGACCACTGTTCATCCGTGAAGTTGTTAAGGAGAAAATAAGCATTAGACGGAGAACGAGTTACTAGCTGCATAGAGCATTAGACCGAGAAAATAAGAAGTTGTTCACCATTTTACCTAAAGAAATCGACCACTTCCTTCATGTTCATAAGCACATAGAGCATTATGCAATCCTTCTCTTCCTTCGGCAAGCTATATTTTAGTCCTTTACCGGCCTTGCCACCGGGAAGTTGGAATAGTTCGAGCTTGGGGTCATTCTTGGGCAGGTCGACATTGTAACGAGATACCGGGTTATGCATAGTGGGAACATCATCGGGCCAGTAGGTTGTCGCGGTGTCTGCCATCTCCCGAAGGCATGTTGCTTCAGCTATGCATGCTTCAATCTTAGCTTTGTTTCCAGTTATCTTTCAAATATACTTAAACTCTCTCTCAATACAAAACTGCCAACAAAATTGCACCGGGCCCCCCAAGAGTGCCTCGTTCGCGAGGTGCACAATGAGATGTGCCATCGGAGTAAAGAAGCCTGGCGGAAAGATCATCTCCAAATTGCATAGCAAATCCGGCACCTGAACTTGTAGCTTCTCAATAACCAGAGGACATATCTGCTTAGCACAGAGCATGCGGAAGAAATGGCTCAACTCTGCAAGCACTCGCCAGACTTTCTTGGGGAGATACCCTCGAACCATCATCACACCGCTCAATCCATATATGATAGTCGTGACTCTTGAGCGGTGACTTGTCCCACAAAGAGATTGACTCCTTACTTATATTTGAACAATAACCATCGTGGAACATCATGACATATTTGAGCCACCTGAATGACTCCTTCTTTGACATTATCAAGGCAGTAGTTGGCATGCGGCTTCAACCAATTCTTTCGACGGACAGTAGGAGACTGCATGTGTAATCTCTTCCTATCACAAAGCTTCTCAACATCGACTCTAGCCTTGACATTATCCTTTGACTTTCCAGGAATGTTTAGGACTGTGTGAAAAAGGGACTCCCTGACATTCTTTTCGGTGTGCATCACATCGATGTTATGGGGAAGTTCAAGGTCCTTGTAATACACAAGATTCGTTAAGGCTGCCACATGAGTCCAGTTGTGCGTTACACCATATCCCACAAATAGATGGCCAGTTCCTGGTGCCACAGGCACGAGAGCACGTATCTCGGCATCAACAACTGAACCATCGAACTTTGGTACCTCTTTTACTTCATGCACAACTTTGCCCTTCTTGAAGTTCTTCTTGTATTCTCTGAACGGATGCTTTCTTTTGAGGTACTGTCGATTCGTGTCAAACGCAGCATATTTGCGACCCGACTTTAGCCAAAGAAACTCAAGTCGGTGCCTGCACACTGGGCATGGCCACTTATCAGCTGTACACCATCCGCACGTTAGGGCGTACCCGGGCATGTCATGCATGGTATACTGCAACCAAACTTTCATCAAGAAGTTTCTCTTCGATGCTCGGTCGTATGTCAACGTCCCGTGTATCCAGGAGTGGTTCAAATCATCCACAATCGGTTGCATGTAGACACTCAAAATTTTCCCCGGGTACTCGGGCCCTGGAATGATCAACGACAGAAACATGGTCTTCCGTTGCATTAATACTCCGGGGGGAGATTGAGCGGAATAACAAACACCGACCATCAGCTGTATGCGGCCGTCGACAAACCATATGGGTTGAAGCCATCTATTGCTATCGCAATTCTGACATTCCGAGCCTCTTCTGCCCACCGGGGGTATTTGTCATCGAAGTTCTTCCATGCCTTACCATCAGACGGATGTCCCATCTTCTTCTGTCCGTGCTCGTCCTCATATCTCTTCCCCTTCTTGTGCCACGTCATTTGTTTGGCAGTCTCCTCGCTCAAGTAAAGCCGCTGGATTCTTTTTATGAATGGGAGATACCGAAGAATCTTTAGAGCGACATTCGACTGCCTCATTTGACCGTCCTTCCCCTTTACCTCATCATACCTAGAGGCCCCACAAATGGAGCAGTACTTGTCATCCGCAAACTGTTTCCAAAACAAAAGGCAACCTTTTGGACAACAATCTATCTTTTCATAATCCATGTTCAGCTCCTTCATGAGTTTCTTCGTTTCGTAAAAGGTTTTAGGCAGACAATGCCCTTTGGGCAACATGTTACCACATGTTCTCAGATTAGCTTTAAAATGAGTGGCGGAGTAATGGCACTTGTCGGCTAGACACTGAGAGGTGGCATCGAGCTGAGAAATCTTTGCACCCTCGTACAGAGGCCTCTTAGCCGCGGCCATCATATCAAGGAAGGCCTTCGCGTTGGCTCATCCGGTTCAGCGTTCCTTCCTCTGGTTCTGGTGGTTCCTCCCGTCGAGGTGGCAAATCCGGCTGGTCGGCATCGATGAGATCATCTAGCCAGTTTCTAATCCCATCGTGCTCATTGCCATTGAGCCGCTGATGCATCACCTCACCTCTGTCACATTCGTACCGAGCAAAGTCGACTTGCGTGACATAGTTAGACATGTACCCATATTGCAGAAGGTGTTTATACATGTCATCCTTTCCCTGACGATGACGCTTAGTGCAATGAGCGCAGGGACAAAGTGCCCGAACCATTGCCTTCGAACCACGCGGTAACTCATTCACTAACAAATGAGTGTTCCGTACCCAATCGTCTGTTTTATTAGTCGCACTAATTAATTCCAGTACATCCACCCATTATCAGCCATCCTCTTCTGCTTTGCTGGGAGCCAAACAACAAATATAACATTTTATATCAAACATGAGATTAAATGCTTCATATTTTTACGCATTCATCAACCTACATGTCTAATAGGAAAATAGGGTCCTAACCAGCCACCGGATCCGTAGATTGGGTAAGTTCTCCCTGGCTCTACCCCGATCCGAAGTTCGGCAGAACAGCAGCACCTCCCGCTGCTCTCCTGACATCGCCTCGACAAAAAGCCAAGAGGATGTGCATCCGGAGAACAACGAGGAGGCGTCACCGAAATCCTGTCTCGAATCGAGGTAGAGCCAGGGAGAACCATACCCAACTACGAATCCGCGACTGCCCGATAAAAGCCGTAAGCGCTACGGTTCAAAATATGCGAGACCACTAATACATATTAAGTCGCGTAACGCTTACGGACGGGATGACGCCTAGGTGACGCGACAGACTTGGTGATCTAGACACGAAAATAAACCTAGGTACAAGAGAGGCGAACGGATTCTCACCCTCGAAGCGTGATCAAATCGTCGAAGATGATCCGGGACCCTGCCGTCGAAACACTCCCCCCGCTCACCCTCCGGTAACTGCAAAAAACATGAACAAATGGTTAAATATGCAACATCTATTTAGCAAAATTCCTAGTGCAAAACCCTAGTGCAAAATTCCTTTTTTAGCATATATGTGACAAACACTAGTGCAAAATACGATATGATCTACAATCAACTTCCGTTCAAGAAAAAAAAATACGATCCACTAAGAAAAATCCGATCCACTAATATGGCTTTATTGTGTGTAGTAACTCAAATTCCTACCTTGCAACTTAAACTCAATGCCAATAATTTAGTATGTCCTGAGTCTTTTTGCCTTACTGAAATGAGAGCACTTCAAATATTGCCAATGCATCCACTGCATACAAGAGCACTTCAAGATGCTACCATCACATCTTACGAATTTGACTCAATTATCCCAAAATAGCAAGTGTAATTGTCCATTACTTGATTTGTATGTCCATGCTGATGTAATCTTACACAAGGTGTACTCTGCTTAGATGTCAGTGTGGTAAGTCCTTATGCATTGTTTAACACCGTAAATTATATTGGTTCACACAGAATAAACACTTATTGTTTTAGACTAATTGCAGGACCAAGACTATATTCAGACAACTAACTTTAGGTATTGATAGTTACAAACATTCCCTGCTCAAAATTTGCATGCAAACCTGGCAGATCTGGAGGAGGACGGCCGGCAGCGTGGGGCTGGGCGCAGCAGGTGGGGCGGTCGGGCAGCAGCGAGCAGCGGTCGGGCAAGCAGCGCTGGTCAAGCAGCGGCGGCAGACGCATGGCGCGGGCCAGGCGGAAGCTCGGGTGGAGGGGCGATGGCCTGGGTGGAGGAAGGGGCGGGATTGGCGGCGCCGGCTCGGCTCAGCGAGGGAGGGAGGGAGGGAGTGGTGGCGGGCGGGAGGGCTGGTCGGGAGGCGTGGCGGTATGCGGTGGAGGGAGGAGGGAGGGAGTGCATGACGGAGGGCTGTCTCGAGAAGGGCGGGCCAGGCAGGGCGTGGTGGCAGCGATGGGGAGGGAGGTGAGCAGTGGCGGTGGCGGGGGTGAGGTTGAGTGGAGGAGAAGATAGGCAGGGGAGGGAGGGCGGCCTTGACACTTGTCCACGGATCGCATGCCGACAGGCAGTCACGACAATTCACCTACTCCACGCTGGGCCCGGTCGACGCTGCTCTACGCCGACGGCCAGGATACGCCGAGGGCAAAGCCGTCGGCGTAGCTAGTTTTTTTTTAATTTTTTAGTATTAGTACATACATTTACTAAGAAACTATAATATATAACAAATTATAATATATTATTTGGTCTCTACTAATACAGAAGAAACTATAGTATATTATTACTATATACGCCGACGGCCCGGAGCACAGTTTGCCGCGGAACCCTGATCTGTGGGCCTCGGATCGTCTACCCTCATAGACGTTCCTCTGACAGGGGTAGCCCGGCGTATCTCTCTTGTTTTGTGTTTGTTTAGGTCATATGATGATGTAAAACCATGTTGGTTCACAAGGTGCGGCAGTATTCTACCCGGTTTCACCGGAACGGGGAGTTTCCCCCTTATATAAGTCCAGAACCTTCCCTTTTAGGTTACAGCACATGCATGCGAAGAGAGACACATCCACCCGGGGACTAGGTTTTGCATGTTTCAACACAACACAACACCTCCATGCATGTGCTAGGGCCACATGCAAGTTCTTGAGGGTTTTCTACGCCCCAGAGCGCAGTTTGCCACGGAACCCTGATCTGTGGGCCTCGGATCGTCTACCCCCCTAGACGTTCCTCTCACAGGGGTATCCCGGCATAGCTCTCTCTTGTTTTGTGTTTGTTTAGGTCATATGATGATGTAAAACCATGTTGGTTCACAAGGTGCGGCAGTATCCTACCCGGTTTCACCGGAACGGAGAGTTTCCCCCTTATATAAGTCTAGAACCATCCCTTTTAGGTTACAGCGCATGCATTCGAAGGGGGACACATCCACCCGGGGACTAGGTTTTGCATGTTTCAACACAACACAACACCTCCATGCATGTGCTAGGGCCACATGCAAGTTCTTAATGGTTTCTACGCCCCGGAGCGCGGTTTGCCGCGGAACCCTGATATGTGGGCCTCGGATCGTCTACCCCCCTAGACGCTCCTCTGACAGGGGTAACCCGGCGTATACCTCTCTTGTTTTGTGTTTGTTTAGGTTATATGATGATGTAAAACCATGTTGGTTCACAAGGTGTGGCAGTATCCTACCCGGTTTCACCGGAACGGGGAGTTTCCCCCTTATATAAGTCCAGAACCTTCCCTTTTAGGTTATAGCGCATGCATGCGAAGGGGGACATATCCACCCGGGGACTAGGTTTTGCATGTTTCAACACAACACCACACATCCATGCATGTGCTAGGGCCACATGCAAGTTCTTGAGGGTTTCCTACGCCCCGGAGCGTGGTTTGCCGCGGAACCCTGATCTGTGGACCTCGGATCGTCTACCCCCCTAGACGTTCCTCTGGCAGGGGTACCCCAGCGTAGCTCTCTCTTGTTTTGTGTTTGTTTAGGTCATATGATGATGTAAAACCATGTTGGTTCACAAGGTGCGGCAGTATCCTACCCGGTTTCACCGGAACAGGGACTTTCCCCCTTATATAAGTCCAGAACCTTCCCTGTTAGGATACAGCGCATGCATGCAAAGGGGGACACATCCACCCGGGGACTAAGTTTTGCATGTTTCAACACAACACAACACCTCCATGCATGTGCTAGGGCCACATGCAAGTTCTTGAGGGTTTCCTACGCCCCAGAGCACGGTTTGCCACGGAACCCTGATCTGTGGGCCTCGGATCGTCTACCCCCCTAGACGTTCCTCTCACAGGGGTATCCCGGCGTAGCTCTCTCTTGTTTTGTGTTTGTTTAGGTCATATGATGATGTAAAACCATGTTGGTTCACAAGGTGCGGCAGTATCCTACCCGGTTTAACCGGAACGGGGAGTTTCCCCCTTATATAAGTCCAGAACCATCCCTTTTAGGTTACAGCGCATGCATGCGGAGGGGGACACATCCATGCAACCCGGGGACTAGGTTTTGCATTTTTAAACACAACACCACACCTTCATGCATGTGCTAGGGCCACATGCAAGTTCTTAAGGGTTTCCTACGCCCCGGAGCGTGGTTTGCCGCGGAACCCTGATATGTGGGCCTCGGATCGTCTACCCCCTAGACGTTCCTCTGATAGGGGTAGCCCGGCGTAGCTCTCTCTTGTTTTGTTTTTGTTTAGGTCATATGATGATGTAAAACCATGTTGGTTCACAAGGTGTGGCAGTATCCTACCCGGTTTCACCGGAACGGGGAGTTTCCCCCTTATATAAGTCTAGAACCTTCCCTTTTAGGTTACAGCGCATGCATGCGAAGGGGGACACATCCACAAGGGGACTAGGTTTTGCATGTTTAAACACAACACCACACCTTCATGCATGTGCTAGGGCCACATGCAAGTTCTTGAGGGTTTCATACGCCCCGGAGCACGGTTTGCCGCGGAACCCTGATCTGTGGGCCTCAGATCGTCTACCCCCTTAGACGTTCCTCTGACAGGGGTAGCCCGGCGTAGCTCTCTCTTGTTTTGTGTTTGTTTAGGTCATATGATGATGTAAAACCATGTTGGTTCACAAGGTGCGGCAGTACCCTACCCGGTTTCACCAGAACAGGGAGTTTCCCCCTTATATAAGTCCAGAACCATCCCTTTTAGGTTACAGCGTATGCATGCGAAGGGGACACATCCATGCACTCGGGGACTAGGTTTTGCAAGTTTCAACACAA
Organism: Avena insularis; assembly: GCA_023614405.1. NCBI lineage: Eukaryota > Viridiplantae > Streptophyta > Magnoliopsida > Poales > Poaceae > Avena > Avena insularis. The sequence continues at coordinate 458,197,418 of CM042696.1, read as the reverse complement.
CACCACACCTCCATGCATGTGCTAGGGTCACATGCAAGTTCTTGAGGGTTTTCTACGCCCCAACGCACGGTTTGCCACGGAACCCTGATCTGTGGGCCTCGGATTGTCTACCCCCCTAGACGTTCCTCTCACAGGGATATCCCGGCGTAGCTCTCTCTTGTTTTGTGTTTGTTTTGGTCATATGATGATGTAACTCCATGTTGGTTCACAAGGTGCGGCAGTATCCTACCCGGTTTAACCAGAACGGGGAGTTTCCCCCTTATATAAGTCCAGAACCATCCCTTTTAGGTTACAGCGCATGCATGCGAAGGGGGACACATCCATGCAACCCGGGGACTAGGTTTTGCATTTTTCAACACACCACCACACCTCCATGCATGTGCTAGGGCCACATGCAAGTTCTTAAGGGTTTCCTACGCCCCGGAGCGCGGTTTGCGGCGGAACCCTGATATGTGGGCCTCAGATCATCTACCCCATTAGACGTTCCTCTGACAGGGGTAGCCCGGCGTAGATCTCTCTTGTTTTGTGTTTGTTTAGGTCATATCATGATATAAAACCATGTTGGTTCACAAGGTGCGGCAGTATCCTACCCGGTTTCAACAGAACGGGGAGTTTCCCCCTTATATAAGTCCAGAACCTTCCCTTTTAGGTTACAGCGCATGCATGCGAAGGGGGACACATCCACCCGGGGACTAGGTTTTGCATGTTTCAACACAACACAACACCTCCATGCATGTGCTAGGGCCACATGCAAGTTCTTGAGGGTTTCCTACGCCCCAGAGCGCGGTTTACCACGGAACCCTGATCTATGGGCCTCGGATCGTCTACCGCCCTAGACGTTCCTCTCACAGAGGTATCCCGGCGTAGCTCTCTCTTGTTTTGTGTTTGTTTAGGTCATATGATGATGTAAAACCATGTTGGTTCACAAGGTGCGGCAGTATCCTACCCGGTTTCACCGGAACAGGGAGTTTCCCCCTTATATAAGTCCAGGACCATCCCTTTTAGGTTACAGCGCATGCATGCGAAGGGGGACACATCCATGCAACCCGGGGACTAGGTTTTGCATTTTTCAACACAACACCACACCTCCATGCATGTGCTAGGTCCACATGCAAGTTCTTAAGGGTTTCCCTCGCCTGGGCGCGGTTTGCTGCATGGAACCTCGATGTGGGCCTTGATCATCTACCTCCTAGACGCTCCTCGGTGGGTAGCCAGTAGCTCTCTCTTGTTTTGTGTTTTTTAGGTCATATGATGATGTAAAACCATGTTGGTTCACAAGGTGCGGCAGTATCTTACCCGGTTTCACCGGAACGGGGAGTTTCCCCCTTATATAAGTCTAGAACCTTCCCTTTTAGGTTACAGCGCATGCATGCAAAGGGGGACACATCCACCCGGGGACTAGGTTTTGCATGTTTCAACACAACACCACACCTCCATGCATGTGCTAGGGCCACATGCAAGTTCTTGAGGGTTTCCTATGCCCCGGAGCGTGGTTTGCCGCGGAACCCTAATCTGTGGGCCACGGATCGTCTACCCCCCTAGACATTCCTCTGGCAGGGGTAGCCCGACGTAGCTCTCTCTTGTTTTGTGTTTGTTTAGGTCATATGATGATGTAAAACCATGTTGGTTCACAAGGTGCGGCAGTATCCTACCCGGTTTCACCGGAACTAGGAGTTTCCCCCTTATATAAGTCCAGAACCTTCCCTTTTAGGTTACAGCGCATGCATGCGAAGGGGGACACATCCACCCGGGGACTAGGTTTTGCATGTTTCAACACAACACAACACCTCCATGCATGTGCCAGGGCCACATGCAAGTTCTTGAGGGTTTCCTACGCCCCAGAGCGCGGTTTGCCACGGAACCCTGATCTGCGGGCCTCGGATCGTCTACCCCCCTAGACGTTCCTCTCACAGGGGTATCCCGACGTAGCTCTATCTTGTTTTGTGTTTGTTTAGGTCATATGATGATGTAAAACCATGTTGGTTCACAAGGTGCGACAGTATCCTACCCGGTTTCACCGGAACGGGGAGTTTCCCCCTTATATAAGTCTAGAATCTTCCCTTTTAGGTTACAGCGCATGCATGCGAATGGGGACACATCCATGCAACCCGGGGACTAGGTTTTGCATGTTTCAAAACAACACCACACCTCCATGCATGTGCTAGGGCCACATGCAAGTTCTTAAGGGTTTCCTACGCCCTGGAGCGCCTTGTTTGCATGGAACTCGATCTGTGGGCCTCGGATCGTCTACCCCCTAGTGATAAGGATTGAATCTCTGAACAACTTCACTAAAAGTGTGATATATAAATTTCACACACATGTGATAATAACACTTACAAACATGCAAATTTCTCAAGGTGTGAGAAGATTTGACATTTCATGTGGGCGTGGAGACTATTATTTGGAGGCTACGAATCCGTCCAATTGATAAAATAGAACCTAAATAATTGATACTAATAAATAAATACAAATATAAAATAAATTTATAATTGGGTGGAAAAAATTAAAAAAAATGTACGGCGGTACGCCGACGGTCACCCTCGGCGTATTGATGGCGCCGTTAGGGATCCGTCCCGGCCAGGCCAGCAAGTGCCACGCGGACACCCCGTACGCCGAAGGCCTATGTACGCCGAGGGCCACCGTCGGCGTATCGGTGGCTAGGCCGACGGCGAGGCTACGCCGAGGGCTCGAAGCGGGCTGGCTGCCGGTTACGCCAAGGCCCCGACAATTGGCCGTCGAGCGTGGCCACATGCACCGCGGCATTCCTGTAGTGATGTCTACCACTTGGCCAGAAATCCAAACACTTCGTGTGTGACTTCCATTGATGAGATTAGGTCCCTCACCAACAACTCTCAGCTTTGTACAGTAAATATATTGACAATGTTCCCCTCCTCCACCGTTGAACTACATGTCTAGCCAGAGAAGGGATCTAGCATATATACATACATACTATATCTGTAGCTCTATCATCTCGCTTATTGCTCAGTGATACACAATTCTAGTTAGTTAGGAATGGGAGGTATCCAGAAATTCTCTAGACTGCATGTCTTAAACGATGCAAGACCACTGTTTTTACAATGTTCAAAATCATACTGTGCATCTACAAGATGTCAGAGTCTACCCGCGAGGGAGTTGAACCAATCTGAAATGAAAAATATGGGAAGCTAGTTCAATTGTTCCATGAGCACCAATTTGTTTTAATGGCTGGTTCAAGGGTTTCTTAACTGCTAAAAACAGGTTGCATCCCTTCCAACAAGCGCTGCGCTAGTCGGATATGACTAATACTATAACCACACTAGATTCCTCTAACCTCTCACATTCAGTGGTAATCAGTCTGAACAACCTTCCAACCACCAAATTCAACTCCACACATCCTCCTCCTCGATCTCATGGAAAACTACCCCCTTCTCTTCCACTTCCTCCCCCTCGATCTGCTTTCTCACATGACTAGCTAGGTTGGAATGTGTTGAGCCTTCCTCTGTCATTATTAACTTTGCATGAGGCTCAATGACAATACACTAGGTCAGGATGAGAGACCTCAGAAACTAACCCTCAATGCTCGGCAGCTCAATGCTTATTAGAACAACACTCTTGCGCCAGATGACACTTCAGGTCAACTTATAAAAGTGTGTATGGCTCAAGAGTTCAAAGAAAAAGTATCCAGTGGTATCGAAAATTCTCATGGAATGAGATAAGCTGATTAAGTCGAGTGGATTGTGTTAGCTTTGCGACAAGTAAAAATAACGAAGAAAGAAAATAAAATCGTAGCAAGGGGGACACCGATTTAACGTGGAAAACCCTCTCCAACAAAGAGACGGAAAAACCACGGGCGCCAGCCAACAAAACTTCACTATAACGGGGATTGTTTACACAACGCCGGAGACTTCACAGATGCAACTTATCCCAGCCGGCGGCTTACAAGAAGTATAAGTATATATACTTATCCCAGTCGGCGGCTTACAAGAAGCCTCCGGTGACGGGCCTCGCTCCGCTCCGTCAGAAGTTGGCCTCTACTTTGTAGAATTTGGATCAACATATAACAAACTCCACCTTGAGACAAATTCCTTCTTGTAGCATCAATAGTAATCATCTCCCTGAACAAACAAAGAAAACACTTTCGGCGCCAACAACCACTTGGGCTAAGTAGTTATACCAACTAAGCTTGAGCATAGCTCAAACTTAGCAACAGAAACAGGCTTTGTCATCATATCAGCAGGATTATCATGAGTGCTTATCTTTCATACCTTCAGTGTACCTTGTGCAACAACATCATGAACATAATGGTACTTCATATCAATGTGCTTTGTTCTCTTATGGAACATCTGATCCTTAGTAAGGTAAATAACACTTTGACAGTCACATAACAGGTTAATGCAAGAATCATCCTGACAAAGCTCAGCATACAAACCTTTCAACCAAACAGACTCTTTGCAAGCTTCAGCAACAGCCATATATTCTGCTTCGGTTGTAGATAGAGCAACAACTGGTTGCAGCGTTGCCTTCCAACTCATGGCACATCCACCTACCATGAACACATAACCTGTGAGGGACCTCCTCTTATCCAAGTCGGCAGCAAAATCTGAATCCACATAGCCTGCGAGTTCCTCACCAGTCTTGCCAAACTTCAAGAGAGCATTCGATGTGCCACGGAGGTACCTGAAAATCCACTAAACAACTTTTCAATGTTCTTTACCAGGATTAGCCATGTAACGACTCACCAAACTCATAGCATATGATAAATCAGGGCGAGAGCAAACCATGGCATACATCAAGGAACCAACATCACTAGAATAAGGAACTCGAGACATGTACTCAATATCTTCATTAGAACTAGGACATTGCAATGTTGACAATTTAAAGTGAGGAGCAACAGGAGTACTAACTGACTTTGCATCATGCATATTAAAACGTTGAAGAACTTTCTCAACGTAAGTTTGCTGACTAAGAAACAACAACCTAGATTTTCTGTCCCGTTTAATTTCCATACCTAGGATTTTCTTAGCAGCACCAAGATCTTTCATCTCAAATTCACTACTTAGGTGTGCCTTCAAAGTAGTGATTTCTTTCATGCTCTTGGCAGCAATTAACATATCATCAACATATAACAACAAGTAAATAGGTGATCCATTAACAAACTTTATGTAAACACAGCTATCAAACTGAGACCTCTTAAAACCTTGTGAGATCATAAATGAATCAAACCTTTTGTACCACTGTCTTGGAGATTGCTTCAAACCATAGAGCGATCTCTTCAATTTGCACACAAAATCCTCTTTTCCAGGAACTATGAACCCTTCAGGTTGGTCCATGTAAATCTCCTCCTCCAGTTCACCATGCAGAAAAGCAGTCTTTACATCTACCTGCTCAAGCTCAAGATCATGCATAGCAACAATACCAAAGAAAGTACGAATAGAGCTATGCTTCACAACCAGAGAGAAAACATCATTATAGTCAATACCTGGAATCTGACTGAAACCTTTTGCTACTAACCTTGCCTTAAACCTTGGAGGCTCATTAGGAGACAAACCTTCCTTTCTCTTGTATATCCACTTACAGCGGATGGCCTTCTTCTGTTTAGGCAAGCATACATCTTCCCATGTGCCATTCTTATCAAGCGATTACATCTCTTCTTGCATAGAAGAAACCCACTTCTCGCGGTCAATGGATGCAACAGCCTCATTGTATGTAGCAGCTTCAGTATCATGCTCCACCTATTCAGCACAACTCAGAGCATAATGAGCAAGATTACACTCTTCAATCAAACGACGAGGTGGAACTATGTTACGCCTCGGTCTATCAGCAGCAATAGATTCCTGTGGCTGCTGCAAAAACAAGTAAGCTGAACAACATCATCATCAATATTTTCCTCATGAGTATCATCAACAATAGCATTATTATCAACAGTTTTCTGCAGGTGCTCCACCTGCACATGAACTCCCTCCTCTCCAATGGCAACAGGAGAGGGATCTGATGACAAGCTGTCATGATACATAACGGATTCATTGAAAACAACATTTCTACTCAACAAAATCCTTTTAGTTTCAGGATGCCATAATTTATATGCCTTAACTCCTGAACCATAACCAAGGAATATGCAGTTTACAGCTCTAGGCTCTAACTTTCCATTATCAACATGAGCATAAGCAGTGCAACCAAAAACTCTCAACTGTGAATAATTAGCAGGCGAACCTGACCACACCTCAATAGGAGTTTTCTTCTCAAGTGGAATAGAAGGTGACCTGTTGATGAGGTAGCACGCTGTGTTGGCTGCTTCAGCCTAGAAATGTCTATGCATACCTACATTGGACAACATACAGCGAGCCCTCGAGATGATGGTTCTGTTTATGCGCTCAACCACGCCATTCTGCTGAGTGTAAGGGATGGTGTGGTGCCTGATCATACCATCATGACTGCAAAACTCCTCAAACTCATTAGAACAGAATTCCATACCATTTTCAGTACGTAGTACCTTTACCTTCTTTTCAGTTTGCTTTTCTACCATAACTTTCCACTTCTTAAAAGCATCAAAAACATCTGATTTATATTTTAGAAAATATGGCCACACTTTTCTTGAGTAGTCATCAATAATAGTAAGCATGTAATTAGCACCACCAATAGATGTCTTACGGGAAGGCCCCCATACATCAGCCTCAATCTTGCTGGTATGAACGGAAGCATTGAATTTAACTCTTTTATGCTTACCAAAAACGCAGTGCTCACAGAACTCAATCTTACCCAAGTTGCAACCATCAATCAGCTCTCTCTTAACCAACTCTGCCATGCCATGTTCACTCATATGCCCAAGACGCATATGCTCTGATACCACTTGTTAGCTTTGCGACAAGTAAATAACGAAGAACGAAAATAAAATCACAGCAATACTAGGCAAAGTGCTACCTCTAAGAACATATAACTTAGCAGAATTCATATCACCTATCATGTGAATAAGAGAACCTTTTGATACCTTTAACAACCTACGCCCACCGGCGTACTTGTATCCATCAACGTCCATGGTACTCAGGGAGATCAAATTTCTGGCCATGCTTGGTATGTACTTTACCTCATCCAACGTACGCGTCACACCATCATGTGTCTTGATCTTAACAGATCCAACTCCGACAATATGGCATGGGTTGTCATTCCCCACACGTACAAAATCTCCAGTCTGCACAGACTCATATGAACTAAACCAATCTTTGTTACAGCAAATATGAAACGAACATGCAGTATCAAGTATCCATTCATCATCACGAGAAGCACAAGCAGAAAAAACAGCTAAACATTCACCGTCAGAACTATCACGAAAACAAAGAGCCTTACCATTACCTTGATCCTTATCTTTCGGTTGGTAAGTACCGTTCCTTTTCTCCTTATTCTGCAGCTTCCAACAATCATCAATAACATAATTAGATTTCTTACAATTCCTGTAGAACTTGTTCTTTCCCTTGGACTTCGAACGACTTCTGCCGTCTTTGCTCTTATCTCGGTTGCCATGGTTGTTAAATCTCTGCTCGGTCCTGCCATGAACCCGCACAACTTCAGCCTTGGAAGACGCCCCATCTGCCTACACCATAGATTTCATCTTTTCCCTCTGTTTGAGGGCATCTTGCACTTCATCAAGGGTTATCTTATCACGGCTCAACAACATTGTATCACTAAAGTGAGTATAAGAACTAGGCAGCGAGCATAAGAGTAATAGGGCTAGATCCTCATCATCATATTTTACTTCCATAGATTGCAAATCAGAAATAATCTCTCTACTGATGTATGGGGGCCACTTAATCTTGGCCCAAGCCTAAGAGTAATAGGGCTAGATCCTTCGCATCGGCACAAGCCTCCGGCGACGGGCCTCGCTCCGCTCCGTCAGAAGTTGACCTCTACTTTATAGAATTTGGATCAACATATAACAACTTGTCTAATCTAGGTGCCAATTCTGAATCTATGTGATAGCTAGTTAGCTGACAGTCCCTAGAGAAAAGTTGTTTAATGGTAAGATAAAACTGCTATTGCACCATAAGTGAAAAATAATAATCTGTTCAGTACAATACGAGTTTTAAGCATCATGGACGTAGATCAGAAAGCAAATTGAATCAAACTGTAGGGAGACCTTGCTTGCCCTGAATTGTTGAATCCAAAGAACCCAGACCTGACATCCCGAGCTGCGACATTTCAGTCTGAAGTAGTCGTACTGCTCCTCCGATTATGGTAACAGGCCCTAACAGCCCCAAAGGGCAATGAAAACACAAACAAATTGGAGACCAAGGACACTAGCCTGAAAAATGAGGCATGAACTCACCTGAATGTAAGCTTCTAATGAACTAGCTATAAAGAACGAAGAACAATAGTGCAACATTTTCAGGAGATAATTAACCAAGTAAAGTGAACAGTGATTTCCTTCACAATTCATCCACTGTGGCACTCCTTTCGCCCCCCTGATACGGTCTCGATAATAAAATTCGACAGGTGAAACAGTGCACGACTTGATTGATTAATAGTTCCTGACTATGACATAACACAAGAGAGAAACAACACATAAAATAATTGACATCTCAGACACAAAGGGAAGGCTAAGCTGGTAGTAGTAGATACACTCAAATCTTGATTCTAGCACAGTTTAATAGGCACGTAAAACTCCTGAATAAGCCTGATCCAAGTTCAACACAGACTTATGATGAATGGATCACTTAAACCCAAATCACGGACATTATTGATTTCTGAATAACAGCGGAGAGGTCTACCAGTTTGAAAAAGAAACTGAGCACCTCTTGAAGCCCTTTTCTCCAACAGAAGCTCCTTGCGCTGTTTTGCTAAAAAGCCCTGGGTGTAATGTTTGGCATCCACTACAAATCTCATTAACTCTAGCACCTTCGCGTTCAGTATGAAGAATGTGGCGAAGTTAATTTGTGCCCTGATGCCGCAATAAGATTGCATAATTACTGTCTTTAGACGAATGTCAAGACATTTGATGAGAATCCGGTGTCTACGCTTCCACAAATTTAGATCCCTAGATATTGGCTGAAAAGAACATAGGCATTGAAAAAAACAGCCACTTATAAATAAATAATAGCAGATAAAAAGAAGCAGTTGAACACAATCAATATTAGTGAAGAATGATCACCTGCTGAATGTACAACTTCTCCAAGAGTGGAAAGCATCTCAACAATTCAATTGCCGTACCTATATCCAAACAAGTAATATTGACAGATAAGACCTTGACAGCGCCCACCACCATCGTTAGGCTATCTGACGAGGGTTAATCTCATCAATGCCCATTGTTATGGACTTGGGTTTTGAAGAAAGAGGGAGCGCTGGAGGCATCAATCGGCTAGCAAACAAGCACACAGGGACGCACGGTTTACCCAGGTTCAGGCCTCGTAGAGGACCCTACTCCTGCTTGTCTACTCTTGGAATTATCGAGGGAGTCGAAAGTTACAAAGGTGCACAGATGCAATCTGACGATGGTTGTGGAAACTAGGGTTGTGATTGTGCTCCTCGCCGTCCCCTCCTAGCCATTATATAGATAGGCTAGGTCTCGGGTAGCAGGTCGAGTCAGTTACAGGTTAGGGTTTGTCCCTTTCAACTTTCTATCTTTGATCTTGTCTTGTGCTGCAAGCAGTTGGAGTCTCCGTGGGTCACCCGAATCCTGGATTGGGGCCTGGGAACGCCGTGGGCTTCTGCCAGACCTGGACTGTTGATGACCCACAAGTATAGGGGGTGTATCGCAGTATTTTCGAGGGAAGTGAAACCCAATTTATTGATTCGACACAAGGGGAGCCAAAGAATATTTATAAGCCTTAACAACTGAGTTGTCAATTCAGCTGCACCTGGAAAACAATCTTGCTCACAGCAGTTTATCAGTAGCAACAGTTTTGTAGTAGGAATAGCAAAATAACAGCAGTAGTAAAGCAAAGACAGTATTAACAAAAGCAGTAACAGTGGGATTCGAGTGCGGTAGGCATAGGGATGGATGGAGAGGCGTTGCATGGACAAGACAATTCATATAGCAATCAGAACATAGGGCAATTGCAGATAAATAAGACAAAGCATCGAAGTACTAGACAATCCTAGGCATGTGTTCCATATATATTAATACGTGCTCGCAATGAGAACTTGCACAACATCTTTTGTCCTGCCAGCCCCTTTACAGCGGGGCCTCTAGGGAACTACTGGCAATTAAGGTGCCTTTTAATAGAGCCCCGAAGCAAAGCATTAACACTCCATGAACACATGTGATCCTCACATCAAATCCATTCCCTTCCAGTTATCCCGATTTCTGTCACTTCGGGGCCATAGGTTCCGGACAACAACGTGCGTATACAACTTGTAGATAAGACCAAAAACAATACTATCATAATGAATCAATAACATGTTCAGATCTGAAATCATGGCACTTGGGCCCTAGTGACAAGCATTAAGCACAACAAGTCGCAGCAAAGTCATAAAGCACTAATAAAAGATACTAGGCACCATGCCCTAACAATCTGATGCCATTACATGAACGATCTCATCCAATCCCTACCATCCCCATAGCCTACAGCGGGGGATTACTCACTCATAGATGGGGGAAACATGGATGGTCGATGGAGATGGCTCCGGGGGCACTTCCCCATCCTAGCAGGGTGCCGGAATAGAGATTTTCTGTCCGCCGAATCTCCCCTTCGGTGGTGGCAGCACTGCGGAACTTCTTCTAAAAAACGTCGAACCCCCCGGAGTTTTTAGGTCAGAAGGCTTCTTATAGGCGAAGAGGGAGACCGAGGGGGTGCATGGGTCCACCACACCTTGCCCTGGCGTGGCCAGGCCCAGCCTGCGCCTGGGGGGTGGCCAACCCCTGGCCCTCCTCCGTCTCGTATTCTGGCTCCTAGAGTCTTCTGGAAAAATAGGCACTTTGGCTTTTGTCCCGTCCAATTCCGAGAATATTCATTTTCTGACTTTCCTGGAACCAAAACAATGAAAACAGTACTGGCACTGTGGCTCTTGTTAATAGGTTAGTCCAAGAAATCATATGAAAAATACTCCAAAGTGTGCACAAAACACAAGAAAGTGGATAAAACCAAGCATGGAGCATCAAAAATTATAGATACATTTGCAATGTATCAACATCCCCAAGCTTAACTCCTGCTCGTCCTCGAGTAGGTAAGTGATAAAAAGAAAGAATATTTTTTGAGGTGACATGCACCATCATAAAATTGATCAAAGTATGTGTAAAACATTCAAAGCTGGGATCATAGTACTTCAATCATAACATGAAAGACAAAGTTCTAGCAATAAGACAAAGAAACTATGATGCAACATGAAAAGGCAGAAACAAAAGATTCATGAATAATAATGCTTTGCAAGATGTTTGTTTGTTTCACATAAAGAAAACATAGCATAGTGGCATTTAGCTTGTTCCTCATAGAGTAGCAAACATAAATTCATGGGACACCTTCAAAGTTTACAAGAGTGACTACATACAAATAGTTTAAAACAAGCAATATCAAGGTATGCATCAATCAACAAGTCTCGGGACAATTCAAATAGAACTAAGAATGGCCACTATGCTCTCAAGAAAGTGCTCATAGAATGTGTGTAGACTCAACAAGGAAATGAAAAGGTTTTGAATAGTTTGAAAGGCTTCCAAATGCTGAAAGTATGGTACTCATTAGCTTTGAGCTCTCATTGCCCCTATCGTAAGCATCCTTAAATGGTTAAGGTTAAAGTGACACAACTAAGAGGATATGCTTGACAAGTTATAAATCAAAGTCTCATGCCCCTTACTTACGAAGACCGGTCCTCATGCTACTCAACTTCAGTCATGAGTAAGCTCTTGTCATTGTAAGTATATGCGTATCATAGAGAACCACCAACGGGGTACCCCTTGCACATGATACAAGAGTTATCCCATAATCAAAATGACAAGGCAAGCAGATAATGAGCATCTTAGCGATCTTTTTATTTACTATGTGCATAGATTTTTATCGAGGATTCTTCATAGAATGCTCATTATGGTTATGCTGCAAGTTTCCACCATGATTAGGCATGGCTTAGGCTAGCGGCCCAGGTGTTTCTCTAACATACATACAAACTCCATGATCTTACAAGTTCCACTTTTATTTCACATTGCCGGGATCCATAAGCAAAAGAACATGATATCAACGGGCTACAAAGTACCAGTGCAGTGTTGAAAGCGTTCCCCATGATACATGGTTCTGCTAACTTGAACTTATAAAGCGCAAGGATATACGCAACAAAGAAGGACGCAATGGTTCAGGTTTATTAAATGCAAGAAAATAAAGTGTGCCATCAAGTTCGTGAGAGCTTTACTAACTAACTTTCTCATAACAAGCAAACATTTTATTCAGAAGAAAACAAGGAATATTGAATATGCAGGGAAGTAGCAAATGATGCTAATAGGTAGGTATGGTGGACACTTTGGCAATATTTGGTTTAAGGGAGTTGGAAACATGAGTAAAACACTCAGTGGAATTGAAGGCTAGCAATAGTAAGGGAGCGACAAACGAGAGATCAATAATGGCCATAATCATGCAGAGCGATAAAACATCATTGATCAAAGCATAAAGTGATACTACAAGTTGAAAACTAAAGGATCATAAAGGCTTATGGTGACTTAGGATAGTCATAACATGGTGTGAGCATGTGCCAAGTCAACCCAAATAAAACATCAAAGGAGAATACCGCTATACTATGCTTTAATATGCTAAAACAACGCATGATTCATCCAAGGCACATTAAGCAATCTCAATTGTTTATAACAAGTCATGCTACAGCAAAGAATACTAAGCATAAAGCCAAAATAATATCAAGCATGACTTGACAAAGCATAGGCCATAGTCAAAAACAATCTCTCTTTACCACTTAAGCATGAGCTTTCCTACACTTTTCCAATCCAAACCAGACTATTTGAACACCAATGTATGAAAGAGGAGGTCCAACCAATTTATTTCGCAAACTAAGAAAACAAAGCAAATGAAAAACCAAAATGAAAATGAAAAAGAAGACGCTCCAAGAACAACACAACTGTGCATGAAACAATAAAAGTGAAGTGTTTGGAAGAAACCTAGGATATTTATTGATGAAGAAGGGGATGCCTTGGGCATCCCCAAGCTTTGACACTTGTACTTCTTGGATATTTCTTGGGGTGACACGCGTGGCATCCCCAATCTTGAGCTTTAGTCCATCCTTCATCTCATTACTCATTCCTTCCATACACCTGAAATTTTTCCTTCATACAAAACTTCACACAATCTTTATTAGCAACATTAGTGCACCAAGATAAATAAGTCTTAAGGTTCATTTCTAACACCAAATAAACTCCCATTAGAACACTATCTACTGTAGCACTTCCCTCAAAAAGCTCAATTTCCCAAAAGAACTCAAAAAGGAACCAACAAAAAGCAAATGTAGAAAATGGCAGAAATCTGTCAAAACAGACCAGCAGGTAAAGACGAATTTTTTCGAAGACCTTATGTTGCTCAAATCAAAAAGTGTTTAACTAACCAAAGTTATATAACAACCTGGGGCAGAAGCTCAAAAATTCACGCCTCAAAAAGACGTTCAGAGATTTTACACAAATTTTTACGGTTAACCACATAAATCTGTTTCGGGACAGCAACTTTCCCAATCATTACTTCTCTCTCATTAGACGTTAATCTTGGCACAAGAAGAAAATAAAAAGGATAAGGAGCGGTTATTACTGAAGTAATAACTTCCAAGACTCATCTAAAACTTTTGGGTTATCTCCCAATAAGTACTTTTCTTTAACGCCTTTAAGTTAGGCATAAGGAAAAACTAAAATGGATAGAATAGAAGTAAGCGGAGATAATCATGGTGAAAACATTGTTTTGTTCAATGAAATTCTTTTGTTAACAAGGTTGATCAGGTCTTGTTACCAAAACAATTTCATATGAGACAAAACTTTGTATTCCACTAATGATTATGTTACCTCAACTTTGATAGCAATGGTCCCAATCATAATAGTTTCAAATTTTCTCCTGTTATGGGACAATATATTTCTCCAACTTGAATGCCCTCAACATGTTCAATTGAATTCAAAACCATAAGTCCTATCAATCTTCTTGGGGAAATAGATAGTATGTTCCTTGTCATTGACATTGAAGGTCACCTTCCCTTGATTACAATTAATAACAGCTCCTGCAGTATTTAAGAAAAGGTCTCCCAAGAATAATAGACATATTATCATCTTCAGGCATAATAGTTTGAGAGGATGCTCACATAAGAAATATGAAGTGAAGTAAAATAGAGCATCAAGAAGAAAATTCAAAATATATTTAAGTCTAACCCACTTCCTATGCATAGGAATCGTGTATGCAAATAAATTCGCAAAGAACAAAGTGACAGGCATAGGAAGATAAAACAATAGTGACTTCAAAACTTTTAGCACATAGAGAGGTGTTTCAATACCAGGAAAACTTCTACCACCATATTTTCCTCTCTCAAAATAATTTTCAGTAGCCTCATGAATAAACTCAACAATATAACTATCACATAAAGCATGCTTTTCATGATCTACAAGCACTAGAGCTTTATCATAAACATCTTCAAAAGAATCCTCAGGAACATAACATTCATCCTCCTTTAGTAAGCATGGAGGACAATCAAATAATGTAAGGGATAAAGTGTTACTCTCATTAGAAGGTAGGCATGGGTAGCTAATCCATTCTTCCTCCTTTTGTTCATCACTCTCCTCCTCTTTTTCATCTAATGAGATTTCAGGTTCATCAATTTCTTCTTCCATAGGATCCCGCAAGGCATTACTCTCTTCCATTTGTGGAAAGCATCTATTAAAATATTCAAGGATATAGCCATTTTCATCCTTGTAATTATCAAAGCAGAATTTAAGTATACCATAAACCTCATATTTGTAAGGTGAATCATCAGTATTTTCAAGCAAACTAGCAAGTTCAAAAGCACCCTTCCAAGCAATAAATTCTTCAATTTGTTCCGCATCATAAAAGTCATAAATTCCTTTAGCATAGGAAGATATGGTATCATTATCACTATACTCACATTGAAAAGGGAGGTGTTTATACCTCTTTCTGCAACAAGACTCATCACAGCAATAAGTAACATTATAAGTAGAGCACATGTTTCTAGCAATGGTATACAATCTATCAATTTGTTCCCATAAGTGTTTCCCTTTTTGTGACAAGCGGTGTTCCTTATAATAATATTTTGGATCTTCCGTGAACCCACCTTGCTAATAAGCTTCAGTTTCAAAGAAACCAACCATTGACAACAAGCATGATAAGGCAAGACAATAACAGACCAACGAAAATAACAACTAGAGTAGGAACTACTTTTTTTTAAAATTTTTGATAAAGAAACAAGCAAACAAGGAGAAAATAAACTTAGCTTGAACCACAGTGATTCCAAGTGGACTTGATAAATAAAGCTATGCTCCCCGGCAACGGCGCCAGAAAATAATCTTGATGACCCACAAGTATAGGGGGTGTATCGCAGTATTTTCGAGGGAAGTGAAACCCAATTTATTGATTCGACACAAAGGGAGCCAAAGAATATTTATAAGCCTTAACAACTGGTTGTCAATTCTGCTGCACCTGGAAAACAATCTTGCTCACAACAGTTTATCAGTAGCAACAGTTTTGTAGTAGGAATAGCAAAGTAACAACAGTAGTAACAAAAGCAGTAACAGTGAGATTCGAGTGCGGTAGGCATAGGGATGGATGGACGGGCGTTGCATGGACAAGACAATTCACATAGAAATCAGAACATAGGGCAATTGCAGATAAATAAGATAAAGCATCCAAGTACTAGACAATCCTAGGCATGTGTTCCATATATAGTCATACGTGCTCGCAATGAGAACTTGCACAACATCTTTTGTCCTGCCAGCCCGTTTGCAGCGGGGCCTCTAGGGAACTACTGGCAATTAAGGTGCTCCTTTTAATAGAGCACCGGAGCAAAGCATTAACACTCCGTGAACACATGTGATCCTCACATCAAAGCCATTCCCTTCCGGTTATCCCGATTTCTGTCACTTCGGGGCCATAGGTTCCGGACAACAACGTGTGTATACAACTTGTAGATAAGACCAAAAACAATACTATCATAATGAATCAATAACATGTTCAGATCTGAAATCATGGCACTCGGGCCCTAGTGACAAGCATTAAGCACAACAAGTCGCAACAAAGTCATAAAGCACTAATAAAAGATACTAGGCACCATGCCCTAACAATCTGATGCCATTACATGAACGATCTCATCCAATCCCTACCATCCCCATAGCCTACAGCGGGGGATTACTCACTCATAGATGGGGAAACATGGATGGTCGATGGAGATGATGGTGAAGATCGATGGAGATGGCTTCGGGGGCACTTCCCCGTCCCGGTAGGGTGCCGGAACAAAGACTTTCTTTCCCCCGAATCTCCCCTTCGGTGGTGACGGCACTGCGGAACTTCTTCTAGAAAAACGTCGAACCCCCCGGAGTTTTTAGGTCAGAAGGCTTCTTATAGGCGAAGAGGGAGACCGAGGGGGTGCCTAGGGCCACCACACCATGCCCTGGCGTGGCGAGCCTGGCTGCTGGGGGCGGTGTGGCCAGCCCTCCTCCTCTCTCGTATACGCTCCTGAGTCTTCTGGAAAAATAGGCACTTTGGCTTTTGTCCCGTCCAATTCCGAGAATATTCATTTTGTCACTTTCCTGGAACCAAAAACAGCAGAAAACAGGCTGCTGGCACTATGGCTCTTGTTAATAGGTTAGTCCAAGAAATCATATGAAAAATACTCCAAAGTATGGACAAAACACAAGAAAGAGGATAAAACCAAGCATGGAGCATAAAAAATTATAGATACATTTGCAATGTATCAACTATATATGCCAAGCTCAAGTACCTGTAAGGTATGCCCACGTTAGTAGCCCCCGAGCGGTTGAATCGCAGATTCGAGTGGAGACTTATGAAGTCTTTCGAGTGCATAGCTGAGCGTATTTTCCAGTGCTCTTGATTTATATAATAGGGATTGTTGGATATACGCGCCTGATTCATCCGACGTATCAGGATCAGTTAACTGCCTTAGGGCAAAACAACGCAATCTACTCAAACTCGAGTCCCCGGACTCGAATTCAGAAAAGTGCTGGCGTAATTCGACTCAGGCTGCGGAGGTCTTATAGAGTCGAATCCCAGTGTGTAAGTGAAGCACTCGACGCGTCCGTCAAGGCATATTTCATCGTACCTGCAGAAACGGATTGTTTCCAGTAGAGCGCAGCAGATGCATTGCCAGGCCTTATTCAGGTCTTTTCTTCACGTCATAAACGCGGCATCCAAATTTTATCATCGTGGAGATGATTCGGGTGACCCAGGAGACGTAGTCTCTTTGTAGGGAAAATACGGAGAGGAGTCACCAAAGCTTTTTGAGTGTCGACGTAGTCAACACGCAGTTATGTGTAAGAAAAAATCATAGGGTGCGCGACCAGCGCTCCCTATGGGAGTAGCCCCCGAATGCCTATTCGAGTCATAGACTCGGGTGGGGACTATAAGTACTTTGCGATTGCTATCGTCTTTTGCTTGTTTCAGTCGAATGTGCTTTCAGCGCTCCCTATGGGAGTAACCCGAAGTCCATAGTCAAATCGTTGATTCGAGTGAACGGTTTTTGAAAAGAAAACATGTTTGCCATAATGCTTGAATATCTTAGAAAAATTCCTCGAGTGCGCAGCCAGCGCTCCTGTTAGGAGTAGCTCCCGAGTGCTTGGTCGAGTCTAAGACTCGAGTAAGGACTAGAGTAGTCAAAAGGTGCTCCTGCTGGAGTTGCTGACGTCAGTGTTGATGGTGAGATGACCTCAGTTGCCCGCGTAAGTGGTTTTGACGGGACATGATGAGTAGTGGGTCCCATTTTCTGACTTGGACTTGACCAGGCATGCGTAATCTTCTGGTTTAACTATGTCTCCTCGATTCTCGCGCGTAATAGACGGAGTGGGGCGATGGTTCGTGGGTTGCCTTTGCCACGCGTCGACGTTGATGTGTGCCACGCGTGGAATTGGTTTTCTCCTGGCCGTTGGATGGCATCTTTGTGAGGTTAAGTAGGCGTTCACTGTGCGGTCATTTCCCCACATCTTCTTCTCGCCCGCCCACCTCCACCATTGCTGCTCTTGCTGCTCCATTGCTCCCCTCTCCTCCGTGGCACTAGACCAACTCCGTACCTTCCCTAGTTACTTCCTGCGCTCACACCGCCAGCGCAAGATGGGCAAGAAGAAGGGAAGCTTCACCGCTGGATATGTGGCTACCGCTGTACCGGCCAAGAAGAAGGGCGCCACCACCACGGGCACCAGTGTTGCTACCGCGGCAGGGAAGAAGAAGGGCATGGGTACTCGCATCACCAATGGGTCATAGCACACATCCATCATCAATTCATCAGAGTTGTTCACCCAGCACCAGGATGGCGCACTTCCTGCTGCGGAGGATGACTCTCACGTTTTCGACGATGAGGTAATCCCAGTCCTCTTGCGGGTTTTCGAGTGATGTTCCTTTCGTTCATCATTCACGGTCTTTCTCTCCCCCTTCATCCATTTGTTAGGGGTCTTCTCTGCTTCTACGGGCTCTAGCTGCACCAGCTGTCCCCAAACCCTATCCTCCACATCGTCTACTTCATCACTCTATGTGAGTGCTCGCTCAGGATCGAGCCACACTTCGTCATCTTCAAAAAACTCTTTAAGCTCAAACGTTAGTAGGGGTCGGGTTCAGTAGTCTACGATGTAGGAGGTTGCGGGATCCACTCGACTCCAGTGTCACTTATTTCACAATCAAGCTCACCGCGTCTGTCCAAGGGTGGAGGGATAAGTGGTTCTACATCCGTGACTAGAAGGCCAACACTACGGACTCGCGCCCTTCGATCCAGTTTTGATCTGCAAGACGAGGCGATCCTGGAAGAACGTCGTGATGCCCGGCAAAGTCGAGGAAATAGATATGATGTATCAACGTGTCTGTGACCTCGAACGCCACATAGGCAAGGAAGAAGGTGGTGCTGAACTCATTCGCACGTGGATGCACCGCCGCGTACAGCCTCTGCAGATCAGGGTGCATCCGATGTACCTCTAGATTGGTACTGGTGATGTCATTCGCATCTCTGCGGAAGGAATTTCTTCGGGTGAAGTGGACATGAGGTTGCGACTTGTGACCAAGTACACCACCAAGGAGGATCTCCGGGTGACTCAGTCGTGCCTCCATTCTATGCCAACAATCCTCCACCTGAGGTGGATTTCTCTATGAAGTTTTCTTGACTTTTTGATTGCCTGCTAGGTGCTTTATATACTGATGCTTCTTCTGATTGTAGGACTAGAAAGTGGCCGCCAATTTGCCTCCTCAGCCTGAAGGAATTATTCCGTGTGAAGCATAGTAAGAGGACGAGTTGGGCTCCACAGTCCCTATTGGAGAGGAGCTGGAAGCCTCCGACGACTGCCAATTTGTTCAGGAGTCCAGAGTCACAGACTCCAAGAACAAGGAGGCGGTTGTGCGGTCTTCTTCTCCTCCGGTGGTGGCCCACTCTGGTGCCAATTCCTCGAGCTCTCCCCATGCTGGGGAGCATCAAGTTGTTGCCCGGACGTCGATTCTGGAAGAATCTCCGGAGTCCCTGGAGGAGCACGTGAGTTTTCTTCGTGCCGCTGGCACTCGAATTTTTGCGTTAATTCTCACACTGCTTCTCTTTCCTTGTAGCCTATCATAAAGGATTCCACTCGCCTTGCTGAGCAGATCCTTTCCTTGGGTCAACAACATGCCTTGCTAGACAATCGCCATCGTGCCTTCGAAGGTTAGTTTTAAACTGTTCTCTCTGTTCTGTTGTGTAGAGATTGGTGAGTGATATTGCCATGTTTATATCCTTTGCAGGTGAGCATAATGAGCTTCTTCGTCATGTTGCTACCCTCGAGATGGGCTTGCCGCGATGGAGAAGAAGCGCGACGAGGCAGTCGAGGCTCTTAAGGAGTCGCAGAAGTGCGAGGAAGATTTGCCTGCCTCCACTGTTGACAGAGAAAAGGTGTTTGTTGAACATCTCTTCTCAGTCGCTAAAGCGCTCTCAGGTATGACACTAACTTGCTTGTATTAATCATGTACTTTTGCTTGATATTATTGTGCTCATATGTGTATTCTTGCAGATGCCGCCAGTGTAGACTTTGACGCCCAAGTTTTGACTCACACGGACGCCTTGGCCGGCGCCGTGACTGCAGTCGAAGACCGCAGCGTCTCTGTGAAGGACACACTAGAGAAGGCCAAGGGCGTGTTGGGTCGTCTTCGAGAGGAGATGCTTCCCAAGGCCCAGATGATCGAGAATTTTGATTGCTTGGTGGAGTCCTTCGCAGAGGGCATCCTGATGGACTTCAAGAATTCGCCGAGGTCAGTTGGCGCGACCATGGCACTCGCAATGGCGCAAGACCACGGCATGGAGCTAGACCCCAGTGAGATTTCCTCAGCAATGCCGGTCTCTGTGGATGGCCAGCAGGTAGTCTTTCAGCCTTTCGCCACTAGTTGCGGTGATCGAAGAGTGCGAAGGCTGCGGCGTCTGGGGCTACAACTGGGAAGTCTGTGGCGTCGGAGACTGCCACAGATTCGTGGAAGCCCCTGAAGTTGAAGTCGAAAAAGCAGAACATTCCTTAGCCGCCTTCTGTAATAGCTTAGATGAACCTTATTTTGTGAGGGTACCCCTTTTGATACTTGGTTGAACTTGAATGCACTCCTTGTTAATGAATAGTTGGTCTTATTCACCTCTTGTTTGTCTATAATAGGGTCCTTCGAGTGGTCCTCCTAACTCTCCTCCCACTAATGAAACTGTGGCGCAACCACGTTCAAGAGTGGAGGAGATGTCGCTACTTGCACGATCGCGTGAAGCAGTTGGAGCGAGAATTGCCTGTGATCTGCGGTAATGCGAATGTATGGAAGTCGAAGGATGAGAAGGCCAGCGTGCGCGAGAAGTATCTCCTGGACGAAGTTGCGCAGCTGAAAATTTAAGTGTTAGCTCTCTATCTTCTTATCCTTTCCTTTGGCCATTCGCGGAGATGCTCCATCTTATGATCTGCTCTTGCTTCTTGTAGTTGTTAGCGCTTGTCATCCGTAGGATGAGTGGGATCGGATTGCCATTCTCCTGCATAATCTGACCCAGGAGCAGCTACAAGCTAGTGGTTACTTCTAGGTGAACCATGACCGCGCAGTCCCATTGGCGACACTGCAGGATCATGCTTTGCGAGTGCTTCAGTGTTTGAAGAAGGAGCAGTCGTGCCTTAGGCATATCTTTCAGGCGATGTTCCCCCTGGACGTGGTGCCATCAAGCTTGTTAGCTCTACTGGCAAAGTTTCAAGATATCAACGCAGTCCGCGAGTGCGTGCGCCAACAACTGGTCGCAGTGCCAAGGCTGCGCTGGCGCTTGTTCGATTACATCAGCCAGATGTGGATATCGCAGCTATTGCTGCTGGTCCACCGCCTCCGCCTGAAGAGATGACCTGGAACATGGTGCCACACTACCAGGCGGTTGATCGGCCAGCCAAAGATATCATCGATTTCTTTGAAGAGCAAACAAATGTTCTCCTTTTGCAGCAGTAGTGTGGTTTATACCCTGCACATAGATGTATAAGTACAGTAAAATTCATACGATTGTGTCGGGTGTGTTTTGATACCCATTAATGTGTAAAGATCTTGCTAGTTTGTATATTTTTTGAGTGTATCGTAATATACAGTTCCTTTTCATTAGCCTGGCGTATATTCATCTCAGCACCTTGCCAACCTGTCAGGTGCATTACAACTGGGTTGGTGTTATCAAGGGTTCGATTGATAGTGTGTCAGCTACTCAGGATACTATGTTGTTCGTGGAACAAGGTATAAAGGGTGGCGCAGCCCCCGAGTAAAATAATTGCAAGGAAAATGGAAAAACATAGGGTTTGGGGCACTTAGCTTTATTTATTCGCAGAATATCACGAGGCACAATGTGTGGCTAAGTAGCCTGACTGAATAGCCTTATTTGTAGAATAAAAACATCTAGGGATAGAAATAGCGCTACTTACGACGTTCGAGACGCACTGCATCGCCTGTGGATTGGGTATGCGACTCCGCTCTTGAGGTCTTTAAGGCGATAGGCGCCACCTGGGATTACTTCGGTAATCACTTAAGGTCCTTCCCAAGGGGACTCGAACTTGAGGTTCCCTTGTTGCTTCAGTCGTAGGACCAGATCTCCTTCGACGAAGGATCTGGGCATAGCCTTCTGCTATGGTAGTTGCGGAGGTTATGCTGGTAGATCGTGGATGTGTCTGCTACAATCTCGTGTGCCTCATCGAGGAGGTCGGCAAAGTCTTCGAGTGCGAGGGTTGATTCTGCCTCGCTATATGCTACTACCCGTGGGGCCTTGTAGCGCACCTTTGCGGGTAGTACCGCCTCGGTGCCATGTACCATGAAGAACGGAGTGTAGCTTATAGTGCTGTTTGGAGTCATGCGCAGGCTCCATAGTACTGATTGTAGCTCATCTGGCCAGCAGCCGGTAGCTTTTTCGAGTGGCCGGAGGAGTCTTTTCTTGATCTCGCCGCAGACGAGGACATTGGCCTTTTCGACTTGACCGTTTGTCTGAGGATGTGCCACGGAGGCGTAGCTAATGTTGATTCCCAGGTTTTCGCAGAAATCCTGGAACTCCTTGGAGGTGAAGTTCGTCCCATTGTCCGTGATGATGCTATGTGGCACCCCGAAGCGGAAGACGATGGACTCGAAGATTTTGACGGTGTTGGCTCTCGATGGTTTGTCACCGGCATGGCCTCAATCTACTTGGTGAATTTGCCGACTCTGACTAGGAGGTAAATGTATCCTCCTCGTGAGGATCTCTGGACCTTACCAACCATGTCGAGTCCTCATTGCATGAAAGTCCAAGCCACGGGTATGGGCCTGATCTCTGTGCCAGGTGCGTGCGGCTTGTCCGCGAATCGTTGACAGGCGTTGCAACGCTGGACGATATCCTTGGTGTCGTGCATTGCCATTGGCCAGTAGAATCCTTCTCATAGAGCTTTGGAAACGAGAGTGCAACTACCGTCATGGTGGGCACAAGTGCCTTCATGTATGTCGAGGAGGATTGCTCTGTCGTCGCTGTTGGAGATGCACCGCTGAAGGACTCCTGTGATGCTACGCTTGTACAGTTAGCCATTGATGAGGGCGAATGCCTTGGATCGCCGCGCTATATGATGCGCATCAGTCGGGTCATCTAGCAACCTTTTGCTAAAAAAGTATGTGACATATGATTGTGTCCAGGATGGCTCGATCATCATGACCTCCATGGGGCCTTCGAGTCCTATGTCTGTCCCCGTGTCGCCGAGTGTTGTTGGCTCGTTGGGTGGCATAGCCCCCAAGTCCTTTGATGTGCTGGTTCTATACTCTGAAGATTTTGGTTTGATGGAGCGCTCACAGATGCGCTCGAGAAATACTCTAGGTGGAACTTGGGAACAAGTGGAGCCGATGTTGGCGAGTGTGTCTGCCTCCTCGTTGCTTTCGCGGCCGACGTGCCGCAGCTTGCAGCCGTCGAAGTCTCCCTTGAGTGTGTCATAGAGGTCGCGGTAGGAGATCATGTTGTCTCTTAGAGCATCGCACTCGTTCATTGTTTGGTTCACCACTAGTTTGGACTCTCCATAGATGACGAGTCGCTTAGCATCACATGATTTGGCCATCCGCATCCCATGGAGCAAGGTTTCATATTCAGCTTTGTTGTTGGAGGCAGTGAACTACATTTGCAGAACATACCTCATCTTGTCACCTTGTGGTGATGTCAGGATGACACTCGCGCTAGCTCCTTCCTTGCGCTTGGACCCATCAAAGTGCATTGTCCATAGATAGGACATATCTGGCTTGTCGGGGAGCTGGTTTTCCATCTAGTGCCGAGGAAGTCTGGGAGAACTTGCGACTTGATCGCGTCGTGCTCTCGTATGTGGTGTCTCGTGGAGATAGTTCGATTCCCTAGAGCGTAACTTGTCCAGTGGCGTCGGGATTGTTGAGTATGTGTCCAACCGGGGCGTCATTCACCACCACGATTGGATGCTCCTGGAAGTAGTGGTGCAGTCACCTGGCTGTCATGAAGACGCCATATGCCAGCTTTTGATAATGCGGGTACCGCTGTTTGGTTGGCGTGAGCACCTCTCTAAGGTAGTAGACTGGGCATTGTACCCCGTGGACTTTGTTTTCTTCGGCTCATTCCACCACGAGCATAGTGCTTACCACCTGGTTCGTGGCGGATGAAAGAACATTTCATGGTTCCCTGTGTTTTGAGTGTTAGATAACAATACTGTGGAGTTTTCTCATGTGTGCTAAGTGTGCAAGGAATGATATTGTGTTTGGGGGGCCGGATTATCTGGCCCTTGCATTTGGCAAAGGCAGGCACGTCGCGTCGCTCTGACTAGGGGCGGATTTTCTCCCGGAAAATCCGAACAGGGGCGGATTTTCTTCCCCTGACCGGATAATCCGGCCCTCACCTTGGGCCGGATAATTCGGCCCCCAGGAGACGATCAAGGGCAGGCTCGGTGTGTCTCTCTGACTCGGGGCGGATTTTGTGCCGGATAATCCGAGTCTGGGGTAGAGTTTTCCCCAGGCCGGATAATCTGGCCCTCACTTGAGCCGGATAATCCAGCTCCCAAAGGCTCCAACGGCTCAGTTGGGGCAGGGGGGGATAAAAGCCCCTTCATCCCCTCCATTCAGAACTCTTGATTCATTTGAAAAAGGCCAGACCTGTTGCAAGTGCTCTCTCTCTAGATCTCCCACTTGAACCACCCGAAGGCTTCGATCTTTGGGGGAATTGAAGGAGGAGACAACCTACATCATCATCACGAATCAAGTGCATCAACTCCTCTCCATTCACTTGGAGAAATCCACGAGCTAGTATTCTCGTTAATATCTAGATATTGTGTTTTGTTAATGATAACTTGTTCCTGTGGCAGCTTGTTGTCATTAAGGGGGCCTCCAATTTGGTTGTGGAGTTGTGCCCCGCAAGTTGTGTAAAGGCGCTAGTGCCCTCCTCGAAGGGTTCCTATAGTGGAAAGGTGGATCAGGCCTTTGGTGGCGAGATCCATCGGAGAACAGGGTGAGGCCTATTGTGGCGTGGTGGTCTTAGTACCGCCCACCTCTCCAACACAGATGTACTTTCCTTAACAAGGAAGGAACTGCGTTAAAACAAATCCTATGTCTCCGCGTGCCTCACTACAGTTCACTCGTTCCTCTATCTCACTCGCCTTTACTCGCTAGTAGTTAGGTTTGCATATAGGGAAATTCCTCATAATAGCTTATCTAGAGAATTTACCTTTTGTTTTAAGCCTAAAATTGAAAAATCAATAAAATTTGAAGTAGTACCTATTCACCCCCCTTCTAGGTGCCCATACGATCCATTTCAATTGGTATCAGATCCTCGGCTCTTTATTCGGGCTTAACCGCCTAAGAGAAGTATGGGTATCAAGGAGAATGGGAATGAGGTTGTGGACAAGGTCACAATGGATGACCTCAAGATGTTGGAAACAACCTTGTTGAAATCCTTTGAGACCAACATAGAGGAGATGCAACAAATGATTGCTCGCCTCACATCATCCGCAGCCCCATCTCCATCCTCCTCTGAGGCTACCACTCCTTCATCCAAGGATAAGGCTAACACTGGATCTAAGGAAGATGAAGTGGTAGGTGAAAAACATAATGGTTCTGCCTGCAAGAAGGGAAGTGGTAAGGAGGACTATAGTGAGGTTCATCACCTATATTCTCCCAACCCACCTATTCCTCATCCTCATATAAACAATAGGGGTGATCCACCCAAGCTTACTACATCTTCATTTAATCAATGGCAATTCTTAATGAAGTCTCATGTATGTAGTTCGTCAATTGAACTTTGGAGGATTATCGAAGAGGGTATTCATATTGGAGATCACACCAACCTGACAAGAAGAGAAGTGGTGGATAGTCAGTTGAATGCAACGGCTCTCCACATGATACAGCTCGGAGTGGGTCCCAAGGACATTCCCCACATTGAGCATTTCAACACCGCTAAAGAAGCTTGGGATGCTCTCACCGATCTCTTTATTGGAAATGAAAGCATGGGGAGGAATAGGTATGATTCCCTTAGCAATGCAGCTGAAGGATTCTACATGTTGGATGGTGAAGACCATGAAGATATGTATAGAAGACTCAAGGGCATTGCAACAACATTTAGAAAGCATGGAGCCACTCACATTGATGATGCTTGGATAAGAATGGGTCAAGTAGAAGAAGAGAGAATGGCCCAAAACTGAGAACATGCTACAACTGTGGAGATAGGCTACACTTTGTGGCTGAGTGTCCATATCAAAATAGAGAAGACAATGGTGGCAGGCTCATCCTTAAAGAAAAATCCAAGGCACCTCGAAAGAAGCCATTTATCAAAAAGAATGGCCCTTACAAGAAGCAACCCAAGATTGTCTTGGTGGCATAAGAAGAATATTCCTCTACAAGTGAAGATGAAGAGGATGAAGATAGTACTCGTGAGGTGGATCCTATAGTCACCACATCTACTCCATCATCACTCTTCGACTCTCCAAACAAAAACGCCATCAACAACAACATCACTTGCCTGATGGCGAGAGGGTCCAAGGTATCATCTTCTATTTCTTCATTTCCTAAGACTAACAAAAATATGGATATCGATGATCATACTAATCTTAAGATAAAATAAGAAGTTATTGCTTTGGAAAACTTTTTCACTAACTTGCAAGGTGAGCACAAACTTCATTTTGATGCTCTTATGATTCAACTTGCCCAATCCGAAGATCTCCTCGAAGAAAAGGGCAGAATTGAAAGAGATGATGCATTGGAAATAGCCTCCTTAAAGAATGCCTTGGAATAAGAAGAGGAAGCTCGAGTATCCTTGGAAGAGAGACTCGAGTCAATTAAGGAGTCCCATGAAGAGGTTGTTGCTCAGCTCATCAAAGAACGTGACAACGCTCTTGCTAAGGTAAAGAAACTAAAGAAGGAAAAGATTGAATTTGGGGCTTTCTCATGCTAGACTCTTGGAGAAGTTTGAGAAACTTGACATTGCTCACAAGGCATTGGAGAGTGAACATTCTACTCTAAATGAGTCTCGTGACCAGCTCCAAACTCAATTTGATAAGTATGATATGCCCAGCACCTCCACTCCATCTTGTGGACCAGGAGAACTTGTAAAGGGATCTGAGCACAAAGGTAAAGAAGATGTATATGAGGTGCTTAACACGCAAAGGACAAACAATGGAAAAGAGGGTCTTGGTTATATTCCCAAGACAAAGAACAAGAAGAAGAAGAAGAAGAAGAAGAAGAAGAGGAAAACTGCTCAACCAAAGACTACCACCACCACTAATGACAAGTCTAATTATGATGGTTTTACAGGGGATAATAATCCAAACTATGAGTTATATTGTGATTATTATGGTGATGTTTATGCTAGTTATGTAGGTCCTTATGATAGTTACATTCCTTGGTCTATTTGGGTTCCCAAGACCCTTGTCACTAACATGAGAGGACCCATTGAAAAATGGGTACCTAAAACCAAGAAGTAATTTTCTTGTAGGGCTATGCTTCCTGTGGGTCTAAATGGGTACTCGATAGCGGGTGCACAAGTCACATGACCGGAAGCAAGGAGATCATCACGGAGATGCGGCCAAATCATGATCACATAACCGTCTTCTATGGTGACAAGTCAAAATCTGAGGTATTGGGTCTCGGCAAAGTTGTGGTTGCTCACGATATCTCTCTCATGGACGTCATGCTTGTTGAGACCCTTGGTTACAATTTACTTTCAGTTCACGCACTTGGTAAGATGGGCTTTTCAGTTTTCATTGGTGCTGATTTGGTGGTACTCTTGTGGAACAAGTCTCTAAAAGTCGCTTTCGTGGGATACGTCGAAAATTACCTGTACGTGGTGGACTTCTCAGGGAAAACCACTACAGGTCCGATGTGTCTTTTCTGAAAGGCTGACGCGGGTTGGTTATGGCATCGCCGACTAGCCCACGTCAATATGAGAACTTTGCAAAGTCTCCACAAGGGTGGCCACATCCTTGGACTAAAAGAAAATGTTTCCTTTGCCAAAGATCGTGTTTGAGGGCTTGTGTTGAAGGGAAAAATGCATGACTATCCTCATCGAAGGAAGACCATTATTTCTTCAAAGAGGATTTTGGAGATCCTTCATGTGGATCTCTTTGGACCTCCATCACATGCAAGCCTCAGTGGGAAGAATTACTGCCTCGTGATTGTTGATGATTACTCAAGATACACTTCGGTCTATTTCTTCAAGTTGAAGAGTGAGACTCAACAAACGGTCATCGACTTTGCCAACGAGGTTCAACGTCAACACAATGTCCCTATATTGGCAATAAGAAGTGATAATAGCTCTGAGTTCAAGAACTACACCTTAAATGGATTCCTAAGTGAAGAGGGGATAAGACATCAATATTCCGCTAGGTACACCCCTCAACAAAATGGCGTTGTCGAGAGGAAGAACCAGACCCTAATGGATATGGCTGAAGGGAATATGCCCGAGAGGCAATAATAAAGTGGTTATTATCTTATTCCATGTTTATGATAAATGTTTATTTTGCATGCTATAATTGTATTAATTGGAAACGTTAATACATGTGTGTTTAATAAACAAAATACAAAGTTCCTAGTAATGCCTCTCATATAAACTAGCTCGTTGATTAACAAGATGATCAAGGTTTCCTAATCATGGACATTGGATGTTGTTAAAAACGAGGTCACAACATTGGTGGAATGATGTGATGAACATTCATCCGAGTATAGCATTACGATCAAAGTCATTAGGTTTATATTGCTATAACATCATAAGAAGTAATCTTAGTCCTTAGACCATGAGATCATGTTAATTGCTAAAATCGGAAGAGTAACTTGATAACATCAAACGTCACACCGTAAAATGGTGACTATAAAGGTGGGTTCAGATACTCCAAAGGTGTTATGTTGAGGCTTGATACGTTCAAAACGTATCTACTTTCCTGAACACTTTTGCTATTGTTTCTCCTCTAAACTTGTGTGACTTGGATGCAACTAACACGGACTGACGCTGTTTTCAGCAGAATTGCCCTGGTGTCTACTTTTTGTGCAGAAAATCAACTATCAGGAAAAATCCCGGAAAATATGCCAAAAATCCTATTTCACCAGAAGACTCCAGGAGCCAAAATACGAGACGGAGGGGCCGGGCCCAGGCCACACCACCTGGCCGCGAGGGCAAGCCTAGGCCGTGCCAGGGGGTGGTCTGGCCGCCCCAGACACCCCCTCAGTCTCCCTCTTCGCCTATAAGAAGCATTCTAACCTAAAAACTCCGGGGGTTCGACATTTTTCCAGAAGGAGTTCTGCTCCGCCGCCACCACCAGATTCCACGAAACAGCACCAGAAACTCCGTTCTGGCACCCTGCCGGGACGGGGAATTGGAGGAGATCATCGCCATCATCATCACCATCGCTTCTCCATCGACCATCCATGTTTCCCCCATCTATCAGTGAGTAATCCCCCGCTGTAGGCTATGGGGATGGTAGGGATTTGATGAGATCGTTCATGTAATGGCATCAGATTATTAGGGCATGGTGCCTACTATCATTTATTAGTGCTTTATGACTTTGTTGCAACTTGTTATGCTTAATGCTTGTCACTAAGGCCCGAGTGACATGATTTCAGATCTGAACATGTTATTGATTCATTATGATAGTATTGTTTTTGGTCTTACCTGCAAGTTGTATACACCCGTTGTTGTCCGGAACCAATGGCCCCGAAGTGACAGAAATCGGGATAACCAGAGGGAATGGCTTTGATGTGAGGATCACATGTGTTCACTGAGTGTTAATGCTTTACTCCGGTGCTCTATTAAAAGGAGCACCTTAATTGCCAGTAGTTCCCTAGAGGCCCTGCTGCAAACAAGCTGGCAGGACAAAAGATGTTCAAGTTCTCATTGCGAGCACATATGACTATATATGGAACACATGCCTAGGATTATCTAAGTACTTGGATGCTTTATCTTATTTATCTGCAATTGCCCTATGTTCTGATTTCTATGTGAATTGTCTTGTCCATGCAACGTCCGTCCATCTATCCCTATGCCTACCGCACTCGAATCCTACTATTTACTGCCGTTGTTACTACTATCTTACTTTTACTACTGCTATTACTTTGCTATTCCTACTACAAAACTGTTGCTACTGATAAACGGTTGTGAGCAAGATTGTTTCCAGGTGCAGCTGAATTGACAACTCAGTTGTTAAGGCTTATAAATATTCTTTGGCTCCCCTTGTGTCGAATCAATAAATTGGGTTTCACTTCCCTCGAAAATACTATGATACACCCCCTATACTTGTGGGTCATGAAGACTATTTTCTGGCGCCGTTGCCGGGGAGCATAGCTTTATTTATCAAGTTCACTTGGATTCTCTATTGTTCGCCACCATCCATCCATCACGGGTAAGTCTCGTGATGGCAAGGTTCCTATTTTACCATCCACTACAAGAAGAGGTACGGTTCTGAACACCTCTGTTGCTCTTGATTCACCATATGTTATGATTAAGCTCGTTACACCACCACATACACATGCTACACACACTGCTACTACTATTGAATCTGAAATTTCTGATGCTTATGATGCTGCTCCTACTGTGCTTGATAAGAGTGGTTCATTAGGTCCTTTCCTAGATGCTACGATTGCTAGAACTATAGCTGGAAATACTGAAACTCCTAATGAAGACACTACTACTACACCTATTAGTTCACCTGAGTCTAGTGAAAGTTATGATATTGAAGATGGTTATGTTGAGATGACCGATGAGTTTATTAAAGAATGTAAAAACACCCATGATAGGAGCGTTGCTAAGAGTCTCCTTGAGAGGCGTACTATTAGACCCAAATTGTCTCCTATTGCTAAGTTTGCTGCTTCTCCCATAAACATTCAAGATAAAGATTATGATTTCTCTCTCGATCTATCTTACATAGCTATTGTTGAGAAAGAACCTTTTTGTGGGACTAAGAATGAAAGTGCGGTAGCACATATGAATGAGCTTTCTACCATGAGTAGCTTGTTTTCTGATGATATTAAGATGCGTACTTACTTTGTTGCTAAGATTTTCCCCTTTTCACTGAAAGGAGAAGCTAAAACTTGGTTTAGTAATTTACCTCCTCGATCTATTGATAGCCCTGAATGCTTGATTAGTACTTTCCTGCAGAATTATTTTCCTCCTAGTGCTAGACATGCTATTTTGCAGGAACTTTTTGATTTTAAACAGGGAGAAAAAGAGATATTGCCTGAATCATGGGCAAGGTTTTGTGCTTTGATTCATGCACAGGCTGCAAGTCCATTACCCAAGAATGAGCTTCTTGATATATTTTATAATGGACTAACTGAAGAATCTAGGACATACCTAGATAGTTGTGCTGATTGTGTTTTCAGGAATAGGACTCCCAAGGAAGCTGAGGAATTAATGGCTAAAATAAGCAAGAATCGTGAGGATTGGACTCCTCCTGAACCAGCTATGCCTGAAGTAATTATACCTGAACCAAATATTCCGCTGTCTATTCCAACATCAAACAAGAGGGGAGTTATTGAATTAAATGATGAAGTGATGAAGGAAGCTAAGAAATGTCTTAAGGAGAAGGGAATTAAAGCTGCAGATGTCAAGAATTTACCTCCTATTGAAGAATTATGTAATCCTATATCCTACTCATCCACTATTGAGGTACACTCTCTTCAACACTTTGATGAAGGTGATATCCCTTACTCTAAACCTCCTGATCAATGCTTAGAAGAATTCGATATCTTTATTGTTAAGCAAGATAAATTTAATAAAAGGGTGCAAAATCATCTAATGGACAACACTTGAGCTATTGTTGAGTTAAAAGATATTGTGGAAAGAACATCTAATGATGTTAAAATGATTGTTAAACACTTTCAAATGTTTCAAACTCAAATAGATCAACTCATTAAAGTGCAAAAAGACTTGCTAGTTAATGATGCTAAAGAAAAACATGCTTATGAAATTAGAACCAGAAGTGGTGCTGCTACCCAAGATCCTCTATATCATGAGGGGCATCCCAAAAGAATTGAGCAGGATTCCCTACAAGCTGAAAATAGTGGCTCTACTCATAAGAAAAGGAAAAAGAAACATAAAACTAGTGTAGAACCCTCTAAACCTGCTATAGATCCTAATAGTATATCTATTTCTGATGCTGAAACTGAAAGTGGTAATGAAGAAAATAATGTTCCTAATGAAGAAAAAGTTGAAGAAGAACCTGAAAAGCACACTAAGAATACTAAATACACTAAAGAAGATTTTATTGCTAAGAAACATGGTAGTGAAAGAGAGCCTTGGGTCCAAAATCCTTTTCCTTTCCTTGATAAGAAAAACAAGTCAAAGGAAGATGAACACTATAATAAGTTTTGTGAGTGGATGAAACCTTTATTCCTGCAAATTCCTTTGACTGATGCTATTAAATTGCCTCCTTACTCAAACTATATGAAGGATATTGTCTCGAATAAAAGGAAGATCCCTAATGAAGAAATTTCTACTTTGCTTGCTAATTATTCCTTTAATGGTAAGGTTCCTAAGAAACTTGGAGACCCAGGGATTCCAACTATCCCTTGCTCTAATAAGAATAGTTATGTTAGAACTGCTTTGTGTGATTTGGGAGCTAGAGTTAGTGTTATGCCTTTCTCTCTCTATAAGAGACTTCAACTAGAAAAATTAATATGAACTGATATATCTTTGCAAATGGCTGATAAATCTACCACTGTTCCTGTTGGTATATGTGAGGATGTACCTGTTCAAGTGGCTCATAATTGCTTGATATTAACTGATTTTGTTGTACTTGAAATGCCTAAAGATGATAATATGTCTATTATTCTTGGGAGACCTTTTCTTAATACTGCAGGAGCTGTTATTAATTGTAATCAAGGAAAGGTGACCTTCAATGTTAATGACAAGGAACATACTATCTATTTCCCCAAGAAGATTGAAAGGACTTATGGTTTGAATTCAATTGAACATGTTGAGGGCATTCAAGTTGGAGAAATATATTGTCCCATACCAAGAGAAAAATTTGAAACTATTATGATTATGACCATTGCTATCAAGGTTGAGGTAACATAATCATTAGTGGAATACAAAGTTTTGCCTCATATGGAATTGTTTTGGTAACAAGACTTGATCAACCTTGTTAACAAAAGGATTTCATTGAACAAAACAATGTTTTCACCGTGATTATCTCCGTTTACTTTTATTCTATCCATTTTAGTTTTTGCTTTCGTTTAGTTTTCTTTGTTGTTAGTTGCTTGCATGTTAGAGCATCTTAGAACTCCTGTAGTTCTAGCTTTGTTTTGTCATTGCATCATTTTTCCGAAAAAATCTGTGTGTCAGAAAATCATTCTTCTATACTTGAAAAATGCCCAAAAATAAAGTGTCTCAAAAATTCCAGCAATTTCATATTAAATTTGTACGTGAAAAAAGCTGCAGAGGAGTGCCTGGAAGGTACCAGGGCGACCCACCAGGCAGGCTCACCACCTGGTGGCGCGGCCTGCCCTGGGTGGCGCCATGCCATGGTGCGGGCCACCCCTGGCCCTCCACTAACTCTCTCACCTGCCACTTTCTTCTCTCTCCCGAACAAACTCCAGTTCATTGCTCAAAATCACGTTCTTGCTATGCTTTCTCTCGATTTTTTTGATCTCCTTGCTCAACCCATTGATACATTGCAAATGTATCTATAATTTTTGATGTTCCATGCCTGGTTTTATCTAATTTCTTATGTTTTGTTCCAACTTTGGAGTACTTTTCATACACTTTCTTGGACTAACCTATTAACAAGATGCCACAGTGCCAGTTGCCTGTTTTCTGCTATTTTGGTTCTAGGAAAGTCAGAAAATGAATATTCTCGGAATTGGACGGGACAAAAGCCAAAGTTCCTATTTTCCCGGAAGACTCACGGAGCCAGAAGGAGAGTCGGAGAGGGGCCACAGGGTGGCCACACCCCCCCAGGCGCAGGTACCCCCAGGCCGCGCCAGGGCATGGTGTGGGCCCCCTGGCTGGCCACCGACCTTGACTCCTTCGCCTATATATTCCTCCCGAGGCAGAAACCCTAGATCGTCAATCAAAAATCCACGAAAAGTTACGCAACGCCGCCGCCACTGATGGGGAGATTCGGGGGACAGAAAGTCTCTGTTCCGGCACCCTGCCGGGACGGGGAAGTGCTCCCGGAGCCATCTCCATTGATCTCCACCACCATCTCCATCGCCATTGCTGATTCCCATGATGATGAGGGAGTAGTTCTCTCTCGAGGCTAAGGGTTCTACCGGTAGCTATGTGTTCATCTCTCTCTCTATGCATGATCATATTGAGATCATGAGCTTGTAATCTATAGATCTACCTTGCTACTCAAGTGCTTTAATAGATCTCTGCTCTCCCCATGTGTGTGAAACTGACAGCGTGCACACCATGGTGGCACTTTGGCTAGAGATTACAAATACTTGTTATGAGTTATATTTGGAGTTGGATGTCTTTATGAAATTGTGGTGTTTGTTGGACTCATCTAGTACTCAAGGTGATAGTGTGGGGTTATCTAGATGGGAAAGGCTTACTTTGAGGAGTGCTGTTATAGCCCTACCATCGATTAGAGTGTCCAACCGGAGAGTAGTTAAGAGTAGTATCATAAAGAGAAGATATTTATATGAGAGTGTTCACTAGTTAAAGTATGATCCCTAGGCCTTGTTTCTAAGCACTGAAACACCGTTTGCTACTAGATATGTTACATGTTTGCTTGCTTCCATTTTTATTTCAGTTTGTCTTTAGTCTCTTTCACGCCATCAAGCTATTTTCTATCACCGTTAGCACTTATAATTATATATACCACTTGTATTTCACTATCTCTTCGCCGAACTAGTGCACCTATACACCTGACAAGTGTATTGGGTGTGTTGGGGACACAAGAGACTTCTTGTATCTTGATTGCAGGGTTGCTTGAGAGGGATACCTTTGACCACTTCATCCCTGAGTTCGATAAACCTTGGGTGATCCACTTAAGGGAAAACTTGCTGCTGTTCTACAAACCTCTGCACTTGGAGGCCCAACAACTGTCTACAAGAATATAAGTGCGTAGACATCAAGCTATTTTCTGGCGCCGTTGCCGGGGAGGTAAGGTAAAAGGTATTCACACCGGAGGATTAAAGAAGAAGAACCTCCCATGGCAAACGCCTATTTTCTGGCGCCGTTGCCGGGGAGGTAAGGGAAAAGGTACTCACATCCTCCGGTGTGAGTGCTCGAAGTTATTTCCTTTAGATTCTGCAATTTTGTCTTTTTGTTTCTTGTTTTCACTAGTTAGGCTTAATGGAAAACAACAACAAAATTAGAGAGCTTTATAGTATTTATCTTGAGTTAGGACATGAAGTGTTTGAAGAGAAAATTAAAAAACCTATGGAAGTTTATTTGCATGCTAATAGCAATGTTATTAGTATGAATTCTTTGAACACCATTATTGCTAATTCTATGGAAAAGTCTAAGCTTGGGGCAGCTGGGTTTGATGAGTATGATATTTTTAGTCCCCCAAGCACGGAGGAGAAAAATTACTTTGATGATACTATACCTCCAATATATGATGATTACAATGATCAATATGATATTTTCAGTCCACCTACTATTGAGGAGAAAATTAATTATGATTACAATATGCCTCCTATATTTGATGATTATGGTGATGAGAATAATAATGATAGCTATTTTGTTGAATTTGCTCCCACCATAATTAATAAGAATGACTATGCTTATGTGGAGAGTAATAATCATTTTATGCATGTGGTTCATGATAAGAATGTTTTATGCGATAGTTATATTGTTAATTTTATTCATGTTGCTACTGAAAGTTATTATGAGAGAGGGAAACATGGTCTCATGTATCTCAACATTATTAAGTTTCCCCTCTTTATGTTGAAAGTCTTGAAGTTGCACTTGTTTTGCTTTTCTATGCTTGTTGCTTTGTGCTTTCATGACTTGTTTCTTTACAAGATTCCTATGCATAGGAAGTGGGTTAGACTTAAATGTGTTTTGAAATTGCTTCTTGATGCTCTCTTATACTTCAATTCATATGTCTTATGTGAGCATCTTCTCAAACTATCATGCCTAACTTAAAGGCGTTAAACAAAAGTACTTATTGGGAGATAACCCAAAAGTTTTAGATAAGTCTTGGAAGTTATTACTTCTGTAATAACCGCTCCTTATCCTTTTTATTTGCTTTTTGTGCCAAGAGTAACCTCCAATGAGAGAGAAATAATGATTGGGAAAGTTGCTGTCCCGAAACAGATTTCTATGCTTCACCGTAAAAATTCTTGTAAAATCTCTGTACGTCCTTTTGAGGTGTGGATTTTTTTGCTTCTGCCCCAGGTTGTTATCTAACTTTCGTTAGTTAAACACGTTTTGATTTGAGCAACATAAGGTCTTCGAAAAAATTCGTCTTTACCTGCTAGTCTGTTTTGACAGATTTCTGCCATTTTCTGCATTTGCTTCTTGTTGGTTCCTTTTTGAGTTCTTTTCGGGAATTGAGATTTTTGAGGGAAGTGCTACAGTAGGTAGTGTTCTAATGGAAGTTTATTTGGTGTTACAACTGAACCTTAAGAATTATTTATCTTGAGTGCACTAATGTTGCTAATAAAGATTGTGTGAAGTTTTGTATGAAGGAAAAATTATAGGTGTATGGAAGGAATGAGTAATGAGATGAAGGATGGACTAAAGCTCAAGCTTGGGGATGCCACGTGTGTCACCCCAAGAAATATCCAAGAAGTACAAGCGTCAAAGCCTGGGGATGCCCAAGGCATCCCCTTCTTCATCAATAAAAATCCTAGGTTCCTTCCAAATGCTTCATTTTTATTATTTCATGCATAGTTTCATTGTTCTTGGAGCGTCTTCTTTTTCGTTTTCGTTTTGGTTTTTAGTTTGCTTTTGTTTGCTTAGTTTGCTGAATAAATTGGTTGGACCCCCTCTTTCATACATTGGTTTTCAAATAGTTTTGGTTTGGTTTGGAAAAGAGTAGGAAAGCTCATGCTTAAGTGGTAAAGAGAGCTTGTTTTTGACTGTGGCCTATGCTTTGTCATGCCATGCTTGATATTTTTTTTAGCTTTATGCTTAGTATTCTTTGTTGTAGCATGACTTGTTATAAACAATTGATATTGCTTAATGTGCTTTGGATGAATCATGTGTTGTTTTAGCATATTAAAACATAGTATAGTTGTATTCTCCTTTGATGCTTTATTTGGGTTGACTTGGCGCATGCTGACACCATGTTATGACTATCTCAAGTCACCATAAACCTTTATGATCCTTTAGTTTTCAACTTGTAGTATCACTTTATGCTTTGATCAATGATGTTTTGTCGCTCTGCATGATTATGGCCATTATTGCTCTCTTAGTTTGTCGCTCCCAGTCTTTTGCTAGCCTCCACAACCAAGTATGAGTTCCACTCATGCATCCAACTCCCTAAACCAAGTTATTCCAAAGATTCCACCATACCTACCTACTAGCTTATGCTATTCCAAGTATATTCATGCTTTTGTTTACCTTCCAAATTAAACTTGTTATGAAAAAACTAGTGATTAAAGCTCACACGAACTTGATGGCACACATTACTTTTTTGCATCTAATAAACTTGAACCATTGGGTCCTTATTTGTTGCGTATATGCTTGCGCTTTATAAGTTGAAATTAGCAGAACCATGTATCATGGGGAACGCTTTCAACATTGCACTTGTACTTTGTACCCTGTTGATATCATGTTCTTTTGCTTATGGATCTCGGTGGTGTGAAATAAAAGTGGAACTTGTAAGATCATGGAGTTTGTATGTGTGTTAGAGAAACGCCTAGGCCGCTAGCCTAATCCATGCCTAATCATGGTGGAAACTTTCAGCATCACCATAATGAGCACTCTATGAAGCATCCTCAATAAAAACCTACGCAAATAGCAAATAAAAAGATCACTAAGATGCTCATTGTCTGCTTGCCTTGTCATTTTGATTATGGGATAGCTCCTGTATCATGTGCAAGGGGTACCCCGTTGGCGGTTATTTATGATACACATGTACTTACAATGATAAGAGCTTACTCGTGACTAAAGTTGAGTAGCATGAGGTTCGGTCTTCGTAAGTAAGGGGCATGAGATTTCGATCTATAACTTGTCAAGCATATCCTCTTAGTTGTGTCACTTTAACCTTAACCATTTAAAGATGCTTATGATAGGGGCAATGAGAGCTCAAAGCTAACGAGTACCTTACTTTCAGCATTTGGAAGCCTTTCAAACTTTTCAAAACCTTTTTCATTTCCTTGTTGAGTCTCCACACATTCTTTGAGCACCTTCTTGAGAGCATAGTTGTCATTCTTAGTATAATGTGCTTGTCCCAAAACTTGAACTAATTGTGTTATGACTTTGATACTTGTATCTTTGACATCTTTACTTCTAGTCTTCACTTGAACTTTAGAGGTGCCTTGGCATTCATAATCAAAGGCAACCGAGATACCACTCTATCATACCTTGTTATGAGCACTGTAATGTTTCTTATGTTTATGTTTCATGCTACTTATTATTTTTGAGTTGGAATCTCTTCATAGCTTGCAATGACTATTAAGTAGACTCACTAGCATACTCTTTATTATGAATTTCCTAAGTAGTTGATCACATGCTGAGAATGTATGCATCATATGAAGCAAATGTGTTCGTGAAAGTTCTTTTATCGCACTCAGTTTTCAACTGAATTGCTTGAGGACAAGCAATAAGATAAGCTTGGGGGGAGTTGATACATCCAAAACGTATCTACTTTCCCGAACACATTTGCTACTGTTTCTCCTCTAAACTTGTGTGATTTGGATGCAACTAACACGGACTGACGCTGTTTGCAGCAGAATTGCCCTGGTGTCTACTTTTTT
Organism: Avena insularis; assembly: GCA_023614405.1. NCBI lineage: Eukaryota > Viridiplantae > Streptophyta > Magnoliopsida > Poales > Poaceae > Avena > Avena insularis. Next base: position 458,158,503 of record CM042696.1, on the reverse strand, counting down.
GCAGAAAATCAACTATCAGGAAAACTCCCGGAAAATATGCCAAAAATCCTATTTCACCAGAAGACTCCAGGAGCCAGAATACGAGATGGAGAGGGGCTGGGCCCAGGCCACACCACCTGGCCGCGGGGGCAAGCCCAGGACACGCCAGGGGGTGGTCTGGCCGCCCCAAACACCCCCTCGGTTTCCCTCTTCGCCTATAAGAAGCCTTCTGACCAAAAAACTCCAGGGGGTCGACGTTTTTCCCGAAGGAGTTCCGCTCCGCCGCCACCACCAGATTCCACGAAACAACACCAGAAACTCCGTTCTGGCACCCTGCCGGGACGGGGAATCGGAGGAGATCATCACCATCATCATCACCATCGCTTCTCCATCGACCATCCATGTTTCCCCCATCTATGAGTGAGTAATCCGCCGCTGTAGGCTATGGGGATGGTAGGGATTGGATGAGATCGTTCATGTAATGGCATCGGATTGTTAGGGCATGGTTCCTAGTATCTTTTATTAGTGCTTTATGACTTTGTTGCAACTTGTTATGCTTAATGCTTTTCACTAGGGCCCAAGTGCCATGATTTAAGATCTGAACACGTTATTGATTCATTATGATAGTATTGTTTTTGGTCTTACCTGCAAGTTGTATACACACGTTGTTGTCCGGAACCAATGGCCCTGAAATGACAGAAATCGGGATAAACGGAGGGAATGGCTTTGATGTGAGGATCACATGTGTTCAAGGAGTGTTAATTTTGCTCTGGTGCTCTATTAAAAGGAGCACCTTAATTGCCAGTAGTTCCCTAGAGGCCCCGCTGCAAACGGGCTGGCGGGACAAAAGATGTTGTGCAAGTTCTCATTGCGAGCACGTATGACTATATATGGAACACATGCCTAGGATTATCTAAGTACTTGGATACTTTATCTTATTTATCTACAATTACCCTATGTTCTGATTGCTATGTGAATTGTCTTGTCCATGCAACGCCCGTGCATCCATCCCTATGCCTACCGCACTCGAATCCTACTGTTTACTGTTGTTGTTACTACTGTCTTACTTTTACTACTGCTATTACTTTGCTATTCCTACTACAAAACTGTTGCTACTGATAAACTGTTGTGAGCAAGATTGTTTCCAGGTGCAGCTGATTGATAACTCAGTTGTTAAGGCTTATAAATATTCTTTGGCTCCCCTTGTGTCGAATCAATAAATTGGGTTTCACTTCCCTCAAAAATACTGCGATACACCCCCTATACTTGTGGGTCATCAAGGCTCATGGATCAAGAGTGGAATTTGTCAATCCCGATGACGGATAGATATACTCTGGGCCCTCTCGGTGATATCACATTAAGATAGCTTGCAAGCAAGTGATGTGATCACTAGAATGTTATATCACGGGAACAAGAAAAGAGTGCATGTCGGTAACGAGATCAAACTAAGTATTGGGATACCGATGATCGAATCTCAGACATGTAATATATCATGAGACAAAGGTATTTGGTTACGACGTTAAAGGTTCACACAATCACAAGAGTCATCGTTGAATATGTGGGAGTTAGTACGGATCTCCGGGTCCCGCTGCTGATTATTGATCGGAGAGGGGTCTCGATCATGTATGCATTATTTACGAACCGTAGGGTGACACACTTAAGGGATACCGACACCATTTGGAGCAAATATTTTTCAGATAAAGATTTAAGAAAGCGTTGGAATCATTTTGATGGAAACCGAAATTGTTTTGGGTGAAATTGCAGAAACTGGTTCTGCATGTGATATTGAAATATTGAAGGGGGTTTTATGTGAATGTTTGTTGATTAAAGTAATTAACAAAATTATGATTAAAATAAATAAAATAGTTTTATTTAATGAGAGCTTGCATTAAATTTGGTGGAAATTTAATGCATATGAATGGAAGTGTGAGTGGAGGCATATTTATGTGAGTGGAGCATCCACCACATGAATGATGGAAAAGGTGGGGGCACCACCATGGCTGCCAGGCCATGGCCCTTGGCTTCCCCCTCTTCCCTATAAAAGGCCCCCCTCTCCTCCTCACAACACACACCTCCTCGTGAAGGATCTCTCTCCCCCTCTAGTTATTCCCCATGGTCTCGGATTAGCGAGATACATGTTTCTGGTGGCTTTATCTGGAAAGGAGTTGCTGGTTCCACTGCTTTGCTGGAGCGAGGGACGGAGGTTGTCGGGGTACCGGACGTGTGTGCGATCACGGATGCACCGCTGCTTTGTGGTGCTGGACTTGCTAGAGCTGGATCTGATGGATGTGCTGGAGCCGGACATGCTGGACTTCATCATGATCTTGAGATCGGCAAGTGTATGACTACATCATCCATGAGTTCCATCTTATTAACAAAGCTTTGTTGTCTTCGAGGGTAAGTTTGTTGGGGATCACAGCAGAAAACAAAAAAATTCCTACGAGGTAACCCCAAAACTGCCAAGGATCTATCTATGTAGTAATGCGGTAACGGCCGGAGCGTAGAGAATACATACCCTTGTAGACCGTACGCGGTTAACATTCCACGGGGAACATGGTTGAAGTAGTCGTACTTGTAGCTGACCTCAAGGTCGCGAAGCTCCTCGCAGGTCACCCCTTGCTCCTTCTTGATCTTCATCATGCAGCAGCTCCGGCTCACGACATTTAAGCGCCCCAACTATTGCGCCTCGTGTCTTCGTACACATCCGGTGCAGGATGAGACCTCCGGCTCCCCGATCCCGCCGGGAGTGCGGAAGTTGATATCCGGCTAGGAATCCCTGCAGCGCAACGGCATACTACAGGTGTGCCTTGATCGCACAGCCCAGACTTGGGGCCAAGGTCACAAGGTATAGAGAGAGGGAGGGAGAAAGTCAACAAAAAGACTTCTCAAATTGTGTGTTTAATCCCACCCATGGGCACCCCTTTATATAGACGGAGGGGGTGTGCCCTGCCCATTAGGTTAGCCATGTGGGACTATTAATAAAGGAAAATATCAGGTATTTTTGTCCTGGCCGGATGGGCCAAAAGAATTCAGCCCAATAGCCAAACAGAAAATAAATAATAAAAAGAAAAGGGGCAGCCAACCTGGGGCTCAGCCAGCCGGGTGGGCCAACCTGCCCCCGTGGCCTAGCAAGTTGGCAGCAGCTAGCAATGTAGCGCCCAGCAGCCAGGTGGGCCGGCGCCCGCCCGGCGGCCCAGCAGCCCGCGCCCGGCGGCGGCCTGTGTGCCACGCACCGCCCTGGTGGGCTGGCTCGCCCCGGCGGCCCAGCACCCTAGCGCACGCGTGGGCCAGGTTGAGTAGGCCCCGGCGGCTGTGGTCCGCCCCCGTGCGGCGGTTAATAAAAACCACCCACGTGGGCTGTTTCTTTTCCTTTTTCCATTTATTTTTCTACAGCTTTTATTCTAGGCCTTTTCCCTCTGGGATTTGGCCTAATGTAAAAGTTGCCTTTATAAATCTTAATCTAAATATTATTTAGAATATATTAATTCATAATTAACATATAATAAATATATATTTAAATTCCCATTTATCCGAAAACACTCTTCCGGTCTTTTCCTTTATTCTTTCTCCGAATAACTTCGGATCTCTCCGCGGAACGATTCCGGGTTTCTCTATTTCTCTACTGTGATTCCGTCTTACAAATAATCACTCTCATCATACCCTTAAGTATATCCTCTCACCGCTCGGGAATGTTTTAGACATGATATGTATCAATGATCAACAGAGGAACCAGGGATGTCCATGTGACCCCTATGCATTCCTGATGACAATGTCGTTTGAACCGCTAAATGTAGCATCCTCTTCCTTTTGTTTCTCGATACAACTTGTCAGAGATCCGATCATTGGTATCCCATACCTTGTTGAATCTCGTTCACAACAAGTTCTGTTTTCTTGTTACCGTGATATTACATCCCCGTGACCTAGTCACATGTTGCAACATTTATGGATGTAATCTCACCAAGCCGGCCGTATGTATCTTTACCCGTCATGTGGGCAAACAAATCCTGGTCTTGCAGTCACATGTCATCTACTATTTCTTCGGAATACCCAACGTACACCTTTATGACCACTGTATTACCAAGTGGCGCTTGATGCAGTCTAAGCAGCCTCAGGAAACAGCGAGTAATATGAGCTCATGGTCTAAGGAGAAGGAGTCTAGGTATAGTTGTTGCAACAATGAACTATATGACTTGATGATGTTGCAATCCTTCGAGGAATGTCCAATCACATCATTCTCCAATGACATGATCCCGTTGTCAGTCAACATAAATGCCCATGATCTTGAAACCCAGATCATCTTCATGACCAACGAACTAGTATGAATAGAGGCTACTAGGGACTTGTTTGTTTCATGCCACACCTGTACCAGTGTTTCTACTTGGCACAGTTATAGCAGAATATGAAACTATTATAAACTAATTGAGATATGACAATAAAAACATATTTCTTATTTGCCTCTAGGGCATATCTCCTTCAAAGTTCTCTATGGATGTATATCCACCCATTGCTTGTATCTAATAGATAGATCTTGGCGATAGTTCCCATCGTAGGAAAAAAATTGTTTTCTATGCTGCGAACCCAACAGTGGTATCAGAGCCTGATTTATGCGTAGGTGCTTTGCATGGATAGTACACATATGTTTATATGTGGGCGATGATGATCATGTTATTGCATCTTTCATGTATTTTGGGTATTGGTGGCATAGTGGCATGAAGCGGCCCGGACCAACTTTACATGTCATCGCACATGAGACCGGTTCCACGACTGACATGCAACTAGTTTTGCATAAGTGGCTAGTGGGTGTCTGTCTCTCCTACTATAGTCAATATCTGATTTACAATGAGTTGCGAATAACTTAGTTATCATCGTTGTGGTTCCATGTTCGTAGGTAAGACTGGTTCTATCTCCGAAATCCCTAAGCCATGTAAAACTTGCAATGGATAAATTAGAGGCGTCTAGTTTAGATTGTTGCTGGGCTAGTGTCATGATATGGTAATGATGTAAGTTGATGTATGGTAGATACCCTTACAACACACTTAACATGTAAGTTCCATAGACCTTGGCCTTACACACAAAGGAATGATAGAGATCATATCATGATGCATATTATGGTGATCAAGTGCATGGACCATATCATCCCACTTTTCACATATGATGTTTGCATCTTATATTACTAGATTGGTGTTTTAGTAGCATTATAAGATGATCCCTCTTTTAAATATCAAGATAAAATGTGTTCTTCCTTAAGTATGCACTGTTCTATGGATCGTGTTTCGAGACATCACGTGATGATCGGGTGTACTCGACTCTATGCTTTCATACAACGGGTGTAAGATAGTTTTACACACGTGAGTACTAAGGTTCTTACTTGGCGAGCCTAGCATGTACAGACATGGCCTCGGAACACGGGCCAAAAGGTTAAGCATGAGTAATATAGTTGATGTGATGCCCATATTGATGCTCGCCTTTGAAGCTACACCAACTCACGTGATGATCGGACTTGGTGTAGTGGATTTGGTTCATGTAATCACTAAAAAGGCACGAGGGATGTCGTTTTTGAGTGGAAGTTCATTTCTAATTTGGATTAGTCGAACTCAATTTGTCATAAACTAAATCGAAGTCAATTAGCATAATTTGTTGTAGTCATTGGTATATGTTCACTACCTTATGCTTAGTTTTAATTGAGATAATAGAACTATATAATTCTAGATATTTAGTTTACGAACTGGTATCCTATTGTTTTGAATGTCAATTTAAAGTTTAGAAGTCCTATTGCAAACTTTCAGCAAACTCTATTTACTCCATGAAGTTTAATAAGTAGTATTAAATCAAGAGTAAGAATTCCAATGTTGGTATCTAAAGTATCATGTTTGCCTCCATGATTATTGATATTCAAAAGTTGATTTAATATCAAGATTATCTAGGAGCTGAAAAATTGTTTCAGAAACCATCATGTGTGGAAGATATTGTGATATTTGAAACAATGTTTTTGGTTGCATTATGATATAGTATAATTTAGCAAAATACATGTTCTCATATTGTATGAGAATTTGTGAAGGATGGAGATGCTAGGCATCCGGATCTCCCCAAAGGTTTTGGGAACTAACATTATACTCGTGATTCTTCCTTATAGGCTATAGTAGCTTGATCATGAAAGTTGTCATGATAAGGATGAATAGAAGATGTAGGTAAAATGTTTACTACAATAATAGATTACTAAAGAATGGATTTTTGAAAGAACACCAAACATTTGATGATGGTGATCCACTTCAAAGTGCAAATCCAAAGGTATTAGTATTTGATTATATACGCTTTGTACTATGTGTCATGTGAATGACACCACTATTGATGTTAATAGATTCTTTTAAAAAGGAAAAGGAATTTCTGAAAGAGAATCTATAAAATATTTGTCAGAAAAGAAAAGGTTGGAGATGTCCAACTTAGGTATATAAAAGATATACATGTTATGGCTGTATTCCTTGATTGTTAAACAATGTGGTTCTTAGGTATTGGATACCGAATTGGTTGGTGTGAAGTGTCATACAGAACAACACAATTCATGAACTGCAATGGCCAAAGTAACTAGCAAAACAATATGTGATGATGTTCATCAAAAACAAATAAAGTGTTATTGTGTTTTTCGTTGTCGTCAAACCTAGCCTTCAAGATTTGTTTTAATAATTGTTATTTTGCTCCGGTATTACGAGAACAATGGTTGTTCAAATAATTACCGTATTCCATAAAGGATGGATGAACATTTACATGTCTAGTTGGAGAAATCACATCCATAAACATTATTGCGAAAATGTCGTAAGACAAATGATTGGAAGATCACTTATGAAGTGACATCGTTGTTTGAATTATATTGGAAAGTAAACATGAAGAAACTCCATGTTGATGGATTTTTGGGTCTTTTGAATTTCATCAATTGACGCTTGTGAAACTTTCCTCGAGATAATTGAAACTCCGTCCATAGGCCAAAGAGGAACGGATGACTAACTTATTGGATACTATGCATGTTGATGTATATAGTCCATTATTTGTAGCCATATGCGATGGATCTTTTTGCTTCATATGCTTTCTCCAGAAATTTGAGTGAATATATCTATATATTTACTTAATAAGGAAGAAGTATGAAACATTTGAAAATTGTTCAAAGACTTTCAAGATGAAGTGAAAAATCATTGTAACAAGAAAATAAAAGAGTTTATGATTTGATCATAAAGGAAGATATTTGAGTTACAGGTTTAGCAAAACACCTAAGATTTCAGGAATTGTTCCATGAATTTGCATTTCCCGATAAACCACATGAGTATGGTATGTTCAAGAGATCAAATTAAACCTTGTTTGACATGGTAAGATCAAAGGTGTCATTTATAAAACTGCCATTATGTTTTAAGGATTAAAGCTTTAGAGACTACCGCTTTTACATTGAAAAGAGCACCATCATGATCCATTGAAATGACACCATATGAGTTATGGTTTGGGATAAAACCCGAATTGTCTTTTCTTAAATTTTGGTATGCTATGCATAAGTAAAATGTTACAACCAAAGTCAAATAAGCACGTCTTTGTAGGTTATCCCAAAGAATTTGTTGGGAATTCCTCCATAACACCAAGGACAAAAAGAGTTTGTCTCTTGGAACATCAAGTTTCTTGAGAAAGAATTTTTCATGAAAAGTTAAGTGGGAGGACAATAGAACTTTGATAAGGTTGTTGAACCTTAGCTATATGTGCTAAGTAGCGCAGCGCCGGAAAGTGTCCTGGTGGCGGCCATAATGCTCATGGCTCCCTGATTACAAAGGGTGTGATCTTGGAGATTAGAGTTCCTATTGAACCGTGTGGGTCGGTAAGAATCAAATAGTAAGATTTGAAATAGAAGTCGTTATTGTTTTGACAATGATGAACCGACTGCATGCAAAGAAGCGATGCTGGGTCTTGACTCCATAAAATGACTAGAAGTCATAGAATCCATGATAGTATCCATACACGAGAAATCAAGTTTCTGAACTTGGAAGACCCTCCGGAAAGGCGTGAAGCCTATCGGTCATGTTTGGATCTATAAACAAATAGACATGGATGTTTAACATCTATGAAATAGTCGACATGTGAGAAAGAAGTTTACGGCAATGTTCAAGGAGTTGACTATGACAAGATTTTATCTTTCATAGCGATATTTAGTCTTGACGGATTAATGTAGCAACCACTACATATAATTTGGTATATGGTAGTTGAATAAACAAAACAAGGTTCTTCTAATAGAGTGGTTACCTAGGATGTTTACATGACATGGTCCGAAGGGTTTTGTTAATTCAAAGGGTGCTAAAAGGGCATGCAAATTTCAATAGTTGAAGTGAGCATAGCGGAGTTGGAATCTTCACCATGATGAAAATGTTAAAGGAGTTTAATTTCATCGGAGATGATGAAGATGCTTGCATTTGCAAGAAATTAAGTGGGAGCGCTGAGACAAATTTCCAATACATTATGCAGAGTACATATTGTTGATTGGAAATGATATTTCTTTTATTGACACAAGTTAAGAATTTGATTAAAATAGGATTTCGATGAAAGACTTGGGCAAAACCAGAATATTTGGCATGAATGTCTATATGGATAGATTGAGGCGCTAATATGGTTATGCCAGACATACATATATGAGATATTGAAAGGGTTCAATATGGAAACAACAAGAAAGGTTCTTGTTGCATGGAAAGGATTGTATCAAGATTCAAGTGTTTTCAACACTTGGTGAGTAAAATCACATGAAGATTTTGATCGATTATACCATGATATGTATATATCCAGATAAGTCCTATGCTCTAAATGTTATGAGCACATACCAGAATGATTCATAAGATGATCATTGGACGATAGTAAAGATATTCTTATGAGCTTTGGAAGAACTAAGAATATATCATGTATAAGTGACAAATAGTTAAAGGTAGTTCATTGTAAAGTGTTACATTGATACTAGTTTTGTCACAAGATACAAATTAAATTTATCTCAATTTAGACTATGGGTTGCACAATGTAATGGAAAAGATGTTCCATGATGGATTGGGATGAGTTCCAAAGTTGAGACATTGTGACGGATACTACAACAAAAAGGCTAAGTATATGACTGCTATAGTAGCAGCAAAGGAGGGCATTTGTGTTAAGTAGTTTGTTATCAAAGTAGGTGTGGTTCAAAGTGGGCTAATAATATGAAGATATATTGTATGACAATAATATCAACATATTTTAACCCGAACGAACTAAAGGTCTCACCAAAGGACCAAATTTATACAATGCCATCTCATTTGAGAATGAGTGATGCGTAGAGACGCAAACACATGCAAATACACACGGACCTGAAACTGACAGATCCAGAGTTTATGTTAACCACTAGCAATCGTGTATATACAACACCAGAAAGCCATAGGTGTTCAATAAGCAAAGTTTTGCAAACTAGATTATTGACTCTAGTGCAAGTGGGATACTGAAGGGAATATGCCCGAGAGGCAATAATAACGTGGTTATTATCTTATTCCATGTTTATGATAAATGTTTATTTTGCATGCTATAATTGTATTAATTGGAAACGTTAATACATGTGTGTTTAATAAACAAAATACAAAGTTCCTAGTAATGCCTCTCATATAAACTAGCTCGTTGATTAACAAGATGATCAAGGTTTCCTGATCATGGACATATGATGTTGTTAATAATGAGGTCACAACATTGGTGGAATGATGTGATGAACATTCATCCAAGTATAGCATTACGATCAAAGTCATTATGTTTATATTGCTATAACATCATACGAAGTAATCTTTGTCCTTAGACCATGAGATCATGTTAATTGCTAACATCGAAAGAGTAACTTGATAACATCAAACATCACACCATAAAAGGGTGATTGTAAAGGTGGGTTCAGATACTCCAAAGGTGTTATGTTGAGGATCATGGATCAAGAGTGGAATTTGTCAATCCTGATGACGGATAGATATACTCTGGGCCCTCTTGGTGATATCACATTAAGATAGCTTGCAAGCAAGTGATGTGATCACTAGAATGTTATATCACGGGAACGAGAAAAGAGTGCATGTCGATAACGAGATCAAACTAGGTATTGGGATACTGATGATCGAATCTTGGACATGTAATATATCGCGAGACAAAGGGATTTGGTTATGACGTTAAAGGTTCACACGATCACAAGAGTCATCGTTGAATATGTGGGAGTCAGTACAGATCTCCAGGTCCCGCTGCTGATTATTGATCGGAGCGGGGTCTCGATCATGTCTGCATTATTTGCGAACCGTATGGTGACACACTTAAGGGATACCGACACCATTTGGAGAAAATATGTTTCAGATAAAGATTTAAGAAAGCGCTGGAATCATTTCGATGGAAACCGGAATTGTTTCGGGTGAAATTGCAAAAACTGGTTCTGCATGTGATATTGAAATGTTTTAGGGGATTTTATGTGAATGTTTGTTAATTAAAGTAATTAACAAAAATTTGAATAAAATAAATAAAATAGTTTTATTTAATGAGAGCTTGCATTAAATTTGGTGCAAATTTAATGCATGTGAGTGGAAGTGTGAGTGGAGGCATATTTACGTGAGTGGAGCATCCACCACATGAATGATGGAAGAGGTGGGGGCAACACCATGGCTGCCACACCATGGCCCTTGGCTGCCCCCCTCTTCCCTATAAAAGGCCCCCCTCTCCTCCTCACAACACACACCTCCTCGTGAAGGATCTCTCTCCCCCTCTAGTTATTCCCCATGGTCTCGGATTAGCAAGATACATGTTCCCGGTGGCTTTATCTGGAAAGGAGTTGCTGCTTTGCTGGAGCAAGGGATGGAGGTTCTCGGGGTACGGACGTGTGTGCGATCACGGAAGTACCGCTGCTTTGTGGTGCTGGACTTGGTGGTGCTGGACTTGCTGGAGCTAGATCTGATGGACGTGCTGGAGCCGGACCTGCTAGACTTCATCACGATCTTGAGATCAACAAGTGTACGACTACATCATCCACGAGTTCCATCTTGTTAACAAAGCTTTGTTGTCTTTGAGGGTAAGTTCTCTATGGATGTATATCCACCTGTTGCTTGTATCTAATAGATAGATCTTGGCGATAGTTCCCATCATAGGAAATTTTTTGTTTTCTATGTTGCGAACCCAACAATGGCAAGGTCTATGCTAGCTGAATTAATGTCTCCATATAATTTCTGGGCTGAAGCAATCTCTACCGCTTTCCATTCATACAACCGGCTATACCTCCATAAAATCCTGGACAAGACTCCGTATGAAATACTTACTGGTAACAAGCCTAACATCTCATACTTCCGAGTATTTGGTTGTAAGTGTTCCTTTCTCATCAAAGGAGTTTGTTTATCTAAATTTGAGTCAAAGGCTTTAGAAGGTATTTTTGTTGGTTATGGTGCTTAATCCCACACTTATAGAGTCTACAATAATCTCTCCGGAACTGTTGTAGAATGTTGTAGTGTGGTGTTCGAGGAAAATGATGGCTCCCGTGCGGGGCAAGTTGATGTTTGTGATGCAAATGTTGAAATACCCCAAGATGCCATAAGAAGAATGGGCGTGGGATTTTTCCGCCCCATTGAGGAACCCCTTGTGGCGGATCGGGAAGGACAATGCTCTACTCATGTAGAGCCCTCATCGACACAAGCTCAACATGCTCCAACCATTGGAGAAACTTCTACATCAACTCCACCAAATGCTGAAGGTCAACATGCTCCTGAATGCTCCAGGCCGGATTATCTGGTGGACACCGGATTATCTACCCATCCCTCCTCTACTGACCAAAATGATCAACATATCAAAGAAACAGATGCAAGTCCCAGGCCAGATTTTCCGGCTAACCCCGGATTATCCGGCCACTCTCCAATTCAAGCAAGATCCAGTCAAGTTAGCAAAGATGCTTCAGGTTCTCCTAGGCCAGATTATCCGGCCTCACTGTCGGCCAGATTATCCGGCCCTGAAACTCCTGAAGAACAGCAGCCTCCTGTTACGGCTGTTGATCCACATCAAGGGCAAGGTTCATCATCTCCTACTCCTGCTAATGAAGCTACTGATAAAGGCCAAACCAATGATTCCATCGAAGACTCAAATGATGAAGCTATTCCACCAAGAGACAACAAGCTTATTGAACTTTGTCGCAAAGCTCATGCCGATAGGAACCTTGAGTTAAGGGGACATACTCTTGACAAAGTTGTAGGTGATCTTCGACGAAGGGTTTCCACAAGAAGGGAGTTGGCAAGTTTCGGTGAGCATCAAGCCCACATCTCAATGGTGGAACCCAAGAAAGTGTTTGAAGCTCCTGAAGATCTGGACTAGGTTGTTGCTATGCATGAAGAGTTGAATAACTTTGAATGCAACAAGGTTTTGAAACTAGTGGAGAAGCCCAAGGATTGCCGCAATGTTATCGACACAAAATGGATATTTAAAACAAGCAAGATGAGAATGGCATTGTTGTGAGGAACAAAGCGAGACTCGTGGCACAAGGCTACTCCCAAGTTAAGGGCATTGACTTTGGCGAGACCTATGCTCCTGTGGCTCGTTTGGAATCCATCTGTATCCTTCTTGCTTATGCTGCTCATAATAATTTCAAATTACGGCAAATGGACGTTAAGGGTTCTTTTCTTAATGGTCCTCTACATGATTTGGTATATGTAAAGCAACCCTCGAGATTTGAAGATCCTAACTTCCCGAACCATGTCTACAAACTCGATAAGGAACTCTATGGCCTTAAACAAGCCCCACGTGCATGGTATGAGCACCTTAAAGAGCTTTTGTTAGATCGTGGCTTCGAAGTTGGGCAAATCGATCCCACTCATTTTACTAAGAAGGTTAAGGGGGAGCTCTTCGTATGCCAACTATATGTAGACGACATTATCTTTGGCTCTACTAATAAAGCTTTTAATGATGACTTTTCAAAGCTTATGACTGACAGGTTTGAGATGTCTATGATGGGGGAGTTACGGTTCTTTCTTGGATTTGAGATCAAGCAACTTAGAGAAGGAACCTTCATCAATCAAGCAAAATACATCCAAGACATGCTCAAGAGATTCAAGATGACGGATCTTAATGGTGTCGCCACTCCGATGCAAACAAAATGTCATCTTGAACTCAATCCCCATGATAAAGATGTAGACCAAAAGGTATACCGGTCCATGATCGGCTCTCTTATTTACCTCTGCGCATCTATACCCGATATTGGGTTGAGTGTAGGGGTGTGTGCAAGGTATCAAGCAGCTCCTAAAGAAAGCCACTTAGTGGCGGTCAAGAGGATCTTCCCATATTTGATTCATTCTCCTAATTTTGGTCTATGGTATCCCAAGGGCTCCAATTTCTCTCTATGTGGTTATACTAATTCATATTGAGATGGTGATAAGGATGATAGGAAATCAACTTCTAGAGCTTGTCAGTTCTTGGGAAGGTCTCTAGTCTGTTGGTCTTCTAAAAAGCAGAATTGTATATCTCTCTCCACCGCCGAAGCTGAATATGTTTGCTGCTGCTAGTGCCTGCACTCAGTTATTATGGATGAGGAAAACTTTAAAGGAATACAGTGTCAATTGTGACAAAGTGCCTCTTTTATGCGATAATGAAAGTGCAATCAAAATTGCGTACAATCCAGTACAGCACACAAGGACGAAGCATATTGAGATTCGGAATCATTTTATTCAGGACCATGTTGCTCGAGGCGATATTGATCTATCTTTTGTGAGCACGAAGAACCAACTTGCTGATATTTTCACGAAGCCACTTGATGAAGCAAGGTTTTGTTACTTGAGGAATGAGCTAAATATCGTTGATTCAAGGAGCTTGTCTTGATTACCCATGCACTCACTCTTACATCTCAGTCTTATTTGGTCTAGGTGTGGGCATGGATATAGGGGGAGTGTGGTCCTAATTGATTAGGCTAACCCTCCCCCATAGTGCCAAAAGCAAGTCAAGTCATTTCTCTTAATATCATTTTGTGATATGTGAGCTTATTGATGAGTATTGATCATGAACCCAAGATATATGTTCGCGGTGTCATACCATACACTCCAACAAGGTGGCTTCGGCTACCGCCCTCTTGCATGAGAAGAGTTGGATTTATGTGGATATTTTTGTATTTTTGCTCATCTCATGTTCTTATGGGAATCACACTCAATTTTGGCTTTTAGTTGATTTGATTCTTGCAATCTTGGGAGTGTAGTACCATCTCAGTTTGGCTCTCTCAACTCAAGCCTCTGCCTATCTCTAAGCCATCTTTTCTTGCACACAAGTCCCTTGTACACCTTGTGGGGGTTTTGTTCGGGGACGCGCGGGCCTGAATGTGTGTACAACAGAAATTCAGAATTTAGGCCGGATAATCCGGCCCTGGCGGATGCAGTCCTTAAGGGCTGGGCTCGGGGGGGGGGGGGGGGAGGACGCATAACAAGCAGCACTTCTCCCCCGACCCTCTCCCTCTCCCCAGCCGCCGCCTGCCGTCCCCCAACCTCCCTGGAGCCTCTCCGGCCGCTGGATTCTACGGGCCTCCCCAGATCTTCTTCTCCATGCCTCCGGGTACCTTCTCCTCCGTGTTCTTCCTCCAATGAGTGAGGGTAACTCCCTCTCTCCCATCTTTGGCTAGATGTGTTATTTGTTGGGTGGAACGTTGTCTAGAAGGATGTTGCTTCGTGTAGAAATTGTAGTCTTGTAGTATCTTGGCCGATCTATGTTTTTTCACTCAATCTAGGCGATTCTTAAATTTTCTACCAGGGCCGGATTATCCGCCCCTAGCCAGGCCGGATAATCTGGCCTGACAAAGTCAAAACTGGTTCAGTGTCGTATGGATTTGTGCATTGCGTATGACTGGAGTATGAACTATTTGCCTACTTTTTATATGTTCTCTCTTGGACTTGTGTGTATCCTTATCCCCATGATATCCGTCTTGTTCGCTTCACAGGTGGTTCCAGCGCTCCCAAGACCTACAAGCGTCATCCTCGTGCTAAATACTTTCAGGACGATGGAAAGTGTAACTTAGTGGACGAGGTTGAGCCAAGGAGAAGGAAGAACGAGGAGAAATGCATGGCTGAACAGGCAAAGAGGGATAGGAAGGGCGTGTCCAAGAGGAAGGGCAAAGGGCCCAAGATTAATTATAAGAAGATGGATCCTATTACTTTCTCCTCCATTCGTCATTGTGATTTGTTTGATAAAGTACCGCATGATACTGAGCTGGGTGACTCTCGTTTTTGGTGTGCTGAACAAAAGGGTATCTATGAAGATGTGTATGCTCAGCAGAAGATTCGGCCTATGCATCCTCTGATTCTTGCTAAGGCCTTGGAGAAGCCTCACCTTGTTGATGCCATGTATGTGACTGAGAGGATGGGGCTGCACCATCTCATGGCCGTCCAATGCTCCTATGATTATGAGATTGTGAAGCAGTTCTTCTCCACCTTGGTCATTTGCGGTGATGAGCACCGCACCATGAAGTGGATGACTCGTGACAGGCCTATGCAAGATGATTTCCATGTTTTTGCTGAGGTTCTTGGTAATCCCTTCCGCAACAGGGACCGTGCTAGTGGCCACCGCATCATCACCCAACTCAAGCCCAATAAAGATGCAGTTCTCTCTCCGTGCATAGATGAAAATGGTATTGTGGTCACCCTTGCTGGTCTTTCTCCCATATATGCTTGCGTGGTGGGACTCTTTCGTGATTCTATCACTCTAAGTGGAGGAAACAATACAGTATCCGTGGTCACCTGGTACAGCTTCTTGCCTTCTCTCATGAGGTGGCGTCCTGTGAGGATGATTCCGTGTCGTACATGCTGGATGTGATGGACTTTATTTACCATGAGTTGATCAATGCCATGTTCAATAGGCTTTCCATCCCATATGCTCCATACATCATGATGTTGATCAGGCACTTTCTTCCCACTAAAGAGTTCAACATTGATGTTGTGCACAAGGCGAAGAAGATCTACACCAAGGTTAGGAAGATCTCTCACCCCTCCTCTGCTCCTAAGGGTCTCATGAGGGATGCTCGTGCTAGTGCTCGTAGGCCTCCAGTGCCTCCTATTGCTCGTGAGATCAAGCAGCTGAATTGGTTCCAGGGGAACATTCTTTCCATGGGCGTGGACACTCGCAAGGGACACTATGAGGCTTACAAGTAGCGTAATGAGATGTCTCACACTCAGTAGGTCATTCTTAACCATGTGACCGGTGGTTCGGGCGATCCCCCTGCTCCTACTACTCCCACACCATATGCTCGGTGGAACTCTTCCTCTGGGCTTAACTATGGAGAGCTAGAGCGACACCTGTTTCCTTCCGTGGCCACAACTGATGATGAGGAGGATGACACCGAGGAGCTTGAGGATGAGGACGAGGACGAGGAAGAGGATGAGGATGAGGACTACGAGTGATCCCTTAGGGCGTTAGCATCAATCTTCTTCATTTTTGGCGTCTTGATGCCAGAGGGGAGAAGTAGTTCTATTAGGTCTCCGAGGATTTGCATGGGTCGGGCACAAGTATTTGCACTTCAATTTTTCGTCTTTTTCCTCGCTTGTGCCCATTTAGCGTTGAACTTTTATGTGTGTTTTGTGCCGTATGAGACTATGTTTGTGTGGCTCTGGATTTATCTTGTGGACTATTCATATGGAGTCATCTATCATTCTGGCTATATTGGATATCTATATCGAGGGAGGCTCTCACTATGGCTATCATTGGATATTCTTATAGTGTTTTGAGGACGCATCTATCTCCCTACCGGTGGTATGAGCTTTTCGCATATGTTTCAATGAAATAGACTTATACACTCTTGTGTGTATTTGTAATCAAATGCAATTTTTAGTATGCACACATTGAGGGGGAGTCTTATTCATTCATTAAATATTGTTGTCTTGAGAACTATCTTGCAAATCCTAGTATTGTCATCTAACACCAAAAAGAGGGAGATTGAAAGAACATTTCATGGTTCCCTGTGTTTTGAGTGTTAGATAACAATACCGTGGAGTTTTCTCATGTGTCCTAAGTGTGCAGGAAATGATATTGTGTTTGGGGGGCCAGATTATCCACCCCCATCAAGGGCCGGATAATCCAGCCTAACTCATTTTGCAAAGGCAGGCATGGCGCATCGCTCTGACTGGAGGCGGATTTTCTCCCGGAAAATCCGAACAGGGGCGGATTTTCTTCCCCTGACCGGATAATCCGGCCCTCACCTTGGGCCGGATAATCCGGCCCCCAGGAGATGATCAAGGGCAGGCTCGGTGCGTCGCTCTGACTGGGGGCGGATTTTGTGCCAGATAATCCGAGTCTGGGGTGGAGTTTTCCCTACGCCGAATAATCCGGCCCTCACTTGGGCCGGATAATCCGCCCCCCAAAGGCTCCAACAGCTCAGTTGGGGCAGGGGGTATAAAATCCCCTTCATCCCCTCCATGCAGAACTCTTGATTCATTCGAAAAAGGCCAGACTTGTTGCAAGTGCTCTCTCTCTAGATCTCCCACTTCAACCACCCGAAGGCTTCGATCTTTGGGGGAATTGAAGGAGGAGACAACCTACATCGTCATCACGAATCAAGCGCATCAACTCCTCTCCATTCACTAGGAGAAATCCCCGATCTAGTATTCTCGTTAATATCTAGATCTTGTGTTTTGTTATTGATAACTTGTTCTTGTGGCAGCTTGTTGTCATTACGGGAGCCTCCAATTTGGTTGTGGAGTTGTGCCCTGCTAGTTGTGTAAAGGCATCGGTTCCTGCCTCGCAGGGTTCCTATAGTGAAAAGGTGGATCAGGCCTTTGGTGGCGGGATCCATCGGAGAACAGGGTGAGGCCTATTGTGGCATGGTTGTCTTAGTACCACCCACCCCTCCAACACAAATGTACTTCTCTTAACAAAGAAGGAACTGCGGTAAAACAAATCATGTGTCTCCGCGTGCTTCACTATGGTTCACTCGTTCCTCTATCTCACTCGCCTTTACTCGCTAGTAATTAGGTTTGCATATAGGGAAATTCCTCATAATAGCTTATCTAGAGAATTTACCTTTTGTGTCAAGCCTAAAATTGAAAAAGCAATAAAATTTGAAGTAGCACCTATTCACCCCCCCCTCTAGGTGCCCATACGATCCATTTCAACGGAGATGTATAGCAGTAGCGGATCTTTTTCGTGGGGTGTCACTAACACCGGCGAGGTGGATAGTAGACGCTTAAGGTCTTCAAATGCTTCTTGTGCTTCGTTTGTCCACTCAAACTTATCAGCCTTGCGGAGAAGTTGGTAGAAGGGCAGTGCCTTTTCGCCCATGCGACTGATGAATTGATTGAGCGTCACGATTCGCCCAACCATCTGCTGGACGCCTTTTACATTCTTCGGCTTCTCCATGGCCAGTATGGCCTTTATTTTCTTCGGGTTTGCCTCGATCCCTCTCGTGGAGAAGAGATACCCGAGCAGCTGCCCAGATGGTACGCCGAAGGCGCATTTGTTCGGATTCAGTTTGATCTGGTAGCGGTCAAGATTATCGAAGGTCTCGCGGAGATCGTCGAGTAACGAGTCTTCCTCCTTGGTTTTGACAACTATATCGTCGACGTAGACTTCGATGTTGCGACCAAGTTGGCTCTTGAGGCAGGCCTGCATGCACCGGTGGTAGGTGGCTCCTGCGTTTTTCATCCTGAAAGGCATCGTTGTGTAGCAGAAGACACCGAAAGGCGTGATGAACACCGTTTTCTCCTGGTCCTCCTCCTTCATTTGAATTCGATGATAGCCTGAGTAGGCGCCGAGGAAGCAGAGACGCTCGCATCCCGTGGTGGAGTTTATTATTTGATTGATCCGCGACAACGGGAAGTGGTCCTTTGGGCAATGCTTGTTCAGAGAGGTGAAGTCCACGCACATCCGTCGGATATCCGTGTCTTTTTTGGGAACGAGCACGGGGTTTAAGAACCAGGTGCTTTCCTTGATCTCGCGTACGAAATTAGCGTCAAGGAGTTTCTGGACTTCCATACCGACCGCTTTTTCCCTTGGCTCTGACAGTCGCCGGATTGTTTGCTTGACTGGCCTTGCTTTAGGATTCATGTTGAGTGCATGCTCGGCGAATTCCCTCCGAACTCCTGACATGTCCGCTAGACACCAGGCGAAGATTTCCCAGCACTCATGGAGGAATTCGACGAGCGCGAGTTCCTATGCAGGACTCAAGTTGTTGGCGATGAGGGCCGTCTTGGTTGGGTCCATTGGATGGACCTAGACTCTCTTGGTGTGCACCGACGTGTCGAAAGATTGGTCAGGTAAGCTTGGCTTCCTCCGGGGGGGAGGCAGACAGTTGTCTGTCGACTCCTTCAATCTCGTCAGTTCCTCCTACATGCCAAAAGACTGGGAGATTCTGTTGAACTCCCTATCACAGCTGTCGGATTTCTCGAAGCTTCCGTTGACTATGATGATGCCGTTTGGGCCCGACATTTTCATCTGCAGGTAGGCGTAGTGCGGCACTGCCATGAACCTCGCGAACACGACACGTCCGAGGATGCAGTGGTATTGTAAGGGCCAGTCGACAACTTCAAATTCAATGCGCTCTCGCAGAAAGTTTTGCGGAGTGCTGAAGATGACATCGAGGCTGATCTTGCCCAGGGGGTACACACCCTTCCCTGGGACTATGCTGTGGAACATTGCGTCTGAAACTTCTAAACATGTCAGAGGGATCCTCATTGCACGCAAGGTACTTGCGAACATGAGGTTAATGCCGCTTCAGCCGTCCATGAAGACGCGACTCATCTCGAAGCCTCCGATCTACGCCTCGAGCACCAAGGGACAGTGGCCCCGGTGAGGTACTTGGCATGGGTGGTCGCGCTTGTCGAAGGTGATGCAGGACTCGCTTCCACTGAGGTACTCAGTGGTGGAGGGCAGAGAGTTCATCGCCAAATTGACTTGGCGAGTGATTGCCTTCTGCACTCGATTTGTGGGGCGTCCCTTTTGCATCATCCACATGTTTCCCAGCGCTCGCGGGTATGGCTCGCCTCCATGGTTCTGGACTAGAGCAGCCGCAGGTGGTGGTGCTCGGGTGGTGGTGGAGGTGCCTCATGAGCCATAGCGCCCGGGGCAGCTCCATAGCCCTGGTTGATCGCGTCGCGATTCATCTGGGCCAAGCCTTCGTGGAGCTTAAGGAACTCTCGACAGTCCTTGAGAAGGTGACTGGACTTTTTCTTGCCGTCGTGCTTGTCGATGTAGAAGTGTACGTTTCACGGTCGGGACAATTTGTCCTGGATGGATATTCCAGGTGCCTCATCATGAGTGCGGTGCTGCCACACTTGCGTGGTTTTTCCGCTGTCGCGGTATCCACCGCTACAGTATCCGCTGTTGCGGTTGTCATCGTGTTTGTCGGCATAGCCAGCCGTGACCATGTCGACCTCTTCGTGGTCCTTGTAGACGCGCATTCGACGTTTCCCTCGGCGATCGCGGCTGCGCCTGAGGTCACCGTCATCATCGGAGTAGGCACGGTTTTTCACCAAGTCCTCTCCATCGGCCCACCTACTCGTGATCTCCATCAGGTGGTCAATTGTCTTTGGCTTCGAGCGGCCCAACTCCTCCCTGAGCTCTCAGCGGCGCACGCCGCCGTTAGACGCGTCGATTGCGTGATCCTCGAAGATGTCTTCTGCAAAATTCTTGATGATAGACCATCTCTGAATGTATGAGGGCAGCGACTCGCCAGACCTTTGGTGGCAGCCTCTCAATTTCTCGATTGTTGCGAGCCTTTTGTAAGTGCCCTTGAAGTTTTGCACGAAGCTATAGACTAGCTCTTACCAGCTGTGAATTGATCCGCGCGGGAGATTGTTGAGCCATGCGCGGGCGGCGCCTTGCAGCTGTAACCGGAGACATTGCATTGTCGTGCTTGAGCTTCCGCCATGCAGCCTGACGGAGGAGATGTGATCTTCCAGCTAGATTTTCAGGTCCTGCAGGCCGTCGAATTTCGGGTTTTCCAATCGGAGTTTGAACCCCTTAGGCATTCACTTCTGCCTGATGGCTCTGTTGAAGCATCTGGCACCGCAGAGCTCTATTTCGTCATCCTCCGAGTTAGTCAAACGGGAACGCCTCGTGCGCATCTTGTCGATCTTGCGCTGCGTGATGTCATCACGTGCGTCGTAGTCGCGCTCATGCCACCATGAGCGGCGCCGCCAAGACAAGTTGTGGCTATCATCGCTGGAGGAGGGCGATGAATAGCGCCTGGCCGGAGCTTTATTTTTCTTCAGCTCCGGTGTTGGCTCCTTGAGGAGGGCATCTTCGACTAGCCCCAAGCCCACGATCGTAGATCGGTGCATAGAAGCTCGTGGATCCCCAGCCGGTGGCTGGTTATTGAGGAGGTTGGTGGCCACCGTCACCGATGTTTGCGGTGTCTTTGGGAGCACGTTGCCCCGTGTATCCACCATCATGGACGAGAAGTCGAGGACTCACGCGGCCTCTTCTCACTCCTTGTCGGTGAGGTGGGCCAGTCGAGAGCGCCGTTTGGCAGCCACGTGATCGTTGCCCTTGGAGGAGGATTCTCCCATGGAAGAGAGTTGAGCCTGCCGAAGGCTCGACTCGTCCGCCGCCTTTCTGCACGTGTCGAGTTGCACGATTACTTGTTGTTGGCGCTTGTACTCCTCCTTGAGAAGCCAATTATAACCCATCAGCATGTCTTGTGATGAGTTTGGGGGCAGGGGATTGCCCCGCAGAGCTTCTCGACAACGGGCCCACTCATTGTTGTTGAGCTTGATCAGCACGCGCTCTTCAGTGCGCTCATTCGCCGTGATATGCGGGTCTCCTCCCGTCCCATTGTTGGTGGGTGCGTTGTTGGTGGAGCCACCGTTTTCGACTGGGATGACGCCGTTGGACGGCCCAGTACCGGTGTTGTCGCAATTGACACCGGTGTCGCCTGCATTGATGACGGCGCACATGTAGTGATTGGGAAAGCTGTTGCTCCCACAACTTTCAGATCCACAGCCGTAGGCTCCATCCTCTGTGGCCAGATCACCCAGATAGGATTCGTGACTATTTTCGCTGTCCATGCTCCTAACTGTTGTCGGGGCGTTTAGCTCGCTTAGGGTGCCGACCTGTGGCGGAAACCACGATACTGGAGCAATCGCGGTAACCGTCGGCTGATCGTGGAGGTGAAGTGGGCTCAGCTGACCAACCTGAAAGCGTAAGCTCCCGATCGCCAGGCCGATCCCATCGCCCATGGACTCGAAAGCCGGGCGTGTGGACGATGAAGTCGAAGGCACCGAAGAGGAGGCGAATCTCCGTTGTTGCTGAGTTGTAGATCGCATTTGACGGGGCCGAAGAAGCCGCGACATCAGCACTCCTAGTCCCCATGGACATCGCCAATTGACGAGAGTTAATCTCATCAATGCTCATTGTTATGGACTTGGATTTTGGAGAAGGAGGGAGCGCTAGAGGCATCAATCGGCTAGCAAACAAGCACACATGGACGCAAGGTTTACCCAGGTTCATGCCTCGTATAGGACCCTACTCCTGCTTGTCTGCTCTTGGAATTATCGAGGGAGTCGAAAGTTACAGAGGTGCGCGGATGCAATCTGGCGATGGTTGTGGAAAGTGGCGTTGTGATTGTCCTCCTCGCCGCCTCCTTCTAGCCTTTATATAGATAGGCTAGGTCTCGGATAGCAGGTCGAGTCGGTTACAGGTTAGGGTTTGTCCCTTTAAACTTTTTATCTTTGATTTTGCCTTGTGCCGCAAGCAGTCGGAGTCTCCGTGGGTCATCTGAATCCTAGATTGGGCTCTAGTAACACAGTGGGCTTCTGCTAGACCTAGACCGTATATGACAAGCTCGAGTACCTGTAAGGAATGTCCACGCCACTGTCACTGGGCAATCTCTTTATCAAGCATAAAAAACAGCATTAGGCCAAGTAGATGTGTAAATCTATTATATATTAAAAGTACATGATGGGCTCACCAGAAATTAGAAAAATAGATTAGAAAATCCTAGAACAATCAGAGACATCAGACCATCGATTAAACTCACTGGACAATCACAATCGTTGGATCTCCATTATAATCTATTGATACTAAAATTGAAAAGAATTACCCACCAATGCCCTAGATTATTTTTTCATCGTACCTTTTCAATCTCCTGCCTATCTAATAAAAGTTACCTACTCCAAGGTTAAGGACTACCCTAGCATGTCCTCACCCACGCCGCCGCCGTTGGGTTCACAGAAAATAAACGCAAGGACAACGCACACCGTCGTCGCCGGTGTTGATCACCTTGGCGCCATCAGCCGGCCACCCGACTATGATTAGTCTACCACGTGCATACGCAGATCGATCGTTGGCCTCAGCTTTCTAATTGTATAATGCATGGATCGCTACGCCAGGGAGTTAGCTAGGTACAACATCTGCCTTGGATTTGCAGAGAAGAAAAGCTATAATACGGTATCAATTGCATGTCCTCATGGACGGCGTTCGTCGTGGCCGTTGAGTTTGCATTGGTGCCATCGGCCGGCGGCCGGCCAGCCGCCTACGATGAATCTACTCCGTTCATGTTTTCATCAGTAGACTTCAGGTTTTAAATTTGTATCATTCATGTTGTTGACTGCAGATGCAAATTGGTGGCCTCAGATTTTAGACAGTATATGCATGAATCCCTATACCAAGGAGCAAGGTACACGACCGGCGTTGGGTTCCTAGAAAAAGTAAGCTAGGGTAAGGAATCCCTTGTGTGTCCTCACTCCTCTTCGACCCAGTCCCCGCCGTTGAGTTTGCATCTACGCCCTTGACGGCTGGCCAGGCCGGCGGACTATGATGAATCCACTCCGATCGATGTTAATTGGCAGACTGCAGGTTTCAAACTTTTATCGTTGATGCATCCCCTATAGCATGTAATTACCTAGCTACAAGATCAGTTGAAGAATGATCGCACTCTGTTTTATTAGAAACACATAGAAAAGTAAAATTTACAATTATACGGTAATTATACACTACAGAACTACATCACAGAACAATTTTGTGCCCATACTCCACAGATTGCATGCACCATATGTTTCTTGCAGTTTTTCTATAGATAGGTATGCCCTGTGTTCATTTCCAGGTCAAGAATTTATAGAACTCATATGCTATACTATACAAGATTAGAATGATAGCACTGAAAATATATTACCTGTTACATGCATGTATCTAGCTACCGGGTGTGAGCAAGAGGCAAGTCTCCGATTAATATTTTAGCTACTGTAGGTTAGAGAACTTGGCATGAATTATGCACATTACCCTAGATTTTGTTGTCGTTCTAAGATATGAGAGATGTGGTAAGGACAAGCTATCGCCGTAAGAAATTTAGTGGTCTACACAAACCACCAAATCCCTCCTCTTTTAGTGCACAACGTGCCATGGATCATTATAGAATCAAAGTTAATACATGAAGTATACACTAAATCATCTTGGTTTGCTCTAAATTTTGTCAGAACAAACCACTTTCTAAATTCATTTTCCTTCCATGTTAATTTAGCTGCGAGTATTTTATTTGCTATCACGTGGCTTCTTACACAAGAAATCTATTTATTCATCAAGTTTTAACAAATCATAATTGATGGTCTTCCATAAACATTAGGTGGCTTCTTGATTGTTAAAAGTTTAGACCCTATTTTTGGGAAGTCAAGCACGCACACATAACAAGTATTTTGCCGCCAGGTTCACTCACTTGATTTCCTTCCTTGATGCAAGACACAATCCAGCTTGAAGCTTTTGGTGTATCCTCCGAAAATATCAAAGGCTATCGACATAACCTGATTAAGTCCACAATATATTGCTTGCATTTGTATGACTGCCACATGCATGATGTTGAGACCATTCAGATTAAGATCAGTCCACCAATATTTGGATTGATCACTGAACTATTGTCAGCCTTCGGAATGTCAAGCCAAAGACCAATTTCTCCAAGGTAATATTTTGAAACGACTTTCTCCGGTTACTATTTTTGCACATGTTAGAAATATCGAATAGAGTAATTGTGGCGAGAGTTTTTGAAAAAGATGTTTCATCTCTGATTTCTATTAATAAAAACCAATGAATCTTCTACCAGAACCAGAATTCAGAAGTGCAAAAAAGTAAAGATAAAATGGGAAAACGTAGCTATGTCCTTCAGCCCACAACCGCAAGTCGTAGAAGACTTCACAAGAACAACAATACAACCAATAAGAGGGCAGAGAGCACCCTTAAACCTTAGGAGTCTAAACTAGGATGATTGGAGAGAATTCTTTTGAATAAAAGTTACATGTGCTTATATTGTAACTTCATAGCTTTATTTTTAATTCTACAACCTACACTTTTGAAGTGAGAATGTGAGATATGTCACGTTGTGTATAAATATAGCTAAAAAATCGTAAATTGTGTTGATACTTTGTGATGCATTGTTCGGCATAGATAACTGATAATATTTACATTTTACTAAGAACTACTACCTCCGTTTCACAATATAAGCCTTTTTAGCAAGCTAAATTAAAACAGCTTTCTAAAAAGTTTTATATTATGGAACGGAGATATTATTAGTTTATGAAACATAAATAACTGAACAACAAATGAATATATATATATATATATATATGTTTTTAGTATTTCCATGTAAACTTCACGACAGTCTGCATGCCCAACATATTATCTATTTCATAATGAAAGGGTTGTGTGATAACATAATTAAATTTACAAGGAGAAGAAAATTATCTGCTATTTCCCTTTAGTCATGAATATAATTTATAAATCATTTAAAAGGTAGTTCTAGAGTATGTTATGAAGCAGAATATGTACTTTAAAAATGATAGGACTTGATAGTACTTTATGCAGGCTTTACGTGATCAAATTTCTATGCCCAGACTTTAAAAGAATATCTTTTATGGTTTGACTTTTATTTAGTAGGAATAAAAATAATATTAGTAACAATAATGATGACAATAATTAGTTAGGTAAGAAGCCTCAACAGATGTACTACGATAGTAAATCATTATTAAAGCATGGAAAAATAGATGATTAAGACATTGCCCGCGCATGTGCGCGGGCCACTTAGCTAGTTAGATATAATGTCTCTAGACAAGGAAATACAGATTAGGAGCGTAATGAATGCAACGAAGTGCAGCGATAACATCTACCTGAAGAACTGTGGAACTGAGGTACATCTCACCATAGAGGGAACCTAAGGTCTCCAGCTTAGGCGCTGAGATAACCGACACAATATACTCGATGGCCAAGTCCACATAGTGTTTGACGTATCCGTCTTATCAGGAGCGGTCCAATCCAGCTGTACGATTTGTGCAAACACTTCTATATATTGCAAAAACCACCCTACTATAGAACCATTTGTAATTGCTCCGTCCTCCTTTTCTTACAGAAGGTAGCCCTGTGTTTCTTCTATATTTCGTTCTAGTTTATAAAATTAGTTTATATAATTGTTCTGATTAGTAAGAATTAAGGATTTTCCGTCAGGATCAAATCTGATTAGGAAGGGGAAATCAGATTAGGATGGAAAACATCTTGGCAGCAGGATTACGTAGAAGGATTACGAAGGGCCGGAAAATCAGATTAGGATGGAAAAAATCATGACGGCAGGATTACATAGATAGAAGGAAAAAAATCATGGCCGCAGCCCGCATGTCCGGTGCACGGCTCCACTTGCCACCGGACGCGATGTGCAGCGCATCCACAGACCCCACGCCTCGAGCGCCCTCGCGCCGTCACCGGAACCACGACCCGACCGGCGACGTAGAAGACGCAATGGATGGGGATGGTGGCGCAGCCGTACCTCTGCCCGCGGCGGCATGGATGGGGAGCACGGATCCGGCTCGCGCGACGCCCATGGATGAGAACGGCCCGCGGCCGGCGCTCATGGGTGACGGCGGCCATGGATAAGGACGGCCAAGGGGATGAGGACGGCGGTTAAATGCCTGACGGGAGCAAGATGTCTCGGTTCACTTTGGTTCCTATAGTAGAGGGAAGATGTACACGTACAGGTTGAAAATGTAAATTTTCCTAACACGAATCTTAGAACAAGCATGGCCATTGGATAAGACGTAGACGTCTAAGACGTTGTGGAATCGCCGCGTTCCTGCACGACACGGAGCAACCTCTCAAGGCAAGGGGCATTCTCAATTACGAGTTCCTTGAACTGGAGCTCATCTGTATCATGATACGAACCACGGAGACCAAAGATGTAGTAAATCAGTAAGTAGGCCAGCGCGGGGCACCTGGCAATCAGGTTCCGGAGAGTGCCCTCGGAGATGCTGACCGGTTCAAGCGTGAGCTGCTCAAGCTGAGGGAGGTGAAGGCCCTGGACGGTGCTGTCCCGGAGAAGACATCTTCCGATATTGAGGACACGGAGGGTCGCCGAGAACCGGAAGTCCGGAATGCAGAAGCTGGCGGTGGCACCAACGGAAGAAAAGGCAATCTCGGTGGCCGATAGTTCCGGACGTGGCAGAACTCGAGCTCCTGGAGCCTGTCGAGAGCGGGGGAGCGGACCCAGGCGTCCACCTTGGCAGCTCGGTCCTGGAGGTAATACGCGGGGATGCGGAAGCGGCGGCCGGGGCCCGGGTGGGTCGAAATAATGCGCGACACGATGCTGTCGAGCTTTTGCCCGTCATCTGGGAGGCAGCGGCAGTCGACGTTGAGCGGGGCGGAGCGCCAAATGTGGCGCCATCGGGTCGAGAGGATTTTGGTACGGGCGCCTCTCCTGCTGCGGAGGAGGGAGACGATCTCGCGGAGGATGGGGTCGGGGAGGCTACTGATGCGGTCGACGCCTGCTTCGTCTTCATCAGCTGCCGTCGGCGGTTGGGCGCTCCGCTCCGTCACTGTAGAGTCGAGGCCGGGCGCTTCTGTCGCCAGCGGTGCCGTCACCTGCTCCTCCTCACAGCTCTCGGCTGTCACTAACTTCACCTTCTTCGAGCTAGGACCTCCCGGCTCCATCTCCATGGCTGGCGGCGGCGGCGGCGTGAAGAAATGGGCGCGTGGAGGTTTTAGCACTTTGCGCCACTTGTTGGGGCACTTTTTCACAAAACCACAACCACATATTTATTTTAGCAAAACGTCAACCTTTGTGGTAATTATTTGCACTTTTTTTTCGAAAAGGCGAAAAAACCCCGGCCTCTGCATCGGTTGATGCATATAGCCTTTATTAATAAATCATCCAAAGAACAACATTCAACAAAAATTACATCTCAAGGATCAGCTAAAGTAGATACATAAATCAACCAGCAGAAAACATTTAGCATGCAAAATCTAAGCATCCTGAAGTCGACTACGCAGCTGCCAGTACGACTGGTCGAATAAGTGGTGCGCGACCATCAGCAAATGGCTGCACCCAGTAGCCATAATATTCCGTTGGTCTTGGGGCAACCATGCAAGCCCAAAGTTGCACCCAGTGCGCAACCATATGAATAATCTGTAAAAAATTAAAAGTTTTTGATTTGTTAAAGATAATGTCATTTCTGCATCTCTAGATAGACCAACATAAGGCAGAAACACCAACGCGAATTCTTGCCTTTGAAGATTTATCAATTCCGTTCAACCAATTCCAAACATATTTGTCACACTAGTTGGGGGAGGTATATCGTAAGCAAAATTGACAGTACGCCATAACAAACGAGCAAAAGGACAAGATATAAATAAATGTTCAATGGTTTTCGGCGCCCCATAAAAAGAACATTTAGTACAATCTACCCAATTCCTTTTGATAAGATTATCCTTAGTAAGTACCACTTTGTTGTGAAGGAACCACATAAATTTTTTAATCTTTAGTGAGATTTTTAATTTCCACAGATATTTTCGAAGGAAGACTGTATGATCATTCATAAAAACTTTGCACATAATTGGTTGCCTTGGCAGAGAGGATCTCGCAGTCACCAGATTGACGAGTCACGAGTTTCGAACAGAGATATAGTGTTTTGCATAGTCCGATGAGTGCCCGCCAAGCTGTCTGGTGTCGTCTCCGCCAGTAGCTTCTTCTCAAGGGATCGCCGGACGCTGCCTCTTGCCTGGGCACTGCGCGTGGCGTCTCGTACACGCAAGAAGACGTAGCTTGCTCTGAATAGCGTCGACACTGCCGCTTTGAGCTGCGCATGAAGATGCTCGGAGGCACCCGGTGTGGATTTGCAGCAGGATGGTTCACCAATCACTATGAAATGGATGGAGATGAGGATCGGGAACCTGTAGGTGGTCAAGCTAGCGTATCAGTCAATGTGGCGCCCAGAGCTCCCACTCACGGCCGCAGGGTGAATCAGCGGCCACGAATCGACAAAGATGGCGATTTTTTATTTTCTTTCGAAATCACACTTTTCTCTCCCTAATGACTTCCACGTCCTTAGTGCTAGGAGGGCCAGCAGCCTAATTCGGTACCAGCTAATTGGCTATTTGGGTTCTGTGCAAATAATTATCCAAAAGATTGGTGTTTTGCGTAGTGAAAAAACCTCGCTGATGGCTCATCCGGCGGGTTTTGGGCTAGACCTTTTTTTATCTGTATTTGGATAGCATCCATATACTCTCATATTCTTTTTTGCTCTAAATAAAAAGAAATTAGTTGACTCTTAATTACCATTTATACATATTCGGAAAATGTTCCAACTAAGAAGAAATTCTTCTAACCTCTAAGATCAGTTTAGCAAGTACTGGTTTCTTCATGAATCCGCATTGAAGATTCACTCTGTTCTAATAGTATCTTTAGACCAATTAACTCATAGAGTTTGAAACAAATGAAGTTTTACTTTAACACATAGATGAGCACACTAATCTTCTAAAACCTCAACATTGGTAACAGATTTGGAAAAAATATATAGAGAAGCGATATGATGTCTGAAACCGAGATTATTATTTTAGAATGTTGGGAGAAAAAAGTTAAGCGAGATTGTTATGTTGTGATTCAAATTTATTAACGAGGTTAACTTACAACGAGGGGAGCAAGACATGTCCTAGGAGGATTGGGCTGAGAGTGGTGCTAGGCAACCAGTTCTCTGACTGTGAGATAGATGAGCAGGACACAGCCGCAAGTCAAATACTCAGAGCCCAAAAGGGAACGATAGGCGACCATCAAACCTAGGAACAGAAAAGCTAGCCGGTCGTTGCGGTGTGCCTCACAGGGTCTCTCCCCTGTTGGGCTGACCCATTTTTGTGCTCTGATGTCTTTTTTATTTTTGTTTTATTTTTTATTTTCCCTTTTACTTTGTAATTTTTGTGAAAAATGTTCATTACATTTTGGAAAATCACCTTTTTTTCAAAATTAGTTTAAAGGTTTTAAATTTGGTTCATGATTTTTTTGAAATTGGTTCATGAATTTTAAAAATTTGTTAATGATTCTCGAAATTTGTTTATAATTTTTAAAATTTGGTTCATTAAAATTGGTTCATGATTTTTGAAGAAAATGTGACTTTTAAAAATTGGTTCATAATTTTCGAAAAAAGTTCATGATATTTCTGTTTTGGTTCATGAGTTTTTGAAAAATGTTCACGTTTTTCAAAAATTTAGTATTTTTGAAACGAACTATTTAGATCAGAATATTGTTCATTTTAAAAATTTGTTCACATTTCGAAATGCCCAAATTCGAAAAAAACCGAAAAAACGAAAGGAAAAAAGAAAAGGCATGAGCCGCAGGATCCACAACATGCCAGGGTATTGGGCCGGCCCATCTTCGACTCATCGTAGGCGGCGCGAGCCAGACCTATAACACCACCCCTAGGAACGACACCCCTGCCACACCATGGCTAGGAGGTGGGCTCCCATGACGAAAGAACATCCCATGAAACCTAGCGAATTAGCAGGGCCTAGCCAACCCAGATCAAGCCTAAAGAGCCTAGATCTCGGCAAAGTCCGATCGCCCTGCCATCATCGACCAGCTCCACTAGCAGTTGTCCAAGGACCAAACCAACACTATCCACGCCACCTCCTCCGGTGAGAGCTATTACCGCCTTGTTGGGTCGTCGTCGCTAGACGCACTATAAGAATTTGGGTCTATTGCAATAAATTTATTTGTCGCAATATGTGCTGATTTGCGGAAAAATGTACCTATTTTCACGAAATGCCATTCATTGGCAAGTGTTGCAATTAAACACATGGTAATAGGCTATCGCAATGAAAAAGTAATTGTGGCAATAAAGTAACAATGCCACAGTTGCCACATTTCCCGTGGCAACACTCACTTATCACCATAATTTGGTTTGTGGAGATAACTTAATGCACCATGTGAATGAATCGTGGCGGTTGATAGTTTGTGGCGATAGACAATTGTGGCAATAACCTATGGTAACGTCACATGTTTCGTGGCGCATGCTCTTTCGTGACAATAACCTATGACAACAACCCTTGTTTGTAGCATTAGTTATTTTGCCACGGACTGCTAGGCTCGTGGCATTAACTTATTGCAATGAACATTTTATTCATGGCGATAAACAGTTACCGCAACGGTTTTTCTTTTGTAGCGAGAAGCTATTGCGTCAATTTAAACTTTTCGTGGGATACTCTAATTCAACAAAAAAAGTTATGTGGTGCCAAATACTTATCACAACGGGCAAAATGTTTGTAGCAAAAAGCTACTACGACAATGCAAAGTTTTCGTGGTGATACTCTATTTCAACAAATTTAGTTTCTTCATGCTAAATACATATTGCAACGGGCAGAATGTTTGTAGCAAGAGGCTACCGCGACAACTTAAAGTGTTTGTTGTGATACTCTATTTCAACAAATCTTTATTTCGTGGCGCCAAACAGTTATCACAACGTAAAAAAATTGCTATGACAAGTTATTGCAATAATATAAAGTTGTTTGTTGCTACATCCTAGCGCAACAAAGCATGTACGCGTGGCGACTAAGATTTTTTGCAACATTATATATTTCGTGGTGCTAACCTATGGCAACCGAAAGTGAGTTGCCGCAATATCCTATCACAACTACAAAAAATATATAACCATTCAATTACGAAATTCAAAACAATACGTATTCATACAAATAATAATTATTATAGAAAATATCCATTAAACGAAACTCAAATAAAATGTATCCATCCTAATTAACTGCCAAGACAAAAATGTCCATGATGTAGACTCCGCCAACTACTTTGTTTGATCCTGCGATCAAGAAATAATTTTTTTAGCTATAGTTAAAAATAACTAGCATCAAACGGTTATTCCAGCCCCATTGTTAAACAGAACTGCCATCAAACTAATTAGACTAAAACCGTGTCAGCAAGGATGTAACGGATCAAACAATTTTACAAGTGTAAATGTCAAAATCATAAGCACAAGTACATGTACTTAAAACTTCCGCTATTGATTTAAGTTGTGACTAAGTTCACGCCCCTAGATATCACATGTATAGTACATGTAGTAGATCAACATGGTTAAAGGATAGAGCATGCAACAACATTCGAAATATGAAAGCAATTGACCTATAAAATGCATGTGAACATGATGACAAATCCAGTTGCGACTTACCATTTCTTTGTACATTCGATAATTCTGTATGAGTTGATTTGAAGAAATCACGGTTGACCTTGGTCCTAGATTCCTACTAGAAGTAGATCTCTATAAAAGAGTATTTTGCAAGTTTGGATTATTATTTTATTTTTCGGTCCTCTTCTTAAGCACCTCCAAATAGAAGTGCATTTTCAGCAATGCAAGTAAGCAAAATAAATCTTACAAGGTGCCAAGCATATGACTATAATCACCTGCTGATGTTGGCTTCCTATCTGTTGGCTGAGTTTAGCCATCTATTGGTTGAACTTTGCCATCATGGGTTTTTCAAATTCCAGTCTTGATCTTCGCTCATCTTCCAACAATCTTTCCCTTTCAACACGCTCTTGTTGTAACCTCTCCTCAAGTTGTTCTCTCTCAGCATGCTCCAAGTTAAGCCGCTCTTGCATGTCTGCACGTTCAACTTCTAGTTGATCTTGTAATTCCTTGACCTGCT
Organism: Avena insularis; assembly: GCA_023614405.1. Lineage (NCBI taxonomy): Eukaryota > Viridiplantae > Streptophyta > Magnoliopsida > Poales > Poaceae > Avena > Avena insularis. The sequence continues at coordinate 458,125,650 of CM042696.1, read as the reverse complement.
GGTTGAGCTCAGAGTTTTGTTGTTGGGTTTCCGCTATAGCACGATCTTGCTCCTCAATCTACATCTGAAACCTTTCAGAACCAGTTTTAGGTTTGTCCATCTATCCATACCCATGAGGCTGCGATGACTTGCATAGCAGAGTGTCTTTGTACGCAGTCTAGAAAAAACATTACTTCTCTTCTCACTTGAGAGTGGACCATGAGTTTCAGTTTCTTTGGTTTCAATCGCTTCAAGTTCTTTGTCCTAAGAACGAAAAGGATAATTATAGCAAATTCATTAATATTGACCTATAAAATATGAAAGAAGAATGACAGAACCTATCATTACTCACATAAACATCCTAGGACTCTTTGTTAGACCATATTTCATTCTTCGTGTGGGTGTGTTCCCATAGAGCAATACAATCTGGCTCTTCTCTAGTTTCCACATTTCTCTGCAAGTAATATGACAATGAGATGCTTGAAACATGAAACCATAGGTAGAAGCAAGGCATATGTATTTAGTTAGTCATACCTTCTCAAAACATAGTTGCGAGTACGATTTTGATCCCACTCTGTGTTTTGTCTTCTGTTTCTTACAGTTATCGGAGTTCATTTGGCTGCGTTCCTATGCAATCATTGAAACCAAATATAAACAGCCATACAAGCCACTTCATCTAAACACACAATAGACAAATAGTGATCTTAGAGATAACCTAAAATTTTGCATCATTGCCAAAGTAGTCGATCATCTATTCCCACTCTTCTAGTTGTAAATCTTTCGACACATTAGCCAATGTAGTCTCATTTGTTTTGTATGCCTTGTAAGTGGAGCTTAGAGTTGCTCGCCAGACTCTATATCGCTCCATCGCAATTTTGAGAACCTTTTCTTCTATTCCTGGTCTATCTTCCAGGTTCCATTTGTCATGTAAAGCGTACAACAAATGAATATACATAAGTAGTCCATTATCGATGGTAAAGTAAGATAACAAATGTGAAAATGGTTGTGCGCACTATCATATCTGCAGCAATGAGTCCATGGACACTAGGGGGAATGTCCGACCACCTCCTCACTCCAATGAGTGGTAACTTTCTTTTCATTATAACTACCACGTCATCCTTAAATGAGTGATAGTTCATTCCTACTGTACCACCCAATGTTTCAGAGAATAAAATATCTAGCTTCGCAGATCCATTGGCAAAATGCTTCATAGATGCTTTAACACCTTTTAGGACACCTCTCCCTTTCTTCTTCTTCTATCCATTAGCTTCTACAACCCAAATCATACAAAGTAGTATTGCATTACTTGATTATTAGATTGTAAGAAAGGAGGACACAAATAAAAAGGAAAGAAAGTACCATCCTCTAGTAGCGCGCGGTTGCGGCGAGCATGGGATGGCCATTCATCTAGGACACACATGTCATTAGCAAACACTGGAGTCTCAGATTGTCCTTCGGTACCTGTACAAGATTTAGGAGTACTGAAGATTTAGCAACTTAACCCATACAAGGATTTTATGCGTTCTAGAAACTGCTAGAGACAGTTGAAGTGACATAAAGAATTTACCAGTTTTGGGTTGTCCATGTTCGTTTGTGTATGTTGTTATACTTTCCACCCTTGTGTATCAAACAGAGCCTTTTATTATGCCCTTGTGTAGGTAATACCAAAATTTGTGTCAGTTTTAGAAAAAACACAAACGTAAATCACACATAAAATCAAATAAGTTTACACCAAATTTATGAGGATAAAGATGACGACACAAACTGGTACAGTTTCAAATTCTACGACATCTCACTTAATTAAAAAAGTAGAACATGAAGATGACTTTAGATAACTAATCCATATTGCTTTATATCTCATAGCAATTAGTTGACAACTTAGACCATAATGCTTCAGTTATAAATAAATCATGACCTTATAGCTCATATATTCGTGTTGCTAATTTACATAGGTTCCTAGTTGCGTAAAAGCTCACAGCCCATGAAGACTCAAAACTATGGCCCAAGAAGTGTCCGATGATTTAGTTGTATTAGGAAAAGAAACATGAACTGACACTATGTCGATGTTGTAATCATACATATGTAACCTATCCATATACGGCTTTGAGATCCGGCCTATTATATATACGACGGGAGAAGCCTATGAGGAGGTACCGAAAAAATCCCACACAATCTGTAACACAGCTATTCATCAAGTATTCAGGCAACTTCGACTCCCTTGTTTACCTAATATCCGACGATATCCCTAGTGTTCTGTTTTCCGAAAAACCCTAAGTCCACCATCATGGACATTGCCGAGGTTACCCCTCGTTAACTGGCGCCATCTGCGGGAAACCTGAATGCTGGAGCCACGGATTCGGCAGACTTATTTTCACCAAACAACAATCAGACGAAAATAGATCCACGCCCGCCCACCCCTGTCTTGATACCCACTGATTTTAACGGCGGATCCGACCTCATCATCGGAAGTTTCCACTTCCAAGTAAAGGATCCCGATATATTACACCTTTCAGCTCCGATCTCATCGGGACCGTCGGTCAAGAAATCCACGCCTACAGCAATAACTGCATCACCCGACGAATCATCGACAGAAGCCACATCGCAGACGAAGGTGACCAAAAAACAATAAAGGCACTAGGGGACCTTTATGGTCCCTACAACGATCTCTCCCTTAGGACAAACCACCAATCAACCACACCTCGAAGACCAAACTCGGAGACCAAGGAACCCAACGAAATTAGAGAAAATATCGACTTCGGAATCAGAAAAGCTAAAATTTACCCTGAATAGGAATCATTGGGCTTCACCAGTCCGCTGGACAGTGGCCCTTTCGGATCCAACAACAACATTACTATGCCATACACTGTTGGAATTATGCCCTAGAGGCAATAATAAAGATGTTATTATTATAATTCTTGTTCATGATAAAGTTTATATTCCATGCTAGAATTGTATTAAGCGGAAACTTTAATACTTGTGTGGTTTGTGAACAACACCGTATCCCTAGTACGCCTCTATGGACTAGCTCATTGATCAATGATGGTTAAGGTTTCCTAACCATAGACATGAGTTGTCAATTGATAATGAGATCATATCACTAGAGAATGATGTGGTGGATAGACCCAAACTAAGCGAAGCAATTAGATCGTGTCATCGTGTTCGTCTTTGCGAAGTTTTCTTATGTCAAATATTGTATTCCTTAGACCATGAGATAAAACAACTCCCTGGTATCGAAGAAAGCTTTGAGGTCATCAAACGTCATTCTATGAGAGGGTGATCATAAAGGTGTCTCTCAGGTGATCGGAAAGTATCTGTTGGGTTGTATGTATCGAGATGGGATTTGTCCCTCCCAAGTCGGAGAGATATACTTCGGGCCCACTCGTGTCGATATCAACACCGCTTGCAAGCATGTGGTTAAGGAGTTGATCACAAAGTGATATCGGATTACGGAACGAGTAAAGTACTTGCTGTGAACGAGATTGAACTAGGTATGACGATACCGACGATCGAATCTCGGGCAAGTAAAATATCGCGAGACGAAGGGAATATATATATGGGATTGATTGAATCCTGGCATCGTGGTTCATCCGATATGATCATCGATGAATGTGTGGGAGTCAATATGGGTGCCCGCTGTTGATTATTGATAGAAGATCATGCGCATATTCTCGAACCGAGGTCACACACTTAACGTGTCTCGGCGCTAGGATAGATTGGATAATTGGTTTATGAATTTTGTTGAGTCTCGGATGGGATCCGGGATATCACGAGAGGTTCCGGAATGGTCCGGAGAATAAGATTCATATAAGGCGGTGCAGTTTTGGAGTTGAATAGTTCCGGGTTAATCGGTATTATCGAAAGCTTCTAGAACCTTCCGGAAGGGGGCCAACGTGGTCCCACCTTCCGGGAGGGGCATGGGCCTATGAGGGAGTGGCCTGGCCGCATTGGGCCAGGGGCACAAGGCCCCATAGGGCCCAGCCGATCCTAGAGAGTTTAAATCGTTTAAACTAGAGATAAGATAAGATAGGATTTCTAGATAAGGGAGAGTTTAAATTGTTTAAACTAGAGATAGGCTTGGAGGAGAGGCTAGGGCTGGCGCGCCCCCTCTATATATAGAGGGCTGGTGCGCCCTCTCACACTCCTTACACCTTCCTCCAAACCCAGTTGCCTGGCCCTTCCTCTCTCCCTCCCATTTGTTTGTGGCGAAGCCTGCTGGCGAAATTCTCCACCATATACACCATGCCGTCGTAGATCCAATCTATCTCTCCACCATACTTGCTGGTCCGAGGAAGGAGGCGTCGAGGTGCCGCGTGTGCATCTCATGGAGGCACCGCCACTTGTGGTGCTAGATCGGATCGGATCGCGAGGAGGAGAAGCTAATACGACTACATCACCCACGCGTTCCGACGAGCGTTCATTGTCTGAATCTTCAAGGGTATGAAGATCTAATCCAATATCTCTCGTTGTTTGCATCTCCTAGATTAGATCTTGGCTTTCCCTCTGTTCGCTCAGAAAATTTTGATTTACTATGCTGCGAAACCCTTGATGGTATCGAGCTAGATCTATGCGTAGATGTGATTCACGAGTAGAGCATAACATGGTTGTTGCGGGCGTTGATGTTTTCTTTTGCAAGCCTCTTGTTCGTGTTCTTCTTATGACGCGGGATAGTGAGATTGAAGCTGTCCAGGCCAACCTTACGCGACGTCGTTCGCGAGACCGGCTCCGCACTTGACTTGTGGCTTGTACCACACATGCGGCTGGTGGATGTCAGTTTCTCTCACTATAGTTGTCATGGGATTAACACCGGAGTTTGGCAACCATAATATCACCGTTGTGGCTTTCCGTAGGTAAGAATCGTTCTTAGCATCTACTCCCATGAGCCACGTAAAACATGCAACAACAAAGTAGAGGCGTCTAACTTGTTTTTGCTGGGAGTGTTTTCTGTGATATGGTATGGCCCAAGATGTGATGTGTATATTGTATGCGATGATCATGTTTTGTAATGTTTCACGACTTGCATGTCGATGAGTACACAACCGGCAGGAGCCATATGGTTGTCTTTATAATTGTGTATGACCTGCGAGTCAACTTCTTATACGCCATGTAATAGCTTTACTTTATCGCTAAGTAGTTAGCAATAGTTGTAGTTGCTATTCGTGGTGGAGGCAATCATGGTGGAGTGATGGAGATCATGCCGGAACGCACAAGATGGAGATCGTTGCGCGAAGATTGGCTATACCATGTCACATAAAGTTATATGCATGTGATGTTTATCCTTTTGTGTATCTTATTATGCTTAGATCGTGACGGTAGCATTATAAGATGATTCCTCACTTAAAGATCAAGATAAAAACTGTGTTCTCCCCAAAGTATGCACCGTTGCGAAAGTTTGTCGTGTCCAAGCATCACGTGATGATCGGGTGCTATAGACTCTACGCTCACATACAACGGGTGCAAGCCAGTTTTGCACTGCGGAAATACTTGGGTCTAACTTAACGAGCCTAGCATGTCAGACATGGCCTCGGAACACAAGAACCGAAAGGTTAAGCATGAGTCATATGAATGATATGATCGACGCCGTTGTCCACCATTGAAACCACATCTCTTCTCGTGATGATCGGATTAGGTGTGGTGAATTTGGATCGTGTTCACTAAGCAACTTGAGGGATGTTGAATTTAGTGGGAGTTCATCTAGTAATTTGATTAAGTTGAACTATTTATCATGAACATAGTCTAAATTGTACTTGCAAATACTGTAGATCACATGGCCAAGTCCAACTTCAACTTCAACGTTTTTGCTGAGAAAGAAAAGCTTAGAAACAATGGGTCTAACTTCACCAACTGGTTCCGCAATCTAAGAATCATTACATGCGGCGGACAAAGGACTATGTCCTTGAGAAAGCGTTAGGTAACCCCATTGCAAGCTGCCGGCTGATGAGAAAGCCGTCTATCAGTCGCGCAAAGATGATTATGGTGTGATTAAGAGCACCATGTTGTTTGCTATGGAACCAGAACTTCAAAATCGTTTTGAAAACTATCCCGGGCCCTTTGAGATTCTCGAGGAGCTGAAAACCATGTTTCAAACTCAGGCCCGTTCTGAGAGATATGAGATCTCCGAGAAGTTCTTTAACTGCAAGATGGAGGAAGGGAGTTCCGTTAGTGAGCACGCCATTAAGATGTCGGGCTACACTCAACGCCTTGAGCAACTGGACTGCAAGATTCTAGAGGAGCTCAAGATTGACAGGGTTCTGCAATCACTCCCTCCCAGCTACAAAAGTTTTGTAGTGACTCACAATCAGATTGGTTCCACTGATACGATCACCGAGCTCTTCGCAAAGCTGAAGGCTGCGGAGGTGGACATCAAGAAGGATAATCATGTGTTGATGGTCAACAAGCCCTCCTTTAAGAAAGGTAAAGGTGCAAAGAAGCCCTTTAAGAAAAGCGGCGGCAAGCGCGTTGCCCCTGCTGAGAAGAAGCTCAAGTCTAGACCTAAGCCGGACACTGAGTGCTTCTATTGCAAGGACAAGGGTCACTGGAAGCGCAACTGTCCAAAGTACTTAGCGGACAAGAAGGCTGGCACCATCAAAGGTATATTTGATATACATGTTATTGATGTTTTCCTTACTAGCCCTCGTTGTAGTGCCTGGGTATTTGATACTGGTTCGGTTGCTAATATTTGTAACTCGAAACAGGAGCTACGGAATAGATGGCGGCTTGCGAGGGATGAGGTGACGATGCGCGTTGGCAACGGATCAAGAGTTGATGTGATGGCCGTCGGTAGGCACTCCTTAGTTTTACCTTCGGGATTAGTTTTAAACCTTAATAAATGTTATTATGTGCCTGCGTTGAGCATGAACATTATTTCTGGATCGTGTTTATTGCAAGACGGTTATTCATTTAAATCGGAGAATAATGGTTGTTCTATTTATATGAGTAACATCTTTTATGGTCATGCACCTCTTGTGAATGGTTTATTTCTTCTAAATCTCGAAAGGGATGAAACACACATCCATAACATTGAGGCTAAGAGATGCAAAGTAGATAGTGATAATACTACTTATTTGTGGCACTGTCGTCTAGGTCATATTGGTGTAAAGCGCATGAAGAAACTCCATTCTGATGGACTTTTGGAGTCTCTTGATTTTGAATCATTTGACACATGCGAACCATGCCTCATGGGCAAGATGATCAAAACCCGTTCTCCGGTATGATGGAGCGAAACAGCGGATTTGTTGGAAATCATACATACGATGTATGCGGACGATGAGTGTTTGACGCGGTGGATATCGCTATTTTCTCACTTTTACCGATGACTTAAGTAGATATGGGTATATCTATTTAATGAAACATAAATCTGAAACGTTTCAAAAGTTCAAAGAATTTCAGAATGAAGTGGAGAACCATCGTAACAGAAAGATTAAGTTTCTACGCTCCGATCGTGGGGGCGAATATTTAAGTTATGATTTTCTCACGCATCTCAAAGCAAGTGGAATCGTTTCACAACTCACGCCACCCGGAACACCACAGCGCAATGGTGTGTACGAGCGCGGAATCGAACCCTATTAGATATGGTCCGATCGATGATGTATCTTACTGATTTGCCGTTATCATTTTGGGGTTATGCATTAGAAACCGCTGCATTCACTTTCAATAGGGCTCCATCTAAATCCGTTGAGACGACACCGTATGAACTGTGGTTTGGTGCTAAACCTAAGTTGTCGTTTCTTAAAGTTTGGGGATGCGAAGCTTACGTCAAGAAGTTGATGCCCGACAAGCTCGAACCCAAAGCGGAGAAATGCGTCTTCATAGGATACCCTAAGGAAACTATTGGGTATACCTTCTATCACAGAACCGAAGGCAGTGTTTGTCGCAAAGAACGGTTCCTTTCTTGAGAAGGAGTTTCTCTCGAAAGAAGTGAGTAGGAGGAAAGTAGAGCTAGACGAGGTTGTTGAACCTTCTCTTGAATTGGAGAGTAGCACAGCACCTGAAATTGTTCCAGTGCCGCCTGCGCCAACAATAGAGGAAGCTAATGACAAGGATCATGAAGCTTCGGACGATGCTGCTACTAAACGTCGCAGGTCGACAAGGTCGCGTGCCCCTCCTGAGTGGTACGGCAACCCTGTCTTGACTGTCTTGTTAGTAGAAGACAGCGAACCTACGAACTATGAGGAAGCGATGATGAGCCCAGACTCTGAGAAATGGCTAGAAGCCATGAAATCCGAATTGGGATCCATGAGCGAAAACCAAGTATGGACTTTGGTGGACCCTCCTAGCGACCGAAAGGCCATTGAGTGCAAATGGATCTTCAAGAAGAAAACGGACACGGATGGTAATGTTACCGTCTATAAAGCACGGCTTGTTGCGAAAGGTTTTCGACAAGTTCAAGGTGTTGACTACGATGAGACTTTCTCTCCCGTAGCGATGTTTAAGTCCATTCGGATTTTATTAGCAATTGCTGCGTTTCATGATTATGAAATATGGCAAATGGATGTCAAGACTACTTTCCTCAATGGCAACATTGATGAAGAGTTGTATATGATGCAACCCGAAGGTTTTGTCGATCCTAAGGATGCTGATAAAGTATGCAAACTTCAGCGTTCCTTTTATGGACTGAAGCAAGCATCTCGGAGTTGGAACCTTCGTTTTGATCAAGTGATCAAGAGCTTTGGATTTGTTCCAAATTGCTATGAAGCTTGCATCTACAAGAAGGTGAGTGGGAGCTCGGTGACATTTCTGGTACTATATGTGGATGACATATTGATTATTGGAAATGACATCAACATGCTTAACGATGTGAAGAGTTATTTGAACAAGTGTTTTTCAATGAAAGACCTAGGTGAAGCTGCTTATATATTGGGCATCAAGATCTATAGAGATAGACAAAAGGCGCGATAGCTTTAAGCCAGTACATACCTAGACAAAGTTCGAAAAGGTTCAGAATGGATAAGGCATTGAAAGGTTCGGTGCCTATGTTGTCGAGGAAGATATTGAGCAAGGCTCGGTGTCCAGCTTCTGTAAATGATAGGGAAGCTATGAGCAAAGTGCCTTATGCCTCGGCCATAGGTTCCATCATGTATGCCATCTTGTGTACTAGACCAGATGTGTCCAATGCTCTTAGTTTGTGGCAGATATCAAAGTGATCCAGAGTGGAACCTTTGGACAGCCGTGAAGAACATCCTAAGGTACCTAAATAGGACTAAAGAAATGTTCTTAGTCTATGGGGGTGATGAACGACTTCGTCGTAAAGGTTACGTCGATGCTAGTTTCGACACCGACAAGGATGATGCTAAATCTCGACGAGGATACGTGTATATTTTGAATGGAGGAGTGGAGCTGGAGAAGGCGCAAGCAAAGCGTGGTCGCGGGATCTGATGAAAGCGGAATACATGGCTGCTGCAGAAGCGTCAAGTGAAGGAGTTTGGATCAGAAACTTCATCGAGCTTGGCGTGGTTCCAAGTGCATTTGACCCATGGAGATATTGTGTGACAACACCTGGCGCCATAGCACTCGCTAAGGAACCAAGATATCATCCAAAGACCAAGCATATCAACCATAAGTTTCATATAATCCGAGATTATATAGCGAGATGGAGATCGAAGATCAGCAAAGTACATACAGATCTGAATGTCGCAGATCCATTGACTAAACCTCTTCCACGTGTAAAACATGATCGGCACCTCGATTGCCATGGGTGTAAGATTGTTGCCAAATGTAAACTAGATTATTGACTCTAGTGCAAGTGGGAGGCTGTTGGAATTATGCCCTAGAGGCAATAATAAAGATGTTATTATTATAATTCTTGTTCATGATAAAGTTTATATTCCATGCTAGAATTGTATTAGCGGAAACTTTAATACTTGTGTGGTTTGTGAACAACACCGTATCCCTAATGCGCCTCTATGGACTAGCTCATTGATCAATGATGGTTAAGGTTTCTAACCATAGACATGAGTTGTCAATTGATAATGAGATCATATCACTAGAGAATGATGTGGTGGATAGACCCAAACTAAGCGAAGCAATTAGATCGTGTCATCGTGTTCGTCTTTGCGAAGTTTTTCTTATGTCAAATATTGTATTCCTTAGACCATGAGATAATACAACTCCTAGTATCGAAGAAAGCTTTGAGGTCATCAAACGTCATCCTATGAGAGGGTGATCATAAAGGTGTCTCTCGGTGATCGGAAAGTATCTTGGGTTGTATGTATCGAGATGGGATTTGTCCCTCCCAAGTCGGAGAGATATACTTGGGCCCACTCGTGTCGATATCAACACCGCTTGCAAGCATGTGGTTAATGAGTTGATCACAAAGTGATATCGGATTATGGAGCAGTAAAGTACTTCTTGTGAGCGAGATTGAACTAGGTATGGCGATACCGATCGAATCTCGGGCAAGTAAAATATCGCGAGGCGAAGGAATATATATATGGGATTGATTGAATCCTGGCATCGTGGTTCATCCGATATGATCATCGATGAATGTGTAGGAGTCAATATGGGTGCCTGGACCCATGTTGATTATTGATAGAAGATCATATGCGCATATTCTCGAACCCGCAGGTCACACATAACGTGTCTCGGCGCTAGGATAGATTGGATAATTGGTTTATGAATTTTTGTTGGTCTCGGATGGGATCCGGGATATCACGAGAGGTTCGGAATGGTGGGAGAATAAGATTCATATAAGGCGTGCAGTTTTGGAGTTGAATAGTTCCGGGTTAATCGGTATTGTCGGAAGCTTCTAGAACCTTCGGAAAGGGGCCAACGTGGTCCCACCTTCCGGGAGGGGGCATGGGCCTATGAGGGAGTGTCCTGGCCGCATTGGGCCAGGGGCACAAGGCCCCATAGGGCCCAGCCGATCCTAGAGAGTTTAAATCGTTTAAACTAGAGATAAGGTAAGATAGGATTTCTAGATAAGGGAGAGTTTAAATTGTTTAAACTAGAGATAGGCTTGGAGGAGAGGCTAGGGCTGGCCGCACCCCCCTCTATATATAGAGGGCTGGTGCGCCCCCTCTCACTCCTTACACCTTCCTCCAAACCCAGTTGCCTGCTTGCCTTCCTCTCTCCCTCCCAACTGTTTGTAGGCGAAGCCCTGCGGCAGAAATTCTCCACCATATACACCACGCCGTCGTGCTGTAGATCCAATCTATCTCTCCACCATACTTGCTGGTCCGAGGAAGGAGGAGACGTCGAGGTGCCGCACGTGTGCATCTCACGGAGGCACCGCCACTTGTGGTGCTAGATCGGATCGGATCGCGAGGAGGAGAAGCGAGTACGATTACATCACCCACGTTTTGACGAACGTTCCTTTGTGCGAATATTCAAGGGTATGAAGATCTAATCCAATCTCTCTCGTTGTTTGCATCTCCTAGATTAGATCTTGGCTTTCCCTCTGTTCGCTTCCGTAGAAAATTTTGATTTACTATGCTGCGAAACCCTTCATACACAGCACACCACCAAGTGTGCGTGATTGACGGGGAAACTTCAGCACAGCGTGACTCCAATGGTAATCCTCTTATTAACCCCGATGACAATTTATCATATGACAATGCAGGAAATCACAGCAATTAAGGAGAACACAGACACGAAGGTGATCCGGCAGAAAACCGCATAATCCAAGGAGGAGGAGAAACACGTAGAGGAGAGCGGCGAACTATAAGATTGCTAGCGGAAGCATGGCAAAAATCTAGAGAAGCAATCTCGGGTGCAGTTCCAATGACAGTCGATGCCACACACGACGATTTGCTGGCATCACAAGAAGTGGGACCTGCTAAGGATGCAAAGGCAACTCGACGAAAGAAAAAAGCTAGCCAATGAATCTAGCCTAAGGCATGCATAATTAAGTTCCACCAGAGGACCAGGAAGCGTAACCGGGGGAGCACCGCCGAGAAGGGGAACATCGAGGTTGTGAAATATCCCAAAAGCCGAAAGAAACGAGCTAATTTGTGACTTGGATGTATCGTTCATGTCAGTAGATCAAGCAGGCAACATCAAAGGAAAAACAGCCCAGACAACAATCATGGCTGCACAAACATATCTAATCACAACGCAACCCGCACCCAATGATCCCCGTGCGGCCCTTCATCGCTCTGCTCTAATGAACCTTGGTATGGTAGGAGCATCTCTTGCAAAAGCTGAACAAGGAGTCATGCACCAACCCGATAGATTGCCACGCTGTCACATCAGCCCTCGGCAGGTGGGGCACACCCGAAGATCTCGACACCACATCAGGTGCACTTCTTGGGTCTGAGCCGCGAAACAGCACAAGAGACGACAATACGCAACGCAGAAATGACGGGTCAGGAGACGAAGGCCGTAGCCGGAGATAATACAATGGAGACAGCGAAGACGACCATGAGTTATGTAGGGCCAACTGCTTCACCCAGCGAATTTGGAAAAGCAAAGTACCTAAAGACTTCAAACTCCTGCATGACCGTCAAAAATACAATGGGTTGCAGGAACCCGAAGCTTGGCTAGCAGATTATTTAGCCACTGTCAAGCTAGAGGGCGGCTCCACCGCCACTGCAATGCAAAGTCTGCAGCTACACTTAACCGGTGCCACATGATCATGGCTAAGGAAGTTACCCGAAGATTCCATCAGCAGTTGGAACAACCTCGAAGATAAGTTCATCCGACATTTTCACTCCACATTCAAAAGACCAGCGTCTCTAGAGCAACTGCGAGCGTGCAAACAGAAACTTGGAGAGTCAATAAGAGCATTTATCCAGTGATGGAGTATAATCAAAAACTCAGCCGAAGCAATATTCGACGAAAGGGCAATCGACGTCTTCAATGTTAGGAAGGGTTAAACCCAAAACAACTTCGCAATTGATGGACATAGCAAACCACTGGGCTGATGGAGAAGATGCGCTACACAAAACACAAACATGTTCACCCAAAGAAGATAGGGACAAGCGCAATAGCAAAAGAAGACAAAGAAATAATGACGGACACATAGGACCAAGCTACGTAGCATCTAGTTTCTCGGGAGAGGACAATTACAAAAGCAACAACCATAGCAGGGACGACACTGGCGGCAGTCAACGATACCAACCAAGAGCTCGGGACCCACCCATGTCTGCAATGCAAATGCTAGAGGGACCCTGCAATATGCACTTTTATGTCGACTCAACTGGTAAAAGACGATCCAACCACCTCATGAAGGACTGCCGAACGTTCTTGAAAATGCAAGAGCTATGCAATGAAAAATAACCGAAGCCGTAAACAGATGATATGCTACTATGCCCGACACGTTAGATATCAGCGCACCACAACACCCTCAGGGGGCAGCCACAAAACACAGCAGATCAGGGTAGTGAATACCCCAGATCAAAAGGAGCAATGTCAATGATTCAGAAAGGATACCCACCCAACAGGATCTAGAAATTAATCACAAGACAAATCAACATGGTCGAAGTAGATCCGCCAGCCACACCCAAGTATCTTCATTGGTTAGAACAAGAGATCACGTTCAACAGAGCTGATCACCCGCTTCGAGTTCCACGACCATGTCATTCAGCATTGATAGTAGAAGCACAAGTGGGAGGATTCGACATGAGCAAAGTCTTCATGGATGTGGGAAGCACCATAAACTTGATCTATGCAAAAATACTAGGAGAAATGAATTACTCATTGGTAAACTTAGCACCAACAGAAACATCCTTCCACGGCATAGTACCAGGTAAAGCTGAAATCCCCCTAGGTATAGTTTTTCTTGATGTTGTTTTCGGGTCCAAGGAAAATTTCAGGCGAGAAAAGCTCGAGTTTGAAGTCATAGACTGGCCATCATAGTATCACGCGATCCTAGGACGGCCAGCTTTTTCAAGATTCATGGCGGTCCAGCACTATGCATATCTAGTCATGAAGATGCCAGCACCAAAAGGAGTCATAACAGTCAAAAGAAGCTTCACATGATCCGATAATTGTGATCGGGAGTTCAACAAAATCTCTGAATCCTTTAGAATGGAAACTGAGTTTGAACATTTAAAAACATTAGCAACAATAGAACCTCTTACGATGGAACGTGTCAATCCCAACCAGGCTTTTGAAAACATGAAGGATACAAAAGAAGTATAGATCCATCCTACCGACCTGAAGCAAACCACATTTGTGGCCTCAAACCTAGATCCCGCATAGGAAAGCACGCTCATCGAGTTCTTCCGTGAGCACTGGAAGATTTCCGCATGGTTACCTTCTGACATGTCAGGAATCCCCAGGGAACTCGTTGAGCATGCATTAAATCTAGATCCCAAGGAGAAGCCAGTAAAATAGTCGGTTCGTCACTTCGTAGAACCAAAACGTAAGGCCATTGGAAAAGATCTCCATCGCCTCACTAATGCCAAAATTATCAAGGAAGTAAAGAAAGAAGAGTGGGTTGCAAATCCAGTATGTGTCCCAAAGAAAAATACAAAAGAATCATGGATGTGTATCGATTTCACCGCACTGAACAAACATTGTCCAAAGGATCACTTCCCGCTATCGCGCATCGATCATATAATCGACACAACCACGCGGTGCGAACGTCTTTCCTTTTGGACGCATATTCAGGGTACCACCAGATTCAGATGAAGGAGGAGGATCAGGAAAAAATAGCATTTATCACGCCTTATGACGTATTCTGCTATACAACAATGCTCTTTGGTCTCAAAAACGCCGAAGCAACATATCAGCGGATGATGCAGAACTTCCTAGGCAATCAAATCAGCACAAATGCACAAGTATATATTGACGATGTTATAGTTACAACAAAGCAAGGGCCTTCACTTATCAAGAACCTCCAAGAAACATTTGAGAATCTCGACAAATTTTGCATCAAACTCGACCTGACAAAGTGCTCCTTTGGAGTCCCACCAGGGAAACTCCTCGGATACCTCGTATCAGCAAGAGGAATTGAAGCAAATCCCGATAAAATACAGGCAATTCTCACAATGAAAAAACTAACAAATCTACGAGGAGTACAACAGCTAGCTGGACGAGTTGCAACACTAAGCCGATTTATTGCACGTTTATGTGAAAAAGCGTTACCATTCTATGCCCTTATGAGGAAATCCGATAAGTTCGAGTGGACGGAAGAATCTCAGTGCACCTTTGAAGATCTTAAAAGGACAGTTTCGACACCTACCATCGTCATGTCTCCACGTGAAAAGGAGCCTTTACTTCTTTACATTGTAACCACAAATCAGGTGGTCAGTATAGTTCTGGTCGTGGAACGACCCGAAGAAAGGAAAACCCATGGTGTTCAAAGACTAGTTTATTTCCTAAGTGAGGTCATTTTGCCATCCAAACAAAGGTAACTGCATTATCAAAAACTAGCATATGGAGTACTTATGACAGCATGAAAGTTACACCATTATTTTTTGGAGCATCCGATCATAGTGGTTAACGAAGCACCCCTGTCCAATATCCTCAATAATCCTGAAGCAACTGGATGTGTCTATGGGGCATTGAGCTTTCCCCTCGGGATATCATGTACGAAAAACACAAAGCAATCAAGTCACAAGTTTTTCCTGACTTCATCACTGAATGGACTGAACTACAGTGCGTAGGCCCACCAGACCTTTCTAGTAGATGTACAATGTATTTCGATGGATCAAAAAGAACGGAAGAAGCAGGAGCAGGAGTTGTACTAGTATCACCACAAGGCGATAAAATGCATGACATACTTCGGATGATCTTTGCAAACTCGTCCAATAACAAAGCTGAGTATGAGGCTTTATTGCATGGTATGTATGACTAAAGCTTGCAGTGCAACTCGCCTCAAGATATTCGGTGACTCTAATATTGTGGCACATCAAGCAATGAACAAATGCGATGCTGTCAGTGATAATATTGTGGCATAGCAAGCAATGAAAAAATGTGAACAAATGTGATCCATCATCTAGCACAAATACAAGGGAAGTCACTGAAGAGGAACCAGAAGTTGATGAGGTCATGATAATATAACCTACATGGATGCAGCCGTACATAGTATACATGACTAAAGGATATTTACTCGAAGATGTGACAGAAGCTCGGCGAATCACTTGAAGATCAAAAGTTTTCAGAATCATCAAATGGGGGTTAAGAGAAGCATTTCGGGTGTATTACAACGATGTGTCACACCCGATGAAGAAAAAGTTATACTCGAGGGTATACATGAAGGAGTATGTGGCCACCATCCTAGCAGCCAGGCAATTGCCGCCAAAGCATTCAAGGCAGGATTTTATTGCTTTACATCAGTGCAAGATGCAAAAGATATAGTTAGAACATGTGAGGCCTGTCAGCGATTTGCAACAACACCCTGTGCACCTGCTGCTGAATTAAATCATATACCTCTTGCATGGCTCTTCGCTCAATGGGGTTTCGATATGGTGGTTAAACTTCACAAATCATCTCCAGGAGGACATGTCTTTCTGGTAGTGGTAGTTGACAATTTCACAAAATGGATTGAAGCAATGCCCGTTACCATCCAGGTCGGAACTTTGGCTATAAATTTTATCAAGTCCATAGTTTTTTGATTCGGCATGCCAAATAGTATCATCACTGACAATGGGACTAACTTTATGTCCAAAGAGTTCAAGGAATACTGCAAAGAGATGGGTATAAAAGTAAGCTATGCCTCAGTGGCTCATCCGCAAACTAATGGACAAGTGGAAAAAGCCAATGGCTTAGTAACAGCTAGCCTCAAGAAAAGATTACTAGCACCACTCAACAGGGCAGAAGGAGCATGGGTTGATGAGTTACCATCAGTTTTGTGGAGTTTATGCACTAGTCCAAATAATTCGACACAAGAAACACCTTTCTTTCTGGTCCATGGTGCTGAAGCCGTCCTTCTAGTCGAAGTGTCACACGATTCTCCACGAGTATCTACATATGATGAAGAAGCGTCAAGAGAAGCACTTGAAGACGATGTTGATGCACTAGACAAAGCTCGTGACATTTCCCTACAAAGAGCAACTATATATCAGCAAAACTTGCGCAACTATTAGAGTCAGCGTTTGTGTCCCAGATCCTTCACTGAAGGGGACCTAGTTCTTCGCCGCAAGCAAGATGGTCACAAAAAATTGGAATCTCCTTGGGAAGGAGCTTACATCATCACATATTCTATAAGCATTTTTCTGGTAAAACTAACAAAATTATGAGCCTATGTCCAGATGCAGACATCCGAACATAGCCTCGGGGGATAATCTCATCAGGTGAGCTGGCGCGCACCTGATAGAAATTGAATTATGCATATAGAATCAAAGATTTTTCCAGACATATGAGTTTTACAAAAGTGTATACTCGAGAGGTTACTCCCATAGGGAGATTCTATAAAAACATTACAAAAAGAAACCTGATAAATATCAAAAAAATTCAATAGCCCAACAGGGTAGCCGATAAAAGTAAATACAAATCTCGAATCGCACCCAACGCGATAAAAAAGCTCAGAATGCCGTGTACAAGACAAGAAGGTTAGACCCCGGGATTCGTCATGTGTGGACTAGTAATCATACAAGAATACACTCTTCCAATAAAGTATGTGTATCAATGATACAATGAAAAATCCCGATGTACGCGTTGGGTACCCGATAAAATATAACCGGGATTCAGTATTTGATAAGACCACAACAGCTAGAACTGAGTTATGCCAGTAAAATCCCGAATTCAGGCCTGGGACTTGAATTTGATGTAGGTCTACTTTGTTTTTGCCCAAGATCAATTAAGTATTTTCCAATCCATCAGATGCATCAGGCCTGTTGCACGAAATCCCTATAAAAGAAAGAAAAATAGAAACAATTCATGAAATTTCAAAACAGGGAAAAATTGGGCATATCTTTGAGACTCAACTAGAATCTATGATTCAGGTAGAGTCTCGGGGGATACTGACATAGGTATGACTGTTCAGGTACTTATAATTCATTGCCCTGGTTGCGCAAAAGCTCACGGCCCACGATGACTCAAAACGATGGCCCAAGAAGTATCTGATGATTTAGTTGTATTAGGAAAGGAAACATGAACTGACAATATGTCGACGTTGTAATCATACATATGTAACCTATCCGTATACGGCTTTGAGACCCGGCCTATTATAGGACAGGAGAAGCCTATGAGGAGGTACCAAAAAAACCCCACACAATCTGTAACATAGCTATCCATCAAGTATGTAGGCGACTTCTACTCCCTTGATTGCCTGATATCCGACAAAATCCCTAGCATTCTCTTCTCCGCAAAACCCTAAGTCCATCATCATGAACCATAGTGTTTAAATTCAAGTTATAAAGACATAAAGTGAAAATGACAAATATGCAGTATACAAGTGCAGTAGAAACATACGAGTCCATCAATAGTAAGTTAGCTGTTAGTTTTCCAAACTAATGGTCAGCAAGTTTATTTTCCAAACTAGTTGATTTACTTAAGCAATTTATTAAGGAACGCCAAATGCAAAAATAGGCACAAGATCAAGTTTACTTCTAATCTATTTCTTAACATAGGAAACTTTCGTAAGTTGGTTTCCCAACATTTGAGTTTGTTAAACTCAAGTTATGGATGTTAGATCAACTCCAATGCATAAAACTCAGATTAATATGATGAACTTAGTACTAACAACTAGTACTTAGATTTGTAAACAAAGAAGCATCAGGAACTAATAGCACTAGTCGTCTCTTATGGGCAACATATTAATTTGATCTAGGACCATCAATGAAAGCCCACTTTCCGTTGTCACTACAAATTCATCAGGTTGTAATGGAGTTGTTTTACTAATATTGTTTACCGTTGTAAAATGATCAAAATCTGAGCAACTGTGTACACACAAGCAAAAGCCTAGCATCTAAAGAGACTAGAATGTTCTTTTGATCTGAAGTTCAGAACATGTGGAACGTATCCAGGAAACTAATATCAGTACTGCTAACTCAACCAAATTTTATAACATGATCTGGCCATAAGTAGAGAGTATTACCAGGAAGGAGAACAGTCAGGTACTGACACTGTTGTATTAATGGGCACAAATATCTTTACTAGTACTATGATCTACAAGCATAGAAAATGCTAATGCATACTTTGCAACTGCATTAGGGGCAATGTAAAATCCTCTAGAACAATGATCCCGTCGCATCGTCGGACAAAACCAATGCTAATTAAAGTCAAAGCTACAGCTATCTGATACGATTACTAACTTATCCATAATTTTTGATGTTACATGCTTGGTTTTATCTACTTTCTTGTGTTTTGTTCCAATTTTGGAGTACTTTTTATATGATTTCTTGGACTAACCTATTAATAAGAGCCATAGTGCCAGCTGCCTGTTTTCTGCTGTTTTTGGTTCCAGGAAAGTCAGAAAATGAATATTCTCGGAATTGGACGGGACAAAAGCCAAAGTCAGTTTTTCACCGAGGGACACCCGGATCCAGAATACGAGACGGAGAGGGGCCAGGGGCCGCCACACCACCTAGCCGCGTGGCCCAGCCTGGCCCACGCCAGGGGGTGGTTTGGCTGCCCTAGGCACCCCCTCGGCCTCCCCTTTCGCCTATAAAATGCCTCTGATACAGAAACCCTAAGTACCCGATCAAAGTTCCACGAAAGAGTCTATAGCCACCGTCATCTCCATACCTAGATCGGGAGGGATTTGAAGCTCTTCCCGACACCCTGCCGGAGAGGGGAATTCACCCTGGAGGCCTTCTTCATCACCATGCAAGACTCCAGTGTGATGCGTTAGTAGTTCATCCCTGGACTATGGATCCATGTAGTAGCTAGATGGCTGGTTCTCCTCCTTTGTGCTATGATATTTAGATCTTGTGAGCTCCGTTCATGATCAAGATCATCTATTTGTAATTCTACATGTTCTGTTTGCGGGGATCCGATGGATATTGAGATGCTATTTCAGATTGATTATTGATTCTATCATGTCTTTTTTATTTGTGATCTTGCATGCTTTCCCTTGTTAGTAGCTATCTTGGCCAAGTAGATGCTAGCAACTCCAAGAGTTAGTATTTATGCTCGATAGTGGGTTCATGCCTCTAGTAATCTGGGGAAGTGACAGAAATCTCTAAGGTACTAGATGTGTTGTTGCTACTAGGGAGAAAACAACAATCCTTTGTTCACAGAACAATCGTATTGTTTACTTTACACGCAATGCGTAATGCAATTATCCGTTGCTTGCAACTTAATACTGGAGGGGGTTCGGATGATAACGTGAAGGCGGAACATTAGTCATAGATGCAGTTGGATTACGGTCTATGTATAATGTTGTAATGCCCAATAAAGTCTCAAAGGAGTCAAGATGAGTAGTATATGCATATTGCTTTCTCGATGTTTGTCAATTGCCTCGCTGTAATTTGTTCACCCAGCATGTCATCTATCTTAAGGAGAGCCACTACTAGTGAACTATGGACCCCGATCCTTTCTTTTACTATCAATCTACAATCAAATGTTTACTGTTTTCCGTTTACTTTATGCAAACTATTACTTTCTTCCACTCGATACGTTTAATCCTTTGTTTTTAGCAAAACCGGTGAGATTGACAAGCTCATCGCAAGTTGGGGGCAAAGTTCTGTGGTTGTGTTGTGCAGGTCTCCACGTTGCTGCTGGCACCGGTAGTGCGCCCTGCCAAAGTTCAGCTAGCAACACCTTTGAAGTGTTTCATTGCTCCTACTGGTTCGATTAAACCTTGGTTTCATAACTGAGGGAAACTTTCTGTTGTGCTCATCATACCTTCCTCTTGGGGTTCCCCAACGGGCTCGATATATTTTGGGCTTAGCAACCGATTTTCTGGTGCCGTTGCCGAGGAGTCAAGGACATCTTCACAAGGGGAGTCCCTCATAACCAATATCTTTACTTTGTTATTTTTGTTTTGCTTAGTTTACTTTTGCTTTGTTTGCTTGTTTCTTTATCAAAAACACACAAAAAAATAGTTCCTACTATAGTTGTTATTTTCATTGGTCTGTTATTGTCTTGCTTTATCATGCTTTCTATCAATGGTTGGTTTCTTTGAAACTGAATCTAATTGGCAAGGTGGGTTCACGGAAGAACAAAAATAGTATTATAAGGAACACCGCTTGTCACAAAAAGGGAAACACTTATGGGAACAAATTGATAAATTGTATACCATTGCTAGAAACGTGTGCTCTATTTATAATGTTACTTATTGCTTTGATAAATCTTGTTGTTGTAGGAGGTATAAAGACCTCCCTTTTCAATGTGAGTATAATGATAATGTTACCATATCTTCTTATGTTAAAGGGAATTATGTCTTTTATGATGTGGAACAAATAGAATTTATTGCTTGGAAGGGTGCATTTGAACTTGCTAGTTTGCTTGAAAATACTGATGATTCACCTTATAAATATGAGGTTTATGATATACTTAAATTTTGCTTTGATAATTACAAGGTATAAAATGGCTATATTCTTGAATATCTTAATAGATGCTCTCCACCAATGGAAGAGACTAATGCCTTGCAGGAGCCTATGGAAAAATAAATTGCTGAAACTGGAAGCTCATTGGATGAAAAAGAGGAGGAGAGTGATGATCAAGAGGAGGAAGAATGGATGTACCCATCCCTACCTTCTAATGAGAGTAACTCTTTACCCCTTACATTATTTGATTGTCCCCCATGCTTACTAAAGGAGGACGAATGTCATGTTCCTGAGGATTCTTTTGAAAATGTTTATAATAAAGCTCTAGTGTTTGTAGATCATGAAAAGCATGCTTTATGTGATAGTTATATTGTTGAGTTTATTCATGAGGCTACTGTAAATTATTATGAGAGAGGAAAATATGGTTGTAGAAGTTTTCATGCTATTGAAACACCTCTCTATGTGTTGAAAGTTTTGAAGTTATTCTCGTTTTATCTTCCTATGCATGTCACTTTGTTCTTTTTGAATTTATTTGCATACGATATCCCTATGCATAGGAAGTGGGTTAGACTTAAATGTGTTTTAAAATTGCTTCTTGATGCTCTCTTTTACTTCAATTCATATTTTTTATGTGAGCATCTTCTCAAACTATCATGCCTAACTTAAAGGCGTTAAAGAAAAGTACTTATTGGGAGATAACCCAAAAGTTTTAGATGAGTCTTGGAAGTTATTACTTCAGTAATAACCGCTCATTATCCTTTTTATTTGCTTTTTGTGCCAAGAGTAACCTCTAATGAGAGAGAAGTAATGATTGGGCAAGTTGCTGTCCCGAAACAGATTTTTGTGCTTCACCGTAAAAATTTGTGTAAAATCTCTGTACGTCCTTTTGAGGCGTGAAGTTTTATGCTTCTTACCCAGATTTTATCTAACTTTCATTAGTTCAACACTTTTCGATTTGAGCAATAGAAGGTCTTCGAAAAAATTCGTCTTTACCTGCTGGTCTGTTTTGATAGATTTTTGCCATTATTTGCATTTTCTTCTTGTTGGTTCCTTTTTGAGTTCTTTTGGGGAATTGAGATTTTTGAGGGAAGTGCTACAGTAGCTTGTGTTTTAATACAAGTTTTATTGGTGTTGGAACTGAACCTAAAGACCTATTATCTTGAGTGCACTAATGTTGCTAATAAAGATTGTGTGAAGTTTTGTATGAAGGAAAAATTTCAGGTGTATGGAAGGAATGAGTAATGAGATGAAGGATGGACTAAAGCTCAAGCTTGGGGATGCCACCCTGTGTCACCACAAGAATTACCCAAGAAGTACAAGCGTCAAAGATTGAGGATGCCCAAGGCATCCCCTTCTTCATCAATAAAATTCCAGGTTTCTTGCAAACACTTCATTTTTATTGTTTCATGCACATTTGTGTTTTTCTTGGAGCGTCTTCTTTTTCGTTTTTGTTTTGGTTTTTTGTTTGCTTTGTTTTCTTAGTTTGCTGAATAAATTGGTTGGACCCCCTCTTTCATGCATTGCTTTTCAAATAGTTTGGTTTGGGTTGGAAACGAGTAGGAAAGTTCATGCTTAAGTGGTAAAGAGAGCTTGTTTTTCATTGTGGCCTATGCTTTGTCATGCCATGCTTGATATTGTTTTGGCTTTATGCTTAGTATTCTTTGCTGTAGCATGACTTGTTATAAACAATTGAGATTTCTTAATGTGCCTTTGAAGAATCATGCGTTGTTTTAGCATATTAAAGCATAGTATTGTGGGATTATCCTTTGATGCTTTATTTGGGTTGACTTGGCACATGCTCACACCATGTTATGACTATCCCAAGTCACCATAGCCTTTATTATCCTTTAGTTTTCAACTTGTGGTATCACTTTATGCTTTGATTAATGATGTTTTGTTGCTCTGCATGATTATGGCCATTATTGCTCTCTTAGTTGGTCGCTCCCAGTCTTTTGCTAGCCTCCATAACCAAGTATGATTTCCACTCATGCATCCAACTCCTAAAACCAAGTTATTCCAAAGAGTCCACCATACCTACCTATTAGCAATTGCTATTCCAAGTATATTCATGTTTTTATCTACCTTCCGAATTAAACTTGTTATGAGAAAACTAGTGATTAAAGCTCTCACGAACTTGATGGGACACTTTACTTTTCTTTCCCTTAATAAACTTGAACCATTGTGTCGTCTATGTTGTATATGCTTGCACCTATATGTTGAGGATTAGCAGAACCATGCTGTCATGGGGAACAGTTTCAACATTGCACTTGTACTTTGTACCTAGTTGATATCATGATCTTTTGTCTATGGATGTGGTCAGTGTGAAATGAAAGGGGATCTTGTAAGTCCATGGAGTTATGTATGTGTGTTAGAGAAATTCCTGGGCCGCTAGTCTAATCCGTGCTGTCAGGGTGGAAACCTGCAGCATAACCATAATGAGCTGTCAATGAAGCATTCTTCTTATAAAAAAAGAGTCAGATATTGAGAAAAAAGAGAAAAAGAAAAAAAAGATATGAGAAAAGAGGAAAGAGAGAAAAAAGCACCATTTTCCCATGGTAAATAAGAAGATTGCTGAGATGCTCGTTGTCTGCTTGCCTTGTCATTTTGATATGGGGATTCTTCCGTATCATCGGGCAAGGGGTACCCCATTGGCGGTTCTCTATGATACACATGTACTTAATATGACAAGAACTTACCGGTAACTAAACTTGAGTAGCATGAGGAGCGGCCCTTGTATTCAAGGGACATGAGATTTCCAACATATACTTCGTCAAGCACATACACCATAGTTTGTTCACTTTAACCTTAATCACTTCAAGATGGTTATTATAGGGGCAATGAGAGCTGAAAGCTAAAAAGTACCATAATTTTCGGAACCTCTTTATGAGACTTGAATCCCTACTTCCTTCTATGAAGGCCTTTCTTTTACTTTTATGTTGAGTCTCCACCTTCTATCTTTATGCACCTACTTTGAGAGCATAGTGGCCATTCTTACTTCTATATGCATTGTCCCAAGGCTGGTTGATTGATGCATCGCTTTGATATTGCTTGTTTTAAACTATTTGTATCTAGTCACTCTTATGAACTTTGAACGTGTCCTATGCATTTATGTTTGCTACTCTATGAGGGACAAGCTGAATGCCACTATGCTATGTTTTCTTTATGTGAAACAAACAAATGTCTTGCAAAGCATTGTTATTCATGAATCTTTTGTTTGTGCCTTTTAATGTTGCAACATAGTTGCTTTGCCTTATTGTTAGAACTTTGTCTTTCATGTTATGATTGAAGTACTATGATCCCAGCTATCAATGTTTACAAATACTTTGATCAAGTTTATGATGGTGCATGTCACCTCAAAAATTATTCTTTCTTTTTATCACTTACCTACTCGAGGACGAGCGGGAGTTAAGCTTGGGTATGTTGATACGTTGCTAACGTATCCATAATTTTTGATGTTCCATGCTTGGTTTTATCTACTTTCTTGTGTTTTGTCCACACTTTGGAGTACTTTCTATACACTTTCTTGGACTAACCTATTAACAAGAGCCACAGTGCCAGCTGCCTGTTTTCTGGTGTTTTTGGTTCCAGGAAAGTTAGAAAATTAATATTCTTGGAATTGGAAGGAACAAAAGGCAAAGTCAGTTTTTCACTGAGGGACACCCGGAGCCAGAATACGAGACGGATAGGGGCCAGGGGGCCGCCACACCACCTGGCCGCACGACCCAGCCTGGCCTGATGGTCTGGCCGCCCTAGGCACTGATGACCCACAAGTATAGGGGTGTTTCGTAGTATTTTCTATAAGTAAGAGTGTCAAACCCAACGATGAGCAGAAGTTGCTGGCTAGTGGTATGGATCATGAATTCTCTGCAAATACTTAGCAAACCGATTTTTAGGGGTTTTTGATAATGCAAGTAAACAAAGTACGAGTAAAGAAAAGACAATAATAATAAATGCAGCAAGTGGCCCAATCCTTTTTTTAGCAAAGGACAAGCTGGTTGTATTACTTAAGATGACCAAACGTTCTCGAGGACACACGGGAAGACTGTCAAGTGCTTTCGCTTCATATAGTTGATTAATCTTCTTTAGCTTGCTAAGTGTTGTGTGGGTGAACCTGTGCTAATGTACCGACCTTCCTAGGACTAATACATACTTGTGGTTATACCCCTTGCAAACATCCGTAAGTACAAGAAAGTAATTAAGGTAGTGACGAGGGTTTAACTCATCAATGCCCATTATTATGGACTTGGGTTTTGGAGAAGGAGGGAGCACTGGAGACATCTATCGGCTAGCAAACAAGCACATAGGGGACTCGATGATTTACCTAGGTTCAGACCTCGTAGAGGTTCCTACTCCTACTTGTCTGCTCGTGGAATTATCAAAGGAATCGAGGATTACAATGGTGCGTAGATGCAATCTGGCGAGTGTTGTGGAAAGTAGGGTTGCATGTGTCCTCCTCGCCGCCCCTCCTGGCCTTTATATAGATAGGCCAGGTCTCGGGTAGCAGGTCGAGTCGGTTACAGGTTAGGGTTTTTCCCTTTGAACTTTCTATCTTTAGATTCTTCTTGTTCTTCAAGCAATCGAGAGTCTGTAGGCTACTCGAGTTCTCTATTTCTGCCTTGGCGACACCGTGGGCTTCTGCTGTATTCAGGCCATATATACCAAGCTCGAGTACCTATAGGGTATACCCATGTCAGTATCCCCCGAGTGTCCAGTGGAATCGCAGATTCGACTGGGGACTTTATGAAGCCTTTCGAGTACATGAATGAGTATATTTTTGACTGCTCTATTGGTGTCATAGGGATTGTTGATGTGCGTGCCTGATTTAACCGGTGTATCGGTATCAGTTAAATATCTTAGGATAAAACAACACAATCTACTCGAACTCGAGTCCCCGGACTCGAATCCAGAAAAGTGCTGGCGTAGTTCGACTTAAGCCGCGGAGGTCTTACAGGAGTCGAATTCCAGTATATGGGTGTGAGCACTCAATGCGTCCATCAAGGCATGTTCATCGTACCTATAGGCACGAATATATTTCTGTTAGTGCGCAGCGAATGCATTGTCAGGCCTTATTCAGGTCTTATCTTCATGCTGCAAGCGCGGCATCCGAATTTTTGTCATCACGGAAATGATTCGGGTGACCCAGGAGACACAGTCTCTTTGTAGGGAAAAATCATTAGGCGGTGTCGCCATAAGCTTCGAGTGTGGATGTTATCGACACATAGTACGATGCACAAATAATCATATGGTGCGCGACCAGCGCTCCCTATGGGAGTAGCCCCCGAGTGCCTGGTTGATTCGAAGACTCGGGCAGGGACTAAATAATTTTTGCGATTGTTGTCGTCTTTTGTTGCTTGTTTCAGTCGAATTTGTTTCCGGCGCTCCCTATGGGAGTAACCCATGTCCATAGTCGAATTGCGGATTCGAGTGGTTAGGTTTGCTTTGATTGTCCATGTTCCTGTAGAAAAGAAAAAGACAAAATCATAGGGTGCGCGACCAGCGCTCCCTATGGGAGTAGCCCCCGAGTGCTTGGTGGAGTCGAAGACTCGAGCAAGGACTAAAGTAGTCGAAGTCTCCTGCTGCGTAATTTTGGATGACGTCAGTGCTGACGATGTGATGACCTTACTTGCCTGCATGAGCGACTTTGACGGGACGTGACGAGCGATGGGTCCCATTTTCTGACTCTGACTTGACCGGGCGTGCGTAATCTCCGTTTTAACTGTGCCTCCTCGATGTCCGTGCGTAATGGGGGTCGTAGGGGATGGTTCACGCTTTAGGTCCTCCATGTGTTAAGCACGATGAACTCCACGCGTCTGGTAGGGTTTTTCCTGGCCGTTAGATTGCATCTTCCAGGGGGTTAAGTAGCGATGTTGCGACGGTAATTTTTCACATCTGCTTCTTTTCTCTGCCTTTGCCTCCGTCGCCATTGCTGCTGCTCCTTTGCTCCTTTGTGTTCATATTTCTCGTGGCGCTGGACCAGCTCCGCGTATTCCCTAGTTACTTTCTCCGGTCACACTGCCACCGTAGAATGGGGAAGAAGAAGGGAGGTGTTGCGGCCGATTCCATCGCCGCCATTGTTGCTGCAAAGAAGAAGGGCGACTCTGTCGCTACGGGCACCAGCACCGCCACCGCCGGGAAAAAGAAGGGCACGAGCACTCGCATCACCAATGGCGTTTGCCGTGCATCCGTGATCAAGTCTTCTGAGCTCCGTCTCCTATGCCAAGATGGAGTTTTGTCTACCGCAGTTGCTGACACGCGTGTCCCCGGCAGCGAGGTAATCCCCTCTCCGCCTGCCGGTTTTCAGGTGATGTTCCTAGCGTTCATCATCCGCGGTCTCTCGTTGCCCCTGCATCCTTTCTTCAGGGACCTTCTCTGCTTCTATGGGCTCCAGCTACATCAGCTATCCCCCAACTCCATCCTCCATGTAGCTTGCTACATTACTCTTTGCGAGTGCTAGCTCGGAATCGATACGCACTTTGGTCTCTTTAAGCTGAAGCACCAGTCGGCGTCTGGCTCCGTAGTCTACGATGTAGGAGGCTGCGGTATCCACGTCGACTCCTCCGCCACATACTTCGACATCAAACTCACGGCGTCCATCCAAGGGTGGAGGGACAAGTGGTTCTACATCCGTGACCTGAAGGCCAACGGAGACCACTACAGACTCGCGCCCTTTGATCCCGCGACTCCGTGCAAGAGGATGCGCTCCTGAAAGAACGTAGTGATGCCCAACGAATCCATGGAGACAGATGTATTGTACGAGCATGTCTGCAACCTCGGGAATCGCATGGGGAAAGAGGAGAGAGGTTGCGCCCTCATTCGCACATGGCTGCACTGTCGCGTCCAGCCCCTCCAGGGCAGAGTCCACCCTATGTTCCAGTGGGCTGGCACGGACGATGTCACTCGCGTATCTGCCGATGGCATTTCCACGAGTGAAGTAGATAAAAGGGTGCGACTGGTCACCAAGTACACCGCCAAAGATGTTCTCCCCAATGACCCAGTCGTACTTCCATTCGATGCTACTAACCCTCCTCCTGAGGTACAGTTGTGCTACGTGGTAGCTTTGTTTGTCGACTGCTTCTTTTCTGTTTTTATTGACTTGTGCTAAATTGTTTTCTATGTGCAGGATTGGGGGGTGTCGCCCTGTATGCACCCTCTTCCTGAGGGGGTTATCCCTTGTGAAGCCCTGGAAGAGGACGAGTCAGAGTCGACCGTCCCATCTGATGTGGAGGAGGAAACCCTCGAGTCGAGTGGTCTGGACACTCGCAAGCGTTCGCACAACGAGGATTCGGATGCATCGCCTCCTTCGACTCTGGAAGGTGCGGCTGTTGGCGCAGAGTCGCCGATACCTACCATTCCCGTGAGTGTCATGGCACTGCCTTCTCGCAAGAAGATGCGACTGCCGAAGGAGTCGTCGTCAGAGTCGGGGGATCAAACCTTCGATTTTGATAGGTTTGATTGGTAAGTATAAAAGTTTACCTTGTGGTTCTTCTTTTCGATTTGCCTTCTCTTGATGTTGGTTTTGGTCTTCAGTCAGCCGGCGTCGTCATCTTCTGGCGACGTCCAATTTGTGAAGGAATCTGGAGTCGCGACCTCCAAGGCCAAGAAAATGGCTGAGCGTGCTCCTTCCCCTCCATTGGCGGCCCACTCCGGGCATTATTCATCAAGTTCTCCACATGATGTGGAGCATCGGATGGTTGCCCGGACGACTGCACATCAATCGGCTTCGGAGTCATTGGAGGATCATGTATGTGTAGTATCTCTCTTCTGATGTTGTAGTCAAATTTTTTATCCATGCCGTCTGCTGATCCTTTACGGTTTCCTTTATTATAGCTCCTTGTGAAGGAAGCCTCTCACCTGGCGGAGCAGGTCCTTGCGATGGGTCACCAGTATGCAATGCTGGATAACCGCCATCGCGTGGTTGAAAGTGAGTGTTCTTTTACTTTTTCTTCTGCATCCTTGTGATATATTCGACTGAGAGTCTATCTTTTGTTTGTTTCACAGCTGAGCATAATGCACTTCTTCGCGATGCCACCTCCCTGGAAAAGACGCTCGCCGCGGCTGTGAAGAGTCGCGATGGGGCAATCACAGCATGTGATGAATCGCAAAAATGCGAAGAGGATCTGCGCGCCTCCATCGTAGCTAGGGAGAAGTTGTTCGAAGAACAACTTTTTTCGATTGCCACGTTTCTCTTAGGTATTTCCTGGTCTTCAATTTCACCAATTGCCTCTTCTTTCGATTTTGCTATTTGTGTTGACTTTGTGCCAATGCTTGATTCTTGTGTAGATGCCAGTGGTTTGAGCTTTGACGCGCAGGCACTCTGCCGCGATGATGCGTTGGCGGGAGCCATCTCAGCAGTCGAAGACCGCAGCGTTGCCGTGCAGGGGATGCTCACCAAGGCCAAGGGCGTGCTCAGTCACCTTCGGGAGGAGCCGACGCCCAAGGCTGAGCTGATCGAAAATATGGATCAGCTGGTGGAGTCCCTTGCCAGGGACATTCCTACGAGCTTCAAGAACTCGCTCCGTGCGGCTGGCGCTTTAATGTCACTCGCAATGGTTCAATCCCATGGAGTCGAAGTTGATGCTGCAGCAGTCTCCAAGGCGATGACTGTCAGCGCGGATGGCCAGCAGGTAGTCTTTGCTCCTTTCGCAACTTCTTGTGGCAAGTACGGGCCACAGCTCATCAATATAGTTGCGAAGTACTCTAAGGAGCTTCAGCGAGCCAAGAAGGCGGCGAAGGCTGTGACATCAGGGGCCGGCGGGAAGTCTGTGGCGTCTGATACTGCCACAGACTCGATGAGGCCCCTAAAACCGAAGTCTAAGTCGAAGAAGCCAGTTGTTCCTCAGTAGTTGCGCCTTGTAATAGTTAAATAGCTTATTTCTTTTGTCGAAAACATGCCTTTTGGCGAGTGTATCTGCTGATACTTTGTTGATCTTGAATGCACTCAAGTCTTTTGTCTATGCCTCGCCTTAGTATTCTTACTGTCTCTTGCTTGACTTGTGATAGGGAACATCGAGTGACCCTTTGAGGGAACCTCGGGATTCGCCACCCCCTGATGACACCTTGGCGCCGCCGCGCTCAAGGGTGGATGAGTTGTCTCTGCTCTCGCGACTCCGTGACCGCGTGAAGCAGTTGAAGCATGAATTGCCCGTACTCCGAGGTAAGGAGGATGTATGGAAATCGAGGGCGGAGAAGGCTGTCGCCCGAGAACAATATCTGCTGGGGGAGGTGACGCAGCTAGGCGACTAATTCAAATGTTAGTTTTCTTCTTCCTTATCTTTTCCCTGTAGTTACTTGCAGTAGTTCGTTGTCTTCATACTTTTGCCTTTGCTTGGTATAGTTGTCAGTGCACGCCATCCGTAGGATGAGAAGGATAGGATCTCCATTCGAATGCATGATCTGACCCAAGAGGAGCTTCAGGCGAGTGGGTACTTCTGGGTGGATCATGATCGTGCAATCGCACTTGCGACCCTACAGGATCGTGCTTCGCGAGTGCTTCACTTCCTAAAGAAGTCGCAATCCTGCTTGAAAAATATTTATCGGACGATGTTCCCACTGGATGTCGTTCCATCGAGCCTGCTGGCCCTTCTTGCCAAATTCCAGGACTTGAGTGCAGTCCGCGAGTGTGTACGTCAACAGTTAGTGGATGGTGCCAAGGCTGCTCTGTCGCTGGTGCGACTACATAGGCCTGACGTAGATGTTGCAGCAGTTGCGGCCGGACCGCCAGCGCCGCTAGCAGGTTCGACTTGAAACATGGTTCCGCACTACCAGGCGGTGGATCGCCCAGCGGATGAAATCGTTGACTTCTTCGAGGAGCAGACCAACATTCCTTTGCTGCAACAGTAGTTTAGCTTGTCTCCTGCACATAGTTGTACCAGTGTTGTAAAGTTCATATATATGCTGTGTATAATTGATTAACACATATGTATACAAAGAGCTTGTTAGTGTGTATGTTTTGCGAGTGCGTTGCACTATGCGATTCCTTTTCGTTAGCCTGACTTGTGTTTATCTCAGCCCCTTGCCAACCTGTCAGGTGTGTTGCAACTAGGTTTGTGTTTGTCAAGGGTTTCGATTGGTGTGCCAGCTACTCAGGATATCGCGTGAGTTCATAGAATAGATGTGTATAGGGTGGCACAACCCTCGAGTGGATAATTTGTGAAAAATAAAAGAAAAACACAGATTTTTGGGGCACTTAGCTTTATTTATTCGTAGGATAGTATGAGGTGCAATGTGTGGCTAAGTAGCCTTGGCTGATTAGCCTTATTTGCAATGTAAAAGTAAAAAACGACTAAGGGTAGAAGCGCCGTAGCTGCGCGACGTTCTAAGGGTTGGAGTATGCGACTCCTGTCTCTAAATCTTTAAGGCGATAGGCGCCACCTGGGATTACTTCTGTAATCACGTATGGTCCCTCCCAGGGTGACCCGAGCTTGAGATGCCCTTGCTGTTTCAGTCGCAGGACCAGGTCGCCTTCGACGAAGGACCTGGGGCGTAGCCTTCTACTGTGGTAGTTCCGCATATTCTGCTGGTAGATCGTTGATCTTTCCGCGGCGATTTCCCTCGCCTCATCAAGGAGGTCGACAGAGTCTTTGAGTGCAAGAGTTGACTCCTGCTCGCTGTAAGCGACCATACGCGGTGCTTTGTATTATAGTTCGGTGGGTAGCACCGCTTCAGCCCCGTGCACCATGAAGAACGGGGTGTACCCTGTGGCGCTGTTTAGAGTTGTGCGTAGGCTCTAGAGTACCGATTGCAGCTCGTCTGGCCAGTAGTGCACGGCCTGTTCGAGTGGCCTGAGGAGTCGTTTCTTGATGCCGCCGCAGACAAGCCCGTTAGCTTTTTCGACCTAGCCGTTGGTCTGTGGATGTGCTACAGAGGCATAGCTGACGTTGATTCCCAGATTCTCGCAGAATTCTTGGAACTCCTTAGATGTGAAGTTCGTCCCATTGTCCGTGATGATGTTGTGTGGTACTCCGAAGCGGTAGACGATGGACTCGAAGAACTTGACTGTGTTGTATCCTGACTGATTAGTCACTGGCATGGCTTCTATCCATTTGGTGAATTTGTCGACTGCGACCAGGAGGTAGACGTAGTCTCCTCGTGAGGACCTTGGGAGTTTGCCGACCATGTCGAGTCCCCATTGCGCGAAGGTCCAGGCCAATGGAATTAGCCGGAGTTCTGTGCCAGGTGCGTGTGGCTTGTCCACGAATCGCTGGCAAGCGTTGCATTTTTGGACGATGTCCTTGGCGTCACGCATGGCCGTAGGCCAGTAGAATCCAACTCGTAGAGCTTTGGCGATGAGGGCGCGACTGCTGGCGTGGTGCCCGCAAGTCCCCTCATGGATGTCAAGGAGAACAACTCTTCCATCGGCCATGGAGATGCATCGTTGGAGTACTCCTGTGATGCTGCGCTTGTATAGTTCGCCGTTGATAGCAGCGAATGCCTTGGATCGCCGTGCGATGTGCCGGGCGTCAGTCGGATCGTCCGGTAGCGTCCTGCTGAGAAGGTACGTGATGCATGGTTGAGTCCAGGATGACTCGATCATCATGACGCTTATGGGTCCTTCGAGTCCTGTGTCTAGCTCCAGGTCGTCGAGTGTGATTGGCTCATTGGGCGGCGCAGCCCCCGAGTCTGTTGTTGCACTTGTTTTCTTCTTTGTGGCCTTTGGCTTGATGGAATATTCGCATATGCGCTCGAGAAATACCCCACGTGGTATGGGGCACAGGTAGAGCCTATGTTGGCGAGTGTGTGAGCCTCTTCATTGCTTTCACGGCCTATGTGCGTCGCAACCGTCGAAGTCCCCTTCGAGTGTTTTATAGAGGTCACGGTAGGCAATCATGTTGTCGTTCAGTGTGTCGCACTCGTGCATTGTCTGGTTGACGACCAGCTTGGAGTCGCCATATATTACGAGCCTCTTGGCGCAGCAGGCTTTTGCCATCCTCATCCTGTGCAGTAGGGCCTCGTATTCAGCTTCATTGTTGGAGGCAGTGAAGTGCATCCGCAGGATATATTGCAGCTTGTCTCCCTGGGGCGATGTTAGTATGACACCTGCGCCAGTCCCATCCTTTCGCTTTGAACCGTCAAAGTGCATTGTCCAGAGGTAGGACATATCTGGTTTTTCAGGGAGCTGGTTCTCCATCCAGTGCACGAGGAAGTCAGGGAGAACTTGCGACTTGATTGCATCACGTTTTTCATATGTGATGTCTCATGGAGACAGTTCTATTCCCCAAAGTGCAACTTGTCCGGTGGCGTCAGGATTGTTGAGGATATGCCCAAGCGGGGCGTTGTTGACTACCACGATTGGGTGTTCCTGGAAGTAGTGGCACAGTCGCTGGGCTATCATGAAGACGCCGTACGCCAGTTTCTAGTAGTGCGGGTATCGCTGTTTTGTTGGCGTAAGTACCTCGCTGAGGTAGTAGACTGGGCGCTGTACTCCATGGACCTTGTTTTCCTCGGCCCGTTCTACTACGAGCACTGTGCTGACCACCTGGTTGGTGGCGGAGATGTACAACAACAATGGTTCCCTTTCGCATGGGGTCACTAGTACTGGCGAGGTGGACAGTAGGCGCTTCAAGTCTTCGAATGCTTCCTGTGCCTCGTTGGTCCACTCGAACTTGTCAGCTTTGCGGAGGAGTTGGTAGAAAGGCAGTGCCTTTTCGCCCATTCGACTGATGAATCGACTGAGCGCCATGATTCCCCAGCTAGCTGCTAGACACCTCTTATGTTTTTCGGCTTCTCCATGGACAGTATGACTTTTATTTTTTCGGGTTCGCCTCGATCCCTCTCGCAGAAATAAGATACCCGAGTAGTTGCCCAGATGGTACGCCAAAAGCGCATTTGTCCGAATTGAGCTTGATCCGGTAGCGGTTGAGGTTGGCGAAGGTTTCACGCAAATCGTCGATTAGTTAGGCTTCCTCTTTGGTCTTGATTACTATGTCATCAACATAGACTTGGATGTTGTGACCAAGTTGGTTCTTGAGGCAAGCCTGCATGCACCGCTGGTAGGTGGCTCCTGCGTTCTTCAGCTCAAAGGGCATTGTGTTGTAGCAGAACACACCAAAAGGCGTTGTAAACGCTATTTTTTTCTTGATCTTCCTCCTTCATTCGAATCTGGTTGTAGCCTGAGTAGGCGTCGAGGAAGCAAAGGCGCTCGCATCCCGCGGTGGAGTCGATGATCTGGTCGATTCGCGGTAGCAGGAAGTGGTCCTTCGGACAGTGCTTATTCAAAGAGGTGAAGTCCACGCACATCCGCAGAATATCCGTGTCCTTTTTTGGTACTAGCACCGTGTTGGCGAGCCAAGTGCTTTCCTTGATCTCGCGTATGAATTTGGCGTCGAGGAGTCTGTTGTTCTTCATTCCGACTGCATTTGCTCTTGGTTCAGACAATCGCCGAATTGTTTGTTTGACTGGCCTTGCGTCTGGGTTGACATTGAGTGCGTGCTCAGCGAATTCCCTGGGAACTCCTGGCATGTCCGTTGGACACTAGGCAAAGATTTCCTAGTGCTCACGGAGGAATTCGACGAGCGCGAGTTCCTATGCGGGACTCAAGTTGTTGGCAATGAGGGCCGTCTTGGCAGGATCCGATGGGTGGTCCTGAACTTTCTTCGTGTGCACCGATGAGTCGAAGGATAGGTCGGGTGAACTTGGCCGGCTCAGGGGAGGCAGACTGTTGTCTGTCAACTCCTTTAGTCTCGCAAGTTCTTCCTGCATGCCGAAGGACTGGGAAATTCTGTTGAATTCCCTGTCACAACTGTCGGACCTCTCGAAGCTCCCATTGATTGTGATGACGCCATTAGGGCCTAGCATTTTCATCTGTAGGTAGGCATAGTGCGGCACTACCATGAACCTAGCGAACGCGACACGTCCAAGGATGCAGTGGTACTGTGAGGGCCAATCGACGACTTCGAAGTCGATGCGCTCGCGTCGAAAGTTTTTCAACGTGCCGAAGATGACAACGAGGTTGATTTTGCCAAGGGGATATACACCCTTGCCTGGGACGATGCTGTGGAATGTTGTGTCTGAGGCCTCTAAGCAGGTCAGAGGGATCCTCATTGCTCGCAAGGTACTCGCGAACATAAGGTTGATGCCGCTTCCGCCATCCATGAAGACGCGGCTCATGTCGAAACCTCCAATTTGTGCCTCGAGTACGAGGGGACAGTGGCCTGGGTGAGGTACTTGGCACGGGTGGTCGTGCTTGTCGAAGGTGATGCAGGAATCGCTTCCACTGAGGTACTCAGTGGTAGATGGTGGCGAGTTTGTCGCCAGATTGACTTGGCGAGTGATGGCCTTTTGCACCCGGTTGGAGGGGCGACCCTTTTGGATCATCATGGTGCCCATGGCCCACGGGTACGGCTTACCTCCGTGATGCTGGTCGGGCGCAGCTGCGTTTGGCGGTGGTCCAGGTGGTGGAGGAGGAGCTCCATGTGCCACAACGCCCGGGGTGGCTCCGTAGCCCCTGTTGACTGCATCGCGATTCATCCGAGCCAGGCCTTCATGGAGTTTGAGGAACTCGCGACAGTCTTTGAGGAGGTGGCTGGATTTCTTTTTGCCGTCTTGCTTGTCGATGTAGAAGTGCAAGGTGCATGGCCCAGACAGCTTGTCTTCAACGGACGCGGCGGGTGCTTCATCGCGAGTGCGGTGCTGCCATACTTGC
Source organism: Avena insularis (assembly GCA_023614405.1). Taxonomy (NCBI): domain Eukaryota; kingdom Viridiplantae; phylum Streptophyta; class Magnoliopsida; order Poales; family Poaceae; genus Avena; species Avena insularis. Next base: position 458,089,716 of record CM042696.1, on the reverse strand, counting down.
GTGGTTTTCCTGGAGTCGCGGTATCCACCGCTGTGGTAGCCGTTGTTGCGGTTGTCGTCGCGCCTATCTGTGTAGCTGACTGCGACCATATTGACGTCATCGCGGTCATCGTAGATGCTCATTCGCCATTTACTTCGGCGGTCGCGTCTGCGCTCGAGTTCTACTTCCTCGTCGTAGTGAACGCGATTCTTCACCGAATCTTCTTTGTCAGCCCACCCATTCGCGATTTCCATCAGGTGGTCGATGATTTTGGGCTTCGAGCGGCCCATCTCCTCCCTGAGCTCTATGCGGCGAACGTCACCGTTGAATGCGTCGATTACACGGTCCTCCGAGATATTTTCTGCGGAGTTCTTGATGATGGACCACCTCTGGATGTACGAGCGTAGTGATTCGCCCGATCTTTGCTGGCAGCACCTCAGCTCTTCGATTGACGCGGGCCTTTTGTAGGTGCCCTTGAAGTTGCGCACAAAGCTGTAGACCATCTCTTCCCAACTGCGAATGGATCCGAGTGGGAGGTTGTTTAGCCATGCTCGGGTGGCGCCATGTAGCTGTAGCTCCAGGCACTGCATAGCCGTGCTTCGACTTCCGCCGTGGAGCCTGACAGAGGAGATGTGGTCCCCCAACTTGATCTTGGGGTCCTGCAGACCGCCAAACTTTGGGTTCTCTGATGGGAGCTTAAACCCCTTGGGCATTCCCTTTTTCCTGATGGCCCTGCTGAAGCATCTAGCGCCACAGAGCTCCACATCCTCGTCTTCTAAGTCAGTCGATCGGGCACGTCGCGCCCTTGACTTGTCGATCTTGCGCTGCGTGATGTTATCATGCGCGTCGTAGTCGTGGTCATGTCGTCGTGAGCGGAGGCGTCGAGACAGATCGTGACTATCATTGCTGGATGAGGGTGAGGAATAGCGTTTTGCCAGAGCCTTGCCTTTTTTCGGCTCCGGCGTTGGCTCCTTGTCAAGGGCGGCCTCGATTAACCCCAAGCCTGCGATCGTAGATCGGTGCATGGCGGCCCGAGGATCTACGGCCGGCGGTTGGTTGTTGAGGAGGTACATGGTGGTCGCCGTTACCGCAGCTTGCGTCGTTTTTGGTAGCACGTTGCCACGCGTATCTACCATCATGGAGCCGAAGTCGAGGACTTTTGCGGCTTCTACACGCTCTTGCTCAGTGAGGTGGGCCAGTCGAGATCGCCTATTGCTAGCGAGGTACTCGTTGCACTTGGAGGAGGATCCTCTGTGGGAGGAGAGCCCAGCTCGTCGGAGGCTCGACTCGTATGCCGCCTTTTTGCATGCCTCGAGTTGCGCGATCGTTTGCACTTGGCGCTTGAATTCCTCCTTCAGGAGCCAATGGTAGCGCATCAGCAGTTCTTGCGGGGAGCCGAAGGGTAGAGGGTTGCCCCGTAGGGCCTCACGGCAGCGAGCCCACTCGAGTTCATTGAGCCTGATCACGACGCGTTCACCAGTCTGCTCGTTTATTATAGTTGGAGGTTCGACTGCCCCTCCGTTGTTGATGGGGGCGCCGTTGGTAGGGCCGCTGTTTGGCGGTGGTCCGCCACTGGGTATGCCGCCGTTTGGCGGGTCGGCTCCGTGGCCACCGTTGCCCGTGTTGTCACGGTTGGTGGAGGAGTCGCCCGTGTTGATGACGGCGCACATGAAGTGGTTGGGGAAGCTGCTGCTCCCACAACTTTTAGATCCGGAACCGTAGGCTCCATCTTCAGTTGCCAGATCGCCCAGATCGGATTCGCGACTGCTGTCGCTGTCCGTATTCTCGACTATTGTCGAGGCATTGAGTTTGCTGAGGGTGCCGATTGGCGGAGGGAACCACGATGCTGGAGCAATCGATGGTATGGTCGGCTGGTCAGGCATGCGAAGCGTGCCCATCTGACCAACTTGGAAGCGGAAGCTCCCGATCGCCAAGCTGATCCCATCGCCCACGGACTCAAAAGCCGGGCGAGTGGCCGGCGTGTGGACGGTGAAGTCGAACGCGCCGAAGAGCTGGCGAATCTCTGTTGTTGCGGAGTTGTAGATCGCAGTTGATGGGGCCAAAGAAGCCGCAACATCAGCACTCCCAATTCCCACAGACGGCGCCAATTGACGAGGGTTTAACTCATCAATGCCCATTGTTATGGACTTGGGTTTTGGATAAGGAGGGAGCGTTGGAGACATCTATCGGCTAGCAAACAAGCACACAGGGGACTCGAAGATTTACCTAGGTTCAAGCCTCGTACAGGTCCCTACTCCTGCTTGTCTGCTCGTGGAATTATCAAAGGAATCGAGGACTACAATGGTGTGCAGATGCAATCTAGCGAGGGTTGTGGAAACTAGGGTTGCATGTGTCCTCCTCGCCGCCCCCTCTTGGCCTTTATATAGATAGGCCAGGTCTCGGGTAGCAGGTCGAGTCAGTCACAGGTTAGGGTTTTTCCCTTTGAACTTTCTATCTTTAGCTTCTTCTTGTTCTTCAAGCAATCGAGAGCCCGTAGGCTACTCGAGTTCTCTATTTGGGCCTTGGCGACACCGCGGGCTTCCGTTGTATTCAGGCCGTATATACCAAGATCGAGTACCTGTAGGGTATACCCATGTCAGGTAGAAACCTAACCACAGCTTTAAACTCTAAGACCCTAACGTCCCTTGTGCAATGGTTTCCTAACGAGGGTTCAGGTTTCTGTCACTCTGGAAACCCCTACGATTAGTAGCCAAATACACAATGCATTCCCCTAGGCCCATATAGGTGAAGTTTCATGTAGTCGACGTTCACATGACACCACTAGAAGAAGTACACCATAACTTAAATATCAAACTATTGAATCTTTCTCAACACAACTCCACTAGTAACAACATGACTTCTCCCATGTCCTCGAGAACAAAACGAACTACTCACAAGACATCATATGGATCATGATCAGAGATGGAATAATGATGTATAACAATCTGAACATAAACAATAATTCAATGGTTCCACTCAATAGCATCAACTACAAAGAGTAATCAACACCGGGAAAGTTTCCCCTAAGAACTATGCAAGATTCAACCCAATTGGTACAACAATATGGAGATGGTGATGATGGTGGTGGTGATGATGATGCTGATGATCCCGATGAAGTCCATCTTGATGGTGGTGTTGATGGCGATGATCTCCCCTCTCCGGGAAGGAATTCTCCTGGCAGAATTCTGTCTGCCGGAGAGATCTTTCTCTCTCGGTGTTTTCCACCCCGTAGAGGCAGCGGAATCTTTCTATGGTCACTCCCCGAGTATTAGGGTTTCAGGAGGATTATATACGCCAGAGGAGAGAGCTGGAGGTGGGTCAGGGCGGCCACACCACCTGGTGGCGCGGCCTAGGCTGGCCCGCGCCAGGGGGTGGTGTGGGCCCCCTGTGGACCATCACCACTCCTCCTTCTGGCAGCCTTCGGCTTCTGGAAAAATAGGATTTTCCATATATTTTCCTGGATTTTCTGATCTTCGCGAATTTTGCCTCGAAACAGCACCTTTTCCATCAGAATCCTGACTGCAGCGGTCCATGCTCCAAAAGTCATCAACCATGCAAAAATAGGTGAAATTACATAAGTACCATCCCTTTATATGAAATATATCAATGAATAACAGTAAATTATGATATAGAATAGTGATGCAAAATGGACGTATCAGGCACCCCCTCGGCCTCCCCTTTCGCCTATAAGATGCCTCCGATACCGAAACCCTAAGTACCCGATCAAAATTCCATGAAAGAGTCTGTAGCCACCGTCATCTCCATCCCTAGATTGGGAGGGATCTGAAGCTCTTCCCGACACCCTTCCAGAGAGGGGAATTCACCCTAGAGGCCTTCTTCATCACCCTGCAAGCCTCTGGTGTGATGCGTGAGTAGTTCATCCTTGGACTACGGGTCCATGTAGTAGCTAGATGGCTGGTTCTCCTCCTTTGTGCTATCATATTTAGATCTTGTGAGCTCCATTCATGATCAAGATCATCTATTTGTAATTCTACATGTTGTGTGTGCGGGGATCCGATGGATATTGAGATGCTATTTCAGATTGATTATTGATTCTATCATGTCTTTGTTATTTGTGATCTTGCATGCTTTTCGTTGTTAGTAGCTATCTTTACCAAGTAGATGCTAGAAACTCCAAGAGTTAGTATTTATGCTCGATAGTGGGTTCATGCCTCTAGTAATCTGGGGAAGTGACAGAAATCTCTAAGGTACTAGATGTGTTGTTCCTACTAGGGAGAAAACAACAATCCTTTGTTCATAGAACAATCATATTGTTTAATTTACACACAATGCATAATGCAATTATCCGTTGCTTGCAACTTAATACTCGAGGGGGTTCGGATGATAACCTGAAGGTGGATTATTAGTCATACATGCAGTTGGATTACGGTCTATGTATAATGTTGTAATGTCCAATCAAGTCTCAAAGGAGTCAAGATGAGTAGTATATGCATATTGCTTTCTCGATGTTTGTCAATTGCCCCGCTATAATTTGTTCACCCAGCATGTCATCTATCTTAAGGAGAGCCACTACTAGTGAACTATGGACCCCGGTCCTTTCTTTTACTATCAATCTACAATCAACTGTTTACTATTTTCTGTTTACTTTCTGCAAACTATTACTTTCTTCCACTTGATATGTTTAATCCTTTGTTTTCAGCAAAACCGGTGAGATTGACAACCTCATCGCAAGTTGGGGGCAAAGTTCTGTGGTTGTGTTGTGCAGGTCTCCATGTTGTTGCTGGCACTGGTAGTGCGCCCTACCAAAGTTCAGCTAGCAACACCTTTGAGGTGTTTCCATGCTCATACTGGTTCGATTAAACCTTGGTTTCATAACTGAGGGAAACTTGTTGTTGTGCTCATCATACCTTCCTCTTGTGGTTCCCCAACGGGCTCGATATATTTTGGGCTTAGCACTATCTGAACCAAGCTATTCTACATGTGTCGGAGGCCTCGCTTTAGGTTTTACATATCCGGATTCTGAAGTTCATAATACTATCAATTGGTATTGAAAAAGACATGTACTAGGAGCAATGCAAAATCCTCTAGAACAGTGATCCTGGCGCACCATCAGAGCAGAGCAAAGTTAATCAATGTCAATGCTACATTTGTCTGAATCAAACTTATTCTACACCTCACTTAAGCTTACATATCCAAATTCTGAAGTTTAGAACCCGTGTATTCAGAGTTTCAGAACGTAAACTTCACCGAGGAACCATGCGAAAACCACCTCGCTGGAAGCTACTGATAATGAAGATGAAATCCAGCGAGGAGAAAAGGGCCAAAGGACAGGGATTTATTGAAATTAGATAGCAGAATGGGAGATTATTTAGTGGTGGAGGAGGAGATCTGGCCTCACCGCGACCGACGACGAAGACGATGGCGACGATGAGGACCAAGACCCTGACACATGCTCTTGTGCTTCTCTAGAACAACAAAGAGCTCCACCTACACAATGACATGAGGCCGCATCACCAGGACACAACCACGAGCAGGGATATATAGGGTGGAATGTGGCACCAAGCCCCTCTCCCTACCTTCTCCATCCGAACAAGCCGACGCAGGAAGAAGAGAGAGGAGGCATCAGGGAGTCAGAAGACAGCGAGAGAAGCAAGGGGCAAGAGGACAAAGATGAGCAGCCGGCAACTCCCGTTGGCTGTGTTGGAATCGACCATGTGGAGATAGGGAGGAAGAGAAGGAATTACCCGAGAAGTGTGGTTTGTTTTGTAGAACTGGCATGAGAGCTCAGATCCAATCGCGCGTGATGACGCCGTGATTTGGTTTAGCGTACTAATCGGTATTAGTTACGAGGGAATGTTAAATAGACGCTAATTTTGGTGGGAACAAAAAAATTGGAGGAACGTGGGTCGTTTAGCGGGATGGTAAAAAGTATTGGCGCAAAAGCAACATTATTTGGTGGGAAAGTAAATATTTTTTTGGAGCGCAAGTACAAAATGGTAAAATAAATTGGGAAAAAATTCATGGCACGTATATTTTTATATTTCCTATTTATACATTTCCCGCGGTTATTTAGTGTACATGTATGGTTGGTATAAATTGTTCAACATGACAAATAATGAAGGGCATCATATGTTTAGAGGATGTTGATGACTGCAAGTGCACAGATTGTTTGTAGCTAGTTTCAAAATAAAGATATCGATCCCACAGGGAGTAGGAGTCTGAAGTCTAGTAACTCTTTGAACTAAATACTAAAATAGTAATGCTAAATAACGTTCTAAGTAACAAGATAAAATGCAAATTTTGTGTAAAATATATTTTTGGGTTTTCAAATAAGAGAACAATAAGTAAACTAAAGTTGTAAGTAAACAAGAGCATGCAAGTATGACTACGAAAGTTTGCAAGATGATGGAAAGAGTTCTCAGGTAGTAGTGGATCCACCGCTAGTAATTAGAAAGAGTGATCAAAATTATTATAATGAATAAGACCATTTATGATATGTGTGGGAGGAGCTCCATATATGGACGAATAGGCAGCAACCACTGCTCACATCATCTGTCATAACCACAGCAGACAGGAATCGACATCAATCGAATTACTACACTATTAAGGGACTTTACCCCATAGGATGTATCCCATGGCATGGACAATATTTCGTGAGTTCTCCTCGATTCCCAAGTTGATATGTAAGGAATGACAACAGCTTTATAGTCACCGTAAGTGATATCATCCCCCCGTCTACCAACAAGTAGTTCTCTCCATCTAGTCCTCAGTGAGGCAAATATTGAGTGGCGCGCTTCACCCAACATCAAGATGAAGGAAATATAACACAGACACATAATAAACAATATCACATAATAATCTTTATCTCAATTCAATCTCATACTAGGGTTTCTCCATCTCCCCAAGAACAAAGGAAACTACTCATACATGAAGGCAATCAACATCATGGATAGAATATGGATGAAGTATGATGATACAATTGAAGACAAGTGCAAATCCAGGATTCAATCTAAAATTACAACAAGTAACCAAAGGAGATCGGTGATGGAGACATTGTTGATGAAGATGACGATGTAGATAGATATGGAGGCCTTCAAGATCCTAGTCTCTTCTCCTCTTGTGTGATGGTGATGGTGTAAATCTGATTGGAGGCGGCTATGGTGGTGGCACGGCGGCAGGGCTCCGCTGTGGTGGAGGATATGGCTTGGTGGCTCCCTCTTGGGTCCTCCCTCCTTTATATAGGCCTTGGGGGTGCCCTAGGGTTCCCCCAATACCATTATATGACTTTGGGAAGGTTCTGGGGCTTCTGTGGGGCCTAATCCCGTCATTTGCGACCTTGTTCGCAACTATACGAGCGCAACTATATGGCTAGAAAAATACATTCGGTCGTATAGTTGCTCGTCAAACCTTCGGTGTCCCGCAGTGTTTTGGCCGCCAATTCTTCATACGAACTCTATTTTGGGTGTTCTTAGGCTCATTGAGTTCGTCTCATCGAGGGCTACAACCCCATGGTCTTGGATATTTATTTTAAGAAGTTGGAAATATTCATATTTTCAACCTCTCAAATGGCTAAGTCTGGTCCCTGCAGCTTCTCCATATTATGCTCTCTTTATTCATTTTTCCTTTGTTTTATCCATAATCATCATCAACACATGCACACATGTCATAGACAAGGAAAAGTGATAAAATTATACCTAAACTACTAAATGTGCAAAGCTCATATGAAAGTAAATGATAACTAGAAGATATGCATATATAAGGCATAGCTATAGCTGAAAGAAACGTGATGTGAGAGATAAATGGCTCATTTTATATGGCTAAAAGAGGTTATATTTCACAGCCATCAACTTCCCCAAGCTATACCTTGCTCGTCCTCGAGCAGGAAGGGTCGGTAATAAATTAATGGTTGTGAAATAGCTTATCATTGGAAATCAATGCCTTGCATCCTTATTTCTTCTACAAGATTGAAGAGAGAAAACATGTATTCATACAAGGCAACACAAGCTCAGTTATGAAGACCACTAAAGATTCATCAAAACTTATATGCTCCATGTCAACAGTGAGTCTACTTGCAGAAAAATTTGAGATCCTCTTATTGCACCTTTTGTATAACTTTTCATATCATTATTTTTTATGAGGGAAAACTTAGTCACAAATAGATGTCAAGCATAAATAGGAATAAAGCTACCCAATCATGTCATCTAGTTAAGGCTCTCAAGTGCAAACATCAGTTATTGAGCTTTCAGAAAGTTTATCTCTTAGTAATGAGATTTATGTCAAAAGGAAATGCGAGAGCATGTCAAAAGAAGCATAGCATTAGAGTGTCTCATTTGGTCATCCACATCAATGAATCATGGCTATCAAACACTCATTTTCTATTCTTTGTCTTTCTAAAACTTCAGTTCATCAGTAATGAGATCATGCCAAAACTTAGTGTGTTTAATCAAACTATGCAGGCTAAGAATGGATACTTGTGACCATTACCAAGGTTTCCCTTTTTGGTATAATGATTTCTCATAATGGTTAGAGGAGTATTCCCTCTTTTGCTTTGAACACAGGCCCATGAGAATACCAATGCATACCCACATATAGCATTTCTGCTACATATGTTGGCAAACTCATAGCCAAACACCAAGAGTTTCCTCTTTTTGGACTATTCAAAGGCCAGAGGAGTTGTTAGCATCCCATGTTGTGCGACAGTGGTGCAGACACGCATAAAGCAATATCATACTTTAATCAATAGGTCAAGATTTGGCATGCATCTCAATTACCGCTAAATATTAGTTTCTTCAAACAAATCCTTTCAAAGAGTACTATCAAGTCAATCATCACATATATGGTGTTGAGTATCTTTAAGGCTAAACTCTTAAGACAATTAAACAACACCTTATTTAGCATAGAACTGAAAAGTTTGAAATATCATTTACAATTAACAACTCCTTTCGTAAGCAAACTATCAAGTCTATTGTTTTGACATTATGGGGTCAAGCATAACCTATTAATTTAAGACAAGGCTATTTAGTGACAACCAACAAATTTCAAAAGATCTTGATCAAGTATTCATTATTTCCAAGTGTAGATATTGTGGCAATGTTTTCTAGAGGATCTAAAATAGTGTCACAAGCTTGATAAACAATTTGGCAAGATGCATACAAGCTCTAAGTCAACTCCTATGGTTCCTATCATGAACAAGTGTATCCCCATATGAATATAGAACTAGACTCACTTAAACAAGCATTCAAAAATAGCGGGATACATGATTGCATTAAACCTCCATCGAATACGAACATTGCACAAGACTCTACACATGCAGAAGTACCCCCCCAAGCTTAGAACTTTGCAAGAACCAAACTTGAATAAATCACCAAAAGAAAAGAGAAAATATTGTTTCCAAAAGAGAGTGTGATAAGTGGTTACCTCCCCAAGCTTAGTTGAAAACAAGGGTGACACACTTTACCGTTCAGGTACAAGTAACCTCTCTTTTGATGGACAAAGAACATTTGCTTCAACATGTATTTCTTGATATGGCCCGGTGTGCCTTCCTTGAGGACCTCCTTAAAAAATAAAAATAAAACAAAATATTTTTGTGTTTATGAAGACATGGGTTTAGCTCACAAGTGATAAAAATACAAGTCCCACTGAGTCGGTTCATCAACCTAAGCACCATGCTTAAGTCAACAAACTAGTTCTAGAAGATGCCTCTTCTAGATTGTGATGAGGTGAAAGCAAAACAGGATACGAGACGCGAGTGTGCAACCCCTATGTGCATATTAAAAGAGGTTCGAGTTGGAAGGTTTTACCAGACACTAATTGTCGAAGCGTTGAATTGAAGCAACCAAGTGGCTCGTGTGAGTGTTTGCATGGTTGGCACTACCGTACACGTCGTCACACAAGGTTTAAGTCCCTGCCAAAATAACACACAAAATAAAATGCATCGATTTGGTATACGACCATAGTTCGTTTACCCCACCGATAAAAGGAAAGTAAAAAAAGAAAACATGAACTTCTATAGAGAATTATATTCTAGGAGGTTCCTGAGGTAGAAATTTATTGCTTACATATGCTTGACTTCTCTAGATCATGGGAGAAGCTCCTAGGTGGTGTTTCGAGGTTTTAGAAGAAGAAAGAAGAAGAATGAATAAAACTTTGAGCAATGGTTACCTTCCAGTTGGCGTTTGAGGGGTTTTCCCAACAATACAGGCGCAACTATACGGACGTACCAAAAAAGTCCCACCATATAGTTGGTCGTTAAACCTTCAGTATACTGAATAGAAATTTTACAAAGGCATCGATATCTATACGGCCGGAATTTTTATTCCCGCCGTATAGTTGGTCGTTAAACCTTCTGTATCCTAGAATAGAAATTTTACAAAGGGATCGATATCTATACGGCCGGAACTATATGGCCAGAATTTTTATTCCCGCTGTATAGTTGGTCGTTAAACCTTCAGTACACAGGAAACAAAAAATTTCGATGGCAAAGATATCTATATGGCCAAACTATAAGGCTGGAATTTTTTATTCCCGGCATATAGTTGGTCATTAAACCTTCTATAGACATCAAAAAAATTCTATTTCTTCGAGAATTCTTTCTTATCCTGAAACTTAGCGAAACACAATGTTTTGACAGTAAAATAACAACTTTAATTTTTCACCAACAACAACATGTATAAAACGGGATTTAAGTACAACCGAGTTATGCAACACATAGGAACAATAAATTCTACCTTTTGAAAACTACAACAAGATAACTCTAATAGCAAATCATGCAAAGAATAAAAATGCCAATACAACATGAATGCATCAAGACTCAAAACACAAAACTAACAAAGACACCTAATGACTTTCGGGTTGTCTCTCGGGAAGCGCTTTCTTATAACCAAGTAGCTAGGCTTTTCTCCATTATTATTTCAATAGATAGGAGCCAGAGAATTATTTATTATTACCTCCAAAAGAGGTTTGGAGCACTTACTATTACAGCCTGGTCGAAGTCTCACCCTCTTACGGTGCATCGGAGTCATGTAGATAAATGTGTTATTGCTCACAAATGATGATTGATGCGCCATGTGTGGTGAGCATACCTCCCTAGATAGCTTCAACCAAAGGATGAGATAGTTACATAGAAATTCAAACCTTTTACCTTTAATAGCATCATTGGGATACAATTCATAGTACTCTTCTTGGGCTACACTATCACGAGGAAACACTTCATAATACTCATCTTTAGCAACAGGAAAAAATTCAAAAGTGTCTCTATTCTCTAGTTCATCACCCTTGCTAACAAGTTCCTCAGTTCTAGAGTTATCAATCCAATCACAAAAAGAAGCATCATCAACAAATGTTTCATCAAAGATGTGCTCTCCCAAAACCTGCTCATTAATACTACAAGGATTTATCTCCAGTTCGTCATTATTAGTGTTCTCCAAATGAGTATCTAGGCATAAAGCCTCTGCAGATAAAGTATCTTCAGTTTCAACACAATAAGAATCATTACTAGAGACTAAGGCATCATAAACAAACTTATTATTAGTAGAATGATGTTTGTCTTCAACCTCACCTTTTTGGTGTTCCTCCTCGTTATCTAGTGGTTCCTGTAAAATGTTAGTTTCGGGAACTATTGTTTTACATAGCTCCTTACTCTTTATCACAAGGGCATTCCCACTAAAATCTTCTTGACAATAATTGACAGTATAATCCATAATATTATGATACCTTGCTAAATCCTAATATCGCTACTTTTCATAATAATACCAATTTTCCTAAGCATCTCATGAGACCCTTCATAAACTATGTATTCCAAGAGTTTAACATTATTACCGTTTATGTGAGTATTGGTTGATACAAATTTGTTAAAGAGAGGAATGCATTCATAATTATAAAGCTTGTTAGGCTTACCATTATATTGCCTCATCCCTTCGGATAAATTTAACAAATTACCAGAACAGGAGTCCACCTGCTCCCACATGTCCATTAGTTGCATATACTCAAGGATTAGTGGTTCTTCTTTGTGTTCATCCTCTTCTTGGGAAGGAACTTCATCCTCCTCCAATGGGATCTGCAGTTCTTCTTCATGTTTATCCTCTTCCTGGGAAGGAACTTCGTCCTTCTATAATGAGATTTCCTGCAAACAAGTAACTTTGTGCTCTACGTGTTTTGTATATGCCTTACTCCTCATAATAAGTGTATTCTCACTAAAACATTCATGAGAATACCAAGAAATATTTTGCAGGATTTTATAAGCTGTTTTTATGAGAACACTATCTTCATTATTAATATGTGATATGACATGTATTATCAACTCATGGGCACCTTCAAAGATAATATACTCTAATAATTCACTAGTAACATCACCATTATTATAAGACACTAAAGATTGATTAAAGCTATCAGAGCATTGAAAATGAAAGTAGTGCCCAAGTTTCATACATCAAAGACATATTATTGGATCGTCTATCATATCCGAAGAAATTAAATTTTTAGCATATTCCACTATTTGGGAATACATTTCTCTTATTGTCATATTGCTCACTAGTTCGTCAAAATACTCATCCTCCTCTTCCAATGGGGATTCCTCTCCCATGTTAATAGCATCACAATATTCATAGAAATATTCATCTTTTAGTCCCTCACCAAAGTCCCCAAAATCACTGTCTAGGCACGAATCCTCCTCAGAACAATCATCATAAGTTTTGGACTTACAAAAATCATTACTAGGTAATGAGATATCATTTGAATGCATAATATTTATGTGTGGAAAGTTATTTTCAGAAGTAGGAGATTCAAGTGGTTGATCAAGTTGCTCATCTTTATTCTTACTAAGTTAATTTGCGAGTATCTCAATGATAGTCTTGCCTTTGGGCTTACCTTCCACTAGTTGAGAGGGTGCAACAATAAGTGGCACCTCTTTATTAACAACATGTTTCGGTGGTTTAGGTGGAGGCTCTTTGAGTGGAGTTCCCTCCACATTATCTTTTGGAGCACCCTGCAAAAGGTTAGATTCTTCCGTGGTAGCTTTAATCTGCAAAACAATAAATTCATTATCATGGAAGTTATCTTGGCAATAGTAGAATACAGGGTGAACTTCTTTATAGATCATATCGAGTGGTTTACTTTCTACCTGTATATTTCTTAAACGAAATAACAACTCTTGGCAACCAGTAAAAAGCACAAATTGTAATGTGTCCTCCCCGGAAAGGCATTTAGACTCATCTCTATTATAGTCTGCTAGTTCGGTATCAAAATAATTATACTTACATTGATAATTGAGGTGATCTGGAGATCCGCAATAATCACAACATAATTGATAACAGGTACATAGTGTGGATGAATACTTGTCCACCCAAGTCAACAATTCTTTTAATATGCCTTGCCTCTTATGAATATCTCCCAAAGTCCTTTTCTTTGACTCCTCCATTATAGATTTCATCTGTTGAAAGGTAGTTATCTCAGAAGACATGAATAGTAACTAATATTTTTATGGGTTTTTGGTTTGTAAAAAAAAGCAAAAATACAAATGCAGCAAATAAACAAAGCTTAAAACAAAATCTAGCAAAACTAAAATAAATAAACAAAAGCTAAAAGACCTACATCGCTTAGCTCCCCGAAAACGGCGCCAGAAAATAGCTTGATGACTACAAGTGCACATATCGTTTGTAGCTAGTTTCGAAATAAACATATCGATCCCACAGTGAGTAGGAGTCTAAAGTCTAGTCACTCTTTGAACTAAATACTGAAATAGTAATGCTAAATAACGTTCTAAGTAACAAGATAAAATGCAAGTTTTGTGTAAAAGATATTTTTGGGTTTTCAAATAAGAGAACAATAAGTAAACTAAAGCTATAAGTAAACAAGAGCATGCAAGTATGATTACGAAAGTCTGCAAGATGATGGAAAGAGTTTTCAGGGAGTAGTGGATCCACCGCTAGTAATTAGAAAGAGTGATTAAAATTATTATAATGAATAAGAGCATTTATGATATGTGTGGGAGGAGCTCCATATATGGATGAATAGGCAGCAACCACTGCTCACATCATCCGTTATAACCACAGTAGACAACAATCGACGTCAATCAAATTACTGCGCTATTAAGGGACTTTACCTCGTAGGATGTATCCCATGGCATGGACAATGTTCCGTGAGTTCTCCTTGGTTCCCAAGTTGATACGTAAGGAATGACAACAGCTTTATAGTCACCATAAGTGCTATCATCCCTCCATCTACCAACAAGTAGTTCCCTCCATATAGTCCTTAGTGAGGCAAATATTGAGTGGCTCGCTTCACCCAACATCAAGATGAAGCAAATCTAACATAGACACATAATGAACAATATCACATAATAATATTTATCTCAATTCAATCTCATACTAGGATTTCTCCATCTCCCCAAGAACAAAGGAAACTACTCACACATGAAGGCAATCAACATCATGGATAGAATATGGATGAAGTATGATGATACAATTGAAGACAAGTGCAAATCCAAGATTCAATCTAAAATTACAATAAGTAACCAAAGGAGATCCGTGATGGAGACATTGTTGATGAAGATGACGATGTAGATCGATGTGGAGGCCTTCAAGATCCTAGTCTCTTCTCCTCTTGTGTGATGGTGATGGTGTAGATCTTATTGGAGGCGGCTATGGTGGTGGCACGACGGTAGGGCTCCGCCGTGGTGGATCCCTCTTGGGTCCTCCCTCCTTTATATAGGCCTTGGGGGTGACCTAGGGTATGACTTTGGGAAAGTTCTGGGCTTCTTTGAGGCAAAATCCCATTGTTTGCGACCTTTTTCGCAACTATACGGACACAACTATATGACCGAAAAATACGTCTGGTTGTATAGTTTCTTGTCAAACCAAGAATATCATTTTGCGTCCCGAAAGTTAGGGCACCCAAGCAACGCGGTACCCAAATTGCCTGTAATTAGCCGAGGTGACCACAGTTGGCATGCCAAATACTCAGAGGGTCTTTTTCGGCCGAATTCAACTTTACGTTTCAATACAAAATATCAGGCTAATGACCGTCAAGTTGGCCCCCCCCTGTCAGTTCTCGCTGTTATGTCGCTCCCGTCACTTAGGCGTGGTGGCTGTCACGTAGGCTTGTAGTGTTGGCATAGTGGATAGGACAACACGACCGGCCCAGTGTATTGACATGACAAAACAGGGCACATATATCGTCGTTATAATTATTTTTTGTTTACTCAGAAGCTAGAACGGCCACCGCCACACGTCTCTCCTTTGGACTTTTATCCCCGTCGTTAACCACTACCTTAGAAACACATTGACGGTTCCACCGTTCTCCTGTCATACAGAAACCAATCTTCTTCTTCCTGTCATCAGTCTTCTTCCCATCTTCTCCTTGCCGCCATGGAAGGTCGCCGCACTCTAGAGACAAGCTTCACTACCCATGACAATAAGAAGATAGACGTCGTCTACATCAACGAGGAGGAGACAGTGGTGCGAGTCCTAAGGATGTACGAGGGTTGGCTTGAGAAAGACGAGGACAAGTTTGTGGGATTGGACCTCGAGTACACCCTGGAGGACCCATATGAAGGGAGTGAAGTCGCGGTCGTTCAACTGGCCATGAGGAAACACGTCCTCGTCTACCACTTCTCCCAGTTTGTAGATCTGCTCTCTGTAGTTAACCGCTTTTAGGGTTTTCTCCTCTTGTTCTTTATCCATTTGCTCATCTTGTAACTACTGAATTTTATTTAGGACCAAATAAATTATGACAAGACAATGTTGAGAGTCTTGATCTTGCATTTACTAAACTTTTTAAAATTATATTCAGATGATGATCTTGCATTGACAAAATATTTGTAGTTACAAATTTTGGTGATAACAAACTACATACTTTTAGGACTGACAGGAATTGTCCGGCACTGCGTCAGTTCCTTGTAGAAAAAGGAATTGTTTATAATTCATGCGCACAACTGGATCGATATTCAGAGTCTTGTCAAGATCATAGGGGGCTCAATGAAGGATGGAATGGCATCACTCTCAACTAGAATCCTCGATGAGTCATATGACAGAATGAAGGCAGATTTCCCTACGGACAGGCACGACTTCTGGGAGGAGTGGCCGTTGTCTGATATAAACATGAAGTATGCAGCCATAGATTCTTACATGACTTACTAGTTGTACAAGAAGAACTATTTCTTTCTATGTTACCTTGTGTTTTGCCCTATTTGCAAGAGGGAAGACGAGCTTAGGGGAGCCCTTTGTAGAAAATGCATAATAGCTGAGTTTGAAAGTGCATATGCAAAGAAAATGGTTGCATCTAAAGCAACTGACAGAGAGGCTGCAGAAGCAACTGATAGAGAGCTTGCAGCTGAAGCAGAAGCAGCTGACCGAGAGGCTGCAGCTAAAGCAGCAAACAGAGAGGCGACATCTTCTAGCGGCAACAATCAGGCCTGTGATGCACGGCTAATTGTGCCGCGGGATGCTGAAGATAGGGAAGCCAAGTCAGATCCCAGGTGGGATGAACTTGCATTTCGTGAGTTGTGCAGTGCCAATAATGTAAGATCCACCTGGAATGATTGCAGTTGGTCGCCTAGGAACGATGGCAAGCGCTTCAAGTGGTCTGATGAGAAGTGAA
The DNA here is from genome assembly GCA_023614405.1 of Avena insularis. Taxonomy (NCBI): domain Eukaryota; kingdom Viridiplantae; phylum Streptophyta; class Magnoliopsida; order Poales; family Poaceae; genus Avena; species Avena insularis. The sequence goes on along the minus strand of CM042696.1, from coordinate 458,073,183 downwards.
TTAAATTTTACTCCTTTGTGTTATGTTTCTATTTTGTGGAACTCGGTTAGCTTGTCAAGATGGCTAGCGCCTCAAGTGAGAGTAGTCAAATAAATTTTACTTCTTTGTGTTATGTTTCTGTATGTGTTTGGTAGCTTGTCAAGATGGTAGCTCGTTAACTGGTAGTTTGAAAGAGTAACTTTTTCCTCTCTTGCTAAACAGATATGTTTCATTTTGCCCAAATTGGTAGAAAATCTAGAGAAGCTTCTCTCTTCGATAATTCGTTCCCTTTTGGACCTCTTTTTGCCTCCGATCTGGTAGCACATCTAGAGCAGCAAATCACACCAGGCAGAATACATTCATTCAGAAAACAAAAGAAATGTAGATATAGCTGTGCGCAGCTAAATAGGATAAAGAGATAGAAAGTAGGTTGCTTAACGAGGTTCGATACATTCAAAAGAAGCTGCTTAGCAGCAGCAGCAACAGACACGTTCAAACCCTCCTTGCATGCGCATGTGCCTCTGCCTCCTCCCTCTAGCGCTTCCTCCAATTCTTGCTGCCCAGTCCCTTGATCTTGGGGGCCTTAGGCTTGATCGGAGGCATGCGACCCTCTTTGATGGCCACCCGCTGGAGGTTTTAGAGGTGAATGCCAAGAGCCTGGTGTTCAGCGATGTAGACGTTGACGCTCATAGTCTGGCCGACTTTGGGGGTGCCAGAGCTTAGGCCCTCTTCATGCATCACGACGCAGTTGACGTCGGTGTCGGCGAGGCTCATCCTGTAGAAGGGGAAACTGTGGACGCCACTAGCAAAGAAGGTGTCGTGATGGCCTGCCTGCAGCATCCTCAGCACCTGACGAGTCTTGGTGTGCCTAGACTCGTCATCGCTGCAGACGTCGCTACCGTAAACCTATTGGAAGAAAAGGAAAAGGGAGGATTAGATGATGTAAGAAGATCGAGCAATCGAAATGCGAACAAGCGAATCCTAAGAAACCAAGATCTAGCATCCAACGATGGGAACGGGAGAAGAATCAGGGAAGGGGAGCAAACCCTAGTTACCTCCAACCATGGGTCATCGATGCCGGTGTTGTAGGGTTTCACCAGAGTGATGTACTCCTCTAGATCGTAGGGGTTCCAGAAGAGCTCGATCTGCTTGTGACCGGCGGTGGCCTCCTCGCCGATGGCTATGTCGGTAGAGGGGCTGGGTGCTTGGACAAGAACGACGGTTGCCATCGATGCCTCGATGGGGCCTGGATAGGGACGGCGGCTTCTTTCAATGCATCTAGGGGGACCAAGACGGAGACGGGGGCCTCCTCGCCGATGGCCTTGGAGGCGACGATGGCCACCATATCCTCCTCCACCATCGCCAGCGTGAATGGGGTTTCCTTGGGAGTTTGCAGAAGCTGGTGGGACAGTGGAGAGGGTTGTGTGAGGAGAGTGAGCGAGAGTGAGAGTGGGTGTGCGGAGAGGGGCTCTATAGTTAAGGTGAATGGAAGCAAGGCACGTTTCATTGCACCACCGTGCAACACGCCGCGCAGGCTACTGCACTGTGCACCGCGACATGCACACGTTATGTCACGTTTTTTTCCTGGGCCATGCATGGCAGTTCTGTATTGAGCCGCATGCAAAGGGCACATACACAATTTCTATGTATGAAGTTTGACACGGCCATAAAATTGACGATAATTAAAAGGGGAAATGATGAGGAGAAGGTAGGTGGCTGTACGGCGAGATTTCTGGGGTTGTGCTAGATTGGGTAGAGGGATGTGTTGATGACTGCGAGTGACTCAATGAAGGCAGAGACGTTAGGTCTCATCGAGCTCAGCTCTTTGGCCTCCGGCTAACGCATGGAAGTTTCTTACGGTGGGGCCTAGTTGGAAGTAAGATTGAGAGCCGATGCGTAAAAAATGGGATATGTCTTATTAAAATCAAGTGGCAATAAATTGCAGCTGCCCGTCGATGATCGTGCACTCTATGACGCATGTCTTGTGGCGTAGTAGTAGGAGTAGTAGGCTTTTCAGACTTGATTAAACATGACATGACCAGTCTCGGTGAGGGACACGTCTGTGTTGTCTCACGTTGTACTGTGAAGGGCACGGCGTGTGCAACGATCCTCGTTGGATCACACCGGATCAACGGTTGGTGCGCACGATCCGCGTGACAACTGTGACAACCAATCAGGGTGTAGCAGACAGAGTGAGCACAGGTTTGGGCTTCTACGAAAGAGAGAAGGGGGCAAAACTGAGTAGTATCAAAAAACAAAGGGCAAAACTGGGTAGTATAAAAATGGAAAGTGAGTGTCTTGTACAATGAAATACATCGTGGCATACATCAAATTATGCCAAGATAGATCAACTAGAGTCATTGCATGTGTGTTCTTTTCACAAACCACATATGGATCCACAAGAGTTCATTGCATGTATGTTCTTTTCACAAACCACATGTGGATCCACCACTGTCTTTTTATGTGTGTTCTTTTCATTAACCACATATGGATCCACCAGTGTCATTGCATGTGTGTTCCTTTCATTAACCACAGATGGATCCACCAGTGTCATTGCATGTCTATTCTTTTCATTAACCACAGCTAGAGTCATTGCATGTGTGTTCTTTTCACAAACCACATATGGATCCACAAGAGTTCATTCCATGTATGTTCTTTTCACAAACCACATATGGATCCACCAGAGTTCATTGCATGTCTGTTCTTTTCACAAACCACATATGGATCCACCAGTGTCACTGAAATGTGTGTTCTTTTCACAAACCACATATGGATCCCCCAGTGTCACTGCATGTGTGTTCTTTTCACAAACCACATATGGATCCACCAGAGTCATTGCATGTGTGTTCTTTCATTAACCAAAACTAGAGTCATTGCATGTGTGTTCTTTTCACAAACCACATATGGATCCACAAGAGTTCATTGCATGTCTTCTTTTCACAAACCACATATGGATCCACCAGAGTTCATTGCATTTATGTTCTTTTCACAAACCACATATGGATCCACCAGTGTCATTAAAACGTGTGTTCTTTAAACAAACCACATATGGATCCCACAGTGTCACTACATGTGTGTTCTTTTCACAAACCACATATGGATCCACCAGAGTCATTGCATGTGTGTTCTTTCATTAACAATAGCTAGAGTCATTGCATGTGTGTTCTTTTCACAAGCCACATATGGATCCACAAGAGTTCATTGCATGTTTGTTCTTTTCACAAACCACATATGGATCCACCAGAGTTCATTGCATGTCTGTTCTTTTCACAAACCACATATGGATCCACAAGTGTCATTGAAATGTGTGTTCTTTTCACAAACCACACATGGATCCCCAATGTCACTTCATGTGTGTTCTTTTCACAAACCACATATGGATCCACCAGAGTCATTGCATATGTGTTCTTTCATTAACCACAGCTAGAGTCATTGCATGTGTGTTCTTTTCACAAACAACATATGGATCCACAAGAGTTCATTGCATGTCTGTTATTTTCACAAACCACATATGGATCCACCAGAGTTCATTGCATGTATGTTCTTTTCACAAACCACATATGGATCCACCAGTGTCATTGAAATGTGTGTTTTCCACAAACCACATATGGATCCCTAGTGTCACTACATGTGTGTTCTTTTCATAAACCACATGTGGTTCCACCAGAGTCATTGCATGTGTGTTCTTTCATTAACCACAGCCAGAGTAATTCCATGTGTGTTCTTATCACAAACCACATATGGATCCACAAGAGTTAATTGCATGTGTGTTCATTTCACAAACCACATATGGATCCACCAGAGTTCATTCCAAGTATGTTCTTTTCACAAACCATAGCTAGAGTCACTAGATGTGTGTTATTGTCATAAACCACATGGATCCACTAGTGTCATTGCATGTGTGTTGTTTTCACAAACCAAATGTGGATCCACCAGCGTCATTGCATGTGTGTTCTTTTCATGAACCACATATGGATCCACCAGTGTCATTGAATGTGTGTTATTTTCACAAGCCACATAGGGATCCACCAGAGTCATTGCATGTGTGTTCTTTCAATAAAGCACAACTAGAGTCATTGCATCTCTGTTCTTTTCATTAACCACAGCTAGAGTTATTGCATGTTTGTTATTTTCACAAACCACATATGGATCCACCAGAGTCTTTCCATGTCTGTTCTTTTCACAAACCACATATGGATCCACAAGAGTTCATTGCATGTCTATTCTTTTCACAAACCACATATGGATCCACCATAGTTCATTGCATGTATGTTCTTTTCACAAACCACATATGGATCCACCAGTGTCATTGAAATGTGTGTTCTTTTCACAAACCACATATGGATCCACCAGTGTCACTACATGTGTGTTCTTTTCACAAACCACATGGATCCAGCAGTGTTGTTGCATGTGTGTTCTTTTAATAAACCACATCTAGAGTAACTGGATGTGTGTTATTATCATAAACCACATGGATCCACCGGTGTCATTGCATGTGTGTTCTTTTCACAAACCACATGTGGATCCACCAGTGTCCTTGCATGTGTGTTGTTTTCATGAACCACATATGGATCCACCAGTGTCATTGAATGTGTGTTCTTTTCAAAAACCACATATGGATCCACTAGAGTCATTGCATGTGTATTCTTTCAATAAAACACAGCTAGAGTCATTGCATATCTATTCTTTTCATTAACCATAGCTAGAGTCATTGCATGTCTGTTCTTCTCAAAAACCACATATGGATCCACCAGAGTCATTGCATGTGTGTTCTTCTCACAAACCACATGGATCCACTAGTGTTATTACATGTGTGTTCAGTTAATAAACCATAGCTAGAGTCATTTCATGTGTGTTATTGTCACAAACCACATGGATCCACCAGTGTAATTGCATGTGTTTTCTTTTCAGAAACAATAGGTAGAGTCATTGCATGTGTGTTATTTTCACAAACCACATGTGGATCCACCAGTGTCATTGCATGTGTGTTCATTTCATTAACCAAATATGGATCCACCAGCATTCATTGCATGTATGTTCTTTTCACAAACCACATATGGATCCACCAGTGTCATTGAAATGTGTGTTTTTTCACAAACCACATATGGATCCCCTAGTGTCATTGCATGTGTGTTCTTTTCACAAACCACATGTGGATCCACCAGAGTCATTGCATGTGTGTTCTTTCATTAACCATAGCTAGAGTCATCGCATGTGTGTTATTTTCACAAACCACATATGGATCCACAAGAGTTCATTGCATCTGTGTTCTTTTCACAGGCCACATATGGATCCAGCAGAGTTCATTGCATGTATGTTCTTTTCACAAACCACAGCTAGAGTCACTGGATGTGTGTTATTGTCATAAACCACATGGATCCGCCAGTGTCATTGCATGTGTGTTGTTATCACAAACCACATGTGGATCCACAAGTGTCATTGCATGTGTGTTCTTTTCATGAACCACATATGGATCCACCAGTGTCATTGAATGTGTGTTATTTTCACAAATCACATATGGATCCACCAGAGTCATTGCATGTGTGTTCTTTCAATAAACCATAGTTAGAGTCATTGCATCTCTGTTCTTTTCATTAACCACAGCTAGAGTCATTGCATGTGTGTTCCTTTCACAAACCACATATGGATCCACAAGAGTTCATTGCATGTCTATTCTTTTCACAAAGCACATATGGATCCACCAGAGTTCATTGCATGTATGTTCTTTTCACAAACCACATATGGATCCACCAGTGTCATTGAAATGTGTGTTCTTTTCACAAACCACATATGGATCCACTAGTGTCATTGCATGTGTGTTCTTTTCACAAACCACATGGATCCAGTAGTGTTGTTGCATGTGTGTTCTTTTAATAAACCACAACTAGAGTCACTGGATGTGTGTTATTGTCATAAACCACATGGATCCACTAGTGTCATTGCATGTGTGTTCTTTTCACAAACCACATGTGGATCCACCAGTGTCATTGCATGTGTGTTCTTTTCATGAACCACATACGGATCCACTAGTGTCATTGAATGTGTGTTCTTTTCACAAACCACATATGGATCCACCAGATTCATTTCATGTGTGTTCTTTCAATAAACCACGGCTAGAGTCATTGCATGTGTGTTCTTTCAATAAACCACAGCTAGAGTTCATTGCATGTGTGTTCTTTTCACAAACCCCATATAGATCCACCAGTGTCATTGAAATGTGTGTTATTTGCACAAACGACATATGGATCCACCAGAGTCATTGTGTGTGTGTTCTTTCAACAAACGACAACTAGAGTCATTGCATCTCTATTATTTTCATTAACAACAACTAGAGTCATTGCATGTGTGTTCTTTTCACAAACCACATGTGGATCCACCAGTGTCATTGCAAGTGTGTTCTTTTCATTAAACACATATGGATCCACCAGTGTCATTGCAAGTGTGTTATTTTCATTAACCACATATGGATCCACCAATGTCATTGCATGTTTGTTCTTTTCATTAACCACATCTAGAGTCATTGCATGTGTGTTCTTTTCACAAACCACATATGGATCCACAAGAGTTCATTGCATGTTTGTTATTTTCACAAGCCACATATGGATCCACCAGAGTTTATTGCATGTATGTTCTTTTCAAAAAACATATATGGATCCACTAGTGTCATTGAAATGTGTGTTCTTTACACAAACCCCATATGGATCCCCTAGTGTCACTCCATGTGTGTTTTTTCACAAACCACATATGGATCCACCAGAGTCATTGCATGTGTGTTCTTTCATTAACCACAGCTAGAGTCATTGCATCTGTGTTCTTTTCACAAACCACATATGGATCCACAAGAGTTCATTGCATGTGTGTTCTTTTCACAAACCACATATGGATCCACCAGAGTTCATTGCATGTATGTTCTTTTCACAAACCACAACTAGAGTCACTGGATGTGTGTTATTGTCATAAACCACATGGATCCACCAGTGTCATTGCATGTGTTTTGTTTTCACAAACCACATGTGGATCCACCAGCGTCATTGCATGTGTGTTCTTTTCATGAACCACATATGGATCCACCAGTGTCATTGAATGTGTGTTATTTTCACAAGCCACATATGGATCCACCAGAGCCATTGCATGTGTGTTCTTTCAATAAACCATAGCTAGAGTCATTGCATATCTGTTCTTTTCATTAACCACAGCTAGAGTTATTGTATGTGTGTTCTTTTTATGAACCACATATGGATCCACCAGTGTCATTGAATGTGTGTTGTTTTCACAAACCACATGTGGATCCACCAGCGTCATTGCATGTGTGTTCTTTTCATGAACCACATATGGATCCACCAGTATCATTGAATGTGTGTTCTTTTCACAAACCACATATGGATCCACCAGAGTCATTGCATGTGTGTTCTTTCAATAAACCACAGCTAGAGTCATTGCATCTCTGTTCTTTTCATTAACCACAACTAGAGTCATTGCATGTACTTTTCATAGATCACATATGGATCCACCAGTGTTCATTGCATGTGTGTTATTTTCATAGACCACATATGGATCCACCAGTGTTCATTGCATGTGTGTTCTTCTCATAAACCACATATGGATCCTAACCTTAGGAAAGCCCTAACCTTAGCCCCCCAATGGTGGTCATTAGACCGAGTCTTCTAGAAGGCACGCCCTAACACAGTTGTTCTGCATGACGATTGTTACATACCATTCGATCGGGGCGCTTGGACGATTGGGATGGTCTTTGTAAGAGCAATCCGCGAGTAGGCTGTTCTGTGACATGATTGGCCATGCTTACTCCCCTCTTTCTCTGGAAAAACTGGCAACACCGGGCGCTCCCCTTCTGCGACTGTCACGACTCACGAGTTCCGTGGGCCATATGCTAGTGTCACGTCCCCTTTACTTCTCTTCCTCCCCGTACTTCTCTTCCTTCCCCTTGAAGCCACTTTCCCACTTCTCTCCCATCCTGCCATAGCCGCAAGCTGACGGCGCCTCTAGCTATCTCTCCCGCAGCCACCCAGTCCCCCCCTCTCGCCATGGGTTCAAGGGAGACGGTGAGGAAACGCGTTGTGACGATAGGGACGGTGATTTCTATGTGAGTAGTCTCATCTCTATCTCTATCATCTGTGGCCAATTATCTATTTTGATGTAGATCTACTATGTTTACTCATGCGCGTATGATGTGTTAGGCCAACCAGACGTTGTACGACTCCGACTATCATGGTTTATTGGATGAAGACAGTCCTCCGCTATGTAAACATGGATATGTGCCCGCTAAATTTGTAGCGTTCGAAGGACGAAACGCAGGCATGAGGTTTTTACGGTGTCAAGGACATCGTGCAATGATGCAAGGCAAAAGTTCCGGTGTTGTCAAATGGGTAGATCTAGAGTGGCCCAAAGCAATGCAGAAAATGCTGGACAAACTATGGGATATGACTATTGAGTTGAAAGAATCCATAGTCAGCTCACTTCTTGACAGTGTTGAGATGAAGCTATGGGACCCAGTTGACACAACCAAGCTTAACCAAGATCTCAGGAGGGTGCAAGACAAGGTTAGCAAAGTCGAGAAGGAGAGGGACGTGGCTATGGCCCTAAAGGCTAAAGCAGAGCAAGAACTGACTCAAGCAAGGAATGATCTTCACCAGGCGAAAGTCTTGCAGTTCACAACTATGAGTATTGGCAAGTGCATGAGGAAAAATACAGAGAAACAATTGAAGTTGTGCAAGGAAGATGCTAAACGGAAGGAGCACACGATTCGATCCTTGCTCTCAGAGGAAGATGGGCATCGGGTTAATATTAGGAAGATCAAGGAGATGTGTGATAACTAGTTCTATTTAGCTTGAGCCCCGTGCTTTTTTAAGTTGTAATAGTAGTACTTGTTGACCTAACAGTCTGAACTAGTGGTCTCGGAGTCCTGGGAGAAAACAAATTGGTCGCTCATTGATCTGCCTTAACCTTGCATTACTTCCTTCTGTCTAATCATGGTGGTATTCTAACATTGGTGGTTTGTTTAAACGTAATCTACATGGATTGTGACGCATGCAAATGGCACAACCACAATTTATAAAGTGGAAGCACGTGCACCCGGTTACTAGAGATTCAGGAGCTTCCCCAGATGCAGGGGATGCAGGAGCAGGGAGGCGGTGAGATAGATGGGCTGAAGATTAGGCCAGAAAGTGGTACCGATTTCCTCATCATCTGTGCATTATCGGTTGCCATTGTTGTTTATGTTGCCATGTCGTTGTGCAGCAGCTAAAATAAGTTGCTGCTTCGTGGAGTGTAGCAGCTTAAATAATTTATTTATGTGCCACTTACATTCCATCGAATTTGGAGACCTCCTGCCCCTCAGCAATCATGGAACCGATGCTACGTGTTTTTAGATAGTAGTGGCACAATCACAATTTCCGATGCAACTATAGATTCGGGCGTTCCAAACCCTAAGTCGCGGTACATTTTACTCTGAGAATGTGGGTAGATTGTTTCACCCCGCAAAGTTCCACACATAGAGCTCCAGAATTTAACCAAATTACATATATAGGTTCAAGTTAACACATTACTGTGCATCTTCATTGCCAGCAGCCTTCTTACCCAGCCTAGGTGCCAAGACGTCATATCCACTGGCTTCATCATTTCATGCCTTCTTCCTCTTCCTTGGTGCCAATTTTCTTAGCTTCACGTACTCTGCATCGTTGGGACAATCAGCACTAGAATCGTGTCCAACATCATCTTTCCACTTGTTTTTATTTTCTTCGGGCAGCAAAATGACTAACCCGGCAGTCATATTTCTAACCTTGTGGCGCTTCCTGTCAAAGAAATAGGACTATTGCATAACTGCCCAATATCTACAGAGTAAATAAAACAAAAATTACAATTCAGCACAAACATGCGAACCCCAAGAGACTTTTGCTTACCAGGAGCTAATTGGGTTCGAATGACCACCCTGTCCAAGAATAGAAGGGTGACTCCCAGTTACAGCAGCTTCCACATCCAGTACATCACAATTCAGCTCAAACATGCAAGCCGAAGCATACCTTTTCATCAACCCAATTAGCTGATTGTCACACGTTAGAGGAACCAAGATGCCACGTTCATCCATGAAGCTGAACTTTGTAGTCTGCTTCGGACATATTTCATTATGATTACGCAGAGCAGCAACCATACCAGAGATAGTGCAGATCTGCGCAGGAGCTTCTTCCATCGTGATACAATGGTGTCCATACCACACTATAAGAAAAGTTTCCTTCCGCAACGACTTAGCCTGATGGTCATCGTAGAAGGCGCGTCTTCCGCGAAGAAATTCTCGGCTCGGCCATGGCTGATGGACAACTTTTTTTCCGGTTTCGTGGCCCTCTACTACGACGAATCTGCTAAAAACATGGAGGAAGCTCGGCCAGCGCGTGGCATAAGCAAGATTTTCGTTCCCTCACGCGATGTTGACTTGCCAAAGTCTTTTGAGGCGTGTGGGTCTCGGACGTCAGTGCCTCTAGCGGACCATACTTTTCGGTCACGCCTCCCTGATTTGAACTCGATAACGAAGCTCGAGGCGTCTACCATTTAGGCAGGCTGCTAGGTCCCACATGTCAGCCTCTCATTAGAAGGATCGTGTGTATGATGGAATTTTTTTCCTTCGCTCGCACTATCCTGTTCCGAAGTTGATAGCGATGCTCGATGCATCTACCATCTAATCAACCTCCTGGGACCCACATGTCATCCTCTCATTAGAAGAAACGTGTGTATGATGGAACTTTTTCCTTCACTGGCGCTACCCCGTTCTGAGTTGATAGCGCTGATCGACGCATCTACCGTTTAACCAACCTCCTGAGCCCCACATGTCATCCTCTCATTAGAAGAAACGTGTGTATGATGAAATTTTTTCCTTCACTCGTGATACCCTGTTATGAACTTGATAGTGATATTCGATGCATCTACCGTTTAATCACAATGCTGGGCCCCACATGTCATCCTCTCATTAAAAGAAACGTGTGTATGATGGATTTTTTACCCTCTATAGCGCCTTCGTATTCCGAACTTGATAGCTTTGCTCACTGCATCAGCCTATTATTCAGGCTGGTGGGTCCCTTATGTCAGCCTCACATTAGAAGAATCATGGGTACGATGGAATTTTTTTATTATCTAGCGCTACCCTGTTCCGAACTAGATAGTGTTGCTCGAGGGAATCTGCCGTTTGCTCATGCTGCTGGGTCCCCCATTTCAGCCTCTCATTAAAAGAAACGTGTACATGCTGAACTTTTTTCTCGCTTGCGCCTCCCTGTTTCGAACTGGCTACGTTGCTCGATGCAGCATCTGTATAAGTTCGCGTTGCTAGGTCCCACATATCAGCCTCTCTGTAAATTAGACGTGCGTATGATGGACTTTTTTGGCCATGTCCGCTGTTTTGACCTTGGCAACTTGCTGGGTCCCAGATGTCAACCACCTCTATGCAGGAAACGTGTCTATGCTGGGTCCTAGCTGGCAGCCTCTATTTGAAAGAAACGTGTATGTTGGACTGTTTTTTTGGGTCCCAGATATCAGCCTCAGAGTACAAAGAATGCTCACAAAGGCCGAATTAAAAATATTCTGGGCTAACTCGGGGCGAATGCCCTATTCGTCATGGTTTATATTACATGGGCTCACTCCTAAGTTGAATGGGCTATGGTCGGTGGCCACAAGACCACGAAAAGGCCGAATTAGAAGGTATTGGGTTATGCTTGGGGCTGATAGGCTAATTTCATGGGCTATGCTTGGGCCTGCTGGGTCCGACATGTCAGCTTTTCTGTAAGTGCAACGTGTGTATGATGAACTTTTTTTCGGTCACGTCCGCTATTTTCACCGTGGTAGCTGTTTATGGTATTACTGCTAGGGCCCTTATGTCAGCCTCTCTAGCATGTTCTGGCTTGTGGGTCCCCGATGCAGCCTTGTATGTTCTGTCTGGTGGGTCCCTGATGCGAGCCTCTCTGTACAAGTATTTAAACTTTTGTTTTGAACCCACCCTCAAAACAAACTGCAGGGACGTTGCATGCTGGTGGGTCCGTGATGTCAGCCTCTCCGTAATGCGATATTGCTAGAAGAAAAAAAAATGTAAATCCAAGATACGATTCGAACAAAAGACCTTCAAATCAAATAAACGTAAGCTGAGTGTGTTGCCACTACAACAAAGATATTTATAGAATAAATATCATTAAACTTTTATTAGTACTACAATTAATGTATTAGTCTTCTTAAAAAAATTGGGTGTCTATGTTTATCTCCTTTAAAATATAAAAGAGCAGCGCTCCTGGCATCTCAATTTATAAAATGCCACATAATGGAGTATTTTCTTAAAAACATGGGTAGGCAGAGTTTTTTTATTTTGAGAGGTGGAGGCAATGCCCAAAAGGCTGAATTAAAAAGAGTTTGGCTATTCTACATAGGCTGCTCTATGTGGGTTATACTCCATAGGGAAGGCTCCATGGGATTCATTCTCAAGTTTTAGTGGGTTGTGCTCAGCAGTCCCCTGACCCCTAAAAGGCCAAAGTAATATGTTCTCGGCTATGCACCATGGGATCCTTTCTCAAATTTCACTAGGCTATGGTTAGCAGTCCCATGACCCTAAAAAGATAGAATAAAAATGTTCTGGGCTAAAGAGGGGCCGAATGAGCTCCAGAGTACTAGATGTCTTCTCCTGGTTAATAAAAATTACATTGTGATGTGCTCGGCTGGATTCGAAACAAAGACCTCGAAGCGGGAGGGGGAAAAGTGATAATTCTTTTTGGCAGCTATTCATGTCAAAATTCAGCAGTACAGAATAAGGTAGAAAAATTATCAACAGATTCGAAGTTCATATTTAGGAACACTTGACCAATTCAGCAGCATTTCAAAAGTGACCAATTTAGCAATACAGACAATGAAATACAAATAGCGGTACAGAGAGAACCAGTTTTTGTTTCAGCTCTAAAAACCTTATCGTGCGATCAGTTTGTCGTTTTCACCAATAACACTCGACCATTGGAGCAAGCAAAACTAACGATCAAGTCTGGTTTGAGTACCTTCTTCTTACATCAATGCCTGTGTGACCCTCATATGCAACCCAAAATTCCCAAGTCTCATCTAGATTGTGACACGGCCATGTACAAGGGCGACGAGCACTCGTCCGTTTCACATTCAGCAACACATGATAGATTCAGCAGCAATTTAAAGTGACTGATTCAATGGTGCAGAAAATGACCAAAAGAATTGACAGATTCAGCAATACCAACATTGAAATTCAATGGATGTACAACAATGTGGCAAAGCCAAGTTTCAAAAGGAAAGCGTGACCATGCATTTTGTCCACTCGATCTGAATAAGTCCAAGTACATATGTATTACTACAAAATAGATTAGCAGTAGCTGAACTCCATACAAAATACTTAGTAGAAGTGTAGAACTACAAGCTTACACTAAGCTAGGAACCACTACATGTCCCATCATACGTACTCGAAGAAATGAGAATGCTTCAACGTGTCAAAGTGCTGGCCGGGCTACGCCCTTGATTTCCTGCATGGGATGCGTCTCTCGTTTCATTTTCGCCTATCGGCCTCTAGGTCAGCAGCATACATGTAAAATTTATACGACAAACCAGGAAGTTCGGGATCCTTAATTTCGGCAATTCCAATTACGAAGGGAATCTGCCACCAACATAAACTAGCTAATTAGTACAACATTACATACACTCACAGTAGGATCATCACAAGAGGATTAAGATGTGATATCTCACCGGTGAATCTTGTCCGACGATAGGTTCAGTAGTATGCCAGTAAAGACGCGGCTTGGACAGAAAAGACATGAGCACTTCCTGCGCGGCGTTGGCCTTGTCTATGGTGACCTGTTTACTACAACCTGATTGAAACTAGCGAACAAGACCAACAACCAAAACCTCACCTCATACCATGGCGATTCGCACGCCACCAACCTGACCGGCCTGACGGACAGGAGCAAGTTCGTGCTATGCCCGTCAATTTGGGCGATGAACAGCTTGCCCTCTTTCCCGATGTCGATGACTTCAACTCCGAGCCAGCCCGGTGCACGAACCGGCACAGACGGGTCCCATTTTTGGGGGCTGTATTTGGGCACTGTCATCAAGTGGGCAGATATAAGGTGCTGGACGAACAGTTTCTTGACGCTGGTGAACTCGCATCCTGGCTCTGTGCAGACAGACTGGCGGTAGTTGCACACGATCCTGTGGTTGTAAACGTCCTTGTAGGAGACCAAAGTCTAGCATATGTCGTTGGGGCATCTACTACCTTTTCTGCTAGCGACTTGGCGGTACATCTCCTTGGAGCATGCGGCCAGCCGGACGACACTGGTAGTGTCCAGACGCTTAGCTATTTCATTGAAGACATCGTCCCCGACCTTTGTCCAGATGTTGTTCAGCCGGTTGTGCCTCGAATCCATAGCCATCACGTCCGAATGATTGGGGGCAAGGGCAGATCTATGTATGATTGTTGGGCTTATTTGGAGCAGAGGGGTGGTGGCCTGGAAGGATCGATGTAGCAGATGAGATGGCGAGAGAAATGTGTGAAGTGCGCGCTAGAGAAGATCCAAATGCGGACTCTTGGAGTTGGGAATGGCTCTTAAGGAGGGGGTTTTGCCGTGTTCCTACGGCTGTCTTTTGCCAGGCGTACTACATCGAGCACGCAGACTAGAGTTATGGAGTAGGGAGTACTATAGGTACTCTAGACTGGCACGCTGCCATGGCGTGTTCTCTCATCATATCTCATTTATTAGACCTGAGAGATGACTTATTTACTGCTTCCATATTTATACTACTCCCTCCAGTTCGTATTCTAATGGCCTCAACTTTGTCTAGATTCACATCAGTTAGACAGAGTAGTTGTAAGTTGAGTCACTTATGTTTTTGGTACTTCATAGTACGTACCAAAATACCAAGATGCTGAACCTCATATGAACTTTATAGAAAGGTACCCCTTTGCAAAGATTGGCAAGCCTGCTAAAATTGCTGAAACTTCTAGAAAGGCAAGAACCCACGGCCTAAATTGCATCATGCTTGGTGAAATAACGACAGGTTCCTAGTTCATATTCAGCAGCATTTCAAAGTGACCGATTCAGCAATACAGACTCTGAAATTCAATAGCAGGATAGCGAGAATCAATTCTTGTTTCAGCACTAAAAACCTTGGTGTGGGATCAGTCGCTTTTCTCTGAACACACTCGATCGTCGGAGCAAGCAAAACTGACCATCAAGCCTGATTTTCTGTGCATACTTTCTACTCACATCAATGACTGTGTGACCCACATATGCAAACCAAAATGCCCCAAGCCTCATCTAGATTTTGACAAGGCCATGTTTCAAAAGAACAGTAAGACCATCTACTTCCCTTGATCTAAAAAAGTATCAGTACATCAGTATTTGTTCTACAAGATACTTTAGTACTGTCATAAAAATGACAGAACATTTGACAGATTCACTACCATTTGAAATATTTAGTAGCACTGAATAAAACAGAAAAATATCAATAGATTCCAAACACATAATCAACAGCACTTGACAGATTCAACAGCATTTCAATGTGACCGATTTAGCAGTACAGATAATGACCAAAAGTATTGACAGATTTAACAATGCAGACACTAAAATCCAATAGATGTAGCAAGGCCATAATTCAAAAGGACAGAGAGAACATATTATGGCCATGTTCCAAAAGAAGAGCAAGACCATCTACTGGTCTTGATCTAAACAAGTACCAATACATCACTATTAGTTCTAAAAAATACTTTAGTAATAGCAACAACAGAATGTTCGACAGATTCAATGGCACTTGAAACATTCAGCAGTACTGAATAAGACAGAAAAATATCATCAGATTCCTAGTTCATAATAAGTGGCACTTGACAGATTTAGCACCATTTCAAAGTGACCGATTTAGCAGTACAGATAATGACCAAAGGAATTGACAGATTCAGCAATGCAGATATTGAAATTCGGTAAATGTAGCAAGGCCATGATTCAAAAGGAAAGAGAGACCTTATTCTACACTAGATCCGTCGGTCTGAACAAGTACCAGTACATAGGTATTACCCCTACTACAAAATAGATTAGCAGTAACAGAAGTCCATACAAATTACTCAGAACTACCTTAAGCTAGGAACCACATGTACCAAAATGATAAGAATAATCCGGTCGAGGAGTACATGTGTTGAAGTTAGGATCATCGAAAGAAGATAAAGATGTGTGAATCGCTAAGAAATAGGGATGCAGAAGTGGGACAAATGGTACAGGTGGGATCCTTAATTTTAGACCCCTAGACTAACTCTAAACTAAGTGGGAGAAGTGGGACAAGTAGGATTTAACAAATCTCACTTATCCCGCTTATCCCACTTAGTTTAGAGTTAGTTTAGAAGTCTCTCGCATATGCCTCTACATCTATGGTAATAATCTTATCGATACGAAGCTTGTATTCCACGGTGAACTCCGATGGTCGATTCCGACAACGAGCGACCAGATTAGATCGACAAACCGACAAAGAGCAAGTGGCTTTAGAATTTGCATAGAATAACTTCTCACATAAGCCATTTGGATGTGCAGAGCTCAACTTCACCATGAACTACGGCGACACGCGCGCCGCCGGCCTGACGCACACGACAGATATCAAGATGACATTGTCGCACCCGTCGAATAGCACGCAGAACACCGTGACATCGAACCCGGTTAGCTCGATATCTACAGTTTGCGAGCCTAGTGTCGGCACCAGCTTAGAGATGTACCTGCCTTTCCTATCATGGTGTAAAATGTTCAACCTCATGGTGTTGGCTTCTCTGAGGTGGGAGTGGAGCACAAACGGAATTGCGGCGAACTCGTAGCCAGGCACCACACAATTCCATTGGACTACATCAGCGAGCATTGAACATGAAGACATATTTGGCTAGACAGCCCATGCCAATTGGGTCTGTCACCAACATAAAGTAATTAATTAGTACCACATTACATATATTCATATTCGGATCATCACAAGAAGATTTATATGTGTTAACTCACTCTTGGTTGATATTCTTGTAATCCAGGGGAATTCTGACAACATCTTGAGAAGCTCGCAGGTAACACCTTGGTTTCGATAGGTATGACATGAGCCCTTTCAGTGCGACTTTAGCCAACAAAGGCTTGGTCGTCTGCTCAGACGTTGCTGCCATTTTGACCGAATCGAGCTTATTCCATGACGGCAGCGACCATAACATCACCTTGTACTGCGGCGACTCGCACACCGCCGACCTAACATACCTGACGGATAGGAAGATGTCTGTGGTGTACCCTCCAATTAGGGCGGAAAACTCCGTGCCCTCTTTCCCGATGCCGATGATCTCTGGCGCGTGCACCCGGTTAGTCGGGTACCAGTACTTGTTGGAGTAGGTCACTCGTGGGAAAGTTTCAAGTGGTCAACAAGCTCATGCAAAGTCAATGGCCGGTTGATGAACTCGCATCCTCACTCTGTGCAGGCTGCGCACGAGGCATAGTAGCACTAGATCTTGTGCTTGTAGACGTCATTGTAGGAGGCCAATGAACAATAGCGGTCGTTGGGGCACCTGCTACCTTTTTAGCCGGCGACCTGGCGGTACAGCTCCTTGGAGGATACGGCCAGCCTAACGGCGCTGATAGTGTCCAGACGCATAGTTATTTCGTTGAAGACGTCGTCGCTGACATTGCTCTAGCCGTGGTGTCGTGGGTTGCACCTCGAATCCGCCATCATGTCCGGACGGATTGGGGGCGAGGGTGGATCTATGTAGAGTAGTTGGTGGTTTTTGGAGGAGAGGGCTGGTGGCCTAGAGGGAGTGATGCAACATGCAAAATGGGGAGTAAAATGTGTGAAGCACGTGCTAGAGATGCGGTCAGGCGGTGTCGGCGAGTGGGGATAAACTAAACGGAGATGGGGAAGATATGATGGCTCTTTGAAAGAGGTTTTTTCTTTTCTTCTGCTGTAAGAAGCGGCTGCATCGAGGACACCGGCTAAGCGTGAATGCGTGTAAAACGCGCCCCTGTGCAATAAATTAAACATGTCACTTCCTAGCGCAGTAATTGCTCGTCACGTCAGCTTATATTTTCATACTAGTATTAGGGCATCACCTATGGTGGCACAATTTGTCTATAAGCTGGGAGGTTTTAAGAAAAAGCTTTCGATGTACTACTAAATTCCTGGTTAGCCTAAAAAGTATTTGGAATTTTTTTAGAGCAATCTATCTATCGTGCTTACTTGTAGTTAAAATTTGACACGGTCGATGGGAGTACGGTTTACATCGAAGACCTCAAAAAAGAGAAAATTACATAGAGGTCCATTAACTTAGCACAAAGGCCCTAAAGTTAAGCAAGGAAAAGCACTCGGGTCCTTCTCGAGCAAGAAATTGAGCCATACCCTTTGTACTACTGTATTTGCTACACAAAAGCACACAAAACGCTCCTCACACTTTCGAACCAGCGTGCTAGGGGTGTGCTTGGTGCTTCCTCTTCACAGGGTGTCAAATGGAACAACAATGCAGGTCGACACACGTGGGTAGCGCCACGTTGTAGACGAGAGATCAGCGGGCCAACGCGGTGTGTGTATGGATGGTGATGAGGCAGGAAAGGAGAGAGAAAACACAGTTTGTTTGCGTGCATATATATAGTAAAGGTCCCGAAATTTTGACAATAGGTTCAACTTCTTGCTAAGATTCTACATCTTGACAACTTAACGAAATTATATTAGGTCAAACTTGAGATAGAAGTAAGCGTGTGATAGATAGCTCTTGGATTAGTTGTCTTCTCAAAGGTAGATGGGTGCATCTTCTTTTAGTAAACGATGTTCTAGGTGTGAGTTTCCAACTATCAGGAAAGACCATTCTCAATTTTCCATGTTTTGTGAATTTTAAAACTTCCTAGCTAACTCTGCCGACTTGAATGAGACTCTATGCCAATTTATCGAAATTAGGTCAAATTTGAACTACAAGTAAATTATAGATTGCTTTGGAAGTTTTATGAAAAATCTTTCAGTGGTTTTTGATGTATTGAATTCCTAGTTAGAGCTTCAAAAGTTTGTTGGGACATTTTAAGAGGAATCTATCTATCTCGCTTACTAGTAGTTAAAATTTGATATGGATGGTGGGAGAAAGTATGATTTGCATCGAAGACCTAAAAAATTTACATAGAGGTCCCTAAATTTAGCATAAAGGGCTCTAAAGTTAAGCAAGGAAAAGCAGTCTGGTCCTTCTCGAGAGAGAAACTTAGCCATATACCCTTCGTACTAGTGTACTTGCTTCACACACACAAAAAAATGCTCCTCACACTTTCGAACGAGCGTGATGGGGTGTGCTTGGTGCTTCCTCTTCGCAGGGTGTGAAATGTAACGACAAGGCAGGTCGACGCACGTGGGCAGCACCACGTTGTGGATGATGGAGAGGTCAGCCGGTCATGGTGTGTGTGGATGGTGATGAGGCAGTGTGAAGGAGAGAGAAAACACAACTTGTTTTGCGTGCATATCTTACCACTATATAGCGTACTAATAACTTTGAACGTTGACCGTTGGATCAAGACTCGCGAATCCCAGCGTTTCTAGCCGTTGGATCTTATTTTCCATTCTAGCTTCTAGAAGAATCTATTGATAGTCTTCGACATAATGAATGCTATGCACAAACCTCAAAACACACTTCTCCATAATACTAGAAGCTTCTCCCTTGTTTCTCTAGACCATGTTATCAAAAATTTCATGTGTTAGGTAGCTAAATAATCTTTGATTTCTACATGATGATATAAAGTACAAGGACCAAATATACACCCATACTTTATAGATGTTGATCAAATTTATATTTTTTGTGCTTTACCAATTATAATTGTATATAGTGATGATGATATGTCATACGTCTACTATCTGAGTCTCACGTGCAACTTACTAATAGCTAATAATCGTTGACTTCTACATGATCTTACCACTATATAGTGTACAAACAACTTTGAATATTGACCGTTGGATTAAGACTCGCGACCCAACATTTCCGGCTGTTGGATCTTCTTTTCCATTCTAGCATCTTGAAGATTCTATTAATAGTCTTCATTACAAACCACTATATAGTGTATGAATAACTTTGAATGTTGACCGTTGGATCAAGACTCGCGAATCTCAGCTTTTTGAGCCATTGGATCTTGTTTTCCGTCCTATCATCTAGAAGATTCTATTGATAGTCTTTAGCATAATGGATGTTATGCACAACCTCAAAACACACTTCTCCATCATACTAGAATCTTCTCCCTTGTTTCTCTAGACCATGTTATCAAAAATTTCATGTGTTAGGTAGCTAATAATCTTTTACTTCTACATGATGATACAAAGTATAAGAACCAAATATATACACCCATACTTTATAGATGTTGATCAAATTTATATTTTTTTGTGCTTTACCAATTATAATTGTATATGGAAATGGCATACGTCTACTATCCGAGTATCATGTGCAAGGAATGTGCAACTTACTATTATATAGTAAAGGTCCTGGAATTTTGACTAGAGGTTCAACTTCTTGCTAAGTCTCTACATATTGACAACTTACTTAAATTAGGTCACACTTTAGCTACAAGTAAGCGTGATAGATAGCTCTTGGAATAATTGTCTTTTCGAAGGTAGATGGTGGTGCATCTTCTTTTACTAAACCATACTATTAGGAAAGAACATTCTTGATTTTCCCATGTTTTGTGAATTTTAAAAATTCCTAGCTAACTCTGTCGACTTGAATGAGACTATGTGCCAATTTATTGAAATTAGGTCAAGTTTGAACTATAAGTAAATTGAGGTTGCTTTGGAAAATTTTTGAAAAAACTTTTTGGTGGTTTTCGATGTACTAAATTCCTGGTTAGCTTCAAAAGTTTTTTGGAAAATTTTAAGAGGAAACTATCTATCGTGCTTACTTGTAGTTAAAATTTGACACGATCGGTGGGAGTATGGTTTAGATCGAAGACCTCAAAAAAGAGAAAATTACATGTAGAGGTCCATAAATTTAGCACAAAGGGCCCTAAAGTTAAGCAAGGAAAAGCAGGTGGGTCCTTCTCGAGCGAGAAACTGAGCCATACCCTTCATACTAGTATACTCGCTTCACACAAAAAACACTCCTCACACTTTCGAACCAATGTGACAGGGGATGTGCTTGGTTCTTCCTCTGTGTAGGGTGTGAAATGGAATGACAAGGTAGGTCGACGCACGTGGTCAGCGCCACATTATGGATGAGGGAGAGATTAGCCGGCACGGGTGTGCGTGGATGGTGATGAGGTAGTTAAGAAGGAGATAGAAAACATAATTTGTTTTGCATGCATATATATAGTAAATAAAAGGTCCAAAAATTTTGACAACACGTTCATTTTCTTGCTATGAAATTGCATCTTGACAACTTAACGAAATTAGGTCAAACTTGAGCTACAAGTTAGCGTGATAGATTGCTCTTGGATTAATTATTTTTTCGAAGGTAGATGGGCGCATCTTCTTTTAGTAAATGATGTCGTCGGTGTGAGTTTGCCAATTTTCAGGAAAGAACATTCTCGATATTCTAGTGTTTTGTAAATTTTAAAACTTCCTAGCCAACTCTGCTACACAAGTAGAGAAAAGGAGGGAGGCAGTGCGAGACTTTCAAAAAAAAGCAGTACAAGATCAGCACAAAAGAGGACATGAAGGCGGTGTGATGTTAGAGCAAAGCTATGATGGGCTGCTGACACGAGGTACATGGTACACTCCAATACTAGTAAATGTATGGACCTACTACTAGTAGGAGTATATGCACGCAAAACAAGTTGCGTTTTCTCTCTCCTTCCTTGTCTCTCACCATCCATCCTCCATTGATTTCTTCTCTGCAGCCGCGGGTGCACAGTCCGACTTGTCTCTTCCTCGTCCACAATAGGTTCAATTTCTTTCTAAGATTTTGCATCTTGACAGTTTATCAAAATTAGGTCAAACTTGAGCTACAAGTAAGTGTGATAGATTTCTCTTAAATTAATTGTCTTTTTGAAGGTATATGGGTGCATCTCTTCTTGTAAAATCAGTGTAGTCGGTGTGAGTGTCCAACTACCAGGAAAGAATATTCTCAATTGATGACGACTCGTTCGGCCTCTAGCTAAGATTTTGCATTTTCCTCAAAGAAAAAAAATTGCATCTTGAAAATTTTGAACCCCTTTTGAAAACGATCACATGAAATAGTGAGAGAGGGGAAATGATATTTCTATTCTCTATGGGCAACCCACAAGCTTGAGGTGCACCTTAGGCTTAAAGATAACTTTATTTTTTCCATTATGTATAAGGTGAACCTTAGCGGATGCCATATAGTAGGTCAATTTTTTTGAACGGGTAGTAGGCCATATTAAGATGTGCTTTTTTACACAATGCGGGAGTAGCATATTTCTTTGCTTAGGCATATGGTCAACTCTGTCCACGTGCTGTACATGCTGAGAGAATGAAACGTTGGCAAGGGAAGAGGGCAAGAGCAAAGAGAAGTTGAAGGCGGTTCCATGTCAGAGCAAAGTTATGATGGGTTTCTGACACGAGGTACTCTTGCAGCCTTACAGTGTACACTCTACTAGTAGTAAATTTCAGGACCTATGCATGCAAAACAAATTGTATGTTTTCTCTCTCCTTCCATATGCTCCATCTCTCCTCCCCTTCCCCTCGCGCACCGGTCCGGCTAATCTCTCTCCCATTTTCCACAGTGTGGCGCTCTGCATGTGTGCCGTGGTACGGCGGCTCTGTGTCTCTAGCGTGCTTGGCAGCCGCGTGTTGGTGTGGAGTAGGGACAAGGAGTACATAGGAAGTAAAACACTTTGGTCCTTGGTGGCACAAACAATCAAACTTTTCTGGTTTTCGAAATTTTCACTTGCTTCCCAAACATCGGGAAGGAAGGTTATCCAAAAGATCAGCCACATATCGGGAGGGAAGGCAATTTTGAACCCGTTTTGAACATTGATCACATTGAATAAACAAAAACAAAAAACAAAAGTTTTACTCATGATGTCCTAGCATGTCTTGTGCACCACGTGCCATGAAAACTTTAATCATGGGATTAGATAAGTTTTGGAAAAATAGCTTCACAATATTGTCCTACCATGTGTATGGACACTATCGGGTTTATTTCAACCCGAATGACCAAGGTCATCAAGGCCATATTGACATCATAGTTTACAATTTGATAGAGTTCCCACAATAGTTTGGTAGATGGGTGCATCTTGGTGTAGTAAGCATTGATGCATGTGGTAGTTTCCAACAATTAGGAAAAAAGAATTTCAATTTTCCCAGTGAGGACGGTGATTTTTTTTGTAAAGAAAGTCCAAATAATATGATTCATAATGCCACAAGCCAATGGTTTCACACATACTGTAGTTGATCATGGTTCCTATCTAACTTCGGCTAAAAGTTTACATATTATGATGGGTCATGACATGTGGTACTAGTACACATACTACTACGTAGTAGATTTTCTCTCTCCTTCGCCCCCTCTCACCATCCATCCACTATCCTCTCCATTTCTCCTTCCTTCCTGTGTAAGCTTTCACGCAATGATTATACTTCTAGTCTGATATGTAGTGGTGCAGAAAAAGATGAGGCCCACACCATACCACCATCAATCAAGTTCGGTGATGCAACTTTGTGAAGAGTATGTGTATACTAGTAGTACTGTAGCTAGATAAGTATGTACTACTATAGACATTTAATTTTTAACGGAGGAAGTAAGAGATACCGAGTAATTCAGCATGATCTGCATGATTCTCTTCATTTTTGGATAAAGCGGGGCGCCTCCTGAATTCTCTAGGCCGAGAAAAATCAAGAACCGACAAGTTTGGTATAATCTTTTTTTTGTTGACGGGACGAGTCTGGTACAATCTATTTATGATATTTTGGGATAGTTTTCAGGGTATTAACACAAGCACGACTATAAATAGACATTATAAATTGCAATAGTATGCAACCCTACTTTCACCCAAAACACTCAACCCACCATTGCTTAGAACGCGATCTCTCTCTATTTCCTTCCAAAATGTCGTATGACAACTCTCTCCAAAACACGTCGATTAACCTGACAAATGGGAAAGGCCCCGAAACTCCACCTGTAAGCCCATACTCAGTCGATGGTCCATGGCTACCGCCTCTGTCTGACTCCTCTGATGAAGAAGATAGCCACTAGCAGCGCTTTTTCGAAGGGACACCACCACCAACACCGAGCGACTCCGATAAGACGGAAGATGAGACTGGGGAAGAGGAGGAGTCTGAGGTCGACCTTGAGGAGGAGGCCGAAGACGATGATAGGGAGGAGGGCCTGGACGATGACGGGGAGGAGGCCAAGGACGACGACGAGGAGGTCCCTTCCCGCCCCTACCGAAGAAGCGTGTCCGAGTGCAAAATTAAATGGCGTCCAGAGAAGAGGTGGGCAGTGTACTATATCACATTCTACGAAGCAACTCGGCTTTGGTAAATAATGTTGTCAATGAGAGTTCCAAACTTTTAGGAAAATGCTTTTCAATTTCCATGTGATAGGATTTGTTTTTAGTAATTAAGTACATCTGGTTAATTTGGCTTAGAGCGCACTCACTATATTCTAGCAAAATATAGATAATTTCCACCGCATGTTAGTACTATATGAAAATACTTATTTCAATGTGTGTCATGATACATGATTTTTTTGCGGGAGGGGGTGGGGTGGTAATGATACATAGTTGAAACTTAAATGGTGTCCTCTTATATTTGTGCTTGTTTGGACGAAAACTACAAACATGGATTTGGACAACTTTGAAAAAACTTGCTACACAATATGGTCATAACCATGTATGAACATTGTTCATATTTTAAGCCAAGTTACCAATGTCAAGGTCATATCTGCATCACTCGTCCCGTTTATTGGGAAAAATTAAAGAAAAGTAAATAACACAATAAAAAATGTTAAGCACTTATGTATGGTGTCCTCTTCCGTAAATGATAAACATGAATTTTGACAAGGTTTAAAAACACTTCTTCACAATATGACCAGCGATGTGTTAACATACTCCCTCCGTCTCAAAATAGATGTCTCAAAATTGTTTAAATTTGGATGTATCTAGCCACTATCTAGTCTAGATACATCTAAATTTTAAAAAAATTGCGACATCTATTTTGAGACGGAGGGAGTACTTGGGTTTCAAGTTAAATAATGACAAATGTCGTGTCCATTTCGGGTAGATGAGGTGCATCTTGGCATAACATACTAATGTTGTTAATTGGACTTTTCAACTTTTATGTATAGAATTTTGTTAAATTATTTTAGAAGTGCCACATATAATTAATTTTAAAGAAAAGACAAAGGGTATGGCTCTGAAAGCCACAACACACTAAATTTCACACAAAATAGAGTATGTTTCATGGTTAACAAGTTTCATGAATTTTCAGGCCTTCTAGCTAATTTCACATAATTAAATTACATTTTGTCAATAAAACCAAAGTAGCTAAATTTTGATGTACAAGTGCGTGATAGATTACTTGTAAATTTGTCAGAAATTCATATAGTACTAATTATTGTACCCACGCAGTCATACTGAAAACTGACTATTGTTTTGAAAGATACAACTTCTTTGTATGAATTTTCATGCTGACACATCTGACCAAGTTTCAAAAAAGTGAAAGAAAATAAGGAAACATGCACACAGCCTTTTAGTAGTACTCCTATTAAAGATTCATACTTGTAAAACAATAAAGACGACGCTGTTAAAGTTTCAATACAAGGGACCTGGGCACCTTCACCGGCCCTCCACAATTAACCTTTCTTCCTCTTAGACTTTGCAGCTATGGCTCCGAAGACCGGAGCTCTCCGTGGGAAGAAGAAGACCCAGGTGGTGGCGACAAAGGCCATGGAGAAAAACAAGACATGTCGCCAGCTTCCGAATCCTGCTCTGGCCACTCCAAGTCCCAGTCTCGCACTAGGCAGCCGCAGGAAGAAGCAGGTGTCGAGGTCTGTCAAGGACGGGCTGCATTTCCCCATTGGCCGGATCGGGTGCTACCTCAAGGAGGGTCGGTACTCCCAGCGCATAGGCTTTGGGGCTCCCGTCTACCTCGTGGCCGTTCTCGAGTACCTCACCGCCGAGGTGCTGGAGCTCGCCGGGAAAGCCGCGGAGGACAACAAGAAGATCCGCATCATCCCGAGGCACGTGATGCTCGACGTCAAGCGCGACGAGGAGCTTGGCAAGCTGCTGGATGGTGTTACCATCGCGCACAGCGGAGTGCTGCCCAGCATCCACTAGTCCCTGCTTGGCGATGGTACCACGGAGGATGCAACCAAGTTGCCCACGGAGGATGCCGCCAAGTCGCCTGAGAAGACCGCGGAGTCCCCCTAGAAGTCATCAAGTTGTACTACTACTACTCCGTATGTGTTTGGGTTTGCTCTATTTATAGTTTGGTTAATCATCAGTGTCAATGTAATATACAGATCTGTGATGCTAAGAAAAAGCTTGTGAGGGTTCTAAAAAAATGTTGTTTCCCTAATCTTATCCTATACTCCATTTATTTAATACTCCCCCTGTTCATAAATATAAGACGTTTTAGCTTTGTGAAATGAATGTATCTAGACACCTTTTAGTGTATAGGTTCACTCTGAACCTCTACGAACCCATACACTAAAAGACATCTAGATACATTCGATTCACAAAGCTAAAACGTTTTATATTTCTAAACAGAGGGAGTATTACTCAGCATATTAGGTTTAGTCAAAGTCAACTGTTACAAAGTTTGACCAACTATATATAGTATTAAATAGTATACTCATTGAAAAAAAATACAGTAAACAATGTCGTCGATGTGAGTTTCAAACTATCAGGAAAGAACATTCAATTCTCAATTTTCCGAGAGATGACAAGGGAGATTGTTATTTTTCGTCAAAAAAGTCCGAAGAATATGGATCTGAATGCCACAATCCAGGTTTTTAGACATATATATGTAGTGGACTGACATGTTGTACTGACGATACCCATGTTTTATGTGCTTTCAAACTTCCTATCTAACTCTGCCAACTTGAATGACTTTATCCCGATTTATCGAAATTATATTAGGTTGAATTTGAACTACAAGTAAATTGTAGGTTGCTTTGAAAGTTTCATGAAAAAGCTTTTGGAGGTACCCTTCAAGGGAGGGGTGAATTAATATATCAGAAACCACTACGAGCTTTGATGATAGGTTCAACTTCTTTCTAAGATTTTGCATCTTGACAATTTAACAAAATTAAGTCTGAATTGAGCTACATGTAAGCGCGATAGATTTCTCTTGAATTAAATGACTTTTCGGAGGTAGATGGGTGCATCTTCTTGTAGTAAACAATGTCTTCGGTTTGAGTTTCCAATTATCAGGAAAGACCATTCTCAATTTTCTGATTGATGCCAATATTATTCTCTCTCGTAAAGGAAGTTCGAAGAATATCGATCTAAATACCAGAAGCCAAGTTTTCACACACACACATATATATATATAGTGGACCAACATATTGTACTTATGATTTCCTGTGTTTTATGAATTCTCAAACTTGCTACCTAACTTCGCCCACTTGAATGACCTTATGTCGATTTATCAAAATTAGGTCAAATTTGAACTACTACAAGCAAATTGTAGGTTATTGTGAAAGTTTTACGAAAAAGATTTTGAAGGTACCCATCCGGGGGTCACAATTAATATATGAGAAACCATCCAACGAGATTTTTGATGACAAATTCAACTTCTTGCTAAGATTTTGCATCTTGTTAGTTTAAAAAAACTAGGCCAAAGTTTAGCTACAAGTAAGTGTAATAGATTCCTCTTGATTTAAAAGTCTTTTTGGAAATAGATATAGGTGCATCTTCTTGTAGTAGACAATGCCGCCAGTGTGAGTTTCCAACTATCTTAGGAAAGAACATTCTTAATTTTTCGAGTGATGACTAGATTGTTCTTTCCCCTAAAGAAAGTCCAAAGACTATGGATCTGAATGCCACAAGCCAAGTTTTCACACATATATAGTGGATCAGCACGATGCACTTACGATTTCCCATGTTTTATCAGTTCTCAAATTTCCTACCTAACTTCACCCACTTGAATGATTTTATGTCGATTTATCGAAATTAGGTAAAATTTGGACTACTACAGGTAAATTGTAGGTTGCTTTGAAAGTTTTACGAAAAAAGCTCTTGGAGGTACCCATCGGGGGGAGGGTCAATTAATATATATCAAAAACCACCGAGAGTTTTGACGACAGGTTCATCTTCTTGCTAAGATTTTGCATCCTAACTATTTAATTAAATTAGGTCAAACTTTGCTCACTATTTCATGAAATTAGGTCAAACTTTGCTAACCGGTTAACTCTGAACATTGACCATTGGATCAAGACTGGAAAATCCAAACATTGCTAACCGTTGGATATTCTTTTCCATTCTTAGCATCTAGAAAGATTCTACTGATAGTCTTTAGCACGATGAACATTAGTATGCGCAAACCTCAAAACACACAGTACTTCATTATTACTCGGTTTCAGGGTCCTTGTGCCAAATGCACAGACTTGGATGGAATTTTCATTTTTTTATGAGGTCCTTGATATAACTTGTACTTCCACCGACCACTTGATGACCCACAAGTATAGGGGGTGTATCGCAGTATTTTCAATAAGTAAGAGTGTCAAACCCAACGAGGAGCAAAAGGTGCTGGCGAGTGGCTAGGACAAGGAATTCTCTGTAAATACTTAGCAAACGGATTTTTAGGGGTTTTGATAATGCAGGTAAATAAAGTACGAGTAAACAAAAGACAATAAGAATAAATGCAGCTAGTGGCCCAATCCTTTCTTTAGCAAAGGACTAGCTGGTTGTATTACTTAAGATGACCAAACGTTCTCGAGGACACATAGGAATATCGTCAAGTGCTTTCGCTCCATATAGTCGATTAATCTTCTTTAGTTTGCTAAGTGTTGTGTGGGTGAACATGTGCTAATGTACCAACCTTCCTAGGACTAATACATACATGTGATTATACCCCTTGCAAGCATCCGCAAGTACAAGAAAGTAATTAAGGTAGAAACCTAACCACAGCTTTAAACTCTAAGACCCTGACGTCCCTTGTGCAAAGGTTTCCTAACGGGGGTTCAGGTTTCTGTCACTCCGGCAACCCCTAAGATTAGTAGCCAAATACACAATGCATTCCCCTAGGCCCATAAAGGTGAAGTGTCATGTAGTCGATGTCACATGACACCACTAGAAGAAATACACCACAACTTAAATATCAAACCATTGAATCTTTCTCAAAACAAATCCACTACTAACAACATGACTTCTCCCATGTCCTCAAGAACAAAACGAACTACTCACAAGACATCATATGGATCATGATCAGAGATGAAATAATGATGTGTAACAATCTGATCATAAATGATAATTCAATGGTTCACTCAATAGCATCAACTACAAGGAGTAATCAACACCGGGAAAGTTTCCCCTAAGAACTATGCAAGATTCAACCCAATTGTTATAGCGATATGAAGTGGTGATGATGGTGATGTTGATGATGATGGTGGTGATGATTATCCCGATGAAGTCTAGCTTGATGGTGGTGTTGATGGCGACGATCTCCCCTCTCTGGGAAGGAATTCCCCCGGCAGAATCCTGTCTGCCGGAGAGATCTTTCTCTCTCGGTGTTTTCCGCCACGCAGAGGCGGCGGAATCTTTTTGTGGTCGCTCCCCCAGTCTTAGGGTTTCGGGAGGATAATATACGCCAGAGGGGAGAGCCAGGAGTGGACCAGGCAGGCCACACCACCTGGTGGCGCGGCCTGGGGTGGCCCGCGCCAAGGGGTGGTGTGGGGCCCCTGTGGCCCATCTCCACTCCCCCTTCTGGCAACCTTCGTCTTCTGCAAAAATAGAATTTTCCACGTATTTTCCTGGATTTTCTGATCTTCGCGAATTTCGCCTCCAAACAACACCTTTTCCATCAGAATCCTGACTGCAGCGGTCCATGCTCCAAAAGTCATCAACCATGCAAAAACAGATGAAATAACATAAGTATCATTTCTTAATATGAAATATATCAATGAATAACAGTAAATTATGATATAGAATAGTGATGCAAAATGGACGTATCAACTCCCCCCAAGCTTAGACTTCGCTTGTCCCCAAGCGAAACTGAACTCAATAAACATGACCTCAGGTTTATGGAGTGAAGAGTCGATAAAAGAATACGGATAAGAAGCAGCACATTCATCAATACATAAGTCATAATAGAAGACAACTCACTATTATATAACTTAACTTGCAATAAGTAAAGGAAACACAATAAAGATACATAAAGTAAATCACAATTGGTAATGGCAAACTTATCTCTTGGTCGAAGAATAGTTGACAATTTGCTGGAGTTCACAAATAACTCGTTTTCAATGATAGCTTTCAAAGTAGTAGACACTAAGATCAGAGCAAAGTGCAAAACATGGAACATAAGAAACATGATTGGATAAATCATCATATGAATGAATGAAACACAACAACTCAAAATACTTGCTGAGATAGAAGGGAATAGGTTTACTGACACAACTAAAAAGTAAAAGATAGGCCCTTCGAAGAAGGAAGCAGGGATTTCAAGTTTCATAAAGAGCTTCCAAAAATTATGGTACTTATTAGCTTTCACCTCTCATTGCTCCTATCATAGGCATCTTTAGGTGATTAAAGTTAAAGTGATCAAATATGAGGATATGCTTGACAAGTTGCAAGTTGAAAATCTCTTGTCCCTTGAATACGAGGGCCGCTCCTCATGCTACTCAAGTTTATTCACCGGTAAGTTCTTGTCATAGTGAGTACATATGTATCATAGAGAACCGCCAATGGGGTACCCCTTGCCCGATGATACGGAAGAATCCCCATATCAAAATGACAAGACAAGCAGACAACAAGCATCTCAGCAATCTTCTTATTTACCATGGGAATATGGTGCTTTTTTCTCTCTTTCCTCTTTTCTCATCTCCTTTTTTCTTTTTCTCTTTTTCTCAATCTCTATATTTTTTTATAAGAAGAATGCTTCATAGACATCTCATTATGGTTATGCTGCAGGTTTCCACCATGACAGCATGGATTAGACCGGCGGCCCAAGCGTTTCTCTAACACACATACATAACTCCATAGACTTACAAGCTCCCCTTTCATTTCACACTGATGACATCCATAGACAAAAGAGCATGATATCAACTAGGTACAAAGTACCGGTGCAATGTTGAAAGCGTTCCCCATGACAGCGTGGTTCTGCTAATTCACAACTTACAAAGCGCAAGCATATACGCAACATAGATGGGCATACTGGTTCAAGTTTATTAAGTGCAAGAAAGTAAAGTGTGCCATCAAGTTTGTGAGAGCTTTAATCACTAATTTTCACATAACAAGTTTAATTCGGAAGGTAGATAAAAACATGAATTTACTTGGAATAGCAATAGTGCTAATAGGTAGGTATGGTGGACACAAATGCCATAGGTTTTGGTTTAAGGATTGGATGCACGAGAAGCATTCCCTCTCAGTATAGGTTTTTGGCTAGCAAGGCTGGGTAGCAAGCATAAGAGTTAAAGGAAGCAAACAAGCATACAAGTGATAAAAAACAAACATGCAATCTTCCTTGGAAACACAAAAGATCTTAACTAGAGAATACTAAACTTATGAGCAAATCAAGAAAGAAAGATAATGAAATTATATTTCTTTAAGAGTACTTTTATCTTTTTCATTCAATTCACAAAATAGTGTTGCTACATCATCGTGCCAGGTTTGCCAAAACCAACTAAATTAACTCAATGATCCCAAAGTGATGCCAATACTAACGACAAGATCAATCAAGTAACCATGAATTGAAAACTAATATAAGATACGCAAAAGAGTGAATGATAGAACTTCTCATTAAAATTCCATAATGGCAACTCACACCAAGGGATACATAGATATCTAATGAGAGAGGGGACACTTCCATAATGCAGACCATCCTACATGATAACTTCTCTATTCATGATATGACTCTACTAAAAGGATAAAAAGATAGAAGATAGTGATATGATACCGCGGCACAAGCTTGGAACAAACCAAGGGGATGCCAAAACATGAGGACGAATTACTCCTTCGGTAGTGGTGGTATTCTCTCGATGAGCTTTTTGATAATTTCCCCAAATCCTCAATCTCGAAGGTGAGAGTACGAATCAACTCTGAGTTTTGCTCAATGCGGCTCATGATCATGTCGGGTTGCGAATTCCAGCTCTTGCGATTCTTTCCCCACTCTTCCTCCTTGAAGTCTTCTTTTCCTGCATGGCTAGAACGAGGCAAATCCCAATTGGAGGGTATTTTCTCCTTGCACATATTTTGGTATTGATGCTCATGGATAAGGGTATGGAAAGGATTCTTGGTGCATGGAGGAAGTGACCGTGGAGCCAAACAGTGACGCGGAGGTTTCCCTCCAGTTGACATTTGTGCAGTCCTTTTGATCTTGGCAGGGTTCGCCAACACTCCAATGCTTGCAATGGTAGTGCCAGTGTGCGGATGTTGGCTTTGCTTTGCCTCCTCTTCATCTTCACTCTTGATCTCCTTCTCCTGCCTGGGGTCTTGGAGATCTTCATCAATAGGCTCCTTTCCCTTATCCTTGGCGGACAACATTGTGCTTCTAAACTTTCAAGAATAGTTCCTGGCAGAAACAGATCGAAACAAAAACACGACGAGAACACGATATAAGAACCTCTAGGGATTCGGGGGATTATATATTATGAAGTTTTACAACAAAAGGAAGGTACTGGGAGAAAACGGGTCAGAGACGGAATCTAGGGCGGCCACAACACCTGCTGGCGCAGCCAGGGGGCCCGCGCCAGGGGGTGGTGTGAGCCACCCTAGCTCCGTTTCTGTCCCTCTTTCACTTCGTAGCTTTCCTTGTTGGATAAAAACTACAAAAATATAACTGGATAGAATTTCCGTGGAACTTTTCTTACCAGAACTGTTACCTATTCGAAAATGGACTCTGTAGGTCTCTGAATTTGGTCTTTGATAAATTTTTCCGGAGTTACCACTTGAATAGGATCAATATCTTCATTGTAAGAATCTCTAGCAATATAGTGCTTGAGTCGCTGACCATTCACCACTTGTGTAGTGTTATCTTTTAATGAAGAAATTTGTATTGCTCCTGAACGATACACTTCTTCAATACCAAAAGGTCCTTCCCATTTTGAAAGTAGTTTCCCTGCAAAAAATCAGAGACGAGACCTATACAATCGAACTTTCTCACCAACATGGAATTCTCTCTTAAGAATTCGCCTATCATGCCATCTTTTAACTTTTCCTTAAAGAGTCTAGCATTCTCATATGCTTCACTCCTCCATTCATCCAACGAACTTAAGTCAAATAATCTTTTTCCACTAGCAAGCTTACAGTCTCTTTTAAGTTCTTTAACTGCTCAGTAATCTTTGTGTTCTAATTCTAAAGGCAGGTCACAAGCTTTCCCATAAACCATTTTGTAAGGAGACATCCCCATAGGATTTTTATAGGCAGTCCTATAAGCCCATAAAGCATCGTTCAACTTTTTAGCCCATTTTTTTCTAGATCTATTAATAGACTTTTGCAATGTGGATTTAATTTCTCTATTTGATAACTCTACTTGTCCACTAGTTTGGGGATGATAAGCTGAAGCGATTCTATGATTAACATCATATTTAGCGAGGGTCTTTCTAAAACCACCATGAATGAAATGAGAACCTCCATCAGTCATAAGATACCTAGGCACTCCAAACCTAGGAAAGATAACATCCTTAAGCATTTTAGAGAGGTCTCCCCATCAACACTCTTCGTAGGTATGGCTTCTACCCACTTAGTAACATAATCAACGGCAACAAGAATATGAGTATAACCTTTTGAGGGAGGAAAAGGACCCATAAGTCAAATTCCCAACAGTTAAAGGGTTCAATAACTAGAGAGTAATTCATAGGCATTTCATTGCATCTAGAAATATTACCAACACGCTGACACTCATCACAGGATAAGACAAATTTTCTTGCATCTTTAAAAAGGGTAGGACAGTAAAAACCTGATTGTAGCACCTTTTGCACAGTTATATCTCCCGCATGATGTCCTCCATAGGCACTACCATGACATTTCCGCAATATCTCCTTTTGTTCATATTCCGGAACACATCTTCGCATAATACCATCCACTCCTTTATATAAATGTGGGTCATCCCAAAAATAATGCCTCAAATCATAAAAGAACTTCCTTCTTTGCTGAGCTGTAAAAGTTGGAGGCAAATACTTGGAGACAATAAAGTAGCATAATCAACATACCAAGGTCTCCCTCGCAAGATTACCCCTACTGCAGCCAACTGTTCATTTGGGAAACTATCATTAACAGGCATAGGATCAAAATAGATGTTTTCCAATCGAGATAAATTATCAGCTACAGGATTTTCAGCACCTTTCCTATCTACAATATGTAGGTCAAACTCTTGTAAGAGTAGCACCCATCTAATAAGCCTAGGCTTAGCATCTTTCTTCGTCATAAGGTACTTAATAGCAGCATGATCAGTATGAATGGTAACTCTTGAGTCAACAATATAAGGTCTAAACTTATCACAAGCAAAGACAACAGCTAAGAATTCTTTTTCAGTAGTAGCATAATTCTTTTGAGCAGTGTCAAGATTCTTACTAGCATAATGTATAACATTTAACTTTTTATCTATTCGTTTCCCAAGGACAGCACCTACAGCAAAATCACTAGCATCACACATTATTTCAAAGGGTAAGCTCCAATCAGGAGGCTGAATGATAGGAGCAGTAGTTAAAGCCTTCTTTTGAGTTTCAAAAGCTTCCTTACAATCATCATCAAAGACAAAGGGTACATCCTTTTGAAGAAGATTAGTGAGGGATTTTGATATCTTAGAGAAATCTTTAATAAACCTTCTATAGAAACCAGCATGACCAAGGATACTACGAATACCTTTGACGTCTCTTGGACAGGGCATTTTCTCAATTGCATCAACTTTAAATCTATCAACTTCTATGCCTCTTTCGGAAATCTTATGTCCAAGGACATTCCCTTTGTTCACCATGAAGTGGCATTTGTCCCAATTAAGAACAAGATTAGTTTCTTCACATCTCTACAAAACTTTATCTAGGTTGTGCAGACAATTATCAAAAGAAGTTCCATAGACGGAGAATTCATCATGAACACTTCCACAATTTCCTCACAAAAACCATGAAAGATAGCAGACATGCATCTTTGAAAAGTAGCAGGAGAATTACATAAACCAAAAGGCATATGTATGTAAGCATAGGTTCCATAAGGGCTTGTAAAAGTGGTTTTTTCTTGATCTTGTTGTTTAACAGCAATTTGAGAGAAACCAGAGTATCCATCAAGAAAACAAAAATGGGTCTTTTTAGACAACCTTTCTAACATTTGATCAATAAAAGTAAGTGGGTAATGATCTTTCTTAGTAACTTTGTTAACTTTTATGAAATCAATGCACATCCTATAACCTACTACTATTCTTTGGGGAATAAGCTCATCATTATCATTAGGAACAACGGTAATTCCCCCTTTTTTAGGGACACAATGAACAGGACTAACCCATTCACTGTCAGCAATAGGGTAAATAATACCAGCATCAAGGAGTTTTAATACCTCGTTTCTTACCACTTCCTTCATCTTTGGATTTAAACGACATTGATGTTCTACCACTGGTTTTGCATCTGGTTCTATATTAATAGCGTGCTGACATATAGTTGGAGAAATTCCCTTTAAATCATCCAGAGTATAGCCCATAGCTCCTTGTTATTTCTTCAATACCTCCAATAATCTTTCCTCTTCCTTCCCTGAAAGTTTAGAATTAATAATAACATGATATATTTTATTGTCATTAATGTAAGCATATTTAAGATCATCGGGTAAAGGTTTTAGATCGAAAACCGGATCTGTTTTAGGTGGCAATGTGGTACCCAAATCTTCCATAGGCAAGTTATGCTTAAGCATCTTTGGTTGACGACGACAAATCTCGTCAATATCATTTCTTTCTTCCATGAAGATTTCACTTTCATGGTCTTCCATAAATTGCTGCAAAGCACTATTAGGAGCAAGAGAAATAGAAGCAAGTTGTTCAACTCTAAAATCCTCATTATGAGTTTCATTTTCACATGGTTCTTTAGTAAATTTTGAAAAATTAAACTCATTAGATTCCCCATCAAATTTAGTCAAGATTTTATCCCTTTTGCACTCTATAATAGCTCCACGTGTACTCAAGAAAGGTCTACCAAAAATGATGGGATAGGTTTTACTAGCAGCTGAACCAAGTACTAGAAAATCAGCAGGATATTTAATCTTACCACAAAGAACTTCTACATCCCGTACAATACCAATTCGAGAGATGGTCTCTCTATTAGCAAGGTGAATAACCACATCAATCTCTTCTAGTTCGCAGGGACTGATTTCATGCATAATTTCTTTGTAAAGGTCATAAGGTATAGCACTTGAACTTGCACCAATGTCACATAAACCATAATAGCAATGATCACCAATTCTAATAGAAAGCACAGGGACACTAGCCTTTTTAGTTCTATTAGGACGTGAGCCAATATTAGAAGCATCCTCACAGAAGACTATGTGTCCATCTTCTACACTTTTAGTGACAAGGTCTTTCACAATTGCTACAACAGGTTCAATGTTTATTTGTTCATCAAGTTTCACAGTTCTCTTTGCACTTTTATTGATTACACTAGTTATCATAGGATGCTCCTTTACCTTATCCAGGAAGGGTATTTTCTCGATAAGGTTGATGACCCACAAGTATAGGGGGTGTATCGCAGTATTTTCGAGGGAAGTGAAACCCAATTTATTGATTTGA
Organism: Avena insularis; assembly: GCA_023614405.1. NCBI lineage: Eukaryota > Viridiplantae > Streptophyta > Magnoliopsida > Poales > Poaceae > Avena > Avena insularis. Next base: position 458,036,379 of record CM042696.1, on the reverse strand, counting down.
CACAAGGGGAGCCAAAGAATATTTATAAGCCTTAACAACTGAGTTGTCAATTCAGCTGCACCTGGAAACAATCTTGCTCACAGCAGTCTATCAGTAGCAACAATTTTGTAGTAGGAATAGTAAAGTAATAGAAGTACTAAAGCAAAGACAGTAGTAACAAAAGCAGTAAACAATGGGATTCGAGTGCGGTAGGCATAGGGATGGATGGACGGGCGTTGCATGGACAAGACAATTCACATAAAAATCAGAACATAGGGAAATTGCAGATAAATAAGATAAAGCATCCAAGTACTAGAAAATCCTAGGCATGTGTTCCATATATAGTCATACGTGCTCGCAATGAGAACTTGCACAACATCTTTTGTCCTGCCAGCCCGTTTGCAGCGGGGCCTCTAGGGAACTACTGGCAATTAAGGTTCTCCTTTTAATAGAGCATCAGAGCAAAGCATTAACACTCTGTGAACACATGTGATCCTCACATCAAAGTCATTCCCTTCCGGTTATCCCGATTTCTATCACTTCGGGGCCATAGGTTCCGGACAACAACGTGTGTATACAACTTCTAGATAAGACCAAAAACAATACTATCATAATGAATCAATAACATGTTCAAATCTGAAATCATGGCACTCGGGCCCTAGTGACAAGCATTAAGCACAACAAGTCGCAACAAAGTCATAAAGCACTAATAAAAGATACTAGGCACCATGCCCTAACAATCTGATGCCATTACATGAACGATCTCATCCAATCCCTACCATCCCCATAGCCTACAGCGGGGGATTACTCACTCATAGATGGGGGAAACATGGATGGTCGATGGAGAAGCGATGGTGATGATGATGGCGATGATCTCCTCCAATTCCCCGTCCCGGCAGGGTGCCAGAATGGAGTTTCTGGTGCTGTTTCGTGGAATCTAGTGGTGGAGGCGGAGCGGAACTCCTTCTGGAAAAACGTCGAACCCCCCGAAGTTTTTAGGTCATAAGGCTCCTTATAGGCAAAGAGAGAAGCCGAGGGGGTTCCGGGGGGGCCACACCACCCCCTGGCACGGCCTGGCCTGGCCCGCGCCACCAGGTGGTGTGACCACCCCCTGGCTCTTCTCCGTCTCGTATTCTGGCTTGGAGTCTTCGGGTGAAATAGGATTTTTCACATATTTTACGGGATTTTTCCTGATAGTTGATTTTCTGCTCAAAAAGTAGACACCAAGGCAATTCTGTTGAAAACAGCGTTAGTCCGCATTAGTTGCATCCAAATCACACAAGTATATAGGAGAAACAATAGCAAAAGTGTTCGGGAAAGTAGATATGTTTTGGACGTATCAACTCCCCCCAAGCTTAGCTTATTGCTTGTCCTCAAGCAATTCAGTTGAAAACTGAGTGCGATAAAAGAACTTTCACAAACACATTTGCATCATATGATGTAAATATTCTCAGCAATGTGATCAACTACTTAGACAGTTCATAATAAAGAGTATGCAAGTGAGTCTACTTAATAGTCATTACAAGCTATGAAGAGATTCCAACTCAAGAATAATAAGTAGCATGAAGCACAAACATAATCAACATTACAATACTCATAAAAAGGTATGATACAGTGGTATCTCGCTTGCCCTTTGATTATGAATATCAAGGCACCTCTGAAGTTCAAGTGATGACTAGAAGTAAAGATATCAAGGATACAAGCATCAAAGTCATAACACAAATAATCAAGTAATGGAGCAAACACAAAGAATGACAACTATGCTCTCAAGAAGGTGCTCAAAGGATATGTGGAGACTCAACAAGTAGAAGAAAAGGTTTTGAATAATTTGAAGGGCTTCCAAATGCTGAAAGTATGGTACTCGTTAGCTTTGAGCTCTCATTGCCCCTATCATAAGCATCTTTAATGTGGTTAAGGTGAAAGTGAGGTCCAATCTGAGTTATATGCTTGACATACTATAAACTGAAAATCCCAAGTCCCTTGAGTATGAGGGTCGCTCCTCATGCTACTCAACTTTAGTTACCGGTAAGTTCTTGTCATCGTTAGTATCTGTGTATCATTGAGAACCGCCAACGGGGTACCCCTTGCCCGATGATACGGAAGAATCCCCATATCAAAATGACAATGCAAGCAGACAATGAGTATCTCAGCAATCTTCTTATTTACCATGGGAAAATAGTGCTTTTTTCTCTCTTTCCTCTTTTCATAAAACTCTTTTTTTCTTTTCTCAATAGCTATCTCTCTCTTTTTTATAAGAAGAATGCTTCATAGATATCATTATGGTTACGCTGCAGGTTTCCACCATGTTAGCATGGATTAGACCAGCGGCCAGTGCTTTCTAACACACATACATAACTCCATGGACTTACAAGATCCCTTTTATTTCACAATCACGACATCCGCAAACAAAAGAGCAAGGTATCAACTGGGTATATATTTACAAGTGTTGAAAGCGTTCCCTCGTGACAAAGATGGTTCGCTAATCCCCAGCCTATAATTTGCAAGCATATAACTTTCATGGAGAGTTCACAATGGTTCAGGTTTATTAAGTGCAGGAAATAAAGTGTGCCATCAAGTTCGTGAGAGCTTTACTAACTAATTTTTCCCATAACAAGCAAACATTTTATTTGGAAGAAAACAAGGCATATTGAATATGCACGGGAGTAGCAAATGATGCTACTAGGTAGGTATGGTGGACACTTTGGAAATATTTGGTTTAGGGAGTTGGAAACATGAGTAAAACACTCAGTGGAAGTGAAGGCTAGCAATAGTAAGGGAGCAACAAACGGGAGAGCAATAGCTGTCATTATCATGCTTGCAACAAAACAGGACTACTCATGGCATGAAAGTGATTCAAGATCCTCAAGGCAAAATAATTCATCAAGGCTTAACTGATTATCACAGTCCTGTGCATGCGTGAGCATGTGTCAAGTCAATTCAAATGAAACATTCAGAGGAGGATACTGCAGTGTCATACCAATTTATGAATAGAGAAATGCAAGCAAACATTCATAAGACATGCTACAAACTATTAGCGAGCTGTAGCTAATCATAAGAAAGCAAGAACTACTAAGCATCCAAAGATAACATACACCCTACTTGAACGGACTAAGCAAGCTCACAGTGATGAGTATATGTACAAAAATGAAAACAAATAGAGTTTGTTACCAGCCTCTTACCACGCCTCAAGTAGTCATTGATCCTCATTATTGCTCTTCACTTGTGTGGCTTGAATAATAATATGAAACCAATATCCACTGAGGATTGCCGAACCTTGTAGCAAACTCGCAAAAACCAAAAAAGAATGACAAATATTTTTGGTGTTTTTGATTTTTAAACAAGAACCAAAAGAGAAAAACAAGCAAAGAAAAATCTTTTTGGGTTTTTTGAATAGTTCAAACAAAGCAAAAAGGGAAAAGCGAACCAAGGCAAAAAGAAGAAGCAAACCAAAGAGAAACAACAGAAATATTTTTGGTCTTTTTGTGTTTTTAGAAAGCAAAAGCAAAGAAGAACGAAAAGTAAAAAGAGAACGAAAACATGGCCAAAGTGGGTATCAATCCAAGTACGAATAGGGGTTCCAAGCGGGCGGATCTTGGTAAGAATGGTCATAGCTGGGCCCATGAGAGGAAGAAGAAGCTCGCCAATCATAAGAGGGATGCTGATATGAAGACTCTCCCTCATTCGAGGGCTGGACCGAATCATCCGTGACCTCCCTTCTAGTGTCCTGCTCCTGTTGGGAGAGCTCTGCCAAGTATGTGTCAAGCTCCTCCTCAGTGAGGGTCCATCCTTCCCTATTATCAAGGTTAAACAAAACAGGTGCAAGCAAAAGAACAACACGCTCGGACTTGCTCTTTCTCCAACCAGCTTTGAGAAAGGTTATTTCATAAGACAACTCACTCATACTAGCCCACGAGGAAACAAATTTATGCTGTATCATGGAATTAAGATCAAGCCTCTCTATGGGAAACTGTAGGTCTAGATGATGAGGCACTAAACCATGCAATGCTAGTAAACGAGAAGCAATAAGGCCTCCACAAATTCCACCTTTCTCACGGTTAGCAGCAAGACGGAAAGCTATCAAAGCACCTAAGTTGTAAGACCTATCTCGTTTAAGAGCAGCAGAGATAAATGCTAGATCAAATGAAGATAACTTATTGGCAGTTTTCCTAGCAAGAACACACTTGGCAATAAAGTAGGCAAAGTAGCGAATGAAGGGAAGATGAATGTTATGGATTTTTCCATTCTCCTTCGAGAAGCTACTCCCTTGGCAAATTTCTGCGTATAAATCCATGAGTGGTTCAGGTCTCTCCTTAATCTTTCTACATGATCCCCATTGAGGTACCTTAATAGGTACACAAAAATCATCAAGAGAAAGGTCGACAGCTATATTGTAAATTTTGTAATGGACCATGGGGTTAGGCAAAGAGTGACTAAATTGGAAGTCCTGCACCATAGACATGGTTAGCTTCACAAATTGACAAGGTTCATCTTCCAAAAAGTGCTCTAACCCTGCATTAGAAACCAAAGTGTGGAAATCTTGTAGAGTTCCTGCAGCTGTCATGAACTTAGAGCATGGATAAATGGAAGGAAAAACTTCGTCCTCCCGGTGGACCTTCATGACCTCAGGCACCCAAAGCTCATGTTGGTTTAGGTGGTGTTCACTCATCTTCTATTCTGAAATTTAAACACCTATTAAACAAGTGATTGCAAAGTAAATATAATGAAAGATTCTACTCATAGGGATTTGCAAGAGGCCTAAACATGCATCAAAACTATATCTCTAAGCATCAAACAAGCTTACAAGCCTTCATAACCAGTCACCTACAGCAGCAAAATACTCAACAAATAATCCACTAAACACAAATCTACTTGGACAAGGGGAGGAGTCACATACCAGGGAACAATTGCTCCAAATTTCAGCAAGAAAGATGGGCTGAGCAAGGAGATCGGAAAAAATCGAGAGCAAGTACAGCAAGAACACGATTTTCAGATATGAACTGGAGCTTACTCGGGAGAGAGAAGAAAGTGGCAGGTGAGAGAGTTGGTGGGGGCAGGGGTGGCCCACACCAGGGCATGGCGCCACCCAAGGCTGGCCGCGCCACCATGTGGTGTCCCTGCCTGGTGGGCCCCCCTGGTACCTCCCAGGTACTCCTCTGCCCTTTTTTCACATAAAAATTTAATATGAATTTTTTGGAATTTTTCAAGACACTTTATTTTTGGGCATTTTTCAGAAATAGAAGAATGGTTTTTCTGACAGACAGATTTTTTTCTTTTTGGAAACATGATGCAAGGACAAAACAAGGCTAGAACTACAGAAGTTCTAACATGCAAGCAACTAACAACAAAAAGAAAGCTAAGCGAAAGCAAAAACTAAAATGCAAAGGATAAAAATAAACGGAGATAATCATAATGAAAACATCGGTTTGTTCAATGGAATCCTTTTGTTAACAAGGTTGATCAAGTCTTGCTACCAAAACAATTGCATATGAGACAAAACTCTGTACTCCACTAATGATTATGTTACCTCAACCTTGATAGCAATGGTCCCAATCATAATAGTTTCAAATTTTTCTCTTGGTATGGGACAATATATTTCTCCAACTTGAATGCCTTCAACATGTTCAATTGAATTCAAACCATCGGTCCTTTCAATCTTCTTGGGGAAATAGACAATATGTTCCTTGTCATTAACATTGAAGGTCACCTTTCCTTGATTGCAATTAATAACAGCTTCTGCAGTATTAAGAAAAGGTCTCCCAACAATAATAGACATATTATCATCTTCGGGCATTTCAAGCACAACAAAATTAGTTAATATCAAGAAATTGTGAGCCACCTGAACAGGTACATCCTCACATATACCCACAGGAATGGTGGTAGACTTATCAGCCATTTGCAAAGATATATCAGTTGGTATTAATTTTTCAAGTTGAAGCCTCTTATAGAGAGAGAAAGGCATAACACTAACTCCAGCTCTCAAATCACACAAAGCAGTTCTAACATAACTGCTCTTAATAGAGCAAGGTATAGTTGGAATCCCAAGGTCTCCAAGTTTCTTAGGAACCTCACCATTGAAGGAATAATTAGCAAGCAAAGTAGAAATTTCTTCATTAGGGATCTTCCTTTTATTGGAGACAATGTCCTTCATATACTTTGAGTAAGGAGGCAATTTAATAGCATCAGTCAAAGGAATTTGCAAGAATAAAGGCTTCATCCACTCACAAAACTTATTATAGTGTTCATCTTCCTTTGACTTGTGTTTCTTATCAGGGAAAGGCATAGGTTTTTGGACCCAAGGTTCTCTTTCACTACCATGTTTCTTATCCATAAAATCTTCTTTGGTGTATTTAGTATTCTTAGTGTAGTTTTCAGGTTCTTATTCAACTTTTTCTTCATTAGGAACAACATTTTCTTCATTACCACTTTCAGTTTCAGCATCAGAGATAGATATACTATTAGGATCTATAGTAGGTTCAGAGGGTTCTACAACAGTTTTATGTTTCTTTTTCCTTTTCTTACGTGTAGAACCACTATTTTTAGCTTGTTGAGAATCCTGCTCAATTCTTTTGGGATGCCCCTCAGGATATAGAGGATCCTGGGTAGCAACACCACTTCTAGTTCTAATTTCATAAGCATGTTTTTCTTTAGCAGCATTAACTAGCAAATCGTTTTACACTTTAACGAGTTGATCTATTTGAGTTTGAACCATTTGAAAGTGTTTAACAATCATTTTAACATCATTAGATGTTCTTTCCACAATATCTTTCAACTCAACAATAGCTCTAGTGTGTTCCATTAGATGATTTTGCACTCTTTTATTAAAGTTATCTTGCTTAACAATAAAGATATCAAATTCTTCTAAGCATTGATCAGGAGGTTTAGAGTAAGGGATATCACCTTCATCAAAGTGCTGGAGAGAGTGTACCTCAATAGTGAGTGAGTAGGGAATAGGCTTACATAATTCTTCTATAGGAGGTAAATTCTTGACATCTGCAGCTTTAATTCCCTTCTCCTTAAGACATTTCTTAGCTTCCTTCATCACTTCATCATTTAATTCAATAACTCCCCTCTTCTTTGATCTTGGAATAGGCACAGGAATAGATGGTTCAGGTACAATTACTTCAGGTATAGCTTGTTTAGGAGGAGTCCAGTCTTCATAATTCTTGCTTATTTTAGCCATTAATTCCTCAGCTTCCTTAGGAGTCCTATTCCTGAAAACACAATCAGCACAACTATCTAGGTATGTCCTAGATTCCTCGGTTATTCCATTAAAAAATATATCAAGAAGCTCATTCTTAGGTAATGGACTTCCAGCCTATGCATGAATCAAAGCACAAAACCTTGCCCAAGATCCGGGCAATACCTCTTTTTCTCCCTGTTTAAAATCAAAAAGTTCCTGCAAAATAGCATGTCTGGCACTAGGAGGAAAATATTTCTGCAGGAAAGTACTAATCAAGCACTCAGGACTATCAATAGATCAAGGAGGTAAATTACTAAACCAAGTTTTAGCTTCTCCTTTCAGTGAAAAGGGAAAAATCTTAGCAACAAAGTAAGTACGCATCTTAATATCATCAGAAAACAAGCCACTCATGGTAGAAAGTTCATTCATATGTGCTACCTTACTTTAATTCTTAGTCCCACAAAAAGGTTCTTTCTCGACAATAGCTATGTAAGATAGATCGAGAGAGAAATCATAATCGTCATCTATAATGTTTATGGGAGAAGCAGCAAACTTAGCATCAGGAGACAATTTGGGTCTAATAGTACGCCTCTCAAGGAGACTCTTAGCAGCGCTCCTATCATGGGTGCTTTTACATTCTTTAATAAACCAATCGGTCATCTCAACATAACCATCTTCAATATCATAACTCTCACTAGACTCAGGTGATCAAACAGGTGTGGTAGTGTCTTCATTAGGAGTTTCGGTATTTCCAGCTATAGTTCTAGCAATCGTGTCATCTAGGAAAGGACCTAATGAACCACTCTTATCAAGCACAGTAGAAGCAGCATCAGAAGTTTCAGATTCAGTAGTAGTAGCAGTGTGTGTAGCATGTGTATGTGGTGGTGTAAGGAACTTACTCAAAACAGACGGTGAATCAAGAGTAATAGAGGTGTTCATAACCGTACCTCTTCTTGTAGTGGATGGTAAAATAGGAACCTTGCCATCATGAGACTTACCCATGATGGATGGATAGCAGCGAGCAATAGAGAATCCAAGTGAACTTAATAAATAAAGCTATGCTCCCCGGCAACAGCGCCAGAAAATAGTCTTGATGACCCACAAGAATAGGCGGTGTATCGCATTATTTTCGAGGGAAGTGAAACCCAATTTATTGATTCGACACAAGGGGAGCCAAAGAATATTTATAAGCCTTAACAACTGAGTTGTCAATTCAGCTGCACCTAGAAACAATCTTGCTCACAAAGTTTATCAAGAGTAACAGTTTTGTAGTAGGAATAGTAAAGTAATGAGTAGTAAAGCAAAGACATGAGTAACAAAAGCAAGAACAAAGGGATTCGAGTGTGGTAGGCATAGGGATGGATGGACGGCGTTGCATGGACAAGACAATTCACATAACAATCAGAACATAGGACAATTGCAGATAAATAAGATAAAGCATCCAAGTACTAGACAATCCTAGGCATGTGTTCCATATATAGTCATATGTGCTTGCAATGAGAACTTGCACAACATCTTTTGTCCTGCCAGCCCGTTTGCAGCGGGGCCTCTAGGGAACTACTGGCAATTAAGGTGCTCCTTTTAATAGAGCACCGGAGCAAAGCATTAACACTCCATGAACACATGTGATCCTCACATCAAAGCCATTCCCTTCCGGTTATCCCGATTTCTGTCACTTCGGGGCCATAGGTTCCGGACGACAACATGTGTATACAACTTGCAGATAAGACCAAAAACAATACTATCATAATGAATCAATAACATGTTCAGATCTGAAATCATGGCACTCGGGCCCTAGTGACAAGCATTAAGCACAACAAGTCGCAACAAAGTCATAAAGCACTAATAAAAGATACTAGGCACCATGCCCTAACAATCTGATGCCATTACATGAACGATCTCATCCAATCCCTACCATCCCCATAGCCTACAGCGGGGGATTACTCACTCATAGATGGGGGAAACATGGATGGTCGATGGAGAAGCGATGGTGATGATGATGACGATGATCTCCTCCAATTCCCCGTCCCGGCAGGGTGCCAGAACGGAGTTTTTGGTGCTGTTTCGTGGAATCTGGCGGTGGCGGTAGAGTGGAACTCCTTTTGGAAAAACGTCGAACCCCCCGAAGTTTTTAGGTCAGAAGGCTCCTTATAGGCGAAGAGAGAGGCCGAGGGGGTGCCTGGGGGGCCCACACCACCCCCTGGCGCGGCCTGGCCTGGCCCGCGCCACCAAGTGGTGTGGCCACCCCCTGGCTATTCTCCGTCTCATATTCTGGCTCTTAGAGTCTTCGGGTGAAATAGGATTTTTCGCATATTTTACGGGATTTTTCCTGATAGTTGATTTTCTGCACCAAAAGTAGACACCAAGGCAATTCTGCTGAAAACAGCGTCAGTCCGCATAAGTTGCATCCAAATCACACAAGTATAGAGGAGAAACAATACCAAAAGTGTTCAGGAAAGTAGATACGTTTTGGACGTATCAAAGGTTTAGGTAGAATGTGATCCATAGTGCAAAATTCAGTACTCCTAACAGGAACACAATCAAGAATATCTTTATATGGTGCATGATACTTGTTCCATCCCTTTTTCGGAATTTCAATATGAGAAGCAAAAGCCTTAAAACAATTTGTAAGAACTTGAGAATCAAGACCATAAGCATTTTTAATATTTTGAAAGTCATCAGTTCCCATAAAAGATTCAATTCATTCATAATCATAATTTATACCTGACTTTCTTCCTTTGTCATTCTCCCATACTTCAACATTGTCTTGAATACAGTCTAGAAGATCCCATTTAGCTTCTTCTTCCATGCGTGTAAATGATCCAGCACAAGAAGCATCCAATAAATCCTTATCATGAAGAGAAAGCCTTGCATAAAAGTTATTAATAATAATATTATTGGGGAGCTCATGAATGGGACATTTGAGCATTAGTAACTTCAATCTCCCCCAAGCTTGAGCTGTACTCTCTCCATCAAGAGGCCAAAAGTTATATATTTGATTCCGATCTTTATGAATCTCACTAGGAGGATAAAATTTTGAATAAAAGAGAGGTACTATTTCCTCCCATTCAAAAGCTTGACCATTCTTCAGCAGCTTATACCATTCCTTAGCTCTTCCTTTCAGTGATAATGAGAATAACTTCTTCTTGACTTGATTTGTTGTAATACCTGCACACTTGAACAACCCGCATAATTCGTGTATAAAGAGCAAATGATCACCAGGATGGACAGTTCCATCTCCAACATAATAGTTATCCATAACACGATCAATAATTCTTGTAGGTATTTTAAAAGTATCATTCTCAGCAGGTAGTGGTGCATCTACTACCTTAGCAACGGTAGTAGCATTACGAAATAAGAAACTCAGCGAATTGTCCATATTGAAAATAAAGCAACTAACAGAAGTAAACAATACTCACAGTAGAAGTTTCATTTACCAGTTCCACTCTCCAATAGCGCTTCACTCCCCGCCAACGGTGCCAGAAAATAGTCTTGATGACCCACAAGTATTGTGAGTGTATCACAGTATTTTCGATAAGTAAGAGTGTCGAACCCAACGAGGAGCAGAAGGTGCTGGCGAGTGGCTAGGAGCAGGAATTCTCTGTAAATACTTAGCAAACGGATTTTTAGGGGTTTTTGATAATGCAGGTAAATAAAGTATGAGTAAATAAAAGACAATAAGAATAAATGCAGCAAGTGGCCCAATGCTTTCTTTAGCAAAGGACAAGCCGGTTGTATTAATTAAGATGACCAAATGTTCTTGAGGACGCATGGGAATATCGTCAAGTGCTTTCGCTTCACATAGTTGATTAATCTTCTTTAGTTTGCTAATGTTGTGTGGGTGAACCTGTGCTAATGTACCAACCTTCCTTGGACTAATACATACTTGTGATCATACCCCTTGCAAGCATCCGCAAGTACAAGAAAGTAATTAAGGTAGAAACCTAACTACAGCTTTAAACTCTAAGACCCTGACGTCCCTTGTGCAAAAGTTTCCTAACGGTGGTTCAGGTTTCTATCACTCCGGCAATCCCTACGATTAGTAGCCAAATACACAATGCATTCCCCTAGGCCCATAAAGGTGAAGTGTCATGTAGTCGACATTCACATGACACCACTAGAAGAAATACACCACAACTTAAATATCAAACCATTGAATCTTTCTCAACACAATTCCACTACTAACAAAATGACTTCTCCCATGTCCTCAAGAACAAAACGAACTACCCATAAGACATTATATGGATCATTATCAGAGATGAAATAATGATATGTAACAACCTGAACATAAACGATAATTCAATGGTTCCACTCAATAGCATCAACTACAAGGAGTAATCAACACTAGGAAAGTTTCCCATAAGAACTATGCAAGATTCAACCCAATTGTTACAGCGGTATGAATTGGTGATGATGGTGCTGGTGATGATAATGGTGGTGATGATGATGATTATCCCGATGAAGTCCAGCTTGATGGTGGGGTTTATGGCGACGATCTCCCCTCTCCGAGAAGGAATTCCCCTGGCAGAATTCTGTCTGCCAGAGAGATCTTTCTCTCTTGGTGTTTTTCGCCCTGCAGAGGCGGCGGAATCTTTCTGTGGTCGCTCCCCCAGTCTTAGGGTTTCGGGAGGATAATATACGCTAGAGGGGAGAGCTAGGAGGATGGGCGTGCCACCACCGGTGGCATGGCTCGATGGCTCAGCGCTGGTGGTGTGTGGGCCCCCTGTGGCCCATCTCCACTCCCCCTTCTGGCAACCTTCGTTTTTTGGAAAAATAGAATTTTCCATGTATTTTCTTGGATTTTTCTGATCTTCGTGAATTTTGCCTCCAAATAGCACCTTTTCCATCAGAATCCTGACTGCAGCTGTCCATGCTCCAAAAGTCATCAACCATGCAAAAACAAATGAAATAACATAAGTATCATCTCTTAATATGAAATATATCAATGAATAGCAGTAAATTATGATATAGAATAGTGATGCAAAATGGACATATCACCACTCGAGCACCTCGCTCTTATGAGACCTACCATTAGATCGGCCATTCGCAGTACTTCTTATCTTTATCTTGTCTCTTATCTCTTACAATACCATATATGCCACCAGTACATAGTGTAGGGATTAACTTATTTTGAACATTAACCATTGGATCTCAAGACTAGCAAATCCAAACATTGCTAACCATTGGATATTCTTTTCCATTCTTAGCATCTATAAAGATTCTATTGATGTCTTTAGCATGATGAACACTAGTATGCGCAAACCTCAAAACACACAGTACTTCATTACTCAGTTTTAGGGTCCTTGTGATAAATGCATGGACTTGGATGCAATTTTCATTTTTATGAGGTCCTTGATGTAAATTGTAATTCTACCCACCGTGTTAATTCTCAAGCACCTCACTCTTACGAGACCTTCCATAAGATCAGCCATTCGTAGTACTTCTTATCTTATCTTTTATCTTGTCTCATATCTCTTACAATACCATACCACTACATAGTGTAGGGCTTAACTTTGAACATATTAACCGTTGGATCAAAACTGGCAAATCCAAACATTGCTAACCGTTGGATCTTTTTTCCATTCTAAGCATCGAGAAAGATTTGATCTATTGATAGTCTTTAGCAGGATGAACACTAGTATGTGCAAACCTAAAAAACACAGTACTTCATTGCTCAGTGTTAGGGTCCTTGTGCTAAAATGCATGGACTTGGATGCAATTTTAATTTTTTTATGAGGTTCTTGATGTAACTTGTACTTCCACCGACCGTGTTAACTCTCAATAACCTTGCTTCTACAAGACCTACCATTAGATCGGCCATTCGCAGTACTTCTTATCGAGTCCCCGAGTGGACGTCGCTGTTGTTTTTCATTTCAAGATCTTGATCTTCTGACCTTGCATCTATGATAGGTCAAGGAGATCTGGTGGTGCAGACATTCGATGTCGCACAGTGCATGACGGCGGTGGTGAATGCGGCTACCGCCTCAGTGTTGTGCATACAGGCTGTCCTTTAGGGGATCTCCCCCACCGAGGTTATTGCTAGGGGATGACGGAAGTTTGGCACTACCTTGAGGAGGCGCCTGCTATCGTCGAGTGGATGGCATGATTGGCCTTCTAGTGCGGAACCGCCACCGCGCTGAGTCTTGGACACGTGCATTTCCCTGAGAACTTCTCCCTTGACGACGTCACTAGCGGGTACCCCTCGGTGACTAGCTTAGTGGAGATTGCGGAGGTGCTCAAGTTGACCGCCAAGGCCGCTCCATTCGTGGAGCGGGTACTAGTGATGGGTGATCTGCTGCCGTACCAGGAGATGGTGGTGGCGCCAGGTGACTCCGAGCCAAAACATCATGACCTGAAGTTGGAGCAGCCCTTCCGGTCATCACCTGCGAAGGAGTTGACGACGTACCCGGCGAATCCCTGGGAGCCTTTCATCTGGGTCAAGGGTGATGGCAGTGCTTCCTCATCAAAGTCTGCAGAGTGAAAAGGTTGCCCTAGGGGCATTTTGTTAGTCGTGGCGATTGGCCACTTATGTAATATATCTTGCTAATGGACAAAGTATGTTGTGACTGAATGAGAAATATCAATGGACTCGCATTTGCTTTGTGATTTCTGTTTGTCTTTATTTTTGGTTGTGCGAGTCCCCGAGTGCGTCCGCCCTTTAGTGGAGTTGACCTCGCGTATATGTATGTTGGTTTGTGTTAGGTTGTTAGATCCCAAGGGGTTGACCAGAGTCGACTCGTTGTGGCTCGTGGAGCCAGTCGCTTGGCGATCCCAAGGGGTGCTTTGTACTTGCTGTGGTCCCGAACACGAACAGGGTCGGTTAGGCGAGTCCTTGAGCGTGGTCCTTAACCGTTCGAGTCGCATACCCAAGGTAGGCGAGGTCGTAATACGTTTTTTGTAATGTGTCACTCCTCCTGCCTTGGAAAGGCAGTCGCGTGGCGAGTCCGAGGCAGGCTCTCATACTTGGTGCGTTCCCGAGCCGCCTGAGGGCCGTTTTTGGCGAGTCCCCGAGCGTGGTACTTGACCGTTTGAGTCTCTATGCATGGGGATGGGGAGGACAGGTCGCTTTGAGAAGCGTGTTCGGTCGTCTTGGCCTAGCTGGCCAGTCAGGCGGGGCGACTCCGACGGTGGCTCCGGGGTAGTGTTTTCGTCGATGGCGCCAGACCCAAATATTTTCGGTGACCTTGAGCCGCACTACTTAGCCATGTCGGTTACTCGACCAAGGGTTGACTTCTGTAGGTTAGCGTTTTTCTAAGTTTACGAGTGCGATTGGCACAAGTAGATACAATTTGTGTGATCCAAATTTATTTCATCATATAGTAGGTGAGTACAATTTTTAGTTCTATGTATAGAAATTTCGGAGGAGATTTACATTCCATGGTCATCCTACGTCAAGTTGGCTGTCACCTCGTATATCGATGAGGTAGTAGGCGTCATTGCCAAGGACTCGCCCTATAGCGAATGGTTCCTCCCATGGGGGAGAGAGATTGTGCATGCCCTTCTTGTCCTGGATGAGTCATAGGACGAGGTCGCCTTCCTGGAAGGTGCGAGTCCGGACCCGGTGACTATGATAGTGGCGGAGTCCCTGCTGGTAGATGGCCGTGCGAGAGCGAGCTCGGTCACGGGATTCATCGAGCTGGTCGACCCCGTCTTGGCAGGCAATCTTGTTGACTGCCTCCGTATAGTTGACGACGTGAGGCGAGTCGTGTTCCAGGTTGGTCGGCATGACGGCTTAAACACCGTACACCAAGAAGAAGGATGTAAACCCTGATAAGCGGTTAACAGAGGTGCGAATGCCCCATAGCACGGAGGGGAGCTCTTTGACCCAGCATCCAGGAGTCCGCTCGAGGGGGGTCTATAGTCGTGGCTTGAGGCCATGGAGGACACTTTGGTTGGCGTGCTCTGCTTGGCCATTCGACTCCGAGTGGGCGATAGAGGCGAGATCGAGTCGTATGCCATGCTCCTCACAGATGTCAGCCATGGCGCCCTTGGCAAAGTTAGTGTCGTTATCCGTGATGATGTTGTGCAGGTAGTCGTACCAGTAGATTAACTCATGGAGGAACTTGGTGGCGGTCTTGCCATCACACTTCTTGATTGGCTTCGCCTAGACCCACTTGGTGAATTTGTCGACGGCGACCAGGAGGTGGATGTAGCCTGATGGAGCTTTCTTGAACCGGCCCACCATGTCGATGCCCCATACAGCGAATGGCCAAGTAATGGGGATGGTCTTGAGGGTCGAACCAAGGATGTGCGTCTGGTTGGCGTACTTCTAGCACCCGACGCATCGTTGGACGATGTCGGTGGCGTCGGCGTGTGCAGTGAGCCAGTAGAAGCCGTGGCGCATGGCTTTGCCGACTAGCGACCGGGCACCTATGTGGTGGCCGAAGTCGCCAGCGTGGATGTCCTAGAGGATCTTGCGTCCTTCTTCTGGCTGCACGCAGCGCTAGAACACGCTGGTCACGCTACATTTGTGGAGCTCGTCGTTGATGATGATGAAGGATTTGTAGTGGTGCACGATCATCCACGCCTCTATCTTGTCCGTGGGCAGGATCTTGTGCTTGAGGTAGGCGACACGGTGTAGTCCATTCGCTGGGCTCCATGATCACAACGACCAGAGAGGGCTCGGGCTGCAGTGGTATCCCAATGTCGATCTCCTTCGGGGAGAGACCAAGGGCTTGTCGATGATGTCGAGGAAGATGCCTGGAGGTGGTTTTTGGCGAGTCGACTCGATGCGGGAGAGTGCGTCGGCCCCTTCGTTCTTGTGGCGATCGATCTGTTCAACGGAGTAGCCGGTGAAGTAGCCCCCTAGTTGGTCCACCGCTTGGTGGTAAGCTATCATGTTGGGGGAGACTGCGAAACAGGTGCCGGCGAGTTGCACGGCGATGAGGTCAGAGTCGACGTAACACTTGAGGCGATTGACGTTCATCTCCTTGGTGGCCCGCATGTCGTGGAGGAGGGTCTCGTACTCTGCCATGTTATTGGCGCATGGCGTGAAGTTGAGTTGTAGCACGTATCGGAGCATGTCGCCCTTGGGTAGGTGAGCACGATTCCTGCTCCGGCCCAATTGGAGTTTTTGGAGCCGTCGAAATGGAGGTGGCAATAATGGAGGTAGGCAGCATCTCCAGTTGCTACGCTTCTTCCCAGTCGACGAGGAAATCAGCAAGGGTCTGCGACTTGATCGACTTGCGTGGCTCGTACTTGATGTTGTGGATGCCGATTTCGATGGCCCACTTGGCGACTCGCCCAGTCACCTCGAGATTGCGGATAATGTCCTACAGCGGCACGGAGGAGACGACCGTGATGGGGTGCTCCTGGAAGTAGTGTGGGAGCCATCGTTGGGCTCTGAATACCGCGTACACCAGCTTCTCGTACTTCGGGTAGCGCTGCCTTGAGTCCGTTAGGACCTCGCTGATGTAGTAGACCGGGTGTTATATCGGGCGCTCCTTGCCCTCCCCCAGTCGCTCGACGACCATCACGGCACTGACGACTCGAGTGGAGGCCATGACGTAGACGATCATTGGCTATTTGTTGACTGGGGCGAGGAGTAGCTGTCAACACCCGAATTTTTAATCCCAGATGCCTGTTATGCCATACATCGCAATCCCAGGATTATCATTTTTGCGAGACATAACAGATTGGATATCACAGTACATCATCCATTACAAACCATAATAAGGTCTTACACAAATAAAGGATCTCATGATCCAGTCTTAATGCAAACAAGCAACGGAATAATAAGCATAGTAGTGGGCTCCATCTTCAGTATCACAGGCAATGCTGACGATGGGAGATGATCCTAGTTGTCGTAGACGTCCTGTCGTCCATCTTCCTATAGTCCTCCTCATAGTCTGGCCACGGGAATAGCCAGGGACTAAGCCATGAGTACTCTTTAAGTACTCACAAACTATCACTAACAAGTAAGGTAGTTCTAGTAGGAATCCTAAGCTCTAAGTTTATTTGCAAAAAGGCAGATTTATCTAAACTGAGTTCAAAAGTAAAGAAAACTAAGTAAAGGTTCTAAATCACTTTAAGTTGGGAACCTAGTTTTCATAGTCACAACTCTGTTGTGGTTAAGCCAAAATCATAGTTCACTTCACAAGTCATTTTGAAAACACCTGACGATGGAATAGTATGGCCACTCCAACTGTCCATGACCGCGGACGCGGCTATTCAAATAGTTTGACACTCTGCAGAGATGGTACACTTTCACCACAAAATTCGATACATCCGTCAGGGATAACCCTGAATCATCATACTTAGTATGTGGATAATCAATCATAACCTTTCCTTTACACACTAGTATAGCCACCTTCCCTATGAGCTTGGCCTCCCAGCCATGGCCATCTGCCATCCTGGGCACTGCATAGGTGGACATCATCAAGAGGTAGCCTCATCTCAAACCTCTTCCGCGAGGGAACCCATACTAATGCACATAAACTTCTGGCTAAGCCTTACCCAATTCAGGTATTGTGGTTGTACGGTAAAATTGGAATTGTATCGCATCCGAACCCAACCATCAATTTTTATAAAGGGCTAAGGCTCATGCCTCAACATTTGCATCACCAAATCCATTTGTGTTTCTCAACACATCTCAAAACATTTCAATAGAATGACTCATCATTCCAAGGTTTTCATAATCATTTTCACCAAGTATTCCCATCTAAAGTGATCAAGTTTTATGCTTAGCACTAGCCACTAAGTTAAGAGTGTTCACTAATCAGCGATGCTAATCTCAATCTCATGCCATGGAATGACATCTAGTATAGGCCTAGTTTTATACTCTTTATGCTATCTATACTACTTTCCAATAAAAAGTAAAACTTGGGATTTGTATAAGTCAAAGTATATAACCAAAGAATGCCTAATGCATCTTGATTGGGTTAAAGCTTGCATGGTTAACTTGTAGTGTTAGGCTTGCCTTAATTTGTGCAGTGATTGAAGTTTTCCTCCTCTTCTTCGGGGTACAACTCTTCCTCCTTGTATCCTTGGTCGGTACTATTGTCTATAAAGGAATACGGGGTACACAATCACCAAACAATACTTAAATACTTCTATTTAGCAAACTAAGGCTCACACTTGATGATCTAGCATAATCACAATCATCACATGCAATAATGACCTAGTTTTATTTATCTTATTTGAGAAAAGTAATTTCTACTCATTGAAATTAATTAAGATTTAATATTTTCCAACTAAAATATGGGATCATGTGAACACATGTCATCATCACATATTCTAATACATGGGAATGTGATTTAAAGGGTTGGTCACATTTTATAAAGTTTAAGATTAACATTTAATAGATTTAAAGTGACTAGAAATACCCTAATACCATTCTTTTGGTACTAGTCCAATGTCACTGCATGTAAACCTAGATATTTTTACATATTCAGATAGATATTATCAAATGTGATTTTTGAGAGTTGGAATCAACTCAAAAGATATTATGGTTGATTTTTGAAAAATGTTTGAAGTTGCAAACATCTCTAACTTATTATTTTTTCTATAGAATATCTCTAACTCCAATTGATTCAAATCCAACGGGCCTGGATAGATATTTTAATTACCTTTCTAGAAAAATTTGAATCATGCAATTTGGTTAAGGGAAACTCTCTAAATTGATTTTTGAATATGGGGACAGAATAGGGTTTTAGCTAAAAAGGAAAATCATTATTTGAATTTTCAGGCCTGAGCGGGAAAGCTAAACGGGCCGGTCCAGCTGCACTGCACAACGCAACGGGCTGCTGACAGGCGGGGTGCACCAGTCAGCAACTATTCTAACGCGAAACGGTATAGGCTAATCTAGACCGTGTGATCAAATTCTAATCTAACGGCCGAGCGTCATCATCGACGACGAATAGCTCCGGCAAGAAATTAACCTAGCGCGGAGGTGGGGCGGCGTGGTTTGGTCGGGAGCGTGCGACGCTCCGCGCGGGGGGCAGAGGTGTTTGCGGTGACGTGTGGCAGTTGCGGGTCGCGCGGCGGCGAACGGAGGTGTCTACTGGGTGAGGTGATCATGGCGAGGCTGTGGGTGAACGGTGAGGTCAAGGCACGAGCTGGGTGAGCTGGTCGGGCACGACGCACTGGCGCGCTTGGACATGGCACAGAGAGGCGATGCTCGGCGTAGCTAGGGTGGTCCATGGCTCGGCTAGGGTCGTGGCCTGGACAGGGCGTGGCTGTAGAGTGCGGCGCACCTCCTGGACATCCTGAATGGGTGCGGGGCGGTCTGCTGCAAGCTGGCCGTGGTCGGCCAACGATGACCAAATTCGGGCAGCGCTCCACTGTGCTCCACGGTGAAGGGGGGATTGGTCTGGCGCTGGGTTAGGCTCAACAGAGACAGGGGGTTAAAGAGGGGACCAAATGGTCGATGATCACTGTGCAAAACAGTGAAGTTAGGCCAGGGATTAATTTGTGTCATTAGGGTGTTTGATGAAATGGCCGCATGAAACAAAGTTTGGAATTTTTGAGTCAAATTTTTTGAGTGGTTTGATCTTAAGCTTGAGAGTCTATGTTTGCTTAGAGAGGTCAAGGGGAATTGATTTGATAGGTTTTTGAAAAGGTGGGATCTTGTCATATGAAATAGATTCAATTTTTAACTGCCCATTAAATTGATTTGCTAGATGTTTTTGTAAGTTTGTAAAGTGGGCCTTGATACACTTTTACTTGGTCTAGCAAGGGGTGAAAAGAATTAGAATTGTTTGTGTTAGAATTTCTCTTCTAGGAACACCTAAAGTGGCCTAGTGGTTGATTTTGCTCAAAATGACCATTTGCTTTATTTATTCTTATTAGATTTCTTTTTCTTTTGATTTTGTTTGTAATTGGTCTAGATGATGTAGCATTCATCTTAAAACCATTTCAGATCATTTAGAACAATCAAGCATGGCATATACACTCAATTCTATACTAATGCAAACACACATACATTAATATTCATTTTATTAATAAAAAGTTTTTGTTAACCCCAAATTGGGTGATTAGCACTTTATAAACTTGATTATAAGTTTTGGGGTGTTACAAACCTTCCTTCCTTAAACAAAATCTCGTCCTGAGATTTAAGAAAAACTAGGAACTAAAGAGATCTAGAAACTCAGTCCTAATGTAATCTTCTCGCTCCCAAGTAGCTTCTGCTTCGTTATGGTTGCTCCATTGGATCTTGAGAAACTTGATACTCCGAGTCCTAGTGGTTCTGAAAGCTTCTTCCAAGATACGAATGGGCACTTCACGATACGTCGGATCCTTGTTGATATCTATGGCTTGATGATCGATGTTCTTGAAAACTTCGGTCTTCTCCGGAACTTCTAGGCATTTGCGAAGTAACGAGATATGAAACACATTATGGATGGATGACATCTCCTCTGGCAGTTCCAGTTGATATGATGCTTCTCCTGGGCGATTCAGAATCTTGAAGGGTCCAATATATCTGGGGGCTAACTTTCCTTTCAGCTGAAAACGCTACATTCCTTTCAACAGCGAAACTTTGAGATACATAAAATCTCCGACATTGAAGGTCAGGTCTCTACGTCTCTTGTCAGCATAACTCTTCTGTCTGGATTGGGCGGTCTTGAGGTGCTCACGGACTTTGTGAACCTTTTCTTTGGCTTCTCATAGGATGTCGGGTCCGAAAATCTGACTCTCTCCTACTTGCGACCAATTCAAGGGGGTACGGCACTTCCTTCCATATAGAAATTCAAATGGGGCCATTTGCAAACTGGCTTGATAATTGTTTTTGTATGAGAATTCTGTGAAAGGCAGACAATCTTCCCATTTTGATCCATATTCTAGCACAAAAGATCTCAACATATCTTCTAAGATTTGGTTGACTCTTTCAGTCTGTCCATCGGTCTGAGGGTGATAAGTTGTGCTGAAATTCAGCTTGGTGTCTAATCCTTCTTGAACTTTCTGCCAAAATCTTGAGGTAAACTGGGTTCCTCGATACGATACTATGGTCTTGGGGGTTCCATGCAAACTGATGATTCTAGCGATGTACAGCTCTGCTAGCTTCGAACTCTGGTAGGTTGTCTTGACGGGTATAAAATGGGCTACCTTGGACAGTCTATCAACTATGACCCAAATAGAGTCATTTCCCCTACTAGAAGTAGGCAAACCGGTGATAAAGTCCATTCCAACAGAATCCCATTTCCATTCCAGAATCTGGAACGGTTGCAACAGTCCTCCAGGTCTCTAATGTTCTGCCTTGACTCTCTGACAGATATCACACTTGGCTATGTAGCTTCCGATTTCTCTCTTCATCTTGTGCCACCAAAATTGCTCCTTCAAATATTGATACATCTTTGTTCCTCCGGGGTGGATAGAATAAAGAGTATCATGAGCTTCCTACATGATAACTTGCTTCAGCTCCGAATCTGCTGGCACACAGATATGTCCTTTGTACCACAAAAATCTTTCTTCATCTTTGGTGAATCCAGGTACCTTCCCTGTAGCAATACGATGTTTGATTCCATCGATACTTGCATTTCCCTTATGTGCTTCTTTGATTTGGCTAATCAAAAGTGGGTTGAAGTTCAATGCTAGCTAAAAATCCTTTGCTAACTAGCCCCGTTCTAAACTGCTCCAACTCTTCATGCAAACTTGGTTGGGCTTCTTTGATCATGGTGTTTAACCTACACGGCAATCTGCTAAGAGCATCTGCTACCACATTGGCTTTGCCGGGGTGATAGTGAATGTCAAGGTCATAATCCTTGATTAACTCTATCCATCTCCTTTGCCTCATATTCAGCTCCTTCTGAGTGAAAATATACTTCAGACTCTTATGATCTGAATAAATCTCACAGCGGTTACCCATAAGGTAATGACGCCATGTCTTCAAAGCTAAAACTACGGCTGCTAGTTGAAGATCATGGGTACGGTAGTTTTGCTCATGCTGCTTCAGTTGTCGGGATAGATACGCTATGACTCTGCCTTCTTGCATCAACACACATCCGAGACCAATCTTGGATGCATCACAACACACATCAAAAGGCTGCTTAATATCTGGCATAATCAGAATTGGGGCTGAAATTAATCTCTTCTTGAGCTCTTGAAAAGTTGCTTCACATTTGTCATTCCATTCCTACTTCTTATCTTTCTTCAACAATTGGGTCATCAGTCTCGTGATGCTCGAAAATCCTTCAACAAACTTGCGGTAGAATCCCGCTAATCCGAGAAATGTGTGGACTTGGGTTTGAGTGGTTGGGGCTTCCCATTCTTCAACATCTTTTAACTTGGTGGATCAACAGCGACTCCTCTTGCCGACACAATATGTCCGAGGAATCCTACTTCCTTCAACCAGAATTCACATTTACTAAACTTGGCGTACAACTGATGCTCTCTAAGGATTTCAAGGATGGTTCTCAGATGTTGCTCATGGTATTCTTATGACTTGGAAAAGATTAGAATATCGTCGATAAAAACAGCGACAAACTTATCTAGAAAGTTCATAAAAATCTTATTCATGAGATTCATGAAATAAGCGGGGGCATTGGTTAATCCAAAAGACATGACCGTATACTCATACAATCCATATCTGGTGGTAAAGGCGGTCTTTGGAATATCCGTTGCACGAATCTTGAGTTGGTGATAAACAGTCCTAAGATCAATCTTAGAAAACACTCTGGCACCAGTCAACTGATCAAACAGATCCTCAATCTTGGGCAGTGGGTACTTGTTCTTGATGGTGACATCATTCAGCTTCCTGTAGTCCGTACACAAACGGTTACCTCCATCCTTCTTATCAACAAACAGAACGGGCGATCTCCATGGTGATGCGCTTGGTTGAATCAGACCTTTCTCTAGCATAGCATCAAGTTGCTTCTTCAGCTCCACTAATTCAGATGGGTTCATACTATAAGGTCTCTAAGCTATGGGTCCACTTCTAGGAATTAGTTCAATAATGAACTCGATATCTCGATCTAGGGGGCATACCGGGCAATTCATCTAGGAATACGTCGGGGTATTCACAGACTATTCTGACCTGGTCTATGGTTGGTTGGGCTAGAGTCTTGTTGCATTTGAATTGACGGGGCAAGGTCTCAGATACATGCTCTACTGATACTCCAGAGCTACTAGTCGATCAATCCTTTATGGTTATAGCTTTCTTGGCACAGTCGATCAATCCTTTATGTTTCGACATCCAATCCATTCCTAATACTACCTCCAAACGTTTGGTTCCAAGTATTATTAAATTGGCATAAAAATCTATCCCATGGATTCTGATAGGTACAACCTCGCAAATTTTTCTAGCTTTGGTGGTTGAACCAGGTATTTGAACTATCATAACATGCTTCATTTTTGTTGGTTAAATCTTACTAGTGCATGCAAATTCTCCTGTAACAAACAAGTGCGATGCTCCAGAATCAAACAACACTCTTGCAAGTACGGAGTTAACAGAAAACATACCCAGCACGACATCGGGCGCTTCTTGAGCTTCTTCAGCATTCATTTGGAACAGACGACCGTTGCGGTTAAGCGAATTCCTTGGGGCAAATCTTCTTCCAGGCTGAATACGGTGCTGCTGCTGAGCTGGGGCATTCACATTGGTGATGGCTACAAGCTTCTTGGGACACTCGTTGGAGTAGTGACCCTTGACTCCACATTCAAAGCAAGTAATCTGGGACTTGTCTTTGGCTGCAACAGGCATGGCATTGCTTCCAGTCCTTGGGGCAGTATTGTTGTTGTTGTTGTTGTTGTTGTTGGACTTGGGTGGTGCACGGTTGAAATTTTTGGAGTTGACGGGGTTGTTGTTGTGGTTTCCTCTAGACTTCAGGTTTCCTCCGCTATGATTGGGGTATCTTGGACAAGACATCAGGGGTCTATTGTTTCTTGGGGCATGTCCTGCAGACGGGTTGGGGCGATACTTCTGGGTATTGTGGGACCCAGTCTGGTGCATCATTCTGCGCTTGCGGTTGTCATTGGCTTGGTTGATCTTCCCTTCCATCTGGATGGCAGAGTCTACTAGCTCTTCTAGGTCTTCAAAACGGATGTTGACTAACACAGTCCGCATTTCATCATGCAATCCATTCAGGAACCTTTCCTTCTTCTTAGCTTCAGTGTTGATCTCATTAGGGGCATACCTAGCTAGGGACAGAAATTTGTCACGGTATTCAACTACTGTCATCCTTCCTTGCTTCAGTTCCCTGAACTCATCTCTCATTCTGGTGACCAAACCTTGTGGCACATGGGTGTGGCTGAACTTGATCTTGGAAGCTTCCCAAGTCATCACTTGACCGTGGTTCATAGTATGGGTGCTATTCCACCAGGTTCTTGCATCTCCAGCCAGATAGTCGGTGGCAAATAGTACCTTATCATTGGCGTCAACTCCTGTGACTTCCAGATTGTTTTTGATGGTTTGTAGCCAGTCATCAGCATCTAAGGGATCCTTAGATTTGTTAAAGATAGGGGGATTGGTATTCTGAAAGTTCTTAAGCTTACATCCATGATGATCCTGATTTCCATGGCCTTGATTATTGTGGGCCATCTGAGCTATCTGTTGAAGGGTGGCTAGGTTGGCTTGGCGCTCGGCTCTACTGGCTTCACGGTCAGAAACTAGCATTTGCAGAATCTACAACATCGGGTCCTGTGATGAGCTGCTTCCTCCGGGGTTTCCACGAGTCATCTGAAGATTGCGATAGATAATGAGGTAAGAGGGAAAGTTCTAAGGTTCATGGTTTTGTTTCAAAAGTTTTAAACTTTGAGTTTGAACTCAGGGTTTTGCAAACCAACTTCTTCTCATTCATTCAAGCACACAATACAAACACACACCACAACACAATGGAAAAATAGATGGTTTTAAGAACCATTCTGTGAAATAAGATACAGTGGGACCGGTACAACTCCTTCCTACGGTAGTGATCAAGTGCATCTACTCCTCATCAATGAAGTCAGAATCATCATCATCGGTGTAGAAATCCATGGCATCATCCTCCAGGTAGTCATTGTCATCACTAAGGTACGAGTGAAGATCTCCCTGGATGTCTTCACCTTCTTCATCTTCCTTTGCTTCAAGTTGGACTTCTGTAGCATCCCAATTGTCTAACAATTGTAATGCTACTTGGTCTAGTAATATAATGGCTACTTCGAATATATAATTGTTGCATCATCATTATATCATGCTCATGTCATCATGCCTCCTTGCATTTGAGCATCATATAAAACCCTTTTCCATTTGGTTCTTATCTCATGTGCATTATTAATTGTATTTGCCTCTTGATATTGTATTTGGTTGTTGATATATTGTTTAATGCCCAAGTTGAGTTGGGGGCATATCTTTTATTTAACTCCACCACCTTTCTTGTCATCACCCCATCATTCCACCATTCCACCATATATGAGCTTTGCAATTTATTTGGTTTTACCTCTAGCTCATGTGGGTTGGGATGGATCCAATTCTTGCCACATGCTCTCATCTTGGCATCATTTTGTTTTCACATTATTGATATATGAGAGCCACATGGCCACCTTTGCATGCCTTGTGGGTGGAACCCTATTTCTAGCTCCCATATGTGTTGTTTTGGGGTTATCATCATGTTGGGATATTTTGTGGACTTATTAACTACCTAGTGGCCCATACACACTAGCATGTCCCATTTTATTCCAAACATGGCCATCTCCAACTACTCCACATGGGGCATCATTTCATTTCTTTTGCTTGGCTTTATTCCACCTTTGGAAATGCAAATGAACAATGCCATGTTTAATATTATTCTTTTCACAAGAATAGCATGGCATTAAAATTAGTTTGCATGGGCCATGCAAGTACCACCTTTTGCTTGTCCTTTGGTTTTTATTTGATTTTGAGTGGATCATCTCTATCTCTCTCTCTAACCCTAAACCATTCACCACATCCCTCTCTTTTCTTGCCTTGATCATGTTGGTGCTTGGCATGTGCTTGGCTTGATCTTGACAAAAACAACCCTAGCTACCTTTTCACTCATCTCTCTTAGCCCTCATCTCTCCTCTCTCTTGCCACCCTCTCTAACCCCACTCCTACCTAAACAAAACCCTACCCGAGCCATACCCTCCCCCTCTCTCTAAACCCTAGCTACCCTACCCCCTCTCTCTCGGCCTCTCTCTTCTCTTCCTAGCTGGCCCCACCTGGCCACCCTCTCCCCCTGGACCCACCGAGCTACCCCCACATCAAGCCCTACCCGAGCCATACCCCCTAGCAAACCATAACTCCAACCCTATCTAGCCGAGCCTCCCCTCTCCTCCTTTCTCCTCTCTCTCTGCCTGGTGTGCCCCACCCCGACCCTGGCCTGCCCCACCTGGATGCCCCCATCTACCTGCCCCTCGCCCTGCCCTGCCTCCTGCCCGACCAGAGCACGTGAGGAGAGGTAGAGAAAAGGTGGCCGAGCCACCTTTTCATCCACCCACTCCCCCACGGCAGCCTCTCCCTCCCTCTGCTTATCTCCTGCCTCTCTGCCTCGCCAGACCATCCCCAGATCCACCCCAAGGACGCCCTGCTCCCTCCCCTCTCTCCTCCACCACCGTCTACCCCCTCGCCGGAAAACCCTCGGCCTCCACCGCCCTTACTCAAACCAGCCGGCGGCGTGACGCGCTAGGTGTCGAGGAAGATCGAGGAGGCTCCCCTGCAACGTCCGATGAGCGCCCGTGAAGGAGGAGTACGGAACCACCAGTAGGCGCTGCGCAAGCGAAACCCTAGCTCCGGTCCGTCTGCGCCGTCGTCGATCGCCAGCGCCCCGACCCGATCCTACACCACCGGCACACTCTCGGTGAGCCCCTTAACCCCCTGGACACGCTCCGCCTCGCCGTCGTTGCCTGCACGCGCCGGACAATTCGACGAACGGCCTCTGTGCGCCGGCGTCGCGTTCGTTCTCCTCGCCGTAGCGTCGCTTAGCCCTCATCTAGCCGCGCAGCCGTACCCTAGCAACTCCCCTAGCCCTACCGCACTGGTTGCACCCCGCAGCGCGCACCCCCGCGTCCCAGGATCGAGCCCCGCTTCGCCCGCGCCGCGCATCGATCTGTCGATCGCGGCAGAGAAGAGGAACAGTGGGTCCGAGTCGTCCTTTTTGCGTATAACCCCCACACCTTTTTCTGCATCAACCCGCGCTCCCGCGTGGCCCACCGTCAGCCTCCCGTGGCGTTTTGCAAAAAGGATCCCGTAGTTTCGTAAACCTCAACCCGCAGTCCCCCTGAGCCACGTGGTCAGCCCGCAACATCTCTTTGTCAAGTGGGCCTGCGAGCCAGCGGGTCCCACCTGTCATTCGCTCGAGCTAGAGCAGGCCGCGGTGTAAAACATTTACGTCTTGGCGTGCGTTCTTTGAGTCGTGGCGTGGCCCACCGTCGGCGTCGTGGCTGGCTTAATCTGAGTAACAAAAGTATTTCACATGTCTGTTTAAATTCAAATCTTTTTCAAATTAATACAAATTCAAATTTATTTTCTGTTTTTAAATATCTTTTAAAATATAAATCCAATTTAAACAAATAATATATGTTCTCAAATCAGAAAAATGTGAGGATTTCAAATCTTCCATCCAAAACATATTTTTAACAATTAAAATTTCAAGTTGACTTAATTTACAATAAAATGCCCTTTTGTCTTAAACAATTAATAACTTTTGTTTTATAACTCCAACTTTAACAAATGATATGTATAAAATGATTAGCTCGACGAGACCTTTCTGTTTATGCATTCCATGGTTTGTTTTGAAGCATGCATCATATAAATATAAAGTATACAGAAACTAATATGAGGTTGAAATGTGATTAAAACCCAATAAAAATGTTTATTCTTGTATACTACACCTCACCCATGCCATGCTACTTTAATGCCATGCAAATTGTGCATCATTCATCATGGCATGATTGTTTGCTTGTCGCACTTTATTCATATGCTTGTGCACTTTATTTATGTTGGCCCTTGTTTGTTTGGTTCTTCTTCGAATAGGCATTTGGCGGGGGATATACCAAGAGAACCAGGAGCACTACCCAGATCCATCCTTTGCTTCAACTGAGCTGCCAGGCAAGCACTACCACATGCTTGCATACATATAGTACCTATTGCCTCCTTCTTATTCTTGCATCATTGAGTCGTGATTGCATTAAACTGATTCCCAAGTACTGCATATCCTTTACTTTTAAACCCCGAAGCTTGTTCCTCCATCCATGAGCCATTACTACAGGAGTTGATTGAGCCATGCAGTCGTAGAACGACATGTGTAGGGTATCTGAGTGTCGATGGAAACGAGGTACCTAAACAACTTAACTTTGAGTAGTAATGGGATAACTAATGAAAGTGGCATCGGTGAGCCATATTCGCTATTTGGTTTTCAGGCTCACTTGTGTCCCGTAAGACCCAGTACTTGATTCTGTTCCAAGAATATTAGCGCTATCCACATCCGGAGGCCTTATGGACCCCCACAGGCGAGCTTGATTCATTCTTATTTCTTGGGTCCAGTACTAGTTTGAGGTTTTATTTACTATCCTGTTCTTATGCCATGCTTTACTTCTTTATTTAAATTGTGCAGGTCTCACTTTGTCTTTGTTAGGAAAGCGGAGTGTTTTCGCGGTGTCGACAAGCCCAGTCACATTTTCGGGTTCCCAGTCGTTCACAGCCATTGACGCAAACCTTGAGTCCGTCTTGGAGTCAGCTAACTTTGTTGCGGGTAGCTTAATGGGGTGGCCCCCTGAAATATTTCTGAATCCTGTAATTGCTTTGTCGTGACTGCCTCGTTGGGTTTTGATTTGGTTTTTCCGAGGCATATCGAGTGTGTGTTGCTATTTGTGCACCCCTGCAGGGTAAAACTTTCTGAAAGCCGTGTCCGCGGTTATGGACGACTTGGAGCACAGTTTCTCGATCATAGACAAGAATAACTAAGTACCGCTTTAAAATTGACTAGACTAGGTACCTGATTAGTAAATAGTGCAACACTCATGGAATGGATAATAAAACTGCCAACGGATGGGGGTTGTTCGTTCGCTTCCTCGTCGGTAAGCGAGGAGGGGAATGGATCTGTTAAGATTACCGTTATAACTGTTATAACTGTTGTTATTAATTCACAAACGTCCGTCTATCTCTGGTTAGGCGGATGGTTAGCGAGTAACTATAGAATTGCTAGGGTTTATCTTTTGCTGCAATTGCGTCACCCCAGGTTGTGTCCCCTTTAGAGGCATAAAGACTTGCTGAGTACCCCTAGGGTCTCACACGATAAATTATTGGTTCAGATGAACAGGTACCCTCGCAAGATGGTTACTGGGTGGAAGAGGCAGACGATGTGGGCAGCGATCATTCGGTGTAGAGATTAGGGAGCGAGGATCCGTGAGATCTGTGGGTGGGATCTGCTTATTTATGGGGCATCTTATGCCGATTTGCTTCTTATCCGTACTCGGATTTTGTCTTCTGCTTCCGCCTGATACTCTGATGTTTGATGTATGAGGAGATATCCTAAGCTATTATATCTATCTAGGATATTTGGATCTTGCCGTATGGCGTTGCTATATTCCTTTCTTTTAGATGGAATGGCTCGATGTCTTGTTGTATGGTGGCTTGCATACATACTCATTTGTGTATGTAGTTGATCCCTTCGCCGCCGATTACGCCCGTTCTTGTCGATGTTTAGAAATGGTTGGGACGGCGAAAGGTCTACTGTGAGTGGCATTTGGGCCCCACCGTACTATTTCAACCATTTCGCTCATCGGGCTTGCAACTAGGGCGTAATTCACGAGGTAGTTACAATTGGTATCGAGCCATCCCGCCTTGAGGTCTCAGCCAAATGGTCGTTGTCGGTCTAGCAAATATTTTGGTAGTTATGTATACTAGGGAAAAACAAAACGCGAGAGTAGGACTGCTTCCATTTTTCTTCTTACCCAACCACCACCCTTTTCTGGTAAGGAAGTATAACGTTTTCAATCCTCTTCTTAAAATTCAAACTAGGAT
Organism: Avena insularis; assembly: GCA_023614405.1. Classification (NCBI taxonomy): domain Eukaryota; kingdom Viridiplantae; phylum Streptophyta; class Magnoliopsida; order Poales; family Poaceae; genus Avena; species Avena insularis. The sequence goes on along the minus strand of CM042696.1, from coordinate 458,006,329 downwards.
TCACGTGTTCTGGGTTTCCGTAGTACCATAGAAAGTGTGTGTGTGTGTGTAACTCCTTGTCTATCTGTTGCATCCAAGTTGTTATCACCATCGGCCTTTTGGTTATCAACTGTTGGTACATTCCATACGCAAGCGGGCTTTTTGCAAACCGGCCGATCTATCGATTAGATTGTATACCGACTCGATCTGTCTTACTCTTTGTTATCCGAAGTTATCTTGTTTGGGGTGTTCGTTTCCGTAGTTGCTAATCTTTAGGTTCATCGTGAGAAGAAGGGGTTGGGATATGTGTGATACTTATTCATGTGCGGAGTAATGATTTGAGTGCGGGATGGAGTCGCGACCATACCACTACTTTTATCATTGCTCTTGTATATTGAATTGGTAGAGTCACTAATCTTGATTCGTTAAGTGATTTTGCGCATCTATTGGTATTTTAATGCCGAAATTTGTGGAAAAATTTTCTTTGATATATTTGTGTACCACTCTCCTTTTCGATTCGGTATGCGATATGCTTAATATCTTCTAGGTGCTTTGAACTTCGTTGATATTTTAATATCATCTTAGTAAATTGTATCCTTTAATCTTGATTAATTCCATCTTGGTACTATTTTGGGATTATTATTATTCTCCATCATAGTACTGACTTGTGTTTTATATCAATAACAGGATGGCACCACCACTTGTTACGAGGAGGACATACAACCTGAACTGGGGGCAGCATTGTCAAGCATCGCCAATGCCTTGGCAGCAATGCAGCAGAACCAGCAGCGTTTCGAGGAAAGTGTCAGGAGGAATGAGTTTGTTCCGCTGCCTCCACCTCCCAAGCGAGGAGACATCAAAAGCTTCCTGAAGTTCAACCCTCGCCAGTTTGATGTTTCTGATCAACCACTTGATGCTGATGATTGGTTGCGTGAGATGTCAAGGTTACTGGCAACTACTGATGTTCCTGAGCAAGAATGGGTAAAGTGTGCTACTCACCTTCTGAAGGGAGATGCAGCTCTTTGGTGGGAGAATTACCTGAAGGCAAACTGCACTGGTTTTCAGCCTACTTGGGGACAGTTCACTGGAGCTTTCAAAGAGCGATGTCTCGAGAAATTGTCATGGAGAGGATGAAGGAAGTGTTCCTCAACCTCAAGCAGGGTAATGACAATGTCAATACCTACATCAGGAACTTCATGAACCTTTCTCGTTATGGTGGCGATGAGATCTCTGATGACAAGAAGAAGCAAAAGAGGTTCAGGCAAGGGCTCAATGCATCGATTAAGTATGCAATCACACATGCAAGGCCGGCATCTTTTCTAGAACTTCAGCATACAGCTCTGCAGGAAGAGGCAAGTAGGCAAGTGTTTGAGGAGTCAAAGAAACACAGCCGTGATGCAGCAAGCTCTTCAGCTATGTCAGCTCCTTCTAAGCATCGTGTCTGGGTTCCTAACACCCCACCGTCGCTCCCGGCTCCACCAAGACCCTCAAGCTTCGCGGCAAGGCCACCAAACTTCCTCACTGCTGCTCCCAGGGGCTACAACCACCACTACCCTGGAGCGCCTGGCGGAGTCCCTGTCCACGTTGCTCCTCGTCCAGCTGGTGCTTGTTACACGTGTGGAAACACCTGGCATCAAAACTGGAACTGTCCGTTGAAGAACAAGGCTCTTCCTCCACCACCTCCAAGACCTGCGGCAAGCTCTCCTTTGGTTCGTGCACCACCACCTCGGGCTCTCAACATCAACACCAAGCCCGGGTCTGCTATTGCTCGTGCCAACTGTGTCAACGCCGCTCAAGCTGAGCATGCACCTGGAGTTGTGATGGGTATGCTATCCGTTAACTCGATCCACTTGCGAGTTTTGTTTGATTCTGGTGCATCGCATTCTTTTGTGTCTCACAAGTTTGCAAATGAGAATGAGTTAGCTATGGATCCTCTCCTTAAGAGGTTAATGGTCCTTTCTCCTGGAGCAACAATGGCAGCTTCTAAAATCAGCCATGGCAATCAAATCGAGATTGGTGGCTCTTCGTTCTCAGCTTCCTTAATCATTCTGGGCAATTCTGACATTGATGTCATCTTGGGCATGGATTGGTTGACAGCAAATGCAGCTGTGATTGATTGTGCTGAACGCTCGGTTTCTCTGAAGATTCCTGAAGGCCATATAGTCTATTCTCCAAGTCTGACTCCTGCTATCCAGCTTTTCTCTTTGGCAGCTCTGAATGTTGATGCTATGGAAGCTATTCAGAGTGTTCCGGTGGTCTGTGAGTTCCCAGATGTCTTTCCTGAAGAGTTGCCAGGTATGCCTCCGGATCGTGAGGTTGAGTTTGTTATTGAGCTTGAACCTGGTACCGCCCCTATCTCCAAGCGGCCTTATAAAATGGGTCCTGCTGAGTTGGCTGAACTCAAACGACAGCTTGATGAACAAGAGAAGTTGGGTTTCATTCAGCATAGTACTTCTTCTTGGGGTAGCCCTACTCTCTTTGTGAAGAAGTGAGATCAGACTGATAGACTTTGTGTTGACTATCGGGCTCTCAATGCTAAAACCATCAAGAATAAATATCCCCTTCCGCGGATTAATGATCTCTTCGATCAGCTATTTGGGCTGTGGTATTCTCTAAGCTTGACTTGAGAAGTGGTTATCACCAAATCAAGATTCGCAAGGAAGATGTTCCTAAGACAGCTTTCACCACCCGCTATGGCCTGTATGAGTACACGGTCATGTCTTTCGGTCTCACCAACGCACCTGCCACCTTCTCGAGGCTCATGAACTCGGTTTTCATGGAGTATCTTGACAAGTTCGTTGTGGTCTATCTGGATGACATCCTAGTCTATTCTAAGTCACAAGAAGAGCATGAAGAACACCTCCGGTGTGTCCTAAACAAGCTTCGTGAGAACCGCTTGTATGCAAAGTTCTCCAAGTGTGAGTTCTGGCTGCCTCAAGTAACCTATCTTGGTCACGTCATCTCTGCCAAGGGCATTGCAGTCAATCCGGAAACTGTGAAGACAATTGTTGAATGGCTTCCTCCTGTCAATGTCAAAGAAGTGCGGAGTTTCCTTGGTTTGGCTAGTTATTGCCGTAAACCGTTCAGAACTTTTGAAGATAGCGAAGCCTCTTACCGATCTCCTCAAGAAAGGCAAGAAATACCTTTGGACTCCTGCATGTCAAGCAAGCTTTGAGACACTCAAAGAGAAGCTCACTTCCACACCAGTCTTGGTTCCTCCGGATACATCCAAGCCGTTCCAGATCTTCTGTGATGCTTCTTTGCATGGATTGGGTGCGGTCCTCATGCAAGAAAAACAAGTTGTTGCTTATGCCTCTCGCCAGTTGAAGACGCATGAGATCAACTATCCTACACATGACCTCGAGCTACATGGCGATTGTCTTTGCTTTGAAAGTATGGAGGCACTACTTGCTTGGCAGCCGTTGTGAAATCTTTTCTGATCACAAGAGTCTGAAGTATATCTTTACTCAGCCTGATCTCAACCTTCGGCAGAGGAGATGGATTGAAGCAATCAATGACTTCGATCTGACCATCAACTACACTCCGGGCAAAGCTAATGTCATGGCAGATGCTCTCAGCCGCAAAGCTTATGTCAACAACCTCATGATGGAAGAACAACAGCCTCTCTTGTGCGAGGAATTCCATCAGCTCAACCTTGAAATTGTGGAACAAGGGTATCTCCTGAACCTTCTAGCAACACCTATCTTGGAAGGAAAGGTTCGCTCTTCTCAGCTTGGTGATCCGTACACAAGAAAGATCATCTCCAGGATTCAGCTTCCAAAGTATGAGTCCTTCCACGTCGATGATCAAGGCACGCTTTTCTTTGAACACCGGATGTTTGTTCCGAACTACCCAGGTTTGAGAGAGCAAGTTCTCAAGGAGGCGCACGATTCTGTTCTATCTATCCACCCTGGCAGCACAAAGATGTACATTGACTTTAAAACACAATATTGGTGGCCTGGTTTGAAACGGTATTGTGCCAAGTATGTCTCGGTGTGATATGCGCATGAGTGAAAGCTGTTCATCGAAACCTTGGGTCTTCTACGACCATTGAAACCCCGGAATGGAAATGGGAGAAAGTAGAGATGGACTTCATCACTGGTTTTCCTAGGTCGCAGAAGGGCAACAATGCAATCTTTGTTGTCATTGACAGGCTTTCTAAAGTGGCTCACTTCTTCCCCGTCAAGGAAACCATTTCTGCAATTCAGTTAGCGGAGCTCTATATCAACAGAATTGTCTCTGTATGGGGTTCCTCTCGAGATCAGTTCAGACCGTGGAAGCATCTTCACTTCCAAGTTAGGAGAGTTTCCAAAATGCTTTGGGAACAAAGTTGAACTTCAGCACAGCTTACCACCCTCGATCGCAAGGACAAGTTGAAAGGATCAATCAGATTACGGAGGATATGCTTCGTGCTTGCGTCATCTCTTTGGCATGAAGTGGGAAGAATGTCTTCCTTATGCTGAATTCTCTTACAACAAGCTTCGGAAAAGTCTAAAGATGGCACCATTTGAGGCTCTCTATGGTCGCAAATGCAGAACTCCGATTGGTTGGTCGGGTGCAGGAGAAAGAATCTTGTTTGGCCCTAACATTGTGACTCAAGCGGAGGATAAGGTTCACATCATTCTTGAAAATCTGAGGATTGCTCAAAGTCGCCAGAAGAGCAATTATGACAGGAAGCACACGGACATGGAGTATGTCCCTGGTGATCTCGTTTACCTTCGTGTCACTCCCATGAGAGGCACACACCGCTTTGGTATCAAAGGAAAGCTGGATCCTAGATACATCGGTCCTTTCAAAATCCGTGGAAGAAGAGGAGAAGTTGCTTATGCTCTTGAGCTCCCGGAAGAACTCAAGGTCCATGATGTTTTCCACATCTCTCAGCTCAAGAAGTGCTTCAAGGATCCCGGCAGGACCGTGGACCATGAGCTTATCAATCTTCAAGAAGACCTGTCTTATCAAGAACACCCCACAAAAATCCTGGAAACCGCAGAAAGAAGGACTCGCAACAAGTCCATAAAGTTCTGCAAGGTGCAGTGGTCGCACCATTCTGTTGATGAAGCCACTTGGGAATGTGAAGATGAGCTCCGTGCCAAGTATCCTACCCTCTTTGTGTCTTCTTCTTCTTCCTAGAATCTCGGGGCGAGATTCCTGTTTAGTGGGGGAGAGTTGTAGCATCCCAATTGTCTAACAATTGTAATGCTACTTGGTCTAGTAATATAATGGCTAATTCGAATATATAATTGTTGCATCATCATTATATCATGCTCATGTCATCATGCCTCCTTGCATTTGAGCATCATATAAAACCCTTTTCCATTTGGTTCTTATCTCATGTGCATTATTAATTGTATTTGCCTCTTGATATTGTATTTCGTTGTTGATATATTGTTTAATGCCCAAGTTGAGTTGGGGGCATATCTTTTATTTAACTCCACCACCTTTCTTGTCATCACCCCATCATTCCACCATTCCACCATATATGAGCTTTGCAATTTATTTGGTTTTACCTCTAGCTCATGTGGGTTGGGATGGATCCAATTCTTGCCACATGCTCTCATCTTGGCATCATTTTGTTTTCACATTATTGATATATGAGAGCCACATGGCCACCTTTGCATGCCTTGTGGGTGGAACCCTATTTCTAGCTCCCATATGTGTTGTTTTGGGGTTATCATCATGTTGGGATATTTTGTGGACTTATTAACTACCTAGTGGCCCATACACACTAGCATGTCCCATTTTATTCCAAACATGGCCATCTCCAACTACTCCACATGGGGCATCATTTCATTTCTTTTGCTTGGCTTTATTCCACCTTTGGAAATGCAAATGAACAATGCCATGTTTAATATTATTCTTTTCACAAGAATAGCATGGCATTAAAATTAGTTTGCATGGGCCATGCAAGTACCACCTTTTGCTTGTCCTTTGGTTTTTATTTGATTTTGAGTGGATCATCTCTATCTCTCTCTCTAACCCTAAACCATTCACCACATCCCTCTCTTTTCTTGCCTTGATCATGTTGGTGCTTGGCATGTGCTTGGCTTGATCTTGACAAAAACAACCCTAGCTACCTTTTCACTCATCTCTCTTAGCCCTCATCTCTCCTCTCTCTTGCCACCCTCTCTAACCCCACTCCTACCTAAACAAAACCCCTACCGAGCCATACCCTCCCCCTCTCTCTAAACCCTAGCTACCCTACCCCCTCTCTCTCGGCCTCTCTCTTCTCTTCCTAGCTGGCCCCACCTGGCCACCCTCTCCCCTGGACCCACCGAGCTACCCCCACATCAAGCCCTACCCGAGCCATACCCCCTAGCAAACCATAGCTCCAACCCTATCTAGCCGAGCCTCCCCTCTCCTCCTTTCTCCTCTCTCTCTGCCTGGTGTGCCCCACCCCCACAGCACCCCACTGGATGCCCCCATCTACACCTGCCCGCCTACCTCTGCCTCCTGCCCAGGCAGCCGTGAGGAGAGGTAGAAAAGGTGGCGAGCCACCTTTTCATCCACCCACTCCCCACGGCAGCCTCCCTCCCTCTGCTTATATCCTGCCTCTACCCTCGCCTGAGACCATCCCAGATCCACCCCAAGGGCCCTGCTCCCTCCCTCTCTCCTCCACCACCGTCACCCCTCGCGGAAAACCCTCGGCCTCCACCGCCCTTACTCAAACCAGCCCGGCGTGATCGCTAGGTGTCGAGGAAGATCGAGAGGCTCCCTGCGTCCGTGGGCGCCCGAGAAGGAGGAAGGAGAACCACCAGCAGTACGCTGCATCGACGAAACCTAGCTCCGGTCTGCTGCGCCGTCGATCGTCGCGCCGGCCGACCGATCCTACACCACGGCACACTCGGTGAGCCCCTAACCCCTGGACCTCGCCGTCGTTGCACCGCGCGGACAATTCGACGAACGGCCTTTGTGCGCCCGGCGTCGCGCGTTCTCTCCTCGCCGCGTCGCCTAGCCCTCATCTGGCAGCGCGTACCCTAACTCCCCTAGCCCTACCGCTTGGTTTGCACCGCGCCCGCACCCAGCGTCGAGGATCGAGCCCGCTTACGCCATGTCGATCTGTCGATCGCGGCGAAGAAGAAACAGTGGGTCGAAGTGCACTTTTGCGTATAACCCCCACACCTTTTTCTGCATCAATCCGCGCTCCCGCGTGGCCCACCGTCAGCCTCCCGTGGCGTTTTGCAAAAAGGATCCCGTAGTTTCGTAAACCTCAACCCGCAGTCCCCCTGAGCCACGTGGTCAGCCCGCAGCATCTCTCTGTCAAGTGGGCCTGCGAGCCAGCGGGTCCCACCTGTCATTCGCTCGAGCTAGAGCAGGCCGCGGTGTAAAACATTTCTGTGCGCGTGCGTTGCTGAGTCAGCGCGTGGCCCACCCGTCAGCGTCTGTGGCTGGCTTAATCTGAGTAACAAAAGTATTTCCTGTATCTGTTTAAATTCAAATCTTTTTCAAATTAATACAAATTCAAATTTATTTTCTGTTTTTAAATATCTTTTAAAATATAAATCCAATTTAAACAAATAATATATGTTCTCAAATCAGAAAAATGTGAGGATTTCAAATCTTCCATCCAAAACATATTTTTAACAATTAAAATTTCAAGTTGACTTAATTTACAATAAAATGCCCTTTTGTCTTAAACAATTAATAACTTTTGTTTTATAACTCCAACTTTAACAAATGATATGTCTAAAATGATTAGCTCGACGAGACCTTTCTGTTTATGCATTCCATGGTTTGTTTTGAAGCATGCATCATATAAATATAAAGTATACAGCAACTAATATGAGGTTGAAATGTGATTAAAACCCAATAAAAATGTTTATTCTTGTATACTACACCTCACCCATGCCATGCTACTTTAATGCCATGCAAATTGTGCATCATTCATCATGGCATGATTGTTTGCTTGTCGCACTTTATTCATATGCTTGTGCACTTTATTTATGTTGGCCCTTGTTTGTTTGGTTCTTCTTCGAATAGGCAATGGCGGGGATATACCAAGAGAACCGGAGCACTACAGATCCATCCTTTGCTTCAATGAGCTGCCAAGCACTACCACATGCTTGCATACATATAGTACCTATTGCCTCCTTCTTATTCTTGCATCATTGAGTCGTGATTGCATTAAACTGATTCCCAAGTACTGCATATCCTTTACTTTTAAACCCCACCGAAGCTTGTTCCTCCATCCCATGAGCCATTACTACAGGAGTTGATTGAGCCATGCGAGTCGTAGAACAGCATGTGTAGGGTATGCGAGTGTTTGATGGAGAACGAGGTACCTAAACAACTTAACCTGAGTAGTAATGGGATAACTACTGAAAGTGGCATCGGTGAGCCATATTCGCTATTTGGTTTTTCAGGCTCACTTGTGTCCCGTAAGACCCCGAGTACTTGATTCCTGTTCCAAGAATATTCGCGCTATCCACATCCGGGAGGCCTTATGGACCCCGACAGGCGAGCTTGATTCATTCTTATTTCTTGGGGCCACAACTAGTTTGAGGTTTTATTTACTATCCTGTACTTATGCCATGCTTCTTGTTTTATTTAAATTGTGCGAAAGTCTGCACCTTTGTCTTGTTAGGAAAGCGGAGTGTTTTCGTTGTCGATAAGCCAGTCACATTTCGGGTTCCCGATCGTTCATAGCCATTGCGCAAACCTTGAGTCCGTCTGAGTCGGCTAACTGTTGCGGGTAACTTAATGGGGTGGCCCCGAAATTTCTGAATCCTGTAATTGCTTTGTCGTGGCGCCTCGTTGGGTTTTGATTTGGTTTTCGAGGCATATCAGTGTGTGTTGCTATTTGTGCACCCTGCGGTAAAACTTTCTGAAAGCCGTGTCATGATTATGGACGACTTGGAGCACAGTTTCTCGATCATAGACAAGAATAACTAAGTACCGCTTTAAAATTGACTAGACTAGGTACCTGATTAGTAAATAGTGCAACACTCATGGAATGGATAATAAAACTGCCAACGGATGGGGGTTGTTAGTTAAGCTTCCTCGTCGATGGCGAGGGGAATGGATCTGTTAAGATTACCGTTATAACTGTTATAACTGTTGTTATAATTCACGAACGTCCGTCTATCTCTGGTTAGGCGGATGGTTAGCGAGTAACTATAGAATTGCTAGGGTTTATCTTTTGCTGCAATTGCGTCACCCCAGGTTGTGTCCCCTTTAGAGGCATAAAGACTTGCTGAGTACCCCTAGGGTCTCACACGATAAATTATTGGTTCAGATGAACAGGTACCCTCGCAAGATGGTTACTGGGTGGAAGAGACGGACGATGTGGGCAGCGATCATTCGGTGTAGAGATTAGGAGCAGGGGATCCGTGAGATCTGTGGGCGGGATCTGCTTATTTATGGGGCATCTTATGCCGATTTGCTTCTTATCCGTACTCGGATTTTGTCTTTCGCTTCCGCTTGATACTCTGTTGATTGATGTATGAGGAGATATCCTAAACTATTATATCTATCTAGGATATTTGGATCTTGCCATATGGCGTTGCTATATTTCCTTTCTTTTTAGATGGAATGGCTCTGATGTACTGTTGTATGGTGGCTTGCATACATACTCATTTGTGTATGTAGTTGATCCCTTCGCCTGCCGATTACGCCGCCCGTTCTTGTCCCGATGTTTAGAAATGGTTGGGACGGCCGAAAGGTCTACCTGTGAGTGGCATTTGGGCCCCACCGTACTATTTCAACCATTTCTGCTCATCCAGGCTTGCAACTAGGAGCGTAATTCACCGAGGTAGTTACAACTTCTTGCTCATGGATGGTCTTCTCGAGGTCGGCCACCTTCTTGCGAAGACGAGTGATGGTGTGATCCTTCTTCTCGCGTTGACGACAAAGTGATTGGCGATCCTTGATGAGCATGGTGAGAGTCTGGTCCTTCTTGGCAGCAATGGCAAGGTTGTGATTGGCGTAGGCTGGAGCATTGTCCAATTCTTTCCGCCTATCATACAGCAGGAAGTCAAGATTCTCCACTTGGCCCTTCAACTCCGGGTGACTTGGCATCTCCAATGGCATTCCCATAGAATCACGCCTTGCGAAGTGCGCAAAGCGAGTTCCCTGGATCAAGTTGATGTTTTGCCCACACAGAAGGGCAAGAGATTCATGCATAGCCATGGATAATTGTAACTACCTCGGTGAATTACGCTCTTAGTTACAACCCTGGATAAACGGAAATGGTTAAAATAGTACGGTGGGGCCCAAATGCCACTCACAGGTAGACCTTTCGGCCGTCCTAACCATTTCCAAACATCGGGACAAAAGCAATGGCGTGTCAAAGCGAAGGATCAACTACATACACAAATGAGTATGTATGCAAGCCACCATACAACAGTCCTCGAGCCATTCCATCTAAAAGAAATAGAAATATTGCACGCCACAGCATACGGCAAGATCCAAATATCCTAGATAGATATAATAGTTTAGGATATCTCCTCATACATCAAACATCGAGTATCGGTGAGCGGAAAACAAGATCCGATGCGGATAAGAAGCAAATCGGCATAAGATGCCCCATAAATAAACACATCCGCCCATATCTCACGGATCCCGTTCCGAATCTCTACACCGAATGATCGTTGCCAACATCGTAGTCTCCTCCACCGGTATCCATCTTGTGGGTGTACCTGTTCATCTGAATCAAACAATTTATCGTGTGAGACCCTAGGGGTACTCAGCAAGTCTTTATGCCTCTAAAGGGGACATAACCTGGGGTGACGCAATTGCAGCAAAAGATAATCCCTAACAATTCTATAGATACTCGCTAACCATCCGCCTAACCAAGGATAGACGGATGTCCGTGAATTAATATCAACAGGTATAATAGTATTATTAACAGATCCATCCTCCTCCTCGCTTACCAACGAGGAAGCGAACGAACAACCCCCCATCTGTTGGCAGTTTTATTATCCATTCCATGAGTGTTGCACTATGTACTAGTCAGGTACTTAGTCAAATTAAAAGCGGTACTTTAGTTATACTTGTCTATGATCGAGAAACTGTGCTCCAAGTCGTCCATAACCGCGGACACGGCTTTCAGAAGTTTTTGCTCGCAGGGTGCACAAATAGCAACACACACTCGATCAACCTCGAAAACCAAATCAAACCCAACGAGGCATTCACGACAAAGCAATCACAGGATTGAGAATATTTCAGGGGCCACCCCATTGCTACCGCAATAATGAAGCCGGCTCGAAGACGGACTCAAGGTTTGCGCTGGTAAAACGATCGGGAACCCGAAAGTGTGACTGGCTTGTCGATACACGCCTCCAAAACAGTACAGGTGCTCCTCGCACAATCTTAAATAAAGCAAGAAAGCATGGCATAAGTACAGATAGTAATAAAGCCCCAAACTAGTTTGTGGCCCCAAGAAATAAGAATGAATCAAGCTCGATCAGGGGGTTCATAAGCCTCCGTGATGTGGATAGCGAATATTCAAGGAACAGGAATCAAGTACTCGGGGTCCTACGGACACAAGTGAGCATGAAAACCAAATAGAGATATTGCTCACGGTGCCACTTTCATTAGTTATCCCATTACTACTCAGGTTAAGTTGTTTAGGTACCTCGTTATCCATCGACACTCACATACCCTACACATGTCGTTTCACGACCCGCATGGCTCAAACAACTCCTAGTAATGGCTCATGGGATGGAGGAACAAGCTTGGTGGGTTTAAAAGTAAAGGCTATGCAAAGACTTGGGATTCAGTTTAATGCAATCGCGACTCAATGATGCAAGAATAAGATAGAGGCAATAGGTACTATATGTATGCAAGCATGTGGTAGTGCTTGCAGCTCGCTTGAAGCGAGAGAAGGATCTGGGTAGTGCTCCTGGGTTTCTTGATATATCCCTTGCTCAGCGTCTATTCGAAGAAGAACCAAACAAACAAGGGCCAACATAAATAGAGTGCACAAGCATATGAATAAAATGCGACAAGAAAACAATCATGCCATGATTAATGATGCACAATTTGCATGGCAATAAAGTAGCATGGCATGGGTGAGGTGTGAAATACAAGAATAAAGCATTTTATGGAGTTTTAGCCACATTTTATACTCAAATAAGTTGCTGTATACTTTATATTTATATGATGCATGCTGCAATTCAGAACATGGAATGCATAGATAGAACGGGCTCGTCGCGCTGATCGATTTAGACATATTATTTGTCAAATTTGGAGTTATAAAACAAAAGTTATTAATTAATTAAGAAAAAGGGCATTTTATTGTAATTTTGATCAACTCGAAATTTAAAGTGTTCAAATAATATTTTGAATGGAATATTTGAAATCCTCACATTTTTCTGATTTCAAAACATATATTACATGTTTAATTTGGAATTATAATTCAAAAGTTATTTAAAAACTGATTGAATTTGAATTTAAAACAAAATTTGAAAAGTTTAAATTAAAACAGAAAAACGTTTACACTGGTAATCCTAGCCACGCACTGGTGGGCCACTGCTGACTGGCGAAAACAAGCAGCGGAGGCCTTTCTCACCTTGAGGCTGCGCTTAGCCTATGGTGACAGTGGGGCGGTACTGGTCCACGTGGCGTGACTTAACCCACGATGGACAAGCGGGGAGCGATGGAGGCGGGTTGAGAGCTCTGAAACCAGTGCTCGCAAAACACACAGCCGGCAGGTGGGCGGGTGGGGATGTGGCGAGGTTGGCCTTGAGAAAAACAGAGGGGCTATCTGCAAAGCAGCAATGGTCTGTACTTCCTTCTCCTCGATCGGAAAAAACAGCACGCCATGCGAGGCGGCGACGAGGACTCGATCCTTGACGTGGAGCAGCCTTGAAGCGGCGGATCCGATCTGATAGGCTAGGGGAGTTGATTGGGAGGAGGCGGCAGGCTAGATGTGGTTCAAGTGAGGCGGAAAACTTGCGAGACAACGGCAACGCGCCGCAGTGGGCGTTCGATGAAAAGATCGGCGGGGCTAGGGCGGTACGGCGAGGCGGAGCGTGTCCAGGAGGTAGAGGAGCTCACCGCGGGGTGGACGACGGAGGTGGATCGGGCTGGGAGTCGACGGATCGGCGAGGAAGCAGAGGGCGGGGCGGAGCTAGGGTTTCAAGGGCGTCTCGGCGTCTGGCTGGGGTCCTCCTCCTCCTGTTGGCAGCGTCTGAGGTGAAGCGGGGAGCTGCCTCGGCGCCTCGACCACTCCCGTCAACCACGACAGCAGGAGCTAGGAGGCGGCAGTGCAGGTGGTGGCGATGGGGTAGATGGTGTCGGTGGAGAGGGAGAGGAGGCGCAGGGCTCTGGGCGGATCTGGGAGCGGCAGAGGAGCCGTGTGGAGGGAGGAAAAGAGGGAGAGAGATAGAGGAAAGCAGGCGTGGGCACGGGGTAGATAGGGTGGCTCGGTCGCCACCTTTTCCTCCTCGAGCACGCGCTCGGGCTGGCCGGCAGGGGCAGGTCCCGGGCAGGGCAGGTAGGGCTCGGGTGTGGGGTCGGCCTGGCAGGGATAGAGAGAGAGAGGGGGTGTGGCATGGAGCTAGGGTTGGAGGGAGGGGTGGCTCGGGTTGGGGCTCTAGGGTTGGGGTAGGGCTACGGCCTAGGGTAGGTTAGGGCTAGCAGGGCCAGCCTCGGCATGGAGTGGTTAGGGTGGGGGTGTGGTTTAGAGAGGAGGGATTAGAGAGAGGGTGTGGGTAGCTAGGGTTAGCTTACAGGGGGCTCGGGTTAGGTTAGATGGTGCTTCGGGTTAGGGTTAGGTGGTGCTCATGGTAGAGAGAGAAAGAGAGAGAGAGGGGGCTTAGGGTTTTGTGGGTGGTTAGGGTGGTTAGGGTTAGAGAGAGGGGGTGAGAGAGGTGTGGTTAGGGTTAGGTAGAAATAGAGAGAGGGGGTTTAGGGTTTAGATTAGGTGTTAGGTGTTTGAGAGAGGATTAGAGAGAGAGAGAGAGGTGTGGTGGTGGCTTTTTAGCAAGACCAAACTAGATCAAGCCAAAGGAGTGGTAGAGAGGGAGATGGATGATTCACTCAAAAGATCAAATAAAAACAAAGGAGGACAAAAGATGGAGATGGTAAGGATTTTACATGACCATGCATGGCATACACATGTGAGAAAAACTTGATGAGCACTAGGCAAAAAGAAGTAACCCAAACAAGGTGAAAGATTTGAGAGAGAAGGGAAAGCTCCAAGAGATATACACCACTCAAAAATTCGTATAAAATCCCAAAGGACTAGAATGTGGTGGTGCTTGCATGGCCCATGCAAAATAATTAATGCCCTGTTTATTCTTGTGAAAACAATAATATTAACATGGCATTATTCTTATGCATTCCCAAAAGCGGGATAAAAGCCAAGCAAAAGAATTTGTAGAAGTAGATCCATCCTATCTCCCATGAGCTAGATGAAATACCAAGAGAAAATAAAGTACAAGCTCATGGATAATGGGATGGTGGAATTATAAGGTGATGAAAGAAAGGGTGGTGGAGTGGAATAAAAGATATGCCCCCAACTCAACTTGGGCATTTAAACAATATATCAATAACCAAATACAATTATCAAGAGGAAAATACAATTTACAATGCATAAGAGAGAAGATCCAAAACAAAAAGGGTTTTATATGATGCTCAAATGCAAGGTGGCATGATGACATGAGCATGATATAATTATGATGCAACAATTATATATAGGAAGTAGCATATATATAGACTAGGCTAGTAGCATTGCAATTGTTAGACAATTGGGATGCTACAACTCTAACAATTGCAATGCTACACTCTCCCCCACTAAACAAGAATCTCGCCCCGAGATTCCTAGGAAAAGGAAAACAACACAAGGAGAGGCGGTTGTTCGGAACGAAGGTGACCCTCATGTTCCCAAGTTGATGAACAACGGAATGGTGCGACCACTACACCTTGCAAAACTTGCTAGACTTGTTGCGAGTCTTGCGTTTTGCTTGAGAAACAACGGTTTAGAAGAGTTGAAGGATTGTCGTGAGGCAAGAAGGTAGGATGAACGTAGCTCCGGTTTTTCGAGAACAAGATAAAAGACTAGAACCACTTGTGAAAGAAAAGGAAAAGATGATGTATCATGGATACAGAAAGGCACACCGTTAAGATTAAAGCTTTACCGATACTAGAGAGGATGAATCTTTGTCTCGCCGGAAGAAAAAGAGCTAGATTGGAGAGGTTTTGAACCACTATGACAATAGCATCGTATCTTCTCTCGGATTTGAGAAATGAAGTACGGAAACAATATTGCCTTCAAACAATAGAGTCCCTCGATATCAACAGAAAGATTTAGTTAGACATCGTCGGATTAGATTCTTGTTGCAACGGTAAGAACCAAGGATCACGCAATTGAGGTGCGCGGATATAACTTCCAGAGACGGATGTGAAGCTAGATCATGGTGGAATCCCGAGAAGCAAAGAATATGGAGGATCTGGAGTTTATTGTAGAGATACTTATTGCTTTATTTAGCCTTGAGGCTAACGCAATAGATTTGCGGCTGATGGCATCAACCATAATTGGCTTTACCACAGAAAAGAATTGATGAAACAAAGAGAGAGATAGTTTTCCTTTCATCTTGTTTGGGGATGTCGAGCATCGGTGGAAAGACGAGGACCGAAAATAGTTTGCGTTTGTTTCCAGCAGATAATTGAAGATTTTGCTCCATCTAGAATAGACAGACCACCAACAAGAGATTATTGATTACTTTCTTCGAGAGAGCACTCCGGAAAACAAGGACGGAAGTAAAAGTATCAAGGGATAAAGGCCACTTCTAACTTCCGTGGAATGAGTGAAATCACATTAATTCACCAATTCAATGTACAAGAGCGAATGATAAGAGTAGTGGTATGGTAGCTACTCCATCCCGCACTCAAAGCATTACTCCGCACATGAATAAGAAAACCATGCAACCCAACTACGAACAGATGAAGGTATTGACAAAAACTCATGGAACTTCGTTAGAAAACAAGGATAGATGCAAACGATTCGCCGGATTCATAGATAGATAAAGATGATGATGTTGTCGTCATGTCGGAAATACCAAGCCCCCGGAAAGACATGAAGGAAGATTACGGAGAACAACTGCAAGATTCAACAACTACAGAAAAGATAGCACCAACTTGAACGGAAGGAATACAAGATCTGGAAGGTCTTCATGGCCTCCGGTGGATTGAGCATAGACGATAGAGCGAGAGGGTTTCAAGAGATTACTTGACGAGACTGAGGTGAAAGAACTCCATGTTCTTCTTGAAATGATTGAGAAAGATTTAGCAGTCTTGAGGAAATCTACGACGGAACGACGATGATAACTCGCCAACAATGAAAACTCCGGGTTTGATTGAAGATGGAGGATGGAATTAACAATGGACTTGCTGATTCCAGAGTTGAAGTAATGTATTTAGCAGAAGGACGTGGTCGAGATAGGTGACTTCAAGAAGCCAGAATTCTCACTTTGAGACTTTGCACACAGGCAGTGCTCACGAAGCTTGAGAGAAAGAGACACAGATGATCTTCCATGTCCCTCCATTGATGTCGAATAGACAAGCATATTATCAACATATACCACCATGGATTAACAGGATATTCCCAGAATATCAAGTTCAAGAGGCGGGAGAAACGAACCAATGCTCGAAACACTTTCTGAGCTCAACGCTCTTTGAAAGATCAAAGTTACGAGTAAGGATCCATGTTGGAAAGATGCACTGGTAGAATAGATTATCTGGTCCTTCGGAAGAAAAAGAGATGTCACCTGGTTCACATTGTCGATTGGATCACCGGTTACAAAGATAAAGAGATCTTGGATAAAGAAACGATGATAGCTCATACCTCAAGCAAAGCTACCAGAGACGAAAAAATGCAATTCCCTCGTCTCAAAGAGAATTTTGCAGATATGGAGTTCAAAAAGATGTGCAGCATGATGAACAGATGATAGACCGCCGTAGTGCCTTGAGAAACTCCGGATTGCCAAAGATGCTCGAATATGCATAGATATGATCACGGTGTACTCAAAATCATAGGAGATAACCGTCACCATTTGGAGGATAGTGTTGATAGCATTTTCCATATTCCACTCATGATAAGTGTCATATAGCTATGCCGAGAACCAAATTACAATCACCAGCATCGGATCGACACATGTTATGTAATTAGCCCAAGAGAATTGGAGATGAAATAAAACTCCAGGATTAAGCGCCGGTGACACAAGAATGAGTTAGCATGGACATGCTGATAAAAGGGAGATAGATAATGTTTCACACACGACTGAAAAGGAGTGTGGAAGCATAGATGTATCAAAGAAAAATTTTCCGCATTTTCGGCATTAAAATACCAATAGATGCGCAAAATCACTTATCAGGTAGCGATTAGCAACTCCACATTCTGTGAAAGCATGCTGGAAGGAAGAACACCCTTAAGAAGATGGCACCGGTTAATCAAGGAGTCGGATAGATCGCGCCGGTTTTCAAAAGCCTGTCAGTATGGAATGTACCAACAGTTGATAACCAAAGGCAGATTGTGATAACAAATTGGATGCAACAGATAGACAAGGAATTACACACACACACACACTTTCTATGGTACTACGGAAACCCAGAACACGTGAATCCTAGTTTGAATTTTTAGAAAAGGATTGAAAACGTTTCACTTCCTTACCAGAAAAGGGCGGTTGGGTGGGTAAGAAGAAAAGTGGAAGCAGTCCTACTCTCACGTTTTGTTTTTCCCTAGTATACATAGCTACCAAAAATATTTGCTAGACTGACAACGACCATTTGGCTGAGACCCTGAAGGGCGGGATGGCTCGATACCAATTGTAACTACCTCGGTGAATTACGCTTAGTTACAAGCCTGGATGAACGGAAATGGTTAAAATAGTAATTGGGGCCCAAATGCCACTCACAGTGTAGACCTTTCGGCCGTCTAACCATTTCCAAACATCGGGACAAAACGAAGGCGAATCGGCAAAGCGAAGGATCAACTACATACACAAATGAGTATGTATGCAAGCCACCATACAACAGTCCTCAGAGCCATTCCATCTAAAAGAAATAGAAATATTGCAACGCCATACAGCAAGATCCAAATATCCTAGATAGATATAATAGTTTAGGATATCTCCTCATACATCAAACATCAGAGTATCAAAGGAAGCGGAAAACAAGATCCGAGTACGGATAAGAAGCAAATCGGCATAAGATGCCCCATAAATAAACACATCCCGCCCACAGATCTCACGGATCCCCGTTCCCGGAATCTCTACACCGAATGATCGTTGCCAACATCGTCCGTCTCCTCCACCCAGTATCCATCTTGTGGGTGTACCTGTTCATCTGAATCAAACAATTTATCGTGTGAGACCCTAGGGGTACTCAGCAAGTCTTTATGCCTCTAAAGGGGACACAACCTGGGGTGACGCAATTGCAGCAAAAGATAATCCCTAACAATTCTATAGATACTCGCTAACCATCCGCCTAACC
The DNA here is from genome assembly GCA_023614405.1 of Avena insularis. Classification (NCBI taxonomy): domain Eukaryota; kingdom Viridiplantae; phylum Streptophyta; class Magnoliopsida; order Poales; family Poaceae; genus Avena; species Avena insularis. Next base: position 457,987,918 of record CM042696.1, on the reverse strand, counting down.
AAGGATAGACGGATGTCCGTGAATTAATATCAACAGTTATAACAGTATTATTAACAGATCCATCCTCCTCCTCGCTTACCAACGAGGAAGCGGACGAACAACCCCCCATCCGTTGGCAGTTTTATTATCCATTCCATGAGTGTTGCACTATGTACTAGTCAGGTACTTAGTCAAATTAAAAGCGGTACTTTAGTTATACTTGTCTATGATCGAGAAACTGTGCTCCAAGTCATCCATAACCATGACACGGCTTTGGAAGTTTTACTCAGGGTGCACAAATAGCAACACACACTCGATCAACCTCGGAAAAACCAAATCAAAACCCAACGAGGCATTCACGACAAAGCAATCACAGGATTCAGAAATATTTCACGGGGCCACCCCATTAAGCTACCCGCAACGAAGTTGGCCGGCTCCGAGACGGACTCAAGGTTTGCGTCAGTGGCTATAAACGACTGGGAACCCGAAAGTGTGACTGGGCTTGTCGATACCGCGAAAACACTCCGCCTCCAAAACAGTACAGGTGCTCCTCGCACAATCTTAAATAAAGCAGTAAAGCATGGCATAAGTACAGGATAGTAATAAAGCCCCAAACTACTTTGTGGCCCCAAGAAATAAGAATGAATCAAGCTCTGGCTTAGGGGGGTTCATAAGCCTCCCGGATGTGGATAGCGCGAATATTCAAGGAACAGGAATCAAGTACTCGGGGTCCTACGGGACACAAGTGAGCATGAAAAACAAAATAGCAGATATTGCTCACTGGTGCCACTTTCATTAGTTATCCCATTACTACTCAGGTTAAGTTGTTTAGGTACCTCGTTATCCATCAGACACTCACATACCCTACACATGCTGTTTTACAACCCGCATGGCTCAAACAACTCCTGTAGTAATTGCTCATGGGATGGAGGAACAAGCTTCGGTGGGGTTTAAAAGTAAAGGCTATGCAGTACTTGGGATTCAGTTTAATGCAATCGCGACTCAATGATGCAAGAATAAGATAGAGGCAATAGGTACTATATGTATGCAAGCATGTGGTAGTGCTTGCCTGGCAGCTCAGTTGAAGCGAGAGAAGGATCTGGGTAGTGCTCCTGGGTTTCTTGATATATCCCCTGCTCAGCGTCTATTCGAAGAAGAACCAAACAAACAAGGGCCAACATAAATAGAGTGCACAAGCATATGAATAAAATGCGACAAGCAAACAATCATGCCATGATGAATGATGCACAATTTGCATGGCAATAAAGTAGCATGGCATGGGTGAGGTGTGAAATACAAGAATAAAGCATTTTATGGAGTTTTAGCCACATTTTATACTCAAATAAGTTGCTGTATACTTTATATTTATATGATGCATGCTGCAATTCAGAACATGGAATGCATAGATAGAACGGTCTCGTCGCGCTGATCGATTTAGACATATTATTTGTCAAATTTGGAGTTATAAAACAAAAGTTATTAATTAATTAAGAAAAAGGGCATTTTATTGTAATTTTGATCAACTCGAAATTTAAAGTGTTCAAATAATATTTTGAATGGCATATTTGAAATCCTCACATTTTTATGATTACAAAACATATATTACATGTTTAATTTGGAATTATAATTCAAAAGTTATTGAAAAACAGATTGAATTTGAATTTAAAACAAAATTTGAAAAGTTTAAATTAAAACAGAAAACCGAAAAACGTTTTACACTCAGGTAATCCTAGCCACAGACGCTGACGGTGGGCCACTGCTGACCTGGCGAAAACAAACGACGCGGAGAGGCCTTTCTCACATGGCTGCTTAGCCTATCACGGTGACAGTGGGGCCGGTGGCTCGGGTCCACGTGATAAATGACTTAACCTGATGGGATCGACAAGCGGGGACGCGATGGAGCGCGGGTTGAGAGCTACGAAACCCGGAGTGCTTTCCTGCAAAACGCACACAGCGGCTGGCAGGTGGGGTCGGCGGGACCGCGGTTGAGCGCGAGAAAAAAGGAGGGGGCTATCTGCAAAACGACGGCGGCTGGTACTGCCGTTCTCCTCGATCTCGAAAAAAAACAGCACGCGCCGCGCAGCGGCGTAGACAGACTTCGATCGCGATGCGGAGCGCACGCGCAGAGCGGCGGATCCAGTGCGGTAGGCTAGGGGAGTTGATTGGGAGGAGGGCGCGGGCTAGATGTGGTTCTGCGCGGGGCGGAAAACTTGCAGACAACGGCAACGACACGCACGGTGGGCGTTCGATGAAAAGATCGGCGGGGCTAGGGCGGTACGGCGAGGCGGAGCATGTCCAGGAGGTAGAGGAGCTCACCGCGGGGTGGACGACGGAGGTGGATCGGGATGGGAGTCGACGGATCGGCGAGGAAGCAGAGGCTGGGGTAGAGCTAGGGTTTCGGCGGGCGTCTCGGCGTGCAGCGGCTGGGGTCCTCCTCCTCGCTGGCGCGTACGAGGTGAAGCAGGGGAGCGTCCTCGAGCGCCTCGACCACTCCCACGTCAACCACGACAGCAGGAGCTAGGAGTAGGCGACGGTGCAGACGGTGGCCGGCGATGGGGTAGATGGTGTCGGTGGAGAGGGAGTAGAGGAGCGGCAGGGCTCTGGGCGGATCTGGGAGCGGCAGAGGAGCCGTGTGGAGGGAGGAAAAAAGTAAGAGAGATAGAGGAAAGCAGGCGTGGGCACGGGGTAGATAGGGTGGCTCGGTCGCCACCTTTTCCTCCTCGAGCACGTGCTCGGGCTGGCCGGCAGGGGCAGGTCAGGCAGGCAGTGGGGCTCGGGTGTGGGGTCGGCCTGGCAGGGATAGAGAGAGAGAGGGGGTGTGGCATGGAGCTAGGGTTGGATGGAGGGGTGGCTCGGGTTGGGGCTCTAGGGTTGGGGTAGGGCTACGGCCTGGGGTAGGTTAGGGCTAGCAGGGCCAGCCTCGGCATGGAGTGGTTAGGGTGGGGTGTGGTTTAGAGAGGAGGGATTAGAGAGAGGGTGTGGGTAGCTAGGGTTAGCTTAGAGGGGGCTCGGGTTAGGTTAGATGGTGCTTCGGGTTAGGGTTAGGTGGTGCTCATGGTACAGAGAGAAAGAGAGAGAGAGGGGGCTTAGGGTTTTGTGGGTGGTTAGGGTGGTTAGGGTTAGAGAGAGAGGGTGAGAGAGGTGTGGTTAGGGTTAGGTAGAAATAGAGAGAGGGGGTTTAGGGTTTAGATTAGGTGTTAGGTGTTTGGAGAGAGGATTAGAGAGAGAGAGAGAGGTGTGGTGGTGGCTTTTTAGCAAGACCAAACTAGATCAAGGCAAAGGAGTGGTAGAGAGGGAGATGGATGATTCACTCAAAAGATCAAATAAAAACAAAGGAGGACAAAAGATGGAGATGGTAAGGATTTTACATGACCATGCATGGCATACACATGTGAGAAAAACTTGATGAGCACTAGGCAAAAAGAAGTAACCCAAACAAGGTGAAAGATTTGAGAGAGAAGGGAAAGCTCCAAGAGATATACACCACTCAAAAATTCGTATAAAATCCCAAAGGACTAGAATGAGGTGGTTCTTGCATGGCCCATGCAAAATAATTAATGCCCTGTTTATTCTTGTGAAAACAATAATATTAACATGGCATTATTCTTATGCATTCCCAAAAGCGGGATAAAAGCCAAGCAAAAGAATTTGTAGAAGTAGATCCATCCTATCTCCCATGAGCTAGATTAAATACCAAGAGAAAATAAAGTACAAGCTCATGGATAATGGGATGGTGGAATTATAAGGTGATGAAAGAAAGGGTGGTGGAGTGGAATAAAAGATATGCCCCCAACTCAACTTGGGAATTTAAACAATATATCAATAACCAAATACAATTATCAAGAGGCAAATACAATTTACAATGCATAAGAGAGAAGATCCAAAACAAAAAGGGTTTTATATGATGCTCAAATGCAAGGTGGCATGATGACATGAGCATGATATAATTATGATGCAACAATTATATATAGGAAGTAGCATATATATAGACTAGGCTAGTAGCATTGCAATTGTTAGACAATTGGGATGCTACAATAATCCATCGAGCCAGTTGTTCTCTTGCACGGTGAATTGAATCTTCTTAGAAAGGGGTGCTTCCATCTTGCCTCTGAGATCCGCAACTATCAGCCATTCTAGATCTCCTCCTGGGTGATCCTTGAGTTGAGCTCCGAAGAATTCCGGATGCGGGCGCTCAAGATACTCTAACAGTGCATCAAGATCCCTCTCAAAGATCAGATGGCCTCTGTTGCCCAACTAGTAGAACTTGCAATACTGAACTTCCATCTATAAGAATTTAGGATGAGTAAGTTAGTGAGGTGATCAAGTGTGTCAAATTTGTATGTAGTAATGTAAGAATTTTTGAGGAACATGATTTTTTTTGAAAGAATCAAGGATAAGAGTGGAAATAGGTTTTCATAAATACTCACTTCTTTGGTTTTGAAACTAGGTTTTCGTTTGGACGTCCATTCTAACTAAGGTCTCCTATGGTCAGGATGGCTCTGATACCAACTTGTCAACACCCGGATTTTTAATCCCAGATACCTGTTATGCCATACATGGCAATACCAGGATTATTATTTTTGCGAGACATAACAGATTGGATATCACAGTACATCATCCATTACAAACCATAATAAGGTCTTACACAAATAAAGGATCTCATGATCCAGTCTTAATGCAAACAAGCAACGGAATAATAAGCGTAGTAGTGGGCGCCATCTTCAGTGTCACAGGCAATGCTGACGATGGGAGATGATCCTAGTTGTCGTAGCCGTCCTGCTGTCCATCTTCCTGATAGTCCTCCTCATAGTCAGGCCACGGGAATAGCCAGGGACAAAGCCATGAGTACTCTTTAAGTACTCGCAAACTATCACTAACAAGTAAGGTAGTTCTAGTAGGAATCCTATGCTCTAAGTTTATTTGCAAAAGGGAAGATTTATCTAAAGTGAGTTTAGAAGTAAAGAAAACTAAGTAAAGGTTCTAAATCACTTTAAGTTGGGAACCTAGTTTTCATAGTCACAACTCTATTGTGGTCAAGTCAAAATCATAGTTCACTTCACAAGTCATTTTGAAAACATCTGAAGACGAAACAGTATGGTCACTCCAACTGTCCATGACCGCGGACGCGGCTATTCGAATAGTTTACACTCTGCAGAGGTGGTACACTTTCACCACAAAATTCAATACATCCGTCAGGGATAACCCTGAATCATCATACTTAGTATGCGGATAATCAATCATAACCTTTCCTTTACACACTCTAGTATAGGCACCTCCCCTATGAGCTTGGCCTCCCAGCCATGGCCATCTGCCATCCTGGGCACTACATAGGTGGACATCATCAAGAGGTAGCCTCATCTAAAACCTCTTCCGCGAGGGAACCCATACTAATGCATATAAACTTCCGGCTAAGCCTTATCCAATTCAAGTATTGTGGTTGTACGGTAAAATTGGAATTGTATCGCATCCGAACCCAACCATCAGTTTTTATAGAGGGCTAAGGATCATGCCCCAACATTTTCATCACCAAATCCATTTGTGTTTCTCAACACATCTCAAAGTTTTTCAATAGAATGACTCATCATTCCATGGTTTTTATAATCATTTTCACCAAGTATTCCCATCTAAAGTGATCAAGTTTTATACTTAGCACTAGCCACTAAGTTAAGAGTGTTCACTAATGAGGGATGCTAATCTCAATCTCATGCCATAGAATGACATCTAGTATAGGCCTAGTTTTATACTCTTTATGCTATCTATACTACTTTCCAATACACACAAAGTACTAACTAAAAGTAAAGAACTTTGGTAAAGTAAAAAGAATAAAGCTTGCAAGTAAAACTTGGGATTGGTATAAGTCAAAGTATATAACCAAAGAATACCTAATGCATCTTGCTTGGGTTAAAGCTTGCATGGTTAACTTGTAGTGTTAGGCTTGCCTTGATTTGTGTAGTGATTGAAGTTTTCCTCCTCTTCTTCGGGGTAGAACTCCTCCTCCTCGTATCCTTGGTCGGTACTATCGTCTATAAAGGAATACGGGGTACACAATCACCAAACAATACTTAACTACTTATATTTAGCAAACTAAGGCTCACACTTGTTGATCTAGCATCATCACAATCATCACATGCAATAATGACCTAGTTTTATTTATCTTATTTGAGAAAAGTAATTTCTACTCATTGAAATTGATTAAGATTTAATATTCTCCAATTAAAATATGGGATCATGTGGACACATGTCATCATCACATATTCTAATACATGGGAATGTGATTTAAAGGGTTGGTCATATTTAATAAAGTTTAAGATTAACATTTAATAGATTTAAAGTGACTAGAAATGCCCTAATAGCATTCTTTTGGTACTAGTCCAATGTCACTGCATGCAAACCTAGATATTTTTATATATTCAGATAGATATTATCAAATGTGATTTTTGAGAGTTTGAATCAACTCAAAATCTATTATGCTTGATTTTTGAAAAATGTTTGAAGTTGCAAAAGTCTATGTCTTATTATTTTTGCTATAGAATATCTCTAACTCCAATTGATTTAAATCAAACCGTCTTGGATAGATATTTTAATTACCTTTCTAGCAAAATTTGAATAATGCAATTTGGTTAAGTGAAACTCTCTGAATTGATTTTTGAATATGGGGACAGAATAGGGTTTTAACTAAAAAAGGAAAATCATTATTTGAATTTCCAGGCCTGAGAGGGAAAGCTAAACGGGTTGGCCCAGCTGCATTGTATAGCACAGCGGGCTGCTGACAGGCGGGGTCCACCAGTCAGCGACTGTTCTAACACGAAATGGTATCGGTGAATCTAGACCGTGCGATCAAATTCTAATCTAACGGTCGAGCGTTATCGTCGACGACGAACAGCTCCAGCGAGAAATTAACCTAGCATGGCGGTGGGGTGGCGTGGTTCGGTCAGGCGTCTGCGCGCTCCGCAAGGGGCGAAGGTGTTTGTGGTGGCGTCGGCGATTGCGGGCCTTGGCGAACGAGGGTGTCTGCTGGGGTGCGGTTATCATGGCGAGGCTGCGCGTGCGCGATGAGGTCAAGGCGTGAGCTGGGCAAGCTGGGCGGGCGCGGGGCACTAGCGCGCTCTGGACATGGTGCATAGAGGCGGTGCGCGGCATAGCTAGGGTGGTCCATGGCTCGGCTGGGGTCGTGGCCTGGACAGGGCATGGCTGTAGAGTGCGGCGCACCTCCTGGACATCCTGAATGGGTGCGGGGCGGTCTGCTGCAAGCTGGCCGTGGTCGGCCGACGATGACCAAATTCGGGCAGCGCTCCACTGTGCTCCACGGCGAAGGGGGGATTGGTCTGGGGCTGGGTTAGGCTCAACAGAGACAGGGGGTTAAAGAGGGGACCAAATGGTCGATGATCACTGCAGGAAACAGTGAAGTTAGGCCAGGGATTAATTTGTGTCATTAGGGTGTTTGATGAAATGGCCGCATGAAACAAAGTTTGGAATTTTTGAGTCAAATTTTTTGAGTGGTTTGATCTTAAGCTTGAGAGTCTATGTTTGCTTGGAGAGGTCAAGGGGAATTGATTTGATAGGTTTTTGAAAAGGTGGGATCTTGTCATATGAAATAGATTCAATTTTTAACTGCCCATTAAATTGATTTGCTAGATGTTTTTGTAAGTTTGTAAAGTGGGCCTTAATACACTTTTACTTGGTCTAGCAAGGGGTGAAAAGAATTAGAATTGTTTCTGTTAGAATTTCTCTTCTAGGAACACCTAAAGTGGCCTAGTGGTTGATTTTTCTCAAAATGACCATTTGCTTTATTTATTCTTATTTGATTTCTTTTTATTTTAATTTTGTTTGTAACTGGTCTAGATGATGTAGCATTCATCTTAAAACCATTTCACATCATTTAGAACAATCAAGCATGGCATATATACTCAATTCTATACTAATGCAAACACACATGCATTCATATTCATTTTCTTAATAAAAAGTTTTTGTTAACCCTAAATTGGGTGATTAGCACTTGATAAACTTGATTATAAGTTTTGGGGTGTTACAATAGCGGTGTTGTGAGCAGCACTTCCTTGAGCGCTTTGAGCGTGTTGTCCGCTTCTTCGTCCCACTAGAACGTGGGGTTCTTGCGCATCAAGCGGTAGAGGCGCATTGCCTTCTCACCGAGCCAGGGGATGAAGCGAATGAGACCGTGACTCGCCCAGCCAACTTCTGGACATCACGCAGGCACTCGGGTTTTCCGAGTCGTGCGATGGTGTCGATCTTGGTGGGATTTTCTTCGATGCCTAGCTTAGAGACTATGTATCCCAGGAGCTGTCCGGTGGGAACGTCGAAGGTGCAGTTTCTTGGGTTGAGCTTGATCTTGTACTGCGATCAGGTCGGTCTAGCAAGTTGATTTTACCACCACGTCGTCGATATAGACGTGGATGTTTCGACCAATTTGACTCGCAAGTCATTCCTGCATGCACTGTTGGTAGGTCACGCCAGCATTCTTAAGGCCGAACGTCATGGTAGTGTAGCAGAAGGTGCCGAATGGCGTGATGGACACTGTTTTCTCCTCGTCCTCGGCCGCCATCTTTAAGGCCGGACAGAAAAACCAAAACCGAAGACCGGACGCGCAAAAACCGGGACCAAAACTGAAAAAACTGTAAATTCGGTCTTCGGTCATGTGTTCGGTCCTGAGATCTGGAAGACCGAATTAAGATCGGTCTATTCGGTTAGCGTTGCCAGGAGACTGAAATAACCAAATGGACCGAAACTCCTAGATCCTAAAGGCCCAAAGATCATGCAACCACGAACAAGCCCAGATAGACATAATTGTTTTCTGGCCCATTCATGTCTCCCTGGTCATGAACACGCACGCCCAGGCAGCCAGGCACAGGCGCACGACCTCATGCGGCCACGAACACATGCCTGCATCACCAATCCCCTCAAGCTGCAGTCAGCCAAGCGCCACCAGCCACGCTGCCATGCCTCCATGTCTACCCACCGCCGCCCATCTAGATCCCTGTCCATCCACGTCTCCCTGTCGACGCCCATCCAGATCCCCCCGCCCATCCACGTCTCACCATCTCAACCCATCCAGATCTCTACCACCATAGCACCACCCTCCCTCGGCCTATGATCCAGCAGTCATCGACCGCCGGTTGTCGACTCGCCCTTGTTCTTTCTTTGCACTACAGACGCGATTGGCAATGAGGCGAATCGAGGCAACGACCAACCCGTGAAAGGAAACTTTGGTCAGTTTGGTCATGGCCGAAGACCGGACAAAAAAGACCGAAGACCGAATACGGAAAAACCGGAAGGACCAAATTTATTTTGGGTATCATTTCTAGATGACCGAAAAGACCGGACCGAGCAAACCGAAAAGACCGAACACCCACCCATAGCCACCTTGATCTAGTTGTAACCAGAGTACATGTCGAGGAAGCATAGTGACTCCGACCCTACGGTCGACTCGATGATCTGGTCGATACGGGGGAGAACGAACTCCTCTTTCAGGCAGGCGTTGTTAAGGTTGGTGTACTCGATGCACATTCTCCAAGTGTTGTTCTTCTTCAGCACCAGGACTAGGTTTACCAGCCACTTGGAGTACATCATTGACCAAATGAAGCCTGCAGCGAGTAGACGTTGCACTTCTTCGGCGATTTCTCGGCGGCGCTCTTCATTGAAGGGCCACAGCGACTGCTTCACAGGTCGCACTTTGGGGTCGGTGTTGAGTGTGTGCTCAGTGAGTTCCCTCAGGACACCAGGCATGTCAGATGGTTTCCATGCGAAGATGTCGCAAGTCTCACGCAGGAACTCGATGAGCATGCTTTCCTATGCGAGGCTCATGTTGGTCCCGATGGTGACCTTCTGGCTCGAGTCGCCCGGGACAAGCTCGACAGTGCGGGTGTGCGTGGAGGCCTCAAATGCTGTTAACCCGGCATATTCTACATGGGGCTTCTTCAGGATCCTAGGGTCGTCCTTGTCGATGCCACTCGCATATTTGGCGAGTTCATCGACGTGGTTGGTCTCCTCGGTGATGACAGCGTCGGCAAGCTTGGCGCTGTTGTCCTCGCACTCCACGGCCATGCCGGGGTCACCGTGGATGGTGATGATACCGTGTAGCCCTGGGAGCTTTGTCATGTTGTACGCATAATGCGGGGCCACCATGAACTTGGTGAATGCTTGTCGCCCCAGGACGCAGTGGTAGGGGCTATAGAAGTTCATCCGCTCGAAGACGATCCACTTGGTGCGGTAGTTGGCCGGCGTGCCGAAGGTGACTGGCAGAGTCACCTTGCCGATCGGGTAAACTTTCCGACTGAGGACGATGCTATGGAAGGTGGTGAGGGTCGATTCGACCATCAACTGGGGAGATGCAGCCTCCTGAATGTGTCCAGGTAGAGGATGTTGATGGAGCTTCCCCCATCCATCCGGGTAGTCATCCACTTTGGGCTCAACCACCAGAGCGACTCTCCCAAGGAATTCGATCAGTGGTGCATGATTCTCGTGGCTCCAAGTTGCTCTACTCGGACCAGTTGAGGAAGCGCGGGATGTCGACTTGTGTCAGCGCGTTTACGGCGACTGCACAGGCGAGCACCTTCTTCTCGCGCTTGGTGCCGAGCCTGGTGAACGTGTGTAGCAAGACGACGTTGTTGCCAACCCCGCCGGTGTTCCTGTTGTCCCTTGATGGGTCGTTGTTGGGGCCCTCTCTTGCTCGCCTTGCCTTCTCGATCTCCTTCAGAGAGTGGCAGTTAGCGGTGGTGTGAGTGGTGGGCTTCCCCTCCCTGTTGTGGTAGACATAGGGCTGGTTGAGTAGAGCGGCAGGGTCGAATTTCGGCCTCGCCGTGTTGTTGGCATGATAGTTTCTGCTGTCGTGGTAGTTTCCTCCGTCACGGTGAAAGTTCTTCGGGCCACGCTGCCCGTAGCCGGCGTTGGCCATGAAGTCGACTCGCCCATCACTGTGGCGCTTGCCAGTGAGGCAAGTGTTTCTATAGCGCATCTCGTGTTGTTTCCTGTTGTCGTTGCCGCTGGTGCGGCATCTCCCCCCCCCCCCCCGACTCATCGTCTGAGTCTTGGTTGGGGTCCTCCTCCATGTAGCGCTTGGAGATCTCGAGGAGGTCGGGGATGTTGTTGAGTGTCTGGTAGACCCTCTTGATCTTGGCAACCAGAGGCTCGTACCGGCACACGTTCTTGAAGCAGTGGATCACCGTGTCCGGGTGGATGTCGGATGTGTTGATCCACAGGTCCTTCCACCGTTGAACCTAGTGGCGGGTCGACACGCGCTGTCCCTGGATGCAGCACTCCAGGTCCTCGATGGTGGTGGCGCAGGCGTAGGAGCCCTCGAAGTGCCTCACGAAGGCCTCGCGCATGTCCTCCCACGAGTCGACATTGTCCGCGAGGAGGGTGTTGATCCATTGTCGGCTCGCTCCCTCCATCGTCAGTGGGAGGTAGCAAGCAGCGAGTAGGTCGGTGTGGCCGGCGATCCCCATCTCCATGAGATATGTATCGATCCACACCGTTGGGTTGTACGTCGGGTCGTACTTCTCAATCTCCTTGGGTGCCTTGAAGTTGGCGGGATACTTTTTGCCTCGGATCATTGGTCCAAAGCATTGCCGGCCGACCCGGCTGAGGGGGACTCTTGGCTCCGGCTCGCCACGATTGGTGAGGGTGTGCCTCAGGTCGTTTGGCTGGCGCGCTCGCCAAGCCTGGTTGTTGATGATGTGGGTCCGTGCATCGATTGGCTGACCATTGGTAGTGAGCGTGTTATTCGCGGGTCGCGACTCGTTGGTGGATAGTGCGGTGAAATGGATCATATGGGCACCTGGAGGGGGGTGAATAGGTGCTACACCAAATTTTAATAGCTTTTCAATTTTAGGCTTAGCACAAAGGGTAAATTCTCTAGATAAACTATTAGGTGGAATTTCCCTATATGCAAACCTATCTACTAGCGAGTAAAGGGCGAGTGGAAGAGGAACGGGTAAACCGTAGTGAAGCACGTGGAGACACGGGATTTGTTTGACCGCAGTTCCTTCCTTGTTAAGGGAAGTACGTCTGCGTTGGAGGGGTGGGCGGTACTAAGACCACCACGCCACAATAGGCCTCACCCTGTTCTCCGATGGATCCCACCACCAAAGGCCTGATCCACCTTTCCACTATAGGTACCCTTCGAGGCGGGCACTGGCACCACAACTAGCGGGGCAACAACTCCACAAACAACTTGGAGGCTCCCGAAATGACAACAAGCTGCCACAAGAACAAAGTTATCAAATACAATGAACAAGATCTAGGTATTGACAAGAATACTAGATCAGGGATTTCTCCAAGTGAATGGAAAGGAGTTGAAGCGCTTGATTCGTGATGATGATGAACTTCTCCTCCTTCAATTCCCCCAAAGATCAAGACCTTCAGGTAGTTGAAGTGGGAGATCGAGAATGAGAGCTCTTGCACAATGTCTGGACAATTTCGAATGAATCAAGAGTTCTGAACGTTGGGGAAGAAAGGGTATTTATACCCCCTTCAGAAACCAGCCGTTGGACACTTTGGGGGTTGGATTATCCGGCCCAAGTGATGGCAGGATTATCTGGCCTGGGGAAAACACTGCCCCAGACTCAGAATATCCGGCAGATAATCCGCCTCCTATCTAAGCGTCGTGCCGAGCTTGCCCTTCATCAACTTCTAGGGGCCGGATTATCCGGTCCTATGTGAAGGCCGGATTATCCGGCCTGGGGAGGAAAGACCGCCCCAGTTCGGATTTTCCGGGAAAAAATCCGACCGGATACCGAGCGACGCGCCTTGGCTCCCTTTGCTCAAAAACTGGGGGGCCGGATTATCCGGCCCATGCGACAGCCGGATTATCTGGCCTGGGGAAGAAAAACCGCCCCAGTTCGGATTTTCCAGGAGAAAATCCGATCGGGTACCGAGCGACGCGCCTTGGCTCCCTTTGAGCAATGAGGTAGGCCGGATTATCCGGCCCTTAGTGGAGCGGATAATCTGGCCCCCCTCAAAGCTTCCTGCACACTTAGCGCACATGAATAATCTCCACAGTATTGTTATCTAACACGCAAAACATAGGAAAACATGAAATGTTCTTTCAATCTCCCCCTTTTTGGTGTTAGATGACAATACCAGGATTTGCAGGAGAAAGTCACAAGACAAACAGTAATAACCATGAAAGAGACTCCCCCTCAATGTGTGCATAATAGAATTTTGCATTGGAATACAAATGCACACAAATAGGTGAATCTATTCCATAGACATATGAGCAACATACACATACCACCGAGGTAGAGGGAAGGCATCCTTGACATAAGCCGCAAGTATTACCGGATAACCAATATGAGCACCTTCCGTGATAAAAACCTCCAGCAATAGGATATGAATAGATAGCTCCATAAGCATAATCCATGAGATGAAATCCATAGGCATAATAATCCAGACAACCACATAGAGTCTCAAACAACCACAAACCATAAATTTAAAGTTCAACGCTAAATGGGCATAAGCAAGAAAACAACGAATAGAAAAATGCAAGTGCTTATGCCCGACCCATGCAAATCCACGCACACCCTAATAGAACTACTTCTCTCCCTTTGGCATCGAGACACCAAAAAGGGGAAAGAGCGATGCTAGCGCCCCACAGGATCACTCGTAGTCCTCGTCCTTCTCCTCGTCCTCTTCCTCGTCTTCATTCTCATCCTCATCCTCATCTTCAAGCTCCTCAGTGTCACCTTCCTCATCCTCATCATCATCAGCTGGCGCAGAGGGGAACAAGTGACGCTCCAGCTCACCATAGTTCAACCCGAAGGAAGAGTTCCACCGAGCATACGGAGTGGGAGGTGTAGGAGCCGGAGGATCACCCGAAGCACCGGACACATGGTGGAGAATGGGCTGCTAGGAGTGAGCCAACTCATGGCGCTGCTTGTATGCCTCATACTTACCCTTGCGTGTGTCCACTCCCATGCACAGAATGTTATGTTGGAACCAGTTCAGCTGCTTGATCTCACGGGCAACGGGAGGCACTGGGGGCCTGCGAGCATCCTTCATGAGGCCCTCAGGAGCAGAGGAGGGGTGAGAGGTCTTTCGAACCTTGTTGTAGATCTTCTTAGCCTTATGCACCGAGTCAATGTGGAACTCCTCAGTAGGAAGCAAGTGTCTGATGAGCATCATAATGTAGGGTGCATAGGGAATGGACAGACGGTTGAATATAGCATCAATCAACTCATGGTAAATGAAGTCCATGACATACAGCCTGTACTACACCGACTCGTCCTCGCAAGAGGCAACCTCATGAGAAAATTGAAGTAGCTGAACAAGGTGACCACGGATGCTGTCATTGTTGCCCCCACTCGGAGTAATGGAGTCACAGAAGAGACCCACAAAGGCCGCATAGATGGGAGCAAGGCCAGCCAGAGTGCCCACAATGCCATTGTCCACAGTGCAAGGAGAGAGAGCTGCATCTTTGTTGGGCTTCAGCTGGGTGATGATGCGGTGGCCACTGGCTCTATCCCTGCTGCGGAAAGAGTATCCAAGAACCTCAGCAAACACATGAAAATCAGCAGTCATAGGCCTGTCATGAGTCATCCACTTCATAGTGCGACGCTCATCCCCACAAATAACCAAAGTGGAGAAGAACTGCTTCACCACCTTAGAGTCAAAGGAGCACTGGAGAGACATGAGATGGTGCAGCCCCATCCTCTCAGCCACAAACATCGCATCCACAAGATGAGCCTTCTCCAAAGCATCAGCAAGTACTAGTGGGTGCATAGGCCTAATGTTCAGCTTGGCATACACATCTTCATAGATTCCCTTCTGTTCTGCACACCAAAAACGAGTATCCCCCAGCTCATCATCACGAGGCAGCTCAGCAAATAAGTCACGGTGATGGATGGAGGAATAGGTGACCGCATCCAAAGTCCTGTAGTTGATCTTGGGCTCCTTGCCCTTCCTCTTGGACACCCCCTTCCTAGTCCTCTTAGCTTGTTCAGCCATGCGCTTCTCTTTGTTCTTTCTCCTCCTCAACTCAACTTCGTCGACTAAGTTACCCTGTCCGTCGTCCCAAAAGTATTTGGCACGGGGCAGCGCTTGTAGGTCTTGGGAACACCGGAACCACCTGTGAGGAGAATAAGGGCGATAGCAAGGGGATAAGCATCCACACAAGTCCAGGAGAGAGCATGGAAAAAGTAGTCAAAAATTTCATAGGACAAATCTACCCAAGGCATACTCCATAGTGAAACTGAACCAGAATCGAATCTGTCAGGCCGGATTATCCGGCCTGGCCAGGGCGGATAATCCGGCCCTGGCATAAAATTTCGATTTCACCTAGATTGAATGCAAAAAAGTAGATCAGTCCTAGAAACTGCAAGACTACGATTTCTATGCGAAAACACATCCTTCTAGACAACGTTCCACCCAACAAGTAACACATCTAGCCAAAGATGGGGAGAGAGGGAGTTACCCTCACTCATTGGAGGAAGAACGCGAAGGAGAAGGTACCCGGAGGCGCGGAGAAGAAGATCCGGGGAGGCCCGGAAAATCCATTGGCCGGAGAGGCTCCGGGGAGGGTGGGGGACTGCAGGCGATGGCTGAGGAGGAGGAGAGGGTTGGGGGAGAAGTGCTGCTCGTTATGAGCCCTTCCCCCGATCCCTGCCCTTTAAGACGAAATCCGCCAGGGCCGGATTATCCGGCCTACACTTGGGCCGGATTATCTGGCCTCAAATCTGGAATTCTGTTATACACAGAACCAGGCCCGCGTGTCCCCAAACAACACCCCCATAAGGTGTACAAGGGACTTGTGTGCTAGAATAGATGGCTTAGGGGTAGGGAAAGGCTTAGGATTAAGAGAGCCAAGCTGAGATGGTACTAGACACTCAAAATTGCAAGATCCAAATCAAATAAAAGCCAAGATTGAGTGTGATTCCCATAAGAACATGAGATAGCAAAGAACAGCCAAAAAGATCCAAATCTCCTCAAGGGAGAGGGCGGTGGCCGAAGCCACCTTGTTGGAGTGTATGGTGTGACACCACGAAGATATATCTTGGGTTCACGACCAATACTCATCAATAAGCTTACATATCACAACATGATATTAAGAGAAATGATTTATCTTGTTGTTGGCATTATGGGGGAGGGTTATCCCAATGAGTTAGGACCACACTCCCCCTATATCCATGCCCACACCTAGACCAAAGAAGGATTGAGATGTACGAGTGAGTGCATGGGTAATCAAGACAAGCTCCTGGAATCAATGATATTTAGCTCATTCCTCAAGTAGTAGAATCTTGCTTCATCAAGTGGCTTTGTAAAAATATCCGCAAGTTGGTTCTTCGTGCTCACAAAGGATAGGTCAATATCGCCGCGAGCAACATGGTCTCGAATAAAATGATTCCAAATCTCAATATGCTTCGTCCTTGTGTGCTGAACAGGATTGTATGCAATTTTGATTGCACTTTCATTATCACATAAAAGAGGCACTTTGTCACAATTGACACCGTATTCCTTTAAAGTTTGCCTCATCCACAATAATTGAGTGCAAGCGCTGGCAGCAGCAACATATTCAGCTTCGGCGGTGGAGAGAGATATACAATTCTGCTTTTTAGAGGATCAACATACAAGAGATCTTCCATAGAATTGACAAGCTCCAGAAGTGGATTTCCGATCATCCTTATCACCAGCCCAATCTGAGTCAGTATAACCACATAAAGAGAAATTGGAGCCCTTGGGATACCAGAGACCAAAGTTAGGGGAATGAACCAAATATCGAAAGATCCTCTTGACCGCCACTAAGTGGATTTCTTTAGGAGCTGCTTGATACCTTGCACACACTCCCACACTCAACACGATATCGGGTCTAGATGCGCAGAGGTAAAGAAGAGAGCCGATCATGGACCGGTATACCTTTTGGTCCACATCTTTACCATGTGGGTTAAGTTCAAGATGACATTTTGTTTGCATCGGAGTGGTGACCCCATTTAGATCCGTCATCTTGAATCTCTTGAGCATGTCTTGGATGTACTTTGCTTGATTAATAAAAGTTCCTTCTCTAAGTTGCTTGGTCTCGAATCCAAGAAAGAACTATAATTCCCCCATCATAGACATCTCAAACCTGTCAGTCATAAGCTTTGAAAATTCATCATTAAAAGCTTTATTAGTAGAACCAAAAATGATATCGTCTACATATAGTTGGCATACGAAGAGCTCCCCCTTAACCTTCTTAGTAAAAAGAGTGGGATCGATTTGCCCAACTTCGAAGCCACGATCTAACAAAAGCTCTTTAAGGTGCTCATACCACGCACGTGGGGCTTGTTTAAGGCCATAGAGTGCCTTATCGAGTTTGTAGACATGGTTCGGAAAGTTAGGATCCTCAAAACCCGAGGGTTGCTTTACATATACCAACTCATGTAGAGGACCGTTAAGGAAGGCACTCTTGACGTCCATTTGCTGCAACTTAAAATTGTTATGGGCAGCATAAGCAAGGAGGATACGGATGTACTCACGGCGAGCCACTGGAGCATAGGTCTCGCCAAAGTCAATGCCCTCAACTTGGGAGTAACCTTGTGCCACAAGTCTTGCCTTGTTCCTCACAACAATCCCATTCTCATCTTGCTTGTTTTTGAATATCCACTTGGTGCCGATAACACTACGGCAATCTTTGGGTTTCTCCACGAGTTTCCAGACTTTGTTACGCTCGAAATTATTCAATTCTTCATGCATAGCAACAACCCAGTATGGATCTTCAAGTGCTTCAAAGACCTTCTTAGGTTCCACCATAGAGATATGAGCTTGATGCTTACCAAAGCTGGCCAATTCTCTTCTTGTAGAAACCCTTCGTCGAAGATCACCAACAACCTTGTCGAGGGTGTGACCCCTCAACTCAAGGTTACGATCAGCCCGAGCCTTGCGACGAAGTTCAATAAGTTTGTTGTCTCTTGG
Organism: Avena insularis; assembly: GCA_023614405.1. Lineage (NCBI taxonomy): Eukaryota > Viridiplantae > Streptophyta > Magnoliopsida > Poales > Poaceae > Avena > Avena insularis. The sequence continues at coordinate 457,970,041 of CM042696.1, read as the reverse complement.
AGGAGTAGATTCATAACTTGAATCTTCAATGGAAGCATTTACTCGACCTTGATCAGGAACTGGAATATCAGCAGCAGGTGGTGGTGACGCGTGCCCTTGAGGTGAGTCAGTAGCCGTAACAGGAGGCTGCTGAACCGGTGAGTCAGGGCCGGATAATCCGGCCGATGGAGAGGCCGGATAATCCGGCCTGGGAGTATTTGTAGCAGCTTCATCAGGAAGCCTAGGGCTTGCTTGAACTGGCGAGGGGCCGGATAATCCGGGGCTTGCCGGAAAATCTGTCCTGGAGCTTGCGTTGATATCTTCACCACCAGGAGCAATATGGTCAGCTGGAGTGGGGTGGCCAGATAATCCGGTGTCCACCGGATAATCCGGCCTGGAGTTTTCTGGAACAACTTGACCTTCAGCAGTTGATGGAGATGGTGCAGAATTTTCTCCCGTGATGGGAACTTGTTGGGCATGTGTATATGAGGGCTCTTCATGGGAAGAGCATTGTCCTTCCCGATCCGCCACAAGGGGTTCCTCAATGGGGCAGAAAAACCCCATGCCCATTCTTCTTATGGCATCTTGGGGTATTTCAACATCTGCATCACAAACACCAACTTGCTCCACACGGGAACCGTCATTTTCCTCGAACACCACACTACAAGATTCTACAACAGTTCCAGAGAGCTTATTGTAGACTCTATAAGTGTGGGCCAGCTCGACAAGGAGGCGACGCAACGAGGACGTACGACGGGACGGCGATGGCCTGGCAGAGGCGCGGCGGCGACCATGGCCTAGGGCGGCGCCGGGGGAGCCCGTGAGTGGTGGCGGCCGAACGTGGGATGGTGCGGCAGCGCCGAGGAGGAGAGAGCGCGGGGGCGAGCGACGGCTGGTGGCGGGCGGAACGCACGGAGGCGGCATCGGGCGTAGGTGGGAGCAACGGGATCCACGCGCGAGGGAGGGGGGCGCCCAGCGGGGATCAGCAGAGAGGCGTGTGTGGGCCTGGTAGGTGGGGTTCGAGCAAGACAGGGAGGCTCCTCCCATGCGTGCGGGACGGGGTGGCCAGGAGCGATGCGGTCTCGACGCGTTGGCCATGCGAGATTCGATCGCGGGGTGGGGTGGTTGCAGCGGGGCAAGCGCAGGGGTTGCAGGGTGGGACGCGCTGTAGCGAGCGGAGCAGCGGCAGGTGGGGCCAGGCGCGCTGGTGGCCCGGGAAGTTGCGGTGGGTCTGGTGGGGATTAGGTCTAGGTAGGATTTCTAGGGTTTGGTCTAGAGGAAAAGGGTTAGGGCAGGTTTAGCTAGGGTTTCTTTTGGGCCGGGTGGTAGGCGGTTTGGCCAGTTGGGCCTCTGGCCTGACCGGCTGGACTGCCTCCCCAGACAAAACATTTTTATTTATTTTATTTTAAGAGATATTGGCAAATAGTTTTTAGACAAACTAGAGATCTGAAAACAACCGGGGTTTTAATTTGAAATAAAGATGGGGAATATTTAGAAAACAAACTAGGCTTTTGAAAAATAGCCTTGACAAAACCATGCATGATGATGACGATGCTCAAATGCAATGTGGCATGATGACATGAGCATGCGGTCATGATGATGCAATGCACAAAAACACCGCGATTTTCTAGTAGTGGTTTTTTGCAGGATGCCACAATTCGACACCACTAACAATGGATCTCGTCCTCGAGATCGGCCTCATAGTACCGGGAAGAAGGTCGGCGATCTGAATCTTCTCGCTTCATGTAGATCCTCGCGACACCACTAACAAGAGGTTGTTGTCCGTGATCATCGAGAGAACACTCCGGGAACAAAGGGCGAAGGAAGAGGTATCAACAATAAAGCCACCTCTAAGTTCGATAAAAAGAGAGAAACGACGCATTCTCATCCACTTCAATGTACGAGAGCAAATAGATTGAGTAGTCGGCATGGGGTCCAATCCATCACGCACCCAAACTATTACTCTGCACAATCAGTAGAAAAGCGCGCATCCATTCTCGGAATCAGACTGAAGATCTCGACAAGCGAGGTTCGGAAACAAAGGAGTGATGGAGGCTCTGCATCGGATCTGGCGTAGATGACGACGTCGTCTCGGAAAACACCGGAAGGCACAAGGAGGAACAGAGAGAAGTCCAACAGATGAAGGATTCCTCAGATAGCATGAAGACCAGATGTAGAAGCACCGTTACCAAAGGAGGAAGCGAAACCCTGAAGGTACGACGGAAACCCAACCACGAGAAATCCTGGACTCGAAGAAAAGATAAGAGAACATATCCAAAATTCGCAGAGGTAAGAGGAGAATAGCAGAGGGGAAGGAGTAAAAGCAGACCTAATCAGATCTATCCAACCGATTTTGCAAAATAGTTTTGACACTCTACTTCGGCCGTTAGCTAGGTTATCCTACAGGCTGGACTTGTGAGGTATCGCAACTCTGACGATACCTCGATACTCAGTAACACCTCGAATCGGCCCTATGCAAGTTTTAGCCCTACGCCAAACCATAAGAAGCGATTCAGGGCATCCCACCGAGCACTTTCGTGCGGGTGGAAAACGAAGTAATACCATTACACAATAGTCCACGATGGAACCCACAAAACATATATATACAACAACGACTCCATGAGTCAGGAATACAGATATAATATACAAGGATCCAAATCACCTTGAAAACGATAGAGCGTCCGTCTACGGACAAGATGCAAATAGGGCTAAGAGCCCTGAAGAATAACCAATGGCGTCCATAACCCTTGAGCCAAGCGGAAGGGTAACCTGCTAACGACGGCGATCTCAAACCTGCTAAAACAAAAGGGTGCCGACAAAGCGCAAAGGAAAAAGAGAGGCGTCGATCGAGGCCGTACATGGCGAGGCTAGAATTCGGCGGCTCTCGCCTACATAGGTATGGTGGACTGAAGCGGCAGCACAGCAGCACTAAACAACCTATAGAGACTCAGTACAACTGTCGGCTATTACAGAGAGATAAGAAAGACCTATTCAGAACCACCTGATACTAACACCAATCGTACCCATCCTGGTATTCCCCCTCGAGACCAAACGAGGAAGTCAAACCGAGGAACTCACACAGTTGCCAGTTTTATTCATTCCATTATAGTTGAAGCACTTACTAGTCAGATATAGATAGCATGAGTCATCCTGAAGCATAAGTAGTGGACAGTTTTAATTAACCATTCTGTGGTGGTTGGAACATTTACTAGTCAGATGTAATTGTCCTGAGGAATCCCAAAACCCAGCAGTTGTTGGCACTTTTATCACATTCCATTGGAGTTGCAATACTTACTAGGCAGGTATAACAGAACACGATATGACCAAGATCCACCAGTTGTTGGCATTTTTAATATCCATTCCGTTATAGTTGCTTCTGATTACTAGTCACATATTAAGTCAAATGTATAGCACTACTTTAGTTATGCTTGTCTATGATCGAGATACTGTGCTCCAAGTCGTCCATAACCGCGGACACGGCTTTCAGAAAGTTTTACCCTGCAGGGGCGCACAAATAGCAACACACACTCGATCAACCTCGGAAAAACCAACTCAAAACCCAACGAGGCATTCACGACAAAGCGATCACAGGATTCATAAAATATTTTAGGGGGCCACCCCACTAAGCTACCATAGCAAGTTGGCCGGCTCTGAACGGACCAGGGGTTTATGACGGGTAGTGTAAACGACTGGGAACCCGAAAGTGTGACTGGGCTTGTCGATACCGCGAAAACGTGGCGCGGTCCAAAACAGTATAGGTGCTCCACGCACAATCTTAAATAAAGCAGTAAAGCATGGGATAAGTACAGGATAGTAATAAAACCCCAAACTAGTTTGTGGCCCCAAGAAATAGAAATGAATCAAGCTCTTGCTTAGGGGGGTCCACGGCCTCCCGGATGTGGATAGTGCGAAAAATCAAGGAACAGGTATCAAGTACTTGGGGTCCTACGAGACACAAGTGAGCGTGGAAGAACCAAATAACATCTATTGTCCACCGATGCCTCTGCATTAGTTATATCTAGCATTATAATAGTTGTATTTAAAGTCATGATCATCTCCACCATAAACATCTGCCAGCATTCCAACAACTGTGGTACTCGACAACACGAGATCGCACCTGAGTAAGCAATTACGACTCGCAAGGCCAGCTATCTACCAAACAACAGGTAATAGGAGGTGTCCATGGCAATATAGAGGCTGCACGGGATATAACTGGTGTACGGAAACTAAAGCATCGTGACACGGATAGCAATAGATCAATAGGAGGAAATAAAGACTATAAATGCAAAATAGGTAGAAGGGGAAGAGATGCTCGCCTGGGAAACACTGCCAAAGGTACATATCCGGAGAACTTGTCGATACTCGCATCCACTCAACGGCCTAATCCGCGAAGAAGCAAACACTAGAAGAAACACCGGATGCAATATTTAATACTACGGCAGAAGATCCGGCATGATTATGATATGATGCATGGAAAGGCACAGATGCGGTGCAATTAGGCAATATTAAGCGGAATCGGGGTCCCGACAATTAATTAAACGATTCAAGTTATTTAGAAACCCTTGAATTTAAATGTTGTATTAACAAGGCAAATCATGGCATCGGTTCGCTACGCAATTTAAATGGGGGCCATATGAGACTAGAATAGCCTACATATGCGCTCCATATTTAATTATGAGGTGAATCGACTAAATACCCCCAAACCACACAATATGTATGCGACATGATCAAGTTAATATGCAACAATTATATATAGCATTTATGAAATAGGGATAGGTAGGGGTCACACATCTAGGGTCGAAGATCTTGGGGTTCGGAGGGATTCAGGTTCGACGGGATCGGTCTTCGAACTCCGGGATCAGGGCTTCAGGATATCGGCTAAACAGATCCGGAAAGGAGAACTTGGCACGGCACCGAGTTCGGGATCGCTCTTCGTGGTCTTTTCCGAGAAGAACTTGGAGTGCCTCGGAGTCCATGTAGGCTATCTTCAGGTACCGATGTAGTCATCCAAATTATCGTACTTATTTGCTAGAGGTTCACAGCATCACTACCACATCCGCAGCAACACCACCAGACCTTCACCACAACATCCCCACATAGAAACTTCATCAGTACAGGGAACCAGGAACTCGAGCAGATGGTCAGGGGGCACGATGGAAAAACTTGATGGAGTTAAAAGTGTACTGGCAACATGTTCAACCTCGGACTAGAGGCGGCAGTGCAGGGCAGCCTCAGCGGCAGCACCAAGGAGGTATCTCGCGAGGCCGGCGCGTAGAGGCAGCAGACGACGGGGCCGGCGATCGATGGTCGATGCAGGTCACGGTCACGAGACGGGCGAGGGCGGTCCTGGCGGATAAGTCGAGTGGACGGTGGCCAGAAGGTGAGGCGAAAGCAGGGCATCGCGGCCGTGCTACCACGGCGGGCGAGACGGTGCCGGGCGGGGAGAGCAGGACCGGCGGCGGGTCGACTCGAGGCGGCGCCTGGCAGCAGAGGCGACGCGGCAAGGAGACAGAGGAGCGGCGGCCGGCTCGGGCTCGACAAGAGGCGCGCGGAGAGGCGGGTTCACGTGCGGCAGGGCTTGAGGTGGCGGCGCGCGATGCGGGAAGGTGGGGTACACGGAGGAGCGGCGACGGCTGGTGGTGATGCGAGCCGGGGAGCACGACGAAGTGGAGAGGCGGGGCCAGCTCGACGAGGAGGTGGCGCGACGAGGACGTACGACGGGACGGCGATGGCCTGGCAGAGGTGCGGCGGCGACCATGGCCTAGGGCGGAGCCAGGGGAGCCCGTGAGCGGTGGCGGCCGAACATGGGACGGTCAGGCCGAGCCGAGGAGAGAAGCTGGCGCATGGACGGCCGGTGCGGGCAGACGTGGAGTGACATCAGGGGTAGGTGGGAGCAACGGGATCCACGCGCGAGGGAGGGTGGGGCCCAGCAGGGATCAGGAGAGAGGCGTGTGTGGGCCTGGTAGGTGGGGTTCAAGCGAGACAGGGAGGCTCCTCCCATGCGTGCCAGGGGTGGCGGGTGTGGGGCGTCACGGTCTCGGCCATGGCCATTCGATCAAGGTGGGGTGGTTAGGTGGGTGCAGCGGCAAGAGGTTGCGAGGTGGGACCTGCTGTGGCGAACAGCAGAGGTAGGTGGGGGGCAAAGGCTGGCTGGGAAGTTGCGGTGGGTCTGGTGGGGATTAGGTCTAGGTAGGATTTCTAGGGTTTAGTCTAGAGGAAAAGGGTTAGGGCAGGTTTAGCTAGGGTTTCTTTTGGGCCGGGTGGTAGGCGGTTTGGCCAGTTGGGCCTCTGGCCTGACCGGCTGGACTGCCTCCCCGGACAAAACATTTTTATTTATTTTATTTTAAGAGATATTGGCAAATAGTTTTTAGACAAACTAGAGATCTGAAAACGACCGGGGTTTTAATTTGAAATAAAGACGGGGAATATTTAGAAAACAAACTAGGCTTTTGAAAAATAGCCTTGACAAAACCATGCATGATGACGACGATGCTCAAATGCAATGTGGCATGATGACATGAGCATGCGGTCATGATGATGCAATGCACAAAAACACCGCGATTTTTTAGTAGTGGTTTTTTGTGGGATGCCACACTTGCATGAGATGGAGGTCCGAAGAGGTCCACATGAAGGAGCTCCAAAATCCTTTTTGATAAGATAATAGTTTTCCTTCGATGAGGTGAGTCATGCATTTTCCCTTCAACACACGCCCTGCAAATACGATCTTTGGCAAAGGAGACATTTTCTTTTAGTCCAAGGATGTGGCCACCCTTGTGGAGACTTTGCAAAGTTCTCATATTGACGTGGGCTAGTCGGTGATGCCATAGCCAACCCGCGTCAGCCTTTCCGAAAAGACACATCGGGCCTGTAGTGGTTTTCCCTGAAAAGTCCACCACGTATAGGTCATTTTCGACATATCCCACGAAAGCGACTTTTAGAGACTTGCTCCACAAGAGTACCACCAAATCAGCATCAATATAAACTGCAAAGCCCATCTTACCAAGGGCGCGAACTGAAAGTAAGTTGTACCCGAGGGTCTCAACAAGCATGACGTCCACGAGAGATATATCGTGAGCCACCACAACTTTGCTGAGACCCAATACCTCAGATTTTGACTTGTCACCATAGGAGGCAGTTATGTGATCAAGGTTTGGCGCATCTCGTGATGATCTCCTTGCTTCCGGTCATATGACTCGTCTGACGCTATCGAGTACCCATTTAGAACCACCGGAAGCATAGCCCTGCAAGAAAATTACTTCTTGGTTTTAGGTACCCATTTTTCAATGGGTCCTCTCATGTTAGTAACAAGGGTCTTGGGAACCCAAATAGACCAAGGAATGTAACAATCATAAGGGCCTACATAACTAGCATAAACATCGCCATAATAATCGCAATATAGTTCAAAGTTAGGATTGTTGGCCCCTGCAAAACCATCATAATTAGCCTTGTCATTGGTAATGTTGCTAGTCTTAGATTGAGCAGTCTTGCTCTTCTTCTTGTTGTTGTTTTTCTTGTTCTTTGTCTTGGGTATGTAACCAAGACCTTCTTTACTATTGTTTGTCCTTTGCCTGTTCAGTATCTCATCAATAACTCATTTCCTTTGTGTTGAGAACTTCTCGCGAGGTCTTCTTTTCCAGAGGATGAAGTGGAGGTACTCGGCACATCATACCGTTTCATTTGAGTTTGGAGCTGGTCATGAGACTCATTTAAAGTAGAATGATCACTCTTCAATGCCTTGTGAGCACTTTCGAGATTATCAAACTTCTCCAAAAGTCTAGCATGAACAGCCCCAAAGTCAATCTTTTCTTTCTTTAGTTTCTTTACCTTAGCAAGAGCATGGTCACGTTCTTTGATGAGCTGAGCTACAGCTTCTTCCTGTGACTCCTCAATGGATTCGAGTCTCTCTTCCAAAGATACTCGAGCTTCCTCTTCCTCTTCCAAGGCATTCTTCAAAGAAGCTATCTCCAAAGCATCTTCTCTTTCAATTCTGCCCTTTTCTTCAAGAAGATCTTCGACTTGAGAAAGTTGACTCATAAGAGCATTAAAATGGAGTTTGTGCTCACCTTGTAGGTTAGTGAAAAAAGTATCCAAAGCAATAACTTCTTCTTTCATTTTAAGGCTGTCATGATCATCCATATCCAAAATTATGTTAGTCTTAGGAAATGAAGAGCTACAAGTTGATACCTCGGACCCTCTTGCCATTAGGCAAGTGGCGTTGTTGTTGATGATGTTCTCGTTTGGCGAGTCGAAGAGAGATGAAGGAGTCGATGTGGTGGCTATAGCATCCACCTCGTGGGAACTATCATCATCCTCTTCATCTTCACTTGCAGAGGAGTATTCTTCTTGTGCAACTAAAACGATCTTGGGTTGCTTATTGAAGGGGCCATTCTTCTTAATAAATGGCTTCTTCTTAGTGCTTTAGATTTCTCTTTAAGAATGAGCCTGCCACCATTGTCTTCCCTATTTTGATACGGACACTCGGCTACAAAGTGCATTCTATCTCCACAGTTGTAGCAAGTTCTCAATCTTGGGCCACTTTCTCTTCTTCCATTTGACTCGTTCTTGCGCTCAAGTTCCAACTTGGCTTTGGCACCTTCCAAAAGTTCCTTGCATAAAACGCCATGTACTCACCATGAGCACGTTTGACTTCATCGGGGCAGTCCATGGATGCCCCCTCAAAAGCTCTTTCATCTTCCTCTTGCTCAACAACATTTTCTTTGAGAGCCACATTGACACCCTTTTTCATTCCAATGGCCCGAGCACGGGCATCTTCAGCATTCTTTGCTGCCACTTTGAATGACGCCATTTCTTGCATGACTTCATTGGATGTCATTTGATGGTAGTTATGTCTACCTTGTAAGCTCTTCAAGTCCGTTGGCTCAAAAGGCATTAAGGCACTCACATATTTCCTTTTTATCCATGCATCATCAATGTGAGTGGCCCCATGCTTTCTAAATGTTGTTGCGATGCCCTTGAGTGTTCTATACATGTCCTCATGGTTTTCACCATCCAACATGTAGAATCCCTCAGCTTTATTACTAAGGGCATCATACCTGTTCCTTCTCATGCTTTCATTCCCAACAAAGAGATTCGTAAGAGCATCCCAAGCTTCTTTAGCTGTGTTGAGATGTTCGATGTGTGGCATGTCCTTGGGACCCACACCAAGCTGTATCATGTGGAGAGCGGTGGCATTCAATTGGCTGTCCACAACCTCTCTTCTTGTTAGGTTGGTTTGATCTCCAATATGAAGACCCTCTTCAATAATCCTCCAAAGTTCAATAGAGGAGCTGCAAACATGAGATTTCATTAAGAATTGCCATTGATTGAAAGAGGATGCAGTGAGCTTGGGTGGATCACCCCTATTGTTTATATGAGGATGAGGGATAGGTGGGTTGGGGGAATATACGTGGCGAACCTCACTATATTCCTCCTTACCACTTCCCTTCTTGGAGGTGGAACCATTAAGTTTTTCACCCTCCACATCATCATCCTTGGATTCGGTGTTACCCTTTTCCTTGGATGATGGTGTGGCTGCCTCAGAGGAGGATGGAGATGGGGCTATGGATGATGTGAGGCGAGCAATCATTTGATTCATCTCCTCCATCTTGGCCTCAAAGGATTTCAAAAAGGTTGTTTCCAACAACTTGAGATCATCCATTGTGACCTTATCCACAGCCTCACTCCCATCATCCTTGGTACCCATACTACTCTTAGGCGGTTAAGCCCGAATTAAGAGTAGGGGCTCTGATACCAATTGAAATGGATCGTATGGGCATCTAGAGGGGGGGTGAATAGGTGCTACACCAAATTTTAATACTTTTTCAATTTTAGGCTTAGCACAAAGGGTAAATTCTCTAGATAAACTATTAGGTGGAATTTCCCTATATGCAAACCTATCTACTAGCGAGTAAAGAGCGGGTGGAAGAGGAACAGGTAAGCCATAGTGAAGCACGCCGAGACACAGGATTTGTTTGACCGCAGTTCCTTCCTTGTTAAGGGAAGTACGTCTGCGTTGGAGGGGTGGGCGGTACTAAGACCACCACGCCACAATAGGCCTCACCCTGTTCTCCGATGGATCCCGCCACCAAAGGCCTGATCCACCTTTCCACTATAGGTACCCTTCGAGGCGGGCACCGACGCCTTTACACAACTAGCGGGGCAACAACTCCACAAACAACTTGGAGGCTCCCGAAATGACAACAAGCTGCCACAAGAACAAAGTTATCAAATACAATGAACAAGATCTAGGTATTGACAAGAATACTAGATCAGGGATTTCTCCAAGTGAATCGAGAGGAGTTGAAGCGCTTGATTCGTGATGATGATGATGAACTTCTCCTCCTTCAATTCCCCCAAAGATCAAGACCTTCGGGTGGTCGAAGTAGGAGATCGAGAATGAGAGCTCTTGCACAATGTTTGGACAATTTCGAATGAATCAAGAGTTCTGAATGTTGGGGAAGAAAGGGTATTTATACCCCCTTCAGAAACCAGCCGTTGGACACTTTGGGGGGAGGATTATCCAGCCAAGTGATGGCCGGATTATCCGGCCTGGGGAAAACACCACCCTAGACTCGGAATATCCGGCAGATAATCCGCCCCCTATCGGCGTGCGCCCGAGCTTGAACTTGATCAACTTCTAGGGGCCAGATTATCCGGTCCTATGTGAAGGACGGATTATCCGGCCTAGGAAGGAAAGACCGCCCCAGTTCGGATTTTCCGGGAAAAAATCTGACCGGATACCGAGCGACACGCCTTGGCTCCCTTTGCTCAAAAACTGGTGGCCGGATTATCCGGCCCATGCGACAGCCAGATTATCCGGCCTGGGGAAGAAAACCGCCCCAGTTCGGATTTTCCGGGAGAAAATCCGACCGGGTACCGAGCGACGCGCCTTGGCTCCCTTTGAGCAATGAGGTAGGCCGGATTATCCGGCTCTTAGTGGGGCGGATAATCCGGCCCCCCTCAAAGCTTCCTGCACACTTAGCGCACATGAATAATCTCCACGATATTGTTATCTAACACGCAAAACATAGGAAAACATAAAATGTTCTTTCATGCGGGATTCGCGACAGAGGCTCGGGCGGTGGGCAGTTGAGGTTGTCGGCGATTGTTGGACGGCCGCTCGAGGCCGCCCTGTTCCCCGACGAGCGGGAGTACATCCGTCCCCGCAGGTCGATTCCATGCTTGTTGCTCAACGGCCTAAGTAGTAGGGCATGGGCATACTTGATCTGCAGCGTGCCCTCTCCCATGATGTTGAGATTGGTGACTGCAGCTTGCCCCATGATGACATTGTCCATCGGGGTGGAGTAGAGTGGGAGTCCATTGGAGTCCCGGGCTTGGGGTGAGATGAAGATCTGTGGCTGCTCCGGAGGAGGCATGCGGCGAGGTGGTGGTGGAGCTCCGGTCACCGGTGCGCCAGGTGGCAGGCGGTTGCTGTCGCCGAGTGGCGCGTTCTCACACCAAGGCCAGTCGCGAGCGGGATCGTGCTCATCGTCAAAGTTGAGGGTCCGTCCCTGGACTTCGGAGTTCAGGTGGGTCCTGATGTGGCACTGGTGGTAGAACGATAGCTCCCGCGCTGTCTCCCGCTCGAGGCGGTACTTTTTGCAATCAGCCTGCTCCGCGCGTGTTGCTGCCTCCAATTGTAGACGGTAATCCTCGACCTCTGTTGTCGTCGCGATCGGCGGGATAGGCATGGAGAAGGGATATGGCAGGGCAGTCGTGCTGCCCGCTATGTAGATCGCGTTGAAGCGATTAGATCTGGCGCGAAAGTCTTCAGGTGACTCCGCCTGGAGTCGAAGTCAAAGATCCCGAGGATGGAGGGGTCCTCGAAATCCTCAGCATTGGAGACTCGCGTGATGGAGTCCTCGCGTGTTGCGGCGGTGATGGATCCGACGACCGAGGCAAGGGTCGTCGAATCAGCGTCGTCGTGGAGGGTCGCGTCGTCTACGGCCGCGTTGCTGGCGGCCGAGTCGTACTCGGAGGCGAGGCGGGTGATGGAGCGGATCTGGCCTTCCGATAGTAGATCACGGCGTGGAAACGACCCGCCGATGATCGCCGTCTCCGCCGGGTCAACGGCGTCTATGAAGCCGACAAAAAGGTTGATGGTGTCGACCGGCATCACCGCGATGTGCGTGATCAGGCGTGACGCCGGGATGTAGCTGCTGGGCAAGATCTGGAGGATCCCACCACTTGCGATCATGTGGTCGGTGGCGATTGGCCGATCGATTAGCGAATAGGGTCTCGCCGCAGAACTCAGGCCGGACCGGCCATGCCCCACGGTGGGCGCCACTGTCGTGGGAATGACCACGGCAGTCGCTACCAGGCGTAGCGATTGGAAGGATTTGGGGCAAGAGCGGACAGCCATCTGTGGAGCGAGATGAGGGCAAAGACACAGAGATTTACCCAAATTCGGCCCCCCGTAGGGTAAAGACCTACTCCTGCTAGATTATATTATCGAGTGAGTTAGAAGGGTGGCGAGTTCGGCGTCTAGGCAGCGAGTCGATGGGGTGTATGATGGAACGTGAGTACAGAGAGTACCCTAGGAGGCTTATATAGGGGGTACCTCGCTAGGATTTACAGATACACAACCGAATCAGTTAGGAACTCGGAGGATTTGACCTAATCCGACTTGGCCTGAGTATACTTCTGGGCCTCCAGCTTCTAGTCGCCAAGCTTCCTCTTCCGTCGTATTCCAGCCGTCGTCCTGCAGGCCCACTCGCATAAGCCTTGGTCCAGTCGAAACGTTCCGCTAGGTATACCCCATTCGGCATATCCCATCAGGTACAAACCATATTTAACTGTTGAGAACAATCGTATGCCTGCAATCCATCGCAAAAAAAAACATGCAGGAAAAAGTTTCCTCGTGTGGGGAAAAAATCCTCTAAAACTGACCAAGGTCCATAGCAATAGCGTGCAACTAAATTCTAGCCGGGTGGGGGTTCAGCACTAAAAGTTATGTTCATGGTGTTATGCATCCAAACGAGCTATGTGACCCTTTGGGTGACAAACATTGCTCGGTAGAACGCGCGTTGTTGTCACATGTGCCGAGATGCCGTTCAGGCCTTCCATCCGTGTGCTCTCTAAATCTCTTTATACCTTCTATTAAGAGGGGCACCATAGTGTCCGGACATCCAGATACTCAACTGGTGGAACATGTACGTTAGTGCACCTTGATTCCTACCATCTATGATTTGCATGCATGCATGATAATGTACCTGCTAATATCTGTCCAAATTAATCCATCCTGATTTTGCATGCATGCGTGACAATTAAGCTGCCAATCTCTTTCCAAATAAATTGACCGTGATTAAATTTAACAAATCAGCCTTGATTTGCGTGCCATCAATGCCTACTTTGATTTCTTTTGAACACATAAATTTAACAAATCAGACGTGTACACCCATTTCTATTTCAGGGATTGTGAAAGGATCACAAATTCAACATGTGAGTATAATTCATAGGATTCAATTTACCATATCGTATTTGTGAGTATGTGATACCTGCCTGATGCATACCTGAGGTATCTCATAACCATTGAAATTAGACATGTCATTTTGTCGTTTGATTTTGGTATTGCATAGGCACATAATCATAGGTATGCAGATTGCTAGTATATACCTTCTAGTTAATACTGCATACCTAGGATCATAAGTTTGAAAGACATACCCACAAATTTGTATAAAGTTTTCTAGTATATACCTCTAATTAATACTGCATACCTAGGATCACAATTTCAACTTGTGAATATAGTCATAGGATTTAATGTACCATATCGTATTTGTGAGTATGTGATACCTACGTGATGCATGCTAGAGGTATCTTTGACGATAGACATTTCATTTTTTCCATTCAATTTTGGTGTCCCATGCCCACATGATTGTAGGAATGCAGTTTGCTAGTATATACCTTCTAATTAATACTGTATACCTAGGATTATAAGTTTGAGAGACATACCCACAAATTTGTATGAAGTTTGCTAGTATATACCTCTAATAATAATGCATACCTAGGATCACAATTTTAACTTGTGAATATAGTCATAGGATTTAATGTACCATATTGTATTTGTGAGTACGTGATACCTACACATGTCATTTTTTCATTCGATTTTGGTATTGCATGCCCACATGATTGTAGGTATGAAGTTTGCTAGTATATACCTTCTAATTAATACTACATACCTAGAATCATAAATTTGAGAGGCATACCCACAAATTTGTATGAAGTTTGCTAGTATATTTCTCTAATTAATACTGCATACCTAGGATCACAATTTCAACTTGTGAATATAGTCATAGGAGTTAACGTACCATATCGTATTTGTGAGTATGTGATACCTACACGATGCATGCCAGAGGTATCTAATACCCATTTATGATAGACATGCCATTTTTCCGTTCGATTTTGGTATTGCATACCCACATAATTGTAGGTATGCACACACCAAGGTATGTCATAAATAAAAATATTATAGGTATGATGAACGGAAGAACTCTCACGTGCCTAAGAAATTAAATTTGTGTGTATGCAATTAATATTTTAGGCATGTACATTCCCAAGAATTTTCAAGGTATGTCATATAACGAATAAATTAAAGGTGTAAATACTCCCAAGAAATATCACATACCTAGAAGTATTTTAGAAATTTTCAAGGAATAAATTTCTAGGTATATCCATACCCAAGAATTTTCAAGGTATATCATGTAACAAATAAAATTACAGGTATGATACTCGTAAGAAATATCACATACCTAAAATGGTACACCTCATACTTACCTTGCAACTATCTACGAGGCACCAATCATGGAGCATTAAATTTGTAGTGTTTAAACCATGCATGCTTGGTTTTGAAAAGAAAATTTACATGATCAAATCGGGTGTCAGTTACCATATATCCATTAATTAGCAAGCTATTCATTGTTTCCTAATAAAAAAACTGTTAACAGGTATGCCCACTAGCTTTGAAACCGGTTGGACAACACATATCTTAATGCAATCAAATGGTGTGGAGGTATGGTGTCTGGGCACCGTGGTATCTATATGACACTCATATGGGACACTCATATATAGGAACACCATTTGATTGCAACATATGGTATGCCCACTAGCTTTGAAACCGGTTGGACAACATATATATATATATGACACTCATATGTATATATATATATAGGAAAAATACTTATTACTTCCGGGTGTAACTACACCCATAGTGAAGCACGCCGAGGCACAGGATTTGTTTGACCGCAGTTTCTTCCTTGTTAAGGGAAGTACGTCTGCGTTGGAGGGGTGGGCGGTACTAAGACCACCACGCCACAATAGGCCTCACCCTGTTCTCCGATGGATCCTGCCACCAAAGGCCTGATCCACCTTTCCACTATAGGTACCCTTCGAGGCGGGCACCGACGTCTTTACACAACTAGCGGGGCAACAACTCCACAAACAGCTTGGAGGCTCCCGAAATGACAACAAGTTGCCACAAGAACAAAGTTATCAAATACAATGAACAAGATCTAGGTATTGACAAGAATACTAGATCAGGGATTTCTCCAAGTGAATGGAGAGGAGTTGAAGCGCTTGATTCGTGATGATGATGATGAACTTCTCCTCCTTCAATTCCCCCAAAGATCAAGACCTTCGGGTGGTCAAAGTAGGAGATCGAGAATGAGAGCTCTTGCACAATGTTTGGACAATTTCGAATGAATCAAGAGTTCTGAATGTTGGGGAAGAAAGGGTATTTATACCCCCTTCAGAAACCAGCCGTTGGACACTTTGGGGGCCGGATTATCCAGCCAAGTGATGGCCGGATTATCCGGCCTGGGGAAAACACCACCCTAGACTCGGAATATCCGGCAGATAATCCGCCCCCTATCTGAGCGTCGCGCCGAGCTTGAACTTGATCAACTTCTAGGGGCCAGATTATCCGGTCCTATGTGAAGGACGGATTATCCGGCCTAGGAAGGAAAGACCGCCCCAGTTCGGATTTTCCGGGAAAAAATCTGACCGGATACCGAGCGACACGCCTTGGCTCCCTTTGCTCAAAAACTGGTGGCCGGATTATCCGGCCCATGCGACAGCCAGATTATCCGGCCTGGGGAAGAAAACCGCCCCAGTTCGGATTTTCCGGGAGAAAATCCGACCGGGTACCGAGCGACGCGCCTTGACTCCCTTTGAGCAATGAGGTAGGCCGGATTATCCGGCTCTTAGTGGGGCGGATAATCCGGCCCCCCTCAAAGCTTCCTGCACACTTAGCGCACATGAATAATCTCCACGGTATTGTTATCTAACACGCAAAACATAGGAAAACATGAAATGTTCTTTCATGCGGGATTCGCGACAGAGGCTCGGGCGGTGGGCAGTTGAGGTTGTCGGCGATTGTTGGACGGCCGCTCGAGGCCGCCCTGTTCCCCGACGAGCGGGAGTACATCCGTCCCCGCAGGTCGATTCCCGCGGCTTGTTGCTCAACGGCCCTGGCGAGTAGGGCATGGGCATACTTGATCTGCAGCGTGCCCTCTCCCATGATGTTGAGATTGGTGACTGCAGCTTGCCCCATGATGACATTGTCCATCGGGGTGGAGTAGAGTGGGAGTCCATTGGAGTCCCGGGCTTGGGGTGAGATGAAGATCTGTGGCTGCTCCGGAGGAGGCATGCGGCTAGGTGGTGGTGGAGCTCCGGTCACCGGTGCGCCAGGTGGCAGGCGGTTGCTGTCGCCGAGTGGCGCGTTCTCACAGACCTCGCGCTCAGTCGCGCGAGCGGGATCGTGCTCATCGTCAAAGTTGAGGGTCCGTCCCTGGACTTCGGAGTTCAGGTGGGTCCTGATGTGGCACTGATGGTAGAACGATAGCTCCCGCGCTGTCTCCCGCTCGAGGCGGTACTCTTTGCACTCAGCCTGCTCCGCGCGTGTTGCTACCTCCAATTGTAGACGGTAATCCTCGACCTCTGTTGTCGTCACGATCGGAGGGATAGGCGTGGAGAAGGGATCTGGCAGGGCAGTCGTGCTGCCCGCCATGTAGATCGCGTTGAAGCGATCAGATCTGGCGCGGAAGTCTTCAGGTGACTCCGCCTGGAGTCGAAGTCAAAGATCCCGAGGATGGAGGGGTCCTCGAAATCCTCAGCATTGGAGACTCGCGTGATGGAGTCCTCGCGTGTTGCGGCGGTGATGGATCCGACGACCGAGGCAAGGGTCGTCGAATCAGCGTCGTCGTGGAGGGTCGCGTCTCTCACGGCCGTTGCTGCTGGCGGCCGAGTCGTACTCGGAGGCGAGGCGGGTGATGGAGCGGATCTGGCCTTCCGATAGTAGATCACGGCGTGGAAACGACCCGCCGATGATCGCCGTCTCCGCCGGGTCAACGGCGTCTATGAAGCCGACAAAAAGGTTGATGGTGTCGACCAGCATCACCGCGATGTGCGTGATCAGGCGTGACGCCGGGATGTAGCTGCTGGGCAGGATCTGGAGGATCCCACCACTTGCGATCATGTGGTCGGTGGCGATTGGCCGATCGATTAGCGAATAGGGTCTCGCCGCAGAACTCAGGCCGGACCGGCCATGCCCCACGGTGGGCGCCACTGTCGTGGGAATGACCACGGCAGTCGCTACCAGGCATAGCGATTGGAAGGATTTGGGGCAAGAGCGGACAGCCATCTGTGGAGCGAGATGAGGGCAAAGACACAGAGATTTACCCAAATTCGGCCCCCCGTAGTGTAAAGACCTACTCCTGCTAGATTATATTATCGAGTGAGTTACAAGGGTGGCGAGTTCGGCGTCTAGGCAGCGAGTCGATGGGGTGTATGATGGAACGTGAGTACAGAGAGTATCCTAGGAGGCTTATATAGGGGGTACCTCGCTAGGATTTACAGATACACAACCGAATCAGTTAGGAACTCGGAGGATTTGACCTAATCCGACTGGGCCTGAGTATACTTCTGGGCCTCCAGCTTCTAGTCGCCAAGCTTCCTCTTCCGTCGTATTCCAGCCGTCGTCATGCAGGCCCACTCGCATAAGCCTTGGTCCAGTCGAAACGTTCCGCTAGGTATACCCCATTCGGCATATCCCATCAGGTACAAACCACATTTAACTGTTGAGAACAATCGTATGCCTGCAATCCATCGCAAAAAAAACATGCAGGAAAAAGTTTCCTCGTGTGGGGAAAAAATCCTCTAAAACTGAGCAAGGTCCATAGCAATAGCGTGCAACTAAATTCTAGCCGGGTGGGGGTTCAGCACTAAAAGTTATGTTCATGGTGTTATGCATCCAAACGAGCTATGTGACCCTTTGGGTGACAAACATTGCTCGGTAGAACGCGCGTTGTTGTCACATGTGCCGAGATGCCGTTCAGGCCTTCCATCCGTGTGCTCTCTAAATCTCTTTATACCTTCTATTAAGAGGGGCACCATAGTGTCCGGACATCCAGATACTCAACTGGTGGAACATGTACGTTAGTGCACCTTGATGCATGATAATGTACCAGCCAATATCTGTCCAAATTAATCCATCCTGATTTTGCATGCATGCGTGACAATTAAGCTGTCAATCTCTTTCCAAATAAATTGACCGTGATTAAATTTAACAAATCAGCCTTGATTTGCGTGCCATCAATGCCTACTTTGATTTCTTTTGAACACATAAATTTAACAAATCAGACGTGTACACCCATATCTATTTCAGGGATTGTGAAAGGATCACAAATTCAACATGTGAGTATAATTCATAGGATTCAATTTACCATATCGTATTTGTGAGTATGTGATACCTGCCTGATGCATACCTGAGGTATCTCATAACCATTGAAATTAGACATGTCATTTTGTCGTTTGATTTTGGTATTGCATAGGCACATAATCATAGGTATGCAGATTGCTAGTATATACCTTCTAGTTAATACTGCATACCTAGGATCATAAGTTTGAAAGACATACCCACAAATTTGTATAAAGTTTTCTAGTATATACCTCTAATTAATACTGCATACCTAGGATCACAATTTCAACTTGTGAATATAGTCATAGGATTTAATGTACCATATCGTATTTGTGAGTATGTGGTACCTACGTGATGCATGCTAGAGGTATCTTTGACGATAGACATTTCATTTTTTCCATTCAATTTTGGTGTCCCATGCCCACATGATTGTAGGAATGCAGTTTGCTAGTATATACCTTCTAATTAATACTGTATACCTAGGATTATAAGTTTGAGAGACATACCCACAAATTTGTATAATAATAATGCATACCTAGGATCACAATTTTAACTTGTGAATATAGTCATAGGATTTAATGTACCATATTGTATTTGTGAGTACGTGATACCTACACGATGCATGCCAGAGGTATCTAATACCCATTGACGATAGACATGTCATTTTTTTCATTCGATTTTGGTATTGCATGCCCACATGATTGTAGGTATGCAGTTTGCTAGTATATACCTTCTAATTAATACTACATACCTAGAATCATAAATTTGAGAGGCATACCCACAAATTTGTATGAAGTTTGCTAGTATATTTCTCTAATTAATACTGCATACCTAGGATCACAATTTCAACTTGTGAATATAGTCATAGGATTTAACGTACCATATCGTATTTGTGAGTATGTGATACCTACACGATGCATGCCAGAGGTATCTAATACCCATTTATGATAGACATGCCATTTTTCCGTTCGATTTTGGTATTGCATACCCACATAATTGTAGGTATGCACACACCAAGGTATGTCATAAATAAAAATATTATAGGTATGATGATCGGAAGAACTCTCACGTGCCTAAGAAATTAAATTTGTGTGTATGCAATTAATATTTTAGGCATGTACATTCCCAAGAATTTTCAAGGTATGTCATATAACGAATAAATTAAAGGTGTAAATACTCCCAAGAAATATCACATACCTAGAAGTATTTTAGAAATTTTCAAGGAATAAATTTCTAGGTATATCCATACCCAAGAATTTTCAAGGTATATCATGTAACAAATAAAATTACAGGTATGATACTCGTAAGAAATATCACATACCTAAAATGGTACACCTCATACTTACCTTGCAACTATCTACGAGGCACCAATCATGGAGCATTAAATTTGTAGTGTTTAAACCATGCATGCTTGGTTTTGAAAAGAAAATTTACATGATCAAATCGGGTGTCAGTTACCATATATCCATTAATTAGCAAGCTATTCATTGTTTACTAATAAAAAAAACTGTTAACAGGTATGCCCACTAGCTTTGAAACCGGTTGGACAACACATATCTTAATGCAATCAAATGGTGTGGAGGTATGGTGTCTGGGCACCGTGGTATCTATATGACACTCATATGGGACACTCATATATAGGAACACCATTTGATTGCAACATATGGTATGCCCACTAGCTTTGAAACCGGTTGGACAACATATATATATATGACACTCATATGTATATATATATATATATATGAAAAATACTTATTACTTTCGGGTGTAACTACACCCATTTTCTCTTACCTCAGAAGTTAAGACGAACATAAGAAAATTTAGACATGTCGTAAAAAAATTGTTTACATGCCGTAAAAAAATACGGCGTAAAATGCGAATTTTCTCTATTTTTTATACTATAATGACTCATAAATCGTATTTTTATGTCGATTTTTTTACGTTTCTGATAAATATGAACATAATTATTAGTATACAAAACATAAATTTATATATGTAAGAACATAAAAATATGTAGGGTGCAAAATAACTATTCTGCACCCTGAATGCTGAATAGGGTTTATATATATATATATATATATATATATATATATATATATATATATATATATGGGTGTAGTTACACCCACGTCTCATATACTACCATATGAAAGTATACTTGATACTTTATCGGTTTGAGTATGTTCATATACTACATCTAAGATATTTCAAATTAAATTACATGAAAAATATGCAAGTGGAGCCATAGTTTGCACTATATTTCTAAAATACCCTTTATATTTATACGTAAAATAAGAGTATGTAAAAAACTTATACATACTACCTCAAAAGTAGTATATATACTACCAAATAGTCTTATAATACTTCATACTGCGAGTACATACCTTTCGGTATGGTAGAAATTGCCTATATAGTGTGAAACACGTGTGGGTGTAACTACACCCGGGTGTAGTATGAATATGACGATATTTTTATCTAATACTCCCGGGTGTAGCGTGTTTCACACTATATAGGCAGTATCTATCATACTGGAGACTATATATGGGTAGTATGAAGTATATACGAATATTTGGGCAGTATATATACTACTTTTTTGTAGTATGTAATTTTTATTCACATACTCCTTTTGTACGTATAAATATGACGATATTTTATATATATAGTGCAAACTATATGTGTACTTGCAATTTTTTCACCTAACTTGCTTGTAAGTATCTTAGATATAGTATATGAATATACTCAAATAGATAAAGTATTACAAATACTTCTGTAAGGTAGTATATGACACCCGGGTGTAGTTACACCCGGGAGTAAGAAGTATTTTTTCTATGTATATATAAAATATATATATGAAAAATATTTCTTACTCCTGGGTATAGGAAAAATATTTCTTACTCCTGGGTGTAGCTACACCCACGTCTCATATACTATCATACGAAAGTATACATGATACTTTATCGGTTTGAGTATGTTCATATGCTACACCTAAGATACTTCAAATCAAATTACATGAAAAAAATACAAATGGAGCCATATTTTGCACTATATTTTTAAAATACCCTTCATATTTATATGTAAAATAAGAGTATGTAAAAAACTTATATATACTATCTCAAAACTAGTATATATACTACCAAATAGTCTTATAATAGTTTATACTACACGTACATACTCTTCGGTATGACAGATACATACACTAGGTATCTAATACCTAGTTACAATATGCATGTCATTTTGTCGTTTAATTTTGGTATCGCATATCCACAAAATTGTAGGTATGCACATATTCAAGGTATGTCATAAAGGAGAGATAGTACTTATAATACTCCGAAGAACTATCACATACCTAGAAAATTAAATTTCTATGTCCGAAATTAAATTTATTGGTATGTACATTCTCAAGAATTTGAAGGTCTGATACCCACAAGAATTTCTAGGTATGTGCATACACAAGAATTTGAAGGTATATCATGTAGCAAAGAAATTTGGTATCGCATACCCACAAAATTATAGGTATGCACATACTCATGGTATGTCATAAAGGAGAAATTGTACGTATAATACTCCCGAGGAACTATCACATACCTAGAAAAATAAATTTCTAAGTCTAAAATTAAATTTATTGGTATGTACATTCTCAAGAATTTCAAGGTATGATACCCGCAAAAAAATCACATACCTAGAAAATATATGCACATATCGCTAAAAGGGGTGCATATACCTGAGATATTCATGGGTATGTTAAATTAAATTTTCACGTATTTGCATACCTACGATATTTAGGGTACCTACACAAAAGAATTTTTCGAACCGGTGAAATTATATTTCTAGGTATATTCATACCCAAGATTTTTCAAGGTATGTGATTAACAAAGAAACTAAAACTAATGGTACCACCAACAAATATCACAAGCCTAGTAAATGTATGCACATATATTTATAAAATCAGGTATGTAGATATTCATGGGTACGTTAAACTATATTTTTGTGAATTTGCAGACCAACGATATTCAGTGTATGTATACCCAACAAATTTTGACCGTGTGAAATTAAATTTCTATGTATATACATACCCCAAAATTTAAAGGTATATCATGATGCAAAGAAAGTTATAGATATGATACCGAACGATATGCATTGTTTTAGAAAGAAGCAAGTCAGCTGACGTATACCTCATACCTTACTTGCAAGTGTTCCACACGGTAACAATCAAGGCATTAAATGTCTGGCGTGACATAATGCATGCTTGGTTTTGAAAGAAAAAAACATGCATAGTTGAATCGGTTGGCAGTTACCATATACTATCTATTAATTAGCAAGTAATTAATTCTTTCCTAATTAAAGGTGCTAATGGGTATACTTATTAGCTTAGGAATCGGTTGGTACAACATGTATCTAAATGCAATCTAAAGGTGTGGAAGTGTGGTGCATGGGCACCATGGTGCCCCATACAAGCTTCCTATATATATATATATATATATATATATATATATATATAGTTGCTCTATCATTTCGTCTACTGCTCAATTGTACGCATCTCTAGTTAACTAGGAATGAGAGGTGTTGGGAAGATTTCTAGCCCACATGTTTTGAACAGTACAAGAAAATTGTTTGCACAATGGCCAAGAACTCATCGGGAATCTACAACTTGTACCTGTTCCAACAGGAAAAATGAGGGAGAATGTAGGAGATCTAACCCTTGTTCGGTCGCATGCTAGGCTAGACAGATGTTTCCTATAAAAACAATAGCTTGCACAGGACCAATTGGGAAGTATTAAGCATTCAATACTTGACAAACCATGCCATGGTTGATGCGGCATTTCTAGTGTACATTTCGCGCTGGTGCATCCATACTCTTTGCTTTGTTAAAGACGGAAGAATCTCATGAACTTCTATTCAGTTTTGCCTTTTGGAGGAAAACAACAGCGATATTCGTGGAGAAACTAAGATCGGATCTAGTGAAATCTCAACCGATCCATTGGATGTCCACTCGAGTTGCCTCCATCCTCATCCACATATAGTGAGCCTTATTATTTTGTGTCTCCAACGTAATTTTGTTCTTCTCCTGGCATGGGCTGTTACAAATGAAAATAGTGTTTTGGATCTGATTTGAATGACAAAAATTTGTTAGAACGATTTGATCATGGGGAAGCTTTGTAGTCCTGCCAAGAAAGAATATGGTACGTCGGAAGAAAATTACTGTACGAAATTTTTCAATGGTTCATTTGAACCCTGTCCATATAAACATGCTCCACATGTTCATAAAATCCTAGTTGTATGTTGGGATACACAATACATGCACTAGCATAAAAAAATACACCGGCCACTTCTGGTCCAAAAAGTAAGTGACTTCCACATTTATATCAGAAATACATGTATTACAACATCTAGAATGTCAAACTGATAGTTTTTTTTATCTATCATGAAATATGTTGTTATAATTCATAATTTTTTATATGTCTACGCACATAATTAAACAAGGTGACACCATCTTGAAGAGTATGTCAATGTCCAGAAAACTTTATTTTGTATAGAAAGTATTATAAAGATATGTCAACTTGTGTCCCATGCTAGCAAAGAAATTTCGTACAAATAAAATAACTATATCATGAATTTTTCTATAAACGACACACAAACGGGGCCAACCAATTGCGAAAATTCATAGATTGCATTATACACCAATTTTTTTTTGAATAACGCAGCCAATCAAGGTCTGGAATGGCATTATTTCATTGATGATATTTTATCATCTCCTTTCACCTTCATTTGTCTCACATTATTTAATTGCACGAAATAAGAATCGTAGTAATTCCTCGTAGATGTTGTCGCGTCCTTTACCATATATCTAATCTTCCTTGTTTGCTATAAAAATGACTAGATGGTGTTGAGAAGTAGGAACTTATTTGTTGTGTCGTTTCCTCTCAATCCGCTGCTCGATTATGCATGTGTTTAAACTTGCCTCATCTCAGACCCACTCCAAAAACTAGGAGTTAAACATCCATTTATGTCTATGTTTAGTACTTCACTAGAAATCTTAATGACTGCAGCTACAAAAAAAATTAGAAGTTAAACTAGAAGTGATGCTCCAGTAGAAGATTTACATCAAGAAAAGCCATCTTAATGACTGCAGCTACAAAAAAAATTAGTGCTCATTGTTAATCATAAAACCAAACCACCAAGACATATATTTTATTACTCCCTCTCAGGCAAAGTTTTGCCTAAACCTACGGCAATTAAATCGGATTGGAGTTTGTACATATATTGGCAATACTGCATAACAAGAGCACCAGAACTACATACCCACGCAGATAGGTGGTCTGCATCCAGGCATCCATCAGTCTATGTCTGGTAGTGGAATCAGATAATACTAACTTGTTTAAATATCACATGGAACATCACAAACTAGTGGCACAAATAGTAGCATGTCAAGATGTCACAAGGTTCGGATAATACAAACATAGGAAGACTACTACAACCATGAGAACTAATCAGTTTCGACAAGGCACAAAATGAGATCCGCTGATTATCAAGAAATAGCTCCGAAACGAACCAAACCCCGAGTGAACATCAACACGCGAATGGATCAGGTAAATTAAAATCATGGATATCCTTGATTTCCCGAATATTGCGCACACATATGTCAGTTGTAAACTGAAACCGGGCGCCTCTTGAAGCCCGGTTCTCCAGCTGCAGCTTCCTATGATGTTCTGCCAAGAACTCCTCATTGTAGTTCTTGGCTTGGATACGAAGTGTCATTGACTCCAGCACAGTCGCATTCAACACAAAGAATGTCACAAAGTTAATCTACGACCTGATGCCCCAATACCATTCAAACACTATTTTCTTCAGACGGATGTCATGATATCTGCTCAGTTTCTTGTGTTTACGAAGCCACAAATTGTTTGGCCCTGAGTTACATGACTGAAAAGAACATAAAGAAATCAATAAATTAGCCTCTTCAAAACAGAAGTACATAAGAAAAAACTACTCCCTCTGTCCAGAAATAACTGACTTGAGTTTGTCTAAATTCGAATGTATCTATACACTAAAATGCGTCTAGATACATTCGAATCTACACAAACCCAAGCCAGTTATTTCTGGACGGAGGGAGTAAGAATGATGCAGCAACACCTGGATGTACAACTTCTCCAAGGGCGGAAAGCATCTCATCAAGTCAATAACCGTATCAAGACTCAGAAAACGCATATCAACAGCCAAAATCTTGATACTATGCACAGCCATCGTAAGCCTATAAATTTTCGACCCCTTTACCAAGCATGCAAGGAGAAATTAGGCTCAGAGGATATGCAATATTGCTACACACAGAAATGCGTGTTGGAAGCCTTGTAATGGCCAGAAGTAGAAAGACCTTAGTTACCTGAATAACCGTGGAGCCAAACATGATTTTGGCGGGGGAATATGAATGGCAACACAAGGTCTCCAATTTAGGTGCGGAGATTACCGATACATGCAGATCACTCCTAAAAACAAGCTGGAGCAACCTCTCGAGAGAAGGGGCATTGTCGATGGCAAGTTGCTTAAACTCAGGCTCATCCTTCCGATAATATTGAGCACGCACCCCGATGCTTCTCAGGCTAAAGGAATTGATCCTGACACAACTGAACCCAAAGCTCTCGTGTAGCAGCAAGCACTCCAGAACAGGGCACCCGGCAATCATGTGGTGCAGGGAACACTCCGAGATCCTGACTTCTTCAAGTGTGAGCTGCTTAAGGTTGGGGAACTGAAGCCCTTGGAGGACGTCAGGGAGCTGGCAACTAGTAATGGTGACACCACAGAGAGTACTGGAAAGCCGGAAAATGGATTCAGACAGCAGCTGCAGCGATAGATGATAAGCTGTCGGGTAACATAAACAAAGCTCCTCGAGGTTGTCGACGGCGGGGGACTGGAGCCAGGCGTCCAGGGTATCTGCTCCGTAGCTGATCGGTCCCCTGGGGGTGCAGAAGCGTCGGCCGGGGCCCTGGTGGGAGGAAAGGATGCGTGATACTTCACCGGCGAGTTCATCCTCACGCTTGACGAGACCACGGCAATCTAGGTTGAGAGGGGCAGAGCGCCACAGGTGGTGCCACTGGGACGCGAGGATTTGGGTGCGAGCGCCTTCCTTGGTGGGGAGGAGGGAGATGATGTCGTCGAGGACAGCATCCGGGAGATCGCTGATGCGGTCGGCACCTCTTCCCTCATTTTCACCCGCTCCCCTCCTCCGCCTCCTCCTCCTCTGGCCGCCCACCTCTATTTCCTCCGAGGGGGATTCTAGGGTTTGTTTCTTCAGCTCAAGAGTGATTGGGGTTAGGTAGGTGAGATGCGGAGGACTATGAGGAGGATTTGCCGGTGCTAAGCACTAGAGGCGGCGCGGCCGTGTGGATGGCGGCCGCCGGCAGAGTGATCGGTGTGGTGTGCTGGGATGGGGAACGGGTATAGAGTGGTGCTCTACATGGGCTGGTCCCACATTACTTGTGATCACATATGGTGTCTCAGTTATTTTACCTATATATATATATATATATATATATATATATATATATATATATATATATATATATATGTACATATATGATCAGGCCCGGCTCTAGCTCATGGCAAGGTTGTGCGATGGCCTAGGGCCCGGGCCGGGATGGGGCCCAAGGATTTTTATGCGCTGAGCGGCAGCAAGTCGCGAGCAGGGCCTGGTGTGGACGTGCAGGCCTGCGGACGTGCGGTGGTGCCTTGGTCCGTTGGTCGCGACTCGCGAGGCCCCTGCCCTCCTGCTGAGGAGATCGATCGATCGTGAATTCCAGACGTCGCGGTGACTCGCGACCCCTGCGCTCGCCCTCGCCCGTCTCGCTGTATCTCATCTCTCTCACCGCCCGTCTCGAAGGTCGAAGCTCGCCAATACGCCCAGCGGCCCAGGTTGGAGTCGGACTCGCCGTCTCATCTGCTCTCCAGCTCCAGGCCCCGCTACTCTCCATCAACAACCTTGGACACGCTCTGCCCTCTGTAAGTTTATGCCCTTAATCCCTTCTTAATCTCTTTGACTTCGTCCAAGGGTCCCGAAAAATATAGAGCCGGCCATGTATATGATAGATTCCTTCTCCAGCTAGACATGTAGTTCACTAGAGAAAGAAGGCATACATGCTACCTATATATAGGCGGTCGAACTAAAAGTGGTTGGTGAGGGACCCAAACTCGTCAACGGGAGTTGCACACAGAGTGTTGTTTGGATTTCTACCAAAGTGGTGATAAACATAAACATAAATGTGGGGTTGATAGTATAATAAAATGGATGTTTAAATTCCTAGTTGAGGAGTGGGTCTATGAAGAGAGGAGATGGTAGAGCAACAAAATGAATATTGTACAATATATAAAATACTATGATTGAGCATAAAATGGCACGACAACAAATAAGAACCTACATCCTGCTAGTTTTGTGTACTCCTAGATAAAAGGTGATGAGATGTAAGGTAAATGATGGTATAACAACTATGATGAATTACTTTGGATTCTTAATTTCATGCATTTACATAAACTGAAACCAATGGAAGTGTTTGGGGGGAGAAGATCAAAACTCATTAATGAAATAACCACAACAAATGAGAGTTGATATGGTCTGGTAACTAAACTCCGCATGCCACCAATGAAAAATAGAGGCCATAATAGTTGATTGATCATTATCCCAACATTTCGGACTTAACTCTCTGTGTTGTTTAAATTTTTCCGTGTGCACAATTCAATAAGTAATTTCTGGATGAATGGTAGTGCCATGTAGACGATGTGCATAAAAGAGCAACATCGTGATACAAATAATTTAACTACATGCAATTTATTTGTATGGGACACAAATGGATACTTATTTATAATATTTCAATCCAAATGTGAGTTTCTGGACATCGACATGGTCTGTGAGATGATATCACAATATTTAGGTGTGGAGACATATAATATTTTTTGCATTATAACAACTTATTTCATAATATATCCAGAAAGATCTATTCGATGCTAGTAAGTTTTACTCATAGATGATCAAGCTAGCTTAGAAATGCTTGGCTGACAAATTCTAAAATCACTCCCTTTTTGAAGCGGAAACATTTTGTTTCTATTGCATTTATCATGCATCACAATATGCACCTACACTTTTTTCAATAAACAGGAACATGCGGAGCTTGTTTTCATGAATGGGGCTCAAAGGTACCAGGATCAAGTTTGTATTTCCCTTCCAACGTG
Organism: Avena insularis; assembly: GCA_023614405.1. Taxonomy (NCBI): domain Eukaryota; kingdom Viridiplantae; phylum Streptophyta; class Magnoliopsida; order Poales; family Poaceae; genus Avena; species Avena insularis. The sequence continues at coordinate 457,941,156 of CM042696.1, read as the reverse complement.
CTATATTCTTTCTTGATAGTAGAACTACAAAGTTATCTTCCTATGGACTGATTTATTCCTGATAAAAAAATCAAGTTCAAACAAAGTCCCACTGAGACATCAATTTATTTGTAGCACTAGCATATGCCAGGAGCAGAACAAAATGATGTTGAGGCACATAATCCCTATGTGTGGATGAGGATGGATGCAACATGAGTGGTCATCCGACAGATCAATTGAGATTTCACTAGATCCGATCATGACCAACATATCTTTATTTCTCCACGAATATTTCGCTTGGCTTCCTCCAAAAAAGGAATGAAAGTTCACAAAATTCGTACGTCTTCAACAAAGCAAAGAGTATGGATGCAGACCTTGCCAGTGCGAAGTGTATACTAAATTGCCACATCAACCATGACCATGGTGCTTTATGGAGGATGAGTAGAATTGGCGAGGGTGATATCTCACCTATTTTGAGAGCTCAGTATATTGCAAGTGGATGGTCCTAGGTCCGCCGGTGTTTTACAGAGTTAATTGAGGATCTATCCCAAGAACTTACATGATTCTTCTCTAGAACTGCACTAGTCCTATAGAAGTCCAAAAACACCAACAGTGCCCCTAAAGTCAAGATCCAAGAACAGAAAAAAAATAAGAAATAAAAAGTAGCATGGTCCATGCGTGCCCACACCCTTGGTGGCTCAAATATTTTCTTTAAACTACACACAAGATTCTCACAGTGAGTAGCCAATCGAAAGGAAATTATTTCCTCCTTTTCTAATTCTGGCAGCTGAGCTCGACCTGATATCTTTTCGTTGGTGTTGCTACGTTACATCAATCTAATTGTTACCAAGAAAACCTTAGGTATGAAATTGATTTGGCGTTGGTAGAAAAATACGTACTATATCTTTTTTTAGCGGCAAGCCACAATTATAATTGATTTAAAGTTAGGGTTTCAAGACTTGTAGAGCAGCAAAGATTTGCAACAATAATCAGCATCTAAAGATGGTTGGAAAAGGTGCAAGGACATTCCAGAGCTAGTTTTTCATTTGTCAAAAGAGTCCATATATAAAATTAGCACAAAAAATTTCCATAAGAATTTTATTTAGAACGGAAATCTAGTAATTTCTCCAAAGCTCACTTTTTCGTGGGAATTCCGGTGTAGTGTATGTGCATGTGAACGGTCAACTACCATATATACATTTTCCTTTGCTTTTCTTTGCATGTGGCAATTGCCCGTGGCACTGACATGCAGATACATACTCCGTGATTATCTAATAACTTAAGCTTGGTGATCAGGGAGTCATATGAGATCATCTGCCTCACGATGTGTGGGCATCTTCCGATCTGTGCCACTGCATGTGGGTCGGGGGCGCACTTTGCGCGTCCGCTGCAACCGGTGTGGGCAGTGCGCGATGGCCCCTCCCCATGTCGGTTTTATGGCCGCCGACCCCGAACCCACCTATGCGCGCTCCCTCTCTCAATCAATCCCCCAGATCTTCTTTCTCTCGAGCTCCTCGCTAGCTTTCCGGCTGCCGCCCCGCTCTGGCCTCAGGTACGCATCCTTTCCCACTGCCATCTCCGGCCTCATCTTGACCACCACGCTGACATGCACAAGCCGTAGGGATTCGAAAAAACTCTGCTCCAGTGGGGTTTCGAGGGACTATGGTGGAACATCACAGGTGGACGTGCCGACGGCCATCAAGGCGGCGCAGAAGGAGCGGGGTCAGAAGGGGGCTTTGAGGCGCCAATTGAAGTGGGTGTCGGGGGCCATCGCATGAGATGTATAGGAGTCATGAGTGTTAGAAATAATGGGCTAAATAAATAAGCCCATATAGATTTCAGATTTTTCCTAAATCTCAAAGCCCATGTGTGTGGAAGCCCATGTGTGATTTGGCCCAATTTGGTGGCAGCTCACATATGAGTGGAGTGGGAGCTAAAGTTTAGTCCCACATGAAAAGTTGGAGGAGAGTTACACCACCTTATAAGGTGAAGTGGTTCACCACTTAGTAAAGTGAGTGAGAATAGGAGAACTACACGCGCGCTCCTCCTCCGACGACGCAGCCGCTCGCCCGCCCGTCACGACGCGCGCGCGCGCCGGTTGCGGGAATCGAGCCGAGCTTTATTTTTGCTGCTTGGGAAAACTTGTGCGGTTTTGACAGACGTGTCAACAGTTAGCCTATTCGGGTCGCTCTCGGATCGTGGGCTATCTGTAACCAACCCGAACATGTGCAACGTGGGCTTGGTCCACGACGTGCCCTATGCGGGATTCCCGAGCCGCTCTATATAAACTCCAGTGCGGCTTCCACCACGCACATACCGAAAACCAATCTAGGGTTTGCCAACCTCTCTACTTGCACCGCCACCGTAGTCTACTCCATCCCGCTTGCCGGCGTGCACCGGCGGACGGGAGAGCAGGTCTCCGGAACCACTCGCCTTTGCGATCCTGTACGGGAGAGGGCGAATAAGGTTTTTGGGAAGCGCCCTGCGCGACTGCTCAAGTTCTGCATCACGGCTCGTCTTCCATCCAAGTCGGGTGGTGTTGCCTATCGTCGTCTTCGCCGCCGTATGCTTCGACCAATCTTCCCCAAGGCTACTGCTGCGATTACTACAATCGAACGGTACGTGCGACGTGCTGCTGTCTGGTTATTAATCATATTCTGCGAGTACATGTTTAGCTGCTGCCTGTTTCCGTTTATCTTGTTGTTTAGTACATATAGTATGTTCGAGTTACATGTGCGAGTAGCTGGTATTATCATGTTTAATATTCTGAAATTAATCACGAAAATTGTGCCTAATTATCCAACAATCCAAAAACCTTATTATAGGCAATTTTCCGAGATAAACATGGGACACTTGGCCGATGCGATGAAGCCGGAAAAATTTACCGGTGTTCACTTTAAGAGGTGGCAGTATAAGACCACCATGTGGCTGCAAAATCTGAAAGTATTCGAGGCTAGTGAGGGTTTACCTGAAGGAACTATATCTGAACAAGATCAGAACAATTTCAAGGAAACCAATCTTGCCTTTGTGGGATGCGTTCTGAGTGTTCTTGATAACAAGCTGTTTGATGTGTACATGCACTTCAAAGATGGCAAAGAGCTCTGGGAGGCACTGAACGCTAAGTTCGGTGTAACAGATACTGGCAGTGAACTGTACATCATGGAGAACTTTCATGATTACAGGATGGTTAACAATCGTTCTGTATTCGAACAAGCTCATGAGATACAGTGCTTTGCCAAGGAGCTTGAAATCCTTAAGTGTAACTTACCTGACAAGTTTGTGGCTGGGTGCATCATTGCGAAGTTGCCTTCTTCATGGAGGAATTTCGCCACAACTCTCAAGCATAAGAGACAAGAGATATCGGTTGAAAACCTGATAGCGTCTCTTGATGTTGAGGAGAAGGCTCGGGCTAAGGACACTGCTGAGAAAAGGAGGCGAGGGTCAGTCTAGCGCCAACATGGTGCAGAAGAGGACCTTCGGCAAGAACAAAGGGAACTATAAGCCCTCCTTCAACAAGCCTGAAAAGACTACAACCTTTAAGAAGAAGAAGAAGCCGAACAAGGCCGAGCTAGGTTGCTTTACCTGTGGAGAGCTCGGGCACTTTTCCAAGGACTGCCCAGAACGTGCAGATCGTAAAGGGAAAAAGGGGAAGACTGTCAACGTCGTGACTTCTAGCAATGCTGATGGGTATGGTAATCTATTTACTGTTCTTTCAGTTTTTCAATCACCATGTTGGTGGATTGATACGGGTGCTAATATTCATGTGTGTGCTGACATCTCTATGTTCACTTCTTATCAGGTCGCTCGGGATTCATCCGTCCTAATGGGGAATGGGTCACATGCTTCTGTTCATGGTGTTGGCACGGTGGATCTGAAGTTCACTTCAGGAAAGATCGTGCAGCTGAAGAACGTGCAGCATGTCCCTTCCATGAACAAGAATCTCGTTAGCGGCTCCCTTCTATGCAGAGATGGGTTTAAGGTTGTTTTTAAGTCTAATAAAGTCATTTTGTCGAGACATGGACAATTTATTGGTAAAGGTTATGAGTGCGGAGGGTTGTTCCGCTTTTCACTTTCAGATTTTTGTAATAAGTCCGTAAACCATATTTGTGGCGGTGTTAATGATGATACCAGTGTTTGGCATTCTCGTTTATGTCAAATTAATTTTGGTTTGATGTCCAAGTTGTCCAATATGAGTTTAATTCCAAATTTCACTATTGCCAAAGGTTCCAAGTGCCATAGTTGTGTGCAATCAAAGCAACCTCGAAAGCCTCACAAGGCAGCCGAGGAGAGAAACTTGGCACCTCTGGAGCTCATATATTCTGATCTTTGTGAGATGAATGGTGTGTTGACAAAAGGTGAAAAGAGATATTTCATGACTTTGATTGATGATGCGACTAGATACTGCTATGTTTATTTGTTGCGCACAAAAGATGAAGCTTTAGACTACTTTAAAATTTATAAAGCCGAAGTTGAAAATCAACTAGAGAGAAAGATCAAACGTCTTATGTCGAATCGTGGTGGTGAATATTTCCCCAAAATCTTCGATGAATTCTGTGAGGAACATGGCATTATTCATGAAAGGACGCCTCCCTACTCGCCTCAATCAAACGGGATTGCCGAGAGGAAAAACCGCACGCTGACTGACTTGGTGAATTCCATGTTAGCCACCGCTGGTTTATCTAAGGCATGGTGGGGGGAGGCCTTGTTGACAGTGTGTCATGTCCTAAATAGAGTTCCTAACAAGAATAAAGATAAAACCCCTTATGAGGAGTGGGCTGGGAGAAAACTATCACTTTCTTACTTGCGCACTTGGGGGTGTTTGGCTAAGGTCAACATACCGATTCCTAAGAAACGCAAACTTGGACCAAAGACAGTGGATTGCATCTTTCTAGGATATGCTCCATGAGTGTAGGCTATAGATTTTTAGTAGTTAAATCTGAGGTTCCTGATATGCATGTTGATACTATAATGGAATCTCGTGATGCAACATTCTTTGAGAATATGTTTCCTATGAAAGACATGCATAGCACTGCTAGAATTTCTTCTGAAATACTTCCTGAAACTAGTGCATCTAGTGAGAATTTTGAGCAACCACGTGAGGAAGAAGTCCTAGAGAAGGATGACAATGAAGCTCCTACACGGAGTAAGAGACAGAGGGTTGCAAAATCCTTTGGAGATGATTTCATTATGTACCTTGTGGATGATACTCCCACTTCCATTGCAGAGGCATATGCATCTCCTGATGCAGATGATTGGAAAGAAGTTGTTCATAATGAGATGGACTCGATTCTTTCTAATGGAACTTGGGAACTATCATTACGACCCCATGGATGTAAGCCTGTGGGTTGTAAGTGGGTGTTCAAGAAGAAGCTAAGGCCTAATGGTACTATTGAAAAGTACAAGGCTCGGCTTGTAGCAAAAGGCTACACCCAGAGAGAAGGTGAAGATTACTTTGACACCTATTCACCTGTTGCTAGACTGACCACCATTCGAGTACTACTATCCCTGGCTGCCCCTTATGGTCTTATCGTTCATCAAATGGACGTTAAGACAGCTTTCCTCAATGGAGAGTTGGAAGAGGAGATCTATATGGATCAGCCTGATGGGTTTGTGGTAAAAGGTGAAGAGAGAAAGGTGTGCAAGTTGTTAAAATCTTTATATGGCCTGAAGCAAGCACCTAAGCAATGGCACGAGAAGTTTGATAGAACATTAACTTCTTTTGGCTTTGTCGTTAATGAGGTCGACAAGCGTCTACTATCGCCATGGTGGGGGCGAAGGTGTTATATTATGTTTGTACGTGGATGATATCCTTATCTTTGGTACAAACATGAATGTGATAAATGAAGTTAAGTCCTTTCTGTCAAAGAGCTTTGATATGAAAGATCTAGGAGAAGCTGATGTTATTCTGAATATCAAGCTGATTAAGCACGAGAGTGGGATTACTTTGACGCAATCACACTATGTTGAGAAGATCTTGAGCCGTTTCGGTTTCGTTGATGGCAAGTCTTCCCCAACACCTTATGATCCCAGTGTGACATTACGGAAAAACAAGAAAGAGCCGAAAGAACAATTGAGATACTCTCAAATCGTTGGCTCACTCATGTACTTAGCTAGCACGACAAGACCCGACATCTCTTTTGCTGTGAGCAAGTTGAGTAGGTTCATGTCTAACCCGGGTACTGAACATTGGTGTGCACTTGAAACGGTCATGCGCTATCTATGTGGTACAATGAGTTATGGGATACACTATTCAGGGCATCCAGCGGTGCTCGAAGGATATAGTGATGCGAACTGGATCTCGGATGTAGATGAACTCTATGCCACTAGTGGGTATGTATTTACCTTTGGAGGTGGCGCGGTATCATGGAGATCTTGCAAACAAACCATATTGACAAGGTCGACTATGGAAGCAGAACTTGCTGCTTTAGACACCAGCATGAGAGTCGAATGGCTGCGTGAACTCTTGATGGACTTGCCGGTGGTTGAGAAACCTATACCGGCCATCCTCTTGAATTGTTATAATGAAACTGTTATTGTCAAAGTGAACAATTCTAAGGATAACGCGAAGTCATCAAGACACGTCAAGAGACGTTTGAAGTCTGTCAGAAAATTGAGAAACTCCGGAGTAATTACTGTTACGTATATTCAAACTGACAAAAACCTGGCAGATCCCTTTACAAAGGGACTATCACGAAACGTGATAGAAAGTGCATCAAGAGAGATGGGTTTGAGACCCATGGATGTTACACAGTAGTGGTAACCCAACCTTTTGATCGGAGATCCCGTGAATTAGGACCTGGGAAAAACAAGCTAGTGGTGTGACGGAGGAGAGTATTAGACAACCCTCTCTATGTGAAGATGTACAACTCTCAAAGCTGTAAGGCAGGTTGGCAACATGCCTTAATGTGTTTCTGTTGGCTATGATTAGCAAAGATGCTGTCCTACAGAGCATTCTTGAAAGAACACACCTATACGAGTTCCGATTGTTAAACGTCGCAATCTATGAGATTTGGATGATCTCTAGTAAACTCATGAAGAGACCAAGTAGTATGACGCATATGCTACACCCGCGGGTAGGCTACTGGCAGCCAGGTACTATTTATGACTTTGTGTGAAATCTAAAAGCACCAAAGTTGCAATTCAAGGTTCATCCATTGTTCAAGTTGCTGATAGACGTAGCTCAAGGTTCTAGGCAGAAGTTCAACTTAACAGTCTCTGCTGAAATACTGGTATATAAACAAGTAGCGAGAATTGACAAATCTTCAAATGGGCATTTGAGATCTGGTGGGGGATTGTTAGAAATAATGGGCTAAATAAATAAGCCCATATAGATTTCAGATTTTTCCTAAATCTCAAAGCCCATGTGTGTGGAAGCCCATGTGTGATTTGGCCCAATTTGGTGGCAGCTCACATATGAGTGGAGTGGGAGCTAAAGTTTAGTCCCACATGGAAAGTTGGAGGAGAGTTACACCACCTTATAAGGTGGAGTGGTTCACCACTTAGTAAAGTGAGTGAGAAGAGGAGAACTACACGCGTGCTCCTCCGACGACGACGATGCTGGCCGACGCATGCCCGGCCACACGGCGCCCTGGGGTTGCGGGTTGCGGGAATCTCGCCGAGCTTTATTTTTGCTGCTTGGGAAAACTTGTGCGGTTTTGACAGACGTGTCAACAGTTAGCCTATTCGGGTCGCTCCCGGATCGTGGGCTATCTGTAACCGACCCGAACGCGCGCAACGTGGGCTTGGTCCACGACGTGCTCTATGCGGGGTTCCCGCCGCTCTATATAAACTCCAGTGCGGCTTTCACCACGCACATACCGAAAATCAATCTAGGGTTTGTCAACCTCTCTGTTTGCGCCGCCACCGTAGTCTACTCCATCCCGCTTGCCGGCGTGCACCGGCGGACGGGAGAGCAGGTCTCCGGAACCACTCGCCTTTGCGATCCTGTACGGGAGAGGGCGAATAAGGTTTTTGGGAAGCGCCCTGCGCGACTGCTCAAGTTCTGCATCACGGCTCGTCTTCCATCCAAGTCGGGCGGTGTTGCCTATCGTCGTCTTCGCCGCCGTCTGCTTCGACCAATCTTCCCCAAGGCTACTGCTGCGATTACTGCAGTCGAACGGTACGTGCGACGTGCTGCTGTCTGATTATTAATCATGTTCTGCGAGTACATGTTTAGCTGCTGCCTGTTTCCGTTCATCTTGTTGTTTAGTACATATAGTATGTTCGAGTTACATGTGCGAGTAGCTGGTATTATCATGTTTAATATTCTGAAATTAATCACGAAAATTGTGCCTAATTATCCAACAATGAGGACGGGCGGCGACGCTTGGGCAGTGCTGAGGTGGACACTGAGGCCCTCGGGCTGGCTTCTTAGGTCTAAATTCTTTCGCCCCGTCCTCCTCTGGCGATGAGGAAAGTGCCCCTCCCTAGGTCAGTCATCCACTATGACTTTCTCTTCCTCTATTTTTTTATCACTTCATGTCCGCTGCTGAATTGATGATTTACAGGAAAATAAAGAATGTAGCTAGCAATAGAACGTTGTCCGTACTTATCTCACCAACTAGGAGCTAAATATACAAGGAATTGAGATGCAAGTACAGTATGAGTTGTAGAACATGCAACAGTTTGGGTCTTTCCCGCTAGCATTGCATATCTATTCGTGTGTCTTGGCATTCATACTAGTGAATTCAAACCTGGAATATTTGAGCGGAAGTACACAGAGTTGTTGTATACCACATTACCACTAATCATAGCACAAACATAAGGTATACCTCGGTGCCTTGCTGCTCGGTCCTGGCAAAGTTGCGCCGCTCTGAGTCCGAGTACGATGATGGACTTCCCTCCACAGACTGGTTCACCGATTGATTCTCGGCAACCAACGGTTGTCCTCCAGAACTGGACAGCCTAGAGCCGGCATGCAATACTCGACAAGGTGGTTGTTAAGTCAATGTTGCGATCGCATGCATCACCTCTTTCCTTCTCTCCCTCTTTCTTTTGGTTGGAGAGGAGAATGTAGTGACAACCAGTCGTTTTTTTGGTGCGGAATTTGATGCTCAGGCCGGCGGAGGCAGCCAGCTCCCCTCAGGCCTAAGCGCCACATGACCAGAAGCTAGTGTTGTTGTCCCCTCTTAAATTATTCATATTTGGTGACGAACCGACGGTTCTTTTATATCTTGATCTCCAATCTGTAGGTAAGTGTTTTGCTCACGTTTATTTAATTGGACTGCATTTGTACAAATATGACTAAGATGAATGGGTGATGGCTTAGATATTCGTCAGTTGCAACATATATAATCTATTTGGTGGATCAATTAAGTTCCATTATTATGTCCACATTTTGATCAGTATAAATGGAACATTAGTGGGATAGGATTGCATCAACATGGATGCAGAGGAGGGCAACAACATGTCTGCACTCTGCATTTCATCTTTTGGGTGGCATTCAGTCTGATTGTTGCTAATTGATATCAAACTTATAGTCATGTTCTTTTCCAAGTAGAATTAAAGAGCTTCAGAATACTTTAATTGGTTTGTAGATTTGTAAAAGGATCTGAAGAGTTGTGAATGGATGAGTGTAGTGCCTAAAATTTTCTTTGCTATATGTAGCTTAAATATTCAGTTACAAGTGTCAAAGAAGAGGGTGTAAAGATAGGTGCAGGGGAGAGAGAAGAGGGTGCCGGTGTTGCTGCTTGCTAATGCTAGGGCGTGCCTGCAGCCCGCGCCGGTGTATTTTATCAATAATTTTTGTGTAGATTATCAAGAAGACTCAAGTATTTATCAACAGAATAAGTTATCCATCGTGGTGCTTGTTGGAGTGCTATTAGAAGAAGCATCTCGATGGATGCCAGTAACAACGCCACCAGGTTGTCTTGGACGGCTTCTGCTTAGCCTCCATGCTCACCATCCCTACCAGTAGGTGGAGCAGCAATACGATGGCTCTGCCACCCGCACCATGTAGATGGCGAGCAGAGAGCGTGTCCAGTGCTAGGAGGAGCATCAACGCCATGGACCCTAGCATGGATCTCTCACCTTTCTCTCCCATGTAGCTGCAATGAACCGTGGTCTAATTATATAGGGGTTGTCTTCTGATTATGCTTTGCTTCTGCACTTTGTTTCATTGTTACTGTATTATTGTTGATTAACTGAATATGTCTAATTCAGTGTAATTTGTGGGATATATGTAGTCATCTACTTTTCTGATTACAGTATGTAATATTCTAGTGTTTGCTTGAAGACGATGTGGTGGTGGCTATAGGTGGGAACATGGTCGTATGACCAAGCCATTGCTTCCCCATAATGTCCATGTTCTGGGCTAGTACCCTATGGAGGTATTTGCATAATATTCTGTACACATCCATGAATAATGTCTACAATGGCCAGAAGAGTAGAGAACCCAGGAAAACTAGAAAGGTAGAGCTTTCGTTTCTATACATTTTGTATAAACTACCTCTAATATGCCTCACGAAAAAATATGCTTCAGGATTTTTTTAATAATGCGTTCTCTCCATTGTATTTATGTCAGTGAATGCTAGCTTGTCTTAATAGGTTGGTTACAGGCTGTATTCTACTTTTCTGCACCAACAGGAATTGAAAGAGTATAACCACACATTTACTGTTCTTATGAATAGTGTTTTATAGAGAAGTTACTGATTGACTAAAATTTGAATGGAACATTTCATGTATTTGTTGATGACATATATGGAAGAGGTGTGAATGGAAGATACGTTGCAAGCAGGTTACATTATTTCCTTTGGCATAGTCTATTTTATTCTTAATTTAGCTCATGAAAATAATCCAGTTATTATCCCTTTGTGTGTCAGATTACTTATTGATGGTGCTAAAGAACCTATTGTGGCGGTTCCTAAATTTAAGGTTGATATTGATGAGTGCTACTGCAAACAAGGAATTGATCTGAAGCTATCCTGGAGAGTACCAAGACACCAACTACCCACATTCCGGCGAGTTGATATCCTCTTAAATTTGTACCTTTAAAAAAAGCATATTATTAGTCTGTATATATAACTTTATTATATCATGCCTATCTTTGTTGAACATCTTATTATCACATGAGAAACATTTATATCAATATTCCGTGACATAGTTTGGGTTTCGGGCAACAGTTAGTTTGTCAACTTGATAATTTAAGCTTCATAAGTTGAGTTCTGGGTTTTCAGACCTTTAGAAATTGATGTTGGTGCTCAATTTGATTTATTTAGGAAGCATGGTAGATTAGTACTTGAAAGGGATATAATTAGGCAAAGCCAACAACCATATAAATGAGGTATTTTACTACTTCATCTATGATCTATGACTAATTATATCTTCTGAATGCAAAATTGTGGTTAATTTGTTTTTCCAAAGTGGCCTAATACCATTTGTGTGTTCTAGGAGATTGGTAACATGCTAGCATTGCATTAAAATGATACATGAGGGGAATATGGTTTTCATTGCCCTTAATTAGACAATGATCATCTTTCTTTGTTTCCCTTACCACCTTGAAGTAACACAAATGACTATGAGACATTTACGTGTTTTTATTCTTTGTTCTCAGTTATAGGATGTCATCATTGGTAGGTCATGGGATTTCTTACCAAACATGGAAGGCACTATGGAAGATCAAGGCATTGACCAACAATTCGTGTGTTCTGGTGGCGTGCCGTAATTTTACTGCCAAGCTTCGGTGAATTCAAAAGACGACATATTATCTAAGTAGAAAACTGTCATTATGCATACCTATCATTCTCAGGTGGTATGTTATCATGCAAGTTGTTCTGGGCTATAGCGGAAGACTATTTCAAATTTAAACCGCCTAGACTGCACCATGTAACAAGGTCAAGGGACTTTTGCTGGATGTAACATTTATCCTGAAAATAGATGCAACTGTTGTGATCATAGTGATGTGGGAAATTTGGAGTAGTCGCAACAAGTACACGTCCATGAAGAAATCTAATACGAACCACACAGATCCATGTTGCCTGTTCATGAATTGGTTTGTTCACTTCAGATTCCAGGACAGGAGTAGGGTGAGGTGCAGGCTTTTGTATCCAAATGGTCTCCTCTTGGAATTGATGAATAAAAGTGAATACATATGCAACTACTAATGCCAAGGGTGGCATGGAGGTGCAGGTTTTGTGGCTCGGGATCATGCTGGAAATTTCGTCACCACAAGGTGCTTCAGGTATGAACATTACTAACTCTTTTACTATCGAGTATCCGACATGTCTGCAATATTGCTGGCTAGGAAGTATGGTTTTCAGGGAGTTATTGTAGAAACTGGTTGCCAGATGGTTCAGTGTATGTGGTATTTAGAAAATGATGAGGTATTAGTGGGGGTCCTTGTGCTCTGATAGATGAGAAATCACCTCACACTATTCTAGGGATTCAAGTTGTTGTTAGCAAAGTATGGCGTGAACTCTGTTGCTCATGTCTGTGCAAGTGCAAAGGAGGATCTAGGCATAGCTGGTAGTTTAACATATTTTGATGCGATCCCTGATTTTGTGATTGAATATGTACAATCAGAACTGGTTCTGCCTAATGAATAAAGAGTCGTAGGGCAGAAATAAAAAAACTTTACAGGTGGAATGAAGAAAGAATTTTAATACCATTATACCCATTCATCCTCATATGTTTTGTTGTTAACATGTACCATATGAGAATATTGATTTAGTAATATAAACAACCTGCTCTTTGCAAGATTTTTTCTTACGTTTCTCTACAAAGGGTGAATGGACCTTCTTTCTTACATGTGGCCATGTGGGATTTGATTTTGTCTCTAAGCATCCTCGGTTACAAAGTAAACAACAATCAGTCTAAAATTATCCTTAGTTAAATGGATCGTGTAATAAAGTAGCCATATCTATATATCACATTTGTATGAAGACAATGTAATTTATTTTTGCTAAGCATCTATAATACATTGCACATTGTTTTCTTGCAACTTAAGAACCCATTGCCAATGAAGCATCATATTTTTCTAGGCATATGCATGCTTGCGTTATGCAGTATTTTTATCTTTAGTCCAATTTAACTTCATGTCAAAACTTTGTGTTCAACATTAGAAGACATTAATTGCTATACTATCTAGCTTTAGCGTTTGGTGTGTTCCATATGCAATAGGTATGAATGTATAATCAATAGGCCAGTGGCCACATTCAAGGTTGTGTTTTGGATGGTTCCGACGCCCCCTAATTATATCATAATTCATTTATTCTATTTCTCTTTATGCTCTCTAATGTTGATGGTATCGGTATTTCGGTAACAGGGGACGGTGCAAGTATTACGCGGAATCACGAACGATATTAGGTACTTCTGGATGTATATAAGGGAAAGAAAGTATTGTGCCAAGGATTAGGAGATTGCATGTTTATATATGCCATATATACTATCTTCTGTATCTGTAGAATCCCACAATTGCCTTATTTTTTCCTTTTAGTGTATCATAATCCTAGATATAAAAGTATTTATAATTGGGCAACATAGGTATTATTTTTGTCTCTAACTATATTAGAATATTTTTTTGGTGTCCAAGCTAGAAGTGTCGCATCAAATACAATGAAGACAAAGCATCTAACATGTACATGATGACAACATGATAATGCAGACGGCGAGGCGAAACTCGCATGTCCACCTAGTTACATGTATGTCTACTCTCCGTGCTCCTATAACTTCGTCGATGCCTTCTCGCATTCCGGCGACGTGACCATAAGGACTATGTGGCATCCCGCAAAAACCACTACTAGAAAATCGCGTTGTTTTTGTGCATTGCATCATCATGACCGCATGCTCATGTCATCATGCCACCTTGCATTTGAGCATCGTCATCATCATGCATGGCTTTTGTCTAAACTATTTTCAAAACGCCTAGTTTTGTTTTCTAAATATTCTCTTCTTTATTCAAATTAAAACCCGGTCTTCCGGAATATTTTGTTTCGTCTTTAAACGGATTTCAAACGCCCGTTTTAAACTAATAAATTTTTATTTTATTTTTTTAGGGGCAGCCGAACCGGGCCGATACGATCCAGCCGGCCACCCCCAGTACAAAAATCAGAGCTACCCCTAACCCTTTTCTACCCAATCCTATCCTTCCCAGCCCCCCTCCACCTCACTCCCACCATTCAACGATCGCCACCTCACCCCGCCAGTGCCACCTGCACGCATATCCCCCTGGACCGCGATCCCCCCACCTGCCGCCTGGATAGCCACACCCCGGCCCCACCTTGACCCCGCCGCCCACGCCTCTGCTCACGCGCGTCCCCACTCCATCTCCTGCTCCACGCCATCTCATTCCGTGCCCGGCCCCACCAGGCGCACGACACGCGCGCACAGACGCACGCTTCCATCGTCGCCCACCTACCGCGAGCTCCCCACCAACCCACTGCGCCGCCCCGCCTCGGCCACAAGCAACCGCCGCTCGACCGCGTCGCCCCGCCTCCGTCCTCCGTCTCTCCTTCGACCGACGCCCCCGCTTCTCTCCCCTCCTCGCCGGCCGCCGCCGGGCCTCCCCGCCATCTCCCCTCGCCTGGCCTCGCGCCCCCCTCGCCGGCCTTCACCACCTCGACGGCCGCCGCCCTCCGCCTTCTCGCCCCTCTGCGCCGGCCATCGCTCGCCGCCCTCTCTGCAGCATCGCCGGCTGCCCGTCCTCGCCTCGCCAGCGCGGGTCCGGCCCCAATCCGTCCGCGCCTCCAGCCGCCACCTCCGGCACACGCCGCCGCGGGCCCCCGCCTCACTGATCTCCCTCCCCGACCGCCGTTGAGCCTATCCCGAGCTCCGTCCGCCGCTGCTCTGCAAGCCGCGGTCCCGCCTGGGCCCGCCGCCACCGCAACCTCCGTCTCCATCGACCGGGACCGGAGCCGGCCGCCGCTCCACCACGTTCCACCTCAAGCCCGAGGCCATCTCTGCCCTGCCACCGTCATCCGCGACGCCTCAAGCTCCTGCAGGTCGTGTCCATGCCGACCCCTTTTCCCCAGCTCGAGCCTCCGTGTGCAGCAGCACATCTCTGCCCAAGATCTCATGTGGTGGAGTTTGCCTCGCTGCATCTTTTCCGTCGTCACCTTGTACAAGTTATGTGTCAATCGACATCTCAAGTCTCTGTACGCTCACCGGCAATACGTAAGTTGTAGCCAGTTCGCCATGAACGACTTGACGCTGTTGTCACCTGAAGACCAGCCGACACCGAGAAAGTCCACCGTCGACAACCGAGGCAGAAAAACCCAAGTTCTCCATTCGAGAACCTGGAGGCGATGACACCAGGTGGACAAGATCTCCATCATGGACGCCAAGGTCGCCTACGCGGAACGCCGAGTTCTGCACTTTGAACACCTTCATGGACCCGAAGACCGATCTGGAGCACCAAGGCCTTCGACATGGAACCGACAAGATCTTCTTCCTAGAATATTGAGATCTTCCGGCGCCGAGACCCAAGACCGACACCGTCACCCGAGGACTACGACAAGATCGTCCCAACCCGCCAAGTTCGCCTACCTGGACACCGAGTGTCAAGATCGTCTTCACGGGGAAACCGCAAGTACTCCTTCCCGGAAGCGACACCCGGATTCGAAGACCGCTAAGGTCGCAACCGGAACACCAAGTCCTTCGTCCCGGAACGCCAAGATCTACTCCGTTGTCCGAGAACGTTTCCGCCGAGACCGATCCCCGTCGAACCCTGTCGAACCCCGGACCCCCGGAACCCAAGATCTGCCGAACCCAGATGTGTGAACCTTTTCCGAGCCCCTATTTTATAAATGCTATATATAAAACCTGTTGCATAATAATTGTTCATCTCGCATGCATATCATAATCATGCCGGATCGTTTGCCGTAGTATTAAATATTGCATCTGGTGTTTCTTTTAGTGTTTGCTTCTTCGCGGATTAGGCCGATGAGTGGATGCGAGTATCGACAAGTTCTCCGGATATGAATCTCCGGCAGTGTTTCCTAGGCGAGCATCTCTTCCCCTTCTACCTATTTTGCATTTATAGTCTTTATTTCTTACTGTTGATCTATTGCTATCCGTGTCGCGATGCTTTAGTTTCCGTGCACCAGTTATATCCCGTGCAGCCTCTATATTGCCTTGGACACCTCCTATTACCCGTGTTTGGTAGATAGCTGGCCTTGCGAGTCGTAGTTGCTTGCTCAGGAGCGATCTCGTGTTGTCAAATACCACAGTTGTTGAAATGCTGGCAGATGTTACTAGTGGAGATGCTTACTGGTGGAGATGATCATGTCTTTAAATACAACTATTAAATTGCTAGATATAACTAATGCAGAGGCATCGGTGGGCAATAGATGTTATTTGGTTCTTCCACGCTCACTTGTGTCCCGTAGGACCCCGAGTACTTGATACATGTTCCTTGATTTTTCGCACTATCCACATCCGGGAGGCCTTATGGACCCCCCTGAGCCAGAGCTTGATTCATTTCTATTTCTTGGGGCCACAAGTAGTTTGGGGCTTTATTACTATCCTGTACTTATGCCATGCTTTACTGCTTTATTTAAGATTGTGCGTGGAGCACCTGTACTATTTTGTATGCGGAGTGTTTTCGCGGTATCGACAAGCCCAGTCACACTTTCGGGTTCCCAGTCGTTTACAACCATTGCCGCAAACCCTGGGTCCGTTCCGGAGCCGGCCAACTTTGTTGCGGGTAGTTTAGTGGGGTGGCCCCCTGAAATATTATATGAATCCTGTGATCGCTTTGTCGTGAATGCCTCGTTGGGTTTTGAGTTGGTTTTTCCGAGGTTGATCGAGTGTGTGTTGCTATTTGTGCTACCCTGCAGGGTAAAACTTTCTAAAAGCTGTGTCCGCGGTTATGGACGACTTGGAGCACAGTATCTCGATCATAGACAAGCATAACTAAAGTAGTGCTATAAATTTGACTTAACATATCTGACTAGTAATCAGCTTCACTATAACAGAATGGATATTAAAAATGCCAACCACTGGTGGACCTGGGTTGTTTTGTTCTATCTGCCTAGTAAGTATTGCAACTCCAATGGAATGTGATAAAAGTGCCAACAATGCTGGGTCTTGGGATTCCTCAGGACAATTATATCTGACTAGTAAATGTTCCAACTACAACGGAATGGTGATTAAAACTGCCCACTACATATGCTGCCAGAATGACTCATGCTATCTATATCTGATTAGTAATTGCTGCAACTATAATGGAATGAGTAAAATTGCCAACCGTGTGAGTTCCTCAGCCCGACTTCCTCGTTTGGTCTCGAGGGGGAAATACCAGGATGGGTATGTTTGGCGTAGTCTCAGGTTGGATCCGAATAGGTCTTTCTTATCCCTCTCTAATATCCGCCAGGTTCACAAAGTCTCTATAGGTTGTTTAGTGCCGCTGCCCTGCCGCTTCAGCCTACCATACCTATGTAGGCGAGAGCCGCCGAATTCTAGCCTCGCCGTGTACTGGCCTCAGTACTAACGCTCCTCTTTTTCCTTTGCCCTTTGTCGGCACCCCTTTTGTTTTAGCAGGTTTGACGTCGTTAGCAGGGTTATCCTTCCGGCTTGGCTTGGGCAGGGTTATGGACGCCATTTCCTTAGGGCTCTTAGCCCCCTTTGCATCTTGTCCGTAGTCGGACGCTCTATCGATTTCAAGGTGATTTGGATCTTTGTATTGTATATCTGTATTCTTGACTCGTGGAGTCGTGTTGTATATATATATATATCTGTTCTGTGGGTCCCATCGAGGAGTGTTGTGTAATGGTATTACTTTGTTTTCCACCCGCAGGAAAGTGCCCGGTGGGCGTCCTTGAATCGTTTCTATGCGGGTTTGGCGGGAAGCGCTAAAACTTGCATAGGGCCGATTTGAGAGTGTTACAGAGTGGTATCAGAGCTCAGCAGTTGCGATACCCCACAAGTCCAGCCTCTAGGATAACCTTGCTAACGGCCGAAGTAGAGTGTCAAAACTATTTTCCAAAATCGGTTGGATAGAGCTGATTAGGTCTGATTTTACTCCTTACCCATCTGCTGTTCTCCTCTTACCTCTGCGTGTTTTGAATCTGCTCTCTTATCTTTTCTTCGAGTCCAGGAATTCTCGTGGTTGGTTTTCCGTCGTACCTTCAGGGTTTCGCTTCCTCCTTTGTCAACGGTGTTTCTACCTCCGGTCTTCATCCTATCTGAGGAATCCTTCATCTGTTGGACTCCTCTTTATTCCTTCTTGTGCCTTCCGGTGTCTTTCAACACGACGACCTCCTTACATCAGACCCGATGAATCCCTGCAGCACTTCTTTGTTTCCGATCCTCGATTGTCGAGATCTTCAGTCTAATTCTGAGAGTTGGTTGCATAATTCACCTATTCGTGTGCAGAGTAATGGTTTGGGTGCGCGATGGACTGATCACCATCCGACTACTCTTATCATTCGCTTCTGTACATCGAATCGGTGAATCAAGCAATTTTACTCCGTCCACGGAAGCTAGAGGTGGCTTTAATTGTTGATACCTCTATCTTCGCCTTTTGTTCCCGGAGTATTCTCTCGACGATCACGGACAACGACCTCTTTGTTAGTGGTGTGGTGGGGATCGACACGAAGCGAGAAGATTCAGATCGCCGACCTTCTTTCCGGTACCATGAGGCGGATCTCGAGGGCGAGATCCATTGTTAGCGGTGTCGAATTGTGGCATCCCGCAAAAACCACTACTAGAAAATCGTGTTATTTTTGTGCATTGCATCATCATGACCGCATGCTCATGTCATCATGCCACCTTGCATTTGAGCATCGTCATCATCATGCATGGCTTTTGTCTAAACTATTTTCGAAACGCCTAGTTTTGTTTTCTAAATATTCCCTTCTTTATTCAAATTAAAACCCGGGCTTCCCGAATATTTTGTTTCGTCTTTAAACGGATTTCAAACGCCCCGTTTTAAACCAATAAATTTTTATTTTATTTTTTTAGGGCAGCCGCCGGCCGACGTCGACCAGCCGGCCACCCCCAGTACAAAAACCAGAGCTACCCCTAACCCTTTTCTACCCAATCCTATCCTACCCAGCCCCCCTCCACCTCACTCCCACCATTCAATGATCGCCACCTCACCCCGCCAGTGCCACCTGCACGCATCCCCCTGGACCGCGATCCCCCTACCTGTCGCCTGGACAGCCACACCCCGGCCCCACCTTGACCCCGCCGCCCACGCCTCTGCTTACGCGCGTCCCAACTCCATCTCCCACTCCACGCCACCTCATTCTGTGCCCGGCCCCACCAGGCGCACGACACGCGCACACAGACGCACGCTTCCATCGTCGCCCACCTACCGCGAGCTCCCTACCAACCCATCGCGCCGCCCCGCCTCGGCCACAAGCAACCGCCGCTCGACCGCATCGCCCCGCCTCCGTCCTCCGTCTCTCCTTCGACCGGCGCCCCTGCTTCTCTCTCCTCCTCGCTGGCCGCCGCCGGACCACCCCGCCATCTCCCCTCGCCTGGCCTCGTGCCAGCGCCAGTCGCCACCACCCCGCCGCCTTCCACGCCTCGCCAGCAGCCGCGGGCCCTGCCTCGCCGGCCTTCACCACCTCGACGGCCGCCTCCCTCCGCCTTCTCGCCCCTCTGCGCCGGCCATCGCTCGCCGTCCTCTCTGTAGCATCGCCGGCTGCCCGTCCTCGCCTCGCCAGCGCGGGTCCGGCCCTAATCCGGCCGCGCCTCCAGCCGCCACCTTCGGCCCATGCCACCGCGGGCCCCCGCCTTGCTGATCTCCCTCCCCGGCCGCCGTTGAGCCCGCCCCGAGCTCCGTCCGCCGCTGCTCTGCAAGCCGCGGTCCCGCCTGGGCCCGCCGCAACCGCAGCCTCCGTCTCCATCGATCGGGACCGGAGCCGGCCGCCGCTCCGCCACGTTCCACCTCAAGCGCGAGGCCATCTCTGCCCTGCCACCGTCGTCCGCGACGCCTCAAGCTTCTGCAGGTCATGTCCATGCCGACCCCTTTTCCCCAGCTCGAGCCTCCGTGTGCAGCAGCACATCTCTGCCCAAGATCTCCTGTGGTGGAGTTTGCCTCGCTGCATCTTTTCCGTCGTCACCTTGTACAAGTTATGTGTCAATCGACATCTCAAGTCTCTGTACGCTCACCGGCAATACGTAAGTTGTAGCCAGTTCGCCGTGAACGACTTGACGCCGTTGTCACCTGAAGACCAGCCGACACCGAGAAAGTCCACCGTCGACAACCGAGGCAGAAAAACCAAGTTCTCCATCCGAGAACCTGGAGGAGATGACACAAGGTGGACAAGATCTCCATCATGGACGCCAAGGTCGCCTACGCGGAACGCCGAGTTCTGCACTTTGAACGCCTTCATGGACCCGAAGACCGATCCGGAGCACCAAGGCTTTCGACATGGAACCGACAAGATCTTCTTCCTAGAATATCGAGATCTTCCGGCACCAAGACCCAAGACCGACACCATCACCCGAGGACTACGACAAGATCGTCCCAACCCGCCAAGTTCGCCTACCCGGACACCGAGCGTCAAGATCGTCTTCACGGGGAAACCACAAGTACTCCTTCCCGGATGCGACACCCGGATTTGAAGACCGCTAAGATCGCCACCGGAACACCAAGTCCTTCGTCCCGGAACGCCAAGATCTACTCCGTTGTCCGAGAACGTTTCCGCCGAGACCGTTCCCCGTCGAACCCTGTCAAACCCCGGACGCCCGGAACCCAAGATCTGCCGAACCCAGATGTGTGAACCTTTTCCGAGCCCCTATTTTATAAATGTTATATATAAAACCTGTTGCATAATAATTGTTCATCTCGCATGCATATCATAATCATGCCTGATTGTTTGCCGTAGTATTAAATATTGCATCCGGTGTTTCTTTTAGTGTTTGCTTCTTCGCGGATTAGGCCGATGAGTAGATGCGAGTATCGACAAGTTCTCCGGATATGAATCTCCAGCAGTGTTTCCCAGGCGAGCATCTCTTCCCCTTCTACCTATTTTGCATTTATAGTCTTTATTTCTTCCTGTTGATCTATTGCTATCCGTGTCGCGATGCTTTAGTTTCCGTGCACCAGTTATATCCCGTGCAGCCTCTATATTGCCTTGGACACCTCCTATTACCCGTGTTTGGTAGATAGCTGCCTTGCGAGTCGTAGTTGCTTGCTCAGGAGCGATCTCGTGTTGTCAAGTACCACAGTTGTTGAAATGCTGGCAGATGTTACTGGTGGAGATGCTTACTGGTGGAGATGATCATGTATTTAAATACAACTATTAAATTGCTAGATATAACTAATGCAGAGGCATCGATGGGCAATAGATGTTATTTGGTTCTTCCACGCTCACTTGTGTCCCGTAGGACCCCGAGTACTTGATACCTGTTCCTTGATTTTTCGCACTATCCACATCCGGGAGGCCTTATGGACCCCCCTGAGCCAGATCTTGATTCATTTCTATTTCTTGGGGCCACAAGTAGTTTGGGGCTTTATTACTATCCTGTACTTATGCCATGCTTTACTGCTTTATTTAAGATTGTGCGTGGAGCACCTGTACTGTTTTGGATGCGGAGTGTTTTCGCGGTATCGACAAGCCCAGTCACACTTTCGGGTTCCTAGTCGTTTACAGCCATTGACGCAAACCCTGGGTCCGTTCCGGAGCCGGCCAACTTCGTTGCGGGTAGCTTAGTGGGGTGGCCCCCTGAAATATTTTATGAATCCTGTGATCGCTTTGTCGTGAATTCCTCGTTGGGTTTTGAGTTGGTTTTTCCGAGGTTGATCGAGTGTGTGTTGCTATTTGTGCACCCCTGCAGCGTAAAACTTTATGAAAGCCGTGTTCGCGGTTATGGACGACTTGGAGCACAGTATCTCGATCATAGACAAGCATAACTAAAGTAGTGCTATAAATTTGACTTAACATATCTGACTAGTAATCAGCTTCACTATAACGGAATGGATATTAAAAATGCCAACCACTGATGGACCTGGGTTGTTTTGTTCTATCTGCCTAGTAAGTATTGCAACTCCAATGGAATGTGATAAAAGTGCCAACAACTGCTGGGTCTTGGGATTCCTCAGGACAATTATATCTGACTAGTAAATGTTCCAACTACAACGGAATGGTGATTAAAACTGCCCACTACATATGCTGCCAGAATGACTCATGCTATCTATATTTGATTAGTAATTGCTGCAACTATAATGGAATGAGTAAAATTTCCAACCGTGTGAGTTCCTCAGCCCGACTTCCTCGTTTGGTCTCGAGGGGGAAATACCAGGATGGGTATGTTTGGCGTAGTCTCAAGTTGGATCCGAATAGGTCTTTCTTATCCCTCTCTAATAGCCGCCAGGTTCACAAAGTCTCTATAGGTTGTTTAGTGCCGCTGCGCTGCCGCTTCAGCCCACCATACCTATGTAGGCGAGAGCCGCCGAATTCTAGCCTCGCCGTGTACTGGCCTCAGTACTAACGCTCCTCTTTTTCCTTTGCCCTTTGTCGGCACCCCTTTTGTTTTAGCAAGTTTGACGTCGTTAGCAGGGTTACCCTTCCGGCATGGCCTGGGCAGGGTTATGGACGCCATTGGTTATTCCTCAGGGCTCTTATCCCCCTTTGCATCTTGTCCGTAGTCGGACGCTCTATCGATTTCAAGGTGATTTGGATCTGTGTATTATATATCTATATTCTTGACTCGTGGAGTCGTGTTGTATATATATATCTGTTCTGTGGGTCCCATCGAGGACTGTTGTGTAATGGTATTACTTCGTTTTCCACCCGCAGGAAAGTGCCTGGTGGGCGTCCTTGAATCGTTTCTATGCGGGTTTGAAGGGAAGCGCTAAAACTTGCATAGGGCCGATTTGAGGGTGTTACAGAGTGGTATCAGAGCTCAGCAGTTGCGATACCCCACAAGTCCAGCCTCTAGGATAACCTTGCTAACGGCCGAAGTAGAGTGTCAAAACTATTTTGCAAAATCGGTTGGATAGAGCTGATTAGGTCTGATTTTACTCCTTACCCCTCTACTGTTCTCCTCTTACCTCTGCGTGTTTTGAATCTGCTCTCTTATCTTTTCTTCGAGTCCAGGAATTCTCGTGGTTGGTTTTCCGTCGTACCTTCAGGGTTTCGCTTCCTCCTTTGTCAACGGTGTTTCTACCTCCGGTCTTCATCCTATCTGAGGAATCCTTCATCTGTTGGACTCCTATTTATTCCTTCTTGTGCCTTCCGGTGTCTTTCAACACGATGACCATGCCAGAGGAGCGTGCAGGAAGCAGAAGGCAAGATGCCCATGGCGCCTTGCTGTGGACTGGATCCACAGGAGAGGACAATTGTGCCGTACATGCGCCCGTCTTGTTCGACATGTGGGAACCCTTCCCGACCGAATGCAGGAAGAGAACCCGAGCGCCTATAAAAGGGGCAGAGGGGCACCCTAGGAGAGGATCCAATCTTCTTCCACCTATGGAAACCCTAACTTTCTCCCCTCTATTAACCCTAGATTTGATGGCCTGATCAAGACCTTGTACTATAAACCTCGCCAAGCGATGCAAGCAATCCAGACATGCAGGAGTAGGGTTTTACACCACACGGTAGCCTGAACCTAGGTAACTCTCTGTGTCCCTCTATCGTTCTTTCTCTATTGTTTCCTTGTTAGGCTTCAGAAAGGTTCGTATAGATCTTCTTCAGCCCTACGATCTCCAATATTTGGCATGCCAGGTAGGGGCTGAGGTGCATCTCCCATCCTTCTTCATCAACATGGCCGGAGAAACTCGCAGTGAGCACGTCCGACGCCGAGCAGCCGCCCGAGAAGCCACCCGAGCAGAATGCATCGTCAACAACAACCCACGCCATGCTGACGGCAACCCTCCTCACCAAGAGCGTAGGGCCGGCGCCGACGAGGCACACTCCTCTGCCCCTGCTGGGCAACTTCAGCAGTGCACCTACACTCGGGCGGCATTTGTCTCCAAGGGTGGGCATAGTAGCAACCCCATGCCCGAGGCTGCACTACTCATGGCACAAGAGCTGCTACTCTATCGCCCGACCTAGTTGCGGAGGACGTGTGGCTTCAACGCATCGCCGAGATTGTCAATGTCGCTGGCGTTGTCCCGACACGCTCTCGCTTTGTGATGCCGCCACCATCACAGGTTCCACATGCAGGCCAGATGGGAAACGACACTCTTCCACCACCACCTCATCCAGCAGGAGGAAGTACGAGACCTCCGCCGCCTTGCTCCCACGCCGCTTCCTGGTACATCCCAAATTTATCCACGTTCCCAAGTACTTTGGTCAATGATTTGCTCCGGAATCACACCATGCTTGAATAAAACTGCTGGAACTGACGTTGTTTTTTAGCAAAAGTCTTCTTTCTAGCTATGTTTGCGAGAAATAAAATCGGAGAAAAATACCACACAAGTTCTTCACTGGAGACCCTGGGGCTTCAGAATCAATCATTTGGAGCCCAGAGGCCCGAAAGAGACCTGGTGACACATGCACCTCTACTGGTCGCGCCTGATGGGGTTCGTTGCATGGAAAACAAAAAAACTCCTATGGTCGCAACTACCAAGATCATATCTAGGAGATACTTGTAACGGTTTCAGATGGACTCACCCTCGAAAACCGTAACACGGGATAACGTTTACGTAAACAAACGTGGCTATTGTAGAGTGTACACGACCGTCCTCAAGGAAGCGATGACCCAACGCCACAAGTGCAGCGCCTCCGTAATCGGTCACACGTACGCTGTGCCGACGACTTCCGTCCCTTGCTCCAGCGCGACAACGAAAGTAGTGGATCCCCGGGAACTCCGTCAACACTACGAAATGCTGCTGGTGGAGAAGATCTTGAGCAGGGCTTCACCTAAGCTCCGTACTCGTGGCATTGGACAAAGCTATAAGGGGGAGAAAAATGTCAACCAAAGGGCATATGAGAGGAGAGGGATGAGTGTGTGTGAGAGAGAGGAGCTCCAACCCACCTTTTATAGGAGGAGGGGACAGCCCCTTGCCATGGTCGGCGGCCAAGGTGGGTGCCCCACATCTCCCTCATTCATGTGGGTGGAGGCTCCACTCACTCAAAACTCATCTCCACTTTCTCACGATTAATCTCCACTCAAAATCAAGAGTCATGCAATTAAAACTCCCTTTTAATTCACTTGATTTAACGTCATTCATTTAATGAACACTTCATTTAATAAGTACTTCATTTAATGAACACTTCATTTAATGAACACATTGATAATCCAATCCTTGATAATATTCTAATACACTGAAATTATTCCGGCGGATTTATCAGAACAATTCCTGCATTGTCCAATATTTTCTCCGGTGTTCCCTATCCACTCAAATGCGTCGACTACCCTTAAGTGTGTCTCCCTATGTGTTCGCGAGCTAAGTGGACATGATCGAGACACCCTCCGATCAATAATCATCAGCGGGACCTAGAGATCTATGATGACTCCCACCAGCTCAAACGATAAACTAGTGATCGCGTGAACCTTTATTCGTAGTAACCAATTACTTTTGTATCGCAATATTTTACTTGTTCGGGATCCGATCATTTGGTATCATCCATATCTAGTTTGATCCCGTTACTAACAAATACTCTTTTCTCATTCCCGTGATATAACATTATTAGTGATCATTATCACTTGCTTGCAAGCTATGTTAATGTGATATCACCGAGAGGGCCCTAAGCATATCTCTCCATCATCAGGATGGAAAAATCCCACTCTTGATCCACGAGCCTCAATTGACACTTTCCAAGTATCCAATGACACATTTATAATCACCCTGTTACAAAGTGACGTTTGATGTAATCAAAATACTCTTCCCGAGCCAGCGATTAATGTGATGTCATGGTCTAAGGATTAGGGTTACTTTGAGTGATGTTATAGTAGTGTAAACATAATGGCATGATCGTATTACTATACTTTAGGAGCTTGTTCATCACATCATTCCACCAATATTGTGACCTTGTTATTAACAACATCCAATGTCATGGTCAGGAAACCTTGATCATCTGTTATTCAACAAGCTAGTGTAACGAGAGGCATCACTAGGAACCTTCCATTTGTTTATTAAACACACATGTATTAATGTTTCCTTTTAATGCAATTATAGCATGAGAAATAAACATCTATTATAAACCTAGAACAACATAATAACCATTTATTATTGCCTCTCGGGCATATTCCTTTCAGTCTCCCACTTGCACTAGAGTCAATAATCTAGTTTTACATAGTTATGAATCTAACACCCATAACGTTATGGTGCTAATCATGTTTTGCCTTTGGGACAGCTTTAGTCAATGGATCCACAATGTTCAAATCCGTGTCTACTTTGCAAATCTCTATATTGCTATCCTGGACATGTTCCTGGATGGAGTGATAACGACGCTCGATATGCTTGGAATTATTGTGAGACCTTGTTTCTTAGCATTGACTATGGCACCATTGTTGTCGCAATAGATAACCATAGGATCCAAAGCACTTGGAACCACACCTAATTCGGAAATGAACCCCTTCATCCAAACTGCTTCCGCCACTGCTTCTGAAGCAGAGATACACTCTGTATCCATTGAAGATCTTGCCACCACAAGTTGCTTGGAACTACTCCAACTCACCGCTGCTCCATTCAAAAGAAAATCAGTGTCGAAGCTAGCATCGACGTAACACTTTGCGATGAGCTCTTCTTCACTGCCATAGATGATAAACATATCTTTAGTCCTTCTTAAGTACTTAAAGACATTCTTAACTACTTTGTAGTGTTGTACACCTAGATCAGATTGGTACCTCATAGTCAAACTAACAGCATGTGCCACATCCGGTCTTGTAGACAACATAACATACATAAGAGAGCCTATGGCTGAGGCATAGGGGACATTGACCGTTAATTCTCTATCTTTTGCTGAAGCTGGACTTTGAGTCTTACTCAAAATCTTACCTTGCACCATAGGTAAGAGACCTTTCTTACTATCTTGTAGGTTGAACTTATTCAAATCTTGTCAAGGTATGTACTTTGTGACAATCCAATTAAGCGTCTTGATCTATCTCTATAGATCTTGATGCCTAAAATATAGGCAGCTTCACCAATGTCCTTCATAAAAAACTTACTATTTAAGTAATCTTTTATGCTATTTAGAAGATCTACATCATTTCCAATTAGCAATATGTCATCCACATATAATATCAGAAATTCTATAGAGCACCCACTCACTTTCTTGTAAATACAAGCCTCTCCTATAGTTTGGACAAATCCAAACCCTTTGATCACTTCATCAAAGTGGAGATTCCAACTTCAGGATGCTTGCTTTAGTCTATAGATGGAACTCTGAAGTTTGCATACCTTGTCAACATCCTTAGGATCGACAAAACTTTTGGGTTACATCATATACAACTCTTCCTCCATGTTTCTATTTAGGAATGTTGTGACATCCATCTGCCAGATTTCATAATTTAAAAATGCAACAATTGCTAACAGAATCCTAATTAACATTCCTACGGGAGAGAAAGTCTCCTCGTAGTCAACTCCTTGAATTTGACGGAACCCTTTTGCGACAAGTCGTGCTTTATAGACGGTTACATTACCGTTAGCGTTAGTTTTATTTTTAAAAATCCATTTATTCTCAACAGCCTTTCGGTGATGAGGTAAGTCCACCAAAATCCAAACTTGGTTTTCGTACATGGATCCCATCTCGGTTTGCATGGCTTCAAG
Organism: Avena insularis; assembly: GCA_023614405.1. Classification (NCBI taxonomy): domain Eukaryota; kingdom Viridiplantae; phylum Streptophyta; class Magnoliopsida; order Poales; family Poaceae; genus Avena; species Avena insularis. Next base: position 457,913,570 of record CM042696.1, on the reverse strand, counting down.
CCATTTGTTGGAATCCGAGATCATAATTGCTTCCTCGTATGTCGCATGATCATCACTTTCATCTACCATGAAATTCAAGACTGGATTACCATACAGTTCAGGAGCTGCACGTATCCCGCTTGACCTGCGAGGTAAGGTAGTAGTCTCTTTCGTAGTTTCATGATGAATCTCATGATCCTCATCATTAGTTCCCTCTTCATCCAATGGAGTCACCACTGGAATAGTTTTCGGTGTTGCGCTACTCGCCACTTCAGGAAGAGGAGGTTTGATAACCTTGTCAAGTTCTATCTTCCTACTACTGACACCTTTCGCGAGAAACTCTTTCTCTAGAAAGGATCTAATCTTGGCAATGAAAACCCTGCCTTCAGATTGGTGATAGAATGTGTACCCAATTGTTTCTTTTGGGTATCCTATGAAGACGCATTTTCTTCTTTGGGTTCGAGCTTAGTAGGCTGAAGTTTCTTCACATAAGCATCATAGGCCCAAACTTTTAGAAATGACAGCATAGGCTTGTGACCAAACCATAACTCATATGGTGTTGTTTCAATAGACTTTGATGGTGCCCTATTTAAAGTGAATGCAGTCGTATCTAATACATGACCATAAGAAGACAGTGACAAATCGGTAAGGGACATCATAGATTGCACCATATCTAATAAAGTTTGATTACGACGTTCAGATACACCATTTCTTTGTGGTGTTTCAATGGGAGTGAGTTTTCAAACAATTCCACATTGTCTCCTGTGCATGCCAAACTCGTAACTAAGATACTCACCTCCATGATCGGATCGAAGAAATTTGATCTTTCTGTTACGATGATTTTTTACTTCACTATGAAAATTTTTGAACTTTTGAAATGTTTCAGATTTGTGTTTTATTAAGTAAATATACCCATATCTACTTAAATCATCTGTGAAGGTTACAAAATAACGATATCCACCACGTGCAGACACACTCATTGGACCACATACATCGGTATGTATTATTTCCAATAAGTCGGTCTCTCGTTCCATTGTTCTAGAAAATGGAGTTCTAGTCATCTTGACCATAAGGCATGGCTCACATGTCTTAATGATTCATAATCAAGTGATTCTAGTAGTCCATCATAATGGAGCTTCTTCATCTGTTTAATACCAATATGACCTAAACGGCAATGCCACATATATGCAGCAATATCATCACTCATCTTGATCCTTTTAGTATTCACATTATGAATATATGTACTACTAATATCAAGATTCAAAAAAAAATCATTCAACATAGGTGCATGACCATAAAAGATATTATTTATATAAAAGAAACAACCATTGTTCTCAGACATAAATGAATAACCGTCTTGCATTAAACATGATCCGGACATGATGTTCATGCTTAACACGGGCAGCAGATAACAATTATTTAGGTTTATTGTCAATCCTGATGGCAGATGAAGTGGCAGCGTCCCAACGGTGATTACATCTATCTTTGATCCATTGTCTACGTGCATCGTCACTTCATCCTTTGCTAGCGTTCGACTACTCCTTAGCCCATGTTTCGAGTTAGAGTTAGCAACCGAACTGGTATCAAATACCTAGGTGCTACTTCAACTACTAGTAAGGTACACATCAATAATATGTATATCATATATACCTTTGTTCACGTTCCCGACCTTCTTATCTGCCAAGTACTTTGGGCAGTTCCACTTCCAGTGACTAGTCCCCTTGCACCAGAAACACTCAGTGTTGTGCTTAGGGCCTCCTTTGATCTTCTTCTCAGGCTTGGCAGCATTTTTTTCATCCTTCTTGAAGTTACCCTTGGGTTTGCCTTTCTTGCCCATTTTCTTAAAACTGGTGGTCTTGTTGACCAACAACACTTGGTGCTCTTTCTTAATGTCTAACTCGGCAGTCTTCAGCATGGCTGCGAGTTCAGTGAGCGACTTGTTCGCCCCACTCATCTTGTAGTTTAGCACAAACCTTTTGTAGCTAGGTGGGAGCAACTGCAAGACTCTATCCGTCATGAGATCAGGTGGAATCTCACATCCCAGTGTCTTAAGGCATTGAGCGTAGCCCGTCATCTTAATGACGTGCTCGTTCATAGAGCTATGCTCCTCCGTCTTAGCTCTAAATAACTTATCAGAGATCTCATATCTCTCAGTATGGATTTGGTCCCTAAATATAGTTTTGAGTCCCTCCACCATGACATTAGCATCAGTAAGTTCAAAGCGCTTTTAAAGTTTAGGCTCCAGCGACTAGAGGATCGCACACCGCACAAGAGTGTAGTCATAAAATTTCACGCCATACGCGTCGCGCTCTTCCTAGGTCGCGCTAGCTACATGGGCGTCACCTAACGGACCGTCCAACACATAGGACTTCTTCGTGCCCATGAGGATAACCCTCACGTTGTGGTGCCAGTTGGTGAAGTTAGACCCATTATCTTGTAACTTTTCTCTATCTAGAAATGCATTGAAATTGAACGCAGGAGGTGTCACGATCTACAATATATTTACAAAGACTATTTTAGACTAGGTTTATAAAATATAGAGTTCAAGTTAATTAAAAATTACTATGAGAACTCCCACTCAAAAGCGACATCCCTCCAGTCATTCTTAGTGATTACACGAACCAAATTTACTACACCACGACCGATCATCATGAGTGGTGGTGCAGCTCCAATGGCGAGCATCATATGGACATCATATCATTTATATGACTCGTGCTTTACCTTTCGATTTATGTTCCGAGGCCATGTATGTACATGCTAGGCTCACCAAATAAGAACCTTAGCACTCGTGTGTGTAAAACCGTCTTACACCAGTTGTACGCGAACGTAGAGTCTATCACATCCGATCATCACGTGGTGATTCGAAACGATGAACTTTCTTAACGGTGCATACTAAAGAAGAACATATTATTATCTTGATATTAGTGAGAGGGATCATCTTATAATGCTACCGCCAGGAACTAAGCAAGACATAAGAAAAATAAGATATATAAAAGGGATAAGCATCACATGTATATAAAATGTGATATGATATGGTTCTTTTTTCACTTAATCTCCATCTTGTGCTTTATGGTATGATCTCCATCATTCCACAGGCGTGGCTCCAAGGTTCATGGCCCCACCATCATAGCCGTCTCCACTATTACAATATATCTGTTAGATATACACGAAAAGCACGCATGCCATAAAAGATAAAGACAACCATATGGCTCATGTCGATTGTTTAACTTACAATAATTTACATTGCATACAATAATTTTTATCCATATCAATCACATACCCTGTAAAAATAAGTTAGACGTTTTTTAATTTATTTTAAATACGTCTAGATATATTTGAATCTAGATAAATTCACGTGCACACGGAGGGAGTAATAATGTACAACATCAGCAAAAGTTTGTCCAGCCCCTCCCTTCAAAAAAAAAGAAGTTGCTCAGCCGCAGCAGAAGATCCGCCGCCTCCCGTCGTCGGCAAAAGGTGGCATCCGCGCTTGTTCACCGCCGCCCCCCTCGCTGCTGACCCATCTTCGCCAATCATGACAGCGCCCCCTCCCACTCCCAAAATCCGGCACCTCATCGCGCCACTGCGTCCATCCTCCCCGATTTCACCCCCCCTGCCGCATCCAGCTGCGACGGCCGCGCCGCGTCCATCGTCGCCGGCGTTCGTCTGAACGGAGATCTATAAGGTCGAAAACCAAGTCAGCCCCCACCCCAGCGCGTCCTGGCGAGCTACCCGTCAGACTTGGAGCTCCACCTGATGTCCTGATGGTAACTCATTTCTTAGCATACCCATTTTCGTTTTGTTGTAGTAGTAGCACCTGTACTTGTGAACCCCTGTTTGTTGTCATGGAACGGCAAGGATGCTGGATGCTGAAATCTTAGTATTTCTGGCAGTGCATGTAAGCCTGCTGTGTTAATTTGTGTGGTAGCCGTTTAAGTCCAAGTACCCCCATGGGGCAGATATTTGTTCATGCGACGATGACATCTGCCGGGCCATGACTGCGCAAGTCGCTGCACGTCAGTTCTTGGTGTTTGATGTGCTCAGTCGACAACGTCGATACTGTACTATTTTTCTTGGTCTTCAATTCCTCACAGAGACAAGCAGCAATGCTGAATACTAGCAATAATAATCTTCTAACATCTTGTGGTCTCGTGTGTGTCACTTGTGGTGGCACCTTTCCTATCATCTAGCATGTAATTATGTCTGTCCAACTGGATATAAAACTCATGGTAGTGTGACAAGCCACATCAGGAATACCAAAACTCTGAGCTGTGTTTTGGCTTTCTACCTCGTGCATTTGAAACCTCCAAGCAAACATTCCAAAACATCTTCATACCATCTCCTTACTTTGCTCTTCACAGGCATATGCAGAAGAAGGCCTAATGGGCATGACTCTCGTCCCCGTTTTTATCTTCCTGTTACTGATTTGTATCTGCAGCTCCTATGATCGCCTAACACCTGCAGAGCCCCTCTCAGCTGGCGACAAGCTCATCTCAAAGGGTGGCATCTTTGCTCTTGGCTTCTTCTCCCCGACAAACTCAACCACAAACTCATATGTCGGTATATGGTACCACAACATCCCCGTTCGTACATATGTTTGGGTCGCTAACCGCGACAACCCGATCACCAGTAGTTCTCCTGGGAAGTTGATCCTAACCAATGACTCTGACCTTGTCTTGTCGGACTCTGAAGGTCACACTTTTTGGACAATCACGAACAACATCACTGCCAGAGGTGTCCAGACTGCTGCTATACTGCTAGACTCCGGGAACTTGGTCATCAGGTTGCCGAATGGCACAGATGTGTGGCAGAGCTTCCATCACCCAACCGACACAATGCTCCCGGATATGAGTCTACCGCTGAGCAAAAGCACCTCCATGCACCTCGTTGCCTGGAGGGGCCCGGATGACCCATCTACCAGTGATTACTCCTTTGGTGGTGACTCGGACCTCCAGATCTTCGTTTGGAATGGGACGAGACCATATTGGCGCAGAGCTGCTTTGAACGGTGTAACAGACTATGCCGTGTATCAGAACAATGATCTCAGCATGTCCCAGACAATTGTAAACAGAGGGGGTGAGTTTTACTTGACGTACACCATCTCTGACGGCTCACCAAGTGTGCGCATCTTGCTGCACTACACAGGCATGGTGAAAATTCTGACATGGAACAGCAACTCGTCATCTTGGGAGGTTTTCTTTGAGCGCCCTGGTTCTAGCTGTCACCGCTATGCCTCGTGTGGCCCGTTCGGCTATTGCGATACCACACAGGGGGTCGCAGCCTGCAAGTGCCTTGATGGATTTGAATCTGATGGTCTTAACTTTTCCTTTCGATGTCAGAGAAAGAAGGAGCTGCATTGTGGTAAAGGAGATAGTTTCGTTACCTTGCTTAGCATGAAGACGCCTGACAAGTTTCTGTACATCAGGAATAGAAGCTATGACCAATGCAAAGTAGAATGCAGCCGCAACTGCTCATGCACCGCATATGCTTATGCTAACCTGAGTAGTCTCGGCGCGATTGTAGACCAGTCAAGGTGCTTAGTTTGGATGGGGAAGCTTGTTGATACAGAGAAGCGTGGTGATGGTCTCGGAGAGAATCTGTACCTCAGGATTCCCAGCTCATCTGGTATTTGCTCTTTACCACTTTGCCGCTTGCGAGGAATTGTCTATTAATGTAAATTTACTAATGTGGCTACTAAAATTATACCACTAAGTTCACTAAGGTGGCTACCACGTGGCAGTTACGTTCTGTTGAAGCTTTGTCTGCGTCTGTGCTCTCATGTCACAGTGCGAAGTTGCATAAGGCACTTCACTATTGGACACCGATCATAGAACTTAGACTAATATATGTTGTTCTTGCATCAGCCTGGTATGTTTAGTATTACCAACCGTGTTCTCCGTACCTTGCATCAAAATTAGTCATGCTTTCAGATTCTACTTCTCTATAGTCCTGTCATTTGGCATCGTCTTTGATTCCTTATCAGTGCTTTTTTCAATTTTACCATTTCACCCGGTAAACATTTACATGCTCGTGATCCCATATGTGAGATTGTTTGGTACCATGGCCAATTTTATAGTACATACATTTTGCTTCCCGGTACCTTTTTTTGTACCAAGTCCATGTTTTATAAGAAGACACATGCAGTATATATCTACATATATGTTTTTGCTCTTTCTCTTTTGTTCCCCTTTCCAGTCCACCTAAACCATTAGTTGACCTGGATATACACACTTCTTAAATCTAATTTTTGAATAGTATATTCTGTCCGTTGTCTTTTGCAGAGAAGACTAGTGCACTGAAGATTGCACTCCCTGTCATGGCAAGTCTACTGATAGTTGTGTGCATTTATCTTTTCTGGTTACGCAAGTCGAGAGGTGAAACATGATTCAGTTATGTATCTAACTGCATGCCATGTTAATGCATTATTACTTAGTGTAACTATACTAATTCCTGACAGGCAAGCACCAAACCAATGAACCCATGAATTTTAGGATACCAGAAAACCTGGCTAACTCTGATGAAGTATACAATCAGAATTCAGAATTTCTGCAGATTAGCTTCAAAGATATCATCCCTGCAACGAACGGTTTCTCTGGCTCGAATGTGCTTGGAAAAGGAGGCTTTGGCATAGTGTACAAGGTAACATAAATTTCACTTCGACAATTATGGTAGTGAAAGGCATATTCCTTTATTAATCAGAATTATGCAACTATGTAGGGGACACTGGGAGGTGGTAAGGAAGTTGCTATTAAAAGGCTTACCAAGTGTTCTGACCAAGGAATAAAGCATTTTAGAAATGAAGTAGTTCTCATTGCAAAACTGCAGCACAGAAACTTAGTTAGACTTCTTGGTTACTGCATCCATGGGGATGAAAAGCTTCTTATTTACGAATACTTACCCAACAAAAGCTTAGACTACTACATATTTGGTATGTCCTAATTAGATATAATGATTTTTTGCCTTGACCAAAGGAGCATGCCTGATGCTAAGACTAATATGGCTTCATGTACCCTTTTCTGACAGGCCAGCATGTAGATGATGCTAAAAGGTCTATGCTTGATTGGCCATCTAGGTTTAACATAATCAAAGGGGTAGCTAGAGGACTTCTGTACCTCCACCATGATTCAAGAATGACGATAATTCACCGTGATCTCAAAGCAAGCAATATCTTGTTGGATGTCGAGATGAGACCCAAAATATCAGATTTTGGCATTGCGAGGATCTTTGGTGACAACCAGCAAGAAGCAAATACTAGACATGTTGTCGGGACATAGTGAGTACTTACTCCTGTACTAGACTAACATGCTTTAAAAAACTATTTATGTGCTTCAACTAATTAAGTTTTGTTCCGTATTTCTCAGAAATGGAATTAATTATGTTTTGCGTAATTGCTTGTGAAACTGTTCAAACAGCGGTTACATGTCGCCTGAATATGCGATGGAAGGCATTTTTTCTGTTAAGTCTGACGCGTATAGTTACGGTGTCTTGCTCCTTGAGATTGTGAGTGGCTTAAAGATCAGCTCGCCTCATCATCTTATAAGTGATTTCCAAAACCTTATAGATTATGTAAGTGTTCCCAAATGCTTGAAATTTGACCAATGTGAACATGCCGTAGCAAATATTAGTAGTACTAACTTAGTATCATTGATCGTGTTTCAGGCATGGAACTTACTAAAAGATGGAAACGAAAGGGATTTCGTGGACACGGTGCTTCTTGAGAGCTGCTCACTGCATCAAGTGGCCCTGTGCATCCATATCGGGCTCCTGTGTGTCCAGGATAGCCCAGCTGCCAGGCCACTCATGTCGGTAGTCGTGTCTATGCTGGACAGCGAGATCACGCCACTCACAACACCAGAACAGCCTTTATATGTTGTTGGAAGGCAGCGGGAAGCCAAAAAAGAAAGGGAGAACTCTGTTAACAACGCGAGTCTGACAACGCTAGCAGGACAGTAGATGTTTAGCACCAGTTATTCATGCATTCGTCTTATGTCCTGTGCAATTTTTAGTAGGTATGGAACTGTATAATGCAGTTGGAATTGAGAAAGCGCACAACACAGGTAGTATTTCCGTGGCTGCAATGTGTTGCAAATGGAAGAATTGCTACGGACGCTTGTAAACATCTCCCATTTTGTGTTCTTGTGTACTAGTTTGCTTAATATGGCAAACAAAATACAAGACCGGCAAAATCTTGAATAGCTAACCCCACACCTCTCTCCCTTGATCATTACTTTTGGGATAATGCTCCAGTTATATTTATGTCTAGCACTTGGCCAGAAATCCAAACACTTTCGTGTTTGACTTCCATTGATGAGTTTGGGTCCCTCACCAACAACTTTCAGCTTGATACAGTATATATATTGACAGCATGTTCCCCTCCTCCACCATTGAACTACATGTCCAGTCAGAGAAGGGATCTAGTATATATACATACAAATATCTGTAGCTCTATCATCTCGTCTATTGCTCAATGATACACAGCTCTAATTAGTTGGGAATGGGAGGTATCCAGAAGCTTTCTAGACTGCATGTCTTAAACGATACAAGACAACTGTTTTTACAATGTTCAAAATCAACTCATGCATCTACAAGATGATAGTCTATCCGCGAGGAATTTCAAAGCTAGTTTTCTTGCTCCACTATCACCAATTTGTTTCAATGGCTGGTTTAAGGTTTTAGACAACGGTTTTCTTAACTGCTAAAAACTGGTTGCACTGGACATAATAAACATTCAAGGACAACTTGCCTTTCTTCGGCTCACCTCTTCCATCGAGCGCTAGTCGGATATGACTAATACCGTAACCACACTAGATTCCTCTGCCCTCTCACTTTCAGCGGTAATCAGTCCGAACAACCTTCTAACCACCAAATTCAACTCATCCTCCTCCTCGATCTCATGGAAAACTATCCCCTTCTCTTCCGCTTCCTCCCCTTCGATCTGCTTTCTCACATGACTAGCTAGGTTGGAATGTGCCGAGCCTTCCTCTGTCATTATTATTTTTGCATGAGGTTCAATCACAATACACTGTGTAGTGATGAGAGACCTCAGAAACTAGCCCTCCCCATGAGTGTAAAAACATATGAGAGCCTTCCCGGCAGCTCAATTCTCACTAGATAACACTCATGCGCAAGATGACACTTCAGGTCAACATATAAAAGTATTTAGGGATCAAGAGTTCAAACAAGAAGTATCTAGTGACATCTAAAATTATCATGGAATGGAGATAACCTAATTAAGTTGAGTGGCTTGTCTAATCTGGGTGCCGATTCTGAATCTATGTGATAGCTAGCTAGCTGACAGTCCCTAGAGAAAAGTTGTAAAATGTTAAGATAAAACTAATGTTGCACCATAAGTGAAAAAACTAACTTCTACGAGTTTTAAGTATCATGGACAAATGATGTAAATCACAAAGAAAACAGAATCAAACTGTGGGGACACCTGTTAATACTAGTACAATCTAATTACTTGCCCTGAATTGTTGAATCCAAAGAATCCAGACCTGACACCCCGAGCTGTGATATTTCTGCCTTCGCAACCATCGCCCTTATCTCCCTACTAATAATCGATCAGTTCTGATAAAATCATTCACTGCCTGAAGCTTGAGCAATTCAAAAGAAAAATCAATATATACACGAAGGTGTGACAAGTTCAAACTAAAATGTGCAACCTCAACAAGGCTGCTAGATCAATTAAATAAAACTCCTGAGCAGACCTGTTCCAAGTTCAGCGCTTACTTACGAATGGATCAATTAAATTCCCCTGGGACAAGCCACATGGTGTGAACTATAATAGCTAGATTATATAACCAAGTGATGAAATTATCCCTTTGTAGACCATGACAAGGACCATACACTGACACTAAAGTCGAGCTATTTGAATTGTGAGTTGATGTGAAGTTTATTACAACCAATTTCTAGAAGAGTGCCACTAAAAACTGCAGAATTCCACCACAGTAACAGCCAAAATCGGCTCGTGCATCTACTAGAAGAGAGAGTCACCGCCGGTTCTAAAACGCCCGTGCGCGAGCACCCCTCTTCCGGGTCGGCCTCGTCTCGTTCCACCGCTGCCGGACGTCACCGCCGGTTTCGGTCTGCTCGCTGCCTCGCCTCTGTCGTGCCGCCGCCGGGCGCCTCACCCTCACCTCCAGGACCACAAGCTCGCCACCCCGCTTGTCCCCCTGCCGCCGCCTTCTTCGCCTCCCCAAGCCCGAGTCCTGCCTCCATGATCTACGGCTAGCCGCATGTCCGTGTCAACCAGGACGCCTCCGCCAAGCTCCTTCTCGATCGCCGATCGAGCGTCCTCTGCCTCGGTTGTCCTCCAGCGCCAACCCTCCCTCGCGCGTACCTGTTGTTCTGTGCCCGTACATGTTGAGATGTGGTGGTAATGTGAAGCCGTGACCGTGAAGATCTTCCTGAAAATAAGAGCAACAACTGTGTAGATACCTGATGGTGGTGGTGTACTGAGGTATCTGTGCTGTGAGCGGGCTCCGGAAATCCTGCCCGATGGGCACTGTTCTGTTGATCGAAGGCCTTCCGAGGAACAAGCACGACGAGTTGGACAACGACCACGCCAAGCTCTTCGGTCTACCTATCGACAAGTCTCCTTTCCGGATCCGAAGACCGAGCCTCGGCACACCAAGGTCTTCTCTCCGGAATCGCCATGACCTTCGCCCCTAATGTGATCCTCTATCCGAGACTCTCTATTTTATAATATATGACATATACTTGTTATACTTGTTGCATATTAATTGAACATGTTTTCATATATATTGTTGGTGTTTGGGGTATTTCGATGATTCACCTAAATTAAATATGGATACTATATGCGGGCTATTCTAGTCTTATAATGGTTTCATTTAAATTTGTGTAGCGAACCGATGCCATGTTTTTCCTTGTTAAGCCAACATTTTGCGGGGTATCTAAATAACTTGAACCTTCTAATTAATTGTCAGGAGCTCGATTCCGCTTAATATTGCCTAGTTGCATCGTATCTTTGTCATGGCATGTATCATACATGCATCATGCCCGATCTTCTGCCGTAGTATTAAATAGTGCATCCTGTGTTTCTTTTAGTGCTTTGGTTTTTCACGGATTAGGCCGTTGAGTTGATGCGAGTATCGACAAGTTCTTCGGATAATGAACCTTCGGTTATGTTTCTCAGGCGAGCAATCTCCCCCTTTCTACCTATTTTGCATTTATAGTCTTTACTTTCTCCTGTTGATCTATTGCTACTTGTATTGCGATGCTTTAGTTTCCGTGCACCATTTATATTCCTTGCAGCCTCTATATTGCCTTGGACACATCCTATTGCCTGTTGTTTGATAGATAGTCGGCCTTGCGAGTCATAGTTGCTTATTCAGGTGCTGCTTCACGTCGTTGTTGTTCCACCGTTATTGGAAGGTTGGCACATGCTTAATGGTGGAGATGATCATGACTTTAATTACAACTTGATATTAAAATGATGGAAATTGATATAAATAATGCAGAGGCACCGGTGTGCAATAGATAATATTTGGTTTTTAACCGCTCACTTGTGTCCCGTAGGCCCCGAGTACTTGATACCTGTTCCTTGACTATCGCACTATCCGCATGTGGGACCATGAATCCCCTTAGCCAGAGCTTAATTTATTTCTTATTTCTTGGGGCCACAAACTAGTTTGGGGCTTTATTACTATCCTGTACTTATGCCATGCTTTACTGTTTTATTTACGACTGTGCGTGGAGCATCTTTACTGTTTAGGAAATGCGGAGTGTTTTCGCAGTATCGACAAGCCCAATCACACTTTCGGGTTTCCAGTCGTTTATAGTCATTGGCGCAAACCTTAGGTCCGTCTCGGAGCCGGCCAACTTCGTTGCGGGTAGCTTAATGGGGTGGCTCCCTAAAATAATTTATGAATCTTGTGAATGCTTTGTCGTGAGGCCTCGTTGCGTTTTATTTGGTTCTTCTCGAGGTTGATCGTGTGTGTGTTGCTATTTGTGCACCCCTGCAGGGTAAATCTTTCTGAAAGCCGTATCCGCGGTTATGGATGACTTGGAGCACAATATCTTGATCATAGACAAGAATAACTAAAGTAGTGCTATAAATTTGACTTTGACATGTCTAGTAATCAGATTCACTACAACGGAATGAGTAAATAAAAGTGCCAACAACTGCTGGTTTTGGGAGGTCTCATGCTATTTGTATCCGACTAGTAAGTATTGCAACTACACCGGAATGGTTAACTAAAACTGCCCACTGCTGATGATATCAGGATGACTCATGCTATCCGTATCTGACTAGTAAGTGATGCAACTATAATGGAATGAATAAAACTGCCAACTGTGTGAGTTCCTCGGTTTGGCTTCCTCGTTTGGTCTCGAGGGGGAAATACCAGGAAGGGTATGATTGGTGTTAGTATCAGGTGGTTCCGAATAGGTCTTTCTTACCCCTCTCTAATAGCCGACAGTTGAATCGAGTCTCTATAGATTGTTTAGTGCATGCTGCGCTGCCGCTTCAGTCCACCATACCAATGTAGGAGAGAGTCGCCGAATTCTAGACTCGCCGTGTACTGGCCTCAGTACTGACCGCTCTCTTTTTTCCTTTGCCCTTTGTCGGCACCCCTTTTGTTTTAGCAGGCTTGAGATCGACGTCGTTAGCAGGGTTACCCTTCCGCTTGGCCTGGGCAGGGTTATGGACGTCATTGGTTATTCTTCAGGTCTCTTAGCCCCATTTGCATCTTATCCGTACTCGGATGTTGTATCGTTTTCAAGTTGCTTTAGATCTTTGTATTATATATCTGTATTCTTGACTCTTGGAGTCGTGTTGTATATGTATATCTGTTCTGTGGGTTCCATCGTGAACTATTGTGTAATGGTATTACTTTGTTTTCCATCCGCACGCAAGTGCCTGGTGGGCGTCTTTGAATCGTTTCTATGCGGGTTTGGCGGGAACTGCTGAAACTTGCATAGGGCCGATTCGAGGGTGTTACAAAGTGGTATCAGAGCTCAGCAGTTGTGATACCACACTGGTCCAGCCTGTAGGATAACCTAGCTAACAGACAAATTAGAGTGTCAGAACTATTTTGCAAAATCGGTTGGATAGATCTGAGTAGGTCTATTTTTACTCCTTACCCCTATGCTATTCTCCTCTTACCCCTGCGTGTTTTGAATCTACTCTTATCTTTTCTTCGAGTCCAGTATTTCTCGTGGTTGGGTTTTCGTCGTACCTTCAGGGTTTCGCTTCCTCTCTTTTATGTAACATCCTAAAACTTCAATCCAAATTTATCAAAGATCAAATCATCCAAAAATAGGGTTAACAAAAACTTTTCCATTTTTAAAATGAAAGCATTCATATTATGTGCATTTAAATAGGAGTTGTTTGAATTGCCATGATTAAGTGATCCAATGCTTGTAAAATGTTTATTAGGTGATTTAAACATCATCTACATCATTCCCAAACTTTTTCTAAATAAAATCAAATAAAAAAGATTTAAAATGGAGAAATGGTCATTTTGCCAAAATTAACTCCCATGTCTACTTTGGCTATTCCTAGTACTCAAAAATTAACAGAAAAAATTCTTGATCTTTGCACCCCTTGCTAGTACACATAATGAGGTACCAAGGCCCACCTTTTGATCTTCTAAAAACCTTCTGTAAACTATTTTAAATAACAGTTCAAAATTGAATCTTTATCATATGGGAAGATCCCACTTTTTCAAAAACCACTCAAACAATCAAACAAAAACCAAACACTATTATGAGCAGTGATTGAAGCCTAACTTGTTCCCTCTCTAGCTCACAACCATCTCAGTAGATCAGCTAGCAAGTTAAACCAAGCACTAGACTCACTGTAAGCTGGGCAATGACATCAATGGTGAACAGCCGAAGCTCACCATGCCACCCCAGTGGAGACAGCAAGCTAGGAGGAGATTTAGCCGTGCCAACCTTGTCTAGGAGGCAGCCCACCGTCCATCGCCACTTCCTGTCCAGCGCCCGAACCTTGCCAACCCCTGGACCACACGCACGGACCGCGCCCAGCCCGCCAGCAACCATGTCGAGCATGCGCTAGAGCGCCACCCTCGACCGACGCCCACAGACCGCATGCCGCCCTTGCCGCTTGCATACATGATCGCCACCGACCCAGGAGACCGCCAGACATCCCCGTTCGCCTCCCCATGACGCACAGCCACCGCTCGTCGTCGAAGACGCCGCCTCTGCCGCGTAGAGCATCGCGCGTTCCAGACCAAACCGCACCGCCCCACGTCTCGCCACCGTGTCGTTGAGCATCGCCAGGGAGCACCGCACCACCCTCTACCGTCGCCCATGCCGATAGCCGTCTGTACCATCGACCACGACGCGCTCACCGTGCGCCCCGTCGGTCCCCTCTCGCCACTATAAATAGAGGCCACCCCCAGCCGATTTGAGCACACCATCTCACTCACCACCTCTCACACTCACTCCCCACCGCCAGCCGGAGACGCTCGAGCACCAGGCCGAATTGCAATTGCCGAGCCGCCGCCTCGGGAGGAGAAGGCGCCGTTGATCGAGCCGCCCGAGAAGCTGCCGGTACCAGGAGGTTCGCCGTCGTCGACTTCGTCGTTCGCCTGCCTTGCCAACCTCGCTGAACCGGTGAGCCCCAACGACCCCAGCGCTAGGGTTACATCTCGTGGCGTTGCCCAACGTCGACGATGACCCTTAGCCGTTGGATTAGAACCAGATCGCACGACCACCGTTCGCCCATACCGCTTCGCACCCCCCTGTGCCACTGACGGGTGGGGTCCTCGCTTAAGTCAGCCCGCGGCGCCGCGCGGAGCGCAGTGGGCCGGCCATTTCGCAGCAGCGTTGGAAATTCAAATTAGGATTTTTCTTTTTAGTTAGAATATAGTTTCTGTCCTGTGTTTCAAAAATCAATTCTGTGAGTTTGACAAATTCAAATTGCATGAAACTAATTTTGTCTGAAAGGTATTTAAATGCTCTATCCAAGCCCGTTGGATGTAATTCAATTAGATTTATGGATCTCTCCTAATAAAAATGAGAAGACAGAAGCTTTTACAACTTGCAACATTTTTATAAAATCAACCAAGTCAGCTTTTGAGTTGATTCCAACTCTCAAAAATCACATTTCATCATATCTATCCAAATATGTAATAATATTAAGGTTTACATGCAGTGACTTTGGACTAGTACCAAAATAATGCTATATAGGCATTTCTAGTCACTTTAAATCATTAAATAATAAACTTAAACTAAAGTAATATTGATCCAACCTTTAAATCTCATTCTCACCTGTGGAATATGTGGTGAGGACATGTGTCCACATGATCTCATATTTTGGTGGTGAATATTAAATTTTAGTTAACATTTCAATGAGTAGAAATTACTTTTCTAAAATAAAAAGATTAAAACTATTGAATTAAAACTTGTAATGTTTGTGATGATAATAGATCATCAATTGTGTGCTTTAGAATGCTACTTAGCCTAGTTAAGTATTGTTTGGTGATTGTGCACTCCCTATGTATTTCTAGACGATAGCACCGACCAAACTCTCGAGGAGGAGGAGTTCTACCAGGAAGAAGAAGAAGAAGACAACTTCAACCACTGCACCAACCAAGGCAAGCCACTATTAGCAGGGCAAGCTAACCCTTGCAAACTTACCTTAGCAAGCTATGGTTAGCAAGCTAGAATAAACTAGATGGTTTAGCAAAGATGCCTTAAGCATGCTTTAATCACACCCCTTTTCACTATTAATGCCCCAAGTCTCATGGACAAGTTTTACCCCACCTTAGATTATACAAAGTTCTCTACTTAAAATTGAAGGTAGCATAAAAAGTATAAAACTTGACCTACTTAGAAACCTTTAGATATCATTCTATGGCATGAGATTGATCCCATCTTTCCACCTTAGTGAACACTCTTAACTTAGTAGTTTAGAGTAGAGTCACTTTAGATGGGAATACTTGGTGAAAATGAGTTATGAAAACCTTGGAATGATGAGTCATTCTATTGAGATGTTTTGACATGTGTTACGAAACACAACTGGTTTATGATGTGGAAAATGATAAGGCATGAGCCTTAACCCCTTTTATAAAACTGATGGTTGGATTCGGATGCGATACCATTCCAAATTTTACCGTACAACCACATTACCTGAATTGGGTAAGGCTTAGCTGGAAATTTATATGCATTAGTATTAGTTCCCTCACGGAGAGGTTTGAGCTGAGGCTACCTCTTAATGTTGTCCACCTATGCAAAGGCCCAAGATGGTGATGGTCATGGTTGGGAGGCCATGCTCATAGGAGAGGTGCTTATACTAGGGTGTGTAAAGGGAAGGTTATGTTTGATTATCTGCATACTAAGTATGATGATTGAGGTATCCTGACGGATGATGTATCGAATCTTGTGGTGAAAGTGTACCACCTCTGCAGAGTGTCAAACTATTGAATAGCGTTCATGTTATGGACAGTTGGAATGGCCATACTGTTTTCGTTGTCAGATGTTTCCAAAATAACTTGAAATGAATGATGATCTTTGACTTGACCACAACAGGGTTGTGTTGATGATAATAGCTTCCCAACTTAAGTGACTCTGGAATTTTATTTTATCTTTCTTCGCTTCTGAACTTAGCTTAGGCTTCAAACTTAACTTGATAGTTAACTTAGATTCAGTATTTTAATTTAGGATATTACTACTTGTTAGTAGTAGTTTGCGAGTACTTAAAGAGTACTCATGGCTTTTGTCCCTGGCTATTATCATGGCGGACTATGAAGGAGATTATCGGGATGATGATCGCAGGACGCTATGATAACTAGGACTATCGCTTCGTCACAAGATTACTGTGCCCTAAAGATGGACCCCATCGCCACGCTATCTTTTATTTCCGCTGCTTGTTGTATTAAGACCTGGATCATGAGATCCATATTTGTGTAAGACCTTATGTATGGTTTGTAATGGATGATGTACTATGATATCCAAGCCGTTATGTCTCGCAAAAATGGTAATCCTGGGATTGCGAGGTATGGCATAACGGGCACCTGGGTTTAAAAATCCGGGTGTTGACAAGTTGGTATCAGAGCCATCCTGACCATAGGAGACCCTAGTTAGAATGGACGTCAAACCCAAAAACTTAGCTTCAAAACCAGAGTGAGTATTTATGAAAAACTATCTCCTCCCTTACCTTTGGAATTTTCTTCCTCTCAAAAAAATTCATGTTACTCAAAATTCTTACACCACTACTTAAAATTTTGACACACTTGATCACTTCACTAACTTCCTCATCCTAAATTCTTGTAGATGGAGACTCAGTTCAACAAGTTTTACCAGTTGGGAAACGGAGGTCAGTTGATCTTCGAGAGGGATCTCGATTCACTGTCGAGATTCTTGGGACGCCTTGCACCCAGAGTTTATTGGAGCTCAACTTCCAGGACCCCCAGGAGGAGACCTACAGTGGCTAGTCACCGCAGACCTTCGAGGAAGCATCGAGGCACCAACTTCCGGGAGAATTCAGTTCTCTGTGAGAGAGAACAACTGGCTAGATGGATTAGCCAGGGCAATGCATGAAGCTCTCGCACGTCTATGTGCCCTCAGCGTCAACAAGACCCAAGGAACCCGTTTTGCCCACTATGCGAGACGTGACTTCATGGGAATGCCAATGGAGATGCCAGGTCACCCCGAGTTGAGGCGTCAAGTGGAGAACCTTGACTTCTTGCTTCATGACCGCAATGAGGCTGGACAATGCCAGGGAGTTAGCCAACCAGAAGGCCCAGACTTTCGCACTGCTTGTCCAAGACCGCCAGTCTCTTCGTCGCCAGCGTGCCAAGAAGGATCGCACCATCGCCCGTCTTCGCAAGAAGGTGGCAGACCTCGAGAAGACCGTCAAGGAGCAGGAAGCTCAGCTTGTAGCAAAAGAAGAAGAAGATGAGGGTGAAGACATCCAAGGAGATATGGATTCTTACCTCAGCAACGATGATGACTTTCTGGAGGAGGATGCCGTGGACTTCTACACTGAAGATGAAGACTCCGACTTCATCGACGATGAGTAGATGCACTAGAGCACTGTCGTAGCATGAGATGTATCATCTCATTGTATCGTAGCTTGCAGAATGGTTCTTCAAACCATCTGTTTTCCCTTTTATTGCTGTGGTGTGTGTTGTATCGTGTGCTTGTTTGCATGAATGAAAAAGCAGTTAGTTGAGAAACCTGAGTCTAACTCAAAGTTTTAGCTTTGAAAACCTCAAACCCATGAACCTTAGAATTTCCCTCTTACCCCTATATCTATCTAAATCTCCAGATGCCTCGTGGAAACCAAGGAGGAAGCAGCTCGTCGCAGGACCCAATGCTGCAGATCTTGCAGAATCTCATAGCGGATCATGAAGCAAGCAGGGCCGAACGTCAAGACAACTTAGCAACACTGTAGCAGATCGCCCAGATGGCTCTCAACAACCAAGGGCATGGAAATCAGGATCACCAAGGATCCAAACTCAAAAAAAATTAGAACACAAATCCCCCAATCTTCAACCAATCTGAGAACCCACTAGATGCTGATGACTGGTTGCAGACCATAGAAAACAACTTAGAGGTTGCAGGAGTGGATGCAAATGAGAAAGTTCTATTCGCCACCCACTATCTGGCAGGAGATGCAAGAGCTTGGTGGAATAGCATCCGCACTATGAACCAAGGTCAAGTGATGACCTGGGAAGCATTCAAGGTCAAGTTCAGCCGCACCCACGTGCCGCAGGGTCTTGTCAACAGGATGAGAGATGAATTCCGTGAGTTGAAGCAAGGAAGAATGACTGTGGTAGAGTACCGTGACAAATTCCTGTCACTTGCCAGATATGCACCCGATGAGATCAACACGGAGGCCAAGAAGAAGGAGAGATTCTTGAACGGACTGCATGATGAGATGCGATGTCCTCGTCAACATCCGCTTCGATGATCTCGAAGAGCTAGTCGACTCGCCGTTCGGATGGAAGGAAGATTAACCAGGCAAACGACAAATCGTAAGCGCCGCGTCGTATGATGCGTGATCTGGATCCAACAGTCACCGGAAGTACCGTCCCCAACCCTTCACCAGATATGCACCAAGGAACAACCGACCTCAATTTCGCCCAAGCTACCCCAACCGTAGCGGAGGCAATGTGAAGTCCGGAGGAAACAATCATAACCGGTAATGCCAATCATTTCAACGTGCACCTCCCAAGAGCAACAACAACAACAAAGAACATCGCACCAGAATCGGCAGCAATGCTATACCGGTCGCAGCCAAAGACAAGTCCCAGATCACCTGTTTCGAGTGTGGAGTGAAAGGTCACTACTCCAATGAGTGTCCCAAGAAGGCTGCCGCCAATGTCCCTGTGAGTGCCCCAGCTCAGCAGCAGCGTCGTGTTCAGCCGAAGGAGGTTTGCCCAGGAACCCAAGACAACCAAGCGGTCGTCTCTTCCACATGAGCAGAAGAAGCCCAAGAAGCGCCAGATGTAGTCTTTGGGTATGTTTTCATCAACTCAGTTTTAGCAAGAGTATTGTTTGATTCTGGAGCATCGCATTCCTTTGTCACCGAAGAATTTGTAGGCACTAGTAAGATTCGCCCAACCAACTTGAAGCATGTCATGATAGTTCAAATCCCCGGCTCAACTACCAAAGCTAGAAAAATTTGCAAAGCTGTACCTATCAGAATACATGGGATAGATTTTTATGCCAACCTAATTGTACTTGGAACCAAAGGATTGTAAGTAGTACTAGGCATGGACTGGATGTCAAGGCATCAAGGACTGATAGACTGTGCTAAGAAAGCCATCACCATGACCAGTAGTTCTGGAGTAACAGTAGAACATATCTCTGAAACCTTGCCCCGTCAATTCAAGTGCAACAAGAGTGTAGTCCTGCCTACCATTGACCAAGTCAGAGTAGTCTGTGAATACCCCAACGTATTCCCAGATGAATTGCTAGGTATGCCCCCGGATAGGGATATTGAGTTCATTATCGAACTAATCCCCGGAACCGGACCTATAGCCCAGAGACCTTATACCATGAACCCCTCAGAGTTAGTGGAACTGAAGAAGCAGTTGGATGCCATGTTAGCAACAGGCTTGATTCAGCCAAGCGCATCGCCTTGGAGATCACCAATGTTATTCGTTGACAAGAAAGATGGAGGCAACCGTCTGTGCACAGATTACCGAAAATTGAATGATGTCACCATCAAGAACAAGTACCCCTTGCCAAAGATAGAGGACCTATTTGATCAGTTGACTAGAGCTCAGGTATTCTCAAAGATTGATCTTAGGACTGGTTATCACCAACTTAAGATTCGTGCAACGGATATTCCAAAGACCGCCTTTACTACTCGCTATGGTTTATATGAGTATACGGTTATGTCTTTTGGATTAACCAATGCCCCTGCTTATTTCATGAATCTCATGAATAAGATCTTTATGAATTTCCTAGATAAATTTGTAGTTGTGTTTATCGACGACATCCTTATCTACTCCAAGTCCGAAGAAGAGCATGAGCAACATTTGAGAATCATCCTAGGAACCCTGAGAGAACATCAGTTATATGCCAAGTTCAGCAAGTGTGAGTTTTGGCTGAAAGAAGTAGGATTCCTAGGTCATGTTGTGTCTGCCGGAGGAGTCTCTGTTGATCCTACCAAGATCAAAGATGTATAAGAATGGGAAGCCCCAACCAATCAAACCCAAGTTTGTTCATTCCTTGGATTAGCGGGATATTATCGCAAGTTTGTATAAGGATTCTCAAGCATAGCCCGACCAATGACCCAATTGTTGAAGAAGGACAAGAAGTTTGAATGGACGGACAAGTGTGAAGCTAGTTTCCGGGAGCTGAAGAAGAGATTGACATCAGCCCCAATTTTGATCATGCCAGACATCAAGAAGCCGTTTGATGTGTAGTGTGACGCATCCAAGATTGGCCTAGGATGTGTATTGATGCAAGAAGGCAAAGTCATCGCGTATCTATCGCGACAACTGAAGCAGCATGAGCAGAACTATCCGACCCATGATCTTGAGCTAGCAGCCGTGGTTCTGGCGTTGAAGACATGGCTTCACTATTTGATGGGTAATCGCTGTGAGATTTACTCAGATCATAAAAGCTTGAAGTATATCTTCACCCAGAAGGAGCTAAATATGAGGCAAAGAAGATGGATAGAGTTAATCAAGGATTATGACCTTGACATTCACTATCACCCCGGCAAAGCCAATGTGGTAGCGGATGCTCTTAGCAGATTGCCGTGTAGGCTTAACACCATGATCAAAGAGAAGCAACCAAGTTTGTATGAGGAGCTGGAGCAGTTCAGGACTGAAGTAGTTAGCAAAGGATTCCTAGCTAGCATTGAACTTCAACCCACTTTGTTTAGCTAGATCAAGGAAGCCCAGAAGGGAAATGAGAGTATCAACGGGATCAAACGTCGTATTGGTATAGGCAAAGTACCTGGATTCACCGAAGACGAAGAAGAATCTTGTGGTACAAAGGACGATCTGTGTTCCAGCAGATTCAGAACTGAAAGAAGTTATCATGAAGGAAGCTCATGATACCCTTTATTCTATCCACCCCGGAGGAACAAAGATGTATCAAGATTTGAAGGAGCAATTTTGGTGGCACAAGATGAAGCGAGAGATCGGAAGCTACATCGCCAAGTGTGACATTTGTCAAAGAGTCAAAGCAGAGCATCAGAGACCTGCAGGATTGTTGCAACCATTGCATATTCCGAAATGGAAATGGGATTCTGTCGGAATGGACTTTATCACAGGTTTACCTACTTCTAGTAGGGGAAATGACTCAATCTGGGTCATAGTTGATAGACTATCTAAGGTAGCCCACTTCATACCTGTCAAGACAACCTACCAAAGTGCAAAACTAGCAGAGCTGTACATTGCTAGAATTGTTAGTCTGCATGGAACCCCCAAGACCATTGTATCAGATCGAGGAACCCAGTTTACTTCAAGATTTTGGCAGAAAGTCCAGGAAGGTTTAGGAACCAAGTTAAATTTCAGTACCGCCTATCACCCGCAAACAGATGGACAGACTGAGAGAGTCAACCAGATTCTTGAGGATATGCTTAGAGCCTGTGTGTTGGAATACGGATCAAAATGGGAAGACTGCCTACCATTCGTAGAGTTCTCATATAACAACAGTTATCAGGCTAGTTTGCAGATGGCACCATTTGAATTCCTATATGGAAGAAAATGTCGTACCCCCTTAAATTGGTCGCAAGTAGGAGAGAGTCAAATCTTTGGACCCGACATTCTCCGAGAAGCCGAAGAGAAAGTTCACAAAGTCCGTGAGCACCTCAAGACCGCCCAATCCAGACAGAAGAGCTATGCTGACAAGAGAAGGAGAGACCTGACTTTCAATGTCGGAGATTTCGTATATCTCAAGGTTTCACCCTTGAAGGGAACTCAACGCTTTAGTCTGAAGGGAAAGTTAGCCCCCAGATATATCGGACCTTTCAAGATTCTGAACCGTCGAGGAGAAGTATCGTATCAGATGGAATTGCCTGAAGAGATGTCAGCCATCCACAATGTGTTCCATATCTCGTTACTCCGCAAATGCCTAGAAGTGCCGGAGAAGACTGAAGTTTTCAAGAACATCGATCAGAGTCATGGAAATCAACAACGACCTGACCTATCGGGAAGTGCCCATCCGTATCTTAGAAGAGGCCTACAGGACCACCAGGACCAGGAGTATCAAGTTTCTCAAGATTCAGTGGAGCAACCATACCGAGGAGGAAGCCACTTGGGAACGCGAAGATTACATTAGGACAGAGTTCCCAGATCTTTTTAGTTCCTAGTTTTCTTTGTAAATCTCGGGACGAGATTTTGTTTAAGGGGGGGAAGGTTTGTAACATCCCAAAACTTCAATCCAAGTTTATCAAAGATCAAATCATCCAAAAATAGGGTCAACAAAAACTTTTCCATTTTTAAAATGAAAGCATTCATATTATGTGCATTTAAATAGGAGTTGTTTGAATTGCCATGATTAAGTGATCCAATGCTTTTAAAATGTTTCTTAGGTGATTTAAACATCATCTACATCATTCCCAAAGTTTTTCTAAAGAAAATCAAATCAAAAAGATTTAAAATGGAGAAATGGTCATTTTGCCAAAATTAACTCCCATGTCTACTTTGGCTATTCCTAGTACTCAAAAATTAACAGAAACAATTCTTGATCTTTGCACCCCTTGCTAGTACACATAATGAGGTACCAAGGCCCACCTTTTGATCTTCTAAAAAACCTTCTGTAAACTATTTTAAATAACAGTTCAAAATTGAATCTTTATCATATGGGAAGATCCCACTTTTTCAAAAACCACTCAAACAATCAAACAAAAACCAAACACTATTATGAGCAGTGATTGAAGCCTAACTTGTTCCCTCTCTAGCTCACAACCATCTCAGTAGATCAGCTAGCAAGTTAAACCAAGCACTAGACTCACTGTAAGTTGGGCAATGACATCAATGGTGAACAGCCGAAGCTCACCATGCCACCCCAGTGGAGACAGCAAGCTAGGAGGAGATTTAGCCGTGCCAACCTTGTCTAGGAGGCAGCCCACCGTCCATCGCCACTCCCTGTCCAGCGCCCGAACCTTGCCAACCCCTGGACCACACGCACGGACCGCGCCTAGCCCGCCAGCAACCATGCCGAGCATGCGTTAGAGCGCCACCCTCGACCGACGCCCACAGACCGCGTGCCGCCCTTGACGCTTGCATACATGATCGCCACCGACCCAGGAGACCGCCAGACATCCCCGTTCGCCTCCCCATGACGCACAGCCACCGCTCGTCGTCGAAGACGCCGCCTCTGCCGCGTAGAGCATCGCGCGTTCCAGACCAAACCGCACCGCCCCACGTCTCTCCACCGTGTCGTTGAGCATCGCCAGGGAGCACCACACCGCCCCTACCGTCGCCCATGCCGATAGCCGTCTGTACTATCGACCACGACGCGCTCACCGTGTGCCCCGTCGGTCCCCTCTCGCCACTATAAATAGAGGCCACCCCCAGCCGATTTGAGCACACCATCTCACTCACCACCTCTCACACTCACTCCCCACCGCCAGCCGGACCCGCTCGAGCACCAGAGCGCCGGAATTGCAGCCGGAGCCGCCGCCTCGGGAGGAGAAGGGCGCCGTTGATCCAGGCCGCCCCAGGAGAAGCTGCCGGTACCAGGAGGTTCGCCGTCGTCGACTTCGTCGTTCGCCCGCCTCGCCGACCCTCGCCTGAACCCCGGTGAGCCCCCACCGACCCCCACTGGCCGCGCTAGGGTTCTGTCTCGCCGGTGTTGCCCAACGTCGACGATGACCCTCAGCCGTTGGATTAGAACCAGATCGCACGGCCACCGTTCGCCCATACCGCTTCGCACTGTGCCAGCGACGGGTGGGGTCTCGCTTAAGTCAGCCATGGCGCAAGGCTGAGCGCAGGGCCGTCCATTTCGTTCCAGCGTTGGAAATTCAAATTAGGATTTTTCTTTTTAGTTAGAATATAGTTTATGTCCTGTGTTTCAAAAATCAATTCTGTGAGTTTGACAAATCTAAATTGCATGAAACTAATTTTGTCTGAAAGGTATTGAAATGCTCTATCCAAGCCCGTTGGATGTAATTCAATTAGATTTATGGATCTCTCCTAATAAAAATGAGAAGACAGAAGCTTTTACAACTTGCAACATTTTTATAAAATCAACCAAGTCAGCTTTTGAGTTGATTCCAACTCTCAAAAATCAAATTTCATCATATCTATCCAAATATGTAATAATATTAAGGTTTACATGCAGTGACTTTGGACTAGTACCAAAATAATGCTATATAGGCATTTCTAGTCACTTTAAATCATTAAATAATAAACTTAAACTAAAGTAATATTGATCCAACCTTTAAATCTCATTCCCACCTGTGGAATATGTGGTGAGGACATGTGTCCACATGATCTCATATTTTGGTGGTGAATATTAAATTCT
The DNA here is from genome assembly GCA_023614405.1 of Avena insularis. Classification (NCBI taxonomy): domain Eukaryota; kingdom Viridiplantae; phylum Streptophyta; class Magnoliopsida; order Poales; family Poaceae; genus Avena; species Avena insularis. The sequence goes on along the minus strand of CM042696.1, from coordinate 457,888,661 downwards.
AGTTAACATTTCAATGAGTAGAAATTACTTTTCTAAAATAAAAAGATTAAAACTATTGAATTAAAACTTGTAATGTTTGTGATGATAATAGATCATCAATTGTGTGCTTTAGAATGCTACTTAGCCTAGTTAAGTATTGTTTGGTGATTGTGCACTCCCTATGTATTTCTAGACGATAGCACCGACCAAACTCTCGAGGAGGAGGAGTTCTACCAGGAAGAAGAAGAAGACAACTTCAACCACTGCACCAACCAAGGCAAGCCACTATTAGCAGGGCAAGCTAACCCTTGCAAACTTACCTTAGCAAGCTATGGTTAGCAAGCTAGAATAAACTAGATGGTTTAGCAAAGATTCCTTAAGCATGCTTTAATGACACCCCTTTTCACTATTAATGCCCCAAGTCTCATGGACAAGTTTTACCCCACCTTAGATTATACAAAGTTCTCTACTTAAAATTGAAGGTAGCATAAAAAGTATAAAACTTGACCTACTTAGAAACCTTTAGATATCATTCTATGGCATGAGATTGATCCCATCTTTCCACCTTAGTGAACACTCTTAACTTAGTAGTTTAGAGTAGAGTCACTTTAGATGGGAATACTTGGTGAAAATGAGTTATGAAAATCTTGGAATGATGAGTCATTCTATTGAGATGTTTTGACATGTGTTACGAAACACAACTGGTTTATGATGTGGAAAATGATAAGGCATGAGCCTTAACCCCTTTTATAAAACTGATGGTTGGATTCGGATGCGATACCATTCCAAATTTTACCATATAACCACATTACCTGAATTGGGTAAGGCTTAGCTGGAAATTTATATGCATTAGTATTAGTTCCCTCACGGGAGAGGTTTGAGCTGAGGCTACCTCTTAATGTTGTCCACCTATGCAGTGCCCAAGATGACTGATGGTCATGGTTGGGAGGCCATGCTCATAGGAGAGGTGCTTATACTAGGGTGTGTAAAGGGAAGGTTATGTTTGATTATCTGCATACTAAGTATGATGATTCAGGGTATCCCTGACAGATGTATCGAATCTTGTGGTGAAAGTGTACCACCGCAGAGTGTCAAACTATTGAATAGTCGCGTCATGATTATGGACAGTTGGAATGGCCATACTGTTTTCGTTGTCAGATGTTTTCCAAAATAACTTGAAATGAATGATGATCTTTGACTTGACCACAACAGGGTTGTGTTGATGATAATAGCTTCCCAACTTAAGTGACTCTGGAATTTTATTTTATCTTTCTTCGCTTCTGAACTTAGCTTAGGCTTCAAACTTAACTTGATAGTTAACTTAGATTCAGTATTTTAATTTAGGATATTACTTCTTGTTAGTAGTAGTTTGCGAGTACTTAAAGAGTACTCATGGATTTTGTCCCTGGCTATTATCATGGCCAGACTATGAAGGAGATTATCAGGATGATGGTCAGCAGGACGGCTATGATAACTAGGATTATCTGCCTTTGTCGGATTACTGTGCCTGAAGATGGACCCCACTGCTACGCTATCTTTTATTTCCGCTGCTTGTTGTATTAAGACCTGGATCATGAGATCCATATTTGTGTAAGACCTTATGTATGGTTTGTAATGGATGATGTACTATGATATCCAAGCCGTTATGTCTCGCAAAAATGGTAATCCTGGGATTGCGAGGTATGGCATAACGGGCACCTGGGATTAAAAATCCGGGTGTTGACATTTTATAACGGTGGTGCTGCAATCATCGAATCTGCATCTCGTTTGTTGTACCTTCATCCTATCTTTTTGTCCTTGGACGCTTTATCTGTATCTGCACCTTGACGGATATCTATATGGTTGAAAAATATTAGGAGAAGGGTGAGCATTGGTGAAGTTGGAGTATACCTTGAGCATGTGTTGTTCATGCCAATGGAACCATCGCGACACCTAATCATTGTGTCTTTTCATACGATTTATTTTGTATCTTCCGGTGGTTTCCAACGTGACGACATCATCTATGCCAGATCCAATGAAGAGCCTACATTAGTCCCTTGTTCTTAGGGCACCGCTTTTGAAGATCTTCAGTCTAAAATTTCGAGAGTTGGTTGCACGATTCTTCTATTCATGTACAGAGTAATGCTTCGAGTGTGGGATGGACTGATCACCCTGCCCGACTCTTACTGTTCACTCTTGTACATCGAATTGGTGGATCAAAGTGACTTTTACTCCTTTCATGGAAGATAGAGGTGGCCTCCTATCGAGACCTCTACCTTCGTACTTTGTTATCCGGAGTGTTCTCACAACGAACATGAGGAACGACCCCTTGTTAGTGGTGTCGCGAGGATCTACATGAAGCGATAAGAGTCCGACCATCAGCCTTCTTCCCCGTACCATGAGGCGGATCTCGAGGGCGAGATCAATTGTTAGTGGTGTCGAATTGTAGCACCCCGATAAAACCACTACTAGAAAATCGCTTGATTATTTACTAATTTATGCATCATCATGACTGCCTGCTCATGTCATCATGCCACATTTTTGAGCATCATCATCATCATGCATATGTTTGTTTAAAACTATTTTCTAAAAGCCTAGTTTTATTTTCTAAATATCCCGTGTCTTAATTTCAAATAAAAAACTCCAGTATTTTCCGAGCCTTGTATTTGTCTAGAAACTATTTATAAAAGCCTCTCTAAAAATAAAACAAATAAAAATAAAAATCTTTTTAGGGGGAGGCAGCCGGCCAGGCCTGAAGGCCCAGCCAGTCAGCCTACTACCCCATATATGAAACCCTAATCCCTAGCCACAGCTCCCTCTGCCGCCGCCACCCCACTCTCCTCACCACGCCGAACACCACACCACACGCGCACAACAGCGACACACCCCACCCCTCCCGTGCATCGCATGCAACTTTTCCCTATCACGCCCCCCGCCCTTGTCCGTTTCCCGCCACCAACCGCGCCTCGCGTGGACCCCATCCTGCTCTCTCCCTCGCCCCGCTTCCTCCCAGGCCCGCACAAGACCAACTCCTCCCTGCAATCCTCGATCCCCGCCGCCTTCCTGCGCCTCTCCTTGCCTCGCCCTCCTCTCTGCTGCAATCGGCCGCCGGTCGGTGCTCGCAGCGCCGCCACCCACCTACCCTCTGTCGCCATGGCTGCCAAGCTCCTTCCCGAGCGGACGCCGCCGCCTCTCCCTCTACCTGCCACGCATGTCCGCACCTTGGAGCTTCACCGTCCTCGCCTCCGCGACCCGGCGTGCTCATCTTTGCCGCGTCCCCGACGCCCGTGCGCGAGCACCCCTCTTCCGGGTCGGCCTCGTCTCGTTCCACCGCTGCCGGATGTCACTGCCGGTTTTGGTCTGCTCGCTGCCTCGCCTCTATCGTGCCGCCACCGGGCGCCTCACCCTTACCGCCAAGCCCACAAGCTTGCCACCCCGCTTGTCCCCCTGCCGTCGCCTTCTTCGCCTCCCCAAGACCGAGTCCCGCCTCCATGATCTACGGCTTGCCGCATGTCCGTGTCAACCAGGACGCCTCCGCCAAGCTCCTTCTCGGTCGCCGATCGAGCGTCCTCTGCCTCGGTTGTCCTCTGGCGCCAACCCTCCCTCGCGCGTACCTGTTGTTCTGTGCCCGTACATGTTGAGATGTGGTGGTAATGTGAAGCCGTGACCGTGAAGATCTTCCTGAAAATAAGAGCAACAACTATGTAGATACCTGATGGTGGTGGTGTACTAGGGTATCTGTGCTGTGAGCGGGCTCCGGAAAGCCTGCCCGATGGGTACTGTTCTGTTGATCGAAGGCCTTTCGAGGAAGAGCACGACGAGTTGGACAACGACCATGCCAAGCTCTTCGGTCTAGACCTATCGACAACTCTCCTTTCCGGATCCGAAGACCGAGCCTCGGCACGCCAAGGTCTTCTCCCCGGAATCGCCATGACCTTCGCCCCTAATGTGATCCCCTATTTGAGACTCCTCAATTTTATAATATATGACATATACTTGTTGCATATTAATTGAACATGTTTTCATACATATTGTTGGTGTTTGGGGTATTTCGATGATTCACCGAAATTAAATATGGAGACTATATGCGGGCTATTCTAGTCTTATAATGGCTCCATTTAAATTTGTGTAGCGAACCGATGCCATGTTTTCCCTTGTTAAGCCAACATTTAAATTGCGGGGTATCTAAATAACTTGAACCTTCTAATTAATTGTCGGGACCTTGATTCCGCTTAATATTTCCTAGTTGCATCGTATCTTTGCCATGACATGCATCATACATGCATCATGCCCGATCTTCTGCCGTAGTATTAAATAGTGCATCCTGTGTTTCTTTTAGTGTCTCGGTTCTTCGTGGATTAGGCCATTGAGTTGATGTGAGTATAGACAAGTTCTTCGGATAATGAACCTTCGGTTCTGTTTCTCAGGCGAGCAATCTCCCCCTTTCTACCTAGTTTGCATTTATAGTCTTTACTTCCTCCTATTGATCTATTGCTACCCATATTGTGATGCTTTAGTTTCCGTGCACCATTTATATTCCTTACAGCCTCTATATTGCCTTGGACACATCCTATTGCCTGTTGTTTGATAGATAGTTGACCTTGTGAGTCGTAGTTGCTTACTCAGGTGCTGCTTCACGTTGTTGTTGTTCTACCGTTGTTGGACGGTTGACACATGCTTAATGATGAAGATGATCATGACTTTAATTACAACTTTATATTAAAATGCTGGGAATAGATATAACTAATGCAGAGGCACCAGTGGACAATAGATAATATTTGGTTTTTAGCCGCTCACTTGTGTCCCTTAGGCCCTGAGTACTTGATACCTATTCCTTGACTATCGCACTATCCACATGTGGGACCATGAATCCCCTTAGCTAGAGCTTGATTTATTTCTTATTTCTTGGGGCCACAAACTAGTTTGAGGCTTTATTACTATCCTGTACTTATGCCATGCTTTACTGCTTTATTTACGATTGTGCATGGAGAACCTGTACTGTTTAGGAATTGCGGAGTGTTTTCGCGGTATCGACAAGCCCAATCACACTTTTGGGTTCCCAATCATTTAAAGCCATTGGCGCAAACCTTAGGTCCGTCTCGGAGCCGGCCAACTTCGTTGCGGGTAGCTTAATGGGGTGGCCTCCTGAAATAATTTATGAATCATGTGAATGCTTTGTTGTGAGGCCTCGTTGCGTTTTATTTGGTTCTTCCTAAGGTTGATCGTGTGTGTGTTGCTATTTATGCACCCCTGCAGGGTAAATCTTTCTGAAAGACGTGTCCGCGATTATGGACGACTTGGAGCACAATATCTCGATCATAGACAAGCATAACTAAAGTAGTGCTATAAATTTGACTTTGATATGTCTAGTAATCAGATTCACTACAACGGAATGTGTAAATAAAAGTGCCAACAACTGCTGGTTTTGGGAGGTCTCATGCTATTTGTATCTGACTAGTAAGTATTGCAACTACAACGGAATGGTTAACTAAAACTGCCCACTGTTGATGACATCATGATGACTCATGTTATCCGTATCTGACTAGTAAGTGCTGCAACTATAATGGAATAAATAAAACTGCCAACTGTGTGAGTTCCTCGGTTTGACTTCCTCGTTTGGTCTCGAGGGGGAAATACCAGGAAGGGTATGATTAGTGTTAGTATCAGGTGGTTCTGAATAGGTCTTTCTTACCCCTCTCTAATAGCCGACAGTTGAATCGAGTCTCTATAGATTGTTTAGTGCATGCTGCGCTGCCGCTTCAGTCCACCATACCTATGTAGGCGAGAGCCGCTGAATTCTAGACTCGCCGTGTATTGGCCTCAGTACTGACCACTCTTTTTTTTTCTGTGCCCTTTGTCGGCACCCCTTTTGTTTTAGCAGGCTTGAGATCAATGTCGTTAGCAGGGTTACCCTTCCGGCTTGGCCTGGGCAGGGTTATGGACGCCATTGGTTATTCTTCAAGGCTCTTAGCCCCATTTGCATCTTATCCGTACTTGGATGTTGTATCGTTTTCAAGTTGCTTTAGATCTTTGTATTATATATCTGTATTTTTGACTCTTGGAGTCGTGTTGTATATATATCTGTTCTATAGGTTCCATCGTGAACTATTGTGTAATGGTATTACTTCGTTTTCTACCCGCACGCAAGTGCCTGGTGGGCGTCTTTGAATCGTTTCTATACGGGTTTGGCGGGAACCGCTGAAACTTGCATAGGGTCGATTCGAGGGTGTTACAGCGAGCTCGGAAACTAACTAGATGACGCTTCAGGTCAACTTATACAAACATTTAGGGATCAAGAGTGCAAAGATGAAGGCATCACTTACTGATTTTGTGGCATCAAATTCTCTTGAAATGACAGATTAACCAATTAAGTTGAGTGGCTTATCTAATCTGGGTGCCAATTCTGAATATACGTGATAGCTATCTAGCTGACGGTCCCTAGAGAGAAGTTGGAAAATGGTGAGATACACTACTGTTGCACACCATAAGAGGGAAATAACCTAACTTGTTCGACACAGTACAGATTTTAAGCATCATAGACAAATTGATGCAGTACAGATTTTAAGCATCACAGTACAGATTTGTCCTGAACAAATCTTGATTCTAGCACACAGTCAGATAGTCCCTCACCAACAACTTTCAGCTTTATACAGTATATATATTGACAGCATGTTCCTCTCTCCTCCGTGACAGCACGTTCCTCTCTCCTCCTCCTTGAACTACTCCCTCCATTTCAAAATATAAGATGTTTTAGCTTTGTGAAGCAAATGTATAGGTTTACTCAGATTTGGAGTGAATCTACACACTAAAAGAAGTCTAGATACGTTTCCTTCATAAACCTAAAACATCTTATATTTTGAAACGGAGGGAGTACATGTCTAGCCAGAGAATGGATCTAGCATATATACATATATCTATAGCTTAACCTTGGTGGCTAAGGAGACATTTCAGGGCACCTGCCTTACGTGTTTTATGTTTCTGTACGTGGACCTTTGTTGGTATCGTCTCTGTTTGTGGCCTGCGAAGGCGTTGCTTCTGTGCTGCTTCGCGTGGACGGTGGATGGTCCCGTGCGTGCGTTGTTCCAAGGTTGGGTGGGTGTGTGGCGTGGTTTTTTTGCTTGACGGGTGACCCTTTGTGTGTGGGCCCGGTTTGTCATTCACGATGTATTTTCGGTAGGGTCTTTTTTTTTGTGTTGGTTCGTGGGGGTGGGGGATCGTTTCCCCTGGTATCTCCGGTGCTTTGACCTGGTTGACGGGTTGAGCTGTTCACGGTGATGGGTGTGATCAGCTCCGCGTGCTCTACTACCAAATCATGTTGTCCTTGGTGATGGGTGGTCAGACGTTCCCGTGTCACCCCGAATCCTCCTCGAAGGTGAGATTGGCGGGGGATCTTCCGGGTCGTAAGGAGAGATTTTCCATGGCTCCCTCTTCTCCTCCAGCGGCCTTCTCACTCCATCATGTTGAGCTTCTTCCACGGACAGCGAAATAGGCGAGGGAAGGGTTCGCCATCCACGGCGAGTCCTCGATCCTCTCTCCTCCATTCCCAAATTAGCCACGGGAGTTGTTTAATGGCGATTGGCTAGCCCTGCATCTGTTAATTTATTTCTTCCCAACTGATTCTCATGTGACTTTTCAGTTTTGTACTACGGTGGAGTTGTCTCAAGCACATGGATAAATTGACATGACACAGGTGCAAGACCATCCATACACTACCTTGCAGGTGTTTGATGGATGTCCCATAGGTGCTAAGGTTCAAATTTTTTGTTGCTCTTTTCCTGTATTTTAATTGTTACTTAAATACTCTTCTCTAGATGAATTTTTTCACATAGTAGTGTACCATGCATCGATCTTGTACTTGTTGGAACAAGAGTGGTATTAATATCTTCGGGGAGGTAGACGTTCTTCGAATTATTTCTAAGGTCTATTTTTAAATGGAGATCGTAGATCCTTTCTCCATGTATAGAAGGTGAATTATTAGAATCAATGGACATTGTCAATTTAGAGTCTTTTATTTACACCCAAGTTTTCTAAATTTCACTTTTAGGTATGATATTTGCATCCTTGCGGACTATCGGTTACTAAAAAATGCATGCTTTTGATGTAGATTTTCTTCTTCTATTTAGATTAATTTGATGTCCCAATGCTAGGCTGTGTGTAGATGTGGAATTGGACTTCCAAAAGAATGAACAAACCAATTTGCAGCATCACAGAAAAAGCAAAGCACCTTATATCTATCGAGGTAGAATATTTATAGCTATGCACATCTAATTTATTGATGTTCACTAGACCCTAATCTAAGAATCTGATTACCAAGTCACGCATTCATTCATTGAAAAGTGAGTCCATGCAACCTTCTAATTCATATATGACGCATGAACATGGCAGAGGTAACTCGAGAAGAAGGTCTGGCACGAGCTCATTGTTTAATATTATCCAAGTTCTCCATAATGGTATATATGATCAAGGATCCACTCATTATCGCCAGAGGTGCAAATAGCACTCGAGGTTTATTGCTCAGCTCTCCCGCCCACTTGCATACAAGCATATTACAACACCAATGGAAAGTTCCCCTTAACCTTTCTGAAAAATCAATAGCCATCATTACATCTCACTAATTGATCTCACCATTGTTTTGCTGCAGGTGCTTGGTGATTCCAATTCTAGGATATACCTGTTCTTATTTGAGAGATGCAAGACATATTAGCTTTTTTTGCGTCAGAAGAAGCATCAGTGTGTGCGAAAGTGCGTATGCATGTAAAGTTGATTTCTATTAGTGCATGTCGTTTGTGATTCCTCTCTTTTTTTGGCTATGAATATGACCGGGGTAGTTGGTATAGACAGAAATCTAACTTCTGGTCTTTTGGATAAGTTCTCTTACCATGCGTTGGCTTTGGATTCGGGGAAAACTGTGTTGGGCACTATTATTGAGGCTGTAGAGGTGGAGGTTTTTGGTTTGCAAGTTCATGGTGATACCATCTACTTTACTGATCTTGAATGAACCAACAAATCACCTCTATATTCCACTAAATGAAATGCTCGAGGTTGGATGCGAGTTCATTATTTTCAGACCAAGTTATCTTTATTGTACCATCTATGAATTATTGAAAATATCTTATGGTATTTCGAGTGCATGTAGTTTTGTCATGTTGATTTTACATACATGTCATGAGTCAATATTAGATCACACTAGCACCGTGCTTGAAGCGAATGATCAAACTATCGATGAATATGTATGAGATTAAATTGTAAGTTCACCTATGCTCTTAATAATTCACATTGCCTTATAGAATTTGCTCGTATCCAAAAATATATTGTATATAGAAACTGAAGTGTCTTAAATTGTTTCTGCCTATGTATTTTACATAATACTACAGTATAGTCATTACTGCATAGAGATAGGTGCTTCACTCTTTTTACAAAATTATTGGGTTAAAGCATGTTTGTGAAGTGGTTTTTTGTGATTCCATTTATCATGAGCCAAATGAGGACTAAGACTGTCAACCCATCTTGCCCACTGAAATGATCCCTCATGCAGAATAAAATCCGCGTTTCTACGACAGAAGAACAGAATACCGACGCCATGGCACACCACACAACAACGCATGCAGGGCAGACGGCACGGCGAAGCGCACGAACCCGTAATATCTGTAGCTCTATCATCTCGTCTATTGCTCAGTGATACACAATTCTAGTTAGTTGGGAACGGGAGGTATCCAGCAATTCTCTAGACTGCATGTCTTAAACGACGCAAGACAACTGTTTTTACAATGTTCAAAATCTTATGATGGATCTACAAGAAGACAGAGTCTATACACAAGGAATTTGACCCAATGTGAAATGAAAATGTGCGGAGCTAGTTTAATTGCTCCACGTTCACCAATTTTTTTTAATGGCTGGTTTAAGGTTTTAGACAGCGGTTTTCTTAACTGCTAAAAACTGGTTGCATTGGACATAATAAACATTCAAGGACAACTTGACTTTCTTCGGTTCATCTCTTCCATCGAGTGATCGAGCGTTAGTCAGATATGACTAATACTATAACCACACTAGATTCCTCTGCCCTCTCACGTTCAGTGGTAATCAGTCTGAACAGCCTTCCAACCACCAAATTCAACTCCACGCTAGTATATATCTTCCTCCTCCATATCATGGAAAACTATCCCCTTCTCTTGCTGAGCTTTCCTCTGTCATTATTAACTTTGCATGGGGTTCAATCACAATACACTATGTAGGGATGAGAGACCTCAGAAACTAACCCTCCCCATAAGTGTAAAAACATATGAGAGCCTTCCCAGCAGCTCTATTCTCTTTAGATCAACACTCTTGCATCAGATGACAATTCAGGTCAACTTATAAAAGTATTCAGGGCTGAAGAGTCCAAAGAAGACGAATCTAGTGGCATCTTAAATTATCATGGAATGGAGATAAGATAATTAAGTTTTTTTTTGAGGAATTGATAAGCTAATTAAGTTGAGTGGCTTGTCTAATCTGGGTGCCAATTCTGAATATATGTGATAGCTATTTAGCGGACAGTCCCTAATGCTAAGATCAAACTAATGTTGCACCATAAGTGAAAAATAATAATTTGTTCAGTACGATACGAGTTTTAAGCATCATGGACAAATGATGTAGATCACAAAGCAAACAGAATCAAACTGCAGGGAGACCTTACATGCCCTGAATTGTTGAATCCAAAGAACCCAGACCTGACATCCCGATAGTTCAGCCTTCACAACCATCACGCTTGTCCCCCTACTAATTAATCGATCAAATCGCATTCGCTGCCCGAAGCTTGAGCAGTTAAAAAAAAATACATACTTGAAGGTGTGACAAGTCCAAACAAAAATGTGAAACCAACAAGGCTTCCTGCAGCCTGAAGTAGTTGTATTGCTCCTCCTATTACGGTAACAGGCCATAACAGCCCCAGGGCAAGGAAAACACACACAAACTGGAGACACTGGAAATAAATCCTATGAAACCGGGTCTATTAATAGACCATCTTCTATGCTTGACACGTGTCCATCTTTTCTGTTTTCTAGCATTTTTTTCGTTTGTTAATTAGCCTTTTTTCTAGCTATTGTGCATGGAGGTGGGTCTATCCTTCAGTAATATAGACCAGGTCTCATAGGATTTATTTGCAAGGACACTGGCCCGAAAAATGGGCCATGGAATCACCTGCATGTACGCTTCTAATGAACTAGCTATGAGGAACGAAGAACAATGCTGCAACATTCTCGGGAGATAACCAGGTAAAATGAACAGTGCTTTCCTTCACAAATTCATCCAACGTGGCGCTCCTTTCGCCCCCATGATACCGTCTCAATAATAAAATCCAACATGTGAAACAGAGAACGGCTTGATTGATTAATAGTTACTGACTGACATAGCACAAGAGAGAAACAACACATAAGTAATTGACATCTCAGACACAAAGGAAAGGCTAAGCCGGTAGTAGTAGATACACTCAAATCTTGATTCTAGCACAGTCTGATAGGCACGTAAAACTCCTGAACAAGCCTGATCCAAGTTCAACACTGACTTATGATGAATGGATCACTTAAACCCAAATCACGGACATTATTGATTTCTGAATAACAGCGAAGAGGTCTACCAGTTTGAAAAAGAAACTGAGCACCTCTTGAAGCCCTTTTCTCCAACAGAAGCTCCTTGCGCTGTTTTGCTAAAAAGCCCCGGGTGTAATGTTTGGCATCCACTACAAATCTCATTAACTCTAGCACCTTCGCGTTCAGTATGAAGAATGTGACGAAGTTAATTTGCGCCCTGATGCCGCAATAAGATTGCATAATTACCGTCTTTAGACGGATGTCAAGACATTTGATAAGAATCTGGTGTTTACGCTTCCACAAATTTAGATCCCCAGATATTGACTGAAAAGAACATAGGCATTGAAAAAAAAACAGCCACTTAAATAAATAATAGCAGATAAAAAGAAGCAGTTGAACACCATGAATACCAGTGAAGAATCATCACCTGCTGAATGTACAACTTCTCCAAGAGTGGAAAGCATCTCATCAATTCAATTGTCGTACCTATATCCAGACAAGTAATATTGACAGATAAGACCTTGACAGCGCCCACCACCGTCGTTAGGCTATCACTGGGCAATCTCTTTATCAAGCATAAAAGACAGCATTAAGCCAAGTAGACGTGCAAATTAGATATAATGTCTCTAGACAAGGAAATACAGATTAGGAGCGTAATTAATGCAAAGAAGTGCAGTGATAACATCTACCTGAAGAACTGTGGAACTGAGGTACATCTCACCATAGAGGGAACCTAAGGTCTCCAGCTTAGGCGCCGAGATAACCGACACATGCAGGCCATCGGGTATATCGACACGGAGCAACCTCTCAAGGCAAGGGGGCATTCTCGATGACGAGTTCCTTGAACTGGAGCTCATCTGTATCATGATAGGAACCACGATGCAGACGTACGCTGATGCTTGTAAGGCTAAGGGAGTTGACCCGGGCGCATCGGCGACCAAAGATGTAGTAAATCAGTAAGCACACCAGCGCGGGGCACCTGGCAATCAGGTTCCGGAGAGTGCCCTCGGATATGCTGACCCGTTCAAGCGCGAGCTGCTCAAGCTGAGGGAGGTGAAGGCCCTGGACGGTGCTGTCCCGGAGAAGACATCTTCCGATGGTGAGGACACGGAGGGTCGCCGAGAACCGGAATGCAGAGGCTGGCGGTGGCGCCAACGGCAGAAAAGGCAATCTCGGTGGCCGATATTTCCGGACGTGGCAGAACTCGAGCTCCTGGAGCCTGTCGAGAGCGGGGGAGCGGAGCCAGGCGTCCACCTTGGCAGCTCGGTCCTGGAGGTAATACGCGGGGATGCGGAAGCGGCGGCCGGGGCCCGGGTGGGTCGAAATAATGCGCGACACGACGCTGTCGAGCTTCTGCCCGTCATCTGGGAGGCAGCGGCAGTCGAGGTTGAGCGGGGCGGAGCGCCAAATGTGGCGCCACCGGGTCGAGAGGATTTGGGTACGAGCGCCTCTCTGAGGAGGGAGACGATCTCGCAGAGGATGGGGTCGGGGAGGCTGCTGATGCGGTCGACGCCTGCTTCGTCTTCATCAGCTGCCGTCGGCGGTTGGGCGCTTCGCTCCGTCGCTGTAGAGTCGGGGCCGGGCGCTTCTCTCGCCAGCGGCGCCGCCATCTGCTCCTCCTCGCAGCTCTCGGCTGTCACTAACTTCACCTTCTTCGAACTAGGACCCCCCGGCTCCATCTCCATGGCCGCCGCCGGCGGCGGCGGCGTGAATAATGGGCGCGTGGAGGCTGGGGCGTGGACCGAGTCAGCGAAGAATTTGGGACGAGCTCCTATTTTTTTTATAGGTAAAACAGTATATTAAAAATACAAGTCGTCTCAATTAAAGTCCCCACTAAGAAAAAAGAGAGCTTCTAAAATTTGCAGTCCATCAAGAAATTGTTACTTCGTTTACGAGAGATTCAAGAATAAAGCTATAGATCTCATCGACTCAATTACAAGACCTTATCTATAAAACACGACGTAGCTCACCATTTCTTCCCTCGGACAATGCTGAAAAATAACGGTTCCAATCATGGATGTCGCATCAATGCAATTAGCCATAACCGCCAAAGATTCACCCACCAAGCTTCTTCGCCATTGTATGCTTCAACAACCTTCATTGAGTCCAATTCCGCAAGAACATTATTGCACCCAGGGCGGTTAGCCAATGCAAGACCTTCTCGCATCGTGATAGCTTCTACGGTGGCAGGGGACGCTACACTAGGGATATAGAGAGGCGAAGCCGCAATGAACCAGCCGTTCTGATCCCGAGCAATGGCCCCCTGTCGCACCCAAACAAGAATCATAGTGAAAAGAACCGTCCACATTTATCTTTACTTGTCTAGGCTCTGGTCTAGTCCATTTAATTTGCACAACAGCTTTGCTTGTTAATACCTTTTTTGCATTAGCCGCAATTAACATGATTGACATCCAACATTTTGAGATGGGTGGAACCTATTCGTCATGCGTCCGCTGTCTCCTAATCCACTATAAATACCAACATGCAGTAATGATCACCTCTTTTAGCTCCAACGTCGCAAAACCTGGGAAGTTGTCATTTGGCTGAGTCAAAAGGAATTCCAGTACAGCAGATCCCGAACGATAAATATTGGTCGCATTTTCAATCAGAATGGAAATCCCTAGGGAATCCCGCATGGCTCTTGCAGCATCACATTGAAATAAGAGATGTACCAGGTCCTCAGCCGCATTGAAACAGATCGGACATTGGCCACTTGTTCTAATGTGTCTATTAACCAAGATCGACTTGAGACGGAGAATTCCGTGGAGGGATCGCCATGCGAATATTTTTACTTTGCTAGGGATACATAATTTCCGTAGAGTTTTCCATATTGGATTAGTTTCCGAAGAACCAGGCAACGCCACCTGTCCTGCCAAAGGACCAAAGCTATGTCGCCACTGCATGTGATATGCAGACCTCAACGTGAATCTACCATTTTTTGTAAAATGCCATGCAATAAAGTCCTTAAATTCTCAAGTGTTCACATGTATTTGAAGGATTCATTTTCCATCTACAGTGCAGAACAAGCTACGAAGAAGTTGCTCGTCCCACGTTCCAGTGACCAGGCTTATTAATTGATAAACTTTAGTATATATTAAGTTACCTCTTTGAGATATAATATTTCTGTCAGCACTCGACGGGATCCAAGGGTCACTGTTAATATTGATTTTCTCTCCATTTCCAACTCTCTAGATGTAACCTCGTTTAAAAGTTGTCAAGCCTACCACAATGCTTTGCCAAGTGAACGAGGAGCCGGCCTTCGCTCATGCCTTTAGAATATCACCATGCGAATAGTATTTGGCTTATAAAACTTGAGCACAGAGAGACTCTAGGTTAGAAATAAGTCTCCAGCATAGCTAGATTAAAGGAATGGAAATCTCTAAATTCCATACCGCCTTCATCTTTTTTGGATAACAGAGTTTCCACCACGCCAGCCAATGCATTTTTTTACTATTTTCATCATCACCCCACCAGAATTGTGAGATTGCATCTGACATCTTTTTGCATACCCCTATCGGTAGTTGGAACACCAACATGGCATATACTGGAATTGCTTGAGCCACCGCTTTCAAGAGGATTTCCTTACCACCTATGGATAGATGTTTTTCCTTCCATCCATTAATTCTCTGAATAATGCGTTCCACAAAATGGACAAAGCAATCACTTCTATCCGCTCCCACAATTGCTGGGAGACCCAAATATTTATCAAAAAGAGCCTCATTGTCTATATGGAGAGTTTCACAAATTTCTGCTCTCACTAATACATTAGTATTAGGGGGAAAATAGATGCTTGATTTTTCTAGACTCACCAATTGTCCAGAATTTGCACAATAGGTATCTAATACTTGCTGCAAGGAAGTTGCAGTGTCCATATTCGCTTTCATGAGAATAAGAGAATCATCAGAAAAAAGTAAATGAGAGACTGACGGTGTATTTCTGCACACTCTTAACCCATCAATTCCACCAACTTCTTCTTCATGCAACAAAAGACTAGATAAGCCTTCCGCACATATTAGGAACAAATAAGGAGAAAGAGGATCTCCTTGTCGTAGCCCTCTAGTAGGAGTAAACACCCCGGTTTCCTCAGAAGTAAACCGCACTTGATACCTCACAGACTTCACACACGCCATCATAAGTGTGATCCATCTATTATAAAAACCCAACCTTCTCATCATATTCTCCAAGAAGATCCATTAAACTCGATCATAAGATTTATGCATGTCCAATTTAACGGCGCATGCCCTAGAATTCCCACGCCTTTTCCACTTTATTGCATGTATCGTCTCATATGCAACGAGCACATTATCAGTAATAAGGCCCCTGAGGACAAAGGATCTTTGCATAGGAGATATCACATCAGGAAGGACTTGTTTCAATCTTAGAGCGAGCATCTTAGATATTATCTTATAGATCTCATTGCAAAGACTTATAGGATGGAATTGGGTAACAAGTTCTGTGTTGTCTACCTTCGGAATGAGGACAATTGTGGTATCATTCCATCCCTGAGGAATAATTCTGGTATTCAGATCTTGCAGTAAACTCCATCATCAATCTCATGTTCATGTCACCTGAAACTTTTGGTTGAATTTTGTCCAGCAAAGACTGGTCCGTGTCTAGTAAACTCCATCATCAATCTCAGAAGTGAATAAAAGTGAGAAATATTGAAATATAAAAGGCTTTAAAGAAGAAGTACCTTCGACCCACTCATCATTTAAACCCTTGAGCTGCTTGATGTAGTTCCGCTTACGACGAGCTGTTGCAAATTGGTGAAAGAATTTAGTATTACGGTCTCCTTGCATCAACCAGTTTGCGCAAGAGCGTTGTAGACAATGAATTCCTTCTTGTTCCAGAAGCAGTTCAATCAAGCTCGCCATTTCCTTCGCTATTTTTTCATTCTCGTCATTCATAGGCGCGTTTAGGGCCTTCTCCAACTTTCCTTCGCCTGATGAATTCTCCTTCTAGGTTTCTTGAAATATAGTCTATCCTATTCATGCAAGGAAGCATGCATATGGGACAACCTCCCGAGAACTCCACCGGCAATTTGCACATTGTTTTCCTCTACCCAAGCCTGTTCGACAATATTACAAAAGTTACTTGTCGTCGGATTGAAGACATGTACGCCAAGAGGGGGTCCTCGAGGCGTGTGGAGAAAGGGGGTGTGAGACGACGGTATTCCAGGACGATGAGCACACAAGTAATGTCTACGCACGCTTCTATTCTTGTAGACAGTGTTGGGCCTCCAAGTGCAGAGGTTTGTAGAACAGCAACAAGTTTCCCTTAAGTGGATCACCCAAGGTTTATCGAACTCAGGGAGGAAGTGGTCAAAGGTATCCCTCTCAAGCAACCCTGCAATCAAAATACAAGAAGTCTCTTGTGTCCCCAACACACCCAATACACTTGTCAGGTGTATAGGTGCACTAGTTCGGCGAAGAGATAGTGAAATACAAGTAATATGGATGATTATAAGTGGTAATTGCAATCTGAAATAAGAGTGGCAGCAAGCAAACATATAACAGAACTAATTGTAAACGGTGTTTCAATGCTTAGAAACAAGGCCTAGGGATCATACTTTCACTAGTGGACACTCTCATATAAATATCTTCTCTTCATTATGCTACCCTGAACTACTCTCCGGTTGGACGATGTAGGGCTATAACAGCTCACCTTAAAGTTCGCATTCCCCATCTAGATAACCCCTCACTATTACCTTGAGCGCTAGATGGTTCCAACAAACACCACAATCTCATAGAGAGATCCAACTCAAATTATACTCATGACAAGTATTTATGTAATCTTAGGCAAAGTGCCACACGGTGTGCACACTGTCAACTTCACACACGTGGGGATAAGCAGAGATTCATTAAAGCACTTGAGTAGCACAATAGATCTATAGATTTACAAAGCTCATGATCTCAATAAGATCATGCATAGAGAGAGAGATGAACACATAGCTACTTGTAGAGCCCTTAGCCTCGAGAGAGAACTACTCCCTACTCATCATGGGAGTTAGCAATGGTGATGGAAATGGCGGTGGAGTCGATGGAGGTGGCTATGGGGGCACTTCCCCGTCCTGGCAGGGTGTCAGAACAGAGACTTCTGTCCCCCGAATCTCCTCTTTGGTGGCGACGGCGTTGTGGACCTTTTTGTGGAATTTTGATCTTGTACTTAGGGTTTTCGTCCGGGAGGGATTTTATAGGCGAAGGAGCAAGGTCGGTGGAGGCCGGAGGGGCCCACACCACCCCCTGGCGCGGCCTGGCCTGGCCTCCGCCACCAGGTGGTGTGGTCAGCCCCTGGCCCTCCTCCGTCTCGTCTTCTAGCTCCATGAGTCTTCTGGTAAAATGTCGACTTTGGCTTTTGTCCGGTCCAATTCTGAGAATATGTCTTTTCTAGCTTTTCTGAAACCAAAAATAGCAGAAAATAGGCAACTGTCACTACGACATCTTGTTAATAGGTTAGTTCCAGAAAATGCATAAAGGTATCTCAAAATGTAGACAAAACATAAGATAGTTGATATAAAACAAGCATGGAACATCAAGAATTATAGATACGTTTACGATGTATTAACATCCCCAAGCTTAACCCCTGCTCGTCCTCGAGTAGGTACGTGACAAAAAAGAATAATTTTTGAGGTGACATGCACCATCATAATCTTGATCAAGGTATTTGTAAAACATTGATAGTTGGGATCATAGTACTTTAACATAGCATAAAAGATATAGTTCTAACAATGAGACATAGCAACTATGTTGTAACATGAAGAGGTACAAACAAAAGATTCATGAATAATAATGCTTTGAAAGACATTTGTTTGTTTCTCATATAGAAAACATAATGAGAATGGTATTCGGCTTGTACCTCATAGTGTAGCAAAACATAAATGTATAGGACAAGCTCAAAGTTCATAAGGGTGACTAGATATAAATAGTTTAAGAACAAGCAACAACAAAATTATGAATCAATCAACAAGTTTTGGGACAATGCACATTAAACTAAGAATGGCCACTATGCTCTCTCAATAGGTGCACAAAGATAGAAGATGGAGACTCAACATAAAAAGTAAAAGAAAGGCCTTTCATAGAAGGAAGCAGGGATTCAAGTCTCATAAAGAGCTTCCAAAAATTATGGTACTTATTACCTTTTAGCTCTCATTGCCCCTATCATAAGAATCTTTAGGTGATTAAGGTTAAAGTGAACAAATATGAGGATATGCTTGACAAGTTATAAGCTAAAAATCTCATGCCCCTTACTTACGAGTATCGTTCCTCATGCTACTCAAGTTTAGTCACGGGTAAGTTCTTGTCATTGTAAGTATATATGTATCATAGAGAACCGCCAACGGGGTACCCCTTGACCGATGATATAGAAGATTCCCCATATCAAAATGAAAAGGCAAGCAAACAATGAGCATCTCAGCAATCCTTTTATTTCCTATTTGCATAGGACTTTTTTTTCTTTCCTATTTGCATAGGTTTTTTTATAGAGGATGCTTCATAGATTTCTCACTATGGTTACACTGCAGGTTTCCACCATGATTAGGCATGGCTTAGACTAGCCACCCAGGCGTTTCTCTAACACATATACGAACTCCATGAGCCTTACAAGCTCCCCTTTCATTTCACACCACCGGGATCCATAAGCAAAAGAACATGATATCAACTAAATAAAGTGCAATGTTGAAAGCGTTCCCCATGATAACATGGTTCTGCTAATTCACAACTTACAAAACGCAAGCATATACGCAACATAGATGGGCACAATGGTTCAAGTTTATTAAGTGCAAGAAAAGTAAAGTGTTCCATCAAGTTCGTGAGAGCTTTAATCACTAATTTTCACATAACAAGTTTAATTCGGAAGGTAGATAAAAACATGAATATACTTGGAATAGCAATAATGCTAATAGGTAGGTATGGTGGACTCTTTGGAATAACTTGGTTTTATTTGGACTTGGATGCATAAGTGGAACTCATACTTGGTACATGTGGAGGCTAGCAAAAGACTGGTAGCGACCAACTAAGAGAGCAATAATGGCCATAATCATGCAAAGCGACAAAACATTATTAATTAAAGCATAAAGTGATATTACAAGTCGAAAACTAAATGATCATAGAGGCTATGGTGACTTGGTATAGTCTTAACATGGTGTGAGCATGTGCCAAGTCAACCCAAATAAAGCATCAAAGGAGAATACCACAATATTATGCTTTTATATGCTAAAACAACGCATGATTCTTTCAAGACACATTAAGCAAACTCAGTTGTTTGTAACAAGTCATGCTACAACAATAATCACTAAGCATAAAGTCAAAGAAATATCAAACATGACATGATAAAGTCTAGGCCACAGTCAAAACAAGCTTCCTTTTGTACCACTATAAGTATGAAACTTCCTACTCTTTTCCAACACCAATCGAAAACTAAAGCTAAATGCAGTTCTAGAAAAGGAGAACACTCGCAGAACAATAAGAGTGAAAACTAGAGTGTTCTAGGCAATGAATAACGGGATGTGTCTCTCTCCAAAAGAAGTGTGTTGGGATCCAACCAACTTATTTAAGCAAACCAAACAAAAGAAAACTAAAAACAAAAACAAAGACGCTCCAAGAACAACACAATTGCGCATGAAACAATAAAAATGAAGTGTCTGGAAGAAACCTGAGATTTTTATTGATGAAGAAGGGAATGCCTTGGGCATCCCCAAGCTTTGACGCTTATACTTCTTGAATATTTATTAGGGTGACACGGGTGGCATCCCCAAGCTTGGGCTTTTGTCCATACTTTATCTTATCACATTATTCTTCCCTATACTTAAAAATTTCCTTCATACAAAACTTCACACAATCTTCATTAGCAACATTAGTGCACTTAAGATAATAAGTCTTTAGGTTTAGTTTCAACACAAGTAAAACTTCCATTAAAACACAAGCTACTGTAGCAATTCCTTTTAAAAGTTCAAATGATCAAGGAGAACTCAAAGAGATTAAGGCAAATGCAAATAATGGCAGAAATCTGTCAAAACAGACCAGCAGATAAAACTGGTTTTTCCGAAGACCTTCTGTTGCTCAAATCGAAAAGTGTTAAACTAACGAATGTTAGATAACAACCTGAGGCATAAGCATAAAAAATTACAGCTCAATCTGACATATAGAGATTTTTCATGAATTTTTACAGCGAAGCACCAAAATATGTTTCGGGATAGCAACTTTCCCAAGCATTACTTCTCTCTCATTAGAGGTTACTATTGGCACACAAAAACCACACAAAAAGGATAAAGAGAGGTTATTATAGAGGCAATAACTTCCAAGACTCAACAAAAGAAAAACCTACTGAATATAAATTTGGGTTATCTCCCAATAAGTGCTTTTCTTTAACGCCTTTGAGCTAGGCATAAGAATTTCGATGATGCTCACATAAGAAATATGAGTTAAAGTAAAAGAGAGTATCAAGAAGAAAATATGGAACAAATGTAAGTCTAACCCACTTCCTATGAAAGATAATCTTGTAAAGAAACAAGTCATGAAAGCACAAAGCAACAAGCATAGGAAAGCAAAACAAGTGCAACTCCAAATTTTTTAACATAAAGAGGGGAAACTTAATATTGTTGAGACACATAAAACCATGTTTCCCTCTCTCATAATAACTTTCAGTATCATCATGAATAAAATTAACAATATAACTATCACATAAAACATTCTTATCATGAGCCACATGCATAAAAGAATTAATACTCCACACATAAACATAGTCATTCTTATTAATTGTAGTGGGAGCAAATTCAACAAAATAGCTATCACTATTATTCTCATCACCATAATCATCAAATATAGGAGGCATATTATAATCATAATTAATTTTTTCCTCAATAGTGGGTGGACTGAAATATCATATTTCATTATTGTAATCATCATATATTGGAGGTATAGTATCATCATAAGAAATAGAATAGTTATCTTCCAAAGTGTGTTCATTTGTAAACATATCATCATTGGAAGGTACATGGATAGTACTAATAGTGCATCAATTATTAACATCATCATTTTCAGAATTTGTACCAAAGAGATTTTCAATATCAAAAGTAGTGTGCTTTTCCCAATCAGGATCACTACTATAGGTAATAGGCACAGGAACATCATTGAGTTCAGACTCATCAAAAACTATAATAGGAGCAACGTGCTTAGGGGAAAATACCGTTTCCTCCCTCCTTTTACTCCTCCTCTTCTTCTTTTTCTTCTCCACTTTAGGAGGGAGAGGCTTGAAAGGAAGCTTCTCCATATACCCTGGTTTATTGTTAGAGACAATAGAAGAAACTTTGGAGGATTCCTTCTTTTCATTAATAAGATCAAAACACATATTAGTCCTGTCATATTTTGGTAAAATCTCATCTTTTATAATATTTTGTATGTAAGTATTTGTGTGGAAATTATCGACACAATAAAGATGAAAACCATGCATGACGCTATTCATACCAAAAGCACTCATATCTACCAAAGAAGTTTTTCTTGATAATTCTTCACACCCCAAAAATAATGTAAGTTCATCATACTGATTAGGAGTGATCATGTTATCACAATACAAACTTGCAGTACTCATTGGGTTAGAAGGGCTATTATTATGGCCTGAGCATTGAAAATTGAAATGACCCACTTCAAAACAAAGTTCACAAATAAAAGGATAGAGGGCACAAACTTTTTTAGCAAGATCATTTAGAGCCCTATACCATGTTCTAGTTTTTTCATTCCTATGGGTGATACAATATTCTTCTTCAATTTGATTCTTCTCACAAGGTCTATGTATTCCACAAAAATTAACATGCTCATAAGAAATAGTACTTTCAGTGGTTTGAGCATGTTTATTGCTATCATTAATAACAATTTCATTTTCCATGCAAGTGTCTTTAAAAGGCTCATGATACATGTCCCATTTTTCTTTAGGAGCATTAATATGAGAAGCAAAGGCTCTACAACAATCAACAAGAATTTGAGGATCAAGACCATATTTAGCACTAAGCTCTTGAAAATCAGCAGTTTCAGCGAAAGACTTAATGCAATCAAACTCATAGTTTATACCTAGTTCTTTACCTTTGTCGTTATCCCAATATTCGGCATTGCTTTGAATTGTTTCAAGAAGATCCCACTTAGCTT
Organism: Avena insularis; assembly: GCA_023614405.1. Classification (NCBI taxonomy): domain Eukaryota; kingdom Viridiplantae; phylum Streptophyta; class Magnoliopsida; order Poales; family Poaceae; genus Avena; species Avena insularis. The sequence continues at coordinate 457,866,004 of CM042696.1, read as the reverse complement.
TGAACTCCTTACTTGTGAAGGATCCCTCTAAACATGTATCTAGATAGTCCTTGTAATGTCCTGAAAGCCTTGCATAAAAATTAATAATAATAATATTACTGGGGAGCTCATGAATGGGACATTTGAGCATTAGTGAATTCAATCTCCCCCATGCTTGGGAAATACTTTCTCCATTATGAGGATGAAAATTATAAATGTAAAATCCTGATGACCCACAAGTATAGGGGGTGTATCGCAGTATTTTCGAGGGAAGTGAAACCCAATTTATTGATTCAACACAAGGGGAGCCAAAGAATATTTATAAGACTTAACAACTGAGTTGTCAATTCAGCTGCACCTAGAAATAATCTTGCTCACAGCAGTTTATCAGTAGCAATAGTTTTGTAGTAGGAATAGTAAAGTAGCAGCAGTAGTAAAGCAAAGACAGCAGTAACAAAAGCAGTAATAGTGGGATTCGAGTGCGGTAGGCATAGGGATGGATGGACGAGCATTTCATGGACAAGACAATTCACATAGCAATCATAACATAGGGCAATCGCAGATAAATAAGATAAAGCATCCAAGTACTAGACAATCCTAGGCATGTGTTCCATATGTAGTCATACGTGCTCGCAATGAGAACTTGCACAACATCTTTTGTCCTGCCAGCCCGTTTGCAGCGGGGCCTCTAGGGAACTACTGGCAATTAATGTGCTCCTTTTAATAGAGCACCGGAGCAAAGCATTAACACTCCATGAACACATGTGATCCTCACATCAAAGCCATTCCCTTCCGGTTATCCCCATTTCTGTCACTTCGGGGCCATAGGTTTCGGACAACAGCGTGTGTATACAACTTGCAGATAAGACCAAGAACAATACTATCATAATGAATAACATGTTCAGATCTGAAATCATGGCACTCGGGCCCTAGTGACAAGAATTAAGCACAACAAGTCGCAACAAAGTCATAAAGCACTAATAAAAGATACTAGGCACCATGCCCTAACAATCTGATGCCATTACATGAACGATCTCATCCAATCCCTACCATCCCCATAGCCTACAGCGGGGGATTACTCACTCATAGATGGGGGAAACATGGATGGTCGATGGAGAAGCGATGGTGTTGATGATGGCGATGATCTCCTCCAATTCCCCGTCCCGGCAGGGTACCAGAACGGAGTTTCTGGTTCTGTTTCGTGGAATCTGGTGGTGGCGGCAGAGCAGAACTCCTTCTGGAAAAACGTCGAACCCCCCGAAGTTTTTAGGTCAGAAGGCTCCTTATAGGCGAAGAGAGAGGCCGAGGGGGTGCCTGGGGGGCCCACACCACCCCCTGGCGCGGCCTGGCCTAGCCCGTGCCACCAGGTGGTGTGGCCACCCCCTGGCTCTTCTCCGTCTCGTATTCTGGCTCCTGGAGTCTTCGGGTGAAATAGGATTTTTGGCATATTTTCCGGGATTTTTCCTGATAGTTGGTTTTCTGCACAAAAAGTAGACACCAAGGCAATTCTGCTGAAAACAGCGTCAGTCCGCATTAGTGGTATCCAAATCACACAAGTATAGAGGAAAAACAATAGCAAAAGTGTTCGGGAAAGTAGATACGGTTTGGACGTATCAAATCCCCCCCAAGCTTAGCTTATTGCTTGTCCTCAAGCAATTCAGTTGAAAACTGAGTGCGATAAAAGAACTTTCACGAACACATTTGCTTCATATGATGTAAATATTCTCAGCAATGTGATCAACTACTTAGACAGTTTATAATAAAGAGTATGCAACTGAGTCTACTTAATAGTCATTGCAAGATATGAAGAGATTCCAACTCAAGAATAATAAGTAGCACGAAGCACAAATGTAAGCAACATTACAATGCTCATAAAAAGGTATGATAGAGTGGTATCTCGCTTGCCTTTGATTATGAATGCCAAGGCACCTCTGAAGTTCAAGTGATGACTAGAAGTAAAGATATCAAAGATACAAGCATCAAAGTCATAACACAAATAATCAAGTAATGGAACAAACACAAAGAATGACAACTATGCTCTCAAGAAGGTGCTCAAAGAATATGTGGAGACTCAACAAGTAGAAGAAAAGATTTTGAATAATTTGAAAGGCTTCCAAATGCTGAAAGTATGGTACTCGTTAGTTTTGAGCTCTCATTGCCCCTATCATAAGCATCTTTAATGTGGTTAAGGTGAAAGTGAGGTCCAATCTGAGTTATATGCTTGACAGACTATAAACTGAAAATCCCAAGTCCCTTGAGTACGAGGGCCGCTCCTCATGCTACTCAACTTTAGTTACCGGTAAGTTCTTGTCATCGTAAGTATGTGCGTATCATTGAGAACCGCCAACGGGGTACCCCTTGCCCGATGATACGGAAGAATCCCCATATCAAAATGACAAGGCAAGCAGACAATGAGTATCTCAGCAATCTTCTTATTTACCATGGGAAAATGGTGCTTTTTTCTCTCTTTCCTCTTTTCATAAATCTCTTTTTTTCTTTTTCTCAATAGCTATATCTCTCTTTTTTTTATAAGAAGAATGCTTCATAGATATCATTATGGTTACGCTGCAGGTTTCCACCATGTCAGCATGGATTAGACCAGCGGCCCAGGCGTTTCTCTAACACACATACATAACTCTATGGACTTACAAGATCCCCTTTGATTTCACACCGACGACATCCGCAAACAAAAGAGCATGGTATCAACTGGGTATATATTTACAAGTCTTGAAAGCGTTCCCGTGATGACGGTTCTCGCTTAATCTGACCTATAATTTGCAAGCATATAACTTTCATGGACAGTCACAATGGTTCAGGTTTATTAAGTGCGGAAAATAAATTGTGTCATCAAGTTTGTGAGAGCTTTACTGACTAAATTTCTCATAACAAGCAAACATTTTATTCGGAAGAAAACAAGGCATAATGAATATGCACGGGAGTAGAAAATGATGCTAATAGGTAGGTATGGTGGACACTTTGGCAATATTTGGTTTAAGGGAGTTGGAAACATGAGTAAAATACTCAGCAAAAGTGAAGGCTAGCAATAGTAAGGGAGCGACAAACGAGAGAGCAATAGATGTCATAATCATGCTTGCAACAAAACGGGACTAATCATGGCATGAAAGTGATTCAAGATTCTCAAGGCAAAATAATTCATCAAGGCTTAACTGATTATTACAGTCATGTGCATGCGTGAGCATGTTCCAAGTCAATTCAAATGAAACATTCAGAGGAGGATACCACGGTGTCATACCAATTTATGAATAGAGCAATGCAAGCAAACATTCATAAGACATGCTACAAACTATTAGCGAGCTGGAGCTAATCATAAGAAAGCAAGAACTACGAAGCATCCAAAGATGACATACACCCTACTTGAATGGACTAAGCAAGCCCACAGTTATGAGTATATGTACAAAAATGAAAACAAATAGAGTTCGTTACTAGCCTCTTACCACGCCTCAAGTTGTCATTGATCCTCATTATTGCTCTTCACTTGTGTGGCTTGAATAATAATATGAAACCAATATCTACTGAGGACTGCCGAACCCTGTAGCAAACTCGCAAAAACCAAAGAAGAACGACAAATATTTTTGGTGTTTTCGATTTTTAAACAAGAACCAAAAGGAAAAAACAAGCAAAGCAAAATCTTTTTGGGTTTTTCGAATAGTTCAAACAAAGCAAAAAGGGGAAAACAAACCAAGGCAAAAAGAAGAAGCAAACCAAAGAGAAACAACAAAAATATTTTTGGTCTTTTTGTGTTTTAGAAAGCAAAAGCAAAGAAGAACGAAAATTAAAAAGAGAACGAAAACAAGAATATACAAAGTACCGACGCAACATGATATGGAGATGAGTGCGGTCGGCATTCTCCCCAAGCTTAGGCTTTTGGCCTAAGTGGGTATCAATCCCAAGCTGGCCAGATGAAGTGTCACCACAGGTATGTAAGAGGTCCCCTCATCCTGGTGCGAACTCGAGTACGTCCCTCCGTAATACGCGGAGTAATCATAGGAGGGCACATCCTCCTGGTGCTGCTCGTGGAAACCCATCAAGCGAAGCTGCTCGTCCACCTCCTCCTTGGAGCGCGACCATGGTCTCCTGTGAACACTAAACAAAGCAGGCTATGGCAAAAGGATCTCCCTTTCATCCCCGTCAGTGAAAAGCATCCTATATACTAGATTGTTCAAATCAGAGGTAGCAGTGACAAAGTGATGAGTTTTCATGGCAACAAGGTCAAGCCTCTGTGGTGCCAGCATAGCATCATCGTGATCAACTATAAGACCTAATGCATTGACCATGCGCGAGGCAATGATGCCCCCATAGATAGGCCCCCTAGCAGCTAGGCGGCGAGCAATAAGCGAGCCAAGATTGTACCGAGTATCATTGTTGAGCGCAGCAGCAAGGAAAGCTAAATGATAGTTGGAGATATTACTAGTGTTCTCCCTACCCAATACACTAGTGGCAAGATAGTATGCAAAGTATCTAAGAGCAGGGAGTTAGATATTTCTTATCTTTCCGCGCTGCGCTACACGGTCATCATCATTGGTCACCCCTCGGTAAAGCTCCAACAAATCAGCGGGTCGCCCTTGAATTTTCTTCACGGTCCGGTCCTCACATCGCACACCTACAATACTGCAAAATCTCTCCAAAGGCATGGTGAAGGGCAGATCATAGATTTTAAAAGAGACAGTAGATTAATAGGGTGTGTTAGTAAATGCGAAGCTCTCAACAAAAGTTTTGGTGAGCATAGCGTATTGCGCACTCTCATCTTTCATATATGAGGTCAAACCAACCCTCTCAATCAGTAGCAAGAAATCATCAAGAATACCTGCAGCTTGTAAGAAGGTAAAACAAGGAAAAGAGGATGGGTGAGCATCCCCATCATCCCTTTCACTACCAATATGAGTTGCAATGAGATCTTCATTGTATGATGGCCTAGCCTAAGAGGTTGTTCTTGAGGGCCTCTACCTCCTAAGTGCATCACTCTCAAATATCTCTCCAAAAGTATGGTTGTTCATGCTTGGTATTCTGAAATTTAAACACCTATTAAACAAGTGATTGCAAAGTAAATATAATGAAGGATTCTACTCATAGGGACTTGCAAGAGGCCTAAACATGCATCAAAACTATATCTCTAAGCATCAAAAAAGCTTACAAGCTCTCATAACCAGTCACCTACAACAGCAAAATACTCAACATATAATCCACTAAACACAAATCTACTTGGACAAGGGGAGGAGTCACATACCAGGGAACAAATGCTCCAAATTTTAGCAAGAAAGATGGGCTGAGCAAGGAGATCGAAAAAATCGAGAGCAAGCACAGCAATAACGTGATTTTGAGCTATGAACTAGAGCTTACTCGGGAGAGAGAAGAAAGTGGCAGGTGAGAGAGTTGGTGGGGGAGGGGGGGGGGCAGGGGTGGCCCACACCAGGGCATGGCGCCACCAAGGCTGGCCGCGCCACCATGTGGTGTGCCTGCCTGGTGGGCCCCCTCGTACCTACCAGGTACTCCTCTACCCCTTTTTTCACGTAAAAATTTAATATGAATTTTCTGGAATTTTTTGAGACACTTTATTTTTGGGCATTTTTTAGAAATAGAAGAATGATTTTTCTGACAGACAGATTTTCTTTTCTTTTGGGAACATGATGCAAGGACAAAACAAGGCTAGAACTACAGAAGTTCTAGCATGCAAGCAACTAACAACACAAAGAAAACTAAACGAAAGCAAAAACTAAAATGCAAAGGATAGAAATAAACGGAGCTAATCATAGTGAAAACATTGTTTTGTTCAATGGAATCCTTTTGTTAGCAAGGTTGATCAAGTCTTGCTACCAAAACAATTGCATATGAGACAAAACTTTGTACTCCACTAATGATTATGTTACCTTAACCTTGATAGCAATGGTCCTAATCATAATAGTTTCAAATTTTTCTCTTGGTATGGGACAATATATTTCTCCAACTTGAATGCCCTCAACATGTTCAATTGAATTCAAACCATAAGTCATTTCAATCTTCTTGGGGAAATAGACAGTATGTTCCTTGTCATTAACATTGAAGGTCACCTTTCCTTAATTACAATTAATAACAGCTCCTGCAGTATTAAGAAAAGGTCTCCCAAGAATAATAGACATATTATCATCTTCAGGCATTTCAAGCACAACAAAATCAGTTAGTATCAAGCAATTGTGAGCCACCTGAACAGGTACATCCTCACATATACCCACAGGAATAGTGGTAGATTTATCAGCCATTTGCAAAGATATATCAGTTGGTATTAATTTTTCAAGTTGAGGCCTCTTATAGAGAGAGAAAGGCATAACACTAACTCCAGCTCCCAAATCACACAAAGCAGTTCTAACATAACTGTTCTTAATAGAGCAAGGGATAGTTGGAATCCCTGGGTATCCAAGTTTCTTAGGAACCTTACCATTAAAGGAATGATTAGCAAGCAAAGTAGAAATTTCTTCATTAGGGATCTTCCTTTTATTCGAGACAATGTCCTTCATATACTTTGAGTAAGGAGGCAATCTAATAGCATCAGTCAAAGGAATTTGCAAGAATAAAGGCTTCATCCACTCACAAAACTTATTATAGTGTTCATCTTCCTTTGACTTGTGTTTCTTATCAGGGAAAGGCATAGGTTTTTGGACCCAAGGTTCTCTTTCACTACCATGTTTCTTAGCAATAAAATCTTCTTTGGTGTATTTAGTATTCTTAGTATGGTTTTCAGGTTCTTCTTCAACTTTTTCTTCATTAGGAACAACATTTTCTTCATTACCACTTTCAGTTTCAGCATCAGAGATAGATATACTATTAGGATCTATAGCAGGTTCAGAGGGTTCTACAACAGTTTTATGTTTCTTTTTCCTTTTCTTACGAGTAGAACCACTATTTTCAGCTTGTTGAGAATCCTGATCAATTCTTTTGGGATGCCCTCGGATATAGAGGATCCCGGTAGCAGCTCCACTTCTAGTTCTAATTTCATAAGCATGTTTTTCTTTATCAGCATTAACTAGCAAGTCTTTTTGCACTTTAACGAGTTGATCTATTTGAGTTTGAACCATTTGAAAGTGTTTAACAATCATTTTAACATCATTAGAGGTTCTTTCCACAATATCTTCCAACTCAACAATAGCTCTAGTGTTTTCCATTAGATGATTTTGCACCCTTTTATTAAAGTTATCTTGCTTAACAATAAAGATATCAAATTCTTCTAAGCATTGATCAGGAGGTTTAGAGTAAGGGATATCACCTTCATCAAAGTGTTGGAGAGAGTGTACCTCAATAGTGGATGAGTAGGGAATAGGCTTACATAGTTCTTCTATAGGAGGTAAATTCTTGACATCTGTAGCTTTAATTCCCTTCTCCTTAAGACATTTCTTAGCTTCCTTCATCACTTCATCATTTAATTCAATAACTCCCCTCTTCTTTGATGTTGGAGTAGGCACAGGAATAGATGGTTCAGGTACAATTACTTCAGGTATAGCTTGTTTAGGAGGAGTCCAATCTTCATAATTCTTGCTTATTTTAGCCATTAATTTCTCAGCTTCCTTAGGAGTCCTGTTCCTGAAAACACAATCAGCACAACTATCTAGGTATGTCCTAGATTCCTCGGTTAGTCCATTATAAAATATATCAAGAAGCTCATTCTTAGGTAATGGACTTCCAGCCTGTGCATGAATCAAAGCACAAAACCTTGCCCAAGATTCGGGCAATACCTCTTTTTCTCCCTGTTTAAAATCAAAAAGTTCCTGCAAAATAGCATGTCTAGCACTGGGAGGAAAATATTTCTGCAGGAAAGTACTAATCAAGCACTCAAGGCTATCAATAGATCCAGGAGGTAAATTACTAAACCAATTTTTAGCTTCTCCTTTCAGCGAAAAGGGGAAAATCTTAGCAACAAAGTAAGTACACATCTTAATATCATCAGAAAACAAGCCACTCATGGTAGAAAGTTCATTCATATGTGCTACCGCACTTTCATTCTTAGTCCCACAAAAAGGTTCTTTCTCGACAATAGCTATGTAAGATAGATCGAGAGAGAAATCATAATCTTCATCTATAATGTTTATGGGAGAAGCAGCAAACTTAGCAGCATGATATAATTTCGTTCTAATAGTACGCCTCTTAAGGAGACTCTTAGCAGTGCTCCTATCATGGGTGTTCTTACATTCTTTAATAAACTCATCGGTCATCTCAACATAACCATCTTCAATATCATAACTCTCACTAGACTCAGGTGAGCTAACATGTGTGGTAGTGTCTTCATTAGGAGTTTTGGTATTTCCAGCTATAGTTCTAGCAATCGTAGCATCTAGGAAAGGACCTAATGAACCACTCTTATCAAGCACAGTAGAAGCAGCATCATAAGCATCAGAAGTTTCAGATTCAGCAGTAGTAGCAGTGTGTGTAGTATGTGTATGTGGTGGTGTAACGAGCTTACTTATAACAGATGGTGAATCAAGAGAAGCAGAGGTGTTTAGAACCGTTCCTCTTCTTGTAGTGGATGGTAAAATAGGAACCTTGCCATCACGAGACTTACCCATGATGGATGGATAGCAGCGAACAATAGAGAATCCAAGTGAACTTGATAAATAAAGCTATGCTCCATGGCAACGGTGCCAGAAAATAGTCTTGATGACCCATAAGTATAGGGGGTGTATCGTAGTATTTTCGAGGAAAGTGAAACCCAATTTATTGATTCGACACAAGGGGAGCCAAAGAATATTTATAAGCCTTAACAACTGAGTTGTCAATTCAGCTACACCTGGAAACAATCTTGCTCACAGCAGTTTATCTGTAGCAACAGTTTTGTAGTAGGAATAGTAAAGTAGCAGCAGTAGCAAATCAAAGACAACAGTAACAAAAGCAGTAATAGTGGGATTCGAGTGCGGTAGGCATAGGGATGGATGGACGAGCGTTGCATGGACAAGACAATTCACATAGCAATCAGAACATAGGGAAATTGCAGATAAATAAGATAAATCATCGAAGTACTAGACAATCCTAGGCATGTGTTCCATATATAGTCAAACGTGCTCGCAATGAGAACTTGCACAACATCTTTTGTCCTGCCAGCCCGTTTGCAGCGAGGCCTCTAGGGAACTACTGGCAATTAAGGTGCTCCTTTTAATAGAGCACCATAGCAAAGCATTAACACTCCGTGAACACATGTGATCCTCACATCAAAGCCATTCCCTTCCGGTTATCCCGATTTCTGTCACTTCGGGGCCATAGGTTCCGGACAACAACGTGTGTATACAACTTGCAAATAAGACCAAGAACAATACTATCATAATGAATCAATAACATGTTCAGATCTGAAATCATGGCACTCGGGCCCTAGTGACAAGCATTAAGCACAACAAGTCGCAACAAAGTCATAAAGCACTAATAAAAGATACTAGGCACCATGCCCTAACAATCTGATGCCATTACATGAACGATCTCATTCAATCCCTACCATCCCCATAGCCTACAGCGGGGGATTACTCACTCATAGATGGGAGAAACATGGATGGTCGATGGAGAAGCGATGGTGATGATGATGGCGATGATCTCCTCCAATTCGCCGTCCTGGCAGGGTGCCAGAACAGAGTTTCTGGTTCTATTTCGTGAAATCTAGTGGTGGCGGTGGAGCGGAACTCCTTCTGGAAAAACGTCGAACCCCCCGAAGTTTTTAGGTCAGAAGGCTCCTTATAGGCGAAGAGAGAGGCTGAGGGGGTGCCTGGGGGGCCCACACCACCCCCTGGCGCGACCTGGCCTGACCCACGCCACCAGGTGGTGTGGCCACCCCCTGGCTCTTCTCCGTCTCGTATTCTGGCTCCTGGAGTCTTCGGGTGAAATAGGATTTTTGGCATATTTTCCGGGATTTTTCCTGATAGTTGGTTTTCTGCACAAAAAGTAGACACCAAGGCAATTCTGCTGAAAACAGCATCAGTCCGCATTAGTTGCATCCAAATCACACAAGTATAGAGGAAAAACAATAGCAAAAGTGTTCGGGAAAGTAGATACGTTTTGGACGTATCAATTCCTATCTTTATGAATTTCATGAGGAGGATAAAATTTAGAGTAAAAGAGAGATTCAAGTTCCTTCCACTCCAAATGATGATGATCGTCTAGTAGCTTATACCACTCCCTTACTTTGCCCTTAAGTGATAAAGAGAATAGCTTCCTCTTAACTTGGTTCATTGAAATACCTACACACTTGAACAACTTGCATAATTCATGTATAAAGAGTAAATGATCACCAGGATGGACAGTTTCATCTCCAAAATAACCGTTATTCATAACACATTCAACAATTTCCATAGGTATTTTAAAAGGGACGCCTTGAGTATGTGGATTTAAAATATCACAAGTATCATTAGAATTGCCACATGTAGGAGATAAAGTATCATCAGAGCAAATTTTCTCCTCTAAATCTGGGGAACTAAAAAGATCATTTTCATAAAAACTAACTTCTCCAAGTTTAGACGTTTCCATAGCATTAGTAACAAAGGTGTTCAAAAGATTCATACTAATAACATTTCTATTAGCATGCAAAGAAAGTTCCATGGGTTTTTTAATTTTCTTTTTAGACCATTCATGTTCTACCTTAGGAAAAATACTAAAAAGCTCTCTAATTTTGTTGTTGTTTTCCATTAAGCCTAACTAGTGAAAATAAAAACAAGAAACAAAAAGATATAATTGCAGAGTCTAAAGGAAATAACTTCGAGCACTCACACACCAGCAACAGTACTAGAAGATAGCTTAGTAGCCGGAAGATGTGAGTACCTTTTACCTTACCTCCCCGGCAACGGCGCTAGAAAATAGCTTGATGTCTACGCACGCTTCTATTCTTATAGATAGTGTTGGGCCTCCAAGTGCAGAGGTTTGTAGAACAGCAGCAAGTTTCCCTTAAGTGGATCATCCAAGGTTTATCAAACTCAGGGAGGAAGTGGTCAAAGGTATCCCTCTCAAGCAACCCTGCAATCAAGATACAAGAAGTCTCTTGTGTCCCCAACACACCCAATACACTTGTCATGTGTATAGGTGCACTAGTTCGGCGAAGAGATAGTGAAATACAAGTAATATGGATGATTATAAGTGGTAATTGCAATCTAAAATAAGAGTGACAGCAAGCAAACATGTAACATAACTAATTGTAAATGGTGTTTCAATGCTTAGAAACAAGGCCTAGGGATCATACTTTCACTAGTGGACACTCTCATATAAATATCTTCTCTTCATTATGCTACCCTGATCTACTCTCTGGTTGGACGATGTAGGGCTATAACAGCTCATCTTAAAGTTCGCATTCCCCATCTAGATAACCCCTCGCTATCACCTTGAGCGCTAGATGGTTCCAACAAACACCACAATCTCATAGAGACATCCAACTCAAATTATACTCATGCCAAGTATTTATGTAACCTTAGCCAAAGTGCCACACGGTGTGCACACTTTCAACTTCACACACATGGGGATAAGCAGAGATTCATTAAAGCACTTGAGTAGCAGAATAGATCTATAGATTTACAAAGCTCATGATCTCAATAAGGTCACACATAGAGAGAGAGATGAACACATAGCTACTTGTAGAGCCCTTAGCCTCGAGAGAGAACTACTCCCTTCTCATCATGGGAGTTAGCAACGGTGATGGAGATGGTGGTGGAGTCGATGGAGATGGCTCCGAGGGCACTTCCCCATCCCGACAGGGTGCCAGAACAGAGACTTCTGTCCCCCCGAATCTTCTCTTCGGCGGCGGCGGTGCTGCGGAACTTTTCATGGAATTCTGATCTTGTACTTAGGGTTTTCGTCCTGGGGGGATTTTATAGGCGAAGGAGCAAGGGCGGTGGAGGACGGAGGGTCCCACACCACCCCCTCGCGTGGCCTGGCCTGGCCCGTGCCACTAGGTGGTGTGGCCAGCCCCTGGCCCTCCTCCGTCTCGTCTTCTGGCTCCGTGAGTCTTCTGGTAAAATATCGACTTTGGCTTTTGTCCGGTCCAATTCCGAGAATATGTCTTTTCTAGCTTTTCCAAACCAAAACAATGTAAAACAGGCAACCGGCACGCAAGGCCTTGTTAATAGGTTAGTTCTAGAAAATGCATAAAATTATCTCAAAATGTAGACAAAACATAAGATAGTTGATATAAAACAATCATGGAACATCAAAAATTATAGATACGTTTACGACGTATCAATAAGCTTTACCCAGGTTCGAATCCACCAGCTTTGGATGGATCCTACTCCTGCTGTCAATCCAGTAATACGGCAAAGCCGAAATATGGGTTACAAGGGTTTCATTTGTGCGAGTTGAGATTGTAGAATATTGGGTTGCCCTAAAGGCTGTCCCCTAGGATGGCTTATATAGATATCTGACCTAGGGTTTACAGATTAGACCTATCCGTCTACGACTAAGAGTCAGTTACAGAGTACAACTTGGACTACAAATAACAAACATGCCTAAGTCGGTTAGTCTTTTAGGTCTTTCCATAGCTAGATGGACCTCCATCTTCTCTCCCTAACTGGGCCGCCCATGGAGCAAAGCGCTAACCCAAAGAGGGCTCCCTGGTCAGTGAGTCACAATGGGTATACCTATAAAGTATATCCCCAACATTACTTTCTAGGAGCCATCTCGCTTCAAACCTGTGGGCTTTACTCCCATGATTTCAAGCTGTCAATAGTTCCGTCTCCAAGAGTAAAGGTCGATGATCCAATCTAGCAAAGTCCATATGTTGGAGAGCGACATCTGGGTGCATCATATTCCACGCCTCATTTACTAACACCCTGTCCAATCTCTCACGTAGTCTACCCCTCTTCCAAGTAAAGGGTTCTCCCGTGTAGCCAATATCAATCAAGTTGCAATCGGTAAGAACGCCATAGAAGGCCTACATATAGCCTTGTGGTCGAGCATTTCCCCCTTCCTTCTCATGAGAAAATAATATTTCATTAAAGCCGCCAATAATTGCCCATGGCAGGTTATATTGACCGTTTAGTTCTCTGATTTTGTCCCATGTTAGATGCTTGTCTTCCTATCTCGGCTCTCCATAGATACATGTTAGCCGCCAAATTTTGCTATGGCTCTCAACAATATGTACGTCAATATATTTAGGAGCCGAGAATATTTACTAAATAGTAACTTCTCGTTTCCACAACAGAAGCACTCCCCCACTTCGACTATTATTAGGATTAACAATCTTAAAGTCCATTTTTAGTCTCCGTTTCAAACATTCTGCCGGATATCTTCCTAAGTGTGTCTCTGACAAGAACAACACATCATGGTTGCAACACCTTTGGACATCCAAAAGCGATCGAACTGCCGGGTCATTCCCCAAACCCTGACAGTTCAGGCCTAATATTTTCATTGTGCCCGGCGGTCACCCTCGAGGGGCGTCTCCGATCTCTCAACTGTAACTTCCTCGCTATGTGCCTCACCTTCCGTCCTCATCTTCTTCTTGCTCAAATTATTCTGGGGAGTTCCTACCAAGGATTATGTATTACCGTCCCCTCAAACTGGCCAACAATAGCCAACACTCCCGTGTTTATTTTAGCGCCTTAAACCTCATCATATTATGTCCCTCCCTCGGCACCTATAGCCGAATCCATGGCCAACCTCTTCCTGATAAAATGGTTATGCAGCGTATGTTTGTCTAGATCCATCCCGGAAGGAATAGACCCGTTTACTCCATCATCAAACTCATCATGCACATCATTGAAGTTAGAGCCACGACCCATGCCACGACCCCATGGACCTCCATCTCTTCCACCTCCACCACCACGGCCTCTGTCACCACCTCTCCCGCGACCTCTACCACGACCACCATCAGCTAAGATGAAATTCCCCCACTCCAATTTTGACAACTCATGCTCGCCCGATCCACATTCTTCATGCCAATGACCAATAAAGCCACAGTTACCACATAATATAGGCATGTTTTCATACTTCACCTGATAAAACTCCTTCTTCTTGTCCTTTGTAATAGACGCAAATCGACTGAGCTTTTTACTGACTTTACCTTAGTGCGAACAAAACTCCCTATGAACCCTGAGGGAAGTTTAATCTGAACCTCCATTACTTCCCCAACACCCCGACACATACCTTTGATAATTGGCCCCTTTAAGTAGTTATCTGGTAGCTGATGAACTTGAGCCCATACTGTCACCTTGTCCAACTTTATCGATCTAGGGTTCGTAAACCCATCGTACTCCTCCATAATCAGCACCTGGTCTCTGAACAACCAGGGACCTTGATGCATGGCTTTATTCCAGTCAGCGAGACAACTAAACTGTATCGTGAACAAATTATCATCCACTTCCCGCCAGGTGACTTCCTTTGCTAGACTCCAAGACGATCGCATATCAGCAAAGAGAGCACTTTGACTGAACCCTAATTTCGCTGTATGAACCCTAGCAATGGCTAGCCACTTTGCCTTTAATCCAGGTTCTTTCGCCTCATCTTGCTAGAAAAATTCCTCGTTCTCATCTTTGTGGAGATGCAGCCTCTCCAGAAGATCCTCAAGTCCTTCTCTCTTCTCTCCTCCTATCTCACTCGGCGAGCCATCCTCCATCTCCTCCGCTGGCTTTTCCCGAGCCATCAGATGCCACCACTACCACAGGTAGGAGCGATCCAATCCATCGAGACTCGTATGGGAACAGTGGAAAAACTCATGGACATGCGCCGTCGGAAGAAAGCAAAACCCTAACTTACCGCCAGGGGAGGAAAAAACCAGCCCCCGAAGCTCCTACTTTTTTTTTTGAGTGAGTGGGATGAGATCCTACTTTGTTGTTCTAGACTGGTTGAGCTAGATTTTGCTGGCCTGGCCCATCCGATGGTTTATTTAGACCAGAGTAAAATGCATCGGCAGTTCCAGAAGTTGTTGGTGATATCCGAAATGGTCCTAAAAATCAGAAAGTGTATCAAAGGGGTTCCTAAACTTGTCCTAGATATCCATATACGGTTCTAGATACAGGATATGTCTATGGGTGACGTGGCAGTTCAGAAGGACCTCTGACGGCGCTCCCAGGTAGCCCATGACGGCCGCGCGTGTGAATAAACCATTCTAAGAGGCAGAGAAGGCAAAAAATATTTTCTGAAGATCCCACAATAACATAGAACGTCCCATAGTCGATTTAGTTGGCCAGTAAATTACATCAGTCGAGTTGTAAATTTTTGGTCCCGACGTGTGGGCCTATTTCTTTTTGTCTTTGTTAGCATTAAAACAAATCCCAACAATCATCCACCAAATATTTTCTCTGGCCTGCATGTGCGGTATGTGTATGTGCATGTAAGCTATACGACCATCGTTAAGTAATCAAGATTCGACGTTCTACGGGACCTGGGACCTTGGACGTGGCGGCGGTTGAGAAAAACCCATCTAGGTTCCATTACCCTCGCCGGTGACGCTGCCGATCCGCTCCATCTTCGGTGGTCTTCTGGCCTTGGAGGTGTAGCGGACCACGGTCTCTCGCCGGCAGGGTGTTTTTGTTTGTTGGTTATATTATTTTCGTGTATTTTACGTGGTGGTGAGACGGTGGCTACATCCTGAAATAAGATTAAAGTCCTCCTCGTCCTATCCTCGTTCCGGTGGTGCATCTAGCGCCAGTGGAGAACGCGTGGAGTCATGTGTCTGTCAGATCTCCTGAGATCTGTTCTGTTTTCATGTTCATTTGTGTGTTTCAGGTCAGTCTAATTCCGATCTATGGATGTCATGTCCAGAAGGATTTGCATTGGGGGGTTCATTGGCGATGGCTGCTGCTCTTGTGCGCTGGTCCTTCGAAATCTTAGCATGACGACGTCTTGTCTGTCTACTATAATAATCTCTACTACCACAAACTTTGTCCGGCTCCAGTGTTGGAGGGATGAGGACGGCGGCGTGCCTTCGGCTCGTGCTAGTGTTTGTAGTCATCACTAGGTGGTTCTTTGACCTATTTGTAATTTCTATTACTTTCAGACCTATTTGTAATTTCTATTACTTTTAGACCTCTTTGTACTACCGTTGATGATTATTAATAAGATCACTGATTGGAGTATGTCATTGATTGATCTAAAAGCCTGGAGGAGCTAGATCATAGTGCACCCGGGTGCCTACGCGTGCACAAAGAGAGAGAATTCAACCTTTGGAGGTGCATACATGTTCATGGTTGATCTAAAGGCCTGGCGGAGCTAGAACACACGTTACCATAGCATATCATTTATTTTATGTATTTGAATGATAAAGCTAAACAATATTATCTCATATTTCTTGGGAATAAAGATGTAATTTATTAAAACTCCAAAGTAGCAATTTTTTAAAACTCCAAAGTAGCAATTTTTGTAAGCTTTCTTAAGGAATTTTTTTATTTGTTTTATAAATTATATTGGATTAGCATGCTCTAATCGGAACTCTGCATGCAAGTAAGTTTGGTGTGTACTCAAGAGAGCTTGCAAGCATGGAATAATTATTCGCTTCTCAGATATGTGTCACTAGCTAATTGTGGGCCATCTGGGAGCCATCGCAGGTTCACGTGCACTGCCACATCATCTATATACGTATCTAGAACCGTATATATAGACATTCAGAACAAGTTCGAGCACTGCTTTAATGCACTTTCTGATTTCCGGGGCCGTTTTAGATATTGCCCGTGATTTCTGGGACCGCTGATGCATTTCGCTCTTTGGGCTAGGCAAATTTTTATCGTATTTGAACATCATCCATATACACTCTCGTATTCTTATTTTCCTCTAAATAAAAATAAATTATTTGATTCTTAATTATCATATATATATACATATTCGGATAATGTTCCAACTAGTAGGAAATTCTTCTAACCTCTCAGATCAGTTTAGCATGTACTGGTTACTCCATGAATCTGCATTGAATTGATAGAGTTTGAAACCAATGGATATTTACTCTAACACATATCTAACACATAGGTCAGCACACCAATCTTCTAAAACTTCAACATTGGTAACGGATTTGAGAAAAAAATATAGGGGATACGATGTCTTGAAACAGAGATTATTATTTTAGAATGTTGCTAGGAAAAAGTTAAGCGAGATTATTATGTTTTTTATCCAAATATATTAAGGAGGCTAACTTCTGACCAACGGAGCCAGGATCATCGCCAGGAGTCTTGGGCCGAGAGAGTGGTGCCAGGGAACCAATCCTCGAACATTGAGGTAAACAAGCAGGAGGCACTCGCAAGTCAAACCCTCAGAGCCCAAATGGGGCCACTAGGCAGCTACCAGACCTAGACACGGCGCCCTGCCACACCATGGCTAGGGGATGGGCTCCCATGACGAATGAAAGCCCTTGAAACCTAGCAATCAGGGCCTAGCCAACCTAGATCAGGTCCAAAGGGCCCAGATCTAGGCAAAGGTCGACGACCCCGCCATCGCCGGCTAGCTCCACTAGGAGTTTTCCAAGGACCAAACCGGCACCATCCACGCCACCTCCTTCTTTGGTGAGAGTTGTTGCCACAGTGTTGGGTCGTTGCCGTTGGCCATGACCTCCTGAAGCATCACCACCACCTTGCCACCATCTCCACCAGCCACCGTAGAGGTAGCCGCCCATGGCCCTGGCTGCCTAGTGAGACCAATAGGTCGTTGACCCCCCCAGGCGCACACCACCAGCTCTCCGCCCATCGTACCGCCGCTACATGCGGAGCCCAAGCGTCGTACTGCCTGGCTCGACATTGCCGACCCACACCTACCCCGTCGAGCTAGGGAGACGTATGGGCCTCACTGAAGGAGATATTCCCTAGAGGCAAATAATAAAGATGTGTATTATCATATCCCATTAGTTCATAATAGTTTTATATCATTCTATAACCGTATCAAGCAGAAACATTGATACATGTGTGATATATAAACAAATCAAAGGTCTCTAGTAGTCTCTGTTCAACTAGTTCATTGGGCAGCTGATGAACAAGGTTTCCTGATCATGCTGCATTTATGCCAACTAACAATGAAGTCATATCATCTGGAAATAATGTGATGGAACACGATCATGTCACAAACTTTACGGTTGTAATTGTCAAAAACAAAGTGTCCTAATCCTTAGACCATGAGACCATATTTAATCACTGCCACCCGAGACCGCTTTAACTGCATCAACCGTCATGGCCATAACTGGGTGACTATAAAGGTGTATGTTGGGTATTGCGGAGGGTCATGTTGAGGTGTATGTATCTAGATTAGGATATTTTCTCTCCTGTGTGACAGGAAGATACATTAGGCCCACTCGATGAATTACACCCATAAAGCTGCGTAGCGTATGACTAGGTCATGGGGATGGAATTTCACAAGAACGAGTAAAGCAATACTTGCTAGAAACGAGATTAAACAAGGTATCATGGTACTGATGATCAGATCTCGGACAATTTAGGTATCGAAGTAACAAGGGAATTGGATTCTACGTTTATGGTTAGACACGACGTTGTTTCATAGAATGCACGGGGTCATTATGGGCATCCCGGTCCCGCTATTGATCAGTGATCCGAGATCGTCTCGGTCATGGTTGTGCCATTCCCGAACCGTAGGGTAACACATTTAAGGGCATTATGACACCTGGTTCTGGAATAGATGGAATCACAGAAGAAAGAGAAGAGAGAGAAACCGAAAGTTTTCTGTATGAGAGAACCAGAATCATTTCGAAGAGGATCTGAAGTTGTTGGGAAGAAGGAAAAGACCGAAAGGTGTTTCAGATAAATATTAATTTATAATATGAATTTATACATGTTAATTATGAATTAATATATATTAAATTAATATTTATGGGGAAACTTCCCCTATAGGTCCAAAACCCTGGAGGGAATCAGCCTAGATGGAAACCACCCTAGAGGGCAGCTCAAACCGCCACTGCAAGTGGGCCCAGGCTAGCCCACGCGAACACGCGAGTGGATGGAGGATGGCGTCATGCAGGTAGCAGGCAACCAGTCGCCACTAGCGGGCCATGGCAAGCCGGCCCAACCCGAGTGCGGGTGCACGCGTGGGTGGGATCTGGTGACCTGTCGCGCGGTAGGCCACGCCAAGGCCCACCCGGCTGCCACTTCCCCACCACCTCGCCGCTGCGGGCTGCTGCTGGGTGTCGCGCTAGGCTGCACGCATGGTGGCCCACCCGACCGAGCTTCTGCTGCTAACGTCTGCTGCTAGGTTGGCTCGGGTGGCCCACCCGGCCACCGCTATGGGCCTCGCCGGCTGCCCCTTTCCCCTCTCCTTTGCCTTCCATTTAGTCCCACATGGGAAACTCTTTCGAAAGGGCACACCCCCTCCACCTATATAAAGGGGTTGTTGGGTCCAAAGCATAGAAAACAAATTTTTTCCTACGATGAGAACTATACGCCAAGATCCATCTACTAGATACAAAGCAACGGGTGGACATACATCCATGGAGAACTTACCCTCGAAGACAATGAGTTTTGTTAACGAGTAGGAACTCGTGGTTGATGTAGTCGTACGCTTGCCGATCTCAAGATCGCGTGGAAGTCCGAGCGTCGCAAATCAGCAGCACATCCGTCCTCGCACACACGTTCAAGCTACCGGACAACCTCCACCTCCTCGCTCCAGCGGATCAGCAGAAGCAGCAACTTCTTCTAGACGCAAGGCCACCGGGAACATGTATCTCGCTAATCCGAGACCATGGGGGAATATCTAGAGGGGGAGAGAGATTCTTCATGAGGAGGTGTGGTTTGTGAGAGGGGAGAGGGGGGCTTTATATAGGAGGGAGGGAGACCCCTCCCCTCCCATAGCCGGCGCATGAGGGGGGGACTCCTCCCCTCCTTAATTCATGTGGTGAACCTCCACTCACATAAACATGGCCTCCACCCAAAATCCCACTCACAAGTATTTAATTTCCACCAAATTAAATGCAACTCTCAATTTAATAAAACTCTTTTATTTATTTTATTCAGAATTTTGTTAATTACTTTAATTAACAAACATTCACATAAAACCCATTGCAACATTTCAATATCACATGCAGAACCACTTTCTGCAATTTCACCCGAAACAATTCCGGTTTCTATCGAAACATTTCTTGTTTCTATCGAAACATTTCCTGCGCTTTGCAAACCTTTTGTCTGAAACATATGTGCTCCTAAATGGTGTCCGGCAACCCTTAAGTGTGTCACCCTACGGTTCGCGAATAATGCAGACATGATTGAGACTCCTCTCAGATCAATAATCAGAAGCGGGACCTGGAGATCCATACTGACTCCTGCACATTCAATGATGACTTCTGTGATCGTGAGAACCTTTAACGCTAGTAATTTAATCCCTTTGTCTCATGATATAATACATGTCCAAGGTTCGATCATCGGTATCCAAATACCTAGTTTGCTCTCGTTACCGACATACACTCTTTTCTTGTTCCTGTGATATAACATTCTAGTGATCACATCACTTGCTTGCAGGCTATCTTAATGTGATATCACCGAGAGGGCCCAGAGTATATCTATCTGTCATCGGGATTGACAAATTCCACTCTTGATCCATGAGCCTCAACATAACACCTTCATAGCACTGAACCCACCTTTATAGTCACCCTGTTACGGTGTGACGTTTGATGTTATCAAGATACTTTTCCGGTGTCAGCAATTAACATGATCTCATGGTCTAAGGACTAAGACTACTTCATAAGATGTTATAGCAATATAAACATAATGACTTGATCGTAATGCTATACTTTGGATGAATGTTCATCACATCATTTCACAAATGATGTGACCTTGTTATTAACAACATCCAATGTCCATGATCAGGAAACCTTGATCCTCTTGTTAATCAATAAGCTAGTCTATAAGAGAGGCACAACTAGGAACCCTTTTTGTTTATTAAACACACATGTATTGACGTTTCCTATCAATACAATTATAGCATGCAAAATAAATATCTATCATATACAAGGAATACATAATAACAACTTTATTATTGCCTCTCAGGGCATATTTCCTTCAGTCTCCCACTTGCACTAGAGACAATAATCTAGTTTACATAGTGATAAATCTAACACCCATGGAGTTCTGGTGTTGATCATGTTTTTCGCTAGGGAGAACTTTAGTCAATGGATCTTCTACATTCAGGTCTGTGTGCACTTTACAAATCTTTATATCTCCATCCTTGACATGCTCGCGGATGGAGTGAAACCGGCGCTTAATATGCTTGGAATTCTTGTGAGACCTTGGTTCCTTGGCGTTGGCTATGGCTCCATTGTTGTCACAATAGATCACCATTGGGTCCAACACACTAGGAACCACACCTAGTTCCGTTATGAACTCCTTCATCCAAACCGCTTCGCTACCGCTTCAAGCAGCAACATATTCCGCCTCCGTCGTTGATCCAGCCACCACAGGTTGTTTGGAGCTCCTCCAACTAACTGCTGCTCCGTTCAAGAGAAATACGTATCCGGATTGAGACTTAGAGTCATTCGGATCAGTGTCAAAGCTAGCATCAACATAACACTTAGCGACTAGCTCTTCTTCACCTCCGTATACAAGAAACATATCCTTAGTTCTTCTCAAGTACTTAACGATATTCTTAACCGCTATCCAGTGTTCCGAACCTGGATCAGATTGGTACCTACTAGTCAAACTAATAGCATGTGCCACATCTGGTCTTGTACATAGCATGGCATACATTATAGAGCCTATGGCTGAGGCATAGTTGATCTTATCCATTATCTCTCTTTCTTCCGCCGTAGCCGGACTTTGAGTCTTACTCAATGTCTTGCCTTGCAACATAGGTAAGAACCCCTTCTCACTTCCATCCATATTAAACTTCTTTAATATCTTATCAAGGTATGTACTCTGTGATAGCCCAATTAAGCGTCTTGATCTATCTCTATAGATTTTAATGCCTAATATATATGAAGCTTCACCAAGGTCTTTCATCGAAAATTTGCTGTTTAGATAACTTTTAACACTGTTTAAAAGATCTATATCATTTCCAATCAGTAATATGTCATCCACATATAATATTAGAAATGCCACATTGCTCCCACTCACTTTCTTGTAAATACAAGCCTCTCCATAAGTTTGGACAAATCCAAACTCTTTGATCACCTCATCAAAGCGGAGATTCCAACTCCAGGATGCTTGCTTCAGTCCATAGATGGATCGCTGAAGCTTGTATACCTTATTAGCATCCTTAGGATCGACAAAACCCTTAGGTTGTATCATGTACAACTCTTCTTCAATATTACCATTGAGGAACGCAGTTTTGACATCCATCTGCCATATTTCATAATCGAAATATGCAGCAATGGCTAACATAATCCTAACCGACTTAAGCATCACTACGGGACAGAATGTCTCATCGTAGTCAACTCCTTGAATTTTTCGAAACCCCTTTGCGACAAGTCGAGCCTTATAGATGGTCACATTACCATCAACATCAGTTTTTCTTTTGAAAATCCATTTATTCTCAACGGCCTTTCGGTCGTGAGGTAAGTCTACCAAAGTCCAAACCTGGTTTTCGTACATGGATTCCATCTCAGATTTCATGGCTTCTAGCCATTTGTTGGAATCAGGGCTCATCATCGCTTCTTCATACGTTGCAGGGTCATCTATTTCATCAATCATGAAATTCATAACAGGATTGCCGTACAATTCAGGAGCTGCACGTGTCCTGCTTGACCTGCGAGGTTCGGTAGTGTCCTCTTTCAGAGTTTCATGATCAATATCATTAGCTCTCTCTTCATTAGGTGAAGTCAACTCCGAAACAACTTCCGGTGCTGTGCTACTCGCTATTTCATGAAGAGAAGGTTCAATAACCTCTTCGAGTTCTACCTTCCGATTACTCACACCTTTCGCGAGAAACTCCTTTTCAAGAAAGGATCCATTCTTGGCAACAAAAACCTTGCCCTTGGATCTGTGATAGAAGGTATACCCAATCGTTTCCTTAGGGTATCCTATGAAGACAAATTTTTCCGCTTTGGGTTCGAGTTTATCCGGTTGAAGTTTCTTCACATAAACATCACATCCCCAAACTTTAAGAAATGACACCTTAGGTTTGTTTCCAAACCATAATTCATATGGTGTCTTTTCAACGGATTTAGATGGTGCCCTATTTAAAGTGAACGCAACAGTTTCCAGTGCATAACCCCAAAATGACAGTGGCAAGTCAGTCAGAGACATCATAGATCGAACCATATCCAATAAAGTACGATTACGACGTTCTGACACACCATTATGTTGTGGTGTTCCGGCAGGCGTAAGTTGTGAAACTATTCTACAGTCTTTCATATGTGTGCTAAACTCGTAACTAAGATACTCTCCTCCACGGTCGGACCGCAAAAATTTGATCTTTCTGTTACGATGATTTTCCACTTCATTCTGAAATTCTTTGAAGTTTTCAAAGGTTCCAGACTTATGTTTCATCAAATAGATATACCCGTATCTACTCAAATCGTCCATGAAAGTAACAAAATAACGATATCCACCTCGCGCCGACACACTCATTGGTCCACACTCATCAGTATGCATGATTTCCAATAAATCTGTCGCCCGTTCCATTGAACCGGAAAACGGCGTTCTAGTCATCTTGCCCATAAGGCATGGCTCACATGTATCAAATGATTCAAAATCAAGTGATTCCAAAAGTCCATCAGAATGGAGTTTCTTCATGCGTTTAACGCCAATATGACCTAGATGGCAGTATGCAGATATATCATTATCAAGTTTAATCCTTTTAGCATCAACATTATGAATATGCGTAATACTACTATCAAGATCCAACAGAAATAAACCATTCAACACAGGTGCATGACCATAAAAGATATTATTCATATAAATCGAACAACCATTATTTTCAGACTTAAACAAATAACCACTTTGCATCAAACACGATCCGAATACAATGTTCATGCTCAGTGCAGGCACCAAATAACAATTATTTAGGTTTATAACTAATCCCGACGGCATATGGAGAGGCAGCGTTCCGACGGCGATCACATCAACTCTTGATCCATTGCCGACCCGCATCGTGACCTCATCCCTTGCTAGTTGTCGCATTCGCAGCCCCGAACCGAGTTACATATATTAGCAACCGATCCGTATCAAATACCGGTGCTCTGCGTACTAGTAAAGTACACATCAATAACATGTACATCACATATACCTTTGTTTGCCTTGCCGGCCTTCTTGTCCATAAAATATTTGGGGCGATTCTTCAATGGCGATCCTTGCAATAGTAACACTCGGTGTCAGACTTAGGGCCATCTCGGGGTTTCTTTTCAGGTGCGGCAACAGATTTGCCGCCCTTCTTTCCCTTCTGCTTGCCTTTCTTGTCCTTCTTGAAACCGGTAGTATTATTGATCATCAACACTTGATGTTCTTTCCTAATCTCCACTTCTGCAGTCTTCAGAATTGACAGAAGCTCGGGAAGAGACTTCTTCATGCCCTGCATATTATAGTTCATCACGAAGCTCTTGTAGCTAGGTGGTAGAGATTGGATAACACGATGTATGCCTAAATCAATGGGAATCGTTATTCCCAAGGACACAAACTTATCGGTGTACCTAGACATTTTGAGTACGTGCTCACTAACGGAGTTGTTCTCCTCCATCATGCAGCTAAAGAACTTTTCAGAAGCATTATAACTCTCTACGGCAGCATGGGTATCGAAAATCATTTTCAATTATCCCATGGTATCAAAGGCATTGCCATTTTCAAAACGTTTTCGAAGTTCTGGCTCTAGCCCATACAGTATGCCGCAATGAACTAAGTTGTGGTCCTCCTGACAAGGTATATAGACATTCTTTTCTGATGGGTTCGTAGCATGGAAAACAAAAAATTTCTACCGCAAGAATGAATAAAACCCAGATCTAATCTAGATAAAAGCCAAGATCTAATCTATTAGACATGTGCAACGAGATAGATCTGTACTAACCCTCGTAGATCCGAAAGCGTTACGAGATTAGATCTCGGGGTTGATGTAGTCGATCACTTGCCGATCTCAAGATCGTGTGGACGATCCTTCTGGTGCCGCGTTCGGCGCTTCCTTGATCGGTCACGTGAGTCAGCAGACCTTCCTCTCCCTGTTCCAGCGAGTAGCGGAGGTAGTAGATCTTCTCCATGGAATCCCAGCAGCACGACGGTGTGGTGGTGATGGTGGAGTAGAGAT
The DNA here is from genome assembly GCA_023614405.1 of Avena insularis. Lineage (NCBI taxonomy): Eukaryota > Viridiplantae > Streptophyta > Magnoliopsida > Poales > Poaceae > Avena > Avena insularis. Next base: position 457,840,939 of record CM042696.1, on the reverse strand, counting down.
TTCTGCAAGGCTTCGCCTAAGCCGGAGCAGAGCGAAGGAGGAGGAGAGAGGTGGCGGCTAGGGTTTGTTATGGGAGAGGTCTAGGGGGTGGCGCCCCCTCCCCTCTATTTAAAGGAGGGAGGCGCCATGGGAGGGGGAGTCCTAGTAGGACTCCCCTCCCTCCTTGGCGGCCAGTTGGGAGGGAGGAATCCTCCTCACGAATCCGTGTCTTGCCCCACAAAGACTCCTTGATCCTTTCTTGGTTTTCAAGCAAACTCCAAGAAATCTACTAGAACCTTCCGGAACATTCCGAAACCTTCTAGAATCCCCATACAAATACTCCGGAACATTTCCTAACTTAGAAAATGATCCCCAATATATGAATCTTATTCTCCGGACAATTCCAGATCTCCTCGTGATGTCCCGGATTCAATCTGAGACTCCGAACAACATTCAGTCTCCAACGCACATTCCATATCTACTTAAAACAACTTCGAACCTTAAGTGTGTCACCCTACGGTTCGTGAATATGCAGACATGATGAAGACACCTCTCCGATCAATAACCATCAGCAGGATCTGGAGATCCATAACGGCTCCCACATACTCAACGATGACTTCATGATCGATAGAACCATTAACATACGAAACCAATTCCCTTTGTCACACGATATTCTACTTATCCGAGGTTTGATCGTCGGTATCTCCATACCTAGTTCTACCTCGTTACTGATAAGTACTCTTTACTCGTTCCATGTTATGTCATCCCTTGTGACCTAGTCACATGCTTGCAAGCTAACTAGATGACATTCCACAGAGAGGGCCCAGAGCATATCTATCCGTCATATGGATGGACAAATCCCAATCTTGGTCTATGCGCTTCAACACGTACTTTCAGAATACCCAATGACACCTTTATAACCACCCAGTTACGAAGCGGTGTTTGATGTCATCAAAGTACCCATCCGGTGATGGTGATTAACATAACCTCATGGTCGAAGGATTAGGTTACTATGCATTTGAAAGCTTATAGCAATACGAACTTAATGACTTGATCTTATGCTACGCTTACTATGGGTGTGTGTCCATCACATCATTCTCCTAATGATATAACCTTGTTATTAATGACATCCAATGTCCATGATCAGGAAACCATGATCATCAATTAATCAACAAGCTAGTTCCATAAGAGGCTTACTAGGGACTCTTTTATGTTTACAAAAACACACATGTATTAGTGTTTCCTTATAATACAATTATAGCATGGGATGTAAACATTCATCATAAACACAAAGATATAATAATAACCATTTTTATTATTGCCTCTTGGGCATATCTCCAACAGTCTCCCACTTGCACTAGAGTCAATAATCTAGATTACATGGTAATATACCTAACACCCATGGTGTTCTGGTGTTGGTCATGCTTTGCTCTAGGGAGAGGTTTAGTCAACGGATCCGCCACATTCAGATCAGTGTGTACTTTGCAAATCTTTATGTCACCATCTCGGACATACTCGCGAATAGCATGGAAACGTAGCTTGATGTGCTTCAGCTTACTATGTGACCTTGGCTCCTGTGCACTAGCTATGACACCTGTGTTGTCACAGTAGATGGCCATCGGGTCCAACGCACTGGGAACCACGCCAAGTTCAGTAATGAACTCCTTCATCCATATGGCTTCTTATGCAGCCTCCGAAGCAGCTATGTATTCCGATTCAGTTGAAGATTTCGCCACAACGCTTTGCTTGGCACTCCTCCAGCTCACTGCAGCACCATTCAAAATAAATATGTATCCAGACTGTGACTTTGAGTCATCCGGATCGGTGTTCCGACTAGCATCAGTGTAACCGTTTACAACAAGCTGTTCATCACCTCCATAAGAAAGAACCATATCCTTAGTCCTATTCAGGTACTTTAGGATATTCTTGACCGCTGTCCAGTGCTCCATTCCAGGATCACTTTGATATATGCTAGTCAAACTAACGATGTGCTATATCCGGTCTTGTACCGCATGGCATACATGATAGAACCTATGGCGAGGCATAGGGAATATTATTCATCTTTTCTCTATCTTCTTGGTAGCGGACTTTGAGTCTTACTCAAGGTCTTACCTGACAACATGGGCACGAACCCTTTCTTGCTCTCTTCCATTCTAAACTTCTTTAGAACTTTGTCTAAGTATGTACTTTGTGAAAGCGCTATTAGGCGTCTTGATCTATCTCTATAAATCTTGATGCCTAGAATATATGCCGCTTCGCCAAGATCCTTCATTGAAAAACTATTATTCAAATAGGTTTTGACGCTATTAAGAAGTTCTATATCATTCCCAATCAACAATATATCATCTACATATAGTACTAGGAATGCTACAGAGCTCCCACTCACTTTCTTGTAAATACAAGCTTCTCCATAAGTTTGTATAAATCCAAAGTTTTTTATTACTTTATCAAAACGTTGATTCCAACTCCGGGATGCTTGCTTCAGTCCATAAATGGAGCGTTGAAGTTTGCATACCTTGTCAGCATCACTAGGATCGACAAAACCCTTGGGTTGTACCATATACAACTCCTCAATGTCACCATTAAGGAATGCCGTTTTGACATCCATCTGCCAAATTTCATAATCGAAATATGCAGCGATTGCTAACAAAATCCTCACAGACTTTAGCTTCGCTACTGGTGAGAAAGTCTCATCGTAGTCAACTCCTTGAATTTGTCGGAACCCTTTTGCGACAAGTCGAGCTTTATAGACGGTAACATTACCATCAGCATCTGTTTTTCTTTTGAAAATCCATTTGTTCTCGACAGCCTTACGGCCATCCGGTAAGTCCACCAAAGTCCATACTTGGTTTTCGTACATGGATCCCATTTGGTTCATGGCTTCTAGCCATTTGTCGGAATCTGGGCTCACCATAGCTTCTTCATACGTCGCAGGGTCATCAGTGTTGTCCACCAACATGACGTTCAAGGCAGAGTCATACCAATCAGGAGTGGTACGAACCCTCGTTGACCTGCGAGGTTCAGTAGTAACTTTGTTCGAAGTTTCATGATCACCATCATTAGCTTCCTCTCCAATTGGTGCAGGTGGCACAAAAACATCTTCCGGTGCTGCGCTACTCTCAACTCCGAGAGAAGGTTCAATAACCTCGTCGAGTTCTACTTTCCTTCCAGTCACTTCCTTCGAGAGAAACTCCTTCTCAAGAAAGGATCCATTCTTGGCAACAAAAACTTTGCCTTCGGATCTATGATAGAAGGTATACCCAATTGTTTCTTTAGGGTATCCTATGAAGACGCATTTCTCCGCTTTGGGTTCAAGCTTATCAGGCTATAACTTCTTTACATACGCTTCGCAACCCCAAACTTTAAGGAACGACAACTTAGGTTTCTTACCAAACCACAATTAAATGCGGTGTCGTTTCAACGGATTTAGATGGTGCCCTATTTAAAGTGAATCGGCTGTCTCTAATGCATAGCCCCAAAAGCGATAGTGGTAAATCTGTAGAGACATCATAGAGAACCATATCTAAGAGAGTTCGATTACGATGTTCGGACACACCATTATGCCGTGGTGTTCGGCGGTGTCAATCTAAATTATTCCACATTTCTTTAAATGCATGCCAAACTCATAACTCAGATATTCACCTCCAGTCGACGCATGAAACTTAATCTTCTTGTTACGATGATTTTCCACTTCACTTTGAAATTCCTTAAACTTCTCGAAAGTTTTGGACTTATGTTTCATAAAGTAGACATAGCCATATCTACTTAAGTCATCCGTGAAAGTGAGAACATAACGATATCCACCATGCGACGCTACACTCATTGGACCGCACACATCGGTATGTATTATTTCCAATAAGTGCGTAGCTCGCTCCATTATTCGAGAATGGAGTCTTAGTCATTTTCCCATTAGACATGCTTCGCATCTTTCAAGTGATTCAAAATCAAGTGATTCAAGAAGTCCATCGAATGGAGTTTCTTCATACGCTTCACTCCAATGTGACCAAGGCAGCGATTGCCACATGTATGTAGAATTATCATTCAATTTTATTCATTTAGCATCTATGTTGTGAACATGTGTATCGCTACTATCGAGATTCAATAAGAATAAACCATTCATCTCAGGTGCATTACCATAAAAGATATTACTCATATAAATCGAACAACCTTTATTCTCAGACTTAAAAGAGTAATCGTCTCGCAATAAACAAGATCCAGATATAATGTTCATGCTTAACGCAGGCACCAAATAACAATTATTTAAATTTAAAACTAATCCCGAAGGTAGATGTAGAGGGAGCGTGCCGATGGCGATCACAACAACCTTGGAGCCATTTCCAACGCGCATCGTCACCTCGTCTCTTGCCAGTCTTCGTTTATTCCAGCTCTGTTTGAGTTACAATTATGAGCAACCGAACCAGTATCAAATACCCAGGCACTACTGCGACTACTAGTAAGATACACATCAATAACATGTATATCGAATATACCTTTCTTCTTGATGTTGCTGTTCTTCAGATCTGCCAGGTACTTGGGGCAGTTACGCTTCCAGTGACTAGCACCCTTGCAGTAGAAGCATTCAGTTTCAGGTTTAGGACCAGCCTTGGGCTTCTTAGCAGGTGTGGCAGCTTTCTTGCCGTCCTTCTTGAAGTTGCCCTTTTTCTTAGGCTTGCCCTGTTTCTTGAAATTGGTGGTCTTATTGACCATCAACACTTGGTGCTCCTTCTTGATCTCCACTTCAGCAGTTTTCAGCATGGACGATAGTTCGTGCAACGTCTTGTTCATGGTGCATATTGTAGTTCATCACAAAGTTCTTATAACTCGGTGGTAGTGATTGGAGGACACGGTGAATCCCTAACTCATTAGGAATCGTTATCCCCAACTCTTGGAGCTTGTTTGCATGCCCAGACATGGTGAGCACGTGCTCGCTAACAGAGCTTCCCTCTTCCATCTTGCAAGTAAAGAACTTTTCGGAGGCCTCATATCTCTCCACGGCCGCCTGAGTCTCAAAAATGAGCTTGAGCTCCTTAATGATCTCGAACGGGTCATGGTGCTCAAAACGCTTCTGGAGCTCCGTTTCTAAACCGTATAGGATGGCACACTGAACTGTGGAGTAATGATTTTTCCGAGTGGCGTAAACATTCTTTACGTCATCGGTGGCATCATCTGCAGGTGGGTCACCTAGCGGTGCTTCGAGCACATAGGTCATCTGACCAGCCCTAAGGACAATCTTCAGACCACGGAGCCAGTCCGTGAAGTTGCTTCCATTGTTCTTAAGCTTTTCTTTCTCTAGGAACGCATTGAAATTGATGGAGAGATTCGCCATAATCTACAACAAATTTGCAAGTAGTTTAGACTAAGTTTATGATACATCGAGTTCAATTTTAATTCTTAAATTAACTAGGTGAACTCCCACTCAAAACAACATCCCTCACATTGTCTTAGTGATTACACGAACCAAGTCCACTACACCAAGTTCGATCTTCACGAGAGAGGATGTAGTTTCATCGGCGAACAATCTTCATGTTCATCATATCACTTATATGACTCGTGCTCTACCTTTCGGTATTCCGTGTGCCGAGACCATGTCTGTACATGCTAGGCTCGTCAAGATTAACCTTAGTTTCCGCATGTGCAAATCTGGCTTGCAGCCGTTGTATGCACACGTAGAATCTATCACACCCGATCATTACGAGATGCTTCGAGACGACGAGTCTTAGCAACGGTGCCAACTAAGGACGAACACTTTATTACTTGAAATTTAGTGAGAGGGATCATATTATAATGCTACCGTCGCGATCTAAGCAATACAAGATGCATAAAGGATTAACATCACAGGCAATTCATAATTAGTGTGATATGATATGGCCCTTTCTTCTTATGCCTTTGATCTCCATCTCCAAAGCACGGACATGATCTCCATCATCACCAGCATTACGTCAAGGTCAGTGACGCTGCTTCATGGTTGTCCATCATCACCAGCAACTATTACAACTACTTGGAACAAAGCTATTACAAGATGAATAGACACGCATGTCTTAACAGAACTAAAGACAACCATTAGGCTCCTGCCGGTTGCCATATTACAACAAGGATCATTGCATACATCAAATATAATCACAATCACATGATGGCCATATCACATCACAAAACCCCTGCAAAAACAAGTTAGACGCCTCTAATTTTCTTTGCATGTTTTACGTGGTTTGGGGCTTTCGAATAAGAACGGATCTTACCTACGAAACTAAACCACAACGTTGATACAAGTGCTATCGAGTGCAAAGTGTAAATTGGATCTATACTATGATGGGAGAGACAGACACCCGCAAAGCCACTTGTGCAAAGCAAGTTACACGTCAAGCGTGGAGCAAGTCTCATGTGCGATGACATGTAAGGTTAGCCCGAGCCGCTTCATCCCACCATACCGCAAGATGCAAACTACACAAAGCAAAAAACGGCACGAGCACCAACGCCCACAAAAACATTGTGTTCTACTCGTGCAATCTACGCATAGACAAGGCTCGATACCACGATGGGTTCGTAGCATGGAAAACAAAAAATTCTACATAAGAACGAACAAAACCCAGATCTAATCTAGATAAAAGCCAAGATCTAATCTATTAGACATGTGCAACGAGATAGATCTGTACTAACCTCGTAGATCCGAAAGCGTTACGAGATTAGATCTCGGGGTTGATGTAGTCACTTGCCGATCTCAAGATCGTGTGGACGATCCTTCCGCGCAGCGTTCTGGAGTGCTTCCGATCGGTCACTGCGTCTTGGTCGAGCGGACCTTCCTCTCCCGTTCCAGAGCAGCAGAGGTAGTAGATCTTCTCCACGGAATCCCAGCAACCGACGGTGTGGTGGTGGTGGAGTAGAGATTTATGAGAGGCCCTAAGCCGGAGCAGAGCGAAGGAGGAGGAGAGAGGCGGCGTCTAGGGTTTGTTATGGGAGAGGTCTAGGGGGTGGCGCCCCCTCCCCTCTATTTAAAGGAGGGAGGCACCATGGGAGGGGGAGTCCTAGTAGGACTCCCCTACCTCCTTGGCCGGCGGATTGGGAGGGGGGAGGAATCCTCCTCCCCCACGAATCCGTGTCTTGCCCCACAAAGACTCCTTGATCCTTTCTTGGTTTTCAAGCAAACTCCAAGAAATCTACTAGAACCTTCCAGAACATTTAGGTTTATAACTAATCCCGACAACATATGGAGAGGCAGCATTCCGACGGCGATCACATCAACTCTTGATCCATTGCCGACCCGCATCGTGACCTCATCCCTTGCTAGTTGTCGCTTGTTCCGAAGCCCCTGAACCGAGTTACATATATTAGCAACCGATCCCGTATCAAATACCCAGGTGCTACTGCGAGTACTAGTAAAGTACACATCAATAACATGTATATCACATATACCTTTGTTTGCCTTGCCGGCCTTCTTGTCCGCCAAATATTTGGGGAAGTTGCGCTTCCAATGGCCAGTCCCCTTGCAATAGTAACACTCGATTATGGACTTAGGGCCATCTCGGGGTTTCTTTTCAGGTGCGGCAACAGATTTGCCGCCCTTCTTTCCCTTCTGCTTGCCTTTCTTGTCCTTATTGAAACCGGTGGTATTATTGATCATCAACACTTGATGTTCTTTCCTAATCTCCACTTCTGCAGTCTTAAGCATTGACAGAAGCTCGGGAAGAGACTTCTTCATGCCCTGCATATTATAGTTCATCACGAAGCTCTTGTAGCTAGGTGGTAGAGATTGGATAACACGATGTATGCCTAAATCAATGGGAATCGTTATTCCCAAGGACACAAACTTATCGGTGTACCCAGACATTTTGAGTATGTGCTCACTAACGGAGCTGTTCTCCTCCATCATGCAGCTAAAGAACTTTTCAGTAGCATTATAACTCTCTACGGCAGCATGGGTATCGAAAATCATTTTCAATTATCCCATGGTATCAAAGGCATTGCCATTTTCAAAATGTTTTCGAAGTTCTGGCTCTAGCCCATACAGTATGCCGCAATGAACTAAGTTGTGGTCCTCCTGACGAGGTATATAGACATTCTTTTCTGATGGGTTCGTAGCATGGAAAACAAAAAATTTCTACCGCAAGAATGAATAAAACCCAGATCTAATCTAGATAAAAGCCAAGATCTAATCTATTAGACATGTGCAACGAGATAGATCTGTACTAACCCTCGTAGATCCGAAAGCGTTACGAGATTAGATCTCGGGGTTGATGTAGTCGATCACTTGCCGATCTCAAGATCGTGTGGACGATCCTTCCGTGCCAGCGTTCGGCAGCTTCATGATCGGTCACACGTGCGGAGTCAAAGTAGACCTTCCTCTCCCCGTTCCAGCGAGCAGCGTAGGTAGTAGATCTTCTCCACGAAATCCCAGCAGCACGACGGTGTGGTGGTGGTGGTGGAGTAGAGATTTCTGAAGGGCTTCGCCTAAGCCGGAGCAGAGCGAAGGAGGAGGAGAGAGGTGGCGGCTAGGGTTTGTTATGGGAGAGGTCTAGGGGGTGGCGCCCCCTCCCCTCTATTTAAAGGAGGGAGGCGCCATGGGAGGGGGAGTCCTAGTAGGACTCCCCTCCCTCCTTGGCCGGCGGATTGGGAGGGGGGGAGGAATCCTCCTCCCCCACGAATCCGTGTCTTGCCCCACAAAGACTCCTTGATCCTTTCTTGGTTTTCAAGCAAACTCCAAGAAATCTACTAGAACCTTCCGAAACATTCCGAAACCTTCTAGAATCCCCATACAAATACTCCGGAACATTTCCTAACTTAGAAAATGATCCCCAATATATGAATCTTATTCTCCGGACAATTCCAGATCTCCTCGTGATGTCCCAGATTCAATCCGAGACTCCGAACAACATTCAGTCTCCAACGCACATTCCATATCTACTTAAAACAACTTCGAACCTTAAGTGTGTCACCCTACGGTTCGTGAATATGCAGACATGATGAAGACACCTCTCCGATCAATAACCATCAGCAGGATCTGGAGATCCATAACGGCTCCCACATACTCAACGATGACTTCGTGATCGATAGAACCATTAACATACAAAACCAATTCCCTTTGTCACACGATATTCTACTTATCCGAGGTTTGATCGTCGGTATCTCCATACCTAGTTCTACCTCGTTACTGATAAGTACTCTTTACTCGTTCCATGTTATGTCATCCCTTGTGACCTAGTCACATGCTTGCAAGCTAACTAGATGACATTCCACAGAGAGGGCCCAGAGCATATCTATCCGTCATATGGATGGACAAATCCCAATCTTGGTCTATGCGCTTCAACACATACTTTCAGAATACCCAATGACACCTTTATAACCACCCAGTTATGAAGCGGTGTTTGATGTCATAAAAGTACCCATACGGTGATGGTGATTAACATAACCTCATGGTCGAAGGATTAGGTTACTATGCATTTGAAAGCTTATAGAAATACGAACTTAATGACTTGATCTTATGCTACGCTTACTATGGGTGTGTGTCCATCACATCATTCTCCTAATGATATAACCTTGTTATTAATGACATCCAATGTCCATGATCAGGAAACCATGATCATCAATTAATCAACAAGCTAGTTCCACAAGAGGCTTACTAGGGACTCTTTTATGTTTACAAAAACACACATGTATTAGTGTTTCCTTATAATACAATTATAGCATGGGATGTAAACATTCATCATAAACACAAAGATATAATAATAACCACTTTTATTATTGCCCCTTGGGCATATCTCCAACATTTTCTTCATCAGGGGCATCAGGAGCTGGTGGGGGGCCTAGCGGCGCCTCTAGCACATATTGCTTTTGTGCAGCAGTGAGGAGAATCCTCAAATTCATAGCCCAGTTGGTGAAGTTGCTACCATTCGCAGCAAGCTTCTCTTTCTCCATGAACACATTGAAATTAAAAGCAGGTGGTGCCATCTACAACAGAATTTGTAAAGTATATTTAGACTAAGTTTATGATAGATTGAGTTCAACTAATCCAAATTACTAATGAACTCCCACTCAAAAACGACATCCCTTGTGTCCTTTTGGGTGATTACATGAACCAAATCCACTACACCAAGTCCGATCATCACGTGAGTCGGTGTAGCTTCAAAGGCAAGCATCTATATGGGCATCATATCAACTATATGACTCATGCTTAACCTTTCGGTCCGTGTTCCGAGGCCATGTCTGTACATGCTAGGCTCGCCAAGTAAGAACCTTAGTATTTGCGTGTGTAAAACTGTCTTACACCCGTTGTATGAAAGCGTAGAGTCGAAAACACCCGATCATCACATGATGCCTCAAAACACGATCCACAAAATGGTGCATACTTAAGGAAGAACACATTTTATCTTGATATTTAAATGAGGGATCATCTTATAATGCTACTAAAAATGCCAAACTAGCAATATAAGATGCTAACATCTAATGTGTGAAGTGAGATGATACGGTCCATGCATTTGATCTCTATCATTTGCATCGTGGTATGATCTCTATCATTCCTTTGTGTGCAAGGCCAAGGTCTATGGAACTTACACGTTAAGTGAGTTGTAAGAGTATCTATCATACATCTACTTACAACAATACCATATCAAGACACTAGCCCAGCAACGATCTAAACTAGACGCCTCTAATTTATCAATTGCAAGTTTTACGTGGCTTAGGGCTTTCGGAGAAAGAACTGGTCTTACCTACGCACATGAACCACAACGAGGATAACCAAGTTATTAGAAACTCGTTGTAAATCAGATATTGACTATAGTAGGAGAGACAAACACCCGCTAGCCACTTATGCAAAACTAGTTGCATGTCAGTCGTGGAACTGGTCTCATGTACGATGACATGTAAGGTTGGTCCGGGCCGCTTCATCCCACTATGCCACCAATATCCAAAATACATAGAAGATGCAATAACATGATCATCATCGCCCACATATAAACATATGTGTACTACCCGTGCAAAGCACCTACGCATAGATCAGGCTCTGATACCACTGTTGGGTCCACAACATAGAAAACAAAAAATTTCCTACGATGAGAACTATACGACAAGATCCATCTACTAGATACAGAGCAACGGGTGGACATACATCCATGGAGAACTTACCCTCGAAGACAACGAATTTTTTTAACGAGTAGGAACTCGTGGTTGATGTAGTCGTACGCTTGCCGATCTCAAGATCATGTGGAAGTCCGAGCGCCGCAAATCAGCAGCACATCCATCCTCGCACACACGTTCAAGCTACCGGACAACCTCCACCTCCTCGCTCTAGCGGATTAGCAGAAGTAGCAACTCCTTCCAGACGCAAGGCCACTAGGAACATGTATCTCGCTAATCCGAGACCATGGGGGAATATCTAGAGGGGGAGAGAGATCCTTCACGAGGAGGTGTGGTTTGTGAGAGGGGAGAGGGGGGCTTTATATAGGAGGAAGGGAGAGACCTCCCCTCCCATAGTCGGCGCATGAGGGGGGGGGGACTCCTCCCCTCCTTCATTCATGTGGTGAACCTCCACTCACATAAACATGGCCTCCACCCAAAATCCCACTCACAAGTATTTAATTTCCACCAAATTGAATGCAACTCTCAATTTAATAAAACTCTTTCATTTTTTTTTCAGAATTTTGTTAATTACTTTAATTAACAAACATTCACATAAAACCCTTGCAACATTTCAATATCACATGCAAAACCACTTTCTGCAATTTCACCCGAAACAATTCCGGTTTCTATCGAAACAATTCATGTTTCTATCGAAACATTTCCTGTGCTTTGCAAACCTTTTGTCTAAAACATATGTGCTCCTAAATGGTGTCCGGCAACCCTTAAGTGTGTCACCCTACGGTTCGCGAATAATGCAGACATGATTGAGACTCCTCTCAGATCAATAATCAGAAGCGGGACCTGGAGATCCATACTGAATCCTGCACATTCAATGATGACTTCTGTGATCGTGAGAACCTTTAACGCTAGTAATTTAATCCCTTTGTCTCATGATATAATACATGTCCAAGATTCGATCATCGGTATCCAAATACCTAGTTTGATCTCGTTACCGACATGCACTCTTTTCTCGTTCCCGTGATATAACATTCTAGTGATCACATCACTTGCTTGCAAGCTATCTTAATGTGATATCACCGAGAGGGCCCAGAGTATATCTATCCATCATCAGGATTGAAAAATTCTACTCTTGATCCATGAGCCTCAACATAACACCTTCATAGCACTGAACCAACCTTTATGGTCACCCTATTACGGTGTGACGTTTGATGTTATCATGATACTTTTCCGGTGTCAGCAATTAACATGATCTCATGGTCTAAGGACTAATACTACTTTGTATGATGTTATAGCAATATAAACATAATGACTTGATCGTAATGCTATACTTTGGATGAATGTTCATCACATCATTTCACAAATGCTGTGACCTTGTTATTAACAACATCCAATGTCCATGATCAGGAAACCTTGATCATCTTGTTAATCAACAAGCTAGTCTATAAGAGAGGCACAACTAGGAACCCTTTTTGTTTATTAAACACACATGTATTGACGTTTCCTATCAATACAATTATAGCATGCAAAATAAACGTCTATCATATACAAGGAATACATAATAACAACTTTATTATTGCCTCTCAGGGCATATTTCCTTCAGGGGTGCCCGTGGGTGGGAATAAACACACCAATAATTCTTTAAGACAATTTTTCTTAGAGGATAAATCTCTCTCTCTCGTTGCCTGTTGCGGTGGTGTGATCCCAGGAAGGACTATACACGCAAGAGGCAACAATGTTGTGGCACGCTGCTGTGCTGCAGTGATTCCGGCCAGGAGATCTACTTCCGCAATCTTGGTAGGGATTAGATATTCGCGAGTCATCTTCTTGCATCGTACATGTTCGATACATCGAGGGTGCTGCCACTTATGTCATCAGACCGTCGTACGTGGACCCTGACAAGGGGTGACTTGCAAGGAGCTTCACGACCTTGAGGTCAGACGAGTACGAATACATCATCCACATTCTTGCATGAGCGTTATACACTTACGGACTACAAGGGTATGTTACCATTGTCTTCTCTCGTTACTGCATTACTTCCTAGATAGATTCTAGCTAGGTGTGTTCCAACATAGTAAACTTTTTGTGTTCTGCCACGAAACCCCTTGAGTGGTATCATAGCCGATCTATGCGTAGTATGCTAGTATGGATAGACACATACTGAATATGGGCATTGATCCTCTAGTTATTACCCTCCCACATGTATTTGTTTATATCGCGACATAGTTTTATGAAGCGGTCCGGACCGACCTTACGCGTAATCTTAGACGAGATTGGTTCCACACTCGACATACGACTTGTACCGTATAAGTACCTAGCGGGTGTCTGTCCCTCTCACAGTAGTTGATATAACACGTACAACGAAGGGCACCGAAAGGGGTGTATTATAGACAACTATTGGATCCATGTTATGGTTGGAAGTTCGTAGGTAGTAACAGTTCTATTGCAAAATCCTAAATAACCATGTAAGACTTTCAACAAATAAAGTATATGCGTCTAACTTTATGTTGCAGGGAGGCTTGTGATGTGATATGGGTATAGTCATGAATAAGATAAGGTAGTTTACTTTTCCTATTACTAAGTTGTATAGTAGTAGTCATCACGATGATGAACGACAAGACCGGTGGTGTCATCGACTTGGCGCCAAATTGGTGGTAAGATGGAGATCATGCCAGAGCACCTGATGGAGATCAATGAGCACGAAGAGAACTGACGAGGGGTAACCTCGGCAATGCCCATGATGATGGACTTCGGGTTTCGTGGAAAAGAGAAGGCTAGGGATTTCGTCGGATGTCAGGGAGAACAATGAAGACAAAGTCGCCTGAATATTGGGGAAACACTCTGTTACAAGTTGTCTACTAGATTTCGGTACCCTCGCTTGGGCTTCTCCCGTCCTATATATAATAGGCCGGGTCTCAAAGCTGTATGTGGATAGGTTTCATACACATGTGATTACAATACCAATATAATGTTGGTTCATGGTTTCTTTCCTAATACAATAAGAAGTTTCCGGCAGTTGCTTCCTTGGGCTTGTATCTGGAATCTCTATAGGCCATAGGCCTTTTACCCAGTGCAGGGTATCGAATAGTGAGCATCCGAGTAATAATACCCATGTCAGCAGCCCCCGAGACTCAAACTGAATCCATAGTTTTCAGGTTGAGTCTCAGAGTTTTCTTTCTTGTTCCTTTTATTCTATTTGATTTTGTTTTTTGTAGGGATTTTGGTACAACGAGTCTGATGCTTCTGACAGATCGGGAATCAGTTAATTGCTCCTAGGCAAAAACAAGGTTGACCTACATCAAACTCAAGTCCCCAGGCTTGAATCCGGAATTTTGTTGCTGGTGTAATCCAGTTCGAGCCGCTGAGGTCTTACTGAATACTGGATTCCAGTTTTCTATTTTTTATGGGGTACCCAACACGTCCGTCGGGATTATGCATCGTATCGTTGATACGGATTTTTACTGGCAGAGCACATTCTTGTGCGATTACCAGGCCACACAGGACGAATCCTGGGGTCTTACCTTTATATCAGAGAATTTTATTATTTTTATGCTATCTCCCGATGGGAGTAATTCCTTTTTGAGGATACACTGATGTAAAACTCAAAAAGTTTTTGCAATTTATCAATGCACTTTATACACAATGGTATTTCTATCGGGTGCGCGTCAGCGCTCCCGATGGGAGTAGTCCCCGAGGCTATGTTCAGATGCCTATATCTGGACATATGCTCATAATTACTGTTTAACTCGATAAAAATCATTAGTCTTTGAAAGCAAAGATTAAGATACAAATAAGTTCTCTTCATATACAAGGCAAAAATCGTCGGTACATTGTTCTTTGAGCGCATGGCTATTTTAGCCTTTTCTCCTGGACATCCTGGCTTTTTAAGCCAAACTGTACTCTTTATCATTTACATTCCATGGATTTGAGTAATTAATTTTTACTCCTGTCTTCTTATCTTGCAGTCAATATGCTACTCCGGGAATAACTTCTGTGACGATGTATGGTCCTTCCCATGGCGATTCTAGTTTCTTGTGGCCATCTTGCTTGAGGCAAAGAACTAGGTCCCCTACTGCGAAGGACCTAGGCTACAATCTTCTGCTATGATAATTTCGCAGGTTTTGCTAGTACATAGTTGCTGTTTAGAGGGCTTCGTCTCGAGCTTAATCAAGTGCATCCACATCATCTTCAAGTTCTTCTCTTGATTCCTCTTCATTATATGCGGCTACTCTTGGTGATTCATGTGATACTTCAATTGGAAGCACGGTTCTGCACCGTGGACCAAAAAGAAAGGTGTCACTTGTGTTGATTTATTTGGAGTTGTACGTAAAATCCATAACACGGATGGTAATTCATCCACCCATGCTCCTTTTGCTCTGTCAAGTGGTGCTAGTAGTCTCTTTTTAAGTCTGGCGGTAACTAGTCCGTTGGCTTTTTCAACTTGTCCATTTGTTTGCGGGTGAGCTACCGAAGCGTAGCTTATTTTGATGCCCATCTCCTGGCAGTACTCCTTGAACTCATTGGAAGTGAAGTTGGTCCCATTATCCGTGATGATGCTGTTTGGTATGCCAAACCGTATTGATTTACAGCCGAAGTTCCATCTTTGGTGGTGACAGGCATTGCTTCAATCCATTTAGTGAATTTGTCGACTGCTACTAGCAGAAAGACGTGTCCTCTTGGCGATGATTTGTGAATTTTTCCCACCATATCGACTCCCCACTGCACAAAAGGCCAAGCCAAGGGTATGGGTTTCAGCTCAGCGGCTGGTGCTCCAGGCTTTGTTGCGAATCATTGGCATGCCTCACATGTTCTGACAATGTCTTTTGCATCATGTACTGTAGTGAGCCAATAAAATCCTGCCCTGAATGCTTTTGCAGCAATTGCTCGGCTACTACATGGTGACCACAGACGCCTTCATGTATAATTTTTCCTTCTTCGGGTGTTAAGCAACGTTGCAACACACCCAAATACTTCTTTTGTATAGTTCTTGTTTAATTATCCTGAAAGCCTTTGATCGTCGGGTGATTCGCCGAGCTTCTATCACATCCTCTAGTAGTTCTCCCTTAACCATATATGCTATATACAGCTGCATCCAAGCTGGTTCAATTAGCATGACCTCTTTGATTTCTTGTTCTTTTTCTTTGATGGTATCTTCTACGTTCTTGGTTTCTGAAGTAGCCCAGACTCTTTTTGCGGATGCTTATTTTTCCCTGTCTTTGGTGCTATGACTTCCGAGACGCTTTTCACTTTGATTGATCGCTCCACTATCTCCTCCCAAAAAACTCCTGGTGGTATTGGTAAACACAATGATCCGATGTTTGCTAGATTGTCAGCTTCCTCATTGCTTGCTCTTCCTATATGTGATACTTCACACCCATCAAATTGAGCCTCCATGATGCCATATAAGTCGCGATAAGCGACCATATTTTCACTGACAGCGTCACATTTGTTCATTGCCTGCTGTGCCACAAGGTTGGAATCTCCGAAGATTTTGAGGCGAGTTGCACCGCAAGCTTTGGCCATTCACATGCCATGCAACATGGCCTCGTATTCCTCTTTGTTATTGGATGCGTTTGGAAAGCTCATCCGAAGAATATATCGCATTTTGTCGCCTTGAGGTGATATTAGTACAACTCCTGCTCCTGCTCCCTCTATTCTTTTTGATCCATCAAAGTACATTGTCCATGTGCTAGAAAGGTCTGGTGGACCCGCACATTGCAATTTCGTCCACTCTGTGATGAAATCTGGCAGAACTTGTGACTTAATTGCTTTGCGCTTTGATGGCTCGTGTATTAACAAGCTCGCTGGGGAACCCCAAGAGGAAGGTATTATGAGCACATCAGCAAGTTTCCCTCAGTTATGAAACCAAGGTTTAATCGAACCAATAGGAGCAAGGAAACACCCCAAAGGTGTTGCTAGCTGAGCCTTGGCAGGGCGCACTACCGGTGCTAGTAGCAACATGGAGACCTGCACAACACAACCACAGAACTTTATCCCCAACTTGCGATGAGATTGTTAATCTCACCGTGTTTTGCTAAAAACAAAGGATTAAACGTATCGAATGAAAAGAAGTAATAGTTTGCAGAAAGTAAACACAAAGCAGTAAACAGTTTGTAGATTGTATGTAAAGAAAAGGACCGGGATCCATAGTTCACTAGAGGTGGCTCTCCTTAAGATAGATAACATGCTGGGTGAACAAATTACAGCGGGGCAATTGACAAACATCGAGAAAGCATACAAGCATATACTAATCATCTTGACTTCTTTGAGATTCGATTGGGCATTACAACATTATACATAGACCTCCATCCAACTGCATCTATGACTAATAATCCACCTTCAGATTATCATCCGAACCCCTCCAGTATTAAGTTGCAGGCAACAGATTATTGCTTTACGAATTGCGTGTAAAGTAAACAATACGATTGTTCTATGAACAAAGGATTGTTGTTTTCTCCCTAGTAGCAACAGCACATCTAGTACCTTAGAGATTTCTGTCACTTCCCCAGATTACCAGAGGCATGAACCCACTATCGAGCATAAATACTAACTCTTGGAGTTGCTAGCATCTACTTGGCCAAGATAGCTACTAACAACGGAATGAAGAGTTTCGCAGCATAGTAAATCAAAATTTTCTACGGAAGCGAACAGAAGGAAAGCCAAGATCTAATCTAGGAGATGCAAACAACGAGAGAGATTGGATTAGATCTTCATACCCTTGAAGATTCGCTGGCGGAGCGTTAAATCGGAACGTGGGTGATGTAGTCGTACTCGCTTCTCCTCCTCGCGATCTTATCCGATCTAGCACCACAAGTGGCGGTGCCTCCGTGAGATGCACACGTGCGGCACCTCGACGTCTCCTCCTTCCTCGGACAAGAAAGTATGGTGGAGAGATAGATTGGATCTACAGCACGACGGCGTGGTGTATATGGTGGAGAATTTCTGCCGCAGGGCTTCGCCTACAAACAGTCGGGAGGGGGAGAGGAAGGGCAGCAGGGCAACTGGGTTTGGAGGAAGGTGTAAGGGGTATGAGAGGGGGCGCACCAGCCCTCTATATATAGAGGGGGGGGGTGCGGCCAGCCCTAGCCTCTCCTCCAAGCCTATATCTAGTTTAAACAATTTAAACTCTCCCTTATCTAGAAATCCTATCTTATCTTATCTCTAGTTTAAACGATTTAAACTTATCTAGGATCGGCTGGGCCCTATGGGGCCTTGTGCCCCTATTGTCGGCCAGGAAACTCCCTCATAGGCCCATGCCCCTCCCGGAAGGTGGGACCAGGTTGGCCCCTTAGGAAGGTTCTAAAGCTTCGATGCAATACCGATTAACGGAACAATTACGAACTCCAAAACTGCTTTGCCTTATATGAATCTTATTCTCGGACCACTCCGGAACCTCTCGTGATGTACCGGATCCAATCGAGACTCTGAACAAAAATTCATAAACCAATTATCCAATCTATCCTAGCGTCGAGACACGTTAAGTGTGTGACCCTGCGGGTTCGAGAATATGCAGACATGATCTTCTATCAATAATCAACAGCGGGGTCTGGGCACCCATATTGACTCCACATTCATCGATGATCATATCGGATGAACCACGATGCCGATTCAATCAATCCCATATATATATTCCGTTTGTCTCGCGATATTTTACTTGCGAGATTCGATCGTCGGTATCGTCATACCTAGTTCAATCTCGTTCACAGCAAGTACTTTACTCGTTCCGTAATCCGATATCACTTTGTGATTAACTCCTTAACCACTTGCTTGCTAGCGGTGTTGATATCGATTAAAGTGGGCCGATGTATATCTCTCCGACTTTGGAGGTAAAAATACCATCTATATACATACAACCCATCAGATACTTTACGATTACCTTAGTGACACCTTTATGATCACCCTCTCATAGGATGACTTTTGATGACCTCAAAGCTTTCTTCCGATACAGGGAGTTGCATTATCTCATGGTCTAAGGAATACAATATTTGACATGAGAAAAGCTTCATAAAGAGCGAACACGATGAAACGATCTAATAGCTTTGCTTAGTTTGGTCATCCACCATATCATTCTCCCAATGATATGATCTCATTATCAATTGACAACTCATGTCTATGGTTAGAAACCTTAACCATCATTGATCAATGAGCTAGTCCATAGAGGCGATACTAGGGACACGGTGTTGTTCACAAACCACACAAGTATTAATGTTTCCGCTTAATACAATTCTAGCATGGAATATAAACTTTATCATGAACAAGAATTATAATAATAACATCTTTATTATTGCCTCTAGGGCATAATTCCAACAGTCTCCCACTTGCACTAGAGTCAATAATCTAGTTTACATTTGGCAACAATCTCACACCCATGGCAATCGAGGTGCTGATCATATTTACCGTGGAAGAGGTTTAGTCAATGGATCTGCGACATTCAGATCTGTATGTACTTTGCTGATCTTCAGATCTCCATCTAATATATAATCTCGGATTATATAAAACTTGAGTTGATATGCTTGGTCTTTGGATGATATCTTGGTTCCTTAGCGAGTGCTATGGGCGCGGTGTTGTCACACAATATCTCCAGTGGGTCCAATGCACTTGGAACCACGCCAAGCTCGATGATGAAGTTCTGATCCAAACTCCTTCACTTGGCGCTTAAGCAGCCATGTATTCCGCTTCTCTTGTAGATCCCGCGATCACGCTTTGCTTGCAGCTTCTCGACTCCAGCTCCTCCATTCAAAATATACACGTATCACATAGATTTAGAATCATCCTTGTTGGTGTCGAAACTAGCATCGGCGTAACCTTTTCTGACGAGCTGTTCATCACCCCATAGACTAAGAACATTTCTTTAGTCCTATTTAGGTACCTTAGGATGTTCTTCATGGCTGTCGATGTTCCACTCTGGATCACTTTGATATCTGCTCGTCAAACTAAGAGCATTGGACACATCCGGTCTAGTACACATGGCATACATGATGGAACCTATGGCGAGGCATAAGGCACTTTGCTCATAGCTTCCCTATCATTTACCGTGGCTGGACCTGAGCCTTGCTCAATATCTTACACGACAACATAGGCCTTGAACCTTTCAATGCCTTATCCATTCTGAACCTTTTCAGAACTTTGTCTAGGTATGTACTCTGGCTTAAAGCTATCAGGCGTCTTTGTCTATCTCTATAGATTTTGATGCCCAATATATAAGCAGCTTCACCTAGGTCTTTCATTGAAAAACACTTGTTCAAATAACTCTTCACATCGTTAAGCATGTTGATGTCATTTCCAATAATCAATATGTCATCCACATATAGTACCAGAAACGTCACCGAGCTCCCACTCACTTTCTTGTAGATGAAGCTTCGTAGCAATTTGGAACAAATCCAAAGCTCTTGATCACTTGATCAAAATGAAGGTTCCAACTCCGAGACGCTTGCTTCAGTCCATAAATGGAACGCTGAAGTTTGCATACTTTATTAGCATCCTTAGGATCGACAAAACCTTTGGGTTGCATCATATACAAATCCTCATCAATGTTGCCATTGAGGAAAGCAGTCTTGACATCCATTTGCCATATTTCATAATCATGAAACGCAGCAATTGCTAATAAAATCCGAATGGACTTAAACATCGCTACGGGAGAGAAAGTCTCATCGTAGTCAACACCTTGAACTTGTCGAAAACCTTTCGCAACAAGCCGTTCTTTATAGACGGTAACATTACCATCCGCGTCCATTTTCTTCTTGAAGATCCATTTGCACTCAACGGCCTTTCGGTCGCTAGGAGGGTCCACCAAAGTCCTTACTTGGTTTTCGCTCATGGATCCCAATTCGGATTTCATGGCTTCTAGCCATTTCTCAGAGTCTGGGCTCATCATCGCTTCCTCATAGTTCGTAGGTTCACTGTCTTCTACTAACAAGACAGTCAAGATAGGGTTGCCGTACCACTCAGGAGGGGCACGCGACCTTGTCGACCTGCGACGTTCAGTAGCAGCATCGTCCGAAGCTTCATGATCCTTGTCATTAGCTTCCTCTATCGTTGGTGCAGGCGGCACTAGAACAATTTCAGGTGCTGCGCTACTCTCCAATTCAAGAGAAGGTTCAATAACCTCGTCTAGCTCTACTTTCCTCCCACTCACTTCTTTCGAGAGAAACTCCTTCTCAAGAAAGGAACCGTTCTTTGCGACAAACACTTTGCCTTCAGTTCTGTGATAGAAGGTATACCCAATAGTTTCCTTAGGGTATCCTATGAAGACGCATTTCTCTGCTTTGGGTTCGAGCTTGTCCGGCATCAACTTATTGACGTAAGCTTCGCATCCCCAAACTTTAAGAAACGACAACTTAGGTTTAGCACCAAACCACAGTTCATACGGTGTCGTCTCAACGGATTTAGATGGAGCCCTATTTAAAGTGAATGCAGTGGTTTATAATGCATAACCCCAAAATGATAACGGCAAATCAGTAAGAGACATCATTGATCGGACCATATCTAATAAGGTTCGATTCGGCTCGACACACCATTGCTTGTGGTGTTCCGGTGGCGTGAGTTGTGAAACGATTCCACTTGCTTTGAGATGCGTGAGAAAATCATAACTCAAATATTCGCCCCCACGATCGGATCGTAGAAACTTAATCTTTCTGTTACGATGGTTCTCTACTTCATTCTGAAATTCCTTGAACTTTTCAAACGTTTCAGATTTATGTTTCATTAAATAGATATACCCATATCTACTTAAGTCATCGGTAAAAGTGAGAAAATAGCGATATCCACAGCGTCCGAAACACTCATCGGTCCGCATACATCGGTATGTATGATTTCCAACAAGTCCGTTGTTCGCTCCATCATACCAGGAGAACGGGATTTTGATCATCTTGCCCATGAGGCATGGTTCGCATGTGTCAAATGATTCAAAATCAAGAGACTCCAAAAGTCCATCAGAATGGAGTTTCTTCATGCGCTTTACACCAATATGACCTAGACGACAGTGCCACAAATAAGTAGTATTATCACTATCTACTTTGCATCTCTTAGCCTCAATGTTATGGATGTGTGTTTCATCCCTTTCGAGATTTAGAAGAAATAAACCATTCACAAGGGGTGCATGACCATAAAAGATGTTACTCATATAAATAGAACAACCATTATTCTCCGATTTAAATGAATAACCGTCTTGCAATAAACACGATCCAGAAATAATGTTCATGCTCAACGCAGGCACATAATAACATTTATTAAGGTTTAAAACTAATCCCGAAGGTAAAACTAAGGAGAGCGTGCTGACGGCCATCACATCAACTCTTGATCCGTTGCCAACGCGCATCGTCACCTCATCCCTCGCAAGCCGCCGTCTATTCCGTAGCTCCTGTTTCGAGTTACAAATATTAGCAACTGAACCAGTATCAAATACCCAGGCACTACAACGAGGGCTAGTAAGGAAAACATCAATAACATGTATATCAAATATACCTTTGATGGTGCCAGCCTTCTTGTCCGCTAAGTACTTCGGACAGTTGCGCTTCCAGTGACCCTTGTCCTTGCAATAGAAGCACTTAGTGTCCGGCTTGGGACCAGACTTGAGCTTCTTCTCAGCAGGGGCAACGCGCTTGCCGCCGCCTTTCTTGAAGGGCTTCTTTGCACCTTTACCTTTCTTGAAGGAGGTCTTGTTGACCATCAACACATGATTATCCTTCTTGATGTCCACCTCCGCAGCCTTCAGCTTTGCGAAGAGCTCGGTGATCGTATCAGTGGAACCAATCTGATTATGAGTCACTACAAAACTTTTGTAGCTGGGAGGGAGTGATTGCAGAACCCTGTCAATCTTGAGCTCCTCTGGAATCTTGCAGTCCAGTTGCTCAAGGCGTTGAGTGTAGCCCGACATCTTAATGGCGTGCTCACTAACGGAACTCCCTTCCTCCATCTTGCAGTTAAAGAACTTCTCAGAGATCTCATATCTCTCGAAGCGGGCTGAGTCTCAAACATGGTTTTCAGCTCCTCGAGAATCTCAAAGGGCCGGGATAGTTTTCAAACGATTTTGAAGGTCCGATTCCATAGCAAACAACATGGTGCTCTTAATCACACCATAATCATCTTTGCGCGACTGATAGACAGCTTTCTCATCAGCTGGCACAGTTGCAGCAGGGGGGTTACCTAACGCTTTCTCAAGGACATAGTCCTTTTGACCGCCAGAGAGAATGATTCTCAGATTGCGGAACCAGTTGGTGAAGTTAGACCCATTGTTCTTAAGCTTTTCTTTCTCAGCAAAAACGTTGAAGTTGAAGTTGGACTTAGCCATGTGATCTACAGTATTTGCAAGTACAATTTAGACTATGTTCATGATAAATAGTTCAACTTAATCAAATTACTAGATGAACTCCCACTAAATTCAACATCCCTCAAGTTGTTTAGTGAACACGATCCAAATTCACCACACCTAATCCGATCATCACGAGAAGAGATGTGGTTTCAATGGTGGACAACGAAGTGTCGATCATATCATTCATATGACTCATGCTTAACCTTTCGGTTCTTGTGTTCCGAGGCCATGTCTGTACATGCTAGGCTCGTCAAGTTAGACCCAAGTATTTCGCGTGCAGTAAAACTGGCTTGCACCCGTTGTATGTGAGCGAGAGTCTATAGCACCCGATCATCACGTGATGCTTGGACATGACGAACTTTCGCAGCGGTGCATACTTGGGGAGAACAGTTTTATCTTGATCTTTAAGTGAGGAATCATCTTATAATGCTACCGTCATGATCTAAGCATAATAAGATACATAAAAGGATAAACATCACATGCATATAACTTTATGTGACATGGTATAGCCAATCTTCGCAATGATCTCCATCTTGTGCTCCGCATGATCTCCATCACTCCACCATGATTGCCTCCACCACGAATAGCAACTACAACTATTGCTAACTACTTAGCGATAAAGTAAAGCTATTACATGGCGTATAAGAAGTTGACTTGCAGGTCATATACAATTATAAAGACAACCATATGGCTCCTGCCGGTTGTGTACTCATCGACATGAAAGTCGTGAAACATTACAAAACATGATCATCGCATACATTATACACATCACATCTTGGGCCATACCATATCACAGAAAACACTCCCTGCAAAAACAAGTTAGACGCCTCTACTTTGTTGTTGCATGTTTTACGTGGCTTATGGGAGTAGATGCTAAGAATGATTCTTACCTACGGAAAGCCACAACGGTGATATTATGGTTGCCAAACTCTGGTGTTAATCCCATGGCAACTATAGTGAGAGAAACTGACATCCACCAGCCGCATGTGTGGTACAAGCCACACGTCAAGTGCGGAGCCGGTCTCGCGAACGACGTCGCGTAAGGTTGGCCTGAACCGCTTCAATCTCACTATCCCGCGCCATAAGAAGAACACAAACAAGAGGCTTGCAACAGAAAACATCAACTCCCGCAACAACCATGTTGCGTTCTACTCGTGAAACACATCTACGCATAGATCTAGCTCTGATACCACTGAAGAGTTTCGCAGCATAGTAAATCAAAATTTTCTACGGAAGCGAACAGAAGGAAAGCCAAGATCTAATCTAGGAGATGCAAACAACAAGAGAGATTGGATTAGATCTTCATACCCTTGAAGATTCGCACAGCGGAACGTTCGTCGGAATGTGGGTGATGTAGTCGTACTCGCTTCTCCTCCTCGCGATCCGATCCGATCTAGCACCACAAGTGGCGGTGCCTCCGTGAGATGCACACGTGCGGCACCTCGACGTCTCCTCCTTCCTCGTACCAGCAAGTATGGTGGAGAGATAGATTGGATCTACAGCACGACGGCGTGGTGTATATGGTGGAGAATTTCTGCCGCAGGGCTTCACCTACAAATAGTCGGGAGGGGGAGAGGAAGGGCAGCAGGGCAACTGGGTTTGGAGGAAGGTGTAAGGGGTATGAGAGGGGGCGCACCAGCCCTCTATATATAGAGGGGGGGTGCGGCCAGCCCTAGCCTCTCCTCCAAGCCTATCTCTAGTTTAAACAATTTAAACTCTCCCTTATCTAGAAATCCTATCTTATCTTATCTCTAGTTTAAACGATTTAAACTTATCTAGGATCGGCTGGGCCCTATGGGGCCTTGTGCCCCTGGCCCAATGCGGCCAGGACACTCCCTCATAGGCCCATGCCCCCTCCCGGAAGGTGGGACCACGTTGGCCCCCTTCCGGAAGGTTCTAGAAGCTTCCGGTACAATACCGATTAACCCGGAACAATTCCGAACTCCAAAAACTGCACTGCCTTATATGAATCTTATTCTCCGGACCACTCCGAACCTCTCGTGATGTCCCGGATCCCATCCGAGACTCGAACAAAAATTCATAAACCAATTATCCAATCTATCCTAGCCAAGACACGTTATGTGTGACCTGCTTGGTTCGAGAATATGCAGACATGATCTTCTATCAATAATCAACAGCGGGTGCAGGCACCCATATTGACTCCCACACATTCATCGATGATCATATCGGATGAACCACGATGCTAGGATTCAATCAATCCCATATATATATTCCCTTCGTCTCGCGATATTTTACTTGCCCGAGATTCGATCGTCGGTATCGTCATACCTAGTTCAATCTCGTTCACAGCAAGTACTTTACTCGTTCCGTAATCCGATATCACTTTGTGATTAACTCCTTAACCACATGCTTGCAAGCGGTGTTGATATCGATTACCGAGTGGGCCCAAGTATCTCTCCGACTTGGGAGGGACAAATCCCATCTCGATACATACAACCCAACAGATACTTTCCGATCACCTGAGAGACACCTTTATGATCACCCTCTCATAGGATGACGTTTGATGACCTCAAAGCTTTCTTCCGATACCAGGGAGTTGCATTATCTCATGGTCTAAGGAATACAATATTTGACATGAGAAAAGCTTCGCAAAGACGAACACGATGAAATGATCTAATAGCTTTGCTTAGTTTGGGTCTGTCCACCATATCATTCTCCCAATGATATGATCTCATTATCAATTAACAACTCATGTCTATGGTTAGGAAACCTTAACCATCATTGATCAATGAGCTAGTCCATAGAGGCGTACTAGGGACACGGTGTTGTTCACAAACCACACAAGTATTAATGTTTCCGCTTAATACAATTCTAGCATGGAATATAAACTTTATCATGAACAAGAATTATAATAATAACATCTTTATTATTGCCTCTAGGGCATAATTCCAACACGGAAAGCATGCAAGATCACAAATAACAAAGACATGATAGAATCAATAATCAATCTGAAATAGCATCTCTATATCCATCGGAGCCCAGCAAACACAACATGTAGAATTACAAATAGATGATCTTGATCATGAACAGAGCTCACAAGATCTAAACATGAAAGCACAAAGGAGGAGAACCAGCCATCTAGCTACTACATGGATCTGTAGTCCAAGGATGAACTACTCACGCATCACACCGGAGGCTTGCATGGTGATGAAGAAGGCCTCTAGGGTGAATTCCCCTCTCCGGCAGGGTGCCGGGAAGAGCTTCAAATCCCTGCTGATCTAGGGATGGAGATGACAGCGGCTACAAACTCTTTCGTGGATTTTTGATCGGGTACTTAGGGTTTTCGTCCCAAGGGCATCTTATAGGCGGAAGGAGAGGCCAAGAGGGTGCCTGGGCTGGCCACACCACCCCCTGGCGCGACCAGGACTGGCCCCTGTAGCCAGGTGGTGTGGTGGCCCCCTGGCTCCTTTCCGTCTCATATTCTGGCATCTGATGACTTCCGGAAAAATAGGCACTTTGGCTTTTGTCCCGTCCAATTCCGAGAATATTCATTTTCTGACTTTCCTGGAACCAAAAACAGCAGAAAACAGGCAGCTGGCACTTAGGCTCTTGTTAATAGGTTAGTCCAAGAAATCATATGAAAAGTACTCCAAAGTGTGGACAAAACACAAGAAAGTGGATAAAACCAAGCATGGAACATCAAAAATTATAGATACATTTGCAATGTATCACGCTTCTCATAAGTGATATCTCGAGGGGATAATTCGATGCCCCATAGAGAAACAAGCCCAGTTACTTCTGGATTGTTGAGGATGCTTGACAAAGGTGCCTCGTTGACCACTACTATCGAGTGCTTCGAAAAATAATGACGTAGCTTTCGCGCTGTCATAAATACTTCGTATGCTAGTTTCTGATAGTGTGGGTACCTTTGCTTAGATGGCAATAAAACCTCTCTCAGGAAGTATACTGACCTCTGCACACCGTGCGTCTTTCCTTCTTCGGGTCATTCTATGACCAGGACTGTGCTGACCACCTGATGTGTTGCAGCAATATAAAGGAGTAAAGGTTCTTTCTATTTTGGCGACATGACGACAGGGGATGTCGAAAGTGTCCTTTTAAGATCTTCAAAGGCGTGTTGAGCTTCTTCCATCCACTCGAATTTTTCTGATTTTCTCATGAGGGCGAAGAATGGCAGCGCTTTTTCTCCTAATCTTGCAATAAAACGACTCAACGCCGCCACTCATCCCGCCAATTGCTATACACCAGGCAGATTTGTTGGTTTCTTCATTGTGAGGATAGCTTGTATTTCTTCGGGGTTAGCCTCGATCCCTCTGGCTGATACCAAATATCCGAGGAGCTGTCCTACTGGAACTTCAAAGGAACACTTCTTTAGGTTCAGTTTAATGTTAAACTTGTCGAGCTTTCTGAATGTTTCCTCTAATTCCTTGATCAGCGCCGATCCTTGACCTGTGGTAACTATGACATCATCAATATATACTTGCACATTCGTACCTATTTGGCTTCTGAGGCACTTCTGCATCATCCGCTGATATGTTGCTCCGGCGTTCTTGAGGCTAAAAGGCATTGTTGTGTAGCAGAAAATGCTGTAAGGCGATGAACGCCGTTTTTTCCTGGTCTTCCTCCTTCATCCTGATCTGGTGGTATCCCGAATAAGCATCCAAGAAAGAAAGACGTTCGTGTCTCGCAGTTGCATCGATGATTTGGTCGATTCGCGGCAATGGGAAGTGATCTTTTGGGCAATGTTTGTTTAGTGAAGTAAAGTCGATGCACATCTGAAGTTTCGTAGTGTTTTTATTCCGAACACATACCGAGTTTACAAGTGCGGTGATCGAGCATACCACTGCATGATGTAGTACACTATAGTCGTTGACATAACACCAATGAAACATCGTTCACTAGTATTAAATCCCTTAGAGTGGTACAACAGAAACACAGCAGGTCCAAGACATGACTATAGATTACAACTCGACTCTTTACAAAAGATCCAGAGAACACTCTAGGTTAAAGAGAGAGAAAGAAACTTCTTACAAAGAAGAACCAGAAATAATAACTCAGAACTATCTGTCTAAAAGGACTAATAACTAAACTATTTGGCTTGCAATTGCTACTAATGCAATGCTCTATAGAAGTAGGATTTATGGCTAGAGTATCTACTCTTATCTAAACAGACACTTTATCTTCACTTCAACTGATATATATGTTGACGTCATAGACTTTATTGAAGAACTTGAGCTACCGATGATGGTTTCTTGAGCAGAAATTGATGTTGACGTCGTCTTCAACGGCTTAAAACCTACCAAGGGTTAAGAAGGTACGGTTGAGTACGAGCGTACTCAGCAAGTTCACTAAAAAGGAGTGTATGATGCACTATCTCTATAGCCATAGACCATAGGTCATATGCAATGCAGGTTTTTGTAAACATTTCTTCAAAGATTTGTTTTATTCTGAAAACTATGTCCGATAGCCTTCACAGGTTGACCAGAACCTTTGTGGGGTTCCTTTCCTGCCGCGTTCGTAGCTCCTTCCTGAAACAGGGAGTAACATGTCACAATTCTTACACTCTACAGAGGTGCGTCACTTTTCCCACAAGTGACCTTAAGCTTTGTTACACAGCTGGGAGTATGTCCTCGTTCAAACTTCCATGGTTTGAGGCCCAACTTAAGATCCAAGCCAATCGTTGCCCTCTCCGCGACCACATATGTCTACACGATCCTCCAGGGCTGACTACACCTCCGTTAAGCCCCCTTTTTGGGCAAGCTATAACCCTGGTGAGTTCCCGAAGACTCTATGAGCTAGTGATGCCCCTGGCAAGCTCCATAAAGGTCCGACTATACCTCCGGCAGCCACTCATAGATAATCTAGATACCAAAATCATGGGGCCTAAGGGTGCCCACCCATATGCTGGATCCACACAAGGAATCACAGCGTCACGATAAGGTCATCTTGCCTCCATATGAAAGGAAGAAGATACATCTGACTTCTCTGTCCCATTCCAAATCTCATGGTTAACGCGTAATATACGACGCTAGAATCACTAGCGACATTGGTTGTTAAGTCCTATATATTATGTTCCTTTACCATCGGAGCTGTATCAATAGATTATTATATTATTATGAAAATAGTATTTTCTGTCCTTTTTGAAATGCAGGTGATGACAACATTTGAGTTACAAGCATTTGATAGAAAATAATCAAAGGACATGAGCAAGTTGTGAACTTGCCTTTTGTGATTGCAAGATTATGCACTCACGGTCTTCAAGACAATAGAAGATCCAAATTTTGTAAACAACATTATTGGTCCGGTAAGGACTAATGTTTAAAGAAGCAAGATGCAACGATGCATAAGTAATGTAATGCAATTTGATAACCGCGAAACCCTAGACTAATCATATCTAGTCTAGGGTTTGGAGTTTGTGATGAGTTCTTTGGAATGTGTTGCACTTTTATACCAGCTTCACACTTGTGCTTTTTATTAAGGCTTGTGAGAGTGTGTGAAATAATATGTACATACAACAAGTAATATGCAATATTAAAGCACTTAAATGAATCATGGTATCTAGAATATTTCTTAAACAAGATTAAGAATCAATTTGAGCTTTTAAAGAAGTGTTCAAGGATTACTTTCATGTCCCTTAAGAGAATAACTTTTAAATAAAATATTACTTTACAAAGTAAAAATTATTTAAACTTAAGGCTAACACTTTAAGGTTTTCTTATTAGCTAAGATTATTAAAGAGGAAAACATTACTACATTAAACAATCATAGCATAAGTGGTGGAGATTTACATGTTTTGAACAAGGCACCACATTGTAGATGGTTGACTTCTTAACATTCCACAAAGTTATAATTTAAGTGTTATTACTTGAATGAGGTGGTGTTTTATTAAGGTTATGCTTAACAAGTACCAAATAGACACTACTTTAATTACTTGAGAACCTGATTTAAATTTAGGTAGCCTTCTAGACTAGTAAAGGGATTAGTAAATATGAGCTTGATGGTTTTATAAGTGTTTAGAATTCATTTAATAAATAATATATTATTCTTATTTATTTTATAATTGATAAAATACTTTTGGAGAGTAAAACTTACTTAATTTTAAATGGTAGTTTTGTAAGTATAACTTAAAATGATTAGAATTATGTTAACTTCAATTAAACATTATTTGAACTTGTTATGACATTTTTAGACTCTAAACAAATAATGCTAAAGGTAATAGTAAGTATTTATACATTTTTAATGAATTAAACTAAAAGAAAAGAGTTATAATAAGATTTATTACACCTTTATCTTTTATTTTACTTCAAAAGTGAGAGTTGACATTTTTAATGTGTAGAATTTATTTTTGTGATCATTTTGGTATATTATAAGTATTTTTGTGATTTTTAAATAATAAGATATGATTTTTATAAGTTTAATCACTTTATTAAACTAAATAAATAATAAATATTAGTTAAATGACACAAAAATAGTTGAAACAAGTTTTTAAATGTAGATTTTGTTTTTATAAGAATTTTGGTATATTATTTATATTTTTCTCATTTACCAATATTAAAATGTGAATTTTCAAAGTATTATTACTTATAAAATGTTTATTAAATAATAATTATTTAAATAGTTAACACAATAATATTTTATAATAAAGTTGAATTATAGATTTTATTTTTCTAAGCCTTTTGATACATAATACATATTTTTCTAATTATAAAACAAAAGATATTCAATTTCTAAGATTTAATCATTTTCTAGAATTAAAAATAAATATTAAATTAACTAAATGTGTTTATGAGGCAATGCTGATGTCAACATGTGGTGGAATGGTTTTTGTCACCGGGGCTATTCTTAGCCAGCGTGGCTGATAGATGGGCCCCAAGCCACCTCAGCTGCCACGCAGGCAGGGGATGGACCCAGCCTGGTTTTGGCTGGTCTGACCCTCACGCTGACGTCGTAATGACGCAGGCGTGACGTCACATCGGCACTAATGGTGCAGATCGACGACGGCCACGTCGCAGGGGATCACGCAGAGCCTAAGCAAACGGCGTGTTGGAAAGGGAACGCTGATGACCCACAAGTATAGGGGGTGTATTGTAGTATTTTTGATAAGTAAGAGTGTCGAACCCAACGAGGAGCAGAAGGTGCTGGCTAGTGGTATGGATCAGGAATTCTCTGCAAATACTTAGCAAACGGATTTTTAGGGGTTTTTGATAATGCAAGTAAATAAAGTACGAGTAAATAAAAGACAATAAGAATAAATGCAGCAAGTGGCCCAATCCTTTATTTAGCAAAGCATAAGCCGGTTGTATTACTTAAGATGTCTAAACGTTCTTGAGGACACATGGGAATTCTGTCAAGTGCTTTCGCTTCATATAGTTGATTAATCTTCTTTAGCTTGCTAAGTGTTGTGTGGGTGAACCTGTGCTAATGTACCGACCTTCCTAGGACTAATACATACTTGTGATTATACCCCTTGCAAACATCCGTAAGTACAAGAAAGTAATTAAGGTAGAAACCTAACCACAGCTTTAAACTCTAAGACCCTGACGTCCATTGTGCAATGGTTTCCTAACGGGGGTTCAGGTTTCTGTCACTCCGGCAACCCCTACGATTCGTAGACAAATACACAATGCATTCCCCTAGGCCCATATAGGTGAAGTGTCATGTAGTCGACGTTCACAAGACACCACTAGAAGAAGTACACCACAACTTAAATATCAAACTATTGAATCTTTCTCAACACAACTCCACTACTAATAACATGACTTCTCCCATGTCCCCAATAACAAAACGAACTAATCACAAGACATCATATGGATCATGATCAGAGATGTAATATTGATGTATAACAATCTGAACATAAACAATAATTCAATGGTTCACTCAATAGCATCAACTACAAAGACGAATCAACACCGAGAAAGTTTCCCCTAAGAACTATGCAAGATTCAACCCAATTATTACAGCAATATGGAGATGTTGATGAGGGTGCTGATGGTGATGATGGTGGTGGTGATGATGATGATCCCGATGAAGTCCAGCTTGATGGTGCTATTGATGGCGACGATCTTCCCTCTCCGGGAAGGAATTCCCCCGGCAGAAATCTGTCTACCGGAGAGATCTTTCTCTCTCGATGTTTTCCTCCCTGCAGAGGCAGCAGAATCTTTATGTGGTTGCTCCTCGAGTATTGGGGTTTTGGGAGGATTATATATGCCAGAGGGGAGAGATGGAGGTAGGCCAGGGCGGCCACACCACCTGGTGGCGTGGCCTAGGCTAGACTGCGCCAGGGGGTGGTGTGGGCCCCCTGTGGCCCATCTCCACTCCTCCTTCTGGCAGCCTTCGTCTTCTAGAAAAAATAGGATTTTCCATATATTTTCCTGGATTTTTTGATCTTCTCGAATTTTGCCTCCAAACAACACCTTTTCCATCAGAATCCTAATTGTAGCGGTCCATGCTCCAAAAGTCATCAACCATGCAAAAATAGATAAAATAACATAAGTATCATCCCTTAATATGAAATATATCAATGAATAACAGTGAATTATGATATAGAATAGTGATGCAAAATGGATGTATCAAACGCTAGGGCGAGTCTAGTGATGGTTACGCAGCTGATTTTAGGTAATCAGAGCTTGGACGACAGCGAGGCCAAACAGCGACGGTGTCAGATGCCCGTGGCGAAAACGACTGAGAAGAAATGGGAGATGATGGAGAGGTGCGCGAGCACCGGTAGCTCACCGGGATTCCAGTGAAGCGGTTGGCGATGCAAAATCATGGCCGGAATCGAGGTGAACGGTGGCGGCCGGACTTGGGAAGAAGCGGTTGTGGCGTCGATTGGAAGCTCCCCTTACCGATTCCTTCTGTAGGGAGAACAAGAGGAACATGGGGGTGCTCGGGGTGGATGCGGATCATGCTGGGGCGGCCCCCAATGGCGACGGCGGTTGACTCTGGCCAGTTAGGGTTTCGGCCCCGAGAGAGAATCAAGAGAGAGGGGTTGTTTGGGAGGGAAAGAAGATAAGGATGAACGAGAGACGTTAGGGAAGGGTCTTATCCACCTCTGGGACGGCGACGGGCATCTTGTCACATGGCTGACGATGGCGGCGGCATCGAGCGGCGACGGTGATTCCAGCGAGCAGCTTGTGACGAGGAGGAAGAGAACAATGAAGCGGTATTTGGGCCGTTGTCGGGCCGTAGCGGAGCGAGCGAATTATTCTTGGGGCTGCACGTGAGCGGCAGTTAACACAAGGGCGACCTGGGCCGTGGGCCGATTCTGGAATCTGCTGATTCCCTTCATTTTTCTCTATTTCGGTTTTCTGTTTTTATAAAACATTTCAAAGTTGAATTTCTTTAAGGTTTTAAATATCCAGAATTTTGTAAGACATGGATATTATGATAGAGGTTAATTATAACCAATTTCTCTACATTTCTTGTTGTGTATACAAAATTTGTTATTATATGCAAGGTTCTTTTATTTAATAAAGTAAATATAACTTAGGATTTTAGGGTTTACTTCCTATAAGAAAATCTTATAGAAATGATTTGTGTGACCACTAAAAGAATGTATTAGTAGTGGTTTAAGAGGCTAATGATTTATGATGGTGAGTGATAGTCATGGAATATATGTTTATTTAACCTCTTTTAATAACCATATTAGATGTTGGTTTAAATCCTAGGTTTATAATATGGTAATTTGAATCCCAGGGTTCTCCCTATTAGGTGTTTTCACCAAATCCAATTCTACTTGATTTATAGAGTTTAGAATTACCATAGACAACCTTGGTGAAGTCAAGAAGCACGAATACCAATAATTAATGTAATTGCTCATTTCCAAATAATTGCCCTGAATTTTAGGAAGGTTGTAACAGACTCATATTCTATTATGAATATGTATTAAGATCACTGTTCAAGGACATTACTTCTAAATCTATGATTAAGATTGATATCTCCTCTTTGAGTGAGATATTGGAATTACTTCTCTGAGTAATATGTTATTCCATGAATCTAAGTTCCTATTAAGGTTCAAGACAATCAGATGAACAAGGACTCCATCTATAAACACTCAGCTAGTTCTCTAATTATCTCTTGGAAGCTTTGATTGTCCAAGAGGTATTGTTCAATGGTTACCTAGGAATAGGAAATAGTTTCACTATCCATTTGATTCTAGGGTTTTGAATAATGAAGTAGACATGGGTCTTGTCATGGCTGCATAGGATCTTGGTTAAGGCTTCTAAAGAATCCTTACCTCAATACCTCACTAAGGTTATCTTTAGATAAGGAATTCCTTTCCTAAATATACTATATAAACCTCTCTTATCTTATTCACAAAGATCACATCTTCCTGAACAAGAAAATTATCTGACTCCACCATATCCATCGTCATATGATGACATGGTCATGCCACTTCAACATTATTCAATTCTTACTCCTAGTATATAACTCCTCTTAATTAACTACCATTGATGCACCTATCAATGTAGCTACTACTAACTCCATCTATTAACTTCCTTAAATCCATCTTGCAACTACTTCCAAGGCTTGCAACATTATAGTTCTCTTTATATCACATGTGATATCAATCCTCTGGAATAGGTATGGCACTACTCTCCACAATACAAGTTTGTTCTTGTATTACCTTGGTTGAACTACTATACTTCCAACTAATCCATACAACTTATGTTATATACTTCACCACACTCTAGCTTGACTTCTCAGGATCAAGCTAGATGATTCTTCTTACTAGGGCTTTACCTAATTTGGTATACTCAACTTACTTCTTCATTATCCAGTCATCTATTCTCAAGTGGCTTGAGAATAATGACCACCAACCCTTGATCAAACAAATCTTAGGCTTTTAATTGTTTGATCAAGATCTATATTCAACTAAGTAGTAGGCTTATACTAGTCTCTCAATAGGCTTATCTTGTTAAGCAAGCTTACTCTAAGTTTACACCCACTTGGCTTAACAAGATTATTATTGGATACCCTAATACTACTAACTTCCTCATAGCTTCATGGTCACTAATTTAAATCTTGATTTTAGGTACTACTTCTAGTTAAATCATGAGTGAGTTAACTCCTCCAACACCAAATGGTTTGATCACCACTAAGGATCTCATTCCATTGATGATGGTACACTCTACCGTATCTAGTTCCTTCTCCTTATTAATTTACTTAGGTATTTGGAAGGTCAATATAATAGGTCAAAGGCTATGAGTCAATAAGTGCTAGGTAAAGAATTGATCACTCAAAATTGATGATCAATTGACACTAAGACTTGGTTAAATAGGATTGTCATCTATTCATATGGCCCTAAGGGTATGTGATGGATGGTCTTGGTTTGACTTCCCTTTCTACTCTATTTGTAATAAGAGTTAATGTTTAAGAACTACCATGATACCCATGGTATAATTAACTACGGCAAGCAAGTGTCTCAAGTTTTAGTTATGGAGTTTCTTTTACTTAAGTTATATCCTTAACTTGGTATTCAGGGTTTGTGGTAGGTAATATCTTGATATCAGCTTTTAGAATATTAAGTATTCATCCTTGAGTTGTTGCAGGAAATACCATGTCATGATCTCTAGAAGATCTAGTACTCCTTATTAAGCAGTGTGTCATGACTTAGTTTTTTTACATTTGAACTACCCTTAGATCAAATTATATTACCCAAAGATAAGGTATTAGCAAAGGTCATATTGACACTTATTGTAGTCAACTTGATGATCTACTTCAGTTCCACCAAGTTAAGAGTAGCTTCAATCTCTTTGACAAGTTTTATTTAAAAGCGCGAAAATTATCCGGATTTTCTATGCATGAATGCAATGCACACACATGTGTTTAGCTTATTTCTAAGCTCTAATGCTAGGATGTTACAGCAAGCCACTCTGATTTTGTCAATTCTTTGATAAAATTAGCATCGGTTAGGCGATGGAGCTCCTTTCCAATGGACTTGCGTTTTGGTTCTGCGAAGTGTCGAAGCGGCTATTTTACTGGCTTTGCCTTTGGATCTAAATTTAGTGCGTGCTCAGCAAGTTCCTAGGGGATTCCCGGCATTTAATAAGGTAGCCATGCAAAAATCTTCCAGTGCTCACGGAGGAACTCGATGAGCGTGTTTTCCTATGCGGGATCAAGGTTGGAAGCCACACATGTTGTTTTCGTCAGGTCAACAGGGTAGATCTGTACTTCTTTTGTGTCTTTTCCCGTGTCAAAAGCCTGATCAGGATTGACACGTGCTACCTGCAGAGGTTATTCATTTGCCGAACTTTTGAGTTGCTCAAACTCTGTTGCCATCCTGAAAGATTCAGAAATTTAGTTGAACTCTCGATCACAGCTATCCGCCCGTGTGAAGCTTCCTTGCATCGTGATAATTCCCTTTTGTGCTGGCATTTTCATTACTAAATATGCGTAATGTGGTACTGCCATGAAATGTCCAAAGGCTGGTCATCCCAGGATTGCATGGTATTGTGATGGCCAATCCATGACTTCGAATTCGAGTTTTTCTCGCCTGAAATTTGATTTGTTACCAAAAACAACGTCAAGGAAAACTTTGCCTAAAGGAATTTCGGCATTACCTGGTACTATTCCGTGGAAAGAGGTTTCTGTTGGAGCGAGATTATCTAGAGGGTAGCCTATTGTCCGCAACGTTTTTGCGTAGATCAAATTTATACTACTCCCTGCATCCATCAAGACCTTTCTCATGTCGAATCCGCCAATTTGTGCTTCTACTATTAGGGCTGAATGTCCTGGTCGTCGTGCCCGAAGTGTGTATCTGCTCTGCTGAATTTAATTTCGTTCTCTGACCAATGGACATACTCGGGTGTGGCTGATGTTGACGCTTCCGCCATATTTATTTGTCTTGTGATGAGCTTCTGAATTCTGTTGGGTGGATGCCCTTTCTGAATCATCGACATTGTTCCTTTTGATCTGGGGTATTCATTGTTTTGATCGTTTGAATTTGCGATGGTGCTGGTGGTGGTGCACCGATAGCTAGTGCACTGATACATTGCAAATGTATCTAGAATTTTTGATGTTCCATGCTTGGTTTTATCCACTTTCTTGTGTTTTGTTCCAACTTTGGAGTACTTTTCATATGATTTCTTGGACTAACCTATTCAAAAGAGCCACAGTGCCAGCTGCCTATTTTCTGCTGTTTTTGGTTCCAGGAAAGTCAGAAAATGAATATTCTCGGAATTGGACAGGACAAAAGCAAAAGTGCCTATTTTTCCGGAAGGGATTAAGTGCCAGAATACGAGACGGAGAAGGGCCAGGGAGCCACCACACCACCTGGACGCGCGGCCAGGCCTGGCCCATGCCAGGGGGTGGTGTGGCCGCTCGGCCTCTCCTTCCGCCTATATATTGCCCTCGGGACAAAAACCATAAGTACCCAATCACAAATTCACGAAAGAGTCTGTAGCTACGGTCATCTCCATCCCTGGATCGGGAGGGATCTGAAGCTCTTCCCGGCACCCTGTCGGAGAGGGGAATTCACCTTGGAGGCCTTCTTCATCACCATGCAAGCCTCCGGTGTGATGCGTGAGTAGTTCATCCTTGGACTACGGATCCATGTAGTAGTTAGATGGCTGGTTTCTCCTCCTTTGTGCTGTCATGTTTAGATCTTGTGAGCTCCATTCATGATCAAGATCATCTATTTGTAATTCATACATGTTGTGTTTGCGGGGATCTGATGGATATTGAGATGCTATTTCAGATTGATTATTGATTCTATCATGTCTATGTTATTTGAGATCTTGCATGCTTTCCGTTGTTAGTAGCTATCTTGGCCAAGTAGATGCTAGCAACTCCAAGAGTTAGTATTTATGCTTGATAGTGGGTTCATGCCTCTGGTAATCTGGGGAAGTGACAGAAATCTATAAGGTACTAGATGTGTTGTTGCTACTAGGGAGAAAACAACAATCCTTTGTTCATAAAACAATCGTATTGTTTACTTTACACGCAGTTCGTAAAGCAATAATTTGTTGCTTGCAACTTAATACTGGAGGGGGTTCGGATGATAACCTGAAGGTGGATTATTAGTCATAGATGCAGTTGGATGGCGGTCTATGTATTATGTTGTAATGCCCAATCAAGTCTCAAAGGAGTCAAGATGATTAGTATATGCATGTATTGCTTTCTCGGTGTTTGTCAATTGCCCCGCTATAATTTGTTCACCCAGCATGTTATCTATCTAAGGAGAGCCACCTCTAGTGAACTATGGATCCCAGTCCTTTTTCTTTACATACAATCTATTAACTGTTTCTGCTTTGTGTTTACTTTCTGCAAACTATTACTTCTTTCCATTCGATACGTTTAATCCTTTGTTTTCCGCAAAACACGGTGAGATTGACAACCTCATCGCAAGTTGGGGACAAAGTTCTGTGGTTGTGTTGTGCAGGTCTCCACGTTGCTACTAGCACCGTAGTCATGCCAAAGCTCAGCTAGCAACACCTTTGGGGTGTTTCCTTGCTCCTACTGGTTCGATTAAACCTTGGTTTCATAACTGAGGGAAAACTTACTGTTGTGCTCATCATACCTTCCTCTTGGGGTTCCCAACGAGCTCTACATCAAAAGTCGAGCGCATCAAGATATTTTCTGGCGCCGTTGCCGAGGAGTCAAGGACATCTTCACAAGGGGAGTCCCTCATAACCAATCTCTTTACTTTGTTGTTTTTGTTTTGCTTAGTTTTCTTTTTTGCTTTGTTTGCTTGTTTTGTTCTTCAAAAAACACAAAAAAATAGTTTTACTTGTTTCCTTTCTTATTTGGAAACCCGAAAAAATGACTACTCTTGAAAACACTAAGTTGTGTGACTTCACAAGCACCAACAACAGTGATTTTATGAGCACACCTATTGCTCCACCTGTGGCTGGAAATACTTTCTTTGAGATAAAACCTGGTTTGCTCAATCTTGTTATGAGAGAACAATTTTCTGGTATTGGTAATGAAGATGCTGCTTCCCATCTAAATAACTTTGTTGAACTTTGTGAGATGCAAAAGCATAGGGATATAGATGGTGAAATTATTAAACTGAAATTGTTTCCTTTCTCTTTGAGAGGAAAAGCTAAAGAATGGTTGAATTCCTTAACTAGGAATAGTATTGATTCTTGGACTAAGTGCAAAGATGCTTTTATTGGAAAATACTATCCTCCTGCTAAGATTATATCTATGAGAAGTGAAATAATGAAGTTTAAACAACTTGATAATGAGCATGTTGCTCAAGCTTGGGAAAGAATGAAATCTTTGGTAAAGAATTGTCCCACTCATGGACTGACTGCTTGGATGATCATCCAAACTTTTTATGCAGGATTGAACTATTCTTCAAGGATTCTATTGGATTTTGCTGCTGGAGGTACCTTTATGACCATCACTTTGGGTGCTGCAACAAAACTTTTGGACAATATGATGGTGAATTATTCTGAATGGCATACTGAGAGAGCTCCACAAGGTAAGAAGGTAAATTCTGTTGAGGAAACCTCCTCCTTGAGTGATAAGATTGATATAATTATGTCTATGCTTGTTAATGGGAAAGCCCATATTGATCCAAATAATGTTCCTCTAGCTTCTTTGGTTGCTCAAGAAGAGCAAGTTGATGTGAACTTCATAAGAAATAACAACTTTGGCAACAATGCTTATGGTAATAATGTTTATAGGAACAATTTTGGTAACAACAATTATAAGCCATATCCTCCCAACAATGGAAATGCTTATGGAAATTCTTACAACAATAATAAGAGTCCTCCCTCTGAACTTGAAGTTATGCTTAAAGAGTTTATTAGTAAACAAACTGCTTTCAATAAAACTATTAAGGGAAAACTCTCTAATGCTGAAAGAAATATAGCATCTTTGGCTGAAGCTCAATCTACTTTGAATAAAATGGCTGCTAAACCTGAAACTAATGATAATCTTTTTGCAGCTACTAATGCTATACAAGTAAGAATTGATGAAAATGTTAGACTATTAGCTGAATTACATGCTAAGTGGGAAAGAGAAGATGAAATTGCTAGAAACATTAGTGTTTCTACTATCACCACCACTAGTGTTGAGGCTAGAAATAGTTCTACTACTTTAGATGATAAATTTGATTTTGATCTTGATGGTTGCAACATCTCTGAAGTTATTAAGTTCCTACAAAAACTTGCTAAAAGTCCTAATGCTAGTGCTATGAACATGGCCTTTACAAAACACATTACTAATGCTCTCATAAAAATTAAAGAAGAAAATATGAAACATAAAGCTTCTATTCCTGTAAAACAAGAGGATGGTTGGGAACCCATCATTAATATGAAAGTGAATGACTTTTATTTCAAAGCTTTGTGTGATCTTGATAGTAGTGTTTCTATTATGCCTAGAAGGATTTATGATATGCTTGATTTGCCTCCTCTTGAAGATTGCTATTTGAATGTCCCACTTGATGATAATGCTAAAAATAAACTCATGGGGAGTCTTAATAATGTTCTTATTATGGTTAATGATTCCTATGTCCCCGTTGATTTCTATGTTTTGGATGTGGAATACAATGCTTCTTGTCCTATTACTTTGGGAAGATCTTTTCTTAAAACTGTTGGTGCCATCATTGATATGAAATAAGGCACCATTAAATATCAACTCCTACTTAAGAAAGGTATAGAACACTTCCCTAAAAAGAGAGAAAATATTTCTTTTGCTTCTCCTATGAAAACAAAATTTGGTCTGAATGCTTCTTCATTTGAGAACACTGATTCTTTCTTTGCTTCTTATGCCTAACTTAAAGGCGTTAAAGAAAAGTACTTATTGGGAGATAACCCAAAAGTTTTAGTTGAGTCTTGGAAGTTATTACCTCTGTAATAACCTCTACTTATCCTTTTTATTTGCTTTTTCTGCCAAGAGTAACCTCTAATGAGAGTGAAGTAATGATCGGGAAAGTTGCTGTCCCGAAACAGATTTTTGTGCTTGACCGTAAAAATTCCAGAAAGATCTCTGTATGTCGGATTGAGCTGTAATATTTTGTTCTTATGCCCCAGGTTGTTATCTAACTTTAGTTAGTTCAACACTTTTTTATTTGAGCAACAGAAGGTCTTCGAAAAAATTCGTCTTTACCTGCTGGTCTGTTTTGACAGATTTCTGCCATTTTCTGCATTTGCTTCTTGTTGGTTCCTTCTTGAGTTCTTTTGGGGAATTGAGCTTTTTGAGGGAAGTGCTACAGTAGCTAGTGTTCTAATGGAAGTTTATTTGGTGTTAGAACTGAACCTTGAGACTTATTTATCTTAAGTGCACTAATGTTGCTAATGAGATTGTGTGAAGTTTTGTATGAAGGAAAAATTTCAGGTGTATGGAAGGAATGAGTAATGAGATGAAGGATGGACTAAAGCTCAAGCTTGGGGATGCCACGCGTGTCACCCCAAGAAATATCCAATAAGTACAAGTGTCAAATCTTGGGGATGCCCAAGGCATCCCCTTCTTCATCAATAAAAATCCCAGGTTTCTTCCAAACGCTTCATTTTTATTGTTTCATGCATGATTGCGTTTTCTTGACGTCTTCTTTTTCGTTTTCGTTTTGGTTTTTAGTTTGCTTTTGTTTGCTTAGTTTTCTGAATAAATTGGTTGGACCCCCTCTTTCATACATTGGTTTTCAATTAGTTTGGTTTGGTTTGGAAAAGAGTAGGAAAGTTCATGCCTATGTGGTAAAAAAGAGCTTGTTTTTTACTGTGGCTATGCTTTGTCATGCCATGCTTGATATTGTTTTGGCTTTATGCTTAGTATTCTTTTCTGTAGCATGACTTGTTATAAACAATTGAGATTGCTTAATGTGCCTTGGATGAATCATGCGTTGTTTTAGCATATTAAAGCATAGTATAGTGGTATTCTCCTTTGATGCTTTATTTGGGTTGACTTGGCACATGCTCACACCATGTTATGACTATCTCAAGTCACCATAGCCTTTATGATCCTTTAGTTTTCAACTTGTAGTATCACTTTATGCTTTGATCAATGATGTTTTGTCGCTCTGCATGATTATGGCCATTATTGCTCTCTTAGTGTGTCGCTCCCAGTCTTTTGCTAGCCTCCACCACCAAGTATGAGTTCCACTCATGCATCCAACTCCCTAAACCAAGTTATTCCAAAGAGTCCACCATACCTACCTACTAGATTATGCTATTCCAAGTATATTCATGCTTTTGTTTACCTTCCACTTGTTATGAGAAAACTAGTGACTAAAGCTCTCACGAACTTGAAGGCACACTTTACTTTACTTACCCTTAATAAACTTGAACCATTGTGTCTTCTATGTTGTATATGCTTGCACTTATTTGTTGGGAATTAGCAGAACCATGCTTTCATGGGGAACGCTTTCAACATTGCACTTGGTACTTGTACCTAGTTGATATCATGCTCTTTTGTATATGGATGTCGTCGGTGTGAAATGAAAGGGGAGCTTGTAAGTCCATGGATTTATGTATATGTGTTAGAGAAATGCACGTCATTGGTCTAATCCATGCTGACATGGTGGAAACCTGCAGCGTAACCATAATGAGCTGTCTATGAAGCATTCTTCTTATAAAAAAAGAGTCCTATATTGAGAAAAAAAGAGAAAAGAAAAAAAGAGATACTATGAAAAGTGGAAAGAGAGAAAAAAAGCACCATATTCCCATGGTAAATAAGAAGAATGCTGAGATGCTCGTTGTCTGCTTGCCTTGTCATTTTGTTATGGGGATTCTTCCGTATCATCGGGCAAGGGGTACCCCGTTGGCGGTTCTCTATGATACACATGTACTTACAATGACAAGAACTTACCGGTGACTAAACTTGAGTAGCATGAGGAGCGGCCCTCGTATACAAGGGACATGAGATTTCTGACTTATACTTCGTCAAGCATGTACACCATAGTTTGTTCACTTTAACCTTAAATCACTTCAAGATGCTTATGATAGGGGCAATGAGAGCTGAAAGCTATAAGTACTATAATTTTTGGAAGCTATTTATGAGACTTGAATCCCTACTTCCTTTTACAAAAGGCCTTTATTCCACCATTATATTGAGTCTCCACCTTCTATCTTTATGCACCTACTTTGAGAGCATACTGGCCATTCTTAGTTCTATGTGCATTGTCCCAAGACTAGTTGATTTACGCATAACTTGATATTGCTTGTTTTAAACTATTGTATCTAGTCACTCTTATGAACTTTGAAGGTGTCCTATGCATTTATATTTGCTACTCTATTGAGGACAAGCTGAATGCTATTATGCTATGTTTTCTTTATGTGAAACAAACAAACGTCTTGCAAAGCATTGTTATTCATGAATCTTTTGTTTGTGCCTTTCCATGTTGCATCATAGTTTCTTTGCTTATTGCTAGAACTTTGCCTTTCATGTTATGATTGAAGTACTTTGATCCCAGCTTTGAATGTTTTGCAAATACTTTGATCAAGTCTTTGATGGTGCATGTCACCTCAAAAATTATTCTTTCTTTTTATCACTTACCTACTCGAGGACGAGCCGGAGTTAAGCTTGGGGATGTTGATACATTGCAAATGTATCTATAATTTTTGATGTTCCATGCTTGGTTTTATCCACTTTCTTGTGTTTTGTTCCAACTTTGGAGTACTTTTCATATGATTTCTTGGACTAACCTATTAACAAGAGCCACAGTGCCATTTTCTGTTTCGCTGTTTTTGGTTCCAGGAAAGTCAGAAAATGAATATTCTCGGAATTGGACGGGACAAAATCCAAAGTGCCTATTTTTCCGGAAGGGATCAAGTGCCAGAATACGAGACGGAGAAGGGCCAGGGATCCACCACACCACCTGGCACATGGTCGGCTGCCCACGCCAGGTGGTGTGGCGCTCGGCGACCCTCGGCCTCTCCTTACGCCTATATATTGCCCTCGGACGAAAACCCTAAGTACCCGATCAAAAATCCATGAAAGAGTCTCAGCCACCGTCATCTCCATCCCTAGATCGGGAGGGATCAAGCTCTTCCGGCACCTATTTGGAGAGGGAATTCACCACGAGGCCTTCTTCATCACCATGCAAGCCTCCGGTGTGATGCGTTAGTAGTTCATCCTTGGACTACGGATCCATGTAGTAGCTAGATGGCTGGTTTCTCCTCCTTTGTGCTTTCATGTTTAGATCTTGTGAGCTCCGTTCATGATCAAGATCATCTCTTTGTAATTCATACATGTTGTGTTTATGGGATCCGATGGATATTGAGATGCTATTTCAGATTGATTATTGATTCTATCATGTCTTTGTTATTTGAGATCTTGCATGCTTTCCGTTGTTAGTAGCTATCTTGGCCAAGTAGATGC
The DNA here is from genome assembly GCA_023614405.1 of Avena insularis. NCBI lineage: Eukaryota > Viridiplantae > Streptophyta > Magnoliopsida > Poales > Poaceae > Avena > Avena insularis. The sequence goes on along the minus strand of CM042696.1, from coordinate 457,796,340 downwards.
TAGCAACTCCAAGAGTTAGTATTTATGCTCGATAGTGGTTTCATGCCTCCGTAATGGGAAGTGACATAAATCTCTAAGGTACTAGATGTGTTGTTGCTACTAGGAGAAAACAACAATCCTTTGTTCATAGAACAATCGTATTGTTTACTTTACACGAAGTTCAGAAGCAATAACTGCTTGCTTGCAACTTAATACTGGAGGGGGTTCGGATGATAACCTGAAGGTGGATTATTAGTCATAGATGCAGTTGGATGGCGGTCTATGTATTATGTTGTAATGCCCAATCAAGTCTCGGAGGAGTCAAGATGATTAGTATATGCATGTATTTCTTTCTCGGTGTTTGTCAATTGCCCCGCTGTAATTTGTTCACCCAGCATGTTATCTATCTAAGGAGAGCCACCTCTAGTGAACTATGGATCCCGGTCCTTTTTATTTACATACAATCTATAAATTGTTTCTGCTTTGTGTTTACTTTCTGCAAACTATTACTTCTTTCCATTCGATACGTTTAATCCTTTGTTTTCCGCAAAATACGGTGAGATTGACAACCTCATCGCAAGTTGGGGAAAAAGTTCTATGGTTGTGTTGTGCAGGTCTCCACGTTGCTACTAGCACCGGTAGTGCGCCCTGCCAAAGCTCAGCTAGCAACACGTTTGGGGTGTTTCCTTGCTCCTACTGGTTCGATTAAACCTTGGTTTCATAACTGAGGGAAAACTTACCGTTGTGCTCATCATACCTTCCTCTTGGGGTTCCCAACGAGCTCTCCATCGAAAGTCGAGCGCATCATGCACCAGGTGTGGATGTGTACCCTCGGTTTGCTGCTTCGGCTGCCTTTGCGTTGCATAACTCCTGCATCTTCAAGAATGGTCGGCACTCTTTCATCAGGTGGTTGGATTGTCGCCTTCCTACTGAGTCAACGTAAAAATACATATTACAGGGTCCTTCCAACATTTGCATCGCGGACATGGGTGGGTCTCGTGCTCTTGGCTGATATCGCTATGCGGATTGGCTTCCTCCGACGTCGTCTCTGTTTTGGCGCTATCCACCATTATTGTCCTTTCTTCTGTTGTTACCTTCACCCGAAAAACCTGCTGCGACGTAACTTGGTCCTGCGTTCCCATCGTTGTTCCTTCGTCTTCTGTCATTGCCACGTTTATCCCTGTCTTCCTCGGGTGATCGCGCGTGTTTATTATGTAGCGTGTCTTCTCTATCAGCCTAGCAGTTTGCTATTTCCATCAACTGTGATATTGTCTTTGATTTCGTCCTAGCCAGCTCTTCTATGAATTCTCGACGATGTAGGCCATCATTGAAGGCAGCAATGGCCCTCTCATCTGATATGGATTCAACCGATTTTTTCATAATATTCCATCTATATATGAACGCTCTTATTGACTCTCCGGATTTTTGTTTGCATGCTCGCAACTGTTCCAAGGATGCTAGTCGCTTGAATGTGGAGTGAAAATGTTAGATGAACTTATCTTCCAAATCATTCTAGCTACCAATTGAACCTTCGGGTAACTGCCTTAACCATGACCTTGCGGCATGGGTGAGGTGTAATTGTAGACTTTGCATCGCCGTAGTTGTGGATCTGCCCTGTAGTTTGATGATGGCTAGATAATCTGCTAGCGAAGCTTCGGGTTCCTAGAGCCCATCGTATTTGTGTCGATCATGTGAAAGTTTAAAATCTTTCGGTACTAAGGCTTTTCGAATCCTGTGCGTGAAACAACTGGCCCCGCATAATTCATGGTCGTCTTCGTCATCTCCATATTGATATCGTCGGGTGCGGTTTTCTTCTCTGAGTCCACTGCTCCTGTGCTGGGTGTTGTCGTTCCTTGTGTTGCTTTGTGGCTCGGATCCTGCGAGGTGCGCCTGGTGTGGTGATTGGGATTGCCGGGTGTGTCCTTCTTGTCGAGGACTGTTCTAACGACGTGTGGTCCTTTGTGTGAGTCCTTGTTCTGCTTCCGTGAGTGAGGCTCCTACCATGCCGAGGTTCATCAGGGCAGAGTGGTGGAGGGCCGCACGTGGATCGTCGGGTGCGGGTTGAGTGGTGATCAGGTATGTTTGCACGGCCACAATGGCTGCCTGAGCTATTTTTGCCTTAATGTTTCCTGCTTGATCAATCGACATGAATGATAAGTCGAGGTCTCGGATGATTCCACTTTGGGCTGCTTCAGGGATATTCTGTAACCGAGATGTTGCTCTTCTTGGTGGTGTTGCTCCTGTCACACTCCTTGACCCGCATGTAGAGCTTAATTAGGCCCATCGTAAACTCGAATCATCGGCTAGCCTTTTTCTTTCATCGAGTTGTCTTTGCATTCAGAGTAGATCTCTCTTCTTGTGGTGGAGCAAATATTGGTATGCCAGTAGATCCTCATGTGAAGTGTCTGCCGTCATTGGGACTGCTCCCGAAATTGCCTCCCTTGCTTTTTGCCATGCCGACGCTGGTAGCCGAAGTCTTGGTCTCTCTTTTGTGCATGGTTCTCCGCCTCCTCCTTGAATTATACGATTATGTGTTGTTTCTCCCCCGTTTCCATGTTCTCCTCCGTTGTTGTGTTCTCCCTCATTGCCGTGGTTTCCTGCATGGTCATCTGATAAAATATCATCATGGTTTATGATGGGATTACTGTTTTCGTCGCGTGGCATTGAGGTATCTCCGTTGATCATGTACACTCGGTGGCGTGTTATATGTGTCTTGATGGTGTCGCCTTTTGCTTTTGCGGGTGCGTTGGTATTACTTCGAGATCACATTTCTAGATAAATTTTCGCCATCCTTTCTTCAAAGTCGACGTTCTCACTTCTTTCTTTGGGTTCTGAGTGTGTTGGGTTTTCTATGTGTGGTGAGATTGATTGACCACCTTCTTTGCCTGCTTCGATCTGTGCTATGACGTCCGTGGAGGATCCAACGGGTGATGATGTTACTGATATAGGTGTGGTCTCTTGCACCGATAGTTCTAATGTGATCAGGGCCGAAGGGTGCGATTCTTGCGGGTCGTCCACTTGGAAGTGGATGCTTCCGATGATTAGATCGGATTTGCCGTTGAAATTGGCGGGTACTACTACGAGGGTGGGTGGGTGTGGATCTGCTTTCGTCGAGTTGATGCTTGGTGGAGAGCATTTTGCCGAATCCGTGTTTCCAGCATTCAAGTTTCCCATAGACGGTGTCAATTAACGAGGGGTAACCTCGGCAATGCCCATGATGATGGACTTGGGGTTTCGTGAAAAAGAGAACGTTGGGGATTTCGTCGGATATCAGGGAGAACAATGAAGACAAAGTCGCATGAATATTGGGGAAACACTCTATTACAAGTTGTCTACTAGATTTCAGTACCCTCGCTTGGGCTTCTCCCGCCCTATATATAATAGGTCGGGTCTCAAAGCTGTATGCAGATAGGTTTCATACACGCGTGATTACAATACCAACATAATGTTGGTTCATGGTTTCTTTCCTAATACAATAAGAAGTTTTTGTCCATTGCTTCTTTGGGCTTGTATCTGGAATCTCTATGGGTCGTAGGCCTTTTACCCAGTGCAGGGTATCGAATAGTGAGCATCCGAGTAATCATACCCATGTCAACAACCATGTTATATAACATATAAATTGCATGTGATGTTAATTTTTGTGTGCATCTGGTTTGTTTGCTAGTATTAGGTACATAACGGTATCATAAAAATAAGATGATCCAAATAATTAATACCAATGTAGTGTTCTCCCATTAGTGTGCGCTACCAAGAAAGTTTTCCATTATGAAGCAGGCCGTGATGATCGGGTGCTAGACATCTCAACATTCACATACAATGGTGCAATCCATGTATGAACAATGAATACACTAAGTTTGGGTTGGCGAGCCTAGCATGTACAAACATGGCCTCAGAACACAGTAGATCTAAAGATCAAGCACAAGTCACATGGATGATGTGATTGACGTATATAGTCTACCCTGTCAGCTGTATCAAAGGTCATGATGATCGGGGATGATACAATGTAAAGGGACCGTGTAATCAATAAACTATCTTAAGGATGATAGTTTAAGTGTGAGGTCGTTTGTTAATGTGATTACAAATTTGAACTTGTATTATGAACTTAGTCGAAGTCTTTGCAAATGTCTTGTAGATTATGGAAATTCCCATAGTTTAGGACACTTTTGGTCCATTTATGAACGGGGAGAAACTTAAGCTAGATGGGTCGAATTTCATCGACTAGTACCAACGCCTCAGGGAGATCCTCATAGAAAACCATCTTCTCTATGTCCTACGTGTAGTGGTTACGCGACCGAAAATAATAATTTTCCTACATCGAGAACCCTAATGCTAGGATCTATCTATTAGTAATGCAGTGACGAGAGGGGCTTTTCGCGAACTTACTAGTTGAAGACCAAAAAGCTTTATCAACGTTCAGGAGAACGTGGTTGATGTAGTCGTACCGACGCTGACCTCGAGGTCGTGTTGAGCTCCAATGATTATGATGGCTACGACAACTCCTAGCGCCGCAAGTGCAGCACCTCTGAGGGAGTTACACACGTCTGGTGTAAGACGATGACTCCCTCTCCTATGATCCAACAGATATTGTGGAAGTAGACCTTCTGGATCTGAACCCCACAGCACAATGGCGCTCCACAGTGAAGAAGTCTCTTGTTCGTGTAGTCTAGACTTGGCACCGCGGTCTCGGGAGAGAGAGAGGAGAGAGGCTATTGGAGGCTTTCCCCAAAGAGAGGATATCTTTTATTATTTATTGGTGTATTTAATTGGCCCCATATGCCTCATATATATAGGGGGAAAAGGACCTCATAGCTTATTAGTTAAGCCATGTGGGACTAAACAAAGGAGAGGAGAGGGAGAGGGGGTGGCCGGACGTCTAGGGCCCCGTGTGGGAGCCTAGGGGCCCATGCTGCCACCAACTCACTTTCCTAACTTTGGTCTTTTCCCTCATGGGCCTTTTCACTTAAGGATTTTGGCCTAATTGTGGATTTGACCATTTTGATTCCTTTTCTTTTATTAAATAAATATAAGTAAATGATTAAATCAATATTTAACAATTACTTACATATTATTCAATCCCCGTGGCTATGGAACTCCTTCCATCCCACTCCAGACATCCATCGGACCTTCCCGTAACCCTTCCGGTTTTCTCTCTTTCTTTTCTTCGGTGATTCTGATGATACCAAAATGATCTCCGAGCATCATCAAACTCTTAAGCGTGATACCCTATGGTTTGGGAACACTTCATACATGGTCGAGACCCCTCTCGGACCAATGATCATTAGCGGGACCTAGATGCCCATGATGACCCCTATGCATTGCACAAAATCTTTGTCGTTGAACCATCAACACTATGCCATGTTCCTTTTGCCTGTGTGATACTCGCATTGTCTGACATCTGATCAATGACATGATCATGTCGCATTCAATATTGTTACCGACAAATGCTACTTAAATCATTCAGAGAAGTGACATCTTCGTGACCTAGTCACACGCTGCGCAGCTTCATGTTTATAACTTCTCTGAGTGGTCCCGTGAGTATATCTCCATCACGCGGATGGACAAATCTTGCTCTTGAACCATAGGCCTCTACTTGTCAACACCCAAATTTTTAATCCCAGATGTCTGTTATGCCATACAACGCAATCCTAGGATTACCATTTTTGCGAGACATAACAGATTGGATATCACAGTACATCATCCATTACAACCATAATAAGGTCTTACAAAAATAGAGGATCTCATGATCCAGTCTTAGTACAAACAACTAGCGGAATAAATAGAGTAGCGGTGGGTCCATCTTCAGCGTCACATGCAATGCTGATGATGGGAAATGATCCTAGTTGTCGTAGCCGTCTAGATGTCCTTCTTCTGGGTAGTCCTCCTCATAGTCTTGCCATGGGAATAGCCAGGGACAAAGCCATGAGTACTCTTTAAGTACTCGCAAACTATCACTAACAAGTAAAGTAGTTCTAGTAGGAAGGCTACACTCTAAGTTTATTTGTAAAGTTTTGTTTGAAACCTAAGCTGAGTTCAGAAACAAAGAAAGATAAATTAAAGTTTGAAAACACCTAAGTGGGAACTTAGTTGTCATAGTCACAACTCTGTTGTGGTCTAGTCATGTCACAATTCATTTCATAAGTCATTTTGAAAACATCTGACAACGGAACAGTATGGCCACTCCAACTGTCCATAACCGCGGACACGGCTCGTCGAATAGTTTGACACTCTATAGAGGTGGTACACTTTCACCACAAAATTCAATAGATCTGTCAGGGATAACCCTGAATCATCATACTTAGTATGTATATAATCAAACATAACATTTCCTTTACACACTCTAGTATAAGCACCTCTCCTATGAGCATGGCCTCCTAGCCATGGCCATCTGCCATCCTGGGCACTGCATAGGTGGACAACATTGAGAGGTAGGCTCAACTCAAACCTCTCCCGTGAGGGAACTAATACTAATGCATATAAACTTCTGGCTAAGCCTTACCCAATTCAGGTATTGTGGTTGTCCGGTAAAATTGGAATGGTATCGCATCCGAACCCAACCATCAGTTTTTATAAAAGGGCTAAGGCTCATGCCTCAACATTTTCATCATCATAAACCATTTGTGTTTCTCAACACATGTCAAAACATCTCAATAGAATGACTCATCATTCCAAGGTTTTCACAAGTCATTTTCACCAAGTATTCCCATCTAAAGTGACCAAGTTTTGTTTTAGCTCTAAACACTAAGTTAAGAGTGTTCACTAAGGTGGGATGCTAATATCAATCTCATGCCATAGAATGGCATCTAAGTCTAACTAGATAGGCCAAGTTTTATACTCTTTATTCTATCTATCAACAAGTAAGAAACTTTGGTAAAGTAAAGAAAGTAAAGCTTGTAAATAAAACTTGGAGTAGGCATAAGTAAAATGTATAACCAAAGCATGCCATTTTCTTAAGTTATCTAACTTGCAAGGGTTATCTTGCCAATAATAGCTTGCTAACAATAGCTTGAATTGTTAATGATGGCTTGCCTTGGTTGGTGCAGTGGTTGAAATTCTCCTCTTCTTCTTTGGGGTAGAACTCCTCCTCCTCGTAGACTTGGTCGGTACTATCGTCTATAAATACATACGGAATACACAATCACCAAACAATACTTAACTAGTCTACTTACCACATTAAGGCACACATTTGATGATCTAGTATCATCACAAACATCACAAGCTTTAATGAACTAAGTTCATTTACTTTATTTGAGAAAAGTAATTTCTACTCATTGAAATTAACTAAGATTTAATATTCTCCAATTAAAATATGGGATCATATGGACACATGTCATCACCACATATTCTAATGCATGGGAATGTGATTTAAAGGTTGGATCACATTTTAATAAGTTTAAGTTTATTATTTAATGATTTAAAGTGACTAGAGATGCCTATAAAGCATTATTTTGGTACTAGTCCAAAGTCACTACATGCAAACCTTAATATCATTACATATTCAGATAGGTATGGTTAAATGTGATTTTTGAGAGTTGGAATCAACTCAAAAGCTATTTTGGTTGATTTTAGAAAAATGTTTGAATGTGAAAGAGCTTCTGTCTTGTTATTTTATCTAGGAGAGATCTTTAACTCTAAATGATTTAAATCCAACGGTCTTGGATAGTGATTTTTATTACCTTTCCAAAGAATGGAAACACTCAATTTGGATATGTAAAACTCTCTAAATTGAATTTCAAACTAAGGGACATAACTAAGTTTCAGCTAAAATAGAAAAATCTAAATTTGAATCTACGGGCTAAGGCGGGAACATTAATGGGTCGGCCCACTTTCACTCATGGGCGCGAGGATGGCTTGTGTGGGGTCCCGCCTGCTGGCTCATTAAACGAAGCGGGCAGGCAAGATGGACCGTAGGATTAGAACTAGAATCTACGGCTCACGTTCATCGTCGACGACGGACACGTCGCCGGCGAGGTGGAACCCTAACGGCTCAGTGGGGGTGCGGTGAGGGCGTACCAGGGCTCCAGCGAGTGCAGCGAGGCGAGCAAATGAACGAGGAGACGACGACGAGCTCAGGCAAAGTCACGGCAGCGGCTGGGGTGGACGAAATCGACGGGAGCGTCTCCTCTTCTGATGTGGCTATCTCCGGCAAAATTCCAGCAGCTAGCTGCTCGAGCGGCTCCAACGAGAGGTGGGGAAGGACCAGTGGAGAGAGGGGAGTGTGAGAGTGTGAAGAGATGTTGCTGGGGAGGCTCCCTTATATAGGCCTGGTGAGGCGGTAGAGAGGTGTGGGCGGAGCTCTTCGGTGACGACGACACAGGGGGCTATCAGCGTGGGCAAGGTAGCCGGATGATGGGCGGTTCCCTGGCGGTCAACTAGGGCTTAATGGCGGTGCTAGGGGAGGTGGATTGCGGTCAGGAGTGTCGCGCACTCTGAGAGACAGAGGCGGTGCTCGATGTGGTTCCCGGCGACTGTGGGTCGCGTGGCGGGGTAAGGGCATGTCCGGCGGGTTGAGGTGGTCAAGGTGGAGCGGCACGCGCGGTCTAGGGTCAAGGCGCGGCGTGTGGCGCTCTGTCGGTGACGACGCTCTGGTGCATGCTGGCGCGGCGCAGAGGATTAGTGCAGGTCTTGTCCTCGGTGGTCTAGGGGTTGTCTGTGGCCGTGGGGTGGACTGTGGGCGGCGGTGTGATCAACCTTCCTTCCTGGAGCGGTGGAGAGGGGCTGTTGGTCTCCTGCGAGCTGTCCATGCTCGACCGGCGGGCATGGCGTCGGGGTGGCGTGTCACTGTGGCTAGGGACAAGGGGTGGGCTGGTTATGGCCTGGTTAGATCAAAGAGGGACAGAGGGAGTGAATTGGGGTCAAATGGGTTGGAAAACCCTGTAGAAACAGTGATGCTATACTAGGGTGTGATATGTGCATGCCAGTTGTTCGACGAAATGGCCACATGACACAAAGATTTGAATTTTTCAGAGATTTTTGGTGGAGTGGTTGGTCTAATGCTTGAGCATCTTTGGTTGCTGGGATTTGCTAAGTTGAGGTCATTTGAGTGGTTTTTGAAAAAGTGGGATCTAGACATATGAACTAGATTCCATTTTCAAATGTCTTTTAAATTTAGAGTTTGAATGTTTTTGGAAGATCACAAAGTGGGCCTTGGTACATTACTACTTGTACTAGCAAGGGGTGCAAAGATCCACAATTGTTTCTGTTTGAATTTGAGTGCTAGGAACACCCAAAGTGGGTTAGTTGATTAAAATGGCAAAAGTGACAATTTCCATTATTAATTCTTTTTGATTTCTTTTTCTTTGGTTTTTGCTTGGGAATGATGTAGATGATGTGGCATTCATCTTAGAGTCATTTTACAACCATTAGAACAAACAATCATGGCAATTCAAAACAATTCTTATTTAATGCAACACACATATGCATGCTTAAATATTTTAAATGGAGAAGGTTTTTGTTAACCCTAAATTGGGTGATTTGGACCTTGATCTCTTGGATTAAAGTTTTGGGATGTTACAAACCTTCCCCCCCTTAAACAAAATCTCGTCCCGAGATTTAAGAAAGAAAACTAGGAACTAAAGAGATCTGGGAACTCTGTCCTAATGTAATCTTCTCGCTCCCAAGTGGCTTCTTCTTCGGTATTGTTGCTCCACTGAATCTTGAGGAACTTGATACTCCAGGTCCTGGTGGTTCTGTAAGCTTCCTCCAGGATACGGATGGGCACTTCATGATACGCCAGATCCTTGTTGATATCAGCGGCTCGGTGATCGATGTTCTTGAAAACTTCGGTCTTCTCCGGCACTTCTAGGCATTTGCGAAGCAACGAGATATGGAACACATCATGGATGGATGACATCTCCTCGGGTAGTTCCAGTTGATAAGATACTTCTCCTCGATGATTCAGAATCTTGAAGGGTCCGATATATCTGGGGGCTAACTTTCCTTTTAGACTAAAACATTGGGTTCCCTTCAATGGCGAAACCTTGAGATACATAAAATCTCCGACATTGAAAGTCAGGTCTCTCCTTCTCTTGTCAACATAACTCTTCTGTCTAGATTGGGCGGTCTTGAGGTTCTCACAGACTTTGTGAACCTTCTCTTCGGCTTCTCGTAAGATGTCGGGTCCGAAAACCTGACTCTCTCATACTTGCGACCAATTCAAAGGGGTACGGCACTTTCTTCCATATAGGAACTTAAATGGTGCCATTTCCAAACTGGCTTGATAACTGTTGTTGTATGAGAATTCTGTGAAAGGCAGACAATCTTCCTAATTTGATCTATACTCTAACACACAAGCTCTCAACATATCCTCTAGGATTTGGTTGACTCTTTCAGTCTGTCCATCGGTTTGTGGGTGATAAGCTGTGCTGAAATTCAACTTGGTTCCTAATCCTTCTTGGACTTTCTGCCAAAATCTCGATGTAAATTGGGTTCCTCGATCCGACACTATGGTCTTGGGGGTTCCATGCAAACTGACGATTCTAGCAATGTACAACTCTGCTAGCTTCGAACTTTGGTAGGTTGACAGGTATAAAATGAGCTACCTTTGACAGTCTATCAACTATGACCCAGATTGAGTCATTTCCCCTACTAGAAGTAGGCAAACCGGTGATAAAGTCCATTCCGACGGAATCCCATTTCCATTCCGGAATCTGCAATGGTTGCAATAGTCCTGCGGGTCTCTGATGTTCCGCTTTGACTCTCTGACAGATATCACACTTGGCGATGTAGCTCCCGATTTCTCTCTTCATCTTGTGCCACCAAAATTGCTCCTTCAAATCCTGATACATCTTTGTTCCTCCTGGGTGGATAGAATAAAGAGTATCATGATCTTCTTGCATGATAACTTGCTTCATCTCCGAATCTACTGGCACACAGATACGTCCTTTGTACCACAAAACTCCTTCTTCGTCTTCAGTGAATCCAGGTACCTTTCTTGTACCAATACGACGTTTGATTCCGTCGATACTTTCATTTCCCTTCTGGGCTTCCTTGATTTGGCTAATCAAAGTGGGTTGAAGTTCAATGCTAGCTAAAAATCCTTTGCTAATTAGCTCAGTTCTAAACTGCTCCAACTCCTCATACAAACCTGGTTGCTTCTCCTTGATCATGGTGTTTAGCCTACACGACAATCTTCTAAGAGCATCCGCTACCACATTGCTTTGCCAGGGTGATAGTGAATGTCAGGGTCATAATCCATGATTAACTCTATACATCTCCTTTGCCTCATATTCAGCTCCTTCTAAGTGAAAATATACTTCAAGCTTTTGTGATCTGAGTAAATCTCACAGTGATTACCCATAAGGTAATGAAGTCATGTCTTTAGTGCCAAAACTACGGCTGCTAATTCAAGATCATGGGTAGGGTAGTTCTGCTCATGCTGCTTCAGTTGTTGAGATAGATATGCGATGACTTTGCCTTCTTGCATTAATACACATCCGAGACCAATCTAGGATGCATCACAATACACATCAAATGGCTTCTTGATATCTGCTTCTTGAGCTCTTGGAAACTTGCTTCACATTTGTCGGTCCATTCAAACTTCTTGTCCTTCTTCAACAATTGAGTCATGGGTCTTGCGATGCTCGAAAATCCTTCTAAGAACTTTCAGTAATATCCCGCTAATCCGAGAAATGCACAGACTTGGGTTTGAGTGGTTGGGACTTCCCATTCTTCAACATCTTTGATCTTGGCGGGATCAACAGCGACTCCTCCGGCAGACAAAATGTGTCCTAGGAATCCTACTTCCTTCAGCCAAAACTCACATTTGCTAAACTTGGCATACAACGGATGCTCTCTAAAGGTTTCAAGGATGATACTCAGATGTTGCTCATGCTCTTCTTCTGACTTGGAGTATATAAGGATATCATCGATAAACACAATGACAAACTTATCTAGAAAATTCATAAAGATCTTATTCATGAGATTCATGAAATAAGCAGGGGCATTGGTTAATCCAAAAGACATGACCGTATACTCATATAATCCATATCGGGTGGTAAAAGGCGGTCTTTGGAATATCCGTTGCACGAATCTTAAGTTGGTGATAACCAGTCCTAAGATCAATCTTAGAGAACACACTGGCACCAGTCAACTAATCAAATAGATCCTCTATCTTTGGCAAAGGGTACTTGTTCTTGATTGTGACGTCATTCAGCTTCCTATAATCTGTGCACAAACGGTTGCCTCCATCTTTCTTGTCGACGAATAACACGGGCGATCTCCATGGCCATGCGCTTGGTTGAATCAAGCCTTTCTCTAGCATAGCATCCAATTGCTTCTTCAGTTCCACTAACTCTGAGGGGTTCATGCTATAGGGTCTCTGAGCTATGGGACCGGTTCCGGGGATTAGTTCAATAATGAACTCAATATCCCGATTCGAGGGCATACCGAGCAATTCATCTGGGAATACGTCAGGGTATTCACAGACTACTCTGACTTGGTATATGGTGGGTAGGGCTAGACTTTTGTTGCACTTGAATTGACAGGGCAAGGTTTCAGATATATGCTCTACTGATACTCCAGAGCTACTGGTCATTGTGATGGCTTTCTTGGCACGGTCTATCAATCCTTTATGCTTTTACATCCAATCCATTCCTAGTACTACTTCCAAACCTTTGGTTCCAAGTACTATTAGGTTGGCATAAAAATCTATCCCATGTATTCTGATAGGTATAACTTTGCAAAATTTTCTAGCTTTTGTAGTTGAACCAGGTATTTGAACTATCATGACATGCTTCAAGTTGGTTGGGTGAATCTTACTAGTGCATGCAAATTCTTCGGTGACAAATGAGTGCGATGCTCCAGAATCAAACAACACACTTGCTAAAACTGAGTTGACAGAAAACATACCCAACACTACATCTGGCGCTTCTTGGGCTTCTTCAACGTTCATGTGGAAGAGACGGCCATTGCGGTTGTGAGGGTTCCCTAGGGCGAATCTTCTTCCGGGTTGAACACGACGCTGCTGTTGAGCTGGAGTATTCACATTGGCAGTGGCGTCAATCTTCTTGGGACACTCATTGGAGTAGTGACCCTTCACTCCACACTCGAAACAAGTAATTTGAGACTTGTCTTTCGCTTCTACGGGCACAGCATTGCTTCCAGTTCTGGGTGCAGTGTTGTTCAAAGGAAAGTGGACGTCGCCTAGAGGGGGGGTGAATAGGCGTTTTAAAATTATTACTGTCTAGGCTCTAATAAATGCGGAATACAACTTAACGTTTAATTTATCAAGCCAAAACCTATATCCACTAGTTTCACTAAGTGCACAACCAACCTATGCTAAGCAAGACAAGCAACAAGGTTATAGCAAGATATAGTACTTCAAGCACGATGGCTATCACAATGTAAATTGCATAAGTAAAGGGCTCGGCTGAGAGATAACCGATGGACGCGGAGATGATGATTTGTTTCCTGAAGTTCACTTCCAAAGAAGCTACATCTCCATTGGAGAGGTGCGGAGGCGCAATGTACTTCGAACGCCACAAATGGCTCACCTCGAGGTGTGGTGGATCGATGCTCACCCAACGCCACACAAGGCCTCACCCCAAGATGCGAAGGCACGCAACCTACCGATGCCACAACAGGCTCACCCTATTCTCCCGTGAGCTCGCCACAAAAGGCCTACTCATGATCCACTATGGGACACTTGAGGGCGGTCACCGAACCCGTACAAGGCTTGGGGCAATCTCCACAACTCAATTGGAGGGCTCCCAAGAAACGCCACAAAGGCTCCACAATGCCACAAAAGGCCAACAAGCTTGGGGAACCTCCACAACTCAATTGGAGCCCCAAGAACAATGCCACAAAGGCTACAAAACCACAAAAGGCAACAAGGCCAAAAAAGGCTACAAGACCACAAAAGGTCAACTATCCAACCACACAACCGTCTAGGGTTCCAAGAACCCAAGAGAAACAAGCCCAAGGACTTGAACTCACCGAATATCCGAGGAGAACTCAAACCTATGCACCAAATGCAAGAGGCAAGTCCTTCACTCTCAAATTCCACCAAAGCTACAAAAGCTATTGGGGGAATAAGGGAGGAAGAACACAAGAGGAGAACACAAAACTCTCCAAGATCTAGATCCCAAGGATTCCTTCACAAAGAAGGGATTTGGCTTGGTGGGGCTTGTAGATCTAGATCTCCTCTCTCAAATCCCTCAAAAAGATGCAAGAATCATAGGAGGGGAAAGGGGAGAGGGCAAGCTCTTCAAGGTCAACAATGGAGGAGAGAGAAAGCCAAAAACCGAGAAGAACAAGAGTTAGGGCCAAAGGGGAAAGGGGAGCTCCTTTTAAAGGGCTCCCCGATCTGCCTGTTACCCACAGAAACGCGCACGACCGGTAGTACCGGTGGGTGGCCGGTACTACCGGTGGCACCCAGCCAACAGTCAGAAAACAGCAAGAGAAAGAACACAAACGCGAGCCTGGCTCGTACTAGCGCCACTTCGCCGGAACTACCGGTGGAAAGAATGTCCTAGCGGTACTACCGCCTGAAAATCCGATCCAAGTTCCGTCAAATAGCGCTAACCAGGCAGAGAGAGTACTGAACCAGAAATGGGTTTACCGGAAGTTGGGCTGGAATTAACACCTGTACTACGCGCAAAATGCTCGGCGGTACTGGTGGCCACCGAACTACTGCTCGTGCAAAAACTTCAGAACCAGAACTGCCACAACTTTTGCATCCGAACTCCAAACGAGATGAAACCAATTTTGTTGGCCGAAATATTGGGTATCACCAAGGGATAAAATACCATGAATATATATGTGAGATACCTCCCAAGGTGTGGAGCCGAAAAACTCGCAAGTTCAAAAACACAATAAGATATGCAAGGGAAATCCGTTTTTGATGAACTAGAGCTTGTTATGAAGATAACCACAAGCTCTAGATCCTCACATGGACAAGAACCAAACAACAACCAAGAAAGATGATTCTATGTATGCAAAGGTTTGAGCTCTCTCCGAAAGATACGAACGAGTCACCCACTCGAGAGACCCTCTTGATAGTATGGCTATCTATCCTAAACCCGGTCTCCCAACACACTACACGAGACCGGTAAAATAGAAACCCTATCAAGTTCATACCTTTGCCTTGAGCATCCCACTTGAGCTTGATGTAGACGATCTTGTCACCTTCAAGATGGACCACCTTTCTTGATTGCACTTGCTTGCTCTTGCTTGATGAAGACTTGCGAATGGCTCCCCCATACTCCATGGGGAAACCACTTCATTGACCTTGTCTTCATCACTCTAGGAATGCCGAGGATGGCAAGCTCCAAGCATGATATCTTCTAGAGATGGTGCATCTTGAGCTTGCACTTCATTTCTTGATGATGTCTTGAAGATATCCATGAGGAAATCCATCTTCTTCTTCTTCTTCAAGACATACTTGATCTTCTTCTTCTTCTACTTGATTCCAAAAGGCACAAAGCCCTTGGACAATGCTTCTTCTTTTTCATCCTTGAAACCAACACATGGTCCAAGCGATGCTAATGGACAAACCTACAAGTGAAACTCAATTTGCACATTAGTCCATAGGGATTGTCATTAATTACCAAAACCACACATGGGGGCATACATGCCCTTTCAGTTGTTGTTGTTGTTGTGCTTGGGAGGTGCACGGTCGAAATTGCTAGAGTTGCCGGGGTGGTTGTTGTTGTTGTTTCCTCTAGACTTCACATTCCCTCCGCTACGGTTGAGGTAGCTTGGGCGAGACACTGGGGGTCGATTGTTCTGCGAGGCATATCCGGCAGACGGGTTGGCGCGATATTTTTGGTGACTATTAGATCCAACTTGGTGCATCATCCGACGTTTGTGGTTGTCGTTTGCTTGATTACTCTTCCTTCCATCTGAATGGTAGAGTCGACTAGCTCTTCGAGATCCTCGAAACGGATGTTGACAAGGATCGTTTGCATCTCATCATGCAGTCCGTTCAGGAATCTCTCCTTCTTCTTGGCCTCCGTGTTGATCTCATCCGGTGCATACCTGGTGAGGTACAAGAATCTGTCATGGTACTCCACTACAGTCATTCTGCCTTGCTTTAACTCTTTGAATTCATCTCTCATTCTGGTGACTAGACCTTGCGGCACATGGGTGCGACTGAACTTGACTTTGAAAGATTCCCATGTCATCACTTGACAATGGTTCATCGTGCGGGTGTTGTTCCACCATGCTCTTGCATCTCCGGCCAAATAGTGGGTGGCAAACAGAACTTTCTTGTTTGCCTCCACTCCGGCGACTTCTAAGTTGTTTTCCATGGTCTGTAACCAATCATCAGCATCCAGTGGGTCTTCAGACTTGCTAAAGATTGGGGATTGGTATTCTGGAAGTTTTTGAGTTTGGATCCATGATGATCCTTATTTCCATGGTTCTGATTGTTGTGAGCCATTTGGGCGATCTGCTACAGGGTGGCGAGATTTGCTTGGCACTCTGCCCTACTAGCTTCACGGTCTACAATGAGCGTCTGCAGAATCTGCAGCATTGGGTCTTGTGATGAGCTGCTCCCTCCTTGGTTTCCGCGAGTCATCTGAAGATTGAGATAGATAAAGGGGTAAGAGGGAAAGTTCTAAGGTTATGGTTTTGGTTTCAAGCTAAAACTTTGAGTTTGACTCAAGTTTTGCAACTAACTTATTTTAATTCATTCAAGCAAAGCACATGATACAAACACACACACCACAACAAAAGGAAAACATATGGTTTTAAGAACCATTCTGCAATCTAAGATACAATGGGACCGATACTTCTCACTCCTACGATAGTGCTCTAGTGCATCTACTCATCGTCGATGAAGTCGGAGTCATCATTGTCGGTGTAGAAGTCCATGGCATCATCCTCCAGGTAGTCATCATCATTGCTGAGGTACGAGTGAATATCCCCTTGGATGTCTTCACCTTCCTCCTCTTCTTCCTCCTTTGCTACAAGCTGACCTTCCTGCTCCCTGATGGTCTTCTCGAGGTCGGCCACATTCTCGTGAAGACGGTCGATGGTGCGATCCTTCTTTGCGCGTTGACGGCAAAGAGACTGACGATCCTTGACTAGCAGTGAGAAAGTCTGGGCCTTCTGGGCGGCAATGGCAAGGTTGTGGTTGGCGAACTCTCTAGAATTGTCCAATTCCTTCTGTCTATCATACAACAGGAAGTCAAGGTTATCCACTTGACGCTTCAACTCCGGGTGACTTGGCATCTCCAGAGGCATTCCCATAGAATCACGCCTTGCATAGTGAGCAAAGCGGGTTCCTTGGATCAGGTTGACATTATGTGCACAGAGACGAGCGAGAGCTTCATGCATTGCCCTGGCTAATCCATCTAGCCAGTTATTCTCTCTCACGAAGAATTGAATCTTCTCGGACATTGGTCCTTCTAACTTGCCTCGAAGATCAGCAACTACTAGCCATTGTAAATCTCCTCCTGGTGGACCATGGAGTTGAGCTCCAAAGAATACCGGATGTGGACGCTCCAAGTACTCAGACAGTGAATCAAGATCCCTCTCGAATATCAGTTGGCCTCTGTTGCCCAACTGGTAGAACTTGCTGTACTGAACTTCCATCTATAAGAATTTAGGATGAGAAAGTTGGTGAAGTGATCAAGTGTGTCAAAATTTTATGTAGTAATGTAAGAATTTTTGAGGAACCTGTAATTTTTTTGAGAGAAAGAATCCCAAGGGTAAGAGAGGAAATAGGTTTTCACAAATACTCACTTTGGTTTTGAAACTAAGTCTTTTTTCGGACGTCCGTTCTAACTAGGGTCTCCTATGGTCAGGATGGCTCTGATACCAACTTGTCAACACCCGGATTTTTAATCCTAGATGCCTGTTATGCTATACATCGCAATCCCAGGATTACCATTTTTGCGAGACATAACAGATTGGATATCACAGTACATCATCCATTACAAACCATAATAAGGTCCTACACAAATAGAGGATCTCATGATCTAGTCTTAGTACAAACAAGTAGCAGAATAAATAGCGTAGCGGTGGGCTCCATCTTCAGTGTCACAGGCAATGCTAACGATGGGAGATGATCCTAGTTGTCGTAGCCGTCCTGATGTCCTTCTTCCGGGTAGTCCTCCTCATAGTATGGCCACGGGAATAGCCAGGGACAAAGCCATGAGTACTCTTTAAGTATTCACAAACTATCACTAACAAGTAAAGTAGTTCTAGTAGGAAGGCTAAACTCTAAGTTTATTTGTAAAGTTAAGTTTGAAACCTAAGTTGAGTTCAGAAACAAAGAAGGATAAATTAAAGTTCGAAAACACCTAAGTGGGAACTTAGTTGTCATAGTCACAACTCTGTTGTGGTCAAATCATGTCACAATTCATTTCATAAGTCATTTTGAAAACATCTGACAACGGAACAGTATGGCCACTCCAACTGTCCATAACCGTGGACGCGGCTATACGAATAGTTTGACACTCTGTAGAGGTGGTACACTTTCACCACAAAATTCAATACATCTGTCAGGGATAACCCTGAATCATCATACTTAGTATGCAGATAATCAAAGATAACCTTTCCTTTACACACTCTAGTATAAGCACATCTCCTATGAGCTTGGCCTCCCAGCCATGGCCATCTGCCATCCTGGGCACTGCATAGGTGGACAACATTGAGAGGTAGCCTCAGCTCAAACCTCTCTCGCGAGGGAACTAATACTAATGCATATAAACTTCCGGCTAAGCCTTACCCAATTCAGGTATTGTGGTTTTACGGTAAAATTGGAATGGTATCGCATCCGAACCCAACCATCAGTTTTTATAAAAGGGCTAAGGCTCATGCCTCAGCATTTTCATCATCATAAACCATTTGTGTTTCTCAACGCATGTCAAAACATCTCAATAGAATGACTCATCATTCCAAGGTTTTCACAAGTCATTTTCACCAAGTATTCCCATCTAAAGTGACCAATATTTGGTTTAGCTCTAAACTACTAAGTTAAGAGTGTTCACTAAGGTGGGATGCTAATATCAATCTCATGCCATAGAATGACATCTAAGTCTAACTAGATAGGCCAAGTTTTATACTCTTTATGCTATCTATCAACAAGTAAGAAACTTTGGTAAAGTAAAGAAAGTAAAGCTTGTAAATAAAACTTGGAGTAGGTATAAGTCAAATGGTATAACCAAAGCATGCCTAATGCATTTGCTTAGGTTATCTAGCTTGCAAGGGTTATCTTGCCAATAGTAGCTTGCTAACAATAGCTTGCATTGTTAATGATGGCTTGCCTTGGTTGGTGTAGTGGTTGAAATTCTCCTCTTCTTCTTCGGGGTAGAACTCCTCCTCCTCGTAGACTTGATCCGTAATATCGTCTATAAATACATACGGAATACACAATCACCAAACAATACTTAACTAGTCTACTTAGCACACTAAAGCACACATTTGTTGATCTAGTATCATCACAAACATCACAAGCTTTAATGAACTAAGTTCATTTACTTTATTTGAGAAAAGTAATTTCTACTCATTGAAATTAACTAAGATTTAATATTCTCCAATTAAAATATGGGATCATATGGACACATGTCATCACCACATATTCTAATGCATGGGAATGTGATTTAAAGGTTGGATCACATTTTAATAAGTTTAAGTTTATTATTTAATGATTTAAAGTGACTAGAAATGCCTATATAGCATTATTTTGGTACTACTCCAAAGTCACTGAATGCAAACCTTAATATTATTACATATTCAGATAGGTATGGTTAAATGTGATTTTTGAGAGTTGGAATCAACTCAAAAGCTATTTTGGTTGATTTTAGAAAAGTGTTTGAATGTGAAAACACTTCTGTCTTGTTATTTTATCTAGGAGAAATCTTTAACTCTAAATGATTTAAATCCAACGGTCTTGGATAGATATTTTTATTACCTTTCCAACAAAATTGGAAACACTCAATTTGGATTTGTAAAACTCTCTCAATTGAATTTCAAACTAAGGGACAGAGCTAAGTTTCAGCTAAGTTAGAAAAATCTTAATTTGAATCTACGGGCTAAGGCGGGAACATTAATGGGCCGGCCCAGTTTCACTCTGCGGCGCTGAGGACTGCTGATAGAGGGTCCCGCCTGTCAGTGGCTCATTAAACTCGAAGCGCTACGGGGCAAGATGGACCGTAGGATTAGAACTAGAATCTATGGCTCACGTTCATCGTCGATGACGGACACGTCGCCAGCGAGGTGGAACCCTAACGGCTCAGTGGGGGTGCGGTGAGGGTGTACCAGGGCTCCAGCGAGTGCGACGAGGCGGGTAAATGAACGAGGAGACGATGGCAAGCTCAGGCGAAGTCACTGAAGCGACTGGGGTGGACGAAATTTACGGGAGCGTCTCCTCCTCTGTTGCGGCTATCTCCGACGAAATTCCGGCAGCTGGCTGCTCGAGCGGCTCTGGCGAGAGGTGGGGAAGGACTAGTGGAGAGAGGGGAGTGTGAGAGTGTGAAGAGATGGTGCTGGGGAGGCTCCCTTATATAGGCCCGGGAGAGGGCAGAGGTGTGGGCGAGCTGCCGGTGATGACGATATTGTGGGGATATCAGCATGGGCGAGGTAGGCGGACGGTGGGTGGTTCCCTGG
The DNA here is from genome assembly GCA_023614405.1 of Avena insularis. Lineage (NCBI taxonomy): Eukaryota > Viridiplantae > Streptophyta > Magnoliopsida > Poales > Poaceae > Avena > Avena insularis. The sequence goes on along the minus strand of CM042696.1, from coordinate 457,775,808 downwards.
CAGTCAGCTAGGGCTTAATGGCGGTGCAAGGGGCGGTGGATTGTGGTCGGGAGCGCCGCGTGCTCTAAGAGATAGAGGCGGTGCTCGACGTGGTTCCCGGCGATTGTGGGTCACGCGGCGGGGTAAGGGCGTGTCTGGCGGGTTGAGGTGGTCAAGGCGGAGCGGCACGCGTGGTCTAGGGTCGAGGCGCGGCGTGTGGCGCTCTGTCGGTGATGACGCTCTGGCATGTGCTGGCGCGGCGCAGAGGCTTAATGCGGGGCTTGTCCTTGGTGGTCCAGGGGTTGTCTGTGGCCGTGGGGTGGACCGTGGGCGGCGGTGTGATCACGCCTTCCTTCCTGGAGCGGTGGAGAGGGGTTGTTGTTCTCCTGCGAGATGTTCGTGCTCGACCGGTGGGCATGGTGTCGGGGTGGCGCGGCACTGTGGCTAGGGACAAGGGGTGGGCTGGTTATGGCCTGGTTAGATCAAAGAGGGATAGAGTGTAACATCCCAAAACATTAATCCAAGCTTATCAAGTTCCAAATCATCAAAATTAGGGTTAACAAAAACTTTTCCATTTCAAAATATGAAAGCATGCATGTGTATGTGCATTTAAATTAGTTGATTTGAGTTGCCATGGTTCTGTGATTCATTGCTTGTAAAATGATTCTTAGGTGAAATAAACATCATCTAAATCATTCCCAAACTTTTCCCAAAGAAAAACAACTCAAAATGAATAAAGGAAGTGAATGGTCATTTTTGCCAAATTAACTATCATGCCTACTTTGGCTATTCCTAGTACTCAAAACCTAACAGAAACAATTATGGATCTTTGCACCCCTTGCTAGTACACACAATGAGGTACCAAGGCCCACTTTGTGATCTGCTAAAAACATTCAAATAATAATTTTAAATGGTAGTTTAAAATTGAATCTAGTTCATATGGGAAGATCCCACTATTTCAAAAACCACTCAAACAAGCTCAATTTTCAAAACCCAAGCACCCACAGAGTCTCATGCTTAGTACTAGCACACCCACCAAAAATCTTTTCAAAATTCAAAAGTAAAGTTCATGCGGCCATTTCATCAAACACCTTGTGGACAGATTTCAAACAAAACCAAATTCACTATTTTAAATAGTGTTCTGGCCAAACTTGTCTCCCATTTGACCCCCATTTGCTCCCATTGTCCCCTCTTGATCAAACCAGGACCTAACTAACCCATCCCCTACCCCCTAGTGGCCTTGCCATGGCATGCCGAGCCCCACCTCGCCGGCCAACTTGGTCACCGCCGCAGCAAACCACCTCCCCCTCTCTCGCCATGTCTACAAGCTAGCCAGGACCTCACCTCCGCCCACTGTCCCCTCCCCGAGCCAGGCCAAGCCGTGGACCACCGAGAAAACCCCACGCCCAGTGCAACTGCGCCATGCCGAGCACGCGCCAGAGCGTCGTGCCCGACACGCGTGCACAAGCCGCCGCTCGACCGCAGCCCGCGCCCATCGCTTCGCCATGACCCAGGGAGCACGCCGGACATGCCCGTTCCTAGCGCCTCACGCCACCGCTGCACCGTGGACACCAGCAGAGCGCCAGCCCGACCGCATACCACCGCCCCTAAGCCCGCATTAAAGTCCTAGAGCACCGCCAGGAGACCACGCGTCGATCGCCACCCGTATCCATGCCGCTAGCAGCCTGTAGCCATGTCGCCACCGTCGCCTGGCCATGCCGCGTTGTCCCGCCGTCGAGCCTATAAAAGGAGGGCACCCCCAGCCATTTGCAGCACACCATTCAACTCCCCTCACCTCACTGATCGTCCAACACCTCTAGCCAGAGCACGGGGAGCAGCAGTTCGCTGGAATTGCACTGGAGCAGGCCGCCTCTAGAGGAGAAGCACGCCGCTGATTGTGAACCACCCCCGGAGCTGACTCGACCGTACTTGAGCTTGCCGTCGACCACCAGTCCGTTTTCCCGCCTCGCCATCGTCACTGGAGCCCTAGGCACCCCCAGCGAGCCGCTAGGATTAGAGCTCGCCGGTGACAGGTCCGTCGTCAACAACGATCCCCAGCCGTTGATCCCCACTCTAATCCAACGACCCATGTTGCCCCGTACCGCTTCGTGCATTATGAGCCGCTGACTGGTGGACCCCTCCTTTCAGCTGAGCCCCATGCTGCGGAGTGACACTGGGCCGGCCCGTTAGCGTTTCCCGCGCGACCCAGTCAGTTTGAATTAGGATTTTTCTTTTTAGTCTAAACTTAGTTCTGTCCCCTAGTTTGAAAATCAATTCAGAGAGATTTACAAGTCCAAATGAAGTGATTCAAATTTTGTTGGAAAGCTACTAAAAAGATCTACCCAATCCCGTTGGATTTAATTCAATTAGACTTATAGATCTCTCCTAGTAAAAATAATAAATAGAAGCATTTGCACCTTGCAACATTTTTATAAAATCAACCAAGTTAGCTTTTGAGTTGATTCCAACTCCCAAAAATCACATTTCACCATATCTATATAAATATGTAATAATATTAAGGTTTACATGCAGTGACTTTGGACTAGTACCAAATTAATGCTATATAGGCATTTCTAGTCACTTTAAATCATTAAATAATGAACTTAAACCAAAGTAATTATGATCCAACCCGTAAATCCCATTCCCACATGTTAGAATATGTGGTGATGACATGTGTCCACATGATCCCATATTTTAAGTGGTGAATATTAAATCTTAGTTAATTTTTCAATGAGTAGAAATTACTTTTCTAAAATAAAAAGGAGGAAACTATTGAATAAAACTTATGATTCTTGTGATGATAATAGATCATCAAATGTGTGCCTTAGAATGCTAATTAGACTAGTTAAGTATTGTTTGGTGATTGTGTACTCTGTATGTATTTATAGAATATAGTACCGACCAAGCTTACGAGGAGGAGGAGTTCTACCAAGAGGAGGAAGACAACTTCAACCACTGCACCAACCAAGGCAAGCTAGCACTATCCAATTTAACCCTTGCAAGTTGTACTTGCAAGCCACCATTAACAATGCAAGCTAACCCTTGCAAGCTACTATTAGCAAGCTAGGATTAAACTAGATGGTTTAGCAAAGATGCTTTAGGCATGCTTTGTTTATACTACTTTGACTACTAGTTACCCCAAGTATTATTCTCAAGCTTTACTTCCTTTACTTTACACAAAGTCCCTTACTTGTGTTCAAGGTAGCATAAAGAGTATAAAACTTGACCTATTTTAGAACCCTTTAGATGTCATTCTATGGCATGAGATTGATCCCATCTTTCCACTTTAGTGAACACTCTTAAGTTAGTAGTTTAGAGTAGATCAAAAACTTGAGTCAATTTAGATGGGAACATGAATTGTGTTGGTGAAAACCTTGGAATGATGAGTCATTCTATTGAGATGTTTTGACATGTGTTGAGAAACACAAATGGTTTATGATGATGAAAATGTTGAGGCATGAGCCTTAACCCTTTTATAAAACTGATGGTTGGATTATGCGATACCATTCCAAATTTACCGTACAACCACATTACCTGAATTGGGTAAGGCTTAGCCGGAAGTTTATATGCATTAGTATTAGTTCCCTCGCGGGAGAGGTTTGAGATGAGGCTACCTCTCAATGTTGTCCACCTATGCAGTGCCCAAGATGACTGATGGTCATGGTTGGGAGGCCATGCTCATAGGATAGGTGCTTATACTAGGGTGTGTAAAGGGAGGTTATGTTTGATTATCTGCATACTAAGTATGATGATTCAGGGTTATCCCTGACAGATTATCGAATCTTGTGGTGAAAGTGTACCACCTCTACAGAGTGTCAAACTATTCGAATAGCCGTGTCCGTGGTTATGGACAGTTGGAATGGCCATACTGTTTCGTTGTCAGATGTTTTCAAAATAACTTATGAAATGAATGATGGATCTTGACTTGACCACAACAAGGTTGTGTTTATGACACTAGCTTCCCAACTTAAGTGATTCTAGAACTTTATTTTATCTTTCTTTGTTTCAGAACTCAGCTTAGGTTTCAAACTTAACTTTATAGTTAAATGTAGAGTTAGCACTTTAACTTAAAACTATACTACTTGTTAGTGGTAGTTTGCAAGTACTTAAAGAGTACTCATGGCTTTTGTCCCTGGCTATTCTCATGGCTAGAATATGAAGGATACTATCAAGATGATGGCCCAGAGGACGGCTATGATAACTAGGACTATCTGCCTTCGTCAGCATTGCCTATGCCCCTGAAGATGGACCCCACCGTTACGCATATCTTTTATTTCCGCTTCTTGTTGTATTAAGACTGGATCATGAGATCCTTATTTGTGTAAGACCTTATGTATGGTTTGTAATGGATGATGTACTGTGATATCCAATCCGTTATGTCTCGCAAAAATGGTAATCCTGGGATTGCGAGGTATGGCATAACGGGCATCTGGGATTAAAAATCCGGGTGTTGACAAGTTGGTATTAGAGCCATCCTGACCATAGGAGACCCTAGTTAGAATGGACGTCCAAACAAAAACTTAATTTCAAAACCAAAGTGAGTATTTATGAAAAACTATTTCCTCTCTTATCCTTGGGAGTTCTTTCTTTCTCAAAGAAATTCATGTCCTCAAAATTCTTACATTACTACTTAAAATTTGACACACTTGATCACTTCACTAATTTCCTCATCCTTAATTCTTGTAGATGGAGACTCAGTTCAAAAAGTTCTACCAGTTGGGAAACGGAGGTCAACTGATCTTCGAGAGGGATCTAGATTCACTGTCGGAGTTATTGGGACGCCCACATCCGAAGTTTCTTGGAGCTCAACTTCTAGGACCCCCAGGAGGAGATTTGCAATGGTTAGTCACCGCTGATCATAGAGGGAGCGTCGAAGCACCAATGTCCAGGAGAATCCAGTTCTCCGTGAGAGAGAACAACTGGCTAGATGGATTAGCCAGGGTAATGCATGAAGCTCTCGCACGTCTATGTGCCCTCAGTGTCAACCAACTCTAGGGAACCCGTTTTGCTCACTATGCAAGACGTGACTTCATGGGAATGCCGATGGAGATGCCAAGTCACCCAGAGTTGAGGCGTCAAGTGGAGATTCTTGACTTCTTGCTACACGACAGACAGCAGGAACTAGACAATGCCAGGGAGTTAGCCAACTAGAACCGTGCCATTGCCGACCAGAAGGCCCAGACTTTCGCACTGCTCATCCAAGATCGTCAGTCTCTTTGCTGCCAGCGTGCAAAGAAGGATCGCACCATCGCCCGTCTTCGCAAGAAGGTGGCTAACCTCGAGAAGACCGTCAAGGAGCAAGAAACTCAGCTTGCAGCAAAGTAAGAAGAAGAGGAGGGTGAAGACATCCAGGGAGACATGGATTCTTACCTCAGCAATGATGATGACTTTCTGGAGGAGGATGCTGTGGACTTCTACACTGACGACGAGGACTCCGATTTCATCGACGATGAGTAGATGCACTAGAGCACTATCGTAGCATGAGATGTATCGGTCCCAATGTATCGTAGCTTACAGAATGGTTCTTCAAACCATCTGTTTTCTTTTGGTTGTTGTGGTGTGTGTTGTATCGTGTGCTTGTTTGCATGAATGAAATTAAGTTAGTTGCAAAAACCTGAGTCAAACTCAAAGTTTTAGTTTTTAAACCAACACCATGAACCTTAGAATTTCCCTCTTACCCCTATATCTATCTCAATCTTCAGATGACTCGTGGAAACCAAGGAGGGAGCAGCTTGTCGCAAGACCCAATGCTGCAGATCTTGCAGAATCTAATCGCAGACAGAGAAGCAAGCAGGGAAGAACGTCAAGCCAACTTAGCAACATTGCAGCAGATCGCCCAGATGGCCCTCAACAACCAGAATCATGGAACCCAGGATCACCATGGATCCAAACTCAAAAAAAATCAGAATACCAATCCCCCAATCTTCAACCAATCTGAAAACCCATTAGATGCTGATGACTGGTTGCAGACGATGGAGAATAACTTGGAGGTAGCCAGAGTTGATGACAATGAGAAAGTTCTCTTCACCACCCACTATCTGGCAGGAGTGCAAGAGCTTGGTGGACTAGTATCCGCAATATGAACCATGGTCAAATTATGACATGGGAATCATTCAAAGTCAAGTTCAGCCGCACCCACGTGCCACAGGGTCTAGTCAACCGAATGAGAGATGAGTTCCGCGAATTGAAGCAAGGAAGAATGACGGTGGTGGAGTACCATGATAGATTCCTGTCACTTGCCAGCTATGCACCGGACGAAATCAACACGGAGGCAAAGAATAAGGAGAGATTCTTGAATGGACTGCATGATGAGATACAGACTGTCCTCGTCAACATCCGTTTCGAGGATCTCGAAGAGCTAGTCGACTCTGCCATCTAGATGGAAGGGAAGATTAATTAGGAAAACGACAACCGCAAACATCGTATGATGCAGCAATCAGGATCCAGCAGTCACTAGAAGTACCGTCCCAACCCCTCATCAGGATATGCACCAAGGAACAACCGACCCCCAATGTCTCGCCCAAGCTACCCCAACCGTAGCGGAGGCAATGTGAAGACCGGAGGAAACAATCACAACTCCGGCAATGCCAACAATTTCAACCGTGCACCTCCCAAGAGCAACAACAACAACACTGCACCCAGAACTGGCAGCAATGTTGTGCCTGTCGCAGTAAAGGACAAGTCCTAGATCACTTGTTTCGAGTGTGGAGTGAAGGGTCACTATTCCAATGAGTGTCCCAAGAAGACTGCCGCCAATGCCAATGTAAAAGCCCCAGCTCAGCAGCAGCCTCGTGTCCAACCAGGGAGAAGATTTGCCCCAGGGAACCCTCACAACCGCAACGGTCGTCTCTTCCACATGAACGCAGAAGAAGCCCAAGAAGCGCAGATGTAGTGCTGGGTATGTTTTCTGTCAACTCAGTTTTAGCAAGAGTATTGTTTGATTCGGGAGCATCGCATTCATTTGTCACCGAAGAATTTGCATGCACTAGTAAGATTCACCCAACCAACCTGAAGCATGTCATGATAGTTCAAAACCCCGGATCAACCACAAAAGCTAGAAAAATTTGCAAAGTTGTACCTATCAGAATACATGGGATAGATTTTTATGCCAACCTAATTGTACTTGGAACCAAAGGATTGGAAGTAGTACTAGGTATGGACTGTATGTCAAGGCATAAAGGACTGATAGACTGTGCTAAGAAAGCCATCACCATGACCAGTAGTTCGAGTAATGATGAGAACATATCTCTGAAACCTTACCCGCCAATTCAAGTGCAACAAGAGTCTAGCCCTACCGACCATAGACCAAGTAAGAGTAGTGCGTGAATACCCGACGTATTCGGATGAATTGCAGTATGCCCCGGATAGGGATATTGAGTTCATTATCGAACTAATCCCCGGAACCGGACCCATAGCCTAGAGACCCTATAGCATGAACCCCTCAGAGTTAGTGGAACTGAAGAAGCAGTTGGATGCTATGTTGGAAAAAGGCTTGATTCAACCAAGCGCATCGCCATGGAGATCACCAGTGTTACTCGTTGACAAGAAAGATGGAGGCAATCGTTTGTGCACAGATTACATAAAGTTGAATGACGTCACCATCAAGAACAAGTACCCTTTGCCAAAGATAGAGGATCTATTTGATCAATTGACTGGAGCCTAGGTGTTCTCAAAGATTGATCTTAGGACTAGTTATCACCAACTTAAGATTCGTGCAACGGATATTCCGAAGACCACCTTTACTACTCGCTATGGTTTATACGAGTATACGGTTATGTCTTTTGGATTAACCAATGCCCCTGCTTATTTCATGAATCTCATGAATAAGATCTTTATGAATTTCCTAGATAAGTTTGTAGTTGTGTTTATCGATGATATCCTTATCTACTCCAAGTCAGAAGAAGAGCATGAGCAACATATGCGAATCTACCTAGAAACCCTGAGAGAGCATCAGTTATATGCCAAGTTCAGCAAGTGTGAGTTTTGGCTAAAAGAAGTAGGATTCCTAGGACATATTGTGTCTGCCGGAGGAGTTTCTGTTGATCCCGCCAAGATCAAAGATGTCGAAGCATGGGAAGCCCCAACCACTGAAACCCACGTCTGTGCATTTCTCGGATTAGCGGGATACTACCGCAAGTTCGTAGAAGGATTCTCGAGCATCGCCAGACCCATGACCCAATTGTTGAAGAAGGACAAGAAGTTTGAATGGATAGACAAGTGTGAACCCAGTTTTCAGGAGCTGAAGAAGAGATTGATATCATCCCCAATATTGATCATGCCAGATATCAAGAAGCCGTTTGATGTATATTGTGATGCATCCAAGATTGGTATCGAATGTGTATTAATGCAAGAACGCAAAGTCATTGCTTATCTGTCTCGACAACTGAAGCAACATGAGCAGAATTATCCGACCCATGATCTTGAATTAGCAGCCGTAGTTTTGGCATTAAAGACATGGCGTTGTTATCTGATGGGTAATCGCTGTGAGATTTACTCGGATCATAAGAGCTTGAAGTATATCTTCACTCAGAAGGATCTGAATATGAGGCAAAGAAGATGGATAGAGTTAATCAAGGATTATGACCTTCACATTCACTATCACCCCGGCAAAGCCAATGTGGTAGCGGATGCTCTTAGCAGATTGCCGTGTAGGCTAAACACCATGATCAAGGAGAAGCAACCAAGTTTGTATGAGGAGTTGGAGTAGTTCAGGACTGAATTGGTTAGCAAAGGATTCTTAGCTAGCATTGAACTTCAACCCACTTTGATTAGCCAAATCAAGGAAACCTGGAAGGGGAATGAAAGTATTGACGGAATCAAACGTCGTATTAGTACAGGAAAGGTACCTGGGTTCACTGAAGACGAAGGAGTTCTGTGGTACAAAGGATGTATCTGTGTGCCAGCAGATTCGGAGCTGAAGCAAGTTATCATGAAGGAAGCTCATGATACTCTTTATTCTATCCACCCCGAAGGAACAAAGATGTATCAAGATTTGAAAGAGCAATTTTGGTGGCACAAGATGAAGAGAGAAATCGGAAGCTACATCGCCAAGTGTGACATATGTCAAAGAGTCAAAGCAGAGCATCAAAGACCTGCAGGACTGTTGCAACCATTGCAGATTCCGGAATGGAAATGCGATTCCATCAGAATGGACTTTATCACCGGTTTGCCTACTTCTAGTAGGGGAAATGACTCAATCTGGGTCATAGTTGATAGACTGTCCAAGGTAGCCCACTTTATACCTGTCAAGACTACCTACCAGAGTGCGAAGCTAGCAGAGCTGTACATTGCTAGGATTGTTAGTCTGCATGGAACCCCCAAGACCATAGTATCAGATCGAGGAACCCAGTTTACCTCGAGATTTTGGCAGAAAGTCCAGGAAGGATTAGGAACCAAGTTGAATTTCAGCACCGCTTATCACCCGCAAACTGATGGACAGACTGAGAGAGTCAACCAGATCTTAGAGGATATGCTTAGAGCTTATGTGTTAGAATACGGATCAAAATGGGAAGACTGCCTGCCTTTCGCAGAATTCTCATACAACAACAGTTATCAAGCTAGTTTGCAGATGGCACCGTTTGAGTTCCTATACGGAAGAAAGTGCCATACCCCTTTGAATTGGTCACAAGTAGGAGAGAGTCAGATCTTTGGACCCGACATTCTTTGAGAAGCCGAAGAGAAGGTTCACAAAGTCCGTGAGCACCTCAAGACCTCCCAATCTAGACAGAAGAGTTATGCTGACAAGAGAAGGAGAGACCTGACTTTCAATGTCAGAGATTTTGTATATCTCAAGGTTTCACCGTTGAGAGGAACCCAACGCTTTAGTCTGAAAGGAAAGTTAGCCCCTAGATATATCGGGTCATTCAAGATTCTGAACCGTCAAGGAGAAGTATCGTATCAACTGGAACTACCTGAAGAGATGTCAGCCATCCATAATGTGTTCCATATCTTGTTACTTCGCAAATGCCTGGAAGTGCCGGAGAAGACTGAAGTTTTCAAGAACATCGATCATAGAGCTGTTGAGATCAACAATGACTTGACATATCGTGAAGTGTCCATCCGTATCTTAGAGGAATCCTACAGAACCACTAGGACCAGGAGTATCAAGTTTCTCAAGATTCAATGGAGCAACCATACTGAAGAAGAAGCCACTTGGGAGCGCGAAGATTACAATAGGACAGAGTTCCCAGATCTCTTTAGTTCCTAGTTTTCTTTGTAAATCTTGGGACGAGATTTCGTTTAAGGGGGGAAGGTTTGTAACATCCCAAAACTTTAATCCAAGCTTATCAAGTTCCAAATCATCAAAATTAGGGTTAACAAAAACTTTTCCATTTCAAAATATGAAAGCATGCATGTGTATGTGCATTTAAATTAGGAGTTGATTTGAATTTCCATGGTTTTGTGATTCATTGCTTGTAAAATGATTCTTAGGTGAAATAAACATCATCTAAATCATTCCCAAACTTTTCCCAAAGAAAAACAACTCAAAATGAATAAAGGAAGTGAATGGTCATTTTTGCCAAATTAACTATCATGCCTACTTTGGCTATTCCTAGTACTCAAAACCTAACAGAAACAATTATGGATCTTTGCACCCCTTGCTAGTACACACAATGAGGTACCAAGGCCCACTTTGTGATCTGCTAAAAACATTCAAATAATAATTTTAAATGGCAGTTTAAAATTGAATCTAGTTCATGTGGGAAGATCCCACTATTTCAAACCACTCAAACAAGCTCAATTTTCAAAACCCAAGCACCCACAGAGTCTCAAGCTTAGTACTAGCACACCCACCAAAAATCTTTTCAAAATTCAAAAGTAAAGTTCATGCGCCCATTTCATCAAACACCTTGTGGACAGATTTCAAACAAAACCAAATTCACTATTTTAAATAGTGTTCTGGCCAAACTTGTCTCCCATTTGACCCCCATTTGCTCCCATTGTCCCCTCTTGATCAAACCAAGACCTAACTAACCCATCCCCTACCCCCTAGTGGCCTTGCCATGCCATGCCGAGCCCCACCTCGCCGGCCAACTTGGTCACCGCCGCAGCATACCACCTTCCCATCTCTCACCATGTCTACAAGCTAGCCAGGACCTCACCGCTGCCCACTGTCCCCTCCCCGAGCCAGGACAAGCCATGGACCACCGAGAAAACCCCGTGCCTAGTGAAGCACCGTGCCATGCCGAGCACGCGCCAGAGCGTCGTGCCCGACACGCATGCACAAGCCACCGCTCGACCGTAGCCCGCGCCCACCGCTTCGCCACGACCCATGGAGCACGCCGGACATGCCCGTTTGCCGCCCAACGCCTCACAGCCACCGCTCGCCGTGGACACCGCCCCTAAGCCTGCATTAAAGTCCTAGAGCACCGCCAGGAGACCGCACGTTGATCGCCACCCGCAGCCATGCCGCTAGCAGCCCGTAGCCATGTCGCCACCGTCGCCTGGCCATGCCGCGTTGTCCCGCCGTCGAGCCTATAAAAGGATGGCACCCCCATCCATTTGCAGCACACCACTCAACTCCCCTCACCTCACTGATTGTCCCACTCCTCTAGCTGGAGCACGGGGAGCAGCAGTTCGCCGGAACTGCATCAGAGCAGGCCGCCTCTGGAGGAGAAGGGCGCCGCTGATTGTGACCACCCCCGGAGCTGACTCGACCGTCCTTGAGCTCTCCGTCGACCACCAGTCCGTTTGCCCGCCTCGTCGTCGTCACTGGAGCCCTGGTAGCCCCCTAGGCACCCCCACCGAGCCGCTAGGGTTAGAGCTCGCCGGTGACAGGTCCGTCGTCGACAATGATCCCTAGCCGTTGATCCCCACTCTAATCCAACGACCCACGTTGCCCGTCTGCAACCGGCGTTACCCGGCCATTGGTGGACCCTCCTGTCACCTGAGCCCAGCTTGAGTGACACTGGGCTGGCCCGTTAGCGTTTCCCGCGCGACCCAGTCAGTTTGAATTAGGATTTTTCTTTTTAGTTTAAACTTAGTTTTGTCCCCTAGTTTGAAAATCAATTCAGAGAGATTTACAAGTCCAAATGAAGTGATTCCAATTTTGTTGGAAAGCTACTGAAAAGATCTACCCAAGCCCATTGGATTTAATTCAGTTAGAGTTATAGATCAACCAAGTTAGCTTTTGAGTTGATTCCAACTCCCAAAAATCACATTTCACTATATCTATCTAAATATGTAATAATATTAAGGTTTACATGCAGTGACTTTGGACTAGTACCAAATTAATGCTATATAGGCATTTCTAGTCACTTTAAATCATTAAATAATGAACTTAAACCAAAGTAATTATGATCCAACCCGTAAATCCCATTCCCACATGTTAGAATATGTGGTGATGACATGTATCCACATGATCCCATATTTTAAGTGGTGAATATTAAATCTTAGTTAATTTTTCAATGAGTAGAAATTACTTTCTAAAATAAAAGGAGGAAACTATTGAATAAAACTTATGATGCTTGTGATGATAATAGATCATCAAATGTGTGCCTTAGAATGCTAATTAGACTAGTTAAGTATTTTTTGGTGATTGTGTACTCCGTATGTATTTATAGAAGATAATACTGACCAAGCTTACGAGGAGGAGTTCTACCAAGAGGAGGAAGACAACTTCAACCACTGCACCAACCAAGGCAAGCTAGCACTATTCAAGTTAACCCTTGCAAGTTGTACTTGCAAGCCACCATTAACAATGCAAGCTAACCCTTGCAAGCTACTATTAGCAAGCTAGGATTAAACTAGATGGTTTAGCAAAGATGCTTTAGGCATGCTTTGGTTATACCACTTTGACTACTAGTTACCCCAAGTATTATTCTCAAGCTTTAATTCCTTTACTTTACACAAAGTCCCTTACTTGTGTTGAAGGTAGCATAAAGAGTATAAAACTTGACCTATTTTAGAACCCTTTAGATGTCATTCTATGGCATGAGATTGATCCCATCTTTCCACTTTAGTGAACACTCTTAACTTAGTAGTTTAGAGTATATCAAAAACTTGAGTCACTTTAGATGGGAACAGTTGGTGAAAATGAATTGTGAAAACCTTGGAATGATGAGTCATTCTATTGAGATGTTTTGACATGTGTTGAGAAACACAAATGGTTTATGATGATGAAAATGTTGAGGCATGAGCCTTAACCCTTTTATAAAACTGATGATTGGATTCGGATGCGATACCATTCCAAATTTACCGTACAACCACATTACCTGAATTGGGTAAGGCTTAGCCAGAAGTTTATATGCATTAGTATTAGTTCCCTCGCGGGAGAGGTTTGAGCTGAGGCTACCTCTTAATGTTGTCCACCTATGCAGTGCCCAAGATGACTGATGGTCATGGTTGGGAGGCCATGGTCATAGGAGAGGTGCTTATACTAGGGTGTGTAAAGGGAAGGTTATGTTTGATTATCTGCATACTAAGTATGATGATTCAGGGTTATCCCTGATAGATGTATCAAATCTTGTGGTGAAAGTGTAACACCTCTGCAGAGTGTCAAACTATTCGAATAGCCGCGTCCGCGGTTATGGACAGTTGGAATGGCCATATTGTTTTGTTGTCAGATGTTTTCAAAACAACTTATGAAATGAATGATGAATCTTGACTTGACCACAACAGGGTTGTGTTTATGACTCTAGCTTCCCAACTTAAGTGATTCTAGAACTTTATTTTATCTTTCTTTGTTTCAGAACTCAGCTTAGGTTTCAAACTTACCTTTATAGTTGAACTTAGAGTTAGCACTTTAACTTAAAACTATACTACTTGTTAGTGGTAGTTTGCGAGTACTTAAAGAGTACTCATGGCTTTTGTCCCTGGCTATTCTCATGGCCAGACTATGAAGGAGACTATCAATATGATGGCCCATAGGACGGCTATGATAACTAGGACTATCTGCCTTCGTCAGCATTGCATGTGCCCCTGAAGATGGACCCCACCGCTACACTTATCTTTTATTTCCGCTGCTTGTTGTATTAAGACTGGATCATGAGATCCTTATTTGTGTAAGACCTTATGTATGGTTTGTAATGGATGATGTACTGTGATATCCAATCCGTTATGTCTCGCAAAAATGGTAATCATGGGATTGTGAGGTATGGCATAACGGGCATCTGGGATTAAAAATCTGGGTGTTGACACAGAGGGAGTGAATTGGGGTCAAATGGGTTGCAAAACCCTGTAGAAACAGTGATGCTATACTAGGGTGTGATTTGTGCATGCCAGGTGTTCGACCAAATGGCCGCATGACACAAAGATTTGAATTTTTCAGAGATTTTTGGAGGAGTGGTTGGTCTAATGCTTGAGCATCTCTGGTTGCTGGGATTTGCTAAGTTAAGATAATTTGAGTGGTTTTTGAAAAAGTGGGATCTAGACATATGAACTAGATTCCATTTTCAAATGTCTTTTAAATTTAGAGTTTGAATGTTTTTGGAAGATCACAAAGTGGGCCTTGGTACATTACTACTTGTACTAGCAAGGGGTGCAAAGATCCACAATTGTTTCTGTTTGAATTTGAGTGCTAGGAACACCCAAAGTGGGCTAGTTGATTAAAATGGCAAAAGTGACCATTTCCATTATTAATTCTTTTTTGTTTCTTTTTCTTTTGTTTTTGCTTGGTAATGATCTAGATGATGTGGCATTCATCTTAGAGTCATTTTACAACCATTGTAACAAACAATCATGGCAATTCAAAACAATTCTTATTTAATGCAACATACATATGCATGCTTAAATATTTTAAATGGAAAAAAGTTTTTGTTAACCCTAAATTGGGTGATTTGGACCTTGATCTCTTGGATTAAAGTTTTGGGATGTTACAACATGCCCCTTTGATGTACATGAACACACCTTTATGATCACTGTTCCACCGAGTGACGTTTAATGTTATCAAGGCATTCTCAGGTGACACTTATTTATATGGTCTCACGGTCTAAGGAACAAGACACTATGTTTCCTAATCATCGTAACCTGAACTTGTGACATGATCGTGTTATGATGCTTAGATTGGGTATGCTCATCATCTCATTCTCCCAATTAGGTGAATCCATTTTCAACTAGCATAAATGCCACATGATCAGGAAGCCTTGATGATCTATTGACTAATGAACCAATGACTAGAGATTCACGGGAACTCCTGATTGTTTATATATCACATGTGTATGGATGTTTCCTATCAATCCAGTTACAACATGATATAAAACTTAATTATAAATTTTGTGAAATATGATAATAATCCATATTATTATTGTCTCTAGAGTATATTTTCAACAGTCACCCACTTGCACTAGAGTACAAATAAACTAGATGCATTTGTTTACCAATCATCGGTGCCATATAACCTGGCACTTCTGATCATGCTTGCTCATGGAAGAGGTTGAGTCTAGTTTCTGGACTTTACAACCCCTTATCTCCTTTGAAACTTACTAATGTCACCTTAATTGGCATTAATATTTTATCATCTTATTATAACATCTTGTGTATGTATAGTAGTTATGGCAATAAAATGAGGTCGGTTCGAGGATCCAACAGTGGTGTTAGATTAGCCAATGTGAACTTTCTCATGGGCACTATGCCCTAGAACACATTTAGTGAGAAGACGAACTTCCCCAGCCACAACACTATACATAACATCAGGTAGTATCCTTATACTTATATTTTAAATGTAGTCATCAAAACAATAGTGCACCATGTGCTGTTTTTTGATGTTTATCACCATGCTTCCTTTTTTTGACTCAAGTCGGTATTTTTCAATGCATGGATTTCAATCTTTTAAGGTAAACATATGCCCTTATAGCATAACACTTTATGCTTTTAGGCATGTCGTCCTTCATAGATCTAGAAAACATGTCTATAGTTCTCTTTAGATAATGTGGACAAACTCAGCTCAATGTTCAGTGACTCACACTTAATCACTTCTAAACTTTTCTTCTTGGATCACATTATGTTGAGTTGTCATCATGGTTTCTAAGGCAGAACCTATGTCAAAACATAGTGGATGACGATCATCCTTTTTCTTTCTTTTTAACCATTGCTGTTGTACTCAATGTTATCCTAATTCTAATGATCAAGGACCATTCCTTAATTAATTCCTATTTCGAAACTACTCCATAAACTCTTTTAGAAATACATTCCAACATAATATTGTATTATATTGTTTTTCACCTTTACCCTTATAAAGCCATATTTATTAGTACTTGTGCTCTCATTCTTAATGTGTCATTTACACACAAGGATTTATGTTAAGCTCCCACTCAAAATATGTCACCTACACATTTGAGTTCGAAACTTACATTGCTCCCACTCAAAAATATGTCATTCACATATTAATTTAGGAAGACTCTATAGCTCCCACTCAATTTTATGCAAATTGCATATAGTCTCAATATTTTGAATGACTTCAAAATCCCTTGATCAGTTATCAAATTGAGAGTTTCTTTTACGAGAAAAACCACCAGACTTTAGCACTTCCGAATCAAATTCTTTTGAATTTGCCCAAGATATTATGCACGGCGAATCGTGCTTTGTCTTTCACCATTTCCATTATGACCTTGCGGTCTTTCGGAAAAATCAAGTAACTCCTTTACTTGATAAGATTTAGTAACTTTACTTTCTAATCTTAAGTGAAATTTACTTCCAGGATTTCTTGTAATTTCAGTTTACCATCACTTTCCTTTGTAGTTTGTAGGTATGTCATGTTCTGATAACATGTCAAGTGATTCATAAATATCTCCACACATGGTGTAGAGCATATTTATGAATACTACTTTATTTAGTAAAGGCACAATTAAAACGCAATGATCATCACCATTGATCTCTTTCTTTTATGTGAAGATATGTGTTCTAGAACGTGTTCCGTTGCACTTATCGACACTCTGATGCATGGTCTTATATCTTCATCGTGCTTTCACTTTCTTCCACTAACATCATTGTCGAGGATCACACTTCCTCGAAAACACACCAAATTTTCAGCAATACTAGTTTTGCCTTTCTTTTGGTCTTAGTTATGGATCTTTGTATTCAATGAATACACTACAAAGGTTCATTGGCTATTGTTTTGGCGATATCAAGTAACTACAAAGTTGCCATGACAATCCATACAAGATATGGTGCCGATCTCACGAATTTTCGATGGTTTACTTCATCCTAAACGAGTGTTCGCTATTTACAACTAATGATCTTTACACTAACACTACCACACTTTATCTGGTGCCACCAATTTACCCACTCAATATCAAATAATATATTGTGACGTTGTGCACTTCAACGTATCAAAATGCATCGCATTTCACAAGTTCTTATGCCAATCTTATAACGTCGAATTTCATTACTATTGATCAAATCGTAGTAATTTAATTATCTTTTATCTTCAATACCCTTTGATGCTAAAATTATGTCATCATGTCAAATAGTTTCACGCTCATGTTTCATTTGGTAAACTCTTTTACTAAAATCAACAATTACAAAATGACAATCACCATTTCTTTGAAATACGGTATATTGAATATGTATTTTCTTTCAACAATTCATCAAACACTTTGTATTTCACAATACATGGCATTTTAGTTATTTTGCCAAACTTGGGCATGATTCATATGTGACAAGAGATCAAATATCTACGGTTTTCACATATTATCAATATAACTTTTGAATTTTAAACAATGGTTTCATTCAAAATGAATATATCATTAAGTTGGGTATTTCAAGGCATTTCAATATTTTACAAATGTTCACGCATTATCAATTACTTTTACAACATGAATAATTCACACATAATCGAAAAAACCATATGAACACGAATAGAAATCATTCATAAAAGTAGAACAACTATTTCGTTACAAACTCATATGAATAACTGTCTCGTGAAGCGCAAGACACACTACTGAAGTTCATGATCCATCGATTACAATAATTATTCAAAACGATAAACTAAATGATATAACACTTGTTTGCAAGATTATAACAACTATTTTGTTACAATACTGCAACAAGTGTTTGCAAGATTATAACATTTATAAAGTTGTATATCATATATACCTTCGTCATCGACGACCTCTCCGGCAATGGCTTCAACTTTTACATTCCTGAAACGTGTTATGAACTCGTGGAAATCTTGTGTTCCCCATCACCTCTCATGATGCAAGTCCTGGCGTGCCCTTGGTAGCTGGGAGGCAGCGACCGCATCAACACACCTATTGCAAAGGCATTAGTCATATAGTAGTCCATGAAATAAACCAGTCTCATGTACGCATCATGCATGCGCTCCAAGTGACTCTCCAGACAAGTGAGTTCCTCCATCTTTATGGAAATGAAATCTCCAAGCCACTCATGCTTCCACATGCGCACCTGGCCCACGAACTCTGCTCTTAGCTGTTGTTGGGGATATACTTTCCGGGTATCCTCACAGTTCCTTACTGACCAGGGTGGCCCAATTCGGGTTAGAGCTTTCCTTCACGGGCGGCCCAGTCAGGGAGAAAAGACAGAGTCCAATCCGGCTACGGGAAGGCCCAGAAGACTTACTGACTTAGGCCCATAGTGTTACTTGTAGTTCAAGATGTACTCTGTAACCGACTCTTAGTCGTAGCCGGATAGATCTCTCCTATAAACCCTAGGCCGGATATCTATATAAGTCGTCCTAGGTAAAGCCTTTAGGTCACCTACCCTCAGAGTTTACAATCTCAACTCGCACAGGCGAACCCTTGTAACCCATATCCGGCTCCGCCGTATTACTGGATTGCTAGCAGGAGTAGGATCCGTCCAAAGCCGGCGGATTCGAACCTGGGTTTGTGTGCTCACCGTCCCGGAACACCGTACGTCTCACACCCCTCTCTTCCGCACGCCTCAAGGACCCCCTCATGGTGTACTTTTCATCAATTTGACGACAGTTGGCGCCCACCATGGGGCAAGTGAGCTTCGGATCTGTGTTCCGAGCGGAATCTGCAAGAATCGGAATCGGCAAGACTATCGCTGTCGGACGCATCCTCTACGCCAGCGACATCCCTCTCATCGTTCTCGACGAGACCTAGATTCCGGCTAAGGAGGCTGTGACTGCCTACACCATCATGTCTTTCGGCGAGATCGATGTTTACATCGGTTTTGCTGGACCTGTCCCACCCACCCCAACGGTGATGATAGAGGCAGAAGAATCTTCTGGGTCCCCTTTGTCTGCAGAGGCGGCAGAGTTTCGGATCTCAGAAAACCCTAATCCCACCCAGCTCGCACCAGTTGCCGAGATAGTGGAGAAATCTGAGCCTGAGGAAGACCTGGCGGCCCAAGTCGAATTTGGAGTGGATCTCCCTAGAGAGACCAAATCCCAGATCGACCCACTCGCCAAAGTCGAAATCCAGGAGGAGCATATCAACGACACTGATTCCGGCTCTGACAACGTTGGGACAGACAGGCCTTTCCTAAGGTACACGCTACGACGTATGATAATGCAAAACTCAGGCGTAGACGCAATTCTCGAGACCATCAAAAGTTTCGACGAAGCTGATCGCGAGAGCCGCAGGTACCTCAGGAAGCATGCATCGCACTTCGTCGGATATGTTGGATCTGGATCTGGCTCTGCCGATGCTGGAGACAACACCGACTCTGTGCTGGAGGCAATTGGAACAAACGCCGACGTACCTACGTCCTCGGATGAATCGATGATGTCAGCGGATTTCCAAAAGTTCTCCGTGGAATATGAAGAGGAGTATAACTCCAAAGCTGCAGAGGAAGGAGAAGCCATGGATGAAGGATCCGGGGAACACTCTCCCAAAGCGCGGGATGACATGGAAGTCGGAGATAATCCCGAAGTCCAGATGTCCGAAAGTACCGATCAGAGCTTGACTCTGGGAAACGGGCCCAAAGCCGTCTTTTCTACCGGCGCTGCCAAGAAGGCAAAGAAGAAGAACAAGAAGAACAAGACCCCGGCAAAAGACCCTCTGGCAGAGGAGGTGATTGCCGAGGAATACGAGGAAGACTCGGATGGAGCACTTATCCCAGAAGATCCCAAAAAAAGAAGAGTCGGTGGATGGACACGTGATCACTTAAGGTGCGCATAAACTCATCGATGCTGCATTAACCACACCTATTCCTACAGTTGCAGAACTTACTACAGAAGAACTGGACGAGAGGGCGCAGGCCTTAGAAGCGCGTCGTCAAGTACTCCTCGATGAAGCCAAAAACATTGAGGAGGAAAATAAACGCATAGCATCTACGGAGAAGTACAACTCCAGGCAATACTAGAAGACCAGGAAGCGTCATACCAATGACAACCAATTCCCGCAGATTCACGCCGTCCTTTTCGGAGAAGAGATGGGGAAGCCTCAGAAAGATAGCAGAGGGGATTGGGTGTATCCAACCCCGGTACAGAATACCATGGCGGCCCGAGAAATTCTATCGGCTAATCCAGGTCCGGAGGAGATCCGGTTGGGAATCAAACTACTCAACAAGGGACTGGAGCAGCAAAAGGTCGCCATGTCCGGAAGTCAAAAACAGGTCTCTGATTCTGACCAATGTCGCACAGATCCGGCATGGGCTGACGTAAGACCCCAACGCGTTCCGGAGCAGCAGCATCGCCCCGAACACCGGGAAGACAATTATTCGAGAACCAGATCTTCGGGACAGCACCACAAAGCTGCTCGTGGCTGGCGTAACGTTAACCCAGTTGCAGAGCAAGAGGCAATTGCTGCACTGAATCCGAGGAACCAGCCCCGACAAGCGTCGAAAGACTGCAGGGATGATGATAAAGAGAAACGTCGGGAGGAGGACCGACAAAGGATGCCACCTCCTATACATGAAAGCCGCCCGGATGACGGACGAAGGAACGACGGACACCATGTTGGGACAAGCCGGCAGGGGGCTCGTCACGATGAAGACCCTCCCGGAACCGGAATAATGACGCTCCGGACGGAGGCCGGCGCTCAGCCAGAAAAAACCCAGCTGCTCCACCCTCTCCGCCAAGTAGCCATCACAACGGCCCCCAGGGAGGCAATGGAGGGCGTCGTGGTGGAGGAGGTGGTGGCAGAAGCCGAAGTCCGGCTCCAAGGCACCGCAGCCACAGCCGACATTTGGGACTATCTCTATCCCTGAACGATGCAAGGCACAGGATTAACTCCAATATAGAGGCGCGGCGCTACGAAAATGATGATATCTACGTGGGCCCAAAGTGCTTCGGGCCACGCATCAGAGCTAAAAGATTCTCGGAAGGATTTGCTATCTTAAGATATATCCAAGCCTACGACAGCATTGCTTGGCCAGATACCTGGCTACAGGATTTCTTCCAAGCTTGCTGCATCACCAAAGGCGGAAACAGCCTGGTCACAACCCGATATCTCCCACTCATGTTGCGGAAGACGGCACGATCATGGCTTAATGAACTTCTGGAGAACACCATCCACAACTGGTATGACATGCAAAGTGCGTTATTTCGGAATTTCGAAGGCACATACCGGAGGCCCTGTACGGTCGGTGACCTACAGCGTTGCACCCAGAAGGCCAGAGAAACTTGCCAGGATTACCTCAGACAATGGATCGACACCAAGAACTCCTGTGAGGGAGTAAATGATCAAACTGCGATTGAAGCTTTCATTGCAGGTCTCCCAATTGGTTTACTACGTCATCGTTTGAAGTGTGACAAAGTTACTGATTTGGGGGAGATGATAGAAATAGCGAGCAAGTATGCAGACGCTGACAACGATGCAGAGGGACTAAACGCCCTAGTTGTGCCATAGTCGGCAAAACAACCAAAGCAACAAGCTCAGAAACGCAAAAATACCTCGGAAGAGAAACCCAGCACGGAAATGGCAGTTGTCACTGCTACTTTCGGGTCTAGAGGAGGCGGAGGCCGCGGGCATGGCCGTGGGACTTCGAGAGTTCAAGGTAGAGGAGACCAGCAACCAGGCAAAACCTACACTTGGGCTGACATTGCCAATAACCCATGTGTATATCACTTAGATACTAATGGGGGCTCGTCCCACACCAACGCCAAGTGTCGTTTCAATGACGACATCAAAAGAGATGATACCGCTGGCTACAGAGCTAAGCGGAAGAAGGGAAAGAAGAATCCCGAAAAAGATAAAGAGACCAAGGAAGATTCTGACATGGAGGAAGCTGATGCTTCAAATCCCAAGACGGAAGGGAAGAAAAAAATTCCGACCAAGAAAGACACTTATGTCACCTTCCTCGGATCTCAACCAGCAAAGGTCAAGAAAGCAGTTCTGCATGAGCTCAATGCAATAGTTCCGGCTGTCCCCCAATACCTGGACTGGTCGGAAGTGGCAATCACGTTTGACCATGCTGATCATCCGCCTAAGCTACACAGGCGAGGAAAATACGCCTTAATCGTCAATCCACTTATTGACAGTTATGGTTTCTCCAAGACCCTCATGGATAGTGGCAGCAGTATCAATATTCTCTATGTCAAAACGTTATGCCACATGAAGATCTCGGAGACCCAGCTGAACCATAGCTCTGTGATCTTTCACGGAGTTGTCCCAGGAAGACAAGCTAATTCCCTGGGAGAAATCACTTTGGACGTTACCTTTAGAACTCCAAAGAATTATCGGACGGAGGCACTTTCCTTCGAAGTGGTCCCGTTCAAGAGCGCGTACCACGCTATATTCGGACGTCCGGCTTACTGGGCTTTTATGGCTCGTCCATGTTACATATACAATATGATGAAAATTCCAGGTCCCAACGGCGTAATCACCATCAGGGGAGACCCGAAGAAAGCGCGAGACTGTGAGGATGGAAATGCCGCCTTTGCTGAAGCCGTGCTGCATGCCCAGGAGTACCAGGAGATCAAGAAGAGCATAGATCCGTCCGAGATGCCCGCAACGAAGAAGGAGGTGACAAAGCCAAAACCGGAGTTCAAGGCATCAGAAGAGATGAAGAAGACGCCGTTGAAGGATGATGACCCCTCCAAGGTGACCCAGATAGGCGTAGGCCTAGATAGCACATAGGAAAGCACACTCGTCAAGTTCCTCAAAGCAAATCAAGATATCTTGGCATGGCAGCCATCTGACATGACCGGAGTACCTAGGGAACTTGCCAAGCACTCTTTAAATGTAAACCCGGACGCTAAACCCATCAAACAGTCCTTATGATGTTTTGGCGATGAAAAGCGTAAGGCAATAGCTAAGGAACTAGCGCGGCTCGAGTTAGCCGGATTCATAGAAGAGGTCGTCCACACTGAGTGGTCAGCCAATCCTGTAATGGTCCCTAAAAAGGACACCACTGATTTAAGGATGTGTGTTGATTATACTGCCTTGAACAAGGCTTGTCCAAAAGATCCGTTTGCTCTGCCTAGGATTGATCAAGTTATCGATTCTACGGCAGGCTCAGAACTCCTCTGTTTTCTCGATGCATATTCCGTTTATCACCAAATCCGGATGAAGGAATCTAACAAAGTCAAAACTTCATTCATAACCCCCTTTAGAACCTTCTGTTTTGTTACGATGCCCTTTGGGCTGAAGAACGCAGGAGCTACATACCAGCACACGATGCAGCGTTGCCTCCATGACCAACTCGAATGCAATGTACACGCGTACGTGGATGATATTGCGGTGATGTCCAAAAAGAAGGAAACGCTAATTTCCGACTTGGAGGAAATGTTCGCCATCTACGAAAATACAACATCATGCTTAATCCGAAGAAATGCTTCTTTGGAATACCAGCCGGAAAATTGTTGGGTTTCATCGTGTCTCAAAGAGGCATAGAGGTGAACCGGGACAAAATCAAGGCTATACTCAATATTTCCAGGACAACTCGCCTGAAGGACTTACAAAGACTAACTGGTTGCATCGCTGCAGTCAGTCGGTTTGTAAGCCGGCTTGGTGAAAGAGCCACACCATTATACAAACTCCTGAGAAAGACCAAAGATTTTGTGTGGACTGACGAAGCTGAAGCTGCACTACAAGACCTGAAGAAAGTACTCTCATCTACTCTTATCCTTGCTGCGCCGGAACTACAGGAACCGATGTTGCACTATCTTGCTGCGACAAACAAACTCGTCAGTATCGTCATGGTGGTGGAGAGACCAGAGGAAAATCAGGAACACTTGGTGCAGCATCCGACATACTTCGTCAGCGAGGTCCTAACAGAATCAAAATAGCAATATCCGCATTATCAAAAGTTGGCTTACGGTGTTTTTCTAGCATCTCGTAAGCTACGACACTATTTTCAGGAGCACCCAATTACCGTGGTGAGCACAGATCCCATGAGAGATATAATCAACAACAGTGACGCCACAAGACGCGTCGCCAAATGGGGCATAGAGCTTTCAGCTATTGATATTGAGTACAAACCCCGGACAGCAATCAAATCCCAAATCCTTGCTGTCTTTGTCGCTGATTGGATAGAGACGAAGGAGAATATGACCCTCCATGAGTCAGAATATTGGACCCTCTACTTTGATGGGTCTAAGGCTCGAGGGGGCTCGGGGGCTGGCGTGGTGCTCAAATCACCCCAAGGAGATAAACTTCTATACGTGTTGCAGATCCACTTCACAGTGACAAACAATATTGCTGAGTATGAAGCATTGCTACACAGAATCTGGATTGCTAAGGATATCGACATCCGACGTTTGATGTGTTATGGAGATTCGGATCTTGTTGCTCAGGAAGTTTCAGATATTTGTAATGCAAATAAGCACATGGCAGCGTATAAAGCTGTCGGTGGATGATTTATCTAAATCGTTCGAAGGGTTTGAGGTTCAACACATCCCTTGAGCAGAAAACGAGGAAGCAGGTGCATTATCTCGGATAGGCTCTGCACAGAAATAG
Source organism: Avena insularis (assembly GCA_023614405.1). Lineage (NCBI taxonomy): Eukaryota > Viridiplantae > Streptophyta > Magnoliopsida > Poales > Poaceae > Avena > Avena insularis. The sequence goes on along the minus strand of CM042696.1, from coordinate 457,751,065 downwards.
GTCCCGGATGGCGCTTTTTTAGAGCACCTCAAAGTTCCCTCAATAAAGGGAGTAGATGAGGAATATCCGACCAAATCCGACTCACCTCTGATAGCAGTTCTGGCTGTAATTCCCAGCTGGACCCAACCCTACCTTCCTTATCTAGTAGATGGCAAATTACCCGAAGATGAGGTTCTGAGCCGGCAGATTATCCGACGAGCGAAAGCCTATACTATAGTTAAAGGTGAGCTCTATAAGCGGAGTGTTTCTGGGGTTTTTCAGCGCTGCGTATCTCCAGAAGAAGGAGTGGAGATCTTAAGAGAAATCCACGAAGGCGAGTGTGGTCACCACGCTGCAGCCAAATCTTTAGTGGCAAAAGCTTTCAGACACGGATTTTTCTGGCTTACAGCTCAGGCAGATGCCGAACGATTAGTCAAGACGTGCAAAGGCTGCCAAAAGTACGCCAAGCAAGCTCATGTTCCAGCTGATTAGTTGTGAACAATACCTATAACATGGCCTTTTGCAGTCTGGGGGCTTGATATGGTAGGACCATTTAGACGTGCTCCAAGCAGATTTACTCACCCCTTAGTGATGGTGGATAAATTCACAAAGTGGATTGAGGCTAAACCCGTCACTAGTTGTGATGGAGCAACAGCCAAAAGATTTTTCGAGGATGTTATAATCCGGTATGGTTATCCGCATAGTATTATCACGAACAACGGGAATAATTTCTCTATGGGAGAATTGGCCGAATTCTGCAATGAGCAAACTATCCGGCTTGACATTGCGTCAATCGCACATCCACAGGCTAACGGACAAGTTGAGAGAGCAAATGGTTTAATCCTACAGGGCCTAAAACCGAGACTCAAAGCACCACTACAACGTGCTGCGGGGGCTTGGGCAGAGGAATTACCCTCTATAATATGGAGTTTGCGAACAACTCCGAACAGGTCAACCGGATATACACCTTTCTTCTTGGTCTATGGCGCAGAAGCAGTTCTTCCTAGTAATTTAATTCATACTTCTCGTAGAGTGGCCACGTATATCGAAGAAGATGCCGAGATTTCTCGACAAAATGATCTCGACTTAGTCGAAGAAGTTCGCGTCATTGCTGAAATGAGATCAACAACCTATCAGCAGAAGTTACGCAAGTATCATAACCAGAGAGTCAGAAACAGATCTTTCAATAAAGGTGATTTGGTTCTCCGGCTTGTGCAACAAAGAAAGCACAAACTTTCCCTAGTATGGGAAGGGCCCTTTTTAGTTTGTCGAGTATTGCACAATGGTTCGTACTACTTAACTGACATGAAGCCAGTCAAAGAAAGACTTGCTACTAAGAAGAGAAAGAGAGCTGGAGGCAGTACAAATCCGGATGAATTAGACAAACCGTGGAATATTGCTCAGCTACGTCCCTTTTATTCTTAGTTTATCCTTCTTTGTAATCATACATATGTACATGTTCTGTGAGAAATAAAAGTCTTGGTTGCCTCAAGTTTTTTCTGAGAAGTTTTTACCATCTTATTTCCGAATGATCATGTCATAGTCGAAAATCCTAGAATACTTGAAAGTATTTTATGCTCATGTTTGTTCTGGTTTAGATTTCTGATTCTAAAAATGCTACCTTCGGGTATAACTCTAAAGTTTCTAGTCTATACTTTGGTTATTTGTCTGATTGCCGGATGCGGGTATTTTCCGAGTAGTGAATTGTTGGTACTGGAAGCCAGCTTTGTTTCCGAGTTTAACCTGGTTTAGCAATTAAGCTCCATTGCTCGGCGAAGTTTCCGTGCGGAAGGTTTGGCCGGCTCACGAAAGGGACGAGGCGGAAAGCCAGATAAACGATAAGTATAGGTGAAAAAGTATAAGTGCTTATGAAAACATTTCAGGCACACAAAAACTTAAAGCCAAAAGTGCTGAATAGATCAAAAGCTTAGCACTAGCAAAATTATAGTACTGCATATTTACAAACCCATCATGTTTCTCAAAATAATACAAATGTTTCTGGCAATCTATGATGCAGGAGGAGAGGAAGGAGCTGCCGGCTCGCTGGATATATCGCCTTGATATCATTCCGAGATGTCCACATCTGAAACAGTGTGGTCATCGTCGGAAACTTCGACTACTTCTTCGGGAGGCAGAGGCGGAGTGTCCACGCGGGTGAAGAAAGGAGTGTCGTAGCTGGTCAAGTCAGCCACGTGACATCCATATCCGGCGCAGGTGTCCATAATGGCCTTGATGTCTTGCTCATGTCCGTCTTCATCCACTATAGAATACCCTCTGGTCACTTGCCATATCTCCATGCTTCCATGGTGGCTCATGACCATGGTGAGAGCGTTCTGCGCTGCGGATCGCGTGTAGGACATGTTCCAATCCTGGACAAGTTGCGGCATCTCCTTCGCCTTGTCCTGCACCAGAAAATCCGACATGCTATGCATGTCCAGAATCTTGAGAGCTTCGCCAATATCCTCAAGGGATTGGCGGAAGTCATGAAGTAGGTCACCGACTTGGGTAAGCCGGTGGGTGCGAGGCTCGACAGAGGTGGAGTCTGTCAAGTTCAGAGGACCTATAGACAAAAACAGTTAAGAAAATCCGACATTGAAAGAAGTCGAAGAAAATAGATGAATCAGACAGATGGAACATACCGAAGATGACGTTGTCAACTTTGGTCTTCTCTTCTCGAAGACTCCGGAGTTCAGCCCGGAGCGCCTCGGAAAGGTCCTTCTCTCTGCAAAGCTCATTATTGAGGTCCGAGATTTTCTGATCTTGAGCCGCAATCTTACGATCACGCTCGCCAGTAGCCATGGAGGAGGATTCGAGAACTTGAGCAATGCTCTTCTCATGATCCGCCTTGAGCTTATCCAGCTCTTGGCGAAGTTCTTTGTTCTCCACCACCAGGGTTTTGAGGTTCTCGGCCTCTTCAATCATAACACAGGATTGTTTTACCAGTGCTGTAAGTCAAAAAGAACAACGGTTCAGTAAAAATTTGACTATGAAAACAGGAAATACAAGGTTTGAGTCTCAAAATGTTTACCTTCGCCCTCATCCTTGGAGACCTTAAGCTCAGCATTCTTAAGTCGGAGAGCTCTGATCTCTCTCCGCTTGTTGCAGACATTTTTCAACAAATCCTGGTTATAGGAATATACTTTCTGTAAGTCAGAATACCCAAAGTCAGAAGTCTACTAAAGACTCGAGCTAATATTTTTACTAATATCAGCACGAGCCTTGGGGGCTACACTAGTTCATTCTTTGGCATCCTAAGGAAGCATAAACCCGGATTATATATCCTACTTCATGCTTGGGGGCTAGAGGATATGATATGAGATAAAGGAAAAGCAGGAGTTAGAATTCCGACTTACATATTGTTCGCGAGTAAGTTTATCCAAAGTCGCATTCACTTCAATAGCAACCTTCTCGGCGAGAGTCAGATGAACCACTGGCGCTGTTGGAAGCTCACCGGTCCTTATCCTCTCATCGCGAAGACACACTTGTTCAAGAAGGTTAGAGTGCTTGATGTCCTCTTCCTCTTGTGCTTCTTCTTCGGCAGATAGATTTCTTTTCTCCAGGCATTTCCTGGCCAGCCGCTAGATCTCTTCTGCAGATTTCCGGGACAAGCCAAACTTGGCAAGACCCGGATTGCTGAGAAGGTTTTCGGCAAAGGTCTCTGCCGAAGGATCATTACCCGAAGAGGGTTCACCCTTATCTAAACCTGACTCACTCATGGTGACGTCAGTCTGCGATTCAAGGATCGCTGGCTCCGTTGAAGGAGCCGGATCTTCTGCGACAACCGGCGAAAGAGTAATCACCGGCATTGTAGAGGATTAAGGGGAAGGAGTCGGAGGAGCCACAGTAGGAGAGGCTATGGTTAACTTTGTCTGTCACAGGGGCTTGGAAGAAGTTCCCTTCCCCTTGACCTTGATGAGCTGCTTAGCTCTGAGAATGTAATAGAATTGAAAACATTACATCTCGGAAGAAAATTCGAGTAAGGTACAAAGGCGGAAGTTGTGTTGAAAGTTACCTCTTCACGACAGGCACCTCCTTTGTGCCAACAGCCACTATCGGGGCCTTGCGCTTCTTGGGCACAATGTCCGGCAATGGGACCAATTCCGCCTCCTGAGAAAACTCTAGAGGATATCCCTCGAGTGGAGCAAATTCCGACACGGGGAGGTTAGCAAGCTGAAAAGAAGAAAACATATCAGTATTGCGATATAACTTACAGAATGAAACACGTAAAAAGGTTTATTGTTAAAAGCTTACTGGCACAACGGGGTTTTCCGCTGTGTGCATATCCAGAGAAACCTCCGGGATCCTCCTCTCGATCCACTCCCTTATTAGCCATTTAATCTGGCTTATATAACCTTGCGAGGTATAGGCTCTTGGGCTGATGCAGAGGGAATCTTTTTTGGACGACATGATGGAATGCATCAGTCGATCTCCGTGGTACTGGAGGGGTTGGATCCGGCGTGACACCCAACATTGGACAAAGTCGGATCCCTTCAGTCCTTTGTGCTTTATCAAATATTCAATCCACCTCTTGGCGAGAAGCAGATCATCACTCAAGAGCCGGAGCAGCCTCGTCCCAAGATAATTGAGGCGCGGCGGCTCCGTCAATGAAAGCTGGCAAAGCAGTGGCTTTGCCGGGAGCTGGAACATCCTTGTGGTAAAAGAAAGTGGCTGGCCATTGTTTGACCGAGTCACTGGCTAGAATCTTAGGATATGCGCCCTCACGCCTAACTGAAAAGCTAATTGTACCGGTAATATAAGGATTACCAGCAGTGATAGAATTTCTCCGGACATGGAAGTAGTACTGGAATAAGGTAAGACTCGGCCTAATGCCGAGAAATCCCTCACATAAGGCCGCGTAGGCGCTCATCTCTAGGATGGAGTTGGGGGGAAGATGGTGAAGTTGAACACCATAGTGATCTATCACCTCGGAAAAGAATTTTGAGGGAGGGAATGACAAACCTCTGTCGAGGTGGGTGCCGAAGTGTACCCGCTCGCGGGCACGCGGGTTGGGGATGGTTTCGCCGGAGCCACTCCTCCAGTTGCCGGCACGGAGGAGCCCTTCAGTCTCCATGCCGTGGATCTTCTCGTCGTCTAGCACGCAGGGGATCCAAACCCCGCGGTAGCTTTCCTTCTCCGTCGCTGCCGCCGCCGTCGCCGCTGCCGCGGCCAAGCCAGATGATGAAGACGAAGCCAGTCCTCTGGTGCACCGGTGACCTTAGATGGGCGGTGCTGGGAGTTTGGGAAGCAGGGGAGCTCTGTGCGCGGGGGAGATTTGGAGGAGAAGAAACGGCAAGGGAACAGGTGAAGAGAGGAGAAGGAGAATCCTCACCCATTATATCTACCTAACCGCGCGAAGATTCGTGCAAATGACACTTTGTAACCGCCACGCGTCGTGGAAGGAACTGGGAAGGACCCACGCGATGATTACGTCGCCTCGATCTCCGCGTACGCATTGAAACAGTGCCTCGGTTCTGCGAACGGCGGACCACCAACGGTCATGCTGACAGGATGTTTGTCAGATGACGTGACTTGACCATAACAAATGTCACATGATGTCAAAGACCAAGTTCCGGCTTAGTTTGAAATCGAGCTGGAAAATCCGAGTAACATGTTGATAGGTCCGACATATTTTTAAGACCCGGATCATATTTTTTGTTGTGAAGTTTCAGGAACCTTTCAAGATTCTGCAAGCCGAAGATCAAGCTAGACGATGATAAATCCGACTTTGGATCTTGGAGGCCTCCGGGGGCTTTGCTAGATATACTTTCCGGTATCCTCAAAGTTCCTATTGACCAGGTGGCCCACTTGGGTTAGAGCTTTCCTTCACAGGCGGCCCGGTCGAGGGAAAAAGCGAGTCCAATCTGGCTACGGGAAGGCCAAGAAGACTTACCGACTTAGGCCCATAGTGTTACTTGTAGTTCAAGATGTACTCTGTAACCGACTCTTAGTCATAGCCGGATAGATCTCTCCTGTAAACCCTAGGCCGGATATCTATATAAGCCGTCCTAGGGAAAGCCTTTAGGGCACCTACCCTCATAGTTTACAATCTCAACTCGCACAGGCGAACCCTTGTAACCCATATCCGGCTCCGCCGTATTACTGGATTGCTAGCAGGAGTAGGATCCGTCCAAAGCCGGTGGATTTGAACCTGGGTAAACTTGTGTGCTCACTGTCCCGGAACACCGTACGTCTCACATCCCTCTCTTCCGCAAGCCTCGAGGACCCCCTCATGGCGTACTTGTCATCAATCCGACGACAGCTGTCCCACCATTACATGTGGGTCAAGATTACCCACAATTGGATGTAGTTTGTCCGCCATCCCATAACACATTATCACTTGAATGTAGGTGGATATCTCATGATGATAATAGCGGTCTTCCCGCTGTTGTGTGGTCTCATAGAAGTATGACTGATCCAAATCCATCATGTAGCATATGTAGTCGACCACGTAGTTTTCACTAAGGAGGTAATTCAGACGCACAAGCCACTCGGGGAAGTTAAATCCATCGCGTTTGATATTTTCATCATATACCCAATCATCAACCGGGAAAGAAGCATCGGGGAGAACCATTTCTACACTTACAATTGCAAAAAGATTTTAGACTAAGTTTATAATTATGTGAGTTCAATTAAAATTTTGTTTATGAAGAACTCCACTAAAACTATTATCCCAAAAAAGGTTTTAGTGATTACACGATCCTCATTCACTACACCGCCACCGATCGGCACAGTTGGCGATATAGTTGGAAAGGTGGACACCGAAACGCTGATCACATCATTTATGCGACCCGTGCTCGATCTTTATATCATCCCATGTTTCGAGGTCATGTCTGTACATGCTAGGATCGCCAACTCAACCTTACGTGTTTAGCTGTGAAACATGGCTTAAACCCACCGTATGTGAACGCAAATATGTCTAACACCCGATCGTCATGGCGTGCCTCATGATGGAGAACTTTTTTGGTGGTGCACACTAAGGGAGATCACTTTTGTTGGTATTATGTTTTAGGGATCATATTATTTAGGCTACCATAGAGTATCTAATACTAGCACACAACAAGATGCACAAACAATAAACATCACATGTAAATGCGATGCGATATGGTCCTTCGCGCTATGATCTCCATCCCGTGTCTCCGGGTCCGGCGCTAGGGTTTCGGTGTCATGGGCACCAGGGTACCGGCACCTCCAGTCTTGTAGTCCACCATTATGATGACCATTACTACTATTTAGAAATAGAAACTAAACTACTTTACCTTGACTACGATCATACCACATCACAACGCTCCTGCAAAACAAAGTTAGATACTTCTACTTTATCTTTGCATATTTTACGTGGTTGTTAGGGATTTTGTATAAGAACCGTTCTTACCTACGAACTTCAACCACAACGTTGATCAAATAGTTGTCTATACTATACCCCTTTCGAGGCCCTCCGTTGCAAATGGCATACCAACTAATGCGAGAGAGACAAACACCTCCCAAAGCCACTTATATGGTACAAGCCGTATGTCAAGCATGGACCAGTCTCGTGAATTAACAAGTAAAGTAAGTTGGGGCCGCTTCATCAAGCATTGCTGCAGTATGCATAAGTACAAGTGGGAGGGTAACAACTATAAGATCAACACCCACATGCTACAACTCGTGTGTTCTACCCGTACGAACAATACTACACATAGATCTAGCTCTGATACCACTATAGGGTTTGCGTGCCTGAAAATAATAATTTTACTATGCCGAGAACCCTAATGCCATGATCTATCTATTAGTAATGCAGTAACAGGAGGGTCTTTTCGTGAACTTACCAGTTGAAGACCGAAAAGCTTTGTTAATGTTTAGGAGAACATGGTTGATATAGTCGTACCGAAGATGACCTCGAGGTCGTGTTGAGCTCCAACAACTCCGACAACTCCTAGCTCCGCAAGTGCAGCACCTCCAAGGGAGTTACGCACGTCTTGTGTAAGACAATGAATCTTGCTCCTCCGATCCAGTAGAGATCATGGAAGTAGACCTTCTGGATCCGAACCCTGCAATGCGACGACGCTCCATGGTGAAGAAGTCTCTTGTTCGCGTAGTCCAGACTTGGGACCATGGTCTCCGGAGAGAGAGAGAGAGAGAGAGAGAGAGAGAGAGAGAGAGAGAGAGAGAGAGAGAGAGAGAGAGAGAGAGAGAGGAAACTGGAGGCTTCCCCCAAAGAGAGGATACCTTTTATTATTTATTAGTGTATTTAATTGCCTCCATATGCCTCATATATATAGGGGAAAAAGGACCTCATAGCTTATTAGCTAATCCATGTGGGACTAAACAAAGGAGATGAGAGGGAGAGGGGGTGCACTACCGGCTAGGGCCCTCTTGGGCCCAGTGTGGGAGCCTAGGGGCCCATGCGGCCACCTCCTCCCTATCCTCCCTTTGGTATTTTCCCTCATGGGCCTTTTCCCTTAGGGATTTTGGCCCAATAGTGGATTTGACCATTTTAATTCCTTTTCTTTTATTAAATAAATATAAATAAATGATTAAATCAATATTTAACATTTACTTACATATTATTCAGTCCGCGTGGCTATGGAACCCCTTCCATCCCACGCCAGACCTTCCCGGAACCCTTCCGGTTTTCTCTCTTTCTTTTCTTCGATGATTCTGATGATACCAAAATGATCTCTGAGCATCATCAAACCCTTAAGCATGATACCCTATGGTTCGGGAACACTCCAAACGTGGTCAAGACCCCTCTCGGACCAATGATCATCAGCGGGACCTAGATGCCCATGATGACCCCTATGCATTCCACGAAATCTTTATTGTTGAACCATCAATGGTATGCCCTATTCCTTTTGACTCTACGATACTTGCATTGTCCAAGATTTGATGAATGATATCACATGTCGCATTCAATCTCGTTACCTACAAATGCTACTTAACTCGTTCTAACAAGTGATATCCTCGTGACCTAGTCACACGCTGTGCAACTTCATGGATATAACTTCTCCGAGTGGGCCCTTGAGTATCTCTTTGTCGCGCAGATAGACAAATCCCGCTCTTGAACCATAGGCCTCTACATGCCCCTTTGATGTACCTAAACACACATTTATGATCATCGTTTCACCGAGTGAAGTTTGATGCTATCAAGGCATTCTTAGCTTACAGTGATTAATATGGTCTCACGGTCTAAGGAACAAGACACTGCATTTCCTAATCATCGTAACTTGAACTTGTGACATGATCATGTTATGATGCTTAGATTGGGTATGCTCATCATCTCATTCTACCAATGAGGTGACTCTATTGTCAACTGGTATAAATGCCACATGATCAGGAAACCTTGATCGTCTATTGACCAATGAACCAATGACTAGAGATTCACAGAGAATTCTTGGTTGTTTATATATCACACGTGTATTGACGTTTCCTATCAATACAGTTACAACATGATATAAAACTTAATTATAAACTTTGTGAAATATGATAATAATCCATATTATTATTTGTCTCTAGGGCATATTTCCAACACTACATGAACCCCTAGAAAATTTCACTAAAGGCTCTGACGGTGGATAAGATGCGATTCTTCATGCCCGCCATGACACCTTCATGACCGTCAAGTACACCATTATCCATGCCATGGAATCTGGCTTGAGGGTGCACTTAATCGACGCACTTTATATGCTCGATGGATTGAAGAGCATGTTCCCAGAGCAGGTCAGGCGCATGCGATGTGAGTACATGGACGAGTTTACATTTATCAAGATGGAAGAAAACTCCAGCTTGGAAAGCCACTTGGAGACCATGGAAGAGATCCATGTTAGCCTTGTGGATGATATAAGCAACTGGCTGACCGACGACTTTGCGATTGATGGGGTGTTGTGTTCGCTTCCTCCCAGCTACAAAGACGTCGTCACAGACTACATCATGAAGGGGATACCGTATACCTTTCGTGAGTTCAGAGCCAAGATGAGGACTACCAAGGTCGAGCCCAAAGCTAGGATTGTTGTCAATAGAGAAGGTATATATCAATATACAAGCAATAAATGTTTCCATGAAACACTTATGCAGTTTTCAAGTATTGGATACTTTCTCTTGTTTTATTGAAAACATGACCCTCTGCGTGAGAGTTGCTGGATGGAACAAGGCAATGATGGCCCAATGAAGGCAACAATCTGGTTGATGGCCGATGACACTCCTTCCATTGAAGTTTATCATTGGGATTTGAAGATTTGAATAAAAGATTTGTAATCAAGTTTGTGAATCTTATTAGTGTGTTTTGCTTATTGTGAGGCGGTTATTCATATAAATAGGATGCAATCAGTTGTTCTTTTTGTATGAATAATTTCTTTTATGATTCACATGGTGATTATGAACAAGTTATTCTAGTCTTTGTCTATTTGATAATAGAGCATTTATGAAACATATGAAAATTGAGATATCCAAACTTAAGGTGGATATAAAATTAATAAGAATATAAAAATCTCTATGATTTGATCAAGTGACTATGAATTCAAGTTAATGACAATTTGGCATAAGGACTTGTGGAAAACTGTTTCACAAATTATGATAACTAGACAAAATCAAATTGTATTGATATGTCTAAAACATCACAGTCATAGTGTATGAGATACATATGGTCTGAAATGATCTTCTAGTAGGTTAACGTTAGAAATTAGAGTTATAGATTGAAATAGTAAACACTCATCTAAAGCATAAGGAACATCTAAGGATTCGTGGAAACAACACCATATGAGATATGGCAAGTTCGAGTTTCTAGAGATTTCAATAATTCGAGATCATTGTTAATAAGTAAATCTTTATAGTGTATTTTTAGAAAACTATGAATACAATTCCACAACCAAAGAGACATAGTTTGTATTGTCTTAGCCTGGTATTTTCTTGGAAGAATGTTCTCTCAAGAAAGCATAAGTTGGAAAAGGTAAAAGCTCAAAACAACGTTATTGACCTTACCTTAGATTGTCGAGTAGCGCAACATAATATGTTCCGGAGTCGAAACTGTGTAAGAAAAGGAGAACTAATGATGAAGATCATAACGTTTCACAAGAGATGCTTTCACTAAAAGAAAGTAGGATTCAAGATTTTATTCTGCCACTTGCAGAATTTTATTCTTGATTCATTTGTCATGTTATTGGAGTCTACAACCTATAAAAAAAGATTGGTGGATCCAAGTTCGAGAAATGAGTGAGAATCATGAAATCCTGTATTTAAGTTACATTTTAGATGGCAAAGTAATGTACTTGATCTCATTAATTAAAGCTATTTACTTGATCTTCTGAATCACTGAAAAGTCATAAGAAGAAATGAAACTTACAAGAAAGACTTTGAAGGATCGATTTGCCACAAATGTATTGGACAAATTCAAGAGATTGACTATAATATGTAGCGATGCTTAAAATTCTATTGGATTTATGTCGGCAATTAGTCCAATTTGGAAATTAGTGAAGGACTGTTCAAAACAGCAAAGTCTTCAAAGATTTTGAAGAGAAGGTTGTAACTAGTACAACAGGCATGTTTTGGTCAATCGTGAGATTATTTGTATCTTCTAGCAAAAACTTCTCGAGTTGATGAAAGATCAATTTTTTGGATATACCAAAATTATCGAGAGAGTATGTAATTACAAGAAATTTAGTGGGAGCTAAGAAGTTTTCTAAGTCAAATATGTGGATGGCATATTTGAGTGGGAGCAGAGTGATATCCTACTATGTCAAATATTGATGACATATTTGAGTGGGAGCGTAACAATATTTAAAATAAGAATGTCGTGTTTGGTATTAGAAATGATAAAGTCATTAGATGGATGAAATTAACATATATTAAACATAGAGGATCTATGTGGATAGATCAGGATGTTTGATAAACATTAAATGTCAAAATGCTATTCTGAAAGACATTCAGAATGTCCTAGTTGGGATTCTGAGATAGTTCAGAATGGGTCGAAGTGAAGAATTGATTCTTACTTCTGAAATTAGGAGAAGCATTGAGTAGTGACTCAGTATTCATGACATTGGTTAAAACAAAGGAAAGTAGATGCATTGCATCACCTATGTCTTGATAATAGGTTTCTAGATAAACTCATGTTATTTATACTTGACATCATGTGACCCAAATTTTTAGTGTTAAGAACAGGTTCCTAAGTGATCAGAATTAATCACTGGACCAAAATTAAGTTTAGCGCAAAAGAAGCATAGTCGGGCATCAAAGTTGCAAATATTGCAATCTGACCAAAATCTATATAGATGTAGAAGTATTAGAATACTTCAAAATTAGTGGTTTTGGTTTAAAAAAGTTCGACTTTTGACTGAGTGTGTTTTATAGGCATACATGATAACATTGAAAGTTCAATTGACTGATAGACCGTCATTGTATATACTAGAAAACAAAAGTATCATTGTGTCACCAAATCAAATGCTTCAAGACATTATATGATAATATTGTTAATGTCAAAAAGGTGTTATTAAAGATTTGCAAAATGACTAAAAGGATCTGGTAATACAGATTTAGGAAAGGAGATTTTCTATGAACAAGCATGATCAATAAACACATATGTGATATGCGATTTTCATCACGTGACACACGGAAAACCAATCTTGAGTTTTGTCACCTCTCTGCTTGCGATGCCACTATAGTCTAATCCATCCTAAGCGCCGGTATGCACCGGCAAATGGGAGAGCAGGTTGCTAGAACCACTCGCCTTTGCGATCCTATATGGAAGAGATGAATACGATTTTTGGAAAATATTCCGCGTGACTGCTAAATTCGTCATCACAAGGTGTCTTCCCGGTCGCCAAGCAGGAGACCGGTCTCTGCAAGCTCTACACTGACGGCTTCTCTATCTACAAACGATTAATACATGCGATGTTTTCACTAGGATATTGTAGAGTTTGGTCAGCTATTGTTCGTGTTGATTAGTACATTTAATATGTTAGAGTTTCATACGATCGTAGTTGATGTAATCATGAATTGTATTCTGAAATTAATTGTGAAATTTTGCCTAATATTTCAATAAACCAAAAAACTTATTATAGGTATTTTTCTGAGTTAAATATGGAACACTTGGCTCGATACACTAAAGCCAGATAACTTTACCAGAGTGCACTTTAAGAGGTGATAGTACAAGGCCACGCTCTGGCTAAGAGCACCGAAAGTATTCGAGGCTAGTAAAAGTTTACCAGAAGAAACTATATCTGACGAGGATCAGAATAAGTTTAAGAAAGTCAATACTACATTTGTAAAATGTGTTCTGATTGTTCTTGATAATAAACTGTTTGATTTGTACATACACTTCAAAGATGGAAAAGAGCACCAGAAGGCACTAAACGCTAAGATAACAGATGCATGTATTAGAAATGATAAAGTCATTAGATGGATGAAATTAACATATATTAAACATAGAGGATTTATGTGGATAGATCAAGATGTTTGATAAACATTAAATGTCAAAATGCTATTCTGAAAGACATTCAGAATGTCCTAGTTGGGATTCTGAGATAGTTCAGAATGGGTCGAAGTGAAGAATTAATTCTTACTTCTAAAATTAGGAGAAGCATTGAGTAGTGACTCAGTATTCATGACATTGGTTAAAACAAAGGAAAATAGATGCATTGCATCACCTATGTCTTGATAATAGGTTTCTAGATAAACTCATGTTATTTATACTTGACATCATGTGACCCAAATTTTTAGTGTTAAGAATAGGTTCCTAAGTGATCAGAATTAATCACTGGACCAAAATTAAGTTTAGCGCAAAAGAAGCATAGCCGGGCATCAAAGTTGCAAATATTGCAATCTGACCAAAATCTATATAGATGTAGAAGTATTAGAATACTTCAAAATTAGTGGTTTTGGTTTTAAAAAAGTTCGACTTTTGACTGAGTGTGTTTTATAGGCATACATGATAACATTGAAAGTTCAATTGACTGATAGACCGTCATTATATATACTAGAAAACAAAAGTATCATTGTGTCACCAAATCAAATGCTACAAGACATTATATGATAATATTGTTAATGTCAAAAAGGTGTTATTAAAGATTTGCAAAATGACTAAAAGGATCTGGTAATACAGATTTAGGAAAGGAGATTTTCTATGAACAAGCATGATTAATAAACACATATGTGATATGCGACTTTCACCACGTGACACACGGAAAACCAATCTTGAGTTTTGTCACCTCTCTGTTTGCGATGCCACCGTAGTCTAATCCATCCTAAGCGTTGGTATGCACGGGCAAATGGGAGAGCAGGTTGCTAGAACCATTCGCCTTTGCGATCCTGTACGGAAGAGACGAATACGATATTTGGAAAATATTCCGCGCGACTGCTAAGTTCGTCATCACGAGGTGTCTTCCCGGTCGCCAAGCAGGAGCACATGCGCATCGTCTTCTCTGCTAACTTCTCCGACCGGTCTCTGCAAGCTCTGCACCGACGGCGTCTCTATCTACAAACGATCAATACATGTGATGTTTTCACTAGGCTATTGTAGAGTTTGGTCAGCTATTCTTCGTGTTGATTAGTACATTTAATATGTTAGAGTTTCATACGATCGTAGTTGCTGTAATCATAAATTGTATTCTGAAATTAATTGTGAAATTTTGTCTAATATTTCAATAAACCAAAAAACTTATTATAGGTATTTTTCTGAGTTAAATATGGAACACTTGGCTTGATACACTAAAGCCAGATAACTTTACCAGAGTGCACTTTAAGAGGTGATAGTACAAGGCCACGCTCTGGCTAAGAGCACTGAAAGTATTCGAGGCTAGTAAAGGTTTACCTGAAGAAACTATATCTGACGAGGATCAGAATAAGTTCGAGAAAGTCAATACTACATTTGTGAAATGTGTTCCGATTGTTCTTGATAATAAAGTGTTTGATTTGTATATACACTTCAAACATGGAAAAGAGGACCAGAAGGCACTAAACGCTAAGATAACAGATGCATGTATTAGAAATGATAAAGTCATTAGATGGATGAAATTAACATATATTAAACATAGAGAATCTATGTGGATAGATCAGGATGTTTGATAAACATTAAATGTCAAAATGCTATTCTGAAAGACATTCGAAATGTCCTAGTTAGGATTCTTAGATAGTTCAGAATGGGTCGAAGTGAAGAATTGATTCTTACTTCTGAAATTAGGAGAAGCATTGAGTAGTGACTCAGTATTCATGACATTGGTTAAAACAAAGGAAAATAGATGCATTGCATCACCTATGTCTTGATAATAGGTTTCTAGATAAACTCATCTTATTTATACTTGACATCATGTGACCCAAATTTTGTGTTAAGAACAGGTTCCTAAGTGATCAAAATTAATCAGGCATCAAAGTTGCAAATATTGCAATCTAAACAAAATCTATATAGATGTAGAAGTATTAGAATACTTCAAAATTAGTGGTTTTGGTTTTAAAAAAGTTCGACTTTTGACTGAGTGTGTTTTATAGGCATACATGATAACATTGAAAGTTCAGTTGACTGATAGACCGTCATTGTATATACTAGAAAACAAAAGTATCACTGTGTCACCAAATAAAATGCTTCAAGACATTATATGATAATATTGTTAATGTAAAAAAGGTGCTATTAAAGATTTGCAAAATGACTAAAAGGATCTGGTAATACAGATTTAGGAAAGGAGATTTTCTATGAACAAGCATGATCAATAAACACATATGTGATATGCGACTTTCACCACGTGACACACGGAAAACCAATCTTCAGTTTTGTCACGTCTCTGCTTGCGATGCCACCATAGTCTAATCCATCCTAAGCGCCGGTATGCACCGGCAAATGGGAGAGCAGGTTGCTAGAACCACTCGCCTTTGTGATCCTGTATGGAAGAGACGAATACGATTTTTGGAAAATATTCCGCGCGACTGCTAAGTTCGTCATCACGAGGTGTCTTCCCGGTCGCCAAGCAGGAGCACATGCGCATCCTCTTCTCTGCTAACTTCTTTGACCGGTCTCTGCAAGCTCTGCACTGACGGCTTCTCTATCTACAAACGATTAATACATGCGATGTTTTCACTAAGATATTGTAGAGTTTGGTCAGCTATTATTCGTGTTGATTAGTACATTTAATATGTTAGAGTTTTATACGATTATAGTTGATGTAATCATGAATTGTATTCTGAAATTAATTGTAAAATTTTGCCTAATATTTCAATAAACCAAAAAACTTATTATAGGTATTTTTCTGAGTTAAATATGGAACACTTGGCTCGATACACTAAAGCCAGATAACTTTACCAGAGTGCACTTTAAGAGGTGATAGTACAAGCCCACGCTCTGGCTAAGAGCACTGAAAGTATTCGAGGCTAGTAAAAGTTTACCTGAAAAAACTATATCTGACGAGGATCAGAATAAGTTCGAGAAAGTCAATACTACACTTGTAAAATATGTTCTGATTGTTCTTAATAATAAACTGTTTGATTTGTACATACACTTCAAAGATGGAAAAGAACACCAGAAGGCACTAAACGCTAAGATAACAGATGCATGTAGTGAACTATATATTATAGCGAGCTTCCATGATATTATAAAGGTGAACAACCATTATGTAGTTGAGCAAACTCATGAATTGAGAAAAAAGCTCGAACTTCTTAAACGTGTCTTACCGGTAAGTTTGTGGCTAGATATTATTGTAAAGTTTCCCCTTCACGAAAGAACTTCATCACAACTCTCAAACACAAAAGTACGTTTGATAGACTAATGTCATGTGAACGGCACGTTATCTGGCTTGTACAGTATTTAGGTCCGTTCTTTATGAACATGATAATGTAGGTTTTGTGCCAGGTTTTCTTATAAACCGAGTCAAGTCTTTCTATCTATATATCTATACGAACCGCTGAAACGCACTACTCTCTAAGAGAGGTTTCTCGGAAAAAAGAAGAAGAGACAAGCAGCCACTGTTGCACACATAAGGCGATTAAAAGCTAGACAAAATATAAGTATCCATAACTGGCTAGGATACATGGAACAAACAATAAGATTTTGGTTGGAGATTAGCTAGAGAGTAGCCAAAACGAGTTTTTAGAATAAAACCACATTTTTTGGCAAATGTTCGAAAAACCACCCCAGCTAGAAATGTGATAATTTTGCATTTTTTTTTGCCATTCACACTAAAACCGAATTGAGAGCGAATTGACACCGTTTCTGACTAATGGGACCTACTTGTCAGAGCCAATTTGCTAAGTTGGACCGGGTCCCACGTGTAAGGCCAATTTTTTTTTAAAAGGCAAAAAATACTAAATGAATAAAAAATAATAAAAAGGGGGAGTGCGGGCGGGAGCGCCTCCTCCTCCGCCTCCATGGGCGTCCGAGCGGCCGCACTCCATGTCCCTGCGCCGTCGCGTCCCTGCCCCTAGGGCGTCGTCTCTTCTTCGCCCCCGCGCCACCAGTGCCCGCGCGCCCCCGCCCCTGCGCCATCGCGCCCCCGCTCCTCTACCCCACCCTACATCGTCGTCCTTCTCGGCCATTGCGAACGCGTGGATGCCCTGCCTCGAGGTGGCTGGAGGCGTTCTGGCGAGCGCCTTGCGCCGTCGTCCTTCTCAGTCGCTGCGGACGCGCGGCTGCCCTGCCTCAAGGTGGCCAGCGGAGAGGTGGTCGGAGGTGCTCTGGTGAGCGATGTTGGTGGGGTCTGGCCGAAGATGGAGGGGGGAGGGCAAGGGAACACAGACGCACTCCTCCTTTTTTTTGATTGATTTACTTGTGTTTGGATGTAAGAATTAAGGCCTGGAATCATCCATATGGAATTGTTGGACCGAATTCGGTCGTTTGGAGTGGTCTTGGAATTACGGCGTGGAAAGGAGAGGCAATTCCGAGCCACGATCCCGCTAGTGTCGCCCGACCTCGAATCTTTTCGAGGTCACCCACTCGGAAATGCCTGGAATCGCGTCTCCACATACCGCTTCGCTTGGCCAAGAAAGAATCGAGCGGAGGTTAGCGCCAGGGAGGAGGCGCGACCGCGCACCTGCAACCCCCAACACCGCCGCCGGTAGGTTCCCCGCCGCTCCACCGTCTTCCCCGTTGTCGTTCCCCTTCCCGGCCTCCTCTCTTCACCCATTCCCCATCTCTCTCTCTCCAAACGGCTGGGGGAGCCCGCCCTAACCCTAATCGACCGGCGGCTGTGGCCATGAGCCTGCCCTAACCCCAAACGCCGGCGGGAGCTCGAGCGCCGGCGAGAGGTGAATGGCGGCGGCTCTCTTGTCCTCCTCAAGGCACCCTCTCCCTTCCCCACCTCTTCCCCTTCTCTTCCTCCATTAATTTCCTAGAGCTATTTGAACCACGCCTAATACATAGTATTTGATCTTTTTGATGTGCAGATTCGTACAAGAATTCTCTATTGTAGGTCGATGTATTGAAATATACGCACATACTATTTTGTTGACAGATTTATATTGTCCAAAGTCAACAAACTGGACAATTCTATGGTTTGTACATCCAAACAAGAATTGGAATTAGGTGCTACCCTTCGATTTGGCGGAAATGTAATTGCAGTCCATTTCCTTTCTATCTTGGATTTGGAATTTTCAGACCAATTCAATTTCGAGCTAAAATTCATACATCCAAACATCACTGCGAATTCTCTCCATCCTGGAGGTATCATCACGAACCTTCTTCGGCACCACAGTATCATAGATGGTAAATATACTAGTCAAATATTTAATGCTCCTGATTTCTTGAAAGAACGTCTTGATTCATGTTTCTTGCTTTAAATAACTCGTGCTACTCGTGGCGCAAAAAAGATAACCCAGTAGATTTTAAAGATTCAGACAGGTATGAGTTATTTTCGTCAATGACAGACATTTACTAACGCGCAAAAAAGATAACCCAGTACATCAATGAAAATACGGACATCATTCAACCCCCTGTTCGCGACACAAACCGATTTTTTTCTTTCGGAAAGGGGATATACTCTGGCCTCTGCATCGGTGGATGCACACAGCCTTTTATTAATAATTCAAAATCCATGAAAATACATCAATGAAAATACTGCAAACAGCCACTAGCTGTGAAACTAAATGATACTTCTACTTGTGGGTTGAATTTATGTTTCATGGTTTGGGCTTCAGTTGGAATGGAAATGCCTGATTTCATCATTTTATCATGTGCAGTTCTCCACCGGACACTCGGTAAATTGGTGCTGAAAAATGCTAATCAGGTACACTTCTGCACCATTATGCTCAACCTTTAGGGTTTTCTCTCAGTTTTACAATATTACATAGACTATCATCTTAGAGAACATGGATATGAAAGAGGCACTCATGTTATATTGCGTTGATCAGTGATTGCTATGTTACTCCGTGTGAGATGAATATTGTTTTCAAAATCATCAAACGATCATCAGACTGAGATGAATTTAAACGCAGAAGAGAAACATCAAACGTGTGGCTTGGATTTTAGGAGCATACAGTTCAGTAACTTCAGAGAACCTGCTGGCCTGAGCAGTCATCCATATTAGGGTTCATGAAAAACCAGAGAAGAACTCGTAGCCACGGCAAAGAAAGGTTTGAAAACGTACTGGTGTTACCGTCTTAGTACTTGGTTAGCTGCCTTGCACAGCAATGAAAACCTGTCGCTAAAATTTCTTGTACTCAGTAGATGCTACCATGACTTACTATACAGATAATTTCTTGTAGATGCAAATATGCTGCTCCTATAAACAGCTAATTCAAAATTTTCCCATTGAGGCAATAGCAAGATAGGGTCTGCTCACACATAAGTCATCATGAGGTACCGGTTTCGAGATGGCTCCCACCCCCACCCCCGCACCTAGCTCTCGCGCCCTAGCCCTAGACCCCGCCGCCGCCACCGCCACTCCCCGCCGGTGACCCCCGCGCCCTCCACCCCCCACTCTCCCGCGCCATGACCTCCGAGGACCGCCACCGCGCGGACCGCTGGACGGCCTCCCTGAGCGATTCGGGAAGCGAGAGCTCCCACAGCTCCCGCAGCTTCCGCGACGTCGCGAGCTCTCCTCCAGCTCCTTCCCGCGCCGCTCCGGCCACCGCGACGGCCGCCGCAACCACCCCTGCTTCCCGACCGCGCACCCCCTCTTCACCCCGCCCGCGGAGATCCCCGGCGGCGACCGCGACCACTGCTGCGCCACGCACCGCCGCCACCACCCGCTTGGGCCCCCGCTCCGAGGTACACCGCCCGGACGCGGCGCCCCGCGGCCCTGATGCGGAGGGCTGGCAGCAGCCCAGGCGCGGCCACCACCAGCGCCGCCGACCGGTCCAGGAGGCCGATGACCGCCGGCACCGTCGCAGCCCCACTCCAGAGGTCGCAGCGCATCTGTGCCACCGCTGCCTGGAGGCAGGCCACCTAGTACGCGACTGCCTGGAGGTTATCCTCTAAAATATATAGAAAACTCAATATAGAATTGGCACATTATAATTACATGTACAAAAAGTGAACCCAGTAATGCTTCCAATTGAATCTTCAACCAATAATGAATTCGGACTCCCCTACATAAAAGAAACAGAAAATAACGGAATGAGAAATCATGCTAAAAATTTCCCTAGCTTGTATTTGGATACGAGTTTTTGTGCATTTGTAAATGCATAATTTTGGAAATAACATAAAATTATAGGAAAACACAAGTACAAGAACTAACAAATTTAGCCTTGCAAATGTGTGGGTCACAAAGCCAGAGTTTTTAGAAAATAAACCGATGAAGCAGTCCCGGCCAGAATCATCGTACTATACATAATATTAGTATATTTTGTAGAAAATTCATAATACTCAGTGTCTTCTAAGTTCTACCTATTATATATATGTAATATATACACACACAAAAGTATGAAGCTCTATAGTATCAAATCAATAGATCCATCATAAGATATATTTTCATACATTTAATATTGTTTCTTCTCTATATTTGGTCAATATTACTAAGATTAGACTTTTACGTAAATTTATACATCATGTATTTTAGGACAGAGGGAGTATACAGTACTACCCTCTCCGTTCCAAAATATAAGATATTTTACCTTTTTAAAACGCACCAAAATGCGTCTAGCTACATACAATTCACAAAAGCTAAAATGTCGGAGGCAGTACAAGATACTTGATCATGATGCTACTACTATTGTCCTAAGTTTTTGCCATTGACCTTCGGAATAAATAATTTGTCGATCGGATATGTTTAGAGCATCTCCAGCAGGCGTTGGATATCTACATGCTGCAAAACTTGAAAGCGCGTCGCTGCAGCGCGTCCTTCGCCAAAGGCGGCAAACGACGCTGTAAAATAGAGTGCAGAAACGTCCCCTCGCCAGGCGCGCGATTTTCCAGCGCCCAAAACCGTGCGCGCCTAGTTTCGCACACAGTTAAAGATCTAGAAAATGCAGTGAAAATATTCTAGAACAAACAAAAATTAAAATATTAACACGATGAACTAAAAAAATAGAAAATAAACCTAATCTACTCTTCGTCATCATTCTTCGAGGAGGTGTCGTCGGAGTCCGTCCACAAATCGTCTCACCTCGGATCGTTGTCGGTGATGGTGCAAGGGCCCTCAAGCTGGGCTTTGATGAAGGTTTTGCGGCGGCGGC
Source organism: Avena insularis (assembly GCA_023614405.1). NCBI lineage: Eukaryota > Viridiplantae > Streptophyta > Magnoliopsida > Poales > Poaceae > Avena > Avena insularis. The sequence goes on along the minus strand of CM042696.1, from coordinate 457,729,528 downwards.
GCCCCACGCGGTACGCCCTCCTCTCGGCCTTCTTGGACGCGTAGAAGTCCATCTCCGCTTGCACGTCTTCGGGAAACCTCCGGCGCCACTCTGCCATGGTGTGCTCATCGTGCTCGGCCACGGCGAGGCGCCGCTGCGCCATGCGGTGACGGCGACGGTCCTCATCGGTGACGAGTCGGGGCGCTGGCGCGAGGAACTCAGCCTCCGCGAGCGATTCCGTCTCCGGAAAATTCATCTCGCGTCGGGGGCGGCCCAGGCGCCACGCCGCCGTGTCGTACGCGCGGGCGGCCTCCTTCGGCGAGGCATACGTGCCGAGGGTGAGCCGCTAGCCTGCGGCGCGGAGCTCAGCGTAGTACAGCCCGCTCGGGCGCGGGCGCACATCGCGAAAGCCGGAGGCGCTGCGACGGCGAGGCGGCATGGCGGCGCGGAAGGGGAAGAGGAGCACAGCGCGCGTGTGGAAGGGGAAGAGGAGAAGACCGACAGAACGTTCCAGTGGCGCGTGGCAGTTGGAAGCACGCACGTGTGTCGTCTCTATAGCGCGCGCGGTAGTGGACGCGGGAGATAGCGCAAAAGCCCGCGCGCAGTAAAAAGTTGCCGCGCGCTGTGTTTTCGCACGTCTGCTGGAGCTTCAAAGCGCTGTGTTTTCGCACGTCTGCTGGAGTTTCGCGCGATCGCTCCCGCACTGAATTTTGACGGTTTATTTAGCGCGCGTAGTTTTGAGCGTCTGCTGGAGATGCTCTTAGTAGCTAATTGCTTAGCGATTATTTTAGGTAGCTCCTTGTATGCACCAACATGTCCCCACACGGAATGAGTTTACGATATAATGAGTCTGCAGCCTGTACGTGAGTTGGTTCTACAGAAGTCAGAGGCCAAACTGGCCCCCGCTTGATATATATAGTCAGCTGTTGAAGTTTTCTTTATAAGATTCCACATTGTATTTCCATGCACCTACTCACCATGTGCTGCACGCGTACTGCAGGAGCAAATGAAGAACTCGATTAGGCAAAACACCTAGTTTAAAATGAGCTTAGAAGCAAAAGAATATACTCCCTCCCTTCATTTCATAATATAAGTGTTGAGAAATAGAGCAATTTTTCAAAAGATTTAACCATAGTAAAAGATAGATAAAATACAGGCAGAATAATAGAAAAAAGATCAGAAGATGATATACATCATGGTAGAGGAACCGCCGGTGTTTCCGTTAGCGTTGGCACGTCGTCAGCCATGTTGTCGAGGAAAAGGTTGTTGATGTCGGGGAAGAAGTCGTCGTTGGGGAAGACGTCGGTGCAGTCGCTATCCGTGAAGGAGTTCATTGTTGGAATTTTTGCCTAATAAAGGCCTAGCCCATTTATACTATTCAACAATTCCTGAAATCCTAGAGGTCCACTTGGATTCATTCAAGGCAAAGAGGTGGGACAAGATTTTAGTCCTCTTAGCCGCACGACGCGCATAAATGGATAATAATTCGGTCGATGCCTGTTCATTTATGCGCGCGCGTCGAGGCGAGGCGAGGCGGGCGATGGAGGAGGAGGAGCGCGCGTGTATATGTCTTCCCTTCTCAAGCTCGTACAAGTGGTGGAATAGCTCTCGTTATAAGCTGGTCCAACTTTCACTCAACTAACAATGTGAGACTAAACTCTTGTCGTCCCACCCCTTTGCCTTGCATGAATGGGCCAAGTGGGCCTTTAAGATTTCAGGAATTGTTGAATAGTATAAATGGGCTGGGCCTTATTTGGCAAAAATTCCAATAATAAGAACTTACACACTAAAAGATGTCTAGATATATGAGAAGAGGTGGTGTGTTAGCTCCCAGGTGCAAATGAATTCATTATGAAAAATACATTAAAATAAAAATTTAAATTGTCAAAAAAATCTGAACGAAAATTTCGCATGTACATGTGGACATTCTATGTCCGTAGGCAAGTTTTCAGAAAAAATGAATATTTTATGTGGCTTGTGAAAAAAGACAAAAAACATGTTCATGAAGACACGTTGGAGCACTGAAATTTGTCTTTTACATAAGACACCTAAAATATTCTTTACACCAGCAAACTTGTGTACGAACATATAATGTTCATATATACGTGCAAATATTTTTTCAGAAGTTTTTTAACATTTTAAAATATGTTTTCATACAATGAGTTCATCTGCAACCGTGAGCCAAATTAGATTCCCGCTAGATACATTTCCTTTATAAAAGCTAAAATATTTTATATTTTGAAACCGATGAAGTATGTATATATACAAGACACAAAAGATATGCATGTACATGTGGATGTTGTGAACTGTCACGCATAAGCTATCGACCGAGTAGGAACGACATTCCAGCGACTTGCTCTTATCTTAATAACACTTGAAGATAACCATCTCTAACTGACATGCTGTATAATATACGTATTGCTTACTAGCAAGGTTGGTCAAAGTTTTCCAAATATACATTCAGATCTCGCTGGCGACAAACTTGCAACATGCTCAGCTAGTTGGTTGTGGCAAGATAAGCCCACGACACGTGCTATTATACCTCATCAGTAAACGAAAGGTGGTTCACAACAAACCATACAAGTAACGTTTATCAAGAAGAGGGAAAAGATGAATTCAGCAAATGAAAGAAGATAACACAATAATTAACCTCTAGCAGCCTTCTCCATGTTCCGTGACAGCTAGATCACCATGTTCCGTCCATGTCCGTTTCATGATCAAACAATTATCACCTAAGCTAGGAACTTTCAAGTAGTAGTACTAACTAATATTAATTACCAGATTATCTCCATGCACGCATGCATGTATAAATAGCCCTCCCTACGAACAACATTTCATCATCTCTCATTCTACCGGCTCTTTAGCCCACACATACTGTCCCGTTCGCACTGTCGAATAGCTGAACAAGACAATGGCTTCAGCTTCGCTTAAGCTTTCCATTGCGCTGACATGCGCATTGCTCTTGTCCGCGGCGTGCCATGGCCTGGAGGTGGGCTACTACAAGAAGTCATGCCCCCGCGTGGAGGCATCGTGAGGGACGAGGTGAAGAAGTTCGTCTACAAGAACGCCGGCATCGGCGCCGGGCTCATCCGCATGTTCTTCCACGACTGCTTCGTCCAAGGATGCGATGGCTCCGTTCTCCTGGACCCAACGCCAGCCAACCCGCAGCCCGAGAAGTTGAGCCCTCCCAACTTTCCCAGCCTCCGCGGCTTCGAGGTCACCGACTCGGCCAAGGACGCCGTGGAGAAGGCGTGCCCCGGTGTGGTCTCCTGCGCAGACATCGTTGCCTTCGCTGGCCGTGACGCCGCCTACTTCCTTAGCAGGCTCACAGTCAAGATCAACATGCCGGTGGGCCGCCGGGATGGCCGCATTTCCAACTTCACCGAGGCCCTCACCAACCTGCCGCCTCCATTCTTTAACATCAGTCAGCTCATCGCGAGCTTCGCCGCTAAAGGGCTCGACACAGAGGACATGGTGGTTCTTTCGGGTGCCCACACCATTGGCGTCTCACATTGCTCGTCCTTCGTCTCTGACCGCCTCGTAGTCCCCTCCAACATCAACGCCGCCCTCGCCAGCGTCCTGAGGAGGCAATGCCCCGCCAACCCGACCCCGGCCAATGACCCCACGGTCAACCAGGACGTGGTAACCCCCAACGCACTCGACAACCAGTACTACAAGAACGTCCTCGCACACAAGGTGCTCTTCACGTCCGATGCCTCCCTTCTCACGACACCAGCGACCACACAGATGGTGCTTGACAATGCCAACATCCGTGGACTGTGGGAGGAGAAGTTCAAGAAGTCGATGGTTAAGATGGGTGCCATCGAAGTCAAGACAGGATACCAAGGCGAAATCAGGAGGAATTGCAGGGTCGTCAACCGCTACTAACGAATCACCATCATCACGGCATCCCATATATTTGTGCACTTCACCATTTCTTTGTACTCGGGGATCACCTACGACGTGTGACTCCTGTTGGATTTCACACATGTGATTTGTTGCTTCAATGGTTCAAATTCTTTGACAGCATATTGTTATTTTTATCAGGTTTACTGGAAAATCGTTCAGGTCAGTAGTAGAAAAGAGGCCTTGGTCTAGCCCCAAAGCCATTTATCCCGGTTCGAATAACAAATCGGGACCAATGACAGGCATCGGTCCCGGTTCATGCCGCCAGGACATCGGTCCCGGTTCATCTCGGGGTATTGGTCCGGTTTATGGCATGAACCGAGACCAATGGTCAGCGGAACATTGGTCCCGGTTCATGCCACGAACTGAGACCAAAAGGTCCCTCTTTAGTCCCGGTTCGGGACATAAACCGGGATACATTTTTTTTTGTAAGAAAACGTTATAAAAACTTCAGATGGCCGCCATTTGTGCATACGTTATCAGAAAAAATCGTATAACATATCAAAATTATCGACAAAAAATTATGATACCAATGCCAACCGCCTTCAGCCGTTTGCAATTTTTTTAGATTTTTGAAATTCCAAAAGAGTCAAAATTCTGATTTTTAATTTTATTAAAAAAATTTAAAAAAATAAAAATGACATATTTGGATTCCTCACATTTTTCTGATAATAATGGACATATTATTTGTGGAATTTCGATTTATGGATTTAAAGATATGAATTATGCCATATTAAATGTAAAAATAATAATAAAACATATTTTATTTCTATATTTATTCAATATTATTATTACTTAGTCATTTTTGTACATTAAAATCATGTTTGTAACTCAAATTATAAAAATGTGTGACTCACAAGATGCATGTGTTAATATCATTAATAGCATAGTATAGACATAAGGTTACAAGTGGTACGTAGGAAGGGGGATGAGAAGGAACCAAGATGTTAAGCGTGTTAGGGATGGAGTAGTGTTAGGACGAGTGACCGACCGGAAAGTTTAACGAAAGATTAGAATTTGACAAAAACTAAGTGTGATTGAGAAACTTCGAGTGAGAGATTAACCAGTCCAAATATTCATAGATTCAAAAAAAATTGAAAAAAAAATTCAAAAAAAATAGAAAAGACCTTCGGTCCCAATTCATGCCACGAACCGGGACCAAAGGTCCTACTGTAAGCGCACGCGATGGCGGGCCACGTGGAGACCCATTGGTCCTAGTTCGAGCATTAGTCCTGAGTGATTGGTTCCGATTCAAAATCCGGGACCAATGGCCAACTAAGTGTGGGGTGAGAGATTAACTAGTCCAAATATTCACAGATTCAAAAAAAATTGAAAAAAATCAAAAAAATAAATTATTTTTTGAAAAAATTTAGAAAAGACTTTTGGTCCCGGTTCGTGCCTATAAGCGCACGCGATGGCGGGCCACATGGAGACCCATTGGTCCTGGTTCGAGCATTAGTCCTGAGTGATTGGTTCCGGTTCAAAATCCGGGACCAATGGCCTTTAGTTTTTTTTTTAAAAAACTAAGTGTGATTGAGAGACTTCGGGTGAGATTAACCAGTCCAAATATTCATAGTTTCAAAAAAAATAAAAAAAAATAAAAAAAAAATTATTTTTTGAAAAAAATAGAAAAGACTTTTGGTCTCGGTTTGTGCCTGTAAGCGCACGCAATGGCGGGCCACGTGGAGACCCATTGGTTCCGATTCATGCCAGAATCGGGACCAGCATTAGTCTCGATTGATTGGTCCCGGTTTAAAATCCGAAACCAATGGCCTTTATGAACCGGGACCAAAGGGGAGCTTTTCTACTAGTGGGTTCCTTCTCAATTTTGGATCTTACATCCCGGTTGGCACCCTCGGTGCCTCGCAGCGCACGGTGTCGGTGTGGCTCCGTCCGTGTAGATCATTCTGCAGAGCAACATTGGCGCAAACGTGGCGGACAGGTGCCGCACATACGAACAAGCCGGTTTTATACTACTGTGAGTCATTGAGGCGAGCCCCTCTATATGCTCTAGCACAATAACCCTACACCTACGGAAACTATCCTACAGAAGGACCATACAGTCTCACGTGGAGCCTTTTGTTTGGGCTGACTTTGGCCCGTCCCGCTAACTACGCGTTCTCACGTTCAGTCAGCAGCATCTGAGCTGTGCGTGTCCTTTGTGAAAAACTGAATTTAGCAAATTTGTAACTCCCAAACCTATCATCAAAACTTAAGATTCATTTGATATACGAAACAAATAAATATTCTAAAAATCTTAGGTGCAAATGGATTATTAGCTCATTCTGTAAAATTCAAATTTTCCATTAGTTCTTTGCACCGGCGGGATCACATACTTGTGACTAACAGATGAGTAACTAACAGATGGAAATAGAAATTATTATTTCGTGTAAAGTCCAGTAAGTAATTCGCGAGAGCCGGCAGTGTCCAGCAACCATTCACATACCAGTTTCGCAAAGTCAGACAAAACTCCACAGGAAACAAATCCTGACAATGATAATAGCACATCGATGCAGCTCTAAAGCAAGGACCAATGCAGATTACAAAAATATTTTGACGAAGGCCAAGAGAATATTAAGGAGAAGAGTAGGAACGGCAATACCAATCTGCCATCCCTAGTGCACGTAGAGAACAGGAACCTGAGAATGCTTGTTGGCTGCAACGTTTCTAGCTACACATGCATGTGCAAAGATTACCAAATTACAGAAACCATCTGATCTTATTCACTCCAATTTAGGACCCAAGAACTGTTGTACTTGTTAATGTGATGACTCCCATTTTTAGATCAATATGAATAATTCCACAATGGCAAAATCTACGCAAGAACTCCATCAGTAGATGCACCCATAAGCAGCAAAGATTAGAATTTATTTCCATTGTACAAGGCCAAGCAGTAGCAAGATATGCTGTACCATCACCCAGAGGATTGATAAATATTAGTAACCATATTACCAATCAGATGTCTGGACACAAAAGGCAGGGCTGGTCGAACACTATGAACTATCAATGAAGAAAAAACCACCTCACGTTCAGCTTCTCCAAGCAAGGAAAGAATCTTATCAAGTCAAGAACGTTATACAAACTAAGAATACTCATATTGACAGTTCAGATCTTGACCTGCGAACCCACATCGCCAGGCCATCAACATGCAGTCCCTTAATATAGCATGGAAGACGAAATTAGGCCACATACAAGTGTGTATGACATGTAATTTGTCCGCAGTCCGCACACATGAATTCACGATTCATTTAGAAGCCTCTTGAAAGCAAGGACCATGAAGGAAACAATTAATTAACCCGAATTACCGTTGAGCCAAACACTAGTGATGTAGAGGTGTTGAATTTAGGAGCAGCTAGATGATTTAGCGCAGCAAAGCAAGCATCATAACAGATGTTGCCAAGAGAACATGTAAGATGCTGACTGAAGCAAACATGCACAATATTAATTGTAGCGCCACAAAATATGAATGATAATAGTCACTTCTTTGCAGAATATTTTTAAGTGTAAATTCTACACAGACAATTTATGGTACTAGATGCAGTTATAGCTAAAAAATCAAATATAGCTGCACTTAAAAACACCAAAATTCTTACTCGTTTTCATTGTACTGGCCAAGCAATAGCAGGATATGGTCTACTCATAAATCATCATCATGCTAGCTAAATATAAGTAACTAGAACACTGATATTATGAATGGAACAAACAGTGGAAAGTCGCTTTAGTAGCCTATGTCTTTTAAGATGGCATTTCATTGGATTCAAGCAATACTTACACTTCAGTTACCACCAACAAATGACACTGCAGGTGGTGCATGGATTCATTTAACAGATGAAACCGTGGAAGATTAAAACGGGCATCTTAACAAGCAATCTTCTTGTACTCTAGCTACCACTGTGCATGGCTTTTTTCTTCATACTTTTTGGTGTTACCACAAGGTATATGACAGAACTAACAATAAATATAGCTTGTTTAAATGACAAGGTACCACAGTAATACAAGCTTATAAAAGATTACAACCACGAAAATTTACCATGAGCCCGAACAAACTTTACCTCAGCCCATGAGACAAAACTTGGCGGGCAAACTTTAACCGCAGTACTAACGATCAACCAGTTCTAGTGTTGCTCCAGTGGAATTCAAGATGAGAATATCCAGAAACTGTCATCTTCTCTGGCTGTAGCTCCTACTATAAATTGGGTCCTCAATTTTGAGGTGATATTGAAGAGACTGCTATGTGCTTCATATATCTAAATTGGCGAGATAGGATATCAAACAAACATAATATATAGCTATGTAATGTCACAAGGTTGTAGGATAATACAAACTGGAGACACTACAAACACCTTATTCACCTTGTCCGTAAATTTTAAATATGGGATAAGCTGATAGCCAAGATCGAGTAAATTCTAAATGCATCAAACCGAGGCTTTTCAACACCATCATACAAAAGGATCAATTTCCAAATCACAGACATGCTTCATACCCCAGGAACAAATGAAACCTCTTTCATCTGTAAAATTAAACTGAGCACCTCTTGAAGCCCTGTTCTCCAGCTGAAGCTTCTGACGTTGTTCTGCCAAGAACTTCCGACAGTAATACTTGGAGTCAACCTCAATTGTCATCAACTCTAGCACACTCGGGTTCAGTACGAAGAATGTAACGAAGTTAACTTCTGATTTGACACCACGATACGACTGCAACACTATTTTCTTCGGACAGAAGTCAAGACATTTGATCAGGTTTTGACGTTTACGTTGCCACAAATTGCTTGACCCTGACTTACTTGCCTACAAATAACACACACAAATAATGAAGTCAGCCACTAGGAGAACAAAAGTACTACTAGATCAAAAGAGTAGTTGAAAAATCTTCACCCCAATGTACAGTTTCTCTAAGCACGGAAAGCATGTGATCAATCCAATAACCGTATCCAAACAAAGAGCTTTCATCCGGACAGCCAAAATCTTGACTGTGCGCACCACCGTTGCCAGCTTATCGACGCGCAATCCCTTTATCAGCATGGAAGACGTATGATTAGTGATTTCTCTACAAACTGGAAGACGTCTGAAATGTAACTGAGAGAGGCCTCGTTTATATGTTACCTGAATAACGGTGGAGCCAAACTGGAGTCTGTTGAGATGATCCTGATTATTGGACCTGCAACCCTCATCAGAAAGGAAGCCTATTGTGTCCAGTTTAGGCGCCGCACCCACCAATATATCCAGACCAGCGCTTACAGGAAGGAGCAACCTTTGAAGGCAAGGGGCATTGTCGATGATGAGTTCATGTAACTCATTGTTTGACTCAATCTCAATGTAGTCGTTATTATGAATACCAATGCCTCTAATGGTAAGGGAGTTGATCCGGAGGCGGTGAAAGCCGTAGCACTGTCCCATGAGCAAGAACTCTATGGCGGGGCACCGGGCAATCAGGGTCTGCAGCGAGCACTCGGAGATGGTGACAGTATCGAGTCCGAGATGCTTAAGTAGGGGAAAATGGAGTCCCTGGACGTGAGCGTCCAGGATGCTGCATTCCCTGATGTGGGCAACGCGGAGTGTGGGCGAGAAGCGGAAGGTGGAGGGTGGCGGCGGTAGGAAAGGCCCATAACAGTACAAATCCAGCTCCTGGAGATTGTCCAGGGCGGGGGACTGGAGAAAGGCCTCCACGGCCGCTTTGTCTTCCCTGGTGTACAGAGTGGAAAGGCGGAATCGGCGGCCGGGGCCTTGGTGGGAGGAGAGGACGCGTGAGACGACACCGGCGAGATTCTTCCAGTAGCTGACGAGGCCGTTGGAATCGAGGTTGAGAGGGGCGGAACGCCAGAGGTGGCGCCACCGGGGCGAGAGGATCTGGGTGCGGGCGCCATCCTTGGTGGGGAGGAACGAGATGATCTCCCCGAGAACGGCGTCGGGGAGGGCGCTGATGCGGTCGACGCCTCCTCCGTCCTCTTCGGTCGCTCCGGCCGGCGGTGGATCGTGGGGAGCGCTTCTCCCCTCCGCCCTAGGGTTCGGGCCGTGCGCTCCCTCCGCCGCTGATTTTCTCTTCGTCGATCTAGCAGTGGTCGCCTCCATCTGCTTGGTCGGCCAGCAAGGAAGATGAATACAGATATACACGCGAAGATCAAGGGGGCATGGGAGCAAGCGATGGAGTTGATGCCGGAGCAAGCGAGGAAGACAAGTGGAGTGAGGATGCTTGTCGGCTCGTTCCATTGGACAGCGGATTGTGTACAAGAGTTTGTACCGGACAATCCGCGAAGGGGGCGTCCCCCGGGGATTATTCCCCGGATCCTCCGCACGTGTCCCTTAAACATTGCTGTTAATCCTGCTTTTGCTAAAAAAAAAAGCAAAATTCCAAGTGGCATGGGATCGGAGTAGGGAAGGCGAGGCAGCTAGAGAAGTGGCGGGGGACGGACGGGGTTGATGCGGAAGACAAGTGGAGTGAGGACGCGTGTCGGCTCGTTTCGTTGGACAGGGGATTGTGTATGTGTTTTTTGTTAGTGAGGGATTATTTTTGAGGGAAGCTGAAAGACAAAATTAGGGGCGGAGGTTCCGCCCCATTTATTTGTGCACAAGAGTTTGTACAGGACAGTACTAGAACGAGGTGCGCTTCAGTGTCCCCTAAAACTTAAAAACTTAAGTTTGCATGAGCCGGTTTTATTTTAACCGTCGAAACCTATATCCAGACTACCTATACATCCGCATAGGTGTACTCAGTCGAGATGGGTATACTCCACGTTCTTATCGGCCAAACCCACCTTCCGTTATCGTGATCTAGGTCTTTGCACGCCATATTTTGAAATTTTGTTGCGTTTGCTATATAACTCCCGATTTCCGCCTCGCGCATGCACATGTGTATACATATACGGTGAGTATACGTCTAAAAAGACCATACTGGCCTCGTGTGGGTTCATACGGTCTTCGAAACGAATCAGTATCAAGTTTTTGTTATCCAAGTTTGAAAAGTAGGGGGAGGGGGGGCGGGAAACACCGAAGCAAAAGTGTACTAGAACAGTTTCTTTTTGGCAGGGTGTCTCTCCCCGAACAGGCGGAACGCTAGAATCCGCAGTTTTTCTGGGGCAACATGTGGCGATACGAACAGCGAGAACACTGTTATGTTTCTAATCTTGTAAGAGCATCTCCTCTCGGGTTCCTAGGACGCCGTTCCCAGGGCCTTTTTTTCGTCCGGACGGCGATTTTTCGCCCAGTCGCGTTTCCAGGACGCCGGTTTCGTCCGAATTTGGCCCAACTTTCGTCCGGCGTGGAGGCTCGGTGAAGGGTCGTCGGAAGTGCAAAGCAAGGCAGAGCGCGGAGGGCTACTGCATGATGTACGCCGACTACTTCACCGACGAGTTGCTCCACGAAGAGGCCGTGTTTTGGGACAGTTTCAGGATGAGCTGAAAGCTCTTCCTCGAGATCGTGCATGCCATCCGGGAGTTCGACCCCTATTTCATGTGCAAGAAAGACTGCACCGGCATGGTTGGGTTTTCCTTACTGTAGAAGTGCACAATGGCGATGAGGTTGCTTGCATACGGAGCGCCGGGTGACAGTATTGATGACTATCTCCGCATGGCCGAGTCAACTGCCATCGATTGCTTGTACAGGTTTTGTAGGGCAGTGATTGTAGTGTTTGGGCCACAGTACTTGAGAACACCCACTGCTGAAGACACTGCTCGGATCCTCACGGTCAATGAACATAGAGGATTCCCTGGGATGCTTGCAAGCATAGACTTCATACGTTGGCACTAGAAGAATTGTCCATTTGCATGGCAGGGGATGTACAAAGGCCACAAAGATGCCTACACTGTGATACTCGAGGCAGTTGCTACACATGATCTTTGGATCTGGCACTCCTTCTTTGGCATGGCAGGATCGAATACCGACATCGGCGTTCTCAACTCCTCAAATGTTTTTGCCAAGCTTATTGAGGGTCATGCTCCTCCCGTGGATTTGAGATCAATGGGCACCACTACAACAAGGGATACTATCTTGCAGATGGCATCTATCCAAGATGGCCAACATTTGTGAAGACTATCTCAAACCCGATACTCCCCAAGCATGCTTGGTATGCCAAGGAACAGGAAGCTTGCAAGAAGGATGTGGAGCGGGCATTTGGTGTGCCAACAGAGATTCACAGTTGTTCGGTTCCCTGCTATGACCTAGCCGAAAGATCAGATGTGGAAAGTGATGAATTATTGTGTGACCTTGCACAACATGATCATTGAGGATGAGAGGAAGGACCTAGTGAGTTTGGTCAAGCAGAATGAGCCATACTACATATAGAGACCTCTTGCACAGCCTGATCACTAGGTGCCGCCAACCTGGGCTTCCTTTATCGCCATGGGTCAGGAGATCCAAGACCTGGTAGTGCATCAATAGCTGCAGGATGATCTGGTTGAGCACCTATGGATACGCAGGGGCAACACATAGATGCCTAGCATGAACTAGCCGAACTAGGCTGAAATATGTTGTATTTTCATTGTTCGCCAAACTATGTTTAATTTTATGCCGAACTATGGTTAATTTCATGCAGAACTATGCCGAACATTGCTCTGTATTCATATTATGCCGAAATATACCGAAAACTGGATGAATTTAAGCCGAATTTAGGCAAAAACACGCCGACCTGAGAACTCGGCCTGAGAACGCGGGTGGGAAACTAGGCATTCCCATGACGAAAACTAGCTCCGTCCGACGCTAAATAGCGTCAGATTTCGGCCTGAGAACGCTCAACGAGTGGAGATGCTCTATGTATGTCTCTTAGCTGTAGGTGCTATTTTTTCTTAATTTCGTTTTCCTTCAGTAGACAGACACGTGCCAGTTGCATCAGGACTCGGTCTTAGCGCATCTCCACCGGGCCGACCCAAACGCATGACCGAAACGGTCGGTTTCTGTCGGTTTGGGTCGCCCCGCGGTCACTTTGGGGTCGCGGTCCGGCCTGTTCGGCCAACCGCGTCTAGTGGCCCGACAATTTCACTGCTTGATACCTCGGCAATGTGACGCCGCGTGGCCGGCATTTCCCGCCATTGTAGCTTTCCGTTTTCCGTGCACGCCTTCCCTCCCGTGCACGCCTCCGCGACCATTTTTGACCTTTGTCGCCATCTATAAAAGATGGTCACGCGGCACGGCTGAGACAACAAGCCTAGCCAGAGGAACCACTGCCTGAAAATAGCTCCTACCATAGCCATGCCCTGCCGCAAGATCGCCAACTGGAGAAAGATTAGGGAGTTGTGCCGCACCCGCTTCTAGGACACCGACACCGATGCTGTCGACCTCCAAGCCACGTTCCTGTCCTAGCGCATAACCGAGGCGGAGGTGGTGACCTTCGAGGAGCAAGGCCATGTGGCTAAGGCGGAGCTAGAGGAGGTGGTGGAGGCGGCCGCACAGGTGGCGGCCCAATGGGCGGTACGTGAGTGATGACTGCAAGTGCATAGATCATTTATAGCTAGTTTCGAAATAAAGATATCGTTCTCACAGGGAGCAGGAGTCTGAAGTCTAATAACTCTTGAAATAAATATTACGATAGAAATGCTAGATAAAGTTCTAAGTGACAAGGTAAAATGCGAGTATTGTGTAAAAAGCTATTTTGGGGTTTTAGGTATAAGAGCAATAATAAAGTAAAGCAAAATAACTTAATACAGAAAGTAAGTATCGTGTATGTAAGAGAGATTGGAACTGCAGTAGGGAAAAGGCGTTCTTAGGGAGTAGCGGATTCACCACTAGTATTGTAAAGATTTAAGATAAAGATTATCATCATGAAAATTCTCAACTATGTATGTGTGGGAGGAACTCCATATGTGGACAATTAGGCAGCAATCGCTTCTCACATCATCCTCATAACCACAACAGTCAGCAATCGATATTAATCGAGTTACTACGCTATTAAGGGACGTAATCCCGTAGGACGTATCTCATGGCATGGATAGTGTTCCGTGAGTTTCCTCGGATTTCCAGGTTGATACGTAAGGGGTGCCAACAACTTTAGAGTCACTGTAAGTGCTAGCACGCCTCCATCTACCAACAAGTAGTTTCCTCCATCAAGTCCCAGAAGAGGCAAATATTGAGAGCAGTGCATCCATAATTGCTATTGCCTCCGCAACCGCTGATAGCAATAACCTACTAGTCTCATCCATAAAAGAAAGAGAACTAATGATATGCATAGTGATGTCACCATTAATCCCAAGTAAATCTCTCACATACAGCCGTACTATCCCTTCTGTCACTGGGGTTCCCAACCTGCAGATTAGTCATTACTCATACTCCCTATACCTGGCTCAGTCCTCGGGGTCTTGGGTACCTGATAAGTCCTTGGACTAAGGCAAGAGAGGATACAATAATCATCATGTCATACAAACTAATACATGATCCCATCTATGATAAATAACTAGGAAAATAGGCGCGGCGTGGAAATGCAATCTTGTAGTAATAGCCAGAAGATACATTCATACAGACGTTTGGTTAGTTAGTAGCATTGATGTCTGTTTACATCTATTTCTCAGCTTGTGAGATTGGTTGATGTAAGAAGGATTAGCTGTGAGATTGGCTCATGTAAGAAAATAATTGATTTTCTGTTGCGTAAGGTATGACACATTTTTGCTCACTGAAGCTCAGTGGTTATTTTGATGTTCTTTAGCTTTGGAGTCATCCGTGGTTGACGTCGTCTTTCCCATCCTCGAAGGAAACAATAATGATTTTCTTGGCTGGCTCCTTTGTATATGAACTGAACGATCAATCTGTACAACTCCAAGAAAAACAACACGGTTACATCAGCCTAAAAATAAAGCCAAATTATACTTAACTGTAATGGAGATCAGGTGCAGAACTAACAGCAAAAACATGACAGGGCGCATCTTAGATGTAATAATCGGAAGCAAATTGCATTGTTCAGAGAGCTCCATCGATTGTGCCATCTGGAGATGGCAACATGTACCCATCACATACTGGGACATCTACACGGACAAAACATATCACTACAAAAGGTTTTGATGTAGAATACATAATATCTCGTCTGTTCCAAAGCTAGCTTCCAACATACACCACTGGTAAGTCCACACACTAACTATCATTATTTAGTGTAAGCCACAGGTACATATCAAAACGAATGACCTGAACCTTTTGATCTCCTCAGTGAGAAATATAGCCCGAGAAATGTTATTAATTAGCTAGATACACAACACATATATATTAGATATACATGAAACTGTAGATTACAATGCATATCTGTACATATGATGCTTGCTTCAGGCCCCAACTTCTATTTGTAGATTCAGCTGAGTAAAAACTCAAACCTAAATCCAAATGAATACAATCAGTAGTACAGTAGTACAAACACACAGTTCCATACTTGTGAGTCTTGACTCACTTGTGTGAGAAAAGCACCGGTGAGGTCAAGCTGACAAAAGAAAATCGAGGAAGTAAGATTTGTATCACACCTAGAGAAGATTTGTATTTGCGGCTAACAAAAGATTTTGTGTCTATAAATGTTTAAATGGTAAACAGAACAGTTGACCACTTGACTCAAACAATATTTATAATTAAATATATAGAGCAATATCATTCGATTGGAAGTGAGAATATTACACACTGCCTATCTAGTTGCATGTAGTACATGCTCTTTACGTGTGTAGACTTTAAATAAAAAATATTGGATTAACATGTATTTACTATCAAATATAAAACAAAGCAAGTAGTTGCCAAATTCGCAATGTATTTCCCTAAAGCGTATGGACAATCTCCATGGATTTATGAATTTGTCTTTCATAAGTAGGAACTAATGATACATAGTAGGAAGTTAGTACTGAATATACCTCGTGATGGTACTACATGTAAGGTTCACTTGTGGTAAAGCTTAATAAAATTAGGAAGATACAACAACATACCTATTGAGAAGACGCATAAGTAATGAGCATGCACCTCCTTGGCAAATGGAATATTAGAGAAATAAATAAGCATCCATGATAATACAAATCAAAAACCCTTTGATATCCTTCAGCAAACCTAAAGCATCTTATATTTCTAAACAGAGGAAGTACATACTTAAAAATAGCTAAACAAATTGTGTGACCTTGTTATTTTTTGTTGGATAAGCTTCAGTAAAAAATAAAATTACCTCAAATATGTACATAGATTAATCCTTCCCTGTAAATCTAATTGGGTTTTCATTGAAAACCTTGTAGCCTAGATAAATATATATATGCATAGAGAAAGATGAGAAAATTTTGGGACTAAATTTGTCTTATTTCAGCACAAGATGTTGGGCCATTTGGCACCAAAGTGGCAATTTCCTTCTTATTTTCTAATA
Source organism: Avena insularis (assembly GCA_023614405.1). Taxonomy (NCBI): domain Eukaryota; kingdom Viridiplantae; phylum Streptophyta; class Magnoliopsida; order Poales; family Poaceae; genus Avena; species Avena insularis. The sequence continues at coordinate 457,713,349 of CM042696.1, read as the reverse complement.
TTTGTTGCATATGCATGTCATATCCGTGTCCGCCCAATAAATATTAGGAAAATAAGACGTCATGGTAGTTAGAAAACTAACACCGGATGCTTAGTAATAATATTAATAAATTAAGAAGACACATAGAATATTTAGCTACATCTCGTAGGAATTATCCCCTAAATTAATAACCTCCTCGAATGCAGCTCGTACATGTCCCCAAATCCTTGTTGCTCCCCAGTGTCTCCTACATGACCACCAGCGGCACTCTCACCATGAGCTCCTCGCCGCCAGTAATACGGAAATTGGCATATCTGCCAGTCAACTGAGTAGAGAAAATAAGAAAATGATGTAAATTGCCAACAAAATTTACCATATGAACCACGCAAAAAAACAATTGAAATCTCTTTAAAACGCAATTTAAATTTTAAGTGAGAAAAATCCTGGGAAACAGAAAAAATAGAACTTTTTTGGCTGGTGTCTCCGAGCTCTTTTTTACTATTGTCAGGTGTTCCGTCTGTTTCCTTGCATGTGAAGAACAACAATACTTAAGATGATTTATCGATGGAAATTTTCGCACAGCTAGCTAAAATTCGTATCGGTTTACCTCGTCCAATTATGAATAGACCATCGCTATAATGTCTTCGGTAGGTTTAGCCGCTGGAACCCTGCTATCTTCTGTGGTTCTGGAGTGGCGTTGCCTGGATCAGTCAATGCATCCATCCTGGAGAAAGATTCCATCACTCCCTGGGTGAACAATCCGAGAGTTACAGACCTAAAAGGATCATGGTCATATTACAATGCATCCCAGGTGTACCATCTGCTCATATAGCTGAACCTTTATTGTATCTACTCATGCGTATTGCTGAAAGGAAGACGTCAAAAAAGTCAATATCAATTATAACAACCATGCACACAACAGAGTCTGATCGGACCAAGAAAATAACCTTGAATCGAGACGCGGGCAAGGAAGAAAATAAGATGGTGGATCCTGACGAAGTCTGTGTCCCAGTTCTCAAGATTCTCAGCAGGAGAAGGTAGGCCGTTTGAGCTGTTGGCGACGCCGACGTCCAGGCTGTTCCCCCATGGGCCTGCCTATCCTCCTGCTCGCCGGCATCGGCTAATGGCGATGAACAGGCGGCTGATGAAATGGGCCTGCCGAACACGGATGAAAGCGGAGCAAGAGAAGGCATGACTTGCATTTGTAAGATTTGGGCGAGATACCCTTTACCACTAAAGCTTGCATGCTGTCTCTCTTGACCTGCACATAACCTAAATTCTTCAGTATAGAACAAAAAATTGAACAGCAAAGATTAGGGACTGGGTTATGGCCTAAAGTCATTAATGAAAAAAAAATCCAAAAAAGGAAAGCGTGGCAAGAGTCACTTTATGGTAGCATGGTTTCAGTATTAACTCCTGCAAATAAAGAAGTTGACTAACCATACAACAATTTTGAAATAAAATGGATATGAGTACAGCACGTCTTAGGCAAGAAATATATGATGTTTGAAATCCCATAGTCTGAAAACAAAAAATACAGTGAATCAGCTAATTAGTCGCCTCATGAAATTGGGACTTGATTTACGTTGCTCTAGCAGGACACTTCTTTGCAACAATATATCAAGGTCCAGAAGAAGCTGAAACAAAATAAGAAGAAAGAAATGCATAAGGAAATTCCACCTAATAAAATAGTAGCAGTTTCTAAACTGCAAAGGAAGGCTGTTCAGCACCTGGGCAAATAAGAAACATATTAAGAAACAATGCATGCCTACACCACCCATGGTTGGTCTGCTACCTTTTGCTGAAGCTGTAGCCTCATCAATTAAATCACCACACTGAAAACATCACAAAATTTGGAAGTTCTGCTGACAGTCCTCCTATTTCATCAGAATTTGAATAAGTACAAACATCTCCTGTGCAATAAAAAGTATGATCGATAAATAAAACTTTCAGAACCTACAGCATGAAAATCTCTCAAATAAGCCTACGCCTGCACGTTAATATCAAGCTGAGAGGATATGGTAGGTGGACCAACCTAGATGGTGCTGTTAAATAACTTGGCGAGAGATCCCAAGCGGATGTGCCACTCTAATTCAAAGATGATTTAATTTCTAGAGTGAATTTGAATACTGATCGATCTGCTTCCCAAACCATGACACCTTGGTAAGTTAGTATTTATTAATAAACATAGAGATGCAACTCATTTAATAGAAAACTGATGCACAACGGTGATTGATAAATCGATTTGGATCATCATATAGCAACTCACACGTACCTCTGAAATCTCAAACCTAATGGGTACGCATCTCTCTTGACGTGGACATCAATCTGTTGCACAAACTATCTCCACTCGAGGTACCACGGCAGCTGCCACCAGATTTCGTGGCCTGCGCAGCAGCACGAACTTCTATGGCGAGGGCCATCCGATTCCTCTCTGGCGTTTGGCCGACCTCCGCAGGTCCCTAGCCCCACTCCTTCCCGGTGACCACGGGTGGTGGCACGGGACGGCACAATGAAGGATCAACAGGAGAGTCGGCGGCCTGCCAACGCGTTTCCTTGTCCCCGGCTCTTCTGCCACGGTGACGACGGCGGTGGATCCACGACGGATGGGGCGGCTGCAGAGGGGGGAGTGGAGGGAGCGGTTGGGAAGAAGGGGGCCGGAGAAGGCCTAGGTCGGGGGCGGTGGCGAAGGAGGCGTTGGGGAGCAGGGGCGGTGGCGGAGGGGGTGTTGGAGGAGGCTGGGGCGGTGGTGGACGGGGGAGAGGAAGATGGGGCGGTAATTTCGCGTCGGGACTGGGCCGAGACGCGTCGGGAAGGGAGAATAAAGAGAAGGAGAAGACGACACGCAGTAATCTCGAGAGGACTACGTGGCTTCGATGGTAGGGAGCCGGAAAAAATCGAAGTAGTACTGTAGACGCGAAGTTACTGTAGATGGGCGTATCTACAGTACCGGTGCCGATTTGGATCGTCCAGGGCTCCCTCAAGTGTTTGTCTTTCATATATGTAGTTACATGCACAAAAGCTACATGGCTAGGCTAAAGCCCTTAATCTAAAGAGAATTACTCACACATAGAGATGAAATCAACAATCATAAACATTGCAATGGAAACCATGAGATTCATATCAAATAGTCTTACAATGTCGTCAATCAAAGATGAGATGTACTATTACAAGTGGTGGAATATGGCTATGGTGGTGGAGAAGGGTTTGGAGATTAGATCTAAGTCTATTCCTCCGGCGGCTCTTCGGTGTTGTGGATGCAGGTTTCTGGGGTTCTAGGGGTCGCTGTTTCTTCGTCGCCTGAAGCCTATTTATATAGGGGTCCCTTCACGGAAGTTGTTCTGTTTGACCTAGCGGTGTTGATGGCAACTATACGACCGGAACTATACGACTGGAATTTTATTCCCGTCGTATAGTTGGTCGTTAAAGTTCCTGTCTCCACTTCACGACCCCAGGTTTCTTTGGCTTGTTGGAAATCTCGTATCTTTGACTTTAATATTGTGATTCCCATCATCAAGCGTCATTATCTGCGTAGGAAAAAATAGAAAAAAAGGATTTCATACCCCTTTGATCATTAAGCATTAGTGGTAGGGTTTAGAAAGATATTTCATCAAAAAATATAAATAATATCCAGTTTAAATGTGGATGTAGATGGCTATATTTCACAACCACCAACCTCCCCAAGCTTAAACTTGATCGTCCTCGAGCAAGAAAACCAAAATCAAAAAAGAACTTAGCATTTAAACTGAAATAACGAGATGATGATCTTACTCATGATTGGTAGTCTCATGTTTCCTCCACTTTATTAATCTGAAAAACTTCAGCATAGATAGAGTAATGACAAGCATATCATACGGGTTTTTATGCATCCTTCTAGCGCAACAAAATTATTGTTAACATGGATGATTCAAATGAGTAAACCTTATTCCATGTCATGTAATCAACTCATAGGCTTGCCTTTGAACAATAAAGTATAATCATGTAAAATTGACAGTGTGAGAGTTTGTCATGAAAAACATATACACTAGAGTATCTCAATTCTCCCACATCAATAAGTCAAGACTTTTCAAGCACTACTTTTCTGTTCATTGTCCTTTAAGAATTTCAGTTCTTAAGTAGTTGAGAGCATGCCGAAAAATTTAATTAGTTTATCGGGCTATGATGGACACTCGTGGCATCACCAAGGTTTTTGTTCCTTTGCATAATGATTACTCATATCAGCTAGAGGAGTAATTCCATCATGAACATAGCTACCCGAGAATGCCAAGAATCTTACCCATTATAGCATTGCTGCTACATATGTTTAATCAACTCATAGCCGAAATCTAGGAATTTCCTCCATAAAGATCATTCGTAGGCTAGCGGAGTTATTGGCATCCCATGAAGTTTGACACGCATAAAGCTATATCATTCTTATGATTCACAATTCAAACTTTGGCATGCTCACAAAAACCGCTAAACATTAATTCAATTGAACAAATCCTTTTAAAGAGAGCTATCAAGTCAATCATTATTTTTTGTGGTATTGAGTGTTTCTTGAATTAAGCCTTCAAGACTAAACACTACAACATTCAAGCCTTCAATTGTGAGACTTTTTCTTATTACAATTGTTTAGCAAATTTTTAGGCAAGACTTGGTTAACTATAAGAGCTGGAACAAAACATACCCAACTAAATACCCATGCAAACAAAATTTTACTACAATATAAAGACTCACTCCACCATTATAATGTCTTAACATTTACTACTAACTAGCATGGGTTTCTCAAACTTGAAAAGTGGGGAGTCTTAAGGCATACCTCTCATGATTGGTTCCACTTGTCTCTTCCCTTTTTGATTTGCTTCTTGGAAACTCGAAGTCGATCACTCTCATGTAAATATGTGAAAGCCACAAGGAGGATAGAAAGGAAGGAAGAGGGAAAATAAAGATAAATGGAAAAAATCTTTTTGTTGTTTTTAAGAGAGGGAATTAAAGAATAGAAAATTGGGGCAAAGCTCGTTTAGAAATTCTCGAAAACAAATAGAAATAACTAAAGATAAAGTGTTGGGGAAACCAACACAAGTTCTTATAAACTCGAATTAAAAACATAACCTCGAAATAAATAAAAACAGATGAATGCCAAATAAAGATAATGAGGAAACTTCCCCAAGCTTAGGCTTTTGCAAGCCCTTCAAATCATTATGGTGGAGGGAAAAATTCGTTAACTCCAGTTCGTAAATTGAGTTGATAAATTACTAGTTGTTTCTCGGAGGTTCAAGGAGAGGTTATGCATCCTCTCCACAATTCCTCCAAGTTCTTGGAAGTCTTGGTATGTAGCGAACCGGGTTGGTGGCTGCTCCTCTTGATAAGGAACTTCTTGCTCCTCTTCTTGGTCCTCATCCTCATCCGGAATCTCCTCCTCGGGTTGGTGTTGCTCAACCTGCAAGTCATATAGCAAACATCCTTCCTCGATAGAGAAAAGGCCATTAGGCAAAGGAGCGGGGTAGAGACATCCAACTCCAGCAATGTGCAAGTAATAAACACCACCTCTCCTAGTGATCATTCCACAAGCTTTTAAAGTAGAGAAACCAACACGTCTCTCACCTAGCACTGGTTGCAACTCACCTAGGTTGATGCCTAGGGAAATGGCAAGCACGGTGATGACACCTCTACCTATGATTGGTCCTTGGCTTTGGGAGGATTGGTACTCCAGATAGCGCACAAGAATTGCACCCAAGTTGAGTGAAAAGTCGACGTTGTTGAAAGTAGATTTTGCAAGGACTAAGATGTCCTCCTCATTGAGTCTCGTGAACTCATTTCATGCCTGAAAGGTGTTAGAAATAACATAGAACAAATAGTGAATTGGAGGATGTTGAATATGCTTCTCCTTGCTTACTCTAGAAGTGAAACTCATTCTATTATAATAAAGTCCCGGGAAGGGTCTATGCTAGTAAAGGATGCGCGTGAGGCATTAGCATTATTGTTTGTAAAATTAAAACATGCACACCATTCATCTAGTGATAAAGCATAATTGTTGTTCATAAGTCAGAAAGAAATCATGTCCTCTCCATGCCATGCTTTAACGGTGCTTTGCAAAAACATAGAAATTTAAGAGTTAACCGGCGATAAGTAGGCACATCATTGAATAAAAAGTTTTGTAGGTCAACTCTATTGCAAAGTAAATTGAATTCATTAGAAATACCGAGTTGATTCAATATAATGGGGCAAGCCCACTTGGTTGTCTTCGCTTCTCGGTTCTTGATCCTGTTGAAGCGATCACGTTGGAGCTCATCCCTAAACCATATCCCCATGCGTTCTTGAGCGGTAGCCCGAGAAGAACTAGCGGTGGCACGAGCATGAGTTTGGCTCCTTGTGTTCATCATCTAAAATAATAAGGAAAGACAAAAAATAAAACTTTTTGATCCAACAATAATAAGCATAACATATTTCTCATCTTAGCACACTAAAGAGTCCCCTAAAAATAATACTCTAGGCAAGAGAATCATGGCAATTAGTTCATAGTAGGTCTCACCCTAGATTGATAATGATAAAAGATCAAAAATGAATTTGTAAAAAGTAATTGGAGGATCAGAGGAGAAACATACTGTGGATCACTTATGTGCGAGGAAATCGAATGAAATTAAGTAGAGATGAAGATCTCTTGAGGTTTTGAGAGAGTTTGGAGGTAGAAGAGAGAAAAATGATTGAAGTTTTGGTGTTGGGGGTACCTTCCCGTGGCAATTTTGTGGTTGGACGCATCTATACGACCAAACTATACGGCTGGAACAATTTGTTCCTGTCATATAGTTGGTATGATGTCAAAAATTTAGGGTTTTCTCCTGGCAGCGAAACTATACGACCAGAACTATACGGCTAGGATTTTTATCCCCGCCATATAGTTAGTCGTCAAACCTTCTGTGGAAAAGAAATTTTACAAAGGAAACTATAACTATACGGCCGGAACTATACGGCTAGAATTTTTATTCCCGCCGTACCATTGGTCGTTCAACCTTCAGTACCTATGAAAGAAAATTTGTCGATGGCAAAGATATCTATATGGATAAACTATACAACTGGAATTTTTATTCCCGCCGTATAGTTGGTCGTTAAACCTTCTGTAGACATCAAACAAATTCTATTTCTTTCAGAATTCTTTCTTATCCTGAAACTTAGTGAAACACCTTGTTTTTGACAAAAAAATGATAGTAAAAATTGTCGACCAACATCAGCATGTATAAAGCAGAATTTTTAGTACTGCTGAACTTGTTCTCCTCAACTAGAGCTTTCTAGCACTCTTTATTAAACATAAAACTTAAACTAAAACTTAAAAACTTTACTCAAACCTTTATTTCACATTGGTTGCCTCCCATGAAGCGCTCTTTTATGGTCAATAGCTTGACCTCGATGTTGCTCACATAGGCCAGATGAGTGGAATACCCACTCCAAAATAGTTGGGCTTCAAAGTGATGGCCTCCTTTTCATCATGCTTGACTTTCTTCTTCCTGGGAAAATGAATAACAAAAGGATCCCACGAAGGCAATTGAAGCTTCATGTTCCCTTCATGTAGATTAATCAAAGCCTTAATAGTTCTTAAGAATGGACGACCTAATATAATAGGAGCAGTATTTTCTTTAATCCCTAGAGCTTGTTTGTAGGTTGAATCTGCCAGATGTAATTTTAACTCGATGATTTCAAAGGATCCAAGATTTAACTTATTAAAAAGACTTTTTGGAATTTTTGAAACGCTTACACCTAGATCACAAAGTGCAGCTATCTCATTGGTCCCAATTTTAATCTTAATAGTAGGCTCAAATATATCATCAAGCTTCACAAGTAATTTTTCAGCAATTTTCTTATATTCTTTCTCAAGCTCACGTACGTTTATTGCTACCTGATTAACAAAGTGTTGATACATAGCTTCCTCATTTCCATCACTTACCAGAATCTTAATATTGATCCTTTTTACAAGATCTTCAACAGTGTAATTTGGTGAAGGAGCATTACTATAATCAAGTTCTTCAGACTCCTCCCTTTGGATTCTCATCATCTTGAGGTCTTCAACTGGAGTGGGCTCAGCTTTACCTGCAATTTTAGCTAGAATGAGAGTTTGACTCTCGGTTATCTTACCTAGATATGCCTCAACAATCCTTGTTCTTTCTTGGAGGGCCGGCAAATCATTCCTCAAACTTATAGCTTGGTTAGATATTTTACCAAGCATAGCATCATGGTTCTCTGTTATTTTAACAAGGATATTGTTTGCTCATTTTGTGAATCTATAAAGGACTTAAGTGTTTCTTGGAGACTACCATTACTTGTTCCTATATTATTATTAGTGTTACTTGCATGACTAGAATACTGTTTCTGAAAATTAGGATTATAATTCTTCTTCCAAGTAGGGTTATAATCATTATGAGCTATGAAGTCTATTTCTTCAATATTTGATTCTAGGATAGCTCTTACCTGGTTTTCCTTACCTTTTACGGCTAATATGAGCTCATCCAGCTTAGCATTGAGTTCTTTATTTTCTTGTGGTGAGACAGAGTTCACCTTCTTCGTGTTTGATCTATCCACATGCCACTAGGCATAGTTGTCTTGCGTATTGTCTAGAAGCTGCTTTGCTTCGGTAATATGTTTGCCCATAAATGTTCCTCCAGCTGGAGTATCAAGCATAGACTTAGACATAGGGTTAAGAGCATTATAAAATAAATGGAGAATTAACCAATCTTCCATCCCATGATTGGGATAGTTTCTCATGCATTCTTTCATCCTCTCCCATGCAAGCGCTATTAGCCCATGCTCTTCCTGTCTAAAACTAGTAATATTAGATCTTAGTTGCATAGTCTTTGCAGGTGGGAAAAATTTAGTCATAAATAAAGAAGTACACTCCACCCATGATGCAATAGTATTTCTAGGCAAAGATAGCAACCATTCTTTTGCTCTTCCTCTAAGAGAGAAAGGAAATAAGCACAATATGACTGCATTAGGGTCAACACCTTTTATGCGCATCATATCACATATTTCAGTGAAAGTGTTCAAGTGCATACCTGCATCCTCAACAGCAGAGCCTACAAATTGATTTTGTTGAACCAAACTTAAATAGTGGGGCTTAATTTCATAATCATCAGCAGTAATTGCTGGCTGGGTAATAGGAGTACGCAAATAATCATTGTCGGGAGTTGCAAACTCCCCAAGCTTCTTTTCAGCCATATTTCCTATGTTTTTGGGTTTTCTTAAACAAAGACTTATGATAGTAAAAATAAGAATTTGAAGACTAACTTTTTTTCTGGTTTTTCAAATAAAGACTACAAGCAAACTAACAAAATTAAAAACAAGAACTATAACTAGCAAGGTTCCTACTAACCTCACCAGGGTAGCTATTGCTTCCCCGACAACGACGCCAGAAAAAAGGTTGATACCTTCGATCCAGATTACGGATGTAGTATAGCTCTTTTCCCTAGTCGACCTAGGTTATCGAATCCTCGGGAAGTAGAAAGCATAGTGAAGTTACTTTAACGGACCTTCGGGAGTTTTAGAATTCTTTTTGTGTTTTATCGGACCAAGAGTTTGCTGTCTTTTGTTGTTGTCAATGATGGAGAGAGAGGGCCTAGAGCTTTCGGTTTCACCTGTAGCTATGCAAAACATCTGATGGGAATAAAATATAATAATAAAATATGCATGTAATTGTTAGAGCAAGATAAATTATATGTGGGCAGTGCATCTATAATTGCTATTGCCTCCGCAACCGCTTATATCAATAACCTACTAGGCTCATCCATAGAAGAAAGAGAACTACTGATATGATAGTGACGTCACCATTAATCCCAATTAAATCCCTCCCATATAGCCATACTACCCCTTCTGTCACTAGGGTTCCCAATCTGCAGATTAGTCATTACTCATACTCCCTATACCTGGCTCAATCCTCCAGGTCTTGGGTACCTGACAAGTCCTTGGATTGAGGCAAGAGAGGACACAATAATCATCATGTCATACAAACTAATACATGATCCCATCTATTATAAATAACACGCACAAAAGCTACATGGCTAGGCCGAAGCCCTTAGTCCAAAGAGAATTACTTAGACATAGAGATGAAATCAACAATCATAAACATTGCAATGGAAACCATGATATTGATAGCAAATAGTCTTACAATGTCACCAATCGAAGATGAGATCTACTATTACAAGTGGTGGAATATGGCTATGGTGGTGGAGAAGGGTTTGGAGATTAGATCTAAGTCTATTCCTCGGGCGACTGTTCGGTGTTGTGGATGGAGGTTTCTAGGGTTCTGGGGGGCGCTGTTTCTTCATCGCCCGATGCCTCATAGGGGTCCCTTCACAAAAGTTGTTCTGTTTGACCTAGCAGTGTTGATGGCAACTATACGGTCGGAAGTATATGGCCAGAGTTTTATTCCGCCGTATAGTTGGTCGTTAAAGCTTCTGTCTCCACTTCATGACCCTTGGTTTCTTTGGGTTGTTGGAAATCTTGTATCTTTGACTTTAATGTTGTGATTCCCATCATCAAACATCATTATCTGCACAGGGAAAAATAGAAAGAAAGGATTGCATACCCCTTTGATCATTAGGCCTTAGTGGCAGGGTGTAGAGAGATATTTCATAAAAAATATGAATCATATCTAGTTTAAATGTGGATGTAGATGGCTATATTTCATAGCCATCATCGCACGCATGTAGATGGTGAGGTTGCTGATCACCGTCGCCGCGCACCATGGGTGGCCCATCCACCACATGGATGTCAAGACAACCTTTCTGAATGGTGACTTTCTTGAGGAGGTATACGTCGAGCAGCCCTAGTGATTCATTGTCGATGGCAAGGAGAAGAAAGTCCTTCGTCTGCAGAAGGCCCTCTATGGGTTGAAGCAGGCACTAAGAGCCCGGAACGCTAAGCTGGACTCCATCTTGCGCGCTCTCAGGTTCTCTTGCTATGAGGTAGAGCACGCAGTCTTCCGCCACGGCAGAGGAGATTCTTTGCTTCTTGTCGGCATATATGTCGATGATTTGATTATCACTAGGTCATCACCTACATAAATCATCAAGTTCAGGCATGAGATGACGAAGCTGTTCAAGATGAGCGATCTTGGCGAGCTCAGCTACTATCTGGGAATTGATATATAGCAGGAGCATGGCCAGACCATTCTCTATCAGGCTAGCTATGGGAAGAAGCTTTTGCAGAGAGCTGGGATGGAAGATTGCAACCCCTGCTCTGTGTCCATGGAATCTCGCCTGAAGCTGAGCAAAACCGACGACGGAAAGCCGGTGGATGCGATGTTCTACCAGAGCATCGTGGGTGGTCTCAGGTATCTCACCCACATGAGACCTGACACCACTTATGCAGTGGGCTACGTCAGTCGCTTCATGGAAGCTCCCTCTGTTGAACACCTTGCTGCGGTAAAACACCTACTCCGCTACATCGTCGGGACACTGAGCGACGACGTCCGCTATGAGAAGGGGAAAAGTGAACCAAAGCTGCTGGGATATAGCAATGCTAACATGGCAAGGGACGTTGATGATCGGAAGAGCATGTCTGGCCTCTTCTTCTTCCTCAGAAAGAGCCTTGTCATTTGGCAATCTTAGAAGCAACGTGTGGTTGCGCTTTCCTCCCGAGAATCATAGTACATCGTAGTAGCCACAGTTGCATGCCAGGCTAGCTGAGTTAGTCATCTCCTCAAAGAACTGCTGAATGAGGAACCACGCCCGCCGATGTTGTTGGTTGACAACAAATCGTTGATCTCTCTGCAAGAATCCTATGTTCCATGATCATAGCAAGCACGTCGCTACTCGATTCCACTTGATTCGTGAATGTGTTGAGAAGGAGGAGCTCGAGGGGACTACATCAGGACAGAGGAGCAGCTGGCAGACATACTGACAAAAGCCCTTCGGCGCATCTGTTTCTAGGAGCTGAGGAGCAGAATCAACATGTCTGAAATAAATTAACTACAAGATTAGGGAGGTGATTTGTTATGTTTCTAATCTTGTAAGTCTATCTCATAGCTGTAGGTGCTGTTTTTTCTGAATTTTGTTTTCCTTTCGTAGACAGACACGAGCCTCTTGCATCAGGACTCGGTCTTAGCAGATTTGTAGCTTCGTGATCGATCACGATCGGTTTCATGGGATGGAGCAAGATGCCGGAATCGTGGCGTAGGGGTAGGAGACTAGCATGTCATGTTTTACAGTTTTAATATAAATAAAGAGATAAGCGAGAAAAGCCGTAAGTTTTACAGGCACAAAACTCTTGTATTCTTCCTCTCTATTGAATCCACCCGACGAACTGCGTGCGAGTTTCAGAGAGAACATTGTCAAACACACGTGCACGGGAGATGAGTTTGAGATGGTGGGAGAGCCCAAAATCGAGTCTTCGTTTCATGGCAAAGATGGGTGTCACCTTCCCCATTCGGCGACCTCCCGACATTTTGGACTAGGACAAAAATCCCCATTTGCACTTCGACACCCGAGGTGGCGGCGGCGACGACGCAGATCTACGCTGGCATCGGAGCGGCGATGTCTTCTTCAGGACTCCTCCTTCGCCAGCATAGGACCAACGCGGGGCTCTTCTCCTTCTTATCTGACACCGTTTCCACTCCCTTGTCTTCTATGGCGGAGGTAAGTGACGTTTGTACTGTTCTTTCTATCACCAACATCACTAGATAGTATGCGGGGTCGATATAGATACTACTCATCATAGATCGCTTAGGGGAACCAGCTGGATTTGATCCATCAAGTAGTAACACTCATAGTTGTGATTTAAGCATGGATCCTGCTGCTCCACGAGAGAGCAGTTAGGCATGCTGCCTTTCCTAGGCTCACATACGACCCTATGATCGTCCAATATCATGATAGGATAGCAAATCTGAACTAAATTTACAACTCAAGCGACGTAGAGTCTCTCCAAATGATGTAGATGGCCAGAGCCCCTTTCTATGAACTAGTCAAAAGGTTTAGTGAATGAGGACCTCCGTTGACAAACAAGTTGCAATATTTCTTCATATTGTGGATCATAACCAGAGATTTAGAGTGATCCATAACATATTTAGGAGATCCATAGAGATAGTTGCTCACTATTTCAAGCAAGTGTTATATGCAATTGGGGAGCTCAAGGTGAAGGGGTTCCGTGGCTAGCGAGGGGTAACCTCGGCAATGTCCATGATGAGGGACTTAAGGTTTTGTGGAAAAGAGAACGCCGGGAATTTCATCGGCTGATCAGACAAACAAGGGAGTCGAAATTGTCCGATTGCTTAGGAACAAATCGATTACAGATTGCTCAAGGATTTTTCGATACCTCTCCGTAGGCTCCTCCCAGCCTTTATATAATAGGTTGGGTCCCGAGGCCATATACGGATTGGTTACAAGTTATAATTACAACACTAATACAACATCGATTACTACTCTTTCCTTTTCCAGCAAGATATGTCGTTCATCGGATGCTTCTTGGGCCTTTCTTGGTTTCTTCTTGGGCCTTGCGGGCTGTAAGCCTAGGGTAACTAATTATGATAACCTGGATAATCATACCCATGTCAGTATCCCCCGAGACTCCATCCAAATCGTAGATTCGGGTTGAGTCTCAATGAAAATGTGAGCTGGGGTTTTCTTTGTAATGTATTTTTATTTAACTAAATAGGGATATGGTACAACGGGTCTAATGCATTTGATGGATCGGTAATCAGTTAATTGCTCCTGGGCAAAAACACCGCGAACCTACATCAAATTCAAGTCCCCAAGCCTGAACTCGGTATTTCCTGGTGTAATCCATTTCGAGCGTTTAGGTCTTATCGAATACTGAATTCCAGTACTATTATTTCGGGTACCCAACGTATCCATCTGGGATTTTCATCGTATTGTTGATAAGGATAATTTACTGGCAGAGCACATTCATATGCGGTTACCATGCCACACAGAACGAACCCCGGGGTCTTACCTTCATGTCATGGACATGACATTCAGACTTTTATCGCGTCAGGCGTGATCCAAGGATTCTCTGAATTTTGTCGACTGCCTTGTTCGGCTGTTGGAATAACTGAAGTTCTTTAGTTTTCTCGGATACTATATGGGTGCTCTCGATGGGAGTAACCATCTGAGGATACAAAGATGTAATTCTCAAAACCTCATATTTCTTTCAACCTTGTTTGGATTTTATCGTTTTATTGGGGGCTCTTTCAATGCATGGGGATAATATTCCTTCAGGTCCTGCTTGATTATACAGTTTCTATCGGGTGCGCAATAGCGCTCCCGATGGGAGTATCCCCCAAGGCTATGTTCGGATGCTTGCATCAGGACATAGGCTCAAAATTTAAGTCCCACTTGTTCCTTCATATCTAGCACTTTAATACCGTTTAATACTAAAAACTAAAGTACACATTGTGGGCGTAGTTTCCTGGTCATTGGCCTTATTCAATTTAAATTGCGAAAAATAAAAGTCTAAGCATAGAAGCGTTGCAGCTGCGCAATGTTCCATGGATTGGAGTATTTGACTCCTATTTTCTTATCTTGAAACTGATATGCTCCACCAAGGATTACTTTTGTGATGATATAAGGTCCTTCCCATGGTGATTCTAGCTTGCAGTGCCCATATTTCTTGAGGCGAAGGACCAAATCCCCTACGACAAAGGACCTAGGACACAGTCGATAGTTGTGATAGTTGCACAGATTCTACTGATATATGGTTGCCCTTTGTAAAGCAACATCTCTCGCTTCGTCGAGTGCATCAACATCATCTTCAAGTGCTTCTCTGGATACTTCTTCATCATATTTTGTGACCCTGGGAGACTCGTGATCTACTTCGACTCGAAGAACAACCTCTGCACCATGGACCAAAAAGAAAGGTGTTTCCTGTGTTGAATTACTTGGGGTGGTACGTAGGCTCCATAGGACGGAGGGCAAATCATCTACCCAAGGTCATTTAGCTCTATCAAGTGGTGCCAACAATATTTTCTTGATGCCATTGGTTACGAGACCATTGACTTTTTACACCTGACCGCTGGTTTGCGGGTGGGCGACCGAAGCGTAGCTTAATTTTATACCCATCTCCTTGTAATATTCTTTGAACTCAATGGAAGTAAAATTGGTTCCATTGTCAGTAACAATGCTATTTGGCACTCCAAATATGAATACTATTGACTTGATGAAATTCACGGCCGAAGTTCCATCTTGACTTGTGACGAGCATTGCTTTTATCCACTTTGTAAATTTATCGATGGCTACTAGTAGAAAGACATGTCCTCCTAGCGAAAATATGTGGAGTTTACCCACCATATCAAGTCTCCATTGAGAAAATGGCCAGGCGAGAGGTATGGGTTTAGTTCCATGGTAGGTGCATTGGGTTTTGTGTCAAATCATTGACATGCTTCTCATGTTTGTATGATGTCCTTCGTATCCTGTACTGCTGTAAGCTAATAAAATCCTTCCTGGAAAGCTTTAGCCGTGATTGCTCGACTGCTAGCATGGTGGCCACAAACCCCTTCATGTATGTCTTTGAGGATAAGATTTCCTTCGTCGGGTATGATGCACCGCTGTAACACACACGAGATGCTCCTTTTATATAATTCTCCTTTAACGATCCTGAAAGCTTTAGATCAATGTGTGATCTGTCGTGACTCAGTTACATATTCGGGTAGTTCTCTTTGCATCATGTATGCTACATATGGCTGCATCCATGTAGGTTCTATTATCAAGACCTCATCTAGTTCCAGCTCTTCTTCAAGAGCGTCTACTTCACTTATGGTTATAGGCGCAGCCCCTGTGTCGCCTTTTGATTTGACCTTCTTGCGTGTTTTTTGTGCTATGACCTCAGAGACCCTTTTGTCTTTGATGGAACATTCTGTTATTTCTTCCCAAAAAATAAATAGAGGGATCCGATGTTTGCCAAATTGTTGGCTTCCTCGTTGCTTGCCCTACCTATGTGTTATACTTCGCATCCGTTAAATTGGGCTTCCATGATACTGTACATATCCCGATAAGTGATCATATTATCACTAACAACGTCACATTTGTTCATAGATTGTTGTGCGACAAGGTTGGAGTCGCCAAATATTTTTAGGCGAGTTGCACCGCAGGCTTTTGTCATACCAGTACGTAGCGCATTTTATCGGCTTGTGGTGACACCAGTATAACTCCTACTCCTGCTCCCTCTGTTCTCTTGGAGCCATCGAAGTATATTGTCCAGGCACTAGAGAGGTCTGGTAGACCCGCGCATTGTAATTTTGTCCACTCAGTGATAAAGTCAGGCAAAACCTGAGACTTAATTGTTTTTCGCTTCTCATACGTGATGTCTCGAGGGGATAACTTGATTCCCCATAGAGAGATGCGTCCCGTGGCTTCTGGATTTTTGAGTATGTTGGAAAGGGGTGCTTCATTGACTACTATGATTGGGTGCTCTGAAAAAGAGTGGCGTAGCTTGCATGCTGTCATGAAGACCCCGTATGCTAACTTCTAGTAGTGCGGATACCTTTGCTTGGATGGGGAGAGGACTTCACTTAGGAAGTAAACTGGCCTCTAGACTCCATGGGTTTTTCCTTCTAGTCGTTCGACGACCAAAACTATGCTTACCACCTGATTAGTAGCTGCGATGTAGAGTAGTAGTGGTTCTTATTCTCTTGGCGACACAACGACTAGGCATGTCAAGATTGTTTTCTCAAGGCTTTCGAAAGCTCACTGGGCTTCATCCGTGAACTCGTATTTGTCTGATTATTTCATGTGTGCGTAGAATGGCAGTGCATTTTTGCCTAAGCGGGCGATAAATCGACTAAGCGCCGCGACTCGTCCAGCCAATTGTTATACGCTACGAATATCTGATGGCTTCTTCATCATGAGGATTGCCTGTATTTTCTCTGTATTTTCTTCTATTCCCCTTTCTGATACAAGGTAACCGAGGAGTTTTCTTGTAGGGACTCCAAAGGAGCATTTTGTCAGGTTGAGCTTAATGCCATATTTGTCAAGGTTATTAAATGTTTTACGAAGATCATCCATAAGGGTCGACCCTTGATTTGTTGTCAGGATAACATCATCAATATATACATGTACATTTGTTCCAATTTGGCTTCCAAGGCAACTCTGCATCACCCGTTGATACGTGGCACCCGCATTTTTGAGTCCAAAGGGCATTGTGGTGTAGTAGAATACGCCATGAGGTGCTATAAATGTTGTTTTGTCCTGATCTTTCTCCTTCATCTGAATTTGGTGATACCTTGAGTATGCGTCTAAGAAGTTAAGACATTCGCACCCTGCGGTTGCATCGATTATTTGATCGATTCGCAATAATGGGAAATGATCATTTAGACAATGTTTGTTCAGCGTGGTGAAGTCAATGCACATGCGTAATTTTTTTGTGTTTTTCTTTGGGACGCATACTGGGTTGGTGACCCACTCTACTTTCTTGATTTCTTTGATGAATTTAGCATCCATTAGGTGATGGAGTTCTTTTCCAATGGCTTTGCATTTGGGCTTCGCAAAACGGTGGAGGGACTATTTTACTAGCCTGGCTTCGAGGTTTAGGTTGAATGCATGCTCAGCGAGTTCCCTGGGGATTCCTGGCATGTTACGTGGTAACCATGCAAAAATCTTCCAGCGCTCATGGAGGAACTCGATGAGCATGCTTTCCTATGAGGGAGCAAGGTTGGAAGCCACAAAGGTCGTTTTCTTCGGGTCCGTAGGGTGGACTTGGACTTCCTTTGTATCTTTTGGAGTGTCGAAAGCATTATCAAGATTTAACCGTGTCATTGCCAGAGGCTTTGTATCCGTTGAGATTTCTAGTTGCTCAAATTCTGCTTCCATTCCAAAAGATTCGGAGATTTTGTTGAATTCCGGATCATAGTTGTCGGATCGGGTGAAGATTCCTCTCATGGTTATGATTTCATTGGGTGCTGGAGTTTTCATTACCAGATACGCATAGTGCAGTATTTCCATGAACCGTGTGAAAGCTGGACGCCCCAGGATCGCGTGGTATTGTGATGGCCAGTCCATGACTTCAAACTCCAGCTTCTCGCACCTTGAATTTTCTCTTGATCCGAAGACAATGTCAAGATAGATTTTGCTTAAAGGAATTTCAGCTTTACGTGGGACTACACCATGGAAGGATGTGTCCATTGGGGCCAAATTTATCAGAGAGTAGTTCATTGCTCGTAGTGTCTTGGCATAGATTAGGTTGATACTTCTTCCAGTGTCCATGAAGACCTTGCTCATGTTGAACCCGCCAATTTGGGCTTCCACTATCAGGGCCGAATGACCTGGTCATGGAACTCGTACTAGGTGATCTGCCCTACTGAATGTGATTTCTTGTTTTGAACAGTGGATATATTCGGGTGTAGCTAGTGGCCGCGCTACTGCCATGTTAAATTTTCGGGTGATCAGCTTCTTAATTCTGTTAGATGGTCACCTGTTTGGATCATTGACATTGTGTCTTTTGACCTTGGGTACTCATCCTCCTGATTTCTATTTTTGGCGGGTAGTGGCTGCCCTGCTGGTGGCTATACTGGTGGTGGTGGTGGTGCGCCAATAGCTAGGGTTCTAGGTGCGGTGGCGTATCCTCGGTTTGATGCTTCTGTTGCTTTTGCAGTACATACCTCTTGCATTTTTAAGAAAGTGCAGTAGTCCTTAATGAGGTGGTTCGATCGCCTTCTTCCTGCGGATTTGATGTAGAAGTGCATGAAGGAAATATGCCCTGAGAGGCAATAATAAAGTTGTTATTATATATTCCTTATACATGATAGATGTTTATTTTACATGCTAGAAATGTATTGATTCGAAAACATCAATAAATGTGTGTTTAATAAACAAAAAGGGTTCCTAGTCATGCCTCTCTTATAGACTAGCTTGTTGATTAACAGGATGATCAAGGTTTCCTGATCATGGACATTGGATGTTGTTAATAACAAGGTCACACCATTGGTGGAATGATGTGATGAACATTCATCCGAAGTATAGCATTACGATCAAGTCATTATGTTTATATTGCTATAACATCATACGAAGTAATCTTTATCCTTAGACCATGAGATCATGTTAATTGCTAACACCGGAAGAGTATCTTGATAACATCAAACGTCACACCACAACAGGGTGACTATAAAGATGGGTTCAGTACTACGAAGGTGTTATGTTGAGGCTCATGGATCAAGAGTGGAATTTGTCAATCCAGATGACGGATAGATATACTCTGGGCCCTCTCGGTGACATCACATTAGGATAGCTTGCAAGCAAGTGATGTGATCACTAGAATGTTATTTCACGGGAACGAGAAAAGAGTGCATGTCGGTAACGAGATCAAACTAGGTATGGAGATACCGATGATCGAATCTCGGACATGTAATATATCGAGAGACAAAGGGATTTAGTTACAAGCGTTAAAGGTTCTCATGATCACACGAGTCATCGTTGAATGTGTAGGAGTCAGTACGGATCTCCAGGTCCCGCTACTGATTATTGATCGGAGAAGGGTCTCGATCATGTCTGCATTATTCGTGAACCGTAGGGTGGCACACTTAAGAGTTACCAGACACCATTTTGGAGCACATATGTTTTAGACGAAAGAATTGCAAAGCGCAGGAATTGTTTCAATAGAAACCGGAAATTGTTTCGGGTGAAATTGCAGAAGGTGGTTCTGCATGTGATATTGAAATATTGCAAGGTGAAATTTTGTTAATTAAAGTAATTAACAAAATTCTGAATAAATTTAATAAAAAGAGTTTTATTAAAAGAGAGAGCATTAAATTTGGAGAAATTTAATGCATTTAAAGTGGAGACTTTAAAAGGGAATGTGAAGAGGCATTTTAATGTGGAGGGGTTACCACCACATGAATGGGGAGGTGAGGGTCACCCCCATGCGCCGGCCATGGAGTGAGGGGCACCCTCCTCCTATAAAAGGCCACCCATTCCTCCTTCATCCACACACCTCCTTGTGAAGGATCTCTCCCTCTAGAATTATTCCCCATGGTCTCGGATTAGCGAGATACATGTTCCCAGTGGCATTTCGTGCGAAGGAGTTGCTGCTTTGCTGGATCGCTGGAGCGAGGA
Source organism: Avena insularis (assembly GCA_023614405.1). Lineage (NCBI taxonomy): Eukaryota > Viridiplantae > Streptophyta > Magnoliopsida > Poales > Poaceae > Avena > Avena insularis. The sequence goes on along the minus strand of CM042696.1, from coordinate 457,693,367 downwards.
GGTGGAGGTTGTCCGTGGCTTGAACGTGTGCGAAAAGTGGATGCGCTGCTGAGTTGTGGCGCTCGGACTTCCTCACGATCTTGAGATCGGCAAGTGTACGACTACATCAACCACGAGTTCCTACTCGTTAACAAAGCTCGTTGTCTATGAGGGTAAGTTCTCGTTGGATATATGTCCACCCGTTGCTTTGTACCTAGTAGATAGATCTTGGCGTGTAGTTCACACCGTAGGAAATTTTTTGTTTTCTATGCTGCGGACCCAACAGTGGTATCAGAGCCTGATCTATGCGTAGGTGCTTAGCACGGGTAGTACACATATGGTTGATATGTGGGCGATGATGATCATGTTATTGCATCTTCTATGTATTTTGGATATTGGTGGCATAGTGGGATGAAGCGGCCCGGACCAACCTTACATGTCATCGTACATGAGACCGGTTCCACGACTGACATGCAACTTGTTTTGCATAAGTGGCTAGCGGGTGTCTGTCTCTCCTACTATAGTCAATATCTGATTTACAATGAGTTGCTAATAACTTAGTTATCCTCGTTGTGGTTCATGTTCGTAGGTAAGAAAGGTTCTATCTCCGAAAGCCCTAAGCCACATAAAACTTGCAATTGATAAATTAGAGGCGTCTAGTTTAGATCATTGCTGGGCTAGTGTGTTGATATGGTATTGTTGTAAGTAGATGTATGGTGGATACTCTTACAACACACTCAACGTGTAAGTTCCATAGACCTTGGCCTTACACACAAAGGAATGATAGAGATCATACCATGATGCAAGTGATAGAGATCAAATGCATGGACCATATCATCTCACTTTACACATTAGATGTTAGCATCTTATACTGCTAGTTTGGCGCGTTTGATAGCATTATAAGATGATCCCTCTTTTAGATATCAAGATAAAAATGTGTTCTTCCTTGAGTATGCACCGTTCTATGGATCGTGTTTCGAGACATCACGTGATGATCGGGTGTTTTCAACTCTACGCTTTCATACAACGGGTGTAAGACAGTTTTACACACGCAAATACTAAGGTTCTTACTTGGCGAGCCTAGCATATATAGACATGGCCTCGGAACATGGACCGAAAGGTTAAGCATGAGTCATATGGTTGATATGATGCCCATATAGATGCTCGCCTTTGAAGCTATATCAACTCACGTGATGATCGGACTTGGTATAGTGGATTTGGTTCATGTAATCACCAAAAGGACACGAGGGATGTCGTTTTTGAGTGGGAGTTCATTAGTAATTTGGATTAGTTGAACTCAATCTATCATAAACTTAGTCTAAATAAACTTTACAAATTCTGTTGTAGATGACACCACCTGCTTTTAATTTCAATGTGTTCATGGAGAAAGAGAAACTTGCTGCGAATGGTAGCAACTTCACCAACTGGGCTATGAATTTGAGGATTCTCCTCACTGCTGCACAAAAGCAATATGTGCTAGACGCGCCGCTAGGCCCCCCACCAGCTCCTGATGCCCCTGACGAGGAAAAGAACGTCTATATAACTCGTCAGGAGGACCACAACTTAGTTCATTACGGCATACTGTATGGGCTAGAGCCAGAACTTCGAAAACGTTTCGAAAATGGCAATGCCTTTGATACCATGGGAGAATTGAAAATGATTTTCGATACGCATGCTGCCGTAGAGAGTTATAATGCTACAGAAAAGTTCTTTAGCTGCATGATGGAGGAAAACAGCTCCGTTAGTGAGCACGTACTCAAAATGTCTGGGTACGCCGATAAGCTTGTGTCCTTGGGAATAACGATTCCCATTGACTTAGGCATGCATCGTGTTCTCCAATCTCTGCCACCTAGATACAAGAGCTTTGTGATGAACTATAATATGCAGGGCATGAAGAAGTCTCTTCCCGAGCTTTTGTCAATGCTTAAGACTGTAGAAGTGGAGATTAGGAAAGAACATCAAGTGTTGATGATCAATAGGACCACCGGTTTCAAGAAGGACAAGAAAGGCAAGCACAAGGGAAAGAAGGTGTAACATCCCAAAACTTTAATCCAAGCTTAACAAGCTCAAATCATCCAAGAATAGGATTAACAAAAACTTTTCCAAATTTAAAATGAAAGCATTCATATGTGTATGCATTTAAAATAGGAGTTGTCTGAATTGCCATGATTGATTGAACCAATGCTTGTAAAATGTTTCTTAGGTGATTTAAACATCATCTACATCATTCCCAAACTTTTCTTAAAGAAAATCAAATAAAAAAGAATTAAAAAGAAGGAATGGTCATTTTGGCAAATTTAACTCTCATGCCTACTTTGGCTATTCCTGGTACTCAATTCTTAACAGAAACAATTCTTGATCTTTGCACCCCTTGGTAGTACACATAATCAGGTACCAAGGCCCACCTTTTGATCTGCTAAAAACATTCTGTTAACTATTTTAAATGACACTTTAAAATGGAATCTAATGCATATGCATAGATCACCCCTATTTCAAAAACCATCTATTTGAGCTCCATTTTCAAAACCCTTGCAACCAGAGACTACCTATCACTAGTGGAGATCACTCAAATATTTTGAAACCAAAATTCAAAACTTTCTTTCATGCGGCCATTTCATCAAACACTTGGCATGCATATTATCACCTCTAATCCTAGCTCACTATTTTGAACAGGGTTTTGCCCCCGATTGATCCTCATTCATCTCCTCTGTCCCCTCCTAGTCTAACCAAACCCTTAACACCCCTCTCTCTTGTCCCTAACCCTCTTGCCATGTCAACCTGAGGGCATGGTCCCCGGCCAAACTTTGCCCCGCCGCAGCAGACCATCTCCCCCTCTCTCGCCATGTCTAGGAGGTAGCCAGGAGCTCACCGCCACCCCCTGTCCCTTGCCCGAGCCCAGAACAGCAGTGGACCACCGAGCACAAACCGCGCCCAGTGCCACCGCACCATGCCAGTGCCGCCCCCAGAGCACGCCCTGTCCCCGCTCGCACAAGCCACCCCTTGGCACCAGCCCGCGCCCGCCGCTCCACCTCGACCTGGAGAACACCCCAGACATCCCCGTTCGCCTCCCAAAGCCTCATAGCCACCGCCCGCCGTGGACACTGCCGCCTCTGCCTCTCAGAGCGCCACCTCGCCCAGACCGCGTGCCACCGCCCCTACGCTCGCATTTAAGTTCTAGAGCACCACTAGGGAACCGCCCATCGATCGACACCCCTAGCCATGCCTCTACCCCGCCGTAGCCTTGTTGCCACCGTCGCCTGCCCATCCCGCTCGGTCTCACGGTCGGGCCTATAAATGGTGCCCTCCCTAGCCTCTTCTCTCCACACCATTCCACTCCCCTCACCTCTCTGAACCTCACCTACCTCTAGTCGGAGCAAGGCGAGCTCTGCCTCGCAGGAATTGGAGCCGGAGCAGCCGCGACAGGAGGAGAAGGGCGCCGTTGATTTTGACCACCCCAAGCTCCGCCGCAACCGCGCCTCGCCTCGCCGTCGTCTTCCACGTTGTTTGCCCGCCTCGCCGACCCCGCTGGAGCCCTGGTACGCCCCCAGTAGACCCCCACCGAGCCGCTAGGGTTCGAGCTCGCCGGCGACCTGTTAAATCCTCAGACGACCCTCGTTGATCTCGCTTCTAATCCTACGGCCCACAGCGTGCATACCGTTTCGCGTTTTAAGTGCCACTGACACGCGGGACCCCCTGTCAGCTGAGCCCCGCGCTGCGGAGCGCCACTGGGCCGGCCCAAGTCCTTTCCCGCGCTAGCCCATAGATTCAAATCTGGATTTTTCTTTTTTAGTTAAATCTAGTTTCTGTCCACTTTTTCAAAAATCAATTCAGAGAGTTTTAGAAATCCAAATTGCATGAAACCAATTTTGTCTGAAAGGTATTAAAATGATCTATCCAAGCCCGTTGGATTTAATTCAATTAGAGTTATAGATCTCTCCTAATAGAAATAACAAACAGATGCTTTTGCAACTTGCAACATTTTTATAAAATCAACCAAGTTAGCTTTTGAGTTGATTCCAACTCTCAAAAATCACATTTCATCATATCTATCTAAATATGTAATAATATTAAGGTTTACATGCAGTGACTTTGGACTAGTACCAAAATAATGCTATATAGGCATTTCTAGTCACTTTAAATCATTAAATAATAAACTTAAACTAAAGTAATATTGATCCAACCTTTAACTCTCATTCCCACATGTTAGAATATGTGGTGAGGACATGTGTCCACATGATCCTATATTTTGGTGGTGAATATTAAATTTTAGTTAATATTTCAATGAGTAGAAATTACTTTTGTAAAATAAAAAGGTTGAAACTATTAAATTAAACTTGTGATGCTTGTGATGATAATAGATCATCAATTGTGTGTTTTAGAATGCTACTTAGCCTAGTTAAGTATTGTTTGGTGATTGTCTACTCCCTATGTATTTATAGACGCTAGTACCGACCAAGCTTTCGAGGAGGAGGAGTTCTACCAAGAAGAAGAAGAAAACTTCAACCACTGCACCAACCAAGGCAAGCTATTGTTAGCAAGCTAGAATTAAGCTAGATGAATGAGCAAGGATGCTTTAGGCATGCTTTGATCACACCCTTTTTAACTATTAGTACCCCAAGTCTTACCTACAAGTTTTACCCCTCTTAGGTTATACAAAGTTCTTTACTTGGTTTGAAGGTAGCATAAAAAGTATAAAACTTGACCTACTTAGAAACCTTTAGATGTTATTCTATGGCATGAGATTGAAACCATCTTTTCCACCTTAGTGAACACTCTTAACTTAGTATTTTAGAATAGATCAAAATCTTGAGTCACTTTAGATGGGAACCCTTGGTGAAAATGAATGGTGAAAACCTTGGAATGATGAGTCATTCTATTGAGATGTTTTGACATGTGTTGAGAGACACAACTGGTTTATGATGATGAAAATGATGAGGCATGAGCCTTAACCCTTTTATAAAACTGATGGTTGGATTCGGATGCGATACCATTCCAAATTTACCATACAACCACATTACCTGAATTGGGCAAGGCTTAGCTGGAAATTTATATGCATTAGTATTAGTTCCCTCATGGGAGAGGTTTGAGCTGAGGCTACCTCTCAATGTTGTCCACCTATGCAGTGCCCAAGATGACTGATGGTCATGGTTGGGAGGCCATGCTCATAGGAGAGGTGCTTGTACTAGGGTGTGTAAAGGGAAGGTTATGTTTGATTATCTGCATACTAAGTATGATGATTCAGGGTTATCCTTGACAGATGTATCAAATCTTGTGGTGAAAGTCTACCACCTTTGCAGAGTGTCAAACTATTCGAATAGCCGTGTCCACGGTTATGGACAGTTGGAATGGCCATACTGTTTCGTTGTCAGATGTTTTCTAAATAACTTGAAATGAATGATGAACTTTTACTTGACCACAACAGGGTTGTGTTGATGATAATAGCTTCCCAGTTTAAGTGATTCTAGAACTTTACTTTATCTTTCTTTGCTTCTGAACTCAGCTTAGGTTTCAAACTTGATTTGATAGTTAAATTAGATTCAACACTTTAACTTAGAATTATAGTACCTGTTAATAGTAGTCTGCGAGTACTTAAAGAGTACTCATGGATTTTGTCCCTGGCTATTATCATGGCCAGACTATGAAGGAGATTATCAAGATGATGGTTAGCAGGACGGCTATGATAACTAGGACTATCTGCCTTCGTTAGCATTGCCTGTGCCCCTGAGGATGGACCCCACTGCTACGCTATCTTTTATTTCCGCTGCTTGTTGTATTAAGGCTGGATCATGAGATCCTTATTTGTGTAAAACCTTATGTATGGTTTGTAATGGATGATGTACTGTGATATCCAATCCGTTATGTCTCGCAAAAATGGTAATCCTGGGATTGCGAGGTATGGCATAACGGGCATCTGGGATTAAAAATCCAGGTGTTGACAAGTTGGTATCAGAGCCATGTTGACCATAGGAGACCCTAGTTAGAATGGACGTCCAAACCAAAAACTTAGCTTCAAAACCAAAGTGAGTATTTATGAAAAACTATTTCCCCTCTTACCCTTGTGAACTCATTCTTTCTCAAAAATACATGTTCCTCAAAATTTCTTACATTACTACTTAAAATTTGACACACTGGATCACTTCACTAACTTCCTCATCCTCAATCCTTGTAGATGGAGAGTAAGTTCAGCAAGTTTTACCAGTTGGGGAACGGAGGTCAGCTGATCTTTGAGAGGGATCTGGATTCACTGTCGGAGTTACTGGGACGCCCACATCCGGAGTTTCTTGGAGCTCAACTTCCAGGACCCCCAGGAGGAGACCTACAGTGGCTAGTCACCGCGGATCTTCGGGGAAGCATCGAAGCACCAACTTCTGGGAGAATTCAGTTCTCCGTGAGAGAGAACAACTGGCTAGATGGATTAGCCAGGGCAATGCATGAAGCTCTCGCACGTCTATGTGCCCTCAGCGTCAACAAGATCCAAGGAACCCGTTTTGCCCACTATGCAAGACGTGACTTCATGGGAATGCCGATGGAGATGCCAAGTCACCCCGAGTTGAGGCGTCAAGTGGAGAACCTTTATTTCTTGCTTCATGACAGACAGCAGGAACCGGACAATGCCAAGGAGTTAGCCAACCAGAACCGTGCCATTGCCGATCAGAAGGCCTAGACTTTCGCACTGCTCATCCAAGATCGCCAGTCTCTTCGTCGCCAGCGTGCAAAGAAGGATCGTACCATCACCCGTCTTCGCAAGAAGGTGGCCGACCTCGAGAAGACCGTCAAGGAGCAGGAATCTCAGCTTGCCGCCAAGGAAGAAGAAGATGAGGGTGAAGACATCCAGGGAGATATGGATTCTTTCCTCAGCAACGATGATGACTTTCTGGAGGAGGATGCTATGGACTTCTACACTGATGATGAAGACTCCGACTTCATCGATGATGAGTAGATGCACTAGAGCACTGTCGTAGCATGAGATGTATCATCTCATTGTGTCATAGCTTGCAGAATGGTTCTTCAAACCATATGTTTTCCCCTTTGATTGTTGTGGTGTGTGTTGTATCGGGTGCTTGCTTGCATGAATGAAAATGAAGTTAGTTGAAAAACCTGAGTCTAACTCAAAGTTTTAGCTTTGAAAACCCAAAACCATGAACCTTAGAATTTCCCTCTTACCCTATATCTATCTTAATCTTCAGATGACTCGTGGAAACCAAGGAGGGAGCAGCTCGTCGCAGGACCCAATGCTACAGATCTTGCAGAATCTCATCGCGGACCATGAAGCAAGCAGGGCTGAACGTCAAGCCAACTTAGCAACATTGCAGCAGATCTGAAAACCCATTAGATGCTGATGACTGGTTATAGACCATGGAAAACAACTTAGAGGTTGCCCGATTTGATGAGAATGAGAACGTTCTCATCGCCACCCACTATCTGGCGGGAGATGCAAGAGCTTGGTGGAATAGCATCTGCAATATGAACCATGGCCAGGTGATGACCTGGGAAGCATTCAAGGTCAAGTTCAGCCGCACCCACGTGCCACAAGGTCTTGTCAACAGGATGAGAGATGAATTCCGCGAATTGAAGCAAGGAAGAATGACTGTGGTGGAGTACCGTGACAGATTCTTGTCACTTGCCAGATATGCACCGGATGAGATCAACACGGAGGCCAACAAGAAGGAGAGATTCGTAAACGGACTGCATGATGAGATGCAGACTGTCCTCGTCAACATCCGTTTTGATGATCTCGAAGAGCTAGTCGACTATGCCATTCAGATGGAAGGGAAGATTAACCAGGCAAACGACAACCGCAAGCGCCGTATGATCGTGATGCGGATCGATGAGTCACCGAAGTCCACCCCCAACCCCTCACCAGGATATGCACCAAGGAACAACCGACCCCCAAATTCTCGCCCAAGCTACCCCAACCGTAGCGGAGGTAATGTGTAGTCCGGAGGAAACAATCGCAGCTCCAACAATGCCAACAATTTCAACCGTGCCCCTCCCAAGAGCAACAACAACAACACTGCACCCAGAACTGGTAGCAATGCTGTACCTGTCGCAGTCAAGGACAAGTCCCAGATCACTTGTTTCGAGTGTGGAGTGAAGGGTCACTACTCCAATGAGTGTCCCAAGAAGACTGCCGCCAATGCCCCTATGAATGCCCCAGCTCAGCAAAGGCGTTGTGTTCAACCAGAAGGAGATTTGCCCAGGAACCCGCATAATCAAGCGGTCGTCTCTTCCACATGAACGAAGAAGCCCGAGCGCGGATGTAGTGCTGGGTATGTTTTCTGTCAACTCAGTTTTAGCAAGAGTATTGTTTGATTCTGGAGCATAGCATTCATTTGTCACCAAAGAATTTGTATGCACTAGTAAGATTCGCCCAACCAACCTGAAGCATGTCATGATAGTTCAAATCCCCGGTTCAACAACAAAAGCTAGAAAAATTTGCAAAGCTGTACCTATCAGAATACATGGGATAGATTTTTATGCCAACCTAATTATACTTGGAACCAAAGGATTGGAAGTAGTACTAGGTATGGACTGAATGTCAAGGCATAAAGGACTGATAGACTGTGCTAAGAAAGCCATCACCATGACCAGTAGTTCTGGAGTAACAGTAGAGCATATCTCTGAAACCTTACCCCGTCAATTCAAGTGCAACAAGATTGTAGCCCTGCCCACCATTGACCAAGTCAGAGTAGTATGTGAATACCCCAACATATTCCTAGATGAATTGCTAGGTATGCCCCTGGATAGGGATATTGAGTTCATTATCGAACTAATCCCCGGAACCGGACCTATAGCACAGAGACCCTATACCATGAACCCCTCAGAGTTAGTGGAACTGAAGAAGCAGTTGGATGCCATGTTAGTAACAGGCTTGATTCAACCAAGCGCATCGCCATGGAGATCACCAGTGTTATTCGTCAACAAGAAAGATGGAGGCAATCGTCTGTGTACAGATTACAGAAAGTTGAATGACGTCATGATCAAGAACAAGTACCCTTTGCCAAAGATGGAGGATCTATTTGATCAGTTGACCGGAGCTCAGGTATTCTCAAAGATTGATCTTAGGACTGGTTATCACCAACTTAAGATTCGTGCAACGGATATTCCGAAGACCGCCTTTACTACTCGCTATGGTTTATACGAGTATACGGTTATGTCTTTTGGATTAACCAATGCCCTGCTTATTTCATGAATCTCATGAATAAGATCTTTATGAATTTCCTAGATAAGTTTGTAGTTGTGTTTATCGACGACATCCTTATCTACTCCAAGTCAGAAGAAGAGCATGAACAACATCTGAGAATCATCCTAGAAACCCTGAGAGAGCATCAGTTATATGCCAAGTTCAGCAAGTGTGAGTTTTGCCTGAAAGAAGTAGGATTCCTAGGACATATTGTTTCAGCCAGAGGAGTCTCTGTTCATCCTACCAAGATCAATGATGTCGAAGAATGGGAAGCCCCAACCAATCAAACCCAAGTTCGTTCATTTCTCGGATTAGCGGGATATTACCGCAAGTTCATAGAAGGATTCTCGAGCATAGCCCGACCAATGACCCAATTGTTGAAGAAGGACAAGAAGTTTGAATGGACAGACAAGTGTGAAGCCAGTTTCCAAGAGCTAAAGAAGAGATTGATATCAGCCCCAATTCTGATCATGCCAGACATCAAGAAGCCGTTTGATGTGTATTGTGATGCATCCAAGATTGGCCTAGGATGTTTATTGATGCAAGATGGCAAAGTCACCACGTATCTGTCTCGACAACTGAAGCAACATGAGTAGAACTATCCGACCCATGATCTTGAGCTAGCAGCCGTGGTTCTAGCGTTGAAGACATGGCGTCATTATTTGATGGGTAATCGCTGTGAGATTTACTCAGATCATAAGAGCTTGAAGTATATCTTCACTCAGAAGGAGATGAATATGAGGCAAAGAAGATGGATAGAGTTAATCAAGGATTATGACCTTGACATTCACTATCACCCCGGCAAAGCCAATGTGGTAGCGGATGCTCTTAGCAGATTGCCGTGTAGGCTTAACACCATGATGAAAGAGAAGCAACCAAGTTTGTATGAGGAGTTGGAGCAGTTCAGGACTGAGTTAATTAGCAAAGGATTCCTAGCTAGCATTGAACTTCAACCCACTTTGTTTAGCCAAATCAAGGAAGCCTAGAAGGGAAATGAAAGTATCGACGAAATCAAACGTCGTATTGGTACAGGAAAGGTACCTAGATTCACCGAAGACGAAGAAGGAGTACTGTGGTACAAGGGACATATCTATGTGCCAGCAGATTCAGAGCTGAAGGAAGTTATCATGAAGGAGGCTCATGATACTCTTTATTCTATCCACCCCGGAGGAACAAAGATGTATCAGGATTTGAAAGAGCAATTTTGGTGGCACAAGATGAAGAGAGAGATCGGAAGCTACATCGCCAAATGTGACATCTGTCAAAGAGTCAAAGCAGAGCATCAGAGACCTGCAGGATTGTTGCAACCATTACAGATTCCAGAATGGAAATGGGATTCCGTCGGAATGGACTTTATCACAGGTTTACCTACTTCTAGTAGGGGAAATGACTCAATCTGGGTAATAGTTGATCGACTGTCCAAGGTAGCCCACTTCATACCTGTCAAGACAACCTACCAGAGTGCAAAACTAGCAGAGTTGTACATTGCTAGGATTGTTAGAGCAGTAGGTGCTGTAGCGAAACTGATTGCAAAAGAGGGTAAATTTTTTCTTTAACATTACCATCTGGGGAGGTCCGTTTAGTATCCCAAAACTTCTTAGCAATAGTCAGACAAGTGGGTAATGTTGGGGTGAACCAAAAAAGTTTGGGTAGAGCCGGATCTAAGTGTTGGCTAGGCAAATGACCCGTAGTAAGAGGGGTAGTTATGAACCCTGTGCAACATGGAACCCCCAAGACCATCGACTCAGATCGAGGAACCCAGTTTACTTCAAGATTTTGGCAGAAAGTTCTGGAAGGTTTAGGAACCAAGTTGAACTTCAGTACCGCTTATCACCCGCAAACAGATGGACAAACTGAGAGAGTCAATCAGATCCTAGAGGATATGCTTAGAGCTTGTGTGTTGGAATACAGATCAAAATGGGAAGACTGCCTGCCTTTCGCAGAATTCTCATATAACAACAGTTATCAAGCTAGTTTGCAGATGGCACCATTTGAATGCCTATACGGAAGAAAGTGTCGTACCCCTTTGAATTGGTCGCAAGTAGGAGAGAGTCAGATCTTTGGACCCGACATTCTCCGAGAAGCAGAAGAGAAAGTTCACAAAGTCCGTGAGCACCTCAAGACTGCCCAATCCAGACAGAAGAGCTATGCCGACAAGAGAAGGAGGGACCTGACTTTCAATGTCGAAGATTTCGTATATCTCAAGGTTTCACCATTGAAGGGAACTCAACGCTTTAATCTGAAAGGAAAGTTAGCTCCCAGATATATCAGACCTTTCAAGATTCTGAACCACTGAGGAGAAGTATCGTATCAACTGGAACTGCCTGAAGAGATGTCAGCCATCCACAATGTGTTCCATATCTTGTTACTTCGCAAATGCTTGGAAGTGCCTGAGAAGACTGAAGTTTTCAAGAATATCGATCACAGAGCTATGGAAATCAACAATGACCTGACCTATCGGGAAGTACCCATCCGTATCTTAGAAGAAGCCTACAGAACCACCAGGACCAGGAGTATCAAGTTTCTCAAGATTCAGTGGAGCAACCATACCGAGGAGGAAGCTACTTGGGAACGCGAAGATTACATTAGGACAGAGTTCCCAGATCTCTTTAGTTCCTAGTTTTCTTTGTAAATCTTGGGACGAGATTTTGTTTAAGGGGGGAAGGTTTGTAACATCCCAAAACTTTAATACAAGCTTAACAAGATCAAATCCTCCAAAAATAGGGTTAACAAAAACTTTTCCAAATTTAAAATGAAAGCATTCATATGTGTATGCATTTAAAATAGGAGTTGTCTGAATTGCCATGATTGATTGATCCAATGCTTGTAAAATGTTTCTTAGGTGATTTAAACATCATCTACATCATTCCCAAACTTTTCTTAAAGAAAATCAAATAAAAAAGAATTAAAAAGAAGGAATGGTCATTTTGGAAAATTTAACTCTCATGCCTACTTTGGCTATTCCTAGTACTCAATTCTTAACAGAAACAATTCTTGATCTTTGCACCCCTTGCTAGTACACATACTGAGGTACCAAGGCCCACCTTTTGATCTGCTAAAAACATTCTGTTAACTATTTTAAATGACACTTTAAAATGGAATCTAATGCATATGCAAAGATCACCCCTATTTCAAAAACCATCTATTTGAGCTCCATTTTCAAAACCCTTGCAACCAGAGACTACCTATCACTAGTGGAGATCACTCAAAATTTTTGAAACCAAAATTCAAAACTTTCTTTCATGCGGCCATTTTATCAAGCACTTGGCATGCATATTATCACCTCTAATCCTAGCTCACTGTTTTGAACAGGGTTTTGCCCCCAATTGATCCTCATTTATCTCCTCTGTCCCCTCCTAGTCTAACCAAACCCTTAACACCCCTCTCCCTTGTCCCTAACCCTCTTGCCATGTCAACCCGAGGGCATGGTCGCCGGCCAAACTTTGCCCCGTCGCAGCAGACCATCTCCCCCTCTCTCGCCATGTCTAGGAGGTAGCCAGGAGCTCACCGCCACCCCCTGTCCCTTGCCGGAGCCCAGAACAGCAGTGGACCACCGAGCACAAACCGCGCCCAGTGCCACCGCACCATGCCAGTGCCGCCCCCAAAGCATGCCCTGTCCCCGCTCGCACAGGCCACCCCTTGGCACCAGCCCGCGCCCACCGCTCCACCTCGACCTGGAGAACACCCCAGACATCCCCGTTTGCCGCGCAAAGCCTCACAGCCACCGCCCGCCGTGGACACCATCGCCTCTGCCTCTCAGAGCGCCACCTCGCCCAGACCACGTGCCACCGCCCCTACGCTCGCATTTAAGTTCTAGAGCACCGACAGGGAACCGCCCATCGATCGCCACCCCCAGCCATGCCTCTACCCCGCCGTAGCCTTGTCGCCACCGTCGCCTGCCCATCCCGCTCGGTCTCACCATCGGGCCTATAAAAGGAGCCCTCCCCAGCCTCTTCTCTCCACACCATTCCACTCCCCTCACCTCTCTGAACCTCACCTACCTCTTGAAGGGTTTCGCAGCATAGTAAATCAAAATTTTCTACGGAAGCGAACAGAGGGAAAGCCAAGATCTAATCTAGGAGATGCAAACAACGAGAGAGATTGGATTAGATATTCATACCCTTGAAGATTCAGTGAGCGTTAAATCGGAACGTGGGTGATGTAGTCGTACTCGCTTCTCCTCCTCGCGATCCGATCCGATCTAGCACCACAAGTGGCGGTGCCTCCGTGAGATGCACACGTGCGGCACCTCGACGTCTCCTCCTTCCTCGGACCAGCAAGTATGGTGGAGAGATGGATTTAATCTACAACGCGACGGCGTGGTGTATATGGTGGAGAATTTCTGCCGCAGGGCTTCGCCTACAAACAGTCGGGAGGGAGAGAGGAAGGGCAGCAGGGCAACTGGGTTTGGAGGAAGGTGTGTAAGGGGAGGATGAGAGGGGGCGCACCAGCCCTCTATATATAGAGGGGGGTGCGGCCAGCCCTAGCCTCTCCTCCAAGCCTATCTCTAGTTTAAACAATTTAAACTCTCCCTTATCTAGAAATCCTATCTTATCTTATCTCTAGTTTAAACGATTTAAACTCTCTAGGATCGGCTGGGCCCTATGGGGCCTTGTGCCCCTGGCCCAATGCGGCCAGGACACTCCCTCATAGGCCCATGCCCCCTCCCGGAAGGTGGGACCACGTTGGCCCCCTTCCAGAAGGTTCTAGAAGCTTCCACAATACCGATTAACCGGAACTATTCGAACTCCAAAACTGCAGGGCATTATATGAATCTTATTCTCCGGACCATTCCGGAACCTCTCGTGATATCCCGGATCCCATCCGAGACTCCGAACAAAAATTCATAAACCAATTATCCAATCTATCCTAGCGTCGAGACACGTTAAGTGTGTGACCCTGCGGGTTCGAGAATATGCAGACATGATCTTCTATCAATAATCAACAGTGCAGGCACCCATGTTGACTCCCACATTCATCGATGATCATATCGGATGAACCACGATGCCGATTCAATCAATCCCATATATATATATTCCCTTCGTCTCGCGATATTTTACTTGCCCGAGATTCGATCGTCGGTATCGCCATACCTAGTTCAATCTCGTTCACAAAAGTACTTTACTCGTTCCGTAATCCGATATCACTTTGTGATCAACTCCTTAACCACATGCTTGCAAGCGGTGTTGATATCGACACAGTGGGCCCAGTATATCTCTCCGACTTGGGAGGACAAATCCCATCTCGATACATACAACGCAATGATACTTTCCGATCACCGAGAGACACCTTTATGATCACCCTCTCATAGGATGACGTTTGATGACCTCAAAGCTTTCTTCCGATACTGGGGAGTTGCATTATCTCATGGTCTAAGGAATACAATATTTGACATGAGAAAAGCTTCAAAAAGACGAACACGATGAAACGATCTAATAGCTTTGCTTAGTTTGGGTTCATCCACCATATCATTCTCCCAATGATATGATCTCATTATCAATTGACAACTCATGTATATGGTTAGGAAACCTTAACCATCATTGATCAATGAGCTAGTCCATAGAGGCGTACTAGGGACACGGTGTTGTTCACAAACCACACAAGTATTAATGTTTCCGCTTAATACAATTCTAGCATGGAATATAAACTTTATCATGAACAAGAATTATAATAATAACATCTTTATTATTGCCTCTAGGGCATAATTCCAACAGTCTCCCACTTGCACTAGAGTCAATAATCTAGTTTACATTTGGCAACAATCTCACACCCATGGCACTGAGGTGCTGATCATGTTTTACACGTGGAAGAGGTTTAGTCAATGGATCTGCGACATTCAGATCTGTATGTACTTTCTGATCTTGATCTCCATCGATATATAATCTCGGATTATATAAAACTTATGTTGATATGCTTGGTCTTTGGATGATATCTTGGTTCCTTAGCGAGTGCTATGGCGGTGTTGTCACACAATATCTCCAGTGGGTCCAATGCACTTGGAACCACGCCAAGCTTAGTGATGAAGTTTCTGATCCAAACTCCTTCACTTGACGCTTCTGCAGCAGCCATGTATTCCGCTTCTACTGTAGATCCCGCGATCACGCTTTGCTTGCAGCTTCTCCAGCTCACAGCTCCTCCATTCAAAATATACACGTATCCTGTCTGAGATTTAGAATCATCCTTGTCGGTGTCGAAACTAGCATCGACGTAACCTTTTACGACGAGCTGTTCATCACCCCCATAGACTAAGAACATTTCTTTAGTCCTATTTAGGTACCTTAGGATGTTCTTCACGGCTGTCCAGTGTTCCACTCCTGGATCACTTTGATATCTGCTCGTCAAACTAAGAGCATTGGACACATCGGTCTAGTACACAGCATGGCATACATGATGGAACCTATGGCCGAGGCATAAGGCACTTTGCTCATAGCTTCCCTATCATTTATCGTAGCTGGACACTGAGCCTTGCTCAATATCTTACCTGACAACATAGGCACTGAACCTTTCAATGCCTTATCCATTCTGAACCTTTTTAGAACTTTGTCTAGGTATGTACTCTGGCTTAAAGCTATCAAGTGTCTTTGTCTATCTCTATAGATTTTGATGCCCAATATATAAGCAGCTTCACCTAGGTCTTTCATTGAAAAACACTTGTTCAAATAACTCTTCACATCGTTAAGCATGTTGATGTCATTTCCAATAATCAATATGTCATCCACATATAGTACCAGAAACGTCACCGAGCTCCCACTCACTTTCTTGTAGATGCAAGCTTCGTAGCAATTTGGAACAAATCCAAAGCTCTTGATCACTTGATCAAAACGAAGGTTCCAACTCCGAGACGCTTGCTTCAGTCCATAAATGGAACGCTGAAGTTTGCATACTTTATCAGCATCCTTAGGATCGACAAAACCTTTGGGTTGCATCATATACAAATCCTCATCAATGTTGCCATTGAGGAAAGCAGTCTTGACATCCATCTGCCATATTTCATAATCATGAAACGCAGCAATTGCTAATAAAATCCGAATGGACTTAAACATCGCTACGGGAGAGAAAGTCTCATCGTAGTCAACACCTTGAACTTGTCGAAAACCTTTCGCAACAAGCCGTGCTTTATAGACGGTAACATTACCATCCGCGTCCGTTTTCTTCTTGAAGATCCATTTGCACTCAACGGCCTTTCGGTCGCTAGGAGGGTCCACCAAAGTCCATACTTGGTTTTGCTCATGGATCCCAATTGATTTCATGGCTTCTAGCCATTTCTCGAGTCTGGGCTCATCATCGCTTCCTCATAGTTCGTAGGTTCTGTCTTCTACTAACAAGACGGTCAAGGCAGGTTGCCATTACCACTCAGGAGGGCACGCGACCTTGTCGACTCTGACGTTCGTAGCGACATCGTCCAAGCTTCATGATCCTTGTCATTAGCTTCCTCTATTGTTGGTGCAAAGCTTTGGAACAATTTCAGGTGCTTGCTACTCTCCAATTCAAGAGAAGGTTCAATAACCTCGTCTAGCTCTACTTTCCTCCCACTCACTTCTTTCGAGAGAAACTCCTTCTCAAGAAAGGAACCGTTCTTCTGACAAACACTTTGCCTTGATTCTGTGATAGAAGGTATACCCAATAGTTTCCTTAGGGTATCCTATGAAGACGCATTTCTCGCTTTGGGTTCGAGCTTGTCCGCATCAACTTCTTGACGTAAGCTTGCATCCCCAAACTTTAAGAAACAACACCTTAGGTATAGCACCAAACAATAGTTCATACGGGGACTTATCAACGGATTTAGATGCAGCCCTATTTAAAGGGAATGAAGCGCTATATATAGCATAAACCCAAAATGATAACGGCAATCAGTAAGAGACATCGATCGGACCATATCTAATAGGGTTCGATTCCGTGCTCGAGACACACCATTCTTGTTGTGGTGTTCCGGGTGGCGTGAGTTGTGAAACGATTCCGCTTGCCTTGAGATGCGTGAGAAAATCATAACTCAAATATTCGCCCCCACGATCGGATCATAGAAACTTAATCTTTCTGTTACGATGGTTCTCCACTTCATTCTGAAATTCTTTGAACTTTTCAAACATTTCAGATTTATGTTTCCTTAAATAGATATACCCATATCTACTTAAGTCATCTGTAAAAGTGAGAAAATAGCGATATCCACCGCGCGTCGAAACACTCATCGGTCCGCATACATCGGTATGTATGATTTCCAACAAGTCCGTTGCTCGCTCCATCATACCGGAGAACGGGGTTTTGACCATCTTGCCCATGAGGCATGGTTCGCATGTGTCAAATGATTCAAAATCAAGAGACTCCAAAAGTCCATCAGAATGGAGTTTCTTCATGCGCTTTACACCAATATGACCTAGACGACAGTGCCACAAATAAGTAGTATTATCACTATCTACTTTGCATCTCTTAGCCTCAATGTTATGGATGTGTGTTTCATTCCTTTCGAGATTTAGAAGAAAACCATTCACAAGAGGTGCATGACCATAAAAGATGTTACTCATATAAATAGAACAACCATTATTCTCCGATTTAAATGAATAATCGTCTTGCAATAAACACGATCCAGAAATAATGTTCATGCTCAACGCAGGCACATAATAACATTTATTAAGGTTTAAAACTAATCCCGAAGGTAAAACTAAGGAGAGGCGTCACGGCCATCACATCAACTCTTGATCTGTTGCCAACGCATCGTCACCTCATCCTCGCAAGCCGCCGTCTATTAGTAGCTCTGTTTCGAGTTACAAATATTAGCAACTGAACCAAAGATAAAATACCTGTGCACTACAACGAGGGCTAGTAAGGAAAACATCAATAACATGTATATCAAATATACCTTTGATGGTGCCAGCCTTCTTGTCCGCTAAGTACTTGGACGATTCGCTTCCAGTGACCCTTGTCCTTGCAATAGAAGCACTCAGTGTCCGGCTTGGGACCAGACTTGAGCTTCTTCTCAGCAGGGGCAACGCGCTTGCCGCCGCCTTTCTTGAAGGGCTTCTTTGCACCTTTACCTTTCTTAAAGGAGGGCTTGTTGACCATCAACACATGATTATCCTTCTTGATGTCCACCTCCGCAGCCTTCAGCTTTGCGAAGAGCTCGGTGATCGTATCAGTGGAACCAATCTGATTCTGAGTCACTACAAAACTTTTGTAGCTGGGAGGGAGTGATTGCAGAACCCTGTCAATCTTGAGCTCCTCTGGAATCTTGCAGTCCAGTTGCTCAAGGCGTTGAGTGTAGCCCGACATCTTAATGGCATGCTCACTAACGGAACTCCCTTCCTCCATCTTGTAGTTAAAGAACTTCTCGGAGATCTCATATCTCTCGAGCGGGCTGAGTCAAAACATGGTTTTCAGCTCCTCGAGAATCTCAAAGGGCCGGGATAGTTTTCAAAACGATTTTGAAGTTCGGTTCCATAGCAAACAACATGGTGCTCTTAATCACACCATAATCATCTTTCTTGCGATCGATAGACAGCTTTCTCATCAGCCGCTGATTCAGCAGGGTCACCTAACGCTTTCCCAAGGACATAGTCCTTTTGTCCGCCATGTAATGATTCTTAGATTGCGGAACCATTGGTGAAGTTAGACCCATTGATACTAAGAATATCTTTCTCAGCCAAAACGTTGAATTTGAAGTTGGACTTGGCCATGTGATCTACGGTATTTGCAAGTACAATTTAGACTATGTTCATGATAAATAGTTCAACTTAATCAAATTACTAGATGAACTCCCACTAAATTCAACATCCCTCAAGTTGTTTAGTGAACACGATCCAAATTCACCACACCTAATCCGATCATCACGAGAAGAGATGTGGTTTCAATGGTGGACAACGAAGTGTCGATCATATCATTCATATGACTCATGTTTAACCTTTCGGTTCTTGTGTTCGAGGCCATGTCAGTACATGCTAGGCTCAAGTTAGACCAAGTATTTCGCGTGTGCAAAACTGGCTTGCACCCGTTGTATGTGAGCGTAGAGTCTATAGCACCCGATCATCACGTGATGCTTGGACACCGAACTTTATGAACGGTGCATACTTGGGGAGAACACAGTTTTATCTTGATCTTTAAGTGAGGAATCATCTTATAATGCCACCGTCGCGATCTAAGCATAATAAGATACATAAAAGGATAAACATCACATGCATATAACTTTATGTGACATGGTATAGCCAATCTTCGCAATGATCTCCATCTTGTGCGTTCGGCATGATCTCCATCACTCCACCATGATTGCCTCCACCACGAATAGCAACTACAACTATTGCTAACTACTTAGCGATAAAGTAAAGCTATTACATGGCGTATAAGAAGTTGACTATAGGTCATACACAATTATAAAGACAACCATATGGCTCCTGCGGTTGTGTACTCATAGACATGCAAGTCGTGAAACATTATAAAACATGATCATCATACAATATACACATCACATCTTGGGCCATACCATATCACAGAAAACACTCCTGCAAAAACAAGTTAGACGCCTCTACTTTGTTGTTGCATGTTTTACGTGGCTCATGGGAGTAGATGCTAAGAACGATTCTTACCTACGGAAAGCCACAACGGTGATATTATGGTTGCCAAACTCCGTGTTAATCCCATGACAACTATAGTGAGAGAACCGACATCCACCACCGCATGTGTGGTACAAGCCACACGTCAAGTGAGCGGTCTCGCGAACGACGTCCGCAGAAGGTTGGCCTGGACCGCTTCAATCTCACTATCCCGCATCATAAGAAGAACACAAACAAGAGGCTTGCAACATAAAACATCAACGCCTCGCAACAACCATGTTATGCTCTACTCGTGAA
This sequence comes from Avena insularis, assembly GCA_023614405.1. NCBI lineage: Eukaryota > Viridiplantae > Streptophyta > Magnoliopsida > Poales > Poaceae > Avena > Avena insularis. The sequence continues at coordinate 457,673,369 of CM042696.1, read as the reverse complement.
TCACATCTACGATAGATCTAGCTCGATACCATTGAAGGGTTTCAGCATAGTAAATCAAAATTTTCTACGGAACAGAGGGAAAGCCAAGATCTAATCTAGGAGATGCAAACAACGAGAGAGATTGGATTAGATCTTCATACCCTTGAAGATTCGCACAGCGGAACGCTTGTCGAACGTGGGTGATGTAGTCGCATTTCGCTTCCTCCTCGCGATCCGATCCGATCTAGCACCACAAGTGGCGGTGCCTCCGTGAGATGCACACGTGCGGCACCTCGACGTCTCCTCCTTCCTCGGACCAGCAAGTATGGTGGAGGGATGGATTGGATCTACAACGCGACGGCGTGGTGTATATGGTGGAGAATTTCTGCCGCAGGGCTTCGCCTACAAACAGTCGGGAGGGAGAGAGGAAGGGCAGCAGGGCAACTGGGTTTGGAGGAAGGTGTGTAAGGGGAGGATGAGAGGGGGTGCACCAGCCCTCTATATATAGAGGGGGGTGCGGCCAGCCCTAGCCTCTCCTCCAAGCCTATCTCTAGTTTAAACAATTTAAACTCTCCCTTATCTAGAAATCCTATCTTATCTTATCTCTAGTTTAAACGATTTAAACTCTCTAGGATCGGCTGGGCCCTATGGGGCCTTGTGCCCCTGGCCCAATGCGGCCAGGACACTCCCTCATAGGCCCATGCCCCCTCTCGGAAGGTGGGACCATGTTGGCCCCCTTCCGGAAGGTTCTAGAAGCTTCCGGTACAATACCGATTAACCCGGAACTATTCCGAACTCCAAAAACTGCACTGCCTTATATGAATCTTATTCTCCGGACCATTCCAGAACCTCTCGTGATATCCCGGATCCCATCCGAAACTCCGAACAAAAATTCATAAACCAATTATCCAATCTATCCTAGCGTCGAGACACGTTAAGTGTGTGACCCTGCGGGTTCGAGAATATGCAGACATGATCTTCTATCAATAATCAACAGGGTCTGCACCCATATTGACTCCCACACATTCATCGATGATCATATCGGATGAACCACGATGCCAGGATTCAATCAATCCCATATATATATTCCCTTCGTCTCGCGATATTTTACTTGCCCGAGATTCGATCGTCGGTATCGTCATACCTAGTTCAATCTCGCTCACGCAAGTACTTTACTGCTCCGTAATCCGATGTCACTTTGTGATCAACTCCTTAACCACATGCTTGCAAGCGGTGTTGATATCGACACCGAGTGGGCCCAAGTATATCTCTCCGACTTGGGAGGGACAAATCCCATCTCGATACATACAACCCAATGATACTTTCCGATCACCGAGAGACACCTTTATGATCACCCTCTCATAGGATGACGCTTGATGACCTCAAAGCTTTCTTCCGATACTGTGGAGTTGTATTATCTCATGGTCTAAGGAATACAATATTTGACATAAGAAAAACTTCGCAAAGACGAACACGATGACACGATCTAATTGCTTCGCTTAGTTTGGGTCTATCCACCATATCATTCTCTAGTGATATGATCTCATTATCAATTGACAACTCATGTCTATGGTTAGGAAACCTTAACCATCATTGATCAATGAGCTAGTCCATAGAGGCGTACTAGGGATACGGTGTTGTTCACAAACCACACAAGTATTAAAGTTTCCGCTTAATACAATTCTAGCATGGAATATAAACTTTATCATGAACAAGAATTATAATAATAACATCTTTATTATTGCCTCTAGGGCATAATTCCAACACCTCTAGCCGGAGCAAGGCGAGCTCTGCCTCGCCGGAATTGGAGCCGGAGCAGCCGCGACAGGAGGAGAAGGGCGCCGTTGATTTTGACCACCCCAAGCTCCGCCGCAACCGTGCCTCGCCTCGCCGTCGTCTTCCACGTCGTTTGCCCGCCTCGCCGACCCTGTTGGAGCCCTGGTATGCCCCCAGTAGATCCCCACCGAGCCGCTAGGGTTCGAGCTCGCCGGCGACCTGTTCGTCGTCGACGACGACCCTTAGCCGTTGATCTCGCTTGTAATCCTACGGCCCACAGCGCGCGTACCGTTTCGCGTTTTAAGTGTCGCTGACACGTGGGACCCCCCTGTCAGCTGAGCCCCGTGCTGCGGAGCGCCACTGTGCCGGCCCAAGTCCTTTCCCGCGCTTGCCCATAGATTCAAATCTGGATTTTTCTTTTTTAGTTAAATCTAGTTTCTGTCCACTTTTTAAAAAATCAATTCAGAGAGTTTTAGAAATCCAAATTGCATGAAACCAATTTTGTCTGAAAGGTATTAAAATGATCTATCCAAGAACGTTGGATTTAATTCAATTAGAGTTATAAATCTCTCCTAATAAAAATAACAAAATAGAAGCTTTTGCGACTTGCAACATTTTTATAAAATCAACCAAGTTAGCTTTTGAGTTGATTCCAACTCTCAAAAATCACATTTCATCATATCTATCTAAATATGTAATAATATTAAGGTTTACATGCAGTGACTTTGGACTAGTACCAAAATAATGCTATATAGGCATTTCTAGTCACTTTAAATCATTAAATAATAAACTTAAACTAAAGTAATATTGATCCAACCTTTAACTCTCATTCCCACATATTAGAATATGTGGTGAGGACATGTGTCCACATGATCCCATATTTTGGTGGTGAATATTAAATTTTAGTTAATATTTCAATGAGTAGAAATTACTTTTCTAAAATAAAAAGGTTGAAACTATTGAATTAAACTTGTGATGCTTGTGATGATAATAGATCATAAATTGTGTGTTTTAGAATGCTACTTAGACTAGTTAAGTATTGTTTGGTGATTGTCTACTCCCTATGTATTTATAGACGCTAGTACCGACCAAGCTTTCGAGGAGGAGGAGTTCTACCAAGAAGAAGAAGAAAACTTCAACCACTACACCAACCAAGGCAAGCTATTGTTAGCAAGCTAGAATTAAGCTAGATGAATGAGCAAGGATGCTTTAGGCATGCTTTGATCACACCCTTTTTAACTATTAGTACCCCAAGTCTTACCTACAAGTTTTACCCCTCTTAGGTTATACAAAGTTCTTTACTTGGTTTGAAGGTAGCATAAAAAGTATAAAACCTTACCTACTTAGAAACCTTTAGATGTTATTCTATGGCATGAGATTGAAACCATCTTTTCAACCTTAGTAAACACTCTTAACTTAGTATTTTAGAATAGATCAAAAACTTGAGTCACTTTAGATGGGAACCCTTGGTGAAAATGAATGGTGAAAACCTTGGAATGATGAGTCATTCTATTGAGATGTTTTGACATGTGTTGAGAGACACAACTGGTTTATGATGATGAAAATGATGAGGCATGAGCCTTAACCCTTTTATAAAACTGATGGTTGGATTCGGATGTGATACCATTCCAAATTTACCGTATAACCACATTACCTGAATTGGGTAAGGCTTAGTTGGAAATTTATATGCATTAGTATTAGTTCCCTCACGGGAGAGGTTTGAGCTGAGGCTACCTCTCAATGTTGTCCACCTATGCGGTACCCAAGATGACTGATGGTCATGGTTGGGAGGCCATGCTCATAGGAGAGGTGCTTGTACTAGGGTGTGTAAAGGGGAAGGTTATGTTTGATTATCTGCATACTAAGTATGATGATTCAGGGTTATCCCTGACAGATGTATCGAATCTTGTGGTGAAAGTGTACCACCTCTGCAGAGTGTCAAACTATTCGAATAGCCGTGTCCGCGGTTATGGACAGTTGGAATGGCCATACTATTTCGTTGTCAGATGTTTTCTAAATAACTTGAAATGAATGATGAACTTGACTTGACCACAACAGGGTTGTGTTGATGATAATAGCTTCCCAGTTTAAGTGATTCTAGAACTTTACTTTATCTTTCTTTGCTTCTGAACTCAGCTTAGGTTTCAAACTTGATTTGATAGTTAAATTAGATTCAACACTTTAACTTAGAATTATAGTACCTGTTAATAGTAGTCTGCGAGTACTTAAAGAGTACTCATGGCTTTTGTCCCTTGCTATTATCATGGCCAGACTATGAAGGAGATTATCAAGATAATGGTCAGCAGGACAACTATGATAACTAGGACTATCTGCCTTCGTCAGCATTGCCTGTGCCCCTGAGGATGGACCCCACCGCTACGCTATCTTTTATTTCCGCTACTTGTTGTATTAAGACTGGATCATGAGATCCTTATTTGTGTAAAACCTTATGTATGGTTTGTAATGGATGATGTACTATGATATCCAATCCGTTATGTCTCGCAAAAATGGTAATCCTGGGATTGCGAGGTATGGCATAATGGGCATCTGGGATTAAAAATCCGGGTGTTGACAGAAGGGTGGCAAGTCTGTTGCCACGCCTGAAAAGAAACCCCGGGCTGGCCCTAAGTTTGACACCGAGTGGTACTATTGCAAGGGGACTGGCCATTGGAAGCGCAACTGCCCCAAGTATTTGGCGGACAAGAAGTCTAGCAAGGCAAACAAAGGTATATGTGATATACATGTTATTGATGTGTACTTGACTAGTACTCGCAGTAGCACCTGGGTATTTGATACCGGATTGGTTGCTAATATATGTAACTCGGTTTAGGGGTTACGGAACAAGCGACAACTAGCAAGGGATGAGGTCAGGATGCGGGTCGGCAATGGATCAAGAATTGATGTGATCGTCGTCGGGACGCTACCTCTCCATTTGCCATCGGGATTAGTTATAAACCTAAATAATTGTTATTTGGTGCCTGCACTGAGCATGAACATTTTATCTGGATCGTGTTTGATGCAAAGTGGTCATTCCTTTAAATCTGAGAACAATGGTTGTTCGATTTATAAGAATGATATCTTTTATGGTCATGCACCTATGTTGAATGGTTTATTTCTATTGGATCTCGATAGTAATATTACGCACATTCATAATGTTAATGCTAAAAAGATTAAACTTGATGATGATGTGTCTACATATATGTGGCACTGCCGTCTAGGTCATATTGGCGTTAAACGCATGAAGAAAGTCCATTCTAATGGACTTTTGGAATCACTTGATTTTGAATCATTTGATACATGTGAGCCATGCCTTATGGGCAAGATGACTAGAACGCCGTTTTCCGGTTCAATGGAACTGGCGGCAGATCTATTGAAAATCATACATACTGATGTGTGTGGACCAATGAGTGTGTCGGCGCGAGGTGGATATCGTCATTTTTTTACTTTCACGGATGATTTGAGTAGATACAGGTATATCTATTTGATGAAACACAAGTCTGAAACTTTTGAAAAGTTCAAGGAATTTCAGAATGAAGTGGAAAATCATCGTAATAGAAAGATCAAGTTTCTACGGCCTGACCATGGAAGAGAGTATCTAAGTTACGAGTTTAGCACACACATGAAAGAGTGTGGAATAGTTTCACTACTCACGCCTGCCGGAACACCACAACGTAATGGTGTGTCGGAACGTTGTAATCGTACCTTATTGGATATGGTTCGATCTATGATGTCTCTGACTGACTTACCTCTGTCATTTTGGGGTTATGCACTGGAAACAGCTGCATTCACTTTAAATCGGGCACCATCTAAATCCGTTGAAACGACACCGTATGAATTATGGTTTGGAAACAAACCTAAGCTGTCATTTCTTAAGGTTTGGGGATGCGATGTTTATGTGAAGAAACTTCAACCGGATAAACTCGAACCCAAATCGGAAAAATGCGTCTTCATAGGATACCCTAAGGAAACAATTGGGTATACCTTCTATCACAGATCCGAGGGCAAGGTTTTTGTTGCCAAGAATGGATCCTTTCTTGAGAAGGAGTTTCTCGTGAAAGGTGTGAGTAGTCGGAAGGTAGAACTCGAAGAGGTTATTGAACCTTCTCTTCATGGAATGGCGAGTGGCGCAGCACCGGAAGTTGTTTCGGAGTTGACTTCACCTGATGAAGAGAGAGCTAATGATAATGATCATGAAACTCCGAAAGAGGACACTACCGAACCTCGCAGGTCAAGCAGGACACGTGCAGCTCCTGAACTGTACGGCAATCCTGTTGTGAATTTCATGGTTGATGAAATGGATGACCCTGTGATGTACGAAGAAGCAATGATGAGCCCGGATTCCAACAAATGGCTAGAAGCCATGAAATCCGAGATGGAATCCATGTACGAGAACCAAGTTTGGAACTTGGTGGACTTACCTCACGAGCGAAAGGCTGTTGAGAATAAATGGATTTTCAAAAGGAAAACTGATGCTGATGGTAGTGTGACCATCTATAAGGCTCAACTTGTCGCAAAGGGGTTTCGACAAATTCAAGGAGTTGACTACGATGAGACATTCTCTCCTGTAGTGATGCTTAAATCGGTTAGGATTATGTTAGCAATTGCTGCATATTTCGATTATGAAATATGGCAGATGGATGTCAAAACTGCGTTCCTCAATGGTAAGATTGAAGAAGAGTTGTATATGATACAACCTAAGGGTTTTGTCGATCCTAAGGATGCTAATAAGGTGTGCAAACTTCAGCGATCCATCTATGGACTGAAGCAAGCATCACGAAGTTGGAATCTCCGCTTTGATGAGGTGATCAAAGAGTTTGGATTTGTCCAAACTTTGGAGAGGCTTGTATTTACAAGAAAGTGAGTGGGAGCAATGTGGCATTTCTGATATTATATGTGGATGACATATTATTGATTGGAAATGATATAGATCTTTTAAACGGTGTTAAAAGTTATCTAAACAACAAATTTTTGATGAAAGACCTTGGTGAAGCGTCATATATATTAGGCATGAAAATCTATAGAGATAGATCAAGGCGCCTAATTGGGCTATCGCAGAGTACATACCTTGATAAGATATTAAATAAGTTTAATATGGACGAAAGTAAGAAGGGGTTCTTACCTATGTTGCAAGGCAAGACATTGAGTAAGACTCAAAGTCCGGCTACGGCGAAAGAAAGAGAGATGATGGATAAGATGTCCTATGCCTCGGCCATAGGCTCTATTATGTATGCCATGCTATGTACAAGACCGGATGTGGCACATGTTATTAGTTTGACTAGTAGGTACCAATTTGATCTAGGTTCGGAACACTGGATAGTGGTAAAGAACATCCTCAAGTACTTGAGAAGAACTAAGGATATGTTTCTCATATACGGAGGTGAAGAAGAGCTAGTCGCTAAGTGTTATGTTGATGCTAGCTTTGACACCGATCCAGATGACTCTAAGTCTCAATCCGGATACGTATTTCTCTTGAACGGAGCAGCAGTTAGTTGGAGGAGTTCCAAACAACCTGTGGTGACTGGATCAACAACGGAGGCGGAATATGTTGTCTGAAGCGAAGCGAGAAGCAGTTTGGATGAAAGAGTTCATTACAGAACTGGGTGTGGTTCCCAGTACGTTGGACCCGATGGTGATCTATTGTGACAACAATGGAGCCATAGCCAACGCAAAGGAACCAAGGTCTCACAAGAATCCCCCTAGTACCTCCCAGGTACTCCTCTGCCCCTTTTTTCACGTAAAAATTTGATATGAAATTTCTGGAATTTTTCGAGACACTTTATTTTTGGGTATTTTTTAGAAATAGAAGAATGATTTTTCTAACAGACAGATTTTTTTCTTTTGGAAACATGATGCAAGGACAAAACAAGGCTAGAACTACAGAAGTTCTAACATGCAAGCAACTAACAACAAAAAGAAAGCTAAACGAAAGCAAAAACTAAAATGCAAAGGATAAAAATAAACGGAGATAATCATAATGAAAACATTGTTTTGTTCAATGGAATCCTTTTGTTAACAAGGTTGATCAAGTCTTGCTACCAAAACAATTGCATATGAGACAAAACTTTGTACTCCACTAATGATTATGTTACCTCAACCTTGATAGCAATGGTCCCAATCATAATAGTTTCAAATTTTTCTCTTGGTATGGGACAATATATTTCTCCAACTTGAATGCCTTCAACATGTTCAATTGAATTCAAACCATAAGTCCTTTCAATCTTCTTGGGGAAATAGATAGTATGTTCCTTGTCATTAACATTGAAGGTCACCTTTCCTTGATTACAATTAATAACAGCTCCTGCAGTATTAAGAAAAGGTCTCCCAAGAATAATAGACATATTATCATCTTCGGGCATTTCAAGCACAATAAAATCAGTTAATATCAAGCAATTGTGAGCCACCTTAACAGGTACATCCTCACGTATACCCACAGGAATGGTGGTAGATTTATTAGCCATTTGCAAAGATATATTAGTTGGTATTAATTTTTCAAGTTGAAGCCTATTATAGAGAGATAAAGGCATAACACTAACTCCAGCTCCCAAATCACACAAAGCAGTTCTAACATAACTGTTCTTAATACAGCAAGGGATAGTTGGAATCCCTGGGTCTCCAAGTTTCTTAGGAACCTTACCATTGAAGGACTAATTAGCAAGCAAAGTAGAAATTTCTTCATTAGGGATCTTCCTTTTATTCGAGACAATGTACTTCATATACTTTGAGTAAGGAGGCAATTTATTAGCATCAGTCAAAGGAATTTGCAAGAATAAAGGCTTCATCCACTCACAAAACTTATTATAGTGTTCATCTTCCTTTGACTTGTGTTTCTTATCAGGGAAAGGCATAAGTTTTTGGACCCAAGGTTCTCTTTCACTACCATGTTTCTTAGCAATAAAATCTTCTTTGGTGTATTTAGTATTCTTAGTGTGGTTTTCAGGTTTTTCTTCAACTTTTTCTTCATTAGGAACAACATTTTCTTCATTACCACTTTCAGTTTCAACATCAGAGATAGATATACTATTAGGATCTATAGCAGGTTTAGAGGGTTCTACAACAGTTTTATGTTTCCTTTTCCTTTTCTTACGAGTAGAACCACTATTTTTAGCTTGTTGAGAATCCCGCTCAATTCTTTTGGGATGCCCCTCAAGATATAGAGGATCCTGGGTAGCAGCACCACTTCTAGTTCTAATTTCATAAGCATGTTTTTCTTTAGCAGCATTAACTAGCAAGTCGTTTTGAACTTTAACGAGTTGATCTATTTGAGTTTGAACCATTTGAAAGTGTTTAACAATCATTTTAACATCATTAGAGGTTCTTTCCACAATATCTTTCAACTCAACAATAGCTCTAGTGTTTTCCATTAGATGATTTTCACCCTTTTATTAAAGTTATCTTGCTTAACAATAAAGATATCAAATTCTTCTAAGCATTGATCAGGAGGTTTAGAGTAAGGGATATCACCTTCATCATAGTGTTGGAGAGAGTGTACCTCAATAGTGGATGAGTAGGGAATATACTTACATAATTCTTCTATAGGAGGTAAATTCTTGACATCTGCAGCTTTAATTGCCTTCTCATTAAGACATTTCTTAGCTTCCTTCATCACTTCATCATTTAATTCAATAACTCCCCTCTTCTTTGATGTTGGAATAGGCACAGGAATAGATGGTTCAGGTACAATTACTTCAGGTATAGCTTGTTTAGGAGGAGTCCAATCTTCATAATTCTTGCTTATTTTAGCCATTAATTCCTCAGCTTCCTTAGGAGTCCTATTCCTGAAAACACAATCAGCACAACTATCTAGGTATGTCCTAGATTCCTCGGTTAGTCCATTATAAAATATATCAAGAAGCTCATTCTTAGGTAATGGACTTCCAGCCTGTGCATGAATCAAAGCACAAAACCTTGCCCAAGATTCGGGCAATACCTCTTTTTCTCCCTGTTTAAAATCAAAAAGTTCCTGCAAAATAGCATGTCTAGCACTGGGAGGAAAATATTTCTGCAGGAAAGTACCAATCAAGCACTCAGGGCTATCAATAGATCCAGGAGGTAAATTACTAAACCAAGTTTTAGCTTCTCCTTTCAGTGAAAAGGGAAAAATCTTAGCAACAAAGTAAGTACGCATCTTAATATCATCAGAAAACAAGCCACTCATGGTAGAAAGTTCATTCATATGTGCTACCGCACTTTCATTCTTAGTCCCACAAAAAGGTTCTTTCTTGACAATAGCTATGTAAGATAGATCGAGAGAGAAATCATAATCTTCATCTATAATGTTTATGGGAGAAGCAGAAAACTTAGCATCATGAGACAATTTGGGTCTAATAGTACGCCTCTCAAGGAGACTCTTAGCAGCGCTCCTATCATGGGTGTTCTTACATTCTCTAATAAACTCATCGGTCATCTCAACATAACCATCTTCAATATCATAACTCTCACTAGATTTAGGTGAGCTAACAAGTGTGGTAGTGTCTTCATTAGGAGTTTCGGTATTTCCAGCTATAGTTCTAGCAATCGTAGCATCTAGGAAAGGACCTAATGAACCACTCTTGTCAAGCACAGTAGAAGCAGCATCATAAGCATCAGAAGTTTCAGATTTAGCAGTAGTAGCAGTGTGTGTAGCATGTGTATGTGGTGGTGTAAGGAATTTACTCATAACAGATGGTGAATCAAGAGCAGCAGAGGTGTTTAGAACCGTACCTCTTCTTGTAGTGGATGGTAAAATAGGAACCTTGCCATCACGAGACTTACCCATGATGGATGGATAGCAGCGAACAATAGAGAATCCAAGTGAGCTTGATAAATAAAGCTATGCTCCCCGGCAATGGCGCCAGAAAATAGTCTTGATGAACCACAAGTATAGGGGGTGTATCGCAGTATTTTCGAGGGAAGTGAAACCCAATTTATTGATTCGACACAAGGGGAGCCAAAGAATATTTATAAGCCTTAACAACTGAGTTGTCAATTCAGCTGCACCTGGAAAACAATCTTGCTCACAGCAGTTTATCAGTAGCAACAGTTTTGTAGTAGGAATAGCAAAGTAATAGCAGTAGTAAAGCAAAGACAGTAGTAACAAAAGCAGTAACAGTGGGCTTCTAGTGTGGTAGGCATAGGGATGGATGGACGAGCGTTGTATGGACAAGATAATTCACATAGCAATTAGAACATAGGGCAATTGCAGATAAATAAGATAAAGCATCCAAGTACTAGATAATCCTAGGCATGTGTTCCATATATAGTCATACGTGCTCGCAATGAGAACTTGCACAACATCTTTTGTCCTGCCAGCCCGTTTGCAGCGGGGCCTCAAGGGAACTACTGGCAATTAAGGTTCTCCTTTTAATAGAGCACCGGAGCAAAGCATTAACACTCCTTGAACACATGTGATCCTCACATCAAAGCCATTCCCTCCGGTTATCCCGACTTCTGTCACTTCGGGGCCATTGGTTCCGAACAACAACATGTGTATACAACTTGCAGATAAGACCATAAACTATACTATCATAATGAATCAATAAAATGTTCAGATTTGAAATCATGGCACTCGGGCCCTAGTGACAAGCATTAAGCACAACAAGTCGCAACAAAGTCATAAAACACTAATAAAAGATACTAGGCACCATGCCCTAACAATCTGATGCCATTACATGAACGATCTCATCCAATCCCTACCATCCCCATAGCCTACAGCGGGGGATTACTCACTCATAGATGGGGGAAACATGGATGGTCGATGGAGAAGCGATGGTGATCATGATGGTGATGATCTCCTCCAATTCCCCGTCCCGATAGGGTGCCAGAACGGAGTTTCTGGTGCTGTTTCGTGGAATCTGGTGGTGGCGGCGGAGCAGAACTCCTTCTGGAAAAACGTCGAACCCCTCGAAGTTTTTAGGTCAGAAGGCTCCTTATAGGCGAAGACAGAGGCCAAGGGGGTGCCTAGGGGGCCCACACCACCCCCTGGCGCGGCCTGGCCTGGCCTGCGCCACCAGGTGGTGTGGCCACCCCTGGCTCTTCTCCGTCTCGTATTCTGGCTCCTGGAGTCTTCGGGTGAAATAGGATTTTTGGCATATTTTCCAGGATTTTTCCTGATAGTTGATTTTCTGCACAAAAAGTAGACACCAAGGCAATTCTGCTGAAAACAGCATCAGTCCGCATTAGTTGCATCCAAATCACACAAGTATAGAGGAGAAACAATAGCAAAAGTGTTCGGGAAAGTAGATACGTTTTGGACGTATCAGTCCATAGTTCACTAGAGGTGGCTCTCCTTAAGATAGATAACATGCTAGGTGAACAAATTACAGCGGGGCAATTGACAAACATCGAGAAAGCATACAAGCATATACTAATCATCTTGACTCCTTTGGGACTTGATTGGGCATTACAGCATTATACATAGACCGCCATCCAACTACATCTATGGCTAATAATCCACCTTCAGGTTATCATCCGAACCCCCTCTAGTATTAAGTTGCAAGCAACAAATTATTGCTTTACGAATTGTGTGTAATGTAAACAATACGATTGTTCTATGAACAAAGGATTGTTGTTTTCTCCCTAGTAGCAACAGCACATCTAGCACCTTAGATATTTCTGTCACTTCCCCAGATTACAAGAGGCATGAACCCACTATCGAGCATAAATACTAACTCTTGGAGTTGCTAGCATCTACTTGGCCAAGATAGCTACTAACAACGGAAAGCATGCAAGATCACAAATAACAAAGACATGATAGAATCAATAATCAATCTGAAATAGCATCTCAATATCCATCGGATCCCCGCAAACACAACATGCAGAATTACAAATAGATGATCTTGATCATGAACGGAGCTCACAAGATCTAGACATGAAAGCACAAAGGAGGAGAACCAGCCATCTAGCTACTACATGGACCCGTAGTCCAGAGATGAACTACTCACGCATCACACCGGAGGCTTGCATGGTGATGAAGAAGGCCTCCAGGGTGAATTCCCCTCTCCGGCAGGGTGCCGGGAAGAGCTTCAGATTCCTCCTGATCTAGGGATGGAGATGACGGCGGCTACAGACTCTTTCATGGATTTTTTGATCGGGTACTTAGGGTTTTGGTCCCGAAGGTAATATATAGGTGGAAGGAGAGGCCGAGGGGGTGCCTGGGCTGGCCACACCACCCCCTGGCGCGGCCAGGCCTGGCCCGCGCGGCCAGGTGGTGTGGTGGCCTCTTGGCTCCTCTCCGTCTCGTACTCTGGCTCTAGATGCCTTCCGGTAAAATAGCGACTTTGGCTTTTGTCTCGTCCAGTTCCGAGAATATTCATTTTCTGACTTTCCTGGAACCAAAAAACAACAGAAAACAGGCATCTGGCACTGTGGCTCTTGTTAATAGGTTAGTCCAAGAAATCATATGAAAAGTACTCCAAAGTTTGGACAAAACACAAGAAAGTAGATAAAACCAAGCGTGGAACATCAAAAATTATGGATACATTTGCAATGTATCAACATCCCCAAGCTTAACTCCTGCTCGTCCTCGAGTAGGTAAGTGATAAAAAGAAAGAATAATTTTTGAGGTGACATGCACCATCATAAACTTGATCAAAGTACTTGTAAAACATTCGAAGCTAGGATCATAGTACTTCAATCATAACATGAAAGACAAAGTTCTAGCAATAAGACAAATAAAGTATGATGCAACATGAAAAGGCACAAACAAAAGATTCATGAATAACAATGCTTTGCAAGCCGTTTGTTTGTTTCACATAAAGAAAACGTAGCATAATAGTATTCAACTTGTCTCCCATAGAGTAGCAAATATAAATGCATAGGACACCTTCAAAGTTCAGAAGAGTGACTAGATACAAATAGTTCAAAACAAGCAATATCAAGTTATGCATCAATCAACTAGTCTTGGGACAATGCACATAGAACTAAGAATGGCCACTGTGCTCTCAAAGTAGGTGCATAAAGGTTGAAGGTGGAGACTCAATGTAATGGTGGAAGAAAGGCCTTCATAGAAGGAAGTAGGGATTCAAGTCTCATAAAGAGATTCCAAAAATTATGGTACTTGTTAGCTTTCAGCTCTCATTGCACCTATCATAAGCATCTTGAAGGTGATTAATGTTAAAGTGACACAACTAAGAGGATATGCTTGACAAGTTATAAACCGAAATCTCATGCCCCTTACTTACAAAGACCGAACCTCATGCTACTCAACTTTAGTCACAAGTAAGCTCTTATCATTGTAAGTACATATGTATCATAAAGAACCGCCAATGGGGTACCCCTTACACATGATACAGGAGCTATCCCATAATCAAAATGACACGGCAAGCAGACAATGATCATCTCAGTGATCTTTTTATTTGCTATTTGCATAGGTTTTTATTGAGGATGCTTCATAGAGTGCTCATTATGGTGATGCTGCAAGTGTCCACCATGATTAGGCATGGCTTAGGCTAGCGACCCAGGCGTTTCTCTAACACACATACAAACTCCATGATCTTACAAGTTCCACTTTTATTTCACACCGCCAGGATCCATAAGCAAAAGAACATGATATCAACGGGGTACAAAGTACAAGTGCAATGTTGAAAGCATTCCCCATGATACATGGTTCTGCTAACTTCAACTTATAAAGCGCAAGCATATACGTAACAAAGAAGGACCCAATGGTTCAAGTTTATTAAATGCAGAAAGTAAAGTGTACCATCAAGTTCATGAGAGCTTTAATCACTAGCTTTCTCATAACAAGTTTAATTTGGAAGGTAAACAAAAACATGAATATACTTGGCATAGAATATGCTAGTAGGTAGGTATGGTGGACTCTTTGGAATAACTTGGTTTAGGAAGTTGGATGCATGAGTGGAACTCATACTTGGTTGTGGACGCTAGCAAAAGACTGGGAGCGACAAACTAAGAGAGCAATAATGGCCATAATCATGCAGAGCGACAAAACATCATTGATCAAAGCATAAAGTGATACTACAAGTTGAAAAATAAAGGATCATAAAGGTTATGGTGACTTTGGATAGTCATAACATGGTGTGAGCATGCACCAAGTTAACCCAAATAAAGCATCAAAGGAGAATACCACTATACTATGCTTTAATATGCTAAAACAACGCATGATTCATCCAAGGAACATTAAGCAATCTCAATTGTTTATAACAAGGCATGCTACAGCAAAGAATACTAAGCATAAAGCCAAAACAATATCAAGCATGGCATGCCAAAGCATAGGCCACAGTCCAAAACAAGCTCTCTTTACCACTTAAGCATGAGCTTTCCTACTCTTTTCAAAACCAAACCAAACTATTTGAAAACCAATGTATGAAAGAGGGGGTCCAACCAATTTATTAAGAAAACTAAGCAAACAAAGCAAACGAAAAACCAAAATGAAAATGAAAAAGAAGACGCTCCAAGAACAACACAAGTGTGCATGAAACAATAAAAATGAAGCGTTTGGAAGAAACCTGAGATTTTTATTGATGAAGAAGGGGATGCCTTGGGCATCCCCAAGCTTTGACGCTTGTACTTCTTGGATATTTCTTGGGATGACATGCGTGGCATCCCCAAGCTTGAGCTTTAGTCCATTCTTCACCTCATTACTCATTCCTTCCATACATCTGAAATTTTTCCTTCATACAAAACTTCACACAATCTTTATTAGCAACATTAGTGCACTCAAGATAATAAGTCTTTAGGTTCAGTTATAACACCAATAAAACTTCCATTAAAACACTAGCTACTGTAGCACTTCCCTTAAAAAGATCAATTCCCCAAAAGAACTCAAAAAAGAACCAACAAGAAGCAAATGCAGAAAATGGCAGCAATCTGTCAAAACAGACCAGCAGGTAAAGACGGATTTTTTCGAAGACCTTCTGTTGCTCAAATAAAAAAGTGTTGAACTAACGAAAGTTATATAATAACCTGGGGCACAAGCACAAAATTTCACGCCTCAAAAGGATGTTCAGAGATTTTACATGAATTTTTACGGTGAAGCACAGAAATCTGTTTCGGGACAACAACTTTCCCAATCATTACTTCTCTCTCATTAGAGGTTACTCTTGGCACAAAAAGCAAATAAAAAGGATAAGGAGCGTTTATTACTGAAGTAATAACTTCCAAGACTCATCTAAAACTTTTGGGTTATCTCCCAATAAGTACTTTTCTTTAACGCCTTTAAGTTAGGCATAAGAAGCAAAAAGAAGAATCTAGTGTTCTCAAATGAAGAAGCATTAAGATCAATTCCAGAAATATTTTCAACAAGGCAAGGTATATCATCCAAAAAGGTTCTAGAGGATCCTCTCTCAATACTCTTAGGTTCACTATTTTCATCAAAAGGGTTTTCAGGAACAATCCAATCAAGATTCTTTTCTATAGCCTCATGTATTGCTACCAGTTTAAAGGGTATCGGTATCTTAGTTTCCTCCCCATTAGGTTCAGTTTTGCTCATCTTTTCTCGTGTACCAATAACATCTACTCATGATCCTAGCATATTAAAACGTTCAAAGACTTTTCTAGCTTCCTTGGCAACATCATAGAATTCCTTAAGAAAAGTTTCTAGAATAAAATCCCTCTTTTCAGGGTCTTTAATTTCTTTAAGTTTAAGAAACATTACTTGCATTAAGGGGTTGAGGTTAACAAACCTAGCTTCCAACATGTGAACTAAAGAAGCTGCAGCAATCTCATAGTTTGGAGCAAGTTCTGCAAGGGATCTATCCTCAATATCCTCATGTTTACTAACATGATTAAAGAATTCTTCAATATTATCTTTTCCAATTATAGAACCACTACCTATTGAAAGGTCTTTCAGGGTGAATTTAGGGATCAACATGGTGAGCTAAGGGGAAAGTAACAACTGAAGGAGACTTAATTTTTTTGTGTTTTTTAATAAAGAAAGCAAACTTGTAAAACTATTTTTTGTGTATTTTTTATAAAGAAACAAGCAAACAAAGCAAAAGGAAACTAAGCAAAACAAAAATAACAAAGTAAAGAGATTGGTTATGAGGGACTCCCCTTGTGAAGATGTCCTTGACTCCCCGATAATGGCGCCAGAAAAATACTTGCTGACTCGTGTATTAACGAGCTCGTTGGGGAACCCCAAGAGGAATATGATGAGCACATCAGTAAGTTTCCCTTAGTTATGAAACCAAGGTCATCAATCAAGTAGGAGCAAGGAAAGACCCCAAAGGTGTTGCTAGCTGAGCCTTGGCAGGGCGCACTACCGGTGCTAGTAGCAACGTGGAGACCTGCACAACACAACCACAGAACTCTGTCCCCAACTTGCGATGAGGTTGTCAATCTCACCGGTTTTGCTGAAAACAAAGGATTAAACGTATCGAATGGAAGGAAGTAATAGTTTGCAGAAAGTAAACACAAAGCAGTAAACAGTTTGTAGATTGAATGCAAAAGAAAGGACCGGGGGTCCATAGTTCACTAGAGGTGGCTCTCCTTAAGATAGATAACATGATGGGTGAACAAATTACAGCGGGGCAATTGACAAACATCGAGAAAGCATACAAGCATATACTAATCATCTTCACTCCTTTGAGACTTGATTGGGCATTACAACATTATAAATAGACCGCCATCCAACTGCATCTATGACAAATAATCCACCTTTAGGTTATCATCCAAACCCCCTCTAGTATTAAGTTGCAAGAAACAGATTATTTCTTTACGAATTGCGTGTAATGTAAACAATACGATTGTTCTATGAACAAAGTATTGTTGTTTTCTCCCTAGTAGCAATAGCACATCTAGTACCTTAGAGATTTCTGTCACTTCCCCAGATTACCAAAGGCATGAACCCACTATCGAGCATAAATACTAACTCTTGGAGTTGCTAGCATCTACTTGGCCAAGATAGCTACTAACAACGGAAAGCATGCAAGATCACAAATAACAAA
The DNA here is from genome assembly GCA_023614405.1 of Avena insularis. Taxonomy (NCBI): domain Eukaryota; kingdom Viridiplantae; phylum Streptophyta; class Magnoliopsida; order Poales; family Poaceae; genus Avena; species Avena insularis. Next base: position 457,655,733 of record CM042696.1, on the reverse strand, counting down.
GACATGATAGAATCAATAATCAATCTGAAATAGCATCTCAATATCCATCGGATCCCCGCAAACACAACATGCAGAATTACAAATAGATGATCTTGATCATGAACGGAGCTCACAAGATTTAGACATGAAAGCACAAAGGAGGAGAACCGGCCATCTAGCTACTACATGGACCCGTAGTCTAGAGATGAACTACTCACGCATCACACCGGAGGCTTGCATGGTGATCAAGAAGGCCTCCAGGGTGAATTCCCCTCTCCGGCAGGGTGCCAGGAAGAGCTTCAGATCCCTCCCGATCTAGGGATGGAGATGACGGCGGCTACAGACTCTTTCGTGGATTTTTTGATTGGGTACTTAGGGTTTTGGTCCCGAAGGAAATATATAGGCAGAAGGAGAGGCCGAAGGGGTGCCTGGGCTGGCCACACCACCCCTTGGCGCAGCCAGGCCTGGCCCGCGCGACCAGGTGATGTGGTGGCCCCTGGATCCTCTCCGTCTTGTACTCTGGCTCCAGATGCCTTCCGGTAAAATAACGACTTTGGCTTTTGTCCCGTCCAATTCCGAGAATATTCATTTTTTGACTTTCCTGGAACCAAAAACAGCAGAAAACAGGCAGCTGGCATTGTGGCTCTTGTTAATAGGTTAGTCCAAGAAATCATATGAAAAGTACTCCAAAGTGTGGACAAAACACAAGAAAGTAGATAAAACCAAGCACGGAACATCAAAAATTATGGATACATTTGCAATGTATCAGGTACTGTCTAGAAAGCCAGTAAAATCCCGTGGGTTATATTCTAGGTAGATCTCAGCCATCTTCATTCCGAAGTCGATGTTTTCGTTGCTTTCCTTGAGTTCGGTATTTGCTGGACTTGAGCCACATGGTGGCGTTAGCTGGGAGTTTGACCCGAAGGAGAGACCATCATATAGATCGGCCAGATCCCCTAGATCTGCGGAGTTTCCAGAATTTTCTTTGCCGTTGCCGGCTGGGGTGCAGCTTCTTCTAATGAGTCTATGGAGGATGCATGTATCACCATAGGTGCCGCTATTATGATCGATGGGATCAAAGATATCGGGGCCGGTAGGTAGAAATTCTCGGGTCTAATGATGAGATTGGATTTGTTGTTGAAGCTGATGGGAACCAAAACAGGGGTGGGTGGGCATGGATCTGCCGCTCTCGAGCTTTTGCTTGGTGAAGAGGGGGCCACCGAATCCATGACTCTCGCGTTGATGGATGCAAGTGCACAGATCAATTGTAGCTAGTTTCAAAATAAGAGTATCGTACACACAAAGAGCTATTTGGTTAAGGTCTTTATCCCTCGTCACTTTCCACCAAAGGATACTTATAAGCTGCCATTGATCTAAAGTAAAGGGTGTTTGAAAGGTTTTTGGTTGAGTGCAGGAAAGTAATTAAAACAAGTAAAAGAAAGCAAGTAACAAGGTTGTGTGAAAACGTGGTTGAACTCAATAGTGCTAAAACGTTCTCGAGGGCTATAGGATACACCACTAGCATGATATTCTTATTCATAATTATGATAACATACTTCTTGTGTCATGATATGTATGGAGAGTGCTCCATAATAAGATGTTCACTACAAGGCTCGTAGGAAGCCACTTTGTTGAGCCAATAATGAGGTCACCTCTAAATAACCACCGTGATCTCTGAGAGAAATCACCATACAGACCACCACAATTAAGGGTCTCCCCATGGATATCGTAATTAGCTTAGGGAGTCTCTCTTTATCCTCCTTTCACCGTGTAGGTTGCTAGCCAGCACCAATTATCACGAAGCTCTCTGGGCACACTTCCAAACATGTCCAAAGGATTTCTCCCTCACTTTAGTCCTGAAGGCAAATGATACGTGGCCGACTAGACATACCATCTAAAGAGAGAGATCAAACACAAATCATAAATCTATCATAGACCGGCTAGTCTTATGGACACAAGAATAGATCATCTTTATTGCAACTTCATAATAGTACTAGGGTTTCTCCATCTCCCCAAGAACGAGGGAAAACTACTCACACATGGAAGCAATCAATGACATCATCAAAATCAAATGGATGTATAAAAGTATGAGGATAAATCTAGTGGAAACCACAATTGAATATGGAATTACACCAAGATCTAATAGATGAGAGATGGGGGTAGTAATGGTGATGGAGATGCAGCGGTTGATGATGAAGGGTATGATGTGATATGCTCCAATGATCCGTGAAGCAGCCGGGATTTCCCTTCTTCAAAGTTCCTCCTTCAGATCCCTTTCTGGTGTGGTTTTTCGTGGTTCTAGGTTGCTGTGAATGTCGGATCTCTCTGCCGTCTTCACCAGGAGAAAGTATTTGATGAGGCAGACACGTTGTCACGTGGTACGGGCGAACGGTACGGGTGGGCTCCACCCATACTAATTGTCATTATCGCTGCAGATGCTTCCCCTATGTTTGGTATTATCCCAGGTGCGAAGGTAAATTAATAAAAATGACTTTTATCACTTAAAAATATCATATTACAACATAATATGATAGTTCCAATTGATATGTTCATAAGAGACTTAGTGAAATTGGGATCCTGTTGAAACAATGACAAAAATGTGCGTGTAAACGCACTGAAATACCAAAATCCCTATTCTATTTATGCAAAAACAGAAGGTAAATATGCTTTAATTTTGGACTCGTCAAGCGTCCATATTTCCCATAGACATCCCCAATTAACGAGGGGTAACCTCGGCAATGTCCATGATGATGGGCTTAGGGTTTCGTGGAAAAGAGAATGCTAGGGACTTTGTCGGCTGATCAGACAAATGAGGGAGTCGAAGTCATCTGATTTCTTAGGAACAAATTGATTATAGATTTCTCAAGGCTGGTACCTATCTGTAGGCTCCTCCCAACCTTTATATAATAGGCTGGGTCCCGAGGCCATATACAGATAGGTTACAAGTTATAATTACAACACTAATACAACATCGGTTCCAACTCTTTCCCTGTCCAGCAAGATATGTCTTCTGCCGGATGCTTCTTGGGCCTTTCTTGGTTTCTTCTTGGGCTATGGGCTATAAGCCTAGGGTAACTAATTATGATAACCTGGGTAGTCATTGATGTATCCCGACCTTTGGTCGTTACCACATCATTATCTCCAACTTATGCCAAGTCGTCATGGACTCCAAAGGTGAATCCGTTCCTCTATGCAAGCCCACTTCCTACCCTCTTGAATGGTATACTACTTCATACTCTGTCCCATTATCATGATAGGTTCACACCGACAAGTACAGAGGCAAGGGAAGAAGCTCGGAGCACCAAGCCCGACAAGAGAGAGGCTTGGAAGAGAGGATGGAAGAAGCAACAGCTAAAGCCCTGGAGTTTTTGGCCCTCAAGCCCGGAGTCTCCGGCCTACAACCCCGGAGTCTCCAGATAGGACTCCGGCCAAGACTCCGGACTCGAACTAGGAGCATTCAGTAACCCCTTTGGAGACAAGCCCGGAGAGCGATGTCCACCGTGGAGTCTTCGGCCACACCGATGTCTCCAGCCCTTCGACACTAGAGTCTCCGGCCCTTCGCACCAGAGTCTCCGCCCTAGGACTCCAGCCCGGACTCCGGCCGCCTACCTGGAAGTCTCTGCACACCACCTCGGAGTCTACCCCAGAGAGTGCCATCGACCCTGGAGTGTCCTACCACCCTCGGAGGCTCCATCCCCTGCACCCCGGAGTCTCCGGTCTAAGTGGAATGGGCATGTGTGCCTTGATCTGGGCCTCCGGCCCATGTATCCCTCTTATCCCTAGAAACCCTAGTTTTATGCCCAAACTACCCCTTGTTATGTGGCTGGCCTATATATAGTACCCCCACCCCCTCATGTAACCCCAGGCATAGATTATAGACTAAAGACACCCCCTTTGTGGAATCTCTAGTTTTGCCTCATCCCCTTAGTAAAGGGGACCGACTATCATCACCACCTCATTGGAGTTTGCATCGCGCCTCCCTCATTGTACAAGGCCTTGGCATCAGTGTCCCTTTGCCAAGTTGTCAAGACCCTCTCCAAGGTGTTCTTCCCTCTCCGCTTGGGATTGACGGGAGCATGTTGACCGATCTTTCCTTGCGAGGATTCTATCGGACCGGTGGCCACTGGCGAGAGCAATCGGCCTTATATCGTGTGAGTTTTGCGTATGTTCGTTGTGTTCTTCACGAGGTGTGCATCCGCTTCCGCTACCTTCTCCCTTTCCCCTTGTTTTCCCATCGATTTGACCACAAGATCCGTGAAGATCGGGCCACCCACGGGGTTACCCCTCAACATCTGGCATCAGAGCCCAAGTTGCCATGGATTACCCCTCGTTCTTCCCCACCAATTTTTTTCTTGAAAAACCACAAAAATAGTAACCAAATCGAGTGGATCTTGTGTCACCCCTCAACATCTGGTATCAGCAGCTTTTGGTTGCCACGGATTTCTCATCGATTTGGTCTTTTCCCCATAAATTCAAAAATTCCATCAAAAATATCCCCAATTTCATGTTTTTGATCGATCTGTGATTTGAGTGTGTTTTGGTAGGTTTTGATCCATAGATTACTTGCTAAACTTGTTGATCTACCTTCCAATGTGCTCCCATGGCCTAATTCCTTGATTTCCCCCATCAACTTGAGGTTTTCCTTCGAGTTTTTTGGCCAAAACGCGTCCCGTTCAAGTTCTGGACGCGAATTAGACCCCGACCCCGGAGTCTCTAGCCTCGGACCCCGGAGTCTCGGCCCCCAGAGTCTCCGGCCTCGGACCCCGGAGTCTTTGCCCCCCTTGTAGACAACAAATCTATTTCACGGTTTTGAGCATAATGTTTGCATCCGAACTCGGATTTTGGTGTTCTTTAGCTCGTTTCGAAGGGAAGAAGGAACTCTACATCATCATCTCCGTGGTTCATGCTATCTAATCCATACAAATTCCATGAGCAAGGCGGAATCCACCAATAAAGGGTGAAGATCGGCGAAGAAAGGTATAAACATTCCACGACTTCTCCCCACTTGCTTTACTTTATGAGCTACACTATCTTTGTGATCAACAAACACCTATTGATACTAGTTCCTCCTATGATTTCTTGGGCTATGCACATTCGATACTTGTAATAATTCCAAGCAAAAGTTGTGAGCGTTCTATCTCATATACTTATCTTGTATAGTTGTTGGCACAAGGAAGAGGCAAGTGAAAAAGAAAAAAAGAGAAAAAAATATATAAAAAAAGGAAAAGAAAAAGAAAAAGAAAAAGAAAAAGAAAAAGAAAAAGAAAGAAACAAGTGCCTTAGAATAGGAAGCGCAAACTCAATGAACATCAAATAGGTGGTACTTATTGTGCATATCTTATAGCCCACCAATTTTATTGCAATCAAACTAGCGTCTCTCCTTGCACTTGTGCGGCACGAGCATAAAGTCTTCGCTAGGTAATCATTTCGTTCTTAGCTCACTTTCTCCGTCGCACAAGTCCCATTTATCCCACCGTGTGTGTGTTTCCTTGTACATAATTCCTTTCTTGTGGATTGACTTGTTTTGTTTTGTGATCATCGTGGTTATTTTCTTTCCATTACAATATCTTGATTTTGGATTGTTCTTGGACATGCCACCTTCCATACCCATCCACCATAATCTTTGTGTGTGTGTTTTTTAGTGGTTAGTTGGTTTTGGTGTGCCACATAAACTTCACTTTACTTAGTTTTGATTGCTCTGAAGTGTGGCCACTTGCATGATACTATCTTCCAAGGTAAAGTAAGGTTTGCCGTTGTTGTAGGGTAACGGGTAGGCTACACTAGCGTAAATCAAAATTTTATACCGCGTCAACTAGGAATACTGATGTCATAGATCACGGGATTACCAGTAGACGCGCAGTTGCGGAACTCAATGAAGCACATCGGGTAGTGTAGATGTTCTACGTATCCTCCTTGTCCTCGTCCCATGAGAAGCTCCAGGCTCGTCCAAGTGCTACAGCTGCAGCACCTCCGAGGTATCCACACGTCCAGAGTGGAAGGTCACACGACAGACTGCTAGGTTTGCACATGCAAGACAGGTGGACGAGAAGTGGCGGCTGGGTGGAATGCTCAACCCTATTCAGCTCGCCTCACTCTCTCTTATATAGGCATCCCTGGTGGGCTTCTACATTAGCAGCCCATTAACAGCCTAAGCCTAGTCTAATTCGGATCCAATCCTCATTAGGCTTCCAGCCCCTAAAGTGTGTGACCCTATAGGTTCATACATGTATAGACATGACACGAGTACACTTACTCCGTCAATAGTTGGTAGCGGCCTCTAGTAAGACGTGCCAACTCCTAAACGCATATAAAGATCATTCGGACAAACCATCACAAGTTTGAGTACATGTCTTTCCCTTTGCCTTACGATATTTGGTCTAGCTCCAAGCTGACCTCTCTTTCTCGATATTGTGATTCGGAACCCCTTTACTAGGTTAACTCTTAACCGTATGTAGCACGGCCATGCATTTCTAGATCCAATCACTCGCGGGGCCCACAGATATCTCTCTCAAGTAGAGAGGGGCAAATCCCATCTTGGTTGACCAATGCCTTGTAGCATGTATCAGGACAAACCCAAAAGCTACCTTTATAACTACCCAGTTACTGAGTAGTGTTTGATAGCCCCAAAGTAGGTCGATCCACATCTCAAGTACATGCGACAATCTCAGGTCTAAGGACAAAACATACACGATGTGTAGAGAAGTTGGGTCAGTCCAACCCCATGTTCATAACATGTGTCCTCATCATTGGTTTGGCATCTCCCTGTCTATGATTTGCGAAACATAGTCATAACCAAACGATGTGCTAGTCTAATATTCACATGTGTCCTCATATGAACTCTGACTAGGGACAACTATTAGATAACCATACAAGTAAAGAGTTTCACAAACAATTCACATAATTTCCAATCAATACAAGTTGCCTGATATATGGATATTCAAGGAACATTATAAAAACTCATGGATACATATGAAATATAATCATCTCTATGATTGCCTCTAGGGAATATTTCCTTCCATCTCCCACTTGCACTAGAGTCAATCTAGATAGTATCTAATACCTATTTCTCTTGTGTGCACTTCATGCGTAGGCTGCAGGAGTGACTTTGTCAAGGGATCAGCAACATTTGAGTCTGTATGTATTTTGCATAACATGACACTACCATCATCAATGAACTCACGAATCAGATGGTAACACATGCGAATATGTTTTTTCTTCTGGTATTGTCTAGGCTCCTTGGCTTGTGCAATAGCACCATTGTTGTCACAATAAACATCTATGGGATTGGACACGCCCTGAACCACACCAAGAGCGATCAGAAAATTCCTAATCCAAACAGCTTCCTTTGTAGCCTCTGAGGCAACAATATATTCAACTTTTGTTGAAGAGGAGGCCACTGTATCTTGCTTGGAACTTTTCCAGCACACAACACCACCATTCATGACAAACACATAACCTGATTGCGATTTGGAGTCATCTGAGTCGTTAAGGTAACTCGCATCTATGTAACCCTTTACACTGAGTTCATCCTCACCTCCATAAACTAGGGACATATCCTTAGTCCTTCTCAAGTACTTAAGGATATTATTTACCGCTGTCTAGTGGCTTTCACCTAGATCAGCCTGGTATCTGCTCGTAACACTTAGAGCATAGGAAACATCTAGGCGAGTACATGTCATTGCATACATGATGGATCTAATAGCCGAAGCATATGGAACCCTACTCATGCGCTCTCGCTCATCAGTGGTCGAAGGACACAGAGTCCTGCTGAGTTTAATGACGTGAGACATGGGCAAGAACCCCTTCTTAGCCTCTTCCATGCTGAACCGTTTCAACACTTTGTCAATGTATGTACTCTGGCTCAATCCAATTAGCCTCCTTGATCTATCTCTATAAATCTTGATACCCAGAATATATGCCGCTTCTTCTAAGTCCTTCATAGAAAAATTATTTTTCAATGAGGTCTTAATAGACTCGAGCATAGGAATGTCATTTCCAATTAGTAATATGTCATCTACATATAAGATTAGAAATACAAGCGATTTCCCACTTTCTTTCTTATACACACAAGGTTCTTGTTTGTTTTTGATGAAGCCAAACTTCTTTACAACTTCATCAAATCGAATATTCCAACTCCGAGATGCTTGCTTTAGCCCATAAATGGACTTTTGAAGTTTGCATACCTTTCTAGCATTGTTTGGATCGATAAAACCTCCAGGCTGTATCATATACACGTCCTTAGTAAGGATTCCATTTAAGATAACCATCTTGACGTCCATCTGCCATATCTCATAGTTGAAATATGCAGCAATGGCTAGAATGACCCGTATAGATTTAAGCATCGCTACAGGCGAGAAAGTCTCATCATAGTCAACTCCTTGAACTTGTCGAAAACCTTTTGCAACAAGTCAAGCTTTATGGATGTGAACATTTCCATCCATATCAATCTTCTTCTTATAGATCCATTTGCACTCGATGGCTTTAAAACCATCAGGCAGGTCAACCAAGTTCCAAACTTGATTGTCTCCCATGGACTCTATCTCGAATCTCATGGCAATCAACCATTTCTCAGAGTTTGGGTCCACCATTGCTTCTACATAGGTCACAGGCTCATCATTGTCTAACAATAATAGTTCCCGCACTTCACGGAGCCTCGCCGACCTTCATGGTTGTGGTGCTTCTATTGCCACGGGTTCCTCAACTTGTTCTGCTACAATAGCATCACTCGTAGAAGCATCCCCGTCTGACTCATCTTGAACTTCTTCAAGTCGCACCGACCTTCCACTCGTTCCTTTGTGAGAAACGCTTTCTCTAGGAAAACACCGATACGAGCGAGAAACACTTTGCCCTCTTCTCGGTTGTAGAAGTAATACCCTAAGGTTTCCCTTGGGCATCCCACAAAAAATGCATTTATCGATTTTGGTGTTAGCTTGTCCGGCTGAAGTCGCTTGATAAATGCATCACAACCCAAAATCTTTAGAAAAGACAAACTGAGATTCTTTCCAGTCCACATCTCATATGGTGTCTTAACTACGGATTTAGACGGTACCCTGTTTAGTGTGAAAGCTGCTGTTTCTAGAGCGTAACACCAAAATGATAATGGGAAATCCAACTGGCTCATCATCGAATGAACCATGTCCAACAAAGTTTGATTGTGCCGTTCGGAGACCCTGTTTCTTTGAGGCGTTCTAGGTGGTGTGAGTTGTGGAACAATTCTGCAACTCTTAAGATGATTTCTAAATTCATGACTCAAATATTCACCTCCACGATCAGATCGCAAGGCCTTTATTTTCTTGCCACGTTGATTCTCTACCTCACCTTGAAACTCTTTGAACTGTTCAAAAGTTTCAGATTTATGCGTCATCAAGTAGGCATAGCCATATCTACTGAAATCATCAGTGAAAGTAATGAAGTAGTGATATCCTCCTCTAGTTGTCGTGCTCATTGGTCCACATACATCAGTATGTATGAGTTCCAACAAGTCTGTCGCTCTCTCGGAAAACCCGTAAAAGGCGTCTTGGTCATCTTTCCAAGTAAACAAGCTTGACATGTCTCGTATGATTCAAAATCAAACGAAGTTAGAAGACCATCACCATGGAGGTTCTTCATGTGGTTTTCACTTATATGCCCCAAACAACAATGCCATAAATAGGTAGGACTCAAATCATTAGGCCGAAGCCTTTTAGCACTAACATTGTAAACAAATGCATCATCAAGATTTAAAATAAATAACCCATTCACAATGGGAGCATCAACCACAAACATAGCATTCATAGGGATTACACAACCATTTTTTGTACTCGCGAATGAATAACCATCCCTCATCAAACATGAAGGTGATAAAATGTTTCGACCCATACTAGGAATGTAATAACAATTATTTAACTCCATAATAAATCCTGACGGAAGGTGAATTTCCATGTCACCGACGAATAATGTAGAAACCCTTGCTTTATTTCCGACGCGAAAGTCCACTTCGCCTTTCTGCACTTCTCTAATCCTTTTTAGCCCCTGCTTCGAATTGCAAATATGAGCAACCGATCTGGTATCAAATACCCAAGAGCTAACATAAGAATCTGCGAGAAAAATGTCCACAACATTTACAACAAGCATACCTGAGTGGGAAGTACTCCAACTTCCACTCTTCTTCAAATAAGCCTAGTACTTGCTGTAGTTTCTCTTCCAGTGGCCATATTCATGACAAAAGAAACACACAGTGTCTCCTGCAGGTCCAGGCTTTTCCTTGGGTGCAGGGTTTGGCTTAGGGATTGTATCCTTAGCCTTGCCCTTGTTCTTTTGCCAATAAGTGCCCTTTTTCTTGAAGCTAGGCTTGTTCTGCACAGCCATCACATGGCTATGCCCTGCATTCTTCTTAATGTCACATTCTGCTATTTTTAGCATCCCACATAACTCATTAAGGACCTTCTCCACCCCATGCATATGGTAGTTCGAAATGAAATGCCCATAGCTAGATGGAAGAGACACCAAAATGAAATCAGTAGCCAACTCTTGGCCTAACGGAAAACCAAGCTTTTCCAAAGTCTGACTGTAACCAACCATTTTGATCACATGGGGACCTACGGCTGCTCCCTCTGCCAGCTTGCATTCCACAAACGACTTAGCAACATTATACCTCTCAGTCCTAGCCTGAGTCTGGAACATATCCTTAAGCGCGACGATCATATCGTACTCTTCCTGATCCTCAAACTACTTTTGAAGATCAGGTTCCATGCATGCAAGCATAAGACAGCTAACCTCAAGAGATTCATCACATGCTTTCTTGTAGGCATTCTTAAGGGTAGCAGTTGCAATATCAGCAGGTTCATCCGGGATTGGGGTATCCAGTACAGTTTCCTCTTTATCAGACATGAGAACAATTCTCAAGTTATGGACCTAGTCCGAAAAGTTTGTTCCATTTAGTTTATCTTTTTCAAGAATCGAACTCAAAGAAAAAGGTGATGAAGTTTTCGATGCCATTGATCTACAACATAAAAAACATGCAAAATACTAAGCCATGTAACCATGAAAGAGTAAAACATATTAAACAATTTAATAGCATATACTCCCACTTAAATCAACATCCCTCTATTGATATTAAGTGATTCAAGATCCACAATTAACAAGTCGACTAGTGAGCTTTAGCATCACTGCTAGAAGACAAGGTAAATCGGTAAGCAACTTTTGCTAATCATATCACATATGGCTCTTGTTGTTGGGTGACATCTCTATGTCAAAACTAGGCGCCCAACCTTTATGCCCCAAGGTCCTTAACAGTTAAGATGACCTTGTTAATCTCACCAACCCTTATGTGTGTAGGTATCCGATACAAACCCATCCAGGCAAGGAAAACCACGACACCCTAATTTCATAAACCCACCAACGATTGTACATGGCATAGGATGGTGCAAGGTTTGGTTGGGAGGGCATGGTTTAACTTAAAATTTGTGAGGAATTGTTCTACTTCTATCATCTAAGCATGCATAGTAGTAAAATGTATAATAATTGCATTCACATAGATGTGATACAGTATGGCCCACTTTATCATGGTGATCTCCATCGCCATAGAACCTGTCCACCATGATGATCTCCATCTTCATGCTCTATGCGAGCCATCCTCCAAGTGATGAGTTCTCCAAGAACTAATACAAGCTATTACTCCTAACAACTAGTAATAAAAATTACATGGTATTGGGATCATCACAAGTTGGCACGCAGGCCATTACAATAATTGACAACACATTTGGCTCCAGCCGTGTAGCCCCACTTACGACACGGAGGTCATGAAAAAATACATACATGAATCACATACATTTTTGGGCCATACTGATCACATACATCCTGCAAAAACAAGTTGTGCATATAATCGCATTCTGCTGGATCATGTTCAATCGCAACACCTAGGAACCTTAACGAGATACAGATGGGGCTATGACTAAGGGGGTCTAGGGGGTCTACCCCTGTGGGGTTTGAAGGGGCAGCGCCCCTGGCGGTATCTCCGGGCATCCGGAAAACTGTGAAAAATGACAGATCGAATCTATACAATTTTCTTTAAGGATTTTGATCCGCAAATCAAATTTACAATAAGCCGACTATTGTTCCGATTCGACCAAACTCCTTTGATCACGGTACATCGATTTAGATCTAGTTCCCAATTCGATCAATCATATTGATCTTCGCGTGATTCAACTGGATTTATGTGTCACTGTCTACCCCGATGGTGGAAACTGATCGATAGGGGTAAGTCATTCGACGACCTTAGAATCACGATCACGGAAGTAAGATCATAGATCAATCTAGAACCACCGCCATACAAACGATCACATCATACATATCAATCTACATATCACCATATGCAAACTTACCTAACCTATGACTTAACACCATCGGCTCTGATACCACTATAGGCTAATGGGTAGGCTACACTAGCGTAAATCAAAATTTTCTACCGCATCAACCATGAATACTGATGTCATAGATCACGGGATTACCACTAGACGCGCAATTGCGGAACTCGATGAAGCACGTCGGGGCAGTGTAGATGTTCTATGTCTCCTCCTTGTCCTCGTCCCACGAGCAGCTCCCCCCTTTGCACGGCTCATCCAAGTGCTACAGTTGCAGCACCTCCGAGGTATCCACACGTCCGGAGTGGAAGGTCACACGGCAGACTGCTAGGTCTGCACGTGCAAGACAGGCGAAAGAGGAGTGGCGGCTGGGTGGAATGCTCAACCCTATTCAGCTCGCCTCACTCTCTCTTATATAGGCATCCCTGGTGGACTTCTACATTAGCAGCCCATTAGCAGCCTAAGCCTGGTCTAATTCGGATCCAATCCTCATTAGGCTTCCAACCCCTAAAGTGTGTGACCCTATAGGTTCATACATGTATAGACATGACACGAGTACACTTACTCTGTCAATAGTTGGTAGCAGCCTCTAGCAAGACGTGTCAACTCCTAAATGCATATAAAGATCATCGGATGAACCATCACAAGTTTGAGTACATGTCTTTCCCTTTTCCCTATGATATTTGGTCTAGATCCAAGATGACCTCTCTTTCTCGATACTGTGATTCGGAATCCCTTTACTAGGTTAACTCTTAACCGTATGTAGCACGACCATGCATTTCTAGATCTGCACTCGAGGGGCCCAGAGATATCTCTCTCAACTAGAGAGGGGCAACTCCCATCTTGATTGACCAATGCCTTGTAGCATGTATCAGGGCAAACCCGAAAGCTACCTTTATAACTACCCAGTTACTGAGTAGTGTTTGATAGCCCCAAATTAAAGTAGGTCGATCCACATCTCAAGTACATGCGACAATCTTAGGTCTAAGGATAAAACGTACACGATGTGTAGAGAAGTTGGGTCAGTCCAACCCCATATTCATAACATGTGTCCACATCATTGATTTGACATCTCCATGTCTATGACTTGCGAAACATAGTCATCAACCAATCGATGTGCTAGTCTAATATTCATGTGTGTCCTGATATGAACTCTAACTAGGGACAACTATTAGATAACCATACAAGTAAAGAGTTTCACAAACAATTCACATAATTGCCAATCAATACAAGTTGCCTGATATATGGATATTCAAGGAACATTATAAAAACTCATGGATACATATGAAATATAATCATCTCTATGATTGCCTCTAGGGCATATTTCCTTCAGTTGCTTCCCTAACCCCTCTACCACTTCCATATACACCACTTGGTCTTGTGAATCATGTCTAGGGACTCCGGAACCAAGGATGACATCTATGAAGAACCCATGATGAGACACCATGAGTACGACTCCACAAGTATAGATGACATGATGGAGCACTACACTAACAATGGCTCCACATGCTTTGAGGACCGAGAGCACTACACCTATGATGACTCCACATGCATGGAAGACATGGAGCACGTCATCACTTATGGCTCCACAAGCATGGAATACTTGGAGCTCTACATCGACAATGGATCCTCATGCATGGAGAACTACACCAACAATGGCTCCACATGCTTGGGTGATATCGAGTACTACAACAACAATGATCCCCAAGCATGGACCACTTTGAGTGATACAACGACGCGCCTCACCAAGCATGGAGGACATGGCAAACTTCACCAACTTCGAGGGCTCTTCAATGAGCTATGAAGAATACCTCCACCGCTTAGAGATAGAAGACTACTACGCCAAGCAAGAGGAGGCACATCATCAAGAAACCATGACCTTCAAGGCCAAGCATACCACACCAAAGGGCACCACCTACTTTGATGATCCACCTCCAAGGCGTCAAGCGCCACCATCTCCAAGGCGACAAGCGCCATCACCTCCAAGCCGTCAAGCACCAACATCTCCAAGTCGCCAAGCACCAACATCTCCAAGGCGTCAAGCGCATCTACCTCCAAGGCATCAAGTGCCACCTACTCCAAGAAAAGTGGCACCCAAACATCATATTCCACACAAGGCACCACAAAGAAAGAACCTTCATCGACATACATCCTCTCATGATCATCGCCAACATCAAGAGGATACAAGACATCGTTCAAGGCATATTTGCCCTGAAGACAGAGAATACATGTTGATCACCATCCATAATGCTCAACCAAGCTCAAGAAGGCACCACCATCAAAAGAAGAGTGCCAAGGAAAAGGATCATAATCACGAGCATCATTTGGATGACCAAGTGCTTCACCAACATAAACCTTCGACAAGGCACGCCAATGACCTCCATCGAAACCATCATCATAAGGCACTTTCAACTACTAGTGCCACCACCAAAATGGCACCAAGAGCAAGCCTTCTTCCATGCCATCAAGCTTCAACGCCAAAAATTTAAGTTCAAGATGAAGCATCCAACTACAAGAGCTCAAATGCAACTTCTTATCTAAGCACTCCAAGAATGTCATTCAAGAAATAGATGGATCTCTACTTTGCCAAGTTGGACGAGGCCGTAAAAAATATGACCACCCAAGAGATAGAAGAAAACAAGTTGCTTTGCCAATAATTGGATGCAAGGGCGAAGATGGCGTCAAGGACCAATACTTCCAATTTGAGTGCCACCACCACAATGGCACCCAATGTACAAGACCACGACAAGGTCGAGAATGGTGAGCATGGGATTTTCCCTTCACCAAAGGAGGTGCATGGAGTTGAGCACATCGAGACTATCCCTATATGCTTGAGTGATGATGTGGTACCAATTCCATGTGAGTATGAGATCCACTTAGCCCACTTGAGTGAGAACAAGAGTGAGATTAGTGACTCCACCTTACGTGAGATTGAGTGCTTCCACTTGGAGGGCATGAGTGAGACACCGAGTGAGTTGATAGTGGTAGTGATAGGTCTTGTGAGTCCATTTTGATTTCTAACAACTTACCCTCTACTCTAGTGTGTTTTCTCATGATGTGCTAGGTTCCATGGATCAAGAAGAGACAAGCCTCCAACTTATGATGCCTCAAATGGAGAAGATGTACATGGTGCTTGAAGATGATGCTACGCCATGGCTACATCCAGAAGAAAAAGTCGCCCACATGGAGGCCACTACTACTACAACACCCACATCATATGAGAGGTCTGAATAAGGTAAAAATAAGGGTGTTGGTGATGCCATGATCCCACTAGTGGACATGATGATTTGTGATGATTGGCATGCTATGGATGATGTTTGTGATATCACATATGATTCATTCATGTTTCCATGCGATACTTTGCCTTTGCATAATGTTGAGCATGTGAACTTATTTGATTGTGATGATGTTACCATAGACATTCCATGCTATAAACATTTCATCTTTCCCATTGTTGCTTGCAATATGTTGAACAATTGCTCTTTCTAATGTTTTGCTTGCAATGATGTTAAGAATGATGCTCGTGTTGCGACATACTTGATGAATAATTTCTCTTTCCATATGTTTGTTGGCAACCATGCTATTGCTTCGGACATGCCTTTTGTCATGATAGTTCTTCAATTTCTCCCATTGCTTGCAATAAGCTGAATAATTTCTCTTTCACTTGTTTTGCTTACAACAATAATTCACATATGGTTTCTATTGAGATGGCCCCCATAGCCTTCTCAAATTTTGGAGATTTTGATGATTGCCATGATAAGCACGTTCCCTACTTGCATACTCACAATGCATCTATTTCACACTTGATTGACATTAATGGTGATGTGCAGAAGAAGAGATACATCATGATGGATGATGTGTTTCTATACCATGCACACACGTTCTTCCTTTTGTGTTTGATGTGTGTAGGTACCCGCACAATCATGTCAACCTAGGTTGAGCACGAGTTGACAAAAAGAGCTCTAGAGAGCATCCACCAAGTGAGTTCAAGATCGAACCCAGCTCTGATACCTTTTGCATGCTTTGCATCCTTCATGTTGAAAAATTGCTCTTTCTTATGGTTTGATTGCAAGCATGTGGATGGTATTCTTTCACCTTGTGACAATCATGTTTTTTTGCTATTGGATATTGATGCTTTGCGTGTTGCAACAAAAATGTTGAACAATTTCTCTTTCCGATGTTTTGTGTGCAACCATAATGCCATTTTGTGCATGTATTGTCACGAGAGCTCCCGAGTACCTCGTATAGTTGTTGCAACAAACATAAGGACCACTTGCTCTTTCATTTGGTTTGTTTGCAAACACATTGCTTTTGATTCTGCTTGTGATACTACAATAAGCATGATCTTTGCTTTTGATGATTTGTGTGTGACATCCAACATGTCGAACAATTTCTCTTTCCAATGGTTGGTCTGCACACATAATGATGTTGTTTTGGACATTATTCTGCATGTGTTTTTGCCGAATTCTCCTAGTCTTGCATCAAAGATGTTGATCAATATCTTAGTAAATTGCTTTGAGTGCCACACTAAGATGTTTTATGGATTTTTCGAGTTCCCACATTTGGATGATGTTCAAACGATTTCCATGCAGCTTGACCTTGCATATGCATCCCGTTTGCTATACATAAGTTATGCTAATTGTGTTGTGAAAAAGAATGGACATGCCACAAATGACATGCTCCTCCATCACACATAAACATATGTTGCTTGTTCTTTGTTGTGTGAAGGTACAATTGCTTCCACGTCAACCTCTATGGACCATAAGTTGACATGATGAAACGAACAGAGTTACCTAGGGCTGCCCTTCAATGAGTTATCTCTACATCATGAGGTGACTTCCTTCTACTTGAGGACTCATGTTATAACCTTCATGAATTTGCTACGCTTTGACTGTTGCTTCGCTTTTGTGGTGAGCTTTGTAGGCTTCATGGAGAGTGAAGGAACATTGAAGTGTTGTCAATTCAATCTTCTCGAGGACGATTATATTGTGAACCCTGATACAGTGCAAACGTATCTATAATTTTTGATGTTTCATGCTTGGTTTTTATCTACTTTCTTATGTTTTGTCCACACTTTAGAGTAATTTTTATACACTTTCTTGGAATAACCTATTAACAAGATGCCACAGTGCCAGCTGCCTGTTTTCTGCTGTTTTTGGTTCCAGGAAAGTCAGAAAATGAATATTCTCGGAATTGGACGGGACAAAAGCCAAAGTCAATATTTCACCGAGGGGGAGAGAGCCACACTACCTGGGTCACAGGCTGGCCTGGCCCACGCCAGGGGGTAGTGTGGCCGCCTAGGGTACCCCCTCGGTCTCCCCTTTCGCCTATAAGATGCCTCCGATACAGAAACCCTAAGTATCCGATCAAAATTCCAAGAAAGAGTTTGTAGCTGCCGTCATCTCCATCCCTAGATCGGGAGGGATCTGAAGCTCTTCCCGGCACCCTGCCGGAGGGGAGAATTCACCCTGGAGGCCTTCTTCATCACCATGCAAGCCTCCGGTGTGATGCGTGAGTAGTTCATCCTTGGACTACGGGTCCATGTAGTAGCTAGATGGTTGGTTCTTCTCCTTTGTGCTACCATGTTTAGATCTTGTGAGCTCCGTTCATGATCAATATCATCTATTTCTAATCCTACATGTTGTGTTTGCGGGGATCCGATGGATATTAAGATGCTATTTCATATTTCATATTGATTCTATCATGTCTTTGTTATTTGTGATCTTGCATGCTCTCTGTTGTTAGTAGATATCTTGGCCGAGTAGATGCTAGCAACTCCAAGAGGGAGTATTTATGCTCGACAGTGGGTTCATCCCTCTAGTAATCTGGGGAAGTGATATAAATCTCTAAGGTACTAGATGTGTTGTTGCTACTAGGGAGAAAACAGCAATCCTTTATTCATAGAACAATCGTATTGTTTACTTTGCACGCAATGTGTAATGCAATTATCTGTTGCTTGCAACTTAATACTGGAGGGGGTTCGGATTGATAACCTGAAGGTGGATTATTAGTCATAGATGAAGTTGGATTACGGTCTATGTATAATGTTGTAATGCCCAATCAAATCTCATAGGAGTCAAGATGATTAGTATATGCATGTATGCTTTCTCGATGTTTGTCAATTTCCCCGCTGTGATTTGTTCACCCAGCATGCCATCTATCTTAAGGAGAACCACCACTAGTGAACTATGGACCCCGCCCTTTCTTTTACCATCAATCTACAACTGTTTACTTTCTGCAAGCTTTTACTTTCTTCCACACAATACGGTTAATCCTTTGTTTTCAGCAAAACCGTTGAGATTGACAACCTCACTGTAAGTTGGGGCAAAGTTTTGTGGCTGTGTTGTGCAGGATACCAAGTTGGAAACAACACCTTGGAGGTGTTTCCTTGCTCCTACTGGTTCGATAACCTTGGTTTCATAACTGAGGGAAAACTTGCTGCTGTGCTCATCATACCTTCCTATTGGGGTTCCCCAATGAGCTCAACGTGTTGAGCCAATAATCAAGCTTTTTCTGGCGCTGTTGCCGGGGAGTCAAGGACATCTTCACAAGGGGAGTCCCTCATAACCAATCTCTTTACTTTGTTATTTGTGTTTTGCTTAGTTTATTTCTACTTTGTTTGCTTGTTTCTTTATCAAAAACACAAAAAATTAGTTGTACTAGTTTGATTTCTTTATTAAAAACACACAAAAATGAGTACTCTTGAAAACACTAAGTTGTGTGACTTCACTAGCACCAACAACAATGATTTCATGTGCACACCTATTGCTCCACCTGTTCCTGAAGCTACTTTGTTTTAAATTAAACTTGCTTTACTCAATCTTGTTATGAGAGAACAATTTTCTGGTATTGGT
Source organism: Avena insularis (assembly GCA_023614405.1). Taxonomy (NCBI): domain Eukaryota; kingdom Viridiplantae; phylum Streptophyta; class Magnoliopsida; order Poales; family Poaceae; genus Avena; species Avena insularis. The sequence goes on along the minus strand of CM042696.1, from coordinate 457,636,559 downwards.
ACTAAAGATGCTGCTGCTCATCTAAATAACTTTGTTGAACTTTGTGAGATGCAAAAGCATAGGGATATAGATGGAGATATTATTAATCTTAAATTGTTTCCTTTCTGTTTGAGAGGAAAAGCTAAAGAATGGTTGCAATCCCTAACTAGAAATAGTATTGATTCTTGGACTAAATGCAAAGATGCTTTCATTAGAAAATACTATCCTCCTGCTAAGATTATATCTATGAGAAGTGAAATAATGAAGTTTAAACAATCTAATAATGAACATGTTTCTCAAGCTTGGGAAAGAATGAAATCTTTGGTAAAGAATTGTCCCACTCATGGACTAACTGCTTGGATGATTATCCAAACCTTTTATGCATGATTGAACTATTCTTCAAGAAATCTACTAGATTCTGCTGCTGGAGGTACCTTTATGACCATTACTTTGGGTGCTGCAACAAAGCTTCTGGATAATTTGATGGTTAACTATTCTGAATGGCACACTAAGAGAGCTCCACAAGGTAAGGAGGTAAATTTTGTTGAAGAAACCTCCTCCTTGAGTGATAAAATTGATGTTATTATGTTTATGCTTGTTAGTGGGAAAGCTCATATTGATCCAAATCATGTTCCCTTAGCCTCTTTGGTTGCTCAAGAGCAAGCTGATGTGAACTTTATAAGAAATAACAATTTTGGTAACAATGCTTATGGTAATAACAATTATAGGCCCTATCCTCCTAATAATGCTTATGGTTATCATGGAAAACCTGGAATACCTAGTGAAGGAAGAATTTTAGAAGTTGAAAGAGCCACTAAAAACTTCATGCAAATGCAATATGAGCAAAATAAGTTATTTACTAAAACCATGGAGGAACAATCTACTATTTTGAAAAATATTAGTCATCAACTTGAGAGTTTAAATAGGGAAATTCCTAGTTTGCAATTGAAACTTTCTAATGCTGAAAGAAATATATCATCTTTGTCTGAAGCACAATCCTGTTAGATTAATAAAATGGCTGCTAAACCTGAAACTATTGATAATCCCTTTGCTTCTACTGATGACATACAAGTTAGAATTGATGAGAATGTTAGACTATTAGCTGAATTACATGCTAAGTGGGAAAGAGAAGATGAAATTGCTAGAAATATTAGTGTTTCTACTATCACTACCACTAGTGTTGAAGCTAGTAATAGCTCTACTACTTTAGATGATAATTATGATTTTTATCTTGATGGTTGCAATATCTCTGAAGTAATTAAGTTCCTACAAAAGCTTGCTAAAAGTCCTAATGCTAGTGCTATGAATATGACCTTTACAAAACACATTACTGATGCTCTCATAAAAATTAAAGAAGAAAAGATGAAACATAAAGCTTGTATTCCTATGAAACTAGAAGATGTTTGGGAACCCATCATTAATAAAAGTGAATGATTTTGATTTCAAAGATTTATGTGATCTTGATAGTACTGTTTCTATTATGCCTAGAAGGATTTCTGATATGCTTGATTTGCCACCATTGGAAGATTGTTATTTAAATGTCCCAGTGATGATAATGCTAAAAAGAAACTCATGGGCAGTATTAATGATGTTCTTATTATGGTTAACAATGCCTATGTCCCCCTTGATTTCTATGTTTTGGATGTAAATACAATGCTTCTCGTCCTATTATTTTGGGAAGGCCTTTTCTTAGAACTGTTAGTGCCATTATTGATATGAAAGAAGGCACCATTAAATATCAACTCCCACTCAAGAAAGGTATAGAACACTTCCCTAAGAAGAGAGAGAAGATTCCTTTTGCCTCTCCTATGAAAACAAAATTTGCTCTTAATGCTTCTTCATATGAGAGCACTTGATTCTTTTTCTTGCTTCTTATGCCTAACTTAAAGGCGTTAAAGAAAAGTACTTATTGGGAGATAACCCAAAAGTTTTAGATCAGTCTTGGAAGTTATTACTTCAGTAATAACCGCTCCATATCCTTTTTATTTGCTTTCTGTGCCAAGAGTAACCTCTAATGAGAGAGAAGTAATGCTTGGGAAAGTTGCTGTCCCGAAATAGATTTTTGTGCTTCACCGTAAAAATTCGTGTAAAATCTCTGTACGTCGATTTGAGGCATCAATTTTCCTGCTTCTGCCCCAGGTTGTTATCTAACTTTAGTTAGTTCAACACTATTCGCTTTGAGCAACAGAAGGTCTTTGAAAAAATTGGTTTTTACCTGCTGGTCTGTTTTGACAGATTTCTACCGTTATTTGCATTTGCTTCTTGTTGATTCCTTTTTCAGTTCTCTTTGGGGAATTGAGCTTTTCAAGGGAAGTGCTTCAGTAGCTTGTGTTTTAATGGAAGTTTTATTGGTGTTGAAACTGAACCCAAAGACTTATTATTTTGAGTGCACTAATGTTGCTAATAAAGACTATGTGAAGTTTTATATGAAGGAAAAATTTCAGGTGTATGGAGAGAATGATGTAATGAGATGAAGAATGGACTAAAGCTCAATCTTGGGGATGCCACACGTGTCACCCCAAGAAATATCCAATAAGTACAAGCGTCAAAGCTTAGGGATGCCCAAGGCATCCCCTTCTTCATCAATAAAAATCCCAGGTTTCTTCCAAACACTTAATTTTTATTGTTTCATGCACAGTTGTGTTGTTCTTGGAGCGTCTTTGTTTTCGTTTTTGGTTTTCGTTTGCTTGGTTTTCTTAGTTTGCTTGAATAAATTGGTTGGACCCCCTCATTCATACATTAGTTTTCAAATATTTGGTTTGGAATGGAAAAGAGTAGGAAAGTTCATGCTTAAGTGGTAAAGAGAGCTTGTTTTTGACTATGGCCCATGCTTTGTCATGTCATCCTTAGTATTGTTTTGGCTTTATGCTTAGTGATCTTTGCTGTAGCATGACATGTTATAAACAATTGAGATTGCTTAATGTGCCTTGGAAGAATCATGCGTTGTTTTAGCATATTAAAGCATAGTATTGTGGTATTCTCCTTTGATGCTTTATTTGGGTTGACTTGGCGCATGCTCACACCATGTTATGACTATCCCAAGTCACCATAGCCATTATGATCCTTTAGTTTTCGACTTGTAATATCACTTTATGCTTTAATTAATGATGTTTTTTGCTTTGCATGATTATGGCCATTATTGCTCTCTTAGTTGGTTGCTCCTAGTCTTTTGCTAGCCTCCATAACCAAGTATGAGTTCCACTCATGCATCCAACTCCTAAAACCATGTTATTCCAAAGAGTCCACCATACCTACCTATTAGCAATTGCTATTCCAAGTATATTCATGTTGTTATCTACCTTCCGAATTAAACTTGTTATGAGAAAACTAGTGATTAAAGCTCTCATGAACTTGATGGCACACTTTACTTTTCTTGCCCTTAATAAACTTGAACCATTGTGTCGTCTATGTTGTATATGCTTAAACTTATATGTTGGGGATTAGCAGAACCATGCTGTCATGGGGAATGCTTTCAACATTGCACTTGTACTTTGTACCTAGTTGATATCATGCTCTTTTGTCTATGGATGTCGTCGGTGTGAAATGAAAGGGGAGCTTGTAAGTCCACGGAGTTATGTATGTGTGTTAGAGAAACGCCTGGGCCGCCGGTCTAATCCATGCCTAATCATGGTGGAAACGTGCAGTGTAACCATAATGAGCAATCTATGACGCATTCTTCTTATAAAAAAATAGATTGATATTGAGAAAAAGAGAAAAAGAAAAAAAAGAGATATGAGAAAAGAGGAAAGAGAGAAAAGAGCACCATTTTCCCATGGTAAATAAGAAGATTGTTGAGATGCTCGTTGTCTGCTTGCCTTGTCATTTTGATATGGGGATTCTTCCATATCATCGGGCAAGGGGTACCCCGTTGGCGGTTCTCTATGATACACATGTACTTACTATGACAAGAACTTACCAGTAACTAAACTTGAGTAGCATGAGGAGCGGCCCTCGTATTCAAGGGACATGGAATTTCCAACTTATACTTTGTCAAGCATATACTCCATAGTTTGTTCACTTTAAACTTAATCACTTCAATATGCTTATGATAGGGGCAATGAGAGCTGAAAGCTAATACGTACCATAATTTTTGGAAGCTCTTTATGAAACTTGAATCCCTGCTTCCTTCTATGAAGGCCTTTCTTTTACTTTTATGTTGAGTCCCCATCTTTTATCTTTATGCACATATTGAGAGAGCATAGTGTCCATTCTTAGTTCTATGTGCATTGTCCCAAGACTTGTTGATTGATGCATGACTTTGATATTTCTTGTTCTTAAACTATTTTTATCTAGTCACCCTTATAAACTTTGAACGTGTCCTATGCATTTATGTTTGATACTCCATGAGGGACAAGATGAATGCGATCATGCTATGTTTTCTTTATGTGAAACAAACAAATGTCTTGCAAAGCATTGTTATTCATGAATCTTTTGTTTGTGCCTTTTCATGTTACAACATAGTTGCTATGTCTTATTGTTAGAACTCTATCTTTCATGCTATGTTAAAGTACTATGATCCCAGCTATAAATGTTTTACAAATACTTTGATCAAGTTTATGATGGTGCATGTCACCTCAAAAATTATTCTTTTTTTATCACTTACCTACTCGAGGACGAGCAGGAGTTAAGCTTGGGGATGTTGATACGTTGCAAACATATCTATAATTTTTGATGTTCCATGCTTGGTTTTTATCTACTTTCTTATGTTTTGTCCACACTTTGGAGTACTTTTTATACACTTTATTGGACTAACCTATTAACAAGATGCCATAATGCCAGCTGCCTGTTTTCTGCTGTTTTTGGTTCTAGGAAAGTCAGAAAATGAATATTCTCGGAACTGGATGGGACAAAAGCCAAAGTCAGTATTTCAATGATGGGGACACGGAGCCAGAATACGAGATGGAGAGGGGCCAGGGGCCGCCCACACAAGCTGGCCGTGCACCCAGGCCTGGCCCGCGCTAGAGGGTGGTGTGGCCGCCTAGGGAGCCCCTCGGCCTCCCCTTTCGCCTATAAGATGCCTCCGATACAGAAACCCTAAGTACCCAATCAAAATTCCATGAAAGAGTCTATAGCCGCCGTCATCTCCATCCCTAGATCGGGAGGGATCTGAAGCTCTTCCCGGCACCCTACTTGAGGGGAGAATTCACCCTGGAGGCCTTCTTCATCACCATGCAAGCCTCTGGTGTGATGCGTGAGTAGTTCATCCTTGGACTATGGGTCCATGTAGTAGCTAGATGGTTGGTTCTTCTCCTTTGTGCTACCATGTTTAGATCTTGTGAGCTCCGTTCATGATCAAGATCATCTATTTGTAATCATACATGTTGTGTTTGCAGGGATCCGATGGATATTGAGATGCTATTTCAGATTGATTATTGATTCTATCATGTCTTTGTTATTTGTGATCTTGCATGCTCTCCGTTGTTAGTAGTTATCTTGGTCGAGTAGATGCTAGCAACTCCAAGAGGGAGTATTTATGCTCGATAGTGGGTTCATGCCTCTAGTAATCTGGGGAAGTGACAGAAATCTCTAAGGTAGTAGATGTGCTATTGCTACTAGGGAGAAAACAACAATCCTTTGTTCATAGAACAATCATATTGTTTACTTTAGACGCAATGCATAATACAATTATCTGTTGCTTGCAACTTAATACTGGAGGGGGTTCGGATTGATAACCTGAAGGTGGATTATTAGTCATAGATGAAGTTGGATTACGGTCTATGTATAATGTTGTAATGCCCAATCAAATCTCATAGGAGTCAAGATGATTAGTATATGCATGTATGCTTTCTCGATGTTTGTCAATTGCCCCGCTATAATTTGTTCACCCAACGTGTCATCTATCTTAAGGAGAACCACCACTAGTGAACTATGGACCCCGATCCTTTCTTTTACCATCAATCTACAACTGTTTACTGTTTTCTGTTTACTTTCTACAAGCTTTTACTTTCTTCCACACAATACGTTTAATCCTTTGTTTCCAGCAAAACCGGTGAGATTGACAACCTCACTGTAAGTTGGGGGCAAAGTTCTGTGGTTGTGTTGTGCAGGATTCCAAGTTGGAAACAACACCTTGGAGGTGTTTCCTTGCTCCTACTGGTTCGATAACCTTGGTTTCATAACTGAGGGAAAACTTACTGTTGTGCTCATCATACCTTCCTCTTGGGGTTCCCCAATGAGCTCGACGTGTTGAGCCAATAATCAAACCCCAGGATCAAGAAGGTCTCTCGACATCTTCTACTTTGTGATGAGCGTGTAGAGTCGAGACAACTCTTTTTAAAGGGGGGAGATGATGTAACCCGACCTTTGGTCGTTACCACATCATGATCTCCAACTTATGCCAAGTCATCCTGGACTCCAAAGGTGAATCTGTTCCTCGATGCGAACCCACTTCCTACCCTCTTGAATGGTATACTACTTCATACTCCGTCCCATTATCATGATAGGTTCACACCGACAAGTACGGAGGCAAGGGAAGAAGCCCGGAGCACCAAGACCAGCAAGATGGAGGCTTGGAAGAGAAGATGGAAGAAGTAGCAGCTAAAGCCCTGGAGTCTCCGGCCTCCAACCCCAGAGTATCCAGCTAGGACTCCGGCCAAGACTCCGGACTTGACCTAGGAGCGTTCAGTACACCCCTCCAGAGACAAGCCCGGAGAGCGACATCCACCGCAGAATCTCCGACCCTTTGACAACAGAGTGTCCGGCCCTTCGCACCGGAGTCTCCGCCCTAGGACTCCGGCCTGGACTCCAGCCGCCTGCCTGGAAGTCTCTGCATGCCACCCCAGAGTCTACCCTGGAGAGATCCATTAACCTTGGAGTCTCCGGCCTCCCCCGGAGTCTCCGGCCCCTGCACCCCGGAGTCTCCGGTCTAAGTGGAATGGGCCTGCGTGCCTTGAGTTGGGCCTCAGGCCCATGTACCCCTCTTATCCCTAGAAACCCTAGTTTTATGCCCAAACTACCCCTTGTTATGTGGTTGGCCTATATATAGTGCCCCCACAACCTCATGTAACCCTAGGCATAGATGATAGATTAAATACACCCCCTTTGTGGAATCTCTAGTTTTGCATCATCCCCTTAGTAAAGGGGACCGACTATCGTCACCACCTCGTTGGAGTTTGCATCGCGCCTCCCTCATTGTACAAGGCATTACATCGGTGTCCCTTTGCCAAGTTGTCAAGACCCTCTCCAAGGTGTTCTTCCCTCTACGCTTGGGATTGACGGGAGCACATTGACCGATCTTTCCTTGCGAGGATTCTATCGGACCGGTGGCCACCGGCGGGAGCAATCGGCCTTGTATCGTGTGAGTTTTGTGTGTGTTCGTCGTGTTCTTCGTGAGGTGTGCATTCGCTTCCATTACCTTCTCCCTTTCCCCTCATTTTCCCATCGATTTGACCACGAGATCCGTGAAGACCGGGCCACCCACGGGGTTACCCCTCAATAGTCATACCCATATCAGTGGCAGAAAATAAAAAATTCCTACTACAAGAATGCACCAACCCAACATCTATATATGGAGAAGTACAGTAATGGGTAGAATACAATATTCATACTGTTGAAGACCGCTCACAGGATTACGTTCCCGCACAAACGTTGCTGATGGAGCCAATATTAGAAGACCTCGAGGTCTAGAAGGCTTCAAGCATACAACACCACTAGTGGTAGTGCCTCGTCTAGTTTTACATGCGTGCGGTGTAAAAGATGTCTCCCAGGCCCCGGTCTAGCAAGGCAGCAGAAGAAGAATATCCTGACCAATTCTAGCAGCACAACGACGTGTGCTGGGTGGAGAACTCTCTACCTCATAGCATGTTCCTAACTTTGGGAACACGTAGAGAGGGAGAGAGAGAAATGGCTAATGGCAATTGGTGTGTTGAATTGGGGCGGAGGGAACCCCTATATATAGAAGAAAACTAGACACTCCCACCCTCCAAGTCCAGGGGTGGTACTAAAATTGAAGATGTGGGAGTAGGAGGCCGACCGGTGGTGGGAATGGGCCCTACCTCGTGCCCAAGCCCACCTAGGGGTGGCCGGCGGGGTGGGAGCCCTCCTACCCTTGGCCGCATGGCCCTAGGCCCTTTGACCCTTCCCACTTTAGCCCTCTTCCCTCCTAGGGAAGGCCCATGTGGGGAGTTTTCCTTGTTTTTTATAATTAATATTAATTCATAATTAAATATTAAATACAGATTATTTAATTCCCTTTATTCAAAACTACTTTTGAATTGATTCTGAACACTTTTGTTTCTCTCCGGAACATTTCCGGTTCTCTCTTCCTATTTCTCTATCGGTAGTAGATTAACCAGCAGCGTCGATTACCCTTAAGTGTGACACCCTTACGGTTCGGGAATGTTCTGGTATGAAGGGGACATCTCCCTAATCATTGATGACCAACGGTGTCTAGAAACACATGTAGATCCCTTCACATTCCATGAATATGGTTGTTCTCTTGAACCTTCTAAATGTCAAGTCTTATTCCCTTTGAGAAACGATACCTGGTTTATCAAAGTCCTGATCTCATGTTTCCATATATAGTTTTATCTTGTTACCGACAAACACGTATACTCATTCCCATGGTATCATATCCCTGTGAATTAGTCACATGCTTGCAAGATCATTGATGTGACCTCACCGAGTGGGCCTACAGTATCTATCTGTCACTCGGATAGGAAAATCCCGATCTGGATCATATGCCTCAACCATTCCTCTGGAATACCTAAAACACACCTTTATGGCCATCCAGTTATGACATGACGGTGATGTGATCAAAGCAGTCATGCGAGATAGTGATTAAACATGATCTCATGGTTGAAGGATTAAGTCACTACACTTTGCTAGATATCACAACATTAAACATTGTGACTAGATCACATTGCAATTCTACGACCGAGTGTGTCCATCACTTAGCAAGTGATCTCGTTGTTAGTTGACTAGTTTGCGTCTAGTCCATGATTGGGAAACCTCTATCATCATCTTCCCAACGAACTAGTACTATAGGATACTAGGGACCTAGTTGTTTATATACCACACCTATATTAATGTTTCCACTTAATACAATTATAGCATGTTTCAAAACTATTATGAATATTAGAGATATAACAATAAAACACTTTATTTATTGGTCTCTTGGGAACATCTCCTTCAGTCTCCCACTTGCACTAGAGTACAAATACACTAGTTTACGACAGGCAATAATCTAACACCAATAGCATTTGGTGTTGATCATGCTTTGCTTGTGGGAGAGGCTTAATGTATGGATCAGATATATCCACATCAGTATGTACTTTACGAACACTAATGTTTCCCTGAGCAACGTAATCTCTTATTACATGGTCACATCGGAGTATGTTCTTAGCCGTGGAGTGGAACCTCTGGTCCTTCGACTTCGCAATTCCCCCATGTTGTCTTAGTAGATGCACACAGGTTCTTGCGCGCTTGGGAACACTGCAAGCTCAGTGATGAATTTCTTCATTCAAATAGCTTCATTTGCTACTTCACCTGTAGCCATGTACTCCAACTCCATTGTAGATTGAGCCATCGAGCCTTGCTTCCCTCTCCTCCAGCTCACTGCGCCACCATTAACCATGAACATGCACTATGTTTGAGACTTTGAGTCATCTAGATCAGTGCTGAAACTTAGATCCACGTAACCCGTTATGGAAAGTTCTTCTTCACGTCCTCCAAAGACTAAAAGCATATCCTTAGTTCTTCTCAAGTACTTGAGGATATTCTTAACTTCATTCCAATGAACTGACCCAGGGTTGCTTTGGAAGCAACTCATCAAGCTAAGAGCCAAGGCTACATCTGGTCTAGTGCTCAGTATGGCATAAATGATGGAGCCAATGGCCGAGGCATAGGGAATGACTTTCATTGATTCCTTGTCATGCTCTATTTCTAGGCATTGAGTCACACTCAACTTGTTATCTTTTATGATCGGCAAAGAACCTTTCTTTGATAGAACCATTCTGAAACGCTTTATAATCTTTTCTAGGTAAGTGCTCTTACCAAGAGCCAGCAGACGCTTTGATCTATCCCTATAGGTCTTAATGCCTAAAATGTAGGCAGCTTCACCCATGTCCTTCATAGAGAATTTACTATTTAAATACTCCTTCATGCTATTTAGAAGATTCACGTCATTCCCTATCAACAATATGTCATCCACAGATAGTACTAGGAATGCCACTGACTTCTCATTCACTTTCTTATAGACGCAAGCTTCTTCTTTGTTTTGGACAAATCCAAAACCTTTGATGACTTCATCAAATCGAACATTCCAGCTCCGATATGCTTGCTTCAGTCCATAAATGGACCTCTGAAGCTTGCATACTTTACCAGCATCCCCTGGACTGACAAAACCCTCCGGTTGCATCATATGCAACTCTTCCTCAATGTTGCCATTCAAGAAGGCGGTTTTCATGTCCATCTGCCATATTTCGTAGTCGAAATACGTAGCAACTGCTAGTAGAATCCGAATAGATTTCAGCTTCACTATGGTGGAGCATGTCTCATCATAGTCAATTCCTTGATTTTTTCAGAAACCTTCTGCGACAAGTCGAGCTTTGTAGATAGTGACATTTTTGTTAGCGTCTGTCTTTTTCTTAAAGATCTAGTTATTCTCTATGGCCTTTCGGCCTTCAGGAATATCAACCATAGTCCATACCTGGTTTTCATACATGGACTTCATTTCGGATTCTATGGCTATCCATCATTTTTTGGGTTCAGGGCCTTTCATTTCTTCCATGTAGGTTGCAGATTCCTCATGTTCCACAGTCATGACCATGTTCACAAGCTAACTATACACTTCAGGGGTAAAATGTGGCCCAACATGAGCCCCGGCCAGGGCAGCAGCCCGGGTGGGCCAACCCGACTGCGAGGCCCACAGGAGACAGCGGCGGTGGCCAGATCCCCACCTTGCACCCGGGTGGGCCGGCCTAGTGCACACAGGCGGCCCGCCGAGCCTTGCACGGCAGCGGCCATCGGCTGCAACTGGGTGGGATAGCCACCCGTGAGGCCCAATGGCGTGGCAACTGGCAGTGCCCTCTTGACGCTTTACCGAGTGGGCTAACCAGGCCCACCAACATAGCAGGGTCTGTTGCCTTTTCTTTCTGTGGCTTCCTCTCGGGTCAATTTCCTCCGGGATTTTAGCCTAATGAGAAATTCGCCTTATAAATCTTAATTTAAATATTTATTTAGAACAAATTAATTCACAATAAACATATAATAAATATATATTATAAATTGCCATTTACCCAAAACACCTTCTCGTCTTTTTCTTTCATTCTTTCTCCGAACAACTTCGGATATCTCCACGCAAAAATTCCGGCTTTCTCTTTCTCTACTGTGATTCCAATCTATAGATGATCTCTCTCATTGTTCCCTTAAATGTAACCCCTCATGGCTCGGGAATGGCACATACATGATCTCTATTAATGATCAATAGATGGACTGGGATGGCCAAAATGACCCATGTGCATTCCACGATGACGATGTCGTATGAACTGTAAAAGGTTGAGTCCAATTCCCTTTGTTTCTATGATATGACTTGTCCGAGATTCAATCATTGGTATCACATACCTTTTTCAATATCGTTAGCGACAAGTTCTATTTCACTTGTTACCGCGATATTACATCCTCATGATGTAGTCACATGTTGCAACATTTATGGATGTAATCTCACTAGGGCGGACGTATGTATCTTACCCGTCACATGGGTGAACAAATCCCTCTCTTGAGTCACATGTCATCTACTATTTCTTTGAAATACCCAACATAAACCTTTATGATCACCGCGTTACCAAGTGACGTTTGATGTAGTTAAAGCAGCCTCGAGAAATAGTGAGTAATATGATCTCACGGTCTAAGGAGAAGGAGACTACGTTTCTAGCTATTGAAACAATGAACTCTGTGACTTGATCGTGTCGCAATCTTTGAGGAATGTCCATCACATCATTCACCAACGATATGACCTTGTTGTCAATTGGCATAAATGCCCCATGATCAAGAAACCTTGATCATCGCTTGACCAACGAACTAGTATGAACAGAGGCTACTAGGGACTTGGTTTGTTTCATACCACATATGTACCAATGTTTCCACTTGATATAGTTAAAGCAAAATATGAAACTATTATGAACTAATTGAGATATGACAATAAAAACCTATTTATTATCTGCCTCTAGGGCGTATCTCCTTTAGTCTCCCACTAATGTCTTCCTAATTTTGACATTCATACAATTATCTTATAGGATTGAAATATTCGTTTGGTGATAAAGTGAGACTTTGTTTCTAGTGTTTACAATGACGATCACTTTCACTATTGTCACGTAAACTTTGAAACAGAGTTCGCATCCTTTGTGTGTACATATAGTAGTTATGGCAATAGAGCAAGGTTGGTTTCCAGGAGCCAGCAGTGATGTTAAATCAGCCACAACAAGCTTTCTCATGGGCACTGTGCCCTGGGACACACCCTCTGCATAAAGATGAACTAGTCCCACCACAACAATATACATCACGTCAGATGGAGCTCTTATACTTCTATATCCATGTAGATCCTAGTGCATTAAATGCAACTATGCGCCTTACTTTGATTCTTGCCATTTAAGGACAAACTTAATTCCAGTTCACTTATTAACTTAGGAATCATTTCAAGACATGTTATTACAATTAACAGATTGTTCTTTCAAGGCATACACACCTCTTTATTTCCTTTAACCATAGTTGTAATACTAAGACTGACTCAATGCTTCATACAAGTAAGAACTTCTTTCTTACCTTGTTCCATTCTGAACTATTTCAAAATCTTGTCCAGGATATTCTGAACATCTTCAGAATCAAGTCCAGAAGCATTCAATTATGATGTTTATTAAAATTACCAATCTATCTCGATAGATCTCATTGTTTAATAACTTGTTCAACTTCATCCATATTTACTAACTTAAATGTTATCAACACCAATCACATCATTCACATATGTTGTCCACATATTTCAGAATGATTTCACGCTCCCACTCAAATATGGCATCCATATATGAGATCCAGGGATTTCACTTAGCTCCCACTCAAAATATGGCAGCTACATATTATGATTTAGCCAAGATACTTGGCTCCCACTTAAATGTAGGTCTTCTTGATAATCTTGGACATTCCAAAATTCTTTGATCACCATCAAATCGAGAATTCCAATTACGAGATTTCAATATCCATATATTGCTAGTGTAAATCCAATAAACTTAAGCATCGCTACATTTATAGTCAACTCCTTGAATTTGTCCAAACATACTTTGTGACAAATCGAGCTTTATGTCCTTCATTAAGTTTCATATCCTTCTTATGACTTTGTAGTCATTCAGAAATATCAAGTAAACTTCTTTACTTAATAAGATTAAGTAACATGTTACTTTGCAATCTTAAATGTAACTTAATATAGGATTTCATGACTCCTAGTCATTTCTCGCACTTAGGTGCATTACGCTTATTTGTAGTTCGTAGGTATGTCTTGTTGAAGACATGACAAGTGAATCAATGATATAATTCTGCAGACTTGCAGAATATATATAGTTGAATCCTACTTTCTTTAGTAAAAGTATTCGCTAAAACTTCATAATCATTATCATTAGTTTCTTCTCTATATATAGAGTTTGGTTTCACAGAACAAATTCCTCTGCGCCACTCAACAATCTGGAGGTAAGGTCAAATACCTTATTTCGATCTTTTAATTTCTTCCACCTGTATCTTCATTAGGACACATCAATTTTGGAAAACAGCAGGTTTTCCCCTTGAGGAACATGTATTCACAGTTTCCTAAGAATATGCTACAAAGACTTGTTTATTCGCCATGGTTTCGAATTATCAAAATCTGTACAAAATCGAACGTGCCATAACTCATATGGTGTTGTTTCCACGAATATTTAGATGTTCCTCTGTATTTCAACCGAGTGTTTGCTCATTTCGATCTCTAACTCTAAATGACAACTATAACCCTGATAAGAGATAATATTATACCATATGTATCTAATACAGAACGATTATGATGTTTAGACATTTCAATACACTTTGAATTTGCCCTATTATCATAATTTGTGAAACCTCTTTCACATGTCCTTTTATGCCCAAAAATTAACTTAAATACTCTAGTCATGTCTATCAAATCGAGGAGACTTTTGTATTCTTGTTAATTCAATATTCTCCTTCGTTGTGAACTCATTTGAACAATTCAAATCATTTCAAACTCGTGTCTCATTAAGTAAATACGCTTATTTACTTAAGTCCACAATTAACTAATGATTTCCACTATTTGTTGAAAATACGATACATCACTATGTATAAAATTCAACATTTCTTCGCATATCACCGTTTTACCAGAATGCAGTGTTTTAGTCATTCTGCCCAATGAGGCATGGTTTTGCAATATCTAGATTAAGTATCTAAGACCCCGATCTTCATTAATATGAAAAACATGCAATAACGAAAATGACTTAAACTATAGTGTCATGTCATTATTAAACTTTGGATACCTTTAGCATTCTAATCCTTTATAAATGTTTAAACTATTATCATTAACATAGTGATGAGAATAACTCATTTATAATCGTAATGTGACCATAAGGTACTGTTCATAGGAATAGTAAAACTGGCTTGTAACTTGTTCATATGAATAATCGTCTCGCCAAAAAGCAAGATACACAAACAAGGATTACAAAATTATAATCAAGTCCACCAATCCGAATGATAAACTTTGAGGACAGGGATGATGTCGGCCATCAATTGTTTTGCTCGCCGTCATTAAGCCACATTGCCTCAATTCCAGTAATTCTCAAGTAGACCATCTTGTTTTCACAAAGCAGGACAAGTATCAAATACTTTGCAAACTAAAATGAGTTTTTGCAAGAATTACATTTATAACATTGTATATCTAACATATACCCTTTTCATCCATGACTTCCACTACAATTGCTATGGAGTCATCAGACTATCTCCTAATGGTTATTGTATCAAGAAGAGAAGATCATCTATTACGAGGATATCCCTCAGGTGTGGGTATTAATCTATGGAGTTGGACTCTTTTGCTAAGTTCCACATCAAGCAAGAGATTTCCCATGGTCACAAAGGACCTCAATGGGATAGGCCATGATCTACTAAGATATTTGAAAATAGACATCTAGACTAAGTTCATAATATGAGTTCAATTTATAATTGATCTCCCACTAAAATTGTCATCCCCTAGACGATTTTAGTGATCACACGATCCCAATTCACTACACCACCCCCGATCGTCATGGCTGGCAATGCAGTTTCAAAGGTAGACATTCTCCAATGTCAATCACATCATCCATGTGACTCATGCTCGAGCTTTCGGTCTCTTGAGTTCCGAGGCCATATCTACATATGCAAGGCTCGCCAAATATAACTTGTGTGTATCCGCAATGCAACACGGCTTACACCCACTGTATGTGAACATAGATATGTCTAGCCCCCGATTGTCACAGTCGGATTTATAACGACGAACTTTCTTGGTGGTGCACACACAAGGGAAACACTATCATTGGAATTATATAGGTATTATCTTATTTGCTACTGTTGAGTATCTAATACTAGCATACAACAAGATGAATGCCAGGTACAACATCACATGTAAATTTTGTGAAACGATACGGTCCTACTTCTTGCGCCTTGATCTCCATTGAGCGCTCCGGCATGATCTCCATCTTGCCCCTTGATTTGATGCGAAGTCCACGACGCCACCACCAGGTCATCCATCGGAACGATGACTATTACTATACTACTTAGAAATAGAAAAGTAAACTACTTTATCTTTCTAATGACCAATACCATATCATAACACATGCCCTCCTGCAAAACAAAGTTAGACGCATCTACTTTATCTTTTGCAAGTTTTACGTGGTTGTTAGGGCTTTCGCAATAGAACTATTTCTAATCTATGAACTTTCCAACCACAACATATCCAACATTTGTCTCTACTACACCCCTTTCGGGTTCCTCCGTTGTAAATGCTATATCAACTATTGAATGAGAGACAGACATCCGGTAGCCATTTATACGGGACAACCTGTATGTTGAGTGTGGAACCAGTCTCGCGTATGAATACGTGTAAGGTCCGGGCCGCTTCATGAAACAATACCGCGATATAAACAAGTACACGTTAGATGGAAACAACTAAGGGGTCAATGCCCGCACAATACTTGTGCGTACTGTCTGTATAACACTCCTACGCATAGATCGTCTCTGATACCACTGAAGGGTTCCGTAGCAGAAAACAAAAAATTTCCTACGTTGGAACTTCCTAACACCCAAGATCTATCTATGTATAAATGCAGTAACGACCGGAGCGTATAGAATACATACCCTTGTATACCATACGCGGTTAATGTTCCGAGGGGAATGTAGTTGAAGTAGTCGAACACGTGCCCGACCTCAAGGTCACGAAGCTCCTCGTAGGTCACCCCTTGCTCCATCTTCATCGTGCAGCAGCTCTGGCTCACAATATCCAAAGTTTCCCAAGTGTTGCACCTCATGTCTTTGTACACATTTGTTGTACGATGAGACCTCCATCTCCCCGATCCCGCCAGGAGTGCGTAAGTTGATCTCCGTCTTGGAATCTCTGCAGTGCAACAGCGTGTTGCAGGTGTGCCTTGTTCGCACAGTCCGTACATAGGGCCATGGTCACAAGGTATAGAGAGAGAGGGGGAGAAAGTCAACCAAAGGACTTATCCAATTGTGTATTTTTGTGTCTCTTAATCCCACTCATGGGCACCCCTTTATATAGGAGGATGGGGGTGTACCCTCCGCATTAGGTTAGACATATGGGAATAATAGGCAAAGGAAATAAATAGGAAAAACACACACAGCCGGACATTCCAAAACGCGACCCTGCATGAGCCCTGCCAGGGCAGCAGCCCGGGTGGGCCGACCTGACTGCGAGGCCTGCTAGAGCCAGTGGTGGAGGCCAGCTCCCCACCTCGCGCCCGGGTGGGCCGGCCTGGTGCACGCGTGCGGCCCATCACGCCTTGCGTGGAAGAGGCCAGTGGATGCAACCAGGTGGGCTGGCCACCCATCAGGCCCAATGGCACGGCAGCGACCTGCGCTCGCCTGGGTGGCAGCCGGTGCCCGCTCGCACACTTGAGTGGGCCAACTAGGGCCCACCAGCATAGTCGGCTGCTATTTTCTGCTGTCTTTTTCTCGGGCCAATTTCTTCCAGGATTTTGGCCTAATGAGAAAGTCATCTTATAAATCTTAATTTAAATATTTATTTAGAATACATTAATTCACAATTAACATATAATAAATATATATTATAAATTGCCATTTAACCAAAAAACCTTCAGGGATTTTCCTTTCATTCTTTCTCTGAATAACTTCGGATATCTCTGCGGAACAATTCCAGCTTTCTATTTCTCTACTATGATTCCAACTTACAGATGATCACTCTCATTGTACCCTAAAGTGTAACCCCTCACAGCTCGGGAATGGCATAGACATGATCTCTATCAATGATCAATAGAGGGACCGGGATGCCCATAATGATCCCAGTGCATTCCACGATGACGATGTTGTATGAACCATAAAATGTTTAGTCCAATTCCCTTTGTTTCTCTGATACGACTTGTCCAACATTCGATCATTGGTATCACACACCTTGTTCAATCTCACTACCGACAAGTTCTGTTTCACTTGTTACAACGATATTTCATCCTCGTGACCTGGTCAGATGTTGCAACATTTATGGATGTAATCTCACCAAGCCGGCCATATATATCTTACCTGTCACGTGGGTGAACAAATCCCGCTCTTGAGTCACATGTCATCTATTGTTCGTTTGGAATATCCAACGTACAACTTTATGATCACCATGTTACTAAGTGACGTTTGATGCAGTCAAAGCAGCCTCGAGAAATAGTGAGTAATATGATCTCACGGTCTAAGGAGAAGGAGACTACGTTTCTATCTATTGCAACAATGAACTCTGTGACTTGATCATGTCGCAATCTTTGAGGAATGTCCATCACATCATTCACCAATGATATGACTTCATTGTCAATTGGCATAAATGCCCAATGATCAGGAAACCTTGATCATCGCTTGACCAACGAACTATTATGAATATAGGCTACTAGGGACTTGGTTTGTTTCATACGACACTTGTACCAATGTTTCCAGTTGATACAGTTACAGTACAATATGATACTATTACGAACTAATTTAGATATGGCAATAAAAACCTATTTATTATTTGCCTCTAGGGCATATCTCCTTCAAATACACTCCTAGTGATTGATCCCAAGGCAAATTAAGATAAAATAAGGGAATTATTAAGACATAAAGTCCAACCACCGCATTTAGATCTAAGGTTCCCATGATAATAACCCCGTTGATTAAGCATGAATTAATACAACATGTATCTCTAAGACTTGGGATTCGGTTTCTGTCAAACCCCGACTATCCCTCATGCTATCAACATGCAACGGTGACACCATTGTGCATACCCTGAACATATGTGTGCACTCATATGTTATTATAACAAGGTCATCATAGAAGATAACATATAATTGTACGCAACCAACAACAAATTATATCGCAATGCCATAAATAAGTCAGTACTCATACATCAACATAGAGATATAATAGATCATGGTAAAACAATATATTGCATCATAGATCATCTTTGCCAAGAGATTAAATAGGGGTATGGAGAGGATATTGTTGTAGATGTTGATGATGAACATGCCGGAGGGGGGTGGAGTCCACCGGAGGCAATCCCAACAGCATTTGCCCCTCCAATCTCCACATGTGGCGGCCTGCAGACTCTCTATTTATGTGTTTTCGATCTCCGCCTATGTGTGTCTCAAGGATGGCTGCCAAAGGGTATATATAGAGGTTTTTAGATCAAAAAAAGTTGGTTGCGAAAAGATCAAGTGGATCTGGTGGCTGAGGGGTAAAAGAGCCCTGGTGGCACGCCCTAAGAGGGTGGGCGTGCCACTTGGTCTTGTTACCATCCCCTTGGGCCCCTGGTTATCTCATTTGTGCTGCTGGATGCGTGTCAAATTTTTTGAACCATGGCCTCTGACCTTTCCCTTTTTCGAGTGTCGTAGCTCCTGAAAACGCAAAAATACTAATAGAAGGTGTTTTCTGCCAGATAGAGTTATAACCAAAATAAAGGGGATCATTCGTAAATCCCCATAAATCAATGTAAAACATGGATATAACATAATATATGTAGCAAATATGTGGGAGTTCATAGAAACAAACTACAAAGTTCATGTATGCATTTTACATGCATCAACATCCCCAAGCTTAACATATGCTCGTCCTCGAGCATGAAGGTGATAAAACTAACATGGGTTTGGAGTTTCATGCTTCTTTTCACTAGCAAGTATCACAAAAAGTTAAACGGTTCATTGCTTTAAGAGAATAACAAGAAATTATAGAATAAAGTGATACTCCTTATAATATCATACTTGACAACACAATGTTCATAATGTCTACCACAAATGCATATAGTAATATGAAGCACTAGTGCATTCTTTGCATAGAGAAAAGTATATATATAGTGGCGGTTTATGGTCAGAATATTTGGCAAATTATGTTGGAAAGAGTGTATGGAAGGCAAGTAGGGAATATCATATGTGAGACACCAGCTAATTTCCAAACACCATCATTAAGTTTATGGTTGAAGCATAGTTCATCATTAGTGTTTGGTTCCATTGCCCTAATTATCTGATTCATTGGCATTCTTGTTTTGGCACTTTTTTCTTCTTTCCTCTCTTTTTTTATTTTTCTTTTCTTTCTATGTCACTTTTTGCTTGTTTTAATTTTTGGAAAGGCCTAGCCTCTTCGTACTCACTGTCTCACCTTTTGATATCATATAAATACTTAGAGGGTTTTTACCCTCATCTTAGTGGTGGTACCCCATCTATGGAGGGTTTTTCCATCATCTTTTAATGTATTCATTCTCTTATTGCTTTTTGGGAAGAGGTACTTTATGCCCAGTGAGTTAGTGGTCACCCCATGTCTAACTTCTCCATGTCACCCATAACCATAACAATAGTATTTGAAAACTAAATAATGTCTCACACATGATAGTATACGTTGGGATATATCTTGAGCTATTTGGGTAGGTGTTTCCTATATAAATACTAAGTTTGTTGTGCTAAAGTAGGTTGTTTCAATATGATGGGGCTAGGAATGGTAATCATTTGACCTTCTACAAGAATGCAAAGTTCCCACAATACTAAGTCATCTCTAGAAGATAATATAAGCATTGAGCATCATTTATGCTGAATATAAGAACTAACACAAGATGATACCCTTACATGCCATCACTCCTTAAAAATATGAACATTCTAACTTAAAGCAATAACATGCATAGTTTGGTTTTCCCCTTTTTCTACTTCAAGCAAGGCATTCAATAAAGCATGGCATTCATTCAAACATGGCCTTCATTCAAACATGGCATTCATTCAAGGGATAATTTATTTCAGTAGCTCTTTCCTAATCATGCGAAATATCTATCATGCTGGTCCTATTTATTTCCAAACATATCAAGAAAAACTAAACATAACACTAAACAAAGACGCTCCATGTTTCTATGATCATTCTATGTTGCTCAAAAAACAAAGTTCATAAGTTTGAAAACCGAGAGTTTAATAGGTCCAGTGGGTTCCTTGGGAATCCCCAAGCTTATGTTTTTCACCATTCTTGGATATCTCTTGGCATGGTGTTCCTCCATTCCCTATAAAAAACTTCAACACAAAACTTTCTCCCATTTCAATTCTATGGGGTGACATTAGTGGTACAAGGATATGATAGTAGCTGCCATATATATCAAAGAAAAAATTCCTGAGTAGTCCAGCAAGCATATAGTTTCCTACACATTCCTAGCCTATTAAAATACTCATGACAAATCATTTTGGGACCTAAATGAATGATTCAAACACTACTAGGAAGAATCTGTCCAGATTTTTAGCAACAGCAAAACGAGTTTATTTAGACCACCTAGATATGTCAGGATTTTTGGCCATTTTTTGCATATAAAGGATGAAAAGTTGCAACTACATTTTAAATATGCGAGCAATCGTAGTTACATAAAAAATCAAGGATTTTCTCTGCTAAACAGTGTTGTGTAGAAATTTTCTACTCCATGTGTTCTAACAACTTTCTAGCATTCAAAAGGGGTTCTACTTGGCACTTTATTTTTCGAACATGTAAACTTAAGATAAACAACCTATATAATAGATAATAAACTTCATAAACAAAATGACACATAAAATCATGGTTTCCACAAACATACCAACGAGATCATGATGATAAAACTAAAACATGAGTTTGAAATGATATTACTTGAAATCACTTGAAAGGAGAAGGGGATACATGGGCATACCCAAGCTTGTGGTATTGCTAGTTCTTGACCTCTACTTCTTCCTCATCATATCATGTTAGTCATTTCAAACAAAGAAATATTTTCATCTTTATAATACTTCAATGCCTACAAAATGGTTAGTTCTCCAAACAAATGATATAATAATTTCTACCAAGATGCACACTATAGTAATTATTGGGTAACCATTTTATTCAAAGGCTAATATATTACAAAAAAGACACTCTTTTTATTTTGTTTTAATGTGGGGAATCTTTTAATGATTTATACTTTGCAATGGTTCCATTGGCATGAACAACATATGCTCAAGGTCGACCCCAACTTCTCCATTTCTAATCCTTCTCATTTGCTTTCTAAACTTTTATATTTAGTTAAAATAATAAAACAGTTGTTAAATAACAAGGGCTAAAGTTATTTTACATGTTACATGGATATCAAGGTTTGCTCAAAATGAATAGTATTTGAAAGCATGTGGAGCACACCACAAAGCACATAGACATTAACATTTAAGTCTAACTTTCTTCCTATGCATTGACATTTTATATATGAATAAGTAGTAGAAACTTTGTGGTATCCAATGCATATAATTATCAGTAGCTTGCCTTTTAAATAGAGTGGAAACATAAAGAGGGTTTTTATCTCTTCCTCATTCATAATATTTGCAAGCATCAAAAGTAAACTTAACCACATAGTTTTGAATAGAATAACCACATAACAACAAGTTATCTAATGAGCATAATGGATCATCTAACTCAATTATATCACTTTCATCCTCCCATATATTAGATACAATTGTTCCACATAGAGGAATACTAGGCAATGAAGAATCATCATCACTTGAATTAGCATATGAAGGGTTATTCATGGGAATTTGGATGTTACCATTGTTGGGAGTTGGAGATGGGTAGCTACTCCATTCTTCCTCCACTTGTTCCTATTTATCCTCTTTTTGGGGTGGCATGGGAATCCCAAGCTTAGGCTTTTATCATCCTCTTCCTGCAAAACATTAGTGCTCTCTTGGGCAGTAGTGCCTCCCTCATTAAGGTCAACAACATATATATTTTTAGATAATTCATTTATGCAAGGGTACAATCATGAATGCATTTATCCTTTCTATCCATAAAACTAATTTCATACTTTAAATCTTTTAAAGTTTTTAACACATAGGCTGCTATAAAAATAACAAATTGCTCTACTTGCTCCATTCCTAGATGAGCATAATCACCTCTATGGTAATATTCAATTACATATTATTCATGGAACATACATTGGAATCCAATTTGTCTAACTTTATGTTTAGAGCAACAATTCATGTCATCATGATTTTCAAGAATCTCCTTAGAAATATGATTTAACATACTGAAAGATCACGGATGCCGCCTAGAGGGGGGGTGAATAGGCGGTTAAAAACTTTTACGAGAAGGGCTTAACAAAGGCGGAATAAAACTAGCATTTTCTTTTGTCAAGCATAAAGGCTATATATACTAACATTCACCTATGTGTACCAACAACTTATGCTAAGAAGCCAAGCAACAATGTGATAGCAAGATAGATAACTTCAAGAACGAAGGCTATCACAATGTAAAGTGCATAAGTAAAGATCTCGGGTATAGAGATAACCTAGGAACACGTGGACGACGATATTTTACTGAGGTCCTCATTAGAGGGGTGGGAGGTAGTAAGACCGCCAACACCACAAGATGCCTCACCCTATTCTCCTGAGCACCCACCACACGGCAAGCACCCGATCCACTATGTGACACTTGAGGGCGGTCACCAAACCCATACAAGATTGGGGCAATCTCCACAACTTAATGGGAGGCTCCCAATAATCACGACCAAGGCCACTATCTTGGAAAGAGCTCCACAACTTCATTGAAGGCCCCAAGAACACGCGACAAAGGCCACACAACCATCTAGGGTTCCAAGAACCCAAGAGTGACAATGTTCTTGATTTCACCAACCAAATCCTCCGAGGAGAACTCAAACCGATGCACCTAATGCAAATGCCAAGAACACCACAAAGATGCTCCAATTATTCACTCTCAAGTTCCAACAAAGATACTAAAGCTATTGTGGGAACAAGAGAGGAAGAACACAAGGAGAACAACAAATACTCCAAGATCTAGATCCCAATGATTCACTCACAAAGAGATGATATGATTTGGTCAAAATGTAGATCTAGATCTCCTCAATCTTCCTCTCAAATATGTGCAAGCATCATTGGAGGGGAAGAAAGAAATAAAGCTCAAAGAGGTCAAAACAAAGGGGCAAACCTTGAAGAAAAGAGGAAGAAGTAACCGTAAAAAGAGAGAGAGAGATGGGACTTAAATAGAGGCCCAAACGAATCTGCCAGTTGGGGGGCCAGATCCCGCCTGGGCCGGTACTACTGGACCCGAGAAAGCAGCGCCACGGAGATCGAGTCAACGCGGGCGTCTACGCCAGGCGAGCAGCAAGCGAGGCGAGAGCACGGATGGGATCGGGGGAGGGCAGCGCATGCTAGCGAGTGAGACGGTGGGCGGGAACAGCGGGAGCATGCGCGCGAGGGAGAGTAGCGAGCGGCAAGGCTAGCGAGCAGAGTGGGCCAGCCTGGTAGTACCGCTCGGCCGGGCGGTAGTACTGCTTGGGATGGTACTGCCGGACCTGGGCTAGCTTTGCTACTGGACCGAGCAGAGAGGGAGGCCGCATAGTTAGTACCGCCCGGTACCTACACGCGGTAGTACCTCTTGGCCCAGCAAAACCTTTTTCTTCTTTTTAAAACCAAATAAAGGCAAAATTCAAATAGCAATATCTTGAGTTAGGAAACTACGATTGAGCGGAAACCAATTTTATTGGAAAGAGGACAACAAGAGATACCCAACAAAAATATTGGATACCACCAAGTGAGAAAGTATCAAGTATTATAATGTGAGATACCTCCCTTGGTGAGGATCCGGAAAACCTCTGAGATCAAATCTGCAATAAGATATAAAAGGGAGACCCGTTTTTATAGAGCTATATCTTGTAATGAACATAAGATCTAGAACCAAAAATGTATAAGATCCAACAAACAACCAAGAAAGATGATGCTCAGAATACAATGGTTTGAGCTCTCTCCGAAAGATATGATCGAGATACTCACTCAAGAGCCCCTCTTAATAGTAAGGTTATCTATCCTAAACCCGGTCTCCAAACTACCAACAGGAGACCGGCAACAGGGAAAACCTATCAAGATTATACCTTTGCCTTGAGCAATCCACCTGAGTACGATGTAGACAATCCTTTCCTTCTCAATATGGACACCTTTCTTGATTGCTCTTGCATGCACTCGTTGGATGAAGACTTGACATATGCTCCCCATACACCACGGGGAAGCCTCTTCTTTGACCTTGTCTTCATCGATCCATGACCACCAAGAATAGCAAGCTTAAAGCATGAGATCTTCTAGAGATGGTGCATCTTGATCTTGCACAACATTTCTTCTAACTTCATATGATTCCACAAGGCCCAAGGCCCTTGTACAATGCTTCTCCTTCTTCATTTATTCCACCTTGATCCCGCACATGGTCTAAGCGAAGCTAATGGACAAATCCTACAAGTGCAACTTAATGCAAACATTAGTCCATAGAGATTATCATTAATTACCAAAACCACACATGGGGGCCCACATGCTCTTTCACATACTCATGATAGTTTCCAATCATTTCCCTTCATATGATTCTCTATATCTCTTAGCAATCATAGCACTATTTAAATATCCCTTCATACGATTCTCTATATCTCTCATCTACATTCATACTTGTGCTCATACCAAGAGTTTTTTTGGTGTTTTCCATTTTCTAATTTTTTGTGTTTAGTTTTATAAGCAAAGTACTAAAAATAAACTAGCAATGCAAACAAGAATATAAGCCTAGCGCCATGCTCCCCAGCAACGGAAAGTATCTTGATAACCTCTAAGTGCAGGGGATCACCGTAGTACAATTTGATAAGTATTTGAGTGTCAAACCCACAAGGAGCTAAAGGTGAACAATCTACTCTCTAAATCCCTATAACCCACTTATATGGCCTTCGATGCAAAGCTAGGAACTAGAGTGTGTGTTTGGTTGTTTTTGCTACTAACTAGAAAGCAATAAAGTTTTGGAAGTAAAATCTATAGGTATAATATTAGGAGTAAAGTGGAGCCAGTGAAGTGGAGGTGGATAACTCAAGGGAGCAAATGTGTAGGAAAATTTCTATTTCATTTGGTTGGTTGTCACAATTAGTGAATAACAAATATATTCTTTTATTGCTTCTTCTAAG
Organism: Avena insularis; assembly: GCA_023614405.1. Lineage (NCBI taxonomy): Eukaryota > Viridiplantae > Streptophyta > Magnoliopsida > Poales > Poaceae > Avena > Avena insularis. The sequence goes on along the minus strand of CM042696.1, from coordinate 457,610,923 downwards.
GAGGAGCCATGAACAGGTGCAACAATATACATGAGAAAATACACCCCTAGCGATTGATCCCAAGGAAAATTAAGAGCAACTAAGGGAATTATTAAGACATAAAGTCCAACCACCGCATTTAGATCTAAGGTCCCCATGATAATACCCCCATTGATTAACCATGAATTAATAAAACATGTATCTCTAAGATTTGTGATTTGGTTTCTGTCAAACCCCGACTATCCGTCATCCTATCAACATGCAACGGTGACAACCTTGTGCATCACCCAATATATGTGTGCACTCATATGTTAGTATAACAAGATCATCATAAAATATAACATATACTTGTATGCAACTAATAACAAACTATATGACAATTGCCATAAACAAGTCAGTACTCAAACATCAACATAGACATACAATAGATCATGGGAAAACAATATATTGCATCATACATCATGTTTGCAAAGAGATTAAAATAGGGGTATGGAGAGGATCTTGCTGTATATGTTGATGATGAACATGCTGGAGGGGGTGGAGTCCACTAGAGGCGATTTCGGCAGCGTTTCTCCCCTCCAATCTCCAACATTGGCGGCCTGCAGACTCTATGTTTTTGTGTTTTTGATCTCTGCCTCTGTGTGTGTTGAGGAAGGCCGCCAAAGGGTATATATAGAGTTTTTTAGGTTAAAACAATTTTGGTGGGCGAAAAGATCAAGCGAATCACGGCGCGACCTAAGAGGGTGGGCGCGCCCTAGTGGTCTTATTCCTAGCCTGTTGGGACCCTGGTGATCTTATTTGGCCTGATGGATGCGTCTGGAACTTTGTGAACCGTGGCCTCTGACCTTGCCCTTTTTCAAGTCCTGTAGCTCCTGAAAACGCAAAAATACTAACATAAGGTGTTTTCTGCCAGACAGAGTTATAACCAAAATAAAGGGGATCGCTAGTAAATTCTCTTAAAACAATGTAAAATATGGATATAACATCATATATGTAGCAAATATTTGGTAATTCATAGCAACAAACTACAAAGTTCATGTATGCATTTTACATGCATCACAAGGTCGATAATCTCATTGAGTTCTATCTTGCTTCCACTTACACCCTTCGCGAGAAACTCTTTCTCGAGGAAGGTGTCATTCTTCGCGACAAACATTTTGCCCTTAGCTTGGTTGTAGAAGGCGTATCCAATAGTCTCCTTTGGATATCCTACAAAGATGCATTTCTCCGCTTTCGATTCGAGTTTGTCAGCTGTAGTTTTGTTAATTTAAGCCTCACATCCCCAAACCTTCAGAAAAGAAAACTTTGGCTTAGTGCCATGCCATATCTCATACGACATTGTCTTTGCGGACTTGGATGGTGCTCTATTTAAAATGAATGCAGCAGTCTAAAGTGCATATCCCCATAAAGATACAGATAAGTTAATAAGTGACATCATAGACCGTACGCTATCCAATAGGTTCCAATTACATCGCTCGGATACACCATTATGCTGTGCTGTTTTATCCGGAGTAAGTTGTGGTACAATGCCAAAAGCCTTCAGATGTGTGCCAAACTCGTAACTCAAATAGTTGTCCCTCGATCAGTACGAAGGTGCTTGTTTTTACTGTCGATTTGACTCTCAACTTCACTCTGAAATTCTTTGAACTTTTAAAAAGTTTGAAACTTGTGCTTCATTAAGTAGATATACCCATATCTACTTAAATAGTCAGTGAAGGTGACAAAATAACAATAACCATTGTGCGTGGAGATGCTCATTGGTCCGCATACACCAGAATGTATGACTCCCAATAGGACTACAGCCTGTTCCATCATACCATTGAACGGTGTCTTGGTCATTTTGCCCATGAGGCATGGTTCACATCTATCGAGGGATTCAAAATCCAATGATTCTAGAAGACCATCATAATGGAGTTGCTTCATGCGTTTTACACCAATGTGACCTAAACGGCAATGCCAGATGTACATGGAATTATCAGTATCATGCTTGCATCTCTTGGCATCTATGCTATGGATGTGAGTGTCCTCACAATCAAGATTCAATAAGAATAAACCTTTACTTTGTAATGCATGAGAATAAAACACATTATTCATATAGATAGAACAACCATTTGTATCTGATTTAAGTGAATAACGGTTTTGCAACAAGCAAGACCCACTGAAAATATTCATGCTCAACGTTGGTACATAGTAACAATTATTCAAATTGAAAACTAATCCTGAAGGGAGACACATAGGAAGGGTGCAAGACAACCATGACTTCCACTCTATTGCCATTGCCAACGCGCATCGTCACCTCGTCCTTCACTAGACACTACTTATTCCACAACTCCTATTGAGAGTTACATATATGAGAAACAAAATTAGTATCAAATACCCAGGTGTGACTCCTAGCACTAGTGAGGAAAACATCAATAACGTGTATATCATATATACCTTTCTCTTTGGCAATGACCTTGCCAGCCTTCTTATCATCTAGGTACTTGGGGCAGTTGCGCTTCTAGTGACCCTCAACCTTGCAGTAGAAGCACGCGGCGCGGGGCTTGACTTTGGGCGCTTTTGAGGTGGAGGCAACAGGTTTGCCGTACCTCTTGGGTTTGCCCTTCTTGTCCTTTACCTTCTTGGCAGATTTCTTGAAGTCAATAGTCTTGTTGACCATCAAGATGGTGTGCTCCTTCTTGATTTCCACCTTAGCATGCGTGAGCATGGCGAATAACTCAGACAGGGTTTTGGTCATACCCTACATGTTGTAGTCCAGGATGGAACTCTTGTAGTTAGGGAGAAGAGACTGCAACACCCTATCAATCACCAGCTCGTTAATGATTCTACAATCAAGGTCATTCAAGCATTGAATGTATCCACACATTTTGACCATGTGCTTTCTCAAGCTGTTGTGATCCTCCATCTTAGCCGAGAAGAAGAGGTTCGAAACCTCATACCTCTCAGACTAGGCCTGGGGCGCAAAGATGGCCTTGAGATCAGAGATGATCTCAAAGGTGCTCTTATTCTCAAAGAGCTTGTGTAGGTCGGCCTCCCTGGCGTAGAGCATGCCACTCTGGACACAGGCGTTATCATCTGCCTTCCCCTGATAAATGTTTTTATCAGCCTGAGAGGCGGTAGCAGCGGTTTTTGGCCACCTATAGCAGCCTCAAGTATGTAGGAGAGCTTCTAGGGAACGAGGAGAATCCTTAGATTGCAGGACCAGGCGGTGAAGTTTGTCTCGACAATTTTCAGCTTTTCTTTCTCAAGGAAGGGGCCAAGGTTGAAGGTAGGACGAGACATCTACAATAGTATTTATAAAGTAGTTAATCTTAATGTTCATAATACAGGTTCTTATTTAGTCAAACTAAAATACCAGAACTCTCACTCAAAAAAACATCCCTCAACATTCGTTTGGTGACTACACGATCCCTTTACACTGTATCAACCCCGATCATCATGACCTTTGATGCAGCTTTCAGGGTAGATATCACCATATCAATCACATCTACATGTGACTCATGCTTAATCTTTTGGTCATCTGTGTTCCAAGGCCATGTTTGTACATGCTAGGCTCTCCAACTTTAACCAAAGTGTATTGCAGTGCACACATGGCTTCCATACATATTATGCGAATGCAGAGATGTCTAGCACCTGATCGTCATGGCCCACTTCATATCTGTGAACTTTCTTGGTGGTGCACACGTCTGGGAGAACACGAATTTTGTAATTATAATATGAGGGATTATCTTATTATGCTACCATCATAAGTCTAATACTAGCACAATAAGATCCACCCAATAGCTGAAATCTAATGGAAACAGTTATGTATATTTGATATGTGGTGGTTTGTTGCATCTTGATCTCCATCAAGGACGTCGACATTTGCACAGGTTCACGGTGCCACCTTTCCTTTGGCCATTCATCCCATAAACACTTACCTAAACCACACATATCACTTGCCCTCCTGCAAAATAAAGTTAGACGCCTCTACTTTATCTTGGCAAATTTTACATAGTTGATTGGGATTTCACACAAGAACCGATTCTTACCTATGAATCCAACCACAACGTGGATTATCTAGTTTCTACTTTTAATACGTTTTCAGGGTCATCCTTTATAAGTGTCATATGAACTAACAATGGAGAAACAGACACCCGCCAGCCACTTATACTGTACAAGCCGTATGTCAATCGTGGAACCAGTCTCACGTAAGGTTACATGTAAAGTTGGTCTGGGTCGCTTCATCTGATATTACCGCGATATTAGCAAGTACACACAGGAGGGTAGCAATTGGAAAATCAACACCCACATAATCCACGTGTGTTCTACTCGTACTGGTACATCTATGCATAGATCGCTCTAATACCACTGAAGGGGTTCTATGGCAGAAAACAAAAAAAGTCCTGCTACGAGAACGCACCAACCCAAGATCTATCTAAGGAGAAGTATAGTAATAAGCATAATATGGTATTCAGACCTTTGAAGACCGGTCGCATGATTACGTTCCCACACAAAAATTGCTGATGAAGCCGAGCATAGCAGACCTTGAGGTCTAGAAGGCTTCAAGCATCCAGCACCACTAGTGGTAGTGCCTCGTTGATTTTTGCACATGTATGGTGCAAAAGACGTCTCCCGGGACCCGGTCCAGAAAGGAAATGGAAGAAGAAGATCCAGACCAATTCTAGCAGTAGGACGACATGCGCTAGGTGGAGAACTCTCTACCTGGTAGCACATTCCTTACTTTGGAAACACACAGAGAGGGAGAGAGAATGGATATGCCAATTGGTGTGTGGAATTGGGGTGGAGGGCACCCCTATATATATAAGAAAACTAGGCACTCCCACCCTCCAAGTCCCAGGGTGGGACTAAACATGGAGAGGTGGGAGGAGGAGGTTGGCCGGTGGTGGGGATGGTCCCCACCCGTGCACCCAAGCCCACCTAGGGGTGGCCGGCGGGGTGAGATCCCCCCACCCTTGGCCGCATGGCCCTAGGCCCTTTGGCCCTTTCCTCGTGGGCCCTCTTCTCTCCTAGAGAAGGCCCATGTGGGGAGTTTTCCTTTTCTTTTATATTTAATATTTATATTTAATATTAATTCATAATTAAATATCAAATACATATTATTTAATTCCCTTTTATTCAAAACTCCTTTTGATTTGATTCCGAACACTTTGGTTTCTCTCCGGAATATTTTCAGTTCTCTCTTCCTGTATCTCTATCGGTAGTAGATCAATCGGAAGCGTTGATTACCCTTAAGCGTGACACCCTTGCAGTTTGGAAATGTTCATGTATGAAGGGGACATCTCCTGATCATTGATGACCAGCGGTGTCTGGAAACACATGTAGATCCCTTGACATTCCACAAATATGGTTATTTGCTTGAACCTTCTAAACGTCGAGCCTTATTCCCTTTGCACAACAATACCTAGTTTGTCCTAGACCTAATCTCATGTATCCGTATACAGTTCAATCTTATTACCGACAAATAAGTTTACTCGTTCCTGTGGTATCACATCCCCGTGACCTAGTGACATAGGTATGATTACTCGGGTCCCTATGATTTGCTACCTAGGGCCTATGGAAAGGCTTACGGCCCATGAAGAGTCAAGATGAAGATCCAAAGAACCAACCGACAAAGATTTTAGTTGTATTAGGAAAGAGGAACAAAGACCGACATGGAGTTGGTGTTATAATCATGTAATATATCTGCATACAGCTTTGAGACCCGACATATTATATATAGGGCGGGAGAAGCCTAGGAAAGCTACCGAACAATCCTCAAGCAATTGGTAACAGAGCAATTCCTGGTAATATTCAGGCGACTTTGATTCCATTGTTTCTTGACATCCGACGAAATCCCCAACATTCTCTTTTCTGCAAAACCCTAAGTCCTTCTTCATGGACCTTGCCGAGATCTCCCTTCGTCAATTGGTGCCGTCTATGGGAAACTTTAATGCTAGAACCATGGATTCGGCAGAATTCTTTTCGCCAAACAGGAACCCCACAAAAGAAGATTCACGCCCGCCCACCCCTGTGACATTACCTGCCAATTTCAATGGAGGATCCGATCTAATCATCGGAAGCTTCCACTTCCAAGTTGAAGACTGCCAAGAGCCACGCCCTTCAGCCCTGATTATATCAGAACCATCGGCGGAGCAAACTACGCTTACAACGAGTCCAACATCGTCTGTCGGATCCTCCATGGATGTCATGGCGGAAATCGAAGCACCCGATGAAAACAAGCAAGATGACACGGATCTGGGGGACCTTGATGATCTTTACGAGAATATCTCCTTCGGATCAGATTCCGCACTAACTCCACCATGTGGAACAAGTTTAGCAAACTCCGAACTAAAGGAAAGCAGAGAGAGCATCGTTTTGGAATAAGGATGGCAGAAATATACCAGGAGTACAAATTTGTGGACTTCGCTGATCCACTCGACAATGTCTCCCACAATTCAGATGACGACGCCATAAGTCCATATACTACCCATCACCAAGTATGCGTGATCATCGTCGACGCATCGGCCCAGCAGGACTCCAACGGTAATCCCATTTTTAACCCCGATGATATCCTATCAAGTGATAATGCAGGAAACCATGAAAATGAAGGAAATCACGGAAATGGGGAAGACCCACTAAACAACCGTGTAACCCCGGGAGGAGGAGAGCCACGCGGAGGCGAAAGGCAAACTCTCCAGGTGCCAGCCGAAGCTTGGGAAAAAGCAAGAGCATAAATTTTGGGTGCAATTCCCATGACAATTGATGCCACACATGAAGATCTACTGGCATACCAATATTTTCTCCATCACAAAAAAGGAGATCTGCTAAGGATGCAGAGGCAGCTCGACGAAAGAAAGAGACTTGCCGACGAATATAGCCTATGATAGGGCCAGCTAAGCTCTACCCGAGGATCATGTAGCATGACAGGAGGAGCACCACAAAGAAGGGGAACATCTCGACTATAGAACATCCCCGAAGGAGACAGAAGTGAATTGATCCAAGATTTGGATCTATCTTTCATGTCAATAGATCAAGCAGGAAATATCAAGGAAAAAACGACTCAAGCAGCAATCATGGCCACACGAACATACCTGATCACAACTCAACCTGCACCCGACGATCCTCGTGCAGCCCTCCACCGCTCCGCCCTGATGAACCTTGGCATGGTGGGAGCATCTCTCGCACATGCAGAGTACGGAACCACATGGAAACGCGACAGATCCCCGCAGCATCGCAGTAGCCCTCGACAAATGATTCACACCCGATGATCATGACTGCCACATGGAGTCCACTTCTCGGGATCAGAGCCATGTAATGATGCAAAAAACGATATTACACAGTGAAGGATCGATCGATCCATGGAAGAGCGTAGTATCCAAAGATATTATGATAGGGAAAGCAAAGAAGAACAAGAATTGTGCAGAGCTAGTTGCTTTACCCGACGGGTTCGCAAGACTCCAGTACCAAAAGATTTCAAACGACCTCACGATCATCAGAAATACGATGGCGTCCAAGAGCTGGAATCTTGGTTGACGGATTATCTGGCCACAGTTAAACTACAAGGCGGCTCCAAGGCCACCGTGATGCAAAGCTTACAACTGCATTTAACCTGCACGGCTCGCTCTTGGTTAACACAATTACCCGAAGACTCTATCAGCAGCTAGAACAACCTGGAGGACAAGTTTGCCAAAAATTTCAATTCCACCTTCAAGCGGCCCGCGTCTCTAGAGCAATTACGAGCTTGTAAACAAAAGCAAGGAGAATCAATACGAGCTTTCGTTCAACGCTGGAGCATTATCAAAAACTTGGCTGAAATGATATCCGATGAAAGAGCAAGTGACGCTTTCAATGACGGACTTCGTCGAAAAGAGTTCATTGAAGAACTATGATGAATCAAACCAAAGATAATTTTGCAGCTGATGGAAATAGCCAATCGTTGGTCCGATGGAGAATACGCATTACACAACAAAAGAGCCCGCTCACCCGAAGAAGATAGGGAGCGGCGAAAGAACGGTGATGAAACAACGATGGATATAGCACACCAAGTTATGTTGTAGCCGGTTTTTCTGGAGGGGACAACTGACGAAGCGGTGACTACAATAGCGTGTACCGCAGTAACATGGACAACACCGGAGGAAGCCAGCCACAACTATGGTACCAGCCAGCAAATCGAGACCCACCTATGTCAGTAGGACAAATATTGGAAGGGCCATGCAGTATGCACTTCTACATAGACTCAATAGGGAAAAGGCGATCAAATCACCTCCTAAAAGACTACCAAACATTCTTAAAAATGCAAGAGCTGTGCAATGCAAGGGCAACCGAAGCAGCAAACTGAGGCTACGCCACGTCACCTGGCGCTTTTGCTATCGGTGCACCAACACCACCAGGGCAGCCGCCAGCGGGACAACCGCAATACACAACAAACCAAGAAGATGAGTACCCCAGGTTAAAAGGAGCTATGTCAATGATCCAGAAGGGGCGACCATCCAATAGAACATAGAAGCTGATCACTAGACAAGTAAACATGACAGAAATAGCGCCACCCACTACACCGGAGTATCTTCATTGGTCAGAACAACAAATAACCTTCAATAGAGCTGACCACCCACTTTGGGTCCCACGACCTGGTCAATCAGCACGAATAGTGGAGGCACAAATTGGCGGGTTCGACATGAGAAAAGTTTTCTTGGATGCAGGAAGCAGCATCAACCTCATCTACGCCAAAACTCTATGGGCACTGAATTGGTCCCTTACAAATCTTGGACCGACAGATACAACTTTCCACAGTATACCTCGACGTAGTCTTCGGGTCAAGAAGCAACTTTAGGCGCGAAAAACTGGAGTTCGAAGTCATGGATTGGCCATCATAGTACCACGGACGACCAGCTTTCGCTCGATTCATGGCAATACCCCACTACGCATATCTGGTACTGAAAATGTCAGCACCCAATGGGGTCATAACAGTAAAAGGAAGCTTTAGCCGCCCGGACAACTGTGATCGCGAATTCAACAAAATATCAGAATCCTTCGGGATGGATACGCAATTTGGCCAGCTAAAAATAGCGGATGAAGAACTACTACACGACGAATGCAGCGAGAAAAATCCAGAAAATCAGGAGCACCGTGCAACCACAAAAACTACCTATTCGGCCTCCACCTCCGGTCCCGAGTAGGAACAAGCACTCGTCAGCTGTCCCAAGTACAAGCAACCTGGAAAATCAACTACTTTTCTCTCTGGTCCGTCGTACAGACACGGCGTCGCCAGTCAAAAAAACACACTGATTGCATGGAAGCATGATGGAACACCGTAAGACAGAAGCCATAGCTTTTAGAAAAAATAGTTACTCTTATATCCAATAAGGCCAATGGCCATGCGATTACGCCCATACAATGTATCCATTTATACTCATCAATGAATAAAGGAAGTACTTCTTGGCATAAAAACTTTCTAAAGGTACATACATGCAGTTATGCAAAGAGACATCAGTTCTTCGGGTCCTCAGCAAAAGAATACAATGTACAATCAAAATCACGTATAAAGCATACTACATTTTTCACAAGTATAAAGAAAATCTACACAATATCAGTACAAAAGGTACACAATAGAGGCAGAAATAGTCAGATAGCAAGTTCATAAAAAACTCCTCGTCTGCCTCTAGGCACTTTCGAACAATTCTAATTGCAGGTCTACAGGAGGCAGCATAATGAGGCGCCATGGCGATAAGACCACCATCAGTAGGAGTAGGCAGCCCCGACGATATGACGTCCAAATCTAGTGTCGGATGATGGACATGCACCCAAGACAGCGCAAGCTTGGCACCTGCCACAAGTTGAAGCTTTATGAAATGATGAATCTTCTCACCTTGCCGAAATTTCGCCATCAAATCAGATAAAGTCTGAGGCTGGGCATCCCGAGGAAACATGGCATTATAAATAATGGCCAGGTATCTACGACAGCACTCGACAAACCGCTCCACCTTGGATACACGGTCCTGATGCAAGGCCACGTCGTAAGCGCGACGATGATCAATCTAGAAATCCTTCCCGGAATCTTGAGAAGCAGCCCCAAGAGCTTGCATTCGGTTGCGCAGGCATTGGGATTCTTCCCTCCTACAGAATCGAATGCCTACAAAGAAAAGGAGAGAGAAATTGGCATCCCGCAAAAAGAGGAGCGGCGGGAAGCAAAAATTTAAGGACTTACACAACATCTTCTCACTTGCACTAGAAATATCGTCCAGGAAGTAAGCCTCACGATCAAGGGCCTAACGCATCTTCGACTGGGCAACATCCACCATTGATTGAACAACCTGAATTTTTCCTTCGAGTTTCTTCAAATGTTCTTTTTTTAGCATATAAATATGGATCTACTATACGCACAATGTTAGTGTCAGCTGCACCCATTCCAGATGAGGATGGAGTCACACCCGACGTCTGCGCAGGCGCAGGAGGAGCAGCCGAATCATTCCAAATCTGATAAGACATATAAAAGACCTTTAGCAAAAAAAGAGCCACTCATATACATATATACAAAAATACCCTTCTCATCAAAAGGAGGTGTTCCAACAGCAGGATAAGTTAACAGTCATTAAAATGGTAGCAGAAGAAACACAGGAAACTACAAAACAAGGCTACGGAGCTGATTTCTCCAAAGACAAGGTTGCGCTGGCAGAAGGAGCACTAGCTATGGTAGGGGAAACCGCCGAAGAACAATCAACAGCCGAAGAAGGAGCACCAGCAGAAGAAGGAGTAGTTGATCCCTTTGGATCTGGTTTTATACCCAGAAGCAACCGATAAAATTTCTGGGCCCTCTTAACAAAAGGCTGCAAATCAACTAGCTGGCCTTTGGAGTTGAATGGGACAGAGGAGCTAACCTTATCCTAGTCGACCTTCTCGCCATGCGCCATCGCTAATGCCATCGACATTTCAGTACCACTTTTGGACCGAGTCACGCTGTATCCAACAAGCGGCCTCGGGTCGGCGCCAAAAATAGCGACAAGATCGTTTAGGTCGGCGGGTACTTCCTTTTTCCCTAAAAACTTTGGCATGCAAACCTTGAAGGCACGACAAGATCGTACAAGGAGGTTGCGCACCCGAACACTATTAGCCTCCAAGGTGCTAACATCATCTGATAAGGGGTCAACCTTCTTCTCTTCATCAAGCCGCAAATTTTGGCCTAATAGCTCTATACATACCAAAAAAGGAGGGACGATCAGAACACAGAAACAATGAGGACATGAACGAAAATTCTCCCTACCAAACAGAAAACTTACGAGTCAAGGAAGCATTAAGAGTCTCCAAGCGCTTCCTAAGATTTTCATCTCGGATGGCGACTTGCTTTGCTATTTCTTTGGCAACAGCATTGGCTTTTTGTTTGGCCTCCTTGAAAGCTTTTTCAGTGATCCGAAGTTGGGCCTCTAGGTCGTCGGCATGCTTCAACGCCTCGTCCTGAATGACCTCAGACTCCTTGGCAGTGATTGAATAAGAAAGGAAAGCAAAAAGTTAGAAAAATGAGAAGAAGTGCATAAATTATGAAAAGATGAAAATATACCTTTCAGACCTTCGGCTTCATGCGGATCTTAATGAAGTGGGCAGCCATGTCAACCATCTCACGCATCACAGGCTGCAAAGAAGTACATTAGGAAAGGCAAATAAAGGAGGATCAATGATGAAATTAAAAACCATAGATGCACTTATGTCCTGCATATCCATCTCGGCAGGTCTCTCGGATATCACCACGGCTTTGCCAGCCGGTTTTCTTCTTTTTGGCGTCGTGGGCTTTGACACAGTGGCACCATCCTTCTGGATAATTGGATCTGCAGAAGATGCAAGCAAATATTTTGGCTCCTTGACAGAAGGAGCAATAGAAGTGCGAAGTGGAGATAAAGGTGGGTCCTCTGCGTCATCACCACTACAAGAGCAAAGACTAAGAATAAGGAAGCATCAACAACTGAATCATCTGACAAAATGGTAAAGAGAAGATAAGTACTTATGCAAATACGTCCTGCACAAAGCGGAAAAGATTCTTCTGGGAAGGAGCCAATGATAATGGTATGGCACCCAAAGGTTTCGAGGCCGTAGAAACATCTAAGTCCTCAATGGTTTCCGCGGCGTCCAGACGTTTCCGTTTTTACCAACAGGCGCAACACGGAAATCCTCGGAACGAGCCGACAGAAGCGATGGCGTCCTTGACAAAGATTTTGTGGCAGATGTCTCTATCTCCTCATCAGCGGCAGTCCCAGTCAAAGGAAGATCATCGGAAGCAGAAGGGTTTGCGGGAAGCTGACCGCTCTCAGGAAGAGGAGGAAGGTAGGACAGATGATCATAATCCTACATAAGCAAGAAAACCAGTAATCACAAAGGCGAACAATTACAAAAGATAGATGAGCAAGGAGCAAAAGAGAAAAGGAATTTACCTCCGGAAGATGGTTCTTCTTGCCAAAGGGCTCAACAGAACAATCTGAAGGAACCACTCTTCGCCGTAAGGGTCGTGAAATTATAAACCCTTTTCTCATAAACCTTGAGGGACAGGTCATCTCGAGAAATCCTCATAGGATCCTTTTTGCCGGTATAAGCTCACATACCAGAGAGACGAGCCTACAGGGGCTTCACGCGGATCCGTAAGAAATACGCCAGAATCTGAAGAGCTGATAATTCATTGCCAACCCCATGCTGTAGTTTTGAAATACGGTCAAGATGGGGTTGGATCTCCGCCATTTCTTTGGCAGGAGAACGCTGATCCCATGAGTCAAGTTTGTGGCAAGTTTTCTTTGGTTCAAAGGGAGCTAACCTGAAAGACCGACCCTTGATGGATTGGTCTTTGATGTAAAACCACTTGGCTTTCCATCCTTGGATAGAATCAGCAGGCTTGAAATCAAAATAATCTACGTCGGAGCGAACTGAGAAAATGGCACCGCCAACGTCATGGACAATGGTGTCGGTGGCATTGCGGCGAACATAAAAGAAGTACTTCCACAAGCCCCAATGGGGATGAATACCGAGAAAGCATTCACAGAGTGACAAAACAAGCGATATGGAGAATAGAGTTCGGTGTGAGCTGGTAGAGATACACGCCATAGACGAAAAGAACACTACGAAGAAATTCGTGGATAGGAAGAGATAGGCCATGAAAAATAAAGGACATGAACATTACCCTCCAGCCTGATTTGGGGATTGGAGCAACTTCATCCCTATGGAGCTTGAAGGAGCCAACCGTCAGGTGGGCGTAGTTCCGTGCCTCGTGTAGCTCCTGCATCGTGCACTTGGAAGGAGCCCATCTGACAACCCTCTTCTGGGTGGCCTTGGCGGCCGTGGAGGACATTCCCACCTTGCTTTCCCCGTGGTGATGACGAAGCGACGCTAGTGCAAAGCAGGAGTTTCGCAAGGAGAATAGAGGAAGGCAGGGGAGCAAGGAGGAAGATGAAGTTAGCAAGAACAAGGTAAAACGGGGTAAAAGAAATCCCCTTCCCCTTATAAAGAGCAAAGCTACACAAGTTGGACTATTCGATGTAAAACCGAAATGTCTAAAAGGCACATGATAATGACACATGTCCACAGATTCTGTAAAGGAAAATATCTCAAGAAGTTATTACTGCGGTACAAACGGGAGAACAACGCATGCCGCCTCGATCTTCGTGCAAAAAAAGGGACGTGTAGTCAGGAAACTGCGCTGCATACTCCACCACACGTCATCATTACTGCAGCACGGGCCCACACTCATCACGAGCATATGTTTCGAGAATAAAGAAGTGTAAAATGAAGGGAATATGCCCAAGAGGCAATAATAAAGTGGTTATTATCTTATTCCATGTTTATGATAAATGTTTATTTTGCATGCTATAATTGTATTGATCGGAAACATTAATACATGCGTGTTTAATAAACAAAAAGGGTTCCTAGTTATGCCTCTCTTATAGACTAGCTTGTTGATTAACAAGATGATCAAGGTTTCCTGATCATGGACATTGGATGTTGTTAATAACAAGGTCACAACATTAGTTGAATGATGTGATGAACATTCATCTGAAGTATAGCATTACGATCAATTCATTATGTTTATATTGCTATAACATCATACGAAGTAATCTTTATCCTTAGACCATGAGATCATGTTAATTGCTAACACCGAAAGAGTATCTTGATAACATCAAATGTCACACCGTAACAGGGTGACTATAAAGATGGGTTCAGTGCTATGAAGGTGTTATGTTGAGGCTCATGGATCAAGAGTGGAATTTGTCAATCCCGATGGCGGATAGATATACTCTGGGCCCTCTCGGTGATATCACATTAAGATAGCTTGCAAGCAAGTGATGTGATCACTAGAATGTTATATCACGGGAACAAGAAAAGAGTGCATGTCGGCAACGAGATCAAACTAGGTATGGAGATACCGATGATCGAATCTCGGACATGTAATATATCACGAGACAAAGGGATTTAGTTACAAGCGTTAAAGGTTCTCACGATCATAGAAGTCATCGTTGAATATGCAGGAGTCAGCATGGATCTCCAGGTCCCGCTTCTGATTATTGATCTGAGAGGAGTCTCAATCATGTCTGCATTATTCGTGAACCGTAGGGTGACACACTTAAGAGTTACCGGACACCATTTTGGAGCACATATGTTTCAGATAAAAGAATTGCAAAGCACAGGAATTGTTTCGACAGAAACCAAAATTGTTTCGGGTGAAATTGCAGAAAGTGGTTCTGCATGTGATATTGAAATATTGGGGTTATATGTGAATGTTTGTTAATTAAAGTAATTAACAAAATTCTGAATAAATTTAATAAAAGAGTTTTATTAAATGAGAGAGCATTAAACTTGGAGAATTTTAATGCATTTAAAGTAGGGACTTTAAAGGGGAATGTGAAGAGGCGTTTTAATGTGGAGGGGTTACCACCACATGAATGGGGGAGGTGAGGAGTCACCCCCCATGCGTCGGCCATGAAGGAGAGGCACCCCCCGTCCTATAAAAGGCCACCCTCTTCCTCCTTCTTCCTCACACCTCCTTGTGAAGGATCTCTCTCCCCCTCTAGAATTATTCCCCCATGGTCTCGGATTAGCGAGATACATGTTCCCGGTGGCATTTCGTCTAGAAGGAGTTGCTGCTTCCGCTGGATCGCTGGAGCGAGGAGGTGGAGGTTGTCCGGTGGCTTGAACGTGTGTGCGAGTACGGATGCGCTGCTGAGTTGTGGTGCTCCGACTTCCTCACGATCTTGAGATCGGCAAGTGTACGACTACATCAACCACGAGTTCCTACTCGTTAACAAAACTCGTTGTCTTCGAGGGTAAGTTCTCGTTGGATGTATGTCCACCCATTGCTTTGTACCTAGTAGATAGATCTTGGCGTGTAGTTCTAATCGTAGGAATTTTTTGTTTTCTATGCTGCGGACCCAACAGTGTTATCAGAGCCTGATCTATGCGTAGGTGCTTTGCACGGGTAGTACACATATGTTTATATGTGGGCGATGATGATCATGTTATTGCATCTTCTATGTATTTTGGATATTGGTGGCATAGTGGGATGAAGCGGCCCAGACCAACCTTACATGTCATCGTACATGAGACCGGTTCCACGACTGACATGCAACTAGTTTGGAATAAGTGGCTGGCGGGTGTCTGTCTCTCCTACTATAGTCAATATCTGATTTACAACGAGTTGCTAATAACTTGGTTATCCTCGTTGTGGTTCCATGTTCGTAGGTAAGAACGGTTCTATCTCCGAAAGCCCTAAGCCACGTAAAACTTGCAATGGATAAATTAGAGGCATCTAGTTTAGATCGTTACTGGGCTAGTGTCATGATATGGTAATGTTGTAAGTAGATGTATGATAGATACTCTTACAACACACCTAACTTGTAAGTTCCATAGACCTTGGCCTTACACACAAAGGAATGATAGAGATCATACCATGATGCATATGATAGAGATCAAATGCATGGACAATATCATCTCACTTTACACATTAGATGTTTCATCTTATATTGCTAGTTTGGCATTTTAGTAGCATTTTAAGATGATCCCTCATTTAGATATCAAGATAAAAATGTGTTCTTCCTTAAGTATGCACCGTTCTATGGATCGAGTTTCGAGACATCACGTGATGATCGGGTGTACTCGACTCTACGCTTTCATATAACGGGTGTAAGACAGTTTTACACACGCGAGTACTAAGGTTCTTACTTGGCGAGCCTAGCATGTACAGACATGGCCTCGGAACACGTACCGAAAGGTTAAGCATGAGACATATAGTTGATGTGATGCCCATATTGATGCTCGCCTTTAAAGCTACACCGACTCACGTGATGATCGGACTTGGTGTAGTGGATTTGGTTCATGTAATCACCAAAAAGGCACGAGGGATGTCGTTTTTGAGTGGGAGTTCATTTCTAATTTGGATTAGTCGAACTCAATTTGTCATAAACTAAATCAAAGTGAATTTTCATAATTTGTGGTAGTCATTGGTGTTTGTTCACTACCTTATGCTTAGTTTTAATTGAGATAATAGAACTGTAGAATTTTGGATATTTACTTGACGAACTGGTATTGTATTGTTTTGAATGTCAATTTAAAGTTTATAAGTCCTATTGCAAACTTTCAGCAAACTCTATTTACTCCATAAAGTTTAATAAGTAGTATTAAATCAAGAGTAAGAATTCCAATGTTAGTATATAAAGTATCATGTTTGCCTCCATGATTATTGATATTCAAAAGTTGTTTTAATATCAAGATTATATAGGAGCTAGAAATTGTTTCAGAAACCATCATGTGTGAAAGATATTGTGATATCTGAAACATTGTTTTTGGTTGCATTATGATAGAGTATAATTTAGCAAAATACATGTCCTCATATTGTATGAGAATTTGTGAAGGATGGAGATGCTAGGCATCCGGATCTCCTAAAAAGGTTTTTGGGAACTAAAATTATACTCGTCATTCTTCCTTATAGGCTATAGTAGCTTGATCATGAAAGTTGTCATGATAAGGATGAATAGAAGATGTAAGTAAAATGTTTACTACACTAATAGATTACTAAAGAATGGATTTTTGAAAGAATACCAAACATTTGATGATGGTGATCCACTTCAAAGTGCAAGTCCTAAGGTATTAGTATTTGACTATATACGCTTTGTACTATGTGTCATGTGAATGACACCACTATTGATGTTGATAGATTCTTTTAAAAGGAAAAGGAATTGCTGAAAGAGAATCTATAAAATATTTGGCAGAAAAGAAATTTTGGAGCTGTCCAACTTAGGTATATAGAAGATATACATGTTATGGCTGTATTCCTTGCTTGTTAAATAATGTGGTTCTGAGGTATTGGATACCGGTATTGGATACCGAATTGGTTGGTATAAGTGTCATACATGACCAAGCAATTCATGAACTACAATGGCCTAAGTAACTAGCAAGAGAATAAGTGATGATGTTCATCGAAAAAAATAAAGTGTTATTGTGTTTTTCGTTGTCGTCAAACCTAGCCTTCAAGATTTGTTTTAATAATTGTTATTTTGTTCCTGTATTTGATGACCCATAAGTATAGGGGGTGTATCGCAGTATTTTCGAGGGAAGTGAAACCCAATTTATTGATTCGACACAAGGGGAGCCAACGAATATTTATAAGCCTTAACAACTGAGTTGTCAATTCAGCTGCACCTGGAAACAATCTTGCTCACAACAGTTTATCAGTAGCAACATTTTTGTAGTCGGAATAGTAAAGTAACAACAGTAGTAAAGCAAAGACAGCAGTAACAAAAGTAGTAAAAAGTGGGATTCGAGTGCGGTAGGCATAGGGATGGATGGACGGGCGTTGCATGGACAAGAAAATTCACATAGCAATCAGAACATAGGGCAATTGCAGATAAATAAGATAAAGCATCCAAGTACTATACAATCCTAGGCATGTGTTCCATATATAGTCATACGTGCTCGCAATGAGAACTTGCACAACATCTTTTGTCCTTCCAGCCCGTTTGCAGCGGGGCCTCTAGGGAACTACTGGCAATTAAGGTGCTCCTTTTAATAGAGCACCGGAGCAAAGTATTAACACTCCGTGAACACATGTGATCCTCACATCAAAGCCATTCCCTTAGGTTATCCCGATTTACATCGCCGGGGCCATAGGTACCGGACAACGTGTGTATACAACTTGTAGATAAGACCAAAAACAATACTATCATAATGAATCAATAACATGTTCATATCTGAAATCATGGCACTCGGGCCCTAGTGACAAGCATTAAGCACAACAAGTCGCAACAAAGTCATAAAGCACTAATAAAAGATACTAGGCACCATGCCCTAACAATCTGATGCCATTACATGAATGATCTCATCCAATCCCTACCATCCCCATAGCCTACAGTGGGGGATTACTCACTCATAGATGGGGAAACATGGATGGTCGATGGAGATGATGGTGGAGATCGATGGAGATGGCTCCGGGGGCACTTCCCCGTCCCGGCAGGGTGCCGGAACAGAGACTTTCTGTCCCCCAAATATCCCCTTCGATGGTGGCGGTGTTGCGGAACTTTTTCTAGAAAAACGTCAACCCCCCCGGAGTTTTTAGGTCAAAAGGATTCTTATAGGCGAAGAGGGAGACCGAGGGGGTGCCTGGGGCCACCACAGCATGCCCTGGTGCGGCCAGGCCCAGCCCGCACTGGGTGTGGCAGCCCCGACCCTCCTCCGCCTCAGATTCTGCTCTGAGTCTTCTGGAAAAATAGGCACTTTGGCTTTTGTCCCGTCCAATTCCGAGAATATTCATTTTCTGACTTTCCTGGAACCAAAAACAGCAGAAAACATGTAGCTGGCACTGTGGCTCTTGTTAATAGGTTAGTCCAAGAAATCATATGAAAAGTACTCCAAAGTGTGGACAAAACACAAGAAAGTGGATAAAACCAAGCATGGAGCATCAAAAATTATAGATACATTTGCAATGTATCAACATCCCCAAGCTTAACTCCTGCTCGTCCTCGAGTAGGTAAGTGATAAAAAGAAAGAATAATTTTTGAGGTGACATGCACCATCAAAGGCTTGACCAAAGTATTTGTAAATATTCAAAGCTGGGATCATAGTACTTCAATCATAACATGAAAGACAAAGTTCTAGCAATAAGACAAAGAAACTATGATGCAACATGAAAAGGCACAAACAAAAGATTCATGAATAACAATGCTTTGCAGGACGTTTGTTTGTTTCACATAAAGAAAACATAGCATAATAGTATTCAGCTTGTCCCTCAAAGAGTAGCAAATATAAATGCATATGACACCTTCAAAGTTCATAAGAGTGACTAGATACAATAGTTTAAAACAAGCAATATCAAAGTATGCATCAATCAACTAGTCTTGGGACAATGCACGTAGAACTTAGAATGGCCACTATGCTCTCAAAGTAGGTGCATAAAGATAGAAGGTGGAGACTCAATATAATGGTGGAAGAAAGGCCTTTTGTAAAAGGAAGTAGGGATTCAAGTCTCATAAAGAGCTTCCAAAAATTATGGTACTTATAGCTTTCAGCTCTCATTGCCCCTATCATAAGCATCTTGAAGTGATTAAGGTTAAAGTGAACAAACTATGGTGTACATGCTTGACGAAGTATAAGTTAGAAATCTCATGTCCCTTGTATATGAGGGCCGCTCCTCATGCTACTCAAGTTTAGTCACCGGTAAGTTCTTGTCATAGTAAGTACATGTGTATCATAGAGAACCGCCAATGGGGTACCCCTTGCCCGATGGTACGGAAGAATCCCCATATCAAAATGACAAGGCAAGCAGACAACGAGCATCTCAGCATTCTTCTTATTTAACATGGGAATATGGTGCTTTTTTCTCTCTCTTTCCTCTTTTCATAGTATCTCTTTTTTTCTCTTTTCTCTTTTTTTTCTCAATGAAGGACTCTTTTTTTTAATAAGAAGAATGCTTTATAGACAGCTCATTATGGTTACGCTGCAGGTTTCCACCATGTTGGCATGGATTAGACCAGCGGTCCAGGTGTTTCTCTAACACATATACATAACTCCATGGACTTACAAGCTCCCCTTTCATTTCACACCGACGACATCTATATACAAAAGAGCATGATATCAACTAGGTACAAGTACCAAGTGCAATGTTGAAAGCATTCCCCATGAAAGTGTAACATCCCAAAAATCATGTTTCAAAAACTCATTCATATCATTCTTGCATCATTCATTCATATAGGGTTTTTCTCAAAATCATTTAGAGACAGAAGTTTGAGCTATGATTTCATGTGGGCAATTTATCTCAATTGGCCATCACCCTTTGGGATTTGTTTGTCCATGATCTTGTTTGCTTGCCTCCATGATTGGAAAGATTAAGAGTAGCATTTAAACCCAAGATTCCAAATTTAGAAATAGTTTCAAACCCCTATTTCAAATATTTGCAACTAGAGCAAATCTCTGTTTATTTTGAAACCCAAGCTTGACCAAGCCTTTGCAAGGTAACCACTAGGATATTTGATTGTTTGTGAACCCACAGAACCCTGCAAAAATCCCCAAAGCAGTTTGAATTCAAAAGGATTTGAATTCATATCAAATTCTATTCAGAAAATGGAATTAGAAAAAGAAAAGGCTTAAAGAAAGGAAAAGGGCCGAGCGGCCAGAATCTGGCCCAGCAACGGATCAAGCCCAGCAAGCCCACCCGGGGATCTCCTTTTCCTTCTCACACGCGCGAGCGCACGCGTTAAGTCGCTGACAGACCGACCCCACTTTCACCCTGCACTCTTCGCTGACGAGCGGGCCCGGTCCACGTCGCCCTCGTCTTCCCCAGACCGCGCCTGCGACCACGTCGCTGCAGCAGTGATGGCCGGAAATGGCATGGCGTAAATGGGCATTTAACCGCGAGCGTTTCCTGTCGATTCCCCGGCTATAAGATCCTCTCTGCCTCGCGATCTTTTTCCCCCAAACACCTCGCTCACTCCGCCACCAGGCTGTCCTCAATCAGCTTTGCACCGCCGCGGACAGAGCCTCTCCGGCGATCGATTCCGGTGAGCCTAGTGTTCCCCTCTGCCTCTTGTTCTTACAATCTGACTCAGCATGTCTTGGCGCATCTCCTGACCTCACTAGTCCGTCTTGTACTGCCCCAGGTCGCCGGTTCCACCTGACACCGCGAGCACCGACGGCGACATCAACTCCGACGAGTTTTCCCGGTAGGTTCAGACCGCCCCTCGCCTTCCCGTTCATGCTCACTACTTCGCCTTGACTCTATGAATCTAACCGTGTCGCTATCTTGCCTTGGAGTGATTCACAGCGACGTCCACGACGACCACCCGACGCACCCGACGCCGTCTTCCACTCCGGCGAGCAATCTAGGACAGTCCCGAGCGCCCCTTGACCAACCGCGAGTACGACGAGCTTCGCCGTGACCTCCTGAGCCCGGTGAGCTACTCCTCCTTCTCCCTCGCCGTCTGCATCATCGGCAACGTCCTCGACCGACAGCTCCGCCGCCGGTAGCCGCCGCTCCGCCGCCAGTTCTTGGCCAGGGAAATAACAGCCGTTAGATCTGTATCGTAGCGCTAGGATAGATCCACTTAACCCCGAAGCGGTACGCGATCTGAGCCGCCAGATTTCATTTAGATCCTACGGTTGTGGAGCTCGATCCAGTGCGGAACGGTACGAGCGAATAAGAACATGAAGCGTGGCTAGGTTAGATCTGAAAATAGAATTTAAAAACAGATTTTGATCCAGATTTCAAATGCCAATATCTTTTGAATGCCACGTTGGAATTTTGCAAACTTTATACCGTTGGATTCAGAAAAACAAGACCTTTCTGCCTATCCAATTTGTTTAGCAAATAGTAACCATTAGTTTGGCTTAAATTGCAGAAACTTGTTTGAGGCCTTTTTGAGAGTAGTTTTAGTTTAATAACTTGTTTTAGGGTTATTTAAGATTATCTTGGCTATTTTGTGACTTGTTTAGTTTCTGTATTCATGCACTTGCTTGGTTGAGTTTTCAAAAATCATCACTTGGTAGATTCATGCATGCATGCATTCATAATATTTTTGTTTGTATAAATTTGTGTGTAATTGTGTGCTACAACTTTTGTGTAGATTTTGCTAGTGATTGTGATTGTGACGAGTGCTACTCTCCACACTACCAAGGCAAGTGATATCTTCATGAATATTCCATACCTATATTTTATACATGCATTAGATATATTTTGTTAGGACTTGCATGCTACTTTTGTCAATTGATGATGGGAAATCCTATTTAGAATAGAATGCTAGAGTTGCTAGGAAAATTCCCTAAGGATAAGTTGCCATGCCATGCTTAGCCTAGCTACTAGAAAACAAGGGTGGTTTATATATATACACTATGAAAAAAATATTCTAAGTCTGAGGACTTGTGTTTTGTTTAATAAAACAACTAAGTTAATGAATCTCCTGGGTGGAATGGGACTTGCATGGTGGATTTTGGTTGAGTGGTTCACAAGGCCCATGTTTATGGTTTACCTTAGTGTATCTCACTTGTGGATGGCCACCCAGGAAACAAAGAGATTTTGAGATGTCAAATGTTGAGAAGCTTCAAGTGCAACCACTTGGCATTATGGGCTCTGCCATGATCTTAGGATGCTATAACTTAGTCTTTTGGATAGTGGGTGGTAGATGGGATGATAGGTTGGAACGCGTCCATTTGACTAAGGAAAGGCTACTAAAGGATCATGTCTTGGGAAACCAAGGCTTGTGGGGAAAGTGCACCACCTCTGCAGAGTGTAAAACCTAAGTACTTAGCCATGTCCCTGGTAAAGGACAATTTGAGCATCAAGACATGGAAACTTCAAGAATCTCATCACTCCAATTTCTAAATAAAACTTGTGGGTGAACAAGGGTTAAAAAGGATCTTCAGTCATTGATTGGTAGATGCCCAGAGTGGATCTAGAGTCTTTGATTGATAGATACCTTGGGAGTTTTGTGCCAAGCAAAAACTTAGTGTTTTCAAAAAGTTAAGGAAAAATCTATTTTGAGCAATGCAAGCCTAAGCTCCACTAGCCAAATGCATATAGTACTATAGTCCACTTAAATATATACTAAGGTATCACTTGCCAATACTATTCCAAAGTATTGACCCTTGTGGCTATAACTTATGATGTTGCAGGTTACTCTGATGATGAATAGGAGTCATGAGTCTACACTCAACATGTTTCCCTGTGGCACATGAAGATGAAGACTTATGTTTATTTACATATTCCATAAACTCTTGTATTAGGCCTTTGGCCATGAGTTGTAAAAGACTATGTTTATCTCTGGAATGACTGTAATAAACGACCTTTGTATCTATGTACTTCATCTTAAACTGTGGATGCTAGCTTTGATCCAGGGACTAGCATTGCAATCACAGGGATCTTTTCCTTTAATAAGGAGGGATCTTACAGAAAGCATGGTTCTGCTAATTCCCAACAAATAAGTGCAAGCATATACAACATAGACGACACAATGGTTCAAGTTTATTAAGGGCAAGAAAAATAAAGTGTGCCATCAAGTTCGTGAGAGCTTTAATCACTAGTTTTATCATAACAAGTTTAATTTGGAAGGTAAACAAAAGCATGAATATACTTGGAATAGCATAAGCTAGTAGGTAGGTATGGTGGACTCTTTGGAATAACTTGGTTTAGGGAGTTGGATGCATGAGTGGAACTCATACTTTGTTGTGGAGGCTAGCAAAAGACTGGGAGCGACAAACTAAGAGAGCAATAATGGCCATAATCATGCAGAGCGACAAAACTTCATTGATCAAAGCATAAAGTGATACTACAAGTTGAAAACTAAAGGATCATATAGGCTATGGTGACTTGAGATAGTCATAACATGGTGTGAGCATGCGCCAAGTCAACCCAAATAAAGCATCAAAGGAGAATACCACTATACTATGCTTTAATATGCTAAAACAACGCATGATTCATCCAAGGCACATTAAGAAATCTCAATTGTTTATAACAACTCATGCTACAACAAAGAATACTAAGCATAAAGCCAAAACAGTATCAAGCATGGCATGACAAATCATAGGCCACAGTCAAAAACAAGCTCTCTTTACCACTTAAGCATGAGCTTTCCTACTCTTTTCCAATCCAAACCAAACTATTTGAAAACCATTGAATGAAAGAGGAGGTCCAGCCAATTTATTCAGAAAACTAAGAAAACCAAGCAAACTAAAAACCAAAACGAAAACAAAAAATAAGACGCTCCAAGAACAACACAACTGTGCATGAAACAATAAAAATGAAGTGTTTGGAAGAAACCTGGGATTTTTATTGATGAAGAAGGGGATGCCTTGGGCATCCCCAAGCCTTGACGCTTGTACTTCTTGGATATTTCTTGGGGTGACACACGTGGCATCCCCAAGCTTGAGCTTTAGTCCATCCTTCATCTCATTACTCATTACTTCCATACACCTGAAATTTTTCCTTCATACAAAACTTCACACAATCTTTATTAGCAACATTAGTGCACTCAAGATAAATAAGTCTTAAGGTTCAGTTATAACACCAAATAAACTTCCATTAGAACACTATCTACTATAGCACTTCCCTCAAAAAGCTCAATTCCCCAAAAGAACTCAAAAAGGAACCAACAAGAAGCAAATGCAGAAAATGGCAGAAATCTGTCAAAACAGACCAGCAGGTAAAGACGATTTTTTTCGAAGACCTTATGTTGCTCAAATCAAAAAGTGTTGAACTAACAAAAGTTAGATAACAACCTGGGGCATAAGAACAAAAAATCACACCTCAAAAAGACGTTCAGAGAGTTTACACAAAATTTTATGGTGAAGCACAGAAATCTGTTTCAGGACAGCAACTTTCCTAGTCATTACTTCTCTCTCATTAGAGGTTACTCTTGGCACAAAAAGCAAATAAAAAGGATAAGGACAGGTTATTACTGAAGTAATAACTTCCAAGACTCATCTAAAACTTTTGGGTTATCTCCCAATAAGTACTTTTCTTTAACGCCTTTAAGTTAGGCATAAGAAAAAACTAAAATGGATAGAATAGAAGTAAGCGGAGATAATCAAGGTGAAAACATTGTTTTGTTCAATGAAATCCTTTTGTGAACAAGGTTGATCAGGTCTTGTTACCAAAACAATTTCATATGAGACAAAACTTTGTATTCCATTAAAGATTATGTTACCTCAACCTTGATAGCAATGGTCCCAATCATAATAGTTTCAAATTTTTCTCTTGGTATGGGACAATATATTTCTCCAACTTGAATGCCCTCAACATGTTCAATTGAATTCAATCCATAAGTCCTTTCAATCTACTTGGGGAAATAGACAATATGTTCCTTGTCAATAACATTGAAGGTCACCTTCCCTTGATTACAATTAATAACAACTCCTGCAGTGTTTAAGAAAAGGTCTCCCAAGAATAATAGACATATTATCATCTTCAGGCATAAAAGTTTGAGAGGATGCTCTCATAAGAAATATGAGTTGAAGTAAAAGAGAGCATCAAGAAGCAAATTCAAAACAAATTTAAGTCTAACCCACTTCGTATGCATAGGAATCATGTATGCAAATAAATTTGCAAAGAATAAAGTGACAGGCATAGGAAGATAAAACAAGAGTAACTTAAAAACTTTCAGCACATAGAGAGGTGTTTCAATACCATGAAAACTTCTACAACCATGTTTTCCTCTCTCATAATAATTTTCAGTAGCCTCATGAATAAACTCAACAATATAACTATCACATAAAGCATGCTCTTCATGATCTACAAGCACTAGAGCTTTATCATAAACATTTTCAAAAGAATCCTCGGGAACATAACATTCATCCTCTTTAGTAAGCATGGAGGACAATCAAATAATGTAAGGGATAAAGAGTTACTCTCATTAGAAGGTAGGAATGGGTAGCTAATCCATTCTTCCTTCTTTTGTTCATCACTCTCCTCCTCTTTTTCATCTAATGAGATTTCAGGTTCATCAATTTCTTCTTCCATAGGATCCTGCAAGGCATTAGTCTCTTCCATTTGTGGAAATCATCTATTAATATATTCAAGAATATAGCCGTTTTCTTCCTTGTAATTATCAAAGCAAAATATAAGTATACCATAAACCTCATACTTATAAGGTGAATCATCAATATTTTCAAGCAAACTAGCAAGTTCAAATGCACCCTTCCAAGCAATAAATTCGTCAATTTATTCCACATCATAAAAGTCATAATTTCCTTTAACATAAGAAGATATGATAACATTATCATTATACTCACATTGAAAAGGGAGGTGTTTGTACCTCCTGCAGCAACAAGATTTATCAAAGCAATAAGTAACATTATAAGTAGGGCACACGTTCCTAGCAATGGTATACACTTTATCAATTTGTTCCCATAAGTGTTTCCCTTTTTGTGACAAGCGGTGTTCCTTATAATAATACTTTTGTTCTTCCGTGAACCCACCTTGCCAATAAGATTCAGTTTCAAATAAACCAACCATTGACAACAAGCATGATAAGGCAAGACAATAACAGACCAACGAAAATAACAACAAGAGTAGAAACTACTTTTTTTTATATTTTTGAGAAAGAAACAAGCAAACAAGGAGAAAATAAACTTAGCTTGAACAATAGTGAATCCAAGTGGACTTGATAAATAAAGCTATGCTCCCCGGCAACGGCGGCAGAAAATAGTCTTGATGACCCACAAGTATAGGGGGTGTATCGTAGTATTTTCGAGGGAAGTGAAACCCAATTTATTGATTCGACACAAGGGGAGCCAAAGAATATTTATAATCCTTAACAACTGAGTTGTCAATTCAGCTGCACCTGGAAACAATCTTGCTCACAACAGTTTATCAGTAGCAACAGTTTTGCAGTAGGAATAGTAAAGTAACAACAGTAGTAAATCAAAGACAGCAGTAACAAAAGCGATGAAATGGGATTAGTCGTGTGCGGTAGGGATGGATGGACGGGCGTTGCATGGACAAGACAATTCACATAGCAATCAGAACATAGGGCAATTGCAGATAAGTAAGATAAAGCATCCAAGTACTAGACAATCCTAGGCATGTGTTCCATATATAGTCATACGTGCTCGCAATGAGAACTTGCACAACATCTTTTGTCCTGCCAGCCTTGACCCGTTCTAGGGAACTACTGGCAATTAAGGTGCTCCTTTTAATAGAGCACCGGAGCAAAGCATTAACACTCCGTGAACACATGTGATCCTCACATCAAAGCCATTCCCTTCCGGTTATCCCGATTTCTGTCACTTCGGGGCCATAAGTTCCAGACAACAACGTGTGTATACAACTTGTAGATAAGACCAAAAAAATACTATCATAATGAATCAATAACATGTTCATATCTGAAATCATGGCACTCGGGCCCTAGTGACAAGCATTAAGCACAACAAGTCGCAACAAAGTCATAAAGCACTAATAAAAGATACTAGGCACCATGCCCTAACAATCTGATGCCATTACATGAATGATCTCATCCAATCCCTACCATCCCCATAGCCTACAGTGGGGGATTACTCACTCATAGATGGGGAAACATGGATGGTCGATGGAGATGATGGTGGAGATCGATGGAGACGGCTCCGGGGGCACTTCCCCGTCCCGGCAGGGTGCCAGAACAAAGACTTTCTGTCCCCCGAATCTCCCCTTCGGTGGTGGCGGTGCTGCGGAACTTTTTCTGGAAAAACGTCGAACCCCCCTGAGTTTTTAGGTCAGAAGGCTTCTTATAGGCGAAGAGGGAGACCGAGGGGGTGCCTGGGGCCACCAAACCATGCCCTGGCGTGGCCAGGCCCAGCCGATCTGGCAGGTGTGGCCAGCCCCAGCCCTCCTCAGATACTGGCTCTGAGTCTTCTGGAAAAATAGGCACTTTGGCTTTTGTCCCGTCCAATTCCAAGAATATTCATTTTCTGACTTTCCTAGAACCAAAAACAGCAGAAAACAGGCAGCT
This sequence comes from Avena insularis, assembly GCA_023614405.1. Lineage (NCBI taxonomy): Eukaryota > Viridiplantae > Streptophyta > Magnoliopsida > Poales > Poaceae > Avena > Avena insularis. The sequence continues at coordinate 457,583,036 of CM042696.1, read as the reverse complement.
GGCACTGTGGCTCTTGTTAATAGATTAGTCCAAGAAATCATATGAAAAGTACTCCAAAGTGTGGACAAAACACAAGAAAGTGGATAAAACCAAGCATGGAGCATCAAAAATTATAGATACATTTGCAATGTATCAGTATTACGAGAACCATGGTTGTTCAAATAATTACCGTATTCCATAAAGGATGGATGAATTTTTACAAGTCTAGTGGGAGAAATCACATCCGTAAACACTATTGCTAAAATGTCGCAAGATAAATGATTAAAATATCACTTATAAAGTGACATCGCTGTTTTAAATTATATTGGAAAGAAAACATGAAGAAACTCCATGTTAATGGAATTTTTGGAGTCTTTGATTTTGATCAATTGACGCTTGTGAGACTTTTCTCGAGATAATTGAAACTCCGTTCATAGGACAAAAAGGAACGGATGACTGGCTTATTGGAAATTGTACATGCTGATGTGCATAGTCCATTATGTGTAGCCATATGCGATGGATCTTTTTGCTTCATATGCTTTCTCCGAAAATTTGAGTGAATATATCTGTATATTTACTTAATAAGGAAGAAGTATGAAATATTTGAAAATTGTTCAAAGACTTTCAAGATGAAGTGGAAAATCATTGTAACAAGAAAATAAAGAGTTTATGATTCGATCATAAAGGAAGATATTTGAGTTACGTGTTTAGCAAAAACACCTAAGATTTGAGGAATTGTTCCATGATTTGTGTTTCCCGATAAACCATAGGATTATGGCATATTCGAGAGATGAAATCAAACCATGTTTGACGTGGTAAGATCAAAGGTGTCATTTATAAAACTGCCATTATGTTTTAAGGATTAAAGCTTTAGAGACTACTGCTTTTACACTGAAAAGAGCACCATCGTGATCCGTTGAAATGACACCATATAAGTTATGGTTTGGGATAAAAGCCGAATTGTCTTTTCTTAAATTTTGGTGTGCTATGCATAAGTAAAATGTTTACAACCAAAGTCGGATAAGCACCTCTTTGTAGGTTATCCCAAAGAATTTGTTGGGAATTTCTCCATAACACCGAGGACAAAAGAGTTTGTTACTTGGAATGTCAAGTTTCTTGAGAAGGGATTTTTCACAAAAGTTAAGTGGGAGGACAATAGAACTTTGATAAGGTTGTTGAACCTTAGCTATATGTGCTAAGTAGCGCAGCGCCGGAAAGTGTCCCGGTGGCGGCCACAATGCTCATGGCTCCCGTGATTACAAAGGTTGTGATCTCGGAGATTAGAGTTCCTATTGAACCGTGTGGGTCGGTGAGAATCAAATAGTGTGATTTGATAATCAAGTCGTTATTATTTTGACAATGATGAACCGACTACATGCAAAGAAGCGATGATGGGCCCTGACTCCATAAAATGACTAGAAGTCATCGAATCTGTGATAGTATCCATACACGAGAAATCAAGTTTCTGAACTTGGAAGACCCTCCGGAAAGGCGTGAAGCCTATTGGTCGTGTTTGGATCTATAAAGAAATAGACATGGATGTTTAACATCTATGAAATAGTCGACATGTCAGAAAGAAGTTTATGGCAATGTTCAAGGAGTTGACTATGACAAGATTTGATCTTTCATAGCGATATTTAGTCTTGACGGATTAATTTAGCAACCACTACATATAATTTGGTATATGGTAGTTAAATAAACAAAACAAGGTTCTTCTAATAGAATGGTTACCTAGGACGTGTACATGACACGGTCTGAAGGGTTTTGTTAATTCAAAGGATGCTAAAATGGCATGCAAACTTCAATAGTTGAAGTGAGCATAGCGCAGTTGGAATCTTCACCATGATGAAAAATGTTAAAGGAGTTTAAATTCATCGGAGATGATGAAGATGCTTACATTTGCAAGAAATTAAGTGGGAGCGCTAAGACATATTTCCAACACATTATGCAGAGTACATATTGTTGATTGGAAATGATGTATCTTTTATTGACACAAGTTAAGAATTTCATTAAAATAGGATTTCGATGAAAGACTTGGGCAAAACCGGAATATTTGGCATCAATGTCTATATGGATAGATTGAGGCGCTAATATGGTATGCCAGACGTACATATATGAGATATTGAAAGGGTTCTATATGGAAACAACAAGAAAGGTTCTTGCTGCATGGAAAGGATTGTATCAAAATTCAAGTGTTTCCACACTTGGTGAGCAAAATCACATGAAGATTTTGATCGATTATACCATGATATGTATATATCCAGAATGTCCTATGCTCTAAATGTTATGAGCACATACCAGAATGATTCATAAGATGATCATTGGATGATAGTAAAGATATTCTTATGAGCTTTGGAAGAACTAAGAATATATCATGTATAAGTGACAAATAATTAAAGGTAGTTCATTGTAAAGTGTTACATTGATACTAGTTTTGTCACAAGATACAAATTAAATTTATCTCAATTTAGACTATGGGTGGCACAATGTAATGGAAAGGATGTTCCATGATGGATTTGTATGAGTTCCAAAGTTGAGACATTGTGACGGATACTACAACAAAAGGGCTAAGTATATGACTGGTATAGTAGCAGCATAGGAGGGAATTTGTGTTAAGTAGTTTGTTATCAAACTAGGTGTGGTTCAAAGAGGGCTAATACTATGAAGATATATTGTGTGACAATAATATCAACATATTTTAACCGGAACGAACTAAAGGTCTCACCAAAGGACCAAATTTATACAATGCCATCTCATTTGAGAATGAGTGATGCGTAGAGACGCAAAGACATGCAAATACACACGGACCTGAAACTGTCAGATCCGGCGATTATGTTAACCACTAGCAATAGAGTATATGCAACACTAGAAAGCCATAGGTGTTCAATACGCAAAGTTTTTCAAACTAGATTATTGACTCTAGTGCAAGTGGGAGACTGAAGGGAAAATGCCCGAGAGGCAATAATAAAGTGGTTATTATCTTATTCCATGTTTAAGATAAATGTTTATTTTGCATGCTATAATTGTATTGATCAAAAACATCAATACATGTGTGTTTAATAAACAAAAAGGGTTCCTAGTTATGCCTCTCTTATAGACTAGCTTGTTGATTAACAAGATGATCAAGGTTTCCTGATCATGGACATTGGATGTTGTTAATAACAAGGTCACAACATTAGTTGAATGATGTGATGAACATTCATCCGAAGTATAGCATTACGATAAAGTCATTATGTTTATATTGCTATAACATCATACGGAGTAATCTTTATCCTTAGACCATGAGATCATGTTAATTGCTAACACCGGAAGAGTATCTTGATAACATCAAACGTCACAATGTAACAGGGTGACTATAAAGATGGGTTCAGTGCTACGAAGGTGTTATGTTGAGGCTCATGGATCAAGAGTGGAATTTGTCAATCCCGATGACGGATATATATACTCTAGTCCCTCTCGGTGATATCGCATTAAGATAGCTTGCAAGCAAGTGATGTGATCACTAGAATGTTATATCACGGGAACGAGAAAAGAGTGCATGTCGGCAATGAGATCAAACTAGGTATGGAGATACCGATGATCGAATCTCGGACATGTAATATATCACGAGACAAAGGGATTTAGTTACAAGCGTTAAAGGTTCTCACGATCACAGAAGTCATCGTTGAATATGCAGGAGTTAGTATGGATCTCCAGGTCCCGCTTCTGATTATTGATCTGAGAGGAGTCTCAATCATGTCTGCATTATTCGTGAACCGTAGGGTGACACACTTAAAAGTATGTCTGAATTCACTATTATTCATTGATATATTTCGTATTGAGAGGTGATACTTATGTTATTTCATCTATTTTTGCATGGTTGATGACTTTTGGAGCATGGACCGCTGCAGTCAGGATTCTGATGGAAAAGGTGCTGTTTGGAGGCAAAATTCGCGAAGATCGGAAAATCTGGGAAAATATATGGAAAATTCTATTTTTCCAGAAGACTCAAGATGCCAGAAGATGGAGTGGAGGTGGGCCACAGGGGTCCCACACCACCCCATGGCGCGGGCAGGCCTAGGCCGCGCCAGGGAGTGGTGTGGCCACCCTGGCCCACTCCAGCCTCTCCCCTCCAGCGTATATCTTCCTCCTGAAACCCTAAGACTCGGGGAGCGACCATAGAAAGATTTCGCCGCCTCTGCGGCGCGGAAAACACCGAGAGAGAAAGATCTCTCCGGCAGACATATTTCTGCCGTGGGAATTCCTTCCCGAAGAGGGGAGATTGTCGCCATCAACACCACCATCAAGCTGGACTTCATCGGGATCATCATCATCATCACCACCATCATCACCATGAGCACCCTCATCACCATCTCCATATTGCTGTAACAATTGTGTTGAATCTTGCATAGTTCATAGGGGAAACTTTCCCGGTGGTTATTACTCTTTGTAGTTGATGCTATTGAGTGAACCTTTAAATTATTGTTTATGTTCAGATTGTTATACATCATTATTCCATCTCTGATCATGATCCATATGATGTCTTGTGAGTAGTTCGTTTTGTTCTTGAGGACATGGGAGAAGTCTTGTTGTTAGTAGTGGAGTTATGTTGAGAAAGATTCAATAGATTGTTATTTAAGTTGTGGTGTACTTCTTCTAGTGGTGTCATGTGAACGTCGACTACATGACACTTCACCTATATGGGCCTAGGGGAATTCATTGTGTATTTGGCTACTAATCGTAGGGGTTGCGGAGGATGAAACCTGAACCCCCGTTAGGAAACCATTGCACAAGGGACGTAAGGGTCTTAGATTTTAAAGTTGTGGTTAGGTTTTACCTTAATTACTTTCTTGTACTTACGGATGTTTGCAAGGGGGTTTAATCACAAGTATGTATTAAGTCTTGGATAGGACGGTACATTAGCACAGGTTCACCCACACAACACTTAGCAAGCTAGAGAAGATTAATCGACTATATGAAGCGAAAGCACTTGACAGTCTTCCCATGTGTCCTCGAGAACGTTTGGTCATCTATAGAAATACAACCGGCTTGTCCTTTGCTGCATAAAGGATTGGGCCACTTTTTGCATTTATTCCTACTGTCTTTTGTTTACTCGTACTTTGTTTACTTGCTTTATTGAAAACCCCTAAAAATCCGTTTGCTAAGTATTTGCAGAGAATTCCTGATCCATACCACTAGCCAGCACCTTCTGCTCCTCGTTGGGTTCGACACTCTTACTTATCGAAAATACTGCGATACACCCCCTATACTTGTGGGTCATCAAGACTAGTTTCTAGCGCCGTTGCCGGGGAGTGAAGCGCTATTGGAGAGTGGAACTGGTAAAGGAAACTTCTACTGTGAGTATTGTTTACTTCTGCTAGTTGCTTTATTTTCGTTATGGATAATTCGCTGAGTTTCTTACTTGGTAATGCTACTGCCACTGCTAAGGTAGTAGATAACCACCACATGGTGAGAAAGATGTTTTCAAAATACCTACAAGAATTATTGATCATGTTATGGATAACTACTATGTTGGGGATGGAACTATCCATCCCGGTGATCATTTGCTCTTTATACATGAATTATGCGGGTTGATCAAGTGTGCAGGTATTACTACAGATCAAGTTAAGAAGAAGCTATTCTCATTATCACTGAAAGGAAGAGATGAGGACTGGTATAAGCTGCTGAAGAATGGTCAAGCTCTGGAATGGGAGGAAATAGTGCCTCTCTTTTATTCAAAGTTTTATCCTCCTAGTGAGATTCATAAAGATCGGAATCAAATATACAACTTTTGTCCTCTTGTTGGAGAGAGTACAGCTCAAGCTTGGGGGAGATTGAAGTTACTAATGCTCAAATGTCCCATTCAGGAGCTCCCCAATAATATCATTATCAATAACTTTTATGCAAGGCTCCCTCTACATGACAAGGATTTATTAGATGCTTCTTGTGCTGGATCATTCACTCGCATGGAAGAAGAAGTTAAATGGGACCTTCTGGACCGTATTCAAGACAATGCTGAAGCTTGGGAGAATGACAAAGGTAGAAAGTCAGGTATACATTATGATTATGAATTGATTGAATCTTTTATGGGAACTGATGACTTTCAAAATATTAAAAATGCTTATGGTTTAGACTCTCAAGATATTGCTTCTTATTTTAAGGCCTTTGCTTCTTATATTGAAGTGCCTAAAAAGAAGTGGAATAAGTATCATGAACCTTATAAAGATATTGCTAAGAGTGTTCCTGCAAGAAATAATGAAGTTTATACTGCTAGTCATGTTTTACCTAAACCTTATATTGAGAAAATGCCTTTCCCAGTTAAGGTAAAGGAACATTCTATGATAGCTAGTATGGTTAATGAAAGTATGAGTAAGGCTGCTGAACCTGATAAACAAATGATTGATGAACCTATTGTAGCAAATGCGAAAGACTTTGTTGCTAAATATGAAAAAGAGGGACACACTATCCTTTGTAAGGATACCTCTAATATTGTTTCGCATAGTAGTGTTATGAGAGCTAGTATTCCTGTGTTTTCTGTTAGAATAAGTGATCATTGCTATGATAGTCCTTGTGATAGCTATATTGTTAAGTTTATGCATGATACTGAAAGCTATTATGAGAGAGGGAAAAGTGTTCTTGTGCACCTCAATAATATCAAGTTTCCCCGTTTTATGCTGAAAGTTTTTATGTTGCACTTCTTTTGCCTTCTTATGCAAGTTGCCCGTGGTTCCAATAACTTGTTTGTTTACAAAATCCCCTTGCATAGGAAGTGGGTTAGACTTAAATGTGCGTGTGTTTTTGCTTCTTAATGCTCTCTTTCACTTCAATTCATATCCCTATGAGAGCTTCTTCAAAATTATGTTGCCCATCTTAATGGCTATAAAGAAAGAGCTTTATGGGAGACAACCCAATTTGTTTTTGCTTTTAGTTTGTTTTTGTTTCTTTGAGTCTTGGAAGTTATTACTTCGGTAATAACCGCTCCTTATCCGTTTTGTTTGGTTTTTGTGTCAAGATCAACCTCTAATGAGAGAGAAGTAAGATTTGGGGAAGTTGCTGTCCCGAAACAGATTTTTGTGCTTCACCGTAAAAATTCGTGAGAGATCTCTGTATGTCGGATTGAGCTGTAATTTTTTGTACTTCTGCCCCAGGTTGTTATTTAACTTTAATTAGTTTTGCACTTTTTGATTTGAGCAACAAAAGATTTTCGAAAAAATTGATCTTTACCTGCTGGTCTGTTTTGACAGATTTTGCCAATCTTGCATTTGCTTCTTTATTCGATTTCCTTTTTGAATTCTTTTTGGGTTTTCGGAAGGAGTTGCTACAGCAGCTTTTGTTTTGATGGTTTTCAGTTGAAGTTGGACTCTAAAGGTTTTATCACTTCACTTATACTAATGTTGCTAATAAGAACTGTGTGAAGTTTTGTGTGAAAGAAATTTCCAGGAAGTGGAGATAATGGTGTAATAAGAAAGAGAAGGGTTTTATGACTCAAGTAATAAGTATATGAAGATGAAGATATCGATGATATTCAAGTGATGACTCCGAAAGGATCCACTTAATACCAAATTCAGAGACCTACAGAGTCCGTTTCCAACTAGGTAACAATTCTGGTAAGAAAAGTTCCGCGAAAATACAATCCAACTATATTTTTGCAGTTTTTAGTCAATAAGGAAAGCTACGAAGCGAAAAAGGGATGGAACCGGAGCCAGGGTGGCCCACACCACCCCATGGCGCGGGCCAACCCCTGGCCGCGCCACCAGGTGGTGAGGCCACTCTGGACTCCTCCTCCGACTCGTTTTCTCCCAGTACCTTCCTTTTTGATATGAAACTTCGTAATATATAACCCCCCAGATCTTCCGAGGTTCGTATATTGTGTTTTCGTCGTGTTTTTGTTTCGATCTGTTTCTGTCAGGACATATTCTTTGACATCTTAGAAGCACAATGGTGTCCGCCAAGAATAAAGGGAAGGAACCCATGGAGGAAGACCTCCAAGGCCCCATGAAGGAGAAGGAGATCAAGAGTGAAGGTGAAGAGGAGAAAGGCCAACGTCCACACACCGGCACCACCATTCCAAGCATTGGAGTGGTGAAACCTACCAAGATCAGAAGGACGGCACGGATGTCAACTGGAGGGAAGCCTCCGCGTCACTGTTTGGCACCAAGGACACCCTCTCCAAACACCAAGAGTACCTTCCATACCTTTACCCATAACCATGGAGGAAAAGAAGACTCCAAGTGGGAAGAATGGAAGAAGAATCACAAGAGCTGGGATCCACAAACTGAAATGATTATGGGCCGCATTGAGCACAACTCGGAGTTGATTCATACTCTCACCTTCGAGATTGAGGACTTTGGGAAACTGATCAAGGAGCTCATCAAGAGGATACCACCACCACCAACGGAGTAATTCGTCATCAGGTTTGGCATCCCCTTGGTTTGTTCCAAGCTTGGGGGAGTGCCGCGGTATCACATCACTATCTTCTATATTTTTACCTTATTAGTAGAGTCATATCATGAATAGAGGAGTTATTATGTAGTATGGTTTGCATTATGGAAGTGTCCCCTCTCTCGTTAGATTTGTATCCCTTGGTGTGAGTTTCAGTTGTGGAATATTAATGAGAAGCCATATCATCCACTCTTTTGCATAGCTTATGTTAGTTTTCAATTCGTGGTTATATGATTGATCTTGTTGTTAGTATTGGTAGCACTTTGGGATCATTGAGTTAATTTAGTTGGTTTTGGAAAACCTGGCTCAGTCAGTAGCACACTATTTTTGAGAGTTGAAAGAAAAGATAGAAGTACTCTAAAGAAAAATAATTTCATCATCTTTCTTTCTTGACTTGCTCATAAGTCTAGTATTCTCTAGTTAAGATCTTTTGTGCTTCCAAGGAAGATTGCATGTTTGCCTTTATCACTTGTATGTTTGTTTGTTTCCTTCGACTCCTATACTTGCTACCCAGCCTTGCTAGCCAAAAACCTGTATTGAGAGGGAATTCTTCTCGTGCATCCACCTCCTTTAAACCAAAACCTTTGCCATTTGTGTCCACCATACCTACCTATTAGCATTATTGCTATTTCAAGTAAATTCCTGTTTTGTCTACCTCCCAAATTAAACTTGTTATGTGAAAATTAGTGATTAAAGCTCTCACGAACTTGACGACACATTTTACTTTCTTGCATTTAATAAACTTGAACCATTGGGTCCTTCTTTGTTGCATATATGCTTGCGCTTTATGAGTTGAAGTTAGCCGAACCATGTATCATGGGGACCGCTTTCAACACTTCATTGGTACTTGTACCTAGTTGATATCATGTTCTTTTGCTTATGGATTCCGGCGGTGTGAAATAAAAGTGGAACTTGTAAGATCATGGAGTTTATATGTTTGTTAGAGAAACGCCTGGGCCGCTAGCCTAAGCCATGCCTAATCATGGTGGAAACTTGCAGCATAACTATAGTGAGCATTCTATGAAGCATCCTCAATAAAAACCTATGCAAATAGCAAATAAAAGGATCGCTGAGATGCTCACTGTCTGCTTGCCTTGTCATTTTGACTATGGGATAGCTCCTGTGTCATGTGCAAGGGTTACCCCATTGGTGATTCTCAATGATACGCATGTATTTACAATGACAAGAGCTTGCTCGTGACTGAAGTTGAGTAGCATGAAGATCGGTACTCATAAGTAAGGGGCATGAGATTTCAATTTATAACTTGTCAAGCATATCCTCTGAGTTGTGTCACTTTAACCTTAATCACCTAAAGATGCCTATGATAGGGGCAATGAGAGCTGAAAGCTAGTAAGTATCATAATTTTTGGGAGCTCTTTATGAGACTTGCAATCCCTGCTTCCTCTTGAAGGGCCCTTCTTTTACTTTGTAGTTGAGTCAGTAAACCTTTTCCCTTCTATCTCAGCAAGTATCTTGAGTTGATGTGTTTCATTCATTCATATGATGATTTATGCATTCATGTTTCTTATGTTCCTTGTTTTGCACATTGCTCTTATCTTGAAGTTTACTACTTTGAAAGCTTTCATTGAAAAAACCAGCTATTTGTGAACTCCAGCAAATTATCAACTATTCTTCGACCAAGAGCTAAGATTGCCATTACCAATGATGATTTACTCTATGTATCTTTATTGTGTTTCCTTTACTCATTGCAAGTTCAGTTGTATAATAGTGAGTTGTCTTCTATTATGATCTATGTATTTGATGAATGTGATGCTTCTTGTCCGTATTCTTTTATCGACTCTTCACTCCATAAACCTGAGGTCATGGTTATTGAGCTCGGCCAGCTTGGGGACAAGCGAAGTCTAAGCTTGGGGGGAGTTGATACGTCCATTTTGCATCACTATTCTATGTCTTAATTCACTATTATTCATTGATATATTTCGTATTGAGAGGTGATACTTATGTTATTTCATCTATTTTTGCATGGTTGATGACTTTTGGAGCATGGACCGCTGCAGTCAGGATTCTGATGGAAAAGGTGCTGTTTGGAGGCCAAATTCACAAAGATCAGAAAATCCGGGAAAATATACGGAAAATTCTATTTTTCCAGAAGACTCAAGATGCCAGAAGATGGAGTGGAGGTGGGCCACAGGGGGCCCACACCACCCCATGGCGCGGGCAGGCCTAGGCCGCGCTAGGGAGTGGTGTGGCCACCCTGGCCCACTCCATCCTCTCCCCTCTAGCGTATATCTTCCTCCTGAAACCCTAAGACTCGGGGAGCGACCACAGAAAGATTCCGCCGCCTCTACGGGGCAGAAAACACCGAGAGAGAAAGATCTCTCCGGCAGACAGATTTCTGCCAGGGGAATTCCTTCCTGGAGAGGGGAGATTGTTGCCATCAACGCCACCATCAAGCCGGACTTCATCGGGATCATCATCATCATCACCACCATCATCACCATCAGCACCCTCATCACCATCTCCATATTGATGTAACAATTGTGTTGAATCTTGCATAGTTCATAGAGGAAACTTTCCCGGTGTTGATTACTCTTTGTAGTTGATGCTATTGAGTGAACCTTTGAATTATTGTTTATGTTCAGATTGTTATACATCATTATTCCATCTCTGATCATCATCCATATGATGTCTTGTGAGTAGTTCGTTTTGTTCTTGAGGACATGGGAGAAGTCTTTTTGTTAGTAGTGGAGTTGTGTTGAGAAAGATTCAATAGATTGTTATTTAAGTTGTGGTGTACTTCTTTTAGTGGTGTCATGTGAACGCCGACTAGATGACACTTCACCTATATGGGCCTAGGGGAATGCATTGTGTATTTGGCTACTAATCATAGGGGTTGCCGGAGTGACAGAAACCTGAACCCCCGTTAGGAAACCATTGCACAAGGGACGTAAGGGTCTTAGAGTATAAAGTTGTGGTTAGGTTTTACCTTAATTACTTTCTTGTACTTACGGATGTTTGCAAGGGGGTTTAATCACAAGTATGTATTAAGTCTTGGATAGGACGGTACATTAGCACAGGTTCACCCACACAACACTTAGCAAACTAGAGAAGATTAATCGACTATATGAAGCGAAAGCACTTGACAGTCTTCCCATGTATCCTCGAGAACGTTTGGTCATCTATAGAAATACAACCGACTTGTCCTTTGCTGCATAAAGGATTGGGCCACTTGCTGTATTTATTCCTACTGTATTTTGTTTACTTGTACTTTGTTTACTTGCTTTATTGAAAACCCCTAAAAATCCGTTTGCTAAGTATTTGCAGAGAATTCCTGATCCATACCACTAGCCAGCACCTTCTGCTCCTCGTTGGGTTTGACACTCTTACTTATCGAAAATACTGCGATACACCCCCTATAATTGTGGGTCATCAATTATTCGCGAACCGTAGGGTGACACACTTAAGAGTTACCGGACACCATTTTAGAGCACATATGTTTCAGACGAAAGAATTGCAAAGCGCAGGAATTGTTTCGATAGAAACCGGAAATTGTTTCAGGTGAAATTGCAGAAAGTGGTTCTGCATGTGATATTGAAATATTGCAAGGGGTTATATGTGAATGTTTGTTAATTAAAGTAATTAAAAAAATTCTGAATAAATTTAATAAAAGAGTTTTATTAAATGAGAGAGCATTAAACTTGGAGAATTTTAATGCATTTAAAATAGGGACTTTAAAGGGGAATGTGAAGAGGCATTTTAATGTGGAGGGGTTTCCACCACATGAATGGGGGAGGTTAGGAGTCACCCCCCATGCACCGGCCATGAAGGAGAGGCACCCCCCTCCTCCTATAAAAGGCCACCCTCTTCCTCCTTCTTCCTCACACCTCCTTGTGAAGGATCTCTCTCCCCCTCTAGAATTATTCCCTCATGGTCTTGGATTAGCGAGATACATATTCCCGGTGGCATTTCGTCTGGAAGGAGTTGTTGCTTCCGCTGTATCACTAGAGCGAGGAGGTGGAGGTTGTCCGGTGGCTTGAACATGTGTGCGAGTACAGATGTGCTGCTGAGTTGCGGCGCTCGGACTTCCTCATGATCTTGAGATCGGCAAGTGTACGACTACATCAACCACGAGTTCCTACTCGTTAACAAAACTCCTTGTCTTCGAGGGTAAGTTCTTGTTGGATGTATGTCCACCCGTTGATTTGTACCTAGTAGATAGATCTTGGCGTGTAGTTCTCATCGTATGAATTTTTTTGTTTTCTATGCTGCGGACCCAACATAAAATTCATCATCAATGATGTCACAATAAAAATGGTTCATTGGAAAGGGTACACACCAAAGAAAAATAGGGACTCGAAGTAAATTCCTCCATGAAAAAGATTGGGACTATAGTCGAAAATGAAAATTTCGACTGTAGCCTCGGGGGATACTCTTATCGGGAGCGTTGGTCACGCACCTGACAAATATTTGAGGACACATTGACATCATAATAGAAAGATTTTAGAGCCTATGTCATGATGCATACATCCGAACATAGCCTTGGGGGCTACTCCTATCAGGAGCGCTGATGCGCACCTGATAAAGGAAAAAAACTCCTATCGGGAGGATGTATATGAAGAAAAAAATCAAAGCAGCCGACAAAATATGTAAATCTTGGATCGCAGCTAAATGTGACAAAACTCTGAATGCCATGTTCAGAAACATGAAGGTAAGACCCCGGGATTTGTCCTGTGTGGTCTGGTAATCGCACAAGAATGTGCTCTGTAGTATTATATCCGTATCTACGATACGACAAAAAATCCCGATGGACGCGTTGGGTACCCAATAAAATGAAACTAGAATTTAGTATTCAATGAGACCTCAATGGCTCGAACTGAATTACGCCAGTAATAAATCCTGAGTTCATGCCTGGGGACTTGAATTTGATGTAGGACAATGTTGCTTTTGCCCAGGAGCAATTAACTGGATGCACCAGGCTCATTGTACCAAATTCTAATAAAACATTAAAAATGGTAAAAACAAAGAATTAAACATTTTCATGAGACTCAACCCGAATCTACGGTGTCTCGGGGGCTACTGACATAGGTATGATTACTCGGGTCCCTATGATTTGCTACCTAGGGCATGTGGAAAGGCTTACGGCCCATGAAGAGTCAAGATGAAGATCCAAAGAAGCAACCAACAATGATTATAGTTGTATTAGGAAAGAGGAACAAAGACCGACATGGAGTTGGTGTTGTAATCATGTAACCTATTCGCATACAACTTTGAGACCTAACCTATTATATATAGGGCAGGAGAAACCTAGGAAAGCTACCAAACAATCCTCAAGCAATTGGTAACACAATGATTCCTCGTAATATTCAGGCAACTTTGATTCCATTGTTTCCTGACATCCAACAAAATCCCCAGCGTTCTCTTTTCCGCAAAACCCTAAGTCCTTCTTCATGGACATTGCCGAGATCTCCCTCGTCACCTAGTCACATGCTTGCAAGCTCATTGATGTAACGTCACCAAGTGGACCCAGAATATCTATCTGTCACTCGGATAGGAAAATCCTGATCTCGGTCATACGCCTCAAACATACCTCTGGAATACCTAAAACACACATTTATGGCCACCCAGTTACAGACATGACTGTTGATGTGATCAAAGCAGCCGCAAGAGATAGTGATTAAACATTATCTCATGGTCGAAGGACTAAGTCACTATGCTTTGCTAGATATCGGAACGTTGAACACTGTGACTGAATCATATTGCAATTCTACGGTCAGGTGTGTCCATCACTTCACAAGTGATCTCGTTGTTAGTTGACTGGTTTGCGTCATGTACATGATCAGGAAACATTAGGGACTTCTATGATGAAAATTTCTCCCTACAAAGTATAAATGATTCAATTATCACCCTAATTCCCAAGGTTGACTGCCCAACCTCCCCTGGTGATTTTAGACCTATCTCTCTCCTGAATAGTGTTTTAAAAATCCGGACCAAACTCCTAGCAAATAGACCATAAAACATCACCTGGACACTAGTTCACAAGAACCAATGTGGTTTCCTCAAGAAAAGATCCATCTAGGACTGTCTGGGTTGGGCTTTTGAATATCTCTACCAATGTTACCTTTCAGAGAAGGAGTTAATCACATTAAAACTTTATTTTGAAAAGGCCTTCGACAAGATTGAGCACATTACTATTCTTGAAATCTTAAAGGAAAGAGGTTTTGGCACAAAATGGATCAAATGGATTGAAATGATTCTTATGACTGGTACATCTATTGTGCTTTTAAATGGAGTTGCAGGGGAAAAATTACTACAAAAGAGGAGTCAAACAAGGAGATCCTCCAATCCATCCTCAACAAAGCAATGACTCAAGGATTAATAGATCCACCCATTAATTATCCAGCTTGCCCTGACTTTCTTGTGATACAGTATGCATATGATACATTAGTAATCATGCAAGCCAATGCCAAACAGTTGCTTTGTCTAAGAGCACTTCTACACACCTTTTCTTAATCCACTGGTCTAGTAAAGCCAATATGATTTCTATTAATATTGATGAGGACAGATTCACACATTTCACCAATACAGTGAGCTGCCAAAAAGGAAGTCTACCTTTTACTTGGTCTTCCAATAGGAATTACCAAACCATCCTTGGAATATTTTATGCCAATGGTTCAAAGAGTACAAAGAAGATTATGTGGTATAGCTGATTTCCTTGATTAAGGTGGTAAACTATTAATGGTTAAATATGTTCTTGCTTCACTTTCAATATTTTATATGGGATGCCTAGAAATTCCTCCTCCAATAAAAGAACAGATCATAAAATATCAAAGGAATTGCTTATGGATAAACAAGAATAGTGATAGCAATGAGGTATAGAAAAAGCACAGCCCTTGTAGCCTGGGATCAAGTTTGTAGACCGAAAAATCAAGGTGGCTTGGGTGTCCTGAATCTACACACCCATAATAATGCCCTTCTTCTGAAAAACCTACACAAGTTTTACAACAATCATAACATACCATGGGTTAAATATATTTGGGGAACTTATTACAACAATGGTACACTACCTGGAAATCATGTTCAAGGTTCTCTCTAGTGGAGGGCCTATTTGAAGCTTGTGGATCTTTATAAGGGAATGACCAAATGCACCATTGGAGTAGGTAATTTTGTCCTATTCTAGACTGACCTATGGCAAGATAATGGCATTCAACATCAATTTCCACACCTTCTTTCATATGCCAAAGACACAAATTACTCAGTGCAAGAGGTTCTACAAACTGAATTTTCGGAAGACCTGTCTCATTTGCCTCTGTCACAATAAGCATATACTGAATTCGAGCAATTAGAGAAAATTATTCACGACACAGCTTTTAGAAATCAGGGCAATCAGGAGGACTCCTGGCAGTACATTTGGGGTAGTCATGAATTTTCAACTAAGAAAGCTTATAACATCATAATTGGACCTCATTAGGCTCCACCACACTTCTCTTGGATCTCGAATTCCTCTTTCCAAGCAAAACACAAGTTTTTTTGCTGGTTATTGCTGCATGATAGACTGAACACTCGAAACCTATTGGCAAGGAAAAACTTCAGCCTCCCTTCTTATCACTGTGCAACTCTAGATTGTCACACTGAAGAAACAATGATGCACCTTTTTTGGGAATACCCTTTTGCTATAGAATGTTGGGACTTCATCTGTCCCACTTGCACCAAAGATCTCTCTGTCTATGAAACTTTGACAAAACTAAAAGAAAAGCTCAGCCTTCCTTTTTTCATGGAAATAATTATCATAGATGCTTGGGCCATTTGGATTGTCAGGAACCATATAATCAGAGAGCAGCTTTCTCCACTTGGAAGGCTATTTACCAAGAAGAACTCGGGCTGGTCAGTTTCAGAATGAAGAAGAAGCACGCTAGCTCATTCAAAGAATAGCTAAAATCTTAAGTTTATGGCAATTTAGATACACATAACTTTCTTTTTTTCTTTTTTATTATACCCTACTTGTGTACAAAGACTCTTGTAAGCAAACTTATCTATAAAAATTGCAGTGGGTTTTACCCACTGATTATCCACAAAAAAATGATCGGGAAACCTCAATCATCATCTTCACAATGAACTAGTACTAGAGGATACTATGGACCTGGTTGTTTATATATGATGCACGTAAAATGCATGCATGAACTTTGTAGTTTGTTGATATGAATTCCCACATATTTGCTACATATATGATGTTATATCCATGTTTTACATTGATTTATGGGATTTACCAATGATCCCCTTTATTTTGTGTATATTTACCTTTTAGAGACATAAACGAAGTCAAATGGACCTGGGGTTTCAGTAGCATAAATATTTCATCAAGAGAAGCACCTGGAGCACTTGGACCTCACCAGAGGGACCACGAGGCCCAAAAGGGACCAGGTGACGTGCCTAGTAAGGGTGGGCATGCCACCGAGGCTCTTTCTCTCCTCGACCGTCGATTTGCTTCGATCTTGCGCCCATCGGCTCCGTATGACCTAAAAACCACTATATAAAGGGTCACTCGGGAGTTCCTCGAGAGAGGCGCCACAAAAACAACGAAACACCAAAACAGAGCCATAATCAACAAATATTGGAGGGGCAAACTCCTCTGAAGCCGTCGCCTGAGGGATCTCTATCTTCTCCAATGTCTCCACCATCATCACCGTGATGAAGAGGGAGTAGTCCACCTCTAGACTATGGGTTTGTGGCAGTATCTTGATCTAATTCTCTCTTGTTCTTCATAGATTTAGTACTATATGAACTGCCCAACATGATTATGGTCATATATGTAATTCCTATGTGGTGGATCTTTATTCTATGATTTGATATATGAGAATCGAACCTATTATGTGTAATATGTATTGATAGATGCATATCATGTACCCCGTTCTTAAGTACTTGTTCTGATCCAACTTGTATGCAAGAGCATGTGTGGGGAAAAGTGTGTATCAGATGGAGTAGCACGGTGGTAGTAATTGAATAGTGACAACAAATTCAAGATATACTATGGTATTTACCTTTCTTTTGCTTTCTCACTAGGAATAAAGTGAATCCATGTGCTATAATTATCTTGTGACAGCTAGATAATCTTGTTTGGTGCAGGTAGCATATTTGTGATTCAAACATCATGTCAAATTACTTAAGGCTATACTCTGTTGATTCTTAATTCAAGATTGCTTGGACTTTTCCCTTTCTTGAGGAGTATAAGAGAGATGTGTTGCATCATATCAATGTTAGGACATGATGCACATATCAATGCTTATCAAACACATGTTGAAGTTCCACCAATATTATATCTTTGATGAACTATTTGTGTCCATTGCAACCTAGAAAGAGAGTAGACAATTGAACCATGAACCCCGGTTCATTTTAAACCATTAGAAACACCTTTCCAACACAATTATCACACTTCACATTTTCTACAATTTATTATTTCGAAAATATAAATAGTCTCTTCACTTGGAAACACACACAAAACCCAAAAACAACTATCTTTTATTGATTTTATCTTGCTTGCCTAGTTTTACTTGTCTTATTTTATTTTATATTATTTTTATTTCATATTATTAATACGAAACCTTGTACTTGACAACCACACGGTGGAGTTGGGGACACAAGACAAAAACATTGCTTTGTAGGTTGCTTGAAGAGGATAAGAAGAATAACCTCTAAGCCAATTCCTAAAGAGTTCAATATTAAACCTTGCGTCATCCTTGTGGGGAAAAGATGCTTGTTACAACACTCTATACTTGGAGTCTCAACGAGTTGGTACACACAGAGTTGTTGCCATCAAAATACCACACATGTTTTAATGTTTCTACTTAATAAAGTTATAGCATGATACAAAAATATTATGGACATTAGAGATATAACAATAAAACACTTTATTTATTGGCCTCTAGCGAATATCTCCTTCACAAGGGAGAGATGATCAAAACCCCAAGTGGTCACACACCTAGCAAGATAGGAACCAGCCGTGGATGGATGCCATATTTCAGGGTGAGTGATAATTCTCTTGTTTCTTTTCATGAAACGACTATATTGCTCCTCATCATGACTCTATGCTTATGTGTTCACATGATTGCATAGGTGCTATTTATGGTACTCATGTGACTGCTAGAGTGACGAAAGCTTAGTCAGTAGCATATAGAGGAAGGAAGCACTACACCAACTAGAATGTGCTGATTGCTGTTAATTTGAGATGAACTTCACCTATGTGCTAGCTGATTGGGAAGGATCTACGCATGATGCAAGTATTCTTGCTAACTGTTTGTCTAGAACCGATGGTTTGAAAATTTAAAATGGCAAGTTCTATCTTATAGATACTAGATATGCATGCCGACCTTGGATTATGCCACCCTTTAGGATAACAAGGTACCACCTGAACGAACGAGTTCAGTCCGAGGAACATACCCCAAAACACCCCAAGGAATTGTTCAATCTGAGACAGTCTAGCCTTAGGTTCACCTTAGAGATGCTGCATTAAAAATAGATTCGAGATCTTTGACCAGAAACCTTTTCACACTTTCGAGACTTAGGTGTAGCTCGTGCGTGCTTGTTGCATTCTTCACAACTGGATCTTGGGTTGGGGTCTTGATGATATTTTCCCAGACGAGAACTCTATTGACCTTGATGAAGTTGAAATTGGACATGGGGTTGAGCCAAATTACAATGAAGCTTGGAAGGTCAAGAGGATGGAGCGGGCGCAGGCAATGTGGGAGGACAAAGTTAACGGTACTTAGTGAGAAAAAGACGAGCAAGAAGAAGACAAGAAAAAAGAAGAAGACGGTTAGATTTGCCCTTTCATCGTCATTAGACTGCAATCATAAACTGCCATTCCATCTCTTGGTAGGATGTATCGTTGAACTGGCATTCATATTAGCTAGGACTGAGTACGTTATTTTGGGTACTTTTAGTATTTCTGTGGATGAACTGCTACTTTATTAGTCGTTGTGTTATATATGGAGGTGTTCCATGGTAAGGTCACCAACAGAGATAAGAGGTGACCACAATCTTGCCTGCATACAACCAAACACACGGTTGTTGCATCGAAAAGCAATTACCGCTTGTATGGAGACAACCAATCACATAATAGATTTTGGGCCTAGGGATGCAATGGAGGCAACCAAACGAAGTGAAAAAAATGGAACGAGGATGTTTGTGCGTGGACATGACCACTAGCCTACCAAACACATATCTGATATATAGTGACACTCGGTTTCACTCTCTCTGACCTCCGTGATCTTCACAACGCCAACGATCGAACAACAGCTCTCTCATCCTCCAACCCAACGAGAGTCGACCCTCGCTTTTCCCTGCCGCCCCTATCCCTCTCTCTCTCCGGCGGCTTCGTCGGCCGACGAGATGATGGATCAGGAGGTTGGCCCCCCTCTTAGCTGTAGTTTAGGTTTGCCTACTTGGCGTTGGTGCTTCATGCTCATTTGGAGTGTGTTGCCGGACGGTGCGGGTCCTATCCAGCGGCTCCTGCTGCTAGCTGCCCTCTCCACGACACTTTGGTGGTTAGAGCCGGAGGTGGAGGCGGTGGTCGGCACCAGTATCTCCCCCAATAAACCCGCTTTTGTGGTCTCTACAGATCGAGGCGAAGCGTTGTCTTCTGTGCGTTGATGCCGTCAAGGGGATGGGGTTGGTGTGCAGCGGCGTGGTGTGGATGCCCTTTGCCGATCTATGGATGGGATTGATGCAGCTCAAGTTGGTGCTTCCAAGCAACGACGAGCTAGCTGAATCTATCCTCGGCCAAAGTGGCCACTCTCTACAACCTCCATGGCGGAGAGGCCCCCCTGGCACCTACCGTTGGAGCTCAGCGCCTTGTCGCACCCAAGTGGTTCGTCCCCTGTAGAGACGTGGTGATCGGCGTATGTGCTTTTCGCCGGGAATGAGATCTTCTCGAGCTTCGTCTCGGACCTGGGTGCGTTGGCCATGAGGTCACCGGCGAGCGGCGGAGAAGAACCTCAAGGACCTGATTGAGGGCTCTTTATGTAAAGTTAGGGACTCTTTCTTCGAATTGTAGGTATTTTGTGCAAGAGTTGTTAAGGTGTAATCAGACTAGCCTAGATAATCACTAGTATTTGGCTATGCACCAAAGGCCAACACAAGGCCCATCTCAGGCTTGCACGATTCTTTTTCTTGATTTCCGGTTTGATTCCGAGGTTGCGCGCATATCCGATAGTCTCTTTCCCGTCAAATTCTTTTTGATCGTCTTCTCAGATACATTTACCAGGGCACCTGCCGGCGGCTAACTGCCGCTCGCAAACTACAGCAAAAGCCAGCTCCTAGGAAACTAGGACATGGACCCTTGATGTCGTCGTGCTAGCCGCTCTACTGAAGTGTACCATGGAAACTGCCGCGCACCATCATGGAATATGTCGACTGCCCAAATTATTTTGTACCTCATCAAACTCCCAATCAAAAGGTAGGCTGGTAAGTGGTAATAGTATTCACATAATTGAGAAGATATGGAAGGCATATACTACTACCAAAGCCTAGAAGAAATGATACTCGATTAGCAATAAACCGTTCAGGCCAGTTAGATGCGCTATTAAAATGTCAGCAATTTTTATCTATATTTTGTATGTCAAATTTTATACTCCCTCCGACCCATATTAGTTGACTTAGATTTGTCTAGATTCGGATATATCTAACGCTAAAACATGTCTAGATACATCCGAATCTAGATAAATCCAAGTCAAGTAATATGGATCGGAGGGAGTAATAAATTATCTACACATGAGACATTTGTAAGGCTAACTAAGACTATATGTCTGTGATCTGTCTTCGAGGGTGAATGAGATGGTTATTGAAGAAAACAATTCTCGGGTAGCTTGCCCGGACATGACATTCTTTTTGCTCCTCGGGCCTCTCTCTCTCTCCCCTTCTATGCCTAAATTCTGGCTCCGCCCCTGAAGGTGTCCCTTTGTAGTTTGTACCCGCTGATATTAATGGAGCAGCTTCCCAGCCCTTCAGGGCCTATTCCGTTTTTTTTAAAAAAAAAGCCTACCAAACACGTCCAAAGTAAGCGGACTGAACCATTGATGGTAGTAAGCCGTTCTCACGAGTTGTGATTATACGTGGCAGCTCAGTGATCTCATGATCGCACCACTAGCACATGAAGCACCACTAGCACATGAAGCACCACTAGCACATGATCGCATGGTGCAATCTCGAACACGAAGCAGTTTGCAGAGTAATGATTATTGGCATGGACTTCTCAGAACGTTTCAGAGATGCCAGTTGCCAGGCCCAAGTCTCGCTGCTCAATTTTCGGTCTATCCACAACAGAAATTAGTTTTGTTTTGTTTTTTCCTAAAAAAAGAAGTTCCAGCGGTTCAGGAATATGTATCACGTTTTCGAATAATGGTGCTCAAAATCTGCAGAACAATCAACAGAGCTGAGCAGAATTCTAATTCAGAAGTGTAACATCGTCCAATAATCCAAGCTACCCGGTGACCTTCACCGAAGAGTAAGACGACAATAGTACTTAGTACAATGAAAACCTGGCGACAGAAGTATGGATTCAGAGAACAGTGCAAGTAAAACTCAACAAGGAGACATAAAACCAAATACAGGAGTTCACATAGCGCAGCCACGCATTCTTTTTGGCAGCTCTGAACCTCTGAAGCAAAGCATCATTGGAGGTCAGAGAATGAAGCCAAGAACATGTATAAAGACCAACCGATTTGACACATTCCAGTTTACAACCGTAAAACGATAGAGATATTGGCGGAATACGATAGATGTAATATTGAGTCTCATTGGTGAGTATATATATAGACAATAGACATACAGAAAATCATCTTGCAGTACAAGTCAAGTTAGACTAAGATCCTAAGTATTCTAAACTACCGTAACAGTCGTATCCGTACAATACTCTGACATCTCCGCAGTCATAGAGGTAGCATCGTGAACAATTAAAACATCGCAGACAGTCAGACTATAGATAAACCAAAGTAGCATCCAGTAGCCTGACAACCCCCGCAGTCCGAGCGGAAACGTCATGGATGGTGTCGCGTCATGGAACCTTGCATGTAGAGGAAGCTGATGAGTGCACAGGAGAGGTGGTAGCCCTTATGCAGATGTCGAGTGAGCCGAGAGCGTGAGACGGTGCCGAGGTCGGGTAGCCGTTGTGAGGGGACGCCATGGTCGATGTCGTGGTCGGGGATGCCGGTGTCGAGATAGCCACATGTGAAGCCGCGTGCGCATAGTGTGTCAGGATGATGATGGAGACACGTCAAGGGTAGTCGTTGAGGATGTCGAAGCCGAAGGAGTCCGAAGTTGCAGCCATAGTTGTGCCAGAACTAGTCGTACGTCGGGGGTGTAGGCATACTATGATTTTGCCAGAACCAAGTACGCAAATAAGAACTCGTCGGTGATGCAGTCGAGGCAGTCATAGAGGTCGATGCTGAAGAAGACATTGTCGATGACGCTGTAGACGAGGCGCCGATCTGAGTTTGGCAGACTCGGGAACGCATTGTGGACGAAGACACGTACCATTGTTGCTAGTAACGGGCGTACGAGGGTAGGGGCCATCATGAACATGTGTCAGAGGGGACGACGAGATGACGATGGCGACGAGGTCGTTGTGGATAAAGATGTAGAAGGTGGCGAAATCAGCGTCGACCAGTGGTCATGCTGGACGCCTAGAGAGGCGCGGCAGCGGTACTCGATATAGGCGAATAAGAATCCAGCGGCGTGACGAAGACCATGCGCGAACGTAGGTGACCCGCACCGTGGGAGGTGGAGATAGCATGTCGGTGCGCGGAGACGACGATGTAGATTGCGTGCAGCGACGCTACGACCTGAAGGGGCAGCATAACTGTATGACGCAAGTCGATGCAGCAACGGGAGGCCACGGGCACGTACGCTCTTGTGAGGCACATTGGCAGCCAGTAGGCGAGGACCAACGCGACGGCGTTGTGGCACGAAGGGGCGATGCAGCGGCAAGCCGTAGCTTGATCGGTGGTAGGCGCATGCTCGAGGACATGCTTGGCGTAGACAGGCGCTGGATCGGTTGATTAGACCGACGGTGCGTCGTATGCGCCATGACGTGGACGACGTGTAGATCGGAGTCGATATCGGCAGATGATGACGAAGATGGACCCACGATGAAGACCGCGCGGGCGAGAACAGCCTATTCCGTAAGTAATTTTTATTACAAATAAATAGGCTAAATCTTTTTAGTCTATGTAGATTTTAAATTTTTACTAAATCTCAAAGTTCATAAAAAGTTGGATAAGAGTTGCACCACCTTATAAGGAGGAGCGTCTTACCACTTTGTAAGTGAGTGAGAAGAGAAGTATTACACACGCGCTCCTCCCGCTGCAATGCCATTCGTCCGCCCGTGAACGAATAAGGTTTTCGGAAAACGCTCCGTGCAACTGCTCAATTTCATCATCATGCTGCGTCTTCCCGATCGTCAAGACGGACCCATGCGGTCTTCTTCAGCACCGACTTCTTTGAAAAGTCTATGCAACGTGTGTTGCTATACTATGGATGTTCTTGCGTGCATTGCTACTATTCATTTTGATTAGTATATCTAATATGTTAGAGTTTTATATGATTGTAGCTGATGTAGCTATGATTTATATTTAAAAATTAATTTGAAAATTATGCCAATAATCCAACAGGTTCCGTATGCGTAGCATTGGTCATTCCACATTGATCAATTTTTGGTAGATGACAAACACTTGATAAATATCAGTAGCCATATTACTCATATAATAGATTGGGATGACACAACAGGAAAATCTTTAGATCATTGTCAAACCTGTTATCTGTTTTATTTCTATGTCAATGTTTCATCGGTGTTCAAGAAAAAACACCTACCAGCCAATTACCCTGGAAGAAAGTTAACCCCAGCCGTCTTCGGTAAGTACAGTCGCCGCCAGAGAGGAAAAACCCATATAGAGTTCTGCACCCCTCACAAGCGACGTTGCCGGTCCATTCTGCCTCCGATGGCCCTTGGGCTTGGAGGTGTGGTTGACCATGTCCTCTCGCCGGCGGTAGGTTTTTCTTTTTTTGTTTATCCTATTTTCTAATGTCTTCTTTAGAATATTGAGGTGACGTCGACTATGTCCTGTGGTCGGAATAATGTCCTTCTCACTCTATCTTTGCTCCGATGGTGCATCTAGCACTGACAGAGGGCGTGGAATCGTTTGTCTAGCGGATCTGTTGGGATACTGTCCGTTTTCATTTTCATTGGTATGTTTTAGTCTCTTACGATCTACGGTTGTTATCATTGGCGATAGTTTCTACTCTAGTTCCCGTACGACGATATCCCGACTGTGTACTACAACAAGCTTTGTCTGGCGCGTGTCTTAGGCTGATGTTAGTGTTTGTAGTCATTGTTACGTGGTCCAATGATCTATTTGTAATTTTGTTTCTGCTTCAGTGTGCACCCGCCTGGAAACAAGAAGTTTGGGAAAACACATGAACGGCTGGGATACGCGCGGCGGTTCATAGTCGGGGGGCACGATCGTCCTTCCGAAATTTTCGTCATTGCTCTGTAAAAAAAGAACCGTAGAAGCTCGTGTAGAAGCCCGTAGAAGCTCGTGTAGAAGCCCGTACAGCCTGTTCACCGGCGCGTATTATACACGTATGCACGTGGGTGCCGAACCGTCGACTTCCTTAAGTAGCATAGTCAGTGGTTGGTCTGCGTTCCAACAACTTCGAGAAATTCCCCAAATCAGATAGCAAACCCTGGCTAGCCGTCTCTCCACAAACCCTCGATCGCGGTGGCCGTCCATGGATAAGGGGAAGCAGGTGGCGGCGCCCGCTGACAACACGGAGAAGGGGAAGCAGGTGGCTGCGGGCGCAGAGCTCGTGGAGAAGGGGAAGAAGGTCGCGGATGCAGAGGGTGGCAATGGGATCTCCGACTTGGGTGGGCCGGCCGTCTACTCCCGTGTGCATCCAATGAAACGGAAGTTCGAGATGGAGGCGCAGATCAGGCGCAAGAAGAAGAAGAACCTGAAGGACAGGCTGCGTCACGAGAGGAAGGAGAGGGGGAGAAGATCTACTCGCCTGCTGACGTCAAGACCTTTCGCGAGTCCGACAGCGATGACACCGATGAGGTAAGTCCAGATCTCGCTCCTAGTGTTCTTGCCGCCGAGGTCTGCCTCGTCCTGTTCTTGCTAGGGTTTGTGGTGTTAGTAGGGTTAGATGCGCCTAGCAATGCTAGTTTGTGCCATGTTAGATGCGTCGTAGATTAGCTATTGATTTCCCCAGGACCCCTTTGGCGATGTTCTGATGGATGTAGGATCAAGTAGGCCTCTGTTTTGGCAGGCTAGATCGTTGAGTGGTTCCTCTTACTTTGAATGATATTTGTAATCTTTGCGAGGTTTACATGCGCCTAGATGTTGTAGCTTATGCTTGCCCTTTGTGCCTGATTTTTTGGTCTTGAACGATCTCACAAGTAAGAACCTGGCATTTCATTTGCAATAAAAATGGAAAGGGGCTGCTGTCTATTGATCTACACATATTAGCTACTGATGTGCCAGTAATATAATTGATTTATGGGTTCTACTTGCGACCACTTCGAGATTGTAAATTTAGGTTATGTGACCATGGATTGTTCAAGTTCATATTAGGTGTTACTTTCTAAAAATTCTTAGAAAGTTCAGCAATGCTAGTTTGTGAATTTACTTGTAATAGTTAAGTAAAAGAGATATGGGAATCTGTACCAGGTGCTTGTGAATATACTATTGTACTGTTGTGTAGAATGTATTTGGTGTCATTTACTTTTCTTATGAATTTAGTTCATTAGATCATCTGATCACTTTATACTGAGCTTAATATATCTAGTCTATGTACTCATAGTCAGAGTGTCTGCCTTGGTAATTTGCTAGTCTTTTGAAATGCTTGTCTCACATAGTACATATGGTTCTAGTACATTCATGATAGTTGTTAAATTCAATAATTTTGTTTTGTATTTGTAAAATATTTGTAACATATCAAGCATTTATGTAGTTACAGTTCTGGAGCCGAAAGCTTATGTGTTTTGTTACAGATGCATAAATTCCTGGTTGTAGCACTGCTAGTAACAGTTGATGTTATCTTGCTTCATTGGTTTATTATTTTTGTTGCACTACTACCTTCAGCAGCTGTTTTCATATGCTCCACACATAAGTTGGTAGTTAATGCTGATGTGATCTAGCTTAAGATTATTATGTGTGATACAACATTCTGCTTCATAGGATTATAATTTTTATTGCACTACTGTTTTCAGCACATGGGTTGTTCTGCTGCAAACTTAAGTTGGTATTTTATGCTGTAGTGATACAACTTAAGATTAATAAGTGTGATAGATCAATCTGCTTGTAAGGCATAATTTTTTATTGGACTAATGCTTCCAGCACATGTTTTGTTTTGTTGCACACATTTGATTTGTACATAATACTGCTTTGATATAACTTCATATGTGTGACATATCAACTATTCTGTTATGATTTTTAAATGTTCAATTAAAAAGCAATTGTCCAAGTTTCCCGTTATATAATGTGTGGCACATATAGTCTTATTTCACAGAGTAATTATTGTAAGCCTTATTTCATTTCACATATTTCCATAGGAGTCAGACGGTGTCGGTAGTGATGTGGAGTACAGGGACCGCATGTGCTGTGCTGAAGAAGCTCAAGGCTGGCGACGTCCCCTATCTTCTAGGCCCAGGGGAGGACAAGTGCCCGTGGTGCTTTCAGAAGGAGATGCCAAAGGACTACCTAGGAATGCTATAGCATGCTACCTACTATGGAGCTGACAACCAGAATCATAAGCCCCACCTGAAGGCCAAACACGCCGCTTATGGCGTGTTCCTGCTGAAGCACCTCCCCTAGCCGTAGATTGTGTCATGTGTGTCTCTATGCTAATTTGGTTGTTATGTTTGGACTATCTTTATATATGATGTGTTGAACTTGATCCAGTTTATTCCTGAGGTCGAACTACTATTTGAACAATCTAATGTTTGTGCTTAAGAAGTTTGTTTCATGTTTAACCTGGTTTGGTCCTGATCCTATGCATATGTACTCTAGTTGTGTATTTGTGGGAAATGGCGACATAATGGGAGAACAAGTAAATCTGAAGAATGTATATGTGTTTGGGTTTCTTGAGCTAGTTGATAATGGGTTAAAATAAATGATTAGCTGCATTATATTGATTAAAATTTCACGTACTTAGAAATGGCTCTTTTAGTGTGGCATCAACGGTGCATTTCTAGTAAAATTAGCTGGCGGTGGTAGTCCTGGTTTATGGAAATGTATGTCAGTGCAGGGAGAGCGTTCGGATTTTATAAGAGGAATAAAACTATGAAGGCCGACCCAACAAGACACCCAGGTAATGCGGCCTGGCTATTTATAAGAGAAACAGAAACCCTAACTTCTTCACATTGCCTTCCCAAAAGAATTGTGGCGCTGCCGCCGGAGCCATCTGCCGTCGGAGTTGTCGCCCTGGTCGGGATCATGTCTGTTTCAAGGTCGTCCCGCACGTCACATAATCGGCATCGTCCGCCCTACATTCCCCTGGTTCCCTGCTCCGATTGCGGCGTAGTCGTCAATAGGCACGTCTCCGGCACGGATGACCATGATGGCTGGGTCTTTTACAAGTGCAAAACTCATGGGGTAAGCATTCATTTGATTTCGTTTGATTTTCATGCAGTCGATGGCGCACGTAGCTACAATATGAGCACTGTTCATACAAAATTCAATATTTCATATTCAGTGTTACTAATTTTATAAACTGAATGCAATTTTTGGCGGTGGGAGCTAAAGTACGTGGAGCACTTGTGTGAGAACGGTATTCTGACTAGTGATGCAACAATAGATGCTTATGGATGGGCAGAGGAGAGGAGAGAAACTCTGGAGCTAAGGAAAAAAGAAAGAGCAACATTAAAGCCTCGGAATGAGGAACTGGAACTGATGAAGTTGGTCTCTTCGGTTGATCTACTTACAGAAGCAGTGCTTCTTTTAAAATTTGTAATAGGGTTGTTAGTTCTCCTTTGTCTAATGCTTATTCAGCAGAAATGAAGATCCATGTGCGTTGCTGATGTAATGGTATATCCTCTGTGTGTCTCTGCTGTATCCGTGTGCTGAACAATTTTAAAAGCAAGTGAACATACCTCTGTGATGTCTCTGTTGTATCTATTTGCTGATGTAATGGTATATCCTCTTTCTTTGGTACGGTAGACGACTTAAATCTAGGGTTTTAGGGCAGTTTTGGACAAGTACGAACGAATCGTTAGGCCAAGTGATCAAGAAATATGCTCTCCTTTTGGACATTGCTCCACCATGCCCTCACAAACATGTACTACAAAATTGAGGCAAATTTAAGAATTTTGCAAAAATCACATGTCTACAAAATAGACCGTTTATGCCTACCTAAGAGGGCCATTTGTAATAAGTCAAGATTTTCAATTAGTTTTATATATTTTCAAAAAAATTCTCTAAGATGTTCGTATTATTAGAAACACAACCGTATTTTTTTCATTTTCAAACAAGATGGTGCTTGGCCATGCACTTCCCACGCTGGCCAGCTTCGGTCTAGGGTAGTAGGGTGTAACGCGTTTACCCGTCGGGATAGCGGCATGATAATTGAGTAATGTCTTCAAGCTTGGCACAATGTCTTACAATGACATACCACATACTTATATCACTTCAATGACCAACGATTGCATGCTTGGGCATGCCTTCGGCAAGGTTGATGGCTAAAATCTAGGGTTTTAGGGTAGTTTTGGACAAGTACGGACGAATCGTCAGGCCAAGTGTTTAAGGAATGTGCTCTCCTTTTGCACATTGCTCCACAATGCCCTCACAAACACTCACATCCCTTGTTTTACAAACCAGATGGTGCTTGGCCATGCACTTCCCACACTGGACAGCTTCGGTCTAGGGTAGTAGGGTGTAACGCGCCTACCCGTCGAGATAGCGGCATGATAATTGAGTAATGGCTTCAAATTTGGCACAATGGCTCACAATGACACACCACACACTTATATCACTTCAATGAGCAATGATGGCATGCTTGGGCATGCCTTCGGCACGGTAGACGGCTAAAATCTAGGGTTTTAGGGCAGTTTTGGACAAGTACGGACGAATTGTCACGACACGTGTTCAAGGAATGTGCTCTCCTTTTGCACATTTCTCCACCATGCCCTCACAAACACGCACATCCATTGTTTTACAAAAAATATGGTGATTGGCCATGCACTTCCCATACTGGTCAGCTTCGGTCTAGGGTAGTAGGATGTAACGCGTCTACCGTTGGGATAGCGGCATCACAATTGAGGAATGACTTCAAACTTGGCACAATGGATCACAATGACACACCACGCACTTATATCACTTCATTGAGAAATGATGGCATGATTGGGCATGCCTTCGACACGGTAGACGGCTAAAATCTAGGGTTTTAGGGTAGTTATGGACAAGTACAGACAAATCGTCAGACCAAGTATTCAAGGAATGTGCTCTCAATTTGCACAATGCTCCACCATTCCCTCAAAAACACTCACATTACTAGTTTTACAAACAAGATGGTGCTTAGCCATGCACTTCCCACACTTGCCAGCTTCGGTCTAGGGTAGTTAGGCGTAACGCGTCTACCCGTCGGGATAGCGGCATGACAATTGAGGAATGGCTTCAAACTTGGCACAATGGATCACAATTACACACCACATACTTATATCACTTCAATGAGCAATTATGGAATGCTTGGGCATGCCTTCGGCATGGTAGACGGCTAAAATCTAGGGTTTTAGGGGAGTTTTGGACAAGTACGGACGAATCGTCGGGCCAAGTGTTCAAGGAATGTGCTCTCCTTTTTCACATTGCTCCACCATGCCCTCACAAACACTCACATCCCTTGTTTTACAAACAATATGGTGATTGGCCATGCACTTCCCACACTGGCCAGCTTCGGTCTAGGGTAGTAGGGTGTAACGCGTCTACCCGTCGGGATAGCGGCATGACAATTGAGAAATGGCTTCAAACTTGGCACAATGGCTCACAATGACACACCACACTTATATAACTTCAATTGGCAATGATGGCATGCTTGGGCATGCCTTCGGCACGGTAGACGGCTAAACTCTAGGGTTTTAGGGTAGTTTTGGACAAGTACGGACAAATCGTTAGGCCAAGTGTTCAAGGAATGTGCTATCCTTTTGCACATTTCTCTACCATGCCCTCACAAACACTCACATCCCTTGTTTTACAAACAATATGGTGCTTGGCCATGCACTTTCCACACTGGCCAGCTTCGGTCTAGGGTAGTAGGGTGTAACGCGTCTACCAGTCGGGATAGCAGCATCACAATTGAGGAATGGCTTAGAACTTTGCACAATAGCTCACAATGACACACCACACACCTATATCACTTCAATGAAAAATGATGGAATACTTGGGCATGCCTTCGGCGCGGTAGACGGCTAAAATCTAGGGTTTTAGGGCAGTTTTGGACAAGTACGGACGAATCATCAGGCCAAGTGTTCAAGGAATGTGCTCTCCTTTTTCACATTGCTCCACCACGCCCTCACAAGCACTAACATCCCTTGTTTTACAAACGAGATGGTAGTTGGCCATGCACTTCCCACACTGGCCAGCTTCGGTCTAGGGTAGTAGGGTGTAACGCGTCTACCCGTCGGGATAGCGGCATGACAATTGAGAAATGGCTTAAAACTTGGCACAATGGCTCACAATGACACACCACACTTATATAACTTAAATGAGCAATGATGGCATGCTTGGGCATGCCTTCGGCATGGTAGACGGCTAAAATCTAGGGTTTTAGGGCAGTTTTGGACAAGTATGGACGAATCGTCAAGCCAAGTGTTCAAGGAATGTGCTCTCCTTTTGCACATTTCTCCACCATGCCCTCACAAACACTCACATCCCTTGTTTTACAAACAAGATGGTGCTTGGTCATGCACTTCCCACATTGGCCAGCTTCGGTCTAGGGTAGAAGGGTGTAACGCGTCTACCCGTCGGGATAGCGGCATCACAATTGATGAATGCCTTAAAACTTGGAACAATAGCTCACAATGACACACCACACACTTATATCACTTCAATGAGAAATGATGGAATACTTGGGCAGGCCTTCGGCATGGTAGATGGCTAAAATCTAGGGTTTTAGGGCAGTTTTGGACAAGTACGGACGAATCGTCAGGCCAAGTGTTCAAGGAATGTGCTCTCCTTTTGCACATTGCTCCACCATGCCCTCACAAACACTCACATCCCTTGTTTTACAAACAATATGGTGCTTGGCCATGTGTTGGGTTCACAGTATAGAAAACAAAAAAATTCCTACGATGGGAACCATCGCCAAGATCTATCTATTAGATACAAGCAACGGGTGGATAATCATCCATAGAGAACTTACCCTCAAAGACAAGAAAGCTTTGTTAACAAGTTGGAACTCGTGGATGATGTAGTCGTACACTTGTCGATCTCAAGATCGTGATGAAGTCCTTCAGGTCCAGCAGCTCCAACACCATCAGGTCTAGCACCATCAAGTCCAGCACCGCAAAGTAGCGGTGCATCCGTGATCGCACACACGTTCGGTCCACCGAACAACCTCCGCCTCCTCGCTCCAGCGATGCAGCGGAAGCAACATCTCCTTTCCATATAAAGCCACCGGGAACATGTATCTCACTAATCCGAGACCATGGGGAATAACTAGAGGGAGAAGAGAACCTTCAGGAGGAGGTGGGGCAAGAGGAGAGGAGCTATGGGGATCCTTTTATAGGGGAGGGGCCGCAGCCCCAAGGCCATGGCTGGCCGGCCATGGTGGGTGCCCCCACCTCTCCCTCATTCATGTGGGTGGAGCTTCCACTAAGCCCACTCACATCAATTTCAACTCCACTCACTTTGCATTTAATGTCCACCAAATTAAATGCATTTTATCTTTAAATAAAACACTTTTATTTATTTTATTCAGAAATTTTTTAACTACTTTAATTAACAAACATTCACATAAAACTCCCTGCAACATTTCAATATCACATGAGTTTCAGCAATTTCACCCGAAACAATTCCGGTTTCCATCGAAATGATTCCAGTGCTTTCTTAATCATTATCTGAAACATATTTTCTCCTAAATGGTGTCGGTATCCCTTAAGTGTGTCACCCTACGGTTCGTGAATAATGCAGACATGACCGAGACCCCTCTCCGATCAATAATCAACAAATACGACTGAAATCCGATCGACTCCCACATATTCAACGATGACCCTTGTGATCGTGTGAACCTTTAACGTCGTAACTAAATCCCTTTGTCTCGCGATATATTACATGTCTGAGATTCGATCATTGGCATCCCAATACCTAGTTTGATCTCGTTACTAGCATGCACTCTTTTCTCGTTCCCGTGATATAACATTCTAGTGATGATATCACTTGCTTGCAAGCTATTTCAATGTGATATCACCGAGAGGGCCCAGAGTATATCTATCTGTCATCGGGATGGATACTCTTGATCCATGAGCCTCAACATAACACCTTCGTAGCACTGAACCCACCTTTATAGTCACCCTGTTACGGTGTGACGTTTGATGTTATCAAGATACTCTTCCGGTGTTAGCAATTAACATGATCTCATGGTCTAAGGACTAAGATTACTTCGTATGATGTTATAGCAATATAAACATAATGACTCTGATCGTAATGCTATACTTCGTATGAATGTTCATCACATCATTCCACCAATGTTGTGACCTCGTTATTAACAACATCCAATGTCCATGATCAGGGAACCTTGATCATCTTGTTAATCAACGAGCTAGTCTATAAGAGAGGCATAACTAGGAACCTTTTATTTGTTTATTAAACACACATGTATTAACGTTTCC
Organism: Avena insularis; assembly: GCA_023614405.1. Taxonomy (NCBI): domain Eukaryota; kingdom Viridiplantae; phylum Streptophyta; class Magnoliopsida; order Poales; family Poaceae; genus Avena; species Avena insularis. The sequence goes on along the minus strand of CM042696.1, from coordinate 457,549,810 downwards.
AATTAATACAATTATAGCATGCAAAATAAACACTTATCATAAACATGGAATAAGATAATAACTAGTTTATTATTGTCTCTCGGGCATATTCCCTTCACCATGCACTTCCCACACTGGTCAGCTTCGGTCTAGGGTAATAGGGTGTAACGCGTCTACCCGTCAGATAGCGGCATGACAATTGAGGAATAGCTTAAAACTCAACACAATGGCTCACAATGACACACCAAACACTTATATCACTTCAATAAGGAATGATGACATGCTTGGGCATGCCTTCGGCACGGTAGACGGCTAAAATCTAGGGTTTTAGGGCAGTTTTAGACAAGTACGGACGAATCGTCAGGCCAAGTGTTCAAGGAATGTGCTCTCTTTTTGCACATTGCTCCACCATGCCCTTACAAACACTCACATCCCTTGTTTTACAAACAAGATGGTGCTTGTCCATGCACTTCCCACACTGGCCAGCTTCGGTCTAAGGTAGTAGGGTGTAATGCGTCTACCCGTCGGGATAGCGGCATGCCAATTGAGGAATGGCTTCAAACTTGGAACAATGGCTCATAATGACACACCACACACTTATATCACTTCAATGAGAAATGATGTAATGCTTGGGCATGCCTTCGGCACGGTAGACGGCAAAAATCTAGGGTTTTAGGGCAGTTTTGGACAAGTACAGACGAATCGTCAGGCCAAGTGTTCAAGGAATGTGATCTTCTTTTGCACATTGCTCCACCATGCCCTCACAAACATGTACTACATAATTGAGGAAAATTTAAGAATGTTGAAAAAATCACATGTCTACAAAATAGACCGTTTATGCCTACCTGAGAGGGCCATTTCTAATAAGTCAAGGTTTTCAATTATTTTTAAATATTCTAAAAAAATCTAAGATGTCTGTATTATTAGAAACACAACCATATTTTTTTTTCATTTCAAATATATGGTTATATGATTCATATTTAAATTCAAAATTTGGTATATTAGGTTGGGTCGGCCCACTAGGAGGATCCTAAGGTAAACTCGGCCATTAGGGTAACTACCTTATTAAACCAGGACTATTTACCTCCCATACGTACAAGATACGTCAAAAACATATCTACTTTCCCGAACACTTTTGCTATTATTTTTCCTCTAAACTTGTGTGATTTGGATACAACTAACACGGACTGACGCTGTTTTCAGCAGAATTAACTTGGTGTCTAGTTTTTGTGCAGAAAATCAACTATCAGCAAAAATTCCAGAAAATATGCCAAAAATCCTATTTCACCAGAAGACTCATGGAGCCAGAAGACGAGACGGAGGATGGCCATGAGGGGCCCACACCACCTGGCCACGCCAAGGGGTGGTGTGGCCGCCTCGGTCACCCCCTCGGCCTCCCTCTTCGCCTATAAGTTGGCACTTGACCTAAAAACCGAGGGGGGCGATGTTTTTCCAGAAAGAGTTCCGCTGCACCGCCACCACCAGATTCCGTGATTCAGAACCAGAAGCTCCGTCTGGCACCCTGCCGAGACAGGGAATTGGAGGAGATCACCGCCATCATCATCACCGTCGCTTCTCCATCAGCCATCCATGAGCGAGTAATCCCCCGTTGTAGGCTATGGGGATGGTAAGGATTGGATGAGATCGTTCATGTAATGGCATCAGATTGTTAGGGCATGGTGCCTAATATCTATTATTAGTGCTTTTTGACTTTGTTATAACTTGTTATGCTTAATGCTTGTCACTAGGGCCCGAGTGCCATGATTTCAGATCTAAACATGTTATTGATTCATTATGATAGTATTGTTTATGGTCTTACCTGCAAGTTGTATACACATTGTTGTCCGGAACCAAAGGCCCCGAAGTGACAGCAATCGGGATAACCGGAGGGAATGACTTTGATGTGAGGATCACATGTGTTCACAGAGTGTTAATGCTTTGCTCCAGTGCTCTATTAATAGGAGCACCTTAATTGCCAGTAGTTCCCTTGAGGCCCCGCTGCAAACGGGCTGGCAGGACAAAAGATGTTGTGCAAGTTCTCATTGCGAGCACGTATGACTATATCTGGAACACATGCCTAGGATTATCTAGTACTTGGATGCTTTATCTTATTTATCTGCAAATGCCCTATGTCTTGATTGCTATATGAATTGTCTTGTCCATGCAACGCCCGTCCATCCATCCCTATGCCTACCGCGCTTTAATCCTACTGCATCGCTCTTTTTACTTTTACTACTGGTATTACTTTACTATTGCAACTACAAAACTGTTGCTACTGATAAACTGCTGTGAGCAAGATTGTTTCCAGGTGCAGCTGAATTGACAACTCAGTTGTTAAGGGTTATAAATATTCTTTGGCTCCCCGTGTCTCGAATCAATAAATTGGGTTTCACTTCCCTCGAAAATATTGCGATACACCCCCTATACTTGTGGGTCATCAAGACTATTTTCTAGCGCTGTTGCCGGGGAGCATAGCTTTATTTATCAAGTTCACTTGGAATCACTATTATTCGCTGCCATCCATCATGGGTAAGTCTCGTGATGGCAAGGTCCCTATTTTACCATCCACTACAAGGAGAGGTACGGTTCTGAACACCTCTATTGCTCTTCATTCACCATCTGTTATGAGTAAGCTCCTTACACCACCACATACACATGCTACACATATTGCTACTACTGCTAAATCTAAAACTTCTGATACTTATGATGTTGCTTCTATTGTTCTTGATAAAAGTGGTTCATTAGGTCCTTTCCTAGATGCTACGATTGCTAGAACTATAGCTGGAAATACTGAAACTCCTAATGAAGACACTACTACACCTGTCAGTTCACCTGAGTCTAGAGAGAGCTATGATATTGAAGACGGTTATATAGAGATGACCGATGAATTTATTAAAGAATGTCAAAACACCCATGATAGGAGTGCTATTAAGAGTCTCCTTGAGAGGCATACTATAAAACCAAAATTGTCTCCTAATGCTAAGTTTGCTGCATCTCCCATAAACATTAAAGATAAGGATTATTATTTCTCTCTTGATTTATCTTACATAACTATTGTTGAGAAAGAACCTTTTTGTGGGACTAAGAATGAAAGTCTTGTAGCACATATGACTGAGCTTTCTACCATGAGTGGCTTGTTTCCTGATGATATTAAGATGCGCACCTACTTTGTTGCTAAAATTTTCCCTTTTTCACTGAAAGGAGAAGCTAAAACCTGGTTTAATAATTTACCTCCTGGATCTATTTATATCCCTGATTGCTTGATTAGTACTTTCCTTCAGAAATATTCCCCTCCTAGTGCTAGACGTGCTATTTTGCAGGAACTTTTTGATTTTGAACAGGGAGAAAAAGAGATATTGCCTGAATCATGGGCAAGGTTTTGTGCTTTGATTCATGCACAGGCTGGATGCCCATTACCTAAGAATGAGCTTCTTGATATATATTATAATGGACTAACTGAAGAATCTAGGACATACCTGGATAGTTGTGTTGATTGTGTTTTCAGGAATAGGACTCCCGAAGAAGTTGAAGAATTAATGGCTAAAATAAGCAAGAATTATGAAGATTGGACTCCTCCTGAACCAACTATACCTAAGACAACTACACCTGAGTTAACTATTCCTACGCCTATACCAACATCAAAGAAGAGAGGAGTTATTGAACTAAATGATGAAGTGATGAAGGAAGCTAAGAAATGTCTTAAGGAGAAGGGAATTAAAGCTGCAGATGTGAAGAATTTACCTCCTATAGAAGAACTATGTAAGCTAATCTCCTACTCATCCACTATTGAGGTACACTCTCTCCAACATTTTGATGAAGGTGATATTCCTTACTCTAAACCTCCTGGTCAATGCTTAGAAGAATTTGATGTTTTTATTGTTAAGCAAGATAATTTTAATAAAAGGGTGCAAAATCATTTAATGGAAAACTCTAGAGCTATTGTTGAGTCGAAGGATATTGTGGAAAGAACTTCTAATGACATTAAAATGCTTGTTAAACATTTCCAAATGGTTCAAACTCAAATTGATCAGCTTATTAAGGTACAAAAAGACTTGCTAGTTAATGCTGCTAAAGAAAAACATGCTTATGAAATTAGAACTAGAAGTGGTGCTGCCACCCATGATCCTCTATATCCTGATGGGCATCCTAAAAGAATTGAGCAGGATTCTCAACAAATTGAAAATAGTGGTACTTCTCCTAAGAAAAGGAAAAAGAAACATAAAACTATTGTAGAACCTTCTGAACCTGCTAAAGATCCTAATAGTATATCTGTCTCTGATGCTGAAACTGAAAGTGGTAATGAGGAAAATGATGCTCCTGATAAAGAAAAAGTTGAAGAAGAAACTGAAAGGCACACTAAGAATACTAAATACACTAACCAAAAACCTATGCCTTTCCTTGATAAGAAACACTAGTCAAAGGAAGATGAACACTATAATATGTTTTGTGTGTGGATGAAACCTTTATTTTTGCAAATACCTTTGACTGATGCTATTAAATTGCCCCCTTATTCAATGTATATGAAGGATATTATCTCTAATAAAAGGAAGATCCCTAATGAAGAAATTTCTACTTTTCTTTGTAATTATTCCTTTAATGGTAAGGTTCCAAAGAAACTTGGAGACCTAGGGATTCCAACTATTCCATGCTCTATTAAAAAGAGTTAGTGTTATGACTTTTTCTCTCTACAAGATACTTCAATTGGAAAAACTAATACCAACTAATATATCTTTGCAAATGCCTGATAAATCTACTACTATTCCTGTTGGTATATGTGAGGACGTACCTATTCAAGTGGCTCATAATTGCTTGATATTAACTGATTTTGTTGTGCTTGAAATGCCTAAAGATGATAATATGTCTATTATTCTTGGGAGACCTTTTCTTAATACTGCAGGAGCTGTTATTAATTGTAATCAAGGAAATGTGACTTTTAATGTTAATGACAAGGAACATACTGTCTATTTCTGCAAGAAGATTGATAGGACTTATGTTTTAAATTCAATTGAACATGTTGAGGGCATCCAAGTTGGAGAAATGTATTGTCCCATACCACAAGAAAAATATGAAACTATTATGATTGGGACCATTTCTATCAAGGTTGAGGTAGCATAATCATTAGTGGAATACAAAGTTTTATTTCATATAAAATTGTTTTGGTAACAAGACCTGATCAACCTTGTTAACAAGGGGATTTTAATGAATAAAACAATGTTTTCACCATGATTATTTCCGCTTACTTTATTTTACCCATTTTAGTTTTTGCTTTCGCTTAGTTTACTTTTCTGTTGCTAGTTGCTTGCATATTAGAGTGTCTTAGAACTTCTGAAGTTTTAGTTTTGTTTGGTCATTGCATCATTCCAAAAAAACATCTTTCTGTCAGAAAATCATTCATCTATACCTGAAAATTGCTCAAAAATAAAGTGTCTCGAAAAATCCTAGAAAATACATATTAAGTTTTTACGTGAAAAAGGGGCAGAGAAGTGCCTGGAGAGTACCATGTTCAGTCGGTACTTTGTATATCCATGTTTCGTTCTCCTTTTATTTTTCGTTCTTTCTTTACTTTTGCTTTCTAAAACACAAAAAGACCAAAAATATTTTCTTTGTTTCTCTTTGTTTTCTTCTTTTTCTTTTTGCCTTGGTTTACTTCTTCCTTTTTGCTTTGTTTGAACTATTCGAAAAACCCAAAAAGATTTTGCTTTGCTTGTTCTTCCTTTTTGTTCTTACCTTTAAAAATCAAAAAAAACCAAAAATATTTGTTGTTCTTCTTTGGTTTTGTGAAGTTTGTTGCAGGGTTCAGCAGTCCTTAGTGGAATTTGGTTTCATGTTATTATTCAAGCCACACAAGTGAAGGGCAACAACTTGAGGTGTGGTAAGAGGCTGGTAACGAACTCTATTTGTTTTCATTTTTGTACATATACTCATTATTGTGGGCATGCTTAGCGTGTTCATGTAAGGTGTATGTTATTTACACTATTATAAAAAGGGTCTTTGGTCCAGCACCCAAATGCCATCAGTCCCGGTTCGGCTGGCAAATCAGGACCAATGCTAGGCACCGGTCCCGGTTCATGCCGCCTGGGCATTGGTCCCGGTTCATCTCTAAGCAATGGTCCCGGTTTGTGGCATGAACCGGGACCAATGCCCCCGCGATGCACACGTGGCGCTCTACGGAGCATTGGTCCCGGTTCATGCCACGAACCGGGACCAAAAACCCTCCCCCATGATGCACACGTGGCACTCTGCGGAGCATTGGTCCCGGTTCATGCCAAGAACCGGGACCAAAAACCTTCCCCTGGCTATAAATAAGCCCAACCCAACCACTTATTTTTTCTGGAATTTTGTGTGGGAGGTGGACGCTAGGTTTTTTTTCTTCACACTGCACACAAGGTGTTCAACGAAATGTCCGAGCCACACTTAAGTTTGCACAACACGGTATCCTCGGCCGAGGTTAGTAACCTTATCTTCTTTATCTGTAACTGATACAAAAATATTGCATGTGTCCATGTAGGGTGGTCATTTCACTATTCATGATGTTATTGTAATGGTTAATTATTATGAAGCAGATCGATGCGTGGATGCGATGGATGTACGGTGACCGATGCGATTCCGATTTTTTTGCAGGCCTGCATAAATTTATCAACGTGGCTAAGGCAAACAAAGTGGATAATTTTATGCCTTGTCCCTGTGTTGACTGTCGGAACATGGCGGAGCACTCTGCCCCGAGTATCCTTCAAAGCCATCTACTTCAGAGAGGTTTCATGCCCGGGTATTATTGTTGGGCCATGCACGGAGAAAGAGGGGTTAGGCTGGAAGAAAATGAAGAAGAGGAGGATGATGACAGCTATCCTATGTCCCCTGAAGAATACGATGATACTGCAATGGAAGACAATGAAGAAGAGGGAGGTAGCAATGAAGAAGAACAACGGGCATCGTATGAGCCTGCTGATGGTCTTGGTCGGGTCATTTCTGATGCAAAGCAACAATTCGATACAAAAAGGGAGAAGCTTAAGTTGGAGGCCATGCAAAAGGATCACAAAAAGTTGTTGTACCCAAATTGTGAAGATGGCAGCACAGAGCTCGGTACCACCCTTGAACTGCTGAAATGGAAGGCAGAGACTGGTTTATCTGACAAGGGATTTGAGAAGTTACTGAAAATAATGAAGCCGAAGCTTCCAAAGGATGACAAGCTGCCCGAGACAACGTATGAAGCAAAGAAGACTATCTGCCCTCTAGGATTAGATGTGGAGAAGATACATGCATGCATTAATGACTGTGTCCTGTACCGCGGTGAGAAGTACGAGAATATGGATAAATGCCGGGTATGCATTGCATGTCGGTACAAGATCAGACAAGATGACCCTGGTGATGTTGAGGGCGATGACGAGCCCCCAGGAAGAGGGTTCCTGCTAAGGTTATGTGGTATGCTCCTATAATACCACGGTTGAAACGTCTGTTCAGAAACAAAGAGCATGCCAGGTTGTTGCGATGGCACAAATAAGAGTGTAAGAAAGACGGGAAACTGAGACACCCTGCCGATGGGTCGAAGTGGATAAACATCGAGAGAAAGTACTCTAACTTTGCAGGTGACGCGAGGAACTTATGGTTTGGTCTAAGTACAGACAACATGAATCCTTTTGGGGAGCAGAGCTGCAGTCACAGCACCTGGCCAGTGACTCTATGTATCTACAACCGTCCTCCTTGGTTGTGCCTGAAGCGGAAGTTCATTATGATGCCAGTGCTCATCCAAGGACCGGAGCAACCCGGCAACGACATTGATGTGTACCTAAGGCCATTAGTCGATGAACTTTTGCAGTTGTGGGCAGAACCAGGTGTAAAGGTGTGGGATGAGCACAAACATGAGCCATTTGACCTACGAGCGTTGTTGTTCGTAACCATCAATGATTGGCCTGCTCTTAGTAACATTTCAGGACTGTCAAACAAGGGATACAATGCATGCACGCACTGTTTAGAGAAGACTAAAGGTACATATTTGGATAAATGTAAGAAGGTTGTGTACCTAGGGTGTCGTAAATTTCTTCCGACCAATCATCAAGTAAGAAAGAAAGGCAAGCATATCAACGGTGAGGCAGATTACCGAAGAAGCCTAAGCTCCCCAAAGGTGCTCATGTATTTGGTATGGTGAAGGACCTAGAAGTAATCTTTGGAAAGGGTCCTGGCAGTCAATCTGTTCCGAAAGACCCCATTACCGGACACACGGCCATGTGGAAGAAGAAATCTATATTTTGGGAGCTTGAGTATTGGAAAGACCTAGAGGTCCGTTCTTTAATCGATGTGATGCACGTGACGAAGAATCTTTGCGTGAACCTGCTAGGCTTCCTGGGCGTGTATGGGAAGACAAAAGATACACCAGAAGTACAGGAGGACCAGCAACGTATCAAAGACCCATAAAACAAGCATACTGATAAAGGCCATCAATACTTAAGCAGCTACGGTCTTACCAAAGTAGAGAAGGAAATCTTTTTTGAATGCCTAAGCAGTATCAAGGTCCCGGCTGGCTTCTCATCAAATATAAAGGGAATAATAAATATGACAGAGAAAAAATTCCAGAACCTGAAGTCTCATGATTGCCACGTGATTATGACGCAGTTGCTTCCGGTTGCATTGAGGGGGCTTCTACCGGAAAATGTTCGATTATCCATTGTGAAGCTATGTGCATTCCTCAATGCAATATCTCAGAAGGTAATCGATCAAGAAAGTATGGAAAGGCTACAGAAGGATGTGGTCCAATGTCTTGTCAGTTTTGGGTTGGTGTTCACCCGTCCTTCTTCAATATTATGACGCATCTCTTAGTTCACCTAGTCGAAGAGATTTCCATTCTCGGTCCTGTATTTCTGCATAATATGTTCCCCTTCGAGAGGTTCATGGGAGTCTTAAAGAAATATGTTCGTAACCGTGCTAGGCCAGAAGGAAGCATCTCCAAGGGCTATGGAACAGAGGAGGTCATTGGGTTCTGTGTAGACTTTCTTCCTGACCTTAAGCCGATTGGTGTTCCTGAATAACTGTATGAGGGGAGACTGAGTGGAAAAGGCACGCTAGGAAAGAAAGCAATGATATTTAGGGACAGGCATTCTATGGATCAAGCACACTATAGAGTTCTACAAAGTTCTACCTTCGTGGCTCCGTATATCGAGGAAACATGAATGTTTTACGCTCCAAGTTCCTGGGGAAGGATGACTACTGGATTAAAGAAAATCACATGGAGACTTTCGGCACTTGATTGCAATTACATCTCATGAATGACACCACTATTGGAGATCAGATCTACTTGTTGGCCACGACACCATCTGTGACTGTATTTACTTTCCAAGGGTATGAGATAAATGGGAATACATTTTACACGATTGCCCAAGATAAAAAGAGCACTAACCAAAACAGTGGTGTCCGCTTTGATGCAACATGCGAGAATGGGAAAAAGGACACATACTATGGTTACATAGAGGAGATATGGGAACTTGACTATGGACCTACTTTTAAGGTCCCTTTGTTTCGGTGCAGTTGGGTCAACATGAATGGAGAAGGGGTAAACATAGACCAGCTATACGGAATGACAACAGTGGATCTCAAGAATCTTGGTTACAAAGACGAACCATTCGTCCTAGCCAATGATGTGGCTCAAGTTTTTTATGTGAAGGACATGTCCTCTAGACCGAAAAAAATATAAGGAAACGAATACATCAGACGATGAGCCTAGGCGTCACATAGTTCTTTCAGGGAAAGAAACATCGCGGGAGTCAAGGACAAGATAGACATGTCAGCAAATTATGATAAGTTTGATCAAATTCCGCCATGTTGGAAATATGCCCTAGAGACAAATAGTAGTAAGGACTATTATCATATTTCATATAGTTTATGATTAAATTTTATATCATGCTATAACTGTATTGAGGGGAAACATCAATACACGTGTGATATACAAACAACCAGGGGTTCCTAGTGAAACTCTAGTGACTGGTTCATTGGTCAATAGATGATCATGTTTCCTGATCATGTGGCATTTATGCCAGTTGGAAATGAGGTCATCTCATTCCGAGAATGAGATGATGAACCAATACCCAACCTAAAAATCGTGACCCGATCATGTCACAAAGTTCAAGTTATGATGATTAGAAATGGATCCTCATAGACTATTCCTTAGACCGTGATGCTATATCAATCACTGTCTCCCGAGAGTGCTTAGATAACATCAAGCGCCATCTGGTAATACAGTGGTTATAAAGGTGTGTTCAGGTACTCATAGGAAACCGTAGAGGCAATATATGTCAAGAGCGGGATTTGTCCGTCCATGTGACGGGAAGATATTCAAGGGCCCACTCGGAGAAGTTATATCCAATAGTTGCGCAGCGTGTGATTTGATCACAGGGATATCACTTGTCGGAACGAGTCAAGTACCATTGTTCAGTAACGAGATTGAACACGACATGGTGATGTCATTGATCAGATCTCGGGCAATGCAAGTATCTAGACAAAGGGAATAAGACACGACTGTCCCGGTTCAAACAACGAAAGATCTTCGTGGAACGCACAGGGGTCACATGGCCATCCAGGTCCCTCTGTCAATCATTGGTGCAGGAGTGTCCCGACCATGTATGGAGTGTTCCCGAACCATGGGGTATCACGCTTAAGGGCTTGATGATGCTTAGAGAGTGTTTATAGGATCGGTGGAATCACCAAAGAGTTGTAGAGAGAAAACTGGAAGGGTTTAGGTAAGTCCGGAGGATGTCCGGAGTGGAGGTGGAAGGTGTTCCATTGTAACATCCCAAAACTTTAACCCAAGCTTATCAAGAACAAATCATCCAAAAATCGGGTTAACAAAAACTTTTCCAAATTTAAAATGAAAGCATTCATATGTGTGTGCATTTAAAATAGGAGTTGTTTTGAATTGCCATGATTGTGTGATCCAATGCTTGTAAAATGTTTCTTAGGTGATTTAAGCCTCATCTACATCATTACCAAACTTTTCCTAAATAAAATCAAATAAAAAAGAATTAAAGAGGAGGAATGGTCATTTTGGCCATTTTAATCCACTACACTACTTTGGCTATTCCTAGTACTTAATTTCTGAACAGAAACAATTCTTGATCTTTATACCCCTTGCTAGTACACATAATGAGGTACCAAGGCCCACCTTTTGATCTTCTAAAAACATTCTTTTACTTATTTCAATTGGCATTTGAAAATTGAATCTAATTCATATGCATAGATCACCCCTATTTCAAAACCCATCTATTTGAGCTCCACTTTCAAAACCCTTGCAACCAGAGACTACCTAGCACTAGTGGAGATCACTTAAAAATTTTGAAACCAAAATTCAAAACTTTTTATCTTTTGGCCATTTCATCAAACACCTTGCTGGCAAGATCATATTGGCCTAACAAATACTGTTTTGGGTTGATTTTTTTCTAGCAATTGCAATGTGCTTTGATCATCTTGTCCCCCTCAAGCCTGACCAGACCAACCCCAGCCTCTTCCCTACCCCCTAGCTGCACTGCACTGCCATGCCGAGCCCTCTCTCGCTGGCCGACCGTGCACTCGCAGCAACAGCCCTCTCTAACCTCTCTCTCCATGTCTAGCACCCCGCTAGTGGTCCACCTCCACCGCCCAACCAGCCTTAGGCCAGAGACAGAGCGGCCAGGAACCGCCGCGCCCGAAGCTGGTGGAGCATGCCGACACCGCCCCCAGAGCATGCCCTGTCCCCGCTCGCAAAGACCGCCTCTTGGCCACAGCCCGCGCCCGCCGCTCCACCGCGACCTGGAGAGCACCCCAGACACCCCCGCTGGCCGCCCAAAGCCTCACAGCCACCGCTCGCCGTGGACACCGCTGCCTCTGCCTCTCAGAGCGCCACCTCGCCCAGACCGCATGCCACCGCCCCTACGGCCGCATTCAATTCCTAGAGCACCGCCAGGGAACCACCCATCGATCGCCACCCTCAGCCATGCCTCTACCCCGCCGTAGCCATGTCGCCACCGTCGCCTGCCCATCCCGCTCGGTCACACCGTCGGGCCTATAAAAGGAGCCCTCCCCAGCGTCTTCTCTCCACACCATTCCACTCCCCTCACCTCTCTGAACCTCACCCACCTCTAGCTGGAGCAAGGGGAGCAGCAGCTCGCCGGAATTGGAGCCGGAGCCGCCGCCTCGGGAGGAGAAGGGCGCCGCTGATTCCGACCAAACCAAGCTCCACCACAACCGCGCCTCGCCTCGTCGTCATCTTCTAGTTTGTTTGCCCGCCTTGCCGACCCTGCTGGAGCCCTGGTATGTCCCCAGCAGACCCCCACCGAGCCGCTAGGGTTCGAGCTCGCCGGCGACCTGTTCGTCGTCGACGACGACCCTCAGCCGTAGATTCCTATTCTAATCCTACGGCCCACAGCGCGCGTACCGTTTCGCGTTTTAAGTGCCGCTGACAAGTGGGACCCCCCTGTCAGCTGAGCCCCGCGCCGCGGAGCACCACTGGGCCGGCCCAAGTCTTTTCCCGTGCTAGCCCACCCGTTCAAATCTAGATTTTTCTTTTTAGTTTGAATCTAGTTTCTGTCCCCTAGTTTGAAAAGCAATTCAGAGAGTTTTATAAATCCAAATTGCATGAAACCAAATTTGTCTGAAAGGTATTGAAATGCTCTATCCAATCCCGTTGGATTTAATTCAATTAGAGTTATAGATCTCTCCTAATAAAAAATAACAAAACAGAAGCATTTGCAACTTGCAACATTTTTATAAAATCAACCAAGTGAGCTTTTGAGTTGATTCCAACTCTCAAAAATCACATTTCATCATATCTATCTAATTATGTAATAATATTAAGGTTTACATGTAGTGACTTTGTACTAGTACCAAAGTAATGCTATATAGGCATTTCTAGTCACTTTAAATCATTAAATAATGAACTTAAACCAAAGTAATATTGATCCAACCCTTAAATCTCATTCCCACATGTTAGAATATGTGGTGATGACATGTGTCAACATGATCCCATATTTTAAGTGGTGAATATTAAAGCTTAGTTAATTTTTCAATGAGTAGAAATTACTTTTCTCTATTAAAAAGAATGGAACTATTGAATTAAACTTGTGATGCTTGTGATGATAATAGATCATCAATTGTGTGTCTTAGAAAGCTATCTAGCCTAGTTAAGTATTGTTTGGTGATTGTCTACTCCGTATGTATTGTTATAGAAGATAGTACCGACCAAGCTTACGAGGAGGAGGAGTGCTATCAAGACGAAGACGAAGAAAACTTCAACCACTGCACCAACCAAGGCAAGCCACCATTAACAGTGCAAGCTACCCTTGGCAAGCTAGAAATACCCAAGTTTAACCCTTGCAAGTTTAGTGCTTAGCAAACTAGAAACAAACTAGATGGTTTAGCAAAGATGCCTTAAGCATGCTTTGATCACACCCCCTTTAACTATTAGTACTTCAAGTCTTATTGACAAGTTTTACCCCCCTTAGTTTACACAAGTTCTTTACTTGTTTTGAAGGTAGCATAAAAAGTATAAAACTTGACCTACTTAGAAACCTTTAGATGTCATTCTATGGCATGAGATTGATCCCATCCTTCCACCTTAGTGAACACTCTTAACTTAGTATTTTAGAGTAGATCAAAAACTTGAGTCACTTTAGATGGGAACAAGTGGTGAAAATGAATTGTGAAAACCTTGGAATGATGAGTCATTCTATTGAGATGTTTTGACATGTGTTGAGAAACACAACTAGTTTATGATGATGAAAATGATGAGGCATGAGCCTTAACCCTTTTATAAAACTGATGGTTGGATTCGGATGCGATACCATTCCAAATTTACCGTACAACCACACTACCGGAATTGGGTAAGGCTTAGCTGGAAATTTATATGCATTAGTATTAGTTCCTTCATGGGAGAGGTCTGAGCTGAGGCTACCTCTCATGATGTCCACCTATGCAGTGCCCAAGATGACTGATGGTCATGGTTGGGAGGCCATGCTCATAAGAGAGGTGCTTATACTAGGGTGTGTAAAGGGAAGGTTATGTTTGATTATCTGCATACTAAGTATGATTATTCTGGGTTATCCCTGATAGATGTATCGAATCTTATGGTGAAAGTGTACCACCTCTGCAGAGTGTCAAACTATTCGAATAGCCGCGTCCGCGGTTATGGATAGTTGGAAAGGCCATACTGTTTCGTTGTCAGATGTTTTCTAAATAACTTGAAATGAATGATGAATCTTGACTTGACCACAACAGGGTTGTGTTTATGATACTAGCTTCCCAACTTAAGTGATTCGAGAACTTTATTTTATCTTTCTTTGCTTCAGAACTCAGCTTAGGTTTCAAACTTAACTTTATGGTTCAACTTAGATTTAGCACTTTAACTTAGAACTATAGTACCTGTTAATAGTAGTTTGCGAGTACTTAAAGAGTACTCATGGCTTTTGTCCCTGGCTATTCTCATGGCCAGACTATGAAAGAGACTATCAGGAGGATGGTCATCAGGACGGCTATGATAACTAGGACTATCTGCCTTCGTCAGCATTGCCTGTGCCCTTGAAGATGGACCCACCGCTATGCTTATCTTTTATTTCCGCTGTTTGTTGTATTAAAGACTGGATCATGAGATCCTTATTTGTGTAAAGACCTTATGTATGGTTTGTAATGGATGATGTACTGTGATATCCAATCCGTTATGTCTCGCAAAAATGGTAATCCCGGGATTGTGAGGTATGGCATAACGGGCATCTGGGATTAAAAATCCGGGTGTTGACAAGTTGGTATCAGAGCCATCCTGACCATAGGAGACCCTAGTTAGAATGGACGTCAAACAAAAACTTAGTTTCAAAGCCAAAGTGAGTATTTCTGAAAAACTATTTCCCCTCTTACCCTTGTGAACTCATTCTTTCTCAAAATTCATGTTCCTCAAAATTCTTACATTACTACTTAAAATTTGACACACTTGATCACTTCACTAACTTCCTCATCCTAAATTCTTGTAGATGGAGACTCAGTTCAGCAAATTCTACCAGTTGGGAAACAGAGGTCAGCTGATCTTCGAAAGGGATCTGGATTCACTGTTGGAGTTACTGGGACGCCGACTCCGGAGTTTCTTGGAGCTCAACTTCCAGGATCCCCAGGAGGAGACCTATAGTGGCTAGTCACCGCAGATCTTAGGGGAAGCATCGAAGCACCAACTTCTGGAAGAATTCAGTTCTCTGCGAGAGAAAACAACAGGCTAGATGGATTAGCCATGGCAATGCATGAAGCTCTCGCACGTCTATGTGCCCTCAGCGTCAACAGGATCCAAGGAACCTGTTTTGCCCACTATGCAAGACGTGACTTCATGGGAATGCCGATGGAGATGCCAAGTCACCCAGAATTGAGGCGTCAAGTGGAGAACCTTGACTTCTTGCTTCATGACAGACAGCAGGAACTGGACAATGCCAGGGAGTTAGCCAACCAGAACCATGCCATCGACGGAAGGCCCGGACTTTCCTTTACTCGTCCAAGATTGCCAGTCTCTTTGCCGCCAGCGTGCAAAGAAGGATCGCACCATCGCCCGTCTTCGCAAGAAGGTGGCCGACCTCGAGAAGACCGTCAAGGAGCAGGAAGCTCAGCTTGCCGCCAAGGAAGAAGAAGATGAGGGTGAAGACATCCAGGGAGATATGGATTCTTACCTCAGCAACGATGACGATTTTCTGGAAAAAGATGCTGTGGACTTCTACACTGATGATGAAGACTCCGACTTCATCGACGATGAGTAGATGCACTAGAGCACTGCCGTAGCATGAGATGTATCATCTCATTGTATCGTAGCTTGCAGAATGGTTCTTCAAACCATCTGTTTTCCCCTTTGATTGTTGTGGTGTGTGTTGTATCGGGTGCTTGCTTGCATGAATGAAAGTGAAGTTAGTGGAAAAACCTGAGTCTAACTAAATGTTTTAGCTTTGAAAACCCAAAACCATGAACCTTAGAATTTCCCTCTTACCCCTATATTTATCTCAATCTTCAGATGACTTGTGGAAACCAAGGAGGGAGCAGATCGTCACAGGACCCAATGCTGCAGATCTTATAGAATCTCATCGCAGACCGTGAAGCAAGCAGGGCCGAGCGTCAAGCCAACTTAGCAACATTGCAGCAGATCGCCCAAATGGCTCTCAACAACCAAGGACAAGGAAATCAGGATCACCATGGATCCAAACTCAAAAAATTTCAGAACACCAATCCCCCAATCTTCAACCAATCTGAGAACCCATTAGATGCTGATGACTGGTTACAGACCATGGAAAACAACCTTGAAGTTGCAGGAGTTGATGAAAATGAGAAAGTTCTCTTTGCCACCCACTATCTGGCGGGAGATGCAAGAGCCTGGTGGAATAGTATCCGCAATATGAACCATGGCCAGGTGATGACCTAGGAAGCATTCAAAGTCAAGTTCAGCCACACCCACGTGCCGCAAGGTCTCGTCAACAGGATGAGAGATGAATTCCGTGAATTGAAGCAAGGAAGAATGACTGTGGTGGAGTACCGTGATAGATTCTTGTCACTTGCCAGATATGCACCGGATGAGATCAACACAGAGGCCAAGAAGAAGGAGAAATTCTTGAACGGACTGCATGATGAGATGCAGACTGTCCTCGTCAACATCCGTTTCTAGGATCTCGAAGAGCTAGTCGACTCTGCCATTCAGATGGAAGGAAAGATTAACCAGGCAAACGACAACGGCAAGCATCGTATGATGCAGCAGTCTGGATCCAATAGTCACCAGAAGTACCGTCACAACCCCTCCCCAGGATATGGACCAAGGAACAACCGACCCCCAAATCCTCGCCCAAGCTACCCCAACCATAGCGGAGGCAATGTGAAGTCCAGAGGAAACAATCACCACTCCGGCAACGCCAACAATTTCAACCGTGCCCCTCCCAAGAGCAAAAACAACAACACTACACCCAGAACTGGCAACAATGTTGTGCCTGTAGCCATCAAGGACAAGTCCGAGATCACTTGTTTCGAGTGTGGAGTGAAGGGTCACTACTCCAATCAGTGTCCCAAGAAGACAGCCGCCAATGCCCCTGTGAATGCCCTAGCTCAGCAGCAGCGTCGTGTTCAACCAGGAAGGAGATTTGCCCCAGGGAACCCTCACAACCGCAACGGTCGTCTCTTCCACATGAACGCAGAAGAAGCCCAGGAAGCGCCAGATGTAGTGTTGGGTATGTTTTCTGTCAACTCAGTTTTAGCAAGAGTATTGTTTGATTCTGGAGCATCGCATTCATTTGTCACCGAAGAATTTGTATGCACTAGTAAGATTCACCGAACCAACCTGAAGCATGTCATGATAGTTCAAATCCCCGGTTCAACTACAAAAGCTAGAAAAATTTGCAAAGTTGTACCTATCAGAATACATGGGATAGATTTTTATGCCAACCTAATTGTACTTGGAACCAAAGGATCGAAAGTAGTACTAGGTATGGACTGGATGTCAAGGCATAAAGGATTGATAGACTGTGCTAAGAAATCCATCACCATGACCAGTAGTTCTGGAGTAACAGTAGAGCATATCTCTGAAACCTTACCCCGTCAATTCAAGTGCAACAAGAGTGTAGCCCTGCCCACCATAGACCAAGTCAGAGTAGTCTGTGAATACCCCGACGTATTCCTAGATGAATTGCCAGGTATGCCCCCGGATAGGGATATTGAGTTCATTATCGAACTAATCCCCGGAACCGGACCTATAGCCCAGAGACCCTATACCATGAACCCCTCAGAGTTAGTGGAACTGAAGAAGCAGTTGGATGCCATATTAGCAACGGGCTTGATTCAGCCAAGCGCGTCGCCATGGAGATCACTAGTGTTATTCATCGACAAGAAAGATGGAGGCAACCGTCTGTGTACAGATTACAGAAAGTTGAATGACGTCACCATCAAGAACAAGTACCCTTTGCCAAAGATAGAGGATCTATTTGATCAATTGACTGGAGCCCAGGTATTCTCAAAGATTGATCTTAGGACTGGTTATCACCAACTTAAGATTCGTGCAATAGATATTCCGAAGACCGCCTTTACTACTCGCTATGGTTTATACGAGTATACGGTTATGTCTTTTGGATTAACCAATGCCCCTACTTATTTCATGAATATCATGAATAAGATCTTTATGAATTTCCTAGATAAGTTTGTAGTTGTGTTTATCGATGACATCCTTATCTATTCCAAGTCAGAAGAAGAACATGAGCAACATCTGAGAATCATCCTAGAAACCCTGAGAGAGCATCAGTTATATGCCAAGTTCAGCAAGTGTGAGTTTTGGCTGAAAGAAGTAGGATTCCTAGGACATATTGTGTCTGTCAGAGGAGTCTCTATTGATCCCACCGAGATCAAAGAAGTCGAAGAATGGGAAGCCCCAACCAATCAAACCCAAGTCCGTTCATTTCTCGGATTACAATGACCCAATTGTTGAAGAAGGACAAGAAGTTTGAATGGACAGACAAGTGTGAAGCCAGCTTCCAGGAGCTGAAGAAGAGATTGATATCAGCCCCAATTTTGATCATGCCAGACATCAAGAAGCCGTTTGATGTGTATTGTGATGCATCCAAGATTGGCCTAGGATGTGTATTGATGCAAGAAGGCAAAGTCATCGCGTATCTGTCTCGACAACTGAAGCAGCATGAGCAGTACTATCCTACCCATGATCTTGAGCTAGCAGCTGTGGTTCTAGCATTGAAGACATGGCGTCATTATTTGATGGGTAATCGCTGTGAGATTTACTCAGATCATAAGAGCCTGAAGTATATCTTCACTCAGAAGGAGCTGAATATGAGGCAAAGAAGATGGATAGAGTTAATCAAGGATTCCTAGCTAGCATTGAACTTCAACCCACTTTGATTAGCCAAATCAAGGAAGCCCAGAAGGGGAATGAAAGTATCGATGGAATCAAACATCGTATTGGTACAGGAAAGGTACCTGGATTCACCGAAGACGAAGACGGAGTACTGTGGTACAAAGGACATATCTGTGTGCCAGCAGATTCGGAGCTGAAGGAAATTATCATGAAGGAAGATCATGATACTCTTAATTCTAACCACCCCGGAGGAACAAAGATGTATCAGGATTTGAAAGAGCAATTTTGGTGGCACACGATGAAGAGAGAAATCGGAAGCTACATCGCCAAATGTGGCATCTGTCAAAGAGTCAAAGCAGAGCATCAGAGACCTGCAGGACTATTGTAACCATTGCAGATTCCGGAATGGAAATGGGATTCCGCCGGAATGGACTTCATCACCGATTTGCCTACTTCTAGTAGGGGAAATGACTCAATCTGGGTCATTGTTGATAGAAAGTCCAAGGTAGCCCACTTCATACCTGTCAAGACTACCTACCAGAGTGCAAAGCTAGCAGAGCTGTATATTGCTAGGATTGTTAGTCTGCATGGAACCCCCAAGACCATCGTATCAGATCGAGGAACCCAATTTACTTCAAGATTTTGGCAGAAAGTTCAGGAAGGATTAGGAACCAAGTTGAATTTCAGCACCGCGTATCACCCGCAAACAGATGGACAAACTGAGAGAGTCAACCAGATCTTGGAGGATATGCTTAGAGCTTGTGTGTTGGAATATGGATCAAAATGGGAAGACTGCCTGCCTTTCACAGAATTCTCATATAACAACAGTTATCAAGTTAGTTTGCAGATGGCACCATTTGAATTCCTATAAGGAAGAAAGTGTCGTACCCCTTTGAATTGGTCGCCAGTAGGAGAGAGTCAGATCTTTGGACCCGACATTCTCCGAGAAGCAGAAGAGAAAGTTCACAAAGTCCATGAACACCTCAAGACCGCCCAATCCAGACAGAAGAGCTATGCTAACAAGAGAAGGAGAGACCTGACTTTCAATGTCGGACATTTTGTATACCTCAAAGTTTCACCATTGAAGGGAACTCAACGCTTTAGTCTGAAGGGAAAGTTAGCCCCCAGATATATCAGACCTTTCAAGATTCTGAACCGTCGAGGAGAAGTATCGTATCAGATGGAGCTGCCTGAAGAGATGTCAGCCATCCACAATGTGTTCCATATCTTGTTACTTCGCAAATGCTTGGAAGTGCCTGAGAAGACGGAAGTTTTCAAGAACATCGATCACAGAGCTGTGGAAATCAACAATGACCTGACCTATCGGGAAGTACCCATCCGTATCTTAGAAGAAGCCTACAGAACCACCAGGACCAGGAGCATCAAGTTTCTCAAGATTCAGTGGAGCAACCATACCGAGGAAGAAGCCACTTGGGAGCGCGAAGATTACATTAGGACAGAGTTCCCAGATCTCTTTAGTTCCTAGTTTTCTTTGTAAATCTCGGGACGAGATTTTGTTTAAGGGGGGAAGGTTTGTAACATCCCAAAACTTTAATCCAAGCTTATCAAGATCAAATCATCCAAAAATGGGGTTAACAAAAACTTTTCCAAATTTAAAATGAAAGCATTCATATGTGTGTGCATTTAAAATAGGAGTTGTTTTGAATTGCCATGATTGTGTGATCCAATGCTTGTAAAATGTTTCTTGGGTGATTTAAACCTCATCTACATCATTCCCAAACTTTTCCTAAAGAAAATCAAATCAAAAAGAATTAAAGAGGAATGGTCATTTTGGCCATTTTAATCCACTACACTACTTTGGCTATTCCTAGTACTTAATTTCTTAAAAGAAACAATTCTTGATCTTTATACCCCTTGCTATTACACATAATGAGGTACCAAGGCCCACCTTTTGATCTGCTAAAAACATTCTTTTACTTATTTCAATTGGCATTTGAAAATTGAATCTAATGCATATGCATAGATCACCCCTATTTCAAAACTCATCTATTTGAGCTCCACTTTCAAAACCCTTGCAACCAGAGACTACCTAGCACTAGTGGAGATCACTCAAAACTTTTGAAACCAAAATTCAAAACTTTCTCTTTCGGCCATTTCATCAAACACCTTGCTGGCAGATCATATTGTCCTAACTAATACAGTTTTCGGTTGATTTTTGTCTAGCAATTTCAATGTGCTTTGATCATCTTGTCCCCCTCGAGCCTGACCAGACCAACCCCAACCTCTTCCCTACCCCCTAGCTGCACTGCAATGCCATGCCAAGCCCTCACTCGCCGGTCGACCGTGCACTCGCAGCAGCAGCCCTCTCCAACCTCTCTCGCCATGTCTAGCACACCGCCAATGGTCCACCTCCAGCGCCCAACCAGCCTTAGGCCAGAGACAGAGGGCAGAGCGGCCAGGAACCGCCGCGCCCGGAGCTGGTCGAGCATGCCGACGCCGCCCCCAGAGCATGCCCTGTCCCCGCTTGCACAGACCGCCTCTTGGCCGCAACCCGCGCCCGCTGCTCCGCCACGACCTGGAGAACACCCCAGACACCCCCGCTGGCTGCACAAAGCCTCACAGCCACCGCTCGCCGTGGACACTGCCGCGTCTGCCTCTCAGAGCGCCACCTCGCCCAGACCGCATGCCACCACCCCTACAGCCGCATTCAATTCCTAGAGCACCGCTAGGGAACCAGCCATCAATCGCCACCCTCAGCCATGCCTCTACCCCGCCGTAGCCATGTCGCCACTGTCGCCTACCCATCCCGCTCGGTCTCACCGTCGGGCCTATAAAAGGAGCCCTCCCCAGCCTCTTCTCTCCACACCATTCCACTCCCCTCACCTCTCTGAACCTCACCCACCTCTAGCCGGAGCAAGGGGAGCAACAGCTCGCCGGAATTCGAGCCAGAGTCGCCGCCTCGGGAGGAGAAGGGTGCCGCTGATTGCGACCACCCCAAGCTCCACCGCAACCGCGCCTCGCCTCGCCGTCATCTTTCAGTTTGTTTGCCCGCCTTGCCGACCCTGCTGGAGCCCTGGTACGTCCCTAGCAGACCCCCACCGAGCCGCTAGGGTTCGAGCTCGCCGTGACGACATTTAGGTAAATCGGCACGACCCTCGGCCGTAGATTCTATTCTAATCCTCGCACCAGTAGCGTACCATTTTGCGTTTTAAGTGCAGCTGACAAGTGGGAGCCCCCTGTCCGCTGAGCCCCGCGCCGCGGAGCGCCACTAGACCGGCGCAAGACTTTTCCTGCGCTAGCCCACCCGTTCAAATCTAGATTTTTATTTTTAGTTTTTGTCCCCTAGTTTGAAAATCAATTCAGAGAGGTTTATAAATCCAAATTGCATGAAACCAAATTTTTCTGAAAGGTATTGAAATGCTCTATCCAAGCCCATTGGATTTAATTCAATTAGAGTTATAGATCTCTCCTAATAAAAATAACAAAACAGAAGCATTTGCAACTTGCAACATTTTTATAAAATCAACCAAGTGAGCTTTTGAGTTGATTCCAACTCTCAAAAATCACATTTCATCATATATATCTAATTATGTAATAATATTAAGGTTTACATGTAGTGACTTTGTACTAGTACCAAAGTAATGCTATATAGGCATTTCTAGTCACTTTAAATCATTAAATAATGAACTTAAACCAAAGTAATATTGATCCAACCCTTAAATCTCATTCCCACATGTTAGAATATGTGGTGATGACATGTGTCAACATGATCCCATATTTTAAGTGGTGAATATTAAAGCTTAGTTAATTTTCAATGAGTAGAAATTACTTTTCTCAATTAAAAAGAATGGAACTATTGAATTAAACTTGTGATGCTTGTGATGATAATAGATCATCAATTGTGTGTCTTAGAAAGCTATCTAGCCTAGTTAAGTATTGTTTGGTGATTGTCTACTCCGTATGTATTGTTATAGAAGATAGTAGCGACCAAGCTTACGAGGAGGAGGAGTGCTATCAAGACGATGACGAAGAAAACTTCAACCACTGCACCAACCAAGGCAAGCCACCATTAACAGTGCAAGCTACCCTTGGCAAGCTAGAAATACCCAAGTTTAACCCTTGCAAGTTTAGTTCTTAGCAAACTAGAAACAAACTAGATGGTTTAGCAAAGATGCCTTAAGCATGCTTTGATCACACCCCCTTTAACTATTAGTACTTCAAGTCTTATTGACAAGTTTTACCCCCCTTAGTTTACACAAGTTCTTTACTTGTTTTGAAGGTAGCATAAAAAGTATAAAACTTGACCTACTTAGAAACCTTTAGATGTCATTCTATGGCATGAGATTGATCCCATCCTTCCACCTTAGTGAACACTCTTAACTTAGTATTTTAGAGTAGATCAAAAACTTGAGTCACTTTAGATGGGAACAAGTGGTGAAAATGAATTGTGAAAACCTTGGAATGATGAGTCATTCTATTGAGATGTTTCGACATGTGTTGAGAAACACAACTAGTTTATTATGATGAAAATGATGAGGCATGAGCCTTAACCCTTTTGTAAAACTGATGGTTGGATTCGGATGCGATACCATTCCAAATTTACCGTACAACCACACTACCTGAATTGGGTAAGGCTTAGCTGGAAATTTATATGCATTAGTATTAGTTCCCTCACGGGAGAGGTCTGAGCTGAGGCTACCTCTCATGATGTCCACCTATGTAGTGCCCAAGATGACTGATGGTCATGGTTGGGAGGCCATGCTCATAGGAGAGGTGCTTATACTAGGGTGTGTAAACGGAAGGTTATGTTTGATTATCTGCATACTAAGTATGATGATTCAGGGTTATCCCTGACAGATGTATCGAATCTTGTGGTGAAAGTGTACCACCTCTGCAGAGTGTCAAACTATCCGAATAGCCGCGTCCGCGGTTATGGACAGTTGGAATGGCCATACTGTTTTGTTGTCAGATGTTTTCTAAATAACTTGAAATGAATGATGAATCTTGACTTGACCACAACTGGGTTGTGTTTATGATACTAGCTTCCCAACTTCAGTGATTCAAGAACTTTATTTTATCTTTCTTTGCTTCAGAACTCAGCTTAGGTTTCAAACTTAACTTTATGGTTCAACTTAGATTTAGCACTTTAACTTAGAACTATAGTACCTGTTAATAGTAGTTTGCGAGTACTTAAAGAGTACTCATGGCTTTTGTCCCTGGCTATTCTCATGGCCAGACTATGAAAGAGACTATCAGGAGGATGGTCATCAGGACGGTTATGATAACTAGGACTATCTGCCTTCGTCAGCATTGCCTGTGCCCTTGAAGATGGACCCACCGCTATGCTTATCTTTTATTTCTGCTGTTTGTTGTATTAAAGACTAGATCATGAGATCCTTATTTGTGTAAAGACCATATGTATGGTTTGTAATGGATGATGTACTGTGATATCCAATCCGTTATGTCTTGCAAAAATGGTAATCCTAGGATTGCGAGGTATGGCATAACGGGCATCTGGGATTAAAAATCCGGGTGTTGACATCCATAGCCACGGAGATTGAATAATATGTGAATTAATGTTAAATGTTGATTTAATCATTTATTCATAATTATTTAATAAAGAGAAAAATCAATTTAATGGTCAGAGGCTTAACGGGCCAATTTCCGGAGGGAGAGGGCCCATTAGGGGAAAGGAGAGAGGGAGAAGGGGCAAGGGGGAGGCCGGCTAGCCCTAGCCCCCCCCCCCCCCGCGCGGGGGCCACTAGGGTGGCAAGCGGCCACCCCTCCCCCCTCCTCTCCTTTAGTCCCACCCCGGGACTTTGAGGGAGGTAGTACCTCCCCTCCCCTATATATAGTGGGGGTATTTAGCCAATTTAAATACACCAATAATCAATAAAGGTCTTATCACTTTTGGGAGGACCTCCAATTGATATTTTCTCTCTCCCCCTCTCTCTCTCGTGACCGTGGTCCCAAGTCTGGACTGCGCGAGCGAGAGACATCTTCACTGCGGAGCGCCGTCGCGCTGCGGGATTCGGATCCGGGAGCTCTACTTCCGCAACTGCTGCTGGATCGGGGAAGCGGGAGTCATCGTCAGGCACCGGACATGTGTAACTCCCCGTGAGGTGTCGCACTTGAGGTACTCAAGTTGTTGGAGCCAAGGAGCGCAAGGACTTCATCATGACCTTGAGGTCGGCTTCGGCTCGTCTACATCAACCACGCTCTCTTGAGCGTTGACAACGCTTTTTGGTCTTCGAGGGTAAGTTCGTGAAAAGCCCCTCCCGTTACTGTATTACTAATAGATAGGTCCTGGCAGCTTCAGGGTTGAGGGGCGTAGAGTAAAATTTATTGTTTTTATACGCGGAACCCAACAGTGGTATCAGAGCTAGATCTATGCGTAGTAATGCTAGTACGGGTAGAACACACGAGATGTAGCGTGTGGGCGTTGATCTTTTAGTTTTTACCCTCCCACGTGTACTTGAGTATACCACAGTAATGCTTGATGAAGCAACCCCCAACCGACTTTACGCGTTCATTCGCAAGACTGGTCCATGCTTGACATACGGCTTGTACCGCATAAAGTGGCTTAGGGGGTGTCTGTCTCTCTCGCATTAGTTGGTATGCCATTTGTAACGGAGGGCCCCGAAAGGGGTGTAGTAGAGACAACTACTTGATCAACGTTGTGCTGAAAGTTCGTAGGTAAGAACAATTCTTGTGTGAAAGCCCATTCAGCCACGTAAAACATGCAAAGATAAAGTAGAGGCGTCTAACTTTGTTTTGTAGGGGGGTGTTGCTTTGTGATATGGTTGTGGCAAAGGTAAAGTGATTACCTTTTGTTACATAGTAGTAGATAGTCAAGGAGGTGACGAACTACCACGCTGGAAAGACACCGGTACCCTGGTGTCTACGGCGCCGGAACCCTGGCGCCGGAACCCGGTGACAGCGGATGGAGATCATGAAGTGAAGGACCATATCACATAGCATTTACATTCAATGTTATTGTTTGTATGTATTATTGTGTGCTAGTATTAGATACTCGACGGTAGCCTAATAAGATGATCCCTGTTAAAATTACTAACGATTGTGTTCCCCCTTAGTGTGCACCACCAAGAAAGTTCTTCGATATGAGGCGATCCAGGGTTACATTCCTAGGTGTCAGACATATCTATGTTCACATACAGTAGGTGTAAGCCATGTTGCACAGCGAATACACTAAGGTTGAGTTGGCAAGCCTAGCAAGTGCAGACATGGCCTCAGAACACGGATGGTCAAAAGATCGAGCACGAGTCGCATGAATGATGTTACTGACGTTTAGCGTCCACCCTTGAACCCACATTGATGGCCGTGACGATCGGGAGAGATGTGGCTGATAGGGGTCGTTTTATCACTAGGAACCCTTTTGTGGATAGGTGTTTCTGAGTGGAGTTATTATTAACTCATTTAATTATAAACTTAGTCTAAATTCCTTTTGCAATTATAAATGTAGAAGGCACCTTTCGTGTTGATGATTGATTGGTTAGAAGGAGAGAAGCTCAAATTAGATGGATCAAACTTCTCCATATGGGTTGCATGTCTCCACGTTCCCCTTAGCGAGAACGACGTGGTCGACTACATACTCGATGGGATGGATTTGGATCAGCCCATTGACCTAGAGACCCCAGAGCAGCGGAAAGACCGCTATCTATGTCGTGAGATGGCCTCCTTCATTTTAGTTACCATGCGTTTCGGAATGGTGGATGAGTTGTGGCCTTTCGTGGGTGATGTCGACCCTCGTTCGGTGATGCTATAACTTAGGACACATTTCGTGGAACAAGTACGCATATGGGAGCATGAGCTTATGGGAGACTTCCTCTCCATTAAGATGGAGGAGAACTCATCACTCGATGACCACTTGGAGTGCATGCATGATGTGTACATGAGGCCTGCATACTTCCTGGATAGCTAGATGACGGGCTCTTTCGCAAACGGTGTTGTGCTGCGGTCACTGCCACCAAGCTACCAAGCACAAGTCAGGACTTGCGTAATGAGGGGCGACGCGGAAACAATGGAGTTCCACCGGTTCGTGACACATCTCAAGATTGTGTTGGTTGAACCAGATGTCGCCAAGGTCATCAGTGACAAAGGTATATATTTGATATACTGTTTTATAAATGTTATAATCTTGCAAACACATTTGCAGTGTTAAGTATATCTGATACTTCTTCTGTTTTGATGAAAACAGGTCCTTCTGCATGAGAGGTGCTTACTGCAGAGGATGTGACGTTGTGTGTTGATGGCGAGCATGATGATGACGGCCGACGACACTCTCCCTCGACATTTATCATTTAGTTTGTGTTTTAGGATGATTATTGTAATCAAGAGATTGTGAACTTTTTTAGTGTGTCTCACACTTCGTGAGACGGTTATTCATATGAGTTTGTAAAAAAACAGTTGTTCTGCTTTTATGAACGATTTCTATTCGCGTTCATATCTTGTTTGATTATGTGTAAATTATCCTTGTTGTTTGAAACTAATTGATAATGCCTGAACATTTGTAAAATATTAAAATGCCTTGCTTAAAATACCCAACTTAAATGATATTTCATTACGGAATGAAAACCATTGTTTAAATTCAAAGTTATGTGATAATATGTGAAAGTCATTCGATTTCTTGTCACATATAAATCATGCCTAAATTCGGCAAAATAACTTGAACACCGTGTATTACTTGAATACAAAGTGTTTAATGAATTGTTAAAAGTAAATACATATTCGATGTATTGTGTTTTAACGAAAATGGTGATTATCATTAAATGATTGTTTAAATGTGTAAAGAAGTTTACCAAAGGAAACATGAATATGAAACAATTTGATTTGATCAAACTGTTTCATCAACAAAGGGTATAGATATAAAAGAGAATCTAATTACTATGATTTGATCAATAGTAATGAAATTCGATTTTATAAGAATGGCATAGAAGTAATTGTGAAATGCAAAGCGTTTTGAAACGTCAAAATAGAAAGCATCACAATGCGATATTAGATATCAAAGGGGTTGAATAGAAGGCACCAAATATAAATCGTTGTAGTCTATATGTAGAGACCATTAGTTAGAAATAGTTAGTACTCAATTAGAATTTATAGTGAACCATTTGAATTCATGAAAGTTTTGGGATTATTCGATATAACCAAAACAATAGAGAATAAGTCCCTGTAGCGTATTCATTGGAAAACTTTGAATATGAAACCCATAGCTGAAACCAAAAGAGAAGCAAAACTAGTATTGCTTGGATTTTGGTGCATTCTTGAGAAAGCTCACTTTGAGTGACGTTTCTTGATTATGGAGCAAATGGAAGATAGTGTAAAACACGATGAGGATTCAAAACCCTGCATCAGAGTGTTGATAAGCGTAACAGACAACGTTCCTGAATGATTCTCTTCACAGAAGGAAAGAATCAATGATATTGATCATTGTGTTTTCCCCCACTAGTGTTTTCACTACACGAAGTAGGATTCAAAATGTAATCCATATCTTGTATGGAGACATTTGTGAATCATTTGTCATGATTCTTGGAATGTGACATACCTACGAACTACTAAGGAAATAATGGTAAACTAGAATTATGAGAAATCCTAGAAGCGAAATTCCCTTGAGATTAGAAAGCAATTTGTTACTGAATCTCACAAGTAAAAGGAGTTGCTTGAATTTCCCCAAATGACTGCAAAGCCATAGTTGAAAAGGGGGTGTGTGACAAAAGGACAATTTGTCAAGTATTGGACAAATTCAAATGAATTTGATTCAAGTGTGCTGAATGTCTAGAGGATTTAAAACTGGTAATAGTACTGGTATCTCATAGTAAAACTCCAAGTTTGATATTTGATCAAAGGATTTTGAAGTTATTCAAAATAGTGAGTAGATATGCAATTTGCATAAAATTGAGTGGGAGCTATAAAAGCCTTCCTGAAACAATATGTGAATGACATATTTTTGAGTGGGAGCTTATGGGAGTAATTCTTAAGTATGTTAAGAATGAAAGCACAAATACTTATAAAAAATGATTTATAAGATGTAGAAGTTGATAATAGGTGTATTATGATATTATGTAGTATTCCTTAAAGGATTCTGGAAAGGGTTTCAGAATAGGAGTTAATTAAGGAACTGGTCCTTAATAACTCAAAATTAGGAATAGTATTAAGTTTGACATCAATGGCTGAAAGAAAGAAATGGATGATCATCATCCACTATGTTAAGACATAGGCTCTATCCTAGTAAACCATGATGATAACTTAGCATAATATGTGATCCAATTAAGGAACGTTTGAAAGTGATTAAGTCTGAATCACAGAACATTGAGTTAAGTTTGTCCGCAGTATCTAATAGAGAAATGTAGACATGTCTTCCATATCCATAAAGGATGACATATCTTAAAACATAAAGAGTTATGTTATAAGGGAATATGTTGGAAACTCCCGTAATACCAATTAAAGTCAAGTAGGAAGCGAGGTGAACAAAACATCGAAAGTTGCACAGAGTGCACTGGTGTTTTGATGAATGCATTTATAATAATAGATAAGGGTACCATCTGAAGTGTTGTATAATGTTATGGCGGGGCTAGTTCGCTTTTAACGTAGAATGATGTGTCCCAGGGCACAGTGCCCATGAGAAAGCCCTCGAGATTGATCTAACGTCGCTGTAGGCTCCTGGAATCAGGCATCGTTCTGCTGCCATAACAATGATGCATACACACAGATGTTATCATGTGATGATAAAGTATTAATATAAATCAAGGTGACATTAATAAGTTGCAAAGGATTTGGGACTGTAAAGTACAGACCCAAGACTCAACCTCTTCCATGAGCAAGCATGTTCAGGGTACCGGATATATGGTGCCAAAGATTGAGAACAAATGCAGCTAGTGTATTTGTACTCTAGTGCAAGTGGGAGACTGTTGGAAATATGCCCTAGAGACAAATACTAGTAAGGACTATTATCATATTTCATATAGTTTATGATTAAGTTTTATATCATGCTATAACTGTATTGAGGGGAAACATCAATACACGTGTGATATACAAACAACCAGGGGTTCCCAGTGAAACTCTAGTCACTGGTTCATTGGTCAACAGATGATCATGTTTCCTGATCATGTGGCATTTATGCAAGTTGGAAATGAGGTCATCTCATTCCGAGAATGAGATGATGAACCAATACCCAACCTAGACATCGTGACCCGATCATGTCACGAAGTTCAAGTTACGATGATTAGAAATGGATCCTCGTAGACTATTCCTTAGACCGTGATGCTATATCAATCACTGTCTCCCGAGAGTGCTTAGATAGCATCAAACGCCATCTGGTAATATGGTGGTTATAAAGGTGTGTTGAGGTACTCGGAGGAAACCGTAGAGGCAATATAAGTTAAGAGCGGGATTTGTCCGTCCATGTGACAGGAAGATACTCAAGGGCCCACTCGGAGAAGTTATATCCAATAGATGTGCAACGTGTGATTTGATCACAGGGATATCACTTGTCAGAACGAGTCAAGTAGAGTTGTTCAGTACCGAGATTGAACACGACATGGCGATGTCATTGATCAGATCTCGGGCAATGCAAGTATCGAGAGACAAAGGGAATAAGACACGACTGTCCCGGTTCAAACGACGAAAGATCTTCATGGAACACACATGGGTCACATGGCCATCCAGGTTCCTCTGTCGATCATGGGTGCGGGAGTGTCCTGACCATGTCTGGAGTGTTGCCGAACTGTGGGGTATCATGCTTAAGGGCTTGATGATGCTTAGAGAGTGTTTATAGGATCGGTGGAATCACCGAAGAGTTGTAGAGAGAAAACCAGAAGGGTTTCGGTAAGTCCGGAGGATCTCCGGAGTGGAGGTGGAAGGTGTTACATAGCCACAGAGATTGAATAATATGTGAATAAATGTTAAATGTTGATTTAATCATTTATTCATAATTATTTAATAAAGAGAAAAATCAATTTAATGGTCAAAGGCTTAATGGGCCAATTTCCGGAGGTAGAGGGCCCATTAGGGAAAATGAGAGAGGGAGAACGGGAAAGGGGGAGGCCGGCTAGCCCTAGCCCCCCCTCCCCCGCGCGGGGCCCACTAGAGTGGTCGGCAGCCACCCCTCCCCCCTCGTCTCCTTTAGTCCCACCTCAGGACTTTGAGGGAGGTAGTACCTCCCCTCTCCCTATATATAGTGGGTGTATTTGGCCAATTTAAATACACCAATAATCAATAAAGGTCTTCTCACTTTTGGGAGGACCTCCAATTGATATTTTCTCTCTCCCCCTCTTTCTCTCGTGACCATGGTCCCAAGTCTGGACTGCGCGAGCGAGAGATATCTTTACCGTGGAGCGCCGTCGCGCTGCGGGATTCGGATCCAGGAGCTCTACTTCTGCAACTGCTGCTGGATCGGGGAAGCGGGAGTCATCGTCGGGCACCGGACATGTGTAACTCCCCGAGAGGTGTCGCACTTGAGGTACTCAAGTCGTTGGAGCCAAGGAGCGCAAGGACTTCATCATGACCTTGAGGTCGGCTTCGGCTCGTCTACATCAACCACGCTCTTCTGAGCGTTGACAACGCTTTTCGGTCTTCGAGGGTAAGTTCGCGAAAAGCCCCTCCCGTTACTGTATTACTAATAGATAGGTCCTGGCAGCTTCAGGGTTGAGGGGCGTAGAGTAAAATTTATTGTTTTTATACGCGAAACCCCTACACGCCCTTCACCGTGAAAACTTACCCAAGCATCTCGTTAAGCGAAGAAGATGCTCCATGGTTACGGCCTAAGAAGCGATCATAGGCAAGGGATCTACATATGTGACGAAGGATTCATCCTAAACCCTATGTAAATCTATGTAATGTATGAAAACTTTATATGATGTATGAAAACTTTATATGAGACCACGCGAAGGTTTCACATTGTTTAGATCAGTAAACTTGAAGTGGATCTCTGAGTAAATAGCATGTTGTGAACCTATAAATGATTTTTAAAAAAATTCACAAGCATTATATCATGTACTTGTAGTTCAAATCTGGGCAACCTCCTACCGATTTGGCAGAAATTTGTCTTTTTCATGAGGGATGGACGGAAAGGTTCCAGATACACCGGTTGGGAAATTGTCCATCTAAGGTGGTCTAGTATTTTTGAAAAATGGGTTGGTACCAATGCCAAACTTTAATTTGGTGGTTGCTTCATAGAACACCTCGATTTCGGCACCTCAAAAATGAAAATTGGCTTTTTCATGCGTCAAAAAGAAAAACTTCCTCCTGCAACATCGTAAGCCATCCCAAGATGCACATGTGTGCACAATATGGGCACATTATCACAAATTATGCCCTGATTCTAGCCATAACATTGGTGGTTTGACCTAAATGCAATGAAACCTCGAACATGATTGATCATTTTGTGAAGGATTTTTTATGATGTTTTCAATTTTTCAAGTTCAATATTTTTCCTTGCAACTATGACACATAATATGACACCATGCGAAGGTTTCACATTGTTTGGATCATTTTTGAATGTCTTATGCCCGTTTCAAACTATATGCAAAATTGCGGGCATGAAGCTTCTTAGCCCGGGGATGAGCCTCGCTGAACTTGAAGTGGATCTCTGATGAAATAGCATGTTGTGAACCTATAAATGATTTTTCAAAAAAGTCACAAGCATTATATCATGTACTTGTAGTTCAAATCTGGGCAACCTCCTACCGATTCGGTAGGAATTTGTCTTTTTCATGAGGGATAACTGGAAAGGTTCCAGATACACCGATTGGGAAATTTTCCATCTAAGGTGGTCTAGTATTTTTGAAAAATGGGTTGGTACCAATGCCAAACTTTAATTTGGTGGTTGCTTCACAGAACACCCCGATTTCGGCACCTCAAAATGGAAATTGGCTTTTTCGTGCGTCGAAAAGCAAAACTTTCTCCTACAACATCGTAAGCCATCCCAAGATGCACATGTGTGCACAATATGGGCACATTATCACAAACTATGCCCTGATTCTAGCCATAACATTGGTGGTTTGACCAAAATGCCATGAAACCTTCAACATGATTAATCATTTTGTGAAGGATTTTTTATGATGTTTGCAATTTTCAAGTTCAATATTTTTGCTTGCAACTATGACACATAATATGACACCACGCGAAGGTTTCACATTATTTGGATCATTTTTGAATTTCTTATGCTAGTTTCAAACTATATTCAAAACGGCGGGCATGAAGCTTCTTTGCCCGGGGTTGAGCCTCGCTGAACTTTAAGTGGATCTCTGATGAAATAGCATGTTGTGAACCTATAAATGATTTTTTTTTAAATTCACAAGCATTATATCATGTACTTGTAGTTCAAATCAGGGCAACCTCCTACCGATTCGGTAGGAATTTGTCTTTTTCATGAGGGATGGACGGAAAGGTTCCAGATACACCGGTTGGGAAATTGTCCATCTAAGGTGGTCTAGTATTTTTGAAATTGGGTTGGTACTAATACCAAACTTTAATTTTGTGGTTGCTTCACAGAACACCCCGATTTCAGCACCTCAAAAATGAAAATTGGCTTTTTCATGCGTCGAAAAGGAAAACTTCCTCCTGCAACATCGTAAGCCATCCCAAGATGCACATGTGTGCACAATATGGGCACATTATCACAAACTATGCCCTGATTCTAGCCACAACATTGGTGGTTTAACCTAAATGCCATGAAACCTCGAACATGATTGATCATTTTGTGATGTTTGCAATTTGCCAAGTTTGGTATTTTTTTGCAATGATATCATATAATATGACACCTCGCGAAGGTTTCAGTTGTTTGGATCGTTTTTGAATTTGTTATGCCCGATTGAAACCATATTCAAAACGGCGGGGATGAAGATTCCTTTATAAATGAATTTAATGAATTAGTTAATGACATATGCAAAAAAATAGTTAATGAATTTTTAATTGAAAATGGCATAAATGTTAATAATTTGAATAGTTAGAATTATTCTTTTATAAATCAAAAAAAGGTTTTGAACACCCTGTTTTCCCGCCGTTTGTTTCTTAGTTAATTGCAAATGGTAAAATTGTTAATAGGTTGTATAGTTAGAATAATTTTTTTTGAAAACAGAAAATGATTTTGGATTAGTTATTTAAATAGATGCACTTTCCTATTGAAAGTTTTTTCAAATTCCAAATTATACAATAAATATTTGTTAATGCAATTTTAATTGAAAATAGTAAAATTGTATAGTTAAAATAAAAATATTTGAAAATATTAAATGGTTTTTGATTAGTTATTTAAATTGAAGCACTTTTCCTGTTAAAAGTTTTTTGAAGTGCCAAATAAATAATTATTTTAAATTGAAACATCTTATTAATTAAATAAGAAAAGAAATTTGAAAAGAGCGGGAACACCAAAAGTTTGCCAAAGTTGTATCGTCTCATCGGTCCTGTCATCGGAAGGAAAAAAAAGGGGTCATCGGGTTCATCATCCCCAACCGGGACCAATGACCCTAGTAAGTGCGGCCCAGAACGCTCCACCCCAGGCCATTGGTCCCGGTTCATCCCATCAACCAGGACCGATGCATCAAAGGTCTCGGTTGATACGATGAACCGGGACCAATGATCCTGAGTGCGCGCCCGCACGTGGCGGCCCCAGGAACACTGCACCCCATACCTTTGGTCCCGGTTCATCCCATCAACCGGGACCGATGCATCAAAGTTCCCGGTTGATGCGATGAACCGGGACCGATGGCCTGTACAATATACAGTGTCGACCCTCCTTCCACCCCAACTCCCCCAAATCACAGAGCACATCGATGCGGTTAAGGAAAAATTGCGGTGGAGCAAATTCATGCTGTCAGGCTGCCTAAATCCAGAGCTGCTTCACGTCATCGACGCCCGCCGCTGCCACGCCACCACCGTCGACGGCCGGAATCAAGACGCCCTCCTCTGGCCGGAATCGAGCCTGAAGTCGTCACCTTACCGAGCTCCGGCCGCCGTCGATTATCCTCCGTCCGGCCTCCCTTGCTTCCCTGACCCCTCCATTGCAACCCCAGTGAGATTCCGGTGCCCATGCACCTCTCCGTCCTCTCCCCCATGCTCTGGTTCGTGCTACCAACGATGACCACCGAGCGCCGCCGCCAGACCTCTTCGGTGTTCGTTTAAATAAAGTCCATATGTAGCTTTCTCTATCTCAAGAAATTATTCCACCTCCATTCATTGGAGAACAAAGCGTTATCTGATTATATCCTTGCTTCAAACTCAACCGAATCATGTTTCCAAAATAGATGTGGAAGAGGCAAAGGGAAGAGCGGGGTTGCCGAATTGTTTCTTAGAGCCGAACAAAACAGCTATCTCTATTTACAATACCCTTACCCCCAAGAAAACTTTGTCGAAAAAGGTTGTCATCGTAAAAGGGATTGCTGCGCTCCCCCTCGGCAGAACAGAGCAACTGGAAAATCCAAGTCCTTCGTGTTCGGAGGAAGAAACCCCTCCGGTGACTTCTTGCAAGCAGCACCGCCACTTTCTAGTTCCCCGCGATGATATGCGTCCAACGCGCCCACCCGCGTGTGCAGGCGCGCACGGGATCGATGGATCTATGCTCGACCTGGGAGCAATGGCGTCGATGACGTCATCATGACGTCAGGCTGACGTCATTTCTCCTTTTCTTTTAGTTAAATCTTTTCTGTAATTGTTTTATTAATTGAAAATGCTAATAGGTGGATCCAGCAAGTCAGGTTTTTATTCTTTTTGGAAATGTTTTCTGAAATTAATAAAAGTCTGACATGTGGGGCCAGATGGAAAATAATTTTAATATTTCCAAAAATGTTTATTTATTTAAAAATGGATTAAAATTGGAAAAAATCATAACTAATTCATTTTAAATCAGAAAAATGTGTATAATATATCAAAATATTCAGAAAATGAGCTCTACCATTTAAAAATGTAATCATTCATATTCATATAACTTTGAACCTTACTTTACATAGAGGAACACCGACACCCCCTAAGTACCATGGGTTTGATGGTTTGTCCACCTAGGGCATTCCGAACCCATTTAGAAAATAAGTGCATAGTGTTTTGTATTATTTGTATAGTAACTTGCAAATCTTAATTTGTAGATACTATGGATCCAACACACCAAGATACTATGAATCCAGAATATCAGGAAAACATCCTCCACGGAATGATCTGCGAAAATGAATTTATCGATGCCAATGTCACCAAGAAGTTTCTGAACGAATCCGGTGAGGGAGATGAGTCTCTCAACCGAGAAGACCGATCCGGTGAGGTGAAAGGCGAAGCCTGGGATGGGGGAGAAGCCGACGATGGAGAAGGCGATGGCTCAGGCGAAACCTTAAATCTCGCAAACTCCGACGAGGTGTATATATATATTTTTGTAATTAAAATGCTGTTGTCTATATATATACATGCATACATTAACACTCTTTCTTCTTTTAGCCCTTCGGATCGAGAACTTCTTCCGTAAGAACGAAACGAGGCCCAACAAAAAAGTTGGATGACACTATGAGGTATAGGATCGAAGTGGTCGGTGTAGATGGGGCAAGCTCCCGACGATGTCGCAAAAAAATTTGTCAAGCAATGTGGAGTTCTTGTGAGGGACTACATCCCGATTACCATTCAAGAATGGAATCGGCCAAGCAGCGGTGGAGTCCCGTATTTCAGCGACATCGCCAAAGATAAGCTTTTTGTCAAGCTCATAATTAATTTCCTCTTGCCGAGGCCAGATGTGAATCCAGATGAGGAGGAGAGAGCAAAAAAGGAGCTTGTGCAAAGAGTCAAGAAGTTTGCTCTCATCAAGATGGCCGAGGCATTCAAGAACTGGAAGAAGAAACTATAAAATAACTTTGTCAAGGTAGAGAAGACTCCAGATTTCAATCAAGGTGGCTATGCTAAGTTAAGACACCAGTGGGCTGATTTTGTGAAGTACAAGACATCGGGGAAAGCTTTGGAAAGATCTAGAATAAATACAGAGAATGCTGCTAAGAAAGTGTACCATCATAATATGGGGCCTGCTGGCTACGCCAGTTGCATGCCTAAGTGGGATGCACTTGAGGTCAATTATATTGTTGCCGGGATTAGACCAGAGCCCACAACATGGACACCACAGGGGAGAAACTGGTTTTACGGCCATGGGGGCACGTTGGATGAAGAAGGGAGGGTAATATATAATTAGAAACACAAAGATCATCCCCTACTGCCCATCGATGATATTAGAAATGCAGTAGATGATGTTGCAGCAGGACGATTCGTTTTCGATAGAGAACAACAAGCTCACACGCGCCCTTAAAAATCCTGAACACAAAGGACGAGCACGAGGCACACCAGGCTCCGAGTCGTGGAATGTTGCCTTCCCCGCGGAAATGAAGAGATATCCCGATAAATGCCATCAGAGGAGAAAGGAAAGGGAGGCAGCTGAGAAAGCGGCTTCTGCAGACCGACTGCATAATGTAGAAGAAGCATTAAAGCGCCACCAGGATCAACTCGACAGACTTAGCCAGCAAGGTATTAGTGGCCAATCTCAGCGGCACATGGTAGAAGCTGCATTCGATGGTACTAGCGCCCTATTGAATAAGAAAAGCAGCATCGCTTCCACGCAGCTCCAGGATGTTGATGATGATGCACTGACGGTGGCTCCTCCTAAATGCTACCCAGTGGATGATATCACGGAGAGCATAGCTTGTGAGCTAAAGGTGCATGTTATGAACTTGAGGGTGATGGTGGCGGTCGGCATGGCCGTACCAATTGCGCCTAACCCAACTTGGCATTGCATACCGGTTCCAAAAGGGTACGCCGTCGTCATGGTGGATGATGTGAAGCAAGATTTTGAGGAGCTGAAGCTAGACCACCCTGTAGGGGAAGATATGGAGCTGACTGAACTAGGAGAAGCCAAAGGGGGGACTATTGTATGGCCAAAGGAGCACATCGTGCTTCCAAATTATGTGCCGCCAAGGCCACCCACTCCTCAGAGCAGCAATCCACCTTCGCCGCCACCTCAATATTCTACAGCGCAACCGTCGCCTTCACCACCTCAACACTCAGCGCAGCCGTCTCCACCGCCGCCTCAGCCGTCTCCGCTGCCGCGTCAGCTGTCTCCGTCCCCTGAGCCTCAGACACAAAAGCGGAAGTATAATAAGAGGGGCAACACAAGCAGCAGGAACAAGAGCATGTTCTGATCACCGAAACGTAAGCTATCGCCCCTCCCAAGAGTACCTCATAAGAATATGAAGAAGCTACCTTGCGAGAAGACATATGAGGAAATTGCTGCGGCCGTAGATGCCCATTATGAAAAGTGGAAGATTGACATGACTAACAAGAAAAGGTCAATAGAGCCATTCTTCCCGGTCACCGCAGAAGATAAAGCCAAAGCAGCCACGCTTAAGATTCAGCTTCACCAACCCATAGCGCTCACATCAGACTATAATCGCTCTATTACCAAGTCGGCCGAGGCAAAAGAGTGGAGAGTCGGGAAAGAAGTTGCCCAGCTCGGACAACAGAAAAATCAATCGATCGAACCGCTCAAAGTGTACGATAACAATAAGTGGAGAGCCCAAGAGCGGCATGATCCGAACATTGATCTAGAGTTTATTCAACTGTATGGAGAAAAGGCCAAATTATATGGACTGTCTATTACTGAGTACATGAGCCGTATGGATGAGTTCGAGGGGTACCAACAAATAGCATCTGTATATCGGCACAGGGATCCTCTCGTCAAACCCGAGCTAGTCAAAGATCTACCAACAAAAATGCGAAGATTGCATAACTGGTACATGCAAGCCTCTGCTGAATCCAAAAACTGGATCTATGCTGGATATAAACACCACCATTACGGTCATGGAGATGGCTTCCTACTGATTGAATTTTCAGAATTATTTCTGTTTTACCAACAAGACGCCCTCGACAAAACTATCGTCAGTACCTATTATTTGTAAGTATTATTAATTTCTGTAATTAAGTCTTTCTAGCTCAGCTCATTCTTTGCTTGTATAATCTTAATCATCACTATACTAATTATATATGCATAATGAAGATTCTCGAATGCAACAAAGGACAAATCTATGACCTTGGATTTGTTGACTGCAATTTCGTTCATGAAGTTACTCTAAAAACAAAACCCAAAGAGACAGAGGATAACTTGGTACAAGCATTGACGTATTTTGGCAACAGAAGGGAAATACTATTTCCTTACAATGTTGGGTGAGTGTTACTATCTTGTACACATTCTATTTTCGTTACTCGATGTTAAGCGTATAATTGACTCGTGTTATATTCTGTTAGTGTGTCCAGCTTCCACTATATTCTGTTAATCATTGTTGTTGACCAAGGATTAGTAAAAGTCATGGACTCGAAACAAACACCTTTAGAAAAGTGGGCGAACATGCAGGAATGCCTCCAGAAGGCTTAGAAACGGTTCATCGCCAACAGTAGGGGTGTTTGGAAGCCAAAGCTTACATTGCAACCATTGACTGTAAGTACTACTTGCTAGATCCACGCATCTCTTTGATTCTAGTTTCAATACCATTATCATGCTTGATTATTATTTTGATTGAACTCCGTTCTCGTAAAGTGCTTGAGGCAGGAAGCCGGGAATAACTTATGTGGATACTATGTCTACGAGTTCATTCGCCAGATGACTAAAGAGAAGGGCGCAGACCGGAACATCGAAAAAATTGAAGTACGATAAACAATAATCACAACTTTATTTTATTACCACCAATTGTGTTTAGTTTTATTCATATATATTGATCCCTTTCTTTAAATTAGATTGAACGGATGCGGGACGGTCTTCTATCACAAGAATACGTGCAAGCAATTCGAGAGGAAATTGCCGGATTCTTATTAGAACATGTCATAGATCCAAAAGGAGAATACTATTACCCTGTTCATTTGGAAGGGTGAAGTGTAAAAAAGAAGATGTAAATTAGATCAAATTCGTGTGAGTACCGTTTGTAATTAATATGTTTCGACCAAGCATGACGGATGAGACGGTGTATAATATATTCATGACCATGATGTGTAATATATATATATATCGTGGTTTCATTATTGCTGTATATATGTAGTACCATTAAATTGAATACAAAACACCAAATAAATAAATGGAAAAAACACAAAATCCTTCCGCGGTACAAAAATAGCCCAAAATGCAGAGACCAACGATCCCGGTTCATGCCACGAACCAGGACCAATGATCCACCCCTCCCTCGTTGCGCGCATGTCCACGTGGAGACCCATTTGTCCCAGTTCGTGCCACGAACCTGGGACCAATGATCCACCCCTCCTTGTTGTGTGTGCGCCCACGTGGAGACCCATTGGTCCCGGTGCCCAAACCGGGACCAGCATTGGTCCCGAGTGATCGGTCCCGGTTCAAAAACTGGGACCAATGGCCCTTATGAACCGGGACCAAAGGGGGGCTTTTCTACTAGTGTTATGGATGCTTAGTAGTTCTTGATTTCCTATGATTAGCTCCATCTTGCTAATGGTTTGTAGCATGTCATATGAATGTTTGCTTGCATTGTTCTATTCATAACTTGGTATGACACTGTGGTATCCTCCTCTGAATGTTTCACTTGAATTGACTTGGCACATGCTCACGCATGCATATGACTGAAACAATAATCAGTTTAGCCTCGACGAATTATTTTGCCTCAGGGGTCTTGAATCACTTTCATGCCATGACCAGTCCTGTTTTGTTGCAAGCACATTATGACAGTTATTGCTCTCTCGTTTGTCGCTCCCTTACTATTGCTAACCTTCACTTGCACTGAGTATGATCCCTACTCGTGTTTTCCAACTCCCCAAAACCAATATTGCCAAAAGTGTCCACCATACCTACCTAGTAGCATCATTTGCTATTCCGTGCGTATTCAATATGCCTTGTTTTCTTCCGAATAAAATGTGTGCGTGTTATGAGAAAGTTAGTTAGTAAAGCTCTCACAAACTTGATGGCACACTTTATTTCTTGCACTTAATAAACCTGAACCATTGTGACTGTCCATAAAAGTTATATGCTTGCAAATTATAGGCTGGAGATTAGCAGAACCGTGATGTCACGGGGAACGCTT
Source organism: Avena insularis (assembly GCA_023614405.1). Lineage (NCBI taxonomy): Eukaryota > Viridiplantae > Streptophyta > Magnoliopsida > Poales > Poaceae > Avena > Avena insularis. The sequence continues at coordinate 457,508,998 of CM042696.1, read as the reverse complement.
TCAACACCTGTAAATATATACCCCGTTGATATCATTCTCTTTTGTTTATAGATGTCGTTGGTGTGAAATAAAAGGGGAGCTTGTAAGTCCATGGAGTTATGTATGTGCATTAGAGAAACACCTGGGTCGCGGGTCTAATCCATGCCTAATCATGGTGGAAACCTACAGCATAACCATAATGAGCTGTCTATGAAGCATTCTTCTTATAAAAAAAGAGAGATAGTTGTTGAGAAAAAGAAAAAAAAGAGATGATGAGAAAAGAGGAAAGATGGAGAAAAAAGCACCATTTTCCCATGGTAAATAAGAAGATTGCTGAGATGCTCGTTGTCTGCTTGCCTTGTCATTTTGATATGGGGATTCTTCCGTATAATCGGGCAAGGGGTACCCCATTGGCGGTTCTCTATGATACGCATGTATTTACTATGACAAGAACTTACCAGTAACTAAAGTTGAGTAGCATGAGTAGCATGAGGAGCGGCCCTCATATGCAAGGGACATGAGATTTCCAGTTTATAGTCTGTCAAGCATATAACTCGTATTGGACCTCACTTTCACCTTAACCATTTAAAGATGCTTATGATAGAGGCAATGAGAGATCAAAGCTAATGAGTACCATACTTTCAGCATTTGGAAGCCTTTCAAACTTTTCAAAACCTTTTCACTTCCTTGTTGAGTCACCACATATTTTATGAGCACCTTCTTGAGAGCATAGTTGTCATTCTTAGTGTGATGTGCTTGTCTCAAAACTTGATTAATTGTGTCATGACTTTGATGCTTGTATGTTTGATATCTTTACTTCTAGTCTTCACTTGAACTTCAGAGGTGCCTTGGAATTTATGTTTTCTCTACAATCAAAGGTAAGCGAGATACCACTCTATCATACCTTGTTATGAGCATTGCAATGTTGCTTGTGTTTATGTTTCATGCTATTTATTATTTTTTGAGTTGGAATCTCTTCATAGCTTGCAATGACTATTAAGTAAACTTAGTTGCATACTCTTTATTATGAATTGCCTGAGTAGTTGATCATATGCTGAGAATATATACATCCTATGAAGCAAATGTGTTCGTGAAAGTTTCTTTTATCGCACTCAATTTTCAACTGAATTGCTTGAGGACAAGCAATAAGCAAAGCTTGGGGGCAGTTGATACGTCCAAAATGTATCTACTTTCCCGAACACTTTTGCTATTGTTTTTCCTCTAAACTTGTGTGATTTAGATATAACTAACACGGACTGATGCTGTTTTCAGCAGAATTACCTTGGTGTCTAGTTTTTGTGCAGAAAATCAACTATAAAGAAAAATCCTAGAAAATATGCCAAAAATCCTATTTCACCAGAAGACTCACGGAGCCAGAAGACGAGACGGAGGAGGGTCACGAGGGGCCCACACCACCTGGCCACGCGGTCTAGTCCTGGCCGCGCCAAGGGGTGGTGTGGCCGCCTCGGTCACCCCCTCGGCCTCCCTCTTCGCCTATAAGTTGCCTCTTGACCTAAAAACCGAGGGGGTCGATGTTTTTCAAAAAGAGTTCCGCTGCGCCGCCACCACCAGATTCCGTGATTTAGAACCAGAAACTCCGTTCGGGCACCCTGCCGGGACGGGGAATTGGAGGAGATCATCACCATAGCTTCTCCATCGACCATCCATGATTTCCCCATCCATGAGTGAGTAATCCCCCACTGTAGGCTATGGGGATGATAGGGATTGGATGAGGTCGTTCATGTAATGGCATCAGATTGTTAGGGCATGGTGCCTAGTATCTATTATTAGTGCTTTTTGACTTTGTTGCAACTTGTTATACTTAATGCTTGTCACTAGGCCCTAAGTGCCGTGATTTCAGATCTGAACATGTTATTGATTCATTATGATAGTATTATTTATAATCTTACCTGCAAGTTGTATACACATATTGTTGTCCGGAACCAAAGGTCCCGAAGTGACAGCAATCGGGATAACCGGAGGAAATGGCTTTGATGTTAGGATCACATGCGTTTACGGAGTGTTAATGCTTTGCTCCGGTGCTCTATTAAAAGGAGCACCTTAATTGCTAGTAGTTCCCTTGAGGCCCCACTGCAAACGGGCTGGCAGGACAAAATATGTTGTGCAAGTTCTCATTCCGAGCATGTATGACTATATATGGAACACATGCCTATGATTATCTAGTACTTGGATGCTTTATCTTATTTATCTGCAATTGCCCTATGTTCTGATTGCTATGTGAATTGTCTTGTCCATGCAACGCCCGTCCATCCATCTCTATGCCTACCACGCTTTAATCCTACTATTTATGGCTACTGTCTTTACTTTTACTAGTGCTATTACTTTACTATTGCTACTACAAAACTGTTGCTACTGATAAACTGCTGTGAGCAAGATTGTTTCCAGGTGCAGCTAAATTCACAACTCAGTTGTTAAGGCTTATAAATATTCTTTGGCTATCCTTGGGTCGAATCAATAAATTGGATTTCACTTCCCTCGAAAATACTGCGATACACCCCCTATACTTGTGGGTCATCAGTACACATTCTCTTAGATCTATCCATCACCTCATCACATCGCCTCCTCTCATCTGAAACTAGATGGGAGAGAGCTTCATCAACGACGGTCGCTAAGAGGTAGTTTCAGAGATCCTCGGTTGCCATGGTGTAGGTACGTAAAATCGAAGCCCTGCAACGATCTATATTTAGGTTAACTTACTGTCCACGGACAGCACGGACACACAATATATCTAAGAGGACGTAGATCTAATCCTTGCATTTTTTGTTTCGTCGTGAAAAATTCAGATTTATAATTACCCGATATGTTCGAAAATATAGATCTAAATGTGTTCGTCGTAGATCTAGTCGGGGCTGATCATGCTAGTGCGTTTCAGCATCGGCAAAATTTTAGCCATCGGCTGCTCCATCTCCTTTTCCACGTAGGTGAATGGCCGGTGTTATCTCATGCGGACTATGCCCTAGGGAGCGAAAATCAATTGGGTGATGGGATGTTCGTCTACTTTTGATTTTCAGTTTGTACTGTTTGTATCTCTTAGCACGCATGTAAACGTTTAGCATTATTAATGCCGTAATTTGACATGTGATTTTAATTATTCTTTTATATTCCGTTAGGTTCCATTACGTGATACCGCAGCTGAGATCCGTGATATAATCAAAAGGAAGAAAAATGCTGTTTTTGTAAGGGGTAAGCATTTTGTGCCAATTTTATTTATACGCAATTGATATATTCTATGTCGCTAATGTGTGCAAAAATTACACTAAGGTTCTGGATTAAATAGCGAGCACGATTTTGAAGCTTTCCTTGAGTTTGGCAATCGCGTGAAGATGACTGAAGAAGAATTTGATGAACTTAAGCGACTAGTCGAGGCTCACATGCCAAAAGACCCCTTTTGTGTATGCACCATCAAAAAATCCAACACAATGAAAAATAAAGCTAAAATGGTAAACTATTCCGTACATACGAACTTTTCACATTTATTTGTGTGCGTAAATGTGAAATAATTTGTATAACCAGGTGTCAAATCTATGTGTAGTACTTTTCAAGGAGTTTCACCATGAAGCATATTGTTACAAACGTTCAATTGCCAGAAGTTATAAAAGCCCATTCCAGAGATGAAAAAGTTGCACACGTTAAGTTGGTGATGAACAAGTCAAGAATGGAGTACCTAAATGAGGTGCCATGATTACAACAAACTGGATAGACATTGTGAGGCTGAATGGTATGAGAGTTAACCAGAAATTCGTGTTCTGGTTCTGACATGGGGATGATGGTACTAGGAAGCTACTGGTTGACCAAGTGTGAAATCACCCTCAAATTCATGTTCTAGTTTTATATTATGCTTATGTACTCTCATGTTTGTGCAACACTATGTAACGATTATGTCTTACTTAGTTCGGTCTATATAAAATTATTAAGTAATCATCATTTTATATTATGTTCACAATTGTTGATGCTTTATTTGGGTTTCTCGTTGTGAACACATGTTATGGTTTTGCATCTGAGTTTATCCAAACCTTTTCTTATGTCGCTGATATTTCCTGCATTTGGGGTTTCTCGACATGAATACATGTTGATTCTTCATCTGGACTCGGAATCCAAGGGCCAAACCTTTCCTTATGTCGGTGATCCTTCGGTAGAACTCGTGTGCACCATACACATCCTTTGTGATGTACGTACTAAAAGTTCTCCAAAGATAGGGCAACTCTCTTATCGTATGAAATTGATACTGTTTAAATTTAATTAATGTTTGTATTGTGCATATCTAATTCGGAAAAACCCTAAATATGATAAGACATTAAAGAATACAAAAAACACTTAAAAATACGAAAAAATGCATAAAAATAGAAAAACTAGACACTAAAAGTAATAACCCTATAGGCCCAACTAACTACCTACAACGAGGCCCAATGTCGCTTTAATCACGCAGGGCATAGTTATCGGCACGTCGATCATCCGACAACACACAACTCAACCTAGGTAGGCTGCCTCTCACCGCTGCCTCCATTACGAGCCGCCCTCGCTGTCCCACATTGCCGCCTCCCTTCTCTCCCTCTCGTCTGTCGTCTAGGGATCGACGCCGCCTGTCACTATTTCATCCTTGCTGGACTCCCTTTCGCCATCTCTCATTGGTGCCACCCGTCGCCGCCTCTTCTCATCTGTCGTCCAGGTACTTACAATATGCTCATATAGGTTTTTGGGAAACTGTTGTAGATTTAGATGGAGAAACAACTCTTAACATATTCTCTAAATGATTCGTGCAACATGGACGATTTAGATGGAGAGATATTTTGTAACTACATTAGATGGGCAGATTTGGTAGCCGGCTTTACAAGCATGCAACGTGCGAGATTTACAAGCACTACTTTGCGGACGATGTTGGACGTGCCACAAATCACAATGCGGGAAAACTTAATCAGATTTATCATTGAGTTGTTCAATCCATCGTCTAGCACCTTCGTCATAAAAGAAGGATCAGGAGAAATAGTAGGAACTTGTGAGGACGTAGAACATATTTATGGTTTACGTAACCAAGATTATTCTGCATTTCAAATTATGAAGGAAGATGGTCAAACTAATATGCATAACATACCCCCATGTTTTCTTAGCAAGTCAAGTTGTAATATAGTGATAAGAGATTTGATTAATGACATAAAGACTGAGAAGGTATCCGATGACAACTTCGTCCGCAAAGCGGTGCTTGTGCTAATTGGTCTGGTAATAGCCCCATTGAGTAACATAACTGTACCTAAAACCTTCTACTGTTTAGTGGAAGACGTTCCTCGTATTTTTCAGATTAACTGGAATTACTTCACACTGAAGTTTCTCATAGATAGTTTGAAGGATAGCTTTGTAGGATCTACTATGAGAGCATGGCCCAAAGGAAATCTAGGTCTAACACAGGTATATATATATATGTTAAGTCAAACAATTATCAGTTTTTATGTTCAGCTCTCGATGTAAAACTAAATTTATTTGTTTGTACAATTTGTTTGCAGTTTTTTACTGGGAGAAGTTGGTGATCGTTGATGATCCTACTTATATTCCCCCTATGTTCATTCTGCCACTAATGAAAAAATGAACAGAAGACGAAGCAGAAAGGAGATGTTCGTATGATTATAAGAATGGTTGAGGCCTCGAAAACAACGCTAAAGTGATGGTAGTCAGTTTAATCATTGTTTTGATATGCCACTATACATAGCTCGTGTTTGTATTTATAATTTGTATAATTTGTTCATTTTTGTAATATGCAGATCCGTAATAATATTGGGGAGAAATATAAGAAAAAGAGTGTCAAAAACTATCAGTGAATGGTGAATAGTCAAGTTCAAACAAACGGGTCAGTAACATGGATATCCTATTCGAACGTATGGCGATAGATTTGAAAAATCATGTAGACATGGGCACTTATACCCTAGATATATACAGAGGTGATACGATCTATATTTTATGTGTTATTTCATGTTGATGGTAATGATACTACACTATGAATGAAAACTCAGTACTTAATATTTTTTGTTATGCAGGAGGTTCTAAAATTGTTTAATATACATGGTGTCATGTACAAACCAACTGAAGCATCAGAGTCGGACAAAGGAAAAGATGGTGAAGATGTAAAATCTGTTTCCAGTGAATCATAATCAGCCAAAGAATTTGTCTACAAACATGGTAATAAAGAATCCAAGCTTGATGACATTCTGAGAAAAACGTCAGCTAATTCTGAAGCATCCCTTGCGGATGATCCATTTGGTGGTGACAGTTACGTCACACCTTTGAAGGACAACGTATGACGACGACTGTTGTTGACATGTAAATGAATAACACACCAGACCACCTTCAGAAGATGGATGGTACATAGGAGAATCCGTAGGACGTAAATGAAAATACCAAGTCTGCATCGTCATCAAAGGTACCTTCATGTATTCTTGGTACTCAGAAGGATACACCAAATGGTGCACAGAGCGGTGGCGTGTGCAGAACGATGCAGGCAATGATATAACTTCTACCGCGGGAAAGGAAGATGCAATAAAGTGTGACAATTCTATTGATAGCAGAAAAAAAGAAATTGACAATGGTCTAGGCAAAAGGAAACGCATACCCAAGGGTAATAGTAAATATGGATCCCCATTATTTGAGCGACAGAAACAATCGAAACATAAATCAAAAAATACGAAAGGTATAATGCTTTATAGATTTCATTACTTATTTTTATTTAGCAAACAAAATGATTCAACGCGGCAACTTGTGTATTTTCATAAATGTTATGCAGCGATGTTATTTGAACAACATGATATTGGGGAATGTTACACTATGTTAACACCTGCTGAAATAGAAGATGCTATAAAATATGTTTCAACTTTAGCGAAGATCCCCAAAGAAGCTATAAAAAGGGCGTACCAGAACACAGATAAGGCCATCTTGTCTTCGAAAAAATCGTAACGATGTTCTTATAAAAGAATGCCTTAGTACTGCTATAAGTAATTCACTAACCTATTATTGTTATTTTACAACAAAGCTGTATGAACATGTAATCATTATACAACTATTATTTTCAGATACTTGATGCCTACATTCTAGAGATGGCTCCCCGTCTTGGCTATGATCGGCACATATGTGGACCATTGAGGTCAACCTATCTTATCAATGAAGCCATTAAAATGTACAAAACGAAAAAAAAACTTGAAAACTTTTGACGTAGAAGAAGTGCTAAGACCAGGAACTGTAGAAAGGGTTATGAATGAATATTTTGCGTGTGACAAGGTAAACAGTGTTTTTTTATAAAGTTAACGTTGTTGTTAACTATTTGCAATACTACATAGTACATGCTAGTGATCTTATTTTGTAGGAATATTTCTCTGTGAATATACGCCAGAGAACATTATGTGACAATTGTAATGCATAACATCAAGAAGAAATTCCAAGTCCTTGACCCTAAGTACAATTTAACCTATTCACATGCAGTTGTGGATAACTTGGTATTATCTATTTTTCTCATCGAAACCGTGTTACCTTTTGGTGTTTCACTAACTCTTAATCTTTTGCAAAAAGGACAAATTGCACTAGATGGTGGACAAACAAAACTACACCCAAACAATTTGCTAACGTCGAAACAATCTGCATCCGTGATTACTGCCTTTGGCTTCTGCTGGAACATTGCTTTCAAGAAAGTCCGGAGCAGCCAGGCATATGTTTCTTCGGTCTCGTTTGATAGGATGTCACATCCAAATACTGTTGTTTTACGATGATTGTTCAATCCGACAAAAGGAACAAATGCCATTCTATACTTATTCATCTTGTATGTGCTGTCAAACACAACTACGTCGTCGTAGTCCTGGTAATCCCGACGCGATTGAGAATCGCACCGGAACATGTGCTGCAGACGGCCCGCATGTAGCGTGTAATCATAAAAAAATTTAGGGTTCGTCTTCTTTCTCTCTGCCATGATGCGCAAGATTATGCTAGCATCACCCTTATAAAGCAGCTTCCTCTTCTCCCTTGAGCACATGTTATACAAATCCTTCCTTGTAAATCCAACACCAGCAAATGAACCACCAGAGTTTCTAATCATTGATCGCATGATGATATGCTTCCTAACCCCCATGTTACACTGTGATAATATCTCATCTCTTTGGGAGTTGTTGATCTTCCTATGGGACCAAAGAAAAGGGACTTCATCCGGTCTCGCTAACACATGATTGTTAGTGTCATCAAAACTCTAAACGATCCAAAGACCAGTTTTTCCATCAAACTTCACCACCATACGTGTCTTACAGTTGCACCTAGACTCACCTCTGAGCCTCTATTTGCGGCCTTCCATTGTCAGTAACTTCTTGTCACGTTTACCTTGCTTGCAATACATAAAATGCCTTAGACAAACAAGTCCATCATCAAACCGCTTCACTTGGTGCTTCCTAATGCCGAACCCATGATCTTTAGCATATCTGTTGTAGAAAGAATAGGCTGTTGCTTCACTATCAAATGTGATTTCTATTATCTTGCAGTACAGTTCTCTCTTATCATCAGGATACCCAGTGTCATTGCTACATTTATTTGAACTCTCAGTCTGATTACATGGTGCCTGCTACAAATTCAAAACCTATCCATTAGAACTATAGTAGTATGCATGTCGGTTTGTTGATTGCTAAAAAACAGCCTATAAATAATACCTCACTCATGTCAACGAACATATCAAAATTTGGTGCATCTTCACAATCATCATAATTAACCATCTCCAAGCCTGATTCACCAAAATAGTCATACTCCATACTAGAGTCATTTATTATCTGAACAATTTAACAATATTTAGTATATAATTGCATCATCTGGTGTATGACATATAAAATTTTACACCACTACATACCTCAGTATCAACAAACATGTATGTTTCTTCATGGTTGTTAAGGCCATTGTGGAAATCGTCATCGTAGACAATCTAAATAAATCAAGCCATGAGATATCATATATTATTTAATTTAACATTTAAATATCAAAGAAGAAGCTAATGTATCATCACATCAAACACTTCTTCGTTCCAGCCATCTTCGGGATGGGTATTGGCGGAAATGGAATCAGCACCGACATGCCCGATTTGATCATATTTCATACTAGATATAGAGTCCTCCATCTCCTCTATGAGTGGTTGCGCCACATTGTTAGAATCACCAATGCTACGTGTGTCTAACAATTACTAGAGACGAAGCATGATCATGAGATGAACTTACAAGATCGCAATATAAAGCCGACGATTTGGATTAGAAACCCTAGTGACGAAGACGCCGAGCCGCTGGCGTGGCTTCTAACTTCGAGGATTTGTAGTGGCGGACGCGAGGATCTGCAGCAGCGGACGCGAGGATCTGCAGCAGCGGACGCGGGGTAGATCGGCGGCGCCGAGGGGAAGCAGATCCGTGGGTACGAGCGACTGAGTTTTACCAGGCGGCGGAGAAGAGAAAGCTTCAGTTACGCCCAACAATAGTGCATGCATCGACGTGGGAGCTAATCGCGGTGATTAGGTCTAGGTGGACCCCACGTGGGGTCATGCCGTACAGCATCGTCAGTCCCTGTATACAGATACAAAACTATACTGGGCTTGGATATGGGTTACACCTAGGCCAAAAAAACGAAGCCAACAAAACGCGCCAGACTAAAATGCCCTAGCAGTTCGGACTTTCTCATAAACGACGGTGCGTACTGAAGCACTCCTCTTGTAATTTTTATTACTTTTATGTCTCTTTATACTGCTATTGGCGATGATTATTAATAGATCGGTGAAATTTCAAAAACAGGAACGGCGTGCTACCCCGAGGGCCAAAAGCCGTCGGCGTAGCCCCGGTCCCCATCGGCATAGGCTACGCCGAGGGCTGCCCTCGGCGTAGCTCCTCGGCAAAGATCTCCCTCGGCGTAGTGCATAAAGGCCATCGGCGTATAAAAAAGCCGTCGGCGTAGGCTACGCCGATGGCTACCCTCGGCATAGTGGCCGTCGGCATAGCCTAACAGCCAGTTGTAAAAATAATTTTTTTAAAAAAAACAGTATTTTTTTAAAAAAATCTCTAATTTTTTAATGTTTGAATTCTTTGACTCGTTAATCTCCCACTTGGAACAATTTAAACACTAATTACACTTAATCTTAGGTCAAATTGCAGTCTTGGTCAAACTTTCCGGTCGATCACTCATCCTAGCACTACTCCACCCCCAGCATGCTTAACTTCTCTGTTCCTTCTGAATCTGTTCCCGCAAAGCAGTTTATACCTTGTTGTAAATACTATGATATCATCCTATTAACTCTTATATCATCATGTCACATGTTTGTATTTTTTGAAATTACAAACAATTATTTAAGTAAACAACAATGAATAAGTAAAAATATTATTGAATTCAAATAAAAATATAATGATTTTATTTATTTTGTATTTTTCTATTTAATATAAAATAATTAATATCTTTAAATCCGTAAATTGGAATTCGAGAAATAATATGTCTAAATTGATCAGAAAAATTATAGGAATCCAAATATGATATTCATATAAACTTATAACAAATTATGACGTGATTCTAGCCATAATTTTATTTGCCCGTTTAAAACGGCAGACATAAAGATTCTTAGCTCGGGGTTGGGACTTGCTAAATTTAAAGTGGATCTCTAATAAAATAGCATATTATAAACATAAATATCATTTTTTTTAAAAATCATAAGCATCAGATCATGTAATTGTAGTTCATATCTGACCCACCTCATACCGATTTAGCAGGAATTTGTCTTTTTCACCTGGGATAGACGGAAAGGTTTGCGATCCCCTGTTAGGACATTATCCATGTAAGGTGTTCTAGTATTTTTTTAAAATAGAGTGGTACATTTTGAATTAGCCATTTGGTGGTTGCTTCATAAAAACCCCCGTTTTTTGTAGTCGGGAAATGGAAAATGGCTTTTTGGTGCGACGAAAAGGAAAACTTCCTCCTACAACATTGTTCGCCATCCCATGATTCACATCCATGTACAATATGAGCATATTACCACAAACTATGCCTTGATTCTAGACATAACATTGGTCATTTGACCCGAAAGGCAGGAAACCTCGAATGAGATATGTCATTTTGTGAAGGTTTTTTTGAGACATAATCAATATACCAAGTTTGATATTTTTCCTTGCAACTATATCACATAATATGACCCATTGCGAAGGTTTCGCATTGTTTGGATCGTTTTTGAATTTTCTATGCCCGTTTCAAACTATCGTCAAACTTTGTCGAATGGCCGGCATGATGATGCTTAGCTCGGGGCTGAGACTCGCTAAACTTGAAGTGGATCTCTGATGAAATAGCATATCATGAACCTAGAAATGATTTTTGTAAAAAATTATGAGCATCAGATAATGTACCTGTAGTTCATATCTGACCCACTTCCTACCGATTCGGTAGAAATTTGTCTATTTTATCACGGATGGAAGGAAAGGTTTGAGATCCCCCTATTAGGATATTGTCCATGTAAGGTGGTATAGTATTTTTGGAAAATAGGGTGGTAGCATTTTGAATTAGCCATTTGGTGGATGCTTCACAAACCCTCCCTTTTGTTGTTGTCGAAAAATGGAAAATGGCTTTTTGGTGCGACGAAAAGGAAAACTTTCTCCTGCAACATTGTTTGCCATCCCATGATGCACATTCATGCACAATATGGGTACATTATCACAAATTATGCCTTGATTCTAACCATTACATTGGTCATTTGACCCAAAAGTTAGGAAACCTCGAATGAGATATGTCATTTTGTGAAGGTTTTTTTGAGGCATAATCAATATACCAAGTTTGATATTTTTTCTTGCAACTATATCATATAATATGACACCATGCGAAGGTTTCGTATTGTTTTGATTGTTTTTGAATTTTTTTATGCCCGTTTCAAACTATCGTCAAACTTTGTCGAATGGCCGGCATGAAGATTCTTAGCTCGGGGCTGAGACTCGCTAAACTTAAAGTGGATCTCTGATGAAATAGCATATCGTGAACCTAAAAATAATTTTTGTAAAAAATCATGAGCATCAGATTATGTACCTATAGTTCATATCTGACCCACTTCCTACCGATTCGGCAGAAATTTGTCTTTTTCACTAGGGATGGACGGAAAGGTTTGAGATCCCCCTGTTAGGATATTATCCATGTAAGGTGGTCTAGTATTTTTTTTAAAATGGGGTGGTAGTATTTTGAATTAGCCATTTGGTGGTTGCTTCACAAAAAACCCCGTCTTTTTCACTTGGAAAATGGAAAATGGCTTTTTGGTGCGATGAAAAGGAAAACTTCCTCCTGTAATATTGTTCGCCATCCCATGATTCACACTCATGCACAATATGAACACATTATCACAAACTATGCCTTGATTCTAGCCATAATATTGATCATTTAACCCGAAAATCAGGAAACCTCGAATGAGATATGTCATTTTGTAAAGTTTTTTTTGAGACATAATCAATATACCAAGTTTGATATTTTTCCTTGCAACTATATCACATAATATGACCCTGCGCGAAGGTTTCACATTATTTGGATCGTTTTTGAATTTTTTATACCCCTTTTAATCTATATGTAATTTTTTATGTTTTACTTAATTTTTATTTACAAATGTGTAATATTTGAGTATAGATAGATAGATCTTATTTTCCTGCAAATTTTGATATATTATTTGTAATTTTCTGAATTAGAATGATTTAGTTATAATTTTTCAAAGATTAATGAGATAAAAGAGAAAATAGCTATGCCGAGAGCAGCCGTCGGCATAGCTCTCCTACGCCGAGGGCAATTCTACGCCGACAGCCAGCTTCCTAGGGCGTCCAGCTCGTGACCTACGCTGAAGGCCCCGACGTTTGGCCGTCGGCGTAGCTCTCGACCCTCGGCATAGCTATCTATTCCTATAGTGAGACTATCCTCAAAGAACAAGACCGTCAAAATTAAAATGAAAACCCATGTACTAAGCATGTTTGGATAGCACATAAACGAGACGGGAAAGATAATGCTCCAATAGACCGAATCCAGTTTCAACGTCTACTTTTTTTACGAATAGGATCTTGGCATTAAAAAATACTTTAATCGTACCTATCATTGTTTTTCGGTCCTCAACTTTTCGGTGAGGTTGTGCATAGCTGTTTTCCTTCATTAGCAAAACTATAAACACATGTTTGCACGGAGAATATATTGGACGCATGCAATGAAAAAATTCTTCGGTGCTCAAACCAGTTTCAACATCTAGATTTTTTTTTCACAATAGTTTCAACATCTACATTTTTGTACTGGATGTTGGTATGATTTAATACTATGGCATCGTGATTTTCTCAACAAAAAAAGTTTCGACATCTACATGCAAAGGGATCATTTAAATCGAAATTGCAGATTTTTTAACAACCATATCCAGTGAAACGCCCCCAGGCGATCACGAACAGAGGAGCCAAATCCATCTAGGGTTCCGTCCCCTCGTCGGTGACGTCGTCGGTCTGCTCTGTCTCCGGTGGTCTTAGAGCCTTGGAGGCGTGGCGGACCACGGCCTCTCGCCGGCGGGAGGTTCTCGTTTTCTGTTTAGCCTTTTTTAGTATCTTGTTCAGAATATTGTGGCGGCGGCTACGTCCTGAAGTCAGAATAAGATCCTTCCCGTCCTATCCTCACTCCGGCGGTGCATCTAGCGCCGGCGGAGGGCGTGTGGAGTCATGTGTCCGGCGGATCTCTTGGGATCCGATCGTTTTCTGTATTTGTCGGTGTAGTTTGAGGTCAGTCTCTTCCAATCTACGGTTGTCATCTTCGACGATGGTTACTGCTCTAGTGCGCTGGTCTTATGGCGCGTTAGCACGACGACTTTCCGTCTGTCTACTACAACAAGCTCTACTATGACAAGCTTTGCTGGGCTCCGGTGATGGAGGGGCGAGGACGACGACGCGTCTTCGGCTCGTGGTAGTGTCTGTAGTCATCGCTAGGTGATCCAATGACCTATTTGTAATTTCTAATACTTATAAGTCTCTTTGTATTGATGTTGATAATTATCAATAGATTGGTGGAATTTCGTAAAAAAAAAATCGCAGAGATGCTTGGCCTGCCAAACAGCTTGGAGACACCTATGAGCGAGTAGCAAAATGAAACTGAGCCTTTCCTGAAGCCTTGTCCTTTAACTGGAGCTTGGTACGCTGATCGGCCAAAAACTCGTCGCTGCAAACTTTGGCATCGACATGAAACGTCATGAGCTCCTGCAGACTCGCATTGAGAACGAAAAAGGTGGCCAAGTTAACATGTGACCAGGTTCCTGTATACCGATCCAGCACCACTGTCTTGAGACGGAGGTCAAGACTCCGGCCCTTACGGCGCCACAATTTTTATACCCTGATGTCCATGATTAAAAATAAAGACAAATAAAAAAAATTAACCATACCGGAGGAGAAAGTATCACTAGTAGAAAATAGACCTTTGGTCTAGGGGTATTAGCAACGATTTTGCTACAAACCAGGACTAATGCCCCGGTCCAACAGCTAGATCTAGCCTTAGGGGGTGGCAGGCACTAGTCCCGGTTCGAACGGGACCTTTAGTCCCGGGTCGTGTAACAAACCGGGACTAAAGGGTTTCAGGCAGGCCAGGTCGGTCGCCAGATCCTTTAGTCCTACGAATCGGAACTAAAGGTTTGGCTATATCTTCTTCCCCTGCCCGAGCCACCATTCAAGCTGGTGGCTCTCCTCTCCCTCTTTCTTGTTTCAAGCTCGAGTTCATGCCTTTTTTTCTCAAGATTTATCTATATTTTATGGTGCCCCATCTATCCAAAGGTTTTAAAAGGTGAGCAACTTCATCCTTTGAACTCTTATTGCTATATTAGCTTATTTCATGCTCTATCTTGTAGATGGATTTGTGGATTTAGTTTGGTAGTAATTTTTGCAATGATAGCATGAGATCGATGTTTAGATCCTATCTATCTTGTATTAATGTAAGGAACTCTAAGGTAAATATCACAATATGTGGATTCTATCTATATATATCTTGTTTTGGCACATAGTCTCGAAATTTGATTTTAGAAACACACACATACGTGAGTTCATCATTCTAACTAGCTAGCTGGGTAAAATATCCTTCTTCGTCTACCTGCGTTCAACAAACTGAAAAAATTATAACAAAGATAGGGTTAATTCATAAAAACTTGATAAGAAGACATCACAGTACATCTTCGAGAAGCTCCTCTATGGCGAGCTCCTCGAAGATGCCTGAGGATAGGATCCTAAGACATCTTCGAGAGAAGCTTCGCCGTAGGGGTGTCCCCCTAGCACCATCTTGTAGTTAATAACTTCTCTAGCTATAGATTAATACGCCGGGTAACTAAAATAATTCACATATTAGGGAGTGCCTCTATGGCGAGCTCCTCGAAGATGTCTGAGGACGGTATCCTAAGACATCTTCGAGAAGCTCTGCCGTAGTGGTGTCCCTGGTCTCGCACACCATCTTGCAGTTCTTCACAAGAATGCATACCTATTTATAGATTAAGCAGCACAACATAGTGTCGGGCACTGATGACATAATGTCGACACACTCACCCCTGGCATAGTGCTGCCACCCACCCAAAATAGTATCATCATTTAATTTACTGGCTTAGTGCTTTCCACTGAGGACATAGTGTCGATATGTTGTGTCCACATCCACATTTAGTCTCCAACCGGGACTAAAGGTTCATCATATCTTTAGTCTCGGTTGCTGGTTTTAATTTTGTTTTTTAGATTAGTACTAATTAATTATGATTATGCTGCCACCCACCTAAAATAGTGTTGTTATTTAATTTACTGGCTTAGTGCTACCCACTAAGGACATAGTGTCGACATGTTGTCTCCACATCCATATTTAGTCCTGGTTGGTGCCTCCAACCGGGACTAAAGGTTCATCATATCTTTAGTCCCGGTTGCTGGTTTTAATTTTGTTTTTTTAGATTAGTACTAATTAATTATGATTATGCTGCCACCCACCCAAAATAGTGTCGTCATTTAATTTACTGGCTTAGTGCTGCCCACTGAGAACATAGTGTCGACATATTGTCTACACATCCACATTTAGTCCCGGTTGGTGCCTCCAACCGGGACTAAAGGTTCAACATATCTTTAGTCCCAACTGTTGGCTTTAATTTTGTTTTTTAGATTAGTACTAATTAATTATGATTATGTTTGATGTACTTAATTAATTATATAATGCAGATGAGCCGGCAATGGATGTACACTGACCGACTTTCTAACGAGTTCATTAAAGGCGTGCATTCTTTTTTTCTTGTGGCCGAGGCAAACAAGCGGAATGGTTTTATGTCTTGTCCATGTGGTGTCTGTCGGAATCATAAGGAATACTCTTTCTCAAGAGTCCTTCACAACCACCTGTTTTGGTCCAGTTTCATGACCGGCTATAATTGTTGGACCAAGTACGGAGAAAGAGGGGTTATAATGGAAGACAACGAAGAAGAAGAGAATGATAACGACTACCCTACTATGTCCCCTGAATACGATGGTACTACAATGGAAGGCATTGATGAAGAAAAAGATGAAGAACGGGCATCATATCTGCCCGATGGTGATCTTAGTCGGGCCATTGCTGATGTCCAGGAAGAATGCGTAACTAAAAGAGAGAGGTTGAAGTTTAGGAAGATGTTAGAGGATCACAACAAATTGTTGTATCCAAATTGTGAAGATGGGCACAAAAAACTAGTTAGCATACTGAATTGCTGCAATGGAAGGAAGAGAACGGTGTGACTAATAAAGGATTTGAAAAGTTGCTGAAAATAAAGAAGAAGTTGCTTCCAAAGGATAACGAACTACACGCCAGTACCTATGAAGCAAAGAAGGTTGTCTGCCCTCTAGGATTAGAGGTGTAGAAGATACATGCATGCATTAATGACTGCATCCTCTACCGTGGCGAGAAGTACGAGAAGTTGGATGCATGCCCAGTATGCACTGCATTGCGGTATAAGATAAGACGAGATGACCCTGGTGATGTTGAGGGCGAGCGCCGCATGAAGAGGGTTCCTGCCAAAGTGATGTGGTATGCTCCTATAATACCACGGTTGAAACGTTTATTCAAGAACAAAGAGCATGCCAAGTTGTTGCGATGACACATGGAAGACCGTAAGAAAGACGAGATGTTGAGTCACCCCGTTGATGGGTCGTAGTGGAGAAAAATCGAGAGAGAGTTTTTAGACTTTGCAGGTGATGCGAGGAACTTATGGTTTGGTCTAAGTACAGATGGCATGAATCCTTTTGGGGAGCACAGCTGCAGTCATAGCACCTGTCCTATGACTCTATGTATCTATAACCTTCCTCCTTGGTTGCGCATGAAGCGGAAGTTCATTATGATGCCAGTGCTCATCCAAGGCCCAAAGCAACCCAGCAACGACATTGATGTGTACCTAAGGCCATTAGTTGAAGAACTCTTACAGTTGTGGCATGGAAAAGGTGTACGTGTGTGGGATGAGAACAATTAGGAGGAATTTGACCTACGAGCATTCTTGTTCATAAGAATCAATGATTGGCCTGCTCTTAGTAACATTTCAAGACAGACAAACAAGGGATACAATGCATGGACACACTATTTAAACGAGACTGAAAGTATATATTTGGATAAATGTAAGAAGAATGTGTACCTGGGGAATCGTCGTTTTCTTCCGCCCACGCACACCCTAAGAAAGAAAGGTAAGCATTTCAATGGTGAGGCAGACAGCCGGTGTAAGCCTATCCGCCGTACTAGTGATGATGTATTTGATATGGTGAAGGATTTAAAAGTAATCTTTGGAAAGGGTCCTGGTAGACAATATGTTCCGAAGGACGATGTCGGACACGCACCCATGTGGAAAAAGAAATCTATATTTTGGGAGCTACCCTATTGGAAACTCCTAGAGGTCCGCTCTGCAATTGACGTGATGCACCTGACGAAGAATCTTTGCGTGACGTTGCTAGGCTTCTTGGGCGTGTATGGGAAGAGCAAAGATACACCTGAAGCACGGCAGGACCAACAACGTATAAAAGACGGAGATGGCATGCATCCATGTTTGAAGGTACTGCTAGCTACGCTCTTACCAAAGAAGAGAAGGAAATCTTTTTTGAAGTCCTTTACAGTATCAAGGTCCCGTCTGGTTTCTCGTCAAACATAAAGGGAATAATAAATATGGCAGAGAAAAAATTTCAAAACCTAAATTCTCATGACTGCCACCTGCTTATGACCCAACTACTTCCGATTGCATTGAGGGGACTCCTGCCGAAAAATGTTTGAGTACCCATTGTGAAGCTATGTGCGTTTCTCAATGCAATTTCTCAGAAGGTAATCAGTCTATATAGTCTACCAAGGTTACAGAAAGATGTGGTCCAATGTCTTGTCAGCTTCGAGTTGGTGTTCCCACCATCCTTCTTCAATATTATGACTCACCTCCTAGTTCACCTAGTCGAAGAGATTAACATTCTTGGTCCTGTATTTCTACACAATATGTTCCCCTTTGAGAGGTTCATGAGAGTGTTAAAGAAATATGTTCATAACTGTGCTAGACCAGAAGGAAGCATCTCAAAGGGATATGGAACAGAGGAGGTCATTGAGTTTTATGTTGACTTTATTCCTGACCTTAAGCCCATCGGTTTTCCTTAATCACGGCATGAGGGTAGACTTAGTGGAAAAGGCATGCTAGGAAAGAAAGCAAGGATATGTATGGACGGACATTCTCTCACTAAAGCACACTGCACAGTTCTGCAAAGTTCCACCTTGGTGGCTCCGTATATCGAGGAACACAAGAATATTGTACACTCCAACAACCCGGGGAAGCCTGGCTCCTGGATTAGAGATGAACACATGAGGACTTTTGGCGGTTGGTTGCAGACACATCTCATAAATGACATAAATGTTGGAGAGCAGTTGTACTTGTTGGACAGGTCACCATCTTCGACTATATTGACTTTCCAAGGGTACGAGATAAATGGGAATACATTTTACACGATCGCCCAAGATAAAAAGAGCACCAATCAAAACAGTGGTGTCCGATTTGATGCAACAGATTAGAATGGGCAAAAAGATACATATTATGGTTACATATAGGAGGTATGGGAACTTGACTATGGACCTTTTTTTAAGGTTCCTTTGTTTCAGTGCAAATGGGTCAAGCTGGCAGGAGGTAGGGTTGAGGTAGACAAGAAATACGAAATGACAACAGTGGATCTCAACAACCTTGCGTATAGAAATGAACCATTTGTCCTAGCCAATGATGTGGCTCAGGTTTTTTATGTGAAGTACATGTCTACCAAACCGAGAAAAAGGAAAGATCAGCAAAACAATACAACATCTGATGAGCCAAAGCGCCACATAGTTCTTTCAGGAAAAAGAAACATCGTGGGGGTGGAGGATAAGAAAGACATGTCAGAAGATTATGATAAGTTTCATGAAATTCCGCCCTTCGCTGTGAAGGATGACCCAAGCATCCCGTAGTAAGGAAGATGCCCCATGGTTACGGATTAGAAGAAAACCCTAACATGTGTGGATGTTGGTGATGTACAATATTATTAAACCTTTATTTTTAATGATCTTCTTATATGTATATGGATATGAACTATCTCGATCTCAATAGGTAGTATTACAACTTGCTGTGGCCAGACATTTATTAATATTAAAACGTAAAAATTAGTCATAATCGTATCTAGCCCTATAGTACACAGCTTCAGGGTCGTCTTCGGAATCGTCGTCGCTTGTAGCACGCGGATGGATCCTCATCCCTTCCTCGTAGCACGCGGATGGATCCTCCGGACTCGGATTCACGACGCTCGGGGGAGGGGGCTCCCGGATGACGACCCCAGTATGCCCTAGGCCTTCACCACCACCACCATTCTTGTGGCTATGCGGCTGGTGAAAGTGCGGGTTCCTCGGGCGAGGATGGTCTCCCATGGCGATGTACCGCATCACGCCGGCGATAGTCCAGTTCGCCCACCACAGGCGGCGACCAGCCTCATTGTGGTTCACTGGGGGCGGGCCATCACCCTCGTACCTGGCGAGCTCCCTTTCCCGCCGGTTTGCGAAGAAGGCATTCCAGGTGTCGAGGTTGTTAGGATCCCAATGGGGATCGATCCGCTGCTCCGGCGTGAGATCGAGGTAGAAGTGGTTCGTGATGGTCGCCTGGCAGGCCGAACCTTGAGGCACAGGAGGAACAGGAACCCCTCCAGCGCTTAGCATCCAGCCAGCGGGCAGCCGGTACCCCGGCGGGCATGGGTAGCTGGAGGCGCACAGCGCCTCGGTCTCCTCGAGCGTCAGAAAGGCCCAGTAAGCGGTGTCCATTTTTGTGAGAGAGAAGGTGTGGATATGTGTATGGACATGGTGGTTGGCCTAGATATAGAGGGAAATGGAGGGAGAACATGGCGGGAAGCGGGGGAAATGGTGGGAGAACATGGCGGGAAGCGGGGGAAATGGCGGGAGAAATGGCGGGAAGCGGGAGAAATGGCGGGAAATATGTTTTAGTCCTAGTTACTAGATTTTGTAATAAATATTATATTTCTAATGAGTCTATTATTTTTTCTGAATATTTTGGTATATTATATGTATTTTTCTGTTTTTAAATAATAAACTATATTTTTCCAACGTTTCTACTAAATATAATACTTGTTAAACAATAGATAATTTTATTTAAGTTGTATAATAAAGTGTGATAATAGATTTAAATTATAGATCTTCTTTTTCTAAAAAATTTGATATATAATACATAATTTTCTGAAAAATATAAACCATTTTTGGTTTTGGCGCCAAAAATAACCTTTAGCCCCGGTTTGTGACCTTTAGCCCCGGTTTTATTACAAACCGGGGCTAAAGGGGATACGCGCACGGGAAGAGCGGCGGGCGAAAAACCCTTTAGCCCCGGGTTGTAATACAAACCGAGGCTAAAGGAGGGGTGGTATAAATAGCCCACCCCAACCCCACGACCCGGAGAGCTCCAGATCACCTTCTTCCTAGCGCCACGCCGCTGTCGCCCGTGCCGTCATGCGCCTATGATAAGAGGAGGATCCCTTGCCGTCTCCAAATTTTGGTTGATTCTTAGTATAATAGTATTAATTAGGTTATTATAGTATTAATTAGTATTAGTATTAGGTTAGTATTTGTATTTAGTATTAGTTAGTATTAGTTAGTATTATATGTTAGTATTAGGTTAGTATTAGGATTTAGTATTAGTTACTATTTAGTATTTAGTTAGTATTAGTTAGTATTAGTATTATAGGTTAGTATTTAGTATTAGTATTACTATTAGTTAGTATTAGTATTAGGTTAATTGTATATGTTAGTATTTATCTAGGGTTAGTTAGGGTTAGTTAGGATACTTAGTTAATTAGGTTTAGTTTAGTTAGTGTTAGGTTTAAGGTTAGTGTTAGTAGTATTAGTATTTAGACAATATTAGTATTAGTATTAGTATTTATCTAGGGTTAGTTAGGGTTACTTAGAATACTTAGTTAATTAGGTTTAGTTTAGTTAGTATTAGGTTTAGGGTTAGTGTTATTAGGGCCATACTTAGTGATTTAGTTACTGTTTATGTTTTATGATTGTTTATTGCTATTATTTAGTTATGCCGTGTCCACCTCGTCCGAGCCTACTGGCTTCCGTCGGTTCCAGGGATGTCCGAGTCTGGGATCCGCCGGGTTGACACTAGGAGGTGCTACCTGTCGGGACTTGTACCTTGGTGAGGAATCCGGCTATCATCGTCGACCCGGAGCTTCTTTGGTGGCGTTCACGAGGTCCAGGAGCGGTGCAGAGGGAGCCGGCCCCCGAGGAGGTGGTACGTCATCGTATCAGGGAGGAGGACGAGCACGTACGACGATACATGTATGTTTTGGATAGTAGGTTCTCCAATATCTAGCAGGTTCACGGATCTCACCCGAGCTATTCTCCGGTGATGGTTCATGTTCTCTGGCTGCAGAGCTCCCGTAGCACAGAACGCGGCAGCCGCGTTTGCTAGTTTGATATGAGCGAGATGTATTAATAATGTACTTTATATTATGCGTGAGATATGAGCGAGATGTATTAATAATGTACTTTATCTTATATTATTGTACTTTATCTTAATCATTAAGTAATGTATCCGAGTTGTCACAATTGTAATATTCTTTTACTTAATGCAATATTCTTTTTCTGTATTAGTTAAGCTATGGACGGTAGACAGAATGAAGAGGAGCTTCTCAACATGATAGATGAGGGTACTAGGGGTTCTTATTACGATGGCTCCGAATATCTTAATTTGTCTAGAGGAGACGATGGTGCTGACCATGGTGAAGACACCATAATAATAACAAACTCCGTCGAGGTATATAAAGCCTCTATCGATCGTTCACTAGTATAGATGCACTAATTTATTCGTATATATGTACTGACGAATGTTTCTTCTCTTAGACCTCCGTTTCCGGCCAATCTTCTACAAGGACAAGAGGCCCGACACACAAGTTGCCCGCTGATGTCCGTTTCAGCATTGACTTAGTCTCTCCGCTAGGTCAACCGTTGGAGCCCAAAGAATCTGCGAATGCATTTACAAGTCAATGCGGAGTGATTGCTAGAGACACCGTCCCGATCACCACGCGAAATTGGAATAAGCCAGGAAAGAAAAAGGATCCAGCTGGGTCTAGTTTTGTAGATGACAGAGCGAGAGATACGATGTGGAATTCTCTCATGACACATTTCACCCTACCAGTCTTGGAGACTGATGAGCTCACACAGCAAATGACAAGAAAAGTCAAGCACTTTCCTCTTAAGAAGATGGTCGAACTATTCAAGGAATGGAAAAAAAGATTGTACCACAAGTATGTCTTGAAGAAAAAAACTCCTCCATTCACTGGCCCACTAGAGTTGCAGCAGGATAACTGGGCCGTATTTGTGGAATACAAGACCTCGGCACCAGCTAAGGCAATGTCAGCAAATAATAAGTTAAATGCAGCCAGAAAGAAATATCACCATCATATGGGCACAGGTGGCTACAGGAGTGCCATGCCTAAGTGGGATAAAGCTGAGGCTGACCTGGAGGCTAAAGGGGTCACTCCATCTACGTCTTGTTGGCCCAGGAGGTCAAGAAATTGGGTACTCGGGCATGGGGCATCGTTAGACCCAGAAACAGGCGAGATTGTTGCAGCCGAAGAAGTTTCTTCATCCAAGAATGAACTTATTAAAGTGATAAAAGAGGTTGAAGAGGGAACGTTTGTTCCCGATAGAGAGAACGATGAGCTGACAAAGGCTCTCAGGAATCCTGAAAAGGCTGGACGAACAAGAGGGTTCAGACCTTCTTATCCATGGCTTATCGGGTTTCCCGAGCACCTTGACACATACAGAAGCCGATCGAGAAAAACAAAGCGGCAAAAAGAGGAGGATACGAAGCAGTTCACGAGGTTTGAAGCCATGCTGCAGGAGCATCGCCAGGAGCTTAATGAACTTAAATGACTCCGACAAAGAAGATCCCGCACTGCAGACGATGGTCGGCCCATCACAATGGAAAAGCAGCGTGGCTTCCACGGAGGGCCACGGTAATGATGCAACGATGGATGTGTACCCCGTGGATGCAATTAAGGAGAAGACTAGTTGTGATCTGCATGTTGAACTGAAGAATATATCCATGAAGGTGGCGGTCGGCTTTGCTTTACCTTCTGCACTGAGAGTAACCTACCATTGCAATCCGATTCCAGCTGGCTATGCTCGTGTCGGTGTGGATGAAATTCAACCTATGTATCAATCACTACAACTTGACATCCCTGGAGGTGAAGGGGAGACGACATTGGGAGAAGTCATGAGTGGCTTCATTCTTTGAAAAAAAGAATACATCAAGTTTTTAGGCTCGACACCAAGGCCACCTTCTCCACCGAGAAACAATCCATCACCTCCAAGGCAACTGTCTCCTCCCAGTAAAAGTTGTAGCACCCTGGTAAAACCACTACTAGAAAATCGCTTGTTGTTTTCCTTTTGTGCATCATCATGACTGCATGCTCATGTCATCATGCCACATTGCATTTGAGCACCGTCATCGTCATGCATGGTTTGTCTAAAACTATTTTCTAAAAGCCTATCTTTATTTTCTAAATATCCCCCGTCTTTATTCAAAACAAAACCCCGGTCTCTTCTGGATATTTTTGTTTTGTCTAAAAATAATTTACAAAAGGTCTTTTAAATAAAACAAAACAAATATATAAATAAAACTATTTTTCTAGGGGAGGCAGCCCGCCAGACCCAAAAGCCCGGCTGGCTACCTACTACCCCAAACCCTAATCTAGACCAAAACCTAATCTCCAACCCTAACCTACCCAGCACCCCTCCACTCTGCCGCCACTCAGCAGTCACACGCACTGTGCGCGTAGCACAGCACGCCTACCACCCGGACCGACACAGTACACATCGCCACATCCCCACCGTCACGACCAGATCAACCCGGCCGCACTCACCTGACCCGATGCGTCCCACCCCTGCAGTACAAGCCCCAGCGCCCTAGCCCCACCACTCATCTCTCCTCCCGTTCCCTGCGTCTCTCTCCCCCGCAACTCCCGTCCCCATCGCGCCCAACCCCGACCCCGCGCGCCTCCCTGGCCGCATCACCAGCAGCCGCCGGTGCTGCTTCCTGCGAGCGTGCGCCACCACAGCAGGCCTCACCTGCGCCGCCTCTTGAGCCGCCGGTCGTCGACCAGAGCACTACGGTCCCGCCTCGCCGCGCCACCGACCGCGCCGATCTCGTCGTCGTCGCCTGCAGCACCGCTGGTCCCGTCCCCGTCGACAGCGCGCAGTCCTCTATGTCCAGCAGCGGGCCGCGCTAGCGTCACCACCTCTGCAAGCTCGCCATCCTCCAACCCTGACGCCGCTGGCTTCCTCGGCCGAGCCCGGCCTCGCCTGGACCACGTGGGCGCCGCGGCCCCAGGACGCCGTCGTGGGCCTCCTCGTCGCTCCTCTCGCCTGCCTTCCTCGCCGCGTCTGGCCCTCCTCTTCAGAAGCTCGCCCGAGCGTCCTCAACGCCCTCTGCCGTGCCTCTCCTCTGGCCTCGCTCGGAGCCGGCAGTTGCACGCCAAGCCGCTCCGTCGCCTGCTCTCTGTAGCCGTCGTTGCGCCGACCGCCGCCACACGCGGGAACCCCGAGCTCGGGCCGCCACCGCTCTCCCTCTCTCCGTCGCTGCTCTCTAGAGCCGCGGTTGCGCCGCCCAGGACCCTCTCCGTGCTGGCTTTTTCCTCTCGGATGCGAGTAAGGGCGCCCCATATCAGCACTACATGTTGACCTCTTTGTCCAGGTGCTTGTAGTTCTCTGAACCTGCATATGTGGTTCCAGTTGGTACTCGTGGCGCAGTGTTTCGACCTTGTCCCGTTACCAAAATGTTTGCAGGAAGGTCTACCTTGCCTTGTTCGTGGATGTATGCTCGATGCCAATGGTTTTTAGGGATGTATCGGTGCCACTAGAAGAGTACAAATCCCCGTGAAGTTCTCTGATCCCGGCTTTCGCCAAGATCTTCCGAAAACTACCGATGTGAATCTAAGTTCTTCATCAACGACAAGACTATCGACATGGAACCCGAAGGCCGATCCCGCCAAGACCGAACCCCATCGACCCCTGGTGAACACCAAGATCGCCGATAACCAAAGTGTGACCCCTATCCGAGACCCCTATTTTTATAATATGACATTATCACTTGTGGCATATTAAATGGTTCATATTCGCATCGCATCATGTGGTTTGGGGGCATTATGCCGATTCACCTAATAATTAAATATGGAAGCCATATGTGGGTTATTCTAGTCTTATATTGGCCCCATTTAAATTTGTGTAGTGAACCGATGCTATGATTTGCCTTGTTAAGACAACATTTAAATTGCGGGGTAGTTAAATAACATGAACCTTCTAATTAATCGTCGGGACCCCGGTTCCGCTTAATATTGTCTAGTCGATTGCATCCTTGCCATGTCATGCATCATATATGCATCATGCCTGGTCTTCTGTCGTAGTATTAAATACTGTATCCGGTGTTTCTTTTAGTGCTTTGCTTCTTCGCGGATTAGGCTGTTGAGTGGATGCGAATATCGACAAGTCCTTCGGATAATGTATCTTCGGCAATGTTTCCCAGGCGAGCATTCTCCCCCTTTCTACCTATTTTGCATTTATAGTCTTTATTTCCTCCTGTTGATCTATTGCTACCCGTGTCGCGATGCTTTAGTGTTTCATACCAGATATATTCCATGCAGCCTTTATATTGCCTTGGACACCTCCTATTACCTGTTGTTTGGTAGATAGATGGTCTTGTGAGTCGTAGTCGCTTGCTCAGGTGCGATCCCGTGTCGTGAAGTACCACACAGTTGTTGGAATGTTGTCATCTGCTTTACGGTGGAGAGGATCATGACTTTAAATACAACTATTAAATTGTTGGGATAACTAATGAAAGAGGCACCGGTGGGCAATATATGCTATTTGGTTTCTTTATATCCACTTGTGTCCCGTAGGCCCCGAGTACTTGATACCTGTTCCTTGATTATTCGCACTATCCACATCCGGGAGACCCTATGGATCCCCCTTAGCCAGAGCTTGATTCATTTCTTATTTCTTGGGGCCACAAACTAGTTTGGGGCTTTATTACTATCCTGTACTTATGCCATGCTTTACTGCTTTATTTACGATTGTGCGTGGAGCACCTGTACTGTTTAGGAATGTGGAATGTTTTCACGGTATCGACAAGCCCAGTCACACTTTCGGGTTCCCAGTCGTTTACAGCCATTGGCACAAACCTTGGGTCCATCTCGGAGCTGGCCAACTTCGTTGCGGGTAGCTTAATAGGGTTCCCCCCTGAAATAATTTATGAATCCTGTGATTGCTTTGTCGTGAAAGCCTTGTTGGGTTTTGATTTGGTTTTTCCAAGGTTGATCGTGTGTGTGTTGCTATTTGTGCACCCCTGCAGGGTAAATCTTTCTGAAAGCCGTGTCCGCGGTTATGGACTACTTGGAGCACAGTACCTTGATCATAGACAAGCATAACTAAAGTAGTGCTATAAATTTGACTTAATATGTGACTAGTAATCAGCTTCACTACAATGGAATGGATAATAAAAGTGCCAACAACTGGTGGAACTGGTATGTATTGTGTCATGCTATACCTGCCTAGTAAGTATCGCAACTCCAATGGAATGAAATAAAAGTGCCAACAACTGCTGGGTTTGGGATGTCACATGCTAATTGTATCTGATTAGTAAGTACTGCAACTACAACTGAATGGTTAGCTAAAACTGCCCACTACTTATGCTATCAGGATGACTCATGCTATCTATATCTGACTAGTAAGTGCTGCAACTATAATAGAATGAATAAAACTGCCAACTGTGTGAGTTCCACGGTTTAACTTCCTCGTTTGGTCTCGAGGGGGAAATACTAGGATGGGTATGATTGGTGTTAGTATAAGTTTGGTTCCGAATAGGTCTTTCTTATCTCTCACTAATAGCCGACAGTTCATCGAGTCTCTATAGGTTATTTAGTGCATGCTTCGCTGCCACTTTAGTCCACCATACCTATGTAGGCGAGAGCCGCCGAATTCTAGCCTCGCTGTGTACTGGCCTCAGTACTAATGCTCCTCTTTTTTCCTTTGCCCTTTGTCGGCACCCCTTTTGTTTTAGCAGGTATAAGTTCGATGTCGTTAGCAGGGTTACCCTTCCGGCTTGGCCTGGGAAGGGTTATGGACGCCATTGGTTATTCTTCAAGGCTCTTAGCCCCATTTGCATCTTATCCGTACTCGGATGTTGTATCGTTTCAAGGTGATTTGGATCTTTGTATTGTATATCTGTATTTTTGACTCATGGAGTCGTTGTTGTATATATATGTTTTGTGGGTTCCATCATGGACTATTGTGTAATGTTATTACTTCGTTTTCCACCCGCACGCAAGTGCCTGGTGGGCATCTTTGAATCGATTCTATGCGGGTTTGGCGGGAATCGCTAAAACTTACATAGGGCCGATTCGAGGGTGTTACAAAAGTCCACCTCCAAGTGCACCGTCTCCTCCCAGTAAAAGTCCACCACCTCCAAATCCAATCCATGACCCCAACACGAGTCCATCTCAATCTACGCAGCCGCCTCCACCCACTAAGGGCCAAAAGCGGAAGAATATCACCGCTCCGTCGAGCGATAACCGACGCCCAAAGCGACAGTTGTCGCCCCTCTCAAGAGTACCGCCAGTTCCTCCCAAGAGGGTTGATGACCTGACCGATGAGGAGACCGATGCGGTCGTATGGGCCAAAGTGGATGCTCCTTTTAAAAAGAAACAACCTGAGCCAGAGGTCCAAATAAAACCGGAAACCAAGGAGCACTTTAGGAAATTACTGACGCAACCATCCCAAGCTCAGTTAAATGCGCCAGATGACTATACACGATGTCTTCAGAAGACACTGAAACAAAAGAGATCAAGCGGTAGAGGAAGCATCACAAAAGAGGTTCCCTATCAGGGGGAACAAGCAAAACAATCGAGTGGTAGCGGAAGCATCAGAACATACGTCCCCTAGCTGGGGAAACAAGCAAAACAATCTAGTGGTAGCCGAAGAACCAAAAGAGATGTTCCCTAGCTGGGGAAACAAGCAAATCAATCGCTCACCCCACTCCAGGTGAACATACCCGAACGTCAACTATATGAGGTAGAACCTATAGATCCGGAAACGGCTAGGATATTGGCCGAGCAATGTAACATGTCTATTCATGACATTCTTTACAGCGATATGCCCAAGGCTGAGGTAGCACCCAAATTTGTTCACGGGGAGCCTCTAGTTAGTTCTGAGAGGCTTCGGGATATGCCAACACAAATTCGACGATTTCATGAATGGTACATGAAAGCATCAAAAGAACAGCAATATTGGCTCTTACTGAAAGTTCGAAAATCGCATTACTTTGCTGAAGACAAGGTTCCTATTGAATTTACAGAATTATTTCAGTTATTCAATCTAAAGGAACTTGACAAAACTATCCTCAGTTCCTATTGTCTGTAAGTGATTACTTTATTTATGTAATTAAGTCTATCTCAGCTTGTTCAATTCATTGCTGGTAAGTATACTCACTATATTCTTTTGTACGTTATATATAATGATGCAGAATGAAGATGCTCGATTGTAAAAGAAAGGCTATCAATGGATTTGGATTCATTGACACACATCGAGTTCATGGAGCTATACTAAAGGATAAACCACTGGAGACCGAGCACAACTTGTTCCGGTTTCTCAAGAACCAGCATTTCTGTAATGAAATACTATTTCCTTACCACGACGGTAAGTGAGTTCTTGTATACATTAAATTTTGCTTACTTGATGTTCAGTGTAAATGATGAGTTACTGACGTATGTAAACCTTGAGTAGGTACCACTGGATTCTTCTAAGGATTTCAGTTGACTTGGGAAGAGTTCACATCATGGACTCACTAAACAAAGACATTGAAGACTACCGCAGCATTATCGATGCGCTCCAGAGGTAATTTCAACCATTATCGCACTATATCGGTTTCTTTCGTTCATTTTCTGGGATATCAAGTAGTTATTAACTCATACATTAATTTTCTTTGTCAGGTAGGGTTTGGACACGGTTCAAGAACCATGTCCGCGATCAATGGCGTGAGGAGTTATTTTTTAAATCACTCTCGGTAAGTAGTACGAGCTAAGTCCGCGCATCTATTTAATTCTAGTTTATGTGCATTTATCATGCTAGAGTTATTATTTGATTGAATTCTATTCTTGTGAAGTGCGAGAGGCAGCCACAGGGACTAATCTATGTGGATTCTACGTGTGCGAGTTCATTCGCATCAGTATTGATAAGCCCTCAGAAAATGTTCGAGTAAGTAAACAATATATCCATCCTTTATTTTTATTACAAAAAGTTGTGTTGAGTCTAATTCATACGATCTCCTTTTTATATAGTTGAACACGATGCGGGACAAGCTCCTACAAGAGGACCGCCTAATAGCAATCCAAGAGGAATTTGCTGGATTTTTTGTCGACGAGGTCATAGACCCACGCGGAGAATACTCTATACGTAGACCCTAAAGCATCCATATAATGATCTCCATGTAATCAAATAGACATGCTCTGGACCCGGTTGGGACTCCATGTATGCTTGTAAGAAAAATTATATTACATATTGTATCAAAGTGTACAAGTACTGTGTAGTAGCGTTCTGTATGTACACGAAAACTTGTTTCTAATGAAAACACAGAATGAAAAATAATTGAACACAAAACACAAAATAAAAAGAAAACATAAAACCCTAAAACCCCATCCCCTGCCGTGGTAGCCGAATGGCCCAAAACGCTGCCGCGGCAGGGAACCTTTAGTCCCGGTTTGTAACACGAACCGAGACTAAATATCCTGCCGCCCAGCGCGGCTCGCAGGACCATGTGGTTGGACCTCTAGTCCTGGTTCGTAACAGAACCGTGGTTAAAGCTTGGACCTTTAGTCCCGCTTTGATAGTCCCAGTTCGCAATCCGAAACTAATGGTCCTTACGAACCGGGGCTAATTGCCTGGTTTCTACTAGTGTATATAGTCCGATCCAAATTAATTGACTCAAATTTGTCTAGATTCGAATGTATCTAGCACTAAAACATGTCTAGATACATCTGAATCTAGACAAATCTAAGTCAATTAATTTGGATCGAAGGAAGTATATCAAAAGTATTGCTGATCCAACACTCTGAACTACTATCAATGAAGAAAATACCGACCTTCACGTGGAGCTTCTCCAAGCAGGGAAAGAACCTTATCAACTCAACAACGTCATCCAAACTGAGATTATGCTTATTAACAGCTAAAACCTTGACGGTCGTTACGAGAAAACAGATCTTTGCCGCGTGGCAATTTCACACGGCAAAACACTAAATCTACATGGCATCCTTTTCCTCATGTTCGCACACGGTAAATGTCGCACGGCAAAGAGCCTTTGTCGTGTCTTTCAGGAACAACGCACGACGAAGATCTTTGCCATGTGCTTTTCCAGGTATACGGCAACGTAAAGTGGATGACGCCGGCAGACGAACTAACGACGCTATCCTCATCAGTTGCCGTGCGGTTTAACCGTATCATGTGCATTTCGTGTTGCCTTTGCCGTGTGCTTTCCGGCAGTGCACGGCAAAATAGTCCACCTTTGCCGTGTGCTTTTGTGCAACGTATGGCCATCTGACGGCAGCTGGTCAGCTGGTCAACGGGCTTTGCCATGTGCTGACGTGGAGTTATTTTCCGTGCGCGACACGTGGGCTCTTTGTCGTCCGTGTTACTCAAAAACGCACGGCAAAGGACCTTTGTCGTGTGCCATACTAAAAAAACACACGGCAAAGGCCACATTGTCTGTTTTTTATTTATTTGTTTCATCCTTACAGTTTAAACACAAAATATACATATATTGTTGCAAATCAGCATATCTAGCACCAAACCAATAGCCATGACAACAAATACCATCATAAAGAATGATCTAACACAAGATCTATAACAACATGAGTCCATGGTTCATAAATAGCAACATTCGGCTGTGTGCATTCTAGTTATGCAGAGACCGGGTGTAAACATTGCCTTTGAGTAATAAAGCGCGCCCATTTCAAAAAAATAAATATAATATAGGAATATCGAGTTAACATTTAGTGGGCAAACGGTGAATATCTTCGTCCTTCATGCATATCCTAAACATTTGAAAGGAAGGACATGAGAATCACAAGAAATATGATATAAAATTGTACAACTAAAGGAACCTAGACAACATAAGCTATATAGCAATATGGAAAACATGTACGATGTAGAATTCTACAAGTGACTCATATGAGAATAAATTCTACAAGTTCGAAAAGAAAGACATGAGATTCTTGGCAAGTAAAGAAACTATGTATGGAAACCTATGTGCGGAGTGATTCTACAAGTCATATAGTAAACCTTTCTTTCCCGTCGATTCCCGCCTTTTCTGGATGTTTTCCGCCGTGTCCAGTCGCGCGCATAGAAAGGGAGGCCACCTGAGGTAGGCATAACTAGAAATCGCACCCCCACAGACCTCCATGCCTGGTCGTCCGCGTCGCCGCATTGTCAACCCCGCCACACAGAAATCCCACAGCCTCCCGAGCGCATGTTGCCGTCGTGGTGGCCGGACCTGCCGGAGGAACCGGACGTGTTGTCGCCTCTGATTCCGGGGCGCCCGCAGATATACAGGCTGACGTTCAACCACCAGCGACGCACTCACTATAACTACAACAGGACCACCGGCGAGCCTTTCTCATGGGAGGTGATGGACCGCGTGTTTCTGCCGGAGCACCGGCGGCGTGTTGCGCTCGCAAACATGCGCGACAAGCTCCGGGAAGCGATACAGGCCCACCCCGATGACGCGTACCTACATGCCCGCCTCGACCAAGCTCAAGAGGAGTTGCAGACGCAGGAAGCGATCTGCCGCTCTCTCTCTCTCTCGAAGAATGAGGTCTCACCGACCCGATGGCGCCGCCGCCACCAGCGTCGTAGGCGGCGCATAGTTCGAGTGGTGTTGCGAGGTGTTGTATTCGTGGTTTTCTTGTAACATATTTAAGGACTCGAATAAAACTTTTCATTGCAAATGGTTGATTCTCACATTGCTACATCGTACATGGCGACTGCACAGCCTAACCTACTTGTCGGAGTCGGAGTCGGATTCGAGGTGGTAGCAGTGACGACACATGTTGTCATCGAAGATGCTGATGGCGAGCCTTCCTTCGTCGTCGTACTTGAAGACGACGATGTTGCCCACTTCGATCTAGTGCGCGCGGGCGAACTCCTCATAGGCGTTGGCGAGGAACATCTGGCGAGGCGGTCGAACAGCACCTCCGCGCCTCCCTCGACGTCCACGGCCAGGACCCGATGGTCATCCTAGACGCCCCTCCCCTTGATCCAATGTCGTCGGCCATGGCTAGCTACTGGTAGTGCAGGATTGGGGAGGAGTAGAGTGTGGTGTGGTCTGGAAGAAGATGGCCGCGGGCAGCCAGTTAAAAAGGCCTGGCATCGGATGCCGGCGTGGAGGCCGAAGCGACGACATTGAAGTGTCGCGGCAGGAGAGAAGGCATCGGGCACCGCCAACAGCGGCGTGGCCAGCCTTTGGAGCAGCTTTCCATTGATGGCTAGTGGAAGGAAGTCGTTGAGTGGCTGGCAAGCGGGCCCTCGGACCCCGCGAGAGGACACGGGAGGTCGCGCGCGCTGTCTGGACCGATGCAACCGTTTCCCAAATTAGGTGCACTGATGGGTCGAGCCGGACGCGTCGATCCGGATGGATCGTGGCGCTGCAAAATCTGCTCCAAAGATAGTCAGTTAATGGTTGTACACATTGGGGTTATGATCTAAGATAGTCAGTTAATGGTTGTACACATTGGGGTTCAAGCGCCATAATCTAACTAGCAAAAGCTGCATATCTTTTGCTGAACTTGAATTGACTCAACATTTATTATTTGAATATTCTGTCGCTAAAAAAATGTGGAACTTTATTGGCGACATGCCAAGTTATCTTAAGACCTGAAAATGGCTAAATATGCATGACTAGAGTCATCATTGTTTCTAACATCCAAGAGATATTTTAGTATGAAATTGGTTTCTGCTTTTGTCATATCAGAGAGTAATTTTGTGAGATTCTGGCAGGTATTGTGGGTATGTCCGAATTTGACTCCAAGTTCTTCCAAATTTGACTGCTAACCGTGTTGAGTTTATAACTCTGGATTTTCGGTGAAGGAAATAATTTTTACAAACCTTAGACATGCATGGTTTTCATGTATGGATAGTTTCGAGAGCAATCTTTAACTGACAAGAACAGATTGAAAATCAAATAGATGTACAATGAAGAGGGAGTTGTTAATCTATGTTTTCTTATAATAACTACTGGAAACCATATAGTTTTGCACATAGGCTAAATATGCAGTCATACATATTTCCTGATAGAATTGGTTTGGGTAGACCACAATCGGTGGCTCCCAGAATATCTCATATATATAACCGAAAATACAAGATATACACGGAATACAATCAATCCATATCCTAACCATAATGGCCTATTTATAGCAAAGATACAGGCACAATAATGGAGAGGATATGACCGAATAATGCTATGATTCGGTTGCCTAACAGCCCCCCGGGGTCACAACGGGAGATTCTCGGACGCTGAGACTGGACCAAAAATCAAGGAACAACGGAGACGGTAGGCCTTTGGTAAAGATGTCTGCGAACTGGCGAGAAGAAGGCACATGAAGGACTTGAATGTGCCCAAGCGTAACACGGTCGCGAACGAAGTGAAGATTGATCTTGATGTGCTTGGTGCGCTGGTGCTGAACCGGGTTCGTAGATATGTAGACAATGCTTACGTTGTCGCAGAAGACAACCGTAGCACTGTGGAGAGGGCGATGGAGCTCCTGAAGGAGTTGTCGTAGCCAGCTAGCCTCGGCGATGGCGTTGACGACGGCTGATACATTGCAAATGTATCTATAATTTTTGATGTTTCATGCTTGGTTTTATCCACTTTCTTGTGTTTTGTCCACACTTTGGAATACTTTTCCTATGATTTCTTGGACTAACCTATTAACAAGAGCCACAGTGCCAGCTGCCTGTTTTCTGTTGTTTTTGGTTCCAGGAAAGTCAGAAAATGAATATTCTCGGAATTGGACGGGACAAAAGCCAAAGTGCCTATTTTTCCGGAAGACTCACGGAGCCAGAATACGAGACGGAGAAGAGCCAGGGGTGGCCACACCACCTGATAGCGTGGGCCAGGCCAGGCCGCGCCAGGGGATGGTGTGGCCCCCCAGGCACCCCCTCGGTCTCCCTCTTCGCCTAAGAAGCCTTCTGACCTAAAAACTTCAGGGGGTTCAACGTTTTTACAGAAGGAGTTCCGCTCCGCCGCCATCATCAGATTCCACGAAACAGCACCAGAAACTCCGTTCTGGCACCCTGCCGGGCCGGGGAATTGGAGGAGATCATCGCCATCATCATCACCATGGCTTCTCCATCGACCATCCATGTTTCCCCCATCTATGAGTGAGTAATCCCCCGCTATAGGCTATGGGGATCGTAGGGATTGGATGAGATCGTTCATGTAATGGCATCAGATTGTTAGGGCATGGTGCCTAGTATCTTTTATTAGTGCTTTATGACTTTGTTGCGACTTGTTGTGCTTAATTCTTGTCACTAGGGCCCGAGTGCCATGATTTCAGATCTAAACATGTTATTGATTCATTATGATAGTATTGTTTATGGTCTTATCTACACGTTGTATACACATGTTGTTGTCCGGATCCGATGGCCCCGAAGTGACAGAAATCGGGATAACCGGAGGGAATGGCTTTGATGCGAGGATCACATGTGTTCACAGAGTGTTAATACTTTACTCCGGTGCTCTATTAAAACGAGCACCTTAATTGCCAGTAGTTCCCTTGAGACCCCGCTGCAAACGGGCTGGCAGGACAAAAGATGTTGTGCAAGTTCTCATTGCGGGCATGTATGACTATATATGGAACACATGCCTAGGATTATCTAGTACTTGGATGCTTTATCTTATTTATCTGCAATTGTCCTATGTTCTGATTTCTATGTGAATTGTCTTGTCCATGCAACGCCCGTCCATCCATCCCTATGCCTACCGCACTCGAATCCTATTGTTTACTACTATTGTTACTGCTGTCTTTACTTTACTACTGCTGTTACTTTGCTATTCCTACTACAAAACTGTTCCTACTGATAAACTGCTGTGAGCAAGATTGTTTTCAGGTGCAGCTGAATTGACAACTCAGTTGTTAAGGCTTATAAATATTCTTTGGCTCCCCTTGTGTCGAATCAATAAATTGGGTTTCACTTCCCTCGAAAATACTGCGATACACCCCCTATACTTGTGGATCATCAAGACTATTTTCTAGCGCCGTTGCCGGGGAGCATAGCTTTATTTATCAAGTCCACTTGGAATCACTTTTGTTCAAGCTAAGTTTATGTTCGCCTTGTTTGCTTAATTCTTTATCAAAAATACAAAAAAAATATAGTTCCTACTCTAGTTGTTATTTTCGTTGGTCTGTTATTGTCTTGCCTTATCATGCTTGTTGTCAATGGTTGGTTTCTTTGAAACTGAAGCTTATTGGCAAGGTGGGTTCACGGAAGATCAAAAATATTATTATAAGGAACACCGCTTGTCACAAAAAGGGAAACACTTATGGGAACAAATTGATAGATTGTATACCATTGCTAGAAACGTGTGCTCTACTTATAATGTTACTTATTGCTGTGATAAATCTTGTTCCAGAAAGAGGTATAAATACCTCCCTTTTCAATGTGAGTATAATGATAATGATACCATATCTTCTTATGCTAAAGGAATTTATGACTTTTATGATGCGGAACAAATTGAAAAATTTATTGCTTGGAAGGGTGCTTTTGAACTTGCTAGTTTGCTTGAAAATATTGATGATTCACCTTACAAATATGAGGTTTATGGTATACTTAAATTTTTCTTTGATAATTACAAGGATGAAAATGGCTATATTCTTGAATATTTAATAGATGCTTTCCACAAATGGGAGAGACTAATGCCTTGCAGGATCCTATGGAAGAAGAAATTGATGAACCTGAAATCTCATTAGATGAAAAAGAGGAGGAGAGTGATGAACAAAAGGAGGAAGAATGGATTAGCTACCCATTCCTACCTTCTAATGAGAGTAACTCTTTATCCCTTACATTATTTGATTGTCCCCCATGCTTACTAAAGAAGGATGAATGTTATGTTTCTGAGGATTCTTTTGAAAATGTTTATAATAAAGCTCTAGTGCTTGTAGATCATGAAAAGCATGCTTTATGTGATAGTTATATTGTTGAGTTCATTCATGAGGCTACTGAAAATTATTATGAGAGAGGAAAATATGGTTGTAGAAGTTTTCATGGTATTGAAACACCTCTCTATATGCTGAAAGTTTTGAAGTCACTCTTGTTTTATCTTCCTATGCCTATCACTTTGTTCTTTGTGAATTTATTTGTATACACGATTCCTATGCATAGGAAGTGGGTTAGACTTAAATGTGTTTTGAGTTTGCTTCTTGATGATCTCTTTTACTTCAACTCATATTTCTTATGTCAGCATCCTCTCAAACTATCATGCCTGAAGATGATAATATGTCTATTATTCTTGGGAGACATTTTCTTAAATACTGCAGGAGCTGCTATTAATTATAATCAAGGAAAGGTGACCTTCAATGTTAATGACAAGGAACATATTGTCTATTTCCCCAAGAATATTGAAAGGACTTATGGCTTGAATTCAATAGAACATGTTGAGGGCATTCAAGTTGGAGAAATATATTGTCCCATACCAAGAGAAAAATTTGAAACTATTATGATTGGGACCATTGCTATCAAGGTTGAGGTAACATAATCATTAGTAGAATACAAAGTTTTGTATCATATGAAATTGTTTTGGTAACAAGACCTGATCAACCTTGTTAACAAAAGGATTTCATTGAACAAAACAATGTTTTCACCATGATTATCTCCGCTTACTTCTATTTTATCCATTTTCAGTTTTTGCTTTTGCCTAACTTAAAGGCGTTAAAGAAAAGTACTTATTGGGAGATAACCCAAAAGTTTTATATGAGTCTTGGAAGTTATTACTTCAGTAATAACCGCTCCTTATCCTTTTTATTAGCTTTTTGTGCCAAGAGTAACCTCTAATGAGAGAGAAGTAATGATTGGGAAAGTTGCTGTCCCGAAACAGATTTTTGTGCTTCACCGTAAAAATTCGTGTAAAATCTCTGAACGTCTTTTTGAGGCGTGAAGTTTTGTGCTTCTGTCCCAGGTTGTTATCTAACTTTCGTTAGTTCAACACTTTTTGATTTGAGCAACAGAAGGTCTTTGAAAAAAATTGTCTTTACGTGCTGGTCTGTTTTGACAGATTTCTGCCATTTTCTGCATTTGCTTCTTGTTGGTTCCTTTTTGAGTTCTTTTGGGGAATTGAGATTTTTGAGGGAAGTTCTACAGTAGCTAGTGTTCTAAAGGAAGTTTATTTGGTGTTAGAACTGAACTTTAAGACTTATTTATCTTGAGTGCACTAATGTTGCTAATAAAGATTGTGTGAAGTTTTGTATGAAGGAAAAATTTCAGGTGTATGGAAGGAATGAGTAATGAGATGAAGGATGGACTAAAGCTCAAGCTTGGGGATGCCACACGTGTCACCCCAAAAAATATCCAAGAAGTACAAGCGTCAAAGCTTGGGGATGCCCAAGGTATCCCCCTCTTCATCAATAAAAATCCCAGGTTTCTTCCAAACGCTTCATTTTTATTGTTTCATGCACAGTTGTGTTATTCTTGGAGCGTCTTCTTTTTCGTTTTTGTTTTGGTTTTTCGTTTGCTTGGTTTGCTTAGTTTTCTGAATAAATTGGTTGGACCCCTTTCTTTCATACATTGGTGTTCAAATAGTTTGGTTTGGTTTGGAAAAGAGTAGGAAAGTTCATGCTTAAGTGGTAAAGAGAGCTTGTTTTTGACTGTGGCCTATGCTTTGTCATGCCATGCTTGATATTGTTTTGGCTTTATGCTTAGTATTCTTTGCTGTAGCATGACTTGTTATAAACAATTGAGATTGCTTAATGTGCCTTGGATGAATCATGCGTTGTTTTAGCATATTAAAGCATAGTATAGTGGTATTCTCCTTTGATGCTTTATTTGGATTGACTTGGCGCATGCTCACACCATGTTATGACTATCCCAAGTGACCATAAGCCTTTACGATCCTTTAGTTTTCAACTTTTAGTATCACTTTATGGTTTGATCAATGATGTTTTGTCGCTCTGCATTATTATGGCCATTATTGCTCTCCCGTTTGTCGCTCCCTTACTATTGCTAGCCTTTACCTTCAGTGAGTATGATTTACTCATGTTTCCAACTCCCCAAAACCAAATATTGCCAAAGTGTCCACCATACCTACCTATTAGCATCATTTGTTACTTTCGCGCATATTCAATATGCCTTGTTTTCTTTCGAATAAAATGTTTTCTTGTTATGAAAAAGTTAGTTAGTAAAGCTCTCACGAACTTGATGGCACACTTTATTTTCTTGCATTTAATAAACCTGAACCATTGCATCCTTATTTGTTGCGTATATGCTTGCGCTTTATAAGTTGAAGTTGGCAGAACCATGTATCATGGGGAACGCTTTCAACATTGCATTGGTACTTAGTACCTCGTTGATATCATGTTCTTTTGCTTATGGATCCCGGCGGTGTGAAATAAAAGTGGAACTTGTAAGATCATGGAGTTTGTATGTATGTTAGAGAAACGCCTGGACCGCTAGCCTAAGCCATGCCTAATCATGGTGGAAACTTGCAACATAACCATAATGAGCATTCTATGAAGCATCCTCAATAAAAATCTATGCATATAGTAAATAAAAAGATCGCTGAGATGCTCATCGTCTGCTTGCCTTGTCATTTTGATTATGGGATAGCTCCTGTGTCATATGCAAGGGGTACCCCGTTGGCGGTTCTCTATGATACGTATATACTTATAATGACAAGAGCTTACGTGTGACTGAAGTTGAGTAGCATGAGGATCGGTCTTCGTAAATAAGGGGCATGAGACTTTGATTTATAACTTGTCAAGCATATCCTCTTAGTTGTGTCACTTTAACCTTAACCATTTAAAGATGCTTATGATAGGGGCAATGAGAGCTCAAAGCTAATGAGTACCATACTTTCAGCATTTGGAAGCCTTTCAAACTTTTCAAAACCTGTTCATTTCCTTGTTGAGTCTCCACACATTCTATGAGCACTTTCTTGAGAGCATAGTGGCCATTCTTAGTTCTATGTGCATTATCCCAAGACTTGTTGATTGATGCATACCTTGATATTGCTTGTTTTAAACTATTTGTATCTAGTCACTCTTGTAAACTTTGAAGGTGTCCTATGCATTTATGTTTGCTACTCTATGAGGGACAAGATGAATGCCATTATGCTATGTTTTCTTTATGTGAAACAAACAAACGTCTTGCAAAGGATTGTTATTCATGAATCTTTTGTTTGTGCCTTTTCATGTTGCATCATAGTTTCTTTGTCTTATTGCTAGAACATTGTCTTTCATGTTATGATTGAAGTACTACGATCCCAGCTTTGAATGTTTTACAACTACTTTGATCAAGTTTATGATGGTGCATGTCACCTCAAAAATTATTCTTTCTTTTCATCACTTACCTACTCGAGGACGAGCAGGAGTTAAGCTTGGGGATGTTGATACATTGCAAATGTATCTATAATTTTTTATGTTCCATGCTTGGTTTTATCCACTTTCTTGTGTTTTGT
This sequence comes from Avena insularis, assembly GCA_023614405.1. Taxonomy (NCBI): domain Eukaryota; kingdom Viridiplantae; phylum Streptophyta; class Magnoliopsida; order Poales; family Poaceae; genus Avena; species Avena insularis. The sequence goes on along the minus strand of CM042696.1, from coordinate 457,468,755 downwards.
CCACACTTTGGAGTACTTTTCATATGATTTCTTAGACTAACCTATTAACAAGAGCCACAGTGCCAGCTGCCTGTTTTCTGCTATTTTTGGTTCCAGGAAAGTCAGAAAATGAATATTCTCGGAATTGGACGGGACAAAAGCCAAAGTGCCTATTTTCCGGAAGACTCACGGAGCCAGAATATGAGACGGAGAAGAGCCAGGGGGTGGCCACACCATCTGGTGGCGCGGGCCAGGCCAGGCCGCGCCAGGGGGTGGTGTGGGCACCCCCTCGGTCTCCCTCTTTGCCTATAGGAAGCCTTCTGACCTAAAAACTTGAAGTCGACGTTTTCGGAAGGAGTTCGCTCACGCCACCACCAGATTCCACGAAACAGCACCAGAAACTCCGTTTTGGCACCCTGCCGGGACTGGGAATTGGAGGAGATCATCGCCATCATCATCACCATCGCTTCTCCATCGACCATGCATGTTTCCCCCATCTATGAGTGAGTAATCCCCCGCTGTAGGCTATGGGGATGTTAGGGATTGGATGATATCGTTCATGTAATGGCATCAGATTGTTAGGGCATGGTGCCTAGTATCTTCTATTAGTGCTTTATGACTTTGTTTCGAGTTATTGTGCTTAATGCTTGTCACTAGGGCCCGAGTGCCATGATTTCAGATCTGAACATGTTATTGATTCATTATGATAGTATTGTTTATGGTCTTATCTACAAGTTGTATACACATGTTGTTGTCCGGAACCGATGGCCCCGAAGTGACAGAAATTGGGATAACCGGTGGGAATGGCTTTGATGTGAGGATCACATGTGTTCACGGAGTGTTAATGCGTTTGCTCCGGTGCTCTATTAAAAAGAGCACCTTAATTGTCAGTAGTTCCCTTGAGGCCCCGCTACAAACGGGCTGGCAGGACAAAAGATGTTGTGCAAGTTCTCATTGCGAGCACGTATGACTATATATGGAACACATGCCTAGGATTATCTAGTACTTGGATGCTTTATCTTATTTATCTGCAATTGCCCTATGTTCTGATTGCTATGTGAATTGTCTTGTCCATGCAACGCCCGTCCATCCATCCCTATGCCTACCGCACTCGGATCCTATTGTTTACTGCTATTGTTACTGTTGTCTTTACTTTACTACTGCTATTACTTTGCTATTCCTACTACAAAACTGTTGCTACTAATAAACTGCTGTGAGCAAGATTGTTTCCAGGTGCAGCTGAATTGACAACTCAGTTGTTAAGGCTTATAAATATTCTTTGGCTCCCCTTGTGTCGAATCAATAAATTGGGTTTCACTTCCCTCGAAAATACTGCGATACACCCCCTATACTTGTGGGTCATCAACGGCTTGATACTCAGCCTCAGCGCTAGAGCGAGAGACTGTGTGCTGCCGCTTGGATGACCAAGAGACTATATTGTCTCCAAGATACACATAGTAGCCAGAGGTCGAACGTCGAGTGTCGGGGCAACCGGCCCAATCCGCATCTGTGTCGGCGACGAAGCGGTCGGGGGAGGATGGCGTAAGCTGAAGACCGTGATGTAGCATTCCCTTGACATAACGAAGAACCCGCTTGACCAAAGTCAGGTGTTGATCGCGTGGATCATGCATGTGAAGACAGATATGTTGCACAACGTATGCAATATCTGGACGGGTGAATGTCAAGTACTAGAGTGCACCGGCGAGACTCCGATAGGCTATAGGGTTAGCCACGAGAGCACCTGCAATATCAGCAAGCTTCGGCGAGGTGTCGACTGGCGTGGAAGCGGGGTGACAGGAGCTCATGCCAGCATGCTCGAGGATCTCGGGAGCGTACTGTGTCTGAGAGAGGAACATCCCGCTGGAGTCGCGACGAACGGCGAGACCGAGGAAGTGATGGAGTTCACCCATGTTGGTCATAGCGAACTCGGTGCTAAGGGCCGTGATGACGCGGTCGAGGACAGTCGCGGAGGAGGCCGTGAGAATGGTGTCGTCGACGTAGAGGAGTAGGTAAGCCGTACCGAGGCTGCCGTGTAGAATGAAGAGCGACGTGTCTGACTTGGAGCATACAAAGCCGAAGGCAGTGACGAACGTGGCAAACCGGTGGTACCACGTGCGGGGGGCCTGCTTGAGGCCATATAGCACGCGGTTGAGGCGACACACATGATCAGGCTTGCTAGAGTCGAGGAATCCGGTGGGCTGGTGACGGAAGACAACCTCGGACAGGCGACCATGGAGGAAGGCGTTCTTGACGTCAAGTTGGCAAATCTTCCACTTGAGGGAGAGAGCGACGGAGAGGATAACCCGTATTGTAGATGGCTTGACAACCGGGCTAAAGGTCTCGTCGAAGTCCACACCATGCTCCTGAGAGAAGCCGCGAAGAACCCATCTAGCCTTGTAGCGATCTAGGGTACCATCTGGCTTGAACTTGTGGCGAAAGACCCATTTGCTGGAGCCGATGTTAGTGTTGGAGGGTGCACGCACGAGATCCCATGTGTCATTGGCGAGGCGAGAACCGTACTCGTTGGTCATGGCGGCAAGCCAATTCGGGTCCTTTAAGGCACCACAAACAGACATGGGAATCTGGGAGGGAGTCGCTGTCGTGTCGACGTGTAGATTGAGCCACTCACGGAGGCCGATCATCTTCCCAGCATGACGGCGTGTCACCATCTGGTGAGCAGGAGCAACCGGCGGTGGAGAGTCCGGTGGGCTTGCGGAAGAACTCGATGACAAGGAGCCCATGGGCGGAGTGTTGGGCCACGTAGTGGAGCTAGACGATGCGGTCGACTCGGCGCCAGAGGCCGAGCCAGGAGAGGCTGACAGGCCCGGGGTCGCCGGCTTAGGCGATGCAGCAGGGGGCGATGTCGAGGAGACCGTGGTCGTGGGCCACGGTCTGGTTCGCCGAGGCCCGGTATGCATGGGCGGGGCGGCGACCGAGGCAGGGACGTCGATCGGATCGTACTCCGAGGATGGAGGCTGCTACACGCTAGTAGAAAAGTGCGGCAAAAAAGGAAACTGAGTTTCGTCGAAAATCACATGGCATGAAATAATGATGCGACGCGACTCAAGGTCCATAGAACGATATCAACGGTGATTGGAGGTGTATCCAAGAAAAACACAAGCAACCGAGCGATGCGACAGTTTATGGGGCATGGTTGCGGTGATGTTAGGATAGCACAAGCAACAGAAAGTGCGGAGGTGAGAGTAGGATGGTGGGGTGGAAAAAGGGCGAGGAAAGGACAAGGTGTGGAGAGAGTTTTGGTGGGTAGCCGGTTTAGAAGATAGGTGGCGGTGTGTAGAGACTCAACCCAAAATTTAGATGGCATACTGGCCTGAAACAGGAGTGTGCGAACTATGTCGTTTACCGTGCGAATGATGCGCTCGGCTTTACCATTCTACGGAGATGTGTAGGGACACGAAAAACGCAGAAGGATCCCGTGCGCCGCGGCAAGGTCCTGGAGAGAACGGTTGTCGAACTCTCGTCCGTTATCCATCTGAATGGCTTCTAAAGAGAGAGAATTGAGTAGCGACATAGTTGTGAAAGTTGGATAAGTGAAAAAAAAACTTCAGACTTACGACGTAAAGGAAACATCCATAAATAATGAGTAAAATCATCTAATATAATAAGAAAGTACTTGTAACCAGAGACACTCTCAACAGGTGAAGTCCAAACATCACAATGAATTAACTCAAAAGCTCGATGAGTACTAGTTGTGGAAGCAGAAAGCAGCAAGCGTACATGACGACCGAGTTGACAAGCATGACATAAACTTGAATTTGGGGAAATTTTATTAAACGGAAGGAGTGTTGACGATGCGAGACGTTGGAGCGCAGCATGACCGGGATGACCAAGACGCCGATGTCTGATGACCCACAAGTATAGGAGGTGTATCGCAGTATTTTCGAGGGAAGTGAAACCCAATTTATTAATTTGACATAAGGGGAGCCAAAGAATATTTATAAGCCTTAACAACTGAGTTGTCAATTCAGCTGCACCTAAAAACAATCTTTCTCACAGCAGTTTATCAGTAGCAACAGTTTTGTAGTAGCAGTAGTAAAGTAATAGAAGTAGTAAAGTAAAGACAGTAGTAAGAATTGCAGTAAACAGTAGGATTAAAGCACGGTAGGCATAGGGATGGATGGACGGGCGTTGCATGGACAAGACAATTCACATGGCAATCAAGACATAGGGCATTTGCAGATAAATAAGATAAACCATCCAAGTACTAAATAATCATAGGCATGTGTTCTATATATAGTCATACGTGCTCGCAATGAGAACTTGCTCAACATATTTTGTCCTGCCAGCCCGTTTGTAGCGGGCCCTCAAGGGAACTATTGGCAATTAAGGTGCTCCTTTTAATAGAGTACCGGAGCAAAGAATTAACACTCCGTGAACACATGTGATCCTCACATCAAAGCCATTCCCTCCGGTTATCCCGATTTCTGTCACTTCAGAGCCTTTGGTTCCGGACAACAATGTGTGTATACAACTTGCAGGTAAGACCATAAATAATACTATCATAATGAATTAATAACATGTTCAGATCTGAAATCATGCACTACTAGATATCACCTTTTAGCCAAGGGTGAAATTACCGTCGGCTATTTCTATTAACCGTAGGCTAACCTTAAATCCGACTGTGTACCGTCGGTTATGCCTAGTCGGCCTAGCTCGGTCGGCCATTACTCTAATAGCCGACGGTACTGTCGGGTACTAACTTTTCCCACGGGGAACCGTCGCCCATGTTCTGGCCACCAGCCGTCATACCACCCCTCGACGATACTAATAGCCGATGGTGCCCTGTCGGGTATTTAGCTTTTGACGGGTGCTAGCTCCCGTCAGTTTTATTATAATGGACTATGCATTGTCCCGTCGTGAATGATTATATTTGAAAGGTTGCCTACACTGTCATTTTACAAAATTGCCAACGGGTCTAAAGTCCCCTCGGCATATGGTATAGTTGAGATGTTAGATAGGTCGTCGGTCATTGTTATACATCACAAAATGTGATTCCGGTCAACAATATTCCCAAATATTATCATTTTAAGATACCTCATAATTATCAATCAAACACTCGACAAAAAGAACACGTTTAATAACCTCACAGAGTACATGATCCATCTACAAAATGTCTAATGGAAAAGTAAATAGTAACTAAAATATAATGGTCCAATCATTCCACAAAAACTAAATTATACAAATACTATAGAAATTGGCCCAATCGGCATCATCTTCTTCATCACCACGCCCATTGCTGTAATGATCATCATTGTAGCCATGTCCATCATCACCAACCTCATCATAACCATAGCCATTTTCATCACCCTCATTGTAATACATGTCATCAACATCATCTTTATCCTCATTAATATCATGATCCTTCTCACGGCTAAGACTTCCTCTACTGTTACTTCCCATTGCCTAAGAATGATAAGACCAATTGTAAGAAAAATAAAAAAACAATGCATTGTAGATGAAACATGGCATATTATTCAAATAAATGTATAGTACACTAATGTTGAATCATCACTAACTATATTTAGAATTATCAAGTGAATTTAGAAGGAATTATATAGCCGGATCACCATAGAATAGTAATGCATCAATATTAAGGAGATCTTCTCAAAACTTAAGAGTGCACGATGCACATGAAACGCCTCACGCTTGCATACATTGTTATACACATCAAGATGATAGGAGCTAGGAAAATGAAGGGCAACTAATTAAGTGGTTTATAAGTTTTCAACTATCTCTATGCTCACAAGTATGTGTTAAACATAGGAGTATACACCCAAAAAATCATACAGAAATTAGACAGTAAGAAACAGATGCTATGGCCCACTCCCTCTATTTATTTTAAGATCTATGTACGTTACACAAATTCTTGAGTATATTCCAATACATGCCGTAGATTAAAAACTCCCAAACTCATTTCCATCATCACGATGAATTAACACCAAACTAGTAAATTGCAAGAGATATCATGGCACTCGGGCCCTAGTGACAAGCATTAAGCATAACAAGTTGCAACAAAGTCAAAAAGAACTAATAGTAGATACTAGGCACCATACACTAACAATCCGATGCCACTATATGAACGATCTCATCCAATCCCTACCATCCCCATAGCCTACAGCGGGGAATTACTCACTCATAGATGGGGGAAACATGGGTGGTCGATGGAGAAGCAATGGTGATGATGATGGCGATGATCTCCTCCAATTCCCCGTCCCGGCAGGGTGCCAGAACGGAATTTCTGGTTCTGAATCGCGGAATCTGGTGGTGGCGACGGAGTGGAACTCTTTCTGGAAAAACATCAAACCCCCCTGGATTTTTAGGTCAGTAGGCAACTTATAGGCGAAGAGGCAGGCCGAGGGGTGTCTGGGGCGGCCAGACCACCCTCTGGCGCGGCCAGGCCTATCCCGTGCGGCCAGGTGGTGTGGCCGGGCCCCAGCCCCTCTCCGTCTCGTATTCTGGCTCCTGGTGTCCCTCGGTGAAAAACTGACTTTGGCTTTTGTCCCGTCCAATTCCGGGGATATTAATTTTCTGACTTTCCTGGAACCAAAAACAACAGAAAATAGGCAGCTAGCACTGTGGCTCGTGTTAATAGGTTAGTCCAAGAAATCATATGAAAAGTACTCCAAAGTGTGGACAAAACATAAGAATGTAGATAAAACCAAGCATGGAACATCAGAAATTATGGATACGTTTGCAACATATCAATGCCAAAGGGATGAATCGGTGGTGCAGGCAGTGAGGGCGCACGACGATGTGGTGACAGGGTATAAATCGCCCGTGCTACTACACCTGAGAATCACGGCTCTTGTCCCGAGATCCTTCACAGAAAAACCCCAAGGGTCAAATTCAACTGAACAATGATTATCAGTGGTAAATTGACGAACGGAAATCAAGTTTTTTACAATGCGTGGAGTATCGAGAACATCGCGAAGAGTGAGAGTTCAAGAGGAATTTGGAGTAGAGAGAGAAACATGACGAGATTGAGTAACGAAAATAGAGGATCCATCACCAACGAGGACATGCGTGTGAGGTGGTCTAGAAGATAGAGAGCTGAGGTTACCAACGTCCGAAGCCATGTGAGCAGAAGCCCCGGTGTCCATGTGCCAGTCCGAGGGTGCCTGGAGGCTCATGGAGTTGAAGTAGCTGGCGAGAGCAGAGGGATCCCAGGTGGGGGCCGATGGAGCATCGAACAAGGGGTAGCCAGGGTAGTGGACCGTTTCAGGCGGCGCAGGAACCGCCATGTAGCCCTGAGGAGCAGGGCGGAAGGCCGCATTGGGGCGGGGGCCGAAGACGCCAGCGGGATTATACCCGTCCGGTGGGAAGGTCAGAGCAGCAGGGTGAGGACCCATCATGTGGTACATGTGGATCGCGCCTGTCCATGGATTCTGCGGGCTGGGAAAGGAGGGGGCCGCCACCACCATCGCCACCACCACCAGTCTTCTTCTTCTTCTTGCCCTTGTAGTTGCCAGATCTAGAGCCAGAGGGGGGCCCGTAACCAGCGTTGCTGGAGGGAGGGTACGGCGAGGGAGGAGTAGGCCCTCCTCACGGATTCCACCCAGGTGGAGGGGCAGAGTAGAAGGCCATGGGTGCCGACGAGGCAGAGCCGGTGTTGGAGGGCTTGAGCTCCTGCAGAAGGAGCATGTTCCTGAATTGGAGAAAGGGGAACATCGTCAGGAGAGGAACCATGGAAGCCACGCCCTTATACTTTTCGTCGAGGCCCTTGATGGTGTTCTAGACGAGGGCGTCGTCAGTGACCGGGGCACCGACATCCGCCAGAGCAGCGACGACTGTCTTCTGCTCGAGGAAGTAGGCAGTGATGGTCTTGTCCCCTTGCTCGATGTTGCGAAACTTCTGGCCGAGGTAGCCCGCACGTGCTTGCTGATTGTCGCAGAAGAGGGCGGTGATGCGCGAGAGGACGGCGTAGGCCGTCGTCGAGGCTTCCATTACCATGTCGACGATGTCGGGGCTAACGGAGCCATACAGCCAGCGCAGGATGGTGGAATCCATCCGCAACCAGTCAGCGTCGGCGATGAGGGGAGCGGCCGAGGTGAGATGGTCGGCGAGGGCGTACTGCGTGACGGCGACCTGGAGGAAGTTGCGCCACTTGGTGAAGTTGGAGGTCTTGACATCGAGGACGACGGGAATCAAGGACTTGACGCTCTGGATGGCAGTAGCTTGCGCCCAGAGATCAGCGTAGGGGTTGTCGCTGGCGGTGGCCATGGGAGGAGTGGGAGGGGAGGCAGCGCGGCGCTAGAGGAAGTTATCCCTAGTGCGGCGGTGGTAGAAGAGGGTTGCGGAAGCGGTGGAGAATTTTCTAGTTGATACCATGATAGAATTGGTTTGGGTAGACCACAATCAGTGGCTCCCAAAATATCTCATATATATAACCGAAAATACAAGATATACACGGAATACAATCCATATTCTAATCATAATGGCCTGTTTATAGCAAAGATACAGGAACAATAATGGAGAGGATATGCCTGAATAATGCTATGATTCGGTTGCCTAACATTTCCGTTGAACAAGAAAAAAACTAGCCACCTAAATTCTCTCTGGTCTCATGTCCACCAACAGAACCGAAAGAACCTATGGGTCCCTATCATTTCAAGATAAACTTTTGTTCGATAATAGGACTTTAACTTGCCCGATTGACACAAGGTCCGACGATAGTCCTCCACCATACTTTGGATGTCCTCTATCAATTTGGAGAGTTATCACCAGAATTGAAGAATCTCAAGATCCATGACAGTAACCGTTGGTCTTCCAAAGGGAGTGTTAGGTTTGTATACCCAATCCCTTCCTTGATGCGCTTCCTATCAAATGACTGGCAGTTGCATTGACGAGTGACTGGCAGTTGCTTTGATCGAGTGTCCTTGGATGGAAACATTTCCCCCCTTTCAATTTCAACAAGAATACTTTTTTTTGACAAAAACAGTAGGGAAGGCCCCTACTATGTCATTTTATAAATTTTTATAATGTACAGAGGAGTGAGCCAAGCTCAACCGTTTTACAATCATAGTGTGTCAAGCCATTGCTGCATACCTTCTTTGAGACTAGGTTTAGCTCTATGCATAGTCAAGGAGAAGGTAGCTTTGAAAAAAGAGATACATCTAATGATGAAGGGATTAAGATCTTTGAAAATAAAGCTATTTCTTTGGTCCCATATACTCTAGAATCCAGTGATGATAATTTCCATAAGAAAACTGGCACTAAATCTACAACTTGCATCGTTGATCATTTGATGAATATCCATATCAGTGTTCCATTCAAGCCCCAGGGCCCACCAGAATCCCTGGCTGAAGCTGCATTCAAAAAATAAATGTTATAGAGTTTCCTGAGGACATGTGTCACATAGTACACAGTCATTGTATTCCACGAAGAAATTCTTTCTTGTCATTAATTCTTTGATATTTAATCTCATATTCAGAAGGAGCCAAGCAAAAAAATTGTGCCTTGGGAGACAACATGATTTCCAGATATCAAGAATAGGCTTGGGTGTTGGTTGGATCCCAATCAGTGCTCTGTATACATTCCTGGTTTTAAAGGTCTCACCCCATGAAAAGTACCATGGGTCATGGTCATCAGTGTGATTAATGGTTCTTATATTCTCCAACATTTCTATTAACTCCTCATGAGCAATAATGGATAAGGGGAGTTGGAAGAGGTCATAGAAATCATTTTCTGCTGCTGAGATAGCCTTGTCCATGGTTAAGGTATCATTGTTGCAGAAAGAAAATAGATGTGGGTATTTATCTTCAAAATATTCATCCTTCCATAAATCTTTCCATAGAAGCATAGATTTTCCATTACCAACTTTACAGTGAGTCATGTCTCTATATATATATCAACATAGTTCATACAGTCTCTCCACCAGAAGGATCCAATATGGTTCAGAGAATGGGGGCAGAATCTCCATGATAGTAGGCTTTCCATATAAGATCAACAAGAATACTTGCTATGATAAAGCTGATGGTGTGATGAGAGACAACTGCCATTTTGCATGTAACTCACTTCAGCTTGCCCACATGACTCCAAAATCATTGCAGATTTGTTGGTTAACTAATATCTCGACTAGCTAGAGGAGATTGTTAGTCTCTATAGAGTTATTTGCCATGTAACTTGAGAAAGGGAAACCTGCTTCAGATGCTTCCGTGAAGAGTAGCTGAAGTCTGTCTAAGCACCTCAACAACAATATTTAAAAGAAATATTATTTAGTGGTCATGCAATGGTAAGCCACTAAGCCTTATTCAATGTCCTTATTTTCTTTGTCATGTTATTGCTTGAAAACTAGGTGGATTACTCGAAGTAGCACATAGACCCATCTTCTTTAGTGACATACTACTGCAATATTTTTTATACTTGGAATAAATTTACAATTTTTTAGCTGGTCCTTTAGTCTTATATGGGCATGCCATAGGAAGCAAATTGCTAATGACAATTTGTTGGAATGGTACAAAGCAACTAGCTAGGGAAAATAAATCTGGTAGAAGATCAATGTACTTAGAAAATATTGTTTTAAGTATTTTGATTTCTTAGGAAAAAAATTCTGTTGTATGAGCCTCATTATGTGAAACAAGCCTCGATGAGTGATCATATAGCCAATTCAATATACCTTTGCATTCTAAAGAAATATATTAATGTCACCTAGCATTTAACAAATCCGAGATTCTGTTTTTACCGATGATGATGTTCAAGAAATCATTGACAATGAAGTACATGAAGCTTCTTTAACAGAAGTACATGAAGCTTGGAATGAAGCTGACACATTCTACGCCGAACAGATAGTCAAGTAAATATGTGATTTTTGTCTCTGTACTCAATATTTTTATCTGCTAGGCGTAACATGTTAATGGAGAGGTTAGACAATTTAAGTATTTAACATTGAAGTGTCAGTAACTGATACAAGGTTTACTTATGGCTGGTAGGTTAGTACTGTCAGACATACTAGCGGAACTTCTCATATATGTGATCAATACAAAGTATCAGCAGCACAAGCAGGTATGGTTGATCATAGGTGCAAAAGTAAACATCAATTTAGTTTTTCATTTCCTACGTTCGTCATGCGGTGCTAATTAAATATGTATTTCTTTGTCTCGAATTATTAGGTAAATATGTTCTTGTTTTTTTAACACAGTCCCAGGTTAACTTGAAACCCTTTTTGTTAGAATCAAGTCTGCCTATACACTACTTTGCCCTTCTTTAATGCTATTTGTTTAGATCCAAAGTTCAGTTGTTTGATATTTTAAGAAGAAAAATTAGATATATGCCATTGCAATTTTGGCGGTTTAGAGAAACACGTATAGTATGTCAATATTACCTACAGTGAAAAATATTAGAAAAAACATATCATAATTAAGAACATAGCTATTCTCTTTGTTCCAGGGCTTGAGGTAAACATCAAATTAGTCCTTTCCACATTTACTGTCACCTATATAAACCTCAACGTTGCAATATTGTGTTGTGCTTGCATGGAACTGTGATATACTTTTGTCCTTGACCGCTGAGCAAGATTTATCCAGATCTTACATAAGAGTCTTGGTGTGTCATGATTTTTCATAAACTTTAGAGTTGGATTTAACATGTACCCTTTTGAGTTAAGCTTCAGGTCTTTAGATTCCTTAATCTCCACATTAGTTTATTTTCCTGTTGTGTAAAGACAAGGTCTAGCATAGTAGATTTTCATGGATGCCTTGGTTTTCCCTTCCTAACGGTAGCTGCATAGCTCAATAGTCAACGCCATCAATTTTTTCGCCAGCGCAAGATAATATTGTAATGGTACATATGACATGTTACTTTAATACTAGCATATTTAGAGAGTTTCATGTGAATTTCACTGATTTGGGCTAATTACAAATGAGCGACACTATGACAAATACATATTGAATAATGAGTATTACCAGGACAATAGTAGTGTTACCAATTTTTGTAGTAGATCACAAAAATTACTTATAGTTTTTAAATTATGAAAATCAACAAGTATCTCCTGGCAGGTTATGTAAACATATTTGAGTACAAGAAGTTGTGAAACCATCTATTGACATGTCCAGAAGTGAGGCATGAAAGAGATAATTCCAATGGTCAATTAACTAAAATTGAAATCTGGTTCTCCTATAGTGACAACTCACGGCGAAAAAATCGGCAGGGTTCAAGGTTTTGACTGCGGTTCATAGAGAAGTGAGAGTTCTCAGGTCATTTTCTAGCTATTGGATCGACAGAAGTTATTACTCATTTTAATCAGAAAGTGGATTTTCATTATTTCATATTTTCTTGACGGGTATAGCTTTTTCTCGCCCAGTCACTTTGAACAACCGATGGCAATTCTCAAATTGCTTTTGATTGTATGCACAGCATCACGTTGCCTAGGTCACTTTTGTTTGCTAGAAAAATCTATTGTGTCTCTGTAAATTTGGTTCTAACAAGATAAGTCGACTTCTTTCACTAGTGGAGAACGGGCATTTAGTCTCGGCCCGTAAGGGGCTTTAGTCTCAGTTCTGGAACCAGGACTGGAGAGACAGGACTAAAGGCCCACCCACTAGTCCCAGACCGGTTACTATCCGGGACCAATGGACGTCTACACGTGGCCGCCTCTGTGCGCGAGGGATGCCCCCCATTAGTCCCAGTTCCTATTACGAACCAGGACAAATAGTTCTCTGCCGCGGCAGCATTTTAGGCACTTTCTCTGCCGCGGCAGAGAATTCATGTTGTATCCTTTTATTTATTTATTTTTTTGTTTCAAAATAATTTTCGAATAGCGTACACGTTCGTGCATATATAAGATAATTTGTCTTAAGATCGAGCATACAAATATATACATGATAGTTACATGAAGATCACAATTACACCGGGACTAGAGCCGTCTTTTCGATTAGACGGTCGAGATCACTAGTAGTGCCTATTCACACTAATTTCTTCGGCGTCATCTATCATCTCGTTCACCAAGTAAAAAATGCGTGGACATATAACGTAATACTTACTGAGACCGGTTTAAACGTCAGCTTCTTACTAAAGTCACCCGTAACCGCACTCTTGAACCAGTTCCAAACCCTGCTCGGTAAAGAAAATAAATGAGTTATTTATTACGTGATATCTCAGGAAATCAACGAAAGAGATCGATGTAGTGCAAAAATTACCTCTGGAGCATGTCCTGCATGTCCCTAAACTATTCCAGGGGTCTCTTTAATGGATCCATGACTTCAACTTTTTCCTTATCAAGTTGAATGTTTAGCATGATTTAGTGGAATCTGCACACGTTTATATATACATCAGTAACTCATGAATTACACTTAACATCGAGTAAGCAAAAGTGAATGTGTATAATAGAGTAAGACCCTCACTTGAAATTGTAAGGAAACAGTATGTGGTCACAGAAATTTTGCTCCGTTAGGAACCTTAGAAGGTTTTCCTCTATCTCCTCGGGGTTATCCGTTAGCGTATTTACATGTATTTTATCTGGGTCAATGAACCCAACACTAAAGAGTGGCCTTCTTTTACATTTCTGGATCTTCATTCTGCATAATAATAGAGTACAAAAGGATATAATAAGGATAATTACATGCAATGAACTAAACAACTAAATAACTTATATGTAGACAATGAATTCAATGACTTACAGACAATAGCAACTCATGATAGATTTGTCGAGAGCGTCAAAATTGTATAACTCGAAGAGTTCTGGAAACTCAACATGGACCTCGTCGGCTCGGAAGTAGTAATCATGTGGGACTTTCACCACGATCATTATTATCTCCTCCTTTACGGCATTCAAGTACAATTTATGTAAACTCCGAATTTGTGTTGGCAGTTGTTGCAACCTCTCTATGCTGACCAAAGGCATCCCTCAGACATATTGAGGGACTACATCTGCCTTGGGTAACTTGTCATCTTGGAAACCTAGCAATTCCTCAACAGTCACATTCATAGAGGCCGCAAGCTTTGCAGATTCTTCCATATCCTGCTGGGAATGTCATAGGATACCACCTTGAGGGGTGGGATCGATTTTTTGGCCTGTTTCTCGAGCTGGGGGGCATCCATTCTTTTCCCGGTTGCACTTTGACTTGATGATTTGCTCCCGCTTGCACTTCTACTTGATTTTCTCTTCGTCACATCCTTTTGAAGTGTGCGTAGAATGTCATATGGCTTATGGTGCAAGTCATATTGTGATTTTGTGTTCAGAAAACCAAGTGCATACGTTTTTTGCTTCTCGGTGTATACTAGGGCGGGCTCGGGTTTCTTCTTTTAAAGCTGCGCAACAGATTCGGCCTTTGCGATCGCTGTGTTTTCCTCTTCAGTACGATCGTAAGGTATGATGGGAAGATTCTTATGAGGTAATCTTGGGAGGGGCGACATTTGTTGTTTTGGGCTGTTGTGTCGTTTAGTACTCATCGATGGAGCACACTTACGCTTATTGTCCTTAGCGGGCAGTGAAGACGGCTGACCTTGCGGCGGAGATCGAGATGGACTCGCGTTGTGGTGGTCGTAGTCATGGGGTGGGCTTCTTGGAGGTGATGGAGGTGAAGGTGACATGCGACGACTCAGAGGCGGTGTAGGCCTTGGCACTGAGAATGGAAGCTTGACGTTGTTCTTGTCCCATAGAATGATACCACCCAATACTTCTCCGAGTGTCCTCTCACCTTTAGGTCTAGGGATGTCAAGCTCCATTGGGTCCTACCCCGTTGCGATTTCATCCACCCCGAGTTTAGCATAGCCAGCTGGAATCTCATGGCCATGCCAGCATGCGTCAGGTGGACAAGGTAAAGCACATCTGACCGCCACCTTGATGGATAGGTTCTTTACCTTCTGATGGAGCTCACAAGATGTATACTCCTTGATTCCTTCCACGGGGTAGCCGAGACTGCCATCTACCATCCGTGCATCATCAGATGGGACCTCCAATTCAGCCACCCTTCTTCTCCGCTGAGATGGGATGGCGGTAATATCGAGTGCAGGATCTTGCAGGCACGCTACTCCTCGAAGTTCATCAATCTATTGCTGATGCTTTTCAAGTATTCCTAGAAACTCGTTGAACCTATCTCCCTCCTCCTCCTGTCGTCGCCTCTTTGCTCTCTCTCTCTCGGCTCCTATAAGTATCACTGTCTTTGGGAAACCCCATCTCCCACGTATAACTAGGGCCAAGGCCTCGTACTCGTCCTCCATGTTCGTCATTCCCGAGGACCTTTGTCATCAAGTCTTTCTCTCTACCGGGATAGAACTTTGTTGTCCCCTCTTTAATTTTCTTCACCACTCTCTGCCATATCTCCCGGGGTATCCTAATCCCGTCACTGCAAATAAGGTCCCCTGTATTATCATCATACTGACTCCCATGCCCAAGGAACCAATTTCTTGCCCTCAAATCCCATTCTTCGTGTGTTGGTTCTCGGGTGATCCCTTTAGCAAGAATCTCATTCTCTTTAGCATCCCACTTTGTCATGGCAGTCGCGTAGCCCCTGGCCCTAGGTGATAGTGATATTTCTTCTTCGCGGCATTTATCTTGTTTTTTCTGACTTTTCCTTAGCAGGTTCTGACTCCTTGTACTTCACAAATGCATCCCAGTTATCCTGCTGCTTCGTTAGATAGCCTTCGAATTTAGGAGGAGTCTTCTTCTTTGGATACTTTTTCCATAATGATTTCTTCCAGTTCTTGAATAGTTCGGCCATCTTCATCAGAGACCACTGCTTGACTTTCTTCCTCAATGAAGCTGTGCCGGCATCATCCTCATATTCTGGCAGGATGAAATGTGTCATGAGGTCAATCCAAAGACCCTCTTTGTACCTGTCGTCGACATACTCACCCTCTTCCGCCGCTTTGGTCTTATTCCACTCTCGAACGGTGATTGGGATGCGATCTCTAACCATAACTCCCCATTGTTGTACAAATATACTTTTAGCCTTTTCGGGTTCCAACGATTCACTCCGTGGTGATACCACCGTAATTGTATAATGCGTAGATGCATCCAACTTTTTGGCCGAACCTTGTTTGGAATATTGTTTGCTCAATGTGGAGGCCTAAGAGAAGAAACATTCATCAATTTATATATATACAACTCAATTAATGCATCTACTGATCACCAGACTTCATATATATACCTCACGGGACTTCGTTAAGCGTCCACCGGAGCCATCGACTTCTCCATCATCAGAGTCGTCGGCTTCTCCATCATTGGAGCCGTCGGCTTCTCCCTGATCATTTCTGTCGACCTCCTCATCCTCACCGGAGGGGTTCAGGTACATCGACGATGAACATGGGGGCGCCGTTGATCATATTCTCGAGAATTTCTTCTTGTTCAAGGTCTCTGTGGATTGGACTAGGTGGATCCATAGTTTCTGCAAAATGCAAGATGCACACAATATTATTTCAAAATGCTCACAATATTTGAACCTAGAAAAAACATACGAGATCCACATTTCTATACAATATTTCTATTCAATATTTCAATTGCAGCACAATATTTCTATACAAATATTTCCTAAATACAAAAAAATTCCTATATACAAATATTTCTTATATACAAATATTTCCTAAATACAAAAAAATTCCTATCTACAAATATTTCCTATATATAAAAATCTATTTCATATACATAAATATATTTCCTATATACAAAAAATTTCCAATATACAAATATTTCCTATATACAAAAATATATTTCCTATATACAAAAAATTTCCTATATACAAAAATTTCCTATATACAAAAATTTCCTATATACAAAAGTATATTTCCTATACAAAAATATATTTCCTATATACAAAAAATTGCCTATATACAAAAATATATTTCCTATATACAAATATTTCCTAAAAAAATTCCTATATATAAAAAATTAGTAAAAATACCGGTGATGGCGGTGGCGGATGGCGAGGGGAGGGGTGCGGCCGGGGCGTTGGCGGTGGCAGAGCTCGTGGCGATGGCGGCCGTGGTGACGGAGCTCGTGGCGGTGGCGGCCAGCGAGGGGAGGGGAGCAGGGAGGCGCGGTCGGGGAGGGTGGCGGAGGCACTCGACGTAGGGGCCAGAGGTAGCGACCGGCGATTTGGCAGCTTGGCGGCGCTGGTGCGTTCTCCTCGCGATGTGCTAGCTCCAAGCCCCGGTCGATGGATCCGACCGGGGAAGAAGCGACGCTATGAATACCCCCCCCTCTTTAGTCCCGGTGCGTGGCACCAACCGGGACTAAAAGGGGGTCTTTAGTCCCGGTTGGAGCAACACACCAGGACTAAGGGGGCTATCTTTTCAGCTACAGAGCCTTTACTCCCGGCTGGTGTTTTGGGTCGGGACTAAAGACCCAAATTTGCGTGCGCTGGGCCAAAGTTAGCGCCTGTTTTTTCAAAAAAAATTAATTTGCATACTATCATATTTTTTAAACATTTGAATTATATAATTTTTGCATACTTATGAATTTGAGAAAAATTTCAACATAAAAAGTTCTTGCATTTGAATAAGTAATCCAAATTTATTTTCTGTTTTATAAAATAATTATTCTAACTAGTCAAACTATTAACCATTTTGCCATTTTCAATTTAAAAATGCATTAACTATTATATTTTTCATATTGTTTAATCTCACTAAACTTCCCACCGCTTCCCGCCATGTTTTCCCGCCCTTTCCCTCTAACCCGGGGCTTTTAGTTATGGTTGGAGCCACTAACCGGGACCAAAGATATTTCCCGCCATTTCCCTCCGCTTCCCGCCATATTTTCCCGCATTTCCCTCTATATCTAGGCCGGCCACCATGGCCATCCATACATCCGCATCTTCCCCTCTCACAACAATGGACACCGCATATTTGGCCATTCTGACCCTCGAGGAGACCGAGGCGTTGTGGGACTCCAGCTACCCATGCCCACCAGGCTACTGGCTGCCCACTGATTGGATGCTGAGTGCTGGAGGAGTTCTTGTCCCTCATGTGCCTCAAGGTTCCGCCTGCCAGGCGGCCATCACGAACCACTTCTACCTCGAGCTCACGCCGGAGCAGTGGATGGATCCCCATTGCGATCCCGACAACTATGACACCTGGAATGCCTTCTTTGCTAAATGGCGGGAAAGAGAGCTTGCCAGGTACGAGGGTGACGGCCCACCCCAGTGAACCACAACGAAGCCGGTCGTCTACTATGGTTGGCAAACCGGACTATTGTCGGTGTGATGCACTACATCGCCCAGGGAGATCATCCTTGCTTGTGATGCCCGCACTTTGACCCTCCACAGAGCCACAAGAAGGGTGGCAGTGGTGAAGGCCGTGGGTGTAGCAGCGTCGTCATCCAGGAGCCCCCTCCCTCGCGCCTCGTGAATCCGAGGCTAGAGTGGAAGGTTCCCTCAAAATATGCCCTGGCTAGGCTTAGGATCCAGCCGCGTGTGCCTAGCGACAACGATGACGAAGACGAAGATGGCCCTAAAGATGTGTACTTGATACGTTGCTAACGTATCCATAATTTTTCATGTTCCATGCTTGGTTTTTATCTACTTTCTTATGTTTTGTCCACACTTTGGAGTACTTTTTATACACTTTCTTGGACTAACCTATTAACAAGATGCCACAGTGCCAGTTGCCTGTTTTCTGCTATTTTTGGTTCCAGGAAAGTCAGAAAATGAATATTCTAGAAATTGGACGGGACAAAAGCCAAAGTCAGTTTTTCACCGAGGGGGACACGGAGCTAGAATACGAGATGGAGAGGGGACAGTGGTGGCCACACCACCTGGCCGTGCGGCTAGGCCTGGCCCATGCCAGGGGCTGGTGCGGCCACCTAGGGCACCCCCTCGGCCTCCCCTTTTGCCTATAAGATGCCTCCGATACAAAAACCCTAAGTATCCGATCAAAATTCCACGAAAGAGTCTGTAGCCGCCGTCATCTCCATCTCTAGATCGGGAGGGATCTGAAGCTCTTGCCGGCACCCTGTTGGAGGGGAGAATTCACCCTAGAGGCCTTCTTCATCACCATGCAAGCCTCCGTTGTGATGCGTGAGTAGTGCATCCTTGGACTACGGGTCCATGTAGTAGCTAGATGGTTGGTTCTTCTCCTTTGTGCTATCATGTTTAGATCTTGTGAGCTCCGCTCATGATCAAGATTATCTATTTGTAATCCTACATGTTGTGTTTGCTAGGATCCGATGGATATTGACATGCTATTTCAGATTGATTATTGATTCTATCATGTGTTTGTTATTTGTGATCTTGCATGCTTTTCGTTGTTAGTAGCTATCTTGGCCAAGTAGATGCTAGCAACTCCAAGAGTTAGTATTTATGCTCGATAGTGGGTTCATGCCTCTAGTAATTTGGGGTAGTGACAAAAATCTCTAAGGTACTAGATGTGTGATACGTTGCTAACGTATCCATAATTTTTGATGTTCCATGCTTGGTTTTATCTACTTTCTTATGTTTTGTACACACTTTGGAGTACTTTTCATATGATTTTTTGGACTAACCTATTAACAAGAGCCACAGTGCTAGCTGCCTGTTTTCTGCTGTTTTTGGTTCTAGGAAAGTCAGAAAATAAATATTCTCGGAATTGGATGGGACAAAAGACAAAGTTAGTTTTTCACCGAGGGACACTTGGAGCCAGAATACGACACGGAGAGGGGCTGGGGCCCGGCCACACCACCTGGCCGCGCGGCTAGGCCTAGCTCGTGCCAGAGGGTGGTCTGGTCGCCCTAGGCAACCCCTCAGTCTCTCCTTCCGCCTATAAGTTGCCTCCGATACAGAAACCCTAAGTACCCAATAAAAAATCCACGAAAGAGTCTGTAGTCGCCGTCATCTCCATCCCTAGATCGGGTGGGATCTGAAGTTCTTCCCGGCACCCTGCCGGAGAGGGGAATTCACCCTGGAGGCCTTCTTCATCATCATGCAAGCCTCCGGTGTGATGCGTGAGTAGTTCATCTCTGGACTACGGGGCCATGTAGTAGCTAGATGGCTGGTTATCCTCCTTTGTGCTATCATGTTTAGATCTTGTGAGCTCCGTTCATGATCAAGATCATCTATTTGTAATTCTGCATGTTGTGTTTGCGGGGATCCGATGGATATTGAGATGCTATTTCAGATTAATTATTGATTCTATCATATCTTTGTTATTTGTGATCTTGCATGCTTTCCGTTGTTAGTATCTATCTTGGCCAAGTAGATGCTAGCAACTCCAAGAGTTAGTATTTATGCTCGATAGTGGGTTCATGCCTCCGGTAATCTGGGGAAGTGACAGAAATCTCTAAGGTACTAGATGTGCTGTTGCTACTAGGGAGAAAACAACAATCCTTTGTTCATAGAACAATCGTATTGTTTACTTTACACGCAATTCGTAATGTCCGTTGCTTGCAACTTAATACTGGAGGGGGATCGGATGATAACCTGAAGGTGGATTATTAGTCATAGATGCAGTTGGATTACGGTCTATGTATAATGTTGTAATGCCCAATCGAATCTCAAAGGAGTCAAGATGAATAGTATATGCTTGTATGCTTTCTCGATGTTTGTCGATTTCCCCGCTGTAATTTGTTCACCCAACATGTCATCTATCTTAAGGAGAGCCACCTCTAGTGAACTATGGACCCCGGTCCTTTCTTTTACTATCAATCTACAATCAAGCTTATCTTGCTTTGTGTTTACTTTCTGCAAACTATTACTTTCTTCCACTCGATACGTTTAATCTTTTGTTTTCAGCAAAACCGGTGAGATTGACAACCTCATCGCAAGTTGGGGACAGAGTTCTGTGGTTGTGTTGTGCAGGTCTCCACGTTGCTGCTGGCACTGGTAGTGCGCCCTGCCAAAGTTCAGCTAGCTACACCTTTGGGTGTTTCCTTGCTCCTACTGGATTGATAACCTTGGTTTCATAACTGAGGGAAACTTACTGCTGTGCTCATCAGCCTTCCTCTTGGGGTTCCCCAACAAGCTCGTTAGTACACGAGTCAGCAAGTACTTTTCTGGCGCCGTTGCCGGGGAGTCAAGGACATCTTCACAAGGGGAGTCCCTCATAACCAATCTCTTTACTTTGTTATTTTTGTTTTGCTTAGTTTACTTTTTCTTTGTTTGCTTGTTTCTTTATCAAAAACACAAAAAAATTAGTTTTACAAGTTTGCTTTCTTTATTAAAAACACAAAAAAATTAGTTCCTATCTTAAGTTGCCATTATGTCTAGCATTTCTCCAATCACTATGTCACCTGAGAAAATGATTTTCACTTTTAAACAAGGAATCGAAAAGAGTTTCAACGAAGCTTGGTCTAGAATCTCTGATCTACATGAAAACACTGAACCTAAAATGACTCAAAGCTTGTTCCTTAGCAGTTTTTACCTTGGAATTGCTCTTTGCTATAGATATGCTTTAGATGCTGTTGTGGGAGGAGATTTCCTCCAATGCAATGAGGATGATGCTGTTGATGCCATAAAGAAATTAGTCTTTACTTACAACTTTCCTAGCAAATCTGATTCTTCTTTCATAAACATATTTGCTAGATTGAATACTCTTGAGACCAGCACTGCTATTTTGAAAGATTGCTATAATACGCTCAGAGAGCATCATAACTATGTTCCAATAAATTCTGAACCCTCAGAATGGCTTCCCACAGTAAAGATTGCTATAAACAATGAAACTTTCCATGCTCGCTGTGATATCATGTCTGAATTTTGTCTTATGCCCAAAGATATTTATGAATCTTTGAACCTTTGGGGGCTTTCTGAAGGAGGAGAAGAAAATTTTCTTGCTAATAATGCCACAATATTACCCATTGGAATAGCTGAAGGTGTGTTTACAAAGATCCTAGGGAAGATGGTTTCTACTAATTATCTTGTTATTGAATGTGTAGGAAAAGGACAAATCACACTTGGAAGATCCCTATTGAAACTCCTTGGAGAAATAATAGATGTGGAAAAGGGCACCATGCACTTTGTTTCTCCACCGAGCATTCATAAGTTCCCCAATGTTAAGAATAAAAGTAAGAGGGGTAAGGGCAAGAAATTTGGTTTTAATGCTTCTTCATTTGAGAACACTTGATCCTTTTTCTTGCTTCTTATGCCTAACTTAAAGGCGTTAAAGAAAAGTACTTATTGGGAGATAACCCAAAAGTTTTAGATGATTCTTGGAAGTTATTACGTTTTGTGCCAAGAGTAACCTCTAATGAGAGAGAAGTAATGATTGGGAAAGTTGTTGTCCCGAAACAGATTTCTGTGCTTCACCGTAAAAATTCGTGTAAAATTTCTGTACGTCCTTTTGAGGCGTGAATTTTTGTGCTTCTGTCCCAGGTTGTTATATAACTTTCGTTAGTTCAACACTTTTCGATTTGAGCAACAGAAGGTCTTAGAAAACATTCGTCTTTACCTGCTGGTCTGTTTTGACAGATTTCTGACTTTATTTGCATTTGCTTCTTGTTGGTTCCTTTTTGAGTTCTTTTGGGGAATTGAGCTTTTCGAGGGAAGTGCTACAGTAGCTTGTGTTTTAATGGAAGTTTTATTGGTGTTAGAACTGAACCTAAAGACCTATTATCTTGATTGCACTAATGTTGCTAATAAAGATTGTGTGAAGTTTTGTATGAAGGAAAAATTTCAGGTGTATGGAGGAATGAGTAATGAGATGAAGAAGGGACTAAAGCTCAAGCTTGGGGATGCCACTCGTGTCACCCCAAGAAATATCCAATAAGTACAAGCGTCAGAGCTTGGGGATGCCCAAGGCATCCCTTTCTTCATCAATAAAAATCCCAGGTTTCTTCCAAACACTTCATTTTTATTATTTCATGCACAGTTGTGTTGTTCTTAGAGCGTCTTATTTTTTGTTTTCGTTTTGGTTTTTCATTTTCTTTGTTTACTTAGTTTTCTGAATAAATTGGTTGGACCCCCTCTTTCATACATTGGTTTTCAAATAGTTTGGTTTGGTTTGGAAAAATAGTAGGAAAGTTCGTGCTTAAATGGTAAAGAGAGCTTGTTTTTTACTATGGCCTATGCTTTGTCATGCCATGCTCGATATTTTTTTGGCTTTATGCTTAGTATTCTTTGTTGTAGCATGACTTGTTATAAACAACTGAGATTGCTTAATGTGCCTTTGAAGAATCATGCGTTGTTTTAGCATATTAAAGCATAGTATTGTGGTATTCTCCTTTGATGCTTTATTTGGGTTGACTTGGCGCATGCTCACACCATGTTATGACTATCCCAAGTCACCATAGCCTTTATGATCCTTTATTTTTCAACTTGTAGTATGACTCTATGCTTTGATTAATTATGTTTTGTCGCTCTACATGATTATGGCCATTATTGCTCTCTTAGTTTGTCGCTCCCAGTCCTTTGCTAACCTACATAACTAAGTATGAGTTCCACTCATGCATCCAACTCCTAAACCAAGTTATTCCAAAGAGTCCACCATACCTACCTATTATCATATTCTATTCCAAGTATATTCATGTTTTTGTCTACCTTCCGAATTAAACTTGTTATGAGAAAACTATTGATTAAAGCTCTGACGATCTTGATGGCACACTTTACTTTTATTGCCCTTAATAAACTTGAACCATTGTGTCCATATTTGTTGCGTATATGCTTGCGCTTTATAAATTGAAGTTAGCAGAACCATGTATCATGGGGAACGCTTTCAACATTGCACCTATACTTTGTACCCCGTTGATATCATGTTCTTTTGCTTATGGATCCCGGTGGTGTGTAATAAAAGGGGAACTTGTAAGATCATAGAGTTTGTATTTGTGTTAGGGAAACGCTTGGGCCACTAGTCTAAGCCATGCCTAATCATGGTGGAAACTTGCAGCATAACCATAATGAGCACTCTATGAAGCATCCTCAATAAAAACCTATGCAAATAGCAAATAAAAAGATCGCTGAGATGCTCATTGTCTGCTTGCCTTGTCATTTTGATTATGGGATAGCTCATGTATCATGTGCAAGGGGTACCCCGTTGGCGGTTCTCTATGATACATATGTACTTACAATGACAAGAGCTTACTTGTGACTAAATTTGATTAGCATGAGGTTCAGACTTCGTAAGTAAGGGGCATGAGATTTCGGCTTATAACTTGTCAAGCATATCCTCTTAGTTGTGTCACGTTAACCTTAATCACCTTCAAGATGCTTATGATAGGGGGAATGAGAGCTGAAAGCTAATAAGTACCATAATTTTTGGAAGCTCTTTATGAAACTTGAATCCCTACTTCCTTCTATGAAGGCCTTTCTTTTACTTTTATGTTGAGTCTCCACCTTCTATCTTTATGCACCTACTTTGAGAGCATAGTGGCCATTCTTAGTTCTATGTGCATTGTCCCAAGACTTGTTGATTGATGCATACTTTGATATTGCTTGTTTTAAACTATTTGTATCTAGTCACTCTTATGAACTTTGAAGGTGTCCTATGCATTTATGTTTGCTACTCTATGAGGGACAAGTTGAATATAACTATGCTATGTTTTCTTTATGTGAAACAAACAAACTTCTTGCAAAGCATTGTTATCATGAATCTTTTGTTTGTGCCTTTTCATGTTGCAACATAGTTACTTTGTCCTATTGCTAGAACTTTGTCTTTCATGTTATGATTGAAGTACTATGATCCCAGCTTCGAATGTTTTACAAATACTTTGATCAAGTTTATGATGGTGCATGTCACCACAAAAATTATTCTTTCTTTTTATCACTTACCTACTCGAGGACGAGCAGGAGTTAAGCTTGGGGATGTTGATACGTTGCTAACATATCCATAGTTTTGATGTTCCATGCTTGGTTTTATCTACTTTCTTATGTTTTGTCCACACTTTGGAGTACTTTTCATATGATTTCTTGGACTAACCTATTAACAAGAGCCACAGTGTCAGCTGCCTGTTTTCTGTTGTTTTTGGTTCTAGGAAAATCAGAAAATGAATATTCTCGGAATTGGATGGGACAAAAGCCAAAGTCAGTTTTTCACCAAGGGACACATGGAGCCAGAATACGAGACGGAGAGGGCTAGGGCCCGGCCACGCCACCTGGCCACGCGGCTAGGCCTGGCCCGTGCCAGGGGGTGGTCTGGCTGCCCAGGCACCCCCTCGGCCTCTCCTGCCACCTATAAGTTGCCTCCGATACAGAAACCCTAAGTAGCCGATCAAAAATCCACGAAAGAGTCTGTAGCCGCCGTCAACTCCAGCCCTAGATCGAGAGGGATCTGAAGCTCTTCCCGGCACCCTGCCGCAGAGGGGAATTCACCCTGGAGGCCTTCTTCATCATCATGCAAGCCTCCGGTGTGATGCATGAGTAGTTCATCTCTGGACTAGGGGTCCATGTAGTAGCTAGATGGCTGGTTCTTCTCCTTTGTGCTATCATGTTTAGATCTTGTGAGCTCCGTTCATGATCAAGATCATCTATTTGTAATTCTGCATGTTGTGTTTGCGGGGATCCGATGGATATTGAGATGCTATTTCAGATTGATTATTGATTCTATCATGTCTTTGTTATTTGTGATCTTGCATGCTTTCCGTTGTTAGTATCTATCTTGGCCAAGTAGATGCTAGCAACTCCAAGAGTTAGTATTTATGCTCGATAGTGGGTTCATACCTCTGGTAATCTGGGGAAGTGATAGAAATCTCTAAGGTACTAGATGTGCTGTTGCTACTAGGGAGAAAACAATAATCCTTTGTTCATCGAACAATCGTATTGTTTACTTTACACGCAATTCGTAATGCAATTATTGTTGCTTGCAACTTAATACTGGAGGGGGTTCTGATGATAACCTGAAGGTGGATTATTAGTCGTAGATGCGGTTGGATTACGGTCTATGTATAATGTTGTAATTCCCAATCGAATCTCAAAGGAGTCAAGATGAGTAGTATATGCTTGTATGCTTTCTCGATGTTTGTCAATTGTCCCACTGTAATTTGTTCACCCAGCATGTCATCTATCTTAACGAGAGCCACCTCTAGTGAACTATGGACCCCGGTCCTTTCTTTTACCATCAATCTACAATCAACTGTTTACTGCTTTGTGTTTACTTTCTGCAAACTATTACTTTCTTCCACTCGATACTTTTAATGCTTTGTTTTCAGCAAAACCGGGGAGATTGACAACCTCATCGGAAGTTGGGGACAGAGTTCTGTGGTTGTGTTGTGCAGGTCTCCACGTTGGTACTGCCACCAGTAGTGCGCCCTGCCAAAGTTCAGCTAGCTACACCTTTGGGGTGTTTCCTTGCTCCTACTGGATCGATAACCTTGGTTTCATAACTAAGGGAAACTTACTGCTGTGCTCATCATACCTTCCTCTTGGTGTTCCCCAACGAGCTCGTTAGTACACGAGTCAGCAATGTGTTGTTTCTACTTGGTAGAAAACAGTAATCCTTTGTTCATAGAACAATCGTATTGTTTACTTTACACGCAATGCGTAATGCAATTATTTGTTGTTTGCAACTTAATACTGGAGGGGGTTCGGATGATAACCTGAAGGTGGATTATTAGTCATAGATGCAGTTGGATTACGGTCTATGTATAATGTTGTAATGCCCAATCAAATCTCAAAGAAGTCAAGATGATTAGTATATGCATGTATGATTTCTCGATGTTTATCAATTGCCCCGCTGTAATTTGTTTACCCAACATGTCATCTATCTTAAGGAGAGCCACCACTAGTGAACTATGGACCCCGGTCCTTTCTTTTACCATCAATCTACAACTATTTACTACTTTCTGTTTACTTGCTGCAAGCTTTTACTTTCTTCCACACAATATGTTTAATCCTTTGTTTTCAGCAAAACCGATGAGATTGACAACCTCACTGTAAGTTGGGGGCAAAGTTTTGTGGTTGTGTTGTGCAGGATTCCATGTTGGCAACAACACCTTGGAGGTGTTTCTTTGCTCCTACTGGTTTGATAACCTTGGTTTCATAACTGAGGGAAACTTACTACTGTGCTCATCACACCTTCCTATTGGGGTTCCCCAACGAGCTCGTTATTACACGAGTCAGCATGTACTTTTCTGGCACCGTTGCCGGGGAGTCAAGGACATCTTCACAAGGGGAATATCTCATAACCAAACTCTTTACTTTGTTGTTTCTGTTTTGCTTAGTTTATTTCTGCTTTGTTTTCTTATTCTTTTTATCAAAAATATTAAAAAATTAGTTCCTACTATAGTTGTTATTTTCGTTGTCTGTTATTGTCTTGCTTTATCATGCTTTCTATCAATGGTTGGTTTCTTTGAAACTGAATCTAATTGGCAAGGTGGGTTCACGGAAGAACAAAAATATTATTATAAGGAACACCGCTTGTCACAAAAAGGGAAACACTTATGGGAACACATAAATTGTATACCATTGCTAGAAACGTGTGCTCTACTTATAATGTTACTTATTGCTTTGATAAATCTTGTTGCTGTAAGAGGTATAAATATCTCCCTTTTCAATGTGAGTATAATGATGATGTTACCATATCTTCTTATGTTAAGGGAAATTATGACTTTTATGATGTGGAACAAATTGAAGAATTTATTGCTTGGAAGGGTGCATTCGAACTAGCTTATTTGCTTGAAAATACTAATGATGCACCTTATAAATATGAGGTTTATGATATACTTAAATTTTGATTTGATAATTATAAGGAAGAAAATGGCTATATTCTTGAATATCTTAATAGATGCTCTCCACCAGTGGAAGAGACTAATGCCTTGCAGGAGCCTATGAAAGAAGAAATTGCTGAAACTGGAAGCTCATTGGATGAAGAAGAGGAGGAGAGTGATGATCAAGAGGAGAAAGAATGGATCTACCCATTCCTACCTTCAAATGAGAGTAACTCTTTATCCCTTACATTATTTGATTGTCACCCATGCTTACCAAAGTATCATGAAAGCATACTTTATGTGATAGTTATATTGTTGAGTTTATTCATGAGGCTACTGAAAATTATTATGAGAGAGGAAAATATGGTTGTAGAAGTTTTCATGGTACTGAAACACCTCTCTATGTGCTGAAAGTTTTGAAGTTGCTCTTGTTTTATCTACCCATTCTTGCTACTATGTGCTTCTTTGATTTATTTTCTTAAAAGATTCCTATGCATAGGAAGTGGGTTAGACTTAAATGTGTTTTGAATTTGCTTCTTGATGCTCTCTTTTACTTCAATTCATGTTTCTTACGTGAGCATCTTCTCAAACTATCAAGCCTAACTTAAAGGCGTTAAAGAAAAGTACTTATTGGGAGATAATCCAAAAGTTTTAGATGGGTCTTGGAAGTTATTACTTCATTAATAACCTCTCCTTATCCTTTTTATTTTCTTTTTGTGCAAGAGTAACCTCTAATCAGAGAGAAGTAAAGCTTGGGAAAGTTGCTGTCCCGAAACAGATTTTTGTGCTTCACCGTAAAAATTCGTGTAAAATCTCTATACGTTGTTTTGAGGCGTGAATTTTTGTGCTTCTGATCCAGGTTGTTATCTAACTTTCATTAGTTCAACACTTTGTGATTTGAGCAACAGAAGGTCTTCGAAAAAATTGGTTTTTACCTGGTGGTCTGTTTTGACAGATTTCTGCCATTATTTGCATTTGCTTCTCGTTGGTTCCTTTTTGAGTTCTTTTGGGGAATTGAGCTTTTTGGGGGAAGTGCTGCAGTAGCTTTTGTTTTAATGGTGTTGAAACTTAACCTAAAGACTTATTATCTTGAGTGCACTAATGTTGCTAATAAAGATTGTGTGAAGTTTTGTATGAAGGAAAAATTTCAGGTGTATGGAGAGGATAATGTAATGACATGAAGAATGGACTAAAACTCAAGCTTGGGGATGCCACCCCGTTTCAAACCAAGAAATATTCAGGAGGTACAATCGTCAAAGCTTGGGGATGCCTAAGGCATCCCCTTCTTCATCAATAAAAATCCTAGGTTTCTTGCAAACACTTCATTTTTATTGTTTCATGCACAATCGTGTTGTTCTTGGAGCATCTTCGTTTTTTGTTTTATGGTTTTCGTTTGCTTGGTTTTCTTAGTTTGCTTGAATAAATTGGTTGGAACCCCTCTTTCATGCATTGGTTTTCAAATAGTGGTAAAAGGATCTTGTTTTTGACTATGGCCTATGCTTTGTCATGCCATGCTTGATATTGTTTTGGCTTTATGCTTAGTGATATTTGCTGTAGCATGAAATATTATAAACAATTGAGATTGCTTAATGTGTCTTTAAAGAATCATGCGTTGTTTTAGCATATTAAAGCATAAGTATTGTAGCATTCTCCTTTGATGCTTTATTTGGGTTGACTTGGCGCATGCTCACACCATGTTATGACTATCCCAAGTCACCATAGCCTTTATGTTTTCGACTTGTAATATCACTGTATGCTTTGATTAATGATGTTTTGTCACTCTGCATGATTATGGTCATTATTGCTCTCTTAGTCAGTCGCTCCCAGTCTTTTGCTAGCCTCCGTAACCAAGTATGAGTTCCACTCATGCATCCAACTCCTAAAACCAAGTTATTCCAAAGAGTCCAACATACCTACCTATTAGCAATTCCTATTCCAAGTATATTCATGCTTTTATCCACCTTCTGAATTAAACTTGTTATGAGAAAACTAGTGATTAAAGCTCTCACGAACTTGATGGCACACTTTACTTTTCTTGCCCTTAATAAACTTGAACCATTGTGTCGTCTATGTTGTTTATGCTTGCACTTATATGTTGGGGATTAGCAGAACCATGTTGTCATGGGGAACGCTTTCAACATTGCACTTGTACTTTGTACCTAGTTGATATCATGCTCTTTTGTCTATGGATGTCGTTGGTGTGAAATGAAAGGGGAGCTTGTAAGTCCATGGAGTTATGTATGTGTGTTGGAGAAACGCCTGGGCCGCTGGTCTAATCCATGTTGTCATGGTGGAAACCTGCAGCGTAACCATAATGAGCTGTCTATGAAGCATTCATCTTCTAAAAAAAGTTTCAGATATTGAGAAAAAAAGAAAAAGAAAAAAAAGAGATATGAGAAAAGAGGAAAGAGAGAAAAAAGAACCATTTTCCCATGGTAAATAAGAAGATTGCTAAGATGCTTGTTGCATGCTTGCCTTGTCATTTTGATATGGGGATTCTTCTGTATCATCGGGCAAGGGTACCCCGTTGGCACTTCTCTATGATACACATGTACTTACTATGACAAGAACTTACCGGTAACTAAACTTGAGTAGCATGAGGAGCGGCCCTCGTATTCAAGGGACATGAGATTTCCAACTTATACTTTGTCAAGCATATACTCCATAATTTGTTCACTTTAACCTTAATCACTTCAAGATGCTTATGATAGGGGGAATGAGAGCTGAAAGCTAATAAGTACCATAATTTTTGGAAGCTCTTTATGAAACTTGAATCCCTGCTTCCTTCTATGAAGGGCCTTTCTTCTACTTTTATATTGAGTCTCCACCTTCTATCTTTATGCACCTATTTTGAGAGCATAGTGGTCGTTCTTAGTTCTATGTGCATTGTCCCAAGACTTGTTGATTGATGCATAATTTTGATATTGCTTGTTCTTAAACTATTTGTATCTAGTCACTCTTATGAACTTTGAAGGTGTCCTATACATTTATGTTTGTTACTCTATGAGGGACAAGCTGAATGCCACTATGCTATGTTTTCTTTATGTGAAACAAACAAACGTCTTGCAAAGTATTGTTATTCATGAATCTTTTGTTTGTGCCTTTTCATGTTACAACATAGTTGCTATGTCTTATTGTTAGAACTTTGCCTTTCATGCTATGTTGAAGTACTATGATCCCAGCTATCAATGTTTTACAAATACTTTGATTAAGTTTATGATGGTGCATGTCACCTCAAAAATCATTCATTCTTTTTATCACTTACCTACTCGAGGATGAGCAGGAGTTAAGCTTGGGGATGTTGATACGTTGCTAACGTATCCATAATTTTTGATGTTCCACGCTTGGTTTTTATCTACATTCTTATGTTTTGTCCACACTTTGGAGTACTTTTTATACACTTTCTTGGACTAACCTATTAACAAGATGCCACAGTGCTAGTTGCCTGTTTTCTGCTATTTTTGGTTCCAGGAAAGTCAGAAAATGAATATTCTCGGAATTGGACGGGACAAAAGCCAAAGTCAGTTTTTCACTGAGGGGGACACGGAGCCAGAATACAAGATGGAGAGGGGCCAGGGGCGGCCACACCACCTGGCCGCGCGGCCAGGCCTAGCCCGCGCCAGGGGTGGTGCGACCACCCAGGGAACCCCCTCGGCATCCCCTTTCGCCTATAAGATGCCTCCGATACAGAAACCCTAAGTACCCGATCAAAATTCAATGAAAGAGTCTGTAGCCACCGTCATCTCCATCCCTAGATCGGGAGGGATCCGAAGCTCTTCCTGGCACCCTGCCGGAGGGGAGAATTTACCCTAGAGGCCTTCTTCATCACCATGCAAGCCTCCGATGTGATGCGTGAGTAGTTCATCCTTGGACTACGGGTCCATGTAGTAGCTAGATGGTTGGTTCTTCTCCTTTGTGCTATCATGTTTAGATCTTGTGAGCTCTGATCATGATCAAGATCATCTATTTGTAATCCTGCATGTTGTGCTTGCGGGGATCCGATGGATATTGAGATGCTATTTCAGATTGATTATTGATTCTATCATGTCTTTGTTATTTGTGATCTTGCATGCTTTCCGTTGTTAGTAGCTATCTTGGCCAAGTAGATGCTAGCAACTCCAAGAGTTAGTATTTATGCTCGATAGTGGGTCCATGCCTCTAGTAATCTGGGGAAGTGACATAAATCTCTAAGGTACTAGATGTGTGATGACCCACAAGTATAGGGGGTGTATCGCAGTATTTTCGATAAGTAAGAGTGTCGAACCCAACGAGGAGCAGAAGGTGCTGGCTAGTGGTATGGATAAGGAATTCTCTGCAAATACTTAGCAAACAGATTTTTAGGGTTTTTGGATAATGCAAGTAAACGAAGTACGAGTAAATAAAAGACAATAAGAATAAACGCAGCAAGTGGCCCAATCCTTTATGCAGCAAAGGACAAGCCGGTTGTATTACTTAAGATGACCAAACGTTCTCGAGGACACATGGGAAGACTGTCAAGTGCTTTCGCTTCATATAGTTGATTAATCTTCTTTAGCTTGCTAAGTGTTGTGTGGGTGAACCTGTGCTAATGTACCGACCTTCCTAGGACTAATACATACTTGTGATTATACCCCTTGCAAACATCCGTAAGTACAAGAAAGTAATTAAGGTAGAAACCTAACCATAGCTTTAAACTCTAAGACCCTAACATCCCTTGTGCAATGGTTTCCTAACGGGGGTTCAGGTTTTACACTCCGCAACCCCTACGATTAGTAGCCAAATACACAATGCATTCCCCTAGGCCCATATAGGTGAAGTGTCATGTAGTCGATGTTCACATGACACCACTAGAAGAAGTACACCACAACTTAAATATCAAACTATTGAATCTCTCTCAACACAACTCCACTACTAACAACATGACTTCTCCCATGTCCTCAAGAACAAAACGAACTACTCACAAGACATTGATGGCTCAATGCACAGCGCCCAGAAAAGTGCTGGTGCGTGGTTGCTGTAGAGCTCGTTGGGAACCCCAAGAGGAAGATATGATGAGCACAGCAGCAAGTTTCTCTCAGTTATGAAACCAAGGTTTAATCGAACCAGTAGGAGCAAGGAAACACCCCAAAGGTGTTACTAGCTGAGCTTTGGAATGGCGCACTACCGGTGCTAGTAGCAACGTGGAGACCTGCACAACACAACCATAGACCTTTGTCCCCAACTTGCGATGAGGTTGTCAATCTCACCGTGTTTTGCGGTAAACAAAGGATTAAACGTATCGAATGGAAAGAAGTAAAAGTTTGCAGAAAGTAAACACAAAGAAGTAAACAGTTTATAGATTGAATATAAAAGACAAGGACCGGGATCCATAGGTCACTAGAGGTGGCTCTCCTTAAATAGATAACATTCTGGGTGAACAAATTACAGCGGGGCAATTGACAAACATCGAGAAAGCAATACATCTTGACTCCTTTGAGATTCGACTGGGCATTACAACATTATACATAGACCGCCATCCAACTGCATCTATGACTAATAATCCACCTTCAGGTTATCAATCTGAACCCCCTCCAGTATTAAGTTGCAAGCAACAGATTATTGCTTTACGAATTGCGTGTAAAGTAAACAATACGATTGTTCTATGAACAAAGGATTGTTTTTTTCTTCCTAGTAGCAACAACACATCTAGTACCTTAGAGATTTCTGTCACTTCCCCAGATTACCAGAGGCATGAACCTACTATCGAGCATAAATACTAACTCTTGGAGTTGCTAGCATCTACTTGGCCAAGATAGCTACTAACAACGGAAAGCATGCAAGATCACAAATAAAAAAGACATGATAGAATCAATAATCAATCTGAAATAGCATCTCAATATCCATCGGATCCCCGCAAACACAACATGCAGAATTACAAATAGATGATCTTGATCATGAACGGAGCTCACAAGATCTAAACATGAAAGCACAAAGGAGGAGAACCAGCCATCTAGCTACTACATGGATCCGTAGTCCAAGGATGAACTACTCACGCATCACACCGGAGGCTTCCATGGTGATGAAGAAGGCCTCCAGGGTGAATTCCCCTCTCCGGCAGGGTGCCGGGAAGAGCTTCAGATCCCCCCGATCTAGGGATGGAGATGACGGCGGCTACAAACTCTTTCGTGGATTTTTGATCGGGTACTTAGGGTTTACGTCCCGAGGGCATCTTATAGTCGGAAGGGGAGGCTGAGGGGGTGCTGGGAGTGGCCACACCACCCCTTGGCGCGGGCCAGGCCTGGCCGCGCGGCCAGGTGGTGTGGTGGCCCCCTATCCCCTCTCCGTCTCGTATTCTAGCACTTGATGACTTCCAGAAAAATAGGCACTTTGGCTTTTGTCCCGTCCAATTCCGAGAATATTCATTTTCTGACTTTCCTGGAACCAAAAACAGCAGAAAACAGGCAGCTGGCACTATGGCTCTTGTTAATAGGTTAGTCCTAGAAATCATATGAAAAGTACTCCAAAGTTGGAACAAAACACAAGAAAGTGGATAAAACCAAGCATGGAACATCAAAAATTATAGATACATTTGCAATGTATCAACATCCCCAAGCTTAACTCCTGCTCGTCCTCGAGTAGGTAAGTGATAAAAAGAAAGAATAATTTTTTAGGTGACATGCACCATCAAAGACTTGATCAAAGTATTTGTAAAACATTCAAAGCTAGGATCATAGTACTTCAAACATAACATGAATGACAAAGTTCTAGCAATAAGATAAAGAAACTATGATGCAACATGAAAAGGCACAAACAAAAGATTCATGAATAACAATGCTTTGCAAGACGTTTGTTTGTTTCACATAAAGAAAACATAGCATACTAGTATTCAGCTTGTCCCTCAATAGAGTAGCAAATATAAATGTATAGAACACCTTCAAAGTTCATAAGAGTGACTAGATACAAAAGTTTAAAACAAGCAATATCAAAGTATGCATCAATCAACTAGTCTTGGGACAATGCACATAGAACTAAGAATGGCCACTATGCTCTCAAAGTAGGTGCATAAAGATAGAAGGTGGAGACTCAATATAATGGTGGAAGAAAGGCCTTTGTAAAAGGAAGTAGGGATTCAAGTCTCATAAAGAGCTTCCAAAAATTATGGTACTTATAGCTTTCAGCTCTCATTGCCCCTATCATAAGCATCTTTAAGTTGATTAAGGTTAAAGTGGCACAACTAAGAGGATATGCTTGACAAGTTATAAACCGAAATCTCATGCCCCTTACTTACGAAGACTGATCCTCATGATACTCAACTTCAGTCACGAGAAAGCTCTTGTCATTGTAAGTACATGTGTATCATTAAGAACCGCCAACGGGGTACCCCTTGCACATGATATGGGAGCTTTCCCATAATCAAAATGACAAGGCAAGTAGACAATGAGCATCTCAGCGATCTTTTTATTTGCTATTTGCATAGGTTTTTATTGAGGATGCTTCATAGAGTGCTCATTTTGGTGATGCTGCAAGTTTCCACCATGATTAGGCATGGCTTAGGCTAGCGGCCTAGGCGTTTCTCTAACACACATACAAACTCCATGATCTTACAAGTTCCACTTTTATTTCACACCACCGGGATCCGTAAGCAAAAGAACATGATATCTACGGGGTACAAAGTACAAGTGCAATGTTGAAAGCGTTCCTCATGATACATGGTTCTGCTAATTTCAACTTATAAAGCGCAAGCATATATGCAACAAAGAAGGACCCAATGGTTCAAGTTTATTAGATGAAAAAAAGTAAAGTGTGCCATCAAGTTCGTGAGAGCTTTAATCACTAGTTTTCTCATAACAAGTTTAATTTGGAAGGTAAACAAAAGCATGAATATACTTGGAATAGCATAAGCTAGTAGGTAGGTATGGTAGACTCTTTGGAATAACTTGGTTTAGGGAGTTGGATGCATGAGTGGAACTCATACTTGGTTGTGGAGGCTAGGAAAAGACTGGGAGCGACAAACTAAGAGAGCAATAATGGCCATAATCATGCAGAGCGAGAAAACATCATTGATCAAAGCATAAAGTGATACTACAAGTTGAAAACTAAAGGATCATAAAGGCTATGGTGACTTGAGATAGTCATAAAATGGTGTGAGCATGCGCCAAGTCAACCCAAATAAAGCATCAAAGGAGAATACCACTATACTATGCTTTAATATGCTAAAACAACGCATGATTCATCCAAGGCACATTAAGAAATCTCAATTGTTTATAACAAGTCATGCTACAACAAAGAATACTAAGCATAAATCCAAAACAATATCAAGCATGGCATGACAGAGCATAGGCCACAGTAAAAACAAGCTCTTTTTACCACATAAGCATGAACTCTCCTACTCTTTTCCAAACCAAACCAAACTATTTGCAAACCAATGTATGAAAGAGGGGGTCCAACCAATTTATTCATAAAACTAAGCAAACCAAGCAAATGAAAAACCAAAATAAAAACTAAAAAGAAGACGCTCCAAGAACAACACAACTGTGCATGAAATAATAAAAATGAAGCGTTTGGAAGAAACCTGGGATTTTTATTGATGAAGAAGGGGATGCCTTGGGAATCCCCAAGCTTTGACGCTTGTACTTCTTGGATATTTCTTGGGGTGACATGCGTGGAATCCCCAAGCTTGAGCTTTAGTCCATCCTTCATCTCATTACTCATTCCTTCCATACACCTGAAATTTTTCCTTCATACAAAACTTCACATAATCTTTATTAGCAACATTAGTGCACTCAAGATAATAGGTCTTAAGGTTCAGTTCTAACACCAAATAAACTTCCATTAGAACACTAGCTACTGTATCACTTCCCTCAAAAAGCTCAATTCCCCAAAAGAACTCAAAAAGGAACCAACAAGAAGCAAATGCAGAAAATGGCAGAAATCTGTCAAAACAGACCAGCAGGTAAAGACGAATTTTTTCGAAGACCTTCTATTGCTCAAATCAAAAAGTGTCTAACTAACAAAAGTTAGATAACAACCTGGGGAAGAAGCACAAAACTTCGCGCCTCAAAAAGACGTTCAGAGATTTTACACGAATTTGTACGGTGAAGCACAGAAATCTGTTTCGGGACAACAACTTTCCCAATCATTACTTCTCTCTCATTAGAGGTTACTCTTGGCACAAAAATCAAATAAAAATGATAAGGATCGGTTATTACTGAAGTAATAACTTCCAAGACTCATCTAAAACTTTTGGGTTATCTCCCAATAAGTACTTTGCTTTAACGCCTTTAAGTTAGGCATAAGAAGCAAAGAAAGAATGAAGTGTTCTCAAATGAAGAAGCGTTAAGACCAAATTTTGTTTTCATAGGAGAAGCAAAAGAAATCTTTTATCTCTTTTTAGGAAAGTGTTCTATACCTTTCTTGAGTGGGAGTTGATATTTAATGGTGCCTTCTTTCATATCAATGATGGCACCAACAGTTCTAAGAAAATGTCTTCCCAAAGTAATAGGACAAGAAGCATTGCATTCAACATCCAAAACATAGAAATCAACAGGGACATAGGCATTGTTAACCATAATAAAAACATCATTAAGACTCCCCATGAGTTTCTTTTTAGCATTATCATCAAGTGGGACATTCAAATAACAATCTTCAAGTGGAGGCAAATCAAGCA
This sequence comes from Avena insularis, assembly GCA_023614405.1. Lineage (NCBI taxonomy): Eukaryota > Viridiplantae > Streptophyta > Magnoliopsida > Poales > Poaceae > Avena > Avena insularis. Next base: position 457,431,655 of record CM042696.1, on the reverse strand, counting down.
TATCATAAATCCTTCTAGGCATAATAGAAACACTACTATTAAGATCACATAAAGCTTTGAAATCAAAGTCATTCACTTTCATATTAATGATGGGTTCCTAACCATCTTCTTGTTTTATAGGAATAGAAGCTTTATGTTTCATCTTTTCTTCTTTAATCTTTATGAGAGCATCAGTAATGTGTTTTGTAAAAGCCATGTTCATAGCACTAGCATTAGGACTTTTAGCAAGCTTTTGTAGGAAATTAATAACTTCAGAGATATTGCAGCCATCAAGATCAAAATCAAATTTATCATCTAGAGTAGTAGAACTATTACTAGCCTCAACACTAGTGGTGGTGATAGTAGAAACGCTAATGTTTCTAGCAATTTCATCTTCTCTTTCCCACTTAGCATGTAATTCAGCTAATAGTCTAACATTTTCATCAATTCTCACTTGTATAGCATTGGTAGCTGCAAAGGGATTATCATTAGTTTCAGGTTTAGCAGCCATTTTATTTAAAGAAGATTGAGCTTCAGCTAAAGATGCTATATTTCTTTCAGCATTAGAGAGTTTTTCCTCAATAGTTTTATTGAAAGCACTTTGCTTACTAATAAAGTCTTTAAGCATAACTTCAAGTTCAGAGGGAGCACTCCTATTATTGTTGTAAGAATTTCCATAAGCATTACCATTGTTGGGAGGATATGGCTTGTAATTGTTGTTACCAAAATTACTCCTATAAGCATTATTGCCAAAGTTGTTATTTCTTATGAAGTTCACATCAACTTGCTCTTCTTGAGCAACCAAAGAAGCCAAAGGAACATTATTTGGATCAATATGGGCTTTCCCATTAACAAGCATAGACATAATAATATCAATCTTATCACTCAAGGAGGAGGTTTCCTCAACAGAATTTACCTTCCTACCTTGTGGAGTTCTCTCAGTATGCCATTCAGAATAATTAACCATCATATTGTCCAGAAGTTTCATTGCAGCACCCAAAGTGATGGTCATAAAGGTACCTCTAGCAGCAGAATCCAATAGGTTCCTTGAGGAATAGTTCAATCCTGCATAAAATGTTTGGATGATCATCCAAGCAGTCAGTCCATGATTCGGACAATTCTTTACCAAAGATTTCATTCTTTCCCAAGCTTGAGCAACATGCTCATTATCAAGTTGTTTAAACTTCATTATTTCACTTCTCATAGATATAATCTTAGCAGGAGGATAGTATTTTCCAATAAAAGCATCTTTGCACTTAGTCCAAGAATCAATACTATTCCTAGTTAAGGAATTCAACCATTCTTTAGCTTTTCCTCTCAAAGAGAAAGGAAACAATTTCAGCTTAATAATATCACCATCTATATCCCTATGCTTTTGCATCTCACAAAGTTCAACAAAGTTATTTAGATGGGAAGCAGCATCTTTATTACCAATACCAAAAAAAAATCTCTCATAACAAGATTTAGTAAAGCAGGTTTTATGTCAAAAAAGGTATCTTCAGGCACAGGTGGAGCAATAGGTGTGCTCATAAAATCATTGTTGTTCGTGCTAGTGAAGTCACACAACTTAGTGTTTTCAAGGGTAGTCATTTTTGTGTGTTTTCAAATAAGAAAGCAAACTAGTAAAACTAATATTTTTTGTGTTTTTGAATAACAAAACAAGCAAACAAAGAAAAAAGAAACTAAGCAAAACAAAAATAACAAAGTAAAGAGATTGGTTATGAGGGACTCCCCTTGTGAAGATGTCCTTGACTGACAGCAACGAAAAAAAAATGCTTGATGGCTCAATGCACGGCGCCCAGAAAAGTGCTGGTGCATGGTTGATGTAGAGGTCGTTGGGAACCCCAAGAGGAAGGTATGATGAGCACAACAGCAAGTTTCCCTCAGTTATGAAACCAAGGTTTAATCGAACCAGTAGGAGCAAAGAAACACCCCAAAGGTGTTACTAGCTGAGCTTTGGCAGGGCGCACTATCGATGCTAGTAGCAACGTGGAGACCTGCACAACACAACCACGGAACTTTGTCCCCAACTTGCGATGAGGTTGTCAATCTCACCGTGTTTTGCGGTAAACAAAGGATTAAACGTATCGAATGGAAAGAAGTAAAAGTTTGTAGAAAGTAAACACAAAGAAGTAAACAGTTTATAGATTGAATATAAAAGACAAGGACCGGGATCCATAGTTCACTAGAGGTGGCTCTCCTTAAATAGATAACATGCTGGGTGAACAAATTACAGCGGGGCAATTGACAAACATCAACAAAGCAATACATGCATATACTAATCATCTTGACTCCTTTGAGATTCGATTGGGCATTACAACATTATACATAGACCGCCATCCAACTGCATCTATGACCAGTAATCTACCTTCAGGTTATCATCCGAACCCCCTCCAGTATTAAGTTGCAAGCAACAGATTATTGCTTTATGAATTGCGTGTAAAGTAAACAATACGATTGTTCTATGAACAAAGGATTGTTGTTTTCTCCCTAGTAGCAACAACACATCTAGTGCCTTAGAGATTTCTGTCACTTCCCATTACGGAGAGGCATGAACCCACTATCGAGCATTAATACTAACTCTTGGAGTTGCTAGCATCTACTTGGCCAAGATAGCTACTAACAACGGAAAGCATGCAAGATCACAAATAACAAAGACATGATAGAATCAATAATCAATCTGAAATAGCATCTCAATATCCATCGGATCCCCGCAAACACAACATGCAGAATTACAAATAGATGATCTTGATCATGAGCGGAGTTCACAAGATCTAAACATGAAAGCACAAAGGAGGAGAACCAGCCATCTAGCTACTACATGGATCCGTAGTCCAAGGATGAACTACTCACGCATCACACCGGAGGCTTGCATGGTGATGAAGAAGGCCTCGAGGTCAATTCCCTCTAGGTGCCGGAAGAGATTCAGATCCCCCGATCTAGGGATGGAGATGACGGCTCTGCACTCTTTTCGTGGATTTTGATGGTACTTAGGGTTTACGTCCGAGGGCATCTTATAGTCGGAAGGGAGGCCGAGGGTGCGGAGGAGCCACACCACCTCGGGCGGGCTAGGCCTGGCGCTGCCAGTGTGGTGCCCCCGCCCTCTCTCATCTTGTATTCGACACTTGATGACTTCCGGAAAAATAGGCACTTTGGCTTTTGTCCGTCCAATTCCGAGAATATTCATTTCGACTTTCTGGAACCAAAAACAGCGAGAAAAGCAGGCAGGCACTGTGGCTCTTGTTAATAGGTTAGTCCAAGAAATCATATGAAAAGTACTCCAAAGTTGGAACAAAACACAAGAAAGTGTATAAAACCAAGAATGGAACATCAAAAATTATAGATACATTTGCAATGTATCAGACTTCATATGGATCATGATCAGAGATGGAATAATGATGTATAACAATCTGAACATAGACAGTAATTCAATGGTTCACTCAATAGCATCAACTACAAAGAGTAATCAACACCGAGAAAGTTTCCCCTATGAACTAATGCAAAATTCAACCCAATTGTTACAACAATATGGAGATGGTGATGAGGGTGCTGATGGTGATGATGGTGGTGATGATGATGATGATGATCCCGATGAAGTCCAGCTTGATGGTGGTGTTGATGGCGACGATCTCCCTCTCCGGGAAGGAATTCCCCCGGCAGAAATCTGTCTGCCGGAGAGATCTTTCTCTGTCGGTGTTTTCCGCCCCGCAGAGGCAGCGAAATCTTTCTGTGGTCGCTCCTTGAGTCTTAGGGTTTCGGGAGGATAATATACGCCAGAGGGGAGAGCCTGGAGTGGGCCAGGGCGGCCACACCCCCTGCTAGCGCGTCCTAGGGCTACCCGCGCCAGGGGGTGGTGTGGGCCCCCTGTGGCCCATCTCCAGCCCTCCTTCTGGCTTCCTTCGTCTTGCAGAAAAATAGGATGTTCCGTATATTTTCCCGGATTTTCTGATCTTCACGAATTTTGCCTCCAAACAACACATTTTCCATCAGAATCCTGACTGCGGTGGTCCATGCTCCAAAAGTCATCAACCATGCAAAAATAGATGAAATAACATAAGTATCACCTCTCAATACGAAATATATCAATGAATAACAGTGAATTATGACATAGAATAGTGATGCAAAATGGCCGTATCAACTCCCCCAAGCTTAGACTTCGCTTTTCCTCAAGCGAAACTGAGCTTAATAAACATGGCCTCAGGTTTATGGAGTGAAGAGTCGATAAAAGAATACAGACAAGAAGCATCACATTCATCAAATACATAGATCATAATAGAAGACAACTCACTATTATATAACTCAACTTGTAATAGGTAAAGGAAACACAATAAAGATACATAAAGTGAATCATAATTGGTAATGGCAAACTTAGCTCTTGGTCGAAGAATAGTTGATAATTTGTTGGAGTTCACAAATAACTGGTTTTCAATGATAGCTTTCAAAGTAGTAAACATCAAGATAAGAGCAATGTGCAAAACAAGGAACATAAGAAACATGATTGAATAAATCATCATATGAATGAATGAAACACAACAACTCAAAATACTTGCTGAGATAGAAGGGAATAGGTTTACTGACTCAACTAAAAAGTAAAAGAAAGGCCTTTCGCAGAGGGAACCAGGGATTGCAAGTCTCATAAAGAGCTCCCAAAAATTATGATACTTAATAGCTTTCATCTCTCATTGCCCCTATCATAGGCATCTTTGGGTGATTAAGGCTAAAGTGATCAAACATGAGGATATGCATTGACAAGTTGTAAATTGAGAATCTCATGTCCCGTGAATACGAGGGCCGCTCCTCATGCTACTCAAGTTTAGTCACCGGTAAGTTCTTGTCATCATAAGCATATGTGTATCATAGAGAACCGCCAACGGGGTACCCCTTGACCGATGATACGAAAGAATCCCCATATCAAAATGACAAGGCAAGCAGACAACAAACATCTCAGCAATCTTCTTATTTACCATGGGAATATGGTGCTTTTTTCTCTCTTTCCTCTTTTCATAATCTTTTTTTTATTTTTCTCTTTTTTTCTCAATATCGGACTCTTTTTTTAATAAGAAGAATGCTTCATAGATGCTCATTATGGTTACGCTCCAGGTTTCCACCATGTTAGCATGGATTAGACCAGCGGCCCAGGCGTTTCTCTAACACACATGCATAACTCCATGGACTTACAAGATCCCCTTTCATTTCACACCGACGACATCCATAGACAAAAGAACATGATATCAACTAGGTACAAAGTACCAGTGCAATGTTGAAAGCGTTCCCCATGATAGCATGGTTCTGCTAATTCACAACTTACAAAGCGCAAGCATATACGCAACATAGGTGAGCACAATGGTTCAAGTTTATTAAATGCAAGAAAGTAAAGTGTGCCATCAAGTTCGTGAGAGCTTTAATCACTAATTTTCACATAACAAGTTTAATTTGGGAGATAGATAAAACAAGAATTTACTTGGAATAGCAATAATGCTACTAGGTAGGTATGGTGGACGCAAATGGCAAAGGTTTTGGTTTAAAGGAGTGGATGCACGAGAAGAATTCCCTCTCAGTACAGGTTTTTGGCTAGCAAGGCTGGGTAGCAAGTATAAGAGTTGAAGGAAACAACCAAACATACAAGTGATAAAAACAAACATGCAATCTTCCTTGGAAGCACAAAAGATCTTAACTATAGAATACTAAACTTATGAGAAAATCAAGAAAGAAAGATGATGAAATTATTTTTCTTTAAAGGTACTTTTATCTTTTCTTTCAACTCTCAAAAATAGTGTGCTATTGACCGAGCCAGGTTTGCCAAAACCAACTAAATTAACTCAATGATCCCAAAGTGATACCAATACTAACAACAAGATCAATCATATAAGCACGAATTGAAAACTAATATAAGCTATGCAAAAGAGTGAATGATAGAACTTCTCATTAATATTCCATAACGGCAACTCACACCAAGGGATACATATCTAATGAGAGAGGGGACACTTCCATAATGCAAACCATCCTACATAATAACTTCTCTATTCATGATATGACTCTACTAATAAGGTAAAAAGATAGAAGATAGTGATGTGATACCGCAGCACTCCCCCAATATTGGAACAAGCCAAGGGGATGCCAAACCTGATGACGAATTACTCCTTTGGTGGTGCTGGTATCCTCTCGATGAGCTCTCTGATGAGTTTCCCCAAGTCCTCAATCTCGAAGGTGAGATTACGAATCAACTGTGATTTTTGCTCAATGCGGCTCATGATCATGTCGGGTTGAGAATTCCAGATCTTGCTATTCTTTCCCCACTCTTCCACCTTGAAGTCTTCTTTTCCTGCATGGCTTGAACGAGGCAAATCCCAATTGGAGGGTAATTTCCCCTTGGGCATATTCTGGTATTGATGCTCATGGATAAGGGTATGGAAAGGATTCTTGGTGCGTGGAGGAAGTGACCATGGATTTGAACAGTGATGAGGAGGCTTCCCTCCAATTGACATAGTCCTGGCAGGGTTTTCCACCACTCCAATGCTTGCAATGGTAGTGCCGGTGTGTTTTGCCTCCTCTTCATCTTCACTCTTGATCTCCTTCTCGTTCCCGGGGTCTTGGAGATCCTCCTCCATAGGCTCCTTTCCCTTGTCCTTGGCAGACACCATTGTGCTTCTAAGCTTTCAAAGATAGCTCCTGACAGAAACAGATCAAAACAAAAACATGACGAAAACACGATATACGAACCTCGGGGGATCCGAGGGATTATATATTACGAAGTTTCATAACCAGAGGAAGGTACTGGGTGAAAACGGGTCGGAGGCGGAGTCTGGGTGGACTCACCACTTGGTGGCGTGACCAGGGGAGGGCCCACACCACAGGGTGGTGTGAGCCACCCTGGCTCTGTTTCCGTCCCTTTTTCGCTTTGTAGCTTTCCTTATTGACTAAAAACTGCAAAAATATAGTTGGATTATATTTTCGCGGAACTTTTCTTACCAGAACTGTTACCAATTTGAAAACGAACTCTGCAGGTCTCTGAATTTGGTATCTAGTAGATTCTTCCAGAGTCACCACTTGAATATCATCGATATCTTCATCTTCATACACTTATTACTCGAGTCATAAAACCCTTCTCTTCCTTATTACACCATTATCTCCACTACCTGGAAATTTCTTTCACACAAAACTTCACACAGTTCTCATTAGCAACATTAGTATATATGAAGTGATAAAACCTTTTGAGTCCAACTTCAACTGAAAACCATAAAAACGTAAGCTACTGTACCAACTCCTTTCGAAAACCCAAAAAGAATTCAAAAAGGAAATCGAATAAAGAAGCAAATGCAAGATTGGCAAAATCTGTCAAAACAGACCAGCAGGTAAAGATCAATTTTTCGAAAATCTTCTGTTGCTCAAATAAAAAAGTGCAAAAATAATGAAAGTTAAATAACAACCTGGGGCAGAAGCACAACAAATTACAGCTCAATCCGACAGACAGAGATATCTCACGAATTTTTACGGTGAAGCACAAAAATCTGTTTCGGGACAGCAACTTCCCCAAATCTTACTTCTCTCTCATTGGAGGTTGATCTTGACACAAAAACCAAACAAAAAGGATAAGGAGAGGTTATACCGAAGTAATAACTTCCAAGACTCAAAGATGAAGGAAATATGCCCTGAGAGGCAATAATAAAGTTGTTATTATGTATTCCTTGTATATGATAGATGTTTATTTTACATGCTATAATTGTATTGATAGGAAACATCAATACATGTGTGTTTAATAAACAAAAAGGGTTCCTAGTCATGCCTCTCTTATAGACTAGCTTGTTGATTAACAAGATGATCAAGGTTTCCTGATCATGGACATTGGATGTTGTTAATAACAAGGTCACACCATTGGTGGAATGATGTGATGAACATTCATCCGAAGTATAGCATTACGATCAAGTCATTGTGTTTATATTGCTATAACATCATACGAAGTAATCTTTATCCTTAGACCATGAGATCATGTTAATTGCTAACACCGGAAGAGTATCTTGATAACATCAAACGTCACACCGTAACAGGGTGACTATAAAGATGGGTTCAAGCTACTGAAGGTGTTATGTTGAGGCTCATGGATCAAGAGTGGAATTTGTCAATCCAGATGACAGATAGATATACTCTGGGCCCTCTCGGTGATATCACATTAGGATAGCTTGCAAGCAAGTGATGTGATCACTAGAATGTTATATCACGGGAAGGAGAAAGGAGTGCATGTCGGTAACGAGATCAAACTAAGTATTGAGATACCGATGATCGAATCTCGGACATGTAATATATCGAGAGACAAAGGGATTTAGTTATAAGCGTTCAAGGTTCTCATGATCACAGGAGTCATCGTTGAATGTGTAGGAGTCAGTACGGATCTCGAGGTCCCGCTGCTAATTATTGATCGGAGAAGGGTCTCGATCATGAATGCATTATTCGCGAACCGTAGAGTGGCACACTTAAGAGTTACCGGACACCATTTTGGAGCACATATGTTTCAGACGAAAGAATTGCAAAGCGCAGGAATTGTTTCAATAGAAACAGGAAATTGTTTCGGGTGAAATTGCAGAAGGTGGTTCTGCATGTGATATTGAAATATTGCAAGGGGCTATATGTGAATGTTTGTTAATTAAAGTAATTAAAAAAATTCTGAATAAATTTAATAAAAGAGTTCTATTAAATGAGAGAGCATTAAATTTGGAGAAACTTAATGCATTTAAAGTGGAGACTTTAAAAGGGAATGTGAAGAGGCATTTTAATGTGGAGGAGTTACCACCACATGAATGGGGAGGTGAGGGGTCACCCCCCCCGCCATGCGCCGGCCATGGAGAGAGGGGGCACCCCCCTCCTCCTATAAAAGGCCACCCATTCCCTCCTTCATCCACACACCTTCTTGTGAAGGATCTCTCTCCCCCTCTAGAATTATTCCCCCATGGTCTCGGATTAGCGAGATACATGTTCCCGGTGGCATTTCGTCTGGAAGGAGTTGCTGCTTCCGCTGGATCGCTGGAGCGAGGAGGTGGAGGTTGTCCGGTGGCTTGAACGTGTGTGCGAGTGCGGATGCGCTGCTGAGTTGCGGCGCTCGGACTTCCTCATGATCTTGAGATCGGCAAGTGTACGACTACATCAACCACGAGTTCCTACTCGTTAACAAAGCTCGTTGTCTTCGAGGGTAAGTTCTCTATGGATGTATGTCCACCCGTTTGCTTTGTACCTAGTAGATAGATCTTGGCGTGTAGTTCACGCCATAGGAAAATTTTTGTTTTCTATGCTGCGGACCCAACAGTGGTATCAGAGCCTGATCTATGCGTAGGTGCTTTGCACGGGTAGTACACATATGTTTATATGTGGGCGATGATGATCATGTTATTGCATCTTCTATGTACTTTGGATATTGGTGGCATAGTGGGATGAAGCGGCCCGGACCAACCTTACATGTCATCGTACATGAGACCGGTTCCACGACTGACATGCAACTTGTTTTGCATAAGTGGTCGGGTGTCTGTCTCTCCTACTATAGTCAATATCTGATTTACAACGAGTTGCTAATAACTTAGTTATCCTCGTTGTGGTTCATGTTCGTAGGTTAGACAGGTTCTATCTCCGAAAGCCCCAAGCCACGTAAAACTTGCAATTGATAAATTAGAAGCGTCTAGTTTAGATCGTTGCTGGGCTAGTGTTTTGATATGGTATTGTTGTAAGGAGATGTATAATAGATACTCTTACAACTCACTTAACGTGTAAGTTCCATAGACCTTGGCCTTACACACAAAGGAATGATAGAGATCATACCACGATGCAAATGATAGAGATCAAATGCATGGACCATATCACCTCACTTCACACATTAGATGTTAGCATCTTATATTGATAGTTTGGCGCGTTTGGTAGCATTATAAGATGATCCCTCATTTAGATATCAAGATAAAATGTGTTCTTCCTTAAGTATGCACCATTTTGTGGATCGTGTTTTGAGGCATCACGTGATGATCGGGTGTTTTCAACTCTACGCTTTCATACAACGGGTGTAAGACAGTTTTACACACGCAAATACTAAGGTTCTTACTTGACGAGCCTAGCATGTACAGACATGGCCTCAGAACACAGACCGAAATGTTAAGCATGAGTCATATAGTTGATATGATGCCCATATAGATGCTCGCCTTTGAATCTACACCGACTCACGTGATGATCAGACTTGGTGTAGTGGATTTGGTTCATGTAATCACCAAAAGGACACGAGGGATGTCATTTTTGAGTGGGAGTTCATTAGTAATTTGGATTAGTTGAACTCAATCTACCATAAAATTAGTCTAAATATACTTTACAAATTCTGTTGTAGATGGCACCACCTGCTTTTAATTTCAATGTGTTCATGGAGAAAGAGAAACTTGCTGCGAATGGTAGCAACTTCACCAACTGGGCTATGAATTTGAGGATTCTCCTCACTGCTGCACAAAAGCAATATGTGCTAGATGCACCACTAGGCCCCCCACCAGCTCTTGATGCCCCTGACGAGGAAAAGAACGTCTATATAACTCGTCAGGAGGACCACAACTTAGTTCATTGCGGCATACTATATGGGCTAGAGCCAGAACTTCGAAAATGTTTCGAAAATAGCAATGCCTTTGATACCATGGGAGAATTGAAAATGATTTTCGATACCCATGCTGCCGTAGAGAGTTATAATGCTACAGAAAAGTTCTTTATCTGCATGATGGAGGAAAACAGCTCCGTTAGTGAGCACGTACTCAAAATGTCTAGGTACGCCGATAAGCGTGTGTCCTTGGGAATAACGATTCCCATTGACGTAGGCATACATCGTGTTCTCCAATCTCTTCCACCTAGCTACAAGAGCTTCGTGATGAACTATAAGATGCAGGGCATGAAGAAGTCTCTTCCCAAGCTTTTGTCAATGCTTAAGACTGCAGAAGTGGAGATTAGGAAAGAACATCAAGTCTTGATGATCAATAGGACCACCGGTTTCAAGAAGGACAAGAAAGGCAAGCACAAGGGAAAGAAGGGTGGCAAGTCTGTTGCCACGCCTGAAAAGAAACCCCGAGCTGGCCCTAAGTCTGACACCGAGTGCTACTATTGCAAGGGGACTGGCCATTGGAAGCGCAACTGCCCCAAGTATTTGGCGGACAAGAAGTCCGGCAAGGCAAACAAAGGTATATGTGATATACATGTTATTGATGTGTACTTGACTAGTACTCGCAGTAGCACCTGGGTATTTGATACTGAATCGGTTGCTAATATATGTAACTCAGTTCAGGGGCTGCGGAACAAGCGACAACTAGCAAGGGATGAGGTCACGATGCGGGTCGGCAATGGATCAAGAGTTGATGTGATCGCCGTCGGAACGCTGCCTCTCCATATGCCATCAGGATTAGTTATAAACCTAAATAATTGTTATTTGGTGCCTGCACTGAGCATGAACATTGTATCCGGATCGTGTTTGATGCAAAGTGGTTATTCATTTAAGTCTGAAAACAATGGTTGTTCGATTTATATGAATAATATCTTTTATGGTCATGCACCTATGTTGAATGGTTTATTTCTGTTGGATCTCGATAGTAGTATTACGCATATTCATAATGTTGATGCTAAAAGGATTAAACTTGATAATGATATATCTACATATATGTGGCAATCGCTGCCTAGGTCATATTGGCGTTAAACGCATGAAGAAACTCCATTCTGATGGACTTTTGGAATCACTTGATTTTGAATCATTTGATACATGTGAGCCATGCCTTATGGGCAAGATGACTAGAACGCCGTTTTCCGGTTCAATGGAACGGGCGACAGATCTATTGGAAATCATACATACTGATGTGTGTGGATCAATGAGTGTGTCGGCGCGAGGTGGATATCGTTATTTTGTTACTTTCATGGATGATTTGAGTAGATATGGGTATATCTATTTGATGAAACACAAGTCTGAAACTTTTGAAAAGTTCAAAGAATTTTAGAATGAAGTGGAAAATCATCGTAACAGAAAGATCAAATTTCTTCGGTCCGACCGTGGAGGAGAGTATCTTAGTTACGAGTTTAGCACACATATGAAAGACTGTGGAATAGTTTCACAACTCACGCCTGCCGGAACACCACAACGTAATGGTGTGTCAGAACGTCATAATCGTACTTTATTGGATATGGTTTGATCTATGATGGCTCAATCGACTTACCTTGTCATTTTGGGGTTATGCACTGGAAACCGCTACATTCACTTTAAATAGGGCACAATCTAAATCCGTTGAAAAGACACCGTATGAATTATGGTTTGGAAACAAACCTAAGCTGTCATTTCTTAAAGTTTGGGGATGCGATGTTTATGTGAAGAAACTTCAACCGGATAAACTCGAACCCAAAGAGGAAAAATGCGTCTTAATAGGATACCCTAAGGAAACGATTGGGTATACCTTCTATCACAGATCCGAGGGCAAGGTCTTTGTTGCCAAGAATGGATCCTTTCTTGAGAAGGAGTTTCTCGCGAAAGGTGTGAGTAGTCGGAAGGTAGAACTCGAATAGGTTATTGAACCTTCTCTTCATGGAATGGCGAGTGGCGCAGCACCGGAAGTAGTTTCGGAGTTGACTTCACCTGATAAAGAGAGAGCTAATGATATTGATCATGAAACTCCGAAAGAGGACACTACCGAACCTCGTAGGTCAAGCAGGACACGTGTAGCTCCTGAACTGTATGGCAATCCTGTGCGACATATGAAGAAGCGATGATGAGCCCGGATTCCAACAAATGGCTAGAAGCCGTGAAATCCGAGATGGAATCCATGTACGAGAACCAAGTTTGGAACTTGGTGGACTTACCTCACAACCGAAAGGCTGTTGAGAATAAATGGATTTTCAAAAGAAAAACTGATGCTGATGGTAATGTGACCATCTATAAGGCTCGACTTGTCGCAAAGGGGTTTCGAAAAATTCAAGGAGTTGACTACGATGAGATATTCTCTCCAGTAGCAAAGCTTAAGTCGGTTAGGATTATATTAGCAATTGCTGCATATTTCGATTATGAAATATGGCAGATGGATGTCAAAACTGCGTTCCTCAATGGTAAGATTGAAGAAGAGTTGTATATGATACAACCTAAGGGTTTTGTTGATCCTAAGGATGCTAATAAGGTGTGCAAACTTCAGCGGTCCATCTATGGACTAAAGCAAGCATCACAGAGTTGGAATCTCCGCTTTGATGAGGTGATCAAAGAGTTTGGATTTGTCCAAACTTATGGAGAGGCTTGTATTTACAAGAAAGTGAGTGGGAGCAATGTGGCATTTCTGATATTATATGTGGATGACATATTATTGATTGCAAATGATTTAGATCTTTTAAACAGTGTTAAAAGTTATCTAAACAGCAAATTTTCGATGAAGGACCTTGGTGAAGCTTCATATATATTAGGCATTAAAATCTATAGAGATAGATCAAGACGCCTAATTGGGCTATCGCAGAGTACATACCTTGATAAGATATTAAAGAAGTTTAATATGGACGGAAGTAAGAAGGGGTTCTTACCTATGTTGCAAGGCAAGACATTGAGTAAGACTCAAAGTCTGGCTACGGCAGAAGAAAGAGAGATAATGGATAGGATCCCCTATGCCTCACCCATAGGCTCTATAATGTATGCCATGCTATGTACAAGACCGGATGTGGCACATGCTATTAGTTTGACTAGTAGGTACCAATCTGATCCAGGTTCGAAACACTGGTAGCGGTCAAGAATATCCTTAAGTACTTGAGAAGAACTAAGGATATGTTTCTTGTATATGGAGGTGAAGAGGAGCTAGTCGCTAAGTGTTATGTCGATGCTAGCTTTGAACCTGATCCGGATGACTCTAAGTCTCAATCCGGATACGTATTTCTCTTGAATGGAGCAGCAGTTAGTTGGAGGAGCTCCAAACAACCTGTGGTGGCTGGATCAACAACGGAGGCGGAATATGTTGCTGCTTCAGAAGCAGCGCAGGAAGCAGTTTGGATGAAAGAGTTCATAACGGAGAACTGGGTGTGGTTCCCAGTGCGTTGGACCCGATGGTGATCTATTGTGACAACAATGGAGCCATAGCCAACACCAAGGAACCAAGGTCTCACAAGAATTCCAAGCATATTCAGCGCCGGTTTCACTCCATCCGCGAACATGTCAAGGATGGAGATATAAAGATTTGTAAAGTGCACACGGACCTGAATGTAGCAGATCCGTTGACTAAAGTACTCCCTAGGGCAAAACATGATCAACACGAGAACTCCATGGGTGTTAGATTTTTCACTATGTGAACTAGATTATTGTCTCTAGTGCAAGTGGGAGACTGAAGGAAATATGCCCTGAGAGGCAATAATAAAGTTGTTATTATGTATTCCTTGTATATGATAGATGTTTATTTTACATGCTATAATTGTATTGATAGGAAACATCAATACATGTGTGTTTAATAAACAAAAAGGGTTCCTAGTCATGCCTCTCTTATAGACTAGCTTGTTGATTAACAAGATGATCAAGGTTTCCTGATCATGGACATTGGATGTTGTTAATAACAAGGTCACACCATTGGTGGAATGATGTGATGAACATTCATCCGAAGTATAGCATTACGATCAAGTCATTGTGTTTATATTGCTATAACATCATACGAAGTAATCTTTATCCTTAGACCATGAGATCATGTTAATTGCTAACACCGGAAGAGTATCTTGATAACATCAAACGTCACACCGTAACAGGGTGACTATAAAGATGGGTTCAATACTACGAAGGTGTTATGTTGAGGCTCATGGATCAAGAGTGGAATTTGTCAATCCAGATGACAGACGGATATACTGGCCCTCTCGGTGATATCACATTAGGATAGCTTGCAAGCAAGTGATGTGATCACTAGAATGTTATATCACGGGAACGAGAAAAGAGTGCATGTTGGTAACGAGATCAAACTAGGTATGGAGATACCGATGATCGAATCTCGGACATGTAATATATCGAGAGACAAAGGGATTTAGTTACAAGCATTAAAGGTTCTCACGATCACAGGAGTCATCGTTGAATGTGTAGGAGTCGATGGATCTCTGTGTCCTGCTGATTATTGATCGGAGAAGGGTCTCGATCATGTCTGCATTATTCGCGAACCGTAGGGTGGCACACTTAAGAGTTACGGACACCATTTGGAGCACATATGTTTCAGAAAAGAATTGCAAAGCGCAGGAATTGTTTCAATAGAAACCGGAAATTGTTTCGGTGAAATTGCGAAAGGTGGTTCTGCATGTGATATTGAAATATTGCAGTAATATATGTGAATGTTTGTTAATTAAAGTAATTAACAAAATTCTGAATAAATTTAATAAAAGAGTTTTATTAAATGAGAGAGCATTAAATTTGGAGAAACTTAATGCATTTAAAGTGGAGACTTTAAAAGGGAATGTGAAGAGGCATTTTAATGTGGAGGAGTTACCACCACATGAATGGGGAGGTGAGGGTCACCCCCATGCGCCGGCCATGGAGAGAGGGGGCACCCCCCCTCCTCCTATAAAAGGCCACCCATTCCCTCCTTCATCCACACACCTCCTTGTGAAGGATCTCTCTCCCCCTTTAGAATTATTTCCCCATGGTCTCGGATTAGCGAGATACATGTTCCCAGTGGCATTTCGTCTGGAAGGAGTTGCTGCTTCCGCTGGATCGCTGGAGCGAGGAGGTGGAGGTTGTCCGGTGGCTTGAACGTGTGTGCGAAAAGTGATGCGCTGCTGAGTTGCGGCGCTCGGACTTCCTCACGATCTTGAGATCGGCAAGTGTACGACTACATCAACCACGAGTTCCTACTCGTTAACAAAGCTCGTTGTCTTCGAGGGTAAGTTCTCTATGGATGTATGTCCACCCGTTTGCTTTGTACCTAGTAGATAGATCTTGGCATGTAGTTCACACCGTAGGAAATTTTTTGTTTTCTATGTTGCGGACCCAACAAAAGAAACAAAAACAAACTGAAAGGAAAAACAAATTGGGTTATCTCCCATAAAGCTCTTTCTTTATAGCCATTAAGATGGGCATGATAATTTTGATGATGCTCACATAGGAATATGAATTGAAGTGAAAGGGAGCAGTAAGAAGCAAACATACACACGTTTAAGTCTAACCCACTTCCTATGCAAGGGAATTTTGTAAACAAACAAGTTGTTGAAACCAGAGGCTTCTTGCAAAAGAAGGCAAAACAAGTGCAACATAAAAACTTTCAACATAAAACGAGGAAACTTGATATTATTGAGATACATAAGAACACTTTTTCCTCTCTCATAGTAACTTTCAGTATCATACATAAACTTAACAATATAACTATCACAAGAACCATCATAACAATGATCACTTATTCTAACAGAAAACACAGGAATACTAGCTCTCATAACACTACTTTGTGAGCTAATATTAGAGGTATCCTTACAAAGGATAGTGTGTCCCTCTTCTTCATACTTAGTGACAAAGTCTTTCACATTTTCTATTATAGGTTCATCAACCATTTGTTTATCAGGTTCAACAGCTTCATTTGTACTTTCATTAGCCATACTAGCTATCATAGAGTGTTCCTTTATCTTAACTGGAAAAGGCATTTTCTCAATGTAAGGTTTAGGTAAGACATGATTAGTAGTATAAACTTCAGTATTTCTTGCAGGAACACTCTTAGTAATATCTTTATAAGGTTCATGATACTTATTCCACTTATTTTTAGGCACTTCAATGTAGGAAGCAAAAGCCTTAAAATAAGAAGCAATAGCTTGAGAGTCTAGACCATAAGCATTTTTAATATTTTGAAAGTCATCAGTTCCCATAAAAGATTCAATGCATTCATAATCATAATTTATACCTGACTTTCTACCTTTGTCATTCTCCCATGCTTCAGCATTGTCTTGAATACGGTCCAGAAGATCCCATTTAGCTTCTTCTTCCATGCGAGTGAATGATCCAGCACAAGAAGCATCCAATAAATCCTTGTCATGTAGAGGGAGCCTTGCATAAAAGTTGTTGATAATAATATTGTTGGGGAGCTCATGAATGGGACATTTGAGCATTAGTAACTTCAATCTCCCCCAAGCTTGAGTTGTACTCTCTCCATCATGAGGCCAAAAGTTGTATATTTGATTCCGATCTTTATGAATCTCACTAGGAGGATAAAACTTTGAATAAAAGAGAGGCACTATTTCCTCCCATTCCAGAGCTTGACCATTCTTTAGCAGCTTATACCATTCCTCAGCTCTTCCTTTCAGCGATAATGAGAATAACTTCTTCTTAACTTGATCTGTACTAATACCTGCACACTTGAACAACCCGCATAATTCCTGTATAAAGAGTAAATGATCACCGGGATGGACAGTTCCATCCCTAACATAGTAGTTATCCATAACACGATCAATAATTCTTGTAGGTATTTTAAAAGCATCATTCTCAGCAGGTGGTCGCTTATCTACTACCTTAGCAGTGGTAGTAGCATTACCAAATAAGAAACTCAATGAATTATCCATAAAAAAATAAAGCAACTAACAGAAGTAAACAATACTCACAGTAGAAGTTTCCTTTACCAGTTCCACTCTCCAATAGTGCTTCACTCCCCGACAACGGCGCCAGAAAATAGTCTTGATGACCCACAAGTATAGGGGGTGTATCGCAGTATTTTTGATAAGTAAGAGTGTCGAACCCAACGAGGAGCAGAAGGTACTGGCTAGTGGTATGGATCAGGAATTCTCTGCAACTACTTAGCAAACAGATTTTTAGGGTTTTTTGATAATGCAAGTAAACAAAGTACGAGTAAATAAAAGACAATAAGAATAAACGCAGCAAGTGGCCCAATCCTTTATGCAGCAAAGGACAAGCCGGTTGTATTACTTAAGATGACCAAACGTTCTCGAGGACACACGGGAAGACTGTCAAGTGCTTTCGCTTCATATAGTTGATTAATATTATTTAGCTTGCTAAGTATTGTGTTGGTGAACCTGTGCTAATGTACCGACCTTCCTAGGACTAATACATACTTGTGATTATACCCCTTGCAAACATCCGTAAGTACAAGAAAGTAATTAAGGTAGAAACCTAACCATAACTTTAAACTCTAAGACCCTTATGTCCCTTGTGCAATGGTTTCCTAACGGGGGTTCAGGTTTCTGTCACTCCGGCAAACCCTACGATTAGTAGCCAAATACACAATGCATTCCCCTAGGCCCATATAGGTGAAGTGTCATGTAGTCGACATTCACATGACACCACTAGAAGAAGTACACCACAACTTAAATATCAAACTATTGAATCTCTCTCCACACAACTCCACTACTAACAACATGACTTCTCCCATGTCCTCAAGAACAAAACGAACTACTCACAAGACATCATATAGATCATGATCAGAGATGGAATAATGATGTATAACCATCTGAACATAGACAATAATTATATGGTTCACTCAATAGCATCAACTACAAAGAGTAATCAACACCGGGAAAGTTTCCCCTATGAACTAATGCAAAATTCAACCCAATTGTTACAGCAATATGGAGATGGTGATGAGGGTGCTGATGGTGGTGATGATGATGATTATGATCCCGATGAAGTCCAGCTTGATGGTGGTGTTGATGACGACGATCTCCCCTCTCCAGGAAGGAATTCCCCCGGTAGAAATCTGTCTGCCGGAGAGATCTTTCTCTCTCGGTGTTTTCCGCCCCACAGAGGCGGAGGAATCTTTCTGTGGTTGCTCCTCGAGTCTTAGGGTTTCGAGAGGATAATATACGAGCCTGGAGTGGGCCAGGGTGGCCACACCACCTGCTGGCGCGGCCTAGGGCTGCCCGCGCCAGGGGGTGGTGTGGGCCCCCTGTGGCGCATCTCCAGCCCCCCTTCTAGCTTCCTTCGTCTTCTGGAAAAATAGGATTTTTCGTATATTTTCCCGGATTTTCTGATCTTCGCGAATTTTGCCTCCAAATAGCACCTTTTCCATCAGAATCCTGACTGCAGCGGTCCATGCTCCAAAAGTCATCAACCATGCAAAAACAGATGAAATAACATAAGTATCACCTCTCAGTACGAAATATATCAATGAATAACAGTGAATTATGACATAGAATAGTGATGCAAAATGGCCGTATCAATGTGTTGTTGCTACTAGGGAGAAAACAACAATCCTTTGTTCATAGAACAATCATATTGTTTACTTTACACGCAATGCATAATGCAATTATTTGTTGCTTGCAACTTTATACTGGAGGGGGTTCAGATGATAACCTAAAGGTGGATTATTAGTCGTAGATGTAGTTGGATTACGGTCTATGTATAATGTTATAATGCCTAATCAAATCTCAAAGGAGTCAAGATGATTAGTATATGCATGTATGCTTTCTCGATGTTTTTCAATTTCCCCGCTGTAATTTGTTCACCCAACATGTCATCTATCTTAAGGAGATCCACCACTAGTGAACTATGGACCCTGCTCCTTTCTTTTACCATCAATCTACAACTGTTTACTGCTTTCTATTTACTTTCTGCAAGCTTTTAGTTTCTTCCACACAATACGTTTAATCCTTTGTTTTCAGCAAAACCGGTGAGATTGACAACCTCACTGTAAATTGGGGGCAAAGTTCTGTGGTTGTGTTGTGCGGGATTCCAATGTGGCAACAACACCTTGGAGGTGTTTCCTTGCTCCTACTGGTTCGATTACCTTGGTTTCATAACTGAGGGAAACTTACTGCTGTGCTCATCATACCTTCCTCTTGGGGTTCCCCAACGAGCTCATTATTACACGAGTCAGCAAGTAATATAGGGCTAGACATGAGTATGACTAATTGGGGGTTTTTAGTCCCGATTCCGTAGTCCCAGTTTTTTAATAACAATAAATGTCTTGAGTGTTAGTCCCGGTTTGTGGCTGGACTGGGACTAAAGGGGGGGTCTTTAGTCCCGATTTTGTAGTTCTAGTTAGGAACCCGGGACTAATGGATCGTTTCCTACTAGTGTTGGTCTCTCTACAACTTTCCCGAACTATGAAGATGTTGTTCTATTCTTGTGCCGGGGAGTTAACTAATTTCACATATTAGGGAGTACATCTATGGCCAGCTTGTTGGAGATGCCGGAGGACTAGGCTACGCCGGCATCTCCCTCAAGTTGGCCATAGTGTTGTCCCTGCTCTCGAACACCATCAATACGCTAGGGAGCTAACTAATTTCACATATTAGGGACTACATCTATGGACAACTTGTTGGAGATGCCAGAGGACTAGGCTCCGCCGGCATCTCCCTCAAGTTTCCCGTAGTGTTATCCCTCCTCTCGCACACCATCAATACGCTAGGGAGCTAACTAATTTCACATATTAGGGATGTCGGCCTATTGATAGTTGGCCGTAGTGTTTGTAGTTGATAACTTCACAAGGATGCTGACCTATTTATAGTGTCTCCACCCATGTTTAGTCCCAGTTGGTGTCTCCAACCGGGACTAAAGATGAACCT
This sequence comes from Avena insularis, assembly GCA_023614405.1. Classification (NCBI taxonomy): domain Eukaryota; kingdom Viridiplantae; phylum Streptophyta; class Magnoliopsida; order Poales; family Poaceae; genus Avena; species Avena insularis. The sequence goes on along the minus strand of CM042696.1, from coordinate 457,411,204 downwards.
TTAGTCCCGGTTGGAAACACCAACCGGGGCTAAACATATTTTTCCCACCCTTTCCCTCCGTTTCCCGCCACATTTTCCTGCCACCCATGTTTTGTCCCAGTTGGTGTCTCCAACCGGTACTAAAGATGGAGACACCATCCAGGGCTAAACATATTTCCCGCCATGTTTTCCCGCCATTTCCCTCTATATATAGGTCGGCGACCATCATGACCACCACACATCCACACATCCATACACTCCCCGCCACACATCCACACATTCCCCGCCGCCTACTTTAGGATGCCCCGTGTGTTCGTCCACGACTCGACGGCAATGACGGAGTACTGGGCTCCGTCGGGCATGTCCGAGACTGGGCTCCGCCGCGCTAGCACTAGGAGGTGCTACCTTCCGGGACGTGTAGCTTGGTGAGGAATACGGGTCCCATCATCAACCCGGAGCTTCTTTGGTGGCGGTCGCATGGTCTAGGAGCGGTGTAGAGGGAGCCGACCCCCGAGGAGGTGGTACGGAGGCATGTCAGGGAGGAGGACGAACATGTCCGCCGCTATATGTATGCGTTGGAGGTCAGGTTTTCCAATACCTGGCAGCTTCTTCAGGGACCTCACCCGAGCTATGCTCCTGTGATGGTTCTTTCTCTTTGAGTGACCACCTCCCGCGGCTCAGAACCCAGTCGTTGACATCCATTTTGATTGAGCAAGATGTATTACATGAAAGGGTGCCCTTTATGTCTCAAATAAAAGTTTGAATACATTACATGGATTTATGTCTCAAATAAAAGGTTTAATACACTATTACACATCACCAACATCTAGTGTTGTGGTTTTCTTCTGTACGTAGCCATGGAGAATCTTCATCATTTAACAGGATGCTTGGGTCAGTTTTCACTTTGAAGGGCGGAATTTCTTGAAACTTATTGTAATCTTCTGACATGTCTGTCTTGTCATCCACTCCCACGATGTTTCTTTTCCCTGAAAGAACTATGTGGCGCTTTGGCTCATCGTATTTTGTATTATTTTGCTTATCTTTCCTTTTTCTCGGTTTGGTAGACAAGTCCTTCACATAGAAAACCTAAGCCACATTGTTGGCTAGGACGAATGGTTCATCCATGTATGCAAGATTGTTGAGATCCACTGTTGCCATGCCGTACTTTTGTTCTACATGTATCCCGCCTCCTGTCAGCTTGACCCATTTGCACCGAAACAAATGGACCTTAAAAGTAGGTCCATAGTCAAGTTCCCATAACTCCTCTATGTACCCATAATATGTGTCCTTCTGCCCATTGTCATCTGTTGCATCAAAGCGGATACCACTGTTTTGGTTCGTGCTCTTTTTATCTTGGGCAATCATGTGAAATGTATTCCCATTTATGTCGTATCCTTGGAAAGTACATATAGTCGAAGATGGTAACCTGGCCAATGAGTACAACTGATCTCCAACAATGGTGTTATTCATGAGATGTGTCTGCAACCAACTGCCGAAATTCTTCTCATGTTCCCCTTTAATCAACGAGTCAGGCTTCCTCGGGTTTTCGTAGTGTAGAATATTCTTGTGTTTCTCGATATACAGAGCCACCATGGTGGAATTGTGTAGAACTGTATAGTGTGCTTGAGTGAAATAATTCCCGTCCCTACATACCATTGATTTCCTTCCTAGTGTGCCTTTTCCAGTCAGCCTCCCCTCATACCGAGATTCAGTAACACCAATCGGCTTAAGGTCAGAAAGAAAGCCAACACAAAACTCAATGACCTCTCTGTTCCATAGCCCTTGGAGATGCTTCCTTCTAGCCTAGCACGGTTATGAACATATTTCTTTAAGACTCCCATGAACCTCTCGAAGAGGAACATATTGTGTAGAAACACATGACCGAGAATTCTAATCTCTTCGACTAGGTGAACTAGGAGGTGCGTCATAATACTGAAGAAGGATGGCGAGAACAACAACTCAAAGCTAACCAGGCATTGGACCACATCAATTTGTAACCCTGATAGACTTTCTTGATCGATTACCTTCTGAGAAATTGCATTGAGGAATGCACATACCTTCACAATGGCTAGTCGAACATTTTTTGGTAGAATTCCCCTCAATGCAATCGGAAGAAATTGCATCATAAGCACGTGGCAGTCATGAGACTTTAGGTTTTGAAATTTTTTATCTTTCATATTTACTATTCCCTTTATATTCGACGAGAAGCCAAACGGGACCTTTATACTAGAAAGGACTTCAAAAAATATTTCCTTCTCTTCTTTGGTAAGAGAGTAGCTGGCAAGCCCTTGAAACTGCCCTAGATGCTTGCCGTCTCGTCCTTTATGATATTGTTGGTCCTCCCGTGATGCCTGGGTATCTTTTGACTTCCCATACAAGCCCAGGAAGCCTAGAATATTCATGCCAAGATTCTTCATCAAGTGCATCATGTCGATTGCAGAGCGGATCTCATGCACTTTCCAATAGGGTAGCTCCCAAAATATAGATTTCTTCTTCCACATGGGTGCATGTCCGTTGACGTCTTTCGGAACAGGTTGTCCTCTAGGACCCTTTCCAAAGATTACATCTAAATCCTTGACCATACCATATACATCAGCGCCAGTACGGGGGACAGGCTTCATCCGGGTTTCTGCCTTGCCATTGAAATGCTTGCCTTTCTTCCTTAAGGGATGACTAGGCGGAAGAAAACGACGATTGTACGGGTACACATTCTTCCTACATTTATCCAAATATATACTTTCAGTTTCATTTAAACAATGCGGCATGCATGCATTGTATCCTTTATTCGTTTGTCCTAAAATGTTACTAAGAGCAGGCCAAACATTGATGGTTACGAACAACAACGCTTATAGGTCAAATTCCTGCTGTTTGTGCTCATCCCACACATGTATACCTGGTTTGTCCCACAATTGTAAAAGTTCATCAACTAATGGCCTTAGGTAGACATCAATATCGTTGCAGGGTTGCTTCGGGCCTTGGATGAGCACTGGCATCATAATGAACTTCCGCTTCATGCACAACCAAGGAGGAAGGTTGTAGATACATAGAGTCACGGGCCAGGTGCTGTGACTGCAGTTCTGCTCCCCAAAAGGATTCATGCCATCGGTACTTAGACCAAATCATAAATTCCTTGCGTCACGAGCAAAGTCCGAGAAGTCTCTCTTGATTTTTCTCCACTGCCGACCATCAGCAGAGTGCCTCAACATCCCGTCTTTCTTACGGTCTTCCATGTGACATCGCAACAACTTGGCATGCTCTTTGTTTCTGAACAAACGTTTCAACCGTGGTATTATAGGAGAATACCATATTACCTTGGCAGGAACCCTCTTCCTGGGTGGCTCGCCCTCAACATCACCAGGGTCATATTTTCTGACCTTATACCGCAATGCAGTGCATACCGGGTATTTATCCATATTCTCGTACTTCTCACTGCGGTAAAGGATGCAGTCATTAGGGCATGCATGTATCTTATGCACGTCTAATCCTAGAGGGCAGACAAGCTTCTTTGCTTCGTACATACTGGAGGGTAATTCGTTATTTCTTGGAAGCAGCTTCTTCATTATTACCAGCAACTTTTCAAATCCCGAGTCAGTCACACCAGTCTCTGCCTTCCACTTCAGCAATTCTAATGTGCTACCTAGCTTCTTCTGGCCATCTTCACAAGTTGGGTACAACAATTTGTTGTGGTCCTGTAACATCTGCTCGAACTGCAACCTCTCCTTTTATGTGTCGCAGTCTCGCTTTGCATCCGAAATGACCTGACCAAGATCATCAGCGGGCTCATCTGGTTCTCGTTCTTCACCCGCTTCTTCTTCATTGTCTTTAATTGTGGTATCAGCGTATTCAGGGAACATAGATCAGTAGTGGTCATCATCGTTCTCTTCTTCATCACCATCTTCCATCATAACCCCTCTTTCTCCGTGCTTGGTCCAAACATTATAGCTGGACATGAAACCGTACCGAAGCAGGTGGCTCTGAATGACTCTTGATGAAGTGTGAGCCTGCTCATTCTGACATTCAACACATGTACAACACATAAAACAATCCCGCCGCTTGTTCGCCTCGGCCACAAGGTGAAAATAACGCACGCCTTCTCTATAAGCGTCAGAGCGTCGGTCACTGTACATCCATGGATGACTCATCTACATCATACAACCATATATATCAAACGCAATCACGATGCTCAAATTAGTACTGCGCGGTCTAAACGAGAAAATAGTTGCTAACCTTTTAGAACACTTGGAAACAAAGAGGAGAAACCTTAAGTGTGACTCAGGCACCTCATATCATGTTTGTCTTGTGTGAACTCAAGTGGCATCGCTCTCACAAGCATTTCATCGAGCACCTCTAGTGCATATGAAGAGAAAAATCTAACACAAACTATGTCACACCTTTCCTCCATGAAAAAATAGAGGAGGGATATGCCATATATATAGGGTCAGCCCATTTGGCCCGGTTTGAAACACAAACCGGGACTAATGGGGGTGCCCGCAGCACGCATCAGGCCCCAGACACATTAGTCCCGGATTGTATCTCAAACTGAGATAAATGCCTCCAACAGGATCGGGACTAATGGTGTCGTACTAGTGGGCGGCTGGGGTCCGGACCATTAGTCCCGGCCCCAGCCACGGCCAGGACTAATGGCCCGGACGAAAGGCCCGTTTTCTACTAGTGGTTACTACTATGAAACTAAAAAATATGAAATTCCATATATTCAAAAGTGTTAAACTCTAAATTAGAAGTCAAATGCATGCACATCACGGGAAAAAAATACACCACGAGAAAAAAAAGGCGCAACAACGCGCGCTAGGTCCTTCTAGTACTATTAGCTATTGTAAAGCTAATATAATCACGATTCAAAATTTGTATTTATATTGGCCATGGGCACGAGCCTCTCTTATGCTGACACATGTCCGTCTTTTCGGTTTTCTAGGCTTTTTATTCGTTTGTTAATTAGCCATTCTTCTAGCCATTTTGCATGGAGGTGAGTCTATCCTTTAGGAGTATAGACCAGGTCTCATAAGATTTTTTCCCTCTCCCAACCGCCACTGCCGCCACCAGATCCCTCACCGCCACCGCTGCTAGGGGGCATCGCTGGCAAAGCCAAGCGGCTGGGGTGTGGCGGCGGGACGACAGCGGCCATGGTGAGGCGCGAGGCAGTGGCACCCCTGCCGCAACCCCTGGCCCCAGAGCAATGTGGGCCCGGCTGGGGCGTCAGGCTAACTAACAGCGTGATGTGGAGGCGGGAGGCGGGGCCTAGGGCTCCTGGTGGGCTCGAGTGACTCCTCTCCGATCTTCACCGCTCCGACGAACATGCATCGGTGCTTTCCCGCAGCCGCAGCAGGACGGGACGCAGCAGCAGCCCTGGATATGATGGCACCCACTCAGGCATCGCCGGGCAAAGCAGTCTGTGATACATGATCCTGGCAACCCATGTCTGAGGGGGGTGGTGGCGAACAACAACAACCCTGCAGTGGCAATGGCCTAGCAAAGGAGGGAGGGCTCATGCGCTATGGGCGTCGGCGGATGGATGGATGGGGGCGCGGCGGGTTGGCCTAGGGAGCCTAGGCTCTAGACCTTCCCGCCCTCGATCTCTCTCGATCTCCCAGCCAGCGATGCGTGCTTCCTTCGCGTTGACGAGGCGCGGGGGCCGAACAGCAGCCCTGGATATGATGGCGGTGGTCCACCGGAGGTGGTCGACCACAGCTAGTTGTGGTGTTGACCCTGCATCTAGTCCCGGCGACGAGTTGGGGGGGCGTGGATGACGGTGAAAACCGAGCTCTGACTCCTGTCATGGCGGGCGATGACGGCATCTACGCGCTGTTAGCTTGCTGAAGGAATCTCTTTTGTAGCCATCGTCTACCCACTTGTGTTGCTCCGGGGGAAACCCTAAGATCTATTATTACCGGATCGGACGATGGCGGAGCTAAGGTGTCGTTCTCCCTCTTGAGGGTATCGTTTCTTGGAGCAATGTTGGAGGGAAGAGGCAAGAAGGTGGAGCGGTGTACATCTACCTTGTCGACGACGACGAGTCTGAGTGGCGTGGTGCAGTGGAGTCTCGGTGTCAGATGTGGCTTGATGGACTCATGCGGGGCGGGGGCGCTGTTCTGGCGTCGTGGTGACGACAGGGACCAGTAAAGTTTGTGCGGATCTTAACCGTGAAAACTGATCAGAGATTCGACGGAGGTGGCGGCTTCTGTACATAATATGCTCGCTAAGAGTCTGTTGTTCCAGATGTACGCTCTCGTTCCGGAAGGAAATTTTGGTGTAGCAAACCTACCTCAGCCAATATTATAGTGTAGATAGATAAATAGATAGATACATAGATTCTTGGCAATGGAATGGCGGTGAGGAAATTTTAACGTGCTTGTTCTTGTCTGCTCTGCGCTAGATCGAATTGCTAGCTCTTTACTTGCACGCAAAGGCAAAACCACACAACGGTCCAATGGAAAAGGCACTGTGTCTGTGTCTCTGTGATGTGCCGCAGGCTTTGGAGGGGCGCTACGATACAAAACAAAGTCTGCTTTTGGATGGTGATCCACCACCTTTTTTTTTTTGAGGAAGCCACCATATGTTCTTAGTGATGTAACAGAAGATCTGTCATTTTTTTTTTTTGCGGGCTACGATCTGTCATTATTGACAAGGAAATAACGTGCGTGCCTTAAGTTCAAAAAAAAAACTGCTTTTGGTTAAAAAAGAAAAAAAGACGACCAACCGGCTAGGGGGCGAGGCAGAGAGGTTTCCAAAAGCAGATTGTGCTTGCCAAGTTGGGCGAACAATACCGCCGCGTCTTTTTTACCCCTGGCATAGTATAGTTCCTGGGTACCTGTATAAGTACGTGGTTAGCTATGCCCCGGCCTGTTAGCCCACGCGCGCCGCCTGGAGAGAAAAAAGAGTTTCTGCCCTAGACTCGTCTTCTAACGCCGGCCTCCGGCGGCTTCCCCCAGCGGCGACTTAGATCGTCGGTGGTGAAGGGGTCACCGGATCCACGCGTGTGGATAATTTTAGTCTAAAGTATATTTATTTTTAGGCTACTCATCGTCTTGGCTTCGGGATAAAGATGACGGCGCTGAATAAATTTTCTTCAGCCCCAATGGATTTAGAGACCAGTCTATTCAAGCAAGGATGGTGTGGCGGTGGCGCCATCCTCGTGGTGGATTTGTGTCCTCAGGCTCCGCCGTTGCAGCGGCGTTTGCTTCAGCACTAGTCAGGAGCGGATGCAGATTGTGATCTGCATCGACGGTATCTAGAAGATGGTGGATCATGTGCTGGGTCTGTGGTTCGTGGATGGCAGGTGTGGCTCCCTCCTTCGACGTCTTAGTCGTGCGGGGGTGCTAGATCTGGAGCTTGATGGCATGTCCGGGGTGTTGCCCCGGTCTGATTCGTTCAACGGCAATGGTTTCACCTTGGGTGAGCCACCTTGGAGGTCCGCAAAGCTGCATGTCAGTGATGGAGCCGCATCGAGTTCGGGTGAGGAGGTGATCTGTCATTCTTTCTGTTGGTGGCTACTATGGTGGTGCCATAGGCAGGTGACGGGCGTCGGCGTCAAGCTCAGAGGTTTCTTCGGTTTAGATTGTTTTCTTTCTTGGTCAGTGGTCCTTTGCACAAAAGTTTGCGTTTTGCTGTCTTTCAGTTTTATCAGGTCGATGTTTACGTGGTTTGTACTATGATCTTTGATATGTAAAAGGAGACATGTATTACCATAAAAAAATACAAAGAATACATAGAATACAATTTCGAACGGGCAAGTCTACTAGCAATAGTACATCGCAGAAGGGTCGGTACAAAAGTTCACCACGCGCCACCGTCCTGGCCTACCAAACCCAGTAGCGACATCCTTGTGTCTGAGTCTCGCCATGGTCTTTCCCACAACCTTCTCCTTCTCCATCCCCGCCGCCCTCGCACAAGCCAACGCCACCTTCCCAACCAAGCCAGGGTGCTACTCTTCCCAGAGCACCGCCGACGGAAAGGCTGTGTTTCTCACTGCCGGTAGGCTCCCGGCATACGGTTCGGTGCTCCGCCCGTTCGGCGTGGGCGCCGAGGCGAAGATGAAGACGAAGACGTCTCGCAGTGGCTCCGTGTCCGGGGACAACGAGGCCCACGACGGCGAGGGCTCCGACAAGGTGAAGACGGAGGCGGCTCGCGGATGCTACGTGTCCGGGGACAACGAGGCCCACCACGGCGAGGACTCCGAGAGGGTGAACACGGAAGCGGCTCGCGGCGGCTCCGGGGACAGCTTCGACGACAACAAGGTTCGCTCCGGCACTCTTTACCGTCCGGTCTTATTTTATCGGGAGATCTGTAGCGCGTACGTCCTACCACATGAATCACCCAGCGCGACGTCCGCGTTTGATCATCTCCGCGCTGGATCGAGTGACGGCCCTGTTGGGATTTTCCCACGGACGGATCACGTCAAATAAAACGAACACATGTAGTCACAAATTTTTTGCCAACAGCCCGTGCCGGTTCTTTTTCTCTTTACTAGTTACTATTAAATTGCCATGCCTTGCCACGTCTCTCAAGCGGTTTTTGCCTCCTCGCACGTGTAAATGTAAACATAATGCATATGGCACTTTTATTTCACATTGCATTGTCTTCTCCTGCGTTCCTTCTTAATTATAGACATAGAAACAAAAATGCATGAAAGTGATATGCATCTGTCGAGCTGGACTGCTCGGTGGCCATATCGATGACACAGGCACAGACGAGAGATAGTTCCAGGTTAGTGCATCAGGTGACCTAGATTTGGATCAGAAGCTGCCAAGATGAAGTTAAAAATTGTGTAAAAAATGATTGTAATTATCATAATTTAATGAAATCTCTTTTTAGCAAAAAAAATATATACATCTATCATCCTTGTATTTTCCTTCTCTTTTTGAACCCCCCGGGCTCAGCCTCACCATTGTGTCACCATTATTCTTAGTAGTTACAAAAGTGAGTGACTGTTCATCGGAACTGTTATAGTCCGAATACTCATAAGGTTGGGTCGACGCCCGCCTCCCCCCAAACTTGATTACCCAACTACGACATCACTGACATTATACTTTGTAGTCACCCCACTCCAAGAACATGTCTCTCGCCGATGTGCATATGTGCGTGATGTTTTTATCCAATTCTGACAAATTGCCAGTCATTCCCATACCCTCACAACTTAAGAGAGATTGGGGCAATTACCATTCCACTTTAGAAAGCTCCAAAGAAGGTTGCATTTTACCAGAGATTTCAACTCACAAGAAACCTCCTAAGGATTAAGCTAAACCACAAAAAAAAAGCATAACACAATTTTTATTCTCCTATTTGAAAACAGCCAAATACAATTATGGATTGGTTTTATGGATGATAACTTTATTAGCTTACAAAGTTGACAAGTACACGACAGAGAAAAATATATCATTGGAAGTGTCGCATGTTCTGTATCAAAATGAAGAGTACAATAACTATCGACATGTTCTCTCACAATTGTTTTCTAACCGACTCACTTTCACTACCCAACCAGGTGTCATCTTAACCCCTCCCTATCCGCTCATCATCTTTGTAATCGGATCCATAAATGATGTGTTGTTTCTCTATTTCCATGTCAAACCAAAGACATTCCTGTGAAAGCATAAATCAGTTTATACATAGGACATATCTTCCTTGGTCATCCAAAAAATAAGTTCTGATGAAAGTGACATGAACTTCAGGATCAGTGTAAAAATATGTTTACCTTGAGCCTTGTGTTGTCCATATTTAATATCCATAGGGTTTGCAAGGGAATACGATTTTACCTCAAAAAAAGAAACTTTGCTTTTCTGCATCAAATAGAACTCTTACTGAGGTAATGCATGTAAAGCCATTCACTTGATTTTCAAGCCTCCAAAATAACTAGAACATGTTCACTTGATTTTCAAGCCTCCAAAATAACTGGAACATAAATCTCAATATTGTAGATTCAATAGTACTCCCTCTATCCCAATATTGCATATGTTACCTGATGTTTTTCTACTCATCTTCAACTTATTAGTCATATAATTAAAAGAAGGACTCATAGGAAAAATAATAAAGAATACAAACATTTGTTGCTTTAACTTCTAAAGAGCTCAAGGTGCAGGAAGATGAACAAAAGTACCAAGCTACAACGACGGTGTATCAATAATTCACTATTTATTTCCAAGCCCGCACTCCAGCTAAGGATACACAATTAAGGATTTCATATTCAGGAAAACATGTCTTCAACCAATCTATAGCTACAACTGAGCTGAAATACCATCCATGAAGCTGGAATGCACTTCTCATTTCCATGATCTAAGGCGTAACCATCAAATTTAAGTCATAACAGCCCAGTTCTACATTCTCAAGCAGAACATTAGCTGATGATTGAGAAATCGAACTTGCTCTTGTGATGACAAGGACAACAGTAACCGGAGGTGCTTATGATCTTCCCTACAACACTCATGTTTTGATAATGGATTCAATAGCTATGCATTTGGCATGATTACCATACTGTAAAACATATTGTCATGTGGGGCCAGACTTATAGGTGCAAGGGCCCTGCGCCACCCTAGTTCTATCCTAGTTTAATTATAGAGTCCTTCTAGATTTAGGTTAAAGAGTCTAGACCTTAAGTTGGAAATGTTTAGTCTCAAAGAAGGTTATCCTGCCAACACCCAATTAGAGTTGGAGTCTATTATGTCAATTGTAATCGGCTACTTATAGTCACTCCTATGTGATTAATGAGAACAAGCAGAAAATAATCTATCTTCTCACCTCGTGCACCTGCGCCCCGACGCCCCTCCTCACCTCCTTCCCCAACCATAGGTCGACGAGAGATTCGCCCTCATCCTCCAACCTCCCACAACTACAATCTCCGGTCCAATCCACAGCCAGCTCGTGACAACTTGGTATCAGATTCATCTTCGATCCCGGCGGTTGGCATGGCCACTCCGTCGCCCCTTCTGCAAACCCTAGGATAACTCGCCACCAAATAGCAAGAGGACCATGAAGCCGTGATCGCGACTCTCACCAGCCTCTCTGATCAAAATCAGACCACGAGGGCTGAACGCATCGAGAACTGCGCCACCCTCAAGTGTATCGTCGAGACGCTCCAAAAGTTCCAAGGCCAGCTCGCCGATACATCGCAGCAACAACGCACGGAGAATCTGGCCCTCATCCAACTCGAAGGGAAGGGCACATCTCAACTTGGTGGCCTCGGGCTCATGCAGCCACCCGTGACTACGTCCAAAGCCGGGGACATGGCTAGCTTGTCGGATACGTTTGATCGTGCCCCACAACTCTACAAAATCGACTTCCCACTCTTTGACGGGGCGAGCGACCCATGACCGTGGTTGACACGCTACAACCTGTACTTCCTCGGTCGGTGGAGGCAGTATTCCGATAAGACGTGGCTCGCCTCCTACCACCTCATCGACGTCGCCGCCTTATCATACGGCCATCTCGAGCCTCCTACCACCTCAAAAAGGCAAAAAGAAAACAACGAGAATGATCCAATCTTTCCTACTAGCGCATCTCATGTGCAAGAACTAGGCCAAAACCTAGAGTTGAGGCTCTAATACCACTGTTGGGTAACACGCAGAGCCATGCTGAAAACAAAAACTTTTCTGCTCTGACAAGGTCTTCGGTGAGCCACCCCAAGATCCAACTAAGGTCAAAGGCAATAGTGTGTACCTCTCAGACGCATAGGTGTGGAAGCTAAGGAAGCGCATCGCGGTGGTGTCGTATGTTCCCCTTGTCTTGTCCGGCTGCAGTGAACTTCTTGATCCTAGGACCTCCTTGTCACCAGCTTGCTCCTCCTCTCTCCTCCTCCGACTCCGCCGCCTAACGCCGCCGACGAACACCGCAGATGTGGTGCCTCTACTGTCACATGTCACACATACGTACAAGGTGGAACAGCAGCAAGTGAGATGCTAGTCTCGGTTTTGCCGCTGTAGGATAGGAAGGTGGTTGTCAAGTCTAGCGAAACCCTAGGAAGCAGCACTGGATTGGATTGTCACACCTGTCCACCGCCACCCACCTTCCTTTATATATAGGCGAGTAGGTGAGGGAACACAACACTTGTGTCCCTCGATCCTAAACCCTAATCCTAGTAAAAGTGGGTCCAACCCATTGACACGTATCCTTGTCCGAACAAGTCCAAATTGCCGTCTTGTGATAGTTGGATCATCACCTGCCTAATTCCACTCTCTTAAATGTGCACTCCCTCAGGCTTACGGTAAACCGGACACAACTTAGTAAGCCAGACATAACTCAGTAATCATTTAGTCTGAGCAGTAGCTCAATGACTTTCCAACTAGAACTGATAATCGGCAGCGGCCTCTAGCAAAACTTGTCGACTCCTGTTTACGAAAGTGCCCTTAATGTGATGATCTGTCCGAGTCCCTTTGCCTCACGATATTGGTGACAAAGAACAGGGGAGATTACGTCATCCCAATGCCGGTTTACTCTCTTCGCATTGTAGTGATAACTGATTCCCTCCGACTTCACTAAGTCAGACTATCTCGATCAACACTTGATCGAGTAGCGCATGGCCATGCTTATGAATCATATCACACGAGAGGTCCCAGAGAATATCTCCCCGAGATGGAGGGGCAAATTCCGTCTCGGCTGATCCACATCATGCAGCTTGCTTCGAAGTCATCCCAAGACCACCCTTATGACTCCTAGTTACGGTGAGCGTTAGGTGAAGTCAAAGCCGACTTTTCCACAACTCGGATCATGCGAACCGCTCAGGTCTAAGGATTCCATTGTGTTATTCAGAGTGTATGATGGTGTGCTCACGTCCTACTAACCTTTGGATCGGTCCGACTATCGTAACTCTTTCCACTAGCCAATGTAAAGTGGATATCATATCCATGCTCATGACACGTGAAACATTGTCATCTTCCGACTTACAAATTAGTGTCGAAAGTGGGTTTTCCTCCCAACCTCAAACGACTAAGGACAAACTAGCTAGAGCTAGATATGAGTATGTGGTTCCACACCTACAACAATTGCAGTGACACATACAACTAGCTCTAAGCCGGATACCGGGTTACAAATACAAGGCGGAATGTGAGCCTCTAGGGCATTATTCCTAACAGTATCCCACTTGCACTAGAGTTGAACACTCAGGCATCTCCAGGGCTTTGGCATCTCATGCCCATCGCTCTTACATGCACCTCAAACTTAGGTTGTGGAAGCGGCTTGGTCAATGGGTCTACAACATTTGCATCTGTGTGTACCTTGCATAGCTTAATTTCTCCGTGATCGAGGAACTGCCGGATTAGGTGAAATTTCTTAAGTATGTGCTTGTTCTTCTGGTGTGCTCATGGCTACTTAGCTTGTGCAATAGCACTAGTATTGTCACAGTACACGTATAACGGACTGGACGAGCCCAGAACAACCCCGAGTTCGATCAGAAAATTTCTGATCCAAACCCCTTCTTTTGCCGCCTCTTAGGCAGCAACATACTCAACTTCCATAGTAGAAATAGCCGCCGATTCTTGCTTGGAACTTTTCCAGCTCAATACACCTCCATTCGCTATGAACACATAGCCGGATTGCGAGTGCGAGTTATCTAGGTCGGCCTGAAAGCTAACATCTGTGTAACCCTTTACACATAGCTCTTCCTCACTGCCATAGACTAGGAACTCATCTCGAGTACGTCTCAAGTACTTAAAGATATTCTTTACTACTGTCCAGTGGCCTTCGCTAGGATCTGACTGATATCTACTTGTTACACTTAGAGCATAGAAAATATCTGGCCTGGTACATATCATCGCATACATGATTGATCCTACTATCGAAGCATAAGGGATCCTCTCCATCTGACTCCGCTCATCAGCCGACGTTGGGCATTGATTATTACTAAGTTGGATTCCATGCGCCATCGGTAAGAACCCCTTCTTAGCCGAATCCATATTGAACTTTTTCAGTATCTTATCCAGATATGTACTCTGACTCAAACCTATGAGTCTCCGGGATCTATCTCCATAGATCTTAGTTCCTAGTATAAATGTCGTCTCACCCAAGTCCTTCATTTGTAAACACCTTTCCAAATAATCCTCGGTTTCTTGCAACATTGGAACATTGTTTCTGACTATCAATATATCATCTACATACAGTAGTAGAAATAAACCTGAGCTTTCACTAAACTTCCTATATACACAAGAATCTTGTTCGCTTTTGATGAAGCCAAACGATTTGACCAATTCATCAAAAGGAGTGTTCCAACTCTGACTTTTTTGCTTCAATCCATAGATGGATTTCCGAAGCTTGCATACTTTGTTAGGACTAGCCGGATCGACAAAACCCTCGGGCTATATCATATACACGTCCTCGGTTAAATTTTTGTTAAGAAAAGCCATTTTAAAAACCATCTACCATATCTCCCAATCGAAATATGCAGCTAGTGCTAACTTGATCCTCACCGGCTTATGCATCGCTACTGGCAAAAAAGTCTTGTCATAGTCAACTCTTGAACTTGTCGGAACCCTTTCGCGACAAGTCGTGCTTTATAGATAGAAATGTCTCCTTCTTAGTCAGTTTTCCTATTAAAGACCCATTTGCTCTTGATGGATCTTGCACCATCTGGCAGATCAACCAAGTTCCAAACTTGATTGTCATCCATGGACTTTAACTCGGATCTCCTGGCCCCAAGCCATGACTCAGAATCAGTACTTCGCATTGCATCCTGATAGGTAGTTGGTTCATCGTCATCTAGCATGAGTATGTCTCCATGTAGTCTTGCTTATCTTCGTGGATCTGGTGCATTCACCGGCTTAGGCACAACGTCCATCTCAACCTCCAAGGTTGCCGACTTGTCCTGAGTCTGTGAATCTCAAATTCCTTTGAGGTGCACCCTATTCCCACAATCTTTTCGTCTAAGAAACTCTTTCTCCAGAAAGAACATGTTTCGAGCGACACACACTTTGCCTTCTTCTCGGTTGTAGAAATAGTAACCCAAAGTTTCCTTAGGGTAGCCTACGAAAACTACCTTATCCGACTTGGGCTAAGCTTGTCGGATTGTAATCTGTTGACAAAAGCTTCACATCCCCAAATCTTAAGAAAAGCCAAGGACGTCTTCTTGCCTGTCTACATATCATGTGGTGTCTTTTCTACTGATTTAGATGGTACTTTGTTTTGTGTTATCGCTGCTTTCTCTAGAAAAAAACCCCAGAATGATAAAGGTAGATCCGTCTTACTCATCATCAACCTCACCATGTCTAACAAGGTTTGGTTCTGCCTTTCCGACACACCATTCCTCTAAGGTGTTCCCGGCAGGGTGATTGTGGAACTATTCCACAACTCTTGAGATGGTCATCAAACTCATGGCTCATATATTTGGCTCCACGATCTGATCGCAGAAACTTAATATTCTTGCCGAGTTGGTCTTGCACTTCACTTTGAAACTCTTTGAACTTTTCAAAGGTCTCCAACTTGGATTTCATCAGGTAGACATAACCATATCTACTGAGATCATCCGTGAATGTGATAATATACTCATAACCACATCTGGTTGTCATGCTCATTGGACCGCATAAATCACTATGTATCAGTTCCAGCAAGTCGGACGCCCTCTTGCACCTCTTTGCGAAATGTGTCTTGGTCATTTTTACCAGCAAATAGGATTCGCATGTTTCGAACTGCTCCAAGCTGAACAAATCCAGGAGTCCATCACCATGGAGCTTCTGCATGCATTTCCAGCTGATATGACCAAGGAGACAATGCCATAGATAAATAGAACTAAGATCATTCGGCTTCAACCTTTTAGCATTCAAGTTATAGACTAATGTATATTCAAGATCAAGCACAAAAGGTCCAGATTGGACAGATGCATAGCCATGAAACACATTATTCAAATAAAAGGAACAACCATTGTTCTTGATATTCGATTCATAACCCTGATCCATCAAACATGAGGCGGAAATGATGTTTTGGCTTAGTATAGGAACATAATAGCACTTATTTAGTTCTAGTACAAATTCTGAAGGTAACTGGAGTTGCATCGTCCCTACGGCTAATGCAGCAACTCTTGCTTTGTTTCCGACTCTGTTGTCAATCTCTCCTCTAGCCACACTCCTATGCCTTACTAGTCCCAGCATCGAGTTGCACACATGAACAACCGATTTGGTATCGTATACCCAGGTACTGCTAGGAGTGTCAGCAAGATAAATGTCTATAACATTCACAACAAGTGTACCTGATTCGGAAGTCATACTTCCACTCTTACCTTTATCCGCCTTATACATGTTGTATCATCTTCCAGTGACCCTCTGCCTTACAGTAAAAGCATACTGTACCCGAAGGTTTTGCTGGTTTGCTAGTCACTAAGCCGACGCTGGGACTTGGATCCAGCATGACGTCTCCCTTTGGCTTGACTTTCTTAGACCAAGATTTCTTCTTGATCTTGGAAGCATTCTGCACCATCAACACTTGACTGGTGCCACCTCTCTTGATGTCGGCCTCTGCTGTCTTGAGAATCCCTTGAAGTTCTGCCAGTTTCTTATCGAAATGAACGGACGATAAGCACTAGGAAGAGAATTCAGGAGAATGTAGGTAGCAAAATCTTCACTCAAGGGAAAACTAGACGATCCAAGGACTACACATATCCGACCATCTTGATCATGTGCTATCGTAGTGGATTTCCGTCTTTTAGCTTGGACCAACCCAAGCAAGGATCTTGAGATATTGTACCTCTCCATCCTAGCCAGCGTCTCAAACATGCTCTTGAGGGCAACGATCATATCGTACGCCTCAACATTCTCGAACTGCTGCTGCAGTTCTAGCTCCATGTGAGCGAGCATGAGGCAGCTGACTTCCGTCGACTCATACTGAGCCTAGCGAAAGGCGGTTCTTACAACATTAGGCTCATCACTGTCCGGCTCGTCTGGAATCAGATTGTACAGGACATGTTCCTTATTATCTTGCTTGAGAATGATTCTCAAGTTATGATACCAGTTGGTAAAGTCTGTTCCATTCAGCTTGTCCTTCTCAAGGATCGTACGCATTGCAAAACAGGAAATTTGAACGGTGCAAGTCAGTGCCATCTACAAACAAAAGATGCAAAACACTTAAGATAATGTATCTATAACAGGATAAGGTGGATTAAACTCTTTAACCATGCACATTCCCATTGAGACTGATATTCCTCCGATAGTCGATAGTGATTCAGGATCCCGGTCAGTTATCCAACTAGTGAGCCTTTGCATCCCTGCTAGCTGGAGAACCTTCCGAGTAGGCAACACCTTGCCAATCAGATCTCTATCTGATTCATGTTGGATTGTTCGACAACCCTCCTTACCATGAAGCCTACAACTATTGAGATAGATACATCTAGCTACTAAGTGCTCTGCTTGAGAGAGTCCGAATCTCTCACACTTTATTGCAGAGAATTGGCAGTGCCCCAACAATATGTGCCCACTAACCAAAAATGTCCGACTTGTAGTGTTGCTACAAATGGTGGGGAAATTTGACTAGACCTTCTTTGAGGGAAAAATAAGCAAACAAAACTAACTAACTCCCACTAGAAAATAAAACTAACTAACTCCCACTGCAAAAGTCGGAACCTTTCTGACTCACACTAGCTAACTCTTAGCTGTAACTTTTAACAGGGTACGATTGTCCTATTCTTGTCCAAAAATAAAAGAAACTTTAGTGGTTGATCGTGGATGTTAGCCACATGACCTCCCACTCAGATCTGGACCAGTTTTGACCAACTTCTTGGCCAAGACAAACCAGATCTGGCTACTGCCCTAGATGAAAAAGGAAAAACGAAAACAGCGAGAAAGATTGAATCTTTCCTACTTGCGCATCTCATGCGCAAGAACTAGGGAAAAACCTAGAGACGAGGCTCTGATACCACTGTTGGGTAATGCGCAGAGCTAGGCTAGAAAAAAAATCGGCTCCAGCAAGGTCTCCGGCGAGCCACCCCAAGATATGGCTAAGGTCAAAGGTGTAGGGGTTCCACGTATGAAAACAATAATTTTTACCCTACGCCCCTGAACCCCTGATGTTGCCAGGACCTATCTATTAGTAATACAGTAACGGGAGGGGCTTTTCACGAACTTACCCTTGAAGACCGAAAAGCGTTGTCAACGCTCAGGAGAGCATGGTTAATGTAGACGAGCCGAAGCTGACCTCAAGGTCGTGATGAAGTCCTTGCGCTCCTGCGGCTCCAACGACTTGGGTGCCTCAAGGGTGACACCTCGCGGGGAGTTACACATGTCCGGTGCCTGATGATGACTCCCGCTTCCCTGATCCAGCAGCAATTGTGGAAGTAGAGCTCCTGGATTCGAATCCCGCAGTGCGACGATGTCTCTCGTTCGCGCAGTCCGAACTTGGGACCACGGTCACAAGAGAGAGAGAGAGAGAGAGAATATCAATTGGAGGTCTCCCCAAAGTGAGGAAACCTTTATTGAATATTGTGTGTATTTATCTGGCCAAATACCCCCACTATATATAGGGGAGGGGAGGTACTACCTCCCTCAAAGTCCCTGGGTGGGACTAAAGGAGAGGAGAGGGGGAGGGGTGGCGCCGCCGGCCACCCCATGGGCCCCACGTAGGAGGGGGGGCTGGCACACTAGGGCGCCGGCCACCCCCTCTGGCCCTTCTCCCTCTCACCTTTCCCTAATGGGCCCTCTTCCCTCCGGAATTGGCCCATTAAGCCTTTTGACCTTTAAATTGATTTTCTCTTTTATTAAATAATTACGAATAAATGATTAAATAAATATTTAACATTCATTCATATATTATTCAATCTCCATGGATAAGGAACACCTTCCACCTCCACTCCGGACATCCTCCGGACTTACCGAAACCCTTCTGGTTTTCTCTCTACTATTCTTTGGCGATTCTTCCGATCCTATAAACACTCTCTAAGCATCATAAAACCCTTAAGCATGATACCCTACGGTTCAAGAACACTCCAGACATGGTCGGGACACTCCCGGACCAATGATCAACAGAGGGACGTGGATGGCCATGTGACCCCTGTGCGTTCCACGAAGATCTTTTGTCGTTTGAATCGGGACAATCGTGTCTTATTCCCTTTGTCTCTAGATACTTGCATTGCCCGAGATTTGATCAATGACATCACCATGTCATGTTCAATCTTGTTACTGGACAATGCTACTTGACTCGTTCCGACAAGTGATATCTCTGTGATCAAATCACACGCTGCGCAGCTATTGGATATAACTTCTCCGAGTGGGCCCTTGAGTATCTTTCCGTCACGTGGACGGACAAATCCCGCTCTTGACATATATTGCCTCTATGGTTTCCTCCGAGTACCTGAACACACCTTTATAACCAATGTATTACCAAGTGGCGCTTGATGCTATCTAAGCACTCTCGGGACATAGTGATTGATATAGCCTCACGGTCTAAGGAATAGTCTGAGAGGATCCATTTCTAATCATCATAACTTGAACTTCGTGACATGATCGGGTCATGATGTTTAGGTTGGGTATTGGTTCATCATCTCATTCACAGAATGAGTTGACTCCATTTCCAACTAGCATAAATGCCACATGATCAAGAAACGTGATCATTTGTTGACCAATGAACTAGTGACTAGAGTTTCACTAGGAACCCCTAGTTGTTTATATATCACACATGTATTGATGTTTCCTCTCAATAAGTGATAGCATGATATAAAACTTAACCATAAACTTTATGAAATATGATAATAGTCCTTATTACTAATTGTCTCTAGGGCATATTTCCAACAGTCTCCCACTTGCACTAGAGTACAAATAAACTAGCTGCATTTGTTCTTAATTGTTGGCACCATATAGCCGATACCCTAAACATGCTTGCTCATGGAAGAGGTTGAGTCTTGGGTCTGTACTTTATAGTCCCAAATCCTTTGCAACTTACTAATGTCACGTTGATTGACATTAGTACTTTATCATCACATGATAATATCTGTATGTATGCATCATCGCAATGGCAGCAGAACGAGGCCTGATTCCAGGAGCCTACAGTGACTTTAGATCAACCTCGAGGGCTTTCTCATGGTCACTGTGCCCTGGGACACATCATTTTACGTTAAAAGCGAACTAGCCCCACCATAACATTATACAACACTTTAGATGGTACCCTTATCTATTATTATAAATGTATTCATCGAAACACTAGTGCACTATGTGCAACTTTCGATGTTTTTGTTCACCTTGCTTGCTACTTGACTCTAATCGGTATTACGGGAGTTTCCAACATATTCCCTTATAACATAACCCTTTATGTTTTAAGATATGTCATCCTTTATGGATTTGGAAAATATGTCTACAATTCTCTATTAGACATTGTGGACAAACTCAGCTCAATGTTCTGTGATTCAAACTTAATCACTTTTAAACGTTCCTTATTGGATCATATATTATGTTAAGTTACCACCATGGTTTTCTAAGGTAGAACCTATGTCTCAACATAGTGGATGATGATCATCCTTTTCTTTCTTTCAACCATTGATGTCAAACTTAATATTATTCCTAACTTGAGTTATTAAGGACCAGTTCCTTTATTAACTTGTATTCTGAAACCCTTTTTAGAATCTCTTAATAAATGTTACATAATATCATAATACACTTATTATCAACTTCTACACCTTATAAATCATTATTTATCGGTACTCGCACTTTTATTCTTAACACACTTAAGAAGCACTCCTATAAGCTCCCACTCAAAATATGTTCCTAACATATTTGGGTATGAGTCACTACTCTTACTCAAACTATGTTCCTACATATTTGAATTTGAGACTTATATTGCTCCCACTAAAAAAATATGTCATCCACATATTATTTTAGGAAGACTTTCATAGCTCCCACTTAATTCTATGCAAATTGCATATCCACTCACTATTTTGAACAACTTCAAAATCCTTCGATCAAATATCAAACTTGGAGATTTACTATGAGATACTAGTAGTTTTACTAGTTTTAAATCCAGTAGAAATTTAGCACACTTAAATCAAATAAATTTGAATTCATCCAATACTTGACAAATTGTGCTTTTGTCATTCACCCCCTTTTTCCACTATGGCTTTGCAGTCATTTGGGAAAATTCAAGTAACCCCTTTTACTTGTGAGATTCAGCAACAAATTGCTTTCTAATCTCAAGGGAATTTTGCTATGGGATTTCTCATAACTTTAGCTTACCATTATTTCCTTAGTAGTTCGTAGGTATGTCAAATTCCAAGAATCATGACAAATGATTCACAAATGTCTCCATACAAGACATGAGATACATTTTGAATCCTACTTCATGTAGTGAAAACACCAGTGGGGAAAACACAATGATCATTATCATTGATTCTTTCCTTCTGTGAAGAGAATCGTTCAGGAACGTTGTCCGTTGCGCTTCTCAACACTCTCATGCAGGGTTTTGAATCCTCATCGTGTTTTTCACTATCTTCCATTTGCTTCATAATCGAGAAATATCATTGAATGCGAACTTTCTCGAAAATGTACCAAAATCCAAGCAATACAAGTTTGGCTTTCCTTTTGGTTTCAGCTATGGATTTTGTATTCAAAATTTTCAATGAATACTCTACATGGACATATTCGCTATTTTTTTGGTTATATCGAATAACCCCAAAACTTCCACAACGATCCATACCAGATATGGAGCCGCTTTCACGAATTCAAATGGTTCATTATATATTCTACTTGAGTGCTAACTATTTCTAACTAATGGTCTCTACATATACACTACAAAGATTTATTTGGCGCCATCTATTCACCCATTTTGATATCTAATATCACATTGTGATGCTTTGCATTTTGACATTTCAAATGCATTGTATTTCACAATTTTCTTTTAAGCCAATCTTATAAAGTTAAATTTCATTAATATTGATCAAATCATAGTAATTAGATTCTCTTTTATATTCATACCCTTTATTGATGAAATAATTTGATCATATCAAACTATTTCATACTTATGTTTCCTTTGGTAAACTTATTTACACATTTAAACAATCATATAATGGTAATTACCATTTTGTTGAAACATAATACATCGAATATGTATTTACTTTTAACAATTCATTAAAATACTTTGTATTCATGTAATACATGGTGTTCAAGTTATTTTGCCGAACTTAGGTATGATTTATATGTGATAAGAAATCAAATGTCTTTCACATATTATCAACATAACTTTTGAATTCAAACAATGGTTTCATTCATTAATGAACATATCATTAAGTTGGGTATTTTTAAAGGCATTTCAATATTTTACAAATGTTCATGTATTATCAGTTAGTTTCAAAACAAGGATAATTCACACGTAATCGAACAAGATATGAACATGAATAGAAATCATTCATAAAAATGGAACAACTGTTTGTTACAAGCTCATATGAATAACCGTCTCACAAAGTGTAAGACACACTAAAGAAGTTCACAATCTTTTGATTACAATAATCATCCTAAACATAAACTAAATGATAAAGGTTGAGGGAGAGTGTCGTTGGCCATCATCATCATGCTCGCCATCAACACGCAACGTCACCTCCTCTCCAGCAAGCACCTCTCATGCAGAAGGACCTGTTTTCAGTAAAACAGAACAAGTATCAAATATACTTAACACTTCAAATGTGTTTGTAAGATTATAACATTTATAAAAATTGTATATCAAATATATACCTTTGCTATTGATGACCCCAACGACAATGGTTCAACCATCACATTCCTGATATGTGATACGAACCTGTGGAATTCCATTGATTCTGTGTCGCCTCTCATAATGCAAGTCCTGACTTGTGCTTGGTAGCCTGGTGGATGTGACCGCAGCACAACGCCATTTGCAAAAGATCCCGTCGTCCAGCTATTCAGGAAGTATGCAGGCCTCATGTACGCATCATGCATGCGCTCCAAGTGGTTGTCGAGTGGTGAGTTCTCCTCCATCTTAATGAAGAGGAAGTCTCCCATCAGCTCATGCTCCCATATGCGTGCTTGTTCCACGAAATGTGTCCTAAGCGATAGCATTACCGTACGAGGGTTGACATTACCCACGACAGGCCACAGCTCGTCCACCATTCCGAAACGCATTGTAACTGAAATGAAGGAGGCCATCTCCCGATGGTGATAATGGCCTTCCCGCTGCTCTGGGGTCTCTAGGTCAATGGGCTAATCCAAATCCATCTCGTCAAGTATGTAGTTGACCACGTCATTCTCGCTAAGGAGAACGTGGAGACGCGCAACCCATATAGAGAAGTTTGATCCGTCTAGCCTGAGCTTCTCTCCTTCTAACCAATCAATCGTCAACAGGAAAGGTGGCATCAGGGAGAACCTTTTCTACATTTATAATTGCAAAAGGAATTTAGACTAAGTTTATAATTAAATGAGTTAATAATAACTCCACTCAGAAACACCTATCCCCAGAAGGGTTCCTAGTGATAACACGACCCCTTTTCCCCACATCTCCCCCGATCGTCACGACCATCAATGTGGGTTCAAGGGTGGACTCTAAACGTCGGGCACATCATTCATGCGACTTATGCTCGATTTTTCGACCATCCGTGTTCCGATGCCACGTCACTCTAATGTGCTAGGCTCGCCAACTCAACCTTAGTACATTTGCTGTGCAACATGGCTTACACCCACTGTATACGAACGTAGATATGTCTGACACCCGCTCACCGCGGATCGCCTCATACCGAGGAACTTTCTTGGTGGTGCACACTAAGGGGTAACACAATCATTGGTAATTTTAACAGGGATCATCTTATTAGGCTACTGTCGAGTATCTAATACTAGCACACAATAAGATATACAAACAATAACATTGAATGTAAATGCGATGTGATATGGTCCTTCACGTCATGATCTTCATCCGTCGTCACCGTCCAACGCTAGGGTTCCAACACCGTAGACACCAGGGTACCGGTGTCTTTCCGACATGGTAGTCCGTAACCTCCGTGTCTATCTACTACTACGTAACATAAGGTAATCACTTTACCTTCCCACAACCATATCACAAAGCAACGCCTCTATAAAACAAAGATAGACGCCTCTACTTTATCTTTACATGTTTTACGTGGCTAAATGGGCTTTCGCACAAGAACCGTTCTTACCTACGAACTTTCAGCACAACGCTGATCAAGTAGTTGTCTCTACTACACCCCTTTCGGGGCCCTTCGTTGCAAATGGCATATCAACTAATGCGAGAGAGAGACACCCCCTAAGCCACTTTATACGGTACAAGCCGTATGTCAAGCATGGACCAGTCTCGCAAATGAACGCGTAAAGTCGGTTGGGGGCTGCTTCATCAAGCATTGCTGCGGTATACACAAGTACACGTGGGAGGGTAACAACTAAAAGATCAACGACCACATGCTACATCTCGTGTGTTCTACCCGTACTAGCATTACTACGCATAGATCTAGCTCTGATACCACTGTAGGGGTTCCGCGTATGAAAACAATAATTTTTACCCTACACCCCTGAACCCCTGATGTTGCCAGGACCTATCTATTAGTAATATAGTAACGGGAGGGGCTTTTCGCGAACTTACCCTTGAAGACCAAAAAGTGTTGTCAATGCTTAGGAGAGCATGGTTGATGTAGACGAGCCGAAGCCGACCTCAAGGTTGTGATGAAGTCCTTGCGCTCCTGCGGCTCCAACGACTGGAGTGCCTCAAGTGTGACACCTCGCGGGGAGTTACACACGTCCAGTGCCTGATGATGACTCCCGCTTCTCTGATCCAGCAACAGTTGCGGAAGTAGAGCTCCGGGATCCAAATCCCGCAGCGGACGGTGCTCCACGGTGAAGATGTCTCTCGTTCGCGCAATCCGGACTTGGGACCATGGTCACGAGAGAGAGAGAGAGAGAGAGAGAGAGAGAGAGAGAGAGAGAGAGAGAGAGAAGGAGAGGGAGTGAGAGAGAGAGTATCAATTGGAGGTCTCCCCAAAAGTGAGGAAACCTTTATTGAATATTGTGTGTATTTATCTTGCCAAATACCCCCACTATATATAGGGGGAGGAGAGGTACTACCTCCCTCAAAGTCCCGGGGTGGGACTAAAGGAGAGGAGAGGGGGAGGGGTGGTGCCACCGTCCACCCCATGGTCCCCGCGTGGGGGGAGGGGGGAGGCTGGCCCACTAGGGCGCCGGCCACACCCTCTGGCCCTTCTTCCTCTCACCTTTACCTAATGGGCCCTCTTCCCTCTGAAATTGGCCCATTAAGCCTTTTGACCTTTAAATTGATTTTCTCTTTTATTAAATAATTATGAATAAATGATTAAATCAATATTTAACATTCATTCATATATTATTCAATCTCAGTGGCTATGGAACACCTTCCACCTCCACTCCGGACATCCTTCGGACTTACCGAAACCCTTCCGGTTTTCTCTCTACTATTCTTTGGCGATTCTTACGATCCTATAAACACTCTCTAAGCATCATCAAACCCTTAAGCGTGATACCCTACGGTTCGGGAACACTCCAGACATGGTCGGAGCACTCCCGGACCAATGATCAATAGAGGGACCTGGATGGCCATGTGACCCCTGTGCGTTCCACGAAGATCTTTTGTCGTTTGAACTGGGATAGTCGTCTATTATTCCCTTTGTGTCCCGATACTTGCATTGCCCGAGATCTGATCAATGACATCACCATGTCGTGTTCAATCTCGTTACTAAACAATGCTACTTGACTCGTTCCGACAAGTGATATCCATGTGATCAAATCACATGCTACACAGCTATTGGATATAACTTCTCTGAGTGGGCCCTTGAGTATCTTTCCGTCACGTGGACGGACAAATCCCGCTCTTGACATATATTGCCTCTACGGTTTCCTCCGAGTACCTGAACAGACCTTTATAACCACTGTATTACCAAGTGGCGCTTGATGCTATCTAAGCACTCTCGGGAGACAGTGATTGATATACCCTCACGATGTAAGGAATAGTCTACGAGGATCCATTTCTAATCATCGTAACTTGATCTTTGTGACATGATCGGGTCACGATGTTTAGGTTGGGTATTGGTTCATCATCTCATTCTCAGAATGAGTTGACTCCATTTTCAACTTGCATAATGCCACATGATCAGGAAACTTGATCATATGTTGACCAACGAACCAGTACTAGAGTTTCACTGGGAACCCCTGGTTGTTTATATATCACATGTGTATTGATGTTTCCTCTCAATATAGTTATAGCATGATATAAAACTTAATCATAAACTTTAAGAAATATGATAATAGTCCTTATTACTAATTGTCTCTAGGGAATATTTCCAACAAAAGGCAATAGCTTGTACCTCTCAACATGTAGGTTCGGAAGCTGAGGAAGCGTGTCGTAGTGGTGTCGTACGATCTCCTTGTCTCGTCTGGTTTCGACGAACTTCTCGATCATGGGACCACCTTGTCGCCGGCTTGCTCTTCCTCTTTCCACCTTCGACTCCGCCGCCTAATGTCGCTGACGAGCACCGCAGATGTGGTGCCTATGCTGTCACACACACATACAAGATGGAACAACAAAAAGTGAGATACTAGTCTCGATCTTGCCTTCACGGGAAAGGAAGGTGGTTGCCAAATCTAGCAAAACCCTAGGAAGCAACACTGGATTGGATTGTCACACCTATCCACCACCAGCCACCTTTGTTTATATATAGGTGAGTAGGTGAGGGCACACAACACTTGTGCCCCTCTGTCCTAAACCCTAACCCTAGTCAAAGTGGGTGCAACCCATTGCCATGTCTCCCTGTCCGAACAAGTCCAACTTGATGGCTTGTGATAGTCGGATCATCATCCGCCTATTTCGACTCTCTTAAGTGTGCAATCCCGCATGATTACAGTAAGCCGGACATAACTCAGTAATCATTTAGTCTGAGTAGTAGCTCAGTGAATTTTTGACTAGAGATGATAATCGGCATCGGCCTCTAGCAAGACTTACCGACTCCCGGTGTATCCAAGTCCCCTCAATGTGACGATATGTCTGAGTCCCTTTGCCTCACGGTATTTGTGACAAAACACATGGGCGATTTTGTCATCCCAATGCTAGTTTAATCTCTTCTTGTTGCAGTGATAACTGATTCCCTCCGACTTCACTAAGTCAGACTATCTCGATCAACACTTGATCGAGTAGTGCATGGCCATGCTTCTGAATCATATCACACGAGAGGTCCCAGAGAATATCTCTCCGTGATGGAGGGGCAAATTCCGTCTCGGCTGATCCACGTCATGCAGCTTGCTTCGAAGTCGGCCCAAGACCACCCTTATGACTCCCAGTTACGATGAGCGTTAGGTGGAGTCAAAGCCGGCTTTTCCACAACTCGGATCGTGTGATCCCCTCAGGTCTAAGGATTCCATTGTGTTAGTCAGAGCATATGACAGTGTGCTCACGTCCTACTAACCTTTGGATCGGTCCGACTATCGTACCTCTTCTGACTAGCCAATGCAAGGCGAATAGCATCTCCATGCTCATGACACGTGAAACATTGCCATCTTCCGACTTACAAATTAGTCTTGGCAGTGGGTTTTCCTCCCAACCTGAAACGACTAAGGACAAACTAGCTAGAACTAGATATGAGTATGTAGTTCCACACCTGCAACAAATACAAGGCGGTGTGAGCCTCTAGGGCATCATTCCTAATAGTCAGGACAAGGCTCACTAGGACGGCATGCCCAATTACATGTGTGCGATAGCAAGGACCTCCTCGATAAACTCCTGGCCGCATTCACAGACGTGTTCACCAAGCCCCAGGGACTGCTGCCGCCACTGCACGCCCATGAGCATCATACTCACCTTATTCCTGGGACACAGCCTATTGTCGTACGGCCTTCCCACTACCTGGCTATTCAAATGGATGAACTAGAGAGACAATGTGCTGAGATGTTGGCTCGTGGCTTTATCCACCATAGTTCATTGATGTTTTCGTCACCCGTCCTACTTGTCAAGAAGAATGATGGTACTTGGAGTTTTTGTATCGACTACCATGGACTCAACCTTGTCCCCATCAAGGACATGTTTCCTATTCCAGTCATCGATGAGTTGTTGGATGAACTGAAAGGCACCCGCTTTTTCACAAAACTAGACCTCTGATCCGGCTACCACCAAGTTCGGATGGCCCCTAAAGATATCTACAAGACAGAGTTCCACACCCATGAGGGTCTCTTCAAGTTTGTGGTGATGGACTTTGGTCTGACCAATGCTCCATCGACTTTCCAAGTGCTAATGAACAAAGTACTATGTTTGTTCCTTCGTTGTTGTGTGCTTATTTTCTTTAACGATATTTTGATATACAACTCCTCCTGGTCGGAGCACCTTCGTCATGTCAAGCTCGTCTTGGAGGCTATGTGCACACCTCAGATTTTCCTCAAGCGCACCAAGTGCTCATTTGGGGAGGAATACATGGCTTACCTTGGACACGTCATCTCTGTAGCAGGAGTTGCCATGGACATCGATAAGGTCCTCGTCGTGGTTGATTGGTTAGTTCCGCGCATTGTTCGTGTTGTGCGTGGTTTCTTGGGTCTTGGAGGCTACTACCGCAAGTTCATTCGCGGTTTTGGCACTATTGTAGCACCCTCACGGTGCTACTCAAGAAAGATAAGTTTCTCTGAACCTCTAAGGCGGCCACCTTGTTCGACACTCTCAAGGCTACGGTCACCACCGTATAAGTGTTCCAGTTACCTGAATTTGTGGTTCCATTTATTGTGGAGTACGATACATCTGGGTCTGGTTTTGGTGCGGTACTGCATCAAGGTGGCGGGCCAATTGCCTATTTGAGCAAAACTATAGCTCCTCGACATGCCTCTCCAGCCGCTTACGAGCGAGAGCTCATTGGTATGGTTCAAGCCATGCGCCACTAGCGACCTTACCTCTGGGGGCGCGCCTTCGTCATCAAAATTGACCACTACAGCCTAGTTTCTGCTGGATCAACACCTGGCCACAATAACGCAACATCATTGGGTGGGAAAGCTCTTGGGCTTTGACTTCACCGTGGAATACAAACTAGGCCGCCAAAACATCGTCGCCGACGCGCTCTCTCACCGTGATGTTCCTCTAGGCCACGCCTGCGCCATCATGGGGACTTGTTTTGATCTATTTGAACCCCTCTGTCAGGAAGCACACATAGACCCAGCGCTTGTCACATATAGGGAACAGCTGGGGTCTAGCGAGTTGGGGCAACCTTTGGCTCTAGTCGATGGCCTTGTTACTTTTCAGTAGCGGGCTTATGTGCCGCCCTCTTCACTTGTAGCGGAGGTCCTGGTTGTGGCCCACAATGGCAGACATGAAGGCATACAAAAGTCACTACATCGTCTCCGCAGAGATTTTCATCTGCCTCAAGCACGGTCAACATTTCAACAGTATATCTATGCTTGTACGTTTTTGCAACGCAACAATACGGAGAAGCTTCATCCGGCTAGCCCGTTATAGCCTTCGACAATACCATCTCGTGTATGGGAAGACATCTCCATGGATTTCATTGAGGCATTACCAAAGGTGAGTGGTAAAAGTGACATCCTTACAGTGGTGGATCGTGTCTCCAAGTATGCACATTTTATTCCTTTAGCGCATTTGTACACTGCTGAGTCTGTTGATAAGGCTTTCTTCTCCAACATCGTTTGTCTTCATGGGTTTCCAACATCCATCAATTCAGACAGAGATGTGGTGTTCACTTCGGGATTTTTGAAAGCTTTGTTTGCAGCCGCGGGCACACACTTGCACATGAGCAGGCCCGGTCCTAAGATTTCAGGGGCCCGGGGCGAAACTAAAATTTTGGGCCCCGTTATAGAACTTTTAAATAATGTAAATCATACATGCTATAAATAAAAAATTTGGAGAGTCTCTTATTTCAATATTTATATCAAATATTTTGAGCAAGCAAGCCGCCTCATTAAAAACCTTCTAGTCCCCTTAGGTATCCTGGTAAGGAAAAGAGTGCGTCTGAAACTTGCTGCTCCAATAGTGCAATTACATATTACCTCAGAAATTTCTTCTCACACTTCTAGATGCGAAGTCATTGATGATAGTATCAATATCAATCTCATCTAATAATTTCTTCTCGATGCATATAGTAGCCAAACCATTTAACCTCTCTTGCGACATTGTAGACCTCAGATGGTTCTTCAATAATTTCAACTTTGAAAAGCTCCTTTCAGCCGATGCCACGGTCACAAGCAGAGTAAATAAGATCCGATAAGCAATATAAATATTAGGATAGCAATCGGCTGCTCTGACATACTCAAAAATTTCCAAACCAGTCATTGATTTATTTGGCAAAGCATACCGGAGAACACCTAACTCAGAAATTAGATCGTTTAACTCAACATCACATGCACCACTTTCTAGAGATAAAGTGCGCTCAAGTTTAGTGCAACGATCTTTTATATGAGAACCATCCAATGACTTCAATGCTACCGAACTCAGTAAAAACCCAAATATGCTTTGGAAGGATTGAAGTTCTTCAAACCTGCTTTTCAGTGATGTGATTGCCATATCAACCATGACTAGAAAGTAGTTAACTTTAAAAGCATCCCCAGCTTGCAAGATTGCTTCATCATAGTCAATTTCATCAAAGTGCTTATTCCTCTGAGATTTACGCTTTACTGGCAGTGATGGCTCTACGTCCATTTTAGATATAATTTCCTTCGCAATGATCAAACAAGAAGCAAACCCATCATTTCTGAAATTTCAAAAGTAAGTACGTATACCTTCAATTTGCTATAAGGTAGAGTCAATGCACATGGATGAAGATTGCAACTTCTTCCTCACTCCATTTACAACAAATAAAATTTCGTGCCAAACAACCATACCAAATATGAACTCAAAGCTGCCTAGTACTTCAAATAAACTTTTTGCATCTGTTCTATCCTTGGGTTCATTTTCACGATCTTCACTTAACTCATACAAAGCTGACCTCAGTTGATATGGTTGATTTCTAATTGCCTTGACACTTTTGATCCTACTCTCCCAACGAGTATTGGACAAAGATTTCACAGTAAAAACCTTCCACATGGCGAAGCAAACAACTCCATCGTTTGGTAGACCCAGCAAATAGAACATATATCCGTTGCACAATTCCAAAAAAGGAAACAACTTCACCACAAGATTTAGCCATATCACATAAAGTGAGATTAAGACTATGACAAGCACATGGCATGTATAAAGCTCTTCGGTTTATTTTTAGCAATCGACTTTGCACCCCTTTGTTTTTACCTTTCATATTAGAGTCATTATCATAACCTTGACCTCTAACGTCATCAATATTAAGACCATGGGACTTGATGGATTCAACCAATACATCAAAAATCCCTTCACCAGATGTGTCATGCACCACCAAGAAAGAATTCCTCAATTTTAATGCTGCCATCAATAATATGAACACATCGAACCAATAAACTCATTTGTTCTTGGTGACTAACATCTGGAGTACAATCAAGAATAACTGAGAAATATTTGGCCTCTTTAACAATCTTGACAACAGAACTTGTAATGCTAGAACCCATGAGAAAATCAACTCATTCTGAATTTTATGGCTAAGATAATGATGATGAATCTCTTTGTTCTGAATGCGTCTGATGTGTTCTTGCATTACCAAGTCAAACTCGGCAACCATCTCAACACAAGCTAAGAAATTACCATTAAGATCATTGTAAAGCTGCTCACTAGATCCTCTAAATGCCAAATTGCGTTTACCAAGATATTTCACAATAGCAATTATTCTTAACAAAACTAGTCTTATGCGCTCCTTCTACTTTGTAATCTGGTGTTGTATATCTTTATCTATTGTCTCATGTTTGCTCAATCTAGTTCTCAACTCACTCCAAGAGTTCATGTTTGTAATATGCTCTATACTAGCTTCATGTGCTTGCAACCTCTCTGTGATGTGTTTCCAATCTCTAAACCCATCATGTCCTAGTGCACTCTTGCACTTGAGAGGATTGAACAACTTACAGCAAAAACAAAACACTCTGTCAACGTGTTTCAAATATACTAACCATTTGCGATCGTGTACCTCTCCATTGCTCATTTTTCTAGAGTAATGGGCATAAGAAAAATGTCTTAATTTGCAATCTAACGGAAACTGAATATTTTCTTCTCTGATAGGACCCTTCTCCACTAATGTGTACCTTGCTTTGTTATCGAGACTAGCCCAATTTGCCGGGTCATAAATATCCACACTAATCGGTTCCGCGTCAACATTAGCAGGTTGTATAGGAGATGAATTAAATGCGTGCTCAAAATCACTCACATTGTTATCATCCATGTTGATGTCAATGTTTTCTTCTTCCAGATCATCATTAGTTTTCTCCTCCACAAGAACCAACGCCAACTCGTCTGGGTTGTTTGAAGTGCTCGTATTATTCTTCAAAAATTTGTCGAGAGCTCCTCGTTGTGATTGTATCAACGCATTTGTTTCTCTTCTTCGTTTCCTTTTTGCACTACCGGATGGACATTTCTTTGGCGGCATAAAACCCTTCTTAGGTGCCATAACCACGCTGAAAATAAATAGATAATTACTAATTAAAATTACATTAGTAAACTAGGGCATAGACTACATGGAGAATTAGAGAAATAAGGCTACCTGCTGTTATGTAGAGGAAGTGAGGAACTGTCTAGACAATCAGACAATGAGACAACGATGGCGATGAGCGATGGCGATGTGCGATTGCCGATTCCCGATTGGCGTCTCCGCGTCTGGCGATGGCGTGATGGGCGATGGTGTCTGGCGATGGCGATTCCACGATTGGCCTGGCGACTGGCGTCTGGCGATGGCGATGGATGGCCTCTGGCGATGGGCGTTGCCACGTTGGGCCTATGGTGATTGGCAATTTGGCGTCCGTCCCGGTCCCGCCGTCCCGCGTCCGCGTCTGGCGAGCGAGGCGAGCGATGGGCGATCCCGATCCGCGTCCGCGTCTGGCGAGTGGCGAGCGAGCGATGGGCGATCGATCTCTCGCGTCCGCGTCTGGGCTGGCGTCAGGCGAGCGAGGCGAGCGATGGGCGCATGCCTGGATGGGCGATCGATCTCCCTAGAGTCCCCAGTCCGGACCGGATAGGCCCAACTCTGAAGCTGCAATTTTTTTTCCGGATGGACACAAGTATGGGCTATGTAGTCTGTAGAAGTAGAAACATATCTGCGTGGGGGAGGGCTAAAATTTGGGCCTGGGCGGCTGCCCTCTGCCCCCTTGGGCCGGGCCTACGCATGAGTTCTGCCTTCTATCCGCAGTCAGATGGCCAATCGGAGGCAGTGAATCACATCATCACTATGTACCTTCGTTGCATTATTGGGGATCGCCAACGCCAGTGGCTCCAATGGTTGCCGTGGGCAGAGTTCTGCTACAACACTTTATATCATTCAGCATTGAAGGACACTCCTTTAAGGGTGGTTTATGGATGGGATCCCCCGTCTCTCCAGGACTATACTCCAGGGAAATTCACAATTAGGCGGTAGAATGGTAGATCATCGACTGCGACCAGTTCGTAATAGACGTTCACGAGCGTCTCCTTCAAGCAGCGCGGTAGTACAAGCATTACTATGATGACAAGCATTGGTCCCTTTCCTTTGATGTTGGGGAATGGGATTGGCTCCGTCTGTAGCACCGCCCAACGGCATTCCTTGGAGGAGGCGCAAAAGGCAAATTGGCACCCAAATACTATGGGCTTTCAAGGTCCTTGCTAAAATTGGTACAGTTGCTTACCGTCTGGAGTTACCCCCTTGCGCCCGCATTCATAATGTCTTCCATGTTGGGATACTGAAGAAATACCATGGTCTGCCTCCTGAAGGTCCACCGATGCTTCCTCCACTATTTCAGGGGGTCGATTACATCAACTCCCGTCCAGGGATTGCGTGCTCGTATTGCTCGTGGTATACAACAGGTGCTAATTCAATGGGAGGGACAGCCTGCGTCTGCTACTTCTTGGGAAGATGTCACAGCCTTTCGCGACCACTATCCAAGTTTCTAGCTTGAGGACGAGCTGTTTCAGAATGGAGGGGGAGATGTCATGTGGGGTCAGACTTATAGACACAAGGGTCGTGCGCGACCCTAGTTCTGTCCTACTTTAATTATAGAGTCCTTCTAGATTTAGGTTAAAGACTCTGGGTCTTAAGTTGGAAGGTTTAGTCCCGAAGAAGGTTACCCTGCCAACACCCAATTAGAGTTGGAGTCTGTTACGTCAATTGTAATCGGCTACTTATAGCCACCCCTATGCGATCAATGAGAACAAGCAGCAAAAATCTATCTTCTCACCTCGTGCACCTACGCACCGACGCCCCTCCTCACCTCCTTCCCGACCATAGGTCAACGAGAGGTTCACCCTCGTCCTCCAACCTGCCACGACTACAACCTCCAGTCCAATTCGCCCCAAGCCCGTGACACATTTAAACAGTGGAACACTATTTGAGGCTTCAAAAACATAGTCCCCAACACCCCCACATCAAATTGAAAAAATCGCACAGAAAATCCCCACAATGTCGTGCCAAATCCGACGTACGAAGGCGCATGAATGTGATCTCCGAGGCGTAGACACACATGCCGACTACGTAAATGTTCGGTCCTAGTAAATGTTCGATAAACTGCACATACTACTGGCTCGGCATACGCACCTCGATACTCTTGACCATCAAACTTGTTGGCCGATTGAGGTGGTGGTGTATCATTGCCTCAGGCAACTTCTTAGAATGCAAGATCTGCAAACAAGAAGTTTAGAGAAATCTTACAGAATAAAATTATAAGAAAACCTTAGAGACATAACATAATGAGTGGGGCTAGATTTTGATAGAAAGGAACGAGGCTGGTAGGTACCTTTGCCTGTGGTTGTACTTGGTGTTGAAGCGTGATCCTTCTCCTCAAGTTCATTAGGTACCTAGAGTTATAGAGAAAGGAAAGGAAAAGAGGGTTAAAACTACTACACACTCTATCGATAATACAACACTTGAACCTGTGCCCACAATCTTTATTGCGTTTAGGATTCAGCTGAAGCAAAAAAAAAAACTTACTGCAATGGACGGGTCTGCACAAGCAACATAATTTGCATAGATGAAGTGGTACTTCGTTAGTTTCGATGTAGGATAAACACAGAAATCTCGGTGGTCCTGGTGCAGGCTACAACACCCAGGTCAACATGACCATTTCTCCCAATTACACATTCAGCAAAAACTGCATAGAAAGAGAACCTTGAGATACCCAAATTTCAGAATAATGGAGTGTATCTGCATTGCGTCTAGACCAGCAAACCGCTCGGCCAAACCATTTAGGATAGTGGCCATCAGGCCAAACCTCCAGACCTCATACCGTAGTCCACCTGATCCTGTTAGTGTTTGCTGGTGGAACGATCCATCTATGTCGTGAAGTCGTCAGCCGTGTCCGTCCATCGATCGGCTGTAGAAACAGTGACACGAGGGGGGCCTGTAGAGATTTTTGATACGCTCAGTTACTGAATCAAATGATTTGATTCAAATCATGGTAGATAAGATGACCGCGTCTGAGGATGGGCTACTTCCCTGCGTGGACGGCACTACACGCGTTCTAACTATTCCAGCGGAGAGAGATCATAGTTCTAAAAACTGAACCGTTGGTGGTTTAACCAGAAATAACCTAAACTGATGGACTCACCGGTTTATTAAAAGGCTCCCGTACGTCCAAACAACAACAAAAAAAAAAAGATGTTTACTAGAGGAATCGAACTCGTGAAACTTATGTTAGGAATAAATAGCAACACGTAAAGACCAATAATCCTACACTTATGGAAATTTTCTTACGGAATCTGGCTACGGACTGACGTGCTGATTGGGGGGTGGTTCCCGTTCCTGAAAAAATGAAAGGTGAAAAAAACTGGGCCAACCCTATGACTCCACGTCATCCCATAAATGCCACTCTGTAAAACTCCTCCGGTAAGTATAGCATTGCTCCGTAAAGCCCAATACCACTTGGACACGCCATATTTTTGTGATTACATATTGAAATATGCATTATATATATACCTTTATGGTCATTTTGTTCGGAAATTTGCTTAAGTTTTGATAAAAAGAACAACTTTTTATCGCCATCGAACCAATTAACCGGTGGTCCGACCAGCAAACCAGTGAACCAGTCGCCTTACTGGTTCACTGGCTGGTCCGGTTTTTAAAACAATGAGAGAGACTGAGTTTATTGCCTTGAGATCCCAACAAATGAGGCATACTGACGACAAGGGGAGCCAATGGGTGGCAGCAGGTGGGCAATACCACCGCTTGCCGGCGCACGACGCCTCGAGGCAGACAGCGCGACTGGCAGCGCAGCGGATGGTCCGTCGAAGGGGGAGGTCTAGAAGCAGAGGAGGAGGCTGATTTAGGCGAACAAGACGCGGTACGGCCTGTCCTCCGACCACCATCCTAGTCGTGCAGCTCCGCCGCCACAGTCAAAGAGAGAGGGTTGGGGTTCTCACGATCACATGGGAAGGCAAGGGGGTGTGACGCCCGATGAATCGATACTATTGGGCTTAGGCCTATTTGGGTGCGTGCGGAGCGACCAAAGCGCAACGTGACCAAAGGAGGAGGGAAATGCTTGGACGCCAAGGAAACGAAACACTTTGTCTTTTTTAAGTACTAGTAGAGATAGAGATAGAGATATTTCTTCTTTTTTCTTGTGTTACAATCTCTTGTGCAAGCGTGATGTGTATATATATGCATAGGGAGCGAATAAACGGAGCGAAAACGGGCGAAACTAAGTGGTGCCACATTTGTTTACATATTTCTTTGCAGAAGCAGAAATGAATAAAAAATCCCAAAAACAAAAACAGAAGCAGATATTGTCGGAAGCAGATACAGACCAAATACGATGTAGACGTCGAACGATACAGATTTTACCTGGAACAAAGAGAACCATGCAATCATGCAACAAATCTCAAAAAATCAAAAAATTATTCCCTATATATAGCACGGTGCTAGGTTTATAAGAAAATAAGAGAATGATCATTTTGTGGAAGCCTCCTGAAATGCATCAAGGGATTAGATGGTCTTCATTATTGAGATGAGTAGCTTTGCAAGTTTGTCTTAACATGGTCATGTAGTGGATCGGCTGGATTTGGCCATTACTTCAATCAAAAACAGAAATTTCATATTAGATGGAAACGGAAATTTTATTTCTGTGTCTGTTCTTCTGTTTTCGTTTTTCCGCGAAAAAATCGAAAACTTTATGCTCCACTCTCGTCCCTATATATGCACACCCTGACCCTATCACCGACTCAGAATACTAGCAAATAAAGCTACTCACATTTGCCTACTGACTCACGTACACACTATACTAACCGACTACTATGACTAGAACTAGTACTAGCATGTACCACCTTACACTCAACATGACAACTCCATTAAGGAAGATTATTGCTAACAGGCCCGTGATGCGTCGCGCGTCCGCGCTGATTTGCGGCCGACCAAGTGCTTCGATTTTCTAGTCTAGTAGTACTATGTTGATTTACGACCGACCCGGTGCTTCGATTTTCTAGTAGTACTAGTATGTTGATTTGCGGCCGATATAGGATACGCTCTTGTTTTGGGTTTATTGTTTTTAACGACTTCCTTGTTGTGACATGACATGCAGGATGTCTCCACCGCACTGATCTTGAAGCTCGCTGAGGAGACGGCTCTTCTCGTGCGTGCCGTGCCCGCTGTCAGGGAGGGGGACGGGCACATGCTGCCGCTTCAGATCCATCTCATCGGCAAGATGGCCAGCGAAGGGGCGGGGGTGTCTGAACTCGCCGCCTTGCTGGTTTTCAATCAGCGCATCCTCCGCAGGTGCCTCGCTCAGGAGGAGATGCTGGAGGAGTTCAACCATTGGTGGCAGCTGCCAATGGAGCAACTGCTCCTGCAATCCACAGCGAAAACCAGACTAGCCGTCCAGGACTACTACCTCAAGGCGCAGGAGGGTACGGCAAAAGAGAGCGACGAGGGCGAGGGCGCCAACAAGGTTTGCTCCGCGCGCCCCCCTCTCAAGTCTTACTACCTTGTTTGTGGTAACCGAATGCTTCGATTTGCTATATTGATTTACGGCCGTCCGCGCACTTCGTTTATGATTTCTAACGACTCCATCCATCGTTGACATGCGCAGGTCTCGGCAGATCTAATCCAGAAGCTTGCAAAGGAAACTGCCACTCTGGCACGGGCGGTGCCCTTCCTGATGGAATTGGATGGACAGATCGTGTCGCAGATCTACCTGCTAGGGAGCATGGCGTGCGAAGGGGTAGGGTTGTCCGAGCTGGCTGCCTTGCTGTTCCTCCACCAGTGCATCATCCGCAAGTACCTCGGGAAGGAGGAGAAGCTGGAGGAGTTCCACCATTGCTGGCAGCTACCCATCGAGTCTCTGCTCCTGCAATCCACGGAGAACACGAGGCTGGCCGTCCAGGACTACCTCAAGGGCAACGTCGAGAAGCAGGAGGCATGACACGCCGGACAAGGACAGGGCCGGCTTTATATTTTCCGGGCCCTTATGCGAAGTTGACACATGGACCCCTAAGGCAAATATTTATGTAGACATATCTAAAAATATAGACATATATGTATGTACTTTTAATCGCAAAATATTAAAATTAGCATCCAACCACACATTCTTAATCTCAAAATATAAGAAGTAGTATTTTTTTGCTAGTTTGGTTACCTCAAATAAGAAATAATGCAATGAGTCCAGTGACAATAATGCTTCAATTCTTCACAAAAGGCTTATTTGGGTACTTCGAGATACAAAATCATTGAGTATATTCTCAAGATTAGGCCAAGACTGTAAATTTTCCTCCACCGTATTATCCTCATTAACATCAATATCTACATTTAAACTGTAGAAAATACAATTAGTTATGAACTTACTTCTGCAAAACATGAAGCTATTTAATTACTTACCGTCACCCAAGTACTATTCATTGACCTCATGATCGATATCTGAATGATGATCATCATCTTGTCCAGGTTCAGAATATTTATTTTGATTATCGACGTTGACATCAACACTACTTGTTGCCGAAAATACCTTTTTAAAGCACCTTTCTGTGATTGAATCAGTTCATCTCTCGTTTCCTTTTATTCCTTTTCCTAGCGTTGGACTAATGTTTTGGCGCCATATCATCTAAAATTAGGGATTGAATACATTAGAATTAAAGATAGAACCTAAAAATCTCCACAATTAGCTCATCATTTATTCAATTTACAGTAGATGCAATTAGTAGATACAATTAGTAAAATAGATGCATTATCAGATCCATGAATTAAACATCTAGAACTAAAGGACAAGAGACAACCGGGACCAGACAATGATTAGATTAAAGATTTAATTTACCAGGAAGGATCGCTAGGTTTCTAGGAAGGGCCGGGTGAGGACATGCGTCAGGCATCTACAGGCTGCAGCATGCAGCGACTCAGGCTGCAAGGACTACGACTCTTGGCGTTGGCGATCGGTAGCACCGCAAGAGAGATAAGAGATCTATCCACAGGTATGAGAATCGTGTCCGCGTCGTTGTATCCTAGTCAGGATTTAGATAGGGGACATCGGATCAATTGCTGGAGCATGGGGCATCGCGTGCGCTTGCGACGTCTGATTAGAAGATCAACCGGCAATTATTTTCCGCTAGGACTGGGCCTTCCATTTTTTTGAATTATAGGGTATAGAGTATATAGGAATATGTAGAGATTGGGCCCTCCTTTGCATGGGCCTTTGGCCATTGCACAATGTCGCCATATGCCTAAGCCGGCCCTGGACAAGGACAACACCGAGATCAACGCCGGGGAAGGTGTCAAGACCAACACCTGCTGAGCTCTCTAGCAGACTATCAATAATGGCCACGGGGATGATACCGCTTCACCTCATCCTACGACAGTCCTTTAAATTAGATTAAACTTAGTTTCTTAAATTCCATCTGAATTGTAAGTTTGAATAACTTTGTATCGCAACTCCTCTCGGTACTCATTATAACCAGGGAGAGAGGGTAGCTGAGCGGTGCGATGAATATGAAACCGTAATCTTTATTTTGCCTTCTTGTTCTTACCTACCTTGTCTTTCCCTTTACTGCAATTTATCCTAATTCCAGCTTTTACTCGCATTAAATTCTCTGTTATTGTTCTTCCTCGATTGCATCTATGGTTAGGGATCCCCTCCACCATGTTTGGTTCCTAGCAATTGGTATCTGGAGCCAAATTTTCCCACGAGCGTCTCCCATCCACTCCACCCTCCGACGACGAGGACGGATCCGAGGTTCCCCACAGAACTCCTCTGTCGGGGTAAAATCCCTCAAAATTTGGACTTCGCTCCAAGCAGGTAGCTCGCTCAGCGGAAAAGATCTCTCTTCATGCCACACCGGCAAACAAGATCTCAAGAGAAGATGGCGGCATAGGCAGAGGATATCGCAGTCCTGGTCACAGCGCAAGCTCAGGCAGAGGAGGAAGCCGAGATTGTTGCTCGCTTACCTAAGGAAGTCTTCCACCTCAACCTCAGCCTCGACCATCAGCAGTCAACTGTGGACGCCATCTAAGGTAATCTATCGAGGCTGACAGAGATGGTGGAAAAATTGCCGTGGCCATGAACATAGCAGAGGTGCCACAAATTGCATCTGCTAGAGAAATAGTATCACCCAATTTCTCCACCCACCACCCAATTTGAGCCCGATTGCTGAAGGGGTTACACCAAATTCTTCCTCCATCACCAACGCAGCACAAACCACCCAACCAAATCCCATTCCTTTTGTTCCTCCACCTACTACAACCCACCACCAAGATCCTGCACCTTTCTTAGCACAGGATCAAGCTAAGGCAAGTTCGTCTTCCAACCCCCACCTCTACCAACAAACGACCACACCTCACACAAACCCATCTGCCTACCAACAACCCCTTCCACCAAACCTAAACCACTCATATCAGTCAGTCTATCCACAATCAGCTCCTCCCCAACCAAGCTACTATCCTCCACAACAACCAACCTACCAATGCTACCCTCCTCAACGGGGATACTATCACTACCCTCCACCCCAAATGCCATATTACCAGCCTTACAATTCCCCCAACAACCTTACAATTATCCACCTCCCTTACCTGTACCTACGCCATATTATTATCCACCACCCCCACATTCCCAAACAAACCATCCTAAACAGACCCACACTCCTCTTACCACTCCCTAGCCACATAATACCCAAACTAACACAAACAATTCCTCAACCCATGAACCATACATTCGCACACGTAATGTGGAATTACCTTTATTATACAGAGAAAATGCTCAAAACTGGATCGAGGAGTGTGAAAGCATATTCCAACTCACTGGAATTGGGGATGAATCAAATATAAAGTGGGCAAATGCTCATATCAGAGGAAAGGACAAAACTTGGTTATCCAGCAATAATTAGGAATTAATCATGTTAGATTGGCAACATTTTTGTCATCTCCTATGTGACAGATTTCCACCCCCTGGTGAACATCATTCAATGGAGCAATTTCAACATTTGAAGCAAACAACCATAGTGAACCAATACATTGATGTGTTTGAAGAATATATGATCAACATGCAGAGGGACCACCCCTACTTGACAAACAATTTCTTCCTGGTCAGATTTCTTAGTGGTCTAAAAGAAATAGTGGAGCATGATGTCAAGAGACACGACCCACCCAACCTGAAATCTTCATACTGGCATGCTAGACAACAAGGATTAGCATACCTGGCAGCTAACAAACGTCCAGTTTCTGCTGTTACTACATCCAAACCTACAAGGCAAAGTTCCTTCAAGCAAATAAACAACTTCAGAGACAAGCCAATGAACAAGTTACCTGAGAAGCCCGGAGAAAAAGGTAAATGCTGGTATTGTCCTGAACAGTGGTCCATTGGACATAAATGTGCAACTATGAAGAGCATAGTACATGCTATTGAGCTGCAAGTCCATAGCGATTCTGTAGTTGGCAATGAGCAAATGGATACATTTCATGATGCCCTAACAGATCCTGTAGTGCCAATATTGCCTGAAAAACAACTAGAAGCACCTACTGTAAAAGCACCAGAAACCTTAATGCAAATTTCAGCCGAGGCCCTTCATGGTATACCTAGTTCTACTACCCTCTATGTATTGGTGAACATTGGAGGACAACAAGCCATAGCCTTAATGGATAGTGGCAGCACTAACACCTTCTTGGACAATGCATTTGTCAAAAATACCAAACTTTAGATACAAGTAACAAAAGCACAAAGAGTTCTGGTGGCAGGAGGAGGAGAACTTCTCTCTGAGGGAGAGATTCCTAATTGCCTATTCACAATTAACAAAACATCATTTGCATACAATTGGAAAGTTCTTCCTCTAAAAGGATATGACATGATACTTGGAGCCAATTGGTTAACAACACATAGTACTAATCATTATGATTGGGAATAGAGAAAAGTTTCCATTATAGTCAATGGGAAATGGTGTACCTTAATGGATAGAGAAGCACCACTAGACAAAACAGTGATATCAGCCAAATCATGTTCTAAGCTGTTGCTACAGGGAGC
This sequence comes from Avena insularis, assembly GCA_023614405.1. Classification (NCBI taxonomy): domain Eukaryota; kingdom Viridiplantae; phylum Streptophyta; class Magnoliopsida; order Poales; family Poaceae; genus Avena; species Avena insularis. The sequence goes on along the minus strand of CM042696.1, from coordinate 457,368,800 downwards.
ACAAGCATTCTTGATCAGAACACCCCTTGAGGATAAAGACACCACCAACAAGAACAGTAATGAAAGCACCAATACATCATCTCCTATTCAAGATATACTAGAACAATTTCAGGACATCTTTACTGAACCAAGTGGTTTACCTCCTAGCAGAGCATGTGATCACTCCATCCCCATCAAAGAGGATGCACAACCATATCATGTGAGGCCATGCAGAATGCCACATAAACAGAAGAACATTGTAGAGGAACTCATCTAGAAAATGTTCAAGAACTCTGAAATCAGATTCAGTTCTAGCCCATATTCTTCCCCTGCAATCTTGGTGATAAAAAAGGATAAAACCTAGAGACTTTGTGTGGATTACAGACAACTAAATGCTTTGACCATCAAAAAAAATACCCCATCCCTATCATTTAGGATATGCTTGATGAATTGCAAGGCACAACAATATTTTCCAAGTTAGATTTAAGATCTGGTTATCATCAAATCAGGATGACAGAGGGGGGATATCTAGAATATAGCATTCAACACTCACATGGGACACTGTGAGTATTTAGTGATGCCATTTGGGCTGACAAATGCCCGTGCAACATTTCAACAGCTAATGAACATCATATTCTCTGAGTAGCTAAGGAAATTTGTCTTAGTCTTTTTCGATGATACCCTCATCTACAACAAAAATCTAGCTCAACATAGACAACACCTCTGCAAGGTACTGTAGATACTGCGGCCACATCAGCTGAAGGCAAAGTTGACAAAATGTACATTTTCCACCCCCACTGTAGAATATTTGAGACACATCCTGTCTGGTGATGGAGTAGCTACAGACCCATCCAAAATAGCTGAAATCGCAAGCTAGCAAACACCCAAGAATATCAAGCAACTTAGGCAATTCTTGGGCCTCACAGGCTAGTACAAAAGGTTTATCCAAGGATATGCTTCCATATGTAGACCCTTACATGATATACTCAAGAAAGATTACCTTCTCTAGACCAACCAGCACGATCAGGCTTTCAATACCCTGAAATTAGCCATGACTTCACCCCGAGTATTGGCTCTTCCAAATTTCACTCTACCCTTTCTCCTAGAGATTGGTGCATCAAGGAATGGGCTAGGAGAAGTATTAATGCAACAAGGTAAACCTCTGGCATATTTCAGCAAAGTAATTGGTCAAAAAGCCATGACAGTGTCCATTTATGAAAAAGAAGTCTTGGCTATACTTGAGGCACTCAGGAAATGGAGGCATTACCTTTTGGGAAACAAACTACTAATCAGAACAGATCAAAGAAGCTTAAAATATCTTTTTAGTCAAAGGCTATGGAAGGAATTCAACACAAGCTAATGCTTAAATTACTTGAGTTTGATTATGATATTGAATAAAAAAAAGGCTCTGACAACACTGCAGCTGATGCACTGTCCAGGAAAACCCACAGTATAGTGATTGAGAATTGCAATGTTACTTTAACAGCAATTCCTTCCTGGATGATGGATATTCCCAACACTTATGAAGGAGATGGCAAATGCCCAACTCCTTCAAGAATTAGCTATCAAATCTGACAGCCACCCCAATTATACTCTGACTTCTGGTATCATCAGATATAAGAACAGAATTATGGTGGGCCAGGCAAGCAAGGTGAATCACAAAATATTTGACTCTTTCCATGCATCACCTATGGGAGGACACTTTGGCAGTAGGGTCACACTTCATAGAGTTAAACAACTATTCTTGTGGCCACATCTCAAGCAGTACATTGAAGAGAAGGTAGCCCAATGTCCAATCTGCCAAATCTCAAAGACTAAGAGAGTCCACTACCTTGGACTACTTGAACCACTCAACATTCCCTCTCAAAAGTGGGCCGAAATAAGTATGGACTTAGTGGAAGGGCTACCAAAGTCAAAAGGAAAGGATGTCATACTTGTGGTAGTAGACATGTTAACAAAATATGCATTTCCTGACACTATGCCACCCCTTTACTGCTTGGCAAGTAGCAAATATCTTCATGGACAATGTACACAAACTACATGGACCACCTAAAGTCATAGTGAGTGATAGAGACAGAATCTTCACATCCCAGATTTGGCAAGACATATTTTCTACGAAAATGCGGAATTACATTACAACACTACTTTCACCCTAAGTCTGATGGGAAAACAGAGAGAGTAAACCAATGCCTGGAAAAATACCTAAGAATAATGGCCTTTAGAGAACCTAAAAAGTGGGCAGCATGGATTCTAGCAGCTGAGTGGTGGTACAATACTTCCTATCACACAGGACTGAAGACCACTCCTTTTGAAGCACTATATGGTTATTCTGCCCCCAGAATCCATGATGTAGCTGTTCAATGCAATATCTCACCTGAAGTGCAAGCAACCATGCAAGAAAAAGAACAAATGATGCAGTCCCTCAAACAAAACCTGGTGCAAGCTCAAAACAGGATGACAAAGTATGCTGACATGAAAATGACTGAAAGGGCATTTGACATTGGAGATATGGTATATCTAAAAATGTAGGCTTACAAAGAAAATGCCTTGGGACTCAGAAATGCCCTAAAATTATCTTCCAAGTATTATGGTCCATTCAGGGTATTATAGATGGTAGGGAAGGTCTCTTACAAACTGCAGCTCCCTAAAGGCTCCATGATGTGTTCCATGTTAATCAGCTGAAAAATCACATTGGGCCTCTAGCAGTCCCTAACCCAAAGCTTCCTTTACTTACATCAGATGGTAAGATCAAGTGTGCTCCTCTTGCAGTACTACAATACACACAAGTGCCTAGAGCACCGGTGAATATGACATTCCAGTACCACAATGTCTAGTGCACTGGGAGAATATGTCACCACAAGAAGCTACCTGGGAGGATGCCAAATTCATCTAGGCAACATTCCCAAATTTCTAGCCTTGAAGTCTGGTGTCTGCCAGGGAGTATTGTCAAGACCAACACCTCTTGTGCTCTCCAGCAGACTATCAACAGCCGTGAGGGGATGATACCGCTTCGCCTCATCCTACGGCTGTCCTTTAAATTAGCTTAAACTTAGTTTCTTAAATTCCATCTAAATTGTAAGTTTGAATAGCTTTGTATCGCGAGTCCTCTGGGTACTCGTTATAACTAGGGAGAGAGGGTGGATGGGCGGCGCGATGAATATGAAACCCTAATCTTTTTTTGCCTTCCTGTTCTTACCTACATTGCCTTTTCCTTTGCCGCAATTTATCCTAATTCCAACTTTTACTCGCATTAAATTCCCTGTTATTGTTCTTCCTCGATTGCATCTCTGGTTTGGGATCCCCTCCACCATGTCTAGGTCCTGACAATTGGTATCTAGAGACAAATCCCCCCCAAGCATCCCACCCACTCCACCCTCCATCGACAAGTCCAGATCCGAGGTTCCCCATAGAATTCCTCTGTCGGGTAAAATCCCTCTAAATCTGGACTTCGCTCCAAGCAGGGAGCTTGCTCAGAAGAAAAGATCGCTCTTCATGCCATACCGGTGAACAAGATCTCAAGAGAAGATGGTGGCACAAGCAGAGGATGCCACAGTGCAAGCTCAGGCAGAGGAGGAAGCCGGGATTGCTACTCGCTTCCCTAAGGATGTCTTCCACCTCAACCGCTGCCTCGACCATCAGCAGTCAACTATGGACGCCATCCAAGGTAATCTCTCGAGGCTAATAGAGATGGTGGAAAAAATTGTCATGGCCATGAACACATCATAGGTGCCACAAATTGCATCTGCCAAAGAAGCAGTACAACCCAATTTCTCCATCCCACCACCCAATTTGAGCCCGATTGCTGAAGAGGTTACACCAAATTCTTCCTCCATCACCAACACAGCATAAACCACCGAACCAAATCCCCTACCTTCCATGCCTCCACCTACTGATACAACCCACCACCAAAATTCCGCACCTTTCTTAGCACAGGATCAAGCTAAGGCAAGTTCGTCTTCCAACCCCCACCTCTACCAACAAATGACCACACCTCACACAAACCCATCTGCCTACCAACAACCCCTTCCACTAAACCTAAACCACTCATATCAACCAGTCTATCCACAACCAGACCTCCCCAACCAAGCTACTATCTTCCACAACAATCAACCTACCAATGCTACCCTCCTCAACAGGGTTACTATCAGTACCCTCCACCCCAAATGCCATACTACCAGCCTTATAATTCCCCCCAACAACCTTACAATTATCCACCTCCCTTACCTTCACCTACTCCATATTATTACCCATCACCCCCACATTCCCAAACAAACCATCCTAAATAGACCCAAGGTCCTCTTACTACTCCCCAGCCACACAATACCCAACCTAACACAAACAATTCCTCAACCCAGGAACCATTCATTGGCACACCTAATGTGGAGTTAACTTTATTCTATGGAGAAAATGCTCAAAACTGGATAGAGGAGTGTGAAAGCATATTCCAACTCATTGGAATTGGGAATGAATCAAAGATAAAGTGGGAAAATGCTCATATCAAAGGCAAGGCTAAAACTTGGCTTTCCAATAGTAATTTGGAATTAACCATGTTAGATTGGCAACAGTTCTGTCAGCTCCTATGTGACAGATTTCCACCCCCTGGTGATCATCATTCAATGGAGCAATTTCAGCATTTGAAGCAAACAACCATAGTGAACCAATGCATTGATGTGTTTGAAGAATATATGATCAACATGTAGAGGGACCACCCCTACTTGACAGATAGTTTCTTCATGCTCGGGTTTCTTAGTGGTCTAAAAGAATCAGTGAAGCACGTTATCAAGAGCCACAACCCACCCAACCTAAAATCTACATACTGGCATGGTAGACAGCAGGAATTAGCATACCTGGCAGCTAACAAACACCCAGTTTCTGTTGTTACTGCATCTAGACCTACAGGGGAAATTTCCTTCAAGCAAACAAACAACTTCAGACACAAGCCAATGACCAAGTTACCTGAGAAGCCCAGACAAAAAGGTAAATGCTGGTATTGTCCTGAACAGTGGTCCATTGGACATAAATGTGCAACTATGAAGAGCATAGTACATGCCATTGAGCTGCAAGGCCATAGTGATTCTGAAGATGGCAATGAGAAAATGGATACATTTCATGATGTCCTAACAGATCATGTAGTGCCAATATTGCCTGACAAACAACTGGAAGTACCTCCTGTAAAAGCACCAGAAAGCTTACTGCAAATTTCAGCTGAGGCCATTCATGGTATACTTGGTGCTACTACCCTTCATGTTATATGCTAAAATATAGGTCTTATAGAGCTTGATGGCATTCAACACTAACTATTGTGATGCAGGATTATTTTGCATATAAACTAGTATCACTCCTCCGGCAAAGTTTGTCTCTCAGTCGTGTGTTTTCAGTTGCTTGACATTTGAATCACTTCAATAAATTGACTGAAAGCTGATGTGATTATTTTTCCAATATCTGATGACATCTATTTTGAGTAACAGTTACCTTTACTCTTAAGAAGTTAAAATCACTTCTATATTTTCCATTAGAGTGCTGACCTGAATAGTAGTTAACTTACATACGGACGTTTCTAGTGGTGATACACTCTTCTATATGTAATATGTATTATGCACTTTAGCATTCAATTTTTTTGTATACTATACATATATGCGGATTAATTAGCAAACTCTGACTCCTTTCTTGTTAGTTACATTATTCTTTAAATACCCTCGGAGTATCTGAATTGGCTACACTATGGGTTTGGAAAAACGGATAGTTTGAAAAAACGTAGCAATCACTTGTGTGTGTGTGTGTGCGCGCTGCAGGAAGTTCCTTCCAACTTTGAAGCGATTATGAAATCATACCATCAGCATAGATGGGCTATCGGTTACGCTATGGGTTAGACCAAACGGCTCAACCATAAAACGTTATCTTACAAATTTCATTGTAGGATTGCAGCCTGATGCACTGCATGACCTGTCATGGTTAATAATGGAAGAATAAGTGCGTGTTTGGTAGGCTGCGGCTAATCTGGGGCTTTTGGGATAGCCACACAAAAACAAACTTTAGGTTATGTTATTCAATTCGTTTAGTACATAGCATCACATGATTTGGTCATTTTTTATCCGACGTTTTATTTCCTGCATGCTCTGGCGATGCGACCTATACTTGTGCACACCTCTTCTCTCTAGTGGTGACCTTAACAAACTTCATCACCATCACACACAGTGACAAATCAAATGACAGTTCATCACTTCAGGCATAGATACCACATGCACCTAATTCAATCCAATCCCTGGCTACTAAGAGTGCCTGAGATTGAACAATTCCATGGGAGTGTGTGGTTTTTTTCTTGCAGAGAATTCATTTAGATGGTACCTGATTTTTCTAAAGGGTTGAAGAATATCAGACCGACATGCATATCCAACATCTCCTAGGTAGAAATTACCTTCATGTGTATTAATGTCATCAGTCCTTGACAAGCTGTCAACAAGAATGCTTCCATCATCCTTTCCAACCAGCTAGCACATATGTTAACCTGAGATCGAAATCAACACCGGCAAGCATATTTTGACTGGTGTAGTGCTTCGTTCCCTTATATGCTGCAGACTATGATCTCGACACTCTTATAGTGACATGAGTACCATCGATTGCATACAGTCCTGCGATGACACTAAGAAATAGTCTCTATGTCCATGTTAGTGTTCACACGAAAAATAAATACAAATTTTGCCCTCACCCTGAAATATAGAAACTATGTGCAGTTGTTTTTTATCTTGCTTGGAGTTTGACCAGTTGGTGGCTTGGTCATCTCTTTTCTTAGCTCCCCAATTACATACGAGACCTATTTGAAATAGAGAGCAATAGTCTCTGTGGATCTCTTAAATATCTTATGGATCACTATAAACCTTTGGTTATGACCAACGACATGAAGAAACATAGCAACTTGTTCTACCAAAGAGGTATGGACACTATCTTGCTGCAAACCTCTCACTATAAACATTTTGACAAGTTCAAGAAGGGACTATTTTCATCTTAAGCATTTGTAGAGACTCAACATCGTTTGAGTTGTAGATGTAGTTCAGATTTAAATCCCTTCCTTATCTCGGATCACATTAGACCATATCTGATTGGTGAAAAAGTAGCACACTTAACTGCTCTCTTGTGAATAGTAGGATCTAGGCCTAAATCACAGCTATGAGTGTTGCTTCCTGATGGATAATCCTCTGTCGGTCGACCTATTGAAATCGATCTAACATGATTACTCATGAAATCGACCCCAAATGTTTTCTAAGCACTATGGGGAAAAGGTAGGTAGAGTAGCCGGGGTTGGGGAAGAAATGATGTTTTACCTCAACCATGGCATAATAGGTACAGTAGATGGGGTCGAGCGGGAAGAAGAAGAGTGAAAGGGCATTGATCTCTCTACGTGTTTTGGTGTTGATGATAACTCCTTTTTGTGGTATAATAGTTTGCCTGAGTTGCAGGAATCATGTGTGACCACTTTGCGGTTGGTGGACCCTTCTTGGGAACAACTCTTGAAGACGGTGTTTCTTTTTGATTTCCCTCCTTTTGTGTTTTAGGATCCCATACTATCAAGAGGGGGTCCACCTCAGAAGGGTGTGGGGGAATCACTTTTCTTGCACAAACCTTATGTGCACTGCCACAACCCTCATAGTTTTCAGCGAGAGAGTGTCTAGTTTGAGGTGTTGAGCTATTTCTCTTCCTGGCCGGAAGTACCGGCCATGCTCCGGTAGTTCCGCACGTGAGGTTTTTCCTGGCTGGCACCGGTGGTAGTTCCGGCACTTGTACTGCCTCAGTTCCGTCGAAGGCTTGCGCCTCCTTAGTAACTCTCTGTTTTGAGAGTTCTATTTGATGGAACTTGGGTGGAAGTTGACCGATAGTTCCAGTCCGAAGTACCGCTCGTCTTTGATAGGAGCTTCCGGTTGGCACTGCTAGGTTACGTCCATAGGACTTTGCTCGAGGTACATCTGATCAGAATTTCCGCTACGCGCCACCGGTAGTTCTGGTTAGGGCTTCGCGGCCCAGAACTTTCGGGTCTTGTTCCGGCCAAGTTCTAACAAGGCATGGTTTTCATTTAGTACCCTCTATATCTGAGATGGGGTATTTGACGGAACTTCGCCGGAAGTTGGGCCGGTAGTACCGGTTGGAAGTACCACCCACACTTGGTCGGAACTTCCGGCCGATGCTATGGGATAGTTTCAATGGTCTTTGAGCCATTGGAACTAGGCTTGCCAAAAGTTCCAGTCTGCCACCGGTAGTTCCGGTGGTGTCACGGAGAAAGGAAACGACTCATTTTGAAGAGGCCTATTTAAGGATCCCTTCTTCCTCCTCCCCACCTAACTCTTCCACAATCTCTCTCCTCTATTAATTGTTGAGCTCAATCTTGCTAGATCTCCCTCTCTACCCAACCAAAGCTCTTGATATTTTGAAGAGTGGAGGAGGAGACCTATATCTACACTTCCACCAAAGGAAATTTGATTCCTCCCACCCATCCTTTGTGGATCTTATTACTCTTGGGTTCTTGGAACCCTAGACAATGTATGACATCCTTGAAGCTCGGGGATTCATTGTAAAGCTCAGAGTTGTTTGGGGCACTCCAATTGAGTTGTGGATATTTGCCATCAACCTTGTTGTAAAGGTTTCGGTTGTCGCCTTCAAGGTCACCAGTTAGTGGAACGTGGGCTCGTTGTTGTGGTGAGTTCACTAGAGAAGAAGGTGAGGCCTTTATGGCGCTTGGGTGACCTTGTGTGACCCCAACACCTCTACAACATAGATGTAGCTTCCATGGAAGTGAACTAAGGGAATCATCTGTGTATCCCTCGCCGGTTTACTTGTTTCTCTCCTTTAGTACTTGCAGTCACCCGTTTGATTACTAGTTGTATCTCTTGTCACATAGGTTGCTCATCTAGTTGCATCTCTAGAGAACTTAATTTTGTGCAAAGCCAAAATTTGAAGAAAAAGGATAAAATCTGGTAGTCTCCTATTCAACCCCCCTCTAGTCGACCGTAGTGATCCTTTCAAAGAGTCGGTCGCGTTAATGGAGACAAAGCCACGGATCTCGTGCTAGATATGAAGGAGATGGGATGCTGCAATAGAGAAGGAGGATGGTCATGTGTCAGAGTAGACGGAATCAGTCGGTTGATCTATGTCTCCCCCGCCAGCATCGAAAGGAAATGGGGATGTTTGGGCAGGTGACCAAAAGGATAAGGTGAGACTAACCTTTGCCACAAAAACTAGGCCTCCCGCTATCTCTCGCTAGACTCCCACATGCACGGAGTCTCCACTGTTAGTAGCGCTTGGGCCTGGTGACATGGATCATATGGGAACCTAGAGGGGGGGGTGAATAGGTGCTACTCCAATTTTTAATTCTTTTTTGATTTTAGGCTTGACACAAAGGTAAATTCTCTAGATATGCAACTACGGAGAATTTCCCAATATGTAAACCTAACTACTAAGTAAATAAAAGCGAGGAACGAGGTAACGTAGTCGAGCACGTGGAGACACATGATTTGTTTGACCGCAGTTCCTTCCTTGTTACGGGGAGTACGTCTGTGTTGGAGGGGTGAGCGTACTAAGACCACCATGCCACAATAGGCCTCACCCTGTTCTCCAATGGATCTCACCACCAAAGGCCTGATCCACCTTGGCACTATTGGTACCCTTCGAGGCGGGAACCGGTGCCTTTACAACACTAGCAGGGCACACATCCACAACTGAATTGGAGGCTCCCATGATGACAACAAGATGCCACAAGAACATGTATTATCAATAATTGTAAACAAGATCTAGATATTCACATGAAATACTAGATCGAGAATCCTTCAAATGAATGGAGGGAAAGTGATGCTCTTGATTAGTGTTGATGATGATCGAAGCCTCCTCCTTTAATTCCCCAAAATCAAAGCCTTCGGGTGGATGAAGATGGAGATCTCGGTTTAGAGCTTGAAGAACAGAACAACACTTTTTCGGATGAATCAAGAGTTCTGATAGGAGGAGAAATTGGGGTATTTATACCCCCTGCCAAAACTCGGTTGTTGGAGAATTTGGGGCCAGATTATCTAGCCGGGGCGAAACTCCACCCTGATGTGGGATTTTCCGGGGGAAAATCCGCCCCTATGCAGCATGCCGCGCCTTGCCATCCTTAAAAAGAATTCCCTGGGGGGAGGATTATCCGGCCCCCTTGAGGGGTGGATTATCCGGCCTAGACAAAAACTCCGGACCTGGCCGAACAATCCGAGGGAAAGTCCGCCCCATACTGCATGACGCTCCTTGGCCACCAAGATGATCGAGCTGGGGCCGGATTATCTGGCCCTTGGCAGGATCGTTTAATTTGCCCCCCAAACACCTGTTTTGGCTGCTTTTGTGTTGGCAATTATCTGCAACACTTGACACACATTAAAAACTCGTTGGTATTGTTATCTAACACACAAAACACTAGAGATCATGAAATGCTCTTTCAATGTCCCCCTTTTTTGTGTTAGATGACAATACTAGGATTTGTAATTATATCCTACTATCAATATCATTACAAGAATGAAAAGGACTCCCCCTAAATGTGTGCATATCAAAAGTTTGCATTTGAATACAAATGCGCACAATAAGGAACAAGTTTTTCATTAACATGGAAACTACAAAATATGATGGGTTAACCGAACATCATACCACCGGGAGAATGAAGTCCTCAATAATGTTGATATAGCCAATATGATAACCTCTTATTGAGACTTCGAAGAATAGTACCATTTAAATACATCCATATGGATAATACCGGAATTCCATGACATAGAGATCAATCCATACTTCCATAGAGATAAATCTGCATAGATAGATCCATAGATAAAACCATAGTTTCACATGACCATCCACACAGTCTCACACAAATACAAACCACAAATAGCAAATTTAAAGTTCAACGCTAAAATGGGCACAAGTAAAGGATAAAACTCTAGAAAAGTTCAAAAAGCTTGTGCCCGACCCATGCAAATCCACGATAGCCTACTAGAACTACTTCTCCCCCTTTAGCATCGAAACACCAAAAAGGTAGAAGAGCGATGCTAACGCCCCAAGGAATCACTCGTCCTCATCCTCATCCTCCTTCTCGTCCTCGTCCTCATCCGCATCATCATACTCCTCTTCATCGTCCTCATCATTAGCAGCCATAGGAGTAGGTTCCCTCGGGAACAAGTGATTCTCAAGCTCTCCATAGTTGGTGCCGGAAGTGTTCCACTGAGCATATGGTCTGGGAGCTGACAGAGTAGGAGGTGGGCCTGATGCCCCTGACACATGGTGAAGAATGACCTGCTAGGTGTGAGCAATATCGTGGTGCTGCCTATAGGCCTCATACTTCCCCTTGTGAGTGTCACGAGTCATCCACTTCATAGTGCGGTGTTCATCACCACAAATCACCAGAGTTGAGAAGAATTGCTTCACCACAGTGGAGTCATAGGAGCACTGAAGAGCGAACAGATTATGCAGCCCCATCTGATCAGCCACATTCAGAGCATCAACAAGGTGAGGCTTCTCCTTAGCCTCAACCCAAACCATGGGATGCATAGGATGGATCTTCAGAGTGGAATAGATGTCCTCAAAGATGTACTTGTGGTCAGCGCACCAAAAGCGGGAATCACCAAGTTGTTCATCATGCCCAGATTCCTCATATAGATCACGATGATGAATGGAAGCATAAGTAATGGTGTCCATCTCCTTATAGTTTACCCTGGGTGCCTTACCCTTCCTCTTGGAAGTTCCTTTCTTGGCCTTTTCTTTCCTTGCTTAATCAGCCATCCGTTCAGCCTCTCTCTTTTGCCTATGCAACTCAACCTCGTCAACCAAAACACCTTCACCGTCAGGCCTGAAGTAACAAGCATGAGGATGGCGCTTGTAGGTCTGAGGAACACGAGAGACACTTGTGAAGTGAAGAAGATGGATAGTATGGGGATAAGCAGACACACAAGTCCAGGAGGAATATAAAAATAGTAGAAAAGCAACCCACAAACCAAAACTACATTATGCTAGAATCTGGGAAATCATGAACATGGCGTAAACCTTCTAGGCCAGATAATCCGGCCGTGCCAGGGGCAAATAATCCGGACCTGGCGAAAAGTTTCAGAACTACCCTAGATCGAAAGCAACAATGTAGATCGAGCACATGTATTGCTATTCTACGATTTCTAGTAAGACTATGAATCAAAAGGCAACTTCTATACCAAGTTCCACCAACAATCAACAACAACATCTATACAAAAGATGATAGTGAGGGACTTACCCTCACTCATTGGAGGAAGAACGTGGAGGACAAGGTACCCGGATGCTTGGGGAAGAAGATCCGGGGAAGGCCCGGAGAATCCGGTGGCTAGAACGGCATCGGGGAGGGGCGGGACGACAGGCGGCGGTTGGGAGAGGTATGGGGTCGGGGAGGAAGTGCTGCTCTATTTGAGCCCTTCCCCCGTCGCCCAGCCCTTAAGATGTGAAAACCGCCAGGGGCTGATTATAGGGGCGGATAATCCAGCCTTGTTTGAAAATTCTGTTATACACAGATTCAGGCCTGCACGTCCCAAACAAAACCCTCGCAAGTGAACAAAAGGACTTGTGTGCTTGAAATAGATGGCTTGGGGATGGGAAAAGGCTTAGGTTTAGACATTCAAAATGAGTTGGTACTACACACCCAAAATTGCAAGAAGAAATCAAATAAAAGCCAACTTTGGGTGTGTTTTCCATAAGAACACAAGGTATGGAAGAAAATACAGAAGGAACCAACTCTTCTCAAGGAAAAGAGGGCGGTGGCCGAGGCCACCTTGTTGGAGTGAATGGTATGACACCATGAAGATGTATCTTGGGTTCATGACCAATAATCAGTAATAAGCTCACATATCACATAATGATATTATGAGAAATGATTTTCCTTGCTTTCAGCATTATGGCGGGAGGATTAGCCCAATCAATTAGGACCACACTCCCCTATGTTTATGCCCACACCTAAACCAAATAACGGAAGAGTTATATGTGAGTATGCAAGGGTAATCAAGTCAAGCTCCCTGAATCCACGATATTTAGCTCATTCCTCAAGTAGCAGAATCTTGCTTCATCAAGTGGCTTCGTGAAAATATTAGCAAGTTGGTTTTTCGTGCTCACAAAAGATAAATCAATATCACCACGAGCAACATGATCCCAAATGAAGTGATTGCGAATCTCAATATGCTTTGTCCTTGTGTGCTGCACCGAATTGTAAGCGATTTTAATAGAACTCTCATTATCACACAAAAGAGGCACTTTGTCACAATTGACACCGTATTCCTTTAAAGTTTGTCTCATCCATAGAAGTTGAGTGCACGCACTAGCAGCAGCCACATATTCCGCTTCGACGATGGAGAGAGATATGCAATTTTTCTTTTGAGAAGACCAATAAACTAAAGATCTTCCCAAAAATTGACAAGATCTAGAAGTTGACTTCCTATCATCCTTGTCACCAGCCCAATCGGAATCAGTATAACCACATAATGAGAAATTTGAACCCTTAGGATACCATAGACCAAAGTTAGGGTAATGAACCAAATATCGGAAGATTCTCTTGACTGTCACCAAGTGGCTTGCTTTAGGAGCAACTTCATACCTTGCACACACACCTACACTCAACACGATATTGGGTCTAGATGCACAGATGTAAAGAAGAGAGTCGATCAAGGATCGGTATACCTTTTGGTCCACATCTTTTCCATTGGGATTGAGTTCAAGATGACACTTTGCTTACATAGGGATCGCAACAACATTGGGATTAGTCATCTTGAATCTCTTGAGCATGTCTTGAAAGTATTTTTCCTGATTAATAAAGTTCCCTTCTAGAAGTTGCTTGATTTCGAATCCTAGAAAGAACCTTAACTCGCCCATCATAGACATCTCGAACCTATCAGTCATAAGCTTTGAAAATTCATCGTTAAAATCTTGGTCACTTGAGCCAAAAAAATGTCGTCTACATAGAGTTGGCATATGAGCAGATCCCCATTAACCCTCTTAGTAAAAAGAGTGGGGTCAATCTGCCCAACCTCGAAGCCACGGTCTAATAACAACTCTCTAAAATGCTCATACCATGCACATGGGACTTGTTTAAGGCCATAGAGCGCCTTATCGAGTTTATAGACATGGTTAGAATGGTTGGGGTCCTCGAAGCCTAGGGTTTGTTTAACATATACCAACTCATGTAAAGGACCATTAAGAAAGGCACTTTTAACATCCATTTGCTGTAATTTAAAATTATTATGAGCTGCATAAGCAAGGAGGATACGAATGGACTCAATATGAGCCACATGAGCATAAGTCTCGCTGAAGTCGATGCCTTCTACTTGGGAGTAGCCTTGTGCCACGAGTCTTGCCTTATTCCTCACAAAAATTCCATTCTCATCTTGCTTATTATTGAAGATCCACTTAGTGCCGATAACATTGCGTCACTCTTTGGGCTTCTCTACAAGTTTCCAAACTTTGTTGTGCTCAAAATTGTTGAGTTCTTCATGCATAGACACTACCTGATCCGAACCTTCAAGAGCTTCAAACACCTTTTTAGGTTCCACCATAGATATATGAGCTTGATGCTCACCGAATCTTGCTAGCTCACTTCTTGTGGACACCCTCCTTCTGAGATCATCTATGACTTTATCAAGAGTATGTACTCTTAGCTTGAGGTTTCTTTCAACACGAGCTTTGCGACGAATTTTCTTGGAGGAAATTCTTCATCATTCGAGTCTTCTCCTTGATTACTAGCTTGACCTTGATTAGTAGTTTATTCAGCACGGATAGGTGAAGGAGACGCTTGCCCTTGATTGCGATCAGCTGCCAGGACAGGATACTACTGAGCTGAGTTTCCAAAGACGTATAATCTAGCCGAGGTAGGGGCCAGATAATCTGGCTTAGGATTTTCTCCTTCTCCCTGAGCATCTTACAGATTTCTAGCAATTGATGGCGATGGGCCAGATAATCTAGCCTCTGGCGGAAAATCCGGCATGGGATTTTCTATCACTTCCTGGGTATTCTATTTGTTCCTGGAAGGAGACGGTGAAGGGCCGAATAATCCGCCCTCAGGCGTATAATCTGGCCTGGAACACCCAATTTCTTCAGATGATTGATGAACTTCATAGGATTAATGTGTTGGTGCAGTAGTTTCTCCATCACGTGGAGCTTGCTGATCTTGTGAAGATGAGGGCTCTACTTGAGTATAGCATTGTCCTTCCGATCCGCCACAAGGGGTTCCTCAATGGGGCAGAAAAATCCCACACCCATTCTTCTTATGGCATCTTGGTGTATTTCAATATCTGCATCACAAACATCAACTTGCCTCGCATGGGAGCCATCATTTTCCTCGAACACCACACTACAAGATTCTACAACAGTTCCGAAGAGCTTATTGTAGACTCTATATGTGTGGGATTCGGCACCATAATCAACAAAAATACTTTCTAAAGCCTTAGACTCAAATTTAGATAAACAAGCTCCTTTAATAAGAAAGAAACACTTACAACTGAATAGCCGGAACTACGAAATGTTGGGCTTGTTACCGCTAAGTATTTCATAAGGGGTCTTGTCCAAGATTTTGTGGAGGTAAAACAGGTTTGATGAGTGGCATGCGGTGGAAATAGCTTCTGCCCAGAAATTGTATGGTGACTTGAATTCAGCCAACATAGACCTTGCCATGTCCATTAAGGTCCGGTTTTTCCTATCGGCTACACCATTTTGTTGAGGGGTGTATGCAACGAAATATTGGTGTCTTATCCCCTCTTCACATAGGAATACATTCAGAGTGTAGTTCTTGAACTCAGAGCCGTTATCGCTTCTAATTGCCAATATAGGGACATTGCGTTGACGCTGAACCTTGTTGGCAAAGTCGATGACTGTTTGTTGAGTCTCTCTTTTCTCCTTGAAGAAGTATACCCATGTATACCTTGAGTAATCATTGATAATGACAAGGCAATATTTCTTCCCACCGAGGCTTGCATGAGATGGAGGACCAAAGAGATCCACATGTCGGAGTTCCAAAATCCTCTTTGATGAGATAATCGTTTTCCTTCGATGGGGAGAGTCATGCATCTTCCCTTCAACGCAAGACCTGCAAACACAATCTTTGGAAAATGAAACATTTTATTTTAGTCCAAGAATGTGTCCACCCTTGTGAAGGCTTTGCAAAGTCCTCATATTGATGTGGGCTAGACGGTGATGCCATAACCAACCCGCGTCGGCCTTTCTGAAAAGACACATCGGACCTGAAGTGGTTTTTCCCGAAAAGTCCACCACATACAGGTCATTTTCGACATATCCAACAAAAGCAACCTTTAGAGACTTGCTCCACAAGAGTACCACCAAATCATCATCAATGAAAACTGCAATTCCCATCTTACAAAGGGCATGAACAAAAAGTAAATTGTAACCAAGGGTCTCGACAAGCATGACGTCCATGAGAGAGATATCGTGGACGACCACAACCTTGCCAAGACCCAGTACCTTTGACTTCGATTTCTCACCATAGGAGACTGTTATTTGATCATGGTTAGGCCTCATCTCCGTCATAATCTCCTTGCTTTCGGTCATATGACTAGTGCAGCCACTATCGAGCACCCATTTAGATCCACCAGAAGCATAGCCCTACAAGAAAAATTACTTCTTGGTTTTAGGTACCCATTTTTCAATGGGTCCTCTCATGTTAGTTACAAGGGACTTTGGAGACCCAAATAGACCAAGCAATATAATTATCAAAAGGACCAACATAGCTAGCATAGAAATCACCATAGTAATCATGAAATAATTCATAATGAGGACTGTTAGACCCTGCAAAACTATAATAATTAGTTTTGTCCTTCATGACGTTCTTTTCTGTGATGCTTGTCTTTGCTTGACCACTCTTGGCCTTCTTCTTCTTGTTCTTCTTCTTCTTCTTGGTCTTAGGGACATAGCCAAGTCCCTCTTTCCATTATGCATACATTGCTTACCAAGGAACTCATCTAAAACTTCCTTACCTTTGGATAGAGATGCCTTGGCAATCTCATCTTTCAACCTAGCATTTTCTTTGAGAACATCCTCATGTCCACACATTGGTGAAGATGTGCTAGGAACATCATACTTGTTCAATCGAGTTTGAAGCTGATCATGAGACTCATTGAGAATAGAGAATTCACTCTCCAATGCCTTGTGAGCAATGTCAAGTTTCTCTAATTTCTCTAAGAGTCTAGCATGAGCAGCCACAAATTCAATCTTTTCCTTCTTTAATTTCTTGACCTTGGTAATAGCATTATCACGTTCCTATACAAGCTTGTCCACAACCTCGTCATGCGAATCCTCAATTGATTCAATTTTCTCTTCTAGAGAGACTCAAATCTCTTCTTCTTCTAGAGCATTCTTCAAGGATGCAATCTCCATTACATATTCCCTCTCAATTCTTCCCTTTTCTTCGAGGATCTCTTCGGAGTGACAAAGTTGGCTCATGAGAGCCTCAAAATGTAGTTTGTGATCACCTTGCAAGTTAGTGATAAAATAATACAAAGCAATAACTTATTTTTAACTTTAAGACTTGTATGATCATCCATATCAACATTCATAGTAGTCTTCAAAAAGGAAGAGATAGAAGGTGATACCTCGAAACCTCATGCCATAAGGCAAGTGACGTTCTTGTTGATGACATTTTCATTGGGAGTGTCGAAGAGATATGTGGGTGTAAACATGGTGGCTATTGTAGCCACCTCTCGTGAGATATCATCATCCTCTTCGTCTTCACTTGCGTATGAATACTCCTCTTGTTCTACCAACACAATCTTCGGTTGCTTCTTGTAGGGAGCATTTTTCTAGACAAACGGCTTCTTCCGAGGTGCCTTAGACTTTTCCTTGAGGATGAGCAAGCCCCCATTATCTTCTCTACTTTGATAGGGACACTCAGCCACAAAGTGCAAACGATCTCCACAATTGTAACAAGTTCTCAATTTTGGCCGTTTTCCTTACGCCCATTTGACCCATTCTTGCGCTCAAGTTTAGATTTTGCTTTAGCTGGGTCCTTCTAGAAGTTTCTTGCGTAGAAGGCCATGTACTCGCCATGAGCATGCTTGACCTCCTCGGGACAGCTCATGGAGACAATATCAAAACCTCTATCATCTTCATCTCGTTCAATAACATTGGCCTTCAATGCAACATTTATGCCTTTTTGCATCCCAATTGCTCGAGCACGAGCATCTTCGGCATTCTTAGCTACAACTTTGAAAGCTACCATTTCTTGGATGACTTTGTTGGAAGTCATTTGGTGGTAGTTATGTCTACCTTGTAAGATCTTCAAGTCTATGGGCTCAAATGGCATGAGAGCACTCACATACTTCCTCTTGATCCAATGCTTTTGAGTCTTCTATACATGTAGAATCCTTCGGATTCATTGCTTAGAGCATCGTACCTGTTCCATCTCATGCTCTCATTTCCAATGAAGAAATCTATGAGAGCATCCCAAGCTTCCTTGGTGGTGTTGAAGTGCTCAGTGTGTGGCATGTCCTTGGGACCCACACCTAGATGAACCATGTGTAGAGTGGTTGCATTGAGTTGGCTATCAACAACTTCTCTTCTTGTCATGTTGTTTAGATCTCCAACGTGAAGGCCACTTTCAATGATCCTCCAAAGCTCAATGGACAAACTGCACACATGAGATTTCATCAAGAATTTCCATTGATTAAAAGTAGATGCAGAATGCTTGGGTGGATCACCCCTATTATTTATATGAGGGTGAGGCATTGGTGGATCAGGTGAATATAGATGAGAGACCTCACTATAGTCCTCCTTACCACTTCCCTTTTTGGAAGAGGATCCATTAATCTTATCTTCACCCTCCAACTCCTTTTCTTTGGAGTTAGCCTTGGCCTTGTCCTTAGAAATAGGAGTTGAAGCCTCATTGGTAGGTGGAGGTGAAACTGAGTTTGGTGAGAGGCGTGCAATTAGTTCACGCATCTCATCCATACGAGCATCCATGGATTTCACCAAGGTGTTTTCCAATGACTTTAGGTCATCCATGGTTACCTTCTCCATAGCCTCACCACCATCTCCCTTAGTACCCATACTCTCTTAGGCATTAAAGCCCGAATAAAGAGCCGAGGCTCTGATACCAATTGAAATGGATCGTATGGGAACCTAGAGGGGGTGAATAGGTGCTACTCCAATTTTTAATTCTTTTTCAATTTTAGGCTTGACACAAAGGTACATTCTCTAGATATGCCTATATGTAAACCTAATAACTAAGTAGGTAGAAGCGAGGAACGAGGTAACCATAGTGTAGCACGTGGAGACATATGATTTGTTTGACCGTAGTTCCTTCCTTGTTATGGGAAGTACATCTCAGTTGGAGGGGTGGGTGGTACTAAGACCACCACGCCACAATAGGCCTCACCCTGTTCTCCGATGGATCTCGCCACCAAAGGCCCGACCCACCTTTCCACTATTGGTACCCTTCGAGGCGGGAACCAGTGCCTTTACAACACTAGCGGGCACACATCCACAACTAAATTGGAGGCTCCCGTGATGACAACAAGCTGCCACAAGAACAAGTATTAACAATAAATATAAACAAGATCTAGATATTCGCAAGAAATACTAGACCGAGAATCCTCCAAATGAATGGAGGAGAAGTGATGCGCTTGATTGATGTTGATGATGATTGAAGCCTCCTCCATCAATTCCCCAAAGATCAGAGCCTTTGGGTGGATGAAGATGGAGATCACGGTTTAGAGCTTGAAGAACATAACAACACTTTCTTGAATGAATCAAGAGTTCTGACAGGAGGAGCAATTGGGGTATTTATACCCCCTGCCAAAACTCCGCCATTGGAGAATTTGGGGCCAGATTATCTGGCCCAAGTGGGGCCTGGATTCTCTGGCCGGGGAAAACTCTGCCCGGAAGTCAGATTTTCCGAGGGAAAATCCGCCCCCTATGCAGCACGCTACGCCTTGTCATCCTTAGAAAAATTCCCTAGTGGGCGGATTATCCACCCCCCATGAGGGGAGGATTATCCGGCTCAGGAAAAAAGTCCGTCCTGGCCGGACAATCTGACGGAAAGTCCATCCCCCATACCGCATGATGCGCCTTGGCCACAAAGATGATCGAGCTGGGGCCGGATTATCCAGCCCTTGGCAGGGGCGGATAATTCGCCCCCAAACACCTGTTTTGGCTGCTTTTGTATTGGCAATTATCTGTAGCACTTGACACACATTAAAAACTCCTTGGCATTGTTATCTAACACACAAAACACTAGAGATAATGAAATGTTCTTTCACTTGGCTACATGGAATTGACTGAATCGGCAGTTCCTCACGTGCCTAGACCGGAGGTGTTTTTTGGTGCGTGATAGACACATGTATAGGTGGTCCATCCATCCAATCATCCTTTTTGCATCCTATGGTTCTGTTTCGCAGGGATGTGACCTACCAGACCCTCCCTAAGATATTTTTGTTTTGAAATTCCACCGATCTATTAAAAATCATCAATTGTAGTACATAGAGACCCAAAACTAAAAATACAAATAGTTCATTGGACCACCTAGCGACGACTACAATCACAAGTGTGAGCCATAGGCACGCAGTTGTCCTCATCCCTCCATCACCAGATCTGGGAAAAGCTTGTCGTAGTATAGCTTGTTGTAACAGACAGACATGAAGTCATCAAGCAAAGGGCACAAAGGGCCAGCCGCTCTAGAGTAGCAACCATCGTCAATGATGACAACCATAGATCGGAAGAGACTAATCTGAAATCACACAAACAAACACGAAAAACAACTGGATTCTAGGAGATTTAATGTACGCCAGTGCTAGATGCACCATTAGAGCAGGAAAAAGAGCAAGGATGACCTTATTTTAGCTTTAGGACATAGCCACCACCTCAACATCCACAAAAACCTAAAAAACACAGAATGAAAAACTTCGAGCTGGCGATATATCACACTACAAAAATACCCTCATACCCAACACTTTTTTGGAGTGACATAAGTGAAAAGTACCTGGAAAAGTTAGTTACCTGGTGGATGAGCAATCGTGGCACCATTTTGTCGTGGCGGCCACGTATACACCATGGACGACGCGGTAACTAAACATTTTATTGCCGTGGTACCTGGCCAGATGGACTGGTGCTTCACAATGGCACAGTAGGTGAGCGGTGGCAGATTCCCCCACCATAGATTTGACTTGACACACCACATGTAAGTTACTTGTGTGGCCCACCACGTCCCAACTTTCCGTTGTAAGTAGTGCAACCATAGTCCACATAGTATTCATCTCCCAAACTCCCTTGGTGGCCTAGGAAGCGGTTTCCATGTTGATTGTGGAGGTCCCCCGACAGTGACACGAATACGATGGGCTCTTAGATCGGCAGAGGATTTGTAAGTTATTTGTTCTTTGTCGATCAATATGAGGTTTTTGCTTCATAATTTGGTTCTTTGATCTCCCGAAAACTTCAAATTGGGGTTTTCTCAGCGTGACTTAGTGTCGAAGTGGATCGAGGATCCTAGATCCAATGGTGTTTGGGGTTTACATGGAAATATTTTGTGGTGATAGCATAGAAAATTTGTGTTTGTATCGTTGTATCTTACCTCAATCCAAGCACTTGTCAGGTACCCAAGATCCCGAGGATTGATCAAGGTACGAGGTGAGATGTGTGGTAAACAGATCCTACGCGTGAAACCTAGTTACAAGAAGGGGAGTACAATAGTCGTTTAGTGGTCTCCTTGGAAACAACAGCCACATCACTAATATTAATGCTTTGGTTTGTATTTTACTGAAGGAATTTCTATTTTTGTGCCCCTGGTTTGTTAGTTGTACTTAGTTTTCCCCGGCCGCTTAACTTTTCCTCACTTTTGCCCATCTCCTTCTTGGAAACTCATCAAAGAGCTCGACGGCGGCCGCCACAAAGTTGACCGCTGGCACATGTGGGTCGTGCGTGTGGGACCAATGGGGCGTTTCGTCAGAACACGTTATGCTGACGTGTGGGGCCATGCCATGTGGTACTGCGTGGGGCCGGTTTGTTGGGAACGTGTTATGAGGGATGTGGTGTGGGACCATGTGGGGCGCGTTTGGTGGTTACGTGCACCTTGTTGCCTAAGTTGGAAGTTTTTTTATTTTTTTATTTTTATGATTGGTCTTTTTAAGAGCACCTTTCCCCCTCTCTCTCGCTAATAGTTGTGTTTTTTTGCCCAAAAAAGTAGCGAATCTAGAGAAGCTTCTCTCTTTATTCATTGTTCCTTTTGGCCCTCATTTTTTCCCCAATCTGGTAGCAAATCTAGAGCAGCAAATCTAACCAGCAACACAAATACATTTAGTAAACAGAGCAAATGTACATAAAGCAGCTAATATAGGATATATATAGTACGGTACTTAACGAGGTTCGACAATTAGGCTGTTCAGTAGCAGTAGCGGAGAAGTTAAACACAAACAATATAAAAGAAGCTGTGTTACAGCAGCAGCAATAGCACAAGATTAGTGGCCCCTCATGGCCTCCGCCAGGAGGGCCTCCGCCTCCTTCCTCTGACGTTTCCCTCACTTCTTGTTGCCAAGTCCCTTGACCTTGGGCGCCTTGGGCTTGATCAGGGGCATGTGACCCTCCTCGATGGCCACCTTCTGGAGGTTGCGGAGGTGAATGTCGAGCACCTGGTGCTTGGCTCTAAAGCCGTGGACATTCACGGACATGCCGCAAGTCCTCACATCCTCGGCATGCTTCACGGGGGAGTTGAAGTCGGTGGCATGGACCTCCTGGTGCAGAAGGGGCACCTGTAGATGTCGCCGACGAAGTAGTTGTCATACTGGCCGGACTTCAGCCTCCTCAGCACCTGACGAGTCTTGGTATCCTTGGACTCGTCGTCGCTGCAAACGTCGCTGTTATCCTCTTGTTGGAAAAAACAGTAGAGTCCAATAAGGATATGATTGAGATACCGTGATTATCGGGATTGATTATTTGCATAAATTAACCAATTAAGATCCCCAGATTATTCCCCAATCCCCATATCTCAAACCAAATCGAATACTGATCCCAACTACTAATCGGCGCTAGTACTCACTAGGGAATCCCTTAACTGCAACTCAGAGGAAAAATAAAATAGGATTGAAATAGGAACAAGGGGATTCATCGAAATACGAGATCTAACACAAGAGGATTAGCTACTATAAAAAATACCTAGCATCCAACGATTGAAAATACAAACAGACAAACCCTAATAACATACGATCTAGCATCCGATGATGGGAATGGGGGAAGAACAAGGGAAGGGGAGAAAACCCTAGTTACCTCCGACCATGGGTCGGCGATGCTGGTGTCATAGGGGTTATCCAGCCTGATGTAATCATCCTCCTCATAGGCGTCCTAGCTGAGCGGGATCTGCCCGAGACCAGCGGGGGCCTCCTCGTCAGCGGCTACGGCAAAAGCGGGGACGGGGGCCTGGACGGGGACGACGGCTGCCTTCGATGCCTCGACATGGGCCTATAGGGGGATGGGGGCCTTCTCGCCGGCGACCTTGGAGGCGACGATGGCCACTGTGCCGTTCTTCTCCATCGCCGGCGTGGTTGGGGTTTTCTTGGGGGTTTGTAGAAGGTGATGGGATAGTGGAGACGGTTGGGTGAGTGAGCGAGTGAGTGATGAGTGACAGTGAGGAGGCCTCTATAAAGGTGAAGGGATGGGATGTTTTATTGCACTACCATGCACCGTGTAACCGCGTGTGCTACTCCACCATGCGTAGTCACGCGTCCTCTACCGCCCTATGCACCGCGACATGCTTACCGTGCGTCATGTTTTTTCCCTCGTGTCTAACCCTGGCGACTTAGTTGTGCTTAGTTATACCCCTCGAGTGTAACACTGGCATTTTGATTGTACTCAGTTTTGCCCTCGAGTACTAACACTGCCGTGTGCAATATACTCAGTTTTACCCTCCGGTGGCTAGTCAACAGAGAGTCAACGAATGGGTTTTAGCTAGCTAATTGGGTCATTTTATCCACAACAAATTTAAAAATATGAAAACATAGTGGCATCTACCCAGGGTGTCTTATTATGTGACCTACCACCATAAGAAATGTATAGAAATCAAGTTTTAACCTAAATCACCACTTCCCAAATCACCTACTATCTATGAAGGTTTATGGCTTTCTACTCAAGCCTCTTCCCAAAACATCCCTCCCCAAAACATAGTTCGTCTAAATGAGGCAATAATTGTCAATTGATGTAAATTTGAATTGCAAATAGTTTGATGTATGCCAAGATGTATTTTATTGTAAAAAAGAAGCATTTTCCATTTTTTAATTGTCTTTCTATTTTCTATTTGAATCCCTTTGTCAGTTTTGCCCTCGGTTTTTAAGTTCTACTCAGTTTTTCCCTTGGTTTTTAAGTACTACTCAGTTTTCCCCTCTCTCTTAGTCCCAAACTCTCACACCTGTGCTCATCTTGGCTGCTACGCTCAGATTGGTTGAGACAGTTGTCATGTAGATCGTGCCCACCAACCGTTAATCCTCTATGATCGAGCGGACATGATACGCCCTATATCTATCGGGGGGCACCCCTCTATCAATGCAAAATAACGAGTTTTCCATCGGCACTTTAACTCCGTAAACAAATGATTTTGAATATAATTTAAAGAGAAAGTGTTCAAAGGTGTATAATTTTCGTATATGCAAGTTTATGCATTACATTACACTCTATGAAAATGATAGTCTCTCAAGATTTTCTTAGCTCAACATTATCACATATTAAGTGCGATTTCAAAGAGTTCAAAGGTGTATAATTTTCGTATATGCAAAGTTTATGCATTACCTGTTGGAAATATGCCCTAGAGACAAATAATAATAAGGATTATTATCATATTTCATAAAGTTTATGATTAAGTTTTATATCATGCTATAACTATATTGAAAGGAAACATCAATACACATGTGATATATAAACAACCAGGGGTTCTCAGTGAAACTCTAGTCACTGGTTCATTGGTCAATAGATGATCAAGGTTTCCTGACCATGTGGCATTTATGCCAGTTGGAAATGGAGTCAACTCATTATGAGAATGAGATGATGAACCAATACCCAACCTAAACATCGTGACCCGATCATGTCACAAAGTTCAAGTTATGATGATTAGAATGGATCCTCATAGACAATTCCTTAGACCGTGAGGCTATATCAATTACTGTCTCCCAAGAGTGCTTAGATAGCATCAAGCGTCACTTGGTAACACTATGATTATAAAGGTGTGTTCAGGTACTCAGAGGAACCGTAGAGGCAATATATGTCAAGAGTGGTATTTGTCCGTCCACGTGATGGAAAGATACTTAATGGCCCACTCAGAGAAGTTATATCCAATAGCTACGCATCGTGTGATTTGATCACAGGGATATCACTTGTCAGAACGAGCCAAGTAGCATTGTTCGGTAACGAGATTGAACACAACATGCTGATGTGATTGATCAGATCTCAGGCAATGCAAGTATCGAGAGACAAAAGGAATAAGACACGACTGTCCCAGTTCAAACAACAAAAGATCTTCTGGAATGCATAGGGGTCACATGGCCATCCAGGTCCCCCTGTCAATCATTTGTCCGGGAGTGTCCCGACCATGTCTGGAGTGTTCCCGAACCGTGGGGTATCATGCTTAAGGGCTTGATGATGCTTATAGAGTGTTTATAGGATTGGTAGAATCACCAAAGAAGAGTAGAGAGAAAACCGGAAGGGTTTCGGTAAGTCCGGAGGATGTCCGGCTGGAGATGGAAAGTGTTCCATAACCACGGAGATTGAATAATATGTGAATGAATGTTAAATATTGATTTAATCATTTATTCATAATTATTTAATAATAGAGAAAATCAATTAAAAGGTCAAAAGGCTTAATGGGCCAATTCTAGAGGGAAAGGGCCCATGAGGGAAAGGCAAAAGGAGAAAGGGGCCAAGGGGCTGGCCGGTGCCCTAGTGGGCTAGCCCCCCACGTGGGGACCATGGGGGTGGCCACGGGGCCTCCCCCTCCCCCTCTTCCCCTACTTTAGTACCACCCCGGGACTTTGAGGGAGGTAGTACCTCCCCTTCCCCTATATATAGTGGGGGTATTTGGCCAGATAAATACACACAATATTCAATAAAGGTTTCCTCACTTTTGGGGAGACCTCCAATTGATATTTTCTCTCTCTCTCTCTCTCTCTCTCTCTCTCTCTCTCTCTCTCTCTCCCGTGACCGTGGTCCCAAGTTCGGACTGCGTGAACGAGAGACATCTTCACCGTGGAGCGCCATCGCGCTACGGGATTCAGATCAAGGAACTCTACTTTCGCAACTGCTACTGGATCGGGGAAGCGGGAGTCATCGTCAGGCACCGGACGTGTGTAACTCCCCACGAGGTGTCACACTTGAGGCACTCAAGTCGTTGAGCCACAAGAATGCAAGGACTTCATCATGACCTTGAGGTCGGCTTTGGCTCGTCTACATCAACCACGCTCTCCAGAGCGTTGACAACGCTTTTCAGTCTTCACCGGTAAGTTTGCAAAAATCCCCTTCCGTTACTGTATTACTAATAGATAGGTCCTGGCAACATCAGGGGTTCAGGGGCGTAGGGTAAAATTTTATTGCTTTCATACACGAACCCCTACATTACCTTCCACTCTATGAAAATGTGGATAAAATGATAATCTCTCAAATTTTTGTTAGCACATCATTGACACGTATTAAGTGCGATTTGACAGTGTCCAAAGGTTTATTTCTTATACACAATTTTATGCATTATTTTTCACTTCATGAAAATGGTAAATGATTAGGATTTTATTAGCACAATATTATCATGTCCTAAGTGCGATTTCAAGGAGTTCAAAGGTGTATAATTTTTGTATATGCAAGTTTATGCATTACATTTCACTATATGCAAATGATAATCTCTCATGATTTTATTAGCATATCATTATCATGTATTAAGTGCGATTTCACAGTGTTCAAAGGTATATAATTTTCGTATATCCAAGTTTATGCATAATATTTCACTCTATGAAAATGATAAACTCTCAAGATTTTCTTAGCACAACATTATCCTGTCCTAAGTGCGATTTCACAGTGTTCGAAGGTGTATAATTTTAGTATATGCACGAGGCATAAAGATTTTAGTTTAAGGATCACTTTTCAAGCTCTAAAAATGGTAAACTCTCAAGATTTTCTTAGGACAACATTATCATGTCCAAATTGTAATTTGAAAGTGTTCGATAGTTGTGTCAATTATAAACACTCTTTTACATTAAGAGTTGTATAATTTTTTTAATTTGAAAGTGTTCAAGAGTCATGTCATTTTCTTATTTCTTATACATCAGTCACCCTAGATGTCAAAGTTTTACTTTCATCTCATATATTCACTTGATTGTAGCCGAGACATTAAATCGATAAACCAATTAAATCATCGTAATGGCTCGCTGACCGCATTCTCCATAGCAAGTGCGTGCCCAATTAAGCTCCCGAGTTCCACCAATTGATTGTCCACAGCAAGCGCCCCCACTTGTCAGCATGTAACGGCACATGGAGAGAGGTGTGGGTCCCATGTTGATCTGGATAAGTGGAGAAAGGTGTCCACTACGGGAACCAACTGAACATGGCCCCACTTGTCAGCATGTAATGGCAAGGGTCCACTACAGGACCTGATAGAACACTGCCCCACTTGTCAGCACGTAACAGCGAGGGTCCACTATGGGACCTGACTGAACACGGCCCCACTTGTCAGCATGTAATGGCAAGGATTACGGACAACGAGTTTCATACCGTGTGAGAGTTTTGTACAAGGAGATTGGCAAAAGTGAGGAAAAGTTAAGCGGCTGGGGAAAACTGAGTACAACTAACGAACCAAGGGCACGAAAATAGGAATCCCTTTACTTAATAATTGTTCATAACCCGTTGCTTCATGGTATAACGGTTGGACTAAGAGACTTTATGTTATGCCTGTGACTCATAGGGGCTTTTGTATTTACAGATGTGCTACCCACAAATGCTATCTATATTATATCATTTACACATGAGTGTGCTTATTATTATCTTTATCCCATAAGTATGCATAGCTGCAGGTCAAAACTCAACCCTGGCCTATCTCCATCCATTGATACAACCTTGATAACAAAAACAAAATACAAAGGTCCAATAACGAAGATTGAATCAAACTAACAAGTATTTCATACGTTCATCAACCTACAACAATTTTTTCCCGAGGTTTGATAAACCGAGGTCTTCTAGGGAAAAAAGCTACTATAATGCATCCGTAATCCAGATCGAAGGTATCATGAGGGAGCCATCAAACAACAATCTTTATGTTGGGTCTGCAGCATAGAAAACAAAAAAATTCCTACGGTGTGAACTATACGCCAAGATCTATCTACTAGGTACAAAGCAACGGGTGGATATACATCCCACGAGAACTTACCCTCGAAGACAACGATTTTTGTTAAAGAGTAGGAACTCGTGGTTGATGTAGTCGTACACTTGCCGATCTCAAGATCGTGAGGAAGTTCGAGCGCCGTAACTCAGCAGCGCATCCGTACTCGCACACACGTTCAAGCCACCGGACAACCTCCACCTCCTCGCTCCAGCGATCCAAATGGAAGCAACTCCTTCCGCATTTAAATTCCACCGGGAACATGTATCTCGCTAATCCGAGACCATGGGGGAATAATTCTAGAGGGGGAGAGAGATCCTTCACAAGGAGGTGTGAGGATGAAGGAGGGAATGGGTGGCCTTTTATAGGAGGAGGGGGGCCCCTCCTCTCCATGGCCGGCGCATGGGGGGGTGACCCCTCACCTCCCCCATTCATGTGGTGGTAACCCTTCCACATTAAAATGCCTCTTCACATTCCCTTTTAAAGTCTCCACTTTAAATGCATTAAAATTCTCCAAGTTTAATGCTCTCTCATTTAATAAAACTCTTTTATTAAATTTATTCAGAATTTTATTAATTACTTTAATTAAAAAACATTCACATATAACCCCTTGCAATATTTCAATATCACATGCAGAACCACTTTCTGCAATTTCACCTGAAACAATTTCCGGTTTCTATTGAAACAATTCCTGCGCTTTGCAATTCTTTCGTCTGAAACATATGTGCTCCAAAATGGTGTCCGGTAACTCTTAAGTGTGTCACCCTATGGTTCGCGAATAATGCAGACATGATCGAGACCCTTCTCCGATCAATAATCAGCAGCGGGACCCGGAGATCCGTACTGACTCCTACACATTCAACGATGACTTCTGTGATCTTGAGAACCTTTAATGCTTGTAACTAAATCCCTTTGTCTCGCGATATATTACATGTCCGAGATTCGATCATCAGTATCTCCATACCTAGTTTGATCTCGTTACCGACATGCACTCTTTTCTCGTTCCCGTGATATAACATTCTAGTGATCACATCACTTGCTTGCAAGCTATCTCAATGTGATATCACCGAGAGGGCCCAGAGTATATCTATCCGTCATCGGGATTGAAAAATTCCACTCTTGATCCATGAGCCTCAACATAACACCTTCGTAGTACTGAACCCATCTTTATAGTCACCCTGTTACGGTGTGACGTTTGATGTTATCAAGATACTCTTCCGGTGTTAGCAATTAACATGATCTCATGGTCTAAGGATAAAGATTACTTCGTATGATGTTATAGAAATATAAACATAATGACTTGATCGTAATGCTATACTTCGGATGAATGTTCATCACATCATTCCACCAATGGTGTGACCTTGTTATTAACAACATCCAATGTCCATGATCAGGAAACCTTGATCATCTTGTTAATCAACAAGCTAGTCTATAAGAGAGGCATAACTAGGAACCCTTTTTGTTTATTAAACACACATGTATTGATGTTTCCGATCAATACAATTCTAGCATGTAAAATAAACATCTATAATATATAAGGAATACATGATAACAACTTTATTATTGCCTCTCAAGGCATATTTCCTTCAGTCTCCCACTTGCACTAGAGACAATAATCTGGTTCACATAGTGATAAATCTAACACCCGTGGAGTTCTGGTGTTGATCATGTTTTTCCCTAGGGAGAACTTTAGTCAACGGATCTGCTACTTTTAGGTTCGTGTGTACATTTCAAATCTTTATATCTCCATCCTTGACATGCTCGCGGATGGAGTGAAACTGGTGCTTAATATGCTTGGAATTCTTGTGAGACCTCAGTTCCTTTGCGTTGGCTATGGCTCCATTGTTGTCACAATAGATCACCATTGGGTCCAATGCACTAGGAACCACACCTAGTTCTGTAATGAACTCTTTCATCCAAACCGCTTCCTGCGCTACTTCTGAAGCAGCAACATATTCCGCCTCCGTCGTTGATCCAGCCACCACAGGTTTTTTGGAACTCCTCCAACTAACTGCTGCTCCGTTCAAGAGAAATACGTATCCGGATTGAGACTTAGAGTCATCCGGATCGGTGTCAAAGCTAGCATCGACATAACACTTAGCGACTAGCTCTTCTTCACCTTCGTATATAAGAAACATATCCCTAGTTCTTCTCAAGTACATGAGGATGTTCTTTACCGCTATCCAGTGTTTCGAATATGGATCAGATTGGTACCTACTAGTCAAACTAATAGCATGTGCCACATCCGGTCTTGTACATAGCA
Source organism: Avena insularis (assembly GCA_023614405.1). NCBI lineage: Eukaryota > Viridiplantae > Streptophyta > Magnoliopsida > Poales > Poaceae > Avena > Avena insularis. The sequence continues at coordinate 457,338,222 of CM042696.1, read as the reverse complement.
TGGCATACATAATAGAGCCTATGGCCGAGGCATAGGGGATCTTATCCATCATCTCTCTTTCCTCCGCCGTAGCCGGACTTTGAGTCTTACTCAATGTCTTGCCTTGCAACATAGGTAAGAACCCCTTCTTACTTTCGTCCATATTAAACTTCTTTAATATTTTATCAAGGTATGTACTCTGCGATAGCCCAATTAGGCGCCTTGATCTATCTCTATAGATTTTAATGCCTAATATATATGACGCTTCACCAAGGTCTTTCATCGAAAATTTGCTGTTTGGATAACTTTTAACACTGTTTAAAAGATCTATATCATTTCCAATCAATAATATGTCATCCACATATAATATCAGCAATGCCACATTGCTCCCACTCACTTTCTTGTAAATACAAGCCTCTCCATAAGTTTGGACAAATCCAAACTCTTTGATCACCTCATCAAAGCGGAGATTCCAACTTCGGGATGCTTGCTTCAGTCCATAGATGGATCGTTGAAGTTTGCATACCTTATTAGTATCCTTAGGATCGACAAAGCCCTTAGGTTGTATCATATACAACTCTTCTTCAATATTACCATTGAGGAACGTAGTTTTTGATTGGTTCGTAGCATGGAAAACAAAAAAATTCTACCGCAAGAACGAACAAAACCCAGATCTAATCTAGATAAAAGCCAAGATCTAATCTATTAGAAATGTGCAACGAGATAGATCTATACTAACCCTCGTAGATTCGATAAGCCTTGTTTGAGATCGGATCTCGTGGTTGATGTAGTCGATCACTTGCCGATCTCAAGATCAAGTAGACGATCCTTCTGGCGCCGCGTTCCGGCAGCGCTTCCGCAGTCGGTCACATGTGCGGAGTCGAAGCAGACCTTCCTCTCCCCGTTCCAGCGAGCAGCGGAGGTAGTAGATCTCTCCACGGAATCCCAGCAGCACGACGGCGTGGTGGTGGTGGTGGAGTAGAGAATTCTGCAGGGCTTCGCCTAAGACAGAGCAGAGGGAAGGAGGAGGAGAGAGGCAACTCGAGATCTAGAGAATAGAAGGGGGCAAGGGGCTTGTGCCTCCACCCCTCTATTTAAAGGAGGGAGGCGCCATGGGGAGGTGGAGTCCTTGTAGGACTCCCCTCTCCCTTGGCCGGCGGATCAAGGAGGTGGGGGGAGAGTCCTACTCCCCATGAATCCTTGTCTTACCCAACAAGGATTCCTTGATCCTTTCTTGGTTTTCAAGTAAACTCCAAGAAATCTTCTAGAACCTTCCGGAACATTCCGAAACCTTCTAGAATCCCCATACAAATACTCCGGAACATTTCCTAACTTAGAAAATGATCCCCAATATATGAATCTTATTCCCCGGACAATTCCGGATCTCCTCGTGATGTCCTGGATCCAATCCGAGACTCCGAACAACATTCGGTCTCCAACGCACATTCCATATCTACTTAAAACAACTTCGAACCTTAAGTGTGTCACCCTACGGTTCGTGAACATGTAGACATGATGGAGACACATCTCCGATCAATAACCATTAGCGGGATCTGGAGATCCATAACAGCTCCCACATACTCAACGATGACTTTGTGATCGATATAACCATTTAACATACGAAACCAATTCCCTTTGTCACGCGATACTCTACTTATCCGAGGTTTGATCATCGGTATCTCCATACCTAGTTCTACCTCGTTACTGATAAGTACTCTTTACTCGTTCCATGATATGTCATCCCTTGTGACCTAGTCACATGCTTGCAAGCTAACTAGATGACATTCCACCGAGAGGGCCCAGAGTATATCTATCAGTCATATGGATGGACAAATCCCAATCTTGGTCCATGCACTTCAACACATACTTTCAGAATACCCAATGACACCTTTATAACCACCCAGTTATGAAGCGGTGTTTGATGTCATCAAATTATCCATACGGTGATGGTGATTAACATAACCTCATGGTCGAAGGATTAGGTTACTATGCATTTGAAAGCTTGTAGCAAAATGAACTTAATGACTTGATCTTATGCTATGCTTACTATGGGTGTGTGTCCATCACATCATTCTCCTAATGATATGATCTTGTTATTAACGACATCCAATGTCCATGATCAAGAAACCATGATCATCCATGAATCAACAAGCTAGCTTAACAAGAGGATTACTAGGGACTCTTTTATGTTTACAAAACACACAAGTATTAATGTTTCCGGTTAATACAATTATAGCATGGGATGTAAACATTTATCATAAACATAAATATATAATAATAACCACTTTCTTATTGCCTCTTGGGCATATCTCCAACAGTCTCCCACTTGCACTAGAGTCAATAATCTAGTTAAAAACTTGTGCATTCAACACCTATGGCTTTCTGGTGTTGTATAGACACTATTGCTAGTGGTAAACATAATCTTCGGATCTGTCACTTCCAGGTCCGTGTGTATTTGCATGTCCTTGCGTCTCTACGCATTACTCATTCTCCAATGAGATGGCATTGTATAAATTTGGTCCTTTGGTGAGACCTTTAGTTCCTTGGGATTAAATCATGTTGATACAATTGTCATACAATGTATCTTCATAGTATTATCTCGCTATGAACCACACCTGGTTTGATAACAAACTACTTGACGCAAATGCCCTCATTTGCTGCTACAATAGTAGTCATATACTTAGCCTTTTGTTGTAGTATCTATCACAATGTTTTAACTTTGGTACTCAACCAAATCCGTTATGGAACTTCCTTTCCATTACATTGTGCCACCCATAGTTTAAATTGAGATAAACTTAATTTGTGACAAAACTAGTATCAATGTAACAATTTACAATGAACTATTTGTCACCACTATATAAATAATATATTCTTAGTTCTTCCAAAGATCATAGGAATATCCCTACTATTGTCCAATGATCATCTTATGAGTCATTCTGGTATATGCTCATAACATTTAGAGCATAGGACATATCTGGATGTGTACATCTCAAAGAATGATTGATCAAAATATTCTTGTGATTTCACCAAGTGTCAAAACACTTGAATCTCGTGTCAACACACTTGAATCTTGATTCAGTCTTTTCCGTGTGTCAAGAACCTTTCTTGTTGTTTCCATTTTGAACTCATTCAACATCTTATCTATGTACATTTGGCAAAACCATATTAGCGCCTCAATGTATCCATATAGACATTGATGCCTAATTGTTGGGTTATGCCTAAGTCTTTCATCGAAATGAAATTCTTAACCTACGTCAATAAAAGATACATCATTTCTAATCAAAAATATGTCTTTCACATAATGTATTAGAAATATGTCTTAGCGCTCCCACTTAATTTCTTGCAAAATGCAAACATCTTCATCGTCTCTGATGAAATTAAACCTTTTAACGGTTTCATCACGGTGAAGATTCCAACTCCGCGATGCTCACTTCAACCATTGAAGTTTTGCATACTCTTTTAACATCCTTTGAATTAACAAAACCCATTGGATCATGTCATGTACACGTCCTAGGTAACCATTCTATTAGAAGAACTTGTTTAGTTTGTTCAACTACCATATACCAAAATATATGTAGTGGTTGCTACATTAATCCGTCCAGACTAAATATCGCTGTGAAAGATCAAATCTTATCATAGTCAATTCCTTGAACATTGTCGCAAACTCTTTCCGACATGTCGACTATTTCATAGATGTGAAACATCCATGTCTATTTCTTTATAGATCCATATACGACTGTAAGGTGTTGCACCTTTCTAGAGGGTCTTTCAAATTCAAAGCTTGATTTCTCGTGTACAGAATTATCACGGATTTTATGGCTTCAAGCCACTTAACAAAGTCAGGGCCCATCATTAATTATTTGCATGTAGTCGGTTCATCATTGTCAAACAACAATGATTTAACTCTCAAATCTTGGCATTTGATTACTTACCCGACCTACTTGGTTCAAAAGGAACTTAGATCTCCATGACCACAACCTTTGAGGCACGTGAGCCATGAGCATTGTTGCTGCCTTCGGGACACTTACCGATGCTGCGCAACTCAGCACATATTAGTGAAGGTTCAGCAACCTTGTCAAAGTTCTATTGTCCTCCCACTTAACTTTTCACCAAAAATTCCTTCTCAAGAAACTCGACATTCTAAGCGACAAACACTTTTGTCTTCGGTGTTATGGAGGAATACCCAATGGTTATTCGAAATAACCTACAAAGACATGCTCATCCGACTTTGGTTGTAAACATTTTACTTATGCTTAGCATACCAAAAATTTAAGAAAGGACAACCTGGGTTTTATCCCAAACCATGACTTATATGGTGTCATTTCAACGGATCATGATGGAGCTCTTTTCAGTGTAAAAGCGGTAGTCACTAAAGCTTTAATCTTTTAAAATATAATGGCAGTTTTATAAATGACACCTTTGATCTTACCATGTCAAACAAGGTTTCATTACATATCTTGAACACTCCATACTCCTATGGTGTTTTGGGAAATGCAAATCATGGAACGATTCCTCAAATCTTAGGTGTTTTGCTAAACTTGTAACTCAAACATCTTTCTTTATGATCCAATCATAAACTTTTTTATTTTCTTGTTACAATAATTTTCCACTTCATCTTGAAAGTCTTTAAACATTTTCAAATGTTTCATACTTCTTCCTTATTGAGTAAGTATATACATATACTCACTCAAATCTTCGGAGAAATCATATGAAGTTGAAATCCATCGCCCACGACTACACATAATGGACTATATACATCAATATGTACAAATTCCAATCAGTTAGTCGTCCGTTCCTGTTTTTGCCTACGAACGGAGTTTTAATTATCTCCAGGAAAGTATCACAAGCGTCATTTGATCAAAATCAAAGACTCCCAAAATCCATCAACATGGAGTTTCTTCATGTATCCCTTTCAATATAATTTAAACGGCGACGTCTCTTTGCAAGTGATCTTTCAATCATTTGTCTTGCGACATTTTATCATTAGTTTTATGGTCGTTATTTCTCCAACCAGACTTGTATATCATCCATCTATTATGGAATACGGTAATTATTTGAACAACCTTTTGTCGTCATAATACTTGATCAAAATAACAATTATTGAAACAAATCTTGAAGGCAAGCTTTGATGTTAACGAGCAACACAACAACCCTTTATTTGTTTTCGATGAACATCATCACATATTCTCTTGCTAGTTACTTAGGCCATTACAGTTCATGAATTGTGTTGTCCTATATGACACTTCATACCAACCAATTCGATATCCAATACCGGTATCCAATACCTCAGAACCACATTGTTTAACAAGCAAGGAATACAGCCATAACATGTATCTTCTATATACCTAAGTTGGACATCTCCAATCTTTTCTTTTCTGCCAAATATTTTATAGATTCTCTTTCAACAATTCCTTTTCTTTTAAAAGAATCTATCAACATCAATAGTGGTGTCATTCACATGACACATAGTACAAAGTGTGTATAGTCAAATACTAATACCTTTGGACTTGCACTTTGAAGTGGATTACCTTCATCAAATGTTTGGCATTCTTTCAAAAATCCATTCTTTAGTAATCTTTTAGTGTAGTAAACATTTTACTTACATATTCTATTCATCCTTATCATGACAACTTTCATGATCAAGCTGTTATAGCTTATAAAGGTGAATTGCAAGTATAATGTTTCTTTTCCAAAACCTTTTGGGGAATTAGGACGACTAGCGTCTCCAACCTTCACAAATTCTCATCAAATATGAGGACATATACTCTATCATGTTGTAACCAATACATTGTTTTAGATATCGCAATACCTTTCACATATGATGGTTTCTAAAACATTGCTTTCAGCTCTTAGATAAACTTGATATTAAAATAATCTTTTGAGTATCAAGAATCATGGAGGCAAACATGATACATTAGATACTAACACTGGAATTGTTACTCTTATTTTAATACTGTTTATTAAACTTCACAGAGTAAACTGAGTTTGCTGAAAGTTTGCAACATGACTTTTAAACTTTAGATTGACACTCAAAACAATACGATACCAGTTCGTAAAGCAAATATCCATAATTTCTATAGTTCCACTATCTCAACTATAACTAAGCGTAAGGTGGTGAACGGATGCCAATGACTACAACAAACTATGCAAATTCACTTTGATAGTGTTTATGATAAATTGAGTTTGACTAATCCAAATTACAAATGAACTCCCACTCAAAACAACATCCCTCCAGTTGTTTTAGTGATTACACGAACCAAATCCACTACACCAAGTCCGATCATCACGTGAGATGATGTAGCTTTAAAGGCGAACAATCAGCATGTTCATCATATCATCCATATGACTCATGCTTTACCTTTCGGTATTCCGTGTTCTGAGACCATGTCTGTACATGCTAGGATCGTCAAGGTTAACCTTAGTATCCGCATGTGCAAATCTGGCTTGCACCCGTCGTATGCACACGTAGAATCTATCACACCCGATCATCACAAGATGCTTCGAAACGATGAGTCTTAGCAACGGTGCCTACTAAGGACGAACACTTTATTACTTGATATTTAGTGAGAGGGATCATCTTATAATACTACCGTCGTGATCTAAGCAATACAAGATGCATAAAGGATTAACATCACATGCAATTCATAATTAGTGTGATATGATATGGCCCTTTCTTCTTATGCCTTTGATCTCCATCTCCAAAGAATGGACATGATATCCATCATCACCAGCATTGCGTCAAGGTCAGTGGCGCCGCTTCATGGTTGTCCATCATCACTAGCAACTATTACAACTACTTGGAATAAAGCTATTACAAGATGAATAGACACGCAGGTCTTAACAGAATTAAAGACAACCATTAGGCTCCTGCCGGTTGCCATATTACAACAAGGATCATTGCATACATCAAATATAATCACAATCACATGATGGCCATATCACATCACAAAAACCCTGCAAAAACAAGTTAGATGCCTCTAATTTTCTTTGCATGTTTTACGTGGTTTGGGGCTTTCGAATAAGAAAGGATCTTACCTACGAAACTGAACCACAACGTTGATACAAGTGCTATCAAGTGCAAAGTGTAGATTGGATCTATACTATGGTGAGAGAGACAGACACCCGCAAAGCCACTTGTGCAAAGCAAGTTACACGTCAAGCGTGGAGCAAGTCTCATGTGCGATGACATGTAAGGTTAGCCCGAGCCGCTTCATCCCACCATACCGCAAGATGCAAAGTACACAAAGCAAAAGACGACACGAGCACCAACGCCCACAAAACCATTGTGTTCTACTCATGCAACCGATCTATGCATAGACACAGCTCTGATACCACTGATGGGTTCGTAGCATGGAAAACAAAAATTTTCTACCGCAAGAACGAACAAAACCTAGATCTAATCTAGATAAAAGCCAAGATCTAATCTATTAGACATGTGCAACAAGATAGATCTGTACTAACCCTCGTAGATTCGATAAGCCTTGTTCGAGATCGGATCTCGTGGTTGATGTAGTCGATCACTTGCCGATCTCAAGATCGAGTAGACGATCCTTCCGGCGCCGCGTTCCGGCAGCGCTTCCGCAGTCGGTCACACGTGCGGAGTCGAAGCAGACCTTCCTCTCCCTGTTCCAGCGAGCAGCGGAGGTAGTAGATCTCTCCACGGAATCCCAGCAGCACGACGGCGTGGTGGTGGTGGAGTAGAGAATTCTGCAGGGCTTCGCCTAAGCCAGAGCAGAGGGAAGGAGGAGGAGAGAGGCAACTCGAGATCTAGAGAATAGAAGGGGCAAGGGGGCTTGTGCCTCCACCCCTCTATTTAAAGGAGGGAGGCGCCATGGGGAGGTGGAGTCCTTGTAGGACTCCCCTCTCCCTTGGCCGGTGGATCAAGGAGGTGGGGGGAGAGTCCTACTCCCCATGAATCCTTGTCTTACCCAACAAGGATTCCTTGATCCTTTCTTGGTTTTCAAGTAAACTCCAAGAAATCTTCTAGAACCTTCCGGAACATTCCGAAACCTTCTAGAATCCCCATACAAATACTCCGGAACATTTCCTAACTTAGAAAATGATCCCCAATATATGAATCTTATTCCCCGGACAATTCCGGATCTCCTCGTGATGTCCTGGATCCAATCCGAGACTCCGAACAACATTCGGTCTCCAACGCACATTCCATATCTACTTAAAACAACTTCGAACCTTAAGTGTGTCACCCTACGGTTCGTGAACATGTAGACATGATGGAGACACATCTCCGATCAATAACCATTAGCGGGATCTGGAGATCCATAACAGCTCCCACATACTCAACGGTGACATTGTGATCGATAGAACCATTTAACATACGAAACCAATTCCCTTTGTCACGTGATACTCTACTTATCCGAGATTTGATCGTCGGTATCTCCATACCTAGTTCTACCTCGTTACTGATAAGTACTCTTTACTCGTTCCATGATATGTCATCCCTTGTGACCTAGTCACATGCTTGCAAGCTAACTAGATGACATTCCACCGAGAGGGCCCAGAGTACATCTATCCGTCATATGGATGGACAAATCCCAATCTTGGTCCATGCGCTTCAACACATACTTTCAGAATACCCAATGACACCTTTATAACCACCCAGTTACGAAGCGGTGTTTGATGTCATCAAAGTATCCATCCGGTGATGGTGATTAACATAACCTCATGGTCGAAGGATTAGGTTACTATGCATTTGAAAGCTTGTAGCAAAACGAACTTAATGACTTGATCTTATGCTATGCTTACTATGGGTGTGTGTCCATCACATCATTCTCCTAATGATATGATCTTGTTATTAACGACATCCAATGTCCATGATCAGGAAACCATGATCATCCATTAATCAACAAGCTAGCTTAACAAGAGGCTTACTAGGGACTCTTTTATGTTTACAAAACACACAAGTATTAATGTTTCCGGTTAATACAATTATAGCATGGGATGTAAACATTTATCATAAACATAAAGATATAATAATAACCACTTTATTATTGCCTCTTGGGCATATCTCCAACAGTTTTGACATCCATCCGCCATATTTCATAATCGAAATATGCAACAATTGCTAACATAATCCTAACTGACTTAAGCATCGCTACGGGAGAGAATGTCTCATTGTAGTCAACTCCTTGAATTTGTCGAAACCCCTTGGCGACAAGTCAAGCCTTATAGATGGTCACATTACCATCAACATCAGTTTTTCTTTTGAAAATCCAGTTATTCTCAACGGCCTTTCGATCGTGAGGTAAGTCCACCAAGGTCCAAACTTGGTTCTCGTACATGGATTCCATCTCGGATTTCATGGCTTCTAGCCATTTTTTGGAATCTGGGCTCATCATCGCTTCTTCATACGTTGCAGGGTCATCCATTTCATCAACCATGAAATACACAACAGGATTGCCGTACAGTTTAGGAGCTGCACGTGTCCTGCTTGACCTGCGAGGTTCGGTAGTTTCCTCTTTCGGAGTTTCATGATCAGTATCATTAGCTCTCTCTTCATTAGGTGAAGTCAACTCTGAAACAACTTCCGGTGTTGCGCTACTCGCCATTTCATGAAGAGAAGGTTCAATAACCTCTTCGAGTTCTACCTTCCGACTACTCACACCTTTCGTGAGAAACTCCTTCTTAAGAAAGGATCCATTCTTGGCAACAAAAACCTTGCCCTCGGATCTGTGATAGATGGTATACCCAATCGTTTCCTTAGGGTATCCTATGAAGACGCATTTTTCTGCTTTGGGTTCGAGTTTATCTGGTTGAAGTTTCTTCACACAAACATTGCATCCCCAAACTTTAAGAAATGACAGCTTAGGTTTGTTTCCAAACCATATTTCATACGGTGTCGTTTCAACGGATTTAGATGGTGCCCGATTTAAAGTGAATGCAGCTGTTTCCAGTGCATAACCCCAAAATGACAGTGGCAAGTCAGTCAGAGACATCATAGATCGAACCATATCCAATAAGGTACGATTACGACGTTCCGACACACCATTACGTTGTGGTGTTCCGGCAGGCGTGAGTTGTGAAACTATTCCACACTCTTTCATGTGTGTGCTAAACTCGTAACTTAGATACTCTCCTCCACGGTCAGACCGTAGAAATTTGATCTTTCTATTACGATGATTTTCCACTTCATTCTGAAATTCCTTGAACTTTTCAAAAGTTTCAGATTTGTGTTTCATCAAATAGATATACCCATATCTACTCAAATCATCCGTGGAAGTAACAAAATAACAATATCCACCTCGCGCCGACACACTCATTGGTCCACACACATCAGTATGTATGATTTCCAATAGATCTGTCGCCCGTTCCATTGAACTGGAAAACGGCGTTCTAGTCATCTTGCCCATAAGGCATGGCTCACATGTATCAAATGATTCAAAATCAAGTGATTCCAAAAGTCCATCAGAATGGAGTTTCTTCATGAGTTTAACGCCAATATGACCTAGATGGCAGTGCCACATATATGCAGATATATCATCATCAAGTTTAATCTTTTTAGCATTAACATTATGAATGTGCGTAATATTACTATCGAGATCCATCAGAAATAAACCATTCAACACAGGTGCATGACCATAAAAGATATTATCCATATAAATCGAACAACCATTGTTTTCAGATTTAAACGAATAACCACTTTGCATCAAACATGATCCGGATACAATGTTCATGCTAAGTGCAGGCACCAAATAACAATTATTTAGGTTTATGACTAATCCCGATGGCATATGGAGAGGCAGCGTTCCAACGGCGATCACATCAACTCTTGATCCATTGCCGACCCGCATTGTGACCTCATCCCTTGCTAGTTGTCACTTGTTCCGCAGCCCCTGAATCGAGTTACATATATTAGCAACTGATCCCGTATCAAATACCCAGGTGCTACTACGAGTACTAGTCAAGTACACATCAATAACATGTATATCACATATACCTTTGTTTGCCTTGCCGGACTTCTTGTCCGCCAAATACTTGGCGATTCTTGCCAATGGCCAGTCCCCTTGCAATAGTAGCACTCGGTATCAGACTTAGGGCCAGCTCGGGGTTTCTTTTCAGGCGCGGCAACAGATTTTCCACCCTTCTTTCCCTTGTGCTTGCCTTTCTTGTCCTTCTTGAAACCGATGGTCCTATTGATCATCAACACTTGATGTTCTTTCCTAATCTCCACTTCTGCAGTCTTAAACATTGACAGAAGCTCGGGAAGAGTCTTCTTCATGCCCTGCATATCATAGTTCATCACGAAGCTCTTGTAGCTAGGTGGCAGAGATTGGAGAACACGATGTGTGCCCAAGTCAATGGGAATCGTTATTCCCAAGGACACAAGCTTATCGGCGTACCCAGACATTTTGAGTACATGCTCACTAACGGAGCTGTTCTCCTCCATCATGCAGCTAAAGAACTTTTCAGTAGCATTATAACTCTCTACTGCAGCATGGGTATCGAAAATCATTTTCAATTCTCCCATGGTATCAAAGGCATTGCCATTTTCGAAACGCTTTCGAAGTTCTGGCTCTAGCCCATACAGTATGCCGCAATGAACTAAGTTGTGGTCCTCCTGACGAGTCACATAGACATTCTTTTCCTCGTCAGGGGCATCAGGAGCTGGTGGGGGGCCTAGCAGCACATCTAGCACATATTGCTTTTGTGCAGCAGTGAGGAGAATCCTCAAATTCATAGCCCAGTTGGTGAAGTTGCTACCATTCGCAGCAAGTTTCTCTTTCTCCATGAACACATTAAAATTAAAAGCAGGTGGTGCCATCTACAACAGAATTTGTAAAGTTTATTTAGACTAAGTTTATGATAGATTGAGTTCAACTAATCCAAATTACTAATTAACTCCCACTCAAAAACGAGATCCCTCATGCCTTTTTGGTGATTACATGAACCAAATCCACTACACCAAGTCCGATCATCACGTGAGTCAGTGTAGCTTCAAAGGCGAGCATCTATATGGGCATCATATCAACCATATGACTCATGCTTAACCTTTCAGTCCGTGTTCCGAGGCCATGTCTATACATGCTAGGCTCGCCAAGTAAGAACCTTAGTACTCACGTGTGTAAAACTGTCTTACACCCGTTGTATGAAAGCGTAGAGTCGAGTACACCCGATCATCACGTGATATCTTGAAACACGATCCATAGAACGGTGCATACTCAAGGAAGAACACATTTTATCTTGATATCTAAATGAGGGATCATCTTATAATGCTACCAAAAAGCCCGAAACTAGCAGTAGAAGATGCTAATATCTAATGTGTAAAGTGAGATGATATGGTCGATGCATTTGATCTCTATCATTTGCATCGTGGTATGATCTCTATCATTCCTGTGTGTGTAAGGCCAAGGTCTATGGAGCTTACACGTTGAATGTGTTGTAAGAGTATCTATCATACATCTACTTACAACAATACCATATCAATACACTAGCCCAACAACGATCTAAACTAGGCGCCTCTAATTTATCAATTGCAAGTTTTACGTGGCTTAGGGCTTTCAGAGATAGAACCGTTCTCACCTATGAACATGAACCACAACAAGGATAACTAAGTTATTAGCAACTCGTTGTAAATCAGATATTGACTATAGTAGGAGAGACAGACACCCACCAGCCACTTATGCAAAACAAGTTGCATGTCAGTCGTGGAACCGGTCTCATGTACGATGACATGTAAGGTTGGTCTGGGCCGCTTCATCCCACTATGCCACCAATATCCAAAATACATAGAAGATGCAATAACATGATCATCATTGCCCACATAGAAACATATGTGTACTACCCGTGCACAGAACCTACGCATAGATCAGGCTCTGATACCATTGTTGGGTCCGCAGCATAGAAAACAAAAAATTTCCTACGGTGTGAACTATACGCCAAGATCTATCTACTAGGTACAAAGCAACGGGTGGATATACATCCCACGAGAACTTACCCTCGAAGACAACGAGTTTTGTTAATAGGAACTCGTGGTTGATGTAGTCGTACACTTGCCGATCTCAAGATCGTGAGGAAGTCCGAGCGCCGCAACTCAGCAACGCATCCGTACTCGCACACACGTTCAAGCCACTGGACAACCTCCACCTCCTTGCTCCAATGATCCAGTGGAAGCAGCTACTCCTTCCAGACGAAATGCCATCGGAAACATGTATCTCGCTAATCCGAGACCATGGGGGAATAATTCTAGAGAGGAGAGAGATCCTTCACAAGGAGGTGTGAGGATGAAGGAGGGAATGGGTGACGTTTTATAGGAGGAGGGGGGTCCCCTCCTCTCCATGGCCGGCGCATGGGGGGGTGACCTCTCACCTCCCCCATTCATGTGGTGGTAACCCCTCCACATTAAAATGCCTCTTCACATTCCCTTTTAAAGTCTCCACTTTAAATGCATTAAAATTCTCCAAGTTTAATGCTCTCTCATTTAATAAAATTCTTTTATTAAATTTATTCAGAATTTTGTTAATTACTTTAATTAACAAACATTCACATATAGCCCCTTGCAATATTTCAATATCACATGCAGAACCACCTTCTGCAATTTCACCCGAAACAATTTCCGGTTTCTATTGAAACAATTCCTGTGCTTTGCAATTATTTCATCTGAAACATATGTGCTCCAAATGGTGTCCGGTAACTCTTAAGTGTGCCACCCTACGGTTCGCGAATAATGCAGACATGATCGAGACCCTTCTCCGATCAATAATCAAAAGCGGGACCTGGAGATCCATACTGACTCCTACACATTCAACGATGACTCCTGTGATCGTGAGAACCTTTAACGCTTGTAACTAAATCCCTTTGTCTCTCGATATATTACATGTCCGAGATTCAATCATCGGTATCTCCATACCTAGTTTGATCTCGTTACCGACATGCACTCTTTTCTCGTTCCCGTGATATAACATTCTAGTGATCACATCACTTGCTTGCAAGCTATCCTAATGTGATATCACCAAGAGGGCCCATAGTATATCTATCCGTCATCGGGATTGACAAATTACACTCTTGATCCATGAGCCTCAACATAACACCTTCGTGGTACTGAACCCATCTTTATAGTCACCCTGTTACGGTGTGACGTTTGATGTTATCAAGATACTCTTCCGTGTTAGCAATTAACATGATCTCATGGTCTAAGGATAAAGATTACTTCGTATGATGTTATAGCAATATAAACATAATGACTTGATCGTAATGCTATACTTCGGATGAATGTTCATCACATCATTCCACCAATGGTGTGACCTTGTTATTAACAACATCCAATGTCCATGATCAGGAAACCTTGATCATCTTGTTAATCAACAAGCTAGTCTATAAGAGAGGCATAACTAGGAACCCTTTTTGTTTATTAAACACACATGTATTGATGTTTCCGATCAATACAATTCTAGCATGTAAAATAAACATCTATCATATATAAGGAATACATAATAACAACTTTATTATTGCCTCTCAGGGCATATTTCCTTCACTTTAGACCTCGGGCGGGGTCCTTGGCCCCTCAAGATGCGCCATTTCATCAATCCATTGCGCCACAAAACCCTAATGATTGTCCCTTAATAGCCACTCGGGGAGTGAACTGGATCCCGTAATTTGCAAGCTCGGTGATCCACTGAGTGATCCTCCTTATGTTTGCCTTGTTGTCTAGGATGGACCCAAGAGGGAAGTCGATGTATACGATGACCTAGTGGGCATAGAAGTAGTGCTTTAGTTTCTAGGTCATTAACAGAACAACATAAAGGAGATTTTGGATTTGTGGGTATCTCTCCTTAGGTACGTGCAATATTTCGCTAACATAATACACTAGTCTTTTGACCTTTTCGGTCATTCCTTCCTCTGACCTCTAGAATATGAGAGCTATGGTGACAGCTGAAAGGACCGATACGAGCGGCTAGAGGGGGTAATTAGGCACTACCAAATTTTATATCTTTTCTGAGTTAAGGTTTGACACAACGGTAAATTCTCTAGATATGCAAGTGAATTTACCTAGATGACAAGCAAGCATACAAGTAGATACACAACAATAACGAGATAAGGTGAGAGATAACCGGACGATGACACAAGGATGTGATTCCCGAGTTCTTTCCTTGTTAAGGGAAGTACTTCTTAGTTGGAGAGGTGTTGGGGCCACACAAGGCCAGCCAAGCGCCATAAAGGATCACCTTCTTCTCCTCAATCATGCACCACAAAGGTGGGTACTTGTTCCACTATGGGGTGCCCTTGTCGGTGGCACTGGAACCTAACGTGGGGTGATCATGACAATGTCCATTGTTATGGACTTGGATTTTAGGTAAGAGTAGTGCGCTGGAGACTTCGTCAGCTAACAAACAAACAGACATGAGGTTTACCCAGGTTCAGGCCCCCGGAGGGAAAACCCTCCTGCTTATATGTTCTTGATTGATGGAGAAACCAAGGGTACAATGTCGCCGAGATGGCGGTGGATGCGCAGATTGGATCTAGCGTATTATGACGTATCTCTCCTCCCCGGTGGCCCCTCCTATCCCTTATATGAGAGGCTCTCGGGTATGGTTGTTGTGTTATATTATCTCGTCTCTCTCCTCCTCGGTGGCCCCTCCTATCCCTTATATGAGAGGCTAGGTCTCGGATACCATGACCGAGTAGGTTACAAGTTAGATTTGAACTCTAGTCCTTAGCTTTCCTTGTCTTGTATGCTTGTAGTTCGTGGTCATATGGGCTTCATAGCAGTCAGACTGTCTTAGGATTCGTGGACCTTGGCAGGTCATCGAGTGAGCCTTCTGTTGGGCCGCACCAGGTAGGATGTAGTCCGTTTCCATTGGGCATACCTATGTAAGTAGCCCTCGAGTGTCCACCTGAATCGTAGATTCGGCTAGAGACATAGTTGTCTTGAGCCTTGCATTAGGTTGTTGAAGTCGACAGTTGTATCGAGCGTGAAGCACTTCACCCAGAAGTGTTGGAAATATGCCCTAGAAACAAATAGTAATAAGGACTATTACCATATTTCATATAGTTTATGATTAAGTTTTATATCATGCTATAACTGTATTGAGTGGAAACATCAATACACGAGTGATATATAAACAACCAGGGGTTCCCAGTTAAACTCTAGTCACTGGTTCATTGGTCACAGATGATCAAGTTTCCTGATCATGTGGCATTTATGCCAGTTGGAAATGGAGTCAACTCATTCTGAGAATGAGATGATGAACCAATACCCAACCTAAACATCATGACCCGATCATGTCACGAAGTTCAAGTTATGATGATTAGAAATGGATCCCCGTAGACTATTCCTTAGACCGTGAGGCTATATCAATCACTGTCTCCCGAGAGTTCTTAGATAGCATCAAGCGCCACTTGGTAATACACTGGTTATAAAGGTGTGTTCAGGTACTCGGAGGAAATCGCAGAGGCAATATATGTCAACAGCGGGATTTGTCTGTCCACGTGACGGAAAGATACTCAAGGGCCCACTCGGAGAAGTTATATCCAATAGCTATGCAGCGTGTGATTTGATCACATGGATATCACTTGTCGGAATGAGTCAAGTATCATTGTTCGGTAACGAGATTGAACACGACATGGTGATGTCATTGATCAGATCTCGGGCAATGCAAGTATCAAGAGACAAATGGAATAAGACACGACTATCCCGATTCAAACAATCAAAGATCTTCGTGGAACGCACAGGGGTCACATGGCCATCCAGGTCACTCTGTCCATCATTGGTGCGGGAGTGTCCCGACCATGTCTGGAGTGTTCCCGAACTGTGGGGTCTCACGCTTAAGGTCTTGATGATTCTTAGAGAGTGTTTATAGGATCGGTAGAATCGCCAAAGAATAGCAGAGAGAAAACCGGAAGGGTTTCGGTAAGTCCGGAGGATGTTCGGAGTGGAGGTGGAAGTGTTCCATAGCCACGGAGATTGAATAATATGTGAATGAATGTTAAATAATGATTTAATCATTTATTCATAATTATTTAATAAAGAGAAAATCAATTTAAAAGGTCAAAAGGCTTAATGGGCCAATTCCCAGAGTGGAGAGGGCCCATTAGGGAAAGGAGAGAGGGAGAAGGGACAAGGGGGGTGGCTGGCTAGGCCAAGCGCCCCGCGCGGGGCCCACTATGGTCGGCTGGTGGCTGCCCCTCCGCCTCCTCTCCTTTAGTCCCACCCCGGGACTTTGAGGGAGGTAGTACCTCCTTTTCCCCTATATATAGTGGGGGTATTTGGCCAGATAAATACACACAATATTCAATAAAGGTCTTCTCACTTTTGGGAAGACCTCCAATTGATATTCTCTCTCTCTCCCATGAACGTGGTCCCAAGTTCGGACTTCACGAACGAGAGATATCTTCACCGCGGAGCACCGTCATGCTGGGGGATTCGGATCCAGGAGATCTACTTCCGCAACTACTGCTGGATTAGGGAAGCGGGAGTCATTGTCAGGCACCAGACATGTGTAACTCCCCGCGAGGTGTCGCACTTGAGGCACTCAAGTCGTTGGAGCCATAGGAGCACAAGGACTTCATCACGACCTTGAGGTCGGCTTCGGCTCGTCTACATCAACCACGCTCTCCTGAGCGTTGACAACGCTTTTCGGTCTTCAAGGCTAAGTTCACAAAAATCCCCTCCCGTTACTGTATTACTAACAGATAGGTCCTGGCAGAATCAGGGGTTCAGGGGCGTAGGGTAAAAATTATTGTTTTCATACGCGGAACCCCTAAAGTGGTATCAGAGCTAGATCTATGCGTAGTAATGCTAGTATGGGTAGAACACACGAGATGTAGCATGTGGGTGTTGATCTTTTAGTTGTTACCCTCCCACGTGTACTTATGCATACCGCAGTAATGCTTGATGAAGCGGCCCCCAACCGACTTTACGCGTTCATTCGCAAGACTAGTCCATGCTTTACATACAGCTTGTACCGTATAAAGTGGCTTAGGGGGTGTTTGTCTCTCTCGTATTAGTTGGTATGCCATTTGCAACAGAGGTCCCCAAAAGGGGTGTAGTAGAGACAACTACTTGATCAACATTGTGCTGAAAGTTCGTAGGTAAGAACGGTTCTTGTGCGAAAGCCCATTTATCCACGTAAAACATGCAAAGATAAAGTAGAGGCGTCTAACTTTGTTTTGCAGGGGGGCGTTGCTTTGTGATATGGTTGTGGCAAAGGTAAACTGATTACCTTATGTTACGTAGTAGTAGATAGTCACGGAGGTGACGGACTACCACGTCAGAAAGACACTGGTACCCTGGTGTCTACGGCACCGGAACCCTGGCGCCGGAATCCGGTGACAACGGATGGAGATCACGACGTGAAGGACCATATCACATCGCATTTACATTCAATGTTATTGTTTGTATATCTTATTGTGTGCTAGTATTAGATACTCGACGGTAGCCTAATAAGATGATCTCTGTTAAAATTACCAACGATTGTGTTCCCCCTTAGTGTGCACCACCAAGAAAGTTCTTCGGTATGAGACGATCCACGATACAGGCGTGGGTGTCAGACATATCTACGTTACAGTGGGTGTAAGCCATGTTGCACAGCGAATACACTAAGGTTGAGTTGGTGATCCTAGCATGCCATAGAAGCGTGGCCTCGGAACACGGATGGTCGAAAGATCAAGCACGAGTTGCATGAATAATGTGACCGACATTTAGCATCCACCCTTGAACCCACATTGATGGCCATGATGATCGGGGGAGATGTGGCTGATAGGGGTCGTGTTATCACTAGGAACCCTTATGGGGATAGGTGTTTCTAAGTGGAGTTATTATTAACTCATTTAATTATAAACTTAGTCTAAATTCCTTTTGCAATTGTAAATGTAGAAAAGTTCTCCCCGATGCCACCTTTCCTGTTGATGATTGATTGGTTAGAAGGAGAGAAGCTCAGATTAGATGGATCAAACTTCTCTATATGGGTTGCGCGTCTCCATGTTCTCCTTAACGAGAATGACGTGGTCGACTACATACTCGACGGGATGGATTTGGATCAGCTCGTTGACCTAGAGACCCCAGAGCAGCGGGAAGACCGCTATCTCCGTCGGGAGATGACCTCCTTCATTTCAGTTACAATGCATTTCGGAATGGTGGACGAGCTGTGGCCTTTCATGGGCGATGTCAACCCTCGTACGTTAATGCTACAGCTTAGGACACATTTCGTGGAACAAGCACGCATATGGGAGCATGAGCTGATGGGAGACTTCATCTCCATTAAGATGGAGGAGAACTCATCACTTGACGACCACTTGGAGCGCATGCATGATGTGTATATGAGGCCTGCATACTTCCTGGATAGCTGGATGACGGGCTCTTTTGCAAATGGTGTTGTGATGCGGTCGCTGCCACCAAGCTACCAAGCACAAGTTAGGACTTGCATTATGAGAGGCGACGCAGAATCAATGGAGTTCCACTGGTTCGTAACACATCTCAGGAATGTGTTGGTTGAACCAAATGTCACTGAGGTCATCAATGACAAAGGTATATATTTGATATACAATTTTATAAAGGCTATAATCTTGCAAACACATTTGTAGTGTTAATTATATTTGATACTTGTTCTATTTTGCTAAAAACAGGTCCTTCTACATGAGAGGTGCTTGCTGGAGAGGAGGTGACATTGCGTGTTGATGGCGAGCATGATGATGATGGTCGACGACACTCTCCCTCGACATTTATCACTTAGTTTATGTTTAGGATGATTATTGTAATCAAAATATTATGAACTTCTTTAGTGTGTCTCACACTTTGTGAGACGGTTATTCATATGAGTTTGTAACAAATAGTTGTTCTACTTTTATGAATGATTTCTATTCATGTTCATATCTTGTTTGATTATATGTGAATTATCCTTGTTGTTTGAAACTAATTGATAATGCATGAACATTTGTAAAATATTGAAATGCCTTAAAATACCCAACTTAAATGATATTTCATTAATGAATGAAACCATTGTTTAAATTCAAAGTTATGTTGATAATATGTGAAAGACATTTGATTTCCTATCACATATAAATCATGCCTATGTTCGGCAAAATAACTTGAACACCATGTATTACATGAGTACAAAGTGTTTAATGAATTGTTAAAAGTAGATACATATTTGATGTATTGTGTTTTAACAAAAATGGTAATTATCATTATATGATTGTTTAAATGTGTAAAGTAGTTTACCAAAGGAAACATAAGTATGAAACTATTTGATATGATCAAGGTGTTTCATCAACAAAAGGTATAAATATAAAAGAGAATCTAATTACTATGATTTGATCAATAGTAATGAAATTTGACTTTATAAGAATGGCATAGAAGAAATTGTGGAATACAAAGCGTTTTGAAATGTCAAAGTGCAAAGCATCACAATGTGATATTAGATATCAAAGGGGGTGAATAGAAGGCACCAAATAAATCATTATAGTGTAGATGTAGAGACCATTAGTTAGAAATAGTTAACACTCAATTAGAATATATAGTGAACCACTTGAATTCATAAAAGTTTTGGGGTTATTAGATATAACCAAAACAATAGCGAATAAGTCCTTGTAGAGTATTCATTGGAAACTTTGAATATGAAATCCATAGCTGAAACCAAAAGAGAAGCAAAAGTTGTATTGCTTGGATTTTGGTGCATTCTTGAGAAAGCTCACTTTTAGTGATATTTCTCGATTGTGAAGCAAATGGAAGATAGTGAAAAACACGATGAGGATTCATATCCCTGCGTCAGAGTGTTGAGAAGCACAACAGACAACATTCCTAAACGATTCTCTTCACAAAGGAAAGAATCAATGATAATGATCATTGTGTTTTCCCAACTGGTGTTTTCACTACATGAAGTAGGATTCAAAATGTAATCCATATCTAGTATGGAGACATTTGTGAATCATTTGTCATGATCCTTGGAATATGACATACCTACGAACTACTAAGGAAATAATGGTAAACTAGAATTATGAGAAATCCTAGAAGCAAAATTCCCTTGAGATTAGAAAGCAATTCGTTGCTGAATCTCACAAGTAAAAGGGGTTACTTGAATTTTCCCAAATGACTGCAAAGCCATAGTGAAAAAGGGGTAAATGACAAAAGCACAATTTGTCAAGTATTGGACGAATTTAAATTAATTTGATTCAAGTGTACTGAATGTTTAGTGGATTTAAAACTAGTAAAAGTACTAGTATCTCATAGTAAAACTCCAGGTTTGATATTTGATCAGAGGATTTTGAAGTTGTTCAAAATAGTGAGTGGATATGCAATTTGCATGAAATTGAGTGGGAGCTATGAAAGTCTTCCTAAAACAATATGTGATTGACATATTTTTGAGTGGGAGCAATATAAGTCTCAAATTAAAATATGTAGGAACATATTTTGAGTGGGAGCTTATAGAGTGATTCTTAAGGACGTTAAGAATAAAAGCGCAAGTACCAATAAATAATGATGTATAAGGTGTAGAAGTTGATAGTAGGTGTATTATGATATTATGTAATATTCCTTAAGGGATTCTGAAAAGGATTTCAGAATAGAAGTTAATTAAGGAACTGGTCCTTAATAACTCAAGTTAGGAGTAGTATTAAGTTTAACATCAATGGTTGAAAGAAAGAAAAGGATGATCATCATCCACTATGTTGAGACATAGGTTCTATCTTAGAAAACCATGATGATAACTTAACATAATATATGATCCAATAAGGAACGTTTAAAAGTGATTAAGTTCGAATCACATAACATTGAGCTAAATTTGTCCCCAGTGTCTAATAGAGAACTGTAGACATATTTTCCAAATCCATAAAGGATGACATATCTTAAAACATAAAGGGTTATGTTATAAGTGAATATGTTGGAAACTCCTGTAAATACTGATTAAAGTCAAGTAGGAAGCGAGGTGAACAAAACATCGAAAGTTGCACAGAGTGCACTAGTGTTTCGACGAATAGATTTATAATAATAGATAATGGTACCATATAAACTGTTGTATAATGTTATGGCGGGGCTAGTTCACTTTTAACATAGAATGATGTGTCCCAGGGCACAGTGCCCATTAGAAAACCCTCGAGGTTGATCTAAAGTCACTGCAGGCTCCTGGAATCAGGCCTCGTTCTGCTGCCATAGCGACAATGCATACACACAGATGTTATCATGTGATGATAAAGTATTAATGTCAATCAAGGTGACATTAGTAAGTTTCAAAGGATTTGGGACTGTAAAGTACAGGCCCAAGACTCAACCTCTTCCATGAGCAAGCATGTTCAGGGTACCGGATATATGGTGCCAATGATTAAGAACAAATGCAGCTAGTGTATTTGTACTCTAGTGCAAGTGGGAGACTGTTGGAAATATGCCCTAGAGACAAATAGTAATAAGGACTATTACCATATTTCATATAGTTTATGATTAAGTTTTATATCATGCTATAACTGTATTGAGTGGAAACATCAATACACCTGTGATATATAAACAACCAGGGGTTCCTAGTGAAACTCTAGTCACTGGTTCATTGGTCAACAGATGATCAAGTTTCCTTATCATGTGGCATTTATGCCAGTTGGAAATGGAGTCAACTCATTCTGAGAATGAGATGATGAACCAATACCCAACCTAAACATCATGACCCGATCATGTCACGAAGTTCAAGTTACGATGATTAGAAATGGATCCTCGTAGACTATTCCTTAGACCGTGAGGCTATATCAATCACTGTCTCCCGAGAGTGCTTAGATAGCATCAAACACCACTTGGTAATACAGTGGTTATAAAGGTGTGTTCAGGTACTCGGAGGAAACCGTAGAGGCAATATATGTCAAGAGCGGGATCTGTCCGTCCATGTGACAGAAAGATACT
The DNA here is from genome assembly GCA_023614405.1 of Avena insularis. Taxonomy (NCBI): domain Eukaryota; kingdom Viridiplantae; phylum Streptophyta; class Magnoliopsida; order Poales; family Poaceae; genus Avena; species Avena insularis. The sequence continues at coordinate 457,315,409 of CM042696.1, read as the reverse complement.
CAAGGGCCCACTCGGAGAAGTTATATCCAATAGTTGTGCAGTGTGTGATTTGATCATAGGGATATCACTTGTCAGAACGAGTCAAGTAGCATTGTTTGTTAACAAGATTGAACACAACATGGTGATGTCATTGATCAGATCTCGGGAATGCAAGTATCGAGAGACAAAGGGAATAAGACACGACTGTCCCGGTTCAAATGACGAAAGATCTTCGTGGAACGCACAGGGGTCACATAGCCATCCAGGTCCCTCTGTCGATCATTGGCGCGGGAGTGTCCCGACCATGTCTGGAATGTTCCCGAACCGTGGGGTATCACGCTTAAGTTCTTGATGATTCTTAGAGAGTGTTTATAGGATCGGTAGAATCATCAAAGAATAGTAGAGAGAAAACCGGAAGGGTTTCGGTAAGTCCGGAGGATGTCCGGAGTGGAGGTGGAAGTGTTCCATAGCCACGGAGATTGAAAAATATGTGAATGAATGTTAAATAATTATTTAATCATTTATTCATAATTATTTAATAAAGAGAAAATCAATTTAAAAGGTCAAAAGGCTTAATGGGCCAATTCCCGGAGGGGAGAGGGCCCATTAGGGAAGGAGAGAGGGAGAAGGGACAGGGGTGGCCGGCTAGGCCACGCCCCCCGCACGGGGCCCACTAGGGTCAGCCGGCGGCTGCCCCTCCCCCTCCTCTCCTTTAGTCCCACCCCGGGACTTTGAGGGAGGTAGTACCTCCTTTTCCCCTATATATAGTGGGGGTATTTGGCCAGATAAATACACACAATATTCAATAAAGGTCTTCTCACTATTGGGAAGACCTCCAATTGATATTCTCTCTCTCTCTCTCTCTTGTGACCATGGTCCCAAGTTCGTACTGTGCGAACGAGAGACATCTTCACCGCGGAGCACCGTCGCGCTGCGGGATTCGGATTCAGGAGCTCTACTTCCACAACTGCTGCTGGATCGGGGAAGCGGGAGTCATTGTCAGGCACTGGACATGTGTAACTCCCCGCGAGGTGTCACACTTGAGGCACTCAAGTCGTTGGAGCCACATGAGCGCAAGGACTTCATCACCTCCTTGAGGTCGGCTTCGGCTCGTCTACATCATCCACGCTCTCCTGAGCATTGACAACGCTTTTCGGTCTTCAAGGGTAAGTTCACGAAAAGCCCCTCCCGTTACTGTATTACTAATAGATAGGTCCTGGCAGCATCAGGGGTTCAGGGCGTAGGGTAAAAATTATTGTTTTCATACGCGGAACCCCTATAGGAAGTTCATCGGGTCAGCCAAATTTGTAGCCGTTCATAGGGATGTTGGGTAACGTGCTTGGTACTCTCGATGGATCGGGACCAGTTAATTGCTCTAGGGGAAATACATCACCTACTCAAACTCGAGTCCCTGGACTCAAATTTGGAAATTGCTTGCATAGTTCGACTCATGCTACAGAGGTCTTACTGATCCGAACTCCGGTTTTAATGCATATGTACCCAACGCGTCCGTCAAGATTTTCGTCACGCTTGTAGGCGTGTAATTTTTCTTGTAGAGCATAGTGGATGCGGTTGCCAAGCCATCAGAATGTATCTATAGGTCTTATCTTTACATTGTAGACACAACATCTGAATGCTTGTCACCACGGAGGTGATTCGGGTGGCCAAGGAGACGTTGTCTCTGAACTTGTCATTGTAATGTAAGTGGGTGGAGTCGCTAATGAATTTGATTGTTGTAAGCGAGTTGACACTATGGACACAGTCGACACAATGGACTGTACTATGAATCTTTTGTTTTCTATAGGGTGCACGACTAGTGCTCCCTATGGGAGTAGCCCCAACATGTCTATTCGAGTCATAGACTTGAGCAGAGACATAATAGTCATCGGTTGCATAGATGCAACCGGAAGTGCTTTGGATGATCTTGCAAATGCCATCAACGTCGATTCTTTTTCGAATGCGTGACCAATGCTCCCATTGGGAGTAGCCCCCGAGTCCTCATTCGAGTCGTAGATTCGAATGAGGAATCGGAGCCTGTCACTCGAAGATCTTGTATGTGCGCGACCAGCGCTTCAGTTTAGAGTAGCCCCCGAGTGTCTGGCAGAGTGGTAGACTCAGGTAGAGACTCGAGTCATGTATCTTGTAGACGCAGTTGAAAATCATGCGAGGAGAAGCCACTGACCTGGAAGTGCATTGATTCAGTGTCTTATGCATAAGGACCCAAGATTCGTTGCTGCAGTTGGAGTCGACATGGTGGAGTCGTGTGACACTTAGCCGTAAGTACTCGATGCTGCGGACGGGGTCGATGCAGCGGAGTCATGCGGCGCTTAGCCGGAAGAACTCAACACTGCAGGTGGAGTCAACATAGTCACTTTGGTTGGGTGTGCAGCCAGTGTTGCTGCTACAGAGTGCGCGACCGCACTGTCGGGTGCACGACCAGTGCCGCTTCTTTTGACAACTGGCATGGTCATCCTATGAAAGTTTCGAATCAGGTCTTGGAGTCTATTGATGCGATTGGTGTTGGTCGACTCCGTTGGAGGACCCGATAGGATGGCTCGATGCAGTCGACATCCTTGTAAACTAGAGAATAAATTGAGAATGCTAAAGTACTTGTATCTTGTAAAGAATATTTGCATGTTGGCTTGTAAACTTAAATTCTGATGCCAATCGAGTCTACACCTTCACACTATATGCTAGGCCTTTTCGTTATCCTGATTACCCTTAGTCTTAGTACCTTGGCGAGGTGCTCGGAGTTCAAGGATTCAATGATCAGGCAGAAATCAGGTACTTAGGTTGTCACATATTAAATGCTTAAGTACATGGAGTCAACAACATACCGGGTTACTCAAAAAGGGTGCAGCCCTCGAGTGTGTCGAGTGCGATTAAAATAAAGAATTCTCGATTCTTGGTAGAGGAAACTTAGCTTTATTGGAAGTTGTGGCGGACAAAGTTGACGTGAAAGCGGGTCGCGGGAGCCAATCACGGCAGCGGGTCACGGCAACCGCATATTGCAGTGGGTCACCGCTGTCGAAGATTGTAGCAGATTGTCAGAGCCGATGGCGGCAGCGGTTGCCACATCCGAAGACCGCGGTGGTTCGCTGGAGCCAATGGCGGTAGTGGGTCGCCGTAGTTGAAGACTCAGCGGGTCGCCGCAGTCAAAGACTACAGAGGGTCGCATGACGGAGTAGGCACAACCCCTAGGTATAGAGTCAATACGGTCGGAGAGAGTCGGCATAATGACGAGTGGACACATTGGTGGACGTGTAGCTGACACGGTGGTCAAAAATTGTGAAGTGGATGGGTTTGACACTGTGAGTCGGCTTTTGTCGCTACAAGTCGGAGTTGCCGCAACGAATACGAGTCCATGATGGTGATGAAATTGTTCTGCAGGGACGACAGGGCCGGTTATGGCAGAGATGAACCTATCTGTGCTGGCGAGCTCAACCATAGCGGAGTCGAAATAATCCACCGCGACGACAGAGCTGGCCGTTGCATAGTCAGAACAATCCATGGAGAAGCCGTCTGCAACGAAAGAGATGACCGAGGCCAGGCTTGTGTTTTATCGGAAGTGATCCAAAGCAGGCATGCTAGAGAACTGATGCTGCAAGCTGTCTCACTTGTCATGTTTTTAAACGTAAGATCGCCTCATGCAATAATACTCCTTGACGCGAACAATACTCCTTGGCGTGAATATTACTCTTTGGTCGTACGTTAATAACTCTTTGAAGCAATCGAATTGATTTGGCCCCTTTTTTTCTTTTCTTTGCACATCTGGAATATTTTTCACGCAAAACTGTAGTACTAATTGTCAGCCTTAAACTTGCTCCATTTCAAAAGTGGGTATTCTCATGATCTTCATCCCGTGTGTAGGTTAGACTTGAAGTTTCTGATATTGATTGTTCGTCCTCAAGGAAAATCTCGTACGTATCCTTCTCGGATCTATTGTCTCATGTGATGCACGTGTGGCTTAGAACACCCGAATCGCAGCATGGCAGCGAGGTTTCTCTTGGTTTTTTACACGTACGAGCGCGTCCTCCAGGTTACTGCCCGATATGATTGAATCCACCGAAGAGGATGTATCGGTCAGATACGATCAGAACGCGATCAAAGGTAGAGTTAACTCAAGGGAGTCGAAGTGGATCTTCTCCCCTAGTACCAACGAATCGTAGATTTCCAGAGATGGAGCCGCCGATGTCGCGACATCACCGCACGGGTTTCCCACAAATGCCGCCAATTGACGTGGGGTAATCATGGCAATTTCCAATGTTATAGACTTGGGTTTTAGGGAAGATCAGCACACTAGAGACTTCATCGGCTAACAGACAAACAATGGGGGACACGAGGTTTACCCAGGTTTAGGCCCCCGGAGGGAAAACCCTATTCGTGCTTGTATATTCTTGATTGATGGAGAAACCAAAGGTTACAATGTCGCCGACATGGCGGTGGATGCGTAGATTGGTTCTGGTGTATGCCACGCTTGTTGTGTTCTATTGTGTCGTCTGTCTCCTCCTCAGTGGCCCCTCCTTGCCCTTATTTGAGAGGCCAGGTCTAGGGTACCGTGACCGACTAATTTACAAGTTTGATTCAAACTCTAGTCTTCAGCTTTCCTTGTCTTGTATACTTGGACTCCGTGTCCATATGGGCTTCATATCAGCCATACTGTCTTGGGCTTCATGGACCTTGGCAGGTCATCGAGTGAGCCTTCCATTGGGCCGCACCAGGTAGGATGTAGTTGGGTGGCCGTTGGGCATACCTATGTTAGAACCTCGCACAAAGCTTTGGGACACTACTCCACAACCTAATTGGAGGCTCCCAACATGACCTCGAAGCTCTTACAAGTGAGGACAAGCTTGGAGGGCGACTTCTTCAAGTTAGGGTTTCCTCAAACCTTAGAGCAACAACTTCTTACAAGAAAGCTGGAGAAACATAAATCCCTTTGGTGTAAAGCTAGATCTAGGTCTCCTCCCTTGATTCCCCAAAGGGCATCAAGTTCTAGTGGCTAGGGGTGGAGATCTTGCAACTTTGAGCTCAACCACAATGGAGGAAAGAGTGTAAGCCACATTATTCACTTGGGGAAGAAGAGGTATTGAAATGCCCCCTAGAAATGGAGCCATTTCTTCCCACTTACACTAGAGTCTCCGGTCACCATACACTGGAGTTTCTAGGCTCGCTAGAGTCTCTGGCAAGGGAGGAAGAGTCTCTGAGCCGGAGACAGAACCTCATAGCTTCCTGGACCAAGCGGGTGGGCCAGAGTCTCCAGGTGGGATGCACCGGAGTTTCTAGACAGGCTAGAGTCTCCGCTCGGGGAGGCGGAGTTTTCGAACTGACAACAAAACCTTGTAGGTTCCTCGCCCGAGCGGGCGGACTGTAGTCTCCGCGTGGGATGCACCAGAGACTCCGGAGCGATTGGAGTCTCTGTCTTGGAGGCCTGAGTCTCTGACTTGACTCCAGAACCTTGCAGGCCTAAGATCGGAATGGCTAGGCCAAAGTCTCCTAGGTCAGGCTTCCAGAGTATCCACGGAACAGGGCATGTTTAGCCAGATTTTGAGGGGAACTACCCCGATCTTATCTCCTTTTTCCATTGCTTCACAACCGTCTAGTGCACTAACATGAAAATACATGTAACCACTTAGCACGCGGTTAGTGCATCCTTGTATTGTCAACAAATACCAAAATACATTAAGAGGGAAATGCCCTTTCAATCTCCCTTTTTGGTGTTTAATGACAATATAAGGATTTGCATGATAGATAGTCAATAAAGAACATAATGAAGCTAGAGATAAAAAAATAGAGGGGCTCCCCTAGATTTGTGCACATTTGAGTTTGTGTTTGAATACAAGTGCACAACAACTAGGATCTATGATCCCCCTAGGTTTTATACACTAACAACATATGCAAGTAATATATGAATAGAAACAATAATAGAAGGTAAGACAAAGTAAAGGATAACAACTAGTACACCATAGTAATCAGAACACATAGTCTTTAACATAGAGCTGGGCACACATGTCTTACCATACATAGAGTTCAAACCACACAAACGATAGAGATAAAGACATGAGCTTCAAATATGCAAATCAAGATAAACGAGAAGCTTGTGTATCCCATGCAAATCCCGGGGACAACCTAATAGAACTACTTCTCCCCCTTTGGCACCAAAACGCTAAAAAGGTAAAAGAGCATGCCATGAGGGCGAGAGGAAGACCGCAGAAGCCGAGGAAACATCTTCAAAACCAGTCCACCTAAAAATACCTTCACTCCATTTTCCATACGAAAGCGTTCCCTCGAACTCCTCTTGCCCTTCAGCAGGCTCAGGAGACTAACCATTATTCTCATTAATGGCATCTTAGATCACGTGTTGATTGTAAAGGACCCTCCTAGTGTCTCGGTACTGATTATATTGAGTCTTGTGGATGTCCACTTGCATGCAACAATTAAACTTTTCCTAAAAGTGGCCTTATTGATTTGAGGCATGACAACCTCGCGAGAGGTGGGAGGCATGAATGCATTGGACGTGTTCTTCATACGAGGCCCTCTGTGGGGCACATCTTCCTCAATCTCCTCTTCTTCCCCTTGAAAGTTAGAATCAGGCTTGGAAACGGGAGGTTGTTTCCTTTGAACCGTATGGAGCTTGTTCTACACGAGTTGATCCCTGATATCATAATAACCGGTTGATTGAGAAATGATGAGATTCATGATGAAAGGAGCAAAGATTGGAGATTTCTTGGCAATGATGCAACTCTACATTTCTTCATAAATATAGTTCATCACATCCACGATCTTAGGAGGAGCATCAAGGCCTACAAGATAGACTTGCCAAGCAAGGGCCAAGATATTCAAATGCACACCATGATTTTTATCCAAATTACTAGCTTCGGTGGCAAGGTTCTCATGGAAGCCACAGACCAAAATGTTGGGGAAAAGGTACATGTTTTTGGTCCCACCGCAAACACCATTCATGTTATAGATAGGATCCAATTTCCTCACATCATAGAGACTAGCTACATTGTGGAGCCGCTCGGCACATGGAGTGGAGAAAACTTCGAAGGGATACTCCAAGACATTGGCAAAGTCATGGAAGGAGGTTGTGCAGCGGGTATATCTAGTCATCCATACCATGTTGATGTCCTCACTATTGTCAACCACAATTGTGGCATAACACTAATGAATGACCCAGATGGTGTAGTTCTCTTGTGTGTGCATGATCTTGTGCAAGCCAAGCTGAGTAGTGATCCAACAAAAATCTTCAAATTAGTCCTTGTGTTTCTCCATGTAAGCAAAGTCCAACACTATTTGATGGCAGACCGGGAACTTGGTGAGAGAACTATAGAATCCTTTGAAGATGGCCACTTGTTCTTTCCTCCAAAAGTGAGAATCCTCACTAATGCGGGTCATCTCATAGAAGTTGCGTTGGTGCATCTCAGAGTAGTCAAACATATTCATGCCCTTGATAGTGGCTAAATTTTCATAATTTTGCTTCTTGGCACATTTAGCCCTTAACTTGCGAATATCATCCCGTTTGGTGCCACTGCTAGATCGATGATTGTCTGAAGTCACCTTATCTTCCACATGCCAGTCATTGGGTTCATCATACGAGAAATTGTGCTGGCGACCACCCCTGCTAAGCTTCAAGGCAACATTGGTGCAACCATGAGAGGTACCTAATAGAAAAGAGTAGGGATATCATGGGGATAAGCACACAAGTCTAGGAGATCAACTAGATAGCTATTAGAGCAACTCAGATCATCAAAATATGCTAAGCACCGGAGTCTTTGATGTGACAGCCGTAGAGTCTCTGGCCCAAAGGGCCCAGAGTCTCCACTGCTACCGGGGTCCCTGGCCTCGAGGGACCAGAGTCTCTGGATAGGAGACTTGGCTGCACGGGGAGAGTCGTGTGCCACAAGAAAATGATAGACCGGAGTTTCAGAGGTTGTTAGAGAGGCACATTGCACAGAAGGAAGAAGATCCATGTGCTAGAACTCAAAAATTCCCATCAAATCAATTCTAGAGGTGAACCCTAGAAGAGGAGAGAGGGGGTTACCCGAGGAGTCCACGGATGAAGCTCTGCAGCGGGGAAGGGCCCAGCGGCAAAGAGGTGGAGATGGGCGGTGGAAATGGTGGAGTCTGAGGGCGGCGGTGCATCCTAGTGGTGTGTTTGGGGGAGGTGATGGGGTGGATAGGATGGGGCTCATGGGTGAATGGAGAGAACTAGGCGTTTTATCCACCATGAGTCCCTTGAGTCAGAAGACAAAACCTCCCAATTCTAGAGTCTTAGGATGAAAGTCACCGGAGTCTCCATTCCACTCGGAGTCTCCGGTATGTGCACACCCGAGTCTTCATACTCCTCGACGAAAACACCAAGAGAAAGGCTAGGAAAGTGTGTGGCAAGAAGAGCAAGGTTTTTGGGAGGGAAGATAGTCTTGGGATAGATCAACAACTGGTCAAGAGCCAAAATAAACGACAAAGATCAAAAGAACCAAGAGAAGAACCCCAAAGTGAAAGTACCAAGGAAAATAAAATAAGTTCCAAAATTAGAAACCAAATACACTCCACATGAACTTGACTAAGAGAATATGCAGGAAAAGTTCAATAAGGTTCAATCCCACTACAAGGAGAGGGTCGGTGGCTGAAGCCACCATGTTTGAGTACACTTGGCTAGAACCGCGAAGATGTATCTTGGGTACATTACCAACACCTGACGTTGAAGCTCACAAATCACAAAATGATATTCAAAGAATGATTTTCTTACTTTGGGCATAATGGGGGAGGGTTAGCCCAATCAATTAGGACCACACTCCCCCTATATCCATGCCTACATCTAAACCATAATACATTTTGAGATAAGAGTTGGTGTGCAAGCCTTCAAACCACATTGCATGAATCTATGATATTTAACTCATTCCTTAACTCCCAAAACCTCGCTTCATCAAGAGGCTTCGTGAAAATGTCTGGAAGTTAATCCTTTGTACTAACATAAGATAGATCAATATCCCCTTTGGCCACTTAAGGAGATATTCCCTATAGGCAAATAATAAATGAGTTTCTTATCATATCTCAAATTAATTCATAGCATTTTCATACTGTGTTATTACTGTATCAACAGGAAACATTGATATAGGTGTGGTATGCAAACAAACCTGGTCCCTAGTAGCCTCTATTCAACTAGTTCGTTGGGCGACCGGTGATCGAGGTTTTATGATCATGGAGCATTTATGCTAGTTGACAATGAAGTCATGTCATTGGGGAATGATATGATGGGCATTACCCACATAAGTCTTGCAACGTGATCTAGTCACATGGTTCATCATTTTGATAGTTAGAAACAAAGTGACATTCTCCTTAGACTGTGAGATCATATTAATCACTATCTCTAGAGGATTCTTTGATCACACCAACCGTCATGTCCATAACTGGGTGACTATAAAAGTGTGCATTTGGATTTTGAAGGAACAGTTGAGGCCTATGCATCAAGATCAGGATTTGTCCACCTGCGTGACAGGAAGATACACTGGCCCCACTCGGTGGTATCCAATAAAGTTGCAGCATATGACCAGGTCATGGGAATACAATATCACGATAACGAGTTAAGTAGACTTGTCGGTAATGAGATTAGTATGTTGATGCTAAAGATCAAATCTCGAACAAGTCATGTATCGAAGAGACAAAGGGAATATGACACATAGTTTATGGTTCAGACACAACATAGTTTCATGGAATGCATGGGGGTCATTATTGACATCTCGGTCCCTCTATTGATCATTGATCGGAGAGTGATCTCGATCATGACTGTGCCATTCTCTAGCCATAGGGTAACACACTAAAGGGTCTGACGACGTTCTAAGATCACTATAGAAGCAAAAGGATCAACGATGAGAAATAAAGATTAGAATTGTTCCAAGAAAGGATCCGAAGATGTTCGGAAGAAGGATAAGAATGAAAGGTGTTTTAGATAAATAGCAATTTATAATATGCATTTGTATATTTCAATTATTAATAAATATTTAAATTAATATGTATGGGGAAACTTTCTCTATAGGGCCAGATACCTAGAGGGCATCGGCCTAAAAAAAGCCACCACAGTGGGCTGCACAAACCACGCTGCAGGTGGGCCCCGGGCGTCCCATGCAAGCGGACGGGCAGGTGCTAGCAGGGCGCCACGCGGGCGTGCAATAGATGGCTGCCGCCAGCAGCCCACCCGCCCACAGCCTACATGGGCGTAGGCGAACACGGGTTGGCACTGGCGCGCTGGCAGGCCGCCAGTGGCCCACCCAGTCGATGCCGCTACCCCACCTGGTCGCCACCTTGCAGCCACCATCTAGGCAGGGCTGGCACGCACGAAACCTTGGTTCATCAAGAGGCTTCATGAAAATGTCTACAAGTTGATCCTTTGTACTCACATAAGATAGATCAATATCCCCTTTGGCCACTGAAGGAGATATGCCCTAGAGGCAAATAATAAATGAGTTTCTTATCATATCTCAAATTAGTTCATAGCAGTTTCATACCGTGTTATTACTGTATCAAGAGGAAACATTGATACATGTGTGGTATGCAAACAAACCTAGTCTATAGTATCCTCTATTCAACTAGTTTGTTGGGCGACCGATGATCAAGGTTTCATGATCATGGAGCATTTATGCTAGTTGACAACGAAGTCATGTCATTGAGGAATGATATGATGGGAATTACCCACATAAGTATTGCAACGTGATCTACTCACATGGTTCATCATTGTGATAGTTAAAAACAAAGTGACATTCTCCTTAGACTTTGAGATTATATTAATCACTCTCTCCGGAGGATGCTTTGATCACATCAACCATCATGTCCATAACTGGGTGACTATAAAGTGTGTATTTGGTATTCCGAAGGAATAGTTGAGGCCTATGCATCAAGATCAGGATTTTTCCACCTGCGTGATGGGAATATATATTGGGCCCACTCGGTCAGATTGTATCCAATAAAGGTGCAGCGAATGACTAGGTCATGGGAATACAATATCACAATAACAATTCAAGTAGACTTGTCGGTAACGAGATTAGTATGCTGATGCTAAAGATCAAATCTAGGACAAGTCATGTATCGAACAGACAAAGGATATAGGACATAGAGTTTATGATTTGAACATGATAAAGTTTCATGGAATGCACGGGGATCATTATTGAAATCCTGGTCTCGCTATTCATCATTTATCAGAGAGTGATCTCGATCATGACTGTGCCATTCCGGAACCATAGGGTAACACACTGAAGGGTCTGACGATGTTCTAAGATTGCTATATAAACGAAGGGATCACGGATGATAAATAAAGATCAGAATTGTTCCAAGAAAGTATCTGAAGATGTTCGGAAGAAGGATAAGACCGAAAGGTGTTTCGGCTAAATAGAAACTTATAATACGCATTTGTATATGTTAATTATGAATTAATATATATTAAATATATATTTAAATTAATACATATGGCAAAATATCCCTAGAGGGAATCGACCCAGAAAAAATCCACCCTGGTGGGCAGCACGAACCGGCTGCAGGTGGGCCTCGGCCGGCCCATGAAAGCATATGGGCAGGTGCTAGAGGGGCGTCGCGTGGGCATGCGGTAGCTGGCCGCCGCCAGTGGCCCACTCGGCCATAGCCCACATGGGCGCATGCGAACACGGGCTATCGTTCGCGTGCTGGCAGACCTCCAGCGGCCCTCTCGGCCGATGTCATTGCCCCACCTAGCTGCCGCCTCGCAGCCACTAGATAGGAAAGGGAGTACCCCTTTTCCCCTATATAAAGAGGCATATTTTTAGGGAAACGACACACACAAAATAAAAGGGGATTTCTTAAGGCTATTTCCTTAGTGAATTCCCCCTCTTTCTCAGTTGATTCTCACGAGTGCGGTTCCGAGAAGAACTACACACGAGAGAGTCGACAACCATTGGCATGCCATAGCACCGCTGGATCCCAGTTCTAGAGGGTATACTTCCGCATCTTGGCTAGATCAGGGAGAATTGGAGTCATCATCAGACACCGTATGTGTGCGATACCTTGGGGTCGCTACCACTTTGTTGTGTTGGTCTATCGTGCAAGGACCAGGAGGAGACAAGCGAGGATCTACGGGACATTAACTGCGTTTTGATCTACAAGGGTATGTAATAGAAACCTCATCCCGTTACTGCATTAACTCGTAGATAGATTCTGGATTTGGGTGTTGTGCTAGCTAGTAAACAAATTGTTTTCTGCTGTGAACCCCTTCAATGGTATTAGAGTTGATCTATGCATAGTTATGCTAGTATGGGTAGACCACATATTGAATATGGGAATTGATTACTTAGTTGTTACCCTCCCACGTGTACTTGTTCATATCGCGGCACTATGAGATGAAGAGGCCCAAACTGACTTTATGCTTAATCTTAAGCGAGACTGGTTCCATGTTTGACATACGGCTTGTACCGTATAAGTGGACAGCGTGTCTGTCTACCTCACAGTAGTTGATATGACATTTACAATGGAGGGACCCAAGAGGGGTGTAAAAGAGACAACTACTTTATCAATGTTGTGGTTGATATTCGTAGGTATGAACGGTTCTATCTCGAAAGCCCCTAAGAACCACGTATAACTTGCAGCAATAAAGTAGAGGCATATAACTTTATGTTGCAAGAGGGGGTATGTGATGTGATGTGGTAAATTGTATGAATACACTTCATGGACGACAAACTCATGGCACCATGAGCTTGGCGTCATGGTGGTGAGCCATGATGGTGATCGAGGCACGACACATGATGGAGATCAAGGCGCAAAATACCATATCATATCACACATTACAAATTGCATGTGATGTTATTTTGTGTGCATCTTGTTTATGCTTGGTTGTATTAGATACGCGACGGTATCATTAATAAGATGATCCCTAATATAATATAAATATTAGTGTTTTCCCTACAGTCTGCACCACCAAGAAAGTTCGCCATTATGAAGCAGGTTGTCATGATCAGGTGCTAGACATCTTGGTGTTTGCATAGGTGGGTGCAAGCCATGTATGTACTATGAATACACTTAGGTTTAATTAGCTAGCCTAGCATGTACATACATGGCCTCAAAACAAGGAAGATCGAAAGATCAAGCATGAGTCACATGAATGATGTGATCGACGGATATAGTCCACCCTGGCAGCTGTGTCAAAGGCCGTGACGATGGGGGATGACATAGTGTAAAGGGATCGTGTAATCCCTAAAACTATCTTAGGGATGATAGTTTTAGTGGTAGTTCTTGTGATAATGTGATTATAAAACCATAATTCATGTTGTGAACTTAGTCTTATGTCTTGGAAATGTGTTTGTAGATCATGTCGGTTCAGTCAACATTTAAAATGCATGGAGTTATGTCGCTAGAGGACAACCTTAAGTTATATGGGTCCAATTTCATAGACTGGTATCTACGCTTAAGGAAAATTCTCATCTCTACTGACCTACTCTTCACCATTTTGGAACCACTAGGAGAGCTTCTGGATGATGATGCAACTAAGGATGAAGAAGGCGAGTTTCATGATCGTCGTGACTTGTTCATCTACGTATCATGCACCACACGATGGACAATGGTACCTGAGATGTAAGTGCACTTCCCATAAATTGAGCCATATGATATGATCAATGGACTGAGGATTATGTTCATATAACAAGTCAGACTTTTGAAGTTTGATCTGCTGGATTAATTTCTTTCCCAGAACATGGAAGAAGACACGTGCCTAGTTAGCCACTTGGGGATCATGCATAAACTTCACGCACGTCAAGTGTACGAGGTTGACTACTAGATGGAAGACCAATTTGCAATAGATGGGGTGTTGCGCTTGCTTCCCCCAGCTACATAGAGGTCATCCATGGCTATACGATGAGAGGTGACTCGCTCAACTTTCATCAGTTCCTGCAGCAGTTGAGAACTATGAAGGTATAGCCGATTGCTAGTGAGATCATCGATGGAGAAGGTATATATGACAAATTTATAAATGTGTTTCTCACAAAACACTTAATGCAGTTTCACCAAGTATACTGATACTTGTTCTTGTTTTATGAAAACAGGACCGTATGTTTCATCGTTGAGTGGCAGAGACAAGGAGACACGACATGTTGGAGGTATGCAAGATGCTAATGGATGACAATACTTCTCCTTCTACATGTATCTTCTAGACTTATTATAATTGGAACTATTTGTAATCGATTTGAGTTTGTGGACCTATTAATGTGTTTTGCATTTTGCGAAACAATTATTCATATATATAAGTAACAAATTAGTTGTTCTATTGATATGAATGATTTCTATTGTGGCCACATTTTTGGCCATGAACGTGTTGTTCTTATGGGAGTCTTAATGATAATATGTGTACATTTATAAAACATGAAAATCTCAAATGATATCCAACTTAATGATAATGCATTAATGCATATGACACTAGTGGTTTAAGTCATAAATATGCCGTATGCATGCAATGTATTCATACTAATGGATAATTGGAAACTGTTAGATACTTGATCTATCAGCACATGCTAAACCGTGCCTCGTTTGGCAAATATGACTAAAACAGAATGCGTTCTGGTAGAACAGAATGTGTATACTTCATTATTGAAAAGTTGCACATGAGTGATCTATTACAGTTCAGCAATATAGTGGAAATCAATATTATATAAGTTTAATCATGGATTTAAGTAAATAAGAGTATTTACTCAAAGACACATGATTCTGAGACTATTTGAAATGTTCAAAACACCGTCAGAACAAAATGGATATACAATTAACAAAAGTGACAAGTTTTCTTGATTGGATCAAGATGATTTGTAACTAAGTTAATAGTTTAGCCCTTACAAAAGGAGGTTATCGGAAACAAGATAGATTTATAAGGTTATAATAACAAACACTAATGAAATATGGAATCATCATGATCCATGGAAACAACACCATAAAAGTTATGGCACGTTTGAGTTTCTAGAAACTTTGAAAAAGTCATTATGAATACAAGTCTTTGTAGAATATTCATAGGCAACTATGAATATGATTTTTCATAACCAAAGGAAAAACTGCGTGTTGTCAAGGGCATACTTCTTAAGAAAAGTTTCTTGACAAAATGCTGATGAAAGAAAGTGAAAGTTTGAAATCAAGTTATTTGATCTTACCCCAAATGTTGAGTAGCGCAATGGAATATGTTTCGTGAAACAAAACTCTGCAAAAAGTAGATGAAACTAATGATCGTGACCATAGAATCTTGGTTAAGAACTTAACTTAAGGAAGTAGGAATTAATAGTGCATTTCCCACTTGGTGGAAATACATTATTGATTTACTCTCATATTGATTATTATATACCTACGAACTACGAAGAAGTGATGATGGACCTAAGTACAAGAAATAAATAAGATTCATGAAATCCATAAAAGGTGACATTTAGGATTAAAGGAGTAATATGTTTCTCAATCTTATCAAAGTAATAGGTTACTTGATCATTCCTAAACAACTATGAAGTTATATGGAAATAATGCAACTTTAGAACACAAAAACTTGATTTGTTGGGAAGATTGTGTTGACAACTTCAATGATTGGCCGTAATTATGTAGCAATGCTTAATTCTATGGATTTATGTTTAGCAATTAGATGCTAAAATATCATAGTGGAAAAAACCTCGATTTTATAAATGATCAAAAGATTTTGGAATTGCCAAAATGTCGAGAAGACCAATACTTATGAAGTATTCAAGTGTGAGTTGAATAGTTTCTAAATATGTGTGGATGACATATTTGAGTGGGAGCTATGAGGATATTACAAAAGTCTCATGTGTGGATGACATTTTGAGTGGGAGCGTGACAACATTCATATATATGTGTTTGACATATAATGAATGAAACAATTAATATTAGAAATATTATGAAATATTGTATGGATGAAGTTGATCAAAGCATTGTACTTTGAAAACTATGGAGATAGATTAGTGTGATTCAACATTGAGAGTCAATATGTGTCTGTTCAGATTATGAAAACAAAGTTCAAAATGTACTAGTTTGGATTTTGAAGGAGTTCAGAATGAAACAAGAAAAAATGGTCTTACTTGTAAAACTAGATGAAACATTGGGTAAAGACAACAATGGTCGAGAAGAAGAATTGAGAGCGTCCTCTTTTCATGTGCTTTTTCATAGGTTCTTCCACATAACCATGTTGTATACTTGACAAAAATGTGACCCATGTTCTTGGATAGAAGAACATGTTCTGGAGTGATTCGAATCACTGAACTATGATTAAGTGTGTTGTCAAGAGCATAGTGAGATGTAATGATCTGCATTGATATTGATGTAGGAAATTACTTCGATAATACAAAAGTAAAGCAAGTTTGGTTAATGAAGTTTGACTTCAACTAAGTGTGTTTTGGTATATATGACAATAGTGTAAGTTCTTGTGACTGATCGACCGTCATTGTAATACTAAGAAATAAAGTCTCATTTTGTCACCAAACAAAATACTTTGACACATTATGAGATTATGGTGTGAGTGTCAAAATTATGAGACACTCATGATTTGCAAAAGACATACGGGTCTAGTAAAACAAATTAAAAGACAAGACGGTTTTTCCACGAGCAATCATGATATAAAACACATGTGTTTATGATCAGTAAACAAATGAAACTAGATTATTTCTAATCTAGTGCAAGTGGGATATTGAAGGAGATATGCCCTAGAGGTAAATAATAAGTGGGTCTATTATCATATCTCAAACTAGTTCATGACAATTTCATCTTGTGCTATAATTGTATCAAGTGGAAACATTGATACATGTGTGGTATGCAAACAAACATGGTCCCTAGTAGCCTCTATTCAACTAGTTCATTGGGCGACCGATGATCGAGGTTTCCTAATCATGGAGCATTTATGCCAGTTGACCACGAAGTCATGTCATTGGGGAATGATATGATGGACATTACCCACATAAGTATTTCAATGTGGTATAATCACATGGTTCATCATTGTGATAGTTAGAAACAAAGTGACCTTCTCCTTGGACCATGAGATCATATTAATCATTGTCACCGGAGGATGCTTTGATCACATCAACCATCATGTCCATAACTGGGTAACTATAAAAGTGTGTATTGGGTATTCCGAAGGAATAGTTGAGGCCTATGCATCAAGATCGGGATTTGTCCACCTGTATGACGTTAAGATACACTAGGCCCACTCGGTCAGATTGTATCCAGTAAAGTTGCAATGTATGACTAGGGCATGGGAATATAATATCATGATAGTGAGTTAAGTAGACTTATCGGTAATGATATTAGTATGTTGATGCTAAAGATCAAATCTCGGACAAGTCATGTATCGACTAGAAAAAGGGAATATGACACAGAGTTTATGGTTCGAACACGACATAGTTTTGTGTTATGCATGGGGGTCATTATGGACATCACAGTCCCGCTATTGATCATTGGTTGAAGAGTGATCTTGATCATGACTGTGACATTCCTGAACCGTAGGGTAACACACTTAAGGGTCTAACGATGTTTTAAGATTCTAGAGAAGCGAAGGGATCACCGATGAGAAAGGAAGATCAGAATTGTTCCAAGAAAGGATCTGAAGATGTTCGGAAGAAGGATAAGTCCGTAAGGTATTTCGGACAAATAGAAATTTATAATATGCATTTGTATATATTAATTATGAATTAATAAATATTAAATTAATATTTATGAGGAATCTTTCTCTATAGGGCCAAATCCCCGAAGAGAATTGGCCCAGAGGAAAGCCACCTCGGTGGGCAGCACGAATCGGCACTATACATGGGCCCTGAGCGGCCCAAGCAAGCAGACGGGTAGGCGGTAGCTAGGCTGCGAGCGGGCATCCAGCAGCTGGCCACCAATAGTGCCCCCTGACCATAGCCCACATGCACGTAGGCAGACGCGGACAGGCACTGGCATGCTAGCAGGCCACCATCGGCCCACTCGGTCGACGTTGCCACCCCACCTGGTCACCGCCTCGCACACACCAGCTGGGTTTGTGCCCGCGTGAGGGGAGGGGGGTAGGCTCACTTGGGCCACCACCTCTCCTCGCCAGGTCGTGGGCTGGCGGGCACCGGGGCCCACCCGGCTGCTTCTGGCCCAGCCGTTTGTCCACTCCTTTGCCTTTTTCCTTCAGTGTCGCATGGGGATTTGAGGGAAGGGATTACCCCTTTTCCCCTATATAAAAAGGTCTATATTGAGGAAAAATACACACACAAAATAAAAGGGGATATCCTTAGGGAATTTTCCCCTGTTTCTTAGTTGATCCTCACGAGTTTGCTTCCAAGAAGAACTGCACATGAGAGAGTCAACAACCATCGGCACGATGTCGCACTGCTGGATCCTGGTTCCAAAGGGTCTACTTCTGCATCCCGGCTGGATCAGGAAGAATGGGAGTCGTCGTCAGACACTGTACATGTGTGATACCTTGGGGGTACGACCACTTGTGGCATTGGGCTATCATGCAAGGACCAGGAGGAGACAAGCGAGGAGCTTCGTGATCTTGAGGTCGAGAGAGTGCAACTAGTTCATCCACGTTCCCCATGGGACATTAACTATGTTTGGATCTACATGGGTATGTAATAGATACCTCATCCCATTGCTGCAATAACTAATAGATAGATTCTAGCTCCGAGTGTTGCAGTAGCTAGTAAAAATTTTGTTTTCTATTGTGAGCCCCTTCAGCCACATGATCCTAGATGAAATCATGTCGAATTTCAATATGCTTTGTCTTGTTATGTCGCACCGGGTTGTGGGCGATCTTGATTGCACTTTCATGGCCATGTAGACGAGGCACTTTGTCAAAATATACACTGTAATCCTTTAAAGTTTGCCTCATCCATAGCAAGTGTGCACAATTACTTGCGGCGACAATATTATCAGCTTCAGCGGTTGACATGGAGACACAATTTTTCTTCTCGGAAGCCCAATAAACCAAGGACTGACCAAGAAAATGGCAAGTCCCGGAAGTGGATTTCCTACCAACTTTGTCGCATGCATAGTCTGAGTCCGAATATCCAACGAGGTTGAAGCTAGCTCCCTTGGGGTACCATAACCCAAACTTTGGGGTATGAATCAAATATCGAAAGATTCGCTTAACCGCCACCAAATGGCTTGGTGCGACTTGAAATCTTGCACACAAACCTAAACTCATCATGATATCAGGTCTAGATGCACAAAGGTAAAGAAAAGAACCAATCATAGAATGATAGAGTTTTTGATACACATCTTTACCATTCGAATCGAGAGTAAGATCTACCTTTGTAGCCATTGGAGTTTTGACTCCATTTAGTTGATCAAGCTTGAACGTCTTGAGCATGTCTTGGGTATATTTGGCTTGGTTCATGAAAGTTCCTTCTCTCAATTGCTTGAATTCAAAACCAAGAAAGAATCCAACTCCCCCATGATACGTCGTAAACGTATCTATAATTTTTGATGCTCCATGCTTGTTTTATATCAACTTTCTTATGTTTTGTTCACCCTTTGAGGTATTTTAATGCATTTTCTGAAACTAACCTATTAACAAGATGCCACAGTGCTAGTTGCCTGTTTTCTGCTATTTTTGGTTTCAGAAAAGCTAGTAAGGAAATATTATCAGAATTGGACGGGACAAAAGCCAAAGTCAATATTTTACTAGAAGGAACACGTAGTCCGTAGGGGAGACGAAGTGGCGCACCAGGGCGGCCACACCTGGTGGCGGCGCGGAAAGGGGGCACGCCACCAGGTGGTGTGGGCCCCCTGGGCCTCCACCGACCTTGCCCCTTCACCTATATATTCACCCCGGGACGAAAACCCTAAGTACCCGATCAGAAATCCACGAAAGAGTCTGTAGCCACTGCCATCTCCATCCCTAGATCGGGGGGATCCAAAGCTCTTCCTAGCACCCTATCGGAGGGGAGAGATCATCCTGGAGGCCTTGTTCATCACCATGCTTGCCTCCGGTGTGATGCGTGAGTAGTTCATCCTTGGACTATGGGTCCATGTAGTTGATAGATGGTTGGTTATCCTCCTTTGTGCTATCAAGATCAAGATCTTGTGAGCCCCGTTCATGATCAAGATCATCTATTTGTAATCCTATATGTTGTGTTTGCAGGGATCTGATGGATATTGAGATACTATGTCAGATTGATTATTGATTCTATCATGTCTATGTTATTTGTGATCTTGCAATTATCTTGGCCAAGTAGATGCTTGCAACTCCAAGAGGGAGTATTTATGCTCGATAGTAGGTTCATGCCTCTAGTAATCTGGGGAAGTGATAGAAATCTCTAAGGTTGTAGATGTGATGTTGCTATTAGGGAGAAAACATCAATCCTTTGTCCATCGGGAAATTCTATTGTTTACTTTACACACTTTGCTTAATGCAATTATCCGTTGCTTGCAACTTAATACTAAAAGGGGTTCGGATGATAACCGGAAGGTGGATTATTAGTCATAGATGCATTTGGATTGTGGTCTATGTATTATGTTGTAATGCCCAATCAAATCTCATAGGATTCAAGATGTCTAGTATATGCATTCTTATGCTTTCTCAATCTGTCAATTGCCCCGCTGTAATTTGTTCACCCAACATGCTATTTATCTTAAGGACAAACACCTCTAGTGAACTATGGACCCTAGTCCATTACTTTACTTGATGGGTTCGTAGCATGGAAAACAAAAAATTTCTACCACAAGAACGAACAAAACCCAGATCTAATCTAGATAAAAGCCAAGATCTAATCTATTAGACATGAGCAACGAGATAGATCTGTACTAACCCTTGTAGAGCCGAAAGCCTTGTGCGAGATCGGATATCGTGGATGATGTAGACGATCACTTGTCGATCTCAAGATCGAGTAGACGATCCTTCCGGCGCCGCGTTCCGGCAGCGCTTCATGATCGGTCCTGCGTCTTGAGTCGATGTAGACCTTCCTCTCCTGTTCCAGTGAGCGTGGAGGTAGTAGATCTCTCCACGGAATCCCAGCAGCACGGCGTGGTGGTGGTGGTGGAGTAGAGACTCTGCAGGCCGCCTAAGCCTGAGCAGAGCGAAGGAGGAGGAGAGAGGCGGCTAGGGCAAGAGTGGAGGGGCAAGGGGGGTGGCGCCTCCACCCCTCTATATATAGAGGGAGGGGTGCGGCCTAGGGTTCCCACCCCTAGGCCCACCTCCTAGGGCCGGCGCACAAGGGAGAGGGGGGAGGGAGTTTCCTTCCCCCCCAAGTCTCCCCTTTTCCTTTCTTGGTTTTCAAGTAAAGTCCACGGAACCTTCTGGAACTTTCCGGAACATTTCTAAACCTTCTAGAACCCCCATATAAACACTCCGGAACATTTCTGAACCTAGAAAATGATCTCCATTATATGAATCTCATTCTCCGGACAATTCCGGATCTCCCCGTGATGTCCCAGATCCAATCTGAGACTCCGAACAACATTCAGTCTCCAACGCACATTCCATATCTACCTAAACATCATCGAACCTTAAGTGTGTCGCCCTATGGTTCGTGAATATGCAGACATGATGGAGACACCTCTCCGATCAATAACCATGAGCGGGATCTGGAGATCCATAACGGCTCCCACATACTCAACAATGACTTCGTGATCGATAGAACCATTAACATACAAAACCAATTCCCTTTGTCACGCAATACTCTACTTATCCGAGGTTTGATCGTTGGTATCTCCATACCTAGTTCTACCTCGTTACTGATAAGTACTCTTTACTCGTTCCATGATATGTCATCCCTTGTGACCTAGTCACATGCTTGCAAGCTAACTAGATGACATTCCACCGAGAGGGCCCAGAGCATATCTATCCGTCATATGGATGGACAAATCCCAATCTTGGTCCATGCACTTCAATACATACTTTTAGAATACCCAATGACACCTTTATAACCACCCAGTTACGAAACGGTGTTTGATGTCATCAAAGCACCCATCCGGTGATGGTGATTAACATAACCTTATGGTTGAAGGATTAGGTTACTATGCATTTGAAAGCTTGTAGCAATACGAACTTAATGACTTGATCTTATGCTACACGTACTATGGGTGTGTGTCCATCACATCATTCTCCTATTGATATAACCTTGTTATTAATGACATCCAATGTCCATGATCAGGAAACCATGATCATCAATTAATCAACAAGATAGTTCAACAAGAGGCTTACTAGGGACTCTTTTACGTTTACAAAACACACATGTATCAGTGTTTCCTTATAATACAATTATAGCATGGGATATAAACATTCATCATAAACACAAAGATATAATAATAACCACTTTTATTATTGCTTCTTGGGCATATCTCCAACAGTCTCCCACTTGCACTAGAGTCAATAATCTAGATTACATGGTAATATACCTAACACCCATGGCGTTCTGGTGTTGGTCATGCTTTGCTCTAGGGGGAGGTTTAGTCAACGGATCTGCCACATTCAGATCAATGTGTACTTTGCAAATCTTTATTTCACCATCTTGGACATACTCGCGAATAGCATGGAAACGTAGCTTGATGTGCTTCAGCTTGCTATGTGACCTTGGCTCCTGTGTATTAGCTATGGTACCTGTGTTGTCACAGTAGATGGCCATCGGGTCCAACGCACTAGGAACCACGCCAAGTTCAGTAATGAACTCCTTCATCCATATGGCTTCTTGTGCAGCCTCCTAAGCAGCTATGTATTCCGATTCAGTTGAAGATTTCGCCACAACGCTTTGCTTGGCACTCCTCCAGCTCACTGCAGCACCATTCAAAATAAATACATATCCAGACTGTGACTTCGAGTCATCTAGATCGGTGTTCCAACTAGCATCAGTGTAACTGTTTACAACAAGCTGTTCATCACCTCCATAAGAAAGAACCATATCCTTAGTCCTATTTAGGTACTTTAGGATATTCTTGACCGTTGTCCAGTGCTCCATTCCAGGATCACTTTGATATCTGCTAGTCAAACTAACAACATGTGCTATATCCGGTCTTGTACACAGCATGGCATACATGATAGAACCTATGGCCGAGGCATAGGGAATATTATTCATCTTCTCTCTATCTTCTAGCATTTGGACTTTGAGTCTTACTCAAGGTCTTACCTGACAACATGGGCACGAACCCTTTCTTGCTCTCTTCCATTCTAAACTTCTTTAGAACTTTGTCCAAGTATGTACTTTGTGAAAGCGCTATTAGGCATCTTGATCTATCTCTATAAATCTTGATGCCTAGAATATATGCCGCTTCGCCAAGATCCTTCATTGAAAAACTATTATTCAAATAGTCTTTGACACTATTAAGAAGTTCTATGTCATTCCCAATCAACAATATGTCATCTACAGATAGTACTAGGAATGCTATAGAGCTCCCACTCACTTTCTTGTAAATACAAGCTTCTCCATAAGTTTGTATAAATCCAAAGTTTTTGATTACTTTATCAAAATGTTGATTCCAACTCCGGGATGCTTGCTTCAGTCCATAAATGGAGCGCTGAAGTTTGCATACCTTGTCAGCATCACTAGGATCGACAAAACCCTTGGGTTGTACCATATACAGCTCTTCCTCAATGTCTCCATTAAGGAACGCCGTTTTGACATCCATCTGCCAAATCTCATAATCGAAATATGCAGCAATTGCTAACAAAATCCTCACAGACTTTAGCTTCTCTACTGGTGAGAATGTCTCATCGTAGTCAACTCCTTGAATTTGTCGGAACCCTTTCGCGACAAGTCGAGCTTTATAGACGATAACATTACCATCAGCATCTGTTTTTCTCTTGAAAATCCATTTGTTCTCGACAGCCTTACGGCCATCCGGTAAGTCCACCAAAGTCCACACTTGGTTTTCGTACATGGATCCCATTTCGGATTTCATGGCTTCTAGCCATTTGTCGAAATCTGGGCTCACCATAGCTTCTTCATACGTCACAGGGTCATCAGTGTTGTCCACCAACATTACGTTCAAGGCAGGGTCATACCAATCAGGAGTGGTACGAACCCTCGTTGACCTGCGAGGTTCAGCAGCAACTTCGTTCGAAGTTTCATGATCACCATCATTAGCTTCCTCTCCAATTGGTGCAGGCGGCACAAAAACATCTTCCGGTGCTGCGCTACTCTCAACTCCGAGAGAAGGTTCAATAACCTCGTCGAGTTCTACTTTCCTTCCAGTCACTTCCTTCGAGAGAAACTCCTTCTCAAGAAAGGATCCATTCTTGGCAACAAAAACTTTGCCTTTGGATCTATGATAGAAGGTATACCCAATTGTTTCTTTAGGGTGTCCTATGAAGACGCATTTCTCCGCTTTGGGTGCAAGCTTATTAGGTTGTAACTTCTTTACATACGCTTCGCAACCCCAAACTTTAAGGAACGACAACTTAGGTTTTTTCCAAACCACAATTCGTACGGTGTCGTTTCAACGGATTTAGATGGTGCCCTATTTAAAGTGAATGCGGCTGTCTCTAATGCATAGCCCCAAAACGATAGCGGTAAATCTGTAAGAGACATCATAGACCGAACCATATCTAAGAGAGTTCGATTACGATGTTCGGACACACCATTACGCTGTGGTGTTCCCGGCAGTGTCAATTGCGAAAGTATTCCACATTTCTTTAAATGCATGCCAAACTCATAACTTAGATATTCACCTCCACGGTCAGAACGCAGAAACTTAATCTTCTTGTTACGATGATTTTCCACTTCACTTTGAAATTCCTTGAACTTCTCGAAAGTTTCGGATTTATGTTTCATAAAGTAGACATACCCATATCTACTTAAGTCATCCGTGAAAGTGAGAACATAACGATATCCACCACGCGATGCTACACTCATTGGACCGCACACATCGGTATGTATTATTTCCAATAAGTCTATAGCTCGCTCCATTATTCCAGAGAATGGAGTCTTAGTCATTTTTCCCATTAGGCATGCTTCGCATCTTTCAAGTGATTCAAAATCAAGTGATTCAAGAAGTCCATCAAAATGGAGTTTCTTCATATGCTTCACTCCAATGTGACCAAGACGACGGTGCCACATGTATGTGGAATTATCATTCAATTTTGTTTGTTTAGCATCTATGTTGTGAACATGTGTATCACTACTATCGAGATTTAGTAAGAATAAACCATTCATCTTAGGTGCATTACCATAAAAGATATTACTCATATAAATCGAACAACCTTTATTCTCAGACTTAAAAGAGTAACCGTCTCGCAATAAACAAGATCCAGATATAATGTTCATGCTTAACGCAGGCACCAAATAACAATTATTCAAATTTAAAACTAATCCCGAAGGTAGATGTAGAGGGAGTGTGACGACGGCGATCACATCAACCTTGGAGCCATTTCCAACGCGCATCGTCACCTCGTCTCTTGCCAGTCTTCGCTTATTCCGCAGCTCCTGTTTCGAGTTACAAATATGAGCAACCGAACCAGTATCAAATACCCAGGCACTACTACGATTACTAGTAAGATACACATAAATAACATGTATATCGAATATACCTTTCTTCTTGATGTTGCCGTTCTTCAGATCCGCCAGGTACTTGGGGCAGTTACGCTTCCAGTGACCAGCACCCTTGCAGTAGAAGCATTCAGTTTCAGGCTTAGGACCAGCCTTGGGCTTCTTAGTAGGTGCGGAAGCTTTCTTGCCGTCCTTCTTGAAGTTGCCCTTGTTCTTAGGCTTGCCCTGTTTCTTGAAATTGGTGGTCTTATTGACCATCAACACTTGGTGCTCCTTCTTGATCTCCACTTCAGCAGTTTTCAGCATGGACGATAGTTCAGGCAACGTCTTGTTCATGCAATGCATATTATAGTTTATCACAAAGTTCTTATAACTCGGTGGCAGTGATTGGAGGACACGGTGAATCCCTAACTCATTAGGAATAATTATCCCCAACTCTTGGAGCTTGTTTGCGTGCCTAGACATGGTGAGCACGTGCTCGCTAACGGAGCTTCCCTCTTCCATCTTACAGTTAAAGAAATTTTCGGAGGCCTCATAGCTCTCCACGGTCGCGTGAGTCTCAAAAATTAGCCTGAGCTCCTTAATGATATCAAACGGGTTGTGGTTCTCAAAGCGCTTCTGAAGCTCCATTTCTAAACCGTACAGGATGGCACACTAAACTGTGGAGTAGTGATTTTTCCGAGTGGCGTAAACATTCTTTACGTCATCGGTGGCATCTTATGCAGGTGGGTCACCTAGCGGTGCTTCGAGCACATAGGTCATCTGACCAGCCCTGAGGACAATCTTCAGTCCACGGAGCCAGTCCGTGAAGTTGCTTCCATTGTTCTTAAGCTTTTCTTTCTCTAGGAACGCATTGAAATTGATGGAGAGGTTCGCCATAATCTACAACAAATTTGCAAGTAGTTTAGACTAAGTTCATAATAAATTGAGTTCAATTTTAATTCTTAAATTAACTAGGTGAACTCCCACTCAAAACAACATCCCTCACGTTGTCATAGTGATTACACGAACCAAATCCACTACACCAAGTCCGATCTTCACGAGAGAAGATGTAGTTTCATCGGCGAACAATCTTCATGTTCATCATATCATTTATATGACTCATGCTCTACCTTTCGGTATTCCGTGTTCCGAGACCATGTCTGTACATGCTAGGCTCAGCAAGATTAACCTTAGTTTCCGCATGTGCAAATCTGGCTTGCACCCGTTGTGTGCACACGTAGAATCTATCACATCCGATCATCACGAGATGCTTCAAAACGACGAGTCTTAGCAACGATGCCAACTAAGGACGAACACTTTATTACTTGATATTTAGTGAGAGGGATCATCTTATAATGCTACCGTCGCGATCTAAGCAATACAAGATGCATAAAGGATTAACATCACAGGCAATTCATAATTAGTGTGATATGATATGGCCCTTTCTTCTTATGCCTTTGATCTCCATCTACAAAGCACGGACATGATCTCCATCATCACCAGCATTGCGTCAAGGTCAGTGGCGCCGCTTCATGGTTGTCCATCATCAGTAGCAACTATTACAACTACTTGGAATAAAGCTATTATAAGATGAATATACACGCATGTCTTAACATAATTAAAGACAACCATTAGGCTCCTGCCGGTTGCCATATTACAACAAGGATCATTGCATACATCAAATATAATCACAATCACATGATGGCCATATCACATCACAAAACCCCTGCAAAAACAAGTTAGACGCCTCTAATTTTCTTTGCATGTTTTACGTGGTTTGGGGCTTTTGAATAAGAACGGATCTTACCTATGAAACTAAACCACAACATTGATACAAGTGCAAAGTGTAAATTGGATCTATACTATGGTGAGAGAGACAGACACTCGCAAAGCCACTTGTGCAAAGCAAGTTACACGTCAAGCGTGGAGCAAGTCTCATGTGCAATGACATGTAAGTTAGCCCGAGCCGCTTCATCCCACCATACCGCAAGATGCAAAGTACACAAAGCAAAAGACGACATGAGCACCAACGCCCACAAAACCATTGTGTTCTACTCGTGCAACAGATCTACGCATAGACATGGCTCTGATACCACTGATGGGTTCGTAGCATGGAAAACAAAAAATTTCTACCGAAAGAACAAACAAAACCCAGATATAATCTAGATAAAAGCCAAGATCTAATCTATTAGACATGTGCATTGAGATAGATCTATACTAACCCTTGTAGATCCAAAAGCCTTGTGCGAGATCGGATCTCGTGGTTGATGTAGACGATCACTTGCCGATCTCAAGATTGAGTAGACGATCCTTCGGCAGCGTTCGGCAGCTTCTGCGATCGGTCACACGTGCGGAGTCGATCTGAACCTTCCTCTCCCGTTCCAGTGACGGTGGAGGTAGTAGATCTCTCCACGGAATCCCAGCAGACGACGACATGGTGGTGGTGGTGGAGTAGAGAATTCTGCAGGCTTCGCCTAAGCCCGGCAGAGAAGGAGGAGGAGAGGCGGCTAGGGCAAGAGTGGAGGGGCAAGGGGGGTGGCGCCTCCACCCCTCTATATATAGAGGGAGGGGTGCGGCCTAGGGTTCCCACCCCTAGGCCCACCTCCTAGGGCCGGCGCACAAGGGAGAGGGGGAGGGAGTTTCCTTCCCCCCCCCCAAGTCTCCCCTTTTCCTTTCTTGGTTTTCAAGTAAAGTCCACGGAACCTTCTGGAACTTTCCAGAACATTCTGAAACCTTCTAGAACCCCCATATAAACACTCCAGAACATTTCGGAACCTAGAAAATGATCTCCATTATATGAATCTCATTCTCCGGACAATTCCGGATCTCCTCGTGATGTCCCAGATCCAATCCGAGACTCCAAACAACATTCGGTCTCCAACGCACATTCCATATCTACCTAAACAGCATCGAACCTTAAGTGTGTCACCCTACGATTCGTGAATATGCAGACATGATGGAGACACCTCTCCGATCAATAACCATTAGCAGGATCTGGAGATCCATAACGTCTCCCAAATACTCAACGATGACTTCGTGATCGATAGAACCATTAACATACGGAACCAATTCCCTTTGTCACGCGATAATCTACTTATCCGAGGTTTGATCGTTGGTATCTCCATACCTAGTTCTACCTCGTTACTGATAAGTACTCTTTACTCGTTCCATGATATGTCATCCCTTATGACCTAGTCACATGCTTGCAAGCTAACTAGATGACATTCCACCGAGGGGGCCCAGAGCATATCTATCTGTCATATGGATGGACAAATCCCAATCTTGGTCCATGTGCTTCAACACATACTTTCAGAATACCCAATGACACCTTTATAACCACCCAGTTACGAAGCGGTGTTTGATGTCATCAAAGCACCCATCCGGTGATGGTGATTAACATAACCTCATGGTCGAAGGATTAGGTTACTATGCATTTGAAAGATTGTAGCAATACAAACTTAATGACTTGATCTTATGCTACACTTACTATGGGTGTGTGTCCATCACATCATTCTCCTAATGATATAACCTTGTTATTAATGACATCCAATGTCCATGATCAGGAAACCATGATCATCAATTAATCAACAAGCTAGTTCAACAAGAGGCTTACTAGGGACTCTTTTACGTTTACAAAACACACATGTATCAGTGTTTCCTTATAATATAATTATAGCATGGGATGTAAACATTCATCATAAACACAAAGATATAATAATAACCACTTTTATTATTGCCTCTTGGGCATATATCCAACATTACCATTAATATACCATTTACTATTTAATGTTTACTGTTTACTTTCTACAAGCAATTACTATCTTCTAGAATATACGTTTAATCCTTTGTTTTCAGCAAAACCAGTGAGATGGACAACCTCACTATAAGTTGGGGCAAAGTTCTGTGGTTGTGTTGTGCAGGATTCGAAGTTGTTAGCAACACCTTGGAGTTGTTTCCTTGCTACTACTGGTTCGATAACCTTGGTTTCATAATGAGGGAAAACTTGCTACTGTGCTCATCATAACTTCCTCTTGGGGTTCCCAACGAGCTCTACATTTTGAGTCATCAAGCACTTTTTCTGGCACCGTTGTCGGGGAGTTAAGGACAGCTTCAATCTCTTCCTCCTCATCAGTCACCTTTCAAGGAGAAAGAAGATTCTCGCAAGGGGAGTCCCTCACAACCAATCTCTTTACTTTTTTTTGTTTTTCTTAGTTTATTTTGCTTTGTTTGCTTGTTTCTTTTTATCAAAAACATAAAAAATTAGTTGTACTAGTTTTCTTCTTTTATCAAAAACACAAAAAAAAATAGTTTTTTCTCTAGTTGTCACCTTGTTCTTAGCTCACCATGTTGATCCCTAAGTTCACCCTAAAAGACCTTTCAATAGGTAGTGGATCTATAATTGGGAAAGATAATATTAAACAATTCTTTAATCATGTTAGCAAGCATGAAGATATTGAGGATAGAGCCTTAGCAGAACTTGCTCCAAATTATGAAATTGCTGCAGCTTATTTAATTCACATGTTGGAGGCTAGGTTTGTTAACCTTAACCCCATGATGCAAGTAATGTTTCTTAAACTTAAAGATATTGAGGATACTGAAAAGAGAGATTTTATCCTAGAGAATTTGCTTAAAGAATTCTATGATGTTGTTAAGGAAGCTAGAAAGGTCTTTGATTGTTTTAATATGCTAGGCTCATGTGTAGATGTTATTGGTACACTAGAAAAGTTGGACAAAACCAAACCCAAAAATGGAGAGGAAATTAATATACCAATACCTTTTAAACTTGTATGAATGCATGAAGCCTTAGAAAATAGTTTTCATTGGATTGTTCCTGAAAACCCGTTTGATGAAAATAGTGAACCCAAGAGTATTGAGAGAGGATCCTCTAGAACTTATTTGGATGAGATACCTTGCCTCGTTGAAGATATTTATGGTATTTAACTTAATGCTTCTTCATTTGAAAATACTTGAATCTTGTTTCCAATGCCTAGTTGAAAAGCATTAAAGAAAAGCACTATTGGGAGATAACCCAAATTATTTTTACTTTCAGTAAGTTTTTGTTTTGTTGAGTCTTGGAAGTTATTGCCTCAGTAATAACCTCTCCTTATCCTTTTACTGTGGTTTTTGTGCCAAGAATAACCGCTAATGAGAGAGAAGTAAGACTTGGAAAATTTGTTATCCCGAAACAGATTTTTGTGCTTTACTATAAAAAATCGTGAAAATCCATGTAAGTCTGATTGATCTGTAATTGTTTGTGCTTATGCCCCAGATTAGTATCCAACTTTCGTTAGTTTAAAACTTTTCGATTTGAGCAACAGAATGTCTTCGAAAAAAATCATTTTTTACCTGCTGGTTTGTTTTGACAGATTTCTGCCATTATTTGCATTTGCATTTGCCTCTTAATCTCTTCCTCTTTTAGTTCTCTTTGATCACTGGAGCTTTTAGAAGTAATTGCTATAATAGCTTGTGTTTTAATGGAAGTTTTACTTGTTTTGAAACTAAACCCAAGGACTTATTATCTTGAATACACTAATGTTGCTAATGAAGATTGTGTGAAGTTTTGTATGAAGGAAATTTTCAAGTGTAGGGAAGAATAATGTTATGAGATGAAGAAAGGACAAAAGCTCAAGCTTGGGGATGCCACCCGTGTCACCCCAAGAAATATTCAAGAAGTAGAAGCATCAACCCAAGGCATCCCCTTCTTCATCAATAAAAATCTCAGGTTTTCTTCCAAAACACTTCATTTTTATTGTTTCATGCACAATTGTGTTGTTCTTGGAGCGTCTTTTTTTTGTATTTAGGTTTCTTTTGTTTGTTTTGCTTAAATAAATTGGTTGGACCCCCGCATTCATACATTGTTTCAAATCAGTTGATTGGTGTTGGAAAAGAGTAGGAAGCTTCATGCTTATAAGTGGTACGGAAGGAGCTTGTTTTAACTGTGGTCTAGACTTTATCATGTCATGTTTGATGTTGCTTTGAATTTATTCTTAGTAATTATCATTGTAGCATGACTTGTTCCAAACAATTGAGATTTCTTAATGTGCCTTGAAAGAATCATGTGTTGTTTTAGCATACAAAAGCATAATATTGTGGTATTCTCCTTTGATGCTTTATTTGGGTTGACTTGGCGCATGCTTACACCATGTTAAGACTGTGAGCCAGTCACCTTAGCCTCTATGATCATTTAGTTTTTGACTTGCAATATCACTTTATGCTTTAATTAATAATGTTTTGTCTCTTTGCATGATTATGACCATTATTGCTCTCTTAATTGTCGCTCCTAGTCTTTTTCTAGCCTCCACATGTACCAAGTGTGAGTTCCACTCGTGCATCCAACCCCTAAGAAAACCAAGTTATTCCAAAAAGTCCACTATAAATTCCTATGCATGGTGTGTTACACCATTCCAAGTATATTCATGTTTTATCTACCTTCCGAATTAAACTTGTTATGTGAAAATTAGTGATTAAAGATCTCACAAACTTGATGGCACACTTTACTTTCTTGCACTTAATAAACTTGAACCATTGTGTCCATCTATGTTGCTTATATGCTTGCACTTTATAAGTTGTGAATTAGCAGAACCATGTACCATGGGGAACGCTTTTCAACATTGCACTTATTATTCAGTTGAATCATGTTCTTTTGTTTATGGATCCTGGCGGTGTGAAATAAAAGGGGAGCTTGTAAGCTCATGGAGTTTGTATGCGTGTTAGAGAAACGCCTAGGCGGCTAGCCTAAGTCATGCCTAATCATGGTGGAAACTTGCAGCATAACCATAGTGAGCATTCTGTGAAGCATCCTCAATAAAAACCTATGCAAATAGCAAATAAAAAGATCACCGAGATGTTTATTGTCCGTTGCCTTGTCATTTTGATATGGGATAGCTCATGTGTCATGGGGCAAGGGGTACCTCGTTGGAGGTTCTCCATGATACACGTGTACTTACAATGACAAGGACTTAGTTGTGACTAAATTTGAGTTGCATTAGGTTCGGTACTCGTAAGCAAGGGGCATGAGATTTTCAACTTATAACTTGTCAAGAATATCCTCATATTTGTGTCACTTTAACCTTAATCACCTCAAGATGCTTATGATAGGGGCAATGAGAGCTGAAAGCTAATAAGTACCATAATTTTTGGAAGCTCTTTATGAAACTTGAAATCCCTGCTTCCCTCTAGAAGGGCCTTTATTTTTACTTTTATGTTGAGTCTCCATCTTCTATCTTTATGGACCAATTGAGAGAGCATAGTGGTCATTCTTAGTTTAATGTGCATTGTCCCAAAACTTGTTGATTGATTCATAACTTTGATATTGCTTGTCCTTAAATTATTTTTATCTAGTCACCCTTATGAACTTTGAAGGTGTCCTATGCATTTATGTTTTGCTATACCATGAGGGACAAGCTGAATACCACTCTTATTATGTTTTCTATATGTGAAACAAACAAACGTCTTTCAATGCATTGTTATTCATGATCTTTTGTTTGTACCTTTTCATGTTACAACATAGTTGCTATGTCTTATTGTTAGAACTTTATCTTTCACGCTCAAGTTTAGAGTACTATGATCCCAGCTATCAATGTTTTACAAATACCTTGATCAAGATTGTGATGGTGCATGTCACCTCAAAAATTATTCTTTTTATCACTTACCTACTCGAGGACGAGCAGGATTTAAGCTTGGAGATGCTTGATACGTCGTAAACGTATCTATAATTTTTGATGCTACATGCTTGTTTTATATCAACTTTCTTATGTTTTGTTCACACTTTAAGGTATTTTTATACATTTTCTGGAACTGACCTATTAACAAGATGCCATAGTGCCAGTTGCCTATTTTCTGCTATTTTTGGTTTCAGAAAAGCTAGTAAGGAAATATTCTCGGAATTGGATGGGGCAAAAGTCAAAGTCAATATTTTACTAGAAGGAACACGGAGTCCGGAGGGCAGAAGGAGTGGCGCACCAGGGCAGCCACACATGGTGGCGGCACGGCCAGGGGGCGCCACCAGGTGGTGTGGGCCCCCTGGGCCTCCACCGACATTTCCCCTTCGCCTATATATTCACCCAGGGATGAAAACCCTAAGTATCCGATCGTAAATCCACGAAAGAGTCTGTAGCCGCCGCCATCTCCATCCCTAGATCGGGGGGGATCCGAAGCTCTTACCAGCACCCTGCCGGAGGGGAGAGATCATCCTGGAGGCCTTCTTCATCACAATGTCTGCCTCTGGTGTGATGCGTGAGTAGTTTATCCTTGGACTATGGGTCCATGTAGTAGCTAGATGGTTGGTTCTCCTCCTTTGTGCTATCATGTTTAGATCTTGTGAGCTCCGTTCATGATCAACATCATCTATTTGTAATCCTATATGTTGTGTTTGCGGGGATCCGATGGATATTGAGATACCATGTCAGATTGATTATTTATTCTATCATGACTATGTTATTTGTGATCTTGCATGCTCTCCATTGTTAGTAACTATCTTTGCCAAGTAGATGCTTGCAACTCCAAGCGGGAGTATTTATGCTCGATAGTAGGTTCATGCCTCTAGTAATCTAGGGAAGTGATAGAAATCTCTAAGGTTGTAGATGTGTTATTGCTACTAGGGAGAAAATAGCAATCCTTTGTCCATGGGGCAATTGTATTGTTTACTTTACACACTTTTCTTAATGCAATTATCCGTTGCTTGCAACTGAATACTGAAAGGGGTTCGGACGATAACCAGAAGGTGGATTATTAGTCATAGATGCAGTTGGATTACAGTCTATGTATTATGTTGTAATGCCCAATCAAATCTCATAGGAGTCAAGATGTCTAGTATATGCATTGTTATGCTTTCTCAATCTGTCAATTGCCCCGCTATAATTTGTTCACCCAACATGCTATTTATCTTAAGGAGAAACACCTCTAGTGAACTATGGACCCTAGTCCATTCCTTTACCACTAATATACCATTTACTGTTTACTTTCTGCAAGCAATTACTATCTTCCACACTATACGTTTAATCCTTTGTTTTCAGCAAAACCAGTGAGATTGACAACCTCACTGTAAGTTGGGGCAAAGTTCTGTGGTTGTGTTGTGTAGGATTCCAAGTTGTTAGCAACACCTTGGAGTTGTTTCCTTGCTCCTACTGGTTTGATAACCTTGGTTTCATAACTGAGGGAAAACTTGCTACTATGCTAATCATACCTTCCTCTTGGGGTTCCCAACGAGCTCTACATTTTTAGCCATCACCCCATCATAGACATCTCAAACTCATCGGACACTAGTTGAGCAAACTCATCATTAAAAGCTTTGTTAATAGAACCAAATATGATATCATCTACATAGAGTTGGCATACAAACAAGTTCCCTCCAACTTTGTTAGTAGGGATTGATTTGCCCAACTTCGAAGCCACAGTCTGCAAAAAAGTCTCTAAGATGTGCATTCCATGCATGTGGGGCTTGCTAAGGTCATAGAGTGCCTTATCAAGTTTGTCCACATGGTTCAGGAAGTAGGGGTTTCTTGACATACACCAACTCATTTAGAGGTCCATTAAGAAATGCACTTTTAACATTCATTTGTTGTAATTTGAAATTATGATGAGTAGTATATGCAATTAAGATGAAAATAGTTCAAGACGTGCAATGGGAAAATGTTTCACCGTAGTCGATGCAATGGACCAGACATCCGAGAATCCCTGTTATGCATATCGCCACGATCCCATGATCAGTTTGTCGGGGAACATAACCGATAGGTATCATTACAACATCCAAAACATAACGAACAAGACTGACGATAATGTCTTAATGGCTATACCTTACATGAACCTCGTCGGGCTACACCAATCAATAGCAGCAGAACTTCATCAAGCCTAGAGCCCAAGCCATGCCTTAACCCTATAGGAAACTGACAGGGGAAATAGCCTAGCTCGCATAGATGTCAACATATCCTTCATGCTTCTGAAAGTCTGGCCAAGTAAATAGCCAGGGACAATGCTAGTGAGTATGTTTGAATGTACCTACAAACCACCAAGATAACATAAACAAGATAGTGCAGTATGGATATGGAGAGGTAAGGCTCTATATATGGTTCCTTTGAGAAGCCTAGTTTCTCTTGTAGATACGACATCTCTATATCTTTATTGAAAACGATATTTTTGGAAACATGATTTCTTTCAAAACCTGATATCTCTATATCTTTGTTAAAAGAAACCTTTTTGAAACCTTATTTGTCGGTAAACGTTTCTGGAGGGAAAATAACCAGTTCTTGGTCAAAACAACCTTATTAATTCTAGTCATCTCATGACCAAAACACTTCCCTTTTTTCTTTTCCGAATACCACCACTTGGGTACTCCTAGTAATCACCTTTCCAACCGTCCTTGACCATGGACACGGCTATTCAAATAGATTTATACTCTACGGAGTTTGTGCACTTTCCCCACAAGAGTCAATACATCAAACATAACCACGGCCTACTACACTTGGTATATGAGGGTCTGGATAATCAAACATAACCTTTCATTTGTAGACCCTAGAAGAGACACCTTTCCCTTTGGGTTTTTTCTCCTCGGGATGAGTACATCATGGCGTCCGACGTCTTAAACTCCCTCTTGTACTACCATGATATCATAATCTAGGATTATCATATCATTTTATATATCTTTCCTTCCGTACTTCCAATACCATACTGTCTGCGGGAGACCCATTATTGCTTCTGGCCCTTGTCAGAGACATGCATCAACCCCATGTCATATCCCTTCTGTGGGAATACCTAGTTTTGAGGCATTTCTCCCTTATAGCATTTTGTAGGGGCGGCCCATACTAATTAGAACAAACTACGAGTTAAGCCCCGTATCCCAGGGTAATATGGTTGCACGGATAAGTTGTTCCAGTAAATGCGTAGAACATACGTTCTCTTCATGATTGCCACCAAGCCCATTTATCAACTCACCTTTTCGCCTTTTAAAACATCCACTTGGAAATGATTCCCTTCCCAATGTTTTACCAAAACCTTTTTCAAAACTTTATTTGTAGGGTAATCCCAAAATAGTTTTATTTTCAAAGCCACGGGGTTTCAAGCCAGGTAGGATGCTAACCATCATAATCTCAGACTTAAGGGGATAGTAGGTGTCAACCAAGGTGTGTGTCCTGCTGGACACCAGGTCATAACTTAGAGGGGACAAGTTACTATTGTGTTAGTAGTAAAACAAGTCATGCAGGTAGTAATGCAATTTATAAAGGAGATATAAAATAGGTACATAAAAAGGAGTAGGACAAGTTTCGAAATATAGGAAGGGTGGCTTGCCTATGGTCAGCAATATGTCCCTTGACTTCTTCTTAGAAATCCAAAATAATAAATCTTCTCCTTCTCGACTTCAATACATTTACAACTATCATCGTCACGGATCACACATGCAAACAAGCAATGTACCACAATCAACTCAAGTCAAACTGGCACTAGTACAATACAACAATGAATTGAGAAATACATCAGCACATTACAGTAGGTTTTGGTAATTTCAACACATGACAAATGGGATTTATCTCATTTGCCTTTTTAGAGCATCCTTTGTGATTTAAAAACTAAACACTATTTAGATAAGGAGTTTTATGCCATGACCAGGTTATGTATGATGCTAGTACAAATGTGGTATCATTAGATGGGTATTGAAATACCAAAACCACCAGAAGTGGTTCCATCATTTTATCATTTTTATTTATTTAGTTATCATTTTTCTAGTGATATTAACTCCTATTTTGGTAATTAATTCACCAAAAATATCTAGGAGTCAAATAAGTAATTCCTCTTAGGGTTAGGAAGACACTTCAGTACTGGTTTACTGAGAGTTAGAGTTACTTCAAAATAATTAACATAATTCCCTAGGGAAGTTCCCAAAGTCAATTCTGCAAGATGTTTATATTTTTCATCTAATTTATTTTATAGGTCCAAGTGTTATGAAACCAAGGGAACAAGGCATGACTTACTAATACCTTTATGTAGATTTTGGTTTCACTATTTTTAGAGTTGTAGAACTCCAGTTATGATTTATTTGGTGAAACAACTACCAGCGGGAGTATTTAAATCACTAAAAATTATCTGTTGCTTAATAAATCCTGATCTCCTAGGGTTTGGTAGATATTGCAGTTCCACCCACTAAGAGTTCGAATCAACTCAAAAGTTGTGGCGGAGTTACCATGATAAATTGTGGAACACGGATCTAAGGTCGTTTTAGGATTTTTACTATTGTAGATATATAGCTCCACTTGATATGAATCCAAGGCCACATGATAGGCATATAGAATACCTACCAGTAGAAACTTGTTTCACCCCATTTTGAGGTACAGAACCCTAGAAATTGATTTTTGATTGATTTAAAAAATGTTTTGTACTTTAATTACCAGGGCTAATACTATTATTATTTTGGTGGGATTTTTGGTACTGCATGTTTGAGGAAACCTATATGTACATGCAAAAAATAACATCTGGGTATTGATGTGTATTTTCCATATTTATTTGGAATTAATCCTGGCAGTGGTTTAATAGATCTAGAAATTAGAGATTAAAAGAAAAAGAAAGTAGGAGAAGCCGGGTCAGATTTGCATGGATCTGGCCACATAGTGCCCGATCTGGCCCACCAGGGTTCTACGGCGAGCGGGAGATGCGGGTTTGAACCCTCGGGCAAGGCCCAGTAGCCATAGAGAGGGGCAGTGAAGGGGTGACCTCGGCCATTTGATCAAGTTGAGATGGACGACGAGGCATCGTTGTCTCTAATAAGGCGCGCACGGCGACACCCAAACCCTAGTGTGGTGGGAGATGGCACAGGAGCTCACTAGAGGTCTTCTCCTACAACATCAAGAGGAGGAGGAGATGTGGTGGTCAGCGAGGAGTCGAACAAGGTATGGAAGTCAACCCTTGGTTTCGGGAAGGAGCTCGTGTGACAATGACCAACGATCTCGACGGAGACGCAAAGAGAGCGACGGATTACGGTGTTCCCTAGACCAAAAGGGGGCACATGCAACCGAGTCAGGACGAGGAGAACACATGCATGTAGAGAGGGAGAATGGGGAGGTCGAAGTTTGAGGTAAACATGCCTGTAACCTCACATAATTGGGAGGAGTTCCTCGTCCTCCTAGTCCGCAGCAAGGATGCAAGCTTCTGGGTGTTGGGAGGTGAGAGTGGGAGGTATGAGAGTGGAATGAGGGAATAAGGGTAAGTTGGGGTGGCTTGCAGCCTTATCTTCGAGCTAGGGTGTCTTACGGTGGATCTTTTCCACAAGGGGTGCTAGGAAGGGCGGCAGGTGCTGGTTGGGTAAGGAAATGGTGGTGGGGGTGTGGGGTCTTGGTACACGACCAGAGGTGAGGGGGTGGTGGAGATGTTGTGGCATTTCTTATTTTATGAATATAAGCAAGGGTAGAAGAATTTATCCCACTCTCTTTCCAAGGGCTAAAGGACAAGTTGGAGAGGGGGTGCTACACTGTAGCCATAGTGGCTTTCGACTAGAGAGAGGGGTCAGGGATGTGGTAGTTAAAGTGGTGGTTTAGTGGTCACTAATTTATTTCTAGGTGGACATGATGATATATCTTCATTTTATTATTTTTCTTTTGTCAAAATTTGGTGATCTTGAGTATGAGGTGGCCACATGTAAAAGATGGTGGAAGGTAGTGGTGAGGTGGTGGTCTAGGAGTTGGTTTTAAAATTAAAGATCAAGAATAGAAGAGATAAGAAGGCAAATGTGATCTAGGACCACGATATTGTGATGCCTTGCAAACCTTGGTAGATTTAGTTACTAAGAGGCCTATTTAGCTCATGGGGGTAGATGAGGTGGTGCACTAGGTGATAAAAGGTTGGAAATATGCAGAGGATTGATCAAGATCAAGTTTGGGTGAATCAAACTTGGTGGCCAAACTTAGTCGATTTTAAGGATGCCAAAATAGAATATTTTGATGCCAACAAAACCAAGTTGGTTTAAGATCCTGAAGGCTCCATTAGAACCATGGAGTATAAGGGGTGATAGACTAGGTTGAGTAGATCAGATACATGCAAAGAGTTGATCCAGAGGATGTGTGATGGAGTGGGAATAATCTTCCAAAGTTTGAATCTTTTAATAGATGACCAAACAGATTATTTTCTTGACTACAAAACCATCAAGGACAAGTGGGTCCAAGAGGGATTTGGTCAAGGGAAATGTAGTGATTTGCAAGTGCACAAGATGGTGTGCAATATGGTCCAAGTGCATTATCAAAAATGCCCATGGTTGAATATAGGTAGGGTTTTAAAGATGGGATCTTGATAACAGTTTCTAACTTAGAGAAATTTGGAAATTTTAGGGTATTTGACTAGAGAGGAAGATTGAGTTAGATAGATGAGAGGCAAGGTTCCATACTTAGCATCAATTGACTATGATTGTAAAGTAGATTTAGTAGAAGGGATTCAGGCTTTTAGATGGTCTCTCGCTGATCTGTAAACTATTAGAAGGAATTGGCTCAACACTAAACCTGATAAGGAAACAGATTGTCAAGTTAATGACTAGACGTCAAGACCTTCATGGAAAACTAGGTAGATCAGTTCCTTGATCAAGAATAACTAGGTGTGATTGATGAGCACATCATAAGCAAGAGGATAGAGTAATCTCACTGCCTGGGGATCAGGAGTATGGGTCTGGATTAGAACTCCAAAAAGGGAATCTAACAACAAGGAGGCAGATAGTCTTCCTAATAGGGTTTTGAGGATTAGACACCAAGATTCCTGAGGGATGTAGCATTAAGATAAATTATCTTTATATTGCTTGGCAATGGTTTTGGATAAAGGTGATTTTTTGAGGGAGAGATGCTAGGATCCATCCAAGCTTAAAGAGTTGATAGGAGAATGATTTTGATTCCTCAACTTGATTTTCAAAAGGTGTGTTGTTAGTTTGGTTTTGTTGCTAGGGGTTGAGCTCCTGGAGTAGCTCAGACAAACATCTAGCAAACAAGTTAGGGCAATACATGCTTGAAGACAGAAGATCAAGGCAATTCATCTTGACAGCACATCAAGACAATTCATGGAAACATCTCAATGAAGAGATACAAACAATCGGGAACGACTAGCGGGAGCGTGCTCTTCAGGAAGCGCGTGTTTTGGCCGCAGCACGCACGTTTCCGACCGCACGGCAGCCCGACACGTGGCGTGTGGAAGTTCACCTGTGCGTATTTCCGGCTGCTCGACAGCGTGTGTATTTCCGGCCGCACGGCAGCGCGTGTATTTCCGGCCACATGGAAGCCTGACACGTGGCTAGCTGCTCATGCGATCTGCACGAAAAGGCAGTTCCACGATTACAATAAGGCAAAGCGAAAGCGGTGCAACTTCGTTCTTGTCGACCGAAAGCAGTGCAATGCAGTACACCGTGCACTCCAAGAAGATCGCGCAGTGCACTATGACCTTAGGCAGTGCAACGCAGTACAACAAGGCACTGCATGGACGGTGCATCGCTCGACATGCATGCACTACGCATCAAGGTAGTGCAAGAAAGTACAATGAGGCAAGATACCGCCAGACACCGTAGTGCACTACGAACTAAGGCAGTGTAACACAGAACAACAAGGTAGTGCATGGACGGTGCCTCGCACGACGGTGTGTAGTACACCGCTCGACAACGCAGCGATGCACTGCGAACTAAGGCATGCAAACACGTAACAACAACAAGGCAGTGCATGGGCGGTGCACGGATACAGGCGATGCGTAGTACGCCGCTGCACAGACACGCGAAGGTAATCTGCGAACTAAGCGGTGCAACACGAACAACAAGGCAAGCATGGATGGTGCACTTCGCTGGATGTCATAGTACCGCCATGACACCGCAGTGCACTGCGAACTAAGGCGATGCAACACAGAACAACAAGATGCAGATGGACGGTGCCTTTGCACGGGCGATGCATAGTACACTGCCTGGACACCGTGTCGTGCATTGCAACCTAAGGCACCATGTACTATACCAAAAGGCAGTGCAACCTACGCATCAAAGGCAGTACAAGAAAAAAGTTCGTCGAAACATATCAACAATAGATCTAATTTTGAAGATCTAGATGTGACTAGCAACGCTATGAAAACGGATATCGATTTGGACTCTCCGTTTGAAAGATATCGCAGTTTTATGTTCAAATCTACAAAAAGAAAAGGAAAAAGGACTCGCGACCCTCTCCGCATCCACCACGTGTCGCACGCGTGCGCAGCGGCAGCAGCGACGCGGCCGCAACCTCCCAGGAGCGTGCCCTTTTTCTAGCCTTTTCGCAAACAATCACAAGCATTTCTCAAAGTCCTTGGTGAGAAGTGTTGGAATAAGTAGATAAAGGTTTTGGAAATACTTCAGGAAAGAGAGTATTATGAAAAACCCTATCTTTAAGTCATAGGGATATTGTCGTGTTATTGCCGACGAGTACGCCATGGAGCATAGTGCATGTTTAGAGACGTGGGATAAGGCGGAGAGTTGGCGGGTTACGAGGTAACACAGCTTACCCAGGTTCAAGTCCCACAACGATGGCGGAACTCTACTCCTCCTATAAATCACTATAATGGCAATACGCCTAGTTACAGAGATCGGTTCATTGTGCGTGGTGTTGTACGTTGTACGTTGAGTGTTCTATGTTGCTCTAAAGGCTCCCATAGGTTAGGTTTATAAAGGCACCAAAACCTAGGGTTATAGGGAAAGGACCTTGCCGGACAAGGTAAAGAGTCCTACACTAATACAAATTAGTCTTCGTGTCTTGCACTCCAAGGCTCCGAGTATGTCGGTGACTCCTGCGTAGCCTTCCTTTATCCGGCATGGGCCTCCCTTCTGGATCTGTCTAACTGGGCCACCCAGCAGGCCATAGGCCTTGCTACCAACTGTTGGCCACCCGGGTTAGCCGGATTAGAGACATGCTATGGTGATACCCATTTAGCATATCCCCAACAGTAGCCCCCAGAGAACTTCGAGATCTTGCGATGTCTTGCCTTACAGTCTTGAATGCTCCGTCTATGTAATGCTAGCAATATGTCAAGTAATATCTCAAAGGTCTCCCAAAGAACCCTACAATCCTCTCCAGCTTCACAATGTAGCCAGAGATTCCTTGAGTCTTCATTTCAGAGCCGGATACCTTCCGTGTTCGATGAAATCTTCAGACGTGACCTCTCCACTGCAACTGTCAGGAGGATGATGTAGGGTACATCCTACGCTACCTCGAAACTCACAGAAGACAAAGAATTAATCATTAGCGATTTTTATGTGCATGAAATCTGAAACGGTAAAGCGGCAAAGACAGAGGACGTGGCGAAATTACCGCGCACTCTCATCTCCACGTCGACAACCCTCCGTCTGTTGGATCCTTCTACATGAATCTTGACACCAGGTCTATATATTTTAACTATGGCCAGATTATTTTATTTTACCCACATTCTCCCATGTTTCTACGTCTTCCTCCAACCACACGACCATTCGAGCTCCTCAACAGAAAACCCTAGCCATAGCTTCCCCTTTCTCTATCCTCTTCCATCTAAACAATGGCCTCCAGTAGCTCTGCTCCTTCAACGGCGGTGACTCACATGGCTACAATGGCGCCATCCCAAGGAGTGACAGTCCCACTGAAGGGGGTCGTTGTCCATGTCTTCGCCGTGGTGGAAACCATCAGCGACGACCAAGGACGGGCGGCGCCAGAAGGTGCTGAAGAAGATAGTGATTCCTACAAAGGAGTGTGGAGAGGCTCTGACCTCTCCGCCGAAGATCTGCAAGAACTCATCGCCGAGGGGTACCTCCCCGTGATGGAGGGTTTGGTGTGGCGGCCGGCGCCGGCCGCCGAGGTGACCCATTCTCCCCAAGCCGGAGAGAAAGTGTACCTCAAAGCTCAGCTGGTACGTGGCGTAAGCCTGCCAGTCTCCGAATTCTTCTTGGATGTCCTTCGTTACTTCCGG
This sequence comes from Avena insularis, assembly GCA_023614405.1. Lineage (NCBI taxonomy): Eukaryota > Viridiplantae > Streptophyta > Magnoliopsida > Poales > Poaceae > Avena > Avena insularis. The sequence continues at coordinate 457,272,111 of CM042696.1, read as the reverse complement.
GTACTTCCCCACAATCTCTCTCCCAACAGCATCCTCGTACTTACCAACTTCATTGCATTGTGCGAAGGATACCAAGGAATCAAACCTAGGTTAGATCTGTTTGTTTACTTTTTCACCGTCAAGCGAGAGTACCTAGAGTCCAAGGATGAGCTGCGGACATGCAGAACTATTAGCTTTAAGATCTGTCCTAGTTGGTGCTTCCCCGACATCGTGGGTCATGAATCCTGCAAGAACTGGCAGCACACATATTTCTATGGCTTAGACATTCCTCTGCCCAACATTCTTGAGACGTATCCCGACTTCGTCGATGGAGCTACCACCAAAGCACCCACTTGGAGGTCCCCAGCCTCCCTTCCGCTCGACGAAGAACCAATCGCGTCATAAGGAGGATCGAATGGCTCGTAGATGGAGGTCTGACGGGCTTGGACCTAGCCATGTGCTGATTCACTAGGCGGATCCAGCCTCTGCAGCACCGCATCGAGCTGATGCATATGTACTCCGAGGATAGAAAGGATCCCATGCGAATTTTGCGGGATAACTTCTCCAATGACACCATCAAGCTCCGACTTAAGTACATGGTCAAGATGAAGGACAGGAAGCGTGGGTTCCAGATCACCTATGACATGTTCAAATGCGGAAATTTCCCAGAGGTTGCTTCTGTCTCCTTTGTTGCTTGTTATATATACTCTAAAGTTTTTCTGTCCTAAAGTCATCAATCTAACATTCCTTTTACTTACAGCTGGCAACCTTGGCGGCGGATCAGATGGCCTCTCAGGTATATGATGCCAAGCTGAAGGATATCCAGGTGGTGTCTGACGATGATGCCTCCAAGGATCCTCCGGCTCTGGCAGTGCAAAAGCGGAAGACCTCCACCAATGATGATGCTGCCGAGGGCAAGAAGAAGAAGAAGAAATCAGAGAGTGGAGTCTCCAAGAAATCCACTGCTGCTTTAGAGGCAGAGAAGAAGTCCTCCATCATCCCCTTAGCCAGGTCGTCTGCTGTAGTGTAAGTTCATTCATTCTACGACTTTAATTTTCATTGCACTTATTCAATTCCTATATTATACTGAGTATGTTTCAGGAAGAAATCTGCCATTGATTTGAAGCAATCCTCCAAAGATGTTGGAGGTGCAAAAAATATCCGCAACATGCTGACCAAGGACATGGCCGCGAAGTCCACTCCTGCTACCGCTCCCCCTACTCCTGCTGCAAAGACTGTACCAGGCCCCACTGGGCCTTTGTCTCCCGTCGTTCATGAGTCTCCGCCATGGAGATAGATATCAACCCATCAACTGATATCTCAGGTTCGGCCGGGATAGACGTTGCTCCTAGTGGTCAAGCAGCACAGGAGAGCACCTCCTCCAAAATGGATGAAGCTCCGGCTAAGGATGCCATCGAGAAAGGGAAACAAGTAGTGGAGGGAGCAGAGGCGGAGTTGGAGGCGGCTGTAGCAACAGACAAGGCGGGAGCCACTAAGCAATCAACTGCCATTATTACGCAGCATACGACTAGGGCGTCATCCATGCCTCTGGCTTCAACAACTCATCTTGATGCAACTCCTCCGACATTGTGCATGGATGACCTTATCAAGCAGGTGGATGCCGTGTATAACAATGTCGGCATCTTCCACACTGCATATGCCAATTTGTCCAACAATCTTAAAGTTATTGCCATTGTAAGTCTTTAAACTTTACCTTTTATCGCATAACATATCCCTTTGTAGCCCCCGAGCTCTTAGGCGGATTAACAATAGTTATTATCCTGAGTGCTCCAAAGAAGTAAGAGTAAAATTTGATAGTGTAGCCCCCGAGCATCTAGGTGAAACTAAAATAGTTCCGACTAGAAGCTTCTAAGAGAAACTAAACACTTTTGCTTACATAGAATGAGAATGCCCGGAGGGATAAGGCCAATGAGAAATATGCCAAGTTGCAGGCGAACCTCGATGCTGAAAAGGGTAAAACAACTTTCCTAAAGGAACAGATCACGAATAGCAAGAGTCTGTTTCTCTCTGACTATTTACTGGCTATTGCTCGTAGTCAATTTCTTCCGTGTTCTCATACTGTTCTTATTTTGCTGTCTTATAGAAAATATTGCCAAGGCCAAGGGAATTATCGAGCAATCGAAGCATACTCAAGAGCTTGGAAGTGAAAACAAGATCTTGAAAAAAGACCTGGCCGAGGCAGTCAAAGGACATGGAGAGGCGATGAAGGTCCTGCAAGAGTCTGCGGACGCTGAGATGCAGCATCTGAAGGAAGAAATTGAATGCCTCAAGGAGCAAAACCAAGCTGCCAAAGAGCAAAACTCTCGGAGCCTTGAGGCGTACAAGAAACTTCAAGAGGAGCATGGCATCTTGGCGGAGACATGCAAGCAAGCCCAATCCATCATCTCCGCTATATTTCCTTTGTCTTGACCAATTCTATACCTTGGATAAATTTTTGGCGTATTTATACTCATGGTCCTTGTATCTCATGCAAACCACAACTCCCATTGTGTCGTGGTGGTGTCACGACATATGCCATGGGTAGGCTAAAGTTGGGGCCTATGTACGACGGAGGAAGGGATGATGAAGTGAAGACCTCATACGGAAGAACTCAGAGAGACATGATAACCCAGGTTCGAGGGTCTCCTATTAAGATAACACCTCTACTCCTACATCTTATCTCATATATCTTGCCATGCTTGTGGCTACAATGGTGCTCCTTGAGCTGTAGTCTTATGCCTCTCATGGAGAGAGCAGAGGAAGAAGAAACCATGCTCCTAGTGAGTAGAGGGAGAGGAGCCCTTCGGGAGCCTCCCGTGTATCATTACCCCTGGTTCTCCTTATAAAGGGGATCCCAAGGAACATAGTACGTCATCAGAAGTACTCCTATGAGCTGTCTAGTGGGTCCTTGCCTAGTCATCTTGTCCTCTAATGAGTCACCGGTCTTATCCCTTCGGCATATTCCTTAGAATCTTAGGAGATGCTCGGCATATTCCCTAGCATCTCCAAAGATGCCTAGCATATTCCTTAGCATCTTGGACCAACGGGGCCAGACTGAGCCAAGGGCGTCCTAAGACTGGCACCTGACGTAGGCTTGACTTGACTTGGAAGCGTGTCGATGTAGAGGTTGATGGTGGGTCCAAATATGAGCAGAATGACATCCAGGACGAAGTAATTCGGCTCGGGGAAATGAAATTCGGCCATGGGTGAAAATAATTCGACCTGGGGGTAAAATGGGGCCCACCTCAGCGGTGAACAGTGCCTTGGCCGAGTTATTTCATACCTAGTTGGATCACCTTGAGATTCGGCCCAAGCAGTAAGGAGGAGCCCCAGCCAAACTACCTCCAATTCAGCCTGGGGTCAGTCTGGCCTAGGCGGGTAACACGGTGGCCCTGCCGAGTTCACCTTCAGCCGGCGGGGAGGCAGCACCCCGGGATGGGCTAGATCCTCTGTCACCAGGCCCACCCGGGAGAAGCATCGGTGGAGTGGAGCCCCGTGGTGTGCCGAACTGGGCGTCACCCCGCCTAGCTGGGCGAAGAGGAGCTATTGGCGAGGCAAGGTCCCGCGGTGGGCCAAATCAAGGCATCATCCGGCCCACCCGGGGAAGCAACGGTGGCAGCGAGGCAAGGTCCCGCGGTGGTGGCATCAAGCGGGAGTGAGGAGTTCGGCGGGAGGAGGCCCGCTGTGGGCCGACTTTGGCTGATGTCGGCCCACCCGGTGGACGAGGCTAGCATGGGAGTGGAGCCGGTGCCGGGTCAAGTGCTGATTCAGGCCTAGGAGGCCAGATCCGGCTCGGGAAGCTAGGGATGGGCCGATTTAGCCATATGTCAGCCCAGCCACATTCTTTTTCTCTTTTTCTCTTTTTCTTTATTTTTATCTCCTTTATAGCTTATTTTATCCATTTAATGCCTTTCTCCTGCATATATATCTTTGGTCGAATCCCTTATTGCTCTATTGAGTCACTTAACACATCAAATCTAGGGTACCCGGGGTTACATCCCCAACCTTAGCCCCCGAGGCTATGGGGGATTGGTAGAATCACGCATAGGCTTCATAAGAAGTATCTCCAGAGTTGTTTTTGACCTATAATCCTTTTTCTCCATTTTAATATATCCTTGGCAAGAATTGACTCAAATTGACATATAACCTTCATGGGAATTCGTCATATGACCCTCTTTGGGTAAGTTTTTTACTTCTGACATGCTTTCGCTCTGGTCTTAACCCTTTTGGGTAGGTTTTTGACTTTTGGCCTTATTTGGCTCTAGTCTTAACCCATTTGGGTAAGTCTTTTGGCTTCTGGCCTGATGTGGCTCTGGCCTTAACCCATTTGGGTAAGTATTTTGGCTTCTGGCCTAATTTGGCACTGCCTTACCCCATTTGGGTAAGTCTTTGGGCTTCTGGCCTGATTCGGCTCTGGCCTTAAACCATTTGGGTAAGTCATTTGGCTTCTTGCCTGATTTGACTCTGGCCTTAACCCATTTGGGATAGTCATTTGGCTTTTGGCCTGATTTGGCTCTGGCCTTAACCCATTTGGGAAAGTCATTTGGCTTCTAGCCTGATTTGGCTCTCGCCTTAACCCATTTGGGTAAGTCATTTGGCTTCTGGCCTGATTTGGCTCTGGCGTAACCCATTTGGGTTAGTCATTTGGCTTCTAGCCTGGTTTGGCTCTGCCCTTAACCCATTTGGGTTAGTCATTTGGCTTCTGGCCTGATTTGGCTCTGGCCTTAACCCATTTGGGTTAGTCATTTGGCTTCTGGCCTGATTTGGCTCTAGACTTAACCCATTTGGGTAAGTTTTTTGGCTTCTGGCCTGATTTGGCTCTAGTCTTAACCCATTTGGTTAAGTCTTTTGGCTTTTGGCCCGATTTGGCTCTGGCCTTATGAATTGTAATCCGAGTTACCTCATCCAAAATATAATTGCTGAGTTATATGACTGAAAATTGACATGAGTCTCTGTTTTGAGTTACTTGACTCACAATCCGAGTTACTTGACTTAAACCGAGTTACCTGACTCAAATCTGAGGTACCTAACTCAAATTTGAGTTACCTGACTCAAATCCAAGTTACTTGACTCAAATCTGAATTACTTGACTCAAATCTGAGTTACTTGACTCAAATCCGAGTTACCGGACTCAAATCCGAGTTACCTAACTCAAATCCGAGTTACCTGACTCAGATCTGAGTTACTTGACTCAAATCCGAGTTACTTGACTCAAATCCGAGTTACCGGACTCAAATCCGAGTTACCTGACTCAGATCTGAGTTACCTGACTCAGATCTGAGTTACCTGACTCAGATCTGAGTTACTTGACTCAAATCTGAGTCACAGTTGCTGAGATATGATATGGCCTTACGATATGCTGGAAAACTGCCATAGAATTGGATCCGAGATACTGATCCGAGATATGATTTTGAGTTACGACATGACTTTATGATATGATGGCATACTTCCATAGATATGGATCCGAGATACTGATTCGAGATTGAATATGATGAGTTATTTATATGCTGGCTCATTGCCATCCAAGATATGGAACAAACTATTTTGAGGTATAAGATAACCTGGTAAGCTGAGTTAAAATCCGAGTTACCAAGTAACTTGGCAAGCTGAAATAAAATCCGAGTTACCCTGTAACTAGGAAATTAAAACAAATCCGAATTACCCTGTAATTAGGCAAACTGAAGTAAAATCCGAGTTACCATGTAACTAGGAATCTGAAGCAAATCCGAATTACCGTGTAACTAGGCAAACCGAAGTTAAATCCGAGTTACCATGTAACTAGGAATCTGAAGCAAATCCGAATTACCCCTATAATTAGGCACATTGAAGTAAAATTCAAGTTACCAGGTAACCTGGCAAGGCGAAGCAAATACCAATCTGAATTAAGGATGACCTGGCAAGCTGAAAACACCAATCCGAGTTAAATCTGAGTTACCAGGTAACCTGGCTGACTGAGTCAAATCCGAGTTACGAGGTAACTAGGCAAGATAAAGTACAATCCTAGTTACAAGGTAACTAGGTGAGTTGAGTTATAATCCGAGTTATAATGAGCCTCAGTGACTTGGTGAGTTATGTTATCATCCAAGGTAGCCTAAAGAGACAAAACAATTGATACATACGATATCATGGCATATCTTAAGTCTTCTCTGAGTTATTGTTCTATGCATGGAGGCACCGAGTCCCCGAGATACTTTTTCTACCTTTGCTGACTCAAATGACATGTTTGCTAGTCCTCGGGTTGAGTTAGCTCATCCCTGGGGTGAACAGCTAGGTGATGTGGGTGATAGTCCCCGAGTGACATTCAGGGGTATCTCATGTGCATGTTGGTTGAGTTACTCGTTACTCACTGCATCTTCGGTGAGGAGGTTGAGTTATCTAGTTGAGTCACTCCCATAGATTCAGCTAACACTTACAGTACTGTTGGTGAAGAGGTTGAGGAAAAGGTTGAATCACCTCAACAAGGGAGGCCTGTATGCCAACTCCCCTTCTCTCTGTACGTTGGGGAAGAGGTTGAGAAAGAGGTTGAATCATCTCAACAAGGGAGGCTTGTATGCTAACTCCCCTGCTCTATATATGTTGGGGAAGAGGATGCAAAGACTTTTGATCGATGGTGAAGCAGAGCTTGATGAAGACGTTCCCGTCCGGATGGTAACCCAACCAGCGCCTCTGATCAGCCCCACGGTGGGCACCAAATGTCGTGGTGGTGTCACGGCATATGCCATGGGTAGGCTAAAGTTGGGGCCGATGGACGATGGAGGAATCCGGGGAGGGATGATGAAGTGAAGACCTCATACGGAAGAACTCAGAGAGACATGATATACCCAGGTTCGAGTCTCTCCTAGTGATATAACACCTCTACTCTTGCATATAATATCATGTATCTTGCCATGCTTGTGGCTACAATGGAGCTCCTTGAGTTGTACTCTTATGCCTCTCATGGAGAGAGCAAAGGAAGAAGAAACCATGCTCCTACTGAGCAGAGGGAGAGGAGCCCTTCGGGGGACTCCCGTGTATCATTACCCCTAGTGCTCCTTATAAATGGGAGCCCAGGGAACATAGTATGTCATCAGAAGTACTCCTATGAGCTGTCTAGTGGGTCCTTGCCTAGTCATCTTGTCCTCTAGTGAGTCACCAGTCTTATCCCTTCGGCATATTCCTTAGCATCTTAGGAGATGCTCGGCATATTCCCTAGCATCTCCCAAGATGCCCAGCACATTCCTTAGCATCTTGGACCAACGGGCAAGTCTGAGCCAGGGGCGTCCCAAGACTGGCACCTGACGTAGGCTTGACTTGACTTGGAAGCGTGTCGATGTAGAGGTTGATGGTGGGTCCAAATATGAGTAGAATGACATCCGGGACAAAGTAATTCGGCCCAAGGAAATGAAATTTGGTGATGGGTGAAAATAATTTGGCCTGGGGGTAAAATGGGGCCCACTTGGGTGGTGAACAGTGCCCTGCCCGAGTTATTTTAGACCTAGCCGGATCACCTTGAGATTCGGCCCAAGCAGTAAGGAGGAGCCCTAGCCGAACTACCTTCAATTCGGCCTGGGGTCATTCTAGCCCAAGCGGGTAACGCGGCAGCCTAGCCGAATTCACCTTCAGCCGGTGGGGGAGGCAGCAACCTTGGATGGGCTGGATCCTCTATCAGCAAGCCCACCCGGGAGAATCATCGGTGGAGTGGAGCCCCATGGTGGGCCGAACTGGGCATCGCCGGGCCCACCCAGGCAAAGAGGAGCTGTCGGAGAGGCAAGGTCCCACGGTGGGCCGAATCAAGGCATCATCCGGCCCACCCGAGGAAGCAACAGTGGCAGAGAGGCGAGGTCCCGCGGTGGTGGCGTCGAGCGGGAGTGACGAGTTCGGTGGGAGGAGGCCCGCGGTGGGCCGACTTTGGATGATGTCGGCCCACCCAGGGGACGAGGCCAGCGTGGGAGTGGATCCGGTGCCGGGTCCAGTGCTGATTCGGGCCTAGCAGGCCAGATCCAGCTTGAGAAGCTAGGGGATGGGTAGATTTAGCCATATGTCGGCCCATCCACATTCTTTTTCTCTTTTTCTTTATTTCTATCTCCTTTATAGCTTATTGTATCCATTTAATGCCTTTCTCCTCCATATATATCTTTGGTCAAATCCCTCATTGCTCTATTTGAGTCACTTAACACATCAACTCTGGGGTACCTGGGTTACATCCCCAACACATTGGCTTGACCAACTTGGGTGAAGGTGCTCCGGATCCTAAGGAATGCATGATTCTTGCCGGCAACTTTGTCAGCACCGCCATCTCTCAGGCCAAGGAGTTGCCCAGCCTTTAGGGATAAACATCAAGGCAGCAGACTCAGCGGCCAAGTACTCGGAAATCATGCGCCGAGCCCCCGAGAAAGTCAAGGACTGGAAAGCCTCTTGCGTCCGGGCTAGTGCGAGGATGACCATGTCCTTGGTCAAAGCACACTATGACAACGCTGACATCGACCTGGTGACCTCTGGCATGCCCAAGCTAGACGAGGAAGGTAAAGAGATCGATAGCAATGCTATTTGGAACTCCCTCGCCAGCTACGACACTAGAGTTGCCAAGATGGTCAAGGCAGACGTCTTCGTGCCTGCCGAGGTACTAGATGATGACGTGGCTTCTTCTAAGTCTACCCCATCTCCTTCTGAGTTTGATGAGCTTTCCCGGCCTAACTCTCCTATTGCTGATGACACCACCACGAAGTCCCCTGCAGCAGAGCCATCAAAACAATGTTTGTATTAAATGTGTCTTTGCAATGTGTATGCAAATAAACTAATGAATTTGTAAGCCAGAAAAAACATGTACTCAAGTTTCCTTCTACTTATCTATTTCTAGCATGTATATATTTTTAAGGAAGTACTGGCTTATCCATTATTCTGGTTTATATGCTTGACCTTTCGTGAGACGGAAGACTCGCAGCACAGAACTATGCTCTCAGGTGATGATGCTTAATAGCACCATCAAGAACCTAAGAGCAAAATCGCTGGCTTTGAGTGCCGAGAAGTCACTACTCCGGAATCCACATAACAACTCCAGAAAACGTGTAGACCAGAAAACTTAAGCTAACACCCGTAGGCGGAATTTTCACAAGTGCAAATGCAAACTTGCAAATAAAGGGTTTATATGATCCAAAAATGAACAACTAAAGGAGGTAAAAGACTCAGAGAATATGAGTGAACCAAATGCTTTATTTTATTGATCATATAAGAGACTTATTACATAATATAAAATATGCTAAGTGTAAAAGGGACGTAGATGTGCTATGTTCCATGGCCGATCTGTCTCCGGGTAATCATCATCGGAGTCACGTTGCTTGCGCTTGCGATTTTTTGGCCTATCTTTCAACTCGCAAATATCGATGAGGTAATAGGAACCATTTAGCAATGCTTTGCTTATGAAGAACGGTCCTTCCCAGGGTGGGGATAGTTTGTGTGATTTCTCCTACTTGAGTCTAAGCACTAGATCCCCCTCTTTAAACAAGTGATGCCTAACGCGGCGACTATGGTAGCCACATAGCTTCTACTGGTAGATGGCGGGTCTCTAGCATACCAGCATGTGCTCTTCCTCGAGTAGGTCCATAGATAGGCGCCTGGATTCTTCAGCGTCATCTTCCTCGTAGGTCGCAACTCTAGGTGCATCGTGGATGATGTTAGATGGTAGGACGGCTTCTGCTCCATAAACCATGAAGAAGGGGGCCAAGCCGATGGATCTGTTGGGTGTTGTTCTTAAACTCCACAATACAGATCGTAGATCCTTCGCCCAGGCTCCAACTGCTCTGTGTAGAGGTTCCTCTAAGCATGGCTTGATTCCGTGCAGAATTAGTCAATTGGCCCTTTCAACTTTTCCATTTGACTATGGATGTGCCACAGATGCTAGGTCAAGGCGGATACCTTTTTCATGATAGTACTCCTCAACTTCTCTAAGAGACAAATTTCTACCATTGTCGGTGATGATGATGTGTGGGAGACTAAATCTCACCACAAATTATAGGGTTGTTGCCCCATCGAGCTTTCTAATGGGTTTAGCTTCAATCCATTTTGTGAACTTATCCACTGCTACGAGCAGGTGTGTCAATCCACAAGGTGTTGTTTGTAAAGGTCCCACCATGTCCAGCCCCCAGACTACAAACGGCCAAGTTATTGGTATGGTTCACAATTCTTCAGCTGGAACATTTGGTTGTCCTGCATAAAACTGGCACCCAAGACATGTTTGTACCAACTTGTTAGCGTCCGTCTTGGTAGTTAACCAGTAGAATCCTTGTCAGAAGGCCTTGGCCACCAACAATCGGGGAGCGGTATGATGCCCGCAATCTCCGAGATGTATTTCTCTAAGGATATCAATACCTTGCTGCTAGGAGACACATCAAAGGAAAACTCCTGTGGTACTTATTTTGTATAGCTGGCCATCAACCTTTTGCTCTGCGTACTATTTGTCGGCTTTTGACTTCAGTGGTAGGCAAACTTCCATCTTGTAGATAGTCCATGAACACTTTCGTCCAAGCCAGAGAGGTTATACTGTATTAACAAATGATTCCACTATATCCGGGTTGTCGAGGTCCACTCCTTTCACGGATGGGGTCCATAAATGCTCCAGGAAAATGCCTGGCGGAATTGGTCAGCGAGCTGATCTAAGCTTTGATAGCAGATCTGCCGCCTCGTTTTCCTTACTTTTGACGTACTTGACTTCTTAGCCTTCTAAGCACTTGGCAATATCGTCTACTTCATCTCGATATACCGCCATCATAGGGTTTCGCACGTTCCAGGTGCTAGCCACTTGCTGGGCAACCAAGTTGGAATCTCCACAGCAAACTATGCGCTTGATGCCAATATCCTTGGCTACTCGAAGTCTGTGAATGAGGGCCTCGTACTCCTCCATGTTATTGGTAGCGTTGAAGTGGATCTACAGGACGTATTGCAATTTCTCCCATGTTGGTGATTGTAGTAATACACCAGCCCCCGAGCCGTTGAGTAGCTTCGATCTGTCAAAGTGCATGACCCAATATTATGGCTCTGGTATAGGAGTGTCTTCTGGTAGCTCTGTCCAATCTGCAATAAAATCTGCCAAAGCTTGTGATTTGATAGTGTCGCGTCTCTTGTAGGTGATTTCAAAGGCGGCAAGTTCAAAGCCCCACTTTGCCACTCTTCCTGTAGCCTCTCTATTGTTGATGATGTCGGACAGTGGAGCTTTGCTCACCACTGTGATAGGATGCTCCTAGAAGTAATGCCTTAGCTTCCCTGAAGCAAGGAAAACTCCATAAGCTATCTTTTGGTAGTGCGGGTAACGCTGCTTGGATTTCGTCAAGACCTTGCTTACGTAGTAAACTGGTCGCTGAACTCCGTATTCATGTGTTGGCTCCTTGCGGGTTCCACCATGATGATGATGTTAATTACTTGGTTAGTTGCCGCCATGTAAATTAACATAGGCTCCCTTGATACCGGTGTTGCAAGTATTGGTGCGGAGGAGAGTATTCTCTTCAACTCCTAGAGTGTTGTGTTAGCTTCGTCCGTCCATACGAATTTGTCTGCCTTCTTGGGCAGCTTGTAGAGCGGCATAGCCTTCTCTCCAAGTCGGTTGATGAACCGGCTTACTGCTGCTACGCAACCTGTGAGCCTCTGTATGTCCTTCAAGCACGTTGGGCATTTGATGTCAAGGATGGCTTTGATTTTCTCCGGGTTGACCTCGATTCCTTGATGTGAAGCGATGAAGCCCAACAGTTTGTCGGATGGTACCCCAAAGACGGACTTCTTGGGGTTAAGCATCATGTTGTACATAGAGATTATCGAAGGTTTCCTGCAAGTCAGCGATAAGGTCATTTGATTTCTTTGACATTACCGCGATGTTGTCCACGTAAGCATGTATGTTGCAACCTATTTTGTCATGTAGGTAGCGTTGCATTGCCCGCTGGTAAGTAGAACCAGCGTTTTTCAGCCCAAAGGGCACCGTGACATAGCAGTATGTGCCATAGGTGTGGTGAACAAAGTGGCCAATTGGTCCGACTTTCGCATCCAGATTTGGTGGTAACCTGAGTAGGCATCGAGAAAACACAGAAGTTCCGAGCCAGTCATCGAATCAATGACTTGTTCAATGTGAGGCAAAGCAAACGGATCCTTCGAACATGCTTTGTTCAAGCCGGTGTAATCAATGCACATTCTTAATTCATTGGTTCCCTTTTTGGGGACAAGTACAGGATTTGCCACCCATCAGGTGTGAATAACTTCTTGGATAAAGCCATCCTTAAGTAACCTAGCTATCTCTTTGCCTATAGCCCTTCGTCTTTCATCACCAAAGCATCATAGAGGTTGTTTCACCGGTTTGGCATTAGGATCAATATTCAAGCTATGCTCGGCAAGTTCCCTAGTTACACCTTTCATATCGGCAGGTTGCTAGGCAAATATGTCCTTATTCTTACGGAGGAACTCGACGAGCACACTTTCCTATTTGGGATCCAAGTCTGTGCCAATGGCGGTGGTCTTGGAGAAATCTCCTTCAACAAGCTCCACATGCCTTGTCTTGATGGCGGCCTTGAATGCGGGTTCGGCAGCAGTGATTTGCTTCTTTGAAACCGGCATCTCCAAGGCATCGACCTGGCTCTGGATCTCCTTGAACTCCTCACCATAGAGGACCACTTCGGCGAAGGTGGCTTCGCTGAGCTCGCACTCCCGTGCCTTGGTGAAGCTTCCATCAACGGTGATGATGTCGTTTGGTCCGAGTATCTTGAGCTTGTTGTAGACAAAGCATGGCCGTGTGGGGAAGGAGTGGAAGATGTCGCGCCCAAAGATGACGTGGTACATGCTCTTGAAAGGCACCACTTCAAAGGTCATGCGTTCTTGGCGGTAATTGTTGACATCGCCAAGAGCGACCAGACGGGTGATGCAGCCTAGGGAATTTGCTTGTCGGCCAGGGACAATGCCATGGAACATGGTGTCGCTCTTCCTTAGTTGGGTCTTGATGACCCACAAGTATAGGGGGTGTATCACAATATTTTCGAGGGAACTGAAACCCAATTTATTGATTCGACACAAGGGGAGCCAAAGAATATTTATAAGCCTTAACAACTAAGTCGTCAATTCAGCTGCACCTGGAAAACAATCTTGCTCACAGCAGTTTATCAGTAGCAACAGTTTTGTAGTAGGAATAGCAAAGTAACAGCAGTAGTAACAAAAGCAGTAACAGTGGGATTCGAGTGCGGTAGGCATAAGGATGGATGGACGGGCGTTATATGGATGAGACAATTCACATAGCAATCAGAACATAGGGCAATTGTAGATAAATAAGATAAAGCATCCAAGTACTAGACAATCCTAGGCATGTGTTCCATATATAGTCATACGTGCTCGCAATGAGAACTTGCACAACATCTTTTGTCCTGCCAGCCCGTTTGCAGCGGGGCCTCTAGGGAACTACTGGCAATTAAGGTGCTCCTTTTAATAGAGCACCGGAGCAAAGCATTAACACTTCGCGAACACATGTGATCCTCACATCAAAGCCATTTCCTTCCGGTTATCCCGATTTCTGTCACTTCGGGGCCATAAGTTCCGGACAACAACGTGTGTATACAAATTGCAGATAAGACCAATAACAATACTATCATAATGAATCAATAACATGTTCAGATCTAAATCATGGCACTCGGGCCCTAGTTACAAGCATTAAGCACAACAAGTCGCAACAGTCATAAAGCACGAATAAAAGATACTAGGCACCATGCCCTAACAATCTGATGCCATTACATGAACGATCTCATCCAATCCCTACCATCCCCATAGCCTACAGCGGGGGATTACTCACTCATAGATGGGGGAAACATGGATGGTCGATGGAGAAGCGATGGTGATGATGATGGTGATGATCTCCTCCAATTCCTCGTCCTGGCAGGGTGCCAGAACGGAGTTTCTGGTGCTGTTTCGTGGAATCTGGTGGTGGCGGCGGAGCGAAACTCCTTCTAGAAAAACGTCGAACCCCCCGGAGTTTTTAGGTCAGAAGGCTTCTTATAGGCAAAGAGGGGGACCGAGAGGGTGCCTGGGGCCACCACACCATGCCCTGGCACGGCCATGCCCAGCCCGCGCCTGGGGGGTGTGGCCAGCCCCTGGCCCTCCTCCATCTCATATTCTGGCTCCTGGAGTCTTCTGGAAAAATAGGCACTCTGGCTTTTGTCCCGCCCAATTCCGAGAATATTCATTTTATGACTTTCCTAGAACCAAAAACAGCAGAAAACAGGCAGCTGGCACAGTGGCTCTTGTTAATAGGTTAGTCCAAGAAATCATATGAAATGTACTCCAAAGTATGGACAAAACACAAGAAAGTGGATAAAACCAAGCATGGAGCATCAAAAATTATAGATACATTTGCAATGCATCAACATCCCCAAGCTTAACTCCTGCTCGTCCTCGAGTAGGTAAGTGATAAAAAGAAAGAATAATTTTTTAGGTGACATGCACCATCATAAACTTGATCAAAGTATTTGTAAAACATTCAAAGCTGGGATCATAATTCTTCAATCATAACATGAAAGACAAAGTTCTAGCAATAAGACAAAGAAACTATGATCCAACATGAAAAGGCACAAACAAAAGAATCATGAATAACAATGCTTTGCAAGACGTTTGTTTGTTTCACATAAAGAAAACATAGCATAGTGGCACTCAGCTTGTCCCTCACAGAGTAGGAAACATAAATGCATAGGACACCTTCAAAGTTTACAAGAGTGACTAGATACAAATAGTTTAAAACAAGCAATATCAAGGTATGCATCAATCAACAAGTATTGGGACAATGCACATAGAACTAAGAATGGCCACTATGCTCTCAAGAAAGTGCTCATAGAATGTGTGGAGACTTAACAAGGAAATGAAAAGGTTTTGAAAAGTTTGAAAGGCTTCCAAATGCTGAAAGTATGGTACTCATTAGCTTTGAGCTCTCATTGCCCCTATCATAAGCATCTTTAAGTGGTTGAGGTTAAAGTGACACAACTAAGAGGATATGCTTGACAAGTTATAAATCGAAGTCTCATGCCCCTTACTTACGAAGACCGATCCTCATGCTACTCAACTTAAGTCACGAGTAAGCTCTTGTCATTGTACGTATATATGTATCATAAAGAACCGCCAACGGGGTACCCCTTGCACATGATACAGGAGTTATCCCATAATCAAAATGAAAAGGCAAGCAGACAATGAGCATCTCAGCGATCTTTTTATTTACTATGTGCATAGATTTTTATTGAGGATGCTTCATAGAATGCTCATTATGGTTATGCTGCAAGTTTCCACCATGATTAGGCATGGCTTAGGCTAGCGGCCCAGGCGTTTCTCTAACATACATACAAACTCCATGATCTTACAAGTTCCACTTTTATTTCACACTATCGGGATCCATAAGAAAAAGAACATGATATCAATGAGGTACTAAGTACCAATGAAATGTTGAAAACGTTCCCCATGATACATGGTTCTGCTAACTTCAACTTATAAAGCGCAAGCATATACGCAACAAAGAAGGACGCAATGGTTCAGATTTATTAAATGCGAGAAAATAAAGTGTGCCATCAAGTTCGTGAGAGCTTTACTAACTAACTTTCTCATAACAAGCAAACATTTTATTCAGAAGAAAACAAGGCATAATGAATATGCACAGAAGTAGAAAATGATGCTAATAGGTAGGTATGGTGGACACTTTGGTAATATTTGGTTTTAGGGGGTTGGAAACATGAGTAAAACATACTCAGTGAAGGTGAAGGCTAGCAATAGTAAGGGAGCGACAAACGAGAGAGCAACAATGGCCATAATCATGCAGAGCGACAAAACATCATTGATAAAAACATAAAGTGATAAAGGCTTATGGTGACTTGGGATAGTCATAACATGGTGTGAGCATGCGCCAAGTCAACCCAAATAAAGCATCAAAGGAGAATACCACTATACTATGCCTTAATATGCTAAAGCAACGCATGATTCATCCAAGGCACATTAAGCAATCTCAATTGTTTATAAAAATTCATGCTACAGCAAAGAATACTAAGCATAAAGCCAAAACAATATCAAGCATGACATGTCAAAGCATATGCCACAGTCAAAAACAAGCTCTCTTTACCACTTAAGCATGAACTTTTCCAACTCTTTTCCAATCCAAACCAAACTATTCGAACACCAATGTATGAAAGAGGAGGTCCAAAAAATTTATTCAGAAAATTAAGAAAACAAAAGCAAACGAAAAACCAAAGCGAAAACAAAAAAGAAGACGCTCCAAGAACAACACAACTGTGCATGAAACAATAAAAATGAAGCGTTTGGAAGGAACCTGGGATTTTTATTGATGAAGAAGGGGGGTGCCTTGGGCATCCCCAAGCTTTGATGCTTGTACTTCTTAGATATTTCTTGGGGTGACACACGTGGCATCCCCAAGCTTGAGCTTTAGTACATCCTTCATCTCATTACTCATTTCTTCCATACACCTGAAATTTTTCCTTCATCCAAAACTTCACACAATCTTTATTAGCAACATTAGTGCACTCAAGATAAATAAGTCTTAAGGTTCAGTTTTAACATCAAATGAACTTCCATCAGAACACTAGCTACTGTAGCACTTCCCTCAAAAAGCTCAATTCCCCAAAAGAACTCAAAAAGGAACCAACAAGAAGCAAATGCAGAAAATGGCAGAAATCTGTCAAAACAGACCAGAAGGTAAAGACGAATTTTTTCGAAGAACTTCTGTTGCTAAAATCACAAAGTGTTGAACTAACAAAAGTTAGATAACAACCTGAGGCAAAAGCACAAAAATTCACGCCTCAAAAGGACATACAGAGATTTTACACGAATTTTTACAGTGAAGCACAGAAATCTGTTTCGGGACAGCAACTTTCCCAAGCACTACTTCTCTCTCATTAGAGGTTATTCTTGGCACAAAAAGCAAATAAAAAGGATAAGGAGCGGTTATTCCTGAAGTAATAACTTCCAAGACTCATCTAAAACTTTTTGGTTATCTCCCAATAAGTACTTTTCTTTAACGCCTTTAAGTTAGGCAAAAGCAAAAACTAAAATGGATAGAATAGAAGTAAGCGGAGATAATCATGGTGAAAACATTGTTTTGTTCAATGAAATCCTTTTGTTAACAAGGTTGATCAGGTCTCGTTACCAAAACAATTTCATATGATACAAAATTTTGTATTCCACTAATGATTATGTTACCTCAACCTTGATAGCAATGGTCCCAATCATAATAGTTTCATATTTTTCTCTTGGTATGGGACAATATATTTCTCCAACTTGAATGCCCTCAACATGTTCAATTGAATTCAAGCCATAAGTCCTTTCAATCTTCTTGGGGAAATAGACAATATGTTCATTGTCATTAACATTGAAGGTCACCTTCCCTTGATTATAATTAATAACAGCTCCTGCAGTATTTAAGAAAAGATCTCCCAAGAATAATAGACATAATATCATCTTCAGGCATAAAAAGTTTGAGAGGATGCTCTCATGAGAAATATGAGTTGAACTAAAACAGGGCATCAAGAAGCAAATTCAAAACGCATTTAAGTCTAACCCACTTCCTATGCATAGGAATCGTGTACGCAAATAAATTCGCAAAGAACAAAGTGACAGGCATAGGAAGATAAAACAAGAGTAACTTCAAAACTTTCAGCACATATAGAGGTGTTTCAACACCATGAAAACTTCTACAACCATATTTTCCTCTCTCATAATAATTTTTAGTAGCCTCATGAATAAACTCAACAATATAACTATCACATAAAGCATGCTCTTCATGATCTACAAGCACTAGAGCTTTATCATAAACATTTTCAAAAGAATCCTCAGGAACATAACATTCATCCTCCTTTAGTAAGCATGGAGGACAATCAAATAATGTAAGGGATAAAGAGTTACTCTCATTAGAAGGTAGGCATGGGTAGCTAATACATTCTTCTTCCTTTTGTTCATCACTCTCCTCCTCTTTTTCATCTAATGAGACTTTAGGTTCATCAATTTCTTCTTCCATAGGATCCTGCAAGGCATTAGTCTCTTCCATTTGTGGAAAGCATCTATTAAAATATTCAAGAATATAGCCATTTTCATCCTTGTAATTATCAAAGCAAAATTTAAGTATACCATAAACCTCATACTTATAAGGTGAATCATCAATATTTTCAAGCAAACTAGCAAGTTCAAAAGCACCCTTCCAAGCAATAAATTCTTCAATTTTTTCACATCATAAAAGTCATAAATTCCTTTAGAATAGGAAGATATGGTATCATTATCATTATACTCACATTGAAAAGGGAGGTGTTTATACCTCTTTCTGCAACGAGATTCATCACAGCAATAAGTAACATTATAAGTAGAGCACACGTTTCTAGCAATGGTATACAATCTATCAATTTGTTCCCATAAGTGTTTCCCTTTTTATGACAAGCGGTGTTCCTTATAATAATATTTTTGATCTTCCATGAACCCACCTTACCAATAAGCTTCAGTTTCAAAGAAACCAACCATTGACAACAAGCATGACAAAGCAAGACAATTACAGACCAACGAAAATAACAACTAGAGTAGGAACTAATTTTTTTTGTATTTTTGATAAAGAAACAAGCAAACAAGGAGAAAATAAACTTAGCTTGAACAATAGTGAATCCAAGTGGACTTGATAAATAAAGCTATGCTCCCCGGCAACGGCGCCAGAAAATAGTCTTGATGACCCACAAGTATAGGGGGTGTATCACAGTATTTTTGAGGGAAGTGAAACCCAATTTATTGATTCGACACAAGGGGAGCCAAAGAATATTTATAAGCCTTAACAACTGAGTTGTCAATTCAGCTGCACCTAGAAAACAATCTTGCTCACAGCAGTTTATCAGTAGCAACAGTTTTGTAGTAGGAATAGCAAAATGTGGTAGTAACAAAAGCGATGTGAGTGGGATTCGAGTGCGGTAGGCATAGGGATGGATGGACGGGCGTTGCATGGACGAGACAATTCACATAGCAATCAGATAGGGCAATTGCAGATAAATAAGATAAAGCATCCAAGTACTAGACAATCATAGGCATGTGTTCCATATATAGTCATATGTGCTCGCAATGAGAACTTGCACAACATCTTTTGTCCTGCCAGCCCGTTTGCAGCGGGGACTCTAGGGAACTACTGGCAATTAAGGTGCTCCTTTTAATAGAGCACCAGAGCAAAGCATTAACACTTCGTGAACACATGTGATCCTCACATCAAAGCCATTCCCTTCCGGTTATCCTTATTTCTGTCACTTTGGGGCCATAGGTTCCGGACAACAACTTGTGTATACAACTTGCAGATAAGACCAAAAACAATACTATCATAATGAATCAATAACATGTTCAGATCTGAAATCATGGCACTCAGGCCCTAGTGACAAGCATTAAGCACAACAAGTCGCAACAAAGTCATAAAGCACTAATAAAAGATACTAGGCACCATGCCCTAACAATCTGATGCCGTTACATGAACGATCTCATCCAATCCCTACCATCCCCATAGCCTACAGCGGGGGATTACTCACTCATAGATGGGGGAAACATGGATGGTCGATGGAGAAGCGATGGTGATGATGATGGCGATGATCTCCTCCAATTCCCCGTCCTGGCAGGGTGCCAGAACGGAGTTTCTGGTGCTGTTTCGTGGAATCTAGTGGTGGCGGCGGAGAGGAAGTCCTTCTGGAAAAACGTCGAACCCCCCGGAGTTTTTAGGTCATAAGGCTTCTCATAGGTGAAGAGGGAGACCGAGGGGGTGCCTGGGGCCACCACACCATCCCTTGGCGCGGCCAGGCCTAGCCCGCGCCTAGGGGGGTGTGGCCAGCCCATGGCCCTCCTCCGTCTCGTATTCTGGCTCCTGGAGTCTTCTGGAAAAATAGGCACTTTAGCTTTTGTCCCGTCCAATTCCGATAATATTCATTTTCTGACTTTCCTGGAACCAAAAACAGCAGAAAATAGGCAGCTGGCACTGTGGCTCTTGTTAATAGGTTAGTCCAAGAAATCATATGAAAAGTACTCCAAAGTGTGGACAAAACACAAGAAAGTGGATAAAACCAAGCATGGAGCATCAAAAATTATAGATACATTTACAATGTATCAGGTCTCCATCAAGTTCATCTTGTGCAGTGTATCCAAGTACATGATGTTGATGCTGCTTCCACTATCCACGAGGCACTTGGTGAACTCTGTGCCGTCAATCAAAGGGTTGATGACCATGGCATACTGGTTCTCTGTTGGGATAATATCTGGATGATCCTTCCTATCCCAAGTAATTGGAATCTCCAACCACCTGACGTACTGGGGAACCGGAGGAAGGGTAGCCATCAGTATCCTCAATGAGGTTTTCTAGGCCCGGGCGGTGGGGGTGCCAAGGAAGGTGTGGTAGACTAGAGACTTCTTCTCGAAGGTTTTTTCCCCTTTGCCCTCACCCTTGTCGGCGGACTTGGGTTCCACGTCTTCATCCATATCACTTGAATCCTTGGAATCCTCCTCCTTATTCTTCCCTTTGCCCTTTCCGCAGGGTCTATTCTTCTGACTTTGCTTGTAGCCAGACTCAGGGTCTTCCTTGAGGTCATTAACAAACTTGCATTGGCATTTGGTGTGTGTGGCCTTTGTGTCAAGGTGGACGAAACACGGCATGTCACGATACTCTTCGTACATTTGGGGAACGGAGGTGCTGAGGGTGTAGAATCACTCCTCTGCTGACCATGGCTAGCCTCCCGACCACAACCACACTTTCCGCCTCCTCCTCTGCCAGTGAACGTTGTGGCGACCATGTCAATTGTTTGCTTCTCTTTAGGCGGAGTATTCTGCTTGTTATTATTGTTCTTTCTAGCTTGTGTAGGGATTGCTATTGCCGGCAACGATTCGTGTGCGTCTTCATCAGCAGCGGCAAATTGGCTAGCCATGGCGATCATTGCATTGAGGTTGAGCTCATTGGTGTCTTGCTTGCGCTTCAACGTATGTCGGAGCAAAGTTCCCTTCTACAGACCGTCGATGAAGGCGGCCATAGCGGTTTGTTCGTGCACCCCTACGCAGGAATTTTCCATATCCAGCCAGCGAGAGAGGTAAGCACTAGAGGTTTCATCCTTTTCTTGTAAGCACCGTTGTACGTCTCCGATAATGCAGGGACGTTTGTACGTACCCTCGAACTTCTTAGTGAACACTTCATGTATATCCAACCAATTGCATATTGATTTCTCCGGCAAGTTGTCAATCCAATGTCGGGCGGTACCAGTAAGCATAAGTGGGAGGTACTTGACGGCAACATTAGGGTTTCCCCCTGCGATGTAAATCGCTTCGCTGTAGTCCTGCAACCATGTGGCTGGCTTGGCGGTGCCGTCATACGGTTTGATAGTCTTGTCTATCCGGAAGCCCTAGGGGTAGGTTGTGGCCCGTATTACTGGTCCAAAACAACGTGGCCCAGGTATGGGAGCTCCCGTGCTTCTTGGATCTTGTACATCCATGAACGTGCGTCATACGGCTCTGGTTGCTTCCCTTTTCCATCATGGGGAGGGGAGTTGTGGTGCGATCTATGGGATCCACCGTGTCCTCCGCCATGATGGTTGCTAGGTGGCGGTGGAGACGATGGGTTAGCCTTTTTGCTGCTCCCTCCATGCGACTCCTCACGCCTGTCGCGGTTACTGGTTAGACGTGGTGCTTCCTTGTAGGTTTTGCTCCTGTGTCCATCAACGCCGCTGCGCTCTCCGGCATGCCAGGGCTGCTCACCCAGGTCACATATAACGATGCCGACTTGGGGACGCCTAGGAGGTGTCATGCTTGTACAGTGGCGCGGTTGTGGTTCCTCGTGACGCCGAGATGGTGGGGGTGGTGGCGATCAATGAGGGTGAGTCTTTTCTCTGTGATTGGAAGATATGGGTATGGCATCAGCCCTGTTGTGTGCATCCCTCCGTCTTCGCTCCATGGAGACTGTGTGGGATCCTTCGTTACGAGATCTTGGCCTTCTGCAGCTGTTCAGGGTTGACTAGCAAAGCTCCGGGTTGGACTCAAGCCTCTGCGGCTAGCCTTTTCCTGTTGCTTGCATGCCTTGGCGACGAGGTCATATACCTGAGCAACTGCTTTTGGCAACCTGTCCTATTCTAGGAGGGTCTTGGCAACGACAATATTGAGGGCGGGAGTTGGCATTACTTGCCTTCCCTCTGAATCAATGTATGGGGTGGATTTTGTTGGTTTGGATCTGCCATACCCCAACTTGCACCAAACACCGGGGTCTTCAACAACGTGACCTGGTGCTTTCTTTGCCTTGTGCGTCAGTAGCAACTGCTTGTAATCAGCCTCCATAGCTCTTGTCACCTTAATAGATTGTTGTGCCCTGGCCATGTCTTCGTCCAGCTTAGCGCCCTGTTCCATGATGCACTTGGCCTCCTCTAGGATTTCTGCACGCTTCTCATCAAGCTTTGTAACGCTCCGAATATGGGCGACGGTAATGGGCTCAACAAGGAGTGCACCATAGATCGCCTTGTCAGCAAGAGTAGCCAATGGGTTGCTAGCTACAGACGTTGATAGTGGCGGCGGCTGATTTGTTTGTTTGGCAGTACTAGGGACCGTGGTATGTTCTTGTGCCTGCTACGGTTGGATAGCCAGAGAGGGCATGGCCTTGGCTGGTGTCGGAGGCTCGGCGACCTTCTTTGTTGTTGTTGCTCTAGTAACCGCAGGTGTGGGTAGAGCTTTCTCACATTCCAGTTCCTGTTTATCTTCTTCTATCATGCTCCCAATAGCGACTAGCACCTGGTGGGACGTGTTGGCTTTCTAGGAGCGCTCCTCCTTCTCGATCTCCTACTCTATCTCCCTCATAATAGCATCGTATTCCTCTGAGCTAGCATCCGAGCCGCCGCCATCCATATTGTTGTCGGCGTAAAGCTTGTCAAGGATGGAGTCGGAGTTGGCTTCGATGTTATTGATGGCAGAAGTAGACAGTGATGGTGACGGGTCGTTGAAGTGGTTGCCTCCTCCGGCAACAGCGGCAATATTGGCCTCAGCCTCCTCATTAGCGTCCGCGTATTCGTTGATGATTGTGACCATCTCACCAAGGGTGAGAGGACCCGGGGCCTTCCACCTTCGGAGGGTATGCCGGAGGAGTGTTCTAGGTGTGAGCCCTTCTACGAAGTGGTAGACGAGTTCGTCGGTGCGGTCACCCTCTAGGGTTTCCCTCACCCTCATCCATCTGGCAAGGTATTCGCGGGGAGGTTCCCCTTCCCTCTGAACGCATCTGGCCAGATCGAAGATGGTGATGATGCCGACAAAGTGTGACCTTCACATCTCTAACGCTCGGGTAAGCCAAGCGGATTTGCAGGGTCCTTCTACCGTTATATCCTGCACAAGGGCGGTTTGGGTGGGCCTTGGATTTTCCTGATCAGAGCCGCCATACTCTAGAGAGAGGTACGGTCCAGATTCTTCCGCGAACGTATCCTTCCCGTAGGCGGTCCGTGCGGGCCTTGATGAGTTTCTGACTTCCTGGGAGCTAGGACCTGAGTCAGTTTCGCCGATGAAGATATGGATGTCTCTGAAGGGGATGACGGAGCAGCGCGTAGGGTTCGTCTTTGCAGGCACCCAGAATTCATCTTGGGGACGATCGGGACATTGCCGGAGAAGAGAACGTGTCTGATGGCTATGGTTTCGCTGATTCTCGTGAAGAGCTTGGATCTCGCCCAGTGTAGAGCTCGAAGCGCCTCTTGCCCCATGGTGGGAGCCAACTGTCATGGTATTGCTGACGAGTACGCCATGTAGGGGTCCTCAGAGTGCGTGTTTAGAGGCGTGGGTTAAGGAACGGTGGCGGAACTCTACTCCTGCTATAAATCACTATAATGGCAATACGCCGAGTTATAGAGATCGGTTCGTTGTGCAAGGTGTTGTATGTTGTACATTGAGTGTTCTATGTTTCCCTAAAGGCTCCCACAGGTTCATTTTATAAAGGCACCAAAACCTAGGGTTACAGGGAAAGGACCTTTCCTGACAAGGTAAAGAGTCATACACTAATACAAATTAGTCTTCGTGTATTGCACTACAAGGATTCGAGTACGTCGGTGACTCCTGCGTAGCCTTCCTTTATCCGGCATGTTCCTCCCTTCTGGATCCGTCTAACTGGGCCACCCAGCAGGCAATAGGCCTTGCTAGCAACTGTGGGCCACCCGGGTTAGCCGGATTAGAGACATGCTATGGTGATACCCATTTAGCATATCCCCAACAAAGATGGTATCATATAGATCTCCTTAGTTTGTCAATGGAAAGTAAGAGAAAACATTTCAGTTTTATAAAATCATCTTGGCTCTAGTTTTGAAAGTCAGAACATTTGAGAATATGTAAATAAATCCAAGATATTTCCTTTTGGTAAATAGCTTTGATAGACCTTTGATACGATAGAGAAGTACCTTGATCACAACACAGGTACAAACAAAGGTAGAGTAACAACAAGCAACTACTACACACTAAGCAAGAATTTTTTTTTGGTTTCCCCCTATTTTTTGCACCCAGGACAACTAAACAAGGTTATTAAAATTGGGGTGTTACACCCTCAACTTGGGAGTAACCTTGAGCCACCAATCTTGCCTTGTTACGAATAACCACACCACTAACATATGTCTAGTTCTTGAAGATCCACTTGGTTCCTATGACATTGCGGCATTCTTTTGGCTTTTCCACCAATGTCTACACCTTGTTGCGCTAAAAAATTTTAATTTCTTCATGCATGGAATCAACCAAATCTTGGTCCTCAAGCGCTTCAATATACCTTAACGGGCTCAATATGAGAGATAAAAGCAAAGTTAGCACAATGGTGGGCAACTTACGTGTGAGTAGATTTACCTCTCCGAATATCACCAATCACATTATCACGGATACTATCTTTGATGACCAAGCGCTTGGTCATAGTGGCCGCACAACAATCTTGAGCTTCCACAAGACATTCTCGAGTCACTACTTGGTCATCACTGAAAGGGCATGTATGCCCTCATGTGTGGTTTTGGTAATTAATGATAATCCCTATGGACTAATGTGCAAATTGAGTTTCACTTGTAGGTTTATCCATTGGCATCGCTTGGACCATGTGTTGGTCTCAAGGTTGAAAAATAAGAAACAATATCCAAGGGCTTTGTGCCTATTGGAATCAAGTAGAAGAAGAAGAAGATCAAGTATATCTTGAAGAAGACGAAGAATAAGATGGAGTTCCTCATGGCTATCTTCAAGACATCATCAAGAATTTAAGTGCAAGTTCAAGGTGCACCATATCTAGAAGATCTCATGCGTGAAGCTTTCCATCCTCGGCGATCATGGAGTGATGAAGACAAGGTCAAAGAAGAGGTTTTCCCATGGAGTACGGGGGAGCCA
Source organism: Avena insularis (assembly GCA_023614405.1). Lineage (NCBI taxonomy): Eukaryota > Viridiplantae > Streptophyta > Magnoliopsida > Poales > Poaceae > Avena > Avena insularis. The sequence goes on along the minus strand of CM042696.1, from coordinate 457,246,791 downwards.
TTCGCAAGTCTTCATCAAGCAAGAGAAATCAAGAAAGGTGTTCCATCTTGAAGGTGACAAGATCGTCTACATCAAGCTCAAGTGGGTTGCTCAAGGCAAAGGTATGATCTTGATAGGGTTTCTATTTTACCGGTCTCTTGTAGTGTTGGGAGACCGGGTTTAGGATAGATAGCTATACTATCAAGAGGGGATCTCGAGTGGGTGACTCATTCATATCTTTCAGACAGAGCTCAAACCTTTGCATACATAGCATCATCTTTCTTTGCTGTTGTTTGGTTCTTGTCTATGCGAGGATCTAGAGCGTGTGGTTATCTTCATAACAAGCTCTAGTTCGTCAAAAACAGATTTCCCTTGCATATCTTATTGCGTTCTTGATCTTGCGGGTTTTCCGGCTCCACACCTTGGGAGGTATCTCACATATATATTCATCGTGTTTTCTCTCTTGGATTCTACACGTCGTTATCTTTCTAACAAAATTGGTTTCATCTCGTTTGGAGTTCAGATGCAAAACTTGTGGCAATTTTGGTTCTAGAGTTTTTGCCTGACCGGAAGTTCCGGCCATCCACCGGTAGTACCGCTAGGGCATTTGCCGCCGGTAGTACCGGTGTTAATTCTGACCCAACTTCCGGTAACCCCAATTTCAGTTCAGTACCTTCTCTATATTGGTGAGTTATATTTGTCGGATTTTTGATCGGAATCTTGGGCAATAGTACCGGTGACCACCGATAGTACTGGCCGTACTCGCTTTCTGGTCTTTCATTTGCCATTTTGTAATCATGTAAGGGCGCCGCCGGTAATACCGCCCACCCAGCGGTACAACCGACCATGCATGAAAATGTGAGTAACGGGCAGATCGGGGAGCCCTTTAAAAGGAGCTCCCCTTCCCCTTCAGGAGTGCAATTGCTTTTTCTTGGTTTTGCCCTTCTCTCTCCTCCATTGTTGACCTTGAAGATCTTGCCCTCTCCCCTTCCCCCTCCTATGATTCTTGCATCTTTTTGAGGGATTTGAGAGAGGAGATCTAGATCTACAACCCCACCAAACCAAATCCCTTCTTTGTGAAGGAATCCTTGGGATCTAGATCTTGGAGAGTTTTGTGTTCTCCTCTTGTGTTCTTCCTCTCTTATTCCCCCAATAGCTTTTGTAGCTTTGGTGGAATTTGAGAGAGAAGGACTTGCCTCTTGCATTTGGTGCATAGGTTTGAGTTCTCCTCGGATATTCAGCGAGTTCAAGCCCTTGGGCTTGTTTCTCTTTGGTTCTTGGAACCCTAGACGGTTGTATGGAGTGGTGGTGTGTTCTTGGTGCCTCCAATTGAGTTGTGGAGATTCCTCAAGCTTGTGGCCTTTTATGGCATTGTTCTTGGGGGCTCCAACTACTGTGGAGTTCCTCAAGCTTGTAGCCTTTGTGGCATTTCTTGGGACCCCTCCAATTGAGTTATGGAGTTTTCCCCAAGCCTTGTATGAGTTCGGCGACCGCCATCAAGTGTCCCATAGTGGAACGCGAGTAGGCCTTTGTGGCGAGCTCACAGGAGAATAGGGTGAGCCTTTTGTGGCGTCGGTGAGTTGCGTGCCTTCGCATCTTGGGGTGCGGCCTTTAATGGCGTTTGGTGAGCATAGAGCCACCACACCTCGAGATGAGCCATTTGTGGCGTTCGAAGTACATTGCACCCCGCACCTATCCAATGGAGACGTAGCTTCTTTGGAAATGAACTTCGGGAAACAAATCATCGTCTCTGCGTCCATCGATTATCTCTCAACCGAGCCCTTTACTTATGCAATTTACATTGTGATAGCCTTGTTATCACCTTGTTGCTTGTCTTGCTTAGCATAGGTTGTTGGTGCACTTAGTGAACCTAGTGAATATAGGTTTTGGCTTGATAAATTAAACGTTAAGTTTTATTCCGCATTTGTTAGAGCCTAAACCATAATAATTTTAAAACGCCTATTCACCCCCCCCCCTCTAGGTGACGTCTGATTCCCTTTCAATCACCATCGTTTGGGTCCTCGTCTTGACTTTCATAATGATCTTGATCATTAGCAGGAGGTGTCGAAGCACCCACATGGACCTGCCATTGATCTTGATCTTCAGTACCACCAGAGAATCTAGCCATGGGCACTAGAGACTCCCGCATAACTTGAGCAGCTTGACCGGGAGACTCTGGTACATGTGAACTTTGATCTTCCTCCTCTACTCCAGCTTGGGTTGTAAAAGTCCGAGGGTGAGCATCTTGTTCTTGGCTATGAGGAGGTGGATCTTGAGATGGTGAGGGCTCCACTTGAGTATAGCATTGTCCTTTTCCTTCCACCACAAGGTGTTCCTCGACGGGGCAGAAGAATCCCACACCCATTCTTCTTATGGCTTGAGGAGGCATTTCATCACCTACATCACCAAGGTCAACTTTCCCCACTTGAGATCCATTATGTTCATCAAACTCCACATTACAAGTTTCTACAATACGTATGGTAGTCTTATTGTAGACTCTATAAGTGTGAGAGTCTAATGCATATCCAACAAAAATACCCTCAATAGCTCTAGGTGTTGTCGGATTAAGGACAAGTACACCATGAGGGGGTCCTCAAGGCATGGGAAAAGTTGTGGTGTGAGACGTATAGTGGTCCGAGATGGTGAGCACACAAGCTTACCCAGGTTTAGATCCGACTGTGATGGGCGGATCCTACTCCTGCTAGCAATCTAGTATACTGGCAGAGCCGGAAGTAACAAAGGAATACAAGGGTTGGTTTTGCCAATGTGAGTTGAGATTGGTGGTTGTAGTTGTGCCGTAAAGGCTGGTCCTACGACTAGGTTTTATAGGAGATTCCTATCCGGCTACGATACAAAGTCGGTACAAAGGTACAACTTGGACTACAAGTCTATCTACAGGCCTAAGTAGGTGAGTCTTATGGGCCTTCTCGTATTCAGATGAGCCTCCATCTTCTTTCCCTAAGTGGCCACACGTGGAGCACAGCTCTAACCCGGTTGTGGGCCACCCTAGTCAGCGATTCACCATGGATTTACTAGGAAAGTATATCCCCAATAGTATCCCCCAGAAGCCTCCAAGATCCAATGTCAGATTTCATCGTCTTTCTTCAATGTTCTTTGGCTGCAGAATCCTGAAGGGTGCCTAAAACTTCAAAACAAATCATAGGATCCGAGTCTCCCATGAGTCAGACTTGTTAATACATCATTCTCGTTTCCATGCTCGTTTTGAAAGTGAGCCAGAAAATAGTCTAGTGATCTGACCCGATAACTTTTTAGGTCTTGACGCGTCACTAACATTTACTCCATCAGCGTGACCATTGGTAGGTCCTGCATCACGTGGAATCGAGGCATCATTTCAATTCAAAAGAGGAGATCAAGGTGGCGGAGGCTTCGCGAGGAAGTTGCATCTACTGTTCTAGAGGAGTTAGCACTAATCTCCACGTAGAGTTATAAGAGTGAGAAAAACCCTCATTTTCTTGTCACCGCTGCTCCAGTGCTTCTTGTTCCTCGCGCCTCTCTGCCTTTGCCTCCCTCTTTCCTCATTCAAAACTACCAGCGCCACCCGTTCTTGGTCACCTCCAACGAGATGGCCGATTCAACATCTACAGCGAGCGTGGCATCATCTTCGAGCATGGCAGAGGAGAGAAAGTGGCACGAGATCTGGATCCTGGGCCTCATTGATGAGGACAAGATCCGCTAGATAGAGGATGAAGTTTTATCCCCACCGGTGCGTGGCAGAGCGGCCTTGGCGAAAGCAATTCCGGCATAGCGCGACGGTGAGCGCGTCCACTTCACAACGCATATAACTGTGGCCTGAGCTTCTCGGCATCAGAATTCTTCTCTGAGGTAATAAACTATTACGATGTTCAGCTCCACAATCTTCCCCTAAACTCACTACTGGAACTTAGCGCCCACCTAGCTCTCAGTGAGGGGTTCCTCTGTATTAAACCAAGTTTTACACTAGTTTGGTACCCGGAAGAATTCCATCACTGTTGCTGTTCCTTATAATACTAGCACTCTTAGCTTAGTTCTTTGGCAAGACCGAATCTATCCTAAGATTTTAGCTAGCAAGTCTGTGAAGAGGTGGCCAGCAACCTTTTTCTATCACAAGGATATGTCGGCTCCTGACAAACTAGAAATTTTGTCGGTTTTCATCGACGATATTGAACCCCACCAGGAATCATGGGATGTAGAAGCACCAGCTCTGACTGATGACTTGATCCGTGCCAAGAGGTAGATCGAGTTCTTGATGAAGAATAAAGGACTGAGGGGATCCGATTTGGTGTAATACTAGCTCGAACATTGGATTCAGCCTCTACAGCACCATGGTGCCGGCTGATGCACTCGGACACCCTCGACGAGAAGGACATCATGAAGGTCAATCCACTTTGGATTCCCTCCAAGGACTACAAGACCCGGATCCAGTGATTAATCAAGGAATAGGTTAACAGGAAAGCCCCAGAGATCTCCATGCATATGTACACCACGGAGAATCCCCTAGTCCCGGTAAGTAGTTTGACTCCAACAATTTTGCCATTATCTCCATCCTTAATTATTTTCGTATTCTGAGATGTGTTTGACTCTCAGCTTGATGAACTCCCCGAGTCGGAGCATGCTCCGACCGATGGTTACCCTCTAGAATATTCGGTGCTTGTTTACGAGGAGGAGGAGTTGGAAGAATTGTCAAAAATGCTCGCCAGGAAGCGTAAGGCTCTAGTTGTTGTGGCTGGCACACAAGTGCTGCCAGTCGTCAAGAAGTAAGTTTTTCTATAATGACTTGTATTTTTGCTTGTATTATTTCCGAGTCATAACGATTCTTATTATTACGATTCAGAACTAAACCGTTAGCGAAGGGGAAGAGGAAACCTAGAAAGACACTATGCCAACAGAAGTTAAATCTGACTTCACCGACAACATCACCTTCGAGTTCTAATCCCAAAATGTCATCAGTGCTAGAGGATATTCCATCTCCATGTGCTAGAGATGTTGGGGCTCAATCTGAAGAGCCAGTGAATGCAAGTTCACAAACCGACACCACCGATGGTGGCATGGGAAATGATAAGGGTAAACCCTCCAAGGGTAATGATCTCTCGGCTAGCAATTTTGTTGACAATCTTTTGAAGAATCCCGAGGTTGTCGGCCTTGGCCTCACCAGGAGAACATAGAAGAAATCCAAAGGCTTGCATGCTCCTGCCTAGAAGCTAGACAATCATCCACTGAAGAAGCGGTCAAGAAATTGAGGATGCAAAGCTTGAAGATTTGTTGGGGCAGATGAAAGAACATTTCATGGTTCCCTGTGTTTTGCGTGTTAGATAACAATACCGTGGAGTTTTATGATGTGTGCTAAGTGTGCAGGAAAAGTTATTGTGTTTGGGGGCCGGATTATCCGCCCCCAAAGGGGCCGGATTATCCGCCCCGACTCAATTGGCAAAGGCAGGCAGGGCGCATAGCTCTGACTAGGGGCAGATTTTCCCCTAGCAATTCCAAAAGGGGGCGGATTTTCTTCCCCTGACCGGATAATCCGGCCCACGCCTTGGGCCGGATAATCTTGCCCCCAGGAGATGATCAAGGACAGGCAAGGCGCGACGCTCTGACTGGGGGTGGATTTTCCCCCGGAAATTCTGAAAAGGGGTGGATTTTCTTCCGCTGACCGGATAATCTGGCCCTCACCTTGGGCCGGCTAATCCGGCCCCCAGGAGACAAGCAAGGGCCGACTCGACGCGTCGCTCTGACTGGGGGCGGATTATATTCCGGTTAACCCGAGTCTGGGGCAGAGTTTTCCCCAGGCCGGATAATCCGGCCCTCACTTGGGCCGGATAATCCGGCCCCCAAAGGCTCCAACGGCTTAGTTGGGACAGGGGGTATAAAAGCCCCTTCATCCCCTTCGGTCAAAACTCTTGATTCATTCGAAAAAGGCAGACCTGTTGCAAGAGCTCTCTCTCTAGATCTCACACTTCAACCATCCAAAGGCTTTGATCTTTGGGGGAATTGAAGGAGGAGGCAACCTACATCATCATCTCGAATGAAGCGCATCAACTCCTCTCCATTCACTTGGAGAAATCCCCGATCTAGTATTCTCATTAGTATCTAGATCTTGTGTTTTGTTATTGAAAACTTGTTCTTGTGGCAGCTTTTTGTCATTACGGGAGCTTCCAATTTGTTTGTGGTGTTGTACCCTGCTAGTTGTGTAAAGGCACCGGTTCTCTCCTCGAAGGGTACCTACAGTGGAAAGGTGGATCAGGCTTTTGGTGCCAGGATCCATCGGAGAACAGGGTGAGGATATTGTGGCATGGTGGTCTTAGTACCGCCCACCCCTCCAACGCAGATGTACTTCCCTTAACAAGGAAGGAACTACGGTAAAACAAATCCTATGTCTCCGCGTGCTTCATCAAATTTTTTTCGTTCCTCACTTTACTCGCCTTTACTCGCTAGTAGTTAGGTTTGCATATAGGGAAATTCTACATAATAATATATCTAGAGAATTTACCTTTTGTGTCAAGCCTAAAATTGAAAAGCATTAAAATTTTAAGTAGCACCTATTCACCCCCCCTCTAGGTGCCCATACGATCCATTTCAATTGGTATCAGAGCCCCGGCTCTTTATTCGGGCTTAACCGCCTAAGAGAAGTATGGATACTAAGGAAAATGGGAATGAGGCTGTGGATAAGGTAACAATGGATGACCTCAAGACGTTGGAAACAACCTTGTTGAAATCCTTTGAGACCAAGATGGAGGAGATGCAGCAAATGATTGCTCGCCTCACATCATCTACAACCCCATCTCCATCTTCCTCTGAGGCTACCACTCCTTCATCCAAGGATAAGGCTCACGCCGTATCTAAGGAAGATGAAGTGGTAGGTGAAAAACTTAATGGTTCCGCCTCCAAGAAGGGAAGTGGTAAGGAGGACTATAGTGAGGTTCCTCATCTATATTATCCCGACCCACCTATCCCTCATCCTCATATAAACAATACGGGTGATCCACCCAAGCTTACTGCATCTTCATTTAATCAATGGCAATTCTTAATGAAATCTCATGTATGCAGTTCGTCTATTGAGATTTGGAGGATTATTGAAGATGGTCTTCATATTGGAGATCCCACCAACTTGACTGTAACTACCTCGGTGAATTACTCTCTAAGTTGCATGCCTGGATGAGCGAAAGTGGTTAAAATAGTACGGTGGGGCCAAGGGCCACTCAAGTGAACCTTTCTACCGTCTAACCACTCCCGAACCATGGGACAAGAACGCAATGCGTGTCGGCAAGGGATCAACTACATACACAAGTGAGTATGTATGCAAGCCACCATACAACAGTTTCAGAGCCATTCCATCTAAAAGAAATAGAAATATTGCAACGCCATACGGCAAGATCCAAATACCCTAGATAGAGATAATAGTTTAGGATAGCTCCTCATACATCAAACATCAGAGTATCAGGCGGAAGCAGAAAACAAGATCCGAGTACGGATAAGAAGCAAATCGGCATAAGATGCCACATAAATAAACACATCCCGCCCACAGATCTCACGGATTCCCATCCCCGGAATCTCTACACCGAGTGATCGTTGCCAACATCATCTGTCTCCTCCACCCAGTATCCATCTTGCGAGTACACCTGTTCATCTGAATCAAACAATTTATCGTGTGAGACCCTAGGGGTACTCAGCAAGTCTTTATGCCTCTAAAGGGGACATAACCTAGGGTGACGCAATTGCAGCAAAAGATAATAACTAACAAGTCTATAGATACTCGCTAACCATCCGCCTAACCAATGATAGACGGATGTTCGTTAATTAGTGATAACAGTTATAACAGTATAATTAACAGATCCATCCTCCTTCTCTCTTACCAACGAGAAAGCAGACGAACAACCCATCCGTTGGCAGTTTTATTAACCATTCCATGAGTATTGCACTATTTACTAGTCAAGTACTTAGTCAAATTAAAAGCGGTACTTTAGTTATACTTGTCTATGATCGAGAAACTGTGCTCCAAGTCGTCCATAACCGCGGACACGGCTTTCAGAAAGATTTACCTATGAGGGTGCACAAATAGCAACACACACTCGATCAACCTCGGAAAAACCAACTCAAAACCCAATGAGGCGTTCACGACAAAGCGATCACAGGATTCAGAAATATTTCAGGGGGCCACCCCAATAAGCTACCCGCAACAAAGTCGGCCAGCTCCAAGATGGACACAGGGTTTTGACGGCAATTTATCGCTTGGGAACGAAAGTGTACTGGGCTTATCGATACATGGCAAAGCGTGGCGCGATCCAAAATAAGTCTGGTGCTCCACGCACAATCTTAAATAAAGCAGTAAAGCATGGCATAAGTACAGGATAGTAATAAAACCCCAAACTAGTTTGTGGCCCCAAGAAATAGATATGAATCAAGCTCTGGCTCAGGGGGGTCCACGGCCTCCCGGATGTGGATAGTGCAAATAGTCAAGGAACAGGAATCAAGTACTCGGGGTCCTACGGGACACAAGTGAGCATGAAAAAACAAATAACAGATATTACCCACCGGTGCCTCTTTCATTAGTTATCTCATTACTACTCAGGTTAAGTTGTTTAGGTACCTCGTTATCCATCAGACACTCACATACTCTACACATGCTGTTCTACGACTCGCATGGCTCAAACAACTCCTGTAGTAATGGCTCATGGGATGGAGGAACAAGCTTCGGTGGGGTTTAAAAGTAAAGGTATGAAGTACTTGGGATTCAATTTAATGCAATCGCGACTCAATGATGCAAGAATAAGATTGAGGCAATAGGTACTATATGTATGCAAGCATGTGGTAGTGCTTGCCTGGCAGCTCAGTTGAAGCGAGAGACGGATCTGGGTAGTGCTCCTGGGATTCCTGATATATCCCCTGCTCGGCGTCTATTCGAAGAAGAACCAAACAAACAAGGGCCAACATAAATAAAGTGCACAAGCATATCAATTAAAATGCGACAAGCAAACAAGCATGCCATGATGAATGATGCACAATTTACATGGCAATAATGTAGCATGGCATGGGTGAGGTGTGGGGTACAAGAATAAAGAATTTTATTAAGTTTTAGTCATGTTTTGCTCTCATAACACTTGCTGTATACTTTATATTTATATGATGCATGCTGCAATTTAGAACGTAGAATGCATAGTTAGAACAGGCTCGTCACGCTGATCGATTTAGACATATTATTTATCGAATTTGGAGTTGTAGAACTAAAGTTAGTAATTAATTAAGAAAAGGGCATTTTATTGCAATTTAATCATCTCCAAAATTTAAATTAGGCAAACATTATTTTGGATGGCATATTTGAATTCCTCACATTTTTCTAATTCATAAATATATATTATTTGTATTATTTGGAAATGTCAATAAAAAGATATTTATTTTCTGGATTTAAACATGTTAAATATATTCTAGAATTTTTGTTAACTAGAAATATCACCGAAACATTTTGCACTCAAAGGAAACCTACCCACAGCCACTGATGGATGGGGCCGAGGGGCAAGGGGCCCCGCTCGCGTGCTGGCCAGCCGGGTGGCGCCACATGGCGAAGCCAGGGACTGCGGGAGGAAAACTCAGAAGGGTGAAGGGCTTTTCAGGAAAAGCTTCTCGAACTGGTCTAAATCTGAAGAATGCGTCACGAAAAGCAGCTAGCTGATCCGGTTTTAGGCGGTAGATTGCGAGAGTTTCGTTGAGAATTTGGTGATTCCGCAAGAAGCAAAGATGTAGATGAGATCAAGGGCTTCAACCTTAGTCGAGGAACCTTCACCGGATCTGGGATGTATCACTCGGAATCTTGTCATGAACAGAGAGGGTTCAGTCGGTTTAACTGACAAACAAAAGCAATAGACCTGCAGTGACGAATAGCCGACTTCGGGAGGGAATTGCGAGCGATGTAGAGCTCTGTTTTATGTGTGGTTTTCGCCGGAGGAAAAAGGGTACACGGGAGAACATCTCTTAGCATAGAAGAATCACCGGATCAGGACAGAAGCGGCGGGAAAACGACGATGTTCAGAAGTGTTGTCGCTACAAAAAACCTGAAGATTGGGTTCAGTTAAAGCAGAGAATTGTGCTGACTTTGATGGAGGATGCCGAGAAATTTAGAGGTCCAAAACAAGTAACGTTTGCTGCGGGTGAAACCTGCGTATAGCAGGTTTAGATCGGTGGAAGATCTGCACCGAAGCGTGACTGGGCCAGACATTGCGAGGCAAGGAACAGAGAGCATGCGCAAGCTGCTGTCCTGTGTGGCGCGTGGCGGTGCGCTTCACAGCATGCACGCAGCGAGCGGCGACGGCACAGCGACATCGGAGAGGCGACCCGGAGCTGGCTATGCAGAGGCATTGAGGGGAGATGGAGGGAGGTGGTGAGGCTCACCGAGATGGTACAGAGGCATCGACAGAGCTCGGCCAGAGGAGAGGAGGGAGACGGCGGCGTCGATGCAGGGTGCGGCGTGCACAACGGCTGCGGGATAGCGCGGCGACGGAGTGCATGGCAACGGCGCAGGGTACTGCTCCTCCTCGCGTCCAGGGCTCGAGCAGCTTCCTGAAGAGGTGGAGGCCGACCGGGACATGGTGCAAGCAGCGGGGGCGATGGAGCTCGCCGGAGACGGTGCTGCGTCGGAGGCAGCGACATGGCCACGACGCGGCGACCAATATTTCAGGGCTTGGCGTGGAGAGGGAAAGAAAGGAAGGTGGAGGCTGGCTGGGATCTCGATATGGCGAGAGTGGTTGGGGATGGCTGGGTGCTGCTGTGGTTTAAAGCAGAGAGGGGGAGGATTAGAGAAAAGCAACCTGGAGGGTGCGTGAGTAGGGGCTGGTGATCATGTGCACAGCATGGTTGGCATGCCCATCGGCTCGGCTTGGCCGGTTGGTGTCGATTTGATCAGTGAGAGAGCGGGGGCCAGGGTACAGAGATGAATGAGTGAGGGGGTTGTTTCGGTGGGCACTTGGGCAAGAGGGGGAAAGAGTGGATCCAAGGCAGATATGGTTAGAAAAAAATTAGCTTAGCTAGGTATATTTGGCTAGCTTAGGGTTAGGATTTAAGTAGATGGTTTAGATTAGAAAAGAACAGACCCAAAATACATGTATCAGAAGATGTGGTGTATGTAGATGGCCACAAGCAAAAATTCTAAAAGATGGGGGAAAATGAATATATGTGGTATCCACATAGACAAATAAAAAAATATGAGGGTTTGATGGGATTGAACAAATTCAAATGAAACACATACCCACTAGAATTCAAAAGAGGAGATATTCCGCATAGGGGGCTTGTTATTTTATGTGACTAGAGTGGCTTATTATTGCATGCAATAAAGGAGTACATGCATGTGGCATTTTTGTGAAAACAAAAATGTATATGCATGTATGTGAGATAAGGATGGCAATACAAGATTTGCAATAATACAAGAATTGAGGAGGACATGATACCTGGCATAAAATCTAGGTTTGGATCAAACCCATATGTATGCATGTGTATGAATAGAATTTGGAGCCCTGTTTATATGGGTGGCTTGAATTAAAACCAAGAACAACAATAAGATGGCCACACTCAGATATATGGTAGAAGTAGGATTGGATAGCAAGGGAGTTGCCATGTTAGTAGATAGAAAGAATTTAAAAGATATGCCCCAACTCAACTTGGGCATTTAACATTATATCAAAAGTCACATACAATATATCAAAAGGCAAATACAATTAATAGTGCATATGAGATAAGAACCAAATGAAAAAGGGTTTTATATGATGCTCAAATGCAATGTGGCATGATGACATGAGCATGATATAATTATGATGCAACAATTATATGTAGGAAGGTAGCATATATAGACTAGGCTAGTAGCATTGCAATTGTTAGACAATTGGGATGCTACAACTCTCCTCCACTAAACAAGAATCTCGCCCCGAGATTCCTAGGAAAAAGAAAGAAAAAAACACAAGAAGAGGCGGGTGTTCGGAACGAAGGTGACCTTCAAGATCCCAAAAGGATGAGCACGGAATGGTGCGACCACTGCACCTTGCAAAAACTTGCTAGACTTGTTGCGAGTCTTGCGTTTTGCTATAGAAACAAGAGGAAGAAGGAACTGGAGAATTGTCGTGAGACGAGAAAGGGTGCACATAGCTCCGGTTTTCTAGAGAAACATGATAACGGAAAAGAAACACTTGTTGAAAGAATTAGAAAGAACGATGTATCATGGAGAACGAAAAGGCACACCATTAGAATTAGAGATCAACCGATGCACGAGAAGGTGGATCTTTGTCTTGCCGGAAGAAAAGAATGACTTTGGGGAAGTTATCAACCACTATGAAAATAGCATTGTATATTCTCTCGGATTTGAGAAATGAAGTGCGGAAACAATATTGCCTTCAAATAATATAGTTCCTTGATATCAACGGAAAGATTTGGGTTAGGAGTTCTCGGATTAGATCTTTCTTGCGCCGGTAAGAACCAAAGGATCACGCAATTGAGGTGCGCGGATATCACTTCAAGAGAAGGGGATGCTAGTTTATGGTAGAATCCTGAGAAGAAAAGAATATGGAGGATCTGGAGTTTATTGTAGAGATACTTATTGCTTTCTTTAACCTTGAGGCTAATGCAATAGATTTGTGACTGATGGCATCAACCATAATTGGCTTTACCAAGAGAAAGGGATTTGTCAAATTGAAGACCGATATAGTTTCCTTCCATCTTGTTTGAGGATGTCGAGCACCGGTGGAATGAAGAGTACCCGAAAAGATAAATGCATCTGCTTCCACTAGATAATTGAAGATTTTGCTCCATGTAGAAAGGGCGAGATCACCAACAAGAGATTATTGATTACTTTCTTCGAGAGAGCACTCCGGAAAAACAAGGACGGAAGTAAAAGTATCGAGGAATAACGGCCACTTCTAACTTCCGTGGAATGAGTGAAATTGCATTAATCCGCCCATCCAATGTACAAGAGCGAATGATAAGAGTAGTGGTATGGTAGCTACTCCATCCCGCACCCAAAGCATTACTCCGTACATGAATCAGAAAATCATGCAACCCAACTACTAAACAGACTGAAGGTATTGACAATAACTCATGGAACTCCATTAGAAAACAAGGATAGGTGCAAACGATTCGCCGGATTCAAAGATAGATCAAGATGATGATGTTGTCGTCATATCAGAAGTAACAAGCTACCGGAAAGATATGAAGGAAGATCATGGAGACAACTGCAAGATTCCACAGATAAAGAAAAAGATAACACCAACTTGAACAGAAGGATTACAAAAGATCTGAAAAGTCTTCATGGCCTCCGGTGCATTGAGCATAGACGATATAACAAAAGGTTTTAAAGGTTGCTACTGAGCGGAAGATCAAAAGAATTACTGATTCTTCTGAAGAATAACCAAGAGAGATTTAGTTGTCTTGAGGGAAACTTCGGCGGAAAGACGATGACAACTTGCCAACAAGGAACAACTCCGGATTTGATTGAAGGTGGAGGATGGAATTAACAATGGGCTTGCTGATTCTAGGATTGAAGCAATGTATTTAGTAGAAAGACGTGGTCGAGATAGGTGACTTCAAGAAGTCAGAATTCTCACTTTGAGACTTTGCGCACAAGCGGTGTTCTCGCAGCTTGAGAGAAAGAGACACAGATGATCTTCCATGTTCTTCCATTGACATAGAATAGGCCAGCATATCATCAAGATATACCACCATGGATGAACAAAATCTTCCAAGCATATCAAGATCAAGAGGCGGGAGAACGAACAATGATCACAACACTTTCTGAGCTCAATGCTCTTTGAAAAATCGATATTAAGAGCACGGGTTCGTGTTGAAGAAGATGCACTGGCAGAATAGATTATCTGGTCCTTCGGAAGAGAACAGGAAATGCCACTTGGTTCACACTATCGATTGGGTCACCGGTTACAGAGATAAAGAGACCTTGGATAAAGAAACGATGATGGCTCATACCTTAAGCAAAGCTATCAGAGACGAAAAAGATGCAATTCCCTCGTGTCGAAGAGAATTTTTCAGATATGGAGTTCAAAAAGATGTGGAGCATGATAACAGATGATAGACCATCGTAGAGCCTTAAGAAAAACTCCGAATTGGCAAGGATACTTGAATATGATAAAGATATGATCACGGTATAACTCAAAATCACAGGAGATAACCAGCATCATTTGGAGGATAGGGTCAATAACATTGTCCATATTCAACTCATGATAAGTGTCATATAGCTATGCCGCGAACCAAAATACAATACAAGCATCGGATCGACACACGTTATGTATTTTAGCCCAAAAGAATTGAAGATGACGTAAAACTCTAGGATTAAGCGTCGGTGACAAAAGAATGGGTTAGCATGAACATGCCGATAAAAGGAAGATAGATAATGTTTCACACACGACTGAAGAGGAGTGTGGAAACACAGCTGTATTAAAGAAATTTTTTCCGCATTTTTCGGCATTAAAATACCAATAGATGCGCAAAACCACTTATCAGATAGAGGTTAGCAACTCCACATTCTATGAAACATGCTAAAGAATGAACACCCTTAACAAGATGGCACCGGTTAACAAAGAGTAAGATAGATCGTGTCGGTTACAACAAATCAGATAGATCGCGTCGGTTTACAAAAGCCTGTCGGTATGGAATGTACCAACAGTTGATAACCAAAAGGTAGATAGCGATAAGATGTTGGATGCAGCAGATAGACAAGGAATTCACACACAACACACACACACACAACCTATGGTACTACTGACCCTAGAACACGTGAATCCTAGTTTGAATTGTTAGAAGAGGATTGAAAACGTTACACTTCCTTACCAGAAAAGGGTGGGTGGGTGGGTAAGAAGAAAAATGGAAGCAGTCCTACTCTCACGTTTTGTTTTTCCCTAGTATACATAACTACCAAAATATTTGCTAGACTGACAACGACCATTTGGCTGAGACCCTGAAGGGCGGGATGGCTCTGATACCAATTGAAACTACCTCGGTGAATTACGCTCTAAGTTGCATGCCTGGATGAGAGAAAGTGGTTAAAATAGTACGGTGGGGCCAGGGGCAACTCACAGGTAGACCTTTCGGTTGTCCTAACCACTTCCAGAACCTCGGGACAAGAACGAGCGGCGTAATCGGCAGGCGAAGGGATCAACTACATACACAAGTGAGTATGTATGCAAGCCACCATACAACAGTTTTCAGAGCCATTCCATCTAAAAGAAATAGAAATATTGCAACGCCATATGGCAAGATCCAAATACCCTAGATAGAGATAATAGTTTAGGATAGCTCCTCATACATCAAACATCAGAGTATCAGGCGGAAGCGGAAAACAAGATCCGAGTACGGATAAGAAGAAAATCGGCATAAGATGCCACATAAATAAACACATCCCGCCCACAGATCTCATGAATCCCCATCCCCGGAATCTCTACACCGAGTGATCGTTGCCAACATCATCTGTCTCCTCCACCCAGTATCCATCTTGCGAGTACACCTGTTCATCTGAATCAAACAATTTATCGTGTGAGACCCTAGGGGTACTCAGCAAGTCTTTATGCCTCTAAAGGGGACATAACCTGGGGTGACGCAATTGCAGCAAAAGATAATAACTAACAAGTCTATAGATACTCGCTAACCATCCGCCTAACCAATGATAGACGGATGTTCGTTAATTAGTAACAACAGTTATAACAGTATAATTAACAGATCCATCCTCCTTCTCGCTTACCAATGAGAAAGCGGACGAACAACCCATCTGTTGGCAGTTTTATTAACCATTCCATGAGTATTTCACTATTTACTAGTCAAGTACTTAGTCAAATTAAAAGTGGTACTTTAGTTATACTTGTCTATGATCGAGAAACTGTGCTGCAAGTCGTCCATAACCACGGACACGGCTTTCAGAAAGATTTACCCTGCAGGGGTGCACAAATAGCAACACACACTCGATCAACCTCGGAAAAACCAACTCAAAACCGAACGAGGCGTTCACGACAAAGCGATCACAGGATTCAGAAATATTTCAGGGGGCCACCCCAATAAGCTACCCGCAACGAAGTCAGCCGGCTCCGAGATGGACCCAGGATTTGCGATGACGGCTGTAAACGACTGGGAACCCGAAAGTGTGACTGGGCTTGTCGATATCGTGAAAACGTGGCGCGATCCAAAATAGTACAGGTGCTCGACGCACAATATTAAATAAAGCAGTAAAGCATGGCATAAGTACAGGATAGTAATAAAACCCCAAACTAGTTTGTGGCCCCAAGAAATAGATATGAATCAAGCTCTGGCTCAGGGGGGTCCACGGCCTCCCGGATGTGGATAGTGCAAATAGTCAAGGAACAAGAATCAAGTACTCGGGGTCCTATGGGACACAAGTGAGCATGAAAAAACAAATAACAGATATTACCCACCGGTGCCTCTTTCATTAGTTATCCCATTACTACTCAGGTTAAGTTGTTTAGGTACCTCATTATCCATCAGACACTCACATACCCTACACATGCTGTTCTACGACTCGCATGGCTCAAACAACTCCTGTAGTAATGGCTCATGGGATGGAGGAACAAGCTTCGGTGGGGTTTAAAAGTAAAGGTATGCAGTACTTGGGATCCAATTTAATGCAATCGCGACTCAATGATGCAAGAATAAGATAGAGGCAATAGGTACTATATGTATGCAAGCATGTGGTAGTGCTTGCCTGGCAGCTCAGTTGAAGCGAGAGACAGATCTAGGTAGTGCTCCTGGGATTCCCGATATATCCCCTGCTCGGCGTCTATTCGAAGAAGAACCAAACAAACAAGGGCCAACATAAATAAAGTGCACAAGCATATGAATTAAAATGCGACAAGCAAACAAGCATGCCATGATGAATGATGCACAATTTACATGGCAATAATGTAGCATGGCATGGGTGAGGTGTGGGGTACAAGAATAAAGCATTTTATTAAGTTTTAGTCATGTTTTGCTCTCATAACACTTGTTGTATACTTTATATTTATATGATGCATGCTGCAATTCAGAACATAGAATGCATATTTAGAACGGGCTCGTCGCGCTGATCGATTTAGACATATTATTTATCGACATTGAGCACTTCAACACAACCAAAGAAGCTTCGGATGCACTCACTGACCTATTTATTGGAAATGAAAGAACGAGAAGAAATAGGTATGATGCACTTAGCAATGAAGTTGAAGGATTCTACATGTTGGATGGTGAAGACCATGAAGATATGTATAGAAGGCTCAAGGGCATTGCAACAACATTTAGAAAGCATGGAGCCACTCACATTGATGATGCTTGGATAAAAAGGAAATATGTGAGTGCTCTAATGCCATTTGAGCCAACAGACTTGGAGAGCTTGCAAGGTAGACACAACTACCATCAAATGGCTTACAATGAAGTCATGCAAGAAATGACGTCATTCAAGGTAGCAGCTAGGAACGCTGAAGATGCTCGTGCCTGGGCTATTGGAATGCAAAAAGGAGTCAATGTTGCTCTAAAGGAAAATGTTGTTGAACAAGATGAGGATGAAAGAGGATACGAGGGTGTCTGTATGGGCTGTCCCGAGGAAGTCAAGCATGCTCATGGTGAGTACATGGCTTTTTATCCTAGGAATTTTTGGAAGGATCTAGCCAAGGCCAAGTCGGAATTCGAGCGCAAGAATGGGTCAAATGGAAGAAGAGAGAATGGCCCAAAACTGAGAACATGCTACAATTGTGGAGATAGGTTACACTTTGTGGCTGAATGCCCATATCAAAATAGAGAAGACAATGGTGGAAGGCTCATCCTTAAAGAAAAGTCCAACGCACCTCGAAAGAAGCCATTTATCAAAAAGAATGGTCCTTACAAGAAGCAACCCAAGATTGTCTTGGTGGCACAAGAAGAATATTCCTCTACAAGTAAAGACGAAGAGGATGAAGATAGTTCTCGTGAGGTGGCTACTATAGCCACCACATCTACCCGTCATCACTCTTCGACTCTCCAAATGAAAACGTCATCAACAACAACGTCACTTGTATTATGGCAAGAGATTCCGAGGTATCAACTTCTATTTCTTCATTTCCTAAGACTAACATAAATATGGATATGGATGATCACACTAGTCTTAAGATAAAAGAAGAAGTTATTGCTTTGGACAATTTTTTCACTAACTTACAAGGTGAGCATAAACTTAACTTTGATGCTCTTATGAGTCAACTTGCCCATTTCGAAGCTCTTCTTGAAGAAAAGGGTAGAATTGAGAGAGAAGACGCTTTGGAGATAGCCTCCTTGAAGAATGCCTTAAAATAAGAAGAGGAAGCTCGAGTATCCTTGGAGGAGAAACTCAAGTCAATTGAGGAATCCCATGAAGAGGTTGTTGCCTAGCTCATGAAAGAACGTGACAATGCTCTCGCTAAGGTAAAGAAACTAAAGAAAGAAAAGGTTGAATTTGGGGCTGTTCATGCTAGACTCTCGGAGAAGTTTGAGAAACTTGACATTGCTCACAAGGCATTGGAGAGTGAACATTCTACTCTAAATGAGTCTCGTGATCAGCTCCAAACTCAATTGGACAAGTATGATATTCCCAGAACCTCCACTCTATCTTGTGGACATGAATACATTGTTGAGGAAAATGCAAGGCCAAAAGAAGAACTTGTAAAGGGATCTCAACATAAAGGTAAAGAAGTCCTAGATGAGGTGCTTAGAAAACAAAGGACAAACAATGGGAAAGAAGGTCTTGGTTATGTCCCCAAGACAAACAAGAAGAACAACAACAACAACAAGAAGAAGAAGAGCAAAACTGCTCAACCAAAGACAAGCACCACCTCTAATGACAAGCACCACCTCTAATGACAAGACTAACTATGATGGTTTTGCAGGGGCTAATAATCCTAACTATGAGTTATATTGTGATTATTATGGTGATATTTATGCTAGTTATGTAGGTCCTTATGATAGTTACATTTCTTGGTCTATTTGGGTTCCCAAGACCCTTGTCACTAACATGAGAGGACCCATTGAAAAATGGGTACCTAAAACCAAGAAGTAACTCTCTTGCAGGGCTATGCTTTCGGTGGGTCTAAATGGGTACTCGATAGCAGGTGCACTAGTCATATGACCGGAAGCAAGGAGATCATCTCGGAGATGCGGCCAAACCATGATCACATAACCGTCTCCTATGGTGACAAGTCAAAATCTGAGGTATTGGGTCTTGGAAAAGTTGTGGTTGCTCACAATATCTCTCTCGTGGACCTCATGCTTGTTGAGACCCTCGGTTAGAATTTACTTTCAGTTCGTGCCCTTGGTAAGATGGGCTTTGCAGTTTTTATTGATGCTGATTTGGTGGTACTCTTGTGGAGCAAGTCTCTAAAGGTCGCTTTCGTGGGATATGTCGAAAATGACCTGTACGTGGTGGACTTTTTGGGGAAAACCACTACAGGCCCGATGTGTCTTTTCGGAAAGGCCGATGCGGGCTGGCTATGGCATCGCAGACTAGCCCACGTCAATATGAGAACTTTGCAAAGTCTTCACAAGGGTGGCCACCTCCTTGGACTAAAAGAAAATGTTTCCTTTGCCAAATATCGTGTTTGCAGGGCTTGTGTTGAAGGAAAAATGCATGATTCTCCCCATCGAAGGAAGACCATTATTTCATCAAAGAGGATTTTAGAGCTCCTCCATGTGGATCTCTTTGGTCCTCCATCTCATGTAAGTCTCGGTGGGAAGAAATATTGCCTCGTGATTGTTGATGATTACTCAAGATACACATGGGTCTATTTCTTCAAGTTGAAGAGCAAGACTCAACAAACGGTCATTGATTTTGCTAACGAAGTTCAACATCAACACAATGTCCCTATATTGGCAATAAGAAGTGATAACGTCTCCGAATTCAAGAACTACACCTTAAATGAATTCCTAAGTGAAGAGGGGGTAAGACATCAATATTCTGCTGCGTACACCCCTCAACAAAATGGTGTTGCTAAGAGGAAGAACCAGACTGTAATGGATATGGCTAGATCTATGCTAGCTGAATTTAAGTATCCTTATAACTTCTGGGATGAAGCAATCTCTATCATGTGCCATTCATCCAACCGGCTCTATCTCCGCAAGATCTTGGACAAGACTCCATATGAAATACTTACTGGTAACAAGCCAAACATCTCCTACTTCCGGGTATTTGGTTGTAAGTGTTTCTTTCTCATTAAAGGAGTTCGTTTATCTAAATTTGATTCTAAGGCTTTAGAAGGATTTTTTGTTGGTTATGGTGCCAAATCCCACACTTATAGAGTCTACAATAAGCTCTCCGAAACTGTTGTAGAATCTTGTAGTGTGGTGTTCGAGGAAAATGATGGCTCCCATGTGGGGCAAGTTGATGTTTGTGATGCAGATGTTGAAATACCCCAAGATGCCATAAGAAGAATGGGCGTGGGATTTTTCCGCCCCATTGAGGAACCCCTTGTGGTGGATCAGGAAGGACAATGCTCTACTCAAGTAGAGCCCTCATCGACACAAGCTCAACATGCTCCAACCATTGGAGAAACTTCTACACCAACCACACAAAATGTTGAAGATCAGAATGCTCCTGAATGCTCCAGGCCAGATTATCCGGTGGACACTGGATTATCCGGCCATACCTCCTCAACTAGCAAAAATGATCAACCTGTCGAAGAAATTGATGCAAGTCCCAGGTTGTATTTTCCAACTGACCTCGGATTATCCGGCCACTCTCCAGTTCGAGCAAGATCCAGTCCAGCTTGCGAAGATGTTTCAGGTTCTCCTAGGCCGGATTATCTGGCCTCTCCCTCGGCCGGATTATCCGGCCCTGAAACTCCTGAAGAGAAGCAGCCTCCTGTTATGGTTGTTGATCAACATCAAGGGCAAGGTTCATCATCTCCTTCTACTGCTAATCAAGCTACATATCAAGGCCAAGCCAATGATTCTAACAAATACTCAAATAATGAAGTTATTCCCCCAAGAGACAACAAGCTAATTGAACTTTGTCGCAAAGCTCGTGTAGATAGGAACCTTGAGTTAAGGGGTCATACTCTTGACAAAGTTGTAGGTGATCTTTGACGAAGGGTATCCAGAAGAAGGGAGTTGGCAAGTTTCAGTGAGCATCAAGCTCACATCTCAATGGTGGAACCCAAGAAAGTGTTTGAAGCTCTTGAGGATCTGGACTGGGTTGTTGCTATGCATGAAGAGTTGAATAACTTTTAACTCAACAAGGTCTAGAAATTAGTAGAGAAGCCCAAGGATTGCCGCAATGTTATCAGCACAAAATGAATATTTAAAAACAAGCAAGATGAGAATGGCATTGTTGTGAGGAACAAGGCAAGACTCGTGGCACAAGGCTATTCCCAAGTTGAGGGCATTGACTTTTGCGAGACTTATGCTCATGTGGCTCATCTTGAGTCCATTTGTATCCTTCTTGCTTATGCTGCTCATAATAATTTTAAATTATAGCAAATGTATGTTAAGAGTGCTTTTCTTAATGGTCCTCTACATGAGTTGGTATATGTAAAGCAACCCCTGGGATTTGAGGATCCTACTTCCCGAACCATGTCTACAAACTCGATAAGGCACTCTATGGCCTTAAACAAGCCCCACGTGCGTGGTATGAGCACCTTAAAGTGCTTTTGTTAGACCGCGGCTTTGAAGTTGGGAAAATCGATCCCGCTCTTTTTACTAAGAAGGTTAAGGGGGATCTCTTTGTATGCCAACTATATGTATACGACATCATCTTTGGCTCTACTAATAAAGCTTTTAATGATGAATTTTCAAAGCTTATGACTGACAGGTTTGAGATGTCTATGATGGGGGAGTTACAGTTCTTTCTTGGATTCGAGATCAAACAACTTAGAGAAGGAACCTTCATCAATCAAGCAAAATACATCCAAGACATGCTCAAGAGATTCAAGATGACGGATCTTAAAGGCATCGCCACTCCGATGCAAACAAAATGTCACCTTGAACTTAATCCTCATGGTAAAGATGTGGACCAAAAGGTATACCGGTCCATGATCGGCTCTCTTCTTTACCTTTGTGCATCTAGACCCGATATTGTGTTGAGTGTAGGTGTGTGCGCAAGGTATCAAGCAGCTCCTAAAGAAAACCACTTAGTGGCGGTCAAGAGGATCTTCTGATATTTGGTTCATTCCCCTACTTTCGGTCTATGGTATCCCAAGGGCTCCAATTTCTCTCTATGTGATTATACTGATTCAGATTGGGCTGGTGATAAGGATGATCGGAAATCAACTTCTAGAGCTTGTCAGTTCTTGGGAAGGTCTCTAGTATGTTGGTCTTCTAAAAAGCAGAATTGTATATCTCTCTCCACCGCTGAAGCTAAATATGTTGCTGCTGCTAGTGCATGTACTCAGTTATTATGGATGAGGCAAACTTTAAAGGAATACAGTGTCAATTGTGACAAAGTGCCTCTTTTATGTGATAGTGAAAGTGCAATCAAAATTGTGTACAATCCTGTACAGCACACAAGGATGAATCATATTGAGATTTGGAATCATTTTATTCGGGACCATTTGGCTCGAGGCGATATTGATCTATCCTTTGTGAGCACGAAGAACCAACTTGCTGATATATTCACGAAGCCACTTGATGAAGAAAGGTTTTGTTTCCTGAGGAATGAGCTAAATATCGTTGATTCAAGGAGCTTGTCTTGATTACCCATGCACTCACTCTTACATCTCAGTCTTATTTGGTGTAGGTGTGGGCATGGATATAGGGGGAGTGTGGTTCTAATTGATTGGGCTAACCCTCCCCCCATAATGCCGAAAGCAAGTCAAATCATTTCTCTTTATATCATTTTGTGATATGTGAGCTTATTGATGAGTATTGGTCATGAACCCAAGATATATCTTCGCCCCATGCACTCCAACAAGGTGGCCTCGGCCACCGCCCTCTTCGATGAGAAGAGTTGAGTTTATTTGGATCTTTTTGGTTGTTCTTGCTCATCTCATGTTCTTATGGGAATCACACTTAATTTTGGCCTTTCGTTGATTTGTTTCTTGCAATTTTGAGTGTGTAGTACCATCTCAGTTTGGTTCTCTTAATCCTAAGCCTTTCCCTACCCCTAAGCCATCCTTTCTTGCACACAAGTCCCTTGTATACCTTATGGGGGTTTTGCTTGGGGATGCGCGGGCCTGAATCTGTGTATAACAGAATTTCAGATTTTAGGCCGGATAATCCGGCCCAAGTGTAGGCCGGATAATCCGGCCCTGGCGGCTACAGTCTTTAAGGTCTGGGATTGGGGGAAGGGCTCATAATGAGCAGCACTACTTCCTCGACCCTCTCCCTCTCCCCAGCCGCCGCCTGCCACCCCCCACCCTCCTCGGAGCCTCTCCGGCCGCCAGATTCTCCGGGCCTCCCCGGATCTTATCCTCCGCGCCTCCGAGTACCTTCTCCTCCATGTTCTTCCTCCAATGGGTGAGAGTAACTCCCTCCCTCCCCATCTTTGGCTAGATGTGTTACTTGTTGGGTGGAACGTTGTCTAGAAGGTTGTTGCTTCATGTAGAACTTGTAGTCTTGCAGTATCTAAGCCCGATCTACGTTTTTGCATTCAATCTAGGCGATTCTGAAATTTTCTGCTAGGGGCGGATTCCAGGCCAGATAATCCGGCCTGATAGACCAAAAATTTCTTCAGTTTCGTATGGATTTTGTGCATTGAGTATGATTGTACTATGAACTATTGGCCTACTATTTCTATGTTCTCTCTTGGACTTGTGTGTGTGCTTATCCCCTTGCTATCCGTCTTATTCGCTTCACAGGTGGTTCCAGTGCTCCCAGGACATACAAGCGTCATCCTCGTGCCAAATACTTTCGGGACGATGGTGAGGGTAACTTAGAGGACGAGGTTGAGCTGAGGAGAAGGAAGAACAAGGCAAAACGCATGGCTGAACAGGCAAAGAGGGTAGGAAGGGTGTGTCCAAGAGGAAGGGCAAAGAGCCCAAGTTTAACTATAAGAAGATGAATCCTATTACTTTCTCTTCCATTCGTCATCATGATCTGTTTGATGAACTGCCGCATGATACTGAGCTGGGTGACTCTTGTTTTTGGTGTGCTGAACAAAAGGGTATCTATGAAGACGTGTATGCTCGGCAGAAGATTCATCCTATGCATCCTCTAATTATTGCTGAGGCCATGGAAAAGCCTCAACTTGTTGATGCCATGTTTGTGACTGAGAGGATGGGGCTGCACCATCTCATGGCCCTCCAATGCTCCTATGATTCTGAGATTGTGAAGTAGTTATTATCCACCTTGGTTATTTGTGGTGATGAGCACCGCACCATGAAGTGGATGACTCGTGACAGGCCTATGCAAGCTGATTTCTGTGTTTTTGCTAAGGTTCTTCGTTATTCCTTCCGCAATAGGGACCGTGCTAGTGGTCACCGTATCATCACCCAACTCAAGCCCAATAAAGATGCATTCCTCAATCCGTGCATAGTTGACAATGGTATTGTGGGCACCCTTGCTGGTCTTTCTCCCACATGTGCTTGCTTGGTCGGTCTCTTTCATGATTCTATCACCCCAAGTGGAGGAAACAATGACAGTATTCGTGGTCACCTGGTTCAGCTTCTTGCCTTCTCTCATGAGGTGGCTTCCTGTGAGGATGAGTCCGTGTCGTACAAGCTGGATGTGATGGACATTATTTACCATGAGTTGATCGATGCCATGTTCAATAGGCTATCCATCCCATATGCTCCATACATCATGATGCTGATCAAGCACTTGCTTCCCGCTAAAGAGTTCAATATCGATGTGGAACACAAGGCGAAGAAGATCTACAACAAGGTGAGGAAGACCTCACACCCATCTTATGCTCCTGAGGGTCTCATGAGGGATGCTCGTGCCAGTTCTCGTAGGCCTCGAGTGCCTCCTATTGCTCGTGAGATCAAGCGGCTGAATTGGTTCGAGCGGAACATTCTTTGCATGGGCGTGGACACTCGCAAGGGACAATATGTGGCATACAAGCAGCGCCACGAGATGGCTCACACTCCGCAGCTCATTCTCCATGTGTCTGGTGCATCAGGCGATCCCCCTACTCCTACTACTCCCACCCCATACGCTCGGTGGAACTCTTCTTTGATACGTCCATTTTGCATCACTATTCTATATCATAATTTACTGTTATTCATTGATATATTTCATATTAAGAGATGATACTTATGTTATTTCATCTGTTTTTGCATGGTTGACTACTTTTGGAGCATGGACCGCTGCAATCAGGATTCTGATGGAAAAGGTGCTGTTTGGAGGCAAAATTTGCAAAGATCAGAAAATTCGGGAAAATACATGGAAACTTCTATTTTTCCAGAAGACGAAGATTACCAGAAGGGGGAGTGGAGATGGGCCACAGGGGGCCCACACCACCCCCTGGCGCGGGCAGCCCTAGGCTGCACCAGCAGGTGGTGTGGCCACCCTGGCCCACTCTAGGCTCTCCCCTCTAGCGTATATTATCCCCTCGAAACCTTAATACCTGGGGAGCGCCCACAGAAAGATTCCACCGCCTCTGCGTGGCGGAAAACACCGAGAGAGAAAGATCTCTCCGGCAGACAGAATTCTATCGGGGGAATTCCTTCCCGGAGAGGGGAGATCGTCGCCATCAACACCACCATCAAGCTGGACTTCATTGGGATCATCATCGTCATCATCACCATCATCACCACTTCATACCGCTGTAACAATTGGGTTGAATCTTGCATAGTTCTTAGGGGAACTTTCCCGGTGTTGATTACTCCTTGTAGTTGATGCTATTGAGTGAACCATTGAATTATTGTTTATGTTCAGATTGTTACATATCATTATATCATCTCTGATCTTGATCCATATTATGTCTTGTGAGTAGTTTGTTTAGTTCTTGAGGACATGGAAGAAGTCATGTTGTTAATAGTGGAATTGTGTTGAGAAAGATTCAATAGTTTGATATTTAAGTTGTGGTGTATTTCTTCTAGTGGTGTCATGTGAACGTCGACTACATGACACTTCACCTGTATGGGCCTAGGGGAATGCATTGTGTATTTGGCTACTAATCGTAGGGGTTGCCTGAGTGACAAAAACCTGAACCCCTGTTAGGAAACCTTTACACAAGGGATGTCAGGGTCTTAGAGTTTAAAGTTGTGGTTAGGTTTCTACCTTAATTACTTTCTTGTACTTGTGGATGCTTGCAATGGGTATAATCACAAGTATGTATTAGTCCTAGGAAGGTCGGTACATTAGCACAGGTTCACCCACACAACACTTAGAAAACTAAAGAAGATTAATCAACTATATGAAGCGAAAGAACTTGACAATATTCGCGTGTGTCCTCGAGAATGTTTGGTCATCTTAAGTAATACAACCGGCTTGTCCTTTTCTAAAGAAACGATTGGGCCACTTGCTGCATTTATTATTATTGTCTTTTATTTACTCGTACTTTATTTACCTGCATTATGAAAAACCCCTAAAAATCCATTTGCTAAGTATTTACAGAGAATTCCTGCTCCAAGACATTCGCCAACACCTTCTGCTCCTCGTTGGGTTCGACACTCTTAGTTATCAAAAATACTGCGATACACCCCCTACACTTGTTGGTCATCAAGACTATTTTCTGGCGCTGTTGCCGGGGAATGAAGCGCTATTGGAGAGTGGAATTGGTAAAGGAAACTTCTAGTATGAGTATTGTTTACTACTATTAGTTACTTTATTTTCAATATGGATAATTCGCTTAGTTTCTTATTTCATAATGCTACTACCACTTCTAAGGTAGTAGATGAACCACCACCTACTGAGAATGATACTTTTAAAATACCTACAAGAATTATTGATCGTGTTATGGATAACTATTATGTTGGAGATGGAACTGTCCATCCCGGTGATCATTTGCTCTTTATACACGAATTATGCGTGTTGTTCAAGTGTGCAGGTATTACAACAGATCAAGTCAAGAAGAAGTTATTCTCATTATCACTAAAAGGAACAGCTAAGGAATGGTATAAGCTACTGAAGAATGGTCAAGCTCTTGAATGGGAGGAAGTAGTACCTCTCTTTTATTCAAAATTTTATCCTCCTAGTGAGATTCATAAAGATCGGAATCAAATATACAACTTTTGGCCTCTTGATGGAGAGAGTACAGCTCAAGCTTGGGGGAGATTGAAGTTACTAATGCTCAAATGTCCTATTCATGAGATCCCTCACAATATTATTATCAATAACTTTTATTGCAAGACTTTCTCTTCATGATAAGGATCTAATGGATGCTTCATGTGCTGGATCATTTACACGCATGGAAGAAGGAGCTAAATAGGATCTTCTAGACCGTATCCAATACAACGCTGAAGCATGGGAGAATGACAAAGGAAGGAAGTCAGGTATAAATTATGATTATGAATGCATTGGATCTTTTATGGAAACTTATGACTTTCAAAATATTAAAAATGCTTATGGTATAAACTCTCAAGCTATTGCAACTTATTTTAAGGCTTTTGCTTCCTATATTGAAGTTCCTAAAAAGAAGTAGAATAAGTATCATGAACCATATAAAGATGTTGCTAAGTGTGTTCCTGCAAGAAATACTAAAGTTTATACTGCTAATCATGTTTTACATGAACCTTACATTGAGAAAATGCCTTTCCCAGTTAAGATAAAGGAACATTCTATGATAGCTAGTATGGTTAATGAAAGTACAAATAAAGCTGTTGAACCTGATAAACAAATGGATGATGAACCTATAATAGCAAATGTGAAAGACTTTGTCACTAAATATGTAGAAGAAGGACACACTATCCTTTGTAAGGATACTTCTAATATTGTTTCACAAAGTAGTGTTATGAGAGCTAGTGTCCCTGTGTTTTCTGTTAGGATAAGTGATCATTGATACAACGGTTCTTGTGATAGTTATATCATTAAATTATGCATGATACTGAAAGTTATTATGAGAGAGGGAAAACTGTTCTAATGCATCTCAATAATATTAAGTTTCCTCGTTTCATGCTAAAAGTTTTTATGTTGCACCTGTTTTGCCTTCCTATGCCCGTAGCCTCTGGTTTCAACAATTTATTTTCTTACAAAATTCCCTTGCATAGGAAGTGGGTTAGACTTAAACATGTATATTTTTGCTTCTTAATGCTCTCTTTCATGTCAATTCATATTCTTATGTGAGCATCATTGAAATTATCATGCCCATCTTAATGGCTATAAAGAAAGAGCTTTTTGGGAGACAACCCAATATATCTCTTTTGCTTTCAGTTTTTGTTTATTTGAGTCTTGGAAGTCATTGTTTCGGCAATAACCTCTCCTTATCCTTTTTGTTCGGTCTTTGTGTCAAGATCAACCTCTAATGAGAGAGAAGTAAGATTTGGGGAAGTTGTTGTCCTGAAACAGATTTTTGTGCTTCACCGTAAAAATTCGTTAGAGATCTCTGTACGTCGGATTGATCTGCAATTTTTTGAGCTTCTGACCCAGATTATTATTTAACTTTAGTTAGTTTTGCACTTTTTGATTTGAGCAACAGAAGATTTTAGAAAAAATTGATCTTTACCTGCTGGTCTGTTTTGATAGATTTTGCCACTCTTGCATTTGCTTCTTAAATCGATTTGCTTTTTGAATTCTTTTTGGGTTTTCGGAAGGAGTTGCTACAGTATCTTATGTTTTGATGGATTTCAGTTGATAAAAGGTTTATTACCTCGCTTATACTAAGGTTGCTAATGAGAATTGTGTGAAGTTTTGTGTGAAAGAAATTTCCAGGTTAGTGGAGAAAATGGTGTAATAAGAAAGTGAAAGGTTTCATGACTCAAGCAATATGTGTATGAAGATGAAGATATTGATGTTATTAAAGTGGTGACTCCGGAAGAATCTACTAAAGACCAAATTCAGAGACCTACAGAGTCTGTTTTTGAATAGGTAACAGTTCTGGTAAGAAAAGTTCCACGAAAATTCTGTCAAGTTATATTTTTGGAGTTTTTATCCAACAAGGAAAGCAACGAAGCGAAAGAGGGATGGAAACGGAGCCAGAGTGGCTCACACCACCCCCTGGCATGGCCCCAGGCCGCGCCAGGGGGTGGTGTGGCTACCTCGGCCTCTGTCTCTAACCCGTTTTCTCCCAGTACCTTGCTTTTGTTGTAAAAATTCATAATATATAATCCCCCGGATCCCCCGAGGTTCGTATATCGTGTTCTCATCGTGTTTTCGTTTTGATCTGTTTCTGCCAGGAACTATTCTTAAAGTTTAGAAGCACAATGGTCTCCGCCAAGGATAAGGGCAAGGAGCCTGCGGAGGAGGATCTCCAAGACCCCGGGCAGGACAAGGAGATCAAGAGTAAAGATGAAGAGGAGGCAAAGAAAAGCCAGCATCCGCACACCGGCACTACCATTGCAAGTATTGGAGTGTTGGAAAACCCTGC
Organism: Avena insularis; assembly: GCA_023614405.1. Classification (NCBI taxonomy): domain Eukaryota; kingdom Viridiplantae; phylum Streptophyta; class Magnoliopsida; order Poales; family Poaceae; genus Avena; species Avena insularis. The sequence continues at coordinate 457,217,453 of CM042696.1, read as the reverse complement.
CAAGATCAAAAGGACTACACGAATGTCAACTAGAGGGAAGCCTCCGCGTCACTGTTTGGCTCCACGGTCACCTCCTCCACGCACCAAGAATCCCTTCCATACCCTTATCCATGAGCATCAATTCCAGAATATGCCCAAGTCGAAACTACCCTCCAATTGGGATATGCCTCGTTCTAACCATGCAGGAAAAGAAGACATCAAGGAGGAAGAGTGGGGAAAGAATTGCAAGAGCTGGAATTTGCAACCCGACATGACCATGAGCCGTATTGAGAAAAACTCGGAGTTGATTCGTACTCTCAACTTCGAGATTGAGGACTTGGGGAAATTAATCAAAAAGCTCATCGAGAGAATACCACCACCACTGAAGGAGTAATTCGTCATCAGGTTTTGGCATCCCCTTGGTTTGTTCCAAGCTTGGGGGAGTGCCGCGGTATCACATCACTATCTTCTATCTTTTTACCTTTTTAGTAGAGTCATATCATGAATAGAGAAGTTATCATGTAGGATGGTTTGCATTATGGAGGTGCCCCCTCCCCTCTCGTTAGATATCTATGTATCCCTTGGTGTGATTTGTCGTTATGGAATATTAATGAGAAATTCTTTCATTTACTCTTTTGCATATCTTATATTAGTTTTTAATTTATGATTATATGATTGATCTTGTCGTTAGTATCAATATAACTTTGGGATCATTGAGTTAATTTAGTTGGTTTTGGCAAACCTGGCTCGGTCAGTAGCAACACAATTTTTGAGAATTGAATGAAAAAGATAAAAGTACTCTTAAGAAATATAATTTCATCATCTTTCTTTCTTGATTTGCTCATAAGCTTAGTATTCTCTAGTTAAGATCTTTTGTGCTTCCATGGAAGATTGCATGTTTGTTTTTATCACGTGTATGTTTGTTTGCTTCCTTCAACTCTTATGCTTGCTACCCAGCCTTACTAGCCAAAAACCTGTACTAAGAGGGAATGCTTCCCGTGCATCCAATCCTTAAAACCAAAACCTATTCCATTTGTGTCCACCATACCTACCTACTAGCACTATTGCTATTCCAAGTAAATTCATGTTTTTATCTACCTTCCGAATTAAACTTTTTATGTGAAAATTAGTGATTAAAGCTCTCACGAACTTGATTGCACACTTTACTTTTCTTGCACTTAATAAACTTGAACCATTGTGACCATCTATGTTGCGTATATGCTTGCGCTTTGTAAGTTGTGAATTAGCAGAACCATGCTGTCATGGGGAACGCTTTCAACATTGCACTTGTACATTGTACCTAGTTGATATCATGCTCTTTTGTTTATGGATGTCGTCGGTGTGAAATGAAAGGGGAGCTTGTAAGTCCATGGAGTTATGTATGTGTGTTAGAGAAATGCCTGGGCCACTGGTCTAATCCATGCCTAATCATGGTGGAAACCTGCAGCGTAACCATAATAAGCTGTCTATGAAGCATTCTTCTTATAAAAAAGAGATTGAGATTGAGAAAAAAGAAAAAAAGATGAGAAAAGTGGAAAGAGAGAAAAAAAGCACCATTTTCCCATGGTAAATAAGAAGATTGCTGAGATGCTCGTTGTCTGCTTGCCTTGTCATTTTGATATGGGGAATCTTCCGTATCATCGGGCAAGGGGTACCCCGTTGGCGGTTCTCTATGATACACATATACTTACTATGACAAGAACTTACCGGTAACTAAACTTGAGTAGCATGAGGAGCGGCCCTCGTATTCAAGGGACATGAGATTTTCAACTTACAACTTGTCAAGCATATCCTCATATTTGATCACATTAATCTTAATCACCTAAAGATGCCTATGATAGGGGCAATGAGAGTTGAAAGCTAATAAGTATCATAATTTTTGGAAGCTCTTTATGAAACTTGAAATCCCTGTTTCCCTCTGCGAAGGGCCTTTCTTTTACTTTTTAGTTGAGTCGGTAAACCTATTCCCTTCTATCTCAAGCAAGTATTTTGAGTTGTTGTGTTTCATTCATTTATTCATATGATGATTTATTCAATCATGTTTCTTATGTTCCTTGTTTTGCACATTGCTCTTATCTTAGTGTTTACTACTTTGAAAGCTATCATTGAAAACCCTTTATGTTGGGGGGATACCCCCGGGTAGGGTCACGTCGGGGTATAAAGGCCGAGTTAGCCGAGGGTCGGCAAGGCTAAAGCGGATGCTGGCCAGGTCACCTCAAGGCAGGCCGAATCACGGGGTAACCCGGACCAGGGGACGTCCACCTAATTAGGTATCAACCGACTTAAGCCGTAAGTCGGAATGGCGTATTTAACTTGTATGCAGGAACGGGTGTGGCCGGATCAACTATGATCCAGGTCATATCTAGCTTCTAGGAGAAGGAAGGAATCTAGCTGGTCAAAAGAAGCCCCGGTACACACGGCATGAGTGAAGCAAAAGAGGGCAGGACCACCGAGGCGTGGCCGACAGAGGTGACGACACCCGTGTGCCGACGAGCGCGCCTTGAGAGGCTCACGTAGCCTCTGCATGGGTGACGCGGGGGAAAAGTACCCCGGTCAGTTTGCTATTTTGGGAGGAGTCCCTGGAATATGCCTCCACGTATGCCCTAAGTTGAGACCTAGCCACCCCTATATAAGGAGGGCTAGGGCCTCTGTAGAAGGGGTTCCTCTAGGCTGAAAGGTTCGAAGTTCTAAGGGTCTTATACGGGTTAACTATGGGTGAGAGTAAGAGAGCTCCTTCTTCCTCCTCTCGCCAATACAGCTCTAGGAGCACTTGTAATCTGTGAACTGAATCGAATACAAAGCTTCTGTGTGGGGAATCACCTAACTATCCCTCCCTGGATTCCCCTAGTGCTATTAGTCCCCACCTTTAGCCTATCCATGGCATCTGCCGTGACACCACCACGACAGTTGGCGCCCACCGTGGGGCTAGCGGTGCTAGCAGGGGTGAAGATCCGGACGGGAAACCTCATCGGCATCGGCGAACACATCGTCTCCGGGCTCATTCAACGCTTTGGAGCGCTGGACTTCGTCAACGACAACGCTGGCTGCTTCGGCACGCGCCCACTTCCGTGCAACGGCCTCTTCGTCAAGCTTGGTGCGCACAAGGTCTACGTTGTTGTGGACGTATCATGCGTTCATCCGCGGTACGTCGTCGAGGCAGGGGAGCCACCCCTTAGCGTGTTTCACAAGGCGCGTATCACTCACTCCCCGGACCGTGCTGAAGTAATGATGACTGCATCAGGTGCAGGCGCAAGCAAGGATCCAGCACCGGATCCGGAGGTAACACCTAAGGCACCGAGGAAAGGTAGAGGACCTCCACTAGAGAGGCCTAAGAATGTACTGAGAGAAGCTATGGATAGCTTGGCGAACTCGGTAGCAGCAGTGGTAGATCCGTCTCAGGCACAGGCCGAGCTAGAGGAAACTAGGCAAAAAATTCTAGAGGGAGCAAAAAAGATTGCTGCGGCTCAGCAGTCGTTGAACATGACGCTACGTGAGTACGCAAAGGCGAATAAGTAGATGTTGTGAAAGTGAAGGGGAGAAACCTAATGAGTGAAATGAACAAAGAATGTGATACTCGGATTGAGGAGTCAGAAAACTGTTTGTCTGTGGGGCTGCCGAAGTACAGTACCCCGGTGAAAAACCTCAGAGCAGCGGATGCAGCTGCATCCGAGCTAGAGGGTCTGACGGGTGAAGCACGTCAGAAACAGCAAGATCGGGTCAATGAGTTGGTTCGGATCGCGAACAGGCAAAATGAGGAACTGCTCAGGGCAAACCCGGAGAGAGATGGGGCCTCCAAGATCGTTCATTTGGCGGTGGGTAACCTGGAGAAATCAGCTGGATCCGCATCGTCTCCTCATGGTGGTCCAAGGAGAGAGGAGGTAGTAACCTCGGCCAGGAGAAACAAGCAGATTGTTCCGTATGACCCGACAAGGGCAGGAAAGGCAAAAGAAGTACAAAGAAATGACGATCGACGAAGATAAGCTGAGGTGAAGCTGGCCGAGGTAACCGTGACCAAGGCAATGCCGGTCAAGGAAACGCTGTTAACGGCAATGCCCGACAACGCAACTCTACAGGACAACCGCAGCAGCGGAATATACCAAGGCAAGAGCAAAGTGTCAGCCGAGGTATGAAACAGAGAGATGCGCCACGAGAGCGAGACCGGTATAACGATGGAGATTCGGAAATGGTGAATGCAGGATACCCAAGGCCAGACTATCATGTGATAGGGTCGATATTGGGATGTAGGGATTTGATGCCGGATGATGCCAGGTTGAAACTGGATCGACTGTATAGGTCGGAGCAGATTGAAAGTCAAGGTCCTCCGGGTCCTGCGTGTTTTGGACCCCGGATCATGAAAGAGCCACCGGTACCTAACTTCCAGTTACCCAGAGGCACGAAGACGTATGCCGGCAGCACTAAGCCAGAGGATTCGTTGATAAATTATGCTACGGCTATGAAAATTGCTACAGGTAACTTGCGATGGGTTGTGAGATACGTACCCTAGATGTTGGAGGGGCCAGCAAGGGTATGGTTGAACAATTTACCGCCCGGAAGTATTAACTGCTAGATCGATTTTGAGGAAATATTCATCAGTAATTTCTCGAGTACGTATCAGAGGCCAAATAGGCCACAGACCCTAGCTATGTGCAAGCAAAGACCGAATGAGACGGACCGGGAGTTTTTGACCCGGTGGTGTACCGTGCAAAACTCGTGTGAGGGTGTGATAGAGTCACAGGCCATAGCATGGTTTGCGCAAGGATGTAGATATGCAAGCGAGCTGTGGCAAAAGTTGCAAAGGAAAATGCCAACTACGTTGGCAGAGATGATCTGGATTGCTGATTCGTATGCTTTGGGTGATCCGACTCAACCTAGGCTCGTGTCCAACGAGTCGAATGAGTACTACCAGAGAGATGGAGCCGGATGATCCCGGAGGAACGATTACAGAGGTAAAAGGAGAGATGATAGACCGGATCACCGATACAGTTTGCAACAAGTTGCAGTTGTGAATCAAGATCAGCCAGGAACAGGGAGCAATCAGCATCAGAAAACTGGAGGGCAACAATGGACACCAAGGAATGATGGCAAGAAAACTTGGACACCAGAACAGAAGAAACAGTGGCAAGAAAAGAAGGACCGTCCGAGGTATACTTACGAGCCGATGTTGGATCAGCCGTGTAAGTTTCACACGCCAAATCCGAGTAACCCAGCGGGTCATACAACGAGGCAATGTGAGTGGATGCGTAAGATAGAACAAGGTGGTTCAGGGAATGCTCAGACACCACGGAATGATCAAGCTCGGCAGGAGTTACCCCGACAGCAATTGCTCTCCGGAGCAAACACGCAACAGCTAATGTTGCCTTCCCCTCCGCCGAGGTATGATAACCATGAGAGAAGAGATGAAGTGCATCAAGTAGAAAACCAGCATCAGCCGGATCAGAGGTACCCCGGAAATGAGGGGAGGAATGAGTACAGGGAGCATCATCAGAGTTACTGTGTGTTTACCACCGAGGAAACAGATAGGAAGAGCTTGCAGCGCCGACATATGGAGGTCAATGCGGTAATGCCAGTGGTGACGAGGTATATGCCTTGGTCGGACCAAGAAATTACTTCGAACATCAAAGATCATCCCAAGCTTATGTCGAGTCCTGGTTCGTATGCATTAGTGCTGGACCCGACATTCATTGGGCCTAACATCAATGTGAGGTTCTCCAAGGTACTGATTGACAATGGCAGTAGCATTAACATCATGTATGCGGATACAATGCGCAAGTTGGGTATCACGGAGAACATGCTCCAAGCTACAAGGACAACTTTCCATGGTATTGTACCAGGCATTTCTTGTGAGCCCATAGGCAAAGTCCGGGTTGACGTGTTATTCGGCACGAGAGATAATTGCCGAACTGAGAATCGGGAGTTTGAAGTGGTGAACTTGGAAAGTGCGTATCACACGTTACTCGGAAGACCAGCATTGAACAAGTTCATGGCAAGCTGCCACATCAGTTATCTGAAGATGAAGTTGCCCGGGCCAAATGGAGTGATTACCATTGCTAGAGATTTCCGACGTTCCATTGAGTGTGCCTCAGCCAGGTCTAACCTAGACGAGTCACTCGTGATTGCGCAAGAGAAAGGAAAAATCCAAGAGGTGGCGGCATTAGCTCAGTCTGCGCAGCAGTATATGTCGGCGTTGAGTAACCCGCATGGTAGCGTTTCGTTCCAAGCCGCAAAGGATACTAAGAAAGTGCCTGTTGACGATATGTTCCTAGAGCTCACCGTAACAACTGGTGCCGGGTTGAATGATAAATAGGAAAGCGAGCTCGTCAACTTCCTCCGTGAGAATCAGGTTATTTTTGCTTGGTCTACACAAGACTTGCAAGGTGTTCCGAGGGAGTTGGCCGAGCACTCTTTGAACGTGAGACCTGGAGCAAGGCCGGTGAAGCAACCTCTCCGCCGCTTCGCCGAGGATAGGAGAAAAGTCATTGGAGACGAGATAGCTCGCTTACTAGCAGCAGGATTTATCATGGAAGTGCTCTATCCGGATTGGATCTCTAATCCGGTGCTGGTGGAGAAGAAGAAGGATGAGCCAAACATGGCAGTGGTTTGGCGTATGTGTATCGATTACACGAACCTGAACAAGGCATGTACAAAAGATCCATTTCCACTGCCGAGGATAGATCAGGTCATAGACTCAACTGCGGGATGTCAACTGTTGTCATTCATTGATGCATATTCTGGTTTCCACCAGATACCTTTGAATCCGGATGATCAAATAAAGACCGCATTTATCACCCCGTATGGGGCTTATTGCTATCGCACCATGCCGTTTGGTTTACGTAATGCAGGGGCAACGTACCAAAGATGTATGCAAAAATGTTTGCACGACCAAATAGGTCAAAATGTACAAGTGTATGTGGATGATGTGATTATCAAGACCAAGGAAACCAAAACGCTCCTTTGCGACATCAGGCAGTCATTCGCGAACTTAAGAAGGTTCCGAATGAAGCTTAACCCGGACAAATGTACCTTCGGTGTCCCAGCTGGACAATTACTCGGATTTCTTGTTTCCAGCCGAGGTATCGAAGTTAATCCAACTAAGATCCGGGCCATTGAACGAATGGAGCTGCCGAAGTGTCTTAACGATGTCCAGAAGTTCACTGGGTGCCTGGCATTGTTAAGTCAGTTTGTATGTCGGTTGGGAGAAAAGGCATTGCCTCTCTACCAACTCATGAAAAAGTCGGATAAGTTCGTTTGGACGCCACAGGCCGATGAAGCCTTTGCCCACCTAAAGAAGATGTTAGCCACTGCACCAGTGTTAGCCTCTCCACTATCAAAGGAGCCAATGTTGCTCTACATAGCCGTAACCAACCGAGTTGTAAGTGCAGTGATTATGGTAGAGCACGACTAAGAGGGTAAGTCGGTGTAGAGGCTAGTGTATTACTTGAGCAAGGTATTATATGCCTCAAAGAAGAACTACCCACACTTTCAAAAGGTGGCATATGGTGTCTATATGGCAGCTAAGAAGTTAAAGCATTACTTTGAGGAGCACCCCATCAAAGTAATATGTGAAGCTCCCATATCCGAGATAATGAGTAACAAGGATGCAAGTGGTCAAATCGCAAAATGGGCAATCGAACTAGCTCCTTATGCGCCACAATATGACAGAAGAGAAGTAATCAAGTCTCAGGTTGTGGCGGACTTTTTTGTGGACTGGGCCGAGGTACAATACGAACCACCGCCACCAGATCCGAACTACTGGAGGATGCATTTTGACGGGTCAAAAACAAAAACCGGGCTAGGCGCCGAAGTTGTGCTTACCTCGCCAAAGAGGGACCAGCTGAAATATGTGCTGCAAATCCATTTCGCGGCATCGAACAATGTCACTGAGTATGAAGCACTTGTGCATGGGCTCAAAGTGGCAAAAGAGATTGGGATACGTCGGATACTATGCATTGGCGACTCGGATTTGGTAATACATCAAGTGTCAGGGTTGTGGGACGCCCTTGATCCAAACATGGCTCTGTAAAGATTTCATGTGCAGAAGATATCTGGTTACTTTGAGGGGTGTGAATTTCACCATGTACCCCGGGTGGAAAATGAGGCTGACGACATGTTGTCGAAGCTCGGATCAACCTGACAAGCCATTCCACCGGGTGTAGCATTGGAACACCTCAGAAAACCATCTATCAGGCCGTCCCCAGGAACCGTATCAATCTATGTCCCGGAAGATACAGAATCCGGAGCTGAGCCCATGGACATTGACATGGGAGGTGGTGCGCGAAACCTGGGGACTGCATCAGCAAACCCGGGGACTGCCTCAGCGAACCCGGGGACTGCCTCGCAGGACCTGGGGACTGCTCAGCGTGATCCAGTTGAAGTTATGCCGGTGGATCAGATGGAAATTGATGAGGATGTGTTCCCTGTGCGAGCAATACCAGCTCGGGCACTTCCTATATTTCAATTCCTGAAAGATGGAACGTTACCCACTGAGGAGGTGTTATCTAGGCAAACTCAGAGGAGAGCAAAGGCATACACAATTATCAATTCCGAGCTGTACAAACAGAGTGTGACCAATGTCCTCCAGTGATGCGTTGACCCGGAAGAAGGGCTTGACATCCTCCGAGATATACACCAAGGGGAGTGCAGGCATCATGCCTCATCCCGAGCCTTGGTGGAAAAAGCGTCCCGACATGGATTCTACTGGCCAAGTGCCTTAGAACAAGCAGAAGATCTGGTGAGAAAATGCAATGGTTGTCATAGGTATGCTACCAAGACACATATGCCAATGTCGGAACTCAAGACCACACCAATTACATGGCCATTTGCCGTATGGTGCTTGGATATGGTTGGCCCATTTAAACCAGCAAGGGGAAATATGACTCACATCTTGGTCATGGTGGATAAGTTTACAAAATGGATTGAAGTGAAGCCTATAAGAAAATGTGATGGAGCTACGGCCGTAACATTTCTCAAAGACATTATGTTGAGATACGGTTATCCTCACAGTATCATAACTGATAATGGCACAAATTTTGCTGAAGGAGCATTCGCGTGACCGGGATAAGAAGATCCGGCTGGACATTGCCTCGGTAGCCCACCCCGCATCGAACGGACAGGTGGAAAGATCCAACGGATTAGTGTTATCCGGGATAAAACCCCGGCTCATTCAGCCGCTGCAAAGATCAGCGGGGTGCTGGATAGAAGAACTACCAGTGGTACTGTGGAGTTTAAGAACAACTCTAAATCGATCAACAGGCTATACGCCTTTTTTCTGGTATATGGGGCAGAAGCTGTATTACCAGCCGACATAGCGCATGACTCGCCTAGGGTCACGCAATACACAGAAGCCGAAGTGCAAGAAGCCCGGCAAAATGATGTTGATCTGCTAGAAGAAGCGAGAGAATTGGCATTGTCCAGATCCTCCATATATCAGCAAAATCTCCGACGCTGTCATAGCCGGAAAGTAAGCCTCCGAGTCTTTCGGGAAGGCGATCTGGTGCTCCGGTTGGTACAACGTACTGCTGGCATGCATAAATTATCCCCCCCATGGGAAGGGCCATTCATTGTGACCAAAGCATTGCACAATGATTCTTATTATCTTATCGATGCAAAGCCACAGGAAAAGAACAAGGCGGACAGGTCCGGCGAGGAATCTAAGCGTCCATGAAACATAGCCCTACTTCGTCCTTTCTACACTTAGCAGAGAAGTGTATGTATCCGAGTCTTCTCATATGTCGGTATGTATGCCGGCAATGAGCTTATCAATGAAATGTTGGCACCTCGGGCAGTAACTCGGGGACTGCCTTAATAATATTTGTTGTCTTTTATTATTTATACGTCAGCTGGAGTAAGTTGTTCTACTTAACTCGGGTTAGTAATGTGTGAGCACCAAAAACCCAACTCTTCGACTTGCTGCTGTCCAACAAGAATTGGCTTCATGGCAAGCAAGAGAACAAGTTTGGAATTGCGTAGCACATGAAAAATGACTAAGGAAAAGAACTTAATCGAGCCGACATTTGTTTTTCAGACTAACCTTGTATTTACTTTCAAATTATTATGCTGAATTATTTTGAGCTAAGCCTAAAAGTTTCTAAGTATTGTTAAAACAATTTTTGAAGCTCGGATTCGTAAGTCGTAAAACCGGATCAAGGTAGACACGAACCGAGCCAGAAGATTGGACGAACAAGAAAATGAAACTCGGGGACTATGCCCAAGTTAATACGGCATACAAACTTAGTAGCAAAATATCACATGAGTACGGGATACAATTCCACCCGGCATACCGGGGATCTAATAAGTTTTCAAGTGTTTTTACTTAAGGAGCAGCAGGAGGAGGAAGTTCGGCGTCATCTTTGCCTTCTTCGATATCCGAGGCATCGTCCTCTCCATACTTGTCGGAACCATCTTCAACATTTTCAACCTCTTCGTCGCCAGTGGCTTCCAGGAAGCTCGGACCCTCAGTCCATTCGTGAATGGGAGCATATTCAATGAGGCTATGAGCGCAAGCCTGGTGCCGAGCTACCCATTCCGGGTCATTGGTCCTCTTGGATCTGGTGCGCAGGCGCGTCAGGAGGCTGAGATCAATCTTCTCATACCACGTGAGTATGTGGTGAAGAATGGTATCAGCTGCAGCACGTCCAGCGGACTCTCTCCAAAGGTCGAGCTGAGTCTCGATCTCCGTCAGCTTTTCAGCAAGGATTGCGATTCTCTCCGGAGTGTCCTCGCTAGGCCAGAACGTGTTGAAGACTCGGACTGAAACGTCGAGGAGATCCTTGTCGTAGTTCTTGATGATTTCCACGCGAGATGACAGGCTGACCAACAGGTCCTCCATGTCATAGGGAATGTCCTCACCGTCAGGAGCGACAGGAGTACCCCTCTCTCGGCGGAAATTGGCAACAGCGGCGCTCACAAGGGGAGTACCCTCTAGAAATTTGCCTAAAAACAGGACAAGAGAAGCAAGTAATGAAAAGACATGTGAGATAACCCGGAGAAATATGCCGGATAAGGAAAAGGAACTTACATAAAATGTGGCTGTGGATCCGGGTCAATTCATTGATACAATTATCGTGTCTTTGGCGAAGCTGCACCAGTTCAGCGTTCGCCGACTCGAGTTTGACGTCGGCCTCCTGGAGAAGTTCGTGATCCTTAGCAATTTGGAGATTGAGGTGCTCGCGCTCTTCGGTGTAGTCCTGGCCAGCCTTTTCAAGCTCAGTTTGGTGCTGTGCCTTCATCTTCTTCATTTTTGCCTTTAACTTGGCAATCTCGTCATTCTTGGTTCGGAGGAGGGCAAGCTCATCGTCTTTCTTCTTGAGCTCGGCCTGATGTTGCCCTGCTTGTTCGAGAAAATGCAGCATCATGTTAGGCACGGGCACACTATCTTCAAGAGATGTTGAAATAGCGTGTTGACCCGACAGAGCCGAGGTATGAATGTTTGCCGAGCCAAGAAGAAAAGGAGATGGAAAGCAAAGCAGGGTCGGACAAAAGTATCTTACCCTTAATCTGATCCAGATTCTTCCTCATGAGCTTGTTCGGAGCCTCCACCCCAGCTGCGAAAACCGAATGACGGATTAGTTCTGCAAAAAAAGATGAAGGAAAACAGAAAAATGTGAAGAAGAGAACTTACCCCTTTTCTCATGCTCAGTGAGATGTGCATTATGCTTTGCGAGCAGCATCTTGTGGGTATCCAGGAGACCCTGGAACTCAGCGCTCCAGCGGTTGGTGGTCACCTAAAAAGAGTACAAAAATTTGCCTTAAGCCTTGTGCATATTAGAAGTGTACAAGATCCGAGCCAAGTGGAACTTAACCCATCTCTAGGTGTGTGCATATTCGAAGTGTACAAGATCCGGGCCAAGTGGAACTTAACTCGGCTCTAGGTGTGTGCATATTCGAAGTGTACAAGATCTAGGCCAAGTGGAACTTAACCCGGCTCTAGGGGCGTGCATATTCGAAGTGTACAAGATCCGGGCAAAGTGGAACTTAACCCGGCTCTAGGTGTGTGCATATTCGAAGTATACAAGATCCGGGCCAAGTGGAACTTAACCTGGCTCTAGGTGTGTGCATATTCGAAGTGTACAAGATCGAGGCCAAGTGGAACTTAACCCGGCTCTAGGTGTGTGCATATTCGAAGTGTACAAGATCCGGGCCAAGTGGAACTTAACCCGGCTCTAGGTGTGTGCATATTTGAAGTGTACAAGATCCGGGCCAAGTGGAACTTAACCCGGCTCTAGGTGTGTGCATATTCAAAGTGTGCAAGATCCGGGCCAAGTGGAACTTAATCCGGCTCTAGGTGTGTGCATATTTGATGTTGTCAGGGAGCTACGTTAGTTTTCTAAGGAGCATCCGGCCAAGTAACAAGTTACTCCCCCGGAGGCTCGAGGACTAATGGTTATATCGCTAGTGGATGCTAAGGAAAAGGTGAAGTAATGTACCTCCATCATCCGGCCCGCGAGGTTAATCGCCTTAGCGGCTGTGTTCATCTGAGCAGCGAACTCGGCGGGACCGAACTTCTCCGGGAGATCGTCGTTGTAGACGAACTCCGCCTTGTTCTAGTTGTTCATAAACTCGATCAAGGTCGGAGGATATCGCTCACCACTGAGCATGTGGGGCGCCACCAAGCCCTTCGCATGTGCCTCTCTCCTCTCAACCTGAGCAAGGGTCGGACTGGTGTGCAGAACAAGTTGATGCACACTGGCTGGCTCGGCAGGGGCGTCCTTCGGTGCTGGAGCTTTCTGGGCAAGCATGGATGCGAGGGTGCGCTGTCCAAACCCGGTGGACGCTGCCTTGGTGACGTCAGGGGTTTTCTTGCCTTTGGCTTGCTGAGAGGAGGAAGTGGCTGCGGCAGATTTTCCCTTAGGAGCTGGCTGGGTACTTCCTTGCCGAGACTGAGAAGACTCGAACGAGGCGGAGGAGCTTGGCGCTGGTCCCCTTGTTGCTAGAGCTGGTGCTGCTGCTGATGTTCTTGTTGCCGGAGTTGGTGCTGGTGCCGGAATTGGTGCTGGTGCTGGTGTGGAGGTAGTCTCGGTAGTTGCTGGTTGCGGCGGTGCCGAAGTGGTGGATGCCGCTGCCTCGGCTGGGTCCGTCTCCCCCGCTCCGGGGTTGCCCCCCTCTTGACGAGGTGAGATGTAACCCGGAGCAGCCACAGAACCCTCTGGAATAGGGCTCAGCGGGCGTGACTCGTCGTCACGAGGGGGAGAAGGGCTAGGTCGGAGCGGTGAAGAGATGCTAGATCCACTCTGGGGAACATCCTCCGCAGCACTGCCAAATCAAACAATGTCAGAAGAGAGACTAAAACAATGCAAGGAAGAATAAGTTGCAGAGGAAAAGAGGCTTACGCATCCGAGGTCAGGGTCTCCTTGGGTTTCCGAGCCCTTCGTGATGGGGCCTTGCCTGCTGGCTTGGAAGCAGTTTTGTCTCCGGACTTCTTTCGCCTTTTGGAATGCTGAGAAGGTCTAGAGGAGGAACTTGATGCAGCTCCACGCCTCTTCTTCGGCGCTGTCGGAACAGGTTCACCCGTGGCAAGGGGAGGGTCCTCGTGGATCTGCCCACCGGGGTTAGCTAATGCCGGAAAATCATAAGAAAGGGGGACAGCGTCAACAGCTTCCATCACCTCAATATCCGAGTCATCCTCATCGTCGGGCCAATCTCTAATAGAAGAGAGTTTACCGGTGGGTCACTTAGTCGCGTCGGACATTGGGAGGAACATCTCCTAGTCCGGTTCTTCCTCGTCCGAGCTCTCCCGGTCAGGCGTGCATTTGAGGGTAGGGTCGGGGCCATCCTCAATTGTCTGCTGAAGGAATTGCTAAAGGAGAAAAAAGACAATGGAGTTAAAAATAAAACGGCAACCGACATAAGATCTAATCCGGAGAGAATTGGTGGCACGAAGCTTACCACGGGAGGAAGCCTATCCCGGCAATAATGCTCAATTCCCCACGTCCACTCAGAGGAGAAGTCCTTGTGGGTGGTGAAGAGCGCCTTGACCCGGCGGTAGATTTCTATGTTGCTAAGCTCGAAGGATGAGGTCCGGTTGGGGTCATGACCCCAGCTCATGTGGCACACCTTATCAGTGCGCTTCTAGAGAGGGGAGATCCGGTTGCGGACGAATGTGATCATGGCGTCCTTGTTGCGCAACCCGAGATGCTTCAGCTCCTTGAACCTTTTGTTGACCTGGTTGGCCAATACTATGGGCTTCTTGGGGACAACGTCCCACAACTCCGGGTTAGCTGGACCCGGAGCATAGGGAAGCAGCCGGATCAAGTCTTCAGTGCCCTTGTTCCGGACATAAAAGAAAGTCCAGGCCCATCCTTTGCAGGAGTCCAGCCCGGTGACTCGGGGGAAAACGGATAGCCTCCGGGGTGAGATGGATGCAGCTCCGAATTGAGTGAGCTGCTTCTCCTCTGGATCGAGTTGAATATTCGGAATGACATTACAACGAAGGCCGAAAAAACGGATCCATAGCTCCTTCGTGGGCCATAATCCGGCATAACCCTCGATCGTAGAGGCAAAGGCAGAAAGAGAAGTGATTGTGTTGGCAGGAAGGTGGTGCGGATGCAGTTCGTATGTGCTTAACCAATCATGGAAGAAATCGCTGACCGGCAAACCAAACCCCCGTTGGAAGTGCGACAAGAACACAACATACTCACCCAGATTGGGTGAGAGGCGAGTTCGGCGGAGGCGAGGCACGCGGTGACTCTGGCGGGAATGCGTCTGGTGCGGTAGAGTCAGTCCAGGTCGTCATGGCAGACCCAGGACCCAGCCCACGCACCATGGTCCACCGTGGCGGTGTCTTCCTCCATCTCTTGCTCGGCGACGGCGAGCTCCTCCTCTGTCATCTCTAGCTTGTTGCCCTCACTGTCGCTAGCCGCGGTGGGGGGCAGCGGCCTAGATTGGCAACGACCCGTGGCGGAGGAGGCGCGTAGCGGTGGCGGTGATGCAGAGGCGTGGGGAAGCAGTGCGGCGGAGGCGCTGCTACTTGGAAGCAGTGGCGGCGGCGCTGTCGTGGGGAAGATGAAGAAGAAGAAGAAGAGCAAGAGGCAGAGGGGCGCAGAAGGGGGAAAACCTAAGGGGTGCGCCCCTCCCCTATTTAACCACTCCCTCGAGGGGGAACTGGGATCATGTCAAACGGGTACGCTGCACGGTGTGGCCGTGTATTGCCCGTGTCGACCAATCAGCAGCAAGCCACACGGAGGGCCACAGGGTGTAACAGATCCCATGACGTGACGCACTGATGCGGTTAACGAGGAGGCAGGCCAGACGTGACGTGCGCCACAGTGATAACTGACAATTACTGCAGCGGTTACTGTGGCTGGCCCTTAAAATGAGGCAATCTAATGATTAGCCTCCACGTGGGCTAGCGTACGAGAGAAGAAAAGAAGACCCGGATGAGACCGTGGTAACCCGGCCAGCAAGTGAAAACTTGGAATGTGCCAATGGAAAGTAAAACCATGAGGTCCGAGTTAGGGTGGTAACCCGGCCAGCAAGTGAGAGCTTGGAACATGCCAAGGGAAAGTAAATCCAGAGAATTCAAGACAAGGAGGGAACCCGGAGAAGGAGCACAAAGCTCGGTGGAATTGAACCTGCTGTGTGTTGGAGATATGCCCAAGAGGCAACAATCAAGTGGTTATTATTATATCTTTATGTTTATGATAAATGTTTACATCCCATACTATAATTGTATTAACCGGAAACATTAATACTTGTGTGTTTTGTAAACATAAAAGAGTCCCTAGTAAGCCTCTTGTTAAGCTAGCTTGATGATTAATGGATGATCATGGTTTCCTGATCATGGACATTGGATGTCATTAATAACAAGATCATATCATTAGGAGAATGATGTGATGGACACACACCCATAGTAAGCATAGCATAAGATCAAGTCATTAAGTTCGTTTTGCTATAAGCTTTCAAATGCATAGTAACCTAATCCTTCTCCCATGAGGTTATGTTAATCACCATCACCGGATGGGTACTTTGATGACATCAACCACCGCTTCGTAATTGGGTGGTTATAAAGGTGTCATTGGGTATTCTGAAAGTATGTGTTGAAGCGCATGAACCAAGATTGGGATTTGTCCATCCATATGATGGATAGATATGCTCTGGGCCCTCTCGGTGGAATGTCATCTAGTTAGCTTGCAAGCATGTGACTAGGTCACAAGGGATGACATATCACGGAACGAGTAAAGAGTACTTATCAGTAACGAGGTAGAACTAGGTATCGAGATACCCACGATCAAACCTCGGATAAGTAGAATATCGCATGACAAAGGGAATTGGTTTCGTATGTTAATGGTTATATCGATCACGAAGTCATCGTTGAGTATGTGGGAGCCATTATGGATCTCCAGATCCCGCTGATGGTTATTGATCGAAGAGGTGTCTTCATCATGTCTGCATATTCACGAACCGTAGGGTGACACACTTAAGGTTCGAAGTTGTTTTAAGTAGATATGGAATGTGCATTGGAGACTGAATGTTGTTCGGAGTCTTGGATTGGATCCGGGACATCACGAGGAGATCCGGAATTGTCCGGAGAATAAGATTCATATATTGGGGATCATTTTCTAAGTTAGGAAATGTTCCGGAGTATTTGTATGGGGATTCTAGAAGGTTTCGGAATGTTCTGGAAGGTTCTAGAAGATTTCTTGGAGTTTGCTTGAAAACCAAGAAAGGATCAAGGAGTCTTTGTGGGGCAAGACACGGATTCGTGGGGGAGGAGGATTCCTCCCCCCCTCCCAATCCGCCGGCCAAGGAGGGAGGGGAGTCCTACTAGGACTCCCCCTCCCATGGCGCCTCCCTCCTTTAAATAGAGGGGAGGGGGCACCACCCCCTGGCACCCTCCCATAACAAACCCTAGCCGCCGCCTCTCTCCTCCTCCTTCGCTCTGCTCCGGCTTAGGCAAAGCCCAGCATAATTCTCTACTCCACCACCACCACACCGTCGTGCTGCTGGGATTCCATGGAGAAGATCTACTACCTCACCGTCACCGGAACAGGAGAGGAAGGTCCGCTCGACTCCACACGTGTGACCGATCGCGAAGCGCCGCCGAACGCTGGCGGAAGGATCGTCCACACGATCTTGAGATCGGCAAGTGATCGACTACATCAACCCCGAGATCTAATCTCGTAACGCTTTCGGTTCTACGAGGGTTAGTACAGATCTATCTCGTTGCACATGTCTAATAGATTAGATCTTGGCTTTTATCTAGATTAGATCTGGGTTTTGTTCGTTCTTGCGGTAGAAATTTTTTGTTTTCCATGCTACAAACCCATCAGTGGTATCAGAGCCGTGTCTATGCATAGATCTGTTGCACGAGTAGAACACAATGGTTTGTGGGCGTTGGTGCTCGTGCCGTCTTTTGCTTTGTGTACTTTGCATCTTGCGTTATGGTGGGATGAAGCGGCCCGGGCTAACCTTACATGTCATCGCACATGAGACTTTCTCCACAGTTGACGTGCAACTCGTATTGCACAAGTGGCTTTGCGGGTGTCTGTCTCTCCCATCATAGTATAGATCCAAGTTACACTTTGCACTTGATAGCACTTGTATCAACATTGTGGTTCAGTGTCTTAGGTAAGATCCGTTCTTATTCGAAAGCCCCAAACCACGTAAAACATGCAAAGAAAATTAGAGGCGTCTAACTTGTTTTTGCAGGGGTTTTGTGATGTGATATGGCCATCATGTGATTGTGATTATATTTGATGTATGCAATGATCCTTGTTGTAATATGGCAACCGGAGCCTAATGGTTGTCTTTCATTCATAAGACCTGCGTCTATTCATCTTGTAATAGCTTTATTCCAAGTAGTTGTAATAGTTGCTAGTGATGATGGACAACCATGAAGCGAAGTTATCGACCTTGACGCAATGCTGGTGATGATGGAGATCATGTCCGTGCTTTCGAGATGGAGATCAAAGGCATAAGAAGAAAGGGCCATATCATATCACACTAATTATGAATTGCCTATGATGTTAATCCTTTATGCATCTTGTATTGCTTAGATCGCGACGGTAGCATTATAAGATGATCCCTCTCACTAAATATCAAGTAATAAAGTGTTCGCCTTAGTAGGCACCGCTGCTAAGACTCGTCGCTTCAAGCATCTCGTGATGATCGGGTGTGATAGATTCTACGGTGCATACGATGGGTGCAACAGATTTGCACATGCGGATACTTAGGTTAACCTTGACGAGCCTAGCATGTACAGAAATGGTCTTGGAACACGGAATACCGAAAGGTAAAGCATGAGTCATATGGATGATATGATGAACATGTTGATTGTTCGCCTTTAAAGCTACATCATCTCACGTGATGATCGGACTTGGTGTAGTGGATTTGGTTCGTGTAATCACTAAAACAAATCGAGGGATGTTGTTTTGAGTGGGAGTTCGTTTGTAATTTGGATTAGTCGAACTCAATTTATCATAAACACAATCAAAGTGAATTTGCATAGTTTGTTGTAGTCATTGGCATCCGTTCACCACCTTACGCTTAGTTATAGTTGAGATAGTGGAACTATAAAAATTCTGGATATTTTCTTTACGAACTGGTATCATATTGTTTTGAGTGTTAATCTAAAGTTTAAAAGTCCTGTTGCAAACTTTCAGCAAACTCCGTTTACTCTGTGAAGTTTAATAAATAGTATTAAATCAAGAGTAACAATTCCAGTGTTAGTATCTAATGTATCATGTTTGCCTCCATGATTCTTGATACTCAAAAGATTGTTTTTAATATCAAGTTTATCTAAGAGCTGAAAGCAATGTTTCAGAAACCATCATATGTGAAAAGTATTGCGATATCTAAAACAATGTGTTCGTTACAACATGATAGAGTATATGTCCTCATATTTGATGAAAATTTGTGAAGGTTGAAGACGCCAGTTGTCCTAATCCTCCAAAAGGTTTTGGAAAAGAAACATTATACTTGCAATTCACCTTTATAAGCTATAGCAGCTTGATCATGAAAGTTGTTATGATAAGGATGAATAGAAGATGTAAGTAAAATGTTTACTACACTAAAAGATTACTAAAGAATGGAATTTTGAAAGAATGCCAAACATTTGATGAAGGTGATCCACTTCAAAGTGCAAGTCCAAAGGTATTAGTATTTGACTATACACACTTTGTACTATGTGTCATGTGAATGACACCACTATTGATGTTGATAGATTCTTTTAAAAGAAAAGGAATTGTTGAAAGAGAATCTATAAAATATTTGGCAGAAAAGAAAAGATTGGAGATATCCAACTTAGGTATATAGAAGATACATGTTATGGTTGTATTCCTTGGTTGTTAAACAATGTGGTTCTGCGGTATTGGATACCGAATTGGTTGGTATGAAGTGTCATACAGGACAACACAATTCATGAACTACAATGGCCTAAGTAACTAGCAAGAGAATATGTGATGATGTTCATCGAAAACAATCAAAGGGTTGTTGTGTTGCTCGTTAACATCAAAGCTTGCCTTCAAGATTTGTTTCAATAATTGTTATTTTGATCAGGTATTATGACGACAAAAGGTTGTTCAAATAATTTCCATATTCCATAATAGATGGATGATATACAAGTCTGGTTGGAGAAATAACGACCATAAAACTAATGCTAAAATGTCGCAAGACAAATGATTGAAAGATCACTTGCAAAGTGACATCGCCGTTTAAATTATATTGAAAGGGATACATGAAGAAACTCCATGTTGATGGATTTTTAGAGTCTTTGATTTTGATCAAATGACGCTTGTGATACTTTCCTGGAGATAATTAAAACTCCGTCAGAGCCAAAAGAGGAACGGACGACTAACTGATTGGAATTTGTACATATTGATGTATATAGTCCATTATGTGTAGTCGGGCGATGGATTTCAACTTCATATGCTTTCTCCGAAGATTTGAGTGAGTATATGTATATACTTACTCAATAAGGAAGAAGTATGAAACATTTGAAAATGTTCAAAGACTTTCAAGATGAAGTGGAAAATCATTGTAACAAGAAAATAAAAGTTTATGATTGGATCATAAAGAAAGATGTTTGAGTTACAAGTTTAGCAAAACACCTAAGATTTGAGGAATCGTTCCATGGATTTGCATTTCCCAAAACACCATAGGAGTATGGAGTGTTCAAGATATGTAATGAAACCTTGTTTGACATGGTAAGATCAAAGGTGTCATTTATAACACTGCCATTATATTTTAAAGATTAAAGCTTTAGTGACTACCGCTTTTAATCGAAAAGAGCTCCATCGTGATCCGTTGAAATGACACCATATAAGTCATGGTTTGGGATAAAACCCAGGTTGTCCTTTCTTAAATTTTTGGTATGCTAGGCATAAGTAAAATGTTTACAACCAAAGTCGGATGAGCATGTCTTTGTAGGTTATTTCGAATAACCATTGGGTATTCCTCCATAACACCGAAGACAAGATTGTTTGTCACTTAGAATGTCGAGTTTCTTGAGAAGGAATTTTTGGTGAAAAGTTAAGTGGGAGGACAATAGAACTTTGACAAGGTTGTTGAACCTTGGCTAATATGTGCTGAGTTGCGCAGCATCGGTAAGTGTCCCGGAGGCAGCAACAATGCTCATGGCTCACGTGCCTCAAAGGTTGTGGTCACGGAGATCTAAGTTACTATTGAACCAAGTAGGTCGGGTAAGTAATCAAATGCCAAGATTTGAGAGTTAAATCATTATTGTTTGACAATGATGAACCGACCACATGCAAATAATCAATGATGGGCCCTGAATTCGTTAAGTGGCTTGAAGCCATAAAATCCGTGATAATTCCATACACGAGAAATCAAGCTTTGAATTTGAAAGACCCTCCGGAAAGGTGCAAGACCTTACAGTCGTATATGGATCTATAAAGAAATAGACATGGATGTTTCACATCTATGAAATAGTCGACATGTCGTAAAGAGTTTACGACAATGTTCAAGGAATTGACTATGGTAAGATTTGATCTTTCATAGCGATATTTAGTCTGGACGGATTAATGTAGCAACCACTACATATATTTTGGTATATGGTAGTTGAACAAACAAAACAAGTTCTTCTAATAGAATGGTTACCTAGGATGTGTCCATGACACGATCCAAAGGGTTTTGTTAATTCAAAGGATGCTAAAAGAGTATGCAAAACTTCAATGGTTGAAGTGAGCATCGCGGAGTTGGAATCTTCACCGTGATGAAACCGTTAAAAGGTTTAATTTCATCAGAGACGATGAAGATGTTTGCATTTTGCAAGAAATTAAGTGGGAGCGCTAAGACATATTTCTAATACATTCTGTGAAAGACATATTGTTGATTAGAAATGATGTATCTTTTATTGACACAGGTTAAGAATTTCATTTCGATGAAAGACTTAGGCATAACCCAAGAATTAGGCATCAATGTCTATATGGATAGATTGAGGCGCTAATATGGTTTTGCCAAATGTACATAGATAAGATGTTGAATGAGTTCAATATGGAAACAACAAGAAAGGTTCTTGACGCACGGAAATGACTAAATCAAGATTCAAGTGTGTTGACACAAGATTCAAGTGTTTTGACACTTGGTGAAATCACAAGAATATTTTGATCAATCATTCTTTGAGATGTACACATCCAGATATGTCCTATGCTCTAAATGTTATGAGCATATACCAGAATGACTCATAAGATGATCATTGGACAATAGTAGGGATATTCCTATGATCTTTGGAAGAACTAAGAATATATTATTTATATAGTGGTGACAAATAGTTCATTGTAAATTGTTACATTGATACTAGTTTTGTCACAAATTAAGTTTATCTCAATTTAAACTATGGGTGGCACAATGTAATGGAAAAGAAGTTCCATAACGGATTTGGTTGAGTACTAAAGTTAAAATATTGTGACAGATACTACAACAAAAGGCTAAGTATATGACTGCTATTGTAGCAGCAAATGAGGGCATTTGCGTCAAGTAGTTTGTTATCAAACTAGGTGTGGTTCATAGCGGGATAATACTATGAAGATACATTGTATGACAATTGTATCAACATGATTTAATCCCAAGGAACTAAAGGTCTCACCAAAGGACCAAATTTATACAATGTCATCTCATTGGAGAATGAGTAATGTGTAGAGACGCAAGGAAATGCAAATACACACGGACCTGGAAGTGTCAGATCCGAAGATTATGTTTACCACTAGCAATAGTGTCTATACAACACCAGAAAGCCATAGGTGTTGAATGCACAAGTTTTTAACTAGATTATTGACTCTAGTGCAAGTGGGAGACTGTTGGAGATATGCCCAAGAGGCAATAATAAAGTGGTTATTATTATATCTTTATGTTTATGATAAATGTTTACATCCCATACTATAATTGTATTAACCGGAAACATTAATACTTGTGTGTTTTGTAAACATACTTGTGTGGCCGTGTATTGCCCGCGTCGACCAATTAGTAGCAAGCCAAACGGAGGGCCACAGGGTGTAACAGATCCCATGACGTGACGCATTGATGCGGTTAACAAGGAGGCAGGCCAGACGTGACGTGCGCCATAGTGATAACTAACAATTACTGCAGCGGTTACTGTGGCTGGCCCTTAAAATGAGGCAATCTAATGATTAGCCTCCACGTGGGCTAGCGTACGAGAGAAGGAAAGAAGACCTGTATGAGACCGTGGTAACCCGGCCAGCAAGTGAAAACTTGGAATGTGCCAATGGAAAGTAAAACCATGAGGTCCGAGTTAGGGTGGTAACCCGGCCAGCAAGTGAGAGCTTGGAACATGCCAAGGGAAAGTAAATCCAGAGAATCCGAGACAAGGAGGGAACCCGGAGAAGGAGCACAAAGCTCGATGGAATTGAACCTGCTGTGTGTTGGAGATATGCCCAAGAGGCAACAATCAAGTGGTTATTATTATATCTTTATGTTTATGATAAATGTTTACATCCCATACTATAATTGTATTAACCGGAAACATTAATACTTGTGTGTTTTGTAAACATAAAAGAGTCCCTAGTAAGCCTCTTGTTAAGCTAGCTTGATGATTAATGGATGATCATGGTTTCCTGATCATGGACATTGGATGTCATTAATAACAAGATCATATCATTAGGAGAATGATGTGATGGACACACACCCATAGTAAGCATAGCATAAGTTCAAGTCATTAAGTTCGTTTTGCTATAAGCTTTCAAATGCATAGTAACCTAATCCTTCTCCCATGAGGTTATGTTAATCACCATCACCGGATGGGTACTTTGATGACATCAAACACCGCTTCGTAATTGGGTGGTTATAAAGGTGTCATTAGGTATTCTGAAAGTATGTGTTGAAGCGCATGAACCAAGATTGGGATTTGTCCATCCATATGATGGATAGATATGCTCTGGGCCCTCTCGGTGGAATGTCATCTAGTTAGCTTGCAAGCATGTGACTAGGTCACAAGGGATGACATATCACGGAACGAGTAAAGAGTACTTATCAGTAACGAGGTAGAACTAGGTATGGAGATACCCACGATCAAACCTCGGATAAGTAGAATATCGCGTGACAAAGGGAATTGGTTTCGTATGTTAATGGTTATATCGATCACGAAGTCATCGTTGAGTATGTGGGAGCCATTATGGATCTCCAGATCCCGCTAATGGTTATTGATCGAAGAGGTGTCTTCATCATGTCTGCATATTCACAAACCGTAGGGTGACACACTTAAGGTTCGAAGTTGTTTTAAGTAGATATGGAATGTGCGTTGGAGACCGAATGTTGTTCGGAGTCTCGGATTGGATCCGGGACATCACGAGGAGATCCGGAATTGTCCGGAGAATAAGATTCATATATTGGGGATCATTTTCAAGTTAGGAAATGTCTGGAGTATTTGTATGGGGATTCTAGAAGGTTTCGAATGTTCGAAGGTTCTAGAAGATTTCTTGGAGTTTGCTTGAAAACCAAGAAAGGATCAAGGAGTCTTTGTGGGCAAGACACGGATTCGTGGGGAGGAGGATTCTCCCCTCCCAATCCGGGCTGCCAGGAGGAGGGAGTCCTACTAGGACTCCTCCCATGGCGCCCTCCTTTAAATAGAGGGGAGGGGGCACCACCCCCTGGCACCCTCCCATAACAAACCCTAGCCGCCGCCTCTCTCCTCCTCCTTCGCTCTGCTCCGGCTTAGGCAAAGCCCTGCAGAATTCTCTACTCCACCACCACCACCACACCGTCGTGCTGCTAGGATTCCATGGAGAAGATTTACTACCTCCGCTACTCGCTGGAACGGGGAGAGGAAGGTCTGCCGACCAAGACGTGTGACCGATCATGAAGCGCCGAACACGGTGCTGGGAAGGATCGTCCACACGATCTTGAGATCGGCAAGTGATCGACTACATCAACCCCGAGATCTAATCTCGTAACGCTTTCGGTTCTACGAGGGTTAGTACAGATCTATCTCGTTGCACATGTCTAATAGATTAGATCTTGGCTTTTATCTAGATTAGATCTAGGTTTTGTTTGTTCTTGCAGTAGAAATTTTTTGTTTTCCATGCTACGAACCCATCACTGTGGCCTTAGCGGCTAAGGCAGCTAAGACCGCACCAGCTTCGGGGACTAATGTTGGGGGGGTACCCCCGAGTAGGGTCACGTCAGGGTATAAAGGCCGAGTTAGCCGAAGGTCGGCAAGGCTAAAGGGGATGCTGGCCGGGTCACCTCAAGGCAGGCCGAATCACGGGGTAACCCGGACCAGGGGACGTCCACCTAACTAGGTCTCAACTGACTTAAGCCGTAAGTCGGAATGGCGTATTTAACTTGTATGCAGGAACGGGTGTGGCTGGATCAACTATGATCTGGGTCATATCTAGCTTCTAGGAGAAGGAAGGAATCTCGCTGGTCAAAAGAAGCCCCAGTACGCACGGCATGAGCGAAGCAAAAGAGGGCAGGACCACCGAGGCGTGGCCGACAGAGGTGACGACGCCGGTGTCGGCTGACGCAGGCGCCGCAGAGGCTCACGTAGCCTCTGCATGGGTGACGCGAGGGAAAAGTACCCCGGCCAGATTGCTATTTTGGGAGGAGGCATATTCCCTGGAATATGCCTCCACGTATGCCCTAAGTTGAGACCTAC
The DNA here is from genome assembly GCA_023614405.1 of Avena insularis. Lineage (NCBI taxonomy): Eukaryota > Viridiplantae > Streptophyta > Magnoliopsida > Poales > Poaceae > Avena > Avena insularis. The sequence goes on along the minus strand of CM042696.1, from coordinate 457,192,411 downwards.
CCACCCCTATATAAGGAGGGCTAGGGCCTCTATAGAAGGGGTTCCTCTAGGCCGAAAGGTTCGAGGTTCTGAGGGTCTTGTACGGGTTAACTGTGGGTGAGAGTAAGAGAGCTCCTTCTTCCTCCTCTCACCAATACAGCTCTAGGAGCACTTGTAATCTGTGAACTGAATCGAATACAAAGCTTCTATGTGGGGAATCACCTCACTATCCCTCACTGGATTGCCCTAGTGCTATTAGTCCCCACCTTTAGCCTATCCATGGCATCTGCCGTGACACCACCACGACACTTTATGTATGAACTCCAGCAAATTGTCAACTATTCTTCGACCAAGAGATAAGTTTGCCATTGCCAATTGTTATTTACTTTATGTATGTTTATTGTGTTTCCTTTACTTCTTGCAAGTTAAGTTATATAATAGTGAGTTGTCTTCTATTATGATTTATGTATTGATGAATGTGATACTTCTTGTCCATATTCTTTTATCGACTCTTCACTCCATAAACCTGAGGTCATGTTTATTGAGCTCAGTTTTCGCTTGGGGACAAGCGAAGTCTAAGCTTGGGGAGTTGATACGTCCATTTTGCATCACTATTCTATATCATAATTGACTGTTATTGATTGATATATTTCACATTAAGAGATGATACTTATGTTATTTCATCTGTTTTTGCATGGTTGATGACTTTTGGAGCATGGACCACTGCAGTCAGGATTTTGATGGAAAAGGTGCTGTTTGGAGGCAAAATTCACGAAGATCAAAAAATTTGGGAAAATACATGGAAAATTCTATTTTCCCAGAAGATGAAGATTGCCAGAAGAGGGAGTGGAGATGGGCCACAGGGGGCCCACACCACCCCCTGGTGCGGGCAGCCCTAGGTAGCGCCAGCAGGTGGTGTGGCCACCCTTTCCCACTCCAGGCTCTCCCCTCTGGTGTATATTATCCCCTCGAAACCCTAATACCTGGGGAGCGACCACAGAAAGATTCCATCGCCTCTACGGGGCAGAAAACACCGAGAGAGAAAGATCTCTCTGGCAGACAGAAATCTGCCGGGGGAATTCCTTCCCGGAGAGGGGAGATCGTCGCCATCAACGCCACCATCAAGCTGGACTTCATCGGGATCATCATCATCACCATCATCATCATCTCCACCAGGACCATGATCACCACTTCATACCGCTGTAACAATTGGGTTGAATCTTGCATAGTTCTTAGGGGAAACTTTCCCGGTGTTGATTACTCCTTGTAGTTGATGTTATTGAGTGAACCATTGAATTATCGTTTATGTTCAGATTGTTACATATCATTATATCATCTCTGATCTTGATCCATATGATGTCTTGTGAGTAGTTCGTTTAGTTCTTGAGGACATGGGAGAAGTCATGTTCTTAGTAGTGGAATTGTGTTGAGAAATATTCAATGGTTTGATATTTAAGTTGTGGTGTATTTCTTCCAGTGGTGTCATGTGAACATCGACTACATGACACTTCACCTTTATGGGCCTAGGGGAATGCATTGTGTATTTGGCTACTAATCGTAGGGGTTACCGGAGTGACAGAAACCTAAACCCCCGTTAGGAAACCTTTGCACAAGGAATGTCAGGGTCTTAGAGTTTAAAGTTGTGGTTAGGTTTCTACCTTAATTACTTTCTTGTACTTGCGGATGCTTGCAAGGGGTATAATCACAAGTATGTATTAGTCCTAGGAAGGTCGGTACATTAGCACAGGTTCACCCACACAACACTTAGCAAACTAAAGAAGATTAATCAACTATATGAAGCGAAAGCACTTGACGATATTCCCGTGTGTCCTCGAGAACATTTGGTCATCTTAAGTAATACAACCGGCTTGTCCTTTGCTAAAGAAAGGATTGGACCACTTGCTGCATTTATTATTATTGTATTTTATTTACTCGTACTTTATTTACCTGCATTATCAAAAACCCCTAAAAATCCGTTTGCTAAGTATTTACAGAGAATTCCTGCTCCAAGCCATTCGCCAACACCTTCTGCTCCTCGTTGGGTTCGACACTCTTACTTATCGAAAATACTGCGATACACCCTCTATACTTGTGGGTCATCATTCTTCTGGGCTCAACTATGGTGAGATTGAGCATCACTTGTTTCCTTCTGCGGCCGCTGCTGATGATGAGTAGGATGACACCGAGGAGCTTGAGGATGAGGACAAGGACGGGGACAAGGACAACAATGAGGACCACGAGTGATCCCTTGGGGCGCTAGCATCGCTCTTCTTCCTTTTTGGCGTTTTGATGCCAAAGGGGGAGAAGCAGTTCTATTAGGTCTTCGTGGATTTGCATGGGTCGGGCACAAGTATTTGCACTTTAGCTTTTCGATATTTTTCTCGCTTGTGCACATTTAGCATCGAACTTTTATTCGTGATTTGTGTTGTATGAGACTATGTTTGTGTGGCTCTGGATCTATCTTGTGGATTATTCTTATGGAGTCATCAATCATATTGGCTATATTGGATATCTATATCGAGGGAGGCGCTCATTATGGCTATCATTGGATATTCTTATAATATTTTGAGGACGCATCTATCTCCCCTTCGGTGGTATGAATTTTTTGTGTATGTTTCAATGAAATAGACTTGTACCTTCTTGTGTGTATTTGTAATCAAATGCAAATTTTAGTATGCACACATTTAGGGGAGTCTCTTTCATTCTCTAAAATATTGTTGTCTTGAGAACTATCTTGCAAATCCTAGTGTCATCTAACACCAAAAAGGGGGAGATTGAAAGAACATTTCATGCTTCCCTGTGTTTTGCGTGTTAGATAACAATACCATGGAATTTCTCATGTGTGCTAAGTGTGCAGGAAAAGTTATTGTGTTTGGGGGCCGGATTATCCGGCCCGACTCAATTGGCAAAGGCAGGCAGGGTGCATCGCTCTGATTGGGGGCGGATTTTCTCCCCAGAAATTCCGAAAGGGGGCGGATTTTCTTCCCCTGACCGGATAATCCAGCCCCTAGGAGACGATCAAGAACAGGCAAGGCGCGACGCTCTGACTGGGGGTGGATTTTCCCCCGAAAATTCCGAAAAGGGGCGGATTTTCTTCCCCTGGCCAGATAATCCGGCCCTCACCTTGGGCCGGATAATCCGGCCCCCAGGAGACAAGCAAGGGTCAGCTCGGCAGGTCGCTCTGACTGGGGGCAGATTATTTGCCGGTTAATCCGAGTCTAGAGCGAAGTTTTCCCTAGGCCAGATAATGCGGCCCTCACTTGGGCCGGATAATCTGGCCCCCAAAGGCTCCAACGGCTCAGTTGAGACAGGAGGTATAAAAGCCCCTTCATCCCCTTCGGTCAGAACTCTTGATTCATTCAAAAAAGGACAGACCTGTTGCAAGAGCTCTCTCTCTAGATCTCCCACTTCAACCACCCGGAGGCTTTGATCTTTGGGGTAATTGAAGGAGGAGGCAACCTACATCGTCATCTCGAATCAAGCGCATCAACTCCTCTCTATTCACTTGGAGAAATCCCCGATCTAGTATTCTCGTTAATATCTAGATCTTGTATTTTGTTATTGATAACTTGTTCTTGTGGCAGCTTGTTGTCATTACGGGAACCTCCAATTTGGTTGTGGAGTTGTGCCCCGCTAGTTGTGTAAAGGCGCCGGTTCTCGCCTCGAAGGGTACCTATAGTGGAAAGGTGGATCAGGCCTTTGGTGGCGGGATCCATCGGAGAACAGGGTGAGGCCTATTGTGGCGTGGTGGTCTTAGTACCGCCTACCCCTCCAACGCAGATGTACTTCGCTTAACAAGGAAGGAACTGCGGTAAAACAAATTCTGTGTCTCCGCATGCTTCATCACGGTTTCCTCGTTCCTCACTTTACTCGCCTTTACTCGCTAGTAGTTAGGTTTGCATATAGGGAAATTCTACATAATAATATATCTAGAGAATTTACCTGTTGTGTCAAGCTTAAAATTGAAAAGCATTAAAATTTGAAGTAGCACCTATTCACCCCTCCCCCTCTAGGTGCCCATACGATCCATTTCAACAGATTCATCTTCGGGAACAAAGGATGAGGGCTGGTGGAGTTCCACCTCCGCAAATGTAGTCTTTAACCTTGGTCGAAAAAGTCTCTGATGAGATACATACCATCTTCACAAAGTTGCATCGTGAACATATTGTAAGTATTTTTAACCGACTCTTTTTCATTGTTTTTATATCATATCCTCTAGCCCCCAAGTAGGAAGTCAGATAGGATCTAGGAGAACAAAATCCAAGTTGATGACTTTAGAATGCCAAACAAAGTAAAGTTACCCCCCAAGGCTCGTGCTAAATTTTAACTTAGTTAAAGTAATAGCCTGAGTCTTTAGTACGCTTTTGACTCTGGTTATTATTATGACTTACAGAAAGTTACTTGTTACAACTAGGAACTATTGAAGACTTCTGCAACAAACGGAGAGATCAAATCTCTCCGACTTGAAAATGTCTGGTTGAAAGTGGAGAAGGACGAGGCAGAAGGTAAAATTTTCCGACTCTCCTATTTTTTTTCTTTTTGCCGAATTTTAATTTGACTATCCTTTGCAATATCAGGATTGCTGGAGCAACCTTGAAGGATGGTGAAGGAGGCAAACAACTTCAAGGTCTTGGAAGTGGAGAATGCCGATCTTCGTGCCGAACTTAAAAAACTCAAGGAGGAGCATTAAAAGAGGGTGAACAACTTGTTAGAATCTAGCAACCATGCCACTGAGAAACATGACCAAACCATTGCCCTTTGGGACAAAGAGATCAAAGATTTGAAGGCAGAAATGAACATGCAGGGTGACATCACCCAGGCACTCAGGAAGAACTCCGGAGTTTGAGAGAGGAGAAGACCAAAGTAGATGATAACATCTTTGGTAATTTTCCCATGTCAAATCCCTTACATTGTCTTTGGGATTTTTTGAATTTTTTTGTCAGATTTAGTAATACTTGTCTTTTCACAAGACCCTTCAAAATTCTGGATGCGTCTTCTTCCGAGTCACGCACTAGTCGACTTATCGTAGTCAGAGATTTGATCCATGAATTTTGCCAGATTCTTGAAGAAACTACTGAAGCCATTAATCTCTCCATCCTAGACAAGATTTCCACCTTTGAGGTGAGGGACAAGGCCAAGTAACTTCCGTAACTTGTCGAGGACTAGAAGATGTTGTAGGCTCGGATAGCTACCCAAAACGCCCTTGCCCTGGTGATGAGTCACCATGGGAATATGGAGATCTGGCAGGTGACTAAGGGTATTTCGACTATTGATGAATACGACAATGAAAAATGTCGGATCCATTTGGGAGACTTGTGCTAGATACGCTTGTCGTTGTGCCGCCAAGCCCCACTGTCATCTCTGACAAAGATGAAAAGTCCGATGTTGTTTCCTCGAACAAGGATCAGGCTGACGTGGACGCTGGCACGAGTGCACCAGCAAGATCTCTGACTCCACCACCTGCAGCATAGAGTCGAACAAAAAACTATGCATTAGTTTGAACCAATGGTGTAATATAAACAATTTATCTAGGTTGTGTTGTAAGAACTTATGCATTTACTCTAGCACTTTATTGAGTTTTCTGTGCTCGAAAATTACTTCGGCACTTTTTGTTCATGTTTCTCATTTATTTGGTTGTTCTGGCTTGTCACTTTTGTGAGCCGTCCAACCTTTAGCATAGAAACACTACTGAGTAATGAAGTTCAATTGCTAAACCAGTTTAAACTTGAAAATAGATCCGGCTTCCAGTACCAACAATTCACTACTTGGAAAATACTCGCGTCTAAGCAATCAGATAAAAACCAAAGTCTAAAAAGAAAATGCGACTTACACCAGAAGGTAGCTCTATAATCGGAAATCTAACCAAAACGAACATAAGCAACAAAGTACTTTCAAGCATTATGGGATTTTCGAGTTTTGACATGATCATTCTGAAATAAGGTGGTACTATAAAACATCTTAGAAAAATATTGAGGGGACCAATACTTTATTTCACTTTGAACATGTACGTCTGTGTGATTACAAGAAAAGAAAACTTAAGAATAGAAGGGACCTAGCTGAGCAATGTTCTATGGACGATCTAACTCATACGGATTTGTACTACCACTACCTCTCTTTCTCTTATGAGTATCAGGTCTTTCCTTGATTGGTCTCATATCAGTTAAATAGTATGACCCATTGTGCAATACTCTGCTAATCATGCAGGGTCCTTTCCAAATCGGGAAAAGTTTGTGCTTTCTTTGGTGCACTAGTCGGAGAACTAGATCGCCTTTTCTGAAGGAACGATTTTTGACTCCCTGACTATGATACTTGTATAACTTCTACTGATAGGCTGTAAATCTTTGTTCAGCAACGACGCAAACTTACTCGAGTATATCAAGGTCATCTTGTCGGGAAGTATCGGCATCCTCTTCGACATGTGCAGCAACTCGGGAAGAAATATGAATTAGGTCACTCAGAAGTATTTCCTCTACGTCGTAGACCAAGAAGAAAGGAGTATGTCTGGATGACCTGTTTGGAGTAGTTCGCAAGCTCCATATAACAGACGGTAGTTCATTCACCCAAGCCCTCATAGCACGGTGAAATGGTTCTTTGAGGCGAGGTTGGATGCCCTTAAAATAAGACCATTAGCCCTTTCGACTTGTTTGTTGGCTTGTGGGTATGCGAATGATGCAATATCGAGCCGGATCCCTTGCTCTTCACAAAATTCCATGAGTTCTCCCATTGAGAAGTTTCTCCCGTTGTATGTAATAATGTTGTGTGGATAGCCGAATCGGATGACGATGTATTTGACAAACTTTCTAGCTATGGCTCCATTGCAACTTGTTACGTGTTTAGCCTTAATCCATTTAGTAAACTTATCCACCATCACTACTAGGTGGGTAAATCCACTTGGTGTCTGTTTAAACAGTCCTACCATGTCAAGCCCCCAGACCTCAAAGGGCCACGTAATCTGAATTGTTCGCAGCTGGTCAGCCGGAACATGGGCTTATTTGGCGTACTTTTGGCATCATTTGCATGTCTAGACCATTTTCTCGACATCTGCCTTAGTTATAAGCCAAAACAATCAGTGTCAAAAAGCTTTTGCCACTAAGGATCTGGCTACGGCGTGATGGCCGCATTCGCCTTTTTAGATTTCCCTTAGGATTTCCACTCCTTTTTTCAAAGAAAAACAACGCTGAAAAACCCTAGACACGCTCCACGTATAGATCTCACCACTGATTATCATATAGGGATTTTCTCGTCGGACGATCCGGCTCAGAACCTCGTCTTGAGGTAATTTAACATCTACCAAGAAATCAAGGTAGGATTTTGTCTAGCTGGAAATAATAACCAGAACTGCTATGAGTGGTGAGTCGGATTTGGTTGGGTACTCCTCATGGCTCATACTCTCCTGTGATAGAGGGAACTTTGAGGTGCCCTAGAAAAGCATTATTCGGGACCTGTTTCCTTGTAGAGCCTAATCTTGATAGTGCATCTACCTCGTTTTCTCCTCTATGGATGTGTTGAACTTTAAATCCTTCGAAAAAAAATTATAATTCATCCACGACGGCTCGGTAAGCTGTCATGTGTTTATTTGCCCTATAGTGATCGGATACTTGCTGAACAACTAAATCCGAGTCTCCGTACCACATTATTCGGCGAACGCCGATGTCTTCAGCGATTCGAAGTCCATGTAACAATGCTTCATATTCAACAACATTACTAGTTGCTGTGAAGTGAATCTGTAACACATAGAACAATTTATCTCCTTGAGGTAATTTGAGAACCATGCTAACCCCCGAGCCCCCGGGCGCTTTCGACCCATCAAAGTGGAGGGTCCAGTATTCCTACTCTGGGTACTAGTGTTTTATGTCATCTCTGTCCAATCAACGACAAAATCGGCAAGTTCCTAGGATTTGATTGTTGTTCGTGGCTTGTACTCAATGTCGAACGCTGCTAGTTCGATTCCCCCACTTAGCAAAACTTCATATGGCGTCGTTGTGTTGATTATATCTCTCATGGAAGTAGTGCTCACAACTGTAATTTTGTGCTCTTGAAAATGGTGTTGTAGCTTTCTGGTGGCAAAAAATATGTCATAGGCTAGCTTTTCATAATGCGGATATCGCTATTTCGACACTGTCAGGACCTCGTTGAGATAATAAGTCGAGACGTTGCACCAAGTGCTCCTATTTTTCCTCTTTTCGCTCCACCATTGTGATGACGTTGATGACTCTGTTTGTCGCAATAATGTAAAGTAGCATGGGTTCCTAAGGTTCCGGTTCTGCAAGAATAGAGGCGGATGAGAGTATTGTTTTCAGGTCTTGGAGTGCAGCTTCAGCTTCTTTGGTCCACACAAACTTGTCGGTTTTGTTCAAGAGCTTGTATAATAATGCGGCTCTTTCGCCGAGCCGGCTAACAAACCGACTCACCACTGCTACGCAACCAGGGAGCCGTTGTACGTCCTTCAGGAGAATTGGCTGCGTATGGCCTTTATCTTGTCATGGTTCACTTCTATGCCTCTTGAAGAGACAATAAAACCTAATAATTTTCCGGTTGGAATTCTGAAGAAACACTTTTTCGGTTAGACATTATGTTGTATTTTCGTAGATTAGCAAATGTTTCCTCTAAGTCGGAAATTAATATTTTCTCTTTTTTTTGTTCATTACTGCTATGTCATCCACGTATGCATGTACGTTGCGTCTAATTTGGTTATGGAGACAACGCTGCATACTGCGCGGATATATAGCTCTTGCATTTTTTAGGCCTGATGAGTCTAAAATTGAGGCATATTTAAGCCTCGCGCTTTGAATCCTCGCGCATGAGGGATGTTGCGCTGCCGACCTGCAAGTCAAACCTCCATGGATCCCATCGCCTACAAGGTTGAGATTCTCGAACCCCGTCCCTTGTGGATCTAGGATTGAGTGTTTTTCTTGTTCGTGGGTTTGTAATTGCAAACTTTGTGTTCTATCCAACCCTTTCCTCTTGATCCACCACTACTCTTTTTTTCTTTATTCTGAATTTTGGCTGCACATGTCTTTAACGACTCAAGTTTTTTCAATTCGTAGTGCAACCTGGAAGGTGTCAGTCGATGCAATCTATTATACACTTACGCATGAGATTCAATTGATTATGGGAATGCGCTTTGGTTCATCCATCTCTTCCAGGAACTATGGACATGGATTTTTGTCGGATCCTATCTTGGCTAATGAATTTCTACGTACAAAAGAGCTGAATGGAAGTGTTTGGACCTGTTGATGCGTACTAGATTTAGTCGATGGAAACGCGAAAGAACTTGCCGTATCTGTACTAACCAGTACGTGATACAGCCGAGTAGAACTCAAATAGACATCCTGTATGTTTGACATAACCCTAACTAGAGTAGGCGAGACGTTGCCGACCTCGCCGGAAACCCCAACATCCTACCGTGAATAAACCGTGATGTCACAGCATCCCAAGCGGTGCGTCCCAAATGGAAAACGAAATGTGTCTGGTTTTGTCCTTTTGGAGCGTGTCCGGGGCCAACTGTCCGTCCGTGTCTGGGGTGCACCCAACGACGTACCCTATTTATTTACACCGGACGGAATAAATTAGGACAATCTGCTCGCATTCATGCACCCGGGGCTGCCACGGCCGGTCATCTCTCGGTGGACATCGGCATGGGCTGGGGCGGCGGGTCGTGGTGGCTGCCGAGGCGGCGGATTCGGTAGGCGTTGGAGGACACGAAGAGGGAGAGCCAGGCAAGGAGAGCCGACGGGCATCATCCACCACCCCCATCACCGCCCGTTTCCATGGGCACGACGGCGCTGGCGGGCTTGCTGGTGCGTGATCCTTGTCGCTGCTGTGGCGGCGGTGGGCGGGGCGGAGCACGTGGAGGCGGCAGCGGGCAGCGGCCTAGCAGGGCGGTGCGTGTGGAGGAGGGGTCGGAAGACTGCGCGCGTGAGCGGCAGTTGATGGCTGCGGGGAGAGATTGAGGAGAGAGAGAGAGGAGTGGGCTGGTGGGCTATTTGGGTGGCTTACAGTGGACTAGGTCGGACGAGGGAAATACTCTTTTTCTATCCGCACAGACATCGCGGATCTTCTAAATTTAAGACAAAAGGTTATGTTTTGAGAAATTATCAATGGTAATAGCTTCAAAGAAGATTTTGTTTCTAGCTACTAGCTTACTAGAAATTGTCGGTATCAGGATTTCACGCTTGGTGGAAATTGGCAAATGACTAAAAGGTGTAGATTTTTATTGTGGAAATTGCTGGGTAAGTTAAATGAAATGACTCGTGAGATTATAATGTTTAGCAGAAATGAGCTATTAGTATGTGGTTCTCGGTTATATTGATTGATAATTAATAATCTTTGTTCAATTCTCAATATTGGATACAAACAAATTTGCCTCAATTATAAGAGCCGGGTGTTATTAGGTCACGTGTTGAGAAATTATAAAAATATACATGGACTTTGCACATAAGTAGTTTTATTAGGATTTTATTGCGTTTTTCTTGTCTTTGATTTGTGTGTAGGTGTTATAGAAAATCATGGATAAAAGGAGCCAAAAGAATTCAATACGGAGGAGTTGCAGGCACCAGACTTAGCCATTTAAGGGGAGAGAAATGTGGATTTTTCCATCAACTCCAAATAATGATCCAAGGCCATGGTGTTGTAGCTCTCGTCCATACGAACCCAACGAGCCAAAGAACGCCTCAATCGGAATCCGTATGAAGAAATGATGACCAAAACAATGGGAAGTACTGCAGGCGTAACGACTACTGGTACGGGCGGAGCCCACCCGTACCGTATGGCCATACCACCCTCCGACAGCTTCATTTCGTCAAACGGAACAACATTTGTGAAGGTCCAATGGGAAGATTCGGTCCCTAGCTCCGTCGGTTCGCAAAACCGACCTCCAGATGCCTATTTAAAGAGGGAAAATCCTAGATCAAGGAAGAAAGTCTACACATGCCATAGGGGTGGAGCCCTACCGCTCCACCGCCTCCATAGCCGCCGCCCACAAGATCTACACCACTCAAGGGAGAGACGAGGCTTGTATCTTGAAGGGCTACGCATCGATCTTCATCGTCATCTTCATCAACATCATCAACCTCGTCTCAAACTTCAATCCCCTTTGTTTATTTTGTTATGATCCAATCTCTATTGTCGATTTGCACTTGTATTCAATGTATCTTCATATTTCATTCATACTATTGCCATGATGTTGATCACATTCATGTATGAGTAGTTGTCCTGTCTTTGGGGAGAGATGGTGAAACTCTAGCACTATTATGAAGTTTCAATAAAGATGATCTATTCTTGACCTGAAGATATATTTATAAAGTTTCAATAAAGATGGGGAAAGAAAAGGAGAGAATTCCTTATTTGACACTAGTTTCCAATATGATTCCTTATTTGACACTAAATTTTTTTTTACTTCCCTATTTGATACCTAGTGTAATTTTTTTGCCTTATATGACACCCTAGTGCAGTTTGAGAGCTAACAGTGTTAACTGAGGACGTACAAAGACGTTTTTGCCCTCGGTGCATAATGTGACAAAAACATTACAAGACAAACGTTGTTGTACTGTTATATATCTGCTAATCATTAATTTATCAAATGAGACCCAGAACAATTTAGTCATGGAATTGATTTTTGCGCGGTAAAAATAATAATGCCGTGCCAAAACGGAAGTAATCTTAGATCAATCAAATCATTGGTCATTAGTGTTAGCAGAACTGAGTTCGGGCAGTCCAATCCTTGATGAGCTTGGGCTCCGCACGCACTACCGGCTCTGGCCGCACGCACGCACCTGCACAAAGGCCACTATGAAGAGCACGTTGCCCCTAGTAGATTCCAGAATCTTTAACGGTTAGTTCTCTTCCTAAGTTTTAACTGTCGTGAATGCACTGCGGCTCCCCGGCCATGTCGCCTTCCGCCGGCTGGAGTTGCGGCTCTCCAACACTGTCGGCAGGAGATCGACGAGGTGGATACGCTAGAGGCGCACGCAGGCAGAGGAGTACCGGCTGGAGGCGAGGTAGCCGACGGCCAGTTACATGACAGATACTATAAATTAAATCATCAGTTCCTGGACGATTTGCTCTTAGCGTTCCACCGTTCCAAAGTTCCCTCGCAGGCCGATGCCATGTGCATGCACCTCTAATCGGTCAAGCGATCGCTTGGACGATTTTTGCACGATGTGAATCCGTCTCGCCTGGTTTGGCCCTGCTAATAAGCAACGTCGTGTGCATAGCCAGCTCAATCAAACATCACGACAGCATGTCACGTGGACAAATCATATTTTGCAGAAGTCCAGCTCCATCGCGCGTGAATTAACCTGGGTGAGCTATCTTCAAGGCCTTTGACTAACCGAGGGGTATTTTGGTCCAGCTAGAAAAAAGTTGACAAAAGGATGTACTAACATAATTGACGGTAGTGTCATTTAAGGCAAAAAAAAATTATACTAGGTGTCAAATAGGGAAGTAAGAATATTTCAGTGTCAAATAAGGAATCATATTGGAAACTAGTGTCAAATAAGAAATTCTCTCAAAGAAAAGAGTTGAACTCCAAATTGCATGTTACCTACTAACCTGAAGATATCTGATTTTCAGCAGTGTACTCTACACACTGAAATGCCAGCTTTTGGCTGAGGCAGAATCGTCCAAGTTTTAATGTTAATACCATGTCTTTCTTCCTGGATATGAAAAATCCGGGAGTTATACACAAACATCAACAATGAGCTTACACTTGCACATGCAGAATCTAGTCTAGACTGGTTCACCAACAAGCTTGCAATTTTCTATCTTTGGCATTCAAATCGGCATAAACATATTACCATATGCACCGAAAAACTACAATACGGGATCATTTGGCAAGAAATAGCCAGGACCTGCAGAAAGAACACTCGGACAGGCTGATCCCTGGAGTCGAGCATCTTCGCCGCGGATTTCTAGACATGCTCTGCACTGACTGCCATCGGCCATGGTGACCAAATACATCGCCACTGCTGACTGAGGCCACCAGGAATGGCCCAAATCCACCTCACACAAATCTTGCAATTGGACAAGCAAGAAACCATGATTATATCTCTAAATTCTTTACTAGTACATTTTTCTGTTTTAAGGAAAATCTCACAGATTACCAAAAATTGCCACCGTAAATCATTTTAATTAGCAGTGGCATATTACCTAATCTGGGGAACTTGATGGCTAAAGGTACATCTGTAGCCAAAAATCGTATGAAAAACTGCGACTTCCAAAAGAGATATTACAGAATCTAAAGATAAGTAAACATTGATGGCGCAGAACAGTTTTATAACAATGGATACGCCCTTGGACAAACAAGTATGATATACGTTAGCTGACAAGACAATGTCAATATCAAAATCAGTAAACCAATTCCAATCACACATTTTAGAGTATAAAATACCTCTGCAGGTATTGTATTACCAGCTGCGCTTTGTTCCCACTAGAACTGACAATTAGGATCAAAACACAACAAACCAAACTGACCGCAACAAACTTGAACTATGACAACAACCATTCAATCCTAGTTGTCGTCGGATTGAGGACAAGTACGTCATGAGGGGGTCTTCGAGGCGTGCGGAAGAGAGGGGTGTGAGACGTACGGTGTTCAGGGACGGTGAGCACACAAGTTTACCCAGGTTCGAATCCGCCGGCTTTGGACGGACCCTACTCCTGCTAGAATCCAGTAATACGGTAGAGCCGGAATATGGGTTACAAAGGTTTCGCCTGTGCGAGTTGAGGGTCTAAAGTATTGGGTGCCCTAAAGGCTCTCCCTAGGACGGCTTATATAGATATCCGGCATAAGGTTTACAAGAGAGATCTATCCGGCTACGTCTAAGAGTCGGTTACAGAGTACATCTTGAACTACAAGTAGGGTCTAAGTCGGTAAGTCTTCTGGGCCTTCCCGTAGCCAGATTGGACTCCGTCTTTCTCCCTGACTGGGCCGCCCGTGAAGCAAAGCTCTAACCCGAAGTGGGCCACCCTGGTCAGTGAGGAACTGTGAGGATACCCGGAAAGTATATCCCCAACAGCAGCCCCCGGAGGCCTTCAAGATCCAAAGTCAGATTTATCATCGTCTAGCTTGATCTTCGGCTTGCAGAATCTTGAAGGGTTCCTGAAACTTCACAACAAAAATACGATCCGGGTCTTAAAAGTAAGTCAGACCTATCAACAGGTTACTCGGATTTTCCAGCTCGATTTCAAACTAAGCCGGAACTTAGTCTCTAACGCCACCTGACACAAGCATGGTCAAGTCACGTCATCTGACAGGCGTTCCGTCAGCACGACCGTTGGTGGGTCCGCGGTTCGTGGAACCGAGACGCCGTTTCAATGCGTGCGTGGAGATCGAGGAGACGCAATCATCACGTGGGTCCTTCCCAGTTTTTTCCACGACGCGTGGCGGTTACACTGTAGCGTTTGCACGAATCTTGACGCAGGTAGGTGGATATAAGGGGTTCGGATTTCTTCTTCTCCTTTCCACCAGTCCTTTGCTGTTTCCTTTCCTCCCAATCTTCCTGCGCGCACAGAGCCTCCTCGTCCTCCCCCACAGATCTCCCAGCGCCGCCCCTTTAAGGTCATCCTCTCACCGGAGAAATGGCTTCATCATCTTCTTTCTCCGTTCTGGCGGCAGCAGCGGCGGCGGCGAAAGCGGAAGCAACGGCAGAGAAGGAGAGCTACCGGGGAATCTGGATCCCCTGCGCCCTTGACGAAGCAGGCCTCAAGAACATGGAGAAGGAGGGGCTTCTCGCCGCTGGCGACAGGTGGAGGGGCTCTGGTGAAACCGTCCCCAACCCGCGCGACGGCGAGCGGGTCCACTTCGGCACCCATCTTGACCGAGGTATGTCCTTTCCTCCCTCGGAGTTCTTCTCCGAGGTGATAGATCATTACGGAGTTCAACTCCACAATCTTCCTCCCAACTCACTTTTAGAAATGAGTGCGTATGTTGCGCTTTGCGAGGGCTTTCTCGGCATTAGGCCGAGTTTGCTTCTCTTCCGGTATTATTTCCATGTCCGGAGGAATTCCATCACTGCCGGTGTTCCTTACATCACCGGCACTATTAGCTTTTCTCTTAGACATGACCGGGCATATCCCAAAATATCTGCCAGTGACTCGGTCAAACAATGGCCAGCCACTTTTTTCTACCATAGGGATATTCCGGCTGCCGGCTTTTGTCGACGGAGCCGCCACGGCCCAGCCTTCCTGGGACGAGGCTGCTCCGGCTCTCACCGATGATCTGATCCCCGCTAAGAGGCGGATCGAATATTTGATTAAGCACAATGGTCTGAAGGGATCCGACTTGGTCCAGTGCTGGGTCTCACGTCGGATCCAGCCACTTCAGTACCACGGAACCCGACTGATGCACTCCATCACGTCGTCTCCAACCGACTCCCTCCGCATTTGCTCCAAAGCCTACACCACTCAAGGCTACATAAGCCAAATCAAGTGGCTGATCAGGGAGCGGATCGAAAGGAGGATTCCGGAGGTTTCTCTGGACATGCACACGGCGGAAAACCCCGTGGTGACGGTAAGCTTCCATCATCACATCTTTTATGTGTTTCTATCTTCGAGTTAAACTGCAATACTGATATGTTTTCTTCTTTTCAGCTTGCTAATATCCCCGAGTCGGAACTTGCTCCGCTCGAAGGATACCCTCCGGAGTTCTCTCAGGAGGTAGAAGTGGTCCCATTGCCGGACCTTGCGCTCAAGAAGCACAAAGCTCCGACAGTGGATGTTGGCACAAAGGAGGTGCCTGTCGTGAAGAGGTAATTTCCAGTCACAACTTCTCCGCCTTTGTACTTTACTCAAATTTCTTTCCGAGATGTAACGTTTCCAACTTTGGTACCTTCTCAGAGCAAAATCAATCATCAAGGGCAAGGGGAAAGGGATTTCTTCGAAGCCCTTGCGTCAGACGAAGCTTACCATAGCTTCCCCTGTCGTGGCTCCTCCGACTCCGGCCCCTCAACCTTCTGCAACTCCAGCGATCACTCCTTCTCCGGTGGTTGCAGAAGATCCAGCTCCTCAAACGGAGCCTACGATCCTTGGGTCGCAAACTAACGTCACCATGGGTGCGTTAGCTCAAGATAAGGGTGAACCCTCTTCGGGTAATGATCCCTCGGCTGAGGTCTTCGCCGAAAACCTCCTCAGCAATGCGGGTCTTGCCAAGTTTGGCCTGACTCGGAAATCTGCAGAGGAGATCTAGCGGCTACCCAGGCAAGTCCTGGATAAAAGCCATTTATCCCCCGAGGAGGAAGCGCAAGAAGCAGAGGACGTCAAGTTCTCTGACCTTCTCGCTCAAGTCCGCCTTCGCGACGAGAGGATTAGGACTGGCGAGCTTCCAACAGCCCCAGTGATCCCTCTTACTCTTGCCGAGAAGGTGGCCGCTGAAGTGAACGCGGGTTTAGATAAACTCACCCGCGAGCAATATGTAAGTCGGAATTCCAATTCTTGTTTTTTCCATTATGTTATATCATATCCTCTAGCCCCCAAGCATGAAGTAGGATATAGAATCCGAGTTTATGCTTCATTAGGATGCCAAAGAACGAACTAGTGTAGCCCCCAAGGCTCGTGCTGATATTTAGCAAAAATATTAGCCCGAGTCTTAAGTAGCTTTCTGACTTTGGGTATTCTGACTTACAGAAAGTATGTTCCTATAACCGGGAATTACTGACCAATGTCTGTGATAAGCGGAGAGAGATCAAAGCTCTCCGGCTTAAAAATGCTGAGCTCAAAGTAGCCAAGGATGAAGCCGAAGGTAAACATTCCGAGATTCAAACCTTGTCTTTGCTTTTTTCAATGTCGAATTTTTCTGAACTGTTGTTCTTTTTTGACTTACAGCGCGGGTGAAACAATCCATCGCTATGATTGAAGAGGCCGAGAACCTCAAGACCCTGGTGGTGGAGAACAAGGGACTTCGCCAAGAGCTGGATAAGCTCAAGGCAGATCATGAAAAGAGCATAGCTCAAGTCCTTGAATCCGCCTCCATGGCCACTGATGAGCGTGATCGCAAGATTGCTGCTCAGGATAAAATAATCTCGGATCTCAAGAATGAGCTTGGCAGAGAGAAGGATATATCCCAGGCGCTCCGGGCTGAACTCCAGAGTCTTCGGGAGGAGAAGACCAAGATTGACGACGTCATTTTTGGTCTGTTCCACCTCTCTGACTTATCTTTTTCTTCGAATTCTATCAATGTCGGTTTTTTCTTAACTTTATTTTGATATATAGGTCCTCTGAACTTGACGGACTCTTCCTCGTCCGAGCCCCGCACCCACCGGCTTACCCAAGTCGGTGATCTTCTTCATGACTACCGCCAATCCCTTGAGGACATTGTCGAGTCTCTCAGGATTCCGAACATGCCAAGCATGTCGGATTTTAAGGTGCGAGACAGGGCCAAGGAGATGTCGCAGCTTGTTCGGGACTGGAACATGTCCTACGCGCGGACTGCTGCGCAGAACGCTCTCACCATGGTCATGAGCCTCCATGGAAACATGGAGATATGGCAAGTGACCAGAGGGTACCGCAAGGTAGATGAAGACTGCCAGGAGCAGGACCTTCAAGCCATCATGCATTCCTGCACCGGATACGGGTGTCACGTAGTTGATCTGACCAACTACGAGATCCCCTACTTCACCCGCGTGGATACTCCGCCTCCTCCTGCAGAAGAAACCGAAGAAGTTTCTGACGATGAACGCACCACCTCGGATGCGGACATCTCGGAACGATATCAAGGCGGAGTGACCAGCGAGCCGGCAGATCCGTCATCTCCTCCTGCATCATAGACCAAAAATTTATGTATTATTCCAAAAAAAACATGATGCGTTTGTAAATATTAAGTACTATTTATCTTGCTAGTGCTAAGATTTTGATCTATTCAGCACTTTTGACTTTTGAAATTTTTTGCGTGCCTAAAATGTTTACACAAGCACTTATAGTTTTTTCGTCTCTACTTATCGTTTATCTGGCTTTCCGCCTCGTCCCTTTTGTGAGCCGGCTAAACCTTTCGCCAGAAACTTTGCCGAGCAAAGGAGCTCAATTGCTAAACCAGTTTAAACTCGGAAACAAAGCCGGCTTCTAGTACCAACAATTCACTACTCGGAAAATGCCCGCATCCAGCAATCAGGCAAATAACCAAAGTAAAGACTAGAAATTTTAGAGTTATACCCGAAGGTAGCAGTTTTAGAATCGGAAATCTAGACCAGAACGAACATGAGCATAAAGTACTTTCAAGCATTCTGGGATTTTCAACTATGACATGATCATTAAGAAATAAGATGGTAAAAACTTCTCAGAAAAACTTTGAGGCAACCAAAACTTTTATTTCTCACAGAACATGTACATATGTATGATTACAAAGAAGGGTAAACTAAGAATAAAAGGGACGTAGCTGAGCAATATTCCACGGTCTGTCTAACTCATCCGGATTTGTACTGCCTCCAGCTCTCTTTCTCTTCTTAGTAGCAGATCTTTCTTTGACTGGCCTCATGTCAGTTAAGTAGTACGATCCATTGTGCAATACTCGACTAACTAAAAAGGGCCCTTCCCATACTGGGGAAAGTTTGTGCTTTCTTTGTTGCACAAGCCGGAGAACCAAATCACCTTTATTGAAAGATCTATTTCGGACTCTCTGGCTATGATACTTGCGTAACCTGGCGATAGGTCAGATCTCATTTCAGCAACGACGCAAACTTCTTCGACTAAGTCGAGATCATTTTGTCGAGAAATCTCGGCATCCTCTTCGATATACGCGGCCACTCTAGGAGAAGTATGAATTAAATCACTAGGAAGAACTGCTTCTGTGCCATAGACCAAGAAGAAAGGTGTGTATCCTGTTGACCTGTTCGGAGTTGTTCAGAACTCCAAATTACGAGGGTAGTTCTCCGCCCAAGCCCCGCAAGACGCACGTAGTGGTGCTTCGAGTCTTGGTTTTAGGCCTTGTAGAATTAAACTATTTGCTCTTTCGACTTGTCCGTTAGCCTGTGGATGTGCGATTGACGCAATGTCAAGCCGGATATTTTGCTCATCACAGAATTCGGCCAGTTCTCCCATAGAAAAGTTACTCCTGTTGTCTGTGATAATGCTATGCGGATAACCATACCGGTATTATAACATCCTCGACAAATCTTTTGGCTGTTGCTCCATCACAACTAGTGACAGGTTTAGCCTCGATCCATTTGGTGAATTTATCCACCATCACTAAGAGGTGAGTAAATCCACTTGGAGCTCGTTTAAAAGGACCTACCATATCAAGCCCCCAGACCGCAAAAGGCCATGTTATAGGTATTGTTCGCAGCTAATCAGCTGGAACATGAGCTTGCTTGGCATACTTTTGGCAGCCTTTGCATGTCTTGACTAATCGTTCGGCATCTGCCTGAGCTGTAAGCCAAAAAAATCCATGTCGAAAAGCTTTTGCCACTAAAGAGTTGGCTGCAGCGTGGTGACCACACTCGCCTTTGTGGATTTCCCTTAAGATTTCCGCTCCTTCTTCCGGAGATACACAGCGCTGAAAAACCCTAGAAACACTCCGTTTATGGAGCTCACCCTTAACAATAGTATAGGATTTTGCTCGTCGGATAATGCCGCTCAAAGACCTCGTCTTTGGGTAATTTGCCATCTACCAAATAATCGAGGTAGGGTTGAGTCCAGCTGGGAATTACAGCCAGAACTGTTATCAAAGGTGAGTCGGATTTGGTCGGATATTCCTCATCTACTCCCTTTATCGAGGGGACTTTGAGGTGCTCGAAAAATGCGCCATCCGGGACCTCTTTCCGCGCAGAGCCTATTCGAGATAGTGCATCTGCTTCCTCATTTTCTGCTCAAGGGATGTGTTGAACTTCAAACCCTTCGAACGATTTAGATAGATCATCCACGACAGCTTTATATGCTGCCATGTGCTTATTTGCATTACAAATATCCGAGATTTGCTGAGCAACAAGATCCGAATCTCCGTAACACATCAAATGTCGGATGCCAATATCCTTGGCAATCCAGATTCCATGCAGCAGTGCTTCATACTCGGCAATATTGTTTGTCGGTGTGAAGTGGATCTGCAACACGTATAAAAGTTTATCTCCTTGGGGTGATTTGAGCACCACGCCAGCCCCCGAGCCCCCTCGAGCCTTAGACCCATCAAAAAAGAGGGTCCAATATTCCGACTCAGGGAGGACCATGTTCTCCTTCGTCTCTGTCCAATCAGCGACAAAGTCAGCAAGGATCTGGGATTTGATTGCTGTCCGAGGTTTGTACTCAATATCGAAAGCTGAGAGCTCTATGCCCCATTTGGCGACGCGTCTTGTGGCGTCACTGTTGTTGATTATATCCCTCATGGGAGCTTTGCTCACCACGGTAATTGGATGCTCCTGAAAATAGTGTCGTAACTTACGAGATGCTAGAAAAATACCGTAAGCCAACTTTTGATAGTGCGGATATCGCTGTTTTGATTCTGTCAAGACCTCGCTGACAAAATAAGTCGGACGCTGCACCAGGTGTTCTTGATTTTCCTCTAGTCTCTCCACCACCATGACGATACTAACGACCTTATTTGTCGTAGCAATATAAAGCAACATCGGTTCCTGAGGTTCCGGCGCTGCAAGGATAGGAGCAGATGAGAGTACTTTCTTCCGGTCTTGTAGTGCAGCTTCAGCTTCATCAGTCCAAACAAAATCCTTGGTCTTCTTCAGGAGTTTGTATAATGGTGCGGCTCTTTCGCCAAGCTGGCTTACAAATCGACTGACCGCAGCGATGCAGCCAGTTAATCTTTGTACGTCCTTCAGGCGAGTTGGCCTAGAAATATTAAGTATAGCCTTGATTTTGTCGCGGTTCACCTCTATGCCTCTTTGAGACACGATGAAACCTAACAATTTTCCGGCTGGTATTCCAAAGAAGCATTTCTTCAGGTTAAGCATGATGTTGTATTTTCGTAGATTGGCGAACGTTTCCTCCAAGTCGGAAATGAGTGTTTCCTTCTTTTTGGACATCACCGCGATATCATCCAAGTATGCATGTACATTGCGTCCGAGTTGGTGAAAGAACATTTCATGTTTCCCTATGTTTTGCGTGTTAGATAACAATACTATGGAGACTTTTCATGTGTGCTAAGTGTGCAGGAAGTTTTGAGGGGGGGCGGATAATCCGCCCCTCCAAGGGTTGGATAATCCGGCCTACCTCATCTCTCAAGGAAGCCAAGACGCGTCACTCTGTGTCGAGTCGGATTTTCTCCTGAAAAATCCGAACTGGGCGGTTTTTCCTCCCCAGGCCGGATAATCCGGGTTTCACAAGGGCCGGATAATCCGTCCCCCAGTTTTCGAGAAAAAGGAACCAAGGCGCGTCACTCGGTATCTGGTCGGATTTTCTACCGGAAAATCCGAACTGGGGCGGTTTTTCTTCCCCAGGCCGGATAATCCGGCCTTCGCATAGGGCCGGATAATCCGGCCCCTAGAAGTTGATCAAGGGCAAGCTCGTCGCGACGCTCAGATGGGGGGCGGTTTATCTGTCGGATATTCTGAGTCTAGGGCGGAGTTTCCCCAGACCGGATAATCCGGCCCTCACTTGGGCCGGATAATCCGGCCCCCAAAGTGTGCAACGGCTGGTTTTTGGAAGGGGGTATAAGTACCCCTTCTTCCCCAACGTCCAAAACTCTTGATTCATTCGAATTCAACCAGACCCTATGCAAGAGCTCTAAATCTCGATCTCCCACTTCAACCACCCTAAGGTCTTGATCTTTGGTGGAATTGAAGGAGGAGAAGTTCATCATCAACATCAAGAATCAAGCGCTTCAACTCCTCTCCATTCACTTGGAGAACTCCCTGATCTAGTATTCTCGTTAATACCTAGATCGTGTTATTGTATTTGACAACTTTGTTCTTGTGGCAGCTTGTTGTCATTTCGGGAGCCTCCAAGTTGTTGTGGAGTTGTTGCCCCGCTAGTTGTGTAAAGGCGCCGGTGCCCGCCTCGAAGGGTACCTATAGTGGAAGGTGGATCAGGCCTGTTGTGGCGAGATCCATCGGAGAACAGGGTGAGGCCTTTTGTGGCGTGGTGGTCTTAGTACCGCCCACCCCTCCAACGCAGACATACTTCCCTTAACAAGGAAGGAACTGCGGTCAAACAAATCCTGTGTCTCCGCGTGCTTCACTTCGGTTCACTCGTTCCTCTTCCACTCGCTCCTTACTCGCTAGTAGATAGGTTTGCATATAGGGAAATTCCACACATTAGTTTATCTAGAGAATTTACCTTTGTGATCAGCCTAAAATTGAAAAAGAATTAAAAATTGGTGTAGCACCTATTCACCCCCCTCTAGGTTCCCATATGATCCATTTCAATTGGTATCAGAGCCCCGGCTCTTAATTCGGGCTTAACCGCCTAAGAGTAGTATGGGTACCAGGGATGATGGAAATGAGGCTGTGGATAAGGTCACAATGGATGATCTCAAGTCGTTGGAAACAACCTTGTTGAAATCCTTTGAGGCCAAGATGGAGGAGATGAATCAAATGATTGCTCGCCTTACATCATCCATAGCCCCATCTCCATCCTCCTCTGAGGCTCCCTCACCATCATCTAAGGAAAAGGGTAACACCGGATCTAAGGATGATGATGTGGAAGGTGAAAAACTAAATGGTTCCACCTCCAAAAAGGGAAGTGGTAAGGAGGAATATAGTGAGGTTCGCCACGTATATTCCCCCGACCCACCTATCCCTCATCCTCATATAAACAATAGGGTGATCCACCCAAGCTCACTGCATCTTCTTTTAACCAATGGCAATTTCTAATGAAATCTCATGTTTGCAGCTCCTCTATTGAATTGTGGAGGATCATTGAAGAAGGTCTTCATGTTGGAGATCAAACCAATCTAACAAGAAGGGAAGTTGTGGATAGCCAGTTGAATGCCACTGCTCTCCACATGATACAGCTGGGTGTGGGTCCCAAGGACATGCCACACATTGAACATCTCAACACGGCTAAAGAGGCGTGGGATGCTCTTACGGACCTTTTTGTTGGAAATGAAAGCATGAGAAGAAACCGGTATGATGCCCTTAGTAACAAAGTTGAGGGATTCTACATGTTGGATGGTGAAAACCATGAGGACATGTATAGAAGACTCAAGGGCATCGCAACAACATTTCGGAAGCATGGGGCCACTCACATTGATGATGCATGGATAAAAAGAAAGTATGTGAGTGCCTTAATGCCTTTCGAACCGACGGATTTGAAGAGCTTGCAAGGTAGACACAACTATCATCAAATGACATCCAATGAAGTCATGCAAGAAATGGCGTCATTCAAAGTGGCAGCAAAGAATGCTGAAGATGCCCGTGCTCGGGCTATTGGAATGCAAAAGGGTGTCAATGTGGCTCTCAAAGCCAATGTTGTTGAGCAAGAGGATGATGAAGGAGCATTTGAGAGGGTATCCATGGACTGCCCCGATGAGGTCAAACGTGCTCATGGTGAGTACATGGTATTCTATGCAAGGAACTTTTGGAAGGACCCTGCCAAAGCCAAGTCTGAACTTGAGCACAAGAACGGGTCAAATGGAAGAAGAGAAAGTGGCCCAAGATTGAGAACTTGTTTCAACTGTGGAGATAGACTGCACTTTGTAGCCAAGTGTCCTTATGAAAATAGAGAAGACAATGGTTGCAGGCTCATTCTCAAAGAGAAATCCAAAGTTCCTAAGAAGAAGCCATTTGCTAAGAAGAATGGCTGTCGTGGTGGTGTCACGGCAGATGCCATGGATAGGCTAAAGGTGGGGACTAATACACGCTAGGGGAATCCAGGGAGGGATAGTGAAGTGATTCTCCACAGAGAAGTTTATATTTGCTTTTCCTCCAAGGTTACAAGTGCTCCTAGAGATGTATTGGCGAGAGGAGGAAGAAGGAGCTCTCTTACTCTCGCTCCCAGATCACACTTAAAACCCTAGCCAAATCAGAAAAATCGGAACCCCCTCTATAGAAGCCCTAGCCCTCCTTATATAGGGGGCTAGGTCTCCTAGGAGCCACATCGTGGAGGCATATTCCTGCATACAAGTTAAACATGCATTTCGAGTTATTGCTTAAGTCGGTTGAGACTTAGTTAGCGAACGTCCCTGGTCGGCCTACCCGTGATTGACCTGCCTTGACCCGCCAGCCGTTTTGGCCTTGCCGAACCTCGGCTAACTCGGCCTTTATACCCCGGCGTGACCCTACCCGGGGGTATCCCCCCAACATTAGTCTCCGAAGCTGGTGCGGTCTTAGCTTCCTCGGCCGCTAAGGCCACATCAGGTTCAATTATGTTTGACCTTTGGACGTTATTTCCGAGTTACCTCCTTGTCTCGGGTTATATGGATTTACGTTCCCCTTGCACGTTCCAAGTTTTCACTTGCCGGCCGGGTTACCACTTCAACTCGGACCTCATGGTTTTACTTTCCCTCTGCACATTCCAAGTTTTCACTTGCTGGCCGGGTTACCACCGTCCTATCCGGGTCTTGCTTCCTTCTCTCGTACGCCAACCCACGTGGAGGCTAATCATTATGTTGTCTCATTTTAAGGGCCAGCACAAGAATGGTAATTGTCATCATCTGGCGGGTCACGTCACGCCTGCCTCCTCGTTTACCGCATCAATGCCTCATGTCATGGGACCAACTCCACTCTGTGGCCTTCCGTGTGGCTCCTTGCTGATTGGTCGATGCGGGTGGTACACGGCCACTGCGTGTGGCGTGCCCGCGGGACGCGATCCCACTTTCTCCTCGTGGGAGAGGTTAAATAGGGGAGGGGCGCATCACTTAGGCTTTCCCCCTTACTGCGCCCCTCTGCCCTTTGCTCTTCTTCTTCGTCTTCCTCGCGACTGCGCCGTCGTCAGTGCTCCCAAGCAGCAGCGCCGCCGCCGCATCTTTTCCCCCATATTTCTACGTCGTCGCCACCGCTACGTGCCTCCTCCACCACGGGTCGCTGCCAATCTAGGCCTTTGCCCCCGCCGCCGCTAGCGCCAGCGAGGGCAGCGATCATCAGATGATGGAGGAGGAGCTCGTCGTTGCTGAGCAAGAGATGGAGGAGGACTCCGCCGCTACGGACCGTGGTGCGTGGGCCGGGTCCTGGGTCTGCCAAGATGACTTGGACTGGCTCTACCGGACCAGATGCATCCCCGCCAGCGTCATCGCGCGCCTTGCCTCCGCCGAACTCGCCCCCTCACCCAATCCGGGTGAGTACGTTGTGTTCTTGTCGCACTTCCAACGGGGGTTCGGTTTGCCGGTCAGCGATTTCTTCCATGACTGGTTAAGCACATACGGGCTCCAGCCGCACCACCTTCCTGCCAACGCAATCACTTCTCTTTCTGCTTTTGCCTCTACGATCGAGGGCTACGCCGGATTATGGCGCACGAAGGAGCTATGGATCCGGTTTTTCGGCCTTCGTCGTAATGTCATTCCGAATATTCAACTCGATCCGGAGGACAAGCAGGTCACTCAATTCGGAGCTGCATCCATCTCACCCCGGAGGCTATGCATTTTCCCTCGAGTCACCAGGCTGGACTCCTGCAAAGGATGGGCCTGGACTTTCTTTTATGTCCGGAACAAGGGCACTGAAGACTTGATCCGGCTGCTTCCCTATGCTCCGGGTCCACCTAACCCAGAGTCGTGGGACGTTGTCCCCAAGAAGCCCACAGCCTTGGCCAACCAGGTCAACAAGAGGTTTGCGGAGCTGAAGAAGCTCAGGTTGCGCAACGAGGATGCTATGATCATGTTCGTGCGCAACCGAATCTCCCCCTCCAGAGGCGCACCCACAAGTTGTGCCACATGAGCTTCGGCCGCGACCCCAACCGGACCTCGTCCTTCGAGTTGAGCAACTCGAAGATCTATCGCCGGGTCAAGGCTCTCTTCACCACCCACAAGGACTTATCCTCTAAATGGACGTGGGGAATTGAGCATTTCTGCCGGGATAGGCTTCCTCCCTTGGTAAGCTTCGTGGCGCAAATTTACTCCGGGTTAATTATATGTCGGTCATTGTTCCACTTTTGACTCCGTTGTTCATTCTTTTCTCAGCTATTCCTTCAGCAGACCCTCGAGGACGGCACCGATCTGACCCTTTAAATGGGCGCCCGACCGGGAGACCCCGGACAAGGAAGAGCCGGACCAGGAGATGTTCCTCCTGATGACCGACGCTACGAAGCGACCCACCGGTAAACCCTCTTCTATTAGAGATTGGCCCGATGATGAAGGTGACTCGGATATCGAGGTGATTGAACCTGTTGATGCTGTCCCCCTTTCTTTTGCCTTTTCGACATCAGCTAACCCTGGTGGGCAGATCCACGAGGACCCTCCCCTTGCCACGGGTGAACCTGTTCTGGCAGCGCCAAAGAAGAGGCGTGGAGCTGCATCAAGTTCCTCCTCCGGACCTTCTCAGCCCTCCAAAAGGCGAAAGAAGTCCGGAGACAAAACTGCTTCCAAGCCTGCAGGCAAGGCCCCAGCACGAAGGGCTCGGAAACCCAAGGAGCCCCTGACCTCGGATGCGTAAGCCTCTTTTCCCTCTGCAACTTATTCTTCCTTGCATTGTTTTAGTCTCTCTTCTGACATTGTTTGGTTTGGCAGTGCTGCGGAGGATGTTCCCCAGAGTGGATCTAGCATCTCTTCACCGCTCCGACCTAGCCCTTCGCCCCCTCATGACGACGAGTCACGCCCGCTGAGCCCTATTCCAGAGGGTTCTGCGGCTGCTCCGGGTTCTAGCCCACCTTGTCAAGAGGGGGGCAACCGCGGAGCGGGGGAGACGGACCCAGCCGAGGCAGCGGCATCCACCACTTCGGCTCCGCCGCAACCAGCACTACCGAGACTACCTCCGTACCAGCACCGACACTAGCACCAGCACCAGCACCAATTCCGGCACCAGCAACAAGGGCACCAACGCCAAGCTCCTCTGCCTCGTCCGAGTCTTCTCAGTCTTGGCGAGGAAGTACCCAGGCAGCTCCTAAGGGGAAATCTGCCGCAACCACTTCCTCCTCTCAGCAAGCCAAAGGCAAGAAAGCCCCTGACGTCACCAGGGCAGCGTCCACCGGTGCAGACAGCGCACCCTGGCGTCCATGCTTGCCTGAAGGCTCCGGCAAGAAGGCGCCCTGAGCCAACTAGTGCGCAGCAACTTGTTCTGCACACTAGTACGACCCTTGCTCAGGTTGAGAGGAGAGGGGCACATGCGAGGGTCTTGGTGGCACCCCACATGCTCAGCGGTGAGCGATATCCTCCGACCTTGATCGAGTTTATGAATAACTGGAACAAGGCGGAGTTTGTCTATAACGACGATCTCCCGGAGAAGTTCGGTCCCGCCGAATTCGCTGCCCAAATGAACACAGCCTCTAAGGCGATTAACCTCGCGGGTCGGATGATGGAGGTACGTTACTTCACCTTTTCCTTAGTATGCACTAGCGATATAACCATTAGTCCCCGAGCTTCCGGGGGAGTAACTTGTTACTCGGCCGGACGCTCCTTAGAAAACTAACGTAGCTCCCTGACAACTTCAAATATGCACACACTTAGAGCCGGGTTAAGTTCCACTTGGCCCGGATCTTGTACACTTCGAATATGCACACACCTAGAGCCGGGTTAAGTTCCACTTGGCGGATCTTACACTCGAATATGCACACACCTAGAGCCGGGTTAAGTTCCACTTGGCCCGGATCTTCCACACTTCGAATATGCACACACCTAGAGCCGGGTTAAGTTCCACTTGGCCCAGATCTTGCACACTTCGAATATGCACACACCTAGAGCCGGGTTAAGTTCCACTTGGCTCGGATCTTGCACACTTCAAATATGCACACACCTAGAGCCGGGTTAAGTTCCACTTGGCCCGGATCCTGCACACTTCAAATATGCACACACCTAGAGCCGGGTTAAGTTCCACTTGGCCTAGATCTTGCACACTTCAAATATGCACACACCTGGAGCCGGGTTAAGTTCCACTTGGCCCGGATCTTGTACACTTCGAATATGCACACACCTAGAGCCGGGTTAAGTTCCACTTGGCCCGGATCTTGTACACTTCGAATATGCACACACCTAGAGCCGGGTTAAGTTCCACTTGGCCCGGATCTTGTACACTTCAAATATGCACAAGGCTTAAGCCAAATTTTTGTATTCTTTTCAGGTGACCACCAACCGCCGGAGTGTTGAGCTCCAGTGTCTTCTGGATACCCACAAGATGTTGCTCGCAAAGCACAATGCACACCTCGCTGAGCATGAGAAAAGGGGTAAGTTTCTCCCTTGGCGCTTCTCCGTTTTCCTTCATCTTCCTCTGCCGAACTAATCTCATTATTTGGTTTCCTCAGCTAGGGTGGAGGCTGAGAACAAGATTATGCGAAAGAACCTGGAGAAGATCAAGGGTAAGTCCTTTTTGTCCGACCCTGCTTTGCTTTCCATCTTCTTTTCTTCTTGGTTCGGCAAACATTCATACCTCGGTTCTGCCGGGTCGACACGCTATTTCAGCATCTCTTGAAGAT
Organism: Avena insularis; assembly: GCA_023614405.1. Taxonomy (NCBI): domain Eukaryota; kingdom Viridiplantae; phylum Streptophyta; class Magnoliopsida; order Poales; family Poaceae; genus Avena; species Avena insularis. The sequence continues at coordinate 457,164,004 of CM042696.1, read as the reverse complement.
AGTGTGCCCGTGCCTGACATGATGCTGCATTTTCTTGAACAAGCAGGGCAGCATCTTAGTTGGATTAACTTCGATACCTCGGCTGGAGACGAGAAATCCGAGTAATTTTCTAGCCGGGACACCGAAGGTACATTTTTCTGGGTTAAGCTTCATTCGGAACCTTCTTAAGTTCGCGAATGTCTGCCTGATGTCGTCAAGGAGCGTTTTGCTTTCCTTGGTCTTGATAACCACATCATCCACATACACTTGTACATTTTGACCTATTTGGTCGTGCAAACATTTTTGCATACATCTTTGGTACGTTGCACCTGCATTACGTAACCCAAACGGCATGGTGCGATAGCAATAAGCCCCGTACGGGGTGATAAATGCGGTCTTTATTTGATCATCCGGATTCAGAGGTATCTGGTGGAAACCAGAATATGCATCAATGAATGACAACAGTTCACATTCCGCGGTTGAGTCTATGACCTGATCTATCCTCAGCAGTGGAAATGGATCTTTTGGACACGCCTTGTTCAGTATCGTGTAATCGATACACATACACCAAACCACTGCCACGTTCGGATCATCCTTCTTCTTCTCCACCAGCACCGGATTAGAGAGCCAATCCGGATAGAGTACTTCCATGATAAATCCTGCTGCTAGCAACCGAGCTGTCTCGTCTCCAATGACTTTTCTCCTATCCTCGGCGAAGCGGCGGAGAGGTTGCTTCACCGGCCTTGCTCCGGGTCTCGCGTTCAAAGAGTGCTCGGCCAACTCCCTCGGAACACCTTGCAAGTCCTGTGTAGACCAAGAAAAAATATCCCGATTCTCACGGAGGAAGTTGACGAGCTCGCTTTCCTATTTATCATTCAACCCGCCACCAATTGTTACGGTGCGCTCTGGGAACATATCATCAACATGCACTTTCTTAGTATCCTTTGCGGCTTGGAACGAAACGCTACCATGGGGGTTACTTAACACTGGCATATATTGTTGCGTGGACTGAGCTAATGCCGCCACCTCTTGGATTTTTCTTTTCTCTTGCACAATCACGAGTGACTCGGCTAGGTTAGACCCGGCTGAGGCACACTCAATGGAACGTCGGAAATCTCCAGCAATGGTAATCACTCCATTTGGCCCGGGCAACTTCATCTTCAGATAACTGATGTGGCAGCTTGCCATGAACTTGTTCAATGCTGGTCTTCCGAGTAACGTGATCGCACTTTCCAAGTTCACCACCTCAAACTCCAGATTCTCAGTTCGGCGATTATCCTCGTCTTAGAATAACAATACGTCAACCTGGACCTTGCCTATTGGCTCACAAGAAATGCCGGGCACAATGCCATGGAAAGTTGTCCTCGTGGCCTGCAACATGTTTTCCAAGATAACCAACTTGCGCATTGTGTCCGCATACATGATGTTAATACTGCTGCCATTGTCGATCAGTACCTTTGAGAACCTTACATTAATGCTGGGCCCAATGAATGTCGGGTCCAGCACTAACGCATACGAACCAGGACTCGGCACAAGCTTGGGGTGATCTTTGATGTTCTAGGTGATTTCCTGGTCTGACCAAGGCATGTACCTCGTCACCGCTGGCATTACCGCATTGACCTCCATATGTCGGTGCTGCAAGCTTTTCCTATCTGTTTCCTCGGTGGTAAATACACAGTAACTCTAATGATGCTCCCTATACTCATTCCTCCCCTCATTTCCAGGGTACCTCTGATCCGGCTGGTGCTGATTTTCCACCTGATGCACTGCATCCCTTCTCTCATTGTTGTCATACCTCAACGGAGGGGGAGGCAACATTAGCTGTTGTGTGTTTTCTCCAGAGAGTAATTGCTGCCGGGGTAACTCCTGCCGAGGTTGATCATTCCGGGGTGCCTGAGCATTCCCCGAACCACCTTGTTCAATCTTGTGCATCCACTCACACTGCCTCGTTGTATGACCCGCTGGGTTACTCGGATTTGGCGTGTGAAACTTACACGGCTGATCCAACATCGACTCATAGGTGTACCTCGGACGGTCCTTCCTTTCTTGCCACTGTTTCTTTTGCTCTGGCGTCCAAGTTTTCTTGCCATCGCTTCTCGGAGTCCATTGCCCTCCAGTTTTCTAGCGTTGACAGCCCCCTGCTCCGGGCTGATCTTGATTCACAGCTGCAACTTGTTGCGAACCGTATCGATGATCCGGTCTATCATCTCTTCTTTTTCCTCTGTAGTCATTCCTCCGGGATGATCCGGCCCCATCTCTCTGGTAATACTTTTGACTCGTTTGACACAAGCCTAGGTTGAGTCGGATCTCCCAGAGCATACGAATCAGCAATCCGGATCATCTCAGCCAACGTGGTGGGCATCTTCCTTTGCAACTTTTGCCACAGTTCGCTTGCATATCTGCATCCCTGTGCAAACCACGCTATGGCCTGTGATTCTATTACGCCCTCACATGAGTTTCTCACGGTACACCACCGGGTTAAAAACTCCCGATCCATCTCATTCGGTCTTTGCTTGCACATAGCTAGGGTCTGTGGCCTATTTGGCTTCTGATACGTACTCGAGAAATTGCTGATGAACATTTCCTCAAAATTGATCCAGCAGTTAATACTTCCGGGCGGCAATTGTTCAACCATACCCTTGTTGGCCCCTCCAACATCTGGGGTACGTATCTCACAGCCCATCGCAAGTTACTTGTAGCAATTTTCACAGCCGTGGCATAATTTATCAACCAATCCTCCGGCTTAGTGCTGCCGTCATACGTCTTTGTGCCTCTGGGTAACTGGAAGTTAGGTACCGGTGGCTCTTTCATGATCCGGGGTCCAAAACACGTAGGACCCGGAGGACCTTGACTTTCAATCTGCTCCGACCTATCTGATCGATCCGGTTTCAACCTGGCATCATCCGGCATCAAATCCCTGCTTCCCAATCTCGACCCTATCACATGATAGTCCGGCCTTGGGTATCCTGCATTTACCATTTCCGAATCTCCATCGTTGTACCGGTCTCTCTCTCGTGGCGCATCTCTCTGTTGCATACCTCGGCCGGCATTCTGCTCTTGCCTTGGTATATTCCGCTGTTGCGGTTGTCCTATAGAGTTGCGCTGTCCGGCATTGCCATTAACAGCGTTTCCTTGACCGGCATTGCCTTGGTCACGGTTACCTCGGCCAGCTTCACCTTGGCTTACGCTCCATCGATCGTCGTTTTTTTGTACCTCTTTTGCCTTTCCTGCCCTTGTCGGGTCATACGGAACAATCTGCTTGTTTCTCCTGGCCGAGGTTACTACCTCCTCTCTCCTTGGACCACCATGAGGAGATGATGCGGCTCCAGCGGATTTCTCCGGGTTACCCACCGCTGAATGAACGATCCTGGAGGCCCCAGCTCTCTCCGGGTTTGCCCTAAGCAGTTCCTCATTTTGCCTGTTCGCGATCCGAACCAACTCATTGACCCGATCTTGCTGTCTTTGACGGGCTTCACCCGTCAGACCCTATAGCTGGGATGCAGCTGCATCCGCTCTCGAGTTTTTGAGTCTTACTGCTTGGCCATTACGGACAAACAGTTTTCTGACTCTTCAATCCGAGTATCACCTTCTTTGTTCATTTCACTCATGAGATTTCTCCCCTTCACTTTTACAGCATCTACTTTATTTGCCTTTGCATACTCACGCAGCGTCATGTTCAACGACTGCTGAGCCGCAGCAATCTTTTTTGCTCCCTCTAGAATTTTTTGCCTAGTTTCCTCTAGCTCGGCCTGTGCCTGAGCCGGATCTACCACTGCTGCTACCGGGTTTGCCAAGCTATCCATCGCTTCTCTCAGTACATTCTCAGGCCTCTCTAATGGAGGTCCTCTACCTTTCCTCGGTGCCTTAGGTGTTACCTCCGGATCTGGTGCCGGATCCTTGTTTGCACCTGCACCCAGTGCAGTCATCATCACTTCAGCACGGTCCGGGGAGCAAGTGATACGCGCCCCGTGAACCACGCTAAGGGGTGGCTCCCCTGCCTCGACGACGTGCCGCGGATGAACGCATGATACGTCCACAGCAACATAGTGTGCACCCAGCTTGACGAACAGGCCGTTGCGTGGAAGTGGGCGGCGTCAAGCAGCGGCATTGTCGGCGAAGTCCGGTGCTCCAAAAGCTGAGCGAGCCCGAGCGATGCGTTCTCCGGTGGCGATGAAGTTTCCGTCCGGATCTTGAACCCTGCTAGCGCCGCTAGCCCAGTGGCGCCAAGCGTGGTGGTGTCATGGCAGATGCCATGGATAGGCTAAAGGTGGGGACTAATACACGCTAGGGGAATCCAGGGAGGGATAGTGAAGTGATTCTCCACACAGAAGTTTATATTTGCTTTTCCTCCAAGGTTACAAGTGCTCCTAGAGCTGTATTGGCGAGAGGAGGAAGAAGGAGCTCTCTTACTCTCGCTCACAGATCACACTTAAAACCCTAGCCAAATCAGAAAAATCGGAACCCCCTCTACAGAAGCCCTAGCCCTCCTTATATAGGGGGGGCTATGTCTCCACTAAGGGCATACGTGGAGGCATATTCCTAAGAATATTCCATCTCCCAAAGTAGTAAGCCGATTGGGTTACTTTTTCCTCGCGTCACACATGCAGAGGCTACGTGAGCCTTTGTGGCGCCCGCGTCAGCCGACATGGGCATCGTCACCCTTGTCGGCCACACCTCGGTGGTCCTGCCCTTGGCTGCTTCGCTCAGGCCGTGCGAACCGGGGCTTCTTTTGACCAGCGAGATTCCTTCCTTCTCCTAGAAGCTAGATGTGCCCCGGATCATAGTTGATCCGTCCACACCCGTTCCTGCATACAAGTTAAACATGCATTTCTGACTTATTGCTTAAGTCGGTTGAGACTTAGTTAGGGGAACGCCCCCTGGTCCGGGTTACCCCGTGATTCGGCCTGCCTTGAGGTGATCCGGCCAGCATCCGCTTTGGCCTTGCCGAACCTCGGCTAACTCGGCCTTTATACCCCGGCGTGAACCTACCCGGGGGTATCCCCCCAACAATGGCCCTTTCAAGAAGCAACCCAAGATGGTCCTTGTAGCTCAAGAGGAATACTCCTCCGCAAGTGAAGATGAAGAGGATGATGATAGTTCCCGCGAAGTGGCTGCTATAGCCACCACATCGACTCCCTCCTCTCTCTTCAACTCGCTGAACAAGAACGCCATCAACAACAACGCCACTTGCCTAATGGCAAGAGGATCCGAGGTATCGACTTCTAACTCCTCATTTTCTAAGACTAACATAATTTTGGATATGGATGATCATGACAGTCTTGAAATGAAAGAAGAAGTTATTGCCTTGGATACTTTTTTCACTAACCTACAAGGTGAGCACAAACTCCATTTTGATACTCTTATGAGTCAACTTGCTCGAGCCGAAGATCTCCTTGAAGAAAAGGGCAGAACTGAAAGAGAAGATGCCTTGGAGATAGCCTCTTTGAAGAATGCCTTGGAAGAGGAAGAGGAAACTCGAGTTTCTTTGGAAGAAAGACTCGAATCCCTAGAGGAGTCACAAGAAGAAGCTGTAGCTCAGCTCATTAAAGAACGTGACCATGCCCTTGCCAAGGTAAAGAAACTAAAGAAAGAAAAGATTGATTTGGGGGCTGTTCATGCTAGACTTTTGGAGAAGTTTGATGATCTTGAAAGTGCTCACAAGGAATTGAAGAGTGATCATTCTACTCTAAATGAGTCTCATGACCAGCTCCAAACTCAATTGAAACGGTATAATGTACCAAGTACCTCATCTTCATCCTTTGGAAAAGAAGATCTTGCAAGGAGTTCTCAACACAAAGGTAAAGGGGTTATTGATGAGATCTTGGCGGGCAAAGGACAAACAATAGTAAAGAAGGTCTTGGTTACATACCCAAGATAAAGAGCAAGAAAAACAAGAAGAAGAAGAAGAACAAGACTGCTCAATCAAAGACTAGCAACATTACCAATGACAAGACTAATTATGATGGTTTTGCAGGGATCAACAATCCTAACTTCGAACTATATTGTGATTCTTATGGTGATGTCTATGCTAGTTATGTAGGGCCTTATGATTGTTACATTCCTTGGTCTATTTGGGTTCCCAAGACCCTTGTTACTAACATGAGAGGACCCATTGAAAAATGGGTACCTAAAACCAAGAAGTAATTTTCTTGCAGGGCCATGCTTCCGGTGGTTCTAAATGGGTACTCGATAGCGGTTGTACGAGTCATATGACCGAAAGCAAGGAGATCATCATGGAGATGCGGCCAAACCGTGATCATATTACCGTCTCCTATGGTGACAAGTCAAAATCTGAGGTATTGGGTCTCGGCAAAGTTATGGTGGCTCACGATATCTCTCTCGTGGACGTCATGCTTGTTGAGACCCTCGGGTATAACTTACTTTATGTTCATGCCCTTGGTAAGATGGGCTTTGCTGTTTACATTGATGCTGATTTGGTGGTACTCTTGTGGAGCAAGTCTCTAAAAGTCGCTTTCGTGGGATATGTCGAAAACGACACATGCGTGTAGACTTTTCGGGGAAAACCACTACAGGTCCGATGTGTCTTTTCGGAAAGGCTGACGCGGGTTGGCTATGGCATCGCTGACTAGCCCATGTCAATATGAGAACTTTGCAAAGTCTCCACAAGGATGGCCACATTCTTGGACTAAAAGAAAATGTCTCTTTTGCCAAAGATCGTGTCTGCAGGGCGTGTGTTGAAGGGAAAATCCATGATTCTCCTCATCGAAGGAAAACTATTATCTCTTCAAAAAGGATCTTGGAGCTTCTCCATGTGGACCTTTTCGGACCTCCATCTCATGCAAGCCTCGGTGGGAAGAAGTATTGTCTAGTGATTGTTGATGATTACTCAAGATACACTTGGGTTTATTTCTTCAAGTTGAAGAGTGAAAATCAACAAACTGTCATCGACTTTGCCAACGAGGTTCAACATCAACACAACATCCCCATTCTAGCTATAAGGAGTGATAACGGCTCGGAGTTCAAGAACTACACCTTAAATGAGTTCCTAAGTGAAGAGGGGATAAGACATCAATATTCCGCTGCGTACACCCCTCAACAAAATGGTGTAGCCGAGAGGAAGAATCGAACTCTAATGGACATGGCAAGACCAATGTTGGCCGAATTCAAATCTCCATATAACTTCCGGGCTGAAGCAATCTCTACTGCTTGTCATTCATCCAATCGTTTATACCTCCGCAAGATTTTGGACAAGACTCTGTATGAAATACTTACCGGTAACAAGCCAAACATCTCAGACTTTCGGGTATTCGGGTGTAAGTGTTTCTTTCTTATTAAAGGAGTTCGTTTATCTAAGTTTGAATCTAAGGCTCTAGAAGGTATTTTTGTTGGTTATGGTGCCGAATCCCACACTTATAGAGTCTACAATAAGCTCTCCGGAACTGTTGTAGAATCTTGTAGTGTGTTGTTCGAGGAAAATGACGGTTCCCGTGCGGAGCAAGTTGGTGTTTGTGATGCAGATGTTGAAATACCCCAAGATGCCATAAGAAGAATGGGCATGGGATTCTTCCACCCCATTGAGGAACCCCTTGTGGCGGACCAGGAAGGACAATGCTCTACTCATATAGAGCCCTCATCTACACATACGCAACATGCTCCAACCACGGGGGAAACTTCTACACCATCTCCATCAACTGCTGAAGGTCAAGTTGCTCCAAAAAGTTCCAGGCCAGATTTTCCGGTGGATACCGGATTATCCGGCCACCCTGCTCCTGCTGTCCATGCAGCTCCTGGTGGTGAAGATATCAACACAAGCTCCAGGCCGGATTTTCTGGCTGACCCCGGATTATCTGGCTCCTCGCTAGTTCAAGCAAGTCCCAGGCTTCCTGATGCTGCTGCTGCAAGTCCTCCCAGGCCGGATTATCCGGCCTCTTCATCGGCTGAATTATCTGGCCCTAACTCTCCAGTTCTACAGTCTCCTGTTATGGCTACGGACTCACCTCAAGGGCATGCATCTCCACCACCTGCTACTGATGTTCCAGCTACTGATCAAGGCAGAGAAAATGCCTCCAATGAAGACTCAAGTGATGAATCTCCTCCACCAAGAGATAACAAACTTATTGAACTTCATCGCAAGGCTTGGGCTGATTGTAACCTTGAGTTGAGGGGTCACACTCTCGACAAGGTTGTTGGTGATCTTCGACGAAGGGTGTCTACTAGAAGAGAATTGGCCAGTTTTGGTGAGCATCAAGCTCATATCTCCATGGTGGAACCTAAGAAGGTCTTTGAAGCTCTTGAAGACCCAGACTGGGTTGTTGCTATGCATGAAGAATTGAATAATTTCGAGCGCAATAAAGTCTGGAAACTAGTGGAGAAACCCAACGAGTGTCGCAATGTTATCGGCACCAAGTGGATTTTCAAGAACAAGCAAGATGAGAATGGCATTGTTGTGAGGAACAAGGCAAGACTTGTGGCACAAGGTTACTCCCAAGTTGAGGGCATCGACTTCGGCGAGACCTATGCTCATGTGGCTCGTCTTGAGTCCATCCGTATCCTACTTGCTTATGCTGCTCATAACAATTTTAAGTTGCAGCAAATGGACGTCAAGAGTGCCTTCCTTAACGGTCCTCTACATGAGTTGGTATACGTAAAGCAACCCCCAGGGTTTGAGGATTCTAACTTCCCGAACAATGTCTACAAACTCGATAAGGCACTCTATGGCCTTAAACAAGCCCCACGTGCGTGGTATGAGCACCTTAAAGAGCTTTTGTTAGATCGTGGCTTCGAAATTGGGAAAATCGACCCCACTCTTTTTACTAAGAAGGTTAAGGGGGAGCTCTTCGTATGCCAACAATATGTAGACGATATCATTTTTGGTTCTACTAACAAAGCTTTTAACGATGAATTTTCAAAGCTTATGACTGACAGGTTTGAGATGTCTATGATGGGGGAATTACGGTTCTTTCTTGGATTCGAGATCAAGCAACTAAGAGAAGGAACCTTTATTAATCAAGCAAAGTACATCCAAGACATGCTCAAGAGATTCAAGATGACGGATCTAAATGGTGTCGCTACTCCGATGCAAACAAAGTGTCATCTCGAACTCAACCCTCACGGTAAAGATGTGGACCAAAAGGTATACCGATCCATGATCGGCTCTCTTCTTTACCTCTGCGCATCTAGACCCGATATTGTGTTGAGTGTGGGAGTGTGTGCAAGGTATCAAGCAGCTCCTAAAGAAAGCCACTTAGTGGTGGTCAAGGGTATCTTTCGATATTCGGTTCATTCCCCCAACTTTGGTCTCTGGTATCCCAAGGGCTCCAATTTCTCTTTATGTGGATATACTAACTCAGATTGGGCTGGTGATAAGGATGATCGGAAATCCACTTCTGGAGCTTGTCAATTCTTGGGAAGATCTCTTGTATGTTGGTCCTCCAAAAAGCAGAATTGTATATCTCTCTCCACCGCCGAAGCTGAATATGTTGCTGCTGCCAGCGCTTGTACTCAATTATTATGGATGAGGCAAACTATAAAGGAATACGGTGTCAATTGTGACAAAGTGCCTCTTTTATGTGATAATGAAAGTGCTATCAAAATTGCGTACAATCCAGTTCAGCACTCAAGGACAAAGCATATTGAGATTCGGAATCATTTTATCCGTGACCATGTTGCTCGAGGCGATATTGATCTATCTTTTGTGAGCACGAAGAACCAACTGGTGGATATCTTTACAAAGCCACTTGATGAAGCAAGATTCTGCTATTTGAGGAATGAGCTAAATATCATTGATTCCGGGAGTTTGTCTTGATTACCCATGCACTCACTCATACGTCTCAATCCTTGTTTGGTCTAGGTGTGGGCATGGATATAGGGGGAGTGTGGTCCTAACTTATTGGGCTAACCCTTCCCCCATAATGCCAATATCAAGTATATCATTTCTCTTAATATCATGTTGTGATATGTGAGCTTATTGATGAGTATTGGTCGTGAACCCAAGATATATCTTCGCGGTGTCACACCATACACTCCAACAAGGTGGCTTCGGCCACCGCCCTCTCCCTTGTGGAGAATTGGATCTTTTTGGATGTTATTTGCTCTCTCATGTTCTTATGGGAATCACACTCAATCTTGGCTTTTATTTGATTTGGATTTTGCAATTTTGAGTGTCTAGTACCATCTCAGTTTGGCATTCTCAATCCTAAGCCTTCCCTACCCCTAAGACATCTATTCTTGCACACAAGTCCCTTGTACACCTTGTGGGGGTGTTGTTTGGGGACGCGCGGGCCTGGTTCTGTGTATAACAGAATCCCAGATTTTAGGCCGGATAATCCGGCCCAAGTGTTGGCCGGATAATCCAACCCTGGCGGATTCGATCTTAAAGGGCAGGGCTCGGGGGGAAGGGCTCATATCGAGCAGCACTTCTCCCCCAGCCCTCTCCTTCTCCCCAGCCGCCGCCTGCCGCCCCTCACCCTCCCCGGAGCCTCTCCGGCCACCGGATTTTCCGGGCCTCCCCGGATCTTCTTCTCCGCGCCTCCGGGTACCTTCTCCTCCGCGTTCTTCCTCCAATGAGTGAGGGTAACTCCCTCTCTCCCCATCTTTGGCTAGATGTGTATCTTGTTGGATGGAACATTGTCTAGAAGGATGTGTTTTCGCATAGAACTTGTAGTCTTACAGTTTCTAGGCCTGATCTACTTTTTTGCATGCATTCTTGGTGAAATCGAAAATTTCTGCCAGGGCCAGATTATCCGCCCCTGTCCAGGCCGGATAATCCGGCCTGACAGATTCAAGTCTGCTTCAGTTTCACTATGGTGTATGTATTGAGTAGTTTTGACCTATGAACTTTTTGCCTACTTGTTCCATGCTCTCTCCTGGACTTGTGTGTATGCTTATCCCCTTGCTATCGCCCTTATTCTCCTCACAGGTGGTTCCGGTGTTCCTAGGACCTACAAGTGCCGTCCTCGCGCCAAGTACTTTCGGGACGACGGTTAAGGTAACCTAGTGGACGAAGTTGAATTGCGGAGAAGGAAGAACGAAGAGAGGCGCATGGCTGAACAATCCAAGAGGACTAGGAAGGGTGTGTCCAAGAGGAAGGGTAAGGAGCCCAAGATCAACTACAGGGCTCTGGATGCGGTCTCCTTCTCTGCCATACGTCACCGTGACTTGTTTGCTGAGCTACCTCGTGATGATGAGCTGGGGGATACCTGGTTTTGGTGTGCAGAACAGAAAGGGATTTATGAAGACATCTATGCCAGGCTGAACATTAGGCCTATGGACCCTCTGGTACTTGCTGATGCTTTGGAGAAGGCGCATCTTGTGGATGCGATGTATGTGGCTGAGAGGATGGGGCTGCACCATCTCATGTCCCTCCAGTGCTCCTTTGACTCTGAGGTGGTGAAGCAATTCTTCTCCACTCTGGTGATTTGTGGTGATGAGCGTTGCACTATGAAGTGGATGACTCATGGCAGGCCCATGACTGCTGATTTTCATGTGTTTGCTGAGGTTTTGGGGTACTCCTTCCGCAGCAGGGATAGAGCCAGTGGCCACCGCATCATCACTCAGTTGAAGCCCAACAAGGATGTTTCTCTCTCTCCGTGTACTGTGGACAATGGCTTTGTGGGTACTGTGGCTGGTCTTGCTCCCATCTATGCTGCTTTGGTAGGTCTCTTCCATGACTCTATTACACCGAGTGGGGGCAACAATGACAGCATCTGTGGTCACCTTGTTTAGCTACTTCAATTTTCTCATGAGGTTGCCTCCTGCGAGGATGAGTCAGTCAAGATCTGTTTGGATGTCATGGACTTCATTTACCATGAGCTGTGTGATGCTATGTTCAACTGTCTGTCCATTCCCTATGCGCCCTACATTATGTTGCTCATCCGCCACCTGCTTCCTGCCGAGGGAGTTCCACATTGACTCGGTCCACAAGGCCATGAAGATTTACAACAAGGTTCAGAAGACTGCTCACCCCTCCTCTGCTCCTGAGGGCCTCATGAGGGATGCTCGTAGGCCCCCGGTGCCTCCCGTGGCCCGCGAGATCAAGCAGCTGAACTGGTTCCAGCATCACATCCTCTGCATGGGCATGGACACACGCAAGGGTCAGTATGAGGCCTACAGGCAGCACCATGAGTTGGCTCACTCCCAACAGCTTATTCTCCACCACGTGTCTGGCACTTCGGGTGCTCCTCTGGCTCCTACACCTCCCACTCCATATGCTCGGTGGAACTCTTCCTCCGGGTTGAACTATGATGATCTGGAGCATCACTTGTTCCCCTCTACGCCTGCTGCTGATGCTGATGATGAGGAAGGTGACACTGAGGAGGTTAAAGATAAGGATGAGGAAGAGCATGAGGACGAGGACGAGGACGAGTACTATGATGAGTGATCCCATGGGGCGCTAGCATCGCGCTTCTCCCTTTTGGTGTCTCGATGCCAAAGGGGGAGTAGTTCTATTAGGTTGTCCATGGATTTGCATGGGTCGGGCATAAGCACTTGCACTTTTTATTCGTTATTTCTTGCTTATGCCCATTTAGCGTTGAACTTTTATATTCGTGGTTTGTGATTTGTGGTTGAGACTTTATGTGGTTGTCTGGATGATACCTATGGACTTCATATCATGGATTATGCTTATGGTTATATCTATTCATATCCTATTGCTGGAGGTTTATCACGGAAGGCGCGCGCTCATAATGGTTATCCAATAATAATTGTGATTTATGTCAAGGATGCCTATTCTCTACTTCGGTGGTATGTGTTTTTGCTCGTTTGTCTATGGAATAGATTCACCTATTTGTGTGCATTTGTATTCCAATGCAAAACTCTATTATGCACACATTGAAGGGGAGTCCCTTTCATAGTTATCTCTGTGTGTCTTGTGTCTTTCTCCTGCAAATCCTGGTATTGTCATCTAACACCAAAAAGGGGGAGATTGAAAGAACATTTCATGTTTCCCTATGTTTTGCGTGTTAGATAACAATACTATGGAGACTTTTCATGTGTGCTAAGTGTGCAGGAAGTTTTGAGGGGGGGCGGATAATCCGCCCCTCCAAGGGCCGGATAATCCGGCCTACCTCATCTCTCAAGGAAGCCAAGGCGCGTCACTCTGTGTCTAGTCGGATTTTCTCCCGGAAAATCCGAACTGGGGCGGTTTTTCCTCCCTAGGCCGGATAATCCGGGTTTCGCAAGGGCCGGATAATCCGGCCCTCAGTTTTCGAGCAAAAGGAGCCAAGGCACGTCGCTCGGTATCCAGTCAGATTTTCTACCGGAAAATCCGAACTGGGGCGGTTTTTCTTCCCCAGGCCGGATAATCCGGCCTTCGCACAGGGCCAGATAATCCGGCCCCCAGAAGTTGATCAAGGGCAAGCTCAGCGCGACGCTCAGATAGGGGGCGGTTTATCTGCCGGATATTCCGAGTCTGGGGCGGAGTTTCCCCAGACCGGATAATCCGGCCCTCACTTGGGCCGGATAATCCGGCCCCCAAAGTGTGCAACGGCTGGTTTTTGGAAGGGGGTATAAGTACCCCTTCTTCCCCAACGTCCAAAACTCTAGATTCATTCGAATTCGACCAGACCCTGTGCAAGAGCTCTAAATCTTGATCTCCCACTTCAACCACCCTAAGGTCTTGATCTTTGGTGGAATTGAAGGAGGAGAAGTTCATCATCAACATCAAGAATCAAGCGCTTCAACTCCTCTCCATTCACTTGGAGAAATCTCTAATATAGTATTCTCGTTAATACCTAGATCATGTTATTGTATTTGACAACTTTGTTCTTGTGGCAGCTTGTTGTCATTTCGGGAGCCTCCAAGTTGTTGTGGAGTTGTTGCCCCGCTAGTTGTGTAAAGGCGCCGGTGCCCGCCTCGAAGGGTACCTATAGTGGAAGGTGGATCAGGACTGTTGTGGCGAGATCCATCGGAGAACAGGGTGAGGCCTTTTGTGGCGTGGTGGTCTTAGTACCACCCACCCCTCCAACGCAGACGTACTTCCCTTAACAAGGAAGGAACGGCGGTCAAACAAATCCTGTGTCTCCGCGTGCTTCACTTCGGTTCACTCGTTCCTCTTCCACTCGCTCCTTACTCGCTAGTAGATAGGTTTGCATATAGGGAAATTTCACACATTAGTTTATCTAGAGAATTTACCTTTGTGCTAAGCCTAAAATTGAAAAAGAATTAAAAATTGGTGTAGCACCTATTCACCCCCCCCCTCTAGGTGCCCATACGATCCATTTCAGTTGGTCGTGGAGGCAACGATGCATCGTGCGCTGGTACGTAGCTCCTGCGTTTTTCAGCCCAAAGGGCATCGTAACAAAACAGAAGGTTCCGAAGGGGGTTATGAATGAAGTTTTGATTTTGTCAGATTCCTTCATCCGGATTTGGTGATAACCGGAATATGCGCTGAGAAAACAGAGGAGTTCCGAGCCTGCCATAGAATCGATAACTTGATCAATTCTAGGCAGAGCGAACGGATCTTTTGGACAAGCCTTGTTCAAGGCAGTATAATCAACACACATCCTTAAATCAGTGGTGTCCTTTTTAGGGACCATTACAGGATTGGCCGACCACTCTGTGTGGATGACCTCTTCTATGAATCCGGCTAACTTGAGCCACGCTAGTTCCTTAGCTATTGCCTTACGCTTTTCGTCGATGAACCGTCGTAATGACTGTTTGACGGGTTTAGCGTTCGGATTTACATTTAGAGAGTGCTCGGCAAGTTCCCTAGGTACTCCGGTCATGTCAGATGGCTGCCATGCGAAGATATCTTGATTTGCTTGGAGGAACTTGACGAGCGCGCTTTCCTATGCGCTATCTAGGCCTACGCCTATCTGGGTCACCTTGGAGGGGTCATCATCCTTCAATGACGCTTTCTTCGTCTCTTCTGATGCCTTGAACTCCGGATTTGGCTTGGTCACCTCCTTCTTTGTTGCGGGCATCTCGGACGGATCTATGCTCTTTTTGATCTCCTGGTACTCTGGGCGCAAAGACGGCTTCGCAAAGGCGGCATTTCCATCCTCGCACTCTCGCGGTTTCTTCGGGTCTCCCCTGATGGTGATCACGCCGTTGGGACCTGGAATTTTCATCATATTGTAAATGTAACACGGACGAGCCATAAAAGCCCGAAGTTTGGACGTCCGAATATAGCGTGGTATGCGCTCTTGAACGGGACCACTTCGAAGGAAAGTGCCTCCATCCGATAGTTCTTTGGAGTTCCAAAGGTAACATCCAAAGTGATCTCTCTCAGGGAATTAGCTTGTCTTCCTAGGACAACTCCGTGAAAAATCACAGAGCTATGGTTCAGCTGGGTCTCTGAGATCTTCATCCGGTGTAGCGTTTCGACATAGAGAATATTGATGCTGCTACCACCGTCCATGAGGGTCTTGGAGAAACCATAACCGTAAATAAGTGGGTTGACGATTAAGGCGTATTTTCCTCGCCTGTGTAACTTAGGCGGATGATGGTCGCGGTCAAACGTGATTGCCACTTCCGACCAGTCCAGATACTGGGGACAGCCGGAACTATTGCATTGAGCTCGTGGAGAACTGCTTTCTTGACCTTTGCTGGTTGAGATCCGAGGAAGGTGACATAAGTGTCCTTCTTGGTGGGAAAAGGTTTCTTCCCTTCCGACTTGGGATTTGAAGCATCAGCTTCCTCCATGTCGGAATCTTCCTTGGTCTCTTTGTTTTTTCGGGATTTTTCTTTCCCTTCTTCCGCTTAGCTTTGTAGCCCGCGGTATCATCTCTTTTGATGTCGTCGTTGAAACGACATTCAGCGTTGGTGTGGGAAGAGCCCCCATTGGCGTCTAAGTGATGCACACATGGGTTATTGGCAATGTCGGCCCAAGAGTAGGTTTTGCCTGGTTGTTGTTCTCCTCTACCTTGGACCCTCGATGTCCCACGGCCACGCCCACGGCCTCCGCCACGTCCTCCTCGTCCTCCAGACCCGGAAACAGTAGTAACTACCGTTGTTTCCGCGTTGGGTTTTTTTCCGAGGTATTTTTGCGCTTCTGAGCTTGTTGCTTTGGTTGTTTTGCCGACTAAGGCACAGCTAGGGCGTTGAGTAATCTGCATCGTCGTCAGCATCTGCATACTTGATCGTTGTTTCTATCATCTCTCTCAAATCAGTAACCTTGTCACACTTCACGCGATGGCGCAGTAAACCAATAGGGAGACCTGCGATGAAAGCTTCAATCGCAGTTTGATCATTTACTCCTTCGCAGGAGTCCTTGGTGTCGATCCATCATCCGAGGTAATCCTGGCAAGTTTCTCCGGCTTTCTGGGTGCAACGCTGTAGGTCTCCAACCGTACAGGGCCTCCGATATGTGTCTTCGAAATTCCGAAAGAACGCACTTTGCAAGTCATACCAGTTATGGATGGTGTTCGCCGGAAGTTCATTGAGCCATGATCGTGTCGTCTTCCGCAACATAAGTGGGAGATATCGGGTTACCAGTTGTTTACGCCTTTAGCGATGCAGCAAGCTTGGAAGAAATCCTGTAACCAGGTGTCTGGCCGAGCAATGCTGTCGTAGGCTTAGATATGTCTTGAGATAGCAAATCCTTCCGGTAATTTTTTAGCTCTGATGCGTGGTCCAAAGCATTTTGGGCCCACATACACGTCATCGTTTTCATAGCGCCGCGCCTCTATATTAGAGTTGATCCTGTGCCTTGCATCGTTCGGGGATAGAGATCGTCCCGAATGCCGGCTGTGGCTACGGTGCCGTGGAGCCGGACTTCGGCTTCTACCACCACCTCCTCCGCCATGTCATCCTCCTTGCCCTCCATGGGGGTCGTTGTGATGACTGTGTGGTGGAGAGGGCGGGGCAGCTGGATAGTTTCCGGCTGATCGCCGGCCTCCGTCCGGAACGTCATTATTCCGGTTCCGGGGAGGATCTTGACTACGGCGAGCCC
Source organism: Avena insularis (assembly GCA_023614405.1). NCBI lineage: Eukaryota > Viridiplantae > Streptophyta > Magnoliopsida > Poales > Poaceae > Avena > Avena insularis. The sequence goes on along the minus strand of CM042696.1, from coordinate 457,147,173 downwards.
CCTGCCGGCTTGTTCCAGCATGGTTTCCGTCGTTCCTTCGTCCGTCATTCCCACCATGGTGAGGCTCAGCCAGACGGCTTGTATACTTAGGAGGTGGCATTTTTTGACGATCCTCCTCCCGTCGTTTTTCTTTATCTTCTCCCCTTCGATCCTTAGATTCTCGTCGGGGAGGGTTCGTCGGATTCAGGGCAGCAATGGCATCTTTCTCGGCCGCTGGGGCAACGTTGCTCCAGTTACGTGAAGCTCTGTAATGTTGTCCTGACGATCCGGTCTTGAATAATTGTCTTCCCTGCGTTCGGGGTGATGGTAATGCGCCCAAACGTATTGGGATCTTACGCCAGCCCACGCCGGATCTGTGCGACATTGGTCAGAATCCGAGACCAGTTTTTGACTTCCGGACAGGGCGACCTTTTGCTGTTCCAGTCCCTTGTTGAGTAGCTTGATACCCAACCGGATCTCCTCTGGTCCTGGATTAGCCGATAGAATTTCTCGGGCTGCCACGGTATTTTGTACTGGTGTTGGGTATACCCAATCTCCGTTGCTATCCTTCCGTGGCTTCCCCATCTCATCTCCAAAAAGGACGGCACGGACACGTGGGAATTGGTTTTCATCTATGTGACGCTTCCGTGTCTTCTGATGTAGACGAGACATGTATTCCTTGTTTGACATGCGTTTCTTCTCCACCTCGATGTTTTTGGCTTCATCGAGGAGTTGTTGACGACGCGCTTCTAGGGCTTGCGCCCTTTCGTCCAGCTCATCTGCAGTAAGTTCTGCAGCTGTAGGGATAGGTGTGGTTAATGCGGCATCGATGAGTTTACACGCACCTTCTGTGATCACGTGTCCATCCATCGATGCTTCTTTTTTCGGCTCGTCTGGGATAAGTGCTCCATCCGAGTCTTCCTCGTATTCCTCGGCAATCACCTCCTCTGTCAGAGGGTCTTTTGCCGGGGTCTTGTTTTTCTTGTTCTTCTTCTTTGCCTTCTTGGAAGCGCCGGTAGCAAAGACGGCTTTAGGTCCGTTTCCCGGAGTCAAGCTCTGATCGGTACTTTCGGACATCTGGACCTCGGGATTATCTCCGACGTCCATGTCATCCTGCGTTTTGGGAGAGTGTTCCCCGGATCCTTCATCCATGGCTTCTCCTTCTTCTGCAGCTTTGGAGTTGTACTCCTCTTCATATTCCGCGGAGAACTTTCGGAAATCTGCTGACGTCATCGACTCATCCGAGGATGCGAGTACGTCGGCGTTTGTTCCAATTGCCTCTAGCACAGAGTCGGTGTTCTCTCCAGCATCGGCAGAGCCGGATCCAGATCCCACGTATTCGACGAAGTGCGACGCGTGCTTCCTGAGGTACCTGCGGCTTTCGCGATCAGCCATATCGAAACTTTTGATGGTTTCGAGTATTGCATCTGCGCTTTCGCCTTGCAGTATCATACGTCGTAGTGTGTACCTTAGGAAAGGCCTGTCTGTCCCGGCATCATCAGAGCCGGAATCAGTGTCGTTGATATGCTCTTCCTGGATTTCGACTTCCACGGGTGGGTCGGTCTGGGATCCGGCTTCTCCGGGGAGATCCACTCCAGATTCGACTTGGTCCGCTAGGTCTTCTTTAGGCTCGGGTTTCTCCACTATCTTCACAACTGGTGCGGGCTGGGTGGGAATAGGGTTTTCTGAGATCCGAAACTCTGCCGCCTCCGCGGACAAAGGGGACCCAGAAAATTCTTCTGCCTCTATCATCACCGCTGGGGTGGGTTGGGCAGGTTCAGCGAAACCGATGTAAACATCAATCTCACCAAAAGACATGATTGTGTAGGCAGTCATGGCCTCCCTTGCCGAAATCCAAGTCTCGTCGGGAACGATGAGAGGGACGTCGCTGGCGTAGAGGATGCGACCGACGGCGATAGTCTCGCCGATTCCGATTCTTGCAGATTTCGCTCGGAACGCAGATCCGAAGCTCACTTGCCCCACGGTGGGCGCCAACTGTCGTCGGATTGAGGACAAGTACGCCATGAGGGGGTCCTCGAGGCGTGCGGAAGAGAGGGGTGTGAGACGTACGGTGTTCCGGGACGGTGAGCACACAAGTTTACCCAGGTTCGAATCCGCTGGCTTTAGACGGACCCTACTCTTGCTAGCAATCCAGTAATACGGCAGAGCCGGAATATGGATTACAAGGGTTTCGCCTGTGCGAATTGAGGGTCTAAAGTATTGGGTGCCATAAAGGCTCTCCCTAGGACGGCTTATATAGATATCCGGCCGAGGGTTTACAGGAGAGATCTATCCGGCTATATCTAAGAGTCGGTTACAGAGTACATCTTGAACTACAAGTAACATTATGGGCCTAAGTCGGTAAGTCTTCTGGACCTTCCCGTAGCCGGATTGGACTCCGTCTTTCTTCCTGACTGGGCCGCCCGTGAAGCAAAGCTCTAACCCGAAGTGAGCCAGTGGGCCACCCTGGTCAGTGAGGATACCCGGAAAGTATATCCCCAACACTAGTGATACTCCACCGAAAATCAAAATACCCATTTCCAGAAGCCATCTTCTATGGCCGTAGTCCTCAACATTTAGATGAGATTGTGCATGTCTGTGTTTTATGATTCTAGGTTTACTACAAAGCATATCACTAGACTAATGACATACATACTTCACTAAAATGCCATAAGATTCCAGGAAATGCAAACATGCAAATGCTACAATCAGGAGAACTATTCGATGCTGGACGAAAGACATGATGAGATAGGCTGCTAGGCAAGACAAGAATAGCTCCCAACCAGATCAATTCCAGTTTCGACATCAACACATGAATGGGTCAACCAAATCCAAATCACGGACGTGCTCACCATGGCAAAAACTGCAGACAGATGTATCTGTTGAAAAATGAAACCGAGCACCTCTTGAAGCAATGTTCTCTAGCTGAAGCTACCTACGCTGTCCCGCCAAGAGCTTCTCACTGTATTGCCAGGATGAAACACTTCAAGCGTCATCAACTCCAGCAGTCTCGTGTTCAATACAAAGAACATAACACTGAATTGCCAGGTATGAAATGTTACACGAGCATACAGGTTCGATCAGTTTACACTTTATACAAAATTAAGTTCACATAGAGATAATAGTCTGTCTAATTGACACACTAGCTTATTATTACTATGTAACATCTTACGGCATTTACAAAATCAGCAGGCCACAGAATGTCAAACAAATCAAAATCTGCACAAAGAACTTTAGTACTGTACTAGAAGAAGAAATACTGACAAGGAAAGAAAGAGGAGCAAGAACCTCCGCAAGGTGAAGTGAACTGATCTATCCGCAGTTTATACAGTTCATGCAGATTCCAACGAAATCTGAAACAGAAAAAGGCAATGCATGGTCTCCTAAAACTCATAGATTTCTTACCCATGCTCAAAATACTTTGACACCCTGATCTCTTTACAACGTGGGGAACTTGATGGCTAAAGGTACATCCTGTAGCTAAAAATCGTACCAAAAAATGTGGACTGAAATAGCTCGGCAAGTTCACTCAAATCACAACGAACTTGAACCATAATAACAGTCCTCAAGATGTTAACTTTTTTTTTGTTGTAGCTACCATTGTTAATTAGTCCAAAATCTTACAGTGAAGTTGTTCTGCACTTGCACATCATAGGGTTGCCACATGGTATCACAAGACTGAAGAGAAAAATAGCTTGTTTAAATATCAAGAGGTTCCAGATAATAAACTTTTTGAAAAATGAGCAAACACCAAAACTATTCAAGTTTGGACAGAGTACCAACTGAGATAGATTAATAGAGAAGACTAATTACAGAATGGATCAATGCCAGTTTCAGCATCACCACACAAATGGATCAGTTGAATCCAAATCACGGACATGGTGTATATCATAAACACAGCGAAAACACCTATCTGCTGTAAAATGAAACTGAGCATCTCTTGAAGCCTTGTTTCCTAGCTGAAGCTCCCTACGATGTTTTGCCAAGAACTCTTCGTTATAATCTCTGGGTTCAAGCTGAAAGGTCATTAACTCTAGCACTCTAGCGTTCAGCACAAAGAATGATGCGAAGTTAATGTCAGACTTAGTGCCCAGATACCGACTAAACACTATTGTCTTCAGACGGATGTCAAGACATTTGATAAGATCCCTGTGTTTGCGACGCCACTCAATTTTTTCCTTCTTTGAATCTGACTGAAAAAGAACATGGACAAATTGAGAACCAACCACTTCAGATTAGTAAGTCGGTCAAATCATTAGTTGAAGACAATGAATTACAAATGAAGAACCATCACCTGAATGTACATCTTCTCCAAGCACGGAAAGCATCTCATCAACTCAATAACCATATCCAGACTAAGAGTCTTCATCCTGATAGCTAAACTCTTGACTGTGCTCACCACCGTTGTCAGTGTATCAACACGCAGTCCCTTCATCAGACATGCTAGACAAGATTAGGCCAACAACAAGGGCATATGATATTTATATAATTTCTGCACACAGAAATGCAACTGAGAAGCCTCATGAAGGCAACAAGTAGGATGGCTAAAGGTACCTGAATAACTGTGGAGCCAAACACGAGCCTGGAGAGATCATCCTGCTTGGAGATGTAAACAGCATCTGTGAGGCGGCCTAAGGTCTCCAGCTTAGGCGCGGACACTACCGATACATGCAGACCATAGTCAAAATCAAGATGGAGCAGGCTTTGAAGACAAGGGGCATTCTCGACGATGAGTTCCTTTAACTGGTCACTGCACATCCGATAGTTCTTGACACAAACGATTCTAAGGGTAAGGGAGTTGATCCTGAGGGAGCGGAAGCCAAAGCCATGTTTAATCAGCAAGCAATCCAAAGCGGGGCAACCGGCGACCAAAGCGTGCAGCGAGCTTTCCGAGATGCTGACAAGCTCAAGTCCCAGCTGCTTAAGCAGGGGGAAATGAAGCCTTTGGACGGTGCTGTCTGGAAGGTTGCAATTTCCGATGGTGAGAACACGAAGAGTGGCCCAGAAGCGGAAGGTGGACGACGGTGGCGGCTGCTGCAGCGTCTGCGGTCGATAGTACGGCTTGAACCAGAACTCAAGCTCCTGGAGTTTGTCCAGGGCGGGGGACCGGAGCCAGGCGTCGACAGCAGCAGCTCGGTCGCGGAGGAAGCCGGAGGGGACGCAGAAGCGGCGGCCGGGGCCCGGGTGGGCGGAAACCGTACGCGTGATGATGCCAGCGAGGACATCGTCGTCGGCGGCGGGTAGGCTCTCGCAGTCGAGATTGAGAGGCGCGGTGCTCCAGATGTGGCGCCACCGCGGTGAGAGGATCTGGGTGCGTACAGCTTGCTTGGTGGGGAGGAGCGAGACGATCTCACCTAGGATCGCGTCGGCGAGGTTGCTGATGCGGTCGGGTCCTCCTTCGGTTCCGGGCGGCGGTTGCTGGTCGTGGGCGGAGCGAGGTGATTTGGGATCCGCCGCCCCCGTATCCCCCGGCGCCGGCGACACTCCAAGGGTTTTGGGCGCCGCTAGCTTCCTCTTCTTGAAACCCGGACCGCTCGCTTCCATGTCCGTCATCGGCGGCCTGCCTGGAGGGACAGGAAGCTGGCCGCGCCGCCGCACTCGTGGTGTTCAGTGTGTCAGGTTTTTTATTTTTTTTAGGGTCTCAGTGCGTCAGGTAGATGAGGAGTCCAAGGAGGACACTGCAATGGTCCGGGCCTTTCTCTGCTGCTGTTTTGAGCCAGGCTGTCGTGCACCAATAATTGTTGCTGATTAAAAAAGTTACACTCCTTTCCTAAAAAAAAGTTACTCCTATTCTCCCTTATTATTATTTTTGGGACATATTTGTGCCTTATAAAGATGAAATATTGGAAGCAATGTTTCTATCAATATCAAGATGACCGTGATGACTTCGTCCATCTTAAAGACCCGGTTCGCCAGCTCAGTCTCTGGAAGGTGCGGTAGTGTGTGCGTGCATCCATAGGATTGGGTACATGCGCATGTTATGACCGTCTATTTCTCACCAACAACAAAAATTTGAAACTCTTTTCGCAACAACAGAAGACAAGTAAATACTTCGTTTCCTCTTATTAAAAAGGCACTTGTATCTTGTGCAAAAGATTTTGACAGAATTAGGAGGAGCTCTCCTTCTACATTAAAAGTATAGGGGGGTTACAAGACATAGCCAGAGAAAGGGTAGCAAAGCCAAAAACAGAATAAAAAAGAACATGTCAGCTAACTTGAGCCTAAAAAACAGAGGCAACTACTCGTGGTGTGCTAAGTGTTGAAATATACGTATCCTACCATATCACTGGCGTATTAAGATAGGATCCTCATTATAATTGTTGAGATATTTGGTGCATTATAAACCGTATCTCACCTGCCTAGTTTAGGTGATTGTCAATCAATATGTAATCTTCTCCGGTTGTAATTACCTGTCGGTGGTGGTAAACCGAACTCTATTAATACACGGCGACCCGAGACCAAAGGGTATTTCCTTCCCCCAACTTGATATGGTATCAGAGCCTATCTCTTCCGCCATGGCTGGTTCTTCCTCCTCCGCCTCTGTCCCCATCGTTCCCAACACCAATCCCCTAGGCACTGTGAGGGAAAAACTCACTAGGGAGAATTACCTTCTCTGGAAGGCACAAGTGATGCCACCAATTCGTGGCCAGTGCCTCATCGGGTTCCTAGATGGATCCGCACACTAGCCATCCGAGTGGCTGGTCACCACGAAGAAGGACGACAAGGGCAAGGAGGTGGAGGAGAGGGAGCTCAATCCTGAGTACTTCAAGTGGATCGCTGCAGATCAGCAGGTCCTCGGCTTCTTGCTGAACTCGCTCTCCCGCGAGGTCCTCATGCAAGTCTCTGGCATGGAGACATCGGCGGAGGTCTGGAGCACCATCACCGGTATGTATTCATCTTAATCCCGTGCCCGCATCATGCAACTCCGCATGCAGCTGGCAGGCATGCAGAAGAAGGATCTCTCCATCGCCGAGTACGTCGCCAAGATCAAAAGTCTGGCAGACAGCATGGCATCGACAGGCCAGCTGCTGGACGACGACGACCTCGCCACCTACATCCTCTCTGGACTTGATGCCGAGTGGAATCCTCTGGTCTCTTCCATGACCACGAGGACCGAGCCGGTGTCCCTGAGCGATCTGTACGCTCATCTCCTCAGCTACGAGACGAGGCTCGAGCTCCAAGGCATGCACTTCCAAGCCTCCGTCAACGCCACGCAACGCGGTGGTCACTGCGGAGGGCGTGGTGGTGGCCGGGACTACAGCGGTGGTGGCCGTGGCGACTACGGCAGCGACAACCGTGATCGTGGAGATCGCGGAGGTGGTCAGCGCACACGCAACGACAATAATCGTGCGTGCAATGACTACAACGGAGGCGGCCAACGCAACTACAACAACGGTCGTCCTCGCGTGCACTATCAACTCTGCGGCAAGACCGGGTGCAGCTAGCAAATCCCGTGGACTCGGGATTCCAAGTGGATATGCCAGACAGAGCAGGGGACTCTGTCCCTGCCACGATCGGATCTCCCTCGCGATCGGAGCAATCCCATGATTGGAATACGTCAACCGCGGGTGGGGCCGGCCCAGACGCGTCCCACGCGGCATCACCGGACGAATCGTCCGCGTCACCAACTATCCCTGCGCGTTCCCCGGCTGGATCTTCTGCGACATCTCGTGGCCCGTCCGGTGGCCACACGGATCCAGGCGGATCGTCTGCGGGCGAATCTTCCGTCCCCCGCACCTCCGCGTCGCGCGGCTCCTCGTTGAACGTGACAAGTGCGCCACTGGATGGATCGCCAGGATCCCTGCAGCGGTTTCAACTACCACGGTGGCTCCAATCAAAGCGATATCGTTCTGACATAATATTCATAAGCCACGAAAATTTTATCCTGGTATTATTCGGTATGGAGGTTTTTGTTCCACAGGAGAACCTAGTTCCGGCGCAAGAGGGGAGAAATGTGATAGATTGCAAATGGGTATACAAAATTAAACGCAAAGCAGATGGCACTGTTGATCTCTATAAGGCTAGACTGGTTGCCAAAGGTTTCAAACAAAGATATGGTATTGACTATGAAGATACGTTTAGTCCAGTTGTTAAGATTGCAACAATTCACCTTGTTTTGTCTCTTGCTGTTTCCAAGGGGGTGGCAACTACACCAGCTAGATGTGCAGAACGCGTTTCTTCATGGTGTTCTGGAAGAGGAAGTCTACATGAGACAACCACCTGGGTTTGAAGAAAAAGGAAAGTCACAATACATATGTAAGTTGGACAAGGCAATATATGGACTAAAACAAGCCCCTCATGCATGGTACTCTCGCCTCAGCTCAAAGTTACAAAACCTTGTCTTTGTTTCCTCCAAATCAGATACATCTCTATTCATCTTTGATAAAAATGGTGTTACCATGTTTTTGTTAATATATGTTGATGATATCATTGTCACAAGATCCTCCGAGACAGCTGTGGCAAATCTATTACAGAATTTGAGGGGAGAATTTGCACTCAAGGATCTTGGAGAATTGCATTACTTATTGGGAATAGAGGTAAAACATGTATCAGATGGTATTATTTTGTCACAGGGGAAATATGCAAATGATATACTCAGAAGAGTTGGTATGCACACGTGTAAAGCTATGGACACTCCAATGTCGAGTACAGAAAAATTATCCAGTCAACAAGGAACTGTTTTAGGACAAGAAGATACTACTAAATACCGTAGTATAGTTGGTGCTCTACAATAACTTTCTATAACTAGACCTGACATTTCCTTTGCAGTCAACAAGGTATGCCAATATTTACGTGCACCAACAACAGAACACTGGACCGCAGTAAAGCGAATCCTCAGATATGTTAAAGGCGGCTCGTGCAACCTAGGCATAAAAATTCAAAAATCCTCCTCATCACTTGTAAGTGCCTTCTCTGACGCTGATTGGGTAGGGGATTGTGATGACCACAAATCTACGGGAGGCTTTGCTGTGTTTTTTGGCTCAAACCTTGTATCCTGGAGTGCACGAAAACAACCCACAGTGTCTAGATCAAGCACTGAAGCGGAGTATAAGGCTATGGCAAACGCCACAGCAGAAGTTATTTGGCTACAGTCTTTGTTTAAGGAACTTGGGGTAGTTCAACCCACAACTGCACGCCTGTGGTGTGATAATCTTGGTGCGACATATCTTTCTGCTAACCCTATCTTTCACGCAAGGACCAAACATATTGAGATAGATTACCACTTTATTCGAGAAAGGGTAGCAAACAAACTGCTCGACATTCGGTTCATACCATCTAGAGATCAAGTTGTTGATGGGCTTACAAAACCTCTTCCTGTGCGCATGTTAGAAAATTTCAAGCGCAATCTCAACCTCTCCCGGCTGTGATTGAGGGGGCTGTTGAAATATACGTATCCTACCATATCACTGGCGTATTAAGATAGGATCCTCATTGTAATTGCTGAGATATTTGGTGCATTATAAACCGTATCTCACCTGCCTAGTTTAGGTGATTGTCAATCAATATGTAATCTCCAGTTGTAATTACCTGTCGGTGGTGGTTGTAGCATCCCAATTGTCTAACAATTGTAATGCTACTTGGTCTAATAATATAATGGCTACTTCAAATATATAATTGTTGCATCATAATTATATCATGCTCATATCATCATGCCACCTTGCATTTGAGCATCATATAAAACCCTTTTCCATTTGGTTCTTATCTCATATGCATTATTAATTGTATTTGCCTCTTGATATTGTATTTGGTTGTTGATATATTGTTTAAATGCCCAAGTTGAGTTAGGGGCATATCTTTTATTAACTCCACCACTTTTCTTTCACCACCTTATAATTCCACCATCCAACTAAATATGAGCTTGGCACTTATTGGTTTTACCTCTAGCTCATGTGGGTTGGGATGGATCCAATTCTTTTCCACATGCTCTTGTCTTGGCATCATGTTGTTTTCACATTATTGATATATGAGAGCCACATGGCCACCTTTGCATGCCTTGTGAGTGGACCCTTTTCCTAGCTTCCATATGGATTATTATGGATTTATGCTCATGTGGGGGTATTTCTGGGACTAGTAAGCATCTAGTGGCATACACACACTAGCAAGTCCCAATTATAATCCAATGTGGTCATCTCCATCTATTCCACTTGGGGCTTTCTTTTAAATTCTTGGTTTGGCTTTATTCCACTTGTGGGAATGCATAAGATTAAGGCCATGTGATACAATTGTTTTCACAAAATAAACATGGTATTAAATACTTTGCATGGGCCATGCAAGTACCCCCTTTTGCTTGTCCTTTGGATTTTATTTGAATTTTGAGTGAATCTAAACCACACACCTCCCCCTCTCTCTCTCCCTCTCTCTCTCTCTCTTCCCCTCACCTTCCTCTCTCAACCTTTCCACCTTTTTTTCTTTCCTTGTCTTGGGTCTTTTTCTTCATCTCCTTGGTTATGCTTTGCATGATCAAGTGTGATCATCACCATACCCCCTCTTATTCCATATCTAACCCTAACCCTCACATCCCCCTCTCACCTAAACCCTAAGTCTACCTCCCTCTCTCTCGGTCTCTCTCTCTCTCTCACCTAGCTCGGCCCCACCTGGCCACCCTCTCTCCCTGGCCCTACCTAGCTACCCCCTCCACCACCCAAAACCCTCACCCGAGCCATGCCACCTCTCTCCAACCCTAGTACCAACCTAGCCGAGCCTCCCCTCTCCTCTTTTCTCCTCTCTCTCTGCCTGGTGTGCCCCACCCCGAGCCTGGCCTGCCCTACCCCACCTGGAAGCCCAGTGCCCCGCCCAGTTCCTGCCGACCCTAGCACGTGAGGAGGGGAGAAAGGTGGCACCGAGGCCACCTTTCCATCTACTGCTCCCCACGGCATCTCCCTATCCCTCTGCCTTATATCCTCTCCACGACTTCCTCCGCCTCCCCAGATCCACCCCAGTCCCCTGCCTTCCCTTCTCTCTCCCAGGCCGCCTCACCCATCACGGCAGAACCGTCGGCCTCCACCGCCCTTCATCTACCAGACGGTGGCGTGACGCTCTAGGTGCCGCGGAAGACCAAGGGCCCTCCACCGCATCACCACATGCAGCTGTCAGAGGAGAGGAGCACCGGAGCCGAAGGACACCGACGCGTCCCACCGGAACCCTAGCTACGCCGGCCTCTGCCTCGACGACGATCACCAGCTCCTCTGCCCTATCCAACTCCACCAACATCTCCTCGGTGAGCCCCCAAACCCCCTGGACATGCTCGCTGTCTCGCCGGCCGGATCCGTGGTTTGTTTGCGCCGCAGACACCGACGAGCGCTGCTCGCTTCCACGTCGCGCAGAAACCCTAGCTAGGCAAGGCCGACCCTAACACCGACCTCCCTAGCCCAACGGCTGCCGCATGAGCCCAGTCCAGAGATCGATCCCCGCGCCGTGCATCGACCTGTCGCTCAACGCAGAGAAGAAGAGGAACAGTACGGCTGTGGTCGTTTTGCAGTTTAGCCCTTCCTTTTGTTTTCGCTTAACCCGCGGTACCTCGTGGCCCACCAGTCAGCCGCCGTGGTCTTCTCCCAGAAAACCCCCTGGCTTTTTGTAAACCTTAACCCGCGCTCCAGCCCGGCCCCACCCGTCAGTTCCTGCCCCTCGCCATCCACGTGGACCATGAGTACTCTGGCCCCACCTGTCACTCTCTGAGGCTGGACTAGCTCGCGGTGACAGAAACTTTTCTGTGCGCCTGTGTCGCCCAGTCAGCATGGCCCCACTGGTCAGTGTCTGGGGCTAACTTCACTTGAGTATAAAAAGTATTTTTCTGATATCTGTTTTAATTCAAATCTATTTCAAATTATTTCAAATTCAAATTTAAATCTGTTTTTAAATATCTTTTAAAATATAAATCCAAATAATACAAATAATATATGTTTTCAAATCAGAAAAATGTGAGGTTTTCAAATATGGCCTTCAAAATATATTTTTAACACTTAAAATTCCAAGTTGATTTAAATTACAACAAAATGCCCTTTTACCTTAATTAATTAATAACTTTTGTTTTATAACTCCAAATTTAACAAATGATATGTCTAAAATGATTAGCTCGACGAGACCTTTCTGTTTATGCATTCCTTTATCTGTTTGGCAGCATGCATCATATAAATATAAAGTGTACAACAACTAATATGAGGATAAAATGTGATTAAAACTCCATAAAATGTTTATTTCTTGTATTCCACACCTCACCCATGCCATGCTACTTTATTGCCATGCAAATGGTGCATCATTCATCATGACATGATTGTTTGCTTGTCGCATTTTGATCATATGCTTGTGCACTTTATTTATGTTGGCCCTTGTTTGTTTGGTTCTTCTTCGAATAGACGCTGAGCAGGGGATATATCAAGAAAACCAGGAGCACTACCCAGATCCTTCTCTCGCTTCAACTTTGCCAGTGCAAGCACTACCACATGCTTGCATACATATAGTACCTATTGCCTCTTTCTTATTCTTGCATCATTGAGTCGCGATTGCATTAAATTGAATCCCAAGTATTGCATAGCCTTTACTTTTAAACCCCACCGAAGCTTGTTCCTCCATCCCATGAGCCATTACTACAGGAGTTGTTTGAGCCATGCAGTCGTAGAACAACATGTGTAGGGTATGTGAGTGTCGATGGATAACGAGGTACCTAAACAACTTAACTTGAGTAGTAATGGGATAACTAATGAAAGTGGCATCGGTGAGCCATATTCGCTATTTGGTTTTTCAGGCTCACTTGTGTCCCAGGACCCAGTACTTGATTCCCGTTCCTTGAATATTCGCGCTATCCACATCCGGGAGGATTATGAACCCCCCTGAGCCAGAGCTTGATTCATTCTTATTTCTTGGAGCCACAAACTAGTTTGAGGCTTTATTTACTATCCTGTACTTATGCCATGCTTTACTGCTTTATTTAAGATTGTGCGAGGTACTGCACAATCGCATCGCTTAGGTAAGCGGAGTGTTTTCGGTATCGACAAGCCCACCACATTTTCGGTTCCCGATCGTTTCTGACCATTGACGAAACCTTGAGTCCGTCTCAAGTCGGCCAACTTCGTCATGGTAACAATGGGGTGGCCCCAAATATTTCTGAATCCTGTAATTGCTTTGTCGTGGATCGCCTCGTTGGGTTTTGATTTGGTTTTTCCGAGGCATATCGAGTGTGTGTTATTTGTGCACCTATAGGTAAAACTTTCTGAAAGCCGTGTCCGCGGTTATGGACGACTTGGAGCACGGTTTCTCGATCATAGACAAGCATAACTAAAGTACCGCTTCTAAATTGACTAAATAACTGACTAGTAAATAGTGCAACACTCATGGAATGGTTAATAAAATTGCCAACGGATGGGGGGGTTGTTCGTCCGCTTCCTCATCGGTAAGCGAGGAGGAGGATGGATCTGTTAATATTACCGCTATAATTGTTATAACTGTTGTTATTAATTCACGGACATCCGTCTATCTCTGGTTAGGCGGATGGTTAGCGAGTATCTATAGAATTGTTAGGGTTTATCTTTTGCTGCAATTGCGTCACCCCAGGTTGTGTCCCCTTTAGAGGCATAAAGACTTGCTGAGTACCCCTAGGGTCTCACACGATAAATTGTTTGATTCAGATGAACAGGTAAACTCGCAAGATGGATACTGGGTGGAGGAGACGGACGATGTGGGCAACGATCATTCGGTGTAGAGATTCCGGGAACGGGGATCCGTGAGATCTGTGGGCGGGATGTGCTTATTTATGGGGCATCTTATGCCGATTTGCTTCTTATCCGTACTCGGATTTTGTCTTCCGCTTCCGCTTGATACTCTGATGTTTGATGTATGAGGAGATATCCTAAACTATTATATCTATCTAGGATATTTGGATCTTGCCGTATGGCGTTGCTATATTTCCTTTATTTTTAGATGGAATGGCTCTGATGTACTATTGTATGGTGGCTTGCATACATACTCATTTGTGTATGTAGTTGATCCCTTCGCCTGCCGATTAGGCCGCCTGTTCTTGTCCCGATATTTGGAAATGGTTGGGACGGCCGAAAGGTCTACCTGTGAGTGGCATTTGGGCCCCACCGTACTATTTCAACCATTTCTGCTCATCCAGGCTTGTAACTAGGAGCGTAATTCACCGAGGTAGTTACAATTGGTATCAGAGCCATCCCGCCCTTCAGGGTCTCAGCCAAATGGTCGTTGTCTGTCTAGCAAATATTTTTGGTAGTTATGTATACTAGGGAAAAACAAAACGCGAGAGTAGGACTGCTTCCACTTTTCTTCTTATCCAACCACCACCCTTTTCTGGTAAGGAAGTGTAACATTTTCAATCCTCTTCTTAAATTCAAACTAGGATTCACGTGTTCTGGGTTTCCGTAGTACCATAGGTTGTGTATCTGTGTGTGTGTGTGTGTGTGTAATTCCTTGTCTATCTGTTGCATCCAAGTTGTTATCACAATCTGCCTTTTGGTTATCAACTGTTGGTACATTCCATACCGACAGGCTTTTGCAAACCGACGCGATCTATCGGATTTGTTGTATACCGACGCGATCTGTCTTACTCTTTGTTATCCGATGTCATCTTGTTTGGGGTGTTCGTTTCCGTAGTTACTAATCTTTAGGTTCATCTTGCGAAGAAGGTGTTGGAATATGTGTTCTACTTATTCATGTGCGGAGTAATGATTTGAGTGCGGGATGGAGTCGTGACCATACCACTACTCTTATCATTTGCTCTTGCATATTGAATTGGTAGAGTCACTAATCTTGATTCGTTAAGTGATTTTGTGCATCTATTGGTATTTTAATGCCGAAATTTGTGGAAAAATTTTCTTTGATATATCTGTGTACCACACTCCTTTTCGACCGTAATGCGATATGCTTAATATCTTCTAGGTGCTTTGAACTTTGTTGATATTTTAATATCATCTTAGTAAATTGTATCCTTTAATCTTGATTAATTCCATCTTGGTACTATTTTGGATTAGTATTATTCTCCATCATAGTACCGACTTGTGTTTTATATCAATCACAGGATGGCACCACCACGCCGTTCTGAGGAGGACATACAACCTGAACTGGGGGCAGCGGTGTCAAGCATTGCCAATGCCTTAGCAAAATGCAACAGACCAACAGCGTTCGAGGAAAGTGTCGAGGAATGAGTTTGTTCCGCTACCTCCACCTCCCAAGCGAGGAGACATCAAAAGCTTCCTGAAGTTCAACCCACGCCAATTTGATATTTCTGATCAACCACTTGATGCTGATGATTGGTTGCGTGAGATGTCAAGGCTTGATGATCGCTGATGTTCTGAGCAAGAATGGGTAAAGTGTGTTACTCACCTTCGAAGGAGATGCAGCTCGGTGGGAGAATTACACAAGGCAAAGCGACCGGTTTTCAGCCTACTTGGGGACAGTTCATTGGAGCTTTCAAAGAGCAAGATTCACGAAATTGTCATGGAAAGGATGAAGGAAGTGTTTCTCAACCTCAAGCAGGGCAACGATAATGTCAATACTTACATCAGGAACTTCATGAACCTTTCTCATTATGGTGGCGATGAGATCTCTGATGACAAGAAGAAACAAAAGAGGTTCCGGCAAGGGCTCAATGCATCGATTAAATATGCAATCACACATGCAAGGCGTCTTTTTCGGAACTTCAGCATACTGACTCTACAGAAGAAGCAAGTAGGCAAGTGTTTGAGGAGTCAAAGAAACACAGCCGTGATGCAGCAAGCTCTTCAGCTATGTCAGCTCCTTCTAAGCGTCGTGTCTAGGTTCCTAACACCCCACCGTCGCTCCCGGCTCCACCAAGACCTTCAAGCTACGCAGCAAGGCCACCAAACTTCCTCACTGCTGCTCCCAGGGGCTACAACCACCACTACCCTGGAGCGCCTGGCGGAGTCCCTGGCTACGTTGCTCCACGTCCACCTGGTGCTTGTTACACTTGTGGAGACACTGGGCATCAAAGCTGGAACTGTCCGTTGAAGAACAAGGCTCTTCCTCCACCACCTCCAAGATCTGCGGCAAGCTCTCCTTTGGTTCGTGCACCACCACCTCGGGCTCTCAACATCAACACCAAGCCCGGGTCTACTGTTGCTCGTGCCAACTGTGTCAACGCCGCTCAAGCTGAGCATGCACCTGGAGTTGTGATGGGTATGCTTCCCGTTAACTCAGTCCCTACACGAGTTTTGTTTGATTCGGGTGCATCGCATTCTTTTGTGTCTCACAAGTTTGCAAATGAGCATGAGTTAACTATGGATCCTCTCCTTAAGCGGTTAATGGTCCTTTCTCCTGGAGCAACAATGGCAGCTTCTAAAATCAGCCATGGCAATCAAATTGAGATTGGTGGCTCTTCGTTCTCGGCTTCCTTAATTGTTCTGGGGAATTCTGACATTGATGTCATCTTGGGCATGGATTGGTTGACAGCAAATGCAGCTGTGATTGATTGTGCTGAACGCTCGGTTTCTCTGAAGATTCCTGAAGGCCATATAGTCTATTCTCCAAGTCTGACTCCTGCTATCCAGCTTTTCTCTTTGGCGGCTCTGAATGTTGATGCTATGGAAGCTATTCAGAGTGTTCCGGTGGTCTGTGAGTTCCCAGATGTCTTTCTGAAGAGTTGCTGGTATGCCTCCGGATCGTGAGGTTGAGTTTGTAATTGAGCTTGAACCTGGTACCGCTCCTATCTCCAAGCGGCCTTATAAAATGGGTCCTGCTGAGTTGGCTGAACTCAAACGTCAGCTTGATGAACAAGAGAAGTTGGGTTTCATTCAGCATAGTACTTCTTCTTGGGGTAGCCCAACACTCTTTGTGAAGAAGCGAGACCAGACTGATAGACTTTGTGTGGACTATCGGGCTCTCAATGCTAAAACCATCAAGAATAAATATCCCCTTCCGCGGATTAATGATCTCTTCGATCAGCTAGCTGGAGCTGTGGTATTCTCTAAGCTTGACTTGAGAAGTGGTTATCACCAAATCAAGATTCGCAAGGAAGATGTTCCTAAAACAGCTTTCACCACCCGCTATGGCCTGTATGAGTACACGGTCATGTCTTTTGGTCTCACCAACGCACCTGCCACCTTCTCAAGGCTCATGAACTCGGTTTTCATGGAGTATCTTGATAAGTTCGTTGTGGTCTATCTGGATGACATCCTAGTCTATTCTAAGTCACAGGAAGAGCATGAAGAACACCTTCGGTGTGTCCTAAACAAGCTTCGTGAGAACCGCTTGTATGCAAAGTTTTCCAAGTGTGAGTTTTGGCTGCCTCAAGTAACCTATCTTGGTCACGTCATCTCTGCCAAGGGCATTGCCGTCAACCCGGAAACTGTAAGGACAATTGTTGAATGGCTTCCTCCAGTAAATGTCAAAGAAGTGCGGAGTTTCCTTGGTTTGGCTAGTTATTGCCGTCGCTTCGTTCAGAACTTTTCGAAGATAGCGAAGCCTCTTACCGATCTCCTCAAGAAAGGCAAGAAATACCTTTGGACTCCTGCATGTCAAGCAAGCTTTGAGACACTCAAAGAGAAGCTCACTTCCACACCAGTCTTGGTTCCTCCGGATACATCCAAGCTTTTCTAGATATTCTGTGACGCCTCTTTGCAAGGATTGGGTGCGGTCCTTATGCAAGAAAAACAAGTTGTTGCTTATGCCTCTCGACAGTTGAAGACGCATGAGATCAACTATCCTACACATGACCTCGAGCTCGCAGCAGTTGTCTTTGCTTTGAAAGTATGGAGGCACTACTTGCTTGGCAACCGTTGTGAAATCTTTTCTGATCACAAGAGTCTGAAGTATATCTTTACTCAGCCTGATCTCAACCTTCGGCAGAGGAGATGGATTGAAGCAATCAATGACTTTGATTTGACCATCAACTACACTTCGGGCAAAGCTAATGTCATGGCCGATGCTCTCAGCCGCAAAGCTTATGTCAACAACCTCATGATGGAAGAACAACAGCCTCTCTTGTGCGAGGAATTCCGTCAGCTCAACCTTGAAATTGTGGATCAAGGGTATCTTCTGAACCTTCTGGCAACCCCTCTCTTGGAAGAAAAGGTTCGCTCCTATCAGCTTGGTGATCCGTACACAAGAAAGGTCATCTCCAACATCCAGCTTCCGAAGTATGAGTCCTTCCACGTCGATGACCAAGGCACGCTTTTCTTTGAACACCGGATGTTTGTTCCGAACTACCCGGGTTTGAGAGAGCAAGTTCTCAAGGAGGCGCATGATTCTGTTCTTTCTATCCACCCTGGCAGCACAAGATGTACATGGACTTGAAAACACAATATTGGTGGCCGGGTTTGAAAAGATATTGTGCCAAGTATGTTTCGGAGTGTGATGTCTGCCGCAGAGTGAAAGCTGTCCATCAGAAACCTTCCGGTCTTCTACAGCCATTGAAACCCCCGGAATGGAAATGGGAGAAAGTAGAGATGGACTTCATCACTAGTTTTCCAAGGTCGCAGAAGGGCAACAATGCAATCTTTGTTGTCATTGACAGGCTTTCTAAAGTGGCTCACTTCTTCCCCGTCAAGGAAACCATTTCTGCAATTCAGTTGGCTGAGCTCTATATCAACAGAATTGTCTCTCTGTATGGGGTTCCGCTTGAGATCAGTTCAGACCGTGGAAGCATCTTCACTTCAAAATTCTGGGAGAGTTTCCAAAATGCTTTGGGAACAAAGTTGAACTTCAGCACAGCTTACCACCCTCAGTCGCAAGGACAAGTTGAAAGGATCAATCAGATTCTGGAGGATATGCTTCGTGCTTGCGTCATCTCTTTTGGCATGAAGTGGGAAGAATGTCTTCCTTATGCTGAATTCTCTTACAACAATAGCTTCCAGAAAAGTCTACAGATGGCACCATTTGAGGCTCTTTATGGTCGCAAATGCAGAACTCCGATTGGTTGGTCAGGTGCAGGAGAAAGAATATTGTTTGGCCCTGACATTTTAACTCAAGCGGAGGAGAAGGTTCACATCATTCTTGAAAATCTGAAGATTGCTCAAAGTCGCCAGAAGAGCAATTATGACAGGAAGCACACGGACATGGAGTATGTCCCTGGTGATCTCGTTTACCTTCGTGTCACTCCCATGAGAGGCACACACCGCTTTGGTATCAAAGGAAAGCTGGCTCCTAGATACATCGGTCCTTTCAAAATTCGTGGAAGAAGAGGAGAAGTTGCTTATGCTCTTGAGCTTCCGGAAAAACTCAAACTCCATGATGTTTTCCACATCTCTCAGCTCAAGAAGTGCTTCAAGGATCCCGGCAGGACCGTGGACCATGAACTTATCAATCTCCAAGAAGACCTGTCTTATCAAGAACACCCCACAAAAATCCTTGAGATCGCAGAAAGAAGGACTCGCAACAAGTCCATCAAGTTCTGCAAGGTGCAGTGGTCGCACCATTCCGTTGATGAAGCCACTTGGGAACGTGAAGATGAGCTCCGTGCCAAGTATCCTACCCTCTTTGTGTCTTCTCCTTCTTCCTAGAATCTCGGGGCGAGATTCCTGTTTAGTGGGGAGAGTTGTAGCATCCCAATTGTCTAACAATTGTAATGCTACTTGGTCTAGTAATATAATGGCTACTTCAAATATATAATTGTTGCATCATAATTATATCATGCTCATGTCATCATGCCACCTTGCATTTGAGCATCATATAAAACCCTTTTCCATTTGGTTCTTATCTCATATGCATTATTAATTGTATTTGCCTCTTGATATTGTATTTGGTTGTTGATATATTGTTTAAATGCCCAAGTTGAGTTGGGAGCATATCTTTTATTAACTCCACCACTTTTCTTTCACCACCTTATAATTCCACCATCCAACTAAATATGAGCTTGGCACTTATTGGTTTTACCTCTAGCTCATGTGGATTGGGATGGATCCAATTCTTTTCCACATGCTCTTGTCTTGGCATCATGTTGTTTTCACATTATTGATATATGAGAGCCACATGGCCACCTTTGCATGCCTTGTGAGTGGACCCTTTTCCTAGCTTCCATATGGATTATTATGGATTTATGCTCATGTGGGGGTATTTCTGGGACTAGTAAGCATCTAGTGGCATACACACACTAGCAAGTCCCAATTATAATCCAATGTGGTCATCTCCATCTATTCCACTTGGGGCTTTCTTTTAAATTCTTGGTTTGGCTTTATTCCACTTGTGGGAATGCATAAGATTAAGGCCATGTGATACAATTGTTTTCACAAAATAAATATGGTATTAAATACTTTGCATGGGCCATGCAAGTACCCCCTTTTGCTTGTCCTTTGGATTTTATTTGAATTTTGAGTGAATCTAAACCACACACCTCCCTCTCTCTCTCTCTCTTTTCCCCTCACCTTCCTCTCTCAACCTTTCCACCTTTTTGTCTTTCCTTGTCTTGGGTCTTTTTCTTCATCTCCTTGGTTATGCTTTGCATGATCAAGTGTGATCATCACCATACCCCCCTCTTATTCCATATCTAACCCTAACCCTCACATCCCCCTCTCACCTAAACCCTAAGTCTACCTCCCTCTCTCTCGGTCTCTCTCTCTCTCACCTAGCTCGGCCCCACCTGGCCACCCTCTCTCCCTGGCCCCACCTAGCTACCCCCTCCACCACCCAAAACCCTCACCCGAGCCATGCCACCTCTCTCCAACCCTAGTACCAACCTAGCCGAGCCTCCCCTCTCCTCTTTTCTCTCCTCTCTCTCTGCCTGGTGTGCCCCACCCCGAGCCTGGCCTGCCCTACCCCACCTGGAAGCCCAGTGCCTGCCCCTGAGTTCCCGCCGACCCTAGCACGTGAGGAGGGAAGAGAAAGGTGGCACCGAGGCCACCTTTCCATCTACTGCTCCCCACGGCATCTCCCTATCCCTCTGCCTTATCTCCTCTCCACGACTTCCCTCTGCCTCCCCAGATCCACCCCAGTCCTCGCTCCTTCCCTCTCCTCCACCGCCTCCGTCTACCCATCGCCGGCAGAACCGTCGGCCTCCACCGCCCTTCATCTACCAGACGGTGGCGTGACACTCTGGGTGCCGCGGAAGACCAAGGTCCCTCCACCGCATCACCCTGTACGCGCCGTCGCAGAGGAGGAGCATCGGAGCCGAAGGACACCGACGCGTCCCACCGGAACCCTAGCTACGCCGGCCTCTGCCTCGACGACGATCACCAGCTCCTCTCCGCCTATCCAACTCCACCAACATCTCCTGGTGAGCCCCAAACCCTGGACATGCTCCGCCTGGCATGCGCCGCCGGATCCGTAGTTCGTTTAGCGGCGCCCTCGGTGCACTGACGTAGCTGCTGCCGCCGCTTCCACGCCGCAGAAACCCTAGCTAGGCTGACCCCTAACACCGACCGCCTCTAGCCCAACGGTAGCAGCGCCATGAGCCAGTCCGGTAGAGATCGATCCTCGCGCCGTGCATCGACCTGTCGCTCAACACAGAGAAGAAGAGGAACAGTACGGCTGTGGTCGTTTTGCAGTTTAGCCCTTCCTTTTGTTTTCGCTTAACCCGCGGTACCTCGTGGCCCACCAGTCCGCCGCCGTGGTCTTCTCCCAGAAAACCCCCTGGCTTTTTGTAAACCTTAACCCGCGCTCCAGCCCGGCCCCACCGTCGCCTCGCCTCGGCATCCACGTGGACTCATGAGTACTACAGCCCCACCACTCTCTCGAGGGGACTAGCTCATGGTGTGAAACTTTTCTTAGCACTGTCGCCGGTCCAAGATGGCCCCACTGGTCAGTGTCTGGGGCTAACTTCACTTGAGTATAAAAAGCATTTTTCTGATATCTGTTTTAATTCAAATCTATTTCAAATTATTTCAAATTCAAATTTAAATATGTTTTTAAATATCTTTTAAAATATAAATCTAAATAATACAAATAATATATGTTTTCAAATCAGAAAAATGTGAGGTTTTCAAATATGGCCTTCAAAATATATTTTTAACACTTAAAATTCCAAGTTGATTTAAATTACAACAAAATGCCCTTTTACCTTAATTAATTAATAACTTTTGTTTTATAACTCCAAATTTAACAAATGATATGTCTAAAATGATTAGCTCGACGAGACATTTCTGTTTATGCATTCCTTTATCTGTTTGGCAGCATGCATCATATAAATATAAAGTGTACAGCAACTAATATGAGGATAAAATGTGATTAAAACTCCATAAAATGTTTATTTCTTGTATTCCACACCTCACCCATGCCATGCTACTTTATTGCCATGCAAATGGTGCATCATTCATCATGGCATGATTGTTTGCTTGTCGCATTTTGATCATATGCTTGTGCACTTTATTTATGTTGGCCCTTGTTTGTTTGGTTCTTCTTCGAATAGACGCTGAGCAGGGGATATATCAAGAAAACCAGGAGCACTACCCAGATCCTTCTCTCGCTTCAATCGAGCTGCTGGGCAAGCACTACCACATGCTTGCATACATATAGTACCTATTGCCTCTTTCTTATTCTTGCATCATTGAGTCGCGATTGCATTAAATTGAATCCCAAGTATTGCATAGCCTTTACTTTTAAACCCCACCGAAGCTTGTTCCTCCATCCCATGAGCCATTACTACAGGAGTTGTTTGAGCCATGCGAGTCGTAGAACAGCATGTGTAGGGTATGTGAGTGTCTGATGGATAACGAGGTACCTAAACAACTTAACCTGAGTAGTAATGGGATAACTAATGAAAGTGGCATCGGTGAGCCATATTCGCTATTTGGTTTTTCAGGCTCACTTGTGTCCCGTAGGATCCCGAGTACTTGATTCCTGTTCCTTGAATATTCGCGCTATCCATATCCGGGAGGCTTATGAACCCCCTGAGCCAGAGCTTGATTCATTCTTATTTCTTGGGGCCACAAACTAGTTTGAGGCTTTATTTACTATCCTGTACTTATGCCATACTTTACTGCTTTATTTAAGATTGTGCGAGTCACTGCATTGTCTTGTTAGGTAAGCGGAGTGTTTTCGTGGTATCGACAAGCCCAGTCACATTTTCGGGTTCCCAGTCGTTTACAGCCATTGACGCAAACCTTGAGTCCGTCTCGAAGTCGGCCATCTTCGTCACGGGTAGCTTAATGGGGTGGCCCCCTGAAATATTTCTGAATCCTG
Source organism: Avena insularis (assembly GCA_023614405.1). Classification (NCBI taxonomy): domain Eukaryota; kingdom Viridiplantae; phylum Streptophyta; class Magnoliopsida; order Poales; family Poaceae; genus Avena; species Avena insularis. Next base: position 457,124,115 of record CM042696.1, on the reverse strand, counting down.
TAATTGCTTTGTCGTGACTGCCTCGTTGGGTTTTGATTTGGTTTTTCCGAGGCATATCGAGTGTGTGTTGCTATTTGTGCACCCCTGCAGGGTAAAACTTTCTGAAAGCCGTGTCCGCGGTTATGGACGACTTGGAACACAGTTTCTCGATCATAGACAAGCATAACTAAAGTACCGCTTCTAAATTGACTAAATAACTGACTAGTAAATAGTGCAACACTCATGGAATGGTTAATAAAATTGCCAACGGATGGGGGGGTTGTTCGTCCGCTTCCTCGTCGGTAAGCGAGGAGGAGGATGGATCTGTTAATATTACCGTTATAATAACTGTTGTTATTAATTCACAGACATCCGTCTATCTCTGGTTAGGCGGATGGTTAGCGAGTATCTATAGAATTATTAGGGTTTATCTTTTGCTGCAATTGCGTCACCCCAGGTTGTGTCCCCTTTAGAGGCATAAAGACTTGTTGAGTACCCTAGGGTCTCACACGATAAATTGTTTGATTCAGATGAACAGGTAAACTCGCAAGATGGATACTGGGTGGAGGAGACGGACGATGTGGGCAACGATCATTCGGTGTAGAGATTCCGGGAACGGGGATCCGTGAGATCTGTGGGCGGGATGTGCTTATTTATGGGGCATCTTATGCCGATTTGCTTCTTATCCGTACTCGGATTTTGTCTTCCCTTTCGCTTGATACTCTGATGTTTGATGTATGAGGAGATATCCTAAACTATTATATCTATCTAGGATATTTGGATCTTGCCGTATGGCGTTGCTATATTTCCTTTCTTTTTAGATGGAATGGCTCTGATGTACTATTGTATGGTGGCTTGCATACATACTCATTTGTGTATGTAGTTGATCCCTTCGCCTGCCGATTACGCCGCCCGTTCTTGTCCCGATGTTTGGAAATGGTTGGGACGGCCGAAAGGTCTACCTGTGAGTGGCATTTGGGCCCCACCGTACTATTTCAACCATTTCTGCTCATCCAGGCTTGTAACTAGGAGCGTAATTCATCGAGGTAGTTACAGTGGTAAACCGAACTCTATTAATACACGGCGACCCGAGACCAAAGGGTATTGCCTTCCCCTAACTTGATACTAAGGACCAATTAGAAGTCCGCTCGAACCTACAGTCAAAGCTCTAACTAGGGCCATAAGCGGGATCCCGTGAAAGTCCTGTTTCAAGTTCATTTGAGTTTTTCTAGTTTAACTTTTGTCGGTTCGCGAAAAAATTACAACTTTTATCAAAAAAATTGTACTAGAACATTTTCAAATGAATTAGAAGCGCGGCTTTTGGGATACCACTTGCAACCCTACCTGCAACGGAGCAAGAGAAATTTTCAAAGATCGTTTGGCTTCTGTTTTTCCAAAGGTGACAGGCCACGTAGACTGCTACAGAAGTTTGATCTCTTATATTCTTGTTGTTTCTCATTCTGGAGATCTTCTTCCACTATCCAGCCATAGTTGTTGATCTGGTGGCAATGTTCGCAGCCAATGGGTGAGTGCTGGCAATGCCGTTCCAAACCTCTCAAGACATTGTTCACAAAAGGAACAGTGGTCTTGATGTGGCCATCCTTGAGACTCCCAATCTATTAGCAGTTCAAAGGTGATTTTGAGTAAGTAATAACCATATAAAAAACCTGATTTTGCCCTCAGCCTTAATATCCCAGACTGCAGCTAATTTTGGTCTAAGGGCTCTGTCAGAAAACTGTGAATGATAGGCCGCCGCAGCTGAGTAATTGCTTCCCATGGACTGCTTCCACTCGATTGTGTCTTGATCTTCCGCGAGTTGAATAGATTGCAGTGAGCTCCATAAAGAGGCAAACTAATCAATTAATTCAGGCGTGTTAATTCTGTGTAGACCCCTCATCCATTTTCCATTGTCCATGGCTGCTCGAACGGTAGTGTTTTTTCTAAAAGCAAGAGAAGAAAGATCTGTGTAGCTGTGTTGGAGCGCAGCGCCGTTGAATCAGGCATCTTTCCAAAACAAAGCTTTTGCTCCATCACCAATCTTGATCAAAGTGCAGGTTTGGAAAAGGAGGGGATCAGCAGGAGTAGTAGGGATTGGAAGTCCGTACCAGGGGTGTAATTTTTTATACTCCCTTCGTCTCAAAATAAGTGACTTGAGTTTATCTATATTCGTATGTATCTATATACTAAAACATGTCTAGATACATCCGAATCTAGACAAACTCATGTCACTTATTTTGGGACGGAGGGATATTAAATGAAGGTTTTAAAAAAGAGAGTACACAAGAGAAAATATCTACATGTCGAGGGAGGAAAAAAGAATGAAAATATAACCAGAAGAAGAAAGAAGAAGAAAATTTAGAAGTGGTCAATCCAGTCAGCCAGGGGCGTTCTTCATTCTGCCAGTCGTGCCATTGCCATCGCAGTCAAAGAGATCCGGTGAACAGTTCTAAATTCTACACTTTTTTTTAAACGTGGCAAAAGCTTTGCCTATTATATTGATAGAGTAGGAGCAAACATGGATGGCCTAGGCCGAAAGGAAACACTAAGAAATAATCTCCTGAAGATGCTTCGCACCCATCAGAATCCAATTCTTGCTCTCGTCCTTTATCTTCTGAATTAGAATCGAAGGTGTAGCAAACTTGTTATTGAAGGCCTGGTTGTTCCTCTCTTTCCAGATCTCCCAGGTGATTAGCGTGACCACGGACTTCATGCCCTGAGCACAAGTGGACGGTGTCCGGATGGCAGCTTCCCAGTATTGAAGAACAGTGGGACGGTTGTCCCCAATATCTTGAAGGAGAGAATGGCATCCAAGCCATGGTCCCGCAGTAGCCCAGATCCTCCTGGAGTAGCGGCATTCAAAGAGCATGTGCCTAGCAGTCTCGGCCTGGCACCTGCATAATGGGCAGGTCGGCTGGTGGGGCCAACCCCGCTTAGCGAGGCGGTCCGAGGTCCAAAGCCTATTCTGCACTGCAAGCCAGGTGAAAAAACTGTACTTGGGAGGCGCCCAATTCTTCCAAACGAGCCTATCAAAAGAGCACGGGATGGCACCCAGAAATTGAGCTTTGTAAGCAGAGCCGGTAGTGTAAGTTCCTGAGGTTTTGAGGGTCCAAATGATGATGTCCTCGATGCCGGGCAAAAGCACAATGCTCTGCAACAGACCCCAGAGAGCGACGTATTGGGCAAGATTCTGCGCAGTGAAGGAATCAACACAGATATTAGCAATCCAACGAGAGTTTTGCAGAGTATAGTGCACCTTTCGTTTCTTCCGTTTTGAAGCAGCATAAACTAAGGGCGCCAAGGATCGAGGGGAGGATCCATTAAGCCAGGATGAATTCCAAAAAGAAGCTTTTTTCCCGTCCCCAATGCTAACTTTAGTTGCAGCATTGAACAATTCTCTATCGATGTCATCATTAGGGGTTTCCATGTGCTTCTCCGGTGACGTCCACTCCAACCATAGCCACCTCAGTTGGAGGGCCCTAGCAAATTTCTCCAGGTCTAGGATTCCCAATCCACTAAGCTTTTTAGGGCGGAAAACTTTGGCCCAGCTCACTTTAAACTTTCCACCACTGACAGAGGCCTTGCATGCCCACAACATTCCCCTACGAATCTTATCCAAAGCCTTAATTGTTGCCTTATCTGCCTTGATAGCCGTTAGCAGAAAAATCAGAAGGGCCGTTAAAACAGACTTGACCAAAGCCGCGCAGCCTGCGACATTTGAGGAATCGAGCTTTTCAGGGGTTGAGCCGGGAGATGGCCTTGTTAATGTAAGGTTGAAGATCAATACGGCGCAACCTACCAAGTGTGAGGGGAAGGCCAAGATACTTGATTGGGAACTGTGCCAAGGTTGCCGGGAAGCCTTGCATAATAGTGTTAAGGTCAATGTCCTCACATCGAATGGGTACCACCAAACTTTTGCCCACATTTGTCACCAACCCAGTCACCTCCCCGAATCTTTTCAAGATCAAAGCCAGGTTCGAGATATCTTGCACCACAGGAGGTCAAAGCCAGGTTCGAGATGTCTTGCGCCACAGGAGCTAGGAAGATAACTGCATCATTCGCGTAAAGCGAGATTCTTGATCTCAAAAAATCCCCAGGCAGTTGGTGAAGAAGGTCGGCCTCAGTTGCCAACTCCAAAATTTTCTGCAAAGGGTCGATTGCCAAGTAAAATAAGAGCGGCGAGAGAGGATCCCCCTGACGCAACCCTTGACCATGGGATATCTCTTTTCCCGGATGGCCATTCAGAAGAACACGGGAGGTAGCAGTAGAGAAGATCATGGCAGCCCACGCCCGCCGCCTAGGGGGGAACCCCCTCCTCCGCATGAGGTCAAGAATGTAATCCCACCACACAGAGTTAAAGGCTTTTGCAATATCAAGCTTGATTAGAAGGGCAGGGGTGCGCTTTTTATGTAGTCGGCGGGCTGCATTCCTGACATACATGAAGTTGTCGTGGATGCTACGGGTTTTGATGAAGGCGCTTTGACTGCTGGAGATAATGTTATCCATCTTTGGCCAGAGCCGCAGGGCCATTACCTTTGCAATAATTTTGGGGACCATATGAATGAGGCTGATTGGCCTGAAGTCTGTAACACAATCGATCCCATCCTTCTTTGGAAGCAAATAAATGTTGGCGGAGTTAATAATATGGAAGTTGTGGCTGACTGATAGCTCAGAAAACCCGTTGATGACCTGCATAAGATCCTCCTTGATAATGTTCCAACAGGAACGAAAAAAAGGCTCCAGTGAAACCATCCAGCCCAGGCGCCTTATCAGGGGGGGTATCGTTGATGGCCGCTTTAATCTCCTCCTCAGAGAAAGGAAGGCCCAGGTCATCCAAATCTTGAAAGTCGGGATCGATGGCCTCCCAGTTGAAATCAACATAGCGCTGTTGTGGCTGACCCAAAATGGTAGAGAAATGCTCATAAATGACATGCTCCTTCTCGGCATGGGATGTGGCCCAACCAGCGTTGTGGCGCAGTCTTTGGATGGCATTCTTTCGCCGGCGGGAGTTGACACGAAGGTGGAAGAATTTTGTGTTTGCATCACCCTCCCAAAGATATGAGATCCTTGAAGCTTGCCACTTACGCGAACGCTCAAGGATAGCCAACCCCATAACCCGCCGCTTTAGAGCCGAACGAAGCGTTCTCTCCTCCTCCGAAAGACTTCGGGTTTCCTGTGCCACGTCAAGCTGCAGTATGACATCCAGGGCCATCATCAGTTGTTGCTTGTGATTGGAAAACAAACCCCTGCTCCATGCACGGAGCCTCTTAGCCATGGTCTTGAGCTTGTGATTCAATACATGCACCGGATGCGTGTGGGTAGAGTGCTCATTCCAGGCAGCATGAACAATAGCCAAGAAGCCCGGCAATTTTGGCCAGAAGTTTTCAAAGCGGAAGATGGCCGGCTTACGTGGCCCTCTCTGATTTGATAGCAAAAGCAGGGAAATGATCCGAGAGAGAAGAAGACAGATCCTGAAGTGTGTGGTGCTCAAAAGCCAGCTCCCAATCGGCATTACATAAGGCGCGGTCAAGCCTTTCCAAAGTTGGAACACCTCGCTCATTGCTCCAGGTGAACTTTCTATTCAGAAGCTTTATCTCCCGAAGCTGAGAAGCGTTGAGGGCCTGTCTAAACTGACTCATGAGCCGAAGATTGATGTTTCCGTTATTCTTGTCTGCGGCTTTGTAAATTTGGTTGAAATCCCCGAGAATAATCCACTTGGAGGCATCAGAGGGGGAGGCTGCAATCATCTCATCCAAGAAGGCTCTTTTTTCTCCAACAATAGTAGGACCATAGACAGTAGTGAGCTTGAAAGCCGTCCCACAGGCCCGAATGGTCACATCAGCAGAGATGAGGTGGGTGCCAATGTGAATGCTAGAGATATCCACATGATCATCATCCCAAAGCAACAAAAATCCCCCTCTAGTGCCGATTGCCGGCCGGTGAGCAAAAGACCGCAGCCGGTAGCCACCAACATATCCCGTAGTTTGATGGTCAATAAAATCCAGCTTCGATTCCTGGATGCAAGCGATGTGGCAAGAAGTGTTAGCAATTGTGGCATGGATTGTATCCTTGCGAGCCTGATCATTAAGGCCCCGCACGTTCCAGCATAGAATGTCGAGGGTGAGATTCAGCATTGACACACGAAGAGCACCAAAGGGTAGATGACAAGGTAGTGGAGGTTGTAGCATCGATGACTATAGCAGCGGCAGAAGTCATTGTCGTTGTAAATGCCAGCATAATAGGCCAGAAATTCATTGTAACAGCCATTAGCCAAAACTACCATGGCGATGATGATTCTAGAGGTGAAAGCTTGATAAATCATAACTGATGGAACTGACGATTCCACTCTCGATCGTTGCACAGTTGAAGAGAAGTAGCTAAGCCGGTGAAGTCGGCATGACGATGACGAGTAGTGCCCAAACTGATGAAGCCGACGAAATGACGAAAGGTAACTAAGCCGGAGAAGCCGGAAAGACGATGATGACGACGGAGAAAGCAGCGATGCCGAAGGTGGGTGACAAGCCCGCTCACCAGTGATAGAGATACAGCAGTATAACATGCGCAACTAAACGGCGATACAAAGCCAAGAAATGGCGAAGCAGCAGGCGAGGTGGGAACGAGCCTAGGCCTGCGAGGGCACGGCGGCGGCCAGCTCGGCCCCTCTTGGGCCAGCCATGGCAATCAGAGCCTCATCCGCAGTGGAGATGGATGGCAGGTTGAGTGGAAAGAGAGCCACCATGGCATGCACCGCAAAACTGGGCATAGTAGACCTGAAACTGTCCATGTACTGCTTACGAGCTTGCCCCAGCGGCATATCTTGGGCCTCAACGCCCATCTTCTTGGCCAGCACGTAAACCGCCTTGTCTATTGCAGGCATGAACGGCTTGGCGGCAAGCTAAACACTGCGGCGCTCCAGCGAGACAGGGGACACCGACACCGGACGAGCAGCCATGACGCGCGCCAGCGGAAGGGGAACCAGAGGCGGCTCAGGGCAGGCGAAAAGGGCGCCAACAAACAGCTGCCACAGAACTGCCGACACCCTTGGCAGATGTCAGGACCGAGGCCGGCAGCGGAGACAGCAGGTCCCCAATCATCACGGCTTCATCAGTGGCGTCGAGCAGTAGCGCAGGGTCACTAGCATCAACCACCACAGGCAGCTCGTCCAAGCTGGAATCCATGGCATCAAACCAGGCCTCATTCCGCTCCTCGTCCTCCCAGCAGTCCGGCACGACGCAGTTTAGGCCCCCAACAGGGGCATCATCAATCTTGGAAGCCCCCTTGGTATGGCTAATGGCCAGCACCTCTTCCTCCCACGCTCCCTGGTAGGCCTCCCCCGTCTCGCCCGCCAACGAGAAGGAGACCGGAGGCGGCGATGCCAGCCTACTCGAGCCCAGGGAGAGAGCGGACGACACCACCCAAACGGACTCCACCCAGTCCCTGCAAGTGGCACTGAAGGCATGGGGGTCGCAGACCAGCGCTGAGGACGGCGAGAACCCCAGGATGGCAGGCAAAGAAGCCCGCATAGCCGCCGCCCCCTCACGGAACAGCGCCTGCAGGTTCGTGTTGACCTCCGCATCGGTGAGGACAGGCTCAGGTTGAGGTGTGCCCAGCGCCTGGAGCGGCTCGCAAATGAGAACTAAGGCCAGCTGCAAAGGACTGATGCCATGGTGACGTCCTTCGTGCCCCTGGTCGTGACCCCTGGAGCGATGGCGAGAACCGTGACGACGCTCGCCAGCCTGCGTTCGGTTGGCCGCACTTGGAGCGCGGGACAGCGCACGACGCTCCCGCCCCCCATCCCGCCTGCCATGGCGGTCATCATCATCCTCATCGCTCGAGCGGTGATGCCAGCTTGCCTCCCGATCGTCACAGCACTGTCCGTGCCTAGAGTGGCTACGCGATCGCTCTACGCGTGCGCCGGACTGGTGCCTCCGCTAGTCATGGCGTCCCGAGCGGGTACTGCGCTGAGCACCGGTGAGGGAGCCGCAGCCTCCCTCCGCCCTCTGCCCTCCAAATTGTTTTGGAGAGCAAACTTGCTTCCAATCAACCAAGCATTTAGCTCCCGAGGCAATTTCTTCACCAGACCAGAAGAAGCTCCATCTAATTCTATCCATCTTCTTAAGGAGCCATTCTAGGGGGTCATTTACTGTTAGAATATAGGTCAAGATGGCAGTTAGGACCGAGGTAATGAGGGCTAAATGGCTAGTTCTCGACATGAGCTTCCCTTTCCATGGTTTGAGTCTGCTTGCAACCTTATCAATATAGGGTTGATACTCTATTTTCCTTAGTTTCCTGTAGCTGAGAGGAAGTTCCAGGTATGTGCAAGGTAAGGATCCTCTATTGCCACTAGAATCTCCAAGCAGCCCTTGCAGATCAACCTCTTCAAGATTGGGTAGGTTGTGCATTTGTTGACATTGATTCTGAGATCAGAAGTTTGTCCAAAGAACTCAAGCAGGCCGAGGATTGCATTCACATCATCTTTTATTGGATTAAGGAAAACTGCCCTATCATCGGCATAGAAACTTGTCATCATTTTTGCAGCTCTATTGGATAGAGCAGAGATCGGTGGTTCGAGTGAGAATTCTCACTGTAGCGGCTAAAGGGCAAGGATGAATAACATAGGAGCTAGAGGGTCACCTTGCCTCAGTCCACGGAGTAAGATGCGTGAAGAGGCTGACGAGAGCATCATATTAATAATAATTCTCCATTTTTCCCCAAAGCCAAAAAAATCTCAGCACCTCCAGCAAATACTCCCAATGAATAGAATCAAAAGCTTTGGCGAAATCCAGCTTCAAGAAAGGAAGAGAGTGCTTCTTTGTGTGCGCTTCTTTAATTACTCCTCAGACAAAAGTAAAGTTGTCGTGGATGGATCTCTTTTTGATGAAGGCACTCTGACTCATCCTGACCAGGGTGTGTAGTTGAGGGGCTTGTCGCCCTGAGCTTCCCAAAGATCTCCGTGAAACTATGCATGAGATTGATAGGACGATAGTCCAGCGGCGAGACATCATCTTGTTTCTTTAGAATCAGCACAATATTGGCAGTGTTTAGCAAATGCCATTTTCCCATGTAACATATAGACTTGATTTACAACAGCAATCAGATCCGAGCTAATTATATCCCAGCACTTCTTATACTCCCTCCGTCCAGAAATAACTGACTTGAGATCGTCTCCCTCCTCTCACCCCCATGTGGCAACGGGGGGAAACCCTAGCCGCCGCCGCCTCACCCCCCCCCCCCAACTCCCCTCCCTCCTCTCTCCCCCGATGTCACCAAGGTCGTGGCCAGGCAAAGCCTGGGCGCTGCCGGCGGCGGGGGGATCTCTCGTCTTCCCTGGTGTACATCAGTGATGCGGGACGCCAATCCTCGCTGCGGATGGGGTGCGCATCGGGCACCTCAGCGGCGTGGCATCTCTAGCGTGCGGCGGCTACGACATGGCCGGAGGAGCAGCGACGTGGCGCACAGCGATCTGGTGCCCCTCGTCCCTCTAGCCAAGAAAACTTCAAGGGAAACGTCAGATCCTGAGGGATCGAGCGATGGCGATGTCCTGTGCACCGTTCCCCTCTCGAGGGCATCGCTTTTGGAGTTCTCACCGGCTGTAGGGATCAGCAGAGGCCCTAGGTTTGGTGGAGGTGGTCATCTTCTCTGTCGAAGGTGGCCGGCCTGCAGCTGGTTTGGCAGATCTCGTGATCCGTCTTCCAGTCCTAGCAGCGAGGCGGGGAGACATAGGTGCCGGTGAAAACCGAGCCATTGGCAGGCGATGGCGGCGTTACCACGTCGTTACCTTGATGAAGGCATCGACGTGCACCTTGTGTCGACCTCAATCGTGCTACTCCGGGGGAAACCCTAAGATATTCGGGTGGGCGATGGCGGTGCCGCAGTGTCGGTATCGCGTTCTCTCCTAGGAGCATCGCATGTGGAGCAGCGTTGGATGGAAGCGGCAGGAGGGTGGAGCGGCTAGCGCGCGGGGGGTGGTGCTTCTTGGCACCGAGGTGGTGTCGGTGGCTGGTGTGGCGAGAGTCTGCGCATTGATCTACATTCTGATGACGGGTTGGCGGAAGATTTTGAAGGTGGCGACTAACGTCCATAACGTATCTATAATTTTTGATGGTTTTATGCTAATAATATGCTTTTGATACTCCTTTTTGTATAAAGTTTATGATTTATTTGGACTAACCTACTAATAGTTGTAAAAGTGCATAATGTTCTTGTTTTATACTTTGATGTGTAGTAATTACCAAGAATACAAGTGGAAACCTTGTTGGAGTCAAATTGGGATTTTTTTAAAATCTATCTCAGAACTGTTTTTGAAGATGGTCAGGTTTCGGGTTGAAGACAGCGTCAAACGGAAAACTCTTCAACTATAAAGTTGTTGGAAATTTCGCGGGAAACGTTCTGGATATAAAATTTAGCTGATTCCGAGTCCGGACGTGTCTTCTAGGCCCGATTTACTATAGCCCAAGATGGGGTGACGGGAATCCGAGAAGCTATAAGGGAGGAAACCTAATTCGCCCAGGACATCTCCATCCACGAATTTACAGCCACCAAAGTCACGTTTTTTTCCTCCCCATGGATCCCATCTCCATGGGAGAGGGCTCCCAAGAAGCCATGAAGGAAGGGGGCTAAGGGGCGGTGCTCCCCCATGATACCGGCGGCGGGGAAGGAGTCCCCACGCCGCCGCCACCCTCTTCACCATCTTCACCATCTTCACCGCCATCTTCATCACCTAATCCTCCTAGTATGCAGTAGTTCATCCTCCCATACACCTCTGTACCGTCCTATGTAAACATGGTGTTTGATGCTATAAGTTATAATCCTATGATCTATGTTATATTTGCTTAGTTTCTTTGTTCTTAGATTGAATGGTTGAACGTCTTTGGTTCATTAGAGTTGTATGTTGATATGGTACAATTTTTTGGTGTCCATTATATTTATGCGCGCATGGATTAAACATCATAGGGTTTGTAGTATGTGTAAAAAAAAGGGGGAGTTCTGCAGGAGTGACGGAAACCTGAGGACGCGAACCGGAACGTTGCACGTATGGGAGTAAGAGGACCATTAAACTTAAGGCTATGGTTGGGGAAACCTTAATACATTGATTAGTACTTACGGATATTTGCTAACAATCTAAGCATATAGTACATGTAATTCCAAGTAGTGAAGCGCATGTATATTTAGCCTCTCCCATATAGAAAACTGCATCGAACCTGATCTATTCGCTATTTAAACTTGGACAAAGCCACCACAATTACCACCACTATTCCACACTCATGGTTCTGTTAGTTTAGTATATTTTATTGCTGTAGCAACTAGCTTTACTTTCTTGTTATTTATTATCATGCAAAGCTATCTCTATTACTCGTATTGTTGCTCTAGTTTTATTTCCTAGATAATGCAAACGTTTAGTGTGTGTAGAGTTGTATCAGTGGTTTTGATAGAACTTGAGAGAATATTTATCCTATCTTTAGCTCCTCGTTGGGTTCGACACTCTTACTTATCGAAAATGCTACACACAATTCCCTATACTTGTGGGTTATCAACGACATCCGGAGCGTGTGCATGGGCGCAACTCTGTGGATATGCTGTACGGTTCTAGGACTCCTTTCACTTGAGTTCGTATCGTCATGCCAAGGCACTCCAGCTTCTCTTGGCGAGTGGCAACAGTGTGGGTGGCCATGGGGGGGTCGAAACAGGTAGATAGGGGTTTGATAGATCTTGTTGGGGAGCTGGTGATAGAGTTATCGTTTTTGCTCAGTGTTTAGCTTTGGCGGTTTCGATTTGTATGAAGTTTGTAATGGCTTTTGCCAAACAATATGGTTCTAATAATAAATAACCAAGGTTGTGTGCATCGCTTGATGCAGAAGTCGGGGCTCCACTCCCTATTTCGGAAAAAATATGCTTATTTATTCGAAAATACTTGAATCTTGCTCCTATGTCTAACTTAAAGGCGTTAAAGAAAAGTACTTATTGGGAGATAATCCAAAAGTTTTAGTTGTGTCTTAGAAGTTATTGCTTTAGTAATAACCCCTCCTTATCATTTTTATTTGCTTTTTGTGCCAAGAGTAACCTCTAATGAGAGAAAAGTAATGCTTGGGAAAGTTGCTGTCCCGAAATAGATTTTTGTGCTTCGCTGTAAAAATTCGTGTAAAATCTCTGTAAGTCAGATTGAGCTGTATTTGTTTGTGCTTCTGCCCCAGATTGTTATCCAACTTTCAGTAGTTCAACACTTTTCGATTTGAGCAATATAAGGTCTTCGAAAAAATTAGTTTCTATCTTCTGGTCTGTTTTAACAGATTTCTGCCATTATTTGCATTTGCTTCTTGTTGATTCCTTTTTTGGTTCTCTTTGGGGAATTGAGCTTTTTAAGTGTTTGACACGAGAAAAACGTCTAGAGAGTAGAAGAGAGCTACTGGAGGGGAGAAGAATGGTAGCGTGTTTTTCTCATGCGCCAGGTAAAGAAAAAGAAGTGCGGGCGTGCCAGTGTACTGTAGTACACAAAAGAAAGGTAGGAAAGATGCATTTCATTAATCTCTCTTGGAGAAACAAAGTACAAAATCCCTAATACATGCGCTCTGTGGCCTGCTTGCGCGACCAGCCTGACCGTGACGATTGCGATCTCCTGGTTTCCGGGGCCTCGGAAGGCACCCGGTTAATTACTCCCGCGGGTTACGTCGCGGGACACCTCTGATTAAGCTGTGTGGTCATCTTCGCTTCACGTTCTCCATGCATGATGTGGTGGTGGTGTATGTGTGGGGGCGGCGGCAGAGCCCCGTGTCCTCGTCGGTACACGCGCCACAAGTAGCGTGGCCTTTGCTTCGGCCGCGCCCGCCCTCGCCATCGTGCCTTGTCGGTCTTGACGGTGTTGTTGTAGTTGGAGTTGGAGTAGCATGAGTCCGCTCAGCTGGGACTTCTCGATGACCAGCAGCCTCGTCGGGGTGCACAAGGGGTATGCCTCGCGGGAGTACGTGTCGGCGGAGATCGGCATCGGTGTGAAGCCGGCGCTCGCATAAGTCGGTGCACAGCAGTGTGGTTGGCGCCTCGTCTCAGCCCGACGTCAAGTTCATGGCAGTCGTCATGACCGAGGCGCGCCGTCTCATGGGCTCATAGAGAGGTGGCGTATAGGGCGTCGTCTCGCCTCGCCTTGGAATGGTGATCGCCTGCCTTCGCGTGGTAGCGACGGACTCAGGGTGGTGGCAGCCGCACGAGCGTCAACGCAGTTTTCCTACCAGTACGTGGGTGTTCCTGTCTTATCCGACGTTCTACAACGCTCCAAGATTTGTGCAAGTGAATTTTGCAGTTTCATCCTGTCACGGTACAACTTCCACCTCTATAGGAACGAAAGTGGACACTGTACATCTTGATTCTGCCCCTCGCTGCCTTGCGTCTCTCTCTCCTCTACCTCATCTCCCCGAGATAGCCGTCGTCTCCATCCGGCCTGCTCCATCGTCTGTCAGCCGAGTCCTCCGTTCGGGTCCCCGTGTAAGGAGCTGCCTCCATCTCCGATAGGCTGCCTGAGCTCCACCGCATCCAGATCCAACAGGTCGACGGCGATGAACCCGACTGGCCATGGCGTCTACGGCGGCGACGGCATGGGAGGATCCTTCGTGCCCCTCTCCTCCCCCTTCTAGCCCCTCTCCTCCGTCGGTGGACTTTTTTTCCAGATCCCATGATTCTAGTTTCTTGTTTTTTTGGTTCATATTCAGATCTGAAATAGAGATTGTTGTTTCCTTCGATTTTGGTTCGTATCCAGATCAATTTTCGTGCAATTTGGAATCCGGATTGTTTTCCTGCTCGTGATCTATTTTTCTTGAACCAGGTGGATGTGGAACAAAATCATGGCGCATGGTCTTCTTGTAAGATGCAAAACTCTATTATGGTCAGATTCAGGTGTTCTCGATCAGATACAAAAAAAATCTTTCCTATACTAATTATGTACTAACTCTGCACTCACTGATCCAAAACCGAACATGACTACCCGATCAAAATTTATGTAATATGGAATGAAGGAGGGGTATGTTGTATAAAACAGGAGGGGCTTGCTGAAACGAAATGGGTATAACTAAGAGTGTTCTGTACAATGTGCAACAAGAGCTGCACGAATCTTACAGCGCGAGTGGACGTCTGAGACAAGCCCGGGAACACCCACATATATGTAGACTTGGATTTCCGCACGAGCGTTCACGCTCAAGAGAGGTGTAGGAGTTCTTGTACCCTCAGGATCGTTGTCGACGTCCGCCAAAGATGCCGGCGCCGAGCCAAACACAGGCATCACCCGCAGCGAGCTTCATAGGGACTAGCATGAACAGGAGGTTGCCCAGGGCTCACGCACGTGGCCAAGGCAGTACGTGTGCATGCTCCATGTATGCACGCAAGTATAACTCTCCATTTTTATTCTTATTTGTATGGACTTGAGCTTCATGGTGGTCGCGTATGGAGCCAGGCCTAGACAACGCGCCACCACGCGTCAGCTTCTCGGCACAATCTCCAGCACCGCGCAGAGCTCCGTCCGCCTCGCCATCGAGCTGTCGGCGTCTCGAAGGATGGTGCCGGGCCGCACGTGTACCATCTCGGCACCGCCATTGTCCGCACCGTCCTTGTTCAGCGGACGATAACCGGACTGCTCGCCGGCAGTCCCGTCGTCGTCGCCGTCCATAGAGATAGAGGTGACTCCGGGCGCCACGGCGCCGCCATGGAGATGGAGGTGATATCGCTGCACGCCGGCAGACTCGCCGTTGCCTACGCCTTATGGAGGCGGGGGTGGTGAAGAGATGGAATGAGGCGCCGCTGCAGGCTGTTGTTGCCGTTGACGTCGCCGTCGTCTTCGGCGCCGTCCGTGGCGGAGATGCTGCAGGGCTGCGCGCCGGCACCTCGATGCCGCCGCCCACGGCTCGTGGAGATGGGGATGGCACTGAACTGCACGCCAACAGTCCCGACATCGCTCGTCAATGTGGCTCGCCAGAGTGGAGACGATGCCGGCTTGCATGCCGGCGGCCGCATGCCCTCTAGGCCGTCGTTTTGGTGGTGGCGGAGACGGAGATGGTGCCGCAGCCGCGCGCCCTCGGAGCCGTCATCTTCAGCACCGTCCGTAACGGAGATGCCGCCGGGCTACGCGCCGGCAGCCCCGTCATCGTCATCGTCTTGGGCGCCGTCCGTGGCGAAGATGCCGCCAGGCTGCGCGCCGGCAGCCCCGGCGACCCGGTCTCTGTTACCGGCCGCCCGTTTCCGCACGATGTCGTTGTCGGCGCCGCTCCTCGTGTCCGGCTGCCCGGACGCCGTCGTCGGGGCGCACATGAGCAGCACATGCGCCATCATCTTCGGCGCCGCGCATAAGTTGGAGGCAGCCCGCTGGTTCTTAGAGCATCTCGGCGTGGGCGGGCTGCTCGCCGGCAACGCCTTCATGTCTCCGGCATGACTCGCGGCTGTGGGCTGCAAGCCGGCAGCCCCGTCCATCACGCCCTCCTCCCACGGCTCCCGACGACAGATGCATGGGTGCATGCGTGCTGGAGAGAAACAAATAGAGAGAGAATCAACCCATATGCTCACCATTAATGACCACGGATTTCTCCTCCATGGCAGCTTTTGCTTGCTCCTGATCGGTGACCAGTGGGTGCGTCGGCGGTATTTGGTGTTGGGTTCTGGTTGGTGGTGCGCCGCTGGTCTCGATCTTCTCTCCGGGGTGTGCGCCTGCTCCTGGGAGAGAGCTGCGCATCCTCGATCGGGAGTCCGCCGGGTTGCTATGCGTGAGTCTCTCTGGCCTCCGATCTCTGTGTTTGTCGCTCCCTCCAGGGGCCTTCTTCCTTTTATAGGCAGACGCATAGGGTACCGGGCGACTCGAAAGACGCCGCGGCCGTTCGACTGACTGCCGATCTTCTTGGATTAGATAGGAACGCAGTCCATTGGATCACGTCGTCGTCCGAGGTTTCCGTGCTTATCCTGTTTGGTATTGCACGGGGTGAGGACCAGACTTGCGTGTACCCGGCCTGATTGATCTGGCGCGAGGCTGGTATACACTAGTGCATGTCCATACGCATATACCCAAGCTGATGCCTCGATGCATGCATGTACCTTTCACGTGCACATCTTTCGGTTCGCGTGTATGCGTGTAGTTAGCTGCTATATGCATTTCATTTTTCTTTCTTTGCCTTATCTAGCACGAGCTTTCTAACTTGCACCAAGATTGAACTCTGTCGCACGATCATATTAGGCATGTACAAATTCCAGTCGAACATTAAGGGAAGTGCTACCATACCTTGTGTCTTAATGGAAGTTTTATTGGTGTTTAAACTGAACTTAAAGACTTATTATCACACTATTGTTGCTAATGAAGATCGTGTGAAGTTTTGTATGAAGGAAAAATTTCAGGTGTTAAGAAAAGAATGATGTAATGGGATGAATAATGGACTAAAGCTCAAGTTTCGGGATGCCATCCCGTGTCACCCAAAAAATATCCAAAAATTACAAGCGTCAAAGCTTGGGGATGCCCAAGGCATCCCCTTCTTCATCAATAAAAATCTCAGGTTCTTCCAAACACTTATTTTTATTGTTTCATGCATAGTTGTGTTGTTCTTGAAGCGTCTTCATTTTCGTTTTTGGTTTTCGTTTGCTTGGTTTGCTTGAATAAATTGGTTAGATCCTCTTTCATACATTAGTTTTCAAATAAGTGTGGTTTAGATTGGAAAAAATTAGGAAAAATTCATGTTTAAGTGGTAAAAGGAGCTCGTTTTTTATGGTAGCATATGCTTTGTCATGTCATGCTTTATATTGTTTTGACTTTATGCTTAGTGATTTTTGCTGTAGAATGATATGTTATAAACAATTGAGATTGCTTAATGTGCCTTAAAAGAATCATGCGTTGTTTTAGCATATTAAAGTATAATATTGTGGTATTCTCCTTTGATGCTTTATTTGGGTTAACTTGGCGCATGCTCACACCATGTTATGACTATTCCAAGTCACCATAGCCTTTATGATCCTTTAGTTTCGACTTGTAATATCACTTTATGCTTTAATTAATGATGTTTTATCACTTTGCATGATTATAACCATTATTGCTCTTTTAGTTGGCCGCGCCCAGTCTTTTGCTAGCCTCCATAACCAAGTATGAGTTTCACTCATGCATCCAACTCCAAATAAAACCAAGTTATCCCAAAGAGTCCACCATACCTACCTATTAGCATTTGCTATTCCAAGTATATTCATGCTTTTATCTACCTTCTGAATTAAACTTATTATGAGAAAACTAGTGATTAAATCTCTCACGAACTTGATGGCACACTTTAATTTTATTGCCCCTAATAAACTTGAACCATTGTGTTATCTATGTTATATATGCTTGCGCTTATATGTTGAGGATTAGCAGAACCATGCTATCATGCGGAGCGCTTTCAAAATTTCACTTGTACATTGTACCTAGTTGATATCATGCTCTTTTGTCTATGGATGTCGTCGGTGTGAAATGAAAGGGGAGCTTGTAAGTCCATAGAGTTATGTATGTGTGTTAGAGAAACACCTGGGCCGCCGGTCTAATCCATGCCTAATCATGGTGGAAACCTGCAGCATAACCATAATGAGCAATCTATGAAGCATTCTTCTTATAAAAAAAGAGATAGAGATTAAGAAAAAAAGAAAAAAAAGATGAGAAAAGAGGAAATAGAGAAAAAGGCACCATTTTACCATGGTAAATAAGAAGATTGCTGAGATGCTCGTTGTCTTCTTGCCTTGTTATTTTGATATGGGGATTCTTCCGTATCATCGGGCAAGGGGTACCCCGTTGATGGTTTTCTATGATACACATGTACTTACTATGACAAGAGCTTACCGGTAACTAAACTTGAGTAGCATGAGGAGCGGCCCTCGTATTCAAGGGACATGAGATTTCCAACTTATACTTTGTCAAATATATACTCCATAGTTTGTTCACTTTAACCTTAATCACTTCAAGATGCTTATGATAGTGGTAATGAGAGCTGAAAGCTAATAAGTACCATATTTTTTGGAAGCTCTTTATGAGACTTAAATCTCTGCTTCCTTCTATGAAGGCCTTTCTTCCACTTTTATATTGAGTCTCCACCTTCTATCTTTATGCACCAATTAAGAGAGCATAGTTGTCATTCTTAGTTCTATGTGCATTGTCCCAAGACTTGTTGATTGATGCATAACTTTGATATTGCTTGTTCCTAAACTATTTGTATCTAGTCACCCTTATAAACTTTGAAGGTGTCCTATGTATTTATGTTTTGCTACTCTATGAGGGACAAGCTGAATATCATTCTCAATATGCTTTCTTTATGTGAAACAAACAAACGTCTTGCAAAGCATTGTTATTCATAAATCTTTTGTTTGTGTTTTTTCATGTTACAACATAGTTGCTATGTTTTATTGTTAGAACTCTATCTTTCATGATTCATGTTTAGAGTACATTAATCCTAGCTATCAATGCTTTTACAATAATGATGATCAAGATTGTGTTGTCTGCATGTCACCTCAAAAATTATATTATTTTGATCGTTTACCTACTCGAGGATGAGCAGAAACTAAGCTTGGGGATGTTGATACATCCATAACGTATCTATAATTTTTGATGGTTTTATGCTAATAATATGCTTTTGACACTCCTTTTTGTATAAAGTTTATGATTTATTTGGACTAACCTACTAATATTTGTAAAAGTGCATAATGTTCTTGTTTTACACTTTGATGTGTAGGAATTACCAAGAATACGAGTGGAAACCTTGTTGGAGTCAAATTGGGATTTTTTCAGAAATCTGTCTCAGAACTCTTTTTGAAGATAGTCACGTTTCGGATTGAAGACGACGTCAAACGTAAAACTCTTCAACTACAAAGTTGTTGGAAATTTCGTGACAAATATTCTAGACATAAAATTTAGCTAATTCCGAGTCTAGACGAACCTTCTAGGCCCGATTTACTACAGTCCAAGATGGGGTGACGGGAATCCGAGAAGCTATATAAAGGGAGGAAACCTAATTCGCCCAGGGCATCTCCATCCACGAATTTACAGCCACCAAAGCCATGTTTTTGCCTCCCCATGGATCCCATCTCCATGAGGGAGGGCTCCCAAGAAGCCATGAAGAAAGGGGGCTAAGGGGCGGTGCTCCCCCATGATACCGGCGGCGGGGAAGGAGTCCCCCGCGCCGCCGCCGCTCTCTTCACCATCTTCACCATTTTCACCGCCATATTCATCACCTAATCCTCCTAGTATGTGGTGGTTCATCCTCCCACACACCTCTGTATCGTCCTATGTAAACATGGTGTTTGATGCTATAAGTTATAATCCTATGATCTATGTCATATTTGCTTAGTTTCTTTGTTCTTAGATTGAATGGTTGAACGTCTTTGGTTCATTAGAGTTGTATGTTGATATGGTACAATTTTTTGGTGTCCATTATATTTATGCGCGCATGGATTAAACATCATAGGGTTTGTAGTATGTGTAAAAAAAAGGGGGAGTTCTGCAGGAGTGACGGAAACCTGAGGACGCGGACCGGAACGTTGCACGTATGGGAGTAAGAGGACCATTAAACTTAAGGCTATGGTTGGGGAAACCTTAATACATTGATTAGTACTTATGGATATTTGCTAACAATCCAAGCATATAGTACATGTAATTCCAAGTAGTGAAGCGCATGTATATTTAGCATCTTCCATATAGAAAACTGCATCGAAGACAGTGAATCTGATCTATTCGCTATTTAAACTTGGACAAAGCCACCACAATTACCACCACTATTCCACACTCATGGTTCTGTTAGTTTAGTATATTTTATTGTTGCAGCAACTAGCTTTACTTTCTTGTTATTTATTATCATGCAAAGCTATCTCTATTACTCGTATTGTTGCTCTAGTTTTATTTCCTAGATAATGCAAACGTTTAGTGTGCGTAGAGTTGTATCAGTGGTTGATAGAACTTGAGAGAATATTTATCCTACCTTCAATTCCTCATTGGGTTCGACACTCTTACTTATCGAAAAGGCTACACACGATCCCCTATACTTGTGGGTTATCAGCGACATCCGGAGCGTGTGCGTGGGCGCAACTCTGTGGATATGATGTGCGGTTTTAGGACTCCTTTCACTTGAGTTCGTACCGGCATGCCAAGGCACTCTAGCTTCTCTTGGCGAGTGGTAACAGTGTGGGTGACCATGGGGGGTCGAAACAGGTAGATAGAGATTTGATAGATCTCGTTGAGGAGCTGGCGATAGAGTTATCGTTTTTGCTCAGTATTTAGCTTTGCTGGTTTCGGTTTCTATGATGTTTGTAATGGATTTTGCCAAACAATATGGTTCTAATAATAAATAACCAAGGTTGTATGCATCGCTTGATGCAGAGGCCGGGGCTCCGCTCCCTATTTCAGAAAAAAGATACGCTAAAAAGCGTCTAGATACATCCGAAACTAGACAAAGCCAAGTCAATTATTTGTGGATGGAGGGAGTAGAAAATACTAATCAAGCTGTCCTCATATGCATAGAAACACTTATATAATTCATACACAAACATTCCGCAACAATGTATGATACCGATGATGAACAAAAGTAAGAGGAATTGGGGGATTAGAACCGACCGCTAGGCAACAAATAAAAAGTTGACTTGTGGGAAACGCGAAGTGACCGGGCATATATCGATACTAGCCGAACATGCGCGCTTCGCCGTGCCGCCTGCTCTTCGTTTATGCACGGTTTAGACGATGCGGTTGTTTTTTGGTGTTTGTACTTGCAACTTTGTCCCTGTCCCAAGTAACATGGTGGCCTTTTCTAGCGTATCATCTCAATGGTGGATGTAATTCTAAACCGGAAGGGTGTGCGTATTGTAGGTGAGAGTGCGGGCTGGCTGGTGTGAAACCATGGATTGTGTAGTGACTACGCATCATATTCTGGACGGTCCGAGATCTGCCCATAAAGCCTGCAAAGAGCTCCGTTCACTTGCAGGCGCCCGCCCTGTCCTTTCCAGTAAGGCAACTGATCTTGGGCATGTTATCAACGCGACCAGGCACGTAGGCTGCATTTATGTGCCCCGTAGACCTAGTAGCGGGATAGCCAGCAAGATTGTGTACTGATTTTGTGGTTGATGTAACACTCATAGGGTGTACATCTGGTAAACCATTTAGCTTCATGTAAGAAGTGATAGTTTATCGCATATGCAGGGCTAAGACTGTGTCGATGTGAGAGAAATCACGGCTTCCTATATTAACTTCAGCAAAACAATTTAATTTCACGGATGGTACAGAGTTGTTGAGTTCACGTTGCAACACCGCATGGAGCCAAGCCATTCCCACAACAGGTCTAACATCACAGTGGCATTAATGCCCGCAGATGGTTTGGGAAGAGGCACATGTCTCTCCTCTTATAGTCTATAGGAATTGTAATATCCCAACATTTCATCCAAAGTGATAATATCGATGGCAATTCACATTGGGTATTGTTATCATATATCATGGCTATATCACTTTGCTGTCAGAACTCAAATTTCCTTTCATGTGAAAGAGAAAAGGTAAATCAATAGATTTTTCAGACTCAATACGAATGCACTTTGTGTATTATTATTTGTTGGCGCTTATACCCTTGGTTCTTCATACATATCCAAATTACCAAACATTTTCCCGCAAAAAAATACTGAGCATTTGTACAATACACATTTCAACCTTCTCTATTGGTTGTTAAAGCAAACAAAACACCTCTGCACCTGAAATTTGTGTTGTCCAAGCATGCTTCTCGCGTGAGCTATCTATAGCAAAATGACACTTCAAGCAATCTTCAATCTTTATATTTATTGATTCAACACGAGAACCCAAAACTGTATATATGAAAATATAGTAGCTAAACTTAAATGTGGAACTACACACATTCTAGTGAAACTATAATCTGAATCAGCATATCTACTTATCGAAATGTGGGCAGAAACTAAGAAATCAAGAGTGACAAACCAAATTTATATGTATAAACCTCTTTGCATGTTCTTCGGTCCAATTGTTTATTTACAATGGCAAGCAGTAAGGGTGGAAGAAAAATAAAAAATCATACCAAAAGTACATGACATGTACATTTAGAATGGTTACTTCTAACCAAACAGATGTATAAAACACAAAATAAAAATATGGTCGATTTTCAATAGACTTATCAAGAATATCAGGCAAAGGTGAAAGAAAATAAACTAATCGTGTTAAAAGTACATGTACTTTCGGGACATGTACATTTAGAACAGATACTTCTAACCGAGAAATGTACAAAACATGTAACTTATATAAGGCTGATTTTCTTGCGGACATATGACCATATCAAGAATATTAGGCCGTGAGAACCTAGCAATAAAAGTATAAGCTCTTTATGATGACTATGGCAATCAGGCAGCTTTCCTGAGGAACTCATCTACCATAAAAGCAAAATATTTTCTTATTCCCAACATTAGGGAAATATGTATACAAAATCAGATTATGCACAACTTACACACAAGTATTTAGTTGAAAATCATAACAGTAAAAGTTTATACATGAACTAAGCATCTCAGACCGAACAATCAAAAATGAATCGCCACTATTATGGTTTTACCAGGATGTATATAATAAAACATAAAAATGAAACCATGTGTACTCCTACAACATAAAGGGGATAGGTACAAGATATTAAGCTCCTATTTTAGCATTAAAATTATGCATCAACACACACTGTATGTTCAACCTTTCCTTCTCTATGTCTGGGCATTTCCTGACCAGATGGACCAAAATCTGAAACTAATACCACAACAGCCCCGATCTCTACTATAAAACATGCAATGCAAGGTGTAAATGCCACAGAAATTTGGCAATGACAAGGTCACACATGTCATAAAATGTGGACCGAAATTTACACAACGTTCAATGTAATTTTTAGTTGCATGTCGCTGCCCTTAAAGAGAATCTAACAACTAGCAAATTACCTACATCACCTAATAAATACCAATGCATCAGATAGCAAATTCTCCATGAAGAAAGTAAGATCACAACATCCGTGCTAAGCTTGACAACATATGTAATCTAATCCCTTGGCTCATACCTAGATGTTGTCTGAAGCTGTGGAGGAGGAAGAGATGAAGGGAGAAGCTTGACTGCCTTGACGTCCTCTGGAGTAGTACAATACCCAACTTACGAACGGTATCCACTGTATTTTTTCAGGCCAATATCCAAGCAAGGAAAAATCAGAGAGCAATAATATGACCATTCCATGGCAAGGTAAAATAAATCCA
This sequence comes from Avena insularis, assembly GCA_023614405.1. NCBI lineage: Eukaryota > Viridiplantae > Streptophyta > Magnoliopsida > Poales > Poaceae > Avena > Avena insularis. Next base: position 457,100,913 of record CM042696.1, on the reverse strand, counting down.
AAGGAAAATGCATTGTTGATGCTGAAAAAAATAGTGCTACACATGTAGTTACCTTACCATGAATTACATATAGCTGAGTAGTTGTTTGTACTTGATGTACTAATCGAGATGATTTGCCGTCACCCACAATCCCATATATAGCTTTGTGGGGTTCAAATTAAAGATAAACTTTGTAATTATAGAGCAAGCTAATCTCCAGTGAAGCATTGTGAGCAAATCAAAGCCGAATGCATTTATTAATGCACAAGTGATGGGTAGCGACATCACATATGTTGAGCAAAAAATTTCCTTGCCGGATAGGAGGTGTCCTTGATGGACTAATCAACAATCAAAATGGCTAAAGAAATGTGCTACTGCTCCGTAGGAAGGAATGAAACATCCAGTTCATTATAGAGCTACCCTGGCTAGCTACAGTCTATAGATTACATCAACCATGGCAGCACAACTAAGCCATCAGATTTCGACCAGACGGCACCGCTGACATGTACATCCTAGGATCATCGAACATTCGAACCCATCTAGAAAACAACACTGAGGAACAGAATTACAGACTGGATTAAGGTAGTAGAACTGTATTTCTTTACTGCCCGAAACACAGATGCTAAACCTGGTTACTCCTAACTGTAATAATGGAGTAATTACCTGCTCATTAGCTAGAGCTATAGAAAGATGAAGCACTCCATGGACACCAGGGGGGGTTCTCCAGGGACTCCATCCCCTCGTCATCGCCTTCATCGGCCGCATCGCTGCCTGGGGGAGCATCATCCTCGTGCAACGGTGCCTGCGCCTTTGCCGTCGTCGGGGATGGCTGTTGAGAAGGCGGTCTAGCACACGGTCGCCCGGCCTCGCGGGCACGGCCGGCTTCCGCTGCGTGCAGGAGGAGGTGGCGGTGTCGCGGCGCTGGTCCTACGACCGCTTCGCAGCGGGCGACGGCGACCTCCGGCCAGGGTCGCGCCCGCTAGGACCGGCGGCGGCGCGGTCCCGGTACCATCTGGCAAGCCTGGCGCCGGACGCGGCTCCCTGCCTGTACCGAGGAGGCTTCGAAGGGGACCGCTCGGGACCCATCGCGGTGGTCGCGGCTGACGACTCAGACGCCGCCTCTGACTTCTTGATGTAGCGCTGCCCTCCTGCCATGGAGGGGAAGGTGAGGGCAGGGTAGGCGCCGAAGGCGGACTCCGTGACCTAGAGTTCGGAGGAGGTGTTAGCTTTGCGACAAGTAAATAACGAAGAACGAAAATAAAATCGCAGCGAGGGGGACACAGATTTAACGTGGAAAACCCTCTCCAACAAAGAGAGGGGAAAAACCACGGGCGCCAGCCAGCGAAACTTCACTATAACGGAGAGTGTTTACACAACGCCGAGATTTCACAGATGCAACTTATCCCAACCGGCGGCTTACAAGAAGTATATATGTCGGTGGTAACCTAGGTCATCAACGATCCGCATCGGCCCAAGCCTCCGGCGACGGGCCTTGCTCCGCTCCGTCAGAAGTTGGCCTCTACTTTGTAGAATTTGGATCAACATATAACAGGAGGCGCAATGGGGAGAAATTGAGAAGGGGTGGAGGAGAAAGGGGAGTGGATAGGAAGAAGGCATGCGGTGATTTTTTTTCTACGGGGACAAAGTAGCGGGATGAGTCTTACGGATGGAGCCAGCAGCAAGCCGGAGCCAGTAACAGCATGTAGAAAGGTTGTCCAACGTTAAAAAAGATCTAGTCAAACAGTGGCACCGTACGGCATCGATCGCCTCTGCTCAAGATCGTATGGCGATAAACATGCGCGCGCGGTAGTGCCTCACCAGGCTAGGTTTTGCTCACGCTTAAGCTTATAGATAATATTGCAAGACCTTTTGTGCATTGCAAGATGTGTGGAAAAGAATCACACAACTCTGATGAATGTATCTGACTCAAACAAGCAAAAGTGTTCTGGTAATGGGAGCCGGGCAGGATTGGAAGGGAGACATGCATGCAGTCGGAGGAGTAGGAACTTCAGGCTCTTTGTAACCACCGCCCCACCGGAGTTTGTGACATGTTCATTCAAATTAGAGAAAATTGTATAAACCAGTAAATCTTGGGATAAAAGTTGCACGTACCAGTGATTCTAATTTTTTTTTCGCAGACCAGCGACTCTCAATGTAATTGATTGCACTACTACTAATGACCAGACTACACAATTAAGCAACACTGATAGCCACGTTGCCCGTGTACCTGGCACCCAGCGTGGACTTTGCCAACCCATAGTTCTCCTTCCATATTTTTCCATAGTTATTGTTGTAACAGCTACAGGAAAAGCAAAAGGAATGTGCATAATATTTCTTGATTGTTGAACAGAAATTGAGCAATATATCCATCGTATATTACCAGATCACATAACCGAACACATGATTTCCATCGTCTGGGAAGGAAGAAAGTATGGAGATCAGCGACAAGTCGGTGGGGCACTAGACTGGCTCGACCACTTGGAGGCGCTCCCGGGCGTCAGCGCTGCTGTAGTCGCCTCCGGTTGGTCGCACCGGGAAGCTACAGTCTCCGACTCAACCTTGCAACGACTCGCCATCGGCTGGGAAGAAGGTAAGTAGGCTGGGGATAATATGGTTCCGTCCAAGAATGGATCGATCCCTTGGATCATCTCCGGTTGCCGGCCGGGTGTTGTCGCCGCCGCCGTCGCCTCGGGTGTCTGCATCAGGCACCGCCGTCGCCGCCTAGAGAAGAAAGGGGAACGAGAGAAACTGTTTGGGTTTGGATCGCTCGTATTTTTCCTTATTTTTTGATAAATCTGCCTGGTTTGGAGAACCAATGTCGGGTCTGACCCCTCGCCTCAGCGCCATTTCAACAGGCGTTGAATCTGTTCGAGTCGGCACCAGACGGGGTAGGGACATCGGACTGCCGAGTCACCCGGTCGAGCACTTCGGCGTCTGCTCTCCCTAGCGTCAACGTGAACAAGTTCGGCACCTTTTGAAATGGCCCCGAGTCGAGGGGTCAGATTCCGAAATAGTTTTCGGGAGGGGTCAGACCCACAATTAATTCTCCAAACGGGACAGATTTGTCAAAAATACCGTTTTTCAGCCCGTTTTGGCTCAGCGGGCACACATGCCAAACCATGATGGCTGCCATGTCAACCCATTAGGTGGGCCCCAATTGTCTAATACAATGTCAATATGATCATCAAATCTCATTGTAACCGCTGTATTTCTAAAGTTGCTGGTCTGTGCAATGAAAATTTTGACTTGTTGGTCTGTGCAACTTCTGCCCAAAGAGTTACTGGTTTGCGTAATTTCCTCTTCAAATTACTAGATGATACCCCGCACATTGTAGCGGGAATTTATAGCATTCATTTTTGTGTAGAGTAAAATTAGGAGACACGCAAATTTCTCAATAGGAACAAATATCACAAAATGGATGAGGTGTGAAATGAGTCAATTTATGCGGACAATGCGAACAAATGTTTTGCCTGAAGAGTCCTTTGCAAATATAAACCTGCAAGATTTATACCCCAACCTCATTAACTTGAGTATGCTCTCGATGCCGTTTACTGAAGAGGAAATAATAAGAGCAATAAAAGAGATCCTGAGAAATAAGAGCCCAGGGCCGGACGGTTTCGGATCAGGATTCTACCAAGACTTTTGGCAGACTGTAAGGCAAGATATTTCAATCTTCTTTGATCAGTTTTACTGAGGTGAGCTCCAATTGGACAATATAAATAGATCATACATGATTCTCCTAAGGAAAAAAGAAAACAACAGCGCGCCTGGAAACTTTCGCCCAATATCTTTGTTGAACTGATATGTTAAATGGACCAAAAAAGTTTTGACTGCCCAGCTTCAAAAGTTAATCGTGGAGTTTGTTGATCCAGATCAACCGGGTTCGTCAAAACTAGATACATTGCGGACAACTTTATGTATGCCATGGACTAGTCCAAACCTGCTGGTTAAGAAGAAAGAAAGCAATGACTTTAAAGCTAGATTTCAGCAAAGCCTTTGACATGGTGTCTTGGCATGCACTGTTTGCTATCATGAAGGCTAGAGGGTTTGATGACAGATGGATTATGTGGATGCAGTGTCTCTTATCGACTGCTAAAACTGCTATTCTTCTCAATGGCAATACCCAGAAACTGTATAAATATTAAAAAGGGACTCAGGCAGGGCGATCTGCTTTTACCACTACTGTTTATTGTGGTGGTTGACGTGTTGCAGCAGGCTATAAAACAAGTTGCTTTGACAGGTGCTCTGCGACATCGTATTATTGAAGGGCAAGCATGTCCGGTTTTGCAACTTGCGGACAACACTTTGATTGTCATTAAAGGTGATGTAGAGCAAGCTAAGGTTCTGAAGAACATCCTCGATGACTTTGCCGCCACAACTGGGCTAAAGGTCAACTACACTAAATCCACTTTTGTTCCTATTAATCTCTCTGATGATGAATTTGCAGAGGTTTTGGGATGTGCAGTGGCAAAATTTCCCCAAACATACTTAGGCCTTCCGCTCTCAGATAAGAAATTGCCTAAGGAAGTGTTCTTATACATTGATGCAGTTGAACAACGTACAATTTCTCGCTGGGTTTTATCACTAGAGGGGCAGACTGACGTTGACCAAATCAGTGCTATCATCACTGCCGGCCTACCTCATGTCCTGTATCATCTTGCCTAAATGAGTGATTGAGGAAATTGATAGGCTGAAAAGATCTTTTTTTGGAAAGGAAAAAAACTAAGGCAAATGGCAGTGACTGCCTAGTGGCTTGGGACTCGGTCTGCAGAAATACAGAGGAAGGGGGTCTGGGAATTCAGAACTTACAAATTCAGAACTTACAAAAAGCTAGGTTGCCTTGTAATGAAATTCGCCAATAGATTTCTGACCGCTCCGAATTCTCCATGGACAAGGTGGATTATATCTTCCCATCTGAAAGGAAAGGACTTGGGTGATCAGCTAAAATTGCAAATTAGAACATGGGCATAAATCAACTCAATGTTTGATACTTACAGGGACATCACACGCGTCCAGATTGGGAATGGAGACACTGCTCTATGGAAAGATAAATGGACCAGTAATGGACCGCTTTGCATCCAATTCCCTGTCTTATTCTCCCATACTGACAGGCCAAACATCTCTGTTGCCGACTGTTGGAATGAGGGGCAATGGGTACTTCCTCTGAATCACATAACTTCGGATCAAGCTGAATGAGAGAAATTGGCTTTGATTACCTTCCTGAACACCTGCACCTTGAACCCACTCGTTCCAGACAAAAGAGCTTGGAAAAATGGATATTACTGAATCTTTTTCGGTCAAAAACATGCACAGGCTAAGCGGCAGGGGAGGGAGAGTTCAATCGTGGGCTGCACCGAGAAAGGGAAAGATTTTTGCTTGGCTAATGATGAAGAGAAGATTAAAGTTGAGAACTGTCTTGTTTACTCAAAAGATTGTAGACAAAGACAACGAACTATGCCCCTTTGGATGTCAGGAAAAAGAATCGGTTCTGTGTTTTGCGCTTCACTGTCAGTATACAAAAAGAGTCTTGCGCAGATTGGGTATTCAACTAGTTGGAATCTCCGAGCTGGAGGAGATCTTCACCAAAGCAAAGGAGAGAGTACCGTGCACAAAAGTTTTGGTGTCGGATCTAGTTGGCGAGAAACCGGAAAGTCTTTGATGATGTTGAGCTGCCGATTGAAGTGGCAGGTGTTCATCGTTGGTCCAGCTCTGGACATTCAGAGCTAAAAAGAAGGAAAAAGAAGCAGCCAAGATTTGGAATGGCGGTCAATTGATTTGTAATCTTTTTTCTTGTGTTGCATTCACATGTTCGACACCTCTTCATCCCTCTCCCCCTGTATGTTCTGGTTCTGTAAGACTTTTGAGTCCTGGTGGCTCGTGTTCTGTTTTAATGAAACTTAAGGTAGGGGCCTCCCCTCCCGACTTTGCTAAAAATAAGGCCATAGGTCAGGTTAACACAATAAAAATTCTCAGTACGTGAAGAATCACAAAATATAATGAGTAATTCTTACTTTCCCGAGATGTGCAACCTAGCTTAGTAAGAAAATGTTGGGAAATTCCATGAGAATCAACCATGTCGTGCTTAATAGTTCACATGTACAAAAATGACCAATAATTGTATCTTAACATAGAAACTACACAAAATCATTGAGTTTATGGATAAAACTTGTTGAAATGCAAGAATCAAGTAAGTAAATGTTTCCACACAGAAGTGTGATCTGCTTCCATTCACCTAACAGCTCAGCTAGACCAGAATAAAAATCGCTAACTAATCATTAATGTTGGATAGAGGAATAGTTTTTGCATAGCTCAAATATGTCAACTAGATGCTTGTAGATTGCAAGTAATAACGAACGTGCTGAATAGCACGTCATAGCTGTTAGTGCACAATCTGCAAATCTTCTTAGATGTCATATACCTTCAAAGGAAAATCTCGAACATTGTATAGCAAAGGTAATTCAGGAGAGCTCTTGTAGAGCAATAAATAGTATAGTATGGTTCTAAAGCCAAATAAGTTGGCTGCAATAAAAAATGTGAACAATGGGAACAGATCATGTCTTCCCTGGAATGTAATCAGGAAAAGGGAAAGACATTGAGTAGCAAATCTGTAAAAATTTCTGGAACTGGAATCCGGTTGTACATGCTTACATTCAAATTACTTGGCCTGCTGCTCATGATGATTTTAAGCTAGAGCAAAAAAATAACCACACTTTGAAATAACAATACCACAGTGGTCAAGAAGGGGAACTCCAAAAGAATAAGTCCCAGGTTCAATGGACTGGATAATAGCCGATTTCAAAAGCACCATCTGTCAGCAAAACGAAACGCGGAAAGTCCTGAATCCACGCATTGTTAGTTGATTGTACATTAGCTAGAAGGCTCTAACATTAGCTTGATGTCAGAAATTTTCCAAGCTGCTCATCCAATCAATATGAGAACCAGAAACACATCACCCATACAACTTTTGCTCGAATTAGTACACACCTTGCGCCTTTCAGAATTCCTATTCTCCATGTCCTTCCTCTGCAAAGACCACGCCCCTGAAGCAGCTAGGACAGTAGTACTGAAAGGATAAGCAGTGACGGAAAGAGGCACTCGAAACCAGGGTATGCTACAGCCAAAAACCAGAGAAGAGGCTCAATTCTAGAAGGATATGCATGTTAGTGGAAACCCATTACTCGTTGTCATGCAATGCTTCTTCGAGTGTAATTACCCCTAATCGTAGAAATATATACATCTTCCTGACTGCAAGTAGTTTTCTTTTCAGATTATATTGATAAATGTCAAAATAGGCAGGCACCTCCATGTCCGATGGGAGGATACTCCACAAAGATGATTGAAATAAAATCAACGGGTAGATTAAGGAAAATCCAAAAGTGATACTCCCTCCGATCCATAACAAGTGTCGCTGGTTTAGTACAACTTTGCACTAAATCAGCGACAGTTATTATGGCGTCTACTGTGAGCTGTAGCCACCAAGCCTGTTAAGTCCGGACGCTTCACCCTGTAAAGTCCAAAAGCTTCACCTGCGATTCTTCGCGCAGATAGCACCCTGTTAAGTCCGAACGCTTCACCTGCGATTCTAACCCGGGTGGGCGAGCTCACCACTGTGAGCTCTAGCCACCAAGCCGGTGCTTGGGTCTTGGTTGGCCAGACAAACATCATGGTTTTTGAAAAATTAGCTGGTCAAAGTTTCCGTTACCATGGAGTACAAAAAGGCAATGGATTAAGAAAAAAACAAAGAATTGAAATAAAAACTCGTCATGCAAAAGAAAGTAAACCAATATCCTACATTTCAGGAATAATGATTCCCTTAGTTGTTTGTGTTAAATGGGGAAGTCTCAAGCCTTACGTACAGTAAGCCTGGTTTATCCTTGAAAAATGGCTAGCAGACTTACTTCCAGCTACATAGATGCAAGAAAAATACTAATCACAAAAACTACATATAAGGTACAGTATTAACAAAAACTCTAGCAAGATTGTCGTGTACCTGATAGATGTGCCCTAACAAATTTTATATGTTTGTCAACATATTCAGTGTGCATCCTTCATCACCCACCGAAACCTAATCCCTACCAATAGTCTCCACAAGAACAAACTCCATCCTTGAAATGGTGGAACCTGCTTGAATCTCTTACAATGATGTCTCTGTTCACAATCTTTGACATTATCTTGATAGCAGCATGGCAGTCTAGGCAGGCAGATAGATTCTTCATTACTCTAATTGGCGTCCCCGGTGGGGTGTTAATCAGTGCAAATGCAATGGCTAATCTCTCACTGTGGTATTTCAGCGACTCAAACTTTAGGTCATCGTCAACTTGATGCAATGCACAGCTAGTGTCAGGCTTATATCCTTGTTTATCCATCTCTTTGTACAACCTCTTTAGCTCGTCTTTAATCTCGGCTATCATTGGGTTGGTTTGGTCATTTGAAGAAAAGCTATAGATTTTATGTTTGAATTCAACCCAACTGTAACCTGACTCTTTCCTAAGCCCTCGATCTCTCATGGTCTTCTTCACACGTGCAACATCTTCCCATTTACCAGCTTTCGCATATATGTTGGACAGTATAACGTAAGGTGTGGCATCTGTTGGTCCCATACTGAACAATTTTTCAGCTGCCACTCTAGCTAAATCCTGGTTTCCATGGATCCTGCACGAGTGAAGAATAGAGCTCCAAATGATTGGATCATCTCCAAATGGCATCTCGCTCAACATTTTCTGAACTTTATCAAAACGTCCCACCCGACCTAATGTATCGATAACAGACGAGTAGTGTTCCTTCCAAGGTGATATGCCATATTCATTTTCCATCAATTCGAAGTATTTCATACATTCTTCTGCAAGACCGTTGTGACTGCAGGCTGACAGCACACTCAAGAAGGTGACTGAATCTGGATTAAATCCATAACGAAGCATACCTTCGAACATCCTGATGGCATTCTTTGCCTGCCCATAGTGCGAGTAGGCTGAAATAACAGCGTTCCACGAGATGGAATTCCTCTCGGGCATCTCATCAAATGTTCGGAGCGCCTCATCCAAACAGCCGCACTTTGCATACATGTCAAGAAGGGCACTTCCTGAGAACACGCTGGACATGTTGCCTGATCTTATGAGGTAAGAATGCAATTGCCTTCCTAACCCGATCATCGCCAGGCTGGAGGAAGCCTTAATGATGCTTGAAAATGTCGCCCTGTCAGGGTTCAGACCAACCCTTCTCATGTCGCAGAACAACTGCAGTGCTTTTTCTTGCTGCCCATTCTGGACATGGCCAGTTATCATTGCTGTCCATGAAACGGCAGTCTTGTCATTTTTGTTAACAAAACTGGTCTTTGCAGCATCGAGCATACCACATTTAGAATACATGTCGATCAGAGCGTTTCCCACAAGATCCTCTGACGAAAGGCCAAGGAGGACCAGCTGAGCATGTATCTGCTTCCCGATCCCAATGTGAGGCAGTGAGCCAGCAACACTCAGCAAAGTAGCATAAGGCAAGGCCTGCCTGTCGAAACGGAGCGCTTGCATCTCCCTGAACAGCCGCAGCACCGTGTCAGCACACTGGCTCCAAGCATAGCCCGTGATCATGACATTGTATGAGACGTTGTCGCACTCCAGCATCCCATCGAACAGCTTCTCCATCTCGCCAATGCAGTCACATTTGGAGTAGAAATCCAGCAGCGAGTTGTTGACGAACACGTTGTGCGCCGAGCTGGCTCTGGTGACGAGGCCGTGGATCTGGTGCCCGAGACGTAGATCACCGACAGCCGTGGCCACAGTGAGCATGCTAGAGAAGGTAAACTGGGTGGCGCTGAGGCTTGCGCGACGCATATCAGCAAACAGGTCCAGCGCCTCGCCGTGCAGCCCCTCCTTGGAGCACCCCATCATCATGGCGTTGTAGGTGACGGAGTCCCTGTGCGGCATCTCCTGGAACACCCTCCGGCCAGCAGCGAGGAGGCCGTGCTTGCAGTAGGCGTCCAGCAGCGTGTTGCAGACGACGACGCTGGAGTGGAGGAGGCCAAGCTTGATCGCGAAGGGGTGGAGCAAGGCTGTGGTACCGGAGGAGGCAGCAGGCACGTTGAGCACGGTGGACATGGTGACGCGGTCCAGGGCGACGCCCTCCCTGATCATGTCGCGGAAGAGAGACACGGCGTCGGCAGCGCGGCCAGGGGCAGCGGCCAGCGCGCCCATCATGACGGTCCAGGTGACGGCGTCGCGGAGGCGGGGCGGGGAGGAGAGGAAGAGGTGGTGCGCTTCGGCGAGCTGTCCGTACCTGGAGTAGCCGGAGAGCATGCGGTTGAGGGAGAATGCGTTGCTCCGGTGGGGCGCCATTTGGTCGAACAGGGCCCGGGCCTGGGCGAGGCGGCCGGAGGAGATGAGCGAGTGGAGGTGCAGGTTGAGCCGGTAGGTGGCCGGGTCGAAGCCCGTCTTGACCATCCGCGCGTCCACCGGTGTGGCGGCGCCGCCGCCGCCGGTGGCGACATTGGCGACGACGAGAGTGGGTCTGAACGGGAGGCGCATTGCGGGCGGCATATGGGCTTGGTTTGTCGTAGGGCTTAGGGAGCATTAAGGCCCGAAGCCCAGGGCCTGGTCCACCTGAGTTCTGTCTCTGTTGCTTCCAACTCGGACACACTCATGGCGCCGCCGCCGATTCCGCCGGCGAGGGTTTAGGGTTTAGGCGAGCGGCCGTCTGGTCGTACTCCACGGTGACAGCAAAACACTGCATGTGGCAGTGTAACAAAACACCGCTCCCCTCCATGTCCATTTCTGCGGGCACAGGAAGCTGGCCGCCTGGCCGCGCCGCCGCACTCGTGGTCTTCGCTGTCAAAAGTGGGTACACGAGGAATCCAAGGAGGCAGTGGGGCAGAAAATTTGACTGTCACCCGGGCCGGCGGCGAGGAGGAGGCGGCTCTTTTTTCTAGAGAGAGATGGAGGAGCATGCTTTGAGCATATCCAAACGATGCTGTAAAATAGTACCGCCTCTATTTTAAAGCTTAAGTCTTTTGGTACTATCTATATCTATATCTATAACTAATAATAAAAGACGAAGTGTTTCTTCCGGTCCAACATTTTTTTAGACCGTTTTGCCTTTCCTTCACACGTAAAATTACACACCAGTACCACCGGTAAGTAAAAATATAGATCGGTGGTCGTTAGGAAAACCGGACATAGGTTAAACTCCGTCTCTTTCTCGATTTTATTCGTAGGCTTATCGGAAGGGGTAGGTAGACAAGCCCACTCAATCTACCCGGTCAGGAGGGAGAGTCCCATAGCGCATCGTCCATGGGCCGGTACTCTCGTGGGTCCATGCCTGCTGAACCAGCGACAAAGAAGGTTGATTTGCTTTCACCGTCACCTGGAGTAATAAGCAGATGTTTAGTCCCACCCCGCTGCCTTAATTACTGCCCCACCGATTTATATACGTTAGCGGGTCTTGGATGTCAGCAAGCCATTAATTGAGAAACAGAAAGCAGACCAAGCTAATTAGACCGAAAGGGGTCATGGGCAATATCGTCGGATCGTGGGCACATGCATGCATGCATGCATGATGCATGATAAAAAAAAAGGCACAGATACAACCTGATAGCCTGATAGGCATTTGACAAAATACTTGAAGGCGTTGCACCGGAGAAGACTATACCTGAGAAAAGAAACCTGTTCGGTATGTATGGATACAGCCTGACGACAAAACACTTTGGAAGAAATACACGCATACTCATTTCTAACATCACTTAGAAACCGAACCCTAAAACTAAACAGTCCAACATTTTTTTAGATAGGAATTGTCTCTCGTGATTCCCAATCCGTGGAGCGCTCGCCTAACCCTAACTGCCACCGATAAATTACAAAGTACATGTAAGATAAATTCTGACTCTCTCATCAAAAATACTGAACTTTACGTCTACATGATGCACAAACTGCACAAACGTTTGTTTTAGCGCTGCAAATCTAGATGGAAACAACAATGGTGATCTAAAGGTTATCAAGAGGCTGTTCGCGACACAAAAAGTAGATACGCCGAATACGAGCTCGGTCTCTAACAAATTTTCATGTCCCTTTGGCCCGCGGCGAATATGTGTTTGCACGGAGAAAAGGTATATAAACACATTGTTTTTCTTTCGCTGCAACGCGCGGGCATTTTGCTAGTCTAATAATAAAGACGAATTGTTTCTTCCGGTCCAATACTTTTTTTAGACGGATTTGTCCTTCCTCAAAAACACATATTGTGCACCAATACCACCCAATGTCACCGCACCCGTTCGTTCTATTTTCTATTTTCTTTCGTCCTCCCTGTTTCCTGCAGGCCCAAGCGCACGTACATGTACACCAGCAACAAGGCCCACCTACCGGCCTTTGATCCAAAGCCAACCAGAACGTACTTATACGAAACTACCGGCAGCACACGGGCCAGAGCTAGCAGACAGCAGGCACACATGCATATACATGCGGGAATGCATCCACGATCAGTTCGGTGTTTGACACAGGTCGCTGTCTAGCAGCCCTTCGCTGACCCAAACACCTGCCGATGTAGGTATAGAATAGTACCACCTCGCTTTCTTTCACAAAATTTAACCGGTTTATATACTTTATCTAATTGACTGTCAACAAGCATTTTTCAATGCTAAGCTGGATGAGCTCTTATTAGCCGTAAAACGTAGGAAAGCCAGATAAGAGCTATCTCAGAATCAAATATTAAAGAAATAGACTTTATAGCTTGCAATAATTATAGTCTTGCTTGGAAAAAGAATTATAGTCCTAATTTTCAGAAACATTATTCTAGTTCTGCAGGTAGCTCTAATAACAATATGGAACTAGTAATGGTAGTCTCCAAGAAACACTTAAGTCTATCATAGACTCATAAAATGAGCAAAACAATATCCTTGTTAAAATAACGGAGAACCATGATGCTATGCTTGGTAAATTATCTAACCAAGATGTTAGTTTGAGAAATAATTGCAAGACCTTCATGAAAGAACGAGGATTGTTGAGGCATAGCTAGATAAGATAACCGAGAGTCAAACTGTCATTCTAGCTAAATTTGCAGGAAAAACTGAGCCCAATCCTATTGAATACCTCAAGATGATAAGAATCCAAAGGGAGACGCCTGAAGAACTTGATTATAGTAATGCTCCTTCACCAAATTACAGCGTTGAAGATCTTGTAAAAATGATTAATATCAAGATTCCGGTAAGTGAAGGAAATGAGGAAGCCATGTACCAACACTTCGTTAATCAGGTAGCAATAAAGGTACGTGAGCTTGAAGAAGAATATAAGAAAATTGCTGAAAATTGTCTGTGAAGCTTGATGATATATTTAAGCCTATTATTAAGATTAAAATTAGGACCAATGAGATTGCTGCACTTTGTGATTTAGGCGCAAACGTTTTAACAACTCCAAAAAAGTCTTTTTAATAAGTTAAATCTTAGCTCTTTTGAAATCACCAAGTTAAAATTGTATCTAGCAGATTCTACCTACAAACTAGCTGTAGGAATTAAAGAGAACACTTTAGTATACATTAAAGGATGTCCTGCTCTTATTGATTTTGTTATTGTTGACATGCCTGAAGATGCTACTTCTCCTATTATATTAGGTCATTCATTTTTTAAAACTATTAAGGCTTTGATTAATCTACATGAAAGGAACGTGAAGCTTCAATTGCCTTCGTGGGATCCTTTTGTTATTCATTTTCCTAGGAAGAAGAAAGCCAAGCATGATGAAAAGGAGGCCATCACTTTGAAGGCCAACTATTTTTGGAGTGGGTGTTCCACTCATCTAGCCTAAGTGAGCAACATTGAGGTCAAGCTATTGACTTTAAAAGAGCGCTTCATGAGAGGCAACCCATTTGAAATAAAGGTTTGAGTAAAGTCTTTAAGTTTTAGTTTAAGTTTATGTTTAATAAAAAGTGCTAGAAAACTCCAGTTGAGGAGAAGAAGTTCGATAGTACTAAAAATCCTGCTTTATACATGCTGATGTTGGTCGACAATATTTACTGTCATTTTTTTGTCAAAAACAAGGTGTTTCGCTAAGTTTCAGGATAAGAAAGAATTCTCTAAGAAATACTCCCTCCGATCCATATTACTTGTCGCTAAAACGGATGTATCTAGTACTAAAACATGTCTAGATACATCTATTTAAATGACAAGTAATATGGATTGGAGGGAGTAGAATTTTTTTGATAGCTATAGAAGGTTTAACGACCAACTATACGGCAGGAATAAAAAATTTGGCCGTATAGTTCCGGTCGCATAGATATTTTAACCATCGATGATTTTTCTTTCATAAGTACTGAAGGTTTAACGACTAACTATACGGCGGGAATAAAAAATCCAGCCGTATAGTTCCGATCGTATAGATATCGATGCTTTCGTACAATTTTTTTTCTAGGTACAGACGGTTTGACGACCAACTATACGGCGGGAACAAATTGTTTTGGCCGTATAGCTGCGCCGCCAGGTGGAAGCCCTAAAATTTTGATAGCAGGCCAATTATACGGCAGGAACATATTGTTCCGGTTATATAGTTTGCCTGTATAGTTGCGTCCGACCACAAAATCACTAAGTGAGTGATCTACGATGAAGAACACAAGGAGTCAGACTCGTGCTCGTGCCTCTACTAGCGCTTCTCGGGCTGCCGCTCAAGAAGGTATGGGGATACAGTTCAGGAATAAGCTCCAACGTGATCACTTCAACAAGATCAAGAACCGAAAAGTGAAGGCAACTAAGTGGGCTTGCCCCATTATATTGAACCAACTCGGTATTTTTAATGACTTCAATTTACTTTGCAATAGGGTTGACCTGCAAAATTTTGTATACAATGATGTGCCTACTTATCGCCGGTTAACTCTTGAATTTTTAAGTTCTTTGCAAAGCACCGTTAAACTATGGCATGGAGAAGACACGATTTCTTTCCAACTTATGAACAACAATTACACTTTATCACTAGATGAATGGTGCGCATGTTTTAATTTCCCAAACAATGATGCTAATGCCTTACGCGCATCCTTTACTGGCTTAGTCCCTTCCCTGAAACTTTATTATAATGGAATGAGTTTCACTTCTAGAGTAAGCAAGGGGAAAAATATTCAACATCCTGCAATTCGCTATTTGTTCTATGTTATTGCTAACACCTTGCGGGCACGAAATGAGTTCACGAGACTCAATGTGGAGAACATCTTAGTCCTTGCAAAAGCTGCTTACAACAACTGCGACTTATCACTCAACTTGGGCGTAATCCTTGTGCGCTACCTGGAGCACTAATCCTCCCAAATCCAAGGACCAATCACAGGTGGAGGCGTCATCACTGTGCTTGCCACTGCCCTAGGCATCGACCTAGGTGAGTTGCAACCTGTGCTAGGTGAGCGACATATTGGTTTCTCTACTTTAAAGGCTTGTGGAATACTCATTAGGAGAGGTGGTGTTTATTACTTGCATATTGCTAGAGCTGGGCGTCTCTATCCCGCTCCTCTGCCTAATGGTCTTTTCTCTATTGAGGAAGGACGTTTGCTATATGACTTGCAAGTTGAGCAACACCAACCCGAGGAGGAAATTCCGGATGAGAATAAGGACCAAGAAGGCGAGCAAGAAGTTCCTTATCAAGAGGAGCAGCCACCAACCCGGTTCGCTACATACCAAGACTTCTAAGAATTTGGAGGAACTGTGGAGAGAATGCATAACCTCTCATTGAAACTTCGAGGACCAACTAGTAATTTATCAACTCAATTTGCGAACTGGAGTAACGACTTTTTTCGCCACCACAATGATTTGAAGGGCTTGCAAAAGCCTAAGCTTGGGGAAGTTTCCTCATTATCTTTATTTGGCGTTCATTTGCTTTTATTTATTTCGAGGTTATGTTTTTAATTCGAGTTTATAAGCACTCGCGTTGGTTTCCCCAACACTTTATCTTTAGTTATTTCTATTTGTTTACGAGATTTTCTAGCCGATCTTTGCCGCTAATTTTCTATTCTTTAAATTCCCTCTCTTAAAAACAACAAAAAGTTTTCTCCATTTATCTTTATTTTCCCTCTTTATTTTTCTTTTCACCTCGAGGTTCTCATGTATTTGCAGGAAGAGTGGTCGACTTCGAGTTTCCAAGAAGCAAATCAAAAGGGAAAAGTGAAGTGGAACCAAACATGAGAGGTATGCCTTATGACTCCCCACTTTTGAAGTTTGAGAAATCCATGCTAGTTAGTAGTAAATGTTGAGATATTATATTGGTGGAGTGAGTCTTTATATTGTAGTAAAGTTTTTTTTTGCATGGGTATTTAGTTGGGTACATTTTGTTCCAGCTCTTGTAGTTAACCAAGTTTTGCCTAAAAATTTGCTAAACAATTGTAATAAGAAAAAGTCTCACAATTGAAGGCTTGGGTGTTGTAGTGTTTAGTCTTGAAGGCTTATTTCTAGAGATACTCAACACCACAGAAAATAATAATTGACTCGATAGCTCTTTTTAAAAGGATTTGTTCAATTGAATTAATGTTTAGCGGTTTTTATGAGCATGCAAAAGTTTGACTTGTTAATCATAAGAATGATATAGCTTTATGCATGTTAAACTTCATGGGATGCCAACAACTCCGCTGGCCTATGAACGATCTTCATAGAGGAAACTCCTAGATTTCGGCTATGAGTTGATTAAACATATGTAGCAGCAACGCTATAGTGGGTAAGATTCTTGGCAATCTCGGGTAGCTGTGTTCATGATGGAATCACTCCTCTGGCTGAAATGAGTAATCATTGTGCAAAACGAAAAAAACCTTGGTGATGCCACGAGTGTCCATCATAGCCCGATAAACTAATATTTTTTTTGGCATGCTCTCAATTACTTAAGAACTAAAATTCTTGAAGGATAATGAATGGCAAAGTAGTGCTTGAAAAGTCTTGATTTATTGATGTAGGAGAATTGAGATACTCTAATGTATATGTTTTTCATGACAACTCTCACACTCTCAAATTTACATGATTATACTTTATTGTTCAAATGCAAGCCTATGAGTTGATTACATGACATGGAATAAGGTTTACTCATTTGAATCATCTATGTTAACAATAAAGATGCATAAAACCCTTATGATATGCTTGCCATTACTCTATCTATGCTAAAGTTTTTTAGATTTATAAAGTAGAGGAAACATGAGACTGCCAATCATGAGTAAGATCATCATCTCGTTATTTCAGTTTAAATGCTGAGTTCCTTTTGATTTTTGGTTTTCTTGCTCGAGGACGATCAAGTTTAAGCTTGAAAAGGTTGATGGCTCTCGAATATAGCCATCTATGTCCATATTTAAACTGGATACTATTCATATTTTTTATAGAATATCTCTCTAAATCCTGCCACTAATGCCTAATGATCAAAGGGGTATGCAATCCTTTCTTGCTATTTTTCCCTGCGCAGATAATGACATTTGATGATGGGAATCACTACATTAAAGTCAAAGATACGAGATTTTCAACAACCCAAAGAAACCAGGAGTCGTGAAATGGAGACAGCTGCTTTAACGACCAACTATACGATAGGAATAAAATTATGGCCGTATAGTTGCAGTCGTATAGTTGCCGCCGCCACCGCTAGGTCAAACAGAACAACTTTCATGAAGGGACCCCTATATAAAGAGGCCTCGGGCGATGAGAAACAGAGCCACGCTAGAGTCAAGCCGCCCTAGAACCCTGCATCCACAACATCGAAGAGCCGCCGGAGGAATAGACTTAGATCTAATCTCCAAACCCTTCTCCACCACCATAGCCATATTCCACCACTTGTAATAGTAGAGCTCATCTTCGATTAGATACATTGTAAGACTATTTGCTATCAATCTCATGATTTCCATTGCAATGTTTATGATCTTTGATTTCATCTCTATGTGTGAGTAATTCTCCTTGGGCTAAGGGCTTCGGCCTAGCCATGTAGCTTTTGTGCATGTTATTTATCATAAATGGGATCATGTATTAGTTTGTATGACATGATGATTATTGTATCCTCTCTTGCCTCAATCCAAGGACTTGTCAGGTACCCAAGACCCCGAGAATTGAGTCAGATATACGGAGTATGAGTAATAACTAATCTGCAGGTTGGGAACCCTAGTGACAAAAGGGGTAGTACGGCTGTATGTGAGGGATTTACTTGGGATTAACGGTGACGTCACTATACATATCATTAGTTCTCTTTCTTCTATGGATGAGACTAGTAGGTTATTGCTATAAGCGGTTGCGGAGGCAATAGCAATTATGGATGCACTGCCCACATATAATTATCTTGCTCTAACAATTACATGCATACTTTATCATTATCTTTTATTCCCATCAGATGTTTTGCACAGCTACAGGTGAAACCAAAAGCTCTAGGCCCTCTCTCTCCATCATCAACAACAACAAAAGACAGCAAACTCTTGGTCCGGTAAAACACAAAAAGAATTGTAAAACTCCCGAAGGTCCATTAAAGTAACTTCACTATGCTTTCTGCTTCCCGAGGATTCGATAACCTAGGTCTACTAGGGAAAAAGAGCTATACTATATCCGTAATCCGGATCGAAGGTATCATCCCCTCGTGTATACTCATGGAGAAAAAGGATTGAAAAGCAGTTGGTAGCAGAACAGGAGGAGCAATGGGCAGAAGAACAAGGGGAGCAACAACCACAGGGGGAGTTATAAGCTGATGAGTCTGATTTGCCCGAAGAAAGTTCAGCGGGTGACATCTTAAGAGGTATAGAGAAGTGCTGGACTTGCCAATTGCTTTAAGGAAGGGGACAAGAGCAGCTACAACAAAAGAGATCGATAGATATGGTTTAGTGCACAACCTCAGTAACTATGTATCATATGAAACATTATCTCCTTCATACAAGGTATTTATTGCATATCTTTAGTCCATTGCAATTCCAACTAATTGGAGGGCAGCAAAACATGATCAAAAGTGGTTTGCAGCTATGAAAGAAGAACTACAAGCTTTGGGGAAGAACAAGACTTAGGAGTTGACTACTCTTCCTAGAGGAAAGAAGGCAGTCATATGTAAATGGGTCTATACCATAAAACAGAGTCCTGAAGGAAAGATAGAGAGGTACAAAGCAAGATTGGTAGCTAGAGGATATAGTCAAACATATGGAATTGACTATGATGAAACATTTGCACCTGTAGCAAAGATGAACATAGTAAGGGTCCTCATCTCATGTGCAACAATCTTTGGTTGGCCCTTACACCAACTGGATGTAAAAAATGTCTTCCTACATGGTGATCTACACGAAGAAGTTTACATGGAGACCCCCCGGGCCTAGCTTCAGCTGAAACTGAAGGTAAAGTGTGCAAGCTAAAGAAGTCACTCTATGGATTAAAACAATCTCCTAGAGCTTGGTTTGACCGATTTAGAAGAGTTGTATGCGAAATGGGACATGGACAATGCAATGGAGACCACACGGTATTCTATAGACACTCAAATCAAAAGATCACGATTCTAGGTGTCTACGTGGATGACATTATAATCACAGGGGATGATGCAACATAAATAACAAGGGTAAAGAACAGTTTGACCAAAGTTTTTGAAGTGAAAGATCTTGGTCAACTCAGGTACTTTCTTGGACTAGAGGTGGCAAGATCAAAGAAGGGAATAATACTATCCCAGCGCAAGTATACCCTGGACCTTCTCAGTGATATGGGGATGATGGAATATCGTGCAACTCCAACACCCATGGATCAAAATCAGAAAGTAACAGCCCAATCCGGTGAACTTGTAGACAAGGAGAAATATCAGAGATTAGTGGGACGTCTGTTGTACTTGTGTCACACAAGACTAGATATTGCATATGTAGTCAGCATAGTAAGCAGATATATGCATGAACCGAGAAGTGGACATATGGATGTTGTTCATCGAATCATAAGTTATTTAAAAGGAACTCCAGGAAAAGGGTTATGGTTTAAAGCAAATGGACATCTAACAGTTGATGGTTATAACGATGCTGACTAGGCAAGTTGTTTAGATTAGGCAAGTTGTTTAGATGATAGAAGGTAAACTTCAGGTTATTGTGTATTTGTGGGAGGGAACTTGGTAGCATGGAGAAGCAAAAAACAACCAGTAGTATCAAGGTCAACTACAGAAGCAGAGTATAGAGCCATGTCTCTAGGATTAAGTGAGATGCTATGGGTAAAAAACCTTCTAAGTGAGCTGAAGGTCTTAAAGGCAGGACACTTGAACGTATGGTGTGATAACAAGTCGGTAATCTTCATAGCAAATAATCCAGTCCAACATGATAGGACAAAGCATATTGAGATTGACAGATTCTTCATTAAAGAAAAACTAGATGCTGGTATTATCAAGATCGACTATGTGAGCACAGGACAACAGATTGTTGATTGTCTGACAAAGAGTTTGGCCGCCGAGGATTCTAATCGAGCTTGTGACAAGATGGGGATGATAGATATATATCACCCATCTCGAGGGAGAGTGTTGGATTGTACATGGGCTGCAGCAAACGTTGCAGCCTGTCTACGTGTTGGGCTGTGGTCTTGTGTGTGTGTGTTGTGCTGGCCCATGAGACCCATGTAAGAGAGTATATATAGTGGTTCCTGCATGGGAACCCTAGATCAATACAGATAGGAGTTCCACCTCTCCCTGCTGTCATCTACAATCTACAATGTTAATATGTACATGTTTACCATATTTTTTCTAGATGATACTTTCTCGCCAGAGAGAGTCATCAGTACCACAACTAGAAGACGTGCTTTGTCACCTAAATCTCAAAGGCTCCCAGTCTATGCTCAAAGATATTTGCTGCCACCGTGTGATGTTATGCCGTCTAGGTAACTTGATGGCTAAAGATACATGTAACCAAACATCCCCCTCCGTGAAAAAATGAGTATACAAAATTGAAGAGAGAATAGAAGTTTAAGCTTATGTGACATCCATACTGAAAATTAAGTGTATGGTAGAGCGAGAACGAAGCTTGGACAAAAAACAGGGTAGCATAAACACAAAGTGGAGAAAGAAGTTCGAACTTTCAGTTATGATACTCAACCTGACAAGGCAGCCAATTAGTCAATGCCAAGATAGGTTAAGTTAGTTTAGTCCTGGGTGTTCTGAAAGTTTCTGTTCAGACTTTTTTTTTGGGTCAGTCTTTGGGAGTGTGGGAGTGTGTTCAGGCTTCTACAGCCATTTGAACCTGGTGTCTGTATGTTTATTTTTCTCCTATCTAATATTTCACATGCAGTTCTCCTGCACGGTTCGAAAAAAAAGATTACACAAAATGTCAGGAACAGAAGTATTGACTCTAAAATGCCTCTTCTGTTAAAGTATCCCATCACTACTGAATGAGGTGAGCTGACCTGATAGGCAAGAAAACCTCCAATACTGGCCAAACCCAGTTTGAACATCAGCATCCAAACGGATCACTTCAAGCCAAAACACGAATATGCTTGATGGCCCAAACGTTGCGGACACAATTATCAAAAAAATATTTGTCCATTTCAGTCTATGTTTGTCAAACTTTATGATATTGCACTGTAAATTCAGAGAAATTTATCAACAATTGTCATCAGCAGATTGATATACTAGTATATATGCTTACACGATCTAATATTATTTTGTTTAAAGTAACCTTTTTTTTTAAAGTAGATGGTCAGAGTATCACATTGGAAACCCTGTCAATGTCACTATTTTGTTGAACTTGCAATACAGTTTAAAATATCTGATTTTGGACGTTCTGACAGATGAAATATTTTGAAAGCTGCAACGTTGGTACTTTTCCTTCTCTAGCCATATATGAAATTTGGTATATACACAGCCATCAAGCAAGGAGCTTATAATGTACACATCCAGATTAGTCTGGATTGGAGTACCAAATAAGTTCAAAAATTCCATCGTTGGAATTTAAATCAGCACTCAACTATACTGTAAAACAAATTACTGTACGAAAGTAAGGACGTCAGTGCTACAAGAAGGATCAAGAGGTATCGGGCAAGGGTTTCCTGGTCAGAGCAGAGTTTCTAGACCGCAGATTCCTTGCCGACCTTAGCCACTGCCTGCAGGCAATGATCAATAGGGCAATAACCCCAGTTATCCTTCTTTACTGAAAAGACAAATCCAGGGTAGCCATCTCAAATAAATCTTGCATTTGGGACAGCAAAATAACAGATGATCGATACACTAATGTACAGCAAAGAACAAGAGAAATCATTTGTATCCTAAAGGCCTTACTAGTGTACCTTTCTTGTTTAGGATAAATCTCCTATATTTCCAACAATGTGACCGTTTGATCTGTTTGCTAGTGTGGTATTATCCAATTTGGAGAACTTGATGGCTCAAGTTATATTATGTAGCCAAATATCCTTAAAAAAATGCAATGTGCAAAATAGGTCATAAAACAGAACTTAAGCTTATGTAAACATTGACAGAAATTATGTTTACAGTACAAGGAAAACTGAAGCGATGTGCAAAATAGAGCCACATGAACAATTGACAAACAAGGAAGCTATGTGTTAGAATTTTCAGTTACGATACTCATCCTAGCAGTGTCAATGCCAAGATAAGGAAATAAATTTCAATAATACAAATTTGTAATGGAAAACACCTTGGCTCCTAAATTAAACCATTCTGGTACAGATTGAAAGCTATCACCTTCAACTATAACTACACAGCTTTGCTTAGAACTCTTCATGGCTACAAATTCCAGATATATCAAACAATATATCACAAAATTGAGAGCAGAGCTAAGCTTGTTTAAATGTCATGGAGTTCGAGGATAATACAAACAAGGAAGAGAACTTGGAACACAAGAACTAATCAAGTTTAGAGAAACTACAGCATGAGGCAGGCGAGACAGCGAGAATAAAATCTCAGAAGATGAAAGCCAGTTCTTACTGGGATAACCAAAAATAGCTACAAAGAAGCAAACCCAGTTTTAGCTTCTACGTACGAAGGGGTCAGTTGGATCCCGAAGATGCTTGATATCCCAGGAATAATTAAGATATCTACCAGTTCTAATATGAAATTGAGCACCTCTTGAAGCCCTATTCTCCAGTGGAAGCTTCGTCCGAAGTATTGCAATTTCGCGTTCAGTACGGCCTAAAACCTCAATTCCTACTTCTTTGTTGTCCTGCAAATAAATGTCTCAAAGTGCACGCATCCATGAAACATGCAAATGTAAATTCCCACAGCATACAAAAATACTACTGCAGTATGTGAACTCGAATTATTCAGTCAAACGAAAAAACAGCTATTTATTTCCATATAGGCTGCTACAAGGCACAACAACATTGTGTAGTGCAAAGGACCCCAGTAGAAGGATCATGGAACTCAAGTTATTTTTTGCAATTTTTCACAATAAGAAGTAAGTGATATATACCTCAAAACGGATGTGTGGTGGCAGAAGGGGGTGTCTGTGCCGGATTCGATTGAAGTGTAGGTTGTCTGCACTGCATCTGTCCCTGGCCGGCCATGGCAGTGAGGAGGGATGCTGCTGTGGTGTTGCTTTGGTCTGCTTCGATCTTCTTCGGCTATTGCGCAAGTGGTTCTATGTTGCTAGGTTGTTCTGGAGCTTTTCTCCGGCGTGTATTGGTGGATCTTCCACCACCGCTTCGGACTTTATGGCAGTAGGGCTGCCGCTCCGCCGCTGCTCTTCCTCTCCGCCGGTGCTCGTCATCGCCTCTCTGCCAAGTGTTTCGTCCCCGGTGGCTTGGTGGTGGCCGGTTTCAGGGATTTTCTCGCCGGTTTGAGCTTGGTCGAGCCGTCTGCTCTGGCCTCGATGCTGGCTCCGTCTCCAAGGTCGCCGGTCATGGTGGCAGAGGCACCTAGGGCTCGATTGCGTTTGCTTCTTTGTTTCAGGGTGCTTTCTAAAATTGTGGAGGTCCTTTTCTTCGAATTTGTAGGTCCTTGTGCGAGTGTTGTATGGACCTCCCTGTAATTTCTTCCTGCCACGGATTCTCTCTGCGGCAATGATAAGTTTGGGTGCGTCGCACCCTTGATCGTTCAAAAAAATATATATACCTCAAAACAAAACCATATTCACATAGAGTGTAGACTGTAGAGTGTCCCTTGCCAGTATGTAGAGTCAGATCCTTCGACATAAAAAACTGTCTGCTACTAGCAGAAAGTCAGATCCTTTGACCATGGTTGTTGTCACTGCCAGAATTCCACAGGTTCGTGACGGTGGTAAACTACAAAATAATATTCGTGACGGTACACCATGACCCAAAAGTCAAGAACTGATGCATCAGAGGAAAAAATTTGCATGTTGGGGAACTGTTACGGTTTTTTTTCTGGACGGTTATTTCTGGGGGTGACCAACATGAAGTAACACCTGCATTTTTGTGTTAGTTACACTTTTGCTGTTGCATTATTATGACAGTTTTCCATGCCACAACTATGATGTTTATATTCTTGTCGGTTCCTCCCACATCTATAAGAAAAGAAAATAGTGTTAATGTCAAGTATGCTTATCATTAATAAAATCAATGTCACCGAAATATAGAAATCTTGCTAGTGTTCTTGTGTTCGCCGGCCCATGTAGCACCAGGAGGTGGAGGAAACCTTGAATCCACATTTACATTGTTGACGCATCGAAGGTGATGGTATGTTCTTGTGTTAGTGGTGACTTATGTTTTCCATGGTGGAAGCAGCGAGCCGTGAAATAAAAGTCTCACGACAATAAATTCGTCCTCCACCTGCAGCACCATCCCAGATGCCTACTTTGCGATGAAGTTATTGGGACAATGCAGCACATCATCATCAGCTTCCCCTTCTCCTGACTGATTTGGCACAAGATCTTGGCATGACTGCGCATGCCATGCTCCCCGCCGACCAATGAGGCTTGCCTCTTCGACTGGTGGTCGAAGGCAAAACAGTGCACTCCTAAGGCCATGCACAAAGGACCGAGCTCAACAACACTGCTCGTCCCTTGGATGATCTGGAAAATGCGCAACGACTGCGTCTTCGAGAAGGCAAGACCATCCATATCAACACTGCTCTTGAGGATCAAGGAGGAAGCTGCTACTTGGATCCTGGCAGGAGCAAAAGGCCTCAGAGATGTTGTGCCAACCACATGGGATTGTCCACTAAATTCCATAGACATGTGATCTTGTAAAACCTCCTAGGAGGCGTGTAACCAACTCTACCTTTACAATGAATAAAATGCAAAGATCTTCTGTACTTTTTCTCCAAAAAAAAAAAAAAAACTCGCCCTTGAGTGGAAGCCACTAACACGTGGGCCTCACAATGTTCTGTTCTTGCAGACGCCGGCGGTTTATGGTGGTGGAGAGTGGAAGCAATGGGTAGTGTGAGGACCTCGACTCGGACCTTGACCTCGACGCCGACAGCAGCGAAGAGGTCGTGTACGCCATATGATCTTGTAAATATCTCTGCAGAAGCAGCAGCTGCGGTCTTCCACCTTGTGAATCAGTCCCCCACCAGCGGAGATGGTCTACCTTTAGCAGGTAGAAATAGAAAGAAAGAATTTTGCTAAAATGGAAAAGGGCTTTCTTTCTAAAGAAAGATGCCAATTTGATAGACCTGATGGGCCTCCAGAAAGGATTGCGTTCAGGCTACAGCTAGAGTCTGAATTTGGTGTTGCTACTGATTGTGTAGCATGTGTTGTGTTTCCACAGCAGTAGATTATGTAGTACGTGTTGTGTAAGAAAATGTATCGGAGTTGTTTTGTTGTCGATAAAACAGAGTATTTTCCTGAAATCGAGGGATCTTTAGAATAGTGTCGCATTGCATGTGTATCATAAACATGCGTGTGATCTGTGTCAACTGCAACAGAACTTCTCTGTTAGCCCTGTAATTCTAACTTTTGTGCTCATTTCTACTGAAGACCATGATCTCAAGGTACTCCTACATATGTACTATTCGGTTACCGGAGGAGTCAGCTAGCTACATGAACACTGGACATGTCAAAACTGAACAGTGTATTGACTACCCCATCCTCCTGCATTAAGCAGGGGAACATATACACATCAACTGTACATGGGTGAGTTTGGAGACGAAGCATCCAGAACAAACATCAGTCTACAAGCCAGTCCAGGTTGTAACACTCTTCTGCTACCTGCACACGGAGGTCCGGGATGACCTGCTCAGCCTCCCGCCACAGCATCGCCGCTTCCTCGTCGCACACGACGTGCCCGAGGGACTTGAGCGACGAGGAGGACCTCGGGAGGCTCCTCAACCGCGAGCACTCCCGCATGTCGATCTTCTCTAGGTTAGTCAGGTGACCCAGCTCATCCGGGAGGTCCGTCAGGTTGATGCACTGGGATATGTCGAGGTACTTCAGCCTCTTCAGGCTGCATACCGACGGGGGGAGCTTCCACAGCGCCGGGCAGGCGTACACGCGCAGGATGCTCAGGCTGTGCAGCTTGCCCAGCTCGTGTGGCAGCTCCGTGAGGTCGTGGCAGTTGGAGATGGAGATGCTTTCGAGAGAGCTGATCTCGCATATACTGGGTGGCAGCTCCTTGAGATCCACGCAATGGTCGATGGTGAGGTTGGATAGGCGCGGGAACGTCATCGAGAGGTCCATCGTGGATCCTCTTAGACTGTTGTTTAGCTCACAGCTGACCAGGGAGATCTTGCGCAGGCTCTTCAGCGGGATGGTGCTTTTTGGCAGTGGCGGGAGTGTAATTTTCTCCAGCCAGAGGCTCCTCAGGTCACTGAGCGTGGTGAAGGCAGATAGATTGTCGAGGGCCGCGCTGGTAGTGCCATAGTTGATCAGCACCAGGGCCTTCAGGTTCTGCATAGTTGCGATGAACGGCGGGAGGTAGTACACACTTGAGGCGAAGTTGAGAATAAGAACTTCTGCCTTGGGGAAGCTCATCTGGAACCAGTCAGGCTCGTTCATCTCACCTGAAGTTTGAAATCAATTGGTCAGCTCATTTTGTACTTCTAGAACACAATGAGGGGAAGACAGAAAAATATGAATGCATGTTACTGTAATACTTGAAACATTTTTTCTGTGAAGAAGAAATAATACTGAAGTAAAATGGTATAGTACTAGTAACAACAACTTTTGGAACAGATGCAATCAAGTTGGCAACAATGAGTAATCAGATATATCACCTGTATGAATAGAAACTATCTGAGCTTCAAAAGGAACATCCTTATTCCTCTGCCAATCTCGAGGAAGTGATTCTTCTCTTCTTGGCATTACTAGCCGCCCCCGTTTATTCAGAGAATCACGGCCGCTCATGTGAAGTGCCAGATCCCGCAACACATCATGCTGTGTCACTGAGTAGTCATGGTAGCTACTGTATAAATCCCCAGCTTTATTCCTGTATACATAAAGAGCGTAAAAGAGTCAAAAGCTATTCTTGCAGTTTATGAATTCTTAAATTATTTCAAGAGCCTATGTGGTGTACGTACTGTGCATCATTAACCAGAGTAAGCAGGTTCTTGTTCGATAGCTCCATTAGGATGGCGAAAGCATCTGGCTCGTCAAGATCATGTATCTCCATCCAAATGTTGATCAACACATCAAGAGGGATCTTCTTATCCTCTGGGAAGCAACCCAGATCAAGGAAACATTCTCTAACCTTTCCTGACAAGCACTCAACGCTTGCTGCCATTCTCTCCAGGAGTTTTGTCTCATGCGAGTCAGATATAGACTCTCCTCGTGACAAGCGGTTCTTGGCGCTTAACCATATCATAGGAGGCTGATCACGCAAGGATGCACCGATAACCTTCAGAGCTAGCGGAAGCCCTCTGCACTCCGCAGCTACCTGCTTAACCAGTTTCTTATCAGCAGTCTGAGGAACACATTCCTGATCGAAGGCAGCACTGCAGAAAACAGACAAAGCCTCCTCTTCACCGAGTAATTCCATTTCATAAGTCCGGCTGACTATCGTAGGGAACTTCAACCTTGATACGACAAGAGTCTTGCAGCCAGGGAACTTGAAGACGAGCTCCTCGAGCTGTGAGAGAGACCAGACATCATCAAGTATAACAAGGACTGGTCCTTTGTCCCTTGGCCCTAACTTGAGCTGCCATTCCGGGATCTGGTTATATGTACCAAGCACGATGTTGCTGCTGATCTGCTCCCACAGCTTCATCTTGATGGTCTCCAGATTTGCGGATTGCGAGACCGTCTCAAAGAATATCCTATTGTTGAAGTAGCCTAAAGAAAGAAACATATATATTAGCACCCCGTAGATAAGAAAGATCGCCAAATTTAAAGACCAGCTATGAATGAGGATAAGGAGGATTAGCTTCGGAACAATCACTAGTAATTCCAAGTCCCTTTGTAATATCAGATTTGTATTACACCATGCATGGCCAATTTAATTTGGATTTAACAATTGATCTCGAACAATTGGAACGATGAGAAGAGGAGTATGTTACTTGGATCTGAGCCAGTATATCATCCAGTTATTTAGGGGTCTGCACTAATTCAATAGATCTGTCTAAAGCAGTTGAATAAGTGGTAATCATATTTTTCGATTCAAAACAAAAAAGTTACTATCATGACCGCACAAGATATTCACAATATCTGCCGAGTTTGGCAGCCGGAGAGTGGTTGTAGTGCTCCCATCAGCAACCCAATCCCATGAGAGCCATACGCACGCTGTGCACTAAGCCGGTCAAAGCGCCAAGTTTGACCAAATAAGTGGCGAGGAGGAAAACGTAGCAATCAGCCAAAACTTTACCTAATCAAATCAATCATGTGGCGACACGCCAATCAAGCACCAAAGATTCCCCCAAATTTTCATTCTTTGTTACCCCGTAATTCAACGAGAGATGCATGCAGGGAATCGGATGATAAACTTCTGTACGCAAGAAGCGAACAAAAAGAATTTTAGAAAGAATTTGTATGATGAGATCGACAAGATGACTGAGATTTGATCCTTTTTTTTTACCTTGGACCTTTGGATCCTTGTAGATCTCCATGGCGAGCGTGGTCTTGCCGCTGCCGCCCATGCCGCAGATGCCGACGACCTCCCAGCCGCCGCCGCCGCTCATCACCATCTCCTTCACCTTCTCCTTGCCTACCTTGACGCCGGTTCCGAGCACCCCGAGGCCCTTTTCCTGCTCCTCCGGGAGCTCCAAATCCATGGGCATGCCCATGCCCTTGGGCGGCGGCGCCATCTCCATCTCCACCGCCATGCCTTTGGACGGCGGCGGCGCCACCTCCATGGCCATCGCCATGCCCTTGCACGGCGGCAGCGCGACGGGTAGTGACATGGCGGGCGGGATCCCGGCGTTGGGGTTGCCCTGCATCGCGGCAACCTCCTCGACGCGGCGCTCGAGGCGGCCCATGCGCGCGTCGGCCTCGTCGCGGAGGCGGCGCACGCCGTCGAGCACGTTGATCGGCGCGTGACGCGCCAGCCAACGCGCGATGCCCTGGTCGGCGGCCTCCATCCTGCGCGCGAGCTGCGCGGCGCGGTAGACGTTCCAGCGCGGGGACGCCGCTGCGCGGCGCGCGAGGTCGAGCGCCTCCCTGAGCTGCGCGGCGAGCTCCCCCAGCTCGGCGTTGCTCCGGAGCGCGTGGCGTCCGCCCTGCTGCACGAGGGGCAGCAGCGGCTCGACGGTCCGGCGCAGGCGCTCGGCGGTGGAGCGGCACAGGAAGGTGCCCGTCACCGCCCGCAGCAGCTCCTTCACCGCGTCGCCGGCGAGCTGGTCGAACAGGATCCTCCCTGGGTCCATGGCTCCCGCTCGGATGATGGATCGATCGGTCGGCCGGCTGCTTCCGCGTGCGCGCCTCGCTTCCTTATCTTCTTGACTTGGGTGGGCTGGGCCGGCTGGGTGCTTGCTTGCGTGAGCTGGGTTGTCTGGTTAGTCGGGCAAGTGGGAGGTCGCCATCTCCATGGGGGGGAGTGGAGGAAGAAGGAGGAGGAGGGGAGGCGGCGTTTGGTCGCGGAGGGGAGGAGGCGGGGATGGGTTTATAGGAGGCGGGAGAGTGCGGCACGGCAGCTAGGTGGGAGTGGAGGAGGGTCAACCGTTTGCGGTGAGGGGTCGCCGGTCACTCCGTCCGGTGGCTCACTGACACCTTCGGTTCACAGGCGGGGTCCACGGACTCCGCCGTGTCTACACGAGGGCGAGGGCGAGGGCGAGGGCGAGGGCGATAGCAGCAGTGGGTAGTCACCCAGAGTAGACCAGAGCCTCGCGCAACAAGTAGACCTGGATCACCTGACCTGACCTGACCCAGTTAATCGTGTCGGGTCTGGAAGAGCATCACACGCTGGCTACACATTTCGGCAAGCTCAACATCGCAAGCATGCTTAGCATGTGTGTACGCATTTTCGAGAGATATTTGTAAAAATGTATCTATACGTGGACAAAACATATGAAAAAAATATGGTACAGTACTTATGTAAATTGAAAAAATCTTGATATGAAAATTTTGGACTTCTACGAATCTGTACATGCACAACAAATACTAGATAAAACTAAAATCTACATATTTGCAGTGCACAAAATAACGAACTAAAAGAACGTGTATGTTTTCTTACTACCGATTTCTATTTCACGGGGATTGGAATTAGTGATAAATTTCGGTTCAGCTCGTTGGATGGCAATAGAGTTGGACACTTTTGGTTAGTACTGATGTCAAATCCTATTTTATGTGGTTCAACACTCTGAAGAGTTACAACATATGCAAACATACTCATGTAATCAAATATGCAATTTTTTTTTGAGCGGGATCAAATATGTAATACGTGTCGTGCTATTTGGCACCTAGGGTGATGAATAGTTATTCTTCACCTCATGTTTCATGCAACCGTACATAGAGTCACCTAGAGTTTGCCTTACATAGGAAACCAAATGGAGCGTAAAAAATATAAACATGACGATATTTTTGTTTATGAGGTAAAATAATTTGAAGCAAAATACATAAATTTATTTTGTTTATGCAAGTTTTGTATAGCGTCATTCTACTTGGCACCAAGGGTGATGAATACGATCTCTATATGTAATATTCAATTATAACGCATAATGAAAAACATAAGTAGCACAGGAAAGTGAACAAGCTACATCATGAAAACAATATTTAAATGTATACAAATGATGTAATTAGGTGCGTCTATAGGTTTTAAACATTTTGTATAGAAAATTTACAATAAATATGTGTGACTAGTTATAATCCAAACAATCACTGAACCTTGTGCATAACTTTGTTATCTATATTTTTTATCGAAATTACAAAATCACACAAAAAATGTGATCTTGTATGCATGATTTTAAGGATGTGTGTAGAATAACTACTAGATAAAACTCAGGACGCGACGGTTAGGAAAAACGATTGCTGAGCCAAATTGTTTGTTGTAGATTATAAAGAAGCATGACATAGCACAAAGAACTTATGAGCTCTATGAAGCTTGATATAAAAGAGGTAGTTAGCGTATTTACGGGAAAGGCAGAGTGTGAACAAGATCGCACTCCGGGATAGGTCCTGGCTATCTCAACATCCCACCACACTCTTATGCATATGCTATGGCTACATCCAAGTTATGGATGGATTCCCACGGTCCATTAAGTCAAGAAGATGGCATACATTCCATTAAGTCAAAAAAAGTCATAAATAAACTCAAAGTGTCTTAGCAGACTCACGAATGAAATGACAATGTTTTAAGACATCCATATTGATTAGCCTCCAAGTCCTATATTTCACTACAATTTACATAGCGCACACATGAAGAAAATAAACGATTTCGAATTGTCTTCTAAGATGCAGCAAAAACCTAACCTGTCTAAACGGGTAACGAGGGCAACGGCCAACAGTCTTCGACTGTCACGTAGCTGCAAGAGAGAGCAACATGTTTCGTGCGGAGAGAGGACGGTTTCTGGCTCGCCTCTCGACTGTCACGGAAGCAAGGCGGAACAATGCTCTTTCAAAACTTATATCATGTTCTTTTAGAAATGTTTCTCATGGAATTCCCAATGAGTACGCCATGGAGAGATTCTCACAGAGCGTTTAGAGAGAGGTTGAAGGAAATATGCCCGAGAGACAATAATAAAATGTTATTATCTTATTCCAAGTTTATGATTGTTGTTTATTTCTCATACTAGAATTGTATTAATAGGAAACATTAATACATGTGTGTTTAATAAACAAACCAAAGTTCCTAGTAATGCCTCTCATTACACTAGCTCGTTGATTAACAGGTGATCAATGTTTCCTGATCATGAACATTGAATGTTGTTAATAACGGGATCGTATCATTAGAAGAATGTTATGACGAACATACAACCAAAGTAGATATAGCAATATGATCTAGTCATTAATTCTAAATTTCTACATCAAACACATAAGAAGTATTCCTAGTCCTTAGACCATGAGATCATGTTAATCACTAACACCGGAAGAGTACCTTGATAACATCAAATGCCACATCGTAACAGGATGATTATAAAGGTTGGTTTGGGTATTTCGAAAGTGTTATGTAGAGGTTCATGGATCAAGGGTGGGATTTATCCATCCTAATAATGGAGAGATATACTCTGGACCCTCTCGGTGATATTACATCAACACCGCTTGCAAGCATGTGACTACGTCACAAGGATGTTGTATCACGGAACAAGTGAAGAGTACTTGTCAGGAACAAGATCGAACTAGGGTGTGGATGATACATGTGAACAAATCTCGCATAAGTAACATATCGTGAGACAAAACGAATTGGGTATGACGTTAATGGTTCACACGATCACATGTGTTATCACTGAATGTGTAATAGTCAGTATGGACCTCCAGGTGCCGCTGCTGATTATTGATAACAAAAGTGTCTCTACCATGTCTGCATTATTCGTGAACCATAGGGTGACACACTTAAGGTATACCGATACTATTCGTTAGATAAAAGATACCAGAGAAAGTTTTTAATAGAGCTAAGATTGTTTCGATGATTATCAGAATTGTTTTGGGTCAAATTGCTGAAATTGGTTTCAGATGTGATATCGAAATAATGCAAGGGGTTTTATGCAAATGTTTGTTAACTAAAGTAATTAAAAAATTCTGAATAAAATAAATAAAAGTGTTTTATTTAAAAATAAAAATATATTTAAACTAGTGGGTAATAAATGCATGTGAGTGGAGATGGATTTTGTGTGAGTGGAGAGTCCATCACATGAATGAGGGAGAGGTGGGGCACCCTCCTATAGCCGACAGCCATGCCCTGTTGGGCTTCCCTTCCACTATTAAAGGAGGTCTCTCTATCCTCTCCATTTGCACCACCTCCTCGTGAAGGTTCTCTTCCCCCTCTAGCAAATTTCTCATGACTTCGGATTAGCAAAGTACATGTTCTCGGTGGTTTCTTTGGAAGGATTTGCTGCTTCTGCTACTCTGCTAGAGCAAGGGCGTGGAGGTTGTCGGGAGCTAGACATGTGCCCGAGGATAGATACGCTGCTGGGTTGTGGCGTTCTTCAACTCGATCTTGAGATTGGCATGTGATCTTCTACATCACCAACGAAATCAGTTTTCATAAAAGCTTTCGGTCTTTGAGGGTAAGTTATTCAGGTTACCCCCTTACTCGTTACTAGCATCTACTGTTGGGTCCGTAGCATAGAAAACAAAAAATTTCCTACGGTGTGAACTACACGTCAAGATCTATCTACTAGGTACAAAGCAAACGGGTGGACATACATCCATAGAGAACTTACCCTCGAAGACAACGAGCTTTGTTAATGAGTAGGAACTCGTGGTTGATGTATTCGTACACTTGTCGATCTCACGATCGTGAGGAAGTCCGAGCGCCGCAACTCAGCAGTGCATCCGCACTCGCACACACGTTCAAGCCACCGGACAACCTCCACCTCCTCGCTCCAGCGATCCAGCGGAAGCAGCAACTCCTTCCAGACGAAATGCCACCGGGAACATGTATCTCGCTAATCCGTGACCATGGGGGAATAATTCTAGAGGGAGAGAGAGATCCTTCACAAGGAGGTGTGTGGATGAAGGAGGGAATGGGTGGCCTTTTATAGGAGGAGGGGGGGTGCCCCCTCTCTCCATGGCCCGCGCATGGGGGGGGTGACCCCTCACCTCCCCCATTCATGTGGTGGTAACTCCTCCACATTAAAATGCCTCTTCACATTCTCTTTTAAAGTCTCCACTTTAAATGCATTAAATTTCTCCAAATTTAATGCTCTCTCATTTAATAAAACTCTTTTATTAAATTTATTCAGAATTTTGTTAATTACTTCAATTAACAAACATTCACATATATTACTGCAATATTTCAATATCACAAGCAGAACCACCTTGCAATTTCACGAAACAATTTCGGTTTCTATTGAAACAATTCCTGCGCTTTGCAATTATTTACACAGAAACATATTTTCACCAAAATGGTGTCCCAGAACTCTTAAGTGTGCCACCCTACGGTTCGCGAATAATGCACATGATCGAGACCCTTCTCCGATCAATAATCAGCAGGACACGAGATCATCTTGACTCCTACACATTCAACGATGACTCCTGTGATCGTGAGAACCTTTAACGCTTGTAACTAAATCCCTTTGTCTCTCGATATAATGTCCGAGATTCGATCATCGGTATCTCCATACCTAGTTTGATCTCGTTACCGACATGCACTCTTTTCTCGTTCCCGTGATATAACATTCTAGTGATCACATCACTTGCTTGCAAGCTATCCTAATGTGATATCACCGAGAGGGCCCAGAGTATATCTATCCGTCATCCGGATTGACAAATTCCACTCTTGATCCATGAGCCTCAACATAACACCTTCGTAGCACTGAACCCATCTTTATAGTCACCCTGTTACGGTGTGACGTTTCATCCAAACCGCTTCCTGCGCCGCTTCTGAAGCAGCAACACATTCCACCTCCGTTGTTGATCTAGCCACCACAGGTTGTTTGGAGCTCCTCCAACTAACTGCTGCTCCGTTCAAGAGAAATACATATCCGGATTGAGACTTAGAGTCATCCGGATCAGTGTCAAAGCTAGCATCGACATAACACTTAGCGACTAGCTCTTCTTCACCTCCGTATACAAGAAACATATCCTTAGTTCTTCTCAAGTACTTAAGGATATTCTTGACCGCTATCCAGTGTTCCGAACCTAGATCAGATTGGTACCTACTAGTCAAACTAATAACATGTGCCACATCCGGTCTTGTACATAGCATGGCATACATTATAGAGCCTATGGCTGAGGCATAGGGGATCTTATCCATTATCTCTCTTTCTTCCGCCGTAGCCGGACTTTGAGTCTTACTCAATGTCTTGCCTTGCAACATAGGTAAGAACCCCTTCTTACTTCTGTCCATATTAAACTTCTTTAATATCTTATCAAGGTATGTACTCTGCGATAGCCCAATTAGGCGTCTTGTCTATCTCTATAGATTTTAATGCCTAATATATATGAAGCTTCACCAAGGTCCTTCATCGAAAATTTGCTGTTTAGATAACTTTTAACACTGTTTAAAAGGTCTAAATCATTTCCAATCAATAATATGTAATCCACATATAATATAAGAAATGCCACATTGGTCCCACTCACTTTCTTGTAAATACAAGCCTCTCCATAAGTTTGGACAAATCCAAACTCTTTGATCACCTCATCAAGCGGAGATTCCAACCGTGATGCTTGAGTCCATAGATGGATCGCTGAAGTTTGCACACCTTATTAGCATCCTTAGGATCGACAAAACCCTTAGGTTGTATCATATACAACTCTTCTTCAATCTTACCATTGAGGAGCAGGTTTTGACATCCATCGCCATATTTCAAAATCGAAATATGCAGCAATTGCTAACATAATCCTAACCGACTTAAGCATCGCTACGGAGAGAATGTCTCATCGTAGTCAACTCCTTGAATTTGTGAAACCCCTTTGCGACAAGTCGAGCCTTATAGATGGTCACATTAACATCGACATCAGTTTTCCTTTTGAAAATCCATTTATTCTCAACGGCCTTTCGATTGAGGTAAATCCACCAAGTTCCAAACTTGATTCGTACATGGATTCCATCTCGGTTCATGGCTTCCAGCCATTTGTTGGAATCCGGGCTCATCATCGCTTCTTCATATGTCAGGTCATCCATTTCATCAATCATGAAATTCATAAGGATTGCCGTATAGTTCAGGGGCTGCGTGTCACCTTGACTGCGAGGTTCGGTAGTGTCCTCTTTCGGAGTTTCATGATCAATATCATTAGCTCTCTCTTCATTAGGTGAAGTCGACTCGAAACAACTTCGGAGCTCGCTACTCGCCATTCCATGAAGAGAAGGTTCAATGACCTCTTGAGTTCTATGTTGACTACTCACACCTTTCGCGAAACTCCTTCTCAAGAAAGGATCCATTCTTAACAACAAAGACCTTGCCCTCGGATCTGTGATAGAAGGTATACCCAATTGTTTCCTTAGGGTATCCTATGAAGGCGCATTTTTCGCTTCGGTTCGAGTTTATCCGGTTGAAGTTTCTTCACATAAACATCGCATCCCCAAACTTTAAGAAATGACAGCTTAGGTTTGTTTCCAAACCATAATTCATCTGGTGTCTTTTCAGCAGTTTAGATGGTGCCCTATTTAAAGTGAATGTAGCGGTTTCGATTGCATAACCCCAAAATAGCGGTGGCAAGTCGATCGGAGACATCATAGATCGAACCATATCCAATAAAAATGCGATTACGATGTTCGACACACCATTACGTTGTGGTGTTCGGCGTGAGTTGTGAAACTATTCCACATCTTTCATATGTGTGCTAAACTCGTAACTAAGATACTCTCCTCCACGGTCGGACCATGAAATTTGATCTTTCTATTACGATGATTTTCCACTTCATTCTGAAATTCTTTGAACTTTTCAAAAGTTTCAGACTTGTGTTTCATCAAATAGATATACCCGTATCTACTCAAATCATCCGTGAAAGTAACAAAATAACGATATCCACCTCGGCACACTCATTGGTCCACACATCGGTATGTATGATTTCCAATAGATCATCGCCCGTTCCATTGAACAGGAAAGCGGCGTTACGGTCATCTTGCCCATAAGGCATGGCTCACATGTATCAAATGAT
Organism: Avena insularis; assembly: GCA_023614405.1. Classification (NCBI taxonomy): domain Eukaryota; kingdom Viridiplantae; phylum Streptophyta; class Magnoliopsida; order Poales; family Poaceae; genus Avena; species Avena insularis. The sequence goes on along the minus strand of CM042696.1, from coordinate 457,064,007 downwards.
TCAAAATCAAGTGATTCCAAAAGTCCATCGAATGGAGTTTCTTCATGCGTTTAACACCAATATGACCTGGGCAATGCCACATATATGTAGATATATCATTATCAAGTTTAATCCTTTTAGCATCAACATTATGAATATGCGTATCTGCTATCAAGATCCAACGAAATAAACCATTCAACATAGGTGCATGACCATAAAGATATTATTCATATAAATCAAACAACCATTATTTTCAGACTTAAATGAATAACCACTTTGCATCAAACACGATCCGGATACAATGTTCATGCTCAGTGCAGGCACCAAATAACAATTATTTAGGTTTATAACTAATCCCGATGGCATATGGAGAGGCAGCGTTAAACGGCGATCACATCAACTCTTGATCCATTGCCGACCCATCGAGACCTCATCCCTTGCTAGTTGTCGCTTGTTCCGCAGCCCACGAACGAGTTACATATATTAGCAACCGATCCGTATCAAATACCGGTGCTCTGCAGTACTAGTCAAGTACACATCAATAACATGTATATCACATATACCTTTGTTTGCCTTGCGGACTTCTTTTCCGCCAAATACTTGGGGCGATTAGCTTCAATGGCGATCCTTGCAATAGTAGCACTTTCGATTATCGGACTTAGGGCCAGCTCGGGGTTTCTTTTCAGGCATGGCAACAGACTTGCCACCCTTCTTTTCCTTGTGCTTGCCTTTCTTGTCCTTCTTGAAACTGGTGGTCCTATTGATCATCAACACTTGATGTTCTTTCCTAATCTCCACTTCTGCAAACTTAAGCATTGGCAGAAGCTCGGAAAGAGACTTCTTCATGCCCTGCATATTATAGTTCATCACGAAGCTCTTGTATCTAGGTGGCAGAGATTGGAGAACACGATGTATTCCTACGTCAATGGGAATCATTATTCCTAAGGACACAAGATTATCGGCGTACCCAGACATTTTGAGTACGTGCTCACTAACGGAGCTATTTTCCTCCATCATGCAGCTAAAGAACTTTTCTGTAGCATTATAACTCTCTACGGCAGCATGGGTATCGAAAATCATTTTCAATTCTCCCATGGTATCAAAGGCATTGCCATTTTCGAAACGTTTTTGAAGTTCTGGCTCTAGCCCATACAGTATGCCGCAATGAACTAAGTTGTGGTCCTCTTGACGAGTTATATAGACGTTCTTTTCCTTGTCAGGGGCATCAGGAGCTGGTGGGGGGCCTAGCGGCGCATCTAGCACATATTGCTTTTGTGCAGCAGTGAGGAGAATCCTCAAATTCATAGCCTAGTTGGTGAAGTTGCTACCATTCGCAGCAAGTTTCTCTTTCTCCATGAACACATTGAAATTAAAAGCAGGTGGTGCCATCTACAACAGAATTTGTAAAGTATATTTAGACTAAGTTTATGATAGATTTAGTTCGACTAATCCAAATTACTAATGAACTCCCACTCAAAAACGACATCCCTCATGTCCTTTTGGTGATTACATGAACCAAATCCACTACACCAAGTCCGATCGTCACGTGAGTCGGTGTAGCTTCAAAGGCGAGCATCTATATGGGCATCATATCAACTATATGACTCATGCTTAACCTTTCGGTCCGTGTTCCGAGGCCATGTCTGTACATGCTAGGCTCGTCAAGTAAGAACCTTAGTATTTGCGTGTGTAAAACTGTTTTACACCCGTTGTATGAAAGCGTAGAGTTGAAAACACCCGATCATCACGTGATGCCTCAAAACACGATCCACAAAACGGTGCATACTTAAGGAAGAACACATTTTATCTTGATATCTAAATGAGGGATCATCTTATAATGCTACCAAACGCGCCAAACTAGCAATATAAGATGCTCACATCTGATGTGTGAAGTGAGATGATATGGTCCATGTATTTGATCTCTATCATTTGCATCGTGGTATGATCTTTATCATTCCTTTGTGTGTAAGGCCAAGGTCTATGGAACTTACATGTTAAGTGAGTTGTAAGAGTATCTATTATACATCTACTTACAACAATACCATATCAAAACACTAGCCCAGCAACGATCTAAACTAGACACCTCTAATTTATCAATTGCAAGTTTTACGTGGCTTAGGGCTTTCGGAGATAGAACCTGTCTAACCTACGAACACGAACCACAACGAGGATAACTAAGTTATTAGCAACTCGTTGTAAATCAGATATTGACTATAGTAGGAGGCAGACACCCCAACCACTTATGCAAAACAAGTTGCATGTCGATCGTGGAACGGTCTCATGTACGATGACATGTAAGGTTGGTCCGGGCCGCTTCATCCCACTATGCCACCAATATCCAAAGTACATAGAAGATGCAATAACATGATCATCATCGCCCACATATAAACATATGTGTACTACCCGTGCAAAGCACCTACGCATAGATCAGGCTCTGATACCACTGTTGGGTCCGCAACATAGAAAACAAAAATTTCCTCTGGTGTGAACTACACGCCAAGATCTATCTACTAGGTACAAAGCAAGCGGGTGGACATACATCCATAGAGAACTTACCCTCGAAGACAACGAGCTTTGTTAGCAGTAGGAACTCGTGGTTGATGTAGTCGTACACTTGCCGATCTCAAGATCGTGAGGAAGTCCGCGCAACTCAGCAGCGCATCCTTTTCACTTACGTTCAAGCCACGGACAACCTCCACCTCCTCGCTCCGGTGATCCAGTGAGGCAGAACTCCTTCTAGGCGAAATGCCACGGGAACATGTATCTCGCTAATCCGAGACCATGGGGAATAATTCTAGAGGGGGAGAGAGATCCTTCACAAGGAGGTGTGTGGATGAAGGAGGGAATGGGTGGCCTTTTATAGGAGGAGGGGGGGTGCCCCCTCTCTCCATGGCCGGCGCATGGGGGGGTGTGTGACCCCTCACCTCCCCCATTCATGTGGTGGTAACTCCTCCACATTAAAATGCCTCTTCACATTCCCTTTTAAAGTCTCCACTTTAAATGCATTAAGTTTCTCCAAAATTAATGCTCTCTCATTTAATAAAACTCTTTTATTAAATTTATTCAGAATTTTGTTAATTACTTTAATTAACAAACATTCACATATAGCCCCTTGCAATATTTCAATATCACAAGCAGAACCACCTTCTGCAATTTCACCCGAAACAATTTCCGGTTTCTATTGAAACAATTCCTGCGCTTTGCAATTCTTTCGTCTGAAACATATGTGCTCCAAAATGGTGTCCGGTAACTCTTAAGTGTGCCACCCTACGGTTCACGAATAATGCATACATGATCGAGACCCTTCTCCGATCAATAATCAGCAGCGGGACCTGGAGATCCGTACTGACTCCTACACATTCAACGATGACTCCTGTGATCGTGAGAACCTGTAACGCTTGTAACTAAATCCCTTTGTCTCTCGATATATTACATGTCCGAGATTTGATCATCGGTATCTCCATACCTAGTTTGATCTCGTTACCGACATGCACTCTTTTCTTGTTCCCGTGATATAACATTCTAGTGATCACATCACTTGCTTGCAAGCTATCCTAATGTGATATCACCGAGAGGGCCTAGAGTATATCTATCCGTCATCTGGATTGACAAATTCCACTCTTGATCCATGAGCCTCAACATAACACCTTCGTATCACTGAACCCATCTTTATAGTCACCCTGTTACGGTGTGACGTTTGATGTTATCAAGATACTCTTCCGGTGTTAGCAATTAACATGATCTCATGGTCTAAGGATAAAGATTACTTCGTATGATGTTATAGAAATATAAACACAATGACTTGATCGTAATGCTATACTTCGGATGAAAGTTCATCACATCATTCCACCAATGGTGTGACCTTGTTATTAACAACATCCAATGTCCATGATCAGGAAACCTTGATCGTCTTGTTAATCAACAAGCTAGTCTATAAGAGAGGCATGACTAGGAACCCTTTTTTTGTTTATTAAACACACATGTATTGATGTTTCCTATCAATACAATTATAGCATGTAAAATAAATATCTATCATATACAAGGAATACATAATAACAACTTTATTATTGCCTCTCAGGGCATATTTCCTTCATCTACTATATTAAATCTTGGCGTAATTGGGAGTTCTTATCGTAGAATTTTTTTTGTTTTCCATGTTGCGAACCCTTCAGAGATGGGGTAAGGCGGCAAGTTGACAGGTATGAGGTAACACAACTTACCCAGGTTCAGATCCCACAACGGTGGTAGAATCCTACTCCTGCTATAAATCACTATAATGGTAATACACTAAGTTACAAGGATCGTGTGGTTTGCTGCGCGAGGTTGTGTGTGTTACCCTAAAGGCTCCCACGGGTCCGGCTTATAAAGTCACAAGAACCTAGGGTTATAGGGTAAATTTCATATTGAACATGTTATAGAGTCCTACACTAACACTAACTAGCCTTTGTGTCTTGTATTCCACGGCTCCGACTTCGTCTATGTTGGCACTGTACCCTCCCTGGTATTCTGACATGGGCCTCCCTTCTGGATCCTTCTAACCGGGTCACCCAGCAGGCCATGGGCCATGCTACCACTGTGGGACACCCGGGTTATCCGAAATACAGCTATGCTATGGTGATACCCACTATGCATATCCCCAGTAGTAGCCCCCGGAGATCTTTAAGATATTGTGCCACCATGATCTTAACTCGTGAATGCTTCATCTAGGTGATGTCGGCAATCTTGGAATGCAACATCTTGAAGTCCTCCCAAAGAACACAAAAAATCTTTGGTTTCTCTGGCTTTAATGCGTAGTCGGAGAAATGTTGAGTCTTCGATCACCTCTCCATAGTTGGAAACTAACAAGGGGTTAACTCGACAATGCCCATATGACAAGGGGTAACCTCGGCAATGACCATGGTTATGGACTTAGGGTTTTGCAAAAAAACGAACGCTGGGGATTTCGTCGGATGTCAGACAAACAAGGGAGTCGAAGTCGTCTGATTATCGATGGACAATGCTATTACACATTGCTTGGGAGTTTTTCGGTACCTCTACGTTGGATCCTCCCAGACTATATATAATAGGTTGGGTCTCGGGGTTGTAAACGGATAGATTACATATTCACGATTACAACACCAACACAATGTCAGTTTCTATTTCCTTATTTAGCTAAACTAAGACTTCCGTCGGATACTTCTTGGGCCTTCATATTGGGTCTTCATGGGACGTGAGCCATTATGCAGCTAGGGTAACCAAACATAAGTACCCGAGTAATCATACATATGTCAGTAGCCCCCGAGACTCTACCTAAATCGTAGATTCGGGTTGAGTCTCAAAGATATTTTCGGTATTTCATGAGATATTTACTTTTGGTTTTGTAGGGATTTGGTACAGCAGGCCTGATGCATCCGATGGATCGGGAATCAGTTAAATGCTCCTGGGTAAACACACTATAGACCTACATCAAATTCAAGTCCCCAGGCTTGAACTCGTTATTTTGTTGGGTCCGCAGCATAGAAAACAAAAAATTTCCAACGGTGTGAACTACACGCCAAGATCTATCTAATAGGTACAAAGAAACGGGTGGACATACATCCAATGAGAACTTACCCTCGTAGACAACGAGCTTTGTTAACGAGTAGGAACTCGTGGTTGATGTAGTCGTACACTTGCCGATCTCAAGATCGTGAGGAAGTCCGAGCGCCGCAACTTAGCAGCGCATCACTTTTCCACACGTTCAAGCCACCGGACAACCTCCACCTCCTCGCTCCAGCGATCCAGCAGAAGTAGCAACTCCTTCCAGACGAAATGCCACCGGGAACATGTATCTCGCTAATCCAAGACCATGGGGGAATAATTCTGGAGGGGGAGAGAGATCCTTCACAAGGAGGTGTGTGGATGAAGGAGGGAATGGGTGGCCTTTATAAGAGGAGTGGGGTGCCCCCTCTCTCCATGGCCGGCGCATGGGGGGGGGGGTGACCCCTCACCTCCCCCATTCATGTGGTGGTAACCCCTCCACATTAAAATGCCTCTTCACATTCCCTTTTAAAGTCTCCACTTTAAATGCATTAAATTTCTCCAAATTTAATGCTCTCTCATTTAATAAAACTCTTTTTATTAAATTTATTCAGAATTTTGTTAATTACTTTAATTAAAAAACATTCACATATAGCCCCTTGCAATATTTCAATATCACATGCAGAACCACCTTCTGCAATTTCACCCGAAACAATTTCCGGTTTCTATTGAAACAATTCCTGCGCTTTGCAATTCTTTCGTCTGAAACATATGTGCTCCAAAATGGTGTCCGGTAACTCTTAAGTGTGCCACCCTACGGTTTGCGAATAATGCATACATGATCGAGACCCTTCTCCGATCAATAATCAGCAGCGGGACCTAGAGATCCGTACTGACTCCTACACATTCAACGATGACTCCTGTGATCGTGAGAACCTTTAACGCTTGTAACTAAATCCCTTTGTCTCTCGATATATTACATGTCCGAGATTCGATCATCGGTATCTCCATACCTAGTTTGATCTCGTTCCCGACATGCACTCTTTTCTCGTTCGTGATATAACATTCTAGTGATCACATCACTTGCTTGCAAGCTATCCTAATGTGATATCACCGAGAGGGCCCAGAGTATATCTATCCGTCATCTGGATTGACAAATTCCACTCTTGATCCATGAGCCTCAACATAACACCTTCGTAGTACTGAACCCATCTTTATAGTCACCCTGTTACGGTGTGACGTTTGATGTTATCAAGATACTCTTCCGGTGTTAGCAATTAACATGATCTCATGGTCTAAGGATAAAGATTACTTCGTATGATGTTATAGCAATATAAACATAATGAATTGATCATAATGCTATACTTCGGATGAATGTTCATCACATCATTCCACCAATGGTGTGACCTTGTTATTAACAACATCCAATGTCCATGATCAGGAAACCTTGATCATCCTGTTAATCAACAAGCTAGTCTATAAGAGAGGCATGACTAGGAACCCTTTTTGTTTATTGAACACACATGTATTGATGTTTCCGAATCAATACATTTCTAGCATGTAAAATAAACATCTATCATCTATAAGGAATATATAATAACAACTTTATTATTGCCTCTCAGGGCATATTTCCTTCAGTCTCCCACTTGCACTAGAGACAATAATCTAGTTCACATAGTGATATATCTAACACCCATGGAGTTCTAGTGTTGATCATGTTTTGCCCTAGGGAGTACTTTAGTCAACGGATCTGCTACATTCAGGTCCGTGTGTACTTTACAAATCTTTATATCTCCATCCTTGACATGCTCGCGGATGGAGTGATATGTTTGGAATTCTTGTGAGACCTTGGTTCCTTTGCGTTGGCTATGGCTCCATTGTTGTCACAATAGATCACCATCGGGTCCAACGCACTAGGAACCACACCCAATTCTGTAATGAACTCTTTCATCCAAACTGTCTCCTGCGCCGCTTCTGAAGCAGCAACATATTCCGCCTCCGTTGTTGATCCAGCCACCACAGGTTGTTTGGAACTCCTCCAACTAACTGCTACTCCGTTCAAGAGAAATACGTATCCAGATTGAGACTTAGAGTCATCCGGATCGGTGTCAAAGCTAGCATCGACATATTAGCGACTAGCTCTTCTTCACCTCCGTATATGAGAAACATATCCTTAGTTCTTCTCAAGTACTTGAGGATGTTCTTTACCGCTATCCAGTGTTCCGAACCTGGATCAGATTGGTACCTACTAGTCAAACTAATAGCATGTGCCACATCCGGTCTTGTACATAGCATGGCATACATAATAGAGCCTATGGCCGAGGCATAGGGGATCTTATCCATCATCTCTCTTTCTTCCGCCGTAGCCGGACTTTGAGCCTTACTCAATGTCTTGCCTTGCAACATAGGTAAGAACCCCTTCTTACTTTCATCCATATTAAACTTCTTTAATATCTTATCAAGGTATGTACTCTGCGATAGCCCAATTAGGCGCCTTGATCTATCTCTATAGATTTTAATGCCTAATATATATGACGCTTCACCAAGGTCTTTCATCGAAAATTTGCTGTTTAGATAACTTTTAACACTATTTAAAAGATCTATATCATTTCCAATCAATAATATGTCATCCACATATAATATAAGAAATGCCACATTGGTCCCACTCACTTTCTTGTAAATACAAGGCTCTCCATAAGTTTGGACAAATCCTAACTATTTGATCACCTCATCAAAGCGGAGATTCCAACTTCGTGATGCTTGCTTCAATCCATAGATGGATCGCTGAAGTTTGCACACCTTATTAACATCCTTAGGATCGACAAAACCCTTAGGTTGTATCATATACAACTCTTCATCAATATTACCATTGAGGAACGCAGTTTTGACATCCATCTGCCATATTTCATAATCGAAATATGTAGCAATTGCTAACATAATCCTAACCGATTTAAGCATCGCTACGGGAGAGAATGTCTCATCGTAGTCAACTCCTTGAATTTGTCGAAACCCCTTTGCGATAAGTCGAGCCTTATAGATGGTCACACTACCATCAGCATCAGTTTTCCTTTGGAAAATCCATTTATTCTCAACGGCCTTTCGGTCGTGAGGTAAGTCCACCAAGTTCCAAACTTGGTTCTCGTACATGGATTCCATCTCGGATTTCATGTCTTCTAGCCATTTGTTGGAATCCGGTCTCATCATCGCTTCTTCATACGTCGCAGGGTCATCCATTTCATCAACCATGAAATTCACAACAGGATTGCCGTATAGTTCAGGGCCGCGTGTCTGCTTGACCTGCGAGGTTCGGTAGTGTCCTCTTTCGGAGTTTCATGATCATTATCATTAGCTCTCTCTTCATCAGGTGAAGTCAACTCCGAAACAACTTCCGGTGCTGCGCCACTCGCCATTCCATGAAGAGAAGGTTCAATAACCTTTTCGAGTTCTACCTTCCGACTACTCACACCTTTCACGAGAAACTCCTTCTCAAGAAAGGATCCATTCTTGGCAACAAAAACCTTGCCCTCGGATCTGTGATAGAAGGTATACCCAATTGTTTCCTTAGGGTATCCTATGAAGACGCATTTTTCCGCTTTGGGTTCGAGTTTATCCGGTTGAAGTTTCTTCACATAAACATCGCATCCCCAAACCTTAGAATGATGACTTAGGTTTGTTTCCAAACCATAATTCATACGGTGTCGTTTCAGCGGATTTAGATGGTTCCCGATTTAAAGTGAATGCATTGTTTCCGATTGCATAACCCCAAAATGACAGAGGTAAGTCGGTCGGAGACATCATAGATCGAACCATATCCAATAAGGATGCGATTACGATTCGACACACCATTACGTTGTGGTGTTCCGGCAGGCGTGAGTTGTGAAACTATTCCACACTCTTTCATGTGTGTTCTAAACACGTAACTTAGATACTCTCCTCCACGGTCAGACCGTAGAAACTTGATCTTTCTATTACGATAATTTTCCACTTCATTCTGAAATTCTTTGAACTTTTCAAAAGTTTCAGACTTGTGTTTCATCAAATAGATATACCCGTATCTACTCAAATCATCCGTGAAAGTAACAAAATAACGATATCCACCTCGCACCGACACACTCATTGGTCCACAGACATTAGTATGTATGATCTCCAACAGATTTGTCGCCCGTTCCATTGAACCGGAAAACGGCGTTCTAGTCATCTTGCCCATAAGGCATGGCTCACATGTATCAAATGATTCAAAATCAAGTGATTCCAAAAGTCCATCAGAATGGAGTTTCTTCATGTGTTTAACGCCAATATGACCTAGGCAGCGATGCCACATATGTAGACATATCATCATCAAGTTTAATCTTTTTAGCATTAACATTATGAATGTGCGTAATATTACTATCGAGATCCAATAGAAATAAACCATTCAACATAGGTGCATGACCATAAAAGATATCATTCTTATAAATCAAACTACCATTGTTTTCAGATTTGAAGGAATGACCACTTTGCGTCAAACACGATCCAGATACAATGTTCATGCTCAGTGCATGCACCAAATAACAATTATTTAGGTTTATAACTAATCCCGATGGCAAATGGAGAGGTAGCGTCCCGACAGCAATCACATCAACTCTTGATCCATTGCCGACCCGCGTCCTAACCTCATCCCTTGCTAGTTGTCGCTTGTTCCATAGCCGCTGAACCGAGTTACATATATTAGCAACCGATCCGGTATCAAATACCCAGGTGCTACTGCGAGTACTAGTCAAGTACACATCAATAACATGTATATCACATATACCTTTGTTTGCCTTGCTGGACTTCTTGTCCGCCAAATACTTAGGCGATTAAGCTTCAATGGCGTCCTTGCAATAGTAGCACTCGGTGTCAGACTTAGGGCCAGCCCGGGGTTTCTTTTCAAGCGTGGCAACAGACTTGCCACCCTTCTTTCCCTTGTGCTTGCCTTTCTTGTTCTTCTTGAAACCGGTGGTCCTATTGATCATCAACACTTGATGTTCTTTCCTAATCTCCACTTCTGCAGTCTTAAGCATTGAAAGAAGCTCGGGAAGAGACTTCTTCATGCCCTGCATATTATAGTTCATCACGAAGCTCTTGTAGCTAGGTGGCAGAGATTGGAGAACACGATGTATGCCTAAGTCAATGGGAATCGTTATTCCAAAGGACACAAGCTTATCGGCGTACCCAGACATTTTGAGTACGTGCTCACTAACGGAGCTGTTTTCCTCCATCATGCAGCTAAAGAACTTTTCTGTAGCATTATAACTCTCTACGGCAGCATGGCTATCGAAAATCATTTTCAATTCTCCCATGGTATCAAAGGCATTGCCATTTTCGAATCACTTTCAAAGTTCTGGCTCTACCCCATACAGTATGCCACAATGAACTAAGTTGTGGTCCTCCTGACGAGTCACATAGACATTATTTTCCTTGCCAGGGGCATCAGGAGCTGGTGGGGGGCCTAGCGGCGCATCTATCACATATTGCTTTTGTGCAGCAGTGAGGAGAATCCTCAAATTCATAGCCCAGTTGGTGAAGTTGCTACCATTGACAAGTTTCTCTTTCTCCATGAACACATTGAAATTAAAAGCAGGTGGTGCCATCTACAACAGAATTTGTAAAGTTTATTTAGACTAATTTTATGATAGATTGAGTTCAACTAATCCAAATTACTAATGAACTCCCACTCAAAAACGACATCCCTCATGTCCTTTTGGTGATTACATGAACCAAATCCACTATACCAAGTCCGATCATCACGTGAGTTGATATAGCTTCAAAGGCGAGCATCTATATGGGCATCATATCTACCATATGACTCATGCTTAACCTTTCGGTCCGTGTTCCGAGGCCATGTCTGTACATGCTAGGCTCGCCAAGTAAGAACCTTAGTATTCGCGTGTGTAAAACTGTCACCCGTTCCTATGAAAGCGTAGATTCGAGTACACCTGATCATCACGTGATGTCTCGAAACACGATCCATAGAACGACGCATACTCAAGGAAGAACACATTTTTATCTTGATATCTAAATGAGGGATCATCTTATAATGCTATCAAACGCGCCAAACTAGCAGTATAAGATGCTAACATCTAATGTGTAAAGTGAGATGATATGGTCCATGCATTTGATCTCTATCACTTGCATCGTGGTATGATCTCTATTATTCCTTTGTGTGTAAGGCCAAGGTCTATGGAACTTACACGTTGAGTGTGTTGTAAGAGTATCCACCATACATCTACTTACAACAATACCATATCAACACACTAGCCTAGCAACGATCTAAACTAGATGCCTCTAATTTATCAATTGCAAGTTTTACGTGGCTTAGAGCTTTCGGAGATAGAACCGTTCTTACCTACGAACATGAACCACAACAAGGATAACTAAGTTATTAGCTACTCATTGTAAATCAGATATTGACTATAGTAGGAGAGACAGACACCCGCCAACCACTTATGCAAAACAAGTTGCATGTCAGTCGTGGAACCGGTCTCATGTACGATGACATGTAAGGTTGGTCCGGGCCGCTTCATCCCACTATGCCACCAATATCCAAAATACATAGAAGATGCAATAACATGATCATCATCGCCCACATATCAACCATATGTGTACTACCCGTGCTAAGCACCTACGCATAGATCGGCTCTCGATACCCTTTGTTGGTCCATGACATAGAAAACAAAAAATTTCCTACGGTGTGAACTACACGCCAAGATCTATCTACTAGGTACAAAGCAACGGGTGGACATACATCCAACGAGAACTTACCCTCGTAGACAACGAGCTTTGTTAACGAGTAGGAACTCGTGGTTGATGTAGTCGTACACTTGCCGATCTCAAGATCGTGAGAAAGTCCGAGCGCCGTAACTCAGCAGCGCATCACTTTTCCACACGTTCAAGCCACCGGACAACCTCCACCTCCTCGCTCCAGCGATCCAGCGGAAGCAGCAACTCCTTCTAGACGAAATGCCACCGGGAACATGTATCTCGCTAATCCGAGACCATGGGGGAATAATTCTAGAGGGGGAGAGAGATCCTTCACAAGGAGGTGTGTGGATGAAGGAGGGAATGGGTGGCCTTTTATAGGAGGAGGGGGGTGCCCCCTCTCTCCATGGCTGGCGCATGGGGGGGGGGGGTTGACCCCTCACCTCCCCCATTCATGTGGTGGTAACCCCTCCACATTAAAATGCCTCTTCACATTCCCTTTTAAAGTCTCCACTTTAAATGCATTAAATTTCTCCAAATTTAATGCTCTCTCATTTAATAAAACTCTTTTTATTAAATTTATTTAGATTTTTGTTAATTACTTTAATTAACAAACATTCACATATAGCCCCTTGCAATATTTCAATATCACATGCAGAACCACCTTCTGCAATTTCACCTAAAACAATTTCCGGTTTCTATTGAAACAATTCTTGCGCTTTGCAATTCTTTCGTATGAAACATATGTGCTCCAAAATGGTGTCCCGTAACTCTTAAGTGTGCCACCCTACGGTTCACGAATAATGCAGACATGATCGAGACCCTTCTCCGATCAATAATCAGCAGCGGGACCTGGAGATCCATACTGACTCCTACACATTCAACGATGACTCCTGTGATCGTGAGAACCTTTAACGCTTGTAACTAAATCCCTTTGTCTCTCGATATATTACATGTCCGAGATTCGATCATCGGTATCTCCATACCTAGTTTGATCTCGTTACCGACATGCACTCTTTTCTCGTTCCCGTGATATAACATTCTAGTAATCACATCACTTGCTTGCAAGCTATCCTAATGTGATATCACCAAGAGGGCCCAGAGTATATCTATCCGTCATCTGGATTGACAAATTCCACTCTTGATCCATGAGCCTCAACATAACACCTTCGTAGGACTGAACCCATCTTTGTAGTCACCCTGTTACGGTGTGACGTTTGATGTTATCAAGATACTCTTCCGGTGTTAGCAATTAACATGATCTCATGGTCTAAGGATAAAGATTACTTCGTATGATGTTATAGAAATATAAACATAATGACTTGATCGTAATGCTATACTTCGGATGAATGTTCATCACATCATTCCACCAATGGTGTGACCTTGTTATTAACAACATCCAATGTCCATGATCAGGAAACCTTGATCATCCTGTTAATCAACAAGCTAGTCTATAAGAGAGGCATGACTAGGAACCCTTTTTGTTTATTAAACACACATGTATTGATGTTTCCGAATCAATACATTTCTAGCATGTAAAATAAACATCTATCATGTATAAGGAATATATAATAACAACTTTATTATTGCCTCTCAGGGCGTATTTCCTTCATATTTTACTTGCGTAATCCAATTCAAGCCGTTGAGGCCTAATTGAATACTGAATTCCAGTTCTATTTTATCGGGTACCCAACGCATCCATCATGATTTTTCATCGTATCATTGATACGGATATTTTACTAGCAGAGCACATTTTTTTGTGATTACTGATAAGTGCATATTTGCATCATATTTTACATTATTATTTTGCATTGTAGATGTAGGATCTTGGTATTTTATGGCGCTCGTGCATATATTTTATGTTTGTTTTCACCAGGATTAGGACAGACGATGGATCTAATGGACACAATTCTTGGAGCAGTTGTAATAAGGAGAAAAGGAGTAAAAAACAACGCAAATAGCTTATTTGGGAAATATTAATAATACTAGAAGAAAACCCGAAGCAAGGAGACAGACGGTTTAACGACCAACTATACGACCGGAATAAATTTTCTGGCCGTATAGTTCCGGTCGTATAGTTGGCGCCACCACTGCCTCCTCAAATAGTTTCACCCTGTGCAACCGGATCAGAGAGACGATATACAGAACACCGAGAAATCACCGAAACCTCACCTCCAGAAGGCATCTGGAGAGGGAACTCGTCCACCGGGGATCCATCTTCGCCCTGCGCAGATCCGGGAGGCTAAGACATCAATCTTCATCATCCACAACGGCATCACCACTATCTCCATACATCCCATCTACATCTTATCTAGATCTTGTTGTAATTTCCGTACTCGTTGTGGATTTATACAAGTACTATTCATCTATGATAGATTCCATTATTATTGCCATGATGTTGATTGCCTCCATGTCTGAGTAGATCATTAGTTCTTGGGGAGATGGAGAAACCCTAATATGAGATTGAAATAAGATAAAGTTTATTATGATATTCATCATTATGACCATGTGTTAGATTGTCTTCATCTTGATGTTGAGACAAGTCGATCTCTCAATATTTGCCTCTCTTAGGGACTCGATGGAGGGAACTACTTGTTGGTAGACGGAGGTGCGTTAGCACTTACGGTGACTATAAAGCTGTTGGCACTACTTACGTATCAACTTGGGAAACCGAGGAAACTCACGGAATACTATCCATGCCATAGGATACGTCCTACGAGATTATCTCCCTTAATAGCGCAGTAATTCGATTGATGTCGATTGCTATCTGTTGTGGTTATGAGGATGATGTGAGCAGCGGTTGCTGCCTATTTGTCCAAGTACGGAGTTCCTCCCACACATACATAGTTAAGAATGTTCATGATAATAATCTTTACCTTAGCTCTTTATAATGCTAGTGGTGTATCGGCTACTCCCTGAGAACACGTTTTCCCCTATTGCAGTTCCAATCTCTCTGACATACGCAATACCTACTTTCTGTGTTCAGTTGTTTTACTCTACTTATTGTTGCTCTTATACCAAAAACCCAAAACACTTTTTTACGCAATACTCACATTTTATTTTGTCACTTAGAACTTTATTTAGCATTTCTATTATAATATTTATTTCAAGAGTTATTAGACTTCAGACTGTTGCTCCCTATGGGATCGATATCTTTATTTCGAAACTAGCTACAAACGATCTGTGCACTTGCAGTCATCAAGCTATTTTCTGATGCCGTTGCCGGGGAGCTAAGCGCTGTAGGTCTTTTAGTTTTTGCTTATTTATTTTTGTCTTGCTAAGTTTTGTTTTGAGTTACAGGTTTCCACCAACATGATGGAGTTTGAGCATATGACTAGTGCTAACCCACTCAGCCACTTTGAGAAGCCCTGTGATATTTATAAAAGAGATAACTCCAATGAGAAGACAAGGGGGTTTGAAATAAATCCTCTACTACTCGGTATTTTACACAAGAAGCAATTTACTAGAGATGAAGAAGATCCTGGTCCATATGAGCATATTGCATGTTTCAAAGATATATGTGGCACTTTTCAATAGACGGGATATACTACTGATGAGGTAAGGGTTAAACTTTTTAGTCAGACTTTGACTAGTACATCTCTCTCATGGTATAGATCTCTACCCCCTGAAGCCACTACTACTTGGAATAATCTAGCTTGTGAATTTCTAGCAAAATATTATCCATTATCAAAATCTTTTGGAATCAGGCGTCTTATAATGACTTAGAGGAACCATTCTAATGAAGGACTAGTAAGATTTTATATCAGATTTAAAGATCTACTACGTCTATGTCCTTATCATGATTTGCCTGAATGGTATTTATTGCATATCTTTTATGGCGGTTTAATTGAACCTAATAAAATTGTTGCGGAAGGAGCCTTTATGAATCTTCCTATAACTAAAGCTTGGGCTTTACTTAATAGAATTCATGGAATTTTGGTCTAGGAAGTGAAGGAGGCGTAGAAATAGAACATGATTGTATTCATGACTATAATAAAAAGGGCCATGTTAAAGAATGATCTAAAGAACTTTATTTGGATTGAGATCTTGTGTTGCAAGTTGTTAAAGCTTTTACATAACATATCAAAGCTCCAAAAGAGGGTGTAGTCAAATATGATCCACCACCCGAACCTGAGAAGAGAAGTTAAAGCATGTTAGCCAATTGAAAATACTGATATGACAATCATGTTAGCCAATAAAAATCTTAGAATTCCAATGGGAGTAGTTGAAGATGCAACTGTCACAATTGGCAACACAAATTTTCCTATTGACTTTGTAGTTGTTGATATGCCAGCTGACACTCTTTGCCCAATTATATTTGGAAGAAACTTTTTGAGTGATATAGGTGCCTACATTGATTTTAAAAAGGAGATTATGTCTCTTAAGCTTGGGGGAGAGAAAAAGGAATTCCACTTTTACAAATTTAAAGACATGCCTCCACAAATACAAGAAGAAGAGGAAGAGAAACCTATTGACAAAATGGCAGCTCTTTTCTTTAGTAATCAGGAATAAGAAATAAATGAAGACTCAAATTATGAAGAAATAGTTATGGAGGACAAGTCCCTAGAAGAACTAGAAGGTAAATTCGATTCACTTCCCATTATGGGGCCTCCAACTAATGAGGTTTTTTAAGAGCCAGAAAAGAGAGGGGACAAAGAATTAGCACCCCCAGAGTTGAAGACTCTACTAGATAATCTTAAATACAAGTTTTTAGATAATACAAATAAATTTCTTGTTATTATTAGTGCTAAACTTTCAGGATAAGAAGAAAAAGAACTCATGAAAATACTTAAGGAGCATCGCAAGGCCTTTGGGTACTCAATGGATGATTTGAAGGGCATTAGTCCCATGATAACTGTCCATCGGATATTCATGGAAGAAGGTGCTAAACCAGTTGCAGAATTTAATAGAAGATTGAAGCCTAAAGTGAAGGAAGTGGTAAGAAAAGAAATTGTACGCCTACTTGACGTAGGTATAATCTATCCTGTTAAATAAAGTGAATGGGTAAGTCCTGTTCATTGTGTCCCTAAGAAGGGCGGCTTTACCGTTGTTCCTAATGAAAAAAATGAATTGATACCTACTAGAACTATTGTTGGACATAGGATGTGCATAGACTTCAGGAAATTGAATAAAGAAACTAGGAAAGATCACTATCCTTTACCATTCATAGATCAAACTTTAGAAAGATTAGCGAACCACACTCATTTTTGCTACTTGGACGGATACTCTGGTTTTCTCAAATAGTTGTTCATCCTGATGACCAACTTAAAACAACTTTCATTAGTCCTTATGGTTTACATGCTTACCGACATATGCCTTTTGGTTTATGTAATGCTCCAGCTACTTTTCATAGATGCATGACTGCTATTTTTGCGGATTTTATAAAACTAATAATGGAAGTATTTATGGATGACTTTTCTGTCTATGGAACTTCATTTACTAGTTGCTTGGATAATCTCAAAAGAGTTTTGCAGCGTTGCGAAGAAACCAATCTTGTTCTAAATTGGGAGAAGTGCCATTTTATGGTCAAAGAAGGTATAGTCCTTGGACATAAGATATCAGGTAAGGGAATTGAAGTGGATAGAGCTAAGGTCGAGGCCATAGAGAGAATGGCACAACCTAGGGATATTAAAGGTACAAAAAGTTTCCTTGGTCATGTGGGTTTTTATAGAAGGTTCATTAGAAATTTCTCGGGAATATCTAAACCTTTGACTAATCTCCTGCAAAAGGGAGTACAATTTAATTTTGATGATAAATGTCTTATAGCCTTTGATAAACTTAAGAATGCTTTATCACGTGCTCCTATTATTAAACCTCCTATATGGGATGTGACTTTTGACTTAATGTGTGAAGCTAGTGATGATGCTGTAGGAGTAACTCTAGGACAACACATTGGTCGCAGATTTAATATTATACATCATGCTAGTAGAACTCTTAATGGTGCTCAAAAAGAATTACCCCAAGGAAGAAAGGGAACTTTTTGCTGTATTTTTCTCTTGTGATAAATTTTGTTCTTATATAGTTGATGCAAAAGTAAGAGTCCATACGGATCATGATGGTTTAAAAGAACTCCTTGAGAGGAAAGACCATAAGCTAAGACTGATCCATTGGAGTTGAGAATTTGAGTTGCAGATTATGCAGAGGCGAGAAATAAAGATGTTGGATGCATTGTCCATGTTTGCCCAACAAGACACCAATCTTATTGAGAGGAACTTTAGTCATGGTGATTTTTTCTCACGAGAATTATTCAATGAACTAAGGTCAATTCCTCCAAAAGAGAAGAAGTCTTTGTTGTTGGAGGAGTTTGTCATCCCCGAATAAGCAAATGATCAGTTCAAGGTAAGTGTTCTTACCCAAATAAGTGATTTGTTTTCACAAATTTTACTCCTGAAAATTTTGCCATTGAATTCCTTGTATTTTTCTGAAGTTTTTGAGGGTTTTACCAACTATACGGGCGGAACTATACAACCGAAGGGGAAGCTCCCGCCGTATAGTTGGTTATTAAACTCTCTGTATCATCGTCGTGAAATTGTTTTTGATATCTGAGCCTATACTGTCACAACTATACGACCGGAGCTAAAATTCCCGCCGTATAGTTGGTCGTTGAACTCTTAGATACTTCTGATTTTTTATGTCTGTATCTATACGGTCGCAACTATACGACCGGAGATAAAATTCCGGCCGTATAGTTGGTCGTTGAACTCTTAGACACTTTTGATTTTTGGTGTCTTTATCTATATGGTCGCAACTATACATCAGAGCTAAAATTCCGGCTGTATAGTTGGTCGTTAAACTACCAGACACTTTTCGTTTACCTTTTCATATTCATCTAAAAAACATTATTGTCGGTTTCGAGTCGTGACTTAACCGACTTGGACTCGAGATATTTGGAAATATTTGCCCGGAACCAACTATACGGCCGGAGCTATACGGGCCGCGCTCGTATAGTTGGTCGTTACGCGGCAGGACTCTTCCAAATCCGTGATTTCTTTCCCTATTTCGTTAAGATTCTTTTCTTGGGTGACAATTTGGTGTTTCTCACGAGTTTTACCGACCTCTGACCCCCCTTATATACTGCCATTGTCTCTCTCTCTAATCATAATCTCCAGGAACCAATCTAGCAGTGCGCTATCCCGTTCCAGGCCATGGGAAACCCATGGGGCTCATTACTCCTTCCAGGGACCGCTCTAGCAGCCCGTCCATGGAGGACGATGACGAGGAGGTGGAGAGGTTTAGCCCGGGGTACAAGGAGTACGTCGAGCCAAGCTTCTACAATAACGATTCCGATGATGATGTGGTTGACGTCTACATCCACCGTGATGTCTATGATCCCCCGGGGATCAATTGGGTGGCAATGAAGAGAGCTCAAGAAGAAAGAGAAGGTTATAAGGCACATGGGAAAGGGCGCGTGGAGACGGTCAAGTTCATCGCCACGGACCCCAGGCCGCACAAGCGTCAGGAACTATCTAATATTGGTGCAGGTGCTAGCAAGGAAGCGAAGGAGCCACTCTCGAAGCCTACCATTGGTGCTCGTATGAGGGTGAATCCTCAAGAAGAGTGGAGGTACGGTTTCCAGTTCCCCGATCCATCAATTATGGATGAGGAAGAAGAAGTTGTTCCCAAGACCAAAGATCTCGTGCGGGCACTGGAGATATATCAGAAACAGGAACTACTTCATCGCTTCAAAGTCCACCACTTTCTCAAGGAGATAGAGAAGAAGGATGATCTCCTCCCTTTGATGACTAAGGTCGCAGATAGAGTGGACACGCTGCAATCTGATTTGCGTAGGTGCTACAGCCGCATCACTGCTCTGGAGGATACCAACAAGAAGCTACGCACCGCGGTGTTACATGCCATGGCGCCATAGTTATCTACAATAATCACGGTATAAAATAATCGCAAGAGATTATTTGATCCCGCTTGGCTTGATTCCAAGCTTGGGGAGATCTTTAAGACCTTGTAATCTATCTTATAAGTTTTTATTACTATTTTCGCATTAGTTCAAACTAGAAATAAGTTTGCATCATTAGAATTCCCTTCAGGAATAGTCGATCCCTTTTATGAAATTCTGAGTTTATTATATATAGAGCAATATTGAGTTTGTGCTTGTCTTATTTGATATATGAATGGCTTAAGTATAATTTTACTTGAACTTGATGATAGCAATAGGAGTCTTGCACACCATTGGTATTAATGGAACATATAAATATAATTTGATCAACATGTTGTAAGTCTACAGTTTGATTTACAAAGAAAATTATCTATGTAGGTAAATTGAAAAAGAAACCTTAAACAAAGGAAAATAAAAGTGCTATCAAAATAGAGGGAGAACAAGTCGAGGTAGAATCTTCAAGTCATAAAAATGCTTCATATACAATTGGAATTTGATAATTGAGATCGTTAAACTTTGAATTCCTACATGAAGTGGACTTTATGGCTAGCTCCTTTGCACAGCACTTAAGCAAAAGTGTGAGCATAAAAACAAAAGAAAAGAAAAGAAAGAAGAAAAAGAGCGAATGTGCAAATAGCAAATAGGCATACACCACTATATTGTAGTATGACAAAGATACACTTTTGAGATTTTGAATCCCAAGTGAATATGTCAATCCAAAAACACTTGGGACTACCTCGCTAACTCATTCGGTTGAACCATATACTTACATTATGTTGAGATACATATTTTATGGACTGTTGATCACTAAGGTGTGGAAGCATGCTAATACTATTCAGATGGTTCGAGTAAGGTACTATTCATGAACTTATTACTATGTATCGCATATGATAAACACATGCTGCAAATGCCTCATTTATTTTATCGACTCAGCTTCATGAATATGAGGATCACATCCATTAAGCTAAACTTGCTCGGGACGAGAAAGAGTCTAAGCTTGGGGAAATTGATGAGTGCATATTTGCATCATGTTTTACATTATTATTTTGCATTATAGATGTAGAATCTTGGTATTTTATGGTGCTTGCGCGCACATTTTATGTCTGTTTTCACTAGGATCAAGACAGACGATGGATCCAATGGATACAATTCTTGGAGCAGTTGTACTGAGGATAAAAGGAGTAAAAACAACGTAAATTGCTTATTTGGGAAATATTAATAATACTAGAAGAAAACCCGAAGCGATCAAAGGAGACAGACGGTTTAACGACCAACTATACGACTGGAATAAATTTTCTGGCCATATAGTTCTGGTCGTATAGTTGGTGTCGCCACCGCCTCCTCAAATAGTTTCACCATGTGCAACTAGATCAGAGAGACAATATACAGAACACCTAGAAATCACCGAAACCTCACCTCCGGAAGGCATCTAGAGAGGGAACTCGTCCATCGGATCCATCTTCGCCCTACGCAGATCTGGGAGGCTAAGCCATCGATCTTCATCATCCACCACTGCATCACCACCATCTCCATCTATCCAATCTACATCTTGTCTAAATCTTGTTGTAATTTCCATACTCGTTGTGGATTTATACAAGTACTATTCATCTATGATAGATTCCATTGTTATTGCCATGATGCTGATTGCCTCCATGTCTGAGTAGATCATTAGTTTTTGGGGAGATGGAGAAACCCTAGTATGGGATTGAAATAAGATAAAGTTTATTATGATATTCATCGCTGTGACCATGTGTTAGATTGTCTTCATCTTGATGTTGAGAGAAGTCGACCTCTCAATATTTTCCTCTCTTGGGGACTTGATGGAGGGAACTACTTGTTGGTAGATGGAGGTGTGTTAGCACTTATAGTGACTATAAAGCTGTTGGCACTCCTTACGTATCAACTTGGGAAACCGAGGAAACTCATAGAACACTATCCATGCCATGGGATACGTCCTACGGGATTACGTCCCTTAATAGCGCAGTAATTCGATTGATGTTGATTGCTGACTGTTGTGGTTATGAGGATAATGTGAGCAGCGATTGCTACCTATTTGTCCAAATACAGAGTTCCTCCCACACATACATAGTTAAGAATGTTCATGATAATAATCTTTACCTTAGCTCTTTATAATGCTAGTGGTGTATCCTCTACTCCCTGAGAACACTTTTCCCCTATTGCAGTTTCAATCTCTCTTACATACGTGGTACCTACTTTCTGTGTTCAGTTGTTTTACTCTACTTATTGTTGCTCTTATACCAAAAACCTAAAAACACCTTTTTACGCAATACTCGCATTTTATATTGTCACTTAGAACTTTATTTAGCATTTCTATTGTAATATTTATTTCAAGAGTTATTAGACTTCAGACTCCCGCTCCCTGTGGGATCGATATATTTATTTCGAACTAGCTACAAACGATCTGTGCGCTTGTAGTCATCAATTACCAGGCCACACAGGACGAATCATGGGGTCGTATCTTTGTCATGGACATGACATTCGGAGTTTTATCGCGTCGGGCATGATCCGAGGTTTTTTTTATGATTTTCATCGACTGCCTTGTTTGGCTATTGGAGTTATTGAAGTTTGTGGATGATATCTAAAAATACTCCCGATGGGAGTAACCTTTGGAGGATACACTAATGTAATACTCATAGGTTTTAATTTTATCGGGTGTGTTTTACACACGAGGATAATATTTCTTTAGCGCGTATAAATCTCAGTTTTCTATTGGGTGTACGGTCAGTGCTCCCGATGGGAGTAGCCCCTGAGGCTATGTTCGGATGCCTGTATTGGGACATAGGCTCAAAGCTTCTAACCATCTGAGGAAGTCCTCACCTTTAATTTATTCATCTAGGACTATTATGTCCTGTTTTATTGGGTGCGCGACTAGCGCTCCCGATGGGAGTAGCCCCCAAGGCTACAATTGAATATTTGTATTCGATTGTAGGCTCAAGGTTTTTAGCTGAGGAATTTACTTTGATTCGGGAATTTACTTTTATCTGGTCTTTCTAAAATAGAGCCGAAGTTTTGGTCATTGCCTCTTCTATGCCGTCATTGCTAACGAAGTTGTTACGTTGTGGCTTTCAAGAAATGAAAACCGATGGGATGTTTCATTTATGGGCCCATGCTACAGTAATGATGACGCTTCAGCGGCGTGTCAGCGAAGATCTTTTGACCATACATCTCCCTTTACGCGTGAAGATCGAGGCGTCATGGAGATTTTCTTTGTTTTTACCGGGGCAATAACTGTCCACGATTTTTATCCTTATGTGCACCCTTGACACGCGTCGTCATCTTGTGAATTTTTATGGTTTGCTGGTTTCATCCAACGGCTAAGCTTTGCTCTTCTTCTCCTTATAAACTAGGGGGAGCTTTTTACTGTTTTACTACTTCCTTTTGCTGTCTGCTTCTTCTTCCTTGCGCTACTCCTGCGTTTGCCGCTTTCACTTACTCCTTTCTCCTTGTGCTTCACCTTTAAAGGGAAAGGGATGTCGCCTAGAGGGGGGTGAATAGGTGTTCTAAAATTATTACGGTCTAGGATCTAATAAATGCGGAATAAAATTTAATGTTTAATCTATCAAGCCAAAACCTATATCAACTAGGTTCAACTAAGTGCACAAACAACCTATGCTAAGCAAGACAAGCAACAAGGTGATAGCAAGATATAATACTTCAAGCACGATGTCTATCACAATGTAAATAGCATAAGTAAAGGGCTCAGTTGAGAAATAACCGGTGGACACTGATACATTGCAAATGTATCTATAATTTCTGATGTTTGATGCTTGGTTTTATCCACTTTCTTATGTTTTGTTCCAACTTTGGAGTACTTTTCATATGATTTCTTGGACTAACCTATTAACAAGAGCCCGCAGTGCGGTACTGTTTTCTGCTGTTTTTGGTTCCAGGAAAGTCAGAAAATGAATATTCTCAGAATTGGACGGGACAAAAGCCAAAGTGCCTATTTTTCTGGAAGGGATCAAGTGCCAGAATACGAGATAGAGAAGGGCCAGGGAGCCACCACACCACCTGGCCACGCGGCTAGGCCTTGCCCGCACCAGGGGGTGGTGTGGCCGCTCCCGGCACCCCCTCGACCTCTCCTTCCGCCTATATATTGCCCTCGGGACGAAAACCCTAAGTACCCGATCAAAAAATCCACGAAAGAGTCTGTAGCACGCATCATCTCTATCCCTAGATCGGGAGGGATCTGAAGCTCTTCCCGGCACCCTGCCAAAGAGGGGAATTCACCCTGGAGGCCTTCTTCATCACCATGCAAGCCTCCGGTGTGATGCGTGAGTAGTTCATCCTTGGACTACGGATCCATGTAGTAGCTAGATGGCTGGTTCTCCTCCTTTATGCTTTCATGTTTAGATCTTGTGAGCTCCGTTCATGATCAAGATCATCTATTTGTAATTCATACATGTTGTGTTTGCGGGGATCCAATGGATATTGAGATGCTATTTCATATTGATTATTGATTCTATCATGTCTTTGTTATTTGTGATCTTGCATGCTTTCCGTTGTTAGTAGCTATCTTGGCCAAGTAGATGCTAGCAACTCCAAGAGTTAGTATTTATGCTCGATAGTGGGTTCATGCCTCTGGTAATCTGGGGAAGTGACAGAAATCTCTAAGGTACTAGATGTGTTGTTGCTACTAGGGAGAAAACAACAATCCTTTGTTCATAGAACAATCGTATTGTTTACTTTACACGCAGTTTGTAAAGCAATAAACTGTTGCTTGCAACTTAATACTGGAGGGGGTTCGGATGATAACCTGAAGGTGGATTCTTAGTCATAGATGCAGTTGGATGGCGGTCTATGTATTATGTTGTAATGCCCAATCAAGTCTCAAAGGAGTCAAGATGATTAGTGTATGCATGTATTGCTTTCTCGGTGTTTGTCAATTGCCCTGCTGTAATTTGTTCACCCAGCATGTTATCTATCATACGGAGAGACACCTCTAGTGAACTATGGATCCCGGTCCTTTTTCTTTACATACAATCTACAACTGTTTACTTCTTTGTGTTTACTTTCTGCAAAATTTTACTTCTTTCCATTCGATACGTTTAATCCTTTGTTTTCCGCAAAACACGGTGAGATTGACAACCTCATCGCAAGTTGGGGACAAAGTTCTGTGGTTGTGTTGTGCAGGTCTCCACGTTGCTACTAGCACCGGTAGTGCGCCCTGCCAAAGCTCAGCTAGTAACACCTTTGGGGTGTTTCCTTGCTCCTACTGGTTCAATTAAACCTTGGTTTCATAACTGAGGGAAAACTTGCTGTTGTGCTCATCATACCTTCCTCTTGGGGTTCCCAACAAGCTCTACATCGAACGACGAGCACATCAAGATCTTTTCTGGCGCCGTTGCCGGGGAGTCAAGGACATCTCACAAGGGGAGTCCCTCATAACCAATCTCTTTACTTTGTTGTTTTTGTTTTGCTTAGTTTTCTTTTTGCTTTGTTTGCTTGTTTTGTTCTTCAAAAAACACAAAAAAAATTAGTTTTACTAGTTTGCTTTCTTATTTGAAACCCCAAAAAAATGACTACTCTTGAAAACAGTAAGTTGTGTGACTTCACTAGCACCAACAACAATGATTTTATGAGCACACCTATTGCTCCACCTGTGGCTGAAAATACCTTCTTTGAGATAAAACCTGCTTTGCTCAATCTTGTTATGAGAGAACAATTTTCTGGTATTAGTAATGAAGATGCTGCTTCCCATCTAAATAACTTTGTTGAACTTTGTGAGATGCAAAAGCATAGGGATATAGATGGTGATATTATTAAGCTGAAATTGTTTCCTTTCTCTTTGAGAGGAAAAGCTAAAGAATGGTTGAATTCCTTAACTAGGAATAGTATTGATTCTTGGACTAAGTGCAAAGATGCTTTTATTGGAAAATACTATCCTCCTACTAAGATTATATCCATGAGAAGTGAAATGATGAAGTTCAAACAACTTGATAATGAGTATGTTGCTCAAGCTTGGGAAAGAATGAAATCTTTGGTAAAGAATTGTCCCACTCATGGACTGACTGCTTGGATGATCATCCAAAATTCTTATGCAGGATTGAACTATTCTTCAAGGAACCTATTGGATTCTGCTGCTGGAGGTACCTTTATGACCATCACTTTGGGTACTGCAACAAAACTTCTGGACAATATGATGGTTAATTATTCTGAATGGCATACTGAGAGAGCTCCACAAGGTAGGAAGGTAAATTCTATTGAGGAAACCTCCTCCTTGAGTGATAAAATTGATATTATTATGTCTATGCTTGTTAATGGGAAAGCCCATATTGATCCAAATAATGTTCCTTTGGATTATTTGGTTGCTCAAGAAGAGCAAGTTGATGTGAACTTCATAAGAAATAATAATTTTGGCAACAATGCTTATGGTAATAATGCTTATAGGAACAATTTTGGTAACAACAATTATAAGCCATATCCTCCCAACAATGGTAATGCTTATGGAAATTCTTACAACAATAATAAGAGTGCTCCCTCTGAACTTCAAGTTATGCTTAAAGAGTTTATTAGTAAACAAACTGCTTTCAATAAAACTATCGAGGAAAAACTCTCTAATGCTGAAAGAAATATAGCATCTTTGGCTGAAGGTCAATCTTCTTTGAATAAAATGGCTGCTAAACCTGAGACTAATGATAATCCCTTTGCAGCTACCAATGCTATACAAGTAAGAATTGATGAAAATGTTAGACTATTAGCTTAATTACATGCTAAGTGGGAAAGAGAAGATGAAATTGCTAGAAACATTAGTGTTTCTACTATCACCACCACTAGTGTTGAGGCTAGTAATAGTTCTACTACTCTAGATGATAAATTTGATTTTGATCTTGATGGTTGCAATATCTCTGAAGTTATTAAGTTCCTACAAAAGCTTGCTAAAAGTCCTAATGCTAGTGCTATGAACATAACCTTTACAAAACACATTACCGATGCTCTCATAAAGATTAAGGAAGAAAAGATGAAACATAAAGCTTCTATTCTTATAAAACAAGAGGATGGTTGGGAACCCATCATTAATATGAAAGTGAATGACTTTGATTTCAAAGCTTTATGTGATCTTGGTAGTAGTGTTTCTATTATGCCTAGAAGGATTTATGATATGCTTGATTTGCCTCCTCTTGAAGATTGTTATTTGAATGTCCCACTTGATGATAATGATAAAAAGAAACTCATGGGGAGTCTTAATGATGTTCTTATTATGGTTAACGATGCCTATGTCCCCGTTGATTTCTATGTTTTGGATGTTGAATACAATGCTTCTTGTCCTATTACTTTGGGAAGACCTTTTCTTAGAACTGTTGGTGCCATCATTGATATGAAAGAAGGCACCATTAAATATCAACTCCCACTCAAGAAAGGTATAGAACACTTCCCTAAAAAGAGAGAAAAGATTTCTTTTGCTTCTCCTATGAAAACAAAATTTGGTTTTAATTCTTCTTCATTTGAGAACACTTGATTCTTTCTTTGCTTCTTATGCCTAACTTAAAGGCGTTAAAGAAAAGTACTTATTGGAAGATAACCAAAAAGTTTTAGATGAGCCTTGGAAGTTATTACCTCTGTAATAACTTCTCCTTATCCTTTTTATTTGCTTTTTGTGCCAAGAGTAACCTCTAATGAGAGTGAAGTAATGATTGGGAAAGTTGCTGTCCCGAAACAGATTTTTGTGCTTCACCGTAAAAATTTGTGAGAGAGCTCTGTAGGTCGGATTGAGCTGTATTGTTTTGTGCTTCTGTCCCAGATTGTTATCTAACTTTCATTAGTTTAACACTGTTTGATTTGAGCAACAGAAGGTCTTCGAAAAAATTCGTCTTTACCTGCTGGTCTGTTTTGACAGATTTCTGCCATTTTCTGCATTTGCTTCTTGTGGGTTCCTTTTTGAGTTCTTTTGGGGAATTGAGCTTTTTGAAGGAATTGCTACAGTAGCTAGTGTTCTAATTGAAGTTTATTTGGTGTTATAACTGAACCTTAAGACTTATTTATCTTGAGTGCACTAATGTTGCTAATAAAGATTGTGTGAAGTTTTGTATGAAGGGAAAATTTCAGGTGTATGGAAGGAATGAGTAATGAGATGAAGGATGGACTAAAGCTCAAGCTTGGGGATGCCACGCATGTCACCCCAAGAAATATCCAAGAAGTACAAGCGTCAAAGCTTGGGGATGCCCAAGGCATCCCCTTCTTCATCAATAAAAATCCTAGGTTTCTTCCAAACGCTTCATTTTTATTGTTTCATGCACAGTTGTGTTGTTCTTGGAGCGTCTTCTTTTTCGTTTTTGTTTTGGTTTTTAGTTTGATTGGTTTGCTTAGTTTTCTGAATAAATTGGTTGGACCCCCTCTTTCATACATTGGTTTGCAAATGGTTTGGTTTGGTATGGAAAAGAGTAGGAAAGTTCATACTTAGGTGGTAAAAAGAGCTTGTTTTTGACTGTGGCCTGTGCTTTGTCATGCCATGCTTGATATTGTTTTGGCTTTATGCTTAGTATTCTTTGCTGTAGCATGACTTGGTATAAACAATTGATATTGCTTAATGTGCCTTGGATGAATCATGCGTTGTTTTAGCATATTAAAGCATAGTATAGTGGTATTCTCCTTTGATGCTTTATTTGGGTTGACTTGGCGCATGCTCACACCATGTTATTACTATCTCAAGTCACCATAGCCTTTATGATCCTTTAGTTTTCAACTTGTAGTATCACTTTATGCTTTGATCAATGATGTTTTGTCGCTCTGCATGATTATGGCATTATTGCTCTCTTAGTTTGTCGCTCCCAGTCTTTTGCTAGCCTCCACAACCAAGTATGAGTTCCACTCATGCATCAAACTCCCTAAACCAAGTTATTCCAAAGAGTCCACCATACCTATCTACTAGCTTATGCTATTCCAAGTATATTCATGCTTTTGTTTACCTTCCAAATTAAACTTGTTATGAGAAAACTAGTGATTAAAGCTCTCACGAACTTGATGGCACACTTTACTTTTTGCCCCTAATAAACTTGAACCATTGGGTCCTTATTTGTTGCGTATATGCTTGCGATTTATAAGTTGAAATTAGCAGAACCATGTTTCATGGGGAACGCTTTCAACATTGCACTTGTACTTTGTACCCCGTTGATATAATGTTCTTTTGCTTACGGATCCCGGCGGTGTGAAATAAAAGTGGAACTCTTAAGATCATGGAGTTTGTATGTGTGTTAGAGAAACGCCTGGGCCGCTAGCCTAAGCCATGCCTAATCATGGTGGAAACTTGTAGCATCACCATAATGAGCACTCTATGAAGCATCCTCAATAAAAACCTATGCAAATAGCAAATAAAAAGATCGCTGAGATGCTCATTGTCTGCTTGCCTTGTCATTTTGATTATGGGAAAGCTCCCGTATCATGTGCAAGGGGTACCCCGTTGGCGGTTCTTAATGATACACATATACTTACAAAGACAAGAGCTTACTCGTGACTGAAGTTGAGTAGCATGAGGTTTGGTCTTCGTAAGTAAGGGGCATGAGATTTCGGTTTATAACTTGTCAAGTATATCCTCTTAGTTGTGTCACTTTAACCTTAATCACCTTCAAGATGATTTTGATAGGGTAATGACAGCTGAAAGCTATAAGTACCATAATTTTTGGAAGCTCTTTATGAGACTTGAATCCCTACTTCCTTTTACAAAAGGCATTTCTTCCACCATTATATTGAGTCTCCACCTTCTACCTTTATGCACCTACTTTGAGAGCATAGTGGCCATTCTTAGTTCTATGTGCATTGTCCCAAGACTAGTTGATTGATGCATAACTTGATATTGCTTATTTTAAACTATTGTATCTAGTCACTTTTATGAACTTTGAAGGTGTCCTATACATTTATATTTGCTACTCTATTGAGGGACACGCTGAATACTGTTATGCCATGCTTTCTTTATGTGAAAAAAACAAACGTCTTGCAAAGCATTGTTATTCATGAATCTTTTGTTTGTGCCTTTTCATGTTGCATCATAGTTTCTTTGCTTATTGCTAGAACTTTGTCTTTCATGTTATGATTGAAGTACTATGATCCCAGCTTTGAATGTTTTACAAATACTTTGATCAAGTCTTTGATGGTGCATGTCACCTCAAAAATTATTCTTTCTTTTTATCACTTACCTACCGAGGACGAGGGGAGTTAAGCTTGGGGATGTTGATACATTGCAAATGTATCTATAATTTTTGATGTTCCATGCTTGGTTTTATCCACTTTCTTGTGTTTTGTTCCAACTTTGGAGTACTTTTCATATGATTTCTTGGACTAACCTATTAACAAGAGCCACAGTGCCTGTTTTCTGCTGTTTTTGGTTCCAGGAAAGTCAGAAAATGAATATTCTCGGAATTGGACGGGACAAAAGCCAAAGTGCCTATTTTTCTGAAAGGGATCAAGTGCCAGAATACGAGACGGAGAAGGGCCAGGGAGCCACCACACCACCTAGCTGCGCGGCTAGGCCTGGCCCACGCCAGGGGGTGGTGTGGCCGCCCCGACCCCTCGGCCTCTCCTCCCGCCTATATATTGCCCTCGGGATGAAAACCCTAAGTACCCGATCAAAAAATTCACGAAAGAGTCAGTAGCCGCCGTCATCTCTATCCCTAGATCTGGAGGGATCTGAAGCTCTTCCCGGCACCTCACGGAGAGGGAATTCACCACGAGGCCTTCTTCATCACCATGCAAGCCTACGGTGTGATGCGTGAGTAGTTCATCCTTGACCAGATCCATGTAGTAGCTAGATGGCTGGTTCTCCTCCTTTGTGCTTTCATGTTTAGATCTTGTGAGCTCCGTTCATGATCAAGATCATCTATTTGTAATTCATACATGTTGTGTTTGCGGGGATCCGATGGATATTGAGATGCTATTTCAGATTGATTATTGATTCTATCATGTCTTTGTTATTTGTGATCTTGCATGCTTTCCGTTGTTAGTAGCTATCTTGGCCAAGTAGATGCTAGCAACTCCAAGAGTTAGTATTTATGCTCGATAGTGGGTTCATGCCTCTGGTAATCTAGGGAAGTGACAGAAATCTCTAAGGTACTAGACGTGCTGTTGCTACTAGGGAGAAAACAACAATCCTTTGTTCATAGAACAATCATATTGTTTACTTTACACGCAGTTCATAAAGCAATAATCTGTTGCTTGCAACTTAATACTGGAGGGGGTTCGGATGATAACCTGAAGGTGGATTATTAGTCATAGATGCAGTTGGATGGCGGTCTATGTATTATGTTGTAATGCCCAATCAAGTCTCAAAGGAGTCAAGATGATTAGTATATGCATGTATTGATTTCTCGGTGTTTGTCAATTGCCCCGCTGTAATTTGTTCACCCAGCATGTTATCTATCTTAAGGAGAGCCACCTCTAGTGAACTATGGATCCCGGTCCTTTTTCTTTACATACAATCTACAACTGTTTACTTCTTTGTGTTTACTTTCTACAAACTTTTACTTCTTTCCATTCGATATGTTTAATCCTTTGTTTTCCGCAAAACACGGTGAGATTGACAACCTCATCGCAAGTTGGGGACAAAGTTCTGTGGTTGTGTTGTGCAGGTCTCCACGTTGCTACTAGCACCGGTAGTGCTCCCTGCCAAAGCTCAGCTAGTAACACCTTTGGGGTGTTTCCTTGCTCCTACTGGTTCGATTAAACCTTGGTTTCATAACTGAGGGAAAACTTCCTGCTGTGCTCATCATACCTTCCTCTTGGGGTTCCCAACAAGCTCTACATCGAACGACGAGCACATCAGACACGGAGACGATGATTTGTTTCCCGAAGTTCACTTCAAAAGAAGCTACGTCTCTGTTGGAGAGGTGCGGTGGCGCAATGTACATCGAATGCCACAAATGGCTCACCTTGAGGTGTGGTGGCTCGATGCTCACCCAACGCCACACAAGGCCTCACCCTAAGATGCGAAGGCACGCAACTCACCAACGCCAAAAAAGGATCATCCTATTCTCCCGTAAGCTCGCCACAAAGGCCTACTCACGTTTCACTATGGGACACTTGAGGGCGGTCACCGAACCTGTAAGAGGTTTGGGGCAATCTCCACAACTCAATCGGAGGGCTCCCAAGAAACGCCACAAAGGCTTCACAATGCCACAATAGGCCAACAATCTTGGGGAGTCTCTAGAACTCAATTGGAGCAACCAAGAACGCACCACAACTCCACACAACCATCTAGGGTTCCAAGAACCCAAGAGAAACAAGCCCAAAAGCTTGAACTCGCCGAATCTCTGAGGAGAACTCAAACCTATGCACCAAATGTAAGAGGCAAGTCCTTCTATCTCAAATTCTATCAAAGCTACAAAACTATTGGGGGAATAAGAGAGGAAGAACACAAGAGAACACAAAACTCTCCAAGATCTATATCCTAAGAATTCCTTCACAAAGAAGGGATTTGGTTAGGTGGGGTTGTAGATCTAGATCTCCTCTCTCAAATCTCTCAAAGAGATGCAAGAATCATGGGAGGAAGAAGGGGAGAGGGCAAGCTTTTGAAGGTCAACAATGGAGGAGAGAGAGTGGAAGATCTAGCAAAAATGACCTCCAAAGTTAGGGAAACATTGGGAAAGAGGGGGGCCTTAAATAGGGCAAGAGAAATCTGTCCGTTTGGGTCATTTTCGCGCACCATCGGAACTACCGGTGCCCCACTGGTACTACCGGTAAATAGAAACACAAGGTACTGAACAAAAACGAGTTTTACCGGAACTTTGGGCGGAACTTGGGCCGGTACTACCGCTCAAGCAAAAACGTTGGACAGCATTGCACGAAAACTTTAATAACTTTTTACTCCGGACTACGATTTTGATGATCTTGGGCTCGTTTTAAAGAGAAGAAAAGGCTATACAAGATTATGCAAATAAACATCATAGTACGAAAAGGGAGGATAAAAATAAAATGGATAAAGGTATGACCTCTCAGAAGCAACAAACCGGTAAAACCTCCAAAACCCAAAACTCAAGAAGTTGAGCTTGGAAACTCCAATTGGGAGGAAATCAATTTTGTTGGAAAGATAATAAAGAGTAGAATACAACAAAAGGTGAAATATTGGGTATCACCAAGGGATAAAATATCATAAATATATATGTGAGATATCTCCCAAGGTGTGGAGCCAGAAAAACCCGCAAGATCAAAAATGCAATAGGATATGGCAAATCCGTTTTTGATGAACTAGAGCTTGTTATGAAGATAACCACAAGCTCTAGATCCTCACATGGACAAGAACAAAACAACAACCAAGAAATATGATGCTATGTATGCAAAGGTTCGAGCTCTCTTTGAAAGATACGATCGAGCTAATCACTCGAGAGCCCCTCTTGATAGTACGGCTATCTATCCTAAACCCGGTCTCCCAACACTATAGGAGACCGGTAAAATAGAAAGCCTATCAAGATCATACATTTGCCTTGAGCATTCCACTTGAGGTTTATGAAGACCGTGTTGTTCTTCTCAAGATGGATCACCTTTCTTGATCGCTCTTGCTATCTCTTGCTTGATGAAGACTTGCGAATAGCTCCCCATACTCCATGGGGAAACCTATTCTTTGAACTTGTCTTCATCACTCCATGATCGCCGAGGATGGAAAGCTTGTAGAGATGGCGCATCGTGAGCTTGACCTTCATTCCTTGATGATGTCTTGAAGATATCCATAAGGAACTCCATCATTTTCTTCTTCAAGACATACTTGATCTTGTTCTTCTTCTTCTTTTTCAACCTCGAAACCAACACATGGTCTAAGTGATGCCAATGGGCAAACCTACAAGTGAAACTCAATTTACACATTAGTCCATAGAGATTGTCATTAATTACCAAAACCACACAGGGGGACATACTTTCCCTTTCAATCTCCCCCATTTTTTCAATTGATGACAATCCCTTTGAGAGGGTTTTTAATATGGAATTTAACAAACAAAATGGTAGTGCCAACATCAAATACTAGACAAGTATGTGTTGTTGGTACTCCCACAATATATAGAGCAAACCCCCCCATAATCTATGCATGTGTGATGAACTTGAATTTCATTGCATATATTGCCAATCATTACGATTGGTGGAGTTCCCTCTATATATGAAACATGCAAAGCAACAACAAAGATTCTAGAGCATGCAAGGCTAATGCTTAAGAACCAACTCAAAGCATAAACCAATTTCCATTAAACCCTCTAAAACTTCTCCCCCATTGGCATCGATAGCCAAAATGGGTGAGAAGTTCTAGATGGCTAATATAGTGAGAATTCCTCCAAAGGTGTGCATATGCACATATCCAATAATGAATCCTTGGGAGGAAGTAAAACTATATTGAGGACCCAAAGGTTGCAAAAGGAAAAGCAAAATAAAATAGCTTCAACAAATGAAGCGAGCAACCAAAGACCCAAAAATACCAATTGACAACAACAATTGATACCAAAAGAAAATAACAAGATATTATGATACGAACAAATGAGTGTTTAGATGAAAATAGGGAAGCTCCCCAATCTTTGTGCACAATATAGAATCATTGCATTTGAATACATCATGCACAAATATGGAATCATCACCCCCCCATAAACATTTAAACCTCAAACTAAGAGGAAGAAGGCAAATGAGAATTCTTAAATGAACTAGAGGAGTTCCCCAAAGATTATGCACCAATTATAATAATTTCATTTGGAAAAAAGTGCACAATCATGGAATCCTCACTCCTCCAAACTCATTTAACAATACATGGCAAGAAAGATCAAAATATGAGTGCCCAAAGATGCAAACAAAAGGGAAAAGCACTCATGGGAAAATAAATTTGGAATCCACTGAAGAGTCAAAATGAAATAAAAGGTGGTCTCCAAGGAAAACAAAAAACAACTCAAGATATGTCTTCTCTTGTGTGTATAAGTTTCTAGGTGTAAAATATCACAGAGACATATGCCTGATGTCTACGCACTTCTATTCTTGTAGACAGTTGTTGGGCCTCCAAGTGCAGAGGTTTGTAGAACAGCAGCAAGTTTTCCCTTAAGTGGATCACCCAAGGTTTATCGAACTTAGGGAGGAAGTGGTCAAAGGTATTCCCTCTCAAGCAATCCTGCAATCAAGATACGGGAAGTATCTTGTGTCCCCAACACACCCAATACACTTGTCAGGTGTATAGGTGCACTAGTTCGGCGAAGAGATAGTGAAATACAAGTGGTATGGATATAAGACAACGGTGCCAGAAAATAGCTTGCTGGTGTGTGGTTAACGTGGGAAGAGACTAAAGGCAAACTGAAATAAAGATGGAAGCAAGCAAACATGTAACAGATCTAATATCAAATGGTGTTTCAGTGCTTAGAAACAAGGCCTAGGGATCATACTTTTGCTAGTGAACACTCTCATATAAATATATTATCTTCATGATACTACTCTTAACTACTCTTCGGTTGGACACTCTAATCGATGGTAGGGCTATAACAGAACACCTCAAAGTAAGCCTTTCCCATCTAGATAACCCCACACTATCACCTTGAGCTCTAGATGGTTCCAACAAACACCACAATTTCATAGAAACGTCCAACTCCAAATATAACTTATAACAAGTATTTGTAATCTCTAGCCTAAGTGCCACCATGGTGTGCACGCTGTCACTTTCACACACATGGGGAGAGCAGAGATCTATTAAAGCACTTGAGTAGCAAGGTAGATCTATAGATTACAAGCTCATGATCTCAATAAGATCATGCATAGAGAGAGATGAACATATAGCTACCGGTAGAACCCTTAGCCTCAAGAGAGAACTACTCCCTCGTCATCATGGGAATCAGTAATGGTGATGGAGATGGTGGTGGAGATCGATGGAGATGGCTCCGGGGGCACTTCCCCGTCCCGGCAGGGTGCCGGAACAGAGACTTTCTGTCCCCCGAATCTCCCCTTCGGTGGCGGTGGTGCTGCAGAACTTTTCGTGGATTTCTGATTGACTATCTAGGGTTTTTGTATCGGGAGGAATATATAGGCGAAGGAGGCAAGGTCGATGGCCGGCCAGGGGGGCCACACCATGCCCTGGCGCGGCCTGGGCTGGCCCGCGCCAAGGGGTGGTGTGTCCACCCTATGGCCCCCTTCATGTCTCCTTCTGGCTCCGTGAATCTTTCGGGAAAATATCAACTTTGCCTTTTGTCCGGTCCAATTCCGAGAATATTGATTTTTTGACTTTCCTGGAACCAAAAACAGCAGAAAACAGGCAACTGACACTATGGCATCTTGTTAATAGGTTAGTCCAAGAAATCATATGAAAAGTACTCCAAAGTTGGAACAAAGCACAAGAAAGTAGATAAAACTAAGCATGGAACATCAAAAATTATAGATACATTTGCAATGTATCAACATCCCCAAGCTTAACTCCTACTCGTCCTTGAGTAGGTAAGTGATAAAAAGAAAGAATAATTTTTGAGGTGACATGCACCATCATAAACTTGATCAAAGTATTTGTAAAGCATTCAAAGCTGGGATCATAGTACTTCAATCATAACATGAAAGACAAAGTTCTATCAATAAGCAAAGAAACTATGTTGCAACATGAAAAGGCACAAACAAAAGATTCATGAATAACAATGCTTTGCAAGACGTTTGTTTGTTTCACATAAAGAAAACATAGTATAGTGGCATTCAAATTGTCCCTCATATAGTAGCAAACATAAATGAATAGGACCCCTTCAAAGTTCATAAGAGTGACTAGATACAAATAGTTTAAAACAAGCAATATCAAAGCTATGCATCAATCAACTAGTCTTGGGACAATGCACATAGAACTAAGAATGGCCACTATGCTCTCAAAGTAGGTGCATAAAGGTAGAAGGTGGAGAATCAACAAAAAGGTAAAAGAAAGGCCTTCGTAGAAGGAAGCAGAGATTCAAGTTTTATAAAGAGCTTCCAAAAATTATGGTACTTATAGCTTTCAGCTCTCATTGCCCCTATCATAAGCATCTTGAAGTGATTAAGGTTAAAGTGAACAAACTATGGAGTATATGCTTGACAAAGTATAAGTTGGAAATCTCATGTCCCTTGAATACGAGGGCCGCTCCTCATGCTACTCAAGTTTAGTCACCGGTAAGTTCTTGTCATCATAAGTATATGTGTATCATAGAGAACCGCCAATGGGTTACCCCTTGCCCGATGATACAGAAGAATCCCCATATCAAAATGACAAGGCAAGCAGACAACGAGCATCTTAGCAATTTTCTTATTTACCATGGGAATATGGTGCTTTTTTCTCTCTTTCCTCTTTTCATAATCTCTTTTTTTCTTTTTCTTTTTTTTTCAATATAGGACTCTTTTTTTTATAATAAGAATGCTTCATAGACAACTCATTATGGTTACGCTGCAGGTTTCCACCATGTCAGCATGGATTAGACCAGCGGCCCAGGCATTTCTCTAACACATATACATAACTCCATGGACTTACAAGCTCCCTTTCATTTCACACCGACGACATACATAGACAAAAGAGCATGATATCAACTAGGTACAGAGTACCAGTGCAATGTTGAAAGCGTTCCCCATGACAACATGGTTCTGCTAATCCCCAAAAAATAAGTGCAAGCATATACAACATAGACGACACAATGGTTCAAGTTTATTAAGGGCAAGAAAAGTAAAGTGTGCCATCAAGTTCGTGAGAGCTTTAATCACTAGTTTTCTCATAACAAGTTTAATTTGGAAGATAAACAAAAGCACGAACATACTTGGAATAGCATATGCTAATAGGTAGGTATGGTGGACTCTTTGGAATAACTTGGTTTAATGAATTGGATGCATGAGTGGAACTCATACTTGGTTACGGAGGCTAGCAAAAGACTGGGAGCGACAAACTAAGAGAGCAATAATGGCCATAATCATGCAGAGCGACAAAACAACATTGATCAAAGCATAAAGTGATACTACAAGTTGAAAACTAAAGGATCATAAAGGCTATGGTGACTTGGGATAGTCATAACATGGTGTGAGCATGTGCCAAGTCAACCCAAATAAAGCATCAAAGGAGAATACCACAATACTATGCTTTAATATGCTAAAACAACTCATGATTCCTCTAAGGCACATTAAGAAATCTCAACTGTTTATAACAAGTAATGCTACAGCAAAGAATACTAAGCATAAAGCTAAAACAATATCAAGCATGGCATGACAAAGCATAGGCCACAGTAAAAAACAAGCTCTCTTTAACACTTAAGCATGAACTTTCCTACTCTTTTCCAAACCAAACCAAATTATTTGAAAACCAATGTATGAAAGAGGGGGTCCAACCAATTTATTCAGAAAACTAAGAAAACGAAGAAAATGAAAAACCAAAACAAAAATGAAAAACAAGACGCTCCAAGAACAACACAACTGTGCATGAAACAATAAAAATGAAGTGTTTGGAAGAAACCTAGGATTTTTATTGATGAAGAGGGGGATGCCTTGGGCATCCCCAAGCTTTGACGCTTGTACTTCTTGGATGTTTCTTGGGGTGACACGCGTGGCATCCCCAAGCTTGAGATTTAGTCCATTCTTCATCTCATTACTCATTCCTTCCATACACCTGAAATTTTTCCTTCATATAAAACTTCACACAATCTTTATTAGCAACGTTAGTGCACTCAAGATAATAAGTCTTTAGGTTCAGTTCCAACACCAATAAAACTTCCATTAAAACACAAGCTACTGTAGCACTTCCCTCAAAAATCTCAATTCCCCAAAATAACTCAAAAAGGAACCAACAAGAAGCAAATGCAAAAAATGGCAGAAATCTATCAAAACAGACTAGCAGGTAAAGACGAATTTTTTCGAAGACCTTCTGTTGCTCAAATCGAAAAGTGATGAACTAACGGAAGTTAGATAACAACCTGGGGTAGAAGCACAAAAATTCACGCCTCAAAAAGACGATCAGAGATTTTACACGAATGTTTACGGTGAAGCACATAAATCTATTTCGGGACAACAACTTTCCCAATCATTACTTCTCTCTCATTAGAGGTTACTCTTGGCACAAAAAGAAAATAAAAAGGATAAAGAGCGGTTATTACTGAAGTAATAACTTCCAAGACTCATCTAAAACTTTTGGGTTATCTCCCAATAAGTACTTTTCTTTAACGCCTTTAAGTTATGCATGATAGTTTGAGAAGATGCTCACATAAGAAATATGAATTGAAGTAAAAGAGAGCATCAAGAAGCAAATTCAAAGAACATTTAAGTCTAACCCACTTCCTATGTATAGGAATCTTGTAAAGAAACAAGTCATGAAAGCACAAATCAACAAGCATAGGAAAGCAAAACAAGTGCAACTTCAAAATTTTCAACATAAAGAGGGGAAACTTAATATTGTTGAGATACATAAAACCATGTTTCCCTCTATCATAATAACTTTCAGTATCATCATGAATAGATTTAACAATATAACTATCACATAAAACATTCTTATCATGAGACACATGCATAAAAGAATTAATACTCTCCACATAAGCATAGTCATACTTATTAATTGTGGTGGGAGCAAATTCAACAAAATAGCTATCATTATTATTCTCATCACCATAATCATCAAATATAGGAGGCATATTGTAATCATTAGTTTTATCCTCAATAGTAGGTGGACTGAAAATATCATATTCTCATTGTAATAATCATATATTGGAGGTTTCGTATCATCATAAGCAATAGAATAGCTATCTTCCAAAGCTGGGGAACTAAAAAGATCATTTTCATAAAAACTAGCTTCCCCAAGCTTAGACTTTTCCATAGCATTAGCAATAATCGTGTCCAAAGAATTCATACTAACAACATTGCTATTAGCATGCAAATAAAGTTCCATAGGTTTTTTAATTTTCTCTTCAAACACTTCATGTCCTAACTCAAGATAAATACTATAAAGCTCTCTAATTTTGTTGTTGTTTTCCATTAAGTTTAACTAGTGAAAACAAGAAACAAAAAGACAAAAAATGCAGAATCTAAAGGAAATAACTTCGAGCACTCACACCGGAGGATGTGAGTACCTTTTACCTTACCTCCCCGGCAACGGTGCTAGAAAAATAGCTTGATGTCTACGCACTTCTATTCTTGTAGATAGTTGTTGGGCCTCCAAGTGCAGAGGTTTGTAGAACAGCAGCAAGTTTTCCCTTAAGTGGATCACCCAAGGTTTATCGAACTCAGGAAGGAAGTGGTAAAAGGTATTCCCTCTCAAGCAATCCTGCAATCAAGATACAAAAACTCTCTTGTGTCCCCAACACACCCAATACACTTGTTAGGTGTATAGGTGCACTAGTTCGGCGAAGAGATAGTGAAATACAAGTGGTATGGATATAAGACAACGGTGCCAGAAAATAGCTTGCTGGCGTGTGGTTGACGTGGTAAAAGACTAAAGGCAAACTGAAATAAAGAAGGAAGCAAGCAAACATGTAACAGATCTAATTGCAAATGGTGTTTCAATGTTTAGAAACAAGGCCTAGGGATCATACTTTCACTAGTGAACACTCTCATATAAATATCTTCTCTTCATGATAGTACTCTTAACTACTCTCCGGTTGGACACTCTAATCGATGGTAGGGCTATAACAGCACACCTCAAAGTAAGCCTTTCCCATCTAGATAACCCCACACTGTCATCTTGAGCTCTAGATGGTTCCAACAAACACCACAATTTCATAGAAACATCCAACTCCAAATATAACTCATAACAAGTATTTGTAATATCTAGCCTAAGTGCCACCATGGTGTGCACGCTGTCACTTTCACACACATGGGGAGAGCAGAGATCTATTAAAGCACTTGAGTAGCAAGGTAGATCTATAGATTACAAGCTCATGATCTCAATAAGTTCATGCATAGAGAGAGAGATGAACACATAGCTACCGGTAGAACCCTTAGCCTCGAGAGAGAACTACTCCCTCGTCATCATGGGAATCAGTAATGGCGATGGAGATGGTGGTGGAGATCGATGGAGATGGCTACGGGGGCACTTCCCCGTCCCGGCAGGGTGCCGGAACAGAGACTTTCTGTCCCCCGAATCTCCCCTTCGGTGGCGGCGGTGCTGCAGAACTTTTCATGTATTTCTGATTGACTATCTAGGGTTTTTGCATTAGGAGGAATATATAGGCGAA
The DNA here is from genome assembly GCA_023614405.1 of Avena insularis. Classification (NCBI taxonomy): domain Eukaryota; kingdom Viridiplantae; phylum Streptophyta; class Magnoliopsida; order Poales; family Poaceae; genus Avena; species Avena insularis. The sequence continues at coordinate 457,022,817 of CM042696.1, read as the reverse complement.
GGAGGCAAGGTCGGTGGCCGGCTAGGGGGCCCACACCATGCCCTGGCGCGGCCTAGGCTGACCCGTGCCAAGGGGTGGTGTGGCCACCCTGTGGCCCTCCTTCGTGTCTCCTTCTGGCTCCATGAATCTTCCGGGAAAATATCAACTTTGGCTTTTGTCTGGTCCAATTCCGAGAATATTGATTTTCTGACTTTCCTGGAACCAAAAACAACAGAAAACAGGCAACTGGCACTGTGACATCTTGTTAATAGGTTAGTCCAAGAAATCATATGAAAAGTACTCCAAAGTTGGAACAAAACACAAGAAAGTAGATAAAACCAAGCATGGAACATCAATAATTATAGATACATTTGGAATGTATCAATGCCGACAAAGAAACATGCACACACAAAATAGATACTCGAGAAAGCACAAGAAAAGCAAAAGGAAGTCATGGAATATATCAATAAGATTTTTTCTTGAAAGCATAGCCAAAGGCTCAAATATATCTTATTGTACATCAATGAGCTTCCAACACCAACACACTTCATACATTACAACTATTACCAAGGGAAAAATGAGATAGTTGGAATATATGGAGAGAGGCAACAAATATCACAAATAGAAATCAACTTTGCAAAGATACTCACTATTACACATGAGAGTAGTTGAAGAAAATACAGGCAATACAATGGCTAGATTGACATATTTGGGATTGGTGAATCATGAGCATGATTTTGTATATTCCCTATTATATGCACTCATCTCAACATTCTCACATTAGCAATATAGAGATCTCCTAAGAACCAAAGCAAGCACTACAAAATTTGCAAATACACAGACTCGTGCCAACAAGCAACCTATAAAAGGTTGGAAACAAGATATGTATGCATGAGAGAGATACTTATTACCGAGATATAATTGGTAGGATGTAGTGGATAAGAATTTGTTGATCATCCTAGATTGCCTCCAATTGACATGTAGGAACCACTTCTTCCTAATTGAAGAGACAAGCATCCAATATATCTCTAATATACCTACACAACAATAAGAACACTATGGTGCCCAAAAAATGGGTCTAAAGTAGTTAGGCAAGTACAATACATAGGACAAGCTCCACATAAATATGTGCACATTAATATGAAATTTAATTTCATGCACATCTTAGCCAATAGGATTTGGTGGAGTTTCCCCTATATATTGGATCATAGAAAAAAAGCATGCCATAATTTATACATGAAGTAAATATGCATGCAAAAGACTTTCAAGAACCAAAAAGGAGATACAATTTGAACAAAAACACCAAGTAAACCAAGAAGTAGCACACAAGAGTGTGACACGTCAAAAGGTGCGGTGACCCAGCATACCACTGCATGATGTAGTACACTATAGTCGTTGACATAACACCAATGAAACACCGTTCACTAGTATTACATCCCTCAGAGTGGTACAACAGAAACACAGCAGGTCCAAGACATGACTATAGATTACAACTCGACTCTTTACAAAATATCCAGAGAACACTCTAGGTTAAAGATAGAGAAAGAACTTCTTACAAAGAAGAACTAGAAACAATAACTCAGAAACATCTAGTAACTAAGACTAGCATCTTAACTAACAGGCTTGCCATTGCTGCTATTGCAATACTCTATAGAAGTAGGTTTTGTGGCTAGAGAATCTACTCCTATCTACTTAAGAACTTTGTCTTCACTTTGTTTGATGTATATGTTGACTTCATTGACTCTGTTGAAGAACTTGGGCTGTCGATGATGGTTTCTTGAGCATAAATTGATGTTGACGTCGTCTTCAACGACTTAGAACCTAGCAAGGGTTAAGAAGGTACGGTTGAGTACGAGCGTACTCATCAAGTTCACTAAAAAGGAGTGTACGATGCACTATCTCTATAGCCACAGACCATAGGTCATAGGCAATGCAGGTTTTCGTAAACATTTCTTCAAAGGTTGCTTTTATTCTGAAAACTATGTCCGACAGCCTTCATAGGTTGACCAGAACCTTCATGGGGTTCCTTTCCTACCACGTTCGTAGCTCCTTCCCGGAACAGGGAGTAACATGTCACAATGGTTACACTCTGCAGAGGTGCGTCACTTTTCCCATAAGAGACCTTAGCCTTGTTGCACAACCAAGCCGCGAGCTTGTCCACACTTGGTATGGGGCCCAGCCTAAGATCCCTCTCCGTGACCCTGCATGAAGACACGATCCCCCGTGACAACTACCACGGTTACTCTTTGGGTAGCCTCTCGTAGAGTCCGTAAGCAGCTCTGTCTGGCGGTCACCATCAACTATGGTGAACTCTAACCCAAGACAGCTATGCACAGATAATCTAGACACCAAGATCGCGGGGAACTAAGGGGTGATGGCTCAATGCACGGCGCCCAGAAAAGTGTTGATGGCTCGTGGTTGATGTAGAGCTCGTTGGGAACCCCAAGAGGAAGGTATGATGAGCACAACAGCAAGTTTCCCTCAGTTATGAAACCAAGGTTTAATCGAACCAGTAGGAGCAAGGAAACACCCCAAAGGTGTTACTAGCTGAGCTTTGGCAGGGCGCACTACCGGTGCTAGTAGCAACGTGGAGACCTGCACAACACAACCACAGAACTTTGTCCCCAACTTGCGATGAGGTTGTCAATCTCACCGTGTTTTGCAGAAAACAAAGGATTAAACGTATCGAATGGAAAGAAGTAAAAGTTTGCAGAAAGTAAACACAAAGAAGTAAAAGATTGTAGATTGTATGTAAAAGACAAGGATCGGGATCCATAGTTCACTAGAGGTGGCTCTCCTTAGATAGATAACATGCTGGGTGAACAAATTAGAGCGGGGCAATTGACAAACACCGAGAAAGCAATACATGCATATACTAATCATCTTGACTCCTTTGAGACTTGACTCGGCAATACAACATAATACATAGACCGCCATCCAACTGCATCTATGACTAATAATCCACCTTCAGGTTATCATCCGAACCCTCTCCAGTATTAAGTTGCAAGCAACAGATTATTGCTTTATGAACTGCGTGTAAGGTAAACAATACAATTGTTCTATGAACAAAGAATCGTTGTTTTCTCCCTAGTAGCAACATCACATCTAGTACCTTAGAGATTTCTGTCACTTCCCTAGATTACCAGAGGCATGAACCTACCATCGAGCATAAATACTAACTCTTGGAGTTGCTAGCATCTACTTGGCCAAGATAGCTACTAACAACGGAAAGCATGCAAGATCTCAAATAACAAAGACATGATAGAATCAATAATCAATCTGAAATAGCATCTCAATATCCATCGAATCCCCACAAACACAACATGTATGAATTACAAATAGATGATCTTGATCATGAACGGAGCTCACAAGATCTAAACATGAAAGCACAAAGGAGGAGAAACCAGCCATCTAGCTACTACATGGATCCGTAGTCCAAGGATGAACTACTCACGCATCACACCGGAGGCTTGCATGGTGATGAAGAAGGCCTCCAGGGTGAATTCCCCTCTCCGGCATGGTGCCGGGAAGAGCTTCAGATCCCTCCCAATCTAGGGATGGAGATGACAGCGGCTACAGACTCTTTCATGGATTTTTGATCGGGTACCTAGTGTTTTCGTCCCGAGGGAAACTTATAGGCGGAAGGAGAGGCCGAGGGGGTGCTGGGGTCGGCCAGACCACCCCTGGCGCGGGCCAGGCCTGGCCGCGCGGCCAGGTGGTGTGGCCGGCCCCTGGCCCCTCTCCGTCTCGTATTCTGGAAAAATAGGCACTTTGGCTTTTGTCCCGTCCAATTCCGAGAATATTCATTTTCTGACTTTCCTGGAACCAAAAACAGCAGAAAAGCAGGCAGCCTTTGTGGCTCTTGTTAATAGGTTAGTCCAAGAAATCATATGAAAAGTACTCCAAAGTTGGAACAAAACACAAGAAAGTGGATAAAACCAAGCATGGAACATGAAAAATTATAGATACATTTGCATTGTATCAACATCCCCAAGCTTAACTCCTGCTCGTCCTCGAGTAGGTAAGTGATAAAAAGAAATAATTTTTGAGGTGACATGCACCATCAAAGTCTTGATCAAAGTATTTGCAAAACACTCAAAGCTGGGATCATAGTACTTCAATCATAGCATGAAAGACAAAGTTCTAGCAATAAGCAAAGAAACTATGATGCAATATGAAAAGGCACAAACAAAAGATTCATGAATAACAATGCTTTGCAAGACGTTTATTTGTTTCACATGAAGAAAACATAGCATAATAGTATTCAGCTTGTCCCTCAATAGAGTAGCAAATATAAATGCATAGGACACCTTCAAAGTTCATAAGAGTGACTAGATACAATAGTTTAAAACAAGCAATAACAAGTTATGCATCAATCAACTAGTCTTGGGACAATGCACATAGAACTAAGAATGGCCACTATGCTCTCAAAGTAGGTGCATAAAGGTAGAAGGTGGAGACTCAATATAATGGTGGAAGAAAGGCCTTTTGTAAAAGGAAGTAGGGATTCAAGTCTCATAAAGAGCTTCCAAAAATTATGGTACTTATAGCTTTCAGCTCTCATTGCCCCTATCATAAGCATCATGAAGGTGATTAAGGTTAAAGTGACACAACTAAGAGGATATGCTTGACAAGTTATAAACCGAAATCTCATGCCCCTTACTTACGAAGACCGATCCTCATGCTACTCAACTTCAGTCACGAGTAAGCTCTTGTCATTGTAAGTATATGTGTATCATTAAGAACCGCCAGCAGGTACCTTGCACATGATACGGGAGCTTTCCCATAATCAAAATGACAAGGCAAGCAGACAATGAGCATCTCCGCGATCTTTTTATTTGCTATTTGCATAGGTTTTTATTGAGGATGCTTCATAGAGTGCTCATTATGGTGATGCTGCAAGTTTCCACCATGATTAGGCATGGCTTAGGCTAGCGGCCCAGGCATTTTTCTAACACACATACAAACTCGATGATCTTACAAGTTCCAGTTTTATTTCACACCGCCGGGATCCGTAAGCAAAAGAATATGATATCAACGGGGTACAAAGTACAAGTGCAATGTTGAAAGCGTTCCCCATGAAACATGGTTCTGCTAACTTCATCTTATAAAGCGCAAGCATATACGCAACAAAGATGGACCCAATGGTTCAAGTTTATTAGAGGCAATAAAGTAAAGTGTGCCATCAAGTTCGTGAGAGCTTTAATCACTAGTTTTCTCATAACAAGTGAAAGGTAGACAAAAGCATGAATATACTTGGAATAGCATAAGCTATTAGGTAGGTATGGTGGACTCTTTGGAATAACTTGGTTCAGGGAGTTGGATGCATGAGTGGAACTCATACTTAGTTGTGGAGGCTAGCAAAAGACTGGGAGCGACAAACTAAGAGAGAAATAATGGCCATAATCATGCAGAGCGACAAAACATCATTGATCAAAGCATAAAGTGATACTACAAGTTGAAAACTAAAGGATCATAAAGGCTATGGTGACTTGTGAAAGTCATAACATGGTGTGAGCATGCGCCAAGTCAACCCAAATAAAGCATCAAAGGAGAATACCACTATACTATGCTTTAATATGCTAAAACAACGCATGATTCATCCAAGGCACATTAAGCAATCTCAATTGTTTATAACAAGTCATGCTACAACAACGAATACTAAGCATAAAGCCAAAACACTATCAAGCATGGCATGACAAAGCATAGCTACAGTCAAAAACGAGCTCTTATTACCACATAAGCATGAACTTTCCTACTCTTTTCCAAACCAAACCAAACTATTTGCAAACCAAAGTGTGAAAGAGGGGGGTCCAACCAACTTATTCAGAAAACTAAGCAAACCAAGCAAACTAAAAACCAAAACGAAATCAAAAAGGAAGACGCTCCAATAAAAACACAACTGTCCATGAAACAATAAAAATGAAGCGTTTGGAAGAAACCTGAAATTTTTATTGATGAAGAAGGGGATGCCTTGGGCATCCCCAAGCTTTGACGCTTGTACTTCTTGGATATTTCTTGGGGTGACACGCGTGGCATACCCAAGCATGAGCTTTAGTCCATCCTTCATCTCATTACTCATTCCTTCCATACACCTAAAAATTTTCCTTCATACAAAACTTCACACAATCTCATTAGCAACATTAGTGCACTTAAGATAAATAGGTCTCAAGGTTCAGTTCTAACACCAAATAAACTTCCATTAGAACACTAGATACTGTAGCACTTCCCTCAAAAAGCTCAATTCCCCAAAAGAACTCAAAAAGGAACCCACAAGAAGCAAATGCAGAAAATGACAGAAATCTGTCAAAACAGACCAGCAGGTAAAGACGAATTTTTTTATAGACCTTCTGTTGCTCAAATCAAAAAGTGTTGAGCTAACGAAAGTTCTATAACAACCTGGGGCATAAGAACAAAAAATGAAAGCTCAATCCGACGTACAGAACTCTCTCACGAATATTTACGGTGAAGAACAGAAATCTGTTTCGGGACAGCAACTTTCCCAATCATTACTTCACTCTCATTAGAGGTTACTCTTGGCACAAAAAGCAAATAAAAAGGATAAGGAGAGGTTATTACAGAGGTAATAACTTCCAAGACTCAACTAAAACTCTTGGGTTATCTCCCAACAAGTACTTTTCTTTAACGCCTTTAAGTTAGGCATAAGAAGCAAAGAAAGAATCAAGTGTTCTCAAATGAAGAAGCATTAAGACCAAATTTTGTTTTCATAGGAGAAGCAAAAGAAATCTTTTCTCTCTTTTTATGGAAGTGTTCTATACCTTTCTTGAGTGGGATTTGATATTTAATGGTGCCTTCTTTCATATCAATGATGGCACCAACAGTTCTAAGAAAAGGTCTTCCCAAAGTAATAGGACAAGAAGCATTGTATTCAACATCCAAAATATAGAAATCAATGGGGACATAGGAATCATTAACCATAGTAAGAACATCATTAAGACTCCCCATGAGTTTCTTTTTAGCATTATCATCAAGTGGGACATTCAAATAACAATCTTCAAGAGGAGGCAAATCAAGCATATCATAAATCCTTCTAGGCATAATAGAAACACTACTATCAAGATCACACAAAGCTTTGAAATCAAAGTCATTCACTTTCATATTAATGATGGGTTCCCAACCGTCTTCTTGTTTTATAGGAATAGAAGCTTTATGTTTCATATTTTCTTCCTTAATATTTATGAGAGCATCGGTAATGTGTTTTGTAAAGGCCATGTTCATAGCACTAGCATTAGGACTTTTAGCAAGATTTTGTAGGAACTTAATAACTTCAGAGATATTGCAACCATCAAGATCAAAATCAACTTTATCATCTAAAGTAGTAGAACTATTACTAGCCTCAACACTAGTGGTGGTGATAGTAGAAACACTAATGTTTCTAGCAATTTCATCTTCTCTTTCCCACTTAGCATGTAATTCAGCTAATAGTCTAACATTTTCATCAATTCTTACTTGTATAGCATTGGTAGCTGCAAAGGGATTATCATTAGTTTCAGGTTTAGCAGCCATTTTATTCAAAGGAGATTGAGCTTCAGCCAAAATGCTATATTTCTTTCAGCATTAGAGAGTTTTTCCTCAATAGTTTTATTGAAAGCAGTTTGTTTACTAATAAACTCTTTAAGCATAACTTGAAGTTCAGAGGGAGCACTCTTATTATTGTTGTAAGAATTTCCGTAAGCATTACCATTGTTGGGAGGATATGGCTTATAATTGTTGTTACCAAAATTGTTCCTATAAGCATTATTACCATAAGCATTGTTGCCAAAATTGTTATTTCTTATGAAGTTCACATCAACTTGCTCTTCTTGAGCAACCAAAGAGGCTAAAGAAACATTATTTGGATCAATATGGGCTTTCCCATTAACAAGCATAGACATAATAATATCAACCTTATCACTCAAGGAGGAGGTTTCTTCAACAGAATTTACCTTCTTACCTTGTGGAGCTCTCTCAGTATGCCATTCAGAATAATTAACCATCATATTATCCAATAGTTTTGTTGCAGCACCCAAAGTTATGGTCATAAAGGTACCTCCAGCAGCTGAATCCAATAGGTTCCTTGAAGAATAGTTCAATCCTACATAAAAAGTTTGGATGATCATCCAAGCAGTCAGTCCATGAGTGGGACAATTCTTTACCAAAGATTTCATTCTTTCCCAAGCTTGAGCAACATGCTCATTATAAAGTTGTTTAAAGTTCATTATTTCACTTCTCATGGATATAATGTTAGCAGGAGGATAGTATTTTCCAATAAAAGCGTCTTTGCACTTAGTCCAAGAATTATTACTATTCCTAGTTAAGGAATTCAACCATTCTTTAGCTTTTCCTCTCAAAGAGAAAGGAAACAATTTCATTTTAATAATATCACCATCTATGTCCCTATGCTTTTGCATCTCACAAAGTTCAACAAAGTTATTTAGATGGGAAGCAGCATCTTCATTACCAATACCAGAAAATTGTTCTCTCATAACAAGATTGAGCAAAGCAGGTTTTATCTCAAAGAAAGTATTTTCAGCCACAGGTGGAGCAATAGGTGTGCTCATAAAATCATTGTTGTTGGTGCTAGTGAAGTCACACAACTTAGTGTTTTCAAGAGTAGTCATTTTTTTTGGGTTTTCAAATAAGAAAGCAAACAAGTAAGACTAAATTTTTTTGTGTTTTTTTTGAAGAACAAAACAAGCAAACAAAGCAAAAAGAAAACTAAGCAAAACAAAAACAACAAAGTAAAGAGATTGGTTATGAGGGACTCCCCTTGTGAAGATGTCCTTGACTCCCAACAGCGCGGAAAAATGCTTGATGGCTCAATGCACGGCGCCCAGAAAAGTGTTGATGGCTCGTGGTTGATGTAGAGCTCGTTGGGAACCCCAAGAGGAAGGTATGATGAGCACAGTAGCAAGTTTCCCTCAGTTATGAAACCAAGGTTTAATCGAACCAGTAGGAGCAAGGAAACACCCCAAAGGTGTTAGTAGCTGAGCTTTGGCAGGGCGCACTACCGATGCTAGTAGCAACATGGAGACCTGCACAACACAACCACAGAACTTTGTCCCCAACTTGCGATGAGGTTGTCAATCTCACCGTGTTTTGCGGAAAACAAAGGATTAAATATATCGAATGGAAAGAAGTAAAAGTTTGCAGAAAGTAAACACAAAGCAGTAAAATATTGTAGATTGTATGTAAAAGACAAGGACTGGGATCCATAGTTCACTAGAGGTGGCTCTCCTTAGATAGATAACATGCTGGGTGAACAAATTACGGCAGGGGAATTGACAAAAACCGAGAAAGCAATACATGCATATACTAATCATCTTGAATCCTTTGAGACTTGATTGGGCAATACAACATAATACATAGACCGCCATCCAACTGCTTCTATGACTAATAATCCACCTTCAGGTTATCATCCGAACCCCCTCCAGTATTAAGTTGCAAGCAACAGATTATTGCTTTACGAACTGCATGTAAGGTAAACAATACAATTGTTCTATGAACAAAGGATCGTCGTTTTCTCCCTAGTAGCAACAGCACATCTAGTACCTTAGAAATTTCTGTCACTTCCCTAGATTACCAGAGGCATGAACCTACTATCGAGCATAAATACTAATTCTTGGAGTTGCTAGAATCTACTTGGCCAAGATAGCTACTAACAACGGAAAGCATGCAAGATCTCAAATAACAAAGACATGATAGAATCAATAATCAATCCGAAATAGCATCTCAATATCCATCGGATCCCTGCAAACACAACATGTATGGATTACAAATAGATGATCTTGATCATGAACGGAGCTCACAAGATCTAAACATGAAAGCACAAAGGAGGAGAAACCAGCCATCTAGCTACTACATGGATCCGTAGTCCAAGGATGAACTACTCACGCATCACACCGGAGGCTTGCATGGTGATGAAGAAGGCCTCCAGGGTGAATTCCCTCTCCGTGAGGTGCCGGAAGAGCTTCAGATCCCTCCCGATCTAGGGATGGAGATAACGGCGGCTACAGACTCTTTCGTGGATTTTTGATTGGGTACCTAGGGTTTTCGTCCCGAGGGCAACTTATAGGCGGAAGGAGAGGCCGAGGGGGTGCTGGGGTCGGCCAGACCACCCCTGGCGTGGGCCGGGCCTGGCCGCGTGGCCAGGTGGTGTGGCCGGCCCCTGGCCCCTCTCCGTCTCGTATTCTGGCACTTGATCCCTTCCGGAAAAATAGGCACTTTGGCTTTTGTCCCGTCCAATTCCGAGAATATTCATTTTCTGACTTTCCTGGAACCAAAAACAGCAGAAAACAGGCACTCGTGGCTCTTGTTAATAGGTTAGTCCAAGAAATCATATGAAAAGTACTCCAAAGTTGGAACAAAACACAAGAAAGTGGATAAAACCAAGCATGGAACATCAAAAATTATAGATACATTTGCAATGTATCAAGGGGTCTCACCCATGTGCTAGATTCTCCACGAGAAATCAACAGCCTCAAGATAAGGTCATCCGTCCATGTGAAAGGGAGAAGATACAACTGACTTTCCTGTCCCATTCCAAGTCTTATGGTTGACACGTAATATACGACGCTAGAATCACTGGTGACATTGGTTGTTAAGTCCTAGATATTATGTTCCTTTACCACTAGAACTGTACCAATAGATTATTACCATTTGGTAAATAATCCATAATCATATTATTATGAAAATAGTGTTTTCTGACCTTTTTGAAATGCAGGTGATGACAACATTTGAGTTACAAGCATTTGATAGAAAATAATCAAAGGACATGAGGAAGTTGTGAACTTGCCTTTTGTAATTTCAAGATTATGCAATCACGATCTTCAAGACAATAGATGATCCAAATTCTGTAAACAACATAATTGGTCCGGTAAGGACTAATGTTTAAAGAAGCAAGATGCAACGATGCATAAGTAATGTAATGCAGTTTGATAAACGTGAATCCCCGGACTAATCATATCTGATCTAGGGTTTGGAACTGGTGATGAGTTCTTAGGAATGTGTTGCACTTTTATATCAGCTTCACACTTGTGCTTCTTATTAAGACTTGTGAGAGTGTGTGAAACACTATGTAAGTATAACATGTAGTATGCAATACTAAAGCATTCAAATGGAGCATGGTATCTGAAATATTTCTTAAACAAGATTAAGATTTAATTAGAGCTTTTAGAGAAGCGTTTAAGGATTACTTTTAATGTTTCTTAAAACAATAACTCTTGAGGAAAATCATACTTAACTAAAGAAAAGTATTTAAACTATAAATTAACACTCTTAGGCTTTCTTGCTAATTATAATTCTTAAACAAGAAAGAATTACTTTATTTGAATAAAAACTACACTAGTAGTTGAGACTTATCTATCTTGGTCATTATATGGTATTATAACTTGGTTCACTTTATAATGTTACTTTAAGGTTAATTAAGAGTTGTAACACTTCTATTTGAGGCATATTCTCTTAACATTATAGTTGAATATAATTCTTTATTTACTTACAAATGAATGGGTATGATTCATAATGTGGAAACTTCATTGCTTAACTACTCATGAATTATGTTGGGATATACTTATTAACTTGTGAGTGAAATAATAGTAAGGGTTTTAATAAGTCAAAATATTATTATTGAGGATTTTATAATTGATAAACTATTTTTGGAGAGAAAGATTTACTTAATTTTAAATGGTAGTTTTAGTAAGTACAACTTAAAATGGTTAGACTCATGTTAACTTCAATTAAACATTATTTGAACTTGTTATTCCAGTTTTGGACTCTAAACAAATAATAGTAAAGACAATAGTAAAGGTTTATATATTTTAATGAATTAAAATACAAGAAACAAGTTAAAATAAGATTTATTATACCTTTACCTTTTATTTGACTTCAATTGAGAAAAATGATATTTTTATTGTGTAGAATTTATTTTTGTGATCATTTTGGTATATTATATGTATTTTTGTGATTTTTAAATAATAAGATATGATTTTTATAAGTTTATTCACTTTATAAATACTTACTAAATAATAAATATTAGTTAAGTGATTCAAAAATGTATAAAACAAGTTTATAAATTTATATTTTGTTTTTCTAAGAATTTTGGTATATTATTTATATTTTTCGTATTTACCAATATTAAAATATGAATTTTCAAAGTATTATAATTTATAAAATCTTTATTAAATAATAATTATTTAAATAGTTAACACAATAATGTTTGATAATAAAGTTAAATTATAAATTTTATTTTTCTAAATATTTTGATATATTATATCTATTTTCTGAATTATAAAACAAAAGATATTCAATTTCTAAGATTTAATTATTTTATTAAATTCCTGGAAATCATTTATATTTAAGTTTATATTCATTTACCTTTTTACTAAATAGGTAATTCCTTTCTATACCGGTACATACCCTAGCCACATCCACTTACCAATTGGGTCAGGGCCACGTCGATAGCCACGTGGGCGTGGACGATCAAAAACGCCTTGAGTTGACGTCATTATGGGAATGTATGGCGATGCCAAAATAGGGCACCAAAGGGCACATGAAGGAGTGCGCTCGAACGAGAACAACGAGACGAAGCTAACTACGCATGCTCTGCTAGGTTTTGGTCATCAGAACAGTAGCAGCGACGAGCACCTACGGTGGCGGATGGTGAGCTACGGTGACAGATCGATCTAGGGTAAAAAGGAAGACATTGAAATGGTGCCTGAGCGCCGCTGGCTCACAAGGGTTGAAGCAAAGGGGTTGTTGAGACTGGAGGAGCTCGGAATATGGCGAATCGACGGTGGCCGGCGTCGAGGCAGAGGTATCAATTCTTGCACCCGGGGCTTCTTCGGCTTCCGTGGAATGGGGCAACTAGACGAGAAGAACAAGACCTACTCAACGGTGGGCTCAGTTGGTCTTGGGATGGTCAAGAGCATCGACGATGAGTGGCTCCGGCGAGGTAGGGTTTTGGGTGTGCAGTGAGAGAGAGAAAGCTCTAGAGAGAGAAATGGATGAGGATGAGGACGAGGGAGGCGTCGTGGTGTCATTCTTATCCTCGGCCAGGACCACGGCGAGCATGTAGGCGGTTGGTTCCTGCTGACGCCGGTGATTCGCATCTAGCGAAGGCGCAATCCTCTAGCAAGCTGCTTGTGTGCGTCGCGGTGACAATGGCGACATTTTGCAAAAAAACACCCGAGTGATTTAACTTCCCAACCCGCGGTCCTCTGCTGGCCCCACTTGTCAGTTAGAGAGAGGATGCGAGTTGGGATGGTATTGATGGGCTTTGGCTAAGTGTGCGAAATGTGGCTGCTGCTGCTCGCGGCGATAGGTAGGAAGATGGGTTGTGGGCTGCGCGACTGGCTGACTCTTTCTTTTCCATTTCTATTTTCACTAAACCATTTCCAATCAAAATTCCTTCCAAATTTGATTTCTAAACGATTTATTTATTCATAAAGTTTGTGAAATCTCCAAGTGATCTTTGGAACTAATTGATGCTTATATCTTTCATGTTTCTTTATAAATTTTAAATTAGTAAAGAAACTAGTTTAAAGATGTATATAGAATCTTGTTCCTACTTATCCTCATAAAGGATTTATCTATATATATATTATAAGGTGTTAAACCTTATGATTCATGATAAGCCGATTTGAATTTCATAGTTCTCCATATTTGGTGATTTGCCAAATCCAATTCTATTTGGTTTGTAGAGTTTAGGATTACTACAGAACAATCTTGGTTAGGTCATTATGACTCAATAACAACCATTGGTAGAGAAATACTAAGGTTTATTCAAATATAGGTATATAGGGTTTTGAGAGGATTTAATAACTCATATTCAATTAGAGACGTGGATGATTACTAAGGCTAGACATATTGCCACCATGTTCTGTGATCCTAAATAACCTCTCAACTTAAAATGGCTACAAAGATTACTTCTCAATGTGGCCTTGATGATTCCATCAGACTAGGTTTCTATTAGGGTTTAAAATAATCAGGTGGACAAGGCTTCCATCAATACACTCTCAACTAGGATTCTACTTATCTCTTAGACATTTCATTTGGCTAATAGATACTATCCATTGGTTGACTAAAAATAGGAATTGGTTTAACTACCTTCTTTATTCTAGGGTTTTAAACAAAGAGGTAGACATGATTCTATCATGGCTTGATATACTGTTAATTAAGGGTGTCTAAAGAATCCTTACCTTAATACCTCACTAGGCTTTTCTTGAGATAAGGAATTCCTTTCCTAAATATACTCTATAAATCTCTCTTATATTATTCACAAAGATCACATCTTCCTGAATAATACAATCATATGACTCCACCATATCCATCATCACATGATGACATGGTCATGCCCCTTCAACATTATTCCATCCTTACTCTTAGTATATAAGTCCTCTTAATGAACTACCATTGATAGACCTATCAATGTATCTACTGCTAACTCCATATATTAACTTCCTTAACTTCATCTTGCAACTTCTTCCAAGGCTTACAAGATTATAGTTCTCTCTATATCACAGGTGATAACAATTCTCTAGAATAGGTATGATACTACTCCCATAATACAAGTTTGTTCTTGTATTACCTTGGTTAAACTATTATGCTTCCAACTACTCCTACAACTTATGTTATATAATTCATTATACTCCAGCTTGACTTTTCTTGATCAAGCTAGATGATTCATCTTACTAGGGTTTTACCTAATTTGGTATACTCACAAATCTTTTTAACACCCAGTCATCTATTCTCAAGTGACTTAAGAATAATGACCACCATCATTTGATCAAACTAAGCTTAGGCTTCTAATTGTATAAAGATCTATTATCCACTAAGTAGTAAACTTGTACTGGTCTCTCTATAGGCTTATCTTGTTAAGCAAGCTTACTATAAGTTTATGCCCACTTGGATTAACAAGATTATCACAGTCAACTTGATGAGCTACTTCAGTTCCACCAAGTTAAGAGAAGCTTCAATCACTTTGACAAATTTTATTTAAAAGCACGAAAATTATCCGGATTTTCTATGCATGAATGCAATGCACACACATGTGTTCAGCTTATTTCTAAGATCTAATGCTGGTGAAAGGGCATGTATGCCCCATGTGTGGTTTTGGTAATTAATGACAATCCCTATGGACTAATGTGCAAATTGAGTTTCACTTGTAGGTTTGTCCATTGGCATCGCTTGGACCATGTGTTGGTTTCAAGGATGAAAAAGAAGAAGCTTTGTCCAAGGGCTTTGTGCCTTTTGGAATCAAGTAGAAGAAGAAGATCAAGTATGTCTTGAAGAAGAAGAAGAAGAAGAAGACGGAGTTCCTCATGTCTATCTTCAAGACATCATCAAGAAATGAAGTGCAAGCTCAATATGCACCATCTCTAGAAGATCTCATTCTTGGAGCTTGCCATCCTCGGCAATCATGGAATGATGAAGACAAGTTCGAAGAAGAGGCTTCCCCATGGAGTATGGGGGAGCATGTCTCAAGACTTCATCAAGCAAGTGCAATCAAGAAAGGTGTTCCATCTTGAAGGTGACAATATCGTCTACATCAAGCTCAAGTGGGATGCTCAAGGCAAAGGTATGATCTTGATAGGGTTTCTATTTTACTGGTCTCTTGTAGTGTTGTTGTAGTGTTAGGAGACCGGGTTTAGGATAGATAGCCGTACTATCAAGAGGGGCTCTCGAGTGGGTGACTCGTTCGTATCTTTCGGAGAGAGCTCAAACCTTTGCATACATAGCATCATCTTTCTTGGTTGTTGTTTGGTTCTTGTCCATGTGAGGATCTAGAGCTTGTGGTTATCTTCATAACAAGCTCTAGGTCATCAAAAACGAATTTCCCTTGCATATCGTATTGCGTTTTTGATCTTGCGGGTTCTCCGGCTCCACACCTTGGGAGGTATCTCACATATATATTCATGGTATTTCCTCCCTTGGTGATATCCAATATTTCCAACAAAATTGGTTTCATCTCGTTTGGAGTTCGGATGCAAAAGTTGTGGCAGTTCTGGTTCTGAAGTTTTTGCCTGACCGGTTGTTCCGGAGGGCCACCGGTAGTACCGCCAGGGCAGTTTGCCGCCGGTAGTACCGGTGTTAATTCCGGCCCAACTTCCGGTAAACCCATTTTCGGTTCAGTACTCTCTCTGCCTGGTTAGCGCTATTTGACGGAACTTGGATCGGATTTTCAGGCGGTAGTACCGCTAGGACATTCTTGCCACCGGTAGTTTTGGCGAAGCGGCGGTAGTACCGGCCAGGCTCACGTTTTTGTTCTTTCTCTCATTGTTTTCTGACCGTTGGCTGGGTGCCACCGGTAGTACCGGCCGCCCACCGGTACTACCGGCCGTGCGCGATTCTATGGGTAACGGGCAGATCGGGGAGCCCTTTAAAAGGTGCCCCCTTTCCCCTTCGGCCTCAAAAACTTGCTCTTTCTTGGTTCTTGCTCTCTCTCTCCTCCATTGTTGACCTTGAAGAGCTTGCCCTCTCCCCTTTCCCCTCCTACGATTCTTGCATCTTTTTGAGGGATTTGAGAGAGGAGATCTAGATCTACAAGCCCCACCAAGCAAAATCCCTTCTTTGTGAAGGAATCCTTGGGATCTAGATCTTGGAGATTTTTGTGTTCTCCTCTTGTGTTCTTCCTCCCTTATTCCCCCAATAGCTTTTGTAGCTTTGGTGGAATTTGAGAGTGAAGGACTTGCCTCTTGCATTTGGTGCATAGGTTTGAGTTCTCCTCGGAGATTCGGCGAGTTCAAGCCCTTGGGCTTGTTTCTCTTGGGTTCTTGGAACCCTAGACAGTTGTGTGGTTGGATAGTTGACCTTTTGTGGTCCTGTAGCCTTTTGTGGCCTTGTTGCCTTTTGTGGCTTTGTAGCCTTTGTGGCATTGTTCTTGGGGCTCTAATTGAGTTGTGGAGGTTCCCCAAGCTTGTTGGCCTTTTGTGGCATTATGGAGCCTTTGTGGCGTTTCTTGGGAGCCCTCCAATTGAGCTGTGGAGATTGCCCCAAGCCTTGTACGGGTTTGGTGACCGCCCTCAAGTGTCCCATAGTGGAACGTGAGTAGGCCTTTGTGGTGAGCTCACGGGAGAATAGGGTGAGCCTTTTGTGGCGTCGGTGAGTTGCGTGGATTCGCATCCTTGGTGAGGCCTTGTGTGGCGTTGGGTGAGC
Source organism: Avena insularis (assembly GCA_023614405.1). Classification (NCBI taxonomy): domain Eukaryota; kingdom Viridiplantae; phylum Streptophyta; class Magnoliopsida; order Poales; family Poaceae; genus Avena; species Avena insularis. The sequence continues at coordinate 457,005,687 of CM042696.1, read as the reverse complement.
ATCAAGCCACCACACCTCGAGGTGAGCCATTTGTGGCGTTCGAAGTACATTGCACCCCCACACCTCTCCAACGGAGACGTAGCTTCTTTGGAAGTGAACTTCGGGAAACAAATCATCGTCTCCGCGTCCATCGGTCATCTCTCAACCGAGCCCTTTACCTATGCAATTTACATTGTGATAGCCTTCGTGCTTGAAGTACTATATCTTGCTATCACCTTGTTGCTTGTCTTGCTTAGCATAGGTTGTTGGTGCACTTAGTGAAACTAGTGGATATAGGTTTTGTCTTGATAAATTAAACGTTAAGTTTTATTCCGCATTTATTTGAGCCTAGACCGTAATAATTTTAAAACGCCTATTCACCCCCCTCTAGGCGACGTCCATTTCCCTTTCAGCTGGGATGTTAAAAAAGGTGTCCAAAAAGTATCAAAGAGCCAAATCAACTCATGAAAGGACACAAATTCAACAAATGAACAAGGCAAAATCCAAATAGCAAAAGATAGACAAAAACACCAATGCTTAAGGATTTATCTCATCCTCAAGGATCAAGCAAGTAACAAAGAATGAGAAAAAACCAACTCCCAAAAGAGCAAGGTTCCAACACATAAACCAAACTCTCTACACTTTTCATGATGGCACAAAGTACCAAAATAAAAGATCAAACTTCCAAGCACAAAAGGGAGTGTTCTAAATAATATAGGAGAGCTCCCCCATGAACGGTGCATTATAAAGAATTTTTCTTTTGAATGCAAAATTCACACAAATGAGATCATCACTACTACCTACATCACATAAAACACAAGAGAATATCAATAAACTAAAAGGATCCATAAGAGGAAAGGAAGACATGGGAGTAAAAGAAAACAATTTCTTGGCCAAAGATAGGACAAAGAAAAGCAAAGGCCAAAGTGAACATGATCAATAAATCCTACCATATATGCAGTAACACTTGTCCAAGGACAAGAATTATGGGATTTTTTTTTCTATGGTAGTTTGCAAGGATATCATGATCATATTCACACAAAGAAGCATGTAACAAGATATAAAAATTAAGCTTGATGCTCCGAGAGAGATGCTTGATAGCTCCAAATAGTCACACAATCATTAAAGATTAAAGTAACTTGAAGCAAATGGTTTCCATGGAGGATATAGAGGTCCAAATATGAGGAAACACATATCAAGAAAAACTCTCACAAACAAGATCCAAAAGATGAGCAATAAAAGCAATCCAAGGGAATTGGAACTTGTTGGAGCTAATTGTGCCACTTAGGAGCTAGATAAATATCAATATCAATTCTAAGTGACACTACCTCAAATGTGCACATTTTCTAGGTTTGTAATATGCACAAAGCATAAGACTCCCCCATAATGTGATAAACAAAGGAATCTCAACAAGAGGTAAAAACATCCAAATAGAGATGACTAATGGACATTATGGAACTTGAAATTCTCATGAGAAAGACATACCACATAGAGACTAGATAAACTTGCAATATACATACATACTAAGTGGTATTCCTCATGTACACACATTTTAGGATTGTGGAATGCCCAAGCATAACACTCCCCCAAAATGGGATAGTCCATTAATCTCTCGCAAGAGCCCAAAAAGATACCAAATGAATTCAAAAAAGACTCCAAACCAAGAACACAAATACATGATGTGCCAACCAACATACACAAATATAATTGATAACTCAATATAAGTACAAGGGAAGCACAACATATACAAGCACATGCAAGGTACAAAACCACACATGCACAAGGGTGCAAGTAACTTCCAATGTAAAGAGTTAAGCACATGTTACCGCAAGGAGGAACATTGGATATAAAATAGAAGCAAGATAATCCAATTGGCTTGACTTAACAAAAATAAATTATGAAGATTCCTCAATTCTTCATAATGTACCCAAGCCTCCAATGCCCTCCAATCAACACCTATTGATCAAGTTTTAGCTTGTTGGTCCCCAACCAAGTTGGGTCCTAAGAAGTTAGTCACAATAGGCTCGGCCACCCAAATGGTTCTTTTCTTGACACCACATTGGGCACCAACATATTTGGCAAACACATTGCACAACTCATCCTTACGAAGAGAATAAGCATCATCAATCAAGATAGGATGGGATGAGGAGTTACCCATGGTGCATGAGGAAGAAAGGTGCCCCTTCTCACGGCATATGTCGCAAGTTCTTCTCTTTCTATCTTTCTTCTTGGAAGGTGCCACCCCTTGAGGAAGAGCTTGCTTCTTGGGAAGAGGCCCACTTCTATCTTGAGGTGGAGCTTTAGGATGCTTCCCTTGTTGCTTCTTCTTCAATGGGAAACATCTCACATTATGTCCTTCTTCCTTGCACTTGAAGAACACAATGTTGGCCATATTCTTCACTTGACCTTGGCCATTCTTCTTGTTTCCCTTGTGATTCAACATGTTGGTGGGCTTGTTCTTGATGTTGGAGTTGAATCCAAACCCACTCTTGTCATTTGGGGATCTTCGCACACCCAAGATGTTCTTGAGTGTGGTCTTCCCTTCATGACACTTCTTCAAGTCATTCTTCAAAGAAGTGACTTGAGCCTTGAGATTCTTGTTTTCCTCTACATGGTTAGTATCAACAACAATACTAGAGGAAGTAGATGCAACATTGTTAGAGCAACAAGGCAAGGGATGCAATTAATCACAAGATATAGCATGGTTATGAGATGATGAATCACAAGGACTAGCACAAGGAAATATGACACTAGGAGTATATGTAGTGCTAATGTCCACATGAGGCTCACTAGATGTTACCTTAGACACAATGGACTCATGAGACAACTGTAGTCTACCATGGGAAACTAGAAGATCCTCATGTGAGCTTGAGAGCTTAGCATGGTTCTCTTCCAATTTCCCATAGTTACTAGTTAGCAAAGCAAGTTGAGACTTTAGCTCAACATTCTACTTCACAATAGATGCTTCACAAGAGATAGAGTTAGTAGCACAAGCATCATCAATAGTAGTAAGAGGTGAGGACAACTTGGAAAGCTCTTTAGAGTATAAAGCTTTAAGTTGCTCATGTGACTCGGTGATATGTTGTAAACGTATCTATAATTTTTGATGTTCCATGCTTGTTTTATATCTACTTTCTTATGTTTTGTCCACACTTTGAAGTATTTTTACACATTTTCTGGAACTAACCAATTAACAAGATGCCACAGTGTCAGTCGCCTGTTTTTTGTTGTTTTTGGTTTCAGAAAAGCTAAAAAAGAAATATTCTCGGAATTGGACCGGACAAAACCCAAAGTCAATATTTTACCAGAAGTCTCACAGAGCTAGAAGACGAGACGGAGGAGGGCCAGGGGCTGGCCACACCACCTGGTGGCACGGGCCAGGCCAGGCCGAGCAGGAAGTCGTGTGGGCCCCTCAGGCCTCCACCGACCTTGCCCCTTCGCCTATATATTCGCCCAGGACGAAAACCCTAAGGACAAGATCAGAATTCCACGAAAAGTTCCGCAGTGCCGCCGCCACCGAAGAGGAGATTCGGGGGACAGAAGTCTCTGTTCTAGCACCCTGCCGGGATGGGGAAGTGCCCCCGGATCCATCTCCATCAACTCCACCGCCATCTCTATCGCTATTGCTGACTTCCATGATGAGGAGAGAGTAGTTCCCTCTTGAGGCTAAAGGCTCTACAAGTAGCTATGTGTTCATCTCTCTCTCTCTCTCTATGCGTGATCTTATTTAGATCATGAGCTTTGTAATCTAGATCTATTCTGCTACTCAAGTGCTTTAATTAATCTCTGATTATCCCCACGTGTGTGAAGTTGATAGTGTGCACATCGTGTGGCACTTTGGCTAAGATTACATAAATACTTGTCATGAGTATAATTTGAGAGATTGTGGTGTTTGTTGGAACCATCTAGCGCTCAAGGTGAGAGTGAGGGGTTATCTAGATGGGGAATACGAACTTTAAGGTGTGTTGTTATAGCCCTACATTGTCCAACCAGAGAGTAGTTTAGGGTAGCATCATGAAGAGAATATATTTATATGAGAGTGTCCACTAGTGAAAGTATGATCCCTAGGCCTTGTTTCTAAGCATTGAAACACCATTTACAATCAGTTATGTTACATGTTTGCTTGCTGCCACTCTTATTTCAGATTTCAATTACCACTTATAATCATCCATATTACTTGTATTTCACTATCTCTTCGCCGAACTAGTGCACCTATACACCTAACAAGTGTATTGGGTGTGTTGGGGACACAAGAGACTTCTTGTATCTTGATTGCAGGGTTGCTTGAGAGGGATACCTTTGACCACTTCTTCCCTGAGTTCGATAAACCTTGGGTGATCCACTTAAGGGAAACTTGCTACTGTTCTACAAACCTCTGCACTTGGAGGCCCAACACTGTCTATAAGAATAGAACCGTGCATAGACATCAAGCTATTTTCTGGCGCCGTTGCCGAGGAGGTAAGGTAAAAGGTACTCACATCTTCTGGCTACTAAGCTATCTTCTAGTACTGTTGTTGGTGTGTGAGTGCTCGAAGTTATTTCCTTTAGATTCTGCAATTATATCTTTTTGTTTCTTGTTTTTATTTTCACTAGTTAGGCTTAATGGAAAACAACAACAAAATTAGAGAGATTTATAGTATTTATCTTGAGTTAGGACATGAAGTCTTTGAAGAGAAAATTAAAAAACCTATGGAACTTTATTTGCATGCTAATAGCAATGTTATTAGTATGAATTCTTTGAACACCATTATTGCTAATGCTATGGAAAAGTCTAAGCTTGGGGAAGCTGGTTTTGATGAGCATGATATTTTTAGTCCCGCAAGCACGAAGGAGAAAATTTACTTTGATGATACTATACCTCCGATATATAATGATTACAATGATGAGTATGATATTTTCAGTCCACCTACTATTGAGGAGAAAATTAATTATGATTACAATATGCCTCCTATATTTGATGATTATGGTGTTTAGAATAATAATGATAGCTATTCTGTTGAATTTTCTCCCACTATAATTAATAAGAATAACTATGCTTATGTGGAGAGTAATAATGATTATATGCATGTGGCTCATGATAAGAATGTTTTATGTGATAGTTATATTGTTAATTTTATTCATGATACTACTGAAAGTTATTATGGGAGAGGGAAACATGGTTTTATGTATCTCAACAATATTAAGTTTCCCCTCTTTATGTTGAAAATTTTGAAGTTGCACTTGTTTTGCTTTCCTATGCTTGTTGCTTTGTGCTTCCATGACTTGTTTACTTACAAGATTATTTTTCATAGGAAGTGGGTTAGACTTAAATTTGTTCCATATTTGCTTCTTGATGCTCTCTTTTACTTCAATTCATATTTCTTATGAGAGCATCATCGAAACTATCATGCCTATCTTAATGGCTATAAAGAAAAAGCTTTTGGGAGACAACCCATTATATTTTTTACTTTCAGTGTTTTTTATTTTGTTGAGTCTTGGAAGTTATTGCCTCTGTAATAACCTCTCCTTATCCTTTTTATTTGGTTTTTGTGCAAGAATAACCTCTAATGAGAGGGAAGTAAGACATGGGGAACTTGCTGTCCCAAAACAGATTTCTATGTGTCACTGTAAAAAATTGTGAAAAATCTCAGTATGTTGGATTGAGCTGTAATTTTTTTTCTTATGACCCAGGTTGTTATATAACTTTCGTTAGTTTACCACTTTTCGATTTGAGCAACAGAAGGTCTTCGAAAAAATCGTTTTTTACCTGCTGGTCTGTTTTGACAGATTTCTGCCATTATTCGCATTTGCTTCTTAATCTCTTTCTCTTTGAGTTCTCTTTGATCACTTGATCTTTTATAAGGAATTGCTACAGTAGCTTGTGTTTTAATGGAAGTTTTACTTGTGTTGAAACTGAACCTAAATACTTATTATCTTGAATACACTAATGTTGCTAATGAAGATTGTGTGAAGTTTTGCATGAAGGAAATTTTCAAGTGTAGAGAAGAACAATGTGATAAGATGAAGTATGGACAAAAGCTCAAGCTTGGGGATGCCACCCATGTCACCCCAAGAAATATTCAAGAAATAGAAGCGTCAAATCTTGGGGATGCCCAAGGCATCCCCTTCTTCATCAATAAAAATCTCAGGTTTCTTCCAAATACTTCATTTTTATTGTTTCATGCACAATTGTGTTGTTCTTGGAGCATCATCATTTTTGTTTTTAGTTTTCTTTTGTTTGGTTTGCTTAAATAAGTTGGTTGGATCCCAGCACACTTATTTTGGAGAGAGACACACCCTATTATTCATTGCCTAGAATACTCTAATTTTCACTCTTATTGTTCTGTGAGTGTTCTCCTTTGCTAGCACTGCATTTAGCTTTAGTTTTCGATTGGTGTTGGAAAAGAGTAGGAACTTTCATGCTTATAGTGGTACAAAAGGAAGCTTGTTTTGACTGTGACTTAGACTTTATCATGTCATATTTGATATTGCTTTGACTCTATGCTTAGTGATTATTGCTGTAGCATGACTTGTTACAAACAATTGAGATTGCTTAATGTGCCTTGAAAGAATCATGCGTTGTTTTAGCATATAAAAGCATAATATTGTGGTATTCTCCTTTGATGATTTATTTGGGTTGACTTAGCGCATGCTCACACCATGTTAAGGCTATACCAAGTCAACATAGCCTCTATGATCATTTAGTTTTCGACTTGTAATATCACTTTATGCTTTAATTAATAATGTTTTGTCGCTTTGCATGATTATGACCATTATTGCTCTCTTAGTTGGTCGCTCCTAGTCTTTTGCTAGCCTCCACATGTACCAAGTATGAGTTCCACTCATGCATCCAACTCCAAATAAAACCAAGTTATTCCAAAGAGTCCACCATACCTACCTATTAGTATTATTGCTATTCCAAGTATATTCATGTTTTTATCTACCTTCCGAATTAAACTTGTTATGTGAAAATTAGTGATTAAATCTCTCACGAACTTGATGGCACACTTTACTTTTCTTGCACTTAATAAACTTGAACCATTGTGCCCATCTATGTTGCGTATATGCTTGCGTTTGGTAAGTTGTGAATTATCAGAACCATGTTATCATGGAGAACGCTTTCAACATTGCACTTTATTTAGTTGATATCATGTTCTTTTGCTTATGGATCCCGGTGGTGTGAAATTAAAGGGGAGCTTGTAAGGCTCATAGAGTTCGTATATGTGTTAGAGAAACGCCTGGGTGGCTAGTCTAAGCCATGCCTAATCATGGTGGAAACCTGCAGCATAACCATAGTGAGCAATCTATGAAGAATCCTCTATAAAAAACCCTATGCAAATAGGAAAGAAGAAAAAGAAAAAAGAGAGAGAAAAAAGCCTATGAAAATAGGAAATAAAAGGATCGCTAAGATGCTCATTGTCTGCTTGCCTTGTCATTTTGATATGGGGAATCTTCCGTATCATCGGGCAAGGGGTACCCCGTTGGTGGTTCTCTATGAAACACATGTACTTACAATGATAAGAACTTACCTGTGACTAAAGTTGAGTAGCATGAGGAACGGTACTCATAAGTAAGGGGCATGAGATTTTCATCTTATAACTTGTCAAGCATATCCTCATATTAGTTCACTTTAATCTTAATCACCTAAAGATGCTTATGATAGGGGCAATGAGAGCTGAAAGCTAATAAGTACCATAATTTTTGGGAGCTCTTTATGAGACTTGAATCCCTGCTTCCTTCTATGAAGGGCCTTTCTTTTACTTTTATGTTGAGTATCCATCTTCTAACTTTATGCACATATTGAGAGAGCATAGTGGTTATTATTAGTTTAATGTGCATTGTCCCAAATCTTGTTGATTGATTCATAACTTTGATATTGCTTGTTCTTAAATTATTTGTATCTAGTCACCGTTATGAACTTTGAAGGTGTCCTATGCATTTATGTTTTGCTACACCATGAGGGACAAGCTGAATACCATTCTCATTATGTTTTCTATATGTGAAACAAACAAACGTCTTTCAAAGCATTGTTATTCATGAATCTTTTGTTTGTACCTTTTCATGTTACAACATAGTTGCTATGTCTTATTATTAGAACTATATCTTTCATGCTATGTTAAAGTACTATGATCCCATCTATCAATGTTTTACAAATACCTTGATCAAGATTATGATGGTGCATGTCACCTCAAAAATTATTCTTTTTTATCACTTACCTTCTCGAGGATGAGCAGGAGTTAAGCTTGGGGATGTTGATACGTTGTAAACGTATCTATAATTTTTGATATTCCATGCTTGTTTTATATCTACTTTCTTATGTTTTGTCCACACTTTGGAGTATTTTTACACATTTTCTGGAACTAACCTATTAACAAGATGCCATGGTGCCAGTCGCCTGTTTTATGCTGTTTTTGGTTTCAGAAAAGCTGGAAAAGGAATATTCTCGGAATTGGACCGGACAAAAGCCAAAGTCAATATTTTACCAGAAGACTCACAGAGCCAGAAGACGAGACGGAGGAGGGCCAGGGGCTGTCCACACCACCTGGTGGCGCGAGCTAGGCCAAGCCACGCCAGGGGGTGGTGTGGGCCCCTCAGGCCTCCATCGACCTTGCCCCTTCGCCTATATATTTGCCCCGGGACGAAAACCCTAAGGACAATATCGGAATTCCACGAAAAGTTCCACAACATCGCCGCCATTGAAGAGGAGATTCGGGGGACAGAAGTCTCTATTCTAGCACCCTGCCGGGATGGGGAAGTGCCCCCGGATCCATCTCCATCGACTCCACCACCATCTCCGTCGCCGTTGCTGACTTCCATGATGAGGAGGGAGTAGTTCTCTCTCGAGGCTAAGGGCTCTACAAGTAGCTATGTGTTCATCTCTCTCTCTCTGTGCGCAATCTTATTTAGATCATGAGCTTTGTAATCTATATCTATTCTGCTACTCAAGTGCTTTAATTAACCTCTGCTTATCCCCACGTGTGTGAAGTTGATAGTGTGCACACCGTGTGGCACTTTGGCTAAGATTACATAAATACTTGTCATGAGTATAATTTGAGTTGGATGTATCTATGAGATTGTGGTATTTGTTGGAACCATCTAGCGCTCAAGGTGATAGTGAGGGGTTATCTAGATGGGGAATACGAACTTTAAGGTGTGTTGTTATAGCCCTACATTGTCCAACCGGAGAGTAGTTCAGGGTAGCATCATGAAGAGAATATATTTATATGAGAGTGTCCACTAGTGAAAGTATGATCCCTAGGCCTTGTTTCTAAGCATTGAAACACTATTTACAATCAGTTATGTTACATGTTTGCTTGCTGCCACTCTTATTTCAGATTCTAATTACCACTTATAATCATCCATATTACTTGTATTTCACTATCTCTTCGCCGAACTAGTGTACCTATACACCTGACAAGTGCATTGGGTGTGTTGGGGACACAAGAGACATCTTGTATCTTGATTGCAGGGTTGCTTGAGAGGGATACCTTTGACCACTTCCTCCCTGAGTTCAATAAACCTTGGGTGATCCACTTAAGGGAAACTTGCTGATGTTCTACAAACCTCTGCACTTGGAGGCCCAACACTTTCTACAAGAATAGAAGCGTGCGTAGACATCACTCGGTGAGTTTTATGAGCTCCCCCTTATGACCTTAGAGCCATTGTTGAGGTGCTCAAAATCCTCAAGGAGTTTAGCATAAGCAACTTCAAGCTCATCATTTTTAATTTGGAGGGCACTTGCCACCTCAAATTCTCTATCATGAGATTTCTTCACTCTATATAGCTCTAGAGCAAAGGTCTCTTCAAGAGATTCCTTGGTGGTTTGTTCCTCTTTAAGAGCTTCATTTAGGTTTGAAATGTCATTAACATACTCACGCTCAAGACTACTCATTTTTTCAATTGTGTCCTCGTGCTCATAAATTAGTTGCTTACTTTCAATGGCAAAGTTCAAGATTTCAATGAAAGTAGAGCAATAATTTTTATTGTTGTGTAGAGCATGAAGGACTAGCTCCCCCTTCTCTTTTAAAGAAACAATATCATCATCTACTTCATCTAAGTCAACATTCACATCATCATGAGGTGTATTGGGATCCAAAGGAGAAGTTACCTTTGATTCCTTAGCCATGAGGCATAAGTGGATATTGGGAGAAGGTGATGATGGGGGAACACATGAAGCTCCAATCACAACCTTGCCTTGGCCCACATATTCTTCGATTTCCTCTACATGGTTAGCAACACAAGTACTAGAAGAAATAGAAGCACATTTATCATGGCAACAAGGAAAAGCAAGCATATCATCATGAGGGGTAGCCAAAGCATTTATACATGATATGCAATGGCAATCAACACTAGGATGTAAATCACATAATAGTCCTACAAGTGTTCATGCCCAAAGATACAACATTGCAATGGGATGGAGATGAAGGATAATCAATGGCAAGCTCACTATCCACATTGCAAGTTATATCACGACTCACCATATCATTACCTTGTGACAAATCACATATAGGTGAAGTGGAGGAAGATGAGAACTCATCATGGCCAGAGGTGGAGGGAACACAATCATCCTCATTAATCTTGGACACATCATATTTTGCTTGAAGCTTAGTCCAAATATCATGACCATTCCAAAAAGGCATGATTGAGGAGAGAACTATAAGGCTCACAACATTAACAAGCACATTAGATGCTTAAGATTTGAGATAAGAGTTTGTCTCCTCCTCCAAAGATAGATTTTGGGGATCCTTAGGAGGAGACAAACCTATATCTAGAATTTGCTCTATATTTGGGTCAATGACTCGGAAATGACTAAGCATGTGAATTCTCCAACAACCATAGTTAGTGCCATCAAATGTAAAAGTGTGATCATGCACTAAATCCCTAGGAGACATCTTTACTCTCGAGGCGGTGAAGCCTAAGAAGTGAGAGACCTCGCTCTGATACTAATTGAAAGGGAAACGGATGTCGCCTAGAGGGGGGTGAATATGCGTTTTAAAATTATTACGGTCTAGGCTCTAATAAATGCGGAATAAAACTTAATATTTAATTTATCAAGCCAAAACCTATATCAACTAGGTTCAACTAAGTGCACCATCAACCGATGCTAAGCAAGATAAGCAACAAGGTGATAACAAGATATAATACTTCAAGCACGATGGCTATCACAATGTAAATTGCATAAGTAAAGGGCTCGGTTGATAAATAACCGATGGACGCGGAGACAATGATTTGTTTCCCAAAGTTCACTTCCAAAAAAGCTACGTCTTTGTTGGAGAGGTGCGGAGGTGCAATGTACATCGAATGCCACAAATGGCTCACCTCGAGGTGTGGTGGCTCGATGCTCACCCAACGCCACACAAGGCCTCACCCCAAGATGTGAAGACATGCAACTCACCGACGCCACCAAAGGCTCACCCTATTCTCCCGTGAGCTCGCCACAAAGGCCTAATCACGTTTCACTATGGGACACTTGAGGGCGGTCACCGAACCTGTACAAGGCTTGGGGCAATCTCCACAACTCAATCGGAGGGCTCCCAAGAAACGCCACAAAGGATCCACAATTCCAGAATAGGCCAACAAGATTGGGGAGTCTCCAGAACTCAATTAGAGCCCCCCAAGAGCACACCACAACTCCACACAACCGTCTAGGATTCCAAGAACCCAAGAGAAACAAGCCCAAGAGCTTGAAATCGCCGAATCTCTGAGGAGAACTCAAACCTGTGCACAAAATGTAAGAGGCATGTCATTCCCTCTCAAATTCCACCAAAGTTACAAAATTTATTGGGGGAATAAGAGAGGAAGAACACAAGAGGAGAACACAAAACTCTCCAAGATATAGATCCCAAGAATTCCTTCACAAAGAAGGGATTTGGTTAGGTTGGGTTGTAGATCTAGATCTCCTCTCTCAAATCCCTCAAAGAGATGCAAAAATCATGGGAGGAAGAAGGGGAGAGGGCAAGCTTTTGAAGGTCAACAATGGAGGAGAGAGAGTGGAAGATCTAGCCAAAATGACCTCCAAAGTTAGGGAAACATTGGGGAAGAGGGGGCCTTAAATAGGGCAAGAGAAATATGTCCGTTTGGGTTATTTTCGCGCACCACCAGAACTACTGGTGCCCCACAGGTACTACCGGTAAATAGAAACACAAGTTACTGAAAAAAAAAGAGTTTTACCGGAACTTTGGGCGGAACTTGGGCCGGTACTACCGCTCAAGCAAAAACGTTGGACAATATTGCATGAAAACTTTAATAACTTTTGACTCCAGACTCCGATTTCGATGGTCTTGGGCTATTTTTGAAGAGAAGAAAAATCTATAAAAGATTATGCAAAGAAAAATCATAGTACAACAAGGGAGGATAATAATAAAATGGAGAAATGTATGACCTCTCAGAAGTGACGAACCGGTAAAACCTCCAAAACCCAAAACGCAAGAAGTTGAGCTTGGAAACTCCAATTGGGATGAAACCAATTTTGTTGGAAATATAATAAAGAGTAGAATCCAACAAAAGGTGAAATATTGGTTATCACCAAGGGAGAAAATATCATGAATATATATGTGAGATATTTCCCAAGGTGTGGAGCCGGAAAGCCCACAAGATCAAAAACACAATAGGTTATGCAAGGGATATCCATTTTTGATGAACTAGAGCTTGTTATGAAGATAACCACTAGCTCTATATCCTCACATGGACAAGAACAAAACAACAACCAAGAAAGATGATGCTATGTATGCAAAAGTTTGATCTCTCTTCGAAAGATACGCTTGAGCTACTCCCTCGAGAGCCCTCTTGATAGTACAGCTATCTATCCTAAACCTGGTCTCCCAACACTACAAGAGACCGGTAAAATAGAAAGCCTATAAAGATCATACCTTTGCCTTGAGCATTCCATTTGAGCTTGATGAAGACCGTCTTGTCCTTCTCAAGATGGATCACCTTTCTTGATCGCTCTTGCTTTCTCTTGCTTGATGAAGACTTGCAAATAGCTCACCATACTCCATGGGGAAAACTCTTATTTGAACTTGTCTTCATCACTCCATGATCGCTGAGGATGGCAAGCTTCTAGAGATGGCGCACCGTGAGCTTTCCCTTAATTCCTTGATGATGTATTGTAGATAGCCACAAGGAACTCCATCATTTTCTTCTTCAATACATACTTGATCTTGTTCTTCTTCTTTTTCAACCTCGAAACCAACACATGGTCCAAGCGATGCCAATGGGCAAACCTACAAGTGAAATTCAATTTACACATTAGTCCATAGAGATTGTCATTAATTACCAAAACCACATAGGGGCCATACATGCCCTTTCACACCTGCATCGCTCTCCACCCACAATGGGGAAAAGCAATTTTGGAACTTCTACCGTGGCCACCGAGACCACGAAGAATAGGGCTCTCGGATGGGCTCCGACCAAGTGTTCCGCGTGAGATCTCCGTGATGCACGGAACTCCGGTCTCCTTGAAGAGGGATCCTTCAAGGTCTCAGGGGACGAGGCTACCCCAACCCCCGAATCTGGCTGGCGGGTAATGTTTGTCTCCTTCCTGTATCGCAGCCTCTCTCTTCCTGTTCATGAATTCCTTCAAGGCCTTCTCTTTGTCTACGGCGTGCACCTCTATCAGCTCATGCCTAATTCTATTCTTCATGTTGACTGCTTTGTCACTCTTTGCGAATGCTTCCTCGGGATCCATCCCCATTGGGGGCATGTGGAAGTATTTCTTCTATGTCCATCGCAATGCCACCGATACTATTGTCCATGATGTTGGTGGCACAATTTTCTCTGTTCGCTCTGATGTCGACTATTTCGACTTCAAATCACGGATTCCATCCAAGGATGGAAAACCAAATGGTTTTACATCCGACCAAAAAATTGAGGGTTAATCTTTCGGGTTAGCCCCTTTGATCCTAAGAAGACATGCCGAAATCTTGATTCGTGGGATCAGCGCCCAACTCCCGAAGAAATGACGGAGATCAAACCCTTGCTCACCCGGATAGAGAATCTGCATCACGAGATTGGCAAGGAATTGTTGGGATTATAGATCCTGGCATTTTTATTTTGGTACATATTCAGCCTCTCCAGGAAAGGCTGTCCGGTATGTGGGCCTATACTAGCAAGAAGGACCCGATGAGGATTTCATCGGATGATCTTACCCTCAAAGTCTATGAGAAAAGAGTTCGAAACTTCACCATGCTGACCAAGAAGAGCCTGGTTCCTGCAGATTGCCGTGTGGTGCCTTTTGGTAAGAAGAAGTGCCTCCCCGACGTAAGTTTCCATTGGCTTCCTCCTTGTTCTTCACACTGATGTACTTTATCTCTTACAGTTTTTTCTCCCATTTGTTTTTTGTTTTTTCGCGGTGTAGGATTATGATCATCTATATTTGCTTCCTACTCTCCCTAAAAGCAGAGAGCTTCCAGCCAGCCCCTCTTTATCCGAAGATTTCACTAGGGCTGGAACTGCTGCCGATAAAGAAATAAAGGCGTCTGTTGCTGAATCTTCATTGCGTACCCAGTCCATGACTTTGGCTCGATCTGGAGATTTTTGGGTGGTGCTAGCTGGTGAAAAAAGGAAGCTTACTGATGTCGTGGAAACTATTGAAGACTCTGATGATTCAACAGGCACAAAACCGCCGCGCGCTGCTCCTACTTCGTCGGCTCCGCCACCAATGAATCTATTCCGCTTTATGCAGGATGTTTATTCGTAAGTATTCTTTGTCCCTATTTTTATTTTCACGGGTGGTCAATTTACAGAGTTTTCATGTTGCTTCTACAATGGTGATGAGGCGGGAAGATCCTCCCATGTCCCCTCTTGGTACTTCTGTTGCCCCTCCTTTGGTTAAATGTCCTCAACTGTCAGTGGATCCAAAGGAAACACATGCATCTCCCGCGGAAAAGATGATTCTCAAGGATATTGCCAATCACCAAAGCCACCGCCGCAAAAAAGAAGAAAAAATGCGGGCAAGGGTGTGGTGATATCCGAGAATCCCATCGAGGTTGGCATGCAAGACATAAGTATTTCTTTGAATAATGTAATTGTGGCTTCAGCTTTACTTTTATTTTCATGATTTTCTCCTCTTTGTATTTGACAGCCTTTGATGCATGAAATGGTTGATATGGCCTCTCACTTTGTCAAGATCCGCAACAAAGTCGAAGAATTGAAAGGTTTGTTTCCTTTGCCCCTGAAAAATTTGTATTCTTCTACTAACTATCGGCCCCTTTCAATTGTCTAGCCGCTACCAAAGAGTCCGAGGTTATCCGGGACGAGGCATTAAAGTGTGCCGACGATTTGGAGGCCTAACTGCGGGTTGCCAAGAAAGCTCTTGAGAAGGCCAAGAAGAATGCCAAAGCTGATGCCAAAGAGAAGGAGAATCAAACCGTTGCCCTTGCCGAATGAGATGAAAATCTTCGGAGGCGCTTGCAGACCCTCAATACTTCATTGACTCGTGAGTTTACTATTTTCGAAAGAAGATTTATGTTTTTCTTCCGATACTTTCTTTTGGTTCTTGATTCTGTGAGTGTTTGTACTTGTAGAGCTTACTATCCAGAATTTGGTGTTGGATGAGGATAAGAGGGTTGACCCTTTATCGGATGTTGTTGGTACTTTAGAAGCTAACATCGTTCGTGGGCGCAATCTTCTTATCTGCTCACGCCATGCCTTCAAGAGCTTGCATGCCGAGATTTTTCTGATGAAGGAAGTGCCGGTTGATTTGAACGACCTCATTGTTGTGTTCAGTGCTGATCTGAGCCCACTTGTTGGCTATAGCGTGACACAGTCGAAGAGCGGCGCTGAAACTTCTATGGCCGTGGCGATGGCGCGCGGCGAGAAGGTCGACTGGCAGAAGGTTAGCTCCTCTGTCCCAGTCACCCCCAATGGCCAGGAAGTCGATTTGAAACCTTCCGTTAAGAAGGACAAGAAGTACTCTCTGCTACTAGTGGGCATAGGCATAGGTTTGGCAAAATCTGCTACCCATTCTTTGGCTGGCACCCCTTCGGTGAGTGTTGCCCCAATCATTCCTCCTTCGGCAGATGCTCCATCTGCTAGTGCCACTGTGTCTACGGAAAAAACCCACCCCATAGTTTAGTTTGTAGTCATAGGTTTCTTTTATTCTGGTTTTGTAATGAATTTGGCTACTTTTGTTTAATTCCCCCTTTTGCTGAGAAAGATTTGTTGCATATGTTTGATGTGTGTATGAATTTCCCTTCGTGTACTAAAGGTCCTGTATTTTTTGTCTGCTTTGCCAGATACTCTGTGATTCGGCGGCTCCATCTATGCCCACCTAGGCTTCAGATGCACACCCATCTTCGTATGGTTTAGGTGCATCTGAAACTGCCATTGTTCGTGTGATCGATCCGGCATTATATGCAGAAAAGATTGAGCAGGTGAAAAAACTTGAGCATAATCTTCAGGTCGTCCAAGCGATGGTGGACGTATCTCAATTGAAAATGCACAAAGCCCTGGATCGTGAATCGTATTATTTGGAGGAGATTTCTAGGGAGAGCAAGAATATGTTATGTAAGTCTTCCGCAACATTTCTTAGTATTTTCTTCCTAGTTGTAGAAGTTAACTTTCCTTTTTTATTTTACGCATTCGATTGTGTGAGAGGGAAGAGACCCAACATCTGCACAATCGAATCCATGCTTTGGTGACTTCTTCCCAAGGTACCGAGACTGATATTTGGGTTGATCATCGTCGTGCCTATTCAGTGGCTTTGCTTCATGATCACGTATCAGAGGTCGAGCAGTTTGTCGAGTGCTGCCATAGATCCTTGGCTATTGCGTATAATGCCATGTTTCCCCAGGATCCTCAGCCTCAGAGCCTAGCTGATTTGATGGCAGAATTTCGGCAGGGTGAAAGGATTCATCACTTTGTGAAGCTCCAACTTGTGGCGGGTGCTAATCTTGCACTTTCATGGGTGCACGTGCACCACCCAATGCTGGATTTAGATGTTGTGTCCCTAGGACTGTCTCCCCTCCTGGCAGCGGATTGGTTAGCATGGCGCCACGCTACACGATTGCCTATAGGCTTGCCATCAGGATTGTCCAGAGATGCCTGGAGGAAGACGAAGATTTCTTCATGAATTTCGCCATCTAACTGTTTCCTGTATTATGTATCTTTGTGTTCAGACAAATACTATGCAATGCCATTGTTTTTATCAAAAAGGTCATAAATTTATACGAGATTTTGTTTTTATCGCGGGAGACCTTTTTATTTGTCTGACGCCTATAGGCTGAGTCAGCTTTTATTTGGGTCAAAGGCACGTTGTATGGGTGCCGACGATTTTTGATATGGTGTACTTGTCGAAGTCCCCGTGTATTAGGTTTATGAATAGAACAACAGAAATCTCGAGACCCACTTTTGGGAACTTTTATTTATTTATTTTTGAATAGAAGAGGATATATTTTTTGCGTGCTCGCCTAGCTGTTGGCCTTATTGAATATAAAATGCGTAAAAGTAAAGGAACTTCCTAAAATCCACGGCTTCTGTCTTGAGGTACTCCATTGTTGTCTTGTTGCGTTCCTTGTGGGCTCAAGGGGGTTTCATCCTTTCGACTAGAGGTGCAGCTTCTGCACGGCGGACCAGAGAGAAAAGGGCGTAGTATGCTGGATCACTTTCGGTTGGAAAGTTAATGCACACACGAAGTCTATCGCCTTTCTTTGGACGAGCATTGGGTTATCCACCCATGTTGTTTTTGTTATCCCTGCGATGTGCCATGTATTGGTGAGGCGAGGAGCTTGCTGTCCAATGGTCCTAATTCGTCGGGTGGACCATTCATTGTCTGCTATGTTTAATTTGGCTGAGTGCTCGTTGGGTTACTTGTGCATTGATTGAGTTCACAAGAGTCTCCCTATTTTCACGGGGGAAACCGACGAGCGTGCCTTCCTATGCAGGACCAATGTTGGAGGCCGGGTAGGACGTTTTTGCGGTTGCATGGTGTGCCTGATTTTCTGGAGCCTGTTCACTAGGGACATGTCCTTCGTGTAATAGTTCCGCATCCACAATTTTCAGCTGGCCAAATTTTGCTTCCATCCCGAAAGATTCTAATATTTTATTGAAATCTCAGTCGTAGTTATCTGAACGAGTGAAACTTCCTCTTAAGGTTATGATCCCATTGGGGGCCGGCATTTTTAGTATCAGATATGCGTAGTGGGGTACTGCCATGAACCTAGTGATAGTTGGTCGCCCCAGGATCGCGTGGTATTGTGATGGCCAGTCCATGACTTCGAACTCTAGTTTTTCGTGCCTGAAGTTGTTGCATGATCCGAAGACTACGTCAGGATAGACTTTGCTTAGAGGAATCTCGGCTTTGCCCGGAACTATCCCGGTGAAAGTTGTGTCCGTAGGCGCTATATTTGTTAGGGACCAATTCATTGCCCGTAGGGTTTTGGCGTGAATGAGATTTATGCTGCCCCCTGCATCCAAGAAAACCTTGCTCATGTCGAACCCGCAGATTTGTGCTTCCACTATTAAGGATGACTGACCCGGTCGTGGCACCTGACGCAGGTGATCAGCTCCACTGAACGTGATTTCTTGTTCTGACCAGTGGAGGTATTCGGGTGTAGGGGGTGGTGCTGTTACTGCCATGTTTACTCGTCTTGTAATCAACTTCAATGTCCTGTTGGATGGTCGCCCTTTCTGAATCATTAACATTGCACCCTTGGACCTGGGGTACTCATCTTCTTAGTTTGTTATGTGTTGCGGCTACCCTACTGGCAGATGTACTCGCGGTGGTGGTGGTGCGCCAATGGCTAAAGCACTAGGTGCAGTGGCGTATCCTCGGCTTGGTGCTTCGGTTGCCTTTTGATACATTGCAAATGTATCTATAATTTTTGATGTTCCATGCTTGGTTTTATCCACTTTCTTGTGTTTTGTACCAACTTTGGAGTACTTTTCATATGATTTCTTGGACTAACCTATTAACAAGAGCCACAGTGCTAGCTGGCTGTTTTCTGCTGTTTTTGGTTCCAGGAAAGTCAGAAAATGAATATTCTCGGAATTGGATGGGACAAAAGCCAAAGTGCCTATTTTTTCGGAAGTCATCAGATGCCATAATACGAGACGGAGAAGGGCCAGAGGGCGCCCACACCACCTAGCCATGTAGCCAGGCTTGGCCCGCGCCAGGGGGTGGTGTGGCCAGCACAGGCACCCCCTCGGCCTCCCCTTCCGCCTATATATTGTCCTCGGGACGAAAACCCTAAGTACCCGATCAAAAATCCACAAAAGAGTCTGTAGCCACCATCATCTCCATCCCTAGATCGGGAGGGATCTGAAGCTCTTCCCGGCACCCTGCTAGAGAGGGGAATTCACCCTGGAGGCCTTCTTCATCACCATGCAAGCCTCCGGTGTGATGCGTGAGTAGTTCATCCTTGGACTACGGATCCATGTAGTAGCTAGATGGCTAATGTTGCTAATAAAGTTTATTTGGTGTTAGAACTGAATCTTAAGACTTATTATCTTGAGTGCACTAATGTTGCTAATAAAGATTGTGTGAAGTTTTGTATGAACGAAAATTTTCAGGTGTATGGAAGAAATGAGTAATGAGATAAAGGAAGGACTAAAGCTCAAGCTTAGGGATGCCATGCGTGTCACCCCAAGAAATATCAAAGAAGTACAAGCGTCAAAGCTTCAGGATGCCCAAGGCATCCCCTTCTTCATCAATAAAAATCCCAGGTTTCTTCCAAACGCTTCATTTTTATTGTTTCATGCATAGTTGTGTTGTTCTTGGAGCGTCTTCTTTTTCATTTTCGTTTTGGTTTTCGTTTGCTTTTGTTTGCTTAGTTTTATGAATAAATTGGTTGGACCCCCTCTTTCATACATTGGTTTGCAAATAGTTTGGTTTGGTTTGGAAAAGAGTAGGAAAGTTCATGCTTATGTGGTAAAAAGAGCTCATTTTTGACTGTGGCCTATGCTTTGTCATTCCATGCTTGATATTGTTTTGGCTTTATGCTTAGTATTCTTTGCTGTAGCATGACTTGTTATGAACAATTGAGATTGCTTAATGTGCCTTGGATGAATCATGCATTGTTTTAGCATATTAAAGCATAGTATAGTGGTATTCTCATTTGATGCTTTATTTGGGTTGACTTGGTGCATGCTCACACCATGTTATGACTATCTCAAGTCACCATAAGCCTTTATAATCCTTTAGTTTTCAACTTGTAGTATCACTTTATGCTTTGATCAATGATGTTTTGTCACTCTTCATGATTATGGCCATTATTGCTCTCTTAGTTTGTCGCTCCCAGTCTTTTGCTAGCCTCCATAGCCAAGTATGAGTTTCACTCATGCATCCAACTCCCTAAACCAAATTATTCCAAAGAGTCCACCATACCTATCTACTAGCTTATGCTATTCCAAGTATATTCATGCTTTTGTTTACCTTCCAAATTAAACTTGTTATGAGAAAACTAGTGATTAAAGCTCTCACGAACTTGATGGCACACTTTACTTTTCTTGCCCTTAATAAACTTGAACCATTGTGTCGTTTATGTTGTATATGCTTGCACTTATTTGATGGGAATTAGCAGAACCATGCTGTCATGGGGAACGCTTTCAACATTGCACTTGGTACTTGTACCTAGTTGATATCATGCTCTTTTGTATATGGATGTCGTCGGTGTGAAATGAAAGGGGAGCTTGTATGTCCATGGAGTTATGTATATGTGTTAGAGAAACTCCTGGGCCGCTGGTCTAATCCATGCTGACATGGTGGAAACCTGCAGCGTAACCATAATGAGCTGTCTATGAAGCATTCTTCTTATAAAAAAAGAGTCCTATATTGAGAAAAAAAAGAGAAAAAGAAAAAAAGAGATATTATGAAAAGAGGAAAGAAAGAAAAAAGCACCATATTCCCATGTTAAATAAGAAGATTGTTGAGATGCTCGTTGTCTGCTTGCATGGTCATTTTGATATGGGGATTCTTCCGTATCATCGGGCAAGGGGTACCCCGTTGGCGGTTCTCTATGATACAGATGTACTTACAATGACAAGAACTTACCGGTGACTAAACTTGAGTAGCATGAGGAGCGGCCCTTGTATACAAGGGACATGAGATTTCTAACTTATACTTCGTCAAGCATGTACACCATAGTTTGTTCACTTTAACCTTAATCACTTCAAGATGCTTATGATAGGGGCAATGAGAGCTGAAAGCTATAAGTACCATAATTTTTGGAAGCTCTTTATGAGACTTGAATCCCTACTTCCTTTTATAAAAAGGCCTTTCTTCCACCATTACATTGAGTCTCCACCTTCTATCTTTATGCACCTACTTTGAGAGCATAGTGGCCATTCTTAGTTCTATGTGCATTGTCCCAAGACTAGTTGATTAATGCATAACTTGATATTGCTTGTTTTAAACTATTTGTATCTAGTCACTCTTATGAACTTTGAAGGTGTCCTATGCATTTTTATTTGCTACTCTATGAGGGACAAGCTGAATGCTATTATGCTATGTTTTCTTTATGTGAAACAAACAAACGTCTTGTAAAGCATTGTTATTCATGAATCTTTTGTTTGTGCCTTTTCATGTTGCATCATAGTTTCTTTGTCTTATTGCTAGAGCTTTGTCTTTCATGTTATGATTGAAGTACTATGATCCCAGCTTTGAATGTTTTACAAATACTTTGATCAAGTTTATGATGGTGCATGTCACCTCAAAAATTATTCTTTCTTTTTATCACTTACCTACTCGAGGACGAGCAGGAGTTAAGCTTGGTGATGTTGATACATTGCAAATGTATCTATAATTTTTGATGTTCCATGCTTGGTTTTATCCACTTTCTTGTGTTTTGTTCCAACTTTGGAGTAATTTTCATATGATTTCTTGGACTAACCTATTAACAAGAGCCACGATGCCATTTGCCTTTTCGCTGTTTTTGGTTCCGGGAAAGTCGAAAATGAATATTCTCGAATTGGACGGACAAAAGCCAAAGTGCCTATTTTTCGAAGTCATCGGATGCTAGAATACGAGACGGAGAAGGGCCGGAGGGCACACCACCACAGCCACGCTGCGGAGGCTTGGCCCACGCCAGGTGGTGTGTAGCCAGCACCCTCGGCCTCCCCTTACGCCTATATATTGCACTCGGGACGAAAACACTAAGAACACCATCAAAAATCCACGAAAGAGTTCAGAGCGCCGTCATCTCCATCCCTAGATCGGGGGGATCTGAAGCTCTTCACGGCACCCTGCCGGAGAGGAATTCACCACAGGCCTTCTTCATCACCATGCAAGCCTCCGGTGTGATGCGTGAGTAGTTCATACTTGGACTACGGATCCATGTAGTAGCTAGATGGCTAGTTCTCCTCCTTTGTGCTTTCATGTCTAGATCTTGTGAGCTCCGTTCATGATCAAGATCATCTATTTGTAATTCTGCATGTTGTGTTTGCGGGGATCCGATGGCTACTGAGATGCTATTCCAGATTGATTATTGATTCTATCATGTCTTTGTTATTTGTGATCTTGCATGCTTTCCGTTATTAGTAGCTATCTTGGCCAAGTAGATGCTAGCAACTCCAAGAGTTAGTATTTATGCTCGATAGTGGGTTCATGCCTCTGGTAATCTGGGGAAGTGACAGAATTCTCTAAGGTACTAGATGTGCTGTTGATACTAGGGAGAAAACAACAATCCTTTGTTCATAGAACAATCGTATTGTTTACTTCACACTCAGTTCGTAAAGCAATAATCTGTTGCTTGCAACTTAATACTGGAGGGGGTTCGGATGATAACCTGAAGGTGGATTATTAGTCGGTCTATGTATAATGTTGTAATACCCAATCGAATCTCAAAGTATTCAAGATGATTAGTATATGCATGTATTGCTTTCTCGATGTTTATCAATTGCCCCGCAGTAATTTGTTCACCCAGCATGTTATCTATCTTAAGGAGAGCCACCTCTAGTGAACTATGGATCCTGGTCCTTTTCTTTACGTACAATCTACAAACTATTTACTGCTTTGTGTTTACTTTCTGCAAACTTTTACTTCTTTCCATTCGATACGTTTAATCCTTTGTTTTACGCAAAACACGGTGGGATTGACAACTTCATCGCAAGTTGGGGACAGAGTTCTGTGGTTGTGTTGTGCAGGTCTCCACATTGCTACTAGCACCGGTAGTGCGCCCTGCTAAGGCTCAGCTAGCAACACCTTTGGGGTGTTTCCTGGCTCCTACTGGTTCGATTAAACCTTGGTTTCATAACTGAGGAAACTTGCTGATGTGCTCATCATACCTTCCTCTTGGGGTTCCCAACGAGCTCTACATCAACACCACACCAGCATTTTTCTAGCGCCGTACACTGAGCCATCACCTTTGCGTTGCATAGCTCTTGCATCTTTAAAAACTTTCAGCAATCCTTCATGAGATGGTTGGATCGCCTTTTGCCCGTTGAGTCGATGTAAAAGTGCATATTGCAGGGTCCTTCCAGCATTTGAATTGCGGACATTGGTGGTTCCGGAGCTCTCGGCTGGTATCACTACGATGGTTGGCTTCCTCCAACATCGTCCCTATTGCTGCGGTACCCGCTATTGTAATTGTCGCTTCTTCGGTTGTACCTCCTAAGAAATCAGCTACAACATAGCTTGGCCCATTGTATCCATTATTGTTTCGTTGTCTTTTGTCGTTATTGCGCTGTCCCTGTCTTGTTCGGGTGAACATGCTCGCTTATTTGTACCGCATCTTCTCCATCAGCCCAGCGATTTGCCATGTCCATCAGCTGTGAAATCGTTGATGGACTTGGGTTAGAGGAACTAGGAGCGCTAGAGGCATCGATCGTCTAGCAAACAAGCACATCGAGGACACGCAGTTTACCCAGGTTCAGGCCCTCGGAAGGGACCCTACTCCTGGTTGCCTGCTCTTTGTTATTGAAGGAATCAAAGATTACAGGGGTGCGTAGATGCAATCTGACGGTGTGTAGGCTAGGGTTGTGAGGTGTCCTTCTTGATGCCCGCTCCTAGCCTTTATATAGGGGGCTAGGTCTCGAGATAGCAGGCTGAGTCAGTTACATATTAGGGTTTTTTCCCTTTAAGTTTCCTATCTACACATTGTCGTTCTTCCCAAGGTTTTGTGTCTTCTTGGACTTGGACCACCCCGAATCTTCTTGGGCCTTGCCATGGGCTTCTCTTGAGCTGCACCTTATAGGCCAAACCTAGGTGCCCGTGGGGCATACCCATGTCAGTAGCCCTCGAGTGTCCCTCCAAATCATAGATTTGAAGGGAGACTCTTAAGTCTTCGAGTGTTCATCCAAATGTTTTATCGGGTGTCTGCTTATATAATAGGGATAGCTGATATGCGTGCCTGATTCATCTGACAGATCGAGATCAGTTAACTGCCTTAGGGAAAAACAATGCTATCTACTCAAACTCGAGTCCCCGCACTCGAATTCAGAAAATTGCTAGTGTAATTCGAGTCTTGTCGTGGAAGCCTTATAGAGTCAAATTCCAGTGT
This sequence comes from Avena insularis, assembly GCA_023614405.1. Taxonomy (NCBI): domain Eukaryota; kingdom Viridiplantae; phylum Streptophyta; class Magnoliopsida; order Poales; family Poaceae; genus Avena; species Avena insularis. The sequence continues at coordinate 456,981,295 of CM042696.1, read as the reverse complement.
TTAAGGTGTGCACTCGACGCGTCCATCGAGGCTTTCTCATTGTGTCCATAGGCACGATATGCTTCTGGTAGAGGGCAGCAGGTGCGTTGCCAGACCATTGGATTATATCTGCAGGTCTTATCTTGATGTTGTCAACGCGTCATCCAAAGTTTTATCACCGGAGAGGTGTTTCGGGTGGCCCAGGAGACTTTATATCGTTGCAAGGCATTTTTGTGTTTGGTTATAGGTGAGGTCGCCTAGTGCTTCGAATGCTTTATAGTGCGGACATGGTCAACACTCTTTGCCATCAATAATTTATTTTACCTTTTCATAGGGTGCACGACTAGCATTCCTTATGGGAGTATCCCCTGAGTGCCTATTTGAGTCGTAGACTCGAGTGGGGACTTTGAACTTTTGTGACTGCTGTCATTGGCCGTAGCTTGTTGATTGAACTTCCAGCGCTCCCTATGGGAGTAGCCCCTCAAGTCCATAATCGAATCGATGATTCGAAGAAGGGACCAAGGCGTGATGGTCCTAGATTTGTATGGGGATAGCGTGACACTGGACCCAAAAGATCTTCGGGTGCGCGACCACTGTTCCTATTAGGAGTAGTGTTGGGGGGATAACCCCGGGTAGGGTCACTCCAGGGTATAAGGGCCGAGTTAGCCGAGGTTCGGCAAGGTCAAAGCGGATGCTGGCCGAGTCACCTCAAGGCAGGCCGGATCACGGAGTAACCCGGACCAGGGGGGTCGCCTAACATTGTCTCGTCCGACTTAAGGAGTAAGTCGGAAATGCTTGTCTAGCTTATATGCAGGAACAGGTATGGCCGGATCAACTGTGATCCGGATCCTCACTTGGCTTCTAGGAGAAGGATGGAATCTCTCTGGTCAAAAAAGAAGGTCCGGTGCGTACTGGATGAGCGAATAAAGCAAGGGCAGGACCACCGGATCATGGCCGACAAGGGTGACGACGCTCACGTCGGCTGACGCGGGCGCCGCAGAGGCTACGTCGCTAAAGCAAGTGTGACGCAGGGGGAAAGCACCCCTGTCGGGTTACTAGTTTGGGAGGGGGCATATTCTTAGGAATATGCCTCCACGTATGCCCTAGGCCAGGACCGAACCACCTCTATATAAGGGGGGGTTAGGGTTCTGGTAAGGGGGTTGGGTTTTTCGTCTGAGTTGGGAGAATTCTAGTTGGTTGAGCACTAGTGGATCTAGGGTTCTTGGGCTAGTTGGTAGGCAAGAGTAAGAGAGTTTCTTCTTCCTCCTCTTGTCAATACAGCTCAAGGAGCACTTGTAATCTGGGAGATAGAACATCAATAGAAAGCTTCTGTGTAGAGAATCACTCTACTATCCCTCCCTGGATTCCCCTAGCGCATATTAGTCCCCACCTTAAGCCTATCCATGGCATCTGCCGTGACACCACCACGACAGTTGGCGCCCACCGGCGCTAGCAGGGGTGAAGATCCGGACGGGAAACCTCATCGGCACCGGCGAACGCATCGTCTCCGGGCTTGTTCAGCGCTTTGGAGCGCTGGACTACGTCAGCGACAACGCTGGCTGCTTCGGCACACGCCCCCTTCCGCGCAACGGCATCTTCGTCAAGCTCGGTGCGCACAAGGTCTACGTTGCTGTGGACGTGTCTTGCATTCATCCGTGTCGTGTCGTCGATACAGGAGAACCACCCCTCACTGTGGCTCGCGGGGCGTGTATCGCTCACTCCCCGGACCATGCAGAGGTGATGATGACTGCGCCAGGCGCGGGCATGAGCAAGGATCTAGCGCCAGACCCGGAGGTAACGCCTAACGCACCGAGGAAAGCTAGGGGTCCTCCGCTAGAGAGGCTTGAGAACGTGCTGAGGGCAGCTATGGATAGCTTGGAAAACCTGATGCCAGCAGTGGTAGATCTGTCTCAGGCACAGACCGAGCTAGAGGAGACCCGACAAAAGATACTGGAGGGCGCAAAGAAAATAGCAGCGGCTCAGCAGTCATTGAACATGACGCTTTGCAATCTGTGAGGCAAACAAGGTTGATGCAGTAAGGGTAAAAGGGAAAAATCTCATGAGTGAGATGAACAGAGAAGGTGATGATGGACCAGAAGGGTCGGAAAACTATCTGTCCGTGGGGTTGCCGAAGTATAGTACCCCGGCGAAGAACCTCAGAGCAGCAGATGCCGCGGCGTCCGAGCTAGAGGGTCTGACGGGTGAAGCCCGTCAAAGACAGCAAGACCGGGTTAACGAGCTGGTTCAGATCACGAACAGGCAGAACGAGGAGCTGCTGAGAGGTAACCCGGAGAGAGTTGGAGCCTCTAAGATCGTCCAATCGGCGATGGGTAACCCGGAGATATCCGCTGGAGCCGCATCGTCGCCTCATGGTGGCCCAAGGAGAGAAGAGGTAGTAACCTCGGCCAGACGGAACAAGCAGATCGTTCCGTACGACCCAACACGTGCGGGAAAAGAAAAAGAGATGCGGAAAAACGACGATCGACGAAGTGTGAGCCGAGGTGAAGCGGGCCGAGGTAATCACGACCAAGGCAATACCGGTCAAGGGAATGCTGCCAACAACAATGCCGAACAGCGAAACTCGGCAGGAGCAGGTCAACCGCAGCAGCGGAATATACCAAGGCAAGAGCAAAGCGCCGGCCGTGGTATGCAACAGAGAGGAGCACAACGAGAGCAAGACCGATACAATGATGGAGACTCGGAGATGATGAATGCCGGATACGCAAGACCGGACTATCATGTGATAGGGTCGAGATTGGGAAGCAGGGATTTGATGCGGATGGCCTTGAGTTAAAGCTGGATCGCCTGTATAGGTCGGAACAGATCGAATGTCAAGGTCCTCCGGGTCCAGCATGCTTTGGACCCCGGATCATGAAGGAACCGCCAGTACCCAACTTCCAATTGCCCAGGGGCACGAAGACTTATGACGGCAGTACAAAGCCGGAGGATTGGCTGATAAACTACGCAACAGCTGTGAAAATTGCAACTGGCAACTTGAGATGGGCTGTACGATACGTGCCCCAAATGTTGGAAGGTCCGGCTAGGGTATGGCTGAATAATTTGCCACCCGGAAGCATCAATTGCTGGATAGATTTTGAAGAAATGTTTATCAGCAACTTCTCAAGTACATATCAAAGACCGAATAGACCGCAGACTCTGGCGATGTGCAAGCAGAGATCTAACGAAACGGATCGTGAATTCTTGACCCGGTGGTGTACCGTGAGAAACTCGTGTGAGGGAGTCATAGAGTCACATGCTATAGCATGGTTCGCACAAGGGTGCAGATATGGCAGCGAGTTGTGGATGAAGTTGCAAAGGAAAATGCCAGTCACGTTGGTAGAGATGATCCGGATTGCGGATTCTTATGCTTTGGGTGATCCGACTCAACCTAGGATCGTGTCGAATGAGTCAAATGAGGAGTACTATCCGAGGGACGGAGCTGGGTCATCCCGGAGGAGCGATTACAGGGGAAAAAGGAGAGACGATAGACCGGATCATCGGTATAGTTCGCAACAAGTTGCAGCTGTGAATCAAGATCAGCCCAGAGCAGGGAGCAACCAACGCCAGAAAACGGGAGGGCAATGGACTCCTCGAAACGATGGCAAGAAAACGTGGACTCCGGAGCAGAAAAAGCAATGGCAAGAAAAGAAAGATCGTCCGAGGTATACCTATGAGTCAATGTTGGACCAGCCGTGTAAATTTCACACGCCAAATCCGAACAGTCCGGCGGGTCACACAACGAGGCAATGTGAGTGGATGCGTAAGATAGAACAAGGTGGTTCGGGGAATGCTCAGGCACCCTGGAATGATCAACCTCGGCAGGAGTTACCCCGGCAGCAACTGCTCTCCGGAGCAAACACGCAACAACTGATGTTGCCTCCCCCTCCGCCGAGGTATGACAACAGTGAGAGAAGGGATGTGGTGCATCAGGTGGAAAACCAGCAACAACCGGATCAGAGGTACTCCGGAAACGAGGGAAGGAATGAGTACAGGGAACATCACCAGAGCTATTGTGTGTTCACAACAGAGGAAACAGATAGAAGAGCTTGCAGCACCGACATATGGAGGTTATGCCTGCAGTGACGAGGTACATGTCTTGGTCGGACCAGGAAATTACCTGGAGCGTCAAAGATCATCCCAAGCTTATGCCAAGTCCAGGCTCGTATGCACTAGTGTTAGATCCGACGTTCATTGGACCAAACATTAATGTGAGGTTCTCCAAGGTACTGATCGACAATGGCAGTAGCATTAACATCATGTATGTGGATACGATGCGCAAGTTGGGCATCTCGGAGAACATGCTCCAGGCTACAAGAACAACTTTCCATGGTATCGTACCAGGCATATCCTGTGAGCCCATAGGCAAAGTCCGGGTCGACATGCTATTCGGTACGAGAGATAACTGCCGAACTGAGAATCTGGAGTTTGAGGTGGTGAACTTGGAGAGCGCGTATCATGCATTACTCGGGAGACCAGCACTGAGCAAATTCATGGCAAGTTGCCACGTTAGTTATCTGAAGATGAAGTTTCCCGGGCCAAATGGAGCAATTACTATGGCTGGGGATTTCCGACATTCTATTGAGTGCGCCTCAGCTGGGTCTAACCTAGCCGAGTCACTCGTGATTGCGCAAGAGAAAAGAAAAATCCAAAAGGTGGCGGCATTAGCTCAGTCCGTGCAGCAGTATATGCCGGCGTTAAGTAACCCGCATGGTAGCGTTTCGTTTCAAGCCGCAAAGGACACCAAGAAGATTCCAATGGATAACATGTTTCCGGAACGTACCGTAACAATTGGTGCCGGGTTAACTGACAAATAGGAAAGCGATCTCGTCAACTTCCTCCGTGAGAATCGGGATATTTTTGCTTGGTCCACACAGGACTTGCAAGGTGTTCCGAGGGAGTTGGCCGAGCACTCTTTGAACGTAAGACCCGGAGCAAGGCCGATGAAGCAACCTCTCCGACGCTTTGCTGAGGATAGGAGAAAGGTCATTGGTGACGAGATAGCTCGGTTGCTAGCAGCTGGATTTATCATGGAGGTGCTGTATCCGGATTGGTTTTCTAATCCGGTGTTGGTAGAAAAGAAGAAACATGATCCGAACATGGCAGTGGTTTGGCGTATGTGTATCGATTACACGAACCTGAACAAGGCGTGTCCAAAAGATCCATTTCCACTGCCGAGGATAGATCAGGTCATCGACTCTACCGCGGGATGTGAACTGTTGTCATTCATTGACGCCTATTCTGGTTTCCACCAGATACCTCTGAACCCGGATGATCAAATAAAAACTGCCTTTATTACCCCGTACGGGGCTTATTGCTATCGCACTATGCCGTTCGGTTTACGAAATGCAGGAGCAACGTACCAAAGATGTATGCAAAAATGTTTGCACGATCAAATAGGTCAAAATGTACAAGTCTACGTGGATGATGTGGTTATTAAGACCAAGGAAAGCGCAACGCTCTTTGACGACATAAGGCAAACATTCGCGAACTTGAGGAGATTCCGGATGAAGCTTAACCCGGAGAAATGTACCTTCGGTGTCCCGGCTGGGAAATTACTCGGATTTCTCATCTCCAATCGAGGTATCGAGGTTAATCCAACTAAGATCCGAGCCATCGAACGAATGGAGCTGCCAAAGTGTCTCAACGATGTCCAGAAGTTCACGGGATGCCTGGCATCGTTGAGTCGGTTTGTATGTCGGTTAGGGGAAAAGGCACTGCCTCTCTACCAACTCATGAAAAATTCAGATAAATTCGTTTGGACGCCGCAGGCCGATGAAGCTTTTTCCCACTTGAAAAGGATGTTGGCCACTGCACCAGTGTTAGCTTCTCCACTGTCAAAGGAGCCAATGTTGCTCTACATAGCCGCAACCAACCGAGTTGTAAGTGCAGTGATTGTAGTGGAGCGAAATGAAGAGGGTAAGTCGGTGCAGAGGCCAGTGTATTACTTGAGCAAGGTATTGTCTGCCTCAAAACAGAACTACCCGCATTTTCAAAAGGTGGCATACGGTGTTTATATGGCGGCAAAGAAGTTAAAGCACTACTTTGAGGAGCATCCCATCAAAGTGATATGCGAAGCCCCCATACCGAGATAATGGGTAACAAAGATGCGAATGGCAGAATTGCGAAATGGGCAATTGAGCTAGCACCTTACGCACCCCAATATGATAGGAGAGAAGCGATCAAGTCCCAGGCTGTGGCGGACTTTTTCGTGGATTGGGCCGAGGTACAATACGAACCACCGCCACCAGATCCGAACTACTGGAGGATGCACTTTGACGGATCGAAAACCAAAACCGGGTTAGGTGCCGGGGTTGTGCTTACCTCGCCAAAGAAGGATCAGCTCAAGTACGTATTGCAGATCCATTTCGCGGCATCAAACAATGTCGCTGAGTACGAGGCTCTTGTGCATGGTCTCAAAGTGGCGAAGGAGATTGGCATACGTCGGATAATATGCTTTGGCAACTCGGATCTAGTAATACAGCAAGTGTCCGGAGTGTGGGACGCCCTGGATCCAAACATGGTGCTATACAGATTTCATGTGCAGAAGATCTCGGGTTACTTTGAGGGATGCGAATTCCACCATGTACCTCGCGTGGAAAACAAAGCTGCCGACATGCTGTCAAAGCTCGGATCGACCCGACAGGCAATTCCACCAGGTGTAGCATTGGAGCACCTCAGAAAACCATCTATCAGGCCGTCCCCGGGAACCGATTCAATCTATGTCCCGGAAAACGCAGAATCCAGAGCTGAGCCCATGGACATTGACATGGGAGGTAGCACGCCGAACCCGGGGACTACCTCGGCAAACCCGGGGACTACCTCGCTAGACCCGGGGACTGTTCAGCGTGATCCGGCTGAAGTTATGCCCGTGGATCGGATGGAAATTGATGAGGAGATGTTCCCTGCACGAGCAATACCAGCTTGGGCACTGCCTATATACCAGTTCTTGAAAGATGGAACGTTACCCACTGAGGAAATGCTAGCCAGGCAAACTCAGAGGAGAGCCAAAGCTTACACAATCATCAATTTCGAGCTGTACAAACGGAGTGTAACCAATGTCCTCTAGCGGTGTGTTGACCCGGAAGAAGGACTTAACATCCTCCGAGATATACACCAAGGAGAATGCGGGCATCATGCCTCATCCCGGGCCTTAGTGGCAAAGGCATTCCGACATGGATTCTACTGGCCAAGTGCCTTGGAGCAAGCAGAAGATCTGGTGAGAAAATGCAATGGTTGTCAAAGATACGCCACCAAGACACATATGCCTATGCCGGAACTCAAAACCATACCAATTACATGGCCATTTGCTGTGTGGTGCTTGGATATGGTTGGCCCGTTCAAACCAGCAAGAGGAAACATGACACACATTCTGGTCATGGTGGACAAGTTTACAAAATGGATCGAAGTGAAGCCTATAAGAAAATGTGATGGAGCTACGGCCGTGACGTTTCTCAAAGACATCATCTTGAGGTACAGTTATCCACACAGCATTATAACTGACAATGGAACGAATTTCGCGGAAGGACCATTTGCGCGCTTTTGCCGAGACAAGAAAATCCGACTCGACGTAGCCTCGGTAGCCCACCCCGCATCGAACGGACAAGTGTAAAGATCCAACGGATTAGTATTATCCGGGATAAAACCCCGGCTCATTGAGCCGCTGCAAAGATCAGCGGGGTGCTGGATAGAAGAACTACCAGCGGTATTGTGGAGTTTAAGAACAACTCCGAATCGATCAACAGGCTACACGCCGTCCTTTCTGGTATATGGGCAGAAGCTGTATTACCAACCGACATAGAGCATGATTCGCCTAGGGTCACCCAATACACAGAAGCCGAAGTGCAAGAATCCCGTCAAAATGATGTTGATCTGCTGGAAGAAGCGAGAGAACTGGCACTGTCCAGATCCACCATATATCAGCAAAATCTCCGACGCTATCATAGCCGGAAAGTGTGCCCCCGAGTCTTCTAGGAAGGCGATCTGGTGCTCCGGTTAGTACATCGTACTACTGGCATGCATAAATTATCCCCCCATGGGAAGGGCCATTCATTATGAGCAAAGCATTGCACAATGACTCTTATTATCTCATAGATGCAAAGCCACAGGAAAAGAACAAGGCGGACAGGTCCGGAGAGGAATTGAAGCGACCATGGAATGTAGCACTACTTCGTCCCTTCTACACTTAGCTAAGAAGTGTATGTATCCGAGTCATCTCATATGTCGGTATGTATGTCGGCAATGAGCTTATCAATGAAATAGCGGAGCCTCGAGCAGTAACTCGGTGACTGCCTTAATAAATGATTGTTGTTACTTTTTATGCGTTAGCTGGAATGACCCGTTTCACTTAACCCGGATTAGTAATGTGTGAGCACCAAAAACCCAACCCTTCGACTTGCTGCTGTCCAACAAGAATTGGCTTCATGGCAAGCAAGGGAACAAGTTTGGAATTGCGTAGCACATGAAAAACCACTAAGGAAACGATCTTATTCCAACTAACGTTTGCTTTTTCGGACTAACACCGTATTTACTTTCAAGTTATTATGTTGAATTATTTTGAGCCAAGCCTCAAAGTTTCTCAGTATTGTTAAAACGATTCTTGAGGCTCGGATTTGTAAGTCGTAAAACCGAATCAAGGTAGACACAGATCTAGCCGGAGAATTGGACGAACAAGAAAATGAAACTCGGGGACTACGCCCAAGTTAATCCGGCATACAAGCATAGTAGCAAAATATCATGTATTTAGCATACAATTGCACCCGGCATACCGGGGATCTGATAAATTTTCAAGTTTTTTCCACTAAGGAGCGGCAGGAGGAGGAAGTTCGGCGTCATCATCACTGTCTTCAATATCTGAAGCAGCATCTTCTCCATCGCCGACCCATCCTCCATGTTCTCCATCTGCTCCTCCTCTTGAATTCGAGCTCGGCCCCTCCCCCCAGTCATGGATGGGAGAATATTCGACAAGGCTGTAGACGCAAGCCTGGCGCCGAGCTACCCACTCCGGATCATCGGTCCATTTGGATCCAGTGCGCCGGCGTGTGAGGAGGCTCAGGTCGATCTTCTCGTACCATGTAAGGATATGATGGAGGAGGGTATCTGCTGCGGCACGCCTGGCGGATTCTCTCCAGAGATCAAGCTGTGTCTCGATTTCCAGTAGCTTCTCAGCAAGGAGTGTGATCCTTTTTAGAGCGCTCTCGCTTGGCCAGAAAGTGTTGAAGATCCGGACCGCAACGTCGAGGAGATCTTTCCCATAGTTCTTGATGGTTTCCACCCGAGCTGACACGCTGACCAACAGGTCCTCCATGTCTAAGGGGATGCTCTCACCATCAGGAGCGACGGGAGTACCCCTCTCTCGGCGGAATTTGGCAACGGCAGCACTGGCGATGGGAGTACCCTCCAGGAAGTGATCTGAAAATAAGGAAAGGGAAGATGCTGAAGCAAAGGCATATGAGCTAACCCGGAAAACTATGTCGGATAAGGGGAAGAAACTTACGTGAGATATGACGATGCATCCGGGTCAACTCCTTGATACAACTGTCGCGTCTCTGGCGAAGTTGTTCAAGCTCAGCGAGCGCCAACCCAAGCTGGACCTCGGATTCCTTAAGCAGGTCCTGGTCCTTGGAGATTTGAAGGGTAAAGCGCTCACGCTCTTCGGTGAAGTTCTGGCCAACTTTTTGGAGTTCGGTTTTGTGTTGGGCCTTCATCTTCTCCATCTCAGCCTTGAGTTTGGCTATTTTGTCGTCCTTGGTCCGGAGGAGGGCAAGCTCATCGTTCTTCTTCTTCAGCTCGGCTTGATACTGTCCTGCTTGTTCGAGAAAATGCAGCATCATATCAGGCACGGGCACACTATCCTCAAGCAATGCTGAAATAGTATGTTGACCCGGCAAAGCCGAGGAGTGAATGTTTGCCGAGCCAAGGAGAAGAAGGAATGGAAAACACAACAACGTTGGCCGAAAGAGGACATACCTCGGATTTCCTCCAAGTTCTTCCGCATAATTTTGTTTTCAGCCTGCACCCCAGCTGCAAAAAACCGAATAAGGAGGTTTGTCTGGCAGAAACAAATGAAACGGAGAGGTATCGAGAGAGGAAATTACCCCTCTTTTCATGCTCCGCACCAAGTGCAACATGTTTTGCGCGCAAGATCTTGTGGGTATCAAGCAGGCGCTGAAATTCGGCGCTCCGGTGATTGGTAGTTACCTGACAAAGGTACAGGAGTGTAAAGTTAGTTCGTTGCATATTTGAAGTATACAAGATCCAGGCCAAGCGGAACTTAACCCGGCTCTAGGTGTGTGCATATTCGAAGTATACAAGATCTAGGCCAAGCGGAACTTAACCCGACTCTAGGTGTGTGCATATTCGAAGTATACAAGATCCGGGCCAAGCGGAATTTAACCCGGCTCTAGGTGTGTGCATATTCGAAGTATACAAGATCCGGGCCAAGCGGAACTTAACCCGGCTCTAGGTGTGTGCATATTCGAAGTATACGAGATCCGGGCCAAGTGGAACTTAACCCGGCTCTAGGTGTGTGCATATTCGAAGTGTGCAAGATCCGGGCCAAGTGGAACTTAACCCGGATCTAGGTGTGTGCATATTTGAAGTTTACATGCAGCTACATTGATCTTCTAATGAGCATCCGGCCGAGTAACAAGTTACTCCGCCGGAGGCTCGGGGACTAATGGTTATTATCTACAGCATGTAAAGAAGAAATGACGTACCTCCATCATTCGCCCAGCGAGGTTAATGGCCTTGGCGGCAGTATTCATCTGAGCGGAAAATTCAGCAGGGCCGAACTTTTTCGGGAGATCGTCGTTGTAGACGAACTCCGCCTTATTCCAGTTCATAACGAACTCGATAAGGCTCGGAGGGTACCGTTCGCTAGTGGGCATGTGGGGTGCCACCAAGACCTTTGCGTGAGCTTCCTTCCTCTCAATCAGGGCAAGAGCTGGGCTGGTGTGAAGAACCATCTGCTGCGAATCGGCTGGCTCGGCAGGAGGATCCGTCGCTGCTGGTGACTTCTTTGGAAGCATTGACGACAAGGTTCGCTGCCCGGCCTCGAGGGAGGTAGACTTGCCTTTGACTTGCTGGGAGGATGTGACCATAGTGGATTTGCCCTTGGAAGCCGCTGGAGTGGTTCCTCGCTGAGCTTGGGATGACTTGGACGAGGCAGACGAACTTGGCACGGGAGCTTTGGTGGCAGGACTGGGAGCTGCTGTTGGTTTCTTCGGAGCCGGGACAGGCGCTGGTTTGGTGGCTGGTGCTGCAGCTGCTGGTGGTGCTGGAGTTGCGGTAGACTTGGTGGTTGCTGGTTGCGGCAATGCCTAAGTGACGGACGCCGTTGCCTCGGCCGATCCGACCCCTCCCGATCCGAGGTCGCGTTCCTCTGAAGGAGGTACTGCGGAACCCGGAGCATCCACAGAGCCCTCCGGAATAGGGCTCAGCGGCCGTGACTCGTCGTCACGAGGAGGGGAAGGACCGGACCGAAGGGGAGAAGAGATGCTCGATCCGCTCTGAGGGACTTCCACAGGAGCCCTGCAAAAGAAAATAATGTCAGGAGTGAAATTACCCCGATGCAGGGAGAAGTGTGTTACGCAGTGAAAAATGACTAACACATCCGAGGTCTCGGCCTCCTTACGTTTCCGGGCCCTCCGTGCCGGGGCTTTGCCTGCACATTTGGAGGCAGTCTTGTCTCCGGCCTTGTTTTGCCTTTTGGTAGGCTGAGAAGGTTCGGAAGAAGAACTTGATGTGGATCCGCGCTTCTTCTTTGACGCCACCGGAACAGGCTCGCCCGTGGCAAGTGGAGGATCCTCGTGGATGTGCCCACCGGGGTTAGCTGATGCCAGGAAGGCAAAAGAAAGAGGGACAGCCTCAATGGGTTCAATCATGTCGATATCCGAGTCATCCTCATCGTCGGGCCAATCTCTAAGAGAAGAGAATTTACCGCTGGGTCGTTTGGTGGCGTCGGTTGTGGGGAGGAACATCTCCTGGTCCGGCTCCTCCTCATCCGGGATTTCTCGGTCCGGGGCCCACTTAAGGGTCGGATCAGTACCATCCTCGAGGGTTTGCTAGAGAAACAGCTGAGAAAAGAGCACAAGGAGAAGAGTCAAAAATATGATAAGAACCGACACGTAATTGATCCGAAATAAGTTTACCCCGTGAAGCTTACCGCGGGAGGGAGCCTGTCGCGGTAGTAATGCTCGATTCCCCACGTCCATTCGGCGGAAAAATCCTTATGGGTGGTGAAAAGAGCCTTGACCCGGCGGAAGATCTCCGTATTGCTTAACTCGAATGAGGAGGTTCGGTTGGGGTCATATGGCACAACTTGTGAGTGCGCCGCTGGAGGGGAGAGATTCGGTTGCGCACGAATGTGATCATGGCATCTTCGTTGCACAATCCGAGCTTCTTTAGCTCCACGAACCTTTTGTGGACTTGGTTGGCCAGAGCTGTAGGTTTTTTGTCGACCTCCTCCCAGAAATCCGTGTCCGGGGGACCCGGAGCGTAGGGCAGCAGCCGGATCAAGTCTTCGGTGCCTTTGTTCCGGACGTAGAAGAAGGTCCGGGCCCATCCTTTGCAGGAGTCAAGCCCAGTGACCCGGGGAAAGATTGAAAGTCTCCGGGGCGAGATCGAGGCAGCTCCGAACTGAGTGAGCTGCTTGTCCTCCGACTCAACGTGGATATTGGGGACGGAGTTGCGACAGAGGCCGAAGAACCGGATCCACAGCTCCTTCGTGGGCCATAGTCCGATGTAGCCCTCGATCAAAGAGACGAAAGCGGACAGAGAGGTGATGGCGTTCACCAGGAGATGATGTGGTTGCAGGTGATAGGTCCGGACCCAGTCCTGGAAGAAATCACTCACCGGAAGACCAAATCCCCGTTGGAAATGGGATAGGAAAACAACGAACTAACCCGGATTGGGTGAGGGGGCCAATTCCGAGGAGGGGAGACGAGCGGCGATGCTGGTGGGAATGCGCCGGGTCCGGTAGAGCCAGTCGATGTCGTCCTGGTAGACCCACGAACCGGCCCACACGCCGCGGTCCGCCACGCCGGCGTCCTCCTCCATCTCCTGCTCGACGATGATGAGCTCCTCCTCCGTCATCTCGAATCCGCTGTCCTCGCTGGAGCTGGCGGCAGCGGGGCTCTACGGTCTAGATTGACGAGGACCCGTGGCTAAGCAGTGGTGCAGCGGTGGCTGCGGTGCGGAGGCACGGAGAAGGTCTTGATGGCGCTGCCGCAACTGCTTGGCGGTCGCGAGAAGAAGAAGAAAATGTGGCGAAGGGCGTGGAGTTGGAAAAGTGCTAAAGTAGCGCCCTCCCTATTCTTGCCCCGATGTCGATAAGTGGGATCGCGCTGCGCTGGAGAGCCACACGCTATGGCCGTGTATCATCGGCATTAGCCAATCAGAGAGAAGCCACAGTGGAGGCCACAGAGTAAATATGATCCCATGACACGACATGCAGTTGCGGTAAACGAGGAGACAGGCGTGACGTAACCCACGCACAGTAACCACTGACAGTTACTGCGATAGTTACAGTGCAGGCCCTTAAAATGAGGCAACGTAATGATTAACCTTTACGTGGGTTGGCGTATGAGAGAAGGAACTAAGGCCCGGATCCGAGCCTCCATGGTAACCGGCCGACAAGTGAAAACTTGAAATGTGCAGAGGGAAAGTAAAACCATAGGATCCAAGCTACAATAGTAACCCGACCGGCAAGTGAAAACTTGGAACGTGCGAAGGGAACGTAAATCCATATAATCCGAGACAAGAAGTTAACCCGGAACTAAACGTCCGAGGCTCGAATACGAATGAACCTGATGTATCCTTAACGACCAAGGCCGCTAAGGCCGCACCAGCTTCGGGGACTAATGTTGGGGGGATAACCCCGGGTAGGGTCACTCCGGGGTATAAGGGCCGAGTTAGCCGAGGTTCGGCAAGGTCAAAGCGGATGCTAGCCGAGTCACCTCAAGGCAGGCCGGATCACGGAGTAACCCGGACCAGGGGGGTCGCCTAACATTGTCTCGTCCGACTTAAGGAGTAAGTCGGAAATGCTTGTCTAGCTTATATGCAGGAACAGGTATGGCCGGATCAACTGTGATCCGGATCCTCACTTGACTTCTAGGAGAAGGAAGGAATCTCTCTGGTCAAAAAAGAAGGTCCGGTGCGTACTGGATGAGCGAATAAAGCAAGGGTAGGACCACCGGATCGTGGCCGACAAGGGTGACGACGCTCACGTCGGCTGACGCGGGCGCCGCAGAGGCTACGTCGCTAAAGCAAGTGTGACTCGGGGGAAAAGCACCCCTGTCAGGTTACTACTTTGGGAGGGGGCATATTCTTAGGAATATGCCTCCACGTATTCCCTAGGCCAGGACCGAACCACCTCTATATAAGGGGTTAGGGTTACAGTAAGGAGGTGGGTTTTCGATCTGAGTTGGGAGAATTCTAGTTGGTTGAGCACTAGTGGATCTAGGGTTCTTGGGATAGTTGGTAGGCAAGAGTAAGAGAGTTTCTTCTTCCTCCTCTTGTCAATACAGCTCAAGGAGCACTTGTAATCTGGGAGATAGAACATCAATACAAAGCTTCTGTGTAGAGAATCACTCTACTATCCCTCCCTGGATTCCCCTAGCGCATATTAGTCCCCACCTTAAGCCTATCCATGGCATCTGCCGTGACACCACCACGACAAGTAGCCCCCGAGTATTTTGTTGAGTCGTAGACTCGAACAAAAACTAGTTGAGTCGAAGAAAAATTACCGTTGCGCACTTGTTTCTCAAACTACTAATGGTGAGAATGTTGATGACGTCATTGCTGACGATTTGATGAGCTCAGCCGCAGGCGTGAGCGGTGCTGATGGGACTTGACGGATGTGGGACCCAATGTCTGACTAGGATTTGACCAGTCACGCATAATTTGGGGTTTTAACCGTGTCTCCTCGATTTTCGTGCCGAGTGGGGATCATGTAGCAACGGTTCACTACGTATGCCGCCATGCATCATTGTCGACGTGTGCCACATGTCAAAGTAGAGGATTGCTGACCATCAGATGTTATCTTGTTAGTGCTTAAGTAGTGATCTACGTCAGTAATTTCGATACTTTGCTTCTTCTTCCTTCTCGTGTTGCTGCCATTGTCACACTTATTCTCTCCACTGCTCTTCACCTATTGCTGCGCTAGACATGCTTAGGGCATTCCCTAGTTACTTCCTTCTATCCCTCCGCCGAAGAAAAATGGGAAAGAATAAAGCCACCGCTGCTGCTGGATCTAGCGCCACCGCCACCGCTATGAAGAAGAAATCCGCCGCTGCCACTAGGTACGGCACCACCACCGCTGCTGCAAACAAGAAGGGAATCGGATCCCGTGTGACCAATGGGTCTGGCGGCACTCGACAATGAGGCTCCACGAGCTCCATCCTCTCCGGCAGGCTGGCCTTATTTCGGTCGTGGAAGATAACTGCTGAATCCCCGATCCGGAGGTAATTCCTGATCCTCCCGCCGAATTTCACCTCATGATTGTTGCCTTCCTTCTTCGAGGTCTCTCTCTTCCCCTCCGTGACTTTGTTCGTAGATTATTTTGTTTCTATGGGATTCAGCTCCACCAGCTAACTCCCAATTCTGTTTTGCACATCGCATTTGGCGTGACATGTCCACCATGTCTGTCAGGAGGATGACGTAGGGTATAGCGTACGCAACCTCAAAACTCACAAATGGCTAGTTAGACCATCATTGTGATTTTTCTGTGCGAGAAATCCAAAGCGTTGGTGGCAGGTGAGAGGACATGGATAAATTACCGCGCACGTTCCACAACATGTACTACCCACTTACTCCATTAGATTCCTACTTGCATAAATCTTGATGTTTGGTCATTATAAATTACTGTGGCAGTTAAGGTTTATCGTTCACCTACCTTTCCCCAATCTTCATCTTCTTCCTTGCCACGGGCACCATTTCAAGCTTCCACGCAGTGAACCCTACACCCAAATATTCTCACTCATCTTCCCATCCTCCAATGGCAAGCACAAGCAGTCCCTTGAAGGCGACGCTATCTGATGCTTAGGCCGAGCCGACCCAGGAGGTCATGGTTCTGCCAAAGGGGTGGTGGTTATAGCCATGGTGGAAGATACTATCGGCAACGACTAGAAAGTGGCGGCACATGAACCAACTGAAGAGGAGAAGGAAGACACCAATGCGGATTCCCATAGAGGTGTATGGAGGGACTCAAATCTCACCGCCATCAAGCTCAAGGACCTCGTCACCGACGGGTACCTCCCATCAGCGGAGGGTTTCAACTAATGTCTAGCGTTGGCCCACGAGTTCACTCCTTCTCCCCAAGACGGATAACGGGTGTATCTCAAATCCTAGTTGGTGCATGGTATATCCCTTCCCGGCTCTGACTTCTTTATGCAAGTCGTAGAGTACTTCCATGTCCTCCCACATAACCTTTCTCCAGATAGCATCCTCCTACTTAGCAATTTCGTAGCTTTGTTTGAGGGATACCTAGGAATTAAGCCTATGCTAGACATCTTCATGTACTTCTTTACTATTAAGAGGAAGTCAAGCATTAGCAAGGAAGAGCTTGTGAATTGCGGGACAATAGTTTTAAGATTCATATGAACTGGAGGTTTCCCGACATTGTCGAACATGAATCCGTCAAGAATTGGTAGGAGACATACTTCTACTGTCCAGATATCCCTCTAGAGGGCCGCCAATCTACATATCCCAACTCTGTTGATGGTGCTGTCATAGAGTCCACCAACTGGAGGACCAAAGACATTCTTCCCTCCGACATCAAAGCCTCCCACATCATAAGGTGAACAGAATGGCTCATCAACATAGGTCTGACCGGCTTGGACCTAGCCATGTGCTGGTTCGTAATATGGATTCTACCTCTGCAGCAATGCTCCAACTTGATGCACAAGTACATTGGAGGGAGGAGGGGGCATCTCTAGATTTCCTAAGATAACTTCTCCAGTGACTCCATCAAGAACCGGATGAAGGGCATAGTCAAGGTGAAGGACAGGAAGCGTGGCTTCCAGATCACCTATGACATTTTCGATAACAACAAGTGTATAGAGGTAACTTATTCCTTGTGTTATTTGTACTCCAAAGTTTTCTATCTTGGTTCAATTAATCAGTCTTCTAACTTATTCTTTCGTCAGCTTATGAGTCTAGCCGGGGAAGACATGGCTCCTTAGGTCACGACCCAAAGCTCAAAGATGTTATGTTCTTGTTGGACGACGAGACCTACAAGGATCAGCCTATCCGGTAACAAGAAAGCGTAAGGGTCCCGCCTCTAATGTTGTTGTTGTGGTCAAGAAGAAAAAGAAACCAGAGAGTGGGATCTTCAAGAAATCTACCGCCTCTTTGGAGGCAGAAAAGAGAAAAGATGTCGATATTCCTTTAAAAAGGGTGCATGCTGCTGTGTAAGCACTTCTCTTCTTTATCTTTGTTCTAGCTCTTACTCTTTCTAGTACTTATACTTTAACTTATATGTTTCAGGAAGAGGAGTACCGTTGCCTTGAGACGCACCTCCAAGGATGTTTGCGCATCCAAGGATATCCGAGACATGCTCCCAAGATCATCCCCAGCCACTCCTCCAACAACCCCTGCCGTTATCGTTCCTGATGGCTTAGGAGGAACCTCATCCACCGCTGCACTTGAAGCCTCCATCATGGAGACAGATATAAATCTAAGCCAAGATGCTTCAGGTTTTGCCTACATGGAAATTACTCCTCTAGGCACCGATGTGACGCAAGAGAGTGCACTACTTATTCAAACAGTTGAAGCTCTGTCTAAGGATGCCGTACCAAAGGGGAAAGGGCTAATGGTGACAGTAGCAGCCAATCCAACAACCAGCAAGTTGGGAGCCTCTAAGCCATCTCCAACTTCTTCAAATAGAAAAGCAGCTAGGGCTTCATCAGTTCCTTTAGCTTGGGCCACTTCTACTACCTCCACTCCTCCGACATTAAGTATCGATGATATGTTCAAGCAGGCCGACATCATGTGCAACAATGCTACAATTATGCATGATAGCTTTATCAGAGCTGCAAACAATCTTAAAATAATTGCTACGTTAAGTACTTGGTACTTTATCTTTGTAATATATCCCATTGTAGCCCCGAGCTCTTAGGCGGAAAACCATAAGTTTTGGGCATGCGTTCTCTTAGATAAAACTAAGTGATAACTTCACAATGTAGCCCCCGAGTTTTTAGTTTAAAATGAATATTTCGGTTAGACACTCTTAGAGTAGCTATTTAGATCAAATCATCACATTGTACCCCCGGGCCTTTAGTTGAAAAACACAATTTTTTGACTAAATTCTTCTGAGAAACTAAAGCATGTATCTTGTATAGAATGAGCATGCTCAGAGGATAGCTTCTAGTGAAAAGTTTGCTAAACTAAAGGAAGATCTAAAGGAGGAGAAGGATAAGGTCACCTTCTTGAAGGAACATATCAAGAAGGGCAAGCGTCCGTCTTCTTCTAACACTCCGTCATGCTATCCTTAGAGTATTAGTTCCGAGTACTCATAACTTTTGTTTTGTTTAGACTTGCATATGTTGTCGCCAAAGCCAAGGAGATTGTATAATAATCTAAACATATCCAAGAGTTGGATGATGAGAACAAGATTATGAAGAAGGACATGCAAGACACCATCAAGATGCATGAATAAACCATCAATTCCATGCAAGAATCTGCCAACACCAAGATTGAAAGGCTCAAGAAGGAGATTGAAACGCTCAAGTTGAGGAATGTTGATGCCATAGCGCAAAATTCTAGAAATCTTGAAGCCTTCAAAAAACTCCAGAAAGAGCATGACATCTTGGTGGAACCATTGTCATACTTCTCCATCTCACTAATTCTGTAAGTCAGATGATTTGTGTGTCTTCCATGAAATTTTCATTCATTTGTAACCTCCATTGGATTAACCAACATGGGAGCAAGCACGCCGGATCTCAAAAGCCAAATGGGTCTTGCCAGAAACTTCATCAACACCATTAACGGGCAAGTTAAAGAGATAACCCAATCCTTGGATATCACTATCAAAGCAGTAGACTCTGCCACCAAGTTCTTCGAGATCCTTCGACGAGCCCCCAAGAAGATCAAGATCTTGAAATATTCCTCAATTAGGGCAGGAGAAAGAATGGCGTTGGCGCTAACCAAAGCTCACTATGATGACATTGACATCAAGCTAATCACTTCCGGGATGCCAGCGGTTGACGAAGATGGCAAAGAGATCGATAGGTCCACTATCTGGCACTCTCTTGCCAGATACGACTATCGTGTGGGCAAGCTTGTGAAGCCGGATGTCTTCATCCCTACCGAGGATGTTCCAGACTCATCTCTTGCAGATTCAGAGTCTTTCTTGGGCTTGTCAGATTCTGAGGATACTAGTGGGACTGGCTCTCTTGTTGCTGACGATGATGCGTCAAAGTCCCATGCAAGAGGTGTAAAAAACAATGTTATATTAAAGAATCCTTTGTATATATTTATTGTAATGTGGAAACCATGTTAGTAAGACGGGAAACTTGGCTACAAGCCTCCTGCCACTTATGCGGAAAACGATGGGACGCATCGTCCAGAGGCGCAGGCGGGGCAAAAAAGGTCAATGTTGGTTAATGTTGTAGTCAGTTCCCTAGACGGTTTCTCATGCTTGTGCGTGTTACAGTGGTGCTTTTCGATGTGTCCATGTCATGAGGAAGACGCCACATTCCCCCACACCCCTCGTCTTTTTCTTCGTTTCCATTGGCCTGCCCAACCTCCATCTTCTTCTTATGTTAACGCCATCAGCCCATTTCTTTGATAAAGATGTCAAGGCTTTACCTCAGAGAGGGAGAGGCAACATAGTGCACTATGTACGACATTTTGATGCCGCTAGCTGCGGTTCTGCCGAAGGCTGGGCCGTCAGCCTAGGTGGTCTGATGGTGTAGTTGCTTCCAATTGTATTGCACCGCATGATGGAGAATGAGCGCCGACGACAGGTCCTGTCGGATCAGGACATGTCGCGTCAAAAGTCCGGGCCTGAAAGATGTTACTTGGACAAAGTTCTATGACAATCTCGCCATAGCCTGAAAGAA
Source organism: Avena insularis (assembly GCA_023614405.1). Lineage (NCBI taxonomy): Eukaryota > Viridiplantae > Streptophyta > Magnoliopsida > Poales > Poaceae > Avena > Avena insularis. The sequence goes on along the minus strand of CM042696.1, from coordinate 456,961,256 downwards.
TTTTATGAGGGTTTCCGCGAGCCAAAGCATAACAACTCTTGGAGTGAAGGAAATTTTGTTCAGCGTTGGGGCACACATTCCACGTGCTCCTAGACATATATCATCGGTGGAAGCGAGGCTCAGGGTGCATGCCCTGCCGACTTTTGGCATCAAAGCCGAGGTCTTACCCGTGGTGTAATAGGTATTATCCAAGGCTGAGCAGGGCGCTTCCTTGGTCCTCATCAAGTCGGAGACGCATGACGGTATGTTTGTCTTCTCCAAGTTAGAGCGGGACCTGCTTGGATTTTCCGCAAGCGGGAGCAAGATGACATCATCGTGCCCAAGGCGGATCACTGTGGCTTCGTCGTGCGTTTTGTCCTTCCCAAGATGGAGCATTCTGATGGCCGCTTCATCGTAGTTAAGGCGGAGCCCACGTGTGATTAGTCTGATATGTTTTTTAATTCTGTTCAGATACCAATGTATATAATGTTTTTAATCTCTTTGTTTATCTACTCTTCTCACCTCTTTAGTTTTCAAAAGAGTAATAATGTTTTAATACTTTTGTTCATCCACTCTTCTCTCCTCTTTATTATTACAATACGTTCGACTAGACAAGACAATGTCAAGGCTAGCAGTACTTAGCAGTAAAAAGTTTGCATCGCCTTCTCTGGATGCATGTCACATGCTCACTCATTCATCAGCGTAAACCTAGGGCTTATACGTTGCGAGAGGTAATGTATATGGCACGTTTAATGGTCATGTCCATCTATTGTCCCGTATACATGTTGCATCAACCAAATCACAGAAAAATATTGCATCGACCTGCGGTTAAACCATATCTCTAATAGCCGTGCCCAGGGATGCGAAAACAGGGAGCTATTTCTATTTCTTGGAAGCTATACATATTATTTCTGTTTCTTTTGTCTAACGTTTTACTTAGACACCAGTGATCAGTGTGTGTAGGTAAGTTCTATGATGCAATAGTCCGCTACAGATCATAATTGTGATATAAAAATCTTACATAGTATCAACATCCAGGTATTTGCATGATTGCATTGCCCCAGGGTGCAAGGATGGATTCACTAGGTCGTCAACCAATTTTTTCACTCTACAAAAGTACCACCCCGTGTGTGGCACTTTTTTGGGAGGCATAAGCAAAATACGCCTACAAAAGTTGGTTAGCCGGTGGTGGATAAGAAACCGCAGAACCATTTTGTCGTGCCAGCCATGTATACACCATGGTACATACAATACCGACATATATTTTTCCTGTAGTAGGTGGAGCACATTTTAATGCTAGGTTAGATGGATGGAGACATATACTAGTTGCCGTCTATTGTACGCGATATTTTGAAAGAGATATGCCCTAAAGGCAAATATTAAAGTGTTTTAAAGGCAAATATTAAAGTGTTTTATTTGATATATCTCTTATATGTTCATACTACGTTTCATACTGTGTTATAACTGTATTAATATGAAACGTTAATATATGTGTGGTATGTAAACAAACCGTGTCTCTAGTTACCTCTAGTGAACTAGCTTATTGGTCATGAGGATGATCCAGGGTTTCTGGATCATGGGCATTTATGCCAATTGACAATAAGGTCCTGTCATTAGTTGAATGATATGATAGATAAATATCCAACGGTTGTATCATAATAAGATCTAGTTACAAAGTTCACCATTAATGATAAACAAAGGAAACCTCGCAACCTAATTCTTAGACTATGAGATAATGCAAATCACCGTTCTAGAAGGAAGCTTAGGTGGTATCAAGTATCTGACCGTAAATGGGAAATCAAAAAGTTTCTATATAGGTTTTCCAAAGGAATGCGTAGAGGAGTACATATCAAGACCAGGATTTGCCAATCCATGTAACAGATAGATACATGCAGCCATCTCGGTTATGTTGCATTAATGAAGAGATTACAAGCGTGAGACATGGTCACGGAATGCAATGACATGGGAACGAGTAAACAAGTTCATCGGTAACGAGATCGAACGAAGGTATGGAGATACCAAAGATCAAATCTTGGGTGAACTAGGTATCAAGCGGCAAAAGGAATGGGAAACGACATTTACGGTTCGAGCGATAAGATTCGTGAAATGCACGAGGGTCATCATGGGCATCCAGGTCCTGCTGATGATCATTGACATGAGAGGGGTCTCAATCATGTCCAGAGTGTTTCTGAACCGAAGGATGTCATGCTTAAGGGTGTGGATGCATAGGGATAGATGCGGTGCCGTAGGAGAAATAGAGAGAGAGAAACCGGAATAGTTCCGCGTAATACCCGATGTTTATCGGGGGGTCCGGAAGGAGTTCTGGTGTGAAGGAAGATAATAATATGTGTATTTTATATTAATTGTTGAATTAATATTAAAATATAATTTTTATTTTATTTTTATAGGCAAGCCATTGCTAATGGGCCTCACCCGGAGAGCAGGCCCAAAGGGGCAAGACGCCTAGGGAGGAGGGCCAGCCGGCTAGGGTTTGGTGGGCTTCCCAAGTGGGGCCTACCTAGGTCCGGCGGCACACCCTTGGTGGCTGGCGGCTGTGGGATTTAGTCCCACACCGCCCGCCCCTTGGGTGGTGCCCCTCCTCTCCCACTATATATAGGGGGTCACCCCCTCCCCTTGGAATTATCCCATTCTCTCTTCTATCTCTCATTTTCCTTTGAGGATTTCTCCGTAATATTGGAGAGGACCTCGAGGGTTGTGAGGTCTCCAGTTCCACACTACCGTAGTGTGATCTTTAGTCCGCCATCTTCCTCTTTCCTTGCTCGGCTGGATCGGAGCCCGGGAGACGCTGCCTACACCGGACGTGTGTAGTACTTCAGAGGCACCACACTTGGGGTGCTTGGAGCTGCTCATCTTCATCAACATACGACTTCCTGCGTAAGGCATTCCTCAGTCTTCAAGGATATGAATACCGTCTTTAATTTCCGTTACTTATGTCTACATAGTATAGATCCTGGTATTAATGTTCGCATAGTTAGAAATTTTTGTTTTCTGCTACGGAACCCTACAGTGATATCAAAGTGGGTCTATGGGTAGGCATGTCGTACGGATAATACATAGCAATATGTGGACATTGATTTTCTAGTTGCTACCCTCTTTTAAGTTATTGTTCATATTGCGGCACTGTTTGATGAAGCTGCCCCCAACCGATCTTACGTGGTGATTCACGAGACTGGTCCACATTTTAGTGGCTTTGGGGGTGTCTGTGTGTCTACATAGTTGATATGGCATCAACATTTGAGGGCCCTGAAAAGGGAAGTAAAACGGCAATCATTGAATCCATGTTGTGGCTCTACGTTCGTAGGTGGGAAGGGGTACGAAAGCCCTAAGGCCAAGTAAAACTTGCAATAGTTAAAGTAGATGCGTCTATCTTTCTTTTGCATAGGACATGTGTTGTGACATGTCAATGACAAGTTTTTGAAACTTTTCATTGGAGCCCCCGATGGCGATCAAGATGCCGAAACCACGTCATGGAACCATACTTTTGAAGTATTCCTTTTGCATCTTATTATGCTAGTATGTTAGAATATACGACAATAGCATAATATGATAATCCCTTGCATAATTCCAGTTATAGTATTCCCCTTGTGTGTGCACCACCAAGAAAGTTCTCCGTTATGAGGCAGGTTGTGACGATCGGGTGTCAGACATATTTGCGTCCACATACGGTGGGTGTAAGCCATGTTGCACTGTGATGCATGTAAAATGCATCCATGAACTTTGCACTTTATTACTTGATATTCCAACATATTTGCATCATATATGGGGTATATTCATGTTTTATAATGATATTTGGGAATAATTCACACTTTCCATATTGTTTTGGAATTAACCCTGCCGAGACAGAAAACCCCTATTTCAATATTTTTGACTTTTAGGTACCCAAACGATGTCTAATTGACCTGAAACTTCATGGGACCTAGTATTTATCAGAACCAAGAACAATGGGACAAATATCCACGAGAAAAGAAGACCGACGAGGGAACGAGCTAACCATCCGCGGCCCACCCCCTGGTCATGACTGATGTGCTCTTACCTCCCTCGAGTCTCCGATGTCATCTATTCTTTCCCCCGGGCGAAGGTTCTGACCTAAAACCACATATAAAAAAGGTCTCCCGACGATTCTCAGAAAGGAGCAGCATAGAAGACAGAAACACGAAACAGAGAGGCAGGAGTCAGAAGATTGGAGAGGTACGATTTTTCAGTTTTTGTCTTTACTTTTGTATTTCGGTTTGTCTTTTAGTTTTTAGTTTTGTGTTTCATTTGTTAGTTGTTAGTTTAGTAGTATTAGTTTTAGTATCATTTTACTTTCAGTTTTCATTCAAAAACATAAAACACATAAAAATTAGTATCACTTTACTACTTGCATAATGGGAGAAAGAACTAAATTGTGTGACTACACAAATACACCTAATGATCAATTTATTGTTAAGCCCATTACCACACCTAAGATTACAGCGGAGAGCTTTGAAGTTAGTCCTAGTTTGCTAAACTTGATAACTAGGGAACAATTTGGAGGTAGTGCAAATTAGGATGCCTCTATACATCTTCATGACTTTTGTGAAATATGTGACATGCAAAAATTAAAAAATGTTGAAAATGATATCCTCAAACTAAAATTGTTTCCATTCTCACTTAGAGGAAAAGATAAAACATGGTTACTATCACTACCCACCGCTAGTATAAATCCTTGGGATGATTTAAAAGAAGCATTCATAAAAAATATTATCCTCCCATTAAAAAAAAATCAAAATAGGAATAGCATCTAATCATTTAGATAAAATGAAAATGAGTATGTAGATATGGCTTGGGAGAGAATTAAGATAATGCTTAGGACTTGTCCATCACATGGAGTCAATGAATGGACCATCTTGCATTCATTCTATAATGGTTTGAACTATATGTCTAAAAACATATTAGATTCTGCTGCTGGAGGTGCTTTTAGGAGTGAAACTATTGTAGAAGCAAAAGCCATACTAGAAAGTATATTGCAAAATTATAGTCAATGGAATACTACAAGAGAACCTATTCCTTCCAAGAAATTAAATTCCATAGAAGATATAAACACTTTATCTAATAAAATGGATGCCATTATTGCTTACATATCTAAACAAAATGTTGTGAATATTCCTTTGCAAGACTTAGTTGGTAATAATGCTGAAAGTGTGGATGTGAACTTTGTTAGGAATTTTGGTAGTGGTAGTTATAGTAATAATAATTACAACTCTTACAATAGTCCACCCTCTGTGCCCAACAAATATGCTAGTAGTGGTAATGTTTCTAATGACTTGGAAAACACTATTAGAACATTTGTATCTACCCAAAAAGAGTTGAACAAATAATTTATATCTAAATGTGAGAAACAAGATGCTTTGTTTGATAGGGTAGATCATCTCACTAGGGAAGTAACATCATTGAAAGAAACTATCATTGCTCAAAAACATGAGGAAACTATAAACTATGTGTAAGATGTAATAGATAGATCTTGGGAGGTTATTAATGAATGAAAAAGAGTGGAAAATGAAACTCTCGTGATTATGAATGAGAAAAAGGTAGAAGAAGTTAATATGCTTAGTGAGTTTAAGGATCAACTACTTGATCTAGATAAATGTAGCTTGCATGAACTCATTAATGTGCTACAAAAATGTGCTAGTGATCCTTCCATAAATTCTCACCAAGCGGGTTTTGGTTCTTATATAGTAACCATGTGCTTAAAGAAAAGATTGCTAGGTACAATCAAAATGCTGTGGTACCACCTAATCTTGGGTATGTATGGATCCCCAAGGTATTAATTACTATTGGAAAATAAACACATAATGCTATACTTGATCTAGGTTCTAGTGTTTCTGTTTTATCTAAAGATCTATATGAATTGCTAGAATTGTAAAATATAGAAAAATGCTCCATGGACTTACTACTTGCTGATGATACCATTAAAGATGTTGTAGGGAAATTTAGTAATATAATGGTAGAGATTCACATGACTTTCGTTCCTCTTGATTTGATTATCATGGACATGGGTTGTAAAACCTCTAGTCCAATTATTTTGGGAAGACCTTTCCTTCGTACTAAAGGTGCTATTATTGATTCAAAGAGAGGTAATGTAAAGTTTAAGTTTCCATATAAGAAGTGTATGTAACACTTTCCAAGGAAGAGGGGCACTCCAAAATTTATGCTCCCTCATGAGCTTCACCCTTCTTGAAATTCAAGTAAGTAAGCCTAGCTACATGGCTTTAAAGAAAGTGCTTTGCAGGAGGCAACTCGAATGTTTTTGTTTTAATTTTATTTGTATCCTATTGATGTAGAAATAGACTTTATTTTTTGTTTTAGTTCTATAGTTTTCAATAAAGTACCAAGTTTTACCCATTTTAGATTGAAAAAGTTGAACACATATATGGAGTTGCAGATTTCTGCACGAGTCTCTGTAACGTATGATTTTTCATATTTTTTATGTAACTCTGATTGAGCTCATATTGGAACTATAGTTACAACTTTTCATCCTATGTATGTTCATGTAATTTCGTGATTTTAGGATAGGTATAAGTAGTGTAATTAATTACGTTTTTCTGCTGCTAAAATTCTGGATAGATTCTGTCCCATTTTGTTTTATGCATTCTTTGAGCTTTTAAGTTGAATCTTTTTGATTGCTTTGAGTTCACTAGAAAGCATACAACATTATATACCTACTTGACATTTCATATATACATTTGTTTAAGGATTTGTTGCAGCAACCAATATGTCTTTTGTACCCACTAATGTCACCCCACGGAAAAGAGATAGGGGAAAATTTTGTGTTGATATTTTTTCACAGGGATTAGAGGAGTTGCACCAAGGGCAATCCAAGCATGGTGAAAACCATAAGATTTGGGATGCCCAAGGCACCCCACTGGATCAACCACCCTCTCGGTTTGCACACGTCTACTTTCTGTTTTTCGAGCAACACATTACTATCGCATAAACTTGGACCGTCTTTTATTTGTTTTAGTTGGTTTTGTTTTATTTCTATTTGAGTAAGACCACCACTTTGATATATATTATGGGATAGCTACTATAGGTTTGGTTCAAGTAAAGTTGTATGCTATTAAAAAGTTGGGATTGGGATGTTGAAGTTGATATTAAAAAGATTACACATAGTTGCATGGTTCATATGCTTTGAATGAGTATCAATCTGCAAATGTGTTGTGTAGAGTTATCTTTTTTTCATGTTTTGATGGTTGCTATTAGTTTACATAGTTTGACATGGACTGATTAGAACTATGGAATCTTATGCATGCATGTAGACGGTCTTTCACCCTCTTGCTAGCCCAAAAATAAAACCAACAAGTTAAAACTTGTTATCCAACTCCTTTGAACCAAGTTTTCCAGAGTGCCCACCATACCTACCTATTGGCATGATTGCTATTACAAGTATGTTTCTCATGTTTTATTGATTTATCTAGCTTCCAAATTAAGATGATTATGGTGATGTTTGCTATGAGAAAATTGGTTAGTAAAGCTCTCACAAACTTGATGGCACGCTTTTATTTTTTGCACATAGTAAACTTAAACCATTGTGACTATCTTATGAAGTTGTGTGCTTGAAAAATTATTAGTTGGGAGTTATCATAACCATGCTTTCATGGGGCACGTTTTCAACATTGCACTTATTCACATTTAGTTGATATCATGTTCTTTCGTTATGGATGCCTATCATTGTGAAATAAGTTGGAAACTTTGTGAGCTCATGGAGTTTGTATATGTGTGAGATAAACGCCTAGGCCGCTAACCCAAGCCATGCATCATTCACGGTAGAAATTTACAGCATCCCATAGTGGGCATTCTATGAAGCATCATCAATAAAAAGCTATTCCAATAGTAAATAAAAAGAATTGTTGAGATGCCCATTGTCTCTTTTTATTGTCATTTTGGTATGGGAAACCTCCCATACCATGGGGAAAGAGGTGCCACGTTTGGCGTTCTCGATGATACATATATACTTACAATGAAAAGAACTTGATTAGGGTCCTAAGTTGAGTAGCATGTGGTGTAGGTACTCGTATTCAAGGGGCATGACGCATTCAACTTATACTTTGTCAAGCATATAACTCATACTTGTCATCACACTAACCTTAACCACTCAAGATGCTTATGATAGGGGCAATGAGGGCTCAAAGCTAATGAATACCATAGTTCAAACATGATCATAAGAGGAAGAGTTTGGAAGCTATATGAAACTTATTCATGATTAATCTCTGCTTATTATCTATCTTTCCAAAGTGTCCACTTATATATTCAGATTTGAGAAGAAAACTCTATGAACACTATGGGATGTTTTTACTTTACTTTTTCTTTTGCATTTTGCACTCATTTGGTCCATAGCTCTTTCTTTTATGTTACACTTTGTGAATTACTATTGATCATCCTTTCATGATATATGAGATATCACCTCATTATCTATCTTGCATATTGCTATTCCTTTAAAGAATGAATCATTTGACTTTGTGTAGCAATAGTAATCAGTCTTGATATCCAAAATAGTATTAAAGTACAAAGTCCATGTTAGTTTTATCACCTTCATACTCGAGGATGGGTATAGATTAAGCTTAGGGATGTTGATGCATGTAAAATGCATCCATGAACTTTGCACTTTATTACTTGACATTGCAACATATTTGCAGCATATATGGGGTATATTCATGTTTTATAATGATATTTAGGAATAATTCACACTTCCCATATTGTTTTGGAATTAACCGTGTCGAGGCAGAAAACCCCTATTTCAATGTTTTGACTTTCAGGTACCCAAACGACGTCGAATTGACCTGAAACTTCACAGGACCTAGTATTTATCAGAACCAAGAACAATGGGCCAAAGATCCGTGAGAAAAGAAGACCGAGGAGGGAACAATCTAACCAACCATGGCCCACCCCCTGGTCACGGCTGATGTGCTCTTTCCTCCCTTGAGTCTCCGATGTCGTTGACTCTTTCTCTCGGGTGAAGGTTATGACCTAAACCAAAAAAGGTCTCCCAACGATTCTCGAAAAGGAGCACCACAGAAGACAGAAACACGAAACAGAGAGGCATGAGGCAAAATATTGGAGGGGGAAAGCAGCGACAGGGCGCTGCCGATGTGATCTCCACCTCCTCCAACGACTCCAGCACCTTCACCATGATGAAAGGGGAGTAGTCCACCCCTAGACTATGGGTTGGTGGTAGTATCTATTGTATATCTCTCTCATGATCTCGATTGTATTAGAACTGTATGAGCTGCATAACTTGATTACAGTCATATTTGTATTACCTATATGGTGGATCTTTATATAATTGATGTTTGAGATTGCAATTGTTCAGTATTGGAAGTATATGAATAGATGCATATTATGTACCCAGTTCTTGTTTACTTGTTTTGATCAAACTTGTATATGGGAGCGTGTGTGCGGGAACGTGTGCATTAGTTAGAGAAACGGGGGTGATCTTGCGGGTAGGACAGTAAAACTTGCGAATCACTTGGGTGTTTACCTTACTTAGTTGCCTCATTAGGGATAAAGAAAAAGCCATGCTTAGACTAGATCAAGTATGTTCTTATTTTAACTTCATGTCATAGAACTTAATGCTATACTCTGAAATTGTTCTTAATACTAGATTGCTTGGAGACCCCCCTTTCTAGTGGAGTATAAGTGAATTGTTAGAAATGACATATCTATGTTAGGACGTGATGCCCATATGAATTTCTATCCATACTTTATACTTTAACATGTTGCACCAATATTATGTCAACTAGAGTGTTCCGTGTCCACCACAACTCAAAGAGAGAGTGCATAAGCGAAACCATGAACCCAGGTCCATTTCAAACCATAAGAAAACACTATCCAACATATCTACATCACTTTTTATTTTCAGTACTAATTAAATCCGAAAATACAAAAACATTTCTCATACTTGCAAACACCAACCAAAACCCAAAAACATCATAATCCATTGCATTACCACCATTGCATAATTACTTTACTATTGCATTGCATTTTAGTTTTATTATATTTATTTCAGTTTTGCTTACATACACCTTGTGCTTTACAACCACTTGATGAGGTTGAGGACACAAAACAATCCACAACTATTTTGTATGTTGCTTGACGAAGAACAAGACGATCATTCTCTTACACATAGCTCCCCGAGGTTCGATATTTAAACCCTCGAGTTTCCCTCGTGGGGAAGACTTCCATTTACTACATCACTCTCCACTTAGAATCTCAACCATTAAGGTGCAGCAAGAATCTCCTACGACAATTGTCATGAAGGTTTCTAGCACTTGCATCACATTGCGAATACACACAAGTTAGAATTGGCGAGCCTAGCATGTGTAGACATGGCCTCGGAATACAAGAGACCGAAAGGTCGAGCATGAATCACATGGGATGTGATTGACATTGAGAATGTCTACCTTTGAAACTGCTCTAACGGCCGTGACGATCGGGGGTGAAGTAGCAGATTGGGGTCATGTGATTACTAAATGAATAGAGGGATGTTCGTTTGAGGGGGGAGTTCATTTTATTTTATTTTAGTAGCATAAATTAAAACTTAAACTCATCATTATGAACATGGTCTAAACACTTCGCAAATCCATTGTAGATGTCTCGCCCACCCACCTTCAACCTTAGCATGTTCCTAGAGAAGGACAAGCTGAAAACTGATAAAACCAACTTCACCGCATGGTTCTGCAATCTGAGGATCCTCCTAGTCCCCTACAAGTTGGCTTATGTCATTGATGTTGAGCTTCCAACTAAGCCTGCAGATTCTGCCTCTCAGGACGAAAAGAATGTCTAGCAGTCCAAGGAAGATGATTTATCCCTCATCCAGAGTGGAATGCTCTATGCCATGGAGCCGGAGCTTCAAAAGCGTTTTGAGAGGATGAATGCTTTTGAGATCATTAAATATCTCAAGGTTGTCTTTGTTCCACAGGCTCGGGCAGAGAGATATGATGCTTCCGAGCTCTCCTTCTTCGCCAAGATGGAAGAGCACAACAATATTAGTGAGCATGTAGTCAAAATGTCTGGCTACGTGTAACGCCCTCGAATCGGGTCTATACAGATCCTAGCATTTCCCGGCAAGACCCACATAGAAGCGATTCAATGACGCACACCAGACACTTTTGTGTGGGTGGAATTTGATTACACGTAGTTACATCATAGTAGTTTACAATAGAATCCACAAGAACTTATAAATAGAACAATGACTCAATGAGTCAAGAATATAAATGATACAAATCATAAAGAAAGCCAAATAGTATCTGGGTACGGATAAGATCTAAGTGAGACTAAGAGTCTTGAATAATAACCAAGCGCTATCCATAAACCCTGCCTAGGCCTAGCCGAAAGGGTAACATTGCGAACGTTGTCGAACACATACCTGTCAAAGCCAAAGGGTGCCGATAAAGGGCAAAGGAAAACAGAAAGAGAGCAGTCAATACTAAGGCCAGTACATGGCGAGTCTAGAATTCGGTGATCCTCGCCTACATAGGTATGGTGGGCTCAGCGGCAGCGAGAATATCATTTTGCGGCCCAAAAGTTGGGGTGTCCAGGCAACGCGGTACCCAAGTTCCCTGAAATCATCCGCGATGACTACAGTTGGTGTGCCAAATACTCAGTGGGTCTTTTTCAGCACGAATTCAACTTTACGTTTCAATACAAAAAATCAGGCTAACGGCCATCAAGTTGGGCCCCTCCTGTCAGTTCTCGCCGTTATGTCGCTCCTGTCGCTCCCGTCGCTTAGGTGTTAATTAGGCTTGAAGCGTTGGCGCATGCATCCATTACGCGTCTTCTTCTTCCCCGGAGCGGCAATCTGTGGGGCGTCGCAGCCATGGCACGGAGCTAGGACATGGACGAACCTGCTCGGCCCAGCTCTCCTCCCTATAGGCTTGAAGCGTTGGCGCATGCATCCATTACGCGTCTTCTTCTTCCCCGGAGCGGCAATCTGTGGGGCGTCGCAGCCATGGCACGGAGCTAGGACATGGACGAACCTGCTCGGCCCAGCTCTCCTCCCTATAGGCTTGCAGCGTTGGCGCCTGCATCCATTACGCGTCTTCTTCCCCGGAGCGGCAATCTGTGGTCGCGGCCATGGCGCAGAGCTGGGAAGTGACGAAGCTGCTCGGCCCTGCTCTCCTCCCCATCCCAAGTCGGAGCTCAGCCTCACCGTGGATGCACCCATGGCACGGTCGGGGACAAGAATTGGTTCCCTGTGAGATCTATCACCTTGTCGACCATGCTCGGTTCTGTTTTCCTCCTCTAGAATCCGAGATCGCCGTCGCCGTGGTTGCACCCGCACCAATTCTGCCACCTCTGCCGAGGTCTCTGTGGTAGCTCAAGTTCTGGGGCTCTCCAAGTTCTGCCATGTTGGGCCTGTAAGTGTTGTTGTATGTTAAACTAGCAAATCTCTTTTGTTCAAATCTCTTGGGCTGTACCAACTTCATTGTGTTCAATTATGAAAGACAAAATATAAATGACTTCTCTCAATTTCTCGCATAGAAAAATGCACAGCTAATTTCATATTCTCGTAGGAACTGGCCCCACTTGTTGAACCGGCAGCACTGCCATGATCTCCACGTAACCACGGTGAGTTCTCGAACCGAAAGTTGCAGTTACCATGTTTCTTCTGTAGTCATTCCTCTTCCTCAGTCATTCCTCTATAGTTTTTTCTGGGCGCTTCTTCTTCCTCTGTTCTGGAACCGTCGGTTCATCTTATTCTTCCTCTCGCAGGCAGTTCCTTGCAGGCATTTCCTTTCACCCATTTCCTTGCAGGCATGGACAATGGGAAACTCACAACAGAGACCCACTTGGTCCTTGCCCATGGCACCACGACTTTGACAGTGGTGTACACAAATGATGAAGCGACTGTGGAGACAACTCTCGCCAGGTTTGAGCAATTTCTTGAGAAAGAGAAGCACAAGTTTGTGGGGCTAGACTTGGAGTACACCCGTGTAAATAAGCGAAAAAGTCCTCCACAAGAGATCGCTGTCGTGCAAATCTCCATACATGAGGAGGTCCTCATTTACCACTTCTGCAGATATGTGAAATTTAAATTTGAGATCACCACTTTTGCATCCCTTGTTCCCTTACATCCCTAGAACCATCTAAGTGCAGGAGTAAACCAACTGAGATGCGTTGTCCGGCTCTGGTCGAGTTCTTGTGTAGGAAAGGGATAACTTTCACTAGCATGGATATCACAAATGACGCAATTATGCTTTCTCGTGCGTTGATAAAAATCCCAGAGGGGCACCACATCGACATCCAAAATCTGTACAAGATTAAATCATACCCAATGAAGGATGGCATGGGTGATCTGGCAGCGGAAATCATCGATAAATCCTATGAAAAACTAAAGAAATTGAAGCGACTCGATCACGACTACTGGAAGTGGAAGCCGATGAGCCAGGTGCGCCTCGAGTATGCAGCCAGAGACGCCTACATGGCGTACGAGTTGTATAGTAAGCTCATTATCATGAAAGATGGGATGGTTAAGGCGGGGGTTTTCGCGAGAGAGCTATGCCTTGGTTGCAAGCTAGCCCATGAGAAGAAGCGCGAGGAGGACATGAAGCGGTTTCAGGACGAGCAGGGATCTTGGGACGGTGGCGACATCAAGCGGCTGGAGGGGAAGCAAGTCAAGGACGACAACAAGTGGTGGTGATACATTATGTGTTTGAACTAGATTTTAGTTTCTAGTTTATTATGTGTGTGATACATTTAGTTACTTCAATACAAAATTTCGACCAATTTAACTTGTTGATGTATTTCTTGACAATTATAATATAATCGAGCACTAGAAATATTTTGTAGTGTGCATGAGCATGATCAGTAAATATAATTGAACACTAGAAACTTTAAGACACTCCATATAAAGGAGTATATTAATATAGAAGGTTCACCAGAGACACCACGGATATATTGTCTTACATGCCACACATAGGTAATAATTAACTAGAACAAAATAAAAGCAGGGGCTGCAGCAGGAGGCGGGGACACGGAGACGCCTAGCAGGGCAGGGGTTTATCAGCAGGAGGCAGTGACAGCCTAGTCGATGGGATACAGGCCAGTCCGGACATACTCCCGGAGGAATTTGCCGTAGGCTGCGTGCCGCGCCAAGGTAATCGGCCTATGGCTTCTGCCTCCGCCTCTGCCAACGCCCTCTGCGTGCTGGATCATGCTGTTGAGGTCCATGTTGATTGCTCTGCCACAGAATGGGCAAAATAGTCTCCCCCGACGGTAGAAACGGATTAGCCCACACCGTAACCGCCTCAGCACGTAGCGGCTCTTGTTGTCCCTAGATACCTTGCTATCGTCCACTTCATCATCATCCTCCTGTTAATTTTTAAGAACATAACTTAGAACTCATACATATGATTGAATTGTATTACAACTCAAGAATTGACAACATGTATATGTAAGACAATATATCCGTGGATATCAAAGATAAAGCATCTCAGCAATAGTTTGATCGGTTCATATATCATTTCATCTCAACACAATGACAAATAATTGCATCAGAGTGAATGTAGGATAAATCTAGGGGCCTCATAAGTTTCTTCGGGGATAGAGTCAGCGAACCAAGTAACAATTGCACAACCTGTAATCTTGTTGTACATCGCCCCGGGTTCACTAACTCATCCCTGAAAAAATATGACACCAATGTGTCTGCCTCTCTTTTGGGACAAATTTGAATCATTGGCCATAATAAGAAATTGAAATGTAATCGTACAAAACATTATTCAGGGATATACATAGTCAGGTACAAAACAAGCCTAAATATTGTAATTATAAATAAAAAACCAAACAATTGATCTTCAGGTGCATGTTAAAAATACTTATGATCAAAACCATTCATATACATATGCATCATACCAATCATTAAAAGATCAGAAACAATTCAAGGATCATATATGTAGTTCCATATGAGAATAAATCTAGGGCCTCATAATTTGTTTCAGAGATGGAGTTGGCGAACCAAAGTACCAACATCACAACCTATATTGTTTGTGTGCATTCCTGCCTCGGGTTCACCAACCCATCCCTAAAACACGACACAGTCATATGTGTCTCCCCTTGAACTCTTTTGGGACAAATTTCAATCATCGGCCTTGGTGACAAACTAAAATGTAATTCTTATACACTGAATGCATGGAATAGGTAATTCGAATATCATAGTTCTATGAATGTAGAATAAAGATTAAGGCCTCATAAGTTTCTACAGGGACGGCGTAAGTGAACCAAGTAACAATTGCACAACCTATATTGTTCTTGTACATCGCCCTAGGTTCACTAACTCGTCCCTGAAAAATCTGACACCAATGTGTCTTCCTCTCTTTTGGGGCAAATTTGAATCATTGGCCACAATAAGAAATTGAAATGTAATCGTACAAAACATTATTTAGGGATATACATAGTTAGGTACAAAAACAAGCCTAAATATTGTAATTATAAATAAAAAACCAAACAATTAATCTTCAGGTACATGTTAAAAATACTTATGATCAAAACTATTCATATACATATGCATCATACCAATCATTAAAAGATCAGAAACAATTCAAGGATCATATATGTTGTTCCATATGAGAATAAATCTAGGGCCTCATAATTTGTTTCAGAGATGGAGTTGGCGAACCAAAGTACCAACAGCACAACCTATATTGTTTGTGTGCATTGCTGCCTCAGGTTCACCAACCCATCCCTAAAACACGACACCGTCATATGTGTCTCCCCTTGAACTCTTTTGGGGCAAATTTCAATCGTCGGCCTCGGTGACAAACTAAAATGTAATTCTTATACACTGAATGCATGTCATAGGTAATTCGAATATCATAGTTCTATGAATGTAGAATAAAGATTAAGGCCTCATAAGTTTCTACAGGGATGGTGTAAGTGAACCAAGTAACAATTACACAACCTATATTATTCTTGTACATCGCCCCAGGTTCACTAACTCATCCCTGAAAAATCTGACACCAATGTGTCTGCCTCTCTTTTGGAGCAAATTTGAATCATTGGCCACAATAAGAAATTGAAATGTAATCGTACAAAACATTATTCAGGGATATACAGAGTCAGGTACAAAAACAAGCCTAAATATTGTAATTATAAATAAAAAACCAAACAATTAATCTTTAGGTACATGTTAAAAATACTTACGATCAAAACCATTCATATACATATGCATCATACCAATCATTAAAAGATCAGAAACAATTCAAGGATTATATATGTAGTTCCATATGAGAATAAATCAAGGGCCTCATAATTTGTTTCAGAGATGGAGTTGGAGAACCAAAGTACCAACAGCATAACCTATATTGTCTGTGTGCATTACTGCCTCAGGTTCACCAACCCATCCTTAAAACACGACACCATCATACGTGTCTCCCCTTGAACTCTTTTGGGGAAAATTTCAATCATCGGCCTCGGTGACAAACTAAAATGTAATTCTTATACACTATGAATGCATGGAATAGATAATTCAAATATCATAGTTCTATGAATGTAGAATAAAGATTGCAGCCTCATAAGTTTCTACAGAGATGGCGTAAGCGAACCAAGTAACAATTGCATAGCTTATATTGATTTTGTACATGGCCCCAGGTTCGCTCACTCATCCCTGAAAAAATTTGACACCAATGTGTCTGCCTCTCTTTGGGGCAAATTTGAATCACTGGCCACAATAAGAAATTGAAATGTAATCGTACAAAACAATATTCAGGGATATACAAATGCATCATACAACGCATTCCTAGATCAGAAACAATACAAAGATTATATATTTAGGTTCCATATGAGAGAAAAATTAGGGCCTCATTTTTTCAGCGATGGAGTCGGAGAACCAAAATACCAACAGCACAACCTATATTGTTTATGTGCATTGCTGCCTCAGGCTCACTAACCATCCCTAAGAAAACTACACCATCAGATGCCCTTGCACTATTTTGGGGAAAAATTGAATCATTGGGCTCAGTAAGGAATAGAAATGTAATGTTATAGGCCTGCTGTGTATCGAAATCAACACTCAACTAGCAAACTCAACTAGATAGCAAATGAGCAGATTGGGGTTTTGTGACTAGACGGATTGGGGTTTTGTGACTAGATGGCAGATGCATCAATCAAACGATCGAATCATATATATACTAACCTACTTCAAGAGCAAAAGAATCTGTTCACGATTGAGCAAATCCTATGTATGAACAGTGGCGACCACGACTAGAAGCTAGCAATGTAGTACCTCGGACTCCTCATCAGGGACCTCCTCCTCGAACTCATCATTCTCCACGATTGCGTCAAAGATTTCTTGAATGACGATGGGGTCGTCGATGTAGATCACCGGATTGCCTCCGCGTGCCGCCTGCCGCCTGCCCCCCATCCAGATCTGCCGCTGGCACCACGACGTTGTTGGGCACCTGCTGCTCGGCAGCGACGGCTACTACCTGCTGCTCGGTGGCAACAGCTACCACCTGCTGCTCGGCGGCGACGGCTACCACCTGCTACTCGGCAGCGACGGCTACTGGCTAGACAGATGAGCTCGCACCATCGACGGTGCAGCGACGAGCAGCGTTCGTGCCCGGAGAAGACACCTCCGCCTGCTTGGCGACGATCGAGCCATCTGCTGCTGCGCCTTCAACTGGCTTCACCTCCGGATCGTCTCCACGCGTACGCTTCATGGCGCACCAAGGGAAAGAGGTAGTGCAAACGAGGGAGCTTCGACGCGCGCAGTAGGTGTAGATTGGGGTCTTGGGACTAGACAGACTGGGGGGAAATGACACGAGATCATGGAAGAAGAAGGTCGAGGGGGGGTATAAACACCGGACCGTTCGTAGTCCTCGAGTGGACACGTGTGGTTGCCGGGGGGAGGGGGCTACCACGATCTCCACCTTTTTTCGGTTCCCTTTTTTTTGAAACAACCATGATCTCCACTTTAGAGCTGCATTGAAAACACGCTCATGACAGACCTCGATTCCACTGCATGCAAGTGGCGCGGAACTAATTTCTAGCAATGTTAGATCTACTCGAGGGGGGCCCTTAACTCATGGAATTTACTAGCGGTAGGGCCCAGTTGGAAGTGAGATTGAGAGTGCTGCGTAAAAATGGGATATGTCTGATTAAAATCAAGTGGCAATAA
The DNA here is from genome assembly GCA_023614405.1 of Avena insularis. Classification (NCBI taxonomy): domain Eukaryota; kingdom Viridiplantae; phylum Streptophyta; class Magnoliopsida; order Poales; family Poaceae; genus Avena; species Avena insularis. The sequence continues at coordinate 456,943,126 of CM042696.1, read as the reverse complement.
ATTGCAGCGTCCCGTCGACAACCGTGCACTCGATGACCCCGTTGCCCTGTGCATTAGTTATAGTGGCAGTAGTAGGCTTTTCAGACTTGATTAAACTTGACATGACCGCTCGACGACTTTTTCCATGGACGGCATCGTGTTCCTTCCTGTAGAAGTCTCGCGGAGGGAGACGTCTGTGCTATCTCACGCTGTACTGTTAAGGGCACGACGTGTGCAACGATCATCGTTGGATCGCACAGAATCAACGGTTGGTGCACACGATCCGCGTGACAACTTTGACAACCAATCAGGGAGTAGCAGACAGGGTGAGCACAGGTTTGGGCTTCTACGAAAGATAGAGAGGGGGCCAAAATAGTAGTACCACATAAAACCAAGGGCAAAACTGAGTAGTATAAAAATGGAAAGTGTCTTGTACAATGAAATACATCGGGGAATACATCAAATTATGCCAAGATAGATCCACTAGAGTTCATTGGATGTGTGTTCTTCTCATAAACCACACATGGATCCACCAGTATCATTGCATGTGTGTTCTTCTAAACAAACCACATAAGGATCTACCAGTGTCATTGCATGTCTATTCTTTTCATGAACCACACCCAGTGTCATTGCATGTCTGCTGTTTTCATCAACCACACCCAGTGTCACTGCATGTCAGTTCTTTTCATGAACCACATTAGGATCTACCAGTGTCATTGGATGTGTGTTCTTCTCATGAACCACACATGGATCCACCGGTGTCATTGCATGTCTGTTCCTCTAAACAAACCACATAAGGCTCCACCAGCGTCATTGTGTGTCTATTCTTTTCATGAACCACACCCAGTGTCATTGCATGTGTGTTCTTCTAAACAAACCACATAAGGATCCACCAGTGTCATTGCATGTCTGTTCTTTTCATAAACCAGACATAAGGACCCACCAGTGTCATTGCATGTCTGTTCTTTTCATCAACCACACATAAGGATCCACCAGTGTCATTGCATGTCTGTTCTTTTCATGAACCACACATAAGGATCCACCAGTGTCATTACATGTGTTTTCTTCTAAACAAACCACATAAGGATCCACCAGTGTAATTGCCTGTCTGTTCTTTTCATGAACCACACCCAGTGTCATTGCATGTGTGTTCTTCTAAACAAACCACATAAGTCATTGCATGTATGTTCTTTTCATGAACCACACCCGGTGTCATTGCATGTGTGTTCCTCTAGACAGACCACATAAGGATGCACCGGTGTCATTGCATGTTTGTTCCTCTAAACAAACCACATAAGGATCCACCGGTGTCATTGGATGTGTGTTCTTCTCATGAACCACACATGGATCCACCGGTGTCATTTCATGTTTGTTCCTCTAAACAAACCACATAAAGATCCACCAGTGTCATTACATGTCTGTTCTTTTCATGAACCACACCCAATGTCATTGCATGTCTATTCTTTTCATGAACCACAACTAGAGTCATTGCATGTCTGTTACTTCCATAAACCACACATGGATCCATCGATGTCAATGCGTGTCTATTCTTTTTATGAACCACACCCAGTGTCACTGCATGTCAGTTCTTTTCATGAACCACATAAGGATCCACCCAGTGTCATTGGATGTGTGTTCTTCTCAAGAACCACATGTGGATCCACCGGTGTCATTGCATGTATGTTCCTCTAAACAAACCACATAAGGATCCACCAGTGTCATTGCATGTCGATTCTTTTCATGGACCACACCTAGTGTCATTGCATGCGTGTTCTTCTAAACAAACCACATAAGGATCCACCAGTGTCATTGCCTGTCTGTTCTTTTCATGAACCACACATAAGGATCCACCAGTGTCATTGCATGTCTGTTCTTTTCATGAACCACACCCAATGTCATTGCATGTCTGTTCTCCTGACAAACCACATATGGATCCACCAGTGTCATTGCATGTCTGTTGTTTTCATGAACCACACATAAGGATCCACCAGGGTCATTGCATGTCTGTTCTTTTCATGAACCACACCCAGTGTCATTGCATGTCTGTTCTTTTCATGAACCATAACTAGAGTCATTGGATGTCTGTTCTTTTCATGAACCACACCAAGTGTCATTGCATGTCTGTTATTTTCATGAACCACACCCGGTGTCACTGCATGTAAGTTCTTTTCATGAACCACATAAGGATCCACCAGTGTCACTGGATGTGTGTTCTTCTCATGAACCACACGTGGATCCACCGGTGTCATTGCATGTCTAATCTTTTCATGAACCACACATAAGGATCCACCAATGTCATTACATGTCTGTTCTTTTCATGAACCATACCCAATGTCATTGCATCTGTGTTCTCCTGACAAACCACATATGGATCCACTAGTGTCATTGCATGTTTGTTCTTTTCATGAACCACAGTTAGAGTCCGCTAGTGTCATTGGATGTGTGTTCTTCCCATGAACCACACATGGATCCACCAGTGTGATTGCATGTCTGTTCTTTTCATGAATCACAGCTAGAGTCATTGCATGTCTATTACTTCCATAAACCACATATGGATCCACCTAGTGTGATTGCATGTTTGTTCCTCTAAACAAACCACAGAAGGATCCACCAGTGTCATTGGATGTGTGTTCTTCTCATGAACCACACATGGATCCACCAGTGTCATTGCATGTTTGTTCCTCTAAACAAACCACATAAGGACCCACCAGTGGCATTGCATGTCTGTTATTTTCATGAACCACACATAAGGATCCACCAGTGTCATTGCATGTCTGTTCTTTTCATGAACCACACCCAGTGTTATTGCATGTGTGTTCTTTTCATGAACAACAGCTAGAGTCATTGGATGTTTGTTCTTTTCATGAACCACACCAAGTGTCATTGCATGTCTGTTCTTTTCATGAACCACACCCGGTGTCACTACATGTAAGTTCTTTTCATGAACCACATAAGGATCCAGCAGTGTCATTGGATGTGTGTTCTTCTCATGAACCACACGTGGATCCACCGGTGTCATTGCATGTCTGTTCTTTTCATGAACCACACATAAGGATCCACCAGTGTCATTGCATGTCTATTCTTTTCATGAACCACATAAGGATCCACCAGTGACATTGCATGTCTGTTCTTTTCATGAACCACATAAGGATCCACTAGTGTCATTGCATATATGTTCTTTTCATGAACCACACCCAATGTCATTGCATGTCTGTTCTTTTCATGAACCACACCCAGTGTCATTGCATGTCTCTTCTTTCCATTAACCACACCTAGTGTCACTGCATGTCAGTTCTTTTCATGAACCACATAAGGATCTACCAGTGTCATTGGATGTGTGTTCTTCTCATGAACCACACGTGGATCCACCGGTGTCATTGCATGTCTGTTCCTCTAAACAAACCACATAAGGATCCACCAGTGTCATTGCATGTCTGTTCTTTTCATGAACCACACCCAGTGTCATTGCATGTGTGTTCTTCTAAACAAACCACATAAGGATCCACCAGTGCCATTGCATGTCTGTTCTTTTCATGAACCACACATAAGGATCCACCAATGTCATTGCATGTCTGTTCTTTTCATGAACCACATAAGGATCCACCAGTGTCATTGCATGTCTGTTCTTTTCATGAACCACACCCAGTGTCATTGCCTGTCTGTTCTTTTCATGAACCACACCCAGTGTCATTGCATGTGTGTTCTTCTAAACAAACCACATAAGTCATTGCATGTCTGTTCTTTTCAGGAACCACACCCGGTGTCATTTCTTGTGTGTTCCTCTAGACAAACCACATAAGGATCCATCGGTGTCATTGCATGTTTGTTCCTCTAAACAAACCACATAAGGATCCACCAGTGTTATTGGATGTGTGTTCTTCTCATGAACCACACATGGATCCACCGGTGTCATTGCATGTTTGTTCCTCTAAACAAACCACATAAGGATCCACTAGTGTCATTGCATGTCTGTTCTTTTCATGAACCACACACAGTGTCATTGCATGGATGTTCTTTTCATTAACCACAGCTAGAGTCACTGCATGTCTGTTACTTCCATAAACCTCACATGGATCCACCGATGTCATTGCATGTCTGTTCTTTTCATGAACCACACCTAGTGTCACTACATGTCAGTTCTTTTCATGAACCACATAAGGATCCACCCAGTGTCATTGGATGTGTGTTCTTCTCATGAACCACACGTGGATCCACCGGTCTCATTGCATGTCTGTTCCTCTAAACAAACCAAATAAGGATCCACCAGTGTCATTGCATGTCTGTTCTTTTCATGAACCACATCCACTGTCATTACATGTGTGTTCTTATAAACAAAGCACATAAGGATCCACGAGTGTCATTGCATGTCTGTTCTTTTCATGAACCACACATAAGGATCCACCAGTGTCATTGCATGTCTGTTCTTTTCATGAACCACAACCAATGTCATTGCATGTCTGTTCTTTTCATGAACCACATAAGGTTCTACCAGTGTCATTGCATGTCTGTTCTTTTCATGAACCACATAAGGATCTACCCGTGTCATTGCATGTCTGTTCCTCTAAACAAACCACATGAGGATCCACCGGTGTCATTGCATGTCTGTCCTTTTCATGAACCACACCTAGTGTCATTGCATGTGTGTTCTTCTAAACAAACCACATAAGGATCCACCAGTGTCATTGCATGTATGTTCTTTTCATGAACCACATAAGGATCCACCAGTGTCATTGCATGTTTGTTCTTTTCATGAACCACATAAGGATCCACCATTGTCATTGCATGTCTGTTCTTTTCATGAACCACACCCAGTGTCATTGCATGTCTATTCTTTTCATGAACCACACCCGGTGTCACTGCATGTAAGTTCTTTTCATGAACCACATAAGGTTCCAGTAGTGTCATTGGATGTGTGTTCTTCTCATGAACCACACGTGGATCCACCGGTGTCATTGCATGTCTGTTCTTTTCATGAACCACACATAAGGATCCACTAGTGTTATTGCATGTCTGTTCTTTTCATGAACTACATAAGGATCCACCAGTGTCATTGCATGTTTGTTCTTTTCATGACCCACATAAGGATCCACCAGTGTAATTGCATGTCTGTTCTTTTCATGAACCACACCCAGTGTCATTGCATGTCTGTTCTTTTCATGGACCACACCCAGTGTCATTGCATGTCTATTCTTTTCATGAACCACACCTAGTGTCATTGCATGTTAGTTCTTTTCATAAACCACATAAGGATCTACCAGTGTCATTGGATGTCTGTTCTTCTCATGAACCATACATGGATCCACCGGTGTGATTACATGTATGTTCCTCTCAACAAACCACATAAGGATCCACCAGTGTCATTGCATGTCTGTTCTTTTCATGAACCACACCCAGTGTCATTGCATGTGTGTTCTTCTAAAAAAACAACATAAGTATCCACCAGTGTCATTGCATGTCTGTTCTTTTCATGAACCAGATAAGGATCCACCAGTGTCATTGCATGTATGTTCTTTTCATGAACCACATAAGGATCCACCAGTGTCATTGCATGTATGTTATTTTCATGAACCACACCCAATGTCATTGCATGTCTGTTCTTTTCATGAACCACACCCAGTGTCATTGCATGTCTGTTCTTTTCATGAACCACACCTAGTGTCACTGCATGTGAGTTCTTTTCATGAACCACATAAGGATCTACCAGTGTCATTGGATGTGTGTTCTTCTCATGAACCACACGTGGATCCACCGGTGTCATTGCATGTCTGTTCCTCTAAATAAACCACATAAGGATCCACCAGTGTCATTGCGTGTCTGTTCTTTTCATGAACCACACCCAGTGTCATTGCATGTGTGTTCTTCTAAACAAACCACATAAGGATCCACCAGTGTCATTGCATGTCTGTTCTTTTCATGAACCACACATAAGGATCCACCAGTGTCATTGCATGTCTGTTCTTTTCATGAACCAAATAAGGTTCCACCAGTGTCATTGCATGTCTGTTCTTTTCATGAACAACACCTAATGTCATTGCCTGTCTGTTCTTTTCATGAACCACACCCAGTGTCATTGCATGTGTGTTCTTCTAAACAAACCATATAAGTCATTGCATGTCTGTTCTTTTCATGAACCACACCCGGTGTCATTGCATGTGTGTTCCTCTAGACAGACCACATAAGGATCCACCGGTGTCATTGCATGTTTGTTCCTCTAAACAAACCACATAAGGATCCACCAGTGTCATTGGATGTGTGTTCTTCTCGTGAACCACACATGGATCCACCGGTGTCATTGCATGTTTGTTCCTCTAATCAAACCACATAAGGATCCATCAGTGTCATTGCATGTCTGTTCTTTTCATGAACCACACATAAGGATCCACCAATGTCATTGCATGTCTGTTCTTGTCATGAACCACACCCAGTGTCATTGCATGTCTGTTCTTTTCATGAACCACAGCTAGAGTGTCATTGCCTTTCTGTTCTTTTCATGAACCACACCCAGTGTCAGTGCATGTTTGTTCTTTTCATGAACCACATAAGGATCTACCAGTGTCATTGGATGTGTTTTCTTCTCATGAACCACACGTGGATCCACCGGTGTCATTGCATGTCTGTTCCTCTAAACAAACCACATAAGGATCCACTAGGGTCATTGCGTGTCTGTTCTTTTCATGAACCACACCCAGTGTCATTGCATGTGTGTTCCTCTAAACAAACCACATAAGGATCTACCAGGGTCATTGCTTGTCTGTTCTTTTCATGAACCACACCCAGTGTCATTGCATGTGTGTTCTTCAAAACAAACCACATAAGGATCCACCAATCTCATTGCATGTCTGTTCTTTTCATGAACCACATAAGGATCTACCAGTGTCATTGCATGTCTGTTCTTTTCATGAACCACATAAGGATCTACCAGTGTCATTGGATGCGTGTTCTTCTCATGAACCTAACGTGGATCCACCGGTGTCATTGCATGTATGTTCCTCTAAACATAACCACATAAGGATCCACCAATGTCATTGCATGTCTGTTCTTTTCATGAACCAAACCAAGTGTCATTGCATGTGTGTTCTTCTAAACAAACCACATAAGGATCCACCAGTGTCATTGAATGTCTGTTCTTTTCATGAACCACATAAGGATCCACCAGTGTCCTTGCATGTCTGTTCTTTTCTTGAACCACATAAGGATCCACCATTGTCATTGCATGTCTGTTCTTTTCTTGAACCACACCCAGTGTCATTGCATGTTTGTTCTTTTCATGAACCACACCCGATGTCACTACATGTAAGTTCTTTTCATGAACCACATAAGGATCCACTAGTGTCATTGGATGTGTGTTCTTCTCATGAACCACACGTGGTTCCACCGGCGTCATTGCATGTATGTTCTTTTCATGAACCACACATAAGGATCCACCAGCGTTACTGCATGTCTGTTCTTTTCATGAACCACATAAGGATCCACCAGTGTCATTGCATGTCTGTTCTTTTCATGAACCACATAAGGATCCACCAGTGTAATTGCATGTTTGTTATTTTCATGAACCACACCCAGTGTCATTGCATGTCTGTTCTTTTCATGAACCACACCCAGTGTCATTGCATGTCTGTTCTTTTCATGAACCACACCTAGTGTCACTGCATGTCAGTTCTTTTCATGAACCACATAAGGATCTACCAGTGTCATTGGATGTCTGTTCTTCTAATGAACCACACGTGGATCCACCGGTGTCATTGCATGTCTGTTCCTCTAAACAAACAACATAAGGATCCACCAGTGTCATTGCATGTCTATTCTTTTCATGAACCATACCCAGTGTCATTGCATGTGTGTTCTTCTAAGAAAACACATAAGGATCCACCAGTGTCATTGCATGTCTGTTCTTTTCATGAACCACATAAGGATCCACCAGTGTCATTGCATGTCTGTTCTTTTCATGAACCACATAAGGATCCACCAGTGTCATTGCATGTTTTTTCTATTCATGAACCACACCCAGTGTCATTGCATGTCTGTTCTTTTCATGAAACACACCCTGTGTGACTGCATGTCTGCTCTTCTCATGAACCACACGTGGAACCACCAGTGTCATTTCATGTATGTTCCTCTAAACAAACCACATAACGATCCACCGGTGTCATTTCATGTCTGTTCTTTTCATGAACCACACCCAGTGTCATTGCATGTGTGTTCTTCTAAACAAACCACATAAGGATCCACTAGTGTCATTGCATGTCTGTTCTTTTCATGAACCACACATAAGGATTCACCAGTGTCAGTGCATGTCTGTTCTTTTCATGAACCACACCCAGTGTTACTGCATGTCAGTTCTTTTCATGAACCACATAAGGATCTACCAGTGTCATTGGATGTGTGTTCTTCTCATGAACCACACGTGGTTCCACCGGTGTCATTGCATGTCTGTTCCTCTAAACAAACCACATAAGGATCCACCAGTGTCATTGGATGTGTGTTCTTTTTATGAACCACACCCAGTGTCATTGCATGTGTGTTCTTCTAAACAAACCACATAAGGATCCACCAATGTCATTGCATGTCTATTCTTTTCATGAACCACACCCGGTGTCACTGCATGTAAGTTGTTTTCATGAACCACATAAGGATCCACCAGTGTCATTGGATGTGTGTTCTTCTCATGAACCACACGTGGATCCACCGGTGTCATTGCATGTTTGTTCTTTTCGTGAACCACACATAAGGATCCACTAGTGTCATTGCATGTCTGTTCTTTTCATGAAACACATAAGGATCCACCAGTGTCATTGCATGTCTGTTCTTTTCATGAACCACATAAGGATCCACCAGTGTTATTGCATGTCTGTTGTTTTCATGAACCACACCCAGTGTCATTGCATGTCTGTTCTTTTCATGAACCACACCTAGTGTCACTGCATGTCAGTTCTTTTCATGAACCACATAAGGATCTACCAGTGTCATTGGATGTCTGTTCTTCTCATGAACCACACGTGGATTCACCGGTGTCATTGCATGTCTGTTCCTCTAAACAAACAACATAAGGATCCACCAGTGTCATTGCATGTCTATTCTTTTCATGAACCATACCCAGTGTCATTGCATGTGTGTTCTTCTAAAAAAACCACATAAGGATCCACCAGTGTCATTGCATGTCTGTTCTTTTCATGAACCACATAAGGATCCACCAGTGTCATTGCATGTCTGTTCTTTTCATGAACCACATAAGGATCCACCAGTGTCATTGCATGTCTTTTCTATTCATGAACCACACCCAGTGTCATTGCATGTCTGTTCTTTTCATGAAACACACCCGGTGTGACTGCATGTATGTTCTTTTTATGAACCACATAAGGATCTACCAGTGTCATTGGATGTGTGTTCTTCTCAGGAACCACACGTGGAACCACCAGTGTCATTGCATGTCTATTCCACTAAAAAAAACCACATAAGGATCCACTAGTGTCATTGCATGTCTGTTCTTTTCATGAACCACACATAGTGTCATTGCATGTGTGTTCTTCTAAACAAACCACATAAGGATCCACCAGTGGCACTGCATGTCTGTTCTTTTCATGAACCACACCTAGTGTCAGTGCATGTCTGTTCTTTTCATGAACCACACCCAGTGTCACTGCATGTCAGTTCTTTTCATGAACCACATCAGGATCTACCAGTGTCATTGGATGTGTGTTCTTCTCATGAACCACACGTGGATCCACCGGTGTCATTGCATGTCTGTTCCTCTAAACAAACCACTTAAGGATCCACCAGTGTCATTGGATGTGTGTTCTTTTCATGAACCACACCCAGTGTCATTGCATGTGTGTTCTTCTAAACAAACGACATAAGGATCCACCAGTGTCATTGCATGTCTGTTCTTTTCATGAACCACACCCGGTGTCACTGCATGTAAGCTCTTTTCTTGAACCACATAAGGATCCACAAGTGTCATTGGATGTGTGTTCTTCTCATGAACCACACGTGGATCCACCGGTGTCACTGCATGTCTGTTCTTTTCATGAACCACACATAAGGATCCACCAGTGTCATTGCATGTCTGTTCTTTTCATGAAACACATAAGGATCCACCGGTGTCATTGCATGTCTGTTCTTTTCATGAACCACATAAGGATCCACTAGTGTCATTGCATGTCTGTTGTTTTCATGAACCACACCCAGTGTCATTGCATGTCTGTTCTTTTCATGAACCACACCCAGTGTCATTGCATGTCTATTCCTCTAAACAAACCACATAAGGATCCACTAGTGTCATTGGATGTTTGTTCTTTTCATGAACCACACCCAGTGTAATTGCATGTGTGTTCTTCTAAACAAACCAGATAAGGATCCACCAGTGTCATTGCATGTATGTTCTTTTCATTAACCACATAAGGATCCACCTGTGTCATTGCATGTCTGTTCTTTCCATGAACCACATAAGGATCCACCAGTGTTAATGCATGTCTGTTCTTTTCATGAACCACACCTAGTTTTAGTGCAGGTCTGTTCTTTTCATGAACCACACCTAGTGTCACTACATGTTTGTTCTTTTCATGAACCACATAAGGATCTACCAGTGTCATTGGATGTGTGTTCTTATCATGAACCACACGTGGATCCACCGGTGTCATTGCATGTTTGTTCCCCTAAACAAACCACATAAGGATCCACCAGTGTCATTGCGTGTCTGTTCTTTTCATGAACCACACCCAGTGTCATTGCATGTCTGTTCCTCTAAACAAACAACATAAGGATCCACCAGTGTCATTGCATGTATGTTCTTTTCATGAACCATACCCAGTGTCATTGCATGTGTGTTCTTCTAAAAAACCACATAAGGATTCATCAGTGTCATTGCATGTCTGTTCTTTTCATGAACCACATAAGGATTCATCAGTGTCATTGAATGTCTGTTCTTTTCATGAACCACATAAGGATCCACTAGTGTCATTGCATGTCTGTTCTTTTCATGAACCACATAAGGATCCACCATTGTCATTGCATGTCTGTTCTTTTCATGAACCACACCCAGTGTCATTGCATGTTTGTTCTTTTCATGAACCACACCCGGTGTCACTACATGTAAGTTCTTTTCATGAACCACATAAGGATCCACTAGTGTCATTGGATGTGTGTTCTTCTCATGAACCACACGTGGTTCCACCGGTGTCATTGCATGTCTGTTCTTTTCATGAACCACACATAAGGATCCACCAGTGTTACTGCATGTCTGTTCTTTTCATGAACCACATAAGGATCCACCAGTGTCATTGCATGTCTGTTCTTTTCATGAACCACATAAGGATCCACCAGTGTAATTGCATGTCTGTTATTTTCATGAACCACACCCAGTGTCATTGCATGTCTGTTATTTTCATCAACCACACCCAGTGTCATTGCATGTCTGTTCTATTCATGAACCACACCTAGTGTCACTGCATGTCAGTTCTTTTCATGAACCACATAAGGATCTACCAGTGTCATTGGATGTCTGTTCTTCTCATGAACCACATGTGGATCCACCAGTGTCATTGCATGTCTGTTCCTCTAAACAAACAACATAAGGATCCACCAGTGTCATTGCATGTCTGTTCTTTTCATGAACCATACCCAGTGTCATTGCATGTGTGTTCTTCTAAAAAAACACATAAGGATCCACCAATGTCATTGCATGTCTGTTCTTTTCATGAACCACATAAGGATCCACCAGTGTCATTGCATGTCTGTTCTTTTCATGAACCACATAAGGATCCACCAGTGTCATTGCATGTTTGTTCTATTCATGAACCACACCCAGTGTCATTGCATGTCTGTTCTTTTCATGAAACACACCCGGTGTGACTGCATGTCTGTTCTTTTTATGAACCACATAAGGATCTACTAGTGTCATTGGATGTGTGTTCTTCTCATGAACCACACGTGGAACCACCAGTGTCATTTCATGTATGTTCCTCTAAACAAACCACATAAGGATCCACCAGTGTCATTGCATGTCTGTTCTTTTCATGAACTACATCCAGTGTCATTGCATGTGTGTTCTTCTAAACAAACCAAATAAGGATCCACTAGTGTCATTGCATGTCTGTTCTTTTCATGAACCACACATAAGGATTCACCAGTGTCAGTGCATGTCTGTTCTTTTCATGAACCACACCTAGTGTCACTGCATGTCAGTTCTTTTCATGAACCACATAAGGATCTACCAGTGTCATTGGATGTGTGTTCTTCTCATGAACCACACGTGGTTCCACCGGTGTCATTGCATGTCTGTTCCTCTAAACAAACCACATAAGGATCCACCAGTGTCATTGGATGTGTGTTCTTTTTATGAACCACACCCAGTGTCATTGGATGTGTGTTCTTTTTATGAACCACAACCAGTGTCATTGCATGTGTGTTCTTCTAAACAAACCACATAAGGATCCACCAATGTCATTGCATGTCTATTCTTTTCATGAACCACACCCGGTGTCACTGCATGTAAGTTCTTTTCATGAACCACATAAGGATCCACCAGTGTCATTGGATGTGTGTTCTTCTCATGAACCACACGTGGATCCACCGGTGTCATTGCATGTCTGTTCTTTTCATGAACCACACATAAGGATCCACTAGTGTCATTGCATGTCTGTTCTTTTCATGAAACACATAAGGATCCACCAGTGTCATTGCATGTCTGTTCTTTTCATGAACCACATAAGGATCCACCAGTGTCATTGCATGTCTATTGTTTTCATGAACCACACCCAGTGTCATTGCATGTCTGTTCTTTTCATGAGCCACACCCAGTGTCACTGCATGTAAGTTCTTTTTATGAACCACATAAGGATCTACCAGTGTCATTGGATGTGTGTTCTTCTCATGAGCACACGCGCATCCACCGGTGTCATTGCATGTCTGTTCCTCTAAACAAACCACATAAGGATCCACCAGTGTCATTGCATGTCTGTTCTTTTCATGAACCACACCCAGTGTCATTGCATGTTTGTTCCTCTAAACAAACCACATAAGGATCCACCAGTGTCATTGGATGTGTGTTCTTCTCATGAACCACACATGGATCCACCGGTGTCATTGCATGTTTGTTCGTCTAAACAAACCACATAAGGATCCACCAGTGTCATTGCATGTCTGTTCTTTTCATGAACCACACATAAGGATACACCAGTGTCAATGCATGTCTGTTCTTTTCATGAACCACATAAGGATCCACCAGTGCCATTGCATGTCTGTTCTTTTCATGAACCACACCCAGTGTCATTGCATGTCTGTTCTTTTCATGAACCACACCCGGTGTCACTACATGTAAGTTCTTTTCATGAACCACATAAGGATCCACTAGTGTCATTGGATGTGTGTTCTTCTCATGAACCACACGTGGTTCCACCGGTGTCATTGCATGTCTGTTCTTTTCATGAACCACACATAAGGATCCACATGTCTTTGCATGTACATTCTTTTCATGAACTACATAAGGATCCACCAGTGTCATTGCATGTCTGTTCTTTTCATGAACCACATAAGGATCCACCACTGTAATTGCATGTCTGTTCTTTTCATGAACCACACCCAGTGTCATTGCATGTCTGCTCTTTTCGTGAACCACACCCAGTGTCATTGCATGTCTGTTCTTTTCATGAACCACATAAGGATCTACCAGTGTCATTGGATGCGTGTTCTTCTCATGAACCTAACGTGGATCCACCAGTGTCATTGCATGTATGTTCCTCTAAACAAACCACATAAGGATCCACCAGTGTCATTGCATGTCTGTTCTTTTCATGAACCATACCCAGTGTCATTGCATGTGTGTTCTTCTAAAAAAACACATAAGGATCCACCAGTGTCATTGCATGTCTGTTCTTTTCATGAACCACATAAGGATCCACCAGTGTCATTGCATGTCTGTTCTTTTCATGAACCACATAAGGATCCACCAGTGTCATTGCATGTCTTTTCTATTCATGAACCACACCCAGTGTCATTGCATGTCTGTTCTTTTCATGAAACACACCCGGTGTGACTGCATGTATGTTCTTTTTATGAACCACATAAGGATCTACCAGTGTCATTGGATGTGTGTTCTTCTCATGAACCACACGTGGAACCACCAGTGTCATTGCATGTCTATTCCTCTAAAAAAACCACATAAGGATCCACCAGTGTCATTGCATGTCTGTTCTTTTCATGAACCACACATAGTGTCATTGCATGTGTGTTCTTCTAAACAAACCACATAAGGATCCACCAGTGGCACTGCATATACATTCTTTTCATGAACCACACCTAGTGTCTTTGCATGTCTGTTCTTTTCATGAACCACACCGGTGTGTCTTTGCATGTGATTCTTTTCATGAACCACATCAGGATCTACCAATGTCATTGGATGTGTGTTCTTCTCATGAACCACACGTGGATCCACCGGTGTCATTGCATGTCTGTTCCTCTAAACAAACCACATAAGGATCCACCAGTGTCATTGGATGTGTGTTCTCTTCATGAACCACACCCAGTGTCATTGCATGTGTGTTCTTCTAAACAAACGACATAAGGATCCACCAGTGTCATTGCATGTCTGTTCTTTTCATGAACCACACCCGGTGTCACTGCATGTAAGCTCTTTTCATGAACCACATAAGGATCCACAAGTGTCATTGGATGTGTGTTCTTGTCATGAACCACACGTGGATCCACCGGTGTCACTGCATGTCTGTTCTTTTCATGAAACACATAAGGATCCACCAGTATCATTGCATGTCTGTTCTTCTCATGAACCACACATGGATCCACCGGTGTCACTGCATGTCTGTTCTTTTCATGAACCACACATAAGGATCCACCAGTGTCATTGCATGTCTGTTCTTCTCATGAAACACATAAGGGTCCACCAGTGTCATTGCATGTTTGTTCTTTTCATGAACCACAAAAGGATCCACTAGTGTCATTGCATGTCTGTTGTTTTCATGAACCACACCTAGTGTCATTGCATATCTGTTCTTTTCATGAACCACACCCAGTGTCATTGCATGTCTGTTCTTTTCATGAACCACACCCAGTGTCACTACATGTCAGTTCTTTTTATGAACCACATAAGGATCTACCAGTGGCATTGGATGTGTGTTCTTCTCATGAACCACACGCGGATCCACCAGTGTCATTGCATGTCTATTCCTCCAAACAAACCACATAAGGATCCACTAGTGTCATTGCATGTCTGTTCTTTTCATGAACCACACATAAGGATCCACCAGTGCCATTGCATGTCTGTTCTTTTCATGAACCACATAAGGATCCACCAGTGTCATTGCATGTCTGTTCTTTTCATGAACCACACCCAGTGTCATTGCATGTCTGTTCTTTTCATGAACCACACTCGGTGTCACTGCATGTAAGTTCTTTTCATGAACCACATAAGGATCCACTAGTGTCATTGGATGTGTGTTCTTCTCATGAACCACACGTGGTTCCACCGGTGTCATTGCATGTCTGTTCTTTTCATGAACCACACATAAGGATCCACAGTATCTTTGCATATGCATTATTTTCATGAACCACATAAGATCCACGGTGTCATTGCATGTACATTCTTTTCATGAACCACCTAAGGATCCACAGGTGTAATTGCATATACATTCTTTTCATGAACCACACCAAGTCAGTGTCACATACATTCTTTTCATCAACCACACCCAGTGTCATTGCATATCTGTTCTTTTCATGAACCACTCCTAGTGTCACTGCATGTCAGTTCTTTTCATGAACCACATAAGGATCTACCAGTGTCATTGGATTTCTGTTCTTCTCATGAACCACACGTGGATCCACCGGTGTCATTGCATGTTTGTTCCTCTAAACAAACAACATAAGGATCCACCAGTGTCATTGCATGTATGTTCTTTTCATGAACCATACCCAGTGTCATTGCATGTGTGTTCTTCTGAAAAAACCACTTAAGGATCCACCAGTGTCATTGCATATCTGTTCTTTTCATGAACCACATAAGGATCCACCAGTGTCATTGCATGTCTGTTCTTT
Source organism: Avena insularis (assembly GCA_023614405.1). Classification (NCBI taxonomy): domain Eukaryota; kingdom Viridiplantae; phylum Streptophyta; class Magnoliopsida; order Poales; family Poaceae; genus Avena; species Avena insularis. Next base: position 456,927,106 of record CM042696.1, on the reverse strand, counting down.
TCATGAACCACATAAGGATCCACCAGTGTCATTGCATGTCTTTTCTATTCATGAACCACACCCAGTGTCATTGCATGTCTGTTCTTTTCATGAAACACACCCGGTGTGACTGCATGTATGTTCTTTTTATAAACCACATAAGGATCTACCAGTGTCATTGGATGTGTGTTCTTCTCATGAACCACACGTGGAACCACTAGTGTCATTGCATGTCTATTCCTCTAAACAAACCACATAAGGATCCACCAGTGTCATTGCATGTTTGTTCTTTTCATGAACCACACCCAGTGTCATTGCATGTGTGTTCTTCTAAACAAACCACATAAGGATCCACCAGTGGCACTGCCTGTCTGTTCTTTTCATGAACCACACCTAGTGTCAGTGCATGTTTGTTCTTTTCATGAACCACACCCAGTGTCACTGCATGTCAGTTCTTTTCATGAACCACATCAGGATCTACCAGTGTCATTGGATGTGTGTTCTTCTCATGAACCACACGTGGATCCACCGGTGTCATTGCATGTCTGTTCCTCTAAACAAACCACATAAGGATCCACCAGTGTCATTGGATGTGTGTTCTTTTCATGAAACACACCCAGTGTCATTGCATGTGTGTTCTTCTAAACAAACCACATAAGGATCCACCAGTGTCATTGCATGTCTGTTCTTTTCATGAACCACACCCGGTGTCACTGCATGTAAGCTCTTTTCATGAACCACATAAGGATCCACAAGTGTCATTGGATGTGTGTTCTTCTCATGAACCACACATGGATCCACCGGTGTCACTGCATGTCTGTTCTTTTCATGAACCACACATAAGGATCCACCAGTGTCATTGCATGTCTGTTCTTTTCATGAAATACATAAGGATCCACCAGTGTCATTGCATGTCTGTTGTTTTCATGAACCACATAAGGATCCACTAGTGTCATTGCATGTCTATTCTTTTCATGAACCACACCCGGTGTCACTGCATGTCTGTTCTTTTCATGAACCACACCCAGTGTCATTGCATGTCTGTTCTTTTCATGAACCACACCCGGTGTCACTTCATGTAAGTTCTTTTCATGAACCACACATAAGGATCCACCAGTGTCATTGGATGTGTCTTCTTCTCATGAACCACACGCGGATCCACCAGTGTCATTGCCTGTCTGTTCCTCTAAACAAACCACATAAGGATCCACCAGTGTCATTGCATGTCTCTTCTTTTCATGAACCACACCTAGTGTCATTGCATGTTTGTTCTTCTAAACAAACCACATGAGGATCCACCAGTGTCATTGCATCTCTGTTCTTTTCATGAACCACATAAGGATCCACTAGTGTCATTGTCTATCTGTTCTTTTCATGAACCACACCCAGTGTCATTGCATGTGTGTTCTTCTGAACAAACCACATAAGTCATTGCATGTCTGTTCTTTTCATGAACCACACCCTGTGTCATTGCATGTGTGTTCCTCTAGACAGACGACATAAGGATCCACCGGTGTCATTGCATGTATGTTCCTCTAAACAAACCACATAAGGATCCACCAGTGTCTTGGATGTGTGTTCTTCTCATGAACCACACATAGATCCACCGGTGTCATTGCATGTCTATTCCTCTAAATAAACCACATAAGGATCCACAAGTGTCATTGCATGTCTGTTCTTTTCATGAACCACACCCAGTGTCATTGCATGCATGTTCTTTTCATTAACCACAGCTAGAGTCATTGCATGTCTATTACTTCCATAAACTACACATGGATCTACCGATGTCATTGCATGTCTGTTCTTTTCATGAACCACACCTAGTGTCACTGCATGTCAGTTCTTTTCATGAACCACATAAGGATCCACCCAGTGTCATTGGATGTCTGTTCTTCTCATGAACCACACGTGGATCCACCGGTGTCATTGCATGCATGTTCCTCTAAACAAACCACATAAGGATCCACCAGTGTCATTGCATGTCTGTTCTTTTCATGAACCACACCTAGAGTCATTGCATGTGTGTTCTTCTAAACAAACCACATAAGGATCCACCAGTGTCATTGCATGTCTATTCCTTTCAAGAACCACACCCAGTGTCAGTGCATGTGTGTTCTTTTCACAAAATACACCTAGTGTCACTGCATGTCAGTTCTTTTCATGAACCACATAAGGATCCACCCGGTGTCATTGGATGTGTTTTCTTCTCATGAACCACACGTGGATCCACCGGTGTCATTGCATGTCTATTCCTCTAAACAAACCACATAAGGATCCACTAGTGTCATTGGATGTGTGTTCTTTTCATGAACCACACCTAGTGTAATTGCATGTGTGTTCTTCTAAACAAAGCACATAAGGATCCACCAGTGTCATTGCATGTCTGTTCTTTTCATTAACCACATAAGGATCCACCAGTGTCATTGCATGTCTGTTCTTTTCATGAACCACACCCGGTGTGACTGCATGTAATCTCTTTTCATGAACCACATAAGGATCCACAAGTGTCATTGGGTGTGTGTTCTTCTCATGAACCACACGTGGATCCACCGGTGTCATCGCATGTCTATTCTTTTCATGAAGCACACATAAGGATCCACCAGTGTCATTGCATGTCTGTTCTTTTCATGAAACACATAAGGATCCACCAATGTCATTGCATGTCAGTTATTTTCATGAACCACATAAGGATCCACCAGTGTCATTGCATGTCTGTTCTTTTCATGAACCACACCCAGTGTCATTGCATGTCTGTTCTTTTCATGAACCACGCCTAGTGTCACTGCATGTCAGTTCTCTTTATGAACCACATAAGGATCTACCAGTGGCATTGGATGTGTGTTCTTCTCATGAACCACACGCGGATCCACCAGTGTCATTGCATGTTTGTTCCTCTAAACAAACCACATAAGGATCCACCAGTGTCATTGCATGTATGTTCTTTTCATGAACCACGCCCAGTGTCATTGCATGTTTGTTCTTCTAAACAAACCACATGAGGATCCACCAGTGTCATTGCATGTCTGTTCTTTTCATGAACCACACATAAGGATCCACCAGTGCCATTGCATGTCTGTTCTTTTCATGAACCACATAAGGATCCACCAGTGTCATTGCATGTTTGTTCTTTCCATGAACCACACCCAGTGTCATTGCATGTCTGTTCTTTTCATGAACCACACCCGGTGTGACTGCATGTAAGCTCTTTTCATGAAGCACATAAGGATCCACAAGTGTCATTGGATGTGTGTTCTTCTCATGAACCACACGTGGATCCACCGGTGTCATTGCATGTCTATTCTTTTCATGAACCACACATAAGGATCCGCCAGTGTTGTCATTGCATGTCTATTCTTTTCATGAAACACATAAGGATCCACCAGTGTCATTGCATGTCTGTTCTTTTCATGAACCACACACCGGTGTCATTGCATATACATTCTTTTCATGAACCACGCCCGTGTCATTGCATGTCAGTTCTTTTTATGAACCACATAAGGATCTACGGTGGCATTGGATGTGTTCTTCTCATGAACCACAGTGTCATTGCATGTCTGTTCCTCTAAACAAACCACATAAGGATCCACCAGTGTCATTGCATGTCTCTTCTTTTCATGAACCACACCCAGTGTCATTGCATGTCTGTTCCTTTCATAAACCACACATAAGGATCCACCAGTGCCATTGCATGTCTGTTCTTTTCATGAACCACACCCGGTGTCACTGCATGTAAGTTCTTTTCATGAACCACATAAGGATCCACTAGTGTCATTGGATGTGTGTTCTTCTCATGAACCACACGTTGTTCCACCGGTGTCATTGCATGTCTGTTCTTTTTATGAACCACACATAAGGATCCGCCAGTATTACTGCATGTCTGTTATTTTCATGAACCACATATGGATCCACGAGTGTCATTGCATGTCTATTCTTTCATGAACCACCTAAGGATCCACCAGTGTAATTGCATGTCTGTTCTTTTCATGAACCACACCCAGTGTCATTGCATGTCTGTTCTTTTCATGAACCACACCCAGTGTCATTGCATATCTGTTCTTTTCATGAACCACACCTAGTGTCATTGCATGTCAAATCTTTTCATGAACCACATAAGGATCTACCAGTGTCATTGGATTTCTGTTCTTCTCATGAACCACACGTGGATCCACCGGTGTCATTGCATGTTTGTTCCTCTAAACAAACAACATAAGGATCCACCAGTGTCATTGCATGTATGTTCTTTTCATGAACCATACCCAGTGTCATTACATGTGTGTTCTTCTGAAAAAACCACATAAGGATCCACCAGTGTCATTGCATGTTTGTTCTTTTCATGAACCACATAAGGATCCACCAGTGTCATTGCATGTCTGTTCTTTTCATGAACCACATAAGGATCCACCAGTGTCATTGCATGTCTTTTCTATTCATTAACCACACCCAGTTTCATTGCATGTCTGTTCTTTTCATGAAACACGCCCGGTGTGACTGCATGTATGTTCTTTTTATGAACCACATAAGGATCTACCAGTGTCATTGGATGTGTGTTCTTCTCATGAACCACACATGGAACCACCAGTGTCATTGCATGTTTGTTCCTCTAAACAAACCACATAAGGATCCACGAGTGTCATTGCATGTCTGTTCTTTTCATGAACCACACCTAGTGTCATTGCATGTGTGTTTTTCTAAACAAACCACATAAGGATCCACCAGTGGCACTGCCTGTCTGTTCTTTTCATGAACCACACCCAGTGTCAGTGCATGTCTGTTCTTTTCATGAGCCACACCCAGTGTCACTGCATGTCAGTTCTTTTCATGAACCACATAAGGATCTACCAGTGTCATTGGATGTGTGTTCTTCTCATGAACCACACGTGGATCCACCGGTGTCATTGCATGTCTGTTCCTCTAAACAAACCACATAAAGATCCACCAGTGTCATTCGATGTGTGTTCTTTTCATGAATCACACCCAGTGTCATTGCATGTGTGTTCTTCTAAAAAAAACACATAAGGATCCACCAGTGTCATTGCATGTCTGTTCTTTTCATGAACCACACCCGGTGTCACTGCATGTAAGTTCTTTTCATGAACCACATACGGATCCACAAGTGTCATTGGATGTGTGTTCTTCTCATGAACCACACGTGGATCCACCGGTGTCATTGCATGTCTGTTCTTTTCATGAACCACACATAAGGATCCACCAGTGTCATTGCATGTCTGTTCTTTTCATTAAACACATAAGGATCCACCAGTGTCATTGCATGTATGTTCTTTTCATGAACCACATAAGGATCCACCAGTGTCATTGCATACATTGTTTTCATGAACCACACCCAGTGTCATTGCATGTCTGTTCTTTTCATGAACCACACCCAGTGTCATTGCATGTCTGTTCTTTTCATGAACCACATCCAGTGTCACTGCATGTCAGTTCTTTTTATGAACCACATAAGGATCTACCAGTGGCATTTGATGTGTGTTCTTCTCATGAACCACACGCGGATCCACCAGTGTCATTGCATGTCTGTTCCTCTAAACAAACCACATAAGGATCCACCAGTGTCATTGCATGTCTCTTGTTTTCATGAACCACACCCAGTGTCATTGCATGTCTGTTCTTTTCATGAACCACACCCAGTGTCATTGCATGTCTGTTCTTTTCATGAACCATGCCTAGTGTCACTGCATGTCAGTTCTCTTTATGAACCACATAAGGATCTACCAGTGGCATTGGATGTGTGTTCTTCTCATGAACCACACGCGGATCCACCAGTGTCATTGCATGTTTGTTCCTCTAAACAAACCACATAAGGATCCACCAGTGTCATTGCATGTATGTTCTTTTCATGAACCACGCCCAGTGTCATTGCATGTTTGTTCTTCTAAACAAACCACATGAGGATCCACCAGTGTCATTGCATGTCTGTTCTTTTCATGAACCACACATAAGGATCCACCAATGCCATTGCATGTCTGTTCTTTTCATGAACCACATAAGGATCCACCAGTGTCATTGCATGTTTGTTCTTTCCATGAACCACACCCAGTGTCATTGCATGTCTGTTCTTTTCATGAACCACACATAAGGATCCACCAGTGTCATTGCATGTCTGTTCTTTTCATTAAACACATAAGGATCCACCAGTGTCATTGCATGTATGTTCTTTTCATGAACCACATAAGGATCCACCAGTGTCATTGCATGTCTGTTGTTTTCATGAACCACACCCAGTGTCATTGCATGTCTGTTCTTTTCATGAACCACACCCAGTGTCATTGCATGTCTGTTCTTTTCATGAACCACATCCAGTGTCACTGCATGTCAGTTCTTTTTATGAACCACATAAGGATCTACCAGTGGCATTTGATGTGTGTTCTTCTCATGAACCACACGCGGATCCACCAGTGTCATTGCATGTCTGTTCCTCTAAACAAACCACATAAGGATCCACCAGTGTCATTGCATGTCTCTTGTTTTCATGAACCACACCCAGTGTCATTGCATGTCTGTTCTTTTCATGAACCACACCCAGTATCATTGCATGTCTGTTCTTTTCATGAACCATGCCTAGTGTCACTGCATGTCAGTTCTCTTTATGAACCACATAAGGATCTACCAGTGGCATTGGATGTGTGTTCTTCTCATGAACCACACGCGGATCCACCAGTGTCATTGCATGTTTGTTCCTCTAAACAAACCACATAAGGATCCACCAGTGTCATTGCATGTATGTTCTTTTCATGAACCACGCCCAGTGTCATTGCATGTTTGTTCTTCTAAACAAACCACATGAGGATCCACCAGTGTCATTGCATGTCTGTTCTTTTCATGAACCACACATAAGGATCCACCAGTGCCATTGCATGTCTGTTCTTTTCATGAACCACATAAGGATCCACCAGTGTCATTGCATGTTTGTTCTTTCCATGAACCACACCCAGTGTCATTGCATGTCTGTTCTTTTCATGAACCACACCCGGTGTGACTGCATGTAAGCTCTTTTCATGAACCACATAAGGATCCACAAGTGTGATTGGATGTGTGTTCTTCTCATGAACCACACGTGGATCCACCGGTGTCATTGCATGTCTATTCTTTTCATGAACCACACATAAGGATCCACCAGTGTTGTCATTGCATGTCTGTTCTTTTCATGAAACACATAAGGATCCACCAGTGTCATTGCATGTCTGTTCTTTTCATGAACCACATAAGGATCCACCAGTGTCATTGCATGTCTGTTCTTTTCATGAACCACACCCAGTGTCATTGCATGTCTGTTCTTTTCATGAACCACGCCCAGTGTCACTGCATGTCAGTTCTTTTTATGAACCACATAAGGATCTACCAGTGGCATTGGATGTGTGTTCTTCTCATGAACCACACGCGGATCCACCAGTGTCATTGCATGTCTGTTCCGCTAAACAAACCACATAAGGATCCACCAGTGTCATTGCATGTCTCTTCTTTTCATGAACCACACCCAATGTCATTGCATGTTTGCTCTTCTAAACAAACCACATGAGGATCCACCAGTGTCATTGCATGTCTGTTCCTTTCATGAACCACACATAAGGATCCACCAGTGCCATTGCATGTCTGTTCTTTTCATGAACCACACCCGGTGTCACTGCATGTAAGTTCTTTTCATGAACCACATAAGGATCCACTAGTGTCATTGGATGTGTGTTCTTCTCATGAACCACACGTGGTTCCACCGGTGTCATTGCATGTCTGTTCTTTTTATGAACCACACATAAGGATCCGCCAGTATTACTGCATGTCTGTTATTTTCATGAACCACATATGGATCCACGAGTGTCATTGCATGTCTGTTCTTTCATGAACCACCTAAGGATCCACCAGTGTAATTGCATGTCTGTTCTTTTCATGAACCACACCCAGTGTCATTGCATGTCTGTTCTTTTCATGAACCACACCCAGTGTCATTGCATATCTGTTCTTTTCATGAACCACACCTAGTGTCATTGCATGTCAAATCTTTTCATGAACCACATAAGGATCTACCAGTGTCATTGGATTTCTGTTCTTCTCATGAACCACACGTGGATCCACCGGTGTCATTGCATGTTTGTTCCTCTAAACAAACAACATAAGGATCCATCAGTGTCATTGCATGTATGTTATTTTCATGAACCATACCCAGTGTCATTGCATGTGTGTTCTTCTGAAAAAACCACATAAGGATCCACCAGTGTCATTGCATGTCTGTTCTTTTCATGAACCACATAAGGATCCACCAGTGTCATTGCATGTCTGTTCTTTTCATGAACCACATAAGGATCCACCAGTGTCATTGCATGTCTTTTCTATTCATGAACCACACCCAGTTTCATTGCATGTCTGTTCTTTTTATGAACCACATAAGGATCTACCAGTGTCATTGGATGTGTGTTCTTCTCATGAACCACACACGGAACCACCAGTGTCATTGCATGTTTGTTCCTCTAAACAAACCACATAAGGATCCACGAGTGTCATTGCATGTCTGTTCTTTTCATGAACCACACCTAGTGTCATTGCATGTGTGTTTTTCTAAACAAACCACATAAGGATCCACCAGTGGCCTTGGCTGTACATTCTTTTCATGAACCACACCGGTGTCATTGCATATACATTCTTTTCATGAGCCACACCCAGTGTCACCGCATGTCAGTTCTTTTCATGAACCACATAAGGATCTACCAGTGTCATTGGATGTGTGTTCTTCTCATGAACCACACGTGGATCCACGGTGTCATTGCATGCATTCCTCTAAACAAACCACATAAAGATCCACCAGTGTCATTCGATGTGTGTTCTTTTCATGAATCACACCCAGTGTCATTGCATGTGTGTTCTTATAAAAACCACATAAGGATCCACAGGTGTCATTGCATGTACATTCTTTTCATGAACCACACCCGGTGTCACTGCATGTAAGCTCTTTTCATGAACCACATACGGATCCACAAGTGTCATTGGATGTGTGTTCTTATCATGAACCACACGTGGATCCACCGGTGTCATTGCATGTCTGTTCTTTTCATGAACCACACATAAGGATCCACTAGTGTCATTGCATGTCTGTTCTTTTCATTAAACACATAAGGATCCACCAGTGTCATTGCATGTCTGTTCTTTTCATGAACCACATAAGGATCCACCAGTGTCATTGCATGTCTGTTGTTTTCATGAACCACACCCAGTGTCATTGCATGTCTGTTCTTTTCATGAACCACACCCAGTGTCATTGCATGTCTGTTCTTTTCATGAACCACATCCAGTGTCACTGCATGTCAGTTCTTTTTATGAACCACATAAGGATCTACCAGTGGCATTTGATGTGTGTTCTTCTCATCAACCACACGCGGATCCACCAGTGTCATTGCATGTCTGTTCCTCTAAACAAACCACATAAGGATCCACCAGTGTCATTGCATGTCTCTTGTTTTCATGAACCACACCCAGTGTCATTGCATGTTTGTTCTTCTAAACAAACCACATGAGGATCCACCAGTGTCATTGCATGTCTGTTCTTTTCATGAACCACATAAGATCCACCGGTGTCATTGCATGTCCATTTCTTTTCATGAACCACATAAGGATCCACCGGTGTCATTTGCATCTGTTCTTTTCATGGACCACACCCAGTGTCATTGCATGTGTGTTCTTCTGAACAAACCACATAAGTCATTGCATGTCTGTTCTTTTCATGAACCACACCCGGTGTCATTGCATGTGTGTTCCTCTAGACAGACCACATAAGGATCGACCGGTGTCATTGCAGGTATGTTCCTCTAAACAAACCACATAAGGATCCACCAGTGTCATTGGATGTGTGTTCTTCTCATGAACCACACCTAGTGTCATTGCATGCATGTTATTTTCATTAACCACAGCTAGAGTCATTGCATGTCTGTTACTTCCATAAACCACACATGGATCTACCGATGTCATTACATGTCTGTTCTTTTCATGAACCACACCCAGTGTCACTGCATGTCAGTTCTTTTCATGAACCACATAAGGATCCACCCAGTGTCATTGGATGTCTGTTCTTCTCATGAACCACACGTGGATCCACCGGTGTCATTGCATGCATGTTCCTCTAAACAAGCCACATAAGGATCCACCAGTGTCATTGCATGTCTGTTCTTTTCATGAACCAAACCTAGAGTCATTGCATGTGTGTTCTTCTAAAAACCACATAAGGATCCACAAGTGTGATTGCATGTCTATTCCTTTCATGAACCACACCCAGTGTCAGTGCATGTGTGTTCTTTTCATGAAATACACCTAGTGTCACAGCATGTCAGTTCTTTTCATGAACCACATAAGGATCCACCCAGTGTCATTGGATGTGTTTTCTTCTCATGAACCACACGTGGATCCACCGGTGTCATTGCATGTCTATTCCTCTAAACAAACCACATAAGGATCCACTAGTGTCATTGGATGTTTGTTCTTTTCATGAACCACACCCAGTGTAATTGCATGTGTGTTCTTCTAAACAAACCACATAAGGATCCACCAGTGTCATTGCATGTATGTTCTTTTCATTAACCACATAAGGATCCACCAGTGTCATTGCATGTCTGTTCTTTTCATGAACCACACCCGGTGTGACTGCATGTAAGCTCTTTTCATGAACCACATAAGGATCCACAAGTGTCATTGGATGTGTGTTCTTCTCATGAACCACACGTGGATCCACCGGTGTCATTGCATGTCTATTCTTTTCATGAACCACACATAAGGATCCACCAGTGTCATTGCATGCCTGTTCTTTTCATGAAACACATAAGGATCCACTAGTGTCATTGCATGTCTGTTATTTTCATGAACCACATAAGGATCCACCAGTGGCATTGCATGTCTGTTCTTTTCATGAACCACACCCAGTGTCATTGCATGTCTGTTCTTTTCATGAACCACGCCTAGTGTCACTGCATGTCAGTTCTTTTTATGAACCACATAAGGATCTACCAGTGGCATTGGATGTGTGTTCTTCTCATGAACCACACGCGGATCCACCAGTGTCATTGCATGTCTGTTCCTCTAAACAAACCACATAAGGATCCACCAGTGTCATTGCATGTATGTTCTTTTCATGAACCACGCCCAGTGTCATTGCATGTTTGTTCTTCTAAACAAACCACATGAGGATCCACTAGTGTCATTCCATGTCTGTTCTTTTCATGAACCACACATAAGGATCCACCAGTGCCATTGCATGTCTGTTCTTTTCATGAACCACATAAGGATCCACCAGTGTCATTGCATGTTTGTTCTTTTCATGAACCACACCCAGTGTCATTGCATGTCTGTTCTTTTCATGAACCACACCCGGTGTGACTGCATGTAAGCTCTTTTCATGAACCACATAAGGATCCACAAGTGTCATTGGATGTGTGTTCTTCTCATGAAGCACACGTGGATCCACCGGTGTCATTGCATGTCTGTTCTTTTCATGAACCACACATAAGGATCCACCAGTGTTGTCATTGCATGTCTGTTCTTTTCATGAAACACATAAGGATCCACCAGTGTCATTGCATGTCTGTTCTTTTCATGAACCACATAAGGATCCACCAGTGTCATTGCATGTACATTCTTTTCATGAACCACACCGGTGTCATTGCATGTCTGTTCTTTTCATGAACCACGCCCAGTGTCACTGCATGTCAGTTCTTTTTATGAACCACATAAGGATCTACCAGTGGCATTGGATGTGTGTTCTTCTCATGAACCACACGCGGATCCACCAGTGTCATTGCATGTCTGTTCCTCTAAACAAACCACATAAGGATCCACTAGTGTCATTGCATGTCTCTTTTTTTCATGAACCACACCCAGTGTCATTGCATGTTTGTTCTTCTAAACAAACCACATGAGGATCCACCAGTGTCATTGCATGTCTGTTCTTTTCATGAACCACACATAAGGATCCACCAGTGCCATTGCATGTCTGTTCTTTTCATGAACCACACCCGGTGTCACTGCATGTAAGTTCTTTTCATGAACCACATAAGGATCCACTAGTGTCATTGGATGTGTGTTCTTCTCATGAACCACACGTGGTTCCACCGGTGTCACTGCATGTCTGTTCTTTTCATGAACCACACATAAGGATCCACCAGTATTACTGCATGTCTGTTATTTTCATGAACCACATAAGAATCCACCAGTGTCATTGCATGTCTGTTCTTTCATGAACCACCTAAGGATCCACCAGTGTAATTGCATGTCTGTTCTTTTCATGAACCACACCCAGTGTCATTGCATGTCTGTTCTTTTCATGAACCACACCCAGTGTCATTGCATGTCTGTTCTTTTCATGAACCACACCCAGTGTCATTGCATATCTGTTCTTTTCATGAACCACACCTAGTGTCATTGCATGTCAAATCTTTTCATGAACCACATAAGGATCTACCAGTGTCATTGGATTTCTGTTCTTCTCATGAACCACACGTGGATCCACCGATGTCATTGCATGTTTGTTCCTCTATAACAAACAACATAAGGATCCACCAGTGTCATTGCATGTATGTTCTTTTCATGAACCATACCCAGTGTCATTGCATGTGTGTTCTTCTAAAAAAACCACATAAGGATCCACCAGTGTCATTCCATGTCTGTTCTTTTCATGAACCACATAAGGATCCACCAGTGTCATTGCATGTCTGTTCTTTTCATGAACCACATAAGGATCCACTAGTGTCATTGCATGTCTTTTCTATTCATGAACCACACCCAGTGTCATTGCATGTCTATTCTTTTCATGAAACACGCCCGGTGTGACTGCATGTATGTTCTTTTTATAAACCACATAAGGATCTACTAGTGTCATTGGATGTGTGTTCTTCTCATGAACCACACGTGGAACCACCAGTGTCATTGCATGTCTGTTCCTCTAAACAAACCACATAAGGATCCACCAGTGCCATTGCATGTCTGTTCTTTTCATGAACCACACCTAGTATCATTGCATGTCTGTTCTTCTAAACAAACCACACAAGGATCCACCAGTGGCAATGCCTGTTTGTTCTTTTCATGAACCACACCCAGTGTCAGTGCATGTCTGTTCTTTTCATGAACCACACCCAGTGTCACTGCATGTCAGTTCTTTTCATGAACCACATAAGGATCTACCAGTGTCATTGGATGTGTGTTCTTCTCATGAACCACACGTGGATCCACCGGTGTCATTGCATGTCTGTTCCTCTAAACAAACCACATAAAGATCCACCAGTGTCATTGGATGTGTGTTCTTTTCATGAACCACACCCAGTGTCATTGCATGTGTGGTCTTCTAAAAAAAACACATAAGGATCCACAAGTGTCATTGGATGTGTGTTCTTCTCATGAACCACACGTGGATCCACCGGTATCATTGCATGTCTGTTCTTTTCAAATAAGGATCCACCAGTGTCATTGCATGTCTGTTCTTTTCATGAAACACATAAGGATCCAGCAGTGTCATTGCATGTCTGTTCTTTTCATGAACCACATAAGGATCCACCAGTGTCATTGCATGTCTGTTCTTTTCATGAACCACACCCAGTGTCATTGCATGTCTGTTCTTTTCATGAACCACATCCAGTGTCATTGCATGTCTGTTCTTTTCATGAACCACACCCAGTGTCACTGCATGTCAGTTCTTTTTATGAACCACATAAGGATCTACCAGTGACATTTGATGTGTGTTCTTCTCATGAACCACACGCGGATCCACCAGTGTCATTGCATGTCTGTTCCTCTAAACAAACCACATAAGGATCCACCAGTGTTATTGCATGTCTCTTCTTTTCATGAACCACAACCAGTGTCATTGCATGTTTGTTCTTCTAAACAAACCACATGAGGATCCACCAGTATCATTGCATGTCTTTTCTTTTCATGAACCACACATAAGGATCCACCAGTGTCATTGGATGTCTGTTCTTTTCATGAACCACATAAGGATCCACCAGTGTCATTGTCTGTCTGTTCTTTTCATGGACCACACCCAGTGTCATTGCATGTGTGTTCTTATGAACAAACCACATAAGTCATTGCATGTCTGTTCTTTTCATGAACCACACCCGGTGTCATTGCATGTGCGTTCCTCTAGACAGACCACATAAGGATCCACCGGTGTCATTGCATGTATGTTCCTCTAAACAAACAACATAAGGATCCACTAGTGTCATTGGATGTGTGTTCTTCTCATGAACCACACCCAGTGTCATTGCATGCATGTTCTTTTCATTAACCACAGCTAGAGTCATTGCATGTCTGTTACTTCCATAAACCACACATGGATCTACCGATGTCATTACATGTCTGTTCTTTTCATGAACCACACCCAGTGTCACTGCATGTCAGTTCTTTTCATGAACCACATAAGGATCCACCCAGTGTCATTGGATGTCTGTTCTTCTCATGAACAACACGTGGATCCACCGGTGTCATTGCATGCATGTTCCTCTAAACAAACCACATAAGGATCCACCAGTGTCATTGCATGTCTGTTCTTTTCATGAACCACACCTAGAGTCATTGCATGTGTGTTCTTCTAAACAAACCACATAAGGATCCACCAGTGTGATTGCATGTCTATTCCTTTCATGAACCACACCCAGTGTCAGTGCATGTGTGTTCTTTTCATGAAATACACCTAGTGTCACAGCATGTCAGTTCTTTTCATGAACCACATAAGGATCCACCCAGTGTCATTGGATGTGTTTTCTTCTCATGAACCACACGTGGATCCACCGGTGTCATTGCATGTCTATTCCTCTAAACAAACCACATAAGGATCCACTAGTGTCATTGGATGTTTGTTCTTTTCATGAACCACACCCAGTGTAATTGCATGTGTGTTCTTCTAAACAAACCACATAAGGATCCACCAGTGTCATTGCATGTATGTTCTTTTCATTAACCACATAAGGATCCACCTGTGTCATTGCATGTCTGTTCTTTTCATGAACCACATAAGGATCCACCAATGTCAATGCATGTCTGTTCTTTTCATGAACCACACCTAGTGTCACTACATGTTTGTTCTTTTCATGAACCACATAAGGATCTACCAGTGTCATTGGATGTGTGTTCTTCTCATGAACCACACGTGGATCCACTGGTGTCATTGCATGTCTGTTCCCATATGCATTCCTCTAAACAAACAACATAAGGATCCACCAGTGTCATTGCATGTATGTTCTTTTCATGAACCATACCCAGTGTCATTGCATGTGTGTTCTTCTAAAAAAACCACATAAGGATCCATTAGTGTCATTGCATGTCTCTTCTTTTCATGAACCACATAAGGATCCACCAGTGTCATTGCATGTCTGTTCTTTTCATGAAACACATAAGGATCCACCAGTGTCATTGCATGTATTTTCTATTCATGAACCACACCCAGTGTCATTGCATGTCTGTTCTTTTCATGAAACACACCCGGTGTGACTGCATGTATGTTCTTTTTATGAACCACATAAGGATCTACCAGTGTCATTGGATGTGTGTTCTTTTCATGAACCACACCCAGTGTCATTGCATGTGTGTTCTTCTAAAAAAAGCACATAAGGATCCACCAGTCTCATTGCATGTCTGTTCTTTTCATGAACCACACCCGGTGTCACTGCATGTAAGCTCTTTTCATGAACCACATAAGGATCCACAAGTGTCATTGGATGTGTGTTCTTCTCATGAACCACACATGGATCCACCGGTGTCATTGCATGTCTGTTCTTTTCATGAAACACATAAGGATCCACCAGTATCATTGCATGTCTGTTCTTTTCATGAACCACATAAGGATCCACCAGTGTCATTGCATGTCTGTTGTTTTCATGAACCACACCCAGTGTCATTGCATGTCTGTTCTTTTCATGAACCACACCCAGTGTCATTGCATGTCTGTTCTTTTCATGAACCACACCCAGTATCACTGCATGTCAGTTCTTTTTATGAACCACATAAGGATCTACTAGTGGCATTGGATGTGTGATCTTCTCATGAACCACACGCGGATCCACCAGTGTCATTGCATGTCCGTTCCTCTAAACAAATCACATAAGGATCCACCAATGTCATTGCATGTCTCTTCTTTTCATGAACCACACCCAGTGTCATTGCATGTTTGTGCTTCTAAACAAACCACATGAGGATCCATCAATGTCATTGCATGTTTGTTCTTTTCATGAACCACACATAAGTATCCACCAGTGTCATTGCATGTTTGTTCTTTTCATGAACCACATAAGGATCCACCAGTGTCATTGTCTGTCTGTTCTTTTCATGAACCACACCCAGTGTCATTGCATGTGTGTTCTTCTGAACAAACCACATAAGTCATTGCATGTCTCTTCTTTTCATGAACCACACCCGGTGTCATTGCATGTGTGTTCCTCTAGACAGACCACATAAGGATCCACCGGTGTCATTGCATGTATGTTCCTCTAAACAAACCACATAAGGATCCACCAGTGTCATTGGATGTGTGTTTTTCTCATGAACCACACATGGATCCACCGGTGTCATTGCATGTCTGTTCCTCTAAACAAACCACATAAGGATCCACCAGTGTCATTGCATGTATGTTCTTTTCATGAACCACACCCAGTGTCATTGCATGCATGTTCTTTTCATTAACCACAGCTAGTCATTGCATGTCTGTTACTTCCATAAACCACACATGGATCTACCGATGTCATTGCATGTCTGTTCTTTTCATGAACCACACCTAGTGTCACTGCATGTCAGTTCTTTTCATGAACCACATAAGGATCCACCCAGTGTCATTGGATGTCTGTTCTTCTCATGAACCACAAGTGGATCCACCGGTGTCATTGCATGCATGTTCCTCTAAACAAACCACATAAGGATCCACCAGTGTCATTGCATGTCTGTTCTTTTCATGAACCACACCTAGAGTCATTGCATGTGTGTTCTTCTAAACAAACCACATAAGGATCCACCAGTGTGGTTGCATGTTTATTCCTTTCATGAACCACACCCAGTGTCAGTGCATGTGTGTTCTTTTCATGAAATACACCTAGTGTCACTGTATGTCAGTTCTTTTCATGAACCACATAAGGATCCACCCAGTGTCATTGGATGTGTTTTCTTCTCATGAACCACACGTGGATCCACCGGTGTCATTGCATGTCTATTCCTCTAAACAAACCACATATGGAACCACTAGTGTCATTGGATGTGTGTTCTTTTCATGAACCATACCCAGTGTAATTGCATGTGTGTTCTTCTAAACAAACCACATAAGGATCCACCAGTGTCATTGCATGTATGTTCTTTTCATTAACCACATAAGGATCCACCTGTGTCATTGCATGTCTGTTCTTTTCATGAACCACATAAGGATCCACCAGTGTCAATGCATGTCTGTTCTTTTCATGAACCACACCCAGTGTCATTGCATGTCTGTTCTTTTCATGAACCACACCCAGTGTCATTGCATGTCTGTTCTTTTCATGAACCACACCCAGTGTCACTGCATGTCAGTTCTTTTTATGAACCACATAAGGATCTACTAGTGGCATTTGATGTGTGTTCTTCTCATGAACCACACGCGGATCCACCAGTGTCATTGCATGTCTGTTCCTCTAAACAAACCACATAAGGATCCACTAGTGTCATTGCATGTCTCTTATTTTCATGAACCACAACCAGTGTCATTGCATGTTTGTTCTTCTAAACAAACCACATGAGGATTAACCAGTGTCATTGCATGTCTGTTCTTTTCATGAACCACACATAAGGATCCACCAGTGTCATTGCATGTCTGTTCTTTTCATGAACCACATAAGGATCCACCAGTGTCATTGTCTGTCTGTTCTTTTAATGGACCACACCCAGTGTCATTGCATGTGTGTTCTTCTGAACAAACCACATAAGTCATTGCATGTCTGTTCTTTTCATGAACCACACCCGGTGTCATTGCATGTGTGTTCCTCTAGACATACCACATAAGGATCCACCGGTGTCATTGCATGTATGTTCCTCTAAACAAACCACATAAGGATCCACCAGTGTCATTGGATGTGTGTTCTTATCATGAACCACACCTAGTGTCATTGCATGCATGTTCTTTTCATTAACCACAGCTAGAGTCATTGCATGTCTGTTACTTCCATAAACCACACATGGATCTACCGATGTCATTACATGTCTGTTCTTTTCATGAACCACACCCAGTGTCACTGCATGTCAGTTCTTTTCATGAACCACATAAGGATCCACCCAGTGTCATTGGATGTCTGTTCTTCTCATGAACCACACGTGGATCCACCGGTGTCATTGCATGCATGTTCCTCTAAACAAACCACATAAGGATCCACCAGTGTCATTGCATGTCTGTTCTTTTCATGAACCACACCTAGAGTCATTGCATGTGTGTTCTTCTAAACAAACCACATAAGGATCCACCAGTGTGATTGCATGTCTATTCCTTTCATGAACCACACCCAGTGTCAGTGCATGTGTGTTCTTTTCATGAAATACACCTAGTGTCACAACATGTCAGTTCTTTTCATGAACCACATAAGGATCCACCCAGTGTCATTGGATATGTTTTCTTCTCATGAACCACACGTGGATCCACCGGTGTCATTGCATGTCTATTCCTCTAAACAAACCACATAAGGATCCACTAGTGTCATTGGATGTTTGTTCTTTTCATGAACCACACCCAGTGTAACTGCATGTGTGTTCTTCTAAACAAACCAGATAAGGATCCACCAGTGTCATTGCATGTATGTTCTTTTCATTAACCACATAAGGATCCACCTGTGTCATTGCATGTCTGTTCTTTCCATGAACCACATAAGGATCCACCAGTGTCAATGCATGTCTGTTCTTTTCATGAACCACACCTAGTTTTAGTGCAGGTCTGTTCTTTTCATGAACCACACCTAGTGTCACTACATGTTTGTTCTTTTCATGAACCACATAAGGATCTACCAGTGTCATTGGATGTGTGTTCTTCTCATGAACCACACGTGGATCCACCGGTGTCATTGCATGTCTGTTCCCCTAAACAAACCACATAAGGATCCACCAGTGTCATTGTCTGTGTTCTTTCATGAACCACACCCAGTGTCATTGCATGTCTGTTCCTCTAAACAAACAACATAAGGATCCACCAGTGTCATTGCATGTATGTTCTTTTCATGAACCATACCCAGTGTCATTGCATGTGTGTTCTTCTAAAAAAACCACATAAGGATTCATCAGTGTCATTGCATGTCTGTTCTTTTCATGAACCACATTAGGATCCACCAGTGTCATTGCATGTCTGTTCTTTTCATGAAACACATAAGGATCCACCAGTGTCATTGCATGTCTTTTCTATTCATGAACCACACCCAGTGTCATTGCATGTCTGTTCTTTTCATGAAACACACCCGGTGTGACTGCATGTATGTTCTTTTTATGAACCACATAAGGATCTACCAGTGTCATTGGATGTGTGTTCTTCTCATGAACCACACGTGGAACCACCAGTGTCATTGCATGTCTGTTCCTCTAAACAAACCACATAAGGATCCACCAGTGTCATTGCATGTCTGTTCTTTTCATGAACCACACCCAGTGTCATTGCATGTGTGTTCTTCTAAACAAACCACATAAGGATCCACCAGTGGCACTGCCTGTCTATTCTTTTCATGAACCACAACCAGTGTCAGTGCATGTTTGTTCTTTTCATGAACCACACCCAGTGTCACTGCATGTCAGTTCTTTTCATGAACCACATAAGGATCTACCAGTGTCATTGGATGTGTGTTCTTCTCATGAACCACACGTGGATCCACCGGTGTCATTGCATGTCTGTTCCTCTAAACAAACCACATAAGGATCCACCAGTGTCATTGGATGTGTGTTCTTTTCATGAACCACACCCAGTGTCATTGCATGTGTGTTCTTCTAAAAAAAGCACATAAGGATCCACCAGTCTCATTGCATGTCTCTTCTTTTCATGAACCACACCCGGTGTCACTGCATGTAAGATCTTTTCATGAACCACATAAGGATCCACAAGTGTCATTGGATGTGTGTTCTTCTCATGAACCACACGTGGATCCACCGGTGTCATTGCATGTCTGTTCTTTTTCATGAAACACATAAGGATCCACCAGTGTCATTGCATGTCTGTTCTTTTCATGAACCACATAAGGATCCACCAGTGTCATTGCATGTCTGTTGTTTTCATGAACCACACCCAGTGTCATTGCATGTCTGTTCTTTTCATGAACCACACCCAGTGTCATTGCATGTCTGTTCTTTTCATGAACCACACCCAGTATCACTGCATGTCAGTTCTTTTTATGAACCACATAAGGATCTACCAGTGGCATTGGATGTGTGTTCTTCTCATGAACCACACGCGGATCCACCAGTGTCATTGCATGTCCGTTCCTCTAAACAAACCACATAAGGATCCACCAGTGTCATTGCATGTCTGTTCTTTTCATGAACCACATAAGGATCCACCAGTGTCATTGTCTGTCTGTTCTTTTCATGAACCACACCCAGTGTCATTGCATGTGTGTTCTTCTGAACAAAGCACATAAGTCATTGCATGTCTGTTCTTTTCATGAACCACACCCGGTGTCATTGCATGTGTGTTCCTCTAGACAGACCACATAAGGATCCACCAGTGTCATTGGATGTGTGTTCTTCTCATGAACCACACATGGATCCACCGGTGTCATTGCATGCATGTTCCTCTAAACAAACCACATAAGGATCCACCAGTGTCATTGCATGTCTGTTCTTTTCATGAACCACACCCAGTGTCATTGCATGCATGTTCTTTTCATTAACCACAGCTAGAGTCATTACATGTCTGTTACTTCCATAAACCACACATGGATCTAGCGATGTCATTGCATGTCTGTTCTTTTCATGAACCACACCCAGTGTCACTGGATGTCAGTTCTTTTCATGAACCACATAAGGATCCACCCAGTGTCATTGGATGTCTGTTCTTCTCATGAACCACACGTGGATCCACCGGTGTCATTGCATGCATGTTCCTCTAAACAAACCACATAAGGATCCACCAGTGTCATTGCATGTCTGTTCTTTTCATGAACCATACCTAGAGTCATTGCGTGTGTGTTCTTCTAAACAAACCACATAAGGATCCACCAGTGTGGTTGCATGTCTATTCCTTTCATGAACCACACCCAGTGTCAGTGCATGTGTGTTCTTTTCATGAAATACACCTAGTGTCACTGCATGTCAGTTCTTTTCATGAACCACATAAGGATCCACCCAGTGTCATTGGATGTGTTTTCTTCTCATGAACCACACGTGGATCCACCGGTGTCATTGCATGTCTATTCCTCTAAACAAACCACATAAGGATCCACTAGTGTCATTGGATGTGTGTTCTTTTCATGAACCACACCCAGTGTAATTACATGTGTGTTCTTCTAAACAAACCACATAAGGATCCACCAGTGTCATTGCATGTTTGTTCTTTTCATTAACCACATAAGGATTCACCAGTGTCATTGCATGTCTGTTCTTTTCATGAACCACATAAGGATCCACCAGTGTCAATGCATGTCTGTTCTTTTCATGAACCACACCTAGTTTTAGTGCATGTCTGTTCTTTTCATGAACCACACCTAGTGTCACTACATGTTTGTTCTTTTCATGAACCACATAAGGATCTACCAGTGTCATTGGATGTGTGTTCTTCTCATGAACCACACATGGATCCACCGGTGTCATTGCATGTTTGTTCCCCTAAACAAACCACATAAGGATCCACCAGTGTCATTGCGTGTGTGTTCTTTTCATGAACCACACCCAGTGTCATTGCATGTGTGTTCTTGTAAACAAACCACATAAGGATCCACCAGTGTCATTGCCTGTCTATTCTTTTCATGAACCACACCAAGTGTCATTGCATGTGTGTTCTTCTAAACAAACCACGTAAGTCATTGCATGTCTGTTCTTTTCATGAACCACACCCGGTGTAATTGCATGTGTCTTTCTCTAGACAGACCACATAAGGATCCACCAGTGTCATTGCATGTCTGTTCCTCTAAACAAACCACATAAGGATCCACTAGTGTCATTGGATGTGTGTTATTCTCATGAACCACACATGGATCCACCGGTGTCATTGCATGTCTGTTCCTCTAAACAAACCACATAAGGATCCACCAGTGTCATTGCATGTCTGTTCTTTTCTTGAACCACACCCAGTGTCATTGCATGCGTGTTCTTTTCATTAACCACATCTAGAGTCATTGCATGTCTGTTACTTCCATAAACCACACATGGATCCACCGATGTCATTGCATGTCTGTTCTTTTCATGAACCACACCCAGTGTCACTGCATGTCAGTTCTTTTCATGAACCACATAAGGATCCACCTAGTGTCATTGGATGTGTGTTCTTCTCATGAACCATACGTGGATCCACCGGTGTCATTGCATGTCTGTTCCTCTAAACAAACCACATAAGGATCCACCAGTGTCATTGCATGTCTATTCTTTTCATGAACCACACCCAGTGTCATTGCATGTGTGTTCTTCTAAACAAACCACATAAGGATTCACCAGTGTCATTGCATGTCTGTTATTTTCATGAACCACACCCAATGTCATTTCATGTGTGTTCTCCTGACAAACCACGTATGGATCTACTAGTGTCATTGCATGTCTGGTCTTTTCATGAACCACAGCTAGAGTCCACCAGTGTCATTGGATGTGTGTTCTTCCCATGAACCACACATGGATCCACCAGTGTCATTGAATGTCTGTTCTTTTTATGAATCACAGCTAGAGTCATTGCATGTCTGTTACTTCCATAAACCACATATGGATCCCCTAGTGTGATTGCATGTCTGTTCCTCTAAACACAAACCACATAAGGATCCACCAGTGTCATTGGATGTGAGTTCTTCTCATGAACCACACATGGATCCACCAGTGTCATTGCATGTTTGTTCCTCTAAACAAACCACATAAGGATCCACCAGTGCCATGGCATGTCTGTTCTTTTTAGGAACCACACATAAGGATCCACCAGTGTCATTGCATGTCTGTTCTTTTCATGAACCACACCCAGTGTCATTGCATGTGTGTTCTTTTCATGAACCACAACTACAGTCATTGCATGTCTGTTCTTTTCATGAACCACACCCAGTGTCATTGCATGTCTATTCTTTTCATGAACCACACCCGGTGTCATTACATGTCTGTTCTTTTCATGAACCATAGCTAGAGTCATTGAATGTCTGTTACTTCCATAAACCACACATGGATCCACCAGTGTCATTGCATGTCTGTTCTTTTCATGAACCACACCTAGTGTCATTGCATGTCAGTTCTTTTCATCAACCACACCAAGGGTCATTGCATGTCAGTTCTTTTGATCAACCACATAAGGATCCACCAGTGTCATTGCATGTCTGTTCTTTTCATGAACCACACATAAGGATCCACCAGTGTCATTGCATGTCTGTTATTTTCATGAACCACACCCAGTGTTATTACATGCGTGTTCTCCTGACAAACCACATATGGATCCACCATTGTCATTGCATGTCTGTTCTTTTCATGAACCACCGCTAGGGTCCCCCAGTGTCATTGGATGTGTGTTCTTTCCATGAACCACACATGGATCCACCAGTGTCATTGCATGTCTGTTCTTTTCATGAATCACAGCTAGAGTCATTACATGTCTGTTACTTCCATAAACCACATATGGATCCACCTAGTGTGATTGCATGTCTGTTCTTTTCACAAACCACACATGGATACACCAGTGTCATTGCATGGGTAGCCGTTAGACCGAGTCTTCTAGAAGGCACGCCCTAACATAGTTGTTCTGCTTGACGATTGTTACATACCTTTCGATTGGGGCGCTTGGACGATTGGGATGGTCTTCGTGAGAGCGATCCGCGAGTAGGCTGTTCTGTGGTATGATTGGCCACGCTTGTTCGACAAGCCGGGCAACACCGGGTGCTCCTCTGCGCAGTGTCACGCCTCACGAGTTCATGGGCCACATCCCAGTGTCACGCCCCCATTACTTCTCTTCCTCCTGCATTTCTTCCTTACCTCAAGCCACTTTCCCCACTTCACTCCCATCCTGCCGTAGCCGCAAGTCGACGGCGCCTCCATCCCAATCCCCTCTCCGGCAGCCACCCCCCTCCCCTCTCGCCATGGGTTCAAGGGGAGACGGCGAGGAATCGCGTTGTGACGACAGGGACGGTGATTTCGATGTGAGTCGTCTCATCTCTATTTCTATCATCTGTGGCCAGTTATCTATTTTTGAGCTAGATCTAATCTGTTTACTCATGCGTGTATGATGTGTTAGGCCAACCAGACGATGTATGACTCTGACTATCACCGTTTAGAGGATGAAGACAGTCCTCTGGTATGTAAACATGGATATGTGCCCGCTAAATTTGTAGCCTTCGAAGGACGAAACGCAGGCAGGAGGTTTCTACGGTATCAAGGACATCGTGCAATGACTGACCCGACAGTCATGTTTCTAACCTTGCGGCGCTTCCTGTCAAAGAAATAAGGCTGTTGCATAACTGCCCAATATCTACAGAGTAAATAAAATAAAAATTACAATTTAGCACAAAGATGCGAACCCCAAGAGACCTTTGCTTACCAGGAGCTAATTGGATTCGAGCAATCACCCTGTCCAAGAATAGAAGGGCGACTCCTAGTTGTAGCAGCTTCCACATCCAGTACATCACATTTCAGCTCAAACATGGCAGCCGAAGCATACCTTTTCATCAACCCAATTAGCTGACTGTCACACGTTATAGGAACCATGATGCCACGTTCATCCATGAAGCTGAACTTTGCAGTCTGCTTCGGCCATAATTCAACATGATTACGCAGAGCAGCAACCATACCAGATATAGTGCAGATCTACGCATGCGCTTCTTCCATCGTGAAACAATGGTGTCCATACCTCTTGCCCTTAGAGTCGTACCTATAGAGGACTACCGTAACCAGGTAAGGAGGGTCCGCGCAGATCACACTTGACAGAAAACTGTGGACAAAATATGTTTGTCAGCGTTGGGCTAACAAACAATTTGAGGTTTAGTAGCCAGTTAGCAGTTGTAACTAGTGCGAATAGCAAAGAGAAGGGTAGATCACCCGTTTGTAGACAGAACTTTTTCTTTCTTGATAGTAGGATCTGCCATCCTCCGAGCTGCTCGGCTCGTCGGCGGCGGAGGTGGGCTAGAGCCTCGCAACGGCGGCTACAACATGCGCCATTGGAGCTCGGGATCAGTGACTGGGCGTAGCAACTGGGCGCAGCAACTTGGCGCCAGAAGTCAAATGTCCGAAGGGATCGTACTGCCTGGAGGGTGGATTCCGACGCCGCCGGTGCTAGGGGAAAGCTGGGAATGGATTTGTGAAATTGGTCAACACATCCAATCCACTTAGCTGCTCGATTTGCCTAAGAGGTTGCCGCGTTGGCGCCCGCGTCACGGACAGATGACCGACATGAGGGTCCCGACCGTCTACTTCACGGGTCAGTTTAACGGAATGTTTTAATTTGACAGGGTGAGATGAGTTTGCCTCGAAATGGCCCCTCTCAGTAGCTGGCGGTCCAACTTTTTGAAACGCGGTAATTTCAGGCAACTTAGGTACCGCCATGCGCTGGCCTGCGAACTTTGGTACCGTAGACAAACAAGTCCAGCGGCAGCAAAGCTTGCACTATCTAACTTATAGAGACCCGCTACAACTTCGGCTATTAGAGAGCGATAAGAGAGCGATATATGGTAACAATAATATAACACCAGCCATAACCCATCCAAAGATTTCCCACTCGAAGACCAGTCGAGAAAGTTCTCTTGCGAAACACACAGTGGCAATTTTAATTAAGCGGGTGTTTAGTTGATAAGGCTAATTACTAACCATGTTATTAGAGGTAGAACATTAGTGGCGTTTCCTATGATCATGACACCGTACTCATGAGGCGTCCATAACCGTGGACACACGGCTTCTCGAAAAGATTTACCCTGCAGGGGTGCACTACTATACCCAAACACATGCTCAACCCTTAAGGCAACATATTACGCGTGCCATCTGAATCTCACAATAAGAACTGTCTCGTAACTACACGTGTATCCAGAGGTATCACCTACTGTGTGGAACCAACCAAGAGGTACGATGATTCTCAAGCACCGTTTACCGCGATTTATGTATGCAAGCCATGACAGTCCATTAAAATATCAAGTCCGAAGACATATTCAACTCACCCATGTTCGAGGACATATTATGCGTATGCACCAAATGGAAAACCAATTTTGTGACCCTCTGGATAAACGAATAACGCTGGTAGTTGGGGGAGGGGGGATCTCAGAGGCCTCACGTTTGGTTAGCGCGATAAACCCAAAACTAGTATCGTAGAATGAACGGTTCCTAGGTCGGCTCAAGCAGTTCCCAAAGGTGGTCCCTGCCGGGACCTTATCATTAGGTGAAACCATAACCATAATCATAACCAACATCACCAATTTATTTATCTTAGCATCAACCATATTCATATATCAAGGTTCACCTGTATGAGAGCAGTACTAAGCATGCCTACGACTCGCAAGGACAAAGCTAGCTAATCAAACAAGGCAATAGGATAACCAAGGCAATATAGTGGAGGAGGTAAATAAAAGTGTGGTGCTAAAACATCGACAATAAGGATAACAATAGATCAAAGGAAAGAAATAAAAACTATAAATACGAAATAGGTAGACGAGAGAGAATGCTCGCCTGTGAGACAAAGTCGGTGACCGAAGGCTTGTCGCAACTCACATCCACTCATCATCCTAACCGGTGAAGAAGCAAAGTACTAGAAAGAACAACCGATGCAATATTTAATACTACGGCGGAAGATCCGACATGTTGATGATATGATGCATGACATGGCAATATGCGATCTAACTAAGTCATATTAAGGGGAATCGGAGTTCCGACAAATAAATATTATGGTTCAAGTTGTTTAGATACCCTAATTTAAATATTGACTTAACAAATGCAAAACATGGCATCGGTGAGCTACACAATTTAAATGGAGTCCGGAATAAGACAAAGACATCCCGCATAAACACTCCAAAATTAATTTAAGTGAATTGACTATTTATCCGGAACCACAAAACAGGTATGCAAGCCTGAATAATCAAATGCAACAATTTATATGTCATATTATAGAATATATGATTAGGGGCAGAGTCTCAAGGTCCGGTTCAGAGTCGGGGGAGATGGTCTACTTGTCGATGTTGTGGAAGCAGTCGAATAGCCGAAATGGTCGAAGTAACGGATGTCGAGAGGAAGACCTTGGCGAAGATGACAACATCGACCGTCGGAAACAGAGACCAAGACTCTCAGGAGCATTTTACCAAACACCTGTCAGGCAAGACGTTCGGAGATGAAAATATGCTGAATTTGGGCGCTGCCGACCGGATCTGAAACCAAGGAAGATGCAAAGATGTCTACACACAGACGTGGTGAGAAACAAAGACAGGAGGCGTTGCTCTGGGACTAGCATCTACAGCCACAACGAAAAGAAACAGAGGGGCTACTGGACTGATGTTGGGGAATGCAGGTGGCGTGCGCGCCAGAAGCGGTGGGAGGATGGAGGCTTGATCTGCCGCCGGAAAATAAAAGGATCGGCCTCTCCTTCTCGCTTGGAACAGGGAGATGTACACCGATCAAAGGGAATATGGGACAGGTCGCTGTCGGCCGCGAGACGCGCGGCCAAGGCAGGCAGGCGCAACATGCGGGAGTGGCTGTGACGACAGGCGAAAATCTTCACCAGCTGACGGGATTTGCGATGATGTGCATGGGATCTGGTGGAGCTACTCTGCACGCGCAGATCGAAGAGGCCATGGAGTGCGCGCGCAGCATGGGATCTGGTGGTGCTTGGTATGCATGGATCGATTGGATCATGTCCAGCTAGCTAGCTGAATATGGCACACGCATGGATTAGACAAGGAAACAACGAATAGTATGAAAACTGGACAGAATTTCGTGGAAATAGAGGTGGGGAATTCTGGATCTAGATTTGGGCAGATTTATACGGTAGGGTTTGGAGAGGAGGAAGAAAAGCAATAGAGTATACATATAGTCGAAAGTAGACTAAATAAGACTAGTTTTGAGCTAAAAATTTAGACGGACTTTTTGTCTAGTTTTATTTTTTTACGAATTAAGAAAACCTTTATAGTCACGTAATGAACCAGAAAATATTATTTAATTTAATTTTAAAATAAAAAAAGGAGAGACGAGTTGAATTAATCATAGGGATATTTTAGTAAAAAATAGCAATTTAGCAAGTAATGCAATGCTATGTATGATGTCAAGATAATGCAAAAATAAAATCAACAAGCAATTCTAATCGATTTTTTTTCGGGCATTACACTACGTTAAGCGCTTGAATGCCCTGGATTGCAAAATCCTGGAGGAGCTCGTGATTAATAGGGTATTGTACTCGCTGTCCCCTAGCTACAAGAGCTTTGTGATAAACTACAACATAGAAGGGATGACTAAGACCCTTGGTGAGATGTTCGCCATGCTCAAAACTACCGAGGTTGAAATCAAGAAGGAGCACACGGTGTTGATGGTCAATAAGACCACCAACTTTAAGAAACCAGGACAAAAGGGCAACGACAAGAAACCTAAGAAGGATGGCAAACCAGTTTTGCCAACACCTCTAAGGTTACTAGGCCCGACACTAGGCCCGGCACCATGTGCTACTACTGCAAAGATGATGAGCACTGAAAGCGCAACTGCCCCAAGTACCTTGAGGACAAGAAAGCCGGTATGATAGCCGCCAAAGATAAAGGTATATGTGATATACATGTTATGGATGTGTTCCTTACTAGCGCCAGGAGTAACATCTGAGTATTTGACACCGTTTCTGTTGCTCATATTTGTAACTTTCAGCAGGACTACGGAGTAAGAGGCGTCTAGGGAAGGACGAGGTGACGATGCGCGTCAGCAACGACATAAAAGTCGATGTGGTGGTCGTCGACACTTTACCTCTACGTCTGCCGTCAGGATTGATTTTGGTTTTAATTAAATGCTACTATGTACCCGCATTAAGTATGAATATAGTGACTGGATCTTTCTTGTTGCAAGATTGTTATTCGTTTAAATCAAGAACAAGTGGTTGTTCTATTTGTATGAATGATGTCTTCTATGTTCATGTGTCTGTGTGTAATGGTTTATTTTTACTAGATCTTGATTGCAATACTCACATCCATAATATTGATGCTAAACACTATAAGCATAATAATGATAATTCCATGTTCATGTGGCATTGTCGTCTTGGTCACATTGGCATAAAGTGCATGAAGAAGCTTCATTCAGATGAACTCCTTGGATCACTGGATTTTGAATCCCTTGATACGTGCGAACCTTGCCTCATGGGCAGGATGACTAGGACACCCTTCTCCGGCACAATGGAGAGGGTTATAGACCTACTGGGAATTATACATACAGATGTGTGCGGACCAATGAGTGTCTCAATGCGCAATGGTTATCGTTATTTTGTTACCTTTACTGACGATTTGAGTAGATATGGATATATCTACTTAATGAAGCACAAATCTAAAATCTTTGAAATTTTTTAGGAATTTTAGAAGGAAATAGAGAATCATATTAACAAGAAAATCAAGCATCTTCGATCTGATCGGGGAGGCGAGTATTTGAGTTATGAGTTTGGCATGCACTTGAAGGACTGTGGGTTCATACCACAACTTATTACACCAACCGGGACACCACAGCGTAACGGTGTATCAGAACAGCGTAACCGCACACTATTGGATAGTGTACGGTCCATGATGTCTTTGACTGATTTGTCCGTGTCGTTTTGGGGATATGCGTTAGAAACCGCTGCTTTTATTTTAAACCGAGCACCAATCCGTGGAGACAACCCCATATGAGATATGGTATGTCAAGAAGCCAATGTTGTCATTCCTGAAAGTTTGGAAATGTGAGGCTTACATCAAGAAACTACATCCTAACAAACTCGAACCCAAGGCGGAAAAATATATCTTTGTGGGTTACCCAAGGGAAACCGTTGGATATACCTTCTATAACCAAGCCGAAGGAAAAACGTTTGTCACGAAGAACGACACCTTTCTTGAGAAAGAGTTTCTCGCTAAAGGAGTTAGTGGAAGCAAAATTGAGCTAGATGAGGTTGTTGATCCTTCTCTCCAAATACCGAGTAATGCAACGGAAGCTGTTCCGAGACTGCCCTCTAACGTGGAAGAAGAATCAAATGATAATGATCAAGACAACCACATCGAAACTCCTATGGTTCGCAAGTCTACAAGAATATGTATCGCTCCTGATTGGTATAGTAGTCTTGTGATGACTGTCATTCTGAATGAACAAGAGGAACCTACAAACTACAGAGAAGCTATGGAAGTGTTGACTCCGAGAAATGGCTAGAAGCCATGAAATCCAAAATAGGATCCATGTACGAAAACCAAGTTTGGACTTTGGTGGACCTTTCGGAAGGCCGTAAGGCCATGGAAAATAAATGGATCTTTAAGAAAAAGACAGATGCGAATGGTAATGTGGCCATTCACAAAGATCGACTTGTCGCAAAGGGGTTTCGACAAATTCAAGGAGTTGACTATGATGAGACTTACTCTCCCTTAGTGATACTTAAAGTTGTTCGTATTCTACTAGCAATTGCTGCTCATTCCAACTATGAAATATGGAAGATGGATGTCAAAAACCGCATTCCTCAATGGACACATTGATGAAGAGTTGTATATGATGCAACCAAAAGGTTTTGTTGATTCTAAGGATGCTGGGAAGGTGTGCAAACTTCAGCGATCCATTTATGAACTGAAGCAAGCATCTCGGAGGTGGAACTAACATTTTGATCAAGTGATCAAGAGTTTTGGATTTGTCCAAAATCAACAAGAGTCCTATGTTTACAAGAAAGCGAGTGGGAGCTCAATAGTTTTACTAATAGTATATGTGGACGACATATTACTTATGGGAAATAATGTGGAACTTATGAAAAGCGTGAAAGCATATTTGGGTAGTCAATTTTTCATGAAGGACCTAGGTGAAGCTGCATACATATTAGGTATCAAAATCTATAGAGATAGATAGAGACGCCTGATTGCGTTAAGTCAAAGCACTTACCTTGAAAATATTTTAAAGAGGTTCAAAATGGAAAATGCCAAAAAGGGTTTGGTGCCTATAACAAAAGGTAGCACACTGAGTTCGACTCAATATCCGGCAACGGATGCTGATAGAGAAAGGATGTCTTACATCCCCTATGCTTCAGCCATAGGATCTATCATGTATGCAATGCTAAGTACTCGACCTGATGTGGCATTGGCTCTTAGTTTGACGAGCCGATACCAAAGTAATCCAAGAATGGATCACTAGACAGTTGTGAAAAATACCCTGAAGTATCTCAAGAGAACAAAGGATATGTTCCTAGTCTATGGAGGTAGTGATGAAGCTCTGAACGTAACTAGTTATGTGGATGCGAGCTGGTACTCAGATCTTGATGACTCGAAGTCTCAGACATGATTTGTGTTTTCTGGTGAATGGTGGGGCGGTAAGCTAGAAGAGCAAGAAGCAACCAGTAGTAGCACAGTCTACAATGGAGTCGGAATACATCACTGTTACGGCGAATGAATTTGTTTGGATGAGGAATTTCATCATTGAACTGGGAGTTATTCCAATTGTGCAAGACCCCATGATGATCTATTGTGACAACATGGGTGCTATTGCAAATGCAAAGGAACCAAGAACTCATTCCACGGCCAAACACATCAAACTACGGTTTCATGTCATCCGACAGAACGTTGACGAAGGTGAAATCAAGATTTGCAAAGTGCACACGGATCTGAATGTTGCAGATCCTTTGACTAAAGCTCTTCTACTAGCCAAGCATCAGCAAGACCGGGATTCCATCCGTGTTACGTTCTTGCCTGTTGTAAACTAGATTAATTTTTACTCTAGTGCAAGTGGGAGACTGAAGGAGGATATGCCCTAGAGGCAAATATTGAAGTGTTTTATTTGATATATCTCTTATATGTTCATAATATATTTCATACTGTGTTATAACTATATTAATATGAAACATTAATACACGTGTGGTATGTAAACAAACTGTGTCTCTAGTTACCTCTAGTTAACTAGCTCATTGGTCATGAGGATGATCCAGGGTTTCGGGATCATGGGCATTTATGCTAATTGACAATGAGGTCATGTAATTAGTTGAATTATGTGATATACAACAACAGTTATATCATGATGAGATCTAGTTACAAAGTTCACCACTAATGCTAAACAAAGGAAACCCCACAACCTAATCCTTACACTGTGAGATAATGCAAATCACCGTCCTAGAGGGAAGCTTAGATGGCATCAAGTATCGGACCGTAAATGGGTGATAAAAAAGGTGATACTCAGGTTTTCCAAAGGAATGCATAGAGGAGTACATATCAAGACCAGGATTTGCCAATCCATGTATCGGATAGATACATGTGGCCATCTCGGTGACGTTGCATTAACAAAGAGCTTGCAAGTGTGTGACATGGTCATGGAATGCAACGACATGGGAACGAGTAAACAAGTTCATCGGTAACGAGATTGAACAAAGGTATGGAGATACCAAATATCAAATCTTGGGTGAACTAGGTATCAAGCAGCAAAAGGAATGGGTAACGACATTTATGATTCGAGCGATAAGATTCGTGAAATGCACGGGGGTCATCATGGGCATCCAGGTGCCACTGATGATCATTGATATCAGAGGGGTCTCAATCATGTCAGGAGTTTTTCCGAACCGAAATATGTCACGCTTAAGGGTGGGGACGCATATGGATAGATGCGGTGCCTTAGGAGAAATAGAGAGACAAACCAGAATAGTTCTGCGTAATACCCGATGTTGATCGGGGGGTCCGGAAGGAGTTCCAGAGTGAAGGAATATAATAATATGTTTATTTTATATCAATTGTTGAATTAATATTAAAATATATTTTTTATTTTATTTTTATAGGCAGCCCATTGCTAATGGGCCTCGCCCAGAGAGGAGGCCCAAAGGGGCAAGGCGCCTAGGGAGGAGGGCCAACCGGCCAGGGCTTGGTGGCCTGCCCAAGTGGGGCCACCTAGGGCCAGTGGCTCCCCCTTGTTGGCTGACGGCTGTGGGGTTTAGTCCCACACCGCCTGCCCCTTGGGTGGTGCCCCTCCCTCCCCACTATATATAGGGGTTCACCCACTCCCCTTGGAATTATCCCATTCTCTCTTCTCTCTCTCATTTTCCTTTGAGGATTTCTCCATAATATTGGAGAGGACCTCGAGGGTTTTAAGTTCTCCACTTTCACACTACCATCATGTGATCTTCGGTCTGCCATCTTCCTCTTCAACTGCTCGGCTGGATTAGAGCCCGAGAGATAGCGCCTACACCGAACGTGTGTAGTACTTCAGAGGCACCACACTTGGGGTGCTTGGAGCTGCTCATCTTCATCAACATATGCCTTCCTACGTAAGGTGTTCCTCGTTCTTCAAGGTTATGAATACTGTCTTCCTTTTCCATTATTATGTCTACATAGTATAGACCTTGGTATTAGTGTTCGCATAGTTAGAATTTTTTGTTTTCTGCTACGAAACCCTACACATTTATGGCCCACCACCGGTCAAGCACCTCATGTTGACTTGTAAGTCTTATATCATTGACTTGTATGGACAATTGTCGGCAGGCATGTCATTTATATATCCTTCTACAGCTTCCACGACTACAATCTTAATCTTGATCTCGATCTATCTCTTACTACTCTAGTCTCGCAGTACTCTTGCTGTAGTGTTTTATTTTATCTGTAAGTTTTAGTTGTGAATCAGAAGAGACTTATCTTGCTGACTAGTGTGTACGATAAAATTAGACCACTATATTAGCCCACTATGGTATGTGGGATTTTAAGCAAGACAGGCTCATGGTACAAGACCTAGATCTCTATGTAGCAATAGTATATAATATAGGGAATACATGTAGCCCTATCCACGCCACCGCACTCCACTCTCCGCTCACTCTATATCTCGCAGCACTCCACTCTCCACGAGTAACCCTAGATCTCACAGTACTCCACTCATACCCTAGATCTCGCAACACTCCACTCTCTACTAACCCTTGATACGTTGCAAACGTATCTATAATTTTTGATGTTCCATGCTTGTTTTATATCTACTTTCTTATCTTTTGTCCACACTTTGGAGTATTTTTACACATTTTCTAGAACTAACCTATTAACAAGATGCCATAGTGCCAGTTGCCTGTTTTCTGCTATTTTTGGTTTCAAAAAAGCTAGTAAGGAAATATTCTCGGAATTGGACCGAACAAAAGCCCAAGTCAATATTTCACCAGAAGGAACACAGAGTCCAGAGGGGAGAAGAAGAGGGGAGTCAGGTGGTGGCGCGGCCAGCCCTAGCCACGCCACCAGGTGGTGTGGGCCCCCTGGCACTCCACTGATCTTGCCCTTCGCCTTTATATTGCCTCCGGGATGAAAACCCTAAGGACCCGATCAAAATTCCACGGAAGAGTCTGTAGCCACCGCCATCTCCATCCCTAGATTGTGAGGGATCTGAAGCTCTTCCCGGCACCCTGCTGGAAGGGGAGAGATCACCCTGGAGGCCTTCTTCATCACCATGACTGCCTCCGGTGTGATGCGTGAGTAGTTCATCCCTGGACTATGGGTCCATGTAGTAGCTAGATGGTTGGTTCTTCTCCTTTGTGATACCATGTCTAGATCTTGTGAGCTCCGTTCATGATCAAGATCATCTATTTGTAATCATACATGTTGTGTTTGCGGGGATCCGATGGATATTGAGATGTTATTTTAGATTGATTATTGATTCTATCATGTCTATGTTATTTGTGATCTTGCATGCTTTCCGTTGTTAGTAGCTATCTTGGCCGAGTAGATGCTAGCAACTCCAAGAGGGAGTACTTATGCTCGATAGTGGGTCCATGCCTCTAGGAATCTGGGGAAGTGACAGAAATCTCTAAGGTACTAGATGTGTTGTTGCTACTAGGGAGAAAACAACAATCCTTTGTTCATAGAACAATCGTATTGTTTACTTTACACACTTTGCTTAATGCAATTATCTGTTGCTTGTAACTTAATACTGGAGGGGGTTCAGATGATAACCTGAAGGCGGATTATAAGTCATAGATGCAGTTGGATTGCGGTCTATGTATAATGTTGTAATGCCCAATCAAATATCATAGGAGTCAAGACGATTAGTATATGCATGTATGCTTTCTCGATGTTTGTCAATTGCCCCGCTATAATTTGTTCACCCAACATGTCTTCTATCTTAAGGAGAATCACCTCTAGTGAACTATGGACCCCGGTCCTTTCTTTTACTATCAATCTACAATCTACTATTTACTGTTTTCTGTTTACTTTCTGCAAGCAATTACTATCTTCCACACAATATGTTTAATCCTTTGTTTTTGGCAAAACCGGTGAGATTGACAACCTCACTGTAAGTTGGGGGCAAAGTTCTGTGGTTGTGTTGTGCAGGATTCCAAGTTGGAAACAACACCTTGGAGGTGTTTCCTTGCTCCTACTAGTTCGATAACCTTGGTTTCATAACTGAGGGAAAACTTGCTGCTGTGCTCATCACACCTTCCTCTTGGGGTTCCCCAACGAGCTCGATTATATTTTGAGCCATCAAGCTATTTTTCTAGCACCGTTGCCGGGGAGTCAAAGACATATTCACAAGGGGTGTCCCTCATAACCAATCTCTTTACTTTGTTTTATTTGTTTTTCTAAGTTTATTTTTGCTTAGTTTGCTTGTTTCTTTATCAAAACACAAAAAAATAGTTATACTAGTTTGCTTCGTTATAATTAAAAACACAATTTTTTATCTTACGTTGCCATTATGTCTAGCATTGCTCCAATCACTATGCCGCCAGAGGAAATGATTTTTACTTTCAAACAAGTAATTGAAGAGAGTTTCAAAGAAGCTTGGTGTAGAATCTCTGAATTACATGCAAAAACTGAACCCAAAATGACTCTAAGTTTGTTACTCAGCAGTTTTTACTTTGGGACTGCTCTATGCTATAGATATGCTTTGGATGCTGTAGTAGGAGGAGATTTCCTCCAATGCAATGAGGATGAAGCATTTAATGCCATAAAGAAGTTGGTCTTAACATATAACTTGCCTAGCAAATCTGATTCTCCATCATAAACATATTTGCTAGATTAAACACTCTTGAAGCCAACACAACTAGTTTAAAAGATTGCTATAACATGCTTAGAGAGCATCATGATTATGTTCCAATAAAATCTGAACCCTCAAAATGGCTTCCTACAGTAAAAGTTGTTATAAATAATGAAACTATTCATGCTCGCTGTGATATCATGTCTGAATTCTGTCTTATGCCTTAAGATATCTATGAATCTTTGAATCTTTGGGGACTTTCTAAAGGGGAGAAGAAATATATCTTACTAATAATGTCACAATATTACCCATTGGAATATATGAATGAGTGTTTACAAAGATTCTAGGGAAAGTGGTGTCTACTGATTATCTTGTTATTGAATGTGTAGGAAAAGGACAAATTACACTTGGAAGATCCCTACTTAAACTCCTTGGAGCAATAGTAGATGTGGAAAAGGGCATCATGCACTTTGCTTCTCCACCAAACAATCATACGTTCCCCAAGTATAAGAATAAAAGCAAGAGAGATAAGGGAAAGAAATTTGGTTTTAATGCTTCTTCATTTGAGAATACTTGATTCTTTTCTTGCTTCTTATGCCTAGCTCAAAGGCGTTAAAGAAAAGCACTTATTGGGAGATAACCCAAAAGTTTTAGTTGAGTCTTGGAAGTTATTACCTCTATAATAACCTCTCCTTATCATTTTTGTGTGGTTTTTGTGCCAAGAGTAACCTGTAATGAGAGAGAAGTAAGATTTGGGAAAGTTGCTGTCCCAAAACAGATTTTTGTGCTTCGCTGTAAAAATTCGTGCAAAATCTCTGTATGTCGGTTTGAGCTGTAATTTTTTGTGCTTTTGCCCAAAGTTGTTATCCAACTTTCGTTAGTTCAAAACTTTTCGATTTGAGCAACACAAGGTCTTCGAAAAAATTGGTTTTTACCTGCTGGTCTGTTTTGACAGATTTCTGCCATTATTTGCATTTGCCTCTTAATTTCTTTCCTTTTGAGTTCTTTTTGATCATTTGAACTTTTTAAAGGAATTGCTACAGGATCTTTTGTTTTAATGTAAGTTTTACTTGTGTTGGAACTGAACCAAAAAGACTTATTATCTTGAGTACACAAATGTTGCTAATGAAGATCGTTTGAAGCTTTGTATGAAGGAAATTTTAAACTGTAGGGAAGAGTAATGTGATAAGATGAAGAATGGGCAAAAGCTCAAGCTTGGGGATGCCACCTGTATCACCCCAAAAAATATTCAAGAAGTACAAGCGTCAAAGCTTGGGGATGCCCAAGGCATCCCCTTCTTCATCAATAAAAAATTCAGGTTTCTTCCAAACACTTCATTTTTATTGTTTCATGCACAATTGTGTTGTTCTTGGAGCGTCTTTGTTTTTGTTTCTAGTTTTCGTTTGCTTAGTTTGCTTGAATAAAATTGGTTGGACCCCCACATTCATATATGATCATTTTCAAAAAAGTTGATTTGGATTGGAAAAGAGTAGGAAAGTTCATGTTTAAGTGGTAAAAAGGAGCTTTTTTTGACTGTGACTTAGACTATATCATGACATGCTTGATATTGTTTTGGCTTTATGATTAGTGATTATTGCTGTAGCATGACTTGTTATAAACAACTGAGATTGCTTAATGTGCCTTGAAAGAATCATGCATTGTTTTAGCATATAAAAGCATAATATTGTGGTATTCTCCTTTAATGCTTTATTTGGGTTGACTTGGCGCTTGCTCACACCATTTTAAGACTATACCAAGTCACCATAGCCTCTATGATCATTTAGTTTTCGTCTTGTAATATCACTTTATGCTTTAATTAATAATGTTTTGTCGCTTTGCATGATTATGGCCATTATTGCTCTCTTAGTTGGTCGCTCCCAGTCTTTTGCTAGCCTCCATACCAAGTATGAGTTCCACTCATGCATCCAATTCCAAATAAAACCAAGTTATTCCAAAGAGTCCACCATACCTACCTATTAGCATTTGCTATTCCAAGTATATTCATGTTTTTATCTACCTTCTGAATTAAACTTGTTATGTGAAAATTGGTGATTAAAGCTCTCACGAACTTGATGGCACACTTTACTTTTATTGCTCCTAATAAACTTGAACCATTGTGTCATCTATGTTGTATATGCTTGCACTTATACATAGGGATTACTAGAACCATGCTATCATGGGGAACGCTTTCAACATTGCACTTGTACATTGTACCCACTTGATATCATGCTCTTTTGTTTATGGATGTCGTCGTGTGAAATGAAAGGGGAGCTTGTAAGTCCATGGAGTTATGTATGTGTGTTAGAGAAATGCCTGGGTCGCTAGACTAAGCCATGCCTAATCATGGTGGAAACTTGCAGCATCACCATAGTGAGCAATCTATGAATCATTCTTCTTATAAAAAAGAGATAAAGATTGAGAAAAAAGAAAAAAAAGATGAGAAAAGAAGAAAGAGAGAAAAAATCACCATTTTCCCATGGTAAATAAGAAGATTGCTGAGATGCTCATTGTCTGCTTGCCTTGTCATTTTGATTATGGGATAGCTCCTGTATCATGTGCAAGGGGTACCCCGTTGGCGGTTCTCTATGATACACATGTACTTACTATGACAAGAACTTACCGGTAACTAAACTTGAGTAGCATGAGGAGCGGCCCTCGTATTCAAGGGTAATACGTCCAAAACGTATCTACTTTCCCGAACACTTTTGCTATTGTTTTTCCTCTAAACTTGTGTGATTTGGATATAACTAACATGGACTGACGCTGTTTTCAGCAGAATTACCTTAGTGTCTAGTTTTTGTGCAGAAAATCAACTATCAGGAAAAATCCCGGAAAATATTCCAAAAATCCTATTTCACCAGAAGACTCAAGGAGCCAGAATACGAGACAGAGTGGGGCTGGGGCCTGGCCACACCACCTGGCCGCGCGGCCTAGGCCTGGCCATGCCGGGGGGTGGTCTGGCCGCCCCAGACACCCCCTCGGTCTCCCTCTTTGCCTATAAGTTGCCTCCTGACCTAAAAACCCAGGGGGTTTGATGTTTTTTCAGAAAGAGTTCTGCTCCGCCGCCACCACCAGATTCCGTGATTCGGAACCAGAAACTCCGTTATGGCACCCTGTCGGGACGAGGAATTGGAGGAGATCATCGCCATCATCATCACCATCGCTTCTCCATCGACCATCCATGTTTCCCCCATCTATGAGCGAGTAATCCCCCGCTATAGGCTATGGGGATGGTAGGGATTGGATGAGATCGTTCATGTAATGGCATCGGATTGTTAGGGCATGGTGCCTAGTATCTACTATTAGTGCTTTTTGACTTTTTTGCGACTTGTTATGCTTAATGCTTGTCACTAGGGCCCGAGTGCCATGATTTCAGATCTGAACATGTTATTGATTCATTATGATAGTATTGTTTATGGTCTTACCTGCAAGTTGTATACACACGTTGTTGTCCGGAATCAAAGGCCCCGAAGTGACAGAAATCAGGATAACCGGAGGGAATGGCTTTGATGTGAGGATCACATGTGTTCATGGAGTGTTAATGCTTTGCTCCGGTGCTCTATTAAAAGGAGCACCTTAATTGCCAGTAGTTCCCTTGAGGCCCCGCTGCAAACGGGCTGGCAGGACAAAAGATGTTGTGCAAGTTCTCATTGCGAGCACGTATGACTATATATGGAACACATGCCTATGATTATTTAGTACTTGGATGCTTTATCTTATTTATCTGCAAATGCCCTATGTTCTGATTGCCATATGAATTGTCTTGTCCATGCAATGCCCGTCCATCCATCCCTATGCCTACCGCGCTTTAATCCTACTATTTGCTGCAATTGTTACTACTGTCTTTACTTTTACTACTGCTGTTACTTTGCTATTGCTACTACAAAACTGTTGCTACTGATAAACTGCTGTGAGCAAGATTGTTTCTAGGTGCAGCTGAATTGACAACTCAGTTGTTAAGGCTTATAAATATTCTTTGGCTCCCCTTGTGTCGAATCAATAAATTGGGTTTCACTTCCCTCGAAAATACTGCGATACACCCCCTATACTTGTGGGTCATCAAGACTATTTTCTAGCGCCGTTGCCGGGGAGCATAGCTTTATTTATCAAGTCCACTTGGAATCATTATTGTTCGCTGCCATCCATCCATCATGGGTAAGTCTCGTGATGGCATGGTTCCTATTTTACCATCCACTACAAGAAGAGGTACGGTTCTGAACACCTCTGTTGCTCTTGATTCATCATCTGTTATGAGTAAGTTCCTTACACCACCACACACACGTGCTACACACACTGCTACTACTGCTGAATCTGAAACTTCTGATACTTATGATGCTGCTTCTACTGTGCTTGATAAGAGTGGTTCATTAGGTCCTTTCCTAGATGCTATGATTGCTAGAACTATAGCTGGAAATACTGAAACCTCTAATGAAGACACTACTGCACCTGTTAAGTCTAGAGAGAGCTATGATATTGAAGACGGTTATATTGAGATGACTGATGAATTTATTAAAGAATGTCAAAACACCCCTGATAGGAGTGCTGCTAAGAGTCTCCTTGAGAGGCGTACTATTATACCCAAATTGTCTCCTAATGCTAAGTTTGCTGCATCTCCCATAAACATTAAAGATAAGGATTATGATTTCTCTCTTGATCTATTCTACATAGCTATTGTTGAGAAAGAACCTTTTTGTGGGACT
Source organism: Avena insularis (assembly GCA_023614405.1). Taxonomy (NCBI): domain Eukaryota; kingdom Viridiplantae; phylum Streptophyta; class Magnoliopsida; order Poales; family Poaceae; genus Avena; species Avena insularis. Next base: position 456,886,217 of record CM042696.1, on the reverse strand, counting down.
AAGAATGAAAGTGCGGTAGCACATATGACTGAGCTTTCTACCATGAGTGGCCTATTTTCTGATGATATTAAGATGCGCACCTACTTTGTTGCTAAAATTTTCCCCTTTTCACTGAAAGGGGAAGCTAAAGCTTGGTTTAATAATTTACCTCCTGGATCTATTGATAGCCCTGATTGCTTTATTAGTACTTTCCTACAGAAATATTTTCCTCCTAGTGCTAGACATGCTATTTTGCAAGAAGTTTTTGATTTTAAACAGGGAGAAAAAGAGATATTGCCTGAATCATGGGCAAGGTTTTGTGCTTTGGTTCATGCACAGGCTGGATGTCCTTTACCTAAGAATGAGCTTCTTATATATTTTATAATTCACTAACTGAAGAATCTAGGACATACCTAGATAGTTGTGCTGATTGTGTTTTCAGGAATAGGACTCCCACGGAAGCCGAGGAATTAATGGCTAAAACAAGCAAAAATTATGAAGACTGGACTCCTCCTGAACCAGCTATACCTGAAACAATTATACCTGAACCATCTATACCTGCGCCTATACCAACATCTAAGAAGAGGGGAGTTATTGAACTAAATGATGAAGTGATGAAGGAAGCTAAGAAATGTCTTAAGGAGAAGGGAATTAAAGCTGCAGATGTCAAAAAATTACCTCATATAGAAGAACTATGTAAGCCAATTCCCCATTCATACACTATTGAGGTACACTCTCTCCAACATTTTGATGAAGGTGATATCCCTTACTCTAAACCTCCTGATCAATGCTTAGAAGAATTTGATGTTTTTATTGTTAAGCAAGATAATTTTAATAAAAGGGTACAAAATCATCTAATGGAAAAAACTAGAGCTATTGTTGAGTTGAAGGATATTGTGGAAAGAACCTCTAATGATGTTAAAATGCTTGTTAAACATTTTCAAATGGTTCAAACTCAAATTGATCAGCTTATTAAAGTGCAAAAGACTTGCTGGTTAATGCTGCCAAAGAAAAACATGCTTATGAAATTAGAACTAGAAGTGGTGCTGCTACCCAGGATCCTCTATATCACGAGGGGCATCCCAAAAGAATTGAGCAGGATTCTCAACAAGCTGAAAATAGTGGTACTACTCCTAAGAAAAGAAAGAAGAAACATAAAACTATTGTAGAACCTTCTGAACCTGCTAATGATCCTAATAGTATATCTGTCTCTGATGCTGAAAATGAAAGTGGTAATGAAGAAAAAGATGTTCTTGATAAATAAAAAGTTGAAGAAGAACCTGAAAGGCACACTAAGAATACTAAATACACTAAAGAAGATTTTGTTGCTAAGAAACATGGTAGTGAAAGAGAGCCTTGGGTCCAAAAACCTATGCCTTTCCCTGATAAGAAACACAAGTCAAAGGAAGATGAACACTATAATAAGTTTTGTGAGTGGATGAAACCTTTATTCTTGCAAATTCCTTTGACTGATGCTATTAAATTGCCTCCTTATTCAAAGTATATGAAGGATATTGTCTCGAATAAAAGGAAGATCCCTAATGAAGAAATTTCTACTTTGCTTGCTAATTATTCCTTTAATGGCAAGGTTCCTTAGAAACTTGGAGACCAAGGGATTCCTACTATTCCTTGCTCTATTAAAAATAGTTATGTTAGAACTGCTTTGTGTGATTTGGGAGCAGGAGTTAGTGTCATGCCTTTTTCTCTTTATAAGAGACTTCAAATGGAAAAATTAATACCAACTAGTATATCTTTGCAAATGGATGATAAATCTACTACTTTTCCTATTGGTATATGTGAGGATGTACCTGTTCAAGTGGCTCATAATTTCTTGATATTAACTAATTTTGTTGTGCTTGAAATGCCTGAAGATGATAATATGTCTATTATTCTTGGGAGACCTTTTCTTAATACTGCAGGAGCTGTTATTAATTGTAATCAAGGAAAGGTGACTTTCAATGTGAACAACAAGGAACATACTGTCTATTTCCCCAAGAAGATTGATCAGACTTATGGTTTGAATTCAATTGAACATGTTGAGGGCATTCAAGTTGGAGAAATATATTGTCCCATACCAAGAGAAAAATTTGAAACTATTATGATTGGGACCATTGCTATCAAGGTTGAGGTAACATAATCATTAGTGGAATACAAAGTTTTGTTTCATATAAAATTGTTTTGGTAACAAGACCTGATCAACCTTGTTAACAAAAGGATTTCATTGAACAAAACAATGTTTTCACCATGATTATCTCTGCTTACTTCTATTCTATCCATTTTTAGTTTTTGCTTTCATTTAGTTTACTTCTCTGTTGTTAGTTGCTTGCATGTTAGAGTGTCTTAGAACTTCTGAAGTTCTAGCTTTGTTTTGTCATTGAATTCATTCCAGAAACCTCTTTCTGTCAGAAAATCATTCATCTATACCTGAAAATTGCTCAAAAATAAAGTGTCTCAAAAAATTCCAGAAAATTCATATTAAATTTTTACGTGAAAAAAGGGGCAGAGAAGTGCCTGGAAGGTACGAGGGGGCCCACCAGGCAGGCACACCACCTGGTGGCACGGCCAGCCCAGGGGCGCGCCTGGCCATGGTGTGGGTCACCCCTGACCCTCCACTCACTCTCTCACTTGCCACTGCTCTCTCTCTCTCCTCAGAAAATACCAGTTCATTGCTCAAAATCGCGTTCTTGCTATTCTTGCCTTCGATTTTTCGATCTCCTTGCTTAGCCCATCTTTGCTGCTAAAATTTGGAGCATTTGCTCTCCGGTATGTGACTCCTCCGCTTGTCCAAGTAGATTTGTGTTTAGTGGTTTATATCTTGAGTATTTTGCTGCTGTAGGTGACAGGTTATGAGAGCTTGTAAGCTTGTTCAATGCTTAGAGATATTGTTTTGATGCAAGTTTAGGCTTCTTACAAGTCCCTATGAGTAGTGCCCTTCATTATATATTCACTTTGCAATCACTTGTTTAATGGATGTTTAAATTTCAGAATAGAAGATGAATAAGCATCAACTCAACCAACATGAACTGAGGGTGCCCGAGGTTATGAAGGTTCACCGAGAGGAGGAAGTTTTTCCTTCCATCTATCCATGTTTCGAATTCATGAGGGCTGCAGGAATTTCGCAGGACTTCCATACCTTAGTGATGGGTTCGTAGCATGGAAAACAAAAAAATTCTACCGCAAGAACGAACAAAACCCAGATCTAATCTAGATAAAAGCCAAGATCTAATCTATTAGACATGTGCAACGAGATAGATCTGTACTAACCCTTGTAGACCCGAAAGCGTTATGAGATCGGATCTCGTGGTTGATGTAGTCGATCACTTGCCGATCTCAAGATCGAGTAGACTATCCTTCCGGTGCCGCGTTCCGGCAGCGCTTCCGCAGTCGGTCACACATGCAGAGTCGAAGCAGACCTTCCTCTCCCCGTTCCAGCGAGCAGCGGAGGTAGTAGATCTCTCCACGGAATCCCAGCAGCATGACGGCATGGTGGTGGTGGTGGAGTAGAGAATTCTGCAGGGCTTCGCCTAAGCTAGAGCAGAGGGAATGAAGAGAAGAGAGGCGGCTAGGGTTTGGGGATTGAAGGTGCAAGGGGGTGGCGCCTCCACCCCTCTATTTAAAGGAGGGAGGCACCATGGGAGGGGGAGTCCTAGTAGGACTCCCCTCCCTCCTTGGCCGGTGGATTGGGAAGGGGGGAGGAGTCCTCCTCCCCCACTACTCCTTGTCTTGCCCTACAAGGATTCCTTGATCCTTTCTTGGTTTTCAAGCAAACTCCAAGAAATCTTCTAGAACCTTCCGGAACATTCCAAAACCTTCTAGAATCCCCATACAAATACTCCAGAACATTTCCCGGATCCAACCCGAGACTCCGAACAACATTCGGTCTCCAACGCTCATTCCATATCTACTTAAAACAACTTCGAACCTTAAGTGTGTCACCCTACGGTTCGTGAATATGCAGACATGATGAAGACACCTCTCCGATCAATAACCATCAGCGGGATCTGGAGATCCATAATAGCTCCCACATACTCAACGATGACTTCGTGATCGATAGAACCATTAACATACGAAAAACAATTCCCTTTGTCATGCGATACTATAATTATCCGAGGTTTAATCGTCGGTATCTCCATACCTAGTTCTACCTTGTTACTGATAAGTACTCTTTACTCGTTCCATGTTATGTCATCCCTTGTGACCTAGTCACATGCTTGCAAGCTAACTAGATGACATTCCACCGAGAGGGCCCAGAGCATATCTATCCGTCATATGGATGGACAAATCCCAATCTTGGTCCATGCGCTTCAACACATACTTTCAGAATACCCAATGACATCTTTATGACCACCCAGTTATGAAGCGGTGTTTGATGTCATCAAAGTACCTATCCGGTGATGGTGATTAACATAACCTCATGGTCGAAGGATTAGGTTACTATGCCTTTGAAAGCTTATAGCAATACGAACTTAATTACTTGATCTTATGCTACGCTTACTATGGGTGTGTGTCCATCAGATCATTCTCCTAATGATATAACCTTGTTATTAATGACATCCAATGTCCATGATCAGGAAACCATGATCATCAATTAATCAACAAGCTAGTTCCACAAGAGGCTTACTAGGGACTCTTTTATGTTTACAAAACACACATGTATTAGTGTTTCCTTATAATAAAATTATAGCATGGGATGTAAACATTCATCATAAACACAAAGATATAATAATAACCACTTTTATTATTGCCTCTTGGGCATATCTCCAACAGTCTCCCACTTGCACTAGAGTCAATAATCTAGATTACATGGTAATATACCTAACACCCATGGTGTTCTGGTGTTGGTCATGCTTTGCTCTAGGGAGAGGTTTAGTCAACGGATCTGCCACATTCAGATTAGTGTGTACTTTGAAAATCTTTATGTCACCATCTCGGACATACTCGCGAATAGCATGGAAACGTAGCTTGATGTGCTTCAGCTTGCTATGTGACCTTGGCTCCTGTGCATTAGCTATGGCACCTGTGTTGTCACAGTAGATGGCCATCGGGTCCAACGCACTAGGAACCACGCCAAGTTTAGTAATGAACTCCTTCATCCATATGGCTTCTTGTGCAGCCTCCGAAGCAGCTATGTATTCCGATTCGCTTGAAGATTTTGCCACAACGCTTTGCTTGGCACTCTCCAGCTCACCGCAGCACCATTCAAAATAAATACGATCCAGACTATGACTTGAGTCATCCGGATCGGTGTTCCAACTAGCATCAGTAACTGTTACAACAAGCTGTTCATCACCTCCATAAGAAAGAACCATATCCTTAGTCCTATTCAGGTACTTTAGGATATTCTTGACCGCTGTCCAGTGCTCAATTCCAGGATCACTTTGATATCTGCTAGTCAAACTAACAGCATGTGCTATATCCGGTCTTGTACACAGCATGGCATACATGATAGAACCTATGGACGAGGCATAGGGAATATTATTCATCTTTTCTCTATCTTCTGCCGAAAGGACTTTTAGTCTTACTCAAGGTCTTACCTGACAACATGGGCACGAACCCTTTCTTGCTCTCTTCCATTCTAAACTTCTTTAGAACTTTGTCTAAGTATGTACTTTGTGAAAGCGCTATTAGGCGTCTTGATCTATCTCTATAAATCTTGATGCCTAGAATATATGCCGCTTCGCCAAGATCCTTCATTGAAAAACTGTTATTCAAATAGGTTTTGACGCTATTAAGAAGTTCTATATCATTCCCAATCAACAATATGTCATCTACATATAGTACTAGGAATGCTACAGAGCTCCCACTCACTTTCTTGTAAATACAAGCTTCTCCATAAGTTTGTATAAATCCAAAGTTTTTGATTACTTTATCAAAACGTTGATTCCAACTCTGGGATGCTTGCTTCAGTCCATAAATGGAGCGCTGAAGTATGCATACCTTGTCAGCATCACTAGGATCGACAAAACCCTTGGGTTGTACCATATACAACTCTTCCTCAATGTCACCATTAAGGAACGCCGTTTTGACATCCATCTGCCAAATCTCATAATCGAAATATGCAGCAATTGCTAACAAAATCCTCACAGACTTTAGCTTTGCTACTGGTGAGAAAGTCTCATCGTAGTCAACTCCTTGAATTTGTCGGAACCCTTTCACGAGAAGTCGAGCTTTATAGACAGTCACATTACCATCAGCATCTGTTTTTCTTTTGAAAATCCATTTGTTCTCGACAGCCTTACGGCCATCCGGTAAGTCCACCAAAGTCCATACTTGTTTTTCGTACATGGATCCCATTTCAGATTTCATGGCTTCTAGCCATTTGTCGGAATCTGGGCTCACCATAGCTTCTTCATACGTCGCAGGGTCATCAGTGTTGTCCACCAACATGACGTTCAAGGCGAGTCATACCAATCAGAGTGGTACGAACCCTCGTTGACTGCGAGGTTCTGAAGAACTTCCGCTCAAGTTTCATGATCACCATCATTAGCTTCCTCTCCAATTGGTGCAGGCGGCACAAAAACATCTTCCGGTGCTGCGCTACTCTCAACTCCGAGAGAAGGTTCAATAACCTCGTCGAGTTCTACTTTCCTTCCAGTCAATTCCTTCGAGAGAAACTCCTTCTCAAGAAAGGATCCATTCTTGGCAACGAAAACTTTGCCTTCGGATCTATGATAGAAGGTATACCCAATTGTTTCTTTAGGGTATCCTATGAAGACGCATTTCTCCGCTTTGGGTTCAAGCTTATCAGGTTGTAACTTCTTTACATACGCTTCGCAACCCCAAACTTTAAGGAACGACAACTTAGGTTTCTTTCCAAACCACAATTCGTACGGTGTCGTTTCAACGGATTTAGATGGTTCCCTATTTAAAGTGAATGCGACTGTCTCTAATGCATAGCCCCAAAACGATAGTGGTAAATCTGTAAGAGACATCATAGACCGAACCATATCTAAGAGAGTTCGATTACGACGTTCGGACACACCATTACGCTGTGGTGTTCCCGGCGGTGTCAACTATGAAAGTATTCCACATTTCTTTAAATGCATGCCAAACTCATAACTTAGATATTCACCTCCGCGGTCAGAACGCAGAAACTTAATCTTCTTGTTACGATGATTTTCCACTTCACTTTGAAATTCCTTAAACTTCTCGAAAGTTTCGGACTTATGTTTCATAAAGTAGACATACCCATATCTACTTAAGTCATCCGTGAAAGTGAGAACATAACAATATCCACCACGCGACGCTACACTCATTGGACCGCACACATCGGTATGTATTATTTCCAATAAGTCTGTAGCTCGCTCCATTATTCCAGAGAATGGAGTTTAGTCATTTTTCCCATTAGACATGCTTCACATCTTTCAAGTGATTCAAGAAGTCCATCAGAATGGAGTTTCTTCATACGCTTCACTCCAATGTGACCAAGACGACAGTGCCACATATATGTAGAATTATCATTCAATTTTATTCGTTTAGCATCTATGTTGTGAATATGTGTATCACTACTATCGAGATTCAGTAAGAATAAACCATTCATCTTAGGTGCATTACCATAAAAGATATTACTCATATAAATCGAACAACCTTTATTCTCGGACTTAAAAGAGTAACCGTCTCGCAATAAACAAGATCCAGATATAATGTTCATGCTTAACGCAGGCACCAAATAACAATTATTCAAATTTAAAACTAATCTCGAAGGTAGATGTAGAGGGAGCGTGCCGACGGTGATCACATCAACCTTGGAGACATTTCCAACGCGCATCGTCACCTCGTCTCTCGCCAGTCTTCGTTTATTCCGTAGCTCCTGTTTCGAGTTACAAATATGAGCAACCGAACCAGTATCAAATACCCAGGCACTACTACGATTACTAGTAAGATACACATCAATAACATTTATATCAAATATACCTTTCTTCTTGATGTTGCCGTTCTTCAGATCCGCCAGGTACTTGGGGCAGTTACGCTTCCAGTGACCAACACCCTTGCAGTAGAAGCATTCAGTTTTAGGCTTAGGACCAGCCTTGGGCTTCTTAGTAGGTGCGGAAGCTTTCTTGCCGTCCTTCTTGAAGTTGCCCTTTTTCTTAGGCTTGCCTTGTTTCTTGAAATTGGTGGTCTTATTGACCATCAACACTTGGTGCTCCTTCTTGATCTCCACTTCACCAGTTTTTAGCATGGACGATAGTTCAGGCAACATCTTGTTCATGCAGTGCATATTGTAGTTCATCACAAAGTTCTTATAAATCGGTGGTAGTGATTGGAGGACACGGTGAATCCCTAACTCATTAGGAATCGTTATCCCCATCTCCTGGAGCTTGTTTGCATGCCCAGACATGGTGAGCGCGTGCTCGCTAACGAAGCTACCCACTTCCATCTGACAGTTAAAGAACTTTTCGGAGGCCTCATAGCTCTCCACAGCCGCGTGAGTCTCAAAAATGAGCTTGAGCTCCTTAATGATCTCGAACGGGTCGTGGTGCTCAAAGCGCTTCTGAAGCTCCGTTTCTAAACCGCTGTGATGGCACACTGAACTGTGGAGTAATGATTTTTCCGAGTGGCGTAAACATTCTTTACGTCATCGGTGGCATCTTCTGCAGGTGGGTCACCTAGCGGTGCTTCGAGCACATAGGTCATCCGACCAGCCCTGAGGACAATCTTCAGACCACGGAGCCAGTCCGTGAAGTTGCTTCCATTGTTCTTAAGCTTTTCGTTCTCTAGGAACGCATTGAAATTGATGGAGAGGTTCGCCATAATCTACAACAAATTTGCAAGTAGTTTAGACTAAGTTTATGATAAATTGAGTTCTTTTAATTCTTAAATTAACTAGGTGAACTCCCACTCAAAACAACATCCCTCACATTGTCTTAGTGATTACACGAACCAAGTCCACTACACCAAGTCTGATCTTCACGAGAGAAGATGTAGTTTCATCGGCGAACAATCTTCATGTTCATCATATCATTTATATGACTCGTGCTCTACCTTTCGGTATTCCGTGTTCCGAGACCATGTCTGTACGTGCTAGGATCGTCAAGATTAACCTTAGTTTCCGCATGTGCAAATCTGGCTTGCACCCGTTGTATGCACACGTAGAATCTATCACATCCGATCATCACGAGATGCTTCGAAACGACGAGTCTTAGCAACGGTGCCAACTAAGGACGAACACTTTTATTACTTGATATTAAGTGAGAGCGATCATCTTATAATGCTACTGTCGCGATGTAAGCAATACAAGATGCATAAAGGATTAACATCACAGGCAATTCATAATTAGTGTGATATGATATGGCCCTTTCTTCTTATGCCTTTGATCTCCATCTCCAAAGCACGGACATGATCTCCATCATCACCAGCATTGCGTCAATGTCAGTGGCGCCGCTTCATGGTTGTCCATCATCACTAGCAACTATTTCAACTACTTGGAATAAAGCTATTACAAGATGAATAGACACGCAGGTCTTAATAGAATTAAAGACAACCATTAGGCTCCTGCCGGTTGCCATATTACAACAAGGATCATTGCATACATCAAATATAATCACAATCACATGATGGCCATATCACATCACAAAACCCCTGAAAAAACAAGTTAGACGCCTCTAATTTTCTTTGCATGTTTTACGTGGTTTGGGGCTTTCGAATAAGAACGGATCTTACCTACGAAACTGAACCACAACGTTGATACAAGTGCTATCAAGTGCAAAGTGTATATTGGATCTATACTATGGTGAGAGAGACAGACACCCGCAAAGCCACTTGTGCAAAGCAAGTTACACGTCAAGCGTGGAGCAAGTCTCATGTGCGATGACATGAAAGGTTAGCCCGAGCCGCTTCATCCCACCATACCGCAAGATGCAAAGTACACAAAGCAAAAGACGGCACGAGCACCAACGCCCACAAAACCATTGTGTTCTACTCGTGCAACAGATCTACGCATAGACACGGCTCTGATACCACTGATGGGTTCGTAGCATGGAAAACAAAAAATTTCTACCGCAAGAACGAACAAAACCCAGATCTAATCTAGATAAAAGCCAAGATCTAATCTATTAGACATGTGCAACGAGATAGATCTGTACTAACCCTTGTAGACCCGAAAGAGTTACGAGATCGGATCTCGTGGTTGATGTAGTCGATCACTTGCCGATCTCAAGATCGAGTAGACGATCCTTCTGGCGCCGCGTTCCGGCAGCGCTTCCGCAGTCGGTCACACGTGCGGAGTCAAAGCAGACCTTCCTCTCCCCGTTCCAGCGAGCAGCAGAGGTAGTAGATCTCTCCACGGAATCCCAGCAGCATGACGGCGTGGTGGTGGTGGTGGAGTAGAGAATTTTGCAGGGCTTCGCCTAAGCCAGAGCAGAGGGAAGGAGGAGAAGAGAGGCGGCTAGGGTTTGGGGATTGAAGGTGCAAGGGGGTGGCGCCTCCACCCCTCTATTTAAAGGAGGGAGGCGCCATGGGAGGGGGAGTCCTAGTAGGACTCCCTCCTCCTGGCCGGATTGGGAAGGAGGGAGGAGTCCTCCTCCCCCACTACTCCTTGTCTTGCCCTACAAGGATTCCTTGATGCTTTCTTGGTTTTCAAGCAAACTCCAAGAAATCTTCTAGAACCTTCTGGAACATTCCAAAACCTTCTAGAATCCCCATACAAATACTCCGGAACATTTCCTAACTTAGAAAATGATCCCCAATATATGAATCTTATTCTCCGGACAATTCCGGATCTCCTCATGATGTCCCGGATCCAATCCGAGACTCCGAACAACACTCGGTATCCAACGCTCATTCCATATCTACTTAAAACAACTTCGAACCTTAAGTGTGTCACCCTACGGTTCGTGAATATGTAGACATGATGAAGACACCTCTCCGATCAATAACCATCAGCGGGATCTGGAGATCCATAATAGCTCCCACATACTCAACGATGACTTCGTGATCGATAGAACCATTAACATACGAAAACCAATTCCCTTTGTCATGCGATACTATACTTATCCGAGGTTTGATCGTCGGTATCTCCATACCTAGTTCTACCTCACATCGATAAGTACTCTTTACTCGTTCCATGTTATGTCATCCCTTGTGACCTAGTCACATGCTTGCAAGCTAACTAGATGACATTCCACCGAGAGGGCCCAGAGCATATCTATCCGTCATATGGATGGACAAATCCCAATCTTGGTCCATGCGCTCCAACGCATACTTTCAGAATACCCAATGACACCTTTATGACCACCCAGTTACGAAGCGGTGTTTGATGTCATCAAAGTACCCATCCGGTGATGGTGATTAACATAACCTCATGGTCGAAGGATTAGGTTACTATGCATTTGAAAGCTTATAGCAATACGAACTTAATGACTTGATCTTATGCTACGCTTACTATGGGTGTGTGCACATCAGATCATTCTCCTAATGATATAACCTTGTTATTAATGACATCCAATGTCCATGATCAGGAAACCATGATCATCAATTAATCAACAAGCTAGTTCCACAAGAGGCTTACTAGGGACTCTTTTATGTTTACAAAACACACATGTATTAGTGTTTCCTTATAATACAATTATACCATGGGATGTAAACATTCATCATAAACACAAAGATATAATAATAACCACTTTTATTATTGCCTCTTGGGCATATCTCCAACACTTAGTTGCTAATGGAGGATTGGAGCACTTTGTGGAAGATGAACCATGTCAATTTGTGAAACTAACTATGTCTGTGGTGCAGGACTTTCGATTTAGTCACTCTTTGCCTAACCCCATGGTCCACTACAAAATTTACAATATAGCTGTCGACCTTCCTCTTGATGACTTTTGTGCAGCTATTAAGGTACCTCAGTGGGTTTCGTGTGGAAGGATTAAAGAGCAACCTGTACCACTCATGGACTTGTATGCGGAGATTTGCCAAGGGAGCAACTTCTCGAATGAGAGCGGGAAAATCTGTAACATTCATCTCCCGTCTATTTGCTACTTTGCCTACTTTATTGCCAAGTGTGTTCTTGCTAGGAAAACTGCCAATAAGTTATCTTTGTATGATCTCGCATTTATCTCTGCTGCTCTTAAACGAGATAGGACTTATAATTTGGGTGCCTTGATAGCTTTCCACCTTGATGCTAACCGCGAGAAAGGTGGAATTTGTGGAGGCCTCATTGCTTCTCGTTTATTAGCGTTGCATGGTTTAGTGCCTCATCATCTAGACCTCCAGTTTCCCATAGAAAGGCTTGACCTTAATTCCATGATACAACATAAATTTGTTTCTTCTTAGGCTAATTTTAGTGATTTGTCTTATGAAATAACCTTTCTCAAGGCTGGTTGGAGAAGGAGTAAGTCCGAGCGATTTGTTCTTTTGTCTGCACCTGTTTTGTTTAACCTTGATACAAGGGTAGGATGGTCACTCACCAAGGAGGAGCTTGATACGTACTTGGGAGAGCTCTCCCAACAGGAGCAGGATACTAGAAGGGAGTTCACAGATGATTCGGTCCAGCCCTCGAATGAGGGGGAGTCTTCATAGCAGCAGCCTACCTATGATTGGGGAGCTTCTTCTTCCCAAGGGCCTAATCACGATCATTCCTACAATGACCCGCCTGCTTGGAACCCTTACTCGTATTTGGATTGATACCCACGTAGGCCAAAAGCCTAAGCTTGGGGGGAGGTACACCGACATCACACTCATCTCCTTATCATGTTTCGTCGGTACTTTGTATATTCATGTTTCGTTCTCTTTTTAGTTTTCGTTCTCTCTTTGTTTTTGCTTTCTAAAACATAAAAAGACCAAAAATATTTCTGTTGTTTCTCTTTGTTTGCTTTTTTTTGCCTTGGTTTGTTTTTTCCTTTTTGCTTTGTTTGAACTATTTAAAAACCCCAAAAAGATTCTTCTTTGGTTTTGTGAGTTTGTTGCAGGGTTCAGTAGTCCTCAGTGGAATTTGGTTTCATGTTATTATTCAAGCCACACAAGTGAAGAGCAATAATGAGGATTAATGACAACTTGAGGTGTGGTGAGAGGCTGGTAATGAACTCTATTTGTTTTCATTTTTGTACATATACTCATCATTGTGGGCATGCTTAGTCTGTTCATGTAGGGTGTATGTTATTTATGGATGCTTAGTAGTTCTTGCTTTCTTATGATTAGCTCCAGATCGCTAATAGTTTGTAGCTTGTCATATGAATGTTTGCTTGCATTGCTCTATTCATAACTTGGTATGACACTGTGGTATCTGATACGTCCATTTTGCATCACTATTCTATGTCATAATTCACTATTATTCAATGATATTTTTCGTATTGAGAGGTGATACTTATGTTATTTCATCTGTTTTTGCATGGTTGATGACTTTTGGAGCATGGACCGCTGCAGTCAGGATTCTGATGGAAAAGGTGCTATTTGGAGGCAAAATTCGTGAAGATCAGAAAACCGGGAAAATGGAAAATCCTATTTTTCTAGAAGATGAAGGAAGCCAGAAGGGGGGCTGGAGATGGGCCACAGGGGGCCCACACCACCCCCTGGGGCGGGCAGCCCTAGGCCACGCCGGCAGGTGGTGTGGCCGCCCTGGACCACTCCAGGCACTCCCCTCTAGCGTATATTATCCTCCCGAAACCCTAAGATTCGGGGAGCGACAACAAAAAGATTCCGCCGCCTCTGCGGGGCGGAAAACACCGAGAGAGAAAGATCTATCCGGCAGACAGATTTCTGCCGGGGGAATTCCTTCCTAGAGAGGGGAGATCATCACCATCAAGCTGGACTTCATCGGGATCATCATCATCATCATCACCACCATCATCACCATCAGCACCCTCATCACCATCTCCATATTGCTGTAACAATTGAGTTGAATCTTGCATAGTTCATAGGGAAAACTTTCCCGGTGTTGATTACTCTTTGTAGTTGATGCTATTGAGTGAACCATTGAATTATTGTTTATGTTCAAATTGTTATACATCATTATTCCATCTCTGATCATGATCCATATGATGTCTTGTGAGTAGTTCGTTTTGTTCTTGAGGACATGGGAGAAGTCATGTTGTTAGTAGTGGAGTTGTGTTGAGAAAGATTCAACAGTTTGATATTTAAGTTGTGGTGTACTTCTTCTAGTGGTGTCATGTGAACATCGACTACATTACAATTCACCTATATGGGCCTAGGGGAATGCATTGTGTATTTGGCTACTAATCATAGGGGTTGCCGGAGTGACAGAAACTTGAACCCCCGTTAGGAAACCATTGCACAAGGGACATAAGGGTCTTAGAGTTTAAAGCTGTGGTTAGGTTTTTACCTTAATTACTTTCTTGTACTTATGGATGTTTACAAGGGGTATAATCACAAGTATGTATTAGTCCTAGGAAGGTCGGTACATTAGCACAGGTTCACCCACACAACACTTAGCAAGCTAAAGAAGATTAATCAACTATATGAAGCAAAAGCACTTGACAGTCTTTCCATGTGTCCTCAAGAACGTTTGGTCATCTTAAGTAATACAACCGGCTTGTCCTTTGCTGCATAAAGGATTGGGCCACTTTCTGCATTTATTCCTACTGTCTTTTATTTACTCGTACTTTGTTTACTTGCTTTATCAAAACCCCCTAAAAATCCGTTTGCTAAGTATTTGCAGAGAATTCCTGATCCATACCACTAGCCAGCACCTTCTGCTCCTCGTTGGGTTCAAAACTCTTACATATCGAAAATACTGCGATACACCCCCTATACTTGTGGGTCATCAAGACTATTTTCTGGCGCCGTTGCCGGGGAGTGAAGCGCTATTGGAGAGTGGAACTGGTAAAGGAAACTTCTACTGTGAGTATTGGTTACTTCTGCTAGTTGCTTTATTTTCTTTATGGATAATTCACTGAGTTTCTTATTTGGTAATGCTACTACCACTGCTAAGGTAGTAGATAAACCACCACCTGCTGAGAATGATGTTTTTAAAATACCTTCAAGAATTATTGATCGTGTTATGGATAAATACTATGTTGGGGATGGAACTGTCCATCCCGGTGATCATTTGCTCTTTATACACGAATTATGCGGGTTGTTCAAGTGTGCAGGTATTAGTACAAATCAAGTTAAGAATAAGTTATTCTCATTATCGCTAAAAGTAAGAGCTGAGGAATGGTATAAGATGCTGAAGAATGGTCAAGCTCTAGAATGGGAGGAAATAGTGCCTCTCTTTTATTCAAAGTTTTATCCTCCTAGTGAGATTCATAAAGATCGGAATCAAATATACAACTTTTGGCCTCTTGATGGAGAGAGTACAACTCAAGCTTGGGGGAGATTGAAGTTACTAATGCTCAAATGTCCCATTCATGAGCTCCCCAACAATATTATTATCAATAACTTCTATGCAAGGCTCCCTCTACATGATAAAGATTTATTGGATGCTTCTTGTGCTGGATCATTTACTCGCATGGAAGAAGAAGCTAAATGGGATCTTCTGGACCGTATTCAAGACAATGCTGAAGCTTGGGAGAATGACAAAGGTAGAAAGTCAGGTATAAATTATGATTATGAATGCATTGAATCTTTTATGGGAACTGATGACTTTCAAAATATTAAAAATGCTTATGGTCTAGACTCTCAAGCTATTGCTTCTTATTTTAAGGCTTTTGCTTCCTACATTGAAGTGCCTAAAAAGAAGTGGAATAAGTATCATGAACCTTATAAAGATGTTGCTAAGTGATACATTGCAAATGTATCTATAATTTTTGATGTTCCATGCTTGGTTTTATCCACTTTCTTGTGTTTTGTTCCAACTTTGGAGTACTTTTCATATGATTTCTTGGACTAACCTATTAACAAGAGCCACAGTGCCTACTGTTTTCTGCTGTTTTTGGTTCCAGGGAAAGTCAGAAATGAATACTCTCGAATTGGACGGGACAAAAGCCAAAGTGCCTATTTTCGAAGGGATCAAGTGCGAGAATATGAGAGAGAGAGGGGCAGGGGCCACACCACCTGGCCACGCTGGCCGTTCGCCCACGCCAGGTGGTGTGGTGGCTCCGACCCCCTCGAGTCTCTCCTTCGCCTATATATTTCCCTCGGGATGAAAACCCTGGCACCGATCAAAATCCACGAAAGAGTCTCAGAGTCAGCCATCACCATCCCTAGACCGGGAGGGATCTGAAGCTCTTCACGCACCGCCGGAGAGGGAATTCACCACGAGGCCTTCTTCATCACCATGCAAGCCTCCGGTGTGATGCGTGAGTAGTTCATCCTTGGACTACGGATCCATGTAGTAGCTAGATGGCTGGTTTCTCCTCCTTTGTGCTTTCATCTTTAGACCATGTGAGCTCCGTTCATGATCAAGATCATCTTTTTGTAATCCATACATGTTGTGTTTACGGGGATCCGATGGATATTGAGATGCTATTTCAGATTGATTATTGATTCTATCATGTCTTTGTTATTTGAGATCTTGCATGCTTTCTGTTGTTAGTAGCTATCTTGGCCAAGTAGATGCTAGCAACTCCAAGAGTTAGTATTTATGCTCGATAGTGGGTTCATGCCTCCGTAACTGGGGAAGTGATGAAATCTCTAAGGTACTAGATGTCTTTGTTGCTACTAGGGAGAAAACAACAATCCTTTGTTCATAGAACAATCGTATTGTTTACTTTTACATGATTCGTAAAGCAATAATCTATTGCTTGCAACTTAATATCTTTGGAGGGGTTCGGATGATAACCTAAAGGTGGATTATTAGTCATAGATGCAGTTGGATGGCGGTCTATGTATAATGTTGTAATGCCCAATCAAGTCTCAAAGGAGTCAAGATGATTAGTATATGCATGTATTGCTTTCTCGGTGTTTGTCAATTGCCCCGCTGTAATTTGTTCACCCAGCATGTTATCTATCTTAAGGAGAGCCAACTCTAGTGAACTATGGATCCCGGTCCTTGTCTTTTACATACAATCTACAATCTTTTACTTCTTTGTGTTTACTTTCTGCAAACTTTTACTTCTTTCCATTCGATACGTTTAATCCTTTGTTTTCCGCAAAACACGATGAGATTGACAACCTCATCGCAAGTTGGGGACAAAGTTCTGTGGTTGTGTTGTGCAGGTCTCCATGTTGCTACTAGCACCGGTAGTGCGCCCTGCCAAAGCTCAGCTAGTAACACCTTTGGGGTGTTTCCTTGCTCCTACTGGTTCGATTAAACCTTGGTTTCATAACTGAGGGAAACTTGCTACTGTGCTCATCATACCTTCCTCTTGGGGTTCCCAACGAGCTCTACATCAACCACGAGCCATCAACATTTTCCTGGGCGCCGTGCATTGAGCCATCAAGCATTTTTCTGGCACCGTTGCCAGGGAGTCAAGGACATCTTCACAAGGGGAGTCCCTCATAACCAATCTCTTTACTTTGTTGTTTTTGTTTTGCTTAGTTTCTTTTTCCTTTGTTTGCTTGTTTTGTTCTTCAAAAAACACAAAAAAATTAGTTTTACTAGTTTTCTTTCTTATTTCAAAAACACAAAAAAATTAGTTCCTATCTTGAGTTGCCACTATGTCTAGCCTTGATCCAATCACTATGTCACCCGAGGAAATGATTTTCACTTTTAAAAAAGGAATTGAGGAAAGTTTTAAGGAAGCTTGGTCTAGAATCTCTGATCTACATGAAAAAACTGAGCCTAAAATGACTCAAAGCTTGTTCCTTAGCAGTTTTTACCTTGGGATTGCTCTTTGCTATAGATATGCTTTAGATGCTGTTGTGGGGGGATATTTCCTCCAATGTAATGAGGATGATGCTATTAATGCTATAAAGAAATTAATCCTCACTTACAACATGCCTAGCCAAACTGATATTTCTTTCGCAAAAATATTTGCTAGGTTGAACACTCTTGAGGCTAGCACTACTAGCTTAGAAAGTTGCTATAATACGCTTAGGGAGCATCACAATTACGTTCCAATAAATTCTGAACCATCAAAGTGGCTCCCTACAGTAAATATTGAGATAAACACTGAAACTTTTCAAGCCCGTTGCGATATCATGTCTGAATTTTGTCTTATGCCCAAAGATATTTTTGAATCTTTGAATCTTTGGGGGCTTACTGAAGGAGGAAAAGAAATATCTCTTGCTAATAATGCTACCATATTACCTATTGGAATAGCTGAAGGAGTGTTTACAAAGATCCTTGGGAAAATGATTTCTACTGATTATCTTGTTATTGAATGTGTAGGAAAAGGACAAATTACACTTGGAAGGTCCCTATTAGAACTCCTTGGAGCAATAATAGATGTGGGAAAGGGGACCATGCACCTTTATTATCCACCAAACAATCACATTTTCCCAAAGGTTAAGAATAAAAATAAGAGAGTTAAGGGCAAGAAAGTTGGTTTTAATGCTTCTTCATTTGAGAACACTTGATTCTTTCTTTGCTTCTTATGCCTAACTTAAAGACGTTAAAGAAAAGTACTTGTTGAGAGATAACCCAAGAGTTTTAGATGAGTCTTGGAAGTTATTACCTCTGTAATAACCGCTCCTTATCCTTTTTATTTGCTTTTTGTGCCAAGAGTAACCTCTAATGAGAGTGAAGTAATGATTGGGAAAGTTGCTGTCCTGAAACAGATTTTTGTGCTTCACCGTAAAAATTCCTGAGAGAGCTCTGTATGTCGGACTGAGCTGTAATTGTTTGTGATTCTGTCCCAGGTTATTATATAACTTTTGTTAGTTCAACACTTTTTGATTTGAGCAACATAAGATGTTCTAAAAAATTTGTCTTTACCTGCTCGTCTGTTTTGACAGATTTCTGCCATTTTCTGCATTTGCTTCTTGTGGGTTCCTTTTTGAGTTCTTTTGGGAAATTGAGCTTTTTGAAGGAAGTGCTACAGTAGCTAGTGTTCTAATGGAAGTTTATTTGGTGTTATAACTGAACCTTGAGACCTATTTATCTAAAGTGCACTAATGTTGCTAATGAGATTGTGTGAAGTTTGTATGAAGGAAAATTTTCAGGTGTATGGAAGGAATGAGTAATGAGATGAAGGATGGACTAAAGCTCAAGCTTGGGGATGCCACGCATGTCACCCCAAGAAATATCCAAGAAGTACAAGCGTCAAAGCTTGGGGATGCCCTAGGCATCCCCTTCTTCATCAATAAAAATTCCAGGTTTCTTCCAAACGCTTCATTTTTATTGTTTCATGCACAGTTGTGTTTTTCTTGGAGCGTCTTCTTTTTTGTTTTTGTTTTGGTTTTTAGTTTGCTTGGTTAGCTTAGTTTTCTGAATAAGTTGGTTGTACCCCCTCTTTCATACATTGGTTTGCAAATAGTTTGGTTTGGTTTGGAAAAGAGTAGGAAAGTTCATGCTTATGTGGTAAAAAGAGCTCGTTTTTGACTGTGGCCTATGCTTTGTCATGCCATACTTGCTATTGTTTTGGCTTTATGCTTAGTATTCATTGTTGTAGCATGACTTTTTATAAATAATTGAGATTTCTTAATGTGCCTTGGAGGAATCATGCGTTGTTTTAGCATATTAAAGCATAGTATAGTGGTATTCTCCTTTGATGCTTTATTTGGGTTGACTTGGCGCATGCTCACACCATGTTATGACTATCACAAGTCACCACAACCTTTATGTTCCTTTAGTTTTCAACTTTTAGTATCACTTTATGCTTTGATCAATGATGTTTTGTCGCTCTGCATGATTATGGCCATTATTGCTCTCTTAGTTTGTTGCTCCTAGTCTTTTGCTAGCCTCCACCACCAAGTATGAGTTCCACTCATGCATCCAACTCCCTAAACAAAGTTATTCCAAAGAGTCCACCATACCTACCTACTATCTTATGCTATTCCAAGTATATTCATGCTTTTGTTTACCTTCCACTTGTTATGAGGAAACTAGTGATTAAAGCTCTCACGAACTTGATGGCACACTTTACTTTTTGCCTCTAATAAACTTGAACCATTGGGTCCTTCTTTGTTGCGTATATGCTTGCGCTTTATAAGTTGAAATTAGCAGAACCATGTACCATGTGAAATGCTTTCAACATTGCACTTGTACTTTGTACCCCGTTGATATCATGTTCTTTTGCTTACGGATCCCGGCGGTGTGAAATAAAAGTGGAACTTGTAATATCATGGAGTTTGTATCTGTGTTAGAGAAACGCCTGGGCCGCTAGCCTAAGCCATGCCTAATTATGGTGGAAACTTGCAGCATCACCATAATGAGCACTCTATGAAGCATCCTCAATAAAAACCTATGCAAATAGCAAATAAAAAGATCGCTGAGATGCTCATTGTCTGCTTGCCTTGTCATTTTGATTATGGGAAAGCTCCCGTATCATGTGCAAGGGGTAACCGTTGGCGGTTCTTAATGATACACATATACTTACAATGACAAGAGCTTACTCGTGACTGAAGTTGAGTAGCATGAGGATCGGTCTTCGTAAGTAAGGGGCATGAGATTTCGGTTTATAACTTGTCAAGCATATCCTCTCAGTTGTGTCACTTTAACCTTAATCACCTTCAAGATGCTTATGATAGGGGCAATGAGAGATGAAAGCTACAAGTACCATAATTTTTGGAAGCTCTTTATGAGACTTGAATCCCTACTTCCTTTACAAAGGCCTTTCTTCCACCATTATATTGAGTCTCCACCTTCTATCTTTATGCACCTACTTTGAGAGCATAGTGGCCATTCTTAGTTCTATGTGCATTGTCCCAAGACTAGTTGATTGATGCATAACTTGTTATTGCTTGTTTGAAACTATTGTATCTAGTCATTGTTATGAACTTTGAAGGTGTCCTATGTATTTATATTTGCTACTCTATTAAGGGACAAGCTGAATACTATTATGCTATGTTTTCCTTATGTGAAACGAACAAACGTCTTGCAAAGCATGTTATTCATGAATCTTTTGTTTGTGCCTTTTCATTATGCATCATAGTTTCTTTGCTTACTGCTAGAACTTTGTCTTTCATGTTATGATTGAAATACTATGATCCCAGCTTTGAGTGTTTTGCAAATACTTTGATCAAGTCTTTGATGGTGCATGTCACCTAAAAAATTATTTCTTTTTATCACTTACCTACTCGAGGACGAGCAGGAGTTAAGCTTGGGGATGTTGATACATTGCAAATGTATCTATAATTTTTGATGGTCCATGCTTGGTTTTATCCACTTTATTGTGTTTTGTTCCAACTTTGGAGTACTTTTCATATGATTTCTTGGACTAACCTATTAACAAGAGCCACGTGCGGTACTGTTTTCTGCTGTTTTTGGTTCCAGGAAAGTCAGAAAATGAATATTCTCGGAATTGGACGGGACAAAAGCCAAAGTGCCTATTTTTCCGGAAGGGATCAAGTGCCAGAATACAAGACGGAGAGGGGCTAGGGGCCGGCCACACCACCTGGCCGCGCGGCCAGGCCTGGCCCACGCCAAGGGGTGGTGTGGTGGCTCCCGACACCCCCTCGGCCTCTCCTTCCGCCTATATATTGCCCTCGGGACGAAAACCCTAAGTACCCGATCAAAAATCCACGAAAGAGTCTATAGCCGCCGTCATCTCCATCCCTAGATCAGGAGGGATCTGAAGCTCTTCCCGGCACCCTGCCGGAGAGGAATTCACCACGAGGCCTTCTTCATCACCATGCAAGCCTCCGGTGTGATGCGTGAGTAGTTCATCCTTGGACTACGGATCCATGTAGTAGCTAGATGGCTGGTTTCTCCTCCTTTGTGCTTTCATGTTTATATCTTGTGAGCTCCGTTCATGATCAAGATCGTCTTTTTGTAATCCATACATGTTGTGTTTGCGGGGATCCGATGGATATTGAGATGCTATTTCAGATTGATTATTGATTCTATCATGTCTTTGTTATTTGAGATCTTGCATGCTTTCTGTTGTTAGTAGCTATCTTGGCCAAGTAGATGCTAGCAACTCCAAGAGTTAGTATTTATGCTCGATAGTGGGTTCATGCCTCGTAATCTGGGAAGTGGAAATCTCTAAGGTACTAGATGTGCTGTTGCTACTAGGGAGAAAACAACAATCCTTTGTTCATAGAACAATCGTATTGTTTACTTTACACGCAGTTCGTAAAGCAATAATCTGTTGCTTGCAACTTAATACTTGAGGGGGTTCGGATGATAACCTGAAGGTGGATTATTAGTCATAGATGCAGTTGGATGGCGGTCTATGTATAATGTTGTAATGCCCAATCAAGTCTCAAAGGAGTCAAGATGATTAGTATATGCATGTATTGCTTTCTCGGTGTTTGTCAATTGCCCCGCTGTAATTTGTTCACCCAGCATGTTATCTATCTTAAGGAGATCCACCTCTAGTGAACTATGGATCCCGGTCCTTGTCTTTTACATACAATCTACAATCTTTTACTTCTTTGTGTTTACTTTCTGCAAACTTTTACTTCTTTCCATTTGATACGTTTAATCCTTTGTTTTCCGCAAAACACGGTGAGATTGACAACCTCATCGCAAGTTGGGGACAAAGTTCTATGGTTGTGTTGTGCAGGTCTCCATGTTACTACTAGCACCGGTAGTGCGCCCTGCCAAAGCTCAGCTAGTAACACCTTTGGGGTGTTTCCTTGCTCCTACTGGTTCGATTAAACCTTGGTTTCATAACTAAGGGAAACTTGCTGCTGTGCTCATCATACCTTCCTCTTGGGGTTCCCAACGAGCTCTACATCAACCACGAGCCATCAACATTTTTCTAGGCGCCGTGCATTGAGCCATCACTAAGAGTGTTCCTACAAGAAATACTGAAGTTTATACTGCTAATCATGTCTTACCTAAACCTTATATTGAGAAAATGCCTTTCCCAGTTAAGATAAAGGAACATTCTATGATGGCTAGTATGGTTGATGAAAGTATGAATAAAGCTGTTGAACCTGATAAACAAAAGGTTGATGAACCTATAATAGCAAATGTGAAAGACTTTGTTACTAAATATGAGAAAGAGGGACACCCTATCCTTTGTAAGGATACCTCTAATATTGTTTCACAAAGTAGTGTTATGTGACTAGTATTCCTGTGTTTTATGTTAGAATAAGTGATCATTGCTATGACGATCCTTGTGATAGTTATATTGTTAAGTTTATGCATGATACTAAAAGTTACTATGAAAGAGGGAAAAGTGTTCTTATGTATCTCAATAATATCAAGTTTCCTCGTTTTATGCTGAAAGTTTTTATGTTGCACTTCTTTTGCCTTCTTATGCAAGTAGCCTCTGGTTTCAACAACTTGTTTGTTTACAAAATTCTCTTGCATAGGAAGTGGGTTAGACTTAAACATGTGTATGTTTTCTTCTTAATGCTCTCTTTCGCTTCAATTCATATTCCTATGTGAGCATCATCAAAATTATCATGCCCATCTTAATGGCTATAAAGAAAGAGCTTTATGGGAGACAACCCAATTTGTTTTTGCTTTCAGTTTGTTTTTGTTTCTTTGAGTCTTGGAAGTTATTACTTCGGTAATAACCGCTCCTTATCCATTTTGTTTGGTTTTTGTGTCAATATCAACCTCTAATGAGGGAGAAGTAATATTTGGGGAAGTTGCTGTCCCAAAACAGATTTTTTGTGCTTCACTGTAAAAATTCGTGAGAGATATCTGTATTGCGGATTGAGCTGTAATTTTTTGTGCTTCTGCCCCAGGTTGTTATTTAACTTTCGTTAGTTTTGTACTTTTTGATTTGACCAACAGAATATTTTCGAAAAAATTGATCTTTACCTGGTGGTCTGTTTTGACAGATTTTGCCAATCTTGCATTTGCTTCTTTATTCGATTTCCTTTTTGAATTCTTTTTGGGTTTTCGGAAGGAGTTGTTATAGTAGCTTATGTTTTGATAGTTTTCAGTTGAAGTTGGACTCAAAAGGTTTTATCACTTCATATATACTAATGTTGCTAATGAGAACTGTGTGAAGTTTTGTGTGAAAGAAATTTCCAGGTAGTGGAGATAATGGTGTAATAAGGAAGAGAAAGGTTTTATGACTCAAGTATTAAGTATATGAAGATGAATATATAGATGATATTCAAGTGGTGACTCTGGAAGAATCTACTAAGATACCAAATTCAGAGACCTGCAGAGTCTGTTTTCAAATAGGTAACAGTTCTGGTAAGAAAAGTTCCGCGAAAATACTATCCAACTATATTTTTATAGTTTTTAGTCAATAAGGAAAGCTACGAAGCGAAAAAGGGACAGAAACAGAGCCAGGGTGGCTCACACCACCCTGTGGCGCGGGCCCACCCTTGGCCACGCCACCAGGTGGTGAGTCTACCCCGGACTCCGCCTCCGACTCGTTTTCTCCCAGTACCTTCCTTTTGATATGAAACTTCGTAATATATAACCCCCGGATCCCCCGAGGTTCGTATATCGTATTTTCGTCATGTTTTTGTTTCGATCTGTTTCTGCCAGGACATACTCTTTGAAGGTTTAGAAGCACAATGGTGTCCGCCAAGGATAAAGAGAAGGAGCCTATGGAGGAAGACCTCCAGGACCCAGGAAGGAGAAGGAGATCAAGAGCGAAGATGAAGAGGAGGCAAAGAACACCGACACTACCATTGCAAGCATTGGAGTGGTGGCAAACCTTGCCAGGACTATGTCAACTGGGGGGAAATCTCCTCGTCATATTTTAGCTCCACGGTCACTTCCTCCACGCACCAGGAATCCTTTCCATACCCTTATCCATGAGCATCAATACCAGAATATGCCCAAGGAGAAATTAACCTCCAATTGGGATTTTCCTCGTTCTAGCCATGCAGGAAAATAAGACTTCAAGGAGGAAGAGTGAGGAAAGAATAGCAAGAGCTGGAATTCTCAACCCGACATGATCATGAGCCGCATTGAGCAAAACTCGCAACTTATTCGTAATCTCACCTTTGAGATTGAGGACTTGGGGAAACTTATCAGAGAGCTCATTGAGAGGATACCACCACCACCGAAGGAGTAATTCATCATCAGGTTTGGCATACCCTTGGTTTGTTCCAAGCTTGGGGGAGTGCCACGGTATCACATCACTATCTTCTATCTTTTTACCTTTTTAGTAGAGTCATATCATGAATAGAGGAGTTATTATGTAGTATGGTTTGCATTATGGAAGTGTCCCCTCTCTCGTTAGATATGTATCCCTTGGTGTGAGTTGCCGTTATGGAATATTAATGAGAAGTTCTATCATTCACTCTTTTGCATAGCTTATTTTAGTTTTCAATTCGTGGTTGTATGATTGATCTTGTTGTTAGTATTGGTATCACTTTGGGATCATTGAGTTAATTTAGTTGGTTTTGGCAAACCTGGCTCGGTCAGTAGCACACTATTTTTGAGAGTTGAATGAAAAAAGATAAAGTTACTCTAAAGAAAAATTATTTCATCATCTTTCTTTCTTGATTTGCTCATAAGTCTAGTATTCTCTAGTTAAGATCTTTTGTGCTTCCAAGGAAGATTGCATGTTTGTCTTTAACTCTTTATCACTTGTATGTTTGGTTGTTTCCATCAACTCTTATACTTGCTACCCAGCCTTGCTAGCCAAAAACCTGTATTGAAAGGGAATTCTTCTTGTGCATCCACTCCTTTAAACCAAAACATTTGCCATTTGCGTCCACCATACCTACCTCTTAGCATTATTGCTATTCCAAGTAAATTATTGTTTTATCTACCTCCCAAATTAAACTTGTTATGTGAAAATTAGTGATTAAATCTCTCACGAACTTGATGGCACACTTTACTTTCCTGCACTTAATAAACTTGAACCATTGTGCTCACCTATGTTGCGTATATGCTTGCGCTTTGTAAGTTGTGAATTAGTAGAACCATGCTGTCATGGGGAACGCTTTCAACATTGCACGGGTACTTTGTACCTAGTTGATATCATGTTCTTTTGTCTATGGATGTCGTCGGTGTGAAATGAAAGGGGAGCTTGTAAGTCCATGGAGTTATGCATGTGTGTTAGAGAAACGCCTGGGCCGCTGGTCTAATCCATGTTGACATGGTGGAAACCTGCAGCGTAACCATAACGAGCATCTATGAAGCATTCTTCTTATAAAAAAAAGAGTCCGATATTGAGAAAAAAGAGAAAAAGAAAAAAAAAGAGATTATGAAAAGAGGAAAGAGAGAAAAAAGCACCATATTCCCATGGTAAATAAGAAGATTGCTGAGATACTTGTTGTCTGCTTGCCTTGTCATTTTGATATGGGGATTCTTCCGTATCATCGGGTAAGGGGTACCCCGTTGGCGGTTCTCTATGATACACATATGCTTACGATGACAAGAACTTACCGGTGACTAAACTTGAGTAGCATGAGGAGCGACCCTCGTATTCAAGGGACATGAGATTCTCAATTTACAACTTGTCAATGCATATCCTCATATTTGATCACTTTAACCTTAATCACCTAAAGATGCCTATGATAGGGGCAATGAGAGCTGAAAGCTAGTAAGTATCATAATTTTTGGGAGATCTTTATGAGACTTGCAATCCCTGCTTCCCTCTGTGAAGGGCCTTTCTTTTACTTTTTAGTTGAGTCAGTAAATCTACTCCCTTCTATCTTAGCAAGTATTTTGAGTTGTTGTGTTTCATTCATTCATATGATGATTTATTCATTCATGTTTCTTATGTTCCTTATTTTGCACATTGCTCTTATCTTGATGTTTACTACTTTGAAAGCTATCATTGAAAACCAGTTATTTGTGAACTCCAGCAAATTATCAACTATTCTTTGACCAAGAGCTAAGTTTGCCATTACCAATTATGATTTACTTCATGTATCTCTATTGTGTTTCCTTTACCTATTATAAGTTGAGTTATATAATAGTGAGTTGTCTTCTATTATGATCTATGTATTTGATGAATGTGATGCTTCTTGTCCATATTCTTTTATCGACTCTTCACTCCATAAACCCGAGGCCATGTTTATTGAGCTCAGTTTCACTTGGGGACAAGCAAAGTCTAAGCTTGGGGGAGTTGATACGTCCATTTTGCATCACTATTCTATGTCATAATTCACTATTATTCATTGATATTTTTCGTATTGAGAGGTGATACTTATGTTATTTCATCTACTTTTGCATGGTTGAAGACTTTTGGAGCATGGACCGCTGCAGTCAGGATTCTGATGGAAAAGGTGCTGTTTGGAGGCAAAATTCGCGAAGATCAGAAAATCCGGGAAAAAATATACGAAAAATCTGATTTTTCCAGAAGACGAAGGAAGCCAGAAGGGGGCCTGGAGATGGGCCACAGGGGGCCCACACCACCCCCTGGCGCAGGCAGCCCTAGGCCACGCCAGCAGGTGGTGTGGCCGCCCTGGCCCACTCCAGGCACTCCCCTCTGGCGTATATTATCCTCCCGAAACCCTAAGACTCAGGGAGCGACCAGATAAAGATTACGCCGCCTCTGCGGGGCGGAAAACACCGAGAGAGAAAGATCTCTCCGGCAGACAGATTTCTGCCAGGGGAATTCCTTCCCGGAGAGGGGAGATCATCGCCATCAACACCACCATCAAGCTGGACTTCATCGGGATCATCATCATCATCATCACCACCATCATCACCATCAGTACCCTCATCACCATCTCCATATTGCTGTAACAATTGAGTTGAATCTTGCATAGTTCATAGGGGAAACTTTCCCAGTGTTGATTACTCTTTGTAGTTGATGCTATTGAGTGAACCATTGAATTATTGTTTATGTTCAGATTGTTATACATTATTATTCCATCTCTGATCATGATCCATATGATGTCTTGTGAGTAGTTCGTTTTGTTCTTGAGGACATGGGAGAAGTCATGTTGTTAGTAGTGGAGTTGTGTTGAGAAAGATTCAATAGTTTGATATTTAAGTTGTGGTGTACTTCTTCTAGTGGTGTCATGTGAACGTCGACTACATGACACTTCACCTATATGGGCCTAGGGGAATGCATTGTGTATTTGGCTAGTAATCGTAGGGGTTGCCGGAGTGACAGAAACCTGAACCCCCGTTAGGAAACCATTGCACAAGGGACGTAAGGGTCTTAGAGTTTAAAGCTGTGGTTAGGTTTTTACCTTAATTACTTTCTTGTACTTACGGATGTTTGCAAGGGGTATAATCACAAGTATGTATTAGTCCTAGGAAGGTCGGTACATTAGCACAGTTTCACCCACACAACACTTAGCAAGCTAAAGAAGATTAATCAACTATATGAAGCGAAAGCACTTGACAGTCTTTCCATGTGTCCTCAAGAACGTTTGGTCATCTTAAGTAATACAACCGGCTTGTCCTTTGCTGCATAAAGGATTGGGCCACTTGCTGCATTTATTCCTAGTGTCTTTTATTTACTCGTACTTTGTTTACTTGCTTTATCAAAAAACCCTAAAAATCCGTTTGCTAAGTATTTGCAGAGAATTCCTGATCCATACCACTAGCCAGCACCTTCTGCACCTCGTTGGGTTCGACACTCTTACTTATCAAAAATACTGCGATACACCCTCTATACTTGTGGGTCATCAGTATCCTCCTCTGAGTGTTTCACTTGAATTGACTTGGCACATGCTCATGCATGCATATGACTAAATCGATAATCAGTTAAGCCTCGATTAACTATTTTGCCTCAAGGGTCTTGAATCACTTTCATGCCATGATTAGTCCTGTTTTGTTGCAAGCATGATTATGACAATTACTGCTCTCTCGTTTGTCGCTCCCTTAGTATTGCTAGCCTTCACTTGCACTGAGTATTCTTTACTCGTGTTTCCAACTCCCTAAAACCAATATTGCCAAAAGTGTCCACCATACCTACCTATTAGCATCATTTGCTATTCCGTGCATGCTTAGTATGCCTTGTTTTCTTCCGAATAAAATGTTTGCTTGTTATGAGAAAGTTAGTTAGTAAAGCTCTCACGAACTTGATGGCACACTTTACTTTCTTGCATTTAATAATCTTGAATCATTGCATCCATCTTTGTTGCGTATATTCTTGTGCTTTATAAGTTGAAGTTAGCAGAACCATGTATCATGGGAAACACTTTCAACATTGCACGGGTACTTTGTACCCCGTTGATATCATGATTCTTTTGCTTATGGATCCCGGCGGTGTGAAATAAAAGGGGAACTTGTAATATCATGGAGTTTGTATATGTGTTAGAGAAACACTTGGGCCGCTAGCCTAAGCCATGCCTAATCATGGTGGAAACTTGCAGCATAACCATAATGAGCATTCTATGAAGCATCCTCAATAAAAACCTATGCAAATAGCAAATAAAAAGATCGATGAGATGCTCATTGTCTGCTTGCCTTGTCATTTTGATTATGGGATAGCTCTTGTATCATGTGCAAGGGGTACCCTGTTGGCGGTTCTCTATGAATCATATGTACTTACAATGACAAGAGCTTACTTGTGACTGAAGTTGAGTAGCATGAGGTCCGGTACTCGTAAGTAAGGGGCATGAGATTTTAGCTTATAACTTTTCAAGCATATCCTCTTAGTTGTGTCACTTTAACCTTAACCATTTAAAGATGCTTATGGTAGGGGCAATGAGAGCTCAAAGCTAATGAGTACCATACTTTCAGCATTTGGAAGCCTTTCAAACTATTCAAAACCTTTTCATTTCTTTGTTGAGTCTCCACATATTCTATGAGCAATTTCTTGAGAGCATAGTTGTCATTCTTAGTATAATGTGCTTGTCTCAAAACTTGATTAATTGTGTTATTACTTTGATGCTTGTATCTTTGACATCTTTACTTCTAGTCTTCACTTGAACTTCAAAGATGCCTTGGCATTTATGTTTGCTCTACAATCAAAGGCAAGCGAGATACCACTCTATCATACCTTTCTATGAGCATTGCAATGTTGCTTATGCTTATGTTTCATGCTAATTACTATTTTTGAGTTGGAATCTCTTCATAGCTTGCAATGACTATTAAGTAAACTTAGTTGCATACTCATTATGAATTTCCTAAGCAGTTGATCACATGCTAAGATTATATACATCATATGAAGCAAATGTGTTCGTGAAAGTTTCTTTTATCGCACTCAGTTTTCAACTGAATTGCTTGAGGACAAGCAATAAGCTAAGCTTGGGGGAGTTGATACGTCCAAAACGTATCTACTTTCCTGAACACTTTTGCTATTGTTTTTCCTCTAAACTTGTGTGATTTGGATATAACTAACACGGACTGACGTTGTTTTCAGCAGAATTATCTTGGTGTCTAGTTTTTGTGCAGAAAATCAACTATTAGGAAAAATCCCAGAAAATATGCCAAAAATCCTATTTCACCAGAAGACTCAAGGAGCCAGAATAAGAGATGGAGTGGGGCTGGGGCCTGGCCACACCACCTGGTCGCGCGGGCTAGGCCTGGCCGCGCCATGGGGTGGTCTGGCCGGCCTAGACACCCCCTCGGTCGCCCTCTTCGCCTATAAGTTGCCTCCTGACCTAAAAACCTAGGGGGTTCGACGTTTTTCCAGAAAGAGTTCTGCTCCGCCGCCACCACCAGATTCCGTGATTCGGAACCAGAAACTCCGTTCTGCAACCTGCCGAGACAGGGAATCGGAGGAGATCATCGCCATCATCATCACCATCGCTTCTCCATCGACCATCCATGTTTCCCCCATCTATGAATGAGTAATCCCCCGCTGTAGGCTATGAGGATGGTAGGGATTGGATGAGATCGTTCATGTAATGGCATCGGATTGTTAGGGCATGGTGCCTAGTATCTACTATTAGTGCTTTTTGACTTTGTTGCGACTTGTTATGCTTAATGCTTGTCACTAGGGCCCGAGTGCCATGATTTCAGATCTGAACATGTTATTGATTCATTATGATAGTATTGTTTATGGTCTTACCTGCAAGTTGTATACACACGTTGTTGTCCGGAACCAAAGGCCCAGTGGCGATGTAAATCGGGATAACCGGAGGGAATGGCTTTGATGTGAGGATCACATGTGTTCACGGAGTGTTAATGCTTTTCTCCGGTGCTCTATTAAAAGGAGCACCTTAATTGGTAGTAGTTCCCTTGAGGCCCCGCTGCAAACGGGCTGGCAGGACAACAGATGTTGTGCAAGTTCTCATTGCGAGCACGTATGACTATATATGAAACACATGCCTATGATTATTTAGTACTTGGATGCTTTATCTTATTTATCTGCAAATGCCCTATGTTCTGATTGCCATATGAATTGTCTTGTCCATGCAACGCCCGTCCATCCATCCCCGTGTCTACCGCATTTTAGTCCTACTGTTTGCTGCAATTGTTACTACTGTCTTTACTTTCACTACTGCTGTTACTTTGCTATTGCTACTACAAAACTATTGCTACTGATAAACTGCTGTGAGCAAGATTGTTTCCAGGTGCAGCTGAATTGACAACTCAGTTGTTAAGGCTTATAAATATTATTTGGCTCCCCTTGTGTCAAATCAATAAATTGGGTTTCACTTCCCTCGAAAATACTGCGATACACCCCCTATACTTGTGGGTCATCAAAGGGACATGAGATTGCCAACTTATACTTTGTCAAGCATATACTCCATAGTTTGTTCACTTTAACCTTAATCACTTCAAGATTCTTATGGTAGGGGCAATGAGAGCTAAAAGCTAATAAGTACCATAATTTTTGGAAGCTCTTTATAAGACTTGAATCCCTGCTTCCTTCTATGAAGGCCTTTCTTTTACTTTTATGTTGAGTCTCCATCTTCTATATTTATGCACCAATTGAGAAAGCATAGTGGCCATTCTTAGTTTAATGTGCATTGTCCCAAGACTTGTTGATTGATTCCTAACTTTGATATTGCTTGTTCTTGAACTATTTGTATCTAGTCACCCTTATGAACTTTGAAGGTGTCCTATGCATTTATGTGTTGCTACACTATGAGGGACAAGCTAAATACCATTCTCATTATGTTTTCTATATGTGAAACAAACAAACGTCTTGTAAAGCATTGTTATTCATGAATCTTTTGTTTGTACCTTTTCATGTTACAACATAGTTGCTATGTCTTATTGTTAGAACTATACCTTTCATGCTATGTTAAAGTACCATGATCCCAGCTATCAATGTTTTACAAATACCTTGATCAAGATTATGATGGTGCATGTCACCTCAAAAATTATTCTTTTTTATCACTTACCTACTCGAGGACGAGCAGGAGTTAAGCTTGGGTATGTTGATACGTTGCAAACGTATCTATAATTTTTTATGTTCCATGCTTGATTTATATCTACTTTCTTATGTTTTTTCCACACTTTGGAGCTTTTTTACACATTTTATGGAACAAACCTATTAACAAGAGGCCACAGTGCCAGTTGCATGTTTTCTGCTATTTTTGGTTTTAGAAAATCTAGTAAGGAAATATTCTTGGAATTGGACCAGACAAAAGACCAAGTCAATATTTCACCAGAAGGAACACGGAGTCCGGAGGGGAGATGAAGAGGGGAGTCAGGTGGTGGTGCGGGCAGCCCTAGCCACGCCACCAGGTGGTGTGGGCCCCCTGGCACTCCACCGACCTTGCCCCTTCTCCTATATATTGCCTCCGGGACGAAAACTGTAACATCCCAAAAATTTTCCTATTTTGGAATGTTATAAATAAAATCAATAGCTTGATTGATTGTTTGACTTTGTTGAAAATTCTCAAAGAGAAGAAACTTTTTGAATAGAAAATCCTCTCAACCTTGAATTCAAATCTTATATTCTTTTGTCATGGCCTAGGTAGCCATATAAGCAAAAGGGCATGGATTGATTATGGATTGTAGAATTGGAGTGCAAGATTTCAAAAATTCAAAATCATTAAGCATGCATGACCATCATTGCATATAAACCCTAAGAAGGAAATTAGTATTGTCCAAAAAGGATTATCCACTACCCTTTATGGGATTTCCCAATTCTTAAGTACTACATGACCTATTGTTCGGGTACATATTAATATTGAAGAAAAGTTCCTGATGTCCTGAAATAAATTTGGGATATTTTTCCTAAAAATTCTAAACCCAAATTCCTTATTAATGCAACTAGCCATGTAATGCCTTGTAAGCAAATGGCATTATGGATATTTTCAACTTTGGTAAAACCATATTCTATACATCCTTAAAGGTGTGTTTTGAATTTATAAATTTCTAGAAATTGATTTGGTTCAATTTGGAGGCCTAAAACAAATACTAAGAAAGAAATACTAAATAGAAAAGGAAAAAGGATAAAAAAATGAACTAACCTAACCTACCGGCCAGGCCCAGCCCGAGCCGCCCCTCCTCTCTCTATCATGTTGTATAAGCGCACCAAAGCCACATGGCCCAACTAACACGCACCTATCTATCACAAGGCGTGTAGCGTGGCCGCCCTCCGGCCCAGCAACGGCCACTCCTCGGTCCCTTGCTCTCTCTCACTGCAGGACCCACCCGTCAGCCTCGACCATGCCACCGACAGATGGGGCCCGCACCTCGTCTTCA
Organism: Avena insularis; assembly: GCA_023614405.1. NCBI lineage: Eukaryota > Viridiplantae > Streptophyta > Magnoliopsida > Poales > Poaceae > Avena > Avena insularis. The sequence continues at coordinate 456,852,910 of CM042696.1, read as the reverse complement.
ACCTCCAGCCAGAGACCGACGTGACCACGCTGTCTTGATCCCGATCCAATCCGCACGGTTTTGTTCGAGTTTGTTGCCCATACTCCACGCGAAGCGCCCCATAAATCTTCGGCATCCACCCCACCTCGATTATTTTCGTGTTTTGAAAAAAACCCTAGTCCCACCATCGAGGTTCTGATCCTCCACCGCCGGGAGCCCTCAGGTCGACCTCGAGCCCGACGAATCCCATCGCCCTACTCCCTGATGTTCCTCCTATCCTCTTTCCCATCCTCTACCGCATCTCCTCACTGTATTTTCCCCCTGTACAGATCGCCGCTCAGCGCAATTGCTCACTGGAGGGATCGCCAGAGCTCCACCGACCCGCTGCCACTCCATCCGCACACCGTGGCTGTTCCCGGAAGCAAACAACGAACATAAACATGCCATAGGGTTCGCTGAGACGATCTGCACCCCGTCGCCTACTCCGTCGTTGCCGGAGGCCACCAGAACCGCCTCCACCACCGGCATCCGAGCGCCACCGCCGCCGAAGCCACTTTTCCCGTCGCCGTTGACCGCCACCTAAACCCAGATCACCAGCAGCCGTTGGATCCTTATCTGACGCACGAGAATAGATCCATCCTGAACCGGTACCTGCCAATCGCTGAGCACCACGTGGCAAGTCGGGCCAGCGTATGCGTCATCGCAAATCATCTGCTAGGTCGGTCGAGAGCCAGTCATGAAGTTATTTGATTTTTAATATTTAAAATAGCCAGATTTATGTCCAATATTGTAAAATTCATATAAAATTGAATACATGTCCAAAAATTATAAATAATATATGGTTGGATTCATAAAATTGTGTAGAACAATAATACAGGATTAGATATAACTTTTACAGTACATATTTACTGTAATAAATTAAATGGTTTAATGAGCTTTTTAGACATAATAAATCATAGTAAATTATCTGTAGATCCTAAAAATACAAATAAAGTGTCTATGGATTCATAATTTCATATAAAACATTAATATGCTGTTAGATCCAAATTTTGCAGTGTAAAATTGCTATAGTGATTTAAATAATTTTAATGGACTTTTAGAGTATTAAATTCATAGTAAATAATTTATAACTCAGAAAAATATGAATAATATGTCTCTGGAATCACATTATCATGTAGATTACAGATATGTATTTAGTTTGAATTTTAGACAACAGAAATTGTTTAAATGATTTAAACTCCATTAAACACTATTTAAATCATAAGAAAAGATTTATAACTCCGATTAAGTTGAATCCAATTGCTACTGGTTCGTATTAATGCTCTCTATCCAGTACACTTTAGATAAAAATTTAATACGGCAATTAGTACAGGAGTTTCAACAGAACTATTAAAACCCCTAGATTGGCAATCAAGTATTAATAATAGATATCCTATTGCATTAAATGATCTCCTGCGTGCATCATGTGTTGTAGTATTGTTCAGAGAACTAATTACAACCATTATGACTTATTAAACCATCATGCATGTTTTTGATCGTCCTTGTTGTGTTTTTGCTAAGTTTGCAATTGTTTTGATTGGAACTACCTTGTCCTCGTATTAGATTGTTCGGAGAGTGCGATTGCTGCGGATAAATACAATCATCACCCATATTATCAACATAAGGCAAGTTACACCACTTGTTCATAATTTTGTCCCAGTTTTGATTCTATGCATGTGATCTTCAAAATTCTGTAGTGTGCATGTGTAGGATGATCTAGTAGAATTTTTCCTCAGTATTATTTTGCAAGTGCGATGATTTTGTAGTATGCCATGAGTAGCTCTATACTTAGGATTTCCTATCCCAATAGGTTACCCCTGTTTTTACTAAGTATTGCTTGCTATGCTATAAATACAAAGTACCGTTGGGGGGTTCGAAAGACAAAGACTTTTCTAAGTATAAAGGCTCTCTAGAGCAAACTCTTCCTCTCAAATCCACTTCAAAATAAAACTAAGTTTTCTTCTGGGCGGAATGGTTGTCGGGTCAACGAGTGTGATTTTGGTGGAGGACGGCCGCCCAGGAATCAAAGAAGTCTGCCATGTTTTAGAATTCAGAAGCTTCTAGTGCAACCACAATACATTATGGGCTCTGTCTTGGCCTAGTACTTAGTGGGAAACCTCACCTGGGTACCAACATTTGGAGGTTCTTGGCACGGTTGGATCCGGAAGGTAGAGGGGCTACTAAGGGAAAGCCTCGCCATGGTCTTGTCTGTAAAAGGACTTGATCGTGGATTGTGGGTAAAGTGCACAAACTCTCGAGAGTATTGCAATCGATCGATCAGCCGTGTTCACGGTAATGTAACAACAATGAGCGTCTCAAGGATGGAGCCTCAAGGATATTCCTCTCTTTTCTAAAACAAAGTTTTGAAACCCCATGGCGTCGTAATATCGCTAATGGGTGGGAATTTGGGAACTTGGTGTAATATCCAAGTGACGCTTGAGCGTAATATCCAAGTGTTTGGTTGTTTGGACACTTGGTGCGTAATATCCTCGTGTGCCACTCGACCTTATTTTATCTAAGCAAATGTTTACAAAGTAGGACAATCTTCTCTTCTCTCTACTTAAGAAAACTAGCTTTGAGCAAATGAACTCTACAGCCTATACCAGCCTTGCATGTAGAGATAGTCTTTTCTTTCCTTGGTGTAATTTGCCAATACATTCAAAGTATTGACCCAACTTGTTGGCTGCACGTTTCATGTGCAGAATTTCGGAGATCGTTGAAAGGCGCGCTAGGATCGCGGGTCTTCACTCAACCTGCCTGTGGCATTGATGGGACTCCAAGTTGTATTTATAACGCTTCTGTTGTAATAATGTAAACTCTGGATTATTCGATTCATGTAATAAAGACTTGTGTTTTACATGATATTTCATCGACTGTGAGTGCTAGCTATTGATCCAGGGACTAGCATGTTATTCACAGGGACTTAGGATCTTACTTGATCCGAGGTCACTACAGATGGTATCAGAGCATAAGTTGACTGTAGATCGTGACCCTAGACATGGAAAAACCTTAGGACCAATATTTTTTAAGTTATTTCAGAAAACTCTCATACTTCTCATCATCTACCTTTGGGGTTTTAAAATTTCTTAAGTCTCTTATTTTCAACATTAGAAAATGACCACTACACACTTCAAGAAGAAACTTTTCTCAAGATTACCTTTTTAAAGAAGATCATCTCAATGTGTTGATTAAGTCGGGACTTGAAGACCTCCAGGAAAGATGTTCCAAGACTGATGATACAAGATTAAAGACTTCAAAGGCCTTAAGTCAATGTTATTAACTAAAGAACTCGAAAGATTGAAGATTATGAAGAACATGAAGACTATCAAGAGCACGAAGACTTTTGGAGACTCGAAGCCTTGAAGATTCCAAGTGACCTATTAGGAACCAAACCTGAATAAGATTTCGCTAAATATAGATGCGACGAATTGTTTGCTATCTTGTATGGTTTATTACCTTAGCTAATGAAACCTGTTTTCTAAATAAAATTTCTTGTATGGGTTATTCTTCTTCTTCCATACTCCATTCGTTCCTACTCTAAACCTTGGTCAACTCGACGGATGGACCATATCAATAAGGAGGACAAGGAACTCAACGCCACCAAGCGTAAGAGCCACGCCGATGCAAAAAAGTGGATGCTCTAGGTTGAAGAAAGAATGAAGGATGCCAACATTGAAGTCAACAGAATGCTTCATTATGGCACCAAATTCCTAAAGGACGACGCTGCAACCTGGTGGGAGATGCAACACACCATTGATGATCATCAAGGGGTGATATCTTAGGAAGAATTTGAAGTGGTTCTACTTCAATCTCGTCTCGTATACCAAAAATCCAAGAAGTTGAAGTCCCGAAACATTTAGCTAGCACGATCTGTGGAGAAATAGGACATATCACCAAGGAGCATCATGATCAGCGCCCCTACTGTGAAGGAAGGCACCCATCAGAAGAATGTCAGACCTCTCAAGTTACATGCTTCCTATGCGAAGGGACCAATCACAATCCCGCTCAATGCACCTATACCCGGTGGTACATCAACTGAATCAGCAAGTCGGAGACGGAATGCGCCAAGACCTCATGAAGCCCTGCGAGGACACGACAAAGACAAGGGATGGATTCAAGACTCTAGACACCGCACCCAAAGTCATCACTCCGCAATACTCGACATATGAAAGGAATTCCCATTTCCCCAAACTGGCTCAAGGAAACGATCAAGGCTTCCAAATTTTGAGGTAGAGCATGAAGAACCACAAGACGGGATGTCCTTGCCAAAAGGAGGAAGGATCTAAGCAAAGTACTATGCTTCCAGTATCACAATGCTGGGCATTATGCTGATAATTGTCCAAAACATGTGAATGTAGCTGGAAAGGATAACAACGATGATGGCAATAGTAATAGAGGCAGTAGCGTGAAGAAGCCCAAGAAAGATTCTAGTCAGGTGACATGCGATAAGTATGGTGAAACAGTGCGTTACGCGTTAGTTTGTCCTCGGAAAAGGAAGAATGGTAATAGGAATGGAAATAAAAGAATTCATCCTCCTGTTAATGCCATTGTGCACCACGACTATGCGGACGAAGCACACAAATCTCCACATCGAGACAGTTGACGATAAAACCTCAAATAATTCAATTGGGAGGATTCGACAAATACAATATTTTAAGGGTGGTAGTACCCTAGTGTGAACCAAACCTATTTCTTGCTAGCTTTCTCGAATCTCGAGGACGAGATTCCTTTTAAGGGTGGTAGTCTGTAACATCCCAAAATTTTTCCTATTTTGGAATGTTATAAATAAAATCAATAGCTTGATTGATTGTTTGACTTTGTTGAAAATTCCCAAAGAGAAGAAACTTTTTGAATAGAAAATCCTCTCAACCTTGAATTCAAATCTTATATTCTTTTGTCATGACCTAGGTAGCCATATAAGCAAAAGGGCATGGATTGATTATGGATTGTAGAATTGGAGTGCAAGATTTCAAAAATTCAAAATCATTAAGCATGCATGACCATCATTGCATATAAACCCTAAGAAGGAAATTAGTATTGTCCAAAAAGGATTATCCACTACCCTTTATGGGATTTCCCAATTCTTAAGTACTACATGACCTATTGTTCGGGTACATATTAATATTGAAGAAAAGTGTTCCCTGTATGTCCTGAAATAAATTTGGGATATTTTTCCTAAAAATTCTAAACCCAAATTCCTTATTAATGCAACTAGCCATGTAATGCCTTGTAAGCAAATGGCATTATGGATATTTTCAACTTTGGTAAAACCATATTCTATACATCCTTAAAGGTGTGTTTTGAATTTATAAATTTCTAGAAATTGATTTGGTTCAATTTGGAGGCCTAAAACAAATACTAAGAAAGAAATACTAAATAGAAAAGGAAAAAGGATAAAAAAAATGAACTAACCTAACCTACCGGACAGGCCCAGCCCGAGCCGCCCCTCCTCTCTCTATCAGCAGCAAGTGTACGAAAGCTTGCATGGCCCAACTAACTTTGCACCTATCTCTCAAGCGAAGCGTGGCCGCCCACTCCGGCCCAGCAACGCCAGCCCGCACCCTCGTTCCCTTGCTCTCTCTCACTGCAGGACCCACCCGTCAGCCTCGACCATGCCACCGACAGATGGGGCCCGCACCTCGTCTTCAACCTCCAGCCAGAGACCGACGCGACCACGCTGTCTTGATCCCGATCCAATCCGCACGGTTTTGTTCGAGTTTGTTGCCCATACTCCACGCGAAGCGCCCCATAAATCTTCGGCATCCACCCCCCCTCGATTATTTTCGTGTTTTGAAAAAAACCCTAGTCCCGCCATCGAGGTTACGATCCTGGCCAGATCCGTCGCCCTACTCCCTGATGTTCCTCCTATCCTCTTTCCCATCCTCTACCGCATCTCCTCACTGTATTTTCCCCCTGTACAGATCGCCACAACGCCCGCAATTGCTCACTGGAGGGATCGCCAGAGCTCCACCGACCCGCTGCCACTCCATCCGCACACCGTGGCTGTTCCCGGAAGCAAACAACGAACATAAACATGCCATAGGGTTCGCTGAGACGATCTGCACCCCGTCGCCTACTCCGTCGTCGCCGGAGGCCACCAGAACCGCCTCCACCACCGGCATCCGAGCGCCGCCGCCGCCGAAGCCACTTTTCCCGTCGCCGTTGACCGCCACCTAAACCCAGATCACCAGCAGCCGTTGGATCCTTATCTGACGCACGAGAATAGATCCAGCCTGAACCGGTACCTGCCAATCGCTGAGCACCACGTGGCAAGTCAGTCAGCGTGCTGCGTCATCGCTTCGTCATCTGCCAGGTCAGCAGGTCAGAGCCCAGTCAGCGCGAGTTATTTGATTTTTAATATTTAAAATAGCCAGATTTATGTCCAATATTGTAAAATTCATATAAAATTGAATACATGTCCAAAAATTATAAATAATATATGGTTGGATTCATAAAATTGTGTAGAACAATAATACAGGATTAGATATAACTTTTACAGTACATATTTACTGTAATAAATTAAATGGTTTAATGAGCTTTTTAGACATAATAAATCATAGTAAATTATCTGTAGATCCTAAAAATACAAATAAAGTGTCTATGGATTCATAATTTCATATAAAACATTAATATGCTGTTAGATCCAAATTTTGCAGTGTAAAATTGCTGTAGTGATTTAAATAATTTTAATGGACTTTTAGAGTATTAAATTCATAGTAAATAATTTATAACTCAGAAAAATATGAATAATATGTCTCTGGAATCACATTATCATGTAGATTACAGATATGTATTTAGTTTGAATTTTAGACAACAGAAATTGTTTAAATGATTTAAACTCCATTAAACACTATTTAAATCATAAGAAAAGATTTATAACTCCGATTAAGTTGAATCCAATTGCTACTGGTTCGTATTAATGCTCTCTATCCAGTACACTTTAGATACAAATTTAATATGGCAATTAGTACAGGAGTTTCAACAGAACTATTAAAACCCCTAGATTGGCAATCAAGTATTAATAATAGATATCCTATTGCATTAAATGATCTCCTGCGTGCATCATGTGTTGTAGTATTGTTCAGAGAACTATTACAACCATTATGACTTATTAAACCATCATGCATGTTTTTGATCGTCCTTGTTGTGTTTTTGCTAAGTTTGCAATTGTTTTGATTGGAACTACCTTGCCCTCGTATTAGATTGTTCGGAGAGTGCGATTGCTGCGGATAAATACAATCATCACCCATATTATCAACATAAGGCAAGTTACACCACTTGTTCATAATTTTGTCCCAGTTTTGATTCTATGCATGTGATCTTCAAAATTCTGTAGTGTGCATGTGTAGGATGATCTAGTAGAATTTTTCCTCAGTATTATTTTGCAAGTGCGATGATTTTGTAGTATGCCATGAGTAGCTCTATACTTAGGATTTCCTATCCCAATAGGTTACCCCTGTTTTTACTAAGTATTGCTTGCTATGCTATAAATACAAAGTCTTGGGGGTTCGAAAGACAAAGAATTTTCTAAGTATAAAGGCTCTCTAGAGCAAACTTTTCCTCTCAAATCCACTTCAAAATAAAACTAAGTTTTCTTCTGGGCGGAATGGTTGTCGGGTCAACGAGTGTGATTTTGGTGGAGGGCCGCCCAGAATCAAAGAAGTCCGCCATGTTTCAGAATTCAGAAGCTTCAAAGGCAACCACAATACATTATGGGCTCTGTCTTGGCCTAGTACTTAGTGGGAAACCTCACCTGGGTACCAACATTTGGAGGTTCTTGGCACGGTTGGATCCGGAAGGTAGAGGGGCTACTAAGGGAAAGCCTCGCCATGGTCTTGTCTGTAAAAGGACTTGATCGTGGATTGTGGGTAAAGTGCACAAACTCTCGAGAGTATTGCAATCTGATCGATCAGCCATGTTCACGGTAACAGAACAACAATGAGCGTCTGAAGGATGGAGCCTCTGAAGGATCTTCCTCTCTCTTTTCTAAAACAAAGTTTTGAAACCCCATGGCGTGCGTAATATCGCTAATGGGTGGGAATTTGGGAACTTGGTGTGTAATATCCAAGTGACGCTTGGTGCGTAATATCCAAGTGTTTGGTTGTTTGGAGACTTGGTGCGTAATATCCTTGTGTGCCACTCGACCTTATTTTATCTAAGCAAATGTTTACAAAGTAGGACAATCTTCTCTTCTCTCTACTTAAGAAAACTAGCTTTGAGCAAATGAACTCTACAGCCTATACCAACCTTGCATGTAGAGATAGTCTTTTCTTTCCTTGGTGTAATTTGCCAATACATTCAAAGTATTGACCCAACTTGTTGGCTGCATGTTTCATGTGCAGAATTTTGGAGATCGTTGAAAGGCACGCTAGGATCGCGGGTCTTCACTCAACCTGCCTGTGGCATTGATGGGACTCCAAGTTGTATTTATAACGCTTCTGTTGTAATAATGTAAACTCTGGATTATTCGATTCATGTAATAAAGACTTGTGTTTTACATGATATTTCATCGACTGTGAGTGCTAGCTATTGATCCAGGGACTAGCATGTTATTCACAGGGACTTAGGATCTTACTTGATCCGAGGTCACTACAAAAACCCTAAGGACCCGATCAAAATTCCACAAAAGAGTCTATAGCCGCCGCCATCTCCATCCCTAGATCAGGAGGGATCTGAAGCTCTTCCCGGCACCCTGCCGGAGGGGAGAGATCACCCTGGAGGCCTTCTTCATCACCATGAATGCCTCCAGTGTGATGCGTGAGTAATTCATCCCTAGACTACGGGTCCATGTAGTAGCTAGATGGTTGGTTCTTCTCCTTTGTGCTACCATGTCTAGATTTTGTGAGCTCCGTTCATGATCAAGATCATCTATTTGTACTCATACATGTTGTGTTTGCGGGGATCCGATGGATATTGAGATGCTATTTCAGATTGATTATTGATTCTATCATGTCTATGTTATTTGTGATCTTGCATGCTTTCTGTTGTTAGTAGCTATCTTGGCCGAGTAGATGCTAGCAACTCCAAGAGGGAGTATTTATGCTCGATAGTGGGTTCATGCCTCTAGGAATCTAGGGATGTGACAGAAATCTCTAAGGTACTAGATGTGAAGTTTCTACTAGGGAGAAAATAACAATCCTTTGTTCATAGAACAATTGTATTGTTTACTTTACACACTTTGCTTAATGCAATTATCTGTTGCTTGCAACTTAATACTGGAGGGGGTTCGGATGATAACCTGAAGGTGGATTATAAGTCATAGATGCAGTTGGATTACGGTCTATGTATAATGTTGTAATGCCCAATCAAATCTCATAGGAGTCAAGATGATTAGTATATGCATGTATGCTTTCTCGATGTTTGTCAATTGCCCCACTGTAATTTGTTCACCCAACATGTCTTCTATCTTAAGGAGAATCACCTCTAGTGAACTATGGACCCCGGTCCTTTCTTTTACTATCAATCTACAATCTATTATTTACTATTATCTGCTTACTTTCTGTAAGCCATTACTATCTTCCACATAATACGTTTAATCCTTTGTTTTCAGCAAAACTGGTGAGATTGACAACCTCACTGTAAGTTGGGGGCAAAGTTCTGTGGTTGTGGTGGTGCAGGATTCCAAGTTGGAAACAACACCATGGAGGTGTTTCCTTGCTCCTACTGGTTTGATAACCTTGGTTTTATAACTGAGGGAAAACTTGCTGCTGTGCTCATCATACCTTCCTCTTGGGGTTCCCCAACGAGCTCGAATATATTTTGATCCATCAACCCTCTATCTTGTAGCAGTCCCCTCTCTACTAACTCTAGATCTCTCACAACTCGCCCTCTTCATGACCCAACTGAAAGGAATATGCCCGAGAGACAATAATAAATGGTTATTATGTTATTCCAGGTTTATAATAGATGTTTATTTCTCATGTTATAAATGTATTAAAAGGAATGGTTAATACGTGTGTGTTTAATAAACTAATAGATGGTACGTAGTGATGCCTCTCATTACACTAGTTTGTTGATTAACAGATGATCAAGGTTTCTTGATCATGACACTAGATGTTATTAATATCAAGGTCATACCATTAATTGAATGATGTGATGAACATTCTCCCAAAGTATAGTAACACAATCATGCCATTATGTTTACACTACTATAACGTCATTCAAAGTAACCCTAGTCCTTAGACCATGAGATCACATCAATCACCGACTTCAGAAGCATAGTTTGAACATCACACCATAACAGGGTGATTATAAAGGTGTCGTCAGCTACTTGGTAAGGGTTAGTTGAGGCTCGTGGATTAAGAGTGGGATTTGTCCATCCTGATGACAAAGAGATATACTCAGGGCTCTCTCGGTAATATATCACATTAACATAGCTTGCAAGCAAGTGATAATGATCACTAAGAATGCTATATCACGGGAACAAGAAAAAAGTACTTGTTAGTAACGGGATCAACCTAGGTATGGATGATACAGAATGATCGGATCCTAGACAAGTAAAATATTGCGAGACAAAAGGAATCTGTTACTGTGAATAAAAAGTCACGCGATCACTAAGTCATCGCTTGAGCTGGTGGGAGTCATTATGGATCTCCAGGTCCCGCTAATGATTATTGATCAGAGAATGTCTCGATCATGTCCACTCAGCTCGCAACCCGTAGGGAGACACACTTAAGGGTAGTCTATGTATTTGAGTGGATAGGAACACCGGAGAAAATACTGGACAATGCAAGAATTATTCTGATAAATCTGCCGGAATAGTTTCGGTGTATCGAAATATCACCGAGGATTGAATTGTTAATGTTTTCATTAAATGAAGTGTTCATTAAATGAAGTACTCATTAAATGAAGTGTTCATTAAATGAGTGACATTAAATAAAATAGATTAAAAGTGGTTTTAATGAAGAGACTCTTGATTTTTGAGTGGAGAAAAATGGAAGAAAGTGGAGACTGAATTTATGTAAGTGGAGAGTCCACCCAAATAATTGGGGGAGAGGTGGGGGCAGCCCCATGGATGTGCGCCATGCCCCCTTGGGCTACCACCCTCACCTATAAAAGCCCCCCTCCTCTCCTCTCCCACACACGCTCACCTCTCCTCTCATATGCCCTTTGGTTGGCATCTTCCTCCCCTTCTAGCCTTGTGCATTGCCAAGAGCGATTGATACGTTGCTAACGTATCCATAATTTTTGATGTTCCATGCTTGGTGTTATCTACTTTCATATATTTTCTCCACACTTTGGAGTAATTTTCATATGATTTCTTGGACTAACCTATTAACAAGAGCCACAGTGCCAGCTGCCTGTTTTCTGTTGTTTTTGGTTCTAAGAAAGTCAGAAAATGAATATTCTCGGAATTGGACGGGACAAAAGCCAAAGTCAGTTTTTCACAGAGGGACAAAAGGACCCAGAATACGAGACGGAGAGGGGCTGGGGCCCGGCGACACCACTTGGTCGCGCGCCCAGGCATGGCCAATGCCAGAGGGTGGTCTGGTCGCCCCAGGCACCCCCTCGGCCTCTCCTTCCACCTATAAGATGCCCCCGATACAGAAACCCTAAGTACCCGATCAAAATTCCACGAAAGAGTCTGTAGCCGTCGTCATATCCATCCCTAGATCGGGAGGGATCTGAAGCTTTTCCCGGCACCCTGCCGGAGAGGGGAATTCACCCTAGAGGCCTTCTTCATCATCATGCAAGCCTCCGGTGTGATGCATGAGTAGTTCATCTCTGGACTATGGGTCCATGTAGCTAGATGGCTGGTTCTCCTCGTTTGTGTTATCTTATTTAGATCTTGTGAGCTCCGTTCATGATCAATATCATCTATTTGTAATCATACATTTTGTGTTTGCGGGGATCCGATGAATATTGAGATGCTATTTCAGATTGATTATGGATTCTATCATGTCTTTGTTATTTGTGATCTTGCATGCTTTCCGTTGTTAGTAGCTATCTTGTCCAAGTAGATGCTAGCAACTCCAAGAGTTAGTATTTATGCTCGATAGTGGGTTCATGCCTCTAGTTATTTGGGGAAGTGACAGAAATCTCTAAGGTACTAGATGTGCTGTTGCTACTAGGGAGAAAACAACAATCCTTTGTTCATAGAACAATCGTATTGTTTACTTTACACGCAATGTGTAATGCAATTATCTGTTGCTTGCAACTTAATACTGGAGGGGGTTCGGATGATAACCTGAAGGTGGATTATTAGTCGTAGATGCATTTGGATGGCGGTCTATGTATAATGTTGTAATGCCCAATCGAATATCAAAGAATTTAATATGAGTAGTATATGCATATTGCTTTCTCGATGTTTGTCAATTGCCCCACTGTAATTTGTTCACCCAACATGTCATCTATCTTAAGGAGAGCCACCACTAGTGAATTATGGACCCCGGTCCTTTCTTTTACCATCAATCTACAATCAACTGTTTACTGCTTTGTGTTTACTTTCTGTAAACTATTACTTTCTTCCACTCGATACGTTTAATCCTTTGTTTTCAGCAAAACCGGTGAGATTGACAACCTCATCGCAAGTTGGGGCAGAGTTCTGTGGTTGTGTTGTGCAGGTCTCCACGTTGCTGCTGGCACCAGTAGTGCGCCCTCCCAAAGTTCAGCTAGCAACACCTTTGGGATGTTTCCTTGCTCCTACTGGATTGAATACCTTGGTTTCATAACTTAGGGAAAACTTGCTGTTGTGCTCATCATACCTTCCTCTTGGGGTTCCCCAATGAGCTCGATATATTTTGGGCCATCAGCGATGTTCTTAAGCGAAGCCCTGCTCAAGATCTTCTCCACCAACATCACCACCATGTTGTAGTGTTGGCGGAATTCCCGAGGATCCCTACTTCCGCTGCCGAGCTAGAGCGAGGGATAGAAGTCATCGGCACACCATACGTGTGACCGATTACGGAGGTGCTACACTTGTGGTATTGTCACCGCGTCCTTGCGTACGGCCATGTACACTTTAAAACAACCACGTTTGTTTGTGGGAACGTTATCCCGCGTTACGGTCTTCGAGGGTGAGTCCATATGAAACCGTTACATGTATCTCCTAGATATGATCTTGATGGTTACAACCATAGGAATTTTTTGTGTTCCATGCAACGAACCCCATCAGTGGTTCAAGAGCTATGTCTATGCGTAGAGGCTTTGTACGGTTAGAACACATAGAGATGTGGGCGTTGATAGTCTTGTTGTTTCATACTTGCGTAAATTTTGATCATGGTGGCATGTTGGGATGAAGCGGCCCGGACTAACTTTACATATCCTCGCACATGAGGCATGTCCCATGCTTGACATGCAACTCGTATTGCATAAGTGGCTCAGCGGGTGTCAGTCTCTACCAACATAATCGTGATCTAATTTACAATAGTTTGCAAATAACCTTATTTGTCAACGTTGTGGTTGAAATTCATAGTTAGAGCGATTCTCTCCTAGAAAGCCCAAAGCCGCGTAAAATATGCAAAAATAAATTATAAGACATCTAACTTGTTTTTGCAGGGCATGTGATGTGATATGGTCATTGTTACAAAAATTGTTGTATGCAATGAGATTTATTGTAAGTTAAACAACTGGCATGAGCCATATGGTTGTCTTTATATTTTATAGTCTGTGTGCTATTCATGTATATCCAAGAGATATATTGTAATGGAGAAGACAACCATGATGGTGGATCCATTAACCTTGGAGCCACGCCGGTGGAATGATGGAGATCATACCATGGAGCACATGATGGAGATCAAGTGCAAGAAAGGACCATATCATATCACATTTTATATGCATGTGAAGTTTGTCCCTTTTATGCATCTTATTTTGCTTATGTCTTGCTTAGTTCTTGGCGGTAGCATTATAAGATGATCCCTCCCACTAATATCAAGATAATAATATGTTCTTCCTTAGTATGCACCGTTAAGAAAGTTCATAGTTTCGAAGCACCACATGATGATCGGGTGTGATAAAATCTACGTTCGCATACAACGGGTATAAGACAGTTTTACACATAGGGGTAGTAAGGTTCTTACTTGGCGAGTCTAGCATGTACAGACATGGCCTCGGAACATGAACTGAAAGGTAAAGCACGATTCATATAAATGATATGATTTCCATATGATACTCGCCATTGGAGCTGCACCTCCATTCGTGATGATTGGCTGTGGTGTAGTGAATTTGGTTCGTGTAATCACTAAAAATGACTAGATGGATGTCATTTTTGAGTGGGAGTTCTCATTGTAATTTTGAATTGACTTAAACTCTATCTTTTATAAACCTAGTCTAAAATAGTTTTGCAAATACATTGTAGATCATGGCAGCCCCTGCGTTCAATTTCAATGCATTCCTAGATAGAGAAAAGCTAGAGGATAATGGGTATAACTTCACCAACTGGCACTGCAACATGAGGATCATCCTCATGGGCATGAAGAAGTCCTATGTGATGGACGGTCCATTAGGTGACGCCCCTACAGCTAGAGCAAATCAAGAAGAGCGCGACACGTATGACGTGAAATTTTGATAACTACACTCTTGTGGGGTGTGCGATCCTCTAGTTGCCGGAGCCTGAACTCCAAAAGCGCTTTGAACTTACTGATGCTGATGTCACGGTGGAGGAACTCAAAAGTATGTTTGGGGACCAAATCGGTGCTGAGAGAGATGAGATCTCCGATAAGTTCTTTAGCACTAAGATGGAGGAGCATAGCTCTGTGAACGAGCACGTCATTATGATGACGGGCTACGCTCAACGTCTTAAGACACTATGATGTGAGATTCCACCTGATCTCACAATGGATAGGATTTTGCAGTCGCTCCCACCTAGCTACAAAGGGTTTGTGCTAAACTACAAGATGAGTGGAGCGAACAAGTCGCTCACTTAACTCATAGCTATGCTGAAAACTGTTGTGGTAGACATCAAGAAAGAGCACCAAGTGTTGTTGGTCAACAAGACCACTAGTTTTAAGAAAAAGGGCAAGAGAGGCAAATCCAAATGGAACTCTAAGAAGGATGGTAAATCTGTTGCCAAGCCTGAAAAGAAAACCAAAGGAGGCCCTAAGCCCAACATTGAGTGTTTCTACTATAAGGGGACTGGTCACTGGAAGCGGAATTTCCCGAAGTACTTGGCATATAAGAATACCGTGAACGTGAACAAAGGTATATGTGATATACATGTTATTGATATGTACCTCACTAGTAGTCGAAGTAGCACCTAGGTATTTGATAACAGTTCAGTTGCTAACATATATAACTCGAAACAGGGGCTAAGGAATAGGCGACCACTGGCAAAAGATGAAGCAACGATGCGCGTAGGTAATGGATCCAAGGTGGATGTGATCGCCGTTGGGATGCTACCACTTCATCTGCCATCAGGATTGACAATAAACCTAAATAATTGTTATCTGGTGCCTGCGTTAAGCATGAACATCATGTCTGGATCATGTTTAATGCAAGATGGTTATTCATTTGTGTCTGAGAACAATGGTTGTTCCTTTTATATGAATAATATATTTTATGGTCATGCACCTATGGTGAATGGTTTATTTGTCTTGAATCTTGATATTAGTAGTACACATATTCATAATGTGAATGCCCAAAGAATCAAGATGAGTGATGATATTGCTGCATATATGTGGCATTACCGTTTAGGTCATATTGGTGTTAAATGCATGAAGAAGATCCATTCTGATGGACTAATGGAATCACTTAATTATGAATCATTTGAGACATGTGAGCCATGCCTTATGAGCGAGATGACTAGAACTCCATTCTCTAGAACAATGCAACGAGCAACCGACTTATTCAAAATAATACATACCGATGTATGTGGTTCAATGAGTGTGTCTGCACGTGGTGGACATCGTTATTTTGTAACCTTCATGGATGACTTAAGTAGATATGGGTATATTTACTTAATTAAATACAAATCTGAAACAAATGAAAAGTTCAAAGAATTTCAGAGTGAAGTAGAAAATCATCGTAACAGAAAGATCAAATTTATTTGATCCGACCGTGGAGGTGAGTATCTTAGTTACGAGTTTGGCAGGCACATGAGACAATGTGGAATTGATTCACAATTCACTCTCGCCGGTACACCATAAAGAAATGGTGTATTCGAATGTCGTAATCAAAGTTTATTAGATATGGTGCGATCTATGATGCCCCTTACCGATTTGCCACTGTCATTTTGGGGTCATGCATTAGATACGGCTGCATTCACTTTAAATAGGGCACCATCAAGATCCGTTGAAACGACACCGTATGAATTATGGTTTGGTGTAACACCCCAAAACTTTAATCAAGATTATCAAGTTCTAATCACCCAATTTAGGGTTAACAAAAACTTTTACTAATAAAATGATTATGAATGCATGTTAGTTTGCATTAATGTGTGATTGATTGAATTTGCCATGCTTGATTGTTACAAATGATGTGAAATGGTTTAAAGGTGAATAATACATCATCTAGGCCATTCACAAACAAAATCAAAAGAAAAATAAATCAAAAAGGAATTAAATAACCAAATGGTCATTTTGACAAAAGTTAACTACTAGGTCACTTTGAGTATTCCTAGAAGAGAAATTCTAATAGAAACATTTCTATTTATGTTCACCCCTTGCTAGACCAAGTAAAAGTAAATCAAGGACCACCTTACAAACTTACAAAAACATCTTTCAAATCAATTTAATGGACAGTTGAAAATTGAATCTAGTTCATATGTTAAGATCACAATTTTTTTCAAAAACCTATCAAACCAGTTCCATTTGACTTCTCCAAGCAAACATAGATACTCAAGCTTAAGATCAAATCACTCAAAAAGTTTCATTCAAAAATTCCAAAGTAATTTTCTTGCGGCCATTTTATCAAACACCTTAATTACACAAATTAATCTCTGGCCTAACTTCACTGTTTCCATAGTAATCCTCGACCATTGGTCCCATCGCCCTTGTCTCCCCTGAGCATAGCCAGCACTCGGACCAAGTCCCCCTTAGCGTGTGCACAGTGGAGCGCCACCCATTCTTGGTCGTCGCTAGCCAACAGTGGACAGAGCGCTAGGAGAAATGCCGCCCTCTCCCACGACTCGCACCAGACACGCCACACTCCACCGCCACCCCCTGTCGAAGTGTCGACCGTAGACGAGCCCTGGACCATCCTAGAACCGCCGCGCCCTATGCCTCTGCACCAGGTCTAGAGCGCGCCGGCTCACAGAGCCCGACCGCCTCGCTTAAGACCGTGCCTCACCCCCCCTCGCGTGCACTAGCTCGCCATGATCACCCCAACCCCGCAGACAACCCCGTTCGTCGTCGCGCGACCCACAGCTGCCGCACGGTGTCACAAACACCTCTGTGTCCGTGCGGAGCGCCACACGCTCCTGACCAAAGCACAACGCCCCATGCCTCGCCATTATGCCTGTGAGAACCGCCAGGGAACCACGCACCATCCACAAGCCTCCGCCACGCCGATAGGAGCCTGTAGCGTTGTCACCGATGAGCTCGCACCCGCATCGTTCGGTCCCCTCGCCGCAGTATAAAAGGAGGCCTCCCCTGCCTCATTTCTCCAAACCCGAGCACTCACCACTCCTCACTGATCCTCCCCCACTTCTTCTCGGAGCAAGGGGAGATCTCCTTCGTCGGAATTTGGCCGGAGCCCGCCGCTGCTGGAGGAGAAGGGCGCCATCAATTTCAACCACCCCAAGACCTATCGTGAATGCGCCTCGACCCGCCATCGTCTACCACGTCGATCGCCCCCGTAGACGACCCTAGCTGGAGCCCAGGTGAGCCTAGCCAGACCCCTACCGCCGTGCTAGGTTTCGTTCCTCGCCTGAGTGGTTCATCGTCGATGATGACTCCTAGCTGTTGGATTAGAATTAGATCGCAGGGCTTAGATGCATGGATACCGTTTCGCTTAGATGCAGTCACTGATGAGTGGACCCCCTATGTCGTGAGCCCACTGTGTGCTAAGATCTGATTGGGCGGCCCGTTAGCTTTCACAAGACAGCCAGGATATTCAAATATGGATTTTCCATTTTAGTTTAAACCATATTCTGTCCACATATTCAAAAATCAATTCAGAGAGTTTCACTAAACCAAATTGCATGATTCAAATTTTGTTAGAAAGATAATTAAATTATCTATTGAAGCGTGTTGGATTTAAATCATTTGGAGTTAGAGATAATCTATTGTAAAAATAATAAGACATAGACTTTTACAACTTCAAACATTTTTCAAAAATCAACCATAATAGCTTTTGAGTTGATTCCAACTCTCAAAAATCACATTTGACAAGATCTACCTAAATATGTAAAAATATTTAGGTTTGCATGCAGTGACATTGGACTAGTACCAAAAGAATGCTATGAGGGCATTTCTAGTCACTTTAAATCTATTAAATGATAATCTTAAAGTTAATAAGATATGATCAACACTTTAAATCACATTCCCATGTATTAGAATGTGGGGCCCTAGATTAATCCTCTGAGAACCCTGTTATTCATACAACCACGATCCCATGATCAGTTAGTCGCGGCACATAACAGACAAGTATCAAAGTAAACATCCAATTATAATGAATACATGTCATATCTTAGTTGCCATTATGTCTAGATCGATCAACAACAAGGGAGCTTCATTAAGCGTAGAGCCCGAGCCATGCCTTAACCTACCGGCAACTGACTGGGAGAACGTCCTAGCTCGCATAGTCATCAACGTCACCTTCTTCTTGATATCTGACCAAGTTAATAGCCAGGGACAATGCCAGTGAGTACTTTGAATGTACTCGCAAACCACCAAGATAAGTTAAATAAGGAAATGCAATTCTGGCTGTGGCGAGATAGCTCTATCTAGGGTTGTTTTTGCAAAGCCTAGACTATCTCTTGTAGTTATGGCATCCTCATATCTTTGTTGAAAAAGAGTTTTAAAACATGCTTCCGTTTTATAAATCAGGATATCCCCAAATCCTTGTTGAAAACCTTTTTGAAAACAGTTTTGGAGAAAAACCCTTTTTAAACCTCTTTGACCACCTCTGGTCAAAACAAAAGTTTAAACTCGGGTCCCCTCGGAACCACCATACTTTCATCCATTTTTCCAAAAACCACCATCTGGGTACTCCTAGCCATCACCTTTTCAACTGTCCTTGACCGTGGACATGGCTATTCGAATAGATTATACTCTGCAGAGTTTGCGCACTTTCCCCACAAGAATCAATACATCGCCGGGATAAAACTACGGCCCACTACACAAGGTAGACGGGGGTTCGGATAACCAAACCTTACCCTTCTCTTGTCGACCCTAGCAAAGGCTGCTTTTCCTTTTGGGCTTTTTCTCCCCGGCAACGAGTATGTGGCCCCGGCCATAGTCCTGCCTTCCGTACACGCGTATACCCAAACCACAGCTTGACGTGTACCTTAACTTGGTGACTCCACTTCCTTCCGTACTACTTAAGTCATACCATCCGCGTGAGACCCAATTGTTGCACCGACACTCCTTCCAAGACAGGCTTACTCTTGCCGAAGCAAGCTACAGGCTCCAGATCCGTAGAACTATTAGCGCCCGCCCGAAATTCAAGGGATTTCTCCCAATAAGCATTGTACAAGCTGCCTCGGCTAAAGAAGACAAACTACGAGCTAAGCCCCAGCACCTGGGGTAATGTGGTTGCACTGATAAATTGTTCCAGTAAAGGCGTATAACATCCCTTCCCTTTCTCTTGTCCATTTTCTCATTTCTCATCATCACCCCTTCTTTAGTTAAAACATCCGCTTGGAACGATGCCTCTTCCCAAGGGTTTTACAAAGTAGTTTTTAAACATTTGTAGTAGGGTAAATCCCAAAACAATTATTCAACAAAAATTTGTGGTTTCCAACGAGGTAGGATGCTAATCCTCATAGCTTCGATCTAAAGGGGAGTAAATGGTAGGTTTACATTAGGGTGGGTTCCATGAGGGACACCAAGTCATAACTTGGAGGAGCCAAGTCATTAGTGCAGTATTTCTAAAACAAGACATGCAGATAAATAATGCAATTTATAATCGAGGTACAAAATAGGTAATAAAAAGAGTAGGACAAGTATCGGAATTCAGGAATGCTGGATTGCTTTTGGCCAACGAGATGTCCCTGGTCTTCTTCTTTAGATAACCAGAATATCAAGAATACCCAACTATATAATAATAATAAACGATGGCTTCCTTCTTCTTGACGTCACACAATCGCAATTATCGCCGTTATCAAGCAAACATGTAAACAAACAAATACCACAATCAATACAAGCATACAAGCATAAATACATACAGCAAACAAATATACAACACACGATTTACTTTTGTAGGTTTTGAACAAATGGGACTAAGGCAAATGATTTCATTGTAGTTGCATTTGTGGAATTACTATTAAGATTATAGAGGCCAAAACTACCTACTTAAGGGATTTTACTCCAAGACCAAGTTCTCTATGATATCAGTATGCAAAAATGATATCATGAGCTAGGTATTGATAAAATGAAACTAACAAAAGTGGTTTCACTATTTTATCAATTTCCATTGATTTACTATGCATTTTATAGTGATTAAAACTCTAGTTTTAGGAAATAATTCACCAGAAATGTTCTGTATGTCCAAAAATTATTTCCTTGGATAGTTAGGTAGTGTTTTATGTACTTATTCACTGAGAGTTGGAATCATGTCAAATTATTTACCAGAATGCCCTCTGGAAATTTCCAAAGGAAGTTTTGGAGCTGTTTTGTCTTTTTCACCAAATTAAATCTACAAAAGCTTTTGAGATGATTCCAATGGCACATGGTAGGCATTTATAATAACTTTCAGTATAAATTGGAATCAACCTTTTTGGATATCAAGAACTTCTGGAGTGGTTTATTTAGTGAAATGAGTCTACACATAATAGTTTAATTTATTAAAATTGAACCAGAGCTCAATAAAATTTGAGTTGCTGGGGTTGGATATATGTTAATATGGAGTTTTACTGGGAGTTTGAAATGGGCCAATATTGTTTTGACCTAGAGAAATTACCTAAGGCAGAAACCAATATTTTTTGTTATTTTTACTATAGACAAACTACTATTCACCCTTGTATGAGACCTATGCTGATTGATTGGTATAGAAATCATCTTCTAGGAGAATTTTGATTTATCCCAAATTGGTATGTATAACTCCCTGAGGAATTTATTTAGTGTAGAGGACAACTTTTAGTGGATTAATTGCCAATAATTAATAGAAATTAACTTTGGTAAAGGACTAGTTCTGCATGTTGCACAAAACACACAGGAACATGGTAAAATTTATACCTAGAACATTTAATCCATTTTCCATTTTGTTCTTGATTTAAACTATTAGGTGTTTTTGCAGAATCTGGATTTGGATTTAATAAAAAGGAAAGGACAGAGATACTGGGCCAGATTTGACTAGACCGCGGGAATACAGTGCCGGGCCGGCCCATCTGCTGCCGGCGCGGGCGGGGCGGGATTCAAATCCCTAGCAATGGGGCCTAGGCATCAGCGGGTGGAGGGGCAAAGGGGTATCGGGGGGGTCTCCACCGTTGGATCTAAACGGAATCGACGACAGAGAGTCGTCTTCCTCCTCTGTTCCAAAGGCGATGAGGCGAAACCCTAGGAGGGCTCTGGCGGCGGCGGGGGAGCTCACCTAGTGATCTCCCAGAGCTTGGGAGAGGGCGGAGATGGAGCGGGGCGTCAGGACAACTCCAACGAGGTGCGGCAACGGCGGTTTTCTACGCAGCAGGTAGCTCGCGCTCGAGTCATGCCGACGCAGGCTTCGGGCTCGCCGGGAATGCCTCCAGGGGTTGCTGCATGTCGAAGATAAGGGCAGGTTTAGCTTCAATGGAGCAAGGAGGTTCTGAAATGACAGCATGCAGATGGAGTGGAGCAGGGATGGGAGCACCGCGAGCAGATCTTGGCAATGGCCGAGATGCTCCTTTTTCTACTTCTCTTGAGCAGGACGGAGCAAGGGAGGAGGAGAGGGTGCTCTAGGGAGGTGAGGTGGAGTGTAAGGGGGAAAAATGAGGGAGCAGGAGGGAGTTGGTGGCCTCTGGCCCTTATAAACCGAAGGGGAGAGTCCATGGTGGAAGGGGTGTATGGAGGGAAAGGGCAGGTCCATGGCCTTGCCATTGGCTGCCAGGGTCGGTGGAGGGTGGTGAGGTGGGGTCTGGTCGTGCTGGAGCTTAGAGAGGGAGAGTGGGTGGCTGTTGCAACAAATAAAAGATTTAGTGTGTCTCTCTCTCTCACATCCAAACACAAGGGACAAGGGAGAGGGGTTGCTATAGTAGCTTAGCTACAGTGCACATGACCAGGACTGAGGGGTGTGGTGGTGGAGGCTTGCTGGGGAAGATTGATGGAGGTTTGGTTTGGTGTTTGGTACAAAAAGGATAGATGTTCAAATCTGCCATAAAGGATGATCAAGAGTTATTTCTTGATTTTTGATCTTGACCAACTGAGATAAGGATGTTGGTAGATGGGAAAGGTTAAGATGCATCTCTGAGATTTATTTAGGATTTTTCAGAGAATTATAGATGCACTTTGTATCAATTATTTAAATAGTGCAGAAATAGCTTTTAGGAATTTATTTGGTATTTTTGAATTGGATAGGTGGAGTTTTTGAGTTGAGATGGTCCCAAATGTGAATACACACTTAGGGTAATTTTCCCAAGATTTATAGAGACTTAAAAGTATTTAAAACAATTATTAATCCATTTCTGCCATTTAAGAAAAAGAGAAAAATAAATAATAAAGGATCTCAAAGATATTTATTTTTGAGATGCGAATGTAGGGTAGGATACATGGACCTCAAATGAGCAAAAATTTGGAGAAGTTCTTTGGCAAAAACCAAACTTTCCCTTGGGAAATGAGCTTTGGAGATGTTGTTTATTAAAGAGAGTAATTAGATTTGGAGCCATAATAATTATGGATAATATTTGATAAATCTTGATGATCAAGGTAGATGATGTAGACAAGGTGTATCAAGCATTTGCAACCTTGGTAATTGGAAATCCAACTTGAATTAGATGGAAAACAAGGAGTTGTGGATCTAGGGTGATGTTATTTTTATACCACCAAAACCTTGTTGGATCTTGGAGCTCAGAGCACACCTTGATGCAAGGGATAGATGTATAGCTATACCAAGTCATATAGATGATCAGGGCAAAAGGAGTTTTGATTGGTTACATTTGAGGTGGTCTGGAAGTGCTGGCAAACTTTGTTGAAAATAAGGCTGCCATACCAGATCAGTCATGATGCCTTATAAATCATGTGGGTTTAAGAAGCACAAAGATCCACTTGGAACAAGTGAAGTAGATGTTGATAGACATATATGAGTAGAACACAACCATACAAAGAGTTGGTCATGATAAGGTGGGATGGTGGTGTGAGCTTCTATCAAAGTAGGAATGATGACTAGATTTGCAGGAATAGTTATTTTCTTGTCTACAAAACCATCAAGAACAAGTGCGTTGGAGGATGATCTAACCAAGGGAAGAAGTGGGCCTTGGTAGTCCTTAGGATGGTTAATAAGATGGTTCAGATGCATTTTTAAAAATGCACAAGGGTTAAGAAAAGGAGGCATTCAAAAAGGTGATGTTGTAACAGATTCTAGACTTAGCCAAATTTGGCAGATTTAGGGTTTTTGACTAGAATGTGGGTGGTGATGGTTTTGATGGGTTGCAATGTACCAAAGCATCATCAAGTGGATGAGGTTTAAGAGTAGATTGAGTAGGAAGGATCCTTTCTTGATATTGGTCTTCATTGACTTGGAAGCTTCTAGAAGGGATCACTTCAGAAGGGGTCTGGTTAAGGGTTTTAGATGATCACCTAGTAGTTGGAGATCAGATCTAGCTTTGTATTCTTGCCTAGGGTGTGGTGATTTGGAACCATCTTGATCCTAGTGATGAGCTCCTAGAGTAGCTCATTCTATCTCCTAAGCAGACAAATGAAGCAGCAGATCAAGGCAACTGATCTTACAAACCAAGCAAACCTACTACTAGGGTTACCATCAAGCCTGGCTTGAGGGAAGGATGGGTATTTTGAAAAGGTTGGAGTTTGAATAATATGAGAGTCTTTGGTATCTCTACCAAGAGTAGAATTCAACAGCTTTAAAAAGGGATTTTGGGAAACCTAGAGAGAAGAGTACTTGAAGGTTCTGTCTTGAAAACATAAGGAGATTATAATAGGTTGTTATCCATAGTTTAGGGAAACATAAGATACTAAAATAGTTGGTTTGCAAAGGCTTCTTGGCTCAGGTTTTGAATTGCCAGAACATTCGAGACTATGGAAATTAAGCCAAGACAGTTTTGGGAAGTAGCTTTTGTCAACTGGTGTTGAGGGAAGGAGTATATCTTATAATACACAATCATAATCATGAACATAGTCAAACAACAGGCAAACACTTCATCACTAAACAAGAAAAAGTTTTTGTTCCCCCTGATTTTTGCATTATGGACAACTAATCAGGGTTGCTGAAATTGGGATGTTACAGACCTTTCCCCCTTAAAAGAATCTCGTCCCGAGATTCAGGAGAGTAGGGTTAGGGGATTTTGATTTGGGTTGATACTAGGTGTCTTACGCATACTATCTTACGGACTCCATCTTTGAAAGTGACTACTTTGTCGATGAAGTTGAGCTTCAGTCTTCCGAGAGGCACGGAGAGTTGAGCAGAGTCCAGTTCCGATTGCGAGGGATGACCTTCTTTTCCTTCTGGACTTTATATATCGAGGGCTTAGACTGGGCAGAATATCTCGATGCTGAACTTCACGGGGTACTCGTCGGAGGATAGAATCTATGGTTTGGTGTACCTTCTCTAAGCATTCACAGCTCTTCCTTAGGGTCATAGCGTATCCTATTTAACGATTTTAGGGTCAGGACTCCTGAGGTTGCTTCTGGCAGAGGGTTATTCTATTTGGTGGGAAGGACGAAGTCTTTCCCCCTTAGGGTTAAACTGGGGTAGATTGGAGAGTTGACATTGTCCTTCCTTCTTGGAGTCATAGATTTATGTTTTGAAGACTGTCGTCACTCTTTCTCCTAGAGTTGGAATCTTCCGATGACGTCCACGAAGGTAGGTCCTACGGGGCTTATATACTATGATTATTCGTACTTAGCCAGTTGGGGTCTCAAATCCTCTAAGCGATTGGAACTGAGCGGTTAGCGATCCTATGGCCCTTCCGGTGGATCTTCAGCTGAAACGGTAGAGGGATTTTGTAGGATCTTCAGTTAGTTTCTCCTCTGATAACTTTCGGATTGGTGTTTGGAGGGAAGGCGTCCAATTCCGGAGGTCTTCTGAAGTATCCTCTGGTAGACAGTCTTCTGGGGATTGAGTGGAAAGACGCAGTCTTTCCACCTTAGAGCTTCACTAAGGTGTTTTAGGAGTGATGCCGATCTTCTGTTTTGAAACGCTGGCGTGATGCTAAGGGAGGCTGTATCTCCTTGGGTCTTGGTATGAGGTCCTTGAGTGAAGTTCTATTGATTCAACCCTTGCGTGGGTGGCTTCATATCAAAGTTTGATGGGTTTATCTTACGGCGAGTTAGCGGTTAACGACTCTCTTGCTAGTCTTCGGACAAGGTAGGGTAGCTAACATCATAGAAAACATCTTCACTTGAACTCTTTGTGTTGCTTTTGCTCGATGGTGGAGTAAACTCGGCGTTCTTCATGCGTCCTTGTCTTCAGGGAACTGAAGTATTCTAGCCTTCTGGTGAGGAACTTCCCGTTGGTTGGGTAGAGGGATGTATTACTTGTTAGTCTCTCGGGGTTGTGGGAAGTTCTAATATACCAAAGGTTAGCAGGGTCGGGTTTTCACTTCTTGTCTTGGTTAACCTATCGGGTGGTTTATTGTGGATATTGAGGATCCTTCGGTGATCGACTTCTAGCTTCAACGGGATTCTTGCTATAGTAGACTAAGGAACAATGGAGTGTGGTGTTATTGACGAGTCTTGCGAGGTGAGTTTGATGAGGTATGCCGTCCTGCTGAGGTGAAATCTTCGAGTTGATTTTGACTTGACGATGCCGAACTCATGGTTCTTGCGATGCTTTTCCTCTCATAAACTCTCGAGGTTAGTCTAGGTCTCATTACCTACATCTAACACACGGGTTTCCTGAGTTACTTGGTGGGTTATCGCTCCTCGAGTCACATTTTTAAGGAGGTCAAAGCAAACCAGATCATACAAACAAGGCAAACGGGGCGAGGGGATCGCAATGTCCTCGGCAGACAACACACATCAAGCAACACAGGATGCACTTAGGCAAGCAAACACGGTCAACGCTAGGGACCAAGGAGTTAACTACTCGCGATGTAGGGGAATCCTATTCTTAGGACTATTGTCCCTAGATATCGTCTTTCTTCAGGTCGGAGTCACTATCTTGCAGATGAAGCCTTCGTCGTATCTTGGATGCTTCTTGATAGTGCAACACTAGATGTCTTCTAATTATGGGGATTCCGCTGGTAGAGCGATATTGTAGTCTCCTCGTGTTTGCTGGTAGTTGCTTGTCTTCATCTTGTTCTTATTGTCTTTACCGGGTTCTAGATCCTAGTTGTTTGAAATCTTTAGGTTTGAAGTTTGGACGAGAGTTGGAGGAAACCATTTTCGAAAGCATTTACTTAGAGTAAGAGAAGAAGTAGAACTTTTTAAAACTCATTGAGAAACTAGTTTTTGAAAGCCGGGGTTTTCAAAATAAGGTTCCTATCTGACGACCATGCTAACTAAGGTTCTCCTACAGTCAGGATGGCTCTGATACCAAGTCTATGGGGCCCCGGATTAATCCTCCGAGAATCCCTGTTATGCATACAACAACGATCCCATGATCAGTTAGTCGCGGCACATAACAGACAAGTATCAAAGTAAACATCCAATTATAATGAATACATGTCATATCTTAGTTGCCATTATGGCTACATCGATCAACAACAGCGGAGCTTCATTAAGCGTAGAGCCCGAGCCATGTCTTAACCTATAGGCAACTGACTGGGGGAACGTCCTAGCTCGCATAGTCATCAACGCCACCTTCTTCTTGATATCTGACCAAGTTAATAGCGAGGGACAATGCTAGTGAGTACATTGCATGTACCCGCAAACCACCAAGATAAGTTAAAAAAGGAAATGCAATTCTGGCTGTGGCGAGATAGCTCTATCTAGGGTTGTTTTTGCAAAGCCTAGACTATCTCTTGTAGTTATGGCATCCTCATATCTTTGTTGAAAAAGAGTTTTGAAACATGCTTCCGTTTTATAAATCAGGATATCCTCATATCCTTGTTGAAAACCTTTTTGAAAATAGTTTTGGAGAAAAACCCTTTTTAAACCTCTTTGACCACCTCTGGTCAAAACAAAACTTTAAACTTGGGTCCCCTCGGAACCTCCATACTTTCATCCATTTTTCCAAAAACCACCATCTGGGTACTCCTAGCAATCACCTTTCCAACCGTCCTTGACTATGGACGCGGCTATTCGAATAGATTATACTCTGTAGAGTTTGCGCACTTTCCCCACAAGAATCAATACATCCGCCGGGATAAAACCACGGCCCACTACACAAGGTAGACGGGGGTTCGGATAATCAAACCTAACCTTTTGCTTGTCGACCCTAGCAAAGGCTTCTTTTCCTTTTGGGTTTGTTCTCCCCGGCAATGAGTATGTGGCCCCCGGCCATAGTCCTTCCTTCCGTACACGTGTATACCCAAACCGCAGCTTGGCGTATACCTTAACTTGGTGACTCCACTTCCTTCCGTACTACCTAAGTCATACCATCGGCGGGAGACCCAATTGTTGCACCGGCACTCCTGCCAAGACAGGCTCACTCTTGCCGAAGCAAGCTACAGGCTCCAGATCTGTAGAACTGTTAGCACCCACCCGGAATTCAAGGGATTTCTCCCAATAAGCATTGTACAAGCTGCCTCGGCTAAAGAAGACAAACTACGAGCTAATCCCCAGGACCTGGGGTAATGTGGTTACACTGATAAATTGTTCCGATAAAGGCGTAGAACATCCCTTCCCTTTCTCTTGTCCATTTTCTCATTTCTCATCATCACCCCTTCTTTAGTTAAAACATCCGCTTGGAACGATGCCTCTTCCCAAGGGTTTTACAAAGCAGTTTTTAAACATTTGTAGTAGGGTAAATCCTAAAACAATTATTCAACAAAAATTCGTGGTTTCCAACGAGGTAGGATGCTAATCCCCATAGCCTCGATCTAAAGGGGAGTAAATGGTAGGTTTACATCAGGGTGGGTTCCATGAGGGACACTAAGTCATAACTTGGAGGATCCAAGTCATTAGCGCACTATTTATAAAACAAGACATGTAGATAAATAATGCAATTTATAAAGGAGGTACAAAACAGGTAATAAAAAGAGTAGGACAAGTATCGGAATTCGGGAATGGTGGCTTGCCTTTGACCAGCGAGATGTCCCTGGGCTTCTTCTTTAGATAACCAGAATATCAAGAATACCCAACTATATAATAATAATAAACGATGGCTTCCTTATTCTTGGCGTCACACAATCGCAACTATCGCCGTTATCGAGCAAACATGTAAACAAACAAATACCACATTCAATACAAGCATTCAAGCATCAATACATACATCAAACAAAGATACAACACACGATTTTCTTCAGTAGGTTTTGAACAAATGGGACTAAGGCAAATGATTTCATTATAGTTGCATTTGTGGAATTACTATTAAGATTATAGAGGCCAAAACTACCTACTTAAGGGATTTTACTCCAAGACCAAGTTCTGTATGATATCAGTATGAAAAAATGATAGCATGAGCTAGGTATTGATAAAATGAAACCAACAAAAGTGGTTTCACTATTTTACCAATTTCCATTGATTTACTATGCATTTTATAGTGATTAAAACTCTAGTTTTAGGTAATAATTCACCAGAAATTTTCTGTACGTCCAAAAATTATTTACTTGGATGGTTAGGTAGAGTTTGATGTACTTATTCACTGAGAGTTGGAATCATGTCAAATTATTTTACAGAATGCCCTCTGGAAATTTCCAAAGGTAGTTCTGGAGTTGTTTTGTCTTTTTCACCAAATTAAATCTACAGAAGCTTTTGAGTTGATTCCAAGGGCACATGGTAGGAATTTATAATACCTTTCTGTATAAATTGGAATCAACCTTTTTGAATATCAAGAACTTTTGGAGTGGTTTATTTAGTGAAATGAGTCTACACAGAGTAGTTTAATTTATTAAAATTGAACCGGAGCTCAATAAAATTTTAGCTGATGGGGTTTGATAAATGTTGATATGGAGTTTTACTGGGAGTTGGAATTGGGCCAATACCTCTGTTGGTTTGACCTAGAGAAATTACCTAAGGTAGAAACCAATAGTTTTGTTATTTTTACTATAGACAAACTACTATTCACCTTGGTATGAGACCTATGCTAATTGATTGGTATAGAAATTATCTTCCAGGAGAATTTTGATTTTATCCCAAATGGGTATGTACAACTCCCTAAGGAATTTATTTAGTGTAGAGGACAACTTTTAGTGGATTAATTGCCAATAATTAATAGAAATTATTTTTGGTAAAGGATCAGTTCTGCATGTTGCAAAAAACACACAGGAACATGGTAAAATTTATACCTAGAACATTTAATCCATTTTCCATTTTGTTCTTGATTTAAACTATCAGGTGTTTTTGCAGAATCTGGATTTGGATTTAATAAAAAGGAATGGACAGAGATACTAGGCCGGATCTGACTGGACCGTGGGAGTACAGTGTCTGGCCGGCCCATCTGCTGCCGACATGGGCAGGGCGGGATTCAAATCCCTAGCAACGGGGCCCAGGCATCAGCGGGTGGAGGGGCAAAGGGGTATCTGGGGGTTCTCCACCGTTGGATCTAAACAGAATCGACGACAGAGAGTCGTCTTCCTCCTCTGTTCCAAAGGCGACAAGGTGAAACCCTAGGAGGGCTCTGGCGGCGGCGGGGGAGCTCACCTAGCAATCTCCTAGAGCTCGAGGAGAGGGCGGAGATGGAGCGGCGCGTCAGGGAGACTCCGACGAGGTGTGGCTACGGCGGTTTCTGCAGACAGTAGCTCAAGGCCGAGTCACACGGCGCAGGCTTGGGCTCATGGGAATGCCTCCAGAGGTTGCTGCATGTCGAAGATAAGGGCAGAGTTAGCTTCAGGGGAGCAAGGAGGTTCTGAAATGACAGCATGCAGAGGGAGTGGAGCAAGGATGGGAGCACCACGAGCAGATCTTGGCAATGGCCGAGATGCTCCTTTTTCTCCTTCTCTTGAGCAGGACAGAGCAAGGGAGGAGGAGAGGGTGCTCTAGGGAGGTGAGGTGGAGTGTAAGGGGGAGAAATGAGGGAGCAGGGGGAGTTGGTGGCCTCTGGCCCTTATAAACCAAAGGGGAGAGGTCCATGGTGGAAGGGGTGTATGGAGGGCAAGGGCAGGTCCATGGCCTTGCCATTGGCTGCCACGGTCGGTGGAGGGTGGTGAGGTGGGGTCTGGTCATGCTGGAGCTTAGAGAGGGAGAGTGGGTGGCTGTTGCAACAAATAAAAAATTTAGTGTGTCTCTCTCACACATCCAAACACAAGGGACAAGGGAGAGGGGTTGCTACAGTAGCTTAGCTACAGTGCACACGACCAGGACTGAGGGGTGTGGTCGTGGAGGCTTGCTGGGGAAGATTGATGAAGGTTTGGTTTGGTGTTTGGTACAAAAAGGATAGATGTTCAAATCTACCATAAAGGATGATCAAGAGTTATTTCTTGATTTTTGATCTTGACCAACTGAGATAAGGATGCTGGTAGATGGGAAAGGTTAGGATGCATCTCTGAGATTTATTTGGGATTTTTCAGACAATTATAGATGCACTTTGTATCAATTATTTAAATAGTGCAGAAATGGTTTTTAGGAATTTATTTGGTATTTTTGAATTGGACAGGTGGAGTTTTTGAGTTGAGATGGTCCCAAATGTGAATACACACTTAGGGGAATTTTCCCAAGATTTATTGAGACTTAAAAGTATTTAAAACAATTATTAATCCATTTTTGCCATTTAAGAAAAAGGGCAAAAAAAAAGGATCTCAAAAATATTTATTTTTGAGATGGGAATGTAGGGTAGGATATATGGACCTCAAATGAGCAAAAAGTTGGAGAAGTGCTTTGGCAAAAAACACTTTCCCTTGGGAAATGAGCTTTGGAGTTCTTGTTTATTAAAGAGAGTAATTAGATTTGGAGCCATAATAATTATGGATAATATTTTATAAATCTTGATGATCAAAGTAGATGACATAGACAAGGTGTAGCAGGCATTTTCAACCTTGGGAATTGGAAATCCAACTTGAATTAGATGGAAAACAAGGAGTTGTGGATCTAGGGTGATGTTATTTTTATACCACCAAAACCTTCTTGATCTTGGAGCTCAGAGCTCACCTTGATGCAAGGGATAGATGTATAGCTATACCAAGTCATATAGATGATCAGGGCATAGGGAGTTTGGATTGGTTACATTTGAGGTGGTCTGGAAGTGATGGCAAACTTTGTTGAAAATAAGGCTGCCATACCAGATGAGTCATGATGCCTTATAAACCATGTGGGTTTAAGAAGCACAAAGATCCACTTGGAACAAGTGAAGTAGATGTTGATAGACATATATGAGTAGAACACAACCATGCAAAGAGTTGGTCTAGAGAAGGTGGGATGGTGGTGTGATCTTCTATCAAAGTAGGCATGATGACTAGATTTGCAGGAATAGTTATTTTCTTGCCTGCAAAACCATCAAGAACAAGTGGGTTGGAGGATGATCTAACCAAGTGTAGAAGTGGGCCTTGGTAGTCCTTAGGATGGTTAATAAGATGGTTCAAATGCATTTTCAAAAATGCACAAGGGTTGAGAAAAGGAGGCATTCAAAAAGGTGATGTTGGAACAGATTCCAGACTTGGCCAAATTTGGCAAATTTAGGGTTTTTGACTAGAATATGGGTGGTGATGATTTTGATGGGTTGCAAGGTACCAAAGCATCATCAAGTGGTTGAGGTTGAAGAGTAGATTGAGTAGGATGGATCCTTTCTTGATATTGGTCTTCATTGACTTGGAAGCTTCTAGAAGGGATCACTTCAAAAGGGGTCTGGTTAAGGGTTTTAGATGATCACCTAGTAGTTGGAGATCAGATCTAGCTTTGTATTATTGCCTGGGTTGTGGTGATTTGGAAACATCATGATCCTAGTGATGTGCTCCTAGAGTAGCTCATTCTATCTCCTAAGCAGACAAATCAAGCAGCAGATCAAGGCAACTCATCTTACAAACCAAGCAAACCTACTACTAGGGTTACCATCAAGCCTAGCTTGAGGGAAGGTTTGGTATTTTGAAAAGGTTGGAGTTTGAAAAGCTACTAAAATAGTTGTTTTGCAAAGGCTTCTTGGCTCAGGTTTTGAATTACCAAAACATTTGAGACTATGGAAATTAAGCTAAGACAGTTTTTGGAAGTAGCTTTTGTCAACTGGTGTTGAGGTAAGGAGTATATCTTATAATACACAATCATAATCATGAACATAGTCAAACAACAGGCAAACACTTCATCACTAAACAAGAAAAAGTTTTTGTTCCCCCTGATTTTGCATTCTAGACAACTAATCAGGATTGCTGAAATTGGGATGTTACATAGAATATGTGGTGATGACATGTGTCAACATGATCCCATATTCTAATTGGAGAATACTAAATCTTAATTAATTTCAATGAGTAGAAATTATTTTTCTCTAATAAACTAAATAAAACTAGTTCTTTATTTCATGTGATGATTGTGATGATGCTAGATCATCAAGTGTGAGCCTTAGTGTGCTGAATAGAACTAGTTAAGTATAGTTTGGTGATTGTGTACCCCGTATTTTATTTATAGACGATAGTACCGACCCCGGATACGAGGAGGAGGAGTTCTACCCAAAAGAAGAGGAGGAAAACTTCAACCACTTCTCTACTCAAGACAAGCTAACACTTGCAAGTTTCTTAACTAAGCAAGCTAGAATTATACAAGTTAACCATGCAAGATTTAACCTAAGCAAGATGCATTAGGCATGCTTGGTTATATACCTTGATTTATACCAATCCCAAGTTTTACTTGCAAGTTTATTCTTTTACTTTACTAAAGTTCTTTACTTTTTAATACTTTGTGAGTATTGAAGGAGTAGTATAGATAGTATAAAGAGTATAAAACTAGTCATATACTTAGATGTCATTCTATGGCATGAGATTGAAGATTATCACCCCTCATTAGTGAACACTCTTAACTTAGCGGCTAGTGCTAAGCATAAAACATGATCACTTTAGATGGGAATACTTGGTGAAAATGATTATGAAAACCTTGGAATGATGCTTAATTCTATTGAAATTTTTTGACATGTGTTGAGAAACAAAAATGGATTTGATGATGAAAATGTTGAGGCATGAGCCTTAGCTCTTTATAAAAACTGATGGTTGGGTTCGGATGCGATACCATTCCAATTTTACCGTACAATCACAATACCTGAATTGGGTAGGGCTTAGCCGGAAGTTTATATGCATTAGTATGAGTTCCCTTGCGGAAGAGGTTTGAGCTGAGGCTACCTCTTGATGATGTCCACCTATGCAGTGCCCAGGATGGAAGATGGCCATGGCTGGGAGGCCAAGCTCATAGGGGAGGTGTCTATACTAGAGTGTGTAATTGAAAGGTTATGATTGATTATCCTCATACTAAGTATGATGATTCAGGGTTATCCCTGACGGATGTATCGAATTTTCTGGTGAAAGTGTACCACCTCTGCAGAGTGTCAAACTATTCGAATAGCCGCGTCCGCGGTCATGGACAGTTGGAGTGGCCATACTATTCCATCGTCACATGTTTTCAAAATGACTTGTGAAGTGAACTATGATTTTGACTTGACCACAACAGGGTTGTGGATATGAAAAGTAGGTTCCCACTTAAGTGATTTAGAACATTAATTTAGTTTTCTTTACTTCTAAACTCAATTTAGATAAATCTGGCTTTTTGCAAATAAACCTAGAGCTTAACATTCCTACTAGAGCTACCTTACTTGTTAGTGATAGTTTGCGAGTACTTAAAGAGTACTCATGGCTTTGTCCCTGGCTATTCCCGTGGCCAGACTATGAGGAGGACTATCAGGATGATGGACAGCAGGACGTCTATGACAACTAGGATCATCTCCCATCATCAGCATCTCCTGTGACCCTAAAGATGGAGCCCACTACTACGCTTATTATTCCGCTGCTTGTTTGTATTAAGACTGGATCATGAGATCCTTTATTTGTGTAAGACCTTATTATGGTTTGTAATGGATGATGTACTGTGATATCCAATCTGTTATGTCTCGCAAAAATGGTAATCCTAGGATTGCGATGTATGGCATAACAGACATTTGGGATTAAAAATCTGGGTGTTGACAAGTTGGTATCAGAGCTCCATCCTGACCATAGGAGACCCTAGTTAGAATGGACATCCGAACAAAAAATAGTTTCAAAAAACAAAGAAGTGAGTATTTATGAAAACCTATTCCCACTCTTATCCTTGATTCTTTCAAAAAATTCATGTTCCTCAAAAATTCTTACCTTACTACATAAAATTTGACACACTTGATCACCTCACTAACTTACTCATCCTAAATTCTTATAGATGGAAGTTCAGTATTGCAAGTTCTACCAGTTGGGCAACGGAGGCCAACTGATCTTTGAGAGGGATCTAGATGCACTGTCAGAGTATCTTGAGCGCCCGCATCCGGAATTCTTCGGGGCTCAACTCAACGATCACATAGGAGGAGATCTACAATGGCTGATAGTTGCAAATATCCAAGGCAAAATGGAAGCACCTACTTCTGAGAAGATCCAATTCACCTTGCGAGAGAACAACTGGCTAGATGGATTAGCTAGTGCTATGCATGAAGCTCTTGCCTGTCTGTGTGGGCAAAACATCAACTTGATCCCGGGAACTCGCTTTGCTCACTTCGCAAGGCGTGATTCTATGGGAATGCCTTCGGAGATGCCAGGACACCCGGAGCTGAAGCACCAGGTGGACAATATCGACTTCATGCTATATGATAGGAAGAAGGAATTGGACAATGCCCGAGCCTACGCCAACCACAACCTTGCCATTGTCGTCAAGAAGGAACAGACTATCGCCATGCTCACCAAGGATCGCCAATCACTTCATCGTCAACGCTAGAAGAAGGATCGCACCATCGATCGTCTTCGCAAGAAGGTGGCCGCTCTCGAGAAGACCATCCATGAACAAGAAGTCCATCTTGAAGCAAAACAAGAGGAGGAAGGTGAAGACATCCAGGGATATCTTCACTCTTACCTTAGTGATGACAACGACTACATGGAGGATGATGCCATGGATTTCTACACTGATGATGATGATTCCGACTTCATTGATGATGAGTAGATGCACTTGATCACTACCGTAGGAGTGAGTTGTATCGGTCCCACTGTATCGTAGTTTCACAGAATGGTTCTTAAAACCATATGTTTTCCATTTGTGTGTGGTGTGTGTTTGTATGGTGTGTTTGAATGAATGAATGAATAAGAAGAAGAAGTTAGTTTGCAAAAACTGAGTCAAACTCCAAGTTTAAAGCTTTTGAAAACAAAACCATGAACCTTATAAATTTCCCTCTTATCTCATTATCTATCTCAATCTTCAGATGACTCGTGGAAACCCCGAAGGAAGCAGCTCATCCCAAGACCCGATGCTGTAGATTCTGCAAATGCTAGTTTCTAACCGTGAAGCTAGTATAGCCGAACGCCAAGCCAATCTAGCCACTCTGCAACAGATCGCCCAGATGGCCCATAATAATCAAGGCCATGGAAATTAGGATCATCATGGATCTAATCTCAAGAATTTTCAGAATACCAATCCCCCTATCTTCAACAAATTTGAGGATCCCTTAGATGCTGATGACCGGCTACAAATCATGGAGAATAACCTAGAGGTCGCAGGAGTTGATGCCAATGAGAAAGTACTGTTTTCCACCCATTATCTGGCAGGAGATGCAAGAGCCTGGTGGAATAACACCCGTACCATGAACAACGGTCAAGTCATGACTTGGGAAGCATTCAAGCTCAAGTTCAGCCGCACCCATGTGCCACAAGGTTTGGTCACTAGAATGAGTGATGAGTTCAGGGAATTGAAGCAAGGAAGGATGACGGTAGTTGAGTACCACGACAAATTTTTGTCCCTAGCTAGATATGCCCCTGATGAGATTAACACTGAAGCCACGAAGAAGGAAAGGTTCCTGAATGGATTGCATGATGAGATGCAGACTGTGTTAGTCAACATCCGTTTTGGAAGGGAAGATAAACCAAGCCAATGACAACCGCAAGCGCAAGATGATGCACCAGACTGGGTCCCACAATGGCCAGAAGTATCGCCCTGATACATTGCAAATGTATCTATAATTTTTGATGTTCCATGCTTGGTTTTATCTACTTTTTTGTGTTTTGTCAACACTTTGGAGTACTATTCATATGATTTCTTGGACTAACCTATTAACAAGATGCCACAGTGTCAGTTGCCTGTTTTCTGCTGTTTTGGTTCTAGGAAGTCAGAAAATGAATATTCTCAGAATTGGACGGGACAAAAGCCAAAGTTACTATTTTCCTGGAAGACTCACGGAGCCAGAAGGAGAGTCGGAGAGGGGCCATAGGGTGGCCACACCCCCCCTTGGCGCGAGAAACCCTAGGCCGCGCCAGGGCATGGTGTGGGCCCCCTGGCCGGCCACCGACCTTGCATCCTTCGCCTATAAGAGCCTCCCGATACCAAAACCCTAGATGGTCAATCAGAAATCCACGAAAAATTCCGTTGCACACCGCCACCGGGATTCGGGGAGATTCTGTAAAGTCACCACCACGGACGGGACGGAAGTGCCCCCGAAGCCATCTCCATCGATCTCCACTGCCACCTCCATCACCATTGTTGATTCCCATGATGAGGAGGGAGTAGTTATTCCTCGAGGCTAAGGGTTCTACCAGTAGCTATGTGTTCATCTCTCTCTATGCATGATCTTATTGAGATCATGAGCTTGTAATCTATAGATCTACCTTGCTACTCAAGTGCTTTAATAGATCTCTGCTCTCCCCATGTGTGTGAAAGTGATAGCGTGCACACCATGGTGGCACTTAGGCTAGAGATTACAAATACTTGTTATGAGTAATATATGGAGTTGGATGTCTTTATGAAATTGTGGTGTTTGTTGGAACCATCTAGTGATCAAGGTGACAGTGTGGGGTTTTCTAGATGGGAAAGGCTTACTTTGAGGTGTGCTATTATAGCCCTACCATCGATTAGAGTGTTCAACCGGAGAGTAGTTAAGAGTAGTATCATGAAGAGAATATATTTATATGAGAGTGTTCACTAGTGAAAGTATGAACCCTAGGCCTTGTTTCTAAGCACTAAAACACCATTTGCTATTAGATATGTTACATGTTTCCTTGCTTCCTTCTTTATTTCAGTTTGCCTTTAGTCTTTTCCACGCCATCAAGTTATCTTCTATCACCGTTATCACTTATAATTATCTATACCACTTGTATTTCACTATCTCTTCGCCGAACTAGTGCACCTATACACCTGACAAGTGTATTGGGTGTGTTGGGGACACAAGAGACTTCTTGTATCTTGATTGCAGGGTGGCTTGAGAGGGGATACCTTTGATCACTTCCTCCCTGAGTTCGATAAACCTTGGGTGATCCACTTAAGGGAAAACTTGCTGCTGTTCTACAAACCTCTGTACTTGGAGGCCCAACAACTGTCAACAAGAATAGAAGTGCGTAGACATCAAGCTATTTTCTGGCACCGTTGCCGGGGAGGTAAGGTAAAAGGTATTCACACCGGAGGATTAAAGAAGAAGAACCTCCCACGGCAAACGCCTATTTTCTGGCGCCATTGCCGGGGAGGTAAGGTAAAAGGTACTCACATCCTCCAGTGTGAGTACTCGAAGTTATTTCCTTTAGATTCTGCAATTTTGTCTTTTTGTCTCTTGTTTTCACTAGTTAGGCTTAATGGAAAACAACAAAAAAATTAGAGAGCTTTATAGTATTTATCTTGAGTTAGGACATGAAGTGTTTGAAGAGAAAATTAAAAAACCTATGGAACTTTATTTGCGTGCTAATAGCAATGTTGTTAGTATGAATTCTTTGGACACCATTATTGCTAATGCTATGGAAAAGTCTAAGCTTGGGGAAGCTAGTTTTTATGAAAATGATCTTTTTAGTTCCCCAGCTTTGGAAGATAGCTATTCTATTGCTTTTGATGATACCAAACCTCCAATATATAATGATTACAATGATGAATATGATATTTTCAGTCCACCTACTATTGAGGAGAAAATTAATTATGATTACAATATGCCTCCTATATTTGATGATTATGGTGATGAAAATACTAATGATAGCTATTTTGTTGAATTTGCTCCCACTACAATCAATAAGAATGACTATGTTTATGTGGGGAGTATTAATTCTTTTATGCATGTGGCTCATGATAAGAATGTTTCTTGTGATATTTATATTGTTACTTTTATTCATGATGCTACTGAAAGTTATTATGAGAGAGGGAAACATGGTTTTATGTGTCTCAACAATATTAAGTTTCCCCTCTTTATGTTGAAAGTCTTGAAGTTGCACTTGTTTTTCTTTACTATGCTTGTTGCTTTGTGCTTTCATGACTTGTTTATTTACAAGATTCCTATGCATAGGAAGTGGGTTAGACTTAAATATGTTTTGAATTTGCTTCTCGATGTTCTCTTTTACTTCAATTCATATTTCTTATGTGAGCATCTTCTCAAACTATCATGTCTAACTTAAAGGCGTTAAAGAAAAGTACTTACTGGAAGATAACCCAAAAGTTTTAGATGAGTCTTGGAAGTTATTACTTTAGTAATAACCACTCCTTATCCTTTTTATTTGTTTTTGTGCCAAGAGTAACCTCTAATGAGAGAGAAATAATGATTGGGAAAGTTGCTGTCCCGAAACAGATTTCTGTGCTTCACCGTAAAAATTCGTGTAAAATCTCTGAATGTCTTTTTGAGGCGTGAATATTTGTGCTTCTGCCCCAGGTTGTTATCTAACTTTTTTTAGTTCAACACTTTTTGATTTGAGCAACAGAAGATCTTCGAAAAAATTCGTCTTTACCTGCTGGTCTGTTTTGACAGATTTCTGTCATTTTCTGCATTTGCTTCTTGTTGGTTCCTTTTTGAGTTCTTTTGGGAAATTGAGCTTTTTGAGGGAAGTGCTTCAGTATCTAGTGTTCTAATGAAAGTTTATTTGGTGTTGAAACTGAACCTTAAGACTTATTTATCTTGAGTGCACTAATGTGGCTAATAAAGATTGTGTGAAGTTTTGTATGAAGGAAAAATTTCAGGTGTATGGAAGGAATGAGTAATGAGATGAAGGATAGACTAAAGCTCAAGCTTGGGGATGCCACGCGTGTCACCCCAAGAAATATCCAATAAGTACAAGCGTCAAAGCTTTGGGATGCCCAAGGCACCCCCTTCTTCATCAATAAAAATCCCAGGTTTCTTCCAAACGCTTCATTTTTATTGTTTCATGCATAGTTGCGTTGTTCTTGGAGCGTCTTCTTTTTCGTTTTCGTTTTGGTTTTTGTTTGCTTTAATTTCTGAATAAATTGGTTGGACCCCCTCTTTCATGAATTGGTTTTCAAATAGTTTGGTTTGGATTGGAAAAGAGTAGGAAAGTTCATGCTTAAGTGGTAAAAAGAGCTCGTTTTTGACTGTGGCCTATGCTTTGTCATGCCATGCTTGATATTGTTTTGGTTTATGCTTAGTATTATTTTCTGTAGCATGACTTGTTATAAACAATTGAGATTGCTTAATGTGCCTTGGATGAATCATGCGTTGTTTTAGCATATTAAAGCATAGTATTGTGGTATTCTCCTTTGATGCTTTATTTGGGTTGACTTGGCGCATGCTCATACCATGTTATGACTATCTCAAGTCACCATAGCCTTTATGATCCTTTAGTTTTCAACTTGTAGTATCACTTTATGCTTTGATCAATGATGTTTTGTCGCTCTGCATGATTATGGCCATTATTGCTCTCTTAGTTTGTCGCTCCCAGTCTTTTGCTAGCCTCCATAACCAAGTATGAGTTCCACTCATGCATCAAACTCCATAAACCAAGTTATTCCAAAGAGTCCACCATACCTACCTACTAGCTTATGCTATTCCAAGTATATTCATGTTTTTGTTTACCTTCCAAATTAAACTTGTTATGAGAAAACTAGTGATTAAAGCTCTCACGAACTTGATGGCACACTTTACTTTTCTTGCCCGTAATAAACTCGAACCATTGTGTCGTCTATGTTGTATATGTTTGCACTTATTTGTTGGGAATTAGCAGAACCATGCTGTCATGGGGAACGCTTTCAACATTGCACTTGGTACTTGTACCTAGTTGATATCATGCTCTTTTGTATATGGATGTCGTCGTGTGAAATGAAAGGGGAGCTTGTAAGTCCATGGAGTTATGTATATGTGTTAGAGAAACGCCTGGGCCGCTGGTTTAATCCATGCTGACATGGTGGAAACCTGCAGCGTAACCATAATGAGCTGTCTATGAAGCATTCTTCTTATAAAAAAAAGAGTCCTATATTGAGAAAAAGAGAAAAAGGAAAGAAAAAAAGATACTATGAAAAGAGGAAAGAGAGAAAAAAGCACCATATTCCCATGGTAAATAAGAAGATTGCTGAGATGCTCGTTGTCTGCTTGCCTTGTCATTTTGATATGGGGATTCTTCCGTATCATCGGGCAAGGGGTACCCCGTTGGCGGTTCTCTATGATACACATGTACTTACAATGACAAGAACTTACCGGTCACTAAACTTGAGTAGCATGCGGAGCGGCCCTCGTATACAAGGGACATGAGATTTCTGACTTATACTTCGTCAAGCATGTTAGTTTGTTCACTTTAATCTTAATCACTTCAAGATGCTTATGATAGGGGCAATGAGAGATGAAAGCTATTAAGTACCATAATTTTTAGAAGCTCTTTATGAAACTTGAATCTCTGCTTCCTTCTATGAAGGCCTTTCTTCCACTTTTATATTGAGTATCCACCTTCTACCTTTATGCACCTACTTTGAGAGCATAGTGGCCATTCTTAGTTCTATGTGCATTGTCCCAAGACTAGTTGATTGATGCATAACTTCATATTGCTTGTTTTAAACTATTTGTATCTAGTCACTCTTATGAACTTTGAAGGTGTCCTATGCATTTATATTTGCTACTCTATTGAGGGACAAGCTGAATACTATTATGCTATGTTTTCTTTATGTGAAACAAACAAACGTCTTGCAAAGCATTGTTATTCATGAATCTTTTGTTTGTGCCTTTTCATGTTGCATCATAGTTTCTTTGTCTTATTGCTAGAACTTTGTCTTTCATGTTATGATTGAAGTACTATGATCCTAGCTTTGAATGTTTTACAAATACTTTGATCAAGTCTTTGATGGTGCATGTCACCTCAAAAATTATTCTTTCTTATTATCACTTACCTACTCGAGGACGAGCAGGAGTTAAGCTTGGGGATGTTGATACATTGCAAATGTATCTATAATTTTTGATGTTCCATGCTTGGTTTTATCTACTTTCTTGTGTTTTGTCAACACTTTGGAGTACTTTTCATATGATTTCTTGGACTAACCTATTCACAAGATTCCATAGTGCCAGTTGCCTGTTTTCTGCTATTTTTGGTTCCAAGAAGTCAGAAAATGAATATTCTCGGAATTGGACGGGACAAAAGCCAAAGTTACTATTTTCCCGGAAGACTCACGGAGCCAGAAGGATAGTCGGAGAGGGGCCACAGGGTGGCCACACCC
Organism: Avena insularis; assembly: GCA_023614405.1. Lineage (NCBI taxonomy): Eukaryota > Viridiplantae > Streptophyta > Magnoliopsida > Poales > Poaceae > Avena > Avena insularis. The sequence continues at coordinate 456,811,079 of CM042696.1, read as the reverse complement.
CCCTTGGCGCGGGCAACCCTAGGCCACGCCAGGGCATGGTGTGGGCCCCCTGGCCGGACACCGAGCTTGCCTCCTTTGCCTATAAGAGCCTCCCGATACCAAAATCCTAGATGGTCAATCAGAAATCCATGAAAAGTTCCGCTGCGCCGCCGCCACTGAAGGGGAGATTCGGGGACAGAAAGTCTCTGCTCCGATACCCTGCCAGGACGGGGAAGTGCCCCCGGAGCCATCTCCATTGATCTCCACCGCCATCTCCATCACCATTGTTGATTCCCATGATGAGGAGGGAGTAGTTCTTCCTCGAGGCTAAGGGTTCTACCAGTAGCTATGTGTTCATCTCTCTCTCTATGCATGATCTTATTGAGATCATGAGCTTGTAATCTATAGATCTACCTTTCTACTCAAGTGCTTTAATAGATCTCTGCTCTCCCCATGTGTGTGAAAGTGACAGCGTGCACACCATGGTGGCACTTAGGCTAGAGATTACAAATACTTGTTATGAGTTATATTTGGAGTTGGATGTCTTTATGAAATTGTGGTGTTTGTTGGAACCATCTAGTGCTCAAGGTGACAGTGTGGGGTTTTCTAGATGGGAAAGGCTTACTTTGAGGTGTGCTGTTATAACCCTACCATCGATTAGAGTGTTCAACCGGAGAGTAGTTAAGAGTAGTATCATGAAGAGAATATATTTATATGAGAGTGTTCACTAGTGAAAGTATGATCCCTGGGCCTTGTTTCTAAGCACTGAAACACCGTTTGCTATTAGATCTGTTACATGTTTGCTTGCTTCCTTCTTTATTTCAGTTTTCCTTTAGTCTTTTCCACGCCATCAAGTTATCTTCTATCACCGTTATCACTTATAATTATCTATACCACTTGTATTTCACCATCTCTTAGCTGAACTAGTGCACCTATACACCTGACAAGTGTATTGGGTGTGTTGGGAACACAAGAGACTTCTTGTATCTTGATTGCAGGGTTGCTTGAGAGGGGATACCTTTGACCACTTCCTCCCTGAGTTCGATAAACCTTGGGTGATCCACTTAAGGGAAAACTTGCTGCTGGTCTACAAACCTCTGCACTTGGAGGCCCAACAACTGTCTACAAGAATAGAAGTGCATAGATATCACGCCCCAACCCGTCTGCAGGATATGCCCCAAGAAATAACAGACCCCCGATGTCCCGTCCAAGCTACCCCAATCGTAGCGGAGGAAACCTAAAGTCCGGAGGAAACCATAACAACAACCCCGGCAACTCCAACAACTTCAGCCGTGCACTGCTCAAGTCCAACAACAACAACAACAATACTGCTCCAAGGACTGGAAGCAATGTTGTGCCTATGGCAGCCAAAGACAAGTCCCGGATTACTTGCTTTGAATGTGGACTCAAGGGTCACACTCCAACGAGTGCCCCAAGAAGCTTGCAGCAACCACCAATGTGAATGCACCTGCTCAGCAGCAACGTCGTGTTCAGCCTAGAAGGAGATTTGCCCCAGGGAATTCGCTCAACCGCAACGGCTGTCTGTTCCACATGAATGCTGAAGAAGCTCAGGAAGCGCCCGATGTCGTGTTGGGTATGTTTTCTGTTAACTCAGTACTTGCAAGAGTGTTGTTTGATTCTGGGGCATCACACTCGTTTGTTACCGAAGAATTTGCATGCACTAGTAAGATTCAACCAACAAAATTGAAGCATGTTATGATAGTTCAAATACCTGGTTCAACCACCAAAGCTAGAAAAATTTGCAAGGCTGTACCTATCAGAATCCATGGGATAGATTTTTATGCCAATCTAATAGTACTTGGAACCAAAGGTTTGGAAGTAGTACTAGGAATGGATTGGATGTCGAAACATAAAGGATTGATCGACTGTGCCAAGAAAGCCAGAACCATGACCAGTAGCTCTCGAGTATTAGTAGAGCATGTATCTGAAACCTTGCCCCGTCAGTTCAAATGCAACAAGAGTCTAGCCCAACCAACCATAGACCAAGTCAGAGTAGTCTGTGAATACCCCGACGTATTCCCAGATGAATTGCCCGGTATGCCCCTAGATTGGGATATCGAGTTCATTATTGAACTAATTCCTGGAACTAGACCCATAGCTCAGCGACCTTATAGTATTAACCCGTCTGAACTAGTGGAGCTGAAGAAGCAACTTGATGCTATGCTAGAGAAAGGTCTGATTCAACCAAGCGCATCACCATGGAGATCACCTGTTTTGTTTGTGGACAAGAAAGATGGAGGTAACCGTTTGTGCACGGATTACCGAATGATGTCACCATCAAGAACAAGTACCCACTGCCAAAGATTGAGGATCTGTTTGATCAGTTGACTGGTGCCAGAGTGTTTTCTAAGATTGATCTTAGAACTGGTTACCATCAACTCAAGTTTCATGCAACGGATATTCCAAAGACCGCCTTTACCACCAGATATGGATTGTATGAGTATACGGTCATGTCTTTTGGATTAACCAATGCCCCTGCTTATTTCACGAACCTCATGAATAAGATTTTTATGAACTTTCTGGATAAATTTTTCGTTGTTTTTATCGATGATATTCTAATCTATTCCAAGTCAGAAGAAGACCATGAGTTACATCTGAGAACCATCCTTGAAACCCTTAGAGAACATCGGTTGTATGCCAAGTTTAGCAAATGTGAGTTCTGGTTGAAGGAAGTAGGATTCCTCGGACATATCATATCGACAGGAGGAGTCGCTGTCGATCCTGCCAAGATTAAGGATGTTGAAGAATGGGAAGCCCCAACCACTCAAACCCAACTCCATGCATTTCTCGGATTAGCAGGATATTACCACAAGTTTGTTGAAGGATTTTCGAGCATCGCAAGACCGATGACCCAATTGTTTAAGAAAGATAAGAAGTTTGAATGGACCGATAAATGTGAAGAAAGTTTTCAAGAGCTCGAGAATATATTGATTTTAGCCCCAATCTTGATTATGCCGGATATCAAGAAAACGTTTGATGTGTATTATGATGCATCCAAGATTGGTCTCGGATGCGTGTTGATGCAAGAAGGCAAAGTCATAGCATATGTCTCAAGACAACTAAAGCAGCACGAGCAAAACTACCCTACTCATGACCTTGAACTAGTAGATATAGTTTTAGCTTTGAAGACATGGCGTCATTACCTTATGGGTAACCGCTGTGAGATTTATTCAGATCACAAGAGCCTGAAGTATATTTTCACCCAGAAGGAGCTGAATATGAGGCAAAGGAGATGGATAGATTTAATCAAGGATTATGACCTTGACATTCACTATCACCCCGGTAAAGCCAATGTGGTAGCGGATGCTCTTAGTAGATTGCCGTGTAGATTAAACACCATGATCAAAGAAGCCCAACCAAGTTTGCATGAAGAGTTGGAGCAGTTTAGAACGGAGCTTGTTAGCAAAGGATTTTTAGCTAGCATTGAACTTCAACCCACTTTGATCAGCCAGATCAAGGAGGCGTAGAAACGAAATGCAAGTATCGATGAAATCAAATGTCATATCAGTATAGGAAAGGTACCTGGATTCACTGAAGATGAAGAAGGAGTTTTGTGGTAGAAAGGACGTATCTGTGTGCCAGCAGATTCCGAGCTGAAACAAGTTATCATGCAAGAGGCTGATGATACTCTTTATTCTATCCACCCTAGAGGAACGAAGATGTATCAAGATTTGAAGGAGCAATTTTGGTGGCACAAGATGAAGAAAGAAATCGGAAGCTACATAGCCAAATGTGATATATGTCCGAGAGTCAAAGCGGAACATCAGAGACCCGCGGGACTTTTGCAACCATTGTAGATTCCGAAATGGAAATGGGATTCCGTCGGAATGGACTTTATCACTGGTTTGCCTACTTCTAGTAGGGGAAATGACTCTATTTGGGTCATAGTTGATAGACTGTCCAAGGTAGCCCATTTTATACCTGTCAAGACAACCTACCAGAGTTCTAAGCTAGCAGAGTTGTACATTGCTAGAACCGTCAGTTTGCATGGAACCCCTAAGACCATAGTGTCGGATCAAGGAACCCAATTTACCTCAGGATTTTGGCAGAAAGTCCAAGAAGAATTAGGAACCAAGTTGAATTTCAGCATAGCTTATCACCCGCAGACCGATGGACAAACTGAAAGAGTCAACCAAATCTTAGAAGATTTGTTGAGAGCTTGTGTGCTAGAGTATGGATCAAAATGGGAAGATTGTCTGCCTTTCGCAGAATTCTCATACAACAACAGTTATCAAGCCAGTTTGCAAATGGCCCCATTTGAATTTCTGTATGGGAGGAAATGTCATACCCCCTTAAATTGGTCGCAAGTAGGAAAGAGTCAGATTTTCGGACCCGGCACCTACGAGAAGCCGAAGAGAAGGTTCACAAAGTCCGTGAGCACCTCAAGACCACCCAATCTAGTCACAATTATTCACAAAGGAGGTGAGTATCTTAGTTACGAGTTTGGCACGCACATGAGACAATGTGGAATTGATTCACAATTCACTCTCGCCGGTACACCATAAAGAAATGGTGTATCCGAATGTCGTAATCAAAGTTTATTAGATATGGTGCAATCTATGATACCCCTTACTGATTTGCCACTGTCATTTTGGGGTCATGCATTAGATACGGATGCATTCACTTTAAATAGGGGACCATCAAGGTCCGTTGAAACGACATTGTATGAATTATGGTTTGGTGTAACACCCCAAAACTTTAATCAAGATTATTAAGTTCTGATCACCCAATTTAGGGTTAACAAAAACTTTTACTAATAAAATGATCATGAATGCATGTTAGTTTGCATTAATGTGTGATTGATTGAAATTGCATGCTTGATTGTTACAAATGATGTGAAATGGTTTAAAGGTGAATAATACATCATCTAGGCCATTTACAAACAAAATCAAAAGAAAAAGAAATCAAAAAGGAATTAAATAACCAAATGGTCATTTTGACAAAAGTTAACCACTAGGTCACTTTGAGTGTTCCTAGAAGAGAAATTCTAACATAAACATTTCTATTTCTTTTCACCCCTTGCTAGACCAAGTAAAAGTGAATCAAGGCCCACCTTACAAACTTACAAAAACATCTTTCAAATCAATTTAATGGATAGTTGAAAATTGAATCTAGTTCATATGTTAAGATCACACTTTTTTTTTCAAAAATCTATCAAACCAGTTGCATTTGACTTCTCCAAGCAAACATAGATACTCAAGCATAAGATCAAATCACTCAAAAAGTTTCGTTCAAAAATTCCAAAGTAATTTTCTTGCGGCCATTTCATCAAACACCTTAATTACACAAATTAATCTCTGGCCTAACTTCACTGTTTCCACAGTAATCCTCGACCATTTGGTCCCCTCTTCACTCCCTTGTCTCCCCTGAGCATAGACAGCACCCAGACCAAGTCCCCCCTTAGCCATATGCACAGTGGAGCGCCGCCCATTCTTGGTCGTCACCGGCCTACAGTGGACAGAGCGCCAGGAGCAATGCCACCCTCTCCCACGATGCGCACCAGACACGCCGCACTCCACCGCCACCCCATGTCCAAGCCTCAACCGCAGACGAGCCCTGGATTAGACCCCCACCGCCACGCTAGGTTTAGTTCCTCGCTGGAGTAGTTCGTCGTTGATGACGACTCCCAGCTGTTGGATTAGAATTAGATCGCACGGCTCAGATGCATGGATACCGTTTAAGATGATCACGATCGTGACAGTGGACCCCTCTACAAGAGCTGGCCATGCAAGATCTGAGTTGGGTCGACCCGTTTAGCTTTCCCGTGCAGCCTAGGAAATTCAAATATGGATTTTCCAATTTAGTTTAAACCCTATTCTGTCCACAGATTCAAAAATCAATTCAGAGAGTTTCACTGAACCAAATTGCATGATTCAAATTTTGTTAGAAAGATATTTAAATTATATATCCAAGCCCATTGGATTTAAATCATTTGGAGTTAGAGATAATCTATTGAAAAAATAATAAGACAGAGACTTTTGCAACTTCAAACATTTTTCAAAAATCAACCATAATAGCTTTTGAGTTGATTCCAACTCTCAAAAATCACATTTGACAAGATCTATCTGAATATGTAAAAATATTTAGATTTGCATGCAGTGACATTGGACTAGTACCAAAAGAATGCTATTAGGGCATTTCTAGTCACTTTAAATCTATTAAATGATAATCCTAAAGTTAATAAGATATGATCAACACTTTAAATCAGATTCCCATGTATTAGAATATGTGGTGATGACATGTGTCAACATGATCCCATATTCTAATTGGAGAATATTAAATCTTAATTAATTTCAATGAGTAGATATTACTTTTCTCTAATAAACTAAATAAAACTAGTTCTTTATTTCATGTGATGATTGTGATGATGCTAGATCATCAAGTGTGAGCCTTAGTGTGCTGAATAGAACTAGTTAAGTATAGTTTGGTGATTGTGTACCCCGTATTTTATTTATAGACCATAGTACCGATCCCGGATACGAGGAAGATGAGTTCTACCCAGAAGAAAAGAGGAGGAAAACTTCAACCACTGCTCTACTCCTGGCAAGCTAACACTTGCAAGTTTCTTAACTAAGCAAGCTAGAATTATACAAGTTAACCATGCAAACTTTAACCTAAGCAAGATGCATTAGGCATGCTTAGTTATATACCTTGATTTGTACCAATCCCAAGTTTACTTGCAAGCTTTATTATTTTACTTTACTAAAGTTCTTTACTTTTTAATACTTTTGAGTATTGAAGGAGTAGTATAGATAGTATAAATAGTATAAAACTAGGCCTATACTTAGATGTCATTCTGTGGCATGAGATTGAAGATTAGCACCCCTCATTAGTGAACACTCTTAACTTAGCGGCTAGTGCTAAGCATAAAACTTGATCACTTTAGATGGGAATACTTGGTGAAAATGATTATGAAAACCTTGGAATGATGCTTCATTCTATTGAAATGTTTTGACATGTGTTGAGAAACACAAATGGATTTGATGATGAAAATGTTGAGGCATGAGCCTTAGCCCTTTATAAAAATTGATGGTTAGGTTTGGATGCGATACCATTCCAATTTTACCGAACAATCACAATACCTGAATTGGGTAGGGCTTAGCCGGAATTTTATATGCATTAGTATGGGTCCCCTCGCGGAAGAGGTTTGAGCTGAGGCTACCTCTTGATGATGTCCACATATGCAGTGCCCAGGATGGCAGATGGCCATGGTTGGGAGGCCAAGCTCATAGGGGAGGTGCCTATACTAGAGTGTGTAATTGAAAGGTTATGATTGATTATCCGCATACTAAGTATGATGATTCTGGGTTATCCCTGATGGATGTATCAAATTTTGTGGTGAAAGTGTACCACCTCTGCAAAGTGTCAAACTATTCAAATAGCCGCGTCTGCGGTCATGGACAGTTGGAGTGGCCATATTGTTCCATCGTCAAATGTTTTCAAAATGACTTGTGAAGTGAACTATGATTTTGAATTGACCATACTTAAGTGATTTAGAACATTAGTTTAGTTTTCTTTACTTCTAAACTCAGTTTAGATAAATCTGGCTTTTTGCAAATAAACCTAGAGCTTAAGATTCCTACTAGAGCTACCTTACTTGTTATTGATAGTTTGCGAGTACTTAAAGAGTACTAATCGCTTTGTCTCTGGATATTCCCGTGGCCAGACTATGAGGAGGACTATCAGGATGATGGACAGCAGGACGTCTACGACAACTAGGATCATCTCCCATCGTCAGCATTGCCTGTGACCCTGAAGATGGAGCCCACTACTACGCTTATTATTCCGCTGCTTGTTTGTATTAAGACTGGATCATGAGATCCTTTATTTGTGTAAGACCTTATTATGGTTTGTAATGGATGATGTACTGTGATATCCAATCTGTTATGTATCGCAAAAATGGTAATCCTAGGATTGCGATGTATGGCATAACATGCATCTGGGATTAAAAATTCGGGTGTTGACATTTGGCCACAACTTAAGCTGTCATTTCTAAAAGTTTGGGGATGCAATGCTTATGTGAAGAAACTTCAACCTGATAAGCTCAAACCTAAAGTGGAAAAATTTGTCTTCATAGGATACCCAAAAGACACAATTGGGTACACCTTCTATCATTGATCCGAAGGCAAGGTTTTTGTTGCCAAGAGTTTCTCGCAAAAGGTGTGAGTAATAGGAAGGTAGAACTCGACGAGGTTATCGAACCTCCCCCTCCCGAAGTGGCGAGTAGCGTAGCACCGGAAACTGTTCTAGTGGTGACTCCACCGAATGAGGAGGAAACTAATGATGAGGATCGTGAAGATCATGAAACTCATCATGAAACTCTAGAAGGGAACACTACCTTACGTCGCAGGTCAAGTAGGATACGCATAGCTCCGGAACTATACGGTAATCTAGTCTTAAATTTCATGGTAGATGGGAGCGATGACCCAACAACATATGATGAAGCGATGATGAGCCCGGATTCCAACAAATGGCTTGAAGCCATGCAATCTGAGATGGGATCCATGTACGGAAACCAAGTTTGGACTTTGGTGGACATACCTCATGACCGTAAGGCCGTTGAGAATAAATGGACTTTATAAAAGAAAACTAAAATGTAACTGTCTATAAAGCATGACTTGTCGCGAAAGGGTTCTGACAAATTCAAGGAGTTGACTACAAGGAGACTTTCTCTCCCATAGCGATGCTAAAGTGAATTAGGATTATGTTAGCAATTGCTACATTTTTTAATTATGAAATCTGGCAGATGTATGTCAAAACATCGTTCCTAAATAGAAACATTGAGGAAGAGTTGTATATGATGCACCACAAAGGTTTTGTCTATCCTAAGGATGCTGACAAGGTATGCAAACATTAGCATTCCATCTATGGACTAAAGCAAGCATCCCGAAGTTGGAATCTTTGCTTTGATGAAGTGATCAAAGGGTTTGGATTTGTCCAAACTGTAGGAGAGGCTTGTATTTACAAGAAAGTGAGTGGGAGCTCTATAACGTTTATGATATTATATGTGGATCATACATTATTAATTGGAAATGATGTAGATTTTTTGAATAGCATAAAAGATTACTTAAATAGTAAGTTTTCGATGAAGGACCTTGATGAAGCTGCCTATAGTTTAGGCATCAAGATCTATAGAGATAGATCAAGACGCTTCATTGGATTATCACAAAGTACATAACTTGATAAGATTTTGAATAAGTTTAAAATGCAAGATAGCAAGAAAGGATTCTTACCTATGGCACAAGGTACGGTTTTGAGTAGGACTCAAAGTGTAGCTACAGCACAAGATAGATAATTGATGGTCAAAATCCCCTATGCCTCAGCATAGGCTCTCTTATGTATGATATGCTATGTACAAGACCGGATGTGGCACAAGTTGTTAGTTTGACTAGCAGGTACCAATCTGATCCAGGTTTACAACACTGGAAAGTAGTTAAGATTGTCTTTAAGTACTTAAGAAGAACTAAAAACATGCTTCTCATCTATGGCGGCGAAGAAGAGCTCGTCACAAAGTGTTACGTTGATGCTAGCTTCGACATCGATCCGGATGACTCTAAGTCACAATCTGGATATGTATTTCTTATGAATGGAGCAGCGGTGAGTTGGAGGAGTTCCAAGCAACCTGTGGTGGCAAGATCTTCAATGGAGGCGGAATATATCTCTACTTTAGAAGCAGTCACGAAAGCAGTTTGGATGCAGGAGTTCATTTCCAAACTAGGTGTGGTTCTAAGTGCTTTGGATCCAATGGTTATCTATTGTGACAACAATGGTTCCATAGCCAATTCTAAGGAACCAAGGTTTCACAAGAATTCCAAGCATATCCGGGAGCATGTCCAGGGTGGTGATGTAGAGATTTGCAAACTAGACACGGATTTGAACATTGCGGATCCGTTGACTAAAGCTCCCCCAAAGGCAAAGCATGATTAGCACTAGAATGCTATGGGTGTTAGATTCATAACTATGTAAAACTAGATTATTGACTCTAGTGCAAGTGGGAGACTGAAAGGAATATGCCCGAGAGATAATAATAAATGGTTATTATGTTATTCTATGTTTATTTATCATGCTATAATTGCATTAAAAGGAAACGTTAATACATGTGTGTTTACTAAACAAATAGATGGTTCCTAGTTATGCATCTCATTACACTAGTTTGTTGATTAACAGATGATCAAGGTTTCCTGATCATGACATTGGATATTGTTAATATCAAGGTCACACCATTGATTGAATGATGTGATGAACATTCTCCCAAAGTATAGTAACACGATCATGCCATTATGTTTACACTACTATAATGTCATTCAAAATAACCCTAATCCTTAGACCATGAGATCACGTCAATCACTGACTCCGGAAGTGTATTTTGATTACATCAAACATCACACCGTAACATAGTGATTATAAATGTGTCGTCAACTACTTGGAAAATGTTAGTTGAGGCTTGTGGATCAAGAGTTGGATTTGTCCATCCTAATACGGAGAGATATACTCAAGGCGCTCTCGGTGATATCACATTAACATAGCTTGCAAGCAAGTGATAACGATCACTAAGAATATTATATCACGGGAACGAGAAAGGAGTACTTGTTAGTAACGGGATCGAACTAGGTATGGATGATACTGAATGATCGGATCTCGGACAAGTAAAATATCGCGAGACAAAAGGAATTGGTGACTGCGAATAAAAGGTCACGCGATCACTAAGTCATCGCTTGAGCTGGTGGGAGTCATTATGGATCTCCAGGTCCCGCTAATGATTATTGATCAGAGAATGTCTCGATCATGTCGACTCGGCTCGCGGCCCGTAGGGAGACACACTTAAGGATAGTCGACGCATTTGAGTGTATAGGAACACCGGAGAAAATACTGGACAACGCAGGAATTGTTCTGATAAATCTGCCAGAATAGTTTTGTTGTATCAAAATATCACCGGAGATTGAATTGTTAACGTGTTCATTAAATGAATTACTTATTAAATGAGTGACTTTAAATCAAGTGAATGAAAAGTGTTTTTAATGAAGAGACTCTTGATTTTTGAGTGAAGAATAAATGGAAGAAAGAGGAGAGTGAATTTGTGTGAGTAGAGAGTTCACCCACATAATTGAGGGAGAGGTGGGGGCAGCCCCATGGCTATGCTCCATGCCCCCTTGGGCTGCCCCCCTCATCTATAAAAGGCCTCCCTCCTCTTCTCTCTCACACACACTCATCTCTCCTCTCATATGTCCTTTGGTTGGCATCTTCCTCTCCTTCTAGTCTTGTCCATTGCCAAGAGAGAGGTTCTTAGGTGAAGCCCTGCTCAAGATCTTCTCCATCAACATCACCACCATGTTGTAGTGTTGGCGGAGTTCCCGAGGATCCCCCACTTCCGCTGCCGAGCTGGAGCGAGGGACGGAAGTCGTCGGCAAACCGTACGTGTGACCGATTACGGAGGTGCTACACTTGTGGTACTGTCATCGCTTCCTTGAGGACTGTCGTGTACACTCTGCAACAACCACGTTTGTTTGCGGAAACGTTATCCCGTGTTATGGTCTTCGAGGGTGAGTTCATCTGAAATCTTTACATATATCTCCTAGATATGATCTTGGTGGTCGCAACCGTAGGATTTTTTTGTTTTCCATGCAACGAACCCCATCACCAAGATCTAATCACCATCTCCACCGACGAGATCATCAATGCTTTGCAGATTAACTGCACGTAAGATGGTGGTCAAGCAAACTACGTAGTGAAGATCGCCTGTGCGAAAGATGGTGGTCGAGCAAACGATGCCATGAAGATCGACCACGCGGAATATGGTCAGGCAAGTGACACCGTGAAGATCAACCACGCTCTGTAGATCGAGTGCGCGGAAGATGGTTGTCCGTCCAGTCACGAATTTGTCTGCGAGCTCAAGATTAAGGATTCAGTTAGATTTTTATGTAGTTTTTCCTTTGTAGCCTAATGTTTATTTATTTATTTTAGAGAAGTTAAAAGAAATGCAGCCGTTAATTGTAATTAAATATATACAATTACAATTCACAATTTTATTATATTCGAATTGATTAATCATTAATTTTCTGTGAGCTCAAGATTAAGGATTTAGTTAGATTTTTATGTAGTTTTTCCTTTGTAGCGGTGTTTAATTATTTATTTTAGAGAAGTTAAAAGAAATGCAGCCATTAATTGTAATTAAATATTTACAATTAATAGTCATTAATTATTATGCTTTAAAAAAGTGTACCAAACATGGAAGAGTAAAGAGCCCCACCTTCCCGTTACATGGTTCTAAAGTTCCGTCGTCTTTCGTTATGTAGCGTGGCACAGCGTCTATGCCACTGCGGAAACACTAGCTCAACGGATAACGATGTGCCGCACAAAAACAAGCACTGTCTAAAAACTTTTGTTGACACATGTTATCCTTGGCGTCTTTGTTTTGCCACGTCAGTGCGAGCACGATGGCTAGGCATGTGCCTTGGCGTTTATAAGCGTCAGGGCATGCGATACATGTTATAGTGTCATCAAACGAATTGTTTGTACGCTGGGCTCAAAGAGAAGTCTAGTTTGTATGTTAGCTGTTTAAATTCTTTTTATTTACTATTTTGATGGAATTCATGAATGAATAGATCAAAGAAAAGAAAGCACGACATTTACTCCTAAACTAAAGACTAATATACTAAGCTAGCCTCTCATTATGCGCCAATGCATCTAGTGCGCGATAGTTGAGGTCAAATTACACAAATTTCCAGTCTCTAGGCAAAGTAAGCAACTAAATTTGCATCACTCATGTACAAATATCACATGCATATCTAATTACTCGATACGTTCTTTGATCACTTCCCCATTTGGCAAGAACGGTGAAATGAATGTGATAAGAGTGCAAGAGGCCAAATATTACAGGCTAGCATTATGTTCGGAAAGCAAATTTAAACACAAACCAAACAGTATCCTTACAACTACTATATCAATATCTTTTTTCCGAAATCCACGCAAAATGAAGGAATTCTATCTATTAGTTTCAGATGAACTCCATTTTTTTTTAAGAAACACAGTACAAACACAGACGCTCACAATACGTACATACACTCACCTCTATGAACACACGCACGCACACCCTACCCCTATGAGCACCTCCGAGAGACTGGGCCGGCGGGTCTTAAGATTGACGAAGTCACCACAAGCGCCTCGCTATCGACGGGAACGTCGCCTCCCACTGAAAAAATATTCCACCTTTATGAGACACCAAAGCATCAAACCTAGGGTTTGAACTCTGGTGGGCTGGGGGTACCACTGCCCTCCTAACCATCCAACCACAGGTTGGTTCTCTTTAGATGAACTCCATGTGATTGAAGACACAGCATATGGTGCACCAGTCGTGTTTAATACAACTACCGTGAGCAGCTTACATGAGCCAGAAAGAGTAGAGAAGGCGCCCGATCATTGCTTGATGGTAGACAAAAGCTCCGGATACCTTCCAAGCCTACCGTAGGGGCGGTCTCCACGAACTAGAGAATTACTTATTTGGACCGACTTAAAGTTTTACTTTTTTATTTGGCTCTGAATTTTTTTCCTTCCTTGTTTGACACTTTGTCCAAAAATTATGCCTTATATGGCCCTCTAGTTCATTATGAGCTCTAAGGCTGTTAAATAGCAAGACAAAAGACGCTTTTGCCCCCGTTCTATTTGTTACAAAAATTGTACAAAACAAAACCAACGGTCATGTATTGAAGACTAATTAAGACGCGTACACTTGGTCACGCAACTGACTTCATTTGAAAACTTGGTCCTCGAGAAACCATGAGCTCTAGCTCTTAATTTGTTCTAATTGAGCATCTAGCTAGTTTAGCAAATGAGATGGGTGTGGTCTATTTATATGCAAGATGAGGGCCTGGACATGAAGACGTGCGTAGTGTCGGATCATACTATAGACATGGAAGAAGCGGCATCGAGGCACGCAGGGCATTCCATTTTTGCCTGACATGAGGTCGGGCTTTCTAGTGGCATCGAGTCTATCTACTTGCTTCAGTAAGTGAGATAAAAGTAAAAAACTTGGCACGTTGTATATCAACTTTGTTCAATTGGTACATGTTAATTCCTGGATGGGCCCCGTATTGGTACACGTTAATTCGTGGATGGGTTTCATGGACGGCTTAACTGTATACATTTATTCATACGAAGATATGAGAGTATTTCTGCGCTTTTTTTCCAGTTTTTTGACGATTGAGGAGGCAGGGGTACATAACTCCAAGAAAGGAAAAGTTAACGACAGACACTAACAGAACTAATGGGAGGGTCATATAAGGAAGTAAACGAAAATACAAAGCCAAATAGGGAAGAAAAAGTTTTCCGGGACCAAATAAGGAACTGAAACTTTCACTATGGCCAAATAAGAAATTCTCTCAACTATTTATCTCGAAACTTGCACCATTTCGGAATGCAACACTACTAGCTCTTTTATGCCCTGAAACAGATTGAAATGTTTAGTGAAGATGTACATGCAACTATTGAGGGCTTGCAGCCCAATTCAATGAGAAACCTGTACACATGGGCACATATATATCCTTTCAATTGAAGTAGAGTAGTAAATGTTCTAACCAACTCTCAATCCAGCTTTTAAATTTCGACGCTGAAGTGGAAGGTAGATGGACAGATGCCTTTGGGTATCATTATTTAACAACTTCCTTTGGGTAAACACCGTTGTTATTTCAACAAACAAATGACTTTAAGGTATCACTGAATCTATTTAGAAATTAAACAAAGTTGGGATCAAATAGTCCAAAGATTATGAGTCACTCGGTAGAGTAAGAAACAAAATTGCCACATCACTCATGTACAAATGGCACTTGCCTATGCATAACAAATTTCTAGTAGGTTCATTGAACCTTTTCCCGTTTGGCAGGAACAAATAATGTGAATGTGAGTAGAGTGGAAAACTTTTGATGGGTAACAATTTATCTTTTTGCAAAGCTAAAAGTGTTACCCTTACAAATATACCTTAAGTTTTCGTCGCACGGCCGGTGTCAGGCTTCCACCTGAGGTTTGCAGCGCATCCGCCGCGATTGCTACCAGCAACAAGGACAGCATGGGACCGCGGGTGTGTGTCAACTGTCGAGAGGTACCACAGTTCTTTATCAACTAAATGCGCGCCAAAAAAATAAATCTTCCAGAGGTTTGACCGAGTAAGAGGAGGGAGCACGCATTAATGGTGATGACCCCATGGATAATGTATGTACCGGTTACGTCTTCAATTATCGCGCCATGACATCGAGATGTCCAGAGACGCTGCACCACCCGTTCCATCCTGTCCTTTTTTTCCCCAATAATTGAATAATGTTTGATTCAGATCTACGGTAGCATAGTACGAGAACGTGTAATAATCCCTTAAATTTTGGTAAATTACTTTTGTAATCTTCGCTCCAGACGCCCACATATATAGCTACTTGATCCATTCATCTCCTTTTTTTTGAACATTGCAGGTTTGGCAACTTTCCTCAGTTAGTTATATTATTATCTCCCATGTATTTTCTGTAAAATTCCACCGATCTATTAATAATCACCAACAATAGTACAAAGAGTTCTAAAAGTAATTATAATTACAAGTAGGTCATTGGACCAGCTAGCTACGAGTAGTGACACTAGAATGAGCCGAAGACGCGCCGCCGTTCTCGTCTCTCCATCACTGGAGCCGGTAAAGCTTGTCATAGTAGAGCTTGTTATAGTAGATAGACGGAAATTCGTCGTGTTAAGACTCTAAAGGACCAGCGCACCAGAGCAGCAACCGTCGCTGAAGATGAAAACCATATATCTGAAGAAATTGGCCTCAAACCAACGGATAGGATCGGAAGGGATCCGCCGGAGACACGACTCCATATGCCCTCCATCAGCACTAAACGCACCACCGGAGAAAGGATAGGATGGGGAGAACATTATTCTCACTTCCAGATGTAGTTGTCGCCTCACAATACCGAAGAAAACACTAAAAAGGACCTAAAAAGGAACAAGAAGCCTAGGCCAATAGGGACGAAGCGGACCAACGGCGTCGCCGACGAGAGGAGGGAAGCCTATGAGTTTAGAGCCGCCGGCCACGATCACCTGTGTGGTTTCCTTCCGTACCGTCTCTCCTATATTTTTAACAGTGCTTGGTTTCCCTGGCCAGGCTTCTAGCAATGAGACCCACCAATAGAATATCCCAATGTGAACAGTACAAAGCTTTTAGATAAGGACTTAACTATTAAGTCCATGTCTAGCCAAGTCTCCACTTAATCTAGTACTCCCTCCGTTTCAAAATATAAAATGCTTTAGTTTTATGAATAAAGTTTATCTAGACCCTTTTAGTATATAGGTTCATCTATAGGTACATTATCCCACCCTCTTCATCGAAAGGTTTCACATAGAAAAGTTTTTATTGCAGATTTTATAGTATCGAAGTTATAGCCCACTGCTCGCTCAATGTGGCCACATGAATCAGCCACCAAGAAAAGGTAAATTCTTCTAGCTTGCAACCAGCCAGCCTGGTTAACAATAGCTTGTATAGCCTCTAACAGTCGGTTGCATCCAATATCCAGAAGTCTCCGCTGCTCCGCAGGCAGGATGTAGGAACTATACGTAGTGTCGGAAAGTGGTTTTGGCTCCCGGGGTCCAAAAAAAAAAGCAAATAAATTCTGGGCACAATAAATATTGTATCCTACAAGCATACAATATCATATGGGCTAGACAAAAAAACAAAATTTGATAAAATCTAGAGATACAAAACTATGCATATTTAGATCCATAGTTTTGTCATTATTGTGTATCTTATAATACAAAGAAATTTAAATTGATCTTTTGCACGTTTGTGGGGGTACACCAGTGGTTATATTCGGATTTTTTTCAGAATATTTTGAAACAGAGAAATAGGATTTTTTTTTATTTCTTTAGAAAACCAGTAGCACTGGTGCCATGTTAATGAAATCTCCACTCATGTAGTATAGGGGGTATAAGAATAGAAGTTATTAGCTAATTTTTTTATATAATACATTTTAAAATCAATTTTTAAAATAATACATGAAATTTAGAATTTCCGTCTCACGGTGTGCCGACAACACTAATGCGGCACACCATGTTTCAACTACTAGTATCTAGCTCAGCATGCATGCACGGGTGTAGCTAGCTCAACATGCATGGTACCTATCGGCACATGTTGTATTATTATAGGAATTGATTAAAAAATAGTCTTGCTAGATTCGGAAAATACCAAATTTTGTATATTATTATAGGAATTGATTAAAAAATAGCGGAGTTATTATGTTGTCTTTGGCCACTGAAGCATATAGATAATCCACCAAGAAAACGAACCATGTGGACTGGGAACCTGTAAGCAGGATGATTTGAAGTATTATTATGTCACATGGTGTCACGCTCCGCCTGAGTTTTGCAGCGCGTCCGCCGCAGCTGCTACCAGCAACAAGGACATCATGCATGGGACCGCGGGCGTATGTCAACTGTGTAGTATACACAGTGCTCTAGCAATTGAATATATACGCGCCAACAAACTGATCTTCTGTAACGTTTGACCGAGTAATTGGAGCTGCATGCTACAAATCAGTAATGGCGATGACCCCATGGATATGTACGTACGTGTTACATCATCAATAATTATCGTGCTATATTACATGATATTGGGATGTCCAAGGACGCTGCACCGCCCGTTCCATCCTTTCCCTTTCTTCGGCAATAATTCAATATAATTGTTTGCTTCAGATCTACGGTAAGGTCGCTTAATAATCCCTTAAAATTGGGTCAACTAGTTTTGTAATCTTCGCTCCTGACACCCACATAGCTATTTGATCCATTTTTATTAGCGTCTCCATGTGCCGTGGCTGCGCGACTGCGGCCATCCGGCCGAGCAGCATCACCGATCCGGATACTCGGAATGTAGACGTCCTCACATCGAGATGGATCGGACCTTGATTTTTACTAATAGTAAATAGTATTACAGTACTACTCCTTAATTTGTAAAATTTTCTCAGCACATACGGGTTCACGATATCTTTGACGGAGTCGATGTAAGAGTATGCGATACAATCTATAATCGGTGAACCAAAGATGAAGAACGAACTAAACAACGATAGGGAAGAACAACCGATCTAAAGATCAAATAACATAGTATACACATACTGTGAAAATTCGGGCAAATAATAGCCAATTGACCGGCTCCATGTGCCACGGCTGCGCGCCTACTCCAGTGGTACTACAAATAGTACTTTATTATCTTTTGCAAAAAAAAAATAGTACTCCCTTCATTTCAATGCATTCAGATACAGCTTTCTCATAAAAGATAAAACATGTTATATATTGAAACGGAGGATACCAACCGGTCGGTTGCCACAGGTACATGAAAGCATGGTCTGGATTAACACATGCTAGATATGCCACTGGGATTAGAATATGCCATCCGCCCACTGAAGCATCTACCACCATCCAAAACAGCCCATCCCTTTCCCGCGCGAGCAGGACCTACGTGTTAGCGTATGCAGATTTCAATGGATCAGGGCGATCCCATTTCAATGAACCTGGTCAACAATTTGGACCGGCGACCCGCGTTTGCCCCGGCCGGTAGCTAGCTAGCACCCTGACCCTTGACCCAAAGGTATATGTATTTATGCTCCAAATCGACATCGTCCATGCAACCGCAACGAGATGTAGTAAGACGGATCACAGTGGGTAACAGTAGTATCATGTGAATGATATTGTTCTACTCCCTCTCAAAATAGATGTCCCGAAAATTGTTTAAATTTGAATGTATCTGTACACTATTTTTATTGATTGATGTGTAGAATTTCAATGCAAATTTTTGTTCAAGATTTATTTGACATCAATTTATCTTTATCTTGATCTTTTTTAATAATGGGCGCTTTATTACTTTAAAGGTTAAGCATTACAATGCCCTCTGCATAACTAGGATGCACACATGTGTAATAAGTTCGGATCCCATCAAATAGAAAGTAAACAAGGCGAAATACAAGAAATCATCCGAAAATGTAAATCGCCGAAGGAAACAGAGGGCAGATCATCATGATGTCGTCCATGTTAGGAAAAATATATCCTGCAAGCATGTACAAGCCTCCATATACAGGTTGTGAGACTCCACACAATGTAGAGGTAACCATAAACAGCATATAGCGGTGCATCAGTTTGTCCGTGATATTGTATCCGATACCACCATGATGTTTCTCATTATTAATTACAATGACACTTAAGCGTTTTGGATGATCTATGATACCTCTATTGTGAGTAGTCTAATACACTGTCTCGGTCTACAAATTCCAAATGTCGACAAAAATGAACATGTACTTCCTCCTTCCTGAAAACCATGTTCGGTTTTGTCTAAATTTAAATATATCTAGACACTATTTAGTATATAGATTCATCTAAATTTTGAACAAATTTATATCCTCTTTTGGACGGCGGGAGTACCAAGCTGTGTTGTTTAGGTTCTGTCTTTCCATTATCAACCCAAAATTCTTATTGCAAAGTATTCCTTAATTATATTAAAGTTTAGACTACACATTTCTACAGTTTTGATGACGAACGTGCAAGACAAATAGAAATCAAATGCAAGCTCTTTGGATGATAGGTAGTGTCCGCGACATCGCCGTCGTTCCTTTGTTCCTTCACTGTTGTTGCCCTCGGTTGGCCTCCCTCATGGCTTTGTCTGCATCAATCATTTCCTGCTCCCCCAGGGTTGACGTGATTAAACTCTCTTGTGTATGGAAGCTGGCAGTTGGCATCGATGAGCAAAAACTTATCGGTTCAGAAAAAACAGTTCGGCTGCCCACAAATTCAAATCAAAGATGATTCCTGTGCTCACAAACACTGCACTAATTTAGATGATGGCCATGCTAGAGAATATATAGAAATCATATTCCAAACTCTTCAGATAGGTCAACAAGCAGGACGATTCTGGTTTCTTCCTTGACTGTTGTTGCCCTCACTTGGCCTCCATCATAGATAGATGATGGGATCCAGTCGTTGCCTTTGGCCGCTATTATTTCCCCTTCCTCCTCAGGTTGATTGTGATTAGTCTGATATGTATGTATTGTCCGCTAGCACTCGCCAGCATAGTGTACAAGGCACTGAACAGGGAAAGATTTTCCTCCTTAAAAAATCTTGAAAAAAAGGTTCATGCCTTTTTTTTTGAGAAACACGGTACAGACACAGACACTCGGAACACACACATACACTCACCCTATGAACATAGGATCAATCTTGAGATTGATGAAAGAATATTCCATCTCTACGAGACGCACCTATGTCAAACTTGGAGGTTGAACACTCCACCCTCCTTGCCATCCAACCGCTAATTGTTTCTCTCCCAAATAAATTTCTCATTTTCATGTTAATTAACCCATTGGAGATTCCGACCAAAATGATCGTTGGTTTTCACCGGATCATGTTGCCCGTCACGTGATTGGCTCCTCGTATTCATGACGGCTGGTGTGGAGCATTCGATCGCCAATCGAGTCGTGTGGAGGTCACCACGTCGACGAAAACTGCTTGAGGTGAAGGTGATGTCTTTCTCAAAAGCAATGGCCATGATATATAGCCAGAAACGTGGTTCTTCATAGCTGTAGTGTGGTTTTGTGGTTCATGGCATGCCACTTTTTCCATGTAAATTTCAGTAACCGTCTTGTTTTCATGCAGTTCTATAGCAAATAGTGCAACCATGAGTGGATGTTTCAGCAGGAGGGTGTCAACTTTAGGATCAATGTGCTTTTACTACTCAGTTGAAGGTTGTTTTGTCTTTTGAGTCATAAAAGCGCTTTATGTTTCGAACTAACCACTTGCACTCACAGTGGACATGTTAAATCACACACATGCTATGTCCAAGTTCCAACCAATTCTTATGTGCTTACTCAAATCTTTTACTCGTCTAGTACTAGATGGTTTTTATTAACAACTTTGCAAATATCGTGTACTCCTTCCATCCTAAAAAGTGCGTCAAAGATTTTGCTAGATATGGATTCATGTAAACGCGTTCTAGTGGATAGATACGTGCGAATCTAGACAAATCTTCGACATACTTTTTTGGGACGGAGAGAGTATTAGCCTTGACCGGTTGCTTCGGTAAAAGGGTAGAGGGAGAAAAATATGCAGTAAGTGGTGATGTGTCGTATCTTATAGTTCTAGTTAAATGTTCGGCCATAGCTACTCAAACAAAGAAGGATTTTGGTTGCTGAATTCTCCACACAAGTTGGTGCTCATGCATGACGAGATATGGATCAAAAGATTCAAAACTCTGTGATGTAAATGCTCTAGATTGTCAATTACATTTTGTGCTAGAGTGCCCACTGTCGTCCTTGATGATGATATGCCGTATTGAAAATAACCACATGAAATTGGAGAAGAATAACAACGATCAGTGCTTAATTGAGTGGACACTGATCATGTGGTTAATTGAGTGGACACTCAAACAGGTGCTTCAATGACCATGAGAAACAAGATGTTCAAAGAAAATGCCATGAGAAGTAAAGATGCACAAATATTACTTTATAATAGTTTGAAAGATAACCGTATAAAACTGCTTTCAATAGTTTATTGAGATCCGAACCTACCAAAATGACCCGAACAATTAATATGTCTACCACACAAAGAAATTATAACCCTACTCTTTACCCTACCAATGTGGATGTCACCGATAAATTTGTAAATGTTGCGAAAAGCTAGCAAGGCTGGCCTTGAAAAGTTCTACCCATTTTGTCGATGAATGACCATGTGAACAGAGATATTCAAAGAAAATACCATGAGAAAGAAAGGTGCCTAAAGATAACTCTAAGTCTGAAAGATAACTGGAAAACCTGATTCCACTAGTTTCTTGAGATCTGAACCTACCGAAATGCTCTGATCATAAATATGTCTAACATATAAACAAATTGTAACCCTACTATTTATCCGACCATTGTGAATGTCACTGATAATTTGTAAATCTTGCAAAAATCTAGCAAGGTTGTCCTAAAAAGTTCTATATGTTTCATTTCGTCAATGTATTACCAATAGAAAGAAGATGTTCAAAGAAAATACTATGAGAAAGAAGATGTTCAAAGAAAATACCATGAGAAATAAATATGTTCAAACATAACTTAAAAATAGTTTAAAAGATAACTGGAAAATATACTTCCACTTGTTTCCAGCGATCCGAGCAGACCGAAATGCTCAACATTCTTTTTTTCTGTTATAGAAAATGGAGGATTTTCTTACTCTAGGTCTTTGCATAGTAAATGCACATATATAGCCCAATTTTATTATAACTTGTCTCCATCAAAAGGCATGGTTAATAAAAAGGTGGAACATGCCACAAAAAAACAGCGTCAACGACTAATCAATAAGTGTGTCAGGATATATCAAACCACCTAGCATCAAGCACTAAAATGTCTATGCAACACACGACACATGCAACCAAAACTAGGACATAAATCTCCTGGTAATCCATTCTAGATTAATGGTGCCAAGTTTCATCTACTCTTGATGTTGTGAACTTTGTAGGATAGCCCACAACTGTAGCGTGTTAATACACACAAAAAACATATACGAAAAAGATACTAATTTCTTCGTATAGAAAAAAATCCTTTCAATAAAGTTATATTGACCAAAACAACGATGATGTTACCACAAGAATAAGAGAGTGAAGAGACTTCTCAACAGCACATACGACCAGAAATATGTGACATGCTGCAAGGAGGATTGCTATCAAAATCTAATACCATGCCATGCTACCCCGGTAAAAGGACAATCAAAAGGAGAAGAAAAAGAGTTAAAACTCATTAAAGTATTCTTTCAGTGATAACCATCAACATCACTAAAAGGCTTATCTTTTTTTTAAGATGGAACACCTGATTCCATTAGATACCTGACTCAGCAGAATCGCTGGTCACCAAAGCACGTACATCAGCAGGGAGCGACTCCGGCCATAAGAGTTTTGTGTCCTGCCGTGTGCTCCAAAAGCCGCTAACACGTGAGCTACATTATTACAATCACGTGGAATAAACGAGAACTCAAACGAGCTAAAAGACAGTAGCATGTATAATCTCAAATCCCGATAAATGATGCCCTCCGTAGCTCTATCGGCCTCCTTTGTTTGCATGGCACGCACCAGGTTGAGTGAGTCGGATTCAATGATAATATTCATCATGCCCCACTCCCCTGCTGCTCTCGCTGCCTCTTCACAAGCTCTAATCTCTGACATAGCTGCACTCGTGACATGGTGGATGGCTCCAGCCCCCGATCCTCTAACAATGCCCTTAGCGTCTCTTACCACAAACCCCCATCCACCAGTGTTGCTCTCTGCACAGAAAGCGCCATCGACGTTAAACTTCAGCGAGTCGCCCTTTGGAGCCTGCCATGTTCTCGTTGTGATTGGTGTATCCTCCTTTTTCTTTTTCCCACAGTATTGTGCAGACTCCGCCGCCCATTATTTAATCTGCGCCAGCAAGTTCTCCGCAGGGCCCATCTTCTCCTTTGCATTCAATTTGTTTCTTCGCGTCCACCTGCACCACATCAGGCATGCGATCATGGCACTCTTCTCTACGTCCAGTCCCAGTATTTCATGTACTACTATTTTCGCATTGAGGCACTTGCTTAGCTGCTCCCTTTCTTTCTCTAGCTTTAGGTTACTCCAAATTCCTTTTACCTCTTTACAACTCAGGAAAAGGTGTCATCCTTCCTCATCTTCCCTTTTGCAGCACACACATCTTGTGTCACATTCGATGCCACGACTCCTCAGATTACTCTTCAGAGGCAGGCTATTATGTGCAAAGCACCAAATAAACTGTTGTATTTTAGGCGGGCATTGCAACTTCCATATCTTCTCCCACTGTAAAGTTTCAGATATAGGTGCCGAAGAGGACTGTTGCGGCCCATCTCTTCCTTTTACATACAGTTTGTAGGCAGACTTAACACTGAATTGGCCCTTACTCTCATAGTGCCAAGCTAGGCAATCCTCAAAATCATCACGAAGTGGAATTGCAAGGATAGCCTGAGCATCCAACCACATAAAGGTATCCCTTACAAGAGCTTCATCCCACTCATCTTTACTTATAGTATGGTGTTGTGGCCCAAACACGCGGTACATTGCCCCAGGGTTCACAATTCACAAGAAAACACACACACGCTCTCTCCTGGCTGACCGTGGGCCCCACGCCACCCGGAACACTTGTTTATCACCACCATTGTCACAAGAAGATGGCGGGACGCCACAAACACATCCATGATGTTTAAGGAAAATTTTATCTGAAACATATGAATTCCAAACATCAAAGCTTCGAGATTTAGTTTTGAAATACAAGAACTCACAGTGCCTTCCAACCCCACCATAGAAAAAGCATTGAATTGCCTTCCATGAATAGTCCATCTCCCTAACTTGAAGCATATATATGAATCCTTCACCTGCTCTTTTATGGACCGAAATAGATTGCACAATTGAATCAGGATATACTAGCTAGTTAATATGTCTACCACACAAAGAAATTAAAACGAAAGATTCAGGGCTTTGCGGTATAAAAGCTCCAGATAGTCAATTAAGCCTTTTTGTGCCAGCATGCCTACCGTCCTGCTTGATGATGATATGCAGTATTGCAGATAACAACATGATCTTTTTGGACAATGACACGAGCGACCTGTGTCGAAACTAGAGCAGATAACAACGTCAATGCTTTAAAAAGTGGAAGCAGGAACACATATGGTTCAATTACCATGAGAAAGAAAGGAATTCAAAAAGTGTAATACTCCCTCCGATTTCATACAATAAGGCCTATATTTTTTTGAAAAATCGAACTATGCAAAGTTTGACCAAACATAGAGAAAAAACTATCAACAACTTTAATGCTATATAGACATCATATGAAAATATATTTATGATGTATCAAATGATATTAATTCATTATAATACATATTAATAATCATTCTGAAAACTTGGTAAAACTCTTCATAGTTTGACTTTTCTAAAAAAACAATGTAAGCCTTGTTCTCGGAGGTAGTAATAGCATGCCATGCTACCTGAGTAATAGAACGGTCAAAAAACATATGTTGTATAATTTTCTATTTAAAAAGATATCCATGCCAATTTTATTTAGATAAGTTATCTTTAGTGAGAATAACACAATGGCATTAAAAAGGTACACCTTAATCTCGAATGACACCTAAGTCTCCATAACTTTCTAGCACCATATTTTTGCAATACCAATCTATTAATAACCATCAACATCAGTACAAAAATCCCTAAACGTAAAAATATTATGAATAGGTCACTGGACCACCTATAATGACGACTACAGACACTGGCGTGAATCAAAGTCACGCCACCGTCCTCGTCCCTCCATCACCTAAGCCGAGCAACGGTTGTTGTAGTAGATTTTTTTGTAGTAGACCGATGAGAAGTTGTGGTGCTAAGGCCCCAAAGCACTAGTGCACCAGAGCCGCAACCATCGCCAATGATGACAACCGTAGATCGAAAGAGATTATCCTGAAACCACACCAATGAACACAAAAACTGACCGGATCCTAGTAGATCCATTAGACACACAACTCCACACACCCTCTGCCGATGCTAAACGCACCATATGAGCAAGGGTAGAGCGAAGATGACCTTATTGTGACTTCAAGATGTAGCCACCTCCTCACCATTTCAAAGAAGACATTATAAACAAAGAACAAGAACTCTCCCGCCAACAAGGGACCATGGTCCAGCACACCTCCATGGGTTGAAGGCCTCTAGAGGAGCGGACCGATGGCGTCGCTGATGTGGGGGATGGAACCCTAGATGGTTTTTTAGATTGCTGCCGCCTGATGTCTCTCTCCCTCACGTACATGTTCATGTTTTGTAGCATCAAAACTTAGTTGACAATCAAATAAATCAAAATACATACTACCAATAGTAAAACATCCTATACTATTTAGGCCTCATATATAAATTTATTTCAATAACAACCCTCATAGCACGAAAAGGCTTGTCTATACCATATAACGCTGTATGGTGTTGTGGCCCCATGGATCAAACTCTCCGTACATTGCACCAGGGTTCATAATTCACAGGTAAACACAGCTAGGCTCTGATGGCTGACGGTGGGCCCCACATCACCCGGAAATATAGCTGAACTTGTTTGGTGTGCCTCCAGACCCATCAACACCATGATCGCAAGAAGACGGCAACCCGTGGCAAGCACATCCGTGATGTTTAAGATAAATTTTATCCAAAACATATGAATTTCAAACGAAAACCATTCGAGGTTGTGTTTTGCACCACAAGAACTCCCGGTGCCTTCCAACCCCACCATCGCAAAAGCATTGAATTGACTTGGGAGCCATGAATGGTTCATCTCTCAACTTGAAGCATTTCCGAATCCATCACCTGCTCTTTTATGTGCCGAAATAGAATCGCAATATTAAATCAGGATGTACTAGTTGATCCGATGCAATATTTCACTATCTTAAAGTTGTACGGTCAAAAGTTCGGCCAAGGCTACTAAAAAGATGCACAAGCTGGTTCTCTCATGCATGACGAAAAGTGGATTAAAAGATTCAGAGCTTTGTGGTGTAAAAGATCCTAGCAGTTGTCAGTTAAGCCTTTTTGTGCACGCACATGACTACCATCCTGCTTCATGATGATCTGCAGTATTATTGCAGACAATTTTTGGGACAATATATGCAACAAGTGACCTGTGTTGAAACAGGAGCCGTTAAGTCCGACTGATCTCCTGGGATCTAGTCATTTTTCGTGTTAATTTCAGGTCAGTGTTTTCCAATCTACTGTTGAAAATATAAGCAGTAATCCATATGATTTAATCCGAATAATAAACTGATAAAACATGATCATACAGACAGTACCAAAACTAATCATGTAGATCAATAAAGTAGATGAACAGATTACATCTAAATAAGATAAACCTATCACATCTACACCGAACGCTAGAATAAGGAACTCTAGGGAATCTGAAATAAGAAGTTCAGTATTACGTACGGTAGAGCAGCGGAAGCAGTAGCTACAGCGGTGGTGGCAGCGTCGTCAGCCATGTTGTCGATGTAGAGGTTGTCGATGTCTGGGAAGAAGTCCTCGTTGGGGAAGGAGTCGTCCGTGATGGCGTCAGTAGTCGCGCGAAAGCGCTCCCCAAAAACCTGATCGCCCCTCACCTGTACAGGTTCACAAGAAGGCGGGGTTCCGAAGGCCTACTGTCCCGATTTGCGGTGCACGCCGCAAGCCGGATGGGGAAGACGAAAGCGGCGGCGCAATAGACTGGAATGAAACGCGTGTGGTAAGCCGTGCCGATTAGGTTTAGCGCAGACGCTTATATAGAGCAGGTCAGGGAGATCGTGGGACTCAGCCCACGTCCGAGTCGGTAACAGCCCACGTCCCATAAAGACTGGAAACGGCTGACCAATTAACGCGTCCGTTAATGACTCGTAATTCCCGCAGCGCGCGCGCGTCGAGGCGAGGCGAGGCGTGGCGAGGCGAGGCGGGCGGCGTCGGAGGAGGAGTGCGCGAGAGCTGCTCTTCTTTTCGCACCTTAGTGAGTGGTGGAACAGTCTAGTATATAAGGAGGTGTAACTCTCACTCAACTAGCAATGTGGGACTAAACTTTGGCACCACTAGCACAGCCATCTGCTGCCATGCACAAATGGGCCAAAGAGAATTTCAGAATTTATCTAATAGGCCAATAGCCCAAACTCACCAAATTCCAACAATCCCCACAAAGTCTCATTGGCACATCACCTCATTTCCATTCCAGAATATTGTTTTATATACCTGTGTGTAGTGGAGACTGTTAAGTTGAACTTCCATGTTAAACTTCATGCTACACTAGCGAGCAACTTGAATAGTGGACTATGCCTTGAACTACAAGTTTTCTACACACTAGTTTCACACAAAATCTAGACCGGTATAGGGATATCGCAGGGCTTCCCCGTGGTTTGGAGCTTATGCGTCATACTTCAGGGCCTTTCATGAGTTTATTAAAGAGCACCCAACTCTCACGGACTGCGACGTTTAACATTCAGACTCATATAGGTGTGTTCCTCAATAGATGTTCTGCAGGACAACATCTCTGCTTAGAAATGCCACTTAGAACATATTAAGATAAATATCAACCTGTCATGCAGAATAAGAGAGTATTGCATCTTTATAGAGATGTAAATATAATATGGGCATACTCTCCTCTCAGCTGATCAACAGCTTGTCTCCCAGCTCTAATTCACGGGATCTCCGATCACATAGAGTGGGTTACTACTGCGAACAACTCATTGCGTGGGTCTCAAACCCATCTCCCTCGATGCATTATCTATCACATTACGTGATAGGCCCTTTGTGAAGGGATCTGCCAAGTTCTTAGATGTTTGGATATAATCCAACTCAATAACTCCGGAGTTTCTCAGTTTCCTGACAGATTTCAATCTCCTCTTCACATGCCTTGATGACTTCATATTATCCTTAGAACTGTTTACTTTGACGATCACAGTTTGATTATCATAGTTCATAGGGATAGCGGGTATTGGTTTTTCAACCGCAGGTAAGTCCATCAAAAGCTCACGAAGCCACTCTGCTTCAAAAGTGGTTGTGTCTAATGTTGTGAGTTCTGCTTCCATAGTTGACCTCGTTAAGATGGTCTGCTTGCAAGACTTCCAGGAAACAGCGCCACCACCAAGTGTAAACAAATAACCACTTGTGGCCTTAATCTCATCGGCATCAGATATCTATATTGAATCACTATAACCCTCAAGTACTCGAGGATACCCATTATAGTGAATACCATAACTCGCAGTGCCTTTCAAATAGCGCAAAACTCTCTCAAGAGCATGCCAATGATCATCTCCAGGATTTGACACAAATCGACTCAGTTTGCTTACAGCAAAGGAGATGTCAGGCCTTGTAGCGCTGGCTAAATACATGAGCGAGCCTAATTTGAGAATATCTTAATTGATCTTTAGCATCCCTTCGATTCTTTCGAAGTAGCACACTCGGATCATAAGGGGTTGGAGAAGACTTGTAGTCGCTATACCCAGAGCGACTCAATATCTTTTCCACATAGTGGGATTGAAGCAGTGTAATCCCACCATTGTCATTCTTCAGTAGCTTGATGTTTAAGATTACATCAGCCACTCCCAAGTCCTTCATCTCAAAGCAGCGAGATAGGAACTCTTTGACCTCTTCAATAACATCGAGGTTGGTCCCAAATATCAATATGTCATCAACATAGAGACACATAATAACTCCCTCACCCCCACCATGGCGATAGTACACACACTTATCAGCTTCGTTTATAACAAAGCCTTCAGTGGTTAAAGTTCTTTCAAACTTCTCGTGCCACTACTTAGGAGCTTGCTTAAGACCATATAAAGACTTCACTAACTTACACACCTTTCCTTCTTGACCATCTACTACAAATCCATCAGGCTGCTCCATATAAATTTCCTCATCTAGCTCTCCATTTAGAAAATTTGTCTTAACGTCCATTTGATGAACGAGAAGACCATGTGAGGCAGCCAAGGATAGTAGTACTCGAATAGTGGTCAATCTGGCTACAGGTGAGTAGGTATCGAAGAAGTCTTCACCTTCTTTTTGGGTATATGATGTCTACACACTTCTATTCTTGTAGACAGTTGTTGGGCCTCCAAGTGCAGAGGTTTGTAGAATAGCAACAAGTTTTCCCTTAAGTGGATCACCCAAGGTTTATCGAACTCAGGGAGGAAGTGCTCAAAGGTATTGATACATTGCAAATGTATCTATAATTTTTGATGTTCTATGCTTGGTTTTATCCACTTTCTTGTGTTTTGTTCCAACTTTGGAGTACTTTTCATATGATTTCTTGGACTAACCTATTAACAAGAGCCACAGTGCCAGCTGCCTATTTTCTGTTGTTTTTGGTTCTAGGAAAGTCAGAAAATGAATATTCTCAGAATTGGACGGGACAAAAGCCAAAGTGCCTATTTTTCCGGAAGGGATTAAGTGCCAGAATACGAGACGAAGAAGGGCCAGGGCCACACCACCACATGGCGGCCAGGCTAGGCCCACGCCAGGGGGTGGTGTGGTGGCTCCCGGCACCCCCTCAGCCTCTCCTTCCGCCTATATATTGCCCTCGGGACGAAAACCCTAAGTACCCGATCAAAAATCCACGAAAGAGTCTGTAGCCGCCGTCATCTCCATCCCTAGATCGAGAGGGATCTGAAGCTCTTCCCGGCATCCTGCCGGAGAGAATTCACCACGAGGCCTTCTTCATCACCATGCAAGACCGTGTGATGCATGAGTAGTTCATCCTTGGACTACGGATCCATGTAGTAGCTAGATGGCTAGTTTCTCCTCCTTTTTGCTTTCATGTTTAGATCTTGTGAGCTCCGTTCATGATCAAAATCATCTTTTGTAATCCATACATGTTGTGTTTGCGGGGATCCGATGGATATTGAGATGCTATTTCAGATTGATTATTGATTCTATCATGTCTTTGTTATTTGAGATCTTGCATGCTTTCCGTTGTTAGTAGCTATCTTGGCCAAGTAGATGCTAGCAACTCCAAGAGTTAGTATTTATGCTCGATAGTGAGTTCATGCCTCCGTAACTGGGAAGTGATGAAATCTCTAAGGTACTAGATGTGTTGTTGCTACTAGGAGAAAACAACAATCCTTTGTTCATAGAACAATCGTATTGTTTACTTTACACGCAGTTCGTAAAGCAATAATCATTGCTTGCAACTTAATCATCGGAGGGGTTCGGATGATAACCTGAAGGTGGATTATTAGTCATAGATGCAGTTGGATGGCGCTCTATGTATTATGTTGTAATGCCCAATCAAGTCTCAAAGGAGTCAAGATGATTAGTATATGCATGTATTGCTTTCTCGGTGTTTGTCAATTGCCCCGCTGTAATTTGTTCACCCAGCATGTTATCTATCTAAGGAGAGCCACCTCTAGTGAACTATGGATCCCGGTCCTTGTCTTTTACATACAATCTACAATCTTTTACTGCTTTGTGTTTACTTTCTGCAACCTTTTACTTCTTTTCATTCGATACACTTAATCCTTTGTTTTCCGCAAAACACGGTGAGATTGACAACCTCATCGCAAGTTGGGGACAAAGTTCTGTGGTTGTGTTGTGCAGGTCTCCACGTTGCTACTAGCACGGCGGTGCTCGCCAAAGCTCAGACTAGTAACACCTTTGGGGTGTTTCCTTGCTCCTACTGGTTCGATTAAACCTTGGTTTCATAACTGAGGGAAACTTGCTGCTATGCTCATCATACCTTCCTCTTGGGGTTCCCAACGAGCTCTACATCAACCACGAGCCATCAACACTTTTCTGGGCGCCGTGCATTGAGCCATCAAGCATTTTTCTGGCGCCGTTGCCGGGGAATCAAGGACATCTTCACAAGGGGAGTCCCTCATAACCAATCTCTTTACTTTGTTGTTTTTGTTTTGCTTAGTTTTCTTTTTGCTTTGTTTGCTTGTTTTGTTTTTCAAAAACACAAAAAAATTAGTTTTACTTGTTTGCTTTCTTATTTGAAATCCCAAAAAAATGACTACTCTTGAAAACACTAAGTTGTGTGACTTCACTAGCACCAACAACAATGATTTTATGAGCACACCTATTGCTCCACCTGTGGCTGAAAATACTTTCTTTGAGATAAAACCTGCTTTGCTCAATCTTGTTATGAGAGAACAATTTTCTGGTATTGGTAATGAAGATGCTGCTTCCCATATAATTAACTTTGTTGATATTTGTGAGATGCAAAAGCATAGGGATATAGATGGTGATATTATTAAACTGAAATTGTTTCCTTTCTCTTTGAGAGGAAAAACTAAAGAATGGTTGAATTCCTTAACTAGGAATAGTATTGATTCTTGGACTAAGTGCGAAGATACTTTTATTGGAAAATACTGTCCTCCTGCTAAGATTATATCCATGAGAAGTGAAATAATGAAGTTTAAACAACTTGATAATGAGCATGTTGCTCAAGCTTGGGAAAGAATGAAATCTTTGGTAAAGAATTGTCCCACTCATGGACTGACTGCTTGGATGATCATCCAAACTTTTTATGCTGGATTGAACTATTCTTCAAGGAACCTATTGGATTCTGCTGCTGGAGGTACCTTTATGACCATCACTTTGGGTGCTGCAACAAAACTTCTGGACAATATGATGGTTAATTATTCTGAATGGCATACTGAGAGAGCTCCACAAGGTAAGAAGGTAAATTCTGTTGAGAAAACCTCCTCCTTGAGTGATAAGATTGATATTATTATGTCTATGCTTGTTAATGGGAAAGCCCATATTGATCCAAATAATGTTCCTTTAGCCTCTTTGGTTGCTCAAGAAGAGCAAGTTGACGTGAACTTCATAAGAAATAACAACTTTGGCAACAATGCTTATAGTAATAATGCTTATAGGAACAATTTTGGTAACAACAATTATAAGCCATATCCTCCCAACAATGGTAATGCTTATGGAAATTCCTACAACAATAATAAGAGTGCTTACTCTGAACTTGAAGTTATGCTTAAAGAGTTTATTAGTAAACAAACTGCTTTCAATAAAACTATTGAGGAAAAACTCTCTAATGCAGAAAGAAATATAGCATCTTTGGCTGAAGCTCAATCTTCTTTGAATAAAATGGCTGCTAAACCTGAAACTAATGAGAATCCCTTTGCACCTACTAATGCTATACAAGTAAGAATTGATGAAAATGTTAGACTATTAGCTGAATTACATGCTAAGTGGGAAAGAGAAGATGAAATTGCTAGAAACATTAGTGTTTCTACTATTACCACCACTTGTGTTGAGGCTAGCAATAGTTCTACTACTTTAGATGATAAATTTGATTTTGATCTTGATGGTTGCAACATCTCTGAAGTTATTAAGTTCCTACAAAAGCTTGCTAAAAGTCCTAATGCTAGTGCTATGAACATGGCCTTTACAAAACACATTACTGATGCTCTCATAAAGATTAAAGAAGAAAAGATGAAACATAAAGCTTCTATTCCTATAAAACAAGAAGATGGTTGGGAACCCATCATTAATATGAAAGTGAATGACTTTGATTTCAAAGCTTTGTGTGATCTTGGTAGTAGTGTTTCTATTATGCCTAGAAGGATTTATGATATGCTTGATTTGCCTCCTCTTGAAGATTGTTATTTGAACGTCCCACTTGATGATAATGCTAAAAAGAAACTCATGGGGAGTCTTAATGATGTTATTATTATGGTTAACGATTCCTATGTCCCCGTTGATTTCTATGTTTTGGATGTTGAATACAATGCTTCTTGTCCTATTACTTTGGGAAGACCTTTTCTTAGAACTGTTGGTGCCATCCTTGATATGAAAGAAGGCACCATTAAATATCAACTCCCACTCAAGAAAAGTATAGAACACTTCCCTAAAAAGAGAGAAAAGATTTATTTTGCTTCTCCTATGAAAACAAAATTTGGTCTTAATGCTTCTTCATTTGAGAACACTTGATTCTTTCTTTGCTTCTTATGCCTAACTTAAAGGCGTTAAAGAAAAGTACTTGTTGGGAGATAATCCAAGAGTTTTAGATGAGTCTTGGAAGTTATAACCTCTGTAATAATCTCTCCTTATCCTTTTTATTTGCTTTTTGTGCCAAGAGTAACCTCTAATGAGGGTGAAGTAATGATTGGGAAAGTTGCTGTCCCGAAACAGATTTTTGTGCTTCACCGTAAAAATTCGTATTGAGCTGTATTTTTTTGTGCTTTTGCCCCAGGTTGTTATCTAACTTTCGTTAGTTCCACACTTTTTGATTTGAGCAACATAAGGTCTTCGAAAAAATTCATCTTTACCTGCTGGTCTGTTTTGACAGATTTCTGCCATTTTCTGCATTTGCTTCTTGTTGGTTCCTTCTTGAGTTCTTTTGGGGAATTGAGCTTTTTGAGGGAAGTGCTACAGTATCTAGTGTTCTAATGGAAGTTTATTTTTTGTTAGAACTGAACCTTAAGACTTATTTATCTTGAGTGTACTAATGTTGCTAATTAAGATTGTATGAAGTTTTGTATGAAGGAAAAATTTCAGGTGTATGGAAGGAATGAGTAATGAGATGAAGGATGGACTAAAGCTCAAGCTTGGGGATGTCACGCGTGTCACCCCAAGAAATATCCAAGAAGTACAAGCGTCAAAGCTTAGGGATTCCCAAGGCATCCCCCTCTTCATCAATAAAAATCCCAGGTTTCTTCCAAACGCTTCATTTTTATGGTTTCATGCACAGTTGTGTTGTTCTTGGAGCGTCTTCTTTTTTGTTTTCGTTTTGGTTTTTGTTTTCTTTGGTTTTCTTAGTTTGCTGAATAAATTGGTTGGACCCCCTCTTTCATACATTGGTTTTCAAATAGTTTGGTTTGGATTGAAAAAGAGTAGGAAAGTTCATGCTTATGTGGTAGAAAGAGCTTGTTTTTTACTGTGGCCTATGCTTTGTCATGCCATGCTTGATATTGTTTTGGCTTTATGCTTAGTATTATTTGCTATAGCATGACTTGTTATAAACAATTGAGATTTCTTAATGTGCCTTGGAAGAACCATGCGTTGTTTTAGCATATTAAAGCATAGTATAGTGGTATTCTCCTT
Organism: Avena insularis; assembly: GCA_023614405.1. NCBI lineage: Eukaryota > Viridiplantae > Streptophyta > Magnoliopsida > Poales > Poaceae > Avena > Avena insularis. The sequence continues at coordinate 456,776,524 of CM042696.1, read as the reverse complement.
TGATGCTTTATTTGGGTTGACTTGGCGCATGCTCACACCATGTTATGACCATCTCAAGTCACCATAGCCTTTATGATCCTTTAGTTTTTAACTTGTAGTATCACTTTATGCTTTGATCAATGATGTTTTGTTGCTCTGCATTATTATGGCCATTATTGCTCTCTTAGTCTGTCGCTTCCAGTCTTTTGCTAGCCTCCACAACCAAGTATGAGTTCCACTCATGCATCCAACTCCCTAAACCAAGTTATTCCAAAGAGTCCACCATACCTACCTACTACCTTATGATATTCCAAGTATATTCATGCTTTTGTTTACCTTCCAAATTAAACTTGTTATGAGAAAACTAGTGATTAAAGCTCTCACGAACTTGATGGCACACTTTACTTTTCTTGCCCTTGATAAACTTGAACCACTGTGTCGTCTATGTTGTATATGCTTGCACTTATTTGTTGGGAATTAGTAGAACCATGCTGTCATGGGGAACGCTTTCAACATTGCACGGGTACTTGTACCTAGTTGATATCATGCTCTTTTGTATATGGATGTAAATGGATTGTGAAATGAAAGGGGAGCTTGTAAGTCCATGGAGTTATGTATATGTGTTAGAGAAACGCCTGGGCCGCTGGTCTAATCCATGCTGACATGGTGGAAACCTGCAGCGTAACCATAATGAGCTGTCTATGACGCATTCTTCTTATAAAAAAAGAGTCCTATATTGAGAAAAAAAGAGAAAAAAAGAGATTCTGAAAAGAGGAAAGAGAGAAAAAAGCACCATATTCCCATGGTAAATAAGAAGATTGCTGAGATGCTCGTTGTCTGCTTGCCTTGTCATTTTGATATGGGGATTCTTCCGTATCATCGGGCAAAGGGTACCCCGTTGGCGGTTCTCTATGATACACATGTACTTACGATGACAAGAACTTACCGGTGACTAAACTTGAGTAGCATGAGGAGCGGCCCTCGTATACAAGGGACATGAGATTTCTGACTTATACTTCATCAAGCATGTACACCATAGTTTGTTCACCTTAACCTTAATCACTTCAAGATGCTTATGATAGGGGCAATCAGAGCTGAAAACTACAAGTACCATAATTTTTGGAAGCTCTTTATGAGACTTGAATGCCTACTTCCTTTTACAAAAGGCCTTTCTTCCACCATTACATTGAGTCTCCACCTTCTATCTTTATGCACCTACTTTGAGAGCATAGTGGCCATTCTTAGTTCTATGTGCATTGTCCCAAGACTAGTTTATTGATGCATAACTTGTTATTGCTTGTTTTTAACTATTGTATCTAGTCACTCTTTTGAACTTTGAAGGTGTCCTATGCATTTATATTTGCTACTCTATTGAGGGACAAGCTGAATACTATTATGCTATGTTTTCTTTATGTGAAACAAACAAACATCTTGCAAAGCATGTTATTCATGATTCTTTTGTTTGTGCCTTTTCATGTTGCATCATAGTTTCTTTGCTTATTGCTAGAACTTTGTCTTTCATGTTAAGTACTATGATCCTAGCTTTGAGTGTTTTGAAAATACTTTGATCAAGTCTTTGATGGTGCATGTCACCTCAAAAATTATTCTTTCTTTTTATCACTTACCTACTCGAGGACAAGCAGGAGTTAAGCTTGGGGATGTTGATACATTGCAAATGTATCTATAATTTTTGATGTTCCATGCTTGGTTTTGTCCACTTTCTTGTGTTTTGTTCCAACTTTGGAGTACTTTTCATATGATTTCTTGGACTAACCTATTCACAAGAGCCATAGTGCCAGCTGCCTGTTTTCTACTGTTTTTGGTTCCAGGAAAGTCAGAAAATGAATATTCTCGGAATTGGATGGGACAAAAAGCCAAATTGCCTATTTTTCTGGAAGGGATTAAGTGCCAGAATATGAGAAGGAGAAGGGCCAGGGGCCGGCCACACCACCTGGCCGCGCGGCCAGGCTGGGCCCGCGCCAGGGGGTGGTGTGGTGGCTCCCGGCACCCCCTCGGCCTCTCCTTCTCCCTATATATTGCCCTCGGGACAAAAACCCTAAGTACCCGATCAAAAATCCACGAAAGAGTGCAGAGTCAGCGTCATCTCCATCCCTAGATCGGGAGGGATCTGAAGCTCTTCCGGCACCACTGCCGGAGGGAATTCACCACGAGGCCTTCTTCATCACCATGCAAGCCTCCGGTGTGATGCGTGAGTAGTTCATCCTTGGACTATGGATCCATGTAGTAGCTAGATGGCTGGTTTCTCCTCCTTTGTGCTTTCATGTTTAGATCTTGTGAGCTCCATTCATGATCAAGATCATATTTTTGTAATCCATACATGTTGTGTTTGCGGGGATCCGATGGATATTGAGATGCTATTTCAGATTGATTATTGATTCTATCATGTATTTGTTATTTGAGATCTTGCATGCTTTCCGTTGTTAGTAGTTATCTTGGCCAAGTAGATGCTAGCAACTCCAAGAGTTAGTATTTATGCTCGATAGTGGGTTCATGCCTCTGGTAATCTGGGGAAGTGACAGAAATCTCTAAGGTACTAGATGTGCTGTTGCTACTAGGGAGAAAACAACAATCCTTTGTTCATAGAAAATCGTATTGTTTACTTTACCGCGGTCGTAAAGCAATAATCTGTTGCTTGCAACTTAATACTAGAGGGGGTTCGGATGATAACCTGAAGGTGGATTATTAGTCATAGATGCAGTTGGATAGCGGTCTATGTATTATGTTGTAATGCCCAATCAAGTCTCAAAGGAGTCAAGATGATTAGTATATGCATGTATTGCTTTCTCGGTGTTTGTCAATTGCCCCGCTGTAATTTGTTCACCCAGCATGTTATCTATCTAAGGAGAGCCACCTCTAGTGAACTATGGATCCCGGTCCTTGTCTTTTACATACAATCTACAATCTTTTACTGCTTTGTGTTTACTTTCTGCAAACTTTTACTTCTTTCCATTCGATACGTTTAATCCTTTGTTTTCCGCAAAACACGGTGAGATTGACAACCTCATCGCAAGTTGGGGACAAAGTTCTGTGGTTGTGTTGTGTAGGTCTCGACGTTGCTACTAGCACGGTAGTGCGCCCTGCCAAAGCTCAGCTAGTAACACCTTTGGGGTGTTTCCTTGCTCCTACTGGTTCGATTAAACCTTGGTTTCATAACTGAGGGAAACTTGATGCTGTGCTCATCATACCTTCCTCTTGGGGTTCCCAACGAGCTCTACATCAACCACGAGCCATCAACACTTTTCTGGGCGCCGTACATTGAGCCATCAGGTATCCCCTCTCAAGCAACCCTGCAATCGAGATACAAGAAGTCTCTTGTGTCCCCAACACACCCAATACACTTGTCAAGTGTATAGGTGCACTAGTTCAGCGAAGAGATAGTGAAATACAAGTGGTATGGATAAAAGACAACGGTGCTAGAAAATAGATTGATGGCGTGGAAGAGACTAAAGGCAAACTGAAACAAAGATGGAAGCAAGCAAACATGTAACAGATCTAGTTGCAAACGGTGTTTCAATGCTTATAAACAAGGCCTAGGGATCATACTTTCACTAGTAAACACTCTCATATAAATATCTTCTCTTTATGATACTACTCTTAACTACTCTCCGGTTGGACACTCTAATCCATGGTAGGGCTATAAAAGCACACCTCAAAGTAAGCCTTTCCCATCTAGATAACCCCACACTATCACCTTGAGCACTAGATGGTTCCAACAAACACCACAATTTCATAAAAACATCCAACTCCAAATATAACTCATAACAAGTAATTGTAATCTCTATTCTAAGTGCCACCATGGTGTGCACACTGTCACTTTCACACACATGGGGAGAGCAGAGATCTATTAAAGCACTTGAGTAGCAAAGTAGATCTACTTGATTACAAAGCTCATGATCACAATATGATCATGCATAGAGAGAGAGATGGACACATAGTTACCGGTAGAACCCTTAGCCTCGAGAGAGAACTACTCCCTCCTCATCATGGGAATCAGCAATGGCGATGGAGATGGTGGTGGAGATCGATGGAGATGGCTCCGGGGGCACTTCCCCATCTCGACAGGGTGCCGGAACAGAGACTTTCTGTCCCCCGAATCTCCCCTTCGGTGGCGGCGGCGCTGCGGAACTTTTTGTGGCTGGAGGCTTGACGATTTAGGGTTTTCGCATCGGGAGGCATCTTATAGGCGGAGAGGCAAGGTCGGTGGGCAGCCAGGGGGCCCATACCATGCCCTGGTGCGACCTGGGGGGACCCGCGCCTAGGGGTGGTTTGGCCACCCTGTGTCCCCCCTTCGTCTCTCTTTCTAGCTCCGCGAATCTTCCGGTAAAATAACGACTTTGGCTTTTGTCCGGTCCAATTCCGAGAATATTCATTTTCTAACTTTCTGGAACCAAAAACAACAGAAAACAGGCAGCTGGCACTGTGGCTCTTGTTAATAGGTTAGTCCAAGAAATCATATGAAAAGTACTCCAAAGTGTGGACAAAACACAAGAAAGTAGATAAAACCAAGCATGGAACCACACAAATTATGGATACGTTAGCAACGCATCAACATCCCCAAGCTTAACTCCTGCTCGTCCTCGAGTAGGTAAGTGATAAAAAGAAAGAATAATTTTTGAGGTGACATGCACCATCATAAACTTGATCAAAGTATTTGTAAAACATTGATCGCTGGGATCATAGTACTTCAACATAGCATGAAAGATATAGTTCTAACAATAAGACATAGCAACTATGTTGTAACATGAAAAGGCACAAACAAAAGATTCATGAATAATAATGCTTTGCAAGACGTTTGTTTGTTTCACATAAAGAAAACATAGCATAGTGGCATTCAGCTTGTCCCTCATAGAGTAGCAAACATAAATGCATAGGACACCTTCAAAGTTCATAAGAGTGACGAGATACAAATAGTTTAAAACAAGCAATATCAAAGTTATGCATCAATCAACAAGTCTTGGGACAATGCACATAGAACTAAGAATGGCCACTATGCTCTCAAAGTAGGTGCATAAAGATAGAAGGTGGAGACTCAACATAAAAGTAAAAGAAAGGCCTTCATAGAAGGAAGTAGGGATTCAAGTGTCATAAAGAGCTTCCAAAAATTATGGTACTTTTTAGCTTTCAGCTCTCATTGCCCCTATCATAAGCATCTTGAAGTGATTAAGGTTAAAGTGAACAAACTGTGGTGTATATGCTTGACGACGTATAAGTTGGAAATCTCATGTCCCTTGAATACGAGGGCCGCTCCTCATGCTACTCAAGTTTAGTCACCGGTAAGTTCTTGTCATCGTAAGTACATGTGTATCATAGAGAACCGCCAACAGGGTACCCCTTGCCCGATGATACGGAAGAATCCCCGTATCAAAATGACAAGGCAAGCAGACAACGAGCATCTCAGCAATCTTCTTATTTACCATGGGAATATGGTGCTTTTTTATCTCTTTCCTCTTTTCTCATATCTTTTTTTTTCTTTTTCTCTTTTTTCTCAATATCTGACTCTTTTTTTATAAGAAGAATGCTTCATAGACAGCTCATTATGGTTACGTTGCAGGTTTCCACCATGACAACATGGATTAGACCGGCGGCCCAGGCGTTTCTCTAACACATACATAACTCCATGGACTTACAAGCTCCCCTTTCATTTCACACCGACGACATTCATAGACAAAAGAGCATGATATCAACCAGGTACAAAGTACAAGTGCAATGTTGAAAGCATTCCCCATGACAGCATGGTTCTGCTAATCCCTAACATATAAGTGCAAGCATATATAACATAGACGATATAATGGTTCAAGTTTATTAAGGGAAAGAAAAGTAAAGTGTGCCATCAAGTTCGTGAGAGCTTTAATCACTAGTTTTCTCATAACAAGTTTAATTCGGAAGGTAGATAAAAACATGAATATACTTGGAATAGCATATGCTAGTACGTAGGTATGTTGGACTCTTTAGAATAACTTGGTTTTAGGAGTTGGATGCATGAGTGTAACTCATACTTGGTTGTGGAGGCTAGCAAAAGACTGGGAGCGACCAACTAAGAGAGCAATAATAGCCATAATCATGCAGAGCGACAAAAGATCATTGATCAAAGCATAAAGTGATACTACAAGTTGAAAACTAAAGTATCATAAAGGCTATGGTGACTTGGGATAGTCATAACATGGTGTGAGCATGTGCCAAGTCAACCCAAATAAAGCATCAAAGGAGAATACCACAATACTATGCTTTAATATGCTAAAACAACGCATGATTCTTCCAAGGCACATTAAGCAATCTCAATTGTTTATAACAAGTCATGCTACAACAAAGAATACTAAGCCTAAAGCTAAAACAATATCAAGCATGGCATGACAAAGCACGGGCCACAGTCAAAAACAAGCTCTCTTTACCACTTAAGCATGAACTTTTCGTACTCTTTTACAATCCAAGCCAAACTATTTGAAAACCAATGCATGAAAGAGGGGGTCCAACCAATTTATTCAGAAAACGAAAAACCAAAATGAAAACGAAAAAGAAGACGCTCCAAGAACAACACAACTGTGCATGAAACAATAAAAATGAAGTGTTTGGAAGAAACCTGAGATTTTTATTGATGAAGAAGGGGATACCTTGGGCATCCCCAAGCTTTGACGCTTGTAACTCTTGGATATTTCTTGGGGTGACACCCATGGCATCCCCAAGCTTGAGCTTTAGTCCATCTTTCATCTCATTACTCATTCCTTCCATACACCTAAAATTTTTCCTTCATACAAAACTTCACACAATCTTTATTAGAAACATTAGTGCACTCAAGATAATAAGTCTTTAGGTTCAGTTTCAACACCAATAAAACTTCCATTAAAACACTAGCTACTGTAGCAATTCCCTCAAAAAGCTCAATTCCCCAAAAGAACTAAAAAAGGAACCAACAAGAAGCAAATGCAAATAATGGCAAAAATCTGTCAAAACAGACCAGCAGGTAAAGACGAATTTTTTCGAAGACCTTCTATTGCTCAAATCGAAAAGTGTTGAGATAACGAAAGTTAGATAACAACCTGGGGCAGAAGTACAAAAATTCACGCCTCAAAACAATGTACAGAGATTTTACACAAATTTTTACAGTGAAGCACAGAAATCTGTTTCGGGACAAAAACTTTCCCAAGCATTACTTCTCTCTCATTACAGATTACTCTTGGCACAAAAAGCAAATAAAAAGGATAAGGAGCGGTTATTATAGAGGTAATAACTTCCAAGACTCAACTAAAACTTTTGGGTTATCTCCCAATAAGTACTTTTCTTTAACGCCTTTAAGTTAGGCATGATAGTTTTAGAAGATGCTCACATAGAAAATATGAATTGAAGTAAAAGAGAGCATCAAGAAGCAAATTCAAAGCACATTTAAGCCTAATCCACTTCCTATGCCTAGCAATCTTGTAAAGAAACAAGTCGTGAAAGCACAAAGCAACAAGTATAGTAAAGCAAAACAAGTGCAACTTCAAGACTTTCAACATAAAGTGGGGAAACTTAATATTATTGAGATGCATAAAACCATGTTTCCCTCTCTCATAATAACTTTCAGTAGCATAATGAATAAAATTAACAATATAACTATCACATAAAGCATTCTTATCATGAGCCACATGCATATAATAATTATTACTCTCCACATAAGCATAGTCATTTTTATTAATTGTAGTGGGAGCAAATTCAACAAAATAGCTATCATTATTATTCTCATCACCATAATCATAAAATATAGGAGGCATATTGTAATCATAATTAATTTTCTCCTCAATAGTAGGTGGACTGAAAATATCATATTCAACATTGTAATCATCATATATTGGAGGTTTGGTATCATCATAAGCAATAGAATAGCTATCTTCCAAAGCTGGGGAACTAAAAAGATCATTTTCATAAAAACTAGCATCCCCAAGCTTAGACTTTTCCATAGCATTAGCAATAATGGTATCCAAAGAATTCATACTAACAACATTGTTATTAGCATGCAAATAAAGTTCCATAGGTTTTTTAATTTTCTCTTCAAACACTTCATGTCGTAACTCAAGATAAATACTATAAAGCTCTCTAATTTTGTTGTTGTTTTCCATTAAGCCTAACTAGTGAAAATAAAAACAAGAAACAAAAAGACAAAATCATAGAATCTAAAGGAAATAACTTCGAGCACTCACACTGGAGGATGTGAGTACCTTTTACCTTACCTCCCTAACAACGGCGGCAGAAAATAGCTTGATGTCTACGCACTTCTAATCTTGTAGACAGTTGTTGGGCCTCCAAGTGCAGAGGTTTGTAGAACAGCAACAAGTTTTCCCTTAAGTGGATCACCCAAGGTTTATCGAACTCAGGGAATAAGTGGTCAAAGGTATCCCCTCTCAAGCAACCCTGCAATTAAGATACAAGAAGTCTCTTGTGTCCCCAACACACCCAATACACTTGTCAAGTGTATATGTGCGCTAGTTTGGCGAAGAGATAGTGAAATACAAGTGGTATGGATAAAAGACAACGGTGCTAGAAAATAGCTTGATGGCGTGGAAGAGACTAAAGGAAAACTGAAATAAAGATGGAAGCAAGCAAACATGTAACAGATCTAGTTGCAAACGGTGTTTCAATGCTTAGAAACAAGGCCTAGGGATCATACTTTCACTAGTGAACACTCTCATATAAATATCTTCTCTTTATGATATTACTCTTAACTACTCTCCGGTTGGACACTCTAATCCATGGTAGGGCTATAACAACACACCTCAAAGTAAGCCTTTCCCATCTAGATAACCCCACACTGTCACCTTGAGCACTAGATGGTTTCAACAAACACCACAATTTCATAGAAACATCCAACTCCAAATATAACTCATAACAAGTAATTGTAATCTCTAGCCTAAGTGCCACCATGGTGTGCACGCTATCACTTTCACACACATGGGGAGAGCAGAGATCTATTAAAGCACTTGAGTAGAAAAGTAGATCTACTTGATTACAAAGCTCATGATCACAATATGATCATGCATAGAGAGAGATGAACACATAGCTATCGGTAGAACCCTTAGCCTCGAGAGAGAACTACTCCCTCCTCATCATGGGAATCAACAACGGCGATGGAGATGGTGGTGGAGATCGATGGAGATGGCTCTGGGGGCACTTCCCCGTCCCGGCAGGGTGCCGGAACATTGACTTTCTATCCCCTGAATCTCCCCTTCGGTGGCGGCGGTGCTGCGGAACTTTTCGTGGCTGGAGGCTTGATGATTTAGGGTTTTCACATCGGGAGGCATCTTATAGGCGGAGAGGCAAGGTCGGTGGGCAGCCAGGGGGCCCATACCATGCCCTGGCGCGACCTGGGGGGACCCGCGCCTAGGGGTGATTTGGCCACCCTGTGTCCCCCCTTCGTCTCTCCTTCTAGCTCCGTGAATCTTCCGGGAAAATAACGACTTTGGCTTTTGTCCGGTCCAATTCCGAGAATATTCATTTTCTGACTTTCTGGAACCAAAAACAGCAGAAAACAGGCAGCTGGTACTATGGCTCTTGTTAATAGGTTAGTCCAAGAAATCATATGAAAAGTACTTCAAAGTGTGGACAAAACACAAGAAAGTAGATAAAACCAAGCATTGAACCACAAAAATTATGGATACATTAGCAACGTATCAGTATAACCCTTGGCCACAAGACATGCCCTGTACTTTTCAATAGTACCATTAGGTCTAAGCTTTTTCTTGAACACCCACTTACATCCTACAGGATTGCACCCATAAGGACGATCAGTGACCTCCCAAGTTCCATTAGCTAAGATGGAATCCATCTCATAACGGACAACTTCTTTCCAGTAGTCAGCATCTTGAGATGCATAGGCTTCTGAAATAGAGGTGGGAGTATCATCCACAAGGTACACAATGAAATCATCACCAAATGACTTTGTAGTCCTTTGTCTCTTGCTCCTTTTAGGAGCTTCATTGTCGTCCTCCACAGGATCATCATAGTGTTCTATCGGCATAGTGGGTTCAGGAATTATAACAAATTCTTGACTAGATGAACTAGTCATCTCCTGATTTGATGAGCTAGACATACCTTTCATGGGAAAGATGTCCTCAAAGAAAGTCGCATCATTCGACTCCATAATTGTACCAACATGCATGTCGGATACCTCATATTTTACTATCAAAAATCTATAGCCAATGCTATGAAAAGCATATCCTAGAAAACATAATCCACGGTTTTTGGTCCAAGCTTTCGCTTCTTGGGTATTGGAATATTAACTTTCGCCAAACATCCCCAAGTTCGTAAGTAAGAGAGCTTAAGCCTTTTCTTCTCCCATTCCTCAAATGGAGTCATGGTTTTATCCTTTACGGGAACATGGTTTAGGACATGACACGCAGTCATTAGCGCCTCCCCCACCATTCCTTGGAAAGACCTGATGTATCTAACATGGCGTTAACCAAATCAGTTAGAGTGCGGTTATTTCTTTCGGCCACCCCATTTGACTAAGGTGAGTAGGGAGGCGTCCTCTCATGGATAATACCATGTTCCGTACAGAATATATCTAATTCATTTGAAAAGTACTCTCCACCATGATCCGACCTTAACCGCTTGATTTTAAGATCAAGTTGGTTTTCTGCTTTAGCTTTATAGTTTTTGAAGTAACTCAAAGCTTCATCTTTAAACTACAGAAGATAAACATAGAAGTATCTAGTGAAGTCATCAATCAACGTCATAAAGTATCTTTTTCCACCTCATGTCAACACACCATTCATCTCACAAAGATCTGAATGTATAAGTTCTAGAGGTGTTAAGTTTCTCGGTTCCGTATCCATATGAGACTTGCGGGGTTGCTTTGCTTGCACACAAACTTGGCACTTAGAACCTTTGACAGTAGTAAATTTCGGAATTAAACTCATATTGGCTAGCCACGTCATGCAACCAAAGTTAATATGACAAAGTCGTGAGTGCCAAATATTGGACTCATTATCATTGCAAACATGATTAATAACTTTAGTACATGAGTCTGACAAAGATAAGCGGAACAGACCTCCGCACTCATAACCCTTTCCAACAAATTGTATATACTTAGAAATTACAACTTTATTGGACTCAAATACCAACTTAAAACCATATCGACATAGAAGCGATCCGCTGACGAGATTCTTATTGATAGAGGGAATGTGCTGCACATTCTTCAGTTGTACGGTCTTCCCTGAAGTAAACTTCAGATTTATCGTACCAACACCATAAACAGAAGCACGTGAGCCGTTTCCCATCAGCACGGAGGAAGTCCTTGCGACCTGATAAGAAGAGAACATGGATATATCAGAACATACATGTGTATTAGCACCCGTGTCAATCCACCAATCAGGAGAATGACATACTGAAAGAATAGTAGGTAAAATACCGTACCCAACGTCCTTCATCTCAGTATCGCTAATAACAACATTAGCGGTCTTGCCGCTGTTCCCATGTTACCGCTTGTCAAAGCGATTAGGACAGCTAGGATCCCAATGATCAGGATCACCACAGACGTGGCAAGAGCCTTTCTTCTTATCATTTTTCCTCTTGAAGTTGGTTGAGTGAGTGGCCTTGTTCTTGTCATCAAACTTCCCATTTCCATCAGACTTGTTCTTATTCTTGAACTTGTGGGATTGGAAGTTTTTCTTCTATACCAAATTGGCACTAGAAGCTCCCTCAAGTACTCGAGCACGTGTGTACTTTGCTCTCGCCTTCTCTTCCACATAAAGAGACCCAATGAGATCCGTAACGGAAAACTCTTGTCTCTTATGTTTCAGAGAAGTAGTAAAGTTCCTCCACATGGGAGCAAGCTTGGCAATAATGCCTCTGGCCACAAATTTGTGTGGTAAGGTACATTTGAACTACTCAACTTCTTTGGCAAGTGATTGTACCTCATGAGCTTGCGCAACGATGGAGCACTCATCAACCATCTTGTAGTCATAGAATTGCTCCATGACATACAACTTAGTGCCAGCGTCCGAGACCCCAAACTTGGCCTCGAGCGCATCCCACGCGTCTTTGCTATTATCAAATCACATATATGGATCAACAATGTTGTTCCCAAAAATACTGAACAGAGCCGCCATAAACATGGTATCGGCTTTCTTAAAGGCCGCTTCCTGCTCAGCAGAAAGATCTCCTTCAGGTTTGCCAAGAGTGGCGCTATAGCAGTTTAGGTTTTTAAACCATAGAATTGCTCTCGTGGGTCATCTCTTATAGTGCATACCATTAAACGAAGGAGGCCTAGTAGCCCCGGCTATACCAGTAGAATTCAGTTGCCTATAATCAGGTTTTTGGATTGTTGAAAATATAAGCAGTAATCTATATGATTTAATCCGAATAATAAACTGATAAAACATGATCATACAGACAGTACCAAAACTAATCATGCAGATCAACAAAGTAGATGAACAGATAACATCTAAATAAGATAAACCTATCACATCTACACCGAACGCTAGAATAAGGAACTCTAGCAGAATCTAAAATAAGAAGTTTAGTATTACGTACGGTAGAGCAGCGGCAGCAGCAGCCGCGGCGGTAGCAGAAGCAGTAGCTACAGCGGTGGTGGTAGCGTCGTCAGCCATGTCGTCGATGTAGAGGCTGTCGATGTCCGGGAAGAAGTCCTCGTTGGGGAAGGAGTCGTCCATGATGGCGTCAGTAGTCGCGCGGAAGCACTCCCTAAAAACCTGATCGCCCCTCACCCGTACAGGTTCACAAGAAGGCGGGGTTCCGGAGGCCTACTGTCCCGATCTGCGGTGCACGCCGCAAGCCGAGATGGGGAAGAAGAAAGCGGCGGCGCAATAGACTAGAAGGAGACGCGTGTGGTAAGCCGTGCTGATTAGGTTTAGCGCAGACGCTTATATAGAGCAGGTCAGGGAGATCGTGGGACTCGGTCCACGTCCGAGTCGGTAACAGCCCACGTCCCATAAAGACTGGAAACGGCTGACCAATTAACGCGCCCGTTAATAACTCGTAATTAATTCAAGATTAATTTTCCTGACTAGCAAAAATAAAGCTCGGCTCGGCGAGCAACCCGCGGCGCGCGTGCGTTGTGGCGAGGCGAGGCGTGGCGTGGCGAGGCGGGCGGCGTCGAAGGAGGAGTGCACGAGAGCTGTTTTTCTTCTCACACCTTAGTGAGTGGTGGAACAGCCTAGTATATAAGGAGGTGTAACTCTCACTCAATTAGCAATGTGGGACTAAACTACCACTAGCAAAGCCATATGCTGTCATGCACAAATGGGCCAAAGAGAATTTCAGAATTTGTCTAATGGGCCAATAGCCCAAAACTCACCAAATTCCAACATCTACTGATGTTATCATTAACCTTTAGTGCGCTGGTTTTTTGGGGACCTTAGCACGACGACTTCCCGTCTGTCTACTACAACAAGCCCTACTACGACAAGCTTTGTCCGGCTCCGGTGATGGAGGGGCAAGGACGATGGCGCGCCTTTGGCTCGTGCTAGTGTTTGTAGTCTTCGCTAGGTGGTTCATCGACCTATTTGTAATTTTTATTACTTTTAGGCTTGTTTGTACTAATGTTGATGATTATTAATATATCGGTGAAATTTTCGGAAAAAAAACGTAGGTCAGTGCTTACAAAGAGTGGACACACAAACACACATGAGAAAGATAGGAATTCCCCAACATCGCCGTCGTTCTTTCTTTTTTCTTTGCTGCTGTTGCGGTGTTGCCGATCATCACTTAATTTGCATCTATCAGTCACAGCCATGTCCGGGTCGGTCCAAACGCAGAAGCCACAAGAGGTCTCCACCATCGCAAGGTCGCCAGCCGACGTGATCACTCTCTCGTATATATCGTCGTGTGTATGCAGCCGAGACCGCACGGCGGTGAGCAGGACACGATTCGTCTGGCGAAGGAGACGCATCATGCCATGATCGACGGCGATGGGAATCGGAGGTCGACCATGACAAGCAATCAGAACTCGCCTTCTCGTGTGGCAATCCAAGCCAGAGCCAAATGATCATCATCCAGCTAGGCTTTAGGCGCGGCGTGGCGTGGAGCACTTGCTTTTAAAGCGACGGCCACCTTGCCGGGGCCAACAGCGACGGGAGGGAATTCATGGCTTTGATGCCGTGGGGTGGTGCGTGGAGTGTCATATTTCGGGTGACAGCTACGACTACGAGATTCGTGGGCGGTCGGACCGGTCGGTCTACAGCGAACCCTGTACACTATAGGAATGGAGCACTACGCCGACGGCAGTTACCCGTCGGCATAGGCCAGTTGGCCTTCCACGATGTCGGCGCAGGTGCAAAGCTCGTTGGCAGTAGGATTTGTGTTGTCGGCGTAGGCTTTGCCGACGGGCATATTCAGCTGTCGGCATAGGGAAACCGTCGGCAAAGTCCGCGTGGGCCCCGCTTCGCGCTCGTGACGACAGTTAACGGCCGACGCGATACACCGACGGCTTAGTTGTCGGCCTAGCTCTGCACGTGGCAGGACCTGGTGCTGGGCGGCCTATCGCTACGCCGACGGCTAAGCCGACGCATCTGACGGTTAAACCGTCGGCACAGTCCATGCCATTGGATCAAATGGTCATAGCTACGCTGACGGCTATGCCGTCGGCATAGGGCCGTACAGGAATTTTTCGGACGGACAGTCGGACGGTCCTTTTTCAGCGAAACCCTAATCAGAGGGTCCCGCAAGTTTACCCCATAGCATTATTCGTATGAGGGCTTTCCAATGTTCTTTTATGGTGGTTTAGGTTTGCTTAGGTCATAAATACATGGAAAACCAAGGCTAGGCCCAAGGCTACACCAGTTTCACTCCGTTTGAACCACAGCGGGAGTTTCCTCCTGCACGTCAAGCACACCTCTCTAGGTGTTATCGCATGCGGCGTAGACGGTCGCACCCGGGAGCTAGGTTTTCGATCCCGGAGCTATCCACCACACCTGTGCATGTATGTTAGGGCCACACGCGTGTTCTCGTGCCATCCCGGCGCTCGGACGGTCCTTTTCCGGCGAAACCCTAATCAGAGGGCCCCACAAGTCTACCCCCGTAGTATTCTCTATATGAGGGCTTGCCAATGTTCTTTTATGGTGGTTTAGGTTTGCTTAAGTCATAGATACATGGAAACCCAAGGTTAAACCCAAGGCTACACCAGTTTCACTCCGTTTGAACCGCAGCGGGAGTTTCCTCCTGCACGTCAAGCACACATCTCTATGTGTTATCGCATGCGCCGTAGACGATCGCATCCGGGAGCTAGGTTTTCGATCCCGGAGCTCTCCACCACACCTGTTCTCGTGCCATCCCGGCGCTCGGATGGTCCTTTTCTGGCGAAACCCTAATCAGAGGGCCCCGCAAGTCTACCCTCATAGCATTCTCCGTATGAGGGCTTGCCAATGTTCTTTTATGGTGGTTTAGGTTTGCTTAGGTCATAGCTACATGGAAAACCAAAGCTAGGACCAAGGCTACACCGGTTTCAGTCCGTTCGAACCGCAGCGGGAGTTTGCTCCTGCACGTCAAGCACACCTCTCTAGGTGTTATCGCATGCGCCGTAGACGGTCGCACCCGGGTGTTTTTGGTGCGTTCCACCATAACTTAAAACGGTTAAGAAAATATGTAATATTTGAGTTTACATAGATAGATCTTATTTTTTTGCAAATTTGATATATTATATGTATTTTTATGAATTATAATGATTTATTTATGATTTTTGTAGGTTCATTATGGCAAAAAAATAAAAAGGACCGGCTGTCGGCCATATTACGCCGAAGGTTTTTCTAGGCCTGCGCCGACGGCTTTACTAGGCCGACGGCCTAGTTGCTGGCCCGCCCGTGCCCGTCTGCTACGCTGACGGCCCCGACATTTGGCCGTCAGTGTAGCGTTTGGCCGTAGGCGCTTTGAGCCATTCCTATAGTGGTAGCTGCAAGTGGTTGTTTTTCTCCCCTTCGATCGGGATCTTGGTCATTTTAATGGCGTTTTATTCAACTAGCTTGAAGGTTGTTTTATCTTTTTGGGTCACGATCACTTTAGGTTTCAGACTATACAGTGGACTTGTTACATCTGATGCTACTCACTCACTCCCGTGCAAGTGCCATTAGCTGGTAGGTGATTAGCCAAGACCTCCATCGAGTCAGTCCAGTATTAGTAGGAGATTTGCAATAAAATCTTTGCGCTGGTGGTAATTTGAAGTTCATACGTGACACACCAGTATGGCTACTCAAGTTTTTTGACCCCTGATCGATCTCTCCACACAAGGTGGTGACAAGGAAATAGATCGAAAGGTTCACAACTACTATGTGGTGTAAAACCTCCGGATTTCTGTGCCAGAGCACCTACCGTCCTCGACGACGATGATATGCAGCATCTCAGATGACAGCACGATCTTCAATTCTGGACAGTGCCATGAGTGATCTTGGTTGAAACTAGAGCGGCAGATAACAACGCTCGCTCGCCAGTGGTCCAAAGACTGGACGCACCAATCAACACATGCTCCAATTACCATGACAAGGAAATATGTTGAAATATAACTGAAGAAGCATTTCAAAAGTAACTGGAAAAAAGAATATGCTTCCACTAGTTTCCAGGGAACTGAACCTTGCAAGTTTTGACTCTCAATCACGGAAGTAAAAAAAACACACTCATGCTGGCTAGATCTACCAGCAGTTGTATCATCTGTACCATGTATACCACGGCACATGTTCATTTCTCACACATAGTCACATGCATGATTGATGCAACTAGCTAGAGCTAGAGGACACCATGACATGTGTTGTCTACCAGTATTAAACACCACCTACATGATCCAATGCACCTGATCCTAATTCTGCCCAAAAGTGACGCCATTTATCCCACTACAAAAAAAAAAGATGCAATATGTTTGTGCACACAGCATTAGTTCACCCAGATTCAGATAGGAACTGGTGTGCGTGAGTGTATGTGGTCTTCGGAAGAGGCCAGCCCGGCCAAGCAATGTCTAGAACCTCACGTGCTGAATTGCTGAATGCACACAAAAGGTGATAAGGAGAGGTGGCCACACATCTCTCGCAATTATTCTCCAACTGATTCTTGCCAGCCACATCAACCAACAGAAGCTCTTGTTGCCTCCCCACAAAGCTTCTGTTCTCAAGTCAACAATTGCAAATTCATTTCGAAAAAAAGAGTCACCAATTGCAAATGGTATCGAGCGACACAAAAACTAAATATCCAGACGATCGAAACTGTGCTTCCTGAATTTTGCCTCTCCAGGTCGACAGCGAAAACCCACGCGATCGGTGGACAATTTTCTGTGGTTTTATCTAAAATTTATTGTTATTTTTTGGTGAAACCATTTTCTCTGACCTGCAAACCATAAGTGACATCTTTCGTGAAAGAGATATTTCTATGACGATTTGCGAGAAAGCAGGTCCACACATGCCCGGTTTTAATGGTCCCGTGTTTGAGTGTTAATAAATTTAATGTGACGACGATGGTTTACAACGAAAGAGCATCTTTGTGGTCAACTTTTGGGATCCATGTTGCTCTCACTCATTTGGCCTTTCTAAAATACCAGTTTGCTAATTAAATTTCTACACTCTCTGATGTTGATGCCATGGCCGTCTCCTCACAGATGGCTCAACAGGGTGATGTCCATTGGCTTCAAGGTGTCACCACGTTCAGATAAAGCATCTAAATTAGGCAACACTTTTTGTCACCACCTTATGTACAACTGCCAGTCTGCCATCTTAGGTCTCTGAAATTCATCTAAAAAACGGGTGCCTGAAGTTCATCTAAAAAAAACTAATAAGCATCTAAATTTTATGCCTTGACTTGTAAGTATTTTTTTGTTCAGAAAACTACAAAGCTCTTAAAAATATTATAGAAGAAGCCACACATTTTGGTTTGTTTGAACGTGCTAGAATTTTATTCTGAAATTCATTTTCTTAATAAAGGGTGTTTTATTACTTAAAAAGTTTAAGTGTTTTTCAGACTCTGTATAACTAGGATGCACACGGCTGTAACATATTCGAGACAAGAAAAAACAAAACATCATAAATCCTATTGAAATGTATACATACACTACCTAGTCTTTCTCCAAAAGTTCAGACTTTTGGGTGAACTGGCTGGTTCATCAATTCAGTATGGTATGAGAGTCAATAGGTCTCAATTTCAAGACCTAGCCAACACATCATTAATATAAAATAGATGCGGCCTTTCGGTCCCATATCTACAGTACCGGTATGATGATCTCGCGTCAAAGGTATGTCCAACCTGAGGGGCGTGTTGAAATATATACATACACTAACCAGTCTTTCTCCAAATGTTTGGACTTTTGGGTGACTACCATTCCTTTCTCCCCTTCTCTCCTGGGATGCTAGGTTGAGAGTCACCTCCAAGAGACCGGGCCGCCCCCAAGGCTTCTCCGCTGGCGATGTCGGCTAGAGACCACGGAGGGAAGGCTCTGGAATAGCTAGGTGTAGATCTTGTAGCAGCTACATGCCAGTAGTAGGCAGTTTGCCTGGTAGTTGGAACGGAGCTCCGGATCTCGCCGCCCAGATCCTTGGAGCTTTAGGGTTCCTTCTTCTCCAGAGGAGAGAGTGGACGGGAAGACCGATGTTCCCCTGAATAATCTGGGTGTGGTGACCTACCTATAGGTGTTGGAGCGGTGCGGGTGCATCCTATTCCTAGCCGGCCGTGGTGGCGAGAGGGAGAGGCGTTCCTTCGCGGCGTGTTGCACACTTGAATGGCTCCTGTCCAGCCATGGTGGCGAGGAGGAGCTGAGCAGCGGCGGGGCGTTCTCGACATTGACTTGGTGGTCTTCCCATCTTGGGGTCCTGTTGCTGTAATCAGAGTGGAGGAGCTGGTGTACTGCACCTGGCCGGCCTCGGTGGTGAGGAGGGGAAGCCGACTGGTGCTGTTTCTCTTGCTTCCGAGTGACAGTGGTCATTGCTTGAGCAGCGCCATGGAGCTTATCACGCGGCGGCCAGTTTCCTCGTTGCAATCTACAACCGATTTTGGCGGCAATTCCAGACACCAGTGTTGCATCTTTTCAACCTCCAAGACGGAGACATCTGCTGGAGTTCCTCGCCGGTGTTCCTCGCTCTCTCGCCACCAGGTGGTGCATCCCTGGCGGAGGAAGAGTAGTCGGAGCTATAATCTCACCAACGGTGGAGAGGCCCAGGGGCCTGATTGCTTTTTTATTTTTTTCTTGTAGGGTCCGAGCTGTAATCTTACGGGGTTTCCTGTAGCTCTATCTTTCTACAAGGTCTTGTATGTAAATGTGTATCCACCGCTTTAGAATTAAAGCTGCTTCGGGGTCCTTCGTGACCCATCCTCTGTGCAAAAGAGAAAAAGATAAAGATATGAAGGGATGCAGAGCAGAGAAAAAAACACAATTCTTCAGAGTCTATTCATTTAAGCTAGTACTACTACATATTTCTTATTTTCTGATGGGGTGTTTATACTGATGGAAACGATGAAGCATCACTCAATGTGAGTCTGTTCATTGGAGCGGGATTATGTCGACGAGGACGAGGCAGAGCACGATGCGCTGGATATGATGAAGCGTCGTTCCGCACGATCTGCACGGGCGGTGGAGAAGCACGAGGCCAAAGACCTCCTCTGGTAGTTCATGGAGGTGGAGGGTACCATGGACCTAGAGCGGCATGAGGAGGAGAGCGACACACAGGAGGCCGCGTGGCGCGCAGACCATCACCAGCCCCACGTCACCATGCAGAGGGAGGCCATGGAGAGGCAGCTTGCCCGCATCAAGAAGGAGCAAGAGGTCTTCGTGGTCTCCAACTCTGAGTGAGCTCGCCGCCACGTCCAAGGCTCCGGTGAGGTCTTCCGGAGCCCATTTTGGTCACAGTGGGTTAGGTTCATGGCGGCGATTGACGCTGAATCTTTTGGTTTTAAAAATGTCGTTAATAGATGATGAACTCATGTTGTTTATGATGAATTTTTGCGTGATGATGCAAACATTTCCTACAAATGATATTTTAGCGATTGCGACCTGAGAAACACATTCTCGGTGCCCCGAGAACAAGGTTTTTGGTCCGCGGGTTTTCAGTGTCTGCTAGAGATGCTCTTAGCTATTTCATGCGCTAAAACACATTGAAATGTTTAGTGAGGATGTAGTAGTTGATCCATACAAGTATTGATCGCCTTCGGTTGAAGTACTAAATGTTCTAACCAACTCCCAATTTAACTTTTAAGTTTTGACACTGAGGTGCAAGGTAGATGACATATGTCTTTGGATACCATTATTCAACAGGTAAACACTGAGTCCGCCATACGAGGCTGCTTGAAGTCTCCAAAAGATCTGTCGCGCATAGCACCTACCGAACCAGACATGAGTGAGCGTAGAACCTGACGGTTAGGCATGTCATGACATTTCCGCTGAATACTCCATGCAAGACGAAGTCACTCCACCTTCTTCCCTTCGACGAGCAGACGATGCCCCGGGAGGGATAATGACGTCGAGCGTTGTCATCATTCGATATGGAATATCTAGATCAAGGGTTTCCCCCGGAGTATCCCAATAGAAGAAGCAAGAGCTGCATTGATGATTCCTTCAACAAGGGAGCAAAACACAAATGTTGCCATTGTCCGCCATGATAGGAGCCGGCTCAATTTTGACCATCTATCATGCATGCCCACCAGCTGGGCCGTTATGCAGCCGCCGAGAGATCCTGAGAAGGAGATGTTTCTACTTGATCACTATACCAAATTACCAACAACACTTCTTTCAAATCCCAATAAAACATTTTGATGCTCTCATTTCGAAAAAAGTACAGTTACCTCGGAAAAACCACTACTTTGTCTTCTTCTTCCTCCGTCAAACCGGCGTCCACTCTGATGCCAACTCGTCAGCAATCGCAGAATCTAGAACCTGGACAGGCACATGCCGATCATCCTCGAAAACCTTACCTTTAGATTCATCGAGGCAGCTGAACCGCGATCCGTCAGATCCTCCGTGCACCGCAGCGGAGACTGCTCCCACCTAGGAACCTGGCAATGCCAGGGTTAACCGCCGGTGGCAGGACACCGCCTTCATTCCACCCGAGAGCCTTCCATAGTCGCTGAGCTCTCAAAAAACAATGGGCGCATCAAGGAGACGTAGGCGGTCATTGTCCTCTAAAAAAAGATGGGTACATAGACAACCTTCAAATCCTAGGCGGGATGGCCGGTGCCTAACTCCAGTGTTTGACCCAAGCGGGGCTAGAAGATGACATCTATGTGCCGAAGCCGGCCTAGGTGCGGCTGGCTGGAGGCGGGTCAGTGACCGGGTTGGTAGCTGGAGCCAGCGCATAACAGGTCACCCATGTGGTGCCAGCCCAAGATGGGTCAGTCGAGCCGGGCAAAGACCGGTCTAGTTCTTGTTCTATCAGGCCAGCTGTTGCGGTGGTGGCAATGTTATCCACCAAGAGGGTAGTAGCAGATAGTGCTTCTAAAGCTGTGACTGATGATCTTTTGCTGGTGGTGGAAACACTGGGTGTTCCTATCACATGATGAATGTTGATGGCGCATCCGCTATAGATGAAGCCTCATTGGTTAAGGCGATGCAGAGCAATGCTGAGAAGAACCTTAATAGTGTGGGTATAAAAAGCTCATCTAAATCCTTTCTTTCTTTTTCTACCCTAGTTATTAATTTGAAATTAGCAATGTTGGTGTTAACTTCGGTAGTAATGTAAAGGAAGTTTTATTCTCTACCAATACTTTGAGACATATGGAGTATGATGGTTTAACAGTTACACCGAAACTCTCATGTAAGTCTAACACTTCGCCAAACGAGGAGGAGGAGTTTCATGCCATAGTAGATGGTCAACTCCTCTCTCACTTAGTTGGTGAAATTTCGAAGATGGAATTTGATGATACCAAGATTAGTTCGGTTTATGAACTTAGAGCTTATGGTCAGAAATCAAAGAATTTGAAGTCTCGCAAGAGATCGCGTGTTTCTAAATCCCCTATAGTTTCTTAATGAATGACATGTTCTCGAATAACAGAGGTCTTCGTGACTTGGGTAAACATCTTTTTTGCTGATTGTGTGAGAGATTATAAGTTCGGATTTTTGGGCATTTGTGAAACAGGTAAACATGATTTCTCGCAATCTCTACTCAATCGCGTTTACGCTGGAGTAGATTTTACATGTATTTCGTGTTCTACTTGTGGAAGATCGGGTTGCATACTACTTGGTGTTAGGACAGAGACTATGGAAGTGTTGGCTAGTTTGGTTGAAGGTTTTCATTTGAAACTCCATATCCATAACAAAGTTGATAATTTCACGTGGTCTCTTGTCGTTGTTTATAGTGCTGCTCAGGATTGTTCTAAGGCTGCTTTTCTTCGTGAGTTGGGTAAACCTGGCAAAGGAAAATCCGTATCCTATTCTTATAGACAGTGGCTTCAATTTGTTAAAGTTTCCTCGTGAGAAAAGGGGGGGGGGGGTCTATTTGATGAACATTGTCCTTTCTTATTCAACGATGTAATTGATTGCTTGGATCTAATAGAGGAAACTATGTGGGGAAGATGGTTTACTTGGGATAACAGTCTTTCTGAGCCAACATATGAGAATCTTGACCGAGTACTAATGGATACCTATTAGGAAAACAAATTTCCTACGGTAACTATACGCGCTCTAGAGCGTATCGAGGCTTTATCATATCACACACCTATTCTTTTATCTTTTGGTTTGCCTATACCTAAGCATAAACATGAGTTCAAATTTAAACTTGGTTGATTGCATCAGGATGGCTTTCATAATATGGTGAAAGTTATTTGGGATAAGCATGTAAGGGGTCTTACACTGATTCAACGATGGAATAATAAAATGCTGCCACACGTAAATTCCTTCAGATTTGAGCTAGACAAACCACATGCATTCTAAAAAAGGAAAAATAATGCTTTTTATCTATTATCAATGACTTGAAGATTTCTGCGAAAGTCGGGCCATTATCCGCAAAAGAGATTGAGCTAAAAAGCCAATCGAATGTGGAAATTGCACAACTTTTACGAGAAGAGGAACTCAAATAGTACCAATGTTTTAAAGCAAGATTTATCCTAAAAGTATATACGAATACAAGGTACTTTCATGGTGTGGCCAATGGCAGACACCGGAAGAAACCTATTCATTCTTTGGTACAGTATGAAGGTACAATTGAGAGACATGAGCAACTTAAGTTATATATTACTAGTTAATATAAAAGTGTATTTGAGACACCAGAGGAAGGATCATTCTTTCTGGATGAGTCCCAAACAGATGATATACCCTAGATTTTCGTGGAAGAAAATAACTTTTGGACAGCTCTTTGTTCTGAGGATGAAATCACAAAATCTGTTTTCTAAATGGAACACAACAAAGCACAGACGTTTTTCCCTACAAAATTTTACCAAAATTTCTAGGAGGTTATCAAGGTTGATCTTCTAGATTTGTTTGGATTTCTTCATGCTAGGCAGCTAGACTTGTTTAGGCTGAATTTTGGAGAGATTATTTTATTACCTTAGGTTATTGTGGCAGAAAGGATACAACAGTATCAACCTATATGCCTACTTAACGTTGGCTTTAAAATATTTACTAAAGTTTCCATGATCAGACTAAATTCGGTTGCTGACCAGGTAGTTCGTCTGTCTTAGAATGCCTTTATGCAAGGAAGAAATATCCTAGATGGTGTAGTAATTTAGCATGAGATAGTACACAAACTTCATATTACAAAGTGAACAAAGTATTGTTTAAGATTGATTTTGAGAAGGCTTATGATAATGTTAAGTGGTCTTTTCTTCAACAAACACTCCATACGAAAGGTTTTGTGAAGTGACATGCTCTTATTCAATCCTTTGTATCTGAAGATAGTGTGGCCATCAAAGTTCATGATGATGCTGGCAAATACTTCGAGACAAAGAAAGGATTGAGACAGAGTGACCCTGTATCGCCTATACTATTTAATATAATGGATGATATATTGGCGATCGAGAGAGCAAAACCTCATGGCCAGATTGAAGGGATTGTTCCTCATCTTGTCGGTGGGGGACTTTCCATTATTCAATATGCCAATGATACAATTATTTATGAACATGATTTTGAAAAAGCAAACGATCCGAAATAAACTTATCAGCATTCGAGTAGCTTTTCTGATTGAAGATAAATTTCCAAAAAAGTGAGTTGTATTGTTTTGACGAGTCAGCAGGACGAGGCTCACCTGTATGCCGATCTCTTTGGCTGCGGGAAGGTCAGTTTCCAATCAACTAATTAGGTATCTCGATTCATTATCGGAGACTTATAAATGCTGAGTGGAAACTCTCCGAGGAAAAACTACAAAAAATACTTATTAGTTGGAATGGCAAGTTGCTATCACTGGGTGAAAGACTTGTACTCATAAACTTAGTACTTACGAATATGGTATTATATATGATCTTGTTTTTCACTTTCCGAAGGGGGTCTTGAATAGATTGGATTATTTTTGACCAATATTCTTTTGGCAGGGAGATAGTGAGAAAAAGAAATATAGACTGGCCAAATGGAGCGTGGTTTGCCGACCAAAAGACCAAGGTGGTCTTAGTATACATGACCTACAGGTCAAAAAGAACACTCTTATAGGTAAATGACTTTTCAAGCTTCTCACATAGGAGGGTGTATGGCAAACCATTTTTCGAAGGAAATATCTCCCTGCTCTAGGCCTAATGGCTTTTAAAAAGCATTTCTTCAAATTTAGTACTTTTAATAACAAGGATGGATACTGGCACATTTTTGGGAGGATAAATGGCTTAGAGAACAATATCCTGCTCTATATAATATTGTGCGACACAAAGGAGATATAACTTTCACTATGATGAAATCGAACCCTCTGAATGTGCCATTCAGGCGTGATCTCATTGGTCCTAGATTGGCATTGTGGAACGATCTTTTATTTAAATTAACCACGGTATAATTGTCTGAGGGTACTGATGAGTTACGATGGAATTTACTTGTGAGTAGTAAATTCTCAATAGATTTCATGTATAGGACGTTGGTTCAACAAGATATTTCAGTTGATGATAATAAGAATGGAAGATGAAAATACCTTTAGAGACGAAAGTATTTGTACGATACTTACGTGGAGGGATTATTCTCACAAAAGACAATTTTGTAAAACGAAATTGGCAAGGAAGTAATGAATGTGATTTTTGTCATCAAGATAAGACAATCAAACATTTATTCTTTCAATGTAATTTCACTCGTTCTATATGGTCAATCATCTAAGTAGCTTCTGGACTATCTCCTCCCTGTTCGGTTACCAATGTATTTGGTAATTGTTTACATGGTATTGCTGACAAATAGATAATTCTATTTAGGGTGGGAGCGCTTTCTATTATTTGGTTCCTATGACTTTATAGAAATGACAAGATTTTTAATAACAAAATGTCTTCTTTTTTGCAGGTTATCTACTAGAGCACGACTACTCTTCGTTTGTGGTCCTCTATACAACCTGTGGGGTTTCGAGGCCTATTTACAAAGGGTTGTACACACTTGGAGGATATGGCGAGGTTTTTTTTCTCGACATGGATCTTTCATCTTCCTAGACGTTTTGTTTTATCAGATGTTTATGTACTTCTCACCTAATTGATTTTATTTTTGCAGAACAGTGAATGGTTGTCGGCTGTGTGCATCTTATTACGCAGAGTTCAGGTCTGTGTACATCTTATTATGCAGAGGTCAGGTGTAATGTTAGTGTGTAATAAAGCGACCATTTTTGAAAAAGAAGATACTCCCTCTGTTCTGAAATAAGTGACTTGGATTTGTCTAGATTCGAATGCACCTAAACGTGTTTTAGTGTGTAGATACATACGAATCTAGACAAACCCAAGTCACTTATTTTGGGATGGAGTAGATCTCGTTCTGATATGTGTGTGTGTGCTGCTAAGAGCATCTCCACTCGTTGGTTCTCAGGCCGAATTCCAGAGGTAAATAGCGTCGGACGGAGCTAGTTTTCGGCCTCGGAACAGCTTGTTTTTCAGCCGCATTCCTAGGCCAAACTCCTAGTTTTGAACAAATTTTATCAAAATACGGCAAATTTGGGCGAATATAGGCGGATTTCATTGATAGATGGGCGACATCGAATTCAGGTTGGCACCCGAATTCTAACTTCACCTAGGCTAAAAAACTTAAAAATACTAAAAAAATGTCGTCGTTGATGCCGATGCCGATGCCGGTGGATGCCGTCTACATGCCGAAGTTGCTGTAGAAGTTGGTGTAGTCCGGGTCCGCCGTGTCGTCGTCACCGTAGTCATCGCCATCGTCGCCGTCGTCGCTTGGCGTCTGCAGGGGGCGCGAGCTGCCCTGGCCTGCGTCGCCGTACCTCCACGGCTGGTACGAAGGGCCGACGTCGTCGTCGTTGTCGAGGAAGACAAGAGGCACGCCCCGGTAGGCGGGCTGACGGCGCGCGCTGGCTGACGCTCGGCCTCTTCCTGCAATCACTGGACGCATCGTGCCTCCTCCTGCTCCTAGTCCGCCCTGGACCAGGCGAGGATGTTCGGCTCCGGGACCGGCGAAAGCGGCGCGGCGTCGTGCAGAGAACGCTCGATCGCCATTTTGATGGTGAAGGAGTCCTCGTCGACCGCTACACCCCAGTCCGCGGGCTCTGGCTTCCGCTGGCGAAGGCGCCGTGCCTGTGCGGGGCTCATTGATGACGATCCCGCGCGCGCGTATTCTCGGCGGCGAGCTCCTCGGCGTGTCGGCCTCACGTTTGGGAGGCCGAAAGTACTCGCCGCTACTGCGCGGCGATTGCGCAGGAGCGATCGCCGACGAGCGTGACACGGAGGAGGAGGAGGAGAGGCTAGTCATCCTCCTAGGCGCCCAGCTCGCGGGAGGTTGGCACCCGCGGCGGGCGCCGGCGAACGCGGGAAGCCCAGACGGGGGTTGATGTCGGCGTGGATGCGCTCGAGGACGTACTCGAGGGTGCGTCCCGGCACGCTCCACCATCGGCGGCTGCACGCCGCGTTGTTGCGCTTCGGTGGCGAGTCTAGAGGCCCCTGGTGTGCAGCGAGTTCGGCGAGACGGTGCTCGACGAAGAACTGCTCCTAGTGCGCGAGGTTGCCGGGGTCCTCGACGATCTCCTCAACCATCTGGTCGTCCGGCGGTACCGGCAGCACCGGTATGCCACCGACGCTGAGCGTCCACCCGAGGGCAGCGGAAGTCCAGCGGCGCCATGTATCCGGGGTCGTGGAGCATCCTCGCCTCCCACGGCTGGAGCGTCCACCGGCCGAAGCCGTTCACCGCCGCGGGGTCGCCGGGTACCTCTCCGCCATCTCCTTCTTCGCCGATTGCTTCTTTTCGCCTGAGTTCGTGGTGGTGTGGGGGTGGAGAGGGCAGTGTACTGCAAACCGGCGATGTGGCCGTATTTTATGGGCCGAGCTCGGGCGACGAAGGCGGGAGGGGTGTAGCGGCGTGGAGGGAAAAGGGGAAACGGCGGGAAGCCGAGGCGGAAGGATGACGACGACCGGCCTCTAGCCGCTGACTGGGCGGGTCCACGCGCCAAATCATTTTTTCCCCACCGAATTCGCTTCATCCGACGTTCCCAGCGCGTTCCCGTCGCCCCGGGAACGGTCTGGGATCTCCAGACGTATTTTGGGCGAAATCCGGACGAAACCGGCGTCCTGGGAACGCAGCTGGGAATCGATCAAACGCAGTAGGACAACCTAGTGGCAGTTGGTCGGCACAACAACCATGGGAGGGTGGGGTGGGGGTCCGTCCGCCACCACCGGGGCAATCGCTGACCGGACAGAACATGCCGGGCTCATCAAGCCCAGATCAGGCCCGGATCAGGCCCATGCTAGCCCAGATCAGGCTCGAGGGGCCCCGACGTTCCGCTGTAGCGCCATGGCCATGGGCCGTCCAGCTGCACAACCCTGCCACCCCAACCCGCGCCATCCCGTGCCCCGCCGCCAGGTCCCGCCGCCACCCCCGGGCAGAGGCCGCCACGCCACCCGAGTTCGTCGCCGCGCTGCCACGAGAACAGACGTCGCCGCCCTCCGGATGCGCCAGAACCGCGCCAGGCCACCACGCCGCCGCCTGCACCGCGCCGGAACGTGCCGCCTGCACCGTGCCTCGTTGCAGCCCTCCGCGCCGAAGCCGAGCAGCCGCGACCTCCGCCACCGATGCCCGACTCGGTGCCACCGCGCCGCGCACCAGCGCGCCGCCCCGCTCAACTCAGCCAGCCCGCATGGACCGTCGCCGAGGGGAGGGAGAAGAGGCCCAGCCGCCGCTGACGCCGGCCAGGCTTCGCCCGCCAGCGCGGCCTGGCGGCAGCGAGGAGAGAGGAGGGAGAGACGGTGGACTGAAGCGGCGGCTAGGGTTTCCCCCGGTTGCTCGCGGGAGTGACACGGGAGGGCTCTGTTTTTCGTCCGGCGTCAGTTTACTTTGTGCTGTATCAATTGAATGGGCGCCAACAAACCAATCTCATGTGCCGTTTCCGTTTGACCGAGTAATCTGAGCTGCATGCTACCTACAGATCAGTAATGGCGATGACCCTGTTGATATGTATGTACGGGTTACCCCTACAATTATCGTGCTATGATATTGCCAGGGACGCTGCACCGCCCCGTTCCGTCCTGTCCCTTTCTTCCTCAATAATTGAATATAAATAATTGTTTCCTTCAGATCTACGGATAGTCGTACAAGGTCGCGTAATAATCCCTTAAAATTGGGTCAACTAGTTTTGTAATCTTCGCTCCTGACACCCACATAGCTACGTACGTATTTGCCATTTTTATTAGACCAAGCACGTACTCCGTCTCCATGCGCCGTGGCTGCGCGACTGCGGCCATCCGGTTAGCTGCGTGCTCGCGGGCATCCCGGGCAGCATCACGGGCAGGCCAGATAGTCGTGCCGCTATTTACCCTATGTCGCAGTGGTACCAACCGGCCCTATGTGAAAGCATGGCCGGAACGAAGTAACACATGCTAAATATGTCACCGGGATTAGAATATGCCGTGTCCGTCCACTGAAGCATCTACCACCATCCAAAAACCCGCCATCCCTTCCGCGCCCAGGATCCACGATTTGTTTTTGTTTTTGTTTTATTTCATGGGACGATGAGCCTACGTCCAGATAGCGTACGCAGATTTCAATCGACCAGGACGATCCCTGGTCATATTTTTGGACCGACGACCCGCCAGACCGGCCGGTAGCTAGCGCCCCAAAGGTAAGTATATGTATTTATGCTCACACAAATCGACATCGTCCACGCAACGCAACGCAACGAGATGTACTAGTACACTGTCTCACACGCCTAAAAAAAAAAGTACACTGTCTCAGGCTACAAATATCAAATGTCGATAAGACTGAACATGTACCAAGACCTCCTGTTTAGCTTCTGCCTTTCCACTATCAACCCAAAATGCTTATCGCAAATAAATACTCCTACTCTCGTCCCGCTATATTAATATAGTAACCACACAGTGCAACAAATATGCTGGGCCGTAACACAACCAAACCCAACAAAAAAGAAAGAGAATAAAAGAGAAACAATTGCCAACGTTGGCAGATCGATGAAACGAACACGGCCCTCTAGCGTTGCGCCCTCCGAAAAGGTTCCACCGTGCTCCTGGCATTCCAAACCACCGTGTACCAAGCAACATCTTCAGCAAAGAATACGACGGCGCTACTGCCGCTCGGACTGGTCCTATGATTTGCCCAAGTACACGGAGGGGGGGGGTGGGGAGGAGGTACCCCGACGCCCTTCATGAAGGAGAGGCGACACCCGCAGGCATCACCGTGTCGGTCTTTGGGCCGGGGGCAGCGAGATTTCGCCACCAAGAAACACCACCTTGGGCCAAGTGCTCCACCCAGCCCACCGCCAATGAACACGTGCCACCACGGAAAAGGCGCCAACTTCATCATCTCGTTGTGGCATTGGCACGAGGCCTCAAGGCCCGAGCAAGGGGACAGTGGTACCGGGGATAGTAGCCTCACAGCTGCGCGGGAGGGAACTACATCCAGCGCTGTGGCAGTAGCCGACCGGACACGGCAATAGGGGCACACCAGGTCTCGGGACCGGTCGGGCCCAGATGGGCCTGCAAACCCCCGTCGCCACGTTGCAGCAAAGGGCAGCCGCAAGCGCCGCCACCATCCTAGACCCTCCGTCGCTCCTCCTCCTCCTCCTCCGGGAAGCACAACCGACGTATGCGGAGAAGAGGCCCGCCCAAACTCAGAACGGGCCCAAAAGGGCCTGATCTGGGCCGAGCAGGCACCGCCGGCCGCCGTTCGCTGCTCCACCCTGCCGCCAAGCAGCAACACCACCGTGCCTAAACCCACCTCGCATGCGGAAACCACGTCGCCAAGCCGAACCTCTGCCGCCGAGTAGCTCCGCCGTCCAGGGCTGCCGCCTCCTTCCGCGCGCCGGGTAGAGACAGGCCCGCCGCTGCCAGCCCCGTGCAGGCAACGCCCGACGGTCCATGCCGACAGCCTCGGCAGGGAAGAGGGAGATGACGGATGCTGAGGCGGGGAGATGAGAGCGCCGGCCCATTGGCCGCGGGGGGACGAGCGGGCAGACGCTACTGGGTTTTTTTTCCTCGCAAATAAATACTTGGGATAGGTAGTTTAGACCAGACATTGCTGTAGTTTTGATGAACTGCAACGTGCAAGACGATAGAAATCAAATTCAAGCTATTGGGATATTCTATAGTCTATAGGTAATAAGTCTCATCTTAGATTTCACGTAGTGTCCGCAACATCGCCATCGTTCCTTTGTTCCTTCACTGTTGTTGCCCTCGGTTGGCCTCCCTCATGGCTTTGACTGCATCAATTATTTCCTACTCTCCCAGGGTTGACGTGATTAAACTCTCCTGCGTATGTGAGCATTGTGAGCTGGCAGTTGGCACGTACACAAAGAGTACACACACAGACACAGACACAGTAGTTGTGTTGTTATGTTTCTCACTGTCCATTCCCTCGATCGATGCGTGAACATCTTATCGGTTAAGCAAAACAGTTCGGCTGCCGACAAATTATAGTCAAAGATGATTCCTGTGCTCACAAACATTGCACTAATTTAGATGATGGCCATGCTTGAGAATATATAGAAATCATACTGTATTACAAGCTCTTCAGATAGGTCAACAAGCAGGACGAGTCTGCTGGTTTCTTCCTTGACTGTTGTTGCCCTCACTTGGCCTCCATCATAGCTTTGTCCTGGATGGAGACGGGTCCAATCCTTGGTTTTGGCCGCAATTATTTTCCCATCCTCGCCAGGTTGATGTGATCAGTCTGATATGTATGTATTGTGTGCTAGCACTCGGCAGCATAGCACAGGGCATTGAACAGGGAAAGATTTTCCTCATTCAAAAATCTTAAAAGAAACACTCATGTATTTTTCTTTTTGAGAAACAGGCACATACGCAGACACTCGGGACACACACATACACTCACCCTAGAAACGTAGGGTCGAGCTTGAGATTGATGAAAGAATATTCCATCTCTACGAGACGCACATATGTCAAACTTAGGGGTTGAACACTGGTAAATGGGGTACAACTACCCTCCTAGCCAATCCAACCGCAGTTTGGTTCTCTTCCAAATAAATTTACTATTTTCATGTTAATTAACCTATTTTTTGGGGAAAAGAGTATATACTAATATGGCGGAGATACCAATTCATGTTAATTGACCTGTTGGAGATTCCGACCATAATAATCGTTGGACCGGATCGCGTTGTGTGTCGTGTGATTGGATCCTTGTATTCGTAACGGGTGGTGTGGAGCATTACATCGCCAATCGAACAGTGTGCAAGTCACCACGTCGACGAATGAATTGAGCCAAAACTGCCCGAGGTGAAGGTGATGTCTTGTAACAGACTCGACCTGCTACCCGAGACCTAGCCTATCTATATAAAGGCTAGGAGGGGGCAGCGAGAAGGACACACGCAACCCTAGTTTTCACAACCTTCGTCAGATTACATCTGCACACCATTATAATTTTCGACTCCCTTAATAATTCCACGAGCAGAAAAGCAGGAGTAGGGACCTCTACGAGGCCTGCACCTGGGTAAATCCTTTGTCCCCTGTGTGCTTGTTTGCTAGCCGATAGATGTCTCCAGCGCTCCCTCCTTCTCCAAAACCCAAGTCCATCACAATGGGCATTGACGAGTTAAACCCTCGTCAATTGGCACCGCCTGTGGGAATTGGGAGTGCTGATGTTGCGGCTTCTTCGGCCCCATCAACTGCGATCTACAACTCCGCAACAACGGAGATTCGTCAGCTCTTCGGCGCCTTCGACTTCACCGTCCACACGCCGACCACCCGCCCGGCCTTCGAGTCCGTGGGCGACGAAATCAGCCTGGCGATTGGGAGCTTCCGCTTCCAAGTTGGTCAGATGGGCACGCTTCGCATGCCTGATCAGCCGACAACACCGGCGATTGCCCCGGCATCATGGTTCCCTCCATCGATCGGCACCCTCAGCGAGCTCAACGCTCCGGTGGCAGTCGATAACACGGTCAGCGACATCAGTCGCGACTCCGATTTAAGCGATCTGGCCACTGAAGATGGAATCTACGGTTCCGGATCTGAAAGTTGTGGAAGCAACAGCTTCCCCAATCACTTCATATGCGCCGTCATCAACGCAGGCGACACCTCCGCCAATCGCGGCAACGGTGGTAACACCGGCAACGGCACCGATCCACCCAATCGCGGCAATGGTGGTAACACCGGCAACGGCACCGATCCACCCAACACCGGCAACGGTGGCAACGGCGGTAACGGTGGCAATGGAGGAGCAGTCGAACCTCCTAGCATGATCAACGAGCAAACCGGCGAACGCGTCGTGATCAGGCTCAACGAGCAAGAGCGGGATCGCTACCGCGAAGCCCTATGGGGCGCACCTCTACCCTTCGGGTCCCCGCAGGAACTGCTGATGGGCTACCACTGGCTCCTAAAAGAGGAATTCAAGCGCCAAAAACAAGCAATCGCGCAACTTGAGGCACGTAAAAAGGCAGCAGAAGAATCGAGCCTTCGTCGTGCTGGGCTCTCCTCCTACGGAGGATCCTCCTCAAGAGGCAACGAGTACCTCGCGAAGAAGAGGCAGTCGCGGATGGCTCACCTCACCGAACAAGAGCGCATAGAGGCCGCGAAAGTCCTCGACTTCGGCTCTATGACAATCGACATGAGAGGCAACGTGGTTCCCAAGACACCGCGGGCTGTGGTGACAGCAGCCACCATGTACCTCCTCAATAACCAGCCGCCAGCTGGAGATCCCCGAATGGCCATGCACCGATCTACGATCGTGGGCTTGGGGCTAATCGAGGCCGCCCTCGACAAGGAGACACTACCAGACCCAAAAAAGGGCAAAGCGCTACTCCTCGCCCTCGTCCAGCGATGACAATCACGACCTGTCTTGACGCCGCCGCTCACGGCGACACGATCGCGACTACGATGCGCGCGACGACCTCACGCAGCGCAAGATCGACAAGTCAAGGGCACGACGTGCTCGGTCGACTGACTCGGAAGAGGAAGATGGGGAGCTCTGTGGCGCCAGATGCTTCAGCAGAGCCATTAGGCAGAAGCGAATGCCTAAAGGGTTTAAACTCCCATCGGAGAACCCAAAATTCGACGGTCTGCGGGACCCCAAGATCTGGCTGGAGGACCACATCTCCTCCGTCAGGCTACACGGAGGCAGTCGAAGTACTGCCATGCAATGCTTGCAGTTGCAGCTGCAGGGCGCCGCCTGGGCATGGCTCAATAACCTCCCACGCGGATCCATTCGCAGCTGGGATGAGATGGTCTACAGCTTCGTGCGCAACTTTAAAGGCACGTATAAACGGCCCGCCTCAATCGAAGAACTGAGATGCTGCCATCAAAGATCTGGCGAATCGCTGCGCTCCTACATCCAAAGGTGGTCCATCATCAAGAACTCCGCGGAGAACATCTCGGAAGACCG
The DNA here is from genome assembly GCA_023614405.1 of Avena insularis. Classification (NCBI taxonomy): domain Eukaryota; kingdom Viridiplantae; phylum Streptophyta; class Magnoliopsida; order Poales; family Poaceae; genus Avena; species Avena insularis. The sequence continues at coordinate 456,742,695 of CM042696.1, read as the reverse complement.
CGCGATTGATGCATTCAACGGTGGTGTCCGCCGCATGGAACTCAAGGAGGAGCTAGGCCGCTCAAAGCCCCAGACCATCGACCACCTGATAGAGATCATGAATCGGTGGGCCGATGGAGAAGATTCGGTAAAGAATCGCGTTCACTCTGACGAGGAGGCAGAACTCGAACACAGACGCGACCGCCGGGGGAAACGTCGCATGCGCATCTACGACGATCGCGACGACATCAACATGGTCGCAGCTGGCTACGCCGATAGACGCGACGATAACCGCAACAACGGATACCGCAGCGGCGGATACCGCGACTCCGGGAAAACCACGCAACTGTGGCAACGCCGCACTCGCGATGAGGCACTCGCAACCTCCATCGAGGACAAACTGTCCGGGCCATGCACGGTACACTTCTACATCGACAAGCATGATGGCAAGAGAAAGTCCAGCCACCTCCTCAAGGACTGCCGCGAGTTCCTCAAGCTACGAGGATTGGTTGGATGAACCGCAACGCGATCGAAAGAGGCTACGGAGCCGCTCAGCGCCGTGGCACATGGCGCACCACCACCACCACAGGCCACCCGACGGAGCTGCACCGGACCAGCACCACGGAGGCGAACCGTACCCACGGGCCATGGGTACCATGATGATCCAAAAGAGGCGCCCCTCCAACAGGGTGCAGAAGGCCATCACTCGCCAAGTCAACTTGGCCACGCACTCACCACCATCCACCACTGAGTACCTCAGTGGCAGGGAGTCGTGCATTACCTTTGACAAACACGACCACCCGTCTCAAGTACCTTGCCCAGGTCATTGCCCCCTCGTACTCGAGGCGCAAATTGGAGGCTTCGATATGAGTCACGTCTTCATGGATGGCGGAAGCGGCATCAACCTCATATTTGCGAGTACCTTGCGAGCAATGAGGATCCCTTTAACCTGCTTGGAGGCATCGGACACAACGTTCCACGACATCGTCCCAGGGAAAGGCGTATACCCCCTAGGCAAAATCAACCTCGACGTCATCTTTGGCACGCCGAAGAACTTCCGGCGCGAGCGCGTCGACTTTGAGGTCGTCGACTGGCCCTCACAATACCATTGCATCCTTGGGCGCGTCGCTTTCGCCAGGTTCATGGCAGTACCCCACTACGCCTACCTGCAGATGAAAATGCCAGGCCCCAACGGCGTCATAACGATCAACGGGAACTTTGAGCGATCTGACGCTTGCGACAGGGAATTCAACAGAATCTCCCAGTCCTTCGGCATGCAGGAGGAACTCGCAAGACTGAAAGAGACGACAGACAACAGTCTGCCTGCCTTGAGTAGGCCAAGCTCACCTGATCTCTCCTTCGACTCGCCCGTACACACAAAGAAGGTGCAGGTCCATCCATCGGATACCACCAAGACGGCCCTCACCGCCAACAACTTGAGTCCCGCATAGGAACTCGCGCTCGTCGAATTCCTCCGTGAACACTGGGAAATTTTTGCCTGGTGTCCTGCGGACATGCCAGGAGTTCCCAGGGAATTCGCCGAGCACGCACTCAACGTCAACCCCGACGCAAGGCCAGTCAAGCAAACAATCAGGCGACTGTCTGAGCCACGAGCGCAGGCAGTCGGAATGGAGATCAACAGACTCCTTGAGGCCAAGTTCATACGCGAGATCAAGGAAAGCACTTGGCTCGCCAATACGATGCTGGTACCAAAAAAGGACACAGACATTCTACGGATGTGTGTGGACTTCACTTCTTTAAACAAGCATTGCCCAAAAGATCACTTCCCGCTGCCACGGATCGACCAGATCATCGACTCCACCGCGGGATGCGAGCGCCTCTGCTTCCTCGACGCCTACTCAGGCTATAATCAAATTCGAATAAAGGAGGAAGATCAGGAGAAAACAGCGTTTACAACGCCCTTTGGTGTGTTCTGCTACAACACAATGCCCTTCGGGCTAAAAAACGCGGGAGCCACCTACTAGCGATGCATGCAGGCTTGCCTCAAGGAACAACTAGGTCGCAACATCCAAGTCTATGTCGACGACATAGTAATCAAGACCAAGGAGGAAGCCTCTCTAATCGACGATTTGCGCGAAACCTTCGCCAACCTCGATCGCTACCAGATCAAGCTCAATTCGGACAAATGCGCCTTCGGCGTACCATCAGGGCAGCTACTCGGATATCTCATCTCCACGAGGGGGATCGACGCGAACCCGAAGAAGATAAAAGCCATACTGGCCATGGAGAAGCCGAAGAACATAAGAGGCGTCCAGCAACTGGCCGGACGAATCGCGGCCCTCAGTCGATTTATCAGTCGGATGGGTGAAAAGGCACTGCCCTTCTACCAGCTCCTCCGCAAAGCCGAGAAATTCGAGTGGACCAATGAAGTGCAAGAAGCATTCGAAGATCTCAAGCACCTGCTATCCACCTCGCCAGTACTGGTGACTCCACAAGAAAGGGAACCACGGTTGCTGTACATCTCCGCCACCAACCAGGTGGTTAGCACAGTGCTCGTCGTCGAGCGAGCTGAGGAAAACAAAGTCCACGGCATATAACGCCCGATATACTACCTCAGCGAGGTCCTCACGCCAACAAAACATCGGTACCCGCACTACCAGAAGCTGGCGTATGGCGTCTTTATGACCGCCCGGCGACTGTGCCACTACTTCTAGGAACACCCAATCGTGGTAGTCAACGACGCCCCGTTGGGGCATATCCTCAATAACCCCGACGCCACGGGGCGAGTCGCGCTTTGGAGAATAGAGCTGTCTCCACGAGACATCACATTCGAAAAACGCGACGCCATCAAGTCGCAAGTGCTCCCTGACTTTCTCGTGCACTGGATGGAGAACCAGCTCCTGGACAAGCCAGATATGTCCTACCTCTGGACAATGCACTTCGATGGGTCCAAACGGAAAGACGGAGCAGGCGCAGGTGTCATATTGACATCACCTCAAGGGGACAAGCTGAAATATATCCTACGAATGCAGTTCACGGCCTCAAACAACGAGGCTGAATACGAGGCCCTGTTGCATGGGATGAGGATGGCAAAAGCCTGTGGCGCCAAAAGGCTCATCATATATGGCGACTCCAAGTTGGTCGTCAACCAAACAATGCACGAGTGCGACGCACTGAACGACAACATGATCGCGTACCGCGACCTCTACGATACACTCGAAGGAGACTTCGATGGTTGCGAGTTGCGACACATAGGTCGCGAAAGCAACGAGGAGGCGGACACACTCGCCAACATAGGCTCTACCTGCGCCCTCATACCAACTGGGGTATTTCTCGAGTGCATATGCGAACGCTCCATTAAGCCAAAGGCCGCAGAGAAGAAAACAAGCGCAGCAACCGACTCGGGGGCTACGCCACCCAATGAGCCAATGGCACTCGATGACTTGGAGCTAGACATAGGACTCGAGGGACCAATGAGCGTCATGATAATCGAGCAATCCTGGACGCAGCCGTACATTACGTACCTCCTCAGTAAGAGACTACCGGACGATCAGACAGATGCACGACATATCGCGCGGCGCTCCAAGGCATTCGCCGTTCTCAACGGCGAACTGTATAAACACAGCATCACAGGAGTGCTACAACGATGCGTCTCCATGGCTGATGGAAGAGCAATACTCCTCGACATCCATGAAGGGACCTGCGGGCACCACGCAGGCAGTCGCGCCCTCGTCGCCAAAGCTCTATGAGCTGGATTTTACTGGCCCACGACCATGCGCGACACCAAGGACATAGTCCAAAAATGCAATGCTTGCCAGTGATTCGCGGACAAGCCACACGCACCAGGCGTAGAGCTACGGCCTATCCCATTGGCCTGGCCATTCGCACAATGGGGGCTCGATATGGTTGGCAAGCTGCCAAGATCCTCGCACGGAGGCTACGTCTACCTCTTGGTTGCAGTCGACAAATTCACAAAGTGGATCGACGCCATGTCAATGACCAACCAATCAGGGCACAACACAGTCAAGTTCTTCGAGTCCATCGTCTACCGCTTCGGCGTGCCGCACAACATCATTACCGACAACAGGACGAATTTCACATCAAAGGAGTTCCAAGAATTATGCGAGAACCTGGGGATCAACATCAGCTACGCCTCAGTAGCGCATCCACAAACCAACGGTCAGGTGGAAAAGGCAAACGGGCTCGTCTGCAGCGGCATCAAGAAGCGACTCCTGCGACCACTCGAACAAGCGGCGGGTTGCTGGCCAAATGAGCTGCAATCCGTACTCTGGAGTCTACGTACAACTCCAAGCAGCACCACGGGCTACACGCCATTCTTCATGGTGCACGGAGCAGAAGCAGTACTACCCGCCGAGGTACGGTACAAGGCGCCGCGCGTGGTGGCCTACAGCGAACAAGAGTCATCCCTTGCACTCGAAGACTCCGTCGACCTCCTTGACGAAGCAAGAGAAATCACCGCAGAAAGATCTACGATCTATCAGCAGAACCTGCGCAACTACCACAGTAGAAGGCTTCGGCCCAAATCCTTCGTCGAAGGTGACCTGGTCCTACGATTGAAGCAACAGGGTCATCTCAAGCTCGAGTCCCCCAGGGAAGGACCGTACGTGATTACAGAAGTAATCCCAGGTGGCGCCTATCGCCTTCAAGATTTAGAGACAGGAGTCGCATACTCCAACCCTTGGAACATCGCACAACTGCGACGCTTCTATCCTTAGTCGTTTTCTTTACTTTTACATCGCAAATAAGGCTACTCAGCCAAGGCTACTTAGCCGTACATTGTACTTTGTACTATTCTTTGAATAAATAAAAGCTAAGTGTCTCGAAACTCTGTGTTCTCCTTTACTTTGTCAATTTTCATACTCGGGGGCTGCGCCACCCTATACACATATATTCTTCGAACCAAAACGCGACATCCTGAGTAGCTGGCACATCAATCGAACCCCTTAACACAAACTCAACCCAGCTGCAACGCACCTGACAGGTTGACAAGGGAACGAGATAAAAGGATGGCCAGGCTAACGAAAAGGACTCGCATAGTGCAACGCACCTCACGCTCACAAAGCTCCTTATGCACATTCGACAATAAATTATCTAAAACATCTATACGAACTTTACAACACAAGTACACTTATGTGCAAGATACATATTTGGCTACCCTTGCAACAGAAGAACATTGATTTGTTCCTCGAAGAAGTCGACGATCTCCTCGGCTGGACGGTCCACCGCCTGATAGTGCGGCACCATATTCCAGAAAGATCCTGCTGGTGGCGCCGGCGGCCCAGAGGCAATGGCGGCAATATCTACGTCAGGCCTGTGCAAACGCACCATCGAGAGGGCAGCCTTGGCACCATCCACCAACTGCTTCCTCACGCACTCGCGAACCATGGACAGATCTTGAAATTTGGCAAGAAGAGCCAACAGGCTTGACGGAGCGTCATCCAGCGGGAACATAGCCCGATAAATGCTTTTCAAGCACGAATGCGACTTCTTTAGGAAGAGCAGCACTCGCGATGCACGATCCTACAGGGTCGCCAACGCAGTCGCACGATCATGATCTATCCAGAAGTATCCACTCTCCTGAAGTTGTTCCTGGGTGAGATCATGAAGGTGAATGGCAATTCTATCCCTCTCCTCCTGCAGATGGCGCACGCTAACAACTACACGAAGCAACATCAATAGCATGAGTACAACGTACCTCTGCAAGTGACTGCAAAGGAAAAGATGAGGAAAAAGCAAACTAACACTTAAATTAGTCGCCCAGCTGCGTCACCTCGCCAAGCAAATATTGCTCATGAGCGGCTTTTCAGCCTTCGACTTCCACACGTCCGCTACCACGGATCACGGGCAACTCACGCTCCAGCTGCTTAACGCGATCACGAAGTCGCAAAGCAAGGACAACTCCTCTACCACGGCGGTGCCATCAGATCTTCAAGAGATGGCAGTCCGGTTCCCCCACAGGATCACTTGATGTACCCTACCACAAAGTCAAGACAGAGGCAAATAAGGCCAACTTAACACAAAGGCAAAAGTAGATGCATTCAAGATCAGCATAAAGTATTCACAAACACACTCGCCAAAGCATGTTCTCGACCAAAAGGACAATTCATTAACTATTACAAAAGCTAACTACGAGCGGTGGCTTCTTCGACTTCGACGGCTTGGGGATTCATCAAGTCCGTGGCGATATCGATGCCGACTTTCCGCCCCTCGAGGCTTTCGCCGCCTTCTTCGCGTTGGAGCTCCTCCGAATACTTGGCGGTATTTATCAAGAATGGCCATATTTGCACAGGCGATCGCGAAAGGAGCAAAGACTACTGCTGACCGTCTGGCAAGGCATCGCCTTCGACACGCGAAGGATCTATCTCGACTCCGTGGGCTTGCACCATGGCGAGTGACATGGTCGCTTAGCCGCCGCGGAGGAGTTCTTGTAGGTGGCAGGCACACCCCCAGCGAGTGACTCCACCAGCTCGTCCACATTATCAACCAGCTCTGCCTTCGGCATCAACTCCTCCTGGAGGCGACTAAGGGTGACCTTGGCCTTGGACAATGTACTTTGGACAGCGGCGCTACGGTCCTCGATCGCAGAACACCGCTGCCCAGAGCGTCATCGCGACGAAGGGCCTGCGGGTCAAAGCTCAAATCGCCAGCATCTGCACAGAAAACCCACACATGGATGAAATCTCTAGCGCCACCGGCAAAACTCCAGATGTAGAGAAGGACAACAATAAAATATCTACCAGCAAAGGTACCTGAGAGGGCCTTGGTGGCTGAGAACAGTTGCTCTTCGAACAACTTTTCCCTAGCCGCAAAGGAGGCACGCAGATCCTCTTCACGCTTCTGCGCATCATCACGAGCCGCGATTGCCTCGTCATGCCCCTTCACAGCCGCGGCTAATGTCTTCTCCAAGGAGGCGACGTTGCGCAGTAAAGTGTTATGCTCGGATACATGGCAACCAAAAGTTGACTATCAGTCTACTATACCAAAAGGAGGAGAAGAAAAAGAATAAGTGTAGAACACTCACTTTCAACCACACGGTGACGCGTTTCCAGCATTGCATGCTGGCGACCCATCGCCATCACCTGCTCCGCCACTTGCGCGGCTGCCTTTACAAGGAGCTGTCGCACAAACAAGGAATCAGAGAAGGCAACAGAGAACGTCGACTGCCATACTAAAAAGAAGGAAAGATATATTTACATGGTCCTCCAGCGACTCCGAAGAAGTTTGCTGAACGGTCATCCAAGCAACCATTCGATGTTCCCCTACGTGAGGAGAGCTCGAAGAATTGTGCCCGGAGTGGGCCGCCGCCGGAGGGGAAGGAGCGCGCTCGACCTCTACCTTGGCCCTTGAAGTCGCGACTCCTGATTCCTTCAAAAATTCAACGTCGCCAGAAGATGACGACGCCTCTTGACTACAAGACCAAATCCACATTGAGAAATGGAAAACTCCAGGGCAAAGTCAACAAGAAGAAAACAGAAAAGAATGAATGACCTAGCAAACTTACCAGTCAAATTTTTCAAGATCAAACGTGGGCGCCGCCGACTCCGACGAAGACTCCTTGGGCAATCACATCTTCTTGCGAGAAGACGGTGCCACAGCCCTCACAGGAATGGCTAGAATTGGCGACTCACGCCAATACCGTGCCTCAGAGTCGAAGAGTCGACGCTCGGAGTCCTTCTGTGAACGCTATGCAGTGGCTCTCAGACTCGGGGGCTTCCTCTTCCACATCAGAAGGGACAGTCGACTTAGACTCGTCCTCTTCCAAAGCTTCACGAGGAATAATCCCCTCAGGGAGAGGAGGCATACAAGGCAACACCGCCCAATCCTGCATACAAACAGAACAAGTAAGCAAACAGAAAAGCAATCGTGAAAATAAGCTACTACGTAGCAGAACTATACCTCAGGAGGAGGATTCGAAGCATCAAAAGGAGGAACAACTGGTTCACTTGGAAGCACATCCTTGACAGTGCACTTCGTGACCAGTTGAATCCTCTTATCCACCTCACTCGCGGACATGCCATCGGCAGACACGCGAGTGGCATCATCAACGCCACTCCATTGAAACATGGGATGGACTCTAGCTTGGAGAGGCTGGACACGACGGCGCATCCAAGTTCTGATAAGAGCGCAACCTCCCTCTTCTGCGCCTATGCGACTTTCGAGGTCGCAGACGCGCTGATACAGCACGTCTGTCGCCGCGAGTTCGCCAGGCATAACTATGTTCTTCCAAGAACGCATCTTCTTGCAGGGAGTCGCCGGATCGAAGGGCGCGAGTCCAAAGTGCTCATCTTTGGCCTTCTGATCGTGGACATAGAACCATTTGTCCCTCCATCCCTGGACGGACTTGGTAAGCTTGATGTCGAAGTAGGTGGCGGATGGGTCGACGTGGATTCCGCAACCACCTACGCCATAAACTAAAGAGCCAGATGCGGACTGACGCTTCAATTTAAACAAGCGCTTGAAAAGACCAAAGTGTGGCTCGATTCCGAGCCAGCACTCGCAAAGGGTGATGAAGCAGGTGATGTGGAGAATCGAATTCGGGGACAGCTGATGGAGCTGGAGCCCATAGAAGCAAAGAAGACCCCTAAGAAAGGGGTGGAGAGGCAAGGAGAGACCACGAATGACGAATGCGAGAAACATCACTCGAAAACCAGCGGGAGGAGCAGGAATGGTCTCACCGCTGGGGACGCGCGCATCGGTGACTGCCGCAGAAATAACTCCATCCTGGCGAAGAAGACGGAGATCCGACGCCTTGATGATGGAGGGGATCCATGCACCATTTGTCACGTGGGTGCCCGCGACCTTCTTCTTCCCGCCGGCAGCGGCGCTGGTGCCCGCAGCAGTGGAGCCACCCTTCTTGTTCATCGCGGCAACGGTGGCCGCGGAATCAGCGGCAGCACCTCCTTTCTTTTTCCCCATTGCGCGGCGGCGATGAGAGCGCAGAAAGTAGCTTGGAAATGAGCGGAGGTGGTCCAGCGCTATGGAGGATATGAGCGTAGGGAAAAGCAGAAGAACAACAGCAATGGCGATGGCAGCAAGGAAGAAAGAGCGCAGATGGAAAATTACCGCCGCATCGCCGCTACTTAACCCCTGGGAGATGCAATCCAATGGCTGACAAAAACCCTATTGGATGCGTGGCACGCATCGCGTTGGACACGTGGAGAAGAGAAAGCGCGAACCGTCGCCCCACTTCTACCATTACACGCGGAAATCGAGGAGGCGCAGTTAAAAATAAGATTACGCATGCCCAGTCAAATCAAAGTCAGAAAGTATGACCCACCGCTCGTCACTTCCCGTCAAACTCGCTCACGCGGGCAACTGAGGTCATACAAGCGTCAGCACTGACGTCATCAAGGCTATGGAATGGAAAATTTTGGTTACTTTAGTCCTTGCTGGAGTCTTCGACTCCACCAAGCACTCGGGGGCTACTCCCATAGGGAGCGCTGGCCGCGCACCCTATGATTTTTCTTTTCTTGTTGCAGGAATGAGGACAATCACACTCAAACCCAACCACTCGAAACACAGTTCGATTACGAACATGGGTTACTCCCATAGGGAGCGCCGAAAACAAATTCGACTGAAACAAGCAAGCAAAAGACGGCGATGCGAAAAGTGTTTTAGTCCTGCGAGTCTTGACTGAAATAAGCAAGCAAAAGGCGACAATGCAAAGTTCTTTAGTCCCCTGCGAGTCTTCGACTCAACCAGGCACTCGGGGGCTACTCCCATAGGGAGCGCTGGTCGCGCACCCTATGATTATTTGCACAAAAACTGTGTGTTGATAACATCCGCACTCGCAACCCTTGGCGACACCGCCTCACAAATTTTCCCTACAAAGAGACTATGTCTCCTGAGATGCCTGAATCGTCTCCGTGATGATAAAATTCGGATGCCGCGCTTACGGTGTGAAGGTAAGACCTGAATAAGGCCTGGCAATGCATTTAACTGCGCACTACCAGAAATGTATCCGTGCCTACAGGCACGATGAACATGCCTTGACGAACGCGTCGAGTGCTCACACCCATATAACTGGAATTCGACTCCTGGAAGACCTCCGCGGCCTGGGTCGAATTACACCAGCAGTTTTTCCGGATTCGAGTCCGGGGACTCGAATTTGAGTAGATTGCGTTGTTTCACCCTAAGGTGGTTAACTGATACCGATACTTCGGTTATATTAGGCACGTATATCAACAATCCCTATGACACAAATAAAAGCAATCAAAATGTACTCATTTAGGCACTCGAGGGCTTCAAAAAGTCCCCAGTCGAATCTGCGATTCCACTGGACACTCGGGGGCTACTGACATGGGTATACCCTACAGGTACTCGAGCTTGGTATATACGGTCCAAATACATACAGGCTCACGGTGTTGCCAAGGCCCGGATGGAGGGACTCGAGTAACCTAGAGACTCTCGATTGCTTGAAGAACAAGCAGAAGCTAAAGATAGAAAGATTAAAGGGAAAACCCTAACTTGTAACCGACTCGACCTGCTACCCGAGACCTAGCCTATCTATATAAAGGCTAGGAGGGGGCAGCAAGAAGGACACACGCAACCCTAGTTTCCACAACCTTCGCCAGATTACATCTACGCACCATTGTAACTTTCGACTCCCTCAATAATTATTCCACGAGTAGACAAGCAGGAGTAGGGACCTCTACGAGGCCTGAACCTGGATAAATCCTTTGTCCCCTGTGTGCTTGTTTGCTAGCCGATAGATGTCTCCAGCACTCCCTCCTTCTCCAAAACCCAAGTCCATAACAATGGACATTGACGAGTTAAACTCTCGTCACCCAGGCTTAGTTGTAATGTGGTTTTGTGGTTCATGTTCATGGAATGCCACTTTTTTCCTGGTAAATTTCGGTAACCGTCCCTTTTTGTGCAGATCTAGAGTGAATCGTGCAACCATGAGTCTCTCTCTTCTCCAACGATCTCGATTCGATCCCTAAGCGTCGTCTACCCTTAAGCGTTATACCCCACGGTTCGGGAATACACAGACATGATCGAGACACCTCTTGGATTAATGACCACAACGGTGTCTGGACACTCAATATGGTCTCCGTGCATTCCACGAATAACTTGATTGCTTGAACCTTGAACATCGAGTCTCATTCCCTTTGATCTATGATACCTGGTTTGTCCAAGACCCGATCTCCTAGTATCGACATACCTAGTTCGATCTTGTTACCAAACAACACATTTACTCATTCCCGTTATAATACATCTTCATGACCTAGTCACATTTTTGCAAACTTATAGATGTAATCTCACCCAGTGGGCCTAGAGTATCTATCCGTCACTCGGATAAAAAAGTGCCGATATCAATGCATATGCCTCAACATACCCCTCTGGAATATCAAATACACATCTTTATGATCACTCTGTTATGGTGTGACGGTTGATGCAATCAAATCAGCCGCGGATGGCAGTGGTTAAACATGATCTCACGGTCAATGGAGTGAGTTACTACGTCTTACTAGGTATCGCAATGTTGAACTTTGTGACCGGATCACATTGCAATTCGAGGATTGGGTGTGTGTCTATCACATCATTCATCTAATGAAGTGACATTGTTGTCAATTGACATAAAAGTACCATGATCGAGAAACCTTGATCATCGATTGCCCAACGAGCTAGTCTTCTAGAGGATATTAGGGATTTGGTTTGTTTACGTAGCACACGTGTACCAATATTTCTTGTTGATACAGTTATAGCATGTTATAAAACTCTTACGAACTAATGAGTATGACAATAAAAACGTCTTTATTATTTGCCTCTAGGGCATATCTCCTTCACCTCGCCCATCCATCACTGAGCCGAGCAAAGGTTGTCATAGTAGAGTTTTTGTAGTAGATAGACGAGAAGTCGTGGTGCTAAGCCCAACAACACTAGTGCATCAGAGCATCAATCATAGCTTGGAATAGACTAGCCTAAAATCGTACTAATGAACACGGAAAACAGACCGGAACCCAATATATCTGTCGGATACATGATTCCACACGCCCTCTACCGATGCTAGATGCACCACATGTGCGAGGATAGAACGGAGATGACCTTATTATGACTTCAAGATGTAGCCACCTCCTCACCATCTCGAAGAAGACATTGAACTAAACAAAGAACAGAAACTCTCCCACCAACGAGGGACCATGGTCCACCACGCCTCCAAGGGTTGAAGGCCTCTAGAGGAGGAGCAGACCGATGGCATTGCTGACGAGGGGGACGGAACCCTAGATGGATTCTTTAAATTGGTGCCGCCTGATGCCTCTCTCCCTCATGTACCGGTTCACGTTTTGTAGCACCAAAACTTAGTTGAGAATCAAATAAATCAAAATATGTACTGCCAATAGTAAAACATCCTATAATGTTTAGGCCCCATCTAAAAATGTATTTCAATAACAACCCTCAACAGCGCTAAAAGGACTGTCTATACCGTCTAGCACTGTATGGTGTTGTGGCCCCATGGATCAAGCGCTTGGTACATTGCACCATGGATCACAATTCACACGAAAACACAAACGGGTTGTCCTGCCTGATGGTGGGCCCCGCGTCACCCAGATCTTCAGCCGAACTTGTTTGGTGTGCCGCCAGATCCATTAACACCATCGTCGTAAGAAGATAGCAACCCGTAGCGAACACATCCGCGATGTTTAAGATAAATTTTATCCAAAACATAATAATTCCAAACGTAAATGGTTCGGGATTATGTTTTGCAACACAAGAACTCCCAGTGCCTTCCAACCCCACCATCGCTAAAGCATTTAATTCACCTACGGTCGATGAATGGTTCATCTCTCAAATTGAACCATTTCCGAATCCTTCACCTGCTCTTTTATGCACCGAGATACAGGATGTACTAGTTGATCCGATGCAATTATTCACTATCTTAAAGTTGTAAAGTCAAAAGTTCGGCCATGGCACCTGCATGGCTACTAAAAAAAAAGGGATTTTCCTTGATACATTCCCCACACAAGCTGGTGCTCATGCATGACGAAAAATGGATCAAAAGATCCAGAGCTTTGTGGTGTAAAAGCTCCGGGTTGTCAATTAAGCCTTTTGTGCCAGAGTGCCCTACCGTCCTTTGATGATGTTATGCAGTATTGCAGACAACAACCTAATCTTTTTGGGACAATATATGCCATGAGCGACCTGTGTTGAAACTGGAGCAGATAACAACGTCAGGAGTGGGCACACAAACACACATGCTTCAATTACCACGAGAAAGATAGGAATTCAAAGATAACCTTAGATTTTCAAAGATAGCACGAAAAGGTAGCAAAGCCGTTCTTGAAAAGGTCTACCTGTTTACTCCATGAATTGACATGCAAAAAAGCTTTTCGTGCCTTCACAAAAAAAAGTTGTGCACATGAAACCTCGATTCAGCGGAATCTGAGAATTGCCGTCCTGTCATGAAGATTGCTTTGTGGGAGATAGTTTAGACAATCAACAAGTCATGCAACATATCTCCAATGGAGATAATCAAAACCACGGTAAAAACACTACGTACCACTCCAATTCCTACGAGTAGGACGATCAGCATATGCTATCTTCCCCGATCGACACATCTCCATCGTTATTTCTTTTCCTTGGCTGCTGTTGCGGTGTTGCCGATCATCACTTAATTTGCATCTATCTGTCGCCGACGTGATCACTCTCTCGTGTGTATGCAGCAGAGACCGCACTACGGTGAGCAGGGATACGATTCGTCCAACATGCTTTTGGCGAAGGAGATGGGGTGATCGGAGGTCGACCATGAGAAGCAATCCAAACTCGCGTTCTCGTGTGGCAAGCCAGAGCCAAATGATAATCCAGCTAGGCTTTAGGCGTGGCGTGGCGTGGAGCACTTGCTTGTAAAGCGATGGCCACATGGCCAACGTCGACGGGAGGGAATTCATGGCTTGATGCCGTGGATTGGTGGTGGTGTGTCATATTTCGGGTGACCGCTACGACTACGAGATTCGTGGCGGTCGGTCCATAGCGAACCCTGTAGCTCTACGAGTGGTTGTTTTTCTTCCGGAAGAAAAGGGCGTATCCCCTCGGATATTCGTCATGACGATTTTTTTCAACTCGTTTGAAGGTTGTTTTGTCTTTTGAGTCACGGCCACTCTAGGTTTCAGACTATACAGTGGACGTGTTACATCTGATGCTACTACTCACTCACTTTTGTGCAAGTGCCATTAGCTGGTGGGTGATTAGCCAAGACCTCGAGTAAGTCCAGTAACAAGTAACAGTAGTAGGAGATTTGCTATAGTAAAATCTTTGCACAAGTGGTGGTGCGTCTCGTATCTTCACTGTAAAGTATTTGAAGTTCAGACGTGACACCAGTATGGCTACTCATACCAAAAAATGACAGTGATGCGTTCTCCACACAAGTGTTTTGACCCCTGATATCTCCACACAAGGTGGTGCAGCTAATGCGTGACAAGGAAATGGATGGAAAGATTCACAACTATGTGGTGTAAAACCTCCGGGTTTCTGTGCCAGAGCACCTACCGTCCTCGATGATGATATGCGCATCTCAGATGTTGAAACTAGATCAATTCTGGACAGTGCAATCTCAGATGTTGAAACTAGAGCACATAACAACGCCAGTGGCCCAAAGACTGGACACACCAATTAACACATGCTTCAGTTACCATGAGAAGGAAAGATATTCAAAGTTAAATGGAAATAAATATGCTTCCACTTCCACTAGTTTCCAGGGATCTGAACCTTGCAAGTTGACTCTGCATCAGTGGGAAAAATTTACACGTCCATGGTGGCTAGATCTACCAGCGCAGCTGTATCTGTACCAAGTATACCACAGCACATGTTCATTTCTCACATGCAACTAGCTAGAGGACAGCGTGACATGTGTATCCTAATTCTGTCCAAAAGTGACGCCATTATTTCCCCACTGTAACAAAAAGATGCAATATGTTTGTGCACACAGCATTAATTCACCCAGATTCAGATAAGAATTGGAGCTCCTGCAATAATGTGCCTGAGCTCGGCCAAGCAAAGTCTCTAGAAGCTCATGTGCTGAATTCCTGAATGCACACAAAAGGTGATAAGGAGAGGTGGCCACACATCTCTACAATTCTCCAATTGATTCTTGCCAGCGACATGAACCGACAGCAGCTCTTGTTGCCTACCCCCAAAGCTTCTGTTCTCATCAAGTCAACAATTGCAAATTAATGGCATCGACCGCAAAATTATAAATATCCAGATGATCGAAACGGAGAGCTGGATAGCACAGAGCCTTCTCATTCAGATATCTCTTGGCTTACACGTGGGTGTATCTGTAGCAGAAAAATAGAAAAACATTTTGCTTCCTTAATTTTGCCGCTCCTAGTCGACATAGCGAAAACCGGCGACATAGGTGTAAAAAATTCAGTTGTTTTATCTAAAATGTATAGTTATTTTCTGGATGAATCTAGTTTTGTCTGACCTGCGCCTTTTTTTTAACGTTTACCAGCAAGTGGGACCACACGTGCCCGGTTTCAATGGTTCCGTTTTCGAGTGTTAATCTATATCTATATCTAATAATAAAGGAATGAGCGTTAGTCTCCGTGTCTACACTTACGGTTTTACCTTTAAGCTTTGCAGCAAACTATCTACCACCGCCACCTGTACTTTTTCCAAGGAAGAGTGAGCCACAACACGATGATCGTAGGAGGATCGGGGATCCTTCGTTTTATACGTCAAGAGAAGATTTGCTATTTTTCAAAGGAAGAGTGAGCCACAACGCGATCTTAGAGCAATTTTAATAGTATAGCCAGTTTGCTGGCTATAAGGTCATCTATAGTCAGTTTATATTCAAGTAGTACAATAGTTACCTTCGAAGATTATTAATACTTTATATGTCAATGATCCACTCACATACTCACAAAGTGTCTAGAAACACGCACAAGAGCTGGCTATTGCATGAGAGTCCACCTCTCTTCTCTCACTTCTTCTCTCACATCCAACTAAGCAAAACAATACTACTAGTTTAATTTCTTAGGATAGTCATAGTGGGAGTAACTTAGGTAGTAACATAGTCCTACATGTATTGCCAACTAAGCATTTAGATGATATAGCATGCAATTAAATGATGAGAGAGAGCCTTGTGGTAACTAGCTATGTTACCATAACATCACATATTTGAAGGCACAATGAGTCTATATTGCAATAAATGACGCTTTACATGATACCACACCTATGTTATTTTCCACTATGAAGGTAGTAACTTAGACTAGTAACATATACATGTTACTACTCTAAGTTACTCCTCACTATGACCAGCCTTAGCCAGCTAACTAGAACTTATTGTACTTGCTCTAAAACGAGATCCTAGGGAGCTGAGCCATGAAGGCTAATTAAACGCAGGATCGGGGATCCTTCGTCTCTATACGTCCAGAGAAGCCGAGTGCCATACGAGGCATCACCCCATAGATTTATGATCGATTATCTCTGCCTCCTGCACGGGCATGCCATGCGGCCTCCTCCTCTGGTTTTGTTCCCATTGTGGATGTTCTATCCCCCGCCCGATCCTCGTCGTCTCCGGCCTCCCTTGTTGCCCCTGCTTGGGGCAGTATCAATAGCCACGTCGATCAAATCGACCGCCATCATCTTTGTCGAGCATTCCTTCTCCTCCACGCAGGTTCGGCGCCCTTGATCTTCGTTGTCAGTAGAGTAGGTTATTTTGATAGCAGTATTGCACGTACCCAACAGGGCCGGCATTATATCAGGAAGTGTACAAGGCTAACAATACAAGGACGGTTCGGACCGGATCCCAGGAGTTTCGTCTTTGTTGGTGCGATTTCAGGTCAGTGTCTTTTGATCTACGGTTGTCATCATTGGCGATGGTTGCTGCTCTGGTGTGTTGTCCATTATGGTCTTAGCACGACGACTTCCCGTCTATCTACTACAACAAGCTCTACTACGACAAACTTTGCTCGGCTCCGGTGATGGAGGGGCGAGGACGGCGGCGCGCCTTCGGCCCGCGCTAGTGTTTGTAGTCATCGCTAGGTGGTCCGTTGACCTATTTGTATTTTTATTACTTTTAGGCCTTTTTGTACTGTTGTTGATGATTTCGAATAGATCGGTGGAATTTAGAAAATACAAGGACGGTTCGGTTTACAAGAGACCAAACCGTGTACAACTACAATTAGTATATCCTACTATACACATAGCTTATCACCCTCCCTCAATCTCAACCGGTCCACGAAGGTTGAGATTGCCCTTGCAAGACTGGAACAATGGTAGTGGTAAGGGTTTAGTAAAGATGTCAGCCAACTGATCCCTTGAACTAATGAACTTGATCTATAGCAACTTCTGAGCAACTATTTCGCGAACAAAATAAAAATCCACCTCAATGTGTTTTGTACGAGAGTGTAACACAAGATTAGATGATAGATACGTTGAGTGGAACACAAGATTAGATGATAGATACGTTGAGTGGAACACAAGATTAGATGATAGATACGTTGCTCCAATATTGTCATACCAAAGTATAGGTGGACAACTCTGTGAAACTCCAAGTTCATTAAGAAGAGCTTGTACCCAAATAACTTCAGCAGTAGCATTAGCAAATGCTTTGTACTCAGACTCTATACTAGAACGAGATACCGTAGCATATTTTTTAGCACTCCAGGCAACCAGGTTACCCCCATAGAAGATAACTTATCCCCCGGTTGATCCCCGTTCATCAGAATACCAACCCAATCCGCATCAGAAAAGGCAGACAACAAGCCATCAGATGTAGTAGGTCGTCTCAATGATAAACCATGTGACATAGTAGCCTTCACATAGCGAAGATTGCGCTTAACAGCACACCAGTGAGAACTACGAGGAGCATGAAGGTATTGATAGACCTTATTCACCACAAAAGACAAATCTGGTCGTGTCATGGTAAGGTACTCAAGACCTCCAACAATACTACGGTATCTAGTAGAATCCTCAGCAGATAATAGCGTGCCATCAAGAGAGGAGAGCTTATCTGACGATGCCATGGGAGTAGAAGCATGAATACATTTGAGAAGACCTGCATGACGCAAGAGCTCAGTAGCATACTTGCGCTGACTCAGAAGAAGACCTCCATATGAATGTTGAACCTCAATGCCAAGAAAATAATGCAAGACTCCAAGATCCTTAGAGCAAAAGAGCTACAAAGCTGATGAATAAGGCGATCAATAGAAGCAGCTGAAGAACTCACCACTATGATGTCATCCACATAGACTAGTAAATAGAGAGTAACATCAGGCCGTGGCAATATGAATAGAGAGGTATCTGCTGTAGATGGTGTAAATCCAAGGCCAACAAGAACTAAACTAAGACGAGCATGCCATGCACGAGAAGCCTATTTCAGTCCATATAGAGCTTTATCAAGATGACATAAATGAGTTGGCTGAATAGGACCCTCAAAACCAGGAGGCCGTCGCATCAAGACTTCTTCCTCGAGAACTCCATGCAAGAAGGCATTCTGGATATCAAGCTCTCGAAAATGCCAACCATGAGTAAGAGCCATGGTTAGCAGGATACGATTACTAGTGGTCTTGACAACATGACTAAATGTATCTTCATAGTCAAGGTCATATCGCTGCTTGAACCCTTTTGCCACAAGACACGCTTTGTACCTTTCAATAGAGCCATCAGATTTCTACTTTATTTTGAATACTCATTTAGAATCAATTATATTCACTCCTTTGACCGGAGGAACTAACTGCCACGTCTTGTTAGACTGAAGAGCAGAAAACTCAGCCTCCATAGCTTCCCACCAATGCGGACATGCCATTGCTTGATGATAATCACATGGTCCAGTTTTGGTAAGATCAACAGTCTGTGCTAGTGAAATGGCATTCCAAGCAACCGTATGTTCTTTAGGCCGACGAATTCCTCGCTGAAGTCGTGTAACCAGGCGCATAGGATCAGGCAACGCAAATGGGTCAAAATTCGGCCCAACAACATAGAAAACAAAAAAATTCCTATGATGGGAACTATTATACACCAAGATCTATCTATTAGATACAAGCAACAGGTGGATATACATCCATAGAGAACATACCCTCGAAGACAACAAAGCTTTGTTAACGAGATGGAACTTGTGGATGATGTAGTGGTACACTTGCTGATCTCAAGATCGTGATGAAGTCCAGCAGGTCCAGCTCCAGCACGTCCATCAGATCCAGCTCCAGCAAGTCCAGTACCACCAAGTCCAGCACCGCAAAGCAGCGGTGCATCCGTGATCGCACACATGTCCGGTACCCCGACAACCTCCGTCCCTCACTCTAGCAAAGCAACGGAAGCAGCAACTCCTTTCCAGATAAAGCCACCGGGAACATGTATCTCGCTAATCCGAGACCATGGGGGAAAATACTAGAGGGGGAGAGAGATCCTTCACGAGGAGGTGTGAGGAATAAGGGGTGTGAGGGGGACTTTTATAGGAGGAGGGGGGTGCCCCTCCCCATGGCCGGCGCCTCATGGAGGTGACCCCTCACCTCCTCCATTCATGTGGTGGTAACCCCCTCCACATAAATTTGTCCCTTAACATTCCCTTTTAAAGTCTCCACTTAAAATGCATTAAATTTCTCCAAATTTAATGCTCTCTCATTTAATAAAACTCTTTTATTAATTTTATTCAAAAAAATTTAATTACTTTAATTAACAAACATTCACATAAAACCCCCTGCAACATTTCAATAATACATGTAGAACCAATTTCAGCAATTTCACCTGAAACAGTTTCGGTGTCTATTGAAATAATTCTAGCGCTTTCTTAAATCTTTATCTCAAACATATTTGCTTCAAATGGTGTTGGTATCCCTTAAGTGTGTCACCCTATGGTTCTCGAATAATGAAGACATGATCGAGACCCCTCTCAGATCAATAATTAGAAGCGGGACCTGGAGATCCATACTGACTCCTACACATTCAACGATGACTCCTGTGATCGTGAGAACCTTTAATGCTAGTAACTAAATCCCTTGTCTCGCGATATATTACATGTCCGAGATTCGATCATCGGTATCTCCATATCTAGTTTGATCTTGTTACCGATATGTACTCTTTTCTCGTTCCTGTGATATAATATTCTAGTGATCTCATCACGTGCTTGCAAGCTAACCAATGTGATATCACCGAGAGGGCCCAGAGTATATCTATCCGTCATCGGGGTGGACAGATCCCACTCTTGATCCATGTGCCTCTACATAACACTTTCGTAGCACTGAACCCACCTTTATAATCACCCTTTCACGGTGTGACGTTTGATGTTATCAAGATACTCTTCCAGTGTTAGTGATTGACATGATCTCATGGTCTAAAGGACTAGGATTACTTCGTATGATGTTATAGAAATATAAACACAATGACTTTGATCATAATGCTATACTTCGGATGAATGTTCATTGCTGACTCGTGTACTAACGAGATCGTTGGGGAACCCCAAGATGAAGGTATGATGAGCACCACAGTAAGTTTCCCTCAGTTATGAAACCAAGGTTATCAATCTAGTAGGAGCAAGGAAACACCTCAAAGGTGTTGCTAGCTGGACTTTGGCAGGGCGCACTACCGGCATCAGCAGCAACGTGGAGACCTGCACAACACAACCACAGAACTCTATCCCCAACTTGCAATGAGGTTGTCAATCTCACCGGTTTTGCTGAAAACAAAAGATTAAACGTATCGAGTAGAAGAAAGTAATAGTTTGTAGAAAGTAAACACAAAGCAGTAAACAATTGATTGTAGATTGATGATAAAAGAAAGGACCGGGGTCCATAGTTCACTAGCGGTGGCTCTCCTTAAGATAGATAACATGTTGGGTGAACAAATTACAGCGGGGTGATGGCTCAATGCACGGCGCCCAGAAAAGTGTTGATGGCTCGTGGTTGAAGTAGAGCTCGTTGGGAACCCCAAGAGGAAGGTATGATGAGCACAGCAGCATGTTTCCCTCAGTTATGAAACCAAGGTTTAATCGAACCAGTAGGAGCAAGGAAACACCCCAAAGGTGTTACTAGCTGATCTTGGGCAGGGTGCACTACCGGTGCTAGTAGCAACATGGAGACCTACACAACACAACCACAGAACTTTGTCCCCAACTTGCGATGAGGTTGTCAATCTCACTGTGTTTTGCGGAAAACAAAGGATTAAACGTATCAAATGGAAAGAAGTAAAAGTTTGCAGAAAGTAAACACTAAGCAGTAAAAGATTGTAGATTGTATGTAAAAGACAAGGATCGGGATCCATAGTTCACTAGAGGTGGCTCTCCTTAGATAGATAACATGCTTAGGGTTTTCGTCCCGAGGGCACTATATAGGCGGAAGGAGAGGCCGAGGGGGTGCCGGGAGCCACCACACCACCCCCTGGCGCGGGCTAGGCCTGGCCGCGTGTCCAGGTGGTGTGGCTGGCCCCTGGCCCCTCTCCGTCTCGTATTCTAGCACTTGACCCTTTCCGAAAAAATAGGCACTTTGGCTTTTGTCCCGTCCAATTCCGAGAATATTCATTTTCTGACTTTCCTGGAACCAAAAACGGCAGAAAACAGGCAGCTGGCACTGTGGCTCTTGTTAATAGGTTAGTCCAAGAAATCATATGAAAAGTACTCCAAAGTGGGAACAAAACACAAGAAAGTGGATAAAACCAAGCATGGAACATCAAAAATTATAGATAGATTTGCAATGTATCAACATCCCCAGTCTTAACTCCTGCTCGTCCTCGAGTAGGTAAGTGATAAAAAGAAATAAAATTTTTGAGGTTACATGCACCATCAAAGACTTGATCAAAGTATTTGCAAAACACTCAAAGCTAGGATCATAGTACTTCAATCATAACATGAAAGACAAAGTTCTAGCAATAAGCAAAGAAACTATGATGCAACATGAAAAGGCACAAACAAAAGAATCATGAATAACATGCTTTGCAAGATGTTTGTTTGTTTCACATAAAGAAAACATAGCATAATAGTATTCAGCTTGTCCCTCAATAGAGTAGCAAATATAAATACATAGGACACCTTCAAAGTTCATAAGAGTGACTAGATACAATAGTTTAAAACAAGCAATATCAAAGTATGCATCAATCAACTAGTCTTGGGACAATGCACATAGAACTAAGAATGGCCACTATGCTCTCAAAGTAAGTGCATAAAGATAGAAGGTGGAGACTCAATATAATGGTGGAAGAAAGGCCTTTTGTAAAAGGAAGTAGGGATTCAAGTCTCATAAAGAGCTTCCAAAAATTATGGTACTTATAGCTTTCAGCTCTCATTGCCCCTATCATAAGCATATTGAAGTGATTAAGGTTAAAGTGACACAACTAAGAAGATATGCTTGACAAGTTATAAACCGAAGTCTCATGCCCCTTACTTACGAAGACCGATCCTCATGCTACTCAACTTCAGTCATGAGTAAGCTATTGTCATTGTAAGTACATATGTATCATTAAGAACCGCCAACGGGGTACCCCTTGCACATGATACGGGAGCTTTCCCATAATCAAAATGACAAGGCAAGCAGACAATGAGCATCTCAACGATCTTTTTATTTGCTATTTGCATAGGTTTTTTATTAAGGATGCTTCATAGAGTGGTCATTATAGTTATGCTGCAAGTTTCCACCATGATTAGGCATGGCTTAGGCTAGCGGCCCAGGCGTTTCTCTAACACACATACAAACTCCATGATCTTACAAGTTCCCCTTTTATTTCACACCGCCGGGATCCATAAGCAAAATAACATGATATCAACGGGGTACAAAGTACACGTGCAATGTTGAAAGCGTTCCCCATGATACATGGTTCTGCTATCTTCAACTTATAAAGCGCAAGCATATACACAACAAAGATGGACGCAATGGTTCAAGTTTATTATATGCAAGAAAGTAAAGTGTTCCATCAAGTTCATGAGAGCTTTAATCACTAGTTTTCTGATAACAAGTTTAATTCGGAAGGTAGACAAAAACATGAATATACTTGGAGTAGCATATGCTAATAGGTAGGTATGGTGGACTCTTTGGAATGACTTGGTTTTAGGAGTTGGATGCATGAGTGGAACTCATACTTGGTTACGGAGGCTAGCAAAAGACTGGGAGCGACCAACTAAGAGAGCTATAATGTAACATCCCAAAACTTCAATCCAAGCTTATCAAGATCAAATCATCCAAAAATAGGGTTAACAAAAACTTTTCCAATTTTAAAATGAAAGCATTCATATGTGTGTGCCTTTAAATAGGAGTTGTTTTGAATTACCATGATTAAGTGATCCAATGCTTGTACAATGTTTCTTAGGTGATTTAAACATCGTCTACATCATTCCCAAACTTTTCCTAAAGAAAATCTAATTAAAAAGAATTAAAAAGGAAGAATGGTCATTTTGGCCATTTTAATCCACTACACTACTTTGGCTATTCCTAGTACTCAATTCTTTTACAGAAACAATTCTTGATCTTTGTACCCCTTGCTAGTACACATAATGAGGTACCAAGGCCCACTTTTGGATCTGCTAAAAACATTCTTTTACTTATTTTAATTGGCTTTTGAAAATTGAATCTAATGCATATGCATAGATCACCCCTATTTCAAAACCCATCTATTTGAGCTCCACTTTCAAAACCCTTGCAACCAGAGACTATCTAGCACTAGTGGAGATCACTAAAAAAATTTGAAACCAAAATTCAAAACTTTTTCTCTTGCGGCCATTTCATCAAATAGCTTGTGTGCACAAATCTGGCCAAATTCAAAACACTGTTTTGAGCAGTGATCTTGGTCACCATTTGTGCCTAACCTTGTCCCCTTGTTCCCTCAGTACCAGCCCTACCCTTTGCTAGCCCGGCCACACCCTGTGCACATGACCAAATGGTCATGGCCATTAAGGCCGAGCACCTTGAGCACCCCCACCGGCAACATCACACCAACCTCTCTCGCCATGTCTAGCACACCGCCAGTGGTCCACCTCCACAATCCAACCAGCCCCAGGACAGAGACAGAGGGCAGAGCGGCCGGGAACCGCCGCGCCTGGAGCTGGTCGAGCATGCCGACGCCGCCCCTAGAGCACGCTCTGTCCCCGCTCGCACAGACCACCCCTTGGCCGCATCCCGTGCCCGCTGCTCTGCCACGACCTGGAGAACCCCCCAGACACCCCCACTAGCCGCCCAACGCCTCACAGCCACCGCTCGCCGTGGACACCGCGGCCTCTGCTGCTCAGAGCGCCACCTCGCCTAGACCGCGTGCCACCGCCCCTACGGCCGCATTAAATCCCTAGAGCACCGCCAGGGAACCGCCCATCGATCGCCACCCCTAGCCATGCCTTTACCCCGCTGTAGCCTTGTCGTCGGAGTCGCCTGCCCATCCCGCTCGGTCTCACCGTCGGGCCTATAAAAGGATCCCTCCCCAGCCTCTTCTCTCCACACCACTCCACTCCCCTCACCTCTCTGAATGTCACCCACCTCTAGCCGGAGCAAGGAGAGCAGCAGCTCGCTGGAATTGGAGCCAGAGCAGCCGCAGCAGGAGGAGAAAGGCGCCGCTGATTGCGACTAACCCAAGCTCCGCCACAACCGCGCCTCGCCTCGCCGTCATCGTCCAGTTCGTTTGCCCGCCTCGCCGACCCTGCTGGAGCCCTGGTGTGTCCCTAGTAGACCCCCACCGAGCCGCTAGGGTTCGAGCTCGCTGACGACCTGTTCGTCGTCGACGACGACCCTCAGCCGTAGATCCCCCTTCTAATCCTACGGCCCACAGCGCGCGTACCGTTTCGCGTGTTAAGTGCCGCTGACAAGCGGGACCCCCCTGTCAGCTGAGCCCCGCGCCGCGGAGCGCCACTGGGCTGGCCCAAGTCTTTTCCCGCGCTAGCCCACCCGTTCAAATCTGGATTTTTCTTTTTAGATTGAATCTAGTTTCTATCCGCTAGTTTGAAAATCAATTCAGAGAGTTTTATAAATCCAAATTGCATGAAACCAATTTTGTCTGAAAGGTATGGAAATGATCTATCCAAGCCCGTTGGATTTAATTCAATTAGAGTTATAGATCTCTCCTAATAAAAATAACAAAACAGAAGCTTTTGCAACTTGCAACATTTTTATAAAATCAACCAACTTAGATTTTGAGTTGATTCCAACTCTCAAAAATCACATTTCATCATATCTATCCAAATATGTAATAATATTAAGGTTTACATGCAGTGACTTTGGACTAGTACCAAAATAATGCTATATAGGCAGTTCTAGTCACTTTAAATCATTAAATAATGAACTTAAACCAAAGTAATATTGATCCAACCCTTAAATCTCATTCCCACATGTTAAAATATGTGGTGATGACATGTGTCAACATGATCCCATATTTTAAGTGGTGAATAATAAATCTTAGTTAATTTTTCAATGAGTAGAAATTACTTTTCTAAAATAAAAAGGTGGAAACTATTGAATTAAACTTGTGATGCTTGTGATGATAATAGATCATCAATTGTGTGTCTTAGAATGCTATCTAGACTAATTAAGTATTGTTTGGTGATTGTCTATCCCGTATATATTGTTATAGAAGATAGTACCGACCAAGCTTACGAGGAGGAGTGCTATCAAGACAAAGAAGAAGAAAACTTCAACCACTTCACCAACCAAGGCAAGCTATTATTGGCAAGCTAACCCTTGCAAAACATACTTTAGCAAGCCACCATTAACAGTGCAAGCTACCCTTAGCAAACTAGCAATACTCAAGGTTAACCCTAACAAGTTTAGTGCTTAGCAAAACTAGAATCAAACTAGATGGTTTATCAAAGATGCCTTAAGCATGCTTTGATCACACCCCCTTTTAACTATTAGTACCCAAGTCTTAGTGACAAGTTTTACTTCCCTTAGTTTACTCAAAGTTCTTTACTTGTTTTGAAGGTAGCATAAAAAGTATAAAACTTGACCTACTTAGATACCTTTAGATGTCATTCTATGGCATGAGATTGAACCCATCCTTCCCCCTTAGTGAACACTCTTAACTTAGTATTTTAGAGTAGATCAAAAACTTGAGTCACTTTAGATGGGAACAATTGGTGAAAATGAATTGCGAAAACCTAGGAATGATGAGTCATTCTATTGAGATGTTTTGACATGCGTTGAGAAAACACAATTGGTTTATGATGATGAAAATGATGAGGCATGAGCCTTAACCCTTTTATAAAACTGATGGTTGGATTCGGATGCGATACCATTCCAAATTTACCGTATAACCAAATTACCTAAATTGGGTAAGGCTTAGCTGGAAATTTATATGCATTAGTATTAGTTCCCTCACGGGAGAGGTTTGAGCTGAGGCTACCTCTCATGATGTCCACCTATGCAGTGCCCAAGATGACTGATGGTCATGGTTGGGAGGCCATACTCATAGGAGAGGTGCTTGTACTAGGGTGTGTAAAGGGAAGGTTATGTTTGATTATCTGCATACTAAGTATGATGATTCAGGGTTATCCCTGACAGATGTATCGAATCTTGTGGTGAAAGTGTACCACCTCTGCAGAGTGTCAAACTATTGAATAGCGCGTCCTGTTATGGACAGTTGGAATGGCCATACTGTTTCATTGTCAGATGTTTTCCAGATAACTTGAAATGAATGATGAACTTTGACTTGACCACAACAGGGTTGTGTTTATGACAATAGCTGCCCAACATAAGTGATTCTAGAACTTTACTTTATCTTTGTTTGCTTCAGAACTCAGCTTAGGTTTCAAACTTAACTTTATGGTTAAACTTAGATTTAGCACTTTAACTTAGAACTATAGTACCTGTTAATAGTAGTTTGCGAGTACTTAAAGAGTACTCATGCCTTTGTCCCTGGCTATTCTCATGGACAGACTATGAAGGAGACTATCAGGAGGATGGTCATCAGGACGGCTATCATAACTAGTACTATGTGCCTTCGTCAGCATTGCCTGTGCCCCTGAAGATGGACCCCACCGCTACGCTTATCTTTTATTTCCGTTGCTTGTTGTATAAAAGACTGGATCATGAGATCCTTATTTGTGTAAGACCTTATGTATGGTTTGTAATGGATGATGTACTGTGATATCCAATCCGTTATGTCTCGCAAAAATGGTAATCCTGGGATTGCGAGGTATGGCATAACGGGCATCTGGGATTAAAAATCCGGGTGTTGACAAGTTGGTATCAGAGCCATCCTGACCATAGGAGACCCTAGTTAGAATGGACGTTCAAACAAAAACTTAGCTTCAAAACCAAAGTGAGTATTTCTGAAAAACTATTTCCTCTCTTAACCTTGTGAACTCATTCTTTCTCAAAAATTCATGTTCCTCAAAATTCTTACACTACTACTTAAAATTTGACACACTTGATCACTTCACTAACTTCCTCATCCTTAATTCTTGTAGATGGAGACTTAGTTCAGCAAGTTTTACCAGTTGGGAAACGGAGGTCAGCTGATCTTCGAGAGGGATCTGGATTCACTGTCGGAGTTACTAGGACGCCCACATCCGGAGTTTCTTGGAGCTCAACTTACAGGACCCCCAGGAGGAGACCTACAGTGGCTAGTCACCGCAGATCTTCGAGGAAGCATCGAAGCACCAACTTCTAGAAGAATTTAGTTCTCCGTGAGAGAGAACAACTGGCTAGATGGATTAGCCAGGGTAATGCATGAAGCTCTCGCACGTCTATGTGCCCTCAGCGTCAACAAGATCCAAGGAACCCGTTTTGCCCACTATGCAAGATGTGACTTCATGGGAATGCCGATGGAGATGCCAAGTCACCCAGAATTGAGGCGTCAAGTGGAGAACCTTGACTTCTTGCTTCATGACCGACAACAGGAACTGGACAATGCCAGGGAGTTAGCCAACCAGAACCGTGCCATTGCCGACCAGAAGGCCCAGACTTTCGCACTGCTTGTCCAAGATTGCCAGTCTCTTTGCCGCCAGCGTGCAAAGAAGGATCGCACCATCGCCCGACTTTGCAAGAAGGTGGCCGACCTCGACAAGACCATCAAGGAGCAGGAAGCTCAGCTTGCCACCAAGGAAGAAGAAGATGAGGGTGAAGACATCTAGGGAGATATGGATTCTTACCTCAGCAACAATGATGACTTTTTGGAGGAGGATGCTGTGGACTTCTACACTGATGATGAAGACTCCGATTTCATCGACGATGAGTAGATGCACGAGAGCACTGTCGTAGCATGAGATGTATCATCTCATTGTATCGTAGCTTACAGAATGGTTCATCAAACCATCTGTTTTCCCCTTTGATTGTTGTGGTGTGTGTTGTATCGGGTGCTTGTGTGCATGAATGAAAATGAAGTTAGGTTAAAAACCTGAGTCTAACTCAAAGTTTTAGCTTTGAAAACCCAAAACTATGAACCTTAGAATTTCCCTCTTACCCCTATATCTATCCCAATCTTCAGATGACTCGTGGAAACCAAGGAGGGAGCAGCTCGTCACAGGACCCAATGCTGCAGATCTTGCAGAATCTCATCGCGGACCGTGAAGCAAGTAGGGCCGAGCGCCAAGCCAACTTAGCAACATTGCAGCAGATTGCCCAAATGGCTCTCAACAACCAAGGACATGGAAATCAGGATCACCATGGATCCAAACTCAAAAAATTTCAGAACACCAATCCCCCAATCTTCAACCAATCTGAGAACCCATTAGATGCTGATGACTGGTTACAAACCATGGAAAACAACCTTGAAGTTGCAGGAGTTGATGAAAATGAGAAAGTTCTCTTCGCCACCCACTATCTGGCGGGAGATGCAAGAGCTTGGTGGAATAACATTCGCAATATGAACAATGGACAGGTGATGACCTGGGAGGCATTCAAGGTCAAGTTCAGCCGCACCCACATGCCGCAAGGTCTCGTCAACAGGATGAGAGATGAGTTCCGCGAATTGAAGCAAGGAAGAATGACCGTGGTGGAGTACCATGACAGATTTCTGTCACTTGCCAGATATGCACCGGATGAGATCAACACGGAGGCCAAGAAGAAGGAGAGATTCTTGAACGGACTGCATGATGAGATGCAGACTGTCCTCGTCAACATCCGTTTTCAGGATCTCGAAGAACTAGTCGACTCTGCCATTCAGATGGAAGGGAAGATTAACCAGGCAAACGACAACCGCAAGCATCGTATGATGCAGCAGTCTGGATCCAGTAGTCATCAGAAGTACCATCCCAACCCCTCACCAGGATATGCACCAAGGAACAACCGACCCCCAAATCCTCGCCCAAGCTAACCCAACCGTAGCGGAGGCAATGTGAAGTCCGGAGGAAACAATCACAACTCCGGCAACGCCAACAATTTCAACCGTGCCCCTCCCAAGAGCAACAATAAAAACAACAACCTCGCACCAGGAATCGGGCAATGCTATGCTGTGCGATCAAGGACAAGTCCCAGATCACTGTTTGAGTGTGGAGTGAAGGGTCACTACTCAATGAGTGTCCCAAGAAGACGCCGCTAATACCCCTGTGAATGCCCCAGCTCAGCGGCGTCGTCAACCAGGAAGGAGATTTGCCCAGGAACCCTCACAACCGCAGTCGTCTCTTCCACATGAATGCAAAAGAAGCCCGAGCGCGGATGTAGTCTGGGTATGTTTTCTGTCAACTCAGTTCTAGCAAGAGTATTGTTTGATTCTGGAGCATCGCATTCATTTGTCACCGAAGAATTTGTATGCACTAGTAAGATTCACCCAACCAACCTGAAGCATGTCATGATAGTTCAAATCCCCGGTTCAACTACAAAAGCTAGAAAATTTTGCAAAGCTGTACCTATCAGAATACATGGGATAGATTTTTATGCCAACCTAATTGTACTTGGAACCAAAGGATTGGAAGTAGTACTAGGTATGGACTGGATGTTAAGGCATAAAGGAGTGATAGACTGTGCTAAGAAATCCATCACCATGACCAGTAGTTCTGGAGTAACAGTAGAGCATATCTCTGAAACCTTACCCCGTCAATTCAAGTGCAACAAGAGTGTAGCCCTGCCCACCATAGACCAAGTCAGAGTAGTCTGTGAATACCCCGACGTATTCCCAGATGAATTGCCAGGTATGCCCCCGGATAGGGACATTGAGTTCATTATCGAACTAATCCCCGGAACCGGACCTATAGTCCAGAGACCCTATAGCATGAACCCCTCAGAGTTAGAGGAACTGAAGAAGCAGTTGGATGCCATGTTAGCAACAGGCTTGATTCAACCAAGCGCATCACCATGGAGATCACCAGTGTTATTTGTTGACAAGAAAGATGGAGGCAATCGTCTGTGTACAGATTACAGAAAGTTGAATGACGTCACCATCAAGAACAAGTACCCCTTGCCAAAGATAGAGGATCTATTTGATCAGTTGACCGGAGCTCAGGTATTCTCAAAGATTGATCTTAGGACTGGTTATCACCAACTTAAGATTCGTGCAACGGATATTCCGAAGACCGCCTTTACTACTCGCTATGGTTTATACGAGTACACGGTTATGTCTTTTGGATTAACCAATGCCCCTGCTTATTTCATGAATCTCATGAATAAGATCTTTATGAATTTCCTAGATAAGTTTGTAGTTGTGTTTATCGATGACATCCTTATCTACTCCAAGTCAGAAGAAGAGCATGAGCAACATCTGAGAATCATCCTAGAAACCCTGAGAGAGCATCAGTTATATGCCAAGTTCAGCAAGTGTGAGTTTGGGCTAAAAGAAGTAGGATTCCTAGGACATGTTGTGTCTGCCGGAGGAGTCTCTATTGATCCCACCAAGATCAAAGATGTCGAAGAATGGGAAGCCCCAACCACTCAAACCCAAGTCCACTCATTTCTCGGATTAGCGGGATATTACCGCAAGTTCGTAGAAGGATTCTCGAGCATCGCCCGACCAATGACCCAATTGTTGAAGAAGGACAAGAAGTTTGAATGGACAAACAAATGTGAGGCCAGTTTCCAGGAGCTGAAGAAGAGATTGATATCCGCCCCAATTTTGATCATGCCATACATCAAGAAGCCGTTTGATGTATATTGTGATGCATCCAAGATTGGTCTAGGATGTGTATTGATGCAAGAAGGCAAAGTCATCGCTTATCTGTCTCGACAACTGAAGTAGCATGAGCAGAACTATCGGACCCATGATCTTGAGCTAGCAGCTGTGGTTCTAGCATTGAAGACATGGTGTCATTATTTGATGGGTAATCGCTGTGAGATTTACTCAGATCATAAGAGCTTGAAGTATATCTTCACTCAGAAGGAGCTGAATATGAGGCAAAGAAGATGGATAGAGTTAATCAAGGATTATGACCTTGACATTCACTATCACCCCGGTAAAGCCAATGTGGTAGCGGATGCTCTTAGCAGATTGCCGCGTAGGCTTAACACCATGATGAAGGAGAAGCAACCAAGTTTGTATGAGGAGTTGGAGCAGTTCAGGACTGAATTAGTTAGCAAAGGATTCTTATCTAGCATTGAACTTCAAACCACATTGATTAGCCAAATCAAGGAAGCCCAGAAGGGGAATGAAAGTATCGACGGAATCAAACGTCGTATTGGTACAGGCAAGGTACCTGGATTGACCGAAGACGAAGAAGGAGTACTGTGGTACAAAGGACGTATCTGTGTGCCAGCAGATTCGGAGCTGAAGGAAATTATCATGAAGGAACCTCATGATACTCTTTATTCTATCCACCCCGGAGGAACAAAGATATATCAGGATTTGAAAGAGCAATTTTGGTGGCACAAGATGAAGAGAGAGATCGGAAGCTACATCGCCAAATGTGACATCTGTCAAAGAGTCAAAGCAGAGCATCAGAGACCTACAGGATTGTTGCAACCATTGCAGATTCCGGAATGGAAATGGGATTCTGTCGGAATGGACTTTATCACCGGTTTGCCTACTTCTAGTAGGGGAAATGACTCAATCTGGGTCATAGTTGATAGACTGTCCAAGGTAGCCCACTTCATACCTATCAAGACAACCTACTAGAGTGCAAAGCTAGCAGAGTTGTATATTGCTAGGATTGTTATTCTGCATGGAACCCCCAAGACCATCGTCTCAGATCGAGGAACCTAGTTTACTTCAAGATTTTGGGAGAAAGTTCAGGAAGGATTAGGAACCAAGTTGAACTTCAGCACCGCGTATCACCCGCAAACAGATGGACAAACTGAGAGAGTCAACCAGATCTTGGAGGATATGCTTAGAGCTTGTGTGTTCGAATACGGATCAAAATGGGAAGACTGCCTGCCTTTCGCAGGATTCTCATATAACAATAGTTATCAAGCTAGTTTGCAGATGGCACCATTTGAATTCCTATACGGAAGAAAGTGTCGTACCCCTTTGAATTGGTCGCAAGTAGGAGAGAGTCAGATCTTTGGACCCGACATTCTCCGAGAAGCAGAAGAGAAAGTTCATAAAGTCCGTGAGGACCTCAAGACCGCCCAATCCAGATAGAAGAGCTATGCTGACAAGAGAAGGAGAGACCTGACATTCAATGTCGAAGATTTTGTATACCTCAAAGTTTCACCATTGAAGGGAACTCAACGCTTTAGTCTGAAGGGAAAGTTAGCCCCCAGATATATCGGACCTTTCAAGATTCTGAACCGCCGAGGAGAAGTATCGTATCAACTGGAACTGCCTGAAGAGATGTCAGCCATCCACAATGTGTTCCATATCTCGTTACTTCGCAAATGCTTGGAAGTGCCTGAGAAGACGGAAGTTTTCAAGAACATCGATCACAGAGCTGTGGAAATCAACAATCACCTGACCTATCGGGAAGTACCCATCCGTATCTTAGAAGAAGCCTACAGAACCACCAGGACCAGGAGCATCAAGTTTCTCAAGATTCAGTGGAGCAACCATACAGAGGAGGAAGCTACTTGGGAGCGAGAAGATTACATTAGGACAGAGTTCCAGATCTCTTTAGTTCCTAGTTTCCTTTGTAAATCTCGGGACGAGATTTTGTTTAAGGGGGGAAGGTTTGTAACATCCCAAAACTTCAATCCAAGCTTATCAAGATCAAATCATCCAAAAATAGGGTTAACAAAAACTTTTCCAATTTTAAAATGAAAGCATTCATATGTGTGCATTTAAATAGGAGTTGTTTTGAATTACCATGATTAAGTGATCCAATGCCTGTACAATGTTTCTTAGGTGATTTAAACATCATATACATCATTCCCAAATTTTTCCTAAAGAAAATCTAGTTAAAAAGAATTAAAAAGGAAGAATGGTCATTTTGGCCATTTTAATCCACTACACTACTTTGGCTATTCCTAGTACTCAATTCTTAATAGAAACAATTCTTGATCTTTGTACCCCTTGCTAGTAAACATAATGAGGTACCAAGGCCCACTTTTGGATCTGCTAAAAACATTCTTTTACTTATTTTAATTGGCTTTTGAAAATTGAATCTAATGCATATGCATAGATCACCCCTATTTCAAAACCCATCTATTTGAGCTCCACTTTCAAAACCCTTGCAACCAGAGACTACCTAGCACTAGTGGAGATCACTCAAAAATTTTGAAACCAAAATTCAAAACTTTTTCTCTTGCGGCCATTTCATCAAACAGCTTGTGTGCACAAATCTGGCCAAATTCAAAACACTGTTTTGAGCAGTGATCTTGGTCACCATTCGTGCCTAACCTTGTCCCCTTGTTCCCTCAATACCAGCCCTACCCTTTGCTAGCACGGCCACACCCTGTGCACACGACCAAATGGTCATGGCCATTAAGGCCGAGCACCTTGAGCACCCCCACCGGCGACATCGCGCCACAGCAGCCGCCAACCTCTCTCGCCATGTCTAGCACACCGCCAGTGGTCCACCTCCACCGTCCAACCAGCCCTAGGTCAGAGACAGAGGGCAGAGCGGCCAGGAACCGCCGCGCCCGGAGCTGGTCCAACATGCCGACGCCGCCCCCAGAGCATGCTCTGTCCCCGCTCGCACAGACCACCCCTTGGCCGCAGCCCGCGCCCGCCGCTCCGCCACGACCTGGAGAACCCCTCAGACACCCCTCACGCCGCATTCAATCCCTAGAGCACCGCCAGGGAACCGCCCATCGATCGCCACCCCTAGCCATGCCTCTACCCCGCCGTAGCCTTGTCGCCGGAGTCGCCTGCCCATCCCGCTCGGTCTTACCGTCGGGCCTATAAAAGGAGCCCTCCCCAGCCTCTTCTCTCCACACCACACCACTCCACTCCCCTCACCTCTCTAAACCTCACCCACCTCTAGTCGGAGCAAGGGAGCAGCAGCTCGCCGGAATTGGAGCCAGAGCAGCCGCAGCAGGAGGAGAAGGGCGCCGCTGATTGCGACCACCCCAAGCTCCGCCGCAACCGCGCCTCGCCTCGCCGTCGTCGTCCAGTTCGTTTGCCCGCCTCGCCGACCCCGCTGGAGCCCTGGTACGTCCCCAGCAGACCCCCACCGAGCCGCTAGGGTTCGAGCTCGCCGGCGACCTATTCGCCGTCGACGACGACCCTCAGCCGTAGATCCCCCTTCTAATCCTACGGCCCACAACGCGCGTACCGTTTCGCGTGTTAAGTGCCGCTGACAAGCGGGACCCCCTGTCAACTGAGCCCCGTGCCGTAGAGCGCCACTGGGCCGGCCCAAGTCTTTTCCCGCGCTAGCCCACCCGTTCAAATCTGGATTTTTCTTTTTAGATTGAATCTAGTTTCTATCCCCTAGTTTGAAAATCAATTCAGAGAGTTTTATAAATCCAAATTGCATGAAACCAATTTTTTCTGAAAGGTATGGAAACGATCTATCCAAGCCCGTTGGATTTAATTCAATTAGAGTTATAGATCTCTCCTAATAAAAATAACAAAACAGAAGCTTTTGCAACTTGCAACATTTTTACAAAATCAACCAAGTTAGCTTTTGAGTTGATTCCAACTCTCAAAAATCACATTTCATCATATCTATCCAAATATGTAATAATATTAAGGTTTACATGAAGTGACTTTGGACTAGTACCAAAATAATGCTATATAGGCATTTCTAGTCACTTTAAATCATTAAATAATGAACTTAAACCAAAGTAATATTGATCCAACCCTTAAATCTCATTCCCACATGTTAAAATATGTGGTGATAACATGTGTCAACATGATCCCATATTTTAAGTGGTGAATATTAAATATTAGTTAATTTTTCAATGAGTAGAAATTACTTTTCTCAAATAAAAAGGTGGAAACTATTGAATTAAACTTGTGATGCTTGTGATGATAATAGATCATCAATTGTGTGTCTTAGAATGATATTTAGCCTAGTTAAGTATTGTTTGGTGATTGTCTACCCCGTATGTATTGTTATAGAAGATAGTACCGACCAAGCTTACGAGGAGGAGGAGTGCTATCAAGACGAAGATGAAGAAAACTTCAACCACTGCACCAACCAAGGAAAGCTATTATTGGCAAGCTAACCCTTGCAAAACATACTTTAGCAAGCCACCATTAACAGTGCAAGCTACCCTTAGCAAACTAGCAATACTCAAGGTTAACCCTTGCAAGTTTAGTGCTTAACAAAACTAGAATCAAACTAGATGGTTTAGCAAAGATGCCTTAAGCATGCTTTGATCACACCCCCTTTTAACTATTAGTACCCAAGTCTTAGTGACAAGTTTTACTTCCCTTAGTTTACACAAAGTTCTTTACTTGTTTTGAAGGTAGCATAAAAAGTATAAAACTTGACCTACTTAGAAACCTTTAGATGTCATTCTATGGCATGAGATTGAACCCATCCTTCCCCCTTAGTGAACACTCTTAACTTAGTATTTTAGAGTAGATCAAAAACTTGAGTCACTTTAGATGGGAATAATTGGTGAAAATGAATTGTGAAAACCTTGGAATGATGAGTCATTCTATTGAGATGTTTTGACATGTGTTGAGAAAACACAACTGGTTTATGATGATGAAAATGATGAGGCATGAGCCTTAACCCTTTTATAAAACTGATGGTTGGATTCGGATGCGATACCATTCCAAATTTACCGTATGACCACATTACCTGAATTGGGTAAGGCTTAGCTGGAAATTTATATGCATTAGTATTAGTTCCCTCACGGGAGAGGTTTGAGCTGAGGCTACCTCTCATGATGTCCACCTATGCAGTGCCCAAGATGACTGATGGTCATGGTTTGGAGGCCATACCCATAGGAGAGGTGCTTGTACTAGGGTGTGTAAAGGGAAGGTTATGTTTGATTATCTGCATACTAAGTATGATGATTCAGGGTTATCCCTGACAGATGTATCGAATCTTGTGGTGAAAGTGTACCACCTCTGCAGAATGTCAAACTATTCGAATAGCCGCGCCCGCGGTTATGGACAGTTGGAATGGCCATACTGTTTTGTTGTCAGATGTTTTCCAAATAACTTGAAATGAATGATGAACTTTGACTTGACCACAACAGGGTTGTGTTTATGACAATAGCTGCCCAACTTAAGTGATTTCTAGAACCTTACTTTATCTTTCTTTCTTCAGAACTCATCTTAGGTTTCAAACTTAACTTTATGGTTAAACTTAGATTTAGCACTTTAACTTAGAACTATAGTACCTGTTAATAGTAGTTTGCGAGTACTTAAAGAGTACTCATGGCTTTTGTCCCTGGCTATTCTCATGGCCAGACTATGAAGGAGACTATTAGGAGGATGGTCATCAGGACGGCTATGATAACTAGGACTATCTGCCTTCGTCAGCATTGCATGTGCCCCTGAAGATGGACCCCACCACTACACTTATCTTTTATTTCCGCTGCTTGTTGTATAAAAGACTGGATCATGAGATCCTTATTTGTGTAAGACCTTATGTATGGTTTATAATGGATGATGTACTATGATATCCAATCCGTTATGTCTCGCAAAAATGGTAATCCTAGGATTGCGAGGTATGGCATAACGGGCATCTGGGATTAAAAATTCGGGTGTTGAGATATAAAGGCCATAATCATGCAGAGCGACAAAACATCATTAATCAAATCATAAAGTGATACTACAAGTTGAAAACTAAAGGATCATAAAGGCTATGGTGACTTGGGATAGTCAGAACATGGTGTGAGCATGTGCCAATCCAACCCAAATAAAGCATCAAAGGAGAATACCACAATACTATGCTTTAATTATGCTAAAACAACGCATGGTTCTTCCAAGGCACATTAAGCAATCACAATTGTTTATAACAAGTCATTATACAGCAAAGAATACTAAGCATTAAGCCAAAACAATATCAAGCATGGCATGACAAAGCATATGCCACAGTCAAAAACAAGCTCTCTTTACCACTTAAGCATGAACTTTCCTACTCTTTTCCAATCCAAACCAAACTATTTGAAAACCAATGTATGAAAGAGGGGGTCCAACCAATTTATTCAGCAAACTAAGCAAACCAAGCAAACTAAAACCAAAACGAAAAACTAAAAAGAAGACGCTCCAAGAACAACATAACTGTGCATGAAACAATAAAAATGAAGCGTTTGGAAGGAACCTGGAATTTTTATTGATGAAGAAGGGGATGCCTTGGGCATCCCCAAGCTTTGACGCTTGTACTTCTTGGATATTTCTTGGGGTGATACGCGTGGCATCCCCAAGCTTGATCTTTAGTCCATCCTTCATCTCATTACTCATTCCTTCCATACACCTGAAATTTTTCCTTCATACAAAACTTCACACAATCTTTATTAGCAACATTAGTGCACTCAAGATAATAAGTATTTAGGTTCAGTTCCAACACCAATAAAACTTCCATTAGAACACTAGCTACTGTAGCACTTCCCTCAAAAAGCTCAATTCCCCAAAAGAACTCAAAAAGCAACCAACAAGAAACAAATGCAAATAATGGCAGTAATCTGTCAAAACAGACCAGCAGGTAAATACGATTTTTTTCGAAGACCTTCTTTTGCTCAAATCAAAAAGTGTTGAACTAACGAAAGTTAGATAACAACCTGGGTCAGAAGCACAAAAATTCATGCGTCAAAACGACGTACAGAGATTTTATACGAATTTTTACGGTGAAGCACAGAAATCTGTTTCGGGACAGCTACTTTCCCAATCATTACTTCTCTCTCATTAGAGGTTACTCTTGGCACAAAAAGTAAATAAAAAGGATAAGGAGAGGTTATTACTGAAGCAATAACCTCCAAGACTCATCTAAAACTTTTGGGTTATCTCCCAATAAGTACTTTTCTTTAACGCCTTTAAGTTAGGCATAAGAAGCAAGAAAAAGAATCAAGTGTTCTCCAATGAAGAAGCATTAAGAGCAAATTTTGTTTTCATAGGAGAGGCAAAAGAAATCTTCTCTCTCTTCTTAGGGAAGTGTTCTATACCTTTTTTGAGTGGGAGTTGATATTTAATGGTGCCTTCTTTCATATCAATAATGGCACCAACAGTTCTAAGAAAAGGTCTTCCCAAAGTAATAGGACAAGAAGCATTGCATTCAACATCCAAAACATAGAAATCAACGGGGACATAGGCATTGTTAACCATAATAAGAACATCATTAATACTCCCCATGAGTTTCTTTTTAGCATTATCATCAAGTGGGACATTCAAATAACAATCTTCCAATGGTGGCAAATCAAGCATATCATAAATCCTTCTAGGCATAATAGAAACACTACTATCAAGATCACATAAAGCTTTAAAATCAAAATCATTCACTTTCATATTGATGATGGGTTCCCAACCATATTCTTGTTTTATAGGAATAGAAGCTTTATGTTTTATCTTTTCTTCTTTAATCTTTATGAGAGCATCAGTAATGTGTTTTGTAAAGGCCATATTCATAGCACTAGCATTAGGACTTTTAGCAAGCTTTTGTAGGAACTTAATAACTTCAGAAATATTGCAACCATCAAGATCAAAATCATTATTATCATCTAAAGTAGTAGAGCTATTACTAGCCTCAACACTAGTGGTAGTGATAGTAGAAACACTAATGTTTCTAGCAATTTCATCTTCTCTTTCCCACTTAGCATGCAATTCAGCTAATAGTCTAACATTTTCATCAATTCTAACTTGTATGGCATTAGTGGTAGCAAAGGGATTATCAATAGTTTCAGGTTTAGCAGCCATTTTATTCAAAGAAGATTGTGCTTCAGCCAATGATGCTATATTTCTTTCAGCATTAGAGATTTTCTCCTCAACAGTTTTATTGAAAGCAGTTTGTTTACTAATAAAGTCTTTAAGCATAACTTCAAGTTCAGAGGGAGCACTCCTATTATTGTTGTAGGAATTTCCATAAGCATTACCATTGTTGGGAGGATATGGCTTATAATTGTTGTTACCAAAATTATTCCTGTAGGCATTGTTTCTAAAATTGTTATTTCTTATAAAGTTCACATCAACTTGCTCTTCTTGAGCAACCAGAGAGGCTAAAGGAACATTATTTGGATCAATATGAGCTTTACCATTAACAAGCATAGACATAATAACATCAATTTTATCACTCAAGGAGAAGGTTTCTTCAACAGAATTTACCTTCTTACCTTGTGGAGCTCTTTCAGTATGCCATTCAAAATAGTTAACCATCATATTATCCAGAAGCTTTGTTGCAGCACCCAAAGTAATGGTCATAAAGGTACCTCCAGCAGCAGAATCCAATAGATTTCTTGAAGAATAGTTCAATCCAGCATAAAAGGTTTGGATAATCATCCAAGTAGTCATTCCATGAGTGGGGCAATTCTTGACCAAAGATTTCATTCTTTCCCAAGCTTGAGCAACATGTTCATTATCAGATTGTTTAAACTTCATTATTTTACTTCTCATAGATATAATCTTAGCAAGAGGATAGTATTTTCCAATTAAAGCATCTTTGCATTTAGTCCAAGAATCTATACTATTCCTAGTTAAGGAATTCAACCATTCTTTAGCTTTTCCTCTCAAAGAGAAAGGAAACAATTTAAGCTTAATAATATCTCCATCTATATCCCTATGCTTTTGCATCTCACAAAGTTCAACAAAGTTATTTAGATGGGCTACAACATCTTCATTACGAATACCAGAAAATTGTTCTCTCATAACAAGATTGAGTAAAGCAGGTTTTATCTCAAAGAAAGTAGCTTCAGGAACAGGTGGAGCAATGGGTGTGCTTATAAAATAATTGTTGTTGGTGCTAGTGAAGTCACACAACTTAGTGTTTTCAAGAGTAGTCATTTTTTTGTGTTTTTAATAAACAAAAAAACTAGTAAAACTAATTTTTTTGTGTTTTTGATAAACAAACAAGCAAACAAAGCAAAAGGTAAACTAAGCAAAACAAAAATAACAAAGAAAATCACTTGCTGACTCGTGTACTAACGAGCTCGTTGGGGAACCCCAAGAGGAAGGTATGATGAGCACAACAGTACGTTTCCCTCAGTTATGAAACCAAGGTTATCAATCCATAAGGAGAAAGGAAACACCTCAAAGGTGTTGCTAGCCGGACTTTGGCAGGGCGCACTACCGGCATCAGCAGCAACGTGGAGACCTGCACAACACAACCACAAAACTCTGTCCCCAACTTGCGACGAGGTTGTCAATCTCACCAGTTTTGCTGAAAACAAAGGATTAAATGTATCGAGTGGAAGAAAGTAATAGTTTGCAGAAAGTAAACACAAAGCAGTAAACCGTTGATTGTAGATTGATGATAAAAGAAAGGACCGGGGTCCATAGTTCACTAGTGGTGGCTCTCCTTAAGATAGATAACATGTTGGGTGAACAAATTACAGCGGGGCAATTGACAAACATCGAGAAAGCAATATGCATATACTAGTCATCTTGACTCCTTTGAGATTCGATTGGGCATTACAACACTATACATAGACCGCCATCCAACTACATCTATAACTAATAATCCACCTTCAGGTTATCATCCGAACCCACTCCAGTATTAAGTTGCAAGAAACGGATTATTGCATTACGAATTGCGTGTAAAGTAAACAATACGATTGTTCTATAAACAAATGATTCTTGTTTTCTCCCTAGTAGCAACATCACATCTAGTACCTTAGAGATTTCTGTCACTTTCCCTGATTACTAGAGGCATGAACCCACTATCGAGCATAAATACGAACTCTTGGAGTTGCTAGCATCTACTTGGCCAAGATAGCTACTAACAACGGAAAGCATGCAAGATCACAAATAACAAAGACATGATAGAATCAATAATCAATTTGAAATAGCATCTCAATATCCATCGGATCCCCACAAACACAACATGTAAGAATTACAACTAGATGATCTTGATCATGAATGGAGCTCACAAGATCTAAACATGATAGCACAAAGGAGGAGAACCAGCCATCTAGCTACTACATGGACCCGTAGTCTAGAGATGAACTACTCACGCATCACACCAGAGGCTTGCATGGTGATGAAGAAGGCCTCCATGTTGAATTCTCCCCTCCGGCAGGGTGCCGGGAAGAGCTTCAGATCCTTCCCGATCTAGGGATGGAGATGACGGCGGCTATAGACTCTTTCATGGAATTTTGATCGGGTACTTAGGGTTTCTATATCGGAGGCAATATATAGGCGGAAGGAGAGGTCGAGGGGATGCCTGGTGCGGCCAGACCACCCCCTGGCGTGGGCCAAGCCTGGCCACGTGGCCAGGTGGTGTGGCCGGGCCCTAGCCCCTCTCCGTCTCGTATTCTGGCTCCGGGTGTCCCTTGGTCAAAAACTGACTTTGGCTTTTGTTCCGTCCAATTCCGAGAATATTTATTTTCTGACTTTCCTGGAACCAAAAACAACAGAAAACAAGCAGCTGGCACTGTGGCTTTTGTTAATAGGTTAGTCCAAGAAATCATATGAAAAGTACTCCAAAGTGTGGACAAAACATAAGAAAGTAGATAAAACCAAGCATGGAACATCAAAAATTATGGATATGTTAGCAACATATCATTCATCACATCATTCCACTAATGTTGTGACCTCGTTATTAACAACATCCAATGTCCATGATCAGGAAACCTTGATCATCTTGTTAATCAACGAGCTAGTTTATAAGAGAGGAATAACTAGGAACTTCCCTTTTTGTTTATTAAACACACATGTATTAACGTTTCCAAATTAATACAATTATAGCATGCAAAATAAACATTTATCATAAACAAGGAATAATATAATAACCACTTTATTATTGCCTTTCGGGCATATTCCCTTCAGTCTCCCACTTGCACTAGAGTCAATAATCTAGTTTGAAAAACTTTGCGTATTGAACACCTATGGCTTTCTAGTGTTGCATATACGCGATTGCTAGTGGTTAACATAATCTCCGGATCTGACAGTTTCAGGTCCTTGTGTATTTGCATGTATTTGTGTCTCTACGCATCACACATTCTCAAATGAGATGGCATTGTATAAATTTGGTCCTTTGGTGAGACCTTTAGTTCGTTCAGGTTAAAATATGTTGATATTATTGTCATACAATATATCTTCATAGTATTAGCACACTTTGAACCACACCTAGTTTGATAACAAACTACTTAACACAAATGCCCTCTTATGCTGCTACTATAGCAGTCATATACTTAGCCTTTTGTTGTAGTATCCGTCGAAATGTCTCAACTTTGGAACTCATCCAAAACCATCATGGAACATCTTTTCCATTATATTGTGCCACCCATAGTCTAAGTTGAGATAAATTTTAATTTGTATCTTGTGACAAAACTAGTATCAATGTAACACTTTACAATGAACTACCTTTAACTATTTGTCACTTATACATGATATATTCTTAGTTCTTCCAAAGCTCATAAGAATATCTTTACTATCGTCCAATGATCATCTTATGAATCATTCTGGTATGTGCTCATAACATTTAGAGCATAGAACATATCTAGATATATACATATCAGGGTATAATCGATCAAAATCTTCATGTGATTTTACTCACCAAGTGTTGAAACACTTGAATCTTGATCGAATTCCTGAAGTCTTAGGTGTTTTGCTAAACATGTAACTCAAATATCTTCCTTTATGATCGAATCATAAACTCTTTATTTTCTTGTTACAATGATTTTCCACTTCATCTTGAAAGTCTTTGGACAATTTTCAAATGTTTCATACTTCTTCCATATTAAGTAAATATATAGATATATTCATTCAAATTTCTGGAGAAAGCATATGAAGCAAAAAGATCCATCGCATATGGCTACACATAATGGACTATGCACATTAGCATGCACAATTTCCAATAAGCTAGTAATTCGTTCCTCTTTGGCCTATGAACGAAGTTCCAATTATCTCGAGGAAAGTCTCACAAGCGTCAATTGATCAAAATTAAAGACTCCAAAAATCCATCAATCATGGAGTTTCTTCATGTTTACTTTCCAATATAATTCAAACAATGATGTCACTTCATAAGTGATCTTCCAATCATTTGTCTTACGACATTTTAGCAATAATGTTTATGGATGTGGTTTCTCCAACTAGACTTGTAAAAGTTCATCCATCCTTTATGGAATACGGTAATTATTTGAACAACCATTGTTCTCGGAATACCAGAACAAAATAACAATTATTAAAACAAATCTTGAAGGCTAGGTTTGACGATAATGAAAAACACAATAATACTTTATTTGTTTTTGATGAACATCATCACTTATTCTCTTGCTAGTTACTTAGGCCGTTGCAGTTCATGAATTGTGTTGTTCTGTATGATATTTCACACCAACCAATTCGTTATCCAATACCTAAGAACCACATTGTTTAACAAGCAAGGAATACAGCCATAACATGTATATCTTTTATATACCTAAGTTGGACATCTCCAACTTTTCTTTTCTGCCAAATATTTTATAGATTCTCTTTCAGTAATTCCTTTTCTTTTAAAAGAATCTATCAACATCAATAGTGGTGTCATTCACATGACACATAGTACAAAGTGTATATAGTCAAATACTAATACCTTTGGACTTGCACTTTGAAGTGGATCACCATCATCAAATGTTTGGCATTCTTTCAAAAATACATTCTTTAGTAATCTATTAGTGTAGTAAACATTTTACTTACATCTTCTATTCATCCTTATCATGTCAACTTTAATGATCAAGCTACTATAACCTATAAGTAAGAATGCCGAGTATAATTTTAGTTCCTGAAACCTTTTGGGAGATTCGAATGCCTAGCATCTCCATCCTTCACAAATTCTCATACAATATGAGAACATGTATTTTGCTAAATTATACTCTATCATAATGCAACCAAAAACTTTGTTTCAGATATCACAATATCTTTCACACATGATGGTTTCTGAAACAATTCTTTCAGCTCCTAGATAACCTCGATATTAAAACAACTTTTGAATATCAAGAATCATGGAGGCAAATATGATACTTTAGATACTCACATTGGAATTCTTACTCTTGATTTAATACTACTTATTAAACTTCATGGAGTAAATAGAGTTTGCTGAAAGTTTGCAATAGAACTTCTAAACTTTAAATTGACATTCAAAACAATAAGATACTAGTTGTTAAAGTAAATATCCATAATTCTATAGTTCTATTATCTCAATTAAAACTAAGCATAAGGTAGTAAACAGATGCCAATGACTACAACAAATTATGC
Source organism: Avena insularis (assembly GCA_023614405.1). NCBI lineage: Eukaryota > Viridiplantae > Streptophyta > Magnoliopsida > Poales > Poaceae > Avena > Avena insularis. The sequence goes on along the minus strand of CM042696.1, from coordinate 456,698,304 downwards.
GAATTTACTTTGATTTAGTTTATGACAAATCTGGTTCGACTAATCCAAATTAGAAATGAACTCCCACTCAAAACAACATCCCTCGTGCCTTTTTGGTGATTACATGAACCAAATCCACTACACCAAGTCCGGTCATCACGGGAGTCGGTGTAGCTTCAAAGGCGAACATCAATATTGGCATCACATCAACTATATGACTCATGCTTAACCTTTCGGTCCGTGTTCCAAGGCCATATTTGTACATGCTAGGATCGCCAAGTAAGAACCTTAGTACTCGCGTGTGTAAAACTGTCTTACACCCATTGTACGAAAGCGCAGAGTCAAGTACACCCGATCATCACGTGATGTCTCGAAACACGATCCGTAGAACGGTGCATACTTAAGGAAGAACACATTTTTTCTTGATATTTAAATGAGGGATCATCTTATAATGCTACTAAAAGCACCAAACTAACAATATAAGATGCGAACATCATATGTGTAAAGTGGAATGATATGATCCATGCATTTGATCACCATCATATGCATCGTGGTATGATCTCTATCATTCCTTTGTGTGTAAGGCCAAGGTCTATGGAACTTACACGTTTGGTGTGTTGTAAGGGTATCAACTATACATCAACTTACAACATTTCCATATCATGACACTAGCCCAGCAACGATCTAAACTAGACGCCTCTAATTTATCAATTGCAAGTTTTACGTGGCTTAGGGCTTTTGGAGATAGAACCGGTCTTACCTACGAACATGGAACCACAACGATGATAACTAAGTGATTAGCAACTCATTGTAAATCAGATATTGAATATAGTAGGAGAGATAGACACCCTCCAGCCACTTATGCAAAACTAGTTGCATGTCAGTCATGGAACCGGTCTCATGTGCGATGACATGTAAGGTTGGTCCGTGCCGCTTCATCCCACTATGCCACCAATATCCAAAGTACATATAAGAAGCAATAAGATGATCATCACCGCCCACATACTCTTATGTGTTCTACCAGTGCAAAGCACCTACGCATAGACCTATCTCTGATACCACTGAAGGGTTCGCAGCATAGAAAACAAAAAATTCCTATGATGGGAACTATTATACGCCAAGATCTATCTATTAGATACAAGCTTAACGGGTGGATATACATCCATAGAGAACATACCCTCGAAGACAACAAAGCTTTGTTAACGAGATGGAACTCGTGGATGATGTAGTCATACACTTGCCGATCTCAAGATCGTGATGAAGTCCAGCCGGTCCAGCAGGTCCATCTCCAGCATGTCCATTAGATCCAGCTCCAGCAAGTCTAGCACCACCAAGTCCAGCACCACTAGTAGCGGTGCATCCGTGATCGCACACACGTCCGGTACCCCGACAACCTCCATCCCTTGCTCCAACAAAGCAGCGGAAGCAGCAACTCCTTTCCAGATAAAGCCACCAGGAACATGTATCTCGCTAATCCGAGACCATGGGGGAAAATACTATAGGGGAGAGAGATCCTTCACGAGGAGGTGTGAGAAAGAAGGGGTGTGAGGGGGGCCTTTTATAGGAGGAGGAGGGTGCCCCTCCACATGGACGGAGCCACATGGAGGTGACCTCTCACCTCCCCCATTCATGTGGTGGTAACCCCCTCCACATAAATTTGCCCCTTAACATTCCCTTTTAAAGTCTCCACTTTAAATGTATTAAATTTCTCCAAATTTAATGCTCTCTCATTTAATAAAAATATTTTATTAATTTTATTCAGAATTTTGTTAATTACTTTAATTAACAAACATTCACATAAAACCCCCTGCAACATTTCAATATTACATGCAAAACCAATTTTAGCAATTTCACTCGAAACAGTTTTGGTGTCTATTAAAATCATTCCAGCGTTTTCTTAAATCTTTATCTGAAACATATTTGCTCCAAATGGTGTCGATATCTCTTAAGTGTGTCACCCTACGGTTTGCGAATAGTGCAGACATGATCGAGACCCCTCTCAGATCAATAATCAGAAGCGGGACCTAGAGATCCATACTGACTCCTACACATTCAACGATGACTTCTGTGATCGTGAGAACCTTTAACGCTAGTAACTAAATCCCTTTGTCTCGCGATATATTATATGTCCGATATTCGATCATCGGTATCTCCATACCTAGTTTGATCTCATTACCGACATGTACTATTTTATCGTTCCCGTGATATAACATTCTAGTGATCTCATCACTTGCTTGCAAGCTAACCAATGTGATATTACCGAGAGGGCCCAGAGTATATCTATCCGTCATCAGGATGGACAAATCCCACTCTTGATCCATGAGCCTCTACATAACACTTTCGTAGCACTGAACCCACCTTTATAATCACCCTTTCACGGTGTGACGTTTGATATTATCAAGATACTCTTCTAGTGTTAGTGATTGACATGATCTCATGGTCTAAGGACTAGGATTACTTCGTATGATATTATAGCAATATAAACACAATGACTTTGATCGTAATGCTATACTTCGGATGAATGTTCATCACATCATTCCACTAATATTGTGACCTCGTCATTAACAACATCCAATATCCATGATCAGGAAACCTTGATCATCTTGTTAATCAGCGAGCTAGTTTATAAGAGAGGCATAACTAGGAACTTCCCTTTTTGTTTATTAAACACACATGTATTAATGTTTCCAAATTAATACAATTATAGCATGCAAAATAAACATTTATCATAAACAAGGAATAGGATAATAACCACTTTATTATTGCCTCTCGGGCATATTCCCTTCACGAAGCCGCAAAGTCAGCGCTCCCAGTTCTCACAGACGACGCTCATTGACGTGAGGTTAACACATCAATGTTCATGGTTGATGGACTTGGTTTTGAGGAAGATTAGAGTGCTGGAAGCTTTGTTCGGCTAATAGGAAAGCAAATCAGGGACACGAATTTTACCCATGTTCGGCCCCCGGAGGGAAACCTTACTCCTGCTTGTCTGCTCTTGATTATCGAGGGAACCAAAGGTTACAGGGTACACAGATGCAATCTGGTGGTGTAAGAACTAGGGTTTGGCGATGTCGCTCCCTCCTGGCCTTTATATAGGGAGGCTAGGTCTCATGATAGCAAATCGAGTCGGTTACAGATTATGGTTTTATCCTTTAAATTTCCTATCTATTTTTTGCCGTGTCCTCCAAGGAGTCGCGCCTCCATGATCTTGGGCCACCCAAATCTTCATGGGCTCCATTTACACCGTAGGCTTCTCTTGGGTCGGACCACGTAGGCTAATCCTGGGTAACTTCATGTCACTTCCGCTGCTAGCAGCGACGCACGGATCCAAGACGGCGGTGCTAGAGTGGCAGGAACCGGAGCCTTGGCCGGAGGAGAAATGGTCGCCGCAGGCCCCGCACTGGAGCGCCACCTCCCCCACCGGAGGAGAAGGAACACCGGGAGCACAGGGGACCCCTGGGAGCAAACGCTGTCCTCGCCGTTGCCGGACTCACTCTTTGCTGCTGCCGGATCCCGGCCATTGCCCACGCCGGGGTGAGGTAGTCTCCGAGCATCGTGCAGCCAGGCGCACGGCGGGCCTCGATCTCCGCCCCCACACTAGGGGCGACAGCATCGACATCTTCTTCGTCCGAGCACTCCCCGACCAAGCACCAGGAGCGAGATACCGATAGCGTGGGAGGAGAGGAAGGGGCGGAGGGCGTCGTTGTTGCGGCGCTCTTGCCGGCAGCGGCGAAAGGCGGTGGGGGAGGAGGGGAGGCGGGCGCTATGCAGCGGCAGTGGCCTCAACTCCCAGGTCTTCCGCGCACTCACGTTTGACCGTGAGACACATAAAAGGGATCACCTTCCAAAATACTTACTTCGCGTAGGATGTTTGCCTAGACGACTTTTGTCTACAACTGATCCCACGAAGATGGTTTTCATCAAAAGAGCATCTTTGTGTTCAATATTTTGGAGTCACGTTGCTCTTACTCATTTGGCCTATCTGAATTACTAGTTTGCTAATTATTTTATTACACTCTTGATATTGATGCCATGGGCCCCTCCTCACGGGTGGCTGGAGATATCACCACGTTCAGATAAGCATCTAAATTAGGCAACACTTTTTGTCACCACCTTATGTATAACTACCGGTCTGCTATCTCAAAAGATATCTGAAGTTCATTTAAAAATGGGTCTCTAAAGTTAATCTAAGTGGACTAAGGCATAACTCAGTGGTTGAGGTGGGTTGATGCACCCCACCCGTCTAGATTCAAGTCTCCGTACTTGCATCTAGGATTGTACGCATATTTCTACAATATTAAAAGCGTTTTGGATTTTTCCCCTTAAAGCCATTCATCTTTTTTTTCTAAAGTTCATCTAAAAATAGGTATCTAAAGTTTAGAGTTATCTAGACCCTAATCTAATATGCCTTGGCTTTTAAGTGTTTTTTGGTGTCCTCCTATTAGACATGTTTGTATAGGATGAGGACTCCTATAGTTGGTTGGGCAAAACCCTAAGTCGGCTGGCTACCCCTCTATATATTCTATGTATTCTCTATCAAATCATTACAAGTTATTGTTCTCTCCAAATATCATGGTATCAGCCGTCTAGGTTTTCCGCACCTCGGCATGGCTCCACCACCAGAACCCCCACCACTGTCGTCAGCTCCTCTCTGGACCGCGGACGAATCTCGCACCGCCGGCACACCTCCTTCTTCTTCCTATACCTCCACCTCAATTATCTCCCAAAACTCTATCCAACCAGCCCCAATTTCCCTAGCCGATACAATCTATGACGTTTCGTCTTTTATATCGATCTCTCTAGATATTACTCTTCACAATTACTATCACTGGCGCCAACTATTTCATGTTAATCTAGGCCGATGTCGCCTTCGCGACCACGTCGACCCTCCCTCCGTTCCTCGATCGACTTTTCAATTTATGCAACAATATGTAAAATACTTATGTGTATTTTCAGCAAGAATAATTTTTTTTGAGAGAATTTTTTTTGAGAGAATAATTTATTTCTCTCACTGACTAGCGTGTCCCACCACAAGTGACCAGCGGATTAGCCTACTATGGGTCCTCAGAGGTACCGCGGCCCATAATGTTGTGCCGCACGACCTAAAGGCCCACCAGAAACCCTAATCCCCATATCCTAATCCTAGTTCCTATATAATACAACAAATCATTTCTTCACTCGGAAGCCTCCGTACTCCTTGATCTCCCTACTATCTCAATCAGAAATTTTCCCACTCCATCTTCTTCTTTTCTTTAATCCCATATCTGTACGAGTTAGATCCGCAAGCAGATCAACCGCGTGTAGATCGATTGCAGGCAGATCCACAACGGAAGATCGACCGCGAGAATATCGGTCGCGTGGAAAATCGACCGCGATCAGATCCACCGAGGGAAGATCGACCGCAGGAAGATCGACCGCGAGCAGATCCACCGCATGGAAGATTGACCGTGGGTAGATCGACCACGGGAAATCCACCAGGAGGAACATGGTGGCGATGCCTTGAAGATCCACTGTGGGGAAGATGGTGGGCAACACCCTACAGATCCACCTCGAGGAAGATGGACAAGACCTTAAAGATCCAGCACGCGGGAGCTGGTGGTTGTCACCTTCGTCATCTGCTTCACCACCACAGTCAACAGAGCAAATAAAAAATTAGTGTAATTAGATTAGGTGGTTAGGTTAGATGAACAATTATTGCACTTTTCTAATCGCCCTCGATTTTAAAATCAGACAGTTAGAAGAGTGTAATAATGAAATGTAATGTAATAAGTTTTATGTTTTAAGTAAGATGTCATTTGATAACATAAACAATTGTGCATTACAATCTATTTACATTAGCAACATAAATTAGTTTATTTTTATTCATGTTTTTATTTCTTCTTTTTATTTATTTCTTCAAAAATTGCATGTTTATTTTCAGTTTTGCATCCCTAAACCAAAAATACAAAAAAATAGTTGTAATTTTATTTGCAAGTTTGTTTCTTTATTTCTCTCGGAGATTGCTTGGTTTCAGATGATTTGGCAATATGGAAATATAGGAGAGGTTCGACTCGAATACAAGAAGGAAATAAGCAAGAGAAGGTATCACATTCCTTTCATCATACTCCTTGCAACCTTAAATTGATCCCATAATTATTTACTTTCTTGCACTCGAATCACTCCCCACTTAGCTTGTTATCCTACAAATTCTATTCCTTTGCTAGTGTCTCCTTTTTAGCTTTGAAACAATGAGCAATGAACTTGGTTAAAATACTTCCTACATTTTTACAACAAGAAAAAGCATCTGAAAGATGACTTGAGTCCATGCTTAGCTCAAAGAATTTGATTTTAGAACTACTCCATCCCAATTGTGCTTAATATAAATAGACTCGATAGTACCCTTGATTGAAATTGTTTAATTAAATGGATGCTTCGAAGTAGTAGAAATTATGCCACTACTTTTTCTAATAATTACCGTAAGATATTGCTTTACATGTGTCATTACAACTCTGTCATGCTCCATGGGGAACTATTAACTCCGCTAGCCAACGAACGATCTAAATGTGGGAAACCACTTGATTTCGGCTATTGAGTTATGTAAACGTCTGTAGCAGCAATGCTATGACGTATAAAATTTTAGTCTCCTCATGGTTTTCACATTCCAAGTGAAGTTGTACTACTCCTCTGTCCTACTATTGTTCAACATCATTTAGTGGCATGGCCATAAGTGCACAACACAACCCCAATTAACATGTTAAAAATAGTGGCATGATTTCTCTATGAAAGAGCTGAAGTTTTTGAAAAACAAGAGAAAGAAAAATGTGCTTTGAGAGTCTTGAAATTTTGACATGGGAGTAGATGAGTTGTTCTTAAATTAAATATTTTTATGCCAACTTGATTACTCTTAATTGGTTAAGTGAGCAAGAACAAAAAAAAATCATCTCTCAAGAAAGAGAGGCACCAAAAGAATTTATCTCACCTTCCTAGCTAAACTTTCGACACTCACTTGGGCATATTATTTATTTGCTAGAAAAATATACGTGGTTAGGAAGTGGACTCAGTGCAATCTTGTGAATACTTATATGATCATATTTAAGATTGCAGGAATTGTGAAGAAAAGAATTTGACACCAATTCAAACTTGTGAGTTCCTTTATTTTCAGTCTCGAATCTCTGCTATTCTTCCTTATTTCCTTGTCACTCGAGGGCGAGCAACATCTAAGATTGGGGGAGTTGATAGCTGTGAGATTTGACACATTTTTTGATGACTTTTATTGATGGTTTTCTGGCTTTACCTAACGCTAATACTTCAGTAGCGAAGAAAACTTGGATTTTAATGTATATTTCAGGTTCTGGACGTCAACAGAAGGATTTAACTAGAGAAATACAATATTCTAGAGAAAACAAGCAATTCACACTTTAGAAGCAGGCGAGGGGAGCTCACAGACGGTTTAACGACTAACTATATGGCGGGAATAGCCGTATAGTTTCTGCCGTATAGTTGTCGCCGCCTCTGTCTTGTCAAAAGGGACAACTTCCGTGAAGGGACGGGGGATGAAAACACAACGCAGCAGCCACCACACCATCCAGAAGGGAGAAAGAAGGGATCCGGAGAAGAAGGAGAAGACGTTCTTCATTTCTCTCCACAATCTTTGATCTCCTAGCCGATACATCCCCATAACAACTACTTGTACTTGAGAGAGAGAGGGGTCTCTACCTTGCAAGACTAGGGTTTCAGACTAGGGTCTCATTGATATTTTTCTATTCTTATTTTGGATCTCCACGGTAATACCAAGATGAATTCCCTTTATTTGATTATATTGATGATCCGTTCTTCTCTCATGTGTGAGTAATTCCCTTGGGCATGGGAGATGTAGGGGATTGGTGAGATGTGATGTGCCTCCATATATTTTCCATTAGTTTGTGATTGATTCTAATTACTATATTATGTGTGCTTGACTATATGTGGGATGCTTAATGCTTGTTGTCCAATTAAGGGCACAGACAACATGATACCTTGTTCTACATAGATAAGATCTTGTTCGCTAGTGGACCAGCGACTCCTGGGTGACACAGGGATATCAATGGAAAGCTAGTTGACTCGAGGATAACGAGTAATGACTGTGCTTATTGCATTAGTCCGATCCAAGGAGATTAATCGCTAAGCGACCTGAATGGTCTTAATCGTCTAGTGTCTGGCCATGGTTTTGGTAGCAGGCTAGTAGGATTATTGAAGTTGGGATGAAATCTACCAAGAGGTGTTACGGCTAATTATGGGTTGCTCGCCTACACATATATCTATAAGATTATAATTGTTACACTCACATCCGTCCACTTGGCACATTCACTATCACCATGAACTGAATCTCCCCGCGCCTTCTTTCACCATCTACAGAAAACAACAAACAATCAAAGTTGTTCTTTACTTTTATGCATTTTATTTCTGAAGTTTCCATTTTAGTTCTATTTAAATCTATTGCATTTAATCAAAACCCCATTCTTATTTTAACACTTGCAGTCAATTCACTCAAAGACCTGTGACATCTTCGGGTGTGACATAGACTTACCAATAAGCACTTACCTTTGGGCTCCCTGTGGGATCGATATCTGAACTTCGAAACTAGCTACAAACGATCTGTGCACTCGCAGACATCATGGAGCTCCTCCTATGATGCTGGCTAAATATCGGGTGGAGCTTTGCTGTGCCCATCATATACTTGATTCCTCGGCTAGCCTTTTTCTCTCCTACAGTTGCCTCTGCATCTTTATCAATTCTCGCCTCTGGTGGTGGAGCATGTACTGGTAGCGCATGAGTTCTTCACGCGTGGCATCGGCTGTCATGGGGACAATACCCCTGATGGCGTTCCTTTCTTTCTCCCATGATTCGACAGAGAACCGAATAGTTACCCGTTCTCCATTGTTTCTACCATCTCTGTCGCGCCGTTGAACGACACGATTGTCCACGGGTGTCTCCGTCCTAGTTCTGTGTGCTTCTACATCATCCTGTGTGGCAAAGTCGTCTGTGTTGATAATGGGGTTTCCGTTTGAATCTCGTGGCTCTAATGTTTCTCCCTCCATTTCTGTGAATCCTATTATCATGCACACCTGGTGGTGTATCATGTATGGGATATTGTTGCAGCTGTCAGAATCATAGAAGACACTATCCTGAAGACAAGTGAAATCCCATGGGTCCTACTCTAGGTATGAGTTGGCTTTGTTGATCCCAGATTCGATGCTTTCATCGGGTTCGTCTTCAGTGATGTTCACCGAGTCCATGATGTGGAGCGATGGAGCCAATATGGGCTTGTTATTAGATCCAAAGGAGAGCCCGTCGTGAAGATCGACCAGATCCCCCCAGCTCCGTGATGTTGTCACAAGTGTTTGAGATGCTTGTTGGGGGCAGGGTTGTCCCTCCAATGGATCCGACATAGGACATCGGTGTTGCCATGTGCATTGTGATTGATGCTGATGGACTAGAATAATCAGATCTGAGAGGCAGAAAGTTTCTACCAACCCAATGCAGAAGTGTAAGCATCTGATCATCAGATCTGTCTCCCGGTCGAAGTTGTTGAAGGCTAGAAGAGCGGTGGGTGCGCGTGGATCGAGATTGATGGGATCGTAGTGGACCTCACTGACCCCAATCATTACGTGGCTTCTTGGTGAGGAGGGAGCCTCCGAATTCATGACCTCAACGCCTAGATTTCCCATTGACGGCACCAATTGATGAGCGGTGACCTTGGCAATGCTCATTGTTATGAGCTTAGGTTTTATTTAGAGAGGAGGGCTGATTATTTTGTCGGCTTGTCAAAAAAACAAAATGAGCAATAATTACTCGAGTTCAGGCCCTCGTGGAGGAAACCATACTCCTTCTTGTCCGATCTTTATTGGTGGAGAGTACAAAGTCGTCGAGTCACCAGATGCAATCTAGCTTACAGCGGATTGTGGGGAATCGAAAGTTAAGTTGCCCTCTCCGCCGGCTCCTCCCAGCCTTTATATGAGAGGCTAGGTCTCAGAGTCACGTATGTACGGTTACAAGTTGGAAATACAACTCTATGGAGGAAATAATTTTGCGGCCCAAAGGTTGAGATGCCAAGGCAAAGAGGTACCCGAGTTACTTGTAATCGGCCGTGTTTCTCACGGTTGGCATGCCAAATAATCAGAGGGTCTTTTCCGTCACAAATTCAACTTAATGTGTGAATACAAAATATTAGGCTAATGCCCGTCAAGTTGGCCCCCCTGTCAGCTTTTGCCGTTATGTCGTTGCCATCGTGGAGGCATCGTTGTTGCCATGTACTCCCTCCATCCCAAGGCTTAAGGCCTATAATTTTGTTGAGAAGTCAAGGCGCTTTCCACCTTGCAGCGCTGGCTCCTGTATCTCCTTCTTCTTCCTTGGAGCAGCGATATGTGGTCGCCGCCATGGCGCAGAGCTAGGACGCCATTTCCATCAGTGGTTCCGGGACATGGATGGAATGACTCAGCCCCGCTCTCCTCCCTATCCTAAATCCCATCATATTCTCCTCTTCTTCTTCTACCACTGGGATTTTCATTGATGGAATCGCCAGCCTACTTTGCAACATCGCAAGGCTAGAGGATTTCTCTAAAAAAGGCTACAGGATATGCACAAATGGATATGCGCAAATAAATTGACCGGTAGGATTTGACACGAGAAAACTGATGACACAGAGCACATGAGCTAAGGTGACACAGTGGATAGGAGAACATGACCGATAGCGTGTATTGACGTGACAACATAGGGTGCATATATTCTCATTATTACTATTTTTAATCTTTGTTTGCTCAAAAGCTGGAACGGCCACCACCACGCATCTCTCTATTGGACTTCCTTCCCTGTTGTTAACCACTACCTCATACATGCATTGAGGGTTCCACCGTTCCCCTGTCTCACAAAAACCACACTTCTTCTTCCTATCTTCTGTCTTCTGCTTCCCCCTCCATGTTCTTTCTGTCTTCTCCTTGCCACCATGGAAGGTTGCACTCTAGAGACAAGCTTCATTGCCCATGGCAATAAGAAGATAGACATCATCTACACCAACAAGGAGGAGATAGTGGTGTAAGTCTTGAGGAATACGAGGACAAGTTTATGGGATTGGACCTCGAGTACACCCCGGAGGACCCATATTTTGAGAATGAACTCGCCACAGTTCAACTGGCCACGAGGAAACACGTCCTCATCTACCACTTTCCTGGTTTGTAGATCTACTCTCTGTAGTTAACCGCTTTTAGGGTTTTCTCCTCTTGTTCTTTATCCATTTTCTCATCTTGCAACTACTGAATTTTATTAGGACCAAATAAATTTTGTCAAGCCAATGTTGAGAGTCTTGATCTTGCATTTACTAAACTTTTGTAGCTTAAAATTATATTCAGATGATGATCTTGCATTGACAAAATATTTGTAGTTACAAATTTCGGTCACACATTTTATGATGACAAACTACATACTTTTAGGACTGACGAGGAATGTCTGGCGCTGCGCCAATTCCTTGTAGAAAAAGGAATTGTTTTCTGCACTATCGACAAAAGAACTGATTTTTTAAAATTTCTTCAAGAGGGAATTATAATTCCTACACACAAGTGGATCGATATTTAGAGTCTTGTCAAGATCATAGGGGGCTCGAGGAAGGATGGAATGGCTACACTCGTAACTAGAATCCTCGATGAGTCGTACGACAGAATGAAGGAAGATTTTCCTATGGATAGGCACGATTTCTCGGAGGAGAGGCCATTGTCTGAGATAAACCTGAAGTATGCAGCCATAGTTGCTTAGGGTTTAGGATTTAGGGTTTAGGGCCTACCAGCTGTACGTTAAAATCCATTTCTTTCTATGTTTCCTCGTATTTTGGCCTAGTTGCAAGAGGGAAGACGAGCTTAGGGGAGCCCTTTGTACCGAATGTAGTATAGCTGAGCATGACACTGCATATGCAAAGAAAATGGATGCATCTGAAGCATCAGACAGAGAGGCTGCAACTGAAACAACAAATAGAGAGGCAGCATCTTCCAGCGGCAACAACTAGGCCTATGATGCACCGCTCATTGTGCCGCAGGATGCTGAAGAGAGGGAAGCCAAGGCACATTCCAGGTAGGAAGAACTTGCATTTCGTAAGCTGTGGGAGGCTAATAAGGTAAGCAACAGATGGGATGATCGCAGACAAGCGCCGAAAATGGTGTGATGATAAGTGAATTAAATTGTACTTCTTTGTGTTATGTTTCTGTAAGGGTCTAGTAGCTTGTCAAGATTGCTAGCTCCTCAACTGGTTTAAAGGGAAGTGAATTAAACTTTACTTCTTTGTGTTATGTTTCTATAATGTGTCTGGTACCTTGTCAAGATGGGAGCTCGTTAATTGGAAGTTATGTTTCTTTTTGCCCAAATTGGTAGCAAATCTAGAGCAGCTTCTCTCTTCGATCATTCGATCCTTTTGGCCCTCGTTTTGGACCGATCTGGTAGTAAATCTAGAGAAGGAAATCACACCGGCAGAATACATAGATTCAGAAAACAAAACAAATGTAGATATAGATGTGCGCAACTAAATAGGATATAGTGATAGAAAGTAGGTTGCTTAACGAGGTTCGATACATTCGCTGATCAACAGCCATCACAGAAAATATACAAAAACTAAAGAAGATGCTTAGCAGCAGCAGACACGTACAACCCCTCCTTGCCTGCGCCTATGCCTCCGCCTCCTTCCTCTGGCGCTTCCTCCACTTCTTGCTGCCTAGTCCCTTGATCTTGGGGACCTTGGGTTTGATCAGAGGCATGCGACCCTCTTTGATGGCCACCCGCTGGAGGTTGCGGAGGTGAATGTCGAGCGCTTGGTGTTCAGCAATGTAGGCATTGCCGTTCATGGTCTGGCCGACTTTGGGGGTGCTGGAGCTCGAGCCCTTTGCATGCATCACGATGCAGTTGAAGTCGGTGCTGGCGAGTCCCTTCTTGTAGAAGGGCCAACTAAAGATGCCGCCAGCGAAGAAGGCATCGTATTGGCCGACCTGCAGTCTGCTCAGCACCTGACGAGTCTTGGTGTGCCTGGACTCGTCATCGCTACAGATGTCACTACCATACACCTATTGGAAAAAAAGATAGGATTAGATGATGTAAGAAGATCGAGCAACCGAAATGCGAACAACCGAACTCTAATAAACCAAGATATAAGATCCAACGATGGGAACGGGAGAAGAACAATGGAAGGGGAGCAAACACTAGTTACCTCCGACCATGGGTCATCGATGCCAGTGTCGTAGGGGTTCACCGGAGCGATGTACTCCTCTAGATCGTAGGGGTCCTAGAAGAGCTAGATCTGCCCGTGACCAGCAGGGTTCTCCTCGCCGGCAGCTATGTCGGTAGTGGGGACGGGGGCCTGGACATGGACAGGGGCCTGGACAGGGACGGGGGCTGCCATCGATGCCTCAATGGGGGCCTGGACAGGGACGACAGCTGCTTTCAACGCCTCGATGGGGGCCAGGATAGAGACGGGGGGCCTCCTCGCTGGTGTCCTTGGAGGTGACAATGGCCACCGTATCTTCCTTCGCCATCGCTGGCGTGGTTAGGGTTTTCTTGGGAGTTTGTAGAAGATGATGGGACAGTGGAGACGATTGTGTGAAGAGAGTGAGCGAGAGTGAGAGTGGGTAGGCGGAGAGGGAGAGGGGCTCTATAGTTAAGGTGAAGGGAATGGATGTTTCGTTGCACCACCGTGCACCGTGTCATGTAGGCTACTGCACCGTTGATGACTGCAAGTGCACAGATCGTTTGTAGCTAGTTTCGAAATAAAGATATCGATCCCATAGGGAGCAGGAGTCTGAAGTCTAATAACTCTTGAATTAAATACTACAACAAATGCTAAATAAAGTTCTAAGTAAAAAAGATAAAATGCGAGTATTGTGTAAAAATGTGTTTTTTGGTTTTTGGTATAAGAGAACAATAAGTAAAGTAAAACAACTGAAACAGAAAGTAAGTATCACGTATGTAAAAGAGCTTTGAACTGCAATAGGGAAAAAGGCGTTCTCAGGAAGTAGCGGATACACCTCTAGCATTATAAAGAGCTAAGGTAAAGATTATTATCATGAACATTCTCAACTATGTATGTGTGGGAGGAACTCCGTATTTAGACAAATAGGCAGCAACCACTGCTCACATCATCCTCATAACCACAACAGACAACAATGAAATCAATCAAATTATTGCGCTATTAAGGGACTTAATCCAGTAGGACGTATCCGATGACATGGATAGTGTTCCGTGAGTTTCCTCGGTTCCCAAGTTGATACATAAGGGGTGCCAACAGCTTTATAGTCACTGTAAGTGCAAACACACCTCCGTCTACCAGCAAGTAGTTCCCTCCATCAAGTCCCCATAAGAGGCAAATACTGAGAGGTCAACTTCTCCCAACATCAAGATGAAGACAATCTAAGATATGGTCACATCGACGAATATTATAATAAACTTTATCTTATTTTAATCTCATACGAGGGTTTGTAGATCTCCCCAAGAACTAATGATCTACTCAGACATGGAGGCAATCAACATCATGGCAATAACAATGGAATCTATCATAGATGAATGGTACTTGTATAAATCCACAACGAGTACGGAAATTACAACAAGATCTAGACAAGATGTAGATGGGATGGATGGAGATGGTGGTGATCTAGCGGTTGATGATGAAGATCGATGGCTTAGCCTCCGGTTCTTGCAGGCAAAGGTGGATCCACAGTGACGAGTTCCCTCCGGATGCATTCGGAGGTGAGGTTTCGCAATTTTCTGGTTGTTACATGTCGTCTCTCGATCCGATTACGGGTGAAACTATTTGAAGAGGCGGTGGTGGTGCCAACTATACGGCGGGAACTATATAGCCGGAAAATTAATTCCTGCCATATAGTTGGTCGTTAAATCCTCTGTATGCCCTGATCGCTTCGGGTTTTCTTCTGGTGTTATTAATATTTCCCAAATAAATGATTTACATTGTTTTTGACTCCTTTTCTCCCCAATACAACTGCTCCAAGAATTATGTCCACTGTATCCATCATTTGTCCTGATCCTGGTGAAAATAGACATAAAATGTGCGCACGAAAGCCGTAAAATACCAAGATCCTAGAACTACAATGCAAAATAATAATATAAAACATGATGCAAATATGCACTTGTCAACCATGCACCACGACACACGCATGGTGCGTCACGTTTTTTCCTGGGCCATGCATGATAGTTCTGTATTCATCCGCATGCAAAGGGCGCATACACAATTTCTAAGTACGAAGGTTGACACGGCCATAAAATTTGTGATTATTAAAAGGGGAAATGTAGAGGAGAAGGTAGGTGGCTGTACGACGAGATTTGTGGGGTTGTGCTAGATCGGGAAGAGGGGGTGTGGATGAGTGCGAGGGACTCGATGAAGCCAGAGACATTAGGTCTCCTAGAGGCCCCCCCTCCTCGAGACCCATTTCTCAGCTCTTCGGCCTCCGGCTAACGCGTGGAAGTTTCTTGCGGTAGGGCCCACTTGGAAGTGAGATTGAGAGCACACTATGTAAAAATAGGATATGTCTTATTAATATCAAGTGGAAATAAATTGCAGCGCCCGTCGATGACCGTGCACTCGATGACCCTGTTGCCCTGTGCATGTGTTCTGGCATAGTAGTAGTAGTAGGATTTTCAGACGTGATTAAACATGACATGACCACTCGGCGACTTTTTTAATGGATGGCTTCGTGTTTCTTCTTGTAGAAATCTCGCTGAGACAGACGTATGTGTTGTCTCGCATTGTACTGTGAAGGGAACGATGTGTGCAAAGATCCGTGTTGGATCACAGAGGATCAACGGTTGGTGCGCATGATCCATGTGACAACTGTGTCAACTAATCAGGGTGTAGCAACCAGAGTGAACACATGTTTGGGCTTCTATGAGAGTGAGAGGAAAAAGCTGAGTAGTATCAGAAAACCAAGGGCAAAACAGACGAAGGGATTCAACTGCAACATGTAAAATAGAAAGATAGTTAAAAAATGGAAAGTGAGTGTCTTATACAATGAAATACATCTTGGATGTGTGTGTATTAGTGTCCAGGAACCCTAGCAACATGCTGGGATTCAACTGCAACATGCATTCTACCACCAGTTTGAAAGATGCTGCATCACCACACCTACTTGGATGTGTGCGTGTGTGTGTTAGTGTGCATCATTGTGGTTTTGGAAAATAACACATGCAATGATGCCACTCTAGCATGTGGTGTCCAACTATGTCTAGGAACCATAGCAGCATGCTGGGGTTCAACTACAACATGCATTGTATCACTCGTTTGAAAGATGCTGCATCATCACACCCACTTAGATGTGTGTGTGTGTGTCAGTGTGCATCATTGTGGTTTTGGAAAAGAACACATGCAATGATGCCACTCCAACATGTGTGTTATTTTCCTAAACCACATGGGTCCACTACATGTCATTGCATGTGTGTCCTTTTCCTAAACCACATGGATCCACTAGATTCATTGCATGTGTGTTCTTTTCATAAACCACATGGATCCACTATATGTCATTGCATGTGTGTTCTTTTCATAAACCACATGGATCCACTAGAGTCATTGGATGTGTGTGTATCAGTGTGCATCATTGTGGTTTTGGAAAAGAACACATGCAATGATGCCACTCTAGCATGTGGTGTCTAACCATGTCGAGGAACCCTAGCAGCATACTAGGATTCAACTACATCATGCATTCTACCATCAGTTTGAAAGATGTTGTATCACCACACCAACTTGGATGTGTGTGTATTAGTGTGCATCATTGTGGTTTTGGAAAAGAACACATGCAATGATGCCACTCCAGCATGTAGTGTCCAACCATGTCCATGAACCCTAGCAACATGCTAGGATTCAACTGCAACATGCATTCTATTTACCAGTTTGAAAGATGCTGCATCACCACACCCACTTGGATGTGTGTGTGTGTGTGTTTGTGTCTGTGTGCATCATTGTGGTTTTAGGAAAAGAACACATGTAAAGATGCCACTCTAGCATGTGGTGTCGAACCATG
Organism: Avena insularis; assembly: GCA_023614405.1. Classification (NCBI taxonomy): domain Eukaryota; kingdom Viridiplantae; phylum Streptophyta; class Magnoliopsida; order Poales; family Poaceae; genus Avena; species Avena insularis. Next base: position 456,681,313 of record CM042696.1, on the reverse strand, counting down.
TCCAGGAACCCTAGCGGCATGTTGGGATTCAACTTCAACATGCATTCTATCACCAGTTTAAAAGATGCTGCATTACCATACCCACTTGGATGTGTGTGTGTCAGTGTGCATCATTGTGGTTTTAGTAAAAGAACACATGCAATGATGCCACTCCAGCATGTGGTGTCCAACCATGTCCAGGAACCCTAGCAGCATGCTGGGATTCAACTACATCATGCAGTGTATCACCAGTTTAAAAGATGTTGCATCACCACATCCACTTGGATGTGTGTGTATCTGTATAAATGTACATCATTGTGGTTTTGGAAAAGAACAGATGTAATGATGCCACTCTGGCATGTGGTGTCCAACTATGTCAAGGAGCCCTAGCAGCATGCTAGGATTCAACTACAGCATGCATTGTACCACTAGTTTGAAAGATGCTGCATTACCTCACCCACTTGGATGTGTGTGTATCAGTGTGCATCATTGTGGTTTTGGAAACCAACACATGCAATGATGCCACTCTAGCATGTGGTGTCCAACCATGTCCAGGAACCCTAGCAGCTTGCTAGGATTCAACTACAACATGCATTATATCACCAGTTTGAAAGATGCTGCATCACTAGACCCACTTGGATGTGTGTGTGTGTATTAGTGTGCATCATTGTGGTTTTGGAAAAGAACACATGCAATGATGCCACTCTAGCACATGGCATCCAACCATGTCCAGGAACCCTAGTAGCATGCTGGGATTCAAATGCAACATGCATTGTATCACCAGTTTGAAAGATGTTGCATCACCACACCCACTTGGATGTGTGTGTGTTGTAGTGTGCATCATTGTGGTTTTGGAAAAGAACACATGTAATGACATCTAGTGTGTGTGCGTGGTGGCCGTTAGATCATAACCTTAGCCCCCAATGGTGGCTGTTAGATCGAGTTTTCTAGAAGGCACGCCCCAAGACGCCTGTTCTGCATGACGATTGTTACAGGCCGTTTGATCGGGGCGCTTGGATGATTGGGATGGTTCTTCGTAAGAGTGGTCCGCGAGTAGGCTGTTCTGCGACATGATTGGCCATGCTTACTGTTCGCTTGCTCTGGACAAACTGGCAACACCATGCGCTCCCACTTTCCAGTGTCACGTGTTCCATGGGCCCACCTGCCAGTGTCATGTCCCCTTTACTTCTCTTCCTCCTGATACTTCTCTTCCTTCCCCTCAAAGCCACTTTCCCCCACTTCTCTCCCATCCTGCCGTAGCCGCAAGCCGACGATGCCTCCAGTGATCTCTCCCGCAGCCAGCCTAGTCCCCCACCACCCTTTTGCCATGGGTTTAAGGGGAGATAGTGAGGAAATGCGTCGTGACGACAGTGATGGTGATTTCGATGTGAGTCATCTCATCTCTAACATCTGTGGCCATTAATATATTTTGAGCTAGATCTATTCTGATTACTCATGCACATATGATGTGTTAGGCCAACCAGACGCTGTACGACTTCGACTATCACGGTTTAGTGGAGGAAGACAATCCTCCTCTATGTGAACATGGATATGTTCCCACTAAATTTGTAGCGTTCGCAGGACGAAACACAAGCAGGATCTTTTTAGGGTGTCAAGGACATGGTGCAATGTTGCCTCGCAGAAGTTGCGGTGTTGTCAAATGGGTAGATCCAGAGTGGCCCAAATCGATGCAAAAAACGCTAGAAAAACTATGGGATATGACTGTTGAGTTGAAAGAATCCATAGTCAGGTCAGTTCTTGAGAGTGCTGAGATGAAGTTATTTGACCATGTTGACACAACCAAGCTTAACCGAGATCTCAGGAGGGTGCAAGACAAGGTTAGCAAAGTCGAGAAGGAGAGGGATGTGGCGTTAGCCCTAGAGGCTAAAGCAGAGCAAGAAATGACTCAATCAAGGAATGAACTTCACCAGGCCAAAGTCCTACAGTTCACAACTATGGGTATTGACAAGTGCATAAGGATAAATGCAGAGAAACAATTGAAGTTGTACAAGGAAGATGCTAAAAGGATGGAGCAGACAATTCGATCCTTGCTCTCATAGGAAGATGCGCATCAGGCTAAGATTAGGAAAATCAAGGAGATGTGTGATAACTAGTTCTATTTAGCTTAAGCTCCGTGCTTTTTTAATTGTAGTAGTAGTACTTGTTGACCTAGTGGTCCGAACTAGTTGTCTCGGAGTCCTGGGAGAAAAAAATTGGTCGCCCGTTAATCTGCCTTAGCCCTCCATTACTTCCTTTTGTCTAATGATCATTGTATTCTGACTTTGGTGGTTTGTTTAAACACAATCTACATGGATTTTTCCGCGTGAAAATGGCATAGCCACAATATGTAAAGTGGAAGCACGTACACCCTGTTACTGGAGATCCAGGAGCTTCGCCAGATGCAGGGGATGCAGGAGCAGGGAGGTGGTGAGATAGACGGGCTCAAGATTAGGCCAGAAAGTGGTACCCATTTCCTCATTATCTGGGAATTATCAGTTGCCATTGTTGTTTATGTTGCCATGTCGTTGTGCAGCAGCAGAAATATGTTGCTTCTTCGTGGAGTGTAGCGGATTAAATAATTTATTTATGTGCCACTAACATTCCATCTAATTTGGAGACCTCTTGCCCCTCAGCAATCGTGGAACCGGTGCTGCACGTTTTCTGATAGTAGTGGCACAATCACAATTTCGAATTCAACTAGTGACTCGGTCGTTTCCAAAACTCAAGTCACGATACATTTTACTCCGAGAACATGTGTAGATTGTTTTACTCGACAAGTTCCACGCATAGAGCTTCATAATTTAACCCAATTACATATATTGGTTCAAGTTCAACATATTATTATGCATCTTCATTGCTAGCAGCCTTTTTCTCCTGCCTGGGTGCCAAGCCTTCACGTCCACTGGCTTCTTCATTTCCTAGCTTCTTCCTCTTCCTTGGTGCCAATTTTCTTAGCTTCATGTACTCTACATCGCCAGGACAAGCAACACTAGAATCGTAGATGGGAGATCTCCGACAATAAGGCGGTTGTTTCAAGCATCTCTTCAGTGCATCCGAGCTGCATCTGGGAAGGACTGAATTTCTTCCTCTCTCTTATCTAACTCCAATGGATGGAGCTCAATCTTATGAGAGGAAGGTCTGGTGGCTTGGTCAATAAGCTGGATGAGCCCTCTTTGGGGGCTGTTGCTGTGGAGCTTCGGATCCCGGTGCCTGCTTACAATCTAATCGTCACGGTGTGGACAAGTGCTGGAAGGTGGCCGGATCTTCAGCTTCACCAGAGAAGTGGAGCTCATGCTGTGGTGTGGGCTTAGGAAGCTACCGACTTTGACGATATTGCCAAACATTGGCTGCTTTGCACCGTTGTTACCCTTGGCAAAAGAAGCTCCTCTGTACTCGGGAGCGGCATGCACTCATGCTTCTTCTTCCTCCATCCATTGTGCCGTTGCGGAGGATCTTCTTTGATCTCGATGCGGGAGATCTCACTAGCCTCGCCCCAAGTGGTATAGTCCCCGACATGGTCACTGGTGCCTGGATCTGGATATCAACCGGTTCCTATGATAAAGATGAAGGACCCGATTAACTTTTATTATTTTATTTTGAGGTCCTAGTTGCAAAGTTAGAGGACTTGATTGTATTTGCTTTTTTAGTCAAGGTCATATCTGTAAATTTGTTTATGTTGTCTAATTAATGCAGTTTCCATGCCCCTCAGGACCATTCCTTGTTCAAAAAAAGTATTGTGATTGTATCACACGGTGCCATGCTCTGCCTGAATTTTGCAGTGTGTCTGCAGCAGTTGCTACCATCAACAAGGACATCATGGGAATGTAGGCATACGTAAACTATCAAGCTATACCATAGTGTTCTATCAATTGAATGGGCACCAAGAAACTGATCTTCAGTGCTCTTTTACCAAGCAATCAACTATCACGGCTTCACTATCCATGTCAACTTCTTTTTTGGATGCATACTGCCCGACGATGGAGAGGAAGATCGATGAATTTTGGGAAACAGACGGGAACAAGAGGGGATTGTTTGTTTGCGGTACCAAACTTCCCGGGCGAGTGCATCTCGGTACCCGAGTTGTCATCAAGCGCAGAGGGGATGTAGTAGAATCGCCAATTGTCCAGAAGGGCCAAATGGGGGTGAATACAAATCTAACAGCCAAACGATCATTTGAACCAGACGAAAAACGGTTGAACTCAAATATCGCTGTTAGGTCAACTCTTCTTGGCCCACCCTATCAATATTCCCTGTTATCTTTTGCGGTCATAAACTAGCCTACCCCTACGTGGACGAGATCCCTAAGTGGACCAGATCTATTTCTTTGCTCTACTCTGGTTTTCTCCCCTGCTCCCCTTCCCATAACATTTGCTCAGCTCCAGCTGCTCGTCTCAGATCAGAGCTCGCACTTGCTCTAATTTGCATCCCCGCCATGTCTGGTCAACATCCCACGCCTCTAACCGAAGCTCGCAGCCGTCACCGTCGCATCATCCGCTGTATTAGAGCTTTGCATCCCCGGACTAATATCTCGCCTCTGGCTAGTCCTTCTCGCACGGCGGAGCGCGTCCCATCGGGCGATCCTGGCCAGTGACCAGCCTCGGGCAGTTGCATGCTGTCGCGCACCCAAGGCATGGTAGCCCTGGCACAGCAGTTTGACGACCACACCCTCATGGCCACGGTGCTAGGCGTTCGTCCTGCCATGTCGTTGACAGAGTTGTTGTCGGCTTTCAGGTCTCATTTTGGGATCAGATGAAATGAGGTCAAGATTGAGGTATGTGCGCCGCCATTCGAGTTTTTCATACGGTTCGAGCATAGCTCAGACACCGAGCGTGTTCTGCATTCTTCCCGTTCTTTCGAGTGCTGGGGGAGAAAATGAGCTTCATGCGTTGGGATCGCGCCTGTGGGTGGGACGATCACTTGGGGCAGCTTCGTTTCTTCTCCAAACTCGGCTTTGACGGCCTCCCATTGGATGCTTGGGAGCCGGAGGCCCTCAAGCTGGTCGTCAGTAGCCTTGGCGGCGAGCTGGTGGAAATCATGCCACCGAGCGACAAATGGGTCATCGAGGTAAAGGCGTGGCTGAAAGATCCTGACGCCGTTCCTAAGATGTACGAGGTGCAGATTCCAAGCAGGGCAGGGCGACAGCTTTGCTGGAAGCACCCGATCATCATCCACCTGGAGGAGGTTCTGGAATCGGTACATGGCATTCAAGGCCCCTAAGAGGCTACCATAAAGCATCCTCATCACCTGCAGTGTTGGCCTGGAAGGATCGATGGCACAGGACCACCACCGTTTCGCGACGGCGCACACTATTTCGGTGGGGGAACTGGGCTTGGACAAGATGGTGGTTCTGATTTCCCTCGAGTGAAGACAAAGCTCTAGTGAATTGTCGTGGTATGTGTGGCTAATGAATTTGTAGTATGGAGAGCGTAGCAGGAAGTTAGCATCGACTAAAAATGTGTAATAGTTTGAATCGATGTAGTACATGTGGGTAATGAATTTGAAGTAGTATGTGTGTGTAATAGTTTGAATCGATGTAGTATGTGTGGGTAATGAATTTGATGTAGTGTGTGTGTGTAATAGTTTGAATCGATGTAGTTGAACACCATGCTTTATAATTTCTGTGAATAACCAAGGACAACCTCATGAAAAGAGGGTGGTCTGGCAATGAGCAATGTCAATTCTGTGGATGCCAGGAAAATGTAGTCCATCTCCTCTTCAAGTACAAGGTAGCTATATTTGTAACACGTTGAAGTGCAGGACCATTTTGCAGACAACACAAGACAAAGGAAAAATGGTTTACATCATAGACAGTAGACGCAAAATCTGTAGTATGGGATTAAAAAAATGCCAGTTAACTGGATTTAACCACGACTAGTAATTGAACGAAATAAATACTTGATAGTATTTTCTTACAATAGTAGTACTTCCATACAAAAGGGTCTTATACCTGCACAAAAGTGGGCTAAACTTCCTACTAGTTTATAGAACAATTCGTCAGCATTTCATCTACAAAAGCCATTCTTCAGTTTGAACTTAACTATTCTACACTGAAGAAACTACAGATCTCCACCAGAAAAGTTGGTTTGCCAATTGCCTTGAGAGGACATAAGTTATTTGATCATTTAACCCAAACTGATCTATTGCCTTCCCACCAAACTACAAGAAATCTGCATTGTTCATGCACAACCGATTTGGGTGTGCCAGTCCCGGTTCAGTTGGACCATCCGCGCCGCCGCAACGATTTCTTCGAATTTGAAATTCGGCATATTCTTCTTAGGATCGTAGGTCCGTGTGAACTGGAACCTGAATTTTGGCGCTGAGCTGATGCCAGCTGTCGACTTCGGCTGTCGAACAATCCAGCATGCTGAGTGTAGACGCTTGGTCGCTGCCACGGTACGGCCTCCGACGGTGCCTTGGATGAAGCGTCTTTGTCGTAGACGGTGTGTTCCCAGCCTCCCCCACTGCGGTAAGGTAGCCCGCGCCGAAGCATGGACGCGGGAGTTCCTAGACCTTGGCGCTGCCCTGTTCGAGGGTGTGTACCCTCGACTGCATGCTCTCGTGAACGATTTGATACGTACCTTGTTCCCACTGCCTAGAGCATGCCGTAATGCCGCCCCGCGATTTCTCCACATCGCTCTCTTGGCCTTGCTTGCCGCATCTGGCGCCGCCGCCGCGGCCGATTCGGCACATTCGGCGAAATCATCCGCCTGGCAGGGCAATGGGAGATCGGCCTTGAAGTAGAGCTTCATGGCTTGCCTTAGAGGGGCTAAATACCCCAGTTTCGGCGGCTGTTGCAGTGGCGGCGATGGCTGCTTAGGCGGGGCAATGTTACCCTAGGTGGTGCAGCGCAGAGGAGCTGCGCAAGGTGAACTGTGGTTTGTTGGAGAAGGGGAGTGAAAGACTAACAATAGGTTTGGACTACAGGAACGCGTGAAAATAACCATCTCCCATTTCCTTAGAGGGTAATAATTCGACACTCATTGCATTAACCGGTCAATCATTATTTCCCTTCTCAGCATAAGAGTGTGAACGTATTAAAAAGATCGGTCGTGGCTATCCACCTCATCAGGCAATGTACCAGGACAGGTAATAGACCGGGTTTCATTTTAGAAATATTGATGACTGTTCCCATATGTTTATACAATATTTTATCTATGCCACTATGTACCGTCGATTGTAGCAACACCATCAGAAACAGGGGATGACCATGTGGCGTGTTTTCTTTTTTTAAAGGGCATCAGAAACAGGGGATGCCGACGTGGCATGTTTTCTGACTGGCAGGCCCGCCTCCTCCACCTTCGATGGCACGCATCCCAGGTTCGAGGGCTGGTACCGCCCACCAACACATTAATCTGCAATTTTCCATGTGGAACCTAAATTTCAGCGCTGAGCTGATGCCTGCCGCCGGCTCCGGCTGTCGAACACAGAGAATTTTGAAAGAAGCTACTAGAAATAAATACTTTGAATTCTGAAAGTACTAAAATTAAATACATTACAATTTTGTCTGAAAGGTAATATGCATACTGCTGATCGAAATAATATAAATACAGTACAAATTTCTATTTCGAAAAATAGACCTGAAAATGCTAGCAAATAACCTAGGATGAATATAGGATTCATTCTGCCCTATATTTTTCGTCATCGTCGGCTCCCGCGTGCTGCAACATATGTCCAGAGAACTCTCTCCATCTGCAATGTGCTGCCAGTATCTCGTCTAGAGGGTAAGTCCTCTGGGTATGTTCCGGACTTAAGCCATACATCATTGTTGGTTCCTCTTCCCAGGCTTGAATCTCATGATCGTACAGTCTGATATAATTTCTGTAGTATATGCAACCGGGTTTGACTGTGGGGTGTAACCTGGTGTTAATGGAGATAGACCGATGGTAATCAACAAAGAGGGCACGACTTCCAATGTCATCGACCGCCTCGAGAGAGCAGTTCTCCGTATCCACTCGGTACAACACCAGTTGCCCTTTGGTGAAATCCCCGTTCAACACAAGAAGCAGATCACCATCTGACTCAACTAGGTAAACTTTGTAGCCTCCGCGTACCTGTTCAAAGACTAGGGCTGAAATTATTTTGGCCATCGTGATAGTGCTCACACGCTGCTCTAACTGGATGTTGGTCGACATGATGTCTCCATTCTCAAGTAATGCATATACTTCCCCTCGGAATGCCGTCATGCAGACCAGAAGAGTATCAGGAGGTGGTGAATACAATCCTTCTCCAAATGATTCATTGATTTGCCTCGTTGGGGTGCTCTCATCGGCCCATGCCATATGATCTGGATAATCAGTGCAAATGAACACCATCGTCGAGGACTTCATCACGACGACATATTGCAGAAGATCAGATGGTATGTATTCTTGAAACTCAGTGTTAGACTTATGAGTGATTGGGTTTAGAAGCCGAATCTGGTACGGCTCCACCCTCTGAGCAAGCACGATGACGCCACGAGAAACACCGATGAAGTAGAATCTTTTGGAAGAAGACGACATCAGTTAGACCTAAGATGTTTACAATGGAAAATACAAATAAATGAATGTTGTATATATATATATCAGATGTGAATGTGAACCTGCGATGGACGTCCATTAGATTCGTCCTGAAGCAACGACCAGTGGCGAGGTTGAGGAAGGTGAAGTCGCCAACGTTTGAAAGTGTGTGATCTATCATGATCTAGTTGTTGAGATGGAATTCGGGCACCTTTAATGTGCGACGCCAATTCGTGCAGACTTCCCGACAAGCAGCATAGGTGTCGATGTACTCCTTTTTCTCCAGCAAGTAGTCGGCTACTGGCCATGGCTTACGTGCGGGAATGTTTTGATCGAGGAAGAAAGAATAACTACCACTCCAAGGAGAAGAAGAAGAGGAGAACAGACGAGGGAGACAAAGCGGAACTGCCACAGCGAGGAGACGAGGAGACGAGGGAGAAGAAGCAGAACTGCCACTTCAAGTTTGGATCAACGGGCTTTTTTCGGAAATAGCGCGTGAACTAGCCATGCACTGCATGCAAGTTTTGATCAAATAGACTGACATGTGGGACGGGCTAAAAAATTCCGTGAAGTGCTACCATGCATAGTCGTTGTTGTGGTGGTACATTTGTTTCGGCGGAGTCGCCTCCACCTTCGACAGCGCGCGTCCCAGGTTCGAGGGTTGGTGCCGCCCATCAACACATTATTGTGCAATTTTCCATGTTTTGTCGCAACCAGCTCCGCTCCTCTGCTCCTGCCGCCGCCACTCTGTTCAGTCGTGCACCGCTCTCATCGTCCCCTTGGGCCGTCATCCTCCCGCCCTCCCCTCCATGCCATCCCCTCACGTCCCCTTCCCTCCCCTCCCTGCCCTGTCTCCTTGCCACTGTCCACCGCCCAGGCGCGTCTGGAAACAAAAACCGAGAGTCGGCCATTGGGTTAGGCGCCCAACGACGTTGGTGATCCGGATCTTGCTCGGAGATGGATCCTGTGAGGCTTGAGAACACAGAGATGGGTCCTGCGCGGCTGGAGAGCACGGAATCTCCTTCAAGTCTGGAGAGAACAAAGGAGAACAAAACAGGGGAAGAGGAAGCGGGGTGCAGAGCTTTGGAGGTATGGAGCCCGGAGAAGGTGTCGTGCGTCCACATTGAAGGGTAAGAACTGTGATTCCTTTTCTGCATACCCCAATTAGTGTTTCTAGTCTCGTGGTGATGGCAAGGATGTGTTGGTAACCGCAGGACGTCTATACAGCTTGTCCTTGAGCATGATGCTTTGTCAAGCGAGAATGAAGACACTAAAATGTGTGGCGGTGCGGATGATGATGAGAAAGCATATCCAGATGTGGCTGTTGACCCTGGTAGGATGGAGAGTAGGGAATATTTGGTTGATTCGAACTTTGAGCCTGACTATGGGATTGATGAGGAAGAGAAATGCGAAGATGTGTAAATGGGATGTAGATACGATGACGAAGACGAGGACAGGCTAGCGATACACTTCGACAGGGACAATCCTACAATTGATGAGGGGCCTGTCTTTGAGAATGTGGAGGACTACAGATATGCAGTTGGAACCTATGCAATCAGAGTTCGGTTCGAATTTATCATTGAAAAGAGCGACCAAACGAGATTTAGGGTGCATTGTAGGGAAAGTAATGTGTGTAAATGGAGATTACATGCATCTCCAATGCGGGGTGGACACCCATTCAGGTTGCAATAGCTACATTTAGTTTCAGTATTTCTCATATTTATTCTGCCGATAACTAGCTCTTAATTATTTGGATTCTTATCGAATGCAGATCAAAGTAAACACAAAGAAACACAACTGCCCTAATACTTCTTTAAGTGATAAAATTAGACCGGCGACTACCAAGTGGATTGCTGCTACTGTACTTGATTGGGTGAGGTAGGATCATAATATTGGACCCGCTGAACTCAGAGCAAAGATTAGCAAAAAGATAAACATTCTGAGTCCTTACCACAAAGTCTTTGATGGGAAAGAGATGGCTCTAGACTTCATTCAAGGCAAGTGGAATGACAGTTTTCACATGTTGTATAGTTTCAAACCTCAGGTAGAGAAAACATCACCTGGTAGTGTTGTTGACATTGATTACGAGGTTGTGAAAGGAAGAAAAAAGGTCTTGAGGGGGGTCAGGTATAAGCAGGCAAATAAGATATGCTTCAGGAGAGATGTTTTGTCTGCCTGAAGGCATGCTGGAAGGGGTTCCTAGAAGGCTGCAGGCCATACTTGGCAATGGGCGCAACTTCTTTAACAGGGAAGTTCAAGGGACATGTTGCTTTTGCTTGTGCTTTGGACGCGCATAATTGGCTTCTACCCGTAGCTTATGCTGTTCTTGAGGGTGAATCAAATGAAAGCTGGACATGGTTCATGTAGAGACTACGGGCAGTAATTGGTCACCGTGAAGGCTTGGTGATGCATACCGGTGCATGCGAGGGTCTTGAGAATGCTGTTGATGCTGTGTTTCCTAGGGTTGAGCATAGGGAATGCATGCGGCACCTCGCTACTAACTTCACAAAGAAGTTCAAATGAAAGATCTTTGAAGAGGAATTGTGGCGATCAGCATACACATACACCCCAAGCACGCATTCTACTTACTTGCAGAACATGTATGTAGTGCCAAAGGTGAAAAAATACCTTGAAGAACATCACGCCAAGCTATGAGCCAGAAGCAAGTTTGGTGAGTTAAGCAAGGTGGATTTTTTTTGCAATAAAATAGTTCCAAAGGTGGTTATGTTACTGAATGCAAGAACCAGGGCAATGAGAACGATAAAGATGAGGATGGTCAAAAGTTATAGAACATTGGCTGAGGTTTATGCAGAATACAAGCGTGGAAGTGAACAGAGGTACACTATAGACATTGGAAACAAGACTTGTTCATGCAGGCAGTGGCAGATTACTGGTCTGCCATGTCACCATGCAATTTACTTCATTTTAAAGCTTAGAGGTAGCAGAGCTGAAATAGAGAACTATGTTGACAACTATTTCTCCAGGACAAGTTTGCTGCAACTTATGCAGAAAACATACCACCTATGGTCGATGAAAATGATTGGGAGATTGTCGATCCAGGGTTCAAACTTCAACCACCAGTTCTTAGGAGGCCACCTGGGAGGCCTAGAAAGATAAGGATCGAAGCCTCCGCTGATAAAGGTTCAAGGCTGGGAGCTAGGAAAAGGAAATGCAAACGTTGTGGCGGATTTGGCCATATCAAGAGGTTGTGCAAAAATCCAGTTACACATGATAATGTCCCTGTTCACATCCCGGTGGCAGAAAATGAGGCTTCTCAGCCAGAACTGGAGGAAAAGCAGCGCGAAGACGAAAAACTTGAGGAAGTGCAGCAGGTGGAGGAAAACGGTGATGAGCACTTAGAGGAAAACGTACATAAGCAGCCAATTTATGAAGAAGTGGAGGTGTCGACGAGAAAAGGGTGTGAAAAGAAACAAAAGGATAAGCGGATCCGGGAGGAAAGGGCAAATAATGGAGGTGTATTAGAATATGAAGAAGTTGCAGGGGTGATTGAGGATGTTCTTGAGGATATTTCAGCTAACTGCAGGAGAAATAATAAATCCCTGCCAATTTCATCTTTGTACGATTCTCCAGATGAAAGGTAAGCTTCAAAATTGTTTTATTTGCCATTTTATCATTTTTTTATCCTCATCAACTATTGCTTAATGCAGCATGGGCTAGCAGACAAGTAAGATAAGCAGAAAGATACGGGCACAGTAACATCGTATGTTGAATTATATCTTTGAAACTAAACTAGTCGTGTCGTCTTTATTTATATCTGGCGCGTGCAACGTGTTTGTGATGCGGTCATGTGGACCAGATTACAATTTTTTAAATATTATTACATTAATTTTTTACCTGCGTATGGACGCAGCTACTAGTTCCCATCTCCCTTGAATTCCCATCTCCTCTTGCGCACTCTAGAATTATGGCTATGCCATTAAGTAGCAGAGTCAACGTATTGTCCCATCAGATGTGAACGCAATGACTTTGTTTGTTCAGAATTTGACGACTTTTGATTAGTTTGAAAGTCAGATAAACCTAAAACATGTATCTAGACATGTTTTGGGTATAGATACATTTATTAAATATCTAAAAAAAACTAAGTCAGTTATATCTGGACAGGAGTAGTACACTATTACAACACGCTCGATCCCTTCTCCTCTGGCGCACTCCAAATTATGGCTGTGCCATCAAGTGCTGGGAGCAGAGTCGGCGTATTGTCCCATCCGATATGCCAGGAACTCTCGAACTTTATTTTCAGGATTGGACGAGTTTCGACAAGTATCAAAGACAAACACAACTAAACATGGCCAACATATATAGATTATGACGATAATCGACTAAGACTCAAGTGACTCAGATCCAAAGAGGGCATTAAGATACCGTACATAGATTTAATTTATGCTTAAGTGGCCCTAATCGACTATGACGCTCCCACAGTCTCCATCATCGATGACGTTGTCCGCGTCGCCACCAGCCTCCTCTGTGTCAGAATCGATGCCGACGTTCCCGGCAGCATTCCTCCTCCTCATGGATCTTCACGGCGCGCCGCATCGATAACTGTCAATACCCGGATTTTTAATCCTAGATGCCTGTTATGCCATACATCGCAATCCTAGGATTACCATTTTTGCGTGACATAACAAATTGGATATCACAGTACATCATCCATTACAAACCATAATAAGGTCTTACACAAATAAAGGATCTCATGATCCAGTCTTAATACAAACAAGCAGTAGAATAATAAGCGTAGCACAAGGCTCCATCTTCAGTGTCACAGGCAATGCTGACGATGGGAGATGATCCTAGTTGTTGTAGCCGTCCTACTGTCCATCTTCCTGATAGTCCTCCTCATAGTCTGGCCACGGGAATAGCCAGGGATAAAGCCATGAGTGCTCTTTAAGTACTCCCAAACTATCACTAACAAGTAAGGTAGTTCTAGTAGGAATCCTAAGCTCTAAGTTCATTTGCAAAACGCCAGATTTATCTAAACTGAGTTCAGAAGTAAAGAAAACTAAGTAAAAGTTCTAAACCACTTTAAGTTGGGAACCTAGTTTTCATATTCATAACCCTGTTGTGGTCAAGTCAAAATCATAGTTCACTTCACAAGTCATTTTGCAAACAGCTGACGACGGAACAGTATGGCCACTCCAACTGTCCATGACCACGGACGCGGCTATTCAAATAGTTTGACACTCTGTAGAGGTGGTACACTTTTCACCACAAAATTTGATACATCCGTCAGGGATAACCCTGAATCATCATACTTAGTATGCGGATAATCAATCATAACCTTTCAATTACACATTCTAGTATAGGCACCTCCCCTATGAGCTTGGCCTCCCAGCCATGGCCATCTGCCATCCTGGGCACTGCGTAGGTGGACATCATTGATACAAGTGCTATCGAGTGCAAAGTGTAGATTTGATCTATACTATGATGGGAGAGACAGACACCCGCAAAGCCACTTGTGCAATACGAGTTGCACGTCAACTGTGGAGCAAGTCTCATGTGCGATGACATGTAAGGTTAGCCCGAGCCGCTTCATCCCACCATACCGCAAGATGCAAAGTACACAAAGCAAAAGACGGCACGAGCACCAACGCCCACAAAAACCATTGTGTTCTACTCGTGCAATAGATCTACGCATAGACACGGCTCTGATACCACTGATGGGTTCGTAGCATGGAAAACAAAAAAATTCTACCGCAAGAACGAACAAAACCCAAATCTAATCTAGATAAAAGCCAAGATCTAATCTATTAGACATGTGCAACAAGATAAATCTGTACTAACCCTCGTAGAACCGAAAGCGTTATGAGATTAGATCTCGGGGTTGATGTAGTCGATCACTTGCCGATCTCAAGATCGTGTGGACGATCCTTAAGCCCCAGCGGCGCCCAGCGTTCATGATCGGTCACACGCGTGCAGTCGGCAGACCTTCCTCTCCCTGTTCCAGCGAGCAACGGAGGTAGTATATCTTCTCCACGGAATCCCAGCAGCACGACAGTGTGGTGGTGGTGGTGGAGTAGAGAATTCTGCAGGGCTTCGCCTAAGCCAGAGCAGAGGGAAGGAGGAGGAGAGAGGCGGCTAGGGTTTGCAGATTGTAGGGGACAAGGGGGTGGCGCCTCTACCCCTCTATTTAAAGGAGGGAGGCTCCATGGGAGGTGGAGTCCTTGTAGGACTCCCCTCCCTCCTTGGCCGGCGGATTGGGAAGGGGGAAGGAGTCCTCCTCCCCCACTACTCCTTGTCTTGCCCTACAAGGATTCCTTGATCCTTTCTTGGTTTTCAAGCAAACTCCAAGAAATCTTCTAGAACCTTCCGGAACATTCCGAAACCTTCTAGAATCCCCATACAAATACTCCAGAACAATTCCTAACTTAGAAAATGATCCCCAATATATGAATCTTATTCTTCGGACAATTCCGGATCTCCTCGTGATGTCCCAGATCCAATCCGAGACTCCGAACAACATCGGTCTCCAACGCACATTCCATATCTACTTAAAACAACTTCGAACCTTAAGTGTGTCACCCTACGGTTCGTGAACATGTAGACATGATGGAGACACATCTCCGATCAATAACCATTAGCGGGATCTGGATATCCATAACAGCTCCCACATACTCAACGATGACTTTGTGATCGATAGAACCATTTAACATACGAAACCAATTCCTTTTGTCACACGATACTCTACTTATCCGTGGTTTGATCATCGGTATCTCCATACCTAGTTCTACCTCGTTACTGATAAGTACTCTTTACTCGTTCTGTGATATGTCATCCCTTGTGACCTAGTCACATGCTTGCAAGCTAACTAGATGACATTCCGCCGAGAGGGCCTAGAGCATATCTATCCGTCATATGGATGGACAAATCCCAATCTTGGTCCATGCGCTTCAACACATACTTTCAGAATACCCAATGTCACCTTTATAACCACCCAGTTACGAAGCAGCGTTTGATGTCATCAAAGTACCCATCCGGTGATGGTGATTAACATAACCTCATGGTCGAAGGATTAGGTTACTATGCATTTGAAAAGCTTGTAGCAAAACGAACTTAATGACTTGATCTTATGCTATGCTTACTATGGGTGTGTGTCCATCACATCATTCTCCTAATGATATGATCTTGTTATTAACGACATCCAATGTCCATGATCAGGAAACCATGATCATCCATTAATCAACAAGCTAGTTTAACAAGAGGCTTTCTAGGGACTCTTTTATGTTTACAAAACACACAAGTATTAATGTTTCCTGTTAATACAATTATAGCATGGGATGTAAACATTTATCATAAACATAAAGATATAATAATAACCACTTTATTATTGCCTCTTGGGCATATCTCCAACAGTCTCCCACTTGCACTAGAGTCAATAATCTAGTTAAAAACTTGTGCATTCAACACCTATGGCTTTATGGTGTAGTATAGACACTATTGCTAGTGGTAAACATAATCTTCGGATCTGACACTTCCAGGTCCGTGTGTATTCGCATGTCCTTGCGTCTCTACGCATTACTCATTCTCTAATGAGATGGCATTGTATAAACTTGGTCCTTTGGTGAGACCTTTAGTTCCTTGGGATTAAATCATGTTGATACAATTGCCGTACAATGTATCTTCATAGTATTATCCTGCTATGAACCACACCTAGTTTGATAACAAACTACTTGACGCAAATGCCCTCATTTGCTGCTACAATAGCAGTCATATACTTAGCCTTTTGTTGTAGTATCTGTCACAATGTTTTAACTTTGGTACTCAACCAAATCCGTTATGGAACTTCCTTTCCATTACATTGTGCCACCCATAGTTTAAATTGAGATAAACTTAATTTGTGACAAAACTAGTATCAATGCAATAATTTACAATGAACTATTTGTCACCACTATATAAATAATATATTCTTAGTTCTTCCAAAGATCATAGGAATATCCCTACTATTGTCCAATGATCATCTTATGAGTCATTCTGGTATATGCTCATAACATTTAGAGCATAGGACATATCTGGATGTGTACATCTCAAAGATTGATCAAAATATTCTTGTGATTTCACCAAGTGTCAAAATACTTGAATCTCGTGTCAACACACTTGAATCTTGATTCAGTCCTTTCCGTGCGTCAAGAACCTTTCTTGTCGTTTCCATATTGAACTCATTCAACATCTTATCTATGTACATTTGGCAAAACCATATTAGCGCCTCAATCTATCCATATAGACATTGATGCCTAATTCTTGGGTTATGCCTAAGTCTTTCATCGAAATGAAATTCTTAACCTGTGTCAATAAAAGATACATCATTTCTAATCAACGATATGTCTTTCACATAATGTATTAGAAATATGTCTTAGCGCTCCCACTTAATTTCTTGCAAAATGCAAACATCTTCATCGTCTCTGATGAAATTAAACCTTTTAACGGTTTCATCACGGTGAAGATTCCAACTCCGCGATGCTCACTTCAACCATTGAAGTTTTGCATACTCTTTTAGCATCCTTTGAATTAACAAAACCCTTTGGATCGTGTCATGGACACATCCTAGGTAACCATTATATTAGAAGAACTTGTTTTGTTTGTTCAACTACCATATACCAAAATATATGTAGTGGTTGCTACATTAATCCGTCCAGACTAAATATCGCTATGAAAGATCAAATCTTATCATAGTCAATTCCTTGAACATTGTCGTAAACTCTTTCCGACATGTCGACTATTTCATAGATGTGAAACATCCATGTCTATTTCTTTATAGATCCATATACTACTGTAAGGTCTTGCACCTTTCCAGAGGGTCTTTCAAATTCAAAGCTTGATTTCTCGTGTATGGAATTATCACGGACTTTATGGGTTCAAGCCAGTTAACAAAGTCAGGGCCCATCATTGCTTCTTTGCATGTAGTCGGTTCATCATTGTCAAACAACAATGATTTAACTCTCAAATCTTGGCATTTGATTACTTACCGACCTACTTGGTTCAATAGTAACTTAGATCTTCGTGACCACAACCTTTGAGGCACGTGAGCCATGAGCATTGTTGCTGCCTCCAGGACACTTTCCGACGCTGCGCAACTCAACACATATTAGCCAAGGTTCAACAACCTTGTCAAAGTTCTATTGTCCTCCCACTTAACTTTTCACCAAAATTCCTTCTCAAGAAACTCGACATTCTAAGCGACAAACACTTTTGTCTTCGGTGTTATGGAGGAATACCCAATGGTTATTCAAAATAACCTACAAAGACATGCTCATCCGACTTTGGTTGTAAACACTTTACTTATGCCTAGCATACCAAAAATTTAAGAAAGGACAACCTGGGTTTTATCCCAAACCATGACTTATATGGTGTCATTTCAACGGATCACGATGGAGCTCTTTTCAGTGTAAAAGCGGTAGTCACTAAAGCTTTAATCTTTAAAATATAATGGCAGTTTTATAAATGACACCTTTGATCTTACCATGTCAAACAAGGTTTCATTACATATCTTGAACACTCCATACTCCTATGGTGTTTTGGGAAATGCAAATCCATGGAACGATTCCTCAAATCTTAGGTGTTTTGCTAAACTTGTAACTCAAATATCTTTCTTTATGATCCAATCATAAACTTTTTATTTTCTTGTTACAATGATTTTCCTATTCATCTTGAAAGTCTTTGAACATTTTCAAATGTTTCATACTTCTTCCTTATTGAGTAAGTATATACATATACTCACTCAAATCTTCGGAGAAAGCATATGAAGTTGAAATCCATCGCCCACGACTACACATAATGGACTATATACATCAATATGTACAAATTCCAATCAGTTAGTCGCCCGTTCCTCTTTTGGCCTACTAACGGAGTTTTAATTATCTCCAGGAAAGTATCACAAGCGTCATTTGATCAAAATCAAAGACTCCAAAAATCCATAAACATGGAGTTTCTTCATGTATCCCTTTCAATATAATTTAAACGGTGATGTCACTTCGCAAGTGATCTTTCAATCATTTGTCTTGCGACATTTTAGCATTAGTTTTATGGTCGTTATTTCTCCAACAAGACTTGTATATCATCCATCTATTATGGAATGCGGTAATTATTTGAACAACCTTTTGTCGTCATAATACCTGATCAAAATAACAATTATTGAAACAAATCTTGAAAGCAAGCTTTGATGTTAACGAGCAACACAACAACCCTTTGTTTGTTTTCCATGGACATCATCACATATTCTCTTGCTAGTTACTTAGGCCATTGCAGTTCATGAATTGTGTTGTCCTGTATGACACTTCATACCAACCAATTCGGTATCCAATACCGCAGAACCACATTGTTTAACAACCAAGGAATACAGCCATAACATGTATCTTCTATATACCTAAGTTGGACATCTCCAATCTTTTCTTGTCTGCCAAATATTTTATAGATTCTCTTTCAACAATTCATTTTCTTTTAAAAGAATCTATCAACATAAATAGTGGCGTCATTCACATGACACATAGTACAAAGTGTGTATAGTCAAATACTAAAACCTTTGAACTTGCACTTTGAAGTGGATCACCTTCATCAAAGGTTTGGCATTCTTTCAAAATTCCATTCTTTAGTAATCTTTTAGTGTAGTAAACTTTTTACTTACATCTTCTATTCATCCTTATCATGACAACTTTCATAATCAAGCTGCTATAGCTTATAAAGGTGAATTGCGAGTATAATGTTTCTTTTCCAAAACCTTTTGGAGGATTAGAACGACTGGCGTCTCCAATCTTCACAAATTCTCATCAAATATGAGGACGTATACTCTATCATGTTGTAACCAACACATTGTTTTATATATCGCAATACCTTTCACATATGATGGTTTCTGAAACATTGCTTTCAGCTCTTAGATAAACTTGATATTAAAAACAATCTTTTGAGTATCAAGAATCATGGAGGCAAACATGATACATTAGATACTAACACTGGAACTGTTACTCTTGATTTAATACTGTTTATTAAACTTCATAGAGTAAACGGAGTTTGCTGAAAGTTTGCAATATGACTTTTAAACTTTAAATTGACACTCAAAACAATACGATACCAGTTCGTAAAGCAAATATCTAGAATTTCTATAGTTCTACTATCTCAACTATAACTAAGCGTAAGGTGGTGAACGGATGCCAATGACTACAACAAACTATGCAAATTCACTTTGATTATGTTTATGATAAATTGAGTTTGACTAATCCAAATTACAAAAGAACTCCCACTCAAAACAACATCCCTCGAGTTGTTTTAGTGATTACACGAACCAAATCCACTACACCAAGTCCGATCATCACGTGAGATGATGTAGCTTTAAAGGCGAACAATCAACATGTTCATCATATCATCCATATGACTCATGCTTTACCTTTCGGTATTCCGTGTTCCGAGACCATGTCTGTACATGCTAGGCTCGTCAACGTTAACCTTAGTATCCGCATGTGCAAATCTGGCTTGCACCCGTCGTATGCACACGTAGAATCTATCACACCCGATCATCACGAGATGCTTCGAAACGACGAGTCTTAGCAACGGTGCCTACTAAGGACAAACACTTTATTACTTGATATTTAGTGAGAGGGATCATCTTATAATGCTACCGTCGCGATCTAAGCAATACAAGATGCATAAAGGATTAACATCACAGGCAATTCATAATTAGTGTGATATGATATGGCCCTTTCTTCTTATGCCTTTGATCTCCATCTCCAAAGCACGAACATGATCTCCATCATCACCAGCATTGCGTCAAGGTCAGTGGCGCCGCTTCATGGTTTTCCATCATCACCAGCAACTATTACAACTACTTGGAATAAAGCTATTACAAGATGAATAGACACGCAGGTCTTAACCGAATTAAAGACAACCATTAGACTCCTGTCGGTTGCCATATTACAACAAGGATCATTGCATACATCAAATATAATCACAATCACATGATGGCCATATCACATCACAAAAACCCTGCAAAAACAAGTTAGACGCCTCTAATTTTCTTTGCATCTTTTACGTGGTTTGGGGCTTTCGAATAAGAACGGATCTTACCTACGAAACTGAACCACAACGTTGATACAAGTGCTATCGAGTGCAAAGTGTAGATTGGATCTATACTATGATGGGAGAGACAGACACCCGGAAAGCCACTTGTGCAATACGAGTTGCACGTCAACTATGGAGCAAGTCTCATGTGCGATGACATGTAAGGTTAGCCCGAGCCGCTTCATCCCACCATACCGCAAGATGCAAAGTACACAAAGCAAAAGACGGCACGAGCACCAACGCCCACAAAAACCATTGTGTCCTACTCGTGCAATAGATCTACGCATAGACACAGCTCTGATACCACTGATGGGTTTGTAGCATGGAAAACAAAAAATTTCTACCGCAAGAACGAACAAAACCCAGATCTAATCTAGATAAAAGCCAAGATCTAATCTATTAGACATGTGCAACGAGATAGATCTGTACTAACCCTCGTAGAACCGAAAGCGTTACGAGATTAGATCTCGGGGTTGATGTAGTCGATCACTTGCCGATCTCAAGATCGTGTGGACGATCCTTCCCAGCGTTCCTGCGGCTTCATGATCGGTCTGCGTCTTGAGTCGAAGCAGACCTTCCTCTCCCCGTTCCAGCGAGCAGCGGAGGTAGTAGATCTTCTCCACGGAATCCCAGCAGCACGACGGTGTGGTGGTGGTGGAGTAGAGAATTCTGCAGGGCTTCGCCTAAGCCAGAGCAGTGGGAAGGAGGAGGAGAGAGGCGGCTAGGGTTTGCGGATTGTAGGGGACAAGGGGGTGGCGCCTCTACCCCTCTATTTAAAGGAGGGAGGCGCCATGGGAGGTGGAGTCCTTGTAGGACTCCCCTCCCTCCTTGGCCGGCGGATTGGGAAGGGGGAAGGAGTCCTCCTCCCCCACTACTCCTTGTCTTGCCCTACAAGGATTCCTTGATCCTTTCTTGGTTTTCAAGCAAACTCCAAGAAATCTTCTAGAACCTTCCGGAACATTCCGAAACCTTCTAGAATCCCCATACAAATACTCCGGAACATTTCCTAACTTAGAAAATGATCCCCAATATATGAATCTTATTCTCCGGACAATTTCGGATCTCCTCGTGATGTCCCGGATCCAATCCGAGACTCCGAACAACATTCGGTATCCAACGCACATTCCATATCTACTTAAAACAACTTCGAACCTTAAGTGTGTCACCCTACGGTTCGTGAACATGTAGACATGATGGAGACACATCTCCGATCAATAACCATTAGCGGGATCTGGAGATCCATAACAGCTCCCACATACTCAACGATGACTTTGTGATCGATAGAACCATTTAACATACGAAACCAATTCCCTTTGTCACACTATACTCTACTTATCCGAGGTTTGATCGTCGGTATCTCCATACCTAGTTCTACCTCACATCGATAAGTACTCTTTACTCGTTCTGTGATATGTCATCCCTTGTGACCTAGTCACATGCTTGCAAGCTAACTAGATGACATTCCACCGAGAGGGCCCAGAGCATATCTATTCGTCATATGGATGGACAAATCCCAATCTTGGTCCATGCGCTTCAACACATACTTTCAGAATACCCAATGTCACCTTTATAACCACCCAGTTACGAAGCAGCGTTTGATGTCATCAAAGTACCCATCCGGTGATGGTGATTAATATAACCTCATGGTCGAAGGATTAGGTTACTATGCATTTGAAAAGCTTGTAGCAAAACGAACTTAATGACTTGACCTTATGCTATGCTTACTATGGGTGTGTGTCCATCACATCATTCTCCTAATGATATGATCTTGTTATTAACGACATCCAATGTCCATGATCAGGAAACCATGATCATCCATTAATCAACAAGCTAGTTTAACAAGAGGCTTACTAGGGACTCTTTTATGTTTACAAAACACACAAGTATTAATGTTTCCTGTTAATACAATTATAGCATGGGATGTAAACATTTATCATAAACATAAAGATATAATAATAACCACTTTATTATTGCCTCTTGGGCATATCTCCAACAAGAATGACATCTAGTATAGGCCTAGTTTTATACTCTTTATGCTATCTATACTACTTTCCAAATCCTCACAAAGCACCAGCTAAAAGTAAGAACTTTGGTAAAGTAAAAGAGTAAAGCTTGCAAGTAAAACTTGGGATGGGTATAAATCAAAGATATATAACCAAAGCATGCCTAATTCATATTTTCTTAGGTTAATCTTGCAATTAGTGATGGCTTGCCTTGATTGGTGCAGTGATTGAAGTTTTCCTCCTCTTCTTCGGGGTAGAACTCCTCCTCCTCGTATCCTTGGTTGGTACTATCGTCTATAAATGAATACGGGGTACACAATCACCAAAAAATACTTAACTAAGTCTATTCAGCACACTAAGGCTCACACTTGATGATCTAGCATCATCACAATCATCACATGAAATGAGGAACTAGTTTTACTTAGTTTATGTGAGAAAAGTAATTTCTACTCATTGAAATTAATTAAGATTTAATATTCTCCAAATAAAATATGGGATCATGTTGACACATGTCATCACCACAGATTCATGGGAATGTGATTTAAAAGGGTTGGTCACATTTTATAAAGTGTAAAATTATTATTTAATAGATTTAAAGTGACTAGAATGCCCTAATAGCATTCTTTTGGTACTAGTCCAATGTCACTGCATGGAAACCTAAATATTTTTACATATTCAGATAGATATTGTCAAATGTGATTTTTGAGAGTTGGAATCAAGTCAAAAGCTATTATGGTTGATTTTTGAAAAATGTTTGAAGTTGCAAAATTCTCCGTCTTGTTATTTTTGCTAAAGATTATCTCTAATTCCAAATCATTTAAATCCAACAGCTTGGATAGATAATTTAATTATCTTTCTAACAAAATTGGAATCATGCAATTTGGTTAAGTGAAACTCTCTGAATTGATTTTTGAATCCAGGGATAGAATAGAATTTCAACTAAAAAGGAAAATCAATATTTGAATTTCCTGGGTTGCGCGGGAAAGCTAAACGGGCTGGCCCAACTACACAGCACAGCGCAACGTGCGGCTGACAGAGGGGGTCCACTCGGCAGCGAGACTAAAGACGCGAAGCGATATCGTTTAACCTGAGCCCTCCGATTAGAAGCAAGATCGATGTCTCAGGGTCGTCGTCGACGACGAACAACTCTAGCGAGGAATGTGACCTAGCGCGGCTGTGGGGGTCTCTCGGGGCTCACCTAGGCGCTAGCTAGGGTCAGCGACGGGGGCAAACGACTTGGTAGACGACGGCGAGGCGAGGCGTGGTCATGGCAGGGCTTGGGGTGGTCGGAATCAACAACGCCCTTCTCCTCCAGTAGCAGTGGACTCCGGTTAAATTCTGGCACGATGGTGCTCGCCTTGCTCCGGGGAGAGGTGGGGAAGGTCAGTGAGGAGTGGGGAGTCGAATAGTGTGGAGAATGGAGGCGGGGGTGGCCTCCTTTTATAGCGCGGCGATGGGACCGAGCAGTGCAGTGGTGAGCTCGACGGTGGCGGCGCTACAGGCGGCTAACGGCATGGGCAAGGGCATAGGATGGGGCGGTGTCTCCTGGTGGTTCTCACGGACTTAAAGGCGCGGCGTGGGGCGGTCTAGTTTGCTCTGGCGCGTGCGAAGCTCCGCGCGGCAGCAAAAGTGTTTGTGGCGGCAGCTGCAGGTCGTGCGGCGACGAACCGGGGTGTCTACTGGGTTGGCGTGATCATGGTGAGGCGGCGCATGCGTGGTGAGGGCTAGGCGTGAGCTGGCGGGCCTGGTCGGGCACGACGCACTGGCGCACTCTGGACACGGTGCAGAGAGGCGGTGTGCGGCGCGACTAGGGTGGTCCATGGCTCGGCTGCGATCGTGGGCTGGACAAGAGGTGGTGGTAGCGTGCGGCAAGGCTACTAGACATCATGGATGGGCGCGGGGCTGTCTGGTGCGAGCTGGCCGTGGTCGGTCAGCGATGACCAAAAACTGGCGGCACTGCACTATGCTCCATGGTGAAGGGGGGACTGGTCTGGGGCTGATTAGACTCAGAGGGGACAAGAGGGTTAAGAGGGGACCATTTGGTCGATGATCACTGTACAAAACAATGAAGTTAGGCCAGGGGTTTAATTAGTGCAGACAAGGTGTTTGATGAAATGGTCGCATGAGATGAAGTTTGGAATTTTTGATTCAAATTTTTTGAGTGATCTTGAATTAAGATTGAGAGACTAGGTTTGTTTGGAGAGGTCAAGGGGAATTGATTTGGTAGGTTTTTGAAAAAGTGTGATCTTCCCATATGAATGAGATTCAATTTTCCATTGTCCATTAAATTGATTTTCTAGATGTTTTTGTATGTTTGTAAAGTGGGCCTTGATACACTTTTACTTGGTCTCGCAAGGGGTGAAAAGAAGTAGAATTGTTTCTGTTGGAAATCTTCTTCTAGGAACACCTAAAGTGGCCTAGTGGTTTAAAATGGTCAAAATGACCATTTGCTTTATTTATTCTTATATGATTTATTTTTCTTTGGGTTTTGTCTGTAAATGGTCTAGATGATGTGGCATTCACCTTTAGACCATTTCACAACATTTAGAACAATCAAGCATGGCATATACACTCAATTCTATACTAATGCAAACACACATGCATTCATATTCATTTTCTTAATAAAAGTTTTTGTTAACCCTAAATTGGGTGATTTGAACTTGATAATCTTGATTAAAAGATTTGGGGTGTTACAATAATAGTGGATGTCGTACGCCCAGGCACTGCCCAGAAGCGCTACCTCCCTTCGGGGTTGCGCAGATCCGGGTGGATCTCCTGCCGGTGGGTTCCGCACAGCTCAATCAACGCAACCCGCTCCTTCTTGAACAACTTTCGCCAGTATGCGCTCGTGCGCGAGTACCGTGCCATTGCCCTCTTCTGCTCCGATAGCTGGCGGCAGCGCTCCTCGATCTGCCTCGCCAACGCGTTGTCGCGCAAGAGCGGCGCGACAGGACCCCAACGTAGCTGAGCTCGAAGCTAGCCGGAAGCCTCACGAACGGCAGCGCGAGTATGTCATAGTGGGCGAACATCTGAGCCTCGTGCAAGCTGAGTTTGGGCCTCTCCCTCTCCATGGCGATGAAGGAACACGATCTGAGCTTTGGCCCCGAGGTTAAGGGGATAAGGGCAAGGACGTAGGCCTAGCGTGGTTGCCACTGCCAATCAGTTTGCAAAATAGACTTCTCGCGGATCGCCCTCATGAAGGACATCCTTATCGTCTACGCACCCCGATCCAACGACGCCTAATAATTGGGGATCGGGTGTTCTAGAAGCCCGGAGCGGTTGCTGGTTAGCTCTGCGTCCCGATTGTTTGTGGCCAACGGCTATCATTGAAAATAATACACATTTCAATGACAATGGTGGATCCATATGTGGTTAATGAAAAGAACACACATGCAATGAACTCTGGTGGATTCATATGCAAGGACACTAGTGGATCCATGCGTGGTCTCTGAAAATAACACACATTTCAATGACACTAGTGGATCTATATGTGGTTTGTGAAAAGAACACACATCTAGAGACTCTAGATGTGGTTAATGAAAAGAACACACATTTCAATAACACTGGTGGATCCATATGTGGTTTGTGAAAAGAACAGTAATGAAATGACTCCAGATGTGGTTAATGAAATAATACACATTTCAATGACAATGGTGGTTCTATGTGTGGTTTGTGAAAAGAACACACATGCAATGACTCTAGATGTGGTTAATGAGAAGAACACACATGCAATGACACTGGTGGATCCATAGGTGGATTGTGAAAATAACACACATGCAATGAACTCTGGTGGAACCATATGCAATGACACTGGTGGATCCATGTGTGGTCTCTTAAAAGAACACACATTTCAATGACACTGGTGGATTCATATGTGGTTTGTGGAAAGAACACACATCCAGTGACTGTAGCTTTGGTTAATGAGAAGAACACACATGCAATGACACTAGTGGATCCATATGTGGTTAATGAAAATAATACACATGCAATGACTCTAGTTGTCGTTAATGAGAAGAACACACATTTCAATGACAATGGTGGATCCATATGTGGTTAATGAAAAGAACACACATGCAATGAACTCTGGTGGATCCATATGCAATGACACTGGTGGATCGATGTGTGGTCTCTGAAAATAGCGCACATTTCAATGACACTGGTGGATCCATATGTGGTCTCTAAAAAGAACACACATCCAGTGACTCTAGCTGTGGTTAATGAGAAGAACACACATGCAATGACACTAGTGGATCCATATGTGGTATCTGAAGAGAACACACACAATGACATTGGTAGATCCATATGTGGTCTATGAAAAGAATAGTCAAGAAAATCCAGGAAAATATATGGAAAATCCTATTTTCCCAGAAGACGAAGGAAGCCAGAAGGGGGGCTTGAGATGGGCCACAGGGGGCCCACACCACCCCCTGGCGCGGGCCACCCTGGGCCGCACCACCAGGTGGTGTGGCCGCCCTGGTCAACCCCTGGCACTCCCCTCTGGCATATATTATCCTCCCGAAACCCTAAGACTAGGGGAGCAACCACAGAAAGATTCTGCTGCCTCTGCGGGGCAGAAAACACCGAGAGAGAAAGATCTCTCCGTCAGATAGATTTCTACCGGGCGAATTCCTTCCCGGAGAGGGGAGATCGTCGCCATCAACGAGAATATCATTTTGCGGCCCGAAAGTTGGGGTGGCCAGGCAACGCGGTACCCAAGTTGATTTTTATCACCGCGATTCGAAAGTTAGCGCCAATCGAGAGGGGTCTTTCGAGTGAATGATGGCCAAACCCAATATTTTCAAATCGCGCCCGTTAAGTCAGGATATTCCGTTACACTAGTTCCTGTTGTGCCCCTCCTTTGCCGGTCACTCTTCTTAGCCACCCTGCGCGTGTCGTAGGGGCAAATCCATTACTGTACTTTCCTAACTCTCGACACTGAATCTTGCTGCTGCGGCGGCGGCGGCGGTCCCTTTTCTTCCCTTCCCCAACCCTAAATCTGCCGACGGCGGAGGACCTTTTTTCTCCCTCCCCCGACACTGAATCCGGCGGCGGCGGCCCAGCGGGTCTTGCAAGGCGAAGGTTGTAGCTACATCCCCGACTGAAAAGGGTCCGTCGGGGCCCAAGTCTGGGGCTCAACGCGTAGCTGCGGCGAGGTCTTCAGCCCCGGTTAGCGAGGAGGCCAGCAAGGATTCTGCTCCCAAGGTACCTACGAGCAGCGGGTTGAAGAGAAAAGCAAGGCCAGCGGCGGATTGTTCGGCTCCGGTGGGCGGATGCAGCACTCAGATTGCAAAGAAAAAACCTGGGAGAAGAGCGAGAGGTGAATTTTTCTTATCTGTTCCTTATCTTGCAAGTAGATTAGTTAGGCATATTATAATCGAATGAACTAAAATGTTCCCCTTTTTAATCAAATTAGGCACAAGTTTGATACAAGGGACCTATATGAGTTCACAGTTCATGTTCGGCAGTACACTTCAAAGCTTGATTTTGGTTGCGAGAGGGTTTTGTTCGGGTAAGATGTGCATCTGCTTGTGAATTGCAAAGAGGTTGTGTCTGTTTCGCAGTTGGTAGATATGCTTGCCGCTAGAATTCCCTGGGGTTCTAGACAGAGGACAAAATTGGTGTGGCGCAACATGAATGATACCTATCAGCAAATTGAGCTCTCCCATGCGCTTCAGATGGTTTGGGAGTGTTGTGCAGCTGATCGTAAGGTGAAAGTTGAAGTGATGATTGATGATATGTATGCAGATGTTGGAGATCTTGCTGCCAGAGCTTCTGCTCCTAGAGAATATGGACCAATAGATGTTGATCTAGATAAGTTCAGTATACGCATAGAGGTGGATTCATACATGGCAAAACTTGATGAGGGAGTTAATAAGCCAGTTTCGTCATGTACTGTGGAGATCACTGTTGATTCCAAAAACATAAATCTTGATGAAATGAGAGAGATGGTTGGTAAGGAAATCAGTATTGGCCCTAAGTAGATGGCAAAAATCCGGTGGTGGCATCATAAGAAGCAGCAATTCATAGATGTTTTGGATAATGAAGATCTTATGCAGATTATGCGGCGAAAGAAGCGAACGAGGAAGGTGTTCTTCCTTGGTACCATTTCTGATGTTGTTGAACAGGTTATAGTGGATGTAGATGCCCCGTGGTGGCTAATGTAATGAGGTGGTCAACGTTGATGAGATATGATGAGAGCTGCTACCCTGGGCTTGTCATATGGACCGCGGGGTTCCCCTGCCTGTATTTGTAATATTGACTGATGTTGCATTTAGAGTGTGCTTCTATGATTATGTTTGTTGAGAGATTGCGATATAATGTTGTGCGAACTGTTGAGATTTTCGGACATGTCACTCACTAAAACCATCGTTGTTGTAATAAGATATAAGTACATTGTAGTTGACATGATTATGTTTCTTAAGATGACGTACCGTACTTGTTTCAGTTATTATGTTTGTTGGGACATTGTAATGTAATGTTTTGTGAAACCATGACTGGACTAGTGATGCATAAATACATTGTAGTTGACATGATTATGTTTCTTGAGATGATGTATTGTACTTGTTTCTGTTATTTTGTTTGTTGAGAGACTATAATGTAATGTTTTGCGAAACCATGACAGGACAAGTGATGTGTAAGTACCTTGTAGTCGACATGATTTTGTTTCTTGAGTTGATGTAATATACTTGTTTCTATGATTACGTTTCTTGAGAGATTGTAATGTGATGTTTTGTGAAACCATGTTGTGGTTATGTTTGTTAGGAGATTATAATGTAATGTTTTGTGAAACCATGACTGAAGAAGTGATGCATAAGTACCTTGTAGTTGACATGATTTTGTTTCTTTGGATGATGTAATATACTGGTATGTTTTTGTTAGGCAATGAAATTGGGATGGAGGGAGTGCAGGTTTAATATTTGAAATGAGAATGTGTGAAGAGAATCCATATCAGGCAGGAGACAGTAATCCAGGGAAAGGTCATGGTATCCATTAAACTATCGTAACATACCAATTTAGTCATCATTGCAGTGGTAGAAGGGTTGCTCTCTCTCTCTCTCTCTCGCCGATGCCGTCGTCGTCACCGTCGCCGTCGCATTCGCCATGCTGTCCTTGAACGGCGAGGACGACCAGTCGAGCAGTGACAGCCTATTCTCTGACATCGAGTATTCCTTCCGTGAGGTGAGTTCCTCTGTTTTCTCGGGCTAGGGTTAGGCAATGGTAAATCTCTCGATCTGAGCTCCATATGTGCATGCAATTGTGTTCGATTTCAGCTTTGCGTTTACCTATAGGTACCAAGGACGATCTACGACTCCGAATGGGAGGGCCTAGATCTCGATGGAGAAGTGCCATGTGACCATGGGCTAAAACTGAGGAGATATGTTGCATTCGAAGGCAGTAACACTGGGAGAAGGTTTTTGGGCTGTACAAATCAGGTTTGTTTACATTATGTGCAACTGTGACATGAAGTAAAATGTATCGTGCATGTTCATAACACTATAGTGTGTGTGTTTTTAGGTTGGCCCGGTGTGTAAAGCAGTAGAGTGGGTGGATCTTGAGTGGCCAGATGCACTTAAGAAATGTTTGGCACAGTTATGGGAGATGTATGAGTTGGAAAGGTCGGGGAGATTTACTGATGTAAGTGATGCAGGTGAAAAAAAATACAAGCTGTCGGTACGAAATAAGGAGTTGGAAGAAGAAATCAAGAATTTGCAGTCAAAGCTAACTGGCGGAATCGATGGGAGCTTGGTTGTTGGAACTGCAAAAAAGCTTCAGGATAGTCATAGGTTGCTGATTCATAATGTAGAAAAGGAGAGGGATCGGCTCAGGGAAGACAATAAGAAGTTAGAGTACTGCATTGCGGATCCGTTGAAGTAACTGAAGAAGGCGCGCGAGGGTGAACAAGGACAGACTATAGAGGATAAAGGAAATTCGAGATGAATAATTTATGTTGTACCAATGCCTGAAACTAGTTAATTGTAAGACTTGAAGTTGCGCTTTCCGAACTAAGCCAAACTCAATCCTCGAGCAAACTAATTTCAGACGAACACACATATCGTGCATAGAGTTAAGTTCACGCTTACAAAATCACCACTGCAGAGGATAAACTAGGCAGTTCAGTACTAAATAGACATATGTTGTGTTCAAGCGAGCCTGGCCCGGAGCTGCCTATTTTCCTCCCTAAGATTGGCCAGCTCCTTCAGTACTATGTCATGCTTCAGCTGTAGGTTCTAGCGCTCCATCACGGATTGGAGAATTTTGTCCATAGCCATACGATTTTCCTTCAAGATCCCTTTCATGATCTCCGTCTGCTTCCTAGCCGAGGCGCGACCTTCACTGTGTAGCTTCGCCCAGTCGGCTTTAACTCCTTCAGTTTTTGGCACTTGTCAGAAAGGACCGCGAATTCAACGCGCAGTTGGTCAAAGGCCAGTTTCTAGGAATTCGGCCTCTCCCTTTGGATTGTTATCTTGTCATTTAGCCAGGTCGCCAGGTCCTGGTCAATCTTTCGCCTCTTTCCCTGCAACAAAAATACATAGTATGGTTTGTTCAGTTCACCAGGACAAGCTGGTTAGTTTCCATAATTAACTGAATCGACTAGTGGCACTGTCATAATTTCAAGGAAGAAGCAATCTAGGAGTAATCAACATTTTATGAATCGACTAGTGGCACTGTCATAATTTCAATTTCGAAGACAAATAAGATTTATTAGCAGTTTAGTGTGCTGTGGGTTTTTCCCAATATCACCAAATAGTAGTGGGAGAGTGGCAAACTCATAATGCAGAAACCAATGTCCAGATACATATGGAAAGAGAACATGGTGTCCATTCATGAACATGAACACCAACACATGTCCAGATAGATAAGGAGTTGCCCTAGGATTCTTATTGCACCCTGTAATGGGAAGCAGACATGGGCATTGCTCCCTGAACCCTAAACATTACAAAAGGAGAGGAGGACGAACTGGTATTCGTGTCCCCGCTAACGGGAATCAGACTTGGGCATTGCTCCGATACGCCTCTAGACATGCCCTTAGCTCCTCATTCTCTTTCCGAACACCCTCGAGTACGGTGATCCCTCTGCTCATGTCCGCCTTCATCTCCTTGACTGCATCCAGGCAACGGTTCCTATCATGGTAGGCTCGGATGGTAGCCTTGGTTTCCTCGACGCATCCTCTGAGTGCCTCGCTGACTTCGTCCTGTAGGAGAATGCAACTTTCCACGAGATTCTTCTTCTCCTCCGTGAGCTCGTTGATTATCTTGATGGCATGTTCTTGCCTGATCAAGTTACGGTTGAGCACTTTCTGCAGCCTAACAACGTCACGTGCAAAATCTAGCGAGATCTCCTTCTACACAGATAATTGCTTGCGTAGGCTCTCATTAGCTTGGGTGAGGGAGCGTGCAAGCTCATGTTGGTTGGCAATCTTGGAACTGATCGCGGCCACCTTCTCACGGTACTCGTCCTTCGATTGCTGCATCGTTCATGTTAATTGAAATAGGAATTCTACAATTACACTCCAGGTCCCAGGTGAATACTAATACAGATCAAAAATGTCACATCCCAAATTCTAGATTTGACACTGCATTCATACATGTCATTGCATCATGGGCATGTTTGCAAAAAGTTTCAGTTTTAAAGATTTTGCCAAAACCACTCCACTTTTGCTAGATCATCCCTTTTGCAAGCCTACTAGAGTTTTTGCCTTGCTACTTTAAAAATGGCCCTTTTGGTTTTTCCAGATGTATGGTTGTGTAGATCTCGTCTTTACGAACCCGTAGGACTTTGTTTTGCCTAAATCGGAGTCCGGGATCAAAAGTTACGGCCAATTTACCAAAGTGTAGAAAAAGTTCAAACTTGCGCAGACAACCGGTTCATTCAAAAAAAACCGCGTACCAGCCCGCCGCCCAGCCGCGGCCCTAGCAGCCAGGTGCCACCTGCTGTGGCGATAGCAGCTACCACCCAGCGGCAAGGCAATGCCGCCGCTGGCCCACGCCGGCCGATCTCGTGAAGCAGGTGCGTTCACACGAGCACGGAAGCCGAGGTTCACCGGAATTCTGATTTCCGCGAGATACACACCGCCCCACGACCTCTCTCTGCTACCCCCTTTTAGCCCATGTTTTCCTCGTCGAACCCCCCCCCCCCGAAAACCCTACCTAAGCCGCCGCCAAGCCCCGGCGATTTCTAGGAGTTCGCCATTAAAACTTCGCCGCCGAGCTCGCCGCCACACCGACCCCGCCACCATGACCGCCACCTGTTGGCTGCACCTCCCATGGCCGCCGCCGAGCGCCAGCCGCCCATTTACCACCGCCAGGTGAGCCATGACTGCTCCGCCGTCGGATCGGCAACCAGCGGCCCAGATCGGCCGTTGACCGCTGGCACCGACCGCTGACCGGTCAACCACCGGTCAGCCGGGACCCACCCGTCAGCGGGGAATATTCCTCGGAATATTCCCGGAATATTCCCCCCGGATTTATAGATTTTAGTAAAAATTGTAGAAAATTGTTTTAACTTCTAAAATTTGTAGAAAAAGATCTACTTGGCCAAAAAATGCAAATAAGGTATCATTGTATTCGCAAAATTGTGTAGAATTTTATTCTGCAATAATATCCGAGGTTTACTGTATGTATTTTCCTGAGATTATAGAAAGGCTTAAAGTAGTATTTAATTCGCAGAAAAAGTTCTGTAAACCATTTTGGCGTATTTCCTTTTGGTCTAGGCCCTAATTGGAGTTACCTATCCATTAGTATTTTTGTCAAACTTGTTCTGTACTGTTTACAGCCTTGGTGCAATGTTTTGAACAAAGACCTATTAACTAGACCTCTTTTATGCATAAATTGTTTTCTTTGCATTAAATGTTTTCTCATGCATCATGTAGTAGTAGTAAACATCAGAGAACACCGAGAGGTTACTGAAAACCTTGTTGAGCTATCATGCATGCATTTGTGCACTTGCTTATGTTTGGTATGTTGTTTATGTGTTGTTTTGTATCGTGTAGATTGTGACGAGTGCAACGCTTGTTTCTGCGAGGATTGTACCCTCGACTCCTACCGCTAAGGCAAGTAGATGCTATTTTGTTCATACCATTGTCCTACTTTTTTTTCTCTTATGCATGTGTAGTGTATTTCTGTAGCTATTGTGTAGGAACTACTATGCTATGCTATATCCTATATATTGTGGTAGGAATTCTTGTAGTTGAGCCCCACTCAGTAGATGTGCTTAGACCTGCTGTGAAGACGGGAGAAAAGGGATCACACTATGGTGGAGTTGTGTTTGCTTCAAACTAAAACAACATAGTGTTAATGGACTACCTGGGCAGAATGGCTGGATGGTCATCGGAGTGTGGTTAATGGTGGGGAATGCCGCCCAGGGTACTGAGAAGGATTGGTTCTCTTTGATATGGTAGCTTACGTGTGCAACCATGTGCCAGTAAGAATGGGTGGCTGGTTGGACTTAGTAGGTCGTGGTGATCCGAACCCAGCGTAGCCAGAGATGTAGTGAATGATAGGTTGGGACCGGTGCGCAGTGGGGTTTGGTGATCTACTTCCCGAAAGGTCCCTTCTTGGACTTCTCCCTATCATCACACAATATGCGTGTGGTGGTACGAGCTGGGTTGGCCAGGTCACATGGGTAAAGTGTACAAACCCCTGCAGGGTGTAAAAACTAAGTACTTAGCCGTGTCCCCGGTTATGGATGATTGAGTTGCTTAATCTTGAGACTATGACATATTCTCGCTCATCCTTATTTCCTAATTACTAAAACTTGATGGGTGAACTAAATGGGTTGCTGTGGATTAAATGGTTTACGAAAGTAGGATCAATGTGTTTGAAAAGTGCAAGCTAGCCAAAGCTCCACTAGCCAAATAAGCATGTATATGCTAGGTGCATTGTCTCCTTTATCTTAGTGCTACTTGCCGTACATTCCATGTA
Organism: Avena insularis; assembly: GCA_023614405.1. Taxonomy (NCBI): domain Eukaryota; kingdom Viridiplantae; phylum Streptophyta; class Magnoliopsida; order Poales; family Poaceae; genus Avena; species Avena insularis. The sequence goes on along the minus strand of CM042696.1, from coordinate 456,646,855 downwards.
TTGACCCTTCGGGGTTGCTACGTTTCATGTTGCAGGTTATACCGATTCCGAGTGATTCGATATAGGTCGTGGTACTCCACTCGACACTTGTTCCCTCGTGGGCAATTTGAAGATGGAGTAGTATCTTTATTTGAGTTGCTACTTGATTTATGTGTGAGCTAGCCTTCGAGCTAAGCGACTTTTGTAATAAATGAATCTTCTGGATCTTCGTTATTTATGATACACGGATTATTACTTTGTTATTTCATCTATGTTCTATGTGAGCCAATGAACCGATCTAGGGATTGGCATGTTGCATAGAAGCTACAGTTTTTTCAGTACTGTAGTGTTACGGATGGTATCAGAGCCATGTGTTGACTGTAGGATCGTCACCTAGGATTGGAATAGGAAGCCTTATGTTTACTTGAGCCTATTTTAAATTATGTCTTTATTATTATGCCATTCACTCTAGTAAATTCTTTTCTTTTGCTATTCTCACTCTTCCCTCTTTACAATTGATAGATGGGAGATGCCACCAGAGTTGAGTATGTTGAGCTTCAATCACCAAGGCCCTTCGCAAGACAGCTGGCGGAGCTTTGCAAGACACTGGGCATGCTAATGCCGATGTTCAAAGGGAGAAGGATGAACACCTATGTTCCTGGAGATCGTGTGTGGGAGATCACCGCGATTGTTCTTGCAGATCCCACTGTGCCTGGTATTGAGAACCTAAACCTCACCAAGAAGTACCTTACCTGGGAGCAAGGAGTGGAGTCGGCCATGCACGAGACCCTGTCGCGCCTGTGTTATCTCCACCGACACCGACTACCAGCAGGATCACCCTTCCTTGCATTTGGGGGTCGGAATGAGCAAGGACCTGTGATGATTACCACAGGTGATCGGAACAACATGCCACTCCAAGTGAAGCAGTTGGAAGACATGGAGATCAAAGCTTCGGAGAGGGAAGAGAAGCTAATGCAGCAAAAGGAGCAGCTGGATTATTTTCAGGGCACGGTGCACTTGCAAGGGTATGAGATGGAAACCTTGCACACTGCCATGAATACAATGGAGCAAGCCCTCATTGGAAGAGATGCCACTATTGCAGCGCTGAACCAAACCATTGAGCAGAGGAATCAAGTTGTGGCTGAACGTGATCAAACCATTGTGGACATGGCTGCCCAGATTGCTGCCCTTCAAGCGCAGCAGAATCCTCCACCCAACAATGGCAACAATGATGATGGGAACGATGATGATGATGATAGTGATGATGATGATGATGCGAATAATGGTGGAGGAGGTAACAATGATGATGGTGGAGACAATGATGATGGAGGAAGCGATGACGATGAGGGAGGAGATGCAGCGGGCGCTTTTGTTGAAGGAAGTGATGAGGAGGACCCCGAAGAGGTGGAATTCGAGGACTCAAGTGAAGAGGACTCGGGAGAGGTGTACACACCACCACCGTGGCATGCACCAGGAGCGAAGCGTCGGCGCATGGACTCCAGAACCTACTGCAACCTATTCATCAAATAGCTAGAGATGGTCCTCCAAAACTAGTCTTCGTTAGGGATATTCGTTAGTCTTAGGCATCGATCAATGTAAACTTCTGCACTGTTAGCTTATTGTGTTTAGATTGCTTAGTTAAGTACCTTGAAGTTCCAGGAATTTTCGTGAGATTTATTAAATGATTTCTGAACAAGTTTGGGTAATTTTTGTGTCTTTCCTGCTGCAGTTTTCTGCCTGACCAGTTTTACCGCGCGATTTTTATTTCCTTAGTGGTAACTCGGATTGCGCTCATATTTTAGGATCTGGAGCGTAATTACCTGTATCATCTGCAAAAAAATTGGCTAAAATTCCTGATGAGTTTAAGGTGCCCAGAAAAATTCATGAACAGGACAGATCTGTTCTGTCAGATCTGTTCACGACGTGTTCCATGTGTCCTAGCTAAAGAGGTGCCATCCGGAGATGATGGATACACCATTGAGAGACACTGTGTCGCTTGAGGAGGTTCAGCTAGAGAGTGACCTGACCTATGAGGAGAAACCGGCCAAGATCTTGGAGACAGCGGAGAGGTTTACACGTAGCAAGACGATCAAGTTCTGCAAGGTACAATAGAGCCATCACACCAAAGAGGAAGCTACCTGGGAGCGAGAGGATGACCTCCGAGAAGACCACCCGCACCTATTTGCTAGCCACGTCGAATCTCGAGGACGAGATTCATCTTAAGGAGGTTAGTCTTGTCACGTCCCAAATTCTAGATTTGGCACTGCATTCATACATGTCATTGCATCATGGGCATCTTTGCAAAAAGTTTCAGTTTTAAAGCTTTTGCTAAAACCACTCCAACTTTGCTAGATCATCCCTTTTGCAAGCCTACTAGAGTTTTTGCCTTGCTACTTTAAAAATGGACCTTTTGTTTTTTCCAGATATATGGTTGTGTAGAGCTCGTCTTTACGAACCCGTAGGACTTTGTTTCGCCTAAATCGGAGTCCGGAATCAAAAGTTACGGCCAATTTACCAAAGTGCAGAAAAAGTTCAGACTTGCAGACAGTATAGCTGGTTCAGTTAATGTTCAACAAAAAGCGCGTCGCGCCGACCCGGCCAGCCCTGCGCCCAATGCCGCTTGCGGCGAAGCGGCACATAGCAACCACCCGTGCGCAGCCCGCCGCGCCGCTGGGCCCGTCATGCGACCGCCCGAGCGATCCGTGCTCGACACGAGCACGGAAGCCGAGGTTCGCCGGAATTCTGATTTCCGCGGGATACACACCGCCCCACGACCTCTCTCCGCTACCCCCTTTTAGCCCACGTTTTCCTCGTCGAACCCCCCCCCCCCGAAAACCCTACCTAAGCCGTCGCCAAGCCCCAGCGATTTCTCGCCGGAGTTCGCCGCCGAGCTTCGCCGCCCGGCCACACCGACTCCACCGACCGCCACCCATTTGCACCCCCGCCCCTCATGGCCGTATCGCCGCCGTCGCCACCACGGCCTGCTCCCGGCCGTCGGATCGGCAACCAGCGGCCTAGATCAGCCGTTGACCGCTGGCACCGACCGCTGACCGGTCAACTGCCGGTCAGCCGGGACCCACCCGTCAGCGGGGAATATTCCCCCCAGATTTTACAGATTTTAGAAAAAATTGCAGAAAATTGTTTTAACTTCTAAAATTTGTAGAAAAAGATATACTTGGCCAAAAATTGCAAATAAGGTATCGTTGGATTCGCAAAATTGTGTAGAATTTTATTCTGCAATAATATCCCAGGTTTACTGTACGTATTTTCTTGAGATTATAGAAAGGCTTAAAGTAGTATTTAATTCGCAGAAAAAGTTCTGTAAACCTTTTTGGCGTATTTCCTTTTGGTCTAGGCCCTAATTGGAGTTACCTATCCAGTAGTATTTTTGTCAAACTTGTTCTGTACTGTTTACAGCCTTGGTGTAATGTTTTGACCAAAGACCTATTAACTAGACCTCTTTTATGCATAAATTGTTTTCTTTGCATTAAATGTTTTCTCATGCATCATGCAGTAGTAGTAAACATCAGAGAACACCGAGAGGTTACTGAAAACCTTGTTGAGATATCATGCATGCATTTGTGCACTTGCTTATGTTTGGTATGTTCTTTATGTGTTGTTTTGTATCGTGTAGATTGTGACGAGTACAACGCTTGTTTCTGGGAGGATTGTACCCTCGACTCCTACAGCCAAGGCAAGTAGATGCTATTTTGTTCATACCATTGTCCTACTATTTTTTCTCTCTTATGCATGTGTAGTGTATTTCTGTAGCTATTGTGTAGGAACTACTATGCTATGCTATATCCTATATATTGTGGTAGGAATTCTTGTAGTTGAGCCCTTTCGATGAGATGTGTAGACCTCTTTGTGAAGACGGGGGAAAAGGGATCACACTATGGTGGGGTTGTGTTTGCTTCAAACTAAAACAACTTAGTGTTAATGAACTACCTGGGCGGAATGGTTGGATGGTCATCGGAGTATGGTTAATGGTGGGGAATGCCGCCTAGGGTACTGAGAAGGATTGGTTCTCTTTGATATGGTAGCTTACGTGTGCAACCATGTGCCAGTAAGAATGGGTGGCTGGTTGGACTTAGTAGGTCGTGGTGATCCGAACCCAGCGTAGCCAGAGATGTAGTGAATGATAGGTTGGGACCGGTCTTGATGGGGTTTGGTGATCTACTTCCCGAAAGGTCCCTTCTTGGACTTCTCCCTATTATCACACAATATGCGTGTGGTGGTACGAGCTGGGTTGGCCAGGTCACATGGGTAAAGTGTACAAACTCCTGCAGGGTGTAAAAACTAAGTACTTAGCCGTGTCCCCGGTTACGGACGATTGAGTTGCTTAATCTTGAGACTATGACATATTCTCACTCATCCTTATTTCCTAATTACTAAAACTTGATGGGTGAACTAAATAGGTTGCTATGGATTAAATGGTTTACGAAAGTAGGATCAATGTGTTTGAAAAGTGCAAGCTAGCCAAAGCTCTACTAGCCAAATAAGCATGTAGATGCTAGGTGCATTGTCTCCTTTATCTTAGCGCTACTTGCCGTACATTCCATGTATTGACCCTTCGGAGCTGCTACGTTTCATGTTGCAGGTTATACCGATTCCGAGTGATTCGATATAGGTCACGGTACTCCACTCGACACTTGTTCCCTCGTGGGCAATTTGAAGATGGAGTAGTATCTTTATTTGAGTTGCTACTTGATTAATGTGTGAGCTAGCCTTCGAGCTAAGTGACTTTTGTAATAAATGAATCTTCTGGATCTTTGTTATTTATGATACACGGATTATTACTTTGTTATTTCATCTATGTTCTATGTGAGCCAATGAACCGATCCAGGGATGTGCATGTTGCATAGAAGCTACAGTCTTTTCAGTATTGTAGTGTTACAAAAAAAATCCCCGTTGAATCTATTGGCCGCAGTGTTAAAAAATGGACCTAGAGATCTATTCATGACCACGATAAACTAATCCTAATCACAAAAAATCCATACTGAATCTATGAATAGTGGTATTAAGGAAAGACCAAGAGATCCAGTCATATTCATGAAAACTAATACAACTCGCAAAAGAAGAAGAAAAACCAACGCGGGGCGGACAGCATCTAAGAAATCCATATCATAACTCGGAGAAATAACAGCGTGGAGATTTGCTACCTTGCTGAGACATGGAATGGGGCCGGCCTGTAATACGTAGAAGAGGAAGACCCAGAAGAAGAAGAAAAACAAGAAGAAGCTGATTAAGATCATGATGGAAAGCGAGATAGAGAAGAAGTAGAACAAGAAGACCGTACCGGGAGGAGCCCTCGCCTGCTAGAACATTCGGCGCCATTGTCGGGGGAGATTGGGCCTCGATGAGAGGTTGGGCTTGAGCAGCTGGTAGAGCAAGAAGTGCCTCGCGGTGATTTCTCTCCCTTTTCTCCGCGAGGATCATCGACCGGCCTCTCCCCTCCTCAGTGGAGCCATGGCTTGCAGGGTGAGTGTGGCGACAACAGGAGGAAGGAGATAGTGATTATTAGTGCGGGAGAAGAGTAAGAGTACAGGCCGTGGTCCAGTAGTACTAGTACTATTATACAAGACCACCGTGTACGGTCTACCTTCTCAAAGAAGCCAGGGAGGCAGGGGTAGGGAATCGATGGGACTTGTCTTTATTGCGATGGACACTTCAATGGTCTTTGGTGTCGCCCAAAATCTAGTATATAATAAGGGGAGTCCGAGCCGGGTGGTCATCACGGGAATCGACGCGCACATCCCACGTGCGTGTGTCATGTGTTGATGGGGCAATGACGTTAGCAACTGCTGCACGATCATGTCGGCACGTCCAACTCCGTCGAACTCCACGTGACAGGCACACACGGGATATTTACGAGTCTAGAATACGCTGTGCCACTTTTTTTGTGATCAAATTATGTTCAGTACGCGAGATATTACTTCTTTTTTTTGATAATCGACAAATGCATGCGTGGACACGACGCATAAAACCGCTGCTCGTCCTTGATCAGATCGAAGCAACTACCTCGAGCACGATGCCCCCTCGCCGTGGCAATGGCAGGTCCAAGCCGTCCACTGACCGTCCTGCGTCCCCGGCTCTTCGCTGCATCGTCCGCGCTCGCGAGTCGCCTGCTGAGGCAGCACGTCGTGTCTGACCGCGCCAGGATCCATCGACATCAGCACTCGAGGACACCGCAACGTCGAAGCTCGTACCGGCCGCGCAGGAGGAGCGTGGGGTACCTGCAGCATCGGACGAGCGCAAAGTAGCAGCCAGGAAGGGGGCGCGTGTTGCACCGGCGAGTACGGACAAGAAGAGGAATGAGAAGAAGACCAGGAAGAAGAGAGGAGATAGCTATTTGGACGAGTCCGACTCGGCTAACAAGGAGGCGTTCATCAATCAGTTGGAGGCAGAAGCGAAGGAGAGTGACGTGGACCCGTGGGACTACGAAGAGGAGGAGGAGGAGGACTACGACGAGGAGATAGCGCTCTTATTCTAGGAAGGGGGCGGTGTCAAGTCGTCAGAGGAGGGCACCGACGGCGGCGATGGCAGGGACCATGGTGTTGACGAAGACGAGGACGAACCGGAAGACGAAGACGATGGCTTCTTCGAAATGTGATCATTTATTTTATTTATTTTAGTTAGATAGATGGATTTTCACTTGTTTATGGGGGTTTAGTATTGGTGGCACGGATAGAGAGGTGGCACGGATTGACCATGCATAAAAAAGTGGAGAAGGGAGGGGTTATCCTGCCCGTTGGATCACATGGGATCAACGGTTGGTGGAGACGATCCGCATGACATCTGTGTCAGCCAATCAAGACATAGCACCTAGAGTGAGCACATGTTTGGGATCTCCACACGTTTGGGCTTTTGTGAGATTTGTGATAGAGAGAGTGGGAAAATCTCTTTTCACAATCCGCCTATGGATCCACCAGTACCATTCAAATGTCATTGCATTTGTGCTCTTTTCACAATCCACCTATGGATCCACCAGTGTTATTGCATGTGTGTTCTTTTTACTAACAACAACCAGAGTCATTCCATGTGTGTTCTTTTCACATACCATATATGGATCCACCAGTGTCATTGCATGTGTGCTCTTTTCACAATCCACCTATGGATCCACCAATGTCATTGCAGGTGTTTTCTTTTCACTAACAACAACTGGAGTCATTGCATGTGTGCTCTTTTCACAATCCACCTATGGATCCACCAGTGTCATTGTATGTGTGTTCTTTTCACTAACAACAAACATAGTCATTGAAATGTGTGCTCTTTTCACATACCACCTATGGATCCACCAGTGTCATTGCATGTGTGTTCTTTTTACTAACAACAACTAGAGTCATTTCATGGATGTTCTTCTCACATACCACCTATGGATCCACCAGTGTCATTGCATGTGTGTTCTCTTCACAATCCACACATGGATCCACCAGTGACATTGCATGTGTGCTCTTTTCACAATCCACCCATGGATCCACCAGTGTCATTGCATGTGTGTTCTTTTAGTAACAACAACTAGAGTCATTGAAATGTGTGTTCTTCTCACATACCACATGTGGATCCACCAGTGTCATTGCATGTGTGTTCATTACATAATCCACCCATGGATCCACCAGTGTCATTGCATGTGTGTTATTTTTAGTAACAACAACCAGAGTCATTGCATGTGTGTTCTTTTCACATACCACATATGGATCCACCAGTGTCATTGAAATGTGTGTTCTCTACAGAGACCACACATGGATCCACCGGTGTCATTGCATGTATGTTCTTTTCACTAACAACAACTGGAGTCATTGCATGTGTGCTCTTTTCACCAACAAACACTGGAGTCTTTGCATGTGTGTTCTTTTTACTAACAACAACCAGAGTCATTTCATGGATGTTCTTCTCACATACCACCTATGGATCCACCAGTGTCATTGCATGTGTGTTCTCTTCACAATCCACACATGGATCCACCAGTGTCATTACATGTGTGTTCTTTTTAGAAACAACAACCAGAGTCATTGAAATGTGTGTTCTTCTCACATACCACCTATGGATCCACCAGTGTCATTGCATGTGTGTTCATTTCATAATCCACATATGGATCCACTAGTGTCATTGCATGTGTGTTCTTTTTAGTAACAACAACCATAGTCATTTTGCATGTGTGTTCTTTTCACATACCACCTATGGATCCACCAGTGTCATTGCATGTGTGTTCTTTTCACTAATAACAACCAGAGTCATTGCATGTGTGTTCTTTTCACATACCACATATGGATCCACCAATGTCATTGAAATGTGTGTTCTCTACAGAGACCACACATGGATCCACCAGTGTCATTGCATGTGTGTTCTTTTCACTAACAACAACCAGAGTCATTTTGCATGTGTGTTGTTTTCACACACCACCTATGGATCCACCAGTGTCATTGCATGTGTGTTCTTTTCACAGTCCACCCATGGATCCACCAGTGTCATTGCATGTGTGTTCTTTTTAGTAACAACAACCAGAGTCATTGAAATGTGTGTTCTCCTCACATACCACCTATGGATCCACCAGTGTCATTGTATGTGTGTTCTTTTTAGTAACAACAACCACTGTCATTGCATGTGTGTTCTCTTCAGAGGCCACACATGGATCCACCAGTGTCATTGCATGTGTGTTCTTTTTACTAACAACAACCAGAGTCATTGAAATGTGTGTTCTCTTCAGATACCACACATGGATCCACCAGTGTCATTCCATGTGTGTTCTTTTCACTAACAACAACCAGAGTCATTGCATGTGTGTTCTTTTCACATACCACATATGGATCCACCAGTGTCATTGCATGTGTGCTCTTTTCAGAATCCACCCATGGATCCACCAGTGTCATTGCATGTGTGTTCTTTTTAGTAACAACAACCAGAGTCATTTTGCATGTGTGTTCTTTTCACATACCACCTATGGATCCACCAGTATCATTGCATGTCTGTTCTTTTTACTAACAACAACCAGAGTCATTGCATGTGTGTTCTTTTCACATACCACATACGGATCCACCAATGTCATTGAAATGTGTGTTCTCTAGAGAGACCACACATGGATCCACTAGTGTCATTGCATGTGTGTTCTTTTTAGTAACAACAACCAGAGTCATTGAAATGTGTGTTCTTTTCACATACCACCTATGGATCCACTAGCGTCATTGCATGTGTGTTCTTTTCACTAACAACAACCAGAGTCATTGCATGTGTGTTCTTTTCACATACCACATATGGATCTACCAGTGTCATTGAAATGTGTGTTCTCTACAGAGACCACACATGGATCCACCAGTGTCATTGCATGTGTGTTCTTTTTAGTAACAACAACCAGAGTCATTTTTCATGTGTGTTCTTTTCACATACCACCTATGGATCCACCAGTGTCATTGCATGTGTGTTCTTTTCACAATCCACCCATGGATCCACCAGAGTCATTGCATGTGTGTTCTTTTTAGTAACAACCAGAGTCATTTTGCATGTGTGTTCTTTTCACATACCATCTATGGATCCACCAGTGTCATTGCATGTGTGTTCTTTTCACTAACAACAACCAGAGTCATTGCATGTGTGTTCTTTTCACATACCACATATGGATCCACCAATGTCATTGAAATGTGTGTTCTCTACAGAGACCACTGATGACCCACAAGTATAGGGGGTGTATCGCAGTATTTTCGAGGGAAGTGAAACCCAATTTATTGATTCGACACAAGGGGAGCCAAAGAATACTTATCAGTCTTAACAACTGAGTTGTCAATTCAGCTGCACCTGGAAACAATCTTGCTCACAGCAGTTTATCAGTAGCAACAATTTTGTAGTAGGAATAGTAAAGCAGCAACAGTAGTAAAGCAAAGACAATAGTAACAAAAGCAGTAAACAGTGGGATTCGAGTGCGGTAGGCATAGGGATGGATGGACGGGCGTTGCATGGATAAGACAATTCACATAGCAATCAGAACATAGGGCAATTGCAAATAAATAAGATAAAGCATCCAAGTACTAGACAATCCTAGGCATGTGTTCCATATATAGCCATACGTGCTCGCAATGAGAACTTGCACAAGATCTTTTGTCCTGCCAGCCCGTTTGCAGTGGGGCCTCTAGGGAACTACTGGCAATTAAGGTGCTCCTTTTAATAAAGCACCGTAGCAAAGCATTAACACTCCATGAACACACATGATCCTCACACCAAAGCCTTTCCCTTCCGGCTACCCCGATTTCTGTCACTTTGGGACCATAGGTTCCGGACAACGACATGTGTAAACAACTTGTAGATAAGACCCAAAACAATACTATCATGATGAATCAACAATAAGTTCAGATCTGAAATCATGGCACTCGGGCCCTAGTGACAAGCATTAAGCACAACAAAGTTGCAACAAAGTCATAAAGCACTAATAGAGATACTAGGCACTATGCCCTAACAATCTGATGCCATTACATGAACGATCTCATCCAATCCCTACCATCCCCATAGCCTACAGCGGGGGATTACTCACTCATAGATGGGGGAAACATGGATGGTCGATGGAGAAGCAATGGTGATGATGATGGTGATGATCTCCTCCAATTCCCCGTCCCGGCAGGCTGCCAGAACGGAGTTTCTGGTGCTGTTTCCTGGAATCTGGTGGTGGCGGCAAAGCAGAACTCCTTCTGGAAAAATGTCGAACCCCCCGAAGTTTTTAGGTTAGAAGGCTTCTTATAGGCGAAGAGGGAGACCGAGGGGGTGCCTGGGGCCACCACACCAGGCCCTAGCGCGGCCAGGCCTAGCCCACGCCTGGGAGGGTGTGGCCAGCCCCTGGTCCTCCTCCGTCTCGTATTCTGGCTCCATGAGTCTTTTGGAAAAATAGGCACTTTGGCTTTTGTCCCGTCCAATTCCGAGAATATTCATTTTCTGACTTTCCTAGAACCAAAAACAGCAGAAAACAGGCAGCTGGCACTGTGGCTCTTGTTAATAGGTTAGTCCAAGAAATCATATGAAAAGTACTCCAAAGTTGGAACAATACACAAGAAAGTGGATAAAACCAAGCATGGAACATCAAAAATTATAGATACATTTGCAATGTATCAACATCCCCAAGCTTAACTCCTGCTCGTCCTCGAGTAGGTAAGTGATAAAAAGAAATAATTTTTGAGGTGACATGCACCATCAAAGACTTGATCAAAGTATTTGTAAACATTCAAAGCTGAGATCATAGTACTTCAATCATAACATGAAAGACAAAGTTCTAGCAATATGACAAAGAAACTATGATGCAACATGAAAAGGCACAAACAAAAGATTCATGAATAACAATGCTTTGCAAGACGTTTGTTTGTTTCACATAAATAAAACATAGCATAATAGTTTTCAGCTTGTCCCTTAATAGAGTAGCAAATATAAATGCATAGGACACCTTCAAAGTTCATAAGAGTGACTAGATACAATAGTTTCAAACAAGCAATAACAAGTTATGCATCAATCAACTAGTCTTGGGACAATGCACATAGAACTAAGAATGGCCACTATGCTCTCAAAGTAGGTGCATAAAGATAGAAGATGGAGACTCAATATAATGGTGGAAGAAAGGCCTTTTGTAAAAGGAAGTAGGGATTCAAGTCTCATAAAGAGCTTCCAAAAATTATGGTACTTATAGCTTTCAACTCTCATTGCCCCTATCATAAGCATCTTGAAGTGATTAAGGTTAAAGTGACACAACTAAGAGGATATGCTTGACAAGTTATAAACCGAAATCTCATGCCCCTTACTTACGAAGACCGATCCTCATGCTACTCAACTTCAGTCACGAGTAAGCTCTTGTCATTGTAAGTACATGTGTATCATTAAGAACCGCCAACGGGGTACCCCTTGCACATGATACGGGAGCTTTCCCATAATCAAAATGACAAGGCAAGCAGACAATGAGCATCTCAACAATCTTTTCATTTGCTATTTGCATAGGTTTTTATTGAGGATGCTTCATAGAGTGCTCATTATGGTGATGCTGCAAGTTTCCACCATGATTAGGCATGGCTTAGGCTAGCGGCCCAGGCGTTTCTCTAACACACATACAAACTCCATGATCTTACAAGTTCCACTTTTATTTCACACCGCCGGGATCCGTAAGCAAAAGAACATGATATCAACGGGGTACAAAGTACAAGTGCAATGTTGAAAGAGTTCCCCATGAAACATGGTTCTGCTAATTTCAACTTATAAAGCGCAAGCATATACGCAAAAAAGAAGGACCCAATGGTTCAAGTTTATTAGAGGCAAAAAGTAAAGTGTGCCATCAAGTTCGTGAGAGCTTTAATCACTAGTTTTCTCATAACAAGTGGAAGGTAAACAAAAGCATGAATATACTTGAAATAGCATAAGCTAGTAGGTAGGTATGGTGGACTCTTTGGAAAAACTTGGTTTAGGGAGTTGGATGCATGAGTGGAACTCATACTTGGTTGTGGAGGCAAGCAAAAGACTGGGAGCGATAAACTAAGAGAGCAATAATGGCCATAATCATGCAGAGCGACAAAACATCATTGATCAAAGCATAAAGTGATACTACAAGTTGAAAACTAAAGGATCATAAAGGCTATGGTGACTTGAGATAGTCATAACATGGTGTGAGCATGTGCCAAGTCAACCCAAATAAAGCATTAAAGGAGAATACCACTATACTATGCTTTAATATGCTAAAACAACGCATGATTCATCCAAGGCACATTAAGCAATCTCAATTGTTTATAACAAGTCATGCTACATCAAAGAATACTAAGCATAAAGCCAAAACAATATCAAGCATGGCATGACAAAGCATAGCCACAGTCAAGAATGAGCTCTTTTTACCACATAAGCATGAACTTTCCTACTCTTTTCCAAACCAAACCAAACTATTCGCAAACCAAAGTGTGAAAGAGGGGGTCCAACCAACTTATTCATAAAACTAAGCAAACCAAGCAAACTAAAAACCAAAACAAAAACGAAAAATAAGACGCTCCAAGAGAAACACAAATGTGCACGAAACAATAAAAATGAAGCGTTTGGAAGAAACCTGGGATTTTTATTGATGAAGAAGGGGATGCCTTGGGCATCCCCAAGCTTTGACGCTTGTACTTCTTGGATATTTCTTGGGGTGACACGCGTGGCATCCCCAAGCTTGAGCTTTAGTCCATCCTTCATCTCGTTACTCATTCCTTCCATACACCTGAAATTTTTCCTTCATACAAAACTTCACACAATCTCATTAGCAACATTAGTGCACTTAAGATAAATAAGTCTCAAGGTTCAGTTCTAACACCAAATAAACTTCCATTAGAACACTAGATACTGTAGCACTTCCCTCAAAAAGCTCAATTCCCCAAAAGAACTCAAGAAGGAACCAACAAGAAGCAAATGTAGAAAATGGCAGAAATATGTCAAAACAGACCAGAAGGTAAAGACAAATTCTTTCGAAGACCTTATGTTGCTCAAATCAAAAAGTGTTGAACTAACTAAAGTTAGATAACAACCTGGGGCAGAAGCACAAAAAAATACAGCCCAATCCGACAAACAGAGCTCTCTCAGGAATTTTTACGGTGAAGCACAAAAATCTGTTTCGGGACAGCAACTTTTCCAATCATTACTTCACTCTCATTAGAGGTTACTCTTGGCACAAAAAGCAAATAAAAAGGATAAGGAGAGGTTATTACTGAAGTAATAACTTCCAAAACTCAACTAAAACTCTTGGGTTATCTCCCAACAAGTACTTTTCTTTAACGCCTTTAAGTTAGGCAAAAGTAAAAACTGAAAATGGATAAAATAGAAGTAAGCAGAGATAATCATGGTGAAAACATTGTTTTGTTCAATGAAATCCTTTTGTTAACAAGGTTGATCAGGTCTTGTTACCAAAACAATTCCATATGATACAAAACTTTGTATTCCACTAATGATTATGTTACCTCAACCTTGATAGCAATGGTCCTAATCATAATAGTTTCAAATTTTTCTCTTGGTATGGGACAATATATTTCTCCAACTTGGATGCCCTCAACATGTTCAATTGAATTCAAGCCATAAGTCCTTTCAATATTCTTGGGGAAATAGACAATATGTTCCTTGACATTAACATTTAAGGTCACCTTCCCTTGATTATAATTAATAACAGCTCCTACAGTATTTAAGAAAAGGTCTCCCAAGAATAATAGACATATTATCATCTTCAGACATAAAAGTTTGAGAGGATGCTCTCATAAGATATATGAAGTGAAGTAAAAGAGAGCATCAAGAAGCAAATCCAAAACACATTTAAGTCTAACCCACTTCCTATGCATAGGAATCATGTAAGCAAATAAATTTGCAAAGAGCAAAGTGACAGGCATAGGAAGATAAAACAAGAGTAACTTCAAAACTTTCAGCACATAGAGAGGTGTTTCAATACCATGAAAACTCGTACCACCATATTTTCCTCTCTCATAATAATTTTCAGTAGCCTCATGAATAAAATCAACAATATAACTATCACATAAAGCATGCTCTTCATGATCTACAAGCACTAGAGCCTTATCATAAACATCTTCAAAAGAAACCTTGGGAACATAACATTCATCCTCCTTTAGTAAGCATGGAGGACAATCAAATAATGTAAGGGATAAAGAGTTACTCTCATTAGAAGGTAGGCATGGGTAGCTAATCCATTCTTCCTCCTTTTGTTCATCACTCTCCTCCTCTTTTTCATCTAATAAGATTTCAGGTTCATCATTTTCTTCTTCCATAGGAGCCTACAAGGCATTAGTCTCTTCCATTTGTGGAAAGCATTTATTAAAATACTCAAGAATATAGCCATTTTCATCCTTGTAATTATCAAAGCAAAATTTAAGCATACCATAAACCTCATACTTATAAGGTTAATCATCAATATTTTCAAGCAAACTAGCAAGTTCAAAAGCACCCTTCCAAGCAATAAATTCGTCAATTTGTTCCGCATCATAAAAGTCATAAATTCCTTTAGCATAGGAAGATATGGTATCATTATCACTATACTCACATTGAAATGGTAGGTGTTTATACCTCTTTCTGCAACAAGACTCATCACAGCAATAAGTAACATTATAAGTACAGCACATGTTTCTAGCAATGGTATACAATCTATCAATTTGTTCCCATAAGTGTTTCCCTTTTTGTGACAAGCGGTGTTCCTTATAATAATATTTTTGATCTTCCGTGAACCCACCTTGCCAATAAGCTTCAGTTTCAAAGAAACCAACCATTGCCAACAAGCATGATAAAGCAAGACAATAACAGACCAACGAAAATAACAACTAGAGTAGGAACTATTTTTTTTTGTATTTTTGATAAAGAAACAAGAAAACAAGGAGAAAGATAAACTTAGCTTAAACAATAGTGATTCCAAGTGAACTTGATAAATAAAGCTATGCTCCCCGGCAATGGTGCCAGAAAATAGTCTTGATGACCCACAAGTATAGGGGGTGTATTGCAGTATTTTCGAGGAAAGTGAAACCCAATTTATTGATTCGACACAAGGGGAGCCAAAGAATACTTATCAGTCTTAACAACTGAGTTGTCAATTCAGCTGCACCTAGAAACAATCTTGCTCACAGTAGTTTATCAGTAGCAACAGTTTTGTAGTAGGAATAGTAAGGCAGCAACAGTAGTAAAGCAAAGACAATAGTAACAAAAGCAGTAAACAGTGGGATCCGAGTGTGGTAGGCATAGGGATGGATGGACGGGCGTTGCATGGATAAGACAATTCACATAGCAATCAGAACATAGGGCAATTGCAGATAAATAAGATAAAGCATCCAAGTACTAGACAATCCTAGGATGTGTTCCATATATAGTCATACGTGCTCGCAATGAGAACTTGCACAACATCTTTTGTCCTGCCAGCCCATTTGCAGCGGGGCCTCTAGGGAACTACTGGCAATTAAGGTGCTCCTTTTAATAAAGCACCGGAGCAAAGCATTAACACTCCGTGAACACACGTGATCCTCACATCAAAGCCTTTCCCTTCCGGCTACCCTGATTTCTGTCACTTCGAGACCATAGGTTCCGGACAACGACGTGTGTAAACAACTTGTAGATAAGACCCAAAACAATACTATCATGATGAATCAACAATAAGTTCAGATCTGAAATCATGGCACTCGGGCCCTAGTGACAAGCATTAAGCACAACAAGGTTGCAACAAAGTCATAAAGCACTAATAGAGATACTAGGCACTATGCTCTAACAATCTGATGCCATTACATGAACGATCTCATCCAATCCCTACCATCCCCAAAGCCTACAGCGGGGGATTACTCACTCATAGATGGGGGAAACATGGATGGTTGATGGAGAAGCGATGGTGATGATGATGGCGATGATCTCCTCCAATTCCCCGTCCCGACAGGGTGCCAGAACGAAGTTTCTGGTGCTGTTTCATGGAATCTGGTGGTGGCGGCAAAGCAGAACCCCTTCTGGAAAAATGTCGAACCCCCCGAAGTTTTTAGGTTAGAAGGCTTCTTATAGGCGAAGAGGGAGACCGAGGGGGTGCCTGGGGCCACCACACCAGGCCCTAGCGCGGCCAGGCCTAGCCCACGCCTGGGAGGGTGTGGCCAGCCCCTGCCCTCCTCCGTCTCGTATTCGGGCTCCGTGAGTCTTCTGGAAAAATAGGCACTTTGGCTTTTGTCTCGTCCAATTCCGAGAATATTCATTTTCTGACTTTCCTAGAACCAAAAACAGCAGAAAACAGGCAGCTGGCACTGTGGCTCTTGTTAATAGGTTAGTCCAAGAAATCATATGAAAAGTACTCCAAAGTTGGAACAAAACACAAGAAAGTGGATAAAACCAAGCATGGAACATCAAAAATTATAGATACATTTGCAATGTATCAACCACACATGGATCCACTAGTGTCAGTGCATGTGTGTTCTTTTTAGTAACAACAACCAGAGTTATTTTGCATTTGTGTTCTTTTCACATACCACCTATGGATCCACCAGTGTCATTGCATCTGTGTTCTTTTCACTAACAACAACCAGAGTCATTGCATGTGTGTTCTTTTCACATACCACATATGGATCCACCAATGTCATTGAAATGTGTGTTCTCTACAGAGACCACACATGGATCCAACAGTGTCATTGCATGTGTGTTCTTTTTAGTAACAACAACCAGAGTCATTTTGCATGTGTGTTCTTTTCACATACCACCTATGGATCCACCAGTGTCATTGCATGTGTGTTCTTTTCACAATCCACCCATGGATCCACTAGTGTCATTGCATGTGTGTTCTTTTTAGTAACAACAACCAGAGTCATTGAAATGTGTGTTCTTTTCACATACCATCTACGGATCCACCAGTGTCATTGCATGTGTGTTCTTTTCACTAACAACAACCAGAGTCATTGCATGTGTGTTCTTTTTAGTAACAACAACCAGAGTCATTTTGCATGTGTGTTATTTTCACATACCACCTATGGATCCACGAGTGTCATTGCATGTGTGTTCTTTTCACTAACAACAACCAGAGTCATTGCATGTGTGTTCTTTTCACATACCACATATGGATCCACCAGTGTCATTGAAATGTGTGTTCTCTATAGAGACCACACATGGATCCACCAGTGTCATTGCATGTGTGTTATTTTTAGTAACAACAACCAGAGTCATTTTGCATGTGTTATTTTCACATACCACCTATGGATCCACCAGTGTCATTGCATGTGTGTTCTTTTCACTAACAACAACCAGAGTAATTGCATGTGTGTTCTATTCACATACCACCTATGGATCCACAAGTGTCATTGCATGTGTGTTCTTTTCACTAACAACAACCAGAGTCATTGCATGTGTGTTCTTTTCACATACCACATATGGATCCACCAGTGTCATTGAAATGTGTGTTCTCTATAGAGACCACACATGGATCCTGATGTCATTGCATGTGTGTTCTTTTCACTAACAACAACCAGAGTCATTTTGCATGTGTGTTCTTTTCACATACCACCTATGGATCCACCAGTGTCATTGCATGTGTGTTCTTTTCACAATCCACCCATGGATCCACCAGTGTCATTGCATGTGTGTTCTTTTTAATAACAACAACGAGAGTCATTGAAATGTGTGTTCTTTTCACATACCACCTATGGATCCACCAGTGTCATTGCATGTGTGTTATTTTCACTAACAACAACCAGAGTCATTGCATGTGTGTTCTTTTTAGTAACAACAACCAGAGTCATTTTGCATGTGTGTTCTTTTCACATACCACCTATGGATCCACCAGTGTCATTGCTTGTGTGTTCTTTTCACTAACAACAACCAGAGTCATTGCATGTGTGTTCTTTTCACATACCACATATGGAACCACCAGTGTCATTGCATGTGTGTTCTTTTCACTATCCACCCATGGATCCACCAGTGTCATTGCATGTGTGTTCTTTTCACTAACAACAACCAGAGTCATTGCATGTGTGTTCTTTTTAGTAACAACAACCAGAGTCATTTTGCATGTGTGTTCTTTTCACATACCACCTATGGATCCACCAGTGTCATTGCATGTGTGTTCTTTTCACTAACAACAACCAGAGTTATTGCATGTGTGTTCTTTTCACATACCACCTATGGATCCACCAGTGTCATTGAAATGTGTGCTCTCTTTAGAGATCACACATGGATCCACCAGTGTCATTGCATGTGTGTTCTTTTCACTAACAACAACTGGAGTCATTGCATGTGTGTTCTTTTCACATACCACCCATGGATCCACCAGTGTCATTGCATGTGTGTTCTTTTTACTAACAACAACCATAGTCATTGGATGTGTGTTCTCTTTAGAGACCACACATGGATCCAGCAGTGTTATTGAAATGTGTATTATTTAAAACTACTGCCGTTGGCCACAAACAATCGGGATGCAGAACTAACCAGCAACCGCTCTAGGCTTCTAGAAGACCTGATCCCCGATTGTTAGGCGTCGTTGGATCGGGGTGCGTGGACGATAGCGATGTCCTTCACGAGGGCGATCCGCGAGAAGTCTGTTCTGCGAATTGATTGGTCGTGGCAACTACGCTGGGCCTACGTCCTTGCCCTTATCTCCTTAACCTTGGGGCCGAAAATCAGATTGTGTTCCTTCATCCCCATGGAGAGGGAGAGGCCCAAACTCAGCTTGCACGAGGCTCAGATGTTCGCCCACTACGACATACTCGCGCTGTCGTTAGCGAGGCTTCCGGCCGGCTTTGAGCTCAGCTATGCCGGGGTTCCTGTCGCGCCGCTCTTGCACGACAACGTGTTGGCGAGGCAGATCGATGAGCGCCGCCTCCAGCTGTCGGAGCAGAAGAGGGCAATGGCGCGGTACTCGCGTACGAGCGCGTACTGGCGAAAGCTGTTCAAGAAGGAGCGGGATGCGTTGATTGAGCTGTGTGGAACCCACTGGCGGGAGATCCACCCGGATCTGCGCAACCCCGAAGGGAGGCAGCGCTTCTGGGTAGTGACTAGGCATACGACCTCCAAAACATTATCGATGCAGCGCGCCGTGAAGAATCCATGAGGAGGAGGAACGCTATCGGGAACGTCGGCATCGATTCCGACGCGGAGGAGGTTGGCAGCAACACGGACAACATCGTCAATGATGGAGACTGCGGGAGCGTCATAGTCGATTAGGGCCACTTAAGCATAAATTAAATCTATGTACAGTATAATGCGCTCTTTGGTTCTAGGTCACTTGAGTCATGGTCGAGTATCGTCATAATCTATATATGTTGGCCATGTTTTAGTTGTCTTTTTCTTTGAAACTAGTCGATCGAAACTCGTCTGATCCTAAAAATAAAGTTCACGCGTTCCCTGGCATATCTGATGGGACAATACGCTGACTTTGCTCCCAGCACTTGATGGCACAACCGTAATTTGGAGTGCGCCTGAGGAGAAGGGATCGAGCGTGTTGTAATAGTGTACTACTCCTGTCCAGATATAACTGACTTAGTTTTTTAGATATTTAATAAATGTGTCTATACCCAAAACATGTCTAGATACATGTTTTAGGTTTCTCTGTCTTTCAAAATAATCAAAAGTCGTCAAATTCTGAACAAACAAAGTCATTGCGTTCACACCTGATGGGACAATATGCTGACTCTGCTACTTGATGGCACAGCCATAATTCTGGAGTGCGCCAGAGGAGATGGGAATGCAAGGGAGATAGGAACTAGTAGCCGCGTCCAAACGCAGGTAAAAAATTAATGTAATAATATTTAAAAAAAATGTAATCTGCTCCACATGACCCCATCACAGACACGTTGCACGCGCCAGATATAAATAAAGACGACACGGCTAGTTTAGTTTCAATGATATAATTCAATATAGGACGTTATTGTGCCTGCATCTTTCTGCTCCTCTTATTAGTCGGCTAGCCCAAGCTGCATTAAGCTTTAGTTGATGAGGATAAAAAATGATAAAATGGCAAATAAAACAATTTTTAAGCTTACCTTTCATCCAGAGAATCGTACAAAGATGAAATTGGCATGGATTTATTATTTCTCCTGCAGTTAGCCGAAAGATCCTCAAGAACATCCTCAATCACCCCTGCAACTTCTACATATTCTAATACACCTCCATTATTTGCCCTTTCCTTCCCGTTCCGCTTACCCTTTTGTTTCTTTTCACACCCTTTTCTTGCCGGCACCTCCACTTCTTCATAAATTGGCTACTTACGTACGTTTTCCTCCGAGTGCTCATCACCGTCTTCGCGCTGCTCTTTCACCAGTTCTGGCGGAGAAGCCTCATTTTCTGCCACCGGGGTGTGAACAGGGACAATAGCATGTGTAACTGGGTTTTTGCACAACCTCTTGATATGGCCGAATCTGCCACAACGTCCGCATTTCCTTTTCCTAGCACCAAGCCTTGGACCTTTATCGGTGGAGGCTTCGATCCTTAGCTTTCTAGGCCTCCCAGGTGGCCTCCTAAGAACTGGTGGTTGAAGTTTGAACCCTGGATCGACAATCTCCCATTCATTTTCATCGGCCATAGGTGGTATGTTTTCTGCATAAGTTGCAGCAAACTTGTCCACGGAGAAATAGTTGTCGACATAGTTCTCTATTTCAGCTCCATTACCTCTAAGCTTTAAGATGAAGTAAATTGCATGGTGACATGGCGGATCGATGAATCTGCCCGCATGCATGAACAAGTCTTGTTTCCAATGTCTACAGTGTACCTCCGTTCACTTCCATGCTTGTATTCTGCATAAACCTCAGCCAATGTTCTGGAACTTCTGACCACCCTCATCTTTATCGTTCTCATTGCCCTGGTTCTTGCATTCAGTAACATAACCACCTTTGGAACTATTTTATGGCCTAAAAAATTTCTTGCACAAATTCTTTGCCTTAAATCTATCTTCACCATTATGCACTGTCTTATTGCATCCAACAAAATAACAATTCCAAGTGTCTTCATGCCCGAAATCTTATCATTGAAACTCTCTGCCAAATTATTGCATACAAAATCCACCTTGCTTAACTCACCAAACTTGCTTCTGGCCCATAGCTTGGTGTGATGTTCCTCAAGGTATTTTTTCACCTTTGGCACTACATACATGTTCTGCAAGTAAGTAGCATGCGTGCTTGGGATGTATGTGTATGTTGATCGCCACAAGTCCTCTGCAAAGATCTTTCCTTTGAACTTCTTCATGAAGTTAGTAGCGAGGTGCCGCATGCATTCCCTATGCTCAACCCCAGGAAACACAGCATCAACAGCATTCTCAAGATCCTCGGATGCACCGGTGTGTATCACCAAGCCTTTAGGGTGACCAATTACTTCCCTAGTCTCTGCATGAACCATGTCCAGCTTTCATTTGATTCACCCTCAAGAACAGCATAAGCTACGGGTAGAAGCCAATTATGCGC
This sequence comes from Avena insularis, assembly GCA_023614405.1. Classification (NCBI taxonomy): domain Eukaryota; kingdom Viridiplantae; phylum Streptophyta; class Magnoliopsida; order Poales; family Poaceae; genus Avena; species Avena insularis. The sequence continues at coordinate 456,625,004 of CM042696.1, read as the reverse complement.
GTCCAAAGCACAAGCAGAAGCAACATGTCCCCTGAACTTCCCTGTTAAAGAAGTTGCGCCTATTGCCAAGTATGGCCTGCAGCCGTCTAGGAACCCCTTCCAGCATGCCTTCAAGCAGACAAAACATCTCCTGAAGCATATCTTATCTGCCTGCTTATACCTGACCCCCCTCGAGACCTTTTCTCTCCCTTTCACAACCTCGTAATCGATGTTAACAACACTACCAGGTGATGTTTTCTCTACCTGAGCTTTGAAACTATACAACATATGAAAACTGTCATTCCACTTGCCTTGAATGAAGTCTAGACCCATCTCCTTCCCATCAAAAACTCTGTGATAAGGAATCAAAACGTTAAACTTTTTGCTAATCTTTGCTCTGAGTTCAGCTGGTCCAATGTTATGATCCTGCCTCACCCAGTCAAGTACAGTAGCAGCAATCCACTTGGTAGTTGCCGGTCTAATTTTACCACTTAAAGAAGTATTAGGGCAGTTGTGTTCCTTCGTGTTTACTTTGATCTGCATTCGATAAGAATCCAAATAATTCAGAGCTAGTTATCAGCAGAATAAATATGAGAAAGACTGAAACTAAATGTAGCTATTGCAACCTGAAATGGGTGTCCACCCCGCATTGGAGATGCATGTAATCTCCATTTACACACATTACTTTCCCTACAGTGCACCCTAAATCTCTTTTGGTCACTCTTTTCAATGATAAATTCGAACCCAACTATGATTGCATAGGTTGCAACTGCATATCTGCAGTCCTCCACATTATCAAAGACAGCCCCCTCATCAATTGTAGGATTGTCCCTGTCAAAGTGTATCACTGGCATGTCCACGTATTCGTCGTCGTATCTACATCCCATTTCCACATCTTCACATTCCTCTTCCTCATCAGTCCCATAGTCAGGCTCAAAGTTCGAATCAACCAAATATTCCCTACTCTCCATCCTATCAGGGTCAGCAGCCACGTCTGGATATGCTTTCTCATCATCATCCGCACCGCCACATGTTTCAGTGCCTTCATGCTCACTTGACAAAGCATCATGCTCAAGGATAAGCTATACAGACGTCCTGCGGTTACCAACACATATCCTTGCCATCACCACAGGACTAGAAACGCTAATTGGGGTATGCAGATAAGGAATCACACTTCTTACCTTTCAATGTGGACGCACGGCACCTTATCCGGGCTCCATACCTCCAAAGCTCTGCACCCCGCTTCCTCTCCCCCTGTTTTGTTGTCCTCTGTGCTCTCTAGACTTGAAGGAGATTCCGTGCTCTCCAGCCGCACAGGACCCATATCCGTGCTCTCAAGCCTCACAGGATCCATCTCCGAGCGGGATCCTGATCACCAGCGTCGTTGGGCCCCTAACCTAACGGCCGACTCTCGGTTTTCGTTTCCAGACGCGCCTGGGCGGTGGGCGGCGGCAAGGAGACAGGGCAAGGAGGGGAGGGGAGGGGACGTGAGGGGATGGCAGGGAGGGGAGGGCGGGAGGACGACGGACCAAGGGGACGATGAGAGCGGTGCACGACTGAGCGATGTGGCGGCGGCAGGAGCAGAGGAGAGGAGCGGAGCGGAGCTGGTTGCGACAAAGCATGGAAAATTGCACAATAATGTGTTGGTGGGAGGCACCAGCCCTCGAACCTGGGACGCGCGCCGTCGTAGGTGGAGGAGGCGGGCCCGTCTGTCATAAAACATGCCACCTATCAGCACACTATGCATGGGGAGCACTTCACGGAATTTTTAGCAGGTCCGACATGTCAGTCTGTTTGATCAAAACTTGCATGCAGTGCATGGTTGGTTCACGCGCTAGTTCCAAGAAAAAGCCCGTTGATCCAAACTTGAATTGGCAGTTTCGCTTCTTCTCCCCCGTCTCATTGTCTCCTCGCCGTGGCAGTTCCGCTTCGTCTCCCTCGTCTGTTATATATCCTCTTCTTCTTCTCCTCGCAGTGGTAGTTCTTCTTTCTTCCTCGATCAAAACATTCCCACAAGTAAGCCATGGCCAGTAGCCGGATGAAGAGGAACTGGGCCGATCTCCCGCCCGACCCAATTCGCAAGATCGCCGACTATTTGCTAGAGAAAGAGGAGTATGTCGACACTTATGCTGCTTGTCGGGAAGCTGCACTGATTGGCGCCGCACTTTAAACATGCCCGAATTCCATCTCAACAACTGGATCATGATAGATCACACACTTCCAGACGTTGGCGACTTCACCTTCCTCAACCTCGCCACTGGTCGTTGCTTCAGGACAAATCTAATGGACGTCTAACGCAAGTTCACATTCACATCCGATATTTATTGGTATTTTCCATTATAAACATCTTAGTGCTAACTGATGCCCTCTTCTTCCAAAAGATTCTACTTCGTTGGTGTTTCTCGCAGCGTCATCGTGCTTGCTCAGAGGGTTGATCCGTACCAGATTCGGCTTTTGAACCCAATCACTCATAAGTCTAACACTGAGTTTCAAGCACGCATACCATCTGATCTTCTGCAATCTGTCGTCGTGACGAAGTCCCCGACGATGGTGTTTGTTTGCACTGATTATCTAGATCATATTGCATGGGCCGATGAGAGCACCCCAACGGGGCAAATCAATGGATCATTTCGAGAAGGATTGCATTCGCCACCTCCTGATACGCTTCTGGTCTGCATGACGGCATTCCGAGGGGAAGTATATGCATTACTTGAGACTGGAGACATCTTGTCGACCAACATCCAGTTAGAGCAGCGCGCGAGCACTGTCACGATGGCCAAAATAATTTTGGCCCTAGTCTTTGAACAAGTACGCGGAACTTACAAATTTTACCTTGTGGAGTCAGATGGTGATCTGCTTCTTATGTTGAACGGGGATTTTGCCAAAGGGCAACTGGTGTTGTACCAGTTGGACACGGAGAACCGCTCTCTCGAGGTCGTCGGTGACATTGGAAGTCGTGCCCTCTTTGTTGGTTACAATCGATCTATCTCCATTGACACCAGGTTACACCCCACAGTCAAACCCGGTTGCATATACTACAGGAATTTTATCAGACTGTATCATGAGGTTCAAGCCTGGGAAGAGGAACCAACAATGGTAATGTATGGCTTAAGTTTGGAACATACAGCGAGGCCTTACCCTCTGGACGAGATACTGGCAGCACATCATGACGGAGAAAGTTCTTCAACATGTGTTGTAGCACGCTAAGTAGTGACGATTTAAATATATAGGGGAGAATGAATCCTATATTCATCCTAGGTTATTTGGTAGCATTTTCAGTTCTATTTTTCGAAGTAGAAATTTGTACTGTATTTATATTATTTCGATGAGTAGTATGCGTATTATTTGCTAGCTTCTTTCAGAATTCTCTATGTTCGACATGGGCATCAGCTCAGCGCCGGAATTTAGGTCCCACATGGAAAATTCCACAATAGTGTGTTGGTGCGCGGCACCACCCCTCGAACCTGGGATGCACACCGTCGAAGGTAGAGGGGCGGGCCCGCCAGTCAGATAACATGCCACGTCGGCATCCCCTATTTCTGATGCCCTTTAAAAAATAAAACACGCCACGTCGTTATCCCCTGTTTCTGATGGTGTTACTACACTCGACGGTACATGGTGGCATATAAATAATATCGTATAAACATAAGGGCACAGTCATCAACATTTCTAAAAAGAAACCCGGTCCCGTCTCCTACCTGTCCTGGTACATTGCCCGATGAGGTGTATAGCCACGACCGATCTTTTTAATACGTTCGCACTCTTATGCTGAGAAGGGAAATAAAGATTGAGTTGTTAATGCAACGAGTGTCGAATTATTACCCTCTAAGGAAATGGGAAACGGTTATTTTCACGCGTGCCCGTAGTCCAAACCTACTATCAGTCTTTCACTCCCCTTCTTCGACTAACCACAGTTCACCTTGCGTAGCTCCTCCGCGCCGCACCAACTAGGGTAACATGGCCCCTCCTAAGCCGCTGCCGCCGCCGCGACAGCCGCCGAAACTGGGGTATTTAGCCTCTCTAAGGCAGGCCATGAATCTCTACTTCAAGGCCGGTCTCCCATTGCCCTGCCAGGTGGATGATTTCCCCGAATGTGCCGACGATCGGTACCGGCGGCGCCAGATGTGGCAAGCAGGGCCAAGAGAGCGATATGGAGAAATCGTGCGGTGGCATTACGGCATGCTCTAGGCAGTGGGAACAAGGTACGTATCAAATCGTTCATGAGAGCATGCCGCCGCCGAGGGTACACACCCTCGAACAGGGCAGCGCCAAGGTCTAGGAACTCTCGCGTCCACGTTTCGGCGTGGACTACCTTATCTTAGTGGGGTAGGCTAGGAGCACGCCGTCTGCGGAAAATACGCTCCATCCTACGCAACGTCGAAGGCCGTACCGTGGCGGCGACCAAGCGTCTACACTCAACATGCTGGATTGTTCGACAGCCGGAGCCGGCGGCGGGCATCAGCTCAGCCCTGAAATTCAGGTTCAAGTTCACACGGACCTACGATCATGAGAAGCAGATGACGAATTTCAGTTTCTAAGAAATCTTTGCGGTGGCGCAGATGGTCCAACTGAACCGGGACTGGCGCACGCAAATCGCTCGTGCATGAACGATGAAGATTTCTTGTAGTTTGGCGGGAAGGCAATAGATCAGTTTGGGTTAAATGATCAAAGAACTTATGTCCTCTCAAGGCAATTGGCTAGCCAACTTTTCTGGTGGAGATTTGTAGTTCCTTCATTGTAGAATAGTTAAGTTCAGACTGAAGAATGGCTTTTGTAGATGAAATGCTGACGAATTATTCTATAAACTAGTAGGAAGTTTAGCCCGGTTTTGTGCAGGTATAAGACCCTTTTGTATGGAAGTACTACTATTGTAAGCAAATACTATCAAGTACCTATTTCCTTCAATTACTAGTCGTGGTTCAATCCAGTTAACTGGCATATTTTTATCCCAGACTACAGATTTTGCGTCTGCTGTCTGTGCTGTAAACCATTTTTCCCTTTGTCTTGTGTTGCCCGCAAAATGGTCCTACAGCTCAACGTGTTACAAATGTAGCTACCTTTTACTCCCTCCGTTTCAAAATATAAGATGTTTTAGCCTTGTGAATGAAGTGTATCTAGTCCCCTTTTAGTATGTAGGTTCATCTAGGTTTAGAAAGCACCATCACTAAAAGATGTCTAGATACGCTCCATTCACAAAGCTAAAAAATCTTATATTTTGAAACGGAGGGAGTACTTGAAGAGGGTGGACTACATTTTCCTGGCATCCACAGAATTGACATTGCTCATTGCCAGACCATCCTCTTTTCATGAGGTTGTCCTTGGTTATTCATGGAAATTATAAAGCACGGTGTTCAACTACATCGATTCAAACTATTACACACACACTACATCAAATTCATTACCCACACATACTACATCGATTCAAACTATTACACACACATACTACTTCAAACTATTACACACACGTACTACATCGATTCAAACTATTACACAATTTTAGTCGATGCTAACTTCCTGCTACGCTCTCCATACTACAAATTCATTAGCCACACATACCATGACAATTCACTAGAGCTCTGTCTTCACTCGAGGGAAATCAGAACCACCAGCTCATCCAAGCCCGGTCCCCCCACCGAAACTGTGTGCCCCGTCGCGAAACGGTAGCGGTCCTGTGCCATCGATCCTTCCAGGCCAACACTGCAGGCGACGAGGGCGCTTTCTGGCAGCCTCTTCGGGGCCCTGAATGCCATGTACCGAATCCAGAACCTCCTCCAGGTGGATGATGACCGGGTGCTTCCAGCAAAGCTGTCGCCCTTCCCTGTTTGGAATCTGCACCTCATACATCTTAGGAACGGCGCCAGGGTCTTTCAGCCACGCCTTTACCTCGATGACCCATCTGTCGCTCGGTGGCACGATTTCCACCAGCTCGCCGCCAAGGCTACTGACGACCTGCTTGAGGGCCTCCGGCTCCCAAGCATCCAATGGGAGGCCGTCAAAGCCGAGTTTGGAGAAGAAACGAACCTGCCACAAGCGATCGTCCCACCCACAGGCGCGATGCCAACACATGAAGCTCATTTTCTCCCCGCAACACTCGAAAGAACTAGAAGAATGTAGAACGCACTCGGTGTCTGAGCTGTGCTCGAACCGGACGAAAAAATCGAATGGCGGCGCGCATACCTCAATGTTGACCTCATTTCGTCTGATCCCAAAATGAGACCTGAAAGCCGACAGCAACTCTGTCGGCGACACGGCGGGACGGACGCCCAGCACGGTGGCCATGAGAGCGTGGTTGTCGAACTGCTGTGCTAGGGCTACCATGCCTGGGGTGCGCGGCAGCACGCAACTTCCCGAGGCCGGTCGCCAGCCTGGATCGCCTGACGGGACGCGCTCCGCCATGCGAGAAGGACTAGCCAGATGCGATATATTAGTCCGGGGACGCGAAGCTCCGATACGGCGGACGATGCAACGACAACGGCTCCGAGCTTCGATTAGAGGTGTGGGAGGTTGACCGGACATGGCGGAGACGCAAATTAGACCAAGTCCGAGCTCCGATCTGAGACGAGCAGCCGGAGCTGAACAAATGTTATGGGGAGGGGAGCAGGAGAGAAGACCAGAGCAGAGCAAAGAAATAGATCTCATCCACTCAGGGATCTGGTCCACGCAGGGGTAAGCTAGTCCACGACCGCAAAAGATAACGGGGAATACTGACATGGCGGGCCAAGAAGAGTTGATCTAACGGTGGTATTTGAGTTCAACCGTTTTTCGTCTGGTTCAAACGACCGTTTGGCTGTTAGATTTGTATTCACCCCCATTTGGCCCTTCTGGACAATTGGCGAATCTACTATGGCCCCTCCACGCGATTGATGGCAACTCGGGTACCGCGGTGTGCTCACCCACCAAGTTTGGTACCGCAAACAAACATTCCCGCCATCAACACCACCATCAAGCTGGACTTCATCGGGATCATCATCATCATCACCACCATCATCACCATCAGCACCCTCATCACCATCTCCATATTGCTGTAACAATTGCGTTGAATCTTGCATAGTTCATAGGGGAAACTTTCCCGGTGTTGATTACTCTTTGTAGTTGATGCTTTTGAGTGAACCATTGAATTATTGTTTATGTTCAGATTGTTATACATCATTATTCCATCTCTGATCATGATCCATATGATGTCTTGTGAGTAGTTCGTTTTGTTCTTGAGGACATGGGAGAAGTCATGTTGTTAGTAGTGGAGTTGTGTTGAGAAAGATTCAATAGTTTGATATTTAAGTTGTGGTGTACTTCTTCTAGTGGTGTCATGTGAACGTCGACTACATGACACTTCACCTATATGGGCCTAGGGGAATGCATTGTGTATTTGGCTACTAATCATAGGGGTTGTCAGAGTGACAGAAACATGAACCCCCGTTAGGAAACCATTGCATAAGGGACGTAAGGGTCTTAGAGTTTAAAGTTGTGGTTAGGTTTCTACCTTAATTACTTTCTTGTACTTACGGATGTTTGCAAGGGGTATAATCACAAGTATGTATTAGTCCTAGGAAGGTCGGTACATTAGCACAGGTTCACCCACACAACACTTAGCAAGCTAAAGAAGATTAATCAACTATATGAAGCGAAAGCACTTGGATGCCTTCCCATGTGTCCTCGAGAACGTTTGGTCATCTTAAGTAATACAACCGGCTTGTCCTTTGCTGCATAAAGGATTGGGCCACTTGCTGCATTTATTCCTACTGTCTTTTATTTACTCGTACTTCGTTTACTTGCTTTATCAAAAACCCCTAAAAATCTGTTTGCTAAGTATTTGTAGAGAATTCCTGATCCATACCACTAGCCAGCACCTTCTGCTCCTCGTTGGGTTCGACACTCTTACTTATCAAAAATACTGTGATACGCCTCCTCTACTTGTAGGTCATCAAGACTATTTTCTGGCGCCATTGTCGGGGAGTGAAGCGCTATTGGAGAGTGGAACTGGTAAAGGAAACTTCTACTATGAGTATTGTTTATTTCTGTTAGTTGCTTTATTTTCGTTATGGATAATTCGCTGAGTTTCTTATTTGGTAATGGTACTACCACTGCCAAGGTAGTAGATAAGCCACCACCTGCTGAGAATGATGTTTTTGAAATACCTACAAGAATTATTGATCGTGTTATGGATAACTACTATGTTGGAGATGGAACTGTCCATCCCGGTGATCATTTACTCTTTATACACGACTTATGCAGGTTGTTCAAGTGTGCAGGTATTACTACAGATCAAGTTAAGAAGAAGTTATTCTCACTATCACTGAAAGGAAGAGCTGAGGAATGGTATAAGCTGCTGAAGAATGGTCAAGCTCTTGAATGGGAGGAAATAGTGCCTCTCTTTTATTCAAAGTTTTATCCTCCTAGTGAGATTCATAAAGATCGGAATCAAATATACAACTTTTGGCCTCTTGATGGAGAGAGTACAGCTCAAGCTTGGGGGAGATTGAAGTTACTAATGCTCAAATGTCCCATTCATGAGCTCCCCAACAATATTATTACCAATAACTTCTACGCAAGGCAAGAATTTATTGGATGCTTCTTGTGCTGGATCATTCACTCGCATGGAAGAAGAAGCTAAATAGGATCTTTTGGACCGTATTCAAGACAATGTTGAAGCATGGGAGAATGACAAAGGTAGAAAGTCAGGTATAAATTATGATTATGAATGCATTAAATCTTTTATGGGAACTGATGACTTTCAAAATATTAATAATACTTATGGTCTTGATTTACAAGTTATTACAAATTGCTTTAAGGCTTTTGCTTCTTATATTGAAATCCCAAAAAGGGGATGGAGCAAGTACCATGCACCTTATAAAGATATCGTTGACTGTGTTCCTGTTGGGAGTACTGAGTTTTACATTATTGATCACATCTTACCTAAACTTTATATCGAGAAACCCTTCCCGGATAAGGTAAAGGACCATCCTATGATAACTAGTGTAATCACTAAAAGTGCAAAGAGAACTGTAAACCCTGATGAACAAATAAACATTGAACCTATTGTAGCAATTGTGAAAGACCTTGTCACTAAAAGCGTAGAGGATGGACACATAGTCTTTTGTGAGGATGCTTCTAACATTGTTTCACATCCTAATAGAACTAAAAAAGCTAGTGTCCTTGTGCTTTCTGTTAGAATTGGTGATCATTGCTATTATGGTTTATGTGATATTGGTGCAAGTTCTAGCGCTATTCCTTATGAGCTTTATAGAGAGATTATGCATGAAATCAGTCCCTGTGAATTGGAAGAGATTGATGTGGTTATTCACCTTGCTAATAGAGAGACCATCTCTCCAATTGGTATTGTATGAGACGTGGAAGTTCTTTGTGGTAAGATTAAGTACCCTGCTGATTTTCTAGTACTTGGTTCAGCTGCTAGTAAACTTATCCTATTATTTTGGGTAGACCTTTCTTGAGTACTTGTGGAGCTATTATAGATTGCAAAAGGGAGAAAATCTTGACTAAGTTTGATGGGGAATCTTATGAATTTAATTTCTCGAAATTCACTAAAGAACCTTGTGAAGAGGAAACCCATAATGAGGATTTTAGAGTTGAACAACTTGCATCTATTTCTCTTGCTCCTAAAAATGCCTTGCAGCCATTTATGGAAGATCATGAAAGTGAAATCTTCATGGAAGAAAGGAATGAGATTGACGAGATCCTCCGTAATCAGCCTAAGATGCTTAAGCATAACTTGCCTGTAGAAGACTTGGGTACCACGTTGCCACCTAAAAAGGATCCGGTTTTTGATCTAAAACCTCTCCCTGATGATCTTAAATATGCTTATATTGATGATAAAAAGATATATCCTGTTATTATTAGCTCTAAACTTTTAGGGAAGGAAGAAGAAAGGTTATTGGAGGTTTTGAAGAAACACCGAGGAGCTATGGGCTATACTCTAGATGATTTAAAAGGGATTTCACCTACTATATGTCAGCATTCTATCAATATAGAACCAGATGCAAAACCAATAGTAGAGCACCAACGACGTTTAAATCCTAAGATGAAGGAAGTGGTAAGAAATGAGGTATTGAAACACCTTGATGCTGGTATTATTTACCCCATTGCTGATAGTGAATGGTTTAGTCATGTTCATTGTGTTCCTAAAAAAGGAGGTATTACCATTGTTCCTAATGATAACGATGAGCTTATTCCCCAAAGAATAGTAGTAGGCTATAGGATGTGCATCAATTTTAGGAAAGTTAACAAAGTTACTAAGAAAGATCACTACCCGCTTCCTTTTATTGATCAAATGTTGGAAAGGTTGTCTAAAAAGACCCATTTTTGTTTTCTTGATGGTTATTCTGGTTTCTCTCAAATTGCTGTTAAACAACAAGACCAAGAAAAAACTACGTTTACTTGCCCTTACGGTACTTATGCTTATAGACGTATGCCTTTCGGTTTATGTAATGCTCCTGCTACTTTTGAAAGATGCATGTCTGCTATCTTTCATGGCTTTTGTGAGGAAATTGTGGAAGTGTTCATGGATGACTTTTCTGTCTATGGAACTTCTTTTGATAATTGTCTGCATAACCTTGATAAAGTTTTGCAGAGGTGTGAAGAAACTAATCTTGTTCTTAATTGGGAGAAATGCCACTTCATGGTTCATGAAGGGATTGTCCTTGGGCATAAAGTTTCTAAAAGAGGCATAAAAGTTGATAGAGCTAAGGTTGAGGCAATTGAGAAGATGCCATGTCCAAGAGAAATCAAAGGTATTCATAGTATCCTTGGTCATGCTGGTTTCTATAGAAGGTTTATTAAAGAATTTTCTAGGATATCAAAACCCCTCACTAATCTTCTTCAAAAAGATGTACCCTTCGTTTTTGATGATGATTGTAAGGAAGCTTTTGAAACTCTTAAGAAGGATTTAACTACAACCCCTATTGTTCAACCACCTGATTGTAGTTTACCCTTTGAAATAATGTGTGATGCTAGTGATTTTGCTATAGGTGCTGTACTTGGGCAACAAATTGATAAAAAGTTAAACGTTATTCATTATGCTAGTAAGACTTTAGACGCTGCTCAAAGGAATAATGCTACTACTGAAAAAGAATTTCTAGCTGTCGTTTTTGCTTGTGTTAAGTTTAGACCCTATATTGTAGACTCAAAAGTCACCATTCATACTGATCATGCTACTATTAAATACCTTATGACGAAGAAGGACGCTAAGCCTAGGCTTATTAGATGGGTGCTGCTTTTACAAGAGTTTGATCTACATATAGTAGACAAGAAAGATGCTGAAAACCCTATAGCTGATAATTTATCTCGATTGGAAAACATCTCTTTTGACCCTATGCCTGTTAATGATAGTTTCCCAAATGAACAGTTAGCTGCAGTAGGGGTAAGCTCGCGAGGGAGCCCTTGGTATGCTGATTATGCTAACTTTATTGTCTCCAAGTATTTGCCTCTAACTTTTACAGCTCAGCAAAGAAGGAAGTTCTTCTATGATTTGAGGCATTATTTTTGGGATGACCCACACTTATACAAAGAAGGAGTGGATGGTATTATGCAAAGATGTGTTCCAGAATATGAACAAAAGGAGATATTGCATAAATGTCATGGTAGTGCTTATGGCGGACATCATGCAGGAGATAGAACTGCACAAAAGGTGCTACAATTAGGTTTCTACTGGCCTACCCTTTTTAAAGATGCAAGAAAATTTGTTTTATCTTATGATGAATGTCAGCGTGTTGGTAATATTTCTAGACGCAATGAAATGCCTATGAACTACTCTCTAGTTATTGAACCCTTTGATTGCTGGGGATTTGACTTTATGGGTCCTTTCCCTCCCTCGAAAGGTTATACTCATATTCTTGTTGCCGTTGATTATGTTACTAAGTGGGTAGAAGCCATTCCTACGAAGAGTGCTGACGGGGAAACTTCTCTAAAAATGCTTAAGGATGTTATCTTTCCTAGGTTTGGAGTGCCTAGGTATCTCATGACTGATGGGGGTTCTCATTTCATTTATGGTGGTTTTAGAAAGACCCTTGCTAAATATGATGTTAATCATAGAATTGCTTCAGCTTATCACCCCCAAACTAGCGGGCAAGTAGAGTTATCAAATAGAGAAATTAAATCCATCTTGCAAAAGACTGTTAATAGATCTAGAAAAAACTGGGCTAAAAAGTTGAATGTTGCTTTATGGGCTTATAGAACTGCCTACAAAAATCCTATGGGGATGTCTCCTTATAAAATGGTGTAGCATCCCAATTGTCTAACAATTGTAATGCTACTTGGTCTAGTAATATAATCGCTACTTCAAATATATAATTGTTGCATCATCATTATTTCATGCTCATGTCATCATGCCTCCTTGCATTTGAGCATCATATCAAACCCTTTTCCATTTGGTTCTTATCTCATATGCATTATTAATTGTATTTGGTTCTTGATATATTGTGAAATGCCCAAGTTGAGTTGGGGCATATCTTATTAACTCCACCACCTTTTCTTTCACCACCTTATAATTCCACCATCCAACTAAATATGAGCTTGGCATTTACTGGTTTTACTTCTAGCTCATGTGGGTTGGGATGGATCCAATTCTTTGCCACATGCTCTCATCTTGGCATCATGTTGTTTTCACAATATTGAAATATGAGAGCCACATGGCCACCTTTGCATGCCTTGTGAGTGGACCCCTCTTCCCTAGCTTCCATATGGATTAATAAGGAATGAAACTCATGTTGGGATATTGTTTGGACTATTAATCATCTAGTGGCATATACACACTAGTCAGTCCTAAATATAATCCAATGTGATCATTCCCATATACTCCACTTGGAATTCTTTCAATTCCTATGCTTGGGCCTTACTCCAATTTTGGGTTGCATAATAATAATGCCATGAAATAATATTGTTTTCACAAGAATTATCATGGCATTAAATATTTTGCATGGGCCATGCAAGTACCCCCTTTAAGCTTGTCATTTAGATTTTAGTTGGTTTTGGGGAATCCTCTCACTCTCTCATCTCTCTCTTTTAGCTTGAACTTATTTGATCATGCTTACACCACCTCCCCCCTCCTTTCTTGTTTTGTTTGGTTTGATCTTAGTTGATCTTGGCTTGACCTTGTCCTAGCAAAACCACTCCATCTCTCTCTCTCTTTAGTCCCTAGACCATCATCTACCCTTCATCACCATAACCATACCCCCTCTCCTAAACCCTAATCTACACCTAAGCTAAACCACACCCTAAGTACACCCCCTTCTTTCCCTCCTTCCTCTAGCCGAGCCACCCCACCATGTCCTACACGTGTTGGCCCCACTTGGCCACCCTGCCACCTAGCTACCCCACCCAAACCCTAGTCCAGCCCTACCCGAGCCATACCCCCTCTACTCCCAACCCTAGCTATCCAACCGAGGCCACCCCAACCCGAGCCTCTCCCTCTCTTGCTCTCTCTCTCTGCCCTAGGGGCCCCCCAGCCCGAGCCTGCCCCTGCCTTGGCCTCGCCCTCTGGACCTGCCTGGAAGTCCCCCACCTGCCCTGCCTGGTCCTACCCTGCCGAGCACGTGAGCGAGGGGGGAGGATAAAGGTGGCCGAAGCCACCTTTTCCCATCTACCTGCCTCCCCACGGCATCTCCCCCTCTCTGCTACCTACCACCGCCCCACACCTCTCTGCCTCGCCCCTGCTACCCCCAGATCCAGCCCCAGCGCCCTGCCTCTCCCCCTCTTCTCCACCGCATCCGGCAACGCCACCGTCTCCACCGCCCTGCCGTTCATACGCAGCCGTCCGTGGAGGAGTTGAGAGTACCAGGATGCTCCCCTGCATCGCCTAGGACACGCCCGCGAGAAGGAGGAGCACCGGAGCCGAGTATCACCGCCGAGGCCGAGCCCAAACCCTAGTTCCAGGACTTCTGCCTCACCGCCGAACCGCTGCTCGCCGACCGATCCAGCACCACCGTCACACTCCGGTGAGCCCACGAACCCCTCGACATCCTCGTCGTCGCATCCTTGCGCTGGTCGCACGGACCATCTGACGAACGGCCTCTGTGCGCCGGCGTCGCGTGCGTCTGCTCGCTCCCCGCGTCGCGCTAAACCCTAGCTAGTCCACGCCCACCTCCCTAGCACCAACCCCCGCCCCACCGCACTGGTTCCGGCCCTCCGCGCGCACCCACGTGACCCGCGTTCGATCCCCGCCTCGCGCCGCGCACCGATCGGTCGCCAGCGGCACGAGAAGAAAAACAGTAGTCGAAGCTCTTTTGCGCATACCCCCCCCACGTTTGTTTTGCTCAACCCGCGCCCCTTCCGGCCCACCAGACAGCGTCTGCTCCCCTTTTTGCAAAAACCACCCCGCGGTTTTAAGCGCTTAACCAGGCCTCGAGCTCTCCCACGTGGCTAACCAGCTGAGCGGCTCGGCGTGGACCCGCGCCTGCTCTGGCCCACTCGTCATTCTCTGGAGCTAACCTAGATCGCGGTGAGAAAAACACGTCTGCGCGCGGGTGTCCCAGTCAGCAGAGAGGCCCACCCGACAGTGACTGGGTCTATGTCTGCCTGAGTGAGAAAAGTCTCTGTCCAATTCGGTTTTAATTCAAATCTTTACAAATTAAATCAAATTCAAATTTAAATTCTGTTTTTAAATAACTTTTCAAATATTAATCCAAATAATACAAATAATATATGTTTTCAAATCAGAAAAATATGAGGAATTCAAATATGCTATCCAAAATATATTTTGAACACTTAAATTTCCAAGTTTATTTAAACTCCAATAAAATGCCCCTTTTCTTTAATTAATTAATAACTTTTGATTTATAACTCCAAATTTAATAAATAATATGTCTAAAATGATTAGCTCGGCGAGACCTTTCTGTTTATGCATTCCATAGTTTGATTTGAAGCATGCATCATATAAATATATTGTGGACAGCAACTTAATTGTGAATAAAATGGGCCCAAAACTCAATAAAATGATTTAATCTTGTATCTCACACCTCACCCATGCCATGCTACCTTATTGCCATGCAAATTGTGCATCATTCATCATGGCATGATTGTTTGCTTGATGCATTTATTCATATGCTTGTGCACTTTATTTATGCTGGCCCTTGTTTGTTTGGTTCTTCTTGGACAGGCGAAAGGTGGGATATATCAAGAGAACCAGAGCACTACCAGATCCATTCCTCGCTTCAATCGAGCTGCTGTGCAAGCACTACCACATGCTTGCATACATATAGTACCGACTGCCTCTATCTTATTCTGGCATCATTGAGTCGCGATTGCATTAAATTGAATCCCAAGTATTGCATAGCCTTTACTTTTGAACCCCACTGAAGCTTGTACCTCCACCCCATGAGCCATTACTACAGGAGTTGTTTGAGCCATGCGAGTCGTAGAACAGCATGTGTAGGGTATGTGGGTGTCTGATGGATAATGAGGTACCTAAACAACTTAACCTGAGTAGTAATGGGATAACTAATGAAAGTGGCATCGGTGTGCCATATTCGCTATTTGGTTTTTCAGGCTCACTTGTGTCCCGTACGACCCCGAGTCCTTGATTCCTGTTCCAAGAATATTCGCGCTATCCACATCCGGGAGGCTTATGGACCCCCCCTGAGCCAGAGCTGGATTCATTCTTATTTCTTGGGGCCACAAACTAGTTTGAGGTTTTATTTACGATCCTGTACCTATGCCATGCTTTACTGCTTTATTTAAGATTGTGCAGGTCTTTGCACTGCTGTCTTGTTTAGGATCGTGGCCCGATTTTTTGTGTCGACAAGCCCAGCCACACTTTTGGGTTCCCGATCGTTTACCGCCTCCACAACCTTAAGCCTGCTTGAGAGCCGGCTTCTAAGGGATCTACTTAAAGGTGGCCCCTGCAATATTCTGAATCCTGCAATTGCTTTGTCGGACTGCCTCGTTGGGTTTTGATTTGGTTTTCGAGGCATATCAGTGTGTGTTGCTATTTGTGCACCCTGCAGGTAAAACTTCTGAAAGCCGTGTCCGCGGTTATGGACGACTTGGAGCAGTTTCCGACCATAGACAAGCATAACTAAAGTACCGCTTTTAATCGACTAGACTAGGTACCGACTAGTAAATAGTGCAACACTCATGGAATGGATAATAAAACTGCCAACGGATGGGGGTTGTTCGTCCGCTTCCTCGTCGGTGGCGGGGAGGAGGATGGATCTGTTAAGATTACCTTTATAATAACTGTTGTTATTAATTCACGGACATCCGTCTATCTCTGGTTAGGCGGATGGTTAGCGAGTATCTATAGAACTGTTAGGGTTTATCTTTCGCTGCAATTGTGTCACCCCAGGTTGTGTCCCCTTTAGAGGCATAAAGACTTGCTGAGTACCCCTAGGGTCTCACACGATAAATTATTGGTTCAGATGAACAGGTACACTCATAAGATGGATCTGGGTGGAAGGCAGACGATGTGGGCAACGATCATTCGGTGTAGAGATTAGGGAACGGGATCCGTGAGATCTGTGGGCGGGATGTGCTTATTTATGGGGCATCTTATGCCAATTTGCTTCTTATCCGTACTCGGACTTTGTCTTCCGCTTCCGCTTGATGCTCTGTTGACTGATGTATGAGGAGATATCCTAAACTATTATATCTATCTAGGATATTTGGATCTTGCCGTATGGCGTTGCTATATTTCCTTTCTTTTTAGATGGAATGGCTCTGATGTACTATTGTATGGTGGCTTGCATACATACTCATTTGTGTATGTAGTTGATCCTTCGCTGCCGATTCGCGCCGTTCTTGTCCCGATGTTTGGAAATGGTTGGGACGGCCGAAAGGTCTACCTGTGAGTGGCATTTGGGCCCCACCGTACTATTTCAACCATTTCCGTTCATCCAGGCTTGTAACTAGGAGCGTAATTCACCGAGGTAGTTACAATTGGTATCAGAGCGGTCCCGACCTTCAGGGTCTCAGCCAAATGGTCGTTGTCTGTCTAGCAAATACTTTTGGTAGTTATGTATACTAGGGAAAAATAAAACGCGAGAGTAGGACTGCTTCCACTTTTCTTCTTACCCACCTACCCACCCTTTTCTGGTAAGGAAGTGTAACGTTTTCAATCCTCTTCTTAAATTCAAACTAGGATTCACGTGTTCTGGGATTCCGTAGTACCATAGGTTGTGTGTGTGTGTGTGTGAAATCTTTGTCTATCTGTTGCATCCAAGTTGTTATCTTTATCGGCCTTTTGGTTATCAACTGTTGGTACATTCCATACCGACAGGCTTTTGCAAACCGACGCGATCTACCTGATTCGTTGTATACCGACGCGATCTATCTTACTCTTTGTTATCCGACGTTATCTTCTGTTGTGTGTTCGTTTCCGTAGTTGCTAATCTTTAGGTTCGTCGTGAGAAGAAGGTGTTGAGATATGTGTTTTACTTATTCATGTGTGGAGTAATGGTTTGAGTGCGGGATGGAGTCGCGACCATACCACTACTTTTATCATTCGCTCTTGTATATTGGATTGGTAGAGTCACTAATCTTGATTCGTTAAGAGATTTTGCGCATCTATTGGTATTTGAATGCCGAAATTTGTGGAAAATTTTTCTTTGATATATTTGTGTACCACACTCCTTTTCAGTCGTGTGCGATATGCTTAATATCTTCTAGGTGCTTTAAACTTTGTTGATATTTTAATATCATCTTAGTAAATTGTATCCTTAATCTTGAGTAATCCCATCTTGGTACTATTTTGGATTATTATTATTCTCCATCATAATCTTGACTTGTGTGTTATATCAATAACAGGATGGCACCACCACGCCATTACGAGGAGGACATACAACTGAACTGGGGCAGCTTTGTCAAGCATCGCCAATGCCTTGGCAGCAATGTAGCGTAACCAGAATGTTCGAGGAAAGTGTCGAGGAATGAGTTTGTGCCTACCTCCACCTCCCAAGCGAGGAGACATCAAGAGCTTCCTGAAGTTCAACCCTCGCCAGCTTTGATGTTTCGATCAACCACTTGATCTTGATGATTGGTTGCGTGAGATGTCAAGGTTCTTGGCAACCGCTGATGTTCCCGAGCAAGAATGGGTAAAGTGTGCTACTCACCTTACGAAGGGAGATGCAGCTCTGGTGGGAGAATTACACGAAGGCAAAGCGACCTGGTTTTCAGCCTACTTGGGAACAGTTCATGGAGCTTTCAAAGAGCAAGATTCATCAGAAATTGTCATGGAGAGAATGAAGGAAGTGTTTCTTAACTTGAAGCGGCAATGATAATGTCAATACCTACATCAGGAACTTCATGAACCTGTCTCGTTATGGTGGCGATGAGATCTCGATGACAAGAAGAAGCAAAAGAGGTTCGTGCAAGGGCTCAATGCATCGATTAAGTATGCAATCACACATGCAAGGCCGCGTCTTTTTCGGAACTTCAGCATACTCTGCAGGAAGAGGCAAGTAGGCAAGTGTTTGACGAGTCAAAGAAGCACAGCCATGATGCAGCAAGCTCTTCACTATGTCGGCTCCTTCTAAGCGCCGTGTCGGGTTCCTAACACCCCACTGCCGCTCCGGCTCCACCAAGACCTTCAAGCTACGGCAAGGCCACCAAACTTCCTCCTTGCTGCTCGGGGCTACAACCACCACTACCCTAGAGCGCTGGCGGAGTCCCAGCTATGTTGCTCCACGTCCGGTGGTGCTTGTTACACTTGTGGAGACTCTGGGCAACAACAATGGAACTGTCCGATGAAGAACAAGTCTCTTCCTCCACCACCTCCAAGATATGCGGCAAGCTCTCCTTTGGTTCGTGAAACACCACCTCGGGCTCTCAACATCAACACCAAGCCCGGTCTCGTTGCTTTCGTGCTAATCGCATCAACGCCGCTCAAGCTGAGCATGCACTGAGTTGTGATGGGTATGCTTCCCGTTAACTCAGTTCCTGCAAGAGTTTTGTTTGATTCTGGTGCATCGCATTCTTTTGTGTCTCACAAGTTTGCAAATGAGAATGTGTTAGCTAAGCAGTTAAGGGTCCTATCTCCTGGTTCAAACATGAGGGCTGCTTATATCAGCCATAGCAATCAAATTGAGATTGGTGGCTCTTCGTTCTCGGCATCCTTAATTGTTCTGGGCAATTCTGACATTGATGTCATCTTGGGCATGGATTGGTTGACAGCAAATGCAGCTGTGATTGATTGTGCTGAACGCCGGTTTCTCCTCAAGATTCTCAAGGCCATATAGTCTATTCTCCAAGTCGACTCCGCTATCCAGCTTTTCTCTTTGGCAGCTCTGAATGTTGATGCTATGGAAGCTATTCAGTGTTCGGTGTCTGTGAGTTCCCAGATGTCTTTCCTGAAGAGTTGCCAGGTATGCCTCCGAATCGTGAGGTTGAGTTTGTTATTGAGCTTGAACCTGGTACCGCTCCTATCTCCAAGCGGCCTTATAAGATGGGTCCTGCTGAGTTGGCTGAACTCAAACGTCAGCTTGATGAACAAGAGAAGTTGGGTTTCATTCAGCATAGTACTTCTTCTTGGGGTAGCCCAACTCTCTTTGTGAAGAAGCGAGACCGCCGATAGACTTTGTGTTGACTATCGGGCTCTCAATGCTAAAACCATCAAGAATAAATATCCCCTTCCGCGGATTAATGATCTTTTTGATCAGCTAGCTGGAGCTGTGGTTTTCTCTAAGCTGGACTTGAGGAGTGGTTATCACCAAATCAAGATTCGCAAGGAAGATGTTCCTAAGACAGCTTTCACCACCCGCTATGGCCTGTATGAGTACACGGTCATGTCTTTCGGTCTCACCAACGCACCTGCCACCTTCTCGAGGCTCATGAACTCGGTTTTCATGGAGTATCTGGATAAGTTCGTTGTGGTCTACCTGGATGACATCCTAGTCTATTCCAAGTCATAGGAAGAGCATGAAGAACACCTTCGGTGTGTCCTTAGCAAGCTTCGTGAACACCGCTTGTATGCAAAGTTCTCCAAGTGTGAGTTTTGGCTGCCTCAAGTAACCTATCTTGGTCATGTCATCTCTGCCAAGGGCATTGCAGTTAATCCGGAAACTGTGAAGACAATTGTTGAATGGCTTCCTCCTGTTAATGTCAAAGAAGTGCGGAGTTTCCTTGGTTTGGCTAGTTATTGCCGTTGCTTCGTTCAGAACTTTTCGAAGATAGCGAAGCCTCTTACCGATCTCCTCAAGAAAGGCAAGAAATACCTTTGGACTCCTGCATGTCAAGCAAGCTTTGAGACACTCAAAGAGAAGCTCACTTCCACACCAGTCTTGGTTCCTCCGGATACATCCAAGCCATTTCAGATCTTCTGTGACGCCTCTTTGCATGGATTGGGTGCGGTCCTTATGCAAGAAAAACAAGTTGTTGCTTATGCCTCTCGTCGATTGAAGGCATGAGATCAACTATCCTACACATGACCTCGAGCTCATGCAGCTTGTCTTTGCTTTGAAAGTATGGAGGCACTACTTGCTTGGCAACCGTTGTGAGATCTTTTCTGATCACAAGAGTCTGAAGTATATCTTTACTCAGCCTGATCTCAACCTTCGGCAGAGGAGATGGATTGAAGCAATCAATGACTTCGATCTGACCATCAACTACACTCAGGGGAAAGCTAATGTCATGGCAGATGCTCTCACCAAAGCTTATGTCAACAACCTCATGATGGAAGAACGCGCCTCTCTTGTGCGAGGAATTCGTCACTCAACCTGAAATTGTGGAACAAGGGTATCTCCTGAACCTTCTAGCAACACCTCTCTTGGAAGAAAAGGTTCGCTCTTCTCTCAGTGATCCGCACACAAGAAAGATCATCTCTAGGCTTCAGCCCAAGTATGAGTCCTTTCACGTCGATGATCAAGGCACGCTCTTCTTTGAACACCGGATGTTTGTTCAACTACCCGGGTTTGAGAGAGCAAGTTCTCAAGGAGGCGATGATTACATTCTTTCTATCCACCGCAGCACAAAGATGTACATGGACTTGAAAACACAATATTGGTGGCCTGGTTTGAAAAGGTATTGTGCCAAGTATGTCTCGGAGTGTGATGTCTGCCGCAGAGTGAAAGCTGTTCATCAAAAACCTTCCGGTCTTCTACAGCCATTGAAACCCCCGGAATGGAAATGGGAGAAAGTAGAGATGGACTTCATCACTGGTTTCCCGAGGTCGCAGAAGGGCAACAATGCAATCTTTGTTGTCATTGACAGGCTTTCTAAAGTGGCTCACTTCTTCCCCGTCAAGGAAACCATTTCTGCAATTCAGTTAGCGGAGCTCTATATCAGTAATTGTCTCTCGTATGGGGTTCCTCTCGAGATCAGTTCAGATCGTGGAAGCATCTTCACTTCCAAGTTACGGAGAGTTTCCAAAATGCTTTGGGAACAAAGTTGAACTTCAGCACAGCCTACCACCCTCAGTCGCAAGGACAAGTTGAAAGGATCAATCAGATTCTGGAGGATATGCTTCGTGCTTGCGTCATCTCTTTTGGCATGAAGTGGGAAGAATGTCTTCCTTATGCTGAATTCTCGTACAACAACAGCTTCCAGAAAAGTTTAAAGATGGCACCATTTGAGGCTCTCTATGGTCGCAAGTGCAGAACTCCGATTGGTTGGTCGGGTGCAGGTGAAAGGATCTTGTTTGGCCCTGACATTGTGACTCAAGCAGAGGAGAAGGTTCACATCATTCTGGAAAATCTGAGGATTGCTCAAAGTCGCTAGAAGAGCAATTATGACAGGAAGCACACGGACATGGAGTATGTCCCTGGTGATCTCGTTTACCTTCGTGTCACTCCCATGAGAGGCACGCACCGCTTTGGTATCAAAGGGAAGCTGGCTCCTAGATACATCGGTCCTTTCAAAATTCGTGGAAGAAGAGGAGAAGTTGCTTATGCTCTTGAGCTCCCGGAAAAACTCAAAGTCCATGATGTTTTCCACATCTCTCAGCTCAAGAAGTGCTTCAAGGATCCCAGCAGGACCGTGGACCATGATCTTATCAATCTTCAAGAAGACCTGTCTTATCAAGAACACCCCACAAAAATCCTTGAAGTCGCAGAAAGAAGGACTCGCAACAAGTCCATCAAGTTCTGCAAGGTGCAGTGGTCGCACCATTCCGTTGATGAAGCCACTTGGGAACGTGAAGATGAGCTCCGTGCCAAGTATCCTACCCTCTTTGTGTCTTCTTCTTCCTAGAATCTCAAGTAGATTCCTGTTTAGTGGGGGAGAGTTGTAGCATCCCAATTGTCTAACAATTGTAATGCTACTTGGTCTAGTAATATAATGGCTACTTCAAATATATAATTGTTGCATCATCCTTATTTCATGCTCATGTCATCATGCCTCCTTGCATTTGAGCATCATATCAAACCCTTTTCCATTTGGTTCTTATCTCATATGCATTATTAATTGTATTTAGTTCTTGATATATTGTGAAATGCCCAAGTTGAGTTGGGGGCATATCTCTTATTAACTCCACCACCTTTTCTTTCACCACCTTATAATTCCACCATCCAACTAAATATGAGCTTGGCATTTACTGGTTTTACTTCTAGCTCATGTGGGTTGGGATGGATCCAATTATTTTCCACATGCTCTCATCTTGGCATCATGTTGTTTTCACAATATTGAAATATGAGAGCCACATGGCCACCTTTGCATGCCTTGTGAGTGGACCCCTCTTCCCTAGCTTCCATATGGATTAATAAGGAATGAAACTCATGTTGGGATATTGTTTGGACTATTAATCATCTAGTGGCATATACACACTAGCCAGTCCTAAATATAATCCAATGTGATCATTCCCATATACTCCACTTGGAATTCTTTCAATTCCTATGCTTGGGCCTTACTCCAATTTTGGGTTGCATAATAATAATGCCATGAAATAATATTGTTTTCACAAGAATTATCATGGCATTAAATATTTTGCATGGGCCATGCAAGTACCCCCTTTAAGCTTGTCATTTAGATTTTAGTTGGTTTTTGGGAATCCTCTCACTCTCTCATCTCTCTCTTTTAGCTTGAACTTATTTGATCATGCTTACACCACCTCCCCCCTCCTTTCTTGTTTTGTTTGGTTTGATCTTAGTTGATCTTGGCTTGACCTTGTCCTAGCAAAACCACTCCATCTCTCTCTCTTTAGTCCCTAGACCATCATCTACCCTTCATCACCATACCCATACCCCCTCTCCTAAACCCTAATCTACACCTAAACTAAACCACACCCTAAGTACACCCCTTCTTTCCTCCTTCCTCTGCAGGCCACCCCACCATGTCCTACACGTGTTGGCCCCACTTGGCCACCCTGCCACCTAGCTACCCCACCCAAACCCTAGTCCAGCCCTACCCGAGCCATATCCCCTCTACTCCCAACCCTAGCTATCCAACCGAGGCCACCCCAACCCGAGCCTCTCCCTCTCTTGCTCTCTCTCTCTGTCCTAGGGGCCCCCCAGCCTTGGCCTCGCCCTCTGGACCCGCCTTTGAAGTCCCCACTGCCACCTGGTCCGGTCCTGCCCGAGCACGTGAGCGGGGAGGATAAAGGTGGCCGAAGCCACCTTTTCCCATCTACCTGCCTCCCCACGGCATCTCCCCCTCTCTGCTACCTACCACCGCCCCACACCTCTCTGCCTCGCCCCTGCTACCCCCAGATCCAGCCCCAGCCTGCCTCTCCCCTCTTCTCCACGCATCCGCAGCATCGCTTGGTCTCCACCGCCGCTTGTTCAGAACATGGTAGTCCATGGAGGAGTTGGAGAGTACAGGAGGCTCCCTGCATCGCCTAGGACATGCTCACAGAAGGAGGAGCACCGAGCCGAGGATCACCGCCGAGGCCGAGCCCAAACCCTAGTTCGGGCGTCGCCTCTCCGCCGTCCCGCTGCTCGGCTACCAGATCCATCACCACCGGCACACTCCCTTTGAGCCGAAGAACCCCACTGACATCCTCGTCGTCGCATCCTTGCGCTGGTCGCGCCGGACCATCCGACGAACGGCCTCTGTGCGCCGGTGTCGCGTCGTCTGCCGCTCCTGTCGCGCTAAACCCTAGCTAGTCCTCGCCTACCTCCCTAGCACCAACCCCGCTTACGACTGTTCCGGCCCTCGCGCACCCTCGCGACCGCGTTCGATCCGCCTCGCGCCAAGACTGATCGTCGCCAGCGACGAGAAGAAAACGATGGCGAAGCTCTTTGCATACCCCCACACGTTTGTTTTGCTCAAACCGCGCCTTGGCCCACGGACGTCGCTCCCTTTGCGAAACCACCTCGCGGTTTTAAGCGCTTAACCAGCGCTCCCGAGCTCTCCCACGTGGCTAACCCCACAGGCAGCTCGCGTGGACCAGCGCTTCGGCCCACTCGTCATTCTCTCGAGCTAACCTAGATCATGTGAGAAAAACACGTCTGTGGCGGGTGTCCCAACAGAGAGGCCCACCGACGATGGTTGGGTCTATGTCGCCTGAGTGAGAAAAGTCTCACCAATTCGGTTTTAATTCAAATCTTTACAAATTAAATCAAATTCAAATTTAAATTCTGTTTTTAAATAACTTTTCAAATATTAATCCAAATAATACAAATAATATATGTTTTCAAATCAGAAAAATATGAGGAATTCAAATATGCTATCCAAAATATATTTTGAACACTTAAATTTCCAAGTTTATTTAAACTCCAATAAAATGCCCCTTTTCTTTAATTAATTAATAACTTTTGATTTATAACTCCAAATTTAATAAATAATATGTCTAAAATGATTAGCTCGACGAGACCTTTCTGTTTATGCATTCCATAGTTTGATTTGAAGCATGCATCATATAAATATATTGTGGACAGCAACTTAATTGTGAATAAAATGGGCCCAAAACTCAATAAAATGATTTAATCTTGTATCTCACACCTCACCCATGCCATGCTACCTTATTGCCATGCAAATTGTGCATCATTCATCATGGCATGATTGTTTGCTTGATGCATTTATTCATATGCTTGTGCACTTTATTTATGCTGGCCCTTGTTTGTTTGGTTCTTCTTCGGATAGACGCTGAGCAGGGGATATATCAAGAGAACCAGGAGCACTACCCAGATCCATTCCTCGCTTCAACTGAGCTGCCAGGCAAGCACTACCACATGCTTGCATACATATAGTACCGACTGCCTCTATCTTATTCTGGCATCATTGAGTCGCGATTGCATTAAATTGAATCCCAAGTATTGCATAGCCTTTACTTTTGAACCCCACTGAAGCTTGTACCTCCACCCCATGAGCCATTACTACAGGAGTTGTTTGAGCCATGCGAGTCGTAGAACAGCATGTGTAGGGTATGTGGGTGTCTGATGGATAATGAGGTACCTAAACAACTTAACCTGAGTAGTAATGGGATAACTAATGAAAGTGGCATCGGTGTGCCATATTCGCTATTTGGTTTTTCAGGCTCACTTGTGTCCCGTACGACCCCGAGTCCTTGATTCCTGTTCCAAGAATATTCGCGCTATACACATCCGGGAGGCTTATGGACCCCCCCTGAGCCAGAGCTGGATTCATTCTTATTTATTGGGGCCACAAACTAGTTTGAGGTTTTATTTACGATCCTGTACCTATGCCATGCTTTACTGCTTTATTTAAGATTGTGCGAGGTACTGCATCTTATTTAGGATCGTGGCCCGATTTATTTATGTCGACAAGCCCAGCCACACTTTGGGTTCCCAGTCGTTCTGACCGCCTCCACAACCTTAAGCCCGTTTGAGCGGCGGCTTCGTTATGGGATCTACTTAAAGGTGGCCCCTGCAATATTTCTGAATCCTGCAATTGCTTTGTCGTGACTGTCTCGTTGGGTTTTGATTTGGTTTTCGAGGCATATCAGTGTGTGTTGCTATTTGTGCACCCTCAGGTAAAACTTTCAAAGCCGTGTCATGGTTATGGACGACTTGGAGCAGTTTCTCGACCATAGACAAGCATAACTAAAGTACCGCTTTTAATCGACTAGACTAGGTACGACTAGTAAATAGTGCAACACTCATGGAATGGATAATAAAACTGCCAGCGGATGGGGTTGTTCGTCGCTTCCTCGTCGGTGGCGGGGAGGAGGATGGATCTGTTAAGATTACCTTTATAACTGTTATAGCTGTTGTTATTAATTCACGGACATCCGTCTATCTCTGGTTAGGCGGATGGTTAGCGAGTATCTATAGAACTGTTAGGGTTTATCTTTCGCTGCAATTGTGTCACCCCAGGTTGTGTCCCCTTTAGAGGCATAAAGACTTGCCGAGTACCCTAGGGTCTCACCACGATAAATTATTGGTTGAGATGAACAGGTACACTCGCAAGATGGATCTTGGGTGGAAGAAAGCAGACGATGTGGGCAACGATCATTGTGTAGAGATTCCGGAGCAGGGGATCCGTGAGATCTGTGGGCGGGATGTGCTTATTTATGGGGCATCTTATGCCAATTTGCTTCTTATCCGTACTCGGACTTTGTCTTCCGCTTAAGCTTGATGCTCATTGGTGATGTATGAGGAGATATCCTAAACTATTATATCTATCTAGGATATTTGGATCTTGTATGCGTTGCTATATTTCCTTTCTTTTTAGATGGAATGGCTCGATGTACTATTGTATGGTGGCTTGCATACATACTCATTTGTGTATGTAGTTGATCCTTCGCCGATTCACCGCCCGTTCTTGTCCCGATGTTTGGAAATGGTTGGGACGGCCGAAAGGTCTACCTGTGAGTGGCATTTGGGCCCCACCGTACTATTTCAACCATTTTCGTTCATCCAGGCTTGTAACTAGGAGCGTAATTCACCGAGGTAGTTACAAATGGTTTATGGAAAAGCTTGTCACCTACCTTCAGAATTAGAACACAAAGCTTACTGGGCAGTTAAAGAACTAAATAGAGATTGTAAGCTCGCTGGTGAGAAAAGATTATTTGACTTAAGTTCTTTAGATGAATGGAGGAGTGAAGCCTATGAAAATGCTAGGCTCTTTAAGGAAAAAGTTAAAACATGGCATGACAAGCGAATACTTAAGAGAGAATTTCATGTTGGTGAGAGAGTTCTATTGTATAGATCTCGTCTCAGATTTTTTGCAGGGAAGCTACTATCAAAATGGGAAGGACCTTTCATTATTGAAGAAATATACCGTTCAGGAGCAATAAAAATTTCTTCTTTAAAAGATAATACTACACAAGTAGTGAATGGGCAGCGACTCAAGCACTATATTGCTGGGGATTCTTACAATGAAGATGTTGATGCCTTTCAAGTTATAACTCCGGAAAAATTTATCAAGGACCAAATTCAGAGACCTGCAGAGTCTGTTTTCAAATAGGTAACAGTTCTGATAAGAAAAGTTCCACGAAAATACTATCCAACTATATTTTTGCAGTTTTTAGTCAATAAGGAAAGCTATGAAGCAAAAAAGGGACAGAAACGGAGCCAGGGTGGCTCACACCACCCTGTGGTGCGGGCCCACCCTTGGTCACGCCACCAGGTGGTGAGTCCACCCCGGACTCCGCCTCCGACTCATTTTCTCCCAGTACCTTCCTTTTGATATGAAACTTCGTAATATATAACCCCCCGGCTCCCCCGAGGTTCGTATATCGTGTTTTTGTCGTGTTTTTGTTTCGATATGTTTCTGCCAGGAACTATTTTTGAAAGCTTAGAGGCACGATGGTGTCCGCCAAGGATAAAGGGAAGGAGCCTATGGAGGAAGACCTCCAAGACCCCGGGCAGGAGAAGGAGATCAAGAGTGAAGGTGAAGAGGAGGCAAAGCACACCGGCACTACCATTGCAAGCATTGGAATGGTGGCTGATGGCTCTGTGTATGGTGCCAGAAAAGTGTTGGTGCGGTGTTGATGTAGAGCTCGTTGGGAACCCCAAGAGGAAGATATGATGAGCACAGCAGCAAGTTTCCCTCAGTATGAAACCAAGGTTTAATCGAACCAGTAGGAGCAAGGAAACACCCCAAAGGTGTTGCTAGCTAAGCCTTGGCAGGGCACACTACCGGTGCTAGTAGATACGTGGAGACCTGCACAACACAACCACAGAACTCTGTCCCCAACTTGCGAGGAGGTTGTCAATCTCACCGTGTTTTGCAGAAAACAAAGGATTAAACGTATCGAATGGAAAGAAGTAATAGTTAGCAGAAAGTAAACACAAAGCAGTAAACAATTTGTAGATTGTATGTAAAAGACAAGGACCGGGATCCATAGTTCACTAGAGGTGGCTCTCCTTAGATAGATAACATGTTGGGTGAACAAATTACAGCGGGGCAATTGACAAACATCGAGAAAGCAATACATGCATATACTAATCATCTTGACTCCTTTGGAACTTGATTGGGCATTACAACATTTTACATAGACCGCCATCCAACTGCATCTATGACTAATAATCCACCTTCAGGTTATCATCCGAACCCCTCCAAAGATTAAGTTGCAAGCAACAGATTATTGCTTTACTTAACTACGTGTAAAGTAAACAATACGATTGTTCTATGAACAAAGGATTGTTGTTTTCCCTAGTAGCAACAGACATCTAGTACCTTAGAGATTTCATCACTTCCCAGTTACCGTGAGGCATGAACCCACTATCGAGCATAAATACTAACTCTTGGAGTTGCTAGCATCTACTTGGCCAAGATAGCTACTAACAACGGAAAGCATGCAAGATCACAAATAACAAAGACATGATAGAATCAATAATCAATCTGAAATAGCATCTCAATATCCATCGGATCCCCGCAAACACAACATGCATAATTACAAATAGATGATCTTGATCATGAACGGAGCTCACAAGATCTAAACATGAAAGCACAAAGGAGAAGAACCAGCCATCTAGCTACTACATGGATCTGTAGTCCAAGGATGAACTACTCACGCATCACACCGGAGGCTTGCATGGTGATGAAAAAGGCCTCCAGGGTGAATTCCCCTCTCTGGCAGGGTGCCGGGAAGAGCTTCAGATACCTCACGATCTAGGGATGGAGATGACAGCGGCTATAGACTCTTTCGTGGATTTTTGATCGGGTACTTGGGCTTTTTGTCCCAAGGGCAATATATAGGCGGAAGGGAAGGCCGAGGGGGTGCCAGGGGCCACCACACCACCCCCTAGCGCAGGTCAAGCCTGGCCGCGCGCCCAGGTGGTGTGGCCGGCCTCTAGCCCCTCTCCATCTCGTATTCTGGCATCTGATGACTTCCGGAAAAATAGGCACTTTGGCTTTTGTCCCGTCCAGTTCCGAGAATATTCATTTTCTAACTTTACTGGAACAAAAAACAGCAGAAAACACGCAGCTGGCACTATGGCTCTTGTTAATAGGTTAGTCCAAGAAATCATATGAAAAGTACTCCAAAGTGTGGGTAAAACACAAGAAAGTGGATAAAACCGAGCATGGAACATCAAAAATTATAGATACATTTGCAATGTATCAGTGGCAAACCCTGCCAGGATCAGAAGGACTGCACGGATGTCAACTAGAGGGAAACCTCCGCATCACTGTTTGGCACCAAGGACACCTTCTCCAAGCACCAAGAGTCCCTTCCATACCTTTGTCCATAACCATGCAGGAAAAGCAGACTCCAAGAGGGAAGAACGGAAAAAGAATCACAAGAGCTGGAATCCACAATCTGACATGATCATGCACCGCATCAAGCACAACTCGGAGTTGATTGGTACCCTCACCTTCGAGATTGAGGACATGGGGAAATTGGTCAAGAAGCTTATCGAGAGGATACCACCACCACCGAAGGAGTAATTCGTCATCAAGTTTGGCATCCCCTTGGTTTGTTCCAAGCTTGGGGGAGTACCACGGTATCACATCACTATCTTCTATCTTTTTACCTTTTTAGTAGAGTCATATCATGAATAGAGAAGTTATCATATAGGATGGTTTGCATTATGGAAGTGTCCCCTCAATCATTAGATATGTATCCCTTGGTGTGAGTTGTCGTTATGGAATATTAATGAGAAGTTCTATCATTTACTCTTTTGCATAGCCTATATTAGTTTTCAATTCGTGGTTATATGATTGATCTTGTTGTTAGTATTGGTATCACTCTGGGATCATTGAGTTAATTTAGTTGGTTTTGGCAAACCTAGCTTGGTCAGTAGCAACACTATTTTTGAGAGTTGAATGAAAAGATAAAAGTACTCTAAAGAAAAATAATTCCATCGTCTTTCTTTCTTGATTTGCTCATAAGTTTAGTATTCTCTAGCTAAGATATTTTGTGCTTCCAAGGAAGATTGCATGTTTGTTTTTATCACTTGTATGTTTGTTTGTTTGCTTCAACTCTTATACTTGCTACCCAGCCTTGCTAGCCAAAAACCTGTACCGAGAGGGAATTCTTCTCGTGCATCCACCTCCTTAAACCAAAAACCATGCCATTTGTGTCCACCATACCTACCTATTAGCACTATTGCTATTCCAAATAAATTCTTGTTTTATCTACCTTCCAAATTAAACTTGTTATGTGAAAATTAGTGATTAAAGCTCTCATGAACTTGATTGCACACTTTAATTTTCTTGCATTTAATAACCTGAACCATTGGGTCCTTCTTTGTTGCATATATGCTTGCGCTTTATGAGTTGAAGTTAGCAGAACCATGTATCATGGGGAACGCTTTCAACACTGCATTGGTACTTTGTACCTAGTTGATATCATGTTCTTTTGCTTATGGATCCCGGCGGTGTGAAATAAAAGTGGAACTTGTAAGATCATGGAGTTTATATGTGTGTTAGAGAAAAGCCTGGGCCGCTAGCCTAAGCCATGCCTAATCATGGTGGAAACTTGCAGCATAACTATAGTGAGCATTCTATGAAGCATCCTCAATAAAAACCTATGCAAATAGCAAATAAAAAGATCGCTGAGATGCTCATTGTCTGCTTGCCTTGTCATTTTGATTATGGGATAGCTCCTATGTCAAGTGGAAGGGGTACCCCGTTGGAGGTTCTCAATGATACATATGTATTTTCAATGACAAGAGCTTACTTGTGACTGAAGTTGAGTAGAATGAGGTTCGGTACTCGTAAGTGAGGGGCATGAGATTTCAACTTATAACTTGTCAAGCATATCCTCTAAGTTGTGTCACTTTAACCTTAATCACCAAAAGATGCCTATGATAGGGGCAATGAGAGCTAAAAGCTAGTAAGTATCATAATTTTTGGGAGCTCTTTATGAGACCTGCAATCCCTGCTTCCCTCTGCGAAGGGCCTTTCTTTTACTTTTAAGTTGAGTCAGTAAACCTATTCCCTTCTATCTCAGCAAGTATTTTGAGTTGTTGTGTTTCATTCATTCATATGATGATTTATTCAATCATGTTTCTTATGTTCCTTGTTTTGCACATTGCTCTTATCTTGATGTTTACTACTTTGAAAGCTATCATTGAAAAACCAGCTATTTGTGAACTCCGGCAAATTATCAACTATTCTTCGACCAAGAGCTAAGTTTGCCATTACCAATTATGATTTACTTTATGTATCTTTATTGTGTTTACTTTACTCATTGCAAGTTGAGTTATATAATAGTGAGTTGTCTTCTATTATGATCTATGTATTGATGAATGTGATGCTTCTTGTCCGTATTCTTTTATCGACCCTTCACTCTATAAACCTAAGGTCATGTTTATTGAGCTCAGTTTCGCTTGGGGACAAGTGAAGTCTAAGCTTGGGGGAGTTGATACATCCATTTTGCATCACTATTCTATGTCATAATTCACTGTTATTCATTGATATATTTCTTATTGAGAGGTGATACTTATGTTATTTCATCTGTTTTTGCATGGTTGATGACTTTTGGAGCATGAACCACTGCAGTCAGGATTCTGATGGAAAAGGTGCTGTTTGGAGGCAAAATTCACGAAGATCAGAAAATCCGAGGAAATATACGGAAAATCCTATTTTTCTAGAAGACGAAGGAAGCCAGAAGGGGGGGCTGGAGATGGGTCATAGGGGCCCACACCACCCCTTGGCACGGGCCACCCTAGGTCATGCCACCAGGTGGTGTGGCCGCCCTGGTCCACCCCTAGCAGTCCCCTCTGGCGTATATTATCCTCCCGAAACCCTAAGACTGGGGGAGCAACCACAGAAAGATTTCGTCGCCTCTGCGGGGCAGAAAACACCGAGAGAGAAAGATCTCCGGCGCATGATTTCGCCGAGGAATTCCTTCCCGGAGAGGGGAGATCGTCGCCATCAACACCACCATCAAGCTGGACTGCATTGGGATCATCATCATCACCATCACCATCAGCACCCTCATCACCATCTCCATATTGTTGTAACAATTGCGTTGAATCTTGCATAGTTCATAGCAGAAACTTTCCCGGTGTTGATTACTCTTTGTAGTTGATGCTTTTGAGTGAACCATTGAATTATTGTTTATGTTCAGATTGTTATACATCATTATTCCATCTCTGATCATGATCCATATGATGTCTTGTGAGTAGTTCGTTTTGTTCTTGAGGACATGGGGGAAGTCATGTTGTTAGTAGTGGAGTTGTGTTGAGAAAGATTCAATAGTTTGATATTTAAGTTGTGGTGTACTTCTTCTAGTGGTGTCATGTGAACGTCGACTACATGACACTTCACCTATATGGGCCTAGGGGAATGCATTGTGTATTTGGCTACTAATCGTAGGGGTTGCGGAGGATGAAACCTGAACCCCCGTTAGGAAACCATTGCACAAGGGACGTAAGGGTCTTAGAGTTTAAAGTTGTGGTTAGGTTTCTACCTTAATTACTTTCTTCTACTTACGGATGTTTGCAAGGGGTATAATCACAAGTATGTATTAGTCCTAGGAAGGTCGGTACATTAGCACAGGTTCACCCACACAACACTTAGCAAGCTAAAGAAGATTAATCAACTATATGAAGCAAAAGCACTTGACAGTCTTCCCATGTGTCCTCGAGAACGTTTGGTCATCTTAAGTAATACAACCAGCTTGTCCTTTGCTGCATAAAGGATTGGGCCACTTGCTGCATTTATTCCTACTATCTTTTATTTACTCATACTTCGTTTACTTGCTTTATCAAAAAACCCTAAAAATCCGTTTGCTAAGTATTTCCAGAGAATTCCTGATCCATATCACTAGCCAGCACCTTCTGCTCCTCGTTGGGTTCGACACTCTTACTTATCGAAAATAATGTGATACACCCCCTATACTTGTGGGTCATCACACACATGCAATGACACTGATGGATCCATATGTGGTTAATGAAAAGAATAGTCATGAAATGACTCCAGATGTGGTCTCTGAAAAGAATACACATTCCAATGACACTAGTGGTTCCATATGTGGTTTCTAAAAAGAACACACATGCAATGACTCCAGATGTGGTCTCTGAGAAGAAGACACATGCAATGACACTGGTGGATCCATATGTGGTTAATGAAAATAACACACATGCAATGACTCTAGTTGTTGTTAGTAAAAATAACACACATGCAATGACACTGGTGGATCCATATGTGGTCTGTGAAAAGAATAGACATGAAATGACTCCAGATGTGGTAAATGAAAGAATACACATTTCAATGACAATGGTGGTTCCAAATGTTGGTTGTGAAAAGAACACACATGCAATGACTCTAGCTGTGGTTAATGAGAAGAACACACATGCAATGACACTGGTGGATCCATAGGTGAATTGTGAAAAGAACACACATGCAATGAACTCTGGTGGATCCATATGCAACGACACTGGTGGATCCATGTGTGGTCTCTGAAAAGAACACACATTACAATGACACTGGTGGATCCGTACGTGGTTTGTGAAAAGAACACACATCCAGTGACTCTAGGTCTGGTAAATGAGAAGAACACACATGCAATGACACTGGCGGATCGATATGTGGTTAATGAAAATAACATACATCTAGTGACTCTAGCTGTGGTTAATGAAAAGAACACACATTACAATGACACTGGTGGATCCATATGTGGATTGTGAAAAGAACACACATGCAATGACACTGGTGGATCCATATGTGGTCTGTGAAAAGAATAGTCATGAAATGACTCCAGATGTGGTCTCTGAAAAGAACAGACATTTGTGGTTTGTGAAAATAATACACATCCACTGACTCCAGATGTGGTCTCTGAGAAGAACACACATGCAATGACACTGGTGGATCCATATGTGGTTAATCAAAATAACACACATGCAATGACTTTAGTTGTTGTTAGTAAAAATAACACACATGCAATGACACTGGTGGATCCATATGTGGTCGTTGAAAAGAATAGTCATGAAATGACTCCAGATGTGGTCTCTGAAAAGAACACACGTTTCAATGACACTGGTGGATCCATATGTGGATTGTGAAAAGAACACACATCCAGTGACTCTAGCTGTGGTTAATGAGAAGGACACACATGCAATGACACTGGTGGATCCGTATGTGGTTAATGAAAATAACACACATGCAATGACTCTAGTTGTTGTTAGTAAAAAGAACACACATGCAATGACACTGGTGGATCCATATGTGGTCTATGAAGAGAACACACATAAAATGAAACTGGTGGATCCATATGTGGTCTGTGAAAAGAATAGTCATGGAATGACTCTAGATGTGGTTAATGAAAGAATACACATTTCAATGACACCGGTGGTTCGATATGTGATTTGTGAAAAGAACACACATGCAATGAATCTAGTTGTGTTTAATGAGAAGACCACACAATGAATGACATTGGTGGATCCATAGGTGGATTGTGAAAAGAACACACATGCAATGAACTCTGGTAGATCCATATGCAATGATACTGGTGGATCCATGTGTGGTATCTGAAAAGAACACACATTTCAATGATAATGGTGGTTCCATATTTGGTTTGTGAAAAGAACACACATCCAGTGACTCTAGATGTGGTTAATGAGAAGAACGCACATGAAATGACACTGGTGGATCCATGTGTGGTTAATGAAAAGAACATACATCTAGTGAATCTAGCTGTCGTTAATAAAAAGAACACACATTTCAATGACACTGGTGGATCCATATGTGGATTGTGAGAAGAACACACATGCAATGGCACTGGAGGATCCATATGTGGTCTCTGAAAAGAACACACATTTCAATGACACCGGTGGATCCATACGTGGTTTGTGAAAAGAACACACAACCGGTGACTCTAGTTGTGGTTAATAAGAAGAACACTCATGCAATGACACTGGTGGATCCATATGTGGTTAATGAAAATAACACACATGCAATGACTCTAGTTGTTGTTAATGAAAAGAATACACATGCAATGACACTGGTGGATCCATATGTGGTCTCTGAAAAGAATACACATGCAATGACACTGGTGGATCCATATGTGGTATGTGAAGAGAACGCACATGCAATGACATTGGTGGATCCATATGTGGTATGTGAAAAGAATAGACATGAAATGACTCCATATGTGGTTAATGAAAGAATATACATTTCAATGACAATGGTGGTTCCATATGTGGTTTGTGAAAAGAACACACATGCAATGACTCTTGCTGTGGTTAGTAAGAAGAACACACATGCAATGACACTGGTGGATCCATAGGTGGATTGTGAAGAGAACACACATGCAATGAACTCTGGTGGATCCATATGCAATGACACCTGTGGATCCATGTGTGGTCTCTGAAAAGAACACACATTTCAATGACACTGGTGGATCCATATGTGGTTTGTGAAAAGAACACACATACAGTGACTCTAGATGTGGTTAATGAGAAGAACACACATGCAATGACACTGGTGGATCCATATGTGGTTAATGAGAAGAACACACATCCAGTGACTCTAGCTGTGGTTAATGAAAAGAACACACATTTCAATGACACTGGTGGATCCATATGTGGATTGTGAAAAGAACACACATGCAATGACTCTAGCTTTGGTTAATGAGAAGAACACACATGCAATGACACTGGTGGATCCATATGTGGTTAATGAAA
This sequence comes from Avena insularis, assembly GCA_023614405.1. Taxonomy (NCBI): domain Eukaryota; kingdom Viridiplantae; phylum Streptophyta; class Magnoliopsida; order Poales; family Poaceae; genus Avena; species Avena insularis. The sequence continues at coordinate 456,589,170 of CM042696.1, read as the reverse complement.
ATAACATACATGCAATGACTCTAGTTGTTGTTAATAAGAAGAACACACATGCAATGACACTAGTGGATCCATATGTGGTCTCTGAAAAGAATACACATGCAATGACACTAGTGGATCCATGTTGCGCCACACCAATTTTGTCCTCTATCTAGAACCCCAGGGAATCCTAGCGGCAAGCATATGTACCAGCTGCGAAACAGACACAACCTCTTTGCAATTCACAAGCAGATGCATATCTTGCCCAAACACAACCCTCTCGCAACCAAAATCAAGTTCTGTAGTGTACTAGCGAACATGAACTGTGAACTCATATATGTCCCTTGTAACAAAGTTGTGCCTAATTTGATTAAAAAGGGGAACTTTTTAGTTCATTCGATTCTATTATGCCATAACTAATCTACTTGTAAGATAAGGCACGGATAAGAAAAATTCACCTCTCTCTCTTCTCCCGGGTTTTTTTCTTCGAGATCTGGATGCCGCATCCGCCCACCGGAGCCAAACAATCCGCCGTTGGCCTTACTTTTCTCTTCAACCCGCTGCTCGTAGGTACCTTGGGAGCAGAATCCTTGCCGACCTTCTCGCTAACCGGGGCTGAAGACCTCACCACTGCTTCGCGTTGAGCCCCAGACTTTGGCCCCGGCGGACCCAAATCAGTCGGCGACGTAGCTACAACCTTCGCCTTGCAAGACATGCTGGGCCGCCACTGTCGGATTCAGTGTCGGGGGAGGGAGAAAAAAGGTCCTCCGCCGCCGGCAGATTCAGGGTCGGGGAAGGGAAGAAAAGGGACTGCCGCCACCGCCGCAGCAAGATTCAGTGTCGAGAGTTAGAAAAGTACAATAATGGATTTGCCCCTACGACACGTGAAGGGTGACTAAGAAGAGTGACCGGCAAAGAAGGGGCACAGCAGGAACTAGTGTAACAGAATATCCTAACTTAACGAGCGATTTGAAAATATTGGGTTTGGCCATCATTCACTCGAAACACCCCTCTCAGCAATTGGCGCCCTAACTTTTCGAATTGCGGTGATTAAAATCAACTCGGATACCGTATTGCCTGGGCGTCCCAACTTTCGGGCCGCAAAATGATATTCTCGAACAAGAGCACCAACCAAGAAATTGGAGTGGTGGTGCCTGGAAAGGAGTGGCAATATGGAGTGTAAATGGAGTGAAGAGACATGGTTTTTGCCTGTTGGGATACTAGGGTGTCTCGTGCCCTTATGGAGTGACGACGCTCCTAACATGTCCCTTGTACGAAGGGGCCTAAGTGAGCATGTCGGCTATTCTATTGGGCTCCAAAAAACATCGGCAAATATTGTGGCGCTCCGCAGGGGCCGATGCGAGCATGCCGACAATTTTGTTGGGCTCCAAAAAACGCTGATGAGTATTGCAGCGCTCTGGTGTGAGCCAAAATTTGAGCGAGCATCCAATTGGTCTCTAGGAAGTGCTATGCGGGTCGCTGGTGGAGATGCTCTGATCAAGTAGAAACATCTCCTTCTGGAACATGCATGTGTTTGCTTCGGTGTGTCACATGGATCTCACGCTCCGCGGGTCCGGCGCAGCTGCTACCAACAACAATGACACTATGGGCATGTTTGGTAGGATGTCCTTGGGACGGGCAGGTCCCGTGGAGAAGATTTGGACCAAGTTGGATGCATGTCCACACTCCACATCATGGCATGTCCGCACTCCGCGTCATGGCTTGTCCATAGTCCGCGTCATGGCCTACAGGATGATTAAAGCACCCTGGAGACAAGCCCGCTAGGAACTACCGATTCTTCTATTTCTAGCGAGCCACCCTCGTTGTGGCAAAAAGGGAACACATCATTCTCACAACTACATACATCAGGGATGTAGGGAGGGCTCCCTGGCTCGCGTGCTCTAGTAAAATTTCGGCAAGTAGTGATGGAATTGTTCCTGCCGGAATTTCGCTAACCGTCCGCCAAGAATTCGGCACCTATTTAGCTTCACCTCTTCCACCGCCGAAATCAAAATCCCCCATTTTCCCCTTCCGAGCTCCTCCTTGCTTCTCTAATTTCCATGGTCCCCCATTTTCCCCTTCCGAGCTCCTCCTTGCTTCTCTAATTTCCATGGCCATGGAGGGATCTTGGACCTCGACCGCGGCGATGGAGGCCGACCTTGGCATGCTGGAATCCCCCTTCTCCCTGAAATGTGTGCTAGATGCAGTTCCGCTAGCTGTAAGTATCTTGATCCCTTAATCTTGCATAGATTGAAGATGTAGCAAGATGCATGGATCTCCATTCATAGGTCATGTTATTCATGGTGGTTTACAGGTCGTCCAGCCATCTACTTTGAGCACGTCGACTCTGGTCTTGTCGGATTTTCTCTCGAGCATGGCCATGGTTGTGATACCGGGTTCCCCAACTTCCCTGACCTCTATGCTAAAAGGTTATGCCTGTCACTGGGAGACATACTTTCACCCATTTCTGTCATAGTTGTACGGTGTGTTTGTTGGTAATCTGTGATAACCATTGTATCATGATTAGCAATGTTCATTGCGATAGCTGCTTACCATTATATTTTGTACTACCCTACCCCCCCCCCCCCGACTTAAGTGATCCCACCACGTACGTCCCTTTTCGTCACCACCTTATGTACAACTGCCGGTCTGCCATCTCATAAGGTCTCTGAAGTTAATATAAAAAAGGGCCGTGTGTGTAGTTCATCTAAGAAAATGGTCTCTAAACTTTAGAGTTATCTAGACCCTATTCTAATGGAGTGCTTGATCCGACTTGTGCATGTATTAGAGCGCCAACAGGTAAATTTTATGCCTTGGCTCATAAGTAACTATTTTTGTGTCCCTTCAATGTTCAGAAAACTGCATTTTTAATTGCTTCATTGTCTATTGTAACTAGTACAAATCTCTTAAAATGACAGGGATGTTAGGTTCATACATGTAGATATCTATTATATACTAAAAGAAATATAAGGGTATTTTTCGAGGCACTACGTTGGTCCATATCATCTAAATTTTTTTGGGGGCAACCGGCAGGAGCACCGCCTTTTCTATTAGAAGAGGGAACAAACCACGCACACTGTACAGGAAGGCATTTTTATATTAAGGTGGGAAAATGCCAGAAAAACTACCAAGGAAACAAAATAAAAGGAAAACCTAATCCAGTTCGGCTTTGATAGCCGGCACGAAGGTGCCAAAAGCCCTTTCCCTCTGTTGGATGTCATTATGAGCGATAGAGGCCACCTCAATGTGGGTAAGGCATTTTTCAGTGAAGATTTGACGGTTTCTTTCCTTCCACATGTTCCAGAGCACGTAAAGCAGCCGGCCACGCTAGGTGGTCCATTGACCTATTTGTAATCTTTATTACTTTTAGGCCTCTTGTACTATTGTTGATGATTTTTAATATATCGGTGGATTTTCGCGAAAAAAAAGCAGCTGACCACTGAGGCGTCGTTGGTCTTCCCTTCTATCATGTCATCCCACCATTCGGTGATGGAGGCGAAAGATTGGCCCTGGTTACCCATAACCTCGTTGTCCCAAGTTTGTGTGGTGGTCCAAACTGCCGTCGTGAAGGGGAAGTGTTTGCATAAGTGGGCAGCGGATTCTGGGGCAGAGCGATAGAGCGGGCAGGTTGGGTCATGGGGCCATCCCCTAACGGCGAGCATGTCTGCGGTGAGTAGTTTGCCGTGAAGGCCAAGCTAGGAGAATAGTTTGCATTTCGGCTCGGCATGAGCGGACCAAATTTTCTAGGCCTTGAACTTGGAGAAACATCCGTGGAATTGCGTGTGGTAGGCTGAGCTAGTGATGTAGATGCCGTCGGCAGTGAGAGTCCATCTGATGGAGCCCAGTTGAAGCATGATCAGCGTAGTTTCTTGGATGAGGTCCCATAGATCAAGGTATTGGGCTAGCTGAATGGGGGTGTTGAGCCGAGCGATGGTGCAGATTCAATTTCTATTGCTGAATTCTTTTGCAACAGTCCTGTTCTTCCTAGTGGCAATCTTGTAAAGGTCGGGGGCCCACTGATGGATAGGGCCCTGGTCGCTCCAGTTGACGTGCCAGAAAGAGGCCTTTTCACCATTCCTAATGTGATCTTCGTGGAAGCTCTGAAAAGCGCCATATCAGTCGAGTTGTAGGGGAGTTTTGATCCCGCCCAGGTGCGCTCGGGTTCAGTCCATTGTAGCCAAGGCCATCGTAGTCTCAGAGAACGCCCCGTACGCTCAAGGTCAGGCATGCCAATGCCTCCCTAATCCTTGGGTCTATAGACCGTCTTCTAGTTGACAAGCGCCCTACCCTTTTCCGCGTGCTCCCCTTTGTCGCCTGCCTAGATGAAGTTCCAGATGATTATGATAATCTTCTTGCGCGCCCATTTAGATCGGGATGGCAGTGGTGTGGTATGTTGCGGTGGCCATGAGAACGGATTTTGCAAGGGTTATTCTTCTAGGTCGCTTGATGTTTTTTCCTTACCAACCCGAAAGTTTCCTGGCGATTTTGTCGAAAAGGGGTTGGAGGTCCACTTTGCGAAGGCGATGAATGTGCAGTGGGAGTCCCAAGTACTTTCCAGGGAAGGTGGCTAGCTTGGCCGGAAAAGAAGACAACAACTCCTCAATGTTGATCTACCCGCAATGCACCGGGAAGACCTCTGTCTTAGCCATGTTGGTGACGAGGCCACTAGCCCTACCAAAACACTTGAGAATCTCGGATATGGCATCAAGCTCCTCTTTCACTGGGTTGACAAAGATTCTGGCGTCATCAGCATAGAGGGATATTCTGCAAGTAGTTGATCTGGAGCGGATGGGACTGAGGATCCCACTTAAGGTAGCTCTGGCCAGGATGCGCTAGAGTGGGTCAATGGCGAGGATAAATAGTATGGGGGATAGCGGGTCGCCTTGTCTGAGGCCACGGTTGTGCCAAAAGGCCTTGTCAAGATTGCCATGGAGTAGAGTTCTCGAAGATGTGGACACCAGGGAGAGGCATACCTAGTTGCGCCAGCTTGGCCCAAAACCTAACGCCGTCAACACCACGATGAGGTAGGTCCATCCCACTGAGTCGAAAGTTTTGGAAATGTCCAATTTTAGAAAAATGCTCGGGGTCTTCGAGGAGTGTTGTCGTGGATGCTTCTCTTCTTGACGAAAGCACTTTGGCATTTAGAGACGATGTCCGGGAGCATAGGGGCCAGACGGTTGGCGAGAAGCTTGGAGAAGACCTTATACATGCTATGGATAAGGCTGATAGGCCTATAGTCGCCAGAGTTGTGGCGTCTGACTTCTGAGGGATCAAATTGATGTTGGCGGAGTTCACAAGGTTGACACAATTTGCCCAGAGCTTGGACATGTGGGCATGGCACTGATGATGTTGTTTTTGATAATATACTAGCATGATTTGAAGAATGCTCCGATGAAACCATCCGGGCCTGGGGCTTTCACCGATGGTAGAGAGAAAACCGACTCCTCTATCTCATCGTTGTTGAAAGGGGCGTCAAGGTCAGCAAGGTCATGTGGGGTGTAGCCAAGGTTGTCCCAGTTGAGACAGACTTTCCTAGGCGCTCTAGTCCCGAGCAAGTCATTAAAGTGATTCAGGAGCACCTCCTCTTTGTCGTTGGACGTGATCGCCATGCCCCTACCCGTGGCTAGGGATTGAATGTAGACCTTCCTTCTATGCCCGTTTGACCTAGCATGAAAAAGTGGCGTGTTTGCGTCTCCTAGACGGATCCAAGTAAGTCTCGATCTCTAGCAGCGCTTTATTTTCTGGATAGCAAGAAGACCGATGTAAGAAGCTTTTAGACATCTTTGTAGCTCTCTTTCGTCATCGTACAGGGCCCATGTTTCCTCCGCAAGGTCAAACTTCTAGATGATCTCTTTTTCCATAGATATATGTTGGTGAAGGACACCCATGCATTGGCATTGCCATAGCAATCTGTTGGTGAAGAACCCATCTAAAATACCAATGGTTTGTGAACCATCTATGTCAGAGTTCATTCTCAATAGTATGATTGAGATCATTTAGAATGGGGCAGACTGTGGCAACGGGTTTAGATAGAGGAACATGTAGAATATTGTCAATAATGTTCTTGACTTCACTGAGGTCACATCTACCACTATGTAGCTCTACAACCACATGAGGAAGTGGAGGTTCAAACGGAACATGATACTCAAGCTCAGACAACAAAAGGGCGTTATATGGTGTTCGGACAGCACAGACTTCATTGTTGACGATGACGACATCTTCAAGAAGCTCGTCATGGTAAGATGCCATACCATTTTCTAACGTTTTTAGTTCTTGGTGATTCATAAATTGTTGCGAACTACGTATCGTCTTCTTATTTTTAGGCCTGGCTGAAGCTTCTTAAGTTCGTGGAGACCCCAAAGTGAACTATGCTCAGATGAAGACCATCTTCACCCCCCAAGTTTGTGGATCGCAGGCAGCTGTCTAACCCTAAACTGTTGTATCGGGCCATAGATTTCCTTGCTGACAACAAAAAATAAGGTGTTTCCTATGGTAACATGGGTCCAACTGAGAGGAGGACTTGGCTTCGTAGCCACTTCGATTAGGGCTGCTGCTATATTTCTGTCGATCTTGCTCATGATTTGTTGATGCGGTCATGTATATTTTGGGAGGTGGTCTCATATCCCTCCGTTAGCTAGGAGTTGATGAAAACTGGTCCATGGTTTTTAATATTGAGGGAGGTGGTACACACTAACCACGCCGATGATGAACTTTTGTTGCATCCCGAGCTGTTATTCTTTGGGTGAAGCTCATGATTTATTAGCTATTATTGACCTGATGTTAAATTATTAGACACTATCGAAACTTTATTGTGATGTGCCTGATAACCTCACCACTCGTATGAAAATTGGCGCCAACCAAATGCGCCCTATGGGACCACAAACGTATGTCAACTATCGAAATATACCACGGTGTTGTATCAATTGAACGAGCGCCAACAAACTGATCTCCTGTGTTATTTGACCGAGTAATCGGAGCCGCATGCTACTCCCTCCATTTCATAATATAAGATATTTTGGCTTTATGAAGAAAGTGTATATAGGTCTCTTTTAGTTTAAGTTTGGAGTTAATCTACACACTAAAATAGATCTAGCTACATTTTTTTCACAAAGCTAAAATATTTTATATTATAAAACAGAGGGAGTACGATTTAGTAATCACAATGACATGGCTATGTACCTACGGGTTATGCCTCCAACAATTAGACTAGTTACGGTCGGGAGTATCATATAATAGAATCATACAGATGATATTAGTACATGATACTATCTCCACAATGCATATCATGTAGTAGTATCATAGTTTTAGTGTATTTATTGTTTTGTGGAATCTTAATATAAAATTCTATATAATATTTATTTGAGATTAGTTTTTCTAGTTCTACGTGCTATGAATACGATACTAACACAGTCTCTTTTATCATTAATTGCAGTGATACATAAGACCTTTCACAATGGGGTGTTTCTTAGCACGTTTTTATAGAAGTGATTAAAACTTAAGAAACATCGATGACAATATGTTTCTTAGATGGTGTTTTTTAATGGTGTCGTATTTAATGATTTTAGTCTCATGCATATGTGTGATTGGTCTAGCCAAGTTTTTTACCTATACTGTCGTACAAGGGGTGTAGTAACAACACCCTCTTTTTTTATTAAATGACATGTCAGATATGCAATGCATCTAGGATAATACGCTAAGAAACACCCTTGTGAAAGACCTAAGCATTTTGTATTCATGTACCCGTTGCGACTAGTCTTATCTTGCTACTGGTATATGATATTGAGATGTTCAGGAGGCTGCATCGCCAATTCCATCCTGTCTCTTTCTTCCTCGATAATTAAATAATTGTTTTCTTCGGATCTACGGGAAATTGGGTCAACTAGTTTTGTAATCTTCGCTCCAGACGCCCACGTAAGCTATTTGCCATTTTTAATAGACCTAGTACGTACTCCACTCCATCTACATGTGCCGTGGCTGCGCGATTGCATCCGGGCAGCATCACGGATCCAGATACTCGGAATGTGGACGTCCTCACATCGAGATGGATCACATCTTTATTTTTTACAAATATAGTAAATACGTACGTAGTAGTACTTTCTTTTGTAAAATTTTCTCACCAGATGATCTATCCTCACACACAAGTCCACGATGTCTTTGATGAGTTAATACTACTATATCCAGGTTGTAAAAATGCAAGAAAATACTATCTCCGTTTCAAAATATAAATATTTTTAGATAGTTACTTTAACTTTTTGAAAAGGCTTATATTTCGCAACGAAGGTAGTAACCACATATCACCGACTCCAGGTGCCGCGGCTAGCTGCGCCACTGTTTACCCTACTCCAATGGTACCAACCGGCCGTTGCCACGGGTATGTGAAAGCATGGGCGGGACGAAGTAACACATGCTAAAAATGCCACTGAGATTAGAATATACCGTCCGGTCTGACTGAAGCATCTACAACCATCCAAAACCGTGCATCCATTTCCCAGGACAATTTGTTTTTATTTCAATGATGATGAGCCTACGTGTAGATTCCCCTTTCCTTCAGTGAACCTGGTCAAAAATTTGGACCGGCGACCAGCCTGGCCAGTAGCTAGCGTCTTGACCCTTGACCAAATGGACCAAATGGAGCATGTGTTTATGCTCCAATCGGTATCGTCCACGCAACGCAACGATCGGTGACGATGTAGTCATACACCGTCTCATGCTTCAAATTCCAAATGTCTACAAGAATGAATATGTACCAAGCCCTGCTGTTTAGCTTGGGTTTCGCTTTCTTTCGAAATGGGGTTGATCCCGGCCTCTGCATCCTCGGATGCACACACCCATTTATTAAAAAGTATCAAAGTATTAAAAGAAAAAATACATCTCATGTATCAGATAAGGTTGATATAAAAACCAACCATCTGAACAAAGTAGAAAACCTCACAAGAGGATGCATACTATAACTAGACATCTGTCAATCTACTAGTATGCCGCCAGAAAGCCTGGCTGAAGATATCCGATGCAACCGCCACCAGGCGATTGCACCCAGAAACCATAGGTTGCCATGATTCTCGGGGAGTAGAAAATCCCAAAGCTGAACCCATTGTGATGCCATGTGAATAACCTACAAAAAAGATAGAACTTTGACCTTATTAAAAATAATATTATTTTTGCACTTCCATATGGACCAACATAAAGCTGAAATGCCTATACGAATTCTAGCTTTATTTGTCCTACCCACTCCATTAAGCCAATTCCTAAACATATTAGTGACATTGGTTGGAGGAGGAAGATCATATGTGGAAAAAAAATACGCTAAATAATTCTAGCGAAGGGGCATGAAAGAAGGAAATATTCAATTGATTCGTCCTCGTCACAAAAACAACATTTTTTACATACATCCCATTTCCTCTTGGCAAGGTTATCTTTAGTTAGCAAAACCCTATTACACAGAAACCACATAATTTATTTTTATTTTTTGCGGTATCTTAAATTTCCATAGATATCGAGATGGGAACTTGGGATGTCCATTCATAAGGTCTTCATACATAGATTTAACAGAGAAGATCCCGTTTCTGTTATTTCCATATAAAAGAATCCTTATTTTCTAACAAAGTTATAGACATCAATCTCTAGACGAGGTGCAACCATGCTACCCATTTGTCACCATTAAGATTTCTTCGAAAACTAATTCTAAGTGGATTGTGCGATAACACATCATGAACGACCACATTTTTCCTGTTCACGATGTTGTACAAAGATGGATATTGTTTAGCAAGCGACCTCTCCCCTAGCCAAACATCCTCCCAAAAACGCGTATCTTTACCACTTTCAACTTTAAAACGGCCTCTGGCAAAGAACTTATCTTTTACCCGCATTAGTCCTTTCCAAAAAGGAGAATCAGTTGGTTTTGCCTCTACCTGTGATAAGATTTTATTTTTTAGATATTTGTTATGCAGCAGCTCTTGCCACATCCCTTCTTCCATTAGAAGTTTATAGATCCATTTTCTCAAAAAGACATCTATTCTTAAGTTCCAAAACTTCAATTCCCAGCCCGCCTTGATCCTTTGGACGACAAAGGATATTCCATTTGGATAATCTATATTTCTTATTATGCTTATCATTTTATCAAAAAAAAACCTTGAGTGATAGTAGTCTAATCTTTTTCGTACCCCTTTCGGTATTTCTAGAAACAAAAGCATAAACATAGGCATACTGGACAAAACCGAGTTTATGAGGACTAACCTATCCCTATAAGACAAGAGTTTACCTTGCCAACAACCTAGTTTACTTTCGAAACGATTCTCGACACAGGTTCCATTCGGAATTTCAGAGTTTCCTATGATGTATAGGTATCCCCAGATACCTAAAAGGTAAGGATCCCGACTCGCATCCGAAAATCTCTTTATACTCATTTTCGTGTTCGGAAGCCTTTCTGAAACAAAAAATCTCACTCTTGTGAAAATTAATTTTAAGTCCAGATAGCTGCTCAAAAATGCATAGAATAAGTTTCATGTTCACCGCCTTTTGAAAATCGTGTTCCATGAAGAAGATCGTGTCATCGGCGTACTAGAGAATCGAGACACCTCCATCGACAAGATGAGGTATCAGTCCACCTACCTGACCATTCTCTTTAGCTCTAGCAATTAGAATGGCAAGCATATTTGTAATAATATTAAATAACATAGGGGATAGAGGATCCCCTTGGCGGAGCCCTTTTCTAGTTTGGAAATAGTGACCAATGTCATCATTGACTCGAATGGCAACACTTTCATCTCGAACAACGCCATCAATCCATTTGCACCATCGAGGATCAAAACCCTTCATTCGAAGCACCTGTTGTAAGAAAGGCCATTTTACCTTGTCGTATGCCTTTTAAAAATCGATCTTGAAAAGCACCCCATCTAGTTTCTTCCTATGCATCTCATGGATGGTCTCATGTAAGATTACTACACCTTCCAATATATGCCTTCCAGGCATAAAGGTTGTTTGAGTTGGTCTAATGATTTTGTGAGCAATCATAAAAATGTGATTTGTTGCTACCTTCGTGAAAAATTTGAAGCTAACATTAAGTAAACAGATCGGTCTATACTGTTGTATTTGAACCGCATTTTATTTTTTTGGTAACAGTGTGATAACACCAAAGTTACGCTTAAACAGAGGTAATTCGGCTTCATGCAGCTGTGAAAAAAAAAGAGCCATCACATTTGAAAGAACATGTATGCCCCATGTGTGGTTTTGGTAATTAATGACAATCTTTATGGACTAATGTTTGCATTAAGTTTTACTTGTAGGATTTTTCTATAGACAATGCTTGAACCATATGTTGGCTTCAAGGTTGGAAGAAGACGAAAGTGAAGAAGATCAAGTGTTGATCAAGGTTTTAAGGAATGATCCGGAGATTGGTCAAGTAGAAGTTGAGACTATGGCAAGTGTGTCTTGAATAATAAGATGATCTCAAGTGTAGCTTGCCATCTTTATGGTGATCATGGATATGTGAATATATGCCTAAAAGAGAGGTTCTTCCATAGTGGAGTATGGGAGAGAAAATTCCAAGTCTTTACCAAGCTAGCGCAATCAACAAAGGTGTTCCATATTGAGGTGTAGAAGATCGTCATCATCAACATCAAGTGGAATACACACAAGGCAATTGTTTGATCTTGATAGGGTTTTTTTCTTACCGGTCTCGTGGTGTTAGTTGGAGAGACCGATTATAGGATAGATAACCGTACTATCAAGAGGGGCTCTCGAGTGAGTAACTTGATCATATCCCTCGGTGAGAGCTCAAACCTTTGCATACTTGGCATCATATTTCTTGTTTCTTATTTGCGTCTTACTCATATGAGTATTTAGAGCTGTTGTTAATCTCCATGAAAATCTCAAGTTCATCGAAAACGAATTTCATATGCATTCTCTATTGTGTTTTTGATGTTGGAGGTTTTATCGGTTCGTCTTTTTGAGAGAGGTCAAACCTTTCGTCATTTGGTTTTATCCTATCTTGCTGGACTATGATGTTTCTCTAGATGATCTTGTAGAGCTTATTGTCCTCTTTAAAACGATCCCAAGATCATCAAAAACGGAGTCCAGATGTAAAAGTTATGATTGTTTCAGTTTCGCTATTTCTGCCAGTTTTTAGGGGAGCGGATTATCCGGCCATGGGGGCGGATTATCCGGCCTAATTTTCGAAAAACGGCTAAGGACTTTGAGGCGTGGCTCCCTGTAACAGGGGCGGATTATCCGGGCCTCTGGGGGGCAGATTATCCGGCCCTAATATCCGCCTCCTATACAGAGGGTCGCGCCGCGAAGTCCTTAGCCATATTTTGGCCCGGAGAACCCGGAATATCCGGGGGAGGGGAGGATTATCCGGTCTGGGAGGCCCCAAACGGTCATATTTCGTTGGGGAGGGGTATAAATAGGCCCCTTCTTCCTCCTTAGGCTGGTTGCTTGCATTCTATCTCTCCTCCATTATTTTGATCTTCAAGAGCTTGCAAATACTCTCAATCTCTCCCATATTTCTTGAATCTTTTGGGAGGATTTGAAGGGGGGATCTAGATCTACAACTCCACCAATCATCTCTCCTCTATGTGAGGGGAACATATTGGGATCTAGATCTTAGGGTTTCTTTTGTGGATTTCCTCTTGTGTTCTTCCCTCTTATTCTCCCACTAGCTTTTGTAACTTTGGTGGAATTTGAGAAAGAAGGACTTGAGCACTTCTTGTGTTCTTGCCATTGAATTTGGTGCATCAGTTTGAGTTCTCGGTGAGGATTCGATTGGGTGAAAGGTGAGAAACTTTTTACTCTTGGGTTATTGGAACCCTGGACGGTTTAGTTGTTTTGCAGGTTTATGGATTACTTGAGGCATCCAATTAAGTTTTGGAGATTTCCTCGATCTTGTTTGTTGGGAGCCTCCAATTGAGTTGTGGAGAAGTGCCCCAATCTTTGTGAGAGGTTACGTATTGCCACCGACAAGTGCACCAATAGTGAAAAAGTGAACCAGGCCTCTTGTGGCGAGGTTCACAGGAGAATAGGGTGAGGCCTTTTGTGGCATGGTGGTCTTAGTACCGTCCACCCCTTCAATGCGACGTACTCTCTTTATGGGAGTAACTCGGTAATAAGTCATCGTCTCCACGTGCCTCGGTTATCTCTATATCCGAGCTATTTACTGCACTTTACTTTATGATAGCCTTCGTGCTTGAAGTCTTATATCTAGCTATCACATAGTTGTTTGTTCTGCTTAGCATAAGTTGTTGGTGCACATAGGTGAAGCGTGGCAAACACATCCGCGATGTTTAAGACAAATTTTATCCAAAACATACGAATTCCAAACGTAAATGGTTCGGGATTGTGTTTTGCAACACAAGAACTCCCAATGCCTTCCAACCCCACTATCGCAAAAGCATTGAATTGACCTGCGGTGCATGAATGGTTCATCACTCAACTTGAACCGTTTCCAAATCTTCACCTTCTCTTTTATGCACCGAGATAGAATCACACTATTGAATCCGGATGTGTTAGTTGATCCGATGCAATTATTCACCATCTTAATGTTCTACGGTTAAATGTTCGGCCACAGCGCCTGCATGGCTACTTGAAAGGGATAAAAGGATTTTCCATGAGGCATTCTCTGCGGAAGCTGGTGTTCATGTATGCATGATGAAAAATGGATCAGAAGATTCAGAGCTTTGTGGTGTAAAAGCGCCTGGTTGTCAATTAAGCCTACCGTCAGTTGATGGTGATTTGCAGTATTGCAGACAGCAACATGATCTTGCGGGGACAATATATGGCACGAGTGACCTGTGTTTTTTTTTTTTTTTGAACTTGCACGAGTGACCTGTGTTGAAACAGCAGCAGATAACAACGTCAGTGCCTAAAAAGAGCGGACACACAAGCACACATGCTTCAATTACCACGAGAAAGATAGAATTCAAATAAGCTGAGATTTTCAAAGATGGCACGAAAAATGTCTACCCGTTTTTGTTATGCTTGTAGCAAAGATATGCTAGTACTAGCAAATTAAGCCGGTCTTGAAAAGGTCTACCCGCCGTTTCCTCCATGAATTGGAATGCAAAAAAGCTTTTCGTGCGTTCACAAAAGGAAGTTGTGAACGGATTTCCTGGGTTCTCCACAGAGTTCACATGAAACCTCGATTCACCAAGTCGTGCTATATATCTCCAGTGGAAATGATTTAAACCACGGTAAAATCACTACTCCCTCTGGTTCATATTAACGTTTTCAACTTTGTCTAGATTCGTATGCATCTAGTTAAATATTTGGACTAGACGGATTCATATTTTAGACAAAGTTGAGCCTATTAATATGGAGCGGAGGGACTACTAGTCCAATTTCTAACAGTAGGACGATCCCGATCTCTTGTCTCATGTCTAATATCTTGCTCAACATCTCCATCGTTCTTTCTTTTTCATCGCTGCTGTTGAGGTGTTGCTGATCATCACTTAATTTGCCTCTACATGTCACAGCCATGACTCCACGGCGGTGAGCAGGACACGGTTCGTCCAACATCCTTTGGGCGAAGGAGACGCATGATCGACGGCAACGGGGGATCGGAGGTCGACCATGACAAGCAATCAGAAGTGCCGAATTCGCCCTCTCGTGTGGCAAGCCAAGCCAGAGCCAAATGATCATCCAGCTAGGCTTTAGGCGTGGCGTGGAGCACTTGCTTGTAAAGCGATAGATGGCCACCTTGCCTGCTATAGCCGGGGCCAATGGCGACCGGAGGGAATGCATGGGTCCGTGGGGTGGCGGTGTGTCATAGTTCGGGTGACCGCTACGACTATGAGATTCGTGGCAGTCGGTCCATAGTAGCGAACCCTGTAGCCGCGAGTGCTTGTTTTTCTTTCGGATCTTCGCCATTTTTATGACAGATTTTTTCAACTCGGTTGAAGGTTGTTTTGTCTTTGAGTGAATCACCACCGCTTTAGGTTTCAGACTATATAGTGGACTTGTTACATCTGATAGTACTGTACTGCACAGATCATGTCCACTCACTTTTGTGCAAGTGCCATACTGCCATTAGCTGGTGGGTGATTAGGCAAGACCTCGATCGTTGTAAAATCTTTGCTCAAGTGGTGGTGTATCTCATATCTTTACTGTATTGTACAGTAAATTTGAAGTTCAGACTGTGACACCAGTATAACTACTCATACCAAAATATGACAGTGATGCGTTCTCCACACAAGGTTTTTGACCCCTGATATCTCCACACAAGGTGGTGCAGCTAATGCGTGACAAGGAAATGGGGATCGAAAGATTCACAACTATGTGGTGTAAAACCTCCGGATTTCTGTGCCAGAGCACCTACCGTCCTCGACGACGATGATATGCAGCATCTCAGATGACAGCACGATCTTCAATTCTGGACAGTGCCACGAGTGATCTCCAAAGACTGGACACACCAATCAACACATGCTCCAATTACCATGAGAAGGAAAGGTGTTGAAAGATAACTGAAGAAGCATTTCAAAGATAACTGGAAAAAATATATACTCCGTCCTGAAAATGATGCCATAGATTTGTCTAAATTTGAATGTATCTAGAATTCATCCAGATTTAGACAAACTTGCGACATCCTTTTCAGGACGGAGGGTATATGCTTCCACTAGTTTCCAGGGATCCGAAGTTCTGAACCTTGCAAGCTGACTCTGCGTCATGGAAGAGAAAATAGAGGCCCATGGTATCTAGATCTACCAGGAGCTGTGGTTGTACCATGTATACCACAGCACATGTTCATTTCTCACATAGTCACATGCATTATTGATGCAACTAGCTAGAGGACACCATGACATGTGTTGCCTACCACCAGTATTAAACACCACCTAAATGATACATTGCATCTGATCCTAATTCTGTCCAAAAGTGACGCCATTTCCCCACTATAAAAAGAGATGCAATATGTTTGTGCACACAGCATTCAGCCAAGCAATAATGTGCTTGCGTGCATGTGGTCTTCAGAAGAGGCGAAATCGGCCAAGCAACCTCTAGAACCTCACGTGCTGAATTCTGAATGCACACAAAAGGTGATAAGGAGAGGTGGCCACACATCTTCTTGCAATTCTCCAATCGATTCTTGCCAGCGACATGAACCGACAGCAGCTCTTGTTGCCTCCCCACAAAGCTTCTGTTCTAAAGTCAACAATTGCAAATGGCATCGAGCGCGAAAATATAAATATCCAGATGATCGAAACTGAGAGTTGGACAGCATCAGGGTAGCGCCGAGCCTTCGCATTCAGACATCTATTGACAAACATGTGGGTGTATCTGCAGCAGGAAAATAGAAAAACATCTTGCTTCCTGAATTTTGCCGCTCCCGGTGGACATAGCGAATACCCGCGAGATCGGTGGACAAAATTCAGCGGTCTTATCTAAAATTTTATTGTTATTTTTTGGGTGAAACTATTTTCCCTGACCCGGACACCATAAGTGACAGCTTTCATGAAAGAGATTTTTTCGTGACGTTTGTCCGCAAGCAGGTCCACACTTGCCCGCTTTTAATGGTCCCGTGTTCGATTGTTAATAAATTCGTTGTGACGAAGATGGTTTTCAACGAATGAGGATCTTGGTGTTCAAATTTTTGGGAGTCATGTTGCTCTCACTCATTTGGCCTATGTGAAATACTACTAGTTTGTTAATTAATTTGTTACACTCCTGATGTTGATGCCATGGACCCCTCCTCACAGATGGCTGAAGAGGGTGATGTCCATTGGCTGAAAGATATCACCACGTTCAGATAAGCATCTAAATTAGGCAACACTTTTTGTCACCACCTTATGTACAACTGCCGGTCTGCCATCTCATAAGGTCTCTGAAGTTCATATAAAGAAAGGGTTTCTGAAGCTCAGAGTTATCTAGACCCTAATCTAATGGAGTGGTTTATGCGACTTGTGTACGTACAAAACTGCGCAAGAACGTAAAGTTTATGCCTCGACTTCTGAGTAATTTTTTTCTGTCCCATCAATGTTCAGAAAACTACATTGTTATGTACTTCATTGTCTATTGGTTACTAGTACAAAGCTCTTAAAAATATTAGAGAAGAAGCCACACGTTTTGGTTTGCCTTAATGTGTTAGAATATTATTCCAAAACTCATTTTATTTTAAAAGGACAATTTATTACTTAAAAACTTTTAACATTTCACACAGACTCTGCATAAGTAGGATGGACACAATCACAACATGTCCAAGACAAAGAAAAGAAAAAAATAAATACATGTAATCATCAAAAAACTACATAACGCCTAGGCAGATAGAGGACCGATCCGGTGGTCACACTGTCATCCATGAATTTACTTGAAGAATACGCAGCTGCCTCTAGCAAACGAAAATATTCATCAAAGCTACACTAAACTGAAGAACTGGCCTTACCACATGTTTCTGTCGTCTGCCTAGATTATGTTGTGCAATCGCCATTGTGTTTCCTTCGTTCAAAGGATTGTAGAAAAGGGCCGTGAAGAGAAAGCAGATACAAATTTCTATTTATTTAAGCTAGTACGTACTACTACATATTTCTGCTGGGGTGTTTATACCCAGCTGACACAGCCTCCCTCATTGGCCTAGGTCTCAACCGCTCGTACATCTCACGAGATTTCACATGCAACACACGGGCGCGCTCTCCTGCATGACTGCCTGCCCCACGCACTAGTTTGGCTCGCCTGGCCATAGGACATCGTGTCAATGACCAGTCCATCACCACCATTGTCGCAGGCGAGGATGCGCGGGATTCAGCAAATACATCAACAGTGTTTAAGATGACTTTCATCAGAAACTTGAGAAGTCAAAGCGTCCAAACAAGTCATCGATGACTCGTTTGTGCAATACAAGAAATCCCGGCGCCTTCCAAGCCTATCATAGCAAAAGCACCGGATTTCCTTCCATGGATGGTCCATCTCTCAGTTTGAAGGATTTCTGAATCACCCAATTGCTCTTTTATGGACCAAAATAGATCACGCTATGGAGTGAGGATGTACTAGTTGATCCGATGCAATGACTGGATACCGTAGTCCAATTCAATGTGGAACTTACTACACCATGATTTATTGTGTCCATCGACTCAAGGCATAAATGTTCCAGCCGATTCTATAGTTTAACATGTTTTTATATACTAGTCCTTCCAATGTGGCCAGCTCTCTTTCCACTACTAGTAAGCCTGCACATGCATCACACGTCTCTAAAATATAACACATGCTTTTTTAAACATTAATAAATTGTTTTTACCCGGTCTTTATTTGATGAGCCATATAAGTAGGTCCTAGCGGTGTATGTGTCATCTGTTAAATCCGAGGATTATATCTTGTTTTTGTCATTTTCGAAATCTTAACTCTTGCAATCCGATCATTCACTTTCGACACGAATAAAATAATAACTTTTATCATGACAGTTTAGGACAAAAATTAGTTTTATAATACCGAGTGAAATACATGACACCCTACATCATTACGAAATTTTAATGATGCGCTTTCAATATAATCAGTTAAAACAAATACCAAAAAGATATTAGAATATTTGAAATTTAGAAGCAAAGATGATGTTTAAAGTCTTAGTATAATTTCTAATCGTTAGCTCGACAAAGGAAATCCCTAACATTTATTGGTCCGAGTTGAACACAAGATATCTTTACTTTTGTCCTATTTCTAAAAGTTCGAAATTGATAATCATCTCCACAACAAAGTGTATACGATTATTTTTTAACCAAGCGTACAAATAAACTGTTTAAATAGCTGACTTAGGTTAGTTGAGAAGAAAATAAAGGAGAGATACATGGTAGGTGCAGTTCAGTCGGACACACAGTCTTACTACGAAAAGAAAAGAAAATGCCTGAATCATCAATCATATCGCTCAGTGCCTCAGTCCTCACTCCTCACCATCCCACTCTCTCAAAGCTTCCTCTCTCATCGTCCCAGTCGCCGCCTTCGATGGGCGCCCCTCCCCTGCATCCCTGCCGCCGGCGAGGAGCTCCCTCTCCCATGCATCCCTACCGCCGGCGGGGACCTCCCCCTGCCCTGCATCCCCCCGCTGCTGCTAGTTCCGCCCCCTCCCCTGCCGCATGCGACGACCAGCCCCTTCCCTTCCTCCCCACTGTTGCCTCCCTTTCCTCGCGCCGGCGGCACACACCTATCTCATATTCGTAGATTACCGTCACTGAAGAGCTCGAGGATGCACTGAGGATCCTGTGGACAGCAGGCGGCGCCAATATCAGCATGCTCGCGGCATGCCAGACGACCCTGAGCTATGACCTTACAGAGTTCCCGGGACAAGCGTCGGTGAATAGTAGCAAGGGCAGACGGACGTCGGTGAGGATGCCGTGTTCCGGGCCTACTGCTTCCGCGCCTCTCCAACGCTCACCGCATCTGCCCAAGGTTTGCTGGTTCCCTCTCATCTCCACAGTCGCCAAATCCCAATTAGGAGTATTTGATTTCACGTATTGAATCTATGCAATTTATACTCCCATAACCGAATTGTAAATAGGTTGTTTCCTACACTCTAAATAAATGGTCCCAGCTGATGCCGTGATTTTTGATTGTGGACAACTTCCTGAAGGGGTTGTGAACCTTTCAATGATGGTAACATGCATCTTGACTGGCCAAATGACCTCGATAAGAAGTTATTTCATGGTGGCTGGATGCTATGGAGTCTGCTAAGACTTTTGGGAATGATAAGCTTTTAAAATAGGTGTATGGCATTTGCTGAATTCAGTAAATCTAGTGGAACTAAAAAATCCAAGGGTGTCAACTGTTGTTCCAAATCTAATGCAGGAACCAAGGAGCGCCGCCTGTCTGCCTGTCCTGCTAGATGATTAAGCCACCAGACATTCAGTTGTTCAAGAGTTAAATATATCAGGTGGTTATGAACGCGTTGTCTCAGTCAAGGTGTTTACTGTGTCCTCAAAAGTGAAAAGTTTATTTGCTTGACAGTCTAAATAAGAGGCTTTACTCAATGTACTTTTTGTGAGTTGGCCTGCTGAATAACGGTTGCAGCTCATTTTCCACTTCTCTATACTGAGTGTTTAGAAGAGAACAGTAAGTGTGTATTCCCATCTATAGGCTGATAATCAAAGGAGCATTCCAAAAGATTAAATTAAGTAATGGAGATTTGGAAATAGTGTTACTCTGCCTCTCCCCTTTATTAAGTTCTTACTTTGGTTGCACAAACTTGTATGACCCACCTATCATAGCATGAAAGCATCATTCTAAAGGGTACCCAACTCATGAAAGTTTGACTGAATAGGCTACTGTGATGTTGCTCTGCTAACTCCTGAAAAGCATTGTTTTCTCAAACGGAACTACTGTACACACGATGAATTGGTGTCTGACACTGGTATGACCTGATTTCCGGCCACATGAAAATATGATCGATGGTTGTTGTGCTACGTCGGACAAGGATCCAACGGGAATTTTTGGTGTGTGTAGCAGTACTCATTTTCAAATTCCAGTTAACTTGCATGCATGATAGGTTGGTGCATATGCAATTTGAACTAAAGTGAAAAGATATGCCTACGACGCTTATTCTGTAGACATGATGATTGTTTTGGTCCTTTAAGTGAGATGCATGAGTCTCATCAATGATACTTGAGTTAATTTTGCACTGTTGGCTGGTTTTTATGTATGAGAATTTCACTAATTTGGGTACTTTTTGCTCTGATTTGCAGGCATTGGACAAGATCAGGTTCGAGAGCCTTACTTACAAGAGCAAGTTGGATGCTCAACCAGAGCTATTTATCCATCTAAGACAAGGACACGAAAGCACCCATGCTTATTGATAGTGGTATTGGTATGACGAAGTCAGATCTCATGAACAACCTCAGTACCATTGCATGGTCTGGAATGAAGGAGTTCATGGAGGCACTGGCTGTTGTTGGTGATGTGTCCATGATTGGTCAGTTTGTTGTCAGTTTCTACTCCGCTTACCTTGTTGTTGAGAGAGTTGTTGTGTCTACCAAGCACAACGATGGTAATCAGAATGTGTGGGAGTCTCAGGCTGGTGGGCCCTTCAGCGTTACACATGATACTGGGGAGCCCCTCGGAAGGGGCACAAACACCACCCTCCATCTCAAGGCTTATCAGGTATAACAAAGCATTACTTATTCATTTGCTTGCACTTGTTGCCTATGCTATGCTCGATTTGCAGCTTAATATGCTCTGGATCGACTGTAGGTTGTTTAGTGTTTTTAGGTGACTATAGATAATTTGTCAAAGCATCTTTCAATGGTAAGTAAAGTACAAATATTGCATATAACATGGAACTCAATAAATTTTGATGAAAAGAAATGTCAGAGAGAATGAGAATGCATCATCCTTGCTAACAAAGGCTATTTCCTCTTACCTGATTTTTCCAAAGACCATAATGATTATAATGGATGTCTTCACAATCTTCCATGTGTACGTGTGTCATGTGACAGACTGAGAGAAAAAGAAGTACAATAGCACTCTAGCAAGTAACACTCTAGAGGAAAATAAACCAAGAACTAACAAGAAAATCATTCAATAGTTCATCTGGAGTTGGAAAGCCCAATGCATCATATTTGTAATTCTCTAAGACTGATATCCTCTTGCCTGAATGTTCTACTTTGCCCTCTTGATAAGTCCGCTTCCACTTTAACATACAAGGGAAATAGCATATGCATAATTAGAGCCGCGACTTTTGTGTGAAATTTTAACTGAACAATGTTTTCAAGTCATAAATCTTTCTGTGATAGCTGTACTTATTGCCGAGTTCGTGCAAAATAGCAAATCAGAGTATACGAAGAACTACTACCAGCTATAGCTGCTAGCTCCTAACACACATGAGTAAGGACAATGTCTGCTTATCCAAGATTTGACCAAAGTAAGATTTACATACATATCGAAATGCAATTCCATCTAACAGAGAGAAATGTAAACTTCCTCGTAATGTAGTACACTGCGATGGTACATGCTCCCTCGGTTATTTTTTACTATGTAGTTTTTGCTTTTACATGCAGCTCGTTCTAAATTTTAGGTCTTTAGATAAATATGCAAATTTTAGACAGATGTTACCAATATACATCTGTTTGCTAAATTTATGTTGCATGGAGATGATACAGATGTGCACTTAGCACTACAACAATTATTACCTGATCTATTACTACACACCACACTCAATAATCAACTTATCCTGATTAGAACTGTTGGAGATGTCATTGTATGCATACTGTAAAATTCCCATAAGCGAAATTGTATTAATACCTGGGCACTTTGCTGGGCAGATTGATCTGGTAGTTTGGAAGAATACTTGCAGCTCTGATGGGTATCGATCTATTACATGATGTCGATGATGTTTCTGCCGTGAGAACGACGGAGAGGGCGTCATGCAGGCAAGTGGCAACGACACCGTCCAGGAATGCCGCGAGGACGCCGTCGTCCAGGTTCCCGGCGAGGAAGCCGTCCAGGAACGCGTAGCGGGAAAGGACGTCGTCCAGGAACGCCGGGCAGATGGCGTCGTCAGGAACTCGGCTAGGGCGTCCTACAGGAAATCATCGAGTGCGTCGTACGGGGTCGCGGCGATGGCGAGCGGTGATGGCGAGATTGCTCCGGGCGATCAGTTTCCCTTTTTCCTTTATTGAGGGTGTCTTTTTTTTTCCAGAAACCAACGATGTGGGGTTGAGGACACGGGTGCGGAATTGTTGTAAATTGATAAATACACACGGAGATCTGATTGGTGGACCTGATTGTGTGATTTTAGTCCACTTGCGTATTGGTTTACGGTGTACATTTAGCGAAACTCTCGTTCTCTCCTTTATAAGTAGTAGAGATGAAACGGAAATAACATGTTTCTAGAACAAGAGACGTAAAGTCTGTATAACTGACAAAACCTATTAGCGCCGAGGTTTGCTTCGGTCCCCCCCCCCCTCCCATACTTTGAAGGGGTAATATGGTCTTTCACTAGTAATTACTGATTATTACTAGTAACTAAACCATACACGCATAGACACGATTTGAGATTGGTAGAGGTGATTATCAAAGTGCATCCAAAATCATCACCTTGCTAGTCTAGTATATTGTATTAGCTATACGTGCACGTCCTGCCGGAGTGGACACGACAACGGCTACTGGCACCTACGGTTCAGCGACCACGCACACTATGACGACGACCGACATGGTTCACGATGAGGACCTCTGCTTGCCCGCTTCACGCGCTGCGGTTTTTATGATGTTCACTGAATCGGGTCGTGTGACGGCTCACCATCATTGTGTTGGTTAACCCGTCAAAAGGACGATGATTATTTTTCGGACAAACGGTTTTAGTTGGTACATGTAAATACTGGGTATGGCTTTGCGGACCAAGGTAATCTAATTTGGTTTAGCAACTAATAATCAACAATTAATGGTAAAAAGACCACCTTACCCCTTTAAAGTTTTGGGAAGGGGGGGACACCGAAGCAAAAGTGATTAGCACCAACGACGATGTTCCAGAGCAACCTAAGTTCAATAATAGTTAACATGTTACAACTAGGTAACACCCGACGTTCGTGGTTTGACTCTCAATGGTAGTTTGGCGAACTGTTTGTGCCAATCTGCTTATTCAGTCAAACCTTGGGGTCGAAGATCGGCCAGGAGAAATCCTTTTTTTTGGTCACAACAGCGACACCTGCAGGTCTCGTCTCCCTGCTTGGAGGCGTCGTCACGACATTTGATTGTTCTTCATTATCTCAAGCAACGGGATAAACCCTTGATTCGGTTGCCGGATCGGGTTACAGTGGCACTACGGGGTTGTTTCCTTCTTGAAGGTGCCGCCTTGGTTGCTTGTGGAGGCTCTGAAATGGCGAATGGTGTAAACGTTGGCAGTTTCTTAGAGTGTGAGCCTCCAGGGCGCAATATACTTCTTGGTTGGTGCTTCTTGGTCAATGACCTCTTTTGGACTGCCCAATTTCTCCTGTCCACGCGCCGATTCCTTTAGGCGCTTATGAGTGTGCAGTAACGTTGATCCAGTTGTTCTTGAAGTAGATCAACCGAGCGAGGTCTCTATCTTCGGACGTGACACTGTCTCAGACAGATGGCTGAAGAGGGTGACGTATATTGGCTTCAACAGATTATCATGCCTAGGTAGCATCAGATATTAGGAAGTCATCATCTTATGTACGACTGCTAGCTAGTATGTCATCTCATATGGTCTCTAAACTTCATAATTTCCTTGTCATATGCCCGGTAACACATACTACCTCCGTCCCAAAGTTTAAGACTTTAAAAAAAAATAAAGCTACATTGACTAAACTTTTAGAAAAAACTATCAAGAACTATGATATTATATAGATACCATGTGAAAATATGTTTCATGATGTATCAAAGAATATGGATTTCATATTGTAAATATTACTATTTTTTCTAAAAACTTAATCAAACTTTATATAGTTTGACTTTTAAAAAAAATATAAGACTTAATCTTTGGGACAGAGATAGTAAATCCTATGCCTTCACTTGTAAGTTTCTTTGTGCGTATAATGTTCACAAACCTGCATGTTTGGGTTATTTGTCTATTAGAGACTAGTATAAATCTCTTAAAAAGTCACATAACTTGGGTCAATGGAGATATTATAGAAAATAGAAAGTTTTTGTGTGTTGGACTTTTACTGCAAAATACATATAGAAATCACTTAACAGTACCCGCAAAAAAATCACTGAACAATTTGTTTGGATGATAAATAGAGATAAATTTCCTTCATCCTTTGGGGTTTGAAATAATATTTTGTAGCTGCATTCACCCTTTTTTCCAACAACTATAGATTTATTAAATACAGTCAAGCGTTCGAGACAATATCTTCCCTCATGCGCTAGACAACTGGGTTAGTTCTGATTGACTTGATGGTTAGAAAAAATTCAACATTTCGGTCAGATTTTCAAGGCTGAAGACATTCCACTGTTCCATCTCGGCGACAAAAACCATCACGAACGAGTAAATTACATTTTTGTACCACAATTGGGGCAAGGATAATAACTTAGTGCCACTTTTGCAATTTTTTCTGATACATACCACTTTTGGGATGAGCTGTTACAAATAGGTCACTTTTTTAGCTAATCGTGTTTTAATAGCAAAACTAACAGAATGGACCTAGGGCCCACCTATCATCCATCTCATCTACTTCCTCTCTCTCTCTCCCTCTCTCTCTCTCTCTCTGGAAACCGATCTCCCTACCCTCCTAACCTTCCCGGGCTCTGTCATTTAGCCGATGACCTCCGCCTCGTTGCTCTCATCTTTCGGTTGCATGGTAGCCGTCACTGACGTCGCCTCCGACCTTTCCTGAGATCAGTGACCTTCCCCTTGCATTCCTTCTGGTACTTCCTGCTCGCCCACTCGAGCACCATAGTCACTTGTCATCGATCATCATCGTTTACCGTGCGGCCGCATCACCAATAAGGTTCCGATGACCTTTTACTAGTGGTTTTGCGTGCTTTTGGTTTCCCTTGAACTCCGAATGCGCTCGCCAGGGTAGGCCTCCACGCTCCCTTCCACGACATCATTGGACGTGCTCGGGCCCTCCGGACCACGGTAATCATACGGCACCGGCGGGAGATAGCAGGAGGCGGAGGCGGGAGGTAGAGAGAGGCGGTGTCAGCGGGTGTAGCAGGAGGGGTTGTCGGTGGTGCTGATTTATGAGGTGGAACCTTGCTGGTGATGCCGCGGCACTGCAGACGATGATGATTGACAACAAGTGACTATGGTACTTGAGCTAGAAAAAATAGGGAGTACCAGGAGGAGCAGGATCTCACCAGGAATTAAGGGGAAGGTCAACAAGCTCAGATAAGGTTAGAGGCGACGTCAACGACGGCTACCACGCGATAGAGAGGGCATGGATGGTGACGTCGATTAGGGAAGCTTGGCTTTAGTTACATATGTAGGGGAGATGCGGGTAACGAGGCGGAGGTCGTCGTCTTAGAGATAGAGCTCAGGAACGTCGGGAGGGGTAGGGAGAGCGGTTGCCAAAGGAAGAAGAACAATACGAGAGAGGGAGAGTGAGAGGGAGAGGGAGAGGGATGACAGGTGGGCCCTAGGTCCATGTCATGCTAAATTGTGGACCCATTTTGTTAGTTTTTGCTGTTAAAACACAATTAGTCAAAAAAAGTGACCTATTTGTAACAGCTCGCCCCAAAAGTGATATATATCGGCAAAAAATTGCAAAAGTGGCACTATGTTGTTACCATAGCCCCAATTGTGGTACTAAGATGTAATTTACTCATCACAAACAGCCTCATGTGAACCAAAATATTCATGAATGTAAATGAGCTACGCTAATTGCCACCTATTTTCTTCATCTACCCAAATTATCTTCGGCATTCACACACAATGTTCTCTTGGCTCAAAGATGAAGTGGATACTAAGCTAATTTGAGGCCCCAAGTGATGTCTCCAACAATTGAGACAATGGTTGCGGAAAGTGGGATGTTAAGGAGACTAACTAGGAGATGAGGATTCTTCAAAGTATTCATTTCAACCATAATCTCATCTCCCCTTTGGCTCTCATAGAGATTGGCATTTGGGCCCCACGGCTAGACCACTCTGTAGACGCCACACACTACACAAGCAACACATGAACACACTCTCTTGGCTATTAGAAGGCCCCAGGCCACAGGTCAGTCTAGCACAACTTGTTTGGCATATCTCCCTTGTGATCATCGTATGCAGGGTTGTCACTATGATTGCAGCAAGGTATTGGTGGGACGTGGCAAACACGTCCTCAATGTCTAAAATGACTTCCATCCAAAAAATCTAAATTCAAAATGTAAAACAATGTCGCCCCGATTGCAATACAAGAAATCGGACCTAACATGTAACACCCCCATCTTGAGTAGCATGGTGACGACTTGAGTGCCTTTGAAGGGAGGGTAATTACTAGTTGTCACATCTAGGCATTTTACTCCTTTATGTAGACGACTATACCTAAGAATAATACATCTCTTACATCGATAAGATAGTTTGCACTTGTTGTAAGGGCATAAATTTGGCTATCAAGCACAACCAAACACACAAAGGGATTCATAGTTGGGTTTGATTTGAAGGAGTTTTTCTGTAGGAGTCTGAAAATTAAGAATTTTTGTGGGTAGGATATTTATAAGAAAGGTGGCTATAAGGAAGGCATCATCCCAATATTTTAAAGGCCTAGAAGAGTTAGCAAGCAAAGCAAGGCCTACTTTAACAATATGTGAGTGTTTACGCTCGGTTGAACCATTTTATTGATAAGCATGAGGACATGAGACATGATTAATGCCCACGGTTTGGAAGAAATCATTGAGTTTTTTATATTCTCCTCCCCAATCAGTTTTCATGGTAATAATATTTCTATCAAATTTGCTCTCAACATATTGTTGAAAATTAAGAAATAACTGTTACACATCAGAACGCTTTTTAAGCAAATATATCCAAGTGAATTTGCTAAAATCATCAATGAACGTTTGCCTACAGAAAGAGGAGTTGGACCCCATACATCAGAAAAAACTTGTTCCAAAGGAACTATAGAAATACTGGTAGAAATATAATAGGATGGATGATGAATTTTGGCATGTTGGCATTAATCACAAATGTAAGAATTTATTTCTGAAGTGTACGAAAAATTATTTTTTCTAAGAACTTGTTGAATAATGAATGATGATGGATGGCCTAGACGACGATGCCATGTGGAGGAGATAGACTACTTGATGGTGATAACAGCATGCTTGGATGAACTCGTGGAGACTAGAACGAGAGGATACATGCCACCATGACACATGCCTCTAAACATGATTTACTGTGTTATTTGGTCCTTAATCAAGAAAAATAATGGGGGAATTTTAATAAAAGCATTGTTGTCTATAGCAATTTATGAGCAGAAAGCAAGTTCATGAATGCACTAGGAATATGTAAAATATCTCTAAGTTGTATAGAACTATTTGGGATGTGCAAAACTGAATGACCAATATGTACAATGTCCATACCTTGTCCACTAGGATTCTGAACTTGATCACGTCCCTGGTAGTTTTCATGAACTTGTAGCTTGTGAAGTTGTCATGTAACATGAATTGAGGCGTCTGAGTCCATGTACCAATTTGTGTATACTCCATAGGCGCCTTTGTTGTTGTTGGGCATGTCATCATCACCATAACACTACCAACACTCATTGGCGGGGTGTCCCTCGTTCTTGCATATTTGGCAAAATAGGCCCTCTTGCCAAGGGGTAGCGACGCGGTCACTTTTCTTGTCGTGCCCACCTTTGGGACGACGACCCTACTGCGGGACCCCATGTGGCTGTGGGAGTTGGCGGGGCGTGGTTGTGGTTGTGGTGGTGGGTAGCATGGCGGCTGATAGGGCAGCAGTGCATAGGGATATGGCTGGTTTGGTGGGGGCATGTATGGCAGTGGGTGGTAAGGTGCAGGGGTGGCATGTAGGATGGGGTGTATGGTGCTGGTGTGGGGGTGTATGGTGGTGGCGTGGGGTGTATGACTGTGGCATGGGGTTGCATGGCGAGGGTGTGGGGTTGTAGGGAAGCGCCGGTGAGGCAAAAAGAGGTGGCAGTGGTCTGGCGTGTCCACCCCTATAGGAGGAGTGGAGATGGTGCGAAGCAACATTGACAGAAGACGAAAATGTGCATATTGTTTGTCCCATGGCCACGATCATGTCCTCGCTGTACTCATAGGATAACATCCGTGAGCACATGTCATGAAGGGATGTAGTGAGATTACTAGTGATACTGACAACGGGAGGATTGAAGGTACCATCGATGCCATTGAGAATATAGTCCTTAAGCTCATCATCATCGACTTTATTTCCCGACATAGCAAGCTCGAAGGCAAAACCCTTCATCTTTATGAGATATTGGCTTGCGGACATGTCTAGTTTCTTGGTGTCAGTGAGGGCACAGCAAAGAAAGGAAACCCGAGCCTTGGATTGCGTGGAGTATAGGCTATTGAGAGCACTCCAAACATCCGCGACGTGTTCAAGACCAAACACCTCGGTGGAACATCCTCGGAAAGGGAATTCACAAGAAATCCCACAACCGGTTGTTCCTTTTGGACCCAAGCGTCATAGACGGGGTTGGGGACGGTGATCTGCTTCTTGTTCATATCCACGGCCTCAAGGAGAGGGTTCGGCACCACGTCGGTACGCTGAAGGAGACCCATGACGCGAGCACCGCAAAGGGTGGGCATCACCTGGGCTTTCCAGTGGAGGAAGTTGTCACGAGTGAGCTTCATTGTCGGGGCGCACCAATGGTGGCCGGCGCGGGCGTTGTGGATGTCGATATGAGAGGAATCCTTGGGGAGGGTGGACAGGGATTGACAATAAATTAGGTAGGGCAATAGGGAGAGGAGGAGGGGATCTTTTTTGTGTTGGGGAGAGAGGAGATCGTCGGAGGAGGTAGGATATCGTCGGAGGAGAAGGTGTGGAGGTGGCGACGGCTTGAAGGGCAGCGGCGGCGGTAGCTATCGTTGAAGATGGGCTCGTGATACCATGTGGAAATTGGTGGAACGATCATTACCCTAGTGGGCCGATCAGTTGCTTGTTATATACGGAGTAGGTAGAGAAAAGCCTTCTACGTGGTATTATATAGGATATGTATACAATCCAAGTACTACTCCGTATTATATACGTAGGGTATACAAACTCTAAAGTCTAAGCTGATGCTCTTGCTCCATGGCTCAAACACTCGGTACATTGCACCAAGGTTCACAATTGACACGAAAACACGCACTACTCTCCTGGCTGACGGTTGGGCCTCACGCCACCCAGAACTATAGCTAAACTTTTTTGGCACGCCTTCAGAACCGACACCACCATTGCCGCAAGAAGCTGGCTTGATGCTGCAAACACAACCATGATGTTCAAGGCGAATTTTATTCGAAACATATATGACTTCCAAATGTAAAAGATTGGGGATTGAGTTTTGCAATACAAGAACACCCGATGAATTCCAACCCCATTTCATAGCAAAAGCATGTAATTTCCCTCGTGAATGGTTCATTTCTCAACTTGAAGCATTTCTGAATGCTTCACATGGTCTTTTATGCACCGAAATAGAATCGTACTATTGGATCAGGATGTACTAGTTGATCAGATGCAATTATTCACCATCTTAAAGTTCTACAGAAAAGTTTGCCCATGGCGTCAGCATGACGGCTACTCAAACAAAAAAAAAGGATTTTCCTTGATGCATTTCTCACACAAGTTGGTGCTCATGCATGACGAAAAATGGATCGAAAGATTCAGAGCTTTGTGGTGTAAAATCTTTGGGTTGTCAATTAAGCCTTTGTGTGCCGGAGTGCCTACCGTCCGTTGATGCTGATATGCAGTATTGCAGACAACCACATGATTTTCTTGGGACAATGCCACGAGTGACCTGTGCTTAAAAAGAGTGGACACGCAAACACTGTTAAGAATATAATACATGCCTAGCCCTTTTCTATCAGTTCGAACTTTTGGTTTAGATGGCTAGTACATCAATTCAATAAACACACATGGCTCACATGCCTCAGTTACAACGAGAAAGATAGGAATTCAAAGATAACCTGAGATTTTTAAAGATAGCACGAAAAGCTAGCAAGGCCGGTCTTGGAAAGCTCTACCCGGTTTCCTCCATGAATTGACATGCAAAAGCTTTGGTGCCTTCACAAAAAAAGTTAGTGCACGGATTTCCTGGGTTCTCCACAGATTTCGCATGAATGAAACCGTTAGATTTCAGTGGAATCTGAGAATTGCTTCAACGGAGACGGTCGACTAGTCGTCTCTTCGGTCCCAGCGTCACGAGATGCGCCCAGTCGAGATGATTGAAAACACCGTAAAATCACTAACTCCAGCTCTTGAACTATGGCAGTAAGCAGGACAGTGCGATCTCTCTCGTCTCATCTAATATCTTCCCCAACATCACCATCTCGTTCTTTCTCTTTCTTCTCTAGCTGTTGTTGCGCTGTTGCAGATCGTCACTCAATTTGCATCTGTCACAGCCATGCCCGGGGTCCACAGTCCAAACCGATCATCACTTCACAATGAAGAGATATGCCCTTCAGACAGGTGCAAGAAAGTGTCATGGAAGAGGATGATTTTAAAGACCTTCGAGATTTGCTTTTTTTTTTAGACTTTTTTTTGTAGTCGTTGAAGACAGTTTATGTATCTTTACCATGTACTATTTGTTACTATGAATATATGTGGTATTGATTGTCAAAAAAAAAAGATCTGTCCTCCCTCTAACGCAATCGATCAAAATCGAAGGGGGTCAAATCGTTGGGTTTTATTAACCACCATCGCAAGGTCGCTGACGTGATCACTCTCTCATGTCGTGTACTCGTGTGTATATGCAGCAGAGACCACAGGGCGGTGAACAGGACAAGATTCGTCCAATAGGCTTCAGGCGAAGGAGACGGATGATCGACGGCAACGGGGGATCGGAGGTCGACCATGACAAGCAATCAACCCTCGCCTTCTCGTGTGGCAATGCCAGAGCCAAATTATCATCCAGCTAGGCTTTAGGCGTGGCGTGGCCTGGAGCACTTGCTTGTAAAGCGATATATGGCCACCAACGGCGACGCGAGGGAATTCATGGCTTGATGTCGTGGACTGGTGGTGGTGCGTCATATTTTGGTACACCGCTATGACTACGAGAATCGTGGCGGTCGGTCTACAGGGAACCCTGTAGTTGTGAGTGGTGCTTTTCTTCCGGAAGAAAGGGGCCTATCGCCTTCGGGATCTTCGTCATTTTTATGACGATGTTTTCAACTCGTTTGAAGATTGTTTTGTCTTTTGAGTCACGACGACTTTAGGTTTCAGACTATACAGTATACTTGTTACATATGATACTAATACAGATTAAAAAAAATTTGACAAAGAGAATATATTAATATCGTGAACAGATAATGACCACTCACTTTTGTGCAAGTGCAATCAGCTCTTGGTTGACTAGCAAAGACCTCGAGTTAGTCCAGTAGTAGGATATTCGCAATAAAATCTTTGCACTAGTGGTAATTTGAAGTTCAGACGTGTCACCAGTATGGCTACTCATACCAGAAATGACACCAGTAAGTGAGTGATGCGTTCTCCACACAACTTTTTTGACCTCTGATATCTCCAAGCAAGGTGGTGCAGCTCATGCGTGACAAGGAAATGGATCGAAAGATTCACAGCTACCTCCGGAGTGTCAATGGAGCCTTCTGTGCCAGAGCACCTATCGTCCTCGATGATGATATGCAGCATCTCAGATGACAGCACGGTCTTCAATTCTGGACAGTAGCACGAGTGATAACAACGCCAGTGGTCCAAAGACTGGATACACCAATCAACACATGCTTGAGTTTACCATGACAATGAAAGGTAACTGAAGAAGAATTTCGAAAGTAACTGGGAAAAAAAATGTTTCCACTAGTTTCCATACCTTCAATCTACTTCTAGATAAAGTACCTTAGGGCGCCCTTTAATATTTATGTACTTCAAAAGAATAGAATACAGAAGATAAAGGAGATATAGCTCAATCAGCGTTCAAATAAGACCCCCGGTAGGGTCATACATGGAGCATGTGAAACATGCGATCTAGTCCAGATTGATCTGAACCTTGCAAGTTACTATGCATCATGGAAGAAAAATAAGAGGCCTATGGTAGATAGATCTACCAGCAGTTGTATCTGTACCATGTATACCACATCAACATGTTCATTTCTCACATAGCCACATACGTGATTGATGCAACTAGATAGAGGACACCATGACATGTGTAGCCTGGTCCATGATCCATTGCACCCGATCCTAATTCTGTCGAATAGTGACGTCATTTCCCTACTACAAAAAAAGATGCAATATGCCTGTGCACACAGCATTCATTCAGATAAGAATTGGAGCTCCTGCAATAATGTGCGTGTGTGTATGTGGTCTTCAGAAGAGGCCAGCTCGGCCAAGCAACCTCACGTGCTGAATTCCTGAATGCACACAAAAAAGAGACAGTGAGAGGTGGCCACACATCTCTCGCAATTCTCCAATTGATTCTTGCCAGCGACATGAACCGACAGCAGCTCTTGCCTCCCGGCGCACAAAGCTTCTGTTCTCAAGTCAACAATTGCAAATGGCATCTAGCGCGGAAATATAAATATCCAGATGATCGAAACTGAGAGCTGGATAGCATCATGATAGCACCGAGCCTTCTCGTTCAGACATCTCTTGACATATATGTGGGTCTATCTGCAGCAGGAAAATGGAAAACATCTTGCTTCCTGAATTTTGCTGCTCCCGGTCGACATAACGAAAACACGTGAGATATGGGGACAAAATTTGGTGGTATTATCTAAAATATATTGTTATTTTTTGGGTGAAACTATTTTCTCTGACATGCAGACCATAGGTGATGACTTTCGTGAAAGAGATTTTTTCGTGACGTTTGCCATCAAGTGGGTCCACATGTGCCCAGTTTCAATGGTCCTGTGTTCGAGTGTTAATAAATTCAATGTGACGGGGATGGTTTTCAACGAAAGAGCATCTTAGTGATCAAATTTTGGGGAGCCCGTTGGTCTCACTCATTTGGCCTAACTGAAATAGTACTAGTTTGCTAATTATTTTGTCACACTCCTGATGTTGATGCCATGGGCCCCTCCTCACAGATGGCTGAAGAGGGTGATGTCCATTGGCTTCAAGATATCACCACGTTCAGATAAGCATCTAAATTAGGCAACACTTTTTGTCACCACCTTATGTATAACTGCCGGTCTGCTATCTCATAAGGTCTCTCAAGTTCATAAAAAGAAAGGGTCGTCTCTGTAGTTCATCTAAGAAAAGGACTCTAAAGTTCAGAGTTATCTAGACCCTAATATATGTAGTGGTTCATGCGACTTATTCACTAACAAAACTGCGCAAGCACGTAAATTTTGTGCCTTGACTTATAAATATTTTTTGTGTGTCCCTTCAATGTTCAGAAAACTACATTGTTATTTACTTCATTGTCTATTGGTAACTAGTACAAAGCTCTAAAAATAGTAGAGAAGAAGCCGCACGTTTTGGTTTGTTTGAATGTGTTAGAATTTTATCCTGAAAACTCATTTTTTTATAAAGGGCACTTTATTACTTAAATGGTTTAAGTGTTACACCCAAATGCCTAGGTAAACTGAAGAACTGACCTTACCACATGTTTCCATCATCTGCCTAGATTATGTTGTGCATTTGCCATCGTGTTTTCTTCGTTCAAAAGATTGCAGGAAAGGACCGTGATGAGAAAGATACGAGCAGGGGATGCGGAGCAGAGAAGAGAACACGGTTCTTCAGAGTCTACTCATTTAAACAGCTTCATATTTCTGCTTTTCTGAAGGGGTGTTTATACCAAGTTGGCACAGCCGTCTTGATTGGCCCAAGGTCTCAACCACTCCATACATCTCATGAGACTTCACATCAAGGAATGGACGCGCTCTCCTGCATGACTGCCGGCCCCACGCAGGACTAGTTTGGCTCGCCTCGCCGTAGGACACCGTGTCGATGTCCGTCACCACTACTGTCGCAGGTGAGGGCGGAACGCAGAAAATACGTTCACAGTGTTTAAGATCACTTTCATCAAAAACTTCATAAGTCAAAGCGCTCCAAACGAGACACCGATGACTCATTTGTGCAAAACAAGAACTCCCGGTGCCTTCCAAGCCAACCGCAGCAAAATCACTGGATTAGTTTCCATGGATGGTCCATCTCTCAGTTTGAAGTATTTCTGAATCCTTCAAATGCCCTTTTATGGACCAAAATAGATCGCACTATGGAGTGAGGATGTACTAGTTGATCCGATGGAATGACTGGATACCGTAGTCCAATTCAATGTGGAACCTACCATGCCAGGATTTATTGTACTCATGTCATAAATGCTCGGGTCGATTTTATAGTTTAACTCTCAAATTTGAACACAAAAAATAGGAGTTAGAAATAAAATGATTTTATGTACTCCGTATTATTTCTTTCCATTTGGCCAACTCTCATTCAAACTACGCAACGGAAAGAACATGTTTTTAGAACAAGAGAGGGTAAACTCCGTGTAAGCTATCGCCCTCGAGCACCTACTATGGGGCCAAAACCTATTAGCACCGACGACGATGTTCAGAGCAACCTAAGTTCAATTAGTCATGTTACAACCAGGTAACATCCAAACAGCAAAAGCCTCGGGACATCAAACAGAACAACTTCGCACTCTCGACAGTCGCCAGCAAGCGGATCGACACGCGCCTGGTGTTTTTTTTTTTTTGAAATGGGGGCAAAAGCTTTGCCCCATTCTATTAATTAAGAAGAGAATTGTCCAGTTAATTACCAGAAAACCATGCGAAAACCGTTACAACAAAACCACATGAGAATAACATCTAAAAACATGCAACCTCCAAACCAACAAGCACAACCTACTGCCACCTCGAACGACAAACCAATGACACCGGAGCACTATGCCGCGCGAATCACAAACGATACTAAAGCACCATGCCGCAAAGAAGGCCACAGAAAGAACGACCTAAAAGGGTCCATCAATCAAGCAGCTCCCGAAGCTTTCCGCGATATGCCCCTCTTCCTAGTTTTGGTCTTGCGAGGTGCCTTACTGAGAGACTTTCCCACCTTTCAGATTAGGCCTTCTGAAGCTTTTCCCGCAAGGACACAAGCAACATCCTTGCCATATCTAGGGCTAACCGCCTCTAAACTGGCAAGCAACCTGCAAAGCTCTTTAGCAAAAAGAGCCTCAGAGTTGTGTGCCCACACTCCTCCACTTCCCACAGAGGCATGCGACTGCGATGGCGAAGGCGTCGTGGCCACCGCTAAGTCTCCAAATGAGCCCAACTCCAACAGAAGCACCACAACAGATTCCTCACTCAACTCTGTGATCTGCAACACCGGAGCCATGATCCAATCCATGCCTTTGCTCTCAGAGGCAGCCGACAAAACAGGTTGCAATCTCGAGCAGGGACTACCACGAGGAGAGACACAACCGTAGAGATGCTCCTCAACCACAGACGACTTCTGCTCAGTGGAGTCAAGCAAAGATGAAGCCTGTGCGGGGGCGAGCCCGAGGCCACCAGAAGTGCAAGCCTCCGCCAGCTTCAAAGAATCATCAACACACACCAACAACGACTTGAGAGTTGCCACCTCTTCACGAAGGGGACGAGCCACCTCCTCAATGCGGACCTCAACCAGCTGAAGAAGCTCCATGCGCATCAAGGCAACCTGGGCCTGAAAGAGAGAGTCCAAACCGCTGTTAACATTGAGCTCCTCGCTACACCAAGGAGAGGGTCCTGGCGGCGCCGCTGCACGCAACGACGAGTGGCACACGACATCAGCACAACTCCGGGCCGATGAGGGAAGACGAGGCTGAGCGACCGGAGAGCGACTCTGCTGGCAAGGAGCACAGGCGCCTGGTGTTAGTTGTTCCATGCCTGAGTGTTACTAAATTTAATTTGACGAAGATGGTTTTCAATGAAAGAACATGTTGGTATGAAAGTTTTGTGAGTCATGTTACTACCACTCGTTTGGCCTATCTAAATACATGCCACTGTGCTAATTAATTTATTACACTCCTAATGTTGATGGCCCTGGAGCTTCTCGTCACAGATGGCTCAAGAGGTTGACGTACATTGGCTTCAAGAGATTATCACGCCCAGTTAAGCATCAAATATTAGGAAGCACATTTGTCATCACCTCACGTACGGCTGCTAGTCTGTCACTCATATGGTCTCTAAAGTTCAGAATTTCCTGGTCATAATCTAACGGAATGGTGCATGCGCCTGCTGTGTGCATCCAACCGCTAACAAAAAAAATCTTATTCTTTCACCTCTAAGTTTCTCTGTGCCTATAATGTTCAGAAACCTACATTGTTAGGGATTCTTTTTTTCTATTAGAGACTAGTATAAAGCTCTTAGAAGGGGAGTCTTGGCGCAGTGGTACAGCTGCTGCCTCTTGCCGAAATGCAGGGAAAGGCTGCCTACAAAAGACCCAAAGTGGTCGGACCCTTCCCCGGACCCTGCGCAAGCGGGAGCTACATGCACCGGGCTGCCCTTTTCTAGTATAAAGCTCTTAATAAGTCATAGAACACTTAGGTCTATGGAGATATGATAGAAAAACCAAAGTTTTGGTGTGTTGGGAGCAGGCAGTGGACTTTTACTGCGAAGCTTGTACATATAGAAATCGCTGAACAATTTCTTTGGATGGTAAATCGAGATAAATTTCTGAAATCGTTTGGGATTCGAAAGCATATGTATTGCAGCTACATTCACTTTTTTTGCCAACAATTACAGATTTATTAATTCCAGTCCCACATTCCAAACAATATTCATCGAAGTTAATAAAGCTACACTAAACTGAAGATCTGGCCTTGCCACCTATTTCCTTCATCTACCCAAATTATCTTCGTCATTCGTGCACCATGTTCTCTTGATTCAAAGATGCAATGGGCACTACGTTACTTTGAGTCCCCAAGTGATGTCTCAAGGATTTGACCGAATATGAAAGCAGGGGCGAACTGACTGAGTAGGCAAAAATACTAGAATTATGTGAGGATTCCTACGCGATAGACTTACGTAATTACGTGGATGCATTCGGTTGGTGCAAATCTGTTTTCCTCCTGTGATTTCAGGGGCCGTAATTTCTCCCTAACCTCCACGTCATCCCGTAACTTGTATTCCCTAAAAAACTTCCGGTAGATGTAGCATTGTTGCTGAGTAGGAGATGATGATCCTCCAAAGTATTCATTTTCAGTTGTAATCTCAGCTCCACTAAGGCTCCTATTGACCCATTGTGCGGATCCAGGATTGGAGCAAGCCCCGGGCCAAAAGCTACACGCAAAAGAAAGAGCTCTTGTGATAGCACGAAAAATTAATATGATTGCAAAAAATGAACATATATTTTGGCATATGGACCCAAAAAACTAAGAATATTTGGATGGAACGGAATTTACGTACTACCTTCAAACAACATCTTCAATGTTCCGATCCAAGTCCTCCATATAGGTGTCCTAAGACCGGAATCTGAAACAATAATATCGAGACAAGTAGTGGCATTGGCAGCACGATCTGGAAGCTTGTTGCTTGCTTCAGTTGAGATTGAAAGTCCACTTTGGGAAGTTGGTTCAGTTTGGGTAGCTTACGTTTGAGAATTGCATTTGTTGATTAGTTTGTTTTTGAGATCGATGGACAAAATCTCTTCATCTTTTGTTCTTAAAAGATAAATCGATTACAGACAATTGTTAAACCAAAGAATCACTTCAATCAAAAATCAACCCAGTTGAACGATTGAAGAAATCAAGAAATTACCTAATTGAGGGGCAGCTGCAGCCGTGGCGAAGAGCAATCAAACAGGAGTTCTGCAGTTGGACACTTGGACTGATGAAATGTGGAGCAGAGGAGGCAGAGCCGTGGACAGGGGCGGAGCTGGGACGAGTAGAGAGACGTAGCCAACGGCCGGCGGTCGCGTGGCGCGGAGGACTGGAGGAGTAAGGAGCCGAGGAGGGAAGGAAGCGGCAGCAGGCAGGCAGAGAGGGGGTCCGTGGTCCGGGCCTCCGGGGAGACCGGGGGCGGCAAGCCGGCATGGGGGCGCGCTCCCTGCCGCAGCGAGCGAGCGAGCGAGGGGAGGCCAAAACGAGGTTTTCCTCTCGTTCGTTCTGCTGGGTTTCGGTCGAGAGAGTCAGCTAGGGAGGCGAGCAACGAGTTGGGCCACCGTACATGGGCTGCGAGCTGGCCTAAAATATATATATAGATGCTAGGCCGAAATTTTTGTTGCGCCTCGGGCCATGGCCCTGGTTGTCCTGGGCCTGGATGCTACCCGGACCCACCTCACACACATTGGCCTTTTGGCCCTACTACTTTGTAAACGTCACACACTACACATTCAACGCATGCACACACTCTCCTGGCTGATAGAAGGCCACATGTCACACGTCAGTCTAGCACAACTTGTTTGGCATGCCTCTCTTTGGATCGACGTCTCCACGTTTGTCACCATGATTGCTGCGAGGTATCGATGGCATGTGGCAAGCACATCCAAAATGTCTAAGATGACTTCCATCCAGCTCGTCTGACTTCAAAAATTAGGCCAGTGTGAACCCAGTTCTACAATACAAGAACTCTCAGTGACTTCCAATCCCACGGTAGCAAAAGCACTGGATTGCCCTCCATGATCGGTTGATCTCTCGGCTTGAAGCATTTCTGAATTTCTTCGCCTGTTTTTATGGACTAAAGTAGATCGCACTATTAAATGAGGATGTACTAGCTGATTTGAATTGATGCAATTATTTAGTACTTGCAGTCCAATTCAATGTGGAGGCTTACCACATCATGGCATATTCATATCCATGCATTCGAATGAAGCCGTATATGTTCTACTAAATTCTTCAATTTATAGCTTCCTAATTCTGGCACCAAAGTAGGAGCAAGATAGAAAAAGTCCTCGAGCATTTGATAAACAACTTGGCCCTCGCAAATGCGAGGGCATCGTTTCTGTTAATGGAAATAAATATACACTTACATGTGATACTCATATTATGCTCTAGTGAATACTACTGTTCCATGGCCACCTGAAACGCTACGCTTTTAAATTTATTTACGCACAGTTGACGATCTACTTCTTTTAAAAAAAAGTACACTAAATCAATAGTTATATATTTTACATTTTTAAGCATTTTAGATATAGCCCCTTTTACCATATTATGCTTCTATTAAAAAATTTATAAATCAGATAGTTATAGACTATGCATGGTAGAATCATGCTAATGATATTAACTATTTTTATAGGAATAAGAAAAATTAATGTGGATAGGATGCAACTACATGGATAAAGGATTAATCTAAGAAAATTTGATAACTGATATATATTTTGAAATTGACTTTGTTGGATTTTCAAACACCCTCACTTCCCTGGTCTTCTAGGAATCATGATCAAAGCTCTGACTGTTTAGATATCTAATTTGTTGGGTTCATATTTTCTTCTTACGACATACGCATTAGTTGTTGATATGGTATTGAACAAAGTATGGTTCCCTAACTCCATCATTGTGCCAAGCTGGTTATCGCGGTTTTCATATGGGACCTAGTGGTACTCACTACTATTCTCCTTGTGAT
The DNA here is from genome assembly GCA_023614405.1 of Avena insularis. Lineage (NCBI taxonomy): Eukaryota > Viridiplantae > Streptophyta > Magnoliopsida > Poales > Poaceae > Avena > Avena insularis. Next base: position 456,549,187 of record CM042696.1, on the reverse strand, counting down.
TTTAATAGAGCACCGGCTTCAATGGTTCCCTAAATTCAAAGTGCATTTGACGATATTAGGGTCCCACTATGTGTGAAACTATCTCTTTCGAAGTAAGGAGGTTAGTTTAGCTCTTACGAGTTTTGACATTTTACTATCATGCATATGCTTTTTTTTCTTGTTTTTTGGATCTTGCAGCTTTTATTTTAGCGAGGGGCCTTCACTATATTTATTTATGTTAGTTGTTTTTTCTCAATTGTGTTTTCACTCTGTCCGTAAATACATGTTGTTTTGGTCTGTTCTCCAATACGCATATTTGAGCACTTCTCTTAATATCTATATGAAAATAGAAATAATAATAAAATATATTGTTTAAATATTTTTCCAAGAAAAAAATGTATATACTATTTTCATTTTAGCAATGGGATACTATTAAATAATTTAAATGCCAATGTAACCGAAGTTCGATTGTTCTATTTAAATGTCCAGGAAAAAATAGTTTCCCAAGAAAAAATTGTATATACTATTTTCATCTTAGGGAAGGTGTATATTGACAAACAAAGAAAGGTATTATGTTAGTTGTAAAGCCGGAGAATTAAAAGAAGTGCTTGTGTACTGAGGGGGAATGCTGTACAAAACATATTTCCAAAACCTATTAAACAACTATAGTAGTGAAATATTTTTCATGCAAAATAAAATGTAATTTTTATTTGTGGTAATGTGGGCGCGGTTCTTTAAAAATTACTACAATGTAACCAAAGTTCGATTTTATGATTTTTATGCTGAAATCTATTGATGGGGAGGCTGTAGTCCAAGTTTCATATTAAAAGTTGTGTTAGAAAAGAATAATATTTTTACGAATTAGAAGTGCATGTAAATCACCAAATAGCCATTCCAAACTTTTTTTTCTAGTGTGGTTTCATGTACATATGTGTTCATGGATTGTCCTGTTATACGTTTCAAACTAGAACATAAAAGCGCGCGTTGCCGCGCCCGTCCATATTTGAAGCAATGGTAGATATGGCTGATAAACATAGTGACATTTTCATATTTTTTCAATAGAACATAATTGAAAAGTAGATTGTTTCTCTGTGGCTATAGCAGGCTAGAACTATCTTGCACACTAGGCCTAAATTGTGTAGCACTGAAATGTATTTCTATTGTAGGACATGTGGATTTTAAGTTTGTTTTCATTCCATTTGCTCTTAGTTCATTTATTAGTGACTGATTAAAGTATTGTTAATTATCCACGGAGTGCTTGGAGAAGTTATGTAGTGGTTATGTACAGCCAAATTTATTGAAAAGCATGAGGACATTAAGAGGGGATGACTTGGGTGTTGCAAGGGGAATATATAAATGGCCTCATACTTACTAAAAATAGCAATCTTGCTCCCTTGATTTTCTAGTCATTTGGTGCTAATTAGTTTATGCTTATTCATGTGAAACTTAAGAACCAAAACCTATACAACCTTAGTTCTTAGCTCTTCTTGTTTTGCTAGCTTAGGTATATTTAAAATCTTGATTGGTTCAGAAGATAGTCATATTAGTTCTGTATAGGTAGCAGCAACACTGAAGCAAATCTTTTTTTTAAACAAAACTGGAACAAGTACTTAAGCAGACTTCTGAGATTTATAGGAGTAGTACCTCAATTGAAGTGATAAGCTAATGCAAGTAAGACCATGTCCACCAACTTTGGGGTGAACAATTTCTAGAACACATCCTGTGATTGTAGAAGCTAAGTTCTGTAATATAGATGTTAGGTAAGATTATAAACTATCATTCATATAAAATGAGTATTCAACTTCAGGAAAAAAGGCTTATTAAAAAAATGCAGTAAGGATGGTAACTTTGTAAAGAATTGTGGTTGTTTAGACAGAACTGAAGCCATAAGATTTGTTTTTAACTCAAATATATGTAACCAATTAAGGATAAACACCAATAAAACGTGTTCCATCTTTACTTCAAGCCGAGCTAGAGTAGACGAGGAAGCACAACACCAACATATATTCACAACCACCAAAGATAACAATCAACTGGTCGTTAGTTATCTTCTTTACTGAACAAACCATGATATGATGAAAATATATAAACCTGATTTGGCACAACATTAACTTGTCATTATTTCAAATTGCTTCTTGAGAATTTTTGGAATACCGTCTCTCAAAAGCATTAGAGTATACATATATTGCTTATCTGGTGCCTTCATAATTTCTCTTTTTTCATCAGTAATATCCTGGATAAGTAAAGGTATATCAACAAGTTGCATGATAAAAGAAACACACAGGAACATATTTTTGGTACGTTAGTTCAATGAGCATGGTAATTATAAGCAGACAAATCTGTCACCTCAAGTACGAAACTCACTTAGCTGCATTTCATCAGCGTGCCATGGTAAGATCAATCGTACATACCTGCGTTTATTTATGACAACCTCCATCTAGTGACAACACCATTGGCCATCTTTACTTTCTAATACGACCAGCTGCAGGCCAGAAATATATCCATGCATCATGCATGAGTTTTTGTAGAACGATAGAGAGGGAGAGAGATTGGCAAAATATGATGAATGTATTATTGAGCCTCATGGGCGAGTACATATAGACGTACAGGGATCATCTTGAAGTACAAGTCAAGACACGAGATCTATCTATATCTAAGGTTACCTAACCGTACACGTATACTCTAACATCCCCCATAGTCGTAGTGGTAGCGTCGTGAACAACTGAAATATCGCGGGATGGTCAGACTGGAGATAAACCGAAGTAGAACAGTGGACTGACATCCCCCCCCCCCCCCCCCCCGCAGTAGCAGTGGGAACGTCGCGGACTGTAGAGGAAACTGATGATGCTCAAGCGAGGTGGTAGCCCTTGTACCGATGTCGAGGGAGCCGAGAGCGTGAGGCGGTGCCGAGGTCAGGGTAGCCATTGCGAGGGGTCACTGTGGTCGATGTCGTGATCAGGGATGCCGGTGTCGAGGTAGCCGCACGTGAAGATACATGTGCATATTGCGCGAGGAGGATGACAGAGACGCGTCGAGGGTCCGCGGTAGCTTGTCGAGGGGCCACGGAGGCTTGCCAAGGGTCAATGCAGTCCAAGCCATCGAGGACAAGGTGCAGCCATAGTTTTTCCAGAACTAGTCGCACGTCAGGGACGAACACACACTCCAGTTTTGCCAGAACTGAATATGCAAAGAAGAACTCATCGGTGACATAGTCGAGGCAGCCGTAGAGGAGGTAGTCGATGCCGAAGAAGACGTTGTCAAAGCCGATGAAGACGAGGCGCCGATCCAAGTTTGTCAGACTCAGGACCGCGTCGGGGACGAAGGAACTCCCGGTGTTGCCAGTACCAGGTGTGCGAGGGGCAGGGACCATCATGAACTTGTCTCCATGTCAGAGAGACTAGCAGAGGAGGTCTCCATAGAGGTTGCGAGGCGCAGAGCGGCGAAGGGAGAGATGCAGATGTTGTCCGCAGTTGTCGGAGTAGAGTAGAAGGTGGTGTAGTTGGGTACGAGACGATGACACTGGCGGCGAAGTTGTAGTGGATGAAGACATAGAGGGCGGCAAAAACAGCGACAACCTGGGGTGGTCATGCTGGATGTCTGGAGTTGCGATGGGGTAGTCGGCGGAACCTGCAATAGCGAGAGGTCACCCTGTAGGTTACCTTGTGAAGTGCGGCGGCAGTGCTCGAAGTAGGCGAGTGAAAGAACATTTCATGGTTCCCTGTTTTTTGTGTGTTAGATAACAATACCGTGGAGTTTTCTCATGTGTGCTAAGTGTGCAGGGAATGTTTTTGTATTTGGGGGGCCGGATTATCCGCCCCCATCAAGGGCCGGATAATCCGGCCTAACTCATTTGGCAAAGGCTGGCTTAGCGCATCACTCTGTCTAGGGTCGGATTTTCCGTCCAAACAGGGGCGGATTTTCTTCCCCTGACCGGATAATCCGGCCCTCGCCTTGGGCCAGATAATCCGATCCCCAGAAGACGATCAAAGGCAGCCAAGGCGTGACGCTCTGAGTGGGTTCGGATTATCTCCCGGAAAATCCAAACAGGGTGGTTTTTCCTTCCCTGGCCAGATAATCCGGCCCTCGCATGGGGCCGGATCCGGCCCCTAGGAGACGCTCAAGGGAAAGCTCGGCGCGTCGCTCTGAGTGGGGGCAAATTATTTGCCAGATAATCCGAGTCTGGGCGGAGTTTTCTCTAGGCCGGATAATCCAGCCCTCACTTAGGCCGGATAATCCGGCCCCAAATGGCTCCAACGGCTCAGTGGGTGCAGGGGGTATAAAAGCCCTTTCATCCCCTCCATTCAGACTTCTTGATTCACTCGAAAATTGCCAGACCTATTGCAAGTGCTCTCTCTCTAGATCTCCCACTTCAACCACCCGAAGGCTTCGATCTTTGGGAGAATTGAAGGAGGAGACAACCTACATCGTCATCACGAATCAAGGGCATCAACTCCTCTCCATTCACTTGGAGAAATCCCCGATCTAGTATTCTCGTTAATATCTAGATCTCATGTTTTGTTATTGATAACTTGTTCTTGGGGCAGCTTGTTGTCATTACGGGAGCCTCCAATTTGGTTGTGGAGTTGTGCCCCGCTAGTTATGTAAAGGCGCCGGTTCCTGCCTCGAAGGGTTCCTATAGTGGAAAGGTGGATTAGGCCTTTGGTGGCGGGATCCATCGGAGAACAGGGTGAGGCCTATTGTGGCGTGGTGGTCTTAGTACCGCCCACCCCTCCAACACAGATGTACTTCCCTTAACAAGGAAGGAACTGCGGTAAAACAAATCCTGTGTCTCCGCGTGCTCCACTACGGTTTACTCGTTCCTCTTTCTCACTCGCCTTTACTTGCTAGTAGTTAGGTTTGCATATAGAGAAATTCTATATAATAGCTATCTAGAGAATTTACCTTTTGTGTCAAGCCTAAAATTGAAAAACCATTAAAATTTGAATTAGCACCTATTCACCCCCCTCTAGGTACCCATACGATCCATTTCAATTGGTATCAGAGCCTTGTCTCTTTATTCGGGCTTAACCGCCTAAGAGAAGTATGGGTACCAAGGAGAATGGGAATGAGGTTGTGGACAAGGTCACAATGGATGACCTCAAGACGTTGGAAACAACCTTGTTGAAGTCCTTTGAGACCAAGATGGAGGATATGCAACAAATGATTGCTCACCTCACATCATCTGCAACCTTGACACGTTGCTAACGTATCCATAATTTTTGATGTTCTATGCTTGGTTTTATCTACTTTCTTATGTTTTGTCCACACTTTGGAATACTTTCTATAAACTTTCTTGGACTAACCTACTAACAAGAGCCACAGTGTCAGGTGGCTATTTTCTGCTGTTTTTGGTTCTAGGAAAGTTAGAAAATGAATATTCTCGGAATTAGATGGGACAAAAGCGAAAGTCAGTTTTTCACCGAGGGACACAAAGAGCCAGAATACAAGACGGAGAGGGGCCAGAGGGCGGCCACAACACCTGGCCACGTGGCCAGGCCTAGCCCACGGCAGGGGTGGTGTGGCCAGCCCAGGCACCCCCTCGGCCTCCCCTTTCGCCTATAAGATGCCTCCGATACAGAAACCCTAAGTACCCGATCAAAAATCCACGAAAGAGCCTGTAGCCGCCGTCATCTCCATCCCTATATCGGGAGGGATCTGAAGCTCTTCCCGGACTACGGGTCCATGTAGTAGCTAGATGGCTGGTTCTTCTCCTTTGTGCTATCATGTTTAGATCTTGTGAGCTCTGTTCATGATCAAGATCATCTATTTGTAATTCTTACATGTTGTGTTTGCGGGGATCCGATGGATATTGAGATGCTATTTCAGATTGATTATTGATTCTATCATGTCTTTGTTATTTGTGATCTTGCATGCTTTCCGCTGTTAGTAGCTATCTTGGCCAAGTAGATTCTAGCAACTCCAAGAGTTAGTATTTATGCTCGATAGTGGGTTCATGCCTCTAGTAATCTAGGGAAGTGACAGAAATCTCTAAGGTACTAGATGTGCTATTGCTACTGGGGAGAAAACAACAATCCTTTGTTCATAGAACAATCGTATTGTTTACTTTACACGCAATGTGTAATGCAATTATCTGTTGCTTGCAACTTAATACTGGAGGGGGTTCGGATGATAACCTGAAGGTGGATTATTAGTCATAGATGCAGTTGGATTACGGTCTATGTATAGTGTTGCAATGCCCAATCGAATCTCAAAGGAGTCAAGATGAGTAGTATATGCATGTATGATTTCTCGATGTTTGTCAATTGCCCCACTGTAATTTGTTCATCCAACATGTCATCTATCTTAAGGAGAACCACCACTAGTGAACTATGGACCCCGGTCCTTTCTTTTACCATCAATCTACAACTGTTTACTGCTTTTTGTTTACTTTCTGCAAGCAATTACTTTCTTCCACAAAATACATTTAATCCTTTGTTTTCAGCAAAACCGGTGAGATTGACAACCTCACTATAAGTTGGGGGCAAATTTTTGTGGTAGTGTTGTGCAGGTTTCCACGTTGCTGCTAGCCCCGGTAGTGCGCCCTACCAAAGGCCAGCTAGCAACACCTTGGAGGTGTTTCCTTGCTCCTACTGGATTGATAACCTTGGTTTCATAACTGAGGGAAACTTACTGTTGTGCTCATCATACCTTCCTCTTGGGGTTCCCCAATGAGCTCGTTATTACACGAGTCAAGAAGCCCCATCTCCATCTTCCTCTCAGGCTACCACTCTATCATCCAAGGATAAGGCTAACACCGGATCTAAGGAAGATGAAGTGGTAGGTGAAAAACATAATGGTTCCACCTCCAAGAAGAGAAGTGGTAAGGAGGACTATAGTGAGGTCCATCACCTATACTCCTGACCCACCTATCCCACATCCTCATATAAATAATAGGAGTGATCCACCCAAACTCACTGCATCTTCATTTAATCAATGGCAATTCTTAATGAAGTCTCATGTATGTAGTTCGTCAATTGAACTTTGGAGGATTATCGAAGAGGGTCTTCATATTGGAAATCACACCAACTTGACAAGAAGAGAAGTTGTGGATAGCTAATTGAATGCAACGGCTCTCCACATGATACAACTCGGAGTGGGTCCCAAGGACATGCCCCACATTGAGCATCTCAACATAGCTAAAGAAGCTTGGGATGCTCTCACCGACCTCTTTATTGGAAATGAAAGCATGAGGAGGAATAGGTATGATGCCCTTAGTAATGAAGCTAGAGGATTCTACATGTTGGATGGTGAAAACCATGAAGATATGTATAGAATACTCAAGGGCATCGCAACAACATTTAGAAAGCATGGAGCCACTCACATTGATGATGCTTGGATAAAAAGGAAATACGTGAGTGCTCTAATGCCTTTTGAGCCAACGGACTTGAAGAGCTTGCAAGGTAGACACAACTACCATCAAATGACTTCCAATGAAGTCATGCAAGAAATGGCATCATTCAAGGTTGCATCTAAGAATGCGGAAGATGCCCGTGCCCGAGCCATTGGAATGCAAAAAGGGGTCAATGTTGCTCTAAAGGAAAATGTTGTTGAGCAAGGTGAGGATGAAAGAGGTTTCGAGGGTGTCTCCATGGACTACCCCGAGGAAGTCAAGCGTGCTCATGGTGAGTACATGGCGTTCTATGCAAGGAGCTTTTGGAAGGATCCAGCCAAGGCCAAGTCGGAACTCGAGCGCAAGAATGGGTCAAGTGGAAGAAGAGAGAATGGCCCAAAACTGAGAACATGCTACAATTGTGGAGATAGGCTACACTTTGTGGCCGAGTGTCCATATCAAAATAGAGAAGATAATGGTGGCAGGCTCATCCTTAAAGAAAAATCCAAGGCACCTAGAAAGAAGCCATTTATCAAAAAGAATGGCCCTTACAAGAAGCAACACAAGATTGTCTTGGTGGCACAAGAAGAATATTCCTCTGCAAGTGAAGATGAAGAGGATGAAGATAGTACTCATGAGGTGGCTGCTATAGCCACCACATCTACTCCGTCATCACTCTTCAACTCTCCAAACTAAAACGCCATCAACAACAACGCCACTTGCCTTATGGCGAGAGGGTCCGAGGTATCATCTTCTATTTCTTTATTTCCTAAGACTAACATAAATATGGATATGAATGATCATACTAGTCTTAATATAAAAGAAGAAGTTATTGCTCTGGACACCTTTTTCACTAACTTGCAAGGTGAGCACAAACTTCATTTTGATGCTCTTATGAGTCAACTTGCCCAATCCAAAGATCTTCTAGAAGAAAAGGGCAAAATTGAAAGAGAAGATGCCTTGGAGATAGCCTCCTTGAAGAATGCCTTTGAAGAAGAAGAGGAAGCTCGAGTATGCTTGGAAGAGAGACTTGAGTCAATTGAAGAGTCCCATGAAGAGGTTGTTGCTCAACTCATCAAAGAACGTGACAACTCTCTTACTAAGGTAAAGAAACTAAAAAGGAAAAGATTGAATTTGGGGCTGCTCATGCTAGACTCTTGAAGAAGTTTGAGAAACTTGACATTGCTCACAAGGCTTTGGAGAGTGAACATTCTACTCTAAATGAGTATCATGACCAGCTCCAAACTCAATTGGAGAAGCATGATATGCCCAGCACCTCCACACCATCTTGTGGACAAGTAGAACTTGCAAAGGGATCTCAACACAAAGGTAAAGAAGTTCTAGATGAGGTTCTTAGCAAGCAAATAACAAACAATGGAAAATAGGGTCTTGGTTATATTCCCAAGACAAAGAACAACAAGAAAAACAACAAGAAGAAGAGCAAGACTTCTCAACCAAAGACTAGCACCACCGATGACCCACAAGTATAGGGGGTGTATCGCAGTATTTTCGAGGGAAGTGAAACCCAATTTATTGATTCGACACAAGGGGAGCCAAAGAATATTTATAAGCCTTAGCAACTGAGTGGTTATTTCAGCTGCACCTGGAAACAATATTGCTCACAGCAGTTTATCAGTAGCAATTGTTTTGTTGTAGCAATAGTAAAGTAATAGCAGTAATAAAATTAAAGACAGTAGTAACAATTGGAGTAAACAGTAGGATTAAAGCGCGGTAGGCACAGGGCTGGATGGATGGGCGTTGCATGGACAAGACAATTCATATAGCAATCATAACATAGGGCATTTGCAGATAAATAAGATAAAGCATCCAACTACTAAATAATCATAGGCATGTGTTCCATATATAGTCATACGTGCTCGCAATGAGAACTTGCACAACATTTTTTTTCCTACCAGCCCGTTTGCAGCGGGGCCTCAAGGGAACTACTAGCAATTAAGGTTCTCCTTTTAATAGAGCACCGGAGCAAAGCATTAACACTCCGTAAATACATGTGATCCTCACATCAAAGCCATTCCCTCCGGTTATCCCGATTTCTGTCACTTCGGGGCCTTTGGTTCCGGACAACAATATGTGTATACAACTTGCAGGTAAGACCAAAAACAATACTATCATAATGAATCAATAACATGTTTTGATCTGAAATCATGGCACTCGGGCCCTAGTGACAATTATTAAGCATAACAAGTTGCAACAAAGTCAAAAAGCACTAATAATAGATACTAGGCACCATGCCCTAACAATCCAATGCCATTACATGAACGATCTCATCCAATCCCTACCATCCCCATAGCCTACAGCGAGGGATTACTCACGCATAGATGGAGGAAACATGGATGGTCGATAGAGAAGCGATGGTGATGATGATGGCGATGATCTCCTCCAATTCCCCGTCTCGACAGGGTGCTAGAATGGAGTTTCTGGTTCCAAATCGCGGAATCTGGTGGTGGCGGCGCAGCGGAACTCTTTCTGGAAAAACGTTGAACCTCCCTTGGTTTTTAGGTCAAGAGGCAACTTATAGGCGAAGAGGGAGGCCGATGGGGCAGCCGAGGTGGCCACACCACCCCCAGGCGCGACCTGGCTTGGCCCGCGTGACCAGGTGGTGTGGGCCCCTTGTGGCCCTACTACGTCTCGTCTTCTGGCTCCGTGAGTCTTCTGGTGAAATAGGATTTTTGGCATATTTTTCGGGATTTTTCCTGATAGTTGATTTTCTGCACAAAAACTAGACACCAAGGTAATTCTGCTGAAAACAGCGTCAGTCCGTGTTAGTTGTATCCAAATCACACAAGTTTAGAGGAAAAACAATAGCAAAAGTGTTCGGGAAAGTTGATACGTTTTGGACGTATCAACTCCCCCAAGCTTAGATTATTGCTTGTCCTCAAGCAATTCAGTTGAAAACTGAGTGCGATAAAAGAAACTTTCACGAACACAGTTTCTTCATAAGATGTATATATTCTCAGCATGTGATCAACTACTTAGGCAATTCACAATAAAGAGTATGCAACTAAGTTTACTTAATAGTCATTGCAAGCTATGAAGAGATTCCAACTCAAAAATAGTAAGTAGCATGAAACATAAACATAAGCAACATTGCAATGCTCATAAAAAGGTATGATAGAGTGGTATCTCGCTTGCCTTTGATTGTAGAGCAAATATAAATGCCAAGGCACCTCTGAAGTTCAAGTGAAGACTAGAAGTAAAGATATCAAAGATACAAGCATCAATGTCATAACACAATTAATCAAGTTTTGAGACAAGCACATTACACTAAGAATGACAACTATGCTCTCAAGAAAGTGCTCATAGAATATGTGGAGACTCAACAAAGAAATGAAAAGGTTTTGAATAGTTTGAAAGGCTTCCAAATGCTGGAAGTATGGTACTCATTAGCTTTGAGCTCTCATTGCCTCTATCATAAGCATCTTTAAATGGTTAAGGTTAAAGTGACACAACTAAGAGGATATGCTTGACAAGTTATAAGTTAAAATCTCATGCCCCTTACTTACGAGTACCGAACCTCATGCTACTCAACTTCAGTCACAAGTAAGCTGATATGGGGTGGCCTGATCTTCTCAGTAAGCGGATGGCAATGATAATGGTGGATGATAGATAACTAGCCTGTAGCTATGAACTCTCCCGCTCGATCCCTGATGCCAATGCAACAGCTCTCGAACCTTGTAGGATATTCACAACACCACGCTCTTGCGCATGCAGCCGTGACCACGAACGGTAGTATGCAATCTACTAATTCCCAATGGAACAACAGATCACACTCAATTATAGTTGGTAGATTCGAACACAGGGTAATTCCAGAGGTTCTATGAAAGAAACAACTCCAAAATATTTTAACGTGGTCTAAACCCTAACTAGAGGTCGTCCCATAGCTTATAAGGGCGGCTGGAGCGACTAGAAACCGAAACTAAACGCAAACGACTCAAACTGATACAAACCGATTCGGACCAGATTCGGTCGGTGGGCGGACACTCCGGTCGAAGTGGGCCGGACAGTCTGGTCAGGCCGGACACTCCGGTGAAGTGTGCCGGACAGTCCGGTCTAGCCGAAAACTTTGAAGTTTCCGGGTGGCGTCCGTGTAGTGTCCGAACTGGCATACTGAATTTCCACGCCAGTTTGCCTCTCGACCAGGCCGGACAGTCCGGGTGAATCTGGCCGGACACTCCGGTCGTGGCAGATCTTTTTGCCTTCGTCTTGATGATCTTCTCTTGCGCCTTCCTCCCGCTCCTCCCTCGCGCATCCTTGGGCGATCATCATGTTGGGCTTCTCTTGTAGCCCTTCTCCTCCTCGCGCCATGCTTGTTTCTCCAACGAACCCGATCATACATAAATGCATAGACTTAGGCAGTATAAAGTTCTCATCAATCAAAGTACCAGATTCGTTTAGGAGTAAATTCACTTGTTGTTCCAGTAGCTTAGCACGAGCTCTTGTAATAGGTCCAATTCTAATCTCATTGGACTGATCCTTTCTTGCAGCAGTTGTAGCATCTTCAGTAGTCATTGGGGTAGGTGTAATTGTAGGGATGTCCTCATCATCTCCCCCCTTTAAAAAGGCGTCGACCTCGACGCTCCAAGGTCTTCTCCAGCATATGGTGACAAATCAACAACGTCGAAGCTATTTCTAACTCCACCAAACTCCTCAATAGGTATATCAACCGAGTAGGCGTTATCATTAATCTTGGCTAACACCTTGTAAGGACCAACACCACGTGGCTTCAATTTTGACTTTCGAAGTAGTGGGAACCTATCCTTGCATAGATGCACCCAAACCATATCTCCAGGCTCGAACAACACTTCTTTCCTTGCTTGATTCCTTGCAGCAGCAATGTTCTTGCCTTTCTTCTCAATAGCCTCTCGAGTCTTCTCATGTATTTTCTTCACATAATCAGCACGTTTTGATGCCTCCATATCAACTCTCTCATGTAATGGCAGAGGCAACATATCAAGTGGCGTCAATGGCTTGAAACCATACACCACCTCAAAAGGACAAAGCTGAGTAGTTGAATGCATAGCCCTGTTGTAAGCAAACTCAACATGTGGCAAACACTCTTCCCACTCCCGCAGATTCTTTTTAATCATGGTCCTTAGTAGCTGTGACAATGTTCGATTCACCACCTCCGTTTGACCATCTGTTTGGGGATGACATGTAGTACTGAACAACAACTTCGTTCCTAGCTTGCCCCATAAGGTCTTCCAAAAGTAGCTCATGAACTTCACATCACGGTTAGAAACAATCGTCTTTGGTACTCCATGTAATCTCACGATGTCCCTGAAAAACAGGTTAGCAACATGCGACGCAATGTCGCTTTTGTGGCAGGCAATAAAATGAGCCATCTTAGAGAACCTATCCACTACCACAAATATAGAATCATGACCTCTCTGAGTTTTAGGTAGACCTAGCACAAAATCCATACTAATGTCTTCCCATGGAATAGTCGGTGCAGAGAGAGGTGTATACAAACCGTGAGGCTTCAGCTTAGATTTCGACTTGTGGCATGTAATACATCGGCTCACAAATCTATACACATCACGCCTCATCTTGGGCCAATAAAAATGATCAGCAAGCATGACCAATGTCTTCTCACGCCCAAAGTGACCCATCAAACCACCAGCATGTGATTCCTGCACTAAGAACAAACGCAACGACGATTCTGGAATACATAGTTTGTTAGCTCGAAACAAATATCCATCATGTATATGATACTTATCCCATGCGTTTCTAAGAGCACACAAACGATATGGTTCAGCAAAATCATGGTCAGTTGCATAAAGTGCACAAATAGCTTCTAATCCAGGAATTTTAACATCAAGATTGGTTAATAGCATATTCTTGCTAGATAGAGCATCAGCAACAACGTTTTCTTTTCCCTTCTTATAGTTAATGATGTAAGGAAAAGACTCAATGAACTCAACCCATTTATCTAATCTTCTATGCAAGTTTGATTGAACTTTCAAGTATTTCAATGCTTCATGATCAGAATGTATGATGAATTCTTTTGGCCACAAAAAATGTTGCCAAATCTCAAGTACTCTAACAAGTGCATACAATTCTTTATCATAGATAGAATAATTCAAACGAGCACCAGTCAATTTCTCAGAAAAATAAGCTATAGGCCGACCCTCTTGCATCAAAACGCCACCTATGCCTATACCACTAGCATCACATTCAACTTCAAATTGCTTCGAAAAATCAGGTAATGCAAGTAATGGTGCAGAAGTAAGCAAACGCTTTAATGTATCAAATGCAATGTCTTGAGCCGCGCCCCATACAAAAGGAACACCTTTCTTTGTCAAATCATTTAATGGTGCAACAATGGTGCTAAAATCTTTCACAAAGCGCCTATAGAAACCAGCGAGACCGTGGAAACTACGCACTTGACTAACATTCATCGGAGTAGGCCAATTCTGAATTGATTCAATTTTAGATTGATCTACCTCTACTCCATGCTTAGAAACAACAAATCCTAGGAATATGACCTTATATTTTGCAAATGTACACTTCTCAAGATTAGCATACAATTTATTATCACGTAACACTTGCAAAACTTGTCTAATATGAGTGCAATGTTCATATTCGGTGTGGCTGTATATGAGTATATCATCAAAGTAAAAAACCACGAAACGACCAATAAACTCTCTCAAAACATGATTCATCAAACACATGAAAGTACTAGGTGCATTAGTAAGACCAAACGGCATAACTAACCACTCATACAAACCGAATTTAGTTTTGAAAGCAGTTTTCCATTCATCCCCTTCTTTCATCCTAATTTGATGATAACCACTACGCAAGTCAATTTTAGAGAAAACAACAGCACCACTCAATTCATCGAGCATATCCTCTAACCGTGGAATAGGATGACGATATCGAATAATGATGTTATTAATCGCTCTACAATCAACACACATGCGCCATGTACCATCTTTCTTAGGAACTAAAATAACAGGAACATCACAAGGGCTAAGGGAGACACGAATGTACCCTTTATCCAGCAACGCTTGTACTTGCTTCTGAATTTCCTTAGTTTCTTCGGGATTAGTCCTGTAAGGTGCACGGTTGGGAAGTGTGGCGCCAGGAATTAGGTCCACTTGATGTTCTATACCACGCAATGGGGGCAAACCTGCGGGTACGTCTTCTGGAAACACATCCCCAAAATTCTGCAAAACAGAAGAGACACCAAGAGAAATAGGGGTCATGTCATTAGAAACCAATACCTCGCCCTTATACATGAGCACAAGTGGCATGGCTGTAGGATCCTCACGAAACTCTCTGATATCCTCCTTGGTGGCTAGTATCAATAAACCAGGCACTCTCTCACTTTTCGTTATATCACTCAATTTAGGCTCAATTACATCAGGAATAGTTGTTACAGGTCGCCGAGTGGTAGTATCTTCCTTCAAGTTCACCTCTATCTTCTGGCGAGAATCATTCACAATTTCTTGTGGTGTCATTGGCTGCATAGTAATCTTTTTTCCTTTGAATTCCAAGTGACATGTATTGGCTCGGCCATTGTGTTGCACATGGCGATCATAGAGCCAAGGCCGACCCAATAGTAGGTGACAAACATCATAGGAACCACATCAAAATCAATAGAATCTTTGTATGGCCCTATTTGAAAATTCACACGTACCATATGATTTACCTTGATCTCACCATTGTTGCTCAACCATTGTATGTAGTATGGCTTGGGATGAGGTAAATATGTCAAATTCAGTTTGGCACATAGTTCCTTACTTGCAAGATTTCTGCAGCTACCTCCATCAATAATTACCTTGCAAGCTTTGTTTGGTCCAACTAGAGCTTTTGTTTGGAACAAGTTGCAACGCTAGGATTCCTCAACCGGTTGCACACTAAGTACACGTGAAGATACGACAATAGTGGGTGCACGCTCAGCATATGCATCAGCACCATCCTCGCCGTCATCAATATCATCCTCACAAGCTTCATCTCCACTTTCTACTTCACCTTGTTTATTAACAAACATAACCTTGATGTTTGGACAATCCTTCTTGTAGTGACCTCTACCTCCACAAGTATGGCACACTACATCATGAGTACGTGCAGTAGACATGTTGGAACCCAAGCTAGCAGTAGGAACAGTGGGTTTCCGAGCATGAGAACCAAACGAAGGTGTACTTGCTGGTTTGGCCGATGGTGTAAATGGAGCAGCAGCTGGTGGCGTGACTGTAGGAGGTGTAGATCTAGCTGAAAATCTGCTGGAGGATGGAAAACGAGCGCGTGACTTCGCCTCTTCTGCCAACTGGGATTCGGCCTCTCTAGCATAATGCAACAACTCATTCATGGTCTCATACTTGTGATGACGAACAATGCTCTTGATTGGTAACTTCAGATTATTTAGGAATCACTGCATGGTCATCTCAATGGACTCACGAACTCGAGCATGCTGCATAAGCATCTCCATCTCCATGTAGTACTCATCAACTGTCATGGTGCCTTGCTTCAATTGCGTCAATTTATCAAAAACTGATCGCAAGTAGTTGGTTGGTACGAAACGTGCCTTCATGATTTGCTTCATCTCGCGCCAATCCATCACAGGAAGTTCATTGTCCTCCCTCCTATGTTGCACAAGAGCATCCCACCAACGCAAAGCATAACCATCAAATTCAGATGCTGCAAGCTTGACCTTCTTATCTTCTGGATAGTCAAATAATCGCCAGAGTTTCTCAATCTTCAATTCCCAGGTGAGGTAGTCTTCAGGATCAATGGAACCATCAAACTTAGGAATCGAGAATTTTGGCTTGCCCAAACCGTCATCAGCAGCTTGGTTGGGCACACGTGGACCACGCCCAAGATGGGCAAACCCACGACCATGAGCAGGTGCATGGACAGGGGGAATAGCACGTCCCCTGCCAACATGTGGAGCAGCATCAACAGCGCTACCCTCATCGAAATCATCAAAGGCATCATCATGTTGAGGATCTTCCCTTCTATGCAAGGCGGCTGTCAAACCCTCAATGGACTGCTGCAAAGTAGTGACATTGACATTGAGCGTAGCCACTTGCGTTTGGATATTATCAACTGTCCCAACATGCTGATCCAATCTCATATTCATATCTTGGAGATTCTTGTCAATGGCATCTGTCGTGTTAGTAAACACACGTGTCAAGTGGGATTTCAAAGCCTCATATTCACGCCAATTGACGAGCTCCTCATCCTTCTTTTTCTGCAACACAACATCATCATCACTAGAAGACATGATTAGTAGGTTAGTGCAAAAATCAAAATCTGTATGGTGGAAACTCTCACAACTCACTCACAACTAATAAGAAAGGAGATCTTACCGTTCCAAAGTGAATAGAGATGCTCTACCAAATGAAATCAAAGACTGATGCACTTGATGTGATGAAGTGAATATCAAAGGTATAGAGAACGATCGCAGGGCACACAGGTTATTTAAGGTGGAGCTATAGGTATGGTACCCTATCTACACCGCAAACAAGTCCTAGTGCTGATCGTACAAATACCCAAAAAACACACACAGTGGAGATAAACGTGGCAAAGCAACTTATGAAAAGGAATATTGCAATGCACAAGAGAGACGCTAGTAATAGCTCAAATAGAACAGGCACAAGATTGCTCAATCTACTAGTGCTATACACAACAAGGCCTCCAATATGGCACACTTCTATATCTCTTTTTTTGTGTCAGGCTTGTAGCTCTTTGCTCTTTTCATACTGATTCTCTTTTCTTTTCTCTCTCTCTTTTTTCCAACTATATTACTTAATGCAAACAAGCACAGCAACTTATAACAGAACTGGGTCGGATAGTCCGGTTGATATGCGCCAGAGACTCCGGTTGGGCCAGATAGTCCGGTGTGATTCGGTCGGATAGTCTGGTTTTGCCTGTCCAAAAATTTCTGCACTGCAAACCCTAATGAGCAGCCTGTTGGAGCAAAGCAACTAGTCTCGTGGGTACGTTCCTAGGCACAGATGCTGTAGATAGGCTGTGTCTATGGTATGCAAACAAAGGTACGCTATGTGGACTCGGAAAAACGATTAATACTTGCGGAAACAGTAACGGTGGGAACAGCGGAAAACAAGATGAAACCTTAAACCTAGACACAAACGGAAACTAGACTCCTACGAGGCAAAAACCTGTAGATCGGATCTATGAGAAGATACAATCAGCAACTAAAAACTCGAAAACGATGCAATCTAGTCTATGGCAAATCTTTTTGTAAGGCTTTTTCTGTATAGGACGAAAACACTCTCTAATCTATGGATGGATTTGTGGATGCTTACCGAGGCAACACTGAAAATCTGATACCAAGATGATATGGGGTGGCCCGATCTTCTCAGTAAGCGGATGGCAATGATAATGGTGGATGATAGATAACTAGCCTGTAGCTATGAACTCTCCCGCTCGATCCCGGATGCCAATGCAACAGCTCTCGAACCTTGTAGGATATTCACAACACCATGCTCTTGCGCACGCAGCCGTGACCACGAACGGTAGTATGCAATCTACTAATTCCCAATGGAACAACAGATCACACTCAATTATAGTTGGTAGATTCGAACACAGGGTAATTCCAGAGGTTCTATAAAATAAACAACTCCAAAATATTTTAACGTGGTCTAAACCCTAACTAGAGGTCGTCCCATAGCTTATAAGGGCGGCTGGAGCGACCAGAAACCGAAAATAAACGCAAACGACTCAAACTGATACATTCGGTCGCAAAGCGGACACTCCGGTCGAAGTGGGCCGGACAGTCCGGTCAGGCCGGACACTCCGGGTGAAGTGTGCCAGACAGTCCGGTCTGGCCGGAAACTTTGAAGTTTCCGGGTGGCGTCCGTGTAGTGTCCGAACTGGCATACTGAATGTCCACGCCAGTTTGCCTCTCGACCAAGCCAGACAGTCCGGGTGGATCTGGCCGGACACTCCGGTCATGGCAGATCTTTTTGCCTTCGTCTTGATGATCTTATCTTGCGCCTTCCTCCCGCTCCTCCCTCGCGCATCCTTGGGCGATCATCATGTTGGGCTTCTCTTGTAGCCCTTCTCCTCCTCGCGCCATGCTTGTTTCTCCAACGAACCTGATCATACATAAATGCATAGACTTAGGCAGTATAAAGTTCTCATCAATCAAAGTACCGGATTCGTTTAGGAGTAAATTCACCTGTTGTTCTAGTAGCTTAGCACGAGCTCTTGTAATAGGTCCAATTCTAATCTCATTGGACTAATCCTTTCTTGCAACAGTTGTAGCATCTTCAGTAGTCATTGGGGTAGGTGTAATTGTAGGGATATCCTCATCATAAGCTCTTGTCATTGTAAGTACATATGTATCATAGAGAACATCCAACGGGGTACCCCTTGCACATGATACAAGAGCATCGCATAGTCAAAATGACAAGGCAAGCAAACAATGAGCATCTTAGCGATCTTTTTATTTGCTATTTGCATAGGTTTTTATTGAGGATGCTTCATAGAATGCTCATTATGGTTATGCTGCAAGTTTCCACCATGATTAGGCATGGCTTAGGCTAGTGGCCCAGGCGTTTCTCTAACACATATACAAACTCCATGATCTTACAAGTTCCCCTTTTATTTCACACCGCCGGGATCCATAAGAAAAAGAATCATGATATCAACGAGGTACAAAGTACCCGTGCAATGTTGAAAGCATTCCCCATGATACATGGTTCTGCTAACTTCAACTTATAAAGCGCAAGCATATACACAACAAAGATGGACGCAATGGTTCAAGATTATTAAGTGCAAGAAAGTAAAGTGTGCCATCAAGTTCGTGAGAGCTTTACTAACTAACTTTCTCATAACAAGCAAACATTTTATTTGGAAGAAAACAAGGCATACTAAGCATGCACGGAATATCAAATGATGCTAATAGGTAGGTATGGTGGACACTTTTGGCAATATTTGGTTTTAGGGAGTTGGAAACACGAGTAAAGCTTATACTCAGTGCAGGTGAAGGCTAGCAATAGTAATGGAGCGACAAACGAGAGAGCAATAACTGTCATAATCATGCTTGCAACAAAACAAGAATAATCATGGCATAAAAGTGATTCAAGACCCCTGAGGCAAAATAATTCATCGAGGCTTAACTGATTAATGTTTCAGTCATATGCATGCGTGAGCATGTGCCAAGTTAATTCAAGTGAAACATTCAGAGGGAGATACCACAATGTCATACCATGTTATGAATAGAGCAATGGAAGCAAACATGCATATGACATGCTATAAATTATTAGCAAGTTGGAGCTAATCATAAGAAAGCAAGAACTACTAAGCATCCGTAAGTAACAAACACCCTACATGAACAGACTAAGCATGCTCACAATGGTGAGTATATGTACAAAAATGAAAACAAATAGAGTTCGTTACCAGCCTCTTACCACACCTCAAGTTTTCATTAATCCTCATTATTGCCCTTCACTTGTGTGGCTTGAATAATAACATGAAACCAAATTCCACCGAGGACTGCTGAACCCTGCAACAAACTTCACAAAACCAAAGAAGAAAAACAAATATTTTTGGTGTTTTTAATTTCCAAAGATAAGAACGAAAAGGAAAAACAAGCAAAGCAAAATCTTTTTGGTTTTTTTGAATAGTTCAAACAAAGCAAAAAGGAAAAGGCAAACCAAGGCAAAAGAAGAAGAAGCAAACAAAGAGAAACAACGGAAATATTTTGGTCTTTTTGTGTTTTAGAAAGCAAAAGCAACGAGATAAAGAAAACTAAAAAGAGAACGAAACATGAATATACAAAGTACCGACGAAACATGATATGGAGATGAGTGTGATGTCGGTGTACCTCCCCCAAGCTTAGGCTTTTGGCCTAAGTGGCTATCAATCCCAAGCTGGCCAAGATGGAGCGCCTCCATAGTATGGTGAGGAGGTACCCTCGTCCTGGTGCGAGATCGAGGACGCCCCACCATAGTGCACATCGTAATCTTAAGAGGGCACATCCTCCTGGTGTTGTCTATGGAAGCCAAGCAAGTGGAGCTGCTCGTCCACCTCCTCCTTGGAGCGCGACCACGGCCTCCTGTGAACACTGAACAAAGTAGATTGCAGCAAAGGAATCTCCCTTTCATCCCCGTCACTAAACAACATCTTGTATACTAAACTGTCCATATCGGAGTCAGCAGTGACAAAGTGATGTGTTTTCATGGCAGCAAGATCAAGCCTTTATGGTGCCAATATAGTATCATTAGGATCCACAAAAAGCTCTAACGCGGTAACCATACATGAAGCAATAATGCCCCCATAAATAGGTCCCCTACCGGCTAGGCGGCGAGCAATGAGAGAGCCAATATTGTACCGAGTATCATTATTAAGTGCAGTAGCAAGGAAGGCTAAATGATAATTGGAGATATTACTCGTATTCTCCCTACCAAGAATGCTAGTAGCAAGATAATAAGCAAAGTATCTAAGAGCTGGGAGTTGGATGTTTCTTATCTTCCCGCGCTGAGCTACGTGGTCATCGTCATTGTTCACACCTCGATAGAGCTCCAGCAAATCAGCGGTTCGCCCTTGGATCTTCTTCACAGTCCCTGTCATGCCTATACCTATAATGCTACAAAATCTTTCCAATGACATGGTAAACGGCAGATTATAAATTTTGAAAGAAATAGTTGACTGATAGGGGGTGTTAGTGAAAACGAAACTCTCAATGAATGTTTTGGTGAGCACGGCATATTGCTCACTCTCATCTTCCATGTATGAGGTCAAACCGACCCTCTGAACCAATAGTAAGAAATCATCGAGGATCCATGCATCTTGCAAGAAGGTATACCAAGGAAAAGTAGATGGGTGAGCATCCCCCTGATCTCCTTTATTGCCAAAGCGTGGTGCAATGAGATCTTCATTGTATGAAGGCCTAAACTGAGAGGCTGATCTCGAGGGCCCTGACCTCCTAGGTGTGTCCCTCTCAAATATTTCTCCAAAGGTGTGGTTGTTCATCTTTGGTATTCTGAATTTTAAACATCCATTACACAAGTGATTGCAAAGTGAAAATATAACGAAGGGTACTACTCATAGGGACTTGTAAGAGGCCTAAACATGCATCAAAACAATATCTCTAAGCATTGAACAAGCTTACAAGCTCTCATAACCTGTCACCTACAGCAGCAAAATACTCAAGATATAAACCACTAAACACAAATCTACTTGGACAAGCGGAGGAGTCACATACCGGAGAACAAATGCTCCAAATTTCAGCAGCAAAGATGGGCTGAGCAAGGAGATCGAAAAATCATGGGCAAGAACAGCAAGAACGTGATTTCGAGCAAAGAACTGATGTTTTCTCGGGAGAGAGAAGGCAGAGGGAAGTGAGAGAGTGAGTGGAGGGCCAGGGTGGCCCACACCATGGCCAGGCACGCCCTTGGGCTGGCCGCACCACCAGGTGGTGTGCCTGCCTGGTGGGCCCCCCTGGGTCACTCCAGGCACTTCTCTGCCCCTTTTTTCACGTAAAACTTTAATATGAATTTTCTGGAATTTTTCGAGACACTTTATTTTTGAGCAATTTTCAGGTATAGATGAATGATTTTCTGATAGAAAGATGTTTTGGAATGATGCAATGACAAAAGAAAACTAAAACTTCAGAAGTTCTAAGACACTCTAATATGCAAGCAACTAGCAATAGAAAAGTAAACTAAGTGAAAGCAAAAACTAAAATGGATAAAATAAAAGTAAGCAAAGGTAATCATGGTGAAAACATTGTTTTGTTCATTAAAATCCTTTTGTTAACAAGGTTGATCAGGTCTTGTTACCAAAACAATTTTATATGAAACAAAACTTTGTATTCCACTAATGATTATGTTACCTCAACTTTGATAGCAATGGTTCCAATTATAATAGTTTCATATTTTTCTCGTGGTATGGGACAATATATTTATCCAACTTGGATGCCCTCAACATGTTCAATTGAATTTAAGCCATAAGTCCTATCAATATTCTTGGGGAAATAGACAGTATGCTCTTTATCATTAACATTAAAAGTCACCTTTCCTTGAGTACAATTAATAACAGCTCCTGCAGTATTAAGAAAAGGTCTCCCAAGAATAATAGACATATTATCATCTTCAGGCATTTCAAGCACAACAAAATCAGTTAATATCAAGCAATTATGAGCCACTTGAACAGGTACATCCTCACATATACCAACAGGAATAGTAGTAGATTTATTAGCCATTTGCAAAGATATATCAGTTGGTATTAGTTTTTCCAGTTGAAGTCTCTTATAGAGAGAAAAAGGCATACCACTAACTCCTGCTCCCAAGTCACACAAAGCAGTTCTAACATAACTATTTTTAATAGAGCAAGGAATAGTTGGAATCCCTGGGTCTCCAAGTTTCTTTGGAACCTTACCATTAAAGGAATAATTAGCAAGCAAAGTAGAAATTTCTTCATTAGGGATCTTCCTTTTATTCGAGACAATATCCTTCATATACTTTGAATAAGGAGGCAATTTAATAGCATCAGTCAGAGGGATTTGCAAAAATGAAGGTTTCATCCACTAACAAAACTTATTATAGTGTTCATCTTCCTTTGACTTGTGTTTCTTATCAGGGAAAGGCATAGATTTTTGGACCCAAGGCTCTCTTTCACTACCATGCTTTTTAGCAACAACATCTTCTTTAGTGTATTTAGTATTCTTAGTGTGCCTCTCAGGTGCTTCTTCAACTTTTTCTTTATCAGGAACATAATTTTCCTCATTACCACTTTCAGTTTTAGCATCAGAGACAGATATACTATTAGGATCTTTAGCAGGTTCAGAGGGTTCTACAATAGTTTTATGTTTATTTTTTATTTTCTTAGGAGTAGTACCACTATTTTCAGCTTTTTGAAAATCCTGCTCAATTCTTTTAGGATGCCCCTCAGGATATAGAGGATCCAGGGCAACAACACCACTTCTAGTTCTAATTTCATAAGCATGTTTTTCTTTAGCAGCATTAACTAGCAAGTCTTTTGGTACCTTAATAAGCTGATCAATTTGAGTTTGAACCATTTGAAAATGTTTAACAAGCATTTTAACATCATTAGAGGTTCTTTCCACAATATTTTAACTCAATAATAGCTCTAGAGTTTTCCATTAAATGATTTTGCACCCTTTTATTAAAATTATCTTGCTTAACAGTAAAAATATCAAATTGTTCTAAGCATTGATCAGGAGGTTTAGAGTAAGGAATATCACCTTCATCAAAATGTTGGAGAGAGTGTACCTCAATAGTGGATGAGTGGGGGATTGGCTTACATAGTTCTTCTATAGGAGGTAAATTCTTATCATCTACAACTTTAATTCCCTTCTCCTTAAGACATTTCTTGGCTTCCTTCATCACTTCATCATTTAGTTCAATAACTCCCCTCTTCTTTGATGTTGGTATAGGCACATGAATAGTTGGTTCATATATAGTTGTCTCAGGTATAGTTGGTTCAGGAGGAGTCCAATCTTCATAATTCTTGCTTATTTTAGCCATTAATTCCTTAGCTTCCTTGGGAGTCCTATTCCTGAAAACACAATCAGCACAACTCTCCAGGTATGTCCTAGATTCTTCAGTTAGTCCATTATAATATATATCAAGAAGCTCATTTTTAGGTAATGGACATCTAGCCTGTGCATGAATCAAAGCACAAAACCTTGCCCATGATTCAGGCAATATCTCTTTTTCTCCCTGTTTAAAATCAAAAAGTTCCTACAAAATAGCATGTCTAGCACTAGGAGGGAAATATTTCTGAAGGAAAGTACTAATCAAGCAATCAGGGCTATCAATAGATCCAGGAGGTAAATTATTAAACCAAGTTTTAGCTTCTCCTTTTAGTGAAAAGGGGAAAATTTTAGCAACAAAGTAGGTGCACATCTTAATATCATCAGAAAACAGGCCACTCATGGTAGAAAGCTCAGTCATATGTGCTACAACACTTTCATTCTTAGTCCCACAAAAAGGTTCTTTCTCAACAATAGTTATGTAAGATAAATCAAGAGAGAAATCATAATCCTTATCTTTAATGTTTATGGGAGATGCAGCAAACTTAGCATTAGGAGACAATTTGGGTTTTATAGTACGCCTCTCAAGGAGACTCTTAATAGCACTCCTATCATGGGTGTTTTGACATTCTTTAATAAATTCATCGGTCATCTCTATATAACCGTCTTCAATATCATAGCTCTCTCTAGACTCAGGTGAACTGACAGGTGTAGTAGTGTCTTCATTAGGAGTTTCAGTATTTCCAGCTATAGTTCTAGCAATCGTAGCATCTAGGAAAGGACCTAATGAACCACTCTTATCAAGCATAGTAGAAGCAGCACCATAAGTATCAGAAGTTTCAGATTCAGCTGTAGTAGCAGTATGTGTAGCATGTGTGTGTGGTGGTGTAAGGAACTTACTCATAACAGACGATGAATCAAGAGCAACAGAGGTGTTCAGAACCATACCTCTCCTTGTAGTGGATGGTAAAATAGGGACCTTGCCATCACGAGACTTACCCATGATGGATGGATGGCGGCGAACAATAATGATTCCAAGTGAAGTTGATAAATAAAGCTATGCTCCCCGGCAACAGCACCAGAAAATAGTCTTGATGACCCACAAGTATAGGGGGTGTATCACAGTATTTTCGAGGGAAGTGAAACCCAATTTATTGATTCAACACAAGGGGAGCCAAAGAATATTTATAATCCTTAGCAACTGAGTTATCAATTCAGCTGCACCTGGAAACAATCTTGCTCACAACAGTTTATCAGTAGCAACAGTTTTGTAGTAGCAATAGTAAAGTAATAGCAGTAATAAAAGTAAAGACAGTAGTAACAATTGCAGTAAACAATAGGATTAAAGCGCGGTAGGCACATGGATGGATGGACGAGCGTTGCATGGACAAGACAATTCATATAGCAATCAGAACACAGGGCATTTACAGATAAATAAGATAAAGCATCCAAGTACTAAATAATCACAGTCATGTGTTCCATATATAGTCATACGTGCTCGCAATGAGAACTTGCACACCATCTTTTGTCCTGCTAGCCCGTTTGCAGCGGGGCCTCAAGGGAACTACTGGAAATTAAGGTGCTCCTTCTAATAGAGCACCGGAGCAAAGCATTAACACTCTATGAACACATGTGATCCTCACATCAAAGCCATTCCCTCCGGTTATCCCGATTTCTGTTATTTCGGGGCCTTTGGTTCCGGACAATAATATGTGTATACAACTTGCATGTAAGACCAAAAACAATACTATCATAATGAATCAATAACATGTTCTGATCTGAAATCATGGCACTCGGGCCCTAGTGACAATTATTAAGCATAACAAGTTGCAACAAAGTCAAAAAGCACTAATAATAGATACTAGGCACCATGCCCTAACAATCCGATGCCATTACATGAACGATCTCATCCAATCCCTACCATCCCCATAGCCTACAACGGGGGATTACTCACTCATAGATGAAGGAAACATGGATGGTCGATGGAGAAGTGATGGTGATGATGATGGCGATGATCTCCTCCAATTTCCCTTCCCGGCAGGGTGCCAGAACGGAGTTTCTGGTTCCGAATCGCGGAATCTGGTGGTGGCGGCACAACGGAACTCTTTCTGGAAAAACGTCGAACCTCCCTTGGTTTTTAGGTCAATCGGCAACTTATAGGCGAAGAGGGAGGTCGAGGGGGCAGCTGAGGTGGCCACACCACCCCCAAGCGCGGCCAGGTGGTGTGGTCCCCTCGTGGCCCTACTCCGTCTCGTCTTCTAGACCCGTGAGTCTTCTGGTGAAATATGATTTTTGGCATATTTTCCGAGAGTTTTCCTGATAGTTGATTTTCTGCACAAAAACTTGACACCAAGGTAATTCTGCTAAAAACAGCGTCAGTTCGTGTTAGTTGTATCCAAATCACACAAGTTTAGAGGAAAAACAATAGCAAAAGTGTTCAGAAAAGTAGATACGTTTTGGACGTATCAACCACCACTAATGACAAGTCTAATTATGATGGTTTTGCAGGGGCTAACAATCCTAACTATGAGTTATATCGTGATTATTATGGTGATGTTTATGCTAGTTATGTAGGGCCTTATGATTGTTACATTCCTTGGTCTATTTGGGTCCCCAAGACCCTTGTCACTAACATGAGAGGACCCATTGAAAAATGGGTACCTAAAACCAAGAAGTAACTTTCTTGCAGGGCTATGCTTCCGGTGGGTCTAAATGGGTACTCGATAGTGGGTGCACAAGTCATATGACCGGAAGCAAGGAGATCATCACGGAGATGCGGCCAAATCATGATCATATAACTGTCTCCTATGGTGACAAGTCAAAATCTGAGGTATTGGGTCTCGGCAAAGTTGTGGTTGCTCACGATATCTCTCTCGTGGACGTCATGCTTGTTAAGACCCTCGGTTACAATTTACTTTCAGTTCACGCCCTTGGTAAGATGGGCTTTGCAGTTTTTATTAATGCTGATTTGGTGGTACTCTTGAGGAGCAAGTCTCTAAAAGTCGCTTTCGTGGGATATGTCGAAAATGACCTGTACGTGGTGGACTTCTCGGGGAAAACCACTACAGGCCCGATGTGTCTTTTCGGAAAGGCTAATGCGGGTTGGTTATGGCATCACCGACTAGCCCACGTCAACATGAGAACTTTGCAAAGTCTCCACAAGGGTGGCCACATCCTTGGACTAAGAGAAAATGTTTCCTTTGCCAAAGATCGTGTTTGCAGGGCTTGTGTTGAAGGGAAAATGCATGACTCTCCCCATCGAAGGAAGACTATTATTTCGTCAAAGAGGATCTTGGAGCTGCTTCATGTGGACCTCTTTGGACCACCATCACATGCAAGCCTCGGTGGGAAGAAGTACTACCTTGTGATTGTTGATGATTACTCAAGATACACTTGGGTCTATTTCTTCAAGTTGAAGAGCGAGACTCAACAAACGGTCATCGACTTTGCCAACGAGGTTCAACATCAACACAATGTTCCTATATTGGCAATAAGGAGTGATAACGGCTCCAATTTCAAGAACTACACCTTAAATGAATTCCTAAGTGAAGAGGGGATAAGACATCAATATTCCGCTGCGTACACCCCTCAACAAAATGGTGTTGCCGAGAGGAAGAACCAGACCCTAATGGATATGGGAAGGTCTATGCTAGCTGAATTCAAGTCTCCATATAACTTTTGGGCTGAAGAAATCTCTACCGCTTGTCATTCATCCAACCAGTTATACCTCCGTAAAATCTTGGACAAGAATCCATATGAAATACTTACCGGTAACAAGCCAAACATCTCATACTTTCGGGTATTTGGGTGTAAGTGTTTCTTTCTCATCAAAGGAGTTTGTTTATCTAAATTTGAGTCTAAGGCTTTAGAAGGTATTTTTGTTGGTTATGGTGCCGAATCCCACACTTATAGAGTCTACAATAAGCTCTCTAGAACTATTGTAGAATCTTGTAGTGTGGTGTTCGAGGAAAATGATGGCTCCCGTGCGGGTCAAGTTGATGTTTGTGATGCAGATGTTGAAATACCCCAAGATGCCATAAGAAGAATGGGCGTGGGATTTTTCCGCCCCATTGAGGAACCCCTTGTGGCATATCGGGAAGGACAATGCTCTACTCATGTAGAGCCCTCATCTACACAGACTCAACATGCCCCAACCACGGGAGAAACTTCTACACCAACTCCTCCAAATGCTGAAGGTCAACATGCTCCTGAATGCTCCAGGCCGGATTATCCGGTCGACACCGGATTATCCAGCCATCACTCCATTGACGACCAAATTGATCATCATGTCGAAGAAACAACTGCAAGTCCCAGGCCGGAATTTTCGGCTAACCCCGGATTATTCGGCCACTCGCCAATTCGAGCAAGTTCTAGTCAAGCTAGTGAAGATGCTTCAGGATCTCCCAGGCCGGATTATCTAGCCCCACCCACTGCCGGATTATCCGGCCCTAAAACTCCTGATGATTAGCAGCCTCCTGTTACGGCTGTTGGTACACTTCAAGGGCAAGGTTCATCATCTCCTACTACTGCTAATCAAGCTACTAATCAAGGCCAACCAAATGATTCCAACAAAGAATCAAATGATGAAGCTATTCCACCAAGAGACAACATGCTTATTGAACTTCATCGCAAGGCTCGTGCCGATAGGAACCTTGAGTTAAGGGGTCATACTCTTGACAAATTTGTAGGTGATCTTCGACGAAGGGTTTCCACAAGAAGGGAGTTAGCAAGTTTTTGTGAGCATCAAGCCCACATCTCAATAGTGGAACCCAAGAAAGTGTTTGAAGCTCTTGAAGATCTGGACTGGGTTGTTGCTATGCATGAAGAGTTGAATAACTTTGAACGCAACAAGGTTTGGAAACTAGTGGAGAAGCCCAAGGATTGCCGCAATGTTATCGACACTAAATGGATATTTAAAAACAAGCAAGATGAGAATGGCATTGCTGTGAGGAACAAAGCAAGACTCGTGGCACAAGGCTACTCCCAAGTTGAGGGCATTGACTTTGGCGAGACCTATGCTCATGTGGCTCATCTTGAGTCCATCCGTATCCTTCTTGCTTATGCTGCTCATAATAATTTTAAATTATAGCAATTGGACGTTAAGGGTGATTTTCTTAAGGGTCTTCTACATGAGTTGGTATATGTAAAGAAACCTCCGGGATTTGAGGATCCTAACTTTCCGAACCATGTCTACAAACTCGACAAGGCACTCTATGGCCTTAAACAAGCCCCACGTGCGTGGTATGAGCACCTTAAAGAGCTTTTGTTAGATCGTGGCTTAGAAGTTGGGCAAATCGATCCCACTCTTTTTACCAAGAAGGTTAAGGGGGAGCTCTTCGTATGCCAACTATATGTAGACGACATCATCTTTGGCTCTACTAATAAAGTTTTTAATGATGAATTTTCAAAGCTTATGACTGACAGGTTTGAGATGTCTATGATGGGGGAGTTACGATTCTTTCTTGGATTCGAAATCAAGCAAAATACATCCAAGACATGCTCAAGATATTCAAGATGAAGGATCTTAAGGGCGTCGCCACTCCGATGCAAACAAAATTTCACCTTGAACTCAATCCTCACGATAAAGATGTGGACCAAAAGGTATACCGGTCCATGATCGGCTCTCTTCTCTACCTCTGCGCATCTAGACCTGATATTGTGTTGAGTGTGGGTGTGTGTGCAAGGTATCAAGCAGCTCCTAAAGAAAGCCACTTAGTGGCGGTCAAGAGAATATTCCGATATTTGGTTCATTCCCCTTTGGTCTATGGTATCCCAAGGGCTCCAATTTCTCTCTATGTGGTTATACTGATTCAGATTGGGTTGGTGATAAGGATGATCGGAAATCAACTTTTGGAGCTTGTTAGTTCTTGGGAAGGTCTCTAGTCTGCTGGTCTTCTAAAAAGTAGAATTGTATATCACTCTCCACCGCCGAAGCTGAATATGTTGCTGCTGCTAGTGCCTGCACACTCAGTTATTATGGATGAGGCAAACTTTAAAGGAATACGGTGTCAATTGTGACAAAGTGCCTCTTTTATGCGATAATGAAAGTGCAATCAAAATTGCGTACAATCCGGTACATCACACAAGGATGAAGCATATTGAGATTCAGAATCATTTTATTCGGGACCATGTTGCTCGAGGCGATATTGACCTATCTTTTGTGAGCACGTAGAACCAACTTGCTGATATTTTCATGAAGCCACTTGACGAAGCAAGGTTTTGTTACTTGAGGAATGAGCTAAATATCATTGATTCAAGGAGCTTGTCTTGATTACCCATGCACTCACTCTTACATCTCGGTCTTATTTGGTCTAGGTGTGGGCATGGATATAGGGAGAGTGTGGTCCTAATTGATTGGGCTAACCCTCCCCCCATAATGCCGAAAGAAAGTCAAATCATTCCTCTTAATATCATTAAATGATATGTGAGCTTATTGATGAGTATTTGTCATGAACCCAAGATATATCTTCGTGGTTCCATACCATACACTCCAACAAGGTGGCTTCGGCCACCGCCCTCTTCCATGAGAAGAGTTGAGTTTATTTGGATCTTTTTGGTTGTTCTTGCTCATCTTATGTTCTTATGGGAAGCACACTTAATTTTGGCCTTTGGTTGATTTGATTCCTGAAATTTTGAGTGTGTAGTGTCATCTCAGTTTGGTTCTCTTAATCCTAAGCTTTTCTCTACCCCTAAGCCATCTTTTCTTGCACACAAGTCCCTTGTACACCTTGTGGGGGTGTTGTTTGGGAATGCGCGGGCCTGAATCTGTGTATAACAGAAATTCAGAATTTAGGCCAGATAATCCGGCCCAAGTATAGGCCGGATAATCCAGCCCTGGCGGATGCAGTCTTTAAGGGCTGGGAAGGGGGGAAGGGCTCATAACGAGCAGCACTTCTCCCCCGACCTTCTCCCTCTCCCCAGCCGCTGCCTGCCGTCCCCCACCCTCCCCGGAGCCTCTCCGGCCACCGGATTCTCCGGGCCTCCCCGGATCTTCTTCTCCGTGCCTCCGGGTACCTTCTCCTCCATGTTCTTCCTCCAATGAGTGAGGGTAACTCCCTCTCTCCCTATCTTTGGCTAGATGTGTTACTTGTTGGGTGGAACGCTGTCTAGAAGGATGTTGTTTCGTGTAGAAATTATAGTCTTGCAGTATCTAGGCCCGATCTACTCTTTTGCATTCAATCTAGGT
The DNA here is from genome assembly GCA_023614405.1 of Avena insularis. Lineage (NCBI taxonomy): Eukaryota > Viridiplantae > Streptophyta > Magnoliopsida > Poales > Poaceae > Avena > Avena insularis. The sequence continues at coordinate 456,518,203 of CM042696.1, read as the reverse complement.
GATTCTGAAAATTTCTGCCAGGACCGGATTATCCGCCCCTGGCCAGGCCACATAATCCAGCCTGACAGACTCAAAGCTGGTTCAGTTTCGTATAGATTTGTGCATTGAGTAGGATTGGACTATGAACTTTTTGCCTACTTTTTCTACGTTCTATCTTGGACTTGTGTGTATTCTTATCCCCTAGTTATCCCCCTTATTCGCTTCACAGGTGGTTCCAGCGCTCCCAAGACCTACAAGCACCGTCCTCATGCTAAATACTTTCGGGACAACGGAAAGGGTAACTTAGTGGACGAGGTTGAGCTGAGGAGAAGAAAGAACAAGGAGAAGCGCATGGCTGAACAGGCAAAGAGGTATAGGAAGGGTGTGTCCAAGAGGAAGGGCAAAGGGCCCAAGATTAACTATAAGGAGATGGATCATGTTACCTTCTCCATTCGTCATCGGGATCTGTTTGATGAAGTTCCACATGATACTAAGCTGGGTGACTCTCGTTTTTGGTGCACTGAACAAAAGGGGATCTATGAAGATGTGTATGCTCAGTAGAAGATTCGGCCTATGCATCCTCTGGTTCTTGCTGAGGCCTTGGAGAAGCCTCACCTTGTTGATGCCATGTATGTGTCTGAGAGGATGGGGATGCACCATCTCATGGCCCTCCAATGCTCCTATGATTCTGAGATTGTGAAGCAGTTCTTCTCCACCTTGGTCATTTGTGGTGATGAGCACCGCAGCATGAAGTGGATGACTCGTGACAGGCCTATGCAAGCTGATTTCCGTGTTTTTGCTGAGGTGCTTGGTTATCCCTTCCGCCATAGGGACTGTGCTAGTGGCCACCACATCATCACCCAACTCAAGCCCAATAAAGATGCTTCCCTCTCTCCGTGCACCGATGACAATGGTATTGTGGGCACCCTTGCTGGTCTTTCTCCCATATATGCTAGCTTGGTGGGTCTCTTTCGTGATTCCATCACTCCAAGTGGAAGCAACAATGACAGTATCTATGGTCACTTGGTTCATCTTCTTGCCTTCTCTCATGAGGTGGCGTCCTGTGAGGATGAGTCCGTGTCATATAAGCTGGATGTGATGGACTTCATTTACCATGAGTTGAACGCTGCCATGTTCAACAGGCTTTCCATCCCATATGCTCCTGACATCATGATGCTTATCAAGCACTTGCTCCCCACTGAAGAGTTCAACATTGATGTTGTGCACAAGGCCAAAAAGATCTACACCAAGGTTAGGAAGACCTCTCACCCCTCCTCTGCTCCTGAGGGTCTCATGAGGGATGCTCGTGCTAGTGCTCCTAGGCCTCCAGTGCCTCCCATTGCTCGTGAGATCAAGCAGCTGAACTGGTTCCAGCAGAACATTCTTTGCATAGGCGTGGACACTCGCAAGGGACAGTATGAGTCTTACAAGCAGCGCCATGAGATGGCCCACACTCAGCAGCTCATTCTTCACCATGTGTCCGGTGCTTTGGGCTATCCTCCTGCTCCTTCTGCTCCCACACCATATGCTCGGTGGAACTCTTCTTCTGGGCTCAACTATGGAGAGGTGGAGCGCCACCGGTTTCCTTCCGCAGACACTGCTGATAAGTGTGTGTACTATCGCCATGGTGGGGGCGAGGGAGTTATTATGTGTCTCTATGTTGATGACATATTGATATTTGGGACCAACCTCCATGTTATTGAGGAGGTCAAAGAGTTCCCATCTCGCTGCTTTGAGATGAAGGACTTGGGAGTGGCTGATGTAATCTTAAACATCAAGCAACTGAAGGATGACAATGGTGGGATTACACTGCTTCAGTCCCACTATGTGGAAAATATATTGAGCCGCTTTGGGTATAGCGACTGCAAGTCTTCTCCAACGCCTTATGATCCGAGTGTGCTACTTCGAAAGAATCGAAGGAATGCTAAAGATCAATTGAGATACTCTCAAGTTATTGGCTCGCTCATGTATCTAGCTAGCGCTACGAGGCCTGACATCTCCTTTGCTATAAGCAAACTAAGTCGATTTGTGTCAAATCCTGGAGATGATCATTGGCATGCTCTTGAGAGAGTTTTGCGCTACTTGAAAGGCACTGCGAGTTATGGTATTCACTATACTGGGTATCCACGAGTATTTGAGGGTTATAGTGATTCAAATTGGATATTTGATGCAGATGAGATTAAGGCCACAAGTGGTTATTTGTTTACACTTGGTGGTGGCGCTGTTTCTTGGAAGTCTTGCAAGCAGACCATCTTAACAAGGTCAACTATGGAAGCAGAACTCACAGCATTAGACACAACCACTGTTGAAGCAGAGTGGCTTCATGAGCTCTTGATAGACTTACCTGTGGTTGAAAAACCAATACCCGCTATCCCAATGAACTGTGATAATCAAACTGTGATTGTCAAAGTAAACAGTTCTAAGGATAATATGAAGTCATCAAGGCATGTGAAGAGGAGATTAAAATCTGCCAGGAAATTGAGAAACTCTGGAGTTATTGCATTGGATTATGTCCAAACATCTAAGAACTTGGCAGATCCCTTCACAAAGGGCCTATCACGTAATGTGATAGATAATGCATCGAGGGAGATGAGTTTGAGACCCACACAGTGAGTTGTTCGCAGTGGCAACCCACTCTATGTGATTGGAGATCCCGTGAATTAGAACTGGGAGACAAGCTGTTGATCAGCTAAGAGGAGAGTATGCCCATATTATATTTACATCTCCAGAAAGATGCAATACTCTCTTATTCTGCATGGAAGGATGATATTTATCTTAATATGTTCTAAGTGGCTTTTTCAATCAGAGATATTATCCTGCAGAACATCTATTAAGGAACACACCTATATGAGTCTGACTATCAAACGTCGCAGTCCGTGAGAGTTGGGTGCTCTCTAATAAATTCATGAAGGGCCCTGGAGTATGACGCATAAGCTCCAAACCGGGGGAAGCCCTGCAGCAACCCTGTACCGGTCTAGATTTTGTGTGAAACTAGTGTGCAGAAAACTTATAGTTCAAAGCATAGTCCACTATTCAAGTTGCTCGCTAGTGTAGCATGAAGTTTAATATGAAAGTTCATCTTAACGGTCTCCACTACACACCGGTATATAAAACAATATTCTAGAATGAAAATGAGGTGATGTGCCAATGAGAATTTCTGGGGGATTGTTGGAATTTGGTGAGTTTTGGGATGTTGGCCCCTTAGACAAATTCTGAAATTCTCTTTGGCCCATTTGTGCATGACAACATATGACTGTGCTAGTAGTGCCAAAGTTTAGTCCCACATTGCTAGTTGAGTGAGAGTTACACCTCCTTATATACTAGGCTGTTCCACCACTCACTAAGGTGTGAGAAGAAGAGCAGCTCTCGTGCACTCCTCCTCCGACGCCGCCTCGCCTCGTCACGACACACGCGCGCGCGCCGCGGGTTGCGGGTTGCGGGTTGCGGGTTGCGGGAATCTCGCCGAGCCGAGCTTTACTTTTGCTAGTCCGGAAAATTAATTATGAGTCATTAATGGACGCGTTAATTGATCAGCCGTTTCCAGTCTTTATGGGACGTGGGCTATTACCGACTCGGACGTGGGCTGAGTCCCATCTCCCTGACCTGCTCTATATAAGGCACTACCTACACACGCGTCTCCTTCCAGTCTATTGTGCCGCCGCCTTCATCTTTCCCATCCCGGCTTGCGGCGTGCACCGCAGATCGGGACAGTAGGCCTCCGGAACCCCGCCTTCTTGTGAACCTGTACGGCTGAGGGGCGATCGGGTTTTTGGGGAGCGCTTTCGCGCGACTACTGACGCCATCACGGACGACTCCTTCCCCGACGAGGACTTCTTCCCGGACATCGGTAGCCTCTAAATCGATGACATGGCTGACGATGCTGCCACCACCGTTGCAGCTACTGCTGCTGCTACCGCCGCGGTTGCTGCTGCCGCTGCTCTACCGTACGTAATACTGAACTTCTTATTTCAGATTCTGCTAGAGTTCCTTATTCTAGCGTTCGGTGTAGATGTGATAGATTTATCTTATTTAGATGTAATCTGTTCATCTACTTTGTTGGTCTGCATAATTAGTTTTGGTACTGTCTGTTTAATCATGCTTTATTAGTTTATTATTTAGATTAAACCATATGAATTATTGCTTATATTTTCAACAGGCACCGGTTGGTGATGTAGAAGGTGGCCGTGCCGACGCTGCTGGCCGCCGGAGTTGCCGTTGTGGTGAACTTTCTTTGTAGTGGTAGTGGCGGAACGAATGAGCTGCTAGGGTGTATACATATAGAGAGTGTGGGCGTGCGAGATCAGATCATCCTGGAGAGATGATTAAAAATATCAAAATTTGGAGAATACATGTACCAGCACACTTGTATGATTTTATTTGAATTTAGTCTTGCTCTGCGGACCCACACCCACTATACATGTACAAGCGATGGATGTCTATAAGTACGAAGGCATGATGTTTAGAATTTTCAGGACCTTTATTTGATGGAGTGGCGCACGTGCCTTGTGTGTGTCCTGTTTCTTTGTTAGGGAAAGCATTCATGCTTTATTACAAAAACTGGGGCAAATCACGAACCGCAACTTCGGCGATATTTGCCGGTACAGCAACAACTTCGGCAACCTCATGGACATTACATAGCTTGCCAACAAGCTTAGCTGCTAGTTTGAGCACCACTATTAGCTGAGTGGCTACAGGCATGTACTCCCCTCGTTCAGAAATATAAGACGTTTTACCTTTCTAAATCGAATGTATCAAGACATCTTTTAATGTATAGGTTCGTAGATTTGGAGTGACTCTATACACTAAATGACGTTTAGATACATTCATTTTACAAAGCTAAAATGTCTTATATTTCTAAACGGAAAAAATTTACGGAGACATCGTACAGACTCGCGGCACGTGGCATAGCAGACATTTCAAGTAAGGGATAAAATTTCAAACAACAAACTGCAGCCACGTTTAACCCAACCAGTCTGTAAGTCTAGGATTGCTAAGAATCTGGTCCGCGTAGCCATTGCCAAAATTTCAGAGTCCGTCTAAAAAACAAAACAATACGAATATCGCAATTTTCCACGGCTACGTCTCACCGTTAGGTTTCTCTATCACATGTTTATATAGGTGAGAAGAGCCCCCATAGGGGATATACAGACAGAGTCGAGTGGTGTACTGCTCCATAATGTATCGTATGGGTTACAGAATTTGTCTGACACCTCCACTTAAAACTTTTGCTTCGGTGTCCCCCAACTATTTTGAAACTTGGACAACAAAAACTCGATACTGATTCGTTTCGAAGACCGCATGAACCCACCCGAGACCTGTATGATTCTTTTAGACGTATACTCACCGTACATGTATACTCACGTGCCTGCACGAGGTGAAAATCAAGAGTTATATAGCAAACGCAACAAATTTTCAAAATATGGCATGCAAAAACCTAGATCGCGATAACGGGAGGTGGGTTCGGCCGATAAGAACGTGGAGTATACCCAACTCGACCGAGTACACTTATACGGAGGTATAAATTGCCTGAATATAGGTTTCGACCGATTAAAATAAAAGCGGTCCATGCAAACTTAAGTTTTAGGAGGGGACACCGAAGCACACCTCCCACTTAATCTAAGCCGTATATGCAATATTGAGGATTAGATCACGTTTAAACTCAGTGAAGTTCTTGACCGGCAAGGCGGCAAGGTTTTAGTAAAACCATTGATCCTTGGTGGAGATAAACGGAATGTTGAGCGGCTTGCCTATAACCCTCTCTCACAAAATGATAGTTAATTCCAATATGCTTTCTAGGGGCATGAAAAATAGAAACACCAAAAACAATGTTTTTCTTTGAGAGAAATACCAAGTTCACAAACTAAGAATTCAACTCAAATTAACTCAGCTGTATTTGCTAATGCTTTGTATGCAACCTGGGTGCTTGATCAAGATTAAGTATATTGCTTTGTAGCACCATGAAATCGGGTTGGGGCCAAAAGAGATAGCAAATCCGCCTATGGAACGCCTATCATCAAGACGGCCTACCTAGTATGCATCTGAAAAAAGCACCAAGAAGAGTAGAGGAGGACATCTAAAAAAGTGAGTCCAATCATTTTAGTACCTTTTATATACACCAAAATTCTATTTGCCGCTGTCCAATGAGCGTGGGTTTGTGAAGATACTGACATACTTTCTTGCCGAAAAAGACAGATCGGACCAGGTCAAAGTCAAATACTGTAATGCACCTATAACACCTCTGTAGTGTATTGTCCTCAACTTCAAGTGGTGATTCTACAACCAAGGATAACTTATCAATGAGAGACAACGGTGTAAGGGAAGATGCGTCATTTTTCATACCAACACGTGAAGCAAGTCAGCATCATACTTTAATTTTCTTGAATTAAAATTAAGCCATTTGATACTTTCTTGATTTCAAAGGTCCAAAACAAATGTAATCACCAAGATCTTTGTGAGCAAAGTTGGTACTCAAGTTATGTAGCAAGAACAAATAGTCTGATCAGAAGAGCCAGTCACTATTATATCATCATCATAAAGTAAGATAAACACAATAATACCTAATTTGTTGTATAGAAAAATGGCATATATATATATATATTGCCTTCGAAGGTATGAAATCAAGCTCATGCAATTTAGAATTGAGACTAGAGTTCCACACTCGGGGGTTAGATGTAATTTGGAGCATGGGAAGCTTCAAACCCAGGTGATCTTATACCATGTCGCTATATGCGGGAAACCGATAACGCATTAGGGTTCGTTGTTACATAATTATATATTTTGATAAAAAAATATAAATACCAAGATGATACGAACTACACCACAACAACATAAAATGTAGTGAAAGTCTAGACATTAAAGATGTACATAACCAAAAAACAAAGAAGAAGAAAACGAAAACAAAGACCCTAGAAGTAATCAGAGACTCGCATCAACCAGAAGAACCAGTGGTGAGAACACATAGACTCCGAAAAAGGTTTTCCAAAACGACACCTTCAAGAAATAGTGCACAAACACAGTCAGCGCCTGGTCTAGCCAGTATGGTCAGATCCTGCCTTTTCACCTGGAAAGGTCTAGTCTCTAGACAATGTCATCAATAAGGAAACGGCTAGGAAGTTACCTTTTCTAGGTAGGGTTTTCACCCCATAAAGTAAGACCATGAATGAAGTCTACGGTGCCCCCACTCGCTAAGAACGCTGCTGCAAAACATCGACCATTCAGCACACAAACTATCCCAATACGCTGCGAGTACACCATAAAGTTCACTGGCACCTGATTCAACCTAAGCTTACGAGATGGATCTTCAAGAACTTATACGGTCATGTACAAAATGTGACCACCATGATCACCCCATGAACACCATGGAAAAATCGCAGCGAAGGGGCCAAGACAAATCCAAGGTGCACGGGGGTCGCAAGAATCCAAAGGAACAAGGAACTTTACATTGCCATCCACGATGGCGGCATAGGGCTCCCATGGCGAAATCAAAGTAGGCGAAAGAACCCAATGCTTCGGCTACCACAGGTGTTAATCCGATGCTTGCAGAACACAAGTCTGCCCTGGAGCGCGTGTGATCCAATGCCGACCTTCTCATCTCCTTGCCAGCCATGACTATACTGCCACACTCAGCGGTCTCAACGACATCCTGATGCAGCAGATCGAAATGGAGGGCCACCGGTGTCGGCGGTGCTAGCATAATGCGTCCATGGACGATTCCAATGTGCAAGGTGGCACACCACATGAGACCATGCCAGTGGCGTTGGTCAGAAGCCAACGAGGATACCTGCCATTGGAATCCATAGGGTGAACTCGACAGCATATGCGAAAGAAGGAGCTATGACAAAGAAAATGCTCGGCTAAGAAGGGGGCACTCCGCGGCCACCATCCAGCAGCGGCTTCCTCTAGTCCTCTCGCGGCGACACGTTGGTTTTGTTGTGCGGCAGGGGGACTCTGGAATCGCGTCAAAATAAACATGAATCTAGACAAATGTACGACATCTTTTTTCGGACGTACGCATATTTGGAAGAGATTTTCTTTGAAAGGTGGACATACGAGTCCACATCGCGATAATCGATCAGGGGTTGTACATGTAGTCGTGTACCATAGGATATGGCCTCCGGGCTAGCTTTCTACCAACAAATTAACGCCCCAATCGCACGACCATCTTCCTTCTCGACCGCCGCCGGTCGGATCCTGTCAGAAGACGGCAGGCCCTCCCCGATCCCTCCAACTGCGATCTACCAGGCCTGAAGTAACAGACCGACGGACCACATGGACATGGAGATCGCGGACCTGCTGGTGGAAATCCTCCTCCACCTCTCGCCGCGCAGCCTCGCCACCGCCCGCTGCGTCTGCAAGGCGTGGCGCGCCGCCATCGATGACCACCGCCTGCTGCGCGCGAGCCAGCTCCCGCTCTCGCTGGACGGAGTCATCTTCGAGACGAGCGATCCGGACGGCCCCATGTTCTTCTCCCGCCGCTCCACGGCGCGCAAGATCACAATCGGCTTCACGTACCTCGACGACAGCCCAGGCGAAGAAAAGAAGTGGTACTGGCCCATGTATGACTGTTGCAATGGCCTGCTCCTGCTTTACAAACACGTGGTCAATCCTGCCACGCGCGAGTGGGTGCGCCTGCCACCGCCGCCGCGCTCGTGCGTGGTCTCAGACTGTGGGAGGTGCGACTATAACCAAAACCGCTACCTGGTCTTTGATCCCACCGTGTCGCCGCATTACGAGGTGTTTTTGATTCCTCAAATTCCGAGTGTTCTTCCGGCGGGACACATTTCGAAACATACGTATTGTGGTGATGAATCGGCCACCGTGATGGAATGGCCACCCTCGAAGTATATCATCCATGCCTTCTCGTCGAAGACCGGTTGCTGGAAGGAGAGGTCGCTTGTCCGGGAAGGCGAAGCCGCTGGCGATATGGAAGTAGCTTCCATATGCGTCGACTATTTGTCCTACTCTGCATACCGGCAAGGGGCACTCTACGCTCGATGTGAATGTGGTTTTGTTTTGAGGTATATGTCACTTACATCTTATCCACCATATGTAGTTTATTTTTTTTCTCTAATTGTTAACCATAGTGACTAGGCGCGCGCTTGTAAATTTGAATATAGCACGCGCACCTAGTCAGCCCCATGTCCTGGCACACGATCTACACGATCGTCAGTTGAGTTGTACACGTTCTGTAGCAAACTGCGCATGTACTGGGGCTATTTATACCCCAACAGATATCAATGCAAGGTGTGTTGAATCCATTCCCTGCTTTCATGGTATCAGAGGAGGATCTGCTCAATCCCTTCTCGCATCCCCTCTCTCACGCTTCCGCAACATCCCACGAGAACCCCATGGTCACGCCGGCGTCTTCTCCGGAAAGCTCTCCACCCGGCTCGCCGGTGCGCCCTACTGCTATCGGCGCCATCCCCAACACCGCGCCACCTCCTTCCTCTCCTCCGTCCTCGGTGATCCAAACGGTGGCCATCCGCTCCCATGTACCCGTGACGCTCGATCTGGCTGCCGGCAACTACTCACAATGGCGCCGTTTTCTCCGCACCATCATCGGCAAGTTCGGCCTCGCGGACCACATCAACCCTGCCGCCGTCCGCCGCGTCGACGATCCGGAGTGGGTCATGATCGACCACGCAGTCACGCACTGGCTCTACATCACCATCTCGCCCGAGCTGCTCGACGTCGTCATGCAACCCGAGGATACGGCGGTCTCGGTCTGGACGGCTATCTCCGCCCTCTTCCGCGACAACCAGCTCTCCCGCGCCGTCTACATCGACGCCGAGTACCACGCCGTCGTCCAGGGCGACATGAGCATCATGCAATACTGCTCGCGCCTCAAGAGCTTCTCCGACCAGCTTCGCGACCTCGGGCAGCCTGTCACGGAGACCCAGCAGGTCTTCAACCTCATCCGAGGCCTCGGGCGCCAGTACCACGCCTCCATCCCGCACATCACGTCGCGTGTGCCGCTGCCATCCTTTTTGCAGGTCCGCTCCTTCCTCATGCTGGAGGAGCACCGTGCCCAGCAGTACGCACGCCAGCAGGTTGTGCACGCCCTCTACGGCGGGCGCGCTCCTCCACCGCCCACGCCATCTCCTGTCCCCGTGGCTTCGCCGGCGCAAGCGCCGTATGGCGCCCCCACGCCCAACTCCAACCGCAACCGCGGTCGCGGCAAGGGAAAGGGCAAGGCGAAGGAGGCCGACGCTGGCATCTCCAGCCCTGCACCACCTGCCCCACGCGCACCGGCATATCCTGCCCCGGCGCCCGGCGCGAACTCCTGGACCAGTCTGGTTCAGGCCTGGCCGGTGGCCTGGCGCGCTCCCGGCGCCGGCGTGCTCGGCCCGCGCCCAGGTGCTCCTCATCAGCAGCAGGCCTACATGGCTGCGCCGGCCTCCGCGTCTCCGTACATGGCGCCCATGGGCGGTCCTGGTGCTCCCTCGTTCCACGGGACTGGCTCCGTTGGCGCAAGCTCATCCTCCGCGCCCGCGGCCTGGGACATGAGCGCCCTGCAGGCCGCGCTCCAGGCCTCCACTGCTGCGCCGTCTTCGTCCTCGACGAGCCCATCGGATGTCTACTTCGACATAGGCGCGTCTTCCCACATGTTCCACGACCCCGGTAACCTACACTCTGTTTTCCCTTCCACCTCTCCTTCTCAGATTGTTGTGGGCAATGGTGGACTGCTGCCCATCACGCACACTGGCACAGGCTCTTTGGTCACCTCATCTTCTCCACTCCAGCTTCACAACGTCCTTCTTTCCCCCTCTCTCATTAAAAATCTTCTCTCTGTTAGACAACTAACCCGTGAAAATCCAGTTTCTGTTGAATTTGACGCCTTGGGCTTTTCTGTTAAGGACCTTCGCACCAAGGCGGTGATCCTGCGCTGTGACTCCACCGGCGACCTGTACCCCGTGTCCTCTGCCTCACCGCATCCGCCGCGTCGTCCGTTCGTCGGCGTCGCTTCCGTGGAGTTGTGGCATCAACGACTCGGGCATCCCGGCGATACTGCTCTTCGCCAACTACCAGCCGCTTTCCCCTTTAAGCTCAGTCCGACTAGCTCGCACTCCTGTCATGCTTGCAGAACAGGCAAAAATGTTAGGCTTCCTTTTTCATCATCATCTAGCTGTAGCTACTTCCCCTTTCAGCTTCTGCATTTAGATGTTTGGACTTCACCGGTTGTCAACGTCTCAGGCTATGAATACTATCTAGTTGTGCTTGATGACTACACTCACTATGTCTGGTCGTTCCCTGTCAAACAAAAATCCGACGTGCCTTCCATTCTCACCACCTTCTTCACCTACGTACGCACACAATTCGAGCGCCCCATTCTTGCCATTCAAACAGACAACGGACGTGAGTTTGATAATACCGCTATCCGTTCCCTTCTCGCTGCTCATGGCACAGTCATGCGCCTCTCCTGCCCCTACACGAGCCAGCAAAATGGCAAGGCCGAACGCGTCCTGCGTACGCTCAACGACGGCATCCGCGCACTTCTATTCCATGCATCTGTGCCGATCAAGTTCTGGGTCGAGGCTCTCAACGCCTCCACCTTTCTACTGAATCGTCGGCCGTGCCGTGCCACCGCGCCGCGCACACCCCACGAACTGCTCCTCGGTGTCACCCCCGACTTCAGTTCTCTCCGTGTCTTCGGGTGTCTCTGCTACCCCAACACGGAGGCCACCTCGCGGAACAAGCTCGATAGACGTTCCATCGCCTGCGTCTTCTTCGGCTACTCGCTGGACCACCGCGGCTACCGCTGCTATGATCCAGCCTCCCGCCGCGTCCTCACCTCGCGTCACGTTCACTTTGTCGAGGACAGCTTCCCCTTCGCGGCATGCGCTCCGGTCTCCCCGCCATCCGCGCCGCCCGCCACTGACCGCGACCCGGATGCCCATTTTCTTCCTGTACAGGTTGTCCGTGCTGCTCGTGAGCCACCGACGCCAGCTCCCACACGCGTCGCTGGACCCATTCCTCCACGGACGGCAGGATCGGCCCAGCGCGCTGCTACCTCAGCCATGCGCGGGCCCTCTCTGGACTCAAGTGCAACCATCGACTGCCGCACGGGCGGCTCCTCACCTTTGCCGTTCGTGCGCTCCTCGAGCTCCACCTCCAACACGCAAGCGTCATCAGGTTCTGCCTCGCCTGCACCTGACTCGCCACTACCGCCTTCACCACCGCCTGTTCGTCGGATGGTCACTCGAGCTCAGGACGGCATATTCAAGCCAAACCCACGCTACGCCAACCTCGCGTCCACCATCCCGGCCTCGGCAGATGTCTCGCCGCTCCCGCGCTCCGTGCGCTTCGCCATCAAGGACCCCAACTGGCTCGCCGCGATGCAGGAGGAATTCGCTGCGCTTGTCGGCAATCGCACGTGGGAGCTGGTGCCCCGTCCTCCGCGCGCCAACATCATCACCGGGAAGTGGATCTTCCGCCACAAGACGCGCGCTGACGGTTCGCTCGAGCGTTACAAGGCCAGGTGGGTGGTGCGCGGCTTCAACCAGCGTCCCGGCGTGGATTACGGAGAGACCTTCTCGCCGGTCGTCAAGCCAGCAACCATCTGCACCGTCCTCACTGTTGCTGCTTCACGGCGGTGGCCAGTCCACCAATTGGACGTGAAGAACGCTTTTCTGCACGGCACACTTGACGAAGAAGTGTACAGCCTCCAGCCCGCCGGGTTTCTCGACGACTCCAACCCTGATCATGTCTGCAAGCTCTCCAAGTCCCTGTATGGGCTCAAGCAGGCCCCGCGGGCCTGGTTCCTTCGCTTCGCTAGCTTCGTCAGCACGATCGGCTTCGTCGCCACGCGCTCCGACAACTCCCTGTTCGTCTACACGCGCGACGAGGACACGGCGTTCCTGCTTCTGTACGTGGACGACATAGTCCTGACAGCATCAAGCACCGCCCTCCTCCAGCGCATCATCACGCGGCTAACCGGCGAGTTCGCGATGAAAGACCTGGGCGCCTTACACTACTTCCTCGTCATCCGCGTCACGCGCACCGCTGCCGGCTTCTTCCTCTCGCAGAGCCAATACGCAGAAGAGATCCTAGAGCCTGCTGGAATGGACAACTGCGCTCCATCGCCCACGCCGGTTGACACCAAGGGCAAGCTTCCCTCTGCTGACGGTGCCAAGCTCCCTGATCCCACTGCCTATCGCAGCATCGCCGGCGTGCTTCAGTACCTGACGATCACGCGGACGGAGCTCGCGTACGCGGTGCAGCAGGTCTGCCTGCACATGCACGACCCACGCGATTGCCATCAAAGCCTGGTCAAGCGCGTCCTCCGGTACGTGCGCGGCTCCACCGACCTCGGGTTGTGGCTGTCCTCGTCCTCGCCTCTCACGCTGCGAGCATACACCGACGCGGACTGGGCTGGGTGCCCCGACACCCGCCGCTCCACCTCTGGATTCTGCGTCTACCTCGGCGACTCGCTCGTGTCCTGGTCGTCCAAACGTCAGGCCATCGTCTCGCGCTCCAGCGCGGAGGCGGAGTACCGCGGCGTTGCCAATGCTGTCGCGGAGTGCGTCTGGCTCCGACAGCTTCTCGGCGAACTCCTCTGCCCGGTCTCCTGCGCCACCCTCGTCTACTGCGACAACGTGTCTGCAGTGTACATGTCGACGAATCTCGTTCATCATCGCCGCACCAAGCACGTGGAGCTGGACATCCACTTCGTCCGCGAGCGCGTGGCCCTTGGCGACATACGGGTGCTTCACGTACCAACTCGACAACAACTTGCTGATGTGATGACTAAGGGGCTGCCGACGAACGTTTTCCAAGAGTTTCGCTCCGGTCTCTGCGTCTCCATCGGCGACGTCACGATGCGGGGGGTGTTAACCATAGTGACTGGGCGCGCACTTGTAAATTTGAATATAGCGCGCGCACCTAGTCAGCCCCATGTCCTGGCACACGATCTACACGATCGTCAGTTGAGTTGTACACGTTCTGTAGCAAACTGCGCATGTACTGGGGCTATTTATACCCCAACAGATATCAAGGTGTGTTGAATCCATTCCCTGCTTTCACTAATCATATGTTATTTTCCATTTAGTTTGATTTTGAAGGTTATTTGATTTTTGCAGAATAAGCTTATTTGATGACACGTATAAAGTAATTAAGTTACCAAGAGGAAACAAAGGAATACCCCGTCTAGGAAAATCGAAGAAAGGGGTTTATTGTGCATTGCTATATGGACGATACACGTGTGAAATTTGGTTCCTTGATGAATCACGTGGTCAAATGGAGTGGGAGTTGAGGAATGAAATCAATCTTCAGTCCATACACACAAACTACCTAAGTGTACATGCTGATGATGGACCATGGATCCAACAACCGCATGCTCAGAAGGTGTGGTTGTCAATGAATGAAGAGAACAAGGAAGCATTGCCGGAAGATGATTTTCAATGGGACTCTAACGATGGAAATATTGTTGCTACTGCAGACTTTCCTCAAGACAACTACTATCCTCCTTATTTTGAGTGTCTTGGATTCCATCCCTATAAAGAGATTGTCTTGTTGCATTCTTCCAACAATACAATAGCCTACCATTTCGATAGCTCGAAGGTCCGATACTTAGGCAAGATGAGACACTCGTGTACCGAGATACAAGTGTCTTTTGCATATGCCCCATGTTGGACTAGGGATTACCTGTGGCGCCCCGCTAAAATCACTACTAGAAAATCGCTGTGTTTTTGTGCATTGCATCATCATGACCGCATGCTCATGTCATCATGCCACATTGTATTTTAGTATCGTCATCATCATGCATCTGTTGTCTGAAACTATTTTCGAAAACCTATTTTGTTTTTCTAAATAAACTCCGTCTTTATTCAAATACAAAACCCGGGCTTGGCCGGAATATTTTGTTTCGTCTACAAACGGATTTCAAAAACCGTGTTTTAAACAAATAGAATATTTATAATATTTTTAGGAGGCAGCCCGCCAGGCCCGAAAGCCCGGCCGGCCACCTCTAAGCCCTAAACTAAAAGCATATCCTATCCTATCCAAACCCTAGAACTACCTCCTCCAACACCCTTTTCTCCCAGCCGCCCTCCACCCCTGCTCCACCCGCGCCGTGCACACCTCCCCAGCGTGCAACGCACCACCCCACATCCACCAACCCCGCCTGCCGCCCGGTCCCACCCTGGCCCCGTGCCCGACCACGCCACCACCCATCTCCACCCCACCGACCAGCCCGCCTCACCTGGTCCACACAGCCTCGTGTTTTCCCCTGGCCCGATCCCCCACGTCACCTGGTCGCCCCTGCCCTCCCGACACACCTCCCCACATCACGCCCCGCTCATTCCCCAACCCTCCTCCTCGCGTAGCCGCCGCCGCCGGAGCCCACCCCGCGCCGCCACCTCGTGGCCCTCCTCTCCGTGACCTCGGCCTTCCCCGCGCCGAGCCCGTACCTGCCCCCGGCGGCCTCCTCTGCGGCGTCGCCCTCCTTCCCATGCTCGACCGGCCACCGACCTCTGTTTCCTCCGGCCACCCCTTCGCCTCGCCCGGCCACCGCCGCCCCCAACCGGAGCCGCCTTTCTCCAGCCGGAACCGGCCGCCGCTCTGCCTCGCGGTCTGGTCGCCCTCCACCCCAGTGCCATCTCCTCCCGCCGCCTCGGGCCCCCTCTGCTCCGAGCCCGCGACCGACCCTGCTTCCTCCTCCTCCCGCGGATCCCGCCTCCGGCCGCGTCTGCGACCGAGCCCGCCGGATGCCAACGCCGCGTTGTGCCTGTCCGCGTGAAGCCTCCGAGGCCACGCCTCCTTTCGGTCCGCTGCAAGCCGCTGCCGCGACCCTTCGCCATCATCGCCTGTGACCCCTCTGGCTCAGCCTCTGCAGGGCCACATTCCCCGCCTCCCCGCGGCCCGTTTCGCCTCCACCGTCGATTGTCTGCCTCAAGGCCTCCTGCCTCTGTCCCTGTCCGATGTATAACCTGTCTATTTCAGCTTGTTGTATGGGCATGTGTTCTTTTTTTGCTTCCTTGTGTCATCTCCTACATGTGTGCCTGAGAAGAAACGATGCGGGGATGTGGCGGTCAACCTGTGGCCATCTATTTTTTTGGATGCTCAGATCTTCGAATAATTTTGGGTAACATTTGCTCGTCGACAAGGCCAACCCAAGACCGACCCCTCCAAAGGTTGGACAAGACATGACTCCAAGAACACCGAGGCCAAGACAAGATCGACATCTATCAAAACCAAGAGGGAACCACAAGATCTTCGAGAGAGAACCGAAGGCCCCATTCCCGGATTCGAAGACCGATCCCGCCAAGACCGAACCCCCGGATGTCAAGATCGCCCGACACGAACGCCAAGTTCTCCACCTTGGACGCCAAGTACGCCGACATGGGACCGACAAGATCTACATCACGGATCCGCCGGGCGAGACCTCGAAGACCATAGACGCGTGAAGATGTATCCGCGGAATTCTGAGGAGAACGGCAAGAACTCCTACATGGACGCCAAGACTCGAACCTGAAGACCGCCAAGATCGCCACGGGAACGACAAGTACTTCACCCTGGATGCTAAGACCGACCCAATACGTGGACCCGACAAGATCTTCGTGACGACAAGATCGACACCGACCAGGGCTAATCCGATGAGCCCCCGACGCCAAACCAAGTCCTGTGACGACCTGCGAAGATCGATCCCCGCCGTTCCCGTCTGACCCTGAGTCCGAACCCCGAACCCCCGGAACCCAAGATCATCCGAACCCAGATGTGTGACTCTAAGCCCCTATTTTTATAATATGACATTATTAACTGTCGCATATTAAATTGTTCATCTCGCATGCATATCATGTGGTTTGGGGGCATTAAGCCGATTCACCTCATAATTAAATATGAAGTCCATCTGCGGGATATCTTTATCTTATTCTGGACTCCATTTAAATTTGTGTAGAGAACCGATGCCATGTTTTGCCTTGTTAAGACAATATTTAAATTGCGGGGTTTCTAAATAAATCGAACCTATTAATTAATTGTCGGGACCCCGGTTCCGCTTAATATTGCCTAATTGCACTGCATCTATGCCATGTCATGCATCATCTCATGGACATGCCGATTCTTCTGCCGTAATATTAAATATTGCATCCCGTGTTTCTTCTAGTGTTTGCTTCTTCGCGGATTAGGCCGATGAGTTGATGCGAGTATCGACAAGTTCTCCGGATATGATCCTTCGGCAGTGTTTCCCAGGCGAGCATTCTCCCCCTTTCTACCTATTTTGTATTTATAGTCTTTATTTCCTCATGTTGAGCTATTGCTATCCGTGTTGCGATGCTTTAGTTCCGTACCCGATATATCCCGTGCAACTTCTATATTGCCTTGGACACCTCCTATTACCTGTTGTTTGGTAGATAGCTGGCCTTGCGAGTCGTAGTTGCTTGCTCAGGTGCGATCTCGTGTTGTCGAGTACCACAGTTGTTGGAATGCTGGCAGATGAATTATGGTGGAGTTGATCATGTCTTTAAATACAACTATTAAATTGCTGGGATAACTAATGCAGAGGCATCGGTGGGCAATAGATGTTATTTGGTTCTTCCACGCTCACTTGTGTCCCGTAGGACCCCGAGTACTTGATACATGTTCCTTGACTATTCGCACTATCCACATACGGGAGACTCTATGAATCCCCCTTAGCCAGAGCTTGGTTCATTTCTTATTTCTTGGGGCCACAAACTAGTTTGGGGTTTTATTACTATCATGTACTTATGCCATGTTTTACTGCTTTATTTAAGATTGTGTGTGGAGCACCTGTACTGTTATGGATCGTGCCACATTTTCGCGGTATCGACAAGCCCAGTCACACTTTCGGGTTCCCAGCCATTTACAACCGTTGTCACAAACCCTGGATCCGTTCCGGAGCCGGCCAACTTCGTTGCGGGTAGCTTAGTGGGGTGGCCCCTGAAATGTTTTATGAATCATGTGATTGCTTTGTCGTCAAAGCCTCGTTGGGTTTTGAGTTGGTTTTTCCGAGGTTGATCGTGTGTGTGTTGCTATTTGTGCACCCCCTGCAGGGTAAATCTTTCTGAAAGCCGTGTCCGCGGTTATGGACGACTTGGATCATAGTATCTCGATCATAGACAAGCATAACTAAAGTAGTGCTATAAACTTGACTTAATATATGACTAGTAATCAGATTCAACTATCACGGAATGGATATTAAAAGTGCCAACAACTGGTGGAACTGGGGTGTATCGTCTTTTGTTATACCTGCCTAGTAAGTATTGCAACTCCAATGGAATGTGATAAAAGTGCCAACAATTGCTGGGTTTTGGGATTCCTCAGGACAATTATATCTGGCTAGTAAATGTTCCAACTATAACGGAATGGTGATTAAAACTGCCCACTACTTATGCTTCAGGATGACTCATGCTATCTATATCTGATTAGTAAGAGCTTCAACTATAATGGAATGAATAAAATTGCCAACCGTGTGAGTTCCTCGGTCTGACTTCCTCGTTTGGTCTCGAGGGGGAAATACCAGGGTGGGTATGTTTGGTGTTAGTCTCAAGTTGGATCCGAATAGGTCTTTCTTATCCCTCTCTAATAGCCGCCAGTTTTACTGAGTCTCTATAGGTTGTTTAGTCTTTCTTCGCTGCTTGATCCACCATACCTATGTAGGCGAGGACCGCCGAATTCTAGCCTCGCCGTGTACTGGCCTCAGTACTGACGCTCTTCTTTTTCCTTTGCCCTTTGTCGGCACCCCTTTTGTTTTTAGCAGGTTTGAGATCGACGTCGTTAGCAGGGTTACCCTTCCGGCTTGGCCTAGGAAGGGTTATGGACGCCATTGGTTATTCTTCAGGGCTCTTAGCCCCATTTGCATCTTGTCCGTAGACGGACGCTCTATCGTTTTCAAGGTGATTTGAATCTTTGTATAGTATATCTGTATTCTTGACTCATGGAGTCATTGTTGTATATATATGTTCTGTGGGTTCCATCGTGGACTAATGTGTAATGATATTACTTTGTTTTTTCACCCGCACGCAAGTGCTTGGTGGGCGTCCTTGAATCGTTTCTATGCGGGTTTGGCGGGAAGCGCTAAAACTTGCATAGGGCCGATTCGAGGGTGTTACAGAGTGATATCAGAGCCCAGCAGTTGCGATACCCCACTGGTCCAGCCTGTAGGATAACCTAGATAACAGACGATCTAGAGTGTCAAAACTATTTTGCAAAATCGGTTGGATAGATCTGATTAGGTCTGATTTTACTCCTTACCCCTCTGCTATTCACCTCTTACCTCTGCGTGTTTTGAATCTGCTATGTTCCCTTTCTTCGAGTCCAGGATTTCTCGTGGTTGGGTTTCCGTCGTACCTTCAGGGTTTCGCTTCCTCCTTTGGTAATGGTGCTTCTACATCCGGTCTTCATGTATCTGAGGAATCCTTCATCTGTTGGACTTCTCGTTGTTCCTTCCTTGTGCCTTCCGGTGTTTCCAAGACTACATCATCTACGCCAGATCTGATGCAGAGCCTGCATCACTCCTTTGTTCCAAACCTCGTTTGTCGAGATCTTCAGTCTAATTCCGAGAGTTGGTTGCATAATTCACCTATTCGTGTGCAGAGTAATGGTTTGGGTGCACGATGGAATCATCACCATCCGACTACTCTTATCATTCGCTTTTGTATATTGAATCGGTGGATCCAACAATTTTACTCCGTCCCCAGAAGTTAGAGGTGGCTTTATGTTCTGATACCTCTACCTTCGCCCTTTGTTCCCGGAGTGTTCTCTCGACGATCACAGACAACGACCTCTTGTTAGTGGTGTCGCGAGGATTTACACGAAGCGAGAAGATTCAGAATGTCGTCCTTCTTCCCGGTACCATGAGGCGGATCTCGAGGGCGAGATCCCTTGTTAGTGGTGTCGAATTGTGGCGCCCCGCTAAAACCACTACTAGAAAATCGCTGTGTTTTTGTGCATTGCATCATCATGACCGCATGCTCATGTCATCATGCCACATTGCATTTGAGCATCGTCATCATCATGCATCTGTTGTCTGAAACTATTTTCGAAAACCTATTTTGTTTTTCTAAATAAACCCCGTCTTTATTGAAATACAAAAACCCGGGCTTGGCCGGAATATTTTGTTTCGTCTACAAACGGATTTCAAAAGCCCCGTTTTAAACAAATAAAATATTTATAATATTTTTAGGAGGCAGCCCGCCAGGCCCGAAAGCCCGGCCGGCCACCTCCAAGCCCTAAACTAAAAGCCTATCCTATCCTATCCAAACCCTAGAACTACCTACTCCCACACCCTATTCTCCCAGCCGCCCTCCACCCCCGCTCCACCCGCGCCGTGCACCCCTCCCCAGCGTGCAACGCACCACCCCACATCCACCAACCCCGCCTGCTGCCCGGTCCCACCCTGGCCTCGTGCCCGACCACGCACCACCCATCTCCACCCCACCGACCAGCCCGCCTCACCTGGTCCACACAACCTCGTGTTTTCCCCCTGGCCCGATCCCCCACGTCACCTGGTTGCCCCTGCCCTCCCGACACACCGTCCTACATCACGCCCCGCTCCTTCCCCAACCCTCCTCCTCGCGTAGCCGCCGCCGCCGGAGCCCACCCCGCGCCGCCACCTCGTGGCCCTCCTCTCTGTGACCTCGACCTTCCCCGCGCCGAGCCCGTACCTGCCCCCGACGGCCTCCCCATGCTCGACCGGCCACCGACCTCTGTTTCTCCCGACCACCCCTTCGCCTCGCCTGGCCACCGCCGCCCCCAACCGGAGCCGCCTTTCTCTAGCCGGAGCCGGCCGCCGCTCCGCCTCGCGGTCCGGCCGCCCTCCACCCCGGTGCCGTCTCCTCCCGCCGCCTCGGGCCCCCTCTGCTCTGAGCCCGCGACCGACCCTGCTTCCTCCTCCTCCCGCGAATCCCGCCTCCGGCCGTGTCTGCGACCGAGCCCGCCGGATGCCAACACCGCATCGTGCCTGTCCGCGTGAAGCCTCCGAGGCCACGCCTCCTTTCGGTCCGCTGCAAGCCGCTGCCGCGGCCCTTCGCCATCATCGCCTGTGACCCCTCTGGCTCAGCCTCTGCAGGGCCGCAATCCCCGCCTTCCCGCGGCCCGTTTCGCCTCCACCGTCGATTGTCTGCCTCGAGGCCTCCTGCCTCTGTCCCTGTCCGATGTATAACCTGTCTATTTCAGCTTGTTGTATGGGCATGTGTTCTATTTTTGCTTCCTTGTGTCATCTCCTACATGTGTGCCCGAAAAGAAACGATGCGAGGATGTGGCGGTCAACCTGTGGCCATCTATTTTTTTTGGATGCTCAGATCTTCGAATAATTTTGGGTAACATCTTCTCGTCGACAAGGCCAACCCAAGACCGACCCCTCCAAAGGTTGGACAAGGCATGACTCCAAGAACACCGAGGCCAAGACAAGATCGACATCGATCGGAACCAAGAGGGAACCATAAGATCTTCGAGAGAGAACCGAAGGCCCCATTCCCGGATTCGAAGACCGATCCCGCCAAGACCGAATCCCCGGACGTCAAGATCGCCCGACACGAACGCCAAGTTCTCCACCTTGGACGCCAAGTACGCCTACATGGGACCGACAAGATCTACATCACGGATCCGCCGGGCGAGACCTCGAAGACCATAGACGCGTGAAGATGTATCCGCGGAATTCCGAGGAGATCGGCAAGAACTCCTAGACGAACGCCAATACCCGAACCTGAAGACCGCCAAGATCGCCATGGGAACCACAAGTACTTCACCACGGATGCGAAGACCAACCCAATACGCGGACCCGACAAGATCTTCGTGACGACAAGATCGACACCAACTAGGGCTAATCCGATGAGCCCCCGACGCCAAACCAAGTCCCGCGACGACCTCCGAAGATCGATCCCCGCTGTTCCCGTCTGACCCTGAGTCCGAACCCCGAACCCCCGGAACCCAAGATCTTCCGAACCCAGATGTGTGACTCTAAGCCCCTATTTTTATAATATGACATTATCAACTGTGGCATATTAAATTGTTCATCTCGCATGCATATCATGTGGTTTAGGGGCATTATGCCGATTCACCTCATAATTAAATATGGAGTCCATCTGCGGGATATCTTTGTCTTATTCCGGACTCTATTTAAATTTGTGTAGCAAACCGATGCCATGTTTTGCCTTGTTAAGACAATATTTAAATTGCGGGGTTTCTAAATAACTCGAACCTATTAATTAATTGTCGGGATCCCGGTTCCGCTTAATATTGCCTAATTGCACTGCATCTATGCCATGCCATGCATCATCTCATGGACATGCCGATTCTTCTGCCGTAGTATTAAATATTGCATCCGGTGTTTCTTCTAGTGTTTGCTTCTTCACGGATTAGGCCGATGAGTTGATGCGAGTATCAACAAGTTCTCCGGATATGATCCTTCGGCAGTGTTTCCCAGGTGAGCATTCTCCCCCTTTCTACCTATTTTGAATTTATAGTCTTTATTTCCTCATGTTGATCTATTGCTATCCGTGTTGTGATGCTTTAGTTCCGTACCCGATATATCCCGTGCAGCCTCTATATTGCCTTGGACACCTCCCATTACCTGTTGTTTGGTAGATAGCTGGCCTTGTGAGTCATAGTTGCTTGCTCAGGTGCGATCTCGTGTTGTCGAGTACCACAGTTGTTGGAATGCTGGCAGATGAATTATGGTGGAGTTGATCATGTCTTTAAATACAACTATTAAATTGTTGGGATAACTAATGCAGAGGCATCGGTGGGCATAGATGTTATTTGGTTCTTCCACGCTCACTTGTGTCCCGTAGGACCCCGAGTACTTGATACCTGTTCCTTGACTATTCGCACTAGCCACATACGGGAGACTCTATGAATCCCCCTTAGCCAGAGCTTGATTCATTTCTTATTTCTTGGGGCCATAAACTAGTTTGGGGTTTTATTACTATCCTGTACTTATGCCATGTTTTACTGCTTTATTTAAGATTGTGCGTGGAGCACCTGTACTGTTTTGGATCGTGCCACGTTTTCGCGGTATCGACAAGCCCAGTCACACTTTCGGGTTCCTAGCCGTTTACAGCCGTCGTCACAAACCCTGGGTCCGTTCCGGAGCCGGCCAACTTCGTTGCGGGTAGCTTAGTGGGGTGGCCCCCTGAAATGTTTTATGAATCCTGTGATTGCTTTGTCGTGAAAGCCTCGTTGGGTTTTGAGTTGGTTTTTCCGAGGTTGATCGTGTGTGTGTTGCTATTTGTGCACCCCTGCAGGGTAAATCTTTCTGAAAGCCGTGTCCGCGGTTATGGACGACTTGGAGCACAGTATCTCGATCATAGACAAGCATAACTAAATTAGTGCTATAAACTTGACTTAATATATGACTAGTAATCAGATTCAACTCTCACGGAATGGATATTAAAAGTGCCAACAACTGGTGGAACTGGGATGTATCGTCTCTTGTTATACCTGCCTAGTAAGTATTGCAACTCCAATGGAATGTGATAAAAGTGCAAACAATTATTGTGTTTTGGGATTCCTCAGGACAATTATATCTGGCTAGTAAATGTTCCAACTATAACGGAATGGTGATTAAAACTGCCCACTACTTATGCTTCAGGATGACTCATGCTATCTATATCTGATTAGTAAGAGCTTCAACTATAATGGAATGAATAAAATTGCCAACCGTGTGAGTTCCTCGGTCTGACTTTCTCGTTTGGTCTCGAGGGGGAAATACCAGGATGGGTATGTTTGGTGTTAGTATCAAGTTGGATCCGGATAGGTCTTTCTTATCCCTCTCTAATAGCCGCCAGTTTTACTGAGTCTCTATAGGTTGTTTAGTGCTGCTGCGCTGCCGCTTCAGTCCACCATACCTATGTAGGCGAGGACCGCCGAATTCTAGCCTCGCCGTGTACTGGCCTCAGTACTGACGCTCTTCTTTTTCCTTTGCCCTTTGTCGGCACCCCTTTTGTTTTTAGCAGGTTTGAGATCGACGTCGTTAGCAGGGTTATCCTTCCGGCTTGGCCTGGGCAGGGTTATGGACGCCATTGGTTATTCTTTGGGGCTCTTAGCCCCATTTGCATCTTGTCCATAGACGGACGCTCTATCGTTTTCAAGGTGATTTGAATCTTTGTATAGTATATCTGTATTGTTGACTCATGGAGTCGTTGTTGTATATATATGTTCTGTGGGTTCCATCGTGGACTAATGTGTAATGATATTACTTCGTTTTTCCACCCGCACGCAAGTGTTTGGTGGGCGTCCGTGAATCATTTCTATGTGGGTTTAGCGGGAAATGCTAAAACTTGCATAGGGCCGATTCGAGGGTGTTACATTACCCGGAAGCAGTGAGTGCTAATATCTACCACATGTGTAATTTCTTTACAACTAAGCTCTAGTTGATCTTTGTCATCTTATTATGTTTACAACCAAGAACTGTTTCTTAGATTCCCGTTTCTTTGCCCCCCGGAAAGAATAAGAGGTTCTCGATAGTTTTAAACCGATAGTAAAAAAAAATTCAATGTCAGTATATAGTAGAGGCATGCTAGATGTGCTTATAAACTACTAAATGTACAGGTTTTCGTCATCTGAGTGCTCAACCTTTAGTCTCCTAGTACATTCAGCGATAGAGTATGCTCTTGTTGTATCATTGCTAGTTATTCCACTAGCTATAGTTGTAATTAATCCAACTGAGTTAATACAACTACAAATTTGCTAGTTTAGTTGCTCTTTTTTGTAAACATAGTCAACCAATCATGAGACGGACACATGTAGCCAAGAATATTCAAATATAATAAAATTGGTATTTAATAGTTCAAAATAAATCTGAATGTTTTGCACCGATACATAGAGGGTGATTTCTAAACGTGTAAAATTATGTTAAATATTAGTTGTATTTTTGGCTACAAAAAAACCATAAAATTATGGCTCTAAGTAGGCACTAAAAAATTTCTTGCTGGTCATCACATTTGTCATTGTGTGTAGGTCGCATATGAAAACATAATTCCGTATTAAATTGTAAGTAAATCGTGGGCATCCATACTTACTTATATTTTTGGATTTTTTTAAAACATACGAAGTTTTCGAGTTTTTTTAAACAGGGATCCACGTAACCTCGACTCCGTTTGAGGTTTCCGATCAATCATTTGTTTTTTGCTTGCTCCAATTGCAAGATTGGCTTGAGATGGTTCCCTGGATTTCTCTTTGCAAGATTTGGGTAAGACGGTTTCTCAATTGCAAAATTTCAGCAAGATGACCTGTTGATCATGCCCCGTGGCTGCTGCCAGCCCTAGCTACCACATCTGAGTACGGAACTGCTGTGAAGATTGAAGAAGCTCGACTGTGGTGAATAACCTGACCAAGAATTCCCTATGAAAGTCCTAGCATTTCTTATCAGATATATCTGGATCCCTTCTCGTAGTACTGAGGTTCTTTCGTGCCTATTGTTTAACAGTTCTGTTGAATGCTGATGTACGTGCATTCCAGTGATGGAAAAATTTAAACTTATTGGTAGATAAATCCAAACTAACCTGCATGTGTAAAGCGCAAGCACCTTACTTGATGCTTTGTGTGTAAATACCATAAATTTCATATTTGGAATGAAGGCACTGGTAGTACACCGTTCATGTTTAAAATAAGATAAGTATCTAACAGAGCCAGTACACCGTTCTCATAATTGACATCTTCCCAGGATAAACTTTTCCGTGTACTGTTCTGTGTACTGGTTACCGACGACAAAGCTCTGGAAGCTCCAACACTTTCCAAGTTCAAGAAACAACCACTCTGCTTCTCCTTTTAAAAAGGTGACACGGTTTTCAATGTGTCATTTTAATTTGAAAACTTGTTATTATATATGGATGTATGTTTATTGATTGATGATGTCAATGTTGATTTGTATAGTCCAATAATAAAATATAAAATGTATGAGGAGGGTGAATAGAGCGTGACCATCACAAAAACAAGGAATTTTTTGTTTGCTGATAGGGGACTCAAAACTCGAACTAAGGCTCGAAGAAGTGAATGCTTCACCTATTTTCGGTATATTTATATGTTTGCTCCTAGGTGGTGGTTTTTGTTGTAATGTTGGAGCATTGGTTCTGATCCAGATGGATACCCAAACATGAAAATTTGGAATGAAATTGGTCTGAATCGGATTGAAATCCTGCTAGAATACGATTTTTGAATCCAATTTTTTACTACGTAAAATATTTTGAATCCAATTGGATGAATTCAAATTCAGTACATGGGCCGAACAGGTGCTAGGGAAAAAGGCCGGCCTGTTGACCTTTATCCTATAGATAAAAAACTCAAAGCCTTCTCCGTTCACCTCAGAGTGCGGCGACGCACCGCCCTCGTGTGCCCTAGGCAGGCTGCCGGCCATCGACATGGAGACGAGCGGTCCCAGTTCGAAGAGAAAGAAGCTCGCAGCGCCCAAGGGGAAAGTTTCACCGGCGCCGGAGGCCGTGGAATCGCCCAATCCCAGGTCGCCTCCCTCCGCCCCCAACCAGCAACCGCCGCCCGCAGTGGGCGCAGCTGGAGGAGGCGCCGACCGCATCGGCGACCTCCCCGACACCCTACTCTTGGAGATCATCTCCCTCCTCCCCGCCCAGGACGGCGCCCGCACCCGAATCCTCGGGTCCCGGTGGCGCCACCTCTGGCTCTCCGCCCCTCTCAACCTCGACTGCTACGACCTCGCCGCTCGAAGGGATGAAATGGCCGGCGTCATGTCACGCATCCTTTCGTCCCACCCGGGCCCCGGCCGTCGCTTTTGCGTCGACGTGATTTACCTCGGCGACCTAAATGCTGCCGTGGACTGCTGGCTCCAATCCGCCGCCGTCGACAACCTCCAGGAGCTCGATTTGTGGTACTTCCGAGACTATTGCCTGCCGCCGGTGCAGCTGGCCGCCTCCGCCTTCCGCTTCTCAAGCACCCTCCGTGCTCTCACCATCGGAAGATGCCACATCACTGACGACATCACGCAGGGGCTTCACGTCCCCCAGCTCAAGGAGCTGGCCCTTGAGCAAGTCGAAATTTCGGAGGGCTCGCTGCAGAGCATGATTGCCGCATGCCCGGCCCTTGAGTACTTGCTGATTCGACACAACGTTGGCTTCAGTTGCGCCCGGATCAACTCCCTTACACTTAGAAGCATTAGTGTTTATGCAATTGTGAAGAGATTGGAGCTCCAGCTCACAGAACTCATCATCGAGAATGCCCCTTGTCTTGAAAGGTTGCTCTGTTATAATAGATCAGATAACCAGCAGATATCAGTGATCTCCGCTCCTAAACTGGAGACCTTAGGATGGATTCCTGATCAGGATGACCACAGACTTGACTTTGGCTCCACAGTTATTCAGGTAGCTTGGTACTTGCTGCCTCAGTGAGGCTTGTATGCTGCATTTTTGTGTGTGGTGAAATTTACATTCCATCTGCACATGTACATGGCTTAATGATTTCCTCAATGCTTGATGAAGGGATTACGTGTTGATAACTTGACAACGGTGGTGAGCACTGTCAAGACTTTAGCATTCAAGATGTATCCTCTTAGTTTGGATATGGTTATCGACTTGATGAGATGCTTTCCCTGCTTGGAAAATATGTACATTCACATGGACGTTCAGGTGACTTTTCTTCCTCGATACTTCATATTTTTCAACTGCTCTTTGATCTACTCTGAAGTGGTTGATTTTTCATTTGTCCATGTTCTTTTTCAGTCAATAAAGGGAAAATGGTGCCATGAACACTGGGATCCTATCAGATACCTGGACATCCGCCTCAAGACAATAGTATTGGAACAATATCAGGGCACTGAGTCTGAAGTTAACTTTGTCAGATTCTTTATACTGAACGCGGAAGTACTAGAGTCAATGACACTTACCGTTTTAGGCAGTAATGAGAAATTTATCGCAAAACTTCGGAGGAAGCTTCAGCTGAAGAATAGGGCTTCAAGAGGTGCTCAAATTCATTTTAGAACTGGTCGATATCTTAGTAATGATTGGGATATCAAGCATCTCCGGGATCTAACTGACCCCTTCATATGTGGACGCTAAAACTGGGCCTGGTTCTTTGTAGCTATGTTTGCGTATCTCAGCTGAAACTAGGTTTTATCTTTTGAGCTTTAATTCTTGCCGTCTTCCCTATCTTACGTTGTAGTTTCTCCAAACTTGATTAGTTCTTGTGTTTATAGTTCTCTCTGTTCTTTGTATTATCCTTGAACTCAGTGGCATTTAAACAAGCTTCCGTCTGATCTCAATTTTGTGATATACTGTTTGATAACTCTGGAATTTGTAGCCATGCACAATTTCTCATTAAAGTTGTGTAACTGTAGTTGAAGGTGATAGCTGTCCATCTGTACTAACATGATATACTTTAGGAGCCGAGGTGTTTTCCAATACAAAATTGCATTCTTGAAATTTATTTGCATTGGCGCTGCTAGAGGATGAGTATCATAACTGAAAATTCTAACACACAGCTTCCTTGTTTGTCAATTGTCCATGTGGCTCAATTTTTCACATAGCTTCGTTTTTTTTTGTAGTGTATAGCTAATTTCCATCATTGTTTACATAAGCGCAAGTTCTGTTTTATGTTCTATTTTATACATTGCAGTTTTTTTGGGGATATTTGGCTACAAAATATACATTGAGCCATCAAATTCTTTAGATTGGATAAGACCACACTAGTAAACAGATCAAGTGGTGGCAATGTTGGAAATATATGAGATTTATCCTAAACAAGATAAATGCAGTAGTAAAGCCTTTAGGATACAAATGATTTCTCTTGTTCCGTGTTGTACATTAGTGTATTCATCGTCTTTTTTTTTCTGCCCCCAATTACAAGATTTGTTTGAGATGGTTACCCTGCGTTTGTAATTTTTCAATGATGAAGAAGGATAATTGGGGTTATTGCCCTATTGGTCATTTTGCCTGAAGGCAGTAGCCTAGGTCGGCAAGGAGTCGGCGGTCTAGAAACTCCACTCGTATGACCAGGAAATCCTTGCCAAATATACCTCTTGATCCCTTCTTGTAGCACTGACATTTTTTCTTTCGTACTATAATTTGTTTAAAATTTCTGTTGGGTGCTGATTTAAATTCGAACAATGGAAATTTTGAACTTACTGGTAAATCAATCTAGACTAGCCTGTATGTGTAAAGTATAAGCTCCTTGCTTGATGGCTGTGTATAAATACCATAAATTTCATATCTGGCTAGAAATGCAAGAGCACCAACCTTGCAGCTTTCAAAATACTTCATCTGTCAGAACGTTGAGTATACCGTTCAAAATCAGATATTTTCAGGACATTATGTTATTCAGAGTACAAGTCCTCTTGACAAAGTAATGGGAGCTTGAACTGTATTGCAATTTGCAAGTTCAACAAAATAGTACTCCATCGGTGCAAATACTTCTTTAGGGCATTGACAGTGTCTCTAATGTGATACTTTGACCATCGTTTTTCTAAAACATGTTACTTTAAACATTAGAGACCATGTAATCATATATATACTAGTGTATATCAATTTGCTGATGACAATTCTTGATATATTTCTCTGAAAGTTTTGGAAACACAGATTTGAACGGACAAGTATATGTTTGATAAATGCGCCCCACAATGTTTGAGGAATCAAAGCATATGGTGATCTAAGTGATTTGTTTGGATGTTGATGTTAAAGCTGGGTTTGCCCAGTATTGGAGCTTTTCTTGGTTACCAGCTCACCTCATTCAGTATCCATGCTAGATAGCATGAGATACTAGGCAGCTAGATTTTAGAAGGACTTCTATTCCTGACATTTTGTGCTCGTCTTGAAAAACTAAAAATTCGAACTTATTTCTCCACTTCATTCACACTACATCCAAGCTTTGGTTCTGCCTCTACCGTGCACTTAATTTTCAGTGTGAATATTACATAATAAGATTAAATTCTACTGTTTTATCTTCCATTTTGCATGTTGAATTTATTTGGAGGGTGTTTGTCTAGGTAACGTTTAGCCATCAAGTTACCCAGATTGGATAACATCACACGGTGGCAAATGTCTGAGTAGAGGTTGGAACCTTTGAGAGTTAGGTGACAGAGCATGTTTTCTTTGTCATGCAGACGACTCTACCAGTCATCTGTCTTTTCATATATATCTCTCTCTTCTGTTTTTGGCGACTCCATCCTCTGTTTTCTTGTTTTCTCAATGGAAAGATTTTGCGGAGTTCAGTTAGTTGTACACTTGTACACATGGTGAATGTTGTGTGTCGAATGTACATACTGATATTGTGGAGGACCAGTTTGCTGTGGTGCATATGGACCAGTTCAGTCACCAGTGCAGCTGCCGAGCATGGCAAGAAATGTGCGGCGAAGAAGCTCGACTGCAGCAAACAGAAGATTCTGGCTTTTCTTGATCAGACATTTCATCGATCTTTTGCAGATCTGAAGCTCCTTTTTCCCTGTGTGTACTGGCGAAGATCTGAAGCACAGCTTCCTGATGGCAAAGGGATACGCATTCCAACCAGCTGTTTTTTTTAATGATGTTCCTCTCCCTGGGAATTGGGATGAACGTTGTGGTACATCTGGGAAGAAATCTACCGTGAAAAAGCTCGGTTGCTGAAAATTAACAGACAACCCGACCAAATAATTTCTTTCTGCAGGTGCCTTCGTGAAAAGTAGGTCCTGGCTTTCCTTGCTCTAGATATATCGTTGCAACAAGTGTGCTGTGATCTGCAAATATAGCATTTGTTTCACTGGTCTACTTCAGACAAAATAAATCTTAGACGTTGAAATAACATTTTCTTTATGATCTTCCCTTTTTTTTTTCGAGTGGAGTGCTCATATATGAGTTCTCATAGCTCACATACTTTAGACTTTTTTTTTTGAGATGCACATAGTTTAGACTTAATACTATGAGTTACTATGTCGTTAAACTACATATGTGTATTCGAGCCAAATCGAGACGACGAGCCAGAAAGATAGCTTCGTTAGCTCAAGCCGTGCTCAGTTAGCTCGATGAGTCCAACATTTTTTTTTTGCAAATGACTTGTATTACTCAAATTTCAGAAAATTACATAAGGTTTACAAGTGTCAGCTAGACCTCCAGGTCCTGATGCTAGCCACACCGCCGTATGCCCACTAGTTCTACTCCCTCCGACTCATATTACTTGACTTGGATTTGTCTAGATTTAGATGTATCTAGACATGTTTTAGTACTAGATATATCTGAATCTAGGCAAATCCAAGTCTATTAATATGAGTCGGAGGGAGTAGCAAAATTTGCCATAAAGTGGCTACTAGTATTCTGCCCCCTCTTGACATGAGTAATATAAGCTTGTCTAACCTTGAGCAAGGTTTTGATCTCTTCCACCATCATCGAATAGATTGATCTGTCTAACACATTGTTCTCCACGATACTAATGATCTCTAAGCAGTCCACCTCAAGAATTAATGGCTCATTGCACCAATGCAGTGCAAGGGACAGACCCTCTAAAATTGCACTCAATTCTGCAATCAAAGGATCTCTACAGGATAATAGCTGATGACTTGGATGATAATATGATTGCGCCATCATGAGCTCTAACAATAATACCTTCTCCTGCATCTCCAGTAGTTCCAAATGACCCATCAGCGTTCACTTTGCACCAGCCTGACGGAGGAGGGATCCATTGTAAAGGCTGATCTAAACGTTGTTCTATGATCGTATGTGGACTTCCTGCATCAGTCTCTAAACTGGATTTACCTTTAACTATATCAGCATCAGGATGATACTTTATTAGGATCAAGGATTTCATGTACCTTAATAGAAAGCGTTTGGCTTTTGATGTACAACCTCGTTCCTAATGTGTCAAGATCTCCACAAGGTCCATCAGTATACAATTAATATTCCGTTTTGACACATTTGTCAACAGATTCAATAGCCACCTGACCCCTGTATTTACGACATAACTGATTGCAGGCAACTGCCAATTATCAGACATAGAGAGCCATAATTCCTTTGCAAAGGTACATCGAATAAAGGGATGAAAGTTATCCTATGCTTCTACTCCGCAGATGGGGCACAGATCCAATACCTCCAAATTATGTTTAATTTTATTTTGCCATGTTGGAAGTGAATTCGTGACTAGACGCAAGCAAAGTGCTTCACTTTGGGGTAGATCTGATTTCCAGATCAAATAAAAAATCTTCATGTTGCCATCTGCAGCCGAACCCGATGATTCGATACCCGATCTCTACGAATTCTCCATAACAAACCAATAAGAACTACTGTGGATAGTCCATGCTTTTCCCGTGCCCATGCAAGGTGATCCTTTGCTAGACGATAAGATGGTCCGATTTTCAAAATCTCCATCATATCAGAAAATGCTATTGTAAGAGGTCCATCCTCCAGTTTCCGAACTGATCAATTGTTGGGGGATACCCCCGGGTAGGGCAACGCCGGGGTATAAGGGCCGAGTTAGCCGGCGTACGACGCGGTCAAAGCAAAATGCTGACCGGGTCACCTCAAGGCAGGCCGAATCACGGTGTGGCCCGACCCATGGGGCATTTCCTTGACAATGGTCCGGCCGGCATAAGATCTATGCCGGCTGTGCCTATCTGTTTTGCAGGTAATTGGGTAGGCCGCATTAGCTATATGCTAGTCGGATTACCTTGGCTTCAGAGAGAAGGAATTCCCCACTGGTCAAAAGGTGGCTTTACTAGCTGAAGCATGTGCAAAGTAAAGTAAAGGAGAGGACCAGCGGGTCAGCAGTGACCAAAGTGACGCAGGCAAAGCCGGATGACGTAGCCTGTGACGCCAAAAGAAGAGGATGATGCTGCGGGTTACGTCCAAAGCCCGGACGAGCCATTAAAGAAGAATAAAGAAGCATCTGCTTTAGGAAAGGAGCATATTTGTAGAATATGCTGCCACCTGTGCCCTAGAATTGTAACCCGGGCTCCCTATATAAGGAGCACCAGGGCCTCCATAGAGAGGGGACGGCATTTAGAGGAATCATTCTCTGTCTAAGGTAGAACTCGAGGGCTAGCTAGTGAGGGGTAAGAGACATTGTCTCCTTCTTGCTAAGGGCCACAAGAGCACTTGTAAACACCATTGATAGAGAGAATACAAGAACTTCTGTGCGTGGAATCACCACGTTCTCCCTCCCTGGATTCCCCTAGCACTCATTGGCCCCATCTTTAGCCTATCCATGGCATCTGCCGTGCCACCACCACAACAGTTGGCGCCCACCGTGGGGCTAGCGGTGCTAGCAGGGGTGAAAATCCAGACGGGAAACTTCTCGAGCACCGACGAGCGTATCGTCTCAGGTTTGGTTCAGTGCTTTGGAGCACTGGACTACGTCAGCGACAATGCGGGAAGCTTCGGCAGGAACCCTCCACCGTGCAACGGCGTCTTCATCAAGCTTGGCGCGCACAAGATCTACGTCAGGGTGGATGAGTCCTGCGTTCACCCACGGCAGGTCGTCGAAGGAGGCGAACCATCTCTCAGCGCCGCCCGTGGAGTGCGTATCACTCGCCCCACTAGCAGCGTTGAAGTCCTGATGACAGCGCCCGATGCGGGACCGAGCAAAGATCCGGTGCCAGAGCCACAGGTAACGCCCAAACAGACCAGGTCTAGGTTTCCTCCGCTGGAGAAGCCAGAGAATGTGCTCCAGCAAGCGATAGATAGCTTAGCAACACCGATAGCACCTATGGTAGATCCGACTCAGGCGCAAGTTGAGTTAGAGGAAACTAGGCAGAAGATGTTAGCTGGAGCAAAGAAAGTAGCTGAGCTGCATCAGTCGCTGAACATCACCTTGAGAGAGTACGCTAAGGCGAACTGTATCGATGGAGTGAAAATCCGAGGCAGAAACCTGATCACTGAGATTGACAAGGAGTATGAGCCTAGGCCGGGTCAGACAGCTACTATAGTGACAGGAGGGCTGGATCGGTACAGTACCCCGGCAAAGAACCTCAGAGCAGCAAACGCGGCCACATCCGAGTTAGAAGGTTTGACCGGTGAGGCTCGACAGAGGCAACAAGAGAGAGTGAATCACTTGTTGAGGGTCGCATGCCAGCAAAATGAAGAAATTAACAAGGCTAACCCGGCACCACCAGGAGCTTCACAGGTGGTACATTCGGCCAGAAATAACCCGGCAAGATCCAGAGGAGCTGCATCATCTCCGGGTCATGATCCTAGGAGAGAAGAGGTAGTGTACTCCGGGAGAAGAAATAAGCAAATGGTCCCTTATGATCCGGTAAAAGCCGGAAAAGGAAAAGTAGTGCAAGTTGATGAGGATCGCCACAGTACTAGCCGAGGTGTGGCTGCCCGAGGTAACCATGACCAAGGCAATGCCGGTCAAAGAAACGCTGCCAACGACAATGCCGGACAGCGTAATCCTGTGGGAGCAGGGCAAAATGTGCCTCATGCGCAACAGCGCGAACCTCGGCAAGGAGGAAGTGTAGGACAAGCAGCACAACAGCGTCCTACGCACCCAGATCAAGAAAGATACAATGATGGTTATTCGGCTATGGTTAACGATGGATACCCCAGACCAGATCATCATGTAATTGGATCACGGTTGGGAAGCAGGAACTTGCAACCAGATGATGCGAGGTTGAAGTTGGATAGGATTTATAGGTCGGAGCAAATTGAACTACAAGGTCCACCGGGTCCAGCATGTTTCGGGCCCCGGATCATGAATGAGCCACCTGTGCCGAACTTCCAACTGGCCAGGGGAACCCAAACCTATGATGGGAGTACCAGGCCAGAGGATTGGCTGATTGATTATGCCACAGCCGTCAAGATCGCGATAGGGAATTTCAGATGGGCAGTGAGATATGTACCACAGATGCTGGAAGGACCAGCACGGGTTTGGCTGAACAATTTGCCACCAGGGAGTGTCAACTGTTGGTTGGATTTCCAGGAACTATTTGTTAGCAATTTCTCAAGCACTTACAAGAGACCCAACAGACCACAGACCCTTGCACTATGCCGGCAGAGACCGAATGAGCCAGATAGAGATTTCCTGACTTGGTGGTGCAATGTGCGAAACTTGTGCGAAGGGGTGATTGAATCGCAAGCAATTGCGTGGTTCGCTCAGGGATGCAGGTATGGAAGTATGCTGTGGCAAAGGTTACAGTGAGATATGCCAACCACCTTGTCCGAGACAATCCGGATTGCAAATTCATATGCCTTGGGAGATCCAACTCAACCCCGGCTAATGTCCAGCGAAGCAAATGAGGGATATTACAACTAAGATAACTCCGGGTCATCAAGGAGGAATGATTTTCGAGGAAAAAGAAGGGATGAGTGTCCAGATTATTGGTATAACTCGCAGCAGGTCGCAGCATTGAACCGGGATCAGCCCAATGCCGGAGCAAGCCAACGCCAGAAAATTGGAGGGCAAAACTGGCAGCAAAAAAGTGAAGGAAGAAAGCCTTGGACCCCGGAGCAGAAAAAGCAATGGCAGGAACGAAAGGATAGGCCAAGGTATACATTCGAGTCTATGCTGGATCAACCTTGCAAATTTCATACGCCAAGTCCGAACAGTCCGGCAAATCATACGACCCGCCAATGTGAATGGATGAGGAAATTGGAGCAGGTGGGTTTGGGGAATGCTCAAGCACCTCGGAACGAAGCACCTAGAAATGAAACATCCCGGCCACCATTACAAACAGGAGGAAATGGACAGCAACTGATGCTGCCACCACCTCCGCCGAGGTACGAGAATCCGGAAAGAAGGGATGCAGTACATCAAGTAGGGAATAACCCGCAACAAGGCCAAGGTTACAACAAGAATGAAGGACGAAATGAGTACAGGGAACATCATCAAAGCTATTGTGTGTTCACCACGGAAGAGAATGACCGGAAAAGCTTAGAGCGCTGGCATATGGAGGTGAACGCAATAATGCCAACTGTGCCGAGATATATGCCTTGGGCAGATCAAGAGACCACATGGAGTATCAAGGATCACCCGAAGATCATGCCAAGCCCAGGAACCTACACTCTAGTCTTGGATCCGACATTTATCGGACCGAATCTCAACGTGAGGTTTTCCAAGGTATTGATTGACAATGGCAGCAGTATCAACATTATGTACAAGGATACCATGCACAAATTGGGGATAACAGAGAATATGCTGCAAGCAACAAGGACCACTTTTCATGGTATTGTGCCAGGAATCTCTTGTGAACCAATAGGTAAGGTCCGGGTTGACGTGTTATTCGGCATAAGAGACAACTTCCGCACTGAGAACTTAGAGTTTGAGGTAGTGAATCTGGAAAGTGCTTATCACGCATTACTCGACAGGCCATCGCTGAGCAAATTCATGGTAACTACCCACATCAGTTACCTTAAGATGAAGTTGCCCGGACCAAAGGGTGTGATAACAATATCAGGGGACTTCCGGCGTTCGATCGAGTGCGTGTCAGCCAGATCTAATTTAGCCGAGTCACTCGTGATAGCTCAAGAGAAAAGGAAGATACTAGAGGTTGCGGCATTGGCTCAATCCGTGCAACAACATATGCCGGCCCTGACCAATCCGCATGGGAGCGTATCGTTCCAAGCGACTAAGGATAAGAAGAAAGTGCCAGTGGATGATATGTTCCCAGAGCGCACCGTTACCATAGGTGCAGGGTTAAGCAGCAAATAGGAAAGCGAGCTCGTCAACTTCCTCCGTGAGAATTGGGATATCTTTGCTTGGTCTACGCAAGGTCTGCAAGGTGTACCGAGGGAGTTGGCTGAGCACTCATTGAATGTAAGACCCGGGGCTAAGCCGGTAAAGCCGCCTCTCAGGCGTTTCACAGAAGATAGAAGAAAAGTAATTGGAGATGAGATAGGAAGATTGCTAGCGGCCGGATTTATCATGGAGGTACTATATACGGACTGGCTCTCTAATCCGGTGCTAGTGGAGAAAAAGAAGGATGATCCGAACGTGGCAGTGGTATGGCGCATGTGTATTGATTACACGAACCTGAATAAGGCGTGTCCAAAAGATCCATTTTCATTCCCTATAATAGATCAGGTCATAGACTCAACTGCCGAATGTGAACTACTGTCATTCATTGACGCGTATTGATACATTGCAAATGTATCTATAATTTTTGATGTTCCATGCTTGGTTTTATCCACTTTCTTGTGTTTTGTTCCAACTTTGGAGTACTTTTATTATGATTTCTTGGACTAACCTATTAACAAGAGCCACAGAGGCCACCTGTTTTTTGGTTCCGGAAAGTTAGAAAATGAATATTCTCGAATTGACGGGACAAAAGCCAAAGTGCCTATTTTTCCGGAAGGGATCAAGTGCGATCACGAGAGAGAGGGGCCGGGGTCGACCACACCACGGCTGCGGCGGCTGCTTGGCCTGCGCCAGGGGGTGGTCTGGCCAACCCCAGCACCCCCTCGGCCTCTCCTTCCGCCTATAAGTTGCCCTCGGGACAAAAACCCTAAGTACCCGATCAAAAATCCACGAAAGAGTCTATAGCCACCGTCATCTCCATCCCTAGACCAGGAGGGATCTTAAGCTCTTCCTGGCACCTCCGAGAGGGAATTCACCGAGGCCTTCTTCATCACCATGCAAGCCTCCGGTGTGATGCGTGAGTAGTTCATCCTTGGACTATGGATCCATGTAGTAGCTAGATGGCTGGTTTCTCCTCCTTTGTGCTTTCATGTTTAGATCTTGTGAGCTCCATTCATGATAAAGATCATCTATTTGTAATTCTTACATGTTGTGTTTGCGGGGATCTGATGGATATTGAGATGCTATTTCAGATTGATTATTGATTCTATCATGTCTTTGTTATTTGAGATCTTGCATGCTTTCCGTTGTTAGTAGCTATCTTGGCCAAGTAGATGCTAGCAACTCCAAGAGTTAGTATTTATGCTCGATAGTGGGTTCATGCCTCCGTAACTGGGAAGTGATGAAATCTCTAAGGTACTAGATGTGCTATTGCTACTAGGGACAAAACAACGATCCTTTGTTCATAGAACAATTGTATTGTTTACTTTACACGCAGTTCAGAAGCAATAATCTGTTGCTTGCAACTTAATCTTTGGAGGGGTTGGATGATAACCTGAAGGTGGATTATTAGTCATAGATGCAATTGGATGGCGGTCTATGTATTATGTTGTAATGCCCAATCAAGTCTCAAAGGAGTCAAGATGATTAGTATATGCATGTATTGCTTTCTCGGTGTTTGTCAATTGCCTCGCTGTAATTTGTTCACCCAACATGTTATCTATCTAAGGAGAGCCACCTCTAGTGAACTATGGATCCCGGTCCTTCTTCTTTACATACATTCTACAACTGTTTACTGCTTTGTGTTTACTTTCTACAAACTTTTACTTCTTTCCATTCGATACGTTTAATCCTTTGTTTTCCGCAAAACACTGTGAGATTGACAACCTCATCGCAAGTTGGGGACAAAGTTCTGTGGTTGTGTTGTGCATGTCTCCACGTTGCTACTAGCACCGGTAGTGCGCCCTGCCAAAGCTCAGCGAGTAACACCTTTGGGGTGTTTCCTTGCTCCTACTGGTTCGATTAAACCTTGGTTTGATAACTGAGGGAAAACTTGCTGCTGTGCTCATCATACCTTCCTCTTGGGGTTCCCAACGAGCTCTACGTCGATCGTCGAGCGCATCAAGCTATTTTCTGGCGCCGTTGCCGGGCAGTCAAGGACATCTTCACAAGGGGAGTCCCTTATAACCAATCTCTTTACTTTGTTGTTTTTGTTTTGCTTAGTTTCTTTTTTTGCTTTGTTTGCTTGTTTTGTTCTTCAAAACCACAAAAAAATTAGTTTTACTTGTTTGCTTTCTTTATTTGAAAACCCAAAAAAATGACTACTCTTGAGAATACTAAGTTGTGTGACTTCACTAGCACCAACAACAATGATTTTATGAGCACACCTATTGCTCCACCTGTGGCTGAAAATACTTTCTTTGAGATAAAACCTGCTTTGCTCAATCTTGTTATGAGAGAACAATTTTTTGGTATTGGTAATGAAGATGCTGCTTCCCATCTAAATAACTTTGTTGAACTTTGTGAGATGCAAAAGCATAGGGATATAGATGGTGATATTATTAAGCTGAAATTGTTTCCTTTCTCTTTGAGAGGAAAAGCTAAAGAGTGGTTGAATTCCTTAACTAGGAATAGTATTGATTCTTGGACTAAATGCAAAGATGCTTTTATTGGAAAATACTATCCTCTTGCTAAGATTATATCCATGAGAAGTGAAATAATGAAGTTTAAACAACTTGATAATGAGCATGTTGCTCAAGCTTGGGAAAGAATGAAATCTTTGGTAAAGAATTGTCCCACTCATGGACTGACTGCTTGGATGATCATCCAAACTTTTTATGCAGGATTGAACTATTCTTCAAGGAACCTATTGGATTCAGCTACTGGAGGTACCTTTATGACCATCACTTTGGGTGCTGCGACAAAACTATTGGATAATATGATGGTTAATTATTCTGAATGACATACTGAGAGAGCTCCACAAGGTAAGAAGGTAAATTCTGTTGAGGAAACCTCCTCCTTGCGTGATAAGATTGATATGATTATGTCTATGCTTGTTAATGGGAAAACCCATATTGATACAAATAATGTTCCTTTAGCCTCTTTGGTTGCTCAAGAAGAGCAAGTTGATGTGAACTTCATAAGAAATAACAACTTTGGCAACAATGCTTATGGTAATAATGCTTATGGTAATAATTCTTATAGGAACAATTTTGGTAACAACAATTATAAGCCATATCCTCTCAACAATGGTAATGCTTATGGAAATCCTTACAACAATAATAAGAGTGCTCCCTCTGAACTTGAAGTTATGATTAAAGAGTTTATTAGTAAACAAACTGCTTTCAATAAAACTATTGAGGAAAAACTCTCTGATGCTGAAACAAATATAGCATCTTTGGCTGAAGCTCAATCTACTTTGAATAAAATGGCTGCTAAACCTGAAACTAATGAGAATCCCTTTGTAGCTACTAATGCCATACAAGTAAGAATTTATGAAAATGTTAGACTATTAGCTGAATTACACGCTAAGTGGGAAAGAGAAGATGAAATTGCTAGAAACATTAGTGTTTCTACTATTACCACCACTAGTGTTAAGGCTACTAATAGTTCTACTACTTTAGATGATAAAGTTGATTTTGATCTTGATGGCTGCAACATCTCTAAAGTTATTAAGTTCCTACAAAAGCTTGCTAAAAGTCCTAATGCTAGTGCTATGAACATGGCTTTTACAAAACACATTACCGATGCTCTCATCAAGATTAAAGAAGAAAAGATGAAACATAAAGCTCTATTCCTATAAAATAAGAAGATGGTTGAGAACCCATCATTAATATGAAAGTGAATG
Source organism: Avena insularis (assembly GCA_023614405.1). Classification (NCBI taxonomy): domain Eukaryota; kingdom Viridiplantae; phylum Streptophyta; class Magnoliopsida; order Poales; family Poaceae; genus Avena; species Avena insularis. Next base: position 456,477,987 of record CM042696.1, on the reverse strand, counting down.
ACTTTGACTTCAAAGCTTTGTGTGATCTTGATAGTAGTGTTTCTATTATGCCTAGAAGGATTTATGATATGCTTGATTTGCCTCCTCTTGAAGATTGTTATTTGAATGTTCCACTTGATGCTAATGCTAAAAAGAAACTCATGGGGAGTCTTAATGATGTTCTTATTATGGTTAATGATTCCTATGTCCCCGTTGATTTCTATGTTTTGGATGTTGAATACAATGCTTCTTGTCCTATTACTTTGGGAAGACCTTTTCTTAGAACTGTTGGTGCCATCATTGATATGAAAGAAGGAACCATTAAATATCAACTACCACTCAAGAAAGGTATAGAACACTTCCCTAAAAAGAGAGAAAAGATTTCTTTTGCTTCTCCTATGAAAACAAAATTTGGTCTTAATGCTTCTTCATTTGAGAACACTTGATTCTTTCTTTGCTTCTTATGCCTAACTTAAAGGCGTTAAAGAAAAGTACTTGTTGGGAGATAACCCAAGAGTTTTAGTTGAGTATTGGAAGTTATTACTTCAGTAATAACCGCTCTTTATCCTTTTTATTTGCTTTTTGTGCCAAGAGTAACCTCTAAAGAGAGTGAAGTAATGATTGGGGAAGTTGCTGTCCCGAAACAGATTTTTGTGCTTCACCGTAAAAATTCCTGAGAGAGCTCTGTATGTCGTATTGAGCTGTAATTTTGTGTGCTTCTGCCCCAGGTTGTTATATAACTTTCGTTAGTTCAACACTTTTCGATTTGAGCAACAGAAGGTCTTCCAAGAAATTCGTCTTTACCTGCTGGTCTGTTTTGACAGATTTCTGCCATTTTCTGCATTTGCTTCTTGTTAGTTCCTTCTTGAGTTCCTTTGGGGAATTGAGATTTTTGAGGGAAGTGCTACAGTAGCTAGTATTCTAATGGAATTTTATTTGGTGTTAGAACTAAACCTTGAGACTTATTTATCTTAAGTGCACTAATGTTGCTAATGAGATTGTGTGAAGTTTTGTATGAAGGAAAATTTTCAGGTGTATGGAAGAAATGAGTAACAAGATGAAGGATGGACTAAAGATCAAGCTTGGGGATGCCACACGTGTCACCTCAAGAAATATCCAAGAAGTACAAGCGTCAAAGCTTGGGGATGCCCAAGGCATCCCCTTCTTCATCAATAAAAATTCCAGGTTTCTTCCAAACGCTTCATTTTTATTGTTTCATACACAGTTGTGTTTTTCTTGGAGCGTCTTCTTTTTTGTTTTTGTTTTGGTTTTTAGTTTGCTTTGTTTGTTTAGTTTTCTGAATAAGTTTGTTGGACCCCCTCTTTCTTACGTTGGTTTGCAGTTAGTTTGGTTTGGTTTGGAAAAGAGTAGGAAAGTGCATACTTTTGTGGTAAAAAGAGCTCTTTTTTGACTGTAGCTATGCTTTGTCATGCCATGTTTGATATTGTTTTGGCTTTATGATTAGTATTCTTTTCTGTATCATGAATTGTTATAAACAATTGAGATTGCTTAATGTGCCTTGGATGAATCATGCGTTGTTTTATCATATTAAAGCATAGTATAGTGGTATTCTCCTTCGATGCTTTATTTGGGTTGACTTGGCACATGCTTACACCATGTTATGACTGTCACAAGTCACCAAAGCCTTTATGATCCTTTAGTTTTCAACTTGTAGTATCACTTTATGCTTTGATCAATGATGTTTTGTCGCTCTGCATGATTATGGCCATTATTGCTCTCTTAGTTTGTCGCTCCCAGTCTTTTGCTAGCCTCCACAACAAAGTATGAGTTCCACTCATGCATCCAACTCTCTAAACCAAGTTATTCCAAAGAGTCCACCATACCTACCTACTAGCTTATGCTACTCCAAGTATATTCATGCTTTTGTCTACCTTTCACTTGTTATGAGAAAACTAGTGATTAAAGCTCTCACGAACTTGATGGCACACTTTACTTTATTGCCTCTAATAAACTTGAACCACTGGGTTATTATTTGTTGCGTATATGCTTGCGCTTTATAAGTTGAAATTAGCAGAACCATGTTTCATGGGGAATGCTTTCAACATTGCACTTGTACTTTGTACCCCGTTGATATTATGTTCTTTTGCTTACGGATCCCGGTGGTGTGAAATAAATGTGGAACTTGTATGATCATGGAGTTTGTATGTGTGTTAGAGAAACGCCTGGGCCGCTAGCCTAAGCCATGCCTAATCATGGTGGAAACTTGCAGCATCACCATAATGAGCACTCTATGAAGCATCCTTAATAAAAACCTATGCAAATAGCAAATAAAAAGATCGCTGAGATGCTCATTGCCTGCTTGCCTTGTCATTTTGATTATGGGAAAGCTCCCGTATCATGTGCAAGGGGTACCCCGTTGGCTGTTCTTAATGACATACATATACTTACAATGACAAGAGCTTACTCGTGACTGAAGTTGAGTAGCATGAGGATCGGTCTTCGTAAGTAAGGGGCATGAGATTTCGGTTTATAACTTGTCAAGCATATCCTCTTAGTTGTGTCACTTTATCCTTAATCACCTTCAAGATGCTTATGATAGGGGCAATGAGAGCTGAAAGCTACAAGTACCATAATTTTTGGAAGCTCTTGAGACTTGAATCCCTACTTCCTTTTACAAAAGGCCTTTCTTCCACCATTATATTGAGTCTCCATCTTCTATCTTTATGCACCTACTTTGAGAGCTTAGTGGCCATTCTTAGTTCCATGTGCATTGTCCCAAGACTCGTTGATTGATGCATAATATTGCTTGTTTGAAACTATTGTATCTAGTCACTCTTATGAAATTTGAAGGTGTCCTATGCATTTATATTTGCTACTCTATTGAGGGACAAGCTGAATGCTTTTGTGCTATGTTTTCTTTATGTGAAACAAACAAACGTCTTGCAAAGCATGTTATTCATGAATCTTTTGTTTGTGCCTTTTCATGTTGCATCACAGTCTCTTTGCTTATTGTTAGAACTTTGTCTTTCATGTTATGATTGAAGTACTTTGATCCCAGCTTTGATGTTTTGCAAATACTTTGATCAAGTCTTTGATGGTGCATGTCACCTCAAAAATTATTCTTTTTATCACTTACCTACTCGAGGACGAGCAGGAGTTAAGCTTGGGGATGTTTATACATTGCAAATGTATCTATAATTTTTGATGTTCCATGCTTGGTTTTATCCACTTTCTTGTGTTTTGTTCCAACTTTTGAGTACTTTTATTATGATTTCTTGGACTAACCTATTAACAAGAGCCATAGTGCCAACTGCCTGTTTTCTGCTGTTTTTGGTTCTAGGAAAGTCAGAAAATGAATATTCTCAGAATTGGACAGGACAAAAGCCAAAGTGCCTATTTTTCCGGAAGGGATCAAGTGCCAGAATACGAGACGGAGAGGGCGGGGCCGCCACACCACCTGTCAGCGTGGCTGGCTTGGCTGCGCCAGAGGTGGTCCGCCGACCCAGACCCTCGGCCTCTCCTTCCGCCTATAAGTTGCCCTCGGGACGAAAACCCTAAGTACCCGATCAAAAATCCACGAAAGAGTCTGTAGCCACTGTCATCTCCATCCCTAGATCAGGAGGGATCTGAAGCTTTTCCCGGCACCCTGCCGGAGAGGGGAATTCACCCTGGAGGCCTTCTTCATCACCATGCAAGCCTCTGGTGTGATGGTTGAGTAGTTCATCCTTGGACTACGGATCCATGTAGTAGCTAGATGGCTGGTTTCTCCTCCTTTGTGCTTTTATGTTTAGATCTTGTGAGCTCCATTCATGATCAAGATCATCTATTTGTAATTCTTACATGTTGTGTTTGCGGGGATCCGATGGATATTGAGATGCTATTTCAGATTGATTATTGATTCTATCATGTCTTTGTTATTTGAGATCTTACATGCTTTCCGTTTTTAGTAGCTATCTTGGCCAAGTAGATGCTAGCAACTCTAAGAGTTAGTATTTATGCTCGATTGTGGGTTCATGCCTCTGGTAATCTGGGGAAGTGACAGAAATATCTAAGGTACTAGATGTGTTGTTGCTACCAGGTAGAAAACAACGATCCTTTGTTCATAGAACAATTGTATTGTTTACTTTACACGCAGTTCGTAAAGCAATAATTTGTTGCTTGCAACTTAATACTGGAGGGGGTTCGGATGATAACCTGAAGGTGGATTATTAGTCATAGATGCAGTTGGATGGCGGTCTATGTATTATGTTGTAATGCCCAATCAAGTCTCAAAGGAGTCAAGATGATTAGTATATGCATGTATTGCTTTCTCGGTGTTTGTCAATTGCCCCGCTGTAATTTGTCCACCCAGCATGTTATCTATCTAAGGAGAGCCACCTCTAGTGAACTATGGATCCCGGTCCTTCTTCTTTACATACAATCTACAACTGTTTACTGCTTTGTGTTTACTTTCTGCAAACTTTTACTTCTTTCCATTCGATACGTTTAATCCTTTGTTTTCCGCAAAACACGGTGAGATTGACAACCTCATCGCAAGTTGGGGACAAAGTTCTGTGGTTGGGTTGTGCAGGTCTCCACGTTGCTACTAGCACCGGTAGTGCGCCCTGCCAAAGCTCAGCTGGTACACCTTTGGGGTGTTTCCTTGCTCCTACTGGTTCGATTAAACCTTGGTTTCATAACTGAGGGAAAACTTGCTGCTGTGCTCATCATACCTTCCTCTTGGGGTTCCCAACAAGCTCTATGTCGATCGTCGAGCGCATCACGTATTCTGGTTTCTATCAGATACCCCTAAATCCAGATGATCAAATAAAGACCGCGTTCATTACCCCGTACGGGGCTTATTGTTATCGAACTATGCCATTTGGATTACGTAATGCTGGAGCAACGTACCAACGATGCATGCAAAAATGCTTGCATGACCAAATAGGTCAGAATGTGCAGGTGTATGTGGATGATGTGGTGATAAAAACCAAGGAAAGCAATATGCTCCTTGAGGATATCCGGCAAATGTTCGTGAACTTGAGAAGGTTCCGAATGAAACTGAACCCGGATAAATGCACCTTCGGCGTACCAGCCGGAAAGTTACTCGGTTTCCTGGTATCTAGCCGCGGCATTGAAGCTAACCTGACGAAGATCCGGGCCATAGAAAGAATGGAGTTACCAAAGTGTCTTAACAATGTCTAGAAGTTCACTGGTTGCCTGGCATCGTTAAGTCGGTTCGTATGTCGGCTGGGAGAGAAGGCCTTGCCCCTCTATCAGTTGATGAAGAAAGCAGATAAGTTCACATGGATGCCACAGGCGGATCTTGCATTTCGCGAGTTGAAAAAGATGCTATCTACCACGCCAATACTAGCTGCACCATTACCTAAGGAACCAATGTTGCTTTACATAGCCGCGACCAACCGAGTCGTAAGTGCAGTGATCGTAGTGGAGTGCGAAGAGGAAGGAAAGTCGGTGCAAACGCCGATGTATTATCTGAGCGAAGTATTGTCAACGTCAAAACATAACTATCCTCATTATCAGAAGATGGCATACGGCGTATATATGTCGGCCAAGAAGCTCAAGCACTATTTCGAGGAACACCCCATCAAGGTGATATGTGAGGCACCTATTTCGGAGATCATGAGTAACAAGGACGCAAGCGGCAGAATAGCGAAGTGGGCAATCGAATTAGCTCCACTCGCCCTGATTCGGAAGAGATGCAATCAAATCACAAGCGATAGCGGATTTCTTTGTGGACTGGGCTGAAATGCAATACGAGCCACCCCTGCCGGACTCCAATTATTGGCAGATGCACTTCAATGGATCGAAACTGAAAGATGGATTAGGCGCCAGGGTAGTGCTTACCTCGCCCAAAAAGGATCAACTGAAGTATGTCCTACAGATCCATTTCAGTGCCTCGAATAATGTGGCGGAATAGGAAGCATTGGTACATGGTCTCAAAGTGGCAAAGGAAGTGGGGATACGCCGGATACAGTGCTTTGGAGATTCGGATTTGGTGGTACAATAGGTGTCTGGGAATTGGGATGCCCTGGATGCTAACATGGCCTTGTATAGGTTCCATGTCCAGAACATAAGCGGATTTTTCGAAGGGTGTGAGTTCCATCACATACCTCGGAGCGAAAACGAGGCAGCAGATATGCTGTCCAAGCTGGGCTCATCTCGGCAACCCATTCCGCCAAATGTGGCTTTGGAACACTTGAGAAAACCATCTATCACACCGTCACCCGAACCAGATTCAATTTATATCCCGGCGCTCACCGGATCAGGAGCTTCTCCTATGGAAATAGAATGGGGAGGCACCTCAGCAAACCCGGGGACTACTTTAGCAAACCCGGGGACTCCGCAGCTTGATCCGGCAGGAGTTATGTCGGTGGATGCGATGGAGGTGGATGAGGAACCATTTCCCGTCCGACCTATATCGTCTTGGGATCGCTGTCTTGCGCGATCCACTCCGGATCCTCGCACCACTTAGACCCGGTGCGCATATGCTTGAGCAATGCCAAGTCAATCCCTCCATACCATGAAAGCGTAAACTTCAAAGCAATGTCGGCTCTAGCCCGTGCTGTAGATTCGCGCCACAGGTCCGGTTGCGTCTCACATTCCATGAGTTTGGCTATGAAGGCCGAGGTTTTCTTGGGAATGGTCTCGCTGGGGCAGAGGCAGCCACACATCCGCGTTGTAGCTGGGATAATGTCCGTGCCAAAATTCCTTACTATCTCGAGACGAGCGGTGAGACTCGCCAGGAGATCCTCTGTGGCATAGGGAATTGGCTCGGCATTAGGGCCAATAGGAACTCCACGCTGCTCACGGGATTCGCGTACGGCGGAGGCGGTGAACGAATCGCTCTCTGGAAATTTACCTAAGGATAAGAGGAGCAACAATGAGCGGATGGACCAAATCCAAATTATAACAAATAAAGCAAGAGCGGAGAACTTACGCACAATCTAGAAGAGAAGTCGATGAAGCTCGGAATCAGTGTTGGCGTTATGGAACCGGAGTTTTTCGCACTCAGTGATTACCGACGCAAGTTTGATGTCAGCTTCCTCCAGTAAGCTCTTGTCCTTAGAGATTTGCGTAACTAAACGCTCCTTCTCTTCGGAAAACTCCTGATCGGCCTTCTCCAGCACGGACTGATGAGAACTCTTGAGCATCTGGATTTCGGCATTCAGCCGAGTAATCTATGAGTCCTGCTACTGGAGCCGAGCTATCTCAGCTTCCTTCTTCTTAAGTTCAGCTTCATACTTTCCTGATTGTTCCAAGCAGTGGGTCATCAGTTCAGGCATAGGAACACTGTCCTCAAGAGCAACTGCAACATGATCCGGAGGACCCAAAATATGAATGTCCACCGGATAAAGCATGGAGGGTACAATGATCATGTAAAAGGGATGAAGTTACCTTTGATTTCTGCAAGATTCTTCCTCATGATGATATTCTCAGCCTCAACCTCGGCTGCGTAATCCAGACAAAACATTCATATAAGCTCTAAGAAGTTTGAATGAACAAGGAAGGGAGAGAAATGGAAACTAACCCCTCTTCTGGTACTCCTCCAGGAGTTTACCATGACGCCCGCGTATGTCTTTGTAGGAGTCCAGCAGGCGCTGGAACTCAGCGGATCGGCGGTTGGTGGTAATCTGAAACAAGAAAGAGACAAAGGTTCTGAGACAGTGGAAATTATTCGAAGTCTACAAGATCCAGGCCAAGTGGAATTTAACCCGGGTCTAGGTGTGTGGATATTCGAAGTCTACAAGATCCGGGCCAAGTGGAACTTAACCCGGCTCTAGGTGTGTGGATATTCGAAGTCTACAAGATCCGGTCCAAGTGGAACTTAACCCGGCTCTAGGTGTGTGGATATTCAAAGTCTACAAGATCCGGGCCAAGTGGAACTTAACCCGGCTCTAGGTGTGTGGATATTCGAAGTCTACAAGATCCAGGCCAAGTGGAACTTAACCCGGCTCTAGGTGTGTGGATATTTGAAGTCTACAAGATCCGGGCCAAATGGAACTTAACCCGGCTCTAGGTGTGTGGATATTCGAAGTCTACAAGATCTGGGCCAAGTGGAACTTAACCCAGCTCTAGGTGTGTGGATATTTGAAGCCTACAAGATCCGGGCCAAGTGGAACTTAACCCGGCTCTAGGTGTGTGGATATTTGAAAACTACATGATCCAGGCCAAGGGAACTAGACCCGGCCCAAAATCTAGTGCAAATTAGTGGCAACATGAACAAAAACTAGGGAGCATCCGACCGAATAACAAGTTATTCCCTCAGAGGCTCGGGGACTGGGATATACCTACAAATGCTAAGTTATAAAAGAAACATCAACAACAGAGAAAAAGGATTACCTCCATCATCTGGCCAGCCAGGGTGATAGCCTTAGTGGCGGAGTTCATTTGCACGCTGAACTCAGCAGGGCCGAACTTTTCTGGGAGATTGCCCTAAGGGTCGACGATGTCGGCGTTGTTCCAGTTTTTCTCATACTCAAGGAGATGTGGACTGTAACTCTTGCCACTCGCAGAATGGCTCGTCACTAGGCCCTTCACATGGGCCTCACGCCTGGCGGATTGAGCCGCAGCGGGGCTGGTGTGCAAAACCAGCTGCTTGCTGCCCTCTGATCTAGAAGCTGGCCTAGACGAAGCTGACCCGGAAGTCTTCATAGCTTTGCCGGATGAGGGTTGAGGAGCGTGTTGAAAGAAATCACTGATTGAAGGGGAAGACCCGGTGGGGGCTGAAGGAGCTTTCCCTTTAGGAGGCTTGGAGGCCCTTGTGGCGGTTGTTCTTGCTGCTGCTGTTGGTGCTGGTACTGCTATTGCTGGTGCTAGTGCTGGTGTTGTTGCTGCTGGTGCTGTTGCTGCTGCTGGTGTTGCTGGTACTGGGGATACTGGGGGCAGCGCCGATGAAGCTGGCGCCTCAATGTTGGGCATAGAGGCCGAGGAGCTAGGCAGATCCGACATTGCTGTATCCAAATCTGGCCCACTCCCGCCCACATCGACGTTACCCTCCTCTTGATGAGGTCGACTCTGGTCAGGCGCGACCGCAGAACCCTCATGAATAGGGCTAAGCGGACGTTGGTCTTCGTTGCGGGGCAGGGTGGGGGGGGGGAGGGATCGTTCCGGAGTGGGGAGGCTATGCTGGAACTGCTCTGGGAGACATCCACAGGAGCTCTAAAAAAAAGAAGGACAACAAGTAAAAAAGAAAGCACCAACCAGAGACTAAGGCAAGCAATGGAAGAATTCGAGATAGAAATGCTAAAAGGACTTACTCGTCAACGGTAGGAGGAGCCCGAGACTTGGGTGCCTTCCGGACTGTGCTCTTGGCGGTAGGCTTGGCCGAGGGTTTAACCCCGGACTTCTTTTGTCTCTTCTTGGGCGGCGGCGCCTCCGAAGCTGCGACCAGGGTAGCTGCGCGCTTCTGGGAAGGGGCCAGGGCCGGGCCACCAGTCACAAACGGGGGAACCTCATGGACCTGAGCGTCCGGGTTAGCTGAACATTCGAACATAAGCTAGATGCAAATAAGAAATAAGAATCGGATCAAGTACCTCCAGGACCTCAATGTCCGAATCATCATCGTCTGGCCAATCCCTTAGAGAAGAGGCCTTACCAGCACTACGCTTGACGATGTCCGGGGCGGGCAAGAAGGCCTCTAGGTCAGTCTCCACCTCGTCTCCCTCAGGGCGGTCCTCCAACCACTTGCTGGCCGGATCCTCGCTGTCCTCTAGCGGTTGCTGGAGAAATCTCTGAGAGAATAATCACCAAGTTACAAAGGGAAATCAACATACAAACAAAATCCGGACGACAAGAGAAGATAAACCTACCCTTGGAGGAGGGTTGGAGCGAGTGAAGGTCTCAAGTCCCCACTCCCAGGCCTCGGAGAACTCTTTCTCCATGTTGAAGACGGCCTTAACCCGGCGGTAAACTGCCGAGTTATCCAGCTCGAAGGAGGAGGTAGGGTGAGGGTCAAGAGGACCACTAAGGTAGCAGATCTTGTGGGCTCGCTTCTAGAGGGGGGAGACCCGACTGCGGAGGAAAGTGATCATGATATCCTCCCCCCGGAGATGCTCCTTAAGCAGCTCCATGATCCGGCGAGCCACTTGATTCGCCAGGGCTGTAGAGCGCTTGGGAATGCTTTCCCATCACGAAGTATCTGGAGGACCGAGTCTGAAGGGGAGCAGCCAGATCTGATCCTCCTTGGTGGTGTTCCGGACATAGAAGAAGGTCCGGGCCTAGCCCTTGTAAGATTCGAGCCCCGTGACCCGGGGAAGACGGATTGCTTCCGGGGAGAGATGGAGGCGGCGCCACACTGAGTCAAATGCTTGTCCTCCAGGGCATGCTCCTTATCCGGAACCACATTCCTCCGCAGACCAAAGAACTTGATCCACAGTTCTTTGGTTGGCCAGAGGCCGATGTATCCTTCAATGCCGGAGGCAAAGGAGGACAGAGAGGTGTTAGAATTTGTGGGAAGATGATGCGGTTGCAATTTATAGGTGGAGATGAAATCGAAGAAGAAATCAGAGGTAGAAAGGCCGAAGCCACGTTGGAGATGCGACAAGAAAACTACGTACTCCCTAGATTTGGGGGTGGGAGTAATCTCACCGGAGGGGAGGCGGCTGGGATGCCGACGGGGATGCGACAGGAGGCGTAGAGCCAAGCAAGGTCCTCCTCGCGGGCGATGGAGCCATCCCAACATCCATGATCGCGGCTCTCCATCCCTTCCTCCTGCTGTGCCACCATTGCAGCTTCTGCTTCAGTCATGGCGAGATTGAAGCTTTCGAGGGGATAATCTGAGTAATGGTAGCTAGAAGACGGGAAACGGGAAGCGCAAAGCCCCGTGGTGGCGAGTGGCACTGGAAATGGTGGCGCCGACGTGAAATACCGCTGGAGCACGATCGCAGTGGCGCTCGAGGAGAAGAAAACCGGCGGCGACGGAGTCGCAGTGAAGAAGAGAGAGAGCAGGGGGTGCGACGCGAATGGGGGAACTTCCCCTGGGAGTGCACCGCATCCTCTACTTAACCGTGCCACGCACGTCATGGGATCCTTTGCGGGTGGCGTGCAGCGCGCAGCGAGCATATATGCGTCCCAAGCAACCAATCAGAGCAAGGCCACAAGAGGGGCCACAGGAGCAAATGATCCTATGACAGGACATGGCGTTACAGTTAATGAGGCACTGCAATGATGGGACGTTTACAGCAGTTATGCCTGACGTAGCGACAATAATCGGCGCGGTAAATGCACATGGCCCTTAAAATGAGGCAAGTGATGATTACCCTCCACGTAGGATATGGAGAAGCGTATGAGAGAAGGAAAAGAAACCCAGATCAGCAGGTAAAATACCTATCCAATGAGGAGTAACCCGGAAAGAGCGAAAGGATCGCTAGAAAAGAAATTCCGGGCTATGAGATAACTTGGCCCTAGGAATACGAGATTCGGATATAGGAACTTGCTGTGGCCTTAACAACTGAAAAGTTGCTAAGACCGCACCAGCTTCGGGGACTAATGTTGGGGGATACCCCTAGGTAGGGCAACACCGGGGTATAAGGGCCGAGTTAGCCAGGGTACGGCGCGGTCAAAGCAAAATGTTGACCGGGGCACCTCAAGGCAGGCCGAATCACGGTGTGGCCCAGCCCATGGGGCATTTCCTTGACAATGGTCCAGCCGACATAAGATCTATGCCGGCCGTGCCTATCTGTTTTGCAGGTAATTGGGTAGGCCGCAATAGCTATATGCTAGTCGGATTACCTTGGCTTCAGAGAGAAGGAATTCCCCGCTAGTCAAAAGGTGGCTTTACTAGCTGAAGAATGTGCAAAGTAAAGTAAAGGAGAGGACCAGCGGGTCAGCAGTGACCAAGGTGACGCAGGCAAAGCCGAATGACGTAGCCTGTGACGCCAAAAGAAGAGGATGATGCTGCGAGTTACGTCCAAAGCCCGGACAAGCCATTAAAGAAGAATAAAGAAGCATCAGCTTTAGGAAAGGAGCATATTCGTAGAATATGCTGCCACCTGTGCCCTAGAATTGTAACCCGGGCTCCCTATATAAGGAGCACCAGGGACTCCATAGAGAGGGGACGACATTTAGAGGAATCACTCTCTGTCTAAGGTAGAACTCGAGGGCTAGCTAGTGAGGGGTAAGAGATATTGTCTCCTTCTTGCTAAGGGCCACAAGAGCACTTGTAAACACCATTGATAGAGAGAATACAAGAACTTCCGTGTGTGGAATCACCACGTTCTCCCTCCCTGGATTCCCCTAGCACTCATTGGCCACATCTTTAGCCTATCCATGGCATCTGCCGTGCCACCACCACGACATCAATTAATTCAGCCACAAAACAAAGTCGACATCTTCCTTTCTGAGAGATCGGTCTATAGTAATTCGGTATTGGTATCCAACAATCCCTCCAAATACAAATACTTTGCCCATTACCGACACACCAAATCAACCCCTATTTCAGCAAGTCCAACCCATGTGAGATCGCTTGGCATGTGGATGAGACATTGCTAGAAAAGACAGTGTCCTCCAGTCTACCATTAGGGTAGTACTTGTTCTTCAACACTCAAGCGCATACACTACCAAGCTTTGAAGTCAATCTCCAAGCTTGATGTGCAAGAAGCTCTTGATTGAATACACGGTAGCCATGAAAACCTAATCTCCCCATCGCTTAGGTCTTTGCAATCTCTCCCACAATCTCCAATGGGTTTTTATTTTCCCATCCTTCGATCCCCAATAAAACTCTCTAACCAACTTTGTTAAATCATCACAAACGAAAATGGTAGTTTAAATACCCCCATTATGTCAGTAGGAAGAGCCCGAGCTACAGTCTTAACGAAGAATTCCTTGCATGTATGTGCTAAGTTTCCATCCCCCCACGTTATCAACCTCTTTGTTAACTGAGCTTGAAGTTTTATAGTTTTTCTCTAGACATACACCCATCGGGAGTGGGTAACCCCAGGTATATCTCATCAAATGTTATAGATGTGAAACCAAGAACATTCCAAATGTATTCTCTATAATTGGATGGGCACGATTCACCAAATAACAAGGAGCATTTAGATGAGTTAATCAACTGATCAGTAGCAGAAGCATAAACCTCCAATATATGCTTAACATGGACAACTTCATCATGTGCTACTTTGAAAAAAGAAACATGTCATTGGCAAAAAGTAAATGTGAAACTTCGGGTGCACAACGATAAACTTTTATTAGAGATATCAAGTTCCTCATCAATTCCTCTATTTAGTAGGTCAGACAAACCATCAGCAACAAAAAGGAATAAAAATAGGGATATCTAGTCACCTTGCCGAAGCCCAAGCGATGGTGCAAATGAATCTAGGAGGGTACCATTAAGTTGATAACATATCTCACCAAAGTCACACATGTCATAATCCACTTGACAAACTAGTGAGGGAAATCCATCTTTTGCATCACTTTCCTAAAAACGACCAACCAACCCTATCATACGCCTTTGATAAATCAAGTTTGTAAGAACAAAAATGAAGGAGATATTCCCTAGAGGAAATAATAAAGGGTGTTTATTATCATATCTCATTAGTTTATAATAGTTCTATATAATGCTATAACAGTATCAAGCGGAAATATTGATACACGTGTGATATAAAACAACCAGAGTCCCTAGTAGCCTCTAGTTATACTAGTTCGTTGGGCAGCTGATGATCAAGGTTTCTTGATCATGGTGCATTTATGCCGACTAACAATGGAGTCACATCATTGGGACATGATGTGGTGGACATTACCCTAATTAACATGTATTGCGACACGATCAAGTCACATGTTCATCGTTAAAATATTAGAAGCGTAGTATCCTTCTTCTTAGACTGTGAGAGCATATTAATCACTATCTCCTGAGGTGCTTTAATTACATCAAACTTCATGTCTGTAACTGGGTGGCCATAAAGGTGTTAGTTGGGCATTCTAGAGGAATAGTTGAGGCTTATGTATCAAGAGTGAGATTTGTTCACCAACGTGACAAGAAGATACACTGGGCCTACTGAATGAGATTACATTCATAAATGTTGCGCAATATGTGACTAGGTCATGTGTATGGAATATCATTTAATGAGTAAAACTGCATTTGTCGAAAACGGGTTTGAATAAGGTATTGGATGCCGATGATCAAATCTCGGACAAATCATGCATCGAAATGACAAAGGGAATTCGACTCAGTATTAAAAGGTTCAAACGACAAAGTCTCGTGGAATACACAGGGGTCATTATGGGCATCCAGATCCAGCTAATGATCATTGGTTCGAGAGAGATCTCAATCATGTCTGTGATGTTCCCGAACCGTAGGGGTAAAACAATTAAGGATACGATGACCAATGTAGGTCTTCGACAGAATGGAATCAACAAAGTATGAAAGATAAAGAACTCCAGAATTGTTCCGAAGAGAGAATACCGGAAAGGTTTCGAAATGGTTCAGAAGAAAGGAAATACCGAAAAAGGTGTTTCTGGATTAATAAAAGGATTTATAATATGCATTTATATATTAATTATGAATTAATATATTAAATAAATATTTTATTATGGGGCAACCTCCTCTATTGGGCCGAACCCTCAGAGTGAAACGACCCAGAGGGAAGCCACCTTAGGAGAAGCAAGACACAACTGCAAGTGGGCCTTGACTAGCCCATCAAGCGAGCTGGCGGTGGATGGTGACCACGCAGGCGGGAAGCAGCTAGGTGACGCCTAGGGGGCCGCAGCCTGCTGGCCCAACCGGGCGAGCGTACGGGCGCGGGGCATGGGGGCAAGGTGTAGCACGGGCCGCCAGCCGGCCCACCTAGCCATTGCGCCATCGCAGCTAGGCTTCCCAGGCGAAGACAGGCCCAGCCGGGGCTACTGCTGCCGGGATGGCGTAGTGTTGGCCGCTGTTGGCTGGTGGGCCGGCTCGCCTAGCCCACCCGATCGTCCGGTGGCAGCCCAACCGGCGGTGCCCATCCTCCCCTTTTTTCCTTTTGATTATTACTCCCACCCCGGGACTTTAGGGAAGGGTATCTTCCCTTTTCCCCTATATAAAGAGGGGCATATGGTTGGGAATAAACATATCAACACAAATATTTCTCTAAGGCAATTTCCTTAGAGAAGTACTCTCTCTCTCTCTCTCGTTCTCTCTTACAACCGCGGCTCCCAGTTGGGGCTGTGCGCGCAAAGGAAGGACTTCGTCGTAGCGTAAGGAGGTGCTCCAAGGATTCCAAGCCAAAGATCTATTTCCGCAACCCGGAAGGGATCAAGTTCTGGAACTCCTCATCATACACCATATGTGTGCGAAACCTCGGAGGGACTACCAATAGTAGGACCAAGGTTGTGATGCTTGGACCTAGGGTGACTTGCGAGGAGATTCGTGACCTTGAGGTCGGCTACGACAACATCTATATCAACAATGTTCCCCTCGGAATGTCAAACGCTTTTGGTCTTCAAGGGTATGTTACCGAAACCTCCTCCGTTACAATTTTACTAGTTGATAGATCCTAGCTAGGTGCATTCCACTTTAGGAATTTTTTTGTTTTGTGCCATGGAACCCCTTCAAAAAACTCTTAGTTGTCTCCTTCTCTTGTTTTATATGGTGAATGCACTCACATGCCAATAATGCATTGTATGTTATCAATAGTCTAGGAATAAATGCACTTTGGGCAGGGGAAATAATATCATAAGGAGTGGTCTCATTCTATTCACCAGGCATTTGGTGAGCACTTTATAAATAACATTGATAAACTGATAGGCCAATATTTAGATAACTTACTTGGATTAGTGACTTTTGGAATCAGAACAACTGATGTTGTGTTTGCACCCTATGGCATTATGCGGTGACCCAACATACCACTTCATGATGTAGTACACTATAGTCGTTGATATAATACCAATGTAAAACTGTTCCACTGGTATTACATCCCTCAGAGTGGTACAACAGAAACATAATAGGTCCAAGACATGACTATAGATTACAACTCGAGTCTTTACAAAAAATCCAGAGAACATTCTAGGTTATATAGAGAGAAATCAACTTCTTACAAAGAAGAACCAGAAATAACAACTCATAATTATCTTGTTAATAAGACTAGTATCTAAACTATCTGGCTTGCAATTGCTGCTATTGCAATGCTCTACAGAAGTAGGTTTTATGGCTAGAGAATATACTCCTAACTAGGAACTTCGTCTTCACTTTAGTTGATGTATATGTTGACTTCATTGACTTTATTGAAGAACTTGAGCTTTCAGTGACGATTCCTTGAGCACGAGTTGGCGTTGACGACGTCTTCAATGACTTTAGAACCTAGAAAGGGTTAAGAAGGTATAGTTGAGTATGAGCATACTTAGCAAGTTTACTAAAAAGGACTGTTTGATGTACTATCTACAACCACAGACCATAGGTCATAGGCTATGCAAGTTTTTGTAACATTTCTTCAAAGGTTTCTTTTATTCTAAAAAACTATGGCCGTCAGCCTTCACAGGTTTACCTGAACTTCATGGAGTTCCTTTCATGCCGTGTTCATAGCACCTTCCCGAAACAGGGAGTAACATGTCACAGTTTTATACACTCTACAAAGGTGTGTCACTTTTACCATAAGAGATCTTAAGCTTTGTTACATAGCCGATAGTATGTCCTCGTTCAAGATTCCATGGTTTGAGGCCCAACCTAAGATCCAAGACCATCACTTCCCCTCTTCGCAACCCCGCATGCCCATCGGATTGCACGTCAAGCCTAGGATAAAACTTGTTTCCAATGGGAGCCTAAGGCGTACAACCCTCATGGATACCATATGCCGAGGGACATTGAGGGATCCCACCCATATGCTACAAACCCTCTCTGAGGAGTTACAACCATGGCCTAGTCATCCGTTGACTTGCGAAAGGAAGAAGATCCAGCTAACTTCTCCGTCCCATTCCAAATCTCATGGTTAACGCGTATTATACAGCACAAGAATCACTAGTGACATTGGTTGATTAAGTCCTAGATATTATGTTCCTTTACCACCGAAACTGTAATAGTAGGTTATTACCATTTGGTAAATAACCCATAATCATATAATTATGAAAGTAGAGTTTTCTAACCTTTTTGAAATGCAGGTGATAACAACATTGGATTTGTAAATACTTGATAGAAAATAACCAAAGGACATGAGCAAGTGTGAACTTGCCTTTTGTGATTGCAACATTATGCACTCATGGTCTTCGATATAATATAAGATCCAATATCTAAAAACAACATCATTGGTCTATTAAGGACCGATGTTTAAAGAAGCAATATGCTATTATGCATAAATAATGCTATGCATGTTAGAAAACTCTTGAAGTGCATTCCCAATATTATAAATGAACCGAACTTAGTTGCTTTGTTTAAGATTTGGTATATCTTCAAGTTTACTTCACAGGAAAATAAATCTACAAGGAACTTAAGTCTTAACACACAAGTATGAAAGTAAAATATAATAACAATCTAAGATTGAGGATAATTGCCATCTGGTAACTATGATGAAAGTCCATGTGTTGTGCCGAGTTGAAAGAAATTATTTGTTGTTTGAAGTGGTAAAAAGAATAACCTTCAAACAAAAGGTTGTTTTATGTTATGTTCATCAATATGGTGGGTTGTTAAGATTAAACTATGGTTTTTGACAGAGTACAATTAATATGGAGTTAGAATAAAGTTAACTATAAAATCATGAATAAACTTAAGGTATAAGGTTTATGGTATTTTAGACCAAAGTTAACTATAAAAGTGAATCTCAAAGCATGATGTTTTATGGTATCAGTAAGGTCTAGGTTTTTCTTAATCTTAAACAATGTTACAAGATCATTTGTCTTTAGTATGAAGGGTGTTAGATGTTATCTTCTAAATAAATACCTTTTATGGATAATTGTGGGAATTAGCTTATAAGCAAGTTTAATAACTTAGATATTAAAGTGACACAGTCAAGGATTTTAAGATAAATTGCTTGTTTTTATAGTTGTAATTTACTCAATATGGTTCTTTTGATATAATACCTTTTTAATTTGTATTATAAATAAATAAATGTCTAAAGGTGATTTTGTTGAACTTAATAATTATTATTATGGCTTTATCTAAGTAGAATGGATACTTTAGTTTTCTTTGGTGGTTTTATCCAAGTTATAACGGTAAAAGTAATTTTAAAGTATTAAAACTTTACCCTTATAATTGCTAATGAAAGAGTGTCAATCCTTCAAGGCAATAATTTCTAGAGAATTAAGTAAAGTTAAAAGGAATTTAGTTGGATTTATAAATGATAAAAGACAATATATTTAATATTTTAATAAATTTAAGTAGTCAATTAAAGTAATATGGATTTATTTTGATTTATAAATGATAATAGAAAATATATTTCTTTTAGCTTAATAAAAGAAAAAGACTATAAAATCAATTATAACACTTATTTATATATAAATCCTAAATTGAATTGGAACTTTAGAATTAGTATTTTTATAAAATAGTAGATTTATGTTTATACTCAAAAATGATTTTTATTCATTTTTAGGACTTTTCCTTATTTTATTAAATTTTATTTAGGCTTTTGGTGTCCTTAATATTTAGTTGTATTTTATAACTAAAATAAGTAATGTTATATTTTTCCTAAGTAGAGATTATTTTTGTGAGCATTTTGATATATTATAGGTATTTTTCTGAATGTCCTAGTTTTAACTATATTTTTCTTAAATTTAAATATTCATAAGGGTCTATATGTAATTTTAGAACTTTATTTCTATTGCCATGAATATGTAGAAGGGCTGGACCTATGGGCTGGCGCACCTCAAACCTGACCCCACCTGGCCCAAATGGCCCAATACGGTTGGACCAACCCTAACCCTTAGGGTTAGGTCGGCCCACCCGGCCTCACCCTTCCCCTCTCTCTCACCAGCGACGCTACTGTTGCCGCTACCCTCGCCAGATTCCAAAAAATCTGGCCAGTCTAGCCGCCACCGTCTATGGGTAAAGGACCACCATGCTTCACTCTACCTCTCTGCCCAACTCGATTTGGGGATCGAACCCTAATTATTTAGCCCCTCTCGTTACTTTGGTGCTAGGGTTTCGATGTCGTGGCTCCTCTATACGCCGGTGATGCTCCTGCGATATGTTGGTGGTCATGTGGTGCTGGTGGGATTTCCTATTGCTGCTGGTTGTAGCTTGGTGCAAGGTAGCACTTTGTGCTCCCTATGCCACTATGTCGTGACTGCCTCCCTGGTTTGCATCCCCACTACTACATCTCCGGCGAGATAATACTCGCCCCAGGTAGGTGCTTCGTTCTTCTCTTAGCCTCTATTTCTAGTACCAACCCTGATTAAGATTTTCTCCCCCTTTCGCTTCATGTGTATCTTAAAGTAGCGTGGCTACTGATCTTTCCTAGTGAGTTTGACTCGAAAATTTACGTAATTGAATTGAGTGGTGGTGGAATACTCGACCTGCTCATTGGTTCTACACTCCTTAAACTGGCGTGGATGATGTTGGCTTGTGATCATAGAATGATGATGATGACTAGCTAATGATGTAACTGGAAGCACATGTGGCTATGGTTAGGATGTTAGCTAGTTCAGCTCTAGTGATTCTATTAATATTCCTAAGTGGCTTGATCTTTCTTTATATCATTGCCTTAATATTTTCTGTAATCACAAGTAGTATTTGAGATATGTTAGTTGTTATGTATCTATGAAGGAATGTTCATAGAAATGGTTGGTTAGCATGATCTGTTGTGAGAGGTGTTGTTGGATTTGGCAAAGATTCTGTTCTTTTTCATCTCTAATGTTAAAAATAGACGTGATTGATTCCTTGCTTCATTTCTAGGAAAATGATAGATCCCTTGGAGTTGATTTATCCTATTTCAATGCTTGGCTCCTATAAGTGTTGGCTCTAGTGGTATCTTGTGCTCTAGGCTGCCGTTGTGGTGCCCCTCCACTTCCTAGAGTGTGCACAGCAGTTGCCAGACAACATGATTTCCTACATGCCACTGCTAGGATTAGTTGGCTTAGGCCAGTGATGCAAGGCTGGTGATGATTTAATCTTGTACTAACAGATTATGATGACTCAAAAATGATATGGCTTATCTTGTATCTCTTCTGATAAAATTGAGTTGTTATATATTCTGTCAATATGACAGTAAGATTTAGATGATTCCTAGATCATATAAGTTAGGAAAATGATTTGGTTGACTTATCTACCTGACCTTGTTGATGATCTATTGTGAATTTACATTATAAACTGAACTATCAAGTGCTACTGATACTGCTAGGATGATAGTGAATACTACATATGATTCTTAGTTTTAATTCTAGGAAAATGACTTAACTTATTCACGGTTTTCTAAAGTTGATTCTTTGATCAGTTGGCTATCTTCTGTATGTAAGACTTGTGGCTTATGTAGTTGATTCTTTGATCAGTTGGCTATCTTCTGTATGTAAGACTTGTGGCTATCTTCATGCATGTATGTGAGCTGCTTGCACTGTTTTAGATAAGTTCGAATGGAAATATCTTGGTTTCACCTTTTTACTTCTACTTCCCTGGTGAAACTTGCCTCGTGTCTTATTGTTAGTGAAGTATAACTGAGAGAATTAATGATTAAGAACTGATGTTGCTCTATGGTGAAACTTGGCCCATTCAGAACATGCTCAGTGATGAAAATTAGCAGTGTACTTCACTGTTAAAATCTGAGAGCATAATATACTAACAATTAACCCTTTCTTTTATTCTTTTGTTTTGTCTTTGTTTGTTTGCAAGTACAAAAATAAGATGAAAAGATACTAAAGCTTAATTTAGAAATTCTATTTTAGGTTTTCCTTTTATTATCTTGTAATTCATTATTGTAATCTTTTATTTAAACTTTTGTAGAGACAATGTAATATTTGTACTATAAAAGAATTCTTTTCTATTGTGATCCTTATTCATTTTTCTTCTACAAATAAATATTGTAGTATATGTTTTTAATTAATAAACTTAATATTATCCTTCAATTCCAATTTGTACTTTTCTTTTTATTCTTTAATATAAAAGACAATGTAATATTTGTATTTATCTTATTTTTAAGATTTCTTTTTTATTTCATTATGGTAATACTATTATCTTTGTGTGATTTATTTATTATTCTAATGTCATATAATATTATCCAATATTCAAATTCATTAATTAACAATTCTATTATTAGCTTTAAACTAATAATTCAATTTTCAAATTCCTAATTCAAATGTTCATTTGAATTATTTCTCCCTGAACACAAAGATAGGATAGATGTGAGGTCGAAATATGTTGCAGTTATCCCAAGGTTTACATTAGAACAAGACAGATCTTGATCCCTATACATTCTTTTAGTTTTGCGTGAAAATTTCTCGGATTTTCTTATGCATGAATGCAATGCACACACATGTGTCCTCTCTATTTCTAGGTGCTAATCCTGGATGTTACACTTTATACTTGTTTTAAAGAATTCCTTCACCGCACCAATAATATCTTCCTTTAAGACTCCCCAATTACATGAAAACATGACCAAAAATTCCATCTAGACCCGGTGCTTTGAAAGGACTAATCTATGAGAGAGCATGAGAGATTTCTTTATCTGAAAAATTGGTACACAAATTATACTTTACTAGCACATCAAGGCATGGTTCAAAAAGGTCTAGAATAAGAGATGCATCAAGATTATCATCAGCTGTGAATAGGTTCTTAAAATATTCAGTATCCATGTGTTGCATTGTCATCAGGTCCTCATGAATTACACTAGTGTCATCTACAAGCTTCCGAATTTTATTCTTCCTCGCCCACCAAACTGCTTCAATATATGAAAGTATTTATTATTGCTATCTCCCTCTTTCAACTACGTTAGCCGGGAACGTTGATGCCACATCATGTCTTCCCGATATAGTGGTTCATTCATATTATTTAAGATCCTTTGTATTTCCCATTTATCAGCATTCATATGCGGTAATTCCTCCAATTGTGCACGAGATTTTTGCAGTTCTAGTCTGACACTACGGAACCTGGATTTGCTCCACTCATGCAGACTAGTCGTTGCTTTATTTAGAGCCCGCTCAACATATCCAAGGTTCCGAATCACACCAACATCATCCCACACGTTGTGGATTGTCTCAAAGAGTGTGTGACATTACTTAAAACTATCTACACTTCCTTCTCCCAGATTGAGGCTCCTAAATTCACCTTTGACCAGTAGAGCAACATGGTCCAAAATAGGAGTGACTATGTGATGTAATGAACTATAGGGGTACAGATTGCGCCAATAATTTGTGGCTACTGCAAGGTCTAGACCGACTTTAACATTTGCTCATCCATCTTGTTTATTGTCATATGTGAATGGTAGACCAGAGAAGCCCAAATACACCAAACCACATAATTCAAGTATATCTCTAAAGACCGACATCTACGCCTTGACTCTCGGAGTGGCTAAGAAATGGTCAAAATCCCACATACACTCTTTGAAATCTACTGCCACGAGCCATGGTAGATCGACTAAAGGTCGAAGATCACTCAGAGCTGACCACATTAAATGACAATGCACAACTCTAGGTTCACCATAAATGCATGTTAGACACAATTGTTGCTCATCATCCGCCTTACATACCAGAACATGAATGTATCGAGGCATTACTTCTTCACCTCCACACTCAAAGACTCGTGCTGACGAGGGGTAACCTCGACAATGCCCATGGTGATAGAATTAGGGTTTCACGGAAAAGAGAACGCTGGGGATTTTGTCGGATGTCAAGAAAACAATGGAGCCAAAGTCACATGAATATTGAGTAATTGCACTATTACAAGTTGTCCTCTAGATTTCGGTACCCTCGCTTAGGCTTCTCTCATCCTATATATAATAGGCCGGGTCTCAAAGCTGTATGTGGATAGGTTTCATACACGCGTAATTACAATACCAACACAATATCGGTTTCATAGTCTCTTTCCTAATACAATCAAAGCCTTTGTTAGTTGCTTCTTTGGGCAATCATTTGAAACCTTCATGGGCCATAAGCCTTTTACCCAACATAGGACATGTCAGTAGCCCCCGAGACTCTAATTGAACAGTAGTTTCAGGTTGAGTCTCAAAGTTTCTTTTCCTTTATTTGTATCTTTTTTTGTGTTTTGTAGGGAATTGGTACAACGAGTCTGATGCTTCCGAAGGATCATGAATCAGTTAATTGCTCCTGGGTAAAAACAAGGTTTTCCTACATCAAATTCAAGTCCCTAGGCCTGAACTCGAAAGTTATTACTGGCGTAATTCAGTTCAGGCCGCTGAGGTCTTGCCGAGTACTGAATTCCATCTTCTATTTTATCGGGTACCCAACGCGTCCGTCGAGATTTTTCATCGTATCGTTGATACGAATATTTTACTGGCAGAGCGCATTCTTGTGCGATTACCAGGCCACACAGGACAAATCCTGGGGTTTTACCTTCATGTTTCTGAACATGGCATTTGGATTCTTGTCGCATTTGAGCGCGATCCGAGATTTTTGGTTTTTTTGGCGGTTGCCCTACTGGGCTGATTTACCAAATAGTTTTAGGCTTTATACTAGATCCCGATGGGAGTGATCTTTTTATTTTGAAGATGCCCTTTTGAGGATACATTGATGTAAAACTCAAAGGTATTTTCAATCATGAATATTTTTGTTTTATACTCAATTAGATTTTTATCGGGTGCGCACCATCGCTCCCGATGGGAGTAGCCCTTGAGGCTATGTTCGGATGCCTATATCTAGACATAGGCTCATAGTTATTTGTTAGCTTGATGGAAAACATAGATCTTTTGAACAATAATAAAGAGCTTAGGGCACGAAAAACTTATCTCTTTATACATAAGGCGAAAAATTCATTGATACATTAATCTTTGGGCGGATGGCATCTAGCCATTGACCTGGATATTCTGGCTTAAGAAGCCAAACTATAACTCTTATCATATTGTAAGTAATCTTATGCGTAAAATCGTCGTAGTGTTGCTACATTCCATGGATTTGAGTAATTTACTCCTGTCTTCTTGTCTTGTAGTCGATATGCTCCTCCGGGAATAACTTCTGTGACGATGTATGGTCCTTCCCATAGCGATTCTAACTTCTTGTGGCCATCTTGCTTGAGGCGAAGAACGAGGTCCCCTACTACGAAGGACCTAGGCTGCAATCTTCTGCTATGGTAATTGCACAAGTTTTGTTGGTACATAGTTGCTCTTTGGAGGGCTTCATCTCGAGCTTCATCAAGTGCATCCACATCATCTTCAAGTGCTTCTCTTGATTCCTCTTTATCATATGAAGCTAGTCTTGGGAATTCGTGTGACACCTCAACGGGAAGCACGACTTCTATATCATGGACAAAAAGAAAGGTGTCTCTTGTGTTGAATTATTTGGAGTTGTACGTAAACTCCATAACACAGATGGCAATTCATCAACCCATGCTCCTTTTTCTCTGTCAAGCGGTGCTAGTAGTCTTTTCTTGAGTCCAGCAGTAACTAGTCTATTGGCTTTTTCTACCTGTCCATTTGTTTGCGGGTGAGCTATCGAAGTGTAGCTTACTTTGATGCCCATCTCCTGGCAGTACTCCTTGAACTCATTGGAAGTGAAGTTGGTCCATTGTCTGTGATGATGTTGTTTGGTACGCCAAACCAAAATACTATGGATTTAATAAAATTCATAGCCGAAGTTCCGTCTTGGGTGGTGAAAGGCATTGCTTCAATCAATTTAGTAAATTTGTCGACTGCTACTAGCAGAAAGACATGTCCTCATGGCGATGATTTGTGAAGTCTTCGCACCATATCGAGTCCCCACTGAGCAACAGGCCAAGCCAAAGGTATAGGATTCAACTTACCGGCGGGTGCTCCAGGCTTTGTTGCGAATCATTGACATGCCTCACATGTTCTGAAAATGTCTTTTGCATCTTGAACTACAGTGAGCCAATAATATCCTGCCCTGAATGCTTTTGCAGCAATTGCGTGGCTACTAGCATGGTGACCACAAACTCCTTCGTGTATATCTTTGAGTATGATTTTTCCTTCTTCGGGTGTTACCCAACGCCACAACACGCCCAAAATACTTCTCTTATTTAGCTCTCCTTTGATATTCTGAAGGCTTTCGATCTTCGGGTGATTCGCCGGGTTTCTATCACATCTTTGGGTAGCTCTCCCTTAGTCATATATGCTATATACGGCTGCATCCAAGTAGACTCAATTAGCATGACCTCTCCAATTTCCCGTTCTTCTTCTTTGATGGCCTCTTCTATACCCTTGGTTTCTGATGGAGCCCCCGAGTCTTTTTGCGGATGTTTCTTTTTCCCTATTTTTGGTGCTACAACCTCGGAGACTCTTTTTGTGTTGATCGATCGCTCCGTTATTTCTTCCCAAAAAACTCTAGGTGGTATTGGTAAGGACAAGGATCCGATGTTTGCTAGGTTGTCGGCTTCTTCATTGCTTGCTCTCCCTATATGTGATACTTCACACCCATCAAATTGAGCTTCCATAACACCATATAGATCGCGATAAGCAACCATATTTTTGTTGATGGCGTCACACTTGTTCATTGCTTGCTATGCCATAAGATTGGAATCTCCGAAGATTTTGAGGCGAGTTGCACCGCAAGCTTTGGCCATTCGCATGCCATGCAACAGGGCCTCGTATTCTGCTTTGTTATTGGTTGTGTTTGCAAAGCTCATCCGAAGTATATAGCGCATTTTGTCGCCTTGGGGTGATATTAGTATGACTCCTACTCCTGCTCCTTCCGTTCTTTTTGATCCATCAAAGTACATTGTCTAGGCACTAGAAAGGTCTGGTGGAGCCGCACATTGCAACTCTGTCCACTCTGTGATAAAATCCGCTAGAACTTGCGACTTGATTGCTTTGCACTTCTCATACGTGATATCTCGAGAGGAGAATTCGATGGCCCATAGAGAGACACGTCCAGTTGCTGCTAGATTGTTGAGGATGCTTGACAAAGGTGCTTCATTAACCACTATGATTGGATGCTCCGAAAAATAATGGCATAGTTTTCGTGCTATCATGAATACCCCGTATGCTAGTTTTTGGTAATGTGGGTACCTTTGTTTGGATGGAGATAAAACCTCGCTCAGGAAGCAGACTGACCTCTGCACATCGTGGGTCTTCCCTTCTTCGGGTCGCTCCACGACCAGGACCATGCTGACCACCTGATTTGTGGCAGCGATATAAAGTAGTAAAGGCTCTTTCTCTTTTGGCGACACGATGACAGGAGATGTCGAAAGTGTCCTTTTAAGATCTTCAAAGGCGCGCTGAGCTTCTTCCGTCCATTCGAATTTTTCCGATTTCCTCATGAGGGCATAAAACGGCAGTTCTTTTTCTCCTAACATTGCAATGAAACGACTGAGTGCCGCTACTCGCCCTGCCAGTTGCTGTATGCCACATAGATTTGTTGGCTTCTTCATTGTTAAGATTGCTTGTATTTTCTCGGGATTAGCCTTGATTCCTCTAGCTGATACCAAATATCCGAGGGTTTAGCTTGATGCTAAACTTGTCGAGATTTTTGAATGTTTCTTCGAGGTCCTTGATCAGCACAGATCCTTGGCTTGTTGTAACTATGACGTCATCGATATATACTTGCACATTTGTGCCTATCTAGCTTCCCAGACACTTCTGCATCATCCGATGATATGTTGCTCCGATGTTCTTGAGGCCAAAAGGAATTGTTGTGTAGCAGAATACACCATAAGGTGTGATAAATGTTGTTTTCTCCTGATCTTCTTCCTTCATCCTAATCTGGTGGTATCCTGAGTAAGCATCCAAGAAAGAAAGAAGTTCGCATCCCATAGTTGCATTGATTATTTGGTTGATTCGCGGCAATGGGAAGTGATCTTTTGGACAATGTTTGTTCAGTGAAGTAAAGTCGATGCACATCCGAAGTTCTGTAGTATTTTTCTTTGGAACACATACTGGGTTTGCGAACCACTCTGATTTGGTTAGTTCTTTGATAAAATTGGCATCAATGAGGCGATGGAGCTCCTTTCCAATGGCTTTGCACTTTGGTTCTGCGAAGCGATGAAGCAGTTGCTTTACTGGCTTCACCTTTGGATCCAAATTTAATGCGTGCTCAGCAAATTCCCTGGGAATCCCTAGCATGAGAGAAGGTAGCCATGCGAAGATCTCCCAGTGCTCACGGAGGAACTCGATGAACGTGCTTTCCTATGCGGGATCAAGGTTAGAAGCCACAAATGTTGTTTTCGTCGGGTCGACGGGGTGGATCTGTACTTCTTTTGTGTCCTATGCTGTGTCAAAAGCCTGATCAGGATTGACAGGCGCTAATTCCAGTGGTTGTGTGTTTGCCGAGGTTTTGAGTTGTTCAAACTCTGTTGCCATCCTGAAAGATTCAGAAATTTTGTTGGACTCCCGATCGCAATTGTTGGCACGTGTGAAGCTTCCTTTTACCATGATAATTCCCTTTGGTGCTGGCATTTTCATGACTAAGTATGCATAATGCGGCACTGCCATAAACCGTGCGAAGGTTGGTCGTCCCAGGATTGCATGATATTGTGATGGCCAGTCCATGATTTCGAATTCGAGTTTTCCTCGCCTAAAATTTACTTTGGAACCAAAAACAACGTCAAGAAATACTTTGCCTAAAGGAATTTCGGCTTTACCTGGTACTATTCCCTGGAAAGATGTTTCTGTTGGCACGATATTGTCTAGGGGGTAACCCATTGTTCTCAATGTTGTTGCGTAGATCAGATTTATGCTACTTCCTGTGTCCATGAAGACCTTGATCATATCAAACCCTCCAATTTGTGCTTCGACTATCAAGGCTGAGTGACCCGATCATGGGACCCGAAGCGAGTGATCAGCTCTGCTAAATGTGATTTCTTGCTCTGACCAGTGGAGATATTCAGGTGTGGTTGATGGTGGTGTTTCCGCCATATTGATTTGTCTTGTGATGAGCTTCTTAATTCTGTTGGATGGATGCCCTTTCTGAATCATGGACATTGCTCCTTTTGACCTAGGGTACTCGTTGTTTTGATCATTGGTGTTTTGTGGTGGTGGTGGTGCGCCAATGGCTAGTGTACCAGGCGTGGATGCGTATCCTCGATTTGCCGCTTCGGTTACCTTTGCATTACATAGCTCCTGCATCTTCAGGAATGTTCAACAGTCTTTCATGACGTGGTTGGATTATCGTCTGCCTGCTGAGTCGACGTAAAATGCATATTATAGGGTCCTTCCTTTTTTTCATCGCGTACATAGGTGGATATCGTGCTCTTGGCTGATACCATTGTGCGGACTGGCTTCCTCCGACATCGTCCCTGTTCTGGCGGTATTCGCTATTGTGGTCGTTGCTTCTGTTGTTACCTTCACCCGAAAAACCTGCTGCGACGTAACTTGGTCCCGTGCTTCCATCGTTGTTCCTTCTTATTCTATCATTGCCGCTCTTATCCCTGTCTTCTTTGGGTGATTGCGCGTTCTTATTATGCAGTGCATCCTCCCCATCAGCCCAGTGATTTTCTATTTCCATTAACTGTGAGATTGTTTTGGGTTTAACCAGTCCTAGTTCTTCTATGAATTCTCGGTGACGGAGGCCGTCATTGAAGGCATCGATGGCCCTTTCGTCGGATATGGACTCAGCTGAGTTTTTGATGATATTCCATCGCTGGATGAATGCTCTTATTGATTCCCCAGATTTTTGTTTGCACGCTCGTAACTACCCCAAGGATGCTAGTCGTTTAAACATGGATTGGAAGTGCTGGATGAACTTATCTTCCAGGTCGTTCTAGCTACCGATGGAATCTTCGGGTAACTGCCTGAGCCATGATCTTGCGACACCGGTGATATGTAGTTGTAGGCTTTGCATTGTGGTAGTTGTGGAGCCGCCCTATAATTTGACAGTGGCCAAATAATCTGCTAACCAAGCTTCAGGTTCCTGGAGCCCATCGTACTGAGGTCTTGCGAATCCGTTGCGTGAAACAGCTGGCCCCGCATAGCTCGTGATCGTCTTTGTCGTATCCATCATGATATCGTCGACTGCGGTTTTCATCTCTTGATCCATCGCTCCTGTGTTGCGTGTTGTCGTTTCTTGTGTTGCTTCATAGCTCGGGTCCTACAAGATGTGCCTGGTGTGGCGATCGAGATTGTCGGGTGTGTCCCACTTGCCGAGGACTGCTGTGATGGTGTGGGGATCTATCGAGTTGTCGCGTGATTCCTTGCTCTGCTTCCATGAGAGAGGCTCCCACCATGCCAATGTTCATCAGGGCGGAGAGGTGGAGGGCCACAGGCGGATCGTCGGGTGCGGGCTGAGTGGTGATCAGATATGTTTGCGCGGCCACAATGGTTGCCTGAGCTAATTTTGCCTTGATGTTTCCTGCTTGGTCAATCGACATGAATGATAGGTCGAGATCTCGGATGAGTCCACTTCTTTCTGCTTCAGGGATATGCTACAGTCAAGATGTTGCCCTTCTTGGTGGTGCTCCTCCTATCATGCTCCTTGATCCTCGATTAGAGCTTAACTATGCTCGTCATAAGATGGATTCGTCGGCTAATCTCTTTCTTTCGTCGAGTTGCCTCTGCATCCTAAGTAGGTCTCTCTTCTTGTGGTGGAACAGATACTGGTATGCTAATAGATCCTCATGTGAAGCATCCGGTGTCATCGGGACTGCTCCCGAAATTGCCTCCCTTGCTTTTGGCCATGCCGATGCTGGTAGCTGATGACCCACAAGTATAGGGGGTGTATCGCAGTATTTTTGAGGGAAGTGAAACCCAATTTATTGATTCGACACAAGGGGAGCCAAAGAATATTTATAAGCCTTAACAACTAAGTTGTCAATTCAGCTGCACCTGGAAACAATCTTGCTCACAACAGTTTATCAGTATCAACCGTTTTGTAGTAGGAAAAGTAAAGTAACATCAGTAGTAAAGTAAAACAGTAGTAACAATTGCAGTAAACAGTAGGATTCGAGTGCGGTAGGCATAAGGATGGATGGACGGGCGTTGCATGGACAAGACAATTCACATAGCAAACAGAACATAGGGCAATTGCAGATAAATAAGATAAAGCATCCAAGTACTAGATAATCCTAGGCATGTGTTCCATATATAGTCATACGTGGTCGCAATGAGAACTTGCACAACAACTTTTGTCCTGCCAGCCCGTTTGCAGCGGGGCCTCAAGGGAACTACTGGCAATTAAGGTGCTCCTTTTAATAGAGCACCGGAGCAAAGCATTAACACTCCATGAACACATGTGATCCTCACATCAAAGCCATTCCCTCCGGTTATCCCGATTTCTGTCACTTTGGGGCCATTGGTTCTAGACAACATGTGTATACAACTTGTAGATAAGACCATAAACAATACTATCATAATGAATCAATAACACGTTCAGATCTGAAATCATGGCACTCGGGCCCTAGTGACAAGCATTAAGCACAACAAGTCGCAACAAAGTCATAAAGCACTAATAAAAGATACTAGGCACCATGCCCTAACAATCCGATGCCATTACATGAACGATCTCATCCAATCCCTACCATCCCCATAGCCTACAGCGGGGGATTACTCACTCATAGATGGGGGAAACATGGATGGTTGATGGAGAAGCGATGGTGATGATGATGGCGATGATCTCCTCCAATTCCCCGTCCCGGCAGGGTGCCAGAACAGAGTTTCTGGTGCGGTTTCGTGGAATCTAGTGGTGGCGGCGGAGCGGAACTCCTTCAGGAAAAACGCCGAACCCCCCTGAGTTTTTAGGTCAGAAGGCATCTTATAGGCAAAGAGGGAGACAAAGGGGGTGCCTGGGGCGGCCAGACCACCCCCTGGCACGGCCAGGCCCAGCCCGCGCGGCCAGGTGGTGTGGCTGGGCCCCAGCCCCACTCCGTCACATATTCTGGCTCCGGGAGTCTTCTGGTGAAATATGATTTTTGGCTTTTGTCCCATCCAATTCCGAGAATATTCATTTTCTAACTTTCCTGGAACCAAAAACAGCAGAAAACAGGCAACTGGCACTGTGGCTCTTGTTAATAGTTTAGTCCAAGAAATCATATGAAAAGTACTCCAAAGTGTGGACAAAACACAAGAAAGTAGATAAAACCAAGCATGGAACATCAAAAATTATAGATACATTTGCAATGTATCAACATCCCCAAGCTTAACTCCTGCACGTCCTCGAGTAGGTAAGTGATAAAAAGAAAGAATAATTTTTGAGGTGACATGCACCATCATAAACTTGATCAAAGTATTTGTAAAACATTCAAAGCTGGGATCATAGTACTTCAATCATAACATGAAAGACAAAGTTCTAGCAATAAGACAAAGACACTATGATGCAACATGAAATGGCACAAACAAAAGATTCATGAATAACAATGCTTTGCAAGACGTTTGTTTGTTTCACATAAAGAAAACATAGCATAGTGGTATCCATCTTGTCCCTCATAGGGTAGCAAACATAAATGCATAGAACACCTTCAAAGTTTATAAGGGTGGCTAGATACAAATAGTTTAAAACAAGCAATATCAAGGTATGCATCAATCAACAAGTCTTGGGACAATGCACATAGAACTAAGAATGACCACTATGCTCTCAAAGTAGGTGCATAAAGATAGAAGGTAGAGACTCAATATAATGGTGGAAGAAAGGCCTTCATAGAAGGAAGCAGAGATTCAAGTTTCATAAAGAGCTTCCAAAAATTATGGTACTTATAGCTTTCAGCTCTCATTGCCCCTATCATAAGCATCTTGAGTGGTTAAGGTTAAAGTGAACAAACTATGGTGTACATGCTTGATGAAGTATAAGTTAGAAATCTCATGTCCCTTGAATACGAGGGCCGCTCCTCATGCTACTCAAGTTTAGTCACCGGTAAGTTCTTGTCATCGTAAGTACATGTGTATCATAGAGAACCGCCAATGGGGTACCCCTTGCCCGATGATACGGAATAATCCCCATATCAAAATGACAAGGCAAGAAGACAACGAGCATCTCAACAATCTTCTTATTTACCATGGGAATATGGTGCTTTTTTCTCTCTTTCCTATTTTCATAATCTCTTTTTTTTCCTTTTCTCTTTTTTTCTCATTATAGGACTCTTTTTTTATAAGAAGAATGCTTCATAGACAGCTCATTATGGTTACGCTGCAGGTTTCCACCATGTCAGCATGGATTAGACCAGCGGCCCAGGCGTTTCTCTAACACATATACATAACTCCATGGACTTACAAGCTCCCCTTTCATTTCACGGCGACATCCATAGACAAAAGAGCATGATATCAACTAGGTACAAAGTACCAGTGCAATGTTGAAAGCGTTCCCCATGACAGCATGGTTCTGCTAATCCCCAACAAATAAGTGCAAGCATATACAACATAGACGACACAATGGTTCAAGTTTATTAAGGGCAAGAAAAATAAAGTGTGCCATCAAGTTCGTAAGAGCTTTAATCACTAGTTTTCTCATAACAAGTTTAATTTGGAAGGTAAACCAAAAACATGAATATACATGGAATAGCGTATGCTAGTAGGTAGGTATGGTGGACTCTTTGGAATAACTTGGTTTAAGGAGTTGGATGCATGAGTGGAACTCATACTTAGTTATCGAGGTTAGCAAAAGACTGGGACGACAAACTAAGAGAGCAATAATGGCCATAATCATGCAGAGCGACAAAACATCATTGATCAAAGCATAAAGTGATACTACAAGTTGAAAACTAAAGGATCATAAAGGCTTATGGTGACATGGGATAGTCATAACATGGTGTGAGCATGCGCCAAGTCAACCCAAATAAAGCATCAAAGGAGAATACCACTATACTATGCTTTAATATGCTAAAACAACGCATGATTCATCCAAGGCACATTAAGCAATCTCAATTGTTTATAACAAGTCATGCTAAAACAAAGAATACTAAGCATAAAGCCAAAACAATATCAAGCATGTCATGACAAAGCATAGGCCATAGTCAAAAACAAGCTCTCTTTACCACTTAAGCATGAACTTTCCTCCTCTTTTCCAAACCAAACCAAACTATTTGAAAACCAATGTATGAAAGAGGAGGTCCAACCAATTTATTCAGCAAACTAAGAAAACAAAGCAAACGAAAAACCAAAAAGAAAATGAAAAAGAAGACGCTCCAAGAACCACACAACTGTGCATGAAACAATAAAAATGAAGCGTTTGGAAGAAACCTGAGATTTTTATTGATGAAGAGGGGGATGCCTTGGGCATCCCCAAGCTTTGACGCTTGTACTTCTTGGATATTTCTTGGGGTGACACGCATGGCATCCCCAATCTTGAGCTTTAGTCCATCCTTCATCTCATTATTCATTCCTTCCATACACATGAATTTTTTCCTTCATTCAAAACTTCACACAATCTTTATTAGCAACATTAATGCACTCAAGATAATAAGTCTTTAGGTTCAGTTCTAACACCAATAAAACTTCCATTAAAACACTAGCTACTGTATCACTTCCCTCAAAAAGCTCAATTCCCCAAAAGAACTCAAAAAGGAACCAACAAGAAGCAAATGCAAATAATGGCAGAAATCTGTCAAAACAGACCAGCAGGTAAAGAATAATTTTTTCGAAGACCTTCTGTTGCTCAAATCGAAAAGTGTTGAACTAACAAAAGTTAGATAACAACCTGGGGCAGAAGCACAAAAAGTCACGCCTCAAAAGGACGTACAAAGATTTTACACGAATTTTTACGGTGAAGCACAGAAATCTGTTTCGGGACAATAACTTTCCCAATCATTACTTCTCTTTCATTAGAGGTTACTCTTGGCACAAAAAGCAAATAAAAAGGATAAGGAGCGGTTATTACTGAAGTAATAACTTCCAAGACTCATCTAAAACTTTTGTGTTATCTCCCAATAAGTACTTTTCTTTAACGCCTTTAAGTTAGGCATGATAGTTTGGGAGGATGCTCATATAAGAAATATGAATTGAAGTAAAAGAGAGCATCAAGAAGCAAATTCAAAACACACTTAAGTCTAACCCACTTCCTATGCATAGGAATCTTGTATGCAAATAAATTCTCAAATACCAAAGTGATATGCATAGGAAGATAAAACAAGAGTAACTTCAAAACTTTCAGCACACTGAGAGGTGTTTCAATACATGAAAACTTTTACAACCATATTTTCCTCTCTCATAATAATTTTCAGTAGCCTCATGAATAAACTCAACAATATAACTATCACATAAAGCATGCTTTTCATGTTCTACAAAAACATAATTTTTATCAAGCTCAAAAATAGCGGGATTAAAACCTTCAAACCACTTTTAACAATTCTATAACAAGGTGACTGATCATTCAATATAGGACCATCGTCTAGAGCTTTATCATAAACAATTTCTCAGCAAAACTCTTTAGTACCATGCATCTACAAGTTAGGCACAAATAAAGGATTATCACATATAACATGAGCATAACATTCATCCTCCTTTGGTAAGCATGGGGGATAATCAAATAATGTAAGGGATAATGAGTTACTCTCATTAGAAGGTAGGCATGGATAGCTAATCCATTCTTCCTCCTTTTGTTCATCACTCTCCTCCTCTTTTTCATCTAATGAGCTTTCAGGTTTATCAATTTCTTCTTCCATAGGATCCTGCAAGGCATTAGTCTCTTCCATTTGTGGAAAGCATCTCTTAATATATTCAAGAATATAGCCATTTTCTTCCTTGTAATTATCAAAGCAAAATTTAAGTATATCATAAACCTCATATTTATAAGATGAATCATCAATATTTTCAAGAAAACTAGCAAGTTTAAATGCACCCTTCCAAGCAATAAATTCTTCAATTTGTTCCACATCATAAAAGTCATAATTTCCTTTAACATTAGAAGATATGCTAACATTATCATTATACTCACATTGAAAAGGGAGGTGTTTATACCTCTTACAACAACAAGATTTATCAAAGCTATAAGTAACATTATAAACAGAGCACACGTTTGTAGCAATGGTATACAATTTATCAATTTGTTCCCATAAGTGTTTCCCTTTTTGTGACAAGCGGTGTTCCTTATAATAATATTTTTCATCCTCCGTGAACCCACCTTGCCAATAAGATTCGGTTTCAAAGAAACCAACCATTGATAAAAAGCATGATAAAGCAAGACAATAACACACCAACGAAAATACCAACTAGAGTAGGAACTAATTTTTTTGTATTTTTGATAAAGAAACAAGCAAACAAGGTGGAAATAAACTAAGCTTGAACAATAGTGATTCCAAGTGGACTTGATAAATAAAGCTATGCTCCCTGGCAATGGTGATACATTGCAAATGTATCTATAATTTTTGATGTTCCATGCTTGGTTTTATCCACTTTCTTGTGTTTTGTCCACACTTTGGAGTACTTTTCATATGATTTATTGGACTAACCTATTAACAAGAGACACAGTGTCAGTTGCCTGTTTTCTGCTGTTTTTGGTTCCAGGAAAGTCAGAAAATGAATATTCTCCGAATTGGACGAGACAAAAGCCAAAGTGCCTATTTTCCCGGAAGTCATCAGATGCCAGAATACGAGACGGAGAGGGGCCAGGGGGCCACCACACCACCTAGCCGCATGGCCCAGCCTGGCCCGCGCCAGGGGGTGGTCTGGCCGCCTCCGGCACCCCCTCGGCTTCCCCTTACGCCTATAAGATGCCCTCAGGACGAAAACCCTAAGTACCTGATCAAAAATCCAAGAAAGAGTCTATAGCCGCCGTCATCTCCATCCCTAGATCGAGAGGGATCTGAAGCTCTTCCCGGCACCCTGCCGGAGAGGGGAATTCACCCTGGAGGCCTTCTTCATCACCATGCAAGCCTCCGGTGTGATGCGTGAGTAGTTCATCCTTGGACTACGGATCCATGTAGTATCTAGATGGCTAGTTCTCCTCCTTTGTGCTTTCATGTTTAGATCTTGTGAGCTCCGTTCATGATCAAGATCATCTATTTGTAATTCTGCATGTTGTGTTTGCGGGGATCCGATGGATATTGAGATGCTATTTCAGATTGATTATTGATTATATCATGTCTTTGTTATTTGTGATCTTCATGCTTTCCGTTGTTAGTAGCTATCTTGGCCAAGTAGATGCTAGCAACTCCAAGAGTTAGTATTTATGCTCGATAGTGGATTCATGCCTCGTAACTGGGAAGTGATGAAATCTCTAAGGTACTAGATGTGCTGTTGCTACTAGGGAGAAAACAACAATCCTTTGTTCATAGAACAATCATATTGTTTACTTTACACGCAGTTCATAAAGCAATAATCTGTTGCTTGCAACTTAATACTGGAGGGGATTCGGATGATAATCTGAAGGTGGATTATTAGTCATAGATGCAGTTGGATGGCGGTCTATGTATAATGTTGTAATGCCCAATCAAGTCTCAAAGGAGTCAAGATGATTAGTATATGCATGTATTGCTTTCTCGATGTTTGTCAATTGCCCCGCTGTAATTTGTTCACCTAGTATGTTATCTATCTTAAGGAGAGCCACCTCTAGTGAACTATGGATCCCGGTCCTTTTCTTTACGTACAATCTACAAACTGTTTACTGCTTTGTGTTTACTTTCTGCAAACTATTACTTCCTTCCATTCGATACGTTTAATCCTTTGTTTTCAGCAAAACACGGTAAGATTGACAACCTCATCGCAAGTTGGCGACATAGTTCTGTGGTTGTGTTGTGCAGGTCTCCATGTTGCTACTAGCACCGGTAGTGCGCCCTGCCAAGGCTCAGCTAGCAACACCTTTGGGGTGTTTCCTTGCTCCTACTGGTTCGATTAAACCTTGGTTTCATAACTGAGGGAAACTTGCTGCTGTGCTGATCATACCTTCCTCTTGGGGTTCCCAACGAGCTCTACATCAACATCGCACCAGCATTTTTCTGGCGCCGT
The DNA here is from genome assembly GCA_023614405.1 of Avena insularis. Taxonomy (NCBI): domain Eukaryota; kingdom Viridiplantae; phylum Streptophyta; class Magnoliopsida; order Poales; family Poaceae; genus Avena; species Avena insularis. Next base: position 456,441,229 of record CM042696.1, on the reverse strand, counting down.
ACACTGAGCCATCAAGCATTTTTCTAGCACCGTTGCCGGGGAGTCAAGGACATCTTCACAAGGGGAGTCCCTCATAACCAATCTCTTTACTTTGTTATTTTTGTTTTGCTTAGTTTCTTTTTGCTTTGTTTACTTGTTTCTTTATCAAAAACACACAAAAAATTAGTTTTACTAGTTTGCTTTCTTATTTCAAAAACATAAAAAAATTAAGTCTCCTTTAGTTGTCACCTCTTCCTTAGCTCACCATGTTGATCCCCAAATTCACCCTGAAAGACCTTTCAATTGGTAGTGGTTCTATAATTGGGAAAGATAATATTGAAGAATTCTTTAATCATGTTAGTAAGCATGAAGATACTGAGGATAGATCCCTTGCAGAACTTGATCAAAACTATGAGATTGCTGCAACTTCTTTAATTCACATGTTAGAAGCTAGGTTTGTTAACCTCAACCCCTTAATGAAAGTAATGTTTCTTAATCTTAAAGAAATTGGGGACCCTGAAAAGAGGGATTTTATTCTAGAAACTTTGTTTAAGGAGTTCTTGAAGGAGATATGCCCTAGAGCAAATAAGAAATAGGTTTTTATTGTTATATCTCAATTAGTTTATAATAGTTTCTATTGTGCTAGAACTGTGCCAAGTAGAAACATTGGTACAGGTGTGATATGAAACAACCAAGTCCCTAGTAGCCTCTATTTATACTAGCTCGTTGGTCACGAAGATGATCTGGGTTTCAAGATCATGGGCATTTATGCCGACTGACAATGAGATCATATCATTGGAGAATGATATGATTGGACATTCCTTGAAGGATTGCAACACGATCAAGTCATATAGTTCATTGTTGCAACAACTATACCTAGACTCCTTCTCCTCAGACCATGAGCTCATATTACTCACTGTTTTCCTAGGCTGCTTAGACTGCATCAACCGTCATCTGGTAATACGGTGGCCATAAAGGTGTATATTGGGTATTCCGAAGGAACAGTAGATGACATGTGACTTCAAGACCGGGATTTTTTCACCCACATGACGGGTAAATATACATACGGCCGACTTGGTGAGATTACATCTATAAATGTTGCAACATGTGACTAGGTCACGGGGATGTAATATCACGGTAACAAGAAAACATAACTTGTTGTGAACGAGATTGAACAAGGTATGTGTCGTGGTGGTGTCACGACAGATGCCATGGATAGGCTAAAGGTGGGAACTAATACACGCTAGGGGAATCCAGGGAGGGATAGTGGAGTGATTCTCCACACAGAAGTTTGTATTGCTTAACTCTCAAGATTACAAGTGCTCCTAGAGCTGTATTGGCGAGAGGAGGAAGAAGGGGCTCTCTTACTCTTGCCTACAGTTCATCCCTAGAACCTCAGCCAAAACACTATGGCCTCAAAGAACTCAACTAGCACTCAATCCACCCCTTCTACTGGAACCCTAGCCCCCCTTATATAGGGGAGGCTCGGTCCCTGCCTAGGGCATACATGGAGGCATATTCTTAGGAATATGCCTCCTCCCAAAGTGGTAACCCGACCGGGGTGCTTTTCCCCCGCGTCACACATGCTTTAGCGACATAAGCCTCTGCGGCGCCCGCGTCAGCCGACATGGGCGTCGTCACCCTTGTTGGCCATGACCCGGTGGTCCTGCCCTTGCTTTCTTCGCTCATGCAGTGCGTACCGGACCTTCTTTTTGACCAGAGAGATTCCTTCCTTCTCCCAGAAGCTAATCAAGGACCCGGATCATAGTAGATCCGGCCATACCTGTTCCTGCATACAAGTTGGACAAGCACTTCCAACTTCCTCCTTAAGTCGGTTGAGACAATGTTAGGCGACCCCCCTGGTCCGGGTTACTCCGTGATCCGGCCTGCCTTGAGGTGACCCGGCCAGCATCTACTTTGACCCTGCCGAACCTCGGCTAACTTGCCCCTTATACCCCGGAGTGACCCTACCCGGGGGTATCCCTCCAACATTAGTCCCCGAAGCTGGTGCGGTCTTAGCGGCCTTGGCCGCTAAGGCCACATCAGGTTCATTTATGTTCAAGGCTTGGACGTTTAATTCCGGGTTAGCTCCTTATCTCGGATTGTATGGATTTACGTTCCCTTCGCACGTTCCAAGTTTTCACTTGCCGGCCGGGTTACCACTTTGGCTCGGATCCCATGGTTACCATGGTTTGATCCGGGCCCCGTTTCCTTCTCTCATACGCCAACCCACGTGGAGGCTAATCATTTCGTTGTCTTATTTTAAGGGCATGCACAGTAACCGCCGCAGTAATTGTCAATTATCACTGTGCGAGGGTCATGTCATGCCTGCCTCCTCGTTTACCGCATCAGAGCATCACGTCACGGGATTTCTTCTGCTCTGTGGCCCTCTGTGTGGCTCCTCTATGATTGGCTGAGGTGCGCGATACACAGCCACACCATGTGGCTCGTTGGCGCAGTGCGATCCCACTCACTCATCTCAGGGGGTGGTTAAGTAGCGGAGGGGCGCACCCCATAGCATTTTTCCACATCTGCGCCCCTCTGCACATTGCCCTTCTCCTTCGTCTTCCTAGCGACCGCGCCGCCACCAGTGCTTCTAGCAGCAGCGCCGCCGCCACACTTTCCCCGTGCTACTGCATCACAGCCACCGCTGCGCAACTTCTTCGCCATGGGTCCTCGCCAATCTAGGCCTCAGATTCCCGCCGCCGCTAGCACCACCGAGGGCAGTGAATACGAGATGACGGAGGAGGAGCTCGTCGTCACCGAGCAGGAAATGAAGGAGGACACCGCCGCGGCGGACCGCGGCGCGTGGGCCAGATCATGGGTCTGTCAAGATGACCTTAACTGGCTCTACCGGACTAGGCGCATTCCTGCCGGCATCGCCGCTCGTCTCCCCTCCGCCGAACTGGCCCCCTCACCCAATCCGGGTGAGTTCGTCGTGTTCCTGTCCCACTTCCAACGGGGATTTGGTCTTCCGGTGAGTGATTTCTTCTGGGATTGGGTTAGGATCTACCACTTGCAGCCGCACCATCTCCCAGCCAACGCTATCACCTCTCTCTCCACCTTTGCCTCTACGATCGAGGGCTACACCGGACTATGGCCTACGAAGGAGCTGTGGATCCGTTTTTTCAGCCTTCGTCGCAATGTCATCCCCAACATCCAAGTAGAGTCAGAGGATAAGCAGCTCACCCAATTCGGAGCTGCCTCCATCTCGCCCCGGTGACTTCCCGTTTTCCCCCGGGTTACCGGGCTTGACTCCTACAAAGGGCACTGAAGATTTGATTCGGTTGCTGCCCTACGCTCCGGGTCCACTTGACACGGAATTCTGGGAGGAGGTCCCCAAGAAGCCTACAGCTCTGGCCAACCAAGTTAACAAGAGGTTCGTGGAGCTGAAGAGACTCGGATTGCGCAACGAGGATGATATGATCACGTTCGTGCGCAACCGAATCTCTCCCCTCCAGAAGCGCACCCACAAGTTGTGCCACATGAGTTTTGGCCGCGACCCCAACCGGACCTCCTCCTTCGAGTTGAGCAACACGGAGATTTTTCACCGGGTTAAGGCTCTTTTCACCACCAACAAGGATTTCTCCGCCGAATGGACGTGGGGAATTGAGCACTACTGTCGTGACAGGCTCCCTCCCGCGGTAAGCTTCTCGTACTTTTTCTCAGCTGTTCCTTCAGCAAACTCTCGAGGATGGTACGGACCCGACCCTTAAGTGGGCGCCAGACCGAGAAATCCCGGACGAGGAGGAGCCGGACCAGGAGATGTTTCTCCCTATGACCGACGCTACCAAACGACCCAGCGGTAAATTCTCTTCTCTTAGAGATTGGCCCGATGATGAGGATGACTCGGATGTCGACGTGATTGAACCTGTTGAGGCTGTCCCTCTTTCTTTTGCATTTCCGGCATCAGCTAACCCCGGTGGGCATATCCACGAGGATCCTCCACTTGCTACGGGCGAGCCGGTTCTGGTGGCGTCGAAGAAGAAGCGCTAAGCCGCATCAATTTCTTCCTCTGAACCTTCTCAACCCACAAAAAGGCAAAAGAAGACCGGAGACAAGACTGCCTCCAAGCGTGCAGGCAAAGCCCCGGCACGAAGGGCTCAGAAACCCAAGGAGGCCGAAACCTCGGATGCGTAAGTCATTTTTCGTTGCGCAACTCTCTTCTCCTTGCATCATGGTAATTTCTCTTCTGACATTATTTCCTTCTTCAGACCTCCGGTGGAGGTCCCTCAGAGCGGATCAAGCATCTCTTCACCACTTCGATCCGGCCCTTCTCCTCCTCGTGACGACGAGTCACGTCCGCTGAGCCCTATTCCAGAGGGTTCTGCGGCTGCTCCGGGTTCCGCACTACCTCGTCAAGAGGAACGCGACCTCGGAGCAGGAGGGGTCGGTCCAGCCGAGGCGACGGCGTCCACCACTTCGGCATTGCCGCAACCAGCAGCCACCGAGTCTATCTCAACACCAGCACCAGCAGCAGTTCCAGTACCAGCGACCGAGCCAGCACCAGCACCTGTTCCGACACCAAGGAAACCAACAACAGCTCCAAGTTCAGCTACAAGAGCTCCAGTGCCAAGTTCTTCCGCCTCGTCCGAGTCATCTCAACCTTGGCGAGGAACTACTCCAGCAGCTTCTAAGGGGAAATCCACTGCAGTTACTTCTTCCCAGCAAGCTAAGGGCAAAAAGGCTCCGGATACTACCAAGTCAGCATCCGTCGAGGCTGGGCAGCGAACCCTATCGTCGATGCTTCCCAAGAAAGCTCCAGCAGCGAAGGATGTTCCTGCCGAGCCAACTGACGCGCAGCAGATGGTTCTGCATACCAGCCCAGCCCTTGCCTTGGTTGAGAGGAAAGAAGCGCACGCAAAGGGCTTGGTGGCACCCCATATGCCCACCGGTGAGCGGTACCCTCCGAGTCTTATTGAGTTCGTCATGAACTGGAATAAGGCGGAGTTCGTCCACAACGACGATCTCCTGGAAAAGTTCGGCCCCGCAGAATTTTCTGCCCAGATGAATACAGCCGCTAAGGCAATCAACCTCGCGGGGCGAATGATGGAGGTATGTCGTTTCTCTTTTACATGCTGTAGATAATAACCATTAGTCCCCGAGCCTCCGGTGGAGTAGCTTGTTACTCGGCCGGATGCTCATTAGAAAACTAACGTAGCTCCATGTAAACTTCGAATATGCACACACCTAGAGCCGGGTTAAGTTCCACTTGGCCCGGATCTTGTACACTTCGAATATGCACACACCTAGAGCCGGGTTAAGTTCCACTTGGCCCGGATCTTGTACACTTCGAATATGCACACACCTAGAGCCGGGTTAAGTTCCACTTGACCCGGATCTTGTACACTTCGAATATGCACACAGCTAGAGCCGGGTTAAGTTCCACTTGGCCCGGATCTTGTACACTTCAAATATGCACACACCTACAGCCGGGTTAAGTTCCACTTGGCCCGGATCTTGTACACTTCGAATATGCACACACCTAGAGCCGGGTTAAGTTCCACTTGGCCCGGATCTTGTATACTTCGAATATGCACACACCTAGAGCCGGGTTAAGTTCCACTTGGCCCGGATCTTGTACACTTCGAATATGCACACACCTAGAGCCGGGTTAAGTTCCACTTGGCCCGAATCTTGTATACTTTGAATATGCACACACCTAGAGCCGGGTTAAGTTCCACTTGGACCGGATCTTGTACACTTCAAATATGTACCAAGCTAATTTTACACTTCTGTACTTTTTTCAGGTAACCACCAATCGTCGGAGCGCTGAATTCCAACGCCTGCTGGATACCCACAAGATGCTACGTGCAAAACATGTTGCACTTATTGCAGAACATGAAAAGAGGGGTAATTTTCTCCCTCGGCACTTCTCCGTTTTTCTTCACCTTCTTCCACCGAACTAATCTCCTCATTCGGTTTCTGTAGCCGGGGTGGAGGCTGAGAACAAGATCATGTGGAAGAACTTGGAGGAAATCCGGGGTATGTCCTCTTTTGTCCGACCTCGCAGTGTTTTCCATTTCCCCTTCTCCTTGGCTCAGCAAACATTCACTCCTCGGCTCTGCCGGGTCAACATACTATTTCAGCATCGCTTGAGGATAGTGTGCCCGTGCCTGATATGATGCTGCATTTTCTCGAACAAGTAGGGCAGCATCAAGCCGAGCTGAAGAAAAAGGATGATGAGCTCGCTCTCCTCCGGACTAAGGACAACGAGATTGCCAAGCTCAAGGCCGAGATGGAGAAGATGAAGGCCCAGCACCAAACCGAGCTCCAAAAGGTTGGCCAGAACTTCACAGAAGAGCGTGAGCGCCTTACTCTCCAGATCTCCAAGGACCAGGACCTACTCAGAGAATCCGACCTCCAGCTTGGGTCAGCAAATGCTGAGCTTGAGCAACTTCGCAAGAGACGCGATGACTGCATCAAGGAGTTAACCCGAATCCATAGCCATATTTCTCGTAAGTTCCTTTCCCTTATCCGACATAATTCTCCGGGTTACCTCATATGTCTTTTCTTTACCTTCTTCCTTTGCCTTATTTCCAGACCACTTTCCAGAGGGTACTTCTATTGCAAGCGCTGCTGTTGCCAAATTTCGCCGAGAGAGGGGTACTCCCGTCGCTCTTGATGGTGAGAACATTCCCTTAGACATGGAGGACCTATTGGTCAGCTTGTTCTCTCGCGTGGAGATCATCAAGAATTATGGCAAGGATATCCTCGACGTTGCAGTTTGCATTTTCAATACGTTCTGGCCCAGAGAGAGTAGTCCGGAGACCATCGCGACTCTCGTCGAGAAGTTAATGGAGACTGAGACCCAACTCGATCTCTGGAGAGAATCTGCTGGTCGCGCCGTAGCTGATACTATCCTTCACCATATTGTCACATGGTACGAAAAGATTGACCTCAGCCTCCTTACACGCCGGCGCACCGGATCCAGATGGACCGATGATCCGGAGTGGGTAGCTCGGCGCCAGGCTTGCGCCTACAGCCTCGTCGAATATTCTCCTATTCATGACTGGGTTGAAGGACCGAGCTTCCTAGAATCCGCTGGGGACGAGCACGTTGAGAATGTTGAAGATGGGTTGGATGAGGGTGGAGAAGATGATGCTTCAGATATTGAAGACAGCAACGACGACGCCGAACTTCCTCCTCCTGCTGCTCCTTAGTTCAAAAAACTTGAAAATTTATCAGATCCCCGGTATGCCGGGTGCAATTGTATGCTAGATATGTGATATTTTGCTACTACATTTCTATGCCGGATTAACTTGGGCGTAGTCCCCGAGTTTCATTTTCTTGTTTGTCCAATTGTCTGGCTCGGTCTGTGTCTACCTTGATTCGGTTTTACGACTTACGAATCCGAGCTTCAAAAATTGTTTTAACAATACTTAGAAACTTTTAGGCCTAGCTCAAAATAATTCAGCATAATAACTTGAAAATAAATACAGGGTTAGTCCGAAAAACAAACGTTAGCTCGAATAAATTCGTTTCCTTAGTCGTTTTTCGTGTGCTACGCAATTCCAAACTTGTTCTCTTGCTTGCCATGAAGCCAATTCTTGTTGGACAGCAGCAAGTCGAAGAGTTGGGTTTTTGGTGCTCACACATTACTAATCCGGGTTAAGTAGAATGACTCATTCCAGCTAGCGCATAAGAAGTAACAACAAACATTATTAAGGCAGTCCCCAAGTTACTGCTCGAGGCGCTGCTATTTCATTGATAAGCTCATTGCCAACATACATACCGACATATGAGACGACACGGATACATACACTTAGCTAAGTGTAGAAGGGACGAAGTAGTGCTACATTCCACGATCGCTTCGATTCCTCTCCGGACCTGTCCGCCTTGTTCTTTTCCTGTGGCTTTGCATCTATAAGATAGTAAGAATCATTGTGCAATGCTTTGCTCACAATGAATGGCCCTTCCCATGGGGGGGATAATTTATGCATGCCAGTAGTACGTTGTACCAACCGGAGAACTAGATCGCCTTCCCGAAAGACTCGGGGGCACACTTTCCGACTATGATAGCGTCGGAGATTTTGCTGATATATGGCGGATCCGACAGGCGCCTTCTCGCTTCTTCCAGCAGATCAACATCATTTTGCCAGGCTTCTTGCACTTCGGCTTCTGTGTATTGGGTGACCCTAGGCGAATCATGCTCTATGTCAGCTGGTAATACAGCTTCTGCCCCATATACCAGAAAGAATGGCGTATAGCATGTTGATCGATTCGGAGTTGTTCTTAAACTCCACAGTACCGCTGGTAGTTCTTCTATCCAGCACCCCACTGATCTTTGCAGCGGCTCAATGAGCCGGGGGTTTATCCCGGATAATACTAATCCGTTGGATCTTTGCACTTGTTCGTTTGATGCGGGGTGGGCTACCGAGGCGACATCGAGTCGGATCTTTTTGTCTCGGCAAAAGCGCGCTTCCGCAAAATTTGTTCCATTATCAGTTATAATACTGTGTGGATAACCATATCTCAAGATGATGTCTTTGAGAAATGTCACGGCCGTAGCTCCATCACATTTTCTTATAGGTTTCACTTCAATCCATTTTGTAAACTTGTCCACCATGACCAAAATGTGTGTCATGTTTCCTCTTGCTGATTTGAACGGGCCAACCATATCCAAGCACCATATAGCAAATGGCCACGTAATTGGTATGGTCGTGAGTTCTGACATGGGCATATGTGTCTTGGTGGCGTACCTTTGACAACCATTGCATTTTCTTAGTAGATCTTCCGCTTGTTCTAAGGCACTTGGCTAGTAGAACCCATGCCGGAATGCCTTTGCCACCAAGGCTCGGGATGAGGCATGATGCCCGCATTCTCCTTGGTGTATATCTCGGAGGATGTCAAGCCCTTCTTCCGGGTCAACGCATCGCTGGAGGACGTTGGTTACACTCTGTTTGTACAACTCGGAATTGATAATCGTGTATGTTTTTGCTCTCCTCTGAGTTTGCCTGGCTAGCACCTCCTCAGCGGGTAACGTTCCGTCTTTCAGGAATTGGAATATAGGCAGTGCCCAAGCTGGTATCGCTTGTGGAGGGAACATCTCCTCATCAATTTCCATCTGATCCACCGGCATAACTTCAGCCGGATCACGCTGGGTAGTTCCCGAGTTTGCCGAGGCAGTCCCCGGGTTGGCTGATGCAGTCCCCGGGTCTCGCGTACTACCTTCAGTGTCAATGTCCATGGGCTCAGCTCTGGATTCTGTATTTTCTGGGACATAGATCGAGTCGGTTCCTGGGGACGGCCTGATAGATGGTTTTCTGAGGTGTTCCAATGATACACCCGGTGGAATTGCCTGTCTGGTCGATCCGAGCTTCGACAGCATATCGGCAGCCTCGTTTTCCACTCGGGGTACATGGTGAAATTCACACCCCTCGAAGTAACCAGATATTTTCTGCACGTGAAATTTGTATAGTGCCATGTTTGGATCCAGGGCGTCCCACACTCCTGACACTTGTTGCACCACCAAGTCCGAGTCGCCAAAGCATATTATCCGACGTATGCCAATCTCCTTTGCCACTTTGAGCCCATGCACAAGATCCTCGTACTCAGCGACATTGTTCGATGCCGCGAAATGGATCTGCAATACGTATTTTAGTTGGTCCTTCTTTGGCGAGGTAAGCACAACCCCGACGCCTAATCCAGTTTTGGTTTTCGACCCGTCAAAGTGCATCCTCCAGTAGTTCGAATCTGGTGGCGGTGGTTCGTATTGTACCTCGGCCCAATCCACAAAAAAGTCCGCCACAGCCTGGGACTTGATCGCTTCTCTTCTGTCGTATTGGGGCGCATAAGGGGCTAACTCAATTGCCCATTTTGCAATTCTGCTACTCGCATCCTTGTTACCCATTATCTCGGATATGGGAGCTTCACATATCACTTTGATGGGGTGCTCCTCAAAGTAATGCTTTAACTTCTTTGCCGCCATATAGACACCATATGCCACCTTTTGAAAGTGCGGGTAGTTCTGTTTTGAGGTAGACAATACCTCGCTCAAGTAATATACTGGTCTCTGCACCGACTTACCCTCTTCATTGCGTTCTACTACAATCACTGCACTTACAACTCGGTTGGTTGCGGCTATGTAGAGCAACATTGGCTCCTTTGATAGTGGAGAGGCTAACACTGGTGCAGTGGCCAACATCTTTTTTAAGTGGGCAAAGGCTTCATCGGCCTGTGGCGTCCAAACGAACTTATCCGACTTTTTCATGAGTTGGTAGAGAGGCAGTGCCTTTTCTCCCAACCGACATTCAAACCGACTCAGCGATGCCAGGCATCCAGTGAACTTCTGGACATCGTTAAGACACTTCGGCAACTCCATTCGTTCGATGGCTCGGATCTTAGTTGGATTAACCTCGATACCTCGGCTGGAGACAAGAAATCCGAGTAATTTTCTAGCCGGGACACCGAAGGTACATTTTTCCGGGTTAAGCTTCATCCAGAACCTTCTCAAATTCGCGAATGTTTGCCTTATGTCGTCAAGGAGCGTTGTGATTTCCTTGGTCTTGATAACCACATCATCCACGTATACTTGTACGTTTTGACCTATTTGGTCGTGCAAACATTTTTGCATACATCTTTGGTACGTTGCACCTGCATTACATAAACCGAACGGCATAGTGCGATAGCAGTAAGCCCCGTACGGGGTAATAAACGCAGTCTTTATTTGATCATCCGGGTTCAGAGGTATCTGGTGAAAGCCAGAATATGCATCAATGAATGACAATAGTTCACATCCCGCGGTCGAGTCTATGACCTGATCTATCCTCGGCAGTGGAAATGGATCTTTTGGACACGCCTTGTTCAGGTTCGTGTAATCGATGCACATTCGCCAAACCACTGCCACGTTCAGATCGTCCTTCTTCTTTTCTACCAGCACCGGATTAGAGAGCCAATCCGGATACAGCACCTGCATGATAAATCCTGCTGCTAGTAACCGAGCTATCTCGTCTCTAATGACTTTTCTCCTATCCTCGGCGAAGCGGTGGAGAGGTTGCTTCACCGGCCTTGCTCCGGGTCTTACATTTAAAGAGTGCTCGGCCAACTCCCTCAGAACACCTTGCAAGTCCTGTGTAGACCAAGCAAAAATATCCCGATTCTCACGGAGGAAGTTGATGAGCTCGCTTTCCTATTTGTTGGTTAACCCGGCACCAATTGTTACGGTGCGCTCTGGGAACATGTCATCAACTGGAACCTTCTTGGTGTCCTTTGTGGCTTGGAATGAAACGCTGCCATGCGGGTTACTCAACGCCGGCATATACTGCTGCGCGGACTGAGCTAAAGCCGCCACCTCTTGGATTTTTCTTTTCTCTTGCGCAATCACGAGTGACTCGGCTAGGTTAGACCCGGCCGAGGCACACTCAATGGAACGTCGGAAATCTCCAGCAATGGTAATCACTCCATTTGGCCCGGGCAACGTCATCTTCAAGTAACTGATGTGGAAGCTTGCCATGAACTTGTTCAATGCTGGTATTTTGAGTAACGCGTGATACGCACTTTCCAAGTTCACCACCTCAAACTCCAGATTTTCAGTTCGGCAGTTATCCCTTGTGCCGAATAGCACGTCGACCCGGACTTTGCCTATGGGCTCACAAGAAATGCCTGGTACAATGCCATGGAAAGTTGTTCTCGTAGCCTGGAGCATGTTCTCCCAGATGCCCAACTTGCGCATCGTATCCGCATACATGATGTTAATGCTACTGCCATTGTCAATCAATACCTTGGAGAACCTCACATTGATGTTTGGTCCAATGAATGTCGGATCTAGCACTAGCGCATACGAGCCTGGACTCGGCATAAGTTTAGGATGATCTTTGATGTTCCAGGTGATTTCCTGGTCCGACCAAGGCATGTACCTCGTCACTGCTGGCATAACCGCATTGACCTCCATATGTCGGTGCTGCAAGATTTTCCTATCTGTTTCCTCAGTTGTGAACACACAATAGCTCTAGTGATGTTCCCGGTACTCATTCCTTCCCTCGTTTCCGGGGTACCTCTGATCCGGCTGTTGCTGATTTTCCACCTGATGCACAACATCCCTTCTCTCATTGTTGTCATACCTCGGCGGAGGGGGAGGCAACATTAGCTGCTGCGTGTTCGCCCCGGAGAGCAATTGCTTCCGGGGTAACTCCTGCCGAGGTTGATCATTCCGGGGTGCCTGAGCATTCCCCGAACCACCTTGTTCTATCTTACGCATCCACTCACATTGCCTCGTTGTGTGACCCGCCGGGCTATTCGGATTTGGCGTGTGAAACTTACACGGCTGGTCCAACATCGACTCATAGGTATACCTCGGACGGTCTTTCTTTTCCTGCCACTGTTTCTTTTGCTCCGGAGTCCATGTTTTCTTGCCATCGTTTCTTGGAGTCCATTGTCCTCCCGTTCTCTGGCGTTGGTTGCTCCCTGCCCCAGGTTGATCTTGATTTACAGCTGCAACTTGTTGTGAACCGTAGCGATGATCCGGTCTATCATCTCTTCTTTTTCCTCTGTAATCGTTCCTCCGAGATGACCCGGCTCCATCCCTCTGATAGTATTCCTCTTTCGACTCGTTTGACGCGATCCTAGGTTGAGTCAGATCACCCAAAGCATATGAATCAGCAATTCGGATCATCTCGGCCAACGTAATTGGCAATTTCCTTTGCAACTTCATCCACAACTCGCTGCCATACCTGCACCCTTGTGCAAACCATGCTATGGCTTGTGATTCTATGACACCCTCACACGAGTTTCTCACGGTACACCACCGGGTCAAGAATTCACGATCCGTCTCATTAGGTCTTTGCTTGCACATTGCTAGGGTCTGCGGCCTATTCGGCCTCTGATATGTACTTGAGAAGTTGCTGATAAACATTTCTTCAAAATCTATCCAGCAGTTGATGCTTCCAGGTGGTAAATTATTCAGCCATACTCTGGCCGGACCTTCCAACATCTAGGGTACGTATCGTACAACCCATCTCAAGTTGCCTGTGGCAATTTTCACAGTCGTAGCATAGTTTATCAGCCAATCCTCCGGTTTAGTACTACCGTCATACGTCTTCGTGCCTCTGGGCAACTGGAAGTTGGGTACCGGTGGCTCCTTCATGATCCGGGGTCCAAAGCACGCTGGACCCGGGGGACCTTGACATTCGATCTGTTCCGACCTATACAGGCGATCCAGTTTTAACCTGGCGTCATCCGGCATTAAATCCCTGCTTCCCAATCTTGACCCTATCACATGATAGTCCGGTCTCGGGTATCCCGCATTCACCATTTCCGAATGACCGTCATTGTATCGGTTTTGCACTTGGGGCGCACCTTTCTGTTGCATACCTCGGCCGGCACTTTGCTCTTGCCTTGGTATATTCCGCTGCTGCGGTTGTCCTGCTCCTGTGGAGTTTCGCTGTCCGGCATTGCCGTTGGCAGCGTTTCCTTGACCGGCATTGCCTTGGTCATGGTTACCTCGGCCAGCTTCACCTCGGCTCACACTCCGTCGATCATCATTTTTCCGCGTCTCTTTTTCTTTTCCCGCACGCGTCGGGTCGTACGGGACGATCTGTTTGTTCCGTCTGGCCGAGGTTACTACCTCTTCTCTCCTTGGACCTCCATGAGGTGACGATGCGGCTCCAGCGGACTTCTCCGGGTTACCCATCGCCGAATGGACGATTTTGGAAGCTCTAGCTCTCTCCGGGTTAGCTCTCAGTAGCTCTTCATTCTCATTACATGATCCAACCAGCTCGTTAACCCTATCTTCTTTGTCTTTGACGGGCCTCACCCGTCAGACCCTCTAACTCGGATGCGCATCTGCTACTCGAGGTTCTTCGCGGGTACTATACTGCAACCCCACGCATGATAGTTTTCCGACCCCTCGGCTCCATCATCACCTTCTCTGTTCATCTCGCTCATGAGATTTCTCCCTTTTACTTTTACCGTATCAACTTTGTTTGCCTTTGCATACTCACGCAGCGTCATGTTCAACGACTGCTGAGCCGCGGCTATTTTCTTTGCGCCCTCTAGTATCTTTTGCCTAGTTTCCTCTAGCTCGGCCTGTGCCTGAGCCGGATCTACCACTGCTGCTACCGGGTTATCCAAGCTATCCATAGCTTCTCTCAGTACGTTCTCAGGCCTCTCTAGTGGAGGTCCTCTACCTTTCCTCGGTGCCTTAGGCGTTACCTCTGGGTCCGCTGCTGGATTCTTGCTTGCGCCTACACCTGGCACAGTCATCATCACCTCCGCATGGTCCGGGGAGCGAGCGATACGCGCCCCGCGAGCCACAGTGAGGGGTGGTTCCCCCACATCGATGACGCGGCGCGGATGAACGCATGACACGTCCACAGCAACGTAGACCTTGTGCGCTCCCAACTTGACGAAGAGGCTGTTGCACGGAAGTGGGCGCGTGCCGAAGCAACCAGCGTTGTCGCTGACGAAGTCCAGCGCTCCAAAGTGCTGAACGAGCCCGGAGACAATGCGTTCGCCGGTGCCGATGATGTTTCCTGTCCGGATCTTCACCCTTGCTAGCGCCGCTAGCCCCACGGTGGGCGCCAACTATCGTGGTGGTGTCACGGCAGATGCCATGGATAGGCTAAAGGTAGGGACTAACACACGCTAGGGGAATCCAGGGAGGGATAGTGGAGTGATTCTCCACACAGAAGTTTGTATTGCTTAACTCTCAAGATTACAAGTGCTCCTAGAGCTGTATTGGCGAGAGGAGGAAGAAGGGGCTCTCTTACTCTTGCCTACAGTTCATCCCTAGAACCTCAGCCAAAACACTATGGCCTCAAAGAACTCAACTAGCACTTAATCCACCCCTTCTACTGGAACCCTAGCCCCCCTTATATAGAGGAGGCTCGGTCCCTATCTAGGGCATCGTGGAGGCATATTCTTAGGAATATGCCTCCTCCCAAAGTGGTAACCCGACCGGGGTGCTTTTCCCCCGCGTCACACATGCTTTAGCGACGTAAGCCTCTGCGGCGCCCGCGTCAACCGACATGGGCGTCATCACCCTTGTTGGCCATGACCCGGTGGTCCTGCCCTTGCTTTCTTCGCTCATGCAGTGCGTATCGGACCTTCTTTTTGACCAGAGAGATTCCTTCCTTCTCCCAGAAGCTAAGCGAGGACCCGGATCATAGTAGATCCGGCCATACCTGTTCCTGCATACAAGTTGGACAAGCACTTTCGACTTCCTCCTTAAGTCGGTTGAGACAATGTTAGGCGACCCCCCTGGTCCGGGTTACTCCGTGATCCGGCCTGCCTTGAGGTGAACCGGCCAACATCTGCTTTGACCCTGCCGAACCTCGGCTAACTCGGCCCTTATACCCCGGGGTGACCCTACCCGGGGGTATCCCTCCAATAGTATGGGATACCAATGATCGGATCTCGGACAAGTTGTATCGAGAAACAAAAGGAAGAGGATGCTACATTTAGATGGTTCAAACGACATTGTCATCAGGAATGCATAGGGGTCACATGGATATCCCTGGTCCCTCTATTGATCATTGGTACATATCATGTCTAGAGCATTCCCGAGCCGTGAGAGGATACACTTAAGGGTACGATGAGAGCGATCATTCGTTATACGGAATCATAGTAGAGAAAGAGAGAAAGCCGGAATCGTTCCGCGGAGAGATCCGAAGTTGTTCGGAGAAAGAATAAAGGAAACGCCCCGAAAAGTGTTTTCGGATAAATGGGAATTTAAATATATATTTAAATATATACTAATTATGAATTAATATATTATAAATAATATTTAGATTAAGATTTATAAAGTCAACTTTTATATTAGGCCAAATCCCAGAGGGAAAAGGCCTAGAAATAAAAGTGCAGAAAAATAAATGGAAAAGGATAAAACAGCTAGCCCTGTGGGCTGCGGATAGCCGCCACCGCATAGGGCGGCAGATAACTAGACGCCGCTCAGCTCCAGGCGGGCGGGCCGCCCAGTGGGCTGGCAGGCGAAAGCCCACCGCCACCGAGCAAGGGGCAGGCGGTGTCATTGTGGGGCAACCTGCCCACCTGTGGTTTCCTTGCCAAAGCCGCCGTGGGAGTAGGTGGGGTGGGCCGCACCAAGGCCCACCCGGCCAGCCCCTGCTGCTCCCCTTTTTCCTTTTTCTGTTTAATTTCTATTTGGCTATTTGGGCTTATTAGAAATAGCCCATTTGGCCAGTCCGAAAATCTGCTGCCTTTTCTTTTATGAAGTCCCACATGGCTAACCCAATGGGGAGGGCACACCCCCTCCGCCTATATAAAGGGTTGCCCATGGGTGGGATTAAACACAGAACTTGAGAAGTCCTTTGGTTGACTTTCTCCCTCCCTCTCTCTATACCTTGTGACCATGGCACCATGTTTGGGTTGTGCGATCGAGGCACACCTGCAGTACGCCATTGCGCTGCAGGGATTCCTAGCCGGGTATCAACTTCCGCACTCCCGGCGGGATCGGGGAGCCGGAGGTCTCATCATGCACCGGATGTGTACGAAGACACGAGGCGCAACACTTGGGGCGCTTAAATGTCGTGAGCCGGAGCTGTTGCACGATGAAGATGATGAAGATCAATAAGGAGCAAGGGGCGACCTGCGAGGAGCTTCGGACCTTGAGGTCGGCTTCGAGTACGACTACATCAACCACGTTCCCCGCGGAACGTTAACCGCGTACAGAATACAAGGGTATGTACTCTCTACGCCCCGGCCATTACCGCATTACTACATAGATGGATCCTAGGCAGTTTCTGGGGTTTCATCGTAGGGAAATTTTTGTTTTCCACGCCGATCCCCAACAGTGGTATCAGAGCTGATCTATGCGTAGGAGTGCTGTACGGCCAGTACGCACAAGTATTGTGCGGGCATTGATCCTTTAGTTGTTACCCTCTAACGTGTACTTGCTTATATCGCGGTATTGTTTGATGAAGCGGCCCGGACCGACCTTACGCGTATTCGTACGCGAGACTAGTTCCACGCTCAACATACGTCTTGTACCGTATAAGTGGCTAGCGGGTGTCTGTCTCTCATTCGATAGTTGATATAGCATTTACAACGGAGGGCCACGAAAGGGGTATAATAAAGACAACTGTTAGATCCATGTTGTGGTTGGAAAGTTCGTAGTTTAGAAACGGTTCTAGTGCGAAAGCCCTAACAACCACGTAAAACTTGCAATAGATAAATTAGAGGCGTCTAACTTTATTTTGCACGTGGCATGTGATTATGATATGGCATTGGTCATTGCAAAGGTAAAGTAGTTTACTTTTCTGTTACTAAGTAATATAGTAATAGTCATCGTTCCGATGGACAATCTGGTGGAGGCGTCGTGGACTTGGCGTCAAACCAAGCGCATGATGGAGATCATGCCAGAGCGCTCGATGGAGATCAAGGCGCAAGAAAGACCATATCATATTACATTATACATATGATGTTGATACCAGTTTTTACATCTTATTGTGTGCTAGTATTTAGATACTCAACGGTAGGAAATAAGATAATCCCTATTGAATTCCAACGTTCCATGTTCCCCTTATGTGTGCACCACCAAGAAAGTTCTTCGGTATGAGGCGATCCAGGGTTACAGGCCTAGGTGTCAGACATATCTACGTTCACATACAGTGGGTGTAAGCCATGTTGCACAGTGAATACACACAAGTTAGATTTGGTGAGCCTAGCACGCCATAGAAGCGTGGCCTCAGAACACAAGAGATCGAAAGATCGAGCATGAGTCACATGGATGATGTGATTGGCATTGTTGAATGTCTACCTTTGATAATGCACTGATGGCTGTGTAACACGGGGGAGGTGCAGAGGATAGGGATCATGCGATCACTAAAATCGTCAAGGGGATGACCATTTTAGTGGAGACCAATTATAAATTGATCTCTTATTATAAACTTAGTCTAGATGTCTGTTTGCAAATATCTTAGTAGATCTTAGCCTATCCCATTGAGGTCCTTTGCGACCATGGGAATATATTGTTTAATGTGGAACTTAGAAAAAGGGTCCAACTTCATAGATTAATACCCACGCCTGAGGGATATCCTTGTAAAAGGTGATCTTCTCTTCTTGATACAAAAACCATTAAGAGATAATTCGATGACTCCGGGATGTTTGGAAAAACACTCAGCGATCTTGCATTAGAGTTAAGAACTCTTGGAAGGGATTGATTGCAAATGGAGGTCATGAATGAAAAGGTATATATATGATATACAAAATTATAAATGTGGTTCTTGCAAAACTCGTTGCATTTTGCAAAGTATTTGATACTTGTCCCGTTTTGTGAAAACAGGATGATCTGCTTGAGAATTGCTGGATTTGAGGTAATGTGACTTGATGACGACAAGCAAAACAGTTGATGGCCGACATCACTTCTTCCCTCAAAGTTTATCATTTGGATTAGTGGACTTGAGTACAAATTTGTAGTCCTTGTTTGTGTGTCTTGCTTATTGCGAGACGATTATTCATATGAACAAGTTACAAACCACTTTGTACTATTCTTATGAACAATACCGTTATGGTCACATTACGATTACAAATAAGTCATTCACATCACTATGTTAATGATAATAGTGTAATCATTTATAAAAGATTAGAATGCTAAAATATATCCAAAGTTTAATAATGAAATGACACTACAGTTTAAGTCATTTTGGTTATTGCAGGTTCTTTATGAAAGATCGGGGTCCTAGATACTTAATCTAGAAACTTTGCAAAACCATGCCTCTTGGGCAGAATGACTAAAACTCCGCATTCTGGTAAAACGGTGATATGCGAAGAAATGTTGAAACTTATACATAATGATGTATCGTATTTTCAACAAGTAGTGGAAATCATTTATTGTGGACTTAAGTGAATAAGTGTATTTACTTAATGAATAATGAAGTTTGAAATGATTTGAATTGTTCAAATGGGTTCATAACTAAAGAGGATATTGAAATTAACAAGAATACAAAGTCTCTTCGATTTGATCGACATGACTAAAGTATTCAAGTTAAGTTTAGCATAAAAGGAACTTGTGAAAGATGTTTCAAAAATTATGATAATTGGATGAATTCAAACTATGTTGAAATGTCTAAACATCATAATCATTTTGTATTAGATACATATTATCTCTTATCGGGGTTGTAGTTGTCATTTAGAGTTAAAGATCAAAATAAGCAAACACTCATTTGAAATACAAAGGAACATCTAAAGATTCATGGAAACAACACCATAAGTGTTATGGCACGTTCGAGTTTCTAGAGATTTCGATAAGTTGAAATCGTGACGAGTAAACAAGTCTTTGTAGAGCACTCTTAGGAAACTGTGAATGCATCTTCCACAAAGGGGCAAACCAGTTGTTGTCCAAAGTTGACGTGTCTTGATGAAGATACAAGTGGAAGAAAGTAAAAGATCAAAACAAGCTACTTGACCTTGCCTCCAAATTGTTGAGTGGCGCAGTGGAATTTGTTTCGTGAAACCAAACTCTACAAATAGAGGAGAAACCAATGATAATGATCATAAATTCTCAGGGAATACTTTTACTAAAGAAAGTAGGATTCAACTATATATTCTACAAGTTTGTGGAATTATGTTATTGATTCACTTGTCATGTTTTGAACAAGACATGCCTACGAATTACAAAGAAGCGTGATGGAGCTAAATACGAGAAATGAATGGTCATTGAAATCTTGTTAGTGGAATTCTCGATTTGATAGTGATCAAGGAATTTTGGAATGTCCAAGATTATCGAGAGGACCTAGATTTGAGTGGGAGCAAATCAGCTTGGCTAATTCATAATATGTAGCTGACATATTTTGAGTGGGAGCTAAGTGAAATCCCTGGATCTCAAACATGAATGTCATATTTGAGTGGGAGCGTGAAATCATTCTAGATATGTGGACGACATATGTGAATGATGTGATTGGTGTTAATAATATTTAAGTTAGGATGAAGTTGAAGTTATTAAACAATAAGATCTATCAAGATAGATTGGTGAGTTTGATAATTACTGGATGTCGAATGCTTCCTGGACTTGATTCTGAAAGATGTTCAGAATGTCCTAAGCAAGATTCTGAAGAAGTTTAGAATGGAACAAGGTAACAAAAGAAGTTCTTACTATGTGAAGCATTGAGTATTGCAACTATGGTTGAAAGAAAGAGATGCGTTGCATCTCCTATGCCTTAGTCATAGGTTCTTCCATAAAACCATGTTGTATACTCGACGTAATGTGACCCGGAGTTCTGGTTGTTAGGACAAAGTCTTAATTGTAAGAATGTGTCTTTAAGTGATTCTTGAGTTGATCACTGAACCAGAATTAAGTTTGTACATAAATGGCAAGAAGCAATGTAAGTGGCATAGATGCATTTCATGCACTAGGATCTACATAGATATAGAAGTATAAAGGCTACATCGGATGTGATGTATAATGTTATGGTGGGGCTAGTTCGCTTTTAACGTAGAATGATGAGTCCCAGGGCCCAGTGCCCATGAGAAAGCCCTCGAGGTTGATCTAACGTCACTGTAAGCTCCTGGAATCTCGCCTTGTTCTGCTGCCATGACTGTAGTATATACACAAAGGATAACAAAGTGTGTTTCGAAGTTTAGATGACAACGGTGAAAATGACTGTCATCATAAACACTAGAAACAAAATTCTCACTTTGTTGCCAAACAAATACTTCGACCCATTATAAGATAATGGAGTGAATGTAAAATTAGGAAGACATTAACGATTTGCAAAAGACATAATGATCTGGTAAAACAGAACATGGACATGACGTTTCCCATGAGCATGCATGATCTGTAAAGGCATATGGTATATGGTTTATATGAGTAAAATGCGAGCTAGTTTATTTGTACTCTAGTGCAAGTGGGAGACTGAAGGAGATATGCCCTAGAGGCAAATAAGAAATAGGTTTTTATTGTCATATCTCAATTAGTTTATAATAGTTTCATATTGTGCTAGAACTGTGCCAAGTAGAAACATTGGTACAGGTGTGATATGAAACAACCAAGTCCCTAGTAGCCTCTATTTATACTAGTTCGTTGGTCACAAAGATGATCTGGGTTTCAAGATCATGGGCATTTATGCCGACTGACAACAAGATCATATCATTGGAGAATGACATGATTGGACATTCCTCGAAGGATTGCAACACGATCAAGTCATATAGTTCATTGTTGCAACAACTATACCTAGACTCCTTCTCCTTAGACCGTGAGCTCATATTACTCACTGTTTCCCTAGGTCGCTAGGCGCATCAATCGTCATCTGGTAATACGGTGGCCATAAAGGTGTATGTTGGGTATTCCGAAGGAACAGTAGATGACATGTGACTGCAAGACCGGGATTTTTTCGCCCACATGACGGGTAAAGATACATACGACCGACTTGGTGAGATTACATCTATAAATGTTGCAACATGTGACTAGGTCACGGGGATGTAATATCACGGTAACAAGAAAACAGAACTTGTTGTGAAAAAGATTGAACAAGGTATGGGATACCAATGATCAGATCTAGGACAAGTTGTATCGAGAAACAAAAGGAAGAGGATGCTACATTTAGACGGTTCAAACGACATTGTCATCAGGAATGCATAGGGGTCACATGGATATCCCTGGTCCCTCTATTGATCATTGATACAGATCATGTCTAGAGCATTCCCGAGCCGTGAGAGGATACACTTAAGGGTACGATGAGAGCGATCATTTGTAAGATGGAATCATAGTAGAGAAAGAGAGAAAGTCGGAATCGTTCCGCGGAGAGATCCGAAGTTGTTCGGAGAAAGAATAAAGGAAAAGCCCCGAAAAGTGTTTTCAGATAAATGGGAATTTAAATATGTATTTAAATATATATTAATTATGAATTAATATATTATAAATAATATTTAGATTAAGATTTATAAAGTCAACTTTTATATTAGGCCAAATCCTAGAAGGAAAAGGCCTAGAAATAAAAGTGCAGAAAAATAAATGGAAAAGGATAAAACAGCCAGCCCTGTGGGCGGCGAATAACCGCCACCGCATAGGGCGGCAGATAACTGGACGCTGCTCAGCGCCAGGCGGGCGGGCTGCTCGGTCAGGTGGGCCGCGGGCAGGCGAGCCGGCCCACCCGGGCCACCAGAGGCCAAGAGGCAGGGTCTTGGCCAGGGGCAAGCTGCCCACCCGGGTTTCCCCTGCCGGCATGGGCGGGGTTTCAAAGGCCCAGCTACCAACCAGCTGCTCCTTTTCCTTCAGAGACTGGCAGGGCGGGTGGCTTGACCAAGGCCCACCCGGCCAACCCCTGCTGCTCCCCTTTTTCCTTTTTCTGTTTAATTTCTATTTGGCTATTTGGGCTTATTAGAAACAGCCCATTTGGCCAGTCCGGAAATCTGCTGCCTTTTCTTTTATGAATAGTCCCACATGGCTAACCCAATGGGGAGGGCACACCCCCTCCACCTATATAAAGGGGTGCCCATGGGTGGGATTAAACATACAACTTGAGAAGTCCTTTGGTTGACTTTCTCCCTCCCTCTCTCTATACCTTGTGACCATGGCCCCATGTCTGGGCTGTGCGATCGAGGCACGCATGCAGTACGCTGTTGCGCTGCAGGGATTCCTAGCCGGATATCAACTTCCGCACTCTCGGCGGGATCGGGGAGCCGGAGGTCTTATCGTGCACCGGATGTGTACGAAGACACGAGGCGCAACACTTGGGGCGCTTAAATGTCGTGTGCCGGAGCTGTTGCACGATGAAGATGATGAAGATCAAGAAGGAGCAAGGGGCGACCCGCGAGGAGCTTCAGATCTTGAGGTCGGCTTCGAGTACGACTACATCAACCACGTCTCCCGCGGAACATTAACTGTGTACAGACTACAAGGGTATGTACTCTCTATGCTCCAGCCGTTACCGCATTACTACATAGATGGATCCTAGGCAGTTTCTGGGGTTTCATCGTAGGGAAATTTTTGTTTTCCGTGCCGATCCACAACAGTTCTATGATGTTGCCAAGGAAGCTAGGAAAGTCTTTGAACGTTTCAATATGCTAGGCTCATGTGTAGATGTTGTTGGTACACGAGAAAAGATGAACAAAACCAAACCTAATTGGGAGGAACCTAAGATACCAATACCCTTTAAACTAGTAGCAATACATGATGCCATAGAAAAGAATCTTGATTGGATTGTTCCTGCAAACCCTTTTGATGAGAATAGTGAACCTAAGAGAGTTGAGAGAGGATCCTCTAGAACTTATTTGGATGATATACCTTGCCTTGTTGAAAATATTTCTGGTATTGGTCTTAATGCTTCTTCATTTGAGAACACTTGATTCTTTCTTGCTTCTTATGCCTAACTTAAAGGCGTTAAAGAAAAGTACTTATTGGGAGATAACCCAAAAGTTTTAGATGAGCTTGGAAGTTATTACTTCAGTAATAACCGCTCCTTATCCTTTTATTTGCTTTTTGTGCCAAGAGTAACCTCTAATGAGAGAGAAGTAATGATTGGGAAAGTTGCTGCCCCGAAACAGATTTCTGTGCTTCACCGTAAAAATTCGTGTAAAATCTCTGAACGTATTTTTGAGGCGTAAATTTTTGTGATTCTGCCCCAGGCTGTAATCTAACTTTTGTTATTTCAACACTTTTTGATTTGAGCAACAGAAGGTCTTAGAAAAAATTCGTCTTTACCTGCTGGTCTGTTTTGATAGATTTCTGCCATTTTCTACATTTGAGTTCTTTTGGGGAATTGAGCTTTTTGAGGGAAGTGCTACAGTAGCTAGTGTTCTAATGGAAGTTTTATTGGTGTTGTAACTGAACCTTAAGACTTATTTATCTTGAGTGCACTAATGTTGCTAATAAAGATTGTGTGATGTTTTGTATGAAGGAAAATTTTCAGGTGTATGGAAGGAATGAGTAATGAGATGAAGGATGGACTAAATCTCAAGCTTGGGGATGCCACGCGTGTCACCCCAAGAAATATCCAAGAAGTCCAAGCATCAAAGCTTGGGGATGCCCAAGGCATCCCCTTCTTCATCAATAAAAATCCCAGGTTTCTTCCAAACGCTTCATTTTTATTGTTTCATGCACAGTTGTGTTGTTCTTGGAGCATGTTCTTTTTCGTTTTCATTTTGGTTTTTCGTTTGCTTGGTTTTCTTAGTTTTATGAATAAATTGGTTGGACCCCCTCTTTCATACATTGGTTTGCAAATAGTTTGGTTTGGTTTGGAAAAGAGTAGCAAAGTTCATGCTTACGAGGTAAAAAGAGCTCGTTTTTGACTGTGGCCTATGCTTTGTCATGCCATGCTTGATATTGTTATGCCTTTATGCTTAGTATTCTTTGCTGTAGCATTACTTGTTATAAACAATTGACATTTCTTAATGTTCCTTGTATGAATCATGTGTTGTTTTAGCATATTAAAGCATAGTATAGTGGTATTCTCCTTTGATGCTTTATTTGGGTTGACTTGGCGCATGCTCACACCATGTTATGACTATCTCAAGTCACCGTAGCCTTTATGATCCTTTAGTTTTCAACTTGTAGTATCACTTTATGCTTTGATCAATGATGTTTTGTCACTCTGCATGATTATGGCGATTATTGCTCTCTTAGTTTGTCACTCCCAGTCTTTTGCTAGCCTCCACAACCGAGTATGAGTTCCACTCATGCATCCAACTCCCTAAACCAAGTTATTCCAAAGAGTTCACTAGACCTACCTACTAGCTTATGCTATTCCAAGTATATTCATGCTTTTGTTTACCTTCCAAATTAAACTTGTTATGAGAAAACTAGTGATTAAAGCTCTCACGAACTTGATGGCACACTTTACTTTTCTTGCCCTTAATAAACTTGAACCATTGTGTCTTCTATGTTGTATATGCTTGCACTTCTTTGTTGGGAATTAGCAGAACCATGCTTTCATAGGGAACACTTTCAACATTGCACTTGGTACTTGTACCTAGTTGATATCATGCTCTTTTGTATATGGATGTCGTCGGTGTGCAATGAAAGGGGATCTTGTAAGTCCATGGAGTTATGTATATGTGTTAGAGAAACGCCTAGGCCGCTGGTCTAATCCATGCTGACATGGTGGAAACCTGCAGCGTAACCATAATGAGCTGTCTATGAAGCATTCTTCTTATAAAAAAAGGAGTCCTATATTGAGAAAAAAAAGATAAAAAGAAAAAAGAAGAGATTATGAAAAGAGGAAAGAGAGAAAAAAGCACCATATTCCCATGGTAAATAAGAAGATTGCTGAGATGCTTGTTGTCTGCTTGCCTTGTCATTTTGATATGGGGATTCTTCCGTATCATCGGGCAAGGGGTACCCCGTTGGCGGTTCTCTATGATACACATGTACTTACGATGACAAGAACTTACCGGTGAGTAAAATTGAGTAGCATGAACTTTAAAGGTGTCCTATGCATTTATATTTTCTACTCTATGAGGGACAAGCTGAATACTATTATGCTATGTTTTGTTTATGTGAAACAAACAAACGTCTTGCAAAGCATTGTTATTCATGAATCTTTTGTTTGTGCCTTTTCATGTTGCATCATAGTTTCTTTGTCTTATTGCTAGAACTTTGTCTTTCTTGTTATGATTGAAGTACTATGATCCTAGCTTTGAATGTTTTGCAAATACTTTGATCAAGTATTTGATGGTGCATGTAACCTCAAAAATTATTCTTTCTTTTTATCACTTACCTACTCGAGGACGAGCAGGAGTTAAGCTTGGGGATGTTGATACATTGCAAATGTATCTATAATTTTTGATGTTCCATGCTTGGTTTTATCCACTTTCTTGTGTTTTGTCCACACTTTGGAGTACTTTTCATATGATTTCTTGGACTAACCTATTAACAAGAGCCACATTGCCTGCCTATTTTCTCGCTGTTTTTGGTTCCGGAAAGTCGAAATGAATATTCTCGGAATTGGACGGGACAAAAGCCAAAGTGCCTATTTTTCCGGAAGTCATCAGATGCCAGAATACGAGACGGAGAGGGGCCAGGAGCCACCACACCACCTGGCCGCGTGGCCCAGCCTAGCCCGCGCCAGGGGTGGTCTGGCCGCCTCCGGGACCCCCTCGGCCTCCCCTTCCACCTATAAGATGCCCTCGGGACGAAAACCCTAAGTACCCGATCAAAAATCCACGAATGAGTCTGTAGCCGCCGTCATCTCGATCCCTAGATCAGGAGGGATCTGAAGCTCTTCCCGGCACCCTGCCGGAGAGGCGAATTCACCCTGGAGGCCTTCTTCATCACCATGCAAGCCTCCGATGTGATGCGTGAGTAGTTCATCCTTGGACTATGGATCCATGTAGTAGCTAGATTGCTGGTTCTCCTCCTTTGTGCTTTCATGTTTAGATCTTGTGAGCTCCGTTCATGATCAAGATCATCTATTTGTAATTCTGCATGTTGTGTTTGCGGGGATCCGATGGATATTGAGATGCTATTTCAGATTGATTATTGATTCTATCATGTCTTTGTTATTTGTGATCTTGCATGCTTTCTGTTGTTAGTAGCTATCTTGGCCAAGTAGATGCTAGCAACTCCAAGAGTTAGTATTTATGCTCGATAGTGGGTTCATGCCTCGTAACTGGGAAGTGACAGAAATCTCTAAGGTACTAGATGTGCTGTTGCTACTAGGGAGAAAACAACAATCCTTTGTTCATAGAACAATCATATTTTTTACTTTACATGCAATTCGTAATGCAATTATCTGTTGCTTGCAACTTAATACTAGAGGGGGTTCGGATGATAACCTGAAGGTGGATTATTAGTCATAGATGTAGTTGGATGGCGGTCTATGTATAATGTTGTAATTCCTAATCGAATCTCAAAGGAGTCAAGATGATTAGTATATGCTTGTATGCTTTCTCGATGTTTGTCAATTGCCCTGCTGTAATTTGTTTACCCAGCATGTTATCTATCTTAAGGAGAGCCACCTCTAGTGAACTATGGACCCCGGTCCTTTTTTTACATTCAATCTACAATCAACTGTTTACTGCTTTGTGTTTACTTTCTGCAAACTATTACTTCCTTCCATTCGATACGTTTAATCCTTTGTTTTCAGCAAAACACGGTGAGATTGACAACCTCATCGCAAGTTGGGGACAGAGTTCTGTGGTTGTGTTGTGCAGGTATCCACGTTGCTACTAGCACCGGTAGTGCGCCCTGCCAAGGCTCAGCTAGCAACACCTTTGGGGTGTTTCCTTGCTCCTACTGGTTCAATTAAACCTTGGTTTCATAACTGAGGGAAACTTGCTGATGTGCTCATCATACCTTCCTCTTGGGGTTCCCAACGAGCTCTACATCAACACCGCACCAGCATTTTTCTGGCGCCGTACACTGAGCCATCAAACGGCGCCAGAAAATAGTCTTGATGACCCACAAGTATAGGGGGTGTATCGCAGTATTTTCGAGGGAAGTGAAACCCAATTTATTGATTCGACACAAGGGGAGCCAAAGAATATTTATAAGCCGTAACAACTGAGTTGTCAATTCAGCTGCACCTGGAAACAATCTTGCTCACAACAGTTTATCAGTAGCAATAGTTTTGTAGTAGGAAAACTAAAGTAACAACAGTAGTAAAGACAGCAGTAACAATTGCAGTAAACAGTAGGATTCGAGTGCGGTAGGCATAGGGATGGATGGACGGGCGTTGCATGGACAAGACAATTCACATAGCAAACAGAACATAGGGCAATTGCAGATAAATAAGATAAAGCATCCTAGTACTAGATAATCCTAGGCATGTGTTCCATATATAGTCATACGTGCTCGCAATGAGAACTTGCACAACATCTTTTGTCCTGCCAGCCCGTTTGCAGCGGGGCCTCAAGGGAACTACTGGCAATTAAGGTGCTCCTTTTAATAGAACACCGGAGCAAATCGTTAACACTCCGTGAACACATGTGATCCTCACATCAAAGCCATTCCCTCCGGTTATCTCGATTTCTGTCACTTCGGGGCCATTAGTTCCAGACAACATGGTGGAAACATGGATGGTCGATGGAGAAGCGATTGTGATGATGATGGCGATGATCTCCTCCAATTCCCCGTCCCGGCAGGGTGCCAGAACGGAGTTTCTGGTGCTGTTTTGTGGAATCTGGTGGTGGCGGCGGAGCGGAACTCCTTTTGGAAAAACGTCGCCCCCCCTGAGTTTTTAGGTCAGAAGGCATCTTATAGGCGAAGAGGGAGACCGAGGGGGTGCCTGGGGGCGCCAGACCACCCCCTGGCGCAGCCAGGCCCAGCCCGCGCGGCCAGGTGGTGTTGCTGGGCCCCAGCCCCACTCCGTCTCATATTCTGGCTCCGGGAGTCTTCTGGTGAAATAGGATTTTTGGCTTTTGTCCCGTCCAATTTCGAGAATATTCATTTTCTGACTTTCCTGGAACCAAAAACAACAGAAAACAGGCAACTGGCACCGTGGATCTTGTTAATAGGTTAGTCCAAGAAATTATATGAAAAGTACTCCAAAGTGTGGACAAAACAGAAGAAAGTAGATAAAACCAAGCATGGAACATCAAAAATTATAGATACATTTGCAATGTATCAGTAGCCGAAGTCCTTATTTCTCTCCTCCGTGCGGTTCTCCACCTCTTCCTTTGGACTATGCGATTATCTGCTATTTCTCCTCCATTTCTGTGGTCTCCTTCATTGTCGTGGTTTCCTGCATTGTCATCTAATAAAATATCATCGGGGTTGAGGATAGGATTACCGTTTTTGTCACGTGGTGTTGAGGTATCCCCGTTGATCATGCACACTTGGTGGCGTGTTATGCGTGGCATGATGGCATCATCTTCTGCTTCAAAGGATGTACTTATAGTATTCCGAGATCGTAGTTATGGATAGATCTTCGCCATCCTTTCTTCGAAGTTGACATTTTTGCTGCATTCTTTGGGTTCTGAGTTTGTCGGGTTTGCCTCGCATGGTGGGGTTGGCTGATGACCTGACCCGAGGGAGAGATTACCATGAAGGCCATCAAGATCCCCTAGATCCATCTCGATTCGCTCGCCTTCTTCGCTTGCTTCGATCTTTGTTGAGACGTTCGTGGAGGATCCGACAAAAGATGCTTATACCGCCGTAGGCGCAGGTTTTTGCACCGACGGTTCTGATGTGATCAGGGCCGAAGGGTGCGGTTCTTGCGGGTCATCTACTTGGAAGTGGAAGCTTCCGATGATCAAACCGGATCCGCCGTTGAAATCAGCGGGTACCAATACAGGGGTGGGCAGGCGTGGATCTGCTTTCATCGAGTTGATGCTTGCTGGAGAGCGGTCCGCCGAATCCGTGGTTCTAGCGTTCATGTTTCCCACAGATGGTGCCAATTGATGAGGGGTAACCTCGACAATGCCCACGGTGATGGACTTAGGGTTTCGCGGAAAATAGAACGCTGGGGATTTCGTCGGATGTCAGAAAAACAATAGAGTCAAAGTTGCCTGAATATTGAGTAATCACACTATTACAAGTTGTCCTCTAGATTTCGGTACCCTCGCTTAGGCTTCTCTCGTCCTATATATAATAGGCCGGGTCTCAAAGCTGTATGCGGATAGGTTTCATACACGCGTAATTACAATACCAACACAATGTCGGCTTCATAGTCTCTTTCCTAATACAATCAAAGCCTTTGTCGGTTGCTTCCTTGGGCTATCATCTGAAACCTTCATGGGCTGTAAGCCTTTTACCCAGCATAGGGCAGCAAATAATAAGCATCCGAGTAATCGTACATATGTCATGTGCCAATAAAGAGCAAGCCCACCAGACAAGCCAACAATATCGATACCTTCAAAACCATGCAAACCAAAACAATTCTTCAAACTTATCATCTTGTCATTTTTTGTCTAGTCTCACAAAGGAATATTAAGGATGAGGAATGAGACTGAATCATCATCACAATATATCAAACTATTCGAGCATTCCCACCCCCTCGGCAGTTCAAACTTAAGAGATTTATTGGTCTAGGAAGCGCCCTATCCCGGAGCCCACCAAGTTTAGATTTGTAGAAACAGTACCATCAATCTGAGTCTCCTTGACCTCTACCCCAACTTTCCTTCTCTTGGGATCACGCTTTGGAGGCGGACTACGACCACCGTGGAAGGATTGAGGCTCTGAAACTTTTGAACCGACATATTAACCAAAGGAGATGGGGTGTCCCCTTAATTCTGATCAACTGACAGCTTATTCTTTGTGAGATCATCTACCATGGGATCCTATTCTTCCTTTTCTCTAGAATAAGCATCATCCGATGAATAATAATCATAGATTGAGTCGCAAAACATTCTTCCTTTCCCCTGGATAACACCCTTGCCGCATCGTCTACCTATCCTAGCAGGTTGAATACTCCAAGAAGCTTTTAGGTCCTTATAAACTAAGGAATATGGTGGATGCATACCATCACCACGTTTAGTATGAAGGTGCCAAATGTTATCGCAAAACACATACCATTACAGTGAACACTCTTATTTAACCAGAAACAACTAACGTTCCCCGCATGTATCATGGACATGTAATTCTTCTGTGTTTTTCTAACATCAAATAGGATCCGTACTCTAATTTTTTTTGGGAATATGCCTTAAAGGAAATCTTGTATGATGTAATTCCTATTGTATTCATAAAGTTACTAAATTGTCCTAGTATGAACATCTGATATGTATCATTGAATATGTGATTTGGTTGTGAAACTGTATATTCATATTGTTCACACTATATGTCCTTGGTCGTTGAGGTTGTGTTGGACACACAACTTAGACTAATGTGAAAGTCGGCTGATGACTAGGTTCCACTTGTCATGGGCATGGTGATGATATTACGAGTTACACGGACTCGGCTAAAGAGTTTAGCGAGTCAGACTGACCCATATTGATATAAAACAAACATGTTGTCATTTTTATATATCAATCAATATAATCCTTATACCTGAGATTGTCGCACAATCCAAGTTGTGGATCATCCGACTTAGATTCTGTCAAACATTGTTCCATAACAGGACAATTATAAAGGAAGAGTTCGGGTCGGCTGAAAATCAAGTTGCATGATGTGGACAACCAATATGGGAATTTCCCCTCCGAATGGAGAGATATTCTCTACTCCCTCTCATGTGATATGATTCGGAAGCATGGCCATGCATGACTCGGTTAAGTGTTAACCAAGGCGATCAACTAAGAGTTAGTCGGATGAATCACATATCCCAGATTGATAAGAGAGTTGAGCTATTTAAAGGATGAAGATAATTTGCTTATAGCTCGACAAGGTATATCGTGAGGCAAAGGGGCTAAGACCTAATTCACATTGGAAGGTATGTCGTGATGACTCTTTGGTACTTGGGAGTCAGCATGTTCTGCTAGGAGCTGCTACCGATTGATCGATTGCGACTCAGACTCCATTCGTGTCCAAGTCGCCATGAGCCTTCGAGGTCATACACTTAAGAGAAGGAGCAGGTATGTCGGTCGGTGGACCCGAGCCATACACGAACTAGGTCAGTAAGTGAGATAATGTCTTAAGACAAGGTCTTGAGACAAGGTCTTGACTCACAATGACCTATATAGGGCCTTAGTGTTTGGGCCGGAATTGTGCTGGAGTCCACTTACACTCATGCCTATATATATTGCGACGCAGGTTGTGATAGCTATGAGATTCGACACATTTTTGATGGCTTTTATTGATGGTTTTCTCCTGGATTTGAGCGTTTTCTGGTTTTACCTAACGCTAATACTTCGGTAGCAAAGAAAACTTGGTTTTTAATATGTGTTTCAGGTTCTGAACTTCAAAAAAATGATTTAACTAGAGAAATACAATATTCTGGAGAAAACAAGCAAGTCCCACTTTGGAAGCACACGAGGGGAGCTCATAGAAGCTTTAACGAGCAACTATATGGCAGGAATATTTTTCCGTCCGTATAGTTTCCACCACCTTTGTCTTGTCAAAAGGGACAACTTCCATGAAGGGACCGGGGGCGAAAACACAACACAACAGCCGCCACACCATCCAGAAGGGAGAAAGAAGAGATCTAGAGAAGGAAGAGAAGACATTCTTCATCTCGCTCCACGATCTTCGACCTCCTAGCCAATACACCCCCATAGCCACTACTTGTACTTGAGAGAGAGAGGGATCTCCACCTTGCAAGACTAGGGTTTGAGATTGTTTCTTCCCATCTTGAATTGTGTTGGATATTTTTCTATTCTTATTGTGGATCTCCACTGTAATACCAAGACAAATTCCCTTTATTTGATTATATTGATGATCCGTTCTTCTCTCATGTGTGAGTAATCCCCTTGGGCGTGGGAGATGTAGGGGATTGGTGAGATGTGATGTTCCTTCATATATTTTCCATTAGTTTGTGATTGATTCTAATTACTATGTTATGTGTGCTTGACTATCTATGGGATGCTTAATGCTTGTTGTCCAATTAAGGGCCCAAACAACATGATACCTTGTTCTACATAGATAAGATCTTGTACGCTAGTGGACCGGCAACCCCCAGGTGACACGGGGATATCAATGGGAAGCTAGTTGACTTGGGGATAATGAGTAAACCACTGTGCTTATTGCATTAGTCCGATCCAAGGAGCTTAATCGCTAAGCGACCTGAAGGGTCTTAATCGTCTAGTGTCTGACTATGGTTTTGATAGCAGGCTAGTAGGATTATTGAAGTTGGGATGAAATCTACCAAGAGGACTTTCGGCTAATTATGGTTGCTCGCCTACACATATATCTATAAGATTATAATACATTTACCACTCGACCACCTAGAACATTCACTATCACCATGAACTGAATTTCCCAGCGCCTTCTTTCCCCATCTACAGGAAACAACAAACAAGCAAAGTCGTCCTTTACTTTTATGCATTATATTTCTGAAGTTTACATTTTAGTTTTATGTAAATCTATCGCATTTAATCAAAATCCCATTCTTATTTCAACACTTGCAGTCAATTCACTCAAAGACCTATGACAACTTCGGGTGTGATAGAGACTTCATCAATAAACACTTACCTTTGGGCTCCCTGTGGGACCGATATCTGAACTTCGAAACTAGCTACACATGATCTGTGCTCTTGCAGACATCAAGCTATTTTCTGGCGCTGTTGCTGGGAGCTAAGCGCTAAGTGTTTGTCTTTTGACATTTCAGGTGTTGCTACTACAAAATGTTCTCCTTAGGAGACAAAGGGTCTACACGCTCTGGCAGGACCTACCTGCCGGATTATATTGAGCGCGTGCCTGCACAGAGGCGTGAAGAAATTATTGAAAAACTTTTAAGATCAAATAAAGTTGAAGTTGAAAACCTGAGTGATATTATGGAAATCATGTCTAATTACAAGACAAATCCTATGAAACCTGAGAAAACTCTCAGGGATACAATGCTCCAATTTCAGAATTTCTTAAACAACCAATAGAGTTCCCTAATCCTGGAGTTAGAGAATATCGATTCGATGGTGGAATTATTAAAAAATTGCAGAAGAAACTTTCAGTGGAAGGGAAGATGAAGACCCAGGAAGACATATGAGAGAGTTTGATGATGTGATAACATCGCTTGGACCAAAAGGTTTGCCGAGAAACTTTTCTCATCTTAAATTATTTCGATGGTCTCTTAAAGGTAAAGCTCTAGATTGGTTATATTCTGTCCCTCACAATTACATTAAATGTTGGGAAAACTGTATTGTTAAATTCATGAATAGGTTTAATCCTTTTAAAAAGGTAACTGAACTAAGAAAGAACATAGGCAACTTTAGTCAGAACGTGGGAGAAAATTACCCACAAGCCTGGGAAAGATTCTTTGGAATGATTAATAGTATTCCTAATCATGGCTATTATGGACTAACAATCTGCCATTTATTCTACCATGGTCTCAATACTCAATGCAGAGAATTGCTTGACTTCTCAGCAAGAGGATCAATAAATACTTTTAACTATTAAAGAATGTTTGGAATTAATGTCCACTAGGGCTAAGAATGATTCTTTATATAATCCTGATTTTTGCACTAAGCCGGAAAAGGGATTATCCAGATAACTCCTGATCTTATGATTGAGGTACACAAAACTATGGAAGAAAAATGTATACCTTCTGAACTTGCTAAGGAAAACAAAGAGGATTTGTTACAAGTTTTAACTGAAGAAGACGAAACTAGAAATGTTTTTCAAGAATTAAAACATCGACAAGTAAAATCTCATAATAACTTGCATAAGAATTTCCAAAAACACAAAAAGATTTTGGCAGAACTCACTGGAAATTATGATGAGATTGGCCATGAAATAAAACTATTTCATAAGTATCTTAGTATGATTGAAACCTAGTGTGAACAAATTGTTGAAGATATGCCCAATAGGCAATAATAAATTGGTTATTATTATATCTTTGTGTTTATGATGAATGTTTACATCCCATGATATAATTGTATTATTAGGAAACACTAATACTTGTGTGTTTTGTAAACATAAAAGAGTCCCTAGTAAGCCTCTTGTTAAGACTAGCTTGTTGATTAATAGATGATCATGGTTTCCTAATCATGGACATTGGATATTAATAATAATAAGATCATATCATTAGGAGAATGATGTGATGGACACACACCCATACATAGCATAAGATCAAGTCATTAAGTTCATTTTTTGCTACAAGCTTTCAAATACATAGTAACCTAATCGTTTGACCATGAGATTGTGTTAATCACCATCACCGGATGAGTGCTTTAATGATGTCAAACGCCACTTCGTAACTGGGTGGTAATAAAGGTGGCATTAGGTATTCTGAAAGTATGTGTTGAAGCGCATGGATCAAGACTAGGATTTGTCCATCCATGTGACGGATAGATATGCTCTGGGCCCTCTCGGTGGAATGTCATCCAATTAGCTTGCAAGCATGTGACTAGGTCACAAGGGATGTCATATCACGGAACGAATAAAGAGTACTTATCAGTAACGAGGTAGAACTAGGTATTGAGATACCATTGATCGAACCTCGGATAACTAGAGTATCGCGTGACAAAGGGAATCAGTGTCGTATGTAAATGGTTCTATCGATCATGAAGTCATCGTTGAATATGTGGGAGCCATTATGGATCTCCAGGTCCCGCTATTGGTTATTGATCGAGAGGAGTCCCAATCATGTCTGCGTAGTTCATGAACCGTAGGGTGACACACTTAAGGTTCGATGTTTTTTAGGTAGATATGGAATATGAGTTGGAGACCGAATGTTGTTCGGAGTCTCGGATTGGATCCAGTATATCACGAGGAGATCCGGAATGGTCCGGAGAATAAGATTCATATAACACAAGTCATTTTCTGGGGTTCGGAAAATGTTCCAGAGTTTGTTTGGAGCTTCTAGAAGGTTTCGGAATGTTCCAGAAGATTCTAGGAAGAGATAAACATAAATCCCTAGATTATAGGGGATAAGACTTGGGGGGAGGAAACATCCCCCCTCCCTTGTGTGCCAGCCCTAGGAGGTGGGCCAAGGGGTGAGAACCCTAGGCCGCACCCCCTCTATATAAAGAGGGGTGGGGGCGCCTACCCCCTTGCCCCTCCACCCCAAACCCTAGCCGCCACTCCCTCCTCCTTCCTCCTGCTGTGGCTTAGGCGAAGACCTGTGATGACCCACAAGTATAGGGGGTGTATCACAGTATTTTCGATAAGTAAGAGTGTCGAACCCAACGAGGAGCAGAAGGTGCTGGCTAGTGGTATGGATTAGGAATTCTCTGTAAATACTTAGCAAACGGATTTTTAGGGGGTTTTGATAAAGCAAGTAAACAAAGTACGAGTAAATAAAAGACAGTAGGACTAAATGCAGCAAGTGTCCCAATCCTTTATGCAGCAAAGGACAAGCCGGTTGTATTACTTAAGATGACCAAACGTTCTTGAGGACACATGGGAAGAATGTCAAGTGCTTTCGCTTCATATAGCTGATTAATCTTCTTTAGCTTGCTAAGTGTTGTGTGGGTGAACCTGTGCTAATGTACCGACCTTCCTAGGACTAATACATACTTGTGATTATACCCCTTGCAAACATCCGTAAGTACAAGAAAGTAATTAAGGTAGAAACCTAACCACAACTTTAAACTCTAAGACCCTTACGTCCCTTGTGCAATGGTTTCCTAACGGGTGGGTTCAGGTTTCTGTCACTCCGGCAACCCCTACGATTAGTAGCCAAATACACAATGCATTCCCCTAGGCCCATATAGGTGAAGTGTCATGTAGTCGATGTTCACATGACACCACTAGAAGAAGTACACCACAACTTAAATATCAAACTATTGAATCTTTCTCAACACAATTCCACTACTAACAACATGACTTCTCGCATGTCCTCAAGAACAAAACGAACTACTCACAAGACATCATATGGATAATGATCAGAGATGGAATAATGATGTATAACAATCTGAACATAAACAATAATTCAAGGGTTCACTCAATAGCATCAACTACAAAGAGTAATCAACACCGGGAAGGTTTCCCCTAAGAACTAATGCAAGATTCAACTCAATTGTTACAACAATATGGAGATGGTGATGAGGGTGCTGATGGTGATGATGGTGGGTGATGATGATGATGATGATCCCGATGAAGTCTAGCTTGATGGTGGTGTTGATGGCGACGATCTCCCTTCTCCGGGAAGGAATTCCCCCGGCAGAAATCTATCTACCGGAGAGATCTTTCTCTCTCAGTGTTTTCCGCCCTGCAGAGGCGGCGGAATCTTTCTACGGTTTCTCCTCGAGTCTTAGGGTTTCGGGAGGATAATATACGCCAGAGGGGAGTGCCAGGGGTGGACCAGGGTGGCCACACCACCTGGTGGCGCGGCCTAGGCTGGCCCGCGCCAAGGGGTGGTATGGGCCCCCTATGGCCCATCTCCAGACCCCCTTCTGGCTTCCTTCGTGTTCTGGAAAAATAGGATTTTCTGTATATTTTCCCGGATTTTCTGATCTTCACGAATTTTGCCTCCAAACAACACCTTTTCCATCAGAATCCTGACTGCAGCGGTCCATGCTCCAAAAGTCATCAACCATGCAAAAACAGTTGAAATAACATAAGTATCACCTCTCAATACGAAATATATCAATGAATAACAGTGAATTATGACATAGAATAGTGATGCAAAATGGATGTATCACCTTGCAGGATCTCTTCTCCACCACCACCACCATGTTGTCGTGCTGCTGGGATTCTGTGGAGATCTACCACCTCCGCTGCCCGCTCGAACAGGGAGAGGATCGTCTACATCGAGCAGTACGTGTGACCGAGTGCGGAAGCGCTGCCGGAACATGGCGCCGGAAGGATCATCTAGTCGATCTTGAGCTCGGCAGTGATCGTCTACATCAACCACGAGATCCGATCTCGAACAAGGCTTTGGATCTACAAGGGTTAGTACAGATCTATCTCGTTGCACTTATCTCATAGATTAGATTTTTTTATTTTCCCTCCTACGAACCCATCAGTGGTGTCAGAGCCGTGTCTATGCGTAGATCTATTGCACAAGTAGAACACAATGGTTATTGTGGGCGTTGATGTTTTTGTTGTTGTTGTCTTCATGTGTACTTTGCATCTTGCGGGATGGTGGGATGAAGCGGCCCGGGCTAACCTTACATGGCCTCGCACATGAGACTTGCTCCACGCTCGATGCGCAACTTGCATTGCACAAGTGGCCTTGCGGGTTTCTGTCTCCCCACCATAGTTAAGATTCAATTTACAATTAGCATCTGAGAACACTTGTATCAGCATTGTGGTTCTTGTTCATAGGTAAGATCGGTTCTTATACGAAAGCCCCAAACCACGTAAAACATATAAAGAAAATTAGAGGCATCTAACTTGTTTTTGCAGGGGCATGTGATGTGATTTGGCCACGATGTGATTGTGAATATATTTTATGTCTGCAATGATCCTTATTGTAATATGGAAACCGACAGGAGCCTAATGGTTGCCTTTAAGTTCTATTAAGACCTGCGTGTCTATTCATCATGTAATAGCTTTATTCCAAGTAGTTGTTATAGTTGCTATTAGTGATGGACAACCATGAAGCAGCGCCACTGACCTTGAAGCTATGCTAGTGATGATGGAGATCATGTCCGTGCTTTGGAGATGGAGATAAAAAGCACAAGAAGAAAGGCCATATCATGTCACATATTATGAATTGCATGTGATGTTAATCCTTTTTGCATCTTGTATTGCTTAGATCGCGACGATAGCATTATAAGACAATTCCTCTCACTAAATATCAAGTAATAAAGTGTTCGTCCTTAGTAGGCACCGTTGCTAAGACTCGTCGTTTCGAAGCATCTCGTGATGATCGGGTGTTATAGATTCTACATGTGCATACAACGGGTGCAAGCCAGATTTGCACATGCGGATACTAAGGTTAATCTTGACGAGCCTAGCATGTGCAAACATGGTCTCGGAACATGGAATACCGAAAGGTAAAGCATGAGTCATATGAATGATATGATGAACATGTTGATTGTTCGCCTTTGAAGCTACATCTTCTCTCGTGAAGATCGGACTTGGTGTAGTGGATTTGGTTCGTGTTATCACTAAGGCAATGTGAGGGATGTTGTTTTGAGTGGGAGTTCACCTAGTTAATTTAAGAATTAAATTTGAACTCAATTTATCATAAACTTAGTCTAAATTCTTTGAAAATATGTTGTAGATCATGGCGACCACCTCCATCAACTTTAATGCGTTCCTAGAGAAAGAAAAGCTGAAAAACAATGGAAGCAACTTCATGGACTGGTTCCCTGGATTGAGAATTTTCCTCAGCGCTGGTCAGTTGACCTATGTGCTCGATGCACCACTAGGTGACCCACATGCAGAAGATGCCTATGATGATGTTAAGAATGTTTTCGTCACTCGGAAAAATCACTACTCCACAGTTTAGTGTGCCATCCTGTACGGTTTAGAATCGGAGATTCAGAAGCGCTTTGAGCACCACGACCCTTTTGAGATTATCAATGAGCTCAAGCTGATCTTTGAGACTCATGCAGTCGTGGAGAGCTATGAGGGCTTCGAGAAGTTCTTTAACTGTAAAATGGAAGAGGGCAACTTCGTTAGCAAGCACGTGCTCAAAATGTCTAGGCACGCGAATAGGCTCCAAGAATTGGGAATAACGATTTCTAATGTGTTGGGGATTCATCATGTCCTCCAATCACTGCCACCTAGTTACAAGAACTTTGTGATGAACTACAATATGCATTGCATGAACAAGACATTGCCTAAACTCTTCTCCATGCTGAAAACTACTGAAGTGGTGATTAAGAAGGAGCACCAAGTATTGATGGTCAATAAGACCACCAATTTCAAGAAACAGGGCAACTTCAAGAAGGACGGCAAGAAAGCTGCTGCACCTGCTAAGAAGCCCAAAGCTGGTCCTAAGCCTGATACTAAGTGCTTCTACTGCAAGGGTGAAGGTCACTGGAAGCGCAACTGCCCCACGTACCTGGTGGATCTGAAGAATGGCAACATCAAGAAGAAATGTATATTTGATATACATGTTATTGATGTGTATCTTACTAGTAATCATAGTAGTCCCTGGGTATTTGATACTAGTTCGGTTGCTCATATTTATAACTCGAAACAGGAGCTATGGAATAAACGAAGACTAGTGAGAGACGAGGTGACAATGCGCGTTGGAAATGCCTCCAAGGTTGATGTGATCGCCGTCGGCACGCTCCCTCTTCATCAACCTTCAGAATTAGTTTTGAACTTGAATAATTGTTATTTGGTGCATGCGTTAAGCATGAACATTATTTCTGGATCTTGTTTATTGTGAGACGGTTACTCGTTTAAGTCTGAGAATAATGGTTGTTCGATTTATATGAGTAATATTTATTATGGTAATGCACCTAAGATGAATAGTTTATTGTTATTGAATCTCGATAGTAATGATACACATGTTCACAACATAGATGCTAAATGAATAAAAATGAATGATAATTCTACATTTATGTGGCACTGTCGTCTTGGTTATATTGGAGTGAAGCGCATGAAGAAACTCCATTCCGATCGACTTCTTGAATAACTTGATTTTGAATCACTTGAAAGATGCGAAGCATGTCTAATGGGAAAAATGAGTAAGACTCCATTCTCTAGGATAATGGAGCGAGCTATGAACTTATTGGAAATAATACATACCGATGTGTGCGACCCAATGAGCGTAGCATCGCGCGGTGGATATCGTTATGTTCTTACTTTCACGGATGACTTGAGTAGATATGGGTATGTCTACTTTATGAAACATAAGTCCGGAACTTTCAAGAAGTTTAAGGAATTTCAAAGTGAAGTAGAAAATCACCATAACAAGAAGATTAAGTTTTTGCATTCTAACCACGGAGGTGAATATCTAAGTTACGAGTTTGGCATGCATTTAAAGAAATGCGGAATACTTTCACAGTTGACACCACCGGGGACACCACAGCGTAATGGTGTGTCCGAACGTCATAATCGAACTCTCTTAGATATGGTTCGGTCTATGATGTCTCTTACAGATTTACCGTCATTGTTTTGGGGTTATGCATTAGAGATAGCCGCATTCACTTTAAATAGGGCACCATGTAAATCCATTGAAATGACACCGTTTGAATTGTGGTTTGGCAAGAAACCTAAGTTGTCGTTCCTTAAAGTTTGGGGCTGCGAAGCGTATGTAAAGAAGTTACAACCCGACAAGCTTGAACCCAAAGCGGAAAAATGCGTCTTCATAGGATACCCTAAAGAAAAAATTGGGTATACCTTCTATCATATATCCGAAGGCAAAGTTTCCGTTGCTAAGAATGGATCCTTTCTTGAGAAGGAGTTTCTCTCGGAAGAAGTGACTGGAAGGAAAGTAGAACTCAAGGAGGTTGTTGAACCTTCTCTCGGATTTGAGAGTAGCACAGCACCGGAAGATGTTTCTGTGCTAGTTGCACCAATAAGAGAGGAAGCAAATGATGATGATCATGACACTTCGAACAAAGTTGCTACTGAACCTCGTAGGTCGACGAGGGTTCGTGCCACTCCTGATTGGTATGACCCTGCGTTGAATGTCATGCTGGTGGACAACATAGACGACCCTGTGACATATGAGGAAGCTATGATGAGCCTAGGTTCCAAAAAATGGCAAGAAGCCGTGAAATCCGAAATGGGATCCATGTACGAAAATCAAATATGGACCTTGGTGGACTTATCGGATGGCCGCAAGGCTGTCGAGAACAAATGGATCTTTAAAAGAAAAACAGATGCTGATGGTAATGTTACTGTCTATAAAGCTCGACTTGTCACGAAAAGGGTGCCGACAGATTCAAGGAGTTGACTACGATGAGACTTTCTCACCGGTAGTGAAGCTAAAGTCTATGTGGATTTTGTTAGCAATCGCTGCATATTTCGATTATGTGATTTGGCAGATGGATGTCAAAATGGTGTTCCTTAATGGTGACATTGAGGAAGAGTTGTATATTGTACAACCCAAAGGTTTTGTCGATCCTAAAGATGCTGACAAGGTATGCAAGCTTCAGCGCTCCATTTATGGACTGAAGCAAGCATCCCGGAGTTGGAATCAACATTTTGATAAGGTGATCAAAAACTTTGGATTTATACAAACTTATGGAGAATCTTGTGATACATTGCAAATGTATCTATAATATTTGATGTTCCATGCTTGGTTTTATCTACTTTCTTATGTTTTGTCCACACTTTGGAGTACTTTTCATACGATTTCTTGGATTAACCTATTAACAAGAGCCACAGTGTCAGCTGCCTGTTTTCTGCTGTTTTTCGTTCCAGGAAAGTCAGAAAATGAATATTCTCGGAATTGAATGGGACAAAAGCCAAAGTCATTATTTTACCGAGGGACACCTGGAGCCAGAATACGAGACGGAGAGGGGCTGGAGCCCGGCCACACCACCTGGCCTAGCCGTGGCGACAGGGGTGGTCTAGCGCCTGTGCACCCCCTCGGCCTCTCCTTCCGCCTATATATTGCCTCTGATACGGAAACCCTAAGTACCCGATCAAAAATCCACGAAAGAGTCTGTAGCTGCCATCATCTCCATCCCTAGATCGGGAGGGATCTGAAGCTCTTCCCGGCACCCTGCCGGAGAGGAGAATTCACCCTGGAGGCCTTCTTCATCATCATGCAAGCCTCCGGTGTGATGCGTGAGTAGTTCATCTCTAGACTACGGGTCCATATAGTAGCTAGATGGATGGTTCTCCTCCTTTGTGCTTTCATGTTTAGATCTTGTGAGCTCTGTTCATGATCAAGATCATCTATTTGTAATTCTGCATGTTGTGTTTGCGGGGATCCGATGGATATTGAGATGCTATTTCAGATTGATTATTGATTCTATCATGTCTTTTTTATTTGTGATCTTGCATGGTTTCCGTTGTTAGTAGCTATCTTGGCCAAGTAGATGCTAGCAACGCCAAGAGTTAGTATTTATGCTCGATAGTGGGTTCATGCCTCTGGTAATCTGGGGAAGTGACAGAAATCCCTAAGGTACTAGATGTGCTGTTGCTACTAGGGAGAAAACAACAATCCTTTGTTCATAGAACAATCATATTTTTTACTTTACATGCAATTCATAATGGAATTATCTGTTGCTTGCAACTTAATACTAGAGGGGGTTCAGCTGACAACCTGAAGGTGGATTATTAGTCATAGATGTAGTTGGATGGCGGTCTATGTATAATGTTGTAATTCCTAATCGAATCTCAAAGGAGTCAAGATGATTAGTATATGCTTGTATGCTTTCTCGATGTTTGTCAATTGCCCCGCTGTAATTTGTTCACCCAGCATGTTATCTATCTTAAGGAGAGCCACCTCTAGTGAACTATGGACCCCGGTCCTTTTTTTTACATTCAATCTACAATCAACTGTTTACTGCTTTGTGTTTACTTTCTAAAAACTATTACTTCCTTCCATTCGATACGTTTAATCCTTTGTTTTCAGTAAAAAAGGTGAGATTGACAACCTCATCGCAAGTTGGGGACAGAGTTTTGTGGTTGTGTTGTGTAGGTCTCCGTGTTGCTACTGGCACCGGTAGTGCGCCCTGCCAACGTTCAGCTAGCAACACCTTTGGGGTGTTTCCTTTCTCCTACTTGATTGATAACCTTGGTTTCGTACTGAGGGAAAACTTGCTGCTATGCTTATCATACCTTCCTCTTGGGGTTCCCCAACGAGCTCGATATATTTTGGGCCATCAGCTTGTATCTACAAGAAAGTGAGTGGGAGCTCTGTAGCATTCTTAATACTATATGTGGATGACATATTTTTGTTTGGGAATGATATAG
Organism: Avena insularis; assembly: GCA_023614405.1. Lineage (NCBI taxonomy): Eukaryota > Viridiplantae > Streptophyta > Magnoliopsida > Poales > Poaceae > Avena > Avena insularis. The sequence continues at coordinate 456,398,115 of CM042696.1, read as the reverse complement.
AACTTGAAAATGTCAAGGCCTATTTGAACAATTGTTTTTCAATGAAGGATCTTGATGAAGAGGCATACATTTTAGGCATCAAGATTTATAGAGATAGATCAAGACGCTTAATAGAGCTTTCACAAAGTACATACCTAGAAAAGGTTCTAAAGAGATTTAGAATGGAAGAAAGCAAGAAAGGGTTCTTTCCCATGTTGCCAGGTAAGACCTTGAGTAAGACTCAAAGTCCAGCTATGGCAGAAGATAGAGAGAAGATGAGTAAAATCCCCTATGCCTCGGCCATAGGCTCTGTCATGTATGACATGCTGTGTACAAGACCGAATATAGCACATGCTGGTAGTTTGACTAGCAGATATCAAAGTGATCCTGGAATGGAACACTAGACAACGGTCAAAAATATCCTCAAGTACCTGAAAAGGACTAAGTATATGGTTCTTTCTTATGGAGGTGATGAACAACTTGTTGTAAACAGTTACACTGATGCTAGTTGGAACACCGATCCAGATGACTCGAAGTCATAGTCTGGATACGTATTTATTTTGAATGGTGCTGTAGTGAGCTGGAGGAGTGCCAAGCAAAGCATTGTGGTGAAATCTTCAACTGAATTGGAATACACAGCCGCTTCGGAGGCTACACAAGAAGCGATATGGATGGAGGAGTTCATTAGTGAGCTTGGTGTGGTTCGTAGTGCGTTGGACCCGATGGCCATCTATTGTGACAACACGGGTGCCATAGCCAATGCACAGGAGCCAAGGTCACACAGCACGCTAAAGGACATCAAGCTATGTTACCATGCTATTCGCGAGTATGTCCAAGATGGCAACATAAAGATTTGCAAAGTACACACTGATCTGAATGTGGCAGATCCGTTGACGAAACCTCTCCCTAGATTACACCAGAACTCCATGGGTGTTAGGTACATTACAATGTAATCAAGATTATTGACTCTAGTGCAAGTGAGAGACTGTTGGAGATATGCCCAAGAGGCAATAATAAAATGGTTATTATTATATCTTTGTGTTTATGATGAATGTTTACATCCCATGCTATAATTGTATAATTAGGAAACACTAATACTTGTGTGTTTTGTAAACATAAAAGATTCCCTAGTAAGCCTCTTGTTAAGACTAGCTTGTTGATTAATAGATGATCATGGTTTCCTAATCATGGACATTGGATGTTATTAATAACAATATCATATCATTAGGAGAATGATGTGATGGACACACACCCATAGTAAGCATAGCATAAGATCAAGTCATTAAGTTCGTTTTTTGCTACAAGATTTCAAATACATAGTAACCTAATCCTTCGACCATGAGATTGTGTTAATCACCATCACCGGATGAGTGCTTTAATGATGTCAAACGCCACTTCATAACTGGGTGGTAATAAAGGTGGCATTAGGTATTCTGAAAGTATGTGTTGAAGCGCATGGATCAAGACTAGGATTTGCCCATCCATATGACGGATAGATATGCTCTGGGCCCTCTCGGTGGAATGTCATCCAATTAGCTTGCAAGCATGTGACTAGGTCACAAGGGATGTCATATCACGGAACGAATAAAGAGTACTTATCAGTAACGAGGTAGAACTAGGTATTGAGATACCATTGATCGAACCTCGGATAACTAGAGTATCGCATGACAAAGGGAATCAGTGTCTTATGTAAATGGTTCTATCGATCACGAAGTCATCGTTGAATATGTGGGATCCATTATGGATCTCCAGGTCCCGCTATTGGTTATTGATCGATAGGAGTCTCAATCATGTCTGCGTAGTTCATGAACCGTAGGGTGACACACTTAATGTTCGATGTTGTTTAGGTAGATATGGAATATGAGTTGGAGACCGAATGTTGTTCGGAGTCTCGGATTGGATCCAGGATATCACGAGGAGATCCGGAATGGTCCGGAGAATAAGATTCATATAACACAAGTCATTTTTTGGGGTTCGGAAAATGTTTCGGAGTTTGTTTGGAGCTTCTATAAGGTTTCGGAATGTTCCAGAAGGTTCTACGAAGAGATAAACATAAATCCCTAGATTATAGGCGATAAGACTTGGGGGAAGGAAACCTACACCTTCCCTTGTGGGCCGGCCCTAGGAGGTGGGCCAAGGGGTGGGAACCCTAGGCCGCACCCCCTCTATATAAAGAGGGGTGGGGGCGCCTCCCCCTTGCCCCTCCACCCCAAACCCTAGCCACCACTCCCTCCTCCTTCCTCCTGCTGCAGCTTAGGCAAAGCCCTGTAGGATCTCTTCTCCACCACCACCACGCTGTCGTGCTGCTGTGATTCCGTGGATATCTACCACCTCCGCTGCCCGCTGGAACAGGGAGAGGATCATCTACATCGAGCCGTACATGTGATCGAGTGTGGAAGCGCTGCCGGAACACGGTGCCGGAAGGATCATCTACTCGATCTTGAGATCGACAAGTGAACGTCTACATCAACCACGAGATCTGATCTCGAACAAGGCTTTGGATCTACAAGGGTCAGTACAGATCTATCTCGTTGCACTTATCTCATAGATTAGATCTTGGCTTTTCCATAGATTAGATCTTGGTTTTGTTCGTTCTTGTGGTAGAAATATTTTGTTTTCCTTGATACGAACATCCCAAATAGCATCTGGTTATCAATTTTTTCTTCATGATGATAAAGATATTTTTGTTTCTACTAATGTTGTCACAAGAAGGTGTGTAGTTATTACAGGACCCTTAGGACCACCGGAATACGGAGCTGAAAAAGAGAGAATGGAAAAATCCTTGCTTGAAGCAAGCCAAGAAGATGATACGTTGGTGGATCCTCAAGATGAACTGAAACACAAGATCAAACCAAGGAGGACCACAATGATGCATAGGATGATCATTATGACTTTGATGCAGAGACGGTTGATCCAAGAGAAGATAAAGAAACAAGTAAAGAAGATGAAGTTGTTGAATTAGAAAAGAAGAAAAGAAACAAGCAACAACAAAATAAAGCAACGAAAGAGCCTGACCCCCTGAAAAAGGTAAAAGACAAGAGTAAGTCAGGTGAGAAAAAGCTTCCTTATCCAGATCGAAAAAAGAAAGCACCGGATGCGGTAATTTATAACTCTTTTACAAAGGCACTTAGTGACCTTCGTCTAGAAATTCCATTTGCGGATGCAATCAAAGTTCCTACTTATGGAAAATTCCTTCGTGATATTCTTAGTAGAAAGAAAGAAATAACTGAAACCGTTGCCATGGTAATTAGCTATCCTGCTAACAGGAAGCTGTTGTCTAAGTCTGGAGATCCTGGAATACCAATTATTTCATGCTCAATAGGTAAAACAGATATTCACAATGCCCTATGTGATCTAGGAGTAGGAGTTAGTGTAATGCCATACTCCCTCTATAAAAGGTTAGGATTAGGGGAGTATTATCCTACTACTATCACTTTACAGATGGCTGACAAGTCCACTAAACAACCTGTTGGTATGATTGAGGATGTCTTACCTAGGATAGATGAGCATGTTATTCCCACTGTTTTTATTATCCTTGAAATGCCAGAAGATGAAAGATTATCTATAATACTTGGAAGACCCTTCCTCAGTACTGCAGGTGCATCGGTAGATTGTGCAGAATGGAAGATAATATTTAATGTTTATGATGCTGAAATCATCCGATATTTTCCAAAGAAGCTAGAAGCAGGAGAAAGATATGTTCCACCGGATAAACGAGTTCATGTGGTAAGTTCCATTGATAAGGGGCAACCAAAGGTAAGAATTCGAGAAGAGAGAAGAGGTTGAGTGATTCAACCGTTCTTAATAAATGCTTAAAGGGAGTTAACCCATTTTCGTTAATATTAGTAGAATAAAGAATACAAAGTTTATCGCATTCCCACCACTTTTTCACAAACATTCTCATGGAAGCGCTCCCGTGAAGATGCAGCTGTCAAAAATTAGTAGAAATGTCGATTGAATGAGTAGAGAATAATAATAAGAATAAAAGTTTGAATTTTCTATTTATAGAAGTTAAAATTTTGCTTTTAATATGCTAATGTTGGTCGAAAGTTTTTACTATCAATTTTCTGTTAAAAACTTGGTATTTCGCTAAGTTATGGGATAAGAAGGTATCCTCGAAGAAATAGAAATTTTTTGATGACTACTGATGGTTTAACGACCAACTATATGGCAGGAATAAAAATTCTGGCCGTATAGTTCCGGTCATATAGTTATCTTTGCCATCAACAAATTTTCTTCGAAAGAACAAAGAGTTTAACGACCAACTATACCGCGGGAATAAAAATTCCGGCCATATAGTTCCGGCCGTATAGATATCGATGTCTTCGTACAAAAATTCTTGAAAGGTACTGAGAGTTTCACGTCCGACTATATGTAGGAATACAAATTCCGGCCGTATATTTCCAGCCGTATAGATAGCGATGCCCTCATAGAATTTTATTCCAAAAGTACTGGGAGTTTAACGACCAACTATACGGCGGGAATAAAAATTCTGGCCATATAGTTCCGGTTGTATAGATATCAATGCTAGTTTTAGAAATTGATCTCGAGAGACAGACAGTTTAATGACCAACTATACAGCAGGGTCACTTTGATCCGACTGTATAGTTGTACCTGTATAGTTGTTTTTCTGTATAAAGAAACCCTAGTTGGCAGCACCGCCGCAACTATACGGGTGAGCACCATCACCCGCCCATATAGTTCCGGCCGTATAGTTCGGTGCGACCACAAAATTGCACCAGGGCGGCTAGGTCTTCCTTCTCTCCTCATTATTTCTCTCATATTCTCTCTCCAAACCTCTCAAAATCCACCTAGGACTCTTGATTCTTCGCGGGTTTGAGTGGGGGAATGAACAGATCGGTATGTTTCTCTCCCTATCCATGCTTTATTTTCAGATTTCCATGGTTGAAACTCTCACATTGATCAAGTGGATGAACTCAAGCTTATTTAGCTTTCCCTATTAATTTCTCACGTTAGGATTGAATTTTTCCACATAGAATCGTTCATATATCATATAGAAACTATATGCCTAAGGTTTTATGGTGAAATTTTTTAGTGCATCACGATGAACAAAATTGGTAGCCTCTTTCGTTCGAGCAAGCGCCAACAGGGAGCCGGCTTAGGCTCAGGGGCCCAAGCCCCGTGCAACTCCAAGATGGATATTGTCTCATCGAGGAGGGTGTTGCCCACACGTTGGGCCGACCACAACTTTCTCACTTCGGCAGGGTTGAAGGAGGACTTCGACCTCATGTGCAACAGGTTGGGGTTGGCGATACTTGGCTTCACAAGCCACGACACCTACGTCGAGCTCACCCATGAGTTCCTTGCCTCCTTCTACGATGACCACATGGAGAAAGGTAACATGTGGATGATAAGCTTCACCATGAACTGGCAGTACTATGAAGTAATTTTCGAACAATTTTGCAATGCTTTCAGCTTCCCTCATACTAGAGAGCCCAATATTACTAACCTCTATAGCGTCACAAGTGGAGAGACTTGGGAGGTTATTTATGTTAATGGCGGCAGTCGCTTTTATCAAAAGAAGATTTCCACCATTCAGAACCCAACCATTCGCTACTTTGCTTTGTTCCTTGCCAACACAATGTTGGGAGGGGGTGATACTGGTTCCCTGACCAATGCGGACATGGCAATGATCATTAAGGCTCTCTTCCCCAATGCAACACAAAGCCCCAGTCCTGCTGCTCTACTCATCTAGCACTTTCACCACCAAAGCAAAAATACTAAAGGTGATATTCGCATTGGTGGATTGGTAACCCACCTTGCCTATGCATTGAACATTGTACTACCTATCATGGAACCTGTTGACGGCTCCAAACTTATGGACGTCAAGTATTTGACTGCTTGTGGCTTCCTTGGTGTTTACCATGCTAACCGGAGGCTCCGAGCGTATAATTTAGTTATATTGATGACACACAAGTTGAGCAGGTTCAGTTTCCATGCCCCCAAGCCTTCTCGATTGTGGAGAAGGACACTTGGATCCTCACCAAGGACCAAGTGATGGAGATCTTGGCCGAGCTCCAGCCCGAGGAAGAGGAATATGAAGGGCAGCAGGATGAGCAGGTGCAGGAGGAAGAGCAGGGACACAACCCTGCTTGGGAAGGACAACAATAGCAGCAGCCATGATGAGCCTAGGAACCGTGGCCCAACCAGCCACAACAGGGGTTCAGCTACGTCCCCTATTAGGAGTTCCAGCAGCACAACCAGCGCGTTGGGGAGATCGACCACACTCTTCAGGATGTGAATGAAGATGTGAACACTTTGACTCACAACTTCAGTCACTTCATGACCCACTTCCCCGACTTCTACCAGCAGTACCCGCACCAGCAGCCAAATGACGGCAACAACTGAGCCTAGCAATAGGCTAAGCTTGGGGAAGGTTTGAAAACCTCCAAACTTTGCATTCATGTTTTTATTTCTTATTTTGATTTATTTCTTCAAAAGTTGCATGTTTATTTTCAGTTTTATTTAAATCTATCGCATTTAATCAAAATCCCATTCTTATTTCAACACTTGCAGTCAATTCACTCGAAGACCTGTGACAACTTCAGGTGTGAAAGGGACTTCATCAATAAACACTTACCTTTGGGCTCCCTGTGGGATCGATATATAAACTTTGAAACTAGCTACACATGATATGTGCTCTTGCAGACATCAGGTTGCCCATAGGATATAGTTATACACTTCCATGTGTTGGAAACCCTAGTCCCCACTTTAGTCCAGCCGCCACACCATACCTAGCAGTTCGCTGCCGGTGATCCTCCTTGTACTTATGGATACCGGCAGAGGTGTTGTACATTCAACACTTCGACGATCATGGGACTACACTGCATCAACTAACGCACTTTAACAGTAATCCGCACCTACGCATCTAGTGGTAATCCTCATGGCATTCTACCTTGTCTAGATCTTGGGACTGCCACGTTGGAAAAAAGTTTATGTTTATCTCTGTGTGGCCCAACAAAAAATTGCCCACAAAATCACTAGTTTTCTATTGAGTACAGATCCACTCACCCACCTTCAATTCCAGCGCATTCAACATTCATTTGTATCCATCTGGAAAATCATGAAGGTATTGAGTTAAATCTCCGATGGTTTAGTAAATTCATATACTGCCATGAGCACATGATTGCCTCTAAAGGTCTACGGGTCGCCCTCCTTCATCACTTTGTACCAATAACCTAGGAACAAAAATTGCATGGTATATCTATTACCACCAAGCGATCTGAACTTGAGTTCCTGAGCCAAATCCCAAGTAGTATGCATATTTTTGAAGAACTAGAAACTGTTAAATTCACAATTTTTATGTGACAACCTGAACCTGATAGGATCGGGAGTATATGTGCAACTAATACCCCCCAAGAGCAGGGGATCACTATAGTACCTCTCAATGTGGAAGTAGGGTATCGATCCACGGGAGCAAGAAGGAAAAGCTATTTATTCTCTACAACTAAAGTGTCACAAGTTTTAGTTGTTTATGCACTATACAATTTAAAGAAACAATGGAGACCGATTTAATACAAGGATGTAAAGTGCAACAAAATAGTAACATAAAGTGTCCCAATCCTCTTCAACACAAGAGTATAGGACAAATGTTTTTTCTTATAGGAACAATGGCATGGGTTCATGGCTTCACTCAATCCTCTCTCTCCATCTACGGTGATGATCATATTATAGATAAAAGTACACACAGTTGTCTTGTTTTAATGCTAACTTTTATGACGGCTACATGTCCTAAAACACATAGTTGAAAGAAATAGTCATTTGTGCTACTAGGTCACCCTCGTAAGGATAGCGTTGGTTGTTGTCACTCCACACATCATACTTATCCCTTTTCACCCCTATATAAAGGATGTTTGGCTGCATTGTGTCATGCAATACCTATGCCACTGTCACTCGGCCACCCATTACCTACATACATCATACTTCTTAATGGAAAATACTCCAAACACTAATGTAATGATTTATTTGTTGTGTGTATTACCACACCTCTGTGATCTACCTCCACTTGGTGGTGTCAAACACCTCATGGCACGGGTAAACAAGGCATTTTTCATAGATCAAACCATTACATGCATCATAGAATATCCCCAAATTATGACAATCCATAAAATCTCCAACACAATGATAAATGCATAAGAAATTATCTCATAACATGATATCCACCATAGGAATTACATAGATAGATTCGTAATCATGCAAGGCACATCATATGGACTTCAACAATGATCATACATAGAGAGATTAGATACGGTTACCACCACAAACCCATAGTATAGGGGGTGTACTACTCCCCTCTCATCATGGTGAGTGATGATGAGGCGTTGGTGAATGAGAAGAGGTGGCTGGAGGAGATTTCGGTAGCGGTTCCCCCTCCAATCTTCCTCCAACGACAGCCTGCAGACTCTCTATTTTGGTGTTTTCAATCTCCACCTCTGTATGTGTCGAGGACAGCCAAGACATGGTATATATAGAGTTTTTTAGTTCAAAACACGTCCGTGAGAAAAAGATTGAGGCGAATCAGATGCCCGAGGGGAGAAAGAGCACAAGTGGCACGTGCAGTATAGGAGGACATGCCACCTGGCCTAGTTCCCAGCCCATTAAGCTCCTTTGGTCCTTCTTTGTCCTACTAGACACGTCACGGAATTTGTGAACCGTGGCCTCTGACCTTGCCCTTTTTGAATTCCTGTAGCTCCTGTAATGTCAAAAATACTAATAAAAGGTATATTCTGCCAGACAGAGTTAAAACTAGAGGAGAGGGAATTGTTTAGAAAATTCCCAAAATCATTAAGAACATTGGTAATAACTACTAATATTATGCAAATATGTGGAAATATGTGTCAATAAACTACAAAGTTCATTTATGCATTTAACATGCATCAACATCCCCAAGCTTAACCTATGCTCGTCCTCGAGCATGAAGGTGCTAAAACTAAACATGGACTTTGGAGTTTTTTGCTTACCTTAGCTAGCAAACATCGCACACAATTAAATGGTACATACATTAAAGAGTAACAATAAACAAGCATATCATAAAGTGATACTTCTCATAATCTTCATACAAGTCTAGCAAAATGTGTAATGACTAAAACAAATGAACAAAGTACTATGGACAATGTTTTACAATGCTTCACGCAAAAATGGTATGTATGCATATATGTGGGCGGTCCTATGGTCAAAATAAAGGCAATAGAAGGATACATGAATGAGGCTGGTTGAATCATAGTTCATCATTAGTGTTTGGTTCCATTGCCCCTCATTACCTAATTCTTTTTGGCACTCTTATTTTTGGCACTTTTTGCTTCTTCTGTCACCATTTTTTCTTTCGTTTCCTTTTATTTTATTTATTTCTTTATTTTATTTTTTATTTTTTTTCTTTGCCTTTTTCCTCTCATATTTGCTTGGTTATTTATGAGAGGTCTAGATCACGACATACTCACTCTCTCACTTTGTTCATATCATCAATGGACAGTTTTTTGACCTCATCTTAGCGTTGGTACCCCTGCTTGGAGGGTCTTTGACCTCATCTTTTATCATATGCATAATCTTGTTATACTTGCAAGGTGTACTCTTATGCATTATGAGTTTTTGGTCACCCCACAACTAACTTCTCTATGTCACCCATACCCATAATTGATATTGTTTAGAAGCTAAATAATGACTCACACATAGTATGCTTTGTGATATAGCATGAGATATTTGGGTATATTGTCCCAAGTATGATAGCTGATGTCCTGAAAGTGCACAGGTTCGTCAGAGCACATTTTTGCGGAATTATTAATTCCGGTTTTTATATCGATCCCAATAAGGAGCCTAGGTAAGTGTCTTTAGGCGACATTTTTGTCGCACTCAAGGTGTCATATTGTCTTGAGTGAATTGACTGCAATTGTTGGAAGTGGAGGGGGTGAGTGAATAATAGAGGAAAGTTGAGTAAAGGAAAAAGCTAGAAGTAAACAACATAAAATTAAAAGGAAGGATAGTGTTCGGAGTTCCTACATATGAAATTTTAGGCGCAGAGAGAAACGGTTAATGGTAATAGTGAATGTGCTAGATGAATAAAATGGAATAAGTGATTGTGATGTTTATCATTTATAAGTAAGTAGGAAAGCAACCCATATACCGACTAGGAGTCCTCATGGCCAATTATTCCCAGTCCCAATGATCCATATGCCTATTATCACAGTAATGGTCAGCGCATTAACTAAGGTCTTTCGACCAGATCAGGGTATTAATCTTGATGGTTTCTTGTTATCCTCTAGTAGTACTAGCTCCTCATTAATATCGGTCATGTCACTCGAGGGTCGTCAGTTCGCTAGTATACAAGTTCATACCTATGAGATCTTTGGATCATGTTATCTGGGCCCTTAAATTAGACAACAAGCATTAGGCAAACATAGATATTCATTCTCACAATATAATGATCACTACAACAATAAAAAATGGATGGAATCAAAAGAGGTACAACACATCTTTACCAATCTCCTACATCTCCCACTCCTATGGGGATTTACTAAGACATGAGAGGAAGATTGATCAAAGGCATAATTGTATTGAAAATAGAAATCATCTCAAAGTTACCGTAGCAAGCCATAATACCATTTGAAGATCAAATGAAATACAAACCAAGGTAGATCAAAGTATCAAACCCTAATCTTACAAGTGCCAATCTCTCTCAATCTCTGAGTACCAATGGAGATGATGATGGAGTGAATGGTTTAGAGTCTAGAGATCATCGAAGAATGAGACCGTGTTCTTCTCCTCCTCTAGATTTGATCTCCCTTCTTCTGGATGTGTTTTTGGCTATGTTTTCTTTTTCGTCGTCTCCCCTTCATGAAATTTGCGTGTATTGATGTAGTGGATCTAAAGGCGGGCCGTACGGGCGGATGATATGGGAGCACCTCGAATGTACCAGTGGTCGTTATGCGCTTAGAACGCCTCTAATGAAAAGGGCTCCAATTGGGGATTTGTTTCTTTAGGTGTAATTAGCCCATAAATGCTATCAGATCTTCCAAAAATGCTCATTACCTGAAAGCCATCACAAGAAACCAAGGTTTCGCTAATTGCAATGTTATCATTAGTAAAAAGGGTGAAATCCAATGAAACCCGACAATAACCAAAAGGAAAATCGATGATTAAAAGTGTTGAAATTTGGAGCTATCAACTTCCCAAAGCTTAGTTGTTACTTGCCCTCGAGTGACAAAGCTATAATGAATAATAGCGAGAAACTGAATCAAGAGGAAAAACTCACAATTTCAAGGTTGTATCATATTCCATTGTCACAAATCCTGCAACCTTAAACATGAGCATAATATATCTTAACAATTGCACATAAGTTCACTTCCTTACCACAAGTAACCCGCTAGCTAACAGTTCTTAAACTCAAAAGAGAACATCAAAAATTTGGCTAGGCTTGCGAATCAATTCTTTTTAGCGCCCCTCTTTTATGAGAGTAAAAATATTTTCAGGCAAGAATTCTTTAGCCAAATTAAGGGGGGCACAAGTAGATGTCAAAAGAAGGATAAACTTAGAGCTTTTCATTCACACCCACTTCAAAAATCATGGCTATCTAATACCCCATCTCTTCCTAGTTTTTCAAGAACTCTAGTCTTTCTTTTTAGGTGGTGAGGTGATACCAATACTCTCATAAGAATTGATTATTTTCAGCTCATATTTTGATTGTACTTCTCCCTTTTCTCTTTCTATATTTTTACTCAAGTACTTGGGCCCATGGAACTAAAATTTTGCCCATCTCAACAATGCTATCAATATCTAACCAACTCATAACCGAAAACTGAGATGAACTCAAGATCGTTCGTAGGCCATAGGAGTTGTTAGTTCCATGAAGTTTGGTACTCCCATAATTATTTTTCTCATAAAGTATCTCTTTTCAGCTGATCAAAACAGGTTTGGCATCTCCCTCAACCACCATAAAAATGTTCGTTCCATCAAACAACTCTTTCCAGAAGGTATTATCAAGTCAAATGATTAAGATGTAGGGTTGAGTACTACTAATATTAAGCCCTTAAGACAAAAACATGGCACCAAAGTTGTCAAAAGACATTTTTTCTTGTTCTCAAAAGGGTTGGAATTTAATCCAATAGGTTGTTTTTCTAACCGATTGTAATTGTCAAAAGTCGAAACCAAAGTAGTGACATTAACCTTGAGATTAATTCCTAAAAGATAACGAGCTATGCGTGGAGTGGAACTCAAGTGCAACCGAACAAACATAATATGTTCATGAATGAACTTACAGAAAGAGGGAAAATACAAATGTGGTACCTCCTCTTGCTTGCTCATCTCCCACTTGTCTTAACTCCTCGCATTCGTCTCTATAGCTAAGTCACTAGGAGTGAATAACCTGCGAAAAAAACAATGAGAGTCGAGAGAACTTTGCACAAATGAAGATCGAAGCTAGTCTAATATTTTTGGGTTTCTTTTTTCAATGGAAAGTGAAAGTAAACATGCACTAGAAGAAAATAAATAAATCAAAATAAGAACGAAAAATATGAATGCAAAAGGTGGGCAGGAGTTCAACCTCCCCAAGCTTAGGCTCTTGGCTTATCTTGGATCAATTGTCGCCACCGTCATTGGGTGGTGGATGCTGGTATGGGAAGTACGGATAGCGGCTTGGAAAGTCGGTTATGAAGGTGGTGAATTCTTGAGTGAGGTTGACGATGTTGGTGTTCACATCGTGCAACGAATTTTCTACATTGTCGATGCGATGCACCACCTGGTCAAAGTTACTCCTCGGGACATTGTTGAATCCCGACTGAGGTGGAGGCATACCTTGCTGCTGGTACTAGGGAAAATTTTGTTGATGGTGATGCTGCTATCCGTAGTCATCCCAGCCCGTGGTGTTCCAGTCCTGTCCTCCTTGCTTCTACTGCTGCTGGCTGGCGGCTGTGTCCTCCTGATACATCCATTTTGCATCACTATTCTATATAATAATTTACTGCTATTCATTGATATATTGCATATTAAGAGATGATACTTATGTTATTTCATCTGTTTTTGCATGGTTGATGACTTTTGGAGCATGGACCGCTGCAGTCAGGATTCTGATGGAAAAGGTGCTGTTTGGAGACAAAATTCGCGAATATTAGAAAATCCAGGAAAATACATGGAAAATCCTATTTTTTCCAGAATACGAAGGAAGCCAGAAGGGGAGGCTGATATGGGCCACAGGGGGCCCACACCACCCCCTGGCGCGGCCCAGCCTAGGCCGTGCCACCAGGTGGTGTGGCCACCCTAGTCCACCCCTGGCTCTCCCCTCTGGCGTATATTATCCCCCCGAAACCCTAAGACTCGGGGAGCGACCATAGAAAGATTCTGCTGCCTCTACGAGGCAGAAAACACCGAGAGAGAAAGATCTCTCCGACAGATAGAATTCTGCCAGGGGAATTCCTTCCTAGAGAGGGGAGATCGTCGCCATCAACACCACCATCAAGCTGGACTTCATCGGGATAATCATCATCATCATCACCACCATCATCTCCACCAGCACCATCATCACCATCTCCATACCACTGTAACAATTGGGTTGAATCTTGCATAGTTCTTAGGGGAAACTTTCCCGGTGTTGATTACTCTTTGTAGTTGATGCTATTTAGTGAACCATTCAATTATTGTTTATGTTCAGATTGTTACATATCATTATTCCATCTCTGATCATGATCCATATGATGTCTTGTGAGTAGTTCGTTTTGTTCTTGAGGACATGGGAGAAGTCATGTTGTTAGTAGTGGAATTGTGTTGAGAAAGATTCAATGGTTTGATATTTAAGTTGTGGTGTACTTCTTCTAGTGGTGTCATGTGAACGTCGACTACATGACACTTCACCTATATGGGCCTAGGGGAATGCATTGTGTATTTGGATACTAATCGTAGGGGTTGCCAGAGTGATAGAAACCTGAACCCCCGTTAGGAAACCATTGCACAAGGGACGTCAGGGTCTTAGAGTTTAAAGTTGTGGTTAGGTTTCTACCTTAGTTACTTTCTTGTACTTACGGATGTTTGCAAGGGGTATAATCACAAGTATGTATTAGTCCTAGGAAGGTCGGTACATTAGCACAGGTTCACCCACACAACACTTAGCAAGCTAAAGAAGATTGATCAACTATATGAAGCGAAAGCACTTGACGATATTCCCATGTGTCCTCGAGAACATTTGGTCATCTTAAGTAATACAATCGGCTTGTCCTTTGCTGAATAAAGGATTGGGCCACTTGCTGCATTTATTCTTATTGTCTTTTATTTACTCGTACTTTGTTTACTTGCATTATCAAAAACCCCTAAAAATCCATTTGCTAAGTATTTGCAGAGAATTCCTGATCCATACCACTAGCCAGCACCTTCTGCTCCTCATTGGGTTTGACACTCTTACTTATCGAAAATACTACGATACACCCCCTATACTTGTGGGTTATCAAGACTATTATCTGGCGCCGTTGCCGGGGAGTGAAGCGCTATTGGAGAGTGGAACTGGTAAAGGCAACTTCTACCATGAGTATTGTTTACTTCTGTTAGTTGCTTTATTTTCAATATGAATAATTCACTGAGTTTCTTATTTTGTAATGCTACTACCACTACTAAGGTTGTAGATGAACCACCACCTGCTGAGAATGATACTTTTAAAATACCTACGAGAATTATTGATCGTGTTATGGATAACTACTATGTTAGGGATGGAACTTTCCATCCCGGTGATCATTTGCTCTTTATACATGAATTATGCGGGTTGTTCAAGTGTGCAGGTATTACTACAGATCAAGTTGATAAGAAGTTATTCTCATTGTCACTAAAAGGAAGAGCTGAGGAATGGTATAAGCTGCTGAAGAATGGTCAAGCTCTTGAATGGGAGGAAATAGTACCTATCTTTTATTAAAAGTTTTATCCACCTAGTGAGATTCATAAAGATCGGAATCAAATATACAACTTTTGGCCTCTTGATGGAGAGAGTACAACTCAAGCTTGGGGGAGATTGAAGTTACTAATGCTCAAATGTCCCATTCATGAGCTCCCCAACAATATTATTATCAATAACTTTTATGCAAGGCTTTCTCTTCTGTTGGGTCCGCAGCATAGAAAACAAAAAATTTCCTACGGTGTGAACTACACGCCAAGATCTATCTACTAGGTACAAAGCAAACGGGTGGACATACATCCATAGAGAACTTACCCTCGAAGACAACGAGCTTTGTTAACGAGTAGGAACTCGTGGTTGATGTAGTCGTACACTTGCCGATCTCAAGATCGTGAGGAAGTCCGAGCGCCAAGAACTCAGCAAGGATCCGCATCACTCGCACACACGTTCAAGCCACCGGACAACCTCCACCTCCTCGCTCCAGCGATCTAGCGGAAGCAACAACTCCTTCCAGACGAAATGCCACCGGGAACATGTATCTCGCTAATCCGAGACCATGGGGGAATAATTCTAGAGGGGGAGAGAGATCCTTCACAAGGAGGTGTGTGGATGAAGGAG
The DNA here is from genome assembly GCA_023614405.1 of Avena insularis. Lineage (NCBI taxonomy): Eukaryota > Viridiplantae > Streptophyta > Magnoliopsida > Poales > Poaceae > Avena > Avena insularis. Next base: position 456,382,637 of record CM042696.1, on the reverse strand, counting down.
GGAATGGGTGGCCTTTTATAGGAGGAGGGGGGGTGCCTCCTCTCTCCATGGTCATGCATGGGGGTGACCTCACCTCCCCATTCATGTGGTGGTAACTCCTCCACATTAAAATGCCTCTTCACATTCCCTTTTAAAGTCTCCACTTTAAATGCATTAAGTTTCTCCAAATTTAATGCTCTCTCATTTAATAAAACTCTTTTATTAAATTTATTCAGAATTTTTTTAATTACTTTAATTAACAAACATTCACATATAGCCCCTTGCAATATTTCAATATCACATGCAGAACCACCTTCTGCAATTTCACCCGAAACAATTTCCAGTTTCTATTGAAACAATTCCTGCGCTTTGCAATTCTTTCGTCTGAAATATATGTGCTCCAAAATGGTGTCCGGTAACTCTTAAGTGTTCCACACTACGGTTCGCGAATAATGCAGACATGATCGAGACCCTTCTCCGATCAATAATCAGCAGCGGGACCTAGAGATCTGTACTGACTCCTACACATTCAACGATGACTCATGTGATCGTGAGAACCTTTAACTCTTGTAACTAAATCCCTTTGTCTCTCGGTATATTACATGTCCGAGATTCGATCATCGGTATCTCCATACCTAGTTTGATCTCGTTACCGACATGCAATCTTTTCTCGTTCCCGTGATATAACATTCTAGTGATCACATCACTTGCTTGCAAGCTATCCTAATGTGATATCACCGAGAGGGCCCAGAGTATATCTATCCGTCATCTGGATTGAAAAATTCCACTCTTGATCCATGAGCCTCAACATAACACCTTCGTAGCACTGAACCCATCTTTATAGTCACCCTGTTACGGTGTGACGTTTGATGTTATCAAGATACTCTTCCGGTGTTAGCAATTAACATGATATCATGGTCTAAGGATAAAGATTACTTCATATGATGTTATAGCAATATAAACACAATGACTTGATCGTAATGCTCTACTTCGGATGAATGTTCATCACATCATTCCACCAATGGTGTGACCTTGTTATTAACAACATCCAATGTCCATGATCAGGAAACCTTGATCATCTTGTTAATCAACAAGCTAGTCTATAAGAGAGGCATGACTAGGAACCCTTTTTGTTTATTAAACACACATGTATTGATGTTTCCTATCAATACAATTATAGCATGTAAAATAAACATCTATCATATATAAGGAATACATAATAACAACTTTATTATTGCCTCTCAGGGCATATTTCCTTCAGTCTCCCACTTGCACTAGAGACAATAATCTAGTTCACATAGTGATAAATCTAACACCCATGGAGTTCTGGTGTTGATCATGTTTTGCCCTAGGGAGTACTTTAGTCAACGGATCTGCTACATTCAGGTCCGTGTGCACTTTACAAATCTTTATATCTCCATCCTTGACATGTTCGCGGATGGAGTGAAACCGGCGCTTAATATGCTTGGAATTCTTGTGAGACCTTGGTTCCTTGGCGTTGGCTATGGCTCCATTGTTGTCACAATAGATCACCATCGGGTCCAACACACTAGGAACCACACCCGCTCTGTATGAACTCTTTCATCCAAAGCGCTCGCCGCTTCAAGCAAAGAACATATTCCGCCTCGTTGTTGATCCAGCTACCACAGGTTGTTTGGAGCTCCTCCAACTAACCGCTTCTGCTCTTCAGAAATACGTATCCGGATTGAGACTTAGAGTCATCCGGATCAGTGTCAAAGCTAGCATCGACATAACACTTAGCGACTAGCTCTTCTTCACCTCCGTATACAAGAAACATATCCTTAGTTCTTCTCAAGTACTTAAGGATATTCTTGACCGCTATCTAGTGTTCCGAACCTGGATCAGATTGGTACCTACTAGTCAAACTAATAGCATGTGCCACATCCGGTCTTGTACATAGCATGGCATACATTATAGAGCCTATGGCTGAGGCATAGGGGATCCTATCCATTATCTCTCTTTCTTTCGCCGTAGCCGGACTTTGAGTCTTACTCAATGTCTTGCCTTGCAACATAGGTAAGAACCCCTTCTTAATTCCGTCCATATTAAACTTATTTAATATCTTATCAAGGTATGTACTCTGTGATAGCCCAATTAGGTGTCTTGATCTATCTCTATAGATTTTAATGCCTAATATATATGAAGCTTCACCAAGGTCCTTCATCGAAAATTTGCTGTTTAGATAACTTTTAACACTGTTTAAAAGATCTAAATCATTTCCAATCAATAATATGTCATCCACATATAATATTAGAAATGCCACATTGCTCCCACTCACTTTCTTGTAAATACAAGCCTCTCTATAAGTTTGGACAAATCCAAACTCTTTGATCACCTCATCAAAGCGGAGATTCCAACTCCGTGATGCTTGCTTCAGTCCATAGATGGATCGCTGAAGTTTGCACACCTTATTAGCATCCTTAGGATCGACAAAACCCTTAGGTTGTATCATATACAACTCTTCTTCAATATTACCATTGAGGAACGCAGTTTTGACATCCATCTGCCATATTTCATAATCGAAATATGCAGCAATTGCTAACATAATCCTAACCGACTTAAGCATCGCTACGGGAGAGAATGTCTCATCGTAGTCAACTCCTTGAATTTGTCGAAACCCCTTTGTGACAAGTCGAGCCTTATAGATGGTCACATTACCATTAGCATCAGTTTTTCTTTTGAAAATCCATTTATTCTCAACGGCTTTTCGGTCGTGAGGTAAGTCCACCAAGTTCCAAACTTGGTTCTCGTACATGGATTCCATCTCGGATTTCATGGCTTCTAGCCATTTGTTGGAATCCGGGCTCATCATCGCTTCTTCATATGTCGCAGGGTCATCCATTTCATCAATCATGAAATTCATAACAGGATTGCCGTACAGTTCAGGAGCTGCACGTGTCCTGCTTGACCTGTGAGGTTCGGTAGTGTCCTCTTTCGGAGTTTCATGATCAATATCATTAGCTCTCTCTTCATCAGGTGAAGTCAACTTCGAAACAACTTCCGGTGCTACGCCACTCGCCATTCCATGAAGAGAAGGTTCAATGACCTCTTCGAGTTCTACCTTCCGACTACTCACACCTTTCGCGAGAAACTCCTTCTCAAGAAAGGATACATTCTTGGCAACAAAGACCTTACCCTCGGATCTGTGATAGAAGGTATACCCAATCGTTTCCTTAGGGTATCCTATGAAGACGCATTTTTCCGCTTTGGGTTCGAGTTTATCCGGTTGAAGTTTCTTCACATAAACATCGCGTCCCCAAACTTTAAGAAATGACAGCTTAGGTTTGTTTCCAAACCATATTCATAAGGTGTCTTTTCAACGGATTTAGATGGTGCCCTATTTAAAGTGAATGTAGCGGTTTCCAGTGCATAACCCAAAAATGACAGTGGCAAGTCAGTCAGAGACATCATAGATCGAACCATATCCAATAAAGTACGATTACGACGTTCTGACACACCATTACGTTGTGGTGTTCCGGCAGGCGTGAGTTGTGAAACTATTCCACAGTCTTTCATATGTGTGCTAAACTCGTAACTAAGATACTCTCCTCCACGGTTGGACCGCAGAAATTTGATCTTTCTGTTACGATGATTTTTCACTTCATTCTGAAATTCTTTGAACTTTTTAAAAGTTTCAGACTTGTGTTTCATCAAATAGATATACCCATATCTACTCAAATCATCCGTGAAAGTAACAAAATAACGATATCCACCTCGCGTCGACATACTCATTGGTCCACACACATCAGTATGTATGATTTCCAATAGATCTATCGCCCGTTCCATTGAACCAGAAAACGGCGTTCTAGTCATCTTGCCCATAAGGCATGGCTCACATGTATCAAATGATTCAAAATCAAGTGATTCCAAAAGTCCATCAGAATGGAGTTTCTTCATGCGTTTAACGCCAATATGACCTAGACGGCAGTGCCACATATATGTAGATATATCATTATCAAGTTTAATCCTTTTAGCATCAACATTATGAATATGCGTAATACTACTATCGAGATCCAACAGAAATAAACCATTCAACATAGGTGCATGACCATAACAGGTATTATTCATATAAATCGAACAACCATTGTTTTTAGACTTAAATGAATAACCACTTTGCATCAAACACGATCCAGATACAATGTTCATGCTCAGTGCAGGCACCAAATAACAATTATTTAGGTTTATAACTAATCCCGATGGCATATGGAGAGGCAGCGTTCCGACGGCGATCACATCAACTCTTGATCCATTGCCAACCCGCATCGAGACCTCATCCCTTGCTAGTTTTCGCTTGTTCCGCAGCCCCTGAACCGAGTTACATATATTAGCAACCGATCCCATATCAAATACCCAGGTGCTACTGCGAGTACTAGTCAAGTACACATCAATAACATGTATATCACATATACCTTTGTTTGCCTTGCCGGACTTCTTGTCTGCCCAATACTTGGGGGCGATTCGCCCAATGGCGATCCCCTTGCAATAGTAGCACTGGTGTCGGACTTAGGGCCAGCTCAGTTTTTTTCAGCGTGGCAATGCACTTGCCACCCTTCTTTCCCTTGTGCTTTCTTGTCCTTCTTGAAACCGGTGGTCCTATTGATCATCAACACTTGATGTTCTTTCCTAATCTCCACTTCAGGTCTTAAGCATTGATGAAGCTCGAAGAGACTTCTTCATGCCCTGCATATTATAGTTCATCATGAAGCTCTTGTAGCTAGGTGGCGAGATTGGAGAACACGATGTATGCCTAAGTCAATGGGAATCGTTATTCCCAAGGACACAAGCTTATCGTATGCATCCAAACATTTTGAGTACGTGCTCACTAACGGAGCTGTTTTCCTCCATCATACAGCTAAAGAACTTTTCAGTAGCATTATAACTCAGACGGCAGCATGGGTATCGAAAATCATTTTCAATTCTCCCATGGTATCAAAGGCATTGCCATTTTCAAACGCTTTCAAGTTCGCTCTAGCCCATACAAGATGCCGCAATGAACTAAGTTGTGGTCCTCTGACGAGTTATATAGACGTTCTTTTCCTCATCGGGCATCAGAGCTGGGGGGCCTAGCGCGCATCTAGCACATATTACTTTTGTGCGGTGAGGAGTATCCTCAAATTCATAGCCAGTTGGTGAAGTTGCTACCATTCGTAGCAAGTTTCTCTTTCTCCATAAACACATTGAAATTAAAAGGTGTGGTGCCATCTACAACAGAATTTGTAAAGTATATTTAGACTAAGTTTATGATAGATTGAGTTCAACTAATCCAAATTACTAATGAACTCCCACTCAAAAACGACATCCCTCGTGTCCTTTTGGTGATTACATATACCAAATCCACTACACCAAGTCCGATCATCACGTGAGTCGGTGTAGCTTCAAAGGCGAGCATCTATATGGGCATCATATCAACTATATGACTCATGCTTAACCTTTCGGTCCGTGTTCCGAGGCCATGTCTGTACATGCTAGGCTCACAAGTAAGAACCTTAGTATTTGTGTGTAAACTGTCTTACACCCGTTGTATGAAAGCATAGAGTTGAAAACACCCGATCATCACGTGATGCCTCAAAACACGATCCACAAAACGGTGCATACTTAAGGAAGAACACATTTTATCTTGATATCTAAATGAGGGATCATCTTATAATGCTACCAAACGCGCCAAACTAGCAATATAAGATGCTAACATCTAATGTGTGAAGTGAGGTGATATGGTCCATGCATTTGATCTCTATCATTTGCATCGTGGTATGATCTCTATCATTCCTTTGTGTGTAAGGCCAAGGTCTATGGAACTTACACGTTAAGTGAGTTGTAAGAGTATCTATTATACATCTACTTACAACAATACCATATCAAAACACTAGCCTAGCAACGATCTAAACTAGACGCCTCTAATTTATCAATTGTAAGTTTTACGTGGCTTAGGGCTTTTGGAGATAGAACCTGTCTAACCTACGAACATGAACCACAACGAGGATAAACAAGTTATTAGAAACTCGTTGTAAATTAGATATTGACTATAGTAGGAGAGACAGACACCCGCCAGCCACTTATGCAAAACAAGTTGCATGTCAGTCGTGGAACCGGTCTCATGTACGATGACATGTAAGGTTGGTCCGGGCCGCTTCATCCCACTATGCCACCAATATCCAAAGTACATAGAAGATGCAATAACATGATCATCATCGCCCACATATAAACATATGTGTACTACCCGTGCAAAGCACCTACGCATAGATCAGGCTCTGATACCACTGTTGGGTCCGCAGCATAGAAAACAAAAAATTTCCTACGGTGTGAACTACACGCCAAGATCTATCTACTAGGTACAAAGCAAACGGGTGGACATACATCCATAGAGAACTTAGCCTCGAAGACAACAAGCTTTGTTAACGAGTAGGAACTCGTGGTTGATGTAGTCGTACACTTGTCGATCTCAAGATCGTGAGGAAGTCCGAGCGCCGCAACTCAGCAGCGCATCCGCACTCGCACACACGTTCAAGACACCGGACAACCTCCACCTCCTCGCTCCAGCGATCCAGCAGAAGTAGCAACTCCTTCCAGACGAAATGCCACCGAGAACATGTATCTCGCTAATCCGAGACCATGGGGGAATAATTCTAGAGGGGGAGAGAGATCCTTCACAAGGAGGTGTGTGGATGAAGGAGGGAATTGGTGGCCTTTTATAGGAGGAGGGGGGTGCCCCCTCTCTCCATGGCCGGCGCATGGGGGGGTGACCCCTCACCTCCCCGATTCATGTGGTCGTAACTCCTCCACATTAAAATGCCTCTTCACATTCCCTTTTAAAGTCTCCACTTTAAATGCATTAAGTTTCTCCAAATTTAATGCTCTCTCATTTAATAAAAACTTTTTTATTAAATTTATTCAGAATTTTGTTAATTACTTTAATTAACAAACATTCACGTATATCCCCTTGTCACATGCAGAACCAGCTTCTGTAATTTCACCCGAAACAATTTCCGGTTTCTATTGAAACAATTCCTGCGCTTTGCAATTCTTTCGTTTGAAATATATGTGCTCCAAAATGGTGTCCGGTAACTCTTAAGTGTGCCACCCTACGGTTCGCGAATAATGCAGACATGATCGAGACCCTTCTCCGATCAATAATCAGCAGTGGGACCTAGAGATCCGTACTGACTCCTACACATTCAACGATGACTCCTGTGATCGTGAGAACCTTTAACACTTGTAACTAAATCCATTTGTCTCTCGGTATATTACATGTCCGAGATTCGATCATTGGTATCTCCATACCTAGTTTGATCTCGTTACCGACATGCACTCTTTTCTCGTTCCCGTGATATAACATTCTAGTGATCACATCACTTGCTTGCAAGCTATCCTAATGTGATATCACCGAGAGGGCCCAGAGTATATCTATTCGTCATCTGGATTGACAAATTCCACTCTTGATCCATGAGCCTCAACATAACACCTTCGTAGCACTGAACCCATCTTTATAGTCACCCTGTTACGGTGTGACGTTTGATGTTATCAAGATACTCTTCCGGTGTTAGCAATTAACATGATCTCATGGTCTAAGGATAAAGATTACTTCGTATGATGTTATAGCAATATAAACACAATGACTTGATCGTAATGCTATACTTGGGATGAATGTTCATCACATCATTCCACCAATGGTGTGACCTTGTTATTAACAACATCCAGTGTCCATGATCAGGAAACCTTGATCATCTTGTTAATCAACAAGCTAGTCTATAAGAGAGGCATGACTAGGAACCCTTTTTGTTTATTAAACACACATGTATTGATGTTTCCTATCAATACAATTATAGCATGTAAAATAAACATCTATCATATATAAGGAATACATAATAACAACTTTATTATTGCCTCTCAGGGCATATTTCCTTCATCTTCATGATAAGGATTTATTGGATGCTTCTTGTGCTGGATCATTCACTCGCATGGAAGAAGAAGCTAAATGGGATCTTCTGGACCGTATTCAAGATAATGCTGAAGCATGGGAGAATGACAAAGGAAGAAAGTTAGGTATAAATTATGATTATGAATGCATTGAATCTTTTATGGGAACTGATGACTTTCAAAATATTAAAAATGCTTATGGTCTAGACTCACACGTTATTACAAATTGTTTTAAGGCTTTTTCTTCTTATATTGAAATCCCAAAAAGGGGATGGAGCAAGTACCATGCACCTTATAAAGATATTGTTGACTGTGTTCCTGTTGGGAGTGCTGAGTTTTACACTATTGATCACATCTTACTTGAACCTTATATCGAGAAAATACCCTTCCCGGATAAGGTAAAGGATCATCCTATGATAACTAGTGTAATCACTAAAAGTGCAAAGAGAACTGTAAAACTTGATGAACAAAATAAACATTGAACCTGTTGTAGCAATTGTGAAAGACGAAGTCACTAAAAGTATAGAAGATGGACACATAGTCTTTCGTGAGGATGCTTCTAATATTGTCTCACATCCTAATAAAGCTAAAAAAGCTAGTGTCCTGTGCTTTCTATTAGAATTGGTGATCATTGCTATTATGGTTTATGTGATATTGGTGCAAGTTCAAGTGCTATTCCTTATGAGATTTATAAACAAATTATGCTTGAAATCAGTCCCTACGAGTTGGAAGAGATTGATGTGGTTATTCACCTTGCTAATAGAGAGACCATCTCTTCAATTGGTATTGTGCGGGATGTAGAAGTTCTCTGTGGTAAGATTAAATATCCTGCTGATTTTCTAGTACTTGGTTCAACTGCTAGTAAAACTTAGCCCATCATTTTTGGTAGACCTTTCATGAGTACTTGTGGATCTATTATAGATTGCAAAAGGGAGAAAATCTTAACTAAATTTGATGGGGAATCTTATGAGTTTAATTTTTAGAAATTTACTAAAGAACCTTGTGAAAATGAAACACGTAATGAGGATTTTAGAGTTGAACAACTTGCTTCTATCTTTCTTGCTCCTAATAATGCTTTGCAGCAATTTATGGAGGATCATGAAAGTGAAATCTTCATGGAAGAAAGAAATGAGATTGACGAGATTCTCCGTCGTCAACCTAAGATGCTTAAGCACAACTTGCCTGTAGAATACTTGGGTACCACGTTGCCACCTAAAAAGGATCCGGTCTTCGATCTAAAACCTCTCCCTGATGATCTTAAATATGCTTACATTGATGACAATAAGATATATCATGTTATTATTAGCTCTAAACTTTTAGGGAAGGAAGAAGAAAGGTTATTGGAGGTACTGAAGAAACACCGAGGGGCTATGGGCTATACTCTAGATGATTTAAAAGGGATTTCTCCTACTATATGTCATCATGCTATCAATATAGAACCAGATGCAAAGCCAGTGGTCGAGCAACAACAGTGTTTAAATCCTAAGATTAAGGAAGTGGTAAGAAATGAGGTATTGAAACTCCTTGATGCTGTTATTATTTACCCTATTGCTGATAGTGAATGGGTTAGTCCTGTTCATTGTGTCCCTAAAAAGGGGGGAATTACCATCGTCCCTAATGATAATGATGAGCTTATTCCCCAAAGAATAGTAGTAGGCTATAGATTGTGCATTGATTTCAGGAAAGTTAACAAAGTTACTAAGGAAGATCATTACCCACTTCCTTTTATCGATCAAATGTTAGAAAGGTTGTCAAAAAAGACCCATTTTTGTTTTCTTGATGGATATTCCGGTTTCTCTCAAATTGCTGTTAAACAATAAGATCAAGAAAAAACTACTTTTACATGCCCTTACGGAACCTATGCTTATAGATGTATGCCTTTTGGTTTATGTAATGCTCCTGCTACTTTTCAAAGATGCATGCCTTCTATCTTTCATGGTTTTTGTGAGGAAATTGTGGAAGTGTTCATGGATGACTTCTTCGTCTATGGAACTTCTTTTAATAATTGTCTGCACAATTTTTATAAAGTTTTGCAGAGGTGTGAAGAAACTAATCTTGTTCTTAATTGGGGGAAATGCCACTTCATGGTTAATGGAGGGATTGTCCTTTGGCATAAGGTTTCCGAAAGAGGCATAGAAGTGGATAGAGCTAAAGTTGATGCAATTGAGAAAATTCCCTGCCCAAGAGACATCAAAGGTATTAGTAGTATCCTTGGTCATGCTGGTTTCTATAGAAGGTTTATTAAAGATTTCTCTAAAATATCAAAACCCCTCCCTAAACTTCTTCAAAAAGATGTACCCTTTGTTTTTGATGATGATTGTAAGGAAGCTTTTGAAACTCTTAAGAAGGCTTTAACTACATCTCTTATCGTTCAACCACCTGATTGGAGTTTACCCTTTGAAATAATATGTGGTGCTAGTGATTTTGTTGTAGGTTCTGTCCTTGGGCAACGAATTAATAAAAAGTTAAACGTTATTCATTATGCTAGTAAGACTCTTGACGCTGCTCAAAGGAATTATGCTACTACTGAAAATGAATTCCTAGCTGTCGTTTTTTCTTGTGATAAGTTTAGACCTTATATTGTAGACTCAAAAGTCACCATTCATACTGATCATGCTGATATTAAGTACCTTATGACAAAGAAGGATGCTAAGCCTAGGCTTATTAGATGGGTGATGCTTTTACAAGAGTTTGATCTACATATTGTAGATAGGAAAGGTGCTGAAAATCCTGTTGCTGATAATTTATCTCAGTTGGAAAATATGTCTTTTGATCCTATGCATGTTAATGATAGTTTCCCAAATGAACAGTTGGCCCCAATAGGGATAAGCTCATGAGGGAGCCCTTGGTATGCTGATTATGCTAACTTTATTGTCTCCAAGTATTTGCCTCCAACTTTCACAGCTCAGCAAAGAAGGAAATTCTTTTACAATTTGAGGCATTATTTTTGGGATGACCCACATTTATATAAAGGAGTGGATGGAATTATGCGAAGATGTGTTCCAGAATACGAACAAAAGGAGATATTGCGGAAATGTCATGGTAGTGCCTATGGAGGATATCATGCGGGAGATAGAACTGCGCAAAAGGTGCTACAATCAGGTTTCTACTAGCCTACCCTTTTTAAAGATGCAAGAAAATTTGTTTTATCTTGTGATGAGTGTCAGCGTGTTGGTAATATTTCTAGACACAATGAAATGCCTATGAACTACTCTCTAGTTATTGAACCCTTTGATTGCTGGGGATTTGACTTTATGGGTCCTTTTCCTCCCTCGAAAGGTTATACTCATATTCTTGTTGCTGTTGATTATGTTAATAAGTGGGTAGAAGCCATACCTACAAAGAGTGCTGATGGGGAGACCTCTCTAAAAATGCTTAAGGATGTTATCTTTCCTAGGTTTGGAGTGCCTAGGTATCTCATGACTGATGGAGGTTCTCATTTGATTCATGGTGGTTTTAGAAAGACCCTTGCTAAATATGACGTTAATCATAGAATCGCTTCAGCTTATCAACACCAAACTAGTGGGCAAGTAGAGTTATCAAATAGAGAAATTAAATCTATCTTGCAAAAGACTGTTAATAGATCTAGAAAAAATTGGGCTAAAAAGTTGAATGATGCTTTATGGGCTTATAGGACTGCCTATAAAAACCCTATGGGGATGTCTCCTTATAAAATGGTTTATGGGAAAGCTTGTCACCTACCTTTAGAATTAGAACACAAAGCTTATTGGGCAGTTAAAGAACTTAATAGAGACTATAAGCTTGCTGGTGAAAAAATATTATTTGACTTAAGTTCTTTGGATGAATGGAGGATTGAAGCATATGAAAATGCTAGACTCTTTAAGGAAAAAGTTAAAAGATGGCATGACAAGCGAATACTTAAGAGAGAATTCCATGTTGGTGAGAAAGTTCTATTGTATAGGTCTCGTCTCAGATTTTTTGCAGGAAAACTACTATCAAAATGGGAAGGACCTTTCGTTATTGAAGAAGTGTACCGGTCAGGAGCGATAAAAATTTCCTCTTTAAAATATAGCACTACACAAGTGGTGAATGGGCAACGACTCAAGCACTATATTGCTGGGGATTCTTACAATGAAGATGTTGATGCTTTTCAAGTTATAACTCCAGAAAAATTTATCAAAGACCAAATTCAGAGACCTACAGAGTCCGTTTTCAAATAGGTAACAGTTCTCATAAGAAAAGTTCCACGAAAGATCTGTCGAGTTATATTTTTGCAGTTTTTAGCCAACAAGGAAAGTTACGAAGCGAAAGAGGGGCGGAAACGGAGACAGGGTGTCTCACACCACCCTATGGTGCGGGCCCACCCCTAGCCGCGCCACCAGGTGGTGTGGCCACCTCGGACTCCGTCTCCGACCCATTTTCTCCCAGTACCTTCCTTTTGTTGTAAAACTTCATAATATATAATCCCCCGGATCCCCCGAGGTTCGTATATTGTGTTCTCGTCGTGTTTTTGTTTCGATCTGTTTCTGACAGGTAGAGTTCCTGATTTGGAGTCACAATGTCTTCCTCTGGATCAGCCAAGGAAGATTCATCAGCGGATATCATCAACCCATACAAGAGAGAGTTGAAGATTCATCCCAAGGAGTTGTTGCTTGAAGATGAGGAGGTACGGATAAAAGAGGTTCAAGGCCCTAAAGGTGAAGGAAGTCTGGAGGACAGGATGGAAGCACTAGAGCAAGAAGTCTTTAGGTACAAGAAGATGGCGGAACGCAAAGTGGATATCATCCATAAGATTTTTCCGAACTCATCACCGAGCACCAAAAGGAGACTGCTGAGCTCAAGGATGAAGTCCTCTCACTCTGCCAAACAACCAACGAACTGCAAGCACAGCTCTACGATGTTCAAAATCAAAACTGTGAGTACGAGTTTAGATAAACGCATAAGTGCTGCTGCAAGTTTCAGGATGCTGGAGACCACGATGTCCTTTGTTGATGGGGAGCCCTTACCCTAGAAGTTGGACGATGATGAGAGAACACCACCAATACCGAAGGAGTAATTCGTCATCAGGTTTGGCATCCCCTTGGGTTGTTCCAAGCTTGGGGGAGTGCCACGGTATCACATCACTATCTTCTATCTTTTTACCTTTTTAGTAGAGCCATATCATGAATAGAGAAGTTATCATGTAGGATGGTTTGCATTATGGAAGTGTCTCCTCTCTCGTTAGATACGTATCCCTTGGTGTGAGTTATCGTTATAGAATATTAATGAGAAGTTCTATCATTTACTATTTTGCATATCTTATATTAGTTTTCAATTCATGCTTATATGATTGATCTTGTCGTTAGTATTGGTATCACTTTGGGATCATGGAGTTAATTTAGTTGGTTTTGGCAAACCTGGCTCGGTCAGTAGCAACACTATTTTTGAGGGTTGAATGAAAATATAAAAGTACTCTAAAGAAATATAATTTCATCATCTTTCTTTCTTGATTTGATCATCAGTTTAGTATTCTCTAGTTAAGATCTTTTGTGCTTCCAAGGAAGATTGCATGTTTGTTTTTTATTATTTGTATGTTTGTTTGTTTCCTTCAACTCTTATGCTTGCTACCCAGCCTTGCTAGCCAAAAACCTGTACTGAGAGGGAATTCTTGTCGTGCATCCAATCCTTAAACCAAACCTATGCTATTTGTGTCCACCATACCTACCTATTAGCATTATTGCTATTCCAAGTAAATTCTTGTTTTTATCTACCTTCCAAATTAAACTTGTTATGAGAAAATTAGTGATTAAAGCTCTCACGAACTTGATGGCACACTTTTCTTTCTTGCAATCAATAAACTTGAACCATTGTGTCCATCTTTGTTGCGTATATGCTTGCGCTTTATAAGTTGAAGTTAGCAGAACCATGTATTGTGGGGAACGCTTTCAACATTGCACTTATATTCTGTTGATATCATGATTCTTTTGCCTATGGATCCCGGTGGTGTGAAATAAAAGGGGAACTTGTAAGATCATGGAGTTTATATGTGTGTTAGAGAAACGCCTAGGCCGCTAGCCTAAGCCATGCCTAATCGTGGTGGAGACTTGCATCATAACCATAATGAGCACTCTATGAAGCATCCTCAATAAAAACCTATGCAAATAGCAAATAAAAGGATCACTGAGATGCTCATTGTCTACTTGCCTTGTCATTTTGATTATGGGATAGCTCCTGTATCATGTGCGAGGGGTACCTGCTATTGTACTTTATGATACATATGTATTTACAATGACAAGAGCTTACTTGTGACTGAAGTTGAGTAGCATGAGGTTCGGTACTCGTAAGTAAGGGGCATGAGATTTCAACTTATAACTTGTCAAGCATATCCTCTTAGTTGTGTCACTTTAACCTTAATCACCTAAATATGCCTATGATAGGGGCAATGAGAGCTGAAAGCTAATAAGTACCATAATTTTTGGAAGCTCTTTATGAAACTTGAAATCCCTGCTTCCCTCTGTGAAGGTCCTTTCTTTTACTTTTTAGTTGAGTTAGTAAACATATTCCTTTCTATCTCAGCAAGTATTTTGAGTGGTTGTGTTTCATTCATTCATATGATGATTTATTCAATCATGTTTCTTATGTTCCTTGTTTTGCACTTTGCTCTTATCTTGGTGTTTACTACTTTGAAAGCTATCATTGAAAATCAGTTATTTGTGAACTCTAGCAAATTGTCAACTATTCTTCGACCAAGAGCTAAGTTTGCCATTACCAATTATGATTCACTTTATGTATCTTTATTGTGTTTCCTTTACTTATTACAAGTTAGCTTATATAATAGTGAGTTGTCTTCTTTTATGGACTTATGTTTTGATGAATGTGATGCTTCTTGTCCGTATTCTTTTATCGACTCTTCACTCCATAAACCTGAGGTCATGTTTATTGAGTTCTGTTTCGCTTGGGGACAAGCGAAGTCTAACCTTGGGGGAGTTGATACGTCCATTTTGCATCACTATTCAATATAATAATTTACTGTTATTCATTGATATATTTCATATTAAGAGATGATACTTATGTTATTTCATCTGTTTTTGCATGGTTGATGACTTTTGGAGCATGGACCGCTGCAGTCAGGATTCTGATGGAAAAGGTGCTGTTTGGAGGCAAAATTCGCGAAGATCAGAAAATCCGGGAAAATACATGGAAAATCCTATTTTCCAGAAGACGAAGGAAGCCAGAACGGGAGGCTGAGATGGGCTACAGGGGGCCACACCACCCCCTGGCGCGGGCCAGCCTAGGTCGCGCCACCAGGTGGTGTGGCCGCCCTGGTCCACCCCTGGCTCTCCCCTCTGGCGTATATTATCCTCCCGAAACCATAAGACTCAGGGAGCGACCACACAAAGATTCCGCTGCCTCTACAGGGTGGAAAACACCGAGAGAGAAAGATCTCTCCGGCAGATAGAATTCTGCTGGGGGAATTCCTTCCCGGAAAGGGGAGATCGTCGCCATCAACACCACCATCAAGCTGGACTTCATCAGTATCATCATCATCATCGCCACCATCATCTCCACCAGCACCATCATCACCATCTCCATACCGCTGTAACAATTGGGTTGAATCTTGCATAGTTCTTAGGGGAAACTTTCCCAGTGTTGACTACTCTTTGTAGTTGATGCTATTGAGCAAACCATTGAATTATTGTTTATGTTCAGATTGTTACACATCATTATTCCATCTCTGATCATGATCCATATGATGTCTTGTGAGTTGTTCATTTTGTTCTTGAGGACATGGGAGAAGTCATGTTGTTAGTAGTGGAATTGTGTTGAGAAAGATTCAATGGTTTGATATTTAAGTTGTGGTGTACTTCTTCTAGTGGTGTCATGTGAACGTCGACTACATGACACTTCACCTATATGGGCCTAGGGGAATGCATTGTGTATTTGGCTACTAATCGTAGGGGTTGCCGGAGTGACAGAAACCTGAATCCCCGTTAGGAAACCATTGCACAAGGGAGGTCAGGGTCTTAGAGTTTAAAGCTATGGTTAGGTTTCTACCTTAATTACTTTCTTGTACTTATGGATGTTTGCAAGGGGTATAATCACAAGTATGTATTAGTCCTAGGAAGGTCGGTACATTAGCACAGGTTCACCCACACAACACTTAGCAAACTAAAGAAGATTGATCAACTATATGAAGCGAAAGCACTTGATGGTATTCCCATGTGTCCTCGAGAACGTTTGATCATCTTAAGTAATACAAGCGGCTTGTCCTTTGCTGAATAAAGGATTGGGACACTTGCTACATTTATTCTTATTGTCTTTTACTTACTCGTACTTTATTTACTTGCATTATCAAAAACCCCTAAAAATCCGTTTGCTAAGTATTTGCAGAGAATTCCTGATCCATACCACTAGCCAGCACCTTCTGCTCCTCGTTGGGTTCGACACTCTTACTTATCGAAAATACTGCGATACACCCCCTATACTTGTGGGTCATCACCTCCCTGTTGGGATGACCTTCTGGTGGTGCAATCCTCCCTAAGGAGATCAATGTCTACTGGAATTCTTCCTCATTGAGGACCCAACTCAGTTTACCTAGCAAACCAAAATCTTGGACAAATGGAAGCAAAACTTGGTGGACATTACCGTTAGGCTCAAAATAAAATTGATAAGCACAAACGGAGCGTTGGGGCCTATAGACCCCCATGAATTTGGTGCTACACATGTGAATGTCATCCAGAATCTTACTACCCGCCACAGCTCTCTCGTGGGGCATGACAAACTTATTTGCATAGGCGATCTATGTGATCAAGCCATCAAAGAGGATGTCACCTCAGGGAGCCGACCTTTAGTGGCGGAAGTGCTGGATGAGGAATGCATCCAAGTTTACCTTATGCTCCATCTCTGGATGGAGAGCCATATAAATTACACTCATCTCGGGGCCTGCCATTGCACCGATATCTCCCTTACCAAAAATAGAATTCGCCAAGAGGGTGGCAAAGTAGCGGATAGTGGGATTCTGGATAGTGGTGCTCTTCTTGCGCAGATAATCGGTGTTCATGTGGATAGAAATATGTTCCCAAGCATGCATTGCCTCTAAGAGGACATCGTCAGTGGTATCAAGATCTCCCTCATAGGAGAACCCGAAACAATTGCAAAAATGATGGAAAGTGAGGCTATGGGGTTGCCTATTGAGCATGAAACTTATAGTGCAATTACGCTCTTGGGTCTCAAGGTCATCATGGAACGATGATAGGAACTCGTGCATGGCGAGCTCATAGGTGTCAGTGAAGAGGTAGGAGAAAGGGATCATGCCGGCTTGCTCGGTCATCTTGTCAAAGTCCTCTAGCAGACCCTGGTGGAAGAGAAGCTCACCCACTTAGTGGGTAAAAGCTTGCGTTGGCTCACCCTCTCATAGTCCATGTTCATGGCTTCTCTTAAGTTGTCCGCCTCCGAGTGTCTCTTCTTCAAGCCATGCGTCCTAGTGGAGCCCGAGGCCCCTTCCGCTCTTGAGCCCTTGCCCGTGCGGAACATCCTCCCAATGTTATGCATTGAGCTGCAAAATTTACGAAGAAAACTATAGGCATCAGGTTTCTATCGTATAAACAAATGATTACAGGCAGAAATTACAAATCCTAACATGAGGAATCAAAAATAATCTCAAAATATGATGAACTCATCTAGATAGTCAATGTGAGGAATTCAACCATGGATTTCAGAAAATAAAGCATGGATCGGATGAGAAACTTACTGATGTGAAGGTTCCCCCACTCAAAAACACGAAATCGATGAAGAATCAAAGGTTCTAGAGAATTAGGGTTTGAGGTGGAGAGAGAAAAAGAAAGAATGAATGAGGGAGGAATAAGAAAGGGGCTGGATGTTAGCCAGTCTTCGTCAATCTTTACCGGTCGATGTAGTCGGTATGGGCGGGCAGTACAGGCGCGTCCCGCCCGTACTGGTGGTCGTCACCATTAGATCAATATTAGGGTTCGCGATCAAACCTGGGGGTCTGGTACGGGTGGACGGTACGGGTACCTCCTTCCATACCATTCCTCGTTACCGTGCCAGATAGTTTGAGACAAATTTTCGAAGTTCGGAACGGGCCATTCTTCCCATAAGAATGCTCGTTACGAACACTGTTCTCAGCAACATTCCTCGACCTGGTTAGCTTCAGCGGTACGGGTGCACTGTACGGGCAACTCCGGCCGTATCGGTGCTCATTGCGTGATATGAACCCTATTTATTCTTCCCTTCGACTTTCTTTTACTTTTCTTTAAACTTCATGAGAGTATGAATTCTCCACAAATCTAAAACTTGAAGAAATTTATTAGAAGACACAAAAGTAAAATAAAAATAAAATAAAAACTTTACTACTAAGAATGTGTTGACTCCCATTAAGCATTTTATTAAAGAGGGTTAGCTTATCAACCAACCTCCGAGTCATTAGCGTTTACCTCAGGCCGCCGTTCATTGATGACATTTATCACTTGGATGCATTTAGCCAGTTGTATATATCTATCACATTGCTCTTTTTTCTTGGGAAAATAACGAACAATCTGATCATCATAAATATTAAAGACAATCTTACTGCTAGAGAAATCAACATTAGCTCTAGAAGTGCTAAGAAAAGTTGTTCCAAGGATGATTAAAAGTTTGTCATCTTCGAGAACATCTACTATAATAAAATAAGTGGGTATAATATGTTGGTTAATTCTAAGTAAAACATATTTGATCATCCTGACATGTTGTTTAGTTGTCTTATCAGCCATTTGCAAAGTAACTGAAGTGGAAGAATACTCTCCAAGGCTCATCTTCTTGAATAGGGAATACGGCATGACACTAACACCTGCCCCTAGGTCACAAAGAGCATTAACAATATTAGTTTTCCCAATTGCGCAAGATATAGTTTGTATACTTGGGTCCCCAAGTTTAGCAGGCAGCTTTTCACCAAAGCTTGTCATTACTACTACAGTCTTAGTTACCTTCTTCTTTCTATTAAGATTATCTCGCATAAACTTTTTATAAGTAGGAACTTGAATCTCATCAGTTAAAGGAAGTTCTAATCGAATGCTTCCTAGATCTTCTGCAAAAGAATAATAAATAGCTTTATCTGGTTCATACTGATCATGGTTAGGATAAGGAATTTTCTTTCTAGTGGGTATTACCTTCTCCTTTACCTTTGCCACTGGTTCAGCATCCTTTTTAGTTTTGTTCTTGGCTAATGGTTTTTGCTTATGTGTACATTCTTCACTTGAGGTGATAGCTTGATCTTCTTGTCCCTTCCTGAGATTGGTTTCTTCTCTTGAATCGACCATCTCAGCATTTGAGTCATATTGTTTATGTTTACCTCCTGCTTGTTCTTGTTCTTTGTATTCTTTAGAAGCCTCATGCTCTCTTCTCTTAGCATCATAATCAATATCATCTTGTGGATCAACGAGGTCCTCATCTTCTAGACTTATTTCTTGAGTCTCTTTTGCTTTGCGGGCATGTTCTTCTTGATACCACTCTGTCCCCTGGGGTTCTTGTGTCTCTGTACCATGTCTAGTAACAATGTTAGTAGAACGGTATTATAATTAGAATAATTTTCGTCTAAAATTAGAGCTTGAGTTTCAACTATTTGATCGCATTGAGTTTTAACCATACTCAAGTATTTATCCAAATGCCTCGTGGCATGTCCTAAGTCATCAAAAACTTCAGTTAGTTCTTTTATATTCTTTTCTTGAGTCATTAGACGTTTATAATATTTCACACAGAACTGCTTTTGTTGATATCTAAACTTTTGCATTACAAGATTTATTTCATTTTCTACAACATAAGTTTGAAGGATATCCACTTTATTTTCAACAAGTTCCGCTACTATCCCTTTTTCTTCCATGGACTTTTTAACTTCAGGCATAAGTTCTTGAGTTATGTGAAACATACCTTTTTGTGGTTTAACATCCTCCACCGGGTTTTATTGTTCATCGTTGAAGGATCTTACCTCAAAAAGCTTTATCCATTCTTGCAACATCAAGTTGCTCATTGATTCTCCTGCAGATAAGTCAATCATTTATTTTGTATCTTCATTAAGCCCATTATAAAAGTATTGGATAAGTACATACTCATGAAAATCATGATTTGGGACTTTCATAATCATTCCATAAAATCTATTCCATGCTTGATAAAAGTTTTATCCAATCCCTTCAAGAAAGTTTGTAATGCTCGCTTGGTTTGCATGATTCTAGTAAAGGAACAATGTTTATACATAAACTCCTAGATGCAATATATCTAGTTTTTTATAGTGTGATTGGGTAACTATTGTAACCAAGTAAAAGCATTACCTTTTGAAGACCAGCGAAAGAGTTTAAGGAGTACAAACTCTATTGGTAGATTAGCTGGTTTAAGAGTATCACAAAGGTCGTAGACCTTCGTCAAATGATCACTAGGATCTTCATTTTCTTTTCCCATGAAAGCAATTTATTTCATCATATAAATTAGCTCAAGATATATTTCAAATTCCTAGCTCTCAAGATCAGGATAAAGAATAGGCATTTTTCTCAGGTGCCTAGATGAATTCCCATATGCTCCCAATGATTGCTCAGGATCTTCGGCCTCCTAGGTGATAGTCAAGTCTGCCATCAAAGAAATCAAACTGTTCACGTCTACAGTATGTGACTTACAAAATCTTTCAGTAAATTCTAGGATTCTTTCAGTTGGAATACGTTCGATATATGGAGGTAAATAAGTTCTTCTAGAACAAGTGGTACCTCTATCTTCAACGGAGATCATGAGTGGTGTCAACAATTACGAATGTCAAGAAACAACACTTAGCGCTTAGCTCCCCGGGAATGGCGCCAACAAAATAGCTTGATGTCCTGCAAGTGCACAGGTTCATCAGAGCATGTTTTCATAGAAGTATTAATTCAAGTTTTTATATCGATCCCATAGGTAAGTGTCTTTAGGCGGCATTCCTGTCGCACACAAGGTGTGACATTGTCTGATACGTCCAAAACGTATCTACTTTTTCTCGAACACTTTTGCTATTGTTTCTCCTCTATACTTGTGTGATTTGGATGCAACTAATGCGAACTGATGCTGTTTTCAGCAGAATTGCCTTGGTGTCTACTTTTTGTGCAGAAAATCAACTATCAGGAAAAATCCTAGAAAATATGCCAAAAATCCTATTTTACCCAAAGACTCCAGGAGCCAGAATACGAGACGGAGAAGAGCCCTGGGGTGGCCACACCACTTGCTGGCGCGGGCCAGGCCAGGCCGCGCCAGGGGGTAGTGTGGGCCCCCAGGACCCCCCTCGGTCTATCTCTTCGCCTATAAGGAGCCTTCTGACCTAAAAACTTTGGGGGGTTTGACGTTTTTCCAGAAGGAGTTCCGCTCCGCTGCCACCACCAGATTTAAACAGCACCGTAAACTCCGTTCCGCATTCGCCGGACGGGGAATTGGAGGAGATCATCGCCATCATCATCACCATCGCTTCTCCATCGATCATCCATGTTTCCCCCATCTATGAGTGAGTAATCCCCCGCTGTAGGCTATGGGGATGGTAGGGATTGGATGAGATCGTTCATGTAATGGCATCAGAGTGTTAGGGCATAGTGCCTAGTATCTCTATTAGTGCTTTATGACTTTGTTGCAACCTTGTTGTGCTTAATGCTTGTCACTAGGGCCCGAGGGCCATGATTTCAGATCTGAACTTATTATTGATTCATCATGATAGTATTGTTTTGGGTCTTATCTACAAGTTGTTTACACACATCGTTGTCCGGAACCTATGGTCCCGAAGTGACAGAAATCGGGGTAGCCGGAAGGGAAAGGCTTTGATGTGAGGATCACGTGTGTTCACGGAGTGTTAATGCTTTTCTCCGGTGCTTTATTAAAAAGAGCACCTTAATTGCTAGTAGTTCCCTAGAGGCCCCGCTGCAAACGGGCTGGCAGGACAAAAGATGTTGTGCAAGTTCTCATTGCGAGCACGTATGACTATATATGGAACATATGCCTAGGATTGTCTAGTACTTAGATGCTTTATCTTATTTATCTGCAATTGCCCTATGTTCTGATTGCTATGTGGATTGTCTTGTCCATGCAACGCCCGTCCATCCATCCCTATGCCTACCACACTCGAATCCCACTGTTTACTGCTTTTGTTACTATTGTCTTTGCTTTACTACTGCTGTTACTTTACTATTCGTACTACAAAACTCTTGCTACTGATAAACTGCTGTGAGCAAGATTGTTTCCAGGTGCAGCTGAATTGACAACTCAGTTGTTAAGGCTCATAAATATTCTTTGGCTCCCCTTGTGTCTAATCAATAAATTGGGTTTCACTTCCCTCGAAAATACTGCGATACACCCCCTATACTTGTGGGTCATCAAGACTATTTTCTAGCACCGTTGCCGGGGAGCATAGCTTTATTTATCAAGTTCACTTGGATTCTCTATTGTTTGTTGCTTTCCATCCATCATGGGTAAGTCTCATGATGGCAAGGTTACTATTTTACCATCCACTACAAGAAGAGGTACGGTTCTGAACACCTCTACCGCTCTTGATTCACCGTCTGTTCTGAGTAAGCTCCTTACACCACCACATACACATGCTACACATACTGCTACTACTGCTGAATATGAAACTTCTGATGCTTATGATGCTGCTTCTACTGTGCTTGATAAGAGTGATTCATTAGGTCCTTTCCTAGATGCTACGATTGCTAAAACTATAGTTGGAAATACCGAAACTCCTAATGAACACACTGCTACACCTATTAGCTCACCTGAGTCTAGTGAGAGTTATGATGCTGAAGAAGATTATGTTGAGATGACTGATGAGTTTATTGAAGAATGTAGGAACACCCATGATAGGAGAGCCGCTAAGAATCTCCTTGAGAGGCGCATTTATTAGACCCAAATTATCTCCTGCTGCTAAGTTTGCTGCTTCTCCCATAAACATTATAGATGAAGATTATGATTTCTCTCTCGATCTATCTTACATAGCTATTGTCGAGAAAGAACCTTTTGGCGGAACTAAGAATGAAAGTGCGGTAGCACGTATGAATGAACTTTCTACCATGAGTGGCTTGTTTTCGGATGATATTAAAATGCGTACTTACTTTGTTGCTAAGATTTTCCCTTTTTCACTGAAAGGAGAAGCTAAAACTTGGTTTGGTAATTTACCTCCTGGATCTATTGATAGCCCTGAGTGCTTGTTCAATACTTTCCTGCAGAAATATTTTCCTCCTAGTGCTAGACATGCTGTTTTGCAGGAACTTTTTGATTTTAAACAGGGAGAAAAAGAGGTATTGCCCGAATCTTGGGCAAGGTTTTGTGCTTTAGTTCATGCACAGGCTGGAAGTCCATTACCTAAGAATGAACTACTTGATGTATTTTATAATAGACTAACCGAAGAATCTAGGACATACCTAGATAGTTGTGCTGATTGTGTTTTCAGGAATAGGACTCCCAAGGAAGCTGAGGAATTAATGGCTAAAATAAGCAAGAATTATGAAGATTGGACTCCTCCTAAACAAGCTATACCTGAAGTAATTGTACCTGAACCATCTATTCCTGTGCCTATTCCAACATCGAAGAAGAGGGGAGTTATTGAATTAAATGATGAAGTGATTAAGGAAGCTAAGATATGTCTTAAGGAGAAGGGAATTAAAGCTGCAGATGTCAAGAGTTTACCTCCTATAGAAGAATTATGTAAGCCTATTCCCTATTCATCCACTATTGAGGTACACTGTCTCCAGCACTTTGATGAAGGTGATATCCCTTACTTGAAACCTCCTGATCAATGCTTAGAAGAATTTGATATCTTTATTGTTAAGCAGGATAACTTTAATAAAAGGGTGCAAAATCATCTAATGGAAAACACTAGAGCTATTGTTGAGTTGAAAGATATTGTGGAAAGAACCTCTAATGATGTTAAAATGATTGTTAAACACTTTCAAATGGTTCAAACTCAAATAGATCAACTCGTTAAAGTGCAAAACGACTTGCTAGTTAATGCTGCTAAAGAAAAACATGCTTATGAAATTAGAACTAGAAGTGGTGCTGCTACCCAGGATCCTTTATATCCTGAGGGGCATCCCAAAAGAATTGAGCAGGATTCTCAACAAGCTGAAAATAGTGGTTCTACTCATAAGAAAAGGAAAAAGAAACATCAAACTATTGTAGAACCCTCTGAACCTGCTATAGATCCTAATAGTATATCTATCTCTGATGCTGAAACTGAAAGTGGTAATGAAGAAAATGAAGTTCCTAATGAAGAAAAAGTTGAAGAAGAACCTGAAAACCACACTAAGACTACTAAATACACCAAACAAGATTTTATTGCTAAGAAACATGGTAGTGAAAGAGAACCTTGGGTCCAAAAACCTATGCCTTTCCCTGATAAGAAACACAAGTCAAAAGAAGATGAACACTATAATAAGTTTTGTGAGTGGATGAAACCTTTATTCTTGCAAATTCCTTTGACTGATGCTATTAAATTGCCTCCTTATTCAAAGTATAAGAAGGACATTGTCTCGAATAAAAGGAAGATCCCTAATGAAGAAATCTCTACTTTGTTGGCTAATTATTCCTTCAATGGTAAGGTTCCTAAGAAACTTGGAGACCCAGGGATTCCAACTATCCCTTGCTCTATTAAGAACAGTTATGTTAGAACTGCTTTGTGTGATTTGGGAGCTGGAGTTAGTGTTATGCCTTTCTCTCTATATAAGAGGCTTCAACTTGAAAAATTGATACCAACTGATATATCTTTGCAAATGGCTGATAAGTCTACCACTATTCCTGTGGGTATATGTGAGGATGTACCTGTCCAGGTGGCTCATAATTGCTTGATATTAACTGATTTTGTTGTGCTTGAAATGCCTGAAGATGATAATATGTCTATTATTCTTGGGAGACCTTTTCTTAATACTGCAGGAGCTGTTATTAATTGTAATCAAGGAAAGGTGACCTTCAATGTTAATGACAAGGAACATACTGTCTATTTCCCCAAGAAGATTGAAAGGACTTATGGTTTAAATTCAATTGAACATGTTGAAGGCATTCAAGTTGGAGAAATATATTGTCCCATACCAAAAGAAAAATTTGAAACTATTATGATTGGGACCATTGCTATCAAGGTTGAGGTAACATAATCATTAGTGGAATACAAAGTTGTGTCTCATATGCAATTGTTTTGGTAGCAAGACTTGATCAGCCTTGCTAACAAAAGGATTCCATTGAACAAAACAATGTTTTCATTATGATTATCCCTGTTTATTTCTATCCTTTGCATTTTAGTTTTTGCTTTCGTTTAGTTTTCTTTGTGTTGTTAGTTTCTTGCATGCTAGAACTTCTATAGTTCTAGCCTTTTTTTGTCCTTGCATCATGTTTCCAAAAGAAAAAAATCTGTCTGTCAGAAAAATCATTCTTCTGTTTCTGAAAAATGCCCAAAAATAAAGTGTCTCGAAAAATTCCAGAAAATTCATATTAAATTTTTACGTGAAAAAAGGGGCCGGGGAATGCCTGGTAGGTACCAGGGGGACCCACCAGGCAGGCACACCACATGGTGGCGCGGCCAGCCCTGGGTGGCGCCATGCCCTGGTGTGGGCCACCCCTGGCCCTCCACTACCTCTCTCACCTGCCACTTTCTTCTCTCTCCCGAGTAAGCTCCAGTTCATAGCTCGAAATCGTGTTCTCTCTATGCTTGCCCTCGATTTCTTCGATCTCTTTGCTCAGCCCATCTTTCTTGCTGAAACTTGGAGCAATTGTTCCTTGGTATGTGACTCCTCCCCTTGTCCAAGTAGATTTGTGTTTAGTGGATTGTATGTTGAGTATTTTGCTGCTGTAGGTGACTGGTTTTGAGAGCTTGTAAGCTTGTTTGATGCTTAGAGATATAGATTTGATGCATGTTTAGGCCTCTTGCAAGTCCCTATGAGTAGAATCCTTCATTATAATTACTTTGCAATCACTTGTTTAATAGGTGTTTAAATTTCAGAATAAAAGATGAGTGAACACCACCTAAACCAACATGAGCTTTGGGTGCCTGAAGTCATGAAGGTCCACAGGGAGGAGGAAGTTTTTCCCTCCATATATCCATGCCCTGAGTTCATGAGAGCTGCAGGAATTCTACAAGATTTCTACACTTTGGTTTCTAATGCAGGGTTAGAGCGGTTCTTGGAAGATGAACCTTGTCAATTTGTGAAGCTAAGCATGTCTGTGGTGCAGGATTTCCAATTTAGTCACTCTTTGCCTAACCCCATGGTCCATTACAAAATTTACAATATTGCTGTCAATCTTTCTCTTGATGATTTTTGTGCAGCCATTAAGGTACCTCAATGGGGATCATGTAAGAAGATTAAAGAGAGACCGGAACCACTCATGGATTTATACGCAGAAATTTGTCAAGGGAGTAGCTTCTCAAAGGAGAATGGAAAAATCCGTAACACTCATCTTCCCTCCATTCGCTACTTTGTTTACTTTATTGCCAAGTGTGTTCTTGCGAGGAAAACTGCCAATAAGTTATCTTCGTTTGATCTAGCATTTATCTCTGCTGCTCTTAAATGAGATAGGTCTTACAACTTAGGTGCTTTGATAGCCTTCCGTCCTGCTGCTAACCGTGAGAAGGGTGGAATCTGTGGAGGCCTTATTGCTTCTCGTTTACTAGCATTGCATGGTTTAGTGCCTCATCATCTAGACCTTCAGTTTCCCATAGAGAGGCTTGATTTTAATTCCATGGTACAGCATAAATTTATTTCCTCGTGGGATAGCTTGAGTGAGTTGTCTTATGAAATAACCTTTCTCAAAGCTGGCTGGAGAAAGAGCAAGTACGAACGTATTGTTCTTTTGCCTGCACCTATTTTTTTTAACCTTGATAACAGGGAAGGATGGTCCCTCACTGAGGACGAGCTTGACACATACTTGGGAGAGCTCTCCCAACAGGAGCAGGACACTAGAAGGGAGGTCACGGATGATTCGGTCCAGCCCTCGAATGAGGGAGAGTCTTCATATCAGCAGCCCGCTTATGATTGGGGAGCTTCTTCTTCTTCTCATGGGCCTAGCTACGACCATTCTTACCAAGATCCGCCCGCTTGGAACCCCTATTCATACATGGATTGATACCCACTTAGGCCAAAAGCCTAAGCTTGGGGGGAGGTACGCCGACACCGCACTCATCTCCATATCATGTTGCGTCGGTTCTTTGTATATTCATGCTTTCGTTCTTTTTCTTAGTTTTCATTCTTCTTTGCTTTTGCTTTCTAAAACACAAAAAGACCAAAAATATTTTTGTTGTTTCTCTTTGGTTTGCTTCTTCTTTCTGCTTTGGTTTGCTTGTTCCTTTTTGCTTTGTTTGAACTATTCGAAAAACCCAAAAAGATTTTTCTTTGCTTGTTTTTCTCTTTTGGTTTTTGTTTAAAATCGAAAACACCAAAAATATTTGTCGTTCTTCTTGGTTTTTATGAAGTTAGCTTGTGGTTTAGCAGTTCTCAGTGGATTATTGGTTTCATATTATTATTCAAGCCACACAAGTGAAGAGCAATAATGAGGATCAATGACAACTTGAGGCGTGGTAAGAGGCTGGTAACGAACTCTATTTGTCTTCATTTTTGTACATATACTCATCATTGTGAGCTTGCTTAGTCCGTTCATGTAGAGTGTATGTTTTCTTTGGATGCTTAGTAGTTCTTTCTTTCTTGTGATTAGCTCTAGCTCGCTAATAGTTTGTAGCATGTCTCATGAATGTTTGCTTGCATTACTCTATTCATTAATTGGTATGACACTGTGGTATCCTCCTCTGAATGTTTCATTTGATTGACTTGGCACATGCTCACGCATGCACATGACTGTAATAATCAGTTAAGCCTTGACGAATTATTTTGCCTTGAGGATCTTGAATCATTTTCGTGCCATGAGTAGTCTTGTTTTGTTGCAAGCATGATAATGACAGCTATTGCTCTCTCGTTTGTCGCTCCCTTGCTATTGCTAGCCTTCACTTCCACTGAGTGTTTTACTCATGTTTCCAACTCCCTAAACCAAATATTTCCAAAGTGTCCACCATATCTACCCATTAGCATCATTTGCTACTTCCGTGCATATTCAATATGCCTTGTTTTCTTCCGAATAAAATGTTTGCTTGTTATGAGAAAGTTAGTTAGTAAAGCTCTCACGATATTGATGGCACACTTTATTTTCTTGCACTTAATAAACCTGAACCATTGCGTCCTTCTTTGTTGTGCATATGCTTGCGCTTTATGAGTTCGAGTTAGCAGAACCATGTATCATGGGGACCGCTTTCAACACTTCATAGGTACTTTGTACCTAGTTGATATCATGTTCTTTTCCTTATGGATCCCGGTGGTGTGAAATAAAAGTGGAACTTGTAAGATCATGGAGTTCATATGTATGTTAGAGAAACTCCTGGGCCGCTAGCCTAAGCCATGCCTAATCATGGTGGAAACTTGCAGCATAACCATAATGAGCATTCTATGAAGCATCCTCAATAAAAATCTATGCACATCATAAATAAAAAGATCGCTGAGATGCTCATTGTCTGCTTGCCTTGTCGTTTTGATCATGGGATAGCTCCCGTGTCATGCGCAAGGGGTACCCCGTTGGCGGTTCTCTATGATACATATGTACTTACAATGACAAGAGCTTACTTGTGACTGAAGTTGAGTAGCATGAGGATCGGTCTTCGTAAGTAAGGGGCATGGGACTTCGATTTATAACTTGTCAAGCATATCCTCTTAGTTGTGTCACTTTAACCTTAACCACATTAAAGATGCTTATGATAGGGGCAATGAGAGCTCAAAGCTAACAAGTACCATACCTTCAGCATTTGGAAGCCTTTCAAAATTATTCAAAACCTTTTTCTTCTACTTGTTGAGTCTCCACATATTCTTTGAGCACCTTCTTGAGAGCATTAGTTGTCATTTTTTGTGTTTGTTCCATTACTTGATTACTTGTGTTATGACTTTGATGCTTGTATCTTTGATATCTTTACTTCTAGTCATCACTTGAACTTCAGAGGTGCCTTGACATTCATAATCAAAGGCAAGTGAGATACCAATCTATCATACCTTTCTATGAGCATTGTAATGTTGCTTATGTTTGTGCTTCGTGCTACTTATTATTCTTGAGTTGGAATATCTTCATAGCTTGCAATGACTATTAAGTAGGCTCAGTTGCATACTCTTTATTATGAATTGTCTAAGTAGTTGAGCACATTGATGAGAATATTTACATCATATGAAGCAAATGTGTTCGTGAAAGTTCTTTTATTGCACTCAGTTTTCAACTGAATTGCTTGAGGACAAACAATAAGCTAAGATTGGGGAGTTGATACGTCCAAAACGTATCTACTTTCTCGAACAATTTTGCTATTGTTTCTCCTCTATACTTGTGTGATTTGGATGCAACTAATGCGAACTGACGTTGTTTTCAGCAGAATTGCCTTGGTGTCTACTTTTTGTGCAGAAAATCAACTATCAGGAAAAATCCCGGAAAATATGCCAAAAATCCTATTTTACCCGAAGACTCAGAGCGAATACGAGATGAAGAAGAGCCTGGGTGGCCACACCACTGGCGCTGGCCAGCCAGCGCGCCAGGTGGTGTGGGCCCCTGTGCACCCTCGTCTCTCTCTTCACCTATAAGGAGCCTTCTGACCTAAAAACTTCGGGGGGGTTCGACGTTTTTCCAGAAGGAGTTCCGCTCCGCCGCCACCACCAGATTCCACGAAATAGCACCAGAAACTCGCTCGCACCTCATTGGACGGGAATTGGAGGAGATCATCGCCATCATCATCACCATCGCTTCTCCATCGATCATCCATGTTTCCCCCATCTATGAGTGAGTAATCCCCTGCTGTAGGCTATGGGGATGGTAGGGATTGGATGAGATCGTTCATGTAATGGCATCAGGTTATTAGGGCATAGTGCCTAGTATCTCTATTAGTGCTTTATGACTTTGTTGCAACCTCGTTGTGCTTAATGCTTGTCACTAGGGCCCGAGTGCCATGATTTCAGATCTGAACTTATTATTGATTTATCATGATAGTATTGTTTTGGGTCTTATCTACAAGTTGTTTACACACGTCGTTGTCCGGAACCTATGGTCCCGAAGTGACAGAAATTGGGGTAGCCGGAAGGGAAAGGCTTTGATGTGAGGTTCACGTGTGTTCACTGAGTGTTAATGCTTTGTTCCGGTGCTTTATTAAAAGGAGCACCTTAATTGCCAGTAGTTCCCTAGAGGCCCCGCTGCAAACGGGCTGGCAGGACAAAAGATGTTGTGCAAGTTCTCATTGCGAGCACGAATGACTATATATTTGAACACATGCCTAGGATTGTCTAGTACTTAGATGCTTTATCTTATTTATCTGCAATTGCCCTATGTTCTGATTGCTATGTGGATTGTCTTGTCCATGCAACGCCCGTCCATCCATCCCTATGCCTACCGCACTCGAATCCCATGTCATCGCTTTTGTTACTATTGTCTTTGCTTTACTACTATCACATTTTACTATTCCTACTACAAAACTGTTACATCGATAAACTGCTGTGAGCAAGATTGTTTCCAGGTGCAGCTGAATGGACAACTCAGTTGTTAAGGCTGATAAATATTCTTTGGCTCCCCTTGTGTCGAATCAATAAATTGGGTTTCACTTCCCTCGAAAATACTGCGATACACCCCCTATACTTGTGGGTCATCATTGTCTTGAGTGAATTGACTGCAATTGTTGGAAGTGGAGTGGGATGAGTGAATAATAGAGGAAACTTGAGTAAAGGAAAAAAATCTAGAAGTAAACAACATAAAAGTAAAAGGAAGGATAGTGTTTGGAGTTCCTACATATGAGAAGTTAGACGCGGAGAGAAACTGTTCATGGTAATAGTTAATGTGCTAGATGAATAAAATGGAATAAGTGACTGTGATATTTCTCATTTATAAGTGAGTAGGCAAGCAACCCGTATCCGACTAGGAGTCCTCATGGCCAATTCTTCCCAGTCCCAATGATCCATCTACCTGTTACCATAGTAATGGTCAGCACATTAATTAAGGTCTTTCGACAAGATCAAGGCTTTAATCTTGATGGTTCCTGTAACATCCCAGCATTTAGGAACCAACGAAGGGTAGAAATAGAAATTTGTGCATTTGCATGCATTCATCTGTAAAACTGGGGTAACTTTTTCACCAAACAAAACCCTGGGGTGATCAGAGTTTCTTTCACTACTTTGAGTTACGATTTATCTCTTTCTAGTGATTGCTAAATTTTTTGACATGATCACTAGGAATTATAATGATTTTGGGTGAACAATTTGAATTCTTATTTAAAATTTCAAGCATTTGGCAAAGATTTAAAAGTTAGAAGTACTTAGCCTTTCATTGTTTTAAAAAGTATGATTTAGTTAATGTTGTTTGAGTATTTCATATTTATCATACAATAAAGTGAATTGAAAACAATACAATTTGAATAACTCAAATAAGGAAATACTTCTTATTTCTTTCCTTTATTCAATTGCAATAAAACAAATACAAATTTATATCAACCAATAACCTTATAGGAAAAACTCTAAAAAATAAGAAGCTTTATTGAATAGAGAATAATATTACATTGATCCTTTACAAGGAGTAGAAATGAAGGAATTAAAAATGTAACTCAATAAAGAAAAACCTATACTAATATCTATCTATCCCTAAACTATTTATCTTGATTGGCAATGCTTCTGTACCTGCAAAAACAAAGACAAGAAAGAAACCCAATGGAAGTGATTGTGTTAGTATTTCTCCCAATGGTGAACAGTGAAGTGCACTGTTCATATTACATGATTGAGAAATTTCAAATGAGGGGGAAAATTTCACCAAATGTAGTATCTATTCTTTTGAATATATCAGTAACTTCAGTATTGGATCATCGGTCATAATAGGGGCAAGTTTCACCATTGCAGTAAAAATAAAAGGATAGACAATCTTGTTTTCACTTGATTTGATCCATAAGTGACACAAGCACACAGGAAGCTTAGTCAGGCATGCATGTAAGCACTAATGTCAACACAGGAAGCAAGCAAGGTTAAAATAAGAGGTACTGCCGTACAGAGCAGTGAGTTATTTTGCTATAGCTGTGAACACCTCTCACAAAAACACCAAGAACTAGTAGTAGATCCACTAGATCAGCACCAGGTCCACCAGCTAAACACCACAAAAAATAAATAGAAAACCATACAAGATGGTCACCTGAAGGAGGAGTTGGTGTAGGAGGATAGCAATATCAAGAAGGGAAGCAGATCCAGGAGATAGCAACCACAGGCAAAAGAGTAGCAGGCAACTCCAGCACAAGGCATCAGGCTACCATAGTCTACCCTAGAACCATTGTACATCTCAAATCTTTTAGTCTAATACTTGATCGTGATTATTTATATCTGTATTCATGCAAGGGCATGATATGTTTATCATGAACACATCAGAAAATAAGCAGCAAGTAAAAACATCTATTTTTTTACTTTAGATTGGCCTCGGACCAGCATTATAGGCCAATAGAAACATAAAAGACTAACACTATACTTAATAGAGTTTTTCAACTCTCACCAATACAAATTCCATTTCAAAGTATAGTTTAGGAATAACTTAGTACCAGACGAAATCTTGTGTACCATTCAGTGAAGGTGTCACAAAGATCTATTCTAGCTAAGCAACCCAAACATGGAGGTTTCATAGCCCAATCATCTCAAAGGAGAGTATTCAATCATTTTCCTAACATCATAGTTTAGGAATCATTTCTATTTATAATCATTGGCATTAGTGTTCATCAGGAACATTTCAATGGATAACCAACTATGAAGTTTTAGTTCTGAAGCATTCTAACCATAATCAGAAGATATACTTCAATTCAAATCATAGTCATAGTAGCACAAGTTTAAAAACTGGCAGTAAGTGAAGTTCAGACAACATTTTCACTGATAGGAACCTCTGTCAGCAACTCTAAATCAGTATAGTAAATCATTATACTTAGGTAATCACACATGGGTATGCATGAGCAATTTGATCATCTTTGATGAACACGACAATAAGGGTTGAACCCTAGCATAAGGGATGAACCCTAGTTCTTATATGCAAGCTCACAGAGAGTAAAGAGAGAGGCAGAGAGAGCATAAAGAGGGGAGAGAAGAACTTACCCAAGGTCCTCATTAAGAGATTGAAGAGGAAGTAGAGACCGGAGTCGAGGGAGCACACAGTGGCACAAGGAGCACCCCAGAGAGGCGCTGCAACCAGCGCCGAGCCGCGTCCATGGTGGCTATAGATAAGGGCGCACCACACCGTCACAAGGCAGCGTCAAAAGGGCATCGGAGCACCGAATCACCGGCGAGGTCCTAACCCTAGGTGCCAGGGAGGCAGCAACACCAGCAGTAGAGAGCACGAGCAACAAATCAAAGAGGGTAGAGCGATGTAGCGTCATCGACAATGTCACCCTGCACCATGGCGGCAGCTAGGGAGGTCCATGACGGTTGGAATCGGCCAGCGATGACGAGGCGAGCCTCGGTCACCCGAGCGATAGAGAGAAGAGAGGATAAAGCCGAACGAGAGAGAGAGAGAGGCAACTGGGCCGGTGGGGCGGTCTAGTGGCTCTCTGGGTTGGTTTGACCCAACCCAGTGGGTCGGGTTGGGCTAGGCCAGCCTAGTGGGCCAGGCCTAGGTTTTAAAAGAAAAGTAACTGAATTATATTAATAAAACACCAAAATGCCATAAAATTCATTATGCTCTAGAAAAATAAATAAAAATCCAAAAAATACAAATAAAATATCTACGAGTTCACAAAAATGTGAACTACTCATTAAAAAATAAAGAATTGTATTTTTGGATAATGGAATATAGATTAAATATTTCTAAAACATAATTTCTTTATGGAATTTTATAAAAATAAAGAAAATACTAAAAATTCACTTTTATGATCATAAATGGATATAGTCTTTGGGAAAATACTAACTTGTATTCTAGATAAATAAATAAGTTTATATAAAATAGAACATTTATTCCTTAGAGGAATTTTAAGGAAATATTAAAAAGAGTTAAAATTAAATAAAATTAATTTTTAAACTCTTATAATATTAATGGTTATCATAAAAATATTAAACTTAATATTTGTATAATTTGAGGAGTTTTCATTTATTAAATTTCTTTTATTGAATGAAAAGTAATTAAAAACCTTTATAGGGTGGGTAAAACACTGAAAGAAGGAAAATAATAAATGCATCACATTACTATGCATAGCATAATTGCTTGTTTAAATATTGTCCTTATTGGGCAATAATGATGTTTTATAGACACCGAAGCTCAAGGTCGAGTGCAAGCATCCGACTTCACTACCTTGCAATCACAAGGAAAGTTCATCACTTGCCCATGTCCTTTGAAGTGTATTTCGGAAAGTATTTGCAAATCATGTGTTATAACCTATGTTATAAAAGTGACATAAAAGAAATATTTTCTCATGAAAACAAAATGCTTTTATCATCCTAAGTGATGATAAATATTAAGAATTGCAATGGAATCTAAGATTCCAGTTGCAAAACAGATAGGACTTAATAATCCATGAAATCAGTGATTCTAGCACCATATAGTACGCGTTAACCATAAGATCTAGAATGGGAAGGAGAAGCCAGATATATCCTCTTACCTTCTCATGAGTCCAGATGCAGAGGGCGTGGCTGTTATCCTCGTAGTGTGAGTATGTAATTCGTAGAGGATATGCAACATATGGGTAGGATCCCTCAATGTCCCATGGTAGTTCTGGCATCTATAACAGTCTGTATTCACCATTGCCATAATTCAATATGTGGGCATGGCATACACCAAGGGGCATGCGGGGTCGCAAAGAGGGCAGTGATTGGCTTGGATCATCTACTGGGCCCCACATCAAGGAATTGTGGACGGGAAAGTATGCCCGGTTGT
Source organism: Avena insularis (assembly GCA_023614405.1). Taxonomy (NCBI): domain Eukaryota; kingdom Viridiplantae; phylum Streptophyta; class Magnoliopsida; order Poales; family Poaceae; genus Avena; species Avena insularis. The sequence continues at coordinate 456,347,870 of CM042696.1, read as the reverse complement.
GCAACAAGGATTTGGTCTCTTATGGGTAAAGCAACACACCTATGTAGAGTGTAAGAATTGTGACATGGTACTCCCTATTCCGGCAAGGAGCTATGAACATGGCAGGAAAGGAACTCCATGAAGATCTAGTTAACACGCGAAGGGTGATGGGCATAGTTTTTATATTAAAATCAATCCTTGAAGAAATGTTTATGAAAACTGCATAGTGCTAAAGACTTATAGTCTGAGGTGGTATATAGAGCATCAAACTTCCCACCTTGCATATAATGAACTTGCTGGGTAATCCTGTTACTCACTCCTTCCTTTGATCCCTTGGGTAGACTCTAAGGAGCTAGAGGATAACCCTATGTATGCTACTGAAGGCCAGGAGGACGTCTACTACGAGGAACCAGACCTGTCCGCTGGAGTTGAAGGGGTAGACTATGAGATACACTACGGAGCTGATGGCAACGAGTAAGAGTAGCTGCCAATAGTTATTAGTACTTAAGTCGAGCCGAACAACATGAACCTTATATAATAAGATGTTGATCTCAAGTTGTGTTATGTCGTTTGAATCTTTCATTCTTCTGCTGAAAACATATGAAGTAAGATGTGTATGGTTTGTAACTTTGAACCACCTAAAGTATGGATCTTTTGGTATTGTAATAATATTATGTGTATTTTTGTAATTTGGACCCGCAATGTTTCTGTTGTACCACTCTGAAGGATGTAATATTTGCGGAACAGTGTTCCGAGAGTGTTATGTCAACGATTATAGTATACTACAACATGCAGTGGTATGCTGGGGCACCGCAGCTACTATCAGAGCAATTGCTTTGACCTTAGGTTGGAAACCTAGTAAAGCGTAATACATGTAAGAGTCTAGGGGAAACAGTGAAGAGTTCTCTAGAATATATGATGAATATTCATATTGGGAATATTTCGTTATATCTTTTAGTCTGATAATTCTTTATTATGATGCACTTTTACTAATTATAAATATTTTGTATACAGCTAGAATGGCGCCGAAGTTTCCTAAGCATACTTTGACTAAGGTGGAGGATAGTCTTGATGATTATCAGGGAGAGTTGATGATACAACTTCGATAACTTCTGGGAGTATTTGGGTGTGAAGCCAATATTCCAGTGAAGACATTCGCATACTATGATGTTCAAATAATAGCGAAGTACCGAGTCAATATCTGTCTACATGAGAAGCTTAGGCCAAGTCTAGTCATGCCATATGGTGAAGGTCATAGTCAGTCAGTGGCGTATAATATTGTGCTAGTTGATGCACTAGCCACTATTCGGGAGCATAAGGCCGATTTGCTTGCAGTGAGCACATATACTATGAGTCCTCATGATTCCATGGACTCAGACTCAGTTGTGGATCATCTTCAGCTAGTCAAGGAGTATCCAAGGTTAGCTTCTAAGTACATGGATCAATATCGACTATTAATGGAGTCTTTTTATAATGCTCATCGTCTGATAGTGGAAGATAATGATAGTATGCTTGAGGATCTCACTAATCCTTAGAGCAGGGAGATTTTGGCAGCTCAATTGGAGAAAGAAGCAGGAGGCAAGGTCAGTCCAATATCCAAGGATATCCCAATAGATCCCAAGTCATTCACACCATATATTATTCACCTATACTATAGCCTACCCAATATCGTAATGAAGAAACTAGTCATCCATTACACCCTCCGTTCACCTTTACCTTGCGTCCTGAGCAAATAATGCATACCAAGGTGAGCCACCAATGAGCAAAATTAAGGAGATATTGGACTAATTTGCCCCTGATGTAGACCCATGTCCAGAAGGCTGCCGTTCAATCCATGCATGCATGCATTGGTGGAGCATGCCTCGCCTTCTATGCAATTAATTGCATGACTCCGCCTCTCTTAGCTGGCTGTCGCTCTCTTGCATGCACAGGTACATTCATGTGGGGATAAATTAGGAAGTCAATAGGAAAAATATCCACAATGCAAGGTAAAGGTGAAAACTTAGAAAAAGTTAGAACTCAAGATAAAGTTGAACGAAGGGAGTACCATCGAGATCTAGGGATGCGCCTTCCTCTAAACTTCCAATTGAGAATTCAGATGGATGGAGAATGGGATCCAGTTGGACTCAAATGTCAGTGGATGGTTCTAATGAGGAGGTCGGACAATCCAGTTGGATGGGTAAGAGAAGTAATATTGCTAACAATAGTGATACAGTATTTGTAGATGGTGAGGAAGAGGAGGAAGATCCTGAAGATAGGGTATTTGAGTCCCTGAGCATTATCCTACCCTAGATAATGTGCACTATCCAATTATCTCTAAGGACTATCATACCCAGCAGAGTACTTGGGGAGCATTGGAATCTGAATGTTTTGTTGATTACTCTGGGGCCGGGATGCCAAAGACGCTTGGAAATATTAATCAAGGGTATGTTCCTGAGGACATTTTAGATGAATTGGATTGAGTTGATCCACTTTGGCTGAGTGACAAATCGAGCCTAAATACCTCAGATACCGAGTACACTCCGTCTGGAAGACCAGTTGCTTCACAAACTGTGCAATGCACCACACGTGAACATGGTTGGACTCTGGGCATGTACAACGAGCGTCATGGCTTCTGAGGAGGGAGATAACTTGAGGTGGAGTTATCATAGTTTGGTAATGCGTATTTTAGCGTTTGAGAGCTTGTAAGTAAATAAGTGAGGTAACTGTAGCATCCCAATTGTCTAACAATTGCAATGCTACTAGCCTAGTCTATATAAATGCTACTTCCTACATATAATTGTTGCATCATAATTATATCATGCTCATGTCATCATGCCACCTTGCATTTGAGCATCATATAAAACCCTTCTTCTTTTGGTTCTATCTCATATGCAATATTAATTGTATTTGCCTCTTGATATATTGTATTTGTTTCTTGATAAATGATTGATGCCCAAGTTGAGTTGGGGGCATATCTTTTATTAACTCCACCACCTTTCTTGTCATCACCCCATCATTCCACCATTCCACCATATATGAGCATTGCAACTTATTTGGTTTTACCTCTAGCTCATGTGGGTTGGGATGGATCCAATTCTATTTCCACATGCTCTCATATTAGCATCATGTTGTTTTCACATTATTGATATGTGGAGCCACCTTTGCATGCCTTGTGAGTGGAACCTTTTTCTAGCTCCCATATGGGTTGTTTTGGGGTTTATTCTCATGTTGGGATATTTTTGGGCTTACTAAATACCTAGTGGCACATACACACTAGCATGTCCCGTTTTTATTCAAATATGGTCATCTCCATCTACTCCACATGGGGCATCCTTTTAATTCTTTTAGATTGGCTTTATTCCATATTTTGGAATGCATGTGCACAAATGCCAGGATTATTTATTCTGTTTTCACAAGATTAAAACATGGCATTTAATGTTTTTGCATGGGCCATGCAACCATCACCACCATTTGATCTCCTTTGGTTTTTCTTCGGTTTTTGAGTGGATCATGTTCAAACCCTAAACCCTCACATCTTGACCTCCTCTCTTTGTCATGGGCACCAAAACCCTAGGCATTTTCATCTCTCTATCTCTCCACCGACACCATGTGTCCAACCAAAGCCCCTCAAAACCCTAGCTCATTCATTGTTCTCCTCCTAACCTTGTTCATCTTTTCTCTTGCATGTGATCATATATATGTGACCTAAATCTCCCTTCCCTCTTTCTTTTCTAGCTACATCTAGTCCTCTCTCCTTACCCTAGCTCTAATCCACCCTCACCCAAAACCTTTTCTCTCTCTCTTTTGTGTTTTTCTCACCATCACCTTGTTCTCAACTACAAAACCCTCACTAACCATCATCTACACTTCTACTTGGTCTTGATGGATCACCACAAAAATCTACACCACCCTACTCTCACGATGCCCTCTTTTCCTACCCCTTGCCGTGGTTTGCCCTCCTTTGCTTGAACACCAAGAAGGTCACCACCAGCCCCATCGCATGCACTCTCCCCTAGTCCCCTCCCTTCCTCTCTTCGCAAAGCAACAAGAGAGAGAGAGGAGAGAAAATCACCCGAGGCCCTTCCTCTACTTTGCCAAAAAGGTGAAGCTACCCCATGTACCTCTCCTCTCTCTCCCTTATCACCCCAACCACCCTAGGAAAAACCTCAGGTCAAGATCTGGAAGCCAGGCACCCCATCTTCCTCCCACCTTCCTCCCTAGAAAGCCATGGCCATCCTCTCCTTCTAAAACCCTAGATATGTCTACCCCCGTGTCCTTGTCGGTATGGTGAGCTCCAGGCCGAGCCAATCACACCATCCTGTTCTCCTGCGTCCTCTCTGACCTCCGGAAGCCCTCCACCCGCTGGATCTCGTTGGAGAAGCCCCGCCGCCGCCGTGTCCGTGAGCACCAGGAGTACTCCGGCCCCGCTACTTCCTCGTCGAACTACGCTTCCCTGAGCCCGCTAGCTGCACCTGAGGGTTGTAGGTGAGCCTACCGACCTCCTGGACATCATCTTCCTCCCCATCTCACCTTGCATCGCTGCCGACCTCGCCGCGGTGCGCGCTCACCATCGCAGTCGTGTCAGCCCTCTTGTTGCTGCCTGTGTTCATCGCGATCTAGCTCTCCCTGTGGTGCTCTTCTGCTCTTGATTTCTGAACGAAAGTTGTAGCCCGCACCACCCTCTACATCTTTCCTTTTTGCGGCACGTCGAAACTCGCCGCCGTTTAGCCGTAGTCCTGCTCAAGAACCTAGCTGCTGCAGCTTTCTCTCGCTAACGACGGGCCGTGGTCTACCATTGCCGCTTTTGCAAAAAAGCCCTGGAGGTTTTTCCCGCCTTCACCCGTGCTCCTCCGAGCCCCACCAGTCAGCCCCCCCACCTTTTTTTTACAAAAAGGCACTCCTTCTTCCGCTGTTTCACGCACGCGCGGACCCGGAATCCCCACGTGGCAAGCCTATGGCGCGCTGTGGGGTCAAGACAGACGTGGGACCCGTCCGTCAGCCACACCGGCTAGTCCGTCCCGCGGTAAGAAAGCCGACCCAATTTGCAGACTGCACCTGCCGCTGAGTCAACAGATTCCCCACCGTCGCCAGGCTAGCTTCCGTTATGCAAAAGTCCTGCTTTTTTTTTCTGCTTAACAAAAACATTTCTGGTTTTTGTTTAAATAATTTTAAATTCTGTTTTTAAATAACTTTTAAATTATAAATCCAAATAATACATATAATATATGTTTCTGAATCAGAAAAATGTGAGGATGTCAAATATGCCCTTCAAAATATCTTTTGAGCACTTTAAAATTTCGAGGTAATTAAAATTACAATAAAATGCCATTTTTCTTAATTAATTAATAACTTTAGTTTTATAACTCCAATTTTGACATGTATTATGTCTAAGTCAATCAACGCGACGAGCCCGTTCTATCTATGCATTCCATGTTCTGAATTGCAGCATGCATCATATAAATAATAAGTATACAGCAAGTGTTATGAGAGCAAACCGGGCTAAAACCTTAATAAAATGCTTTAATCTTGTACCCCACACCTCACCCATGCCATGCTACATTATTGCCATGCAAATTGTGCATCATTCATCATAGCATGATTGTTTGCTTGTCGCATTTTAATTCATATGCTTGTGCACTCTATTTATGTTGGCCCTTGTTTGTTTGGTTCTTCTTCGAATAGACGCCGAAAGGTGGGATATATCAGAATCCTGTGAGCACTACCCAGATCCGTCCCTCGCTTCAACTGAGCTGCCAGGCAAGCACTACCACATGCTTACATACATATAGTACCTATTGCCTCTATCTTATTCTTGCATCATTGAGTCGCGATTGCATTAAACTGAATCCTAAGTACTGCATAGCCTTTACTTTTAAACCCCACCGAAGCTTGTTCCTCCATCCCATGAGCCATTACTACAGGAGTTGTTTGAGCCATGCGGGTCGTAGAACAGCATGTGTAGGGTATGTGAGAGTCTGATGGATAACGAGGTACCTAAACAACTTAACCTGAGTAGTAATGGGATAACTAATGAAAGTGGCACCGGTGAGCAATATCTGCTATTTGGTTCTTCATGCTCACTTGTGTCCCGTAGGACCCCGAGTACTTGATTCCTGTTCCTTGACTATTCGCACTATCCACATCCGGGAGGCCTTATGGACCCCCCTGAGCCAGAGCTTGATTCATTCTTATTTCTTGGGGCCACAAAGTAGTTTGGGGCTTTATTACTATCCTGTACTTATGCCATGTTTTACTGCTTTATTTAAGATTGTGCGAGGAGCACCAGACTCGCTCAGGATTTCGCGCGAGTATCGACAAGCCCAGCCACACTTTCGGTTCCCATCGTTTAGCCATTGGCGCAAACCTTGGGTCCGTCTCGAGCCGCCAACTTCGCTATGGTAGCTTAATGGGGTGGCCCCCTGAAACATTTCTGAATCCTCTGATCGCTTTGTCGTGAATGCCTCATTGGGTTTTGAGTTGGTTTTTCCGAGGTTGATCGAGTGTGTGTTGCTATTTGTGCACCTCAGGTAAATCTTTCAAAGCCGTGGTCATGTTATGGACGACTTGGAGCACAGTTTCTCGATCATAGACAAGTATAACTAAAGTACCGCTATTAATTTGACTGAGTACCTGACTAGTAAATAGTGCAACACTCACGGAATGGTTAATAAAACTTCCAACGGATGGGGGGTTGTTCGTCCGCTTTCTCGTCGGTGAGCGAGAAGGAGGATGGATCTGTTAATATTACTGTTATAACTGTTGTTCTCAATTAACGGACATCCGTCTATCTTTGGTTAGGCGGATGGTTAGCGAGTATCTATAGAATTGTTAGTTATTATCTTTTGCTACAATTGCGTCACCCCAGGTTGTGTCCCCTTTAGAGGCCTAAAGACTTGCTGAGTACCCCTAGGGTCTCACACGATAAATTGTTTGATTCAGATGAACAAGTATAGTCACAAGATGGATACTGGGTGGAGGAGACGGACGATGTTGGCAACGATCACTCGGTGTAGAGATTCCGGGAACAGGGATCCGTGAGATCTGTGGGCGGGATGTGTTTATTTATGTGGCTTCTTATGCCGATTTGCTTCTTATCCGTACTCGGATCTTGTTTTCCGCTCACCGATACTGATGTTTGATGTATGAGGAGCTATCCTAAAATATTATCTCTATCTAGGATATTTGGATCTTGCCATATGGCGTTGCAATATTTCTATTTCTTTTTAGATGGAATGGCTCTGAGGACTGTTGTATGTGGCTTGCATACATACTCATTTGTGTATGTAGTTGATCCCTTCGCCTGCCGATTACGCCGCTCGTTCTTGTCCCGATGTTCTAGAAATGGTTAGGACGGCCGAAAGGTCTACCTGTGAGTGGCATTTAGCCCCACCGTACTATTTTAACCATTTCCGCTCATCCAGGCATGTAACTAAGAGCGTAATTCACTGAGGTAGTTACAATTGGTATCAGAGCCATCCCGCCCTTCAGGGTCTCAGCCAAATGGTCGTTGTCAGTCTAGCAAATATTTTTGGTAGCTATGTATACTAGGGAAAAACAAAACACGAGAGTAGGACTACTTCCACTTTTCTTCTTACCCATCCACCCACCCTTTTCTGGTAAGGAAGTGTAACGTTTTCAATCCTCTTCTAAAAATTCAAACTAGGATTCATGTGTTCTGGGTTCCGTAGTACCATAGGTTGTGTGTGTGTGTGAATTCCTTGTCTATCTATTGCATCCAACATATTATCACTATCTGCCTTTTGGTTATCAACTGTGGGTACATTCCATACTGACAGGCTTTTGTAAACCGACGCGATCTATCCGACTCCTTGTTAACAGGTGCCATCTTGTTAAGGGTGTTCTTCCTTCCAGCATGCTTTCACAGAATGTGGAGTTGCTAATCTCTACCTGATAAGTGGTTTTGCGCATCTATTGGTATTTTAATGCCGAAAATGCGGAAATTTTTTCTTTGATACATCTGTGTTGCCACACTCCCCTTCAGTCGTGTGTGAAACATTATCTTTCTTCCTTTTATCGGCATGTTCATGCTAACTCATTCTTTTGTCACCGGCACTTAATCCTGGAGTTTTACTTCATCTTCAAATTCCCTTGGGCTAATTACATAACAAGTGTCGATCCGATGCTGGTGATTGTAATTTGGTTCTCGGCATAGCTATATGACACTTATCATGAGTGGAATATGGAAAAATGCTATCAACACTATCCTCCAAATGGTGGCGGATATCTCCTGTGATTTGGAGTTACACAGTGATCTTATCCATGCATATTCAAGTATCTGTGCCAATCCGGAGTTTTTCTTAAAGGCCCTACGGTGGTCTATCATCTGTTCATCATGCTGCACATCTTTTTGAACTCCATATCTGCACAATTCTCCTGGATACGAGGGAATTGCATCTTTTCGCTTCTGATAGCTTTGCTTAAGGTATGAGCTATCATCGTTTCTTATCCAAGATCTCTTTATCTTTGTAATCGGCGATCCAATCAACAATGTGAACTAGGTGACATCTCTTTTTCTTCCGAAGGACCAGATAATCTATTCTGCCAGTGCATCTTCTTCAACACGAACCCGTGCTCTTAATATTGATCTTTCTAAGAGCGTTGAGCTCAGGAAGTGTTCGAGCATTTGTTCGTTTCTCTCGCCTTTTGAACTTGGTATTCTAGGAATATCTTGTTAATCCATGGTGGTATATGTTGATAATATGCTTCCTATTCTATATCAATGGAAGAACATGGAAGATCATCTGTGTCCCTTTCTCTTAAGCTTCGTGAACACTGCCTGTGTGCAAAGTTCTCAAAGTGCGAATTCTGGCTTCTTGAAGTCACCTATCTCGACCACGTCCTTCTGCTAAATACATTACTTCAATACTGGAATCAGCAAGTCCATTGTTAATTCCATCTTCCATCTTCAATCAAACCCGGAGTTTTCCTTGTTGGCGAGTTATCATCGTCGTTCCGCCGAAGATTTCCTCAAGACTGCTAAACCTCTCTCAATCATTTCAAGAAGAACATGGAGTCCATTTCACCTCTATCTCGTTAAGTAATCTCTTGAAACCCTCTCGCTCTATCGTCTATGATCAATCCACTGGAGGCCATGAAGACCTTCCAGATCTTGTATTCCTTCTATTCAAGTTGGTGCTATCTTTTCTGTAGCTGTTGAATCTTGCAGTTGTTCTTCGTAATCTTCCTTCATATCTTTCTGGTGGCTTGGTACTTCCGACATGACGACAACATCATCATCTTTATCTATCTGTGAATCCGGCGAATCGTTTGCATCTATCCTTGTTTTCTAACGAAGTTCCATGAGTTATTGTCATACCTTCAGTCTGTTTCGGTAGTTGGGTTGCTTAGTTTTCCTATTCATGTGCGGAGTAATGCTTTGAGTGCGGGATGGAGTAGCTACCATACCACTACTTTTATCATTCGCTCTTGTACATCGAATTGGTGAATTAATGTGATTTCACTCATTCCACGGAAGTTAGAAGTGGCCTTTATCCCTCGATACTTTTACTTCCGTCCTTGTCTTTTTTTTCGGAGTGCTCTCTCGAAGAAAGTAATCAATAATCTCTTGTTGGTGGTCTGTCTATTCTAGATGGAGCAAAATCTTCAATTATCTGGTGGAAACAAACGAAACTCTTTTCTGTCCTCGTCATTCTACCGAGGCTCGACATTCCCAAACAAGATGAAAGGAAACTATCTCTCTCTTTGTTTCATCAATTCTTTTTCTGTGGTAAAGCCAATTATGGTTGATGCCATCAGCCGCAAATCTATTGCGTTATCCTCAAGGCTAAAGAAAGCAATAAGTATCTCTACAATAAACTCCAGATCCTCCATATTCTTTGCTTCTCGGGATTCCACCATGATCTAGCTTCACATCCATCTCTGAAAGTTATATCCGCGCACCTCAATTGCGTGATCCTTTGGGTCTTACCGGCGCAAGAAGAATCTAATCCGACGATGTCTAACTAAATCTTTCTGTTGATATCAAGGAACTCTATTGTTTGAGCCAATATTGTTTCCGAACTTCTTTTCTCAGATCCGAGGAAAGATACAATGCTATTGTCATAGTGGTTCAAAACCTCTCCAATCTAGCTCTTTTTCTTCCGGCGAGATAAAGATTCATCCTCTCTCGTATTAGTAAATCTTTAATCTTAACGGTGTGTCTTTCTTTATCTATGATACATCATCTTTTCCTTTTCTTTCACAAGTGGTTCTAGTCTTTTATCTTGTTTCTCGAAAAACCGGAGCTATGTTCATCCTACCTTCTTGCCTCACGACAATCCTTCAACTCTTCTAACCCTTTGTGTCTCAAGCAACCGCAAGACTCACAACAAGTATAGCAAGTTTTGCAAGGTGTAAGGGTCGCACCATTCTGTGGTTCATCAACTTGGGAACGTGAGGGTCACCTTTGTTCCGAACACCCGCCTCTCCTTGTGTTGTTTTCCTTTTCCTAGGAATCTCGGGGCGAGATTCTTGTTTAGTGGGGGAGAGTTGTAGCATCCCAATTGTCTAACAATTGCAATGCTACTAGCCTAGTCTATATAAATGCTACTTCCTACATATAATTGTTGCATCATAATTATATCATGTTCATGTCATCATGCCACCTTGCATTTGAGCATCATATAAAACCCTTCTTCTTTTGGTTCTTATCTCATATGCATTATTAATTGTATTTGCCTCTTGATATATTGTATTTGTTTCTTGATAAATGATTGATGCCCAAGTTGAGTTGGGGGCATATCTTTTATTAACTCCACCACCTTTCTTGTCATCACCCCATCATTCCACCATTCCACCATATATGAGCATTGCAACTTATTTGGTTTTACCTCTAGCTCATGTGGGTTGGGATGGATCCAATTCTATTTCCACATGCTCTCATATTAGCATCATGTTGTTTTCACATTATTGATATGTGGAGCCACCTTTGCATGCCTTGTGAGTGGAACCTTTTTCTAGCTCCCATATGGGTTGTTTTGGGGTTTATTCTCATGTTGGGATATTTTTGGGCTTACTAAATACCTAGTGGCACATACACACTAGCATGTCCCATTTTTATTCAAATATGGTCATCTCCATCTACTCCACATGGGGCATCCTTTTACTTCTTTTAGCATGACTTTATTCCATATTTTGGAATGCATATGCACAAATGCCATGATTATTTATTCTGTTTTCACAAGATTAAAACATGGCATTTAATGTTTTTGCATGGGCCATGCAACCATCACCACCATTTGATCTCCTTTGGTTTTTCTTTGGTTTTTGAGTGGATCATGTTCAAACCCCAAACCCTCACATTTGACCTCCTCTCTTTGTCATGGGCACCAAAACCCTAGGCATTTTCATGTCTCTATCTCTCCACCAACACCATGTGTCCAATCAAAGCCCCTCAAAACCCTATCTCATTCATTGTTCTCCTCCTAACCTTGTTCATCTTTTCTCTTGCATGTGATCATATATATGTGACCTAAATCTCCCTTCCCTCTTTCTTTTCTAGCTACATCTAGTCCTCTCTCCTTACCCTAGCTCTAATCCACCCTCACCCAAAACCTTTTCTCTCTCTCTCTTTTGTGTTTTTCCTCACCATCACCTTGTGCTCAACTACAAAACCCTCACTAACCATCATCTACACTTCTACTTGGTCTTGATGGATCACCACAAAAATCTACACCACCCTACTCTCACGATGCCCTCTTTTCCTACCCCTTGCCGTGGTTTGCCCTCGTTTTCTTGAACACCAAGAAGGTCACCACCAGCCCCATCGCATGCCCTCTCCCTGGTCCCCTCCCTTCCTCTCTTAGCAAAGCAACAAGAGAGAGAGGAGAGAAAATCACCCGAGGCCCTTCCTCTACTTTGCCAAAAAGGTGAAGCTACCCCATGTACCTCTCCCCGCTCTCCCTTATCACCCCAACCACCCCAGGAAAAACCTCAGGTCGAGATCTGGAAGCCAGGAACCCCATCTTCCTCCCACCTTCCTTCCTAGAAAGCCATGGCCATCCTCTCCTTCTAAAACCCTAGCTATGTCTACCCTCGTGTCCTTGTCGGTATGGTGAGCTCCAGACCGATCCAATCGCACCATCCTGTTCTCCTGCGTCCTCTCTGACCTCCAGAAGCCCTCCACCCACTGGATCTCGTCGGAGAAGCCCCACCGCCGCCGTGTCCGTGAGCTCCAGGAGTACTCCGGGCCCGCTACTTCCTCGTCGAACTACGCTTCCCCGAGCCCGCTAGCTGCACCTGAGGGTTGTAGGTGAGCCTACCGACCTCCTAGACATCATCTTCCTCCCCATCTCACCTTGCATCGCCGCCGAGCTCGCCGCGGTGCGCGCTCACCGTCGCAGTCGTGTCAGCCCTCTTGTTGCTGCATGTGTTCATCGCGATCTAGCTCTCCCTGTGGTGCTCTTCTGCTCTTGATTTCTGAATGAAAGTTGTAGCCCGCACCACCCTCTACATCTTTCCTTTTGGACGCCTGGAAACCGCCCTTAGCGCCGCAGCCCCCTGCCCCCTACCTGCTCCACAAGAAGCTTCGCCGTGACGACGACGGCACGTCGATCCACATGGCCGTCGCTTTTGCAGAAAAGCCCCGGAGGTTTTTCCCGCCTTCACCCGCGCTCCTCCGAGCCCCACCAGTAAGCCCCCCCACCTTTTTTACAAAAAGTCACTCCTTCTTCTGTTGTTTCACGCACGCGCGGACCCGGATTCCCCACGTGGCAAGCCCCCGCTGGCGCGCCCGCGTGTGGGGCCGCACAGGCGTGGGACCCGTCCGTCAGCCACACCGGCTAGTCCGTCCCACGGTAAGAAACGCCGACCCAGCCGCTGCGCTGCACCTGCTACTGAGTCAGCGCAGGCCCCACCCGTCAGCGCCTCAGGCTAGCTTCCGTTAAGTGCAAAAAGTCCCTGTTTCTTTTTCTGCTTAACAAAAACATTTCTGGTTTTTGTTTAAATAATTTTAAATTTTGTTTTTAAATAACTTTTAAATTATAAATCCAAATAATACATATAATATATGTTTCTGAATCAGAAAAATGTGAGGATGTCAAATATGCCCTTCAAAATATCTTTTGAGCACTTTAAAATTTCGAGGTAATTAAAATTACAATAAAATGCCCTTTTTCTTAATTAATTAATAACTTTAGTTTTATAACTCCAATTTTGACATGTATTATGTCTAAGTCGATCAGCGCGACGAGCATGTTCTATCTATGCATTCCATGTTCTGAATTGTAGCATGCATCATATAAATAATAAGTATACAGCAAGTGTTATGAGAGCAAACCGGGCTAAAACCTTAATAAAATGCTTTAATCTTGTACCCCACACCTCACCCATGCCATGCTACATTATTGCCATGCAAATTGTGCATCATTCATCATAGCATGATTCTTTGCTTGTCACATTTTAATTCATATGCTTGTGCACTCTATTTATGTTGGCCCTTGTTTGTTTGGTTCTTCTTCGAATAGATGCTGAGCAGGGGATATATCAGGAATCCTAGGAGCACTACCCAGATCCGTCCCTCGCTTCAACTGAGCTGCCAGGCAAGCAATACCACATGCTTGCATACATATAGTACCTATTGCCTCTATCTTATTCTTGCATCATTGAGTCGCGATTGCATTAAACTGAATCCTAAGTACTGCATAGCCTTTACTTTTAAACCCCACCGAAGCTTGTTCCTCCATCCCATGAGCCATTACTACATGAGTTGTTTGAGCCATGCGGGTCGTAGAACAGCATGTGTAGGGTATGTGAGAGTCTGATGGATAACGAGGTACCTAAACAACTTAACCTGAGTAGTAATGGGATAACTAATGAAAGTGTCATTGGTGAGCAATATCTGCTATTTGGTTCTTCATGCTCACTTGTGTCCCGTAGGACCCCGAGTACTTGATTCCTGTTCCTTGACTATTCGCACTATCCACATCCGGGAGGCCTTATGGACCCCCCTGAGCCAGAGCTTGATTCATTATTATTTCTTGGGGCCACAAAGTAGTTTGGGGCTTTATTACTATCCTATACTTATGCCATGTTTTACTGCTTTATTTAAGATTGTGCGAGGAGCACCTGTACTGTTCAGGATTGCGGAGTGTTTTCGCGGTATCGACAAGCCCAGTCACACTTTTGGGTTCCCAGTCGTTTACAGTCATTGGCGCAAACCTTGGGTCCGTCTCGGAGCCGGCCAACTTCGTTGCGGGTAGCTTAATGGGGTGGCCCCCTGAAACATTTCTGAATCCTGTGATCGCTTTGTCGTGAATGCCTCGTTGGGTTTTGAGTTGGTTTTTCCGAGGTTGATCGAGTGTGTGTTGCTATTTGTGCACCCTTGCAGGGTAAATCTTTCTGAAAGCCGTGTCCACGGTTATGGACGACTTGGAGCACAGTTTCTCGATCATAGACAAGTATAACTAAAGTACCGCTATTAATTTGACTGAGTACCTGACTAGTAAATAGTACAACACTCACGGAATGGTTAATAAAACTGCCAACGGATGGGGGGTTGTTCGTCCGCTTTCTCGTTGGTAAGCGAGAAGGAGGATGGATCTGTTAATATTACTGTTATAACTGTTGTTCTCAATGAACGGACATCCGTCTATCTTTGGTTAGGCGGATGGTTAGCGAGTATCTATTGAATTGTTAGTTATTATCTTTTGCTGCAATTGTGTCACCCCAGGTTGTCTCCCCTTTAGAGGCATAAAGACTTGCTGAGTACCCCTAGGGTCTGACACGATAAATTGTTTGATTCAGATGAACAGGTATACTCGCAAGATGGATACTGGGTGGAGGAGACGGACGATGTTGGCAACGATCACTCGGTGTAGAGATTCCGGGAACGGGGATCCGTGAGATCTGTGGGCAGGATGTGTTTATTTATGTGGCATCTTATGCTGATTTGCTTCTTATCCGTACTCGGATCTTGTTTTCCGCTTCCTCCTGATACTCTGATGTTTGATGTATGAGGAGCTATCCTAAAATATTATCTCTATCTAGGATATTTGGATCTTGCCGTATGGCATTGCAATATTTCTATTTCTTTTTAGATGGAATGTCTCTGAGAACTGTTGTATGTGGCTTGCATACATACTCATTTGTGTATGTAGTTGATCCCTTCGCCTGCCGATTACGCCGCTCGTTCTTGTCCCGATGTTCTGGAAATGGTTAGGATGGCCGAAAGGTCTACCTGTGAGTGGCATTTGGCCCCACCGTACTATTTTAACCATTTTCGCTCATCCAGGCATGTAACTAAGAGCGTAATTCCCCGAGGTAGTTACAGTAGCGCTCACATGAGACAATATTGTAGGGGCTTGTAATGTATAATGTACCAACTATGTGCTTGTATTGTATAATATGTGATGCATATTTGGTTTTTATTTGGATTTTGATTTCCATCGCGTGACTAGTTTTGGGCATAAAGTTGAGCTCAGAAAGCATGGCATGATGTAATTATGAGATCTCACTTTGTGTTATAGGACTAGGGGTCATGGATACGTGAGTAGGAACCGAGTCTGACCAGCAGCGCGTGGAACGCGAGGCAAAGGAAAAGGCGGATGAAGACGCCAGAACTCAGGCAGAATTACACCACCACCAATGAGGCCATTAATGGAGCAGAATTTCATGCAGTATATGTAGATGATGCAAGAATCCCAGAATAAGTTTATGGAGGGGTTAATAGATCGAGCTGGACATCAGAGGGAACCTGAAGGTCGAAGAGTTAGTCTTTTAGATTTCTAGAATGCTAGACCATTACCTTTTGCATCAGCTCCAGAACCAATGGATGCTGAGGATTGGTTGGCTGATATAGAAAGGAAGCTCAAGACTGTAGGGTGCAATGATGAGGAGAAGTTAACGTTTGCACCTTATCTTTTAACTGGACCTGCAACATCTTGGTGGGAGAATCAGCTAGCAATGCATCCTCCAGGTAGGGAGTTTACCTAGGAGGAGTTCAAGCAGAGATTCCGTGAATACCATGTTTCGGAAAGTGTTATTGATCTGAAGCGCAGAGAGTTTGAAGAACTGCAGCAAGGTTACTCCAGTGTCACGAAGTACATCCGGGAGTTTAGTGATTTGTCTCGTTACGTTGTTGACGAGGTAAGCATTGAGGAGAATAGAAATAAGCGGTTCATGCGTGGAGTGAATCCGTTTGTGAAGATGCGCTTGAGGCTTGCCAATAAGCAGACTTTCCAATAGTTGCTAGATGCATCTATCACTTTTGAGTATGATTACAAGAATGTTCAGGAAGATAGAAGGAAGAGGGCGGAGCAAGAAACCAAAAGAGTTCAAGCAAGCAAACCTAAAGTCAAACTGGAGTTTAAAGCTAGGAATCAATCTTTCAATAACAAAAACAACAATAACCAAGGCCAGTTCAATTCCAAGAAAAATATCATATGCAATAATTGTGGACTTCCGGGGCATTTTCAAAGGGAATGTAAGAAGCCAGTAATCATATGTTATTGTTGTGGTCAGAAGGGGAACATGAAGCCAGATTGTCCCAACAAATGACCAAGTGGTTGGCCCACTTCTGGCAATAATCAAGTAAGAGGAGGAGGTGGACAGCCTAATAGAAGTGGAAGCTATGTCAAGAACAACAATGGCAAGCGGAGAAGACCTAACAGAAAGTTGAATTGTGCAACCTTGGAGGAGGTGGATAACTCGGAGCATGAAGTGATAGGTACACTCAACATTCTCACCAACCCTATAAAAGTTTTATTTGATACTGGTACAACTAGTTCATTCATATCCGAGCAATTCTGTGATCAATTTGGAATTAGAAGGGCACCGTTAGAAAAACCAATGACCGTAATAACAGTCGGGGTACTGTAGTTGTACGCCACATTAAACAAAACCAAGTTATCTCAATTTGTGGTTGTACCTATTTTGTGGATCTATATGTTATTCCGTTGAAAGGTATAGCAGTAGTTTTGGGAATGGATTGGATGACTGAACATGGAGCCCAAATAAATTGTGAGGATAAAACTGTGCAATCAAGTCTCTAAGTGGAGGAAGGATAGTTTATCAGGCCGACAAAGACACTCATATCATGGTAGATCTTCAACTAAACTCAATGAAGGAAGCCAAGTTAGAGAATATTCCTGTAGTGAATGAGTTTCAAGATGTTTTTCCAGTAGAACTACTAGGAATGCCACCCGATCGGGAGATAGACTTCACTATTAACCTGATACCTGGTACATCACCTATTGCTCAAGCACCATACAAGATGCATCCTAAAGAGCTAAAAAATATCTTAAAGAACAAATTGATGAGTTAGTAGGCAAAGGTTTCATTCAAGAAAGTGTATCCCCATGAGGAACTCCAGTGATTTTTGTTGATAAAAGATATGGAGGACGACGAATGTGTAGAGATTACAGGAATCTCAACAATTTCACCATCAAGAAAAAGTATCCTTTAGCAAGAATTAGGGATTTATTTTATCAAGTCAAGGGAGCTGGAGTGCTTTCCAAGATTGATCTGAGATCAGGCTATCATCAAATCAAAATCAAACCGAAAGATGTTCCAAAAACATCATTTGTCTCAAGGTATGGACATCATGAGTATCTAGTCGTACCTTTTGGGTTGACTAATGCACCAGCAATTTTTATGAATCTGATGAACAAAATCTTTATGTCATATCTAGATAAGTTTTTCATAGTGTTCATTGATGATATTTTGATATATTCAAAGGATAAAGAAGATCATGTTGATCATTTGAGGATAGCATTACAAATGCTAAGAGAACACAAATTATATGCTAAGTTAAGTAAGTGTGAATTCTGGTTGGACAAGGTTGAATTCCTTGGTCATGTGATCAGTAAAGATGGAATTGTAGTAAATCCATGTAAATTTCAATCAGTGTTGGATTGGAATGCATCGACCAATGTGAAACAAATCAGGGGTTTCTTAGGAATGACAGGTTAATATTGATGATTCATTGAAGGTTTCTCTAAGATAGCCGAACCAATGCCACAGTTGCTAAGAAAGAATACTCCATTCGTATGGGATGAGAAGTGTGAAGCCAGTTTTCAAGAGTTGAAGACCAGATTAACCACAACACCAGTGTTAGCAGTACCCGAGACATGAAAGGATTACACAATATATTGTGATGCATCCAAGGAGGGATTAGGTTGTGTACTCATGCAGGATCGCAAGGTAATTGCTTATGGTTCAAGACAACTCAAACCTCATGAAGTCAATTATCCAACCCATGATTTAGAATTAGCAGCAGTAATCTTTGCTTTGAAAGGTTGGAGACATTTTCTCTATCGAGCAAGGTGTGAATTGTACACCCATCACAAAAGTCTCAAATATTTCTTCACTCAAAAGGAACTGAACATGAGACAGAAAAGATGGTTGGAGTTGATCAAAGATTATGACCTTACAATCAACTATACTCCTGGAAAAGCCAATGTAGTAGCAGATGCCTTATGCCGGAAGAGCACGGATACCCAACCAACCAACCGAGAATTACCAAAGGAGTTACAAATGGATTTGGAAAGGTTAGAAATACAGTTCTTAAGAACAGAGATTCATGTAGGCTTAGCTACCATGAGGGTTATTGAAGAGCGAAGCAGTGCTCTTCGACATGAGATCTTTCGACATCAACTTGATGATCCATTCATTGTTGAAGAAATCCGAAGAATTTCTGAAGGTCAAACATCAGATTTTCACCTAGGGGATTATGGATCTTTATGATTTAAAAACCGTCCTTGTTTACCATATGTACCTGAGATCAGGGAGATACTACTCTGAGAAGCACATGAGACACCATATTCAATTCATCAAGGAAGTACAAAGATGTACATGGATCTTAAGGAACTATTTTGGTGGAAAAACATGAAATGAGAGACTGCAAAGTATGTGTCTAAGTGACATACCTACCAGAGAGTAAAGGCAGAACATCAGAGTCCAGCAGGACCACTACAACCACTAGAAATTCTAGAGTGGAAATGGGAGGAAATTGGAATGGATTTCATTACTGGTTTACCAATGACTAAAAAGAACAAGGATATGATCAAGGTGATTATTGATGGATTTACTAAAAGTGCACATTTCGTTCCAATGAATCAAAAGGGCAATACTGAGAAGCTAGTAGAGATATATGTTAAGGAGATTGTAAGTAAGCATGGAGTACCTAATAAGATTGTATCGGATAAAGGGTCTATGTTTACTATAGCATTTTGGAAAAAACTTCAAGAGCACTAGGGTCAAAACTGGATTTTAGTACAACTTATCATCCGGAGACCGGGGGTCAGACAGAAAGGACTAACCAAATCTTAGAAGATATGCTAAGGGCATGTGCACCATATCAAGTGTTTACTTCATTTACCTTTGGCAGAGTTTTCTAACAACAACATCTATCAGAGTAGTCTGAAGGCATCACCATATCAAGTACTATATGGTAGGAAGTGCCGATCCCCAATATGTTGGTACGAACCTAGCACTAGCAAAGAGTTTGCACCAGATTATATTAAAGAAAAACAGGACATCATCGATATCATCAGAGATTGTTTGAAGATAGGTCAAAGTCATCAAAAGAGTTTTGCAGATCAAAGTCGAAGATCATGGCATCCAGAAGTGGGAGATATGGTATATCTCAAGGTTAGTCTAATGAATGGAGTAAAGAGATTCGGAGTAAAAGGAAAACTGAGCCCAAGATATATCGGACCTATCAAGATACTAAGTCAGAACAGAACTGTAGCCTATGCTTTAGAGTTACCACATAGGTTATCTCAAGTTCACAATGTTTTCCATGTGTCCCAACTCCAGAAATGTCTGAAAGTACCAGATGATGCAATTACACATCAAGAGATTGAGTTACAAGCTCATTTGACTTATGTCGATAAGCCATGTAAGATTCTGGAAGAGAACTGGAAAAGGTTAAGGAACAGAGCTATCAAGTACTGCAAAGTACAATGGGAACATCATCCTAAACGAGAAGCAACTTGGGAAAAATAGGATGATCTACGAGAAGGATATCTAGATCTATTCAGGTACACATTAGTGAAACTTCGGGACGAAGTTTAATTTAAGGGGGGAAGACTGTAACATCTCAGTGTTTAGGAACCAACAAAGGGTAGAAATAGAAATTTGTGCATTTGCATGCATTCATCTATAAAACTAGGGTAACTTTTTTGCCAAACAAAACCCTTGGAGATCAGAGTTTCTTTCACTACTTTGAGTTAGGATTTAGCTCTTTCTAGTGATTGCTATAAATTTTGACATGATCTCTAGGAATTATAATGATTTTGGGTGAACAATTTGAGTTCATATTTAAAATTTGAAGCATTTGGCAAAGATTTAAAAGTTAGAAGTATTTAGCCTTTCATTGTTTTAAAAACAATGATTTAGTTAATGTTGTTTGAATATCTAATATTTATCATACAATAAAGTAAATTGAAAACAATACAATTTGAATAACTCAAATAAGGAAATACTTCTTATTTCTTTCCTTTATTCAATTGCAATAAAACAAATACAAATGTATATCAAACAATAACCTTATAGGAACAATTCTCAAAAATGAGAAGCTTTATTGAATAAATAATAATATTACATTGATCCTTTACAAGGAGTAGAAATGAAGGAATTACAAAGGTAACTCAATAAATAAAAATGTAAAATAATATCTATCTATCCCTAAACTATTTATCTTGATCAGCAATGCTTCTGTACCTGCAAAAACAAAGAAAAATAAGAAACCCAAAGGCAGTGATTGTGTTAGTATTGCTCTCAGTGGTGAACAATGAAGTGCACTGTTCATAGTACAACATTGAGCAATTTCAAATTAGGGGGAAATTTCACCAAATGTAGTATCTATTATTTTGAATATCCCAGTAACTTCAGTACTACATCATCAGTCATAATTGGGGCAAGTTTCACCATTGCAGTAAAAGTAAAAGGATAAAAAATCTTGTTTTCACTTGAACTGATCCACAAGTGAGACAAGCACACATGCATCTTAGTCAGGCATGAAGTTAAGCACTGTTGTCGACACAAGAAGCAAGCAAAGTTAGAATAAGAGGTACTGCTATAGAGGGCAGTGAGTTCTTTTTCTATAGCTGTGAACACCTCTCACAAAAACACCAAGAACTAGTAGTAGATCCACTAGATCAGCACCAGATCCACCAGCTAAACACCACAGAAAAGAAATACAAAGCCATACAAGATGGTCACCTAATAGAGGAGCTGGTGTAGGAGGATAGCAAGATCAAGAAGGGACAACAGATCCAGGAGATAGCAACCACAAGCACTAGAGTAGAAGGCAACTCCAGCACAAGGCATCAGGGTACCACAGTCTACCCTAGAACTAGGGTACATCTCAAATCTTTTAGTCTAATACTTGATCATGATTATTTATATATGTATTCAAGCAAGGGTATGATATGTTTATCATGAACACAAGATAAAATACGCAGAAAATATTTTTTTACTTTATATTGGCCTCAGACCAACATCATAGGCCAATAAAAACATAAAAGAGTAACACTATACTTAATAGAGTTTTCAACTCTCACCAATACAAATTCCATTTCAAAGTACAATTTTGGAAGAACTTAGGACCATACAGAATCTTGTGTACCATTCAGTGAAGATGTCACAAAGATCTATTCTAGCTAAGCAACCCAAACATGGAGGTTTCATAGCCCAATCATCTCAAAAGAGAGTATTCAATCATTTTCCTAACATAACAGTTTATAAATCATTTCTATTTATAATCATTAGCATCATTGTTCATCAGGAACATTTCAATGGATAACCAACTATGAAGCTTTAGTTCTGAAGCATTCCAACCATAATCCAAAGATATACTTCAATTCAAACTATAGTCATAGTAGCACAAGTTTAAACACTGATAGTAAATGAAGTTCAGACAACATTTTCACTGACAGGAACCTCTGTCAACAACTCTAAATCAGTATAGTAAATCATTCTACATAAGTATGCATGAGCAATTTGATCATATTTGATGAACACGACAACAAGGGTTGAACCCTAGCATAAGGGATGAACCCCAGTTCTTCTCTACAAATGCACATAGATTAAAGAGAGAGGTAGAGAGAGAGCACAGAGAGGGGAGAGAAGAACTTACCCAAGGAATTCGCTAAGAGATTGAAGAGGAAGTAGAGACCGGAGTCGAGGGAGCACACACGGCACGCGGAGCAACCTAGAGGGTCGCCGCAACCCGCGCCGAGCCGCGTCCACGACGGCTATAGAGAAGGCCGACACCACACCGTCGTCAAGGCACCAGGGCAGCGTCAAAAGGGTGTCGGAGCATCGAATCACCGGCGAGGTCCAAACCCTAGGTGCTTGGGAGGCAGCAGCACCACTAGTAGAGATCACGAGCGACAAATCAAAGAGGGTAGAGCGATGCAGCATCGTCGACAATGTCACCCTGCACCACAGCGGCAGCCAGGGAGGTCCATGGCGGCAAAAATCGACCGGCGACGGCGAGGCAAGCCTCGGTCACATGAGCGATAGAGAGAAGAGAGGATAAGGCCAAACGAGCAAGAGAGAGAGGGGCAACTGGCTGGTGGGGCGGTCTAGTGGCTCTCTAGGTTGGTTTGACCCAACCTACTGGGTTGGGTCGGGCTAGGCCAGAATAGTGGGACAGGCCTAGGTTTTAAAAGAAAAGTAACTGAATTATTTTAATAAAAGACCAAAATGCCCTAGAATTCACTATGCTCTAGAAATATAAATAAAAATCCTAAAAATACAAATAAAATATCTAGAGTTCACAAAAATGTGAACTACTCATTAAAATATCTAGAATTCATTATGCTCTATAAAGGAATATAGATTAAATATTTCTATAACATAATTTCTTTATGAAATTTTATAAAAACAAATAAAATACATAAAATTGAATAAAATTCACTTTTATGATTCTAAATGGATATAGTCTTTGTGAAAATACTAACTTGTATTCCACATAAATAAATAAGTTTATTTAAAATAGAAAATTTATTCCTTAAAGGAATTTTAAGGAAATATTAAAATGAGTTAAAATTAAATAAAATTCATTTTTAAACTCTTATAATATTAATGGTTATCATAAAAATATTAAACATAATATTTGTATGATTTGAGGAGTTTTCATTTATTAAATTTCTTTTATTGATTAAAAGTAATTAAAAACCTTTATAGGGTGGGTAAAACACACAAAGAAGGAAAATAATAAATGCATTGCATTAATATGCATAACATAATTGCTTCTTTAAATATTGTCCTTGCCGGGCAATAATGATGTTTTGTAGACACCGAAGCTCAAGGTCGAGTGCAAGCATCTGACTTCACTACCTTGTAGTCACAAGGCAAGTTCCTCACTTTCTCATGTCCTTTGAAGTGTTTTTCGTAAAGTATTTGTAAATCATGTGTTATCACCTATGTTCTAAACGAGACAGAAAAGAAATATTTTGTCAAGAAACGAAAATGTTATTATCATCCTAAGTGATGATAAATATTAAGAATTGCAATGGAATCTAAGGTTCCAGTTACAAAATAGATAGGACTTAATAACCCATGACATCAGTGATTCTAGAGCCATATAATACGCGTTAACCATAAGATCTGGAATGGGATGGAGAAGTCAACTATATCCTCTTCCCTCCGCATGAATCCGGATGCACAGGCCATGGCTATTATCCTCTTAGCGTGAGTATGTAATTCGTAGAGGATATGCAGCATTTGGGTGATGTCTACGCACTTCTATTCTTGTAGACAGTTGTTGGGCCTCCAAGTGCAGAGGTTTGTAGAACAACAGCAAGTTTTCCCTTAAGTGGATCACCCAAGGTTTATCGAACTCAGGGAGGAAGTGGTAAAAGGTATTCCCTCTCAAGCAATCCTGCAATCAAGATACGAGAAGTCTCTTGTGTCCCCAACGCACCCAATACACTTGTCAGGTGTATAGGTGCACTAGTTCGGTGAAGAGATAGTGAAATACAAGTGGTATGGATATAAGACAATGGTGCCAGAAAAATACCTTGATGGTGTGGAAGAGAATGAAGGCAAACTGAAATAAAGATGGAAGCAAGCAAACATGTAACAGATCTAGTTACAAATAGTGTTTCAATGCTAAGAAACAAGGTATAGGGATCATACTTTCACTAGTGAACACTCTCATATAAATATATTCTTCTTTATGATACTACGCTGAACTACTCTCCGGTTGGACACTCTAATCCATGGTAGGGCTATAGCAGCAAACCTCAAAGTTCGCTTTCCGCATCTAGATAACCCCACACTGTCACCTTGAGCACTAGATGGTTCCAACAAACACCACAATTTCATAGAGACATCCAACTCCAAATATAACTCATAACAAGTATTTATAGAGACATCCACCATGGTGTGCACAGTGTCAACTTCACACACATGGGGAGAGCAGAGATCTATTAAAGAACTTGAGTAGCAAGGTATATCTATACATTACAAGCTCATGATCTCAATAAGATCATGCATAGAGAGGGAGATGAACCCATAGCTATCGGTAGAACCCTTAGCCTCGAGAGAGAACTACTCCCTCCTCATCATGGGAATCAACAACAGTGATGGAGATGGCGGTGGAGATCGATGGAGATGGCTCCGGGGGCACTTCCCCGTCCCGGCAGGGTGCCGGAACAAAGACTTTCTGTCCCTTGAATCTCCCCTTCGGTGGCGGCGGCGCTGCGGAACTTTTCGTGGCTGGAGGCTGGACGATTTAGGGTTTTTGCATCGGGAGGCATCTTATAGGCGAAGAGGCAAGGTCGGTGGGCAGCCAGGGGGCCCACACCACCAGGTGGCGCGGCTAGGGCTAGCCCGCGCCACCATATGGTGTGGCCACCCTGTGGCCCCTCTCCGTCTCATCTTCTGGCTCCGTGAGTCTTCCGGAAAATATCGACTTTGGCTTTTGTCTGGTCCAATTCCAAGAATATTGATTTTCTGACTTTCCTGGAACCAAAAATAGCAGAAAACAGGCAATTGACACTGTGGCTCTTGTTAATAGGTTAGTCCAAGAAATCATATGAAAAGTACTCCAAAGTGTGGACACAACATAAGAAAGTAGATATAAAACAAGCATGGAACATCAAAAATTATAGATACGTTTGCAACATATCAATGGGTGGGACCCCTCAACGTTCCATGGTAGTTCTGGCATCTATAACAGTCTGTACTCAACATTGCCGTAATTAAATATGTGGGCATGGCATACACCAAGGGGCATGCGGGGTCACAGAGTGGGCAGTGATTGACTTGGATCATCTACTAGGCCCCACATCAAGGAATTGTGGATGGGAAAGTACACCTGGTTGTGCAACAAGGATTTGGCCTCTTATGTGTAAAGCAACGCACCTATGTAGAGTGTAAGAATTGTGACATGGTACTCCCTATTCCGGGAAGGAGCTAAGAATGTGGAAGGAAAGAAACTCCATGAAGATCTAGTCAACATGCGAAGGCTGATGGGCATAGTTTTTATATTAAAATCAATCCTTGAAGAAATGTTTACAAAAATTGCATAGTGCTAAAGATTTATAGTCTGAGGTGGTAGATAGAGCATCAAACTTCCCACCTTGCATATAATGAACTTGCTGGGTAATCCTGTTACTCACTCCTTCCTTTGATCCCTTGGGTAGACTCTAAGGAGCCAAAGGATACCCCTATGTATGCTACTGAAGGCCAGGAGGACGTCTACTACATGGAACCAGACCTTTCCGATGGAGTTGAAGGGATGGACTACGAGATACACTACGGAGCTGATGGCAACGAGTAAGAGGGGCTGCCAATAGTTATTAGTACTTAAGTCGAGCTGAACAGCATGAACCTTATATAATAAGATGTTGATCTCAACTTGTGTTATGTCGTTTGAATCTTTCGTTCTTCCGCTGAAAACATATGAAGTAAGATGTGTATGGTTTGTAAGTTTGAACCACCTAAAGTACGGATCTTTTGGTATTATAATAATATAATGTATGTTTGTAATTTGGACCTGCAATGTTTCTGTTGTACCACTCTTAGGGATGTAATATTTGCGGAACGGTGTTTCGAGAGTGTTATGTTAACGACTATAGTATACTACAACATGCAGTGGTATGCTGGGTCACCGCAGTTCCTTTGTTATCCTCGAGTAGTTAGCTCCTAATTGATATCGGCTGTGTCACTCGGGGGGTCGCCGATTCGCTAGTATACAAGTTCATACCTATGAGATCTCTGGATCATGTTATCCGGGCCCTTAAATTAGACAACACGCATTAGGCAAACATTGATATTAATTCTCACAATATAATGATCACTACAAAAATCACAAATCACTACAAGAAATCTGGTCACTAGTGACCTTTTCTTAACGACCATGATTTTTTTGGTCATAGATCTATGACCATTCAGAACCAATTGGTCGTAGGTAATTTAGGAGGGTCCAAACCTTGAAAAATAACGACAATTTTGATCAAAAAGGTCATAATTTACTAACATGAAATGGTCATAGATGGGTAACATAGGTTCAGAGCCATATATTTAGCGAATTACGACCAATTTAAATGGTTGCCTCCACAGTTTTGCCTACGTGTCATATCCGTGTATCAACTTCTACTAACGTGTTTGCATGTGTGTCATATACATGTGTCAATTTTCCTACATGTTTTATCCGTGTGTCAACATCTACTAACGTGTCTGCACATGTGTCAATTTTGTTACATGTAATACAACCTAGTAAACTAACATAAGGGTCTTACCATGCTGACTAGGAGCGAAATCTGATGGGGAGACCTGTCTGTCATACAACCCAGTCAACTAAGGTGTGGACCAAGAAAATAAGCGAATATAGAAGTAAAATGTGAGGCGAGGGAGCTCAAACTCGTGACCTCACACTTTATTCCCTGAATCCTGCATGGCTAACCACCACGCCACCTTCGATTTTGTGTTGAGTCTATTTGACCTGTTTCTCCCCCGTTGGGCCTGGGCTCGTGGGCAATAAACCAGCAAACAGATGAGGCTGTGGGATTCGAACCCGAGACCCGCGTCCTTCCTTGTTACTTTAGTATATGCCTACCACTTCACCACTATCAACTTCTGTGCACCAAACCCACACAAGGTTTATTAGTGCTAGTCGCGATCGTGGGCTTGGACCTTCGACGGAATGCTGCCTCCGACCTGAGGCTGCTCCCTGGGCTGGCCTTGGGCCGATGGTGGAGTACCAGCACCCACGATTGCATAGGAAACAAGTTGGGCTGGGTTGTGTGGCTGGCGGATTTGGCCTGGCCTGGTGCCTTGAGCTATTTTATTCTCTTTGTTTTTTTCTAAATTCTTTTGCATCTTTTGATTCATAACTCCAAATTGAGTCAAACAAAATTTAGATAAATAGTAAAATTTCAGGAAATATTTCTAGTATATTATAGAATACTTTTACTTTATTGGACAAATATAAGGACATATTTTTATATAAAACCTTAATAGTTGTAAATAGAGATTTTAAATCATGGTTTTTACAATAGGGTTTGAAATTGAAATTTTTCTTAGCTAGGGGACGAGTCTCGCTAAACTTACATTGGATCTTTGATAAAATAGCATATTGTGAACCTAAAAATGATTTTTTCAAAAAAATGTGAGCATTAGATCATGTGCCTGTAGTTCAAATCGGACCCACTTCCTATCGATTTAGCAGACATTTGTCTTTTTCACGAGGGCTGGACAGAAATGTTTGAGATAACCCGGTTCAGATATTGTACATGTAAGGTGGTCTAGTATTTTTGAAAAATATGGTGATAGTATTTTGAATGAGTATTTTGTGGTTGCTTCACAAAATGCTCCATTTTTGTCATTCGGAAAATGGAAACTGCATATTCTATGCGACGAAAAGGAAAACTTCCTCCTGCAACATTGTTCGTCATCCCAAGATGCACATGGGTACACAATATGGGCATATTATCACAAAGTATGTCACGATTCTGGCCATAATATTAGTTGTTTGACCTGAAAGCCATGAAACCTCGAATAAGATAGGTCATTTCTGTGAAGGTTTTTTTGAGATGCAATGAATATACCAAGTTTGATATTTTTCCTTGCAACTATGTCACATAATATGACACCCGAAGGATTTACCATGTTTGGACCATTTTTGAATTTCTTATGCTCGTTTCAAACTAGGGGTTGCGTCTCGCTAAACTTGCATTGGATCTATGATAAAACAGCATATTTTGAGTCTAAAAATGTTTTTTTTCAAAAATTCATGAGCATTAGATCATGTACATGTAGTTCAAACCAGACCTACTTCCTACCAATTCGGCAGGCATTTGTCTTTTACGCGAGGGCTAGATGGAAAGGTTTGAGATACCCCCGGTTTAGATATTGTACATGTAAGGTGGTCTAGTATTTTTGAAAAATATGGTGGTAGAATTTTGAATGAGCACTTTGGTGGTTGCTTCACAAGACGCCCCGTTTTTGGCATTCGAAAAATGGAAAATAGTTTTTCTATGCGACAAAAAAATCCTCCTGCAACATTGTTTGCCATCCCAATATGCACATGCATGCACAATGTAGGTATATTATCACCACATGTCACGATTCTGGACATAACATTGGTTGTTTGACCTAAAAGCCATGAAACCTCGAACATGATAGGTTATTTTTGTGAAGGTTTTTTGAGATGCAATCAATATACCAAGTTTGGTATTTTCCCATGTAACTATGTCAGATAATATGATACCACGCGAAGGATTTACCGTGTTTGGACCGTTCTGAATTTCTTATGCCTGTTTCAAACTATAGTCAAAACGGCGGGCATGAAGGTTCTTAGCTAGGGGTCGAGTCTCACTAAACTTGCATTAGATCTTTTATAAAAGAACATATTGTGAGTCTAAAAATGATTTTTTCAAAAATTCATGAGCATTAGATCATGTACCTGTAGTTCAAATCGGACCCACTTCCTATCGGTTCGGTAGAAATTTGTCTTTTTTGTGAGGGCTGGACAAAAAGGTTTGAGATACCCTGGTTCTTACATTGTACATGTAAGGTGGTCTAGTATTTTTGAAAAATATGGTGGTAGCATTTTGATTGAGCACTTTGGTGGTTGCTTCACAAAATGCCCCATTTTTGGCATTCGGAAAAAGGAAAATAGCTTTTCTGTGCAACAAAAAGGAAAACTTCCTCCTGCAATATTGTTCGCCGTTCCAAGATACACATGCATGCATAATGGGCACATTATCACAAACTTTTTCATGATTCTGCACATAACATTGGTCGTTTGACCTGAAAGCCATGAAACTTTAAACAAGATAGGTCATTTTTGTGAAGGTTTTTTCGAGATGCAACCAATATACCAAGTTTGGTGTTTTTCCTTGCAACTATTTCACATCATATGACACCACGCAAAGGATTTACCTTGTTTGGACCGTTTTTAAATTTCTTATGCCCGTTTCAAACTATGGTCAAAACTGAAGGCATGAAGGTTCTTAGCTAGTGGCCGAGTCTCGCTAAACTTGCATTGGATCTCTGCTAAAATAGCATATCATGAGTATAAAAATGATTTTTTCAAAAACTCAGGAGCATTAGATCATGTACCTGTAGTTCAAATCGGACCCACTTCCTGCCGATTCGACATACATTTGTCTTTTTCGCGAGGGGTGACGGAAAGGTTTGAGATATCCTAGTTCAGACATTGTACATGTAAGGTGGTCTAGTATTATGGTGATAGCATTTTGAATGAGCACTTTGGTGGTTTCTTCACAAAATACCCAGCTTTGGTATTCAGAAAGTGAAAAATAGCTTTTCTATGCAACCAATCAGAAGTGAGATCTAGTCTACCCACGGATCACCACCAAATCAGATCTCAACGTTGATAGGGCCTCCATCCATTGCTCCAAAGTCGCAGCACCAATGTCTCCCACCTCCCACACTTTGGGCCAATGCCCTAGTATTCCGAATATTGCAGCATAGAAATGATTAGGGGAATTTTGGTAAAATCCCCCCATAGCCATCTACCCAAACCCGACCTTAATCCCCTCACGCACCCAACCCCGCCGTCACTTCTTCCTCATTCACGAGCATCCAAACCCTAACCCCGTCGGCGCCTCCCTCCATGCACCATCACACAATTTTACCCCGTGGCTGACCTAGATCCATAGCAGAACCGCATAGATGTCTCGCTGGCCACCACCAAATTAGATGCATCGCCCCTGCCTCCAAGGTCACCCACCCCGCCTCCAAGTAACCGCGGCGACACCGATGGTTTGCTCGCTAGAGCACATGTGCATCAGCACCACGATGCCGATGCTCCATCGAGCTTGCCTATTCGTGTGCTGGCCAATGGATGCATCTGCACGGGAGATCCAGTGCTCTTCTACACGGCCTCATTCTACCGCGGGAGGTGTAACACGAAGGGCATGGGGCTCTTCTACCGCGAGCGCGGGAGATAGACAATGGCGTGCACGTGAGGAGAGGGGCGGCCCTCACACTCGAAGTCGCCAAAGCTAGGTGATACATTGCAAATGTATCTATAATTTTTGATGTTCCATGCTTGGTTTTATCTACTTTCTTGCGTTTTGTCCACACTTTGGAGTACTTTTCATATGATTTCTTGTACTAACCTATTAACAAGAGTCACAGTGCCAACTGCCTGTTTTCTGCTGTTTTTGGTTCCATGAAGTCAGAAAATGAATTTTCTCGGAATTGGATGGGACAAAAGCCAAAGTTGCTATTTTACCAGAAGACATCTGGAGCCAGAATACGAGACGGAGAAGGGCTGGGGCTCGGCCACACCACCTGGCCGTGCGGCCAGGCCTGGCCCGCGCCAGGGGGTGGTTTGGCTGACCCCAGCACCCCATCGGCCTCTCCTTCCGCCTATATATTACCTTCGATACCAAAACCCTAAGTCCCCGATCAAAAATCCACGAAAGAGTCTATAGCCGCCGTCATCTCCATCCCTAGATCAAGAGGGATATGAAGCTCTTCCCGACACCCTGCCGGAGAGAGGAATTTACCCTGGAGGCCTTCTTCATCACAATGCAAGCCTCCGGTGTGATGCGTGAGTAGATCATCTCTGGACTACGGGTCCATGTAGTAGCTAGATGGCCGGTTCTCTTCCTTTGTGCTTTCATGTTTAGATCTTGTGAGCTCCGTTCATGATCAAGATCATCTATTTGTATTCCATACATGTTGTGTTTGCGGGGATCCGATGGATATTGAGATGCTATTTCAGATTGATTGTTGATTCTATCATGTCTTTGTTATTTGTGATCTTGCATGCTTTCTGTTGTTAGTAGCTATCTTGGCCAAGTAGATGCTAGCAACTCCAAGAGTTAGTATTTATGCTCGATAGTAGGTTCATGCCTCTGGTAATCTGGGGAAGTGACAGAAATCTCTAAGGTAGTAGATGTGTTGTTGCTACTAGGGAGAAAACAACAATCCTTTGTTCATAGAACAATCGTATTTTTTACTTGAAACTTAATACTGGAGGGGGTTCGGATGATAACCTAAAGGTGGATTATTAGTCATAGATGCAGTTGGATGACGGTCTATGTATAATGTTGTAATGCCTAATGAAGTCTCAAAGGAGTCAAGATGATTAGTATATGCTTGTATGCTTTATCGATGTTTGTCAATTGCCCCGCTGTAATTTGTTCACCCAGCATGTTATCTATCTTAAGGAGAGCCACATCTAGTGAACTATGGACCCCGGTCCTTTCTTTTACTTTCAATCTACAAACTGTTTATTGCTTTGTGTTTACTTTCTGCAAACTATTACTTCCTTTCATTCGATACGTTTAATCCTTTGTTTTCAGCAAAATCGGTGAGATTGACAACCTCATCGCAAGTTGGGGGCAAAGTTCTGTGGTTGTGTTGTGCAGGTCTCCACGTTTCTGCTGGCACCGGTAGTGCGCCCTGCCAACGTTCAGCTAGCTACACCTTTGGGGTGTTTCCTTGCTCCTACTGGATTGATAACCTTGGTTTCTTACTGAGGGAAAACTTGCTGTTGTGCTCATCATACCTTCCTCTTGGGGTTCCCCAACGAGCTCGATATATTTGGGCCATCAAAAACTTTTCTGGCGCCGTTGCCGGGGAGTCAAGGACATCTTCACAAGAGGAGTCCCTCATAACCAATCTCTTTACTTTGTTATTTTTTGTTTTGCTTAGTGTCTTTTTGCCTTGTTTGCTTGTTTTGTTATCAAAAACACACAAAAATTAGTTTTACAAGTTTGCTTTCTTTATCAAAAACACAAAAAAAAATGACTACTCTTGAAAACACTAAGTTGTGTGACTTCACTAGCACCAACAACAATGATTTTATGAGCACACCTATTGCTCCACCTGTTCCTGAAGCTACTTTCTTTGAGATAAAACCTGCTTTACTCAATCTTGTTATGAGAGAACAATTTTCTGGTATTGGTAATGAAGATACTGCTGCCCATCTAAATAACTTTGTTGAACTTTGTGAGATGCACAAGCATAGGGATATAGATGGAGATATTATTAAGCTGAAATTGTTTCCTTTCTCTTTGAGAGGAAAAGCTAAAGAGTGGTTGAATTCCTTAACTAGGAATAGTATTGATTCTTGGACTAAATGCAAAGATGCTTTCATTGGAAAGTACTATCCTCCTGCTAAGATTATATCTATGAGAAGTGAAATAATGAAGTTTAAACAATCTGATAATGAGCATGTTGCTCAAGCTTGGGAAAGAATGAAATCTTTGGTAAAGAATTGTCCCACTCATGGACTGACTGCTTGGATGATCATCCAAACTTTTTATGTAGGATTGAACTATTCTTCAAGGGACCTATTGGATTCTGCTGCTGGAGGTACCTTTATGACCATTACTTTGGGTGCTGCAACAAAGCTTCTGGATAATATGATGGTTAACTACTCTGAATGGCATACTGAGAGAGCTCCACAAGGTAAGAAGGTAAATTCTGTTGAAGAAACCTCCTCCTTGAGTGATAAGATTGATGTTATTATGTCTATGCTTGTTAAAGGGAAAGCCCATATTGATCCAAATAATGTTCCTTTAGCTTCTTTGGTTGCTCAAGAAGAGCAAGTTGGTGTGAACTTTATAAGAATAATAATTTTGGCAACAATACTTATGGTAATAACAACTATATGCCCTACGCTTCTAATAATACTTATGGTTATAATGGTAAATCTAGATTACCTAGTGAAGGAAGAATTTTAGAAGTTGAAAGAGCCACTAAGAACTTAATGCAAATGCAATATGAGTAAAATCAACTAGTTACTAAAACTATGGAGGAACAATCTAACATT
This sequence comes from Avena insularis, assembly GCA_023614405.1. Classification (NCBI taxonomy): domain Eukaryota; kingdom Viridiplantae; phylum Streptophyta; class Magnoliopsida; order Poales; family Poaceae; genus Avena; species Avena insularis. The sequence continues at coordinate 456,314,674 of CM042696.1, read as the reverse complement.
TTGAAGAACATTAGCCATCAACTTGAGAGTTTAAATAGGGAAATTCCTATTTTACAACTGAAACTTTCTAATGCTGAAAGAAATATATCATCTTTGTCTAAAGCCCAATCCTCTTTGATTAATAAAATGGCTGCTAAACCTGAAACTAATGATAATCCCTTTGCATCTACTAATGCCATACAAGTAAGAATTGATGAAAATGTTAGACTATTAGCTGAATTACATGCTAAGTGGGAAAGAGCAGATATAATTGCTAGAAACATTAGTGTTTCTACTATCACCACGACTAGTGTTGAGGCTATTAATAGTTCTACTACTCTATATGATAATTTTGATTTTGATCTTGATGGTTGTAACATCTCTGAAGTTATTAAGTTCCTACAAAATCTTGCTAAAATTCCTAATGCTAGTGCTATGAACATGGCCTTTACAAAACACATTACTGATGCTCTCATAAATATTAAAGAAGAAAATATGAAACATAAAGCTTCTATTCCTATAAAACAAGAAGACAGGTGGGAACCCATCATTAATATGAAAGTGAATGATTTTGATTTTAAAGCTTTATGTGATCTTGATAGTAGTGTTTCTATTATGCCTAGAAGGATTTATGATATGCTTGATTTGCCACCACTTGAAGATTGTTATTTGAATGTCCCACTTGATGATATTGCTAAAAAGAAACTCATGGGGAGTCTTAGTGATGTTATTATTATGGTTAACAATGCCTATGTCCCCGTTGATTTCTATGTTTTGGATGTTGAATATAATGATTCTTGTCCTGTTACTTTGGGAAGACCTTTTCTTAGAACTGTTGGTGCCATTATTGATATAAAGAAGGCACCATTAAATATCAACTCCCACTCAAGGAAGGTATAGAACATTTCCCTAAGAAGAGAGAGAAGATTTCTTTTGCCTCTCCTATGAAAACAAAATTTGGTTTTAATGCTTCTTCATTCGAGAACACTTGATTCTTTTTTCTTGCTTCTTATGCCTAACTTAAAGGCGTTAAAGAAAAGTAATTATTGGGAGATAACCCAAAAGTTTTATATGAGTCTTGGAAGTTATTAATTCAGTAATAACCGCTCCTTATCCTTTTTATTTGCTTTTTGTGCCAAGAGTAACATCTAATGAGAGAGAAGTAATGATTGGGAAAGTTGCTGTCCTTAAACAGATTTCTATGCTTTACCGTAAAAATTCGTGTAAAATCTTTGAACGTCCTTTTGAGGCATGAATTTTTTTGCTTCTGCCCCCGGTTGTTATCTAACTTTCGTTAGTTCAACACTTTTTGATTTGATCAATAGAAGGTCTTCGAAAAAATTCGTTTTTACCTGCTGCTCTATTTTGACAGATTTCTGCCATTTTCTGCATTTGCTTATTGTTGTTTGCTTTTTGAGTTCTTTTGGGGAATTGAGATTTTTAAGAGAAGTACTACAGTAGCTAGTGTTTTAATGGAAGTTTATTGGTTTTATAACTGGACCTAAAGACTTATTTTCTTGAGTGCACTAATGTTGCTAATAAAGATTGTGTGAAGTTTTGTATGAGAAAAAATTTCAGGTGTATGGAAGGAATGAGTAATGAGATGAAGGATGGACTAAAGCTCAAGCTTGGGGATGCCACACGTGTCACCCCAAGAAATATCCAAGAAGTACAAGCGTCAAAGCTTGGGGATGCCCAAGGCATCCCCTTCTTCATCAATAAAAATTCCAGGTTTCTTCCAAACGCTTCATTTTTATTGTTTCATGCACAATTGTGTTGTTCTTGAAGCATCTTCTTTTTCGTTTTCATTTTGGTTTTTCATTTGCTTTTGTTTGCTTAGTTTGTTGAATAAATTGGTTGGACCCCCTCTTTCATACATCGGTTTTCAAATAGTTTGGTTTGGTTTGGAAAAGAGTAGGAAAGTTCATGCTTAAGTGGTAAAGAGAGCTTGTTTTTGACTGTGTCCTATGCTTTGTCATGCCATGCTTGATATTGTTTTGGATTTATGCTTAGTATTCTTTACTGTAGCATGACTTGTTATAAACAATTGAGATTGCTTAATGTGCCTTGGATGAATCATGCGTTGTTTTAGCATATTAAAGCATAGTATAGTGGTATTCTCCTTTGATGCTTTATTTGGGTTGACTTGGCGCATGCTCACACCATGTTATGACTATCTCAAGTCACCATAAGCCTTTATGATCCTTTAGTTTTCAACTTGTAGTATCACTTTATGCTTTGATCAATGATGTTTTGTCGCTCTACATGATTATGGCCATTATTGCTCTCTTAGTTAGTTGCTTCCAGTCTTTTGCTAGCCTCCGTAACCAAGTATGAGTTTCGCTCATGCATCCAACTCCCTAAACCAAGTTATTCCAAAGAGTCCACCATACCTACCTATTAGCATATGCTATTCCAAGTATATTCATGCTTTTGTTTACCTTCCAAATTAAACATGTTATGAGAAAACTAGTGATTAAAGCTCTCACGAACTTCATGGCACACTTTACTTTTCTTGCCCTTAATAAACTTGAACCATTGTGTCGTCTATGTTGTATATGCTTGCACTTATTTGTTGGGGATTAGCAGAACCATGTTGTCATGGGGAACGCTTTCAACATTGCACGGGTACTTTGTACCTAGTTGATATCATGCTCTTTTGTCTAAGGATGTCGTCGGTGTGAAATGAAAGGGGAGCTTGTAAGTCCATGGAGTTATGTATATGTGTTAGAGAAACGCCTGGGCCGCTGGTCTAATCCATGCTGACATGGTGGAAACCTGCAGCGTAACCATAATGAGCTATCTATGAAGCATTCTTCTTATAAAAAAGATTCCAATATTGAGAAAAAAGAGAAAAAGAAAAAAAGAGATTATGAAAAGAGGAAAGAGAGAAAAAAGCACCATATTCCCATGGTAAATAAAAAGATTGCTGAGATGCTCGTTGTCTGCTTCCCTTGTCATTTTGATATGGGGATTCTTCCGTATCATCGGGCAAGGGGTACCCCGTTGGCGGTTCTCTATGATACACATGTACTTACGATGACAAGAACTTATCGGTGACTAAACTTGAGTAGCATGAGCAGCGGCCCTCGTATTCAAGGGACATGAGATTTCTAACTTATACTTCGTCAAGCATGTACACCATAGTTTGTTCACTTTAACCTTAATCACTTCAAGATTCTTATGATAGGGGCAATGAGAGCTGAAAGCTATAAGTACCATAATTTTTGGAAGCTCTTTATGAGACTTGAATCCCTGCTTCCTTCTATGAAGGCCTTTCTTCCACCATTATATTGAGTCTCCACCTTCTAACTTTATGCACCTACTTTGAGAGCATAGTGGCCATTCTTAGTTCTATGTGCATTGTCCCAAGACTGATTGATGCATAAATTGATATTGCTTGTTTTACACTATTTGTATCTAGTCACTCTTATGAACGTTCAAGGTGTCCTATGCATTTATATTTGCTACTCTATGAGGGACAAGCTGGATACTATTATGCTATCTTTTCTTTATATGAAACAAACAAACGTCTTGCAAAGCATTGTTACTCATGAATCTTTTGTTTGTGCCTTTTCATGTTGCAACATAGTTTCTTTGTCTTATTGCTAGAACCTTGTCTTTCATGTTATGATTGAAGTACTATGATCCCAGCTTTGAATATTTTACAAATACTTTGATCAAGTTTATGATGGTGCATGTCACCTCAAAAATTATTCTTTATTTTTATCACTTACCTACTCGAGGACGAGCAGGAGTTAAGCTTGGGGATGTTGATACATTGCAAATGTATCTATAATTTTTGATGTTCCATGCTTGGATTTATCTACTTTCTTGTGTTTTGTCCACACTTTGAAGTACTTTTCATATGATTTCTTGGACTAACCTATTAACAAGAGCCATAGTGCCAGCTGAATGTTTTCTGCTATTTTTGGTTCCAGGAAGTCAAAAAATGAATATTCTCGAAATTGGACAGGACAAAAGCCAAAGTTGCTATTTTACCAGAAGACATCTAGAGCCATAATACGAGATGGAGAAGGGCTAGGGCCCGGCCACACCACCTGGCCACACGGCCAGCCCTGGCCCACGCCAGGGGGTGGTCTGGCCGACCCTAGCACTCCCTCAGCCTCTCCTTCCTCCTATATATTGCCTTCGATACCAAAACCGTAAGTACCCGATCAAAAATCCACGAAAGAGTCTGTAGTCACCGTCATCTCCATCGATAGATTGGGAGGGATCTGAAGCTCTTCCCAGCACCCTGCCGGAGAGGGGAATTCACCCTGGAGGCCTTCTTCATCACCATGCAAGCCTCCGGTGTGATGCGTGAGTAGTTCATCTCTGGACTACGGGTCCATGTAGTAGCTAGATGGCTGGTTCTCCTCCTTTGTGCTTTCATGTTTAGATCTTGTGAGCTCCATTCATGATCAAGACCATCTATTTGTAATCCATACATGTTGTGTTTACGGGGATCCGATGGATATTGAGATGCTATTTCAGATTGATTATTGATTCGATCATGTCTTTGTTATTTGTGATCTTGCATGCTTTCCGTTGTTAGTAGCTATCTTAGCCAAGTAGATGCTAGCAACTCCAAGAGTTAGTATTTATGCTCGATAGTGGGTTCATGCCTCTGGTAATCTGGGGAAGTGACAGAAATCTCTAAGGTACTAGATGTGTTGTTGCTACTAGGGAGAAAACAACAATCCTCTGTTCATAGAACAGTCGTATTGTTTACTTTGCACGCAATTCGTAATGCAATAATCTGTTGCTTGAAACTTAATACTGGAGGGGTTCGGATGATAACCTGAAGGTGGATTATTAGTCATAGATGCAGTTGGATGACGGTCTATGTATAATGTTGTAATGCCGAATCAAGTCTCAAAGGAGTCAAGATGATTAGTATATGCTTGTATGCTTTCTCGATGTTTATCAATTGCCCCGCCATAATTTGTTCACCTAGCATGCTATCTATCTTAAGGAGAGCCACCTCTAGTGAACTATGGACCCCGGTCCTTTCTTTTACTTTCAATCTACAAACTGTTTACTGCTTTGTGTTTACTTTCTGCAAACTATTACCTCCTTCCATTCGATACGTTTAATGCTTTGTTTTCAGCAAAACCGGTGAGATTGACAACCTCATCGCAAATTGGGGGCAAAGTTCTGTGATTGTGTTGTGCAGGTCTCCACGTTGCTGCTGGCACCGGTAGTGCGCCCTACCAATATTCAGCTAGCTACACCTTTGGGGTGTTTCCTTGCTCCTACTGGATTGATAACCTTGGTTTCTTACTGAGGGAAAACTTGCTGTTGTGCTCATCATACCTTCCTCTTGGGGTTCCTCAACAAGCTCGATATATTTGGGCCATCACTAGGACAAGGCCTACTCCTCCGATCCATAAGTTCCAGCTACGATATAGAGGGTTTCCGATCTGCTCGAATATTGATTTTTCTGGGGGGATTCGCTTGCAGGATTCGTGACCACCTAGGGTTTCGCCATCAGTGTTAAGGGTTGTCTGACGCACCTCCATAAGGACTACTATGAGCTCTACAAGGTGAGCCCCGTTCCCCCTCTAAAGCGCCTCTATAGTTGCTAGATTAGAAATTATTATTAACACTCGCAAGATAAATCGTTGATCCTGATGCGGTCCTACTCTCCTTTGTACTAGAGAGTGCTAGGAGGGAGTTCAGGGCTTCGGTTCTGCACAAAGTGTCATGCTTAGGTACTAGAGGAGATCAAGCATCAGGATGTATCACTCAAGCACGTATGACTGTACATGATTTAGGATTTGATGATGCCCTGCTTTAGGTCGAATTGTACAACATGTTGTCTTTGGATATGTAATCATAAATGAGCATGCCATCCATGTATCAGTCTATTTGGTTCCATCTAGAGATGCTTGGGATAGTTCTATGTCATGAAATACATGCTCTAAATGTTGATTTACTTTTGTGACAAGCACATGATTTAGTTGAGTTGTCCTGAAGCTAAAATAAGTGGTTTGAACTTGTTAGCTAGACTGTGGTTTAAGCTTGCTCAATTTGTTTGGTAAATAATTGGTGGTTTGAGTCTTAAATAAACATACATGCTTGATCTGAACGGTTCGCCCCCATGAGGGAAACCCTAGTAGGATGTCATACAGGTTGATGTATTTAAACTGTGAGGTTGATCAGAACATTGTACAAGTATTGCCTGGAGTTTTACCATAAGGAGATAATTGCGTTATAATTTATATATTCATGTATTTGTTTTTGACACTTTTTTCAATCCCTCATGCTTTTGTGCTTTTGCTTCCAAGGATACTGAACATCAAATATTGAGGCTGGGCTACTAGGACCGCGGAGGCGGACAAGTTCGCCAAAGTGGTTATGGGGATGGCACATGTTACCTCTGGAAGTTGAACCCGAAGGAGTACGCTGGCTATTAACAGCTCCTCTATTCGTTCTAGGACAAGATCTTCCCCAACTTCACCAGACGAGTTCCACGGTGGCCGCGCTAGCTAATTGATGGCGCCATCCTCCTCCTCCTTCTGCTTGCTGCTTTTGCTTTTCCCTAGACGGATGACAGAATCTTCCTCGAGTAGGGCCGGCATCGTCCTCAACTATGGTGTCGGGTAGTAATCTCACTCTCTCCAACCCAGCTTCTTCTGGTTTTGTATCGCATGGTTGGTTGGCTGCTGCAGAGTGTGCTTTTTTTGTATTATTATGCGTGCTCGTACATATAGTAGTATTTTAGATGACCTCGTCGTGCCTCTTCTTGTCCTTCAAACCTTTTCATATTGAGCATCAGATTGAACCTAAAAGGCAGATTGAACTGTCTACACCATTATTCAGTTTGAAGAAAATTAAGTACTTCCAATGAAATTTTAACTTCTTCATAGGATGGATGGTATCACGTTTGTTCTATGGTACATCCAGGTTCACCAACTGTTGTATTCATGTGGATTAAGTATGCAGTTTCTCATGTGTGGTTTGGGTTATTACTATAATCTTAATATTATAGTAGTCTTTCTAGCAGAGTGTGATTTTCTTGTTCGTGTTCATGACTGATGCTATTTTCTTGATGTGTTTTGCACTTCAGTTTTGTTGCTTTCGGCAAATTGTAGGATAATGCAAGAGACCCACAATATGTGTCCTTGTTACTGACATGGATGTGTTAATTGACAGTGTACATTTGTATTTAACTACTCTTGGTGCTATTTAAATGTGTTATTACATTTGAAATGGGCCTCCTTGAATATAACTGTGCAGCCTACTCAAATGTTGTTAGTGCACCATTGTTGCTCTATAATTTACTGTGGTGATTTTGGTTGAAGGAAGTGTTAGATATCTATCGAGCCCTTGTAGCATATGTTGGTTGATTGCCTTGTTAATATTTTGTTTAAGTTCAGTTACTTTATTTTTAGATGTGACAGTAGACTGTAGCAACAAATGTCGGCAGGCTGGCAAGGTGAGGAGCCACTCGAGGCAAATAGGACTGGAGGCCAGCGACATGCAGCGAAGCGGTGCTTTGCTTGCTGTGTGTAATGCTTGTTGTAGCTTGTGATGTGCTTGTTGTGTGATGCTCTGCTTGTGTGTAATCATAACAGTGCCTTACTATGTTTGTTGTTAACCAGTTTCTTGGGTGTTGTAATTATAACAGTTTTTCTTCTTCTGTAAGTAGCTCATGATGGGTTCGTAGCATGGAAAACAAAAAAATTCTACCGCAAGAACAAACAAAACCCAGATCTAATCTAGACAAAAGCCAAGATATAATCTATTAAACATGAGCAACGAGATAGATCGGTACTAACCCTCGTAGAACCGAAAGCGTTACGAGATTAGATCTCGTGGATGATGTAGTCGATCACTTGCCGATCTCAAGATCGTGTGGACGATCCTTCCGGCGCCCGCAGCGCTTCCATAAACGGTCACACGTCTTGGTCGGCAGACCTTCCTCTCCCTGTTCCAGCGAGCAGCGGAGGTAGTAGATCTTCTCCACGGAATCCCAGCAGCACGACGGCGTGGTGATGGTGGTGGAGATGAGAATTCTGCAGGGCTTCGCCTATGCCTGTGCAGAAGAAACGTGGAGGAGAGAGGCGGCTGAGAGAGATTGTTATGGGACAAGGTGCAAGAGGGGGCGCCCCCTCTCTTCTATTTAAAGGAGGAAGGCGCGCCTGGGGAGGGGGAGTCCTAGTAGGACTCCCTCCTCCTTGGGCAGTGGTTGGGGAGAATCCTCCTCCCCCACGAATCCGTGTCTTGCCCCACTTGGTTTCTTTGATCCCTTTCTTGGTTTTCAAGCAAACTCCAAGAAATCCTCTAGAACCTTCCAGAACATTCCGAAACCTTCTAGAATCTCCATACAAACACTCCGGAACATTTCCTAACTTAGAAAATCATCCCCAATATATGAATCTCATTCTCCGGACCATTCCGGATCTCCTCGTGATGTCCCAGATCCATTCCGAGACTCCAAACAACATTCGGTCTCCAACGCAAATTCCATATCTACTTCAAACAACTTCGAACCTTAAGTGTGTCACCCTATGGTTCATGAATATGCAGACATGATGAAGACACCTCTCCCATCAATAACCATCAGCGGGATCTGGAGATCCATAACGGCTCCCACATACTCAACGATTACTTCGTGATCGATTGAACCAATTAACATACGAAACCAATTCCCTTTGTCTCGCGACATTCTACTTATCCGAGGTTTGATCGTCAGTATCTTCATACCTAGTTCTTCCTCGTTACTGATAAGTACTCTTTACTCGTTCCATGTTATGTCATCCCTTGTGACCTAGTCACATGCTTGCAAGCTATCTAGATGACATTCCACCGAGAGGGCCCAGAGTATATCTATCCGTAATATGGATGGACAAATCCCAATCTTGGTCTATGTGCTTCAACACATACTTTCAGAATACCCAATGATACCTTTATAACTGCCCAGTTACGAAGTGGCGTTTGATGTCATCAAAGTACCCATCCGGTGATGGTGATTAACATAACATCATGGTCGAAGGATTAGGTTACTATGTATTTCAAAGCTTACAACAATACGAACTTAATGACTTGATCTTATGCTACGCTTACTATGGGTGTGTGTCCATCACATCATTCTCCTAATGATATAACCTTGTTATTAATCACATCCAATGTCCATGATCAGGAAACCATGATCATCAATTAATCAACAAGCTAGTTTAACAAGAGGCTTACTAGGGACTCTTTTATGTTTACAAAACACACAAGTATTAGTGTTTCCTAATAATACAATTATAGCATGGGATGTAAACATTCATCATAAACACAAAGATATAATAATAACCTCTTTTATTATTGCCTCTTGGGCATATCTCCAACAGTCTCCCACTTGCACTAGAGTCAATAATCTAGATTACATGGTAATATACCGAACACCCATGGCGTTCTGGTGTTGGTCATGCTTTGCTCTTGGGAGAGGTTTAGTCAACGGATCTGCTACATTCAGATCAGTGTGTACTTTGCAAATCTTTATGTCACCATCTTGGACATACTCGCGAATAGCATGAAAACGTAGCTTGATGTGCTTCAGCTTGCTATGTGACCTTGGCTCCTGTGCATTAGCTATGGCACCTGTGTTGTCACGATAGATGGCCATCGGTCTAACGACCGGGAACCACGCCAAGTTCAGTAATGAACTCCTTCATCCATATGCCTTCTTGTGCAGCCTCCAAGCAGCTATGTATTCCGATTCAGTTGAAGATTTCGCACAACGCCTCGCTTGGCACTCCTCCAGCTTATTGCAGCACCATTCAAAATAAATCATTATCGGATTGTGACTTCGAGTCATCTGGATCGGTGTTCCAACTAGCATCAGTGTAACCGTTTACAACAAGCTGTTCATCACCTCCATAAGAAATAACCATATCCTTAGTCCTATTCAGGTACTTTAGGATATTCTTGACCATTGTCCAGTGTTCCATTCCAGGATCACTATGATATCTGCTAGTCAAACTAACAGCATGTGCTATATCCAGTCTCGTACACAGCATGGCATACATGATAGAACCTATGGCCGAGGCATAGGGAATTTTATTCATCTTTTCTCTATCTTCTGCCATAGCTGGACTTTGAGTTTTACTCAAGGTCTTACCTGACAACATGGGCATGAACCCTTTCTTGCTCTCTTCCATTCTAAACTTCTTTAGAACTTTTTCTAAGTATGTACTTTGTGAAAGCGCTATTAGGCGTCTTGATCTATCTCTATAAATCTTGATGCCTAGAATATATGCCGCTTCGCCAAGATCCTTCATCGAAAAACTATTATTCAAATAGGTTTTGACGCTATTAAGAAGTTCTATATCATTCCCAATCAACAATATGTCATCTACATATAGTACTAGGAATGCTACAGAGCTCCCACTCACTTTATTGTAGATACAAGCTTCTCCATAAGTTTGTATAAATCCAAAGTTTTTGATTACTTTATCAAAACGTTGATTCCAACTCCGGGATGCTTGCTTCAGTCCATAAATGGAGCGCTGAAGTTTGCATACCTTGTCAGCATCTTTAGGATCGACAAAACCCTTGGGTTGTACCATATACAACTCTTCCTCAATGTCACCATTAAGGAACGCCGTTTTGACATCCATCTGCCAAATTTCATAATCGAAATATGCAGCGATTGCTAACATAATCCTCACAGACTTTAGCTTCGCTACTGGTGAGAAAGTCTCATCGTAGTCAACTCCTTGAATTTGTCGGAATCCTTTCGCGACAAGTCGAGCTTTATAGACGGTAACATTACCATCAACATCTTTTTTTCTTTTGAAAATCCATTTGTTCTCGACAGCCTTTCGGCCATCCGGTAAGTCCACCAAAGTCCATACTTGGTTTTCGTACATGGATCCCATTTTGGATTTCATGGCTTCTAGCCATTTGTCGGAATCTGGGCTCACCATAGCTTCTTCATACGTCACAGGGTCATTAGTGTTGTCCACCAACATGACGTTCAAGGAAGAGTCATACCATTCAGGAGTGGTACAAACCCTCGTTGACCTGCGAGGTTTAGTAGTAACTTCGTTAGAAGTTTCATGATCAGCATCATTAGCTTCCTCTCTAGTTGGTGCAGGCGAAACAGAAACATCTTCCGGTGCTGCGCTACTCTCAACTCCGAAAGAAGGTCCAGCAACCTCGTCGAGTTCTACTTTCCTTCCAGTCACTTCTTTCGAGAGAAATTCCTTCTCCAGAAAGGATCCATTCTTAGCAACGAAAACTTTGCCTTCGGATCTATGATAGAAGGTATACCCAATTGTTTCTTTAGGGTATCCTATGAAGACGCATTTCTCCGCTTTGGGTTCAAGCTTATCGGGTTGTAACTTCTTTACATATGCTTCGCAACCCCAAACTTTAAGGAACGACAACTTAGGTTTCTTACCAAACCACAATTCGTACGGTGTCGTTTCAACGGATTTAGATGGTGCCCTATTTAAAGTGAATGCGGCTGTCTCTAATGCATAGCCCCAAAATGACAACGGTAAATCTGTAAGAGACATCATAGACCGAACAATATCTAAGAGAGTTCGATTACGACGTTCGGATACACCATTACGCTGTGGTGTTCCTGGCGGTGTCAACTGTGAAAGTATTCCACATTTCTTTAAATGCATGCCAAACTCATAACTCAGATATTCACCTCCGCGGTCAGAACGCAGAAACTTAATCTTCTTGTTACGATGATTTTCCACTTCACATTGAAATTCCTTAAACTTCTCGAAAGTTTCGGACTTATGTTTCATAAAGTAGACATACCCATATCTACTCAAGTCATCCGTGAAAGTGAGAACATAACGATATCCACCACACGATGCTAGACTCATTGGACCGCACACATCGGTATGTATTATTTCCAATAAGTCTGTAGCTCGCTCCATTATACCAGAGAATGGAGTCTTAGTCATTTTTCCCATTAGACATGCTTCGCATCTTTCAAGTGATTCAAAATCAAGTGATTCAAGAAGTCCATCAGAATGGAGTTTCTTCATACGCTTCACTCCAATGTGACCAAGGCAGCGATTGCCACATGTATGTAGAATTATCATTCAATTTTATTCGTTTAGCATCTATGTTGAGAACATGTGTATCACTACTATCGAGATTTAATAAGAATAAACCATTCATCTCAGGTTTAAAACCATAAAAGATATTACTCATATAAATCGAACAACCTTTATTCTCAGACTTAAAAGAGTAACCGTCTCACAATAAATAAGATCCAGATATAATGTTCATGCTTAACATAGACACCAAATAACAATTATTTAAATTTAAAACTAATCCTGATGGTAGATGTAGAGGGACCGTGCCGACGGCGATCACATCAACCTTGGAGCCATTTCCAACGCGCATCGTCACCTCGTCTCTTGCCAGTCTTCGTTTATTCCGCAGCTCCTGTTTCGAGTTACAAATATGAGCAACCGAACCAGTATCAAATACCCAGGCACTACTACGATTACTAGTAAGATACACATCTATAACATGTATATCGAATATACCTTTCTTCTTGATGTTGCCGTTCTTCAGATCCGCCAGGTATTTGGGGCAGTTACGCTTCCAGTGACCAGCACCCTTGCAGTAGAAGCACTCAGTTTCAGGTTTAGGACCAGCCTTGGGCTTCTTAGCAGGTGCGGCAGCTTTCTTGCCGTCCTTCTTGAAGTTGCCCTTGTTCTTAGGCTTGCCCCGTTTCTTGAAATTGGTGGTCTTATTGACCATCAACACTTGGTGTTCTTTCATGATCTCCACTTCAGCAGTTTTCAGCATGGACGATAGTTCAGGCAACGTCTTGTTCATGCAGTGCATATTGTAGTTCATCACAAAGTTCTTGTAAATTGGTGGCAGTGATTGGAGGACACGGTGAATCCCCAATTCATTAGGAATCGGTATCCCCAACTCTCGGAGTTTGTTTGCGTGCCCAGACATAGTGAGCACGTGCTCGCTAACGGAGCTACCCTCTTCCATCTTGCAGGTAAAGAATTTCTCGGAAGCTTCATAGCTTTCCATGGACGCGCGAGTCTCAAAGATGAGTTTGAGATCCTTAATGATCTCAAATGGGTCATGGTGCTCACAACGTTTTTGAAGCTCCGATTCTAAACCGTACAGGATGGCACACTGAACTATGGAGTAGTGATGTTTCCGAGTGGCATAAACATTCTTTACGTCATCGGTGGCATCTTCTGCAGGTGGGTCACCTAGCGGTGCTTCGAGCACATAGGTCAAATGACCAGCCCTAAGGACGATCTTCAGTCCACGGAACCAGTCCGTGAAATTTCTTCCATTGTTCTTAAGCTTTTCTTTCTCTAGGAACGCATTGAAATTGATGGAAACGTTCGCCATAATCTACAACATATTTGCAAGTAGTTAAGACTAAGTTTATGATAAATAGTGTTCTAATTTAATTCTTAAATTAACTAGGTGAACTACCACTCAAAACAACATCCCTCGAGTTGTTTTAGTGATTACACGAACCAAATCCACTACACCAAGTCCGATCATCACGTGAGATGATGTAGCTTCATTGGCGAACAATCATCATGTTCATCATATAAATCATATGACTCATGCTCTACCTTTCGGTATTCCGTGTTCCGAGACCATGTCTGTACATGCTAGGCTCGTCAAGATTAACCTAAGTTTCCGCATGTGCAAATCTGGCTTGCACCCGTTGTATGCACACGTAGAGTCTATCACACCCGATCATCACGAGATGCTTCGAAATGACGAGTCTTAGCAACGGTGCCAACTAAGGATAAACACTTTATTACTTGATATTTAGTGAGAGGGATCATCTTATAATGCTACCGTCGCGATCTAAGCAATACAAGATGCATAAAGGATTAACATCACAGGCAATTCATAATTTGTGTGATATGATATGGCCCTTTCTTCTTATGCCTTCGATCTCCATCTCCAAAGCACGGACATGATCTCCATCATCACCAGCATTGCGTCAAGGTCCGTAGCGCCGCTTCATGGTTGTCCATCATTACTAGCAACTATTACAACTACTTGGAACAAAGCTATTACAAGATGAATAGACACGCAGGTCTTAACAGAATTAAAGACAAACGTTAGGCTCCTGCCGGTTGCCATATTACATCAATGATCATTTCATACATCAAATACAATCACAATCACATGATGGCCATATCACATCACAAAACCCCTGCAAAAACAAGTTAGACGCCTCTAATTTTCTTTGCAAGTTTTACATGGCTTGGGCTTTCGACTAAGAACGCATCTTACCTACGAAACTGAACCACAACGTTGATACAACTGCTATCAAGTGCAAAGTGTAGATTTGATCTATACTATGATGGGAGAGACAGACACCCTCAAAGCCACTTGTGCAAAGCAAGTTGCACGTCAAGCGTGGAGCAAGTCTCATGTATGATGACATGTAATGTTAGCCCAGGCCGCTTCATCCCACCATACCGCAAGATGCAAAGTACACATATAGCAAAAGACGGCACGAGCACCAACGCCCACAACCTCATTGTGTTCTACTCGTGCAACTGATCTACGCATAGACAAGGCTCTGATACCACTGATGGGTTCGTAGCATGGAAAACAAAAATTTTCTACCGCAAGAACAAACAAAACCCAGATCTAATCTAGACAAAAGCCAAGATCTAATCTATTAGACATGAGCAACGAGATAGATCGGTACTAACCCTCGTAGAACCGAAAGCGTTACGAGATTAGATCTCGTGGATGATGTAGTCAATCACTTGCCGATCTCAAGATCGTGTGGACGATCCTTCCGGCGCCGTGTTCCGGCGCTTCCATGAGACGGTCACTGCGTCTGGTCGGCAGACCTTCCTCTCCCGTTCGGTGAGCAGCGGAGGTAGTAGATCTTCTCCACGGAATCCCAGCAGCCACGGCGTGGTGATGGTGGTGGAGATGAGAATTCTGCAGGACTTCGCCTATGCCTGCGAAGAAAGCGTGGAGGAGAGGCGGTGAGAGAGATTGTTAAGGGACAAGGTGCAGAGGGCGCCTCTCTTCTATTTAAAGGAGGGAGGCGCTGAGGGAGGAGTCCTAGTAGGACTCCCTCCTCCTTGGGCAGCGGGTTGGGGAGAATCCTCCTCCCACGAATCCGTGTCTTGCCCCACTTGGTTTCTTTGATCCCTTTCTTGGTTTTCAAGCAAACTCCAAGTCCTCTAGAACCTTCGAACATTCAAACCTTCTAGAATCTCCATACAAACTCAGAACATTTCCTAACTTAGAAAATGATCCCCAATATATGAATCTCATTCTCTGGACCATTCCGGATCTCCTCGTGATGTCCCGGATCCATTCCGAGACTTCGAACAACATTCGGTCTCCAACACAAATTTCATATCTATTTCAGACAACTTCGAACCTTAAGTGTGTCACCCTACGGTTCGTGAATATGCAGACATGATGAAGACACCTCTCCCATCAATAACCATCAGCGGGATCTAGAGATCCATAACGGCTCCCACATACTCAACGATTACTTCGTGATCGATTGAACCAATTAACATACGAAACCAATTCCCGTTGTCTCGCGACATTCTACTTATCCGAGGTTTGATCGTCAGTATCTTCATACCTAGTTCTTCCTCGTTACTGATAAGTACTCTTTACTCGTTCCATGTTATGTCATCCCTTGTGACCTAGTCACATGCTTGCAAGCTATCTAGATGACGTTCCACCGAGAGGGCCCAGAGTATATCTATCTGTCATATGGATCGACAAATCCCAATCTTGGTCTATGTGCTTCAACACATACTTTCAGAATACCCAATGACACCTTTATAACCGCCCAGTTACGAAGCGGCGTTTGATGTCATCAAAGTACCCATCCGGTGATGGTGATTAACATAACCTCATGGTCAAAGGATTAGGTTACTATGTATTTCAAAGCTTACTGCAATACAAACTTAATGACTTGATCTTATGCTACGCTTACTATGGGTGTGTGTCCATCACATCATTCTCCTAATGATATAACCTTGTTATTAATCACATCCAATATCCATGATCAGGAAACCATGATCATCAATTAATCAACAAGCTAGTTTAACAAGAGGCTTACTAGGGACTCTTTTATGTTTACAAAACACACAAGTATTAGTGTTTCCTAATAATACAATTATAGCATGGGATGTAAACATTCATCATAAACACAAAGATATAATAATAACCTCTTTTATTATTGCCTCTTGGGCATATCTCCAACAGCTCACTATTAGAAAAATCGGCCCTGTGGTTTTATGATTTCCTTGCTCAAATGTTGTTTATTTACTCAAATAGTGGAAATTGAAACTTGGCCGACAAGCGGGGCCTAGTACTGTTAGGTTCTATGAAGGCCATGGCCCAACTAATATTGACATTAGGCTGAAAATGGACCATGTAAGTCCAAGACCAAATAAATAACTAAACCAGAAAAAGGCCAAGGACCAAGAGAAAGGTACTAAAAATAGCAAGTAGCCATATAAAAGAGGCTACAGACGAAACAAGAATTGAACCCTAAAAGCCCAAGGCCGAACCAGAAATGGACTACAAATAGCCTAGTAGGCCATGTAAAAAGACCATAATTATTGGGCTTGGCCCATATAAAACACCTAACTAGACTGGGCTAAATCTGATCAATGACCTTTCCAATTGGTCACAGATTTACCACATAGGATCCTACATAGACATGGCAGACAGTCTGTGACCAATACAGTTGGTCATAGAATATGTGACCATCTATATTGGTCATAGACGTTTATAACCAATTCATAAAAAAAGTCGTGGTGTTTAACTAGTGACGTTCATCTTTGGACCATCTGTATTTGGTCACAAAAAGTCCATAAATTAAAAACTATGACC
Source organism: Avena insularis (assembly GCA_023614405.1). Lineage (NCBI taxonomy): Eukaryota > Viridiplantae > Streptophyta > Magnoliopsida > Poales > Poaceae > Avena > Avena insularis. The sequence goes on along the minus strand of CM042696.1, from coordinate 456,297,835 downwards.
TTTCAGCGACCAATATGGAGGGTCATGTATCACCAAATTTCTTGTAGTGAATGGATGGAATCAAAAGAGGCACGATACATCTTTACCAATCCCCTGTATCTCCATGTCTATGGGGATTTACTCAGATATGAGAGAAATATAGATCAAAGGCATAATTGTATTGCAAATGAAAATCATCTCAAAGTTACCGTAGCAAGCAACAAAACCGTTTGAAGATCAAATGAAATACAAACCAAGGTAAATAAAAGTATCAAACCATAATCTTATAAGTGCCAATCACTCTCACTCTCTCTGAGTACCAATGGAGATGATGGTGGAGTGAATGGTTTAGCGGCTAGAGATCGTCGAAGAATGAGACGGTGTTCTTCTTCTTCTCTGGATCTGATCTCCTCTCTTCTAGATGTGTTTGTGGTGGTTGTGTTGTGTTTTTCATCATCTCCCCTTCATGAAAGTTGTTTGTCTTAATGTAGTGGATCCAAAAGCGGGACGTACGGGCGGACAGTATGGGTGCACCCCGATCGTACAGTAGTCGTTATGTGCTCAGAACGCCTCTAATGAAAAGGGCTCCAATTGGAGATTTGTTTCTTCAGGTGTAATTAGCCCATAAATGCTACCGGATCTTCAAAAATGCTCATTACCTGAAAGCCATCACAAGAAACCAAGGTTTCGCTAATTGCAATGTTATCATTAGTAAAAAGGGTGAAATTCAGTGAAACCCGACAATAACCAAAAGGAAAATCAATGATAAAAAGTGTTAAAATTTGGTGCTATCAATAGCTAAGTTTGTTTTTCTAAAGGAGGGTGTTTCAATATGATGGAGCTAGCAATAGTAACCGTTTGACCTTCTACAAGCATGCAAAAAGTGTCCACAGTACTAGATCATTTCTAATAGACAATATAAACATGTACTCTCCATCTATGTTAAAAATAAGAACTATCACTAGATAAAACACTTGTAAGTTATTACTCCATAAAGCATATGAACAATATAACTAGAAGCAATAATATGCATAGATTGTTACTCCCTTTTTATTTTTATCATGCCATTCAATCTTGACTTTTATTTATTTCAGTAGCTCTTTCCTAAGCATGCAAAATATCTATGATGGTGGTCTTATTTATTCTAAAGGGTAACATGCAAAACTAAATGCAAAATTAGATAAAGATACTCCAAGTTTCTATGATCATCTTATGTTGCTCAGAAAATATTTAGAGGTTTGCAAACCGAGAGTTTAATAGGTCTAGTGGGGTGCCTTGGGAACCCCCAAGATTATGGTTTTCACTATTCTTGGATAGTTCTTAGTGTGGTGTTCCTCCATTCCCTATCAAAAAACTTCAAACCAAAACTTTATCGCATTTCTTTTCTATGAGATGACATTAGTGGTACAAATATATGTTGCTAGATGCTATATAATCCTTAAGAATAATTCTTTTTAAATGTCCAAAAAGTATATTATGTTGTATAAATTCATAGAATATCAAAATACTCATGGTAAATCTTTTTGAGATTCAAAAGAATGTCTTAAACAAAAAAAGGCAGAATCTGTCCAGATGTTTAGCAACAGAAAAATGTACTTATTTAGACCACTTAAACATGTCAAGAATTTTACCCGATTTTTTTTTTGTATATATAGGATGAAAAGTTGTAACTTCATTTTAAATATAAGCTCAATTGGAGTTAAAGAACTCCGTGGATAATGTTTTTACTCTACAGTGTTAGTGCATGAATTTTCTACTTCATATGTAATCAACTTTATATCGTCAAAATGAGTTCAACATTGTAATTTATCAAGAACTTCAGAGAATAAACTTAAAATGATTCTTTTAAACTTCAGCAAGAGTACATAAAAAATAAATAACCAGGCTGCCTCCCGAAACGCTATCTTTATAGCCATATAGCTAGGCTTACTTACTTGTTTCAACTTATGTGTAGATCATGTGGTAGCTTGTACCTTGGTGCCATCGCCTTCTTCCTTGGCGACAGCGGCGCGCTCGGTAGGACCTCCTTCACACGGAGACAGGGCTTCACAAGGGCGACGGTAGTGGACAGCAGGTCCGGCGGCATGACCTTGGTGGCGTTTGCTGGAGCATGGCGGCAACGATGGTGGTGTTTCGGCAGCGAGAGCGGGACGCAGCGGCAAGGGCCCAAATCGTTGAGGCGGTGGTGACAAGGCTTAGCCAGGAAGGATCCTAGCGAGCAACGGACGGCCATCTCTGCGCTACGGGAGCGTAACAGCGCTATCCCGCTGCTTGCCGGCATGGGAGAAGTAGGTGAAGGGCGGGATCAATCTGGGCCACAACGGACCCATTCTAGGCTTTCTCTTTGGACCCTTGCGTCGCGTGGAGGTTGCCTGGAGTGGGTGACATTGCTGCGGAGGGTCCTAATTCTTCCTTGAGGTGGTCGGTGGCTGCCCCCCCATTCGGGTTGGAGGAGGATGACGGACCGTGGCTCCTAGCCATGTAGGGAGTCAGAGTTCGGCGGCTTTGGAACTTCATTGACAAGGCACTGCAGCGGCGGCGGTGCGAGGCTTCACGGATGGTATGCCACTTTTCCGAGGGGGTTGGAAGATGCGCGATGATACGAACGAAAGTCTTTCCTGGCTCGGGTTGGGCCGGCGGTGACGGCACCCGCGGGTATCGTTCCCCTCCTTGGAGGTGTTGCCGAGGAGCGTCGACATCTCCCTAACTTGCTCGGATCTGCTGGTTGTCTTCAGGGCGAAAGCCTAGATTCGGAGTGGATCGACACGATGGCGGCGTCTTCGACACCATAACTCTGTTGGGAGCAACGTGCTTGAAGACACGGCGTGGAGGTCCTCTGTTTCTTTCATCCGGTGCTCGCCGCTGTCCAAGCGGATCTTCAGGGGCACTATGCACGTCAGGACTGGCATGTCCAAGACGATATCTCCTTGGGACCGACCAAGTTCCGCCATTGATCTTCTTTTGATGGTGCATTGACAAGGAGGGTTCTCTTGAACTGTGTCTAGTTGCGGTTGGAGACGCGGCTCTGGTTCTTATCCTAGGACAGGCTCTCTTGTGTTGTGTTTGCTTGGTCTGTGGTGGCTGTCTTCGGATTAGCCGGTGTGAAGTTGGTTTACGCTCGTTACTCGCAGCGAGTGGTGCCGTTCTTGTACTCAGACCACTTCTATAAAAATATGGTACGCCTTTGGTGTACTCTTAAAAAAGAAATCCGTGACACGAGTGGGCAATTTTGGCAAGGATTTCTGAGATTTCTGGTAGGGTGAAATACTTTTGGTTCTCCCCGTGAAAATATTCCATTCACTCTCACTCTCTCTCGAATCAGTTTTTGCCCCGCTTTATAAATAAAGCACACATGTGAGCCCCCGCTTTACAAATATTTCATGGGCAGCGCTACGCATCCCCCGGGGGATAATTGCCCCGATCCCCCGGGTCCCCAGCGCGCCACGTGTCCCAAAATCAGCCTGTAATCCCGTTTTTGCTGAAAACTGGCCCGCTTTTGCTACAAATAGCCCCGTTTTTGCTACATGTAGCAGAAAACGGTTCGGTCTAGAAAAAGGAATAGATAGATTGGATCTCGCCGAAGATTCCGTCGGAGAGTTCGTCGGCGACCTTATAGCAAAAACTTGTGCTAATATAGCAGATCTGACCTCGCCGGAGACTCGCCGGAGACTTTCGCCGGTAGACCTCGCCGGAGACCGTGTAGCAAAAGCTCTACGCTATTGTAGCAAACCCTCAAAACAGCCGTAGCAAAAATGTTTTTTCTAATGTAGCAAAAAAGGGACATCGTCGGAGAGTTCGCCGGAGACCTCGCCGGCGACCTTGTAGCAAAACCAATACACTATGTTAGCGAGACAACGAAACTATTGTAGCAAAATATTCGTAGCAAGGTTCCATGACCATGGTAGCAAACGCTATTGTATCTTGTAGCAAAGCGAAGTCTCTGTTGTAGCAAGCACCGCCGCCATGTGTAGCAAAAGCGACATCGCCTTGGTAGCAAGCGCTGCCGCCAGCCAGTATGTAGCACCACCACCGCCTGCACGTAGCACCGTCACCGACCCGTGGTAGCAAATCCTAAACGCCGATGTAGCAAATCGCTGGCGCCACGTGTTCCTAAAAAAAGGCTAAATCCCGTTGTAGCACCGTCATCGTTGACAATGACGACCCCACGCCCCGCCGTGCTCGCATATGGCAGCACAACGGAGCGGAGCTATGCAAGGAAGCAGGGTGGAGGCAGAGCAGCAGGGGCTCCCTAAGGCGGTGGCCATGGCAGGTGGTCTTCATCTTCGGCGGTGGGAGGAGCGCGGCGGCAGCTGCATGCGGCACGGAGGTGCCTGCCTCGACGCAACGCGGCTGGCCGGCGGTGCGGCGACGCGGCTGGCCGGCGGTGTGGTGACGCGAGATGCAGCCAGGCGGCGCGTGCGAGTCGCGGTGGCGGACGGGGGCCTCGACGGAGCGGGCGGCCGGCGGTGCGGTGGCGCGGCTGGCCGGTGGTGCGCAAGGTGCAGAGGCGGCGCACGCAAGATGCAGAGGGCGGACGGAAGGTAGGAGGAGAGGATACGTTTTTTTTGCTAGGATCAACGCGCGCTAGCTAGACCCGGGGATCGATCCCCCGGGGAAGTAGTATCATTTCCTATATTTCATTCACTCTGTTAAAAAAATGATGTCACAGATGTATGTAAGTGTGTAGATATATGCGAATCTAGAAAATGGAGCATCTTTTCGAAACTTATAAAACGGAATGTATGTACTTTGTGGTTTGTACGGACTATGCACGGAGTTTGCTAGTAAAGGAAAGTAAGAATCGTATCGTATAGAGTCAATATGATCGATTAATTAGGCCAGTTATTATTTCCTTACTTACTCACCAGGCATTGATTACATATTATTTTCTTCCATTTTTGTCCACAATAACCGGTTATAAATAATGTCGCCGACCCAAGCAAAAAGGGAAAAACACGGTAGTGCAAACTTGCAAGGTGCCGCCGCCGAGGGACCTTCATCGCCTGCCACTTCGGGTCAGGGGTCCAGGTCCAGGGCGCGATCTTCCAGATGAAGATGGCGCGCACTGAGATCAGCTTGCCGCGCCCGATCCCTCCGCTCGCGGGATGCGCCGGCGGTGCTCGTCGGGCGCGCTACTGCACCCACCCGTGAGTCTCTTCCGCTCGTCATGTCTTTGGCCTTCAGCAATTTACCTAAACTGCTACCTGTGTCTCTCGTTCCCAGGTTACCGGCTGAGGCTACGCTGGCCGCACCGCCGGAGCTACCGGTGGATGTCCTGATGTGCATCTTCGGCACTCTGGAGATCCCTGACCTCGTACGTGCCGGCTCCGTGTCCACCTCGTGGCACTCTGCCTACATCACCCTGCGCAGCCTTGGCAAGCACAAGCAGTCCCAGACGCCGTGCCTGCTCTACACCTCTGAATCCGCCGGTGACAACGTCGCCTTCCTCTACAGCTTGGCGGAGAAGAGGGTCTACAGAATGACTCTCCCGGACCCGCCGATCCGCAGCCGGTTCCTCATCGGCTCGTCGCTCGGTTTCCTGGTTACCGTGGACGACAGATCTGAGATGCATCTCGTCAATCCCATCACCGGTGAACAGATCGCTCTTCCTTTGGTGACCACCATTCCGTGTGTGAGGCCCATCTGCGATGACTCTGGTGCTGTCCACAAGTATCAATATTCCGAATGGTACCCTGCAAAACCAGTTTCTGAGCCGCGGGAGACCTTCCAACTTTAAGGCGTTTGTGTTCCATGATGATGCATCCACACGAAGCTTCATCGTGGTGCTCATTCACGGGCTATTCGGTCATCTCTCTTATGATGATGCATCCACACGAAGGCCTTAGATGTACTCGATTATATTCTTCAGGCTCCATGGGGTGATCTACTGATTGTTTCCAGATCACTAGAGTTTGAGGGTCCTGAAGATGGAGACGCTGAGGACCATGTTGAGGAATACGGCTATCCTGCACAAATACCTTATGCCAAATATACTGTGGAAATTACATTATACAAACTAGATTTGGGCACAACGAGGCTTGTGAAAATTGATTGCTTGCCAGACGACCATGTTCTGTTTCTTGGGCATAACCATGCACTTTGTCTCAGCGCCAAAGAATATCCTGCTCTCAAGGGAAATCACGCCTACTTTACTGATGATGATGAGTGCATTGCACGACGCAAGGCTTGTCTTGGTGACATAGGAGTGGTCGACCTGCGCAGTAATAACAAGGAGGACCTTGTGTCTCCCCAGCTTTGGTCCAACTGGCCTGCTCCACTGTGGATCATACCCAATCTCACAATGATGAAATCGACGTTGAATAAGTAGGTCGGCGTCAACAAGGTCTAATAATAAGGTGCTCAACTAGGCACGCTGGAGGGTGAGCTTGTTGTCTAGGCCCTAAGCTGTGGAGAACTATTTGCAGCAGGAGAAGGTTGCTTTCGGCCATCTCAGGATCACGTTGTCGCTTTGGAGTGCTGATGGTTCATGCGGTTGCATGATGGCATCATGCTGTCAAGTTATCATTCTTATCAAGTATTTAGGTGTCATGAACATGTCTCTTTTTTGCTATGTGTGGGACTTGGAACTTTATTATGTCTTGTGGCCGATTTTGTGCAGTTGTGTTTTCTTTATGGCTTGTTATGCTTGTGTGGTTTGGCTTTTCACTTGTGAACTTGCGATGATCATGAGAACATTGCCAAGCTGCTATTTTGACCTGCGTGTTGTCGCTTTGGAGCTGAAGTGCAGCTGTTCCTACGAGATGAGTTCCTCCTACTCTCCCCTCGTCTTTTTTGACTTACGAGCTGCTACTTTCAGTAATTTGTTACTACTCCCTCCGATCCATATTACTTGTCGCTAAAATGAATGTATCTAGCACTAAAACATGTCTAGATACATCAATTTGAGCGACAGGTAATATGGATCGGAGGGAGTAGCAGCTGATACATCATGTTACCCATAAAAGATAAATGTATTGCATAAATTCTACTTACAAGCAAACTTATAATGCACATTTATATGTTAGACATGATAGAAATACAGCAAAATTATTAAGTGCGAGAAGAATTAACCTATATCATTGAAGTTGTGAATACATATCATGTGCTCCTCTATGTTACTCGACTTTGCTACTCAGAAACTTAAATCTCGGCCAGATTTCCTTTTGTTTAACATCACTTTCTCTTTAAATGTTTCAGAGTTGCCACAAGTTTACTTTGCTATTCACTAGCTTAAATCTCACATTTCTCTTGTTAACTATAGTTGCTTCAGAGTGGCCACAAGTTTACGTTGCTGCGCCAGGTAAGCTAGCCTAGTGACTATCACCTTTCCTTCTATTCACATTGGGCCTCTGCTGCACGGCCTGTTGGTCGGGTGCCCCGTCCTGGTAGGCTTGCTGATTCACAGCAGCTTCGACTTTAGTTGTCTCCGGAACAATTTCCGCGAGCCTTAGAAGCATATGTGTGCGCATTTGAATCCAGCGAGGCTGGCAAGCTCTAGTTCGGGGAACTCGGCATCGCTCGTCCTGCATCTGTCGGTGATCTATGCGCTAACTTATGTCTAGTGTTTGGTATAATCTCGTCTTCCATGCTCGATTAAGGGACTCAATGTTTACAGCTGGGTGGTGGTGCACGCAGTCAAGAGTTTAGCTGTCAGTATGAACATTCTTAGTTTGCACAACATTTTTTACTTGCTAATTTTTTTGCTTGGACAAGCTTCACGTGAAGTTTGTTATTTCTCTTCGATATTTCAGTGTTCGATCAGCTGAGCTTTTTATATACTTTTTCCATGTATATATTGGTAATGTGGTCACTTATATTTATCAAACTTGATGATTTGTGAGTACAACATATCTTGCTACCGCTGGTCCTTATACAATGTAAATAAATACGAATTCTGATCTTTATGAGTTTACTGAACTAGCATTGGATCTAGCAGAAATTATCCGCGTAGAATCGATGGAGTTCTTGCATTGATATCCTCATTGATGAATTTGATCATATTGATCTAAAAGAGTAGACTCTTTACATTAAGAAGTACAAGAGTCCTTCGGGTTTTAAATCGGAGTGTATCAGATGGTCGTACTTTGGTAATCTTTGAACATGCATGTGCATTTGGAAACATTGCAGCCAAGAAGAATTTTCAGGTTATTGTTTTCTACATGCCCTGTAATCTACAACACTACTTATGGCAGATTGGTAGTGACAAGTTCTTCTACGAGAACATACAGCTATTACCACTCATTTTCTTACTCCTAATATCTTTAATATCGTGCATGTTCTGGACTTTAGTCATCGTAGTATTGGAAATATTCTGTTGGCATCCCAGGCCTAGGTCAGCTAGCGTGTCATACCTTTAAGTATTGACCTTATGTCATTATTTGTTGATTTCACTGGATGCTTATTTTGTGAAACTGGTATGTGAACGGTATGCTCGACACCGCAGGTTCTCACCGATTACTGAACTGTAAGCTGTACCCAAAGCATCCTAAGATAGCTCAGGCTGCAAATAATCATTCTGATTTGAATTGCAAAAATTCTGAGAAGAGCAAGCATTGCACGCTGCACTTTGAGTGTGTTGTTTTGAATCCTATATGCTTCCCATGCTATAAAAAATTACACATATGTTAATAAAAATTAAGTAAAACATAAAACATTACATATAGATTAAAACGGGTATAAAAAATTCAAAAACGATCCAAACAATACGAAACCTTCGCGTGGGGTCATATTATGTGATATAGTTGCAAGAAAAAATATCAAACTTGGTATATTAATTATGTCTCAAAAAAACCTTCACAAAATGACATATCTCATTTGAGGTTTCCGGACTTTCGGGTCAAATGACCAATGTTATGGCTAGAATCAAGGAATAGTTTGTGATAATGTGTTCATATTGTGTATGAGTGTGAATCATGGGATGACGAACAATGTTGCAGGAGGAAGTTTTCCTTTTCATCGCACCAAAAAGCCATTTTCCATTTTCCGAGTGCAAAAAATGAGGTTTTTTGTGAAGCGACCACCAAATGGATAATTTAAAATGCTACCACCCCATTTTTAAAAAAACTAGACCACCTTACATGGATAATGTCCTAACAGGAGGATCTCAAACCTTTCCCTCCATCCCTAGTGAAAAAGACAAATTTCTGCCGAATCGGTAGGAAGTGAGTCAGATATGAACTACAGGTACATGAACTAATGCTCATGATTTTTTAAAAAAATCATTTTTAGCTTCACAATATTCTATTTCATCAGAGATCCACTTCAAGTTTAGCGAGTCTCAGCCCCGATCTAAGAATCTTCATGCCGGCCATTCGACAAAGTTTGACGATAGTTTGAAACGGGCATAAAAAATTTCAAAAACGATCCAAACAATACGAAACCTTCGCATGGTGTCATATTATGTGATATAGTTGCAAGGAAAATATCAAACTTGGTATATTGATTATGCCTCAAAAAAACCTTCACAAAATGACATATCTCATTCGAGGTTTCCTTACTTTCGGGTCAAATGACCAATGTTATGGCTAGAATCAAGGCATAGTTTGTGATAATGTGCCTATATTATGCATGAATGTGAATCATGGGATGGTGAACAATATTGTAGGAGGAAGTTTTCCTTTTCGTCGCACCAAAAAGTCATTTTCCATTTTCCGACTTCAAAAAAAGGAGGGTTTGTGAAGCAACTACCAAATGGTTAATTCAAAATGCTACCACCCCATTTTTCAAAAATACTATACCACCTTACATGGATAATATCCTAACAGGGGTATCTCAAACCTTTCCGTCCATCCGTGATGAAAAAGACAAATTTTACCGAATCAGCAGGAAGTGGGCCAAATATGAACTACATGTACATGATCTGATGCTCATGATTTTTTACAAAAATCATTTTTAGATTCATGATATGCTATTTCATCAGAGATCAACTTCAAGTTTAGCAAGGCTCAACCCCGAGCTAAGAATCTTCATGCCGACCATTCGACAAAGTTTGACGATACTTTGAAACGGGCATAAAAATTCAAAAATGATCCAAACAATACGAAACCTTCGCACAGTGTCATATTATCTGATATATTTGCAAGGAAAAATATCAAACTTGGTATTGATTATGTCTCAAAAAAACCTTCACAAAATGACATATCTCATTCAAGGTTTCCTGACTTTCGGGTCAAATGACTAATGTTATGGCTAGAATCAAGACATAGTTTGTGATAATGCGTTCATATTGTGCATGAGTGTGAATCATGGGATGGCGAACAATGTTGCAGGAGGAAGTTTTCCTTTTCGTCGCACCAAAAAGATATTTTCCATTTTCCGAGTGAAAAAAACGGGGGTTTTTGTGAAGCAACCGCCAAATGGCTAATTTAAAATGCTACCACCCCATTTTTAAACAATACTAGACCACATTACATGGATAATGTCCTAACAGGGGGATCTCAAACCTTTCCGTCCATCCCTACTGAAAAAGACAAATTTCTGCCGAATCGGTAGGAAGTGGGTCAGATATGAACTACACGTACATGATCTGATGCTCATAATTTTTTACAAAAATCATTTTAGGTTCACAATATGCTATTTTATCAGAGATCCAATTTAAATTTAGCGAGTTTCAACCCCGAGCTAAGAATCTTTATGTCTGCCGTTTTAAACGGGCAAATGAAATTATGGCTAGAATCATGTCATACTTTGTTATAAGTTGATATGGATATTACATTTGGATTCCTATCATTTTTCTGATTAATTTAGACATATTATTTGTCAAATTCCGATTTACGGATTTAAAGATATTAATTATTCCATATTAAATACAAAAAATACAAAATAAATAAAATCATTATATTTTTATTTGAATTCAATAATATTTTTACTTATTCATTGTTGTTTACTTAAATAATTGTTTGTAATTTCAAAAAATACAAACATGTGATATGATGATATACGAGTTAATAGGATTGATATCATAGTATTGACAACAAGGTATAAACTACTTTGCGGGAATAGATTCTGAAGGAACAGAGAAGTTAAGCATGCTAGGGGTGAAGTAGTGATAGGATGGGTGACCGACCGTGATGTTTGACCAAGACTATAATTTGACCTAAGATTAAGTGTAATTAGTGTTAAAATTGTTCCAAGTGAGAGATTAACAAGTCAAACATTAAAAAATTAGAGAAAAAATTTTGATTTTTTAAAAAAAAATTATTTTTACAACCGGCCGTTAGGCTATACCTACGGCCGCTATGCCGAGGGCAGCCGTCGGCGTAGCCTACACCGACGCCTTTTTTATACGCCAACGACCGTTATGCGTTACGCCGAGGGACATCTTTGCCGAGGAGCTATGCCGAGGACAGCCCTCGGCGTAGCCTACGCCGACGAGGATCAGGGCTTCGCCAACGGCTTTTGGCCCTCGGCGTAGCACGTCGTTCCCGTAGTGTAATGTTGGATTTTAATTTTACTGCTTGCAAAGTCTCCTCGATCGTGAAGCTTTTGCAGTAGCCCTGCAAAACCTCCACTGCCAGTCGGTCTGAGCGTGGATGGATCCCGTTCCCTTGGAAGGGCGCCGCCACAATAAGAAAAATTCCTGATGTCTCCCACGCCTACCTATGTATCATAGCTCGTTGGCTATTTTTTCTTACACCTATATGAGGAAACACGTACTCGCAAGAATTATTTTACTGGCTTTCGACATGAAGCTCTTGTTGTTGCTCTTATGGTGTCAAGTAGAGCTGGTCTACGCAGTTGCTGTGGCTGCAGTACTAAGGGTAGTCAATGCACGCTTGTGACCACTCCATGTCCTTCTATGTACTCTTAAACATGCATGTAGAGATATGTTTAATGGCCTGTTATGATAACTAGCACAGTGGCCCTCACAAATGCGAGAATATCATCTTAAGTGCATTCAATATGTTTTAATATAAGTTTATAGTTTATTAGTTGTTCATGTTACAAGATTGGAAGTTAATAGTTCAATTGTATAAAATTATAAGCAACACTACATATTTAATTTGTCGTTTAATGATTGTTATGCTCTTCACAGAACTACAGTTTTAAGGATTTATTGTATGGTCGTTTGCATATGGCATTATATACAATATATAAAAAGCATACCTTTCAATGCTAGAGACAGATAGTGAAGTCCCCACCTGGATTTCCTTATCAGGTTCGAAGTGGTAATCACTACCACTTAGTTGTCTAAAAGAGACTCATCCATGATAGATGCCAAAATGTCTCCGCTTGGGGTGATTTTCATCCTGATGCTACTAAAGAATTTAAGAGTCTCAACTAATGTCAAACATACCTTCAAAATTTTAATATCACTAGAATAATTTAGATTACTTACTCTAACATTGGGGACTCTATATAAAAAATGTTTGAACGATTTGTGCTTGTACTTCCTCTATTTGCATAAGTAGGCCAATTTCATTTAAAAAAAATAGTTAGTACAATTCAATCACCATCATATTCCATATATGAATGATCTGCATAGAAGACCACACTGTTTATCAAAATTTACCCGATTATCCAAGTTATCATAAATTGTTGTCCTAGTTTCGGTGGGTATGGTGGTCGGTGAAGGCCGATGGTGTGGGGGCTGCTAGTATGGCTTTGAATAGAGGGGGTTTGGTTGTAGGATTTCTCTCACGCCAAAACGAAGATCAACCTGTTGCCTTTCTTCTTCGATCTGACCGGAGTATTGTGTTCCGGAAGGCTCCATCGGCAACTTCAATGGACAACATGCCTAGAATTTGCTAGATCGGATGGATTCGGTCGAGTGCAACCATGTTTTTCTGACCGTCTAGTTTTAGAGGGACAATGCGAAGCTTTACAGTCTGTTGCCATCATGGGACATGTCTGTTGTCCCATGGTGAAGTCAGTCACAAAGAATGACATGAAAGCCGATGTCTGGAGACTAGCAATAGTGGTTTGATTCCTGGTAGTGTTAGGTTTGCTACTACAATGTCAACACCCGGATTTTTAATCCTAGATGCCCGTTATGCCATACCTCGCAATCCCAGGATTACCATTTTTGCGAGACATAACGGATTGGATATCACAGTACATCATCCATTACAAACCATACATAAGATCTTACACAAATAAGGATCTCATGATCCAGTCTGAATACAACAAGCAGCGGAAATAAAAGATAAGTGTAGCGGTGGGGTCCATCTTCAGGGGCACAGGCAATGCTGACGAAGGCATATAGTCCTAGTTATCATAGCCGTCCTGATGGCCATCATCTTGATAGTCTCCTTCATAGTCTGGCCATGTGAATAGCCAGGGACAAAAGCCATGAGTACTCTTTAAGTACTCACAAACTACTATCAACAGGTACTATAGTTCTAAGTTAAAATGCTAAATCTAAGTTTAACTCTAAAGTTAAGTTTGAAATCTAAGCTGAGTTCAGAAGCAAAGAAAGATAAAGTAAAGTTCTAGAATCCCTTAAGTTGGGAAGCTAATGTCATACACAACCCTGTTGTGGTCAAGTCAAGATTCATCCTCCATTTCAAGTTATTTAGAAAACATCTGACAACGAAACAGTATGGCCATTCCAACTGTCCATAACCACGAACACGACTATTCGAATAGTTTGACACTCTGCAGAGGTGGTACACTTTCACCACAAGATTCGATACATCTGTCAGGGATAACCCTGAATCATCATACTTAGTATGCAGATAATCAAACATAACCTTCCCTTTACACACCCTAGTATAAGCACCTCTCCTATGAGCATGGCCTCCCAACCATGACCATCAGTCATCTTGGGCACTGCATAGGTGGACATCATTGAGAGGTAGCCTCAGCTCAAACCTCTCCCGCGAGGGAACTAATACTAATGCATATAAATTTCCAGCTAAGCCTTACCCAATTCATGTAGTGTGGTTGTACGGTAAATTTGGAATGGTATCGCATCCGAATCCAACCATCAGTTTTATAAAAGGGTTAAGGCTCATGCCTCAATATTTTCATCATCATCAACCATTTGTGTTTCTCAACACATGTCAAAGCATCTCAATAGAATGACTCATCATTCCAAGGTTTTCATAATTCATTTTCACCAAGTGTTTCCATCTAAAGTGACTCAAGTTTTTGATCTACTCTAAATTACTAAGTTAAGAGTGTTCACTAAGGTGGAAGTGATGGGTTCAATCTCATGCCATAGAATGACATCTAAAGGTTTCTAAATAGGTCAAGTTTTATACTTTTTATGCTACCTTCAGAACAAGTAGAGAACTTGGTGTTAACTAAGGGAGGTAAAAACTTGTAAGCAAGGACTTGAGGTAACTACTAGTTAAAAAGGGGTATGATCAAAACATGCTTAAGGCATCTTTGCTAAACCATCTATTTTGATCCTAGCTTGCTAAGCACTAAGCTTGCAAGTGTTAGCTTACCTTTATTAATGGTGGCTTGCCTTGGTTGGTGCAGTGGTTGAAGTTTTCTTCGTCTTCGTCTTGATAGCACTCCTCCTCCTCGTAAGCTTGGTCGATACTATCTTCTATAAATACATACGGAGTACACAATCACCAAACAATACTTAACTAGGCTAAATAGCTTTCTAAGACACACAATTGATGATCTATTATGATCACAAGTTTAATTCAATAGTTTCATTCTTTTTATTTTAGAAAAGTAATTTCTACTCATTGAAAAATTAACTAAGATTTAATATTCACCACTTAAAATATGGGATCATGTGGACACATGTCATCACCACATATTCTAACATGTGGGAATGAGATTTAAAGGTTGGATCATAATTACTTTGGTTTAAGTTTATAATTTAATGATTTAAAGTGACTAGAAATGCCTATATAGCATTAATTTGGTACTAGTCCAAAGTCACTGCATGTAAACCTTAATATTATAACATATTTAGATAGATATGGTGAAATGTGATTTTTGAGAGGTGGAATTAACTCAAAAGCTATCTTGGTTGATTTTATAAAAATGTTGCAAGGTGCAAATGCTTCTGTTTTGTTATTTTTATTAGGAGAGATCTATAACTCTAATTGAATTACATCCAATGGGCTTCGATAGATCATCTCAATATCTTTCAGACAAAATTGGTTTCATGCAATTTGGATTTATAAAAATCCCAAAATTGAATTTTAAACTAGTGGACAGAAACTAGATTCAACTTAAAAAGAAAAATCCAGATTTGAACGGTTGGGCTAGCGCGGGAAAGAACTTGGGCGGCCAGTGGCGCTCATGTGAGGCTCGGTGACAGGGTCCGGCTTGTCGATTGGGTCTTAACACGCAGTATGCGTCTTTGTGGGTCGTAGGATTAGAAAGGATCTACGGGTGGGTGTCGTCGATTGAGCAGGTCGCCGAACTCGAACCCTAGAGGCTCGGTGGGGAGTCTGCTGAGGGACGTGCAAAGCTCCAGCAAGGTCGAAGCAAGGCGAGGCAAACGAAGCTTGATGAGCAGGGTGCCCTAAATCGCAGCGCCCTTCTCCTCCTGCTGCGGCTGCTCCGTCTCCAATTCCGGCGAGCTCGCTTGGCTCGGCGAGGGGTGAAAGGATCAGTGAGAGGTGAGTGAGTGGGTGTGGAGAAATGGTGCGGGGAGACGGTTTATATAGGCCCGGTGAGGCTGAAGGTATGGGCGCGACTCGGCGACATGGCTACTGGCTAAGCATGGCGGAGGATGGCGATCGACAGGTGGTCTCCTGGTGGTGCTCTCGGAAGTGAATGCGATCGTAGGGAGGTGGCATGCAGTCTGGGCGAGGCAGCGCTCTGAGCGGCAGAGGCGGTGCTGTCCACGGCAAGCGGTGGCTGGGGTGAGTTGGGCGGCCAGCGGGGGTGTCGGGGGTGTTTCCCAGGTCATGGCGGAGTGGTGGGCGCGGGTTGCGGCAAAGGGGCGGTCTGTGCACGCGGGGACAGAGTGTGCTCTGCGGGCAGCGTCGGCATGGTGCGATGGCACTGGGCGTGGGCTCTCCTCGGTGGTCCACTGTTGCGCTTGGCTCGGGCAAGGGACAGGGGGTGGCGGTGAGCTTCTGGCTACCTCCTAGACATGGCGAAAGAGAGGGAGATGGTCTGCTACAGCGAGTGCATGGTTGGCCGGCGAGTTGGTGCTCGGCATGGCCTTGCACTGCCACTAGGGGAGTAGGGGATGGGTGCTAATGGCATGGTTAGATCAAGAGGGTACCAAAAGATTAAATGGGGATCAAATGGGGGCAAAACCCTGTTCAAAACAGTGAGCTATGATTTAGAGTTTAAACCTGCCTGCCAAGTGTTTGATTAAATGGCCGCAAGAAATAAACTTTTGAATTTTTATTTCAAAATTTTTGGGTGTTCTCCACTAGTGCTAGGTAGTCTCTGGTTGCAAGGGTTTTGAAAGTGGAGCTTGTTTGAATGGTTTTTGAAAAGGTGGGATCTACCCATATGAACTAGATTCAATTTTGAACTATCATTTAAAGTTAGCATTTGAAAGATTTTTGCAGATCACAAGGTGGGCCTTGGTACCTCATTATGTGTACTAGCAAGGGGTGCAAAGATCATGAATTGTTTCTGTTAAGAAATGAGTGCTAGGAACACTCAAAGTAGTGTAGGTGATTAAAATGGCCAAAATGACTGTTCCTCCTTTTTAATTGTTTTTTATTTGATTTTCTTTAGTAAAAGTTTGGGAATGATGTAGATGATGTTTAAATCACCTAAGAAACATTTTACAAGCATTGGATCACTTAAACAAGGCACTTCAAATCAACTCCTATTTTAAATGCACACACATATGAATGCTTTCATTTTTTTATTGGGAAAAGTTTTTGTTAACCCTATTTTTGGATGATTTGATCTTGACAAGCTTGGATTAAAGTTTTGGGATGTTACAAACCTTCCCCCCTTAAACAAAATCTCGTCCCGAGATTTACAACAAAAACAAGGAACTAAAGAGATCTGGGAACTCTGTCCTAATGTAATCTTCTCGCTCCCAAGTAGCTTCCTCCTCGGTATGGTTGCTCCATTGAATCTTGAGAAACTTGATGCTCCTGGTCCTGGTGGTTCTGTAGGCTTCTTCTAAGATATGGATGGGCACTTCCCGATAGGTCAAGTCATTGTTGATTTCCACAGCTCTGTGATCGATGTTCTTGAAAACTTCAGTCTTCTCAGGCACTTCCAAGCATTTGTGAAGTAACAAGATATGGAACACATTGTGGATGGCTGACATCTCTTCCGGCAGTTCCAGTTGATACGATACTTCTCCTCGGCGGTTCAGAATCTTGAAAGGTCCGATATATCTGGGGGCTAACTTTCCCTTCAGACTAAAGCGTTGAGTTCCCTTCAATGGTGAAACTTTGAGATATACAAAATCTCCGACATTGAAAGTCAGATCTCTCCTTCTTTTGTCAGCATAACTCTTCTATCTGGATTGGGCGGTCTTGAGGTGCTCATGGACTTTGTGAACTTTCTCTTCTGCTTCTCGGAGAATGTCGGGTCTGAAGATCTGACTCTCTCCTACTTGCGACCAATTCAAAGGGGTACAACACTTTCTTCTGTATAGGAATTCAAATGGTGCCATCTGCAAACTAGCTTGATAACTGTCGTTATATGAGAATTCTGCGAAAGGCAGGCAGTCTTCCCATTTTGATCCGTATTCCAACACACAAGCTCTAAGCATATCCTCAAGGATTTGGTTGACTCTCTCATTCTATCCATCTGTTTGCGGGTGATACGTGGTACTAAAGTTCAACTTGGTTCCTAAACCTTCCTGAACTTTCTGCCAAAATCTTGAAGTAAACTGGGTTCCTCGATCTGATACGATGGTCTTGGGGGTCCCATGCAGACTAACAATCCTAGCAATGTACAGTTCTGCTAACTCCGCACTCTGGTAGGTTGTCTTGACAGGTATAAAGTGGGCTACCTTGGACAGTCTATCAACTATGACCCAGATTGAGTCATTTCCCCTACTAGAAGTAGGTAAACCGGTGATAAAGTCCATTCCGACGGAATCCCATTTCCATTCCGGAATCTGCAATGGTTGCAATAGTCCTGTAGGTCTTTGATGCTCGGCTTTGACTCTTTGACAAATGTCACATTTGGTGATGTAGCTTCCGATCTCTCTCTTTATCTTGTGCCACCAAAATTGCTCTTTCAAATCCTGATACATCTTTGTTCCTCCGGGGTGGATAGAATAAAGAGTATCATGACCTTCCTTCATGATAATTTCCTTCAGCTCCAAATCTACTGGCACACAGATACGTCCTTTGTACCACAGTACTCCTTCTTCGTCTTCGGTGAATCCAGGTACCTTTCCTGTACCAATACGACGTTTGATTCCGTCGATACTTTCATTCCCTTTCTGGGCTTCCTTGATTTGGCTAATCAAAGTGGGTTGAAGTTCAATGCTAGCTAGGAATCCTTTGCTAACTAATTCAGTCCTGAACTGCTCCAATTCCTCATAAAACTTGGTTGCTTCTCCTGGATCATGGTGTTAAGCCTATAAGGCAATCTGCTAAGAGCATCCGCTACCACGTTGGCTTTGCCGGGGTGATAGTGAATGTCAAGGTCATAATCCTTGATTAACTCTATCCATCTCCTTTGTCTCATATTTATCTCCTTCTGAGTGAAGATATACTTCAAGCTCTTGTGATCCGAGTAAATCTCACAGCGATTACCCATCAGATAATGACGCCATGTCTTCAATGCTAGAACCACAACTGCTAGCTCAAGATCATGGGTCGGATAGTTCTGCTCATCTTGCTTGATTTAAAGAGACAGTCTGCGATAACTTTGCCTTCTTGCATCAATACACATCCTAGACCAATCTTGGACGCATCACAATATACATCAAATGGCTTCTTGATGTCTGGCATGATCAAAATTGGGGCTGATATCAATCTCTTCTTCAGCTCCTAGAAACTGGCTTCACACTTGTCTGTTCATTCAAACTTCTTGTCCTTCTTCAACAATTGTGTCATGGGTCGGGCGATGCTCGAGAATCCTTCTACGAACTTGCGGTAGTATCGCGCTAATCCGAGAAATGCACGGACTTGGGTTTGAGTGGTTGGGGCTTCCCATTCTTCGACATCTTTGATCTTGGCAGGATCAACCGAGACTCCTCCGGCAGACACAATATGTCCTAGGAATCCTACTTCCTTTAGCCAAAATTCACACTTGCTGAACTTGGCATATAACTGATGCTCTCTCAGGGTTTCCAGGATAACTCTCAGATGTTGCTCATGCTCTTCTTCTGACTTGGAGTAGATAAGGATGTCGTCGATAAACACAACTACAAACTTATCTAGGAAATTCATAAAGATCTTATTCATGAGATTCATGAAATAAGCAGGGGCATTGGTTAATCCAAAAGACATAACCGTATACTCGTATAAACCATAGCGAGTAGTAAAGGCGGTCTTCAGAATATCCGTTGCACAAATCTTAAGTTGGTGATAACCAGTCCTAAGATCAATCTTTGAGAATACCTGGGCTCCAGTCAACTGATCAAATAGATCCTCTATCTTTGGAAAAGGGTACTTGTTCTTGATGGTGACGTCATTCAACTTTCTGTAATCTGTACACAGACGGTTGCCTCCATCTTTCTTGTCGACGAATAACACTGGTGATCTCCATGGCGATGCTCTTGGCTGAATCAAGCCTGTTGCTAACATGGCATCCAACTGCTTCTTTAGTTCCACTAACTCTGAGGGGTTCATGTTATAGGGTCTCTGGGCTATGGGTCCGGTTCCGGGGATTAGTTCGATAATGAACTCAATATCCCTATCTGGGGGCATACCTGGCAATTCATCTGGGAATACGTCGGGGTATTCACAGACTACTCTGACTTGGTCTATGGTGGGCAAGGCTACACTCTTGTTGCACTTAAATTGACGGGGTAAGGTTTCAGAGATATGCTCTACTGTGACTCTAGAACTACTGGTCATGGTGATGGCTTTCTTAGCACAGTCTATCAATCCTTTATGCCTTGATATCCAGTCCATACCTAGTACTACTTCCAATCCTTTGGTTCCAAGTACAATTAGGTTGGCATAAAAATCTATCCCATGTATTCTCATAGGTACAACTTTGCAAATTTTTCTAGCTTTTGTAGTTGAACCGGGGATTTGAACTATCATGACATGCTTCAGGTTGGTTGGGTGAATCTTACTAGTGCATGCAAATTCTTTGGTGACAAATGAATGCGATGCTCCAGAATCAAACAATACTCTTGCTAAAACTGAGTTCATAGAAAACATACCCAGTACTACATCTGGCGCTTCCTGGGCTTCTTCTGCGTTCATGTGGAAGAGACGACTGTTGCGGTTGTGAGGGTTCCCTGGGGCAAATCTCCTTCCTGGTTGAACACGACGCTGCTGCTGAGCTGGGGCATTCACAGGGGCATTGGCGGCAGTCTTCTTGGGACACTCATTGGAGTAGTGACCCTTCACTCCACACTCAAAGCAAGTGATCTGGGACTTGTCCTTGACTGCGACAGGCACAACATTGCTGCCAGTTCTAGGTGCAGTGTTGTTGTTGTTGTTGCTCTTGGGAGGGGCACGGTTGAAATGGTTGGAATTGCCAGAGTTGTGATTGTTTCCTCCGGACTTTACATTGCCTCCGCTACGGTTGGGGTAGCTTGGGCGAGAATTTGGGGGTCAGTTGTTCCTTGGTGCATATCCTGGTGAAGGGTTGGGACGGTACTTCTGGTGACTACTTGATCCAGACTGCTGCATCATATGACGCTTGTGATTATCGTTTGCCTGGTTAATCTTCCCTTCCATCTGAATGGCAGAGTCGACTAGCTCTTCGAGGTCTTGGAAACGGATGTTGACGAGGACAGTCTGCATCTCATCATGCAGTCCGTTCAAGAATCTCTCCTTCTTCTTAGCCTCCGTGTTGATCTCATCAGGTGCATATCTGGCAAGTGACAGGAATCTGTCACGGTACTCCAGCACAGTCATTCTTCCTTGCTTCATTCGGGGAATTCATCTCTCATCCTGTTGACGAGACCTTGCGGCACGTGGGTGCGGCTGAACTTGACTTTGAATGCTTCCCATGTCATAACTTGGCCATGGTTCATATTGTGGATGCTATTCCACCAAGCTCTTGCATCTCCCGCCAGATAGTGGGTGGCGAAGAGAACTTTCTCATTTTCATCAACTCCTGCAACTTCAAGGTTGTTTTCCATGGTCTGTATCCAATCGTCAGTATCTAATGGATTTTCAGATTGGTTGAAGATTGGGGGATGGGTATTCTGAAATTTTTCGAGTTTGGATCCATGGTGATCCTGATTTCCATGTCCTTGGTTGTTGAGAGCCATCTGGGTGATCTGCTGCAATGTTGCTAAGCTGGCTTGGCGTTCGGCCCTACTTGCTTCATGGTCTGCAATGAGATTCTGCAAGATCTGCAGCATTGGGTCCTGCGACGAGCTGTTCCCTCCTTGGTTTCCACAAGTCATCTGAAGATTGAGATAGATATAGGGGTAAGAGGGAAATTCTAAGGTTCATGGTTTTGGGTTTTCAAAGCTAAAACTTTGAGTTAGACTCAGGTTTTTCAACTAACTTCCTTTTCATTCATGCAAGCAAGCACACGACACAACACACACCATAACAAAAAAAGGAAAGCAGATGGTTTGAATAACCATTCTGCAAGCTACGATACAGTGGGACCGATACAACTCATGCTACGACAGTGCTCTAGTGCATCTACTCATCGTCGATGAAGTCGGAGTCCTCATCATCAGTGTAGAAGTCCACAACATCCTCCTCCAGAAAGTCATCATCATTGCTGAGGTAAGAATCCATGTCTCCCTGGATGTCTTCACCCTCATCTTCTTCTTCCTTGGCGGCAAGCTGAGCTTCCTGCTCCTTGACGGTCTTCTCGAGGTCGGCCACCTTCTTGCGAAGACGATCCATGGTGTGATCCTTCTTTGCACGCTGGCGGCAAAGAGACTGGCGGTCTTGGACAAGCAGTCCGAAAGTCTGGGCCTTCTGGTCGGCAATGGCACGGTTCTAGTTGGCTAACTCTCTGGCATTGTCCAGTTCCTGCTGTCTGTCGTGCAGCAAGAAGTCAAGATTCTCCACTTGACGCCTCAATTCTGGGTGACTTGGCATCTCCATCGGCATTCCCATGACTTGCATAGTGGGCAAAATGGGTTCCTTGGATCTTGTTGACGCTGAGGGCACATAGGCGTGCGAGAGCTTCATGCATTGCCCTGGCTAATCCATCTAGCCAGTTGTTCTCTCTCACGGAGAACTGAATTCGCCCGGAAGTTGGTGCTTCGATGCTTCCTCTAAGATCTGCGGTGATTAGCCACTGTAGGTCTCGTCCTGGGGATCCTGGAGTTTGAGCTCCAAGAAACTCCGGTTGTGGGCGTCCCAGTAACTCCGACAGTGAATCCAGATCCCTCTTGAAGATCAGCTGACCTCCGTTTCCCAACTGGTAAAACTTGCTAAATTGAGTCTCCATCTACAAGAATTAAGGATGAGGAAATTAGTGAGGTGATCAAGTGTGTCAAGTTTTAAGTAGTAATGTAAGAATTTTGAGGAACATGAATTTTTGACAAAGAATGAGTTCCAAGGGTAAGAGAGGAAATAGTTTTTCATAAATACTCACTTTGGTTTTGAAGCTAAGTTTTTGGTTTGGACGTCCATTCTAACTAGGGTCTCCTATGGTCAGGATGGCTCTGATACCAACTTGTCAACACCCGGATTTTTAATCCCAGATGCCCATTATGCCATACCTCGCAATCCCAGGATTACCATTTTTGCGAGACATAACGGATTGGATATCACAGTACATCATCCATTACAAACCATACATAAGGTCTTACACAAATAAGGATCTCATGATCTAGTCTGGATACAACAAGCAGCGGAAATAAAAGATAAGCGTAGCGGTGGGGTCCATCTTCACGCACGAAATCTTGTGGCGAGATAGTCCTAGTTATCATAGCCGTCCTGATGGCCATCATCTTGATAGTCTCTTTCATAGTCTAGCCATGAGAATAGCCAGGGACAAAAGCCATGAGTACTCTTTAAGTACTCACAAACTACTATCAACAGGTACTATAGTTCTAAGTTAAAATGCTAAATCTAAGTTTAACTCTAAAGTTAAGTTTGAAATCTAAGCTGAGTTCAGAAGCAAAGAAAGATAAAGTAAAGTTCTAGAATCCCTTAAGTTGGGAAGCTAATGTCATACACAACCCTGTTGTGGTCAAGTCAAGATTCATCCTTCATTTCAAGTTATTTAGAAAACATCTGACAACGAAACAGTATGGCCATTCCAACTGTCCATAACCGTGGACGCGGCTATTCGAATAGTTTGACACTCTGCAGAGGTGTTACACTTTCACCACAAGATTCGATACATCTGTCAGAGATAACCCTGAATCATCATACTTAGTATGCAGATAATCAAACATAACCTTCCCTTTACACACCCTAGTATAAGCACCTCTCCTATGAGCATGGCCTCCCAACCATGACCATCAGTCATCTTAGGCAATGCATAGGTCGACATCATTGAAAGGTAGCCTCAGCTCAAACCTCTCCCGCGAGGGAACTAATACTAATGCATATAAATTTCCAGCTAAGCCTTACCCAATTCAGGTAGTGTGGTTGTACGGTAAATTTGGAATGGTATCGCATCCGAATCCAACCATCAGTTTTATAAAAGGGTTAAGGCTCATGCCTCAATATTTTCATCATCATCAACCATTTGTGTTTCTCAACACATGTCAAAACATCTCAATAGAATGACTCATCATTCCAAGGTTTTCATAATTCATTTTCACCAAGTGTTTCCATCTAAAGTGACTCAAGTTTTTGATCTACTCTAAATTACTAAGTTAAGAGTGTTCACTAAGGTGGAAGTGATGGGTTCAATCTCATGCCATAGAATGACATCTAAAGGTTTCTAAATAGGTCAAGTTTTATACTTTTTATGCTACCTTCAGAACAAGTAGAGAACTTGGTGTAAACTAAGGGAGGTAAAAACTTGTAAGCAAGGACTTGAGGTAACTACTAGTTAAAAAGGGGTATGATCAAAACATGCTTAAGGCATCTTTGCTAAACCATCTATTTTGATCCTAGCTTGCTAAGCACTAAGCTTGCAAGTGTTAGCTTGCACTATTAATGGTGGCTTGCCTTGGTTGGTGCAGTGGTTGAAGTTTTCTTCGTCTTCGTCTTGATAGCACTCCTCCTCCTTGTAAGCTTGGTCGATACTATCTTCTATAAATACATACGGAGTACACAATCACCAAACAATACTTAACTAGGCTAAATAGCTTTCTAAGACACACAATTGATGATCTATTATGATCACAAGTTTAATTCAATAGTTTCATTCTTTTTATTTTAGAAAAGTAATTTCTACTCATTGAAAAATTAACTAAGATTTAATATTCACCACTTAAAATATGGGATCATGTGGACACATGTCATCACCACATATTCTAACATGTGGGAATGAGATTTAAAGGTTGGATCATAATTACTTTGGTTTAAGTTTATTATTTAATGATTTAAAGTGACTAGAAATGCCTATATAGCATTAATTTGGTACTAGTCCAAAGTCACTGCATGTAAACCTTAATATTATTACATATTTAGATAGATATGGTGAAATGTGATTTTTGAGAGGTGGAATTAACTCAAAAGCTATCTTGGTTGATTTTATAAAAATGTTGCAAGGCGCAAATGCTTTTATTTTGTTATTTTTATTAGGAGAGATCTATAACTCTAATTGAATTACATCCAACAGTCTTGGATAGATCATCTCAATACCTTTCAGACAAAATTGGTTTCATGCAATTTGGATTTATAAAACTCCCAGAATTGAATTTTAAACTAGTGGACAGAAACTAGATTCAACTTAAAAAGAAAAATCCAGATTTGAACGGTTGGGCTAGCGCGGGAAAGAACTTGGGCCGGCCCAGTGGCGCTCCACGGCGTGGGGCTCAGCTGACAGGGGGTCCCGCTTGTCACTGGGTCTTAACACGCGAAACGGTACGCACGCTGTGGGCCGTAGGATTAGAAACTGGATCTACGGCTGAGAATCTTCGTCGACGACGAACAGGTTGCCGGCGAGCTCGAACCCTAGCGGCTCGGTGGGAGTCTGCTGGGGACGTACCAGGGCTCCAGCAAGGTCGGCGAGGCGGGCAAACAAACTGGAAGGCAGCAGCAAAGGCGAGCGGTTCTTGGCGGAGCTTGGGGTGCCCTAAATCGCAGGCGCCCTTCTCCTCCTGCTGCGGCTGCTCCGGCTCCAATTCCGGCGAGGCAGAGCTCACTTGGCTCCGGCGAGAGGGGTGAAAGGATCAGTGAGAGGTGGGGAGTGAGTGGGTGTGGAGAAATGGTGCGGAGGAGGCTGGTTTATATAGGCCCCATGGTGAGACCGAAGGGTATGAGCAGGCGACTCCGGCGACACGGCTACGGGCGGCTAGCGGCATGGCGGAGGATGGCGATCGACAGGTGGTCTCCTGGTGGTGCTATAGGAAGTGAATGCGAGCATAGGGGCGGTGGCATGCGATGCAGCTGGCGCTCTGGCCAGGCGGCGGTGTCCACGGCAAGCGGTGGCTGGGGTGAGTTGGGCGGCCAGCGGGGGTGTCTGGGGTGTTCCCCAGGTCATGGTGGAGCGGTGGGCGCGGGCTGCGGCAAAGGGGCGGTCTGTGCACGCGGGGACAGAGCATGCTCTGCGGGCGGCGTCGTCATGGTGCGGTGGCACTAGGCGCGGGCTCTCCTCGGTGGTCCACTGCTGCGCTTGGCTCGGGCAAGGTACAGGGGGTGGCGGTGAGCTCCTGGCTACCTCCTAGACATGGCGAAAGAGAGGGAGATGGTCTGCTGCAGCAAGTGCATGGTTGGCCGGCGAGTTGGTGCTCGGCATGGCCTTGCACTGCCACTAGGGGAGTAGGGGATGTGTGTTAATGGCATGGTTAGATCAAGAGGGGACCAAAAGATTAAATGGGGACAAAACCCTGTTCAAAACAGTGAGCTATGATTTAGAGTTTAAACCTTCCTGCCAAGTGTTTGATTAAATGGCCACAAGAAATAAACTTTTGAATTTTGATTTCAAAATTTTTGGGTGTTCTCCACTAGTGCTAGGTAGTCTCTGGTTGCAAGGATTTTGAAAGTGGAGCTTATTTGAATGGTTTTTGAAAAGATGGGATCTACCCATATGAACTAGATTCAATTTTGAACTATCATTTAAAGTTAGCATTTGAAAGATTTTTGCAGATCACAAGGTGGGCCTTGGTACCTCATTATGTGTACTAGCAAGGGGTGCAAAGATCATGAATTGTTTCTGTTAGGAAATGAGTGCTAGAAACACTCAAAGTAGTGTAGGGGATTAAAATGGCCAAAATGACCATTCCGCCTTTTTAATTGTTTTTTATTTGATTTTCTTTAGTAAAAGTTTGGGAATTATGTAGATGATGTTTAAATCACCTAAGAAATATTTTACAAGCATTGTATCACTTAAACAAGGCAATTCAAATCAACTCCTATTTTAAATACACACATATGAATGCTTTCATTTTTTATTAGGAAAAGTTTTTGTTAACCCTATTTTTGGATGATTTAATCTTGATAAGCTTGGATTAAAGTTTTGGGATATTACAAACAAGAAATAGATCACTGTATCGAGACTTTTATTTTTTGTAATTTTCTTTTTTTTCTAGGTTATGTGCATCTGTATCGGGACTTTTATTTTTTGTAATTTTCTTTTTTTCTAGGTTATGTGCATCCTATTGCAATGCGTTATTGTAGATTCTGGGTGTAATTATTATCTTCAAGATATGAATACATGCTCCTTATTAAAAAAAGAAAGAAATATGCTTAACGATAAGTTGGTCAGCCGAGTCTAGTAAAAGAGAAACTACGAACCCTGCTTGAAAAATCCACTAGCCAACAATTAGCTGAAAGTGAAACTCACTACTATAAAACACCATATCTGAATCCAAGTAGAAAATAGAAACACAATGACCTGGTCTTTTCAAAATGTGCTTCTACTTGTCAATTTTCATCAGTTCGCGGTTGTAGTAGGTTGAGAGTGCTTGTTGGTTTTGGAGAGTGCATGCTTTATGTGATGTTCTTTTGTAGACTTTTTATCTAACGTTTTCGTTCAGTTCTCTGTTAATTAACTATGCAATTCTCTTCTTCTTAATTAATAGATTGGGTCAAACCTTTTGTCCCTATTTCTAAAAAATAAATAAATAACCAAGACAACTAATAACGTCAACTCCTCACACTTTCTAGTTGATGTATTTTAAAGCAACTCTAGGTAGGGGACCTTCCATTCATTTTACGATGCTTTCGTAAATTCAACTGGTATTCTGGTAAATTTTTATAGGAGAACACACTATACTAGTTGGTAATCCCCTCACCTAACCCCCTCTTGACTCCCTCCTTCACCCTCCTCTAGGCGATCAGGGAGTCCTCCCCGGATCTCCGCCGCTGGCAGCCTCCCCGTCTTCCTCCACCCCTCCTCATCACTACTAGAGACCGCCGGCAAAGCCCTGGCCACCGATGAAAGGGGGAGGCAGGGACCTAGTTCTTTTGGTTTAAGATCCCTACAGCGAGCTCGATGGAGGTGGTGAGGGTGATCTATACGGTGGTCGGTAGCAATGGCTCGCCGGCGGTGGTGATGAATCCTTGGCCGGCGCATCGGGATCTTGTTGGGTCCGCAACATAGAAAACAAAAAAATTCCTACGGTGTGAACTACACGCCAAGATCTATCTACTAGGTACAAAGCAACGGGTGGACATACATCCAACGAGAACTTACCCTCATAGACAACGAGCTTTGTTAACGAGTAGGAACTCGTGGTTGATGTAGTCGTACACTTGCCGATCTCAAGATCATGAGGAAGTCCAGCAGGTCCGGCTCCAGCACGTCCATCAGATCCAGCTCTAGCAGCACCAAGTCCAGCACCACAAAGCAGCGGTGCATCCGTGATCGCACACACGTCCGGTACCCCGACAACCTCCGTCCCTCGCTCCAGCGAAGCAGCGGAAGCAGCAACTCCTTTCCAAATAAAGCCACCGGGAACATGTATCTTGCTAATCTGAGACCATGGGGGAATAATACTAGAGGGGGAGAGAGATCCTTCACAAGGAGGTGTGTGTGAGAAGTGAGGAGGGGTTGGCCTTTTATAGGAGGAGGGGGGTGCCCCTCCTTCATGGCCGGCGCATGGATGAGGTGACTCTTCACCTCCTCCATTCATGTGGTGGTAACCCCCTCCACATAAATTTGCCCCTTCACATTCTCTTTTAAAGTCTCCACTTTAAATGCATTAAATTTCTCCAAATTTAATGCTCTCTCATTTAATAAAACTCTTTTATTATTTTTATTCAGAATTTTGTTAATTACTTTAATTAAAAAATATTCACATAAAACCCCCTGCAACATTTCAATATTACATGCAGAACCAATTTCAGCAATTTCACCCGAAACAGTTTCGGTGTCTATTGAAATAATTCCAGCGCTCTCTTAAATCTTTATCTGAAACATATTTGCTCCAAATGGTGTCGGTATCCCTTAAGTGTGTCACCCTACGGTTCGCGAATAATGCAGACATGATCGAGACCCCTCTCCGATCAATAATCAGCAGCGGGACCTGGAGATCCATACTGACTCCTACACATTCAACAATGACTTCTGTGATCATGAGAACCTTTAACGCTAGTAACTAAATCCCTTTGTCCCGCGATATATTACAGGTCTGAGATTCGATCATCGGTATCTCCATACCTAGTTTGATCTCGTTACCCACATGTACTCTTTTCTTGTTCCCGTGATATAACATTCTAGTGATCACATCACTTGCTTGCAAGCTATTTCAATGTGATATCACCGAGAGGGCCCAGAGAATATCTATCCGTCATCTGGATTGACAAATTCCACTCTTGATCCATGAGCCTCAACATAACACCTTCGTAGTACTGAACCCTGTTACGGTGTGACGTTTGATGTTATCAAGATACTCTTCCGGTGTTAGCAATTAACATGATCTCATGGTCTAAGGATAAAGATTACTTCGTATGATGTTATAGCAATATAAACATAATGACTTGATCATAATGCTATACTTCGGATGAATGTCCATCACATCATTCCACCAATGGTGTGACCTTGTTATTAACAACATCCAATGTCCATGATCAGGAAACCTTGATCATCTTGTTTATTAGGAAACCTTGATCAGGAAACCTTGATCATCTTGATTTCAATCTCAAATTCACACATGTCCTTATTAGTTGGGAAGGTCTAGGCCATGATGCAAGCATTCTTGCGGTCATCCTCCGGGGAGATGCTAAATGGACATTCTACCCGAGAGATGCTAGATATGCATGTTGGCATGGGTTTCTTCCACCCACCGGGGAAATGAGGTATCATCTTAACACTTTATCCACAAGGAAGTATGCTAAGATTCTGAAAGGATAGATTAATCTCAGACACTAGAGTTAGAGTTACGGTTGATTAGGGCATTTCCTGCATCAGAGAATTGATTTAAAATCTTTGATGAGAAGCCATTCCACCGTTTTTCCTAGTCATGTTAAGTTTGTTCCTGCATGTTACATTCTTCACAAATTCACCTTAGGATTATGTCTTTATGATCATGTTCCCGAAGAGGGGGATGTCAAAACTGATGATGTAGATGAAGGTCGTATTATGGAAGCACATGATGACTAATGCTGCTAAGAATAGCAAGAGGTTAGAGTCATCTCTAGCAATGTGGACGAAAAGAGTACCACCAATATCTAAATAGGGAGAATAATATGTTGATCAAGTATAATATATAAGAGCAAGAAGATGGTGATGTCATTCTATTTGATGAACTTTCTTCTTGTTCGTCACTGATGAGCTACTGATACATTGCAAATGTATCTATAATTTTTTGATGTTCCATGCTTGGTTTTATCTACTTTATTATGTTTTGTTCTAACTTTGGAGTACTTTTCATATGATTTCTTGGACTAACCTATTAACAAGATGCCACAGTGCCAGTTGCCTGTTTTCTGCTGTTTTTGGTTCGAGGAAAGTCAGAAAATGAATATTCTCAGAATTGGATGGGACAAAAGCCAAAGTTCCTATTTTACCGGAAGACTCACGGAGCCAGAATACGAGACGGAGGAGGGCCAGGGCCTGGCCACCCCCCAGGCGCGGGTACCCCCAGGCCACGCCAGGGCATGGTGTGCCCCCCCTGGCTAGCCACCGACCTTGCCTCTTTCCCCTATATATTCCTCCCGAGGCAGAAACCCTAAATCATCAATCAGAAATCCACGAAAAGTTCCACAGCGTCGCCGCCACCGAAGGGGAGATTCGGGGGACAGAAAGTCTCTGTTCCGGCACCCTGCCGGGATGGGGAAGTGCCCCCGGAGCCATCTCCATCGATCTCCACCGCCATCTCCATCACCATTGCTGATTCCCATGATGAGGAGGGAGTAGTTCTCTCTCGAGGCTAAGGGTTCTACCGGTAGCTATGTGTTCATCTCTCTCTCTCTATGCATGATCTTATTGAGATCATGAGCTTGTAATATATAGATCTACCTTGCTACTCACGTGCTTTAATAGATCTCTGGTCTCCCCATGTGTGTGAAATTGACAGCGTGCACACCATGGTGGCACTTAGGCTAGAGATTACAAATACTTGTTATGAGTTATATTTGGAGTTGGATGTCTTTATGAAATTGTGGTGTTTGTTTGAACCATCTAGTGCTCAAGGTGACAGTGTGGTGTTATCTAGATGGGGAAAGCGAACTTTAAGGTGTGCTGTTATAGCCCTACCATGGATTAGAGTGTTCAACCGGAGAGTATTTAAGAGTAGTATCATAAAGAGAAGATATTTATATGAGAGTGTTCACTAGTGAAAGTATGATCCCTAGGCCTTGTTTCTTAGCATTGAAACATCGTTTGCAACTAGATTTGTTACATGTTTGCTTGCTTCTATCTTTATTTCAGTTTGCCTTTAGTCTTTTTCCACGTCAACCACACGCCAGCAAGCTATTTTCTGGCACCGTTACCACTTATAATTATCCATACCACTTGTATTTCACTATCTCTTCGGCGAACTAGTGTACCTATACACCTGACAAGTGTATTGGGTGTGTTGGAGACACAAGAGGCTTCTTGTATCTTGATGGCAGGGTTGCCTGAGAGGGGGTACCTTTGACCACTTCCTCCCTGAGTTCGATAAACCTTGGGTGATCCACTTAAGGGAAAACTTGTTGCTGTGCTACAAACCTCTGCACTTGGAGGCCCAACAACTGTCTATAAGAATAGAAGTGCGTAGACATCAGCTACCCATTTGTTAGAAGATGAAGTGCTATTTTTAGTAGTTAGCTAGGATGATAATGATCTACTTTCATACTTCCATCATGAACTAATTTAATTTGTTCATAGATCAGTATCATCTTAAATTTATGCATGTTGATGTAGTTTGTTGCTAACGTCACCACTAGTGACACAAGAGCTGACCAAAAACATCAGATGCAAACATCCAAATATTGTGCTAATAATATTGCACCATTAGAGCCATTTTTCCTTGTACACAAACAACCAAATGCAGTGCATCAAGTGAAGAACTGCTGCAAGATAAGGTATTTTAGTCAACAAAATAAGATGCACAACCAACTTCCCAAACTATCCCAACCGAGATATGGACCTGGTTGGGAGAATTTGAGAAAACACACCCTAGTTAAGTTCATTTTTTTCAAAAGGGAGACTTAGCTCCAGCCTCTGCATCCAAGGATGCATACAACTCTTTATTGATTTATTCAAGAAAATGTCTTGCAACGAAGTACATCATGGGTCGCACAAGGTTGATACATGGATCAACCATCTAAAGAGAAAGGAAAACATGAAATAACTCTGCACTAACATGTCAACCTAAAATCAAAACGCCAGCTGCACTGGCTATACAAATCCCGTGCAACCATATCCAGTCGACTGCACTCAACATCCACTTCCTTGCGCTTGTCCATAGGCTGAAGAAAAGACCACATACGGATCCAGTGCGTAGCCAATGGTATAACCTGCATAAAGGAGAATTGTTTGGCATTGTTAAAAATATAATCATTACGAACATTCCAAATAGCCCAAAGTAAAGCAAAAACACCCACTCGATCTGTACTTTTTCTTGTTTTGTCACTCCCATTAACCAGTTACCGAATAAGTTTGTTATACTTGTGGGAGGAGTAATATTGAAGGTTATATGGACAATATGCCATAAAAGTTTTGCCAATGGGCATATTATGAATAAATATTGGATTGTCTCTTGTTGATCACAAAAAACAACATTTTTTACTTCCTTGCCAATTTCTCTTTGCTAAATTATCCTTGGTCAGCAAAACCTTTTGATTTAGGAACCACATAAAGATTCTTATCTTGAGCGGTACTTTAATTTTCCAAATATATTTCCTAAGAAAACTTGTATGGCCATTCATAAGATCAAGGTATAAAGATTTGACCGTGAACATGCCCGAGGTTGTTAACTTCCACACAAAAGTATCTGACGGATTTGTAAGGCGAACATCAATCAAACGGTTACATAAATGCAGCCACCTTTCCCCTCTGGTACCAGCTAAAGCCCGATGAAAACCTATGTTTAGGGGCGTTTGAGACATAACATTAGCAACTGAAACTTGTTTTCTTTGCACTATGTTGTATAGAGAGGGGTATTGCTGGGAGAGAGGCATGTTCCCTAGCCACGTATCCTCCCAGAATCGAATTTTTTCGCCATTACCAATATTAAAAGTTCCACGGTCAAAAAATCATTTTTAACTTTCAAGAGGCCTTTCCAAAAAGGTGAGTTTGTTGATTTTGAATTCACTTGTGTCAGTGAATGTGAGTGAAGATACTTATTTTGTATAAGCTCCTGCCAAACACCTTGTTCGGTCATTAGCTTAAATAACCATTTACTTAGCAAGCACTTGTTTTTAACCTCCAAAACTTCGACTCCTAGGCCCCCCTGATCTTTAGGACTACAAATGATGTTCCACTTAGTAAGTCTATACTTTCTCTTATGGCCATCACTTTTCTAGAAAAACCTTGATCTAAAGAAATCCTATCTTTTCCGTACCCCTATGGGTACTTCAAAAAAGGAAAGCATAAACATTGGTAGGCTAGTTAATACTGAATTAATTAGCACCAATCTGTCACCATATAAGAGTAATTTTCCCACCCAACTAGCGAGTTTTCTCTCAAACCGATCCTATATTGGCTTCCATTCACCATTTTTAAGTTTACGGTAATGAATTGGTATCTCCAAATATCTAAAAGGGAAAGACCCAGCCGCACAACCAAAAAGGTTAATGTATTGGTCCTGAACTTGTTGCGCCATACCAAAACAAAAAACTTCGCTCTTGTAGAAGTTAATTTTCAACCTCGAAAGTTGTTCAAAAATACATAAGATAAGTTTCATATTTAGCGCTTTTTGTAAATCGTGTTCCATGAAGATAATAGTGTCGTCTGCATACTGCAAAATGGATATACCTCCATCTACTAGATGAGGTATAAGTCCATTCACCTGACCATCTTCTTTAGCTCGAGCAATCAAATTTGCTAACATATCCACAATTAAGTTAAAGAGAATAGGTGATAACAGATCCCCTTGTCTATGTCCTTTGTGAGTACGAAAATAACGACCTACGTCATCATTCACCTTAATACCAACACTACCTCGCGTGATAAAATTTTCTATCATGAACACCATTTTGTGTCAAAACCTTTCATGCGCATCACTTGCTGCAGAAATGGCCATTTGACTTTATCATAGGCTTTTTCGAAATCTAGTTTCAGAAGAATTCCATCCAATTTCTTCCTATGGAGCTCATGGATCGTTTCATGTAAAATTAACACACCTTCAAGTATGTGTCTCCTCGGCATAAAAGCAGTCTGGGTTGGTCTGATTACCGTGTGAGCTACCTTAGTAACACGATTGGTGCCAACCTTTGTGAAAATTTTAAAACTGACATTTAGTAAACATATTGGTCTGTATTGTTGAATTTTAATTGTGTTTTCTTTCTTGGGCAACAAAATGATAGTACCATAGTTTAGATGAAAAAGTGGCAGCTCGCCACTTTGAAACTTTTGGAACATACACATCAAGTCATTTTTTAGCACGTCCCAAAAAATCTGATAAAATTCTGCGGGGAAATCGTCAGGCCCTGGGGCCTTGTTTTTCTCCATTTGCATAATAGCATCATGCACCTCCTCCTCTGAGAAATCGGCAGTAAGAATACTATTTTCCTCTGCCGAAATTTGAGGTATATCCATCCTCTCTTCCTCTACCATTGAAAAATGGTTAACTATAGGACGGCCGAATAAATTTTTATAGAATTCAGTGACATAAGATTTGATATTATCTTGACCTATAATAACACCCTCATCTTGTTCAAGTTGGAATATCTTTTTTCTCCTATGTTTTCCATTGGCAATAAGATGAAAGTACTTGGTGTTATTTCCCCCCTCTTGGGCGTGCTTAACTTTTGCCCGTTGCGCCCATTTGGATTCTTCATCCCGTCATAGCTTAGCCACCTGGTCAATGGCGTATTTCAGTAATTTCCTCTCTTCATCTTGAAGAGGGACACTCTCTGATTTGATATCTAGGTTATCAATAATATCGAGCAGTCGCTGCTTTTCTTTCTTATAAATACCACTTTGATTTTTTGCCCATCCTCTAAGGAAGTGATCATAGGTGTCTAATTTTGTTTTGCCATAGCTCCATCGGTTTACTACCATAGGATATGGATGCCCACTCTTGTGCTACCGTATCATGAAAACCAGCTTGCCTCAGCCATGCTAGTTCAAAAGAGAAATGATTTTTATTTCCTCAGTGTGCTTGTTCACCCGAGTCAAGAAGTAATGGTGTGTGGTCAGAACCTGCCCTAGTAAGAGCCCGTACTGTGACCAGAGGAAATTTTTGCTCTCAAGAAATGCTTGCAAGAACCCTATCAAGTTTTTCATAGGTGGGCTTCTCACTCCTATTCGCCCAAGTAAATTGTCTACCCGAGAGAACTAATTCTTTTAGGTCAGGACTCTCAATTATCGCGTTAAAAATGAATGGCCATCTTGGATTAAAGTTATCATTATTTTTTCCTCTTGTCTCCGAATAATGTTAAAATCCCCTCCTACTAACATAGGCAAGGACTCATCATCATATATACGGACGAGCTCTGCCAAGAACTCACCCTTCTGAGCATCTTGAGCTGCGCCATATACAACAACTAGGTTCCATTCGAAATTATCAGTTTTAGAAGACAAATGAAACTTGACACATCGGTCTCCTGGAACAACATTCAGAACTTGTATGGATTGCGAGTGAAAACCCACCAATATGCCCCCCGATCTTCCTAAAGGAGGTAGGCAGTACCATATGTAATCAAAACCTGTGGCCAAATTTCTCAAAAAAGGCGCAGAGAAATTATCTCTTCCTGTTTCTACGACAGCAAAGAAATCAAGTTTATTATCCCTGATAGTTTCATGCACTACTGCATGTTTCGCCAGGTCCCTAAATCCATCACTATTCCAAAAGCTTCCTCTCATTTAGAATATCTTTGTGTTGTTGTCAGCCTACTGCTCCTTCTAACAACCGTCCCCTTGACGGCTTTTTTTTTTATGTTCGTTTGAAACTAGCTATTGGTATATGAAGGTCCTCATGACCCTGAGAGCCTTGTTGCTCTTCTCCCATCAAATCAGAACTCAAACTAGATGCTTTGTTCAAGGTTAAGTTGCTAACCGACACCTCCCCCATTTTAACCTCCTCTTCATTTCTTTTTAGCATAATTAAAGTTCTTTGTAAGTCTAAATCTTTAATTGACTTAACCGACTCAGACACTTGGCTAGGTGAAACTCCAAGCGAAACCCCTAACTTAGCTGCCCTAGCAACCACAACATCATTTGGAATAGAATCAATTGAAAACCTTGAAATAAAATCTGTACCTTTAAAGTATGGAGGGTCACGCTGGTTAGCCAAGTCCTGAGCCCTCTCTAGCTGCCTGGAGTCCGCATTAGGCTGTGCTCGAATGCGTGCACTTGATCATGTTTCAGCAATATTTACTCCACCGAAATCCAGTAACTCAGCTTGAGAATATCTCCCTCCTAGGAACGCTCCCGTACCTTTAGGAGTGATTGGCGAAGCACTGCGAACTATTTTCCCCTGAGGAGAGCATGGCGTATGAATGGTAGGAGCAGGCTGTAGCTCCTTAGCAAAGTTATCACGAGACAGAGATGCAGGGGATGTCAACAGGGCCATCGTCGTTTTCTGCAGCGATGGCGAACTATCACCTCCAGGTGTCTCCCTTCCTCCCGCACGAGGTGGCGTAATGGCATATCCATTAGCTCCAGAAAACATCTCCTTGGCTGCAGTATGGAACGCAATCATCTCAGTCCGTTCCTTGGAAACAACATCGCGCGATGGCACAACCTCTGCCTCTATTTATGCTGCGGCAGCTGAAACGGTGCTTTGCTGTGTGGAATCTTGTGCTGCAGCAGAGGGAGACGCGTGAACTTCTATCGTGGCAGTGAGCTGGACAGATTTACAATTATCAATCAGCTCAGATGCAGGACCAAACTTTGGTGGTGTTGATGCAGCGAGCGGAAAGATATCTTCCTCTTCCTCAACCCGGTCTCCCCAAAGCTGGCTCATCTCTTGAATCTTGCTAGCAGACACAACCTTCATTGGAGTATCATCATTAAATGTTGTCCCAAAACAAAAAAAATCACCCACTTGAATGCTAGCAGTTTGTTTGTCCATGCTTGAATTGTTTACTAGTGTTTCAGCAGCGGTGGTACTAGAAGAAATAGAAACTCTCTTCTCCTTTTGTGCATCGGAGCCAGGCTGTTTTTGATTATCTCTCTTTGAAGCATCATCCTCATGATTATTTTCCTCAGTCATAATAGTATCTTTTGGTACCAGAGCCTCGTAACCTTCCACCTCAGAAGTTAGCCCGTAACCCTCACCATCGTACATATGATCAGTAGCGAGGGGTATGTGCTCAATGCTAGTACACTGTACATGCAGACGAACAACACCATGCTTTCTTGTATATTCCATGCCAACTTCCGTTGTTATCCCAATAAGGCCTTGTTTACTTCTCTGGTTTTTACCGGGTTTGGCAGGTATTTTCCCGGCCCAGCCACATATCCCCAAAAATCCCGTAGACGCTGTTTACTTCTCTAGTTTTTTCTGGGATCGTCCCGGCCCATCCCCGAAAATACCGGTCCAACCCGGACAAAGCGCGTGTATTCTCGCACACGACTCCACCCTCGTGTGTCGTCGAGGAAGGAAAGCCAGCGGAGAGGGAGGTGAGGGCGCGGACCGGAGGTGATGGCGCGGACATCGACCTGGGGCCGCCGCCGACAGGCACCTACTTTGTCTTCCCCAAGCCCTTCTCTCTGGTGAGTCGCCCATGGCCCGTGCCTCTTCCCGTCTCCTCCCATGCTAGGGTTTCTTGGCCGCCGCCGCCGTCCACCTCCCGCCCTCCGGTCTAGTTCTTTGGAGCGGCGGTGACCTCCTCCTGCCCTCCGGTCTCTGTTCCTTTGGTACTCCAGGTAGTGAGCGGTTGCCCTTCCCTGGACTTGTCCTCCTGGAACTAGGATCCCTGCCATGTCGTGTAGATCTTGTAGTACCTCCCTTTGTCTCAGGTTGTTGGTTCTGTAGCTAGTCTCATGTCGTCGTTGCACTGGATCTGAGTGGTTTGTGGTGGTCAGATTTTCATTGGATTACCCTATTATATTTCTTCAATGCCTAAGTTAGCTCTGCAGTAATAACTGTCGCTTGAGGAGTTGAAGATAATTTGCATCCGGTTTTTGCAAGAAGCGATAGTGATTTTCTGAGCAGTTTCCTATTCTGCATATGATAAACTTTGTATGGCGATGGACCTATTTCCCAGAATTTCGTTTTGTTCCTGGCCTGTTGTGTTGGATGGGTCGGTCACCTGGACCAACAAAACAACTGAAATTGACATTTATGTACTGGCATAATAACTGCAGTATTATTGGGTGACCTATTTCGTTTCCGCAAAGTTAGTGCTTTGATTATAGATCCTCTTGGTGTCTGTTTCATTTCTGCATTAGGTGCAGAATTTTGTGTTGTTAAATGGAACGAGTTTAATCCACTACTGCTATGAGTACAACTGAATCTTGTGCCTGTAATGATCATTATCGACAGTGAGCACATGTATAATGCTTAGGTGGTAACCAATGAGTATTTTGGAGTTAGTTTCCATTGTCATTTGCAATCAGTGTCCGCGAATTGATTGGCTTGTCTAGAGCAGGTTGATGCTATAGTACATAAGCATGCTACTATCCATTTTTTTCCCGGAAAGTGTTCTCCAAGCATAATGTAGTTCTACTTTACTTAATTATATTGTTGTTTACTGAAAAGAAGTTACAATTCTATTGTGCATAGTTTGTGTATCCACACAGGCTTTTGTCTTATGTCTGTTGTTTCTGATTTGGCAGTATCATGTACTCAAATTGGATGTCACTATATGCACTTAATTAAGGGACTAGATTCATGATTGATGTAGCGGCCTGAATCTGCGCACCTGTGTTCTATCATATTCATTCCTAATATAGATAGTGCAGTTTACAATTGAAGTTGAGACACATGCGCTTGAGAGCAGAGGTGGAGCTATGTGTATGTTGATTTTCACGTATTTTATAGCATCGTCTGTCTCGACTTCATAACATTTTGTACTGCATTTTTTTATTTGTATCTCGAATAAAAGATATGCTATACATTGGGAAATTTTTTCTTGCCTACCCCAGAAGCGTCAACGAATCTTGAAGCATGTAAATTATTTCCTATTTAATTTGCTAGTGCTGAATCATTTATACTTCTCCATCGAATGTATTTGCTAGTGCTGAGATATAAAAATGTTTGTTTCTCTCACCATTGTTAGTGTCAGTTAGTAATAATTAGCTAATGCTGGAAAACTAGCTAGCTCTAGGTATTTAGCATGAGGTTATTCTAGCTACTACGGTTATTTTAGTACTAGGTACTAGCCAGTGCATATATATGGAACTTTCGTCTTTGTATTATAGTTCTAGTTCCTGGTGTTTCTATTCTCTTTGTTCTCAAGTGTTGTATTAGTACACTGAACTAATGTTTGTTCATTGTGTTATGTCCATGTTAGAAGTGTATGTGCAGCTAAGTAACTCAGATATACCTACAGTTTTGAGGACCATAATCAAGAAAAGGCCATCTACACTCATCACAGATATTGCCCTTAATTACAACAATAAAAAAATTGAATGATTGCCTGGCAATCTACATCTACCTAGTGGCATCGTTCAGTTTTATGCTAAATGTTCTAAATGTCAGTTTTGTGCTGAACATGCCATGCTCCCGAGTTCATTCGCAACCTGTTATGACTAGACATGGAGCAAACTACCGGCAATACTTGTGTCAATTGTCCTATTTTGCTCTGCTTCATATGTGACTAACACTCTATTTTTGGTGATATAATAGGGTATCGATGAAAGCATCTGGCAGAGCTGTACAAGAAAATGATCGCATCAACTATATTTGGAATGGGCATGCAAAAATTATTTTCAATCAAAATATTGTTGTGGAAATAATGATTCAATTGTTTGAGCTCCGGTCTGTCGAGCATATATTTAAACTTGTATTCATGAAGTCTATGAAGATATGTTAACGCTCCTTGCAAAGATTCGACTTTTACTTGAGTGACTTGTCAATTAACATGTTGTAGGTGTAAAGTTATTCTTTTTA
Organism: Avena insularis; assembly: GCA_023614405.1. Lineage (NCBI taxonomy): Eukaryota > Viridiplantae > Streptophyta > Magnoliopsida > Poales > Poaceae > Avena > Avena insularis. Next base: position 456,258,183 of record CM042696.1, on the reverse strand, counting down.
TCACCTTATCTCAATTCTCTCTAATCCCCAGAATTCAAAGTAAACATGCCAGGGATTAGGAAGTGAGGGGAAATGTGAGGAAATGATGGGAAATGTGGGGATTGGGTGAAACAGAGGGATTCACCAAATCCCCTCCCATCCCCAAACCCCTAGGGGATTAAAATACATTAGAAGTAAACAAGGCCTAAGCGAACCCACCGCAAACAAAGCAAGATAGTCACACCGTTCTTTGTATGGACACCCAGCGATCCTCACCCATGCATCTTCAATTTTAAATTTATCCACTGGAGTTGTCATCCACTCCTCAAAAACTAGGAAGACTTTTTTCTCAGGGTCAATAGGGACAGTAGAAATCTTCACCAATCTGGCCAAATCGGCTTTAGTTCGGAACATGGCCTGGTAGACATTTTCTTCAGTACTAATTAGGTTCCATTGATGATGACCAGGAACAATCCACCCTAGCTCGGCAACCACTTGTTGGGCTGAAAGTGAACCTCCATCAACCTTAATCCTCCCAACTTTACCACTATCGTGCTTAAATTTCAGCTCATCCGACGCAGGAACTTGATAGATCATGAGTTCGCTGCGACACACCCCAAACATTGTCGTTGTTGTCTTTGGCATCGATAGGAGATGGCAGTCTTTCGCCTCATGCGTAGCCCTCTCGCAGTAAATACACAAAACAGCTTTGCAAGCATCAGCCATGTGGCCACTCGCACCACATCTGAAGCAAAATAGTTTTTCAGCTTTTTTAGCAGTCCTCTCTGAACCTCCATCAAAGGGTGCACCATCATTCTCGGCAGTACGGATCTGCTGAGTTGAAGGAGCCATCGTAGTGACATTAGATTTCCTTAGGATGGCGGTGTTTTGAGCAGTGGATTCCCCAGGCTTCTCAGTCTCGACCGGAGGAGGCCCTGGCCTAACAATCCTCCCGTGACCCCTGTAGCCACTAGGGTTGCGATTGCCATTGAACTGAGGCCTAAACATGCAACGAGAATTGTTGGTACCTTGGTTCGAACCCTGGCCGCCCTCGTAGTACCCCTCATCAAAGTTCCCAAAATCACCTCCAAAGCCTCTGTTATGGAATTGCTGGTTATCACCCCAAGAGTTGAAGCTTGGCTGATTCGAGGCGGATCCTGCTTCAAACCTGGAGTTGTTGAAGTTCTGGGGCGGATAACCCTGTGTGTTCCTACCATGGAAGCCATTGCCACTCCCTCCAGCACCTTGAGCACCATTGTAGCCCTGCCTTGGTGGGTACCTTGGTGGGTGTGCCCCGCGCAAGGGTTGTCCCGATGGTCCTCCTCTGGGAGGGAAATGATCCTCCCTGTCCGCCATGGTCGATGACGATGAGCAGCCGCCTCTAGGCGAAACGAGCACGGAACGAGAACAAATTGGTGCAGCAGGCAACCCTATAGTTGGGCGCATCATACGTAAACCTTCTCGTAATAAGATTTTCGTGTTCACCCCACCTAAGCCATCATGGCTTTTCGTGTGGCCCACCGAAACAACTGAGCACCCTTAGGCCTTGTGCCCGTTAGGCCCAGAATTTTGAAAGCTATGTTGTCGAGATCTGCATCTGATGCCGCCCTCATGACGGGACATCGGTGATCGCCGGAGACCTCTATGGTCTGCCGGTGGATAAACCTGAACACGAGCTCTTCAACATTGGCCAACTATATGGCGCAGCTATCGGTTTTTGTTTCTCTGAACTTTAATCCAATCCACAGCCACATACTCATCTAGCAAGAAAGTGGTTGGTTGTAGCACCGGTAGATTCAAATCCTTCGCCGGTGGAATCTTGCTGAGAGAGTCAGAATGTCTCACCTGTGATGGCGACATGAACAATGCCAGAGCCGCCATCCTTTGATTCTTCCTCTTCTCCAAGCGCTTGGCCTCTCTTTTGTATTGAGAGGTGATCGACGTGGATGATACCGATCGATGCCAGAGGTCCGCAGGCGTCGTAGCACACATCGGGGAGGATCGAGGCGAGTCCTCCCCGGCGTCCTCCTCCCAGAACTTACCGGCGATGGTCGTCGGGGAAAGCACGGGCGCGGATTCGGGCGTGTCTCCCTTTCCGTCACCAAGGCCCATCACTTCCATGTTAGAGATACTATTCCATGAAAGTAGGATACTCTCTCTCTAAAATGGAGGCCCTAGTTAAGTTCATAGGTGTTTTGGATCTCGTTTGTGTGTATATCCTAGATGGGTAGCAGTAAAGTTCAATGGAAGTTCCCTTGGGAAGTTAATGACTTGAAAGACGAAAATATATATTTCATGAGGATATGTCACACCTTCTATTTTTCATGGACTCCCAGTGCTTTCTTTGTTATAGTGTGCGTGCATGTAAGAATTTTTTCTCAATGAATCGATTTCCGAAAAGTGGATAATGTTGTGCAATTGAAATTTACCATTGGGTATGAATATAAAAATAAGTATGATTTGATGAGGAAGTGCATATGAAGTAAAAGTTTCTTAAAAACAAACAAACTATAAAAGCATGAGATTTAACTTTTACCATTTTATGTATTAGCATGTGCTATGTGTTAAAAAAAATTCATCCCATCAACTAAAGTTGGTATGTTGCACACAGTATTGCGGGTGTATCCATATATAGGTTAACAGAAACATTGTATATATGTCTGCATATTTAGGCAACAAAATGCTCAACCATTATGAGCATATATAGAGCCTTAACAAGATAATAATGCATACTCTATTATTACGATCTGTAGAAATCTAATTTTAAACTTTAAATGTAAAATATACTAGGAATCAATGTGGCACTCGTTCACGCGGGGCACACTCTCTTTGGTAAATCAACTGCACAGAAATCTTTTCTTTGCAAAATCCCTACGGGATGGAACGACGATGAAACAACCGAATTCCTCTGACTGCATTGAAGTATAGATAGAATGATCCTAGAACCAAACATGGTTTTTACCACAAGATGAAGAAATCCCGATGCCTACCATGCCTATCATGGACTTCTTTCTTGGTTCGACACTGACCATGACATTTGACCTGCACACTCTTTCTTTATATGTAGACTGCCACTACTACTTTTCATTGATTTTATACATAAAAGGAGATACTACCATTAATTATTATACCAAACGTGGTACCGTTCTTCTCATTGTGCCCCTCTCGTGTTGCACGTGGTGTACTTGTCCCGATGATAACCTCCCAATTCTATTCTAAAGTTGCATTTGATCTTGGCTCGATATAATCAAGATAGAAATGTGCTTAAATTAGAGATAGAATATATTTAGACCAAGTATAACCTTGATTTTATTCCAAGTCTATTTCCCTTTGTACTTTATATAAACCCTACAAGTGTCCGATAACACAAAATATAGGGTTTCATATTGTTTCACAAAAGGGATTTTTTTGTTTGGGATTTTTTCTTTGTATTACATTTATTTCATAGTTTGGCGTTAAACTGATTTATGAAATTACCAAATTTTTGGTTATTTTATCTCGGGCCAATATTCTTTAGAGCTGAAAGAGCGAACCAAAGACAGGCTTAACTTTGCGCAGAAAAGAAAAAGGATACAAAACACATACAATATTTAACATGTTAACTGTCATGCACACGCGCTATCAGGCAACACATGCACTCTTCCTTTATCCAAAGCGCTGGATATCGCCTTTGCTGGTGAAGCCATCCGACACTGGTAATGGTCTAATATCTATGCTTCCAATACTAGTCCATGGGTCGACTCGCTAACACACATAGTTTGATGAATAACAGAATAACAAGTGCATCATCCTATATAACTAAGAAGATCATCCCCACTAACCTATTTCTCTAAACATGCAGCTATGGCACCTCAGCAATCTCACAACGTGAGCCACGTCACAACATTGCATGCAGAAAAGTGCGGCTGCCTTCCTGCGGTGATGCCTTCCTAGCTTCTGGACCCATCGTTTCCCTGTTAATTGCTTTAATTGCTTTGACAGAAATGCCCTATTGCGTTTATATCAGCCCATGTCCTCTTCAACTCCGATCCAATCTCCTTTTGGGCAGCATCTCGCTCCTCCCAACTCGATTCATAAGTTTTAGCAGCCATCTCTTTTCTTCACGAGCTGATTCCCCGGTTTCATGTTGTCATTGTAGGTCGATCCGATCTCCTAAGGAAGATCACGCCCTTCACCACTGTTCAGGTCTGTACCAATCTCGGTTATAATTTTTTAATGAAGTTTTTATTTTTGTCTATATCAATTGGAATGGATTTAGTGAGTCTCGGTTAAGCAATTAGCTCATGTTTTAGTTTTCTTCGTTACCCCCGGCTGGATACAGGATGACCCTCTTTAATCCTAATTCTGACCTTTATTTTCCCCTCATATGGATTTTGTTTTCAGCTTCTACTCCCTGAATATGAGATCAGCGATCTAATCGTTCAGACTCCAGAGCACAGACTTATATATATCAGATCGGCGATATAATCGTCCAGACTCTAGAGCAGAGTTACATAAACCAAATTCCTTGAAAATCTGACCTTATTTTCTCGACAATTCATATATGCAGGGGATGTGCATAGGCGAGCCAGACAATACCTCTGCAGTTGCTGGCGAATGGGATGATTGGGTATTATGGTAAATTGATAAGCTCTGCACTTTATTTTTGGTTCCCGTAAGTGAAATCTTCCAATGCAGTCTAATATGATTTGAGCTCCTTTTTCCTTTTCATATATCACACGTAGCAAGATTATCCTACATCTGGACCTGAATGTTTTCAATCTCACAGAAGCTATCCATCTAACGATGGTTGTGGGACAAGAAAATGTACATGTTCATACGGTAAGAAAATTCAGGAATTCTGTAGTTCCGCATTTCAAAATAAATGTCGGTTGAAATAGATACACATTGTTTCATTGAACGTGGACATTTTTTTTACATGAACGTGGACATTTTCTACATTGTTCATTCGGAAAGCATCTATTCAATATGTTTCTTATGAGCTTGGTTGATTTGACAAAGTACAGTGCGAGTTACAGTTATATGTGGATATATTGAACCTGCCAATCTCTGTAACTCCAAGTGTTCTCTGTTTTCTGTCCATTTCCATTTTCTGTTCTAGAGTGCTCAAAGTGTTCAATCAGGAACTTGAAGAACAATGGCCTGCATATAGAGGTTACATAAGTTAATACAAAGATGAAAATTAGCTGCTCGGTTTATTAACATTTCCATTTTTAAGTAAGCATTGTGCATGTATACATCTGTAGATGCAATTCTAAGACTTCTGCAGCTTCTCATTTTGTTAACAATTTTGGAAATTTGTGCTAAAACATATTCGCTATTTGATGATTGTTACCTTATGCATGTCACGATGGAATCTACGCATCTCTTGCTGCTATTATATAGTAGTGCTTGCATCGACCATTTCCTACTCCATTGTAAAGTTTCTACTTTCTAATCGCATGGAAAATTTATTATTTTATAGTTTATAGTGACATTTTTTCTAATCTATCAAACCGATGATTGTTTACAGGATTATCAAATCTGATTAGTTCAGCAACCTTGAAGAAAGAAGACTGGATCATCAGCAAATATATTTATGGCCGTGACTTGCAGTTAGATATCTTGGCCATGATATCATATGTCGTATTTTTTATCCAGATCACTCTATACAATAATTATGTTTAGCATAAAAAATAAATCTCTTTTATTCATAATTGAGGGCAACACTATTTAGTGGGTCTGATGAAGCAACATGATTCTTTCTCGATTGTCTTTTATTGGAAGTTTGTTCTTTATTAATATAAGCAAATATTTTAAGAATGTTGGTATAATTGTACCATTGGGTGGTCTTACTACTATATTATAAACTTTTGTTAGAAAATCTTTTCACTAGGTACCTACAATTAAGGTGAAAACTATTGGCAATGTAAAATTATCTGATGTGAAATGATGATATTTCATAACTACAATTTTAAAACCATTCCCGCAGCAAGGCGCGGGGAATCATCTAGTTTATTAAAAAGAAATGATCCACAAACAAGGTAAAAAATTCATAGTTCCATTAACGCCACATGCGAAACATGTTGAGTGGAGACTCACGACCTAAATAATTCTCGCTCGTCAATAGAGTAACCTGCAATGCAACCATGGATGATCAATTCATTTAATACATTGGCAATATATCACTAGTATATGGATATAAATTGGGCCTATCGATTACATGCATATCTCTCTAGTGGAGTTTAGGGTGATTTGTAGAAACCAGTCATAACAGTGTGCTAGATTTTTAAATTGTTTTTAATTTTCAGATAGTTTTGTCAGACACACTGGTTCACTTCCAAGTGCTCCTAATATCATTGTGCATCCCATCAAATTTTATTATGAAAATAGAATGGTGAGATCTTCCAAACAGTTTTAGGTCTATATGCTCATAGTTATCACTACAAGAATCTGGGTGGTTCATGACGATCTGATATCATCGTGGATGAGGGTCAAAACATCGTAGATGGACATCCGCGATGAATTCTGCGACCAAAAAAATAGGTATGGATCTCACGTCATAATTGAATCTGTGACGTTTTTTCTGTCTGAAAACGTCACGCCTGATCGCGACGTCCTGTAATTTCATCGCGGCCAACTGGACCGGTCCAGCCTAGGCCCGATCGTTCATGACGTTTTTTATTTCGTCACGATCGAGGCCACGTGGCAGACGGTACCGCGGGTGGCCGTTAGCGACGTTTGCTGACGTCATGTTTGCCGCCTACGACGTCATTGACTTCCTGACTTTTTTTCCATCACAGCCTGATTCCATTGTCTCCATATCCGTGGCATCATCCAATCCGTTCATGACGTCATCCATCAGTTTATGATGTCACACGGGCAGTGAAGAATTTTGTTCATCGCCACCTTTCGACGCCGTGCTGACACGTGGACGGTTGGCAGGTCCAAGCTTGCGCCATTAGGCGAGGCCACGTGGGCAAGCCATAGAACGACATGTTGACAATTCAAAATGGGACACGTATCACCTACCGACGATGAATTCTGTCTGATGACATCGTCGTTGCCCGTGACATTTTTGTTTCATCTAGATAGTTGGCCAATGAAAGCCGGCAACATCGATGTTTACCTGTGATGGAAATATTTCATAAAAAACAACTGAGATGATTTCGTTTTCGTCGTGGATGCGTGCTAGCATCACCGTGAGATCAACAGGCCATTTGTGTATGTAAATTTCTACTAGCCATAATCGTTTGTGACCCATTTCACACCACATGCATCAAATATTAGAATTTGACAATGAATTTCAGGATAATTTTCCACATAAATTTTCACAGCAGTTTCTGAGCCAAAAGCTTCACAAGCTTCCACAACCAAAAACATTCCATAGTAGTTCATGAGCCAAAATTCTCACAAGTTTCCTTGCCCAAAAGACTCACAAGTTTCCACACTATTTAACTTTTCTAGCCCAAGAACTCACAAGTGTCAACCACAAGTTCACTTACCTTGCGACAGCTGAAGCTGCTGTTGCTGCTGCTGCTTCTACTGAGTCATCTGAGATAACACTTGCTGAAGTAAGTTGTTTATATGGTTTTGTTTATCCCGCATCTCTTCTTGCTTCTTCTGCATTTTTCTCATGGCTTTAGCATACTGCAGCTTCTTTGCCTCGACAGCTTCTTTCGCTCTCTGTAGTTCCTCTAAGGTACAGCGTAGTTTGTCACTCTCTGCTCTCTCATCCAAAAGTTCCGCTTTAAGGCCAGACCTGCTTCGTCTTGATGTACTTGGATGGAGGCCGATGTTCTTCAGGAACGTTGGCATTCTACTGTCCAGCGAGAGTGCAAAGTGCACAATCTCGGTGGGAGAAAGTGGTTCTTCCCCCTGGACATCTAGAGTCATCATATCATTCTCCTAATAATATGATCTTGTTATTAACAACATCCAATATTCATGATCAGAAAACCCTGATCATCTGTTAATCAATGAGCTAGTATATATGAGAGGCTTTACTAGTAACTTTTGTTTGTTCATTAAACACACATGTATTAATGTTTTCGATTAATACAGTTCTAGCATGAGAAATAAATATTTATCATAAACATGGAATAAGATAATAACCTTTTTATTATTGTTTCTCGGGCATATTTCCTTTAAATCCCATCACAGTCTAGCAATCTATAGACATGAGGCACCCAAGGGAGATCGCCGGCGGAAGCCTTCTGGAACTCGTCACCGGCCCAATGAGGGAAGACTTCAAGCAAAATACTGTCTTGGCATGAGAAGAACCCTAGAAACGTTTCCATATTCGAGTACACCAAAAGGCCCCCACACCTCCAGATGGTGCAACAGTGGAGGAGGTAGCCACAGATGCATCTACAAAATCCATACATAGCAGTTGGCCATCCCAGATCGGGTCCTAAGGCCTAGATCATTTACTCGTTGCCAGGCCGCGAAGGATTTGGCCGGAGCATCGCGTTTTTCGCCGCCTAACCACCATCCCTTCTACAGGCCCTGCTCATCAAGGCCACACCACCAAGTATAGCCATCGCTACCCCACCAACCGCCTGTGAAGCTGCCACCGCAAGACCCTCTTTTCCCCTATGTCCTTTGTCGAGAGGAGCACCGCCACCTCCGGCGATGTCGGTGGCTTCACTGACCATGATTCAATGGATGGGAGGCGGGGGAAGATCACCTATGGAGTCGCTCGACGAAGATCGGCCCTGGAAGGTGTTTTTCCGAGCGTTTGGGGGAACGGAAAATCAGGACCGTCCTTAAAATAGGAGGAGAACTTCACTTCATGGGCTCTACACAAACTAGGGATACACACAACCATTAAACATGAGTACCAGGATTTTTAAACTTGGTAAAGCATCAAGCCTGGTCCTCAAGATAAATTGCATGAGTACCAATATAGCATAGTCCTCAAGTATAAATACAAACCTAAATTTACCTAAATTCATGTCCCTGATGATTTGAACCCAGGTGTTGGAATTTTACATCCACTCGCTCATCCAGAGTCCTATAGAAGGTGACTATCGAAAATACTCAGAAACTAAAGATATACCTAGCTGGCACCAAATCACACATCCATAATTCCAAATAGTATGTTAATTCAATCTCATGCAGAAGGTAATATCAACTCAGAGTTACATTGTTCTCATACAAATGGATACAACATGGTTTACTGATTAATTTACCGAACCCTTTTTTCCAGGGCTATCTTGAGACACGATTGAATAGCGATTCTACACCAAACCCTTGGTCCCCGGTGCCACTGATGCTGTGGTATCCAGAGGGTGGTCAACTTCAGATCGGATGTACGATCCCCGTAGGGTCTTCGAGTTCTTTGCCTCCGGTGTAGGGGCATCGGTGGCGACAAGAATAAAGGTCCCCCAACCCTCCCTAAATCACCGTTCTTTCCTGGAGGAGCGTCCATGTTCTGGAGTTTGCAGTCGATCATCGGGCATTAGGCTTGGTTGTTTAAAGGTTTATCTAGAGTGGCGGCGATCAGTGGAGGGGATGATGTCGCAGTGTATTGGTGTCCTCAACTTCCGCTCCACCCGATGAAGATCAGCTAGGTACGACTTTGTGAGGGAACTTGCGAGTTTGGTGTCCCCAATCTCTGCCTTGTCGGGGCTAGGATTATTTCCCGGCCCTTCTCTGTACTAGCTTCTTCGGGACGGTGATCTTTTGAGATCATGGTCGTTGGCATCTTTTGGTTTACATCAACGATTTTCTGGCCGCTGCTTTCTACAAGTCCTTTGTTTTTTTCAAGATTTCTCCGATACGAGATTTTCTACTGTTGAGGCCTAGAGGCGACATCGAGCTTTCCTCGTGGAACGCCGTCGAGGGATACAGAAGGAAGATGGTGCTGAACTTTTGAAAGACTTATGTTTTATATTTTTTTAAGGAAGTTCTTATAAGGGCTGGAATATATGGCTTTTCCGCAAAAAATGGTTTACTCATTATTGGCATACCACTAATGCCGTGAATACCCGCCTATTTTGTAGATTTAATCTGTCTTGTGAAACCTCGGCAAATGAAGGTTCACACTAATAGCGCGAGCATTCTATTCGTCCACAACATCTACCAAAGGCGACCGTTGATGGAGTTTCACTTTTCTTATCCATATTTTCCTTTTCTTTTTATTTTGATCTTTCTCCGGTTTGCTACGTTGAATCTTTCATCCAAATTCTGTGCTAATCTGTTGGGAAACAACGTGACATGGATGTTGAAGGGGGCAACATAGTGTTCCGCACATCAATTGCATACCAGAGTGTAGCCGCAAAGCATCAAATGTGTGGTAACGAGCTCATTACAAGCAAGAATGTTGTGAATTACCTAATAAAAAACAGAGCGTACACGGTACTAGGTGGTCTGGGTGTCTGATGGATCCCATTCTAAAACAGGAAGGCCAAAGGCCCAGCTTTATATATAAAGCCACAAACACGACAGCAAACCCAAGTTAGATAGTACAACACACACACCACACACCAGGTTCGATCATACCTAGATCATCACTTACACACAGAGCCCAAACAGAGCAAACGGCAAGAGAGATATCATCAAAGAAAGAGCAGACCCACCCTCATGCTATGATCCTCGTGCGTATGCTTCGAACCCCTCCATACGCCTCGCGCAGGGCATGGTCCTTCGGTCTGACCAGAACCCTCCAACTCTGCATATAGATTGACATTTAAAAAATTGCGTCAGCCGGGTTGCCAATCATCTTTCCTTCAATCGCCAGCATATTACGAAGATTCTGAAAGATCTTGAGATATGGCTAGAAACTCTTCAATCCACGCAAGATTCCATGAGCTTTGCAGGAGATCCCTCACTCTAGCCCACATAAATTGTGCTTAGGAGCATGAGAGGAAAATATGGTTGCAGACCATGGCGTTTTGCCACTTGTTCATTCGTGGCGCCACACGTCTTTGAAATGGAAGACAACCGCCCCTTGCGACAGGCATAGGTAAATCGCTCTAGTAGAGTAAGCCCTAGAGGCTGCCATGGACCAGGAGAACTCGTCATCCTCAATGGAGATCGGGAGTGCATGTAACTCCCTGCACAGGTTCTCCCATTCTACCACTTCTGCCAACCCAAAATGTCTACGAAATCTGAGCCACCGATCTTCGGGCAATTACAAAAACTCCCGATGTCTACCAGGCCTAATAGTAAGTGTGGTTCCTGCTGGTCGGTTAGAATGATGTTTTAAGTTTTAACGAGAACTTACGTTGGAGAAACAATAGAGACTGCACTCAAATAATTAAGACAAACACTTGCAGAATGCCGAGGTGCTAATGTACAACAACAAAAAATGTGGCGAGCCATACATGTGGTCCTTCATGCTATCTCATCAATAGTGTCACACAATCAGATAGAGACAACGAGTTTCAAATACAAGTTGCTTCAATTTATTTATTGAACTTCGCAAAATACCTAAAGAAAATGTCCTGAAATAAATCAAATATATTTATGTGCTCTTATCTCAACATATTACATCTCATATACCACACGATAGCGTTAGAATACAATCTAAACATTTGATTTACCACCTTGCCATCGAACTTTACCACAAAGAAAATATTATTCTCTGGATCGTGTAGACACTGACTAGGTAGAGATGCCGAAATAAACCCACATCGACACGCCTATGAGTCATTCCGAGTTTGTGGATTCCGATGACGACTAATGATTTTTCCTGTATTAGTACATATGCTTGTCTCGTGTGGTAGATGATTAACAATTGAACGGTTTAGAGGAGTCCTGATACTAGCTTGACATGGTTGTTATCTCCAGAGGATAACAATTTTGTTTTGAGCAGAGTATTTATTGCCAAAACACCCAGATGGTGAGTAGGACATCTCTTGAAATGGTGAAAACCTATGATTTTAGCTTCAATATAGTAACAAATAACATCAAGATCGAGATCTTGGGTCCCAAGAGTTGACTGCTTCACTTTTTATATCAGATAACATCAAGAAAGAGATCTTATGTGCCTTTGGTTTGGATTCTCTCAGTCCAACTTCGCGGTGGTAAAGGTTGAATCTAAACCAAAGTTTCTCGACATAGAAAAATTCATGAATGCAGTAGATTTCTGCAATGCAATTCCCGTAGCGAACAACGACTAGCTTCCAACGTGTTGAAAGCAGATTGGGTCCCAAATTTCTAAACTTTTAGATATCCACTTGATGTAATAGTTTGTAAACTTTGAGATGGTTGAATCATGTAGGCCATAAACTGAATTTTGAAATTGTTACTTGACTCTATAATGCCCTCAAAGACATAATTTTCAGAATTTATATTTGATCCTGTAATATTTTTCATCTAAATTCAATAATTTCTACTCGATGCATATAATGTACTCAAAATTTAGAACTTTGAGAATTCGATTTTATTCATGTAATGTACTTCCATTTGGATGCCGAGATTTCTACTTGATGTTTTTCTTGAAAAGGGGAGTAAGACAACGGCCTCTACATTGGTAGATGCACAAAGCCTTTTATGACAGGTTCAACATCCAAATTTATTACAAGTTTAAAATACACCCAAGGATTGCCGAGAGTTGATACAAAAAACAACTAGCTGAATATATAAAGCATGTGACGAGTAAGCATCCTGTAGTCGAGTAATATGCTGCCAACCATCCTGGCTAAAGATATCCCGAGCGATCACCCGGATATGGTTGCACCTAGTAACCATAACATCAAGCTGGAGTGTGTACCATCCTCAACATTATGAACATCGAGGATCCTACTTTATGTTTTTTTTGAAATGGGGTCTCTGCATTAATTGATGCATGTAGCCCTTTTATTACCTTATTATAGTTTATGAAGTGTTAAAACTCATGGATCACATAGTGTTGCAACATGTATCAGCCACTTAAAGATAGAAAGAATAGGAACTAAGTACTGATGCATCACAAGGTGATTCTAGAAACAGGTTGCCAGCTGCATAGGGTGAACAAATCCCGTGCTACCGTCTCCAAAAGGTTGCACCCATATTTCGTGTCTGATCACCGCTCCACTGGCTGAAGTAAAGACCACGTACGGATCCAATGTGTAGTTCGACGGATAACCTGCAAGAAAGAAGTTTTGTTTTTTGTTAAATACAAAGTCATTCCGCACATTCCAAATAGCCCAAATTAAATCAAAGCACATGCACCCACTCGGATTTGTGCTTTTTCAATCTTTCTAACCCCTTGTAGCCAATTACCAAACAAGTTTCCTACATTAGATGGAGGTGCTATATTAAACGAAATATGAACAATGTGCCACATTATGTGTGTAATGTACTTCATCTGAAAGCTCAGATTGCTATTGGTGCATTCAGTAATGATGCTTCAATGTTTCAGGAAAGTGGTGATGCTACTTTCCACTAATTAAGGAATAAAACGAATTGGCCACATAGTTATAGAAAGGGGAGGTAGAATTCCAAAGGGTTAAAAAAAGGTATTACTATTACTTTCAAGATTGGTTTTCTATTTCACTTGGTTGCCAGACCGTAGTAAATAAAGTTTTGCACCCAAAACATTCTCATTCATTCCTTCCACAACATCTACCACAACATAATGTTGATTTTTTAGGGAGGGGGGGGGGGGGTTACCCCGACCACTGTATTAGTTGATGCACAAAACCTTTTATTAAAAATCTTATCATTCAGAGTTATTACAACATCAAGGATTGCTGAATATTGACATATATATCAACCAGCGAAAGATAACACGTATATGATAACTAAGCATCATTTAGTCGAGTAAGCCCGAGAGGCTTCTTTGGACTAGGAGATCTTGTCATCCTTAGTGGAGTGGACATTGGGAGTGCATGTACCTCCCGGCACAGGTTCTCCCATTCTACCACTTCTGCCAACCCAAAATGTCTACAAAATCTAAGCCGCCAAGATGTGGCAATTAGAAAAACTCCTGATGTCTACCAGGCCTAATAATACGCGCGGTTCCTGCCGGTCTGAGATGTAACCCATTTTCAAGGGCCAGTTATGCAACCATTAGAAAAACTTCTGATGTCTTCCCGGCCTACACACAATGGCACGCTAGGCAAATTTTGTTCCAACTATATGAGGCAACACTCGCCATGATCTAATTTCGTTGATTTCATCGTGCGAGCTCTTGTCGTTGTTTTATAGACTGAAGGAAAGAAGATGGTCCTCATCACGATTGTTCAGCATGTACGAAGGAGTTCTTCAATACAAACGATACCTTTCATCCGATCCTTGTCCGACATAGGAAATCAAATGGTATGTGGCTGGCACGTGAACTATTTCCGTGCAAGAAACAGACCCAAGGTGTCGTACCTCGTGAAGTATTTCCGTGGAGGAAGTGTAGTCAATATTTAGACGACACTCACTGCTAGTCTGCTACGGAACCTCACTTCCAACTTGAATTAAAAAAACCTTTTGGAGGAAGTGTAGTCAATAAGTGAATATGGTATTGTTACCTCAATAACACATATGTTTCATTTTCCGATCTGTTGGAGTGATGTTTTAACGAGAACTTGCGTTGGTGAACCAATAGGGACTGCACTCAAATAATTAACACAAAAACTTGCAGAATGCCGAGGTGCTAATCTACAACAAAATAAAAAAAAGGTGGCGAGCCATACAGGTGGTATTTCATGCTATCTCATCAATAGTGTCACGCAATCACATAGAGACAACGTGTTTTCAAATACAAGTTGCTTCAATTTATTTATTAACGTTCACAAAATACCTACAGGAAATGTACTGAAATCAATCCAATATATTTCTGTGCTCTTCTCTCAACATATTACATCAATTATACCACACGATAGCGTTAGAATACAATCTAAACATTTGATTTACCGCCATGCCATCAAGGTTCGCCACAAAGCAGATACTATTCTGGATCGTGTAGACACTGATTAGGTAAAGATGCCGAAATAAACCCACATCAACACACTCACGAGTCATTCCGAGTTCGTGGATCCCGATGACGGCTCATTATTTTTCCTATCTTAGTACATATGCTTGTCTTGTGTGGTATGATTAATAATTGAATGGTTTAGAGGAGTCCTGATATTAGCTTGACATGGTTTTTATCTCTAGAGGACACCAATTTTGTTTTGAGCAAAGTATTTATTGCCAAAACACCTAGATGGTGAGTAGGACATCACTTCAAATCCATGGTGAAAACCTGTGATTTTAGCTTCAAACTTTTACCAAATAACATCAAGATCGATATCTTGGGTCCCAAGAGTTGACTGCTTCACTTTATATATCAGAGAACATCAAGAAAGAGATCTTATGTGCCTTTGGTTTGGATTCTCTCAGTCCAACTTCGCGGTGGTAAAGGTTGAATCTAAACCAAAGTTTCTCGACATAGAAAAATTCATGAATGCAGTAGATTTCTGCAATGCAATTCCCGTAGCGAACAACGACTAGCTTCCATCACGTTCAAATCAGCCTGGGTCCCAAATTTCCAAACTTTGAGATATCCACTTGACGTAATAGTTTGTAAACTTTAAGATGGTATAATCATGTAGGCCATCAACTGAATTTTGAGATTGTTACTTGAATTTTGTAATGCCCTCAAAGACATAACTTTGGGAATTTATATTTGATCATGTAATGTTTTTCATCTAAATTCTATGATTTCTACTCGATGCATATAATGTACTCAAAATTTAGAACTTTGAGAATTCGATTTTATTCATGTGTAATGTACTTCCATTTGGATGCTGAGATTTCTAGTTGATGTTTTTTAGAAGGGGAATAAGACCCTGACCTCTGCATCGGTAGATGCAGAAAGCATATTAGTATTAAAGGTTCAACATCCAAATTTATTACAAGTTTAAAATAAACCCAATGATCTCCGAGAGTTGATACAAGAATCAACCAGCGCAATATATAAAGCATGTGACGATTAAGCATCATGTAGTCGACTAATATGCCGCTAGCCATCTTGTCTGAAGATATCCCGAGCGATCGCCAGGATACGATTGCACCTAGTAACCATAACATCTTGTGGTGTTTGTACCATCCTCAAAATTATGAACATTGAGAATTCTATGTTATACTTGTAATGTGCTTCATCTGAATGTTGAGATTGCTATGCGTGCATTCACTAATGGTGCTTCAATGTCTCACGAAAGCGGTGATGCTACTTTCCACTAATTGAGGAATAAAACGAATTGCACACATAGTTATAGAAAGGGGAGGTAGAACTCCAAAGGGTTACAAAAAAGGTATTACTACTACTTTCAAGATTGGTTTTCTATTTCACTTGCTTGCCATACCATGGTAAATAAAGTTTTGCACCCAAAACATTCTCATTCGTTCCTTCCACAACATCTACCAGAGCATAATGTTGATTTTTAGGGGTGGGGGTGGGGGGTGGGGGGTGAGGGGGTGTGTTACCCCGAACACTGCATCAGTTGATGGACAGAACCTTTTAGTAAAAATCTTATCATTCAGAGTTATTATAATATCAAGGATTGCTGAAAATTGACATATAAATCAACCAGCGAAAGATAACAAGCATATGATAACTAAGCATCATTTAGTCGAGTAAGCCCGAGAGGCTTCTTTGGACCAGGAGATCTTGTCATCCTTAGTGGAGTGGAGATTGGGAGTGCATGTACCTCCCTGCACAGGTTCTCCCATTCTACCACTTCTGCCAACCCAAAATGTCTACAAAATCTAAGCCACCAAGATGTGGCAATTAGAAAAACTCCTGATGTCTACCAGGCCTAATAATACGCGCGGTTCCTGCCGGTCTGAGATGTAACCCATTTTCAAGGGCCAGTTATGCAACCATTAGAAAAACTTCTGATGTCTTGCCGTCCTACACACAATGGCACGCTAGGCAAATTTTGTTCCAACTATATGAGGCAATACTCACCATGATCTAATTTCGTTGATTTCATCGTGCGAGCTCTTGTCGTTGTTTTATAGACTGAAGGAAAGAAGATGGTCCTCATCACGATTGTTCAGCATGTACGAAGGAGTTCTTCTATACAAACGATACCTTTCATCTGATCCTTGTCCGACATAGGAAATCAAATCGTACGTGGCTGGCACGTGAACTATTTCCGTGCAAGAAACAGACCCAAAGTGTCGTACCTCGTGAAGTATTTCCGTGGAGGAACTGTAGTCAATATTTAGACGACACTCACTGCTAGTCTGCTACGGAACCTCACTTCCAACTTGAATTAAAAAAACCTTTTGGAGGAAGTGTAGTCAATAAGTGAATATGGTATTGTTACCTCAATAACACTTATGTTTCATTTTCCGATCTGTTGGAGTGATGTTTTAACGAGAACTTGCGTTGGTGAACCAATAGGGATTGCACTCAAATAATTAACACAAAAACTTGCAGAATGCCGAGGTGCTAATCTACAACAAAATAAAAAAAGGTGGCGAGCCGTACAGGTGGTCTTTCATGCTATCTCATCAATAGTGTCACGCAATCAGATAGAGACAACGTGTTTTCAAATACAAGTTGCTTCAATTTATTTATTAACGTTCACAAAATACCTACAGGAAATGTCCTGAAATCAATCCAATATATTTCTGTGCTCTTCTCTCGACATATTACATCTCATATACCACACGATAGCGTTAGAATACAATCTAAACATTTGATTTACCGCCATGCCATCGAGGTTCACCACAAAGCAGATACTATTCTGGATCGTGTAGACACTGATTAGGTAAAGATGCCGAAATAAACCCACATCAACACACTCACGAGTCATTCCGAGTTCGTGGATCCCGATGACGGCTCATTATTTTTCCTATCTTAGTACATATGCTTGTCTTGTGTGGTATGATTAATAATTGAATGGTTTAGAGGAGTCCTGATATTAGCTTGACATGGTTTTTATCTCTAGAGGACACCAATTTTGTTTTGAGCAAAGTATTTATTGTCAAAACACCTAAATGGTGAGTAGGACATCACTTCAAATCCATGGTGAAAACCTGTGATTTTAGCTTCAAACTTTTACCAAATAACATCAAGATCGATATCTTGGGTCCCAAGAGTTGACTGCTTCACTTTATATATCAGATAACATCAAGAAAGAGATCTTATGTGCGTTTGGTTTGGATTCTCGCAGTCCAACTTCGCGGTGGTAAAGGTTGAATCTAAATCAAAGTTTCTCGACATAGAAAAATTCATGTATGCAGCAGATTTCTGCAGTGCAATTCCCGTAGCGAACAACGACTAGCTTCCATCACGTTCAAATCAGCCTGGGTCCCAAATTTCCAAACTTTGAGATATCCACTTGACGTAATAGTTTGTAAACTTTGAGATGGTAGAATCATGTAGGCCATCAACTGAATTTTGAGATTGTTACTTGAATTTTGTAATGCCCTCAAAGACATAACTTTGGGAATTTATATTTGATCATGTAATGTTTTTCATCTAAATTCTATGATTTCTACTCGATGCATATAATGTACTCAAAATTTAGAACTTTGAGAATTCGATTTTATTCATGTGTAATGTACTTCCATTTGGATGCTGAGATTTCTAGTTGATGTTTTTTAGAAGGGGAATAAGACCCTAACCTCTGCATCGGTAGATGCAAAAAGCATATTAGTATTAAAGGTTCAACATCCAAATTTATTACAAGTTTAAAATAAACCCAAGGATCTCCGAGAGTTGATACAAGAATCAACCAGCGCAATATATAAAGCATGTGACGATTAAGCATCATGTAGTCGACTAATATGCCGCTAGCCATCCTGTCTGAAGATATCCCGAGCGATCGCCAGGATACGATTGCACCTAGTAACCATAACATCTTGTGGTGTTTGTACCATCCTCAAAATTATGAACATTGAGAATTCTATGTTATACTTGTAATGTACTTCATCTGAAAGTTGAGATTGCTATGGGTGCATTCACTAATGGTGCTTCAGTGTCTCACGAAAGCGGTGATGCTACTTTCCACTAATTGAGGAATAAAACGAATTGCACACATAGTTATAGAAAGGGGAGGTAGAACTCCAAAGGGTTACAAAAAAGGTATTACTACTACTTTCGAGATTGGTTTTTTATTTCACTTGCTTGCCATACCATGGTAAATAAAGTTTTGCACCCAAAACATTCTCATTCGTTCCTTCCACAACATCTACCAGAGCATAATGTTGATTTTTAGGGGTCGGGGTGGGGGTGGGGGGTGAGGGGGTGTGTTACCCCGAACACTGCATCAGTTGATGGACAGAACCTTTTAGTAAAAATCTTATCATTCGGAGTTATTATAATATCAAGGATTGCTGAAAATTGACATATAAATCAACCAGCGAGAGATAACAAGCATATGATAACTAAGCATCATTTAGTCGAGTAAGCCCGAGAGGCTTCTTTGGACCAGGAGATCTTGTCATCCTTAGTGGAGTGGAGATTGGGAGTGCAGGTACCTCCCTGCACAGGTTCTCCCATTCTACCACTTATGCCAACCCAAAATATCTATGAAATCTAAGCAGCCAATATGTGGCAATTAGAAAAACTCCTCATGTCTACCAGGCCTAATAATACATGTGGTTCCTGCCGGTCTGGGATGTATCCCATTTTCAAGGGCCAGTTAGGCCACCATTAGAAAAACTTCTAATGTCTTCTCGGCCTACGCACCATGGCACGCTAGGCAAATTTTCTTTCAACTATATGAGGGGACACTCTCCATAATCTAATTTAGTGGCTTTCATCGTGTGAGCTCTTGTCGTTGCTTTATATAAAGTCTGAAGGGAAAAAGATGGTCCTCACGATTGTTCGGCATGTACGAAGGAGTTCTTCTATACAAACGACACCATTCATCCGATCATTGTCTGACACACAAAATCAAACCATATGTTGGCTGGCACCAGAGTACAGCACAGCACTAGATACTACTCCCTCCCGTTTCAAAATATAAGATGTTTTAGCTTTGTGAAAGAAGTGTATCTAGACTACTTTTAGTAGTAGGTTCACTCTAAACCTAGATAAACCTACAGACTAAAAAAGTCTAGATATACTCTATTCACAAAGCTAAAACATCTCATATTTTGAAACGGAGGGAGTACTTGGTACGTCGTAGTACGAGAAACAGACCCAAAGTGTCGTACGTGAAGTATTTCCATGGAGGAAGGTGTAGTCAAGGTGATACTCACTGCGTATGCTATAGAACATCACTTCCAACTTGAATTAAAAATCAATCTGTTGGAGGAAGTGTAGTCAATAAATGAATATGGCATTGTTACCTCATATGTTCCATTTTCCAATCTGGTGGAATGATGTTTTCACGAGAACTTGCGTTGGAGAACCGATAGAGGTTGCCCTCCTCAAATAATTAATACAAAAACTTGCAGAATGCCGAGGTGCTAATCTACAACAAAAAGAAATAAACAAATAACAAAATGAGGAGCGGTATTTGTGGTCGTCTATTGGAGACATAAGTACATCTTCTCTGAGACCCTTCACGCTAGGTATCTCTAACCAAAAAGATAACGCACTGTTTATTTTACCATGGCCCTTCTCCAAACAATATACATGCTATAGCATGCTAATAGCGTGCTATATATGAAAATAGAGTTTTAAAAATAATAAAATATATAATGAATCATGTTGATGTTTTAGCGTGATCGGTTATGTTTAACAATTAAGGTTTTGCATCATACCTTTGCTTACTTCACACCTTGATCATATGATCTCTTACTCCATGCCCACCAACGAAAAAATAGCATGCTATATTTGAAATAGCGCTAACGGTATGATGATATAGCGCGATATAGCATACTATTTTGCAAATAGCGCCATAGCAAACACAATTACGAAAATCTAGCATAGACTCTCCAATACGCTATAGCGCGCTAAATACCGTGAAATTGCGCACTATTTATTCATTGGGTATCTCATCAATAGTGTCACGCTGTCAAATAGAGACAACGAGTTTCAAATACAAATTGCTTCAATTTATTTATTATTTTTGCAAAATACCTACATAAATGTCATGGAATCATTCAAATATATGTTTGTGCTTTTCTCTCAATATATTACATCCCATATACCACATGATAACGTTAGAAGACAATCTAAATAGTTGGTTTACTGCCTTGCAATCGAGTTTTATCACAAAGAAAATATTATTGTTAACTTATAGGCACCAATTAGGTGAAGATGCCGAAATAAACCCACATGGACACGCCCATGAGTCATTACGAGGTTGTGGATCCCGATGATGGCTCATGATTTTTCATGACCTACTACATATGCTTGTCTCGTGTGGTAGATGACTAATAATTGAACAAAGTCCTGATACTAGCTTGGCATTGTTGTTATCTCTGGAGGACACCACTTTTGTTTTGAGTAGCGTATTCATTGCCACAACACCTAGTTGGTGAGTAGGACATCTCTTGAAGTCCGTGGTGAAAACTTGTGATCTTAGCTTCAATATAGTACCAAATAACATCAAGACCGAGATCTTCCCAAGAGTTGACTCCTTCACTTTATATATCAGATAACATCAAGAGTGAGATCTTAGGTGCATTTGGTTTGGATTCTTAGTCCAACTCCGTGGTGGTAAACACATAATCTAAACCAAATGAGTTTCTCGAGATAGCCAAATTCCCGAATGCAGCAGATTTCCGCAGTTCAATTCCCGTAGCGGGCAGCGACTAGCTTCCATTGCGTTGAAAGCAGCTTGGGTCCCAAATTTCTAAACTTTGAGATAACCACTTGATGTAAATTTTGTAAACTTTGAGATGGTTGAATCATGTAGACCATCAACTGAATTTTGAGATTGTTGCTTGAGTTCTGTAATGCCCTCAAAGACATAACTTTGGGAATTTATATTTGATCCTGTAATTGTTGGGGGTAGAGGAGGAGGCACACAAACTCCTCGCCCTGCCTATGGTGAACCTTCGAGGATAGTTTCAATCAACAAATATACAGCAAAAATAAAACAACGAGCACTTGCACAGGTGACACAAGGATTTACGTGGAAAAATGTCCTCAAGGTGAGAAGGAAAAAACCACGGGTGCGGACCAACTGGTCCACGCGAGATTCACTATGAGCAACCTGGGTACAGAGTCTTCTCAAGAACATCTAGAGATATACAACACACTCAACACGTTGCTAATCGGCAAGAATAACAACAACCACTTGAGAGAAATATTACAGCAAGGCAGAGTATCTCAAATTCTGTCATCTTTGGTAATCAGCAAACTGCTCTTAAGCCGCAGATCCAATCAACACCAAATTTGGTAGACAAACTGACATACGAGTACCCAACATACACACCAAATTTTAGGTTAATCGGGCACCGTTTTCCTGCCTAATATATTCGTCTACCAAAACTGCTCTGTGCTGAAACTGCAGCAGTCCAAACTGAATAAACCGCTTCCAAATCTGATGCTACACTGACCCAAATCTCAAACCAGCTAACCAGATCGAAGTACTCAAAGCAAGGAACGAGCTCACCAAGTTTGGAGTTAATCCAAGCACCTTTGAGCCTCCAAACATTACCTTGAAAACATACCGGTCAGATCTCAAAAATCTGGATAGAAATCACCTATCCTTCTTCTTCCTCTCTTCTCACTAGGTTGTGATGTTCTTGTGTGTTTTCTCACCCCCTCTCAGCAGCAGCCACGTTGGCTTGCTTCTCTCACTTGCTCACTTGTTCTCACACAGCCACCAAGGGTGGCTAGGGTTTTCTTTTCTACTCCTCTCTCAAGGAGCACCTCAGCTGTAGGATACGAACCTCGATCAATGGTTGAAACGTGTTGGACTTTCATGGGCTGACGTTGGGCTACCAACACACCTCCATGTGGAGGGACCTGGCCCAACAAACTCCCCCTCCTGACATCATGGAGGGTCTCACTGCCAACCGGCAGTCATGCCGGTGAGCCGACGGCATACCTCGAGCTTTCCTCTTATCACCACCTTGGTCAACATATCAGCCCCATTGTCATCTGTGTGTACCTTCTCAATTTGCATTTGCTTGGTATTCAGCACATCTCGAATCCAATGATAGCGAATATCAATATGCTTAGACCTCGAATGAAAACTTGCATTCTTTCTCAGGTGAATGGCACTTTGGTTGTCACAAAATAGCACATACTTTTCTTTCTCAAAACCAAGCTCACAAGCCAATCATTTCAGCCAAAATAGCTCCTTGCTCGCCTCAGTTACTACGATGAACTCGGCCTCAGTTGTGTTCAGCGCCACACACTTTTGCAACCTGCTTTGCCATGTCACTGCTCGCCCTGAATGGATAATCAAATAACTTGAAGTAGACTTCCTTCCATCGACATCTCCAGCCAAGTTTGAATCTGAATATGCAATCAGCTTGGGCTCACTACCACCAAAGCAAAGCTTCATATTAGTGTTGCCCCGAAGATACCTCAAAATCTACTTCATGGCTTCCCAATGTGGTTTTCCTGGATTGGACATAAATCTGGTCATAGTACTAACTGCTTGAGCAATGTCAGGTCGTGTGCACACCATAGCATACATCAAACTCCCAACCGCTGAAGCATAAGGAACTTTCTACATTTCCTTTTCCATCTCTTCATTGGAGGGACATTGTTTTTTACTCAACTTGAAATGAGCTGCAAGTGGACAACTCACTTCTTTTGCCTTGTCCATCTTGAACTTGCGAATTACCTGCTCAATATATTTCTTTTGAGACAAGTACAACTTGTTGGATTTTCTGTCTCTCTCAATTCTCATGCCGAGAATACACTTTGTTGGACCCAAGTCTTTCATGGAAAAACTTTTTCTCAACTCTTTCTTTAGGTTAGCAATTCTAGAGACATTCTTGCCAACAATCAAGATATCATCAACATAGAGCAATAACATGATAAAATCATCACCTAAGAACCTCTGAATAAATACACAATGGTCTGAGATACACCTCTTGTAGCCTTGCTCCCCCATGACAGATTCAAACTTCATGTACCATTTTCTTGGTGCTTGTTTCAGGCCATAGAGACTTTTCTTCAATTTGCACACATAGTCTTCTTTACCTTTAACCAGAAACCCCTCAGGCTGCGCCATGTAGATTTCTTCCTCCAACTCTCCATGAAGGAAAGCTGTCTTCACGTCCATTTGCTCAACTTCCAAGTTGAGATTTGCTGCCATGCCAAGGATCATTCGGATTGATGTCATCTTCACCACTTGAGAAAATATTTCATCAAAGTCAATACCTTTTCTCTGGCTGAATCCTTTTACAACTAGCCTGACCTTGTACCTTGGATGTGACGTGTGCTCTTGTTGCTTTATTCTGTAGACCCACTTGTTCTTTAGAACTTTCTTGCCCTTGGGAAACTTCACGAGCTCATAAGTATGATTCTTATGCAAGGAATCCATCTCTTCTTGCGTAGCCTTATTCCACTCCTTATTGTTCTCATCTTTCATTGCATCTTGAAAGTACTCAGGTTCTAAACCATCAAACAATAACACCACATATTGGTCTGAATCGTACCTGGTGGAAGGAACACGGCCACGGCTGGACAGTCTGAGTGGAGCAGCTGGTGGACTATCTGGTTCAGATGCTTGCTGATCATGATCATCTTCTTCAGCATCATACTCTTGCTGCTGGGGAGCTTCCTCACTTGTACCACTATGTGCATCACCTTGCACATCTTCTGCATCATCATCTTCAGCTTCTTCTTCAACTGAATCTGTAGGAACTGGGTCAGAATCAGATCTGTCTTGCTACTGATTTCAAGGAGGATCATGTACCGGAACTTGCTCCAGAACCTGCACCTTTGTCTTCACAATATCCTCAATTGTTTGGTCTTCAACAAACACAACATCACGGCTGCTCACAACCTTTCTTGCTATTGGATCATACAACTTATAGCCGAACTGATCAACTCCATAGCCAAGAAATATACACTGTCGTGTCTTTGAATCAAGCTTTGACATTTCATCTTGAGGGATATGAACAAAGGCCTTGCACCCAAACACCTTTAGGTGCTCATACGAGACGTCCTTGTCATAAAAGACCATGTTTGGAACATCTCCTTGCAATGAATAACTTGGTGAGAGATTAATAAGATAAATTGCAGTTGACAAAGCCTCGCCCCAATAATGTTTAGGTAGCTTTGCACTCGATAGCAAGCATCTAACTCTCTCAACAATTATCATGTTTATCCTCTCAGCAAAACCATTCAGCTATGGTGTCTTCGGAGGAGTAAATTGGTGCCTAATTCCCTGCTCCTTGCAATAGGCATCAAATGGGCCAATATAGTCCCCCCCCCCATTATCAGTGCAAATTCACTTGATCTTCTTCTTGGTTTCTCTCTCAATTGAGACTTGGAATTTCTGGAATACACTTAGTACTTGATGTTTGTTCTTCAAAACATAGACCCAAACCTTTCTGGAAAAGTCATCAATAAATGTGACAAAGTACTTTGCTCCACCCAATGACCTCGCCGACATTTTGCAAACATCAGAAGGTATGAAGTCCAGCACCTCAGACTTCTTGTGAGGAGGTTGATTCTTGAACACAACTCTGTGTTGCTTCCCCGCTAGACAATCTGAACATTTCTTGATGTGAACACCTTTCACACATTTCAATAGATTTTTCTTCACTAGCACCATCATCCCCTTCTCACTCATGTGCTCAAGCCTCTTGTGCCATAAGGCACACACATCCACTTTCTATAACACATTGACACAAGAAGTAGAAAGCTTAGCATGAACATGATACAAAACTAAAACCATGTTACCTTTTGCAACAATTAGATTTCCTTTGGTGAGCTTGTACTGTGTATTTCCAAATCTGCTCAAGTACCCATCTCTATCAAGCAATCCAACCGAGATAATGTTGAGCCGAAGGGCTTCAACATGCCTCACCGACTTGAGGACTAGTGTCATACCATTTTCAGTCTCCAAGTGCACATCTCCTCTTTCAATGATTTTTGCTCTATCATTATTTCCCATCTTCACAACACCCAAATCACCTGCTGTGTAGTTGGTGAAGAGCTCTCTACAAGATATAGCGTGTATGATAGCACCGCTATCCGGAATCCAAGTCATCTCATCACCATCTGCAAGGCTGATGGTATCATCGGAATCCAAGTCTTTTTTCCATTGTTCACAATGCCACTTGATGTGGCCCTTCTCACGGCAGTGATGGCATATAACACCAGCATACTTGTCTTTGCATCTTGATTTGCTTCTACTTCTTTCTCCTCCCTTACTCAGACCTTTACTCTTGCTTCTCCCCTGTGACTCGGTCACTAACATTTCAGAATATGAGGAAGAACTGTCCTTATCAGAAATTTTTATAGACTCTTCATTTAGTACCTTGGTCTTCACAAGGTTCCAAGTGACAACTCCATTAGGTGCTGAATTTCACACGGTGACCTTAAAGGTCTCCCAAGTGTCCGGTAATGAGCCAAGTAGTAGCAAGGCTCTTACTTCATCTTCAAATGTAATTCCTATTGAAGATAGCTGATTTATAATACCCTAAAATTCATTTAAATGATCTGCAATTGGAGTGCCCTCCTTGTACCTCAAACGCATCAATTTCTTGATTAAGAACATCTTGTTTGTACCTTCTTTGCGGGAATACAACTCCTCCAATTTCTGCCATAAGGTACGTGCATGTGTCTCCTCAATGATATAATTTAAAACATTACCATCCACCCATTGACGGATGAACCCACAAGCTTGGAGATGAAGTACCTCCCATTGATCTTCTTTCATATCGCTGTGCATCTCAGTGGAGAATACCGGCATCCAGTAATCTTTCACATACAACAAATCCTTCATCTTGCATTTCCAAGATTGATAATTTGTACCATTCAAAGAAATCATTCTGTTGGTATTCACTTCCATCTTTCACCACAAGCAAATGCAATCAGCCTAAAACAAACGTTGCTCTGAAACTGAATACAAACTGAACCCCAGCCTTGATACCACTTTGTTGGGGGTAGAGGAGGAGACACACAAAATCCCCGCTCTGCCTGCGGTGAACCTTCGAGGATAGTTTCAATCAACAAATATGCAGTGGAAATAAAACAAAGAGCACATGCATAGGCACAAGGATTTACGTGGAAAAACATCCTCAAGGTGAGAAGGAAAAAACCACGGGTGCGGACCAACCGGTACACGCGAGCTTCACTATGAGCAATCTGGGTACAGAGTCTTCTCTATAACATCTAGAGATGTACAACACACTCAACACGTTGCTAACCGGCAACAACAATAACAATAACCACTTGAGAGAAAGATTACAGCAAAGCAGAGTATCTCAGATTCTGTCCTCTTCGGTAATCAGCAAACTGCTCTTAAACCGCGGATCCAATCAGCACCAAATTTGGTAGACAAGCTGACCTACGAGTACCCAACGTACACATCTAATTTCAGGTCAATCGGACACAGTTTGTCTGTTCAATCTGTTCGTCTGTCAAAACTGCTCTATGCTGAAACTATAGCAGTTCAAATTGAATTAACCGCTTCCAAATCTGATGCTACACTGACCCAAATCTTAAATCAGCTAACCAGATCGAACTACTCAAAGCAAGGAACAAGCTCACCAAGTTTGTTGTCAATCCAAGCACCTTTGAGCCTCCAAACACCAGCTTGAAGACAGACCGGTCAGATCTCGGAAATCTGGATAGAAATCACCCCTCCTTCTTCTTCTCTTCTCACTAGGTTGTGGTGTTCTTGTATGTTCTCTCACTCTCTCTCAGCAGCCACGTTGGCTTGCTTCTCTCACTTGATCACTTGTTCTCACACAACCACGTTGGCTAGGTTTTTTTCTTTTCTACTCCTCTCTCGATGGAAATCTTCTTAAGGCTTAACTGAAGCCTGGAAGCTCGTTTATCTGGCAAAGTATTATGGTGGGTTTGGAAAATTTTAAAAGAGGATGGATTTGCAGAATTGGGGATGGTTCCCAGGTTATCTCGAAAAATTGTCACACCCTGTGGAAATATAGTTTTAACAAAAGTTTCTGAACTCCTTGATCTGATTACAGGCTTGTGGGATGAAGAAACCTTGCGGGATCTTCTTTGGGAAGTGGATGTGAACAGAATTTTAGAGATTCCAATTGCACCACAAGGTATGGATATTGCTTGGCACCACTCTAGCAATGGTTTATTCACGGTGAAATCAGCTTATCACGCTGAATGGAATTATCAATTTGGCCGACGAGAGAGCAGGGAGCTAGGCGTTGGAAGATCGGACATATCACCTGTCTAGAAGAAGCTGTGGAAACTAAATGTGCCGGAAAAAATAAAAATCTTCGGCTGGAGAGCTCTTCATGGTCTTATTCCATGTCTTGGAATCCTTGCTAATAGACATATAGTTAATACGAGTGGTTGCCCGGTCTGTCTGGTAGGATGTGAAGATATCATGCATATTCTATTCACCTGTCTACGGGCTAGGAAAATTTGGGAGAAGCTTGGGATAAATACAATTGTGGAGGAAGCTGTTAATCTTGATAGAGCAGGAGCTGTTGCCCTGGAGCATATCATATGCTCACAAGGAACGTGGGATCCGCTTGGTGGAATCAGTGTACCCGAGATTATCTTAACCGGGGCATGGTATATATGGTGGGAGCGACGCCAAATCGTGCACGGTGAAGAAGTGCAAAACCCTATGAGATCGGCACTCTCTATTGGCGCCCTAACAACGAACTACTGGCGTGCTCAAAAGAATCCGGTGCAAAGAAAGGATGTTGCATGGACCTGTCCTCCCGAGGGGACTGTAAAGATAATGTGGACGCCGCCTTCGATGTGAACCAAGGACGGGGGAGTACAGATGCAATTGTTCATGACTTTAGAGGTAAATTCTTGGCTGCTGATACAAAGGATTTGCCTTTTGTGGCAGATGCTGTGACGGCAAAGGCGTATGCTATGAGAGAAGGTCTCCATTTAGCTCAACAGCTGGGTTTCAATCACATTGTTGTACAATTTAATAATATGGAGGTCATCAACACTATGAAGGATGGAGGATTTTCGGCGACAACAGCATCGGCGATCTATTATGATTGTAATATTTTGGCTTCAGGGATGTCAAAGGTAGTGTTTGAATATTGCCCGCGGGAAGCTAATTCTGTGGCTCATGAACTCGCAAAGTATAGTTTTCAATCCATTAGTTCTTGTATCTGGGACGATGATCCCCTAGTTTTATTTTACCTTTTCTGATAAATGATGTAAGTTTCTTTGATAATCAATAAAGCTAGCAGGGGACAGAGTCCCACTGTTTCCCTAAAAAAACTTTCCTCTTCTCTCTCGCTTGTTTCCACAAGTGTTTAGTAGTATCTGGGACGAGAGACCGATGTGCCGTATTTGTAGCCTCGCGTCAGAATTGGTGGCAACGAAAAGACCTAGGCGCGCGGCCTTGGTCTTCTTTCTTAAATCTTAATTTTACTATTGCGAAAATTTAATTGGACTCTCATGTGCATATGTTCCCTATACCCAAAAAATCATATTTCTAAGTGTCAAAAAATTCCAACAAACAAATGTACATGCACATCTCTATAATTCTTGTTTGTTCCTAAAGTTTCACGGAAAACCGTATTTCATGTGGTCGGTGTAAGAAAGACAAAACATGTAACGTAAAATGCCTTATTTTTTAGCACCAAATTTTCTCTTTTTAACGTAGGGCAAATGATAAGTCGGTTTTTTGTGAAACGACTTTGTGCGCATGTAATATGTGAAGGCGTCCGTGCGAATTTTTTGTTTGGTTTTTATTAAGCCTCCACACTCATAACCTTTACCAATAAAAGTTTCATACTTAGAAATTACAAATTTATCGGACTCGAATACGATCTTGTACCTGTCTCGACATAGAAGAGATCTGCTAATAACATTCTTATTTACTGAGGAAACATGATGCACGTTCTTCAGGCGCACGGTCCTTCTCAAAATGAACTTCAGATCGACCGTACCAACACCATGAACAGAAGCATACGAGTCGTCCTCCATCAGCACGAATTAAGTCCCTGTGATCTGATATAAAGAAAACATGGAAATATCATAACAGACATGTACATTAGCGCATGTGTCAATCCACCAATCAAGAGAATGATATAATGAAAAAATAATAGGTAATATAACATACCCAACATCTTTTATCTCAACTCGTCCATGAAAACATTAGCAGTCTTGCTGTCCTTCCCATGCTCGCGATGTCGCTTGTCAAAGCGGTTGGGGAAAGCGGGAGCCCAGTGTTGGCGACGCAAGAGGAGGGCACATCAGCGAGGCCTTTCCTCGCCGGAGCCTTACACCTGGAGATTGCTGGATCGCATGGGATTCAGTCGTGCGCACCCGTGTTTTTCTGACCGTTTGGTTTCAAAGGGAGCATTGCGAAGCTTTGCTATCTGTTACCATCACGGGACACGTCTTTTGGTCTATGGTGAAATCAGATACGGAGAATATCATAAAAGCAGGGACATGAGGGCTAGCAATAGTGGTTTGAGTCTTCGTGGCAATGAGGAACTTGCTTGGTGATCTGTGACTCGCAGCAATGACTATTAGTGGGGCGACAACACATGAGAATTTTATAGTATTATCTTGTAGGGTAAAAATCCAAGGTCTGTCGTTAATTGGTTGTGCCTGCAATGGCCTAGTTGAAGGCATTGTTTGTGAGTGAGGACTTTCTGCCGGGTGAAAACCTATGATTTTTTATCAGATGACGATGACGCTTGTGCACTGTTTCCTTCTTAAAGACGTCGCTATTGGAGAGGTTGGACTTCAGGTGTTGTCTTGGTGGTGTTAGTGTCTCTACTACATTGAATTGATCGTTCTAGTTGGACTTTTTTTTTGGGTAATTCTTTTTTTTTTTGGATTGTACACATCCAGGGAACGAGACTGATGCATAGACTAGTCCCTTTTCCTTTACATTTTATTTTCTTTCTCAGGGGTTTTGTTTTCCCCTTTTTTTTTATTGTTTCTCTTGTACATCTTGTACCCATCTTCTAATGCAATGAAAAGCAGGCTAGAGTTCCTTTTTGTCAGAAAAAAACCGTTGTTTGCACAAGTGCTGTGTGTGATGCCGTTCTCTTGCACTTCGCCCCTGATAGCCTTATTTGGGTGATGAAATTGAACAATATGTCAGATGTAGATCGATGCCTCCCACAAGGTTTCATAGAGGGGAGGAAGGCTCCAACGGAGTGTTACTACACGTTGTTGTCATACCAACCGATTTTTTTTTTGCGGGTAATACCAACCGATGTTGTGAATCCCTAGATATTTCTCTCTCTCTCATGATCCCTTTTATAGTTCATAAAATTCAAAAGAAAATGAGAAACTTCCAAAAAATCTAGAAAAAAAATCGTGTGTAGACATTAGAGTGAGTCATGTGCCATCAAATTTTAGTGGCAAGATTCTATGATATATTATCTGCATGAAATAAATAAAAGTGGGAAGCTAGAGTAACATTGTTTGAACTTGCAAAAGTAGTTGAGTTTCTTTTTTTAGAGAATTGAGTTTATTATTTTTGCGCAGATTGCAAATGAATTGCGATTTTGAGAAATGGAGCGTGTTCTCCCGTGCACAGTTGGAATTTATCTGGAGAATCCCCTCCTAATTTCAAGAATGGATCTCCATTTTAATTGCTTTCTGAGACTAGTATTGCAAGCAGGGCGGGATGCAGAACTAATCTCTCGTACAATTTACATGGATGTAGTGTTAAATGAGGATAAATGGCACTAGTATAATTTGTACTAATCCATGTGTTATGAGGGATCCCGCTTGTATAACCCTAGATGAGACCTCAGCATGCAAGTTTTGCACTGAAAACGCATGCATTATTTCCTTCCACAACATCTCCACTTTCAAAAAAATTCCTATTTACCATTTGCTAATATGTACTAACCCATGTGTTATGCGGGATATGCGAAATCCCGCTTGTGCAACCCTAGCTAAGACCTCAGCATGCAAGTTTTGCACTGAAAACGCATGCATTATTTCCTTCCACAACATCTCCACTTTCAATTTTTTTTCCTATTTACCAGTTGCTAAGCGTGGAGATCTTCTGTGTTCATCACTCGTCTTGATTGCAGGAGCATCAGTATGCATGCAGCCGGAATGCTTTATGGGGCTAATAAGATGCTTCTCCACATCACATGTGTTTTGACTTTTGACATCATCTCCCGTAGAGCATCCTGCCCTGCATAACAATTACCGCCAACCATGCTAGCTGGAAGTTATTTACTCGTGTACTAGTTGTTCCTGGCTGCCTGAGCGTCTTTGAGTCCCATTTTCATTGGCTAGAAT
The DNA here is from genome assembly GCA_023614405.1 of Avena insularis. NCBI lineage: Eukaryota > Viridiplantae > Streptophyta > Magnoliopsida > Poales > Poaceae > Avena > Avena insularis. Next base: position 456,226,034 of record CM042696.1, on the reverse strand, counting down.
TGCAACAGTTAGAAAAACTCCTGATGTCTTCCAGGCCTGCCACTATGGCTCGCTATGTATTTTTTTTGCACCTGTATGAACCAACACCCGCCATGAACTAATTTACATGCTTCTATTGTGAAGCTCATGTCGTTGCTCTTATAGTATGAAGGAAAATGAATGGTCCTCATAGTTGTTCAACATGTACAAAATGCATTCAATATTACGTGACACTCGGTTCGACAGAACACAACATTGAACTGAGAGTTTAAAAGAAGGCATCTGAGTTCATTGAAAATGTCTATCTTAATCGTTTTGTCTAGGTTCAGTAAGAAAATTGGTGCCGGTAATGAGATAATATCTTTTATATCTTCCATCTGTTTTTCAACTTGCTACGATGTTGTCGCCTCAACTTTTTATGTAATCATAACAATTCACGTTGAAGAACTGACTAAAATTCCAATTAAATAGTTAAGAGAAAAAACTTGCAGATCAGAACCACTGACTTCTGAATTAAAGTATCTTCATAAATAATAACTAAATGCACTGTAAAAAATAAATGTGTGTGGTCGCCAATTGTTGCCATAAGTACACTCTGAAACCACTTAGGTGATCTTTAGCAATAAAAACAAGCACTGAGAACAAGATAGCGAGAAATACCAACTGGTTTGATTTAGACAGTAGGAACCTCACAAGAATAGTTAAGAAATCGCTCAAACAATGCATCTCAATATTACCGCAGAACAATACCATAACACAACATAAACATTTGAATTTCCAAATAAATTACTCTCTCCGTTCGAAAATAAGTGACATGGATTTGTCTAGATGCGCATGTATCTAGACGCATTTTACTATATAGATACATGCGAATCTAGACAAATCCAAGTCACTTATTTCTGGATGGAGGGAGTATTTTATTTACCATCTTACAATGTTGCAAAGCAATGGTGGTATAGATGAGGATGTTAGCCACATGATCAAGGCAGGGTGGATGAAGTGGCAGCAAGCATATGGAGTCCTATGTGACAAGAAGGTTCCACAAAAGCTAAAAGGCAAGTTGTATAGGACGGTAGTCATACCTGCCATGCTTTATGGAGTCGGATGTTGGCCCACTAAGAGGCAACACATCCAACAAATAAGTATCGCAAAGATGCGTATGCTAAGGTGGATGTGTGGTCACACAAGAAATGGTCGGATTAGGAATGAAGTGATACACAATAGGGTAGGGGTGTCACCAATTGAAGATAATCTCGTCCAACACAGATTAAGGTCGTTTGGACATGTCCAACTAAGGCCACCAGACGCACGGGTTAATATTGGGATCCTAAGGGCATCGATAATGGTAAGAGGGGTAGATGACGACCAAAGTTGGCATGGGAGGAGGCTGTTAAAAGGGACCTCAAGGATTGGAATGTGCCTAGAGTTTTGGCTTTTGATAGGGCTGCACACAAATCAGAAATCCATGTGTCCGAACCTTGATTTACTCTCTTGTTCTTTTATTTACTTGTTCTTCGACTAGTTTCTGCTTTGACTGGCTTTTTTCTTGAGTTTCTGCTTGAGTTTCATATCTATCCTACCCCAACTTGCTTGGGACAAAAGTCTCAATTGTTGTTGTTGTTGTTGTTGTACCATCTTACAATGGATCTTCACCTCTAGCTTGTGATACATCTCGACAAACACGTACTTAATGGGCACATGCTAGCTTGCCGCTCTTGCACTCCTTCCTGCACCAACTACACGCAATGTAACTGGCACATTTACCTTGCTACAATTCAACTATGGTTATTCCACTGTACCGTAATGTTGGTTACTCGACTATATACCATCCTAGTCTAAGCAACCAAAAATTGCATTCCAAAAGTTTAACGTACAATGATAATGTAGACCATGTAGACACCGATTACATCGCGACATGACCAGGATCACCCATACAAACCCTCATCATCGATCTAGGACAAGTGGATTGTTACAATGGATCATGCCGTTTTCCCTCCTAATGCATCCATTTCTCGTTTCTGGTACAAGATTAATAACTCATCAGTTACGAGGTTGGTTGATTTTGGTCGGTTTAGAGCACATGCACGAGGAGTTCGGACCATGACTTGCCATGTCTTCCATATCTAGGGAGTACCACTGTGGTTCTGAGTGCACTAGTGATTGCAACAACTATAGGAACATACAAATCAAACAGATCATGACCAAGACATTGTTCAATGTCCGTGGTGGAAACATGTGATATGGCCTTCACTATAGCACCAAATCAATACTTTAAATATGGAGAAGTGTGCCGGTGGCATGCCATACAACCAGGACATAAAATCCATAGTGGTCCACTCGGACTTCATTGCCCCATGCTTTGTAGGCACCTTCTATTGAACCTTCTGCAAAAACACCCATGACAACAACCAACTGGTACATGAGAGAAAATTGCATATAAGATTGATCTTTTTGTCAAATAAAATGGCATTTATGCATAGCCAAATAGATCTTACAGTACCGACCAGAATAAGCAATCATAATGATTTATCTACCCCTACCCTTTTTAAGCTCAAAACATATGCGAGATACTAGTAGGAGTAACATTAAAAGTTAAATAAACAATGTACCATGCAATCCGTGGAAAAGCCAAAAAAAAGTGTTGAATAATTTCATGCTCAAAACATAAACCACATTGTGGCTGCATCTGCCATATCCTCTTAACCAAATTATCTCCGTTGAGCGTGAACCCACGACAAGATAACCAAAGGAACACTTGGATATTAAGTGGTAGTTTATCTAAGTAGCATAAATATTCATGTCTAAATCAGACACATGTTTATCCGTCAAATCTGAGTGCATGGAGTTAACTGGAAAGACCCAGCAAGTATGAAAATCCCATCTAAATGTCCTGCTCTCAAACTTAGGCCTCGAAAGGTAGCGTAAGTGTAAAGTACATGGATCTTCACTTACTAAATTCTTTGTGTGCACCACAAGTCATGCAGTCATGCATGTAAATTGCCATGTATTTACTTATCCTGAGAATAGTCACCAAATTCTGTTGAATATTTCTACTCCCTTTTTATAATATAAAATGACACAGTATGGATTGTTTCTCTACTGTATTTGTGTCAAAAAAAATGTTGAATAACATTACATACATAGAGATCCAAAACATCGAACCAACTCAAAAAAGTGTTTGAATGATCAGAGAGAATCAAGTAGAAGCTAGAAGATCGAAATTTATTTCGGCTTAAGAGATTCATTATTTCTTGACCATCCTCTCAAATATGAACAACATGGTGTATTCTCCTCTATGTGCCTCATTATAAATGCATCCATTATATGAGAAATGGTGAGATGTGGAAGTATAGCTGACTATTAACTGAATGCACAGGAGAATGGGGCAGTAGCCTAGTGGTTGAGTCGCAATTGGCGCATCCCATCAACCGGAGTTTGATCCCTGTCATGGACTTATTCATTTATTTATTAACTGAACGCATAGACGATGTCGTAAAATATCATTGACCTCCTTACTTCAACACTCTAAAATTTTGAGCGAGTCTCCCAGTCTCAGCTCAAATTTACAACTCAACAGGTGATGAAAGAGCTTACTCCTGCCCATTGAGTTAGTAAGAAGTGCGGTCCCGATGTCTCCCAATCCTATCATGGCAAAGCCACTAGCGCGCCTTTTATAGATCACCCTTATCTTAGCATTGCTCATTCCATGACACCTCGTCCTTTTGCATATTAAGGGAGATCATCGTTGCAAAAAGACAACTTAGCTAAATGAGCTGGAAAAGCATTGGGCAATGCCATTTGCCAATATATGTTTTGTCCCTAATAAATGAATGAAGGTTTTTCTCTTATCAGTTGAAATAAATGTTTCCGCATTGCAGGTTGATCCAGGTAGAGTTATTTGGACAATTTTTTTTCCATAATTCCGGAATTGATATTTATTTCAAAGCTCGGTTTAACTACCATTTATAAAAATTTCTCATCGAGACCAAAGTGCCAACATGAAGACATGCTTAACACCTTGACCTTATTGCCACAATGGGAGCACGAGAGTGGCGGCATGAGTCCATGTGCTCATGTACACACGCATGCTGCGCTACGGAATCAAAAGCGACGGCCATCTCCCTGCCGCTGATAAATATGACATCGTTTTTTTCAAGATCTATAAATATGATGTCTTGGTATAGCACACAGATGGTATCCTCGTGCGCAACCTTGCTCTGTTGCTTTCTAGGGAGCATAACCATGAGGCTTGTATGCTTGTAGAACTTCTAACCTAGTATACCCATACTCAATAAAAAACAATATTAAATCAAAGGATGATTCATGTATCAATTTTAAGCGGTCCATGATTATGATGATTTTAAATAAGGGTTAATTGGATCTATGCCACTCCAATTTTCACCACTTGGAGATATGCCATTACAAAAACCGAACTTGGAGATATGCCACTCCAACTTCTCTATACCTCTCTCAATGCCATTTTCTCCACTTAAAGAGAATAACAGTTAAAAAATACATGTATTTCGGTCGCATACTAGTACATGATGAATCGTGAGCTACAGCTCGCTAGACATGCACTACTAGTACATACCCAAGTAGTATACGTATAGCAGGCATGCACTGGTGTATAGGAGCCTCATCTCGTATCGATTCGATGGGGTCCATCAGCTGCAGGAGGTCTACGCAGCTACAGGGGCAACCTGACTTCCTCCTCTTGGCCGTGAGATGGGCAATCGAGGAACCTGCAGCTTGAGGAGACGCGCGTTGGGAGATTCTTCAGTGTGGTGTACTCCCTAGGCGGGCGCTGGTAGTCCTGACCCGGTGTACTATGGAGGTCAGAGGACGGGCTCCGAGGCGGTGGGCTACGGCCGATGGCACCATGGGAGCGGGGCACCAGAGGCGAGGGGAATTGGCAAGCTGCAGGAGATCGTGCCGGTGGAACGGAGCAATAGAGGCGTCAAATCGGGGCTGTGGTGCGGGTAGATCGGGGAAGTTTCAGGCGCGCCTGTGCGATGGTTTTGCTGGGATAGGCCGGCGGGGGGGCTCGCGGTGAATCTTGGTGCCGGCGGCCTGCTGATGAGCAGGAGCGGAGCTATAACAGGAGAAGCTGGATTGGGATTTTTTCTTAAAATGTGAAGCGAGAGGTTGACGAAGGGAGACATTGTGCAGGACCTTGGACGTAGCTGCGTTTCGAAGTACGGTATTTTGGAAGTATATTAGCTGTATATGGTTTGGTAATGACTAGAATGGCATCGATAGAAGTATGGTGGAGTTAGAGTGGCACATCTCCAAGTCCAGTTTTTGTAATGGCATATCTCCAAGTGGTGAAAATTGGAGTGGCATAGATCCAATTAACCCTTTAAATAAAAGGTTGTGTACATTGACTGATGCAGAGGGGGTTTCATCCCCTTTTTGAAGAAAAGAAAAAACAGTATTAAGACATGATACTTAACCGAACTTGTACCTAAAGGGGCCAACGAGAAGGCATTCCAGTCGACAACCAAAACCATTCTTGGGTTGCATCCCTGTCGCTGGTGATAGTGTCGGTCCGCTCTGCCTCTGGTGTCCTTGGGGTCTTGGAGGTGTGGTGTACCACGGCCCGTCGGTGGCGGGACGTTTTTTATTCTTTGTATATCCTAGTTTTCTATGTATTTTTGGGATATTGAGGCGGCATCTATGTCTTGAATTCATAATAAGGTTCTCCTCTCTCCGATGATGCATCTAGCGCTTGCGGAGGGAGCGTGGAGTCGTTTGTTCTGCGGATATCCCGGTATTTGGTCGTTTCTCTTGTTCATTTGTGTGATTTCAAGTCAGTCTATTCCGACATACGGTTATCATCGTTGCAACGGTTGCTACTCTGATACGTTGGTCCTTTGTAGCCTAAGCTTGATGACTTCCCGTTTGCATGTTGGAGGGGCGAGGACCGCAACATGCCTTTTGCTCGTGCTAGCGATGTAGTTGACTCTACGTGGTCCACTGACCTATTTTTAATTGCTATTACTTTTAGGTCTCTTTGTATTACTATTGATGATTTTTAATGAGATCGATGGAGTTTCGCAAAAAAAAAGAAATAACAATATGGAATAACTACATACTATCTGATTCCAATAGAAACTTGGAGCTCAGATACACAAAAAAGTCCCTTCTCAGCATGCCCATGGGTCTGTTTTTTTTTTTTTGCACGATGCCCATGGGTCTGGTGGCCCGGGCTTCGGCCTTGTCTGCGTGTGATAGAGGATTCCAATTCCCAAATCTTATAAATCAGCTCTTCTTGATTTCCACTGGACTTCTGCTATACGAGATGAATTTCAAGCTCTTATAGATAATAAAACTTAGCAACTCGTCCCTCGTCCTCCTGGTGCAAATGTTGTTTCTGGTAAATGGGTTTTTCGTCAAAAAATTCACTCCGACGGTTCTCTCTCTCGTTATAAAGCTCGTTGGGTCTGTCGAGGCTTCTCTCAACAAAACGGTCTCGATTACGATGAAACCTTTTCTCCTGTAGTTAAACCCGACACAATTCGAACGGTTCTTAGTCTTGCAGTCACTTCCTCTTGGCCTATTCATCAACTTGATGTTAAAAATGCTTTCTTACATGGATCACTCAATGAAACTGTCTATTGCCAGCAACCTTTAGGATTCGAAGACTCCATTAATCCAAATCATGTTTGCCTCCTTAAAAAATCTCTATATGGTCTTAAATAAGCTCCTCGTGCATGGTTTTCACGTTTCTCTACCTTTATTCTCACTATCGGATTTCATCCTTCACCCTTAGATTCCTCTCTTTTTGTTTATCACAACAACTCTCAAACTGCTCTTATATGTCGATGATATAGTTTTAACAGCTTCTTCTCAACAATTTCTTGATCACATCATCTCTTTACTACAATCTGAGTTCTCCATGACTGATCTTGGACTTCTCCATCACTTCTTAGGAATAGCCGTCACTCGTGATTCTCATGGTTTATTTTTTTCACAACGTCAATATATTTTAGATCTCTCATTAAATCTGGCATGCTTGACTGTCAACCTTCTAAAACTCCTGTAGACACTACAACTAAGCTTTCTTCTTCTGGTGATGTCTTCTCCGATGCCACTCTTTATCGTAGTATAACTGGTGCTTTACAATATCTTACTCTTACTCGCCCAGAAATTTCCTTTGCTGTCCAACAAGCCTGTCTATATATGCATGATCCTCGAGTTCCCCATTATAATCATGTCAAACATGTCCTTCGCTATCTCAAAGGTACCTTAGACCATGGTCTGCATATTTATTCATCATCTCCACACACTTTGACAGCATACTCCGATGCCGACTGGCTGGTTGCCTGGATACTCGTCGATCCATATCCGGGATACTGTGTTTTTCTTGGTAACAACTTGATTTCATGGTCTTCGAAACGGAAGGTTACAGTTTCGCGTTCGTCTGCAGAGGCCGAGTACCGTGCAGGCACATGCTGTTGCCGAAACGGTTTGGTTGCGTCAGCTTCTCTCGGATCTCTGTTATCCTGTCCAGCAGGCTACTGTGGTTTATTGTGATAACATTTCCGCTGTTTATATGTCCAGCAATCCTGTACAGCATCGACGGACCAAGCATATCGAGATTGACATACATTTCGTTCGGGAGAAGGTGGCTCTTGGACAAGTTCGAGTTCTACATGTTCCTATTACTACGCAGTTTGCAGACATCTTCACCAAGCGGCTGCCTACATCATCGTTTACCGACATTCGTTTCAGTCTCAACGTTGGTGAACTCCACGTTGACACTGCGGGGGGGATGTTAGAATAAGAGTCCATTACGACTTGTTTTAGAGTTTGCTTGTAATTCAAGTTAGGGTTAGCCGCCGGCCCCTCATATATACCCCTTGTAATCTCCAAACTATGCAATCAATTAAGAGACAGATATTATTTTACAGGGCAGCAATACAGAGTGACTTAATTCTTTGTGGTGCTCTCAGACACCAAGTCTCGATTTCCTGGGTGATAACCCTAGGTCTGACATTTATTGGTTGTACCTGGTAATGGTGCATTTCTATTCATCTCTTTGTTGAAGGCATTGCCTGGAGTTACTGTCGGACTTTCTTCGGGGTGAGAAAACCAATGATCTTTGATCATGCGAGATGGTGTGTATGCTCTATTTACTTTTTTGGAGGTGTCTCGGTGTGGCTTTTTGGCGGTGGTAGTTCCTGCGGCATCGTTGATAGGTTTAGAGGGGCCTTTTTTTCTTTTTCTTCTTCTTTTGGCCGTGTGCATCCTTAATGTCTCGACTAGCTCTAGACATTATGTTGTTGCAGATGCCGGGTGTAATTGATATTGCTTGAAATTAATATATCCCCTTATCAAAACAAAAAATCTCCTTTACACATATGATTTATAATAACTGCATCCTTCATTGCAGAAATGTTGAGTTCTACACATATAGCTATCTTTTCAGGGTGTGTGCGGATGCTACTTTAAAGTATCATATAGTTCACTAACTCAGAAGTTCAGAACTTTGAGCGAAAAGGTAAAAGAAGAGCATATATCTTGCTAAGAAACAGTAACACATAAGGTCCCGGTTCCTCCTAATCCTATCACGAGAAATCCACTGGAAACTCTTCATCGGTCGTCTGCACCTAGGAACTCTCGTGCTCCCACGTATACTATTTTAATACTGTACAACAATCAAGATCATTTATCCCAAAAGATAACTTAGCTAAATGGAGCTGGAAAGGCAGTGGGAAATGCCATATGGCTCCAGCCAATATATAGGTCTGTGCAGTACCCGAAGTATACACCCATAATACAACGGCATTAGATGGTTTAGTTTTTGTCCCATACCCGCTCAGGGTTTTTTTTTTTTTTGTAGCATGAGTTTACAGGATAGCAATAGACGGAAACTCCAAATGTCTCACAATAACTTAGACAACAGAACGGCCACAGCGCAATGTGATTGAAAATAATACCTAACAGATGAGTATTGAATGTATATACCACTAGAAGATTTTTTACAGTACTCACAATACAATGTGGGCAGTATATTTTGGTTGATCAACCTGATAGCCCTTGTTATCTATGCTAGTGCTCAAGACCTTATTAATACAGATTAGTAGTCCAGGTTTCAGGGTCAAAACGTACTGGAAATCTTTTGTGAATGTAAAGTTGTGTTAGAAAAGCATGCCAACTGTCAAGAGTGAGACAACCAAAGCACCCTACAACCTCGCACATTTACAAAAGTTATGCTCCGAAAGAATCTGATATTAAACATTTTTGCAAATAAAATTAAGCCCGCTGTCGTATTATCGTGTATGAGTACTCTTTAGCTTCACATATGGAGAACTCATACGTGATTGGACTCCCTCGCAAAAAAAAAGTGATTGAACTGGAGTATTATTTAGAATCTCCTCTGTTCTGGAAATACAGTGGATTCAGAAAGTGCTCAAGAGTGCGAGCTTCAGAATATGTACCACAAAATTTAGTAGTCATGCAAAGTGGAAAGATGATTCTCGTCCACCAGTTATCCAATTGTTGCGCTGATGTGCTGGTTGACAGCGGTCAATGTAATGTGGCGTTCAGCATCTCAATTACGAGGTGTGCTTCGGTGTCCCCCCTCAAACAAATCAGTACTGGAATTTGTATTATGCCACGGTAGGGGCTTTTCCTACCTCTATAACACGTATCCGAGCCTTTCAATGAGGGCATCGTTCCTCCCAGAAATTACACATGGTATCAGGCATCTCCCTTCCCTCCTAGCCGCCGCCGCCGGTGCCCTTTGCGCCGTCGTAGCTACACCCTCCCGATCGCAAGATCGTCACGACCAGGACCTTCCCCATCGCTCCCTCTCTCAATTCCACACAAAAATCTTCTCTTTCCCTACAACTCAAGGATCTCTCCAAAACCCTAGACTCCACGACCAGTACCTGTTCTTTTTCGTTCGGTTTCTCCTAGATCGCGTCGATGGCGACACCCTCTAGTTCGTCCACCATTGCCTTGTCCTCCATTGTCACGCCGCCCTCAACTAAGCTCAGCCGGGAGAACTTCCTGTATTGGCAGGCTCAAGTGCTCCCCACTCTTCGCGGTGCAAGGGTCATGGGTCTCCTTGAGGGATCTGATCCGGCTCCGCCCGAGACTATTGAGGCTGAAGATGATGATAAAAAGAAGATCTCAATTCCAAATCCGGCTTCTGAGGCATGGATCATGAAGGATCAGAACATTGTCAGCTTCCTTGTGAATTCTCTCTCTGAAGATGTGCTTCCTCAAGTTTTTGGTCTTGCTCATGATGCTGACGTTTGGCGTGCCCTCAAGGAGCTCTACTCTTCTCATTCCAAGTCCCGGGTCTCTACCCTTCGTGGTGCTCTCATAAACACCAAGAAACTTGATATGACGGCTCAATAATAATCTCCAAGATGAAGGGGTTTGCCTCTAAACTTTCCACTGCTAGAAAACTTGTTGATGATGATGAACTCAAGGACTACATGTTGAATGGCTTGGACGGCACCTTTAATCCCCTTGTTGCTTCTATCAACGCGGTTCCGTCTACTTCTCTCAGTGATATGTGTTCTCAGCTCTTGGCGGCCGAAAACCGTGACAACATGTTACAATCCACTGGACAGGCGCCTGGTTCCTTCACGTCATCGGTCAATGCGGCTGCTTGTTTTCCGAACCCATCATATGGGGGAGGATCTGCACGACCACCACTGACACCGCCGTCTTATGTGTACCCACAACCTCCAACATCATCATATGCTCCACCGCCCCATCCTATGTTCCGGCCTATTAGCCTCCACCATATCAGCCGCAACCATATGCACCACAACCATCATACTCCTCGCTCTACAATCCCTACCAAGCCCCGATACTTCCCTACCGGACACCGCCAGCCTACCCAACACCGCCACCTCCCTACCGTCCTCAGCAGCAGCAGCCGCCTTACTGTCCTCCGCAGCCACAACCGTAGGTAGCTCGCCAGGATCAACAACAGGACAAACATCAGGGGCATCGTCATAAAGGGGGGCGCAAGGACCGTGGGCATGTGGCGTCCCCGTGGAAGGATGGTGTCTATTGTCAAATCTGCAAAAAGGAAGGCCTCTCCACCAATGACTGTTGGTGGTGATATGGCGATGATGATGATGATGATGAAAGATCCAAGGAGAACAAGGGGGCTTATGGTGTTGACTCCAATTGGGTCATAGATACTGGAGCTAAAAACCACACAACAGGACAACTCAACAAACTTCAGATTTATCAAAACTACAATGGGTGTGATCAAGTTCACAATGCTAGTGGACAAGGTATGGGAATTTCTAACATTGGTCACTCAGTTGTGCACACCCCGCATTGTTCTTTACAACTTAAGAATATTCTTCAGGTTCCAGCATCAACTATGAACTTGCTTTCTGCCCATAAAATCACACTAGGCAACAATGCCTTCATTGAAATTCACCAATTCTTTTTCTTGATTAAGGACCAGGTCACGCAGGAAATCATGTTTAGAGGTCCTTGTCATGGTGGCCTTTATCCTCTTGTTCTTGTCTCCATGGGATCATCGTCCAAGCATGCTCTTGTCGCCACCAAGCCTTCCTCCTTCCTCCTCTACATGGCATCATCGTCTAGGACATCCATCGTCTTTTATTGTTCAGCAAGTTCTTAGGAAAAATAAGTTGTCTTATACTCCTAAAATAAATTCTTACATATGTGATCGACGCCAACAGGCAAAGAGTCACCAGCTATCATATCCTATTTCTACTAGTGTTTCCACCATTCCTGTGGAACAAATATTTTCTGATGTATGGGTCCAACTCCTCTCTCTGTAGGCAAACATGCATATTATGTAAGCTTCATTTATGATTATAGCAAATACACTTGGATTTATTTGCTTAAGAAACGTTCTGATGTTTATCAAGTTTTTCTTCACTTCCAACAATATGTTGAGCGCCAATTTGGTAGAAAGATTGTCACCATGCAAACTGATTCGGATGGTGAGTATGAAAAGCTAAATAGCTTCTTTCAACGAGTAGACATTGTACATCATGTTTCATATCCCCATGCTCATCAACAAAATGGTCTGCTGAACGTAAACATAGACACATTGTTGAAGTAGGCATTGCTTTGCTTGCTCATGCATCCATGCCTCTCAAATATTGGGATGATGCTTTTATCACAGCCACATATCTTATAAACTTGTTGACTACCAAAGTATTGAATCATGAATCTCCTATTGAAAAACTTCTTCAAGTTAAACCCAATTATGAGCCACTTCGTGTGTTTGGTTGTGCTTGTTGGCCCAATCTCCGTCCATACAACAAACACAAACTCTTCTTCCGTTCCAAATGGTGTGTTTTTCTTAGCTATAGTTTTCGTCATAAAGGAGTTAAATGTTTAGACACCACAACTGGTCGTGTTAAGATCTCTCATGATGTTGTCTTTGATGAAAATATATTTCATTTTGCCTCATTACATCCTAATGATGGTCGCCGTCTTCATGAAGAAATCCTTCTTCTTCCCTCACATACATCCTCCTCGGGATCTCAAGATAGGGGTGTGCATACTAATGACAATTACCTGCATATTGTTTCTATTATTGAGCCTCCCCAGGTCAATGTCGATGAGGCCTCACAGAATTTAGAACAACATTCGGGACAAAATTCTGAAGAAACTAGTGAAAACAGCACATGCAATAACACTTTTGATGCAGCGAATAGGACAAGGGGAGACATCACATGTTCTGGTGCTGATTATGGAGAAGAATCCTTCTCGGATCAGCCGCCTGCCGGGTCCGCCGCGGATTCTCGCGCTCGCGTATGCTCCCACCAATCGGCAACTGCCACTTCGCGCCGGTCACTGTCACCTTCCTCCACGTTGCGCCAGGACCTGGACCGTGCGTCCCCACGCCACGACATGGAAACTGTGTCATCCAGCCTGCGCGCCTCCCCACATGGGCACCGGTCGCTGCTGTCGCCCCCGATAGGACCAGCCTGCACCGGTCGGTGGCGCTGTCCCTCGACAGGAACATCAGCGGGACAAACGGCAGGACCACCAGCAGCCCTTCTCAGCCATCATTACACACTGATTTGTCCCCTGCTTCGATCAGCATCGATAAGCCCTTTTCTGCTTCGTCTTCTCAGTTGGATACACCGCCACCTCCGTCACCTGTTGGTGTGCAAACAAGGCTACAAAAAGGTACTTGACAACCAAAAGTGTACATAGATGGTATTGTTTGATATGCCCTGCTTACTACTACAAGAGAACCCAGAAATTTAAATGAGGCACTTCCTGATGTCAAATGGAAGCATGCTATGCAAGAAGAATATGATGCTCTTATTGCCAATAAAACTTGGCATCTCGTTCCACCAAGTTCAAACAAAAATGTTATTGACTGTAAGTGGGTATACCGCATCAATAAAAATGTTGATGGCAGTATTGACAGGTATAAAGCCAGGCTGGTTACAAAAGGCTTCAAACAACAGTATGGTACTTTTAGTCCTGTTGTTAAGGCTGCTACTATCCGGATGGTTCACTACGAGAAAATAGTCATGTAGAGACGCAAAATCTAAAGGCTAAAGACATTTTATATCATCTCTATGGCATCATAGAGTCGCTGTGGTAAAGCGTCTCACGAGCGTCTTCTAGTGCACTATGGACGCTTTGGTGAGCGTGTTTATAAAAAGATGAGACGCTTATTTTGCATCTCTACAATTCTAAAGACGTTTCTTTGTATGATTTTCATATCGTCTCTATCATCCCTAGTGACGTGACATTGCGTCTCAAATACATCATCACGGCATGGTTCCTTTAAGCTAGGGTGTTGATGCCATTTTTTATTTTTCTTTGAAAAAATATTATAGCTTGTCAAATTGAAACAGTATACAACATACAAACAACTAAAAGATGTTTCACGTATTACTAACAGTGCTCATTACATATACAAAATTACGCTGTTCATATATAGAATCAATAAAAAAATAGAGCGTGAAGAAGTAATTAAGTTGAGAACAACTTAAATCATCCACAAGCCGAAAGATATAAGTGGAATATTAAATATTTACAAACATTTTGTCTCAAAATAACATGATCAATCAATGAACTTCCTATTTACAAGCATCCCATAACTTGTGTATCCGCTCACTGCATCTGTGCATGTCCTTTGCAGTCATTCCACACCCTGCAAAGCATGTAAGTTAATTAGACATAAACTTGTCGAAATAGTGCATCACACCAATTTAAACGAGAATTCCGATGTCAAACAACAGTTTAGAGCAAGGCGAGAGAGGAAGCGAACTAGCATGACAAAAGAACATTTTATGGTTCACACTTCATACATGATGATATAGTTTTCTGGCAGCCAATTCCGTTGAATTTTCTCCTAGAAATTTGCAAGAAAAACAGTGGTAATATGTGCATCAGTTGAATAATTTAGCATAAAGTGTATCCAAATGTCAAGGTAGTTTCATGCTCTAGGAAATATATCTAAAGACTGCTAACGAGAATGGTTCTTCAGATATTTTCCATAGAAAATTGATTTGTTGGAAAATGCTTTGTTTGACTCAAAATATATATCTCCATGCCATTATTCCCAACAGTTACCATCTGCTCCTGTCTGTAAACGAATCCAAAAAAAATATATTCAAAAACAGATCAAGTAACTTAAATGGATAGGGTAAGGAGAACAAGGCCAGTGTATCAATTATACCTGTCAACCAATTCTTGCAAAAACTGCATAATACATTATTCACATAACCGAGCCATAAAACGAATCTGTGACCAATCTGAGTTGTCATCTGTTCAATAGTTCTAAAACATCTGCCACATACCATTCTCATTCATGCTAGTACAGAAAGCTTAGATGTGCATAAGCCAGTCCGTTGTCTGATAAAGCTCTTATGCACTGCATCAGTGTAAAATACTCTGTTGGCTGTACTGACGGAACCTAAAAGATGATGGCATCAGCACTCCTAAATCGTACACTCAGCTTCCAGCTGAATAATGAATTCAGTTTGTCCAGAACTGTCAAAGCAGAGCGGAATGTAAATCAACTATTCACGCGTGACCACTAATTTCTAAGTAACAGACAATTAACGAGGAATTATACCTGCTGGGGGGCAGACCTTTTACTCGTGAAGGCAAATCAGGTAGAGCCGGCGGTGAAGACTGGGGTGGGGAAAGGACCAGGAAGGAGAGGCTTTGCGGAGATTGCATCACAGAAAGAAGGGCGTGACTGTCAGAATTAAGGCGATGGGCGGGCACCCCTGGCTAGCCGGCGAGAGGTGGCTGATGCGGATCGTGTTGCTGGGCTACGGCAGGGTTTCCACGAAGCGGGCTTGATCGAGAAAACCTCCGGCATCGTCGAGGAAAACAACTGCCGGGGCCATGGGCGTCGCCTACGAGCGGCCGAGGGCACAACATCGCCGTTGGGAAATCTGTTGAGCTTAGGACTGGGATGGGGAGAACGGGATCAGAGGGGGGCCGTTACTCCATCTGTGCGATCTACTTCGGCAAAGGGAAAGATATGGCGGCTCTAGGTTTTGCACGTTTTCCTTTCTAAGTCACATTGAGGAGAATTAATCCAAGGGCCATCGTTGGTGCTAGTGGTGGCCTAAGACGTGAGCGTGTGTATTTTGGGACGACTCGGTTAGCGTCTCACGGAACGTCTCTATACAGTGTTCATTATTCGTTTAGAGACGAGCATAGAAAGCGTCCAATAAACAACGTCGCTACGTGACTATTTTGTTGTAGTGGTTCATTCTATATTAGTCTCTCAAGGATGGAGTTTACGACAGCTAGATGTAAATAACGTGTTCTTACATGGTGTTCTAGAAGAGGAGGTGTATATAAAACAACCACCAGGTTTTCAGTCTTCCGATATTCCAAATTATATTTACAAACTTGACAAAGCCTTGTATGGATTGAAACAGGCTCCAAGAGCATGGTATTCTCCTCTGAGCTCAAAGTTATGTACCCTGGGGTTTCTTCCATCCAAAGCTGATACATCCTTATTTTTATTTAACAAGGCAGGTGTCACAATGTTTCTCCTCGTATATGTTGATGACATTATTGTGACTAGTTCCTCAGACTCTGCTATCTCAGCACTTCTACACCATCTTCGGTCAGATTTTGCTCTCAAAGATCTTGGAGATCTTCATTTTTTCTTAGGTCTTGAGGCTCGTAGACAATCAAATGGTCTTCTACTAAATCAAGAAAAGTATGCTACTGATATTATTCAGAGTGTAGGCATGAATCATTGTACACCGTGTCCTACACCTCTCTCGGTGAATGACAAGCTCCCATTGCATGAAGGAACATTGCTAGGACCTAAAGATAGCACTCAATACATGAGCATTGTTGGAGCTCTTCAATATCTTACTTTGACAAGGCCTAACTTATGGTTTTCTATTAATAAGTTATGTCAATATCTTCATGCTCCTACTACAGCTCATTGGATTGTAGTGAAAAGAATTCTGAGGTATATTCTGAAGGAAATATGCCCTGAGAGGCAATAATAAAGTTGTTATTATGTATTCCTTGTATATGATAGATGTTTATTTTGCATGCTATAATTGTATTGATAGGAAACATCAATACATGTGTGTTTAATAAACAAAAGGTGACGAGGTTTAATCTCGTCAATGCCCATTGTTATGGACTTGGGTTTTAGAGAAGATGGGGATGCTGGAGATCGTGGCACGGTTAACAGACAAGCAACCAGGGGACACGAGATTTACCCAGGTTCAGGCCCCCGGAGGGAAAACCCTACTCCTGCTTGTCTGCTCTTTGATTACGGCGGAACCGAAGGTTACAGGGTGCGCAGATTCGATCTGGCGTGGATGCGTGTGCGAAAGTATGAGTCGAGGTGAGTTGTCTCTCTCTCCCCTCGTTGGACCCTCCTAGCCTTTATATATGGGGAGGCTAGGTCTCAGGTACCAACACGAGTAGGTTACAAGTTGTATTCAAACTCTAGTCTTGCTCTCCAAGGATCCGAAGGCGTCATGGGCCTTGGCCACCCGAAAATCTTCATGGGCTAGCGTATATCTGATGTGGGCCTTCCTTGGGCTGGACCAGGTATGCTGAAGTTACGTACCCGTAGGGTATAACCATGTCAGTAGCCCCCGAGTGATCAGTCGAATCGTAGATTCGGCTGAGGACTCTTCCATCCTTCGGGAGCAGCTATGTGTTAATAGTATATGTGTGTAGGGATTGTTGATGCGTGTGCCTGACTCACCCGACGGATCAGGGTCAGTTAACTGTCTTAGGACGAAACAACACGATCTTCTTCAGGTTCGGGTCCCTCAACCCGGACCTGGAACATATGCTGGCGTAATTCGACTCAGGCCGCGGAGGACTTACAGGAGTGGAATTCCAGTGATTTTAATTGGTGTACCCAACGCGTCCGTCGGGATTTTTCATCGTACCTGCTGGTACGGATTCATACTAGTAGAGCGCAGTCAGGTGCGTTGCCAGGCCATCAGATGATATCTGTAGGTCTTATCTTTGCGTCGCAGACGCAGCATCCGAATGTTTATCACCGCGGAGGTGTTTCGGGTGGCCAAGGAGGATGTTACTCACTTAGCATTAATTGGGGCAGAGTTGCCGAAAAGTTTTGCGTGCTGATCCGAAAGATCGCAGTCGAAGATTTCATAGGGTGCGCGACCAGCGCTCCCTATGGGAGTAGCCCCCAAGTGTCTGTTCGAGTCGTAGACTCGAACGGAGACTTTTAGTTCAAGCATTGTTTTAATCATTAAGTCCGCAGGACTCGAAAATTTTCGGATGCTGAAATCCATCCTCCCTATGGGAGTAGCCCCCGAGTCCGTAGTGGAGTCGTAGACTCGGCGTAGGACTCGAAGATCTTGTGTCTGCGCGACCAGCGCTCCAGTTTGGAGTAGCCCCCGAGTGTCTGGCGGAGTCGTAGACTCGGGCAGAGACTCGAGTCTTGTATCGTGTAGTTGTAGTTGACAATCTTGCGGGCGTATCGCTGGCCCGGAAATACATCGGGTGCGCAACCAGTGCTCCTGATAGGAGTAGCCCCCGAGTGTCTAGTCGAGTCGCAAACTCGAGTGGAGACTCATGCGAGGAGAAACCACTGACCCGGAAGTGCATCGAGTCAGCGTCTTATGCACAAGGAGCCAAAGAGTCGACGTAATGGAGTCATGCGGCGTCTAGCCAGAAAGACTCGACGTTGCGGATGAAGTCGACACCGTTGCTTCTGTCGGGTACATAGTCAGCGTCGCGCTTGTGTAGCATCAAGCGATGCAACCATCCGAGGAGGGTTTCGACTCGGGCCTTGAGTTTATGGCGTAGCCAGTTGCTTTGTCGACTCCTGTTGGAGGACCCGATAGAATAGCTCGACGCAGTCGACATCCTTGTAAGCTGCAGAAAACATAAAAAGTTGTGAAGTACTTGTATCTTGTAAAGAATATTTGCCTGTCGGCTTGTATAGTAAGATTCTGGTGCCGATCGAGTCAAACACTTTTGCACTGTATGCTAGGCCTTTTCGTTAGCCTGATTACCCTTAGTCTCAGTACCTTGCCGAGGCACTCGGAGTTCAAGGATTCGACGATCAGGCAGAATCAGCTACTCGGGCTGTCGCGTTCGAGGTGCTCGAGTGCGTGGAGCCGATGGCACATTAGGTTACTCGAAGAGGGCGCAGCCCCGAGTGTTTCGAGTGCGAGTTAAAAAAGGAAATCAGCTCTGAGTAGAGGGAAACTTAGCTTTGTTGGTTGTCATGGCGAAGTCGACGCGGTAGCGGATCACACGGCGGACGTAGTCGACGCGGTGGACCACGGTCATAGCAGCGACGGGTTCCTGAGGTCGATGGCAATAGCGAGCTCCGCATCCGAAGATTGTTGCAATCGAAGGCCGCACTAGGTCGTCGCATCCGAAGGATGTATCGGGTTACTGCAGCCGAAAGCCGCATTGGGTCGCTGATGTCAAGGGAGTCCCCGAGTCGTCGGATCCGAAGATCGCAACATGTTATCGCAACCGTCACGACCGCACAATCAGCATCCCCAATTCCCACGGACGGCGCCAATTGACGAGGTTTAATCTCGTCAATGCCCATTGTTATGGACTTGGGTTTTGGAGAAGATGGGGATGCTGGAGATCGTGGCACGGTTAACAGACAAGCAACCAGGGGACACGAGATTTACCCAGTTTAGGCCCGGAGGGAAACCCTACTCTGCATGCGCTCTTTGATTATGGCGGAACCGAAGGTTACAGGGTGCGCAGATTCGATCTGGCGTGGATGTGTGTGCGAAAGTATGAGTCGAGGTGAGTTGTCTCTATCTTCCCTCGTTGGACCCTCCTAGCCTTTATATATGGGGAGGCTAGGTCTCAGGTACCAACACGAGTAGGTTACAAGTTGTATTCAAACTCTAGTCTTGCTCTCCAAGGATCCGAAGGCGTCATGGGCCTTGGCCACCCGAAAATCTTCATGGGCCAGCGTATATCTGCTGTGGGCCTTCCTTGGGCTGGACCAGGTATGCTGAAGTTATGTACCCGTAGGGTATCACCATGTCAAAAGGGTTCCTAGTTATGCCTCTCTTATAGACTAGCTTGTTGATTAACAAGATGATCAAGGTTTCCTGATCATGGACATTGGATGTTGTTAATAACAAGGTCACAGCATTTGTGAAATGATGTGATGAATATTCATCCGAAGTATAGCATTACGATCAAGTCATTATGTTTATATTGCTATAACATCATACAAAGTAGTCTTAGTCCTTAGACCATGAGATCATGTTAATTGCTAACACCGGAAGAGTATCTTGATAACATCAAACGTCACACCGTAACAGGGTGACCCTAATGGTGAGTTCAGTGCTATGAAGGTGTTATGTTGAGGATCATGGATCAAGAGTGGAATTTGTCAATCCCGATGACGGATAGATATACTCTGGGCCCTCTCGGTGATATCACATTAAGATAGCTTGCAAGCAAGTGATGTGATCACTAGAATATTATATCACGGGAACAAGAAAAGAGTGCATGTCAGAATGAGATCAAACTAGGTATTTGGATACCGATGATCGAATCTCGGATATGTATCATATCATGAGACAAAGGGATTAAATTCTTGGCGTTAAAGGTTCTCACGATCACGAAGTCATCGTTGAATATGCAGGAGTCGATGGATCTCCAGGTCCCGCTTCTGATTATTGATCTGAGAGGAGTCTCAATCATGTCTGCATTATTCACGAATCGTAGGGTGACACACTTAAGGGTTGCCGGACACCATTTAGGAGCACATATGTTCCAGACAAAAGGCTTGCAAAAAAGCGCAGGAAATGTTTCGATAGAAACAGGAATTGTTTCGATAGAAACCGGAATTGTTTCGGGTGAAATTGCAGAAAGTGGTTCTGCATGTGATATTGTAATGTTGTAAGGGGTTTTATGTGAATGTTTGTTAATTAAAGTAATTAACAAAATTCTGAATAAAATAAATAAAAGAGTTTTATTAATTAAGAGTTGCATTTAATTTGGTGGAAATTAAATACATGTGAGTGGGATTTTGGGTGGAGGCCATGTTTATGTGAGTGGAGGTTCACCACATGAATGAAGGAGGGGAGGAGTCCCCCCAATCATGCGCCGGCTATGGGAGGGGAGGGGTCTCCCTCCCTCCTATATAAAGCCCCCCTCTCCCCTCTCACAAACCACACCTCCTCGTGAAGGATCTCTCTCCCCCTTTAGATATTCCCCATGGTCTCGGATTAGCGAGATACATGTTTCCAGTGGCCTTGCGTCTGGAAGGAGTTGCTGCTTCCGCTGATTTGCTGGAGCGAGGAGGTGGAGGTCGTCCGGTGGCTTGAACGTGTGTGCGAGGACGGATGCGCTGCTGATTTGCGGCGCTCGGACTTCCACACGATCTTGAGATCGGCAAGCGTACGACTACATCAACCACGAGTTCCTACTCGTTAACAAAACTCGTTGTCTTCGAGGGTAAGTTCTCCATGGATGTATGTCCATCCATTGCTCTGTATCTAGTAGATAGATCTTGGCGTATAGTTCTCATCGTAGGAAAATTTTTGTTTTCTATGTTGCGGACCCAACAGTGGTATCAGAACCTGATCTATGCGTAGGTGCTTTACACGGGTAGTACACATATGTTTATATGTGGGCGATGATGATCATGTTATTGTATCTTCAATGTACTTTGGATATTGGTGGCATAGTGGGATGAAGCGGCCCGGACCAACCTTACATGTCATCGTACATGAGACCGGTTCCATGACTGACATGCAACTAGTTTTGCATAAGTGGCTAGCGGGTGTCTTTCTCTCCTACTATAGTCAATATCTGATTTACAACGAGTTGCTAATAACTTGGTTATCCTCGTTGTGGTTCATGTTCGTAGGTAAGACCGGTTCTATCTCTGAAAGCCCTAAGCCACGTAAAACTTGCAATTGATAAATTAGAGGCGTCTAGTTTAGGTCGTTGCTGGGCTAGTGTCTTGATATGGTATTGTTGTAAGTAGATGTATGATAAATACTCTTACAACTCACTTAACGTGTAAGTTCCATAGACCTTGACCTTACACACAAAGGAATGATAGAGATCATACCACGATGCAAATGATAGAGATCAAATGCATGAACCATATCACCTCACTTCACACATTAGATGTTAGCATCTTATATTGCTAGTTTGGCGCTTTTGGTAGCATTATAAGATGATCTCTCATTTAGATATCAAGATAAAATGTGTTCTTCCTTAAGTATGCACCGTTTTGTGGATCGTGTTTTGAGGCATCACATGATGATCGGGTGTTCTCGACTCTACGCTTTCATACAACGGGTGTAAGACAGTTTTACACACGCGAATACTAAGGTTCTTACTTGACGAGCCTAGCATGTACAGACATGGCCTCGGAACATGAACCAAAAGGTTAAGCATGATTCATATAGTTGATATGATGCCCATATAGATGCTCGCCTTTGAAGCTACACGACTCACGTGATGATCGGACTTGGTGTAGTGGATTTGGTTCATGTAATCACCAAAAGGACACGAGGGATGTCGTTTTTGAGTGGGAGTTAATTAGTAATTTGGATTAGTTGAACTCAATCTATCATAAACTTAGTCTAAATATATTTTACAAATTCTGTTGTAGATGGCACCACCTGCTTTTAATTTCAATGTGTTCATGGAGAAAGAGAAGCTTGCTGCGAATGGTAGCAACTTCACCAACTGGGCTATGAATTTGAGGATTCTCCTCACTGCTGCACAAAAGCAATATGTGCTAGAGGCGCCGCTTAGGCCCCACCAGCTCCTGATGCCCCTGACGAGGAAAAGAACGTCTATATAACTCGTCAGGAGGACCACAACTTAGTTCATTGCGGCATACTGTATGGGCTAGAGCCAGAACTTCGAAAACGTTTCGAAAATGGCAATGCCTTTGATACCATGGGAGAATTGAAAATGATTTTCGATACCCATGCTGTCGTAGAGAGTTATAATACTTCTGAAAAGTTCTTTAGCTGCATGATGGAAGAGAACAGCTCCATTAGTGAGCACGTACTCAAAATGTCTGGGTACGTGGATAAGCTTGTGTCCTTGGGAATAATGATTCCCATTGACTTAGGCATACATCGTGTTCTCCAATCTCTGCCACCTAGCTACAAGAGCTTCGTGATGAACTATAATATGCAGGGCATGAAGAAGTCTCTTCCCGAGCTTCTGTCAATGCTTAAGACTGCAGAAGTCGAGATTAGGAAAGAACATCAAGTGTTGATGATCAATAAGACCACCGATTTCAAGAAGGACAAGAAAGGCAAGCAGAAGGGAAAGAAGGGCGGCAAATCTGTTGCTACGCCTGAAAAGAAACCCCGAGCTGGCCCTAAGTCCATAATCGAGTGCTACTATTGCAAGGGATCGCCATTGAAGCAATCGCCCAAGTATTTGGCGGACAAGAAGGCCGGCAGGGCAAACAAAGGTATATGTGATATACATGTTATTGATGTGTACTTGACTAGTACTCGCAGTAGCACCTGGGTATTTGATACGAGATCGGTTGCTAATATATGTAACTCGGTTCAGGGGCTGCAGAACAAGCGACAACTAGCAAGGGATGAGGTCACGATGTGGGTCGGCAATGGATCAAGAGTTGATGTGATCGCCGTTGGAACGCTGCCTCTCCATATGCCGTCGGGATTAGTTATAAACCTGAATAATTGTTATTTGGTGCCTGCACTGAGCATGAACATTGTATCCGGATCGTGTTTGATGCAAAGTGGTTATTCGTTTAAGTCTGAAAATAATGGTTGTTCGATTTATATGAAATAATATCTTTTATGGTCATGCATCTGTGTTGAATGGTTTATTTCTGTTGGATCTCGATAGTAGTATTACGCATATTCATAATGTTGATGCTAAAATGATTAAACTTGATAATGATATATCTGCATATATGTGGCACTGCCGTCTAGGTCATATTGGCGTTAAACGCATGAAGAAACTCTATTCTGATGGACTTTTGGAATCACTTGATTTTGAATCATTTGATACATGTGAGCCATGCCTTATGGGCAAGATGACTAGAATGCCGTTTTCCGGTTCAATGGAACGGGCGACAGATTTATTGGAAATCATACATACTGATGTGTGTGGACCAATGAGTGTGTCGGCGCGAGGTGGATATCGTTATTTTGTTACTTTCACGGATGATTTGAGTAGATACGGGTATATCTATTTGATGAAACATAAGTCTAAAACCTTTGAAAAGTTCAAAGAATTTCAGAATAAAGTGGAAAATCATCGTAACAGAAAGATCAAATTTCTGCGGTCCGACCGTGGAGGAGAGTATTTTAGTTACGAGTCTAGCACACATATGAAAGACTGTGGAATAGTTTCACAACTCACGCCTGCCGGAACACCACAACGTAATGGTGTGTCAGAATGTCGTAATCGTACTTTATTGGATATGGTTCGATCTATGATGTCTCTGACTGACTTGCCACTATCATTTTGGGGTTATGCACTGGAAACCGCTGCATTCACTTTAAATAGGGCACCATCTAAATTCGTTGAAAAGACACCGTATGAATTATGGTTTGGGAACAAACCTAAGCTGTCATTTTTTAAAGTTTGGGGATGCGATGTTTATGTGAAGAAACTTTAACCGGATAAACTCGAACCCAAAGCGGAAAAATGCGTCTTCATAGGATACCCTAAGGAAACGATTGGGTATACCTTCTATCACAGATCCGAGGGCAAGGTCTTTGTTGCCAAGAATGGATCCTTTCTTGAGAAGGAGTTTCTCGCGAAAGGTGTGAGTAGTCGGAAGGTAGAACTTGAAGAGGTTATTGAACCTTCTCTTCATAAAATGGCGAGTAGCGCAGCACCGGAAGTTGTTTCGGAGTTGACTTCACCTAATGAAGAGAGAGCTAATGATATTGATCATGAAACTCCAAAAGAGGACACTACCGAACCTCGCAGGTCAAGCAGGACACGTGCAGCTCCTGAACTGTACTGCAATCCTGTTATGAATTTTATGATTGATGAAATAGATGACTCTGCGACGTATGAAGAAGCGATGATGAGCCCTGATTCCAACAAATGGCTAGAAGCCATGAAATCCGAGATTGAATCCATGTACGAAAACCAGGTTTGGACCTTGGTGGACTTACCTCACGATCAAAAGGCCGTTGAGAATTAATGGATTTTCAAAAGAAAAACTGATGCTGATGGTAATGTAACCATCTATAAGGCTCGACTTGTCGCAAAGGGGTTTCTACAAATTCAAGGAGTTGACTATGATGAGACATTCTCTCCCGTAGCGATGCTTAAGTCGGTTAGGATTATGTTAGCAATTGCTGCATATTTCGATTATGAAATATGGCAGATGGATATCAAAACTGTGTTCCTCAATGGTAATATTGAAGAACAGTTGTATATGATACAAGCTAAGGGTTTTGTCGATCCTAAGGATGCTGATAAGGTGTGCAAACTTCAGCGATCCATCTATGGACTGAAGCAAGCATCCCGGAGTTGGAATCTCCGCTTTCATGAGGTGATCAAAGAGTTTGGATTTGTACAAACTTATGGAGAGGCTTGTATTTACAAGAAAGTGAGTGGGAGCAATGTGGCATTTCTGATATTATATGTGGATGACATATTATTGATTGGAAATGATATAGATCTTTTAAACAGTGTTAAAAGTTATCTAAACAGCAATCTTGTAGGATTATCTTATTCCTTGTTTATGATAAATGTTTATTTTGCATGCTATAATTGTATTGATAGGAAACGTCAATACATGTGTGTTTAATAAACAAATAAAAGGTTCCTAGTCATGCCTCTCTTATAGACTAGCTCGTTGATTAACAAGATGATCAAGGTTTCCTGATCATGGACATTGGATGTTGTTAATAACGAGGTCACAACATTTGTGAAATGATGTGATGAACATTCATCCGAAGTATAGCATTACGATCAAGTCATTATGTTTATATTGCTATAACATCATACAAAGTAGTCTTAGTCCTTAGACCATGAGATCATGTTAATTGCTAACACCGGAAGAGTATCTTGATAACATCAAACGTCACACCGTAACAGGGTGACCCTAATGGTGAGTTCAGTGCTATGAAGGTGTTATGTTGAGGATCATGGATCAAGAGTGGAATTTGTCAATCCCGATGACGGATAGATATACTCTGGGCCCTCTCGGTGATATCACATTAAGATAGCTTGCAAGCAAGTGATGTGATCACTAGAATATTATATCACGGGAACAAGAAAAGAGTGCATGTCGGTAACGAGATCAAACTAGGTATTTGGATACCGATGATCGAATCTCGGATATGTATCATATCATGAGACAAAGGGATTAAATTGCTGACGTTAAAGGTTCTCACGATCACAGAAGTCATCGTTGAATATGCAGGAGTCAGTATGGATCTCCAGGTCCCGCTTCTGATTATTGATCTGAGAGGAGTCTTAATCATGTCTGCATTATTCACGAACCGTAGGGTGACACACTTAAGGGTTGCCGGACACCATTTAGGAGCACATATGTTCTAGACAAAAGGCTTGCAAAGCGCAGGAAATGTTTCGATAGAAACAGGAATTGTTTCGATAGAAACCGGAATTGTTTCGGGTGAAATTGCAGAAAGTGGTTCTGCATGTGATATTGAAATGTTGCAAGGGGTTTTATATAAATGTTTGTTAAGTAATTAACAAAATTCTGAATAAAATAAATAAAAGAGTTTTATTAATTGAGAGTTGCATTTAATTTGGTGGAAATTAAATACATGTGAGTGGGATTTTGGGTGGAGGCCATGTTTATGTGAGTGGAGGTTCACCACATGAATGAAGGAGGGGAGGAGTCCCCCTCATGCCGGCTATGGGAGGAGGGTCTCCTCCTCCTATATAAAGCCCCCCTCTCCCCTCTCACAAACCACACCTCCTCGTGAAGGATCTCTCTCCCCCTCTAAATATTCCCCACGGTCTCGGATTAGCAAGATACATGTTCCCGGTGGCCTTGTGTCTGGAAGGAGTTGCTGCTTCTGCTGATTCGCTGGAGCGAGGAGGTGGAGGTTGTCCGGTGTCTTGAACGTGTGTACGAGGACGGATGCGCTGCTGATTTGCGGCGCTCGGACTTCCACACGATCTTGAGATCGGCAAGCGTACGACTACATCAACCACGAGTTCCTACTCGTTAACAAAACTCGTTGTCTTCGAGGATAAGTTTTTCATGGATGTATGTCCACCCGTTGCTCTGTATCTAGTAGATAGATCTTGGCGTATAGTTCTCATCGTAGGAAATTTTTTGTTTTCTATGTTGCGGACCCAACATATTCAGGGTACAAAACAGGTGGGCATTACCTTTCAGCCATCCTCCTCCACAGTTCTTAGTGCATACTCTAATGCCGACTGGGCAGGTGATCTACAAGAGGTTTTGCTATATTTTTTGGTCCTAATCTCATATCATGGAGTGCTAGAAAACAAGCTATTGTCTCTCGCTCAAGCATTGAGGTTGAATACAAAGCACTATTAAATGCTATTGCTGAACTTATCTGGGTTGAAGCTCTTGTTCGTGAGCTTGGCGTTACACTGAAGGAAAAAAACCATGCTTATGGTGTGATAATCTTGGTGCGACATATTTATCTGCCAATCCAATTTTCCATGTTCGCACCAAACATATTGAGATTGATTTCTTTTTGTTCGAGAACAAGTTACTTCCAAGAAACTTAATGTTAGGTTCATCTCAAGAAAGGATTAGATTGCTGATGGTTTTACAAAGACCTTATGTTTTAAACAACTAGATGAGTTTAAGCGTAATCTCAACCTCTCTCATGTTTCGATTAAGGGGGGGTGGGGTGTTAGACATGTAATATGAGGCCATATGGTGTAGTACACCAATTGTACATATACTGGGCTTTGTATTATGCCATGATAGGGGCTTTTCCTACCTCTATAACACGTACCTGAGCCCTCCAACGAGGACATCGTTCCTCCCATAAATTACACAATTATTAAACAAAAAAACAGCAATGTAACTGAGTCGTCTGTTCAAAATACCTATCTTGGTCGTTTTGTCTACGTTCAATAAGGAAATTGTGCCAATAATAGATAATCTCTTCTCTATATTCCGTTTACTTTTCAACTGACTATGATATTGTTGTCTCAAAGTTATGAACACTTCCTTTTTTCATCTGGTGGAAATATGTTGTCACGACAGCTTTCTTAGTTGGAGAGCTTATTAAAAGTTCCAATAAAAAAATTCTAAAATATCGTAATAAAAGCGTATAGGTGCATTGACTGATGGAGTGGCCGCAACTATGCTACCCTTCTTGAAAAAAAGAATAAGGGAAAAGCTCAGCACAGCAGACATGCTAAACTAAAACATAAATAAATAGAACATAACAATGTAGTGTGATCGGCAATTGGATACATAAGTACTTCTTATTTGAGACTATTTAAGCATATCAGCCATAGCATCAATCAATCGGATAAAGACCAGGGATTAAAATGCGAACCACTATGAATTATTTATTATGTTCACTACAAAAAAAAACATGAAATTGTTCAGATAACTTGCACCCCAAAAATATCACAACAACGGTAGAACACAATCTGAACATTTGATTTACCATCTTGTGGTTTAGCTTCACCTCTAGAACGAGCTCCATCTTGCAAAGCACTAACTAAATGGACACGGTAATTGCCTATGCCCTAGTCCTTCAGAACCTACCCGAACAAACACTTATTGGTGCGTTCACGAGTTAATCTAGATCAGTAAATCCTGTAGGTGGCTTATGACGTTTTCCTTAGTAGTACAACCTTGTGTCAAGTTGTGGAGCATTAATAATTGATCGGTTCCAAGGTTGATCGATCTTAACCACTTTGGTATGTTATAGTATACGTGGATTGTACTAGCTCTTTCCATTAGTTCGGACTTTTGGTTGCGTTGGTCAGTGCATGAAGCTTAATATGATATCAGAGCTCAGGTCTCGAGTTCGAGTCCTGGTTTTTCCAATTTATTAAAAATTGCTGGTAGAACCTCTTTGTGTCCACATATATATCTCTTGAGCTATACTATACCTCTGAGACTGTTATATTCACGTGTTGACTTGGCTTCCCCCGTCACACGTGAGAGGGGTTGTTACAGTATATGTGGATTGTACTAGCCTTTTTATCATTTCGGACTTTTGATTGTGTTGATTAGTGCATGAAGCTTAACATGGTATCAGAGCTCAGGGTCTCGGGTTCAAGTCCTGGTATTCGCAATTTATTAATATTAAAAATTGTTGGTAGCCCCCCTTTGTGTCCACGTATATGCCTCTTGAGCTATACCTCTGAGACTGTTATATTCACCTTTCCATCAATTCGGACTTTTGGTTTGCGTTGGTTAGTGTATGAAGCTTAACACGGTGCACACACATATGATGACTTCCAAAATTGGCCTGCCATATATGTTATCTCCGGAAGACACGGCGGTTGTTTCGAGCACATTAATGCTTGCCGTAAGTTTAGGTAGGAAGAGGCATCATCCGGCTGGTTAATACAACATTGTTTCATGCTTCTGGTGAAAATCTCTTATGTTACGTTCACTATTGCGCCAAAATGAGTCCTCTAGATGGAGAAGCATACCACTGACAGGCCAACCAAACATGGACATAAACTCCCCGGTAATCCACTCCATCTTCATCGGCACCTTCCATTGAATCTTCTATCACAACACCTATTACCGCAACCTACCTGTATACGAGAGTAACACTTATATAAATATTGAATTTTCTTTTTTAAGATACAACTTCAATTTTTTGTTGCTAAATAGACAAAGACCTCTGCAGTCCCAAGAAGAATAAGTGATCATGGGTAGCCAACCACGGAAAATATGTGAGATACTACTAGGAGGTGCAATGTTAAAGCTAATAAACAACATGCCATGCAACCTGTGCAAAAGAAAAAAACAAGCTGTTGAATAGATGAGCTATATCGTGTGTCATTGAGACATTCACTTAATGAACCAAGACATAACATAGTAACATTTTGACCTTCACTGGCAATTTAAGTCATCCATAAATGCGTTGGTCTAAATCCGACACTAAATATGTTGGTCTAAATCTGACCCTTTTACCCACTTGTGGGGAGACTATGCCATGCAAATGAAACTAATTTAAGTTATTAGAGTGCATATAGTAAAAAAGATAGTATCATAGTAGATGAACACATTAATTAGCTTGTACAATCATTTTTTTCTTGAAAAGTGTGATGTGATGGTAACATAGCTAGTTATCACAACCATCTCTCTTCTTAGTTTTGTTTTTGCGAATAGGGGTTTTCATTGATTACTTATCAGGTAAACACTCCTGATGACACGAGCTGGATCGGCTCGGGTCCATCTCTCTCCTT
The DNA here is from genome assembly GCA_023614405.1 of Avena insularis. NCBI lineage: Eukaryota > Viridiplantae > Streptophyta > Magnoliopsida > Poales > Poaceae > Avena > Avena insularis. The sequence goes on along the minus strand of CM042696.1, from coordinate 456,196,229 downwards.
AGTTAATGGCATGTAATGCCATCAAAATGCCTAGTTGGCAGTGCATATAGTTGGATGTTACTAACTATATTACTCCCACTATGGCTGCTTGTCTAAGTACATTGAGTAAACCTAAATAACCCATATAAGTATGTTAATCTCATTTAAATGTGTCCTGCTCTGGAACTTACCTCTTCGAAAGTAACGTAATTGTAAATGTACGTGGAGCTCTCTGTACTAATATTGTGTGTTTTCTTCACCTGGTAATATTCAAATAAATCCATTGAATAATATTGTATGCATGAAGATCCACAATGTCTGACATATTCAACTATATGTTTGAACAATCAGATAAATCAAGTAGAAGCTGGAAGATCCAAATTTATTTAGGCATAAAAGACCGTATTTTGCTAGAGCTTCCTCTCAAATATGAACATTAAGCAGTGCTCTCCTTTTTTTTTGAACCTTTTTACTACAGGGAAACCCACCACAATCCTTTAGTAGAATAACATAAATTATGAATATTTACAAAAGAAGTAGAAAACAAAACTACAATTAAGTTCTCAAGCCATGATGTCACCCTATGCTTAAGCACGGTGACATCAGACACAAAACACGCCTTCCAAGTTCTGAAAGAAGGTTAATATTCTTAAAGATTAACCTATTCATCTGTCTCTCCAATCCATCAGCGTGTAATTCTAGCTTCTTGTACTGAAGTTGCATACAAATAATTAATGTTCCCAATCCTCTACAATATAAAACACACTCATTTTTATCGGTCGCTTTCCAATGCCTTCAGATGATCATATCCTTTGTGTTGATTCTATCATGCACAATGAGACAAGAAAAAAATTATGTTTAGACATACATTTACTTTTCCATATCCACATGGAATAATTGTGATTTGGTAGCATAGAAAAATATTGTCTGTAAAACACTTTAGCCTGATATATATATGCCTTTATTAGCATGACAGATCCATGCACCATCATTAGGAGTCAAAGAAATATCCTGTAGTTTGTACTGCAACTAATTGTGTTCAGCGTATGCCTCAGCAGTGAATAGAAAATGGAAAGCCTCGTATAGACAGCAAAGTGACATAATCTCCTTGATAGAGCCCAAATTATCCTTTGAAAATGACAACAATCTGGAAAACTTATTAGACAATAGATCATCATGCTAGTTATCATTCCAGAATAAAGAAGAGGAGCCAGAACCAACTTTGCACTTCGTGCTTGCTCTCGATTCATCTGAAAGATTAAGGATACCTCTCCACTGGAAAGAGGCCCTCAAGGTAACAGAATGTGGAACAAATTCGTAGTAATAATATTCCTTTATCAGTTTGACCCATGGTAAATAATCAGCATTCTTGTACAACTTGTCCTAGTGTTTCATGAGCAGGCCCTCCATTTTTAAAGAGACGACAACATTTGACACAGACAAAGGGATGAGCGGCGACTGCGGTGGCGATCCCGGAATTATCGGGGATCAACCCTGCAGACCTAGTGGTGATCTCTCGCTGGAGGGAGGAAGGTTCTGGGCTCTGGCCGACGATGAGGACGATGATGCGGAAGATCTCCAGTCAATGGAGGTTTCTGCGGACATTGATTGGTGGCTGGCTTTGGAGGAAGGTTCGGGCGGTGCGGCGTCGTCTGCAAGGGCGGCCAAACGTCTGGAATGGCGACGTCAACAGAGGCTTGCGGCATTGGAGCTGTGGGTTTCACCGTCGACGAAGGTATGTTCTCTATCGTCAGATCAGAGCAGAAGTGTTTCTTCCAAAGCTTTTTCTCGTTCATCGCGATCACTGAGAAGACCACCGTTGGAACCTTCAGTGCATCACATTTCGAGTTCGGATGAGGAAGGTTGGACGAATGTTGGCCGGAGACGACAGAGGAAGATGGCTAGTTCGCCGTCGTCTTCGTCATCCACGGGGAGATCGGCTGATCCAAGATCTACGCATGTTTTGAATTTTCGTTCTCTTGGCCCTACGTGTACGTGGAGGGGTGCGGCTGACCCATTGTCTGTGCAGGCCCGTATCCGTGGTCATCGTTGTGAGACCAGGCCTGGTCCAACTCTTAACACGCGATCAAAGGTACGGATACCTGGCGACGTTAATCTCGGTACAACCATACCTGTTGGACACCGTATCTTCTCTGCATCGACCGATACCCTAATCGGGAGGTGTTCGGAGATGAGTTATGGTGGCGGAGGTGGTGGAGGTCCGGGAAGGGGGACTGGATCAGGAGGCGGCCACGGCTATTTCAACAATAATCACAATCATCATAACTCTGGCAGAGGCCACGGAAACTTTTACCACGGCGAGAGCAGTGGTGGAGGTCACAGGGACTCTCCGCGGTTTGAGGGCAATTCCAATGGCTTCTTGAGTCATGGAAACTATTGGGACAGTGACACGGGAGGCTTTCATGGCGGATCGCGTCCTTCCCATGAGTTATCGAATGGCAACAGAGACGTCGGCTATCAGAACAGACGAAGATATGAATTTAGAGCGTCCTGCGGTGGTGGGCAAGGATGGAATAATGATAGAGGAGGAGGCCGGACTAACTTTGGTATGAACAACAAACAAAATTTCTCTAGTGGTAACGCTAGTCCTGCGCCAGCTAACACTACGCAGGGATCCCTCGATCAAAATCTCATCAAGCAGGTGGTTGATGCCGTGGCGGCGGCAACGCAGAGCAGTGCCATCGCCCTTCCCCGGGTGAATCAAACGGGGGGCAGGATCTACAATCAATGCTAGTACTGCGGGTTTGGGTGGTGCTGGGCAGACTATCTCGGCTGTGGCACAAATTCAGCAGGTTGTGCCCTCGGGATAGCCAATTTCCATGCCTAGGTAGGCGGCTGCAAGTGGTACTGCTGTCTCGACGGTGCCGACTGATGTTACTGTCCAAGAAAAGCAAAAAGGTATGGATATGGAAGTTGATGGCAATGGGCCGGCGAAAAAACCCAAGAGGAATGACAAGCTATGTTGCTTTAGATGTAATCAGGTAGGTCACTTTCATGAGGATTGTACAGTTATCGTCTGTGATAATTGTGAATCTCCGCAACACATGACCACTTTGTGTCCTTTGTTGATTGCTCCAAAACCTTTCGTGGTGGTCCATGGACTAGGAAATAAGAAACTCACTTTTTTGGAGCTACCTACAACTGAATCCTATCGACCGAGAGTTGAGAATTCAAGAGTTGGAAAGGTACTAGTGGAAGGTGGTTCATTGACTGTGGCACAAGTTATTGAAATTTTAAAGAGGTTGGTTCTATCACCTAATTACATTTGGGAAGTAATTGAATTCCAACCCATGGTTTTCAAGGTGAAGTTCCCAACTAAGGATGAGGTTCAATGGATGAAGTCACTCAAGCAATATCAAATTCCTGATACCCCAATTTATCTAAAGTTTGATGAGTGGGGTGTGGTTGATGAGCCAATGTTCTTATTGCCAGAGGTGGCTGTTCAGATTGATGGAGTTCCTAAGGATGTCAGAGGTGACTTCCTTTCCTTATGGGGTCTTGGGTCTTTGTTGGGCAAAACCAAGAGTGTGGATATGCCTTTCACTAGACAAAAGGGGATTGTTCGGATTGTGGTGTTCTGTGTTGATCCCGAGTTCATTCTGCCTTATCTTGATATCTGGATAAAAGGAGGTTTTTACAGACTCAAATTTATGGTGGAGAAATCTTCTACATCTTCTGATGTTGAGGGATCAACACTACCTAATAATGAGGGGGATGGTGATGTTGATAATGGAAACAAGGATGGTACAAGTATGATGGATGAGGATGCCAAGATGGACCATAATAGAAAAGATACTAATGATTCACAGAAGGAAAGAGGGGGACACACTGTATCTGGAGATATACATATGGCAGAGATGTCACTTATTCCAGACATACATGTTGGTTCTTTCCAGAGTCCCATGAAAGAGGTAAAAACTAGAAAAGGTGTTATTTTCAAAGTTGGAAAGTTTTGCAATATTCATGTTTTTAATTCTCAAGGGATTTTTTTTCTTCTGTTAATTCACAGGACCTTGTGTTACCTTTTACTATTTCTCCATATTGCACTAATGCAAACATGAACTTGCCCTTATCTAATCCTGAGGAGAGAGGGCATTCTATGGAAGATGGGACGCTTTTTTCTGCCGGGGATCTGCTTGTTGCGGCGCGACACACTTTTTGCCTGTTGTGGGGCAGCGGCAGGCTGCCGCGGTAGCGAAAACTGCTGCCGGGGGGCAGCGGCAGGAGCAGTAGGCTGCCGTGGCACAGGCTGCCGGGGTGCAGTGGCAGGCTGCCGAGGCGTTTCTCTCTGTCGCGGCAGATGATGAGGGGAGGGGTCTAGCGATACCCTCTGTGGGATCGATGTCCACCTTGGCTACTGTAAGGGAGGATTCTGAGGATGTTCGGGTGGGTAAAATGACACCTAACATCAGCAAGTTTGTTTCAGTTTTGCTGATTGTTTCGGCTGATGCAAAGGTAATAGATGATATCAAGTTACCTGTTGGTTTGCTGCTTGAGAAAGTTACTAATCAGATTGTTTCTAATCAGGGCAAGGTTATGGAACCAGAGTCTTCCAAATCTGTGTCACCGAATGTGCGCATGGGTACTCCTTTTATGCCTTCTTCTTCTAGAATGCAATGCAACAGGGAATCGGTTTCCACTGGGGGCATTCTCAATAGACAAAACCCTTCACTTGCTGAAATCATTGCCTTCAGAGGTATTCCGAAGACAGCTGCCACTGATCTTCGGTCAAACGACCGAGTTCGCGCTCAGCCCAACGCAAACAACACGCAGTTGGAGAGGGCAAGGGATTTGGTGTAGTGTCGGGATGATTTTAAAGGTACCAACCTAAACCCCGCTTTTTCCATCATGTCTTTTTCTAATATCGATATTATTGAAAAAGCTAAATCTGTTGGAGTATCTTTAGGGGGTTCACCTTTTCAAGAAAGTGCAGCGGCTCAATTACAAAAAGATAACGAATTTCAAAGAACTTTAACTATTCTCGAACACAACAAAAATAAAAATGATCTACATGACCTTGAGGATGCAAGTTTGGCAGTTTCCAAAGTATCCAGCCTATGTGACGATCTGGTAGAGGAGGAAGTCTCTAGACTAGATGATCTTGCCGAGAACCTAGTCAAAGAGACAAACCAGACGCATGCGCGTAAGAAAAAAGTTTATGATACTACGACTGTTCGTAGAGGGACTAGAGTTAGAATTAAAAAGACTTTCTAAGATGCAAGGTATCCGTGGGATGATCTGGAATAGTGAAGGTTTTCACGATACTGCTAAACATTTATTTGTTTCGGATACTATTAGGGAAATGAAACTACATTTCGTTGCTCTGTTGGAAACAGGGCGGCCAAACTTCCCGGTTCCTTTTCTCAAACACTTACCGCCGGGGAGGGATTTTGCATGGTTTTGTTTACCTCCGCATGGGCGTTCTGGTGGCATCCTTGTGGAAATTAACACAGATACACTGCAAGTTAACAAGGTTGGCTCGAGTGATTTCTGTATTAAAATTCATATGAAATGTCATCAAGATGGTTTTCAATGGATTTTAGTTCCTATTTATGGGGCTGCCTAGGATCAATTGAAACATGAGTTTCTTGCCGAGTTGGTTAGAGTTTGTGATAACGAAACTCTTCTCCTACTGGTTGGGGATATTTCAATATTTTGCGTAGAAGGGAGGATAATAATAATGATAATTTCAATCCACGCTGGCCCTTTATGTTCAATGTCATTATCAAGAGTCTAAACTTAAGAGAGATTGTTCTCTCAAGGCGACAGTTTATCTGGGCAAATCGTAGAGTGACGCCCACTTATGAAAATCTTGACCGGATCCTTTCTAGTGTTGAGTGGGAACAAAAGTTCCCTCTAGTTTCGGTGAGGTCCCTTACACGGGCAGGGTCAGATCATACACCACTTCTGATTGATTTAGGAGTGCAAGCACATGTATGGAATAATCCGAGATTTTCCTTCGAACTCTCATGGTTGAGACAAGATGGTTTCTTTGATTTAGTGCCCAATGAATGGGCATCCATAACACGTGGTAGCACACCCATTAAAAGATGGCAACAAAAAACAAGACACCTTCGTAGGTTTCTTCGAGGTTGGGAAAAAAAACAAAGCGGAATTTACAAAAAAGAAAAGAAAAGACTTTTATCTATCATTGATAAACTAGATAAAAAGGCTGAAACATCTGCGTTAAATGAGATTGAAAGAAAGGAATTGAAAACTGCTAATGAACAAGTGACAAAACTTAGGCGTGATGAAGAGTCTAAGTGGGCTCAACACGCTAAAGTGAAACACATCCAGGAGGGTGGTAATAATACAAAGTATTTTCACGTAATTTCTAATGGCAAACATAGGAAAAGGAAGATTTTCCAATTAGAACAAGAGGAAGGCACTATTGTGGGTGATGAGAATCTTAAAATCTATATCTCTGAATACTATAAGAAGCTGTTTGGGGAGCCGACTCCCAACAGTTTTGGTCTCATTGAGGATCGAACTAATGATATACCACAGGTCTCACATGAAGAAAATGAAATTTTAACCAGCGCTTTCAGTGAACAGGAAGTTTATGATGCTATATCTTCAATGGAACATAATAAGGCACCGGGGCTAGATGGTTTCCTAGCTGAGTTTTATAAAACTTTTTGGACAGTGGTTAAACAGGATCTTATGGCTATGTTTGCACAGATGCATACAGCTAACTTGTCTCTGTTTAAGCTAAACTTTGGTGTTGTCACCTTACTGCCCAAAAAAGAGAATGCAGTACAGATACAACAATATAGACCTATCTGCTTACTTAATGTCAGTTTTAAAATTTTCACTAAGGTTGCCACTAACCGCATCACTATGATTGCTCACAAAGTTATCAAACCCACTCAGACGGCGTTTATGCCTGGACGACATATTCTAGAAGGGGTGGTAGTCCTACATGAGACGATTCACGAACTCCATAGAAAGAAACTTGATGGGGTCTTATTCAAAATTGATTTTGAAAAGGCTTATGATAAGGTCAAGTGGCCTTTTCTACAACAAGTTTTACGTATGAAAGGTTTCGATCCACTTTAGTGTCAGTGGATTGATAATTTTATACGGGATGAAAGTGTAGCCATTCGTGTCAATAATGACATAGGCCATTACTTTCAGACAAAAAAAGGACTAAGATAGGGAGATCCTCTATCTCCGATGCTTTTCAATATTGTTGCTGATATGCTTGCCATCTTAATTGCTAGAGCAAAAGGCTCTAGAATGGACAAGTCACTGGCCTACTCCCTCATCTGGTTGAGGGGGTCTCTATTCTGCAATACACAGATGACACTATTTTGTTCATGCAACATGACCCACAGGAAGCGGTCAATATGAAACTTATCTTGTGCATTTTTGAACAATTATCTGGGCTCAAAATTAATTTCCACAAAAGCGAAATCTTCTGTTTTGGCAAGGCTGCCGAACAAGAAGGAATATATAGGGAAATTTTCGGCTGTGAGGCGGGGTCTTTACCGTTTAGATACTTTGGGGTACCTATTCATCACAGGAAACTCCACAACTCCGAATGGAACCTAGTGGAAAGTAGATGTGAGGGTAAGCTGGGTTGTTGACAAGGTAAGCTGTTATCTTACGGTGATAGGCTGGTTCTAATTAACTCTGTCCTGTCAAGTATGCCTATGTTTATGCTGTCTTTTCTCGAACTCCCAAAACGCGTGCGGAAAAGATTGGACTTCTATCGTTCAAGATTTTTTTGGCAAAGCGATGAACAAAAGAAGAAATATAGACTTACTCGATGGAACATTATATGTAGACCCAAATATCAGGGGGGTTTGGGCATTGAGGTGCTAGAGATCAAAAATAGATGCCTACTCAGTAAGTAGTTTTACAATTTATTAACAGAAAAGAGAGTGTGGCAAGAGTTGCTCCACAACAAGTATCTGGCTAATAAAACACTTGCTCAAGTAGAAGTCAAACAAACTGACTCCCCCTTTTGGAAAAGTTTAATGGGTGTGAAGGATGAGTTTTTTAACCACGGTACTTTCGAACTTGGTGATGAAAAAGGTATTAGATTTTGGGAGGATAAGTGGTTAGGAGATATGCCTCTCGCCCAACAATATTCATCTCTTTATAATATCGTACATAGAAAACACGTTCGCGTGCATGATGTCCTTTCTCAAAGTCCTTTAAATATTGGGTTCCGGCGAACCTTAACTAGAAATAAATGGAATGCATGGTTGCACCTATGTGAGAGGTTGATGAGGATATCGTTGTCTTTACACCAGGATAAATTCATATAGAACCTAACCGAGAATAGGGTTTTCTCAGTTAAATCTATGTATGAAGGTCTTATGAATGAGCATATGTGGTTTTCCACAAGGTATTTGTGAAAGATAAAAATCCCTTTGAAAATTAATTTTTTTATGTGGTTACTGAATAATAAAATCCTACTTACCAAAGATAATCTTGCTAGACAAAATTGGAATGGTTGTAAAATTGTTGCTTTTGTGACGAGGTCGAAACAGTTGAACATTTATTACTTACATGTCCTTTCGCTAAGATTGTATGGAGGATGGTTTTCTTCACATATAATCTCCCTCCATTGACTAATATAAACAATATGTTTAGGAATTGGTTAAACGGAGTAGACAAAGGGAACAAGGGGAGGATTCGTATTAGCATTTCGGCCATTTGTTGGTCTATTTGGAAAAGTCGTAACACTGTATTTTTAACAAGTTTGGAGTTCCTTCATTTTTGCAGGTTATTCTTATGGCGGCCCACTGGATTTAACTCTGGGCTTTCCTTCTCCTAGAGTACCAGCGCCAACTGATGGTTTCTGGCTGCATCCGTCTTGTGGCAGTTACATCGGATTTTTTTCAGCCAGGTTTCGTGGCGGTATTCTAGTAGATTAACAGTTGCTTAGCTGCGTTTTCATCTCTCTTGTGAGACCCTTTTATGTACCAGATGGTTGATCTGCGCATCTTCCTATTTATGATATGAGCTGTAATACTTATATGATATTTCGTTTGAACTATTAATAAAGTGTTGTGTGCATCCCAGGATGAAGAGGCCGGGGTCTACCCCCTTGGCTTACATATTATAATATCCCAAGCTTCTAGGGAGTTAACCCTTCCCGTGTTCTTATCCTTCATCCACAAAGACCTTCTCCTAGTTTTGTCAATAATCTCAATCACTCCCAAAGGAATAGCCAGTGTACACATGAAATATGTTGGAAGAGAGGAAAGGTACAAATTCAGCAAAATCAAGCTATCGACATAGGAGAAGTAGGATACTTTAACGGACTCCTTATGCATATCGTCAATACGAAGTGCATCCATCATCTGAGCGGTGGTGAATTCTACAACTATAGTTAACTTTTAATGGTGCGTGCAGACGATGCTTCATAATATCATGCAGTTGGTTACATCAGCACTCCAGAGCTTGTAATGAGAATTCCACTCTCAGTTGAATTTTTCAACACAAAAAGGTAGAGTAAGAAAAGAGGTTACTGTCTTGCTGAGCAATAGTAAGACATGGGGTCCCGATTCTTCCTAATCTTATCATGAGAAATCCACTTGAGCACCTTTCATGGATAACTCCCATCTCTCCTAGCATCGCTAGTGCTCCCTCACCTGCTCTTTTTATACAACAAGAGAGGTCATCTCTGCCAAAATGGAGCTGGTATATAGCTGGCTGCAATCGGTTTCTCCTTTTGAAGGATGCATGTGGGCAATTCCATTTCGCTCTATCCAGTATATAGCTGGCTGCAATCGGTGTAAGGATATTAAGTGAGCTATCTACCGTTAGATGGGCATAAAGAGTATTGGACAGCTGTAAACTAAGTGGCTCCATAAATGAATTTCTTAAGGCAAATCCCTGATGACATGTCATAACGAGGGTACCATGCAACCACAGGTGCTACAACGATGAGGAGCTGCTCATAGACCTGCGCCACTGCGGCAAAGGAGTAATGATGACAGATAAAATTTTTGCAGCGAATGAGTAACGATAGACTGAAAATATTACGTACTGTGAGTCTGTGACAACGGAAAAACTTTGCGATATCATACTTGGACGACAGAAAAATATTTGAGTGAAAGAGTAATGACAGACAAAAAAATATTGAAATGTCATACCGTGACATCTGAAAAATATTGCAATGTAGGAAAGAATATTTTTTGCAACGTAAAACAAAAATATTTTGCAATGTCGTACTGTGACAATGGAAAAACATTCGATATCATACTAGAACAACGAAAAAATATTGCAATATCGCGTTATGAGTAATAAATACATCGGGCCAGGTCTGGTCCGAGAACGCGATATTGCCCGCGTCGTTCCTAGGCAGGGGCGTAGGCAGGGGCAGGGGCTGCAGCGGTGGAGCCTGGAGACATCCAGGAGGATGGAGTTAATAGCATAAAACCACCACAATTGTAGCCAAATTTACTGATTGGTACCATTTTATGTTTTACATACCAAAATCTACAATATTTTTTGAGGTTGTCTCAAAAAACACCAATTCATCACTAATCAGTCATTGATCGCGAATTGACGGCGATTATGACTAGTAGGACCCACCTATAGGCTGATGTGGCAGAATCTGAGCAATTTTCTAAGATACAAATATTTAAATATTTAAAGTAAATCAAAATTATATATGAAAAATAAAAATCTCTCCAGGCCACCACGCCGCCTAACGTCGGGCGCGTCGCTGGTGACAAGGAGGTCGAGGGAGGTTAAAAACGACGGCGAGTGGCGGCGACCTATCCGCAGCGGTGAACGGCGGCGACCATGAGCATCCTGCTGATGGCTAGGTCGGGAGGAGAGGCGGCCAACCAGGCTGGGAGAAGGGGGCCCTGGCGTGGCGGCGGGCATGGGGACTGGGCGGAGCTCGCTTGCCCACGTCGTTCATAGGAAGGGGCCTAGGCAGGGGCAGGGGCGGCGACGAGGTTGGACAGGGCGGCGCCATATTGAGGCCGCCGACGCGGTGGCAGGCATGGGGACTGGGCGGAGCTCGCTCGCCCACACCGCCCCTAGTCAGAGCTCGCTCGCGCGCGTTGCTCCTATGAAGAGCTCGCGAAGAGGGGCCTAGGCAGGGGCAGGGGCGGCGACTAAGCTGGATAGGGCGGCACCGTATTGAGGCCGCCGACGCAGCGGCGGGCATGGGGACTAGGCGCAGCTCGCTCACCCATTCCACCCACAGGTAGAGCTCGTGAAGAGGGGAGTAGGCAGGGGCATGGGCGGCAACGAGGCTGGACAGGGCGATGCTGTATTGAGGACGCCGGCTCGGCGGCGTGGATGGGGAAGAGGACTAGAGGGTGGACGGCCAAGCCATGGCTTGCGGCAGTGGGGACGGGTAGGAGAGGCAGTCGGCCAGGCATCGGCCATGGTTCACGGCGGCGGCCTCGCTGGGAATCAAAGGGAGGAGACAACCTCCCATTTTTTTTGATTTTTTATTAGTTAATGTTGGCTGACAAGTGGGTCCCACTCTCTGTAGTGCCACATCACCTCTGTCACTGGGCCCGGGGTGTTAGACTAGGTGTCAATTTGTGTTTAGAGGCGAATTGGTGTTTTTTGAGACAACCTCAAGAAATTGTGGTAGATTTTGGTATGCAAAACATAAAGTGGTACCAATCAGTAATTTGGCTATAATTGTGGTGGTTTTACGCTATTAACTTACAAGCATGCCGCCACCACCATACCATCCTTACTTGAATAGACTGATCTCCAAATCCATCGGGGAAGGACCCGAAGAAAATTTATCCAGCGCCGTCATCGTCGCCCTCGAGGCCAAGATGATGAGCAGCCTAAAAACAAAGCTACTTTAGCCTAAAACTATCAACACGCGTGAATCCGGTCCCCCCCCCCACCCCCCACACACACCACCGATGACCTAGGTCGTCGGCCGGGGGAGCCCTCGCAGGCCAGCGAAGGTGGGCGCCCCAGGGAAATATCTCTTTTTTCCTCTCCCTGGCGGCGCGTGGGGGAAACTAACAAACTAAAATAATCAAGAGTAACTTGGGTTCACCGAGTGGAAATACATTCTTTTCTACAGACTCGTGATATGTACTTTCCAAAAGAAATCATGCCAAATAATCTATAAATTCGGTATGCCATGATTTAGTGAATATAAAATTGTCTTAGGCAAGCATTCCCACTAGTGGAAAACGGGCCTCCAGTCTCGGCCCGTAAGGGGCTTTAGTCCCGGTCCTGGTAATCGGGACTGGAGGGGCGGAACTAAAGGCCCACCCACTAGTCCCGGCCCTCTTACCAGCCGGGACCAATGGGCATCCACGTGGTTGTCTCTGCGGGTGTTGGGTGCCCCCCATTAGTCCCGGTTCGTATTACGAACCAGGACAAATGGTTCTCTGCCGCGGCAGAGAATTTAATTTGTATTCTTTTTTTTTCATTTCAAAATAGTTTTCTACGCTACCACATACCGTACATGTTCGTGCATACATAAGATAACTTCTCTTAAGGTCGAGCATACAAATATATACATGATAGTTACACATGGAGATCATAATTATCGGGACTAGAGCCCGTCTATTCAATTACACGGTCGGGGATCGTCGGCGCCTATTCACACTAAATTCACCGGCGTCATCTATCATCTCGTTCATCAAGAATCCTGTCAGTTCTTCAGCAATTGCTACTACGTGTTACTGTGGTAGGAGCTGATCCCGCATTTTCTCGAACTATATAAGAAAAGGAGATCAATATGAATATCAATCATGATAACAAAAAGTGACGGTAATAAAAATAATGTTATGAATGTATTGCTTACATCGACTCTATAATCATTCAGCTCACTGGTAAACGTGCGAATGAACTCGCAAACGTAGAATCCACATAGATTCGTCCTCTATGGCTGCCTCGCGCACTTTACGAGAATAGAATTCAATCAAAATAATAATCCAGCATCATAATTGTATTGAAACTAGAAGTAAAGAGATGCGCCTACTACTTACCGAGACCGGCTTAAACGTCAGCTTCTCAGTAAAGTCACCCGTAGCCGCACTCTTGAACTGGTTCCAAACCCTACCCGGTAAAGAAAATGAATGAGTTATTTATTACGTGATATCTCAGGAAATCAACGAAAGAGATCGTTGTAGCGCGAAAATTACCTCTGGAGCATGTACTGCATGTCACTAAACTGTTCCAGGGGTTTCTTTAATGGGTCCATGACTTCAACTCTTCCCTTATCAAGTTGAATGTCCATGAGAATCCAGTGAAAACTGTACACGTTTATATATACATCAGTAACTCATCAATTACACTTAACATCGAGTAAGCAAAAGAGAATGTGTACAATAGAGTAAGACACTCACGCGAAATTGTAAGGAAACAGTATGTAGTCACAAAATTTTTGCTCCGTTAGAAACCTTAGAAGGTTTTCCTGTGTGTCCTCGGGTTTATCCTTTAGCGTCCGACAATGTATTTTATCTGGGTCAATGAACCCAACACTGAAGATTGACCTTCTTTTACATTCCATGATCTTCATTCTGCATAATAATAGAGTACAAAAGGATATAATTAGGATAATTACATGCAATGAACTGAACAACTGAAAAAAATGAACAGCTTATATATAGACAATGAATTTAACAACTTACAGACAATAGCAACACATGAGACTTTTGTTGAGGGCGTCGAAAGTGTATAACTAGAAGAGTTCTAGAAACTCAACATGGACCTCTTCTTCTCGGAAGTAGTAGTCATGTGGGACTTTCGCCACGATCATTATTCGCTCCTCCTTTACGGCTTTCAAGTACCATTTATGTAAACTCCGCATTTGTGTTGGCAGTTGTTGGAACTGCTCAAAGCTGACCAGAGGCTTCCCTGGGACATATGCAGGGACTACCTGAGCCTTGGGTAACTTGTCGTCCTGGGAACCTAGCAATTCCTCAATAGTCACATTCATAGCGGCCGCAAGCTTCTTAGCTTCTTCCATATCCTACTGGGGAGTGTCATAGGATACCACCTTGAGGGGTGGGGTCGATTTTTTGGCCTGTTCCCCGAGCTGGGGGACGTCCTTTCTTTTCCCGGTTGCACTTTGACTTGATGATTTGCTCCCGCTTGCACTTCTACTTGATTTGCTCTTCTTCACTTCCTTCTGAAGTGTGCGTCGATAGTCATCTAGCTTATGGTGCAAGTCATATTGCGATTTTGTGTTCAGAAAAGAAAGTGCATACGCTTTTTGCTTCTCGGTGTATACTGGGGCGGGCTCGGGTTTCTCCTTTTGAAGCTGTGCAACACATTCGGCCTTTACGATCATGTCGGTTTCCTCGTCAGTACGATCGTAAGGTCTGATAGGAAGATTCTTATGAGGTACTCTTGGGAGGGGCGACATTTGTCGTTTTGGGATCCTGCGTCGTTTAGTACTAATCGGAGGTTGCGGCGGAGATCGAGATGGACTCGGGCTGTGGTGGTCGTAGTCATGGGGTGGGATTCTTGGAGGTGATGGAGGTGATGTTGGCTTTGGCGTCCAGCCTGTAAGCTTGATGTTGTTCTTGTCCCATAGAATGATACCACCCAGTACTTCTCCGAGTGTCCTCTCACCTTCAGGTCCAGGGATGTCAAGCTCCATTGAGTCCCACCCCATTGCGATTTCATCCACACCAACTTTAGCATAGCCAGCTGGAATCTCATGGCCATGCCAGCGTGCGCCATGTGGACAAGGTAAAGCACATCCGACCGCCACCTTGATGGATAGGTTCTTCACCTTCTGATGGAGCTCACAAGATGCCTGCTCCTTGATTCCATCCACGGGGTAGCCGGGACCGCCATCTACCATACGTGCATCATCAGAAGGGACCTCTGATTCAACCACGCTGCTTTTCCGCTGAGATGGGATGGCGGTAATATCGAGTATAGGATCTTGCAGGCGCGCTGCTCCTCGAAGTTCGTCAATCTGTTGCTGATGCATTCGAAGTGTTCCTAGCAACTCGGTGAACCTGTCTCCCTCCTCCTCCTGCCGTCGCCTCTTTGCTCTCTCTCGGCTCCTATAAGTATCTCTGTCTTTGGGAAACCCCATCTCCCACGTATAACTAGGGCCAAGGCCTCGTACACGTCCTCCGCGTTCGTCATTTCCGAGGACCTTTGTCAAGTCTTTCTCTCTATCGAGACGGAACTTTGTTGTCCCCGCTTTAATCTCCTTCACCACTTTCTGCCATGTATCCCGGGTATCCTAATCCCGTCACTGCAAATAAGGTCCCCTGTACTTTCGTCATACTCACTCCCATGCCCAAGGAACCAATTCCTTGCCCTCAGATCCCATTCTTCGCGTATTGGTTCTGGAGTGATCCCTTTAGCAAGCAGCTCATTCTCTTTAGCATCCCACTTTGGCATGGCAGCCGCGTAGCCCCCTGGCCCCAGGTGATGGTGATATTTCTTCATCGCGGCATTTTTCTTGTTTTTTCGACATTTCCATAGCAGGTTGTGACTCCTTGTACTTCACAAATGCATCCCAGTTAGCCTGCTGCTTCGTTAGATAACATTCAAATTTAGGAGTCTTCTTCGTCTTCTGATACTTTTGCCATAATGCTTTCTTCCAGTTCTTGAATAGTTCGGCCATCTTCGTAAGAGTCCACTGCTTGACTTTCTTCCTCAATGCAGCTGTGTCGGCATCATCCTCACATTCTGGCAGGGTGAAATGTGTCATGAGGTCATTCCAAAGACCCTCTTTGCACCTGTCGGCGACATACTCACCCTCTTTCGCCCCTTTGGTCTTATTACACTCTCGAACGGTGATCGGGATGAGATCCCTAACCATAACTCTGCATTGTTGTTTAAATACAGTTTTAGCCTTTTCGGGTTCCACCGGTTCACCCTGTGGTGATACCCGCGTAATTGTATAACGCATAGATGTGTCCAACTTTTTGGCCGGGCCTCGTTTGGAATATTTTTTGCTCGATGTGGAGGCCTAAGAGAAGAAACATTCGTCAATTTATATATATATATACAACTCAAATAATGCATCTACTGATCACCAGACTTCATATATATACCTCACCGTCGGCTTCTCCACCACCGGAGCCGTCGGCTTCTCCTTGATCATTTCGGTCGACCTCCTCTCCCTCACCGGAGGGGTTCAGATAAATCGTCGGAGATTCAGGTGGATCAACATGGGGGGTGTCATTGATCATATCCTCGAGAATTTCTTCCTGTGCTAGGTCTCTCTGGATTGGATCCATAGTTTTCTACAAAATGCACACAATAACATTTTTCATTCAATATTGCTGCATAAAATAATACTAAACAATAATATGAACACGCAATTTGCTATAATAATACTAAACAATAGCAAAATTCTAGTGATGCCCTAACCCTAAC
Source organism: Avena insularis (assembly GCA_023614405.1). NCBI lineage: Eukaryota > Viridiplantae > Streptophyta > Magnoliopsida > Poales > Poaceae > Avena > Avena insularis. Next base: position 456,179,918 of record CM042696.1, on the reverse strand, counting down.
CCTAACCCTAACTCCGGGGGCCCATGAGCACCACCACCCTAACCCTATCTCCGGGGGCCGCGAGCACCACCACCCGGCTGCCCGCGAGCACTACCACCACCCTAACCCTAAGTCCGGGGGCCCGCAAGCACTACCACCCGAACCCTAAGTCCGAGGGCCCGCAAGCACCACCACTCTAACCCTAAGTCCGGGGGCCCGCGAGCACCACCACCCTAACCCTATCTCCGAGGGCCCGCGAGCACCACCACCCTAACCCTAAGTCCGGGGGCCCGCGACCACTACCACCCTAACCCTAAGTCCGGGGGCCCGCGAGCACCACCACCCTAACCCTAAGTCCGGGGGCCCGCGAGCACCACCACTCTAACCCTAAGTCCGAGGGCCCGCGACCACTAGCTACTAAATAATATTACAACTCCTAAATAATATTACAATTAACACTACTATTACACTACTAAATAACATTACACACAAAATTAAATAATATTACACTACAAAATAAAATTAACTATATACTACAAAATACTATTACAACTAAATATTACAACTACTATAATTAACTACTACAAAATACTACTACAGTTAACTACTATAATTAACTACTACAATTACTACTACAAAATACTACTACAATTAACTATTATAATTACTACTACAAAATACTACTACAATTAACTATTACAATTACTACTACAAAATACTACTACAATTAACTATTACAATTACTACAAACAACTACTACAATTAACTACTAAATATTACAAAATATTATTACAATTAACTACTACAAAATAAAAAATAGAACTTTGGTAGGCAGCACTCAATCGCCACTTGGCTGCTTGGCGGCCATTGCTCGCCCACATGGTCTGCTTGCCACCAGCTGGCAGAGCTTGGCCCGGCAGACGGTGAGCGAAGGGGAGGCGGGCCGGTGTACCTCTGTTGGCCGGGGACGCACGCGAGGCGGCTGTAGTGGCGGCGGCGGTGGCGGCTGGAGTGAGTGGCGGCGGCGGTGGTTGGGGTGGTGGCGGCCAGAGAGCGAGTCGGGCAGCCTGCCGACGTCGATTCGTCGTCCTCGCGCGCGTGGGTGTTCTCTCCGTGGGGAGAAGAAGGGGCGCGTGGGGAGAAGATATATAGGTGGGGGACCTTTAGTCCCGGTCCGTGATGACCCTTACGGACCGGGACTAAAGGTCTCCCCTTTAGTCCCGGTGCGTGCCACGCACTGGGACTAAAGGTTTTCGGCACCGCCCAAAGCGCGCGCGCCAACGCCACACCTGCTACACACCGGGACTAAAGGTCCTTTTTTTCAAAATTTTCACCCCAGGGGCGTGTCTGTTTAAAAAAATTCAATTTTATGTTTTAAACATTTGAATTTACAGTTTTTGCATACTTATGAATTTGAGAAAAATTTCAACATGAAAAGTTCTTGAATTTGAATAACTAATCCAAATCTATTTTCTGTTTTATAAAATAATCATTCTAACTAGTGAAACTAATAACCATTTTGCCATTTTCAATTTAAAAATGCATTAAATATTATATTTTGCATATTTTTGAATAAGTGATTCAAATCAATTTTCCGTTTTATAAAATAATTATTCTAACTAGTCAAACTATTAACCATTTTGCCATTTTCATTTTAAAAATGCATTAAATATTATATTTTGCATATTTTTGAATAAGTGATTCAAATCAATTTTCTGTTTTATAAAATAATTATTCTAACTAGTCAAACTATTAACCATTTTGCCATTTTGGTTTAGGGTTTTTGGTTTAGGGTTTAGGGTTTAGGGTTTTTAGTTTAGGGTTTAGGGTTTTTGGTTTAGGGTTTAGGATTTTTGGTTTAGGGTTTAGGGTTTTTGGTTTAGGGTTTAGGGTTTTGAGTGATATCTGCCGCCTCTCTCCACTCTATCCCATGGCTTCCACCATACCTCTAACCCCAGGGAGGCGGAGATGGAGTCTTTCACGGGCTAGCAGGAAAATATTTTCTGAGGCGGAACTTCCGAAGATGCCATAGGGCGTGTGCACCAAGGGCATCTTCGAGAAGTTCCGCCACGGGAGATTTCCCAACCCTTTCCCCCATCCATGGGGATGAAACTCTCCATCCATGTTAGCTTGTTGAGTTTCTTGCCATGGCGTATCGATGCTCCTTTTATAGGCACGACGCCGCTTCTACTTTGTCTTCTTCCTCCGACAGGGTGTCGTGCGCTAAATACTTTATCTCATCGGCAAGGCCCCACCCACGTCCTTATCTCTACCGATGCCTTTAGTCGGTTTGAGCCCCCACCAGTACTAAAGGTTACCCACGCCCTTATCCCACCGGGCTTTTGTTAGATGACAAAAACCACCTTTTAGTCCCGCACACACACCAGCCGGTACTAAAGGTTAGCCACCCCCCAGATAAGGCCCTCCCAGATAAGCCTCCCCCAGATAACGCCCCCCCATCTTTTGTCTCGGTTTGAGCCCCCACCCGGGATGAAAGTTTCCCACGCCACTGCGTTCCCGCGCTTTCCACCGGTTCCCACCTCTTTCTTCCCGCCATTTTTCAGTATATATGTACGCTTGGCCTCCATTTACATATCACATCTAGACTCATCATTATCTTCCCATGGCTTCCATCGTATCTCTAACCACCCAGGAGGCGGAGGCGCTTTGCGCCTCGAACTACCCCTGCCCACCGGGCTACCACGTCTCCATCGGCTGGATGCTGAGCGTCGGAGGCATGCCGGTCCCTCCTATCCCTCTAGGTGTGGAGCGCCGGATGTCCATCACGAACCACTACTACCTCGAGCTCACGCCAGAGCAGCGGAGGAATCCCAACTGGCATCCCGACTATTTCCCGGCTTGGGAAGCCTTCTTCATCAATCGGCGTGAGAGGGTGCTCGCCAGGCACGAGGAGGACGGCCCACCTCCTTCGAACTTCAACGAGGCCGGCCGTCGGCTGTGGTGGTGCGGCCCGACTCTCCAAAGTGTCATGGCCTACAACACGACCGGCAATAACCCCCGCCTGCGGTACCCTCAAATCCAGCCCACGGGTGCCCAACCTTCAAGGTTCGACAACGCATCCGACTACACGACTACAAATGGCGCCAGACATGTATTAGGCTAGGGTGAGCATGACTGAATCACTCCAACCATTAGGCATGTTTCTTAATTTTCAGTTGTGCTATGTATCCTTAGTATTTGTGGGTTCCTTCTCTTGTGATGGTTCCTTCTCTTTGTGATCACCTACCATGCTCGTAACGCCTAGTTTGATTGAGCAAGATGTATTACATGAAAGGGGACCTTTATGTCTCAAATAAAAGGTTTAATACATTACATAGATTTATGTCTCAAATAAAAGGTTTAATTACATAGATTTATGTCTCAAATAAAAGGTTTAATACATTATTACACATCACCAACATCTAGTGTTGTGGTTTTCTTCTGCACCGTAGCCATGGAGAATCTTCATCATTTAACAGGATGCTTGGGTCAGTTTTCACTTTGAAGGGCGGAATTTCATGAAACTTATGTAATCTTCTGACATGTATGTCTTGTCATCCACTCCCACGATGTTTCTTTTCCCTGAAAGAACTATGTGGCGCTTTGGATCATCGTATTCTGTACTCTTTTGCTTATCTTTCCTTTTTCTCGGTTTGGTAGACATGTCCTTCACATAGAAAACCTGAGCCACATCGTTGGCTAGGACGAATGGTTCATCCATGTACGCAAGATTGTTGAGATCCACTTGCCATGCCGCACTTTTCGTCCTACATGTACCCCGCCTCCGTCACTTGACCCATTTGCAATCAAATAAAGGTACCTTAAAAGTAGGTCCATAGTCAAGTTCCCATATCTCCTCTATGTACCCATAATATGTGTCAATCTGCCCATTGTCATCTGTTGCATCAAAGCGACACCACTGCTTTTGGTTGGTGCTCTTTTTATCTTGGGCGATCGTAAAATATATTCCCATTTATCTCGCACTTTGGAAAGTACATATAGTCGAAGATGGTAACTGGCAACGAGTACAACTCATCTCCAACAGTGGTGTTATTCATGAGATGTGTCTGCAACCAATTGCCAAAATTCTTCTCGTGTTCCCTTTAATCAAGGTTTCGCTTCCCGGTTTTCCGGAGCATAGAATATTCTTGTGTTTCTCGATAATGGAGCTACCACGGTGGAATTGTGTAGAACTGTAGTGTGCTTGAGTGAAAGAATGCTCCTACATACCATTGATTTCCTTCCTAGTGTGCCTTTTCCATCATCCTCCCCTCATACCGAGATTCAGGAACACCAATCGGCTTAAGGTCAGGAAGAAAGTCAACACAAAACTCAATGACCTCCTCTGTTCCATAACCCTTGGAGATGCTTCCTTCTGGCCTAGCACGATTATGAACATATTTCTTTAAGACTCCCATGAACCTCTCGAAGGGGAACATATTGTGTAGAAACACAGGACCGAGAATTCTAATCTCTTCGACTAGGTGAACTAAGAGGTGCGTCATAATATTGAAGAAGGATGGCGGGAACAACAACTCGAAGCTGACCAGACATTGGACCACATCAATCAGAACCTCGATAGACTTTCTCGATCGATTACCTTCTGAGAAATTGCATTGAGGAATGCACATACCTTCACAATGGCTAGTCGAACATTTTCTGGTAGAATTCCCCTCAATGCAACCGGAAGCAATTGTGTCATAAGCACATGGCAGTCATGAGACTTTAGGTTTTGAAATTTTTTCTCTTTCATATTTACTATTCCCTTTATATTCGACGAGAAGTCAGACAGGACCTTGATACTGAAAAGGACTTCAAAAAAGATTTCCTTCTCTTCTTTGGTAAGAGCGTAGCTGGCAAGCCCTTGAAACTGCACTGGATGCTTGCCGTCTCGTCCTTTATGATGTTGCTGGTCCTCCCGTGCTGCCGGGGTATCTTTTGACTTCCCATACAAGCCTAGGAAGCCTAGAATATTCACGCAAAGATTCTTCGTCAAGTGCATCACGTCGATTGCAGAGTGGACCTCATGCACTTTCCAATAGGGTAGCTCCCAAAATATAGATTTATTCTTCCACATGGGTGTGTGTCCGGTAATGGGATCTTTCGGAACAGGTTGTCCTCCGGGACCCTTTCCAAAGATTACATCCAAATCCTTGACCATACCAAATACATCAGCACCACTACGGGGGACTGGCTTCGTCCAGGTTTCTGCCTTGCCATTGAAATGCTTGCCTTTCTTCTTTAAGGGATGACTGGGCGGAAGAAAACGACGATTGTACGGGTACATATTCTTTCTACATTTATCCAGATATATACTTTCAGTCTCATCTAAACAGTGCGTGCATGCATTGTATCCTTTGTTCGTCTGTCCTGAAATGTTACTAAGAGCAGGCCAATCATTGATGGTTACGAACAGCAACGCTTGTAGGTCAAATTCCTGCTATTTGTGCTCATCCCACACACGTACACCTGGTTTGGCCCACAACTGTAGAAGTTCATCAACTAATGGCCTTAGGTACACATCAATGTCGTTGCCGGGTTGCTTCGGGCCTTGGATGAGCACTGGCATCATAATGAACTTCCGCTTCATGCACAACCAAGGAGGAAGGTTGTAGATACATAGAGTCACGGGCCAGGTGCTGTGACTCCAGTTCTGCTCCCCAAAAGGATTCATGCCATCGGTATTTAGACCAAACCATAAGTTCCTTGCGTCACCAGCAAAGTCCGCTCTCTCGATTTTTCTCCACTGCCAACCATCGGCAGGGTGCCTCAACATCCCGTCTTTCTTACGGTCTTCCATGTGCCATCGCAACAACTTGGCATGCTTTTTATTTTTGAACAAACGTTTCAACCGTGGTATTATAGGAGCATACCACATCACCTTGGCAGGAACCCTCTTCCTGGTTTGCTCGCCCTCAACATCACCAGAGTCATCTTTTCTGATCTTATACCGCAATACAGTGCATACCGGGCATTTATCTATATTCTCGTACTTCTCACCGCGGTAGAGGATGCAGTCATTAGGGCATGCATGTATCTCCTGCACGTCTAATCCTAGAGGGCAAGTTTCTTTTGCGTCAGACGCTTGGAGGGCAATTGGTTATTTCTTGGAAGCAGCTTCTTCATTATTACCAACAACTTTTCAAATCTCAAGTCAGTCATACCGGTCTCTGCCTTCCACTTCAACAATTCCAGTGTGCTACCCAGCTTCTTCTGGCCATCTTCACAAGTTGGATACGGCAATGTGTTGTGGTCCTGTAACATCTGCTCGAACTGCAACCTCTCCTTTTCTGTGTCGCAGTCTCGCCTTGCATCACTAATGACCCGACCAAAATCATCAACGGGCTCATCTGGTTCCCGTTCTTCACCCCCTTCTTTTTCATTATCTTCAACTGCGGTATCATCATATTCAGGAAACATAGATCGGTAGTTGTCATCATCGTTCTCTTCTTCATCGCCGTCTTCCATCATAACCCCTCTTTCTCCGTGCTTGGTCCAAACATTATAGCCGGACATGAAACCGGACCGCGGTGGCTCGAATGACTCTTGAGGAAGTGTGTGCCTGCTCATTCCGATATTCAACACATGGACAACACATAAAACCATCCGCCACTTGTTCGCCGGCCACAAGGCGAAAAGAACGCCTTCTCTGTAAGCGCCAGGCGGGTCACCGTACATCCATGGGTGGCTCATCTGCATCATACAACCATGCATATATATCAAACGCAATCACGATGCTTAAATTAGTACTGCGCAGTCAAAACGAGAAAATAGTTGCTAACCTTTTAGGACACTTCAAAACAAAGAGGAGAAATCTTAAGTGTCGCTCTGACACCTTATATCATATTTTTTCTTGTGTGAACTCAAGTGGCATCGCTCTAATAGGCATTTCACCGAACATCTCTAGTGCATATGAAGAAAAAAAGTTAGCACAAAGTTATACCCACCTCTCACATAGGAAAAAAAACAAGAGAGAGTGGAGGGCTGGGTGCATATATATAGGGCCAGGCCATTAGTCCCGGTTTGAGATACAAACCGGGACTAAAGGTTCTGCCAGGAGCACGCGCGCCGGCCCAGACCCATTTGTCCCGGTTTGTATCTCAAACCGGGACTAATGGTTCCTTACGGACCGGGACAAAGTGCCTCGGCCTCCTCGGGCCGTCTGGTTCGGACCATTAGTCCCGGCCCCAACCACGGCCGGGACTAATGGCCCGAAAAAGGCCCATTTTGTACTAGTATCCAATGCTCAAGCTCAAGGGTGAGTTTATGGAATCACTCTAAAACCTCATACATTTACAAATTTAGGTTTGGGGAGTAAGATTAAACAGTTTTGTGGGTAAAATTAAACCTGAAGTAAAATTAAAAATGCACCCTTTAGTTTCATATATGGAGAATTAATATTTGATCGGAATGTAGTATTTATCATTTCGTCTGTTCTGAAAATGCATGGATGCAGAAGACGCTTGAGAGTGAAAACTTCAAAATATATGACAAGCATAAATTTGGGAGCATTGCTTTGTGTGCAGACGAGTTCCTCATCCACCCGATATGTTGGGTAAAGGTGTGTGAGGGAGGTGGAAGGAGGTCAATGGTGTGTTCCACTCCTCAATTGCAAACTTGCATGTAGTATCTGAGACTGAGAGGCTTCGTGGAGCATATAAGATGCTTACACACATCAACTGTGTAGCAATGACATCCCGGCAGCATCTTATATACGAATAGCTCCGACTCGCCTTTGCGTCAATGGTTCACATTCCAACGATGTAGAACAGACTAATCTGATAAACTCCTGATGTCTTCCAGGCCTAACGGTAGCATACCTCATTAGATAGTTTTGCGTGTACATATATGATACGAGGCAACACTCGCCATCAAATAACTTTAGTAGCTTTCAGCGTGCAGCTCTTGCCGTTTCTCTTATAGTCCAAAGTGGAATTATTGGTCCTTAGTGTTATTCAGCACGTGCAGTGTGTAGTCAATGCGCTAATAAACCGCAGCATTGCCGTGTGCCTATCTGTTTAACAAGAACCTATAATATGTGCACTTCAACATTTGACTCTCGGAAGACCCAAACAAAGGGTGCCTGCACCTTTACTCGCCCATTTTGCATTCAACTAATACCAAGTGAAATCTCATGTATATTAAAAAATATGAGGGTTGCATTGACATTAAAGTGATCCACTTCTACAATAATCAATGTATTTTTCGATTTGTATTGGGCTGGTTTTCTTCGTGACAGAAGGACACCTGGCGCCTTTATGATTTTGTTTTACCAAATCTTATATCTTTGTGTGCAAATAATCAATCTAAATTATTGTCCATGGACCAAGCACTTAAGAATGTTAAAAAGTATAGGATAATTGCCACAACAAATTAATCTAGGCACAATCATTGTCTAATGAACCTAGAGTGAAACAAGAAAAGATCCTTCTATGTGGTGTGACAATCCAGAAGCCGCCTATTTATTAGCCAGTTAAATTTTCATGACAGACTAAGAACACTAAGATAGACTTTCACCGTGTGAGAGAAAGAGTTGCAAACAAACTATGGAAGATTTAGTTTATTCATTGAAAAGATCAGATCATGGATGGTTTCACCAAAGCATTGCCGCAATGGATCTTAAATGAATACAAATGTAATATGAACTATGGAAGGTCTCATTAAGGTTGGCAGTTAGACTTTTATAATTCAACGTATGTCATTGTAGTCTAGGAATAGTATATTTTGTTATAGTTGGTTAAAATTTATCCTAGATATAAGGTAGAGACCTTTGCTTTAATATTTTCATTGTAATCAAGCATGTAACCAACTGTGAAATACAATAATCGAGTATTTTGGAACAAATGGAGGGTATGATGTGGCATCCCACGGAAGGGTTGAACGCTTCCATAAGTCCTATATATAGGTTTTGTTTCATGTCATCGGCCTTTTCATACTTGTCTTGTCGGCGGCATTAATTGTTTTTATGGCCTCATGAAGAAACCATCGAGGTAGCCCATCAATTGTGCTTATTGAATGTATTGATCTTATTACAAAATGAGAGGAAGACATGAGCATGCACATGGAGTGAGAAGAGGAAACTATCAAATACATCATGCAATCTAGGAGTAGCTCCCGTACCATATGAAACCAAACCAAAGTTTGGTGAAGCATAATTACTGTGTGGGCCACATTTGTGTATTTTAGGGTCAAGAAGGTTAGTATTTGTATTACAAGAAGATCAAAGGAGTCTACCCTAACGGACTTTATACACATTCATGGTTTGGTACAACCACACATGTATCCTTTAAGGTGTATTCTTTTTTAACCACACCAATCTTCTCAAAAACAGCAGTTACGGCAAATTCATTTTGTCCTATTAGCAGTATAGCAGTGTTATACAAAAAAATTAAAATATTTACTGCAAAAAACCTTAGTGTAAGAAATAAGGGCAATCGACAAGTAATGGTTTAATGAATGCCATGGACCTTTTACCACAAGAATATACAAATTACTATAAAATCTGTTTCGATGGTTTAAGAGAGTAGGTATAGAAACAACTGGAGTAAGAGAGCATATCGTGTTGCACCACCAATCGACTATTGTGCTCTTGTCAATCTCTTGGCTTTAACGTCACATGCATGTATCTTATAGTATGTTAGTTCGATATTGATTGGACACCAATTTATGCAAACTCCGCTAGAGGGTATTTCTAGGAAGGCGATGCACGATGATAGAGGATTGCGACCCATCCTTGGTGTCCAAGAAAAACATTAAGACTACAAGAATTTAGGAGATTGCAATACGAGAGCTCCTGATGCCTTCCAAGCCAACCATAGAAAATCCACTGAGTGCCCCCACGAAGGTTTCATCTCTAAGATTGCACCACTCGTGATTTTAAATTTCCTGTTCTGTTAGGAACCAGAATATATCAACATAAGGAACGACTATGTCATACTAGTTTGCCTCATGCATTTATTCAACACCCTCGGTCCAATTTAGTGTGGAACTTACCTAAGCATACACCTATAAATCACCATTCAGTTCAACTGAAGCCATACAACTCTTAGACAATTATCCAATTCAGTTCTGACATGGAATTGGGAGGAACATCGCAGGTGACTGGATAGCATTCAAGCTAGTTACCTAGAGCATGAAAACCCAGATCCAAGGCGACCATTTCTATTTTTCTTCATTAACGAAGCTACTAATTTCCAACACTTACGTAAAATAGTGGTGTATTTTTAGTAAAACACTAGGTTCACTATTTTTAACTAGGAGTAATTCTTCGTGATTTTGGTGCATTTGATGTCATCTGAATAAAAAAAGGCGACTAATCATATAAAATTTTGAAGCAATTCTGGTCCAAAGTTTCATTCCCTTGGTGAAGTTCAGTATGCTGCTTGTTGCCCTCTTGTGGTGTGACGCTCATCCACTAGTAGAAAACAGGACTTTCGTTCAGAGCTGTCCGGAGCATCAATCCCAGTCTCGTTACAAACCGGGACTAATGTGAATATTAGTCCCGGTTCGAACGGCTAGGACGCCGCACGGGGCAGGGCCACATCAGTCTCGGTTCGAATGAGACCTTTAGTCCCGGTTGGAGACACCAATCCGTACTAAAAGTAAATGTACATTTTTCCTCTCATGCGTACCCCGCCCCCCACGCACGCGCAAAAAGGGTCTAAAAAACAAAAATGATAAAAATATCAAATTTCAAAATCCTTTGATATGCTTGTACCTCATGCAACCAACTTTTAGGGAAAATTTTAAAATTTGAATTTTAATAATTTTTTGAAAAAAAAGTTGTCGCGAATTAAAAGGGCTACAACTTTTGCATACGAACTCGGAAAAAATGTGTAATATATGAAAAAGTATCTACGGGAAAAGTTACATCCTATTTCAACGACCCAAGGCCATTTGCACAATTGATAGATTTTCAATATTCCAAAGGAAAATATGAAAGCAGGAAGATTTTATGTTTTGCGAAGAAAAAATGAGAAAATTGATATTTTTTGAAAATTTTGAATTTCTTTTGTTGTTTATTTTATTTTGAATATGTTGAAGTTTTTATATTATTTTGGAATTTTTGCAATTTTTTAGTTTTTTGAGAGAGTTTTTTTTGAAAATTATGAGTTTTTAAATTAATTATTGAATTATGCATAAAGATTATTTGGAATTCATTGTTTCTTATTATTAATTAATCATTGTTGCTTATTTAGAAAATTATTTAGAATTTAAAAAATATAATCGTGTGTTATCAAAGTCTAAGGTTAATAGAATTGATAACATACTATTATCAGTAATGCGCGATAGCAGTCTTGGAAGCTAATTCGAAAGGAACTCAAAAGTTAAGCTTACCGGAAAGTTTGACCATAAGTATGTACTTTGTCATGAAAATAGGGGTGATTAGAGATTAAACTGTCAAACAATTCAAAAACGACATTCCTCTAGTTATTTTTAGTGATAACACGAACTAAATTCACTACACCATGACCGACCATCATGAGTGGTGGTGCAACTTCAATGGAGAGCATCATATGGACATCATATCATTCATATAATCATATAACTCGTGCTTTACCTTTCGGTTCATGTTCTGAGACCATGTCTGTACATGCTAGACTCGTCAAGTAAGAACTTTAGTACTCGCATGTGTAAAACTGTCTTACACTCATTGTGTGTGAACGTAGAGTCTATCACACACGATCATCACGTGGTTCTTCGAAACGACGAACTTTCTTAATGGTGCATATTAAGGAAGAACATATTATTATATTGATATTAGTGAGAGGGATCATCTTATAATACTACCGCTAAGAAGACACAAGCAAAATAAGATGTATAAAAGGGATAAACATCATATGCATATACAATGTGATATGATATGGTTCTTTCTTGCACTTGATCTTTATCATGTGTTTCATGATATGATCTCCATCATTCCACCGGCGTGTCTCTAAAGTCCATGGCGCCACTATCATGGTCATCTCTACCATTACAATATATCTCTTGGATATACACGAATAGAACGCGGGCCATAAAAGATAAAGACAATCATATGGCTCCTGCTTGTTGTTTAGCTTACAATAAATCTCACTGCATACAACATTTTTTGTAACAATGACCATAGCACATAACATGTCCTGCAAAACAAGTTAGACGTCCTCTAATTTATTTTTGCATATTTACCTTGTTTTGGGCTTTCTAGGAGAGATTATCTCTACCTACAAATTTCATCCATAACAGTAATAATCAAGTTATTAGCAAACCATTGTAAATTAGATCGTGACTATGTTGGGAGAGACAGACACCCGATAAGTCACTTATGCAATACGAGTTGCATGTCAGGCGTGGGACATGTCTCATGTGCAAAGACATGTAAAGTTAGTCTGGACTGCTTCATCCCAACATGCCACCATAATCAACATTTACACAAGCATGAAACAACAAGACTATCAACGCCCACAACTCTATGTGTTCTAACCATATAAAGCATATATGCATAGACATAGCTCTGATACAACTGATGGGGTTTGGTGAAAAGAAAAAAAATCCTATGGTTGCAACTACCAAGATCATATCTAGACGATATTAGTAACGGTTTCAGATGGACCTACCCTCGAAGATCGTAAAGCGGGATAATGTTCCTGCAAACAAATGTTATTGTTGTAGAGTATACACGACCGTCCTCAAGGACGTGATGACCAACGCCACAAGTGCAGCGCCTCCATAATCGGTCACACGTACGGTGTGTCAACGACTTCTATCTCTTGCTCTAGCGCGGTAGCGGAAGCAGTGGATCCTCGGGAACTCTGCCAACACTACGACATGGTGGTGATGGTGGTGGAGAAGATCTTTAGCAGGGCTTCTCCTAAGCTCCGTGCTCGTGGCAATGGAGAAGGCTAGCAGGGGAGGAAGATGTCAACCAAACGGCATATGCAGGAGAAGGATGAGTGTGTGAGAGAGAGGAGCTCCACCCCACCTTTTATAGGGGGTAGACCCTTGCCATGGCCGGAAGCAAAGGTGGGTGCCCCCACCTCTCCCTCATTCATGTGGGTGGAGGCTCCACTCACTCAAAATTCAACTCCACTTTCTCATGTTTAATCTCCACTCAAAATCAAGAGTCATGCAATTAAAACTCCCTTTTAATTCACTTGATTTAATGCCACTCATTCAATGAACGCTTCATTTAATAAGTACTTCATTTAATGAACACATTGATAATCCAATCCACGATAATAATCCGATACACCGAAACTATTCCGGCAGATTTATCAGAACAATTCCTGCACTGTCCAGTATTTTCTCCAGTGTTTCCTATCCACTAAAATGCGTCGACTGATGATGAGTGCATATTTGCATCATGTTTTACATTATTATTTTGCATTGTAGATATAGGATCTTGGTATTTTATGGCGCACGCGCGCATATTTTATGTCTGTTTTTACCAGGATCGGGATAGATGATAGATCCAATGAATATAATTCTTGAAGCAGTTGTACTGTGGAGAAAAGGAGTCAAAAACAACGTAAATCGCTTATTTGGAAAATATTAATAATATCAGAAGAAAATCATAAATGAATAAAGGAGACAGAGGGTTCAACGACCAACTATACAACCGGAAAAAAAATTCTGGCCGTATAGTTGGCGCTGCCTCCGCCTCCTCAAGTAGTTTCACCCCGTGCAACTGGATCAGAGAGACGACATACAGAACACCCAGAAATCACCGAAACCTTACCTCCGAAAGGCATTTGGAGGGGGAACTCATCCACCAAGGATCCATCTTTGCGCTGCGCAGATCCAGGAGGCTAAGGCGTCAATCTTCATCATCTACCACTGCATCACCACCATCTCCATCCATCCCATCTACATCTTGTCTAGATCTTGTTGTAATTTTCATACTCGTTGTGGATTTATACAAGTACTATGCATCTATGATAGATTCCATTGTTATTGCCATGATGTTGATTGCCTCCATGTCTGAGTAGATCATTATTTTTTGGGGAGATCGAGAAACCCTAGTATGAGATTAAAACAAGATAAAGTCTATTATGATATTCATCGTTGTGACCATGTGTTAGATTTTCTTAATCTTGATGTTGAGAGAAGTCGACTTTCACATTGAGATGTGCTATAATGATCATGATGCCCATGTGATCACCACGTCAGTTACCTTACTTTCACATTGAGATGTGCTATAATGATCCACTACTCTTGGCGGTTATCACATATATACCTAATTTCAAAGCATGATCATGCATGCCGAGCCTCTCTGATCCTCCAACGTCAAGGTTAGAGAATACGTGAACGTGAACGGCTTCATGGCTAACCATGATGCTTATGGGATTTTCCTCAGAATACAACATAACATGATGATCGAGCAAAGTCTTATTCTAGCTCCAAAGCCAAAGATGCCGATGTAGAAGGGGTTGGGGAGCAAGAATTGGAGGAAGAAGGAGAGGGCCGCAAAGTGAATCTATTGCTACTATCATGCTTCTCACTAGGTTGTTGCTGCTTTTTGCTAGTAGCTTTATTTTGTGAACTTATGTTTGTGATGGATATATGGTGAACCGGTAGTACTGTTGTTCTGGTTTGTGTGTGTATGGATTCTATATATTACTTCAGTAAATTTTGGATGTTATATGCAACTTGATGTTGGTATATGAAAGTTAATGTTTGGACATGGTGTTATGATTAATTAATAGGGTAGATAGATGAAGGCATGGTGTTCTGATTTATTTTCAAATTGTGGGGAATGGGGTAAGCGGGAGAGAGAATAGCTATCGTGCAACTTGTTTCAAAAATTGGGGAAGGGGGTATGAGAGAAAAGCTTCTATGTACTGGTGGTGCAACTTGTTTCCAAATGGGTGGAGGAGGTGAGGGAGAGACATAAGTTCTGGTGCAACTTGTTTGCAAAATTGGGGAGGGGTGAGAGAGAGGCTTATGTCTACTAGTTGTGCACTTTGTTTCAAAATAGGGAAAGGGGTGAGGGAGAGAGAAAATATACTAAAAAATTTAACTCAGAAAACTTTTGCTCACTTTTTCCCTCTCTCCTGTCTGAAATCATCGCTAATGTTCCTAGCAGCCCCACTCATCAGCAGGCAAGGGACAAAGGAGGACCCGACCCAACGTGGCCCCACTCGTCAGTAGTTAACGGTCAACCTTTTGACCCGATGACAACCCGTCGTTTGGAGATTTCGTGAGAGTTTCACACAAGAGAAAGGAGAAACTCAGGAAAAGTTTAGAAGCTGGAGAAAACTGAGTAGAACTAAGCAACGAAGGGCACCAAAATAGAAAACCCTTAATGAAATGAAGCGTAATTTTTTTTGCATTTTCTCACTTAAGACAAGATGTATAGTTACTAACCATATTACATTAATCCCACTTGTCCGAGGCGCTAACCAGGGGAGAATGGGGAGGACGCCTACATACAGATTTACGTTAATCTTACATTCAGAATGTAAAGGTACAACTTATCGAAACCAGTATAAAAGGTACGTACATCAACTGAGGTGAGGTAGCTAGGTAGCTATCTTTTGCGGAGTGTTCCGTAGATACCAAGCAGTGTGGCAATGACGGAAACCACCGCGAGCACGGTTTTCTTGTACTTGTACCAGAACGTGTACACCTTGACCCACGTCCGACTATTTTGCTTGCACATCTCAACATCACGAATTGTGCGGTGATACAAGGGTCCCCTGATGACGCGAAGGCTGGTGAAGAAGTCGAGCGTCTCCTTGTCAGTGAGTCCTCCTCCTCCTTGCAGGATACGCTTGGAGCGTAGCTCCTGCACATCCTTTTCCCTATCCATCAACATGCCGAGGAGCTGGACATAGGAGCAGACCGCAGTATCCTCCCCATGCTCGGGTCGAGCCTGTGAGGTCATCTCGAAAGCTGCCATGTTGAAGAGGTAGCTTGCGCGTGCATATGTCAATAATATGGGAGGCAGGAAGAGCTCGGCGGAGAGGTCCCAGAGGCGTCCTTCCTTGAATCCCATGTGCGCGAGCTTCGTGGTTTTGCTGGGTGTGAGCGTGATGCCCATTTCTGCGAGCTCCATGGCATGAACAGAAAATGATTTCACTTTGGTTTCTTTGTGTGGCTGGTACGTCTCGGATTTCTTTGTCCCTACTATATAGAACCGGACGTAGCCAAGGAGATGCGGCGGTTTATACAGAGTCAATAATGTAGAATCATGAGTAGTGGCAGCTTCGAGATCATCCATTGAAACGACGTCGTGGCTGCCACTGTTGTGCAGTTTGAAACCTTTAGCGAAGTTCTCCAAGTTGACGGTCGTGCACCTCGCCAGGGTTTTAAACACCACCCAGGGAAGCTGGTTCTCAAGAAGCAGGATGTCATGATAGATGTCATCCTTTTTGGACTTGAGAAAATATTCCAACACTAGTGGAAACAAGGTCTTTTGTTGATCCCGAAAAGAGGCTTTAACACCGGTTCTTCTACGAACCGGTGTTAAAGGGGGCCGTAGTGGCCCTCATGGGCAAAAGGAGCTCGCTTTAACACCGTTCGTACTTAACCGGTGTTAAAGGTCCCTGCAGCAGTGGCCCGCGCATCCCCCCCTTTAACACCGGTTCGTGGCATGAACTGGTGTTAAAGGGGGCTATATAAGACACCACCCCAGCCCACACACACCCCACTCTTCCATTCTTTCACATTTTGGAGCCTAGCAAGAGGGTGTGAAGAGTGCTAGTTTGTGTTTTTTTCATATGCACTAGAGGTGTTCGGTGAAATGCCCGAGAGCTCAAAATAAGCTTTCTTGTTGCTCTTTCCGTCTCGGTCGAGGTCGGCAACTATAGTTTCATGTGTCATTGATGCTATATATATAAATGGTCATCTCCCTATTATTTTTTGATATATACTACATATTAATGCAGATGAATCGGCAATGGATGTACGGTGACCGCCGCACTTCCGAGTACATTACGGGCCTCCAAAATTTCATCGTTGTGGCTAATGCAAACCGTGGTCACAATGGTTTTATGTGCTGTCCGTGTGTTCACTGTCAGAACAAGAAAGACTACTCAAATACCAGAACCATTCACGCCCACCTGCTTCGATCCGGTTTCATGCCCAGCTATAATTGTTGGACCAAGCACGGAGAAAAAGGGGTTGTGATGGAAGACAACGAAGAAGAAGAGGATGATGAAAACTATCATAATATGTATTATGAATATGATGATAATGCAACGGAGGTAGATAATGAAGATCAAGAGGGAGCAGATGGGCCCGCTGATGACGATCTTAGTCGGGCCATTACTGATGCAAAGGAAGAATGTGAAACTGAAAAGGAGAAGGAGAAGCTGGAGCAGATGTTAAAGGATCACAAAACATTGTTGTATCCAACTTGCGAAGATGGCCACAAAAAGCTAGGTGCCACACTGGATTTACTGCAATGGAAGGCAGAGAATGGTGTGACTGACAACAGATTTTCAAAGTTGTTGGTAAAATGAAGAATCTTCTTCCAAGAAATAATGAGCGTCCGACAGACATACCAAGCAAAGAAGGTTGTCTGCCCTCTAGGATTAGACGTGCAGAAGATACATGCCTGCATTAATGACTACATCCTCTACCGCGGTGAGAAGTACGAGAATTTGGATGCATGCCCGGTATGCACTGCACTGCGGTATAAGATCAGACGAGACGATCCTGGCGATGTTGAGGGCGAGGCCCCTAGGAAGAAGGTTCCCGCCAAGGTTATGTGGTATGCTCCTATAATACCACGGTTAAAACGTCTCTTCAGAAATAAAGAGCATGTCAAGTTGTTGCGATGGCACATGGAAGACCGTAAGAAAGACGCGATGTTGAGACACCCCGCTGATGGGTCACAGTGGAGAAAAGTCGAGCGAGAGTACCCGGACTTTGCACATGACGCAAGGAACTTAAGGTTTGGTCTAAGTACAGACGGCATGAATCCTTTTGGTGAGCAGAGCTGCAGTCACAGCACCTGGCCTGTGATCCTATGTATCTATAACCTTCCTCCTTGGTTGTGTATGAAGAAGAAGTTCATTATGATGTCAGTGCTCATCCAAGGCCCGAGGCAACCCGGCAACGACATTGATGTGTACCTAAGGCCATTAGTTGAAGAACTTTTACAGTTGTGGGCCAAACCAGGTGTACGTATGTGGGATGAGCACAAAGGGGAGTCATTTGACCTACGAGCATTGCTTTTCGTAACCATCAATGATTGGCCTGCTCTTAGTAACATTTCAGGACAGACAAATAAGGGATACAATGCATGCACACACTGTTTAGATGATACTGAAAGTGTATATTTAGATAAATGTAAGAAGGTTGTGTACCTAGGGTATCGCCGATTTCTTCCGAACCTGCATCCAGTAAGAAAGAAAGGCAAGCATTTCAAATGTCCGCGTAACCCGGAGGAAGCCTGTCCTCCGTGCGGTGAGGAGGTATTTGGTATGGTCAAGGACCTCAAGTAATCTTTGGAAAAGGTCTGGCAGTCTATCATTCCGAATGACGATGCCGGACACGCGCCCATGTGGAAGAAGCAATCTATATTTTGGGACCTACCCTATTGGAAAGTCTTAGAGGTCCACTCTTCAATCGACGTGATGCACGTGACGAAGAATGTTTGCGTGAACCTGCTAGGCTTTCTAGGAGTGTATGGGAAGACAAAAGATACACCGGAAGCACGACAGGACCAGCAACGTCTGAAGGCCCCTGAAGAGCCTATGCATCCTGAGAACGAGAAGGGTAAACGATGCCACTTAACTCCTGCCGCCTACGCTCTTACCAAAGCAGAGAAGGAAATCTTTTGAATGTCGAGCAGTATCAAGGTCCGTCGGCTTCTCGTCAAATATAAAGGGAATAATAAATATGGCAGAGAAAAATTCCAAAACCTGAAGTCTCATGGCCACGTGATTATGACACAATTGCTTCGATTGCATTGAGGGGCTTCTGAAAATGTTCGAGTACCCATTGTGAAGCTATGTGCATTCCTCAATGCAATATCTCGAAGGTAATCGATCCGAAAGCCTACCAGGGTTACAAACAGATGTGGCCCAATGTCTTGTCAGCTTTGAGTTGGTGTTCCCACCATCCTTCTTCAATATTATGACGCATCTCCTGGTTCACCTAGTAGAAGAGATTGCCATTCTCGGTCCTATATTTCTACACAATATGTTCCCCTTTGAGAGATACATGGGAGTCTTAAAGAAATATGTTCATAACCGTGCTAGGCCAGAAGGAAGCATCTCCAAGTGCTATGTAACAGAGGAGGTCATTGAGTTCTGTGTTGATTTTATTCCTGACCTTAAGGCGATTGGTGTTCCAGAATCACGACATGAGGGAGACTGCGTGGAAAAGGCACCCTAGGATATAAAGCAATGATATGTAGGGACGGGCATTCTCTCAATCAAGCACACAACACGGTTTTACAAAGATCTATCTTGGTTGCCCCGTATATCAATGAACATAAGAATTTAATACGCCTCAAACACCGGACGTCGATGAATGGATTATAAGTGAACACATGGCGAGTTTTGGCGGCTGCAAAGACTTCTCACGAAAAACACCACTGTTGGGGATCCTGTACTTGTTGGCCAGGACACCATCTTCGATTGTATGTACTTTCCAAGGGTACGAGATAAATGGGAATACATTTTACGATAGGCCAAGATAAAAGAGCACCAACCAAAAGCAGTGGTGTCCGCTTTGATGCAGCAGAAGACAATGGGCAAAAGACCACGTATTATGGGTTCATAGAGGAGATATGGGAACTTGACTATGGACCTAATTTTAAGGTCCCCTTGTTTCGATGCAAATGGGTCAAGCTAACAGGAGGAGGGGTTGAGGTAGGCAAGAAGTATGGAATGACAACGGTGGATCTCAGCAATCTTATGAAGAACTTAGACGAACCATTCGTCCTAGCCAATGATGTGGCTCAGGTTTTCTATGTGAAGGACATGTCCTCCAGACCAAAAAAAAGAAAAAATATGCAAACGAATACATCATATGATGAGCCAAAGCGTCACATAGTTCTTTCAGGAAAAAGAAACATCGTGGGAATCGAGGACAAGACAGACATGTCAGAAGATTATAATAAGTTTGATGAAATTCCGCCCTTCACAGTGAAAACTGACCCAAGCATTCTGTTAAGTAAAGAAGATGCTCCATGGTTACGTCTGAAGCGATCATAAGGAAGGACATATGCCAAGAAGTTCATGCTAATATTATGTAACTCTAGTTCATGTTTTTAATGGCCGCACGAAATAATGTCGACACTCACCCCTATTATTAGTGTTGACTCGTGTTTTGTCCTGGTTGGTGTCTCCAACTGGGACTAAAGGTTCATCCCGCCATTTTTTCCCGTCATTTTTCTTCCCGCCAGTTCTTCTTCCCGCCATTTTTCTTTCCGCCATTTTTTCTTCCCGCCAGTTCTTCCCTCCAGTTCTTCCCGCTAGTTCACTATATATATGTAGGGGGTTGACCTCCATTGTCATTGCACATCTCTAGACTCATATCTGCAACCTCATCACTCTTTTCCATGGCTTCCACCGTAGCACTAACCCCCAGGGAGGCGGAGGCGCTTTGCGCCTCGAACTACCCCTGCCCGCCGGGCTACTGTGTCCCCGTCGGCTGGATGCTGAGCGTAGGAGGCGTGCCGGTTCCTCCTGTCCCTCTAGGTGTGGCGCGCCGAATGACCATCACGAACCACTACTACTTCGAGCTCACGCCGGAGCAGCGAAGGAATCCCAGATGGCATCCCGACTATTTCCCTACTTGGGAAGCCTTCTTCGTGGATCGGCATGAGAGGGCGCTCGCCAGGCACGAGGAGGACGGCCCACCTCCTCCTAAGTTCAACGAGGCCGGCTGTTGGCTATGGTGGCGCGGTCGGACTCTCCAGAGCGTCATGGCCTATGACACTGCCGCCGACTCTAACCCCCGTCTGCGCTACCCTCAACTCCAGCCCACGCGCTACCCTCAAGTCCAGCCCACGCGTACTCTCCAGAGGTTCAATTACGGCGACCCCGACGACGACAGCGATGACGGCGGCGGCGAGTACGACGACTACAGTGGCGAGTATTACAGGTGTAGCAGGAGCATGACTGAATCACTCCAACATTCTGAAACAAATTCGGCCGATTGTTACTTAATCTGGCCATGTATCTTAATTTTCAGTTCTTTTATGTATCTTAATTTTTAGTTCCAGTTCGGCCGATTGTTACTTAATCTGGCCATGTATCTTAATTTTCAGTTCTTTTATGTACCAACAGGGGATCTGAAACCTTTCCGTCCACCTCTGGTGAAAAAGACAAATTCCTACCGAATCGGTGAAGTGGGTCGAGATATGAACTACAAGTACATGATCGATGCTCATGATTTTTACAAAAATCATTTTAGGTTCACAATATGCTTTTTTATCAAAAAAAAACAATGCAAGTTGAGCGAGGCTTGGTGAGATTCAAGTGTATACAAAAGATGCGACATTTAAATATCCAATCAATTCAAAAATGTTAATACAAAAGATGCGGCATTAAAATATGATTTGATCTAATAAAAATCATTTTTTAGATGCTTAATATTTCTTATGTTCAAAGTTTTAGGATTTAACAATTTATTTTTGTTTGAATTGAATAATCAAAATTTATATGTAAGTGTTTTAATTATTTTGAAAATTTTCATGTAAAGTAAATATAAAATGATTTACATGAATGGATAGATATTATTTTTCTGAAAATTATGATATATTATTCATATTTTTCTGAGTTGAAATGAAAAAGATATGAATTTTCTAAATTCATATCATATTTTTTGAATTAAAAATGCCCCTTTAATGCATGAAATAAATGCCCCCCTTTAACACCGGTTCCAGACAGGAACCGGTGTTAAAGGGGGGGCATTTATTTCGTTTCCCGCGCGCACCCCCCCCTTTAACACCGGTTCATGGCTGGAACCGGTGTTAAAGGGGGAGGGTAGTAACCGGTTCCGGCCACGAACCGGTGTTAAAGGGGGGGTATTAAATTCACCTTCCCCTTCCTTTCTTCCCCCCAGAGCAGCCAGATCGCCACCGCCACCGTACCGCCACCGCGCGCGCGCCATCGAAGCAGAGAGAAGCGCCGCCACCGCCACCACCCATCGGAGCGGAGAGAAGCCACCGCCGGCCGCCACCGCCCTCGGAGAGTGAGGGAGGAATCGTCCGTGGGTGCCCTGAATCGTCGGCCCTGTCACCCACCTCTGTCCGCCGCTCGCCATCGACAACGCCGGCGTCCCCGACCTTCCCCGGCCTCGTCGACCCCACCATCGGCTTCCTGGTGAGCCTCTGGTGCTCAGGCACATCTTCTCTTCCTCCCTCACGGTCTATATCGCCTCCGCATCATGTAACCACCGCCAACCGCCGCAGTTCCTCATCGTTCTCTGTTCTCTGGCGACCAAAAAGGGGAGGCGCCGCCACTACTAGGTCCGCCTCGACCTCCTCTTTCCAACCAGCCCAACCACAAGTCCCCGCGTGTAGCAGATCGACGGGAGCAAGATCGACCTGAGAGGAGCTCCATTGCTGACGTCAGCGTGATGCAATATTCGTTTTCTTTTTCTTTTATTATTTCTGTAATTATTTCAGTGAAGAAAATACCTGACAGGTGGGCCCTATCTGTAAGCGACAAAAACATTTCCATAAATGTTTTCTAATTAAGAAAATTGTTTATGTAAATTCCAAAAATGCAAATGGTTTTATAATATTCCAAAAAATAATTTAAAATGAAATAATTGAAAATGCAATTATTTTATAATGCATCCGCTACAGAGAGCATCGCCCGGGCCGTCGCCCGCCTTGTCAGCCGCTGCTGGAGCCGCCGTCGCCTCTGCCGGAGCCACAATGTGAACAATGTGTCAAAGTTGGCGGCACAATGTGAACAATGTGAACAATGTGAACAATGTGGGGAATGTGAACAATGTGAACAATGTGTCAAAGTTGGCGGCGCCGCCGTCCACGCCTAAACCCTAACTGACCACCTCGCTCTCTGCCCCGTGCAGGAGCGTCTCGCCGCCGCCGCTTCGGAGCTCATAGGCCACGCCTAAACACCGCCGCCACCCGCCGCCCGCCGCCCGACGAGCCCGCCGCTAGCACCGCCGCCCGACGAGACCGCCGCATCCGTCCGACGAGCACCGCCGCCCGACGAGACCAACGTCACCCCACCGGTGAGCGCCACGTGTCTGCCACGTGTATGATTGCTGACTCATCCTGATTAAAACTTGTTTGCTCGATAAATTGTACTACATGCATAGATTAAAACTTGTATACAAATTGGACCTCTGACTCATTTGTGTATTTATTTGTGTATTTTGGTATGAACGCAATTTGTTGGCACTTGTGTAGTACTTAATTTTTTTTGGTCGCAATATGTCGGTGATTATTGAAATCAACACCAACTATTAAAACCAGTTGGTGCGAATGCGTCGAAATTGAAGATGATCTTCATCCTAAGAACACACCGACGTGGTCGTCACACAAGCGATCTGATAGTTCCCCATGTCGTCAGTCCAACAGGAGCAACCATTTCCCCACCAGTCTTGCTTGTCTTTTTAATATAGTGTATCATTGCACATCTCACTAACATCGGGAAACTCGAAACTAAGATGGCATGTAATTATGGAGGGAGTAGTAGTATAGATAGGGTGTCAAGCGGGGCGGGTTCGCGGGCAACATAGTTTCATCCTGATTAGGGTTTCGACCCCTCGGAACTCGTTTAAAATGATCAAGCATCCTTAGGGTTTTAATTTCATTTGTGTATTTTTGTATGAATAATATGTATATTTGTGTATGAATCCAAGTCCACTTGAATGTTTACACTCTTACTCTAGATAATATTATTGTTTTAGAAACTATGGATCCACTTAGTAGAAACCTTGAAGAAGAAGAAATAATGGAGAACATTATTGATGAGGACACCTCACAATATCTGAACTTGGAGGGACATGATGACGACAGCTCAAGTACTAGTCATGGAGAAGATGAAGACTCCGATGAAGACTCCGGTGAACGCAATTTAATGGTTACAAAGTCCGGCGAGGTATATGCATTGATTAAGCCTCTGCTGACTTCCACCAACAATCTTGTTCTACATATATTAATTAATTAACGCTTCTTTCTTCTTTTAGCCCTCTGGATCGACCAGCCAGCAACCATCTTCTTCTACGAAAAAGAGCAAGCGAGGCGCGAGCCAGCGGTTGAAAGATCGTGCAAAGTTCACGATCGAAGCAGTCCGTGTTGATGGCAGGCCGATGGAGCCCAAGAAGGCCGCAGGCAAATTTGTACGTCAGGCTGGAGTTCTTGTTAGGGACCAAATCTCAATCATAATTGAAAATTGGAATAAGCCAAAGAAGGGTGACGGTACCTTTGTCGATGATAGATCCAAAGAAACGCTTTGGAATTCGTTGTTGGTAAATTTCACCCTTCTGCCAGAGGAGGATGAAAACAACCCGGTTATAAAGGAAAAGGTCAAAGAGTGGACTCTAAAGAAGATGGCTGACGCTGTCCGCAACTGGAAGACAAAATTGAACAAATTTGTCAAAGCTGGCGAGACTCCAAATTTCAAAGACGCATATTATGTGAAGATAAGACCTCACTGGATCGAATTTGAGACATATAAAAAAAGTGCTATAGCTAAAAAGAGGTCAGAAACCAATACGCCTAATGCCCTGAAGAAGGAATATCACCAGAGGACGGGGTCAGGTGGCTACATATCTCAGAGGCCTAAGTGGGAGGAAGCTGAGAAGGCCTGCTGAGAGAGGATCACACCCAGACAGATGGGTGGGACCTACGTGCAAAGACTTGGTTCTACGGAATCGGGGCAAGGTTGGACCCAGAAACAGGATTGTGTATCTTCTCAACCCTCCTTGCCAAACCCGTCACTGAACTCATCACGGCATACGAGGAAACATCCGCCAGGACCTTCCATCCCGACAGAGAGAATGACCAGCTCACACGCGCCATCGGTAAGAAAGAACACCCTGGACATGCACGAGGCACAGGGGGTATGACGTGGAAGGATGGGTTTGCCGACTGGAGCGACTCTTACAGATGGCGCGGCAGAAAAGAAAAAGAGCGTACAGAGCGGATGACACAGATAGAACATGCACTTGCGGCGCTGCAGCGCAAGTGAATGCTAACAAACCATCAAGCTACCGGCCCATCTCAGCGCACGAAGAGCCTGCATTGGAAAGCTGCCAGCGCCGGACTTCTGGCGGAAGCGGTGTGGCTTCCACGGAGAAATGACGGGTTCTCGATACCCGTGGATGAGATCACGGAGAGTGAACACGCTGAGCTGCATGTGAGATTAATGGGCTTATCCATTAAGGTGGTATCGGCTATGCCTTACCTCCTGTAGCTGGTGGAACTTACCACCGCCGACCGATTCCAGATGGCTATGCTATTGTCGGGGTGGATGAGGTTGTGAAGGAATATGAGGAAGCACAGCTTGACCATGCTACGGTGAAGGGAAACTCAACTCAAATTTGCGTGAAAACAACCATTCTTTGGAAGAAGGAACACATTGTGCTTCCAAATTGGAGTCAGGCACCCCTTGCCTCCGCAGCATCAGCAGTTTGAGCCGCTTCAGCTATCTCCTGCGCGGCAGCCATCTCCTGCGCGGCAGCCATCTCCGGCCCGTCAGCCATCTCCTGTGCGGCAGCCATCTCCGGCCCGTCAGCCATCTCCGGTGCTTCAGCCATCTCCTCAGCGTAAGCGGAAGAGCACTGCCACGAGGAGCATCAGTAGCACCGCCACAAAGAAATCCGCAGGAAACCGTACGCCAAAGAGTTCAAAAAACTACGTCCCGCAGCCTTCCGCCAAGCCATTGCCGGTTTTACCGTGGAATCGCAGTGACGAGGAGACCAATAGGATCTCGGAAGAACAGGTCAAGAAATTCTTTGCACCTAGACGGGCCGAGCCAAAGGAGAAAATAGATCCGGCGATGGTGGAGAAGTTTTACAAAAATCTTTCGAAACCTGAAACCCCACTTGTGCCGGACTACGAGCGCCAGATTTTGAAGGCGGATGCAAGGCGCCGTAGGGAGACTGAAAGTAGCAGTCGTGAGGCACCCCAGAAAACAGTTCCCATGCTCGGAGAGCAGGAAAACCAATCATGTGCCCCGCTCCAAATGTTCGACACACGGGACGCTCCTCCCGTAAATGATTACGAGGCAGAGCTACAAAGAAAGGCCAATGAGATGGGGATGACTTACATTGCATACTTGAACGTCATGGGAGACAACTTGCCCAAATGCGATGCCAACCCCATACAACCATGGAAGTATGGGAAGAATCTCGTCAAGAAAGAGGAGCTCAAGACTCTACCAACAAAGATGCGAAAATTGCACAAGTGGTACCTTCATTTCTGCAAGACGAGAAAGTTAGAATGGATCACGACGCATATAAGAGATGATATTTTCTTCTGCGGAGATGACGCGATCGACTTCAACATTCAAGACTTGCATTTTCTATTCAATCAGAAGGAACTCGACAAAGCTGCCATCAGCCTTTATTGTGTGTAAGTACTATTTCTATAATTTATATCTCATCTCATTCACTTTATTAATTGCATGTATATATATATGCTCACCATATATGTATATACTATTATGCAGGAAAAAGGTTATGGAATGCAGGAAAGGAGGCCCTTTTGACATTGGGTTCGTTGACCCAAATAGAGTTCATGAAGAAGTGGTAGAAACCAAACCCGGGCAAACAGAAGATTACTTGCTAACGTCTTTACTGAGACAACAAACAAAAAGGGAAATACTATTGCCTTACAACTTCTCGTGAGTACTGTTACCCTCTCTCTTGTACACATTCTATTTCAGCTTACTCGATGTTAAGTGTAACTGATGATGAGTTATGCGTGCGTAGGTTCCACTTTATTCTGCTAGTCATTCAACCCGACTCAGGAAAAGTCCTTGTCATGGACTCGTTACGAAAAGAAAAAGAGATATGGGCAAACTTTAGAGAGATGCTCCAGAGGTAATTTCAATCATATTATCGCACTAGATCGGCAACTTTCGTGACAATAAGTAATTAATTACTCCTTTATCCATTTTCTTTGTCGGACAGGGTTTGGAAAAGGTTCACGGGCAGGGCCATGGGTGAATGGTCAGAAGAACTAAAATTTGTAGACCAAAATGTAAGTAATACTAGCTAGCTTCCAATTCCATTATATCATGCTTTATTGATTATTATTTTGATTGAACTCTCTATTCTCGTAAAGTGCGCGCATCAGGGACACGGCAATAACTTATGTGGGTACTATGTTTGCGAATTCATTCGCAACACGATATGTGCGACGGGCCAAGCCGCACTAGAACAACTTAGAGTAAGTAAACAAAGTCCACAACATTATTTTATTACCATCAATTGTGTTGAGTTCTATTCTTATATATATATTGACGGCTCATTCTTCATATATATTCAGATCGAACGGATGCGGGACCAACTCCTACCATTTGAACGCATACGAGCCATTCAAGAGGAATTGGCGGGGTTCATACTTGATGAGGTCGTCACGCCTGGCGGAGAACTCTTTAGATATCCACCAAAATAAACGATGACGATGTATGTGCCGATGACGATGTATGTGCCGATGACGATGTTTGTGTATAATAATAGTTGCTTAATTATTCATGTACTCGTATGTACCGATGACGATTTATGTGTATACCGCTCCCGATCGATTCCCCCTCGCTCCCCCCTCCCGCAGAAATACGCCCAGAACGGGACAGAGACAGAAGTCTGCCGCGGCAGTGCCGCGGTAGGAAAACGGCCTAAATCTCTGCCGCGGCAGAAGAACCTTTAACACCGGTTCCGGATACGAAACGGTGTTAAAGGGGGGGCTGAGGCCTGCGGCAGCCCCACGTGCGCCACCCTTTAACACCGGTTCGTATACTCTCTAACACCGAACCCTCAACAGCGGTTAGGGAACCGCTGTTAGAGGGCCCTCCCAACCGGAGTTAAAGGGGAGGGGCCTGCACTAGTGCAACCACGGGTGCATCTGCTGCATCGTGCCTTTTGTGCTCGACCAAAGCATGAACTGCACCAAGAAGCAAGCATCGTAAAACATCATAGGCAGGAAGTCGTCATCCTCGATACCTGCCACCGTCTCCTTGTCGTAAAGGCTGCGGGCCTCGTCAGCGACTGAGACCACCGCATCGTACATCTCTTGGACCGAGAGGCCCGAGTGCTTGATGCAGCTGTAGGCAGCCACATGCTTCGCCTCCTCCGCCTTCTTCAGCTGGTGTCGGCCATGGTGGTATGGCCCGATGGACACGATCATCGGAACGGTGTACTGTTCGCCGACTTCTCCAATGTTTTCAGGGTACCTATGCATCTTCATTCCCCACTGGTCATGGTCACGCTCAAGCTCGAGTGCTTTTATCTCGAAAACACCAAACGGATCATCTTCATAACTGGGTGTGGATGCATCTGTATAGTGAACCAGCTGCTGCCCTCTGCTGGACCTAGCTGCGAATGTTTCTTCTAGAGATGCCATCTCGGTGGAGTCAGACTCACACGTCACAGGGACGCCAGGAATCCATACAGGGTGGTGCTCCATGCACCAACCGGCCGGCTGATACCTGCAAGGTTCTCATACTTGAGGTTCCATGCTTCAGTTAGCTACTAACTAAAATTATTTGCAAGGAAACATAGTGCGGAAGAAAACTGGAAATGAATAGCCAAGAAATAGCTAGCTAGCTAGGATCCGAAAACAGGGAAATCACTAGCTATAGACTGGATAGCATCATCACTAATATCATGGTAGGAACACTAATTGATTACCTCGCAGATATCGGAGACTTGAATCGACCTCTAAAACTGGGGCATGTCCCTTCTTATTCCTGTGGGAGGAAGAAGCACAGCCTCGCCGCTCCTCTTATATATAGACCAACCAGCTGGCAATATGTCGCTTCTTTATGTATATATATTCACTGGACGTGGCCATGTTACTTTGCAGCTGTCTGGCGGCCACCACTTGTCCCGCCTCTTTTTGTACTGAACAACTTGTTACTGTATGCTCGTGTTCACATGGTAGCCATAACGAGGCATTGCATTGTATTATGCAACTAGTGTAAGAGCATCTCCAGCAGGATTTTTGTAAATGGCTCCCCAAGCTTCTATTGGACCGTCAGCTCCGAACCTCAAACTCAGAGAATTTCAAATGGCAAAGACAGGGAAGTTTTGTCCCATGTAAAACCTTTTATTATTCTCAATATAAAGGAAAGCATGAACACTTCCTACGCTCGATCCGGTTATCTCGCGCCATCCCACGAGGCCGATCGTGTCATCGTAAACGCCAAGTCACGATGCTACAAAAAGCGAAAAAAGAACCCAATGTGATCGTGCACAACTTGGCCTGCACACGCACAGACGCATCCCATGCCTAGCTACTAAAATGAGAAATTCAGATAATACACTACTGATGACGAGATTACAAGGTTCAGATAACAAATCGCCTCCTTAATCTTGGCATCCTCTACGTTATTTCAGCTACACCCATTCTGCCCCTTAGCTCCTGGAAGCGAACACGTCACAAAGCTTTCGTCAAAACATCAAGATCAGCGAGCCATGGCTCAGTGTTGTTGACGTAGTCGATCTCAAGGTCACCCTGCTCAGCACAGTTTCAAATCAGATGATAGCGGGTGTCGATATGCTTGCTACGGTCATGGCATACGAGGTTTTTGCTGAGAGAGATCGCCAATTTTTTTATTGCAATAGCAGATATGTAGGTGACAGGCAACAGCATTGCACTTCGCATTATTGAAACCATTTTTGTAGCATGGGCAGCACATAGGGTTCAAAACAACAACACTCAAAGTGCAGCGTGCAATGCTTGTGCAAGTAAATTCTCAAAATTTCCGCGATTCAAATCAGAATGATGATTTGCAGCCTGAGCTATCTTCCCAGAATGCTTCAGAGTTAGCAGCGGCAAGTTCCAGAGCTAACAGTCCATCTACAGGAAAAAAAAGTTCTAGTTTTTAGAAACGTTCCAGATCAGAAACAAAGTCCTCTCATCTCCCTGCTCAAGCAAACAATGACTTTGAGAGACAGTATCCATATGTTGGTTGGTGTTCAAAATCTTTGGACCATGCAGTTCAAATTCAGAAAGCGAACATCAAGGATATGCTTTCGGTATAGCTTACGGTTCAGTAAACGGTGAGAACCTGCAAGTGTCAAGCACACCGTTGGCATACCAGTTTCACAAAACAAGCATCTAGTGAAAGCAACAAAAAATGACATAGGTCAATACGTAAAGGTATGACTCGCTAGTTGACCTAGCCCAGGGATGCAAAGAATGTGGAAGCTCTGAAACATGTTACAGAAATAGTGATTGTGGAGGCCAACCGAATATGTCCAATGCTAAGATGACTGAAGTCAAGAACATGCACAATATTAAAGATACTAGGAGCAAGAAAATGTGTGGTAATAGCTATATGATCCTCGTAGAAGAAGAACTTGTGACTACCAATCTGCCATCACTAGTGCCGTAGAATACAGTAACCTGAGAACACTTCTTGGCTGCAATGTTTCTAAATGCACATGCATTTGCAATGATTACCAAAGTAGAGAGACCATCTGATGCACTCCGATTTAAAACCTGAAGGACTGGTGTACTTGTTAATGTAAAGATCCCACTCTTTTAGATCAATATGATCAAATCCCTCAATGAGGATATCTATGCAAGAACTCCATCGATTCTACGCGGATAATTTCTGCTAGATCCAATCCTATTTCAATAAACACATAAAGATCAGAATTCGTATTTATTTCCGTTGTATAAGGACCAGCAGTAGCAAGATATGTTGTACGCGCAAATCATCAAGTTTGATAAATATATGTGGCCACATTACCAATACATACCTGGAAAAAGTATATAAAAAGCTCAGCTCATCGAGCACTATCAAAGAAGAAATAACCAACTTCACATGCAGCTTGTCCAAGCAAAGAAAGAATCAGCAAGTACAAAATGTTTTCCAAACTAAGAATGTTCATACTGACAGCTAAACTCTTGACTGAGTGTACCACCACCCAGCTGTAAACATTGAGTCCCTTAATCGAGCATGGAAGACGAAATTAGACCAAACACTAGACATAGAGTACTTTCCAACATCAGTAAGGAATCCAAGGAGCCAAGTTAGGCGCATAGATCACCAACAGATGCAGGACGAGCGATGACGAGTTCCCCGAACTGGAGCTTGCCGGCCTCGCTGGGTTCAAATGCGCACGCATATGCTTCTAAGGCTCGCGGAAATTGTTCTGGAGACAACGGAAGTCGAAGCTGCTGTGAATCAGCAAGCCTACCAGGACGGGGCGCCCGACGAACAGGCCGTGCAGCGAAGGCCCAATGTGAATAAAAGGAAATGTGATAGTTACTAGGCTAACAGACCTGGCGCAGCAAAGTAAACTTGCAACTATAGTAAACAAGAGAAATGTGCGATTTAAGCTTGTGGGTAGCAAAGTAAACTTGTGGCAACTCTGAAACATGTAAAGAGAAAGTGATGTTGAACAAAAGGGAATCTGGCCGAGATTTAAGCTTCTGAGTAGCAAAGTAGAGTAACATAGAGGAGCACATGATATGTATTCACAACTTCAATGATATAGGTTGATTCTTCTCCCACGTAATAACTTTGGTGTATGGCTATCATGTCTAACATATAAATGTGCATTATAAGTTTGCTTGCAAGTAGAATTTATGCAATACATTTATCTTTTATGGGTAACATGATATATCAGCTGCTAATAATAAATTACTGAAAGTAGCAGCTCGTAAGTCAAAAAAGACGAGGGGAGAGTAGGAACTCATCTCCTAGGAACAGCCGCGCTTCAGCTCCAAAGCAACAACACGCAGGTCAAAAGAGCAGCTTGGCAACGTTCTCATGATCTTCACAAGCTCACAAAAGAAAAATCACAACACACAAGCACAACAAGGTTCTTATTTCTCTAACTCCTCTGACAAGTAACAAGCCATAAAGAAGACACAACAGCGCAAACTCGGCCACAAGACATAATAAAGTTCGAACTCCCACACATAACAAAAAAGAGACATGTTTATGACACCTAAATACTTGATAAAAATGATAAGTTGACAGCATGATGCCGTCATGCAACCGCATGAACCATCAGCACTCCAAAGGGACAACGTGATCCTGAGATGGCCGAAAGCAACCTTCTCCTGCTGCAAATCCTCCAGCGCGCCTAGTTGAGCACCTTATCATTAGACCTTCTTGACGCCGATCTCCTTATTCAATGTCGGTTTCATCATTGTGAAACTGGGTATGATCCACAATGGAGCAGGCCAGTTGGACCAAAGCTGTGGAGACACAAGATCCTCCTTGGTATTACTACCCAAGTCAATCACTCCTATGTCACGAAGAGAATCCTTGTGTCGTGCAATGTCATCATCAGTAAAGTAGGCGTGATTTCCCTTAAGAGCAGGATATTCTTTGGCTCTGAGACAAAGTGTATGGTTATACCCAAGAAACAGCACATGGTCCGGCAAGCAGTCAATTTTCACAAGGCTCTTTGTGCCCCAATCTAGTTTGTATAATTTAATTTCTTCAGTATATTTGCGATAAGGTATTTCTGCAGCATAGCTGTATTCGCCAACAGGATCCTCAGCGTCTCCATCTTCAGGATCCCCAAACTCTATTGATCTCGAAACAATGAGCAGATCACCCCATGGAGCCTGCACAATGTAATCGAGATGTACATCTAGTGCCTCATCCACCTCCCCCATAATAATCTCCATTGTAGCAGCAGGAACACTAAGATCGAAGGCATGAATCGCTCCCAGTTCAGTCAATCCATACAATAGTCCATCCTTGTAGGTGCAGTTCACATACTGATAGGCACTATGTGGTGGCAGTGGCAGAGAGGTCCACTTGTCATCCTCTAGTCTTGCATAAGAGAAGTGACTGAATAGCCCGTGGATGAGCACCACGATGAAGCCTAGTGTGGATGAGTCATCATGGAACACAAACGCCTTGAAGTGGAAGGTTTCCCGCAGCTCAGAAACTGGTTTTGCAGGGTACCATTCGGAATATTGATACTTGTGGACAGCACCAGAGTCATCGCAGATGGGCCTCACACACGGAATGGTGGTCACCAAAGGAAGAGCGATCTGTTCACCGGTGATGGGATTGACGAGATGCATCTCAGATCTGTCGTCCACGGTAACCAGGAAACCGAGCGACGAGCCGATGAGGAACCGGCTGCGGATCGGCGGGTCCGGGAGAGTCATTCTGTAGACCCTCTTCTCCGCCAAGCTGTAGAGGAAGGCGACGTTGTCACCGGCGGATTCAGAGGTGTAGAGCAGGCACGGCGTCTGGGACTGCTTGTGCTTGCCAAGGTTGCGCAGGGTGGTGTAGGCGGAGTGCCACAAGGTGGACACGGAGCCGGCACGTACAAGGTCAGGGATCTCTAGAGTGCCGAAGATGCACATCAGGATATCCTCCGGTAGCTCCGGCAGTGCGGCCAGCGTAGCCTCGGCCAGTAACCTGGGAAGGAGAGAGAGACACGGGTAGCAGTTTAGGTGAATTGCCGAGGACCAAAGATATACAGTACGAGGGGAAGAGACTCACGGGTAGATGTTGACGGAAGCAGATCGGCTGGAGCTTGGGGCGCATCCCGCGGGCGGAGGGATCCGGGGCGGCGAGCTGATCTCAGTGGGCGCCATCTCCATCTGGAAGATCGCGCCCTGGAGGCCTGGACCCCTGACGCGAAGTGGCGGGCGGCGAAGGTCCCCCCGGCGGCGGCAGTTTGCAAGTTTGCACTAGCCGTGTTTTTCCCTTTTCTGCTCGGGTAGGCGACATTATTTATAACCGGTTATTGTGGACAAAAAAGGAAGAAAAGTAGTATGTAATCAATGCCTGGTGAATAAGTCAGGAAATAATAACCGGGCTAATTAATCGATCATATTGACTCTATGCGATACGAATCTTGCTTCCCTTTACTAGCAAACTCCATTGCATAGTCCGTACAAACCACAAAGTACATACGTTGCGTTTTAAGAAAAGATGTTACGGTACAAATTTTCTAGATTCACATATATTTATACACTTACATAAATCCGTGACACCATTTTCGTACCGGAGTGAACGAAACATCTTGATACCGGCGGAGCGATGTGGATTTTGAATTCCCCCGCTCCTCGTGCGCGTGGCTGTGCGGCCTCGCCGGCCGGTGACCGGCTTTGTTGTCCGAGCTCAGGCTTGCCCTCCCCACCGGCGGCCTCGCGCGCGTCTGCGCCCCTGTCTCCACCGCCTCGGCCCCCATGGCGCCATGGCCGTGCCAGGACAGGGCGCACTTCTTCTGTGGCGAGCCTCATCCTTCTCCACTCTCCTGGCGGTCAGGCGCTGGCGGCTCCGGGCACCCTCCTTCTGCGGCTAGAGGCTCGACGCCTTGTCCTCCTCGATGGTGCGGATGTGGTCGTCGACGCCAGGGAGCTCGCCCGCGGCGAGCTCATCCAGGAGGGAGAAACCGTACGCTTCCCGGCCCACCGTGCGCAGGTAGGCTCGTAGGTAAGGCCCTCTCTCCCCGCCCCACTTCACGCAGGTAGTCGCGGCTCCAGAACCTTCCGTCGATGGCGGTAGAGCAGTCGCAGCCGGAGTTCCCCTCCCCTCGTTAGAGGAGGTGGCTACCTTGGGCAATCTTCAGGGCCGTCAGTGGGGCGACGTCGAGGACGAGGTGGAGTAGGAGGGTGACCCGGCCCTGCTGTAACTCGCCACATCCCCGTGCCCCACAAGTTGGGACCTTGAGGCACTGGAGAGGGGTGTAGCGACACCACGCTACCCATCTGCTCTGGGGATTTCCTTCCCCAAGCATGCCCATTGTGAGGCGGTCGGTGGCCTAGTCCACCTATGGTGGCTGGTGTGGCCTCGCCTCTCTCCGGTGCTAGGCGGCGGGCGACAGCGGTGCCCTCATCGGTGGCTAGGTTCGGGACTCGAAGTGAGGGGGAGAGAGGACGCGGGAAAGAAGTGTAGGGTCAGTGGTGGCCGGCCGGCGTGGGGCATGGAGGTGCAGGTCGGCCAAGGCCTGCTCATGGCCCACTCGCTCCCGCCATGGCCCATCCCAACGACAGACCCAACGCTCCACATCACCGGGAGGGTTAGGGTTAGACGACTCTATTGAGTCACTATTCCTAGCTCTCCCCCAGCGCTGCCTGACTCTGACCCCCACGCCACCTCCCCTAGCCAGAATGCCTCCATCTCCCTCCCCGCCACCGGTGGGCACCTATAAGGAGGCATTGATGACCGCCAAGCGGGCCCGGAGTCCTCCCGCCCCCAGGGATGCCTCTCCCCGCTGCCATGACTCCTCCCCATGTAGGAAATCCCCAAGACGCCACAACCCAACCCGACCGTGCTCCGCTATCACACGACCAAGTTCGCTCCCCGCGGCATCAGGTCTCGACCTGCGACCAACCCGAGACCTACCGCCTCCTAGCCCATTGGTCCCCTCCGCCGCCTCCGTCGGGCTTCTCGCTCCCCACCCCGCCAATAGCGTCGTGAGCTAGGTCCGGACCAGGCTGCCAAGAGGCGGTCTGCCATGAGGGACGACTCTGGCAGTAGGCCCTGGCCTCCCGCGGTACGAACCAGGATGGTCAGGAGCACCGGGTCGGTCGGATGCGGCCTCTTGGCGTGATGGACAAGGGTGGCATAGTACGGCTTAGGTCTCCTCGGGAGAGGAGTTGATGGAAGGAACAGGCCCCACAGACGCTCGGAAGAAGAAGAAGCCCAAGAAGAAGAAGTCCTCCGTGGTGCCGGGTGCTCAGGGTCTTGCCTCGTCGGTGACACCCGGTGCCCCCAGCGGCATGGTTCCGTCCTCAGCACTGCCTCAGGGCCATGAGTTCCTCTAGTACTATGGCCACGCGGTGGAAGGGGGCTTCTACTACATCAACATGGGAGGTGTCAAGATGATGGTGTCGAAGACCCTAGCTATGGTGTCTATTCTAGAGCAGGACCAGCCACTATAGTTCGAGGTTACGGAGGAGCTTATCCATCAGGAGCTCAGTAAGGTGCTCTCGGGGCACGAGTGGCTGGTGCGGAGGGTTTCGTCCACCGAGTTTGTAGTGTCTTTCCCCTCCGTGGTGATCCTTTGCATGTGCGCATATGGTTCCTTGTTCACCCTGCCGATCCACCAGCTGAAGGTCGCAATCAGGCCTTCTTTGACGGATCAGGAGGCTACTAACACTCTCTCTAAGGTATGTATTAGGTTGTTTGGGGTCCCAGCAGAGGCTAGGAAGCCGGATATCGTGGCCCTTATCTCTCAGATTGTGGAGAAGTTCTTGGAGGTGGACACTCGCTCCCTCGTGGGGCAGGGCGATCCGGCTGTGGATCCAATGCCCGGACCCGTCTGTGTTCCCGGTGACGATTGATACGTCCATTTTGCATCACTATTCTATATCATAATTCACTGTTATTCATTGATATATTTCATATTAAGAGATGATACTTATGTAATTTCATCTGTTTTTGCTTGGTTGATGACTTTTGGAGCATGGACCGCTGCAGTCAGGATTTTGATGGAAAAGGTGCTGTTTGGAGGCAAAATTCGCGAAGATCAAAAAATCCGGGAAAATATACGGAAAATCCTATTTTTCCAGAAGACGAAGGCTGCCAGAAGAGGGAGTGGAGATGGGCCATAGGGGCCCACACCACCCCCTGGCGCGGGCTAGCCTAGGTCGCGCCACCAGGTGGTGTAGCCGCCCTGGCCCACCTCTAGCTCTCCCCTCTGGCGTATATAATCCTCCCGAAACCCTAAGACTCGGGAGGAGACCACAGAAAGATTTCGCCGCCTCTACGGGGTGGAAAACACCGAGAGAGAAAGATCTCTCTGGCAGACAGAATTCTGCCGAGGGAATTCCTTCCCGGAGAGGGGAGATCGTCGCCATCAACACCACCATCAAGCTGGACTTCATCGGGATCATCATCATCATCACCACCATCATCACCATCAACACCCTCATCATCATCTCCATATTGCTGTAACAATTTGGTTGAATCTTGCATAGTTCTTAGGGGAAACTTTCCCGGTGTTGATTACTCTTTGTAGTTGATGCTATTGAGTGAACCATTAAATTATTTTTTATGTTCAGATTGTTATACATCATTATTCCATCTCTGATCATGATCCATATGATGTCTTGTGAGTAGTTCGTTTTGTTCTTGAGGACATGGGAGAAGTCATGTTGTTAGTAGTGGAATTGTGTTGAGAAAGATTCAATAGTTTGATATTTAAGTTGTGGTGTACTTCTTCTAGTGGTGTCATGTGAACGTCGACTACATGACACTTCACCTATATGGGCCTAGGGGAATGCATTGTGTATTTGGCTACTAATCATAGGGGTTGCCGGAGTGACAGAAACCTGAACCCTCGTTAGGAAACCATTGCACAAGGGACGTAAGGGTCTTAGAGTTTAAAGTTGTGGTTAGGTTTCTACCTTAATTACTTTATTTTTTTGAAGCAATTACTATGAGGGAGCCCCCCACAGCCACATTTTATTAGAAATAAAATATTTACAGAGGATAGTAACCTATATACAAAGGAAAAAAGAAAATAGGTGGGGTTACACGAGATTGTCAATCCATCTAGATAAAAGGGGAATATCAGAGGACTTCACTCTATGCTTAAGCAAGGTGACTTCTGTTGGAGATATGCCCTAGAGGTAATAATAAATGTAGTTATTATTATATATCTTTGTGTTTATGATAAATGTTTACATTCATGCTATAATAGTATTAACAAGGAAACCATTAATACTTGTGTGATTTGTAAACTTAATTTGAAGTCCCTAGTATAGCCTCTATACTTCACTAGCTTGTTGGTTGATTGATGATTGTGGTTTCTCTATCATGAACATTGAGATGTTATCAACAACAAGATCATATCATTAGGAGAATGATATGGTGGACATACTCCTATAGACAAGCGTAGCATAAAGATCAAGTCATTTCAATAGTTCAATTGCTATATGCTTTCTGATACATAGTAACCTAATTCCTTCGACCATGAGATCATGCATATTGCCTTTACTGGATGGATGCTTTGATGTCATCAAACACCACACCGTAACAGGGTGGCTATAAAAGTGGCATTGGGTGTTCGGAAAGTATTGGTTGAAACACATGGATCAAGAATGGGATTTGTCCATCCACATGACGGATATTCTCTGGGCCCTCTCGGTGAAATGTCATCCAATTAGCTTGCAAGCATGTGACTTGGTCACAAGGGATCACATATCAGGAGCGAGAAAAGAGTACTTATCGATGTGAGGTTGAACTAAGTATGCGAGATCAAGCGATCATAACCTCGGATAAGTAACATATCGTGAGACAAAGGGAAATTGGTATCGTATGTAAGTGGTTCATTCGATCATAAAGTAATCGTAGAAATATGTAGAACCATATGAATTTCAGATTCCTCTATTGGTTATTGTTAGGAGAAGTGTCTCGATCATGTCCGCATAATTCACGAACCGTGGAGACACATAAGGATTGACGTTGTTTGAGTAGTTATGGTATTATGAGAAAGAGACCGAATGTTGTTGAGTCTCGGATGGGATCCGGGATATCACGAGGTGATCCGGAATGGTCCGGAGAATAAGATTCATATAAGGAAAGTCCCATTTGGAGTTGGGGAATGGTTAGGTGTTTTCATCGGGAACATTCTAGAAGGTCCGGAATGTCCGGCACTCCGGAGGGAAGGGTACATGAATGTGTCATTGCAAGTTGGAATGATTGCATCATGTGCTAGGTGTTCTCGCTGTCCAAAATAAAGGGTTTATTTAATTCCTAAATTGGAAAAGTCAAGCGGCTAATTTGAAAGTCAAGCGCCAATTTTGGAAAGTGGGAAAAGAGGAGGTGGAGGCCGAGTTGGGGAGAGTCCTCCTCCCAGCCGGCGCCCACCAAGCCCGAGTTGGGAGGACTCCTCCCCTTGGCCGCCAGCCCTCCCACCTATAAAAGCAAGGCCAAGGCCCCTCCTCTAGACACACAAGTTCCTATCCTCTAAACTAGAAACTAGATCTAGACCCGGTTTAGAGCTGTTTGGTTTAGAAACCTTCTAATTGGTTTAGAGCCCTCTAATTGGTGTGTCTAATTACTAGACCACTAATAGCCTCTCTCATAAGCTCCACCATACTACTTGCGGCTTAAGGCGAAGCCTGGGATCTCCCTCTACCTCGGTACCACGCCGTTGTCTTTCAGGAATCGCGAGAGAGTGCTACAACCTCCGCTGCTCTTTGGAACAAGGGAAGAAGGTCTTCGTCAGTACGAGCGATGTGACCGACTCTTGGGAGCGCTGCGAGGCATGGCGCGGAAGGATCGTCTCTGCGATCTTGAGATCGGAAAAATCTGACTACATCACCCACGAGAATCTGCTCTCGTTAAACACTTTGGAATCTTCGAGGGTGAGTTATTCCATCGACTCGTTGCTACAATCTAGTAGATAGATCTTGGCTTGTTTGTTTGTATGCGATAGAAAATTTTTGTTTTCCATGCTACGAACCCCTACTGATGTATCGAGCCGTGTCTATATGTAGAT
This sequence comes from Avena insularis, assembly GCA_023614405.1. NCBI lineage: Eukaryota > Viridiplantae > Streptophyta > Magnoliopsida > Poales > Poaceae > Avena > Avena insularis. The sequence continues at coordinate 456,140,408 of CM042696.1, read as the reverse complement.
CTGTTGCCGAGTAGAACACAATGGTCATTGTGGGCGTTGATGCTCTTATTGTAGATTGCTTTTTGTGTACTTTGCATCTTGCGGTATGTTGGGATGAAGCGGCCCGGGCTAACCTTACATGACATCGTTCATGAGACTTGCTCCACGCTTAACATGCAACTCGTATTGCATAAGTGGCTTTATGGTGCTGTTTCTCCTAGCATAGTAAAGATCCAATTTACAACGGGTGATCAACAATGCTAGTATCAATGTTGTGGTTCTTGTTAAGTAAGTTAGAGCGACACTTATTGAAAGCCCCAAACCACGTAAAATATGCAAAGAAAGTAGAGGCGTCTAACTTTGTTTTGCAGGGGTGTCTTGATGATGTGATATGGCCATGATTGTGATTATATTTGATGTATGCAATGTTCCTTATTGTAAGTTGGCAACGGCGAATATATGGTTGTCTTTAAATTCTGTTAAGACCTGCGTGTCTATTCAAAATAGTTGTAATAGTTGAAGCTGGTGGGCGGCAACCATGAAGAAGCGTCATTGACCTTGATGCTATGCGGTGATGATGGAGATCATGTTAGTGCTTGAAGATGGAGATCGGAAGCACAAAGAAGAAAACCATATCATATCACATATTATGAATTGCATGTGATGTTAATCCTTTTATGCATCTTGTATTGCTTAGTAGGCAGCGGTAGCATTATAAGATGATCCTCATGCACATAAATTTCAAGTTCTAAAGTGTTCACCCTTAGTATGCACCGTTGCCAAAGCTTGCTGCTTGAAGCACCACGTGATGATCGGGTGTCTTTGGTTCCGGTGACTACAAGCGTAAGCAAGCCAGATTTGCTTATCACGGAAGCTAAGGTTTGTCTTAGCGAGCCTAGCATGTACGGACATGGCCTCAGGAACACGGATGCGAAGGCAAAGCATGAATCATATAGTAGATATGATGAACATGATGATTGTTAGCCATTGAAACTATATCAACTCTCGTGATGATCGGTGTTGATGTAGTGGATTTGGTTGATGTGATCACTAAAACAATGTGAGGGATGTTGTTTTGGTGGGAGTTCACCTAGTTTAATTTCATTAATTAATTTGAACTCAATTTGTCATAAACTTAGTCTAAACTATTGCAAATATGTTGTAGATCAATGGCAGCCCCTACCATCAATTTTAATGCGTTCCTAGAGAAAGAAAAGTTGAAAACAATGGAAGCAACTTGGCGGATTGGTTCCGCAATTTGAGATTGTCCTCACAGCTGGTAATTTGACCTATGTCTGGATGCACGCTAGGTGACCCACTGCAGCTGATGCTACCGATGAAGTAAAAATGTTTACCTCGCTCGGAAGAATCAGTACTCCATAGTTCATGTGCTATCTTGTATGGTTTAGAATCGAGCTTGAGAAAAGGTTTGAAGAGTCGGATCCATATGATATTGTCGAGGATCTCAAATTAATCTTTGAGACTCATGCGGCAATTGAAAGTTATGAAGCTTACGAAAAGTTCTTTAAGCGCAAGATGGAAGAGGGTAGCTCGTCGGTGAGCATGTGCTTAAGATGTGCACGCAAATAAACTTCAAAGTTTGGGTATAGTGATTCCTAATACTTTGGGGGTTTACCGTATCCTCCAATCACTACCACCAAGTTACAAGAACTTTGTGATGAACTACAACATGCAGAACATGAACAAAGAGTTGCCAGAACTATTTGCCATGTTAAAATCTGCAGAAGTGGAGATCAAGAAAGAGCACCAAGTGTTGATGGTCAATAAGACCACCAAATTCAAGAAAGGCAAGTCTAAGCAGAAGGGACACTTCAAGAAGGGTGGTAAGAAAGTTACCATACCGCGAAGAAGACCAAGGCTGGACCTAAGCACGATCTTGAGTGCTTTCTTGCAAGGGAGAAGGTCCTTTGGGCGGAATTGCCCAAGGTACTTGGCAGATTTGAAGAAGCAACATCAAAAAGAAAGGTATATCGATATACATGTTATTGATGTGTATCTCACTAGTACTCGTAGTAGTGCACAGGTATTTGAATCTGGTTCGGTTGCTCATATTTGTAACTTCGAAGCAGAGCTGAGAATAAGCGGAAGCTAGTGAAGAGCGAGGTGACGATCGGCGTGGGAAACGGATCAAAGGTTGATGTGATCGCGGTCGGCACACTACCTCTTCATCTACCATCGGGATTAGTTTTATACTTAAATAATTGTTATTTGGTGCCTGCGTTAAGCATGAACATTATATCAGGATCTTGTTTATTGCGAGACGGTTACTTGTTTAAATCCGAGAATAATGGTTGTTCGATTTATATGAGTAATATGTTTTATGCACATGCACCTTTGATAGATGGTCTATTCATATTGAATCTCGATAGTAGAAATACACATATTAATAACATTGAAGCTAAGCGTTTGAAATCAGCGATAACTCGACCTATATGTGGCCTTTGTCGTCTTGGTCACATTGGAGTGAAGCGTATGAAGAAACTCCATTCGATGGACTTCTTGAATCACTTGATTTTGAATCACTTGAAAGATGCGAGGCATGTCGATGGGTAAAATGACTAAGACTCCATTTTACGGTATGATGGGCGAGCTCTGGACTTATTGGAAATCATACATACCGATGTGTGTGGTCCAATGAGTGTAGCATCATGTGATGGTTATCGTTATGTTCTTACCTTCACGGATGACTGGAGTAGATATGGATATATCTATTTCATGAAACATAAGTCCAAAACTTTCGAGAAGTTTAAGGAGTTTCAAAGTGAGGTAGAGAATCAACGTAACAAGAAGATTAAATTTCTACGTTCTGATCGTGGAGGTGAATATCTAAGATTCTGAGTTTGGCGAGCATTTGAAGAAATGTGGAATACTTTCATGATTGACACCGCCGGAACACCACAGTAATGGTGTGTCTACGAGCGTCGTGTCGAACTCTCTTAGATATGGTTCGTTCTATGATGTCTCTTACAGATTTACCACTATCATTTTGGGGTTATGCATTAGAAACAGCCGCATTCACTTTAAATAGGGCACCGTCTAAATCCGTTGAAACGACACCGTATGAATTATGGTTTGGGAAGAAACCTAAATTGTCGTTCCTTAAAGTTTGGGGATCTGAAGCCTATGTAAAGAAGTTACAGCCGGACAAGCTTGAACCCAAAGCGGAAAAATGCGTCTTCATAGGATACCCAAAGGAAACTATTGGGTATACCTTCTATCATAGATCCGAAGGCAAAATCTTCGTTGCTAAGAATGGATCCTTTTCAGAGAAGGAATTTCTCTCGAAAGAAGTATTTGGAAGGAAAGTAGAACTTCGGCGAGGTTGTCGAACCTTCTCTCGAAATTGCGAGTAGCGCAGCACGGAAGAAGTTCTGTGGTGCCTGCACCAATAAGAGGAAGCTAATGATAGTGATCATGAAACTTGGTTGAAGTTACTCTGAGCCTCGGAGATCAACGAGAAATCGTACCACTCCAGATTGGTATGATTCCGTTATGAATGTCATGTTGGTGGACAACACCGATGACCCCGAGACATATGAGGAAGCAATGATGAGCCCAGATTCCAATAAATGGCAAGAAGCCATGAAATCCGAGATTGGATCCATGTACGAAAACCAAGTATGGACTTTGGTGGACTTACCGGATGGCCGTAAGGCTGTCGAGAACAAATGGATTTTCAAGAAGAAAGCAGATCTTGATGGTAATGCATCTATAAAGCTCGACTTGTAAAAGGGTTTCGACAAATTCAAGGAGTTGACTACGATGAGACTTTCTCACCCGATGGCGAAGCTAAAGTCTGTGAGGATTATGTTAGCAATCGCTGCATATTATGATTATGAGATATGGCAGATGGATGTCAAAACAGCATTCCTCAATGGAGACATTGATGAAGAGTTGTATATGATGCAACCCAAAGGTTTTGTCGATCCTAAAGATGCTAACAAGGTATGCAAACTTCAGCGGTCCATCTATGGATTGAAGCAAGCATCCCGAAGTTGGAATCAACGTTTGATAAGGTAATCAAAAGTTTTGGTTTTATACAAACTTATGGAGAAGCTTGTATTTACAAGAAAGTGAGTGGGAGCTCTGTAGCTTTATTTATTCTGTATGTGGATGACATATTGTTGATTGGGAATGATGTAGACCTTCTTATTATTGTCAAGGAATATTTGAATATTAGTTTTTCAATGAAGGATCTTGGCGAAGCAGCTTACATATTAGGCATAAAGATTTATAGAGATAGATCGAAGCCAAATATCATTGTCACAAAGTACATATTTGGACAAAGTTCTAAAGAGGTTTGGAATGGAAGATAGCAAGAAAGGGTTCTTGCCCATGTTGCTAATATGACCTTGAGTAAAACTCAAAGTCCGACATCGGCGAAGATAGAGAAAGATGAGTAAGACTCCTATGCCTCAGCCATAGGATCTCTAATGTATGCCATGCTATGTACTAGACCCGACATCGCATATCTTTGTTAGTCTAACTAGCAGATATCAAAGTGATCGAGTGGATCATTGGACAATGATCAAAAACATCCTTAAGTACTTGAGAAGAACTAAGGATATGGTTCTTTCTTATGGAGGTGATGAACAGCTCGTTGTTAATGGTTACACCGATGCTAGTTGGAACACCGATCCGGATGATTCTAAATCACAATCTGGATCGTATTTATTTTGAATGGTGCAGCGATTAGCTGGAGGAGTGCAAAGCAAAGCGTTGTGGCGAGATCTTCAACTGAATCGGAATACATGGCTGCCGGAGGCTTCACAAAGCGATATGGATGAAAGAGTTCATTACTGAGCTGGGTGTGGTTCCTAGTCTGGACCCAATGTCTATCTCTTGTGATAACATGGGCGCCATAGCCAATGCGCAAGAACCAAGGTCACACAAGAAGCTGAAGCATATCAAGCTGCGTTTTCACGCTATTCGAGAACATATCCAGGATGGGGATATAAAGATTTGCAAAGTACACACAGATCTGAATGTGGCGGATCCGTTGACTAAACCTCTCCGAGGGCAAAACATGACCAACACCAAACTGCCATGGGTGTTCGGTATATTACCATGTAATCTAGATTAGATGACTCTAGTGCAAGTGGGAGACTGTTGGAGATATGCCCTAGAGGTAATAATAAATGTAGTTATTATTATATATCTTTGTGTTTATGATAAATGTTTACATTCATGCTATAATAGTATTAACAAGGAAACCATTAATACTTGTGTGATTTGTAAACTTAATTTGAAGTCCCTAGTATAGCCTCTATACTTCACTAGCTTGTTGGTTGATTGATGATTGTGGTTTCTCTATCATGAACATTGAGATGTTATCAACAACAAGATCATATCATTAGGAGAATGATATGGTGGACATACTCCTATAGACAAGCGTAGCATAAAGATCAAGTCATTTCAATAGTTCAATTGCTATATGCTTTACGATACATAGTAACCTAATTCCTTGACCATGAGATCATGCATATTGCCTTTCTTGGATGGATGCTTTGATGTCATCAAACACCACACCGTAACGGTGGCTATAAAAGTGGCATTGGGTGTTCGGAAAGTATTGGTTGAAACACATGGATCAAGAATGGGATTTGTCCATCCACATGACGGATATTCTCTGGGCCCTCTCGGTGAAATGTCATCCAATTAGCTTGCAAGCATGTGACTTGGTCACAAGGGATCACATATCACGGGAGCGAGAAAGAGTACTTATCGATGTGAGGTTGAACTAAGTATGCGGAGATACAAGCGATCATAACCTCGGATAAGTAACATATCGTGAGACAAAGGGAAATTGGTATCGTATGTAAGTGGTTCATTCGATCGCAAAGTAATCGTAGAAATATGTAGAGCCATATGAATTTCCAGATTCCTCTATTGGTTATTGTTAGGAGAAGTGTCTCGATCATGTCCGCATAATTCACGAACCGTAGGGAGACACATAAGGATTGACGTTGTTTGAGTAGTTATGGTATTATGAAAGAGACCGAATGTTGTTGAGTCTCGGATGGGATCCGGGATATCACGAGGTGATCCGGAATGGTGGGAGAATAAGATTCATATAAGGAAAGTCCCATTTGAGTTGGGGAATGGTTCGGTGTTTTCATCGGAACATTCTAGAAGGTCCGGAATGTCCGGCACTCCGGAGGAAGGGTACATGAATGTGTCATTGCAAGTTGGAATGATTGCATCATGTGCTAGGTGTTCTCTGTCCAAAATAAAGGGTTTATTTAATTCCTAAATTGGAAAAGTCAAACGGCTAATTTGAAAGTCAAGCGCCAATTTTGGAAAGTGGGAAAGAGGAGGAGGTGGAGGCCGAGTTGGGGAGGAGTCCTCCTCCCAAGCAGCGCCCCAAGCCGAGTTGGGAGGGACTCCTCCCTTGGCCGCCAGCCCTCCCACCTATAAAAGCAAGGCCAAGGCCCCCTCCTCTAGACACACAAGTTCCTATCCTCTAAACTAGAAACTAGATCTAGACCCCGGTTTAGAGCTGTTTCGGTTTAGAGCCTTCTAATTGGTTTAGAGCCCTCTAATTGGTGTGTCTAATTACTAGACCACTAATAGCCTCTCATAAGCTCCACCATACTACTTGCGGCTTAAGGCGAAGCCTGGGATCTCCCTCTACCTCGGTACCACGCCGTTGTCTTTGCGGAATCGCGAGGAGAGTGCTACAACCTCCATTTCTTTGGAACAAGGAGAAGAAGGTCTTCGTCAGTACCGAGCGATGTGACCGATTGCAGGAGCGCTGAGGAAGCGGCGCCCGGAAGGATCGTCTACGCGATCTTGAGATCGGAAAGAGTACGACTACATCACCCACGAGAATCTGCTCTCGTTAAACACTTTGGAATCTTCGAGGGTGAGTTATTCCATCGACTCGTTGCTGCAATCTAGTAGATAGATCTTGGCTTGTTTGTTTGTATGCGATAGAAAATTTTTGTTTTCCATGCTACGAACCCCTACAACTTCTTGGAAGAATATGGCCTTCCATCCCCGGAAGGTGGGCCTAACTCCACTGAAGATCCATCCATTCCTTTGCTTCCAGATACACCAGCATGTGATGATCACCACCTCAAAAAAACAAGGCCCTTTGAAAGTTTTCTTGGCCCAACATATGGAATCCTCAAGGTCACCCGGATACCATGGGATTTGCAGATAATTCCAAATATGGGTACTATAGACACAATTAAAGAATAAGTGCCTCCAGTCCTCATAAACAAGCTCACAGCAGAGGACACAATTGTGATCATTTGTCACCTGCCAATGCCTTCTGATTAGCATATCCTTTGTATTAATTTTGTCATGCAAGATGAGCCAGGCAAAGAACTTATGCTTCGAAGTGCATTTACTTTTCTAGATCCAAACCGAAGGGTGATGGTTATCAATGTGTTCAAAGTGTTGTTTATAAATAATACTTGGTTTAAATACGCCTTTACCAAGTGTACAAATCCACTCATCACTCAGATGCTCATCCACTGTAATGGACTGGCCCATCTTCTGCAATTCTGACAATTCCTGATGGCCTGAATGGAAAGAGGTAGATGGAAACCATCCAGAATACTATCTAGTTGTTTAAACTCCATGATCGAAAGGAATTTATCCTTAGCAAAGGTGAAAGGTCTCGGGAATCTCTGAGACAGAAGTTGATTGTGCCAAAGATCAGACCATAGGAGGATTGAAGATCTAGAACCCACCTCACATCTGGTGATGGCCCTATAATTATATGACAATTTAAAAACATCTTTCCACCAAAAGGAACCCACAGGTCTTGTAGCATGGGGCACACTATTGTGATAATAAGAGTTCCTAACCAGCTGCACCCAAGGTGCACCATCATTGTTATAAAACTTATGGAGATGCTTCATGAGCAAGGCAGTATTTTGAACCTTCAGATCAATAATTCCCAGACCACCTTTACACTTTGGTTTGCAAATCATATCCCAAGCTGCCAAATAATGAATCTTATCTTTGTCTTTCTTTCTCCATAGACAGTGTCTTCTTCCTCTGTCCACCACATTAATTACTCCAATAGGTAGCTGAAGAGTGAGCATGAAGTAGGTGGGCAAAGATGAAAGGATAGAATTAACCAGTACTAATCTGTCCCCATAAGAGAGGAAAGAGGATGTAGCATTCAATCTTCTCTCAACTCTATCAATTAAGGGAGAGAGATCTTTGATTGTGGGTCTAGTGGTGCCCATAGGTAACCCCAAATAAGTGAAAGGCATTTTACTCAGATTGCATTCAAATTCGGTGGCAAACTGAATAGCCTCCTCCTTAGATAAATTAATGGGTATCATGGAGGATTTATGAAAATTGATCTTTAAACCAGTGAAGACAGCATACTGTTGTAAAATTTCCTTGAAAGCATAGATCTGTCCAGATTCAGCAGGCAAGACAATGATAGTGTCATCAGCATATTGAATTATAGGATAATCAGCCTCAACAGGGATTGGTTTCTTAAGAATGCCTTTTTGAAAGGCAAAATTAACCAAAACTTGTAAAAGGTCAGCTCCTTGAACAAAAAGGAGAGGGGATAAAGGATCACCTTGTCTGACCCCCCTTTTACAGTGGAAAACTCTCTGTGGTACACCATTTAAAAGAATAGAAGATGAACCAGAGGATAAAACTTCTCTAACCCAGGAGAGAAAAAGTTCAGGGTACCCCTTAGCTCTCATTATTTGAATAATAGCATCATGATCCAAAGTATCAAAAGCCTTTTCAAAGTCAATTTTGAGAATCACAATTTTTCTCTTGGATTGCTGGCATTGATGAATAAATTCAAAAGACCATGCAAGACAATCTTGGATGGTTCTGTCCTTGATGAAACCATATTGATTAGCATGAATTGTCTTTTTAATGACTCCCTGCAATCCATTAGCAGCCAACTTGGTAAGGAATTTAAGGCTGGTATTGGTTAGAGAAATGGGCCTGAAGTCACTGATGGTTTCAGGGTTCTGTCCTTTGGGAACAAGAGTGATAAAGGAGCCATTAATACTCTGAAGAGAAGCATTTCCCGAATGAAAATCGTGACAAAGATTAATGAAATCATCCTTCACAACGTGCCAGCATTTTTTGAGGAAAAGTACATTGAAACCATCCGGGCCCGGAGCTCTATTAATCTTCAAGAATTTTACAATATTCTCAATTTCCTCAGAAGAAAAGGGAGCAACCAGAGGATCCATTATACCTGAATCTTCCACAGGGTGAACAAGAGAGCTGAGATCGAAAGGGGAGGCAGTAGGAATACACATTCCCATCCTTCTCTTGAAGCTTAACCAAAAAGCATTAGCCTTGTCATGGTGATTCACCAGAGGATTGCCTTCCTCATCATTTATTGAAGAAATGACATTGTTCCTAAACCTTTCAGTGGCCTTAGAGTGAAAAAAAATTGGTATTTTCTCCCCCAAGATTGAACCATCTAATGGTACACCTAGATTTCCAGTAATTAGACTGAATGAGAAGGAGTTTTTTCAGGTGTAATTTGACCAAGTTTCTGAAGTTGAATTCTGGAGGACTCAAATCCCTTTCTTCTTCAAGTTGGTCCAAAAGTAAGATTACTTTCTTGTACTTACAGATGTTTGCAAGGGTTATAACCACAAGTATGTATTAGTCCTAGGAAGGTCGGTACATTAGCACAGGTTCACCCACACAACACTTAGCAAGCTAAAGAAGATTAATCAACTATATGAAGGGAAAGCACTTGACAGTCTTCCCATGTGTCCTCGAGAACGTTTGGTCATCTTAAGTAATACAATCGGCTTGTCCTTTGCTGCATAAAGGATTGGGCCACTTGCTGCATTTATTCCTACTGTCTTTTATTTACTCGTACTTTGTTTACTTGCTTTATCAAAAACCCCTAAAAATCCGTTTGCTAAGTATTTGCAGAGAATTCCTGATCCATACCACTAGCTATCACCTTCTGCTCCTCGTTGGGTTTGACACTCTTACTTATCGAAAATACTGCGATACACCCCCTATACTTGTGGGTCATCAAGACTATTTTCTGGCGTCATTGCCGGGGAGTGAAGCGCTATTGGAGAGTGGAACTTGTAAAGGAAACTTCTACTGTGAGTATTGTTTACTTCTGTTAGTTGCTTTATTTTTGTTATGCATAATTTGCTGAGTTTCTTATTTGGTAATGCTACTACCACTGCTAAGGTAGTAGATGAACCACCACCTGCTGAGAATGATGCTTTCAAAATACCTACAAGAATTATTGATCGTGTTATGGATAACTACTATGTTGGGGATGGAACTGTCCATCCCGGTGATCATTTACTCTTTATACACGAATTATGCGGGTTGTTCAAGTGTGCAGGTATTACTACAGATCAAGTTAAGAAGAAGTTATTCTCATTATCACTGAAAGGAAGAGCTGAGGAATGGTATAAGCTGCTAAAGAATGGTCAAGCTCTTGAATGGGAGGAAATAGTGCCTCTCTTTTATTCAAAGTTTTATCCTCCTAGTGAGATTCATAAAGATCGGAATCAAATATACAACTTTTGGCCTCTTGATGGAGAGAGTACAGCTCAAGCTTGGGGGATATTGAAGTTACTAATGCTCAAATGTCCCATTCATGAGCTCCCCAATAATATTATTATCAATAACTTTTATGCAAGGCTCCCTCTACATGATAAGGATTTATTGGATTCTTCTTGTGCTAGATCATTCACTCGCATGGAAGAAGAAGCTAAATGGGATCTTCTGAACCGTATTCAAGACAATGCTGAAGCCTGGGAGAATGACAAAGGTAGAAAGTCAGGTATAAATTATGATTATGAATGCATTGAATCTTTTATGGGAACTGATGACTTTCAAAATATTAAAAATGCTTATGGTCTAGACTCTCAAGCTATTGCTTCTTATTTTAAGGATTTTGCTTCCTATATTGACTTGCCTAAAAAGAAGTGGAATAAGTATCATGAACCTTATAAAGATGTTGCTAAGAGTGTTCCTGCAAGAAATGCTGAAGTTTATACTGCTAATCATGTTTTACCTGAACCTTACATTGAGAAAATGCCTTTCCCAGTTAAGATAAATGAACATTCTATGATAGCTAGTATGGTTAATGAAAGTACAAGTAAAGCTGTTGAACCTGATAAACAAATGGATGATGAACCTATAATAGCAAATGTGAAAGACTTTGTCACTAAATATGAAGAGGGACACACTATCCTTTGTAAGGATACCTCTAATATTGTTTCACAAAGTAGTGTTATGAGAGCTAGTATTCCTGTGTTTTCTGTTAGAATAAGTGATCATTGTTACGATGGCCCTTGTGATAGTTATATTGTTAAGTTTATGCATGATACTGAAAGTTACTATGAGAGAGGGAAAAGTGTTCTTATGCATCTCAATAATATCAAGTTTCCTCGTTTTATGCTGAAAGTTTTTATGTTGCACTTCTTTTGCCTTCCTATGCTAACAGTCTCTGGTTTCAACGACTTGTTTGTTTACAAAATTCCCTTGCATAGGAAGTGGGTTAGACTTAAATGTGTGAATTTTTGCTTCTTAATGCTCTCTTTCACTTCAATTCATATTCCTTTGTGAGCATTTCTAAAATTATCATGCCCATCTTATTGGCTATAAAGAAAGAGCTTTTTGGGAGACAACCCAGTTTATTTTTGCTTTCGGTTTGTTTTTGTTTCTTTGAGTCTTGGAAGCTATTACTTCGGTAATAACCTCTCCTTATCCTTTTTGTTTGGTTTTTGTGTCAATATCAACCTTTAATGAGAGAGAAGTAATATTTGGGGAAGTTGTTGTCCCGAAACAGATTTTTGTGCTTCACCGTCAAAATTCGTGAGAGATCTCTTATGTCGGATTGAGCTGTAATTTTTTGTTCTTATGCCCCAGGTTGTTATTTAACTTTTGTTAGTTTTGCACTTTTTGATTTGAGCAACATAAGATTTTCGAAAAAATTGATCTTTACCTGCTGGCCTGTTTTGACAGATTTTGCCACTCTTGCATTTGCTTCTTTATTGATTTCCTTTTTGAATTATTTTTGGGTCTTCGGAAGGATTTTCTACAGTAGCTTATGTTTTGATGGTTTTCAGTTGAAGTTGAACTCAAAAGGTTTTATCACTTCACTTATACTAATGTTGCTAATGAGAACTGTGTGAAAGAAATTTCCAGGTAGTGGAGATAATGGTCTAGTAAGGAAGTGAAAGGTTTTATGACTCAAGTAATAGGTGTATGAAGATGAAGATATTGATGTTATTTAAGTGGTGACTCCGGAAGAATCTACTAGATACGAAATTCAGAGACCTGTAGAGTCCGTTTTCAAATAGGTAATAGTTCTGGTAAGAAAGGTTCCATGAAAATACTATCCAACTATATTTTTGCAGTTTTCCGTCAATAAGGAAAGCTATGAAGCGAAAGAGGGATGGAAACGGAGCCAGGGTGGCTCACACCACCCTGTGTCGCGGGCCCACCCCTGGCCGCACCACCAGGTGGTGTGGCCACTCCGGACTCCGCCTCCTACGTGTTTTCTCCCAGTACCTTCCTTTTGTTGTGAAACTTCGTAATATATAATCCCCCGGATCTCCCGAGGTTCGTATATCGTGTTTTCGTCATGTTTTCGTTTCGATCTGTTTCTTCCAAGAACTATCTTTGAAAGCTTAGGGGCACAATGGTGTCTGCCAAGGATAAAGGATAGGAGCCTATGGAGGAAGATCTCCAAGACCCCGGGCAGGAGAAGGAGATCAAGAGTGAAGGTGAAGAGGAGACGAAGCAAGGACAACATCCTCACACCGACACTACCATTGCAAGCATTGGAGTGTTGGCAAGATCTGGCAGGGTCAGGAGGACTGGACGGATGTCAACTGGAGGGAAAACTCCGCGTCACTGTTTAGCTCCACGGTCACTTCCTCCACGCACCAAGAATTTTTTCCATACCTATATCCATAAGCATCAACACCAGAATATGCCCAAGGAGAAATTACCCTCCAATTGGGATTTGCCTCATTCTAGCCATGCAGGGAAAGAAGACTTCAAGGAGGAAAAGTGGGAAAAGAATCGCAAGAGCTAGGATCCGCAATCTGATATGATCATGCACCGTATCGAGCACAACTCGGAGTTGATTCGTACTCTCACCTTCGAGATTGAGGACTTGGGGAAACTGATCAAAGAGCTCATCAAGAGAATACCACCACCACCGAAGGATTAATTCGTCATTAGGTTTGGCATCCCCTTGGTTTGTTCCAAGCTTGGGGGAGTGCCACGGTATCACATCACTATCTTCTAGCTTTTTACCTTTTAGTAGAGTCATATCATGAATAGAGGAGTTATCGTGTAGGATGGTTTGCATTATGGAAGTGTCCCCTCTCTCGTTAGATATGTATCCCTTGGTGTGAGTTGCTGTTATGGAATATTAATGAGAAGTTCTATCATTTACTCTTTTGCATATCTTATATTAGTTTTCAATTCGTGGTTATATGATTGATCTTGTTGTTAGTATGGTATCACTCTGGGATCATTGAGTTAATTTAGTTGGTTTTGGCAAACCTGGCTCGGTCAGTAGCAACACTATTTTTGAGAGTTGAATTAAAAAGGTAAAAGTACTCTAAAGAAATATAATTTCATTATCTTTCTTTCTTGATTTGCTCATAAGTTTAGTATTCTCTAGTTAAGATCTTTTGTGCTTCCAAGGAAGATTGCATGTTTGTCTTTATCACTTGTATGTTTGTTTGTTTCCTTTAACTCTTATACTTGCTACCCAGCCTTGCTAGCCAAAAACCTGTACTGAGAGGGAATACTTCTCGTGCATCCACTTCCTTAAACCAAAACCCATGCCATTTGTGTCCACCATACCTACATATTAGCATTATTGCTATTCCAAGTAAATTCTTGTTTTTATCTACCTTCCAAATTAAACTTGTTATGTGAAAATTAGTGATTAAAGCTCTCAGGAACTTGATGGCACACTTTATTTTCTTGAACTTAATAAACTTGAACCATTGGGTCCTTCTTTGTTGCGTATATGCTTGCGCTTTATGAGTTGAAGTTAGCAGAACCATGTATCATGGGGAACGCTTTCAACACTGCCATGGTACTTCGTACCTAGTTGATATCATGATTCTTTTGCCTATGGATCCCCGCGGTGTGAAATAAAAGGGGAACTTGTAAGATCATGGAGTTCATATGTGTGTTAGAGAAACGCCTGGGCCGCTAGCCTAAGCCATGCCTAATCATGGTGGAAACTTGCAGCATAACTATAGTGAGCATTCTATGAAGCATCCTTAATAAAAACCTATGCAAATAGCAAATAAAAAAATTGCTGAGATGCTCATTGTCTGCTCGCCTTGTCATTTTGATTATGGGATAGCTCCTGTATCATGTGCAAGGGGTACCCTGTTGGCGGTTCTCAATGATACACATGTATTTACAATGACAAGAGCTTACTCGTGACTGAAGTTGAGTAGCATGAGGTTCGGTACTCGTAAGTAAGGGGCATGAGATTTCAACTTATAACTTGTCAAGCATATCCTCTTAGTTGTGTCACTTTAACCTTAATCACCTCAAGATGCCTATGATAGGGCAATGAGAGCTGAAAGCTAATAAGTACCATAATTTTTGGGAGCTCTTTATGAAACTTGAAATCCCTGCTTCCCTTTGCGAAGGGCATTTCTTTTACTTTTTAGTTGAGTCAGTAAAACTATTCCCTTCCATCTCAGCAAGTATTTCGAGTTGTTGTGTTTCATTCATTCATATGATGATTTATTCAATCATGTTTCTTATGTTCCTTGTTTTGCACATTGCTCTTATCTTAATGATTACTACTTTGAAAGCTATAATCGAAAACCAGTTATTTGTGAACTCCAGCAAATTATCAACTATTCTTCGACCAAGAGCTAAGTTTGCCATTACCAATTATGATTCACTTCATGTATCTTTATTGTGTTTCCTTTACTCATTGCAAATTGAATTATATAATAGTGAGTTGTCTTCTGTTATGATCTATGTATTGATGAATGTGATGCTTCTTGTCCGTATTCTTTTATCGACTCTTCACTCCATAAACCTGAGGTCATGTTTATTGAGCTCAGTTTTGCTTGGGGATAAGCGAAGTCTAAGCTTGGGGGGAGTTGATACGTCCATTTTGCATCACTATTTTATATCATAATTCACTATTTTATTCATTCATATATTTCATATTAAGAGATGATACTTATGTAATTTCATCTGTTTTTGCATGGTTGATGACTTTTGGAGCATGGACCGCTGTAGTCAGGATTCTGATGGAAAATGTGCTGTTTGGAGGCAAAATTAGCGAAGATCAAAAAATCTGAGAAAATATACGGAAAATCCTATTTTTCCAGAAGACGAAGGCTGCCAGAAGAGGGAGTGGAGATGCGCCACAGGGGGCCCACACCACCACCTGGCGCGGGCTAGCCTAGGCCGCGCCATCAGGTGGTGTGGCCGCCCTGGCCCACCTCTGGCTCTCCCCTCTGGCATATATAATCCTCCCGAAACCCTAAGACTCGGGAGGTGCAACCACAGAAAGATTCCGCCGCCTCTGCGGGGAGGAAAACACCGAGAGAGAAAGATCTCTCCGGTAGATAGAATTCTGCTGGGGGAATTCCTTCTCGGAGAGGGGAGATCGTCGCCATCAACACCACCATCAAGCTGGACTTCATTGGGATCATCATCATCATCACCACCATCATCACCATCAACACCCTCATCATCATCTCCATATTGCTGTAACAATTTGGTTGAATCTTGCATAGTTCTTAGGGGAAACTTTCCCGGTGTTGATTACTCTTTGTAGTTGATGCTATTGAGTGAACCATTGAATTATTGTTTATGTTCAGATTGTTATACATCATTATTCCATCTCTGATCATGATCCATATGATGTCTTGTGAGTAGTTCGTTTTGTTCTTGAGGACATGGGAGAAGTCATGTTGTTAGTAGTGGAATTATGTTGAGAAAGATTTAATAGTTTGATATTTAAGTTGTGCTGTACTTCTTCTAGTGGTGTCATGTGAACGTCGACTATATGACACTTCACCTATATGGGCCTAGGGGAATGCATTATGTATTTGGCTACTAATCGTAGGGGTTGCCGGAGTGACAGAAACCGGAACCCCCGTTAGGAAACCATTGCACAAGGGACGTAAGGGTCTTAGAGTTTAAAGTTGTGGTTAAGTTTCTACCTATATGAAGCGAAAGCACTTGACAGTCTTCCCATGTGTCCTCGAGAACGTTTGGTCATCTTAAGTAATACAACCAGCTTGTCCTTTGCTGCATAAAGGATTGGGCCACTTGCTGTATTTATTCCTACTGTCTTTTATTTACTCGTACTTCGTTTACTTGCTTTATCAAAAAACTCTAAAAATCCGTTTGCTAAGTATTTGTAGAGAATTCCTGATCCATACCACTAGCCAGCACCTTCTGCTCCTCGTTGGGTTCGACACTCTTACTTATCAAAAATACCGCGATACACCCCCTATACTTGTGGGTCATTAATGATTCAACGCTTCTTCTTCGGACACACGAGCAGGGACCTAGTGCTGGAGCTTGACGTCACCGCTGAGCGCTCAGGGGTTGGCTCGCTGTCCCCCTCACCGTCCCTAGTAGACGACCCAGGGGCGGGCCTAGGGGCCATAGAGGACGAGTCCGGTGACACGGACATGTCCCCGACGACTCAGGCACTCTTAGCTACTTTTCCCCATTTTTCCCCCACGGTCTTTGTCCTTTCCTGTAGAGCCTACACATCATTTCTAATTGCAATGGCTTGATTAGATAATTTACTAATACTAGTCCCATGGTTCTCCTTGATTTTTATAAGCATATTATTTTTCTCGGTTTGAGCTTTCATAATAGCTCTAACAGTTTGTTCAAACAAGAGATTGCCATGATTTGCTCTATTATGATTATTATAATTATTGTAAGGAGCTCCTACATGATTAGAATAATGTTTTTGAATATTAGAAGCAAAATTTTGGTTCTTTCAAGTAGGATTATAAGGAGTACGAGCTATAAAATTAACACCATTAACATCGGTAGTGATAGCACTAATTTGGGTATCTTCCTTACCCTTTACTATGTTGAGTAACTCATCTACCTTAGATGTAAGCTCTTCATTGTTTACCTCGGTGATTGAATTCAACCTTTTTGAGGTTCTTTCCACATGCCATTGGGCATGGTTGTTTTGCATATAATCAAGTAATTTTTTTGCAACACTCACTTGCTTTCCCATGATTGTTCCTCATATTGTGGTATCTAGAATAGACTTAGACATTGGATTAAGGCCATTATAAATAAATGCAATATACGACACTCTTCCATCCCATGACTAGGACAGTTCATTATGGCTTATTTTATCCTTTCTCATGCAAGCGCTAGTGGCTCGCGATCTTATTGTCTAAAATGTGTAATGTTGAACCTTAGCTGCATAGTATTAGTTGGGGGAAAGAATTTAGTCATAAAAAGATTAGTACATTCTTTCCAAGATGTAATAGTACCCTTAGGTAGAGCTAGCAACCAGTCCTTATCCTTTCCTCTTAGAGAGAAAGGAACAAACACAATTTAACAACATTTGGATCAACATCCTTAATACCCATCATGACGTATATTTCAGTAAACGTATTTTATGTGCAAACCTGAATCCTATGAAGATGAGCCTCCAAATTGGTTTTGTTGAACCAAACTTAAAAGATTAGTCTTAATTTCATATGCTTCCGCATCAACAGTGGGCTGAGTAATAGGTGCACGAATAAAATCATCGGTAGGAGTAGCATACTCCCTAAGTTTCTTTTGAGCCATGGCTCTTCTCTTTTCGGTATTTTTAAAACAAAAGAACAAATAAACAAGTAACTAATTTTTTTTGGGGTTTTCAAATAGATAACAAGAAAGTAAACTAATACCAAGAAATAAACCACAAACAAAAATGAAACTAATAACAAGGTCTCTAGTGACCTCACTAGGATAGCAAATTGCTTCCCCGGCAACGTCGCCAGAAAAAAGGTTGATACCTTCGGATCCGGATTCATGGATGTAGTATATAGTATTTTTCCCTAGTAGAACTAGGTTTAATCAAACCTTGGGAAACAATTCTAAAAGGAATAAAAAAGACACGTCTATAATACTTTGTCATTTCATTTAACCTTCATTTACCGGACCAATCTAGTTTAGTTTATATAGTGAGTTGATTCAATGGATGGAGATAGGGTAGGATTGAAGATCCACCTGCAACTACACATCATATGGGATAAATGATAATAATAGGCACACTCATGTGTAACGTTTTAATAGAGATAATCTTTTGTAGGCAACACATCCTAATATATTAAAGTCCCTGCGAGCCATATGCATACCAATAGTATTTTGATCTTATTCTTCTTTTTCATCCTTGAAACCAACACATGGTCCAAGTGATGTCAATGGACAAACCTACAAGTGAAACTCAATTTACACATTAGTCCATAGAGATTGTTATTAATTACCAAAACCACACATGGGGGCATACATGCCCTTTCAACAAGGTCTCCACAGATAAATTACAATAGGTTTTAGCATTATAAGAATCATTACTAGAGAGAGATGCATCATTATCGAACAAAGTATTTGTAGTGTGCCAATATTTCTCATCCTCACCTTTTTGTTGTTCCTCCTCTTTATCTTGTGCTTCCTACAAATGGTTATCTTTGAGTACTACGGATTTAAATCGTGTCGTACTCTCTACCACAAGTGGATTATCACAAATATGTTCTTGATAATAAGATTGTAACATTGATAAAAAAATGGTAAGTTTCATGTGAAGCATACTATCACTACTCATACTCATAATGGATTTTCTTAAGAGTAGATAATGGACACCTTTATAAACCAAAAACTGTAAGACTTCAACTCTAGTGTAAGATACTAGGGTTTCTTCAAGAGTAATGAAACATTGAAAACTAAGGTGGACAACTACCATGCATTTATCACAAATCTCATGATATGGATTACAAAATGATTTTGCACAACCATATAATAGATCATTTAAGTTAAATAAACCCATACCAATGGCAGTAGTATGTTCATTGTGGTGTACATCATCTTCATCTTTCTTATATGAGTCCTGCAAAAGGTTAATCTCTTTCACAACAAAAGTGGTCAATAATGTATTACTACTTAAGTTCAAAACAATAAAAGTATATATGATGTATTACTCCATAGATTCCATCTAGTGCTTTATCTTCTTCATTTATATTTCTCACGCGAGCTAGCAACTCACAACAACTATATTCTAAAACCTCCACATCAACAAAGTGTTCATTACTTTTATTGTAAGATGCTAATGTGGTATCAATCTACACGCACATTGATAATTAATGTGATCTATGGATCCGCGATTTTTCACAAACAAATTTGATGAGGCACATAATATGGAGGAATAAACATTCAACCATTTCAACCATTCTTCCAATGTATCTTGCCTCGTAACATAATATCCAAAAGTTCTGAACCGCTTCTCCTTCATTGATAGCTTCATCTGTTCAAAAAGAGTAATCTCAGAAGACATGATTAGTATCAAATGCTTTTATAGTTTTTGTTTTATAAATTTTTATGGTTTTTTGGTTTTATAGTTTTTTTGTTCTTTTAAAATAAGTAAAAGTAGTAAATAGCAACAAATGAAAATAAACTATGTGTGAGTAGGTAAGTAATAACCAAATGCTATGCTCCCCGGCAACGGCACCAAGTTGATGTCTGGGTTCCTGCGATCAATAACAGGGTAATTGTAGTACTTGTAGCAGCAAATATTTATTAGAAAGTTCGTTTCATGGAAGTTTTGCAAATGGAAACAACACAACCCCGCAACACGTTGTCAATACGGCCACGTTCACACCAAAAATGATGTTTGGAAATAGTCTACTCTATTGTTTACTAGAATAGCAATGAACAAGTGAGGTTTAAAGTAACAAGTAACAAAGTAAATAACAAAAGTAAACTAGAGCTAGAGAGTGTTTATGAAGTGTTGTGTAATGTGATGGAGGGGTTCTCAAGTAGTGTAGGATTCACCACTAGTATGAGAGAATTATATATGATTAGGATAATCTATGTCTCTCGTTATGACATGTGTGGAGAGAGCTCAATAATAAGATACTCACTACAAGACTCGTGGGTAGTCCCTTTCTTGAATCAGGTAATGAGGTCATGCAGTGGCGAACCGGGGATTTGGGAAAGACCGGGGCTATTTACTTATGCCCCTAAAACTATGAAAAAATCTACCATACGTCAGCCAAAGCACACTAAAAATGCGTAAGTTAAGTTTTGTTGTAAAACATAGGTTCAATGTTTGACTCAATGACAAGAAGAAAAACATAAAAAAGCATAATCAAAACATATTTTAGTACCTAAATAATGAAGATTTGCTCTGATACTAACCTAGCATTTTCTCATCAATTGATGGAGAAGAACCAAAACCTACAAAGAAAAGAAAAAATAATCAAAAAATCATATGGATGAATGCATAATACATAAGTTGTATTGCTCAAAAAATAACTTACCACTAGCATGGCGATAGATTGTTAGTGTTTCCAATAGTATGCAAGTAGCCAAGCGCCGATCTCCTATGCGGCGAATCGTGTGTAGCGGGCAACAACAACGGCGAAGCGTGGTTCTGCAGGTGGAGATCTCGAATCACGCGACAACAGCGTCATGGGGTGATCGAGACCAGCATCTCCGTCGGCTGTCACGACGACGTCTCGATCGAGCGAGGCTGCGATGACGCGCTGTCAGCGGGGCGTGATTTTCGCCTAGGGCTTTAGCGACAATGGGAACATGAACAATGAACAAGTTTCGCCCTTTTTTAATCGAAGAGACGTGAGCAAGTAGGGTACGAGCTGATAAATGGATGCGAGTGTGTGTTATAGACACTTGCGCTGCCTTGCTGTTGCTAGGCCCGTGTACTAGCCTAGGTTATTCTGGCCCAAAGACACAGGCTGGACTGCCTGCAGTTGATATTTTCTTTGAAATTTACCAGGGGTATATAGGTACTACATGGGCCATGACCCGGGCTGTAGCCCGGGCTGCCCGGGGCCCAGATCCTCCTCTGAGGTCATGTCTAAATAACCACTGTGATGCCTAAGAGAAATCAATCATAGAGACTACCACATTTAAGGATTTTCCCATGGATATCGTAATAAGCCTAGTGAGTCTCTCTTAATTCCCCCTTTGACCATCTAGGTTATAAGCTAATGTTTACTGTTATCACTTAGCACTAGAAATACTCCCATACATGTCCAAAGGGTATCTTCTTATCTTTAGTCCCGAAGAAAAATGATACGTGGCCAACTTCACATACTATCTAAAGAGAGATATCTAACACGATATCATAAATCAATAGATCAAAGATCAAAGTTATAGATCATCTTTATTTTAATGCATAATAACACTAGGGTTTCACCATCTCTCTCCAAGAACAAGGCAACTACTCATACATGAAGGGGATCAACATCATTGCAATAGTATAGATGATATATGAAGGTACAATTGAATACAAGTGAAAATCAACAATAGAAATTGGACTACAACAAAGTAAACAAAGGGGATCGATGATGAAGACGTTGTTGATGAAGATGGTGATGAAATCAATGCGTATCCCTTCAAGATGCAAGTCTCCTCTTTCCCTTGAGTGTTGTGGTCGTGGAGATCTTGTGTGTGGTGGCTATGGAGGCGGCGGAGCGGCAGGGCTCCACCCCTGAGGCTTGGATGGACTCCTCCAGGCGGCTAGGGTCCCCCTCTTTAAATAGCCATTCTGGAGGTTGGTTATGCGAACCGACAAAGCTCGGGACCAAATATGCCCATCGGGCCTTCACGAATGTTGTTCTATTTGACGAAACTTGAGTCAACGGCGGGTGGTACAGGCAAACGATTGTGGTGTTTTGGCCTCCATTTCTTCATACGGACTTCGATTGAGGTGTTATTTGGCTCGTTGGATTCATATGGACGAGGTCTACAACACCATAGTCTTGTATAATAAATATGATATGATGGACAAATATGACCTTTTCACATCTCATATGGCTAAGTCTAGTGTCTGCTTCTCCATATTGAATCTTCTTGGATCCTTTTATCCATGATTGTCCATAGCATATACACACAAGTCAAATACAAGGAAAAAGTAATAAAATAATACCAAAACTACTAGTTGTGCAAAGTCCTTACGAAAATGAATAAGAACTAGTGATCATGCATAATGGACATAGTTGTAGCTAGATATAACATGTGATAAGTGATAATATGAATAGTTTATATGCTTAAATATGCATCATATTTGCACTCATCAAGGAGCATGTCATTTGTGGCATGTACATTCTTGATCACAACACCATTAGAACAACTCACGTATAGCAAATGGAATGTATATGCAAGGTTAAAGTGCATGGAATTTGTTTGAACATCATCCAAATGTGGGAACTCAAGCACTCCATACAACGTCCAAGTGTGGCACTCAAAGCAATTGAATGAAATATTGATAAATATATTTGATGCAAAGATAGGAGAATTCGTCCAAAACACATGAGGAATGATATCCAAAATAAGATCATCCATGCAAACAAACCATTTTTAGAACAAGTTTTCCTTGTTGCAACAACAATCTGAGATACTTGGAAGCCCTCATGACAATACATGCTTATAATTGCATTCTGGTTGCACATAAAACACCAGAAAAAATTTATTCAACATTTTTGTGCAACACATAAATCATCAATGTTCGATATCAAATAAATATGATTGTCACAAAGTGAAAGAATACCATCAACATGTGGACACGACACGGATGCAGACAATCATATGCCCTGCCCTATAATGTGTGGTCTTCAATTGAGTCTGGAGCATAGTCCATGTTCGTGAGGTCCTAACAACCATGACATTACAATGAAATCGAGTTTCGTTGAGGCCAAACCAAAAATTTAGAAATCGGCAGCAAACCCTAACCCTATGAAGGAATTGGTGGAAATTGAATATACCCCTGGATATGACTCGGTCGAGATATCACGGTCATTCAAGTTCAGCATGTCGAGTTTAGGACTCGGTCCTGAGAGATTTGCGCTGGATATTTGCCGCCAACAAGACGGTGGTGGAAGAGACTGACAGGAGGGAGAGTGAGTGGACGGAGAGTGAGAGTAAGGGGATTACATTGCACGACAATGAGGGAACGTGATGTATGTCATTTCTCCCCGATTCGTGCAGGAGAAGACTGCTTCTACACTCTCTCGGGCCTAGCTCCACAGAAATTGCCGATTCGGCAGCTTCCAGCTCGCCTGGCTAGGAAGAGCTTTGTGTGGCGCGTTGGTTACAACGCGAAGGTGGTCCAGACATTCAATAGGCCCATTTTTTCTTCCTAGAGCCTCGCTAAACTTTGTCCAACCTACCAAACACGCCCCATCTGCTTAATGAGGCCACAGTGCTCTCTGGCGACAACATGCCCTCAGCAGCAACTATGGCGATCTGGTCATTGTGGAGGAAGACGAGGAGGCGTCTCTGGCCGTCATGACTGTCAGATGGGCCTTGGGCCCATGTCTGGTGGCCTTTTTTTTCTTTGTTTGAAGGGACATTGTGGACCGAAGAGATTTTGTGCGCATGGGCACCACTGCTTCCTCCACTTTCATATTTTTGAAATTTCAAAATCTCACGCTTCTATGTCTCAAAATATGGCGTTAGATATATAGATGGATATATAGAGGAGGAGTCTATGCAAAAAAAAGTCCTGTTAAAAAGACTATATTTTGGGGTTTTTATTTCTCCATACAGAATTAGTTTCTTCATATTCTGACGTAACAAACAATTTCTATGAGTCATCAGAACCCCAGAGATATAAAAAGACAAATTTCTGACAGTAATCTTTTTTGTATTTCCAAAATACAACTATTTTAACGGTATTTTTTACGTACACTCCTTCTATATATTGATATATTTAACGTCATAATTTTTGGAGACATAGGTTTTGAAATTTTAAAAAATCTGAAAGTGACGACAGCATTGTGTCAAAGACACTTTCCGCATTGTGGACTGTGGATCATGTAGCCTTTGGGTGACGCTGGGCCACACGCCGGGCTGTTCTTTCATTTCTCTCTTTTTTCTGCACATAGAATAAAAAAACAGAGTGCAAAAAAGAGGGAATAGTCACGTATGGAGGTGGCATATTTGGATTCTAGAATCCTCACGTAGTCACGTTGTACTGTACGTTATACGGAGTACTAATCGTATTCCATGCTGCCGAATGCGACCGTGGAAAATGTCTTCATTTGGTTTGGACACGCAACCCAAACCCTACAAATACCTCCAAGCCACAGCTGCGAATCTCCATTCTCCACTTCTGCTCCATGCACATCACATCCACAAGACATTCAAAAGGAACAGCCATGGCGTCCTCTCGGGTCCTCCAGCAGATCGCTCTCCTCCTCCTCGTCGCCGCAGCCGCCACCAACGCGGCCACCATCACCGTCGTCAACAAGTGCTCCTACACGGTCTGGCCCGGCGCGCTCCCGGGCGGCGGCGCGCGCCTCGACCCGGGCCAGTCGTGGCCGCTCACCATGCCGGCCGGCACCGCGGGCGCCAGGGTGTGGCCGCGCACGGGGTGCACCTTCGACGGCAGCGGCAGCGGCAGCTGCATCACGGGCGACTGCGCCGGCAAGCTGGCCTGCGCCGTCTCGGGCGAGCAGCCGACGACGCTCGCGGAGTACACGCTCGGCCAGGGCGGGGCCCAGGACTTCTTCGACCTGTCCCTCATCGACGGGTTCAATGTTCCCATGAGCTTTGAGCCCGTGGGCGGCGCCGCGTGCCGTGGCGCGAGCTGCGCCGTGGACATCACCAAGGAGTGCCTGTCGGAGCTGCAGGTCGCCGGAGGGTGCGCTAGCGCCTGCGGCAAGTTCGGCGGGGACACATACTGCTGCAGGGGCCAGTTCACGGACAACTGCCCGCCGACCAACTACTCACAGTTCTTCAAGGGGAAATGCCCTGACGCCTACAGCTACGCCAAGGACGACCAGACCAGCACATTCACCTGTCCGGCCGGAACAAACTACCAGATCGTGCTATGCCCTTAGATTAGACAGATGAAGCACGTATCGTATAGATAGATACTCCTATAAATAAGCAACCTGCTACTTGGATCAATATGTACTAGTAGTACTACTCTACGTAGTCTTCTACTAGCCGTGTGAGCATCCATCATTTCTTCCTTTGTGCTATATTTGCAACATGTGCATGCACATGGCTGTATATCTCGATCAATAAATGAATAATTAAATAAAGATGTAATTGGTCCTACGTACGAATATGTCACTTTTTTTTTCCGAAATTCCATCAATCTATGGATAAATCATCAACTACACCAAAAATAATAAAATACAATTGAGTAGACCACCTAGCAACGACTACAGACACTAGTGCGAGCTGAAGGCGTGCCACCATCCTCTATGTTAGAACATGTCCGTCAACGTCTTTTCCGTAAGAAATATGATTTTTTACGAAAATAATCATCATCGGCGATACAAAGCCGAAAAAAAGAAAAAGTACAAATAGGTACCACCTAGCGACGACTACAACTATTGGAACCAGCTGGCAGCGCGTCACAATGCTCGACCCTCCATTGCCGGAGTTGGACAACTCTTGTTGTAATATAACTTGTTGCTAAGAGACAAAAGAACCAATGCATCAGAGAAGCGACCATTACCAAGATTAGAACAATAGATCAGAAGAGTAAGACTTACAGGATATGGCAGTAAAACCTTATTATGAATTTAATATGTCATTGTCGCCTCACCCTTTTAAAAAAGACACACACAAAAAAATAAAACAAGAAACACAACCTTCCTGTCCACAAGAGGCTGGGATCTGCTGCACCTCCAAGACCTTGAGGACGTGAGAGACGGAGCGGATCGGCTACATTGCAGGCGGAGGGGAGAGAAACCCTAGCCGATCGCCTTACTTTTCGTCACTCTGCTAACGCGTAATGTTTTTGTGGTATCATCAAATCATTTATAGATTTTCTCTCCATTTTTTTTATAGATTTTCACACTTCACGCTAGCCCCCTCAATCTCCATCTATGTGTTAGGACTAATTAGTTGGACTTTTGTCCGTTTGAAACGGCTGAGGATGGAATTCTCAAGATTTTATTGGGCCGGTTCTCTAGCTTACGCACAGGGCTTCCACACGTGCACGATGTAACAGGCACCAGATCGAGGCGTCACGTCACAACCCTACAGTACGTCGTGCGTACTGTTTAGGCCGCGTGGTATCGATAGTCCAGCAAAATTCCACGATCGACAATTCGACAGGTGGACGTATTTTGGCTGTAGTCCTTTGTTTTTATAATACTCCATATAAGATGTTTTAGATTTTATAAAACAAGTTTATATCTAGACGTCTTTTATAGTGTAATTCGGTCTAAACCTACACACTAAAAAATATATAGATACATTCGTTTCACAAAACCTATAACATCATATATTTTAAAACGAAGCGAGTATTACTCTTCTTCCGCCGGATCAGAGACAAAGTTGGGCTTGGATCTTCATTAGTGTCCAGTGAAAAATACGGAAATAAGTTTTGGCCCCGTAGAAAAAAGAGGAAGAAGACGAAATTATTGAACAAACCAAAGTGGAAGACGTAAATTAGAAGTGAGCACACCACACTCGCCTGTTGTCCGTGGAGGCGTGGAGGCGGAATTTGAGAGGCCAAAGTCAAGCGGCAGCGTGCCTACTTCTCCGCGAGAACGGTGGAGGAAATTGTGGCCTGGCGTGAGGCGTGGGCTGGGCCTGCTTCGAGGACCTGAAAAAAATAGGGTACGTAGGTGCTGCTGTGCTCGTCATGGCTCAGCCGAGTCGATCCGACCAAGTCTTGGTCGAATTTCCACATGAAAGTCAATCGACACATTGCCAGCCTAGTTTATGCACCATCAATTCCTCCCTTCTAGTGAAGTACCTGTGTTAGAAAGCTGTTTTAGCTTGTAAAAAAGCTTATATTATATAAAACGGAGGTAGTAGTAGGTAGGGTTAGAGTTGCTGTGGTGCGTCATTGGTGTGGTGCGAGCGGCGTACAGGAAATAAATCTGTTGCAATTCTACACCCACACTGGCGGACGATCCTCACAACGGCAGCTCAGAGTTGATGACAATATGTGCTACTCGGTACTTCACATCGATAACTTGGTCTTCTCGTCGTTCTTCACTGTAGCCAAGGATGACCAGACCAGCATATATACTCACCTGCCCGGCAGGAACGAACTACCAGATCGTGCTATGCCCTTAGATTAGATAGATGAAGCACGTATCGTATAGATAGATACTCCTATAAATAAGCTAGCTGCTACTTGGATCAATATGTACTACTCTTCGTAGTGTTCTACAAACAGTGAGCATCCATCATTTGTTTGTGCTATGCAACATGTGCATGCACATGGCTGTATCTTGATCAAATGAATAATTAAATAATAATTGTGTAATTCATACGTACGTACACGAATATGTCACTCGATGTCTTTTTGGCGAGGAGTATGAATTCTTTTGCAAAAAAAACCATCATCGGCAATACATAGAGCCTAAAATAATAAATATTACTTCTCCGATCCAAATTAGTTGACTCGGATTTGTATAGATTCAAATGTATCTATACTTATTTTAGTGCTAGATACATCCGAATCTAGCCAAAACCAAGTCAACTAATTTAGATAGCAGGATACAAATATGTACCAGCTAGCGATGACTACAACTATTGGAGCCAGATGACTGCGTGCTGCACTACTCGACCCTCCATCACATGAGCTGGATAAATCTCGGTGTACTAGAGCTTGTTGTAGTGTTAAGATCCAAAAGAACCGGCGGAGGAGCAGTCATTACCGGTAATTAGATCAATATGCACTACTACTCTACGTAGTCTTCTAGTACAAGTGAGCATCGATCATTTGTTTGTGCTATGCAACATGTGCATGCACAAGGCTGTATCTTGATCAATAAATTAATAATTAAATAATAATTGTGTAATTCCTACGTACGTACACGAATATGTCACTCGCTGTCCTTTTTTGAAGGAATATGAATTTGTTTTGCGAAAATAATCATCATTGGCAATACAAAGATCTCAAAAGTAACAAAAATTACCAATCGGTATCAACTAGCGACAACTAAGTCAGTTGACGGTGCACTGCACTTAGGCCTCGACCATCCATCACGGGAGCTCGGAAATCTTGCAGTAGTAGAGCTTGTAGTAATTCTAAGAGCCAAAAAGAACCAGAGCATCAGAGGAACACCATTACCAATGATGAGCACCATAGATCAGAAGAATTAGACTTGCAACCACGCCAATGAAGACCAAAACAAACCGGATATCTTCACGTGTCCTCTGCCAATGTTAGCGCACCCCGGAGAGAGGATAGGACATGATGACCTTATACACACTTTAGTATATGGCCACCGCACGAAAAAGAGGTGAAAAAAGTAAAACAAGAAAACCCTCCCTTCAACAAGTGTCGAGGGTCGATCCACATCCAGAAAGTACGTTGGAGGTGGGACGAACCGACTCGACACCACTCGTGCAGCGGATGGATATTCTAGCTGCATGGGATCGCCTAACTTTTCCCCTCTCCCTTCCCACGTGATGTTTTCTTTTTTTCTTGAAATCAGAGGAGCGCTCTTTACCAATGATGAAAACAATAGATCAGAAGAGTTAGACATGCAACCTCACAAACGAACACCACAAAACGAATTGGATCCTAGGAGATATACCAGACACACAACTTCACGCGCCCTCTATCATCAATGTTAGACGCACCCTAGGGCGAGGATAGGTTAGGCATGAAGATCTTATTCTGACTTAATATATCTCCACCATCTCGCCTCACCATTCCAAAGAAGACACACAAAAACTAAAAGAAGAAAACGCAACTCTCCCATGCACGAGAGGTCGGGATTTGCGCATAGTAGACGGGATGGATTAGCTGCAGTGCATGCAGAGGGGAGAGAAACCCTAGCCGGTCGCCTTACTTTTCTATTCTCTCCTCACGCGTGACGTTTTCCTGGTTTCTTCAAATCATTTAGTTTTTCTCGCTTCACATTAGCCCCTCAATCTTCAATCTTTGTGTTACGGCTAAGCAGTTGGACTTTTTCCCGTTTGAAATGGCTGATGATGGAATTCTCAAGATTTTATTGGGCTCTCTAACTTACGCACAAGTTTTCAGCACGTGCATGATGTATGACAGGCCTGGTATCCATAGCCCAGCAAAATTCCACGACCGGGACGGACCGACGGCATATTGCACGGGCGGGGCGAGGGGAGAGAAACCCTAGCCGATCGCCTTGCTTTTCTCCTCTCTCTTGGGGCGGAGCCCAATGCATCAGGGTCTGGCGCGTTGGCCCATTTACGCGTTGCTTCCTGGGCCTAGCGACCCGAGCGGGCAGGCACGCGACTCGCGAGCCTAGCGAGGAGCGCTCACGCTCGACCTACCACAGACCATTCTGTGGTCGTACGTGGGATCCCTGGACGGCTGGACTCTCTGCTTGTATTGATTGATTTAGAAAAAAAGTCGCATCTAGCCACAACGAGCCCACGAAGCGCAGGCAGCCAAGGGTCGCACTGCTTACACAGAGCAAGACACGAAGTCACGAACCGTCTCGCGATTGAATCAGAATCAGGCGACCTCTGCGGCTCCGCCCACCCGTGAATCCGTGATTGAAACAAGACATCGCCGCCGCCGCCGGCCGGCCAACTCCAGTGGCCCGTCGGACTGTCGGACTGTCGGAGCAGACGAATTCGTCCCGCCGTGCGGTTTTTCTTCATCTGATCTACAGGCGCTCGACCGCTGTCTTGTTAAACTCTCGGCAACTGGTAATTGTGCTGAAAAACTCCCTACTTGGATCGGATATAGATGAATTTCATGAAAATTGTAGGCTTTCATTATTGAGAAGATTGTAGGCCCTAGTTGGATCAGATGTAGATGAATTTTGTTAAAATTGCTGGCATATGGTTAGGTTTGTGCAGGTTATATCAGTATATGTATTAGTATTTTAGTATTACCCAAATTTTCAAATCTCATATAAAATATTTGTTTATGAACGTAGGCTGAATCATAATGGATAGATTCGTTATCAAAAGAAAAGCAACATCACAAGATGTCCCGGAAGAGATTGATTGGAAAGAGGAGATTCAATATGATCCAAGCAAGAGAAAATTGATAGAAAAGTATCATCCTAATTTGAAAGAACTGGTAAGAAGAAAATATTTGGTTAATGGACCTTGCCAGCCAAGAGAAATTGCTTTTCCATGTTCTATGTTTGGGGGGAAAAGAAGAAAGTTCAATCCTGATTGGTTTGATGAATTTGGAAGCTGGCTTGAAGACAGTGAAGAGAAGGACAAAGCATATTGTTTTTGTTGTTTCTTATTTAGGGACCGGGGCGGCAAAAAGGAAGCTGGATTCGACGCATTTGTTTTGAATGGTTGGGATAGCTGGTATATGAAGGTGAGGCTAAAAGATCATGTTGGTGATGTTGGTAGTGTCCATAATCAAGCAATGAAAAAATGTGTTGATTTGCTAAAAAAAGATCAGCATATAGATGTTACCATTAACATTCAAAGTGAAGCTGCAAAGAAAGCTTATTTTACTCAACTAAATGCCTCAATCGACACAGCTAGACTGTTGCTCAAGCAAGGATTACCTTTTCGAGGCCATGATGAGTCGAAGAACTCGTACAATAAAGGTAATTTCTTGGAAGTTCGTGACTTCTTAGCTGAGCATGATCCAGCTGTAGGAAAGGCTATGGGAAAGGATGCTGCAAAAAATGCTATGATGGGTTCTCCGCAGGTCCAGAAAGATATCGCTAAAGGTTTTGCACATGTGATAGTGCAATCTATTCTAAAATAAGTTGGCAATAATGTGTTTTGTTTGCTTGTTGATGAATCCAGGAATGTCTCTTGCAAAGAACAGATGGCAGTGGCCTTGAGGTATGTTGATAGTTCTGGAGATTTTAAAGAAAGTTTTGTTGGTCTTGTTCATGTGAAAGAAACAACTTCTGCATACCTCAAGACTGCAATTGATTCTCTATTTGCAAAATATAAGCTGAGTTACAATCAAATTAGAGGACAAGGATATGATGGTGCTAGTAATATGTCAGGCCAGTTCAATGGCCTCAAATCACTAATAATGAGAGAAAATAGTACAGATTATTATGTCCATTGCTTTGCTCACCAACTTCAGTTAGTTGTTGTGGCTGTGGTAAGAAAGCATAAAGAAGTTAGCAATTTCTTTAGTATGATTACTACCTTGTTAAATGTGGTGGGTGGATCAGCCAAGCGTAGGGACATGATTAGAGATATCAATCTTGAAGAAATGAGCAAAGCTTTAGGATGTGGGCAGCTTACGACAGGCACGGGGCTAAATCAAGAGCAATGCCTTCAAAGACCTGGAGACACTCGTTGGGGTTCACATGGTAAAACACTTAAAAGCTTGGTTGACTTGTTTCGGTCAGTTATTAAAGTTCTAGAATATGTGGAAGAAGAAGACACTGACAGAACAAATAGAGACCAAGCAAATGGTCTTCTAGTATACTTTCAGTCTTTTGACTTTGCCTTCTATTTGCATCTGATGTTGACAGTTCTTACAACTACAAACACATTGTCATTAGCATTGCAGCGGAAGGATCAAGACATAGTAAATGCTATGAAATGTGTGAAATCAACTAGAATTGTTCTGAATGAACTTAGAGAACATGGATGGGAATCTCTGCTAGGTGAAGTTCATGTTTTTTGTGAGAAACATGATATTGAAGAGTTGGACATGGAACAAGCCTATGTTAATCCAAAAAAGAGAAGACAAGTAACTGGAATTATCAATAAACATCACTATCAAGTTGATTGTTTCAATGATGTTTTTGATTGGCTAGTTCAAGAGCTTGATGGTCGGTTCAGTGAGACATCCTCCAATCTTCTTGTTTATTCAGCAGCTTTGAGTCCAAGAGACTCATTTCATGATTTTAATTTGGAGAGTTTGGTAAATCTGGCCAAACTATATCCTCAAGATTTTGATTCTGGAGAACTGAGGGATCTTGATAAGGACCTACGACTCTATATTGCTGATGTATGCTCAGATGTTAGCTTTTCCAACATAGAAACAATCACTGAGCTTTCTAAGAAAATGGTGGAGACAAGGAGGCATCTTATGTATCCTTTGTTTTATCGGTTGTTGAAGCTAGTTATTGTGTTGCCTGTTGCCACTGCTACAGTTGAGAGGTGCTTTTCAGCCATGAAACTGGTGAAAACGTTTTTGCGCAATCGCCTCAATGATGATAGCTTAAGTGATGATGTTATTTGTTATGTGGAGAAAGAAGAAATGAAGAAAGTCACTAATGATCAAGTGGCTGAGTATTTCATGGCTTTGAGAGAACGAATGTACTAAAAGATTAAAAGGTAATGTGAACATTTTAGCTACATGAGTACTATGATTTCTATCATCCTATTATTTTGCACTT
This sequence comes from Avena insularis, assembly GCA_023614405.1. Taxonomy (NCBI): domain Eukaryota; kingdom Viridiplantae; phylum Streptophyta; class Magnoliopsida; order Poales; family Poaceae; genus Avena; species Avena insularis. Next base: position 456,107,949 of record CM042696.1, on the reverse strand, counting down.
GAAAATTAAGTCTACTTTGTATATTGCAGGTTACTAGCCTTGCGTTTGATAGTTTGGAAATGCAAGACATATTTTCCAAGTAATTTTTTCTTTTATTTCATCAATATTGTCGGCATGTTTACTTCAGTTTCTTTGTATTTGCACGTTGTCTTCCAGTATGTCATATTATCTATGTTAGAATCTACAAACCATACTTATATATAGTAGATTGTTGCTCCAAAATTTCCGGCTATAGTAAAAGTGGTGCATCAGGGTAACTCGAGCTCTAGCTCCGCCCCTGACTCCTCACGCGTGATGTTTTTCTAGTTTCTTCAAATCATTTTGATTTTCTGTTACGATCCATCAGTTGACTTGTATACTCAACACCGTATTTTGGACTGTACTAATCTTCTTCCGCTGGACGAGAGACAAAGATGAGCTTGCATGGCACTAGTGTCCGGTGGAAAATAGGGAGATATTCTTGGCCCTGTAGAAAAAAGAGGAAGGGGACGAAATTATTGAACAAACCGAAGTGGAAAACGTATGCCCATCACGACAATGATCTCTCCGTGTCATGCGGCATCCATCCCGTGTAAATTAGGACACGTACAGTGGTTGATAAGACTCTCTTATCTTAGTTTCAACACGTAAGCTAGATATAACCATAAAACATGACGTACAATAGGTTATTTTCTAGCCTTATCTTTAATAAATAGAGAGATTGTTGCTAAGAGATGATCTCTTATCTAAGAGAAGACAAACCTTTTTTTTTTTGGTTCTCTCTTCTCCATATCACCTATTATCCTACATGGCATTGCTATGATATGAATAAGATATAAGCACTGTACGTGCCCTAGAAGTAAGCAGTAGGCTGAGGAACTAGGGATCCTCACGAGGCTTGCAGCCACAGGCCTCCAGCACCGCACCTCGATCTACGCAGATGATGTGGTCACCTTCCTGAAGCCTTCAGTGGTGGATTTCTAGGCGATCTCCGGGATCATCGAGGACTTTGGGGCGGAGTCCGGTCTCCGAACCAATTTCGACAAATGCTCGGCCAACCTGATTAGATGCTCGGTCGAGGACAGAGACCTGGTGGAACGGGACCTGCGCTGCCCCATCACGCAGTTCCCTCTTCGATACCTTGGGCTACCGCTCTCCCTGCGGAAGCCGTCAGTGGCGCAACTCCAAGCACTGGTAGATCTGGTGGCCGCCAAACTGCCATCGTGGAAAGCATCCATGCTCAACAGAGGGGGATGGCTTGAGCTCGTCAAGACAACTTTGTCCGCCATACCAATTTTCGCGATGATGTCCCTCGACATACCCATAGAGATCATCACCGCCATTGAGAAAACCATTCGTGGATTTTTCTGATAGGGGCATAAGGACGTGCACGGCGGACACTGCCTGGTGGCATGGGACAGGGTGTGCATGCCCAAGGAGTTGGGGGGGGGGGGGGGGCTTGGCATCCCCAACCTGCGGCTCATGAACATTGCACTAAGGGCCAGGTGGCTGTGGTTAAAACGTACGGAGGTAGATAAGCCATGGCACGACCTCGATATCCGTGTCCCGGAGCTCTCATGGCGGATCTTTGACGCGGCGACTATCTCGATGCTGGGGGACGGGGCGACTACTTTCTTCTGGACGGATAAGTGGCTTCCATGTGGGCGACTCTGCGACGTTGCACCAAGCCTCTTCGTGGCGGTCCCACCGAGTGCTGCCTCCACACGCCATGTGCGCGAGGGCCTGGCACGGGGCTGGTTGCATGATATACCCCCGGATCTTAACGCCGCAGCCATTAGGGAGCTCCTTGAAGTGGCAGATCAAGTCGAAGAGATCACCCTAACAGAGGGGATGCAAGACGTCTTCAAGTGGAACCGGGACCCTAGAAGCTGCTTCACGTCCCGATCCTGCTACCTGGCCCTGTTTGCCGGGCGGACTTCCATGGCCGGGGCCCTTCAGATCTGGCGATCCTGAGCCCCCGCCAGCTGCAAGGTGACCCTTTGGCTTGCAGTAAGAAACATATCCTGGACTCGTGAACAGATTAAGCCGGCGGGGCCTTCAACATCCGGCGGCTTGCCCCCTTTGTGACCAATGTGGAGAGACCATTGACCATCTTTTGATGGGATGCGTCCTGACCCGCGAGGTTTGGGCAACCTGTCTGGACTGGTGGTGCAAGAGGCATTGGATGCCGGGGCATGACACCAAGTTCGTTGCTTGGCTCCAAGATAGGCGGGGTGTGAAGGGCCGCGAGCGCGACCTCTGGACAGGGATCTCCCTGGTCTGTTGGACCCTCTGGCGCCACAGAAACGACGTGGTCTTTGAAGGGGCCGCTCCCTCTGCCGGAGAGGTCATACGGAAGATCGCTGCAGAGGCGGACCTCTAGAGGACCGCGGGGCTGTTTCGTGACTGTCTTGGGCAGGTAGATAGGTGGAGATGCCGCGAGTAGTCATTTAGGATGTATGTGTTGTCTTGAGACAACGTGGATTTGCACCTTCAGGACCTGTGCCGCGGTGCGTTGTAAAATCTAGCTTCTTGGCCCTCTTTCTATGAAAACGATACGTCTCTCAGGACGTATCTTTAAAAAAAAAAAAGCAGTAAGCACACCACACTGGCATGTTGTCAAGCAGCAGCGTGCCGTCTCCGCGCGAGAATTGGAAGGGAACTGTGGCCTGGCGTGAGCCGTGGGCTGGGCGTCGAGGACCTGAAAGAAAATAGGGTACGTGGTGCGTGCTCGTCATGGGCTCAGCCAAGTCCAACCGACTAAACCTTGGACGAATTTCCACATGAAAGTCAATCGACACATTGCCGGGGTCCTCCTACCTAGCGCTCGCGCGCTCCCCAGGTCTCGTTTCGCTTAACGATTGAAAGGGTGGCCGTACGCATGCTGCAGGCCCGTTCACGTTATATTTTAGTCGTATCATAGCAATGTCACATAGGATGATATGTGACATGGAGGAGAGAGAATAAAAAAAGAGGTTTGTCTTATTTAGTTATCTTAGCTAAGAGATCATCTCTTAGCAACAATTTCTCTCACCACAAATCTAGGATGTCTACTTATTAAAGGTAAGACTAAAAAATAACCCATTGTATATCATGTTTTATAGTTATATCTAGATTGCGTGGCAGAACTAAGATAAGACAGTCTTATCATACGTCCCCTTAGCACTTTCTTGGCCTAGTTGGCAGATCGATCCGGCGACGACGGTTCCTTGTCCTTAAGAAGCGCTCGGGGTATTTAAACCAGTAGATTTCTCTGTGGATTAGAGCAACTCCAGAGGCTGTAAAATAGCCCTCGCGCACGCTACAAATCGTTTTTTAAAGAGCCGAAGACCAAAATTATTGCTCCAGCAAAAGCTGTAAAACGGAGCGCGCAGTAGAAAACGCTATCGAAAGTAGCATATTTGATGCGTGTGTTCCCGCACGCTGCAAAACCGAGTCGACGCGCGGAAGCCCAACTGCCATCAGATACTTCACCCGCGCGAGTTGAGCCTTCCCTGTGGTGTCCTTGTCGCTGCTCGCCCGCCGTCGTTCCTCCCGGACCTCCGACACCTGGCCGCCTGCGCCGGGCCCTGCACCGCCTGCTCCGACTGCGCCTGGCCCTCCGACGCACCTCCTGGATGAGGCCGTCCGCACCTGGCCCTCCTCCATCTCCTCCCGGCCGCGCCAGGCCCTCCGCCGCCCGCTCCCAGCCGCATCCGACCCTCCTCCGCCCGCTCCCGGCCGCGTCAGACCCTCCATCGCCCGCTCCCGGCTGAGGTCGCCCACACCAGGCCCTCTGCCGCTTGCTAGGGCACAACCACATGATCCTGACGGCGCGAGGCTGGGGTCGTGGACGAGGAGGCTACGACCGGTGTTGACGTTCGCACACGCGAGCTGCTGCTGGGCCGTATAGTGGTAGGAATCGGTTTTGCTATGAACAACTATGGCGATTTCCAGTCTATTTTTTTGTCTAGTTTGATCTTATGTTGATACACATGTCTGAAAAAAGTTGTTTGTGGCGCTGTATTATAGAGCTTCTGGTGGGGGTTGTTTTGCGCGCGCTATATTTGGCGCATCCGGTGGAGGTGTTGTCTGCCTCGCGCTGCAAAATTGGATCCAGCGCGCTGCAAAGTCCATATAGAGCGCCGGATTTTAGAGCATCTGCTGGGGTTGCTCTTAGCAATGTGGGACTAAGGGCGTGTTTGGTAGGCCGGATCCTCTCTTCTCGCATCCATCGGGAAGAAATAAGCCCGTTTGGTGTCTCGCGACGTGCCTGGGATTTGGCCCGCAGGAGTCTTAAAGAAGGTCTCATCCTGGCTCCAGAGGAACGCCAAAATCGAGCGTTTCTACGGGGATAGGCCCTGACGAGCGCAAGGGGAGGAATGACGTGCGCGGGGAGGCTGCAGGGAGATGGCGGAAGACGAAAGATTCGCAACATCGTATGGCATGAAAAGTAGGCTCACCTCCCTCTTATCCTAGCACCTCCCGCTGGGAGACAAATCCCTCCCCATTTTCCCCATGTACGGCGGCTTTGGCAGCGGCGGCGACGGCGATTTAGATCTTCGGCTAGCGTCTTTTGTCCGACTCCGGCATCTGCTGGCTCGCAGATATGTGGCGCATACTTCTCCCCATCTTCTTCTCTGCCTGCCGCAGGTCCTCGCCGTCCACCAGCATGAAGGTAAGAACCGCAGCCTTGCCCCCTCTCCAACTTGTTTACCTGGGTAGTGATACGTTGCTAACGTATCCATAATTTTTGATGTTCCATGCTTGGTTTTATCTACTTTCTTATGTTTTGTCCACACTTTGGAGTACTTTTTATATGATTTCTTGGACTAACCTATTAACAAGAGCCACAGTGCCAGCTGCCTGTTTTCTGCTGTGTTTGGTTCCATGAAAGTCAGAAAATGAATATTCTCGGAATTGGACGGGACAAAAGCCAAAGTCAGTTTTTCACCGAGGGACACCTGGAGCCAGAATACGAGACGGAGAGGGGATGGGGGCCGGACACACCACCTGGCTACGCGGCTAGGCCTGGCCCGCGCCAGGGGGTGGTCTGGCCGCCCCAGGCACCCCCTCGTCCTCTCCTTCCGCCTATATATCGCCTCCGATACAGAAACCCTAAGTACCCGATCAAAATTCCACGAAAGAGTCTGTAGCCGCCGTCATCTCCATCCCTAGATCGGGAGGGATCTGAAGCTCTTCCCGCACCCTGCCGGAGAGGGGAATTCACCCTGGAGGCCTTTTTCATCATCATGCAAGCCTCCGGTGTGATGCGTGAGTAGTTCATCTCTGGAATACGGGTCCATGTAGTAGCTAAATGGCTGGTTCTCCTCCTTTGTGTTTTCATGTTTAGATCTTGTGAGCTCCATTCATGATCAAGATCATCTATTTGTAATTCTGCATGTCGTGTTTGCGGGGATCCGATGGATATTGAGATGCTATTTCAGATTGATTATTGATTCTATCATGCCTTTGTTATTTGTGATCTTGCATGCTTTCCGTTGTTAGTAGCTATCTTGGCCAAGTAGATGCTAGCAACTCCAAGAGTTAGTATTTATGCTCGATAGTGGGTTCATGCCTCTGGTAATCTGGGGAAGTGACAGAAATCTCTAAGGTACTAGATGTGCTGTTGCTACTAGGGAGAAAACAACAATCCTTTGTTCATAGAATAATCGTATTGTTTACTTTACACGCAATTCGTAATGCAATTATCCGTTGCTTGCAACTTAATACTGGAGGGGGTTCGGATGATAACCTGAAGGTGGATTATTAGTCATAGATGCAGTTGGATGGCAGTCTATGTATAATGTTGTAATGCCTGATGGCTCGTGTATTAACAAGCTCGTTGGGGAACCCCAAGAGGAAGGTATGATGAGCACAGCAGCAAGTTTCCCTTAGTTATGGAACCAAGGTTTAATCGAACCAGTAGGAGCAAGGAAACACCCCAAAGGTGTTGCTAGCTGAGCCTTGGCAGGGCGCACTACCGGTGCTAGTAGCAACGTGGAGACCTGCACAACACAACCACAGAACTTTGTCCCCAACTTGCGATGAGGTTGTCAATCTCACCGGTTTTGCTAAAAACAAAGGATTAAACGTATCGAATGGAAGGAAGTAATAGTTTGTAGAAAGTAAACACAAAGTAGTAAACAATTTGTAGATTGTATGTAAAAGAAAGGACCTCCATAATTCACTAGAGGTGGCTCTCCTTAAGATAGATAACATGCTGGGTGAACAAATTACAGCGGGGCAATTGACAAACATCGAGAAAGCAATACATGCATATACTAATCATCTTGACTCCTTTGGAACTTGATTGGGCATTACAACATTATACATAGACCGCCATCCAACTGCATCTATGACTAATAATCCACCTTCAGGTTATCATGTGAACCCCTCCGATTAAGTTGCAAGCAGATTATAGCTTTACAATTATGTGGTAAAGTAAACAATACGATTGTTCTATGAACAAAGGATTGTTGTTTTCTCCCTAGTAGGAATAACACATCTAGTACCTTAGAGATTTCTGTCACTTCCCCAGATTACCAGAGGTATGAATCGAGCATAAATACTAACTCTTGGAGTTGCTAGCATCTACTTGGCCAAGATAGCTACTAACAACTGAAAGCATGCAAGATCACAAATAACAAAGACATGATAAAATCAATAATCAATCTGAAATAGCATCTCAATATCCATCAGATCCCCGCAAACACAACATGTAGAATTACAAATAGATGATCTTGATCATGAATGAGCTCACAAGATCTAGACATGAAAGCACAAAGGAGGAGAACCAGCCATCTAGCTACAACATGGATTCGTAGTCCAAGGATGAACTACTCACGCATCACATCGGAGGCTTGCACGATGATGAAGAAGGCCTCTGTGGTGAATTCCCTCTCCATGGGTGCCGGAAGAGCTTAGATCCCTCCCGATCTAGGGATGGAGATGACGGCAGCTGAGACTCTTTCGTGGATTTTTGATCGGTACTTAGGGTTTTCATCCCGAGGGCAATATATAGCGGAAGGAGAGGCCGAGGGGGTCTGGGTCGGCCAGACCACCTCGGCGTGCCAGCCTGGCCATGGCCAGTGGTGTGGCTGCCCAGCCTTCTCCGTCTCGTATTCTGGCATCTGATGACTTTCGGAAAATAGGCACTTTGGCTTTTGTCCTGTCCAATTCCGAGAATATTCATTTTCTGACTTTCCTGGAACCAAAAACAGCAGAAAACTGGTAGCTGGCACTGTGGCTCTTGTTAATAGGTTAGTCCAAGAAATCATATGAAAAGTACTCCAAAGTGTGGACAAAACACAAGAAAGTGGATAAAACCAAGCATGGAACATCAAAAATTATAGATACATTTGCAATGTATCAACATCCCCAAGCTTAACTCCTGCTCGTCCTCGAGTAGGTAAGTGATAAAAAAGAAAGAATAATTTTTGAGGTGACATGCACCATCAAAGACTTGATCAAAGTATTTGTAAAACATTCAAAGCTGGGATCATAGTACTTCAATCATAACATGAAAGACAAAGTTCTAGCAGTAAGACAAAGAAACTATGGTGCAACATGAAAAGGCACAAATAAAAGATTCATGAATAACAATTCTTTGCAAGACGTTTGTTTGTTTCACATAAAGAAAACATAGCATAATAGCATTAAGCTTGTCCCTCATAGAGTAGCAAATATAAATGCATAGGACACCTTCAGAGTTCATAAGAGTGACTAGATACAAATAGTTTAAAACAAGCAATATCAAGTTATGCATCAATCAACTAGTCTTGGGACAATGCACATAGAACTAAGAATGGCCACTATGCTCTCAAAGTAGGTGCATAAAGGTAGAAGGTGGAGACTCAATATAATGGTGGAAGAAAGGCCTTCATAGAAGGAAGTAGGGATTCAAGTCTCATAAAGAGCTTCCAAAAATTATGGTACTTATAGCTTTCAACTCTCATTGCCCCTATCATAAGCATCTTGAAGTGATTAAGGTTAAAGTGAACAAACTATGGTGTACATGCTTGATGAAGTATAAGTTAGAAATCTCATGTCCCTTGTATACGAGGGCCGCTCCTCATGCTACTCAAGTTTAGTCACCGGTAAGTTCTTGTCATCGTAAGTACATGTGTATCATAGAGAACCGCCAACGGGGTACCCCTTGCCCGATGATACGGAAGAATCCCCATATCAAAATGACAAGGCAAGCAGACAACGAGCATCTCAGCAATCTTCTTATTTACCATGGGAATATGGTGCTTTTTTCTCTCTTTCCTCTTTTCATAATATCTCTTTTTTTCTTTTTCTCTTTTTTTCTCAATATAGGACTCTTTTTTTATAAGAAGGATGCTTCATAGACAGCTCATTATGGTTACGCTGCAGGTTTCCACCATGTCAGCATGGATTAGACCAGCGGCCCAGGCGTTTCTCTAACACATATACATAACTCCATGGACTTAGAAGCTCCCCTTTCATTTCACACCGACGACATCCATATACAAAAGAGCATGATATCAACTAGGTACAAGTACCAAGTGCAATGTTGAAAGCGTTCCCCATGACAACATGGCTCTGCTAATTCCTAACAAATAAGTGCAAGCATATACAACATAGATGACACAATGGTTCAAGTTTATTAAGGGCAAGAAAAGTAAAGTGTGCCATCAAGTTCGTGAGAGCTTTAATCACTTGTTTTCTCATAACAAGTTTAATTCGGAAGGTAAACAAAAGCATGAATATACTTGGAATAGCATAAGCTAGTAGGTAGGTATGGTGGACTCTTTGGAATAACTTGGTTTAGAGAGTTTGATGCATGAGTGGAACTCATACTTAGTTGTGGAGGCTAGCAAAAGACTGGGAGCGACAAACTAAGAGAGCAATAATGACCATAATCATGTAGAGCGACAAAACATCATTGATCAAAGAATAAAGTGATACTACAAGTTGAAAACTAAAGGACCATAAAGGCTATGGTGACTTGATATAGTCATAACATGGTGTGAGCATGCGCCAAGTCAACCCAAATAAAGCATCAAAGGAGAATACCACTATACTATTCTTTAATATGCTAAAACAACGCATGATTCATCCAAGAAACATTAAGCAATCTCAATTGTTTATAACAAGTCATGCTACAACAAAGAATACTAAGCATAAAGCCAAAACAATATCAAGCATGGCATGACAGAGCATAGGCCACAGTCAAAAACGAGCTCTTTTTACCACATAAGCATGAACTTTCCTACTCTTTTCCAAACGAAACCAAACTATTTGCAAACCAATGTATGAAAGAGGGGGTCCAACCAATTTATTCAGAAAACTGAGCAAACCAAGCAAACGAAAAACCAAAACAAAAATGAAAAAGAAGACGCTCCAAGAACAACACAACTGTGCATGAAACAATAAAAATGAAGCGTTTGGAAGAAACCTGGGATTTTTATTGATGATGAAGAGGATGCCTTGGGCATCCCCAAGCTTTGACGCTTGTACTTCTTGGATATTTCTTGGGGTGACACGCGTGGTATCCCCAAGCTTGAGCTTTAGTCCATCCTTCATCTCATTACTCATTCTTTCCATACACCTGAGATTTTTCCTTCATACAAAACTTTACACAATCTTTATTAGCAACATTAGTACACTCAAGACAATAAGTCTTAAGGTTCAGTTCTAACACCAATAAAACTTCCATTAGAACACTAGCTACTGAAGCACTTCCCTCAAAAAGCTCAATTCCCCAAAAGAACTCAAAGAGGAATCAACAAGAAGCAAATGCAGAAAATGGCAGAGATCTGTCAAAACAGACCAGCAGGTAAAGACGAACTTTTTCGAAGACCTTCTGTTACTCAAATCAAAAAGTGTTGAACTAACGAAAGTTATATAACAACCTGGGGCAGATTCACAAAAATTCACGCCTCAAAAATACGTTCAAAGATTTTACACGAATTTTTACGGTGAAGCACAGAAATCTGTTTCGGGACAGCAACTTTCCCAATCATTACTTCTCTCTTATTAGAGGTTACTCTTGGCACAAAAAGCAAATAAAAAGGATAAGGAGCGGTTATTACTGAAGTAATAACTTCCAAGACTCATCTAAAACTTTTGGGTTATCTCCCAATAAGTACTTTTGTTTAACGCCTTTAAGTTAGGCATAAAAAGCAAGAAAAAGAATCAAGTGTTCTCAAATGAAGAAGCATTAAGATCAATACCAGAAATATCTTCAACAAGGTAAGGTATATCATCCAAATAAGTTCTAGAGGATCCTCTCTCAATGCTCTTAGGCTCACTATTTTAATCAAAAGGGTTTTCAGGAACAATCCAATCAAGATTCTTTTCTATGGCTTCATGTATTGCTACCAGTTTAAAGGGTATTGGTATCTTAAATTCCTCCCCATTAGGTTCAGTTTGGTTTATATTTTCTCGTGTACCAACAACATCTACACATGAGCCTAGCATATTGAAACGTTCAAAGACTTTTCTAGCTTCCTTGGAAACATCATAGAATTCCTTAAGCAAAGTTTCTAGAATAAAATCCCTCTTTTCAGGGTCGTCAATTTCTTTAAGTTTAAGAAACATTACTTGCATTAAGGGGTTGAGGTTAACAAACCTAGCTTCCAACATGTGAACTAAAAAAGCTGCAGCAATCTCATAGTTTGGAGCAAGTTCTGCAAGGGATCTATCCTTAATATCCTCATGTTTACTAACATGATTAAAGAATTCTTCAATATTATATTTTCCAATTATAGAACCACTCCGTATTGAAAGGTCTTTCAGGGTGAATTTAGGGATCAACATGGTGTGCTAAGGAAGAGGTAACAACTAAAGGAGACTTAATTTTTTTTGTGTGTGTGTTCTTTTTTTAAAAAGAAAGCAAACTAGTAAAACTATTTTTTGTGTGTTTTTGATAAAGAAACAAGCAAACAAAGCAAACAAAACTAAGAAAAACAAAAATAACAAAGTAAAGAGATTGGTTATGAGGGACTCCCCTTGTGAAGATGTCCTTGACTCCCCGGCAACGGCGCCAGAAAAGTCTTTGATGGCGCGTGGTTGAAGTGGGAGCTTCTTCTTCTTTGTTCCCCAGCAACGGCGCCAGAAAAGTGCTTGATGGCTCGTGTATTAACAAGCTCGTTGGGGAAACCCAAGAGGAAGGTATGATGAGCACAGCAGCAAGTTTCCCTCAGTTATGAAACCAAGGTTTAATCGAACTAGTAGGAGCAAGGAAACACCCCAAAGGTGTTGCTAGCTGAGCCTTGGCAGGGCGCACTACTGGTGCTAGTAGCAACGTGGAGACCTGCACAACACAACCACAGAACTTTGTCCCCAACTTGCAATGAGGTTGTTAATCTCACCGGTTTTGCTAAAAACAAAGGATTAAACGTATCGAATGGAAGGAAGTAATAGTTTGTAGAAAGTAAACACAAAGCAGTAAACAGTTTGTAGATTGTATGTAAAAGAAAGGACCGGGATCCATAGTTCACTAGAGGTGGCTCTCCTTAAGATAGATAACATGCAGGGTGAACAAATTACATCGGGGCAATTGACAAACATCGAGAAAGCAATACATGCATATACTAATCATCTTGAATCGTTTGGAATTTGATTAGGCATTACAATATTATACATAGACCGCCATCCAACTGCATCTATGACTAATAATCCACCTTCAGGTTATCATCTGAACCCCCTCCAGTATTAAGTTGCAAGCAACAAATTTTTGCTTTACGAATTGCATGTAAAGTAAACAATACGATTGTTCTATGAACAAAGGATTGTTGTTTTCTCCCTAGTAGCAACATCACATCTAGTACCTTAGAGATTTCTGTCACTTCCCCAGATTACCAGAGGCATGAACCCACTATCATGCATAAATACTAACTCTTGGAGTTGCTAGCATCGACTTGGCCTAGATAGCTACTAACAATGGAAAGAATGCAAGATCACAAATAACAAAGACATGATAGAATCAATAATCAATCTGAAATAGCATCTCAATATCCATCGGATCCCCGCAAACACAACATGCAGAATTACAAATAGATGATCTGTTGGGTTCGCAGCATAGAAAACAAAAAATTCCTACGATGGGAACTATACGCCAAGATCTATCTACTAGACACAAGCAACGGGTGGATATACATCCATAGAGAACTAACGAGTTGGAACTCGTGGATGATGTAGTCGTACACTTGCCGATCTCAAGATCGTGATGAAGTCCTTCTGGTCCAGCAGCTCCAGCACCATCAAGTTCAGCACCGCAAAGTAGCAGTGCATCCGTGATCGCACACACGTTCGGTCCACCGAACAACCTCCGCCTCCTCGCTCCAGCAATGCAGCAGAAGCAGCAACTCCTTTCCAGATAAAGCCACCGGGAACATGTATCTCGCTAATCCGAGACCATGGGAATAACTAGAGGGAGAAGAGAACCTTCACGAGGAGGTGGTGCAAGAGGAGAGGAGGAGGAGGTGCTCCTTATATAAGGGAGGGGGCAGCCCAAGGGGGCATGGCGCCGGCCATGGTGGGTGGCCCCACCTCTCCCTCATTCATGTGGGTGGAGCTCCCACTCACATAAATACACACCTCCACTCATGTCCACTCATATGCATTAAAATTCCACCAAATTTAATGCAAGCTCTCATTAAATGAAACACTTTTATTTATTTTATTCAGAATTTTTTAATTACTTTATTTAACAAACACTCACATAAAACTCCCGGCAACATTTCAATATCACATGCAGAACCAGTTTCAGCAATTTCACCTGAAACAATTCCGGTTTCCATCAAAATGATTCCAGCACTTTCTTAATCTTTATCTGTAACATATTTGCTATGTCGGTATCCCTTAAGTGTGTCACCCTAAAGTTCGTGAATAATACAGACATGATCGAGACCCCTCTCCGATCAATAATCAGCAGCGGGACCTGGAGATCCGTACTGACTCCCACATATTCAACAATGACTCTTGTGATCGTGTGAACCTTTACGTCATAACTAAATCCCTTTGTCTCGCGATATATTACATGTCCGAGATTGGATCATTGGCATCCAAATACCTAGTTTGATCTCGTTACCGACATGCACTCTTTTCTCATTCCCATGATATAACATTCTAGTGATCACATCACTTGCTTGCAAGCTATTTCAATGTGATATCACCGAGAGGGCCTAGAATATATCTATCCGTCATCGGGATGGACAAATCCCACTCTTGATCCATGAGCCTCAACATAACACCTTCGTAGCACTGAACCCATCTTTATAGTCACCCTGTTACGGTGCGATGTTTGATGTTATCAAGATACTCTTCCGGTGTTAGAAATTAACATGATCTCATGGTCTAAGGACTAAGATTACTTCGTATGATGTTATAGCAATATAAACATAATGACTCTGATCGTAATGCTATACTTCGGATGAATGTTTATCACATCATTCCACCAATGTTGTGACCTCGTTATTAACAACATCCAATGTCCATGATGAGAAAACCTTGATCATCTTGTTAATCAACGAGCTAGTTTATATGAGAGGCATTACTAGGAACTTTGTATTTTGTTTATTAAACACACATGTATTAATGTTTCCAATTAATACAATTATAGCATGAAAAATAAACATTTATCTTAGACATGGAATAAGATAATAACCACTTTATTATTGCCTCTCGGGCATATTCCCTTCAGTCTCCCACTTGCACTAGAGTCAATAATCTAGTTTGAAAAACTTTACGTATTGAACACCTATGGCTTTCTGGTGTTGCATATACGCGATTTCTAGTGGTTAACATAATCTCCGGATCTGACAGTTTGAGGTCCGTGTGTATTTGCATGTCTTTGCGTCTTTACGCATCACTCATTCTCAAATGAGATGGCATTGTATAAATTTGGTCCTTTGGTGAGACCTTTAGTTCGTTCGGGTTAAAATATATTGATATTATTGTCATACAATATATCTTCATAGTATTAGCCCACTTTGAACCACACCTAGTTTGATAACAAACTACATAACACAAATGCCCTCCTTTGCTGCTACTATAGCAGTCATATACTTAGCCTTTTGTTGTAGTATCCGTCACAATGTTTCAACTTTGGAACTCATCCAAATCCATCATGGAACATTCTTTCCATTACATTGTGCCACCCATAGTCTAAATTGAGATAATTTTAATTTGTATCTTGTGACAAAAGTAGTATCAGTGTAACACTTTACAATGAACTACCTTCAACTATTTGTCACTTATACATGATATATTCTTAGTTCTTCCAAAGCTCATAAGAATATCTTTATTATCATCCAATGATCATCTTATAAATCATTCTGGTATGTGCTCATAACATTTAGAGCATAGGACATATCTGGATATATACATATCATGGTATAATCGATCAAAATATTCATGTGATTTTACTCACCAAGTGTTGAAACACTTGAATCTTGATACAATCCTTTCCATGCAGCAAGAACCTTTCTTGTTGTTTCCATATTGAACCCTTTCAATATCTCATATATGTACGTCTGGCATAACCATATTAGCGCCTCAATCTATCCATGTAGACATTGATGTCAAATATTCCGGTTTTGCCCAAGTCTTTCATCGAAATCCTATTTTAATGAAATTCTTAACTTATGTCAATACAAGATACGTCATTTCCAATCAACACCATGTCCTCTTCATAATGTATTAGAAATATGTCTTAGCGCTCCCACTTAATTTCTTGCAAATGCAAACATCTTCATCATCTCTGATGAAATTAAACTCTTTTAACATTTTCATCATGGTGAAGATCCCAACTCCGCTATGCTCACTTCAACTATTGAAGTTTGCATGCTCTTTTAGCACCCTTTGAATTAACAAAACCCTTCGGACCGTGTGATGTACACGTCCTAGGTAACCATTCTATTAGAAGAACCTTGTTTTGTTTATTCAACTACCATATACCAAATTATATGTAGTGGTTGCTATATTAATCCGTCAAGACTAAATATCGCTATGAAAGATCAAATCTTGCCATAGTCAACTCCTTGAACATTGCCATAAACTTCTTTCCGACATGTCGACTATTTCATAGATGTTTAACATCCATGTCTATTTCTTTATAGATCCAAACACGACCGATAGGCTTCACGCCTTTCCGGAGGGTCTTCCAAATGCAGAAACTTGATTTCTCGTGTATGGATACTATCACGGATTCTATGACTTCTAGTCATTTTATGGAGTCAGGGCCCATCATCGCTTCTTTGCATGCAGTCGGTTCATCATTGTCAAAACAATAACGACTTCTGTTTCAAATCTTACTATTTGATTCTTACCGACCCACATGATTCAATAGGAACTCTAATCTCCAAGATCACACCCTTTGTAATCACGAGAGCCATGAGCATTGTGGCTGCCACTGGGACACTTTCCAGCACTGCGCTACTTAGCACATATAGCTAAGGTTCAACAACCTTATGAAAGTTCTATTGTCCTCCCACTTAACTTTTCACGAAAAATTCTTTCTCAAGAAACTTGACGTTCCAAGTGACAAACTCTTTTGTCCTCGGTGTTATGGAGGAATTCCAAACAAATTCTTTGGGATAACCTACAAAGACGTGCTTATCCGACTTTGGTTGTAAACATTTTACTTATGCATAGCATACCAAAATTTAAGAAAAGACAATTTGGGTTTTATCCCAAACCATAACTCATATGGTGTCATTTCAACGGATCACGATGGTGCTCTTTTCAGTGTAAAAGCGGTAGTCTCTAAAGCTTTAATCCTTAAAACATAATGGTAGTTTTATAAATGACACCTTTGATCTTACCATGTCAAACAAGGTTTGATTTGATCTCTTGAATATACCATACTCTTGTGGTTTATCAGAAAATGCAAATTCATGGAACAATTCCTGGAATCTTTAGGTGTTTTGCTAAACTTGTACCTCAAATATTTTCCTTTATGATCAAATCATAAACTCTTTTATTTTCTTGTTACAATGATTTTTCACTTCATCTTGAAAGTCTTTGAACAATTTTCAAATGTTTCATACTTCTTCCTTATTAAGTAAATATATAGATATATTCACTCAAATTTCTAGATAAAGCATATGAAGCAAAAAGATCCATCGCGTATGGCTACACATAATGGACTATATACATCAACATGCATAATAGCCAATAAGTTAGTCATCCATTCCTCTTTGGCCTATGGACGGAGTTTCAATTATCTCGAGGAGAGTTTCACAAGCATTTGATCAAAATCAAAAGACTCCAAAAATCCATAAACTTGGAGTTTCTTCATGTTTACTTTCCAATATAATTCAAATGGCGATGTTACTTCATAAGTGATCTTCCAATTATTTTTCTTACGACATTTTAGCAATAATGTTTATGGATGTGATTTCTCCAACTAGACTTGTAAAAGTTCATCCATCCATTATGGAATACGGTAATTATTTGAACAACCATTGTTCTCGTAATACCGGAACAAAATAACAATTATTAAAACAAATCTTGAAGGCTAGGTTTGACGACAACGAAAACACAATAACACTTTATTTGTTTTCGATGAACATCATCACTTATTATCTTGCCAGTTACTTAGGCCGTTGTAGTTCATGAATTGTGTTGTTTTGTATGACACTTCACACCAACCAATTCGGTATCCAATGCCGGTATCCAATAACTTAGAATCACATTGTTTAACAAGCAAGGAATACAGCCATAACATGTATATCTTCTATATACCTAAGTTGGACATCTCCAACCTTTTCTTTTCTGCCAAATATTTTATAGATTCTCTTTTAGCAATTCCCTTTCCCTTTTAAAAGAATCTATCAACATCAATAGTGGTGTCATTCACATGACACATAGTACAAAGTGTATATAGTCAAATACTAATACCATTTGACTTGCACTTTGAAGTGGATCACCATCATCAAATGTTTGGTGTTCTTTCAAAAATCCATTCTTTAGTAATCTATCAGTGTAGTAAACATTTTACTTACATCTTCTATTCATCCTTATCATGACAACTTTCATGATCAAGCTACTATAGCCTATAAGGAAGAATCACGAGTATAATGTTAGTTCCCAAAACCTTTTTGGGAGATCCGGATGCCTAGCATCTCCATCCTTCACAAATTCTCATACAATATGAGAACATGTATTTGATAAATTATACTCTATCATAATGCAACCAAAAACATTGTTTCAGATATCACAATATCTTCCGCACATGATGGTTTCTGAAACAATTTTTCAGCTCCTAGATAATCTTGATATTAAAACAACTTTTGAATATCAATAATCATGGAGGCAAACAAGATACTTTAGATACTAACATTGGAATTCTTACTCTTGATTTAATACTACTTATTAAACTTCATGGAGTAAATAGAGTTTGCTAAAAGTTTGCAACAGGACTTCTAAACTTTAAATTTACATTCAAAACAATACAATACCAATTTGTAAAGTAAATATCCATAATTCTATAGTTCTATTATATCAATTAAAATGAAGCATAAGGTAGTGAACATACGCCAATGACTACAACAAATTATGCAAATTCAATTTGATTTAGTTTATGACAAATTGAGTTCGACTAATCCAAATTAGAAATGAACTCCCACTCAAAAACGACATCCCTCGTGCCTTTTTGGTGATTACATGAACCAAATCCACTACACCAAGTCCGATCATCACGTGAGTCGGTGTAGCTTCAAAGGCGAGCATCTATATGGGCATCATATCAACTATATGACTCACGCTTAACCTTTCGGTCCGTGTTCCGAGGCCATGTCTGTACATGCTAGGATCGTCAAATAAGAACCTTAGTACCCGCGTGTGTAAAACTGTCTTACACCCGTTCTATGAAAGCGCGGAGTCGAGTACACCCGATCATCACGTGATGTCTCGAAACACGATCCATAGAACGGTGCATACTGAAGGAAGAACACATTTTATCTTGATATCTAAATGAGGGACATCTTACAATGCTACCAAAAGCTCCAAACTAGCAGTATAAGATGCAAACATCTAATGTGTAAAGTGAGATGATATGGTCCATGCATTTGATCTCTATCATTTGCATCGTGGTATGATCTCTATCATTCCTTTGTGTGTAAGGCCAAGGTCTATGGAACTTACACATTAAGTGTGTTGTAAGAGTATCTATCATACATCTACTTACAATAATACCATATCAAGACACTAGCCCAGCAACGATCTAAACTAGACGCCTCTAATTTATCAATTGCAAGTTTTACGTGGCTTAGGGCTTTTGGAGATAGAACCGGTCTTACCTACGAACATGAACCACAAAGAGGATAACCAAGTTATTAGCAACTCGTTGTAAATCAGATATTGGACTATAGTAGGAGAGACAGACACCCACCAGCGACTTATGCAAAACTAGTTGCATGCCAGTCGTGGAACCGGTCTCATGTACGATGACATGTGAGGTTGGTCCGGGCCGCTTCATCCCACTATGCCACCAATATCCAAAATACATGAAAGAAGCAATAACATGATCATCATCGCCCACATATAAACATATGTGTACTACCCGTGCAAAGCACCTATGCATAGATCAGGCTCTGATACCACTATTGGGTTCGCAGCATAGAAAACAAAAAAATTCCTACGATGGGAACTATACGCCAAGATCTATCTATTAGATACAAGCAACGGGTGGATATACATCCATAGAGAACTTACCCTCAAAGACAACAAAGCTTTGTTAACAAGTTGGAACTCGTGGATGATGTAGTCGTACACTTGCCAATTTCAAGATCGTGATGAAGTCCTTCAGGTCCAGCAGCTCCAGCACCATCAGGTCCAGCACGAACAAGTTCAGCACCGCAAAGTAGCGGTGCATCCGTGATCGACACACGTTCGGTCCACCAAACAACCTCCGCCTCCTCGCTCCAGCTATGCAGCGGAAGCAGCAACTCCTTTCCAGATAAAGCCACCGGGAACATGTATCTCGCTAATCCGAGACCATGGGGAATAACTAGAGGGAGAAGAGAACCTTCACGAGGAGGTGGTGCAAGAGGAGAGGAGGAGGAGGTGCTCCTTATATAGGGGAGGGGGCAGCCCAAGGGGGCATGGCGCCGGCCATGGTGGGTGCCCCCACCTCTCCCTCATTCATGTGGGTGGAGCTCCCACTCACATAAATACACACCCCCACTCATGTCTACTGACATGCATTAAATTTCCACCAAATTTAATGCAAGCTCTCATTAAATAAAACACTTTTATTTATTTTATTCAGAATTTTTTTAATTACTTTAATTAACAAACATTCACATAAAACTCCCTGCAACATTTCAATATCACATGCAGAACCAGTTTCAGCAATTTCACCCGAAACAATTCCGGTTTCCATCGAAATTATTCCAACACTTTCTTAATCTTTATCTGAAACATATTTGCTCCTAAATGGTGTCGGTATCCCTTAAGTGTGTCACCCTACGGTTCGTGAATAATGCAGACATGATCGAGACCCCTCTCCGATCAATAATCAGCAAGGGACACGGAGATCCATCGACTCCCACATATTCAACGATGACTCTTGTGATCGTGTGAACCTTTAACGTCATAACTAAATCCCTTTGTCTCGTGATATATTACATGTCCGAGATTCAATACTTGGCATCCAAATACCTAGTTTGATCTCGTTACTGACATGCACTCTTTTCTTGTTCCCGTGATATAACATTGTAGTGATCACATAACTTGCTTGCAAGCTATTTCAATGTGATATCACCGAGAGGGCCCAGAGTATA
This sequence comes from Avena insularis, assembly GCA_023614405.1. NCBI lineage: Eukaryota > Viridiplantae > Streptophyta > Magnoliopsida > Poales > Poaceae > Avena > Avena insularis. The sequence continues at coordinate 456,088,231 of CM042696.1, read as the reverse complement.
TCTATCCGTCATCGGGATGGACAAATCCCACTCTTGATCCATGAGCCTCAACATAACACCTTCGTAGCACTGAATCCACCTTTATGGTCACCCTGTTACGGTGCGACGTTTGATGTTATCAAGATACTCTTCCGGTGTTAGCAATTAACATGATCTCATGGTCTAAGGACTAAGATTACTTCGTATGATGTTATAGCAATATAAACATAATGACTCTAATCGTAATGCTATACTTCAGATGAATGTTCATCACATCATTCCACCAATGTTGTGACCTCGTTATTAACAACATCCAATATCCATGATCAGGACACCTTGATCATCTTGTTAATCAACGAGCTAGTTTATATGAGAGGCATTACTAGGAACTTTGTATTTTGTTTATTAAACACACATGTATTAATGTTTCCAATTAATACAATTATAGCATAAAAAATAAACATTTATCATAAACATGGAATAAGATAATAACCACTTTATTATTGCCTCTCGGGCATATTCCCTTAATGATCTTGATCATGAATGGAGCTCACAAGATTTAGACATGAAAGCACAAAGGAGGAGAACCAGCCATCTAGCTACTACATGGATCCATAGTCCAAGGATGAACTACTCACGCATCACACCGGAGGCTTGCATGATGATGAAGAAGGCCTCCAGGGTGAATTCTCCTCTCTGACAAGGTGCCGGGACGAGCTTCAGATCCCTCCCGATCTAGGGATGGAGATGACGACAACATGACTCTTCGTGGATTTTGATGGTGCATTAGGGTTTTCGTCCCGAGGGCAATATATAGGCGGAAGGAGAGGCCGAGGGGGTGCTGGGGTCGGCCAGACCACCCCCTGGTGCGGGCCAGGCTTGACCGCGCGGCCAGGTGGTGTGGCCGGTCCCCAGCCCTTCTCCTTCTCGTATTCTGGCATCTGATGACTTCCGGGAAAATAGGCACTTTGGCTTTTGTCCCATCCAATTCCGAGAATATTCATTTTCTAACTTTCCTGGAACCAAAAACAGCTGAAAACATGCAACTGGCACTATGGCTCTTATTAATAGGTTAGTCCAAGAAATCATATGAAAAGTACTCCAAAGTGTGGACAAAACACAAGAAAGTGGATAAAACCAAGCATGGAACATCAAAATTATAGGTACATTTGCAATGTATCAATGTCCAATCGAATCTCAAAGGAGTCAAGATGAGTAGTATATGCTTGTATGCTTTCTCGATGTTTGTCAATTGCCCCGCTGTAATTTGTTCACCCAACATGTCATCTATCTTAAGGAGAGCCACCACTAGTGAACTATGGACCCCGGTCCTTTCTTTTAGCATCAACCTACAATCAACTGTATTATTGCTTTGTGTTTAATTTCTGCAAACTATTACTTTCTTCCACTCGATACGTTTAATCCTTTGTTTTCAGCAAAACCGGTGAGATTGACAACTTCATCGCAAGTTGGGGGCAGAAGTTCTGTGGTTGTGTTGTGCAGGTCTCCATGTTGCTGCTGGAACCAGTAGTGCGCCCTGCCAAAGTTCAGCTAGCAACACCTTTGGGGTGTTTCCTTGCTCCTACTGGATTGATAACCTTGGTTTCATAACTGAGGGAAAACTTGCTGCTGTGCTCATCATACCTTCCTCTTGGGGTTCCCTAATGAGATCGATATATTTTGGGCCATCAAGCTCTTTTTCTGGCGCCGTTGCCGGGGAGTCAAGGACATCTTCACAAGGGGAGTCCCTCATAACCAATCTCTTTACTTTGTTATTTTTGTTTTGCTTAGTTTACTTTTGCTTTGTTTGCTTGTTTCTTTATCAAAAACAGAAAAAATTAGTTTTACTAGTTTGCTTTCTTTATTAAAAACACACAAAAAAATTAAGTCCTTCTATAGTTGTTGCCTCTTTCTTAGCTCACCATGTTGATCCCTAAATTCACTTTGAAAGATCTTTCAATAGGCAGTGGCTCTATAATTGGAAAAGATAATATTGAAGAATTCTTTAACCATGTTAGTAAGCATGAGGATATTGAGGATAGATCCCATGCAGTGCTTGCTCCAGACTATGAAATTGCTGCAGCTTCTTTAATTCACATGTTGGAAGCTAGATTTGTTAACCTTAACCCCTTAATGCAAGTAATGTTTCTTAAACTTAAAGATATTGAGAACCCTGAAAAGAGAGACTTTATTCTGAAAACTTTGCTTAAGGAATTTTATGATGTTGCCAAGGAAGCTAGAAGAGTGTTTGAACATTTTAATATGCTAGGATCATGTGTAGATGTTGTTGGTACACGAGAAAAGATGAACAAAACTGAACTTAATGGGGAGGAAATTAAGATACCAATACCTTTTAAACTTGTAGCAATGCATGAAGCCATAGAAAAGAATCTTGATTGGATTGTTCCCGAAAACCCGTTTGATGAAAATAGTGAACCCAAGAGCATTGAGAGAGGATCCTCTAGAACTTATTTGTATGAGATACCTTGCCTTGTTGAAGATATTTCTGGTATTAATCTTAATGCTTCTTTATTTGAGAACACTTGATCCTTTTTCTTGCTTCGTATGCCTAACTTAAAGGCGTTAAAGAAAAGTACTTATTGGGAGATAACCCAAAAGTTTTAGATGAGTCTTGGAAGTTATTACTTTTGTAATAACCTCTCCTTATCCTTTTTATTTGCTTTTTGTGCCAAGAGTAACCTCTAATGAGAGAGAAGTAATGATTGGGAAACTTGCTGTCCCGAAACAGATTTCTGTGCTTCACCGTAAAAATTCGTGTAAACTCTCTATACGCCGTTTTGAGGCGTGAAGTTTTGTGCTTCTGCCCCAGGTTGTTATCTAACTTTCGTTAGTTCAACACTTTTCGATTTGAGCAACAGAAGGTCTTCGAAAAAATTCGTCTTTACCTGCTGGTCTGTTTTGACAGATTTCTGCCTTTATTTGCATTTGCTTCTTGTTGGTTCCTTTTCGATTTATTTTGTGGAATTGAGCTTTTTGATGGAAGTGCTACAGTAGCTTGTGTTTTAATGGAAGTTTTATTGGTTATTGGAACTGAACCTAAAGACGTATTATCTTGAGGGCACTAATGTTGCTAATAAAGATTGTGTGAAGTTTTGTATGAAGGAAAATTTTAGGTGGATGGAAGGAATGAGTAATGAGATGAAGGATGGACTAAAGCTCAAGCTTGGGGATGCCACGCGTGTCACCCCAAGAAATATCCAAGAAGTACAAGCTTCAAAGCTTGGGTATGCACAAGGCATCCCCTTCTTCATCAATAAAAATCCCATGTTTCTTCCAAACGCTTCATTTTTATTGTTTCATGCACAGTTGTGTTGTTCTTGGAGCATCTTCTTTTTCGTTTTCGTTTTGGTTTTTTGTTTGCTTGGTTTGCTTAGTTTGCTGAATAAATTGGTTGGACCCCCTCTTTCATGCATTGGTTTTCAAATAGTTTGGTTTGGATTGGAAAAGAGTAGGAAAAGTTCATGCTTAAGTGGTAAAGAGAGCTTGTTTTTGACTGTGGCCTATGCTTTGTCATGTCATGCTTGATATTATTTTGGCTTTATGCTTAGTATTCTTTGCTGTAGCATGACTTGTTATAAACAATTGAGATTGCTTAATGTGCCTTGAAAGAATCATGCGTTGTTTTAGCATATTAAAGCATAGTATTCTGGTATTCTCCTTTGATGCTTTATTTGGGTTGACTTGGCACATGCTCACACCATGTTATGACTATCCCAAGTCACCATAGCCTTTATGATCCTTTAGTTTTCAACTTGTAGTATCACTTTATGCTTTGATTAATGATGTTTTGTCGCTCTGCATGATTATGGCCATTATTGCTCTCTTAGTTGGTCGCTCCCAGTCTTTTGCTAGCCTCCATAACCAAGTGTGAGTTCCACTCATGCATCCAACTCCTAAAACCAAGTTATTCCAAAGAGTCCACCAAACCTACCTATTAGCATTTTCTATTCCAAGTATATTTATGCTTTTGTCTACCTTCCGAATTAAACTTATTATGTGAAAATTAGTGATTAAAGCTCTCACGAACTTGATGGCACACTTTACTTTCTTGCATTTAATTAACTTGAACCATTGAGCCCATCTTTGTTGCGTATATGCTTGCGCTTTATAAGTTGAAGTTAGCAGAACCATGTATCATGGGAAATGCTTTCAACATTGCACATGTACTTTGTACCCTGTTGATATCATGTTCTTTTGCTTATGGATCCCGGCGGTGTGAAATAAAAGGGGAACTTGTAATTTCATGGAGTTTGTATGTGTGTTAGAGAAACGACTGGGCCGCTAGCCTAAGCCATGCCTAATCATGGTGGAAACTTGCAGCATAACCATAATGAGCACTCTATGAAGCATCCTCAATAAAAACCTATGCAAATAGCAAATAAAAAGATCGTTGAGATGCTCATTGTCTGCTTGCCTTGTCATTTTGATTATGGGATAGCTCCTGTATCATGTGCAAGGTACCTGTTATGTTCTCTATGATACGTATGTACTTACAATGACAGGAGATTACTTGTGACTAAAGTTGAGTAGCATGAGGTTCGGTCTTCGTAAGTAAGGGGCATGAGACTTCGGCTTATAACTTGTAAAGCATATCCTCTTAGTTGTGTCACTTTAACCTTAATCACCTTCAAGATGCTTATGATAGGGGCAATGAGATCTTAAAGCTAATAAGTACCATAATTTTTGGAAGCTCTTTATGAAACTTGAATCCCTACTTCCTTCTATGAAGGCCTTTCTTTTACTTTTATGTTGAGTCTCCACCTTCTATCTTTATGCACCTACTTTGAGAGCATAGTGGCCATTCTTAGTTCTATGTGCATTGTCCCAAGACTTGTTGATTGATGCATAGCTTTGATATTGCTTGTTTTAAACTATTTGTATCTAGTCACTCTTATGAACTTTGAAGGTGTCCTATGCATTTATATTTGCTACTCTATGAGGGACAAGCTGAATGCCACTATGCTATGTTTTCTTTATGTGAAACAAACAAACGTCTTGCAAAGCATTGTTATTCATGAATCTTTTGTTTGTGTCTTTTGATGTTGCAACATAGTTGCTATGTCTTACTGTTAGAACTTTGTCTTTCATGTTATGATTGAAGTACTATGATCCCAGCTATCAATGTTTTACAAATACTTTGATCAAGTTTATGATGGTGCATGTCACCTCAAAAATTATTCTTTCTTTTTATCACTTACCTACTCGAGGACGAGCAGGAGTTAAGCTTGGGGATGTTGATACGTTGCTAGCGTATCCATAAGTTTTGGTGTTCCATGCTTGGTTTTATCTACTTTCTTATGTTTTGTCCACACTTTGGAGTACTTTTCATATGATTTCTTGGACTAACCTATTAACAAGAGCCACAGTGCCAGCTGCCTGTTTTCTGCTGTTTTTTGTTCCAGGAAAGTCAGAAAATGAAGATTCTCGAAATTGGACGGGACAAAAGCTAAGGTCAGTTTTTCACCGAGGGACAACTGGAGCCAGAATACGAGACGGAGAGGGGCTGGGGCCCGGCCACACCACCTGGCCATGCTGCCAGGCCTGGACCGCGCCAGGGGTGGTCTGGCCGCTGATGGCCCAAAATATATCGAGCTCGTTGGGGAACCCCAAGGGGAAGGTATGATGAGCACAGCAGCAAGTTTTCCCTCAGTACGAAACCAAGGTTATCAATCCAGTAGGAGCAAGGAAACACCCCAAAGGTGTTGCTAGCTGAGCCTTGGCAAGGTGCACTACCGGTGCTAGTAGCAACGTGGAGACCTACACAACATAACCATAGAACTTTGTCCCCAACTTGCGATGAGGTTGTCAATCTCACCAGTTTTGCTGAAAACAAAGGATTAAACGTATCAAATGGAAGGAAGTAATAGTTTGCAGAAAGTAAACACAAAGCAGTAAATAGTTTGTAGATTGATTGTAAAAGAAAGGACTAGGGTCCATAGTTCACTAGAAGTGGCTCTCCTTAAGATAGATAACATGTTGGGTGAACAAATTACAGCGGGGCAATTGACAAACATCGAGAAAGCATACAAGCATATATTAATCATCTTGACTCCTTTGAGATTCGATTGGGCATTACAACATTATACATAGACCGCCATCCAACTGCATCTATGACTAATAATCCACCTTCAGGTTATCATCCGAACCCCCTCCAGTATTAAGTTGCAAGCAACGGATAATTGCATTATGAAATGCGTGTAAAGTAAACAATACGATTGTTCTATGAACAAAGGATTGTTGTTTTCTCCCTAGTAGGAACATCACATCTAGTACCTTAGAGATTTCTGTCACTTCCCCAGACTACCAGAGGCATGAACCCACTATCAAGCATAAATACTAACTCTTGGAGTTGCTAGCATCTACTTGGCCAAGATAGCTACTAACAACGGAAAGCATGCAAGATCACAAATAACAAAGGCATGATAGAATCAATAATCATTCTGAAATAGCATCTCAATATCCATCGGATCCCCGCAAACACAGCATGCAGAATTACAAATAGATGATCTTGATCATAATGGAGCTCACAAGATCTAAACATGAAAGCACAAAGGAGGAGAACCAGCCATCTAGCTACTACATGGACCCGTAGTCTAGAGATGAACTACTCACGCATCACACCGGAGGCTTGCATGATGATGAAGAAGGCCTCCAGGGTGAATTCCCCTCTCCGGCAGGGTGCTGGGAAGAGCTTCAGATCCCTCCCGATCTAGGGATGGAGATGACGGCGGATACAGACTCTTTCGTGGAATTTTGATCGGGTACTTAGGGTTTCCGTATCAGAGGCGATATATAGGCGGGAGGAGAGGCCGATGGGTATTGAGATGCTATTTCATATATGTTGTGTTAAGCTTGTCCTTGCATGTTGCATTTTGCACAACTGAATCTTGCAATTCGGCACCGATGAGTACTTCCCGGCTGAGGAAGACGTAGTTCCTGATGACAACGACACTGATGGTGGCCATGGTGTTGCACAGAACGATTGTGCGGCTTGGAAGAGCAGGACACAACAGTGGGCACTCGACATGTGGGCGACGAGAGGCAACTACAGGATCTGAAGAAGATGATGATGGTTTGTTGATGAAGTGATGACCTTGTGTTCCATGAACAACCCCTGATGTTGGTGTTAAACTGTCATTTGCTAGTAGCTAGGTAATATTGTGGTGAACTGTCATTTGGTAGTAGCTAGGGTCGTAATTTGGTACTGCTAGTTTAATTTGCCGCTTGTTTGAAACTGCTATTTTAGTTTTCTGTCTATTTGGTAATTTGTGGTAACATCACCCGCTGTGAGAAGGGGTGAGGGCATCACTTTGGCATGAGCACCAAACATGCATGTTTTTGCATCAAACGAGAGAAAATCAGATATATTGGCAACCAAACAACTTGCCAAAATTGCAGAAAAACTAGATATGGACAACCAAATGAAGTGCCAAACTTGGCCAAACTCAATCTCCCCCATGCAGCACCCGCCGAGCTAAGTAGGAAAAACATGAAATTTGAGCCCGACCAACCAAACACGCCCTAGTAAACGTACATGTGTGTGTACCGGGTTGCAGCGCGTGGGAGGCTGCGAGTAGGAGCCTAGAACCAGGAATCTTTATTCACCTCCTCTCTCCTATAGCTAGCTCCTTAGGTGCATGACGTGAACATGCACCATGTGTATACTTGACGACACCCTCACGCTTCGGTCAGCGCCTGCCTCTCCCGCTAGCATGTCCATGCTTATCATACATTTATGGTGGGTGGTGCTAGTTTTATGGAAAATAGGTGCTCCATGGATGTGAAGCTGCATGTGTAGCCAACTAAGCATAGCTTTAAAATGTTTAAAATATAATATGGTGCATCGTAGGAAACAAAAAAGAGCACTCATGAATAAATTTTAGTCGAACAACTTTGTAGAGCATGTGAAACAAAGGTTTTATTAACGAAGGAAGAAATAATTATACACATGGGAACAAATAATAAATCCGGGAACAACATTTTATGGAACTAGTTTTGAGTATAAGTGGAAACAAATATTTCAGATAATATACACTATGAACCAAAAAAAAATCCGGGAACAAAGAAATTGTGGAGCTAATTTTGAAGGCGAAGTGGAACAAATCTTCGAAATAATGGAAAAACAACCATACACTGGGGAACAAAAAAGTTACCGGAACAAATAATTTTTGGAGCTAATTTTTTACAGCAATAGGCACATAAATAAAGGAACAAATAATTATTCACTGGGAAATAAAAAGAGCATCACATGGAAAAAAATCGTGGAGCAAAATTCCCGAAATAATAGGAACAAATCATTCTGGATATAGGAACAAATAATTATACACCAGAGGACCAAAAAAAGGACATGGAAAAAAACTTTACGTATATGAAGGAACAAAATAATTATACATCCGAGAACAAGACGTACAACACTCAGAAAGAATAAAAAATTACTATGAAATTATCATGGGAGAACAAATTTAAACTCACGGAGGAACGATCATATGGAATAATAATAATAATCATTGGAAAAAATTATTTAGAAAAGATAAGAGAAAAAAAGAAAATATAAAGAAAAGCTGTGAAAAAAATATACCAGAAATAAAAACTAAAAGAAAACAGAAAATAAAGAAAGAGAGAAATAATAGGAAAGAAACACTGAAAAATAGAAAGGAAAAAAAAGAGAGAGAAACATTAAGAAAAAACGCACCTACACATTGGTGGAGACTAGTAGTGTACATTTGTTTTTCCCAAGTGCTAAAAAACATCCGGGTGCTGGTCGACACGACCGAGCACCCGTCCGTGGACCGTCGATCGCGCACGAATCTAAAAGCCCGCAGACCGAAACCAGCCTGGCGACCCGACCCGGGGAAAACCCACCCGGGGGAGCCGTTGCGTCGCAACGTCGTTTTCGCCGTTCCCCATTTCATCTAGAGAGAGGCCGCGCCCGCATCGGCAGCAGGTGGAGAGGGGGCGGCGAGGGCTCCGGCGAGAGGAGTGGCTCGTCGAGATCTACGAAGAGAGGGGTGTGCGGTGAGGCTCGGTGGAAGGCGCGGCTCGGCGAGATCTGCGAAGAGGGGTGGGTGGGGCGCCCGGCGAAGGGATTCAAGCTCGTCAGTGGAGGCGTCGGCGGGAAGGAGGAGTCGGTGGAACTCGTCGGCGGATAGGAAGGGCCTCGGACCGAGCACCGCGCATCGAGTACCTACATCGAGTACCTCGCACCGAGCACTACGCATCGAGCCCGGTGAGAGAGACGAGCTCGTCGGTAGAGGCGTCGGCGGAGGAGGAATCGGTGGAGGTCGTCGGTGGATCGGAAGATCCTCACATCGAGCACCTCGCGCCTGCATCGAGTACCTCGCATCGAGCACCTGCATCAAGTACCTCGCACCGAGCACCACGCATCGAGCCCGGTGAGAGAGACGAGCTCGTTGGTAGAGGCGTCGGCGGAGGAGGAATCAGTGGAGGTCGTCGGCGGATCGGAAGGTCCTCGCATCGAGAACCTCGCATCAAGCACCTCGCGCCGAGCACCTGCATCGAGCACCTACATCGAGTACCTCGCATCGAGCACCTGCATCGAGCACCTACATCGAGTACATCGCATCGAGCACCTACATCGAGCCCCGGAGCTTCTACCTTGACGTAATCATGCAAAACCCCCACCCATATTTTTTTCACCCACCCATGTCATCTTTTCTCCATCGATTCCTGTCTCATAGTGAACCAGCACTCGATATGAATGATGATGATGGATGATTTTTCAAACTCGTGTAGGAAATTAGCAAGTCCTGGGGGATTTTTTTTAGATGGCAGGATTTTTCAAACTTTTCATGTAGAGAAGTTTGCAAGGCCGGTGAAAGTTATACTCACCCGTATGGAACTAGTGTCGGTCCGGGGGTTTTATCTGGGGTGATTCATTTTTGTGTGTAAGAATTTAGCAAATCCGGTGAAACGTTTATCACTCCCTGCATGGATGACGAGCGTCGGGTTTGCAGTAGGAATTAGCAAGGCATGGGGATTTTTTTACTCGCCATGGAACTTAAGTGTTGATGATGACTATATAGAAGATTGAAAACTAGTGTAGGGCTAGTTCAATTTGATTTTCAAGAGATTCCATGGTTTTTTAGAGGGAAGTTTGGTTGTCCTGAATCTTATTTAACTTACACAAATAGTTTTAGTTTTTTACTAGCATGGAAACTAGTGTTTTATCCCGACTAGCATGGAAACTAGTGTTTATCCCGACTGTCTAGCATATTCAAAACTAGTGTAGGAACATAACTAACTTGGTTATGAAGCAAGATAACTAACATATTCAAGATGTCTAAGCTGGCTACTGAAATGAATTAAGTTGGTTTTATCAACATGCTTTAATTTTTGTGTTTATAGTCTAGGTGATTTTCTTTCCCTTTTTTTATGGAGCAACATGCACAAGTTGGCTACTCGGATTAATTAAGTTGTATTTGGGTATATGCCTAAGTTGAGTACCAAAATGAATTAAGTGTGGTCCCACCAACATGTAAGTTGTGTTCTATAGTCCTAGTTAGTTTTTTTGGGAGCAACATGCATAAGGTGTCTACCTTGGGTTAATTTTGTTGATTTGTTTAAGATGCCTAAGTCGGCTACATAAATGAATTAAGTTGGTTTTACCAACATGCTTAATTAGGTTTTACATAGTCTAGGTGATTTTCTTTCCTTTTTTATGGAGCAACATGCACAAGTTGGTTACTCGGGTTAATTGTATTGTGTATATGCCTAAGTTAAGTACCAAAATGAATTAAGTTTGGTCCCTTCGGGCATGTAAGTTGTGTTCTATAGTCTAGTTAGCTTTTTTTGGGAGCAACATGCACAAGGTGACTACCTTGGGTTAATTTGTTGATTTGTTTAAGATGCCTAAGTTGGATACATAAATGAATTAAGTTGGTTTTACCAACATGCTTAATTAGGTTTTACATAGTCTAGTTGATTTTCTTTTTCCTTTTTATGGAGCAACATGCACAAGTCGGGCTACTCGGGTTAATTAAGTTGTATTTGTGTATATCCCTAAGTGAGTACCAAAATGAATTAAGTTTAGTCCCACCGGCATGTAAGTTGTGTTCTATAGTCCTAGTTAGTTTTTTGGGAGCAACATGCATAAGATGACTACCTTGGGTTAATTTGCTGATTTGTTTAAGATGCCTAAGTTGGTACAGAAATGAATTAAGTTAGTTTTACCAACATGCTTAATTAGGTTTTACATAGTCTAGGGGATTTTCTTTCCTTTTTTATGGAGCAACATGCACAAGTTGGGCTACTCGGGTTAATTAAGTTGTATTTGTGTATATCCCTAAGTTGAGCACCAAAATGAATTAAGTTTGGTCCCACCGGCATGTAAGTTGTGTTCTATAGTCTAGTTAGCTTTCTTTGGGGGTTAATGTGTTGATTTGTTTAAGATGCCTAAGTTGGCTATAGAAATGAATTAAGTTAGTTTTACCAACATGCTTAATTAGGTTTTACATAGTCTAGTTGATTTTCTTTTCCTTTTATGGAGCAACATGCACAAGTCGGGCTACTCAGGTTAATTAAGTTGTATTTGTGTATATCCCTAAGTTGAGTACCAAAATGAATTAAGTTTGGTCCCACCGGCATGTAAGTTGTGTTCTATAAACTAGTTAGCTTTTTTTTTGGAGCAACAAGCTTAATTGGGTTAATTTGTTGAATTGTTAAGATGCCTAAGTTTGGCTAAAAAAATGAATTAAGTTGGTTTTACCAACATGCTTAATTGGGGTTATATAGTCTAGCTGATTTTCTTTTCCTTTTATGGAGCAACATGCACAAGTCGGATACTCGGGTTAATTAAGTTGTATTGTCAATATGCCTAAGTTGAGTACTAAAAGGAATAAAGTTGGTTCCGCCGGCATGTAAATTGTGCTAAACTGTTTTCCAGGTTCTCTTTTTTTAACAACTTTTTGATTTGTCTCAATGCAATGACTGCATCATAAATAAGTTCTTTTTCCAACCCTGCGTAGTTTTTTGTTAATAAGCTGTATAACCCTGAATATATTTCTTCCAACAGACAAGTTCAAGTCAAAAAATGATGAAAGAGAATGCCAAGCGCGCCCTCCTGTGATGACCCACAAGTATAGGGGGTGTATCGCAGTATTTTCGAGGGAAGTGAAACCCAATTTTGTTTATTCTACACAAGGGGAGCCAAAGAATACTTATAAGCCTTAACAACTGAGTTGTCAATTGAGCTGCACCTGGAAACAATCTTGCTCACAGCAGTTTATCAGTAGCAACAGTTTTGTAGTAGGAATAGCAAAGTAGCAAGACAAGAGTAACAATTGGCAAGAAACAAGAGGGATTCGAAAGGTAGGCATAGCGATGGATGGACGGGCATTGCATGGAGAAGACAATTCACATAGCAATCAGAACATAGGGCAATTGCAGATAAATAAGATAAAGCATCCAAGTACTAGATAATCCTAGGCATGTGTTCCATATATAGTCATACGTGCTCGCAATGAGAACTTGCACAACATCTTTTGTCCTGCCAGCCCATTTGTAGCGGGGCCTCAAGGGAACTACTAGCAATTAGGGTGCTCCTTTTAATAGAGCACCGGAGCAAAGCATTAACACTCCGTGAATACATGTGATCCTCACATCAAAGCCATTCCCTCCGGTTATCTCGATTTCTATCACTTCGAGGCCATTGGTTCCGGACGACAAAGTGTGTATACAACTTGCAGATAATACCATAAACAATACTATCATGATGAATCAATAACATGTTTAGATCTGAAATCATGGCACTCGGGCCCTAGTGACAAGCATTAAGCACAACAAGTCGCAACAAAGTCATAAAGTACTAATAAAAGATACTAGGCACCAAGCCCTAACAATCTGATGCCATTACATGAACGATCTCATCCAATCCCTACCATCCCCATAGCCTACAGCGGGGGATTACTCACTCATAGATGGGGGAAACATGGATGGTCGATAGAGAAGCGATGGTGATGATGATAGCGATGATCTCCTCCAATTCCCCGTCCCGGCAGGGTGCCAGAACGGAGTTTCTGGTGCTGTTTCGTGGAATCTGGTGGTGGCGGCGGAGCAGAACTCCTTCTGGAAAAACGTCGAACCCCCCGGAGTTTTTAGGTCAGAAGACTTCTTATAGGCGAAGAGGGAGACCGAGGGGGTGCCTGGGGGCCCACACCATGCCCTGGCGTGGCCTGGGGGCACCCGCGCCTGGGGGGGGTGGCCAGCCCCTGGCCCTCCTCCGTATCGTATTCTGGCTCCACGAGTCTTCCAAAAAAATAGGCACTTTGGCTTTTGTCCCGTCCAATTCCGAGAATATTCATTTTCTGACTTTCCTGGAACCAAAAACAGCAGAAAACAGGCAGCTGACACTATGGCTCTTGTTAATAGGTTAGTCCAAGAAATCATATGAAAAGTACTCCAAAGTATGGACAAAACACAAGAAAGTGGATAAAACCAAGCATGAAACATCAAAAATTATAGATACATTTGCAATGTATCAGCCTGCGCTTACCAGCTCCACAAACTGGACAGCAGGTAAATGTCCTCTTTTTCTTCTAGGATACCTCTTCTGCCTTTTCTGTGTTTTACAACTGTGTGTGTTTTTGAAAACGAATTTTTTGAGCAGGACACAACTGTCGCGGATACAACTGTTGCGCAACATGCGCCGCCAACAGCAAGGCCTGCCCGCATAGGACAAACCACGGTGCACCCTTTTCTTCTATTTTATGTTCTTTTTCACGCAAAGCTATCACTGGAAGCATAACCTAAATAATTAAGCATGCGACCTCAATTAATTGTTGTCATAGATAGGAAGGAACCGCGCTTCTCCTGCCAGGTTGTTCAAACTGAACCAACTTTTAGTGCAAGATCAGAAATATCTGATAGAAGAATGGGGATGGGGAGGCATGCTTAAGGTGCAGGCAAAAGAGATTCCTGTAGACCTTAGTATGTGGGTCTTATCATGTTTTGACCCTATATGAAGCGAGATTGTTGTACTAGGAAGGGGGAGCATCCCGGTCAATGCAGACAGCTACACCAAAGCATTTGGGATCAAGAACAAGGGGAGCCCTGTTAGTTATGAAATGGAAACAGAGGCTATTGAGTTCATGGATAAAGAGTATAATATAGAGAGTGGCTCAGCATCCGAGTGAGCCGATTGGTGCATGATGATAAAAGAAATGGGAGAGGCTGCAGACATGAAGTTTCTCCGCGCATATTTTGCTAGCGTAATCAGTTGCTTTGTGAGTCCTACAACAGCATCAAGCATCAGTCCCAGGTGTTACCAATCATTAGTCGACCTCAACCAGTTCCGGCGGACAAACTTCACCCAATTTTTCCGTTGATCAAATAATCAAAGAAGTCAAGAAAATGGGAGTAAAGAAGAAATCTGTCTGTTGCTGGCTCCACCATCTCGTGGTAATTTGCTCGGAGACACCCCTTTTTCCCCCTAAATCTAAAACACACATATTTTTTGGCAGCTTGTAGTATCATTTTTAACCCTTTTTTTACCTTTTTTTCAATCCAGATTCTTTATCTTGATTCCTTGGAGGTCGACGAGGTTGTGGAGTCCGAAGAAGTATGTCCAATACGGGCTACAGCATGGAACGACAAACTCATACAGGCTGTCATGCGGAAGGATGCAAAAGGGGATGGGGAGTTTGGGAAGTTGAAAGTAAGCATCTCTGCCTATCAAAACCAAATCTCCATGTGTTGATTTACTTCATCCCCCTAGAATGGGGTGTCTAACACGCCTTTTGTTTTTTTGGACCGCACAACAACATACAGCTGAAAGAATCTGTCGGGGCTAATATAAGAGACAGTCTTTTTGTGGGTATGACAAGGACCGGGGAATTCATGTCTGCGAAGCTGCCACGGAGCTTTTCAAATGAGGTATAATTGTGTGCACTCAGTTAAGTTTTTTTTCTTTTTCATTTTTAGAGGATTTTTTCTCTATCCATTAAGTTGGTTGTTAGTGTTTTTTTAAGTTTGGCTGATGGAGTAAATCAAGTTTGTTTTAAAAAAAGTTTTCTAAGTGGGCTTTGCTGGATGTTTATTTTTTAAGTTGATACCTCTGTATACCCTTTTTTAGTTGGCCGGGCGAAGTTTTAAATTTTTGTAAGTTGGCCCTTTTTTAAAATTAACCAAGTGGGCTGGTCGAGCGTATTAAGTTGGCTCCCCGCATTCAACCAAGTTGGCTGCTGAAGGGTTACTAAGTTGCATACCCACTATTTTTTTTTTGCTAATTTTGTCTACCCATTAGTGCTCAGTGCATACTCATATGTTAAGTTGTCTTGCTCTACATCAGATTGACATGAACTTATTTTTAAAGAGTGACAACAAATAAGGCAAACACCAAATGCAAATTTGTGGGGGTATCTATGCAACTAAAATACCACTAGTAGCAAGTTGCTTTTTTATCCCATGTTACATCCAATTATCAACTGTGTTGTAGCGGGAACAAGCTCAGATGGGCCGTCACCAGTTCTGCGGTGCAGATCTCCTTGTTTTTCCTGCTATTTTTTTACTCCTGCTAATGCTAAGTTGCATACCCACGATTTGCTAAGTTGTATACCCACTAGAGTTAAGTTGCATCCATTGTTTGACATAGTTGTAGATGGAACATACATAGTTGCATTTTTCTCTATTTAATCTATTTCGGGGCAGCTTTTCATTTGTCCATCGTCCAACTAGGGGTTAAGTTGCATCCATTGTTCAACTAGTACTAAGTTTGATAGCGCCATTTTTTATGGGTGAAGTTGCACACCATTGCTATAAACCTTCCTATCATGACGCCCAAGTTGCCCACCATTGGTACTAAGTCAGATATCAACATGGTAGCGAAGTTGCTATAAACCTGCCTATGCTAATCCCCAAGTTACCCAACCCTGGTACTAAGCCAGCTAGCACTAGTACCCAACGCTGGTACATAGTGGTAGTGAAGTTTTTGTGCAACCACTATCGTGAAGTTGATTACCACTAGTACTAAGTCGTCTAGTATCATGCCTAAGTTTGTCTACTAATACTACTAAGTTGTTTTTCTCTGCCTTTTTGATTATGCAAAGAAAAACAGTGGCAATTTAACCTAGAAACTAACCTGATAACTAACCCGGTTCCAACTAATAACTAAGTTTGGACCAACTTAGTCATCAGATGAACCAACTTAAGTTGGTTGCAGCCGACAACTTAGTTTATATTCAGAATCAACTTAGCTTGTTTACAATTTCCCTCTTTTTTTCTTTCCCCTAATTTTTGGCTGCGTAGTTTTAATTTTTTTAAGTTGGTTACTCAAATCATCCAAGTTGGCTGGCCAAAGGGTATTAAGTTGGCTACTGAAGAAGACTAAGTTGGTTGCTGGAGTTTTATTAATTTCCCCTCTTCCTTTTTTGATTATACAGAGAAAAAGGAAATTTGCTATATGCGTGGGCGAGCTATGCACAGACATATCTAATAGGATTGGAACATTTGTCGAGGCTATTGGGAATATATACAGTGAAGAAAGGTCTAGCTATGTTGAGGGGAGAAGAAAGAAGCAAAGGACTCATGGAGATGTTGACAATGAAAACTACGAAGAAGATGGCAGCGACCATGATGATGATTCTGATGGTGATGACGATAGTGACGATGAGGACGAGGAAGATGGCGATAGCAAAGAAGATGAAGAAGATGGAGCCACCAGAGATGCAAACAACGGAAATGGAAGAGATGGAGAAGATGAACAAGAGGAAGATCCGGGATGCAACTTGAATAAGATGCCAAGAAGATCAGCTAGGCTGACACCAAAGGAAAACCATGACGGACCAGCTATCAACCTCAGGAAGAGGGGCACTGACATAGCAAACCATGACGGTGTCTGTGGCAGCAAGCCCGATGATCTCTCAGTGTAGGGCTTGATTCAAAGAACAAGAAGGAAAGTGGAGGAAGAATGGACAGTAAGGTGACACGCAGGACAAGGTCACCAGACAGAAGACCAAAACTCAACATGGAATCCTTTTTCAGAGTTGAGAGAAATGGTTGCAGCAGAAACAAGAGAGAAAATCGGCCGCCTATACATTGAAGCTCCCGAGTTTTTTGATGACGATGGCAAGAGCGATGCTAATGCTGTCTTCATTGAGGTGGTAGACAGGGGGCTGAGGGCACGTACTGCAAATGTTCCTGTGGTCGATATGATTGGAAGCGACGACGAAATACACAAGCTAACAGTAGAGTGCTTCAACCTTCAGAAACTGGATATAAGAGATGACTGGCAAGCACAGGGGACAAGGAGACAGAAGATGTCCGCGCACCGTGGCCGCCCAGAAGATGGAACAACCGAAGCGGGGAACAATTCATTGAATGAACACCCAACAAACGTAGCAGCAGTAACTAAACCACCAATGGCAAAGCCCAAAACAGTCGTTATTGCTGCCGTCGTGGTCCAAGCCACCCAGTCACTGTCGTGGTGGTGTCACAGCAGATGCCATGGATAGGCTAAAGGTGGGGACTAATACACGCTAGGGGAATCCAGGGAGGGATAGTGGAGTGATTCCCCACACATAAGTTTGTATTGATTTCCTTGCAAGATTACAAGTGCTCTTAGAGCTGTATTGGCGAGAGGAGGAAGAACGAGCTCTCTTACTCTTGCCTACAGTTCTTCCCTTGAACCCTAGCCCTGCTAGTATCAAAGAAAACCCAAACCAACTAGAGCTCAACCAACCCCCTCTACCAGAAACCTAGCCCCCCTTGTATAGAGGAGGCTGGCCTGCCGCTTAGAGAGCACGTGGAGGCATATTCCTAAGAATATGCCTCCTCCCAAAGTGGTAACCCGACCAGGGTGCTTTTCCCCTGCGTCATACATGCTTTAGCTACGTAAGCGTCATGGCGCCAAGGCCACCGACATGGGCTGCCACCCTTGTCGGCCATGACCCGTGGTCCTGCCTTGCTTTCTTTCGCCATGCAAGGCACTCGGACCTTCTTTTTGACCAGAGAGATTCCTTCCTTCTCCTAGAAGCTAAGCGGGGACCCGGATCATAGTAGATCCGACCACACCTGTTCCTGCATATAAGTTAGACAAGCACTTCCGACTTACTCCTTAAGTCGGATGAGACAATGTTAGGCGACCCCCCCTTTGTCCGGGTTACTCCGTGATCCGGCCTGCCTTGAGGTAACCCGGCCAGCATCCGCTTTGACCCTGCCGAACCTCGGCTAACTTGGCCCTTATACCCCGGAGTGACCCTACCCGGGGGTATCCCCCCAACATTAGTCCCCGAAGCTGGTGCGGTCTTAGGCCGCTAAGGCCACATCGGGTTCATTTACGTTCGAGCCTTGGACGTTTACTTCCGGGTTAGCTTTTTATCTCGGATTATATGGATTTACGTTCCCTTCGCACGTTCCAAGTTTTCACTTGCCGGCCGGGTTACCATCGTGACTCGGATCTCATGGTTTGATCCGGGCCTTGCTTCCTTCTCTCATACGCCAACCCACGTGGAAGCTAATCATCACGTTGTCTTATTTTAAGGGCATGCAAGAACCACCGCAGAATCGCCGCCATCACCGGCGAGGGTCACGCCATGCCCGCCTCCTCGCATCAGCGCATCACGCCATGGGCTTGCTTCGTCTCAGGTGGCTCTGTAGATCCTTCACGATTGGCTGAGGCGGCGATACACAGCCACACCATGTGGCTCACATGCAGCATGATCCCACTCACCCTCTCTGGGGGTGGTTAAGTAGCGGAGGGGCGCACCCCTTAGCATTTTTCCACTTCTGTGCCCCTCTGCCCATTGCTCTTCTCCTTTGTCTTCCTCGCGACCACGCCGCCGCCAGTGCTTCTAGCAGCAGCGCCGCCGCCACACTTTCCCCGTGCTTCTGCTTCGCAGCCACCGCTGTGCAACTTCTTAGCCACGGGTCGCCAATCTAGGCCTCAGATCCCCGCCGCCGATAGCGCCAGCGAGGGTAGTGAATACGAGATGACGGAGGAGGAGGTCGTCGTTGCTGAGCAGGAAATGGAGGAGGGCGCCGCCGCGGCAGACCGCGGCGCGTGGGCGGGTCATGGGTCTGTCAAGATGACATCGACTGGCTTTACCGAACCCGTCGCATTCCCGCTGGTGTCGACGCCTGTCTCCCCTCCGCCGAACTGGCCCCCTCACCCAATCCGGGTGAGTTCATCGTGTTCCTGTCCCACTTCCAACGGGGATTTGGTCTGCCGGTGAGCGATTTCTTCCGGGATTGGCTTAACACCTACCACTTGCAGCCGCACCACCTCCCAGCCAACGCTATCACCTCTCTCTCTGCCTTTGCCTCTACGATCGAAGGCTACACCGGACTATGGCCCACGAAGGAGCTGTGGATCCAGTTTTTTGGCCTTCGTCGCAACGTCATCCCCAACATCCAAGTAGAGTCGGAGGATAAGCAGCTCACCCAGTTCGGAGCTGCCTCCATCTCACCCCGGAGACTTTCCATTTTTCCCCGGGTCACCGGGCTTGACTCCTGCAAAGGATGGGCCCGGACCTTCTTCTATGTCTGGAATGCGGGCACTGAAGATTTGATTCGGTTGCTGCCCTACGCTCCGGGTCCACCTGACATGGAATTCTGGGAGGAGGTCCCCAAGAAACCTATAGCTCTGGCCAACCAAGTTAACAAGAGGTTCGCGGAGCTGAAGAAACTCGGATTGCGCAACGAGGATGCTATGATCACGTCCGTGCGCAACCGAATCTCTCCCCTCCAGAAGTGCACCCACAAGTTGTGCCACATGAGTTTCAGCCGCGACCCCAACCGAACCTCCTCCTTCGAGTTGAGCAACACGGAGATTTTTCGCCAGGTTAAGGCTCTCTTCACCACCCACAGGGACTTCTCTGCCGAATGGACGTGGGGAATTGAGCACTTCTGTGATGTGCTCCTCCCATGTAAGCTTTATGGGCAAACTTATTTCGGATCAAATATGTGTCGGTTTCGTTGTATTTTGACTCGTTCTTCATGCTTTTCTCAGCTGTTCCTTCAGAAACTCTCGAGGATGGTACGGATCCGACCTTAAGGGCGCTTGGACCGAGAAATCCCGGATGAGGAGGAGCCGGACCAGGAGATGTTCCTCCCTATGACCGACGCTACCAAACGACCCAGCGGTAAATTCTCTTCTCTTAGAGATTGGACCGATGATGAGGATGACTCGGATGTCGACGTGATTGAACCTGTTGAGGCTGTTCCTCTTTCTTTTGCCTTTCCGGCATCAGCTAACCCCGGTGGGCATATCCATGAGGATCCCCCACTTGCTACGGGCGAGCCGGTTCTTGTGGCGTCGAAAAGAAGCTGAGTCAAGATCAAGTTCTTCCTCCGAACCTTCTCAGCCCACAAAAAGGCAAAAGAAGGCCAGAGACAAGACTGCCTCCAAGCGGGCAGGCAAAGCCCCGGCACGAAGGGCTCGGAAACCCAAGGAGGCTAAAACCTTGGATGCGTAAGTCATTTTTCGTTGCGTAACTCACTTTTCCTTGCATCATGGTGATTTCTCTTCTGACATTAGTCTCTTCTTCAGGGCTCCGGTGGAGGTCCCTCAGAGCGGATCAAGCATCTCTTCACCACTTAGGTCCGGCCCTTCTCCCCCTCGTGACGACGAGTCACGTCCGCTGAGCCCTATTCCGGAGGGTTCTGCGGCTGCTCCGGGTTCCGCACTACCTCATCGAGAGGAACGCGACCTTGGAGCAGGAGGGGTCGGTCCAGCCGAGGCGACGGCGTCCACCACTTCGGCATCGCCGCAACCAGCAGCCACCGAGTCTATCTCAACACCAGCACCAGCAGTAGTTCTACTACCAGCGACCGAGCCAGCACCAGCACCTGTTTCGGCACCAAGAAAACCAACAACAGCTCCAAGTCCAGCTACAAGAGCTCCAGTGCCAAGTTCTTCTGCCTCGTTCGAGTCATCTCAACCTCGGCGAGGAACTACTCCAGCAGCTTCTAAGGGGAAATCCACTGCAATTACTTCTTCCCAGCAAGCTAAGGGCAAAAAGGCTCCGGATACTACCAAGTCAGCATCCGTCGAGGCTGGGCAGCGAACCCTCTCGTCGATGCTTCCCAAGAAATCACCAGCAGCGAAGGATGTTCCTGCTGAGCCAACTGATGCGCAGCAAATGGTTCTGCATACCAGCCCAGCCCTTGCCTTGGTAGAGAGGAAAGAAGCGCACGCGAAGGGCTTGGTTGCACCCCATATGCCCACCGGCGACCGGTACCCTCCGAGTCTTATTGAGTTCGTCATGAACTGGAATAAGGCGGAGTTCGTCCACAACGACGACCTCCCGGAGAAGTTCGGCCCCGCAGAATTTTCCGCCCAAATGAATACCGCCGCTAAGGCAATTAACCTCGCGGGGCGAATGATGGAGGTATGTCATTTCTCCTTTACATGTTGTAGATAATAACCATTAGTCCCCGAGCCTCCGGTGGAGTAGCTTGTTACTCGGCCGGATGCTCACTAGAAAACTAACATAGCTCCATGTGAACTTCGAATATGCACACACCTAGAGCCGGGTTAAGTTCCACTTGGCCCGGATCTTGTACACTTCGAATATGCACACACCTAGAGTCGGGTTAAGTTCCACTTGGCCCGGATCTTGTACACTTTGAATATGCACACACCTATAGCCGGATTAAGTTCCACTTGGCCCGGATCTTGTACACTTCGAATATGCACACACCTAGAGCCGGGTTAAGTTCCACTTGGCCCGAACCTTGTACACTTCGAATATGTACCAAACTAATTTTACACTTCTGTACTTTTTTCAGGTAACCACCAATCGCTGGAGTGCTGAATTCCAACGCCTGCTGGATACCCACAAGATGCTACGCGCAAAACATGTTGCACTTATTGCAGAACATGAAAAGAAGGGTAAGTTTCTCCCTTGTCACTTCTCCGTTTTTCTTCACCTTCTTCTGCCGAGCTAATCTCCTCATTCGGTTTCTGCAGCTGGGGTGGAGGCTGAGAACAAGATCATGCGGAAGAACTTGGAGGAAATCAGGGGTATGTTCTCTTTTGTCCGACCTCGTAGTATTTTCCATTTCCTCTTCTCCTTGGCTCGGCAAACATTCACTCCTCGGCTCTGCCGGGTCAACATACTATTTCAGCATCGCTTGAGGATAGTGTGCCCGTGCCTGATATGATGCTGCATTTTCTCGAACAAGCAGGGCAGCATCAAGCCGAGCTGAAGAAGAAAGATGACGAGCTTGCTCTCCTCCGGACTAAAGACAACGAGATTGCGAAGCTCAAGGCTGAGATGGAGAAAATGAAGGCCCAGCACCAAACCGAGCTCCAAAAGGTTGGTCAAAACTTCACAGAAGAGCATGAGCGCCTTACTCTCCAGATCTCCAAGGACCAGGACCTACTCAAAGAATCCGACATCCAGCTTGGGTCGGCAAACGCTGAGCTTGAACAACTTTGCAAGAGACGCGATGACTGCATCCAGGAGTTGACCCGGATTCACAGCCACATTTCACGTAAATTATATTCCCTTATCCGACATAATTCTCCGGGTTAGTTCATATGTCTTTGCTTCAGCTTCTTCCTTTGCCTTGTTTCCAGGACACTTTCCATAGGGTACTCCTATTGCGAGCGCTGCTGTTGCCAAATATCGCCACGAGAGGGGTACTCCCGTCGCTCCTGACGGTGAGGGCATTCCTTTAGACATGGAGGGCCTATTGGTCAGCCTGTCATCCCGCGTGGAAATCATCAAGAACTACGACAAAGATCTCCTCGATGTTTTAGTCCGGATTTTCAACACGTTCTGGCCCAGTGAGAGTGCTCCGAAGAGGATCACACTTCTTGCCGAAAAGCTGTTGGAAATCGAGACCCAGCTTGACCTCTGGAGAGAGTCCGCTGGGCGTGCCGCAGCGGATACTATCCTTCACCATATTCTCACATGGTACGAGAAAATCGACCTCAGCCTCCTTACACGCCGGTGCACCGGATCTAGATGGACCGATGATCCGGAGTGGGTAGTTTCGGCCAGCTTGCGCTTCTACCTCGTCGAATATTCGCCTATCCATGACTGGGTTGAAGGACCGAGCTTCCTGGAATCTGCTGGGGACGAGCACATTGAGAACGTTGAAGAAGGGTCGGATGAGGGCGGAGAAGATGATGCCTCAGATATTGAAGACAACGACGACGACGCCGAACTTCCTCCTCCTGCTGCTCCTTAGTTCAAAAAACTTGAAAATTTATCAGATCCCCGGTATGCCGGGTGTAATTATATGCTGGATATGTGATATTTTGCTACTACATTTCTATGCCGGATTAACTTGGGCGTAGTCCCCGAGTTTCATTTTCTTGTTCGTCCAATTCTCTGGCTCGGTCCGTGTCTACCTTGATTCGGTTTTACGACTTATGAATCTGAGCTTCAAAAATTGTTTTAACAATACTTAAAAACTTTTAGGCTTAGATCAAAATAATTCAGCATAATAACTTGAAAATAAAAACAAGGTTAATCCAAAAAACAAACATTAGCTCGAATAAATTCGTTTCCTTAGTCGTTTTTCATGTGCTACACAATTCCAAACTTGTTCTCTTGCTAGCCATAAAGCCAATTCTTGTTGGACAACAGCAAGTCGAAGAGTTGGGTTTTTGGTGCTCACACATTACTAATCCGGGTTAAGTAGAACAACTTATTCCAGCTACCGCATAAGAAGTAACAACAAACATTATTAAGGCAGTCCCCGAGTTACTGCTCGAGGCTCTGCTATTTCATTGATAAACTCATTGCCGACATACATACCGACATATGAGACAACTCAGATACATACACTTCTTAGCTAAGTGTAGAAGGGACGAAGTAGTGCTACATTCCACGGTCGCTTAGATTCCTCTCCGGACCTGTCTGCCTTGTTCTTTTCCTGTGGCTTTGCATCTATAAGATAGTAAGAATCATTGTGCAATGCTTTGCTCACAATGAATGGCCCTTCCCATGGGGGGGATAATTTATGCATGCCAGTAGTATGTTGTACCAACCAGAGCACCAGATCGCCTTCCTGAAAGACTCGGGGGCACACTTTCCGGCTATGGTAGCGTCGGAGATTTTGCTGATATATGGCGGATCTGGACAGTGCTAGTTCTCTCGCTTCTTCCAGCAGATCAACATCATTCTGCCGGGCTTCTTGCACTTCGGCTTTTGTGTATTGGGTGACTCTAGGCGAATCGTGCTCTATGTCGGCTGGTAATACAGCTTCTGCCCCATATACCAGAAAAATGGCGTATAGCCTTTTGATCGATTCGGAGTTGTTCTTAAACTCCATAGTACCGCTGGTAGTTCTTCTATCCAGCACCCCGCTGATCTTTGCAGCGGCTCAATGAGCCGGGGTTTTATCCCGGATAATACTAATCCGTTGGATCTTTCCACTTGTCCGTTCGATGCGGGGTGGGCTACCGAGGCTACATCGAGTCGGATCTTCTTGTCTCGGCAAAAGCGCGCAAATGCTCCTTCCGCAAAATTTGTTCCATTATCAGTTATAATACTGTGTGGATAACCGTATCTCAAGATGATGTCTTTGAGAAATGTTACGGCCGTGGCTCCATCACACTTTCTTATAGGCTTCACTTCAATCCATTTTGTAAACTTATCCACCATGACCAGAATGTGTGTCATGTTTCCCTTCGCCGGTTTGAACGGGCCAACCATATCCAAGCACCATACGGCAAATGGCCACGTAATTGGTATGGTCTTGAGTTCCGACATTGGCATATGTGTCTTAGTGGCGTACCTTTGACAACCATTGCATTTTCTCACAAGATCTTCCGCTTGTTCTAAGGCACTTGGCCAGTAGAACCCATGCCGGAATGCTTTTGCCACTAAGGCTCGGGATGAGGCATGATGCCCGCATTCTCCTTGGTGTATATCTCGGAGGATGTCAAGTCCTTCTTCTAGGTCAACACATCGCTGGAGGACGTTGGTTACACTCCATTTGTACAGCTCGGAATTGATGATCGTGTATGCTTTTGCTCTCCTCTGAGTTTGCCTGGCTAAGACTTCCTCAGTGGGTAATGTTCCATCCTTCAGGAATTGAAATATAGGCAGTGCCCAAGCTGGTATCGCTCGTGGAGGGAATACGTCCTCATCGATTTCCACCTGATCCACCGGCATAACTTCAGCCGGATCACGCTGAGCAGTCCCCGGGTCTAGTGAGGTAGTCCCCGGGTTTTCTGAGGCAGTCCCTGGGTTGGCTGATGCAGTCCCCGGGTCTAGTGTACTACCCCCCGTGTCAATGTCCATGGGCTCAGCTCCGGATTCCGTATTTTCCGGGACATAGATCGAGTCGGTTCCTGGGGACGGCCTGATAGATGGTTTTCTGAGGTGTTCCAATGCTACACCCGGTGGAATTGCCTGTCGGGTCGATCTGAGCTTCGACAGCATGTCGGCAGCTTCGTTTTCCACTCGGGGTACATGGTGAAATTCACACCCCTCAAAGTAACCAGATATCTTCTGTACATGAAATTTGTATAGTGCCATGTTTGGATCCAGGGCGTCCCACACTCCGGATACTTGCTGCACTACCAGATCCGAGTCGCCAAAGCATATTATCTGACGTATGCCAATCTCCTTTGCCACTTTGAGCCCATGCACAAGAGCCTCGTACTCAGCGACATTATTCGATGCCGCTGTAGCATCCCAATTGTCTAACAATGGTAATGCTACATGTTTTAATAATATAATGGCTACTTCCTATATACAATTGTTGCATCATAATTATATCATCCTCATGTCATCACGCCACCTTGCATTTGAGCATCATATAAAACCCTTTTTCTTTTGGTTCTTCTCTCATATGCATTATTAAATGTTTTTGCCTCTTGATATTGTATTTGGTTATTGATATATTGTTTAAATGCCCAAGTTGAGTTGGGGGCATATCTTTTATTCAACTCCATCACTTTTCTTTTCACCACCTTATAATTCCACTATTCCATTTTTCCATGAGCTTGTATTCCTTTTTCTTTTGATATTTATTCTAGCTCATGTGGGTGGGGTGGATCTAATTCTATAAATTCTTTTGCTTGGCCTTTATTCCACTCCTTGAGAATGCATAAGAACAATGCCATATTATTATTTTGTTTTCACCAAATAAACCAGGGCATTTATTATTTTGCATGGGCCATGCAAGAGCACCACCACCTCTATCCCATTTGAGTCCTCTTGGTTTTATTGGGTCTTTTCTTTGTGGATCATCTCCATCCCTCTCCACCATCCCCTTATTCCCATCACCACCTTTTCTTTTATTTTCTCCATGCATGATTCAAATGAGGGCTTCTTCCCATACATCTTTTTCTTTCTCTTTTTCTTGGTTACTCCTCCACCTCATCTCATGATAATTCAAAGCCCTCACTATTTTCCTCTTGGGTTGATCTTATAAACAAGTTTTAAAACCTAACACCTAATTAAAACCCTAGCCCTAGTTTGCCTCTATTTCTATCTAAACCTAGTTCTAATCTAAACCTCACCTTACATCTCTCCTCTCCCCATGTCAAGGTCCCCTCTCCATGCCATGCATGATCCACCTCAACTAACCCCTCCCCTCTCTCTCTAACCCTAACCGAGCCTCCACCTAGCTAACCCGAGCCCCTCCCTAAGCTAACCCAAGCTAGCCAAGCCTCCCCTCTCCTCTCTCTTTTCTCTCCCTGCCATGAGGCCCCACCATCTGAGCCGGCCTCCTTCCCCTCACCTGGTCCACCGGCAGCCCCTCTCCCTGCTCCTGGTCGTGCACGACGAGCACGTGAGGGAGGAGAGCTAAAGGTGGCCGAGACCACCTTTTTGCCCAACCCTGATCCCCACGGCTGCCCCTCCTCTCTCCCTCTCACTTTACCCTCCGCCCCACGTCTCCTGGCTCACCAGATCCATCTCAGGGTCCCTGCCTCCCCCTCCTTCCTCTCCACCACGGACGTCTCCCTCTCGCTAGAACCGCCAGCACCGCCGCCTACTCCTCGTCCCTGCCGGCGTGTGCGACGTGGAAGTGGTCGAGGAGACCAAGGAGAGCCCCCTGCATCGCCCTGTGCTCTGCAACAAGGAGGAGAAGCACCAGCACCGCCGGAACCAGCACCGCTCCGCTGAAACCCTAGATCTCCGGCCGCCAGCTTCGTCGACGATCCGCCGCACCTCTCTCCGTTCCACCACCACCGACCTCTCCTCGGTGAGCCCCTCTTCCTTGCTGACATCCTCACGCTCGCTGTCACCGTCTAGATCCACTGTTTGATTCGTCGAACATGCTGTGCGCACCGCCGGCCACCGCGTTAGCTCGCTCCCGCGTCGCGCAGAACCTTACTTAGCCCCTGTCCACCCTGCTGTCACCATCTGTAATTCAGCCAAGGTTATTAACTCAAGACGGGCGCCACACCAGATCGAAGTTCCGCCGCTGCCACAAGCACAGGCTGTTTTTCCGTCAGACACCCGCTCGTCAGAGACGATCCACAGTGCCGCCGCACACTTTGCTAAAAAAAAACCCAGCCTTTTTATTTCCTAAACCCGCGATCCAACCGAGCCCACCAGTCAGCCTCCCGTGCATCTTACAAAAACGCCCCCGCAATTTTTAACACCCAACCCGTGCTCCATCGCGACCCCACCTGGCAGCCTCAAGGCTGCTCAGGCCCGGCACATGGGCCCTAGCGGCCCATTGCCTCACCACAAAGCAGCAGCTAGCTAAGGCCGAGGTGAGAAAAGGTTTTTCCACGCGCGTGGCCCCAGTCAGCAGCGGCCCACCCGTCAGTGGCTTGGGCTGGAATATCCTGGGTGTAAAACGTTCTGGCCATTTCTGTTAAAATAAAAATGTTTTCAGTAATTGTTTAAAATCAAATTCAAATCAGATTTTAATAACTTTTAAAATACAAATCCAAATAATACAAATAATATATGTTTTTGAATCAGAAAAATGTGAGGATTTCAAATATGCCATTCAAAATATGTTTTGAGCACTTTAAAATTTCGAGATAGTTAAAATTACAATAAAATGCCCTTTTCCTTAATTAATTAATAACTTTAATTCTATAACTCCTAATTTGACAAATAATATGTCTAAATCGATCAGCGCGACGAGCCCGCTCTATCTATGCACTCCATGTTCTGAATTGAAGCATGCATCATATAAATATAAGTATACAACAAGTGTTATGAGAGCAAACCGGGCTAAAAACTTAATAAAATGCTTTAATCTTGTACCCCACACCTCATCCATGCCATGCTACATTATTGCCATGCAAATTGTATATCATTCATCATGGCATGATTGTTTGCTTGTCGCATTTTAATTCATATGCTTGTGCACTCTACTTATGTTGGCCCTTGTTTGTTTGGTTCTTCTTCGAATAGACGCTGAGCAGGGGATATATCAAGAATCCCAGGAGCACTACCCAGATCCGTCCCTCGCGTCAACTGAGCTGCCAGACAAGCACTACCACATGCTTGCATACATATAGTACCTATTGCCTCTATCTTATTCTTGCATCATTGAGTCACGATTGCATTAAACTGAATCCCAAGTACTACATAGCCTTTACTTTTAAACCCCACCGAAGCTGTTCCTCCATCCCATGAGCCATTACTACAGGAGTTGTTTGAGCCATGCGGGTCGTAGAACATCATGTGTAGGGTATGTGAGTGTCTAATGGATAACGAGGTACCTAAACAACTTAACCTGAGTAGTAATGGGATAACTAATGAAACTGGCACCGGTGAGCAATATCTGCTATTTGGTTCTTCATGCTCACTTGTGTCCCGCAGGACCCCGAGTACTTGATTCCTGTTCCTTGACTATTCGCACTATCCACATCCGGGAGGCCTTATGGACCCCCCTGAGCCAGAGCTTGATTCATTCTTATTTCTTGGGGCCACAAAGTAGTTTGGGGCTTTATTACTATCCTGTACTTATGCCATGCTTTACTGCTTTATTTAAGATTGTGCGAGGAGCATCTGTACTGTTTTGGATGCGGAGTGTTTTCGCGATATCGACAAGCCCAGTCACATTTTCGGGTTCCCAGTCGTTTACAGCCATTGACGCAAACCTTGGGTCCGTCTCGGAGCCGGCCAACTTCGTTGCGGGTAGCTTAATGGGGTGGCCCCCTGAAACATTTCTGAATCCTGTGATCGCTTTGTCGTGAATGCCTCGTTGGGTTTTGATTTGGTTTTTTCCGAGGTTGATCGAGTGTGTGTTGCTATTTGTGCACCCCTGTAGGGTAAATCTTTCTGAAAGCCGTGTCCGCGGTTATGGACGACTTGGAGCACAGTTTCTCGATCATAGACAAGTATAACTAAAGTACCGCTTTCAATTTGACTAAATACCTGACTAGTAAATAGTGCAACACTCATGGAATGGTTAATAAAACTACCAACGGATGGGGGGGTTGTTCGCTTCGCTGGTGTTTAGCGAGGAGGAGGGATCATTAATATCAAGTTATAACTATTGTTCTTATTTAACGGACATCCGTCTATCTTTGGTTGGGCGGATGGTTAGCGAGTATCTATAGAATTGTTAGTTATTATCTTTTGCTGCAATTGCGTCACCCCAGGTTGTGTCCCCTTTAGAGGCATAAAGACTTGCTGAGTACCCCTAGGGTCTCACACGATAAATTGTTTGATTCAGATGAACAGGTATACTCGCAAGATGGATACTGGGTGGAGGATACGGACGATGTTAGCAATGATCACTCGTTATAGAGATTCCGGGAATGGGAATGTAACACCCTCGAATCGGCCCTATGCAAGTTTCGCCCTTTTCGCCAAACCCGCATAGAAACGATTCAAGGACGCCCACCAGGCACTTTCGTGCGGGTGGAAAACGAAGTAATACCATTACACAACAGTCCTCGATGGGACCCACAGAACAGATATATATACAATAGCGACTCAACGAGTCAAGAATACAGATATACAATACAAAGATCCAAATCACCTTGAAATCGATACAATGTTCGAGTACGGACAAGAAGCAAATTGGGCTAAGAGCCCTGAAGAATAACCAATGGCTTCCATAACCCTGCCCAGGCCAAGCCGGAAGGATAACCCTGCTAACGACGTCGAACTTAAACCTGCTAAAACAAAAGGGGTGCCGACAAAGGGCAAAAGTAAAAGAGGAGCGTCAGTACTGAGGCCAGTACACGGCGAGGCTAGAATTCGGCGGCTCTCGCCTACATAGGTATGGTGGGCTGAAGCAGCAGCACAGCAGCACTAAACAACCTATAGAGACTCGGTATCACTGGCGGCTATTAGAGAGGGGTAAGAAAGACCTACTCGGATCCAACCTGAAGCTAACACCAAACAAACCCATCCTGGTATTTCCCCCTCGAGACCAAACGAGGAAGTCGGACCAAGGAACTCACATAGTTGGCAGTTTTATTCATTCCATTATAGTTGCAGCACTTACTAATCAGATATTGATAGCATGAGTCATCCTGAAGCATAAGTAGTGGGCAGTTTTAATTACCATTCGGTGGTAGTTGGAACCTTTACTAGTCAGATATAATTGTCCTGAGGAATCCCAAAACCCTGCAGTTGTTGGCACTTTTATCACATTCCATTGGAGTTGCAATACTTACTAGGCATATATAACAAACAACCTAGATCCACCAGTTGTTGGCATTTTTAATATCCATTCCGTTATACTGGAGCTGATTACTAGTCACATATTAAGTCAAATTTATAGCACTACTTTAGTTATGCTTGTCTATGATCGAGATACTGTGCTCCAAGTCGTCCATAACCGCGGACACGGCTTTCAGAAAGTTTTACCCTGTAGGGGTGCACAGATAGCAACACACACTCGATCAACCTCGGAAAAACCAACTCAAAACCCAACGAGGCTTTCACGACAAAGCAATCACAGGATTCATAAATATTTCAGGGGGCCACCCCACTAAGCTACCTGCAACGAAGTTGGACGGCTCCGGAACGGACCCAGGGTTTGTGTCAATGGCTGTAAACGACTGGGAACCCGAAAGTGTGACTGGGCTTGTCGATACCGCGAAAACATTCCACGATCCAAAACAGTACAGGTGCTCCACGCACAATCTTAAATAAAGCAGTAAAGCATGGCATAAGTACAGGATAGTAATAAAGCCCCAAACTACTTTGTGGCCCCAAGAAATAGAAATGAATCAAGCTCTGGCTCAGGGGGGTCCATAAGGCCTCCCGGATGTGGATAGCGCGAAAAATCAAGGAACAGGTATCTAGTACTCGGGGTCCTACGGGACACAAGTGAGCATGGAAGAACCAAATAACATCTATTGCCCACCGATGCCTCTGCATTAGTTATATCTAGCATTTTAATAGTTGTATTTAAAGTCATGATCATCTCCACCAGTAAGCATCTCCACCAATAAGCATCTGCCAGCATACCAACAACTATGGTACTCGACAACACAGGATCGCACCTGAGCAAGCAACTACGACTCGCAAGGCCAGCTATCTACCAAACAACAGGTATTAGGAGGTGTGCATGGCAATATAGAGGCTGCACGGGATATGACTGGTGTACGGAAACTAAAGCATCGTGACACGGATAGCAATAGATCAACAGGAGGAAATAAAGACTATAAATATAAAAATAGGTAGAAGGGGGAGAGATGCTCGCCTGGAAAACACTACCGACGGATCATATCCGGAGAACTTGTCGAAACTCGCATCAACTCATCGGCCTAATCCGCGAAGAAGCAAAGCACTAAAAGAAATACCGGATGCAATATTTAATACTACGGCAGAAGATCCGGCATGATTATGATATGATGCAGATGCGGTGCAATTAGGCAATATTAAGCGGAACCGGGGTCCCGACAATTAATTAATGGGTTCATCTTGTTTAGATACCCCGCAATTTAAATGTTGAATTAACAAGGCAAAACAGGGCATCGGTTCGCTACACAAATTTAAATGGAGTCCGGAATAAGACTAGGATATCCCGCATAAACACTCCATATTTAATTATGAGGTGAATCGACATAATGCCCCCAAACCACATGATATGCATGCGAGGTGAAAAATTAATATGCAACAAGTTTTATATATAGCATTTATAAAATAGGGGCTCGGGGAAAGGGTTCACACATTGGGGACTCGACGATCTTGGCGTTCTATGGTTCGGGTTCGGACTCAGGGTTCGACGGGAACAGCGGGATCGATTCGGCGGGATCGGTCTTCGGGATCCATGTCGACGGTCTTGTCGTCCAAGATGGAGAACTCGGCGTTCCGTGTCGGCGGCCTTGGCGTCCGGGTTCTCGACGAACTTGGCGTCCAGGAAGGAGTACTTGTCGCATCTGTGGTCTTCGGGTCCAGGGTCTCGGTCATCGAATGCCGGAGGAGGTCTTGTTGAACCGGCGTTATCACCACTAGGTTCCATGTATGAAGATCTTCGGTTTCCTTCTCGGAGTCCAACGAGTCCAACCTCGGGCATCGATCTTGATGACAGACGATCTTGGCGACACTTTGCCACATGAGCTTGACTGTGCTTGCGTGCCCATGTAGCAGGGACACATGATAGCGTGTCTTTGTCTTGGCCTTGAGAAGCACCGATAAAAGGAGTCGTGCATGATGGAAGCAGAACCCGCGGAGGGGAGTGAGGCCGCTGGGGCACAGGCTGGTGAGGGGACGGCGCGACGAGCTCCAGTGCTTGAGGACCAGCGGCCAGCGACTGCGTGGCGGATCAGGGCGTGGTCGCTCGCGGGATGCAGGGAGGCACGCGGCGACAACCTACATGCGCGCCGTAAAATAGAGGCCGGCGAGCTTGAGGTATGGGACGACGAGGACGCGCGTCTGGTGGAGAGGTCGGCATCATCCACTTCAGGAAGAGGGAATAGGGGACATCTAGCTCGTAGGGAGGAAGGCATAAGGGACGCGCGCACCATGCTGGGGCACACTGGCGGCGAGGAACCCCGGGGCTTCAGGTCAGGGAGGTCGGAGCCGAGGCGGACGGCGGCGGCGCGCTTGGTTCGATGCAGGGGCGACGCAGAAGCCTGGCGAGGGCACACAGAGAGGAGACGGAGTGACGGTGGTCACGGGCAGAAGCAGGGAAGGGACGACGACCGGGGCGGCGAAGGTGGTCGCGGTGGCGGTGGTGAGCAGTTGCTTGGGGGCACCAACGCAGGGGCGGACGACAGCCGCGGAGGGCTCGAGACGGCGTGGTGGTGGAAGTTTCCATCGGGGAGGCGGTGCTCGCACGGGAGGCTTGCGGCGGCCAGCTCCGGGTGCACGGAAGACGCCGCGGCGAGGTGGGAGTCCGCTGGGCGGTGGCGACCAACGCGGAGGCGGATGCGCGGCTGCTCGAGGAAGATAGGAACGGCGGTGAGGTGCGGCAACGGATCCTACGGTGGCGACGCCATCCAGTTCGGTGAAGGGGAGGGACGAGGTCGCCTGCCGGAGCGAAGCTTGCAGGCGGCGGCGCTGTTTGCGGGATCGAGCACGGCCAGAGGAAGGAGAAGGAGGCGTGCAGGAGGATAGGTGGGGATCGCGGAGGAGCGGGGGCGTGGCTCATGGTGGGGCCAGGGTGAAGGAGCGGGATGCGCGTCGATCGAGAGGTGCGGTACAACGGCTTTCAAGGCTGTCGGTCGTGGGGTGGGGCCAGGGGCGAGGCGACGTGTGGGATCGGGTTGGTTTTTGGCGAGATGCGGCAGGGACCTGATCGCGTCTGGAGACAGGGAGCGCGGGTGCTAGCTCGCTCGCGAGAGAGCGTGTGTGTAGGACTTGTGCGTGTTCAAGGTAGGTCGGGTCAGGTGGAGTGCGGCTGTGTGCGGGTACTGGCGCAGCTGAGTGGCGGCGGTGCAAGAGAATTAAAGAAAAGAAATAGAAGAACATGAATCGATCTTGTTCAGCTAGCTAGCTGTTTTGGGGAATTATGCATGCACATGGATTTGACAAGGAAACAAGGAATAGGAAGAAACATAGCACGGGAGAGAAATTGGGGAAAATTGATAAGGGAATTCTCAGATCTAAATTTGGGCAGCATTGGAGGCTAGGTTTGGGGAAGGAAAAGAGGGATTAGGGTATTTATCTAGTCCAAAGTAGACTAGAGGGGACTAGTTTTGGGCTAAAATTTTAGACGGGCCTTTAGTCTAGTTTTATTTTTTTAGTCAAATAAGAAAACTATTTGCGGTCACATAACAGACCAAAATAATATTTTGTTTTAGTTTGAAAATAAGAAAAGGGAAACGGATTTAATAAAACCATAGAGATATTTTAGTAAAACCAAAATAGTCTTTTGGTGAAAATATTTTTGGACAAAAATATGCATGATGACATGAGCATGCGGTCATGATGATGCACAAAATAAAAATAACACGCGATTTTCTAGTAGTGGTTTTACCGGGGTGCTACAGGGGATCCGTGAGATCTGTGGGCGGGATGTGTTTATTTATGTGGCATCTTATGCCGATTTGCTTCTTATCCATATTCGGATCTTGTTTTCCGCTTCCGCCTGATACTCTGATGTTTGATGTATGAGGAGCTATCCTAAAATATTATCTCTATCTAAGATATTTGGATCTTGCCGTATGGCGTTGCAATATTTCTATTTCTTTTTAGATGGAATGGCTCTGAGGACTGTTGTATGTGGCTTGCATACATACTCATTTGTGTATGTAGTTGATCCCTTCGCCTGCCGATTACGCCGCTCGTTCTTGTCCCGATGTTTTGGAAATGGTTAGGACGGCCGAAAGGTCTACCTGTGAGTGGCATTTGGCTCCACCGTATTATTTTAACCATTTCCGCTTATCTAGGCTTGTAACTAAGAGCGTAATTCACCGAGGTAGTTACAATTGGTATCAGAGTCATCCCGCCCTTCAGGGTCTCAGCCAAATGGTCGTTGTTAGTCTAGCAAATATTTTGGTAGCTATGTATACTAGGGAAAAACAAAACATGAGAGTATGACTGCTTCCATTTTTTCTTCTTACCCACCCACCCACCCTTTTCTGGTAAGGAAGTGTAACGTTTTCAATCCTCTTCTAAAATTCAAACTAGGATTCACGTGTTCTGAGTTCCGTAGTACCATAGGTTGTGTGTGTGTGTGTGTTTTCCTTGTCTATCTGTTGCATCCAACATGTTATCACTATCGGCCTTTTGGTTATCAACTGTTGGTACATTCCATACCGACAGGATTTTGCAAACCGACGCGATCTATCTAATTTGTTGTATACCGACGCGATATGTCTTACTCTTTGTTATCCGACGTTATCTTGTTTGGGGTGTTTGTTTCCATAGTTACTAATCTTTAGGTTCATCTTAAGATGAAGGTATTGGGATATGTGTTTTACTTATTCATGTGCGGAGTAATGATTTGAGTGCGGGATGGAGTCGCGACCATACCACTACTTTTATCATTCGCTCTTGTATATTGAATTGGTAGAGTTACTAATCTTGATTCGTGGTTTTGCGCATATAGTGGTATTTTAATGCCGAAATTTGCGGAAAATTTTTCTTTGTTAGTTTGTGTACCACACTCCTTGTTCAGTCGTGTGCGATATGCTTAATATCTTCTAAGTGCTTTGAACTTTGTTGATATTTTAATATCATCTTAGTAAATTGTATCCTTTAAATCTTGGTTAATTCCATTTTGGTACTATTTTGGATTATTATTATTCTCCATTATGGTACTAACTTGTGTTTTATATCAATCACAGGATGGCACCACCACGCCGTTCTGAGGACATACAACCTGAACTGGGGGCTGCGTTGGCAAGCATCGACAATGCCTTGGCCGCAATGCAGCAGAACCAGCAGCGATTTGAAGAAAGTGTCAGGTGGAATGAGTTTGTTCCGCTACCTCCACCTCCCAAGCGAGGAGACATCAAAAGCTTCCTGAAGTTCAACCCACGCCAATTTGATGTGTCCGATCAACCACTTGATGCTGATGATTGGTTGCAGGAGATGTCAAGGTTACTGGCGACTGCTGATGTTCCTGAGCAAGAATGGGTAAAGTGTGCCACTCACCTTCTGAAGGGAGATGCAGCTCTGTGGTGGGAGAATTACCTCAAGGCAAACTACACCGCTTTTCAGCCTACTTGGGAACAGTTCACTGGAGCTTTCAAAGAGCAATATCTGTCAGAAATTGTCATGGAGAGGATGAAGGAAGTGTTTCTCAACCTCAAGCAGGGCAATGACAATGTCAATACCTATATCAGAAACTTCATGAACCTTTCTCGGTATGGTGGCGATGAGATCTCTGATGACAAGAAGAAGCAAAAGAGGTTCAGACAAGGGCTCAATGCATCGATTAAATATGCAATCACACATGTAAGGCCGGCGTCTTTTCTCGAACTCCAACATACAGCTCTGCAGGAAGAAGCAAGTAGGCAAGTGTTTGAGGAGTCAAAGAAACACAACCGCGATGCAGCAAGCTCTTCAGCTGCGTCAACTCCTTCTAAGCGTCGTGTCTGGGTTCCTAACACCCCATCGTCGCTCCCGGCTCCACCAAGACCTTCAAGCTACGCGGCAAGGCCACCAAACTTCCTCACTGCTGCTCCCAGGGGCTATAACCACAACTACCCTGGAGCGCCTGGCGGAGTCCCTGGCTACGTTGCTCCACGTCCACCTGGTGCTTGTTACACTTGTGGAAACACTGGGCATCAACACTGGAACTGTCCAATGAACAACAAAGCTCTTCCTCCACCACCTCCAAGACCTGCGGCAAGCTCTCCTATGGTTCTTGCACCACCACCTCGGGCTCTCAACATCAACACCAAGCCCGGGTCTACTGTTGCTCGTGCCAACTGTGTCAACGCCGCTCAAGCTGAGCATGCACCTGGAGTTGTGATGGGTATGCTTTCCGTTAACTCAGTCCCTGCACGAGTTTTGTTTGATTCTGGTGCATCACATTCTTTTGTTTCTCACAAATTTGCAAATGAGAATGAGTTAGCTATGGATCCTCTCCTTAAGCGGTTAATGGTCCTTTCTCCTGGAGCAACAATGGCAGCTTCAAAAATCAGCCATGGCAATCAAATTGAGATTGGTGGTTCTTCGTTCCCGGCTTCCTTGATTATTCTAGGCAATTCTGACATTGATGTTATCTTGGGCATGGATTGGTTGACAGCAAATGCAGCTGTGATTGATTGTGCTGAACGCTTGGTTTCTCTAAAAATTCCTGAAGGCCATATAGTCTATTCTCCAAGTCTGACTCCTGCTATTCAGCTTTTCTCTTTGGCGGCTCTGAATGATGATGCTATGGAAGCTATTCAGAGTGTTCCGGTGGTCTGTGAGTTCCCAGATGTCTTTCTTGAAGAGTTACCGGGTATGCCTCCTGACCGTGAGGTCGAGTTTGTGATTGAACTTGAACTGGTACCGCTCCTATCTCCAAGCGGCCTTATAAAATGGGTCCTGCTGAGTTGGCTGAACTCAAACGTCAGCTTGATGAACAAGAGAAGTTGGGTTTCATTCAGCACAGTACTTCTTCTTGGGGTAGCCCAACCATCTTTGTGAAGAAGCGAGACAAAACTGATAGACTTTGTGTTGACTATCGGGCTCTCAATGCTAAAACCATCAAGAATAAATATCCCCTTCCGCGGATTAATGATCTCTTCGATCAGCTAGCTGGAGCTGTGGTTTTCTCTAAGCTTGATTTGAGAAGTGGATATCATCAAATCAAGATTCGCAAGGAAGATGTTCCTAAAACAGCTTTCACCACCCGCTATGGCCTGTATGAGTACACGGTCATGTCTTTCGGTCTCACCAACGCACCTGCCACCTTCTCGAGGCTTATGAACTCGGTTTTCATGGAGTATCTCAATAAGTTCGTTGTGGTCTATATGGATGACATCTTAGTCTATTCTAAGTCAAAGGAAGAACATGAAGAACACCTTCGGTGTGTCCTAAACAAGCTTTGTGGGAACCGCCTGTATGCAAAGTTCTCCAAATGTGAGTTTTGGCTGCCTCAAGTCACCTACCTTGGTCACGTCATCTCTGCCAAGGGCATTGCCATCAACCCAGAAACTGTAAAGACAATTGTTGACTGGCTTCCTCCTGTAAATGTCAAAGAAGTCCGGAGTTTCCTTGGTTTGGCTAGTTATTGCCGTCGCTTTGTTTAGAACTTTTCGAAGATTGCGAAGCCTCTTACCGATCTCCTCAAGAAAGGCAAGAAATACCTTTGGACTCCTGCATGTCAAGCAAGCTTTGAAACACTCAAAGAGAAGCTCACTTCCACACCAGTTTTGATTCCTCCAGATACATCAAAGCCTTTCCAGATATTCTGTGATGCCTCATTGCAAGGATTGGGTGCGGTCCTTATGCAAGAAAAACAAGTTGTTGCTTATGCCTCTCGACAGTTGAAGACGCATGAGATCAACTATCCTACACATGACCTCGAACTCGCAGCAGTTGTCTTTGCTTTGAAAGTATGGAGGCATTACTTGCTTGGCAACCGTTGTGAAATCTTTTCTGATCACAAGAGTCTGAAGTATATCTTCACACAGCCTGATCTCAACCTTCGTCAGAGGAGGTGGATTGAAGCAATCAATGATTTCGATTTGACCATCAACTACACTCCGGGCAAAGCTAATGTCATGGCCGATGCTCTCAGCCGCAAAGCTTATGTCAGCAACCTCATGGTGGAAGAACAACAACCTCTCTTGTGCGAGGAATTCCGTCAGCTCAACCTTGAAATTGTGGATCAAGGGTATCTTCTGAACCTTCTGGCAACCCCTCTCTTGGAAGAAAAGGTTCGCTCCATTCAACTTGGTGATCTGTACACCAAAAAGATCATCTCCAACATTCAGCTTCCGAAGTATGAGTACTTCCACGTCGATGACCAAGGCACTCTTTTCTTTGAACACCGGATGTTTGTTCCGAACTACCCGGGTTTGAGAGAGCAAGTTCTCAAGGAAGCGCATGATTCTGTTCTTTCTATCCACCCTGGCAGCACAAAGATGTACATGGACTTGAAAACACAATATTGGTGGCCTGGGTTGAAACGATATTCTGCCAAGTATGTCTCGGAGTGTGATGTCTGCCGCAGAGTTAAAGTTGTCCATCAGAAACCTTCCGGTCTTCTACAGCCATTGAAACCCCCGGAATGGAAATGGGAGAAAGTAGAGATGGACTTCATCACTGGTTTTCCAAGGTCGCAGAAGGGCAACAATGCAATCTTTGTTGTCATTGACAGGCTTTCTAAAGTGGCTCACTTCTTTCCCGTCAAGGAAACAATTTCTGCAATCCAGTTGGCTGAGCTCTATATCAACAGAATTGTCTCTCTGTATGGAGTTCCTCTTGAGATCAGTTCAGACCGTGGAAGCATATTCACTTCCAAGTTCTAGGGAAGTTTCCAAAATGCTTTGGGAACAAAATTGAACTTCAACACAGCTTACCATCCTTAGTCGCAAGGACAAGTTGAAAGGATCAATCAGATTCTAGAAGATATGCTCCGTGCTTGCGTCATCTCTTTCGGCATGAAGTGGGAAGAATGTCTTCCTTATGCTGAATTCTCTTACAACAACAGCTTCCAGAAAAGTCTAAAGATGGCACCATTTGAGGCTCTCTATGGTCGCAAATGCAGAACTCCGATTGGTTGGTCGGGCGCAGGTGAAAGAATATTGTTTGGCCCCGACATTGTAACTCAAGCGGAGGAAAAGGTTCACATCATTCTTGAAAATCTGAAGATTGCTCAAAGTCGCCAGAAGAGCAATTATGACAGAAAGCACACGGACATGGAGTATGTCCCTGGTGATCTCGTTTACCTTCGTGTCACTCCCATGAGAGGCACGCACCGCTTTGGTATCAAAGGAAAGCTGGCTCCTAGATACATCGGTCCATTCAAAATCCGTGGAAGAAGAGGAGAAGTTGCTTATGCTCTTGAACTTCCTAAAAAACTCAAGGTCCATGATGTTTTCCACATCTCTCAACTCAAGAAGTGCTTCAAGGATCCCGGCAGGACCGTGGACCATGAGCTTATCAATCTCCAAGAAGACCTGTCTTATCAAGAACACCCCACAAAAATCCTTGAAGCCGCAGAAAGAAGGACTCGCAACAAGTCCATCAAGTTCTGCAAGGTGCAGTGGTCACACCATTCCGTGGATGAAGCCACTTGGGAACGTGAAGATGAGCTCCGTGCCAAGTATCCTACCATCTTTGAGTCTTCTTCTTCCTAGAATCTCAGTGCGAGATTCCTGTTTAGTGGGGGAGAGTTGTAGCATCCCAATTGTCTAACAATGGTAATGCTACATGGTTTAATAATATAATGGCTACTTCCTATATACAATTGTTGCATCATAATTATATCATGCTCATGTCATCATGCCACCTTGCATTTGAGCATCATATAAAACCCTTTTTCTTTTGGTTCTTCTCTCATATGCACTATTAAATGTTTTTGCCTCTTGATATTGTATTTGGTTATTGATATATTGTTTAAATACCCAAGTTGAGTTGGGGGCATATCTTTTATTCAACTCCATCACTTTTCTTTTCACCACCTTATAATTCCACCGTTCCATTTTTCCATGAGCTTGTATTCCTTTTTCTTTTGATATTTATTCTAGCTCATGTGGGTGGGGTGGATCTAATTCTATAAATTCTTTTGCTTGGCCTTTATTCCACTCCTTGAGAATGCATAAGGACAATGCCATATTATTATTTTGTTTTCACCAACTAAATCAGGGCATTTATTATTTTGCATGGGCCATGCAAGAGCACCACCACCTCTATCCCATTTGAGTCCTCTTGGTTTTATTGGGTCTTTTCTTTGTGGATCATCTCCATCCCTCTCCACCATCCCCTTATTCCCATCACCACCTTTTCTTTTATTTTCTCCATGCATGATTCAAATGAGGGCTTCTTCCCATACATCTTTTTCTTTCTCTTTTTCTTGGTTACACCTCCACCTCATCTCATGATAATTCAAAGCCCTCACTATTTTCCTCTTGGGTTGATCTTATAAACAAGTTTTAAAACCTAACACCTAATTAAAACCCTAGCCCTAGTTTGCCTCTATTTCTATCTAAACCTAGTTCTAATCTAAACATCACCTTACATCTCTCCTCTCCCCATGTCAAGGTCCCCTCTCCATGCCATGCATGATCCACCTCAACTAACCCCTCCCCTCTCTCTCTAACCCTAACCGAGCCTCCACCTAGCTAACCCGAGCCCCCCCCTAAGCTAACCCTAGCTAGCCAAGCCTCCCCTCTCCTCTCTCTTTTCTCTCCCTGCCATGAGGCCCCACCATCCGAGACGGCCTCCTTCCCCTCACCTGGTCCACCGGCAGCCCCTCTCCCTGCTCCTGGTCGTGCACGATGAGCACGTGAGGGAGGAGAGCTAAAGGTGGCCGAGACCACCTTTTTGCCCAACCCTGATCCCCACCGCTGCCCATCCTCTCTCCCTCTCACTTTTCCCTCCGCCCCATGTCTCCTGGCTCGCCAGATCCATCTCAGGGTCCCTGCCTCCCCATCCTTCCTCTCCACCGAGGACGTCTCCCTCTCGCCAGAACCGCCAGCACCGCCGCCTACTCCTCGTCCCTGCCGGCATGCCCGACGTGGAAGTGGTCGAGGAGACCAAGGAGAGCCCCCTGCGTCGCCCTGTGCTCTGCAACGAGGAGGAGAAGCACCAGCACCGCCAGAACCAGCGCCGCTCTGCTGAAACCCTAGATCTCCGGCCGCCAGCTCCGTCGATGATCCGCCGCACCTCTCTCTGTTCCACCACCACCGACCTCTCCTCGGTGAGCCCCTCTTCCTCGCTGACATCCTCACGCTCGATGTCGCCATCTAGATGCACTGTTCGATTCATTGAACATGCTGCGCGCGCCGCCGGCCACCGCGTTGGCTCGCTCCCGCGTCGCGCAGAACCTTACTTAGCCCCCGTCCACCCTGATGTCACCATCCGTACCCCAGCCGCACTGGCTACCAACCTCAGCTGGCGCCATGACCCGGGATCGAGTCTCCCACGCCCAGGCATCACTGCGTGCTGTTTTTCCGTCAGACACCCGCGCGTCAGAGACGATCCACAGTGCCGCCGCACACTTTGCTAAAACCCCCTAGCCTTTTTATTTCCTAAACCCGCGATCCAACCGAGCCCACCAGTCAGCCTCCCGTGCATCCTACAAAAACGCCCCCACAATTTTTAACACCCAACCCGTGCTCCATCGCGACCCCACCTGGCAGCCTCTGCTGCTCAAATTACCGGCACATGGGCCCTAGTCAGCCTGGCCGCACTGACTGACTAGCAGCCGAGGTGAGAAAAGCTTTTCAGGCGCTTGGTCAGTCTGCCCACCCACCGTCAGTGGCTTGGGCTGGAATATCCTGGGTGTAAAACGTTCTGGCCATTTCTGTTAAAATAAAAATGTTTTCAGTAATTGTTTAAAATCAAATTCAAATCAGATTTTAATAACTTTTAAAATACAAATCCAAATAATACAAATAATATATGTTTTTGAATCAGAAAAATATGAGGATTTCAAATATGCCATTCAAAATATGTTTTGAGCACTTTAAAATTTCGAGATAGTTAAAATTACAATAAAATGCCCTTTTCCTTAATTAATTAATAACTTTAATTCTATAACTCCAAATTTGACAAATAATATGTCTAAATCGATCAGCGCGACGAGCCCGTTCTATCTATGCACTCCATGTTCTGAATTGCAGCATGCATCATATAAATATAAGTATACAGCAAGTGTTATGAGAGTAAACCGGGCTAAAAACTTAATAAAATGCTTTAATCTTGTACCCCACACCTCACCCATGCCATGCTACATTATTGACATGCAAATTGTGCATCATTCATCATGGCATGATTGTTTGCTTGTCGCATTTTAATTCATATGCTTGTGCACTCTACTTATGTTGGTCGTTGTTTGTTTGGTTCTTCTTCGAATAGACGCTGAGCAGGGGATATATCAGGAATCCCAGGAGCACTACCCAGATCCGTCCCTCGCGTCAACTGAGCTACCAGGCAAGCACTACCACATGCTTGCATACATATAGTACCTATTGCCTCTATCTTATTCTTGCATCATTGAGTCGCGATTGCATTAAACCGAATCCCAAGTACTACATAGCCTTTACTTTTAAACCCCACCGAAGTTGTTCCTCCATCCCATGAGCCATTACTACAGGAGTTGTTTGAGCCATGCGGGTCGTAGAACAGCATGTGTAGGGTATGTGAGTGTCTGATGGATAACGAGGTACCTAAACAACTTAACCTGAGTAGTAATGGGATAACTAATGAAACTGGCACCGGTGAGCAATATCTGCTATTTGGTTCTTCATGCTCACTTGTGTCCCGCAGGACCCCGAGTACTTGATTCCTGTTCCTTGACTATTCGCACTATCCACATCCGGGAGGCCTTATGGACCCCCCTGAGCCAGAGCTTGATTCATTCTTATTTCTTGGGGCCACCAAGTAGTTTGGGGCTTTATTACTATCCTGTACTTATGCCATGCTTTACTGCTTTATTTAAGATTGTGCGAGGAGCACCTGTACTGTTTTGGATGCGGACTGTTTTCGTGGTATCGACAAGCCCAGTCACATTTTCGGGTTCCCAGTCGTTTACAGCCATTGACCCAAACCTTGGGTCCGTCTCAGAGCCGGCCAACTTCGTTGCGGGTAGCTTAATGGGGTGGCCCCCTGAAACATTTCTGAATCCTGTGATCGCTTTGTCGTGAATACCTCGTTGGGTTTTAATTTGGTTTTTTTTCCGAGGTTGATCGAGTGTGTGTTGCTATTTGTGCACCCCTGCAGGGTAAATCTTTCTGAAAGCCGTGTCCGCGGTTATGGACGACCTGGAGCACAGTTTCTCAATCATAGACAAGTATAACTAAAGTATCGCTTTCAATTTGACTAAGTACCTGACTAGTAAATAGTGCAACACTCATGGAATGGTTAATAAAATTGCCATCGGATGGGGAGGTTGTTCGTCCGCTTCCTCGTTGGTAAGCGAGGAGGAGGAGGGATCTGTTAATATTACTGTTATAACTGTTGTTCTTAATTAATGGACATCTGTCTATCTTTGGTTGGGCGGATGGTTAGCGAGTATCTATAGAATTGTTAGTTATTATCTTTTGCTGCAATTGCGTCACCCTAGGTTGTGTCCCCTTTAGAGGCATAAAGACTTGCTGAGTACCCCTAGGGTCTCACACGATAAATTGTTTGATTCAGATGAACAGGTATACTCGCAAGA
Organism: Avena insularis; assembly: GCA_023614405.1. NCBI lineage: Eukaryota > Viridiplantae > Streptophyta > Magnoliopsida > Poales > Poaceae > Avena > Avena insularis. The sequence goes on along the minus strand of CM042696.1, from coordinate 456,044,164 downwards.
TGGATACTGGGTGGAGGAGACGGACGATGTTGGCAATGATCACTCGGTGTAGAGATTCCGGGAACGGGGATCCGTGAGATCTGTGGGCGGGATGTGTTTATTTATGTGGCATCTTATGCCGATTTGCTTCTTATCCGTACTCGGATCTTGTTTTCCGCTTCCGCCTGATACTCTGATGTTTGATGTATGAGGAGCTATCCTAAAATATTATCTCTATCTAAGATATTTGGATCTTGCCGTATGGCATTGCAATATTTCTATTTCTTTTTAGATAGAATGGCTCTGAGGACTGTTGTATGTGGCTTGCATACATACTCATTTGTGTATGCAGTTGATCCCTTCGACTGCCGATTACGCCGCTCGTTCTTGCCCCGATGTTTTGGAAATGGTTAGGACGGCCGAAAGGTCTACCTGTGAGTGGCATTTGGCCTCACCATACTATTTTAACCATTTCCGCTCATCCAGGCTTGTAACTAAGAGACTTGATCGCTTCTCTTCTGTCATATTGGGGCGCATAAGGGGCTAGCTCAATTGCCCATTTTGCGATTCTGCCACTCGCATCCTTGTTACCCATTATCTTGGATATGGGAGCTTCACATATTACGTTGATGGGGTGCTCCTCAAAGTAATGCTTTAACTTCTTTGCCGCCATATAGACACCATATGTCACCTTTTGAAAGTGCGGGTAGTTCTGTTTTGAGGCAGACAATACCTCGCTCAAGTAATATACTGGCCTCTGCACCAACTTAACCTCTTCATTGCGCTCCACTACAATCACTTCGCTTACAACTCGGTTGGTTGCGGCTATGTAGAGCAACATTGGCTCCTTTGATAGTGGAGAAGCTAACACTGTTGCAGTGGCCACCATCTTTTTTAAGTGGGCAAAGGCTTCATCGGCCTGTGGCGTCCAAACGAACTTATCCGACTTTTTCATGAGCTGGTAGAGAGGCAGTGCCTTTTCTCCCAACCGACATACAAACCGACTCAACGATGCCAGGCACCTAGTGAACTTCTGGACATTGTTAAGACACTTCGGCAGCTCCATTCGTTCGATGGCTCGGATCTTAGTTGGATTAACTTCGATACCTCGGCTAGAAACGATAAATCCGAGTAATTTTCTAGCCGGGACACCGAAGGTACATTTTTCCGGGTTAAGCTTCATCCGGAACCTTATCAAGTTCGCGAATGTTTGCCTTATGTTGTCAAGGAGCATTTTGATTTCCTTGGTCTTGATAACCACATCATCCACGTATACTTGTACGTTTTGACCTATTTGGTCATGCAAACATTTTTGCATACATCTTTGGAACATTGCACCTGCATTACATAAACCGAACGGCATAGTGCGATAGCAATAAGCCTCGTACGGGGTAATAAACGCAGTTTTTATTTGATCATCCGGGTTCAGAGGTATCTGGTGGAAACCAGAATACGCGTCAATGAATGACAACAGTTCACATCCCACAGTTGAGTCTATGACCTGATCTATCCTCGGCAGTGGAAATGGATCTTTTGGACACGCCTTGTTCAGGTTCGTGTAATCGATACACATACGCCAAACCACTGCCACGTTCGGATCGTCCTTCTTCTTTTCTACCAGCACCGGATTAGAGAGCCAGTCCAGATACAGCACCTCCATGATAAATCCTGCTGCTAGCAATCGAGCTATCTCGTCTCCAATGACTTTTCTCCTATCCTCGGCGAAGCGGCGGAGAGGTTGCTTCACCGACCTTGCCCCGGGTCTTACGTTCAAAGAGTGCTCGGCCAACTCCCTTAGAACACCTTGCAAATCCTGTGTGGACCAAGCAAAAATGTCCCGATTCTCACGGAGGAAGTTGACGAGCTCGCTTTCCTATTTGTTAGTTAACCCGGCACCAATTGTTACGGTGCGCTCCGGGAACATGTCATCAACTGGAACCTTCTTGGTGTCCTTTGCGGCTTGGAATGAAACGCTGCCATGCGGGTTACTCAACGCCGGCATATACTGCTGCGCGGACTGAGCTAATGCCGCCACCTCTTGGATTTTTCTTTTCTCTTGCGCAATCACGAGTGACTCGGCTAGGTTAGACCCGGCTGATGCACACTCAATGGAACGTCGGAAATCTCCAGCAATGGTAATCACCCCATTTGGCCCGGGCAACTTCATCTTCAGATAACTAATGTGATAGCTTGCCATGAACTTGTTCAGTGCTGGTCTTCTGAGTAATGCGTGATATGCACTTTCCAAGTTCACCACCTCAAACTCCAGATTCTCAGTTCGGCAGTTATCCCTTGTGCCGAATAGCACGTCGACCCGGACTTTGCCTATGGGCTCACAAGAGATGCCTGGTACAATGCCATGGAAAGTTGTTCTCGTAGCCTGGAGCATGTTCTCCGAGATGCCCAACTTGTGCATCGTGTCCGCATACATGATGTTAATGCTACTGCCATTGTCAATTAGTACCTTGGAGAACCTCACATTGATGTTTGGTCCAATGAACGTCGGATCCAGCACTAGTGCATACCAACCTGGACTCGGCATAAGTTTAGGATGATCTTTGATGTTCCAGGTGATTTCCTGGTCTGACCAAGGCATGTACCTCGTCACTGCTGGCATTACCGCATTGACCTCCATATGTCGGCGCTGCAAGCTTTTCCTATCTGTTTCCTCAGTCGTGAACACACAATAGCTCTGGTGATGTTCTCTGTACTCGTTCCTTCCCTCGTTTCCGGGGTACCTCTGATCCGGCTGTTGCTGATTTTCCACCTGATGCACTGCATCCCTTCTCTCATTGTTGTCATACCTCGGCGGAGGGGGAGGTAACATTAGCTGTTGCGTGTTCGCCCCGGAGAGCAATTGCTGCCGAGGCAACTCCTTCCGAGGTTGATCATTCCGGGGTGCCTGAGCATTCCTCGAACCACCTTGTTCTATCTTACGCATCCACTCACATTGCCTCGTTGTGTGACCCGCCGGGCTATTCGGATTTGGCATGTGAAACTTACACGGCTGGTCCAACATCGACTCATAGGTATACCTCAGGCGGTCTTTCTTTTCTTGCCACTGTTTCTTTTGCTCCAGAGTCCATGTTTTCTTGCCATCGTTTCTTGGAGTCCATTGCCCTCCTGTTCTCTGGCGTTGGTTGCTCACTGCTCCGGGTTGATCTTGATTCACAGCTGCAACTTGTTGCGAACCGTAGCGATGATCCGGTCTATCATCTCTTCTTTTTCCTCTGTAGTCGTTCCTCCGAGATGACCCGGCTCCATCCCTCTGATAGTATTCCTCATTCGACTCGTTTGACGCGATCCTAGGTTGAGTCGGATCACCCAAAGCATACGAATCTGCAATCCGGATCATCTCTGCCAACGTAATTGGCATTTTCCTTTGCAACTTCATCCACAACTCGCTGCCATATCTGCACCCTTGTGCGAACCATGCTATGGCCTGCGACTCTATGACACCCTCACACGAATTCCTCACGGTACACCACCGGGTCAAGAATTCACGGTCCGTCTCATTAGGTTTTTGCTTGCACATTGCTAGGGTCTGCGGTCTATTCGGCCTCTGATATGTACTTGAGAAGTTGCTGATAAACATTTCTTCAAAATCTATCTAGCAGTTGATGCTTCCGGGTGGTAAATTATTCAGCCATACTCTGGCCGGACCTTCTAGCATCTGGGGTACGTATCGTACAGCCCATCTCAAGTTGCCAGTGGCAATTTTCACAGCCGTAGCATAGTTTATCAGCCAATCCTTCGGCTTGGTACTGCCGTCATACGTCTTCGTGCCTCTGGGCAACTGGAAGTTGGGTACCGGTGGCTCCTTCATGATCCGGGGTCCAAAGCACGCTGGACCCGGGGGACCTTGACATTCGATCTGTTCCGACCTATACAGGCGATCCAGTTTTAACCTGGCGTCATCCGGCATCAAGTCCCTGCTTCCCAATCTTGACCCTATCACATGATAGTCCGGTCTCGGGTATCCTGCGTTCACCATCTTCGAATCACCGTCATTGTATCGGTTTTGCACCTGGGGCGCACCTTTCTGTTCCATACCTCGGCCGGCGCTTTGCTCTTGCCTTGGTATATCCCGCTGTTGTGGTTGTCTTGCTCCTGCGGAGTTTCGCTGTCCAGCATTGCCGTTGGCAGCGTTCCCTTGACCGGCATTGCCTTGGTCATGGTTACCTCGGCCAGCTACACCTCGGCTCACACTCCGTCGATCATCATTTTTCCGCGTTTCTTTTTCTTTCCCGCACGCGTCGGGTCGTATGGGACGATCTGTTTGTTCCGTCTGGCCGAGGTTACTACCTCTTCTCTCCTTGGGCCACCATGAGGTGACGATGCGGCTCCAGCGGATTTTTCCGGGTTACCCATCGCCGAATGGACGATTTTGGAAGCTCCAGCTCTCTTCGGGTTAGCTCTGAGTAGCTCTTCATTCTGTCTGTTCGCGATCCGAACCAGCTCGTTAACCCTATCTTATTGTCTCTGACGGGCCTCACCCGTCAAACCCTCTAACTCGGATGTAGCCGCATCCGCTGCTCTGAGGTTCTTCGCCGGGGTACTATACCTCGGCAGCCCCACAGACAAATAGTTCTCTGACCCTTCGGCTCCATCATCACCTTCTCTGTTCATCTCGCTCATGAGATTTCTCCCTTTTACTTTTACCGTATCAACTTTGTTTGCCTTTGCATACTCACGCAGCGTCATGTTCAACGACTGCTGAGCCGCGGCTATTTTCTTTGCGCCCTCTAGTATCTTTTGCCTAGTTTCCTCTAGCTCGGCCTGTGCCTGAGCCGGATCTATCACTGCTGCTACCGGGTTAGCCAAGCTATCCATAGCTTCTCTCAGTACGTTTTCAGGCCTCTCTATTGGGGGTCCTCTACCTTTCCTCAGTGCCTTAGGTGTTACCTCCGGGTCCGGTGCTGGATCCTTGCTCGCGCCTGCCCCCGACGCAGTCATCATCACTTCTGCATGGTTCGGGGAGCGAGTGATACGCGCCCCGTGAACCACGCTGAGGGGTGGTTCCCCTGCCTCGACGACGCGCTGGGGGTGAACGCATGATACGTCCACCGCAACATAGACCTTGTGTGCTCCCAGCTTGACGAAGAGGCCGTTGCGCGGAAGTGGGCACGTGCCGAAGCAGCCAGCGTTCTCTCTGACGAAGTCCAGCGCTCTAAAGCGCTGAACAAGCCCGGAGACGATGCGTTCGCCGGTGCCGATGAGGTTTCCCGTCCGGATCTTTACCCCTGCTAGCGCCGCTAGCCCCACGGTGGGCGCCAGCTGTCGTGGTGGTGTCACGGCAGATGCCATGGATAGGCTAAAGGTGGGGACTAATACACGCTAGGGGAATCCAGGGAGGGATAGTGGAGTGATTCCCCACATAGAAGTTTGTATTGATTTCCTTGCAAGATTACAAGTGCTCTTAGAGCCGTATTGGCGAGAGGAGGAAGAAGGAGCTCTCTTACTCTTGCCTACAGTTCTTCCCTTGAACCCTAGCCCTGCTAGTATCAAAGAAAACCCAAACCAACTCGAGCTCAACCAACCCCCTCTACCAGAAACCTAGCCCCCCTTATATAGAGGAGGCTCGGTCCCTGCCTAGGGCATACGTGGAGGTATATTCCTAAGAATATGCGTCCTCCCAAAGTGGTAACCCGACCGGGGTGCTTTTCCCCTGCGTCATACATGCTTTAGCTATGTAAGCCTCTGCGGCGCCTGCGTCAGCCGACATGGGCATCGTCACCCTTGTCGGCCATGACCCGGTGGTCCTGCCCTTGCTTTCTTCGCTCATGTAGTGCGTACCAGACCTTCTTTTTGACCAGAGAGATTCCTTCCTTCTCCCAGAAGCTAAGCGGGGACCCGGATCATAGTAGATCCGGCCACACCTGTTCCTGCATATAAGTTAGACAAGCACTTCCGACTTACTCCTTAAGTCGGATGAGACAATGTTAGGCGACCCCCCTTGGTCCGGGTTACTCCGTGATCCGGCCTGCCTTGAGGTGACCCGGCCAGCATCCGCTTTGACCCTGCTGAACCTCGGCTAACTCAGCCCTTATACCCCGGAGTGACCCTACCCGGGGGTATCCCCCCAACAGTCACAGATACTGCAGCAGCCAGTGAAGGGATTGCCACTTCAGCAGCAGGGACCCCATATGAACATACCAAAACCCGCTCTTCCCCATCCAAAAACTGGCAGCACACAGCTGAAGGTGGCCGCAACTACACCGCTGCGTCGCGCAAGTATAGAAAATCCAGGAATATGCAGCACACACAACACAAAAACGAGTGATGCAGGAACCATTTCTGCTGCTGGTGCTATCCAAGCCACCCAACTGTGTATACCAAGCCCACAGATACCGCAGTAGCAAGCGAAGGGATTGCCACTTCAGTAGGGAGCCCCTACAAACTTACCAAAACCCCTTCAACCCCCTCCCAAAACTGGCAGCACACAGCTGAAGGTGACCGCAACTACACCGCTGCACCGCGCAAGTACTGAAAACCCAGGAATATGCAGCACACACAAAACAAAAACGAGCGATGCATGTCCACTACCACATGTACCAAAGTTTGCACCACCAGATAAAAAAAGCTCTTAGCAAGATAGAGTGGACCAAGCCTGCGATCCACCATCTTTCGACGTGGGGTTTGACAACCCAGAGAAGGACGGAAACAAGTGCACACTTTCAGACCATTCAATTTCTGCAAGCATAACACCGGTCAACCTGAACGATGAAAGGTTCAATGATGATTGGGCATGGGATGAGGCAACAATGATAGAAGCATGTGCCGCAGCTGAAAAGGTAGAAAAAGAAAGGGGTCATATGAAGGATGTCCCAAAGGTTGCAGTTGGTGAGCAAATAAAGAACAGTTTTCAGAAGCCAGCAAGGGTAGGAAGTGCCATCGTATTGGACCCTGATTCTTCTAGAAGCACCACTGCGGGAGATCGCCCACAAGTACAAGAAAGAAGGATCGTTACGCAGGCTGCTGCAGTGAAATCACCTTACTTTGCGTATGTCGATCAAAGGTTGTATACATGCTCAGCCGATGTGAAAGAACTGTACAACGCAGTTACTGCACATGGAAAAAGAACTAAAATGGGCCAAGACATCGACAATACACCAATAGTAGTATCCTATGAAAAGTATTTCGTTACACTAAGAGATCTCGCATACGCCATGATGCCCTGCGGACAGTTGTCGAATACTATAATGGAACTCGGAATAGAGTCCATAATGTTACGAAAACTTAAGAAGGTTAAGAAGCTTGTCATGCCTTTGAGGGTTACGGTAATGACATCTACAACAGTATATTGTAACATTCACCATCCTTTTCTTTTCTCGTTTTTGCACGTTGTATCTAATGACTCTCTCCTATGTTTTCAGAGTCTACTTAAAAATCTGGAATACAACAAAAGAGAGCTGAAAAAGCACTTCGGCAAGGTCACTTCCCATATCGACAGGAAAGATAGTGTAAGTCCAAGTCATTTTTTCCCCATACCCAAGTTGGTATTTTTTTAGTTTTGGATTCTGATTTCCTTTTTATCTATCAACTTTTTGATTATGAATATAACTAAGTTGTCAGACACATCATAACTAAGTTGGTTCCAAAAGCATGCCTAAATCGCATGCTTTGGGCATGCCTAAAACGCATGCCTTTTTATCTATCAATCCGATTATCTATCATAACTAAGAAGGAGGCAACTGATGCCTCCTTCTTTTTTGGGCATGGGATTATGGTCAAGGACATCTCAAGCCCATGTAGCTGGGTGTACTTAAGTTGTCTTGTCACCATAGTTAAGTTGTTTTCAGCATAGAACTAAGTTGATTATCTAGACTAGCTTAAGTTGCATTTGATTTTTTTGCAGGGTATTTTTGTTTTGCTTTGATTCACTACCATTTTAAATTTAAGTTGCCTTGTCATCGTAGTTTACTTGTTTCCATAATATAAGTAAGTTGATTAATCTGATTAGCCTAAGTTTCTGTTGGGAGAATTGTTTTCTTGCTTCGATTCCCTGTCCTTTTCCAAAATAATTGTCGTGCCACCGTAGTTATGTTGCTTTTGGCATAGAACTAAGTTAATTAGCTAGATTAGTCTAAGTTTCACTTAGTTCTCTTTCATGAAAATTAAATTGTACAATGACGACTTAAACTATGTTGCTTTTTGTCACCCCTAAGATCGTACCCAAACGCACTTCTGTTGATCGGCCCATTTCACAACAACTGACTAACAAATCCATCTCTAGATGAACAAAGAATCTTTTTAATCGGACAAAATTAGTGCATATCTGAAAAACTAAATTTTTTAGATATAAAGGGGTCAACAATTCCTGAATACTCCTACAACTTACCATCAGTTAGCATCTGTTGTCGTTCCTTGCTACTGTACCAGTTCTGGCTATAGAAATAGGAAAGCTCAGAGCACGATCAACTTTTATCTTTTGTCCACCCTGATTATGGCATCTTCTACTTGTCACAAACTATAACCACCTGTCTAGACTAATTCATCAACTAGCTCCATGGCCCTCCGAGGCTGGTACTAAGTATTACCTCAATTTTATCTATTCCTGATCCCCCACAGAAGCCACATGATAGAAATGGCAACTGATGCCTCCTTCTTGGGCATAAGAATGTAGTTTGGTGTAATTAACTTGTCTTGTCATGGTACGTAAGTTGTTTTCAGCATAAAACTAAGTTGATTAGCTAGACTAGCTTAAGTTTTGCATTTGCTTTTTTGCAGAGAAATGCTTTTTTTGCTTTAATTCATTGCCATTTTGGGCGAGAGTAAGGAATCGCACCATTAGCGTGAGGGGAATTTTAGGTTTCCCTGCTTTGATTCACTCGTCCCTTTTTTCCCAACTAATTGTCTTGCCACCTTAGTTAAGTTGCTTTCATAATAGAACTAAGTTGATTAATCCGATCAGCCTAAGTTGCATTTTTGGTTAGCCTAAGTTGATTTAATCCGATTTGCCACCATAAAACTTTTTCCTGATCCACCCTTTTCTTTTTCCTTTTTGTTTAAAAACACAGGTTATGATGCCCGTACTCGAGAACTTGGCACCGGACGAGCGTGACCACATCAATCATTACTGGTTATTTGTCATCAACATGAGGGATAAAAGGTTCGAAGTTCTTGATTCAATCAGGTCATTATCTGACAAGAAGTTCAATGAAATTGTCAAGGAATTAGTCACTCCCATCAAGATTTTATGGGAAGAAAACTATGCAAATTCAGCAGTGCAGATCAGATCTTACAAAGTTGAAGACATCAACCCCCCAAAGTAGTCAACAAAGTGAGTATATCAAACGCATGAAGTTGGCTACAGGCACACAAGTTAGCTATAATTCAACTTTCTAGGCATCTGTTTTAGGCATGCGTTTTAGGGATGTGTTTTGTACAACCCGATTATGACATCCTCCACTTGTCGCAAACTACAACCTCCTGTCTAGACTAATTCCTCAACTAGCTCCATGGCCCTCCGAGGCTGGTACTAAGTATTACCTTATTTTTTAACTATTCCTGATCCCCCACAAAAGCCACATGATAGAGAATGGCAACTGATGCCTCCTTCTTAGGCATGAGATCATGGTCAAGGACATCTCAAGTCCATGTAGCTGGGTGTACTAAGTTGTCTTTGTCACCACAATTAAGTTGTTTTCAGCATAGAACTAAGTTTTTATCACTCCTAAGCTCCTACCAAGCGCACTTCTGTTGATCGGCCCATTTGCACAACAACTGACTAACAATCCATCTCTAGATGAACAAAGAATCTTTTTAATTGGGACAAAATTAGTGCATCTCTGAAAAACTAAATTTTTAGATATAAAGGGGTCAACAATTCCTGAATACTCCTACAACTTACCATCAGTTAGCATCTGTTGTCGTTCCTTGCTACTGTACCAGTTCTGGGTATAGAATTAGGAAAGCTCAGAGCACCATCAACTTTTATCTTTGTCCAACCCGATTATGGCATCTTCTACTTGTGATTCAACTTTTCTTAGGCATGTGTGATTTCAACTTTTCTGTGATTTAACTTTTCTTAGGCATGTGTTTATAAAGAACTTAAAAAATCTACAGCAACCAACTTAAATTTCTTTTTTCCCAGGACGCCAAGTTGCTTTTTTCACGCACCATCTAATCACCGTCATTTTTCTTTTAAAACATGCAGCTATGATTGCGGTCTATGCACTTTGTTCAATGCTAAACATTGGAACGGGAGGAGTTTACCGGTGTACGGACCAGGAAATCTACCAAATATAAGGAAAGTGCAGACACACACATGAGTTACCTTGCCGAAAAACAACAGCAATTGGAAAACCATCCTCAAGAAATAAGGTAAGCACTTGTCTCTTTCTTCTAATATATATGCAAATTATTTCATCAACAGGCAAAAACAAAAGGAGTGTGTGTGTTTATCCCCTGTGGAACAATAGATTTTATGTTTTCATACACATTTTTGGCTATTTTTTCCGTGAACCAACTTGAATATAGCCATGAACCAACTTGGTTGTAGTCAGGAACAAACTTGGTATTGTTTTCTGGAACCAAAATACAGAGTGCCAACTGTAACCATTGTGGACAGGCATTCCCTACCGTCAACATTCAGATCGCTCACATTCAGATTGTTACTGAGTAGTACTTGTGGCCACCTCTCGGGGTTGTGCATGCACTGATGCACCTATTTACTTTAGGATAATCTCAGCATAGCACATCATTTTTTTGGTACAACCACACTTTTTGTGTGGATCTCTGGTTTTCCATAGACTATATATATATGTGCCCATTTTTCAGAAACTATGTATAAACCAAATCGAGCTCATACGGGGCACATCTTCAGGGTCAAAACCACCATGGAAAAAAAATAGCCAAGGGGAAAACTAGGGGCAGGGTACGCAGCAACAGTAGGCGTGATTATTCAGCAGCTACTTGCTTTTTCATGGGTCTGAATGTCAGAGCCAGTTGTAGCTCTGAGTCCTGTCACAGTAGTACTAGCATGTTGCCAACTTGGTATATATTGAGGAACCAACTTGGTTATCTATTTTTAGAGCATAAGGAACATAACCTATGTACTCCTTACTCATGGTAGATCATGCAACAACCAAAAAAGCAGTACTATACCTAGCAAAAAACGTTCTTTCAGTCCTCACAAAAAATCAGGAGACTTCAGTTTTTATAGCTAGAAGTACCAAAAACCTGAATCTGGGTGTAAAACGAGTTCGTTGTACCTAGGATACACCTAGGGAGAAGAGCTCATACAACAAAGTATGATAAGCATGCACTTAGTTATAGTCAGGAACCAACTTGGTTAATTTCAGGAACCAACTTAGTTATAATCAGGAACCAACCTGGGTTATAGCCAGGAACCAACAATGGATTTTTATGTTCTCACTGCCACAAAAACAGAATACGCAAAGCGAGGGAAGGTACAAATGCCTCTAAATCTAAAAACACAACTTACATATAGCCAACTTAAGCAAGATGGTAACCTAAGTTAACTGATACAGTAAAAACAACACAACTGAGCTCACCCTACAACTCCACTACTTATGGCCCAACCCAAAAGTACACGTAGCAGCGTTATGTCCAGGCTCAGAACACAAACTACATAGGCTGATTTTTTTGCTTGCAACTCAATGCCGGATGGAATTCGTCCTTTCTTCCGCCCTTTAGTGTTAGACCTGGGAGGGTTTAGTGTTACAAAATCATCTCTATTCGGCGCAACCACACCACCCGGTTGCTGAACAGAAGACGCACCCGGCCCTGATGTTGTTTGTCTGGCACGGTCTAGTTGTCGAGCAGTAGCGGGGCCAGGTAGCGTTGCAGCCGCTGGAGAAGGTGTTCCGTGCATTACACCCCACGCACTTGATGATGTTTCTTCCGCTGACAAAGTAGCGCCACCCAAAAATGCACCCAAACGAGGACCACGAATTGTTACAGTTGGCGATGCACAAGGCACACACTGACTTGTAAACGGAGGTGGCGGCGGGGCCATCATAGGGCCTGAATGTTGTGGCCCTGTTGGCAAAGGACCTTCTGATGTTGATCAGCGCATGTTAGGATCTGAAGAAGTGGGGTGATGCACATTAGTAGCTGATGTTGCTGCGATGCATTAGGAGTTGCTGTTCGCTGCGATGCGCTGGGAGTTGCAGTGTTATGTGACGGATTAGGGGCGCTATTTGTGTGGGCTGGTTTCTTTTTTTCCGACCTTTGTTCAGTTGCGCAAACTCAGCTTTCATCTCCCTGATGTGCCTACGATCAATAGCTTCTGCCTGATCCGATTCACTAAGAATTTTAGCCATTTGCACAAACGATCTAGACAAGTTTGCAAACCGTAGTTTCTGCCGAGACAATTCAGGCATTACATCATCTTGTACCTGCTCAGCAGGCAGCACCATATCCTCAATTGCTTGTTGATTCCACCGTTTAAGAATGAACTTTTCCGGTAGTGCATCAATACCTACATGCGTGAACACTTTCAGCACATGGCAACAAAGGATACCATCACGCTAGAACTTGCAACAATCGCAGTTGAAGTGTCCAGCATTTGCATTAACCATGTAGGTCCTAGAGCCATAAGGGTAGCACTTGACATTGTTAGGAACCAACAAGTACATGTTCTGCCCTTGTGCTTGCACATTGTAGCGCCCAATAAGCTCAAATTCCACCCTGAACCTCAAGTAGTTGTCCCTAGTGTAAACAGCCAGTGCATGCTTCTCTATTGGGAATGGGGACCATGGCCTCACCTCAAGCTCATCCGTCCGGTAATCATTGCAGCCCTCTCTACCCAAAATCTTTGCCTGAATCTTCTCATACTGCCTTACAAAGTGCTTGATAGAGTTTTGGGGATTGATGTACCTCTTTAGGACTACGTTGAATCCTTCACTCCTTTGAGCTGACTGCTAGAAAGGAAAGAAGCATTCCCTGAAATAACACGGAACCCATGTATGAGCATATTTTTTTAACCAAACAAAAGTTTCATTCCTAGACAATCCCCACTTCATGACCATTGCTGCCCAAGTTGCTTCAAACTCTTGAACAGTCATACTCTCATCAATGCACTCATTGAACTCCTCAGCTAGACCAGGATGACGCCCAAGGAACGACCCTAGCTTCTCATTGGCTTTTTTAATTACGTGCCAACGACAATTTCTATGCACACTATCGGGAGAAATAGCTGAAATCACACTCTTAATAGCCCAGTCCTGGTCCATGATTATGTTGTTGGGCTGCTTGCCATGCATTGCTTCGAGGAACTCTCTATAAATCCACTTAAAGTTGTCCTATTTCTCATCTCTAAGGAAACCACAGCCCAGCAAAAACGACTGCCCATGCCTATTTATACCAATAAACGGTGCAAAAGGCATGTTGAAACGATTTGTACAGAAAGTTGTGTCAAATGACACACAATTCTGATATGCTTCTACATAAGCTTCCCTTGCCAAACTATCAACCCAGAATATATTCTCAACTTTGTTCTCTAAATCAAAGGAAAATTTGTAGAAGAATCCGGGGTCTTTTGCTTGCAGCTCTTCAAAGTGCTCAAGCGTTTCACCAATGTCAAACTCCTTCACTCCTGAATTCAGACCGCAAGTTTGATATTGTCTTGGGGCCATATGGTACAAAAGCATCCTCGCCATAAAATTCAGACATGACCTCCATCATGCGCCCTGCACAGCATAAGAAAAACAACTTAGAATGATGCCCCTAAAACAACTCAGCATAGTAGCAGTAGCAAGTTAGCTAACATTCAGAATCCAACTTAATAACAGTCAGCTTTTTTCAAAACAAAAACGCGACAAATCTGTTTCCAAGTTGCAATTATGCAGACACTTTAGAAACTCCTTCTCATCACGAGGGATACCCCTGTGCGATCTCAAGTACTTTGTGAGCGATGGCCTTTTTATCAAAGGATGATTATGTTCAGCGATGAAGTAGGTCACCTGCCACTTGTTATCGATGAGTTTGACAAACATTCTAGCTGGGCAATTTGTTTGTTTGATACATTCCCTCTTGCGCTTAAACCCAAATTTGCTACTACTTTTTTTTGATGAATCACTCTTCTGAGCTTCAACATTGCCTTCATCAAGCTGAACAGAGCTTATATCTTCTGCAATATTCATTCTATCATGTTGCTCCTCCTCTTCTGTTTTAGGTCTACGAAACTTGTTGCACACAAAGTGTTGCTTAACGATCTGATCCGTGTTCCTCCCTTTATGAGATGTATGGGCCTTGATAGAAAAACCTAGCTTGAGAGCATAAGCATTATAATGCACTTTCGCACTCGCAATCGTGTCGAACCTCATCCCAAGGAATGGTTCTTGCGGACTGGATGCAACTTCCTCGTTCATGCCAGCTCCGTCAACAACACCTTCCGCCAAGTCGGGGCAAGTGGTGGAATCCGTAGGAATAGTAGTCGTGGGAATACTATGGTCACCAGCAGGGGGTATATCTCTGTTGTGTTGCGGGCCCCTACCTCTCTGTTCATCAGACTGACCACGAAGCGTTGTTGCCCTCTCATCAACCACTGGATCTGGAGATTCTCCAACAATCTCTGTCGGCCTTGCCTGAGTGCAATACAACGGCTCCATGTCACGGACATCGCCATCTTCCGTAGGGGGAGCATTAAGATCCAAATTTGACATCTGATACAAAGAGAGAAAGTTTTTGTGTTAGGATTTCTTTTTTTAGCCTCTGTAATCTATGGATCCATGTTTTTACTTTTTGGTACCTTTTTGATTCCTGATTTTTTTGTTGCTGTTTTTCCTATCAGATTACTGCACAGGAGAGAGGACAGTGAAGTGGCAAGCAAAAACAAGATACACAAACCGAGTCAAGTTGAAGAGATGATTTAACATGCCACCAAAAGTCAAGTTTGTAGGAACTACTCAGCAAGCTGCAAAAGATTCTAGTTTTTCATCACAGGAACGGCACAAAACCATGTGGTTTCTTTTTTCTGTACAATCCATGTTTAGCCTTTCTGTTGTTCACTCAAAACCTGGTCTTTTCATCATAGGTATGGTCGTAAAACTGGGGCTTTTTTCCATCATAGATATGGCTGTTCTAGACAAGCAAGTTCTTCAAAAACAGGAAACTATGGCTGCTCCCCTAATCTGGTGATTTTTCTGGCATGAAACTATTGGTCTGCTGTAAAACGAGTGGAGGAGGAGATGAAGGTTGCCTTTTTTCTTTTTGCTGTGTCTCTGGCCCTTCTTTTTTTCAGAGCTAAAGGAGTTTGCAACTATGGATGAGATCTGGGAGCCATGGAGATCTGGAGGAGGAAGAAGAATTGGAGGGGGTGGTAGGGGAGGGGGGCAGATTGATCTCTTTTACTTGCAGACAAAGAAGGTGGAGAGGGGAGGTGGGGGCGGGGGAGGGAGGGGGTGACGGGGTGGGCTGGTGGGGGGATTTTTGTCGATATCCTGGGAACCAGCCTCCCCTAGGGCGATTAGGGAGCAGGGGGACCTGGGGGGGTGGATTTTTGGATTAGGGTGAGTGCTGGGTGGTCTGAACGGGCATCCGGATGCTCCCTAGCCCCGTCCTTTGTTTTTTTATATTAGATCGAACGAAATCTGAAAAGAAGGAAAGAAGCTGGAGCGTTAAATGGGTTGTCCTATTAGGAGCGACCACGCGGGCGGTAGGAAACGTCCGAGTGCTAGCGAGCAGTTTCCAAATCGGCCTAGTTCACACACCATCAAATGCTTTATTCTGGTCAGACCATCGGATCACTGGCCCATCGATTGGTTAGCTAGCACAAACTGTTCTTTCCCTCAAAGAAAATAAATAATTTTTCTCTGTGTGGTCGGGTCGCGAACTTCCAGAACTGGACATGTCTCTAAAGCCCTGATTGATGACCGCTGGATCGATGTGTGTTCTTGATGCTTTCTTCTCACACCATAGGACTGGCTCAACGCGCCGACGGTCATAGACTATGCCGACGGGCTTTTGTTGGGGCTGTCGGCGTAGGGACCCGATCCGGGCAGGCCAGCAAACAGGGCTGTTGGCCAGGGTTAGCCGTCAGCATAGACCAAGGTGGGTCGATGGCCGCCGTCATCATAGGCGGGCCTCACGTGGGCCCAGGAGGCCAGTCCGTGATGGCGTGGCAATGGCGTCTGCTCTATGTCGACGACTATTGCCGTCGGCCCAACATATAAAACTACGCTGACGGCTAAGCCCGTCGGCATAGATTTTTTTGTACATGGAAGGTTCATGTGCATATCTTGTAGAGTTCTTTTATTCTAATGAAAAAAGTAAGTGATATTTGATCTGCTGCATGTTAGAATTTGACAGTGTTGACAACTGATAAGTTAAGTTTTTAAATCTTTCACTTGTGACAGACAATAACTTTGATTGCTTATGATAAGTTCCCCTGCTGGCAAATTTCACCTCAATTCACTTGACCACAAAAATGATTTCCTTTCACAACATCATTTTCATGTAATTTATGCAGCACTACTGATGTATGTTTGCTGCATGGATGACATAGGAACAATGTGGGAAAGGTACAGAGCTACTCAAATTAAGTCCCCTTATGTCTAGAAACATACATATCATATTTCTGTCATTTTTTCAATTCTTGTTTGTTAGTCGAAGTAAGCTTATCTCCTATCATCGTTTGTTCCACCGATTTACTTGTAGACTGCAACTTACACTGTTAATTGGGAATCAAGATAAAATGGAACATATTATAAATAATGTTAACTATTGTCAATAGGTAAACAAGAGTAATTGACATGGTAGTGATTTTCTTTTTGATAAACCTCGTCGTAAATGATATTTACCTAAAGTTCCTGGTTGGTTGGAGCAAAAGGATTGGCAAGCATACAAATCCCTTTGATTGGAAAGTTGCTCTATGATAGATGATGCACACCGGTCAAGATCAGTAGCTATACATTTTTCTGTCCTTTTTCAGTGTTAAAGAAAGAAATCATTTTGACTTGCAAAGGGTCTCATGTACCCGAGTGGGTTTGCTCATTTGTCCCTTAAGATATTTTTTTATCAGTTAACATTGTTTTTTGCTTAAGAACAACTTGTAGGATACGTGGCTTTTCTGTTCATAAATTTCGGTGAGATATTGACCTTTATCTATCCAGATTATATAAGCATTAAGCTGCTTTTGCACCATAGCACGCACTATCAAGACCAGACCATAAGATAGGTGATTTACTTCCAAAACTGAACTAGCCAGTTAATATGTTTCTGATTATGAAGGAGTGCTATTTTTTTAAAATAAATATACTTCTTTGTGTTGCTTGATGTTGTATCAGGAGAAATTAGGGTCAACTACAAGGAAAGGGAGCAACACATGGAGATGAGGGAGCGAAAATTCAAGAAGGTGTCGCGCTGCCTAGTGAAGGAAAGGTGTGGTCGTGTGACACATTGAGCTACACCCTCTGATCCAAATTAATTGACCCAGATTTGTCTGGATATAGATGTATCTATTACTAAAGCATGTCTAGTTAGATCAAAATCTAGATAAATCTGAGTCAATTAATATGGGTCAAAGAGAGTCTTAATTGTATTAATGCTAGCGATGTTTCCAATGAGGCAGACTAGAGAGAGTATAATACACCGATGTTTACTGGATAATCAGAAACTAAAGGGGCATCTTTGTACAGAGTTCTTATAAACTTGGGTTGTTCTGATTTTACTAGGACAATATTTTTATAGCTTACTGCGTAATACTTTTGTTTGATTATCCATGTTAAAGAGAAATTTTAGTATGTGCACCTTCATCCATCAAATATGAACTATCCCTGGAGTTGGAGAATGTAAGCACATAATGATGAATCGACTCCAAGTAGCGTCGGAATGATCATCAAGCGCAGCAATGACACAACAACAGTGGAGTCGGATGTCTGGCAAAGAGGGTGAAAAACAGTGTGTATCTAAACGAGATACTACAGGAGTAGCAAGATGTCAGAGTTAGTAACACAACCACGTACTATGTGCACATCTTGTTTCACATGTGTTCACAGTAAGAAATACATGTATATATTTATTGATATTCATAGTAAGAAATACTTGTACATATTTATTGCTAATCCGTGGTGACATATATGTATTGATATGTGAAGTGAGATGACAGAATAAGTTGAGTGACGTCACAACGACAAAAGTGGAGGTAGATTTGAGAGGTGGAAAACATACTTAGGAGGTGACATGAACCTCATCAAAAATATTTCAAGGTACGACAAAGTACATGACAAAGAGATACCATGACACCATAGCAAAGTAATAACCATGAGCCAAAGGTAGGTTCATGGACTACACGGAAAGATTCACCTAAGGGGGATTTCAACCCTGAAGGCTCTTGGTTTTGGAAAATGTGCACATCCAAAGAAAAACATAGTGTCCATGGAAGTGATAGAGAGTAAATAGAAAATTATAGAGGGGGGAATATAACTATAGATGAGAACGTACAATTTACATTAATAGTATTTAAACATTGTATTTTTCACCCGTGGCAACGCACGGGCATTTAACTAGTACTATTAAAAAGACTAGTTAATTGCTCGTGCGTTGCTATGGGACAAATAATAAATTTATATTATTTTATGATATAATGTTTAAAAAATTAGACTAATTACTTCATGGTTGCCTGACCCTTAGTTGTACTCTAATTGTATGGAGTCTATAATCTGGATGACTGAAATATGCAGATGTAGATAATTTTTGCATAATCCAGTGATGGATTTGTTGAAATGTATAATGAAAGTTACAAAATGTGGGCGCTTCTAAAAAATTGATCAAACGCAATCTGCAACAATTTCACAGCAGAATGAAGTTAGATGATCATGTACAAATTAGATGTTACACATTAGCTCAGCTTGACAATTACTCTGGGAGGGATGTACATTTTCCGATAAAACTGGATATGAACTTACCCCCAAATCACAAACTCACACTGAATCTGCCTCTTTCATACCAACTACTCAGTGCACAAGTAAACCTGGTCCGCACAATACACCACTCTGGAGGTCTCAAAGTTTATGTAGTTCATGTTCCATCGGATGAAAGTCAAGGCCGATCCAATCAAGTTGAGTATCCTAATCAAACATAGGATCTGATATTGGCATCTGTACTTTCTATGAACACTCCATACAGGCCCTGAACTGGCAAAGGTCACTTAATCACGTATCCTATAAAAGTGTCCAAGTGACTCGCTTAGAACACATATTAGCTATAATATGAAATTAGCACGGGCAAAAAACTTGGGCAAACTGTAGAAGTGCTAGGAATCATAGTGAACAATAGATGGCACAACAAGTGGATTTTGGTTGAATCCTGAGACCTACGTTTAATGCCGGTTACATGAAAGATTACTAAAATACACTTATAAATTATCTACAGCCATCAATTCTAACAGTTAGAACAGGATGCCAATTATTAAAGATTATGAACCTTTGACGGTCCAATGTGGGAATTCTAGACGATATTCTACTACTTCTTCTGAACTAATTAGTTAACTCAAATTTGTCAAGATACAGATAAATTTGATACTAAATCATGTCTAGATACAATCAAATCTAAAAAAATCTAAGTCAACTAATTTGGGTTGTGGGGAGTACTTCTGATTGACTTAGTTTTGCAACAGAGTAATTCAAAATTGAAAATTGTGCCGATGACCGTCCGTTGCTCTGAAACATGGAAAAGTTAAGTTACCACCAAGCTAGAGTATCCCTAATAAACTCATCTTATCATCTAGAGCTAGTCATGGCCACAAACTTGGGCAACCAACGGCAGTGCTAGGAATCATAGGAACGACTTGAATCAGTAAACACTGTACAATACTCTAATAAAAAATAGAGAAAATCTGTGATAATCAATTGCATCGGAAAACTTCCATTAAGTAACAAAATACTGCCATCAATTGCATCAAATAGCCACAATAAGAATCAAGATCACCATGATTTCTGAAATTCACATGACATTGCAAAAAATGTTTAGATGGCTACCTTTGAAGCGCAAAACTGTCTAAAAATCGGCAGACGAAAAATCAAAGCGACGACGAATATATGGCTGTGTAAATAATAGTCTAACTACTAATTTACACACAGATAGGTTCGTTTGTATCCGTTATTTTCGTTCCGATTTTTACTGGACGCTTTTACCCCTTCACGAAACAAACTATTACCCGCAGTGCCACCATAGTCAGGAAAAACGATTCGTGTCATCCCTTTCCTCTCCTGCCTGGCCACGCACGGGTTCCTCTGCTCCGTGCTTTGGAGTTTGGAGAGGAGGCCTCGTCCAGGGGTTGAGGCCGGGGAGTCTGAGGCCGTGGCTCGACCGCGAGGATCCGGGGCGCGTGGAGAAGGGAGTCGCGAGCTGGGGCAGCTTCGTGTCGTGGAGTCGCGGGCCATCGTGTGGCTTGGAGGCCGCTGGCCGAAGCAATGCGGGCGAGGCTGCCAAAAACATACGAGAGCGGAGGACGCGCGGGTGGCTCGTGAGCTTGTGAGGCGCGGCCTGGAGGTCGACGGGGAGGAATCCCGGGGCGGCGAGGGAGAGAACCGAGAGGGGGAAGAGCCAGCGGCAGGTTCCAAGGCAAGGTCGTGCGTCCGCGAGCGAGGCGGCGTTTAGCTCGCGCACGAGCAGAGACGAGGAGAGCGAGGGGATCACTAGCAGTGGCGCTAGAGCGGGGGCATGGTGCTGGATCGATCAAGGGTAGGAGGAAGAGGCTCGTGGACTTGATGGCATTTCCTGCCAGCGGCGCGGGGTGTTGAGTGTAAAACGGCAGCATGTATATCCCACACCTCGCGGCAGCTCCCGACAAAAAATTGAGACAGGTTGGATCACGTTTCAAACCGAAAGAAAAAGAAAAACTACTGCTATCTCACGGGGGTTTCCATCAATCGAAACTGCATGTAGCGATTGAAAAAGGAAAAAAATTGACTTGTGTTCGGCATGAGGATAGCAAACGAATCTCGAGCCAAATGTACCCGATGGTACCTAAAATATACTCACTCAGTTTCAAAATAGATGTTTTAGGTTTTGAAAACTTAAATAAATCTATATACTAAATAGTGTCTAAAACTTAAATAAATCTATATACTAAATAGTGTCTAGATTTATTCAAATTTTAACAAATTTAAGATATCTTTTTGGATATGGAGAAGTACTAATGATGTCATGCTGATATTAGCATGTAAGAATTGTCATATACAATTGCCTCTACTATTTATGATTATTACACTAAATAATCCACTGCATCAAAACGAACTCTTCTGACTGCCTTTGTTCCTCTTCCCCTCCTATGTGTCATGAGTTGCACGATGTTCGTCGCTATGATTGCACCGTCTGCGCATTTGCTCGGCTTTTACTATTAAAATTTTCTTGTATTGAATATTTATATATACTTCTTGGAGTGTTTTGTTTTAAGGGCGATATGCAATGAGTTGGAGAAGACAGAGGCCGAAGGTCACATGTTCTCTTACTACAAGATAGAGGTCAAAGATGGAGGTGTGAGGTGAACACCTTAAACCTACAAGTACTTCCATCCACAGATGCTCGTCTCCTAAAGATGTTCATAGTAACATTAGGAAGGTCGCTAGAAGCGACTGGTCAAGTCAAGAGGTGTAGGGGAGAAGATAGTTCGAGGTACAAGGGAGACCACACGAGGATATTTTTAACTAACGAGACCAGAAAGCGGGCTGAATTAACTTGCCCATGAATTGATGCCTTTCGAGAACGAGGGAGGGTAGAATGTACGAACCACGAAAAACTACTTATGACCCCCCAAATTATATAGCTTTTTCAAAATTTATTTCAAGCAAACTGGATTCTTAATACTTTTGAAATGTTATGTTGTTTTCTATTCTAACAACATAAAACATGGATTATATTTAAATGTTCGACACGGTTTCCGTAGCAACGCACGAGTATTCAGCTAGTATAGATAGATTGGTGTCGTTCGTTACCCTCTCAGATTTTCTGTCTGCTCGGTTTTGACATCTTTGCCCCTGGTAGTTTGGCGTATTTACATGGTCGGCCACCGCGAAGTGGAAAACACCCTGTTCTGTGACCCGAGTGGTCTGACGCATCCACCGCTGAAAGCTCCGAGCGGCCGCCACGACCTCCGGGTACATCGCCGCCGAGAGGACTCCAGAACAGAGGGGAAACTGGCCGGACGCTCTACATAGGGATGGGGAACAAAGGGGAAACGAAAAAGCTGTTCCATTCCACTCCCCCGGCACCGTCACCTCGGTGCTGTCCCGCTGATGGAGGCGGATGACAGGAGAAGCCGGGCACATCGGCATGCAGGCGGGCGACCTTAGTGACGGAAAGCGAAGACGCAGCACGGAGGCGATTGTGTAGACGCGCGCGGGTCAAGGACGGGATGCGCGTGTCCTGAGGGTGAGCAGAGGAACGACGGTGAGTGTTGGTGGACTACACGGCTGCTAGCTTCCGCTGAAGGGACGCAGCTCTGCTTCTTACCACCCGATGGAACTTCTCCTTGACGGAGAACTCTACGTTCTTTCCCAGCTGGCCGCCACCTCTCGATCTCAAGTCAACGGTGCTTCCTATCTCCTCCGGCGGTAGGAACGGAACCACCCGCCGCAGATCTCCCTCCTCTGGTTTTCAGTCCCTTCCGGTGGGCGGCAGCCGAGCCCTTGCCGTCATTGTCTGATCGTCACCGCGTTGAGCCGCTACATCAAATCCGACACAAGATCCGGGCGTTAATGCCGCCAGAAACTACACCACGACCCCGAGCCTGTCCTGCTCGTACCTTCTCCCAGACCACGCCCGCACCGTCCCTGGAGATTAGGCCGACAGATCTCTGCAACAACGACTTGGCCGATGCAGCTCTGCAGTCTGCAGCATACACCCTCCTCCACTGCTGAAGGTTAAGAAAAGTTGATGCTCTGTCTTTTTTCTCCTCCGGCTTAGCGAGGGAGCTCGAGAGACGAGGATTTTGATCGATCTGATTACTTCAATAATGCAGCGGTGAAATCTGTTGTATTATTTTTTTGGGGGGGATTTTGTTTCTCTGTCTGCGTTGGAGAACGGAGGATTCTATTTTTTTAGGGAGAGAACGGAGGATTCTACCTGCGAAGACGGACCGATTGCTCCAATGCAGCGCTGAAATTTGTGGCCGTATATTCAGTTATTTGCTGTACAAATCAGTGACCTTGATGGAGTCTAAAGAATTCGTGCTCTCACTGAGTCTTGAGAGGACCTCCTGGCTCAGTGAGCGAGACGAGGACGAACCGCCAAGGGCTTCGTCGCTCTCGCGGTCGAGCGAGGCAGGAACGAAGGAAGGCCTTTAGCGAGTTGGGACCTGGCCTGCTTCCGGGGCCAAAATTTTGTTTCTACAGGTGGTAGGCTGAAATTTCCGTTGTGCCCTGGGCCATGGCCTTGGTTGCCCTGGGCCTAGATCCGCCCCTGAGTGGTATGGTCATGACTACATCCCGTACTCAAAGCAGTACTCCGTACACGAACAAAAGAAGCATGCAATCCAACTCTCAGAATTTAGACTGAAGATCTCGACAAGCGATGTTCGGAAAGCTTCAGAAACCAAAGAAGTGATGTACTCTTCTATCGGATCTTACGTAGATGATGATGTCGTCGTGTTGGAAAACATCAAAATATATAAAGAAAAATTTTAGTGAATTTTGGAACAAAGGGATGAAATATTCCTTAGATAGCATGAAGACCGGATGTAGAAACACCATTGCAAGAGGAAGGAGTCGAAATCCTAAAGGTATGACTGAAACCCAACCATAAGAAATTTTAAACTTGAACAAAGGTAAGAGGATAGATTCAAAACACGCAAAGGTAAGAGAAGATTAGCGCGAACATAAGGAGTAAAAGTAGAGCTACTCAGATCTATCCAACGAATTTTGCAAAATAGTTTTGACACTCTACATCGTCCGTTAGCTAGATTATCATACAGGCTGGACTGGTGGGTATCGAAAACCAAGATTCTAATACCAATTGTAACACTCTCGAATTGGCCCTATGCAGATTTTAGCGATTCCCGCCAAACCCGCATAGAAACAATTCAATGAAACCCACCGGACATTTGCGTGCGGGTGGAAATCAAAGAATACCATTAAACAGTAGTCCATGATGGAACCCGCAAGAACATATATATACAACATCGACTCAGCGAGTTAAGAATACATATATACATTACAAAGATCCAATTCACATTAAAAACGATACAACATCCGAGTACAAATAAGATGCAAATTGGACTAAGAGTTCTGAAGAATAACTAATGGTGTCCATAACCCTGCCCATGCCAAGCCGGAAGAGTAACCTTGCTAACATCATCAAACTCATACCTGTCAAAGAAAAAGGGATGCCAACAAAGGGCAAAGAAAAAATGGAGCAGTCAGTACTGAGTCCAGTACACGGCGAGTCATAGAATTCGGTGGCTCTCGCCTACAACCTATAGAGACTCGATATAACTATAGGCTATTAGAGAGGGATAACAGATATCTATTTGGAACCAACCTGATACTAACACCAAACATAACCCATCCTGATGTTTCCCTCTCGAGACCAAACGAGGTAGTCTTTCTGAGGAACTCAGATCGTTGGCAATTTTATTTAAGCATTCCATTGAAGTTGCACCACTTATTAGTCAGATATAAATAACATTAGACATCCCAATATCACCATTTGTTAGCATTTTTAATTAACTATTCTATTGTAGTGGAGCTAATTACTAGCTATTCCAAAGAGTCAAATTTATAACACTACTTTAGTTTGAGTTGTCTATCGTCGATACACTATTCTCCAAGTATTCCATAACCACGGAGACAGCTCCTCGAGCAACAATAGTAAATAAAGTAGTAAAGCATGGCATAAGTACAGGATAGTAGTAAAGCCTCAAACTAGTTTGTGGCCCCCAAAAATAAGATGTGAATCAAGCTCATTCCAAGGGGATCCATGGGCCCACATGTGGATAGTGCGATAGTCAAGGAACATGCATCAATTACTCGGATCCTAGGTGGACAAAAGTGGGCGGGATAAAAGCCAGATCTCAACTATTGCCCACTGGTGCCGCTTTGTTAGTTATATCTATTCCCAATATTTTAATTATCAAGTTATAATTATAACCATGATCATCTCCACTGTTAAGCATCTGCCAACCTCCCAAAAAGTATGGAACTCGACAACTCAAACCGACACCTGAGCAAGAAACTACGACTCACAAGACCAACTATATACCAAAACAACGGGCAATAGGAAGTGACAAAGGCAATATAGGCTGCAAGGAGTATAAATGGTACAGAAACTAAAGTACCGCAACATAGATAGTAATAGAGAGATGTAAAACCATCAAGCAAAAATAGGTAGAAGGGAGAGGATGCTCGCCTGGGAACCATTGTCGAAGATACATATCCGAAGAACTTGTCTAAGCTCACAACAACTCATCGTCCTATCCGGGAAGAAGCAAAGCACTAAAAGAAACACCAGATGCACTATTTAATACTACGGCAAAAGATCTAGCATAATCATGATATGATGCATGACATGGCAAGATACGATCCCACTTAGCAATATTAATCAGAATCAGAGTCCCGACAATTAATTAAACGGTTCAAGTTATTTAGATACCTGAAATTTAAATATTGACTTAACAAGAAAATACATGGCATCGGTAAGCTACATAATTTAAATGGAGTCGAGATAACATACCCCGCATATACACTCCATATGTAATTTGAAGGGGTTTCGTGGTAGAAAACTCAAAACTTCCTACGGTGGACACACCTAGCCAAGATCTATTTATGCAGATGTAAAGCAATAAGCACTGATTCAGTGTTAATACCTTTGAAAACCGAATGCAGTTAACGTTCCACGGGGAACGTGGATGATGTAGTCGAACTCGCCCGACCTCAAGGTCATGAAGATCCTCGTAGGTTACCCCTTGCTCCTTGTACGACATAGCCGACCTTATGGTCATGTCGACGTCCAAGATCCAAGCTTCAAGAAAAAGCACCACAAGTGGCAGTGCCTCGTGGCCTTACACACATATGGTGTAGAGACGTCTCCTGGGCTCCGGTCTAGCAAAGCAGCAGGAGACGATTGTGATCCGAATCGAGTCGTGCGTATGGTGGATAAAGCCCAATCCCTATATGCAATTCCAAACTTGGGAAGCACACATGAGGGAGAGGGAGAGAGAATAGGCAAAGACAATTGAAGGGATGGATTTTGGGAGAGGGGTGCCCCTCTTTATATAGGTGAAAGAGAGGTGCTCCCTCCCTCAAAGTCCTGGGGTGGGATTAATCAAATGGAGGAGGTGGCAAGGCGCGCTGGCTAGCTGTAGCACCCCGGTAAAACCACTACTAGAAAATCGCTATGTTTTTGTTTTATGCATCATCATGACCGCATGCTCATGTCATCATGCCACATTGCATTTGAGCATCGTCATGTCATCATGCATTTGTTGCCTAAAACTATTTTCCAAAAGCCTATCTGTGTTTTCTAAATACCCCCTTTGTATTTCAAATGTAAAACCCAGTCTCCCGGATCTTTTATTTGCTAAACTATTAACAAAAGAATATTTAAAACAAAATAAATAAACAAAAGATATTTTATAAAATCCCACGGAGGCAGTCCAGCCGGTCAGGACAGAGGCCTAACCGGGCCAGACTACCTACTACCCATCCTAACCAAACCCTAAATCTACCCTACTCCCCAGCCATACCCCCCACCCATTCCCTACCGCCGCCGCCAGTCCCACCTGACCCAACCACCGCCCCATCCCCTATCCTACACCCAGCGGCCACGCACGCACCACGCGACCCGTAGCGTGCGTGCTAACCCAGCAGCGCAGCAATCTACCTACAGCCCCGCGCACGCTTCCTGCGCGTCACGACGCGTACAACCGCGTCCACCCCGCGCCCGCCTGGCCCCACCACGCACGGACTCCGCCACGATCTCCCCAACCCGCCTCGATCCTTGGCCCCACCCCGACACGACCGACCACGTCACGATTCCCCACCCCGAGGAATCATCCCCAGACGCGTCGCTCCTCTCTCTATCTCACGCTCGCTCACCCGTCGCCGTCGCCCTGCCCTTCGCCCCACTGCGTGCGCCACCGTCCTCGGTGCCTCCCCGCCGCCGCCAAGCTCGGTGTTGTCCGCCGCCAGGTGCTGCGTCGTATCGCAACCACGCGACCCCCTCCTCTGCAAGCTCCTCGCGACACCACCAGATCCCCTCGTCGTGGTACCCGCAGCACCACCAATCGTCGGCCCCGCCTCTGAGCACGGCCCTGCCTCGCGCTCGCCCACATAGCCGGCCTCACTCTCGTCCCGCGTCAAGCTCCACCCGGCCCCGCCACTGCGATGGGCGGCCCTCCTCTCCGCATCCTCCTGACCCGGACGAGCCCAGCCCAGCCTCACTCGGACCCCGCGAGCGTCGCGGCCCAAGGACGCCGCCGTCGGCCTCCTCGCCGGCACCGCCCTGCAAGCCCGGCCCCGTCGCTTCTCGCCTCCCTCTCCGGCCGCATCCCTCATCCTCGACAGCCCCGTTCGCGCTCTTCGTTGCCGCTGCTCTAGGACCTGAGCCCCGAGTCCCTCTATCGCGAGGTGTCGCCGCATCGACCGCTTCGTGCGACGCCAGCAAGGTCCTGCCTCCTCGCCTCTGCGCTGTACCACGGCCTCCTCTCGCCGACGCTTCGCTGCCCCGCGTGCGTACTTTGACGGCGCCCTTTCCCCCCAAGCCTCTGCATCACGTCGTTGCCTCTCGCCGTGCTCACCTCGCCTTCCATCTGCTCGACGCTATGCTACACGCTCGTCGTTGCCCCATCGTCATCGCCCGTCCCTGCGGCACCACTCCGAGCCTCCTTGGCTGCGCGCGCGCAAGCTCGCCCCGTGGCTTCATGAGACGCAGGTGTTGCCGTCCCTGCACCACGCCACAGACGCCACCTTCCCGGCGCGTTACCGACCTGGAGTTCAGCCCCGCCCTGCTGGATCTCGCTTGCATCTTGTGGGAGTGTTAGTTGGGCACTGTCTTGAAGGCATCAGGGATGCTGTTCGTGAAACCTGTGGTATGCTATGTGTAAACGGAACCTTCTCGACAACACGATCCGCAACTTCCAGACAGCAACTTTGAGTTGTTTCTAGATGAGCATTGCTGGTCCGCTCCTCTGAAACGTTTCCCGTGGCAAACCCTACCGTGTTGTCTCCAAGATCCTCCTCGACAGACAAGGCCCCCAAGATCTTCGACACGGATCTGAACATCTTCGCTATGGAACCCAAGACCTTCTTCATGCACCGCGAAGACCCCGGACCCGGAGACCTCCTTCACGGACGCCAAGTTCGCCGAGGCCTCGGGTGTGCCATCATGGATTCGAAGACCAAATCTAAAGACCCCGATCCCGGAGTCCGAAGATCGAGACCAAACCCGAACCCCTTCGAGCCCCCAAGATCTTCGACTCGAGATGTGATTCCCTTTCCGAGACCCCTATTTTTTTTATAATATGACATTGTCACTTGTTGCATATTAATTAAACATGTTGCATACATATTGTGGGTGTTTGGGGTTATTTCGATGATCATCTAAATTAATTATGGAGACTATATGCAGACTATTCTAGTCTTATATCGGCTCCGTTTAAATTTGTGTAGCAAACTGATGCCATATTTTGCCTTGTTAAGTCAAAATTTAAATGCGGGGTATCTAAACAACTTGAACCTTATAATTAAATGTCAGAACCCTAGTTCCGCTTAATATTGCCTAATTGCATCGCATCTTTGCCATGTCATGCATCATACATGCATCATGCCTGATCTTCTGTCATAGTATTAAATAGTGCATCCGGTGTTTCTTTTAGTGCTTTGGTTCTTCGCGGATTAGGACGATGAGTTGATGCGAGTATCGACAAGTCCTTCGGATAATGTATCTCCGGCTATCTTTCCAGCCGAGCATCTCCCCCTTTCTACCTATTTTGCTTTATAGTCTTTATTTCCTCTTATTGATCTATTGCTATCCGTGTTACGATGCTTTAGTTTCCGTGCACCATTTATATTCCTTGCAGCCTCTATATTGTCATGGACACATCCTATTGCCTGTTGTTTGATAGATAGTCGGCCCTGCGAGTCGTAGTTGCTTGCTTATGTGTTGCTTCGCGTTGTTGTCGTTCCACTGTTGACAGCAAGTTGGCACATGATAAATGGTGGAGATGCTTAATGGTGGAGATGATCATGACTTTAAATGCAACTGTTAAAATGCTGGGAATAGATATAACTAATGCAGAGGCATCAGTGGGCAATAGATGTTATTTGGTTTTTCCACGCTCACTTGTGTCCCGTAGGACCCCGAGTACTTGATACCTATTCCTTGACTATCGCACTATCCGCATATGGGACCATGAATCCCCTTAGCCAGAGCTTGATTCATTTCTTATTTCTTGGGGCCACAAAGTAGTTTGGGGCTTTATTACTATCCTGTACTTATGCCATGCTTTACTGCTTTATTTACGATTGTGCGTGGAGCACCTGTACTGTTTAGGAATGTTGAATGTTTTCGCGGTATCGACAAGCCCAGTCACACTTTCGGGTTCCCAGTCGTTTACAACCATTGGCACAAACCTTGGGTCCATCTCGGAGCCGGCCAACTTCTTTTTGGGTAGCTTAATGGGGTGGCCCCCTGAAATAATTTATGAATCCTGTGATTGCTTTGTCGTGAAAGCCTCGTTGGGTTTTGAGTTGGTTTTTCTGAGGTTGATCATGTGTGTGTTGCTATTTGTGCACCCCTGCAGGGTAAATCTTTCTGAAAGCCGTGTCCACGGTTATGGATGACTTGGAGCACAGTATCTCGATCATAGACAAGCATAACTAAAGTAGTGCTATAAATTTGACTTAATATGTGACTAGTAATCAGCTTCACTAGAATGGAATGGATAATAAAAGTGCCAACAACTGGTGGAACTGGTGTGTATCGTGTCATGTTATATCTGCCTAGTAAGTATCGCAACTCCAATGGAATGAAATAAAAGTGCCAACAACTGCTGGGTTTGGGATGTCACATGCTAATTGTATCTGACTAGTAAGTACTGCAACTACCACCGAATGGTTAACTAAAACTGCCCACTACTTATGCTATCAGGATGACTCATGATATCTATATCTGACTAGTAAGTGCTGCAACTATAATGGAATGAATAAAACTGCCAACTGTGTGAGTTCCTTGGTTTGACTTCCTCGTTTGGCCTCGAGGGGGAATACCAGGATGGGTATGATTGGTGTTAGTATTAGGTTTGATCCGAATAGGTTTCTCTTATCCCTCTCTAATAGCCGACAGATGAATCGAGTCTCTATAGGTTGTTTAGTGCATGCTTCGCTGCCGATGCAGTCCATCATACCTATGTAGGCGAGAGCCGCCGAATCTAGCCTCGCCGTGTACTGGCCTCAGTACTGACGCTCCTCTTTTTCCTTTTCCCTTTGTCGGCACCCTTTTTGTTTTAGCAGGTTTGAGATCGACTTCGTTAGCAGGGTTACCCTTCCGGCTTGGCCTTGGCAGGGTTATGGACGCCATTGGGTATTCTTCAGGGCTCTTAGCCCCATTTGCATCTTGTCCGTAGTCGGACGCTCTATCATTTTCAAGGTGATTTGGATCTTTGTATATTATATCTGTATTCTTGACTCATGGAGTCGTTGTTGTATATATATGTTTTGTGGGTTCCATCATGGACTAATGTGTAATGGTATTACTTCGTTCTCCACCCGCACGCAAGTGCCTGGTGGGCGTCCTTGAATCATTTCTATGCGGGTTTGGCGGGAAGTGCTAAAACTTGCATAGGGTCGATTCGAGGGTGTTACACTAGCCCCCACGTGGTGGGAGGTCCACATGTGGCCGGCGGCCCCTCCTGGCCTTCCCTAGGGTGGCGGCTCCCTCTTGGGCTTTAGAAAAGAATTTTGGTTGGATTGTTCTTGAAAACACATTTGATGAAAATAGTGAACCCAAGAGTATTGAGAGAGGATCCTCTAGAACTTATTTGGATGAGATACCTTGCCTTGTTGAAGATATTTCTGGTATTAATCTTAATGCTTCTTCATTTCAGAATACTTGATTCTTGCTTCTTATGCCTAGCTCAAAGGCGTTAAAGAAAAGCACTTATTGGAAGATAACCCAAATTTCCTTAGGAATCTTTTGTTGAGTCTTGGAAGTTATTACCTATGTTAACCACTCCTTATCCTTTTTGTGTGGTATTTGTGCCAAGAATAACCTCTAATAAGAGAGAAATAATGCTTGGGAAAGTTGCTGTCCCAAAATGGATTTTTGTTCTTCGCTTTAAAAATTCGTGAACAATATCTGTACATCGGATTGAGCTATAATTTTTGTGCTTCTTCCCTAGGTTGTTATCTAACTTTCGTTAGTTCAACACTTTTCGATTTGAGAAACATAAGGTCTTTGAAAAAATTGGTTTTTACCTGATGGTCTGTTTTGATATATTTCTGCCATTATTTGCATTTGCCTCTTAATCTCTTTCTCTTTGAGTTCTCTTTGCTCACTTGAACTTTAAGGGAAGTGCTACAGTAGCTTTTGTTTTAATGGAAGTTTTACTTGTGTTGAAACTGAACCTAAAGGCTTATTATCTTGAGTACACTAATGTTGCTAATGAAGATTGTGTGAAGTTTCGTATGAAGGAAATTTTAAAGTGTAGGGAAGTGTAATGTGATAAGATGAAGTATGGACAAAAGCTCAAGCTTGGGGATGCCACCCGTTTCACCCCAAGAAATATTCAAGAAGTACAAGCGTCAAAGCTTGGGGATGCCCAAGGCATCCCCTTCTTCTTCAATAAAAATCTCAGGTTTCTTCTAAACACTTCATTTTTATTGTTTCATGCACAATTGTGTTGTTCTTGGAGCGTCTTCGTTTTGTTTTTATTTTTCGTTTGCTTAGTTTGCTTGAATAAATTGGTTGGACCCCCGTATTCATACATAGTTTCAAATAAGTTGATTTGGATTGGAAAAGAGTAGGAAAGTTCATGCTTATAAAGGAGCTTGTTTTTGACTGTGACTTAGACTTTATCATGTCATGCTTGATATTGTTTTGACTTTATGCTTAGTGATTATTGATGTAGCATGACTTGTTACAAACAATTGAGATTGCTTAATGTGCCTTGAAAGAATCATGCGTTGTTTTAGCATACAAAAGCATAATATTGTGGTATTCTCCTTTGATGTTTTATTTGGGTTGACTTGGCACATGCTCACACCATGTTAAGACTATACCAAGTCACCATAGCCTCTATGATCATTTTGTTTTCGGCTTTTAATATCACTTTATGCTTTAATTTATAATGTTTTGTCGCTTTGCATGATTATGGGCATTATTGCTCTTTTAGTTGGTTGCTCCCAGTCTTTTGCTAGCCTCCATACCAAATATGAGTTCCACTCATGCATCCAACTCCAAATAAAACCAAGTTATTCCAAAGAGTCACCATACCTACCTATTAGCATTTGCTATTCCAAGTATATTCATGTTTTTATCTACCTTCCGAATTAAACTTGTTATGTGAAAATTAGTGATTAAATCTCTCACAAACTTGATGGCACACTTTACTTTCTTGCACTTAATAAACTTGAAGCATTGTGCCCATATATGTTGCTTATATGCTTGCGCTTTATAAGTTGTGAATTAGCAGAACCATGTTACCATGGGGAACGCTTTC
Source organism: Avena insularis (assembly GCA_023614405.1). NCBI lineage: Eukaryota > Viridiplantae > Streptophyta > Magnoliopsida > Poales > Poaceae > Avena > Avena insularis. The sequence goes on along the minus strand of CM042696.1, from coordinate 456,011,562 downwards.
AACATTGCACATTATTTAGTTGATATCATGTTCTTTTGCTTATGGATCCCCGGGGTGTGAAATAAAAGGGGAGCTTTTAAGCTCATGGAGTTTGTATATGTGTTAGAGAAATGTTTGGGTGGCTAGCATAAGCCATGCCTAATCATGGTGGAAACTTGCAGCATAACCATAGTGAGCAATCTATGAAGCATCCTCAATAAAAACATATGCAAATAGCAAATAAAAAGGATCGCTGATATGTTACCGTCTGCTTGCCTTGTCATTTTGATATGGGAAAGCTTCTGTATCATCGGGCAAGGGATACCCCGTTGGCGGTTCTCTATGATACACATGTACTTACAATGACAAGAACTTACTCGTGACTAAATTTGAGTAGCATGAGGTTCGGTACTCGTAAGCAAGGGGCATGAGATTTTAAACTTATAACTTGTCAAGCATATCCTCATATTTGTTCACTTTAACCTTAATCACCTAAAAGATGCTTATGATAGGGGCAATGAGAGCTTAAAGCTAATAAGTACCATAATTTTTAGAAGCACTTTATGAGACTTGAATCTCTACTTCCTTCTATGAAGGGCCTTTATTTTACTTTTTATGCTGAGTCTCCATCTTCTATCTTTATGCACCTGTTGAGAGAGCATATTGGTCATTCTTAGTTTAATGTGCATTGTCCCAAAACTTGTTGATTGATTCGTAACTTTGATATTGCTTGTTCTTAAATTATTTGTATCTAGTCACCCTTATGAACTTTGAAGGTGTCCTATGCATTTATGTTTTGCTACACTATGAGGGACAAGATGAATACCATTCTCGTTATGTTTTATATATGTGAAAAAACAAACGTCTTGCAAAGCATTGTTATTCATGAATCTTTTGTTTTGTACCTTTTCATGTTCCAACATAGTTGCTATGTCTTATTGTTAGAACTATATCTTTCATGCTATGTTAAAGTACTATGATCCCAGCTATCAATGTTATAAATATCTTGATCAAATAGTGCATGTCACCTCAAAAATTATTCTTTTTTATCACTTACCTACTCGAGGACGAGCAGGAGTTAAGCTTGGGGATGTTGATACGTTGCAAACGTATCTATAATTTTTTATGTTCCATGCTTGTTTTATATCTACTTTCTTATGTTTTGTCCACACTTTGGAGTATTTTTACACATTTTCTGGAAATAACCTATTAAGAAGATGCCATAGTGCCAGTTGCCTGTTTTTTGCTGTTTTTGGTTCTAGAAAAGCTACTAAGGAAATATTCTCGGAATTGGACCGGACAAAAGCCAAAGTCAATATTTTACCCGAAGCAACACAGAGTCTAGAGGGGAGACGAAGTGGCGCACCAGGGCGGCCACACCTGGTGGCAACGCGACCTAGGGGGGGCGCACCACCAGGGGGTGTGGGCCCCTGGTACTCCACTGACCTTGCCCCTTCGCCTATAAAAGCCTCCCGGGACGAAAACAATAAGTACCCGATCAGAATTCCACGAAAGAGTCTATAGCCACTTTCATCTCCATCCCTAGATCGAGAGGGATCTGAAGCTCTTCCCAGCACCCTACCGGAGGGGAGAGATCACCCTGGAGGCCTTCTTCATCACCATGCCTGCCTCTGGTGTGATGCGTGAGTAGTTCATCCCTGGACTACGGGTCCATGTAGTAGCTAGATGGTTGGTTCTTCTCCTTTGTGCTACCATGTTTAGATCTTGTGAGCTCCGTTCATGATCAAGATCATCTATTTGTAATCTTACATGTTGTGTTTGCGGGGATCCGATGGATATTGAGATGCTATTTCAGATTTATTATTGATTCTATCATGTCTATGTTATTTGTGATCTTGCATGCTTTCTGTTGTTAGTAGCTATCTTGGGCAAGTAGATGCTAGCAACTCCAAGAGGGAGTATCTATGCTTGATAGTGGGTTCATGCCTCTAGTAATCTGGGGAAGTGACAGGAAACTCTAAGGTACTAGACGTGATATTGCTACTAGGGAGAAAACAACAATCCTTTGTCCCTAGGGCAATCATATTGTTTACTTTACACAATTTGCTTAATGCAATTATCTATTGCTTGCAACTTAATACTGGAAGGGGTTCGAATGATAACCTGAAGGTAGATTATTAGTCATAGATGTAGTTGGATTACGGTCTATGTATAATGTTGTAATGCCCAATCAAATCTCGTAGGAGTCAAGATGATTAGTATATGCATGTATGCTTTCTCGGTGTCTGTCAATTGCCCCGCTGTAATTTGTTCACCCAACATGTCATCTATCTTAAGAAGAATCACCACTAGTGAACTATGGACCCGGTCCATTCTTTTACCATCAATCTACAATCTAATATTTACTGTTTACTGTTTACTTTCTGCAAGCAATTACTATCTTCCACACAATACGTTTAATCCTTTGTTTTCAGCAAAACCGGTGAGATTGACAACCTCACTATAAGTTGGGGGCAAAGTTCTGTGGTTGTGTTGTGCAGGATTCCAAGTTGGAAACAACACCTTGGAGGTGTTTCCTTGCTCCTACTGGTTTGATAACCTTGGTTTCATAACTGAGGGAAAACTTGCTACTGTGCTCATCATACCTTCCTCTTGGGGTTCTCCAACGAGCTCGATATATTTTGAGCTATCAAAGACACGGACATCTTGCACATCGGGTTTGCACATACACGGCACATAGTCACCGACTTAGACGATCGAGGAGCTCGTAGCTTCAGAAGATCTTGGAAAGCAACCAAGACAGATCAACAGGAAGAGCATCTGATGAAAAAAAGCTAGCAAAACACGAGCATGGTACAAACTTGGGATCAACCTCTCTTTAGTTGGATAGAACTGTGGCAGAGGGATACCGCCTAGATAGGGACACAACAGGATGCACATGCAGATGTGCACGCAGCCAGGCCATGCGGTGGCTGACGAGCTTGGAAGAAGGGAAACATCACCGACATCGTGCGTTCTACCATGGGTCCCGGGGCAGGTCGGTGAAGGTACACCGCTGTGTGTGTGTTGCGACGTGGTCGCTTGCCTGCCTGGTGAGTGTGTCGCATGCAGGGTGGAGTCCATGTGCATGTGTGTGTGTTAGGTGTAGGTGCATCACGTGAGTATGCCGATGTGTGTGTTACATGGGTGCGTCGTGTCTGGGTGTGTGGTGTGGGTCGGGTATGTGCGGTTTGGGTGGGGTGTGTTGTGATGCGTTGAGTTGGGTCACGTCGCGTGAGTGCGACGGTGTATGTGTGGTGGTGGTGGGGCTGGTGCGGGTCTAGGATTAGGTTAGCTAGGGTTTGGTCTAGCTGGATGGGCCTTTTGGGCCTGGCCAGTTTAGTTATAGGCTTAGTTTTATTTTTAAAAGACTTTTTGCAAATAGTTTTAGACAAATAAAATTTTGAAAAGACCAGGGTTTTAATTTGAAATTAAAGGAGGGTACTATTGTAGAAACAAAATAGGTTTTTAATAAAAATATTTTTAGGGACAAAGAAATGCATGATGTCATGATGATGCAATAAATAAAAACAACATGCTATTTTCTAATATTGGTTTTCCCGGGGTGCTACATACAAAAAATAGTAGAGGACCCTCAGATTACCATGTCACGGGTGGTTAACTCCTCAGTGTTGTTGAAAGCCCTGAAAAGAGTCACCTTGAAGCCCTTCTGCTTGTTCATGTACTTGAAGGCGAGGACGTCACCAACCCACAGCTTGATCTTCAATGCAAACTCTTTCCAACCCTTCATGAAGTACATCTGCCCCTCGAACATCTGCATCTGCACACTGTACTCACAAAAGGAGGAGGTCTTCTAGGGAGAGTGCAGACCTGCTACCTTATCTGCAGCTGCTTCAGCACTACCGCCTTCATGCTATCTGGAGCTGGAGTGTAGTCATGTTCGTGGCCTTCATCTAGATGTAGAAGCGACGAGGGAGGTCGTCATTGTTTTAGTGACCAATGCAAGGCTTGTGGCCCTAACGATTCTTCTTCTTCTTCGTCTGCACTTCTGCCAGCAAGATGTTGAGGGTTGGTCTAGCTGTTGAGGGAGGGAGGTCTTGGATGAAGTCCTTGTACCCCGACATAGGAGGAACTGTGTTCCTACACAAGGTGTCCCAGTCCTTCTTGGGTACCTTGCCAATCACAACTGATCAGAATACAGAATAACAACTAGCTGCATTGCATACTAGTGGCATTGAGGATGCAATATAAAGATGGTGATGCTCTAGTGGACAAGAAAATGGCATTGATCAAGAAACATACACATGGTGATGCTAGTGATCAAGCAAATGTCATTGATCAAGCAACATACAGTGAATAAGAAAATAGCAATAACCAAGAAACATACAGATGGTGATGCCAGTGATCAAGAAAATGGCAATGAGCAAGCAACATACAAATGTTGATGCTAGTTATCTAGGAAATGGCAATGAGAAAGCCAGTGGCATCGATCTACACATGCAACATTTGAAGCAACATATGGAAGCTAATCTACAAATGTGCAACACAACAAACGACAAACAAATGCTGATCACACAACAGAATCTACAGCACACCACAAGAACATACGGGGAAAACAGAAGCCTCACCTGCGGCAGAGCAGTCGACGGCCTAATCAGGCCATCATGGCGGGGGCTAGAGCAGTCATCGTGGCCACGAACTACCTGGAGGGGATGCCGCCCGCTGCTGCCGCCACAAATTCGGCCGGTAAGGCTGATGACATGCCGGGAAACCCTACCGGGATTGGACCAAACCCTATTGGGAATGTCAGGTCCTAGCTCGATGGCGCACTCATGAAGGCCCATGGCCCCGCCATCTCGTTGCTCGACCCTAGCACCCCCTTGGTGATGGTCTTTGCCCTCAGTGTGCCGACGGAGGGGTTAGGGATGAAGCAGGTCGGGATGGGGAAAACCCTGATGAAATCCCCATGGATCTCATCGCCCCGACCGCCACAACCCTAATAGGCGCATCGAGCATCGTCCTAGACATAGGTGACGGCCGCCGTAGAGAGGGAGCAACAGCGGGGTCGACTTGCGCGGATGCGCTCCTCAACCCCCCGGCCTCGTATTCACCGACGGTGCTTGATGGCTTGGTGGACGACACATCTTACCTGCTTGCGGGGTGTGTGCTTGACATGGGGCATAACCTTGTCGGCCAGAAGGCTGACCGAAGGCGACAACGGAGGAGGAGAGGAGGAGGCCATGGGTCTCTCCGATGGGATGAGACGTTTTGGAGTGGTAGAGTGGGGCGGTGATAGCAAAAGTGACAGAGTGGGAGGGAGTTATTTGAAAGGAATGTGCCCTAGAGGCAATAATAAAGTGGTTATTATCTTATTCCATGTTTATGATGATTGTTTATTTCGCATGCTATAATTGTGTTAACCGGCAAGATTAATACATGTGTGTTTAATAAACAAATAAAATGTTCCTAGTAATGCCTCTCATTACACTAGGTTGTTGATTAACAGATGATCAAGGTTTCCTGATCATGACACTAGATGTTGTTTATAACGAGGTCACAACATTGGTAGAATGATGTGATGAACAATCATGCCATTATGTTTACATTGCTATAACGTCATTCAAAGTAATTATAATCCTTAGACCATGAGATCACGTCAATCACTAACTTTGGAAAAGTACTTTGATTCCATCAAACGTCACACCATAATAGGGTGATTATAAAGATGTCGTCGAGTACTTGGAAAGTCTTACTTGAGGCTCGTGGATCAAGAGTGGGATTTTTCCATCCAGATGATGGAGAGATTTACCTAGGGCCCTATCGATGATATCACATTAACATAGCTTGCAAGCAAGTGATAAGATTACTAAGAATATTATATCACGGGAATGAGAAAAGAGTACTTGTCAGTAACGAGATCAAACTAGGTATGCATGATACCAAATGATCGGATCTTGGACAAGCAAAATATAGAGATAAAAAGGAATTGGTTAATGCGAAAAAGGTAAACACGATCACTAGTTTATCGTTGAGCTGGTTGGAGTCATTATGGATCTCCAGGTCCTGCTAATGATTATTGATCAGAGAAAGTCTCGATCATGTCAAACAGTTCACGAGAATGTAGGTAGACACACTTAAGAGTAGTCGACGCATTTGAGCGGATAGGAAACACTGGAGAAAATACTGGACAGTGCAGGAATTGTTCTGATAAAAACTACCGGAATAGTTTCGATGTATCGAAATATTGTAAGGGATTAAATTGTTAATGTGTTCATTAAATAAAGTGTTCATTAAATGAAGTACTCATTAAATGAAGTCTTCATTAATTTGAGTGGCATTAAACCAAGTGAGTGGAGAATTATGAGAGATGACGTTAATTTTGGTAGAAATTAATGCAAGTGAGTGGAGGTTTGAGTGGAGATGGATTAATGTGAGTGGAGCATCCACCCACATAATGAGGGGAGATGTGGGGGCACCTCTTTGGGCGTGCTCATCCCTTGGGGCAGCCTCTCGCCCCTATAAAAGGCCATCTCCTCCTCCTCTCAACATACCTCTCCATTCCTCTCATATGCCGTTTGGTTGACATCTTCTCCCCCTTGCAAGCTTGTCCAATATCACGAGTATGGTTCTTAGGCGAAGCCCTGCTCAAGATCTTCTCCTACACCACCACTACCATGTTGTAGTGTCGCTGGAGTTTCCGAGGATCCGCTACTTCCGTTGCCAAGCTGGAGAGAGGGATGGAAGTCTTCGGCACACCATATGTGCGACCGTTTACGGAGGCGCTACACTTGTGGCATTAGTCATCGCGTCCTTGGGGACGGTCGTGTACACTCTACAACAACCACATTTTTTTGTGAGAACATTATCCCACTTTATGATCTTCGAGGGTGAGTCCATCTGAATCCGTTACAAGTATCGCCTAGATTCGATCTTAGCAGTTGCAACCGTAGGGATTTTTTTTGTTTTCTATGTAACTAACCCCATCAGTGGTATCAGAGCTATGTCTAAGATGCTTTGTACGGTTAGAACACATATGAATATATGGGCTATGATGATCCTGTTATTGCATCCTTCATGTATTTTGGATATTAGCGGCACAGTGGGATGAAGTGGCCCAGACTAACTTTACATGTCCTCGCACATGAGACCTGTTCCACGCTTGACATGCAACTAGTTTTGCATAAGTGGCTAGAGGGTGTCTGTCTCTCCCACTATAGTTCATATCTGATTTGCAATGGGTTGCTAATAATTTGATTATCATCATTGTGGTTCCATGTTCATAGGTAATATCGATTCTTTCTTCAAAATCTCAAAGCCACGTAAAATATGCAAAAGATAAATTAGAAGTATCTAGTTTTATTTTTGCTAGGAATGTGTCATGATATGGTAAATTCTATAATTTTAGTATGGTAGGATACTCCCGGGAATTATAATAAAGTAAGTGGGAGCGACATAGACCTTGGCATTACACAAATGGAATGATAGAGATCATATCATGATGCACAAGATAGTGATCAAGTGCAAGAACCATATCATGTCCCTTTATGCATATGATGTTTGTTGCATCTTATTTATGCTTATGTCTTGTTTTAGATCTTGGCGGTAGCATTATAAGATGATCCCTTTCACTAAATATCAAGATAATATATGTTCTTTCTTAGTATTCACCGTTAAGAAAGTTCGTCGTTTCGAAGCACCACGTGATGATCGGTTGTGGCAGACTGTACGTTCGCATACAACGGGTGTAAGAAAGTTTTACACACACAAGTCCTAAGGTTCTTACTTGGCGAGTCTAGCATGTATAGACATGGCCTCGAAACATGAACCAAAAGGTAGAGCACGCGTCATATGAATGATATGATGTCCATATGATGCTCGCCATTGGAGCCGCACCACCTCACGTCATGATCAGACGTGGTGTAGTAAATTTGGTTCATGTAATCCCCAAAACGACTCGAGGGATGTGGTTTTGAGTGGGAATTCATTTCTTAATTTGGATTAATTTTAACTCAATTTGTAATAAACTAAATTGAAGTGAATTTGCATAGTTCGTTGTAGTCACTAGCATGCGTTTACTACCTTGTTTTTAGCTATTATTGAGATAATAGAACTATAGAATTATGGAATTTTTATTTGACGAACTGGTATTGTATTGTTTTATGAGTGTCAATTTAAAGTTTAAAGTACTATTGAAAACTTTCAACAAAACCTCAATTACTTCATGAAATTTAATAAATAGTATTCAATCAAGAGTAACAAATTTTAGCGTTAGTATCTAAGTATCATGCTTGCCTCCATGATTCTTGATATTGAAAAATTGTTTTAATATCAATGTTATCTAGGAGCTAAAAATTGTTTCAGAAACCATCATCTGTAGAATATATTGTGATATCTGAAACAATATCTTGGTTGCAATATGATAGAATATAATTTAAAAATACATATTCTCGTATTGTATGAGAATTTGCAAAGGTTGGAGATGCTACACGTCCTGATCACCCAAAAGGTTTTAGGAATTAACATTATATTCGTGATTTGTTCTTATAAGCTATATTATCTTGATCATTAAAGTTGTCATGATAAGGATGGATAGAAGATGTAGGTAAAATGTTTAGTACATTAAAAGGATTACTAAAAGGAATGAAATTTGAAAGAACACCAAACATTTGATGATGGTGATTCACTTCAAAGTACAAGTCCAAAGGTATTAGTATTTGACTATACACGCTTTGAACTATGTGTCATATGTATGGCACCACTATTGATGTTGATAGATTCTTTTAGAAAGGAAAAGGAAATGTTCAAAGAGAATCTTGAAAATATTTGGTAGAAAATAAAAGACTGGAAATGTCCATCTTAACTATATAAATGATATACACATTATGGGTGTATTCTTTGCTTATTAAACAATGTTATTCTTGGGTATTGGATACTAGTATTGGATACTGAATTGGTTGGTGTGAAATGTCACACAGAGCAACAGAATTCATGAACTACACTGACGTGAGTAACTAGCAAGAGAATATGTGATGATGTTCATCAAAAACAAATAAAGTGTTATTATATTTCTCGTTAACATCAAAAGCATGCCTTCAAGATTTGTTCTTACTAATTGTTATTATGTTCCGGTATTATGAGAATAATTGTTGTTCAAATAATTACCATATTCCACTAAAGATGGATGAACTCTTACAAATCTAGTTGGATAAATCACGTCCATAAACACTGATGCTAAAGTGTCATAAGACGAATGATTAGAAGATCACTTATGAGTAACACTGCAGTTTAAACCATATCAGAAATAAAACATGAAGAAACTCCATGTTGATGGAATTTTGGAGTGTTTTTGATCTTTGAATCAATTGACACTTGTGACAATTTCCTGGAAATGATTTAAATTTTGTTCATAGGTCAAAGAGGAACGAACGACTAACTTATTGGACATTGTGCATATTGATGTATATAGTCCATTATGTGTAGCCGTATGTGGTGGATCATTCAAACTTCATATACTTTAACCAAAGATTTGAGTGAATATATATATTTACTTAATCAGGGCGAAGTATGGAATGTTTGAGAATTTTCAAATGATTTCAAGATGAAGTGGAAAATCATTGTAACAAGAAAATAAAGAATTTATGATTGGATCATAAAGGAAAATATTGAGTTACAAGTTTAGCAAAAGCACCTAAGATTCAAGGAATCGCTCCCTGAATTTATGTTTCCCGATAAACTATAGAAGCATGGAGTATTCGAGAGATGTAATCAAACCTTGTTTGACATGGTAGGATCAATGGTGTTATTTATAAAATTGTCATTGTATTTTGAAGATTAAGCTTTAGTAACTACATCTTTTACACTGAAAATATCTCCATCGTGATCCGTTGAAACGACACCATATGATTTATGGATTGGGATAAAATCCAAGTTGTCTTTTCTTAAATTTTGGTATGCTAGGCATAAGTAAAATGTTTAAAACCAAAGTAGGATAAGCACATCTTTGTAGGTTATCCCAAAGAAACATTTGGGTATTCCTCGATAACACCAAAGACAAAAAGTGTTTGTCACTTAGAACGTCAAGTTTCTTGAGAAGGAAATTTTTGCGAAAAGTTAAGTGAGAGGACAATAGAACTTTGATAAGGTTATTGAACCTTACCTATATGTGTTGAGTTGTGCAGCACCGGAAAATGTCCCGGAGGCAGCCCTAATTCTCATGGCTCTCGTGCCTCAAAGATTGTGGTCACGAACATCTAAGTTCCTATTGAACCGCGTAGGTCGAGTAAATAATCAAATACTAAGATTTGAGATTAAATCATTATTGTTTGACAATTATGAACCGACTACACACAAACAAGTGATGATGGGCCCTGATTCCATCAAATTGCTTGAAGCCATAAAATCCGCGATAGTTCCATACACAAGAAACCAAGTTACTAACCTTGGAAGACCCTCTAAAAGGCATAAAGCCTATCAGTTGTATTGGATCTATAAACAAATAGACATGGATGTTTCACATCTATGAAATAGTCGACATGTCGGTAAAGAGTTTTGACAATGTTCAAGGAGATGAATACGACAAGATTCGATCTTTCATAGCGATATTTAGTCTGGACAAGTTAGTGTAGCAAACACTATATGTCAATTATTGTATATGCTAGTTGAACAAACAAAACAACGTTCTTCTAATAGAATGGTTACCTAGGACGTGTATGTGACACTATCCGAGGGGTTTTGTTAAATCAAAGGATGTTAAAAAGGCATGCAAACTTCAATAGTTAAAGTAAGCATAGCGGAGTTGGAATATTCACTATGATGAAAATGTTTAAATGTTTAATTTCATCAAGCGATGATGAACTTACATTTGCAAGAAATTAAGTGGAAGAACTGAGGCATATTTATAATACATTGTGTATAAGACATATTATTGATTGAAAACGATGTATCTTTTATTGACACGAGTTAAGGATTTCATTAAAATTAGATTTAACTGAGAGATTTGGGGAAACCAGAATATTTGGCGTCAAAATCTATTCAGATAGATTGAGATGCTAATATGGTTATGCCAAATGTACATAGATGAAATGTTGAATGAGTTCAATATGGAAACAACGAGAAAGGTTCTTGCCACATGGAAAGATTGAATCAAGATTCAAGTGTATTGACACTTGGTGAGTGAAACGAGATTCAAGTGTTTTGACACTTGGTGAGCAAAATCACACGAATATCTTGATAAACGAGATTCGAGTGTTTTAGCACTTGGTGAGTAAAATCACATGAATATCTTGATAAATGAGATTCAAGTGTTTTGACAGTTAGTGAGTAAAATCACATGAATACCTTAATCAATCATACTGTGATATGTACATATCCAGATATGTCTAATGCTCTAAATGTTATGAGAATATACCAGGATGACTCATAAGATGATCATTGGACGATAGTAAGGACATTCTTATGATCTTTGGAAGAACCAAGAATATATTATGTATGTAGAAGTGACAAATAGTTCATTATAAAGTGTTACATTGGAACTATACATATAGTTCATTGTAAAATGTTACATTGATACTAGTTTTGTCATAAGATACAAATTAAGTTTATCTCAATTTAGGCTATGGATTAAGGTGGCACAATTTGATGGAAGAAAGTTCCATGATAGATTTGGATGAGTTCCAAAATGTAAAGTATTATGACGGATACTGACGAGGGGTTAACTCATCAATGCCCATAGTTTATGCACTTGGGTTTAGAGGAAGAGCGGCATGCTGGAGACTTCGTCAGCTAACAGACAAACAACATGGGGACACGAGGTTTACCCAGGTGCAGGTCCCGGAGGGAAAACCCTACTCCTGCTTGTCTGCTCTTGATTGATGGAGGAACCGAAGGTTACAATGTCACCAATGGCGGTGGTGTGCAGATGTAATCTTTCGGGTGTACGTGTTAGGGTTTGCGGTGTCTAGATCTATTGTGGCATGTCCTTCTCGTTGGAACCTCCTAGCCTTTATATATGGGGAGGTTAGGTCTTAGGTACCAATAAAAGTTGGTTACAAGTTGAATTCAAACTCTAGTATTGAGCTTTCCTTGTCTTACGCGCTTGGAGTCCGTGTCCATATGGACTTCGTACCACCCGAACTGTCTTGGGCTTCGTGGTCCTTGGTAGGTTATTGAGTGGGCCTTTCGTTGAGCTGCACCAGGTAGGCCAATAGTAGGTGCATTCTACCTTCAATCCGGATTACGGATGTAGTATAGCTCGTTTTCCCTAGTAGACCTAGGTTTATCGAATACTCGAGAAGCAGAAGCGTAGTGAAGTTACTTTAATGGACCTTCGGGAGTTTTAGAATTCCTTTTGTGTTTTTACCGGACCAAGAGTTTGTGTATTTTGTTGTTGTCGATGATGGAGAGAGAGGGCCTAGGGCGTTTGGTTTCACCTGTAGCTGTGCAAAACATCTGATGGGAATAAAAGATAAAAATAAAGTATGCATGTAATTGTTAGAGCAAGATAAACAATATGTGAGCAGTGCATCCATAATTGCTATTGCCTCCGCAACCGCTTATAGCAATAACCTACTAGTCTCATCCATAGAAGAAAGAGAACTAATGATATGCATAGTGACGTCACCATTAATCCCAAGTAAATCCCTCACATACAGTCATACTACCCCTTCTGTCACTGGGGTTCCCAACCTGCAGATTAGTCATTACTTATACTCCCTATACCTAGATCAATCCTCGAGGTCTTGGGGTACCTGACAAGTCCTTAGATTTAGGCAAGAGAGGATACAATAATCATCATGTCATACAAACTAGTACATGATCCCATCTATGATAAATAACATGCACAAAAGCTACATGGCTAGGCCGAAGCCCTTAGCCCAAGGAGAATTACTGACACATAGAGATGAGATCAACAATCACAAACATTGTAGTGGAAATCATGAGATTGATAGCAAATAGTCTTACAATGTCACCAATCGAAGATGATATCTACTATTAGAAGTGGTGGAATATGGCTATGGTGGTGGAGAAGGGTTTGGAGATTAGATCTAAGTCTATTCCTCCGGCGGATCTTGATACATTGCAAATGTATCTATAATTTTTGATGTTCCATGCTTGGTTTTATCTACTTTCTTATGTTTTTTCCACACTTTAGAGTACTTTTCATATGATTTCTTGGACTAACCTATTAACAAGAGCCACAGTGCCAGCTGCCTGTTTTGTGCTATTTTTGGTTCCAGGAAAGTCAGAAAATGAATATTCTCGGAACTGGATGGGACAAAAGCCAAAGTCATTATTTTACCGAGGGACACCTGGAGCCAGAATACGAGACGGAGAGGGGCTGGGGCCCGGCCACACCACCTGGCCGTGCGGCCAGGCCTGGCCCGCGCCAGGGGGTGGTCTGGCTACCCCAGGCACCCCCTCGGCCTCTCCTTCCACTTATATATTGCCCCTGATACAGAAACCCTAATTACCCGATCAAAAATCCACAGAAGAGTCTGTAGCCGCCGTCATCTCTATCCCTAGATCGGGAGGGATCTGAAGCTCTTCCCGGCACCCTACCAGAGAGGGGAATTCACCCTGGAGGCCTTCTTCATCATCATGCAAGCCTCGTGTGTGATGCGTGAGTAGTTCATCTCTGGACTACGGGTCCATGTAGTAGCTAGATAGCTGGTTATCCTCCTTTGTGCTTTCATGTCTAGATCTTGTGAGCTCCGTTCATGATTAAGATCATCTATTTGTAATTCTGCATGTTGTGTTTGCGGGGATCCGATGGATATTGAGATGCTATTTCAGATTGATTATTGATTCTATCATGTCTTTGTTATTTGTGATCTTGCATGCTTTCTATTGTTAGTAGCTATCTTGGCCAAGTAGATGCTAGCAACTCCAAGAGTTAGTATTTATGCTCGATAGTGGGTTCATGCCTCTGGTAATCTGGGGAAGTGACTGAAATCTCTAAAGTACTTGATGTGATATTGCTACAGGGAGAAAACAACAACCCTTTGTTCATAGAACAATCGTATTGTTTACTTTACACGCAATTCGTAATGCAATTATCCGTTGCTTGCAACTTAATACTTTAGGGGGTTCGGATGATAACCTGAAGGTGGATTATTAGTCATAGATGCAGTTGGATGGCGGTCTATGTATAATGTTGTAATGCCCAAACGAATCTCAAAGGAGTCAAGATGATTAGTATATGCTTGTATGCTTTCTCGATGTTTGTCAATTGCCCCGCTGTAATTTGTTCACCCATCATGTTATCTATCTTAAGGAGAGCCACCTCTAGTGAACTATGGACCCCGGTCCTTTCTTTTACTTTCAATCTACAATCAACTGTTTACTGCTTTGTGTTTACTTTCTGCAAACTATTACTTCCTTCCATTCAATACGTTTAATCCTTTATTTTCAGTAAAACCGGTGAGATTGACAACCTCATCGCAAGTTGGGGACAGAGTTCTGTGGTTGTGTTGTGCAGGTCTCCACGTTCTTTGCTTGCACCGTAGTGCGCCTTAGCGTTCAGTTAGCTACACCTTTGGGGTGTTTCCTTGCTCCTACTAGATTGATAACCTTGGTTTCATAACTGAGGGAAAACTTACTGCTGGGCTCATCATACCTTCCTCTTGGGGTTCCCCAACGAGCTCGTTAATACATGAGTCAGCAAGTACTTTTTCTGGTGCCGTTGCCGGGGAGTCAAGGACATCTTCACAAGGGGAGTCCCTCATAACCAATCTCTTTACTTTGTTATTTTTGTTTGCTTTGTTTACTTGTTTCTTTATCAGAAACACAAAAAAAAATTAGTTTTATAAGTTTGCTTTCTTTATTAAAAACACAAAAAAATGACTACTCTTGAAAACACTAAGTTGTGTGACTTCACTAGCACCAACAACAATGATTTTATGAGCACACCTATTGCTCCACCTGTCCCTGAAGCTACTTTCTTTGAGATAAAACCTGCTTTACTCAATCTTGTTATGAGAGAGCAATTTTCTGGTATTAGTAATGAAGATGTTGCTACCCATCTAAATAACTTTGTTGAACTTTGTGAGATGCAAAAGCATAGGGATATAGATGGAGATATCATTAAGTTGAAATTGTTTCCTTTCTCTTTGAGAGGAAAAGCTAAAGAATGGTTGAATTCCTTAACTAGGAATAGTATTGATTCTTGGACTAAGTGCAAAGATGCTTTTATTGGAAAATACTATCCTCCTGCTAAGATTATATCTATGAGAAGTGAAATAATGAAGTTTAAACAATCTGATAATGAACATGTTGCTCAAGCTTGGGAAAGAATGAAATCTTTGGTAAAGAATTGTCCCACTCATGGACTGACTGCTTGGATGATCATCCAAACTTTTTTTGCAGGATTGAACTATTCTTCAAGGAACCTATTCAATTCTGCTGCTGGAGGTACCTTTATGACCATTACTTTGGGTGCTGCAACAAAGCTTCTGGATAATATGATGGTTAATTACTCCGAATGGCATACTGAAAGAGCTCCACAAGGTAAGAAGGTAAATTTTGTTGAGGAAACCTCCTCCTTGAGTGATAAGATTGATGTTATTATGTCTATGCTTGTTAATTGGAAGGCTCATATTGATCCAAATAATGTTCCCTTAGCCTCTTTGGTTGCTCAAGAAGAGCAAGTTGATGTGAACTTTAAAAGAAATAATAATTTTAGCAACAATGCCTACAGGAATAATTTTGGTAACAACAATTATAAGCCATATCCTCCCAACAATGGTAATGCTTATGGAAATTCCTACAACAACAATAGGAGTGATCCCTCCAAACTTGAAGTTATGCTTAAGAAATTTATTAGTAAACAAACTGCTTTCAATAAAACTATTGAGGAAAAACTCTCTAATGCTGAAAGAAATATAGCATCTTTGGCTGAAGCTCAATCTTCTTTGAATAAAATGGCTGCTAAACCTGAAACAATTGATAATCCGTTTGCAGCTACTAACGCCATACAAGTTAGAATTGATGAAAATGTTAGACTATTAGCTGAATTGCATGCTAAGTGGGAAAGAGAAGATGAAATTGCTAGAAACATTAGTGTTTCTACTATCACTACCACTAGTGTTGAGGCTAGTAATAGCTCTACTACCTTAGATGATAACTATGATTTTGATCTTGATGGTTGCAATATCTCTGAAGTTATTAAGTTCCTACAAAAGCTTGCTAAATGTCCTAATGCTAGTACTATGAATATGGCCTTTACAAAACACATTACTGATGCTCTCATAAAGATTAAAGAATAAAAGATGAAACATAAGGCTTCTATTCCTATAAAACAAGAAGATGATTGGGAACCCATCATTAATATGAAAGTAAATGATTTTGATTTCAAAGCTTTATGTGATCTTGATAGTAGTGTCTCTATTATGCCTAAAAGGATTTATGATATGCTTGATTTTCCACCACTTGACGATTGTTATTTGAATGTCCCACTTGATGATAATGCTAAAAAGAAACTCATGGGGAGTATTAATGATGTTCTTATTATGGTTAACAATGCCTATGTCCCCGTTGATTTCTATGTTTTGGATGTTGAATGCAATGCTTCTTGTCCTATTACTTTGGGAAGACCTTTTCTTAGAACTGTTGGTGCTATTATTGATATGAAAGAAGGCACCATTAAATATCAACTCCCACTCAAGAAAGGTATAGAACACTTCCCTAAGAAGAGAGAGAAGATTTCTTTTGCATTTCCTATGAAAACAAAATTTTCTCTTAATGCTTCTTCATTTGAGAACACTTGATTCTTTTTCTTGCTTCTTATGCCTAACTTAAAGGCGTTAAAGAAATGTACTTATTGGGAGATAACCCAAAAGTTTTAGATGAGTCTTGGAAGTTATTACTTCAGTAATAACCACTCCTTATCCTTTTTATTTGCTTTTTGTGCCAAGAGTAACCTCTAATGAGAGAGAAGTAATGATTGGGAAAGTTGCTATCCCAAAACAGATTTCTGTGTGCTTCACCATAAAAATTCGTGTATAATCTCTGTATGTCCTTTTGAGGCGTGAAGTTTTGTGCTTTTGCCTCAGGTTGGTATCAAACTTTCGTTAGTTGAACACTTTTTGATTTGAGCAACAGAAGGTTTTCAAAAAAAATTGTCTTTACCTGCTGGTCTGTTTTGACAGATTTCTGCCATTTTCTGCATTTGCTTCTTGTTGGTTCCTTTTTGAGTTCTTTTGGGGAATTGAGCTTTTTGAGGGAAGTGCTACAGTAGCTAGTGTTTTAATGGAAGTTTTATTGGTGTTAGAACTGAACATAGGGACTTATTATCTTGAGTGCACTAATGTTGCTAATAAAGATTGTGTGAAGTTTTGTATGAAGGAAAAATTTCAGGTGTATGGAAGGAATGAGTAATGAGATGAAGAATGGACTAAAGCTCAAGCTTAGAGATGCCACGCGTGTCACCCCAAGAAATATCCAAGAAGTACAAGCGTCAAAGCTTGGGGATGCCCAAGGCATCCCCCTCTTCATCAATAAAAATCCTAGGTTTCTTCCAAAGGCTTCATTTTTATTGTTTCATGCACAGTTGTGTTGTTCTTAGAGCGTCTTCTTTTTCGTTTTCATTTTGGTTTTTCGTTTGCTTAGTTTTCTGAATAAATTGGTTGGACCCCCTCTTTCATACATTGGTTTTCAAATAGTTTGGTTTGGTTTGGAAAAAGAGTAGGAAAGTTTAATGCTTAAGTGGTAAAGAGAGCTTGTTTTTGACTGTGGCCTATGCTTTGTCATGCCATTCTTGATATTGTTTTTGCTTTATGCTTAGTATTCTTTGTTGTAGCATGACTTGTTATAAACAATTGAGATTTCTTAATGTGCCTTGTAAGGATCATGCGTTGTTTTAGCATATTAAAGCATAGTATGTGGTATTCTCCTTTGATGCTTTATTTGGGTTGACTTGGCGCATGCTCACACCATGTTATGACTATCCCAAGTCACCATAAGCCTTTATGATCCTTTAGTTTTCAACTTGTAGTATCACTTTATGCTTTGATCAATGATGTTTTGTCGCTCTGCATGATTATGGCCATTATTGCTCTCTTAGTTTGTCGCTCCCAGTCTTTTACTAGCGTCCGTAACCAAGTATGAGTTACACTCATGCATCTAACTCCTTAAAACAAGTTATTCCAAAAGTCCACCATACCTACCTACTAGCATATGCTATTCCAAGTATATTCATGTTTTTATCGACCTTCCAAATTAAACTTGTTATGAGAAATCTAGTGATTAAAGCTCTCACGAACTTGATGGCACACTTTACTTTTCTTGCCCTTAATAAACTTGAACCATTGTGTCGTGTATGTTGTATATGCTTGCACTTATTTGTTGGGGATTAGTAGAACCATGATGTCATGGGGAACGCTTTCAACATTGCACTTGTACTTTGTACCTAGTTGATATCATGCTCTTTTGTCTATGGATGTCGTCGGTGTGAAATGAAAGGGGAGCTTGTAAGTCCATGGAGTTATGTATGTGTGTTAGAGAAATGCCTGGGCCGCTGGTCTAATCCATGCTGACATGGTGGAAACCTGCAGCATAACCATAACGAGCTGTCTATGAAACATTCTTCTTATAAAAAAAGATTCTGATATTGAGAACAAAAAAAGAGAAAAAAAGAGATATGAGAAAAGAGGAAAGAGAGAAAAAAGCACCATTTTCCCATGGTAAATAAGAAGATTGCTGAGATGCTCGTTGTCTGCTTGCCTTGTCATTTTGATATGGGGATTCTTCCGTATCATCGGGCAAGGGGTACCCCATTGGCGGTTCTCTATGATACACATTTACTTACGATGACAAGAACTTACCGGTGACTAAACTTGAGTAGCATTAGGAGCGGACCTCGTATTCAAGGGACATGAGATTTCCAACTTATACTTCGTCAATTATATACACCATAGTTTGTTCAACTTAACCTTAATCACTTCAATATGCTTATGATAGGGGCAATGAGAGTTGAAAGCTATTAAGTACCATAATTTTTGGAAGCTCTTTATGAGACTTGAATCCCTACTTCCTTCCATGAAGGCATTTCTTCCACTTTTATGTTGAGTCTCCACCTTCTACCTTTATGCACCTACTTTGAGAGCATAGTGGCCATTCTTAGTTCTATGTGCATTGTCCCAAGACTTGTTGATTGATGCATAGCTTTGATATTGCTTGTTTTAAACTATTTGTATCTAGTCACTCTTATGAACTTTGAAGGTGTCCTATGCATTTATGTTTGCTACTCTATGAGGGACAAGCTGAATACCACTATGCTATGTTTCCTTTATGTGAAACAAACAAACGTCTTGCAAAGCATTGTTATTCATGAATCCTTTGTTTATGCCTTTTCATGTTGCAACTTAGTTGCTTTGTCTTATTGTTAGAACTTTGTCTTTCATGTTATGATTGAAGTACTATGATCCCAACTTTGAATGTTTTACAAATATTTTGATCAAGTTTATGATGGTGCATGTCACCTCAAAAATTATTCTTTCTTTTTATCACTTACCTACTCGAGGACGAGCAGGAGTTAAGCTTGGGGATGTTGATACATTGCAAATGTATCTATAATTTTTGATGTTCCATGCTTGGTTTTATCTACTTTCTTATGTTTTGTCCACACTTTGGAGTACTTTTCATATGATTTCTTGGACTGACCTATTAACAAGAGCCACAGTGCCAACTGCCTGTTTTCTGCTATTTTTGGTTCTAGGAAAGTCAGAAAATGAATATTCTCGGAATTGGCTAGGAAAAAAAAGCCAAAGTCATTATTTTACCGAGGGACACCTGGAGAAAGAATACGAGACGAAGAGGGGCTGGGGCCCGGCCACACCACCTGGCTGCGTGGCCAGGCCTGAGTGCAGCCGCCCAGGCACCCCCCTCTCTGCTTCCTCCTATATATTGCCCCTGATACGGAAACCCTAAGTACCCGATCAAAAATCCACGGAAGAGTCTATAGCCGCCGTCATCTCCATCCCTAGATCGGGAGGGATCTGAAGCTCTTCCCGGCACCCCTCTGGGAGAGGGAATTCACCACAGGCCTTCTTCATCATCATGCAAGCCTCCGGTGTTATGTGTGAGTAGTTCATCTCTGGACTACGGGTCCATGTAGTATCTAGATAGCCGATTCTCCTCCTTTGTGCTTTCATGTCTAGATCTTGTGAGCTCCGTTCATGATCAAGATCATCTATTTGTAATTCTGCATGTTGTGTTTGCGGGGATCCGATGGATATTGAGATGCTATTTCAGATTGATTATTGATTCTATCATGTCTTTGTTATTTGTGATCTTGCATGCTTTCCGTTGTTAGTAGCTAGCTTGGCCAAGTAGATGCTAGCAACTCCAAGAGTTAGTATTTATGCTCGATAGTGGGTTCATGCCTCTAGTAATCTGGGGAAGTGACTGAAATCTCTAAAGTACTTGATGTGCTATTGCTACTAGGGAGAAAACAACAATCCTTTGTTCATAGAACAATCGTATTGTTTACTTTACACGCAATTCCTAATGCAATTATTCGTTGCTTGCAACTTAATACTTTAGGGGGTTCGGATGATAACCTGAAGGTGGATTATTAGTCATAGATGCAGTTGGATGGCGGTCTATGTATAATGTTGTAATGCCCAAACGAATCTCAAAGGAGTCAAGATGATTAGTATATGCTTGTATGCTTTCTCGATGTTTGTCAATTGTCCCGCTGTAATTTGTTCACCCATCATGTTATCTATCTTAAGGAGAGCCACCTCTAGTGAACTATGGACTCCGGTCCTTTCTTTTACTTTCTATCTACAATCAACTGTTTACCGCTTTGTGTTTACTTTCTGCAAACTATTACTTCCTTCCATTCGATACGTTTAATCCTTTGTTTTCAGCAAAACCGGTGAGATTGACAACCTCATCGCAAGTTGGGGACAGAGTTCTGTGGTTGTGTTGTGCAGGTCTCCACGTTCTTTGCTTGCACCGTATTGCATACCTTAGCGTTGATTAGCTACACCTTTGGGGTGTTTCCTTGCTCCTACTGGATTGATAACCTTGGTTTCATAACTGAGGGAAAACTTACTACTGTGCTCATCATACCTTCCTCTTGGGGTTCCCCAACGAGCTCGTTAATACACGAGTCATCAGATCTTCGGTGTTGTGGATGGACATCTGGATGCGGCTGATGATCTGGGAGGTGCTGGGTAGGCTCTTTTCTCGTTGCCCGAGGCCTCTTTATATAGGGGTCCCTTCATGAAAGTTGTTTTTGACCTAGCGGTGTCGACGGCAACTATATGACCGGAACTATACGGCCGGAATTTTATTCCCACTGTATAGTTGGTCATTAAAGCGTATGTCTCCACTTCACGACTCCTAGTGTCTTTGGGTTGTTGGAAATCTCGTATCTTTGACTTTAATGTAGTGATTCCCATCATCTAACGTCATTATCTGCGCAGGGAAAAAATAGCAAGAAAGGATTGCATACGCCTTTCGTCATTAGGCATTAGTGGCAGGGTTTAGAGAGATATTTGTTCAAAAATATGAATAATATCTAGTTTAAATGTGGACATAGATGGCTATATTTTAGATCCATCAACCTCCCCAAGCTTAAACTTGATCGTCCTCGAGCAATAAAACCAAAATCAAAAACGAACTCAGCATTTAAACTGAAATAACAAGATGATGATCTTACTCATGATTGGTAGTCCCATGTTTCCTCCACTTAATAAATCTGAAAAACTTCGGCATAGATAGAGTAATGGCAAGCATATCATATGGGTTTTCATGCATCCTTGTAGCACAGCAAAATTATTGTTAACATGGATGATTCAATTGAGTAAACTTTATTCCATGTCATGTAATCAACTCATAGGCTTGCCTTTGAACAATAAAGTATAATCATGTAAAATTGAGAGTGTGAGAGTTGTCATGAAAAGCATATACACTAGAGTATCTCAATTCTCCCACATCAATAAATCAAGACTCTTCAAGCACTACTTTTCTATTCATTGTCCTTCAAGAATTTTAGTTCTTAAGTAATTGAGAGCATGCCAAAAAAATATTAGTTTATCGGGCTATGATGGACACTCGTGGCATCACTAAGGTTTTTGTTCCTTTTGTACAATGATTACTCATAACAGCCAGAGGAGTGATTCCATCATGAACACAGCTACCCGGGAGTGCCAAGAATCTTACCCACTATAGCATTGCTGCTACATGTGTTTAATCAACTCATAACCGAAATCTAGGAGTTTCCTCCATGAAGATCGTTCGTAGGCCAGCAGAGTTGTTGGCATCCCATGAAGTTTGACACACATAAAGCTATATCATTCTTATGATTAACAAGTCAAACTTTGGCATGCTCACAAAAACCACTAAACATTAATTCAATCACACAAATCCTTTTAAATAGAGCTATCAAGCCAATCATTATATTCCATGGTGTTAAGTGTCTCTAGAAATAAGCCTTCAATACTAAACAATACAACACCCAAGCCTTCAATTGTGAGACTTTTTCTTATTACAATTGTTTAGCAAATTTTTAGGCAAGACTTGGTTAACTACAAGAGTTGGAACAAAATGTACCCAACTATTATACCCATGCAAACAAAACTTTACTACAATATAAAGACTCACTCCACCAATATAATATCTCAACATTATTCTCAAACTTCAAAAGTGGGGAGTCATAAGGCATACCTCTCATGTTTGGTTCCACTTGTCTCTTCCCTTTTAGTTCGTTTCTTGGAAACTCGAAGTCAATCACTCTTCCTGCAAATACATGAGAACCTCAAGGCAAAAAGGAAAGAAAGAGGGAAAATAAAGATAAATGGAAATTTTTTTTATTGTTTTTAAGAGAGGGAATTAAAGAATAGAAAATTGGCGGCAAAGTTCGGCAAGGAAATCTCGAAAACAAATAGAAATAACTAAAGATAAAGTGTTGGGGAAACCAACACGAGTTCTTATAAGCTCGAATTAAAAACATAACCTCAAAGTAAATAAAAGAAAATGAATGCCAAATAAAGATAAGTGAGGAAACTTCCGCAAGCTTAGGCTTTTGCAAGCCATTCAAATCATTGTGGTGGCGGGAAAAAGTCATTACTCCAGTTCACAAATTGATTTGATAAATTACTAGTTGTCCCTCAGAGGTTCAAGGAGAGGCTATGCATCCTCTCCATTGTCCCTCCAAGTTCTTAGAAGTCTTGGTATGTGGCGAACCGGGTTGGTGGCTGCTCCTCTTATTGGTCCTCATCCTCATCCGGAATCTCCTCCTCGGGTTAGTGTTGCTCAACATGCAAGTCATATAGCGAACGTACTTCCTCGATAGAGAAAAGACCATTAGGCATAGGAGCGGGGTAGAGATGCCCAGCTCCAACAATATGCAAGTAATAAAAATCACCTCTCCTAGTGAGCATTACACAAGCCTTTAAAGTAGAGGAACCAACACGTCGCTCACCTAGCACATGTTGCAACTCACCTAGGTCGATGCCTAGGGAAATGGCAAGCACGGTGATGATGCCTCCACCTGTGATTGGTCCTTGGCTTTGGGAGGATTGGTGCGCCAGGCAGCACACAAGGATTGCGCCCAATTTGAGTGACAAGTCGTAGTGGTTGTAAGAAGCTTTTCCGAGGACTAAGATGTCCTCCTCATTGAGTCTTGTGAACTCATTTCATGCCTGCAAGGTGTTAGCAATAACATAGAACAAATAGCGAATTCCAGGATGTTGAATATTCTTCCCCTTGCTCACTCTAGAAGTGAATCTCATTCCATTATAATATTGTTTAGGGGAAGGGTCTAAGCCATTAAAGGATGTGTGTAGGGCATTAGCATCATTGTTTGGAAGATTAAAACATGCGCACCATTCATCTACTGATAAAGTGTAATTGTTGTTCATAAGTCATAAAGAAATCGTGTCCTCTCCATTCCATAGTTTAATGGTGCTTTGCAAAGAACTTAAAAATTCAAGAGTTAACCGGCGATAAGTAGGCACATCATTGAATACAAAGTTTTGTAGGCCAACCCTATTGCAAAGTAAATTGAAGTAATTAGAAATACCAAGTTGGTTCAATATAATGGGGTAAGCCCACTTAGTTTCCTTCACTTCTCGGTTCTTGATCTTGTTGAAGCTATCATGTTGGAGCTCATTCCGGAACTGTATCCCCATGCATTCCTGAGCGGCTGACCGAGAAGCGCTAGTGGCGGCACGAGCACGAGTTTGGCTCCTTGTGTTCATCATCTAAAATAATGAAGAAAGGCAAAAATAAAACCTTTTGATCCAACCATAATAAGTATAGCATATTCCTCATCATAGCACACTAAAGAATCCCCTCAAAATAATAATATAGGCAAGAGAATCATGGCAATAGTTCATAGTAGGTCTCACCCTAGATTGATAATGACAATAGATTGAAGATGAATTTACAAAAATTAATTGGAGGATTAGAGGAGAAACATACCGTAGATCACTTGTGTGCGAGGAAATCGAATGGAATTGAGTAGAGATGAAGATCTCTTGAGGTTTTGAGAGAGTTTGGAGGTAGACGAGAGAAAAAATATTGAAGTTTTGGGGTTGGAGGTACCTCCTATGGTGTTTTTGTGCTCGAACGCAACTATACCGGCGGAACTATATGGCCGGAACAATGTGTTCCTGCTGTATTGTTGGCTTGCTGTCAAAATTTTAGGGTTTCCACCTGGCGGTGCAGCTATACGACCAGAACTATACGGCCGCAACAATTTGTTCCCGTCGTATAGTTGGTCGTCAAACCCTCTATACCTGGAAAAAAAATTGTACGAAAGCAGAGATATCTATATGACCAGAACTATACGGCTAGAATTTTTATTCCCGCCGTATAGTTGGTCATTAAACCATCAGTACTTATGAAAGAAAAAATTTCGATGGCAAAAATATCTATACGACCGGAACTATACGGCCGGAATTTTTATTCCCGCTGTATAGTTAGTCGTTAAACCTTCTGTATACATCAAAAAATTTCTGTTTCTCCGAGAATTCTTTCTTATCCTGAAACTTAGCGAAACACCTTGTTTTTGATAGAAAAATGACAGTAAATATTGTCGACCAACACCAGCATGTATTAAATAGGATTTTTAGTACTACCAAACTTCTTCTCCTCAATTGGAGCTTTCTAGCACTCTTTATTAAACATAAACTTAAACTAAAACTTAAAAACTTAACTCAAACCTTTATTTCACATGGGTTGCCTCCCATGAAGCGCTCTTTTATAGTCAATAGCTTGACCTCAATGTTGCTCACTTAGGCCAGATGAGTGGAACACCCACTCCAAAATAGTTGGCATTCAAAGTGATTGCCTCCTTTTCATCATGCTTGGCTTTCTTCTTCCTGGGGAAATGAATAACAAAATGATCCTGTGAAGGCAATTGAAGCTTCACGTTCCCTTCATGTAGATTAATCAAAGCCTTAATATATCTTAAAAATGGATGGCCTAATATAATAGGAGCAGTAGCATCTTCAGGCATGTCAACAATAACAAAATCAATAAGAGCAGGACAACCTTTAATGTATACTAAAGTATTCTCCTTAATTCCTACAGCTTGTTTGTAGGTAGAATCTGCTAGATGCAATTTTAACTCGGTGATCTCAAAAGATCTAAGGTTTAACTTATTAAAAATACTTTTTGGAATTGTTGAGACACTTGCACCTAGATCACAAAGTGCAGCTATCTCGTTGGTCCCAATCTTAATCTTAATAGTAGGCTCAAATATATCATCAAGCTTCACAGGTAATTTTTCAGCAATTTGCTTATATTCTTCCTCAAGCTCACGTACCTTTATTGCTACCTGATTAACAAAGTTTTGGTACATAGCTTCCTCATTTCCTTTACTTACCAGAATCTTGACATTGATCCTTTTTACAAGATCTTCAACGGTGTAATTTGGTGAAGGAGCATTACTATAATCAAGTTCTTTAGGCTCCTCCCTTTGGATTCTTATCATCTTGAGGTCTTCAACAGGATTGGGCTCAGCTTTACCTGCAAATTTAGCTAGAATGAGAGTTTGACTCTCGGTTATCTTTCCTAGCTATGCCTCAACAATCCTCGTTCTTTCTTGGTGGGCCTGCAAATCATTCCTCAAACTTACAGCTTGGTTAGATAATTTACCAAGCATAGCATCATGGTTCTCCATTATTTTAACAAGGATATTGTTTTGCTCATTTTGTGAGTCTATAAAGGATTTAAGTGTTTCTTGGAGACAACCATTACTAGTTCCCATATTATTAGAGTTTCCTACAGGACTAGAATAATGTTTCTGAAAATTAGGATTGTAATTCTTCTTCCAAGCAGGGTTATAATCATTACGAGCTATGAAGTCTATTTCTTCAATATGTGTTTCTAGGATAGCTCTTACCTGGGTTTCCTTACCTTTTACGGCTAATATGAGCTCATCCAACTTATCATTGAGTTCTTCATTTTCTTGTGGTGAGATGGAGTTCACCTTCTTCGTGTTTGATCTATCTACATGCCATTGGGCATGGTTGTCTTGCATATTGTCTAGCATCTTCTTTGCTTCAGTAATATGTTTACCCATAAATGTTCCTCCAGCTACAGTATCAAGCATAGACTTAGACACAGGATTAAGAGCATTATAAAATAAATGGAGAATTAACCAGTCTTGCATACCCATGACTAGGACAATTTCTCATGCATTCTTTCAGCCTCTCCCATGCAAGCGCTAGTGGTTCATGCTCTTCCTGTCTAAAACCAGTAATATTAGATCTTAGTTGCATAGTCTTTGCAGGTGGGAAAATTATAGTCATAAATAAAGAAGTACATTCCACCCATGATGTAATAGTATTTCTAGGCAAAGATAGCAACCATTCTTTTTCCCTTCCTCTAAGAGAGAAAGGAAATAAGCGCAATTTGACTGCATCGGGGTTAATATCTTTTATGCACATCATATCACATATTTCAGTTAAAGTGTTCAAGTGCATACCTGCATCCTCAACAACAGAGCCTCCAAATTGATTCTATTGAACCAAACTTAAATAATGGGGCTTAATTTCATAGTCATCATCATCAATTGCTGGCTGAGTAATAGGAGTATGCAAATAATCATTATTGGGAGTTACAAACTCCCCAAGCTTATTTTCAGCCATATTTCCTATGGTTTTGGGTTTTCTTAAACAGAGACTTATAATAGTAAAAGCAAGAATTTAAAGGCTAACTCATTTTTTTGGTTTTTCAAATAAAGACTGAAAGCAAACTAAAAATTATAAACAAGAATTAAAACTAGCAAAGTTCCTACTAAGCTCACCAAGGTAGCTATTTCTTCCCCGGCAACGGTGCCAGAAAAAGGGTTGATATCTTTGGTCCAGATTACAGATGTAGTATAGCTCTTTTTCCCTAGTAGACCTAGGTTTATCGAATCCTCGGGAAGCAGAAGCGTAGTGAAGTTACTTTAACGGACCTTCGGGAGTTTTAGATTTCCTTTTGTGTTTTTCCGTACCAAGAGTTTGCGTCTTTTGTTGTTGTCTATGATGGAGAGAGAGGGCCTAGGGCATTCGGTTTCACCTGTAGCTATGCCAAACATCTGATGGGAATAAAAGATAAAAATAAAGTATGCATGTAATTGTCAGAGCAAGATAAATTATATGTGGGCAGTGCATCCATAATTTCTATTGCCTCCACAACCGCTTATAGAAATAACCTACTAGTCTCATCCATAGAAGAAAGAGAACTAATGATATGCATAGTGACGCCACCGTTAATCCCAAGTAAATCCCTCACATACAGCCGTACTACCCCTTCTATCACTAGGGTTCCCAACCTGCTGATTAGTCATTACTCATACTCCCTATACCTGGCTCAATCCTCGGGGTCTTGGGTACCTGACAAGTCCTTAGATTGAGGCAATAGAGGATATAATAATCATCATGTCATACAAACTAATGCACGATTCCATCTATGATAAATGACATGTACAAAAGCTACATGGCTAGGACGAAGCCCTTAGCCCAAGGAGAATTACTCATATATAGAGATGAGATCAACAATCACAAACATTGTAGTGGAAATCATGAGATTGATAGCAAATAGTCTTACAATGTCACCAACTGAAGATGAGATCTACTATTACAAGTGGTAGAATATGGCTATGGTGGTGGAGAAGGGTTGGAGATTAGATCTAAGTCTATTCCTCCAGCAGCTCTTCGGTGTTGTAGATGGAGATCTGGAGGCGGCTGATGATTTGGGAGGTGCTGGGCAGGCTCTTTTCTCGTCGCCCGAGGCCTCTTTATATAAGAGTCCCTTCATGAAAGTTGTTATGTTTGACCTAACGGTATCGATGGCAACTATACGACCGGAACTATACAATCAGAATTTTATTCCCGCCGTATAGTTGGTCGTTAAAGTGTCTATCTCTACTTCACCACTCCTGATTTCTTTGGGTTGTTGGAAATATCGTATCTTTGACTTTAATGTAGTGATTCTCATCATCAAACGTCATTATCTGTGCAGGGAAAATAGCAAGAAAGGATTGCATATCCCTTTGATCATTAGCAATTAGTGGCAGGGTTTAGAGAGATATTTCTTCAAAAATATGAATAATATCCAGTTTAAATATGGACGTAGATGGCTATATTTTAGAGCCATCAGTGCACGTAGGGTATACCTATATCAGTAGCCCCCGAGTATCTAAACAAATCGTAGATTCAGTTGGAGACTTAGTTGTCTTGAGCCTTGCATTAGGATGTTGGAGTTGACAGTTATGTCGAGTGCGAAGCACTTACCCGGAAGTTCATCAGACCAGCCGGATTCATAGTAGTTCATAGGAATGTTGGTAAATATGACTAGTGCGCTTGACGAATCGGGACCAGCTAATTGTTCTACAGAAAAAACAATGTCACCTACTCAAATTCGAGTCCCCGGACTCGAATTCAGAAATTGCTGGTGTAGTTCTACTCATGCCGTGGAGGCTTACTGAGCTGAACTCCAGTTGATAAGTATGTACCCAATGCGTCCGTCGAGATTTTCTTCATGTCGTAGATACGTTATTTATCTGGTAGAGCATAGCGGATGCGGTTGCCAGGCCATCAAATTAGATTTGTAGGTCTTATCTTTATATCGTAGACATAGCATCCGAATGTTTATCACCGTGGAGGTGTTTCGGGTGGCCAAGGAGATATTGTCTCTGAACTTGACAGTGAAATGTAAGTGGGTGGAGTCGTCAATGAGTTTGATTGTTGTAAGAGAGTCGACATTGTGGATGAAGTCGACACAATGGACTATAATGTGAAACTTTTGTTTTCTATAGGGTGCGCGACCAGCGCTCCCTATGGGAGTAGCCCCCGAGTTAATAAAAAGAACAGACACTTGTAGTCACTTGTAGTCATTGGTTGCATAAACATAACAATCTGGAAGTGCTTCAGATGATCCTGCAAATGTCATCAACGCCGACGCTTTTTTGATTACGCGACTAGTACTTCCTATGAGAGTAGCCCCCGAGTTCTTATTCGAGTCGTAGATTCAAATGATGGACCAGAGCGTGCCACTCGAAGATCTTGTACATGGGTGATCATCGCTCCAGTTTGGAGTAGCCCCGAGTGTCTGACAGAGTCGTAGACTCAGGCAGAGACTCGAGTCTTGTATCTTATAGACGCAGTTGAAAATTAGGCGAGGATATGCCACTGACCCGAAAGTGCATCAAGTCAGCATCTCATGCATGAAGAGCCCAGAGTCGATGATGCAGTTGAAATCGACACAACGAATTTATGCGATGTTTAGCTGAGTGATTCGATGATGCGGATGGAGTGGATGCAGTGGCTTCTATCGGGTGCGCAGCTAACGTCGTGTCTTTGTAGCATCAAGTGATGCAACCATTCAAGGAGGGACTCGAATCCATCCTTGAGTTTATGGCGTTTCCAGTTGTTTTGTCAACTCCCGTTGGAGGACCTAATAGAATAGCTCGGTGTAGTCCAGCGTCCTTGTAAGCTACAGAAAACATTAAGAATTGTGAAGTACTTGTATCTTGTAAACAATATTTGCATGTTGGCTTATAAAGTAAAATTCTGGTGCCAATTGAGTTGACACTTTCACATTGTATGCTAGGCCTTTTTTATTAGCCTCTGATTACCCTTAGTCTCAGTACCTTGCCGGGGTACTCGGAGTTCAAGGATTCGATGATCAGGCGGAATCAGCTACTCGGGCTGTCGCGTATGAAACGCTCGAGTGCGCGGAGTCGACGGCACATTAGGTTAATCGAAGAGGGCGTAGCCCCGAGTGTTTCGAGTGCGAGTTAAAAAAAGGAATCAGCTCTAAGTAGAGGGAAACTTTGCTTTATTGGTAGTTGACGTGGCGGAGGAGAGATGATGCATTCTGTGGATCGTGAGAGCTGACGCACCCGACGGGTCGCGGTCATAGGAGCCGATGCAACCGGCAGGTCACGCTCAAGGTCGACAGAGTCGACGCGGTAGACGTAGAGTCGCATAGTGGACAGATTCAACATGGCAGCGGGTCGCTAGAGCCAAAGACCGTAGCGGGTCATCGGAGCCGAGCGAGCCTCCGAGTGTCGAGCCAATGTGGTCGATGTAGTCTAGGCGGCGTTCGAGAGCCGGTGCGGCAGATCGGAGTCGACGTGGCAGCGGGTCTTCGAAGACGATGATGGCAGCGCATCACCAGAGTTGAAGACCGCATCGGGTCACCGATGCCGAGGGATCCCCCGAGTTGCCGGAGCCGATGGCGGCAGCAGGTCGACGCATCCGAAGATCATAGTGGGTCACCGCAATCGAATACCATAGTGGGTCGCACGACGGAGTTGGCGTAGCTCCCAAGTGTGGAGTTAACGCGGTAGTGTAGTCTAGGACCGGAGTCGACGTGGCGATCGCGAATGGGCGAGGCGGATATTTCTTGGACGTAACCGACGCAGCGGAAGAGTACCCGACGTGGCGGACAAGTAGTCAACGCGGCAGTCGGAAGTTGCGCAATGGACGTGTGGTCGATGTGCCGCACCGGAGTAGACACAAGAGAATCGTTACTAGCTGATATTTCATGCAGGATTTGCACGTGAAGTAGTTGTCACTTTCCACGAAGCCACATTGGTTTTCACGGTCGTGCAATGCAACTGGATTTGCCCCATCCGCCCCATGGTACATGCTTACACTGATTGATCGTGATCATGACCCTCACGTGAAGGTTTCGAGTGATTTTTGCTAGCTGATTCCTTGCGAACCGATCCAGCTGACGGATTTTTTTCTTGTGTATTGGATTCGATCCGACATGCCTTCTTACTCACGTGGAGACCATAACATGTGTTCTTTCTTGGATTGAATCAGAGCTAAACATGGCTAGCTATTTGCATACTGTGTAATCGAAAGCAATCTCTAGCCTTCAATGATGCTTCATGACTTGTACATATGTGATGAATGTGGTTGTACTTAGTAGGCTTCCTAGCCAGCGGCACGAGCCGGAGGACAAGGGACAACTGTGATGGTCGTTCCGACCTTGCTAACCCCCAATTGTTGGAACCAAATTGTGGAGACAGTCGTGATGCCAGAGGAGTCTGAGTCGAGCAAGACATTGATATCCACCAAGTGATCCTTCGTTGCCTTGGAATTTGATCCAGGGAAATAATTTTTTGCTTGCGTTGCCCTTCAAGTTGACTTGATCCCATGTGTTTATGATGTAGTATAGGCATAGGCAATTTGAGCTTCTTGTACCGGTACGATCCCAGTGCGAGACATCACTATCGATTAATTAAATCAACTTCCTCATGGCTGCTTGATCCGCGATGAATTTCTGCATTGTGAGTGCTAGTGGGGCTGAATTGATACGGAGCCGCGTGCGTAGTTAAAGTACGCGTAGAGGCCTGCCAGTTTCACCAAATTATCAGTGAGGAACGATTGACCGTGTCCTCCAACACGGTGAAGACGTCGATCCTCGAACACAAAGCTGCAATTCCTCTCGAATCTTGAACGAAGATGAAGTAGATCATGACGTTGGTTCAGCCCAGAAAAGGACTCTGAGCGCCGCTTTTTCTGCGGACGAGTTGTAGATCGCCGGTAATGGGGCCGCCGAAGTCACAACATCAGCGTGCGAATTTCCCGCAGTCGGCACCAATTGACCAGGGATTAACTCATCAATGCCCTAGTTTATGGACTTGGCTTTAGAGGAACAGCGGCGCGCTGGAGAGTTCGTCGGCTAACAGACAAACAACATGGGGACACAAGGTTTACCCAGGTTCAGGCCCCCCGAGGGAAAATCCTACTCCTACTTGTCTGCTCTTGATTGATGGAGGAACCGAATGTTACAATGTCGCCGATGGTGGTGGTGCGCAGATGTAATCTGGCAGGTATACGTGTTAGGGTTTGTGGTGTCTAGATCTATTGTGGCATGTCCTTCTCGTTGGATCCTCCTGGACTTTATATATGGGGAGGCTAGGTCTCAGGTACCAATACGAGTTAGTTATAAGTTGGATTCAAACTCTAGTCTTGAGCTTTTCTTATCTTGCGCGCATATATTCCGTGTCCATATGGGCTTCATACCACCCGAACTGTCTTGGGCTTCGTGGTCCTTGGTAGGTTGTCGAGTGGGCCTTTCGTTGAGCCACACCAGGTAGGACAATAGTAGGTGCCCGTAGGGCATACCTATGTCAGATACTACAACAAAAGGCTAAGTACAGCTCTAGTAGCAGCATAGGAAGGCAATTGTGTCAAGAAGTTTGTTAATTAAATTAGGTGTAGTTCGAAAGGGGATAATACTATGAAGATATATTGTACGATCGACATGTTTTAAAACCTAGAGGAACTAAGGTCTCACCAAAACACCAAATTTATACAATACCATCATATTTAAGAATGAGTGATGTGTAGAGACGCAAAGACATGAAAATACGCACGGACCTGAAAGCGTCAGATCTGGAGATTATGTTTACCACTAGCAAACGCGTATATACAACACCAGAAAGCCATAGATGTTGAATGCGCAAGTTTTTCAAACTAGATTATTGACTCTAGTGCAAGTGGGAGACTGAAAAGAATATGCCCGAGAGGCAATAATAAAGTGGTTATTATCTTATTCTATGTTTATGATGAATGTTTATTTCTCATGCTATAATTGTGTTAACCGGAAACGTTAATACATGTGTGTTTAATAAACAAAGAAAAGGTTCCTAGTAATGCCTCTTATTACACTAGCTTTTTGATTAACATATGATCAAGGTTTACTGATCAGTATAGTAACATTTGATGTTGTTATATAACGAGGTCACAACATTGGTAGAATAATGTGATGAACATTCTCCCAAAGTATAGTAACACGATCATGCCATTATTTTTACATTGCTATAACATCATTCGAAATAACTCTAATCCTTAGACCATGAGATCACGTCAATCACTAACTCTGGAAGAGTACTTTGATTCCATCAAACGTCACACCGTAACAGGGTGATTGTGGGCCCCCCATATTAATCCTCCGAGAATCCCAGTTATGCATACACCATGATCCCATGATCAGTCGGTCGTGGCACATAACCGACAAGTATCAAAGTAGACATCCATTACTTAAGCGAATACAAGTCATACCTCTGTTTCCATTATGGCTACATTAGTCATCATCAGCGGAACTTTATCGAAGCGTATAGTGATGTCTACGCACCTCTATTCTTATAGATAGTTGTTGGGCCTCCAAGTGCAGAGGTTTGTAGAACATCAGCAAGTTTCCCTTAAGTGGATCACCCAAGGTTTATCGAACTCAGGGAGAAAGTGGTCAAAGGTATCCCTCTCAAGCAACCCTGCAATCAAGATATAAGAAGTCTCTTGTGTCCCCAACACACCCAATACACTTGTCAGGTGTATAGGTGTACTAGTTCGGCGAAGAGATAGTGAAATACAAGTGGTATGGATATAAGACAACGGTGCCAGAAAATAGCTTGACGGGAGGAAAAGGCTAAAGGCTAAAAGATGGAAGCAAGCAAACATGTAACAGATCTAGTTGCAAACGGTGTTTCAATGTTTAGAAACAAGGCCTAGGGATCATACTTTCGCTAGTGAACACTCTCATATAAATATCTTCTCTTTATGATACTACTCTTAACTACTCTCCCGTTGGACACTCTAATCCATGGTAGGGCTATAACAACACTCCTCAAAGTTCGCTTTTCCCATCTAGATAACCCCACACTGTCACCTTGAGCGCTAGATGGTTCCAACAAACACCACAATTTTATAAAAATATCCAACTCCAAATATAACACATAACAAGTATTTGTAATCTCTAGCCTAAGTGCCACCATGGTGTGCACGCTGTCACTTTCACACACATGGGGAGAGCAGAGATCTATTAAAACACTTGATTAGCAAGGTAGATCTACTTGATTACAAAGCTCATGATCACAATATGATCATGCATAGGGAGAGACATGAACACATAGCTACCGGTAGAGCCCTTAGCCTCAAGGAAGAACTACTCCTTCATCATCATGGGAATCAGCAACGGCGATGGAGAAGGTGGTGGAGATCGACGAAGATGGCTCAGGGGGCACTTCCCCGTCCCGACAGGGTGCCAGAACATAGACTTCTGTCCCCCGAATCTCCTCTTCGGTGGCGGCGGCACTGTGGAACTTTTCGTGGCTGGAGGCTATTCTTTTTTAGGGTTTCTACATCGGAGGCGATATATAGGCAAAAGGGCAAGGTTGGTGGCCAGCCAGGGGGCCCACACCATGCCCTGGCGTGGTTTAGGGCTGCCCGCGCCAAGGGCGGTGTGGCCGCCATGTGGCCCCCCTTCGTCTCTTCTTCAGACTCCATGTGTCTTCTGGTAAAATATTGACTTTGGCTTTTGTCCCGTCCAATTCCGAGAATATTCATTTTCTGACTTTCCTGGAACCAAAAACAGCAAAAAAGGGCAACTGGCACGGTGGCATCTTGTTAATAGGTTAGTCACAGGGAGTGTATAAAAATACTCCAAAGTGTGGACAAAACATAAGAAAGTAGATATAAAACAAGCATGGAACATCAAAAATTATAGATACATTTGCAATGTATCAACATCCCCAAGCTTAACTCCTGCTCGTCCTCGAGTAGGTAAGTGATAAAAAGAAAGAATAATTTTTGAGGTGACATGCACCACCATAAACTTGATCAAAGTATTTGTAAAACATTGATAGCTGGGATCATAGTACTTGAACATAGACATGAAAGATATAGTTCTAACAAGAATACATAGCAACTATGTTGTAGCATGAAAAGGTACAAACAAAAGATTCATGAATAACAATGCTTTGCAAGACGTTTGTTTGTTTCACATAAAGAAAACATAGCATAGTGGCATTCAGCTTGTCCCTCATAGTGTAGCAAAACATAAATGCATAGGACACCTTCAAAGTTCATAAGGGTGACTAGATACAAATAGTTTAAGAACAAGCAATATCAAAGTTATGCATCAATCAACAAGTCTTGGGACAATGCACATTAAACTAAGAATGGCCACTATGCTCTCTCAATAGGTGCATAAAGATAGAAGATGGGGACTCAATATAAAAGTTAAAGAAAGGCCTTCATAGAAGGAAGGAGGGATTCAAGTTTCATAAAGAGCTTCCAAAAATTATGGTACTTATTAGCTTTCAGATCTCATTGCCCTATCATAAGCATCTTGAAGTGATTAAGGTTAAAGTGAACAAACTATGGAGTATATGCTTGACAAAGTATAAGTTGGCAATCTCATGTCCCTTGAATACGAGGGCCGCTCCTCATGCTACTCAAGTTTAGTTATCGGTAAGTTCTTGTCATAGTAAGTACATGTGTATCATGGAGAACCACCAACGGGGTACCCCTTGCTCGATGATACGGAAGAATCTCCATATCAAAATGACAAGGCAATCAGACAACGAACATCTCATCAATCTTCTTATTTACCATGGGAAAATGGTGCTTTTTTCTCTCTTTCCTCTTTTCTCATATCTTTTTTTTCTTTTTCTCTTTTTCTCAATCTATATCTCTTTTTTTATAAGAAGAATGCTTCATAAATTGCTCATTATGGTTACGCTGCAGGTTTCCACCATGATTAGGCATGGATTAGACCGGCGGCCCAGGCGTTTCTCTAACACACATACATAACTCCATGGACTTACAAGCTTCCCTTTCATTTCACACCGACGACATGCATAGACAAAAGAGCATGATATTGATAACCCACAAGTATAGGGGATCGTGTGTAGCCTTTTCGATAAGTAAGGGTGTCGAACCCAACGAGGAGCTAAAGGTAGGATAAATATTCTCTCAAGTTCTATCAACCACTAATACAACTCTACGCACACTAAACGTTTGCATTATCTAGGAAATAAAACTAGAGCAACAATATGAGTAATAGAGATAGCTTTGCATGATAATAAATAACAAGAAAGTAAAGCTAGTTGCTGCAGCAATAAAATACACTAAACTAACAGAACCATGAGTGTGGAATAGTGGTGGTAATTGTGGTGGCTTTGTCCAAGTTTAAATAGCGAATAGATCGGGTTCATTGTCTTCGATGCAGTTTTCTATGTGGGAAGGCTAAATATACATGCGCTTCACTACTTGGAATTACATGTACTATATGATTGGATTGTTAGCAAACATCCGTAAGTACTAATCAATGCATTAAGGTTTCCCCAACAATAGCATTAAATTTAATGGTCCTCTTACTCCCATACGTGCAACGTTCCGGTTCGCGTCCCCAGGTTTCTGTCACTCCCGCAGAACTTCCCCCTTCCTCTTACACATACTACAAACCCTATGATGTTTAATTCATGCGCACACAAATATAATGGA
Source organism: Avena insularis (assembly GCA_023614405.1). NCBI lineage: Eukaryota > Viridiplantae > Streptophyta > Magnoliopsida > Poales > Poaceae > Avena > Avena insularis. The sequence continues at coordinate 455,974,873 of CM042696.1, read as the reverse complement.
CACAAAAGGATTGTACCATATCAACATACAACTCTAATGAACCAAAGATGTTTAACCATTCAATCTAAGAACAGAGAAACTACGCAAATATGACATAGATCATAGGATTATAACTTATAGCATCAAACACCATGTTTACATAGGGCGGTACAGAGGTGTGTGGAAGGATGAACCACTGCATACTATGAGGCTTAGGTGATGGAGATGACGGTGAAGATGGTGAAGAAGGCGGCGGCTGCGCCATCGGCGGCGCGGGGGACTCCTTCCCCGCCGCCGGTATCATGGGGGAGCACCGTCCCTTAGCCCCCTTCCTTCATGACTTTTTGGGAGCCCTCCCCCATGGAGATGGGATCCATGGGGGAGGAAAAAACGTGGCTTTGGTGGCTACAAATTCATGGGTGGAGATGCCCTGGGCGAATTAGGTTTCCTCCCTTTATATAGCTTCTCGGATTCCTGTCACCCCATCTTGGGCTGCAGTAAATCGGGCCTAAAAGGCCTGTCCGGACTCGGAATCAGCTAAATTTTATGTCCAAAACGTTTGTTGTGAAATTTCAAACAACTTTGTAGTTGAAGAGTTTTCCGTTTGACGCCGTCTTCGAGCTGAAACGTGACCATCTTCAAAAACAGTTTTGAGACAGATTTCTGGAAAAATCCCAATTTGACTCCAACAAGGTTTCCACTTGTATTCTTGGTAATTCCTACACATCAAAGTGTAAAACAAGAATACTGTGTACTTTTGCAACTATTAGTAGGTTAGTCCAAATAAATCATCAACTTTATACAAAAAGGAGTGTGAAAAGTATATTATTAGCATAAAACCATCAAAAATTATAGATACGTTATGGACGTATCAACATCCCCAAGCTTAGTTCCTGCTCGTCCTCGAGTAGGTAAACGATCAAAACAATATAATTTTTGAGGTGACATGCAGACAACCCAATCTTGATCATCATTATTGTAAAAGTATTGATAGCTGGGATTAAGGTACTCTAAACATGAATCATAAAATATAGAGTTCTAACAATAAGACATAGCAACTATGTTGTAACATTAAAAGGTACAAACAAAAGATTCATGAATAACAATGCTTTGCAAGATGTTTGTTTGTTTCACATAAAAAAAGCATAATGAGAATAGTATTCAGCTCGTCCCTCATAGAGTAGCAAAACATAAATTCATAGGACACCTTCAAAGTTCATAAGGGTGACTAGATACAAATAGTTTAGGAACAAGCAATATCAAAGTTATGCATCAATCAACAAGTCTTGGGACAATGCACATAGAACTAAGAATAACAACTATTCTCTCTTAATTGGTGCATAAAGATAGAAGGTGGAGACTCAATATAAAAGTGGAAGAAATGCCTTCATAAAGGAAGCAGGGATTCAAGTCTCATAAAGAACTTCCAAAAATTATGGTACTTATTAGCTTTCAGCTCTCATTGCCCCTATCATAAGCATCTTGAAGTGATTAAGGTTAAAGGGAACAAACTATGGAGTATATGCTTGATAAAGTATAAGTTGGAAATCTCATGTCCCTTGAATACGAGGGCTGCTCCTCATGATACTCAAGTTTAGTTATCGGTAAGTTCTTGTCATAGTAAGTACATGTGTATCATAGAAAACCGCCAATGGGGTACCCCTTGCCCGATGATACGGAAGAATCCCCATATCAAAATGACAAGGCAAACAGACAACGAGCATCTCATCAATCTTCTTATTTACCATGGGAAAATAGTGCTTTTTTCTCTCTTTCCTCTTTTCTCATCTTTTTTTTCTTTTTTCTCAATCTCTATCTCTTTTTTATAATAAGAATGCTTCATAGATTGCTCATTATGGTTACGCTGCAGGTTTCCACCATGATTAGGCATGGATTAGACCGGTGGCCCAGGCGTTTCTCTAACACACATACATAACTCCATGGACTTACAAGCTCCCCTTTCATTTCACACTGACGATATCCATAAACAAAAGAGCATGATATCAACTAGGTACAATATACACGTGCAATGTTGAAAGTGTTCCCCATGACAACATGGTTCTACTAATCCCCAACATATAAGTGCACGCATATACAACATAGATGACACAATGGTTCAAGTTTATTAGGGGCAAGAAAAGTAAAGTGTGCCATCAAGTTCGTGAGAGCTTTAATCACTAGTTTTCTCTTAACAAGTTTAATTCGGAAGGTAGATAAAAGCATGAATATACTTGGAATAGAAAATGCTAATAGGTAGGTATGGTGGACTCTTTGGGATAACTTGGTTTTATTTGGAGTTGGATGCATGAGTGGTACTCATACTTGGTTATGGAGGCTAGCAAAAGACTAGGAGCGACCATTTAAAAGAGCAATAATGGCCATAATCATGCAAAGCGATAAAACATCATTAATTAAAGCATAAAGTGATATTACAAGTCGAAAACTAAAGGATCATTAAGGCTAAAGTGACTTGGGATAGTCATAACATGGTGTGAGCATGCGCCAAGTCAACCCAACTAAAGCATCAAAAGAGAATACCACAATACTATGCTTTAATATGCTAAAACAACGCATGATTCTTTCAAGGCACATTAAGCAATCTCAATTGTTTATAACATGTCATGCTACAGAAAAAATCACTAAGCATAAATCAAGCATGACATGACAAAGCATAGGCCACCGTAAAAAACGATCTCCTTTTACCACTTAAGCATGAACTTATCCTACTCTTTTCCAATCCAAACCACACTTATTTGAAAACTAATGTATGAAAGAGGGGGTCCAATCAATTTATTCAAGTAAACTAAGCAAACCAAGCAAATGAAAACCAAAAACGAAAACGAAGAGGCTCCAATAACAACACAATTGTGCCTGAAACAATAAAAATGAAGTGTTTGGAAGAACCTGAGATTTTTATTGATGAAGAAGGGGATGCCTTGGGCATCCCCAAGCTTTGACGCTTGTACTTCTTGGATATTTCTTGGGGTGACATGGGGTGACATCCCCAAGCTTGAGCTTTAGTCCATTCTTCATCTCATTACATCATTCTTTCCTTAACACCTGAAATTTTTCCTTCATATAAAACTTCACATAATCTTCATTAGCAAAATTAGTGTACTGAAGATAATAAGTCTTTGGGTTCAGTTTCAACACCAATAAAACTTCCATTAAAACACAAGCTACTGTAGCACTTCCCTTAAAAATCTCAATTCCCCAAAGAGAACCCAAAAAGGAATCAACAAGAAGCAAATGCAAATAATGGCAGAAATCTATCAAAATAGACCAGAAGAGAGAAACCAATTTTTTCGAATACCTTCTGTTTCTCAAATCGAAAAGTGTTGAACTAACGAAAGTTGTATAACAACCTGGGGCAGAAGCACAAAACATTACATCTCAAACCGACGTACAGAGATTTTACACGAATTTTTACAGCAAAGCACAAAAATCTGTTTTGGGACAGCAACTTTCCCAAGCATTACTTCTCTCTCATTAGAGGTTACTCTTGGCGCAAAAAGAAAATAAAAAGGATAAGGAGATAATTATTACTGAAGCAATAACTTCCAAGACTCAACTAAAACTTTGGGGTTATCTCCCAATAAGTAATTTTCTTTAATGCCTTTAAGTTAGGCATATGATCAAGATTCAAGTATTTTTGAATGAATAAGCATTAAGATCAATACCAGAAATATCTTTCTTTTTCAAGGCTTCATGCATTCCTACAAGTTTTTAACTGAAAATCTTCCATGGAAAGATTTGTTTTTGTTTCATAGGCATGAACACAAGTGTTCAAGGTCGACCCCCACTTAACCATTACTCATCTTTCCAATCACTTTCCTTTTTTAAAACGTTTATAGGTAACAAGTACAACTATTTTTTTTGTAATTCGCATTCCCTATCCATACTAAGATAGAGAACAACTTAAAACTGAAAGTAAAACCTATTTAGAGATAAAGCAAACAAGTGCACATAAGAATATTCACCCACACGCTATTGCTCCCGACAACGGCGCCAGAAAAGTTCTTGATAACCCACAAGTATAGGGGATCGTGTGTAGTCTTTTCGGTAAGTAAGAGTGTCGAACCCAACGAGGAGCTAAAGGTAGGATAAATATTCTCTCAAGTTCTATCAGTCACTGATACAACTCTACGCACACTAAACGTTTGCATTATCTAGGAAATAAAACTAGAGCAACAATACGAGTAATAGAGATAGCTTTGCATGATAATAAATAACAAGAAAGTAAAGCTAGTTGCTGCAGCAATAAAATACACTAAACTAACAGAACCATGAGTGTGGAATAGTGGTGGTAATTGTGGTGGCTTTGTCCAAGTTTAAATAGCGAATAGATCGGGTTCATTGTCTTCGATGCAGTTTTCTATGTGGGAGAGGCTAAATATACATGCGCTTCACTACTTGGAATTACATGTACTATATGATTGGATTGTTAGCAAACATTCGTAAGTACTAATCAATGCATTAAGGTTTCCCCAACCATAGCCTTAAGTTTAATGGTCATCTTACTCCCATACGTGCAACGTTCCGGTTCGTGTCCTCAGGTTTCTGTCACTCCGGCAGAACTTTCCCCCTTCCTCTTACACATACTACAAACCCTATGATGTTTAATCCATGCGCGCACAAATATAATAGACACCAAAGGACTGTACCATATCAACATACAACTCTAATGAACCAAAGACGTTTAACCATTCAATCTAAGAACAAAGAAACTACGCAAACATGACATAGATCATAGAATTATAAATTATAGCATCAAACACCATGTTTACATAGGATGGTACAGAGGTGTGTGGGAAGATGAACCAATGCATACTAGGAGGATTAGGTAATGGAGATGGCGGTGAAGATGGTGAAGAGGGCGGCGGCGGCACCGCGCGGGGGACTCCTTCCCCGCCGCCGGTATCATGGGGGAGCACCGCCCCTTAGCCCCCTTACTTCATGGCTTCTTGGGATCCATCCCCCATGGAGATAGGATCCATGGGGGAGGCAAAAACGTGGCTTTGGTGGCTGCAAATTCGTGGGTGAAGATGCCCTGGGCGAATTAGGTTTCCTCCCTTTATATAGCTTCTCGGATTTTCGTCACCCCATCTTAGGCTGCAGTAAGTCGGGCCTAAAAGGCCCGTCCGAACTCGGAATCAGCTAAATTTTATGTCCAAAACGTTTGTTGTAAAATTTCAAACAACTTTGTAGTTGAAGAGTTTTCCATTTGACGCCGTCTTCGAGCTGAAACGTGACCATCTTCAAAAACAGTTTTGAGACAGATTTCTGGAAAAATCCCAATTTGACTCCAACAAGGTTTCCACTTGTATTCTTGGTAATTCCTACACATCAAAGTGTAAAACAAGAATACTGTGTACTTTTGCAACTATTAGTAGGTTAGTCCAAATAAATCATTAACTTTATACAAAAAGGAGTGTCAAAAGTATATATTAGCATAAAACCATCAAAAATTATACATACGTTATGGACGTACCATATATCAACTAGGTACAAAGTACAAGTGCAATGTTGAAAGCGTTCCCCATGACAACATGGTTCTGCTAATCCCCAACATATAAGTGTAAGCATATACAACATAGATGACACAATGGTTCAAGTTTATTAAGTGCAAGAAAGTAAAGTGTGCCATCAAGTTCGTGAGAGCTTTAATCACTAATTTTCACATAACAAGTTTAATTCAGAAGGTAGATAAAAACATGAATATACTTGGAATACCAAATGCTAATAGGTAGGTATGGTGGACTCTTTGGAATAACTTGGTTTTATTTTGAGTTGGATGCATGAGTGGAACTCATACCTGGTAATGGAGGCTAGCAAAAGACTGTGAGCGACCAACTAAGGGAGCAATAATGGCCATAATCATGCAAAGCAACAAAACATCATTAATTAAAGCATAAAGTGATATTACAAGTCGAAAACTAAATTATCATAAAGGCTAGGTGACTTGGTAAGTCTTAACATGGTGTGAGCATGCGCCAAGTCAACCCAAATAAAGCATCAAAGGAGAATACCACAATACTATGCTTTAATATGCTAAAACAATGCATGATTCTTTCAAGGCACATTAAGCAATCTCAATTGTTTATAACATGCCATGCTACAGCAATAATCACTAAGCATAAAGCTTAAACAATATCAAGCATGACATGATAAAGTCTAAGTCACAGTCAAAAACAAGCTCCTTTTTACCACTTAAGCATGAACTTTCCTACTCTCTTCCAACACCAATTGACTTATTTGAAATAACTCACAAAGATAATGATAAATAAAGATCAGTGAGATTGTCTCACAAATCCACAAAGAAGAACTAAAAAGTTCTAAGCTGAAAGCACAAGAAAACTAAGGCTAAACACAATGCTAGCAAAAGAGAACACTCGCAGAACAATAAGAGTGAAAACTAGAGTGTTCTAGGCAATGAATAACGGAGTGTGTCTCTCTCCAAGAGAAGTGCTGGAATACAACCAACTTATTTAAGCAAACCAAGCAAAAGAAAACTAAAAACAAAGACGCGCCAAGAACAACACAATTGTGCATGAAACAGTAAAAATGAAGTGTTTGGAAGAAACCTGAGATTTTTATTGATGAAGAAGGGGATGCCTTGGGCATCCCCAAGATTTGACGCTTGTACTTCTTGGATATTTCTTGGGGTGACACGTGTGACATTCCAAAGCTTTAGCTTTAGTCCATTCTTCATCTCATTACATCATTCTCTCCATCCACCTGACATTTTTCCTTCATACAAAACTTCACACAATCTTTATTAGCAACATTAGTGCACTCAAGATTATAAATCTTTGGGTTCAGTTTCAACACCAATAAAACTTTCATTAAAACACAAATTACTGTAGCACTTCCCTCAAAAAGCTCAATTGCCCAAAAATAACCCAAAAAGGAATCAACAAGAAGCAAATGTAGATAATGGCAGAAATCTGTCAAAACATACCAGCTGGTAAAAACTAATTTTTTCAAAAACCTTCTGTTGCTCAAATCGAAAAGTGTTGAACTAACTAAAGTTGTATAACAACCTGGGTCAGAACCAGAAAAAATTACAGCTCAAACCGACGTACAGAGATTTTTCATGAATTTTTACAGCGAAACACAAAAATCTGTTTCAGGACAGCACCTTTCCCAAGCATTACTTATCTCTCATTAGAGGTTACTCTTGGCACAAAAAGCAAATAAAAAGGATAAGGAGCAGTTATTACAGAGGTAATAACTTCCAAGACTCAACAAAAACTATTGGTTTATCTCCCAATAAGTACTTTTCTTTAACGCCTTTAAGTTAGGCATGATAGTTTGAGAAGATGCTCACATAAGAAATATGAATTGAAGTAAAAGAGAGCATCAAGAAGCAAATTCAAAACACATTTAACTCTAACCCACTTCCTATGCATAGGAATCTTGTAAATAAACAATTCATGTAAGCACAAAGCAACAAGCATAGGAAAGCCAAACAAGTGCAACTTCAAAATTTTCAACATAAAGAGGGGAAACTTAATATTATTGAGACACATAAACCATATTTCCCTCTCTCATAATAACTTTCAGTAGCATCATGAACAAAATTAACAATATAACTATCACATAAAACATTCTTATCATGAGCCACATGCATATAATCATTATTACTCTCCACATAAGCATAATTATTCTTATTAATTGTAGTGGGAGAAAATTCAACAAAATAGCTATCATTATTATTCTCATCACCATAATCATCAAATATAGGAGGCATATTGTAATCATAATTAATTTTCTCCTCAATAGTAGGTGGACTGAAAATATCATACTCATCACTTTAATCATCATATATTGGAGGTTTGGTATCATCATAAGCAATAGAATAGCTATCTTCCAAAGCTGGGGAACTAAAAAGATCATTTTCATAAAAACTAGCTTCCCCAAGATTAGACTTTTCCATAGCATTAGCAATAATTATGTCCAAAGAATTCATACTAACAACATTGCTATTAGCATGCAAATAAATTTCCAAAGGTTTCTTAATTTTCTCTTCAAACACTTCATGACCTAACTCAAGATAAATACTATAAAGCTCTCTAATTTTTTTGTTGTTTTCCATTAATCCTAACTAGTGAAAACAAGAAACAAAAAGACAAAATTGCAGAATCTAAAGAAAATAACTTCGAGCACTCACACCGGAGGATGTGAGTACCTTTTACCTTACCTCCCCGGCAACTGTGCCAGAAAATAGCTTGATGTATACGCACTTCTATTCTTGTAGACAGTTGTTGGGCCTCCAAGTGCAGAGGTTTGTAGAACAGCAACAAGTTTCCCTTAAGTGGATCACCCAAGGTTTATCGAACTCAGGGAGGAAGTGGTCAAAGGTATCCCTCTCAAGCAACCCTACAATCAAGATACAAGAAGTCTCTTGTGTCCCCAACACACCCAATACACTTGTCAGGTGTATAGGTGTACTAGTTCGGCAAAGAGATAGTGAAATACAAGTGTTATGGATATAAGACAATGGTGCCAGAAAATAGCTTGACGAGAGGAAAAGGCTAACGGTAAAAAGATGGAAGCAAGCAAACATGTAACCGATCTAGTTGCAAATGGTGTTTCAATGTTTAGAAATAAGGCCTAGGGATCATACTTTCGCTAGTGAACACTCTCATATAAATATCTTCTCTTCATGATACTACTCTTAACTACTCTGCGGTTGGACACTCTAATCCATGGTAGGGCTATAACAGCACTCCTCAAAGTTCGCTTTTCCCATCTAGATAACCCCACACTGTCACCTTGAGCACTAGATGGTTCCAACAAACACCACAATTTTATAAAAACATCCAACTCCAAATATAACGCATAACAAGTATTTGTAATCTCTAACCTAAGTGCCACCATGGTGTGCACGCTATCACTTTCACACACATGGGGAGAGCAGAGATCTATTAAAGCACTTGAGTAGCAAGGTAGATCTACTTGACTACAAAGCTCATGATCACAATATGATCATGCATAGAGAGAGAGATGAACACATAGATACCGGTAGAGCCCTTAGCCTCGAGGAAGAACTACTCCCTCATCATCATGGGAATTAGCAACGTCGATAGAGATGGTGGTGGATATCGATGGAGATGGCTCCGGGGGCACTTCCTCGTCCCGGCAGGGTGCCGGAACAGAGAATTCTGCCCCTGAATCTCCTCTTCGGTGGCGGCAGTGTTATGGAACTTTTTGTGGCTGGAGCTGTTCTTTTTTAGGGTTTCTGCATCGGAGGCGATATATAGGCGAAAGGGCGAGGTTGGTGGCCGGCCAGGGGGCCCACACCATGCCCTGGCGCAGCCTAGGGCTGCCCGCGCCAAGGAGGGGTGTGGCCCCCCTTCGTCTCGCCTTCAGACTCCATGTGTCTTCCGGTAAAATATTGACTTTGGCTTTTGTCCCGTCCAATTCCGATAATATTCATTTTCTGACTTTCCTGGAACCAAAAACAGCAGAAAACAGGCAACTGGCACTATGGCATCTTGTTAATAGGTTAGTCACAGGGAGTGTATAAAAATATTCCAAAGTGTGGACAAAACATAAGAAAGTAGATATAAAACAAGCATGGAACATCAAAAATTATAGATACATTTGCAACGTATCATATAGTCCGAGCCATGCCTTAACTTACAGGCAGCTGACTAGGATAACGTCCTAGATCACAAAGTCATCATCGTCACCTTCTTCTCGAAAACTAACCAAGTTAATAGCCAGGGACAATACTAGTGAGTACTTTGAATGTACTCGTAAACCACCTTAAGAGAACAATAATATCAAGAACATATGCAATATGGCTGTGGTACTAGGAGGGCTACATGAGAGGTTCTTTTCTCAAATAGTTTTTCTTGTAGATATAACGTCTAGATATATTTGTTGAAAACTTTTGTAAAACCTTTTGGAAACCTTTTTGAAATGTTTTGGAAAACACTAGGATTGGGTCACTGATGAGTGCATATTTGCATCATGTTTTACACTATTATTTTGCATTGTAGATGTAGGATCTTGGTATTTTACGGCGCTCGCGCGCGCATTTTATGTCTATTTTCACCAGGATCAGGACAGATGATGGATCCAATGGACACAATTCTTGGAGCAGTTGTACTGAGGAGAAAAGGAGTCAAAACAACGTAAATCGCTTATTTGGGAAATATTAATAATACTAGAAGAAAACCTGAAGTGAACAAGATGTACAGACGGTTCAACGACCAACTATACGACTGGAATAAATTTTCCGGCCGTATAGTTTCGGTCGTATAGTTGGTGCCACCACCGCCTTCTCAAATAGTTTAACCCCGTGCAACTGGATCAGAGAGACGACATACGAAACACCCAGAAATCGCCAAAACCTCACCTTCAGAAGGCATCTGGAGGGGGAGCTCATCCACAGGGGATCCATCTTTGCCCTACGCAGATCCATGAGGCTAAGGCATCGATCTTCATCATCCACCTCTGCATCACCACCATCTCCATCTATCCCATCTACATATTGTTTAGATATTGTTGTAATTTCCGTACTCGTTGTGGATTTATACAAGTACGATTCATCTATGATAGATTCCATTGTTATTGCCATGATGTTGATTGTCTCCATGTCTGAGTAGATCATTAGTTATTAGGGAGATGGAGAAATCCTAGTATGAGATTGAAATAAGATAAAGTTTATTATGATATTCATCGTTGTGACCATGTGTTAGATTGTCTTCATCTTGATGTTGAGAGAAGTCGACCTCTCAATATTTGCCTCTCATGGAGACTTGATAGAGGGAACTACTTGTTGGTAGACAGAGGTGTGCTTGTACTTATAGTGACTATAAAGTTGTTGGCATTCCTTATGTATCAACTTGGGAAACCGAGAAAACTCACGGAACACTATCCATGCCATGGGATACGTCCTACGGGATTACCTCTCTTAATAACGCAGTAATTCAATTAATGTCGATTGCTGACTGCGATGGTTACCTTAGATCCTTATAATGCTAGTGGTGTATCCGCTACTCCCTGAGAATGCTTTTTCCCTATTGCAGTTCCATCTCTCTTACATACACAATACTTACTTTCTGTATTCAGTTGTTTTACTTTATTTATTGTTGCTCTTATACCAAAAACCCCAAAACACATTTTTACACAATACTCGCATTTTATCTTCTCACTTAGAACTTTATTTAGCATTTCCATTATAATATTTATTTCAAGAGTTATTAGACTTCAGACTCCTACTCCCTGTGGGATCGATATCTTTATTTCGAAACTAGCTGCAAACGATCTATGCACTTGCAGTCATCAAGCTATTTTCTGGCGCCCTTGCCGGGGAGCTAAGAGATGTAGGTCTTTTAGTTTTTGCTTATTTATTTTTGTCTTGCTAAGTCTTGTTTTGAGTTACAGGTTTCCACCAACATGATGGAGTTTGAGCATATGACTAGTGCTAACCCACTCAACCACTTTGGGAGGCCCTATGATATTTATAAAAGAGACAACTCTAATGATAAGACAAGGGGGTTTGAAATAAATCCTCTACTACTCGGTATTCTGCACAAGAAGCAATTTACTGGAGATGAAGAAGATCCTGATCCATATGAGCATATTGCATATTTCAAAGATATATGTGGCACTTTTCAATTGACGGGGTATACTGCTGATGAGACTTTGACTAGTACAGCTCTCTCATGGTATAGATCTCTACCCCTGAAGCCACTACTACTTGGGAAAATCTAGCCTGTGAATTTCTAGCAAGATATTATCCATTATCAAAATCTTTTGGAATCAGGCATCTTATAATTAATTGGAGGAACCATTCTAATGAAGGACTAGTAAGAGCTTATATCATATTTAAAGATTTACTACGTCTATGTCCTCATCATGATTTGCCTGAATGGTATTTATTGCATATCTTTTATGGCGGTTTAATTGAACCTAATAAAATTGAACTAGACTCTTTCACGGAAGCAGCCTTATGAATCTTCCTATAACTAAAGCTTGGACTTTACTTAATAGAATTAGCGATCATAGAGTTTCATGGAATTTTGGTCCAGGAAGTGAAGGAGGCGTACAAATAGAACATGATTGTAATCATGACTATAATAAAAAGGGCCATGTTAAAGAATTATCTAAAGAACTTTATTTGGATTCAGATCTTGTGTTGCAAGTTGTTAAAGCTTTTACAGAACATATCAAAGCTCCAAAAGAGGGTGTGGTCAAATATGATCCACCACCCGAACCTAAGAGGGAAAGAGAAGTTAAAGCAACACTGGCCTCCCTAGAACCAATACATGAGATTCCTTTCCCAAACACCGCACAAAAGCATATTCTTGAATGTGAACAGGTCAAAGCAGTACATGAGAAGAAGGAAGAAGAAAGTATGCTAGAAGTCGTGGAATATCTGGAAGAAACCAAAGATGAAGAGGTAACCAAGGAAGCAATTATGGCTATGTACGCACATTGTAACATAGTTGAACTTGATGAAGAGACTTCCGTATTGGTTGAAGGTAAAACAAAGGTAAAAGTGTGGGTAAGCCTATTCTTCGCTGCATATTTAAAGAAACCTTGCATTATGGTTTATGCGATCTTGGCACCGAAGTTAATGTTATATCTTATGATTTATATTTAGAAATAAAATAAGAAATAGAACCGACTACAATTGAAAATACTGATATGACAATTATGTTAGCCAATAAAAATCTTAGAATTCCAATGGGAGTAGTTAAAGATGCAACTGTCACAATTGGCAAGAAAAAATTTCCTATCGATTTTGTAGTTGTTGATATGCCAGATGACACTCTTTGCCCAATTATATTTGGAAGAAACATTTTGAGTTATATAGGTGCCTATGTTGATTTCAAAAAGGAGACCGTGTCTCTTAATCTTGGGGGAGCGGAAAAGGAATTCCACTTTTCCCAATTTAAAGACGGGCCTCCACAAATACAAGAAGAAAAGGAAGAGAAAACTATTGAGGAAATGGCAGCTCTTTTCTTTAGTAATCAAGAAGAAGAAATAAATGAAGACTCAAATTATGAAGAAATAGTTATGGAGGACAAGTCCCTAGAAGAACTAGAACATAATTCGATTCACTTACCATTATGGGGCCTCCAACTGATGAGGCTTTTGAAGAGCCAGAAAAGAGAGGGGACGAGTAATTACCACCCTAGAGTTGAAGACTCTACCAGATAATCTTAAATACAGGTTTTTAGATGACACAAATAAATTTCCTATTATTATTAGTGCTAAACTTTCAGGAGAAGAAGAAGAACTCATGAAAATACTTAAGGAGCATCGCAAGGCCTTTGGGTACTCAATGGATGATTTGAAGGGCATTAATCCCATGTTAACCGTCCATCGAATATTCATGGAAGAAGGTGCTAAACCAGTTGTTGAATTTAATAGAAGATTGAAGCCTGAAATGAAAGAAGTGGTAAGAGAAGAAATTGTACACCTACTGGATGTAGGTATAATCTATCATGTTAAAGAAAGTGAATGGGTAAGTCGTTTTCATTGTGTCCCTAAGAAGGGTGGTTTTACTATTGTTCCTAATGAAAACAATGAATTGATACCTACTAGAACTATTGTTGGGCATAGGATGTGCTTAGACTTCAGGAAATTAAATAAAGAAACTAGGAAAGATCACTATCCTTTACCGTTCATAGATCAAACTTTAGAAAGGTTAGCAAACCATACTCATTTTTGCTATCTGGATGGATACTCTGGTTTTTCTCAAATAGATGTTCATCCTGATGACCAACTTAAAACAACTTTCATTAGTCCTTATGGTTTACATGCTTACTGATGTATGCCTTTTGGTTTATGTAATGCTCCAGCTACTTTTCAAAGATGCATGACTGCCATTTTTGCGGATTTTATAGAACTAATAATGGAAGTATTTATGGATGACTTTTCTATCTATGGAACTTCGTTTACTAGTTGCTTGGATAATCTCAAAAGAGTTTTGCAGTGTTGTGAAGAAACCAATCATGTTCTAAACTAGGAGAAGTGTCATTTTATGGTCAAAGAAGGTATAGTGCTTGGACATAAGGTATCAGGTAAGGGAATTGAAGTGGATAGAGCTAAGGTTGAGGCCATAGAGAGAATCCCACAACCTAGGGATATTAAAGGTATAAGAAGTTTCCTTGGTCATGTGGGTTTTTATAGAAGGTTCATTAGAAATTTCTCTAGAATATCTAAACCTTTGACTAACCTCCTACAAAAGGGAGTAAGATTTAATTTTTATGATAAATGTATTGAAGCCTTTGATAAACTCAAAAATGCTTTATCATGTGCTCCTATCATTAAACCACCTATCTGGGATACGACCTTTGCCTTAATATGTGAAGCTAGTGATGATGTTGTAGGAGTAACTCTGGGACAACACATTGGTCGCAGATTTAATATTATACATCATGCTAGTAGAACTCTTAATGGTGCTCAAAAGAATTACCCTAAGGAAGAAAGGGAACTTTTTGCTATACTTTTCTCTTGTGATAAATTTCATTCTTACATAGTTGATGCAAAGGTAAGAGTTCATACGGATCATGATGGTTTAAAAGAACTCCTTGAGAGGAAAGACCATAAGCCAAGGCGGATCCGTTGGATTCTTTCACTTCAAGAATTTGAGTTGTAGATTATGTAGAGGCAAGAAATAAAGATGTTGGATGCAGTGTCCATGTTTGCCCAGCAAGACACCAATCTTGTTGAGAGTAACTTTAGTCCCGGTGATTCCGTTTACGAGATTTATTCAATGAACTAAGGTCAATTCCTCCAAAAAAGAAGGAGTCCTTGTTGTTGGAGGAGCTTTTCATCCCCGAATAAACAAACGATAAGTTCAAAGTAAGTGTTCCTACTCAAATAAGTGATTTTTTCACAGGTTTTACTTCTAAATTTTTTGCCTTTGAATTCCTCGTGTTTTCTGAAGCTTCTGAGATTTTTTACCAACTATACGGGCGTAACTATACGACCGGAGAAAAATCTCCCACCGTATAGCTGGTCATTAAACTCACTGTATCATCTTCATGAATTTTTTTTCGATGTCTGGACCTATACGGCGCAACTATACGACCGGAGTTAAAATTCCGGCCATATAGTTGGTCGTTAAACTCTTAGACACTTTCGATTTTTGATATCTATATCTATATGGTCGCAACTATACGACCGGAGCCAATTTTATGACCATATAGTTGGTCGTTAAACTCTCAGACACTTTCGATTTTTGATGTCTGTATCTATACAGTTGCAACTATACGACCAGAGCCAATTTTCTGGCCGTATAGTTGGTCGTTAAACTCTCAGACACTTTCGATTTTTGATGTTTGTATCTATACGGTCGCAACTATAAGATCGGAGACAATTTTCTGGTGTTGGGGGGATACTCCCGGGTAGGGTCACTCCGGGGTATAAGGACCGAGTTAGCCGAGGTTCGGCAAGGTCAAAGCGGATGCTGGCTGGTTCACCTCAAGGCAGGCCGGATCACGGAGTAATTCGGACCGAGGGGGTCGCCTAACATTGTCTCATCCGACTTAAGGAGTAAGTCAGAAGTGCTTGTCTAACTTGTATGCAGGAACAGGTGTGGCCGGATCTACTATGATCCGGGTCCTCGCTTAGCTTCTGGGAGAAGGAAGGAATCTCTCTGGTCAAAAAGAAGGTCCGGTGCATACTGCATGAGCGGAGAAAGCAAGGGCAGGACCACTGGGTCGTGGCCGACAAGGGTGATGACGCCCATGTCGGCTGACGCAGGCGTCGCAGAGGCTTACGTCGCTAAAGCATGTGTGACGCGGGGGAAAAGCACCCCGGTCGGGTTACCACTTTGCGAGTGGGCATATTCTTAGGAATATGCCTCCACGTATGCCCTAGGCCAGGACCGAACTTCCTCTATATAAGGGGGGCTAGGGTTCTGGTAGAGGGGGTTGGTTGAGCTCTAGTTGGATGAGCACTAGTTGATCTAGGGTTCTAGGGAAAAATAGTAGGCAAGAGTAAGAGAGATCCTTCTTCCTCCTCTCGCCAATACAGCTCAAGGAGCACTTGTAATCTTCGAGATCTAGCAATACAAACTTCTGTGTGGAGAATCACTCCACTATCCCTCCCTGGATTCCCCTAGCGTGTATTAGTCCCCACCTTTAGCCTATCCATGGCATCTGCCGTGACACCACCACGATAGTTGGCGCCCACCGTGGGGCTAGCGGCGCTAGCAGGGGTGAAGATCCGGACGGGAAACCTCATCGGCACCGGCGAACGCGTCGTCTCCGGGCTCGTTCAGCACTTTGGAGCGCTGGATTTCGTTAGCGACAACGCTAGCTGCTTCGGCACGCGCCCACTTCCGCGCAATGGCCTCTTCGTCAAGCTCGGTACGCACAAGGTCTACGTTGTTGTGGACGTTTCGTGCGTTCATCCGTGCCGCGTCATCGATGCGGGGGAACCACCCCTCACTATGGCTCGCGGGGCGCGTATCGCTCGCTCCCCGGACCATGCGGAGGTGATGATGACTGCGCAGGCGTAGGCACAAGCAAGGAACCAGCACCAGACCCAGAGGTAACACCTAAGGCACCGAGGAAAGGTAGAGGACCTCCACTAGAGAGGCCTGAGAACGTACTGAGAGAAGCTATGGATAGTTTGGCTAACCCGGTAGCAACAGTGGTAGATCCGGCTCAGGCACAGGCCGAGCTAGAGGAAACTAGACAAAAGATACTGGAGGGTGCAAAGGAAATAGCCGCGGCTTAGCAGTCGCTGAACATGACGCTGCATGAGTATGCAAAGGCAAACAAAGTTGATGCGGTAAAAGTAAAAGGGAGAAATCCCATAAGTGAGATGAACAGAGAAGGTGATGATGGAGCAGAAGGGTCAGAAAACTATCTGTCTGTGGGGTTGCCGAAGTATAGTACCCCAGCGAAGAACCTCAGAGCAGCAGATGCGGCTGCGTCCGAGTTAGAGGGTCTGATGGGTGAGGCCCGTCAAAGACAGCAAGATAGGGTTAACGAGCTGGTTCGGATCGCGAACAGACAGAACGAAGAGCTGCTGAGAGCTAACCCAGAGAGAGCTGGAGCTTCCAAAATCGTCCATTCGGTGATGGGTAACCCTGAAAAGTCCGCTGGAGCCGCATCATCACCTCATGGTGGTCCAAGGAGAGAAGAGGTAGTAACCTCGGCCAGACGGAACAAACAGATCGTCCGTCTGACCCGGCGTGCGGAAAAAAGAAAAGAGATGCGGAAAAATGATGATCGGCGAGTGTGAGCCAAGGTGAAGCTGGCCGAGGTAATCACGACTAAGGCAATGCCGGTCAAGGAACATCGCAACGCAATGCGGACAGCGCAACTCCGCGAAGCGGGACAACCGCAGCGGAATATACCAAGGCAAGAGCAAAGCATCGGCGAGGTATGCAGCGAAAAGGTGCGCGAGAGCAAAACCGACACAATGGCGGTGATTGGAGATGGTGAACACAGGTACCCTAGACGGACTATCATGTGATAGGGTCAAGATTGGGAAGCAGGATTTAATGCGGATGGCCTTGAGTTAAAGCTGGATCGCCTATATAGGTCGGAACAGATCGAATGTCAAGGTCCCCGGGTCCAGCGTGCTTTGGACCCCGGATCATGAAGAACCGCGGTACCAAACTTCCGATTACCCGGAGGCGAAGGCGTGTATGGCAGCACCAAGCGGAGGATTGGCTGATAAACTATGCTTCTGGCGGTGAAAATTGCAGCGGCAACCTGAGATGGGTCATGCGTTACGTACCCGGATGTTGGAAGGCCCGGCGAGTATGGCTGAATAATTTACCACCGGAAGCATCAAGCGCTGGATAGATTTTGAAAAAATTTTTATAAGCAACTTCTAAAGTAAATATCGAGAGGCCGAATGCATGAGACCCTAGCAATGTGCAAGCAAAGACCTAACGAGACGGATCGTGAATTCTTGACCCGGTGGTGTACCGTGAGAAACTCGTGTGAGGGTGTCATAGAGTCACAGGCCATAGCGTGGTTTGCACAAGGGTGCAGATATGGCAGCGAGCTGTGGATGAAGTTGCAAAGGAAAATGCCAGTTATGCTGGCAGAGATGATCCAGATTGCTGATTCGTATGCTTTGGGCAATCCAACTCAACCTAGGCTCGCCTCAAACGAGTCAAACAAGGAATACTATCAGAGAGATGGAGCTGGGTCATCTCGGAGGAACGATTACAGAGGAAAAAGGAGAGATGATAGACCGGATCATCGCTACAGTTTGCAACAAGTTGCAGCTGTGAATCAAGATCAACCCGGAGCAGGGAGCAACCAACGCCAAAGAACGGGAGGGCAATGGACTCCAAGAAATAATGGCAAGAAAACATGGACTCCAGAGCAAAAGAAACAGTGGCAGGAAAAGAAAGACCGTCCGAGGTATACCTATGAGTCGATGTTGGACCAGCCGTGCAAGTTTCACAGGCCAAATCCAAGAAGCACGGCGGGTCACACAACGAGGCAATGTGAGTGGATGCGTAAGATAGAGCAAGGTGGTTCGGGGAATGCTCAGGCACCCCGGAATGATCAACCTCGGCAGGAGTTACCTCGGCAACAATTGCTCTCCGGGGCGAACACGCAGCAGCTAATGTTGCCTCCCCCTCCGCCGAGGTATGACAACAACGAGAGAAGGGATGCAGTGCATCAGGTGGAAAATCAGCAACAACCGGATCAGAGGTACCCCGGAAACAAGGGAAGGAACGAGTACAGGGAACATCACCAGAGTTATTGTGTGTTCCACGGTGAGAAACAGATAGAAAGAGCTTGTTGCCGACATATGGAGGTCAATGCGGTCATGCCAGCAGTGATGAGGTACATGCCTTGGTCGGACCAGGAAATCACCTGGAACATCAAAGATCATCCTAAACTTATGCCGAGTCCAGGTTCGTATGCGCTGGTGCTAGATCCGACATTCATTGGACCGAACATTAATGTGAGGTTCTCCAAGGTTTTGATTGATAATGGCAGTAGCATTAACATCATGTATGCGGATACGATGCGCAAGTTGGGCATCTCGCAGAACATGCTCCAGGCTACGAGAACAACTTTCCATGGCATTGTACCAGGCATTTCTTGTGAGCCCATAGGCAAAGTCCGGGTCGACGTGCTATTCGGCACAAGGGATAACTGCCGAACTGAAAATCTGGAGTTTGAGGTGGTGAACTTGGAAAGTGCATATCATGCGTTACTCGGAAGACCAGCATTGAACAAATTCATGGCAAGCTGTCACATTAGTTATCTGAAGATGAAGTTGCCCAGGCCAAATGGAGTGATTACCATTGCTGGAGATTTCCGACGTTCCATTGAGTCTGCTTCAGCCGGGTCTAACCTAGCCGAGTCACTCGTGATTGCGCGAGAGAAAAGAAAAATTCAAGAGGTGGTAGCATTAGCTCAGTCCGCGCAGCAATATATGCCGGCATTAAGTAACCCACATGGCAGCATTTCATTTCAAGCCGCAAAGGACACCAAAAGATTCCAGTTGATAACATGTTCCCAGAGCGCACCGTAACAATTGGCGTCGGGTTAACTGACAAATAGGAAAGCGAGCTCATCAACTTCCTCCGTGAGAATCGGGATATTTTTGCTTGGTCTACACAGGACTTGCAAGGTGTTCCGAGGGAGTTGGTCGAGCACTCTTTGAACGTAAGACCCGGAGCAAGGCCGGTGAAGCAACCTCTCCGCCGCTTCGCCGAGGATAGGAGAAAAGTCATTGGAGACGAGATAGCTCGGTTACTGGCAGCAGGATTTATCATGGAGGTACTATATCCGGATTGGCTCTCTAATCCGGTGCTGGTAGAAAAGAAGAAGGACGATCCGAACGTGGCAGTGGTTTGGCGTATGTGTATCAATTACACGAACCTGAACAAGGCGTGTCCAAAAGATCCATTTCCATTGCCGAGGATAGATCAGGTCATAGACTCGACCGCGGGATGCGAACTGTTGTCATTCATTGATGCGTATTCTGGCTTCCACCAGATACCTCTGAACCCGGATGATCAAATAAAGACTGCATTTATTACCCTGTACGGGGCTTACTGCTATCGCACTATGCTGTTCGGTTTACGTAATGCAGGTGCAACGTACCATAGATTTATGCAAAAATGTTTGCACGACCAAATAGGTCAAAACGTACAAGTATACGTGGATGATGTGGTTATCAAGACCAAGGAAAGCGCAACGCTCCTTGACGACATAAGGCAAACATTCGCGAACTTGAGAAGGTTCCGGATGAAGCTTAACCCGGAAAAATGTGCCTTCGGTGTCCCGGCTGGAAAATTACTCGGATTTCTCGTCTCCAGCCGAGGTATCGAAGTTAATCCAATTAAGATCCGAGCCATCGAACGAATGGAGCTGCCGAAGTGTCTTAACGATGTCCAGAAGTTCCTTTGGATGCACAGCATCGTTGAGTCGGTTTGTATGTCGGTTGGGAGAAAAGGCACTGCCTCTCTACCAACTCATGAAAAAGTCGGATAAATTCGTTTGGACGCCACAGGCCGATGAAGCCTTTGCCCACTTAAAAAAGATGTTGCCCACTGCACCAGTGTTAGCCTCTCCACTATCAAAGGAGCCAATGTTGCTCTACATAGCCGCAACCAACCGAGTTGTAAGTGCAGTAATTGTAGTATAGCGCAATGAAGAGGGTAAGTCGGTGTAGAGGCGATATATTACTGGCGGTATTATGCGCCTTAAAACAGAACTACCCGCACTTTCAAAAGGTGGCATACGGTGTCTATATGGCGGCAAAGAAGTTAAAGCATTACTTTGAGGAGCACCCCATCAAAGTAATATGTGAAGCTCCCATATCCGAGATAATGGGTAACAAGGATGCGAGTGGCAGGATCGCAAAATGGGCAATTGAGCTAGCCCCTTATGCGCCCCAATACGACAGAAGAGAAGCGATCAAATCTCAGGCTGTGGCGGACTTTTTTGTGGATTGGGCCGAGGTACAATACGAACCACCGCCACCAGATCCAAACTACTGGAGGATGCACTTTGACGGGTCGAAAACCAAAACTGGACTAGGCGCCGGGGTTGTGCTTACCTCGCCAAAGAAGGATCAGCTAAAGTACGTATTGCAGATCCATTTCGCGGCATCGAACAATGTCGCTGAGTATGAGGCTCTTGTGCATGGGCTCAAAGTGGCAAAGGAGATTGGCATACGTCGGATAATATGCTTTGGCGACTCGGATCTGGTGGTGCAGCGGTGTCGAGTGTGGGGCATACGACCCAAACATGGCGCTATACAAATTTCACGTGCAGAAGATATCTGGTTACTTCGAGGGGTGTTAATTTCACCATGTACCCCAAGTGGAAAACGAGGCTGCCAACATGTTGTCAAAGCTCGGATCGATCAGACAGGCAATTCCACTAGGTGTAGCATTGGAACACCTCAGAAAACCATCTATCAGGCCGTCCCCAGGAACCGACTCGATCTATGTCCCGGAAAATACGGAATCCGGAGATGAGCCCATGGACATTGACACGGGAGGTAGTACGCGAGACCCGGGGACTGCATCAGCAAACCCGGGGAATGCCTCAACAAACCCGGGGACTGCTCAGCGTGATCTGGCTGAAGTTATGCCGGTGGATCGGATGGAAATTGATGAGGAGATGTTCCCTCCACGAGCGATACCAGCTTGGGCACTGCCTATATTCCAATTCCTGAAAGACGGAATGTTACCCGCTGAGGAGGTGTTAGCCAGGCAAACTCAGAGGAGAGCAAAAGCATACACAATCATCAATTCCGAGTTGTACAAACGGAGTGTCACCAATGTCCTCCAACGATGCGTTGACTCGGAAGAAGGGCTTGACATCCTCCGAGATATACACCAAGGAGAATGCGGGCATCATGCCTCATCCCGAGCCTTGGTGGCAAAGGTGTTCCGGCATGGATTCTACTGGCCAAGTGCCTTGGAACAAGCAGAAGATCTGGTGAGAAAATGCAATGGTTGTCAAAGGTACGCCACCAAGACACATATGCCTATGTTGGAACTCAAGACCATACCAATTACGTGGCCATTTGTTGTATGGTGCTTGGATATGGTTGGCCCGTTCAAACCGGCGAGAGGAAACATGACACACATTTTGGTCATGGTGGACAAGTTTACAAAATGGATCGAAGTGAAACCTATAAGAAAATGTGATGGAGCTACGACCGTGACATTTCTCAAAGACATCATCTTGAGATACGGTTATCCACACAGTATTATAACTGACAATGGAACAAATTTTGCGGAAGGAGCATTTGCGCGCTTCTGCCGAGATAAGAAGATCCGACTCGATGTCGCCTCGGTAGCCCACCCCGCATCGAATGGACAAGTGGAAAGATCCAACAGATTAGTATTATCCGGGATAAAACCCCGGCTCATTGAGCCGCTGCAAAGATCAGCGGGGTGCTGGATAGAAGAACTACCGTGATCTTGGAGCTTAAGAACAACTCCGAATCGATCAACAGGCTATACACCATTTTTTCTGGTATATGGGGCAGAAGCTGTATTACCAGCCGACATAGAGCATAATTCGCCTAGAGTCACCCAATACACAGAAGCCGAAGTGCAAGAAGCCCGGCAAAATGATGTTGATCTGCTGGAAGAAGCGAGAGAACTGGCACTATCCAGATCCGCCATATATCAGCAAAATCTTCGACGCTATCATAGCTGGAAAGTGTGCCCCCGAGTCTTTCGGGAAGGCGATCTAGTGCTCCGGTTGGTACAACGTACTACTGGCATGCATAAACTATCCCCCCCATGGGAAGGGCCATTCATTGTGAGCAAAGCATTGCACAATGATTCTTACTATATCATAGATGCAAAGCCACAGGAAAAGAACAAGGCGGACAGGTCCGGAGAGGAATCCAAGCGACCGTGGAATGTAGCACTACTTCGTCCCTTCTACACCTAGCTAAGAAGTGTATGTATCCGAGTCATCTCATATGTCGGTATGTATGTCGGCAATGAACTTATCAATGAAATAGCAGCGCCTCGAGCAGTAACTCGGCGACTGCCTTAATAACGTTTGTTGTTACTTTTTATGCGGTAGCTGGAATAAGTCGTTCTACTTAACCCGGATTAGTAATGTGTGAGCACCAAAAACCCAACCCTTCGATTTGCTGCTGTCCAACAAGAATTGGCTTCATGGCAAGCAAGGGAACAAGTTTGGAATTGCGTAGCACATGAAAAACGACCAAGGAAACGAGTCTATTCAAGCTAACGCTTATTTTTCGGACTAACCCTGTATTTCTTTTCAAGTTATTATGCTGAATTATTTTGAGCTAAGTCTAAAAGTTTCTAAGTATTGTTAAAACAATTTTTGAAGCTCGGATTCGTAAGTCGTAAAACCGAATCAAGGTAGACATGGACCGAGACAGAGAATTGGACGAACAAGAAAATGAAACTCGGGGACTGCGCCCAAGTTAATCCGGCATGAAAATGTAGTAGCAAAACATCGCATATCCAGCATACAATTGCACCCGGCATACCGGGGATCTGATAAATTTTCAAGTTTTTTGGAACTAAGGAGCAGCAGGGGGAGGAAGTTCGACGTCGTCGTCGATGTCTTCAATATCTAAAGCATCATCTTCTCCGCCCTCATCCGACCCATCTTCAACGTTCTCATTCTGCTCGTCCCCAGCGGATTCCAGGAAGCTCGGTCCTTCAACCCAGTCATGAATAGGTGAATATTCAACGAGGCTGTAGGTGCAAGCCTGGCGCCGAGCTACCTACTCCGGATCATCGATCCATCTGGATCCGGTGCGCCGACGTGTAAGGAGGCTGAGGTCGATCTTCTCGTACCATGTGAGAATATGGTGAAGGATGGTGTCAGCTGCGGCACGACCAGCGGACTCTCTCCAGAGGTCAAGCTGGGTCTCAACTTCATTAACTTCTCGACAAGAATTGCGATGGTCTCCGGGCTACTCTCTCCGGGCCAGAACATATTGAAAATGCGAACAGCAACATCGACGATATCCTTGCCATAATTCTTGATGGTCTCCACGCGAGAGGACAAGCTGACCAATAGGTCCTCCATGTCCAAGGGAATGTTCTCACCATTAAGAGCAATGGGAGTACCCCTCTCTCGGCGAAATTTGGCAACAGCAGCGCTTGCAATGGTAGTACCCTCTAGAAAGTGGTCTAGAAACAAGGCAAAGGAAGAAGGTAAAGAGAAGACATTTGAGGTAACCCGGAGAAATATGTCGGACAAGGGAAAGGAACTTACGAGAAATATGGCTATGGATCCGGGTTAACTCTTTGATGCAGGCATCGCGTCTTTTGCGAAGCTGCTCAAGCTCAGCATTTGCCGACCCAAGCTAGAGGTCGGATTCTCTGAGAAGGTCCTGGTCCTTGGAGATCTGGAGATTAAGGCGCTCACGCTCTTCTGTGAAGTTCTGGCCAACCTTTTGGAGCTCGGTTTGGTGCTGGGCCTTCATCTTCTCCATCTCAGCCTTGAGCTTGGCAATCTCGTCATCCTTAGTCCGGAGGAGAGCAAGTTCATCATTCTTTTTCTTTAGCTCAGCTTGATGCTGCCCTGCTTGTTCGAGAAAATGCTGCATCATATCAGGCACGGGCACACTATCCTCAAGCGATGCTGAAATAGTATGTTGACCCGGCAGAGCTGAGGAGTGAATGTTTGCCGAGCCAAGGAGAAGAAGAAATGGAAAACACTATGAGGTCGAACAAAAGAGGACATACCCCGGATTTCCTCCAAGTTCTTCCGCATGATTTTGTTCTCAGCCTCCACCTCAGCTGCAGAAACCGAATGAGGAGATTAGTTCGGCGGAAAAAAGTAAAGAAAAACGGAGAGGTGCCGAGGGAGAAAATTACCCCTCTTTTCATGTTCTGCACCAAGTGCAACATGTTTTGCGCGTAGGATCTTGTGGGTATCAAGCAGGCATTGGAATTCAGCGCTCCGGCGATTGGTAGTTACCTGAAAAAAGTACAGAAGTGTAAAATTAGCTTGGTGCATATTCGAAGTGTACAAGATCCGGACCAAGTGGAACTTAACCCGGCTCTAGGTGTGTGCATATTCGAAGTGTGCAAGATCCGGGCCAAGTGGAACTTAACCTGGCTCTAGGTGTGTGCATATTCGAAGTGTGCAAGATCCGGGCCAAGTGGAACTTAACCCGGCTCTAGGTGTGTGCATATTCGAAGTGTGCAAGATCCAGGCCAAGTGGAACTTAACCCGGCTCTAGGTGTGTGCATATTTGAAGTTTACATGCAGCTACGTTAGTTTTCTAATGAGCATCCGGCCGAGTAACAAGCTATTCCACCGGAGGCTCGGGGACTAATGGTTATTATCTACAGCATGTAAAGGAGAAACAACATACTTCCATCATTCGCCCCGCGAGGTTAATTGCCTTAGCGGCGGTATTCATCTGGGCAGAAAATTCTGCGGGGCCGAACTTTTCCGGGAGATCGTCGTTGTGGACGAACTCTGCCTTGTTCCAGTTCATGATGAACTCGATAAGGCTCGGAGGGTACCGTTCGCCAGTGGGCATGTGGGGTGCCACCAAGCCCTTCGCGTGAGCTTCTTTCCTCTCAACTAGGGCAAGAGCTGGGCTGGTGTGCAGAACCATCTGTTGCACATCAGTTGGCTCGGCAGGAACATCCATCACTGCTGGTGATCTCTTCGGAAGCATCGACGATAGGGTTCGCTGCTCGGCCTCAATGGATGCAGAATTGGTAGTATCCGGAGCCTTTTTGCCCTTAGCTTGCTGGGAAGAAGTAACCGCGGTGGATTTCCCTTTAGAAGCTACTGGAATAGTTCCTCGCCGAGGCTGAGATGACTCGGACGAGGCGTAAGAACAGCAAACCTTGGAGCTGTTGTTGGTTTCCTTGGTGCCGGGACAGGTGCTGGCTCGGTCGCTGGTACTGGAGCTGCTACTGGTGCTGGTGTTGTGATAGACTCGGTGGTTGTTGGTTGCGGCGATGCCAAAGTGGTGGACGTCGTCGCCTCGGCTGAACTGGCCCCTCCCGCTCCCAGGTCACATTCCTCTCGATGAGGCACTGCGGAACCCGGAGCAGCCGCATAACCCTTTGGAATAAGGCTCAGCGGGCGTGACTCGTCGTCATGAGGAGGAGAAGGGCCAGACCGAAGAGGTGAAGAGATGCTTGACCCGCTCTGAGGAACCTCCACCGGAGGCCTGAAAAAGAGAATAATGTCACAAGAGAAATTACCACAATGCAAGGAAAAGTGAGTTACGCAATGCAAAATGACTTACGCATCTGAGGTTTCGGCCTCCTTGGGTTTCCGGGCCCTCCATGCTAGGGCTTTGCCTGCCCGCTTGGAGGCAGTCTTGTCTCCGGCCTTCTTTTGCCTTTTTGTGGGATGAGAAGGTTCGGAGGAAGAACTTGATGCGGATCCGCGCTTCTTCTTCGACGCCACCGGAACCGGCTCGCCCGTAGCAAGTGGAGGATCCTCGTGGATATGCCCACCTGGGTTAGCTGATGCCGGAAAGGCAAAAGAAAGAGGGACAGCCTCAACAGGTTCAATCACGTCGACATCCGAGTCATTCTCATCATCGGGCCAATCTCTAAGAGAAGAGAATTTACCGTTGGGTCGTTTGGTAGCGTCGGTCATAGGGAGGAACATCTCCTGGTCCGGCTCCTCATCCGAGATTTCTCGGTCTGGCGCCCACTTAAGGGTCGGGTCCATACCATCCTCGAGAGTTTGCTGAAGGAACAGCTGAGAAAAAGCATGAAGAACAGAGTCAAAAATACAACAAAAACCGACACATACTTGATCCGAAATAAGTTTGCCCCGCGAAGCTTACCGTGGGAGGGAGCCTGTCACGACAGTAGTGCTTGATTCCCCACGTCCATTCGGCGGAGAAATCCTTGTGGGTGGTGAAAAGAGCCTTAACCCGGCGAAAGATCTCCGTGTTGCTCAACTCGAAGGAGGAGATTCGGTTGGGGTCGCGGCCGAAACTCATGTGGCACAACTTGTGGGTGCGCTTCTGGAGGGGAGAGATTCGGTTGCGCACGAACGTGATCATAGCATCCTCATTGAGCAATCTGAGTTTCTTTAGCTCAGCGAACCTCTTGTTAACTTGGTTGGCCAAAGCAGTAGGCTTCTTGGGGACCTCCTCCCAGAAATCCGTGTTAGGTAGACCCGGAGCGTAGGGCAGCAACCGAATCAAATCTTCGGTACCCTCATTCCGGACGTAGAAGAAGGTCCGGGCCCATCCTTTGCAGGAGTCAATCCTGGTAACCCGAGGAAAGACGGAAAGTCTCCGGGGCGAGATGGAGGCAGCTCCGAATTGGGTGAGCTGCTTATCCTCCGACTCTACGTGGATATTGGGGACGACGTTGCGATGAAGGCCGAAGAACCGGATCCACAGCTCCTTCGTGGGCCATAGTCCGGTGTAGCCTTCGATCGTAGAGGCAAAGGCGGAAAGAGAGGTGATGGTGTTGGCTGGGAGATGGTGCGGCTGCAAGTGATAGGTCCAAACCCAATCCCGAAAGAAATCGCTCACCGGCAGACCAAATCCCCGTTGGAAGTGGGACAGGAATACAACAAACTCACCCAGATTGGGTGAGGGGGCCAGTTCGGCGGAGGGGAGACGAGCGATGACGCCGGCGAGAATACGCCTGGTCCGGTAGAGCCAGTCAATGTCATCTTGACAGACCCATGATCCGGCCCACGCGCCGCGGTCCGCCGCGCCGGCGTCCTCCTCCATCTCCTACTCGGCGACGACGAGCTCCTCCTCCGTCATCTTGTATTCGCTATCCTTGCTGGAGCTAGCGGCGGCGGGGATATGTGGCCTAGATTAGCGAGGACCCGTGGCTAGCGATTCTTGTGATGGCTCTGGCGCTGCAGGGGAGAGTCGGCGTGGCGTGGTCGCAGGAAAGCGAAGGAGAAAACACAATGGGCGGGGGCGTGAGGTGGAACGCTAAGGATGCGCCTCCCTATTTAACCACCCCCAGAGATGGATGAGTGGGATCGCGCTGTGCCGATGAGCCACACAATGTGGCCGTGTATCACCGGCATCAGCCAATCAGAGAAAAGCCACACAGGGGGCCACAGAGTAGAAGCAATCCCATGACGCGATACGCGGATGCGGTAAACGAGGAGGCAGGCATGACGTGACCCACACACAGTGATAACTGACAAATACTATGGCGGTTACTGTGCAGGCCCTTAAAATAAGACGAGGTAATGATTAGCCTCCACGTGGGTTGGCGTATGAGAGAAGGAAACGGGGCCCGGATCAAACCATGATAACCATGGGATCTGAGCCAAAGTGGTGACCCGGTCGGCAAGTGAAAACTTGGAATGTGCGAAGGGAACGTAAATCCATATAGTCCGAGATAAGGAGCTAACCCGGAATTAAACATCCGAGGCTCGAACATAATTGAACCTGATGTGGCCTTAGCGGCCAAGGCAGCTAAGACCGCACCAGCTTCGGGGACTAATGTTGGGGGGATACCCCCGGGTAGGGTCACTCTGGGGTATAAGGGCCGAGTTAGCCGAGGTTCGGCAAGGTCAAAGCGGATGCTGGCCGGGTCACCTCAAGGCAGGCCGGATCACGGAGTAACCCGAACCAAGGGGGGTCGCCTAACATTGTCTCATCCGACTTAAGGAGTAAGTCGGAAGTGCTTGTCTAACTTGTATGCAGGAATAGGTGTGGCCGGATCTACTATGATCTGGGTCCTCGCTTAGCTTCTGGGAGAAGGAAGGAATCTCTCTGGTCAAAAAGAAGGTCCGGTGCATACTGCATGAGCGGAGAAAGCAAGGGCAGGACCACCGGGTCGTGGCCGACAAGGGTGATGTGACCATGTCGGTGCAGCGCCCATGAGTCTTACGTCGCTAAAGCATGTGTGACGCAGGGGAAAAGCACCCCGGTCGGGTTACCACTTTGCGAGGGGGCATATTCTTAGGAATATGCCTCCTCGTATGCCCTAGGCCAGGACCGAACTTCCTCTATATAAGGAGGGCTAGGGTTCTGGTAGAGGGGGTTGGTTGAGCTCTAGTTGGATGAGCACTAGTTGATCTAGGGTTCTAGGGAAAAATAGTAGGCAAGAGTAAGAGAGATCCTTCTTCCTCCTCTCGCCAATATAGCTCAAGGAGCACTTGTAATCTTCGAGATCTAGCAATACAAACTTCTGTGTGGAGAATCACTCCACTATCCCTCCCTGGATTCCCCTAGCGTGTATTAGTCCCCACCTTTAGCCTATCCATGGCATCTGCCGTGACACCACCACGACATCTGGCCATATAGTTGGTCGTTAAACTAACAGACACTTTTGATTTGCCTTTTCATTTTTGTTAAAAAACGTTATTATCGGTTCCGAGTCGTTACTTAACCGACTTGGACTCGAGATATTTGGAAATATCTGCCCGGAACCAACTATATGGCCGGAGCTATACGAGTCGCGCCTGTATAGTTGGTCGTTACGCGGCAGGACTCTACCAAATCCGTAATTTCTTTCCCTATTTCGTTAAGATTCTTTTCTTGGGCGACAATTTGGTGTTTCTCACAAGTTTCACCGACCTCTGACCCCCCTTATATACTGCCATTATCTCTCTCTCTAATCATAATCTCCAGAAACCAATCCACCTCTTATTCACACGTGAGGAGATGCAACCAAGGGACAGAAGCCAAGAAGAAAGGATCCGATGGAGATTGGGAGCAATAGCAAGCAAGGCAAGGAGATCAAGACCATCCCTATGGAGTTCCTTGACACCGAAAATGCACAACAGAAGATGGATTTGAAGGCCCTCGAGGTGAAGATTGAAGAGATGGACAGGGAGACGCCAGGGACACCCAAGCATCTTCGGTTGCTGTGACTTTATCTTGACAAACTTGATGAAGATATCAAGCAGACAACCGAAGCAGGTTTTTCTATGAGTCTTAAGGCGCTACAAACACTTTAGGATAACAATGAGTTCATTAAAGAACAAGTGAAAGTGCCGGAGAGGAACAATCTTTTCTACAAGCTGCGTGTTAAAGTATTAGAAGTTGTCAATCAATCCCTCTGTCTCAGGCTGGCCCGTGAAGAAAAGATACCATGTTCCATTGCACCATAGTGATCTACGACAATCACAATATAAAATAATCGCAAGGGATTATTTGATCCCGCCTGGCTTGATTCCAAGCTTGGGGAGATCTTTAAGACCTTGTAATCTATCTTATTAGTTTTACATTACTATTTTAGTTTTGCATTAATTCAAACTAGAAATAAAGTTTGCATCATTAGAATTCCTTTTAGGAATAGTCGATCCCTTTTATGAAATTCCGATTTTATTATTATGGAGCAATATTGAGTTTGTGCTTATCTTATTGGATATATGAATGGCTTGAGTATAATTTTACTTGCACTTGATGATAGCAATAGGAGTCTTCCACACCATTGGAATTAATGGAACACATAAAGCGAATTTGGTCAATATGTTGTAAGTCTATGGCTTGATTTACAAACAAAAACTATCTATGAAGTTAAGTAGAAAAATAAACCTTGAACAAAGGAAAATGAAAGTGCTACCAAAATAGAGTGAGAACAAGTCGAGGTAGAATCTTCAAGTCATAATAATGCTTCATATACAATTGGAATTTGATAATTGAGATCGTTAAACTTTGAATTCCTTCATGAAGTGGAATGTTGGCTAGCTCCTTTGCACATCACTTAAACAAAAAGTGTGGGCATATACACAAAAGAGAAGAAAATGAGCGAGTGTGCAAATAGAAAATAGGCATATACCGCTATATTGTAGTATGACAAAGAGACACTTTTGAGATGAATCCCAAGTGAATACGTTGATCCTAAAACACTTGGGACTACCTAGCTAACTCATTCGGTTGAACTGGATACTTTTTACATTATGTTGAGATTCATCTTTTATGAACTGTTGATCACTAAGGTGTGGAAGCCTGTTAATACTATTTAGATGGTTCGAGTAAGGTAGTATTCATGAACTTATTCCTATGTATCGTATATGATAAACACATGCTGCAACTGCCTCATTTATTTTGTCGACTCAGTTTCATGAATATGAGGATCACATCCATTAAGCTAAACTTGCTCGGGACGAGCAAGAGTCTAAGCTTGGGGAAGTTGATGAGTGCATATTTGCATCATGTTTTACACTATTATTTTGCATTGTAGATGTAGGATCTTGGTATTATACAGCGCTCGCACGCGCATTTATGTCTGTTTTCACCAGGATCAGGACAGATGATGGATCCAATGGACACAATTCTTGGAGCAGTTGTACTGATGAGAAAAGGAGTCAAAAACAACGTAAATCGCTTATTTGGGAAATATTAATAATACCAAAAGAAAACTCGAAGCGAACAAGACGTATAGACGGTTCAAAGACTAACTATACGACCGGAATAAATTTTCTGGCCGTATAGTTCTGGTCGTATAGTTGGCACCACCACCGCCTCCTCAAATAGTTTCACCCCGTGCAACTAGATCAGAGAGATGACATACAGAACACCCAGAAATCACCGAAACCTCACCTCCGGAAGGCATCTGGAGGGGGAACTCATCCACCGGGGATCCATCTTGGCCATGCGCAGATCTGGGAGGCTAAGGCATCGATCTTCATCATCCACCACTCCATCACCACCATCTCCATCCATCCCATCTACATCTTGTCTAGATCTTGTTGTAATTTCCGTACTCGTTGTGGATTTATACAAATACTATTCATCGATGATAGATTCCATTGTTATTGCAATGATGTTGATTGCCTCTATGTCTGAGTAGATCATTAGTTCTTGGGGAGATGGAGAAACCCTAGTATGAGATTGAAATAATATAAAGTTTATTATGATATCCATCGTTGTGACCATGTGTTAGATTGTCTTCATATTGATGTTGAGAGAAGTCGACCTCTCAATATTTTCCTCTCATGGGACTTGATGGAGGGAAGTACTTTTTGGTAGATGGAGGTGTGTTAGCACTTATAGTGACTATAAAGCTGTTGGCGTTCCTTATGTATCAACTTGGGAAACCGAGGAAACTCAAGGAACACTAGCCATGCCATGGGATACGTCCTATGGGATTACGTCCCTTAATAGCACAGTAATTCGATTAATGTCGATTGCTGACTGATGTGGTTATGAGGATGATGTGAGCAGTGGTTGCGGCCTATTTGTCCAAATACGGAGGTCCTCCCACACATACATAGTTGAGAATGTTCATGATAATAATCTTTACCTTAGCTCCTTATAATGCTAGTGGTGTATCCGCTACTCCGTGAGAACACTTTTTTCCCTATTGCAGTTCCAATCGCTCTTACATACACAATACTTACTTTATGTATTCCGTTGTTTTACTTTATTTATTGTTGCTCTTATACCAAAAACCCAAAAACATCTTTTTACATAATACTCGCATTTTATCTTGTCACTTAGAACTTTATTTAGCATTTCTATTGTAATATTTATTTCAAGAGTTATTAGACTTCAGACTCCTACTCCCTGTGGGATCGATATCTTTATTTCGAAACTAGCTACAAACGATCTGTGCACTTGCAGTCATCAAGCTATTTTCTGGCGCCATTGCCAGGGATCTAAGCACTCTAGGTCTTTTAGTTTTTTCTATTTATTTTTGTCTTGCAAAGTCTTGTTTTGAGTTACAGGTTTCCACCAACATGATGGAGTTTGAGCATATGACTAGTGCTAACCCACTCAACCACTTTGGGAAGCCCTATGATATTTATAAAAGAGACAACTCCAATGAGAAGAAAAGGGGGTTTGAAATAAATCCTCTACTACTCGGTATTTGATACGTCGTAAATGTATCTAGTATTTTTGATGTTCCATGCTTGTTTAGTATCTACTTTCTTATGTTTTGTTCATACTTTAGGGTATTTTTATACATTTTCTGAACTAACCTATTAAAAAGATGCCACAATGCTAGTTGCCTGTTTTCTGCTGTTTTTAGTTTCAGAAAATCTAGTAAGGAAATATTCTTGGAATTGGACCGGACAAAAGCTAAAGTCAACATTTTACCCGAAGCAACACAGAGTCCGGAGGAGGAGGCAGTGGCGCGCACACACAGTGGTGGCGCTGACCTAGGCGCGCCACCGAGGTGTGGGCCCGATGGTGCTCCACCAACCTTGCCCTTGCGCCTATAAAATCCCCCCGGGACGAAAACCCTAAGGATCCGATCAAAATTCCATGAAAGAGTCTGTAGTCGCCGCCATCTCCATCCCTAGATCGGGAGGGATCTAAAGCTCTTCCCGGCACCCTGCCGGAGGGGAGAGATCACCCTGGAGGCCTTCTTCATCAACATGACTGCCTCCGGTGTGATGTGTGAGTAGTTCATCCTTGGACTACAGGTCCATGTAGTAGCTAGATGGTTGGTTCTCCTCCTTTGTGCTATCATGTTTAGATCTTGTGAGCTCCGTTCATGATCAAGATCATCCATTTGTAATCTTACATGTTGTGTTTCTGGGGATCCGATGGATATTGAGATGCTATTTCAGATTGATTATTGATTCTATCATGTCTATGTTATTTATGATCTTGCATGCTTTCCGTTGTTAGAATCTATCTTGGCCAAGTAGATGCTAGAAATGCCAAGAGGGAGTATTTATGCTCGATAGTGGGTTCATGCCTCTAGTAATCTGGGGAAGTGACAGGAATCTCTAAGGTACTAGATGTGCTATTGCTACTAGGGAGAAAACACCAATCCTTTGTCCATGGGACAATTGTATTGTTTACTTTACACACTTTGCTTAATGCAATTATCTGTTGCTTGCAACTTAATACTAGAGGGGGTTCGGATGATAACCTGAAGGTGGATCATTATTCATAGATGCAGTTGGATTACGGTCTATGTATAATGTTGTAATGCCCAATCAAATCTCATAGGAGTCAAGATGATTAGTATATGCATGGTATGCTTTCTCGAGTCTGTGAATTACCCCGCTGTAATTTGTTCACCCAACATGTTATTTATCTTAAGGAGAATCACCTCTAGTGAACTATGGACCCCGGTCCAATCTTTTACCATTGATAAACCATCTACTATTTACTGTTTACTGTTTACTTTCTGCAAGCAATTACTATCTTCTACACAATACGTTTAATCCTTTGTTTTCAGCAAAACCGGTGAGATTGACAACCTCACTGTAAGTTGGGGCAAAGTTCTATGGTTGTGTTGTGCAGGATTCCAAGTTGGAAACAACACCTTGGGGTTGTTTCCTTGCTCCTACTGGTTCGATAACCTTGGTTTCATA
This sequence comes from Avena insularis, assembly GCA_023614405.1. Classification (NCBI taxonomy): domain Eukaryota; kingdom Viridiplantae; phylum Streptophyta; class Magnoliopsida; order Poales; family Poaceae; genus Avena; species Avena insularis. Next base: position 455,940,716 of record CM042696.1, on the reverse strand, counting down.
ACTGGGGGAAAACTTGCTGATGTGCTCATCATACCTTCCTCTTGGGGTTCCCAACGAGCTCGATATATTTTGAGACATCGAGCCTTTTTTTTGGCGCCATTGCCGGGGAGTCAAGGACATCTTCACAAGGGGAGTCCCTCACAACCAATCTCTTTACTTTGTTTTTTTGTTTTGCTTAGTATATTTCTTCTTTGTTTGCTTGTTTCTTTTATCAAAAAAATACAAAAAAATTAGTTGTACTGGTTTGCTTCCTTTATCAAAAACACAAAAAAAATTAGTTCTTTCTATAGTTGTTACCCCATTCTTAGCTCACCATGTTGACCCATAAGTTCACCTTGAAAGACCTTTCAATAGGTAGTGGCTCTATAATTGCGAAAGATAATATTGAAGAATTCTTTAATCATGTTATCTAGCATGAGGATATTGAGGATAGATTCCTAGCAGAACTTGCTCCAAATTATGAAATTGCTGCAGCTTCTTTAGTTCACATGTTGGAAGCTAGGTTTGTTAACCTTAACCCCATAATGCAGGTAATGTTTCTTAAACTTAAAGATATTGAGGATACTGAAAAGGGAGATTTCATTCTAGAAACTTTGCTTAAAGAATTCTATGATGTTGTTAAGGAAGCTAGAAAAGTCTTTGATCATTTTAATATGCTAGGCTCATGTGTAGATGTTACTCGTACGCGAGAAAATATGGACAAAACCAAACCTAAAAATGGAGAGGAAATTAAAATACCGATACCTTTTAAACTTGTAGGAATGCATGAAGCCTTAGAAAAGAATTTCGATTGGATTGTTCCCGAAAACCCGTTTGATGAAAATAGTGAACCCAAGAGTAGTGAGATAGGATCCTCTAGAATTTATTTGGATGAGATACCTTTCCTTGTTTAAGATATTTCTGGTATTGATCTTAATGCTTCTTTATTTGAGAATACTTGATTCTTGCTTCTTATGCCTAGCTCAAAGGCGTTAAAGAAAAGCACTTATTGGGAGATAACCCAAATTTGTATTCAATAAATTTTTCTTTTATTGAGTCTTGGAAGTTATTGCTTCAGTAATAACCTCTCCTTATCCTTTTTGTGTGGTTTTTTGTGCCAAGAATAACCTCTAATGAGAGAGAAATAAGACTTGGGAAAGTTGTTGTCCCGAAACAGATTTTTGTGCTTCGCTGTAAAAATTCGTGAAATATGTCTATACATCGTATTGAGCTGTAATTTTTTGTGATTCTGCCCCAGGTTGTTACCTAACTTTAGTTAGTTTAACACTTTTTGATTTGAGCAACAGAAGGTCTTCGGAAAAATAGGTTTTTACCTGCTGGTCTGTTTTGACAGATTTCTGCCATTATTTGCATTTGCCTCTTAGTCTCTTTCTCTTTGAGTTCTCTTTGATCACTTGAACTTTTAAAAGGAATTGCTACAGTAGCTTGTGTTTTAATGGAAGTTTTACTTGTGTTGAAACTGAACCTAAAGACTTATTATCTTAAGTACACTAATGTTGCTAATGAAGATTGTGTGAAGTTCTGTATGAAGGAAATTTTAAAAGTGTAGGGAAGAATAAAGTGATAAGATGAAGTATGGAAAAAAGCTCAAGCTTGGGGATGCCACCCGTGTCACCCCAAGAAATATTCAAGAAGCACAAGCGTCAAAGCTTGGGGATTCCCAAGGCATCCCCTTCTTCATCAATAAAAATATCAGGTTCTCTTCTAAACACTTCATTTTTATTGTTTCATGCACAATTGTGTTGTTCTTGGAGCGTCTTTGTTTTCGTTTTTAGTTTTCTTTTGCTTAGTTTGCTTAAATAAATTGTTTGGACCCCCGCATTCATACATAGTTTCAAATAAGTTGATTTGGATTGGAAAAGAGTAGGAAAGTTCATGCTTATGAGTGGTATAAAAGGAGTCTTGTTTTGACTATGGCATAGACTTTATCATGTCATGTTTGATATTGCTATGATTTTATGCTTAGTGATTATTGATGTAGCATGACTTGCTACAAACAATTGAGATTGCTTAATGTGCCTTGAAAGAATCATGTGTTGTTTTAGCATATAAAAGCATAATATTGTGGTATTCTCCTTTGATGCTTTATTTGGGTTGACTTGGCGCATGCTCACACCATGTTAAGAGTATACCAAGTCAAAATAGCCACTATGATCATTTAGTTTTCGACTTGTAATATCACTTGATGCTTTAATTAATAATGTTTTGTCGCTTTGCATGATTATGGCCATTATTGCTCTCTTAGTTGGTCGCTCCCAGTCTTTTGCTAGCCTCCACATGTACCAAATATGAGTTCCACTCATGCATCCAACTCCAAATAAAACCAAGTTATTCCAAAGAGTCCACCATACCTACCTATTAGCATTATTGCTATTCCAAGTATATTCATGCTTTTATCTACCTTCCGAATTAAACTTGTTATGTGAAAATTAGTGATTAAAGCTCTCACAAACTTGATGGCACACTTTACTTTCTTGCACTTAATAAACTTGAACCATTGTGCCCATCTATGTTGCGTATATGCTTGCGCTTTGTAAGTTGTGAATTAGCAGAACCATGTTACCATGGGGAACACTTTCAACATTGCACATTATTTAGTTGATATCATGTTCTTTTTCTTATGGATCCCGGCGGTGTGAAATAAAAGGGGAGCTTGTAAGCTCATGGAGTTTGTATATGTCTTAGAGAAACACCTGGGCGGCTAGCCTAAGCCATGCCTAATCATGGTGGAAACTCGCAACATAACCATAGTGAGCAATCTGTAAAGCATCCTCAATAAAAAAAGCCTATGCAAATAGCAAATAAAAAGATCACTGAGATGCTCATTGTCTGTTGCCTTGGCATTTTGATATAGGAAAGCTCTTGTATCATGGGGAAAGGGGTACCCCGTTGGCGGTTCTCTATGATACACATGTACTTACAATGACAAGAGCTTACTCGTGACTAAAGTTGAGTAGCATGAGGTTCGGTACTCGTAAGCAAGGGGCATGAGATTTTCAACTTATAACTTGTCAGGCATATCCTCATATTTGTTCACTTTAACCTTAATCACCTAAATATGCTTATGATAGGGGTAATGAGAGCTGAAAGCTAATAAGTACCATAATTTTGGAAGCTCTTTATGAGACTTGAATCCCTGCTTCCTTCTATGAAGGGCTTTTCTTTTACTTTTATGTTGAGTCTCCATCTTCTATCTTTATGCACCTATTGAGAGAGAATAGTGGTCATTCTTAGTTTAATGTGCATTGTCCCAAAACTTGTTGATTGATTCATAACTTTGATATTGCTTGTTCTTAAACTATTTGTATCTAGTCACCTTATAAACTTTGAAGGTGTCATGTGCATTTATGTTTTGCTACACCATGAGGGACAAGCTGAATACCATTCTCATTATGTTTTCTATATGTGAAACAAACAAACGTCTTTCAAAGCATTGTTATTCATGAATCTTTTGTTTTTTACCTTTTCATGTTACAACACAGTTGCTATGTCTTATTGTTAGAACTATATCTTTCATGTCCATGTTAGAGTACTATGATCCCAGCTATCAATGTTTTACAAATACCTTGATCAAGATTGTGATGGTGCATGTCACCTCAAAAATTATTCTTTTTTATCACTTACCTATTCGAGGATGAGCAGGAGTTAAGCTTGGGAATGTTGATACGTCGTAAACGTATCTATAATTTTTGATGTTCCATGCTTGGTTAGTATCTACTTTCTTATGTTTTGTTCATAATTTGAGGTATTTTTATACATTTTCTGGAACTAACCTATTAACAAGATGCCACAGTGCCAGTTGCCTGTTTTCTGCTATTTTTGGTTTCAGAAAAGCTAGTAAGGAAATATTCTCGGAATTGGACCGGACAAAAGCCAAAGTCAATATTTTACCCGAAGCAACACGGAGTTCGGAGGGGAGACGGCGGCGCACTGTATGGCACAGCCTGGTGGCGCAACCAGGGTGTGGGTGGGCCCCTAGTGCTCCACCAACCTTGACCTTCCGCCTATAAAAGCCCCCCAGGACGAAAACCCTAAGGACCCGATCAAAATTCCATGAAAGAGTCTGTAGCCGCCACCATCTCCATCCCTAGATCAGGAGGGATCTGAAGCTCTTCCCGGCACCCTGCCGGAGGGGAGAGATCACTCTGGAGGCCTTCTTCAACACCATGACTGCCTCCGGTATGATACGTGAGTAGTTCATCCTTGGACTACAGGTCCATGTAGTAGCTAGATGGTTGGTTCTCCTCCTTTGTACTATCATGTTTAGATCTTGTGAGCTCAGTTCATGATCAAGATCATCTATTTGTAATCTTACATGTTGTGTTTGCGGGGATCCGATGTATTTTGAGATGCTATTTCAGATTGATTATTGATTCTATCATGTCTATGTTATTTTTGATCGTGCATGCTTTCCGTCCTTAGTAGCTATCTTGGCCAAGTAGATGCTAGCAACTCCAAGAGGGAGTATTTATGCTCGATAGTGGGTTCATGCCTCTAGTAATCTGGGGAAATGAGAGGAATCTCTAAGGTAATAGATGTGCTGTTGCTACTAGGGAGAAAATAGCAATCCTTTGTCCATGGGACAATCGTATTGTTTACTTTACACACTTTGCTTAATGCAATTATCTGTTGCTTGCAACTTAATACTGGAGGGGGTTCGGATGATAACCTGAAGGTGGATTATTAGTCATAGATGCAGTTGGATTACGTTCTATGTATAATGTCGTAATGCCCAATCAAATCACATAGGAGTCAAGATGATTAGTATATGCATGGTATGCTTTCTCGAGTCTGTGAATTGCCCCGCTGTAATTTGTTCACCCAACATGTTACTTATCTTAAGGAGAATCACCTCTAGTGAACTATGGACCCCGGTCCATTCTTTTACCATTGATAAACCATCTACTACTTACTATTTATTGTTTACTTTCTACAAGCAATTACTATCTTCTACACAATATGTTTAATCCTTTGTTTTCAGCAAAACCGGTGAGATTGACAACCTCACTGTAAGTTGGGGCAAAGTTCTATGGCTGTGTTGTGCAGGATTCCAAGTTGGAATCTTTGCTCCTACTGGTTCGATAACCTTGGTTTCATAACTGAGGGGAAACTTGTTGCTGTGCTCATCATACCTTCCTCTTGGGGTTCCCAACGAGCTCGATATATTTTGACCCATCATTATTCTACACAAGAAGCAATTTACTGGAGATGAAGAAGATCCTGATCCATATGAGCATATTGCATGTTTCAAAGATATATGTGGCACTTTTCAATTGACGGGATATACTACTGATGAGGTAAGGGTTAAACTTTTTAGTCAGACTTTGACTAGTATAGATCTCTCATGGTATAGATCTCTACCCCCTTAAGCCACTACTACTTGGGATAATCTAGCCTGTGAATTTCTAGAAAAATATTATCCATTATCAAAATCTTTTGGAATCATGTGTCTTATAATGACATGGAGGAACCGTTCTAATGAAGGACTAGTAAAAGCTTATATCAGATTTAAAGATTTACTATGTCTATGTCCTCATCATGATTTTCCTGAATGGTATTTATTGCATATCTTTTATGACGGTTTAATTGAACCTAATAAAATTGAACTAGACTCTTTCACGGAAGGATCCTTTATGAATCTTCCTATAACTAAAGATTGGGCTTTACTTAATAGAATTCGTGATCATAGAGTTTCATGGAATTTTGGTCTAGGAAGTGAAGGAGGTGTAGAAATAGAACATGATTGTATTCATGACTATAATAAAAAGGGCCATGTTAAACAAATATCTAAAGAACTTTATTTGGATTCAGATCTTGTGTTGCAAGTTGTCAAAGCTTTTATAGAACATATCAAAGCTCCAAAAGAGGGTGTGGTCAAATATGATCCACCACCCGAACCTAAGAGGGAAAGAGAAGTTAAAGAAACACTAGCCTCCCTAGAACCAATACATGAGATGTCTTTCCCTAACACTGCACAAAAGCATATTCTTGAATATCAATAGGTCAAAGAAGTACATGAGAAGAAGGAAGAAGAAACTATGCTAGAAGTCGTGGAACATCTGGAAGAAACCAAAGATGAAGAGGTAACCAAAGAAGCAATTATGGCTATGTATGCACATTGTAACATAGTTGAACTTGATGAAGAGACTTCCATATTGGTTGAAGGTAAAACAAAGGTAAAAGATGTGGGTAAGCCTATTCTTCCTTGCATATTTAAAGAAACCTCGCATTATGGTTTATGCGACCTTGGCACCGAAGTTAATGTTATATCTTATGATTTCTATTTAGAAATAAAAGAAGAAATAGAACTGGCTACAATTGAAAATACTGATATGACAATTATGTTAGCCAATAAAAATCTTAGAATTCCAATGGAAGTAGTTGAAGATGCAACTGTTACAATTGGCAACAAAAAATTCCTATCCATTTTGTAGTTGTTGATATGCCAGCTGACACTCTTTGCCCAATTATATTTGGAAGAAACTTTTTGAGTGATATAGGTGCCTATGTTGAGTTCAAAAAGGAGATTGTGTCTCTTAAGCTTGGGGTAGCCGAAAAGGAATTCCACTTTACCAAATTTAAAGACAAGCCTCCACAAATACAAGAAGAAAAGGAAGAGAAAACTATTGAGGAAATGGCAGCTCTTTTCTTTAGTAATCAAGAAGAAGAAATAAATGAATACTCAAATTATGAAGAAATAGTTATGGAGGACAAGTCCCTAGAAGAACTAGAAGATGAATTTGATTCACTTCCCATTATGGGGCCTCTAACTGATGAGGCTTTTGAAGAGCCAGAAAAGAGAGGGGATGAGGAATTACCACCCCTAGAGTTGAAGACTCTACCAGATAATCTTAAATACAGGTTTTTAGATGATACAAATAATTTTCCTATTATTATTAGTGCTAAAATTTTAGGAGAAGAAGAAGAAGAACTCATGAAAATACTTAAGGAGCATCGCATGGCCTTTGGGTACTCAATGGATGATTTGAAGGGCATTAGTCCCATGATAACCATCCATCAAATATTCATGGAAGAAGGTGCTAAACCAGTGCTGAATTTAAAAGAAGATTGAAGCCTGAAATGAAGGAAGTGGTAAGAAAATAAATTGTATGCCTACTGGACGCAGGTATAATCTATCCTGTTAAAAAAAGTGAATGGGTAAGTCATGTTCATTGTGTCCCTAAGAAGGGCGGTTTTACTGTTGTTCCTAATGAAAACAATGAATGGATACCTACTAGAACTATTGTTGGGCATAGGATGTGCATAGACTTCAGGAAATTAAATAAAGACACTAGGAAAGATCACTATACTTTACCTTTCATAGATCAAACTTTAGAAAGGTTAGGAAACCATACTCATTTTTGCTATCTGGACGGATACTCTAGTTTTTCTCAAATAGCTGTTCATCCTGATGACCAACTTAAAACAACTTTCATTAGTCCTTATGGTTTACATGCTTACCATCGTATGCCTTTTGGTTTATGTAATGCTCCAGCTACTTTTAAAAGATGCATGACTGCTATTTTTGCGGATTTTATAGAACTGATAATGGAATTATTTATGGATGACTTTTTTGTCTATGGAACTTCGTTTAGTGGTTGCTTGGATAACCTTAAAAGAGTTTTGCAGCGTTGCAAAGAAACCAATCTTGTTCTAAACTAGGAGCAGTGCCATTTTATGGTGAAAGAAGGTATAGTCCTTGGACATAAGGTATCAGGTAAGGGAGTTGAAGTGGATAGAGCTAAGGTTGAGGCCATAGAGAGAATGCCACAACCTAGGGATATTAAAGGTATAAGAAGTTTCCTTCGTCATGTGGGTTTTTATAGAAGGTTCATTAGAAATTTCTCTAGAATATCTAAACCTTTGACTAACCTCCGGCAAAAGGGAGTAAGATTTAATTTTGATGATAAATGTCTTGAATCCTTTGATAAACTCAAAGATGCTTTATCCCGTGCTCCTACCATTAAACCACCTATCTGGGATACGACCTTTGACTTAATATGTGAAGCTAGTGATGATGTTGTAGGAGTAACTGTGGGACAACACATTGGTCACAAATTTAATGTTATATATCATGTTAGTAGAACTCTTAATGGTGCTTAAAATAGTTACCCTAAGTAAGAAAGGGAACTTTTTGCTGTATTTTTCTCTTGTGATAAATTTCGTTCTTACATAGTTGATGCAAAGGTAAGAGTTCATACGGATCGTGATGGTTTAAAATAACTCCTTGAGAGGAAAGACCATAAGCCAAGGCTAATCCGTTGGATTCTTTCACTTCAAGAATTTGAGTTGCAGATTATGTAGAGGCAAGAAATAAAGATGTTGGATGCAGTGTCCATGTTTGCCTAGCAAGACACCAATCTTGTCGAGAGGAACTTTAGTCCTGGTGATTTTCGTTTACGAGAATTATTCAATGAACTAAAGTTAATTCCTCCAAAAAAGGAGTCCTTGTTGTTGGAGGAGCTTTTCATCTCCGAATAAACAAACGGTAAGTTCGAGGTAAGTGTTCCTACTCAAATAAGTGATTTGTTTTCACATATTTTACTTCTCAAAATTTTGCCTTTGAATTCCTCGTGTTTTTCTAAAGCTTCTGAGGGTTTTTACCAACTATACGGGCGCAACTATACGACCGGAGAAAAATCTCCCACCGTATAGTTGGTCGTTAAACTCTCTATATCATCTTCATGAAATTGTTTTCGATGTCTGGACCTATATGGGCGCAACTATACGACCGGAGCCAATATTCTAGCCATATAGTTGGTCGTTAAACTCTCAGACACTTTCAATTTTTGATGCTTGTATCTATACGGTCGCAACTATACGATGGAAGATAATTTTCTGGCCGTATAGTTGGTCGTTAAACTCTCATACACTTTCGATTTTTGATGTCTGTATCTATACTATCGCAACTATACGACCGAAGCCAATTTTCCGGCCGTATAGTTGGTCATTAAACTCTCAGACACTTTTCATTTGCCTTTTCGTTTTTGTAAAAAAACATTATTGTCGGTTCCGAGTCGTGACTTAACCTACCTGGACTCGATATATTTGGAAATATCTGCCCGGAACCAACTATACGGCCGAAGCTATACGGGATGTGCCCGTATAGTTGGTCATTACGCGGCAGGACTCTTCCAAATCCGTAATTTCTTTCCCTGTTTCGTTAAGATTCTTTTCTTTGGCAACAATTTGGTGTTTCTCACGAGTTTCACCGACCTCTGACCCCCCCTTATATACTGCCATTGTCTCTCTCTAATCATAATCTCTAGAAACCAATCCACCTCTTATTCACACGTGAGGACACACAACCAAGGGACGGAAGCTAAGAAGAAAGGATCCTATGGAGATTGGGAGTAATAGTGAGCAAGGCAAGGAGATCAAGACCATCCCTATGGAGTTCCTCGACACTGACAATGCACGCCAGAAGAGGGATTTGAAGGCCCTCGGTCTGGATATTTAAGAGATGGACATGGAGATGCCAGGGACACCCAAACATCTTTGGCTGCTGTGACTTTATCTTGACAAACTTGATGAAGATATCAAGCAGACAACCAAAGCAGGTTTTTCTATGAGTCTTAAGGCGCTACAAATACTTGAGGATAACAATGAGTTCATTAAAGAACAAGTGAAAGTGCTGGAGAGGAACAATCTTTTCTACAAGGTGTGTGTTAAAGAATTAGAAGTTGTCAATCAATCCCTCCGTCTCAGGCTGGCCCGTGAAGAAAAGATACCACGTGCCATAGTGCCACAGTGATCTACGACAATCACGGTCTCAAATAATCGCAAGCAATTATTTGATCCCACCTGGCTTGATTCCAAGCTTGGGGAGATCTTTAAGACCTTGTAATCTATCTTATAAGTTTTACATTACTATTTTAGTATTGCATTAGTTCAAACTAAAAATAAAGTTTGCATCATTAGAATTCCCTTTAGGAATAGTCGACCCCTTTTATGAAATTCTGAGTTTATTATTATTATGGAGCAATATTGAGTTTGTGCTTATCTTATTGGATATATGAATGGCTTGAGTATAATTTTACTGCCACTTGATGATAGCAATAGGAGTCTTCCACACCATTGGTATTAATGGAACACATAAAGATAATTTGGTCAATATGTTGTAAGTCTACGGCTTGATTTACAAAGAAAAACTATCTATGCACTTAAGTTAAAAAAGAAACCTTGAACAAAGGAAAATGAAAGTGTTATCAAAATAGAGTGAGAACAAGTCGAGGTAGAATCTTCAAGTCATAATAATGCTTCTTATACAATTGGAATTTGATAATTGAGATCGTTAAACTTTGTATTCCTACATGAAGTGGACTGTATGGCTAGCTCCTTTGCACATCACTGAAACAAAACGTGTGAGCGTATACACAAAAGAGAAGAAAAAGAGTGAGTGTGCAAAGAGAAAATAGGCATATACCTCTATATTGTAGTATGACAAAGAGACACTTTTGAGATTTTGAATCCCAAGTGAATATGTTGATCCTAAAACACTTGGAATTACCTCGCTAACTCATTCGATTGAACCAGATACTTTTTACATTATGTTGAGATTAATCTTTTTAGAACTGTTGATCACTGAGGTGTGGAAGCCTGCTAATACTATTCAGATGGTTCGAGTAAGGTAGTATTCATGAACTTATTCCTATGTATCGTATATGATAAACACATGCTACAACTGCCTCATTTATTTTATCGACTCAGCTTCATGAATATGAGGATCACATCCATTAAGCTAAACTTGATCGGGACGAGCAAGAGTCTAAGCTTGGGGAAGTTGATGAGTGTATATTTGCATCATGTTTTACACTATTATTTTGCATGGTAGATGTAGGATCTTGGTATTTTACGGCACTCGCATGCTCATTTTATGTCTGTTTTCACTAGGATCAGGACAGATGATGGATCTAATGGACACAATTCTTAGATCAGTTGTACTAAGGAGAAAAGGAGTAAAAAAACTTAAATCGCTTATTTGGGAAATATTAATAATACCAGAAGAAAACCTGAAGCGAACAAGATGTACAGATGGTTCAACGACCAACTATATAACCGGAATAAATTTCCCGGTCGTATAGTTGGCGCAGCCACCGCCTCCTCAAATAGTTTCACTCCGTGCAACTGGATCAGAGAGATGACATGCAGAACACCTGGAAATCGCCGAAACCTCACCTTCGAAAGGCATCTGGAGGGGGAACTCATCCACCGAGGATCCATCTTCGCCATGCGTAGATCCGGGAGGCTAAGGCATCGATCTTCATCATCGACCGCTGTATCACCACCATCTCCATCCATCCCATCTACGTCTTGTCTAGATCTTGTTGTAATTTCCGTACTCGTTGTGGATTTATACAAGTACTATTCATCTATGATAGATTCCATTGTTATTGCAATGATGTTGATTGCCTCCATGTTTGAGTAGATCATTAGTTCTTAGGGAGATGGAGAAACCCTAGTATGAGATTGAAATAAGATAAAGTTTATTATGATATTTGTTGCTATGACCATGTGTTAGATTGTCTTCATCTTGATGTTGAGAGAAGTCAACCTCTCAATATTTGCCTCTCATGATGACTTGATGGAGGGAACTACTTGTTGGTAGACGGAGCTGTGCTAGCACTTACAATGACTATAAAGCTGTTGGTATTCCTTATGTATCAACTTGGGAAATCAAGGAAACTCATGGAATACTATCCATGCCATGGGATACGTCCTACGGGATTACATCCCTTAATAGGGCAGTAATTCGATTGATGTCGATTGCTGACTGCTGTGGTTATGAGGATGATGTGAGCAGCGGTTGCTGCCTATTTTTCCAAATACGGAGTTCCTCCCACACATACATAGTTGAGAATGTTCATGATAATAATCTTTACCTTAGCTCCTTATAATGCTAGTGGTGTACCCAATACTCCCTATGAATGCTTTTTTCCCTATTGCAGTTCCAATCTCTCTTACATACACGATACTTACTTTCTGTATTCAGTTGTTTTACTTTATTTATTGTTGCTCTTATACCAAAACCCCCAAAACACCTTTTTACACAATACTCGCATTTTATCTTGTCACTTAGAACTTTATTTAGCATTTCTATTGTAATATTTATTTCAAGAGTTATTAGACTTCAGACTCCTGCTTCCTATGGGATCGATATCTTTATTTCGAAACTAGCTACAAACGATCTATGCACTTGCAGTCATCAATCACCCATTTCTCATTTCACGATCATCATTCGACCGGCTTTTTATCTTCCATGATCATTCGAGATCACCTCACTTCCTCCATGGTCACGCTGGACCACCCTTTTTAGAAATCTCTTTATTTTCCAAAAACCTTTTTGAAATCAAAACCAGCACCGCTCTATAGTAACCTTCCCAACCGTCCATGACCATGGACACGGCTATTCGAATAGATTTACATTCTACAGAGGTTGTACACTTTACCCACACCATCAGGGTACCCTGCCTTGATCCCTTATGGATCGTGGGTCGATTAACCGGTCAAGACCTTCGGAATGCCCACTCCAGTATAAGCGCCTACCCTATGAGTCATCCATAGTAAACGCATGGCGGCCCGCATACCATTCATTCCTTCTTCTGGTCAATGATTCGCATGGACCTTTTCTGGAGAAGGCCCACCCTCCAGGGATCGCAATCCCTGTAGTAGTTGTGAGGCATCCTATACTAGAGTGAACAAACTTCGAGTTTAGCCCCTTCCCATATAGGAGTAATGTGGTTGCACGGGTTAATTGTTCTAGCAAACTGCAAAGAAACGGATGCATTTTCATAACCATTTTCCCTCTTTTTCCTTCAACATATTTTGTAAAACAAAAATCTTTTTCTTTCTCAAACTTAGCTTCGTAGGTCAGACCTCATCAAGATTTTACCATAAAACATTTTGTAAAACTTTTCCGAGATATTCCCATCCTATAGTTTTTTTTCGGCTAAAATGGGGTCTCTAAAGGGAATATGCCCGAGAGGCAATAATAAAGTGGTTATTATCTTATTCCATGTTTATGATAAATGTTTATTTTGCATGCTATAATTGTATTCATTGGAAACGTTAATACATGTGTGTTTAATAAACAAAATACAAAGTTCCTAGTAATGCCTCTCATATAAACTAGCTCGTTGATTAACACGATGATCAAGGTTTCCTGATCATGGACATTGGATGTTGTTAATAACGAGGTCACAACATTGGAGGAATGATGTGATGAACATTCATCTGAAGTATAGCATTACGATCAAACTCATTATGTTTATATTGCTATAACATCATACGAAGTAATCTTAGTCCTTAGACCATGAGATCATGTTAATTGCTAACACCAGAAGAGTATCTTGATAACACCAAACATCACACCGTAACAGGGTGACTATAAAGGTGGGTTCAGTACTACAAAGTTGTTATGTTGAGGCTCATGGATCAAGAGTGGAATTTGTCAATCCCAATGACGGATAGATATACTCTAGGCCCTCTCGGTGATATCACATTAAGATAGCTTGCAAGCAAGTGATGTGATCACTAGAATGTTATATCACGGGAACGAGAAAAGAGTGCATGTCAGTAACAAGATCAAACTAGGTATTTGGATACCGATGATAGAATCTGACATGTATTATATCATGAGACAAAGGGATTTAGTTACTAGCGTTAAAGGTTCTCACGATCACAGAAGTCATTGTTGAATGTGTAGGAGTCAGTATGGATCTCTAGGTCCCGCTTCTGATTATTGATCTGAGAGGGGTCTCAATCATGTTTGCATTATTCGCGTACCGTAGGGTGACACACTTAAGGGATACCGACACCATTTGGAGCAAATATGTTTTAGATAAATATTTAAGAAAGCGCTGGAATTATTTCAATAAACACTGAAACTGTTTCAGGTGAAATTGCTGAAATTGGTTCTGCATGTCATATTGAAATGTTGCAGGGGGTTTTATGTGAATGTTTGTTAATTAAAGTAATTAACAAAATTCTGAATAAAATTAATAAAAGAGTTTTTATTAAATGAGAGAGCATTAAATTTGGAGAAATTTAATGCATTTACAGTGGAGACTTTAAAAGAGAATGTGAAGGGGCATTTTAATGTGGAGGGGTTACGACCACATGAATGGGGGAGGTGAAGGGACACCCTCCATGGGCGCCGGCCATGGGAGGGGTACCCTACCCTCATCCTATAAAAGGCCCCCCGCTCACTCCTTCTTCCTCACACCTCCTCGTGAAGGATCTCTCTCCCCCTCTAGTATTATTTACCCATGGTCTTGGATTAGCGAGATACATGTTCCCGATGGCTTTATCTGGAAAGGAGTTGTTGCTTCCGCTGCTTTGCTGGAGCGAGGGACGGAGGTTGTCGGGGTACCGGGCGTGTGTGCGATCACGGATGCACCGCTGCTTTGCGGTGCTGGACTTGGTGGTGCTGGACTTGCTGGAGCTGGATCTGATGGACGTGCTAGAGCCGGACCTGCTGGACTTCATCATGATCTTGAGATCGACAAGTGTACGACTACATCATCCACGAGTTCCAACTTGTTAACAAAGCTTTGTTATCTTCGAGGGTAAGTTCTGTATGGATGTATATCCACCCGTTGCTTGTATCTAGTAGATAGATCTTGGCGTATAGTTCCCATCATAGGAAATTTTTTGTTTTCTATGCTGCGAACCCCAACAGTGATATCAGAGCCTGATCTATGCGTAGGTGCTTTGCATGGGTAGTACACATATGTTTATATGTGGGCGATGATGATCATGTTATTGCATCTTCTATGTATTTTGGATATTGGTGGCATAGTGGGATGAAGCGGCCCGGACCAACCTTACATGTCATCATACATGAGACCGGTTCCACGACTGACATGCAACTAGTTTTGCATAAGTGGCTAGCGGGTGTCTGTCTCTCCTACTATAGTCAATATCTGATTTACAACGAGTTGCTAATAACTTGGTTATCCTCGTTGTGGTTCCATGTTCGTAGGTAAGAACGGTTCTATCTCCGAAAGCCCTAAGCCACGTAAAACTTGCAATTGATAAATTAGAGGCGTCTAGTTTAGATCGTTGTTGGGCTAGTGTCATGATATGGTAATGTTGTAAGTTGATGTATAGTTGATACTCTTACAACACACCTAACATGTAAGTTCCATAGACATTGGCCTTACACACAAAGGAATGATAGAGATCATACCATGATGCATATGATAGAGATCAAATGCATGGACCATATCATCTCACTTTACACATTAGATGTTCGCATCTTATATTGCTAGTTTGGCGTTTTAGTAGCATTTTAAGATGATCCCTCATTTAGATATCAAGATAAAAATGTGTTCTTCCTTAAGTATGCACCGTTCTATGGATCGTGTTTCGAGACATCACGTGATGATCGGGTGTACTCGAGTCTACGCTTTCATACAACGGGTGTAAGACAGTTTTACACACGTGAGTACTAAGGTTCTTACTTGGCGAGCCTAGCATGTACAGACATGGCCTCGGAACACGGACCGAAAGGTTAACCATGAGTCATACAGTTGATATGATGCCCATATTGATGCTCGCCTTTGAAGCTACACCGACTCACGCGATGATCGGACTTGGTGTAGTGGATTTGGTTCATGTAATCACCAAAAAGGCACGAGGGATGTCGTTTTTGAGTGGGAGTTCATTTCTAATTTGGATTAATCAAACTCAATTTGTCATAAACTAAATCAAAGTGAATTTGCATAATTTGTTGTAGTCATTGGCGTCTATTCAATACCTTATGCTTAGTTTTAATTGAGATAATAGAACTATAGAATTCTGGATATTTACTTTACGAACTGGCATCGCATTGTTTTGAATGTCAATTTAAAATTTATAAGTCCTATTGCAAACTTTCAGCAAATTCTATTTCTCCATGAAGTTTAATAAGTAGTATTAAATCAAGAGTAAGAATTCCAATGTTAGTATCTAAAGTATCATGCTTGCCTCCATGATTATTGATATTCAAAAGTTGTTTTAATATCAAGATTATATAGGAGCTGAAAATTGTTTCAGAAACCATCATGTGTGAAAGATATTGTGATATCTGAAACAATGCTTTTGGTTGCATTATGATAGAGTATAATTTAGCAAAATACATGTTCTCATATTGTATGAGAATTTGTGAAGGATGGAGATGCTAAGTATCCGGATCTCCCAAAAAGGTTTTGGGAACTAACATTATACTCACGATTCTTCCTTATAGGCTATAGTAGCTTGATCATGAAAGTTGTCATGATAAGGATGAATAGAAGATGTAAGTAAAATGTTTACTACACTAATAGATTACTAAAGAATGGATTTTTGAAAGAACACCAAACATTTGATGATGGTGATCAACTTCAAAGTGCAAGTGCAAAGGTATTAGTATTTGACTATATACACTTTGTACTGTGTGTCATGTGAATTACACCACTATTGATGTTGATAGATTCTTTTAAAAGAAAAGGAATTGTTGAAAGAGAATCTATAAAATATTTGGCAGAAAATAAAAGGTTGGAGATGTCCAACTTAGGTATATAGAAGATATACATGTTATGGTTGTATTCCTTGCTTGTTAAACAATGTGGTTCTGAGGTATTGGATACCGGTATTGGATACCTAATTGGTTGGTATGAAGTGTCATACAGGACAACGCAATTCATGAACTGCAATGGCCTAAGTAACTAGCAAAAGAATAAGTGATGATGTTCATTGAAAACAAATAAAGTGTTATTGTGTTTTTGGTTGTCGTCAAACCTAGACTTCAAGATTTGTTTTAATAATTGTTATTTTGTTCCGGTATTACGAGAATAATGGTTGTTCAAATAATTACCGTATTCCATAAAGGATGGATGAACTTTTACAAGTCTAGTGGGAGAAATCACATCCATAAACACTATTGCTAAAATGTCGCAAGACAAATGATTGAAAGATCACTTATGAAGTGACATCGCTGTTTTACATTATATTGGAAAGAAAACATGAAGAAACTCCATGTTGATGGAATTTTTGGAGTCTTTGATTTTGATCAATTGACGCTTGTGAAACTTTCCTCGAGATAATTGAAACTCCGTCCATAGGCCAAAGAGGAACGGATGACTAACTTATTGGATATTATGCATGTTTATGTATATAGTCCATTATGTGTAGCCATATGCGATGGATCTTTTTGCTTCATATGCTTTCTCCAGAAATTTAAGTGAATATATCTATATATTTACTTAATAAGGAAGAAGTATGAAACATTTGAAAATTGTTCAAAGACTTTCAAGATGAAGTGGAAAATCATTGTAACAAGAAAATAAAGAGTTTATGATTCGATCATAAAGGAAGATATTTGAGTTACATGTTTAGCAAAACACCTAAGATTTGAGGAATTGTTCCATGATTTGTGTTTCCTGATAAACCATAGGAGTATGGCATATTCGAGAGATGAAATCAAACCATGTTTGACATGGTAAGATCAAAGGTGTCATTTATAAAACTACCATTATGTTTTAAGGATTGAAGCTTTAGAGACTACCGCTTTTACACTAAAAAGAGCGCCATCGTGATCCGTTGAAATGACACCATATAAGTTATGGTTTGGGATAAAACCCGAATTGTCTTTTCTTAAATTTTGGTATGCTATGCATAAGTAAAATTTTTACAACCAAAGTCGGATAAGCACGTCTTTGTAGGTTATCCCAAAGAATTTGTTGGGAATTTCTCCATAACACCAAGGACAAAAGAGTTTATTACTTGGAACGTCAAGTTTCTTGAGAAGGAATTTTTCGCGAAAAGTTAAGTGGGAGGACAATAGAACTTTGATAAGGTTGTTGAACCTTAGCTATATGTGCTAAGTAGCCTTGCCGAAAGTGTCCCGGTGGCGGCCACAATGCTCATGGCTCACGTGATTACAAAGGGTGTGATGTCGGAGATTAGAGTTCCTATTGAACCGTGTGGGTCGGTAAGAATTAAATAGTGTGATTTGATAAGCAAGTCGTTATTGTTTTGACAATAATGAACCGACTACATGCAAAGAAGCGATGATGGGCGCTGACTCCATAAAATGACTAGAAGTCATAGAATCCGTGATAGTATCCATACACGAGAAATCAAGTTTTTGAACTTGGAAGACCCTCCGGAAAGGCGTGAAGGCTATCGGTCGTGTTTGGATCTATAAAGAAATAAGACATGGATGTTTAACATCTATGAAATAGTCGACATGTCGAAAAGAAGTTTATGGCAATGTTCAAGGAGTTGACTATGACAAGATTTGATCTTTCATAGCGATATTTAGTCTTGACGGATTAATGTAGCAACCACTACATCTAATTTGATGTATGGTGGTTGAACAAACAAAACAATGTTCTTCTAATAGAATGGTTACCTAGGACGTGTACAAGACACGGTCCGAAGGGTTTTGTTAATTCAAAGGGTGCTAAAAGGGCATGCAAACTTCAATAGTTGAAGTAAGCATAGCGGAGTTGGAATCTTCACCATGATGAAACTATTAAAAGAGTTTAAATTCATCGGAGATGATGAAGATGCTTGCATTTGCAAGAAATTTAGTGGGAGCGCTGAGACATATTTCTAATACATTATGTAGAGGACATATTGTTGATTGGAAATGATGTATCTTGTATTGACACAAGGTTAAGAATTTCATTAAAATAAGATTTCCATGAAAGACTTGGGCAAAACCAAAATATTTGGCATCAATATCTATATGGATAGATTGAGCCGCTAATATGGTTGTTCCAGACATACATATATGACATATTGAAAGGGTTCAATATGGAAACACCAAGAAACGTTCTTGCTGCATGGAAAGGATTGTATCAAGATTCAAGTGTTTCAACACTTGGTGAGTAAAATCACATGAAGATTTTGATCGATTATACCATGATGTATATATCCAGAATGTCCTATGCTCTAAATGTTATGAGCACATACCAAAATGATTCATAAGATGATCATTGGACAATAGTAAAGTGACAAATAGTTAAAGGTAGTTCATTGTAAAGTGATTCATAAAATGATTCATAAAATGATTCATTGGACAATAGTAAAATGATTCATAAAATGATTCATAAAATGATTCACATGAAGAACTAAGAATATATCATGTATAAGTGACAAATAGTTAAAGGTAGTTCATTGTAAAGTGTTACATTGATACTAGTTTTGTCACAAGATACAAATTAAATTTATGTCAATTTAGACTATGGGTGGCACAATGTAAAGGAAAGGATGTTCCATGATGGATTTGGATAAGTTCCAAAGTTGAAACATTGTGACGAATACTACAACAAAAGGCTAAGTATATGACTGCTATAGTAGCAGCAAAGGAGGGCATTTGTGTTAAGAAGTTTGCTATCAAACTAGGTGTGGTTCAAAGTGGGATAATACTATGAAGATATATTGTATGACAATAATATCAACATATTTTAACCCGAACGAACTAAAAGGTCTCACCAAAGGACCAAATTTATACAATGCCATCTCATTTGAGAATGAGTGATGCGTAGAGACGCAAAGACATGCAAATACACACGGACTGGCTATCAGATCTGGAGATTATGTTAACCACTAGCAATCGCATATATGCAACACCAGAAAGCCATAGGTGTTCAATACGCAAAGTTTTTCAAACTAGATTATTGACTCTAGTGCAAGTGGGTCTCTGAAGGGAATATGCCCGAGAGGCAATAATAAAGTGGTTATTATCTTATTCCATGTTTATGATAAATGTTTATTTTTCATGCTATAATTGTATTAATTGGAAACGTTAATACATGTGTGTTTAATAAACAAAATACAAAGTTCCTAGTAATGCCTATCATATAAACTAGCTCGTTGATTAACAAGATGATCAAGATTTCCTGATCATGGACATTGGATGTTGTTAATAACGAGGTCACAACATCGGTGGAATGATGTGATGAACATTCATCCGAAGTATAGCATTACGATCAAAGTCATTATGTTTATATTGCTATAACATCATACGAAGTAATCTTAGTCCTTAGACCATGAGATCATGTTAATTGCTAACACCAGAAGAGTATCTTGATAACACCAAACGTCACATCGTAACAGGGTGACTATAAAGGTGGGTTCAGTACTACAAAGGTGTTATGTTGAGGCTCATGGATCAAGAGTGGAATTTGTCAATCCCGATGATGGATAGATATACTCTGGGCCCTCTCGGTGATATCACATTAAGATAGCTTGCAAGCAAGTGATGTGATCACTAGAATGTTATATCACGGGAACGATAAAAGAGTGCATGTCGGTAACGAGATCAAACTAGGTATTTGGATACCGATGATAGAATCTCGGACATGTATTATATCATGAGACAAAAGGATTTAGTCACTAGCATTAAAGGTTCTCACGATCATAGAAGCCATCGTTGAATGTGTAGGAGTCAGTATGGATCTCTAGGTCCCGCTTCTGATTATTGATCTGAGAGGGGTCTCGATCATGTCTGCATTATTCGCGAACCGTAGGGTGACACACTTAAGGGATACTGACACCATTTGGAGCAAATATGTTTCAGATAAAGATTTAAGAAAGCGCTGGAATTATTTCAATAGACACCGAAACTGTTTCGGGTGAAATTGCTGAAATTGGTTCTGCATGTAATATTGAAATGTTGCAGGGGGTTTTATGTGAATGTTTGTTAATTAAAGTAATTAAAAAAAATTCTGAATAAAATTAATAAAAGAGTTTTTATTAAATGAGAGAGCATTAAATTTGGGGAAATTTAATGCATTTAAAGTGGAGACTTTAAAAGAGAATGTGAAGGGGCATTTTAATGTGGAGGAGTTACGACCACATGAATGGGGGAGGTGAAGGGACACCCTCCATGGGCGCCGGCCATGGGAGGGGTACCCTCCCCTCCTCCTATAAAAGGCCTCCCTCTCACTCCTTCTTCCTCACACCTCCTCGTGAAGGATCTCTCTCCCCCTCTAGTATTATTTCCCCATGGTCTCGGATTAGCGAGATACATGATCCCGGTGGCTTTATCTGGAAAGGAGTTGCTGCTTCCGCTGCTTTGCTGGAGCGAGGGACGGAGGTTGTCGGGGTATCGGACGTGTGTGCGATCATGGATGCACCGCTGCTTTGCGGTGCTGGACTTGGTGGTGCTGGACTTGCTAGAGCTGGATCTGATGGACGTGCTGGAGCCATACCTGCTAGACTTCATCACGATCTTGAGATCGGCAAGTGTACGACTACATCATCCACGAGTTCCAACTCGTTAACAAAGCTTTGTTGTCTTCGAGGGTAAGTTCTCTATGGATGTATATCCACCCGTTGCTTGTATCTAGTAGATAGATCTTGGCATATAGTTCCCATCGTAGGAAATTTTTTGTTTTCTATGCTGCGAACCCCAACAGTCTCCAAGGGGTATGGTGTTTATACACCACTAACAATACTAGGGGAAATTATGTGTCATCAAAGGGGTTGTACTTAGTAGTACAAATGGTATTGGTTGGAGGAGCCAGGCCACTACCAGGAATAAATCATCATATAGTAAAACGATGTTGTTTTCCATAAACATGTAGGTAAAACATCATAAGTAAAACAGTAGGACAAGGCTTATGAGAAAAAAGGTGGCTTGCCCGTGATCAGCAATATGTAAATATGTCCCTGGGCTTCTTCTTAGAATACCATAATAACCAATAATAACCAGCTTCATCGAGTCTTCAATATAATCGCAACTATCATCGTCAAGGATAGCACATGCAAGCAAACAAGGCCATAATCAACACCAGGCATACAAGCACCAATACAATATGGAAAACAAACATACAACACATTACTAACTTCAGTAGGTTTAAAGGGATTGAGTTCATATCATTTGGAATTACTTTAACTGCATTGGGGGAATTTGTTTTATGAACTACTTGTCAAATACCACCTAAAGAAGGGTTTTGAACTAAGGCTTGGATCTGTATGATAACAATATACAAAAATTATGTCATCAGATGGGTATTGAAATAACAAGGCCAACAAAAGTGGTTTCACTATCTTTGCACTTTTCTTTAATTAGTTATGAATTTTCTAGTGAAATAAATCCTAGTTTTAGGGAATAAATCACTAGAAAAGATTTGGAGCTCAATTAAATATTTCCTCAAAGATTTTTGTATATCTTTGAGTGTTTGATTTTTGAGAGTTGGAATTACTTCAAAATAATTACCAAAATGCCCTTGGTAAAATCCCAAAGTCAGTTATGTATGAAATTTCTCTTTTTGACCAGATTTATTCTACAAGTCCAAATGGTATGAGCCAAGGATATTGGATAGAAATTACACATATCTTCCAGTAGAAATTGGAAACACCATTTTATGAGTTCTAGAACTTCTACTGTGATTTATCTAGTGAAACAAATGCAGGCAGTAGTATTTAATACACAAAAATTTACTAAATGCTCAATATATTATGAGCTACAACATCTTGGTATACTTTGTTGCAACACATCCAGGAGAGTTGGAATCAACTCAATAGCTTATGTAGATCTACCTAGGTAATTTCTCAAAGTCAGAGATGTAGTGTTTTTGTCATTTTTGCCACAGTCAAAATGTAGCTCAAATTGGCATGAGATAAAGACTAATTGATAGGTACTTCAAATACCTTTCAGAGGAACTTTGATTCATCCCATTTGAGTATGTATAGCTCATTGAGGGATTTATTTATTGCCAAATACATTTTAGTAGATTTAATCTCAGAAATTAAAGGAAATTATTTTTGGGATGGGGTTGGCTCTGCATGCTAGATAAAACTTTAGGGAACAGGGTAAAATTTGTATCTTCTAGATTTGGGTTGTTTTCCATATTCATATTGAATTTATCCTAGCAACTAAATTCAGATCTGCAAATAAAATAGAAAGGAAACGGGGCAGTAGGGCTACTAGGTCGGATCTGGACAGAGATGGGCCGCGCGGCGCAGAAGTGGTCCGCCCAGCGTCACAACACGCGGGAAGTTCCTGTTCGAACCCTCCAGGTGGGGCTCGAAGGTTAACCACAGAGGGCAGCGAAGGGGTATCCGTGGTTCTAGGCCATCAGATCAAGTGGGATCCGACGTCGCCGGGTCATCCTCCCCGTTTAAACGGGAGCTGCAGTGTGGTAAACCTAGGGGCAGTGGGGAAGGGATGGGGTGCTTATCAGAGGCGCGGAGGGGCACCGGAGAGAGCCTAGGGTGACGTGACACCCCCCCATGAGCCTAACAAGGGGTGGCATCGTGGTTCGTGGCGTCAGGGAACGGACCTGCGAGATGGCGACCGGGAGGAAGCCTCGGGAGCTCGCCGGAGTTGACCTCTGGGGATGTCCTGGGCATAAAAATAAGTAGGGTGAGGTAGACCTAAGCAGGGGGATGACATGCAGGCTAGGAAAGGGAGTGGATAAGTCTAGGGAGGAGTTTAAGCTTGCCTTCTCTTGGTATACCGAGAGGGGCACTTCCTCCATTTCCATGTCTTCATAGAGCATGGGCTAGATCTGGAGCTCTTGGGGTGGCCTATAGCCGTTGCTACCAGCGATGGAAACTCGCGGCACCTCGGCAATGAAGGACATCTCCTCGGTCATAGAGATGAGGTCTTGCTCTCAAGGAAAGGAAGGGGAGACAAAGGTCGGAGAAGAGTGGAATGATCCAGAAAGGGATGGTTGTGGTGGCCTTAGGGATTAATACCCGAGAGGTTGGGTGTATGGTGCACAATGTCCATGGCTAAGCATTGGAGGGTTGTTGGCCAGGGATTGAGCCTGATGGTCGATGGAGATGGGTGGTGTGGGGTCCTAGTCGGCGCAAGGGAATAGAGAGGGAGTAGGGGTGCTGCTACTCACTTATTGCTATGTTTTTGTTTAAATGGCCATGTCTGTCTCTCCTTCCAAGCATAATAATACAAGGTCTAGGTTTTGCTATAGTGAAGTCTACAGTGTAGAGTGTCTTGGTGCTAGAGAGAAGTATTTAGCAACTTTTGAAGAGATGTGGAGGAGGTTTGGTTCATGTTTTTGTAAAGTGTCAAGATGTGCCATCTTGATGATCATGAGGAGAAGTGTTATTTTATGATCTTGGCATGATGAGATAATGGTGCTGGTAGATGGATATGGTCAAAGTGTACCTTCTGGATTTATTTGAGGATTTTTGATCCACTTTATATCAATTATTCCAATAGTACTAAAACTGTTTATTTGAATTATTTTGAAAATTTTGAATTATGCAAGGTGAGTTTTGGATGGTCATGGTCCTAGATATTAATTCACACCTTGTAGAATTTTCCCAAGATTTATTGATGAAGGAAAGTATTTAAAACATTTATTTTATCATTTTGCGATTTAAGGAAATAGGAAAAAAGAATTATTAAAACTCTTCAAAAGTATTTATCTTTGAAGTGGGAGTATAGGGTATGATATATAGGACTCAAATGTGATTATATTTGGGAAAGTGCTTTGGATAAATACAAACTTTCCTTTATAGATGGGGTTTTGAGATTTTGTTAAAAGAAAGGATTTAAATTGTTTATGGGTCAAACTAATTATGGGTAAAATTTAATAAATTGTTATTTCCAAGTTATATTATGTCCACATATTGTATCAATCATTTTTCAACCTTGGGTTTTGCAAATCAAACTTGATTTTGGGAGAAAACATGGAATTGATGATCTTGGGCAAAGTTATTTTTATACCATCAAAAGTTGGTTAGATCTTGGAGTTCAGAGCCCCCCTTGGATCATGGACTATATGGATAGATTTACCAAGTTATTTAGATCACAATGGTACAAAATTTTTAGGTTGATCATGATTGAGATTTCCTAGGATTGATGCCAAAGTTGGCTAAAAATAAGGGTGTCATAGCAGAATATTAATTAGCTTCAAAAACCATGTGGGTTTTAGAAGCACAAAGCTTCAATTGTACCAAGTGGAGTATGGATGGATAGAACTTCATAATTAGAGAACACTCATGCTAAGATTTGGTCAAAATAAGTTAACATGGAGATATGAGCTTCTGCCAAAATATGCATGTTGGGAAGATTTGTAGGAAAGACTAATTTCTTGCCTGCAAAACCATCAAGAACAATTGGGTTAAGTAATGGTCTATCCAAGGGAAAGTGTGGGCCTTGGAAGTCTTTAAGATGATTTACAATATGGTTCAAGTGCATTTCCAAAAAATGCACAAGGGTTGAGAAAGAAGGAGTCCCAAAGATGTGATATTGATAACAGTTTTCTAGACTAGTCATTTTTGGCAGATTTAGGGTTTTTGACTAGAATATGAGAGGGGATGGTTTTGAGAGGATGCAAGGTTCCAAATCATCATAAAGTGGATGATGTTGAAGTATATATTTAGTATCCATGCTTGGATTTGGTCTTCATACTTGGAAGCTTCTAGAAAGGATAAATTCAGAAGTGATCTGGTTAAGATGTTAGATGGTCACTTTAGTGACTAGAGATTAGATCGAGCTTGGGAAACTTGGTTAAGGTTTGTATTATAAAATTAGCTTGATCCTAGAGGATGAGATCCTAGGGTAGCTCATACTACTTTCTAAGAAAACAAGTCAAGCAGCAGAATAAGGCAATTCATCTTATAAACAGATTAGCTACTACTATGATTACCATCAAGCCCAGTGTGAGGTAAAGATGGGTATTTTGAGAGGTTTGAGTTTGAATAAGGTAAGAGTCCTTGGTATTTCTACCAAGAGTAGAATTCAAAGGTTTTATAAAAGGTTTTGGAAAAACCTAGAGGTAAGAGTAATTGGAGGTTCTGTATTGAAAACATAAGGAGATTATATCATATAGATCTCCATAATTTTCTTAATCAAAGCTAAGAAAATACTGGTTGTTTCAAGGGTATCTTAGCTTAGGTTTTGAAATGCCAAAACATTAGAGAATATGTAAAACAAGCCAAGATAGTTTTGTTAAATATCTTTTGTAAACTTGAGAGGAAGGTAGAGGAGTGTATCATCTAATACATAGTCAGATGCATAAGCACAAGAAATCAAATAAGCAAACACTGCATCATTAAACCAGAAAAAGTTTTTTGTTCCCCCTGATTTTTGCATTCTGGATAACTAATCAGGGTTACTGAAATTGGGATGTTATAGTGATTATAAAGATGTTGTCGAGTACTTCGAAAGTATTAGTTGAGGCTCGTGGATCAAGAATGGGATTTGTCCATCTTAATGACGAAGAGATATACTCAGGGCCCTCTCGGTGATATCACATTCACATAGCTTGCAAGCAAGTGATAAGATCACTAAGAATGTTATATCACGAGAACAAGAAAAGAGTACTTGTCAGTAACGAGATCAAACTAGGTATGGATGATACCAAATGATCGAATCTCGGACAAGTAAAATATTGTGAGACAAAAGTAATTGGTTACTACAAAAAATGTTCACGTGATCACTAGTTTATCGTTGAGCTAGTAGGAGTCATTATGGATCTCCGGGCCCCGCTAATGATTATTTATCGGAGAAAGTCTTGATCATGTCCACACAGTTTCACGAGCCTGTAGGGAGACACACTTAAGGGTAGTCGATACATTTGAGTGGACAGGGAACATCGAAGAAAATACTGGACATCGCAGGAACTGTTCTGATAAAAATTGTCGGAATAGTTTGGTGTATCGAAATATTGCAAGGGATTAAATTTTTAATGTGTTCATTAAATGAAGTACTTATTAAAAAAATGTTCATTAATTTGAGTGGCATTAAACCAAGTGAGTGGAGAAGTATGAGAGATGACATTAATTTTTGTGGAAAATTAATGCAAGTGAGTGGAGGTTTGAGTGGAGATGGATTAATGTGAGAGGAACATCCACCCACATGATGAGGGGAGAGGTGGGGAAATCTCTTGGGGCATGCTCACCCCTTGGGGCAGCCTCCCCTCCCTCTATAAAAGGCCATCTCCTCCTCCTCTCAACATACCTCTCCATTTCTCTTATATGCCCTTTGGTTAGCATCTACTCCCCCTTGCTAGCTTGTCCACTGCCACGAGTATGGCGCTTAGGCGAATCCCTGCTCAAGATCTTCTCCTACACCACAACTACCATGTCGTAGTATCGCTGGAGTTCCCGAAGATCCACTACTTCCGCTGCCAAGCTGGAGCGAGGGACGGAAGTCGTCGGCACACCATATGTGTGACCGATTCCTGTTTAGTAGGGGAGAGTTGTAGCATCCCATCTGTCTAACATATGTAATGCTACATGGTCTAGTAATATAATGGCTACTTCCTACATATAATTGTTGCACCATTATTATATCATGCTCATGTCATCATGCCACCTTGCATTTGAGCATCATATAAAACCCTTTTGATTTGGTTCTTCTCTCATATGCATTATTAATTGTATTTGGCTCTTGATATATTGTATTTGAATCTTGATAAATGCTTGATGCCCAAGTTGAGTTGGGGGCATATCTTTTATTCCACTCCACACCTTTTCTTTGTCACCACCTTATAATTCCACCATTCTAATTACCCATGTGCTTTTAATTTCTTTTGACATTTAATCTAGCTCATGTGGGTTGGGGTGGATCCAATTCTATTTCTTTTGCTTGGCCTTTACTCCACATGTTGGTAATGCTTAGTACTACGGCCATGGTATATTATTATTTTTTTCACAAGAGTATGACATGGCATTTAATGTCTATGCATGGGCCATGCAAATCACCACCACCTTTTTCTCCTTTGGGTTTTTCTATGGTTTTTGGAGTGGATCCTTTTATTTTGTGTTTTTCCTTTTTCCTTCTCTCAAACCTCACCTCTCACCATCTTGTGTTTTTCTTCACCATAAACTTGTGCTCAACCTAAAACCTTCACCTCACCATCTTCTTCCACTTGTGCTTGAGCTTGGTGGATCACCACCAAACCCTAAACACACCCTTGCATGATCTATTTAAAACCCTAACTCCACCCCTTCCCTAAACCCTCATCCCTTTTCTCTCTACCTAGCCGAGCCACCCTACCCGAGCCTGCCATGCTGGCCCCACACCCCAGCTACCCTCTCTATCTCTAACCCAACACCCTAAACCGAGCTACCCTCCCTCCTCCAACCCTAGCTCCTACCCGAGCTTCCCCTCTCTCTCTCTCCCTTCTCTCTCACTGCAGATCGGCCCCACCCGAGCCTGGCCCTCTCTCCTCCCTGCCTGGTCCCTCCTGAAGTCCCAGCCGAGCCTTCCCTAGCCCCCACGACCTGCACGTGAGGGAGAAGCAAAGGTGACCGAGGCCACCTTTTTGCCCTTCTCCACCTCCCCACGGCATCCCCCTCCCCCTCGCCTTTCTCTACTCCTCCTCCGCCTCTGCATCAGCCACCACACCTCCTGCGGCTGCTGCCCTTCCTCTTCCCTGCACCTCTTCTCTAGCTCCAGCCACCACCTTGGCATCCACCTCCATCCTCTAGATCAGGCGGCGGGCGTGGCGAGTTAGCGTCGAGGAAGACCGAGGACCACCCCTGCATCGCCCCTGTACACGGCACCGAAGAGGAGGAGTCCCTGGACCTGCCGCAGTATCGCAACGCCGACGAGAAACCCTAGACCCCCGGCCTCTGCTTCCTCGCTGCTCCGTCGTCTCCCGCACCGATCCATCGACGTCAACCTCTCCGTGGTGAGTCCCTCTCCCGCCTAGACAACCTCTGCCTCGCTGTAGACCCCTAGCCTCGCCGGGCGTTTCACCGAACGCTCTCGGTGTGTCGCCGAGCGCGAGCGTCTACACGCCTCCGCGTCGCGTATCGCTCTTCTAGCCGCACTCCCCTGTCCATCCAACAACCCTGAGCCACCGCAGTGGCTTCCGCCCTCCGCACGCACGCCCCAGGTCGTGGGATCGAACCCCTGTGCCGCGCTCTGTCGCGGTCGAGCACCGTTCTATCCGTGTGTTTCAGGAAGATCTACATGGGCCTGTGGACATTCTTTCAAATCGCCCCCTCTTTTGTTCTTTTCTTAACCCGTGATCCCTCTGGGTCCACCGGTCAGCCGCCCTAGCTATCCTATAGAAACCCCCCCAAGGTTCCACCGCCTCAACCCGCACTCCCCGGATCCGCGACGTGTCGCCCACTGGTCATGGCGCCATGGACCATGAGGCCGACCCCCACTGCCACCTCATGGTCTAGGTAAGCCCGCGGTGAGAAAAGTTCTTTTCTTGCCGGTTTTCGCCAACAAGAATGGCCCACCATTCGTGACACGGGCTAAGTTCCTCCGAGTATAAAAAGTCTGCATGATTTCTGCTTTAAATAAAACAATTTTAGCAAATGTTTTATAAATGATTTAATTGCTGTTTTAAATAACTTTTAAAATATAAATCCAAATAATACATATGATATATGTTTTTGAATCAGAAAAATGTGAGGAATTCAATTATGCCATTCAAAATATTATTTGAGCCCTTTAAATTTTTCGAGCTAATTAAAATTACAATAAAAATGCTTTTTCATAATTAATTAATAACTTTGGTTTTACAACTCCAAATTTGACAAATAATATGTCTAAATCGATCAGCACGATGAGTCCGTTCTATATATGCTTTTCATGTTCTGAATTGCAGCATGCATCATATAAATATAAAGTATACAGCAACTTATATGAGAGCAAACCAGGCTAAAAATTTAATAAAATGTTTTAATCTTGTACCCCACACCTCACCCATGCCATGCTACATTATTGCCATGCAAATTGTGCATCATTCATCATGGCATGATTGTTTTCTTGTCGCATTTTAATTCATATGCTTGTGCACTCTATTTATGTTGGCCTTTGTTTGTTTGGTTCTTCTTTGAATAGACGCCGAGCAGGGGATATATCAGGAATCCCAGGAGCACTACCCAGATCCTTCTCTCGCTTCAACTGAGCTGCCAGGAAAGCACTACCACATGCTTGCATACATATAGTACCTATTGCCTCTATCTTATCCTTGCATCATTGAGTCGCGATTGCATTAAATTGAATCCCAAGTACTGCATAGCCTTTACTTTTAAACCCCACCGAAGCTTGTTCCTCCATCCCATGAGCCATTACTATAGGAGTTGCTTGAGCCATGTGGGTCGTAGAACAGCATGTGTAGGGTATGTGAGTGTCTGATGGATAACGAGGTACCTAAACAACTTAACCTGAGTAGTAATGGGATAACTAATGAAAGAGGTACCGGTGAGCAATATCTGCTATTTGGTTTTTCATGCTCACTTGTGTCCCGTAGGACCCCGAGTACTTGATTCCTGTTCCTTGACTATTCGCACTATCCACATCCGGGAGGCCGTGGACCCCCCTGAGCCAGAGCTTGATTCATTCTTATTTCTTGGGGCCACAAAGTAGTTTGGGGCTTTATTACTATCCTGTATTTATGCCATGCTTTACTGCTTTATTTAAGATTGTGCGAGGAGCACCTATACTGTTTAGGATTGCGGAGTGTTTTCGCGGTATCGACAAGCCCAGTCACACTTTCGGGTTTCCAGTCGTTTATAGCCACTGGCGCAAACCTTGGGTCCGTCTCGGAGCCGGCCAACTTCGTTGCGGGTAGCTTAATGGGGTGGCCCCCTGAAATATTTCTGAATCCTGTGATCGCTTTGTCGTGAATGCCTCGTTGGGTTTTGAGTTGGTTTTTCCGAGGTTGATCGAGTGTGTGTTGCTATTTGTGCACCCTCAGGTAAATCTTTCTGAAAGCCGTGTTCGCGGTTATGGATGACTTGGAGCACAGTTTCTCGATCATAGACAAGTATAACTAAAGTACCGCTTTTAATTTGACTAAGTACCCGACTAGTAAATAGTGCAACACATATGGAATGGTTAATAATACTGCCAACGGATGGGGGGTTGTTCGTCCGCTTTCTCGTTGGTAAGCGAGAAGGAGGATGGATCTGTTAATTATACTGTTATAACTATTGTTCTTAATTAACGGACATCCGTCTATCTTGGTGAGGCGGATGGTTAGCGAGTATCTATAGATTTGTTAGTTATTATCGTTTGCTGCAATTGCGTCACCCCAGGTTATGTCCCCTTTAGAGGCATAAAGACTTGCTGAGTACCCCTAGGGTCTCACACGATAAATTGTTTGATTCAGATGAACAGGTGTATTCGCAAGATGGATACTGGGTGGAGGAGACGGACGATGTTGGCAACGATCACTCGGTGTAGACATTCCGGGAACGGGGATCCATGAGATCTGTGGGCGGGGTGTGTTTATTTATGTGGCATCTTATGCCGATTTGCTTCTTATCTGTACTCGGATCTTGTTTTCCGCTTCCACCTGATACTCTGATGTTTGATGTATGAGGAGATATCCTAAACTATTATATCTATCTAGGATATTTGGGTCTTGCCGTATGGTGTTGCAATATTTCTATTTATTTTAGATGGACTGGCTCTGAGGACTGTTGTATGTGGCTTGCATACATACTCACTTGTGTATGTAGTTGATCCCTTCGCCTACCGATTACGCCGCTCGTTCTTGTCCCGATGTTCTGAAAATGGTTAGGACTGCCGAAAGGTCTACCTGTGAGTGGCCCTTGGCCCCATCGTACTATTTTATCCATTTTCTCTCATCCAGGCATGTAACTAAGAGCGTAATTCACCGAGGTAGTTAATAGTGGATTGTATATTGATGGTAAAAGAATGGACCGGGGTCCATAGTTCACTAGAGGTGATTCTCCTTAAGATAGATGACATGTTGGGTGAACAAATTACAGCGGGGCAATTGACAGACACCAAGAAAGCATACCATGCATATACTAATCATCTTGACTCCTACGAGATTTGATTGGGCATTACAACATTATACATAGACTGTAATCCAATTTCATCTATGACTAATAATACACCTTGTGTTATCATCGAACCCCTCCAAAGATTAAGTTGCAAGCAACAGATAATTGCATTAAGCAAAGTGTGTAAAGTAAACAATACGATTGCCCCTATGGACAAAGGATTGTTGTTTTATCCCTAGTACCAACAACACATCTAGTACCTTAGAGATTCCTGTCACTTCCCCAGATTACTAGAGGCATGAACCCACTATCGAGCATAAATACTCCCTCTTGGAGTTGCTAGCATCTACTTGGCCAAGATAGCTACTAACAACGGAAAGCATGCAAGATCACAAATAACATAGACATGATAGAATCAATAATCAATCTGAAATAGCATCTCAATATCCATCGGATCCTTGCAAACACAACATGTATGATTACAAATAGATGATCTTGATCATGAACAGAGCTCACAAGATCTAAACATGGTAGCACAAAGGAGAAGAACCAACCATCTAGCTACTACATGGACTCGTAGTCCAGAGATGAACTACTCACGCATCACACCGGAGGCAGACATGGTGAT
This sequence comes from Avena insularis, assembly GCA_023614405.1. Taxonomy (NCBI): domain Eukaryota; kingdom Viridiplantae; phylum Streptophyta; class Magnoliopsida; order Poales; family Poaceae; genus Avena; species Avena insularis. The sequence continues at coordinate 455,908,414 of CM042696.1, read as the reverse complement.
GAAGAAGGCCTCCAGGGTGATCTCTCCCCTCCGGTAGGGTGCCGGAAAGAGCTTCAGATCCCTCCCGATCTAGGGATGGAGATGACGGCGGCTATAGACTCTTTCGTGGAATTTTGATCGGGTACTTAGGGTTTTCATCCCAGGAGGCTTTTATAGGCGAAGGGGCAAGGTTGGTGGAGGCTCGAGGGGCCCACACCAGGTGGCGGCACGCCTAGGGCTGGCCGCGCCACCCTTGGGTGTGGCCGCATCATGGCCCCTCTTTGTCTCCCCTCCGGACTCTGTGTCGCTTCGGGTAAAATATTGAGTTTGGCTTTTGTCCGGTCCAATTCCGAGAATATTTCCTTACTAGCTTTTCTGAAACCAAAAACAGCAGAAAACAGGCAACTAGCACTGTGGCATCTTGTTAATAGGTTAGTTCCAGAAAATGTGTAAAAATACTCCAAAGTGTGGACAAAACATAAGAAAGTAGATATAAAACAAGCATGGAACATCAAAAATTATAGATACGTTTGCAACGTATCAACATCCCCAAGCTTAACTCATGCTCGTCCTTGAGTAGGTAAGTGATAAAAAAGAATAATTTTTGAGGTGACATGCACAATTTGATCAAGGTATTTATAACATTGATAGCTGGGATCATAGTACTTTAACATAGCATGAAAGATATAGTTCTAACAATAAGACATAGCAACTATGTTGTAACATGAAAAGGTACAAAACAAAAGATTCATGAATAACAATGCTTTGCAAGACGTTTGTTTGTTTCACATATAGAAAACATAATGAGAATGGTATTCAGCTTGTCCCTCATAGTGTAGCAAAACATAAATGCATAAGACACCTTCAAAGTTCATAAGGGTGACTAGATACAAATAATTTAAGAACAAGCAATATCAAAGTTATGAATCAATCAACAAGTTTTGGGACAACGCACATTAAACTAAGAATGACCACTATGCTCTCTCAATAGGTGCATAAAGATAGAATATGGAGACACAACATAAAAAGTGAAAGAAAGGCTGAAAGGGCATGTATGCCCCCATGTGTGGTTTTGGTAATTAATGACAATCCCTATGGACTAATGTGCAAATTGAGTCTCACTTGTAGGTTTGTCCATTGGCATCGCTTGGACCATGTGTTGGTCTCAAGGATGAAAAATAAGAAGCATTGTCCAAGGGCTTTGTGCCTATTGGAATCAAGTAGAAGAAGAAGATCAAGTATGTGTTGAAGAAGAAGAAGATGGAGTTCCTCATGGCTATCTTCAAGACATCATCAAGAAATTAAGTGCAAGCTCAAGATGCACCATCTCTAGAAGATCTCATTCTTGGAGCTTGCCATCCTTGGCATTCATGAAGTGATGAAGACAAGGTCAAAGAAAGTGGTTTCCCCATGGAGTATGGGGGAGCCATTCACAAGTCTTCATCAAGCAAGAGCAATCAAGAAAGGTGTTCCATCTTGAAGGTGACAACATCATCTACATCAAGCTCAAGTGGGATGCTCAAGGCAAAGGTATGATCTTGATAGGGTTTCTATTTTACTGGTCTCTTGTAGTGTTGGGAGACCGGGTTTAGGATAGATAGCTGTACTATCAAGAGGGGCTCTCGAGTGGGTGACTCGTTCGTATCTTTCAGAGAGAGCTCAAACCTTTGCATTCATAGCATCATCTTTCTTGTGTGTTGTTTGGTTCTTGTCCATGTGAGGATCAAGAGCTTGTGGTTATCTTCATAACAAGCTCTAGTTCATCAAAAATGGATTTCCCTTGCATATCTTATTGTGTTTTTGATCTTGCGGGTTTTCTGGCTCCACACCTAGGGAGGTACCTCACATATATATTCATGGTATTTTATCCCTTGGATTCTACACATCGTTATCTTTCCAACAAAATTGGTTTCATCTCGTTTGGAGTTCGGATGCAAAAGTTATTGCAGTTTTGCTTCTGAAATTTCTCTGACCGGAAGTACCGGCCAGGAGCCAGAAGTACCACTCGGGCAGAAATGTCGCCGGTAGTACCGGTGTTAATTCCGGCCCAACTTCCGGTAAACCCATTTTTGGTTCAGTACTCTCTCTGCCTAGTTAGCGCTATTTGACGGAACTTGGATCGGATTTTTTGGCGGTAGTACCGTCCCTCTAGCTGTAGTACCGATGGTCGGCGATAGTACCGGCCATGCTCGAGTTTTGCTTCTTTTCGCATCGTGTTTCTGACTGTTGGCTGGGTGCCACCGGTAGTACCGGCCACCCGCCGATACTACCGGCCGTGCGCGAAACTGTGAGTAACGGGCAGATCGGGGAGCCCTTTAAAAGGAGCTCCCCTTTCCCCTTCGGGTTCAACTTGCTCTTCCTTAGTTTTTTGGCTTTCTCTCTCCTCCATTGTTGACCTTGAAGAGCTTGCCCTCTCCCCTTCCCCTCCTATGATTCTTGCATCTTTTTGAGGGATTTGAGAGAGGAGATCTAGATCTACAAGCCCCACCAAACCAAATCCCTTCTTTGTGAAGGAATCCTTGGGATCTAGATCTTGGAGAGTTTTGTGTTCTCCTCTTGTGTTCTTCCTCCCTTATTCCCCCAATAGCTTTTGTAGCTTTGGTGGAATTTGAGAGTGAAGGACTTGCCTCTTGCATTTGGTGCATAGGTTTGAGTTCTCCTCAGAGATTCGGCGAGTTCAAGCCCTTGGGCTTATTACTCTTGGGTTCTTGGAACCCTAGATGGTTGTGTGGATGGATTGTTGACCTTTTGTGGTCTTGTAGCCTTTTGTGACCTTGTTGCCTTTTGTGGCTTTGTAGCCTTTGTGGCATTGTTGTTGGGAGCCTCCAATTGAGTTGTGGAGATTTCCCCAACCTTGTACGGGTTCGGTGACCGCCCTCAAGTGTCCCATAGTGGAACGTGAGTAGGCCTTTGTGGCAAGCTCACGGGAGAATAGGGTGAGCCTTTTGTGGCGTTGGTAGGTTGCGTGCCTTCACATCTTGGGGTGAGGCCTTGTGTGGCGTTGGGTGAGCATGAAGCCACCACACCTCGAGGTGAGCCACTTGTAGTGTTCGAAGTACATGGCGCCCCCGCACCTCTCCAACGGAGACGTAGCTTCTTTGGAAGTGAACTTCGGGAAACAAATCATCGTCTTAGCGTCCATCGGTTATCTCTCAAATGAACCCTTTACTTATGCAATTTACATTGTGATAGCCATCGTGCTTGAAGTATTATATCTTGCTATCACCTTGTTGTTTATCTTGCTTAGCATAGGTTGTTGGTGCACTTAGTGAACCTAGTGAATATAGGTTTTAGCTTGATTAAACGTTAAGTTTTATTTCGCATTTATTTGAGCCTAAATCGTAATAATTTTAAAACGCCTATTCACCCCCCCCCCTCTAGGCGGCGTCCATTTCCCTTTCAAAGGCCCTTCATAGAAGGAAGCAGGGATTCAAGTCTCATAAAGAGCTTCCAAAAATTATGGTACTTATTAGCTTTCAGCTCTCATTGCCCCTATCATAAGCATCTTTTAGGTGATTAAGGTTAAAGTGAACAAATATGAGGATATGCTTAACAAGTTATAAGTTGAAAATCTCATGCCCCTTGCTTACGAGTACCGAACCTCATGCTACTCAACTTTAGTCACGAGTAATTTCTTGTCATTGTAAGTACATGTGTATCATAGAGAACCGCCAACGGGGTACCCATTGCCCGATGATACGGAAGCTTTCGCATATCAAAATGACAAGGCAAGCAGACAATGAGCATCTCAGCGATCTTTTTATTTGCTATTTGCATAGGTTTTTATTGAGGATGCTTCACAGATTGCTCACTATGGTTATGCTGCAAGTTTCCACCATGATTAGGCATGGCTTAGGCTAGCTGCCCAGGCGTTTCTCTAACACATATACAAACTCCATGAGCTTACAAGCTCCCCTTTTATTTCACACCACCGGGATCCATAAGCAAAAGAACATGATATCAACTAAATAATGTGCAATGTTGAAAGTGTTCCCCATGGTAACATGGTTCTGCTAATTCACAACTTATAAAGTGCAAGCATATACACAACATAGATGGGCACAATGGTTCAAGTTTATTAAGTGCAAGAAATTAAAGTGTGCCATCAAATTTGTGAGAGCTTTAATCACTAATTTTCACATAACAAGTTTAATTCAGAAGGTAGATAAAAACATGAATATACTTGGAATAGCAAATGTTAATAGGTAGGTATGGTGGACTCTTTGGAATAACTTGGTTTTATTTGGAGTTGGATGCATGAGTGGAACTCATACTTGGTATGGAAGCTAGCAAAAGACTGGGAGCGACCAACTAAGAGAGCAACAATGGCCATAATCATGCAAAGCAACAAAACATTATTAATTAAAGCATAAAGTGATATTACAAGTCGAAAACTAAATGATCATAGAGGCTATGGTGACTTTATAGTCTTAACATGGTGTGAGCATGCACCAAGTCAACCAAATAAAACATCAAAGGAGAATACCATAATATTATGCTTTTATATGCTAAAACAACGCATGATTCTTTCAAGGCACATTAAGCAATCTCAATTGTTTGGAACAAGTCATGCTACAGCAATAATCACTAAGCATAAAGTCAAAACAATATCAAGCATGACATGATAAAGTCTAAGTCATAGTCAAAAACAAGCTCCTTTATAAGTATGAACTTTCCTACTCTTTTCCAGTTCAAATCAACTTATTTGAAACTATGTATGAATACGGGGGTCCAACCAATTTATTCAAGCAAACTAAGAAAACAAAAACTAAAAAAACAAAGACGCTCCAAGAATAACACAATTATGCATGAAACAATAAAAATGAAGTGTTTGGATGGAACCTGAGATTTTTATTGATGAAGAAGGGGATGCATTGGGCATCCCCAAGCTTTGACGCTTGTAGTTCTTGAATATTTCTTGGGGTGACATAGGTGGCATCCCCAAGCTTGAGCTTTTGTCCATACTTCATCTTATCACATTACTCTTCCCTACACTTTAAAATTTCCTTCATACAAAACTTCACACAATCTTCATTAGCAACATTAGTGTACTCAAGATAATAAGTATTTAGGTTCAGTTTCAACACAAGTAAAACTTCCATTAAGACACAAGCTACTGTAGAACTTCCCTTTAAAAGTTCAAGTGAGCAAAGAGAACTCAAAGAGGAAGAGATTAAGAGACAAACGCAAATAATGGCAGAAATCTATCAAAACGGACCAGCAGGTAAAACCGATTTTTTTGAGGACCTTCTGTTGCTCAAATCGAAAAGTGTTGAACTAACGAAAGTTATATAACAACCTGGGTCAGAAGCACAAACAATTACAGATCAATCCGATGTATAGAGATTTTTCACGAATTTTTACAGCGAAGCACAAAAATCTGTTTTGGGACAGCAACTTTCCCAAGCATTATTTCTCTCTTATTAGAGGTTATTCTTGGCACAAAAACCACACAAAAATGATAAAGAGTGGTTATTATAGAGGTAATAACTTCCAAGACTCAACAAAATATTTCTAAAGAAATTTGGGTTATCTCCCAATAAGTGCTTTTCTTTAACGCCTTTGAGCTAGGCATAAGAATCAAGAATCGAGTATTCTCAAATGAAGAAGTATTAAGAGCAAATTTTGTTTTAATAGGAGAGGCAAAAGGAATCTTTTCTCTCTTCTTAGGGAAGTGTTCTATACCTTTCTTGAGTGGGAATTGATATTTAATGGTGCCTTCTTTCATATCAATAATGGCACCAACAGTTCTAAGAAGAGGTCTTCCCAAAATAATAGGACAAGAAGCATTGCATTCAACATCCAAAATATAGAAATCAACGGGAACATAGACATTGTTAACCATAATAAGTACTTAATTAATACTCCCCATGAGTTTCTTTTTAGCATTATCATCAAGTTGTACATTTAAATAACAATCTTCCAATGGTGGCAAATCAAGCATTTCATAAATCTTTCTAGGCATAATAGAAACACTACTATCAAGATCACATAAAGCTTTGAGATCAAAATCATTTACTTTCATATTAATGATGGGTTCCCAACCATCTTCTAATTTCATAGGAATAGAGGCTTTATGTTTCATCTTTTCTTCTTTAATTTTTATGAGAGCATCAGTAATGTGTTTTCTAAAGGCCATATTCATAGCACTAGCATCAGGACTTTTAGCAAGCTTTTGTAGGAACATAATTACTTCATAGATATTGCAACCATCAAGATTAAAATCATAATTACCATCTAAAGTAGTAGAGCTATTGTTTCCCATATTTCAAAGAATTTCAGCATTTTTTTGGAAAAGGTTCCATTGGTTTTAGGCATTGTTGCAAAAGGAATGGGGACTTCATTGGGTTTGCTAGCTTCAACATTAGTGGTGGTGATAGTACAAATACTGCTATTTCTAGCAATTTCATCTTCTCTTTCCCACTTAGCATGCAATTCAGCTAACAATCTAACATTTTCATCAATTCTAACTTGTATGGCATTAGTAGCAGCAAAGGGATTTTCAATAGTTTCAGGTTTAGCAGCCATTTTATTCAAAGAAGATTCCGCTTCAAACAAATGCTATATTTCTTTCAGCATTAGAGAGTTTTTCCTCAATAGTTTTATTGAAGGCAGTTTGTTTACTAATAAAATCTTTAAGGATGACTTCAAGTTCAGAGGGCGCACTTCTATTATTGTTGTAGGAATTTCCATAGGCATTACCATTATTGGGAGGATATGTGCTATAATTATTGTTACCAAAATTATTCATGTAGGCATTGTTGCTAAAATTATTGTTTCTAATAAAGTTCACATCAACTTGCTCTTCTTGAGCAACCAAAGAGGCTAAAGGAACATGATTTGGATCAATATGAGCTTTCCCATTAACAAGCATAAACATAATAACATAAATTTTATCACTTAAGGAGGAGGTTTCTTCAACAGAATTTACCTTCTTACCTTGTGGAGCTCTCTTAGTATGCCATTCAGAATAGTTAACCATCATATTATCCAGAAGCTTTGTTGCAGCACCCAAAGTAATGGTCATAAAGGTACCTCCAGCAGCAGAATCCAGTAGATTTCTTGAAGAATAATTCAGTCCTGCATAAAAGGTTTGGATAATCATCCAAGCAGTCAGCCCATGAGTGGGACAATTCTTTACCAAAGATTTCATTCTTTTCCAAGCTTGAGCAACATGTTCATTATCAGATTGTTTAAATTTCATTATTTCACTTCTCATACAGTGGCGAAGGACGAAAAAATATGAGGTCGGGCGAACTCTAAAGCATTAAAAAATAATGCAAAAAATTCAAATTGTCTTGACACAATGGTAACAGCATAATCACTTAGTAGAAACGTATTTAAATCGAAGTAGAACATACAAACATACCGGCAATGAAGCTTTAATGATGTCAAGTCCTAGGAAATGTCAAATTTCTACCTTCCATTTGAAAATCCTTTTTAATTTTACCAAGTTCTAGACTTTTGAATATCCCTCACTCCTTGTAGCACACCATCAAAGCATTAAACCAAACATCAAACATCTTGTTACCTGTAAACACAACTCGGTCTTGATGATCTTTTTAGCTAGGCTAGCAATATCAAGACAAATTCTGAAATTTTCAATTCTCCTCGTATGAATAATGAACAGGTCTAATTGACCACAAAGTCAAAGAATTATACCTCTCCCTTTGCAGCTGCAGATTTTCCCCCTTCCTGTCCACCCTGAACTTTTCTTAACCATGAAATCAGAGCAGGAAGTCTAGAATTCTAGAAACCAAAGGAGTAGACTGTCAAACAATAAATTCTTAGAGACTATGAGCTTGACTAACCCTACAGATGTTGATGTGCCAAGACCGGGGGCGCCGGGCTGGACAGGCGACTGGGGGATTCGCGATGGAGGGAGGGATCCAGCGGCAAGGCATTGTCGCGTAAGGTCGTGTCTCGCCTCGAGCGGACGAGGATCGTTTCATCGTGGGTTCTGCCTCTGGCTAGAGTCGATGGAATAGCCGGGTAGAGATCAGACAGCCTAAGTACGATGCTTTCCTACCTAGGATACATGCCCATGTTGGTAGGAACTAGGCCCATTTAGGCATTTGCTATCGTTTTTCCATCAGAATGCACACAAAATGCCTAGGATGTGTCTGTATATCAACATATGAACACGTATATGCAATTTTTTGCCAAAATTCAAGGTAGGGCAGATGCCATACCTTGCCCAAAGGGGAGCTTCGCCCCTGTTCTCATAGATATAATCTTAGCAGGAGGATAGTATTTTCCAATGAAAGCATCTTTGCATTTAGTCCAAGAATCAATACTATTTCTAGTTAGGGATAGCAACCATTCTTTAGCTTTTCCTCTCAAAGAGAAAGGAAACAATTTAAGCTTAATAATATCTCCATCTATATCCCTATGTTTTTGCATCTCACAAAGTCCAACAAAGTTATTAAGGTGAGCAGCAGCATCTTCAGTACCAACACCAAAAAATTGTTCTTTCATAACAAGATTGAGCAAAGCATGTTTAATTTCAAAGAAAGTAGCTTCAAAAACAGGTGGAGCAATAGGTGTGCACATGAAATCATTGTTGTTGGTGCTAGTGAAGTCACACAACTTAGTGTTTTCAAGAGTAGTCATTTTTTTGTGTTTTTAATAAAGAAGCAAACTAGTACAACTATTTTTTTTTGTGTTTTTGATAAAGAAACAAGCAAACAAAGCAGAAAATAAACTAAGCAAATCAAAAAAAAACAAAGTAAAGGGATTGGTTGTGAGGGACTCCCCTTGTGAAGATGTCCTTAACTCCCCGGCAACGGCACCAGAAAAAAGGCTTGATGGCTCAAAATATATCGAGCTCGTTGGGGAACCCCAAAAGGAAGGTATGATGAGCACAACAGCAAGTTTCCCCTCAGTTATGAAACCGAGGTTATCGAACCAGTAGGAGCAAGGAAACACCTCCAAGGTGTTGTTTCCAACTTGGAATCCTGCATAACACAACCACAGAACTTTGCCCCCAACTTACAGTGAGGTTGTCAATCTCACCGGTTTTGCTGAAAACAAAGGATTAAACATATTGTGTGAAAGATAGTAATTGCTTGTAGAAAGTAAACAGTAAACAGTAAATAGTGGATTGTAGATTGGTGATAAAAGAATGGACCGGGGTCCATAGTTCACTAGAGGTGTTTCTCCTTAAGATAGATGACATGTTGGGTGAACAAATTACAGCGGGGCAATTGACAGACACCAAGAAAGCATACCATGCATATACTAATCATCTTGACACCTACGAGATTTTATTGGGCATTACAACATTATACATAGACTGTAATCCAACTTCATCTATGACTAATAATCTACCTTCAGGTTATCATCCGAACCCCCTCCACTATTAAGTTGCAAGCAACAGATAATTGCATTAAGCAAAGTGTGTAAAGTAAACAATACGATGCCCTATGGACAAAGGATTGTTGTTTTCTCCTTAGTAGCAACAGCACATCTAGTACCTTAGAGATTCCTGTCACTTTCCTAGATTACTAGAGGTATGAACCCACTATCGAGCATAAATACTCCCACTTGGAGTTGCTAGCATCTACTTGGCCAAGATAGCTACTAACAACGGAAAGCATGCAAGATCACAAATAACATAGACATGATAGAATCAATAATCAATCTGAAATAGCATCTCAATATCCATCGGATCCCCGCAAACACAACATGTAAGATTACAAATAGATGATCTTGATCATGAACGGAGCTCACAAGATCTAAACATGGTAGCACAAAGGAGAAGAACCAACCATCTAGCTACTACATGGACCTATAGTCCAGAGATGAACTACTCACGCATCACACTACAGGCATGCATGGTGATGAAGAAGGCCTCCAGAGTGATCTCTCCCCTCCAGCAGGGTGCCGGGAAGAGCTTCAGATCCCTCCCGATCTAGGGATGGAGATCATGGCGGCTACAGATTCTTTCGTGGAATTTTGATCGGGTACTTAGTGTTTTCGTCCCGGGAGGCTTTTATAGGCGAAGGGGCAAGGTCGGTGGAGGCTCGAGGGGCCCACACCAGGTGGTGGAGCACCTAGGGCTAGCCGCGCCACCCTAGGGTGTGGCCGCCTCGTGGCCCCTCTTCGTCTCCCCTCCAGACTCTGTGTTGCTTCGGGTAAAATATTGACTTTGGCTTTTGTCTGGTCCAATTCCGAGAATATTTCCTTACTAGCTTTCCTAAAACCAAAAATAGCAGAAAACAGGCAATTGGCACTGTGGCATCTTGTTAATAGGTTAGTTCCAGAAAATGTGTAAAAATACTCCAAAGTGTGGACAAAGCATAAGAAAGTAGATATAAAACAAGCATGGAACATCAAAAATTATAGATACATTTGCAACGTATCAATTGTGATCAAGTTAAACCGTACCAAACTCTACATTTATAGAATACACAGCAATGTCCCATGCTTGTTTCTTTGCTAATTTGAAGTATTGATGGAACAAATAGTAGTGCAGAATTTCTTCTTAGCCGGTCTGATCATACAAGATTCATTTTATAATAACTAGCCAACTGTGGCATATCAAGCTACTAAGACATTACATTTGTGTTGTCCAATATAGTGACGGTTTCCCCCATACACCATAACATGTTTTAATCATGTGATGGTTATCTAGAACTTATTCCACTAACTTGCAATTAACACATCAAACTTTAGCTACAGGGCGGAACCCGTGCATAATGGCAGCAGACCATACTTTCTCCATGTCCATCACTGTGTCCCCGCACTCGTCTTCATTCCATCCCTCCAATGCATGAACAATCCCAGCAATACGCCATGCGCTCATCACCCTCCTTGGCAGCCAATTCTAAAAACAACGCAGATCTATAAATAGATGATGTACCCAAGTCCTTCCATGGCTACAGTTCAATGCGACCATATTACCTCGCATGAGTGCACGTTTTGCATTGATTTGGGTACACCCATTGCAGGAGTTGTCAAGTAGGTGCAACAGTCCTTTGGTACCATTTTTGGTAGTAACTGCGAGTATGGGATAAACCGTGTTCCTTTCTGTGCCCTGGACTGCTCAGCAGCATCTAGACCTTCTCCAATTAGCCACACCTGGAAAATTTGGGGACGACTAGTGATGTTGTTTGTTAATTAGGCATTATGCTACTAGTATTTTATATGGTGTAACCTATTAATCTCTTAGAAGAATGGACAAGCTGCATCTTTTTTCTTCTCCTTACCTCTGCAGTGGCAGTTGTTGATAATAATAGATTTCTGGTTGCATTTTCTAATATATAGGGCTTCATGATATCGTAATCCTGCTTGTTTGCCACTATGACCTGCCCAAGATAAGTTGCTTATTATATTTTAGAATAAAAATCTTTTATATTGATTTAAGTGGAGGTTGAGCAGATGTGGGTATTTGCTTCTTACTTGGACATTATTCTTGCACAATGCTGAAGCAACAGTACGAACCATCTTCGAAATCTTTCCTGCAATGATAACTTGATTTGTGCCCTGAGGAATACTCTTGATAACCACTGCAGCAGCTAAGCTGGTGCCATCCACAAGTCTTACCCCAAACTTTGGGTATTTCTACAGATAAAGCTCCCCGCTTCCATTGAGGCTATGTGCCTGATGTTAAAGATATTTTTGTCAGCCACAACTTGTATACTATGAGAGAGCTCATACATTAAATAATCCCAGATTTTCTGTTGATACAATATTGACTATAAGCGAACCACCGGAATTACTATCTATGGCCACCTTGCCATTAATTTCTCTATTCTTATACTTTTCATCTACATGACAACCTTTTCTTTCTGCAAAAGTATACATGGTGACTTCTGTTTGACACTATATATGGACACAGTTATCGTTTGAACTACATATGTAACATCTCTGTTTTTAACTTCTATGATGTGAGCAACAAAAGAAGTGGCATACCTGGTTCAGGAGTCCAAGGCTAACAACTTTCGCTCCTTTCTTGTCAGCTTCATATATCGCCTTCTCAATCAAGTCATTGATTGCTTCCTTCTCCTTATTCAGTCCATACTGCATAATGAAATATGTTACTACTATAATAATTTTCTCAGTACATGTACTACTAGCTCTCTTGAATTCGATCCAAACATGATTCTTACATGGAAACTGCATCTTGGTATAGCCCATGACTGCATCCGGAGTTTCTTCATGACATTGCTTTCAACAGTGAACCAAGAACCATACGCCCATGCCAATACCATGGACAACCATGACACAGGCCACATAATCCGCAGGTGCCACATGGAAGTGTAGGGGTTGGAGGCATAATGGGCAAACCCCGTCCTTATATGATAGATGGACTGTAGGCTGGTAAGATGGGTAAGGTGAACTACATCTACTTCTTTCTCTTTGTCCTTGAGTGAGTTTTCATACAGCACTCTGATAACTTATCCATGCTATTGTATATGTAGTCATAAAATGGCATGAAAAGAGAGTAGTTTGTCCGAAACTGGGTGTGGTGAAGAGAATGAAACCTAAGAAGCAAACGCTCGTGTTACACACTGAGGATACCAAATAAAAGTACATAATCATGAAAAAGAGTGCAATATTTGCAGAGTATATAAAATCTATAATAACTAAACCTTGCCTTCTCTACTTTGGTTAGAGTAGGATAAAAGAAACTGAACTCTTTGCAGAGAGTAGATGAAACACTTACGATGGTGTATACATGAGATACTTGAGAGGGGGGATCCATTTGAAGAGCCAATTTGGGACCAATTCGAAGTTGCAATGGCCCATGTTGTTCATGAAGTCAATGTAGATCACATAGATCTTAAACGTGATAATGGAAGCAGTTTCAGTCAATGCACAGGTGATCATTGGGATCGAGAACAATAGTTGATAGGCCAAGAGCTCAGCAAATGGATGGATAACGGCTGCATTAATTAACATAACACGATGACGTCCCATTAGATGTAGTACTTGTTCACCAGTAAATAACATTCAGTGCACCAAGCTATCCATCAAAGAAATGTGATCCAAATTTTTCTTAACTATTGCTGATTTGCTGCTGTTCTGCTTCTTACTTCTTACACTATTTGAAAATAAAAATTAGGTAACAGGCTACGCATACAAATAAGCTCTATTGTGATTTGTTATACTCATGATCAAGTAATTATGATATGTTTCCCGAGTCATGATTTTATTCTCTTAGAAAAATCATTTTACTTCACCTGAATTGTTGCAGCAGTTCTGAGGTTACCTGTTTCTCTATTTAGTTTTAGTTGGAAACTAATTCTTTAATCAAATAACACTGTATGTTTAACTCCCATTTGAGACAGATATGATTGTGTAAGTAGTTCAGAAGTGATGATTTGTGAACTATATGGTAATTTTAGCACCTCCTTAGTCACATTGTTACGAATGGGTGTCTTGCAACACTTTTTTGCAGCCAATGATGTTTTACTACCACTGATGCACTAACGCCTACCTGCCTAATAGTGGCCTACATATCTTTTGTCTCCGCAGAGGAGATACTACCTAGTGCTATACATGTCTTCAAACTAAACAAAATAGGTATTAAAACTACTCTAAAAATATAAGACATTTTAGCTTTGTAAAATGAATGTATCTAGACGTTTTTAGTATATAGATTCACTCCAAACCTCTACGAATCTATACACTAAAAGAGGTCTAGATACATTCGATTCATAAAACTAAAACGTATTATATTTCTGAATGGAGGGAGTACTTCCTCTCAGTTCTAAGTTCTAACTTTCATGATTTATTCGTGCTTTCACTTGACTAGCTTCCAGATTGATTTGTACTGTAGGAACATGTAAGAGAATATTACTCCTCCCTTATGGCGGCCAGGACAGAATTTTAAAACTTACATGCTTGGGAGAACAGAGAAACCACTCCTGTGTCGCTCGCGCGAGGGCGACTCCGGGGTGTCCAACCTCAACCATAGAAGGCCGATGTCGATCCTCATCCGTCGGTCGCTACCGCCGCCCGAAGGCGGCGGGTGAGATGCGCGGGCTCCTTTGATCCACTTCGCGTGGGTGGCGGGCACCAGGGGATGCGATGCTCCCCAGAGAAGCGTTGTCCGACGATTCGGCTGGGAGGCACAAAGGAGCAGATGGGGGCGCTGATGCAGACATGGAGGTGGTGGCATGGCTGCCTTAGGCGGCAACGCTGCATCTCGGTTCTCTCTCGGCCTGATCTGTGGGTTCTCCCATGGGTTCGTAAGGCCGAAGGTTGACCCGCTCGTTCCGTTCGGGGAAGCCGACCGATGGTGTGGGAACTGCTGGATCAACCTGAATAAAGGTGGCGGTCCTAAGGTTCATTCCGCGCGAAGACAAAGATCTACTAGTTGCCGATCCTCGTCGATCTAGCATGGAGCGGTGTGTTTCAGAAGGCTCCGCTAGCGAACTTCCATTGGCTAATCATGCTTGTAGTTTGCTGGATCAGAAGTAATTCGGTCATGCGCACCCGCGTTTTTTCCGATCATTTGGTTTCAAAGGGAGCATTGCGAAGTTCTGCTATCTAATACCATCATGTGTCATGTCTTTGACAATCAGATGCGAGAATATCATGAAAGCAGGGACATGAGGGTTAACAATGGTGGTTTTGGTCCTTGTGGCGAACTGGCGATGAGGATCTGGCTTGGTGATCTGTGACTTGCAGTAGCGACTGTTATTGGGGACGACAACACACGAGAAGTTCATAGTTTTACCTTGTAGGGTGAAAATCCAAGGTCTGACCTTAATTGGTTATGTCTATCAATGACTTTGTTGAAGGCATTGTATGTAAGCGAGAATTTTCTCGAGAATGAAAACCTATGATCTTTGATTAGACGACAACGCCATTTGTGCACTGTTTACTTCTTGAAAGCGTCGCTACTGGAGATGTTGAATTTTTGGTGTTGTTTTGGTGTGTTAGTGACACTGCTATAAAAAATTGATCGTTGTAGCGGGACTTTTCTTTTTTGTAATTTTTTTTAGTCGTGTGCATCCGTAAGACCGCTAGTGCAATACGTTGTTGCAGATTCTGGTGTAATTGGTATCTCGGCGATCTTAATAAATGCCCTTTGTAAAAAAAATATAGAATTTTAATCATTTGGCCATCAATTTTGATAATAATAATAATAATTGACAGATTTTGGGTAGAGATGCATTTTTTAGCACAACGATTTTTTAAGTGTGACAGGACAAGACCACGTTGGCTGCTCTCTTTACTCATAATCGTTGTGCTTCACGGTCCCTATTTCGCTACCGTTGGCATTGGGTTGCCCTTGAATGTTTTAAGTTTATTCAAAGAAACAGGTACTCCTTCCGATCCAATTAGTTGACTTGGTTTTATTGAGATTTAGATGTATCCAAGTCAACTAATTTGGATCGGAGGAGTAGTAGGATAGGAATTTTGTCTTGGCAAGGACTAAACCATGTGATAGCTCACCTGCTAATTAACTAAGCATGATAAACGAGGATTTGGGAGGGGGGCATACTCCTCTGAATCTGGACTGGGACCCGATCGCTCCCGCCCCATACCCCCACATCGCCTTCCCGCGCGAGACAGTCGGGGCAACCATGCAGGGTCGGCAACGGTGGCGTTCGTCCTTTCCCCGCCCCATGACGTCAAGGCTCGGGCAGATTGCCATGGTGGCGGTGCTCCTCGCGCGGAGGTGCTCCTCGCGCTCCGACAAAGCGTTGGAAGGCAATGAGGCGACCACGATGCTTCTCGGCGACGAGGCAGCGTCTGGCAAGCACGACAGTGGGCCCTATCTAGGTTCGGGCGGTCTAGCCCGAGCCTGGCTATGCTGCCTCCGGCGGGTTGAGGAGCAACACCCTCTAGTGGTGGCGGTGATGGTGGCGCACCCATAGCAACATGGTGACATGAGCTTCATGGGTCCATATGGCCCTAGCCAGGTCACAGAGGCCTGGCTTGCTCCTGCATCCGGTCAGTGACTCCGTCCAGGTATTTCACTTAGAATTTCGTAAAAAAATAAACCTTAGCAGACCAGCCCGTGTAGCTAGCCCACTGTGACCAGGGCTACTTGCACGATTGCGCACCTTTTCGGCTCTTCGCATCGCCATCGATGCCCCAGGTATGTATTATACGGGAGTCTCTAAAAAAACTTGATCCAAGCCGTCACATTTCCCCCCGAGCTATCGCCCGCGCAGACGCATGAGCGCACCGCCGCCCGCCGGCACTGCCATGCCGACGGGCACCGGCTCACCTCAACCATGTAGTTCCGCCGGCACTGTCAGGACGCCGTGGCCCTGCCTTTTCGGAGATCGACTGCAGAATCAGGCTGTTCGTAGTTCCTTCGACAGCCGCTGTCCGCCAACGCACTAGTGCTCCGAGCTCGCCTTGCCTTCGTGGATCTTGTAAGTGGCCATCCTCCTGTCCCGTCCTTTTTCTCCCTAGGTAGTTTAATCTCCAGTACGAAGTCATATTAGTCAATTTGAGTCTCTTTGAATTGCTAAAATTAGGGTTAAGCTTAATGGGGATTAATTGATTTTAGGAAAATTCTACTTGTAAGCGTCGCATCCGGCGTCGTCCCGTGCGACGCACTCGCGTCCATCTGATTGCGATCGCTAAGAGGACAAGCACTCATTAGATTTCCACCGCGGGTCCCACTTTGTAAGGGGAAATGATACCCTCCCCCCTGGGGATGGCACGTTGCCATCCCCCGGGTCGTCGCTGTCGCACGCCTCGGTGTGGCCCCGACCCACGTTCCCTTTTTCTATCTCGCGCTTCCTTATCTTCTTCTTCCAAGACACTGCTTCGCGTAGCACTGCCAGGCTCCGTGCGCCTCTGCCGCCTCGCGTAGCTCGCTCGCCAGTTCGTCGCTCCTCGCCGCCACCGCTTCGTCCGCGTGTGCGCGCCTCCGCCATGGGACTTGTCCCGGGAGCTCGCGGCAGCCGGGGAGGCGAGGTTGGCGCGCCATCGCTTCTTGCGCCAAGGCCGCCGCCGCCCTTGCTGCTCGGTGCCCTTGCTGCTCGGCGCCCTTGCCGCTCCACCCCCTCCCTTGGCGTCGCTCATGGACGACTCGTCGTGATTTTTTTGCTACACGTGTTTTATGATTTTGCTTTCCTAGGTATCCGACGATGCTACCATAGGCATAGCTGAAGCTACCAGTTTTAGTGGCGATGACGATGCTACCATGGCCTCGAGCTCTGGTTTTTGCTACCATAGGCATACAGTGGTGCTACCAACTTCAGGTGGCGGACTCCGACGAGATCTCCGACGAGGTCTCCGGCGAAGTTGAATTTGCTATAATAGGACTTTTTTTGCTACAACCGTTTAGCGGTTTTGCTATCATAGCGCAAAGTTTTTGCTACGAGGTATCCGGCGAGCTCTCCAGCGAAAGTCTCCGGCGATTCTTCGGCTAAGTCGATTTTGCTATATTAGTTTAATTTTTTTGCTACATGGTATCTGGCGAGGTCTCCGGCAAACTCTCCGGCGAGATCTAGTATGTCTGTTATTTTTCTAGACCGAACCGTTTTCTGCTACATGTAGCAAAAACGGGATTAGTTATAGCAAAAGTGGGTAAGTCTGTAGCAAAAGCGAGATTTGAGGGCTTTTTGGGGGACACGTGTCATAGGGGGAGGCGGGAGATCCGGAGGAAATATCCCGGGGACGCGTAGCACTCCCCACTAAGGCCTTGTTTACTTCTCTCGTATTTTTATCCACTAGAGTTGTGGGATATGCAGGAATTTGGTGTTCACCCAATAGTTTTCAATCCCCGCAAATACTCTTTACCGAAAATACTCTACCATATAGAAGAGTTTTCAATCTAGACAAAAATAAAAAGGATTTGCGGAAATATCCTAAGTTTATCCCATCCAAACCAAAGTAGTGAAGGGAATACGGGATTTTACGGGAATTGGAACAATCCCTCCGTTCGCGGCAAATACCTCTCTCGTTCACTTTCCCCATTCTCCACCGATACATCTGCCCATTCCCCTCCTCCGCCAGCACCCAGCATCACCTGGCCATGGTCTCAAGATCCACAGGCGAATTGGCTTATGTTCCTCCACCCGCCGACGAAGGGAGCGGGGTGCTCGTTTAGGGCGATACTTGCCGGTGTTCTGCTGCATTGGTGGTGGGGGAGAAATCGTGCGCTCGTCGGCGGCAGCAGTTCCGCCCCTGGAGAGGAGGTTCGGCGCTCAAGGACGACGGCGGACAGCTCACGCACTCATTGCCGTCGAGGGAGAGCTCGTGCCCTCGTTGGCGGCAGCGGTTCTGCCCCTTGATCGGGCGCTCGTCGGCGGCAGCGGTTCCGCCCCTAGATTGGGCGCTCTTGGGCGGCTGCGGAGAGCTCAAGCGGCTCATCGACGGCGCCAGGGAGCTTGCGCGCTCGTCGGTTGTTCCGTGCCCTGGAGAGGTCGGGCGCTCGTGGGCAGCGGCGGAGAGCTCGCACGTTCATCGGAATTAACCGTTCCATCCTTAGAGTCGTCGGGCTCTCATGGACGTCGGCGGAGTCTCCGCACGCTCTACGGCGGCCACGGCCCGCCTCTCCAGCGAGAGCTCGCTTGTCCGTCCTTACTGCTCTGCTCACCGAGTGCTGGCTCCAGGGAGTTTTAGATTTTTTAACTTGATTTGCATCGGCATATTTATCTTGTCTTTTGCATGTCGTTAGAGTTCTACGCACTGTGGGCTGATGAAACTTTAGCTGAGCCTGTATGACGACGATATGCCAGGGCACCGTGTGTTGTGGTCTGCGAGATGCGATGCAATGGAGTTGTGCAACGTTGCAAGGACTTTGTGAAGGTTCGGTGGGTGATTGGTTTCAGCCATGTGATCTGGCAAGTCGTAGCATATGTATGTCTTGGGCTCTTGGCGTTGTTGGCTAGCTGCATGTGTGCATGGTCGTGTGGTTCCTCTTGAGTGTTTGTAGGAGGAAGTAGCCATGTTTAGTTCAAAGTAGAAATATAGAGTGAGAAATGGTTGGACCGTGTGAGGAAGGTCAGCACCAAATGAATTGTGTCTCCATTGTTGTTGTGTCAGTTTAGAGGTAGAAGGAGCTGAGAGTACCCCTGGAGTTGTAATCGCCGACTGCAATGAGGAAGGTGGTGTTGCTACACGATAGTTCGGCTACGTCTTGAATCCAACTATTGCAGGTTTGCAGCCTTCCGTTAATACTGAGCATGCCCTTCTTCTAAGGTCATGTCCTAGTGCCACCAAGAGGCCCAAAAGCAGCATATCGGTCTATTTGTCCCAGGTATATTGGGTATGTCATGGTGTTTGCGATTAAATGGAGGTGCTTCCTCTAAATTGCTTGCTAATAGTTGGTGAGAGTGGTATTGTCATTGAAATTCAGGTTTGCCAAGTGTTGGCGATGTTTAGTTGAATATAAATACTGTACCTAGTACCTAGTTCTAAACAACCTGTTAGTTGTTTCTTCCGAATATGTTAATACTTTTGGGATAACCTATTGGCTTGTTCTATACTCCCTTGTAATGGTTTCTCTTGAACCATCTAGTTCTTTCTGAAACCTGGTAGCTGTTTATAATGAGTCTGGTAATTGTTTTGAAAAATCTGGTAGCTAGTTTTGAAGTACCTGGTAGCTGTTTTCTAATTAACCTGGTAACTGTCTTTGGAAATCCAGTAGCTAGTTCTAAACAACCTGGCAGCTGTTTCGCATGGAACTGGTAATTCTTTTGGGATAACCTACTAGCTAGTTCTAGACACCCTTGGTAGCTATTTCTCATGAAACTGGTACTCCCTCCGTTTCAAAATATAAGATGTTTTAGCTTTGTGAAAAAAGTGTATCTAGACCCCTTTTAATGTGTAGGTTCACTCCAAACCTACATGAACTTACACACTAAAAGGGTCTAGATACACTCCTTTCACAAACCTAAAACATCTTATAATTTGAAATGGAGGGAGTAGTTCTTTTTGAACCTGGTAGTTGTTTCTAGTGAACCAGATAATTTGGCAATTGGGGTGTTTGAGGGATATGATAAGTGTATATTGAGCTTGGCAACCAAAAACACATTACTTGGCAACTAGGCATTGTAAATTCAGCAAGTAGGAACTATGATTTTTGCAAGCTGGCACTACAAACTTCAGAACAAGCAAGCATAATTGTGTTGGGGAATCTGGCAGCTAGTTATAAACAACTTGTTGGGTGTTTCTTATAAACCTGATAATTATTTTGGGATGGTCGTGGCCTCCCGCACCGTGGTGCGGTGGTAGGGTATGGCTAGACCGCCACTACTTCAACAATGATGCGGCCTCCCTGGACTACTGCCTCGGCTCTCCCTGGTCTCTCTTCTGTGATATGTAGGTAATCTCCTCAACATGTGCTATGTGGGTTATTGAGATGATATCCTAGCTATCAACTGTGTTGTGTGATATCTGGTGCTTTCTGTGTACTACTCCGTGGATGATCTAGTTCATCAAATATGCTATTGGGTTTTCTTCTGTTCCTGCATGTAATGACAATCTGACAAGTAGGCCAGAGCTAAGCCCACGGAAGTAGTCATGTTGTTGGTGGGCATAGGTCTCCTTAACAATATAAACCTGGTAGTTGTGAGTGATTTATCTGGTAGCCGTGAGTGATTAATCTGGTAGTTGTTAGTGCTTAATCTAGTAGCTGCGAGTGATTACCTGGTAGCTGCTAGCGATTAATATGGTAGCTGTGAGTGATTAACCTGGCAGCTGTGAGTGTAGCTTTGAAAATTTGGCAATAGATACTAATTTCGCTTTTGAATTTTTTTGTAGCACTATAGAGAACCGTGTAGTTTGCTTTTCTAGACAACCTGGGATTTGCTAGTTTTTGTGCTACTCTTTGGTGTGAAAACCACCTAAGAAACATGTGTTTACTCGGATGATACACTAGTATGGTTATGTTCCTGGGATGATGTTTTGTTTTGTTCCTAGGATGATTCTACTTTTTTTCAAGATAATTTGACTTTGTTCCACGGAGAAGGGTTGCTGTGAGCAGCTTTTGAAAGAGAGGATTTTCTTTTGTAGATACATGTTGCTTCCTCCTCCTCCTCCTCCTCCTCCGAGCTCTACTTCTGTGATTTCATGGACAACTCATCCATGAAGTTTTTAGATTTTTGTTGTTGTGCGCCTGGTCCTTTTTCTGCTTGTTTTCCTGTTGATTCGCATGAGATCTGGTTGCTGGGCTGATTGGTGTCAGATGGGCTTTACTAGGGCTGGCCTAGCTGATCGGAGGGAAGAATACACGGGAACGACTATCTCGCGCTTGCGCTAGCTCTGAAGCGCTAGAGTCTATTTTCGGATCGGTCAGCCGCCGCACGGGTCGACCTGGGTGCAACGCCGCCAGGTAGCCCTGTCCTTGATTTTATAGTGTCTGCAATGCCTATGGTCTAGTAAGGGAAAATTACCGCCAGAACTAGTGGTAAATTGCAGTTTTATACCATATGTACCACGTATTCCTTGTACTTACTGATTCCCTTCTTTTTTTTACCTTCGTATAGGGTCTGGTTCTCCATGATTGGCGAGGAATTGGTAGGCTACAATGAGACCATATCTTTGTAATTTAGGTACTCAAATTTATCTTGGCTATGCAATTTTTTTACTTCTACCTAGCTTTTTCTCTCTCGTTATGTTGTTTGCTTAAGCACTAAACTCATGTTTCATGTCAAAAGTCATCTATATGCATTTGTGGTGAAGATTAGCTAACATGTTATGTTAATGGGAGGGGAATAGAAGGTTTAAATCTCCCGTAGTTTTTTAAGCAAAGAGTTTAGCCCTGGTCATGCCTAAATCCTGGGTCCGCCACTGCTGGTGGAGGTGGATCCCTCCCGTGTGGTTGCGATACTGCCCCCTCGTCCGGCGATTTCTTCTCGGTTCTACTGGTCTCGCAGCGTTTGCCTTGGTGAGACGGCAATGGTGTTTCCAAGACCATGACGGCGCGTGTTGATGGGCGGCAAGCTTGGTGGAGCGCTTTGATTCGTCCGAGGTGGTGGTTTTTTGGGGGCTGGGGAAACCTCTGTCGGCTCGGCTGGCACCGACGCGTTGACGCCTGCGTGAAGGGCGTCGGGTGTACCCCTTCCCCACTCCCCTTTGCGTACCGGGGGTAACCCTAGGACTGGTCCGGGCAGCAGCATTGTCGTCGTCGCACTCCTTTTTGAATGTGTTGTTTGGTACGCGGCGATTCGTAGGGTTAGGAGCATGGTGGGACTTCTCCGGAGGGCACAATGGTTACGAATCATCCTCGCTTCGTCGATCCGGCGTTATTGGCATTAGTTTCTGTTGTTTTTTCTTTTGGGCTGGATTGTGCTGTTTGCCCCAGCAGTTGTCCCAATGTTGTATCGTGTGGTTGTTATATTAATATAGCGGTGCGAAAGCCTGTTTTGAGGAGGGAGGACATACATGTGATGGGCTCGGTGACGATGGATGCGTGGTGGTGCGAGTGGTAGCGCGTGTAGAGAAAGTGGTGGTGCAGCGCACGGTGGAACCAGTAGTAGAGGAACTCGACAGGGCCGGCGTGTAGTAGCACCAGCAGAACCGCACCGTCTGTCCTCCACAGCGGCAGGTGCTGCCCGCCTGGCATGTACACCGCACCGAGGAGCAGCAGGATGGCGCTCAGGATGATCTGGTCGTCCCTGCCATGCGACAAATTAAACACACACTGACACATGATACATGTAGACTTCCTGTGAAACTCAGCTCCCCAGTATTAGCTTATGACTTTCGCAGTATCGAGTGCATGCAACTAAAAATAAGTTAATCACTATTCGAGTTGAGCTTTGTGCATGGTCATATTTTTGGCATCAGGTTTTATAGGTGTGTACATGTTAGCATGATCATGCCAATCACAACTTCAAATGAAGAAAAAGGGCATTTTAATCATGGGGTGGACATCCCCTCTTGGCTAAAAATCCGTGTGTTTATGTACGGCATACCAGTTTCGCTCGCGGTCGACTTGGTCGAACTCGATGCCGCGGTCGATGATCTGACGCTTGCCGCTGGCGTTGTGGAGACGGGACGTTGTTATCCAGGCCTGGTTGTGGAGAGCCCGGAGCAGCATCGACGGGAGGATGGCGAGGTAGCCTAGGTCGAGCTCCCTCCACCCTTTGGTTGCCGCGAGATGGCAGCCGTGCACCACCCACGGCGCCAGCACAAGATACTGCAGGTATATATGCATATGCGTCATATGATCACTCCATATTCGGTAGCATGCTGGTAGCGCAAGTTTACCTTGAAGCTGCCAAGCCTTTTCCATGGCCACTCGCTGAGGATGCCTGGGTTCGTAGCCATTGCAAGCTATGAGGTTAAGGTGTATGTAGTATAGTTGTGAAGAGACGCATGCCTGCCGGCCCCCTTTGCCACTTGTTACCTCTGGCGACGAGCAAACAACCATTTATAGGATGGATCGTTATGTGGGTGCTGAGCCTGAGAATTAAGCGGGTCTGGTACCCCTCTGTCGGTGTCAACATAACTGCACTTCATTGGGTTGGCAATAGGTGTCAAATTGGTCCAATACCTATGATTTTATAAGAGCTAGCTGTGTGCTCTGCTCCAATGCACATATAACTAGCTTTAGACTGTGTCCACAAAACCTTGGTTGCACGGAAGCTTTAGGACCACTCCAATGTGTGAAGTTACATATGCCACCACTGCAATGTGTAGTATAGATTTAATTAGGACGGATCCACAAAAATCTTTTTGAATGATGATGTTACAATGACTCCCTGCGATGATTAGATGTTGCAGCCTGGTATAGGTATCACTCCAACATGACTATTGCCACACCTTTTTTTCCCCATGGCACAGGATGGAATAATGGATGCAAAAAACATCATGTGTTAAAATCATGTAGCTTGTACCCATTTTTTTTGCCCCCAAGGCACAGGATGTGTTCAACTAATGGGTATTGTCATCGAAAAGTAGCTTGTATTTTGTGATATGTTCGAGAAAGTTCAGAGGCAAACTATTTCTGTGATGCATCCAAAAATGATTTTACAACTGAAGCAGAAAGCGATCAGTGCTTATACAGTGACGGTTGTGAATAAGGAGCCTTCTTTATACAAAAAACTATCGATTATTATAATATTATGTAGATACAATGTGAAAATATATTTCATAGTGTATTTGTAACGATGTAGATTTAATGTCTTAAGTATTACTAATACTTTTTGCAATAGTCTTGGTCAAACTTAACACTATTTGACTTCTCAGAAAATTTATAGAGGACCGCCACGATTGCAGCCATAGGCTTGAGTCTTTCCCCTCTTTGCTAGAAGATGCTGTGAACTAGGTGGTTGGCTGGGCCCTGCTTGGTATTTGGTTATATGTTTACATCGAACAATACTACAGCGACATGTTCTTAGACAAGTGCTGTCTTTATTTCTTTCTGAGAGCAACATGAGAAAAAGTAACTATCTTACTAGCTAAGGAATATTCTTGTGCAGAAAGAGAAGTCGTGTACGTGTGAGAGATACCACACAAGTAGTTAATTAGTAGTAACCTTTTAGAGGAAGTATGCAAGTGCGGTACTTGTAAGACTGTAATTCCGTACCCATAACCACAAGCCATAATCATGACGCAGCAGACATAATAAACACAGCTCCTATCATTAGTAAATAAACACATCAGGCAGTTAGATGTTACTAGCATGCTATAAACATGCCAAGCCATAACAACCAACCGGTACGTGCTTGTTCCTAGGAGGCGAGAGGCGGCGGCGAATAAAACCTATCTAGGGTTCCTTCCCTCCGTCGGTGACGCCATCGGTCCGCTCCGCTCCGATGGTCTTAGAGCCTTGGAGACGTGGCGGACCACGGCCTCTCGCCGGCGTGAGGTTTTTGTTCTTTGAAGGCTATTTTCTCGTGTCTTTTTCGGGATGTTGAGACGACGGCTACATCTTGAAGTCAGAATAAAGTCCTCCCCGCTCTATCCTCGCTCCGGTGGTGCGCCTATGTAACATCCCAAAACTTTAATTCAAGGTTATTAAGATCCAAATCATCAAAATTTAGGGTTAACAAAAACTTTTTCAATTGAAATTATCAAAGCATTCATATGTGTGTGCATTTAAAAATAGGAGTTGTTTGAATTGCCATGTTTAAGTGATCTATTGCTTGTAAAATGATTCCTAGGTGAAATAAATATCATCTAGATCACCCCAAACAAATCCTAAAGAAAAACAAATCAAAATGAATAAAAGAAGCAAATGGTCATTTGTGCCATTTTAATCAGCATGCCTACTTTGGCTATTCCTAGTACTCAAAATCTAACAGAAACAAATATGGATCTTTGCACCCCTTGCTAATACACATAATGAGGTACCAAGGCCCACGTTGTGATCTGCCAAAAGCATTCAAATACTAATTTTAATTGACATTTGAAAATGGAATCTATTTTATATGGGAAGATCCCACTATTTCAAAAACCACTCAAACAAGCTCAAGTTTCAAAACCCAAGCACCCACAGAGTCTCAAGCTTAGTACTAGCACACCCACCAAAAATCTTTTCAAAATTCAAAAAGAAAGTTCTTGCGGCCATTTCATCAAACACCTGGCATGCAGGGTTTAAACTCTAAACATAGCTCACTATTTGCAACAGGGTTTTGCACCCAATTTTCCTCAAAAACCTCCCTCTGTTCCCAAATGATCTAACCATGCCATTTAAACCCCATCTCCTACCCCCCTAGTGGCACGGCCAAGCCATGCCGAGCACCAACTCGTCGGTCAACCTTGCCCTCATCCCAGCAGATCACCTCCCTCTCTCTCACCATGTCTAGCAGCTAGCTCACACCTCACCGCCACCCTCTATCCCCTTCCCGAGCCGAGCCAGACCGTGGACCACCAAGGAACACGCGCCATGCCGAGCACGCCACAGCGCCGCCTCGACCGCAGCCCGCGTCCACCGCTTCGCCACGACCCAGGGAGCACGTCGGACATGCCCGTTTGCCGCCCAACGCACCACAGCCACCGCTCGCCGTGGACACCGCCGTCTCTGCCGCTCAGAGCGCTAGCTCCGCCCGACCGCATACCACCGCCCCTAGTCCCGCATTGATCACGTAGAGCACCGCCAGGAGACCAACGACCTCCCCCTACCTCGAGCCACGCCGCTAGCACGCTGTGCAGCCCTCGTCGGAGCCGCCTGCCCATCCCTCTCGGTCGCGTCGTCGTCCTATAAATAGAGGCCACCCCCAGCCAGTTTCAGCACACCACTCACCTCCACTCACCTCACTGACCGTTCCCCACCTCTAGCCGGAGAAGCGCGAGCAGCCGTTAGCCGTGGCTGCCTCGGGAGGAGAAGGGCGCGGCTGATTGCGACCACCCCCGGAGCTGCCTCGACCGTCCCTGAGCTCGCCGTCGACCACCAGTCTGTTTGCCTGCCTCGCCGTCGTTGCTGGAGCCCTGGTACGCCCCCTATGCACCCCCACCGAGCCGCTAGGGTTAGAGTTCGCCGGCGACCAGTTCGTCGTCGACGACGATCCCCAGCCGTTGATCCCCGCTCTAATCCAACGACCCACATCGCCTCGTACCGCTTCGCGCGTTATGAGCCGCTGACCGGTGGACCCCCCTGTCAGCTGAGCCCCGCGCCACGTAGTGTCACTGGGCCGGCCCGTTAGCGTTCCCGCGCAACCCAGTTAGTTTGAATTAGGATTTTTCTTTTTAGTTTAAACCTAGTTCTGTCCCCTAGTTTGAAATTCAATTTAGAGAGATTTATAAATTCAAATGAAGTGATTCCAATTTTTTTGGAAATCCACAGAAAAGATCTACCCGAGCCCGTTGGATTTAATTCAATTAGAGTTAGATATCTCTCCTAGTAAAAATAACAAAACAAAAGCATTTGCACCTTGTAACATTTTTATAAAATCAACCAAGTTAGCTTTTGAGTTGATTCCAACTCTCAAAAAACACATTTCACCAGACCTATCTGAATATGTAATAATATTAAGGTTTACATGCAGTGACTTTGGACTAGTACCAAAATAATGCTATATAAGCATTTCTAGTCACTTTAAATCATTAAATAATGAACTTAAACCAAAGTAATTATGAACCAACCCTTAAATTACATTTCCACATGTTAAGATATGTGGTGATGACATGTGTCCACATGATCCCATATTTTAAGTGGTGAATATTAAATCTTAGTTAATTTTCAATGAGTAGAAATTACTTTTCTTAAATAAAAAGAATGAAACTAGTTAATAAAACTTGTGATGCTTGTGATGATAATGGATCATCAAATGTATGCCTTAGAGTGCTAATTAGACTAGTTAAGTATTGTTTGGTGATTGTGTATACCGTATGTATTTATAGAAAATAGTACCGACCAAGCTTACGAGGAGGAGGAGTTCTACCAAGAGGAGGAAGACAACTTCAACCACTGCACCAACCAAGGCAAGCTATTGTTAGCAAGCTTGAATTAAGCTAGATAACTTGGTCAAAGATGCTATAGGCATGCTTTGGTCATACCCCTTTGACTATTACTTACCCCAAGTATTACTTTCTAAACTTTACTTTCTTTACTTTACCAAAGTCTCTTACTTATTTTGAAGGTAGCATAAAGAGTATAAAACTTGACCTATCTAGATAACTTTAGATGTCATTCTATGGCAAGAGATTGATCCCATCTTTCCACCTTAGTGAACACTCTTAACTTAGTGGTTTAGAGTAGATAAAAACTTGAGTCACTTAGATGGGAACACTTGGTGAAAATGAATTATGAAAACCTTGGAATGATGAGTCATTCTATTGAGATGTTTGACATGTGTTGAGAAACACAAATGGTTTATGATGGTGAAAATGTTGAGGCATGAGCCTTAACCCTTTGATAAAACTGATGGTTGGATTCGGATGCGATACCATTCCAAATTTACCATACAACCACAATACCTGAATTGGGTAAGGCTTAGTCGGAAGTTTATATGCATTAGTATTAGTTCCCTCGCGGGAGAGGTTTGAGCTGAGGCTACCTCTCAATTTTGTCCACCTATGCAGTGCCCAAGATGACAGATGGTCATGGTTGGGAGGCCATGCTCATAGGAGAGGTGCTTATACTAGGGTGTATAAAGGAAAGGTTATGTTTGATTATCTGCATACTAAGTATGATGATTTAGGGTTATCCCTGACAGATGTATCGAATCTTGTGGTGAAAGTGTACCACCTCTGCAGAGTGTCAAACTATTCGAATAGCCGCGTCCGCGGTTATGGACAGTTGGAGTGGCCATACTGTTTCGTTGTCAGATGATTTCAAAATAACTTATGAAATGAATGATGAATCTTGACTTGACCACAACAGGGTTGTGTTTATGACAATAGCTTCCCAACTTAAGTGATTCTAAAAAACTTTACTTTATCTTTCTTTGCTTTAGAACTCAACTTAGGTTTCAAACTTAACTTTATAGTTAAACATAGATTTAGCATTTTAACTTAGAACTATACTACTTGTTAGTGGTACTTTGCGAGTACTTAAAAAGTACTCATGGCTTTTGTCCCTGATTATTCTCATGGCCAGACTATGAAGGAGACTATCAAGATGATGGTCAGCAGGACGGCTATAATAACTAGGACTATCTGCCTTCGTCAGCATTGCCTGTGCCCCTGAAGATGGACCCCACCGCTACGCTTATCTTTTATTTCCGCTGCTTGTTGTATTAAGACTGGATCATGAGATCCTTATTTGTGTAAGACCTTATGTATGGTTTGTAATGGATGATGTATTGTGATATCCAATCCGTTATGTGTCGCAAAAATGGTAATCCTGGGATTGCGAGGTATGGCATAACGGGCATCTGAGATTAAAAATCCAGGTGTTGATAAGTTAGTATCAGAGCCATCCTGACCATAGGAGACCCTAGTTAGAATGGACGTCCAAACAAAAACTTAGTTTCAAAACCAAAATGAGTATTTAGGAAAAACTATCTCCTCTCTTATTCTTGTGAATTCATTCTTTCTCAAAAATTCATGTTCCTCAAAATTCTTACACTACTACTTAAAATTTGACACACTTGATCACTTCACTAATTTCCTCATCCTAAATTCTTGTAGATGGAGACTCAGTTTAGCAAGTTCTACCAATTGGGAAACGGAGGTCAACTGATCTTCGAGAGGGATCTGGATTCACTGTCGGAGTTACTGGGACGCCCACATCCGGAGTTTCTTGGAGGTCAACTTCCAGGACCCCCAGGAGGAGATTTACAGTGGCTAGTCACCGCTGATCTTAGAGGAAGCATCAAAGCACCAACATCTGGGAGAATCCAGTTCTCCATGAGAGAGAACAACTGGGTAGATGGATTAGCCAGGGCAATGCATGAAGCTCTCACACGTCTATGTGCCCTTAGTGTCAACCAACTCCAGGGAACCCGTTTTGCTCACTATGCAAGACGTGACTTCATGGGAATACCGATGGAGATGCCAAGTCACCCAGAGTTGAGGCGTCAAGTGGAGAATCTTGACTTCTTACTGCACGACAGACAACATGAACTGGACAATGCCAGAGAGTTAGCCAACCAGAACCATGCCATTGCCGACCAGAAGGCCCAGACTTTCGCACTACTCGTCCAAGATCGCCAGTGTCTTTGCCGCTAGCGTGCAAAGAAGGATCGCACCATCGCCCGTCTTCGCAAGAAGGTGGCCGACCTCGAGAAGACCGTCAAGGAGCAAGAAGCTCAGCTTGCAGCAAAGGAAGAAGAAGAGGGGGGTGAAGACATCCAGGGAGACATGGATTCATACCTTAGCAATGATGATGACTTTCTGGAGGAGGAGGCTGTGGACTTCTACACTGACGATGAGGATTCCGACTTCATCGATGATGAGTAGATACACTAGAGTACTGTCGTAGCATAAGATGTATCGGTCCCACTGTATCGTAGCTTGCAGAATGGTTCTTCAAACCATCTGTTTTCCTTTGATTGTTGTGGTGTGTGTTGTATTGTGTGCTTGTTTGCATGAATGAAATGAAGTTAGTTGCAAAACCTGAGTCAAACTCAAAGTTTTAGCTTGAAATCAAAATCATGAACCTTAGAACTTTCCCTCTTACTCCTTTATCTACCTCAATCTTTAGATGACTCGTGGAAACCAAGGAGGGAGCAGCTCGTCGCAAGACCCAATGCTGCAGATCTTGCAGAATCTCATCGCAGACAGAGAAGCAAGCAGGGCAGAACGTCAAGCCAACTTAGCAACATTGCATCAGATCGCCTAGATGGCTCTCAACAACCAGGACCATGGAAACCAGGATCACCATGGATCCAAACTCAAAAACTTCCAGAACACCAATCCCCCAATCTTCAACCAAGCTGAAAACCCACTAGATGCTGATGACTGGTTACAGACAATGGAAAACAACTTAGAAGTTGCAGGAGTTGATGATAATGAGAAAGTTCTCTTCGCCACCTACTATCTGGCGGGAGATGCAAGAGCTTGGTGGACTAGTATCCGCAATATGAACCATGGTCAAGTGATGACATGGGAAGCTTTCAAAGTCAAGTTCAGCCGCACCCACGTGCCGCAAGGTCTAGTCACCAGACTAAGAGATGAGTTTCGCGACTTGAAGCAAGGCAGAATGACTGTGGTGGAATACCGTGATAGATTCCTGTCGCTTGCAAGGTACGCCCCTGATGAGATCAACACAGAGGTGAAGAAGAAGGAGAGATTCCTGAACGGACTGCATGATGAGATGCAGACTATCCTCGTCAACATCCGTTTCGAGGATCTCGAAGAACTAGTCGACTCTGCCATCCAGATGGAAGGGAAGATTAATCAGGCAAACGACAACCGCAAACGTCGTATGATGTAGCAATTAGGATCCAGCAGTCACCAGAAGTACCGACCCAACCCCTCACCAGGATATGCACCAAGGAACAACCGACCCCCAATGTCTCGCCCAAGCTACCCCAACCGTAGCGGAGGAAATGCGAAGTCCGGAGGAAACAATCACAACCCCGGCAATGCCAACAATTTCAACCGTGCCCCTCCCAAGAACAACAACAACACTGCACCCAGAACTGACAGCAATGTTGTGCCTGTCGCAGCAAAGGACAAGTCCCAGATCACTTGTTTCGAGTGTGGAGTGAAGGGTCACTACTCCAATGAGTGTCCCAAGAAGACTGCAGCCACTGCCAATGTGAATGCCCCAGCTCAACAGCAGCGTCATGTTCAACCAGGGAGAAGGTTTGCCCCAGGGAACCCTCACAATCGCAACGGTCGTCTCTTCCACATGAACGTCGAGGAAGCCCAGGAAGCGCCAGGCGTAGTGCTGGGTATGTTTTCTGTCAACTCAGTTTTAGCAAGAGTATTGTTTGATTCGGGAGCATCACATTCATTTGTCACCGAAGAATTTGCATGCACTAGTAAGATTCACCCAACCAACCTGAAGCATGTCATGATAGTTCAAACCCCTGGATCAACTACAAAAGCTAGAAAAATTTGTAAAGTTGTACCTATCAGAATACATGGGATAGATTTTTACGCCAACCTTATAGTACTTGGAACCAAAGGATTGGAACTAGTACTAGGTATGGACTGGATGTCAAGGCATAAAGGACTGATAGACTGTGCTAAGAAAGCCATCACCATGACCAGTAGTTCTGGAGTAATAGTAGAGCATATATATGAAACCTTACCTCGCCAATTCAAGTGCAACAAGATTCTAGCCCTACCCACCATAGACCAAATAAGAGTAGTCTGTGAATACCCCGACGTATTCCCAGAGGAATTGCCAGGTATGCCCCTGGATAGGGATATTGAGTTCATTATCGAGCTAATCCCCGGAACCGGACCCATAGCCCAGAGACCCTATAGCATGAACCCCTCAGAGTTAGTCGCGTTGAAGAAGCAGTTAGTTGCCATGTTAGCAACAGGCTTGATTCAGCCAAGCGCTTCGCCATGGAGATCACCATTGTTATTCGTCGACAAGAAAGATGGAGGCAACCGTCTGTGTACATATTACAGAAAGTTGAATGACGTCACCATCAAGAACAAGTACCCCTTGCCAAAGATAGAGGATCTATTTGATCAGTTGACTGGAGCCTAGGTATTCTCAAAGATTGATCTTTGGACTGGTTATCACCAACTTAAGATTTGTGCAACGGATATTCCGAAGACCGCCTTCACTACTCGCTATGGTTTATACGAGTATACGGTTATGTCTTTTGGATTAACCAATGCCCCTGCTTATTTCATGAATCTCATGAATAAGATCTTTATGAATTTCCTAGATAAGTTTGTAGTTGTGTTTATCGACGACATCCTTATCTACTCCAAGTCAGAAGAAGAGCATGAGCAACATCTGAGAATCATCCTAGAAACCCTAAGAGAACATCGATTGTATGCCAAGTTCAGCAAGTGTGAGTTTTGGCTGAAAGAAGTAGGATTCCTAGGACATATTGTGTCTGCCGGAGGAGTTTCTGTTGATCCCGCCAAGATCAGAGATGTCGAAGCATGGGAAGCCCCAACCACTCAAACCCAAGTCCGTGCATTTCTCGGATTAGCGGGATACTACCGCAAGTTCGTAGAAGGATTCTCGAGCATTGCCAGACCCATGATCCAATTGTTGAAGAAGGACAAGAAGTTTGAATGGACCGACAAATGTGAAGCCAGTTTTCAAGAGCCGAAGAAGAGATTGATATCAGCCCCAATATTGATCATGCCAGACATCAAGAAGCCGTTTGATGTATATTGTGATGCATCCAAGATTGGTCTTGGATGTGTATTGATGCAAAAAGGAAAAGTCATCGCGTATCTGTCTCGACAACTGAAGCAGCATGAGCAGAACTATCCGACCCGTGATCTTGAATTAGCAGCCGTGGTTTTAGCATTGAAGACATGGCGTCATTATCTTATGGGTAGTTGCTGTGAGATTACTCAGATCATAAGAGCTTGAAATATATTTTCACTCAAAAGGAGCTGAATATGAGGCAAAGGAGATGGATAGAGTTAATCAAGGATTATGACCTTGACATTCACTATCACCCTGGCAAAGCCAATGTGGTAGCAGATGCTCTTAGCAGATTGCCGTGCAGGCTTAACACCATGATCAAGGAGAAGCAGCCAAGTTTGTATGAGGAGTTGGAGCAGTTCAGAACTGAATTAGTTAGCAAAGGATTCTTAGCTAGCATTGAACTTCAACCCACTTTGATTAGCCAAATCAAGGAAGCCCAGAAGGGGAATGAAAGTATCGATGGAATCAAACGTCGTATAGGTACAGGAAAGGTACCTGGATTCACTGAAGACGAAGAAGGAGTTTTTTGGTACAAAGGACGTATCTGTGTGCCAGCAGATTCGGAGCTGAAGCAAGTTATCATGAAGGAAGCTCATAATACTCTTTATTCTATCCACCCCGGAGGAACGAAGATGTATCAAGATTTGAAAGAGCAATTTTGGTGGCACAAGATGAAGGAAATCGGAAGCTACATCGCCAAGTGTGACATCTGTCAAAGAGTCAAAGCAGAGCACCAAAGACCCGCAGGACTGTTGCAACCATTGCAGATTCCGGAATGGAAATGGGATTTCGTCGGAATGGACTTTATCACCGGTTTGCCTACTTCTAGTAGGGGAAATGACTCAATCTGAGTCATAGTTGATAGACTGTCCAAGGTAGCTCACTTCATACCTGTCAAGACTACCTACCAGAGTGCGAAGCTAGCAGAACTATACATTGCTAGGATTGTTAGTCTGCATGGAACCCCAATACCATAGTATCAGATCGAGGAACCCAGTTTACCTCGAGATTTTGGCAGAAAGTGCAGGAAGGATTGGGAACCAAGTTGAATTTCAGCACCGCGTATCACCCGCAAACAGATGGACAGACTGAGAGAGTCAACCAAATCCTAGAAGATATGTTAAGAGCTTGTGTGTTGGGATACGGATCAAAATGGGAAGACTGCCTTCCTTTCGCAGAGTTCTCATATAACAACAGTTATCAAGCTAGTTTGCAAATGGCACCATTTGAGTTCCTATGTGGAAGAAAGTGTCGTACCCCTTTGAATTGGTCACAAGTAGGAGAGAGTCAGATCTTTGGACCCAACATTCTCCGAGAAGCCGAAGAGAAAGTTCACAAAGTCCGTGAGCACCTCAAGACCGCCCAATCCAGACAAAAGAGTTATGCTGATAAGAGAATGAGAGACCTGACTTTCAATGTCGGAGATTTTGTATATGTCAAGGTTTCACCGTTGAAAGGAACCCAACGCTTTAGTCGGAAAGGAAAGTTAGCCCCCAGATATATTGGGCCCTTCAAGATTCTGAACCGTCGAGGAGAAGTATCATATCAACTGGAACAACCTGAAGAGATGTCAGCCATCCACAATGTGTTCCATATCTCGTTACTTCGCAAATGCCTAGAAGTGCCGGAGAAGACTGAAGTTTTCAAGAACATCGATCACAGAGCTGTAGAGATCAACAATGACCTGACATATCGTGAAGTGCCCATCTGTATCTTAGAAGAAGCTTACAGAACCACCAGGACCAGGAGTATCAAGTTTCTCAAGATTTAGTGGAGCAACCATACCGAGGAGGAAGCCACTTGGAAGCGCGAAGATTACATTAGGACAGAGTTCCCATATCTCTTTAGTTCCTAGTTTTCTTTGTAAATCTCGGGACGAGATTTTGTTTAAGGGGGAAGGTTTGTAACATCCCAAAACTTTAATCCAAGGCTATTAAGATCCAAATCATCAAAATTTAGGGTTAACAAAAACCTTTTCAATTGAAATTATCAAAGCATTCATATGTGTGTGCATTTAAAAATAAGAGTTGTGTGAATTGCCATGTTTAAGTGATCCATTGCTTGTAAAATGATTCTTAGGTGAAATAAACATCATATAGATCATCCCAAACAAATCCTAAAGAAAAAAAATCAAAATGAATAAAAGAAATAAATGGTCATTTGTGCCATTTTAATCAGCATGCCTACTTTGGTTATTCCTAGTACTCAAAACCTAACAGAAACAAATATGGATCTTTGTACCCCTTGCTAATACACATAATGAGGTACCAAAGCCCACTTTGTGATCTGCCAAAAACATTCAAATACTAATTTTAATTGACATTTGAAAATGGAATCTATTTCATATGGGAAGATCCCACTATTTCAAAAACCACTCAAACAAGCTCAAGTTTCAAAACCCAAGCACCCACAGAGTCTCAAGCTTAGTACTAGCACACCCACCAAAAATCTTTTCAAAATTCAAAAAGAAAGTTCTTGCGGCCATTTCATCAAACACTTGGCATGCAGGGTTTAAACTCTAAACATAGCTCACTATTTGCAACAGGGTTTTGCACCCAATTTTCCTCAAAAACCTCCTCTGTCCCCAAATGATCTAACCATGCCATTTAAACCCCATCTCCTACCCCCTAGTGGCACGGCCAAGCCATGCCGAGCACCAACTCGCCTGCCAACCTTGCCCTCACCCCAGCAGACCACCTCCCTCTCTCTCACCATGTCTAGCAGCTAGCTCACACCTCACCGCCACCCTCTGTCCCATTCCCGAGCCGAGCCAGATCGTGGACCACCGAGGAACCGCCTTGTATGCGCCATGCCTTGAGCATGGCGCCATTCTGTAGACGCCGCCCCTCGATCGCAGCCCGCGTCCACTGCTTCGCCACGACCCAGGGAGCACGCCGGACATGCCCGTTCGCCGCCCAATGCACCACGGCCACCGCTCGCCTTGGACACTGCCGTCTCTCCCGCTCAGAGCGCCAGCTCCGCCCGACCGCATACCACTGCCCCTAGTCCCGCATTGATCACGTAGAGCACCGCCAGGAGACCAGCGACCGCCCTACCTCGAGCCACGCCGCTAGCACGCTATGCCGCCCTCGCCAGAGCCGCCTGCCCATCCCTCTCGGTCGCGTCGTCGTCCTATAAATAGAGGCCACCCCCAGCCAGTTTCAGCACACCACTCAACTTCCCTCACCTCACTGACCGTTCCCCACCTCTAGCCGGAGCAGCGCGAGCAACCGTTAGCTGGAATTGCACCGGAGCAGGCCACCTCGGGAGGAGAAGGGCGTCGCTGATTGCGACCACCCCTGGAGCTGCCTCGACCGTCCCTGAGCTCGTCGTCGACCACCAGTCCGTTTGTCCGCCTCGCCGTCATTGCTGAAGCCCTGGTACGCCCCCTATGCACCCCCACCGAGTCGCTAGGGTTAGAGTTCGCCGGTGACCAGTTCGTCGTCGACGACGATCCCCAGCCGTTGATCCCCGCTCTAATCCAATGACCCACATCGCCCCGTACCGCTTCGCGCGCTATGACCCGTTGACCGGTGGACCCCGTCACTGAGCCCAGGCGCGTCACTGGTATCCTTCAAATTGGCCCGTTAAGCGTTCCACGCAACCCAGTTAGTTTGAATTAGGATTTTTCTTTTTAGTTTAAACCTAGTTCTGTCCTCTAGTTTGAAATTCAATTTAGAGAGATTTACAAATCCAAATGGAGTGATTCCAATTTTGTTGGAAAGCCACTAAAAAGATCTACCCAAGCCCGTTGGATTTAATTCAATTAGAATTAGATATCTCTCCTAGTAAAAATAACAAAACAGAAGCATTTGCACCTTGCAACATTTTTATAAAATGTTGCAAGTTAGCTTTTGAGTTGATTCCAACTCTCAAAAATCACATTTCACCAGATCTATCTGAATATGTAATAATATTAAGGTTTACATTCAGTGACTTTGGACTAGTACCAAAATAATGCTATATAGGCATTTCTAGTCACTTTAAATCATTAAATAATGAACTTAAACTAAAGTAATTATGAACCAACCCTTAAATTACATTCCCACATGTTAAGATATGTGGTGATAACATGTATCTACATGATCCCATATTTTAAGTGGTGAATATTAAATCTTAGTTAATTTTCAATGAGTAGAAATTACTTTTCTTAAATAAAAAGAATGAAACTAGTTAATAAAACTTGTGATGCTTGTGATGATAATGGATCATCAAATGTGTGTCTTAGAGTGCTAATTAGACTAGTTAAGTATTGTTTGGTGATTGTGTATACCGTATGTATTTATAGAAGATAGTACCGACCAAGCTTACGGGGAGGAGGAGTTCTACCAAGAAGAGGAAGACAACTTCAACCACTGCACCAACCAAGGCAAGCTATTGTTAGCAAGCTCGAATTAAGCTAGATAACTTGATCAAAGATGCTATAGGCATGCTTTGGTCATACCCCTTTGACTATTACTTACCTCAAGTATTACTTTCCAAACTTTACTTTCTTTACTTTACCAAATTCCCTTACTTGTTTTGAAGGTAGCATAAAGAGTATAAAACTTGACCTATCTAGATAACTTTAGATGTCATTCTATGGCATGATATTGATCCCGTTTTTCCACCTTAGTGAACACTCTTAACTTAGTGGTTTAGAGTAGATAAAAACTTGAGTCACTTAGATGGGAACACTTGGTGAAAATGAATTATGAAAACCTTGGAATGATGAGTCATTCTATTGAGATGTTTTGACATGTGTTGAGAAACACAAATGGTTTATGATGGTGAAAATGTTGAGGCATGAGCCTTAACCCTTTGATAAAACTGATGGTTGGATTCGGATGCGATACCATTCCAAATTTACCGTACAACCACAATACCTGAATTGGGTAAGGCTTAGTCGGAAGTTTATATGCATTAGTATTAGTTCCCTCGCGGGAGAGGTTAGAGCTAAGGCTACCTCTCAATGTTGTCCACCAATGCAGTGCCCAAGATGACAGATGGTCATGGTTGGGAGGCCATGCTCATAGGAGAGGTGCTTATACTAGGGTGTGTAAAGGAAAGGTTATGTTTGATTATCTGCATACTAAGTATGATGATTTAGGGTTATCCCTGATAGATGTATCGAATCTTGTGGTGAAAGTGTACCACCTCTGCAGAGTGTCAAACTATTTGAATAGCCGCGTCCGCGGTTATGGACAGTTGGAGTGGCCATACTGTTTCGTTGTCAGATGTTTTCAAAATAACTTATGAAATGAATGATGAATCTTGACTTGACCACAACAGGGTTGTGTTTATGACAATAGCTTCCCAACTTAAGTGATTCTAGAACTTTATTTTATCTTTCTTTGCTTCAGAACTCAGCTTAGGTTTCAAACTTAACTTTATAGTTAAACATAGATTTAGCATTTTAACTTAGAACTATACTACTTGTTAGTGGTAGTTTGCGAGTACTTAAAAAGTACTCATGGCTTTTGTCCCTGGCTATTCTCATGGCCAGACTATGAAGGAGACTATCAAGATGATGGCTAGCAGGACGACTATGATAACTAGGACTATCTGTCTTCATCAGCATTGCCTGTGCCCCTGAAGATGGACCCCACCGCTACGCTTATCTTTTATTTCCGCTGCTTGTTGTATTAAGACTGGATTATGAGATCCTTATTTGTGTAAGACCTTATGTATGGTTTGTAATGGATGATGTATTGTGATATCCAATCCGTTATGTCTTGCAAAAATGATAATCCTGGAATTGCGAGGTATGGCATAACGGGCATCTAGGATTAAAAATCCGGGTGTTGACAGCCTAGCGCTGACGGAGGGCGCGTGGAGTCGTGTGTTCGGCTGATCTCCTAGGATCTAGTCGTTTTTGGTGTTAATTTTAGATCAGTCTCTTCCAATCTATTGATGTCATCATTGGCGATGGTTGCTGTTTTAGTGCGCTGGTTCTTTAGGACCTTAGCACGACGACTTTCCGTCTGTCTACTATAACAAGCTCTAATACGACAAGCTTGCCCAGCTCCGGTGATGGAGGGGCTAGGGCGGCGGCGCGCCTTCGACTCGTGCTAATGTTTGTAGTCTTCGCTAGGTGGTTCATCGACCTATTTGTAATTTTTATTACTTTTAGGCCTATTTGTACTACTGTTGATGATTATTAATGGATCGGTGGAATTTTCGCAAAAAAAAATGACAACCAGTCCACATATATGTTGTGGACCCTCTGGAAGGCTCAGCTGGAAGGCTGGAAGGGGTGACTTTTATTACTCCTTCCGTCTATATATGCAAGACCACTTACTCCTGTCTTGAGTCAAACTTGTTTAAGTTTGGTCGAATTTTACAATTAAAACTACAATATCAAATCAACGTCACTAAATCTATCATTAAATGTATTTTCATAATATATATGAATTGGGTAATGTAAATTTCGATATTTTTCTACAAACTTGGTCAAACTTAAAATAGATTTCACTTAATACAAGAGTAAGTGGCCTAGATGTTGGGAGTAAAAAACTTTATGGAAAAATTAGAATGCCCTATCAAAAAATCCAATAAAATATGTACTTTTGGTGATAAATTCGTGCATACTATTTTCAAAGGCGGCCACTTGCTTCACCATTGGTAATGGGGAGCGTGTGAAAATCTCAAAAGGCCGTTGGATTCACGGAGCTAGAGTGGTTGATATTGCTTCTGCTTTTACAACCGAAGTGCTGACTGAGATGGCGAATGCGCGGTCAGTTGAGGACGGCCTCTCGGGGCCGTGGCTCTTAGATTGTGGCCCGGACTTAGGTCCTGGCATGCGCTTATGACCTTGCAGCTCATGCCAGATAGGGAGAACAAGTTGGTGTGACGCTGGAATAGTGATGGAGTCTACTAGGTGAAGTCGTCTTACAACGCATTCTTCATGGGCACCATCTGCGCTCGAGTAATATAACAGAACAAATCTGGAGAGCGCAAGCACCTTTTAGCTGCAAATTTTTCTCGCGGCTTGTCTCCAAGAACAGACGTTGGATAGCTGATAGGCTTCAGCATCATCGGGTGGCTCACCCAGCGGCTTGCCCTCTCCGTGACCAGCATCAGGAGCACCTTTTAGCACCTCCTCTTGTGTTGCATCATCTCTAGGGAGGTTTGGGGCTGGGCCTTGCAGCGTTAGGGCCGACCGGAGTGGCAGCCCAACCTGGATACCGATTTGATACACTGGTGGACTACTAGGACTTTCCCCGCGGCGGCCCACCGCGACTTGTGGACGGCGCTCATCTTGATCTTCTGGTGCATCTGGAGGCACCAGAATGATCTAGTCTTCAATGGAGCCACACCGGCGGTGGTGGCAATCAGGACGAAGATCAGCGAGTAGCAGGTCCGGCTCTGACCATGGCCATCTTGCGCGACGGCCGGGGGCCCAGAATTATATTTTTTTTATACCTTGCCCAAAAAAAAAGTACTGTTGATGTCAACAATAATAATGAGAGGCGAGAATATGATCCAGGAGAAGATGATAATCATAATCCAAATGCAGATCTTGAGGCCAATGAACCATCTTCGGATAATGGTAAGTATCTAACTAGCGTGAATTTTTACAAGTGTAAGTCAGTAATAAACTACATTTTTTTGTTTTAAATGCAGATCTTGACATTAATGTTAATGAGGACAGTTCGAGAGAAGAAAATTTGTAGCCTTCATCTAATACTCATAATGGTGATAAACAAGATGATTCTCTTTTATCTATCTTTTATCCTAGAACATGGGATAATCTTGACAATATCAAAAGAGTTATTTTAATTGAAAAGGGATATTTTCTATATTATCTTGGACTGTACCCCGGATGTTAGTCATGAAGAACAAATGACGCTAATTGTGCATTGTGTCAAAATGTCAAGTAACAGTTCGAGAGTGGATGAGTTTCTCCTAGAGTTCTTAAAGGTTGATGCCACACCACGGATCATGTTGACTATACATGTGACTGTAGCCTCGGCTGAAAGAAGTTTCTCTAAATTGAAGCTACTGAAAAATTGTTTGTGGTCAACTATGTTACAAGACAGATCGAACGGCTTAGCTACATCCTGTATTGAGAAGGATATCTTGGACATCATTGATCTTGATATTGTCCTCGATCATTTTGCATCTAGAAATGCGCAAAGAATCTTTTTTAAAGCACAGAAACATAATATTCGGACTCATTGGTATTTGGGTTTTATTTGAGGTAATCATACTAAGAGAGTATACTTGTTATATTTTGCTACCATTTTTATTCTTTCTATCGTAATATGACATTGTTTTAGTGCTTGATAATATATTATAGACATCTCAGACTATGAAAGTGTGGTTAGATGTTAACTCTTATTTTTTTGCAAGTGAAAATAAGCAAAAATATGTATGTATATCTAGTTACGCGTACATATATTTTGGCCTTAGGAACCCTATTTCCGACTTCGCCCCAGGGCCACATCCAAAATATAGAGCCGACCTTAGCGAGTAGTTTGATAGGTGACGCTTAGTGGGTCTCTTTAAGACCGATAGCTTTAGCTTGCCGCAGCCATTGCCTAAGGCGTGGCTGGATGGAGACTAGGCTCTCTTGTTTTGAGGATCTGCCAAACTTGCCGTTTTATGGTGTTGTCTGGCACTTCTTCTATATGATTAATACAATTTTTAGGGTGTATTCTAGAAGAAAAAAGGATGGTGTGACTAATCACTTGGGCGGAGTGTACAGTTTTAGTAATTTACAGTGTAGTGCAGGCCAAAATTGCATCAGTTCAGATGGATATACCGGCAAACAAAGTGCATAATAGATTACTACTGTAGTACTTACTACTACTCAACATTGAGAGACAGTTTGAACAGTACTGGAAAACCCTTCGTTCAGTAACCCGTACTGCAGTTATAACTGCTGGTGCCACCAACCTGGCAATGCATCATAAATTGGTCAAGCTTTGTCAATCTTTGCATGCTCAGGTACGACAGGCATTCGTTGCTGTTGGTTTGTTGAACCGCACAAAACCACGTATCTCTAGTTAAATTGTTGTTGTGATCAAGTCGTAATGCACATTAGTTGTAAGTCAATGGGAGGACTGCCAACCGCCCATTTTTTGTTTTTTTAATTGCATTATTGATGTGATAGAAATACTCCAGATCACACCAAGTCATTAACTCATTATC
The DNA here is from genome assembly GCA_023614405.1 of Avena insularis. NCBI lineage: Eukaryota > Viridiplantae > Streptophyta > Magnoliopsida > Poales > Poaceae > Avena > Avena insularis. The sequence goes on along the minus strand of CM042696.1, from coordinate 455,866,683 downwards.
ATAGAGTTGTTAGCATAAAACTACCACTTTTGTGGCAAAATTCTAAAAATCTACCACTTTACGTTTTTTTAGCAAAAATCTACCACATTTTGAGTCAGTTTTCTCAAATCGCACTAAACTTGTCCTGATCGCGAATTGACACGGGACTGACAAGACTGGCCCATCTGCAGTGCTGACATGGCGACGAGAGATGACGCCGTTAACGGCAGTTAACGCCAGCAGCGGGTAAATTTCAAAAAACTACCACTTTTCTGCTCAATATTCGAAAAACTACCACTTTTCAAAAAATATTCTTTTTATGTGCGAACGTCTATAACTTTTGAATACAAATTCAGATGAAAAAAATTTAATACAAAAAGTGCTTAGAAATGCTTGAATATTTCGAATACAAACTTAGTTCACTATTTCGGATAATTACAATATTCAAACAACTAAAATTGCTTCTATTACTAATGGAAACTTTGGAAATTCATAACTTTAATTATATAGCTCGAAATAATATAAATAATATGTCTAAATTTATTAGAAAATCCAAGTAATCCATTTCTAGCATATATTAGACGTGAATCATATATGTTCCTCTCTGATATGTTTATTATGCAACTCTGACGGTAACAGTCCACGTACGTTATCGCATGTGTCATGTTTCTCAACACGTTTGCGGTGAAGGACATCGGCGCCCTCAAATGAGAAGCACGTGAAGCTCGCCTATAAGGAGGTGAGTGTGATCGATCGACTATCTTTTTTTTTCCTGTCGCGTGCAGTGGATGCATATATTAATTGATTGTCGACTCGTAGTACTTGACCGACACACGTCTTCCCACTGCTATCATTTTTTCCTTCCTCCTTTTCTATCTTTTTTAACACACTTTTTATCTTAAAAGAAATAAGAAACGCACGTACCCTACGTCTACATACACATATGTACAGAGACGAGACAAAATCTAACGATCGACCTAGCAAGTCTCCGTTCCTTCATTTTGATCATTACATAAGCCGAAAATACATATGACCAATTTATGCGGCTTCATTGACTCTACAATACATTAACATGCAAGAATAATTAAAATAGCACGTATTTATTATTAGGTTTGCATCCATAATCAAAATATCCGAGAGGAACATAAGTTATTCATACATGATGGATGCCAGAAAGGAACTCCTTGGAATTTTCTAATAAATTTAGACATATTATTTATATTATTTAGAGCTATATAATTAAAGTTATGAATTTCCAAAGTTTTCATTAGTAATATAAGCAATTTTAACTGTTCGCATATTTTAATTATCCGAAATAATGAACTAAGTTTGTATTCGAAATATTTCAACATTTCTAAGCACGTTTTGTATTAAAAAAAATTTCATTTAAATTTGTATTCAAAAGTTATGGATGCTCGCAGATAAAAAGAATATTTTTTGAAAAGTGGTAGTTTTTCGAATATTAAGCAGAAAAGTGGTAGTTTTTTGAAATTTACCTGCAGCTGGCGTTAACGGCGTCGTCTCTCGTCGCCACGTCAGCACTGCAGGTGGGCCAGTCTTGTCAGTCCCGTGTCAATTCGCGATCAGGACGAGTTTAGTGCGATTTGAAAAAACTGACTCAAAATGTGGATTTTTGCTACGAAAATGTAAAGTGGTAGATTTTCGGAATTTTGCCACAAAAGTGATAGTTTTATGCTAACAACTCCATTATCATAAGAGATGAATAGTGCGGTAATAGCTAACCAAGTAACCTTGGTTGATCGAATTACTTAATTATAGGCTATGCTTCTGCTAGCCAATGAGTCTGCTTCTTTCTCCTTAGCATGGGTCTAGCAAGCATATGGCATCTATATCTGCATAATGCTTATTCCGTTAGCTTGCAACCAGACCTTTCAAGCTTCAGCAACGGGGCGGAACCGTGCAGAGTTGCAGCAGACCAAATTTTGTCCATGTCTAGCACCGTGTCTCCGCACTCATGCTGGTTCCATCCCTCCAACGCATGAACAATTCCAGCGATGTGGCACGCACTCATCACCCTCCTTGGCAGCCAGTTCTGGAATGTTTTTTTTTACTCGAGTTCGTTAGCTTAACAACATCACAGTAGTGCAGTTCTTGAAAAGTTGCTTATTACCTCACACGAATGAACGTTGTGCAGTGTTTTAGGTACGCTCATTGCTGGAGTTGTCGAGTAGGTGCAGCAGTCCTTGCGTACCATTCTTGGTGGGAACTGTGAGTACGTGATAAACCGTGTTCCTTTCGGTGCCCTCAACTGTTGAGCAGCATCTAAACCTTCTCCAATTACCCACACCTGCAAAATTCAACCAGCCATCCCATTAACAGACCATGTACTGTCCCCACTACTCTGAAATGAATAATTTTCTTCTTACGTTTGCGGTGCCAGTACTTTTCGATAATAAAAGGTTATCGGCTGCATCTTCTAGTATTTTGGGATTAAGGAAATGGTAATCTTGCTTGTCTGTCATTATAATCTGCACAAGAGGAGTTTCTTTTTAGTACTATACTACTACAAAAACATGGTGTCTCCCATGTGATTAAAATGATGAAAGCATATCTGAATATTAATTTAGACCCAACCTTGATGTTTTTCTTGCACAATGCGGAAGCCACAGCACGGGCCACCTTTGAAATATTTCCTGCAAGAACAACTTGATCTGTGCCTTGGGGAATACTATCGACAACCACTGCAGGGCTGGTGCTATCCACCAGTTTTACCCCCAAATTTGGGTACTTTTGCAGATAAATTTGGCCATTTCCATTCACGCTCTAGGCCTGTTGAGTTGAAGAAATCAGATCGTAAACTACTACAGTATTATTTTGAATGGTGATATCTGTTACTGCTACATAAGCAACCACTATTGTATCTCTAGGTTTTCCCTTCTACATGGATGTAAGTAGTACCTCCTCTGTTTTAAAATGTAAGATATTTTAGTTTTGTGAAAGGAGTGTATCTAGATCCCTTTTAGTGTCTAGGTTCACTCCAAACTTAGTTGAACCTAGATACTAAAGAGGTCTAGATACACTTCATTTACAAAGCTAAAACTGTTGGCGTGGGAGGAGGCGATACACACACAACCTCCCACGCTCCTGCCTACGGTGAACCTTCGAGGATAGTTTCAATTAACAGATATGCATCGGAAATAAAACAACGAGCACATACACAGGTAACACAAGGATTTACATGGAAAAATCTCCTCAAGGTGAGGAGGAAAAAACCATGGGTGTGGACCAACCGGTCCACGTGAGCTTCACTATGAGTAACCTGGGGTACAAAGTCTTCTCTAGAACATCTAGAGATATACAACACACTCAGCATGTTGCCAACCGATAACAACAACAACAACAACAACCACTTGAGAGAAAGATTACAGCAAAGCAGAGTATCTCAGTTTCTATCCTCTTCGGTAATCAGCAAACTGCTCTTAAACCGCAGATCCAATCAGCACCAAACTTGGTAGACAAGCTGACATACTAGTACCCAACATACACACCAAATTTCAGGTCAATCGGACACCGTTTGCCTGCCCAAACTGTTTGTCTATCAAAACTGCTCTGTGTTGAAACTGCAGCAGTCCGAACTGAATAAACCGTTTCCAAATCTGAAGCTACACTGATCCAGACCTCAAACCAGCTAACCAGATCGAAGTACTCAAAGTAAAAAATGAGCTCAACAAGTTTGGAGTCAATCCAAGCACCTTTGAGCCTCCAAACAGCAGCTTGAAGACAGACCGGTCAGATCTCAGAAATCTGGACAGAAATCACCTCTCCTTCTTCTTCCTCTCTTCTCACTAGGTTGTGGTGTTCTTGTGTGTTCTCTCACCCTCTCATTTGCTCAGCTCACACTCTCACACACGGAGTGTCCCACACAGCCACCGAGGATGGCTAGGGTTTTCTTTTCTACTCCTCTCTTAAGGAGCACCTCAGCCGTTGGATACGAACATCGATCAACGGTTAAAACGTGTTGGACTTCACGGGCTGATGTTGGGCTGCCAACACACCTCCATGTGAAGAGACCTGGCCCAACAAAAATATGTTATATTTTAAAACGGAGGGCTTGCTGCTGCTTTGTGGCATGACGCGTGCTTGCTGCTTGTAGTGTGCTTGCAAGATTTTATTTTTAAACGTGCGTGCAAGTTTTGGATACCCAAGTGCTTACCAATTGACAATAAAATCTTGTTTAGAAAAATTTGGTTCGGGCTTACCCCACGAAATGAAAATATGAGTCGGGATGTTGAAGAAGAGTGGGAAAAAAAGAGAAAAAAGAAGACCCATTGACAAGTGGATCCTACGTGGAGTGCTAGTTTTGGGTAAGGAGATATGGATAAGCTGAAAAAGCAGGAAAATTTCTACTTACCTATACCTTCTCTCTCCTCTTACCCAAACAGTTTTTGCTTACCCATATATGGGTAAGCTGTTGGAGTTGCTCTAAGACCGTATCCGCCACGATAACATGTCTGGATGTCGTGTTTACAACACCAAGGTAAGATCCCATGATCCGTCATGTGGGCCTAGTAATCGCACATGAATGCGCTCTGCTAGAATTTTTTTCATATCTATGATATGATGAAAAATCCCGATGAACAGATCAGGTACCCAAACATAAAACTGAAATTCAGTACTCAATAAAACCTTCATAGCCCGAGCTTAATTACACCAGCATATACCAGGTTCAAGTCCAAGGATTTGAGCTTGAGAAGGTTCACGGTGTTTTTACCCAAGAGCTATTAACTGGTTCCTAATCCGTCTAAGGCACCAGACTTGGTATACCAATATCCCCATGAAACAAAGGAACTTACAGTTCGAATAAACCTTCGGGTGCCCCTAGTGGTGTACTCGAAAGAATTTGGACACTCAACCCGAGTCTACAACTCGAGTGGAGCCTCCGGGGCTACTGACATGGATATGATCCGCAAAGTCTACATTGTCGGTGTACCTGGTATGGATGTAGGAAGGGACCCATAAGGCCCATAAGGAGCCGAATATTCTAGAGCCACTCGAAGACTAGGAACCAGACGTGATGATCAAGGCAGAAGCCCAAGGTGTAACCGACTTAATTATAGAATTACCTTTCAAACAGTAAACCAACCCATATTGAACTCTGAGACCTGGTCTCTCATATAAAGGTTAGGAGTAGCCAACGAGCAGGGTACCGTAACATTTTCATAGCAACTCTCTATAAGCTAGATTGCATCTAGTAATCCAACGACTTTGTGTTCCCCATCAATAAAGATCGGACAAGCAAGAGTAAGGTTTTCTCTACGAGGGCCTGAACTCGAGTAAATCTCGCCTTTTTTATTTGTCTGATAAGCCGACGAATCACCAGCACATCTCTTTCCCTGAAACCCAAGTTCATAACAATGGATATTGCCGAGGTCATCCCTCGTCAAAGACCGAGAAGGATTTCTCCCTAACCACATCGGAAAAAAAACCGGGTGACTCGGAGCACCACCACCAACCTCACCGACAAAAAAAACCTGGGTGACTCAGAGCACCACCACCAACCTCACCGCCCACTCGCATGCGCCACCAAGATCTTGCAGTCACCATCGTCATCATCTCGTCGTGCAGACCGGCGAGCATCCCGCAAGATGAGGCGTACGACCTTGCTCGACCTAGGGACAACAACACTACAGCCACATGGGAGGACCCCACCTCTACCACCGAGTGGCGGTCATCGACCGGACAGAGCAGTAGGGGCACACCAAGCCCAAGCAGGCCAGCTCGAGCCTAGATGGGCACGTAACGTCTTGCTGCAACGGGGAGGCTGCTGCACCACCATGCCCTACCTGAGTTCCGTCATTACCGCCATCTCCAGCATCGTTGCTTTAGACGCGCCAGCCCGCCGAAGACCAAATCAGGCCCGAAGGGCCCATATCTGGACGAGGAGGGACCGATGCCAAACTGTTGCGTCCCCCACCTTGCCGTCGCCACCCGGAGGAGCTCTGGGACGCTTATTCCTGATACACACCTTTTTATACGCCACCGGTGAGAAGACCGGCCCCAACCGGCTCTAGGGACGCGGGAAAGGGAAAACCACCGCGCCGCCCGGGATTCGCCCGGCGGACGCTGCCTGCACCGGAGACCGGGGGAGTGTTGGCAGCGCCCCTTCGCTTCGGGAGGGCGAGAGGAGCGCGAGGGGATCTTTTTGAGCTATAATCAGCGGAGCTATAATCAGCGATGCAGTTCGTGACCTGACCGCAGATAGAACAGTTCGTGGTAGCTCGCCAATTGATTTGCCATCGATCCGACCGTTTGACCAGAATAAAGCATTTGTTGTGCAAGAACTAGGCCGGCAATGTGTCGATTGACTTTCCTGTGGAAATTCGCCCAAGGCTTGGTCGGATTGACTCGGCTGACGGGCTGAGTTATGACGATCACCCACCCTAATTTCTTCAGGTCCTCGACGCCCAGCGCACGCCTCACGCCAGGCCTAAGTTCTTCCCTCCACTTGACTTTGGCCTCTCAAAATCCACTTCCATGCATGCCTCCACCGACAACAGGTGAGTGTGGTGTGCTTACTTCTAATTTACGCGGGATGGATGCCGCATGACACAGAGAGATCGTTGTCGTGATGGGCATACGTCTTCCAATTCGGTTTGTTCAATAATTTCGTACTCTTCCTCTTTTTTCTACGGGGCCAAGAATATCTCCCTAATTTCCACTGGACACTAGTGTCATGCAAGCTCACCTTTGTCTCTCGTCCAGTGGAAAGAAGATTAATACAGTCCAAAATACGGTGTTGAGTATACACGGCCACTGATGGATCGTAACATAAAGGTGGAAGATTGAGGGACTAGAGTGAAATGAGAAATGCAAAATGATTTGAAGAAACCAGGAAACATCACGCGTTAGGATAGAGGAGAAAAACAAGGCGATCAGCTAGGGTTTCTCTCCCCTCCGCCTTTGCAATGCCGCCCGGTCCTATTTTTTTTGACAAATCTGAACCATTGATAAAACTAATGCCTCATCTGATCTCTTGATGGAACTAATTCCAAATCTAACCCCTCGACCGGCGCCAACAAGAATAGAGCCGAAGTTATACAGGTCGGCGCCACAGATCAGAGACAGAAAACGAGTTTTTGGAGATCGCCGTCACACTATAGGGCGCTAAGCTAGCATGGCGCCACATGATCTGGCGCCAACCTCATGCTAAGCTAGCGCGGCGCTGTAGGATGTGACGCCGACCTCAAAGAACTCATTTTTTATTCTAAATCCCTGGAGCCGATCTGCACAACTTCGGCTCTATTCTTGTTGGTGCTGACAAAGGTGTTAGATTTAAAAATAGTTTTGCCGGACGGTCAGATGAAGTATTAGTTTTGCCCAGGGGTTAGATTTGTAAAAAAAAAAACGCCGGTCCGTCCCGATCGTGGAATTTATGTAGCGTGGTGATGTGACGCCTCGATCTGCTGTACGTGCCTGTCATACGTCATGCATCGTGCGGAAGACTTGTGCGAATTCCATCTTAAGCCATTTCAAACGGGAAAAAAATCGAACTGCTTAGCCATAACACAAAGATTGAAGATTGAGGGGCCAGCGTGAAGCCATAAAACCTAAATGATTTGAAGAAACCAGGAAAACCACACGCGTGAGGAGACAGTAGAAAAGTAAGGCGATCGGCTAGGGTTTCTCTCTCCTCCACATGCACTGCAGCTAGGTCATCCCGCCTCTGACGGGCCTTTAGTACTCGGAGGTTCCGCAAATCCCGGCCTCTCGTGCACGTGAGAGTTGCGTTTTCTTGTTTTATTTTTATGTGTCTTCTTCAGAATAGTGAGGTGACGGGGCGGCGATATACTAAAGTCGGAATAAGATCTCCATTCCTAGTCTATCCTTGCCCCGGGGTGCATCTAACATAGGTAGAGGGCGCGCGAAGTTGTGTGTCTGGTATATATCATGGGATCCTGTTCGGTTCGGTGTTCATTCGTGAGGTTGCATGTCTACCTCTTCTGATCTATGGTTCTCATCATTGGTAAAGACCGCTCCTCTGATTTCAAGACAAAAAGAAAAATCACTTGGGAGGGGAGGGGAGAGGGAAAAGTAAGGCGATCCCATGCGGCTAGAATTTCCATCCCTTGCGCGAGTGCTGCTGAGCCGATTCGTCCCACCTCCAACATCCTTTCAGGCCTTGGGCGTGGGTAGACCCTCGACTCTCGTTGACGGTAGGTGTTGGCCATATACAAAAGTCTAAATAAGGTCATCATGTCCTATCCTCTCTCCGGGGTGTGTCTAACATTGGTAAAGGACGCGTGAAGATTGTCAATGTTTGTGATTTGGGGCGTTGAACCGTGCGTGGAGCTAGCACGGGTTGCGTGTTAATATAGGTGCCACAAAGGGCTGACATAGTACAAGTTTGAGTCCAGGTAGGACACGTACACAGAACGTACGGTCGAACACGTATACATAACCTATTGTCTAACAGCCTCCCTTAATCTCAACCTATGGATAGGTTGAGATTACACTTGAACTCATTCAACTTCTGGACTGGTAGCGCCTTGGTAAAACCATTTGCAAGTTGATCACCACTAGAGATAAACTGGATGGCTAGCTGGTTGTTTGCCACTCGTTCTCTGATAAAGTGAAAATCAATCTCAATATGTTTAGTGCGAGCATGAAACACAGGATTGTCAGACAAATAAGTAGCACCTAGATTGTCACACCAAAGACTTGGCTTTTCCTTCAGTTTTACTCCAAGTTCTTTAAGGAAGGCCTCAATCCAAATCAACTCGGCTTTAGCATTTGCAAGTGACTTGTACTCGGCTTCGGTACTAGAACGAGACACTGTAGCTTGTTTTCTAGCACTCCAAGAGACCAAGTTTGGTCCAACAAAGATAGCAAAACCACCTGTAGAACGTCTGTCATCAAGACAACCTGCCTAGTCTGCATCTGAGAATACACTGAGGAACATGGAGGGAGATTGGATAATAGAGATTCCAAGCTTCAATGTATCCTTAACATATCTGAGAATCCTTTTAGTTGTTGTCCAATGTTTAGTGGAGCATGAAGATACTGGCAAACCTTGTTCACCGAGAAAGCCAAATCTGGCAGAGTCAAGGTTAGATACTGCAAAGCTCCAACCATGCTTCGAAACTGAGTGTTATCTTCAGTTCCAAGAGGTGTACCAGCTGACAGAGATAACTGTTCTGAGGATGACAAAGGTGTAGGAGCTGCCTTGCAATTTTGCATGCTAGCTTTATCAAGTATGTCTGTGGCATATTTCTCCTGAGTCAGAAGTAGACCATTGTGTACCTTCTTCACCTCAATGCCAAGGAAATAGTGGAGATCACCTAAGTCCTTGATGGCAAAATTCTTATTCAGGTCATGAACAAGAGCAGTAATGGCTTGATCTGAAGAGCTTGTAACTATGATATCATCAACATAAACTAAGACAAATATAGTGACATCTGGCTTGTGAAAGAGAAATAATGAAGTATCTGCCTTTGAAGATGTAAAACCAAGATCATGTAATTTTGAACTGAGCCTAGCAAACCAAGCTCTCGGTGCTTGCTTCAAATGATATAGTGCTTTATCAAGCCTGCAAATATAATGTGGAGCATGAGTATGTTCAAAACCTGGGGGTTGCTTCATATATACCTCCTCTTCCAGAACGTCATGAAGAAACGCGTTCTTGACATCTAGCTATCATAGACTCCAACCACGAGAAATAGATATAGCCAAAACAGTCATGATAGTAGCAATTTTAACCACTGGACTAAAAGTATCCTCATAATCAATGACATACCTTTGCTTGAACCCTTTTGCAACTAGTCTGGCTTTGTACCTGTCAACAGAACCATCTTCTCTTTTCTTAACACGGTATACCCACTTACAGTCAATAATATTTTTGTTGCTGCTTGGGGGAACAAGGTGCCAAGTCTTGTTCCCAATCAATGCATTATATTCTTCTTTCATTGCTTCCTGCCATTTGGAGTCATTTAGAGCCTCAGTCAAATTTTGTGGTTCACCTGTCAGAGAAAGCATACCGTAGCGAACAGTACCATCTATACCTTTCATAAGGCGAGTGCGAACACCAGGAGGTGACACTAGAGGTTGATCCACAGGCGAACTAGCATGAGCGCTGTCCGCAGAAGATCCACCTGACCGAGGGGACCCAGCCTAATCCAGCGATAGCGACGGCGCGTCACGCGGCGAAGCAGAAGTCAGCGGGGCGGCAGGAGCGCCACGCGGCGAAGCGGGAATGGGCCAGGGCATGTGTCCACCATGCGCGTCCTGGGGAGTCGCTGCAGGCGCACCACGCGGCGAGGTGGCAGAGGATGACACAGGCGGGACGCTGCGCGCGGAAGGCGATGCCGCGGGAGGTTGATCATGATCCTCCTCGGGATCGGTGAAGACAGAGGAATGTTCCTATGAATCATCATTAGATTCTGTGCCAGCTTCGTCGTTTTGTACAGAGTGTTCAACATCATTTTCTGGAGCATTTTCGTCACTGTTTGCATCCAAATTTTCATCAGTAGATTCATGTACCAGCTGCATGTCAGTAATAGGCACAGTAGGATGCATATGATCATGAAAATTTTGTGCACCTTGATACATTGCAAATGTATCTATAATTTTTGATGTTCCATGCTTGGTTTTATCCACTTTCTTGTGTTTTGTCCACACTTTGGAGTACTTTTCATATGATTTCTTGGACTAACCTATTAACAAGAGCCATAGTGCCAGCTGCATGTTTTCTGCTGTTTTTGGTTCCAGGAAAGTCAGAAAATGAATATTCTCGGAATTGTACGAGACAAAAGCCAAAGTGCCTATTTTTCCGGAAGTCATCAGATGCCAGAATACGAGACGGAGAAGGAATGGGGGCCGGCCACACCACGGCGGCAGCCAGGCCTGGCAGCCGTGCCGGGTGGTCCGGCCGACCCCCTCGGCCTCTCCTTCCGCCTATATATTGCCCTCGGGACGACCCTAAGTACCCGATCAAAAATCCACGAAAAGAGTCTCAGAGCCGTCATCTCCATCCCTAGATCGGGAGGATGAAGCTCTTCCGGCACCACGGAGAGGGGAATTCACCCTGGAGGCCTTCTTCATCACCATACAAGCCTCCGGTGTGATGAATGAGTAGTTCATCCTTGGACTACGGATCCATGTAGTAGCTAGATGGTTGGTTCTCCTCCTTTGTGCTTTCATGTCTAGATCTTGTGAGCTCCGTTCATGATCAAGATCATCTATTTGTAATTCTGCATGTTGTGTTTGCGGGGATCCGATGGATATTGAGATGCTATTTTAGATTGATTATTGATTATATCATGTATTTGTTATTTGTGGTCTTGCATGCTTTTCGTTGTTAGTAGCTATCTTGGCCAAGTAGATGCTAGCAACTCCAAGAGTTAGTATTTATGCTCGATAGTGGGTTCATGCCTCTCGTAATCTGGGGAAGTGACAGAAATATCTAAGGTACTAGATGTGTTGTTGATACTAGGGAGAAAACAACAATCATTTGTTCATAGAACAATCGTATTGTTTACTTTACACGCAATTCGTAAAGCAATAATCTGTTGCTTGCAACTTAATACTAGAGGGGGTTCGGATGATAACCTGAAGGTGGATTATTAGTCATAGATGCAGTTGGATGACGGTCTATGTATAATATTGTAATGCCCAATCAAGTTCCAAAGGAGTCAAGATGATTAGTATATGCATGTATTGCTTTCTCGATGTTTGTCAATTGCCCCGCTGTAATTTGTTCACCCAGCATGTTATCTATCTTAGGGAGAGCCACCTCTAGTGAACTATGGATCCCGGTCCTTTCTTTTACATACAATCTATAAACTATTTACTGCTTTGTGTTTACTTTCTGCAAACTATTACTTCCTTCCATTTGATACGTTTAATCCTTTGTTTTCAGCAAAACCGGTGAGATTGACAACCTCATCGCAAGTTGGGGACAGAGTTCTGTGGTTGTGTTGTGCAGGTCTCCACGTTGCTGCTGGCACCGGTAGTGCGCTCTGCCAACGTTCAGCTAGCTACACCTTTGAGGTGTTTCCTTGCTCCTACTGGATTGATAACCTTGGTTTCGTACTGAGGGAAAACTTGTTGTTGTACTCATCATACCTTCCTCTTGGGGTTCCCGAATGAGCTCGATATATTTTGGGCCATCAAGCATATTTTCTAGCGCCATTGCCGGGGAGTCAAGGACATCTTCACAAGGGGAGTCCCTCATAACCAATCTCTTTACTTTGTTATTTTTGTTTTGCTTAGTTTCTTTTTGCTTTGTTTGCTTGTTTCTTTATCAAAAACACAAAAAAATTAGTTTTACTAGTTTGCTTTCTTATTTGAAAACCCAAAAAACTGACTACTCTTGAAAACACTAAGTTGTGTGACTTCACTAGCACCAACAACAATGATTTTATGAGCACACCTATTGCTCCACCTGTGCCTGAAGATACTTTCTTTGAGATAAAACCTGCTTTACTCAATCTTGTTATGAGAGAACAATTTTCTAGTATTGGTAATGAAGATGCTGCTGCCCATCTAAATAACTTTGTTGAACTTTGTGAGATGCAAAAGCATAGGGATGTAGATGGTGATATTATTAAGCTGAAATTGTTTCCTTTCTCTTTGAGAGGAAAAGCTAAAGAATGGTTGAATTCCTTAACTAAGAATAGTATTGATTCTTGGACTAAGTGCAAAGATGCTTTCATTGAAAAATACTATCCTGCTGCTAAGATTATATCTATGAGAAGTGAAATAATGGAGTTTAAACAATCTGATAATGAGCATGTTGCTCAAGCTTGGGAAAGAATGAAATCTTTGGTAAAGAATTGTCCCACTCATGGACTGACTGCTTGGATGATCATCCAAACTTTTTATGCAGGATTGAACTATTCTTCAAGGAACCTATTGGATTCTGCTGCTGGAGGTACCTTTATGACCATCACTTTGGGTGCTGCAACAAAACTTCTGGACAATATGATGGTTAATTATTCTGAATAGCATACTGAGAGAGCTCCACAAGGTAGGAAGGTAAATTTTGTTGAGGAAACTTCCTACTTGAGTGATAAGATTGATATTATTATGTCTATGCTTGTGAATGGGAAAGCTCATATTGATCCAAATAATGTTCCTTTAGCCTCTTTGGTTGCTCAAGAAGAGCAAGTTGATGTGAACTTCATAAGAAATAACAATTTTGGCAATAATGCTTATAGGAACAATTTTGGTAAAAACAATTATAAGCCATATCCTCCCAACAATGGTAATGCTCTTGGAAATTCCTACAACAATAATAGGAGTGCACCCTATGAACTTGAAGTTATGCTTAAAGACTTTATTAGTAAACAAACTGCTTTCAATAAATCTATTGAGGAAAAACTCTCTAATGCTGAAAGAAATATAGCATCTTTGGCTGAAGATCAATCTTCTTTGAATAAAATGGCTGCTAAACCTGAAACTAATGATAATCCCTTTGCAGCTACTAATGATATACAAGTAAGAATTGATGAAAATGTTAGACTATTAGCGGAATTACATGCTAAGTGGGAAAGAGAAGATGAAATTGCTAGAAACATTAGTGTTTCTACTATTACCACCACTAGTGTTGAGGCTAGTAATAGTTCTACTACTTTAGATGATAAATTTAATTTTTATCTTGATGGTTGCAGTATCTCTGAAGTTATTAAGTTCCTACAAAAGCTTGCTAAAAGTCCTAATGCTAGTGCTATGAACATGGCCTTTACAAAACACATTATTGATGCTCTCATAAAGATTAAAGAAGAAAAGATGAAACATAAAGCTTCTATTCCTATAAAACAAGAAGATGGTTGGGAACCCATCATTAATATGAAAGTAAATGACTTTGATTTCAAAGCTTTATGTGATCTTAATAGTAGTGTTTCTATTATGCCTAGAAGGATTTATGATATGCTTGATTTGCCTCCACTTGAAGATTGTTATTTGAATGTCCCACTTGATGATAATGCTAAAAAGAAACTCATGGGGAGTCTTAGTGATGTTCTTATTATGGTTAACAATGCCTATGTCCCCGTTGATTTCTATATTTTGGATGTTGAATGCAATGCTTCTTGTCCTATTACTTTGGGAAGACCTTTTCTTAGAACTGTTGGTGCCATTATTGATATGAAAGAAGGCACCATTAAATATCAACTCCCACTCAATAAAGGTATAGAACACTTCCCTAAGAAGAGAGAGAAGATTTCTTTTGCTTCTCCTATGAAAACAAAATTAGGTCTTAATGCTTCTTCATTTGAGAACACTTGATTCTTTTTCTTGCTTCTTATGCCTAACTTAAAGGCGTTAAAGAAAAGTACTTATTGGGAGATAACCCAAAAGTTTTAGATGAGTCTTGGAAGTTATTACCTCAGTAATAACCGCTCCTTATCCTTTTTATTTGCTTTTTGTGCCAAGAGTAACCTCTAATGAGAGAGAAGTAATGATTGGGAAAGTTGCTGTCCTGAAACAAATTTCTGTGCTTCACCGTAAAAATTCGTGTAAAATCTCTGAACGTCTTTTTGAGGCGTGATTTTTTGTGCTTCTGACCCAGGTTGTTATCTAACTTTCGTTAGTTCAACACTTTTTGATTTGAGCAACATAAGGTCTTCGAAAAATTCGTCTTTACCTGCTGGTCTGTTTTGACAGATTTCTGCCATTTTTTTTGCATTTGCTTCTTGTTGGTTCCTTTTGAGTTCTTTTGGGGAATTGAGCTTTTTGAGGAAAGTGCTTCAGTATCTAGTGTTCTAATGGAAGTTTATTGGTGTTAGAACTGAACCTTAAGACTTATTTATCTTGAGTGCACTAATGTTGCTAATAAAGATTGTGTGAAGTTTTGTATGAAGGAAAATTTTCAGGTGTATAGAAGGAATGAGTAATGAGATGAAGGATGGACTAAAGCTCAAGCTTGAGGATGCCACGCGTGTCACCCCAATAAATATCCAAGAAGTACAAGCGTCAAAGCTTGGGGATGCCCAAGGCATCCCCTTCTTCATCAATAAAAATCCCAGGTTTCTTCCAAACGTTTTATTTTTATTGTTTCATGCACAGTTGTGTTGTTCTTGAAGCGACTTCTTTTTCGTTTTCTTTTTGGTTTTTCGTTTGCTTTGGTTTTCTTAGTTTGCTGAATAAATTGGTTGGACCCCCTCTTTCATACATTGGTTTTCAAATAGTTTGGTTTGCTTTGGAAAAGAGTAGGAAAGTTCATGCTTATGTGGTAAAAAGAGCTTGTTTTTGACTGTGGTCTATGCTTTGTCATGCCATGATTGATATTGTTTTGGCTTTATGCTTAGTATTCTTTGCTTTAGCATGAATTGTTATAAACAATTGAGATTGCTTAATGTGCCTTGGATGAATCATGTGTTGTTTTAGCATATTAAAGCATAGTATAGTGGTATTCTCCTTTGATGCTTTATTTGGGTTGACTTGGCGCATGCTCACACCATGTTATGACTATCTGAAGTCACCATAGCCTTTATGATCCTTTAGTTTTCAACTTGTAGTATCACTTTATGCTTTGATCAATGATGTTTTGTCGCTCTGCATGATAATGGCCATTATTGCTCTCTTAGTTTGTCGCTCCCAGTCTTTTGCTAGCCTCTACAACCAAGTATGAGTTCTAATCATGCATCCAGCTCCCTAAACCGAGTTATTCCAAAGAGTCCACCATACCTACCTACTAGCTTATGCTATTCCAAGTATATCCACACTTGTGTTTACCTTCTGAATTAAACTTGTTATGAGAAAACTAGTGATTAAAGCTCTCACGAACTTGATGGCACACTTTACTTTTCTTGCCCTTAATAAACTTGAACCATTGTGTCGTCTATGTTGTATATGCTTGCACTTATTTGTTGGGAATTAGCAGAACCATGTTGTCATGGGGAACGCTTTCAACATTGCACTTGGTACTTGTACCTAGTTGATATCACGCTCTTTTGTATATGGATATTGTCGGTGTGAAATGAAAGGGGAGCTTGTAAGTCCATGAAGTTATGTATATGTGTTAGAGAAACGCCTGGGCCGCTGGTCTAATCCATGCTGACATGGTGGAAACCTGCAGCGTAACCATAATGAGCTGTCTATGAAGCATTCTTATTATCAAAAAAAGAGTCCTATATTGAGAAAAAAGAGAAAGAGAAAAAAAAGAGATATGAAAAGAGGAAAGAGAGAAAAAAGCACCATATTCCCATGGTAAATAAGAAGATTGCTAAGATGCCTGTTGTCTACTTGCCTTGTCATTTTGATATGGGGATTCTTCAGTATCATCGGGCAAGGGGTACCCCATTGGTGGTTCTCTATGATACACATGTACTTACGATGACAAGAACTTACCGGTGACTAAACTTGAGTAGCATGAGGAGCGGCCCTCGTATACAAGGAACATGAGATTTCTAACTTATACTTCGTCAAGCATGTACACCATAATTTGTTCACTTTAACCTTAATCACTTCAAGATGCTTATGATAGGGGCAATGAGATCTGAAAGCTATAAGTACCATAATTTTTGGAAGCTCTTTATGAAACTTGAATCTCTGCTTCCTTCTATGAAGGCCTTTCTTCCACCATTATATTGAGTCTCCACCTTCTACCTTTATGCACCTACTTTGAGAGCATAGTGGCCATTCTTAGTTCTATGTGCATTGTCCCAAGACTAGTTGCTTGATGCATACCTTGATATTGCTTGTTTTAAACTATTTGTATCTAGTCACTCTTATGAACTTTGAAGGTGTCCTATGCATTTATATTTGCTACTCTATGAGGGACAAGCTGAATACTATTATGCTATGTTTTCTTTATGTGAAACAAACAAACGTCTTGCAAAGCATTGTTATTCATGAATCTTTTGTTTGTGCCTTTTCGTGTTGCATCATAGTTTCTTTGCCTTATTGCTAGAACTTTGTCTTTCATGTTATGATTGAAGTACTATGATCCTAGCTTTGAATGTTTTACAAATACTTTGATCAAGTCTTTGATGGTGCATGTCACCTCAAAAATTATTCTTTCTTTTTACCACTTACCTACTCGAGGACGAGCAGGAGTTAAGCTTGGGGATGTTGATACATTGCAAATGTATCTATAATTTTTGATGTTCCATGCTTGGGTTTATCCACTTTCTTATGTTTTGTCCACACTTTGGAGTACTTTTCATATGATTTCTCGGACTAACCTATTAACAAGAGCCATAGTGCCAGCTGCCTGTTTTCTGCTGTTTTTGGTTCCAGGAAAGTCAGAAAATGAATATTCTCGGAATTGGACGGGACAAAAGCCAAAGTGCCTATTTTTCTGGAAGTCATCAGATGCCAGAATACGAGACGGAGAAGGGCTGGGGCCGGCCACACCACTGGCAGCGCGCCAGGTCAGGCCCGTGCCAAGGTGGTGTCCGCCGACCCAACACCCTCGGCCTCTCCTTCCGCCTATATATTGCCCTCGGGCGACCCTAAGTACCCGATCAAAATCCACGAAAGAGTGCATGTCAGCCCATCTCCATCCCTAGATCGGGAGGGATCTGAAGCTCTTCCCGGCACCCTGCCGGAGAGGGGAATTCACCCTCGAGGCCTTCTTCATCACCATGCAAGCCTCTGGTATGATGAGTGACTAGTTCATCCTTGGACTACAGATCCATGTAGTAGACAGATGGCTGGTTCTCCTCCTTTGTGCTTTCATGTCTAGATCTTGTGAGCTCCGTTCATGATCAAGATCATCTATTTATAATTCTGTATGTTGTGTTTGCGGGGATCCGATGGATATTGAGATGCTATTTCAGATTGATTATTGATTCTATCATGTCTTCGTTATTTGTGATCTTGCATGCTTTCCGTTGTTAGTAGCTATCTTGGCCAAGTAGATGCTAGCAACTCCAAGAGTTAGTATTTATGCTCGATAGTGGGTTCATGCCTCTGGTAATCTAGGGAAGTGACAGAAATCTCTAAGGTACTAGATGTGTTGTTGCTACTAGGGAGAAAACAACAATCCTTTGTTCATAGAACAATCGTATTGTTTACTTTACATAATTAAAGCAATAATCTGTTGCTTGCAACTTAATACTAGAGGGGGTTCAGATGATAACCTGAAGGTGGATTATTAGTCATAGATGCAGTTGGATGGCGGTCTATGTATAATGTTGTAATGCCCAATCAAGTTCCAAAAGAGTCAAGATGATTAGTATATGCCTGTATTGCTTTCTCGATGTTTGTCAATTGCCCCGCTGTAATTTGTTCACCCAACATGTTATCTATCTTAGGGAGAGCCACCTCTATTGAACTATGGATCCCGGTCCTTTCTTTTACATACAATCTATAAACTATTTATTGCTTTGTGTTTACTTTCTGCAAACTATTACTTCCTTCCATTTGATACGTTTAATCCTTTGTTTTCAGCAAAACCGGTGAGATTGACAACCTCATCGCAAGTTGGGGACAGAGTTCTGTGGTTGTGTTGTGCAGGTCTCCATGTTGCTGCTGGCACCGGTAGTGCGTCCTGCCAACGTTCAGCTAGCTACACCTTTGGGGTGTTTCCTTGCTCCTACTGGATTGATAACCTTGATTTCGTACTGAGGGAAAACTTGCTGCTGTGCTCATCATACCTTCCTCTTTGGGTTCCCCAACGGGCTCGATATATTTTGGGCCATCACACCTTCATAAGAATTAGGTGTGGACGTGGGGAGTAATAGGATTTCTTTGCGAAGGAGAGGACCAGCATTGGGATTAAGGGATGCAAAGGGGAACACGTTCTTATCAAAGACAACATCACAAGATATGTACACGCGACATGTAGATAAATCAAGGCACTTGACCCCTTTATGGAGAGGACTATAACCCGGGAAGACACAACGTGTAGAGCGAAACACGAGTTTGCTTGTGTTATAAGGACGAAGATTGGGCCAACTGGCATAACCAAAAAGTCGAAGAGCATCATAGTTGGGCTTAACATGAAGAAGACGTTCACTAGGAGTTTCTGTTGGAGATATGCCCTAGAGGCAATAATAAATGTAGTTATTATTATATCTTTGTGTTTATGATAAATGTTTACATTCATGCTATAATAGTATTAACAAGGAAACCATTAATACTTGTGTGATTTGTAAACTTAATTTGAAGTCCCTAGTATAGCCTCTATACTTCACTAGCTTGTTGGTTGATTGATGATTGTGGTTTCCCTATCATGAACATTGAGATGTTATCAACAACAAGATCATATCGTTAGGAGAATGATATGGTGGACATACTCCTATAGATAAGCGTAGCATAAAGATCAAGTCATTTCAATAGTTCAATTGCTATATGCTTTCTGATACATAGTAACCTAATTCCTTCGACCATGAGATCATGCATATCACCTTTACTGGATGGATGCTTTGATGTCATCAAACACCACACCGTAATAGGGTGGCTATAAAGGTGGTATTGAGTGTTCGGAAAGTATTGGTTGAAACACATGGATCAAGAGTGGGATTTGTCCATCCATATGACGGATAGATATTCTCTGGGCCCTCTCGGTGAAATGTCATCCAATTAGCTTGCAAGCATGTGACTGGGTCACAAGGGATCACATATCAGGAGCGAAAAGAGTACTTATCGATGCGAGGTAGAACTAGGTATGCAGAGATACCGACGATCATAACCTCGGATAAGTAACATATCGTGAGACAAAGGGAAATTGGTATCGTATGTAAGTGGTTCATTCGATCGCAAAGTAATCGTAGAAATATGTAGGAGCCATATGAATTTCCAGATTCCTCTATTGGTTATTGTTCAAGAAGTGTCTCGATCATGTCCGCATAATTCACGAACCGTAGGGAGACACATAAGGATTGACGTTGTTTGAGTAGTTATGGTATTATGAGAAAGAGACCGAATGTTGTTCGGTCTCGGATGGGATCCGGGATATCACGAGGTGATCCGGAATGGTCGAGAATAAGATTCATATAAGGAAAGTCCGTTTGGAGTTGGGGAATGGTTAGGTGTTTTCATCGGGAACATTCTAGAAGGTCCCGGAATGTCCGGCACTCCAGGAAGGGGAAGGGTACATGAATGTGTCATTGTAAGTTGGAATGATTGCATCATGTACTAGGTGTTCTCGCTGTCCAAAATAAAGGATTTATTTAAATCCTAAATTGAAAAGTCAAACGGCTAGTTTGAAAGTCAAACAACAAGTTTTGGAAAGTGGAAAGAGGAGGAGAAGAGGAACGAGTTGGGAGGGATTCCCTCCTCCCCAAGCCGCGCCCACCCAAGGCCGAGTTGGGGAGGGACTCCACTCCCTCCCCTTGGCCGCCGGCCCTCCCACCTATAAAGGGAGGGGCAGGGCCTCCCCTCCTGGTACACACAAGTTCCTATCTTCTACCTCCGGTTTAGAGCCGTTTTGGATTAGAGCTTCTAATTGCTTTAGCCAGCGGTTTAGAGCCTTCTAATTGATTTAGAGCCTTCTAATTGGTGTGTCTAATTACTAGACCACTAATAGCCTCTCTCATAAGCTCCACCATACTACTTTGGCTTAAGGCGAAGCCTCATGGATTTCCCTCTACTTCGGTACCACGTTGTCTTTGCGGAATCGCGAGGAGAGTGCTACAACCTCCGCTGCCTGCTGGAACAAGGAGAGGAAGGTCTTCGTCAGTCCGAGCGTGTGACCGATTGCGGGGCGCTGGGCATTTGGAAGGAAGGATCTCTGCGATCTTGAGATCGGAAGAAATGCGACTACATCACCCACGAGAATCTGCTCTCGTTAACGCTTTGGAATCTTCGAGGGTGAGTTCCTCTATCGACTCGTTGCTGCAATCTAGTAGATAGATCTTGGCTTGTTTGTTTGTACGATAGAAAATTTTTGTTTTCCATGCTCGAACCCCTACAAGTGGTATCGAGCCGTGTCTATATGTAGATCATTGCACGAGTAGAACACAATGGTCATTGTGGGCATTGATGCTTTTATTGTAGATTGCTTTTGTGTACTTTGCATCTTGCGGTATGTTGGGATGAAGCGGCCGGGCTAACCTTACATGACATCGTTCATGAGACTTGCTCCGCTTGACATGCAACTTGTATTGCATAAGTGGCTTTATGGTGCTGTTTCTCCTAGCATAGTAAAGATCCAATTTACAACGGGTGATCAACAATGCTAGTATCAATGTTGTGGTTCTTGTTCGTAAGTTAGAACGACACTTATTGAAAGCCCCAAACCACGTAAAATATGCAAAGAAAGTAGGCGTCTAACTTTGTTTTGCAGGGGTGTCGATGATGTGATATGGCCATGATTGTGATTATATTTGATGTATGCAATGTTCCTTATTGTAAGTTGGCAACCGGCAGGGAAACCATATGGTTGTCTTTAATTTACATTAAGACCTGCGTGTCTATTCAA
Organism: Avena insularis; assembly: GCA_023614405.1. Classification (NCBI taxonomy): domain Eukaryota; kingdom Viridiplantae; phylum Streptophyta; class Magnoliopsida; order Poales; family Poaceae; genus Avena; species Avena insularis. The sequence goes on along the minus strand of CM042696.1, from coordinate 455,845,376 downwards.
AATAGTTGTAATAGTTGAAGCTGGTGGGCGACAACCATGAAGAAGCGTCATTGACCTTGATGCTATGCGGTGATGATGGAGATCATGTTAGGTGCTTCAAGATGGAGATCGGAAGCACAAAGAAGAAAGGCCATATCATATCACATATTATGAATTGCATGTGATGTTAATCCTTTATGCATCTTGTATTGCTTAGTAGACGACGGTAGCATTATAAGATGATCCCTCATGCACATAAATTTCAAGTTCTAAAGTGTTCACCCTTAGTATGCACCGTTGCCAAAGCTTGCTGCTTCGAAGCACCACGTGATGATCGGGTGTCTTTGATTCCATGGTGAATACAACGTAAGCAAGCCAGATTTGCTTATGCGGTAGCTAAGGTTTGATCTTGCGAGCCTAGCATGTACGTATGGCCTCGGGAACTCGGATCGCCGAAAGGTAAAGCATGAATCATATAGTAGATATGATGAACATGATGATTGTTCGCCATTGAAACTATATCAACTCTCGTGATGATCGGTGTTGATGTAGTGGATTTGGTTCGTGTGATCACTAAAACAATGTGAGGGATGTTGTTTTGAGTGGGAGTTCACCTAGTTTAATTTCATTAATTAATTTGAACTCAATTTGTCATAAACTTAGTCTAAACTATTGCAAATATGTTGTAGATCAATGGCAGCCCCACCATCAATTTTAATGCGTTCCTAGAGAAAGAAAAGTTGAAAAACAATGGAAGCAACTTCGCGGATTGGTTCCGCAATTTGAGGATTGTCCTCACAGCTGGTAATTTGACCTATGTGCTGGATGCACCGCTAGGTGACCCACCTACAGCTGATGCCACCGATGAAGTAAAGAATGTTTACCTCGCTCGGAAAAATCGGTACTCCATAGTTCAGTGTGCTATCTTGTATGGTTTAGAATCGGAGCTTCAGAAAAGGTTTGAAGAGTCAGACCCATATGATATTGTCGAGGATCTCAAATTAATTTTTGAGACTCATGCGGCAATTGAAAGTTATGAAGCTTGAAAAGTTCTTTAAGCGCAAGATGGAAGAGGCAGCTGGTCGGTGAGCATGTGCTTAAAATGTCTGGCATGCAAATAAACTTCAAAGCTTGGGTATAGTGATTCCTAATACTTTGGGGTTTACGCATCCTCCAATCACTACCACCAAGTTACAAGAACTTTGTGATGAACTACAACATGCGAACATGAACAAAGAGTTGCGAACTATTTGCTATGTTAAAATCTGCAGAAGTGGAGATCAAGAAAGAGCACCAAGTGTTGATGGTCAATAAGACCACCAAATTCAAGAAAGGAAAGTCTAAGCAGAAGGGACACTTCAAGAAGGGTGGTAAGAAAGTTACCACGCCGACGAAGAAGACCAAGGCTGGACCCAAGCCTGATACTGAGTGCTTTTACTGCAAGGGAGAAGGTCACTGGAAACGGAATTGCCCAAAGTACTTGGCGGATTTGAAGAACGGCAACATCAAGAAGAAAGGTATATCTGATATACATGTTATTGATGTGTATCTCACTAGTATTCATAGTAGTGCCTGGGTATTTGATATCTTGGTTCGGTTGCTCATATTTGTAACTCAAAGCAGAGCTGCGAATAAGCGGAAGCTAGTGAAGAACGAGGTGACGATGCGGCGTGGAAGCGGATCAAAGGTTGATGTGATCGCGGTCAGCACGCTACCTCTTCATCTACCATCGGGATTAGTTTTATACTTAAATAATTGTTATTTGGTGCCTGCGTTGAGCATGAACATTATATCGGGATCTTGTTTATTGCGAGACGGTTACTTGTTTAAATCCGAGAATAATGGTTGTTCGATTTATATGAGTAATATGTTTTATGCACATGCACCTTTGATAGATGGTCTATTCTTGTTGAATCTCGATAGTGGAAATACACATATCAACAACATTGAGGCTAAACGTTTGAAATCAGCGATAATTGACCTATATGTGGCCTTTGTCGTCTTGGTCACATTGGAGTGAAGCGTAAAGAAACTCCATTCCGATGGACTTCTTGAATCACTTGATTTTGAATCACTTGAAAGATGCGAAGCATGTCGATGGGTAAAATGACTAAGACTCCATTTTACGGTATAATGGAGCGAGCTACGGACTTGCTGGAAATCATACATACCGATGTGTGTGGTCCAATGAGTGTAGCATCGCAGTGGTTATCGTTATGTTCTTACCTTCACGGATGACTTGAGTAGATATGGGTATATCTATTTCATGAAACATAAGTCCGAAACTTTCGAGAAGTTTAAGGAGTTTCAAAGTGAGGTAGAGAATCAACGTAACAAGAAGATTAAATTTCTACGCTCGATCGTGGAGGTGAATATCTAAATTACGAGTTTGGCGAGCATTTGAAGAAATGTGGAATACTTTCAGATTGACACCGCCGAACACCACAGCGTAATGGTGTGTCCGAACGTCAGAATCGAACTCTCTTAGATATGGTTCGTTCTATGATGTCACTTACAGATTTACCGCTATCATTTTGGGGTTATGCATTAGAAACAGCCGCATTCACTTTAAATAGGGCACCGTCTAAATCCGTTGAAACGACACCGTATGAATTATGGTTTGGGAAGAAACCTAAATTGTCGTTCCTTAAAGTTTGGGGATGCGAAGCCTATGTAAAGAAGTTACAGACGGACAAGCTTGAACCCAAAGCGGAAAAATGCGTCTTCATAGGATACCAAGGAAACTATTGGGTATACCTTCTATCATAGATCCGAAGGCAAAATCTTCGTTAAAAATGGATCCTTTCTAGAGAAGGAATTTCTCTCGAAAGAAGTGATGGAAGGAAAGTAGAACTCGACGAGGTTGTCGAACCTTCTCTCGAATTGCGAGTAGCGCAAAGCACCGAAGAAGTTCCTGTGGTACCTGCACCAATAAGAGAGGAAGCTAATGATGGTGATCATGAAACTTCGGTTGAAGTTGCTACAGAGCCTCGGAGGTCAACGAGAAATCGTACCACTCCAGATTGGTATGATTCCGTTATGAATGTCATGTTGGTGGACAACACCGATGACCCCGAGACATATGAGGAAGCAATGATGAGCCTAGATTCCAATAAATGGCAAGAAGCCATGAACCGAGATTGGATCCATGTACGAAAACCAAGTATGGACTTTGGTGGACTTACCGGATGGCCGGAAGGTGTCGAGAACAAATGCATTTTCAAGAAGAAAGCAGATGCCGATGGTAATGTTATCGTCTATAAAGCTCGACTTGTCGCAAAAGGGTTTCGACAAATTCAAGGAGTTGACTATGATGAGACTTTCACCGAGCGAAGGTTAAAGTCTGTGAGGATTATGTTAGCAATCGCTGCATATTATGATTATGAGATATGGCGATGGATGTCAAACAGCATTCCTCAATGGAGACATTGATGAAGAGTTGTATATGATGCAACCCAAAGGTTTTGTCGATCCTAGAGATGCTAACAAGGTATGCAAGCTTCAACGGTCCATCTATGGATTGAAGCAAGCATCCCGAAGTTGGAATCAACGTTTTGATAAGGTAATCAAAAGTTTTGGTTTTATACAAACTTATGGAGAAGCTTGTATTTACAAGAAAGTGAGTGGGAGCTCAGAGCATTCTTAATACTATATGTGGATGACATATTGTTGATTGGGAATGATGTAGACCTTCTTAATAGTGTCAAAGAGTATTTTAATAATAGTTTTTCAATGAAGGATCTTGGCGAAGCAGCTTACATATTAGGCATAAAGATTTATAGAGATAGATCGAAACGCCAAATATCATTGTCACAAAGTACATCTCGGGACAAAGTTCTAAAGAGGTTTGGAATGGAAGATAGCAAGAAAGGGTTCTTGCCCATGTTGCCTAATACCTTGAGTAAAACTCAAAGTCCGACATCGGCGTAAGATAGAGAAAGGATGAGTAAGACTCCTATGCCTCAGCCATAGGATCTCTAATGTATGCCATGCTATGTACTAGACCCGACATCGCATATCGTTAGTCTAACTAGCAGATATCAAAGTGATCCAGAGTGGATCATTGGACAATGGTCAAAACATCCTTAAGTACTTGAGAAGAACTAAGGATATGGTTCTTTCTTATGGAGGTGATGAACACTCGTTGTTAATGGTTACACCGATGCTAGTTGGAACACCGATCCGGATGATTCTAAATCACAACTGGATCGTATTTATTTTGAATGGTGCAAAGAAGCTTAGTGGAGGAGTGCAAAGCAAAGCATTGTGGCGAGATCTTCAACTGAATCGGAATACATGGTCGCTTCGGAGGCTTCACAAGAAGCGATATGGATGAAAGATTCCATTACAGAGCTCGGTGTGCTTCCAAGTGCACTGGACCCAATGTCTATCTATTGTGATAACATGGGCGCCATAGCCAATGCACAAGAACCAAGGTCACACAAGAAGCTGAAGCATATCAAGCTGCGTTCCACGCTATTCGAGAACATATCCAGGATGGGGATATAAAGATTTGCAAAGTACACACAGATCTGAATGTGGCGGATCCGTTGACTAAACCTCTCCGAGGGCAAACATGACCAACACCAAACTGCCATGGGTGTTCGGTATATTACCATGTAATCTAGATTAGATGACTCTAGTGCAAGTGGGAGACTGTTGGAGATATGCCCTAGAGGCAATAATAAATGTAGTTATTATTATATCTTTGTGTTTATGATAAATGTTTACATTCATGCTATAATAGTATTAACAAGGAAACCATTAATACTTGTGTGATTTGTAAACTTAATTTGAAGTCCCTAGTATAGCCTCTATACTTCACTAGCTTGTTGGTTGATTGATGATTGTGGTTTCCCTATCATGAACATTGAGATGTTATCAACAACAAGATCATATCGTTAGGAGAATGATATGGTGGACATACTCCTATAGATAAGCGTAGCATAAAGATCAAGTCATTTCAATAGTTCAATTGCTATATGCTTTCTGATACATAGTAACCTAATTCCTTCGACCATGAGATCATGCATATCACCTTTACTGGATGGATGCTTTGATGTCATCAAACACCACACGTAACAGGGTGGCTATAAAGGTGGTATTGAGTGTTCGGAAAGTATTGGTTGAAACACATGGATCAAGAGTGGGATTTGTCCATCCATATGACGGATAGATATTCTCTGGGCCCTCTCGGTGAAATGTCATCCAATTAGCTTGCAAGCATGTGACTGGGTCACAAGGGATCACATATCACGGGAACGAGAAAAGAGTACTTATCAGTAAACGAGGTAGAACTAGGTATGCAGAGATACCGACGATCATAACCTCGGATAAGTAACATATCGTGAGACAAAGGGAAATTGGTATCGTATGTAAGTGGTTCATTCGATCGCAAAGTAATCGTAGAAATATGTGGGAGCCATATGAATTTCCAGATTCCTCTATTGGTTATTGTTCGAAGAAGTGTCTCGATCATGTCCGCATAATTCACGAACCGTAGGGAGACACACTTAAGGATTCGACGTTGTTTGAGTAGTTATGGTATTATGAGAAAGAGACCGAATGTTGTTCGGAGTCTCGGATGGGATCCGGGATATCACGAGGTGATCCGGAATGGTCCGGAGAATAAGATTCATATAAGGAAAGTCCCGTTTCGGAGTTGGGGAATGGTTCCGGTGTTTTCATCGGGAACATTCTAGAAGGTCCCGGAATGTCCGGCACTCCAGGAGGGGGAAGGGTACATGAATGTGTCATTGTAAGTTGGAATGATTGCATCATGTACTAGGTGTTCTCGCTGTCCAAAATAAAGGATTTATTTAAATCCTAAATTGAAAAGTCAAACGGCTAGTTTGAAAGTCAAACGGCAAGTTTTGGAAAGTGGAAAGAGGAGGAGAAGAGGAAACCGAGTTGGGGAGGGATTCCCTCCTCCCCAAGCCGGCGCCCCACCCCAAGGCCGAGTTGGGGAGGGACTCCACTCCCTCCCCTTGGCCGCCGACCCTCCCACCTATAAAGGGAGGGGCAGGGCCTCCCCTCCTGGTACACACAAGTTCCTATCTTCTACCTCCGGTTTAGAGCCGTTTTGGATTAGAGCTTCTAATTGCTTTAGCCAGCGGTTTAGAGCCTTCTAATTGATTTAGAGCCTTCTAATTGGTGTGTCTAATTACTAGACCACTAATAGCCTCTCTCATAAGCTCCACCATACTCGCACCGGCTTAAGGCGAAGCCTCATGATTTCCCTCTACTTCCGGTACCACGCCGTTGCCCGGAATCGCGAGGAGAGTGCTACAACCTCCGCTGCCTTTGGAACAAGGAGAGGAAGGTCTTCACGAAAATTTAACGTGACCGATCAAGGAGCGCTGCTGAACGTGGCGCTGAAGGATCGCTCACGCGATCTTGAGATCGGAAAGAGTACGACTACATCACCCACGAGAATCTGCTCTCGTTAACCGCTTTGGAATCTTCGAGGGTGAGTTCCTCTATCGACTCGTTGCTGCAATCTAGTAGATAGATCTTGGCTTGTTTGTTTGTATGCGATAGAAAAATTTTGTTTTCCATGCTACGAACCCCTACAGTTTCAAGATCGATGACTTTGCTGGGAAGTAAGTTTATGAGGAAGGTGGTAGTGAGGAAGGCTTCATCCCATTATTTTAGAGGCATAGATGCATTGGCAAGTAAGACAAGACCAACTTCAACTATGTGACGATGTTTTCTCTCAGCTGATCCATTTTGTTGATGTGCATGAGGACAAGATACATGGTGTGTGATGCCAACTTTTTGAAAGAAGGTATTAAGTTTCTCATACTCACCCCCCCCAATCAGTTTGCATACTAATAATTTTCCTATCAAACTTACACTCAACATACTGCTGATAATTCAAAAAGGCTTGATACACATCAGAACGCTTTTTGAGCAAATAGATCCAAGAAAATTTACTATAATCATCGATAAAGCTTACATAGTATGCATGTTTCCCAGCAGAAAGAGGAGCAGGACCCCAAACATCAGAAAACACCTGTTCCAAAGGAGCAGTAGACCTACTAGTAGACATAGGGTATGGTAACTGATGACTCTTAACCAGCTGACAAGAATCACAAACATAAGGAGTAATTTCTGGGGTGTAAGCTATTTTATTTTTCCTAAGAACTTGTGGAACCACAAACGAAGACGGATATCCTAAGCGACGATGCCATGTAGAGGAAGACGACTTTATTGTGATGAAGGCATGCTTGGAGGACTCGTTGGAGATTGGCACCAAGGGATAAAGACCTCCATGGCAAGGGCCTCTAAACATGATTTGGTGGGTGGCTTGGTCCTTGATCAAAAAGAAGAAAGGATGAAATTTAATATAAACATGATTATCAAGAGTGAATTTATGAACATATAGAAGATTTTTAGATGCACTAGGAACATGTAATATGGAATTGAGGTGAAAGTCATTATGAAGAGTGCGTAAAACTGAATGACCAATATGACTAATGTGCATACCTGTACCATCAGCAGTACGAACACGATCCTATCCATGGTATGTGTTATGTGTGGAGAGCTTGTTCAGCTCACCAGTGATGTGAGTATTAGCACCAGTATCGTAGTACCAATTAGTGTCAACTCCAGCATAGTTGACACCCTTGTTCCCACGGTCACTGTTGTCACCACGGTCACCACGATCACCACGAGGATCATCTCCATAACGCCACCATCACTCTTTGTCAGGGTGGCCATGAATGTTGCAAATCTGACATGTAGTGTCCACATAAGGTGTGGGCTGGCGGTCATGCCGACCACGCCCACCATCATCATGCCTGTCCCGGCGGTCATCATCACGGCGGCGAGCTGGATAGCCACCACCATCACGCCTGTCCTGGCCACGGTATCCGCGGTCCTCCTGACGACCACGATCACCATGGTAGTCATGCGGTGGTCGGCGATCCTCATACCGACCACGGTCATCATCTCTATGGTGAGGACGATCACCACGCCCTCCACCGTGATCCTCCTGACAAGGACGATCATCACGCCATCCACCACGATCCTCCCAGCAGTCCTAACCACGCGGCGGAGCGCCACCTCCACAGCGAGCAAGATGAGCACATGAGGAGAAGCTGATGTCGTCGTTTTTGTGCATCCGATCATAAGCTTGAACCTGCTGAAAAAGATCTTCCAACGTGGTGCCGGGATTGGCACGAACAACAGTAATAAGGGAGTTATAAGAGCTCCCAAGGCCATTAAGAACATACCAAACAATCTCATCATTATCACATGGTTTTCCAGCAGCAGCAAGTTCTTGTGAGATAGTCTTCATCTTGGCAAAATATTTGTCAGTAGAAATATCGTTCTTATTGTTCTCCACCAGGGCAGTCCGCATATGCTGAATCCACGATTTGGACGAGGCAGAAACATGGGCGTTGAGAGCTGCCCAAACTGCAGCAGAGGTCTCAAGGCCAATGACATGGGCCAGTACATCAGGGGAGAGGGCATTCAGCAGCCAACGAAGCACCTGCTGATCACGAGCAATCCAAGTAGCATAGCTAGGGTTCGGGATTGTAACCTTCTTCTTCTCAGTATCTTCTGTCTCAAGCAGCTTGTCAGGGGCTTCATCTATTCCTTCAACAAGCTCCAGCACGCACGCACCACGAAGGGCGGGCACGACTAGGGCCTTCCACACCAAGGAGTTCTCCCGAGTCAGCAGTTGCGTAGGAGGAGCACCAAGGGCTGCAGCAAGAGCAGTTGTTGAAGACGAAGAAGCCATCGAAGAGATGTTCCCTACCATGGCAGAAAAGCAGCGAGAAATCCTGCCACGGCAGACAACGGCAGCAGCGGCAGAAAAAAGATCAAAATCTCTGCCGCGACAGAGATCGATCTAGGGTTTTTGGTTTGGAGTGTCTTGAGCGCGGCAGCGGCGGCTAGGGTAGCGGCGGCGGCGACGAGTGTCTTGTGTTGGTTTTAGGGTTGTGTTTGGCGGCGGCGGCGAGTGTCTTGTGTTGGTTTTAGGGTTGTGTTTGGCGGCGACAGCGGCTAGGGAAGCGGCGGCGACGGTAGGTCTTGTCGTGTTTTTGGGTCATGTATGGGCTTGGGTTTTGATCGTAGGGTTTTGAAGGGCGGCGGCGGCAGTTGTGCTGCAGCGACGGCGATCTTGAGAGGTGGCGGCGGCGGCTGAGGACCAGCGGCGGCGGCGGCTTTGGTTTCTTTTCGGCGAGCTAGGTCATGGAAGAGGTAGGCTCTGATACCATGTCAGTGTTTGTGATTTGGAGCGTTGAACCGTGCGTGGAGCTAGCACGGGTTGCGTGTTAATATAGGTGCCACAGAGGACTGACATAGTACAAGTTTGAGTTCAGGTAGGACACTTACACACCGTACGGTCGAACACGTATACATAACCTATTACATATTTACATTGTCTAACAAAGATATCCGGTTCGTTTTGGCCTTCATTGGCGTGGTTGCAAGTCTAACTCTTCTTATGTATGGTGCTCATCATTGGTAGTGGTGCTCCTCTAATGCGTTGGTTCTTTTTTGCTCATAGAATTACTATAAGCTCTAGTACGACAAGACTTTCGAGCTTCGGTGATGGATGGTTGAGGAGTGCAGCGCACCGTCAGCTGACTTAGTCGTCGCTAGTTGATACCAATTTGTAATTTTATTACTTTTGAGATCTTTGTATTGTCGATAACGATTATTTTCGCAAAACAAATTCATATCCCTTCAAAAAGACATCGAGTGACATATTCGTATGTAGGAATTACATATTTTTTATTTAATTATTCATTTATTGATTTAGATACAGCCATGTGCATGCACATGTTGCATAGCACATAGAAATGATGGATGCTCACTGCTTGTAGAAGACTACTACATAGAGTCTAGTAGTAGTGCATATTGATGATCCAAGTAGCAGCTAGCTTATTTATAGGAGTATCTATACGATACGTGCTTCATCTATCTAATCTAAGGGCAGAGCACGATCTGGTAGTTTGTTCCGGCTGGACAGGTGAATGTGCTGGTCTGGTCGTCCTTGGCGTAGCTGTATGCGTCAGGGCACTTCCCCTTGAAGAACTGCGAGTAGTTGGTCGGCGGGCAGTTGTCAGTGAACTGGCCCCTGCAGCAGTAGGTGTCGCCGCCGAACTTGCCGCAGGCGCTAGCGCACCCTCCGGCGACCTGCAGCTCCGTCAGGCACTCCTTGGTGATGTCCACGGCGCAGCTTGCGCCACGGCAAGCGGCGCCGCCCACTGGCTCAAAGCTCATGGGAACATTGAACCCGTCGATGAGGGACAGGTCGAAGAAGTCCTGGGCCCCGCCCTGGCCGAGCGTGTACTCGGCGACCGTCGTCGGCTGCTCGCCGGAGACGGCGCAGGCCAGCTTGCCGGCGCAGTCTCCCGTGATGCAGCTGCCGCTGCCGCTGCCGTCGAATGTGCACCCCGTGCGAGGCCACACCCTGGCGCCCGCGGTGCCGGCCGGCATGGTGAGGGGCCACGACTGGCCCGGGTCGAGGCGCGCGCCGCCTCCCGGGAGCGCGCCGGGCCAGACCGTGTAGGAACACTTGTTGACGACGGTGATGGTGGCCGCGTCGGTAGCGGTGGCGGCGACGAGAAGGAGGAGAGCGATCTGCTGGAGGACGCGAGAGGACGCCATGGTTGTTGCTTTTGAATGTCTTGTGAATGTAATGTGCATGGGGCAACGGTGGAGAATGGAGATTTGCAGCGGTGGCTTGGAGCTATTTATAGCCGCGACCGCGCGCCAGATATACAGTATGTTGTTGTAGGGTTTGGGTTGCGTGTCCAAACAAAATGAAGACATTTTCCACGGTCGCGTTCGGCAGCATGGAATACGCGATTAGTATAACGTACATCGTGACTATGTGAGGATTCTAGAATCGAAATATGACACTTGACACCTCCATGTAGTACTATTCCCTCTCTTTGCTCTTCGTTTATTCTCTGTGCAGCGAAAGAATAAAACGAAAAATGAAAGAGCAGCCCGGCGTGTGGTCCAGCATCACCCAAAGGCTACATGATCCACACTCCACAATGTCCCTTCAAAAAAAGAAAAAATAAAGGCCACCGGACATGGGCCCAAGGCCCATCTAATGGCCGGAGGCGCCTCCTCGTCTTCCTCCACAACGTACCTGGGCATTTTGGGCCGGGCCGGGCCTGACCAAACCCACCTGTGAAAATCCCAGACCCGAGCCTGGCCCGGTTGTCAGGCCTAAAAATCGAGCCCAAGCCCAGCCCGTAGAGCACAGAGGTGATCGATGAAGCACGTGGCCTTTGTAATTAGCGGCCTCCATGTGTAGAACCTGTAGAGAGGTCGACCTCGGAGATGATGGGTAGAGGTCCCGGCGTCCTTGTCGCGCTAAATCTCTCGTACGGCCCTTTTGGGCACGCTGGTTTTGGACGAGAATGTTAGGCATAATAACACTGAGGTCTACATAACTTAATAACCGTCTAGACATGCTACCGCAGTGACGGAGTTTAAACTTCGGCGAAGGCGCCTACAATTTTATAATTTCTTTCTACTCTAACATATGGAACCTACATAGGATGGTCACATCTACCAGACAAAAAAGTATGGGGGTGTTTTTGCAAAAAAAACACCGCCACATGTTTGCTCCTAGGGGCATCTCTACCAGGCCGACCCCAACCAGCCCGAGCACGTCCGAACACGTCTGCGCGGACGCGCGAACGTGCGCGGCCTTCTAGCGGCTCGACGCCTCCGGATCGACCCATCCGTGCACCTAATTTGCGTGACCGCTGGGTCAGACCGGACAACGCGCTCGTCCTTGCGCGTCCACCCACTTGTTCACCCGAGCCCTGTAGTCAGTGGCACAACGGCCACTCCTCCCCCAAACCCTCGCCCTCCATATTCCGCCGCCAGAGCAGACGCAGCCGCCACTATCGCCGCCACCGCCGCTTCGCGATATCGGGGCAGATTTACCGCAGCCACTCGCGTTGTCGGAGTTGACTGGACGCTCCATAGGCCATCCCGCCTCCCCTGGCCTCCGCCTATCGATTGGACGCGCACAACCTGTTCGGTCGTTTGTCGAGGTGCGTTCGCCAATCCTTTCTTAGTTATCTTGTCCGCTGCGGGAGTTGGCATAGCCATTGATGGTAGCCTGCTGGACAGATGGGTAGAAGTCGAAGGGGGATCGAGTTCTTCTACAAGAATTTCGTTGAGTCGTCGTCCGACAGTGAGACCGAAATTCTTCTTGTAGCTGCACAGATGGTGCACGACCACTACCTCCTCCCGCCACGTAGAGGTGGCTCGTCGAAGTGGCGCGAAGCCAACCATGAACGTGACCGGGAAGAGGGGCACATACACCTTTACAAGGATTACTTCCACCCAACTAATCCGGTCTTTAAAGAGAAGGCATTCCGTCACCGCTATCGGATGTCCAGGAACCTGTTCTTAGACATACTCAATGGGGTAAGGGGGTACGATGACTACTTCGAGGACAAGTACGGTTGCGCCGGTGAGTTTGGCTTCTCCTCCTACCAGAAATGTCCAGCTGCCATTCGGCAGCTTGCATATGGAGTGCCCGGTGATCTCCTCGACGACTATATGCGCATGAGCGAGTCTACATGCCATGAGGCTATGTATAGATTCTACAACACAGTTGTAGCGGTGTTTGACAAAGTATATCTAAGAGAGCCAAACACCGAAGACACTGCCCGCCTTCTGTCCATCAACGAGCGTAGGGGGTTTTTCGGGATGCTTGGCAGCATCGACTGCATGTATTGACAGTGGAAGAACTATCCTTTTGGTTGGCAAAGATAGTTCAAAGGCATACGGAGGATTGCAATGTCCTGCTTGAGGCTGTTGCATCACAGGATCTCTGGATTTGGCACTCCTTTTTTGGCATGGCTGGATCAAACAATGATATCAATGTGTTGTAGAGGTCTCCGGTGTTTGCTAGGCTAGCAGAAGGCAATGCCCCATAAGTTTTCTATGAGATCAATGGCAATGCGTATGATATGGGGTACTATCTAGCTGACGGTATCTATCCATCTTGGGCCACCTTCGTGAAGACAATCCGCAACCCTGAAGATGAGAAATGCAAGAGGTTTGTGAAAGAGCAAGAGGCCGCTAAGAAGGATGTGGAGCGAGCATTTTGGTGTGCTTCAGTCAAGGTGGGACATTGTTCGATACCCTGCTAGAACCTGGAGCACAGAAAGGATATGGGATGTGATGACTGCTTGTGTGATCATGCACAACATGATCGTCGAGGACAAACGTGATGAAGGCATCTTGGACCAAGGCTAGGATTTCCAGGGTCTATTGGTTGAGCCAGAGTCAGGTCATCTTGGGAAGAATTCATGCAAGTGCATAAAATTTTGTGTCACAGACAAACCCATGAACAACTTGAACTAGATTTGGTTGAGCATATATGGGCTCGTGCAGAAAATCAAAATGCTTAACCCCTAATTTATTTTCTGCAATTTGAGTGACATTTGGTTATTTTTTATCGAACAATGCCATTATGTACTATTCATATACAAGCACTATTTTTAATTATATTATCTAATCTAGTTTATTTGCTTGTCAAAATATATATTTGACGGTATAATTTGACTGAACTATTCATATGCAAATGCCAGCTCTGGACAGCGCCATGATATTTGGCTGGATATTTGTCGCTGGTATGGCCGGACCGTGACCCCAAAATGATCGCGGACCGATTCAAACGGAAAGAAACGGACCGTTTCGATCACGCGTTTGGGTTGGTCCGGTGATGATGCTCTAAGTAAATTGGGACTGGTTTTGCACCATATAGAAAGTATTGGTTTCGAACCCGCGACGGCGGGGACAATTTTATAATTTCTTTTAACTCCTCTGACATGTGGGTCCTATGTACGATGGTCACATCAGCCAGATAGAAAAGAATACGGGCGTTTTTCAAAACAAACACCGAAGCGTGTTGGCACCTGAGTCATTTGGGACTAGTTACAATTTTATAATTTCTTTCCACTCCTTGACATGTGGGACCCACGTAGGATGGTCTCATCTGCCAAACAAAAGAGAATAGGGGTCTTTTTGCAAAACAAACACCGCCACGAGTTGGCTCGTCAGTTATTTGGGACTAGTTTTGCACCATATAGCAAGTATTGTGACTACTCTACACCATTTTGCAACTATTGGGACTAAAATGCACTTAACGGACAACTACTGGGGCTAGTGGTGTACTTAGCTCAAAATATATATGCACAATTTGTTCATAGCCAGATCACAAAAAAAAAATATTTGGATGGTCAGGAAGTAAGGATAGCAGTAGCAGTCGCTACCTATGCAGCATTGCATGTTCATGTGTCAGTTCTCATCTCTTCTGGAAGTTGATGTACTTGGCAGAAAATCCAAATATGAGAGCGAAAGCCACAGGGAATGCCACTGACACTACAGCTACCACTCCCAAGAATTCATGCCTAAAACCGTAGTAGCTTCTAATAAACTCTGACACAGTCTCACCACTTTCAAGTTTCTCCTCAATGTCTCCAAACTGTGAGGCACCTAGACCATACAATGTCCATGCAACCGGGCAAATCCAGTAGTACCAGCTCCACCAGACAGGAATCCTCTGTGCGGAGAACGGTAACGTAAAAAGAAAGCGATTAATTTATAGCTGAGCGGGAAAAAGTGAGTTAAATATTAACTATGTATACAATGCAGAGCAACTCACTGATACAGGGATGAGAAACCCAGAGAAAAGGTTCCATAGGGCGTAGAATGCAGAGCAACCTATCGCTGCCACACCACCATTGGGTGCAAGCCCCACAGACATCATCCCAAAGAATGTGAAGTAGAGGAATGTGAAGTACATGAAGAACAAGTACCAAAAGAATTTAGTTGTTGTCCACTCGAATCCCATCATTGCATACACCGGAACTCCATATATCAAAGTCTGCACGAATGTGTACGGGAGTTCAATGGCAACCTGCAATGTTGCATAATAGTAGTTTTATCTAGTTAAACAGGCAGTTATGGAAAAGTAAAAAAATACAACTCAGTGTCTCCTGTGCAAAGATGAGTTAGTTACCTGTGCAAATGTATAAGGTAGGGCCGAGTACATTCGAGCTGCTCTTTCTTTGTAGAACACTATCCTTTCCATGGCAATCACTGGCTGAACACCTTGTGCGTTCTTAATACCGAGCATTAGAATGGCGAAGTACATTGACCCCATGGAATTGAACAAATCTTGTTGTTTCGTTCTGTGTGGTGTAGAGAAACGTTTTATAATGTGGAGAGCGGAATTGAAGAAAGAAAACATTCTTTTTTTGATATTTAAAGACCCACCTTTTCATTCCAAGGTTCCAGAATACCGTGCCAAAAATAAGTGCAATGACTATGGTCATACAGAATCTACCTCCTATGTAATGAATATTCCTCCAATAAGACAAGTTCTGCTTCCACAAGCATATCAAGCACTGCTTCCAAAAAGACTGTGAATACTCATTAAGGAAATGGAGATCAGTAGAGCTAGAAGGAGGAATGCTTAATTCACTTATCAAGGCCTTGGTCCTCCTGAAATCATTAGTATTAGTTAGTGGGCACATGTGTTGTGCATCTTGGTAGGCCACAACAAAGCTTTAGTCCCATGCAAGTTGGGATTGATATAGTTGAGGGGTATGGAAAAAGGGAAATTATTCAGCAACAATCACTGAATAAGAAACCATCAAATTTTTAATAGTAGTCAGATGCATTGCACTTACATATATAGCTCCGAATGTTTATATATTTCAGAAAGATCAATCCCATGCATATGCTCTTGTAAAGTTGAGGTCACCTCCAACATCCACGTCGCAGGGTTATACCCATCTGTTATCTTATTGACACCTTCTATTCCCTGAATAGACCATGTTCAATGTTAACTTTTCGTCCATAGTTCCCACTATTTTTCCAAAAAGGTAGTACAAGAAATGGTTTCAACCACGTAACTAACCTCAAAGTATTTGATTAGCTGTGAAGAATTATCGCCTAATGGACCAACATATATCTCCTCCCCTCCTTGTTTCAGTAGAAGAAGCTGTTATTCATTGATCATACCATCAGAAAGACCAACACATTTCATGTCCTCAGCTAGCAGCAAAAGTTTTATTACCTCATCAAAAGTTTCAAATATTTCAACACTTGGTTGGTGAATGGTGCATACAACAGTTTTACCGGTGTCTGTAAGGTTTCTGATAGTCCTCATTACAATCGCTGCAGCTCGAGCATCGAGCCTTGAGGTTGGTTCATCCATAAAAATGATTGAAGGATTAGATACAAGTTCCACCGCAATGGTTAGCCTCTTCCGTTGCTCACTTGAGAGACCTGTTTCTCCAGGATATCCAACATATGCATCTTGCAATGATGTAAGCTCCAAGAGCTCCAGTATATCGTACACAAAAATCTGCATTCAAAAGTTGACACAATTGTTTTACCATACTGAATGAGACCACTATCTTCTGCTCTCTAGTTCAGTGAAATACTCAAATGTATGTTCATGTATCAGCTAAGTAATGTGAGAAGGCATGCACAGTTATTTAATTAAGAAAATGGAGATACACCATCAAATGTTGACAGAATATTTATCAGTGGTTTTCTCTCAAGTAACAACTCAACAACAACCTAATAATCATTCTTCACATCTTTATTATGTACTGACCTTTCTTGTTAATGAGTCAACTTCTGAGGGTAATCGAAGCCAGGAAGAGAACAAAACTGACTCAAGAACGCTCAAGTGTGGAGAGTGGATATCTGACTGCTCGCAATATCCAAATACACGGCAAAAGGTTTCTTGCTTCTTTGAGTAGCCTGAGATATTTATTGTCCCTTCAGTGTAGCCACATGTTTTCCTTCCTGCTAACACATCCATCAATGTTGTCTTTCCGGCACCACTGATGCCCATCAATGCAGTCAGCACACCTGGTCTAAAGCAGCCACTCACACCCTTTAGTATGTCCAAACGATCTTTTGTCTCACCATGTGCTTTGTTTACCTGTAGATTTAAAGTTAAGCAGGAAATAATGTTCGCATCCTACTGCATAAACTTATTGCCATATAATATGGAATGATGCTACTGCGATGTAATTGTGAGCATGTTGTATTACCTCTTGCATGTCTACCGAATATCTTATGTTGTCAAAGGTAAGTGAAAGTGGCACAAATGGAAGTGTTACCCTTCTGTTATTTACAGAACTCTGTGAGTCATTGATCACTCTTTTCTGATGATAGAATTTCAAGGGAGCATGACCACTCAACTTTGCATGCTTTTTCTCTACTGCATTGCTTTGTAATGAGGAAAATGTTCTACCAGAAGCTACAAAAAAAGAAGGAATTGTTCTACTTAAGACATTGTTAAGCTGGAAATAAGTTTACACAACTATGATGCAGTGCACACAAAATTTTAACATACATTTGAAGTATGTTAAAGATGCGGTGTAAAGACCATTGAAGACAAATACATATCCAATCAGTGCGCCTAAGCCAATCCAGTACCACTTTGCATGTACAAATAGCCCACGAGATTTCAATACGCTTGTTCCTAATGATTCCTTTGTTCCAGTAAGTACCTGCAAACACAAATGCTGAGTGTGTAACTATTCTCTTAGAAGTTTCAAAAGTCTGGGTGTAAGGTTAGTGTAAGTACTTTAATCCAGCGGTGGGAAGTAAATTCGTTTGTCGAAATGGCATTCTGGGCATACATCAGTGGTGAGATCCAGTAACCAACCATCCAAAACTTGTTCAAATTTTCTGGAGTGGAAATGGAACTGATAAGAAGATGAAAGCTTTATATTTGAAGTGATTATACTAGCCTTATATTTACCGCTAGAAAGTATGAATCCACTTAGTAGTAGGAGCAAAATCATTGTGAATATTCCAAAGGTATTCGCTGCAAACATGTTTCTTGTGAATCCAGCAATCAATCGAAACAGAGAAGATGACATCTGACTGACTGCTAGAAGAACAAAATAATGTTTAAAGAGCCTGCAATGAAAAACCAAACCGTTCAAATCAAACTGATAAGGCAAAAAAAAAAGGAAAAAGAACTGGAAGGTGCATTTGACAGACATAACATAAGTATAAATTACCTCTACACGTGCAAACTTCTGCTAAAACCACGAACAATAAACAATAGAAATTTCCCAATTTGTTATACTCCCTCCGTCTCAAAATAGATGTCGCAAATTTTTCTAAATTTAGATTTATCTAGACACTATTTAGCATCTAGCTTCATCCAAACTTAGACAAACTTCCAACATCTATTTTGAGACGGAGGGAGTATTAATTCTCCTATGTGCCTTTTAGATGAATTTACACAGGATTTCCTATAGTACGTGTCAAAAGTTAGCTTAACTATCTACATATATGTCCAAAGTGTCATTATCTGGTATTGAATGAAAACGAGAAAACCTTTTTATATTTAGCCCAACCCTTTGTTTAAATAATGTAATGACATCTTAAAAACAAAATAAGCAAATCTGGTTAAATTTAGCAGAATTACCAAATCACTAAATTCTGGAATAAATGATAATTATAATAGTACCCTGCTTTGTTTTAAAAAAAGCATCCAACAAGAACAAAGAAATACTCCCTCCGTCCAGAAATAACTGATTTGGGTTTGTCTAGATTCGAATATATCTAGACGCATTTTAGTGTATAGATACATTTGAATCTAGACAAACCCAAATCAGTTATTTCTGGATGGAGGGAGTACCAATTTACAGGATGAGCAACATTATACCACTATAAAAATTAGGTATCCCAACCTCACCATAGAAATCTAAGCATTGTGAATAGTAGGTAAATTGTAAATAGTAGAGCTGGGAACATGACCATTCATTATTCACAATGCTCACCTCCATATATTTGGGTCAAATCCAACTGCATAGTACGTCATAGCAACCCAGATTGTAACTTCGACAAGCGTGACAGGAATCTTAAGAATACATGTAGGCAAAGTGTATGCCCATGCTGGATAGAAAACATCCCTTTGCTTAAAGAACAAGGGCAGATTCATGATTGTTCCCCTCAGGTCACACAAATTGCGGAACATGGTTTCACTAACAGCGAAGTACAACACCCCTAGATATATCCCCCCATCAGTCAGTGAATCATGATGCATATGGCTGTTCCAGAAAATGGTTGATGCCACGAATGCTGTCATAGTGATCTGTCACAAGAGTGCTTCTTATAAAGAATGATTGATTCCAAACTGATTGTCTACAAATAATATATGCTATTTTTCCTTGAAAGTTATAATTGCATAGGGGGCTCATATATATCTAGGTGAGTGACTGAGCGTACAGTGGTGCAAATTACTTAAAAAAGAAGTGGCAAGCTAGATTTACGCAGAAAAACAGTGTAGCAAAGTTGACAAATCAAATAAGGGAAATCGTAAGAATATGAAACAATGTTGTTGTTAAACATAGGATTGAAAAAGAAAAAGCATAGAAAAACTAGAGAGATAGTCGTTTATAGGTGTAATAAAGATGGAGAAAATTGTGAGCTCAAACAGTGATAAATAATAGGTATCAGAATTTTTTATTTGGCTCAGGATGATTCATGTATCACCCACAGGAAAATATCAAAATTTTAATTTGGATACAGACGATCTCTGTCTCTCATACAGAACGCACTTGCGTAACCGCACTTTGTTTTAGTTGTCTCTCATGCCCTAACAAGGTTGGCTTGTCATCACTAAAGTTCACGTCATGTTCGTGTGTGGCATTTGCAGGCATGCCCGATCCTATCGGAGCGTGGATCAATATTTAAAATCTGGTGGAAAGTGCAATATACTCGAAATACACAGTTTCAATACCATCGAAGGAAGCCAAAGCCTGATGCTACTCCCTCCAGTTCAAAATATAGGGAATTATAGCATTTTTCCAGACAAAATAAGGAGGAGAGATGATAGAAACTTCACATTTAATTCATGGATGGCTTCCAATGAGCAGTAAATTGCATGGGGATCTCAACAATAATCTCAATTACAAGGAGTGGCAATTAAGAGAGAGGGACTGATTTCTTTGGCTCGTTTTTTCCACACTTAATTGCTGTAGCAATACTACGGTCCCATTCATTTAAAATGCTCTAAAATGCCATGTATAACTTATTTATGGGCTAAAATGCCCTATATTAAGGACCGAAGGGATTATGTGTCAGTTGGGTGGTGGTGGAAACTGCAGTTTAGTCCAATAAATAATAAACTACATAGATTGATCATACACTGCTAGTTTACTATTATAAAACCAATGGTCAAAGTCTTGTTTTAATGGCTGTGCAAAGTGAACACAAAAGTTACAATGGGTAATGAAGTGGGTATATCAACTCACAATTGCAATATTAATTAAGTATAGGGATGAGTTCCTCCTCATAAGAAGGATTTCTCTAGTAGATACTGCTTTCACCAACTCCCTTTTGCTCACAGCATACTTTGAAGTGGTGAGAGCGGCCAAGGAACTCTCATTCTTATCAAATGACAGTTCAAGAAACTTTGCAATAAGTTGGCCTTCATGAAATTCCAGAAAGGCTTGTGAAAATTGCTCCACTGTGAAGTACCGATATGTTGCACCATCATTCAACCAATAGTGTTGCTGATCTTTTATCGAAGTCACCTTGAAAACAATAAAATTAAAAAATATGAGCAACCTGCAATGATTAAGTAAGTTCTTTTTTTCGAAATGGATTAAGTAAGTTCTGTAGGATTGATGATGCTATGATGCACCTACTTCTAATAAGAAGTCAGCAGTAGCTTTCCTGTGAGGGCATTTGAACCCCAGGGACCCAAAGAACTCACCCACATTTTCTTTGGGGCCTTGGTAGACAACATGCCCCTCTGAGAGGAGGAAGACATCATCGAAAAGCTCGAACGTCTCAGCTGATGGTTGAAGCAGAGAGATTACCACTGTTACCCCAAGTATGTGGACGAATTGTCTTAGGAAATTCACTATCCCATATGTAGTTGAGCTGTCAAGCCCGGTTGAGATCTCATCCATGAATAGGGCTCTTGCCGGACCGATGAGCATTTCTCCTAAAACCAATTTAGATATGTGAATCGGTTAACCTGTTCCTGCTAAATATCATAGCTACCAATTTGACATGATGTTTCGTTATATCGATGGCCTTTGAATATACTTTTCTCTAAATAGGCTGATTGACTTTGTTGCAAACATTTGAGTATGTTACATGGAAGCTCGATGTTCAAGTTCAAGTTCAACACACCTATGGTGACACGCTTCCTTTGCCCGCCAGATATACCTCTTGCCATATCATTTCCAACTAATGTATTTGAACATATCTGAAGCCCTAAGACCTGCAGTGGAATTAGCTTTTTAGCAGATGAAGTAACTCTATACTCAAAATGTTGACTGGAAGTGTACTCATCATATTTCCAATAACTGTAAGCCCATGAATCGAACCTGCATTATATAGTTTGTCATTATGTCGCTCTCACTTCCATTTGCAGCTTCCTGAAAGAGTGGAAGAGTTTTAATTGAATATAAAATAGTGGAGGACTTTTGAAGTTAACTCCATTTGTGTAAGCCCACAGCAGAAAGAAGAAGGAAACTTTTACCACTAAAAAGACCTTGACATAATGGAAATATTTTTGGATCAAAATGTTAGATCCGCTATAGTCAGGATTAAGAAGATTTAAGGTGCAAATCCTATGAAATTCATATTTTCCCCTCTGTTGTTCTATTCATCATTGGTTGCTCCTCTTGCCATCCTTCTACCAACACCAGTGAGACTTTTTAGTATACTTTTCTGCGCAAGTGCGCATTATTGTCCACTATGATTTCTACGCAAAGCTCCTTCACAGCCTGTGTCTTCTTCCTCCTATGGTCCCCAGCGAGGTTCTCACCTTTATATTTGAGACTAGAAATAGCTTCTTTTTCTAACTCCTTTCCAACAATCCACATGTGACTTGTGCTTCGAGGAAAGCTAACACTGACGGTAGTGAAAAATGTAAATAGGGTCACTTGAATGCGTGATATGCACTAACGGCTGGGAACGTAAAATTACCATTCATTTTTTAGGTTTATTTCTAACATAGGATTTTTTTTTTAAAGTACAAACTTGGTTGAAGAACATTTGCATAATATAAGCTATACACATTTCAGTGGCAAAAGAGGAACTGTAGTAGTAGAGACAAACTCCATTTCTAGTAGACAATGGATAGAACAATAATTTTTACAAGCCCAATTCAACTTGTAAAAACAGACTACCTTTTCACTAGCTCTCTTGCAGAAACTAATTGTCTCCACTGTCGACATAATGTACTAGGGCTTTTTTGAAAAAGAAAAGTAAACTAGAGCTATAGTCAATATTTTAATTGACTTTTAGTACATAAATATCATTAACTTTGCAACAAAAAATATGTCCATAATGTTATTTTGTAATACTTCCATCAGTACATACACATAAAAGGTAATGAACAAATGTATTTTTTGGAATTTGTGCCAACACCTAAAATATCATATGTTTGAAATGAAAGAGAAAATAGAACAATGGTATAATTTGACCTTCATGAACATGTCGATGTCCTGCTCCGGCGTGATGTTGGCTTCACTCTCCCTTTTCATCAGCTCTGCAAACAAATCTGAACACAGGGCACGAATTCAATTTTTCTTGGCTTGTTCATGGTACAAAGGGAAGCTAACTGTAATATTCTTTTGGTAGTTCCCCCTTTTTACCTTCTGTATTATTTGATATTACTTTTGCACAAATCCAGATAAACCAGCAATAATTTGATCCCCTTGAAATAGCTATAGTTTTTGCTAAAAGCTAGTTGTAGGTGTTGATTATTACCGCGCCGATCCCCGACGCCCTGGCACCTGGCGGAGAAGGCCAGCGTTTCCCTCACTGTCATCTCCCCTCTGTGGAGATCATCCTGAGATATGTACGCTGCTGTCCTCGCAGCAACGAACTCTTCCATTCCCTGGCCGTTATAGGTAACTCTCCCAGACACCTGCAATTGTTTTGGTTTCAGGACACAAGTTTTTTGTTCCAGGTAAGCACACAAACTTATTATATTTTGTCATCTTAATGGTTCGTAGGAAAATATTCCGACATAAAAATTCATGAATATACGAAATTTAAATTTGCAAATGACACGATTTTTTAGATTCAAATTTCTCCCATAACCATATCACCTATACCAACTTGCATTTTTTCAGTTCGAGCTAACACACATAACAAGCATAAGTAATGCGTTTGATTCAGAAAGAGAAGCAATCCATGCAATTTTCAGTTCGAGCTAGCACACATACCTGTCGTACTAAACTTTTCTTTGCACCTGCTCGAGCTACCTAGCAATTTTTCAGTTTGAGCTAACTATCACACATACTCGGACAGAGGAGACCGCAGCGAGCATCTCCTACATGCGCAGGCGGCCCTTGGACAGAGGAGACCGCGGCCTCGAAAGAGCTCCACGTTCAAGCGCGTCCTTGAGGAGCGGAAGTCGAGCACGGCGAGGTCCAGGTATGCGGCGCCGAGCTCCCGGCTTCCCGGCGGCGTGAGCCTCCGCGAGGTCCTGGTACGCGGGGCTCACCTCTCGCACCTCTCCCTCCGCGAGCTGCACGCTCGGTACGGCAGCGCGCCAACGAGGGCGAGGCATCGGCCCTCGTAACGGGAGCCATGGAGCGGCGGCTGAGTGCTCTGATTACGCCGGCGGTGGAGTGGTCAGGGAGGCCTGCGGTGGTGCCGGCTGGCAGAGGCAGAATCCAGCCCATTTGCTAGGGTGGGGCAGAGCTAACTTGGGCCGGGCTTTTTTGATTTATTTTTATATTTTATATATATGACATATGGGCTGGGCCAAATCTTAGGGTGGGACCCACCTTTCCACCCTGCCAGAACCAGAGAGTATGGAGAAAGAGAGGGGGACGGGTGGGGATTAGAGACGCTAACAGGTGTTCCCGTCGACACACGCTGACTAGGCGATTGTGTATGGATTCAATATGCTAACAGGACACCAGGTACTTGTCATTACTCAATTCATGACCATTTTGAACACAGACCGCGGCCTCGAAGAGCCCTATGTCCACGCGGCCTTGAGGAGCGGGAGTCAAGCACAGTGAGGTCCCGGTATGCGGCGCCGAGCTCCCGGTTTCCTGGCGGCGTGAACCTCCGCAGGTCCTGGTACGCGGGGCTCACCTCCCGCACCTCTCCCTCCGCGAGACGCATGCTCGGTACGACAACGCGCCGCCGAGGCCGAGGCGTCGGCCCTCGTAACAGGAGCCATGGAGCAGCGGTTGAGTGCTCTGATTACGTCGGCGGTGGAGTGGTCCAGGAGGCCTGTGGTGGTGCCGGCTAGCAGAGGCGAATGCAGCCCATTTTGCAAGGGTGGGGCACAGCTAACTTGGGCCAGGCTTTTTTGGATTTTTCTTACTTCTTATATATGACATATGGGCTGGACCAAATCTTAGGGTGAGCCCACCTATCCACCTTGCTGGAACTAGAGAGAGTGAAGAAAGAGAGAGGACGGGTAGGGATTAGAGAGCTGTGTATGGACTCAGTTTGCCAACGGGACACCAAGAACTTATCATTGCTCAATTCATAACCATTTTGGTGCAACAAAATTCTTCACGTCTCCATCTCCACTAACCACTACAAGGTAGTTAGTGTAAGCAAATAACCAACGGATCCCCATCCTTGGCTTGGACTTGGAGTAGCATGGGGGGCTTGCGTTCGTTGCTGGTGCCGTTCTGAAATATAAGACATTTTAGTTTTGTAAAATAAATATATCTAGACGTCTTTTAGTGTAAAGGTTCACTCCAAATCTCTACGGACCTATACACTAAATAACGTCTAGATATATTCGATTCACAAAGCTAAAAAGTCTTATATTTCTGAACGGATGGAGTACATGGCATGGAGGATGTCAAAGGGAAGTTGGACTACGACCGCGGATGCTCCCACACCGTCTGGATGGCGTAGCTGGTTAATGATGAAAAAAGCGTTGCATAAAACTATGGGGTTGGGAAGGGGAGACCTTGTTGGACATCGTCTTTGTCGTTATGGGAGAGCTCACATCAATGGTGAGAGGATCACATCAATGGTGAGGAGAGTAGGCGGCGTGCGATGGCGGCAGATGGGAGGATGTCGGCAAGGGGTGCGGGATGCCGGTGGCTAGGGGTGCAGAACGTTGGCGAGTCGGCGTACTACGCAAGGGGAGAGCTGGAGATCAATACGGGAGGGGAAGAAATTGCGGGTTCTAAGCTGTGGAGGGGACTAAAGGGAAGATGGGGTGTGAATCGCGGGATCCTAGGATTTTAAGTAGTGCACATATACTCTCCTTTACTCCTATGGGGTGTGAATCGCGGGATCCTAGGATTTTAAGTAGTGCACATATACTCTCCTTTACTCCTATGGGGTGTGAATCGCGGGATCCTAGGATTTTAAGTAGTGCACGTATACTCTCCTTTACTCCTATGGGGTGTGAATCGCGGGATCCTAGGATTTTAAGTAGTGCACATATACTCTCCTTTACCTGAGACCCACACATCATATGTCCTAGCGGGGATTCGCTGGTATCGAGTATGGGAAGTGCTCGACCGAACCTGTCCCCCTTTTTCCGGGGGGTGGGGTGGGGGGTGGGGGGTGGGGGGGTTGTAGCAGCCCCGCATAGATTAAATCGTCCCCTAATAGGTGAGTAAGGGTATGTACAATGGTTGATAAGACAGTTTTAACTTATACATGCCACGAAATTTTGATATGACAACAAAACATGATATACACTGAGTTGTTTTTTTAGTCTTATCTTTAGCGACATGTATATCCCTAAATATGTGGTGAGACATATCGTTGCTAAGAGATGATCTCTTAGATGAGACATGTCCAGGTATCTGGAACTTCTTCCCAAAATTTGGGATGAATGAGGATTAGACAAACTATACATTTTTATATGTACATGTATCACATAATTATAAGAATTTATATTATGAAACATTAATCATGACAAATCGTTGATATGATTCTCAGCTTAACTATATTCTAAATAGTGTATATTGATATAATAGTTAAAGATGGAAAATTTAGTTCCATGCATTACATTAATTAATATGACGTGATTGTTTGATCATTTCATGACAGAATTTTTCTTAAGTTAAAATCACCTGTGCGTGTGAAACAATAGCTCGTAGATTACAGACTAGTAGTACTGAAGTCGGTCTTTGAGATTAAAATATTTGCTAATTACTCGTAGCGACAGCCCGTTGAGCCAATAATTAATGTACTAATAGGAAAGGCTGCTCATGACTGAGAGCAGCTTAATTATAAAGAAGTATATTAACCTTGAGTCCTCCTGAGTCCAGCTTTCCAGCCAAAGACTTGAGCAATGTGGTTTTCCCTGACCCTGGAGACCCCAGTAGCAGTGTCATCCTTCATAAAAAGAGAACAAAAAAAGGAAAAACTGTTAGTATTAGTCTACCAACCAATCGAGAAAATCAAGGTGCAACTGGATGGGCTGACCGAAAGATAAGAAGTTTCTCAAGCACCTGATGATCAAGGACAAAATCAAGACCATTTCAGTTTGATCGATCATCGAAACTGTTCGTAGGGTGCATACCTGCCTGGCCTGATGATGGCATTAGTTTCGTGCAGCAACGTATGCTTGGTCTTCCAGGTGCTTGGTAACACATGCAAAGCGTTGGCAACGTCCTGGTAGAAGCGATCGAGCAGCACACATAATGGATGTCCAATGGAAGTGCATCAGATGCAGAGACCTCCGGCAATCCAAAGCAAAGAAATACTATACTGTACCAGAAAAGTGTTGGTGACGGGGTGGAAGATGTTGGGCGTCGCCGGCCGGCTCCCCGCGTAGACCTCCGCCTCCACCGCCAGCCCCTGAGCGCGCACCTCGATCGTCGGAAGCTTCATCCCGACGCTGTGGGTGCAATCCATGGAATGAAGAATAAGCTTCTCCATATATGCCGGCACTGTCGAAAACATAAGAGAGAGAGATGTATGAAGAGCGCACCGGTCGAAGCGGTTCTTGATCTTGAGCAGGAACTGCTCGGGGCCGTCGCGGAGCAGCCGCTCGACGAGGAGCTTCGTATCTTGCTCCGCCATTTCCTCAGCTCCGCTGCTGCTACGAATGCTTCTACGACGAATGACCCGTAGAGTCCAACATGTAATGTATATGCACTCTGTGGTCTCGTTTTTTACGGAGGTCTTTTACGAAGATAGTGACCAATGACTACTAACCGTCCACCCATGCTCATCAAGGGATAAAATTCTACAATGCTAGTACTAGTGGGGAAAACGAGCAGTATTTTCCATTCAATCGCAATACTTAAGGTAGAGTTGACCCAAGAGCGATGAGTTTACATTGATCCATTGACCCAATCGATCCATCGAACCTATGGACGAAATTGCCCTTAACATTATTTTGTGAACCGACAAAGTCCACATCGCCCTAATTAATAATCAACGGTGACAGTCATACTTCTCCTCTCACTAATAGTGAAATGCACCATAAATTAACTCTTGTTATCACCTCTCACTAGGAGTCTGGCACCGACGGCTTGTAGGTGTAGCCCGCGATTGCCGTCGGTGCAGGCTACACCAACGGCTATCGTCGTCGTCTGGCCATCGGCGTAATGTCCCGTAGGTGTACACGAATTAATTGTCGGTGTAAGCAAAAACTATCGGCGTAGCGCTTGCGGGGCCCACATCGGCGGTTGACGGCTGTTTGGTCTGGCAGTAGCTATGCTGACGGCAATACCGTCGACCTAGTTGGTTTGGCGGTAGGTACGCCGATGGCATTGTCGTCGGCCTAGTTTTTCTAAAAAATAATTTCAAATTTTTTGAATTATTTGACTCGTTAATCTCACAAGTATTTTTTTTTGAATTGTTTGACTCGTTAATCTCACAAACGTCTTTTTTAACTCTAAGTACGATAAATCTCCAGTCAAATTGCACTCATGGTCAAACTTCTCGATCGATCACCTATCCTCGCACTACTCCAGCCCAGCACGCTTAACTTCTCTGTATGTTCCCTTCCTTCCGCATGAGATTTTGATAAGAATATTAATCCTTATTGATAATACTACCATTGGACGATGGTGTCACATGCCTTTATTTTTTAAATTTAAAACAATTATTTAAGTAAATAAATAATAATAATAATAATAATCTTAAATTCAAATAACAATAAAACTATTTTTTTGCCTTTTGCTATTTAATATGGAATAATTCATATCTTTATATCCGTAAATCAAAATTTGACAAATAATTTATCTAAATCGATTAGAAAAATGAGAAGAATCCAAATATGACATCCCTATCATCTTTTTAATCATGCATCATATCTTTTTAAATAAAATTCATTTAATGGTGTTCAGATCTTCAAAAAAATCATATCAAAATTTCCATTTTGAATTTTAGGATTCTAAACAATCCTTAGCTCGGGGATGAGCCTCATTAAACTTGCAGTGGGTCTATGATGAAATAGCATATTGTGAACCTAAAAATAAATTTTCCAAAAAATCATGAACATCAGATCATGTACTTGTAGTTCAAATCTGACCCACCTCCTACCTATTCGGCATGAATTTATTTTTTCACCAGGGGTGGACGGAAAGGTTTAAGGTACCCCGATTGGGACATTGTACATGCAAGGTGGCCTAATATTTTTGAAAAATGGGGTGGTACAGACGTGGGCATACCTTGCCGGTACTCGTGATCAGCATATACGGTCCAGCCCAGAAGAAGCCCACGACGTTGCTAAGGCCCTGTCAAGTTTCGGGTGGGCTAGGAGACTTCGACTCCTTGAAGAACATGGCAAAGTACAAGATAGAAGTTTAAAGGGAAAACAACTGACTTGGCCTGCTATCCTGAGACCTAGCCTATCTATATAAAGGCTGGGACGGGGCAGCGAGGAGGATATTCGCAACCCTAGTTTCTACACCATCGCCAGATTGCATCTGCGCACCCTTGTAACTTTCGACTCCTCGATATTTCCAAGAGCAGACAAGCAGGAGTAGGGTCCTCTACGAGGCCTAAACCTGGTAAACCTCGTGTCACCTGTGTGCTTGTTTGCTAGTCGATCGGTGCCTCCAGTGCTCCCTACTTCCTCGAACCTAAGTCCATTAACGATGGGCATTGATGAGTTAACCCCTCGTTAATTGGCACCGTTTGTGGGAAGTGAGAGTGTTGATGTTGCGGCTTCCTCGGCCCCATCAACCGCGATCTAGGACTCCGCAGCAGCAGAGACTCGCCTCCTTTTCGGCGCCTTCGACTTCACCGTCCACACGCTGGCCACTCGCCCGGATTTTGAGTCCATGGGCGACGGAATCAGCATGGCAATCGGGAGCTTGCACTTCCAAGTTGGTTAGCTGGGCACACTTTGCCTCCCGGATCAGTCGAAGTTTCCCATGATTGCTCCTGCATCGTGGTTTCCACCGCCGATCGGCACCCTGAGCAAGCTCAATGCCTCGACATCAGTCGGGAATATGGATAGCAACAGCAGTTCGAGTCCGATCTGGGTGACCTGGCAACAGAATACGGAGCCTAAGGCTCCGGATCTAAAAGCTGCGAGAGCAACGGCTTCCTCAGTCACTACATGTGCACTGTCGTCAACACGAGCGGCAGCGGCACTCGGGAAAACACCGGTACTGACAGTGGTATCCCAGTCACAAACGGTGGCCCCTCCAACGGCGTCCCCACCAACACCGGGCCAGCAGGCCGGGCCCCTGGCGACGGACCCATCCCAGAAGATCAGCCGCACCTTTCTACGAATGAACATACCCGAGAGCACGTACTGATCAAACTCAACGACATTGAGTGGGCCCGTTGCAGGGAGGCCCTATGGGGCAACCCCTACCAGCAAACTCATCACAAGATATCCTGATGGGTTATCACTGGCTCCTCAAGGAGGAGTTCAAGCGCTAGCAACAAGTAATCGCCCAGCTCGACGAGCACAGAAGGGCAACGGGCGAATCGAGCCTCCGACGAGTTGCGCTCTCTTCCATTGTAGGATCCTCCTCTAGAGGCAACGATCAGGCAACTGCTAGAAGACGCTCACCACTGGCTCACCTCACTGATAAGGAGCAAGAAGAGGCCACTCGAGTCCTCGACTTCTCGACCATGACGGTGGACACGCAGGACATGTGCTCCCGAAAACTCCACAGGCAGCGGTGACGGCAGCCACCATGTACCTGCTCAACAACCAGCCACCGGCTGGGGACCCACGGTCCGCCATGCACCAATCTACGATCGCTAGCCTAGGACTAGTCGAAGGTGCGCTTACCAAGGATCTAGCGCTGGAGCCAAGGAAAAGTAAGGCTCTAGCCAAGAGCTACTCTTCCCCCTCCTCCAGCAACGATGACCATGACTTATCGCGGCGACGCCGCTCAGGACGACACGACTACGACGTGTGTGATGATATCGCGCAGCGCAAGGTCGACAAGATGCACGAGAGACGTGCCCGCTCGACGGACTCGGAAGATGATGGGACAGAGCTCTGCGGTGCCAGCTGCTTCAGCAGAGCCATACGACAAAAGCGAATGCCAAATGGGTTCAAACTCCCATCAGAGAATCTGACGGCCTCCAAGATCCGAATATCTGGCTGGAGGATCATATCTCCTCGGTCAGGTTGCACGGCGGAACCACGAGCACGGCTATGCAATACCTCCAGCTACAGCTGCAAGGCGTCGCTCATGCATGGCTTAACAACCTCCCATGCGGGTATATCCGCAGTTAGGATGAGTTAGTCTACAGCTTCTTACGGAACTTCAAGGGCACTTACAAAAGGCCCGCATCAATTGAAGAATTAAGAGCCTGCTACCAAAAGACCGACGAGTCATTACGCACATACATTCAGAGGTGGTCCATCATCAAAAATTCTGAAGAGGACATCTCCAAGGATCATGCAATCGACGCATTCAACGGCAGTGTACGCCGTAGAGAGCTCAGGGAGGAGCTAGGCCATTCGAAGCCCAAAACAATCGACCACCTGATGGAGATCATGAACAGGTGGACCGATAGAGAGGACTCGGTGAAAAATAACTGTGGCCACTCAGACGATGATGACGGCCTCAGTCACAGACGCGATCGCCGAGGAAAACACTGGATGAGCGGTTACGAGGACCGCGAGGAAGTCGACATGGTCGTGGCTGGCTACGCCGATAAACGCGACGACAGCAACCGCAAACGCGGATACCGCAGTGGTGGATATCGCGACAACGGGAAAACCATGCAAGTATGGCAACGCCGCACTCATGATGAAGCACCTGGAACATCTATCCAGGACAAACTGCCTGAACCTTGCAACGTACATTTCTACATCAACAAACACGACGGCAAGAAAAAATCCAGTCACCTCCTGAAGGACTGGTGCGAGTTCCTCAAGCTCCACGAAGGCCTGGCCCAGATGAATTGTGACGCGATAAACCAGTGCTACGAAGATGCCCTGGGTGCCATGGCTCACGGAGCGCCACCACCACCCGGGCCACCCCCACCTGCGGCCACGCCAGTCCAGAACAACGGAGGCAACCAATACTGATGGCTATGAAATACCACCTATTTTATCCATACAAAATGTGTTATCTATCTCTCATATCATGTTTCTTCCAGCTATAGTTATGCCTTATATGCATGACTTCTAGTTCTCATTTACTTTCATATGAGCTTTGCACATTTAGTAGTTTAGGTAAAATTTTATCACTTTCCATGACTATGACATGTGTGTAGGTGTTGGTGAAGATTATGGATAAAAAGGAACAAAGAGAGTATAGTATGGAGGAGCTGCAGAGACCAGACTTAGCCATTTGAGAGGTTGGAAAAGTGAATTTTTCCAACTTCTCAAATTAAATATCCAAGACCATAGAGTTGTAGCGCTCGATGAGACAAACTCAACGAGCCCAAGAACACCCAAAACGGAGTTCGTATGAAGAAATGGCAACCAAAATACTAAAGGATCTCCAAGTTCAACGACCAACTATACGGTCGGAACTAAAAGTTTCCACCATATAGTTTGGTCGTATAGTTGGTAAAAAGGTCGCAAACGATGGGATTTCTCCCCAAAGAAGCTCCAAAACCTTCTCTAAGTCATATGATGGTATTGGGGGAACCCTATGGCACCCCAAGGCCCATATAAAGGAGGGAGGACCCAAGAGAGAGCCACCAAGCCATATCCTCCACCACGGCGGAGCCCTGCCACCGTGCCACCGCCATAGCCGCCTCCAATCATATCTACACCATCACCATCACACAATAGGAGAAGGGACTAGGATCTTGAAGGCCTCCAAATCGATCTACATCGTCATCTTCATCAACAACGTCTCCATCACCAATCCCCTTGGTTACTTGTTGTAATTCTAGATTGAATCTTGGATTTGCACTTGTCTTCAATTGTATCATCATACTTCATCCATATTCTATCCATGATGTTGATTGCCTTCATGTGTGAGTAGTTTCCTTTGTTCTTAGGGAGATGGAGAAACCCTAGTATGAGATTGAATTGAGATAAATATTATTATGTGATATCGTTCATTATGTGTCTGTGTTAGATTTCCTTCATCTTGATGTTGGGTGAAGCGCGCCACTCAATATTTTCCTTACGAAGGACAAGATGGAGGGAACTACTTGTTGGTAGACGGAGGGATGATAACACTTATGGTGACTATAAAGCTGTTGCCATTCCTTACGTATCAACTTGGGAACCGAGGAGAACTCACGGAACATTGTCCATGCCATGGGATATATCCTATGGGGTAAAGTCCCTTAATAGCACAGTAAGTCGATTTCTGTCTGTTGTGGTTATGACGGGTGATGTGTGCAGTGGTTGCTGCCTATTCGTCCATATATGGAGCTCCTCGCACACATATCATAAATGGTCTTATTCATTATAATAATTTTGATCACTCTTTCTATTACTAGCGATGGATCAACTACTCCCTGAGAACTCTTTCCATCATCTTGCGGACTTTCGTAATCATACTTGCATGCTCTTGTTTACTTACAACTTTAGTTTACTTATTGTTCTCTTATTTGAAAACCCAAAAATATTATTTACACAAAACTCGCATTTTATCTTGTTACTTAGAACATTATTTAGCATTACTATTTCAGTATTTAGTTCAAAGAGTTATCAGACTTCAGACTCCCGCTCCCTGTGGGATCGATATCTTTATTTCAAAACTAGCTACAAATAATCTGTGCACTTGCAGTCGTCAAGCTATTTTTGGCGCCATTGCCGGGGAGCTAAGCATTCTAGGTCTTTTAGCTTTTGTTTATTTATTTTAGTTTTGCTAGATTTTGTTTTAAGCTTTCTTTATTTGCTGCATTTGTATTTTTGCTTTTGTTTACAAACCAAAAATCATAAAACTATTTGTTACTAATCATGTCTTCCGATATAACTACCTTCCAACAGATGAAATCTATAATGGAGGAGTCAAAGGGAAGGACTTTGGGAGATATTCATAAGAGGCAAGGCATATTAAAAGAATGGTTGACTTGGGTGGACAAGTATTCATCTACACTATGTGCATCTTATCAATTATGTTGTGATTGTTGCGAATCTCCAGATCACCTCAATTATCAATGTGAGTATAATTTTGATACCGAACTAGCAGACTATAATAGAGATGAGTTTAAACGCCTTGTTGGGGAGGACACATTACATTTTATGCTTTTTACTGGTTGCCAAGAGTTTTTATTTCATTTAAGTGATATACAGGTAGAAAGTAAACCACTCGATATGATCTATAAAGAAGTTCACCCTATATTTTGCTATTGCCAAGATAATGAATTTATTCTTGGGCGGATTAAAGCTGCCATGGAAGAATCTAACCTTTTGCAGGGTGCTCCGAAAGATAATGTGGAGGGAACTCCACTCAAGGAGCCTCCACCTAAACCACCAGAACATTTTGTTAATAAAGAGGTGGCACTTGATGTTGCACCCTCTCAACTAGTGGAAGGTAAGCCCGAAGGTAAGACTATCGCTGAGCTATTCACGAATTATCTTCGTAAGAATGAAGAGGAGCAACTTGATCAACCACTTGAATCTCCTGCTTCTGGAAATAACTTTCCACACACAAATAGTATGCATGCATACGATATCTCATTATCTAGTAATGATTTATATAGGTCCCAAACTTATGATGATTGTTCTGAGGAGGATTCGTGCCTAGACAGTGATTTTGGGGACTTTGGTGAGGGACTAGAAGATGAATATTTTTATGAATATTGTGATGCTATTAACATGGGACATGAATCCTCATTGGACGAGGAGGATGAGTATTTTGAAGAACAAGTGAGCAATATGACGGTAAGAGAAATGTCTTCCCAAATAGTAGAATATGCTAAAAAGCTAATTTCTTCGGATACATAAATGATCCAATAATATGTCCTCAATGTATGAATCTTGGGCACTACTTCCGTTTTCAATGCTCTGATACCTTTAATCAATCTTCAGTGTCTTATAATAATGGTGATGTTACTAGTGAAGTATTAGAGTATATTATCTTTTAAGGTGCCCATGAGTTGATAATACATGTCATATTACGTATTAATAGTGAAGATAGTGTTCTCATAAAAACAGCTTATGAAATCCTGCAACGTATTTCTTGGTATTCTCATGAACATTTTGAGTAAGGCACGGAGAAAACCCGTAGCGCACAAAGTTACTTGTTTGCAGGAAATCTCATTGGAGAAGGATGAAGTTCCTTCCCAAGAAGAGGATGAACACAAAGAAGAACTGCTAATCCTTGAGGATATGCGACTACTAGACATGTGGAAGTAGGTGGATTACTGTTATGGTAATTTGTCAAATTTATTCGAAGGGATGAGGCAATATAATGGTAAGCCTAACAAGCTTTATGATTATGAATGCATTCCTCTCTTTAAATAATTTTATCAACCAATACTCACATAAACGGTAATAATGTAAAACTCTTGGAATACATAGTTTATGAAGGGTCTCATGAGCTGCTTAGGAAAATTGGTATTATTATGAAAAGTAGTGATAATGAGGATTTAGCAAGGTATCATAATATTATGGATTATATTGTCAAGAATATTTTAGTGGGAGTGCACTTGTGATAAAGAGTAAGGAGCTATGTAAAACAATAGTTCCTAAAACTAACATTTTGTAGGAACCACAGGATAACGAGGAGGAACACCAAAAAGGTGAGGTTGAAGACACACATCATTCTACTAATAATAAGTTTGTTTATGATGCCTCAGTCCCTAGTAATGATTCTTATTATGTTGAAACTAAAGATAATTTATCTGCAGAGGCTTTATGCCTAGATACTCATTTGGAGAACACTAATAATGATGAACTGGAGATAAATCCTTGTAGTATTAATGAGCAGGTTTTGGGAGATCACATCTTTGATGAAACATTTGTTGATGATGCTTATTTTTGTGATTGGATTGATAACTCTAGAACTGAGGAACTTGTTAGCAAGGGTGATGAACTAGAGAATAGAGACACTTTTGAATTTTTCCCTGCTGCTAAAGATGAGTATTATGAAGTGTTTCCTCGTGATAGTGTAGCCCAAGAAGAGTATTATGAATTGTATCTCGATGATGCTACCAAAGGTAAAATGTTTGACTTTACATGTAAATATCTAATCCTTTTGTTGAAGCTATCTAGGGAGGTATGCTCATCACACATGGCGCATCAATTATCATTTGTGAGAAATAACACATTTATCTACAGGACTCCGATGCACCGCAAGCGGGTGAGACTTCGACCAGGCTATAATAGTAAGTGCTCCAAACCTCTTTTGGAGGTAAGAATAAATAATTCTCTGGATCCTATCTATTGAAATCACATTGCAGAAAAGCCTGGCTACTTGGTTATAAGAAAGCGCTTCCCGGGAGGCAACCCAAAAGTCATTAGGTGTCTTTCTTAGTTTTGTGTCTTGAGTCTTGATGCATTCATGTTGTATTGGCATTTTTATTCTTTGCATGATTTGCTATTAGAGTTATCTTGTTATAGTTTTCAAAAGGTAGAACTTATTGTTACTATGTGTTGTATAACTCGGTTGTACTTAAATCCTATTTTATACATGTTGTTGTTGGTCGAAAATTAAAGTTGTTATTTTACTATCAAAACAAGGTGTTTCGCTAAGTTTCAGGATAAGAAAGAATTCTCGAAGAAATAGAATTTTTTTGATGTCTACTGAAGGTTTAACGACCAACTATATGGCGGGAATAAAAAATTACAGCCGTATAGTTTGGCTGTATAGATATCTTTGCCATCGACAAATTTTCTTTCTTAGGTACAGAAGGTTTAACGACCAACTATACGGTGGGGATAGAAATTCTAGCCGTATAGTTCCAGCCATATAGATATCGATGCCTTTGTAAAATTTCTATTCCAGGGTACCGAAGGTTTAACGACCAACTATACGGCGGGAATAGAAATTTTGGCTGTATAGTTCTGGCCATATAGAAATCGATGCCTTCATCAAAATTATTTTCCAAGGTACAGTAAGTTTAACGACCAACTATACGGCGGGACATTTTTGGTCCGGCCGTATAGTTGCGCCCGTATAGATGGGAAAACCCCTCAAATGCCAACTGGAAGGTAACCATTGCTCAAAATTTTATTCTTTCTTTTTCTTTCTTCTTCTAAAAACCTCAAAGCACCACCTGGGAGCTTCTCCCATGATCTAGAGAAGCTGAGTATATGTAAGCAATAAAATTCTACCTCAAAAACCTCCTAGACTATAATTCTCTATAGAAGTTCATGTTTTATTTTTTACTTTCCTTTTATCGGTGGGGTAAACGAACTATGTTCGTATACCAAACCGATGCATTTTATTTTGTGTGTTATTTTCACAGGGACTTGAACCTTGTGTGACGACGTGTACGGTAGTGCCAACCGTGCAAACACTCACATGAGACACTTGGTTGCTTCAATTCAACGCTTCGACAATCAGTGTCTGGTAAAATGTTCCAACTTGAACCTCTTTTAATAAGCACATAGGGGATGCACACTCGTGTCTCGTGTCCTGTTTCACTTGCACCTCATCACAATCTAGGAGAGGCATCTTCTAGAACCAGTTTGTTGACTTAAGCATGGTGCTTAGGTTGATGAACCGACTCAGTGGGACTTGTATTTTTATCACTTGTGAGCTAAACCCGTGTCTTCAAAAACACAAAAATATTTTGTTTTCTTTTTAGTTTTTAAGCAGGTCCTCAAGGAAGGCACACCAGGCCATATCAAGAAATACAAGTTGAAGCAAAGGTTCTTTGTCCATAAAAATAGTGGTTACTTGTACCTCAATGGTAAAGTGTGTCACCCTTGTTTTCAACTAAGCTTGGGGAGGTAACCACTTATCACACTCTCTTTTGGAAACTGCATTTTCTCTTTTATTTTGGTGATATACTCTAGTTTGGTTCTTGCAAAGTTCTAAGCTTGGGGAGGTTACTTCTGCATGTGTAGAGTCTTGTGCAATGTTCGATTCGATGAAGGTTTAATGCAATCATGTATCCTGCTGTTTTTGAATGCTTGTTTAAGTGAGTCTATTTCTGTATTCATATGGGGATACACTTTCTCATGATAGGCACCATAGGAGTTGACTTAGAGCTTGTATGCATCTTGCCAAATTGTTTATCAAGATTGTGACACTATCTGTGATCCTCTAGAAAACATTGCTACAATCTCTACACTTGGAAAGAATGAATACTTGAGCAAGATCTTTTGAAATTTGTTGGTTGTCACTAAATAGCTTTGTCTTAAATGAATAGGTTATGCTCGACCCCATAATGTCAAAACTATAGACTTGATGGTTTGCTTACAGAAGGAGTTGTCAATTGGAAATGATATATCGAAGTTTTGAGTTCTATGCTAAATAAGGTGTTGTTTAATTGTCTTAAGAGTTTAGCCTTAAAGATGCTCAACACCATAGATTTGATGATCGACTTGATAGTACTCTTTGAAAGGATTTGTTTGAAGAAACTAATATTTAGCGGTAATTGAGATGCATGCCAAATCTTGACCTGTTGATTAAAGTATGATATTGCTTTATGCATGTCTGCACCACTGTCGTACAACATGGGATGCTAACAACTCCACTGGCCTTTGAACAATCCAAAAAGAGGAAACTCTTGGAGTTTGGCTATGAGTTGCCTAACATATGTAGTAGAAATGCTATATTTGGGTATGCATTGGTATTCTCATGGGTCTGCGTTCAAAACAAAAGAGGGAATACTCCTCTAACCGTTATGAGAAATCATTATACCGCAAAGGGAAACCTTGGTAATGGTCGCGAGTATCCATTCTTAGCCTGCATAGTCTGATTAAACACACTAAGTTTTGGCATGATCTCATTACTGATAAGCTGAAGTTTTAGAAAGACAAAGAATAGAAAATGAGTGTTTGATAGCCATGATTCATTGATGTGGATGACCAAATGAGACACTCTAATGTTATGCTTATCTTGACATGTTCTCGCATTTCCTTTGGCATAAATCTCGTTACTAAGAGATAAACTTTCTAAAAGCTCAATAACTGATGTTTGCACTTGAGAGCCTTAACTAGATGACATGATTGGATAGAATCGATAAACTCTATTCCTATTTATGCTTGACATCTATTTGTGACTAAGTTTTGCCTCATAAAAATTAATGATATGAAAAGTTATACAAAAGGTGCAATAAGAGGATCACAAGTTTGTCTGTAAGTTAGATTCACTGTTGACATGGAGCATATAAGTTTTGATGAATCTTTAGTGGCCTTTATAACTGAGCTTGCGTTGCCTTGTATGAATACATGTTTTCTCTCTTCGAGCTTGTAGAAGAAATAAGGATGCAAGGCATTGCTTTCCAATGATAAGCTATTTCACAACCATTAATTTATTATCGACCCTTCCTACTCGAGGACGAGCAAGGTCTAGCTTGGGGAAGTTGATGGCTATGAAATACCACCTCTTTTAGCCATATAAAATGTGCCATTTATCTCTCATATCATGTTTCTTCCAGCTATAGCTATGCCTTATATGCATGACTTCTAGTTCTCATTTACTTTCATATGAGCTTTGCACATTTAGTAGTTTAGGTAGAATTTTATCACTTTCCTTGTCTATGACATGTGTGTAGGTGTTGGTGAAGGTTATGGATAAAAGGAACAAAGAGAGCATAGTATGGAGGAGCTGCAGGGACCAGACTTAGCCATTTGAGAGGTTGGAAAAGTGTATTTTCCCAACTTATCAAATTAAATATCCAAGACCATGGGGTTGTAGACCTCGACGAGACGAACTCAACAAGCCCAAGAACACCCAAAACGGAGTTCGTCTAAAGAAATGGTGACCAAAATACTAAAGGATCTCCAAGTTCAACGACCAACTATACGGTCGGAACTAAAATTTCCCGTCGTATAGTTTGACCGTATAGTTGGTAAAAAGGTCGCAAACAACGGGATTTCACCCCAAAGAAGCTCTAGAACCTTCCCTAAGTCATATTACGGTATTGGAGGAATCCTAGGGCACCCCAAAGCCTATATAAAGGAGGAGGACCCAAGAGAGAGCCACCAAGCCATATCCTCCACCACAGCGGAGCCCTGCCGCCGTGCCACCGCCATAGCCGCCTCCAATCAGATCTACACCATCACCATCACACAAGAGGAGAAGGGACTAGGATCTTGAAGGCCTCCACATCGATCTACATCGTCATCTTCATCAAAAACGTCTCCATCACCGATCCCCTTTGGTTACTTGTTGTAATTCTAGAATGAATCTTGGATTTGCACTTGTCTTCAATTGTATCATCATACTTCATCCATATTCTATCCATGATTTCGATTGCCTTCATGTGTGAGTAGTTTCCTTTGTTCCTGGTGAGATGGAGAAACCCTAGTATGAGACTAAATTGAGATAAAGATTATAATATGATATTGTTCGTTATGTGTCTGTGTTAGATTTCCTTCATCTTGATGTTGGGTGAAGCGCGCCACTCAATATTTGCCTCACTGAGGACTAGATGGAGGGAACTACTTGTTGGTAGACGGAGGAATGATAGCACTTACGATGACTATAAAGGTGTTGTCATTCCTTACATATCAACCTGGAAACCGAGGAGAACTCACGCAACATTGTCCATGCCATGGGATACATCCTATGGGGTAAAGTCCCTTAATAGCGCAGTAATTCGATTGATGTCAATTGTTGTCTGCTGTGGTTATGACGGATGATGTGTGCAGTGGTTGCTGCCTATTCATCCATATATGGAGCTCCTCCCACACATATCATAAATTGTCTTATTCATTATAATAAGTTTGATCACTCTTTCTAATTACTAGCGGTGGATCCACTACTCCCTGAGAACTCTTTCCATCATCTTGCGGACTTTCGTACATACTTGCATGTTCTTTTTTACTTACAGCTTTAGTTTACTTATTGTTCTCTTATTTGAAAACCCAAAAATATCTTTTACACAAAATTTGCATTTTATCTTGTTACTTAGAATGTTATTTAGCATTACTATTTCAGTATTTAGTTCAAAGAGTTATTAGACTTCAGACTCCTGCTCCCTGTGGGATCAATATCTTTATTTTGAAACTAGCTACAAACAATCTGTGCACTTGCAGTCATCAAGTACCTGGGAGCACTGGGAAATATGGGAATGACCCAAAAAGGATGTCCATCAAATCGGGTGCAAAAATTAATCACTCGCCAAGTCAACCTGGCGATCAACTCTCCACACTCCACCACCGAGTACCTCAGTGGGTGCGAGTCCTGCATTACCTTCGACAAACACGATCATCCACGTCAAGTACCTCGCCCAGGTCACTCTCCCCTGGTGCTTGAGGCACAAATTGGGGGCTTCGAGATGAGTCGCGTCTTTATGGACGGTGGCAGCGGTATCAACCTAATGTTTGCCAGCACATTGTGTGCCATGCGGATCCTGTCCTCCTGCCTAGAAGTCTCTGACACAACATTCCATGGCATCGTCCTAGGGAAAGGCGTATACCCCTTGGGCAAGATTAACTTGGACGTCATCTTCGACACACCAGCTAACTTCAGGCGAGAACGCCTAGAATTCGAAGTCGTCGACTAGCCCTCGCAGTACCATTGTATCCTCAGACGTGTCGCGTTCGTGAGGTTCATGGCGGTGCCACATTACGCCTACCTGCAGATGAAAATGCCAGGACCGAATGGCATAATCACCATCAACGGAAACTTCGCCAAGTCAGACAGCCGCGACAGGGAATTCAACAAAATCTCCCAATCCTTCAGAATGCAGGAGCAGCTAGTAAGGCTGAAGGAGTCGACAGACAATAGTCTTCCTCCTCCTCCTAGTAAGCCAAATGCACCTGATCAATCCTTCGACTCATCGGTGCACACCAAGGTGGTCCAGGTCCATCCAATGGACCTGACCAAGACGACCCTCATCGCCAACAACTTGAGTTCCGCATAGGAACTCACGCTCGTCGAATTCCTCCGTGAGCGCTGGGAAATCTTCGCCTAGTGTCCAGCGGACATGCCAGGGGTTCCTAGGGAATGCCCCGAGCACTCACTCAACGTAAATCCTGAAGCAAGACCGGTGAAGCAGACGATACGACGACTGCCAGAGCCAAGGGAAAAAGCGGTTGGTATGGAAGTCAATAGACTCCTCGACGCTAACTTCATACGAGAGATCAAGGAAAGCACCTGGATAGCAAACCCCGTACTTGTTCCTAAAAAGGACATGGATATCCTGCGGATGTGTGTGGACTTCACTTCCTTGAACAAACATTGCCCCAAGAATCACTTCCCATTGTCGTGGATCGACCAGATAATCGATTCCACCACGGGATGCGAGCGCCTCTGCTTCCTTGACGCCTACTCAGGCTACCACCAGATTTGAATGAAAGAGGAGGACCATGATAAAACGGCCTTCATCACACCTTTCGGCGTCTTCTGCTACACAACAATGCCCTTTGGGCTGAAGAACGCAGGGGCCACCTACCAGTGGTGTATGCAGGCCTGCCTCAAGAGCCAGCTTGGCCGCAATATTTAGGTCTACGTCGACAACATCATCGTCAAAACTAAGAAGGAGGCCTCACTACTCGATGATCTGCGAGAGACCTGCGATAATCTCGACCGCTACCGGATCAAGCTAAATCCGCACAAATGCACCTTCGGCGTACCGTCTGAGCAACTTCTCAGGTAACTCATCTCCACAAGGGGGATCGAGGCTAACCCGAAAAAATAAAGGCCATACTGGCCATGGAGAAACCAAAGAACGTCAAAGGCGTCCAACAGCTAGCTGGGTGAATCGTGCCACTTAGCATATTCATTAGTCGAATGGGCGAGAAGGCAATACCGTTCTACTAGCTCCTTCGCAAAGCTAAAAAGTTTGAGTGGATGGAAGAAGCACAAGAAGTATTCGAAGACCTCAAGCGTCTACTATCCACTTCGCCAGGGTTGGTGACACCTAGAGAAAAGGAGCCCCTATCAGGTGGTCAGTACCATGCTCGTAGTAGAACGAGCCAAAGAAAACAAAGACCACGGAGTACAACGCCCAGTCTACTACCTCAGCAAGGTGCTCACTCCAACAAAACAGCGGTACCCGCACTATCAGAAGCTAGCATACGACATCTTCATGACAGCTCGGCGACTGTGCCACTACTTCCTGGAGCACCCAATCATTGTGGTGAACGACGCTCCACTAGGGCACATCCTCAACAACCCTGACGCCAACGGACGAGTCGTGCTTTTGGGGATAGAACTGTCTCTGTGATACATCACATACGAGAAGCGAGACG
Organism: Avena insularis; assembly: GCA_023614405.1. Lineage (NCBI taxonomy): Eukaryota > Viridiplantae > Streptophyta > Magnoliopsida > Poales > Poaceae > Avena > Avena insularis. Next base: position 455,802,724 of record CM042696.1, on the reverse strand, counting down.
CGATCAAGTCGCAAGTGCTCCCGGACTTCCTCATTCACTGGATGGAGAATCAGCTCCCAGACATGCCAGACATGTCCTGCCTGTGGACAATGCACTTCGACGGATCAAAACATCGAGAAGGAGCTGGCGTCGGTGTCATCCTGACATCACCACAAAATGACAAGATGAGGTATGTTCTGCGAATGCTGTTCCGCGCCTCCAACAAAGAAGCTGAATACGAGGCCTTGCTCCATGGGATGCGAATGGCCAAATCTTGTGGCGCAACATGACTCATCATCTACGGTGACTCCAAGCTGGTGGTGAATCAAACCATGAACCAGTGCGATGCCCTGAGCGACAACATGATCGCCTACCACAACCTCTATGACGCACTCGAACGAGACTTTGATGGCTGCGAACTGCGGCACGTTGGCCACGAGAGAAATGAAGAGGCATATACACTCGCCAATATTGGCTCCACATGTGCCCCAGTGCCACCCAGAGTATTCCTAGAGCAAATCTGCGAATGCTCCATCAAGCCAAAGGCTACAGAACAGCCAACCAGCACGTCAAAGGACTCGGGGGCTATGCCACCCGACGAACTCAAGACACTCGAAGATAAGGAGCAAGAGACAAGACTCGAAGGCCCCATGGAGGTCATGATGATCGAACCATCCTGGACGCAACCATACATCACATACCTGCTCAGCAAAAGGCTACCAGATGACCCAACAAATGCGCGGCATATAGCACGATGATTGATGACCCACAAGTATAGGGGGTGTATCGCAGTATTTTTGATAAGTAAGAGTGTCGAACCCAACGAGGAGCAGAAGGTGTTGACGAGTGGCTTGGATCAGGAATTCTCTGTAAATACTTAGCAAACGGATTTTTAGGGGTTTTTGATAATGCAGATAATAAAGTGCGAGTAAATAAAAGATAATAATAATAATTGCAACAAGTGGCCCAATCATTTCTTTAGCAAAGGACAAGCCGGTTGTATTACTTAAGATGACCAAACGTTCTCGAGGACACATGGGAATATTGTCAAGTGCTTTTGCTTCATATAGCTGATTAATCTTCTCTAGTTGGATAAGTGTTGTGTGGGTGAACACAAGTAATGTACTGACCTTCCTAGGACTAATACATACTTGTGATTATACCCCTTGCAAGCATCCGCAACTACAAGAAAGTAATTAAGATAGAAATCTAACCACAGCCTTAAACTCTGAGATCCTACACTCCCTTGTGCAAAGGTTTCCTAACGGGGGTTCAGGTTTCTGTCACACCAGCAACCCCTACGATTAGTAGCCAAATACACAATGCATTCCCCTAGGCCCATAAAGGTGAAGTATCATGTAGTCGACGTTCACATGACACCACTAGAAGAATAACACCACAACTTAATTATCAAACCATTGAATCTTTCTCAACACAATTCCACTACTAACAACATGACTTCTCCCATGTCCTCAAGAACTAAACGAACTACTCACGAGACATCATATGGATCAAGATCAGAGATGAAATAATGATAAGTAACAATCTAAACATAACAATAATTCAATGGTTCCACTCAATAGCATCAACTATAACAAGTAATCAACACCGGGAAAGTTTCCCCTAAGAACTATGCAAGATTCAACCCAATTGTTATAGCGGTATGGAGTGGTGATGATGGTGCTGGTGGAGATGATGGTGAAGATTATGATGATTGATGACCCACAAGTATAGGGGGTGTATCGCAGTATTTTCGAGGGAAGTGAAACCTAATTTATTGATTCGACACAAGGGGAGCCAAAGAATATTTATAAGCCTTAACAACTGAGTTGTCAATTCAGCTGCACCTGGAAACAATCTTGCTCACAGCAGTTTATCAGTAGCAACAATTTTGTACCAGGAATAGTAAAGTAACAGCAGTAGTAAAAGTAAAGACAGCAGTAACAATAGCAGTAAACAGTGGGATTTGAGTGCGGTAGGCATAGTGATGGATGGATGGGCGTTGCATGGACAAGACAATTCACATAGCAATCAGAACATAGGGCAATTGCAGATAAATAAGATAAAGCATCCAAGTACTAGATAATCCTAGGCATGTGTTCCATATATAGTCATACGTGCTCGCAATGAGAACTTGCACAACATCTTTTGTCCTGCCAGCCCATTTGCAGTGGGGCCTCAAGGGAATCGGCAATTAAGGTGCTCCTTTTAGCAGAGCAAGCAAAGCATTAACACTGCGTGAACACATGTGATCCTCACATCAAAGCCATTCCTCCGGTTATCCCGATTTACGCCACTGGGCCATTGGTTCCGGACAACAACGTGTGTATACAACTTGCAGATAAGACCATAAACAATACTATCATAATGAATCAATAACATGTTCAGATCTGAAATCATGGCACTCGGGCCCTAGTGACAAGCATTAAGCACAACAAGTCGCAACAAAGTCATAAAGCACTAATAGAAGATACTAGGCACCATGCCCTAACAATCTGATGCCATTACATGAACGATCTCATCCAATCCCTACCATCCCCTTAGCCTACATCGGGGGATTACTCACTCATAGATGGGGGAAACATGGATGGTCGATGGAGAAGCGATGGTGATGATGATGGCGATGATCTCTTCCAATTCCTCGTCCCGTCAGGGTGCTAGAACGGAGTTTCTGGTGCTGTTTCGTGGAATCTGGTGGTGGCGGCGGAGCGGAACTCCTTCTGGAAAAACGTCGACCCTACCCTGAGTTTTTAGGTCAGAAGGCAACTTATAGGAAAAGAGGGAGACCGAGGGGGAGTCTGGGGTGGCCAGACCACCCCCTGGCGCGGCCTGGGCTTGCCCGCGTGGCTAGGTGGTGTGGCCTGGGCCCAGCCCCCCTCCGTCTCGTATTCTGGCTCTAGGAGTCTTCGGGTGAAATAGGATTTTTGGCATATTTTCCGGGATTTTTCCTGATAGTTGATTTTCTGCACAAAAAGTAGACACCAATGCAATTCTGCTGAAAACAGCGTCAGTCCGCGTTAGTTGCATCCAAATCACACAAGTTTAGAGGAGAAACAATAGCAAAAGTGTTCGGGAAAGTAGATACGTTTTAGACGTATCAACTCCCCCCAAGCTTAGCTTATTGCTTATCCTCAAGCAATTCAGTTGAAAACTGAGTGCGATAAAAGAACTTTCACGAACACATTTGCTTCATATGATGTATATATTCTCAGCATGTGATCAACTACTTAGACAATTCATAATAAGGAGTAAGCAACTAAGTTTGCTTAATATGCATTGCAAGCTATGAAGATATTCCAACTCAAAAATAATAAGTAGCATGAAGCATAAACATAAGCAACATTACAATGCTCATAACAAGGTATGATAGAGTGGTATCTCGCTTGCCTTTAATTATGAATGCCAAGGCACCTCTGAAGTTCAAGTGATGACTAGAAGTAAAGATATCAAAGACACAAGCATCAAAGTCATAACACAAATAATCAAGTAATGACACAAGCACAAAGAATGACAACTATGCTCTCAAGAAGGCGCTCGAAGAATATGTGGAGACTCAACAAGTACAAGAAAATGTTTTGAATAATTTGAAAGGCTTCCAAATGCTGAAAGTATGGTACTTGTTAGCTTTGAGCTCTCATTGCCCCTATCATAAGCATCTTTAATGTGGTTAAGGTGAAAGTGACACAACTAAGAGGATATGCTTTACAAGTTATAAATCGAAGCCTCATGCCCCTTACTTATGAAGACCGATCCTCATGCTACTCAACTTTAGTCACAAGTAAGCTCTTGTCATTGTAAGTATATACGTATCATAGAGAACCGCCAACGGGGTACCCCTTGCACATGACACAGGAGCTATCCCATAATCAAAATTACAAGGCAAGCAGACAATGAGCATCTCAGCGATCTTTTTATTTACTACGTGCATAGATTTTTATTGGGGATGCTACATAGAATGCTCATTATGGTTATGCTGCAAGTTTCCACCATGATTAGGTATGGCTTAGGCCAGCAGCCGAGGCATTTCTCTAACATACATACAGACTCCATGATCTTACAAGTTCCACTTTTATTTCACACCGCCGGAATCCATAAGCAAAAGAACATGATATCAACGAGGTACTAAGTACCAATGAAATGTTGAAAACGTTCCCCATGAAACATGGTTCTGCTAACTTTAACTTATAAAGCGCAAGCATATACGCAACAAAGAAGGACGCAATGGTTCAGGTTTATTAAATGCAAGAAAATAAAGTGTGCCATCAAGTTTGTGAGAGCTTTACTAACTAACTTTCTCATAACAAGCAAACATTTTATTCAGAAGAAAACAAGGCATATTGAATATGCGCGAAAGTAGCAAATGATGCTAATAGGTAGGTATGATGGACACTTTGGAAATATTTGGTTTAGGGAGTTGGAAACTTGAGTAAAACATACTCAGTGTAAGTGAAGGCTAGCAATAGTAAGGGAGCGACAAACGAGAGAGGAATAGCTGTCATAATCATGCTTGCAACAAAACAGGACTAATCATGGCATGAAAGTGATTCAAGATCCTCAAGGCAAAATAATTCATCAAGGCTTAACTGATTATTACAGTCATGTGCATGCATGACCATGTGCCAAGTCAATTCAAATGAAACATTCAGAGGAGGATACCACGGTGTCATACCAATTTATGAATAGAGCAATGCAAGCAAACATCCATAAGACATGCTACAAACTATTAGCGACCTGGAGCTAATCATACGAAAGCAAGAACTACTAAGCATCCAAAGATAACATACACCTTACACGAACGGACTAAGCATGCCCACAGTGATGAGTATATGTACAAAAATGAAACAAATAGCGTTCGTTACCATCCTCTTACCATGCCTCAAGTTGTCATTAATCCTCATTATTGCTCTTCACTTGTGTGGCTTGAATAATAATATGAAACCAATATCCACTAAGGACTGCTGAACCCTGTAGCAAACTTACAAAACCAAAGAAGAACGACAAATATTTTTGTTGTTTTCGATTTTTAAAACAAGAACCAAAGAGGAAAAACAAGCAAAGCAAAATATTTTTGGGTTTTTCGAATAGTTCAAACAAAGCAAAAGGGAAAAGCAAACCAAGGCAAAAAGAAGAAGCAAACCAAAGAGAAACAACAGAAATATTTTTGGTCTTTTTGTGTTTTAGAAAGCAAAAGCAAAGAAAGAACGAAAACTAAAAAGCAAACGAAACATGAATATACAAAGTACCGACGCAACATGATATGGAGATGAGTGCGATGTCAGCATACCTCCCCCCAAGCTTAGGATTTTGGCCTAAGTGGGTATCAATCCAGATACGGGTAAGGGTTCCAAGCAGGAGGATCATGATAAGAATGGTCGTAGTTGGGCCCGTGGGAAGAAGAAGAAGCTCCCCAATCATAAGCAGGCTGCTGATATGAAGACTTTCCCTCATTCGAGGGCTGGACCGAATCATCCGTGACCTCCCTTCTAGTATCCTGCTCCTGTTGGGAGAGCTCTCCCAAGTACGTGTCAAGCTCCTCCTCAGTGAGGGACCATCCTTCCCTGTTATCAAGGTTAAACAAAATAGGTGCAGGCAAAAGAACAACACACTCGGACTTGCTCTTTCTCCAACCAGCTTTGAGAAAGGTTATTTCATAAGATAACTCATTCAAACTAGCCCATGAGGAAACAAATTTATGCTGTATCATGGAATTAAAATCAAGCCTTTCTATGGGGAATTGTAGGTCTAGATGATGAGGCATGATACATTGCAAATGTATCTATAATTTTTGATGTTCCATGCTTGGTTTTATCCACTTTCTTGTGTTTTGTTCCAACTTTGGAGTACTTTTCTTATGATTTCTTGGACTAACCTATTAACAAGAGCCACAGTGCCTGCCATTTCTGCTGTTTTTGGTTCCGGAAAGTCGAAAATGAATATTCTCGAATTGGGGGACAAAAGCCAAAGTGCTTATTTTTCCGGAAGGATCAAGTGCTGAATCTGAGACGGAGAGGGGCAGGGGCGACCACACCACACGGCTGCCGGCCAGGCCTGGCCCGAGAGGTGGTGTGGTGGCTCCGGCACCTCGGCCTCTCCTTCCGCCTATATATTACCCTGGACGAAAACCCTAAGTACTCGATCAAAAATCCACGAAGAGTTCAGAGCCGTCATCTCCATCCCTAGATCGGGAGGATGAAGCTCTTCACCGCACCGCCAGAGAGGAATTCACCGAGGCCTTCTTCATCACCATGCAAGCCTCCGGTGTGATGCGTGAGTAGTTCATCCTTGGACTACGGATCCATGTAGTATCTAGATGGCTGGTTTCTCCTCCTTTGTGCTTTCATGTTTAGACCTTGTGAGCTCTGTTCATGATCAAGATCATCTTTTTGTTATCCATACATGTTGTGTTTGCGGGGATCCGATGGATATTGAGATGCTATTTCAGATTGATTATTGATTCTATCATGTCTTTGTTATTTGAGATCTTGCATGCTTTCCGTTGTTAGTAGCTATCTTGGCCAAGTAGATGCTAGCAACTCCAAGAGTTAGTATTTATGCTCGATAGTGGGTTCATGCCTCTGGTAATCTAGGGAGGTGACAGAAATCTCTAAGGTACTAGATGTGATATTGCTACTAGGGAGAAAACAACAATCCTTTGTTCATAGAACAATCGTATTGTTTACTTTACACGCAGTTCGTAAAGCAATAATATGTTGCTTGCAACTTAATATTGGAGGGGGTTCGGATGATAACCTGAAGGTGGATTATTAGTCATAGATGCAGTTGGATGGCGGTCTATGTATTATGTTGTAATGCCCAATCAAGTCTCAGAGGAGTCAAGATGATTAGTATATGCATGTATTGCTTTCTCGGTGTTTGTCAATTGCCCCGCTGTAATTTGTTCACCCAGCATGTTATCTATCTAAGGAGAGCCACCTCTAGTGAACTATGGATCCCGGTCCTTGTCTTTTACATACAATCTATAAACTGTTTACTGCTTTTTGTTTAGTTTCTGCAAACTTTTACTTTTTTCCATTTGATACGTTCAATCCTTTGTTTTCCGCAAAACACGGTGAGATTGACAACCTCATCGCAAGTTGGGGACAAAGTTATGTGGTTGTGTTGTGCAGGTCTCCACGTTGCTACTAGTACCGGTAGTGCGCCCTGCCAAAGCTCAGCTAGTAACACCTTTGGGGTGTTTCCTTGCTCCTACTGGTTCGATTAAACCTTGGTTTCATAACTGAGGGAAACTTGTTGCTGTGCTCATCATACCTTCCTCTTGGGGTTCCCAACGAGCTCTACATCAACCATGAGCCATCAACACTTTTCTGGGCGCCGTGCATTGAGCCATCAAGGCACTAAACCATGCAATGCTAGTAAACAAGAAGCAATGAGGCCTCCACAAATTCAACCTTTCTCACGGTTAGCAGCAAGACGGAAAGCTATCAAAGCACCTAAGTTGTAAGACCTATCTCGTTTAAGAGCAGCAGAGATAAATGCTAGATCATATGAAGATAACTTATTGGCAGTTTTCCTTGCAAGAACACACTTGGCAACAAAGTAGGCAAAGTAACGAATGGAGGGAAGATGAATGTTACAGATTTTTCCATTCTCCTTCGAGAAGTTGCTCCCTTGGCAAATTTCTGCGTATAAATCCATGAGTGGTTCAGGTCGCTCCTTAATCCTTCTACATGATCCCCATTGAGGTACCTTAATAGCTGCACAAAAGTCATCGAGAGAAAGGTCGATAGCAATATTGTAAATTTTGTAGTGGACCATGGGGTTAGGCAAATAGTGACTAAATTGAAAGTCCTGCACCACAAACATGGTTAGCTTCACAAATTGACAAGGTTCATCTTCCAAAAAGTGCTCCAACCCTGCATCAGAAACCAAAGTGTGGAAATCTTGGAGAATTCCTGCAGCTCTCATGAACTCAGAGCATGGATAAATGGAAGGAAAAACTTCCTCCTCCCGGTGGACCTTCATGACCTCAGGCACCCATAGTTCATGTTGGTTTAGTTGATGCTCATTCATCTTCTATTCTGAAATTTAAACACCTATTAAACAAGTGATTGCAAAGTGAATATAATGAAGGGTACTACTCATAGGGACTTGTAAGAGGCCTAAACATGCATCAAAACTATATCTCTAAGCATCAAACAAGCTTAGAAGCTCTCATAACCTGTCACCTATAGCAGCAAAATACTCAAGATATAATCCACTAAACACAAATCTACTTGGACAAGGGGAGGAGTCACATACCAAGGAACAATTGCTCCAAATTTTAGCAAGAAAGATGGGCTTAGCAAGGAGATCGAAAAAAACGAGAGCAAGCACAGCAAGAACACGATTTTGAGCAATGAACTGGAGCTTACTCGGGAGAGAGAAGAAAGTGGCAGGTGAGAGAGTTAGTAGAGGGCCAGGGGTGGCCCACACCATGGCATGGCGCCACCTAGGGCAGGCCGCGCCACCAGGTGGTGAGCCTGCCTGGTGGGTCCCCCTGGCACCTCCTAGGTACTCCTCTGCCCCTTTTTTCACGTAAAAATTTAATATGAATTTTCTGGAATTTTTTGAGACACTTTATTTTTGGGCAATTTTCAGGCATAGAAGAATGATTTTCTGACAGACAGATTTTTTTGGAATAATGATGCAATGACAAAACAAGGCTAGACCTACAGAAGTTCTAAGACACTCTAACATGCAAGCAACTAACAACAAAGAAGACTAAACGAAAACAAAAACTAAAATGGATAGCAATAGAAGTAAACAGAGACAATCATAGTGAAAACATTGTTTTGTTCAACGAAATCCTTTTGTTAACAAGGTTGATCAGGTCTTGTTACCAAAACAATTTCATATGAGACAAAACTTTGTGTTCCACTAATGATTATGTTACCTCAATCTTGATAGCAATGGTCCCAATCATAATAGTTTCAAATTTTTCTTTTGGTATGGGACAATATATTTCTCCAACTTGAATGCCCTCAACATGTTCAATTGAATTCAAACCATAAGTCCTTTCAATCTTCTTGGGGAAATAGATAGTATGTTCCTTGTCATTAACATTGAAAGTCACCTTTCCTTGATTACAATTAATAACAGCTCCTGTAGTATTAAGAAAAGGTCTCCCAAGAATAATAGACATATTATCATCTTCAGGCATTTCAAGCACAACAAAATCAGTTAATATCAAGCAATTATGAGCCACTTGAACAGGTACATCCTCACATATACCAACAGGAATAGTGGTAGATTTATCAGCCATTTGCAAAGATATATCAGTTGGTATTAACTTTTCTAGTTGAAGCCTCTTATAGAGAGAAAAAGGAATAACACTAACTCCATCTCCCAAATCACACAAAGCAGTTCTAACATAACTATTTTTAATAGAGCAAGGGATAGTTGGAATCCCTAGGTCTCCAAGTTTCTTAGGAACCTTACTATTAAAGGAATAATTAGCAAGCAAAGTAGAAATTTCTTCATTAGGGATCTTCCTTTTATTCGAGACAATATCCTTCATATACTTTGAGTAAGGAGGCAATTTAATAGCATCAGTCAAAGGAATTTGCAAGAATAAAGGTTTCATCCACTCACAAAACTTATTATAGTGTTCATCTTCTTTTGACTTGTGTTTCTTATCAGGAAAAGGCATAGGTTTTTGGACCCAAGGCTCTCTTTCACTACCATGTTTCTTAGCAATAAAATCTTCTTTAGTGTATTTAGTATTCTTAGTGTGGTTTTCAGGTTCTTCTTCAACTTTTTCTTCATTAGGAACTTCATTTTCTTCATTACCACTTTCAATTTCAGCATCAGAGATAGATATACTATTAGGATCTATAGCAGGTTCAGAGGGTTCTACAATAGTTTTATGTTTCTTTTTCCTTTTCTTACGAGTAGAACCACTATTTTCAGCTTGTTGAGAATCCTGCTCAATTCTTTTGGGATGCTCCTCAGGATATAGAGGATCCTGGGTAGCAGCACCACTTCTAGTTCTAATTTCATAAGCATGTTTTTCTTTAGCAACATTAACTAGCAAGTCTTTTTGCACTTTAACGAGTTGATCTATTTGAGTTTGAACCATTTGAAAGTGTTTAACGATCATTTTAACATCATTAGAGGTTCTTTCCACAATATCTTTTAACTCAACAATAGCTCTAGTGTTTTCCATTAGAGTATTTTGCACCCTTTTATTAAAATTATCTTGTTTAACAATAAAGATATCGAATTCTTCTAAGCATTGATCAGGAGGTTTAGAGTAAGGGATATCACCTTCATCAAAGTGTTGGAGAGAGTGTACCTCAATAGTGGGTGAGTAGGGAATAGGCTTACATAATTCTTCTATAGGAGGTCAATTCTTGACATCTGCAGTTTTAATTCCCTTCTCCTTAAGACATTTCTTAGCTTCCTTCATCACTTCATCATTTAATTCAATAACTCCCCTCTTCTTTGATGTTGGAATAGGCACCGGAATAGTAGGTTCAGGTACAATTACTTCAGGTATAGCTTGTTTAGGAGGAGTCCAATCTTCATAATTCTTGCTTATTTTAGCCATTAATTCCCCAGCTTCCTTAGGAGTCCTATTCCTGAAAACACAATCAGCACAACTATCTAGGTATGTCCTAGATTCTTCGGTTAGTCCATTATAAAATATATCAAGAAGTTCATTCTTAGGTAATGGACTTCCAGCCTGTGCATGAATCAAAGCACAAAACCTTGCCCAAGATTCGGGCAATACCTCTTTTTCTCCCTGTTTAAAATAAAAAAGTTCCTGCAAAATAGCATGTCTAGCACTAGGAGGAAAATATTGCTGCAGGAAAGTACTAATCAAGCAATCAGTGCTACCAATATATCCATGAGGTAAATTACTAAACCAAGTTTTAGCTTCTCCTTTCAGTGAAAAGGGGAAAATCTTAGCAACAAAGTAAGTACACATCTTAATATCATCAGAAAACAAGCCACTCATGGTAGAAAGTTCATTCATATGTGCTACCGCAATTTCATTTTTAGTCCCACAAAAAGGTTCTTTCTCAACAATAGCTATGTAAGATAGATCGAGAGAGAAATCATAATCTTTATCTATAATGTTTATGGGAGAGGTAGCAAACTTAGCAATAGGAGATAATTTGGGTCTAATAGTACGCCTCTCAAGGAGACTCTTAGCAGCGCTCCTATCATGGGTATTTTTACATTCTTTAATAAATTCATCGGTCATCTCAACATAACCATCTTGAATATCATAAATTTCACTAGACTCGGGTGAACTAACAGGTGTAGTAGTGTATTTATTAGGAGTTTCAGTATTTCCAGCTATAGTTCTAGCAATCGTAGCATCTAGGAAAGGACCTAATGAACCACTCTTATCAAGCACAGTAGAAGCAACATCATAAGCATCAGAAGTTTCAGATTCAGCAGTAGTAGCAGTGTGTGTAGCATGTGTATGTGGTGGTGTAACGAGCTTACTCATAACAGACGATGAATCAAGAGCAATAGAGGTGTTCAAAACCGTACCTCTTCTTGTAGTGGATGGTAAAATAGGAACCTTGCCATCACGAGACTTACCCATGATGGATGGATATCAGCGAACAATAGAGAATCCAAGTGAACTTGATAAATAAAGCTATGCTCCCCGGCAACGGCGCCAGAAAATAGTCTTGATGACCCAAAAGTATTGGGGGTGTATCGCAGTATTTTCGAAGGAAGTGAAACCCAATTTATTGATTCGACACAAGGGGAGCCAAAGAATATTTATAAGCCTTAACAACTGAGTTGTCAATTCAGCTGCACCTGGAAACAATCTTGCTCACAGCAGTTTATCAGTAGCAACAGTTTTGTAGCAGGAATAGTAAAGTAACAACAGTAGTAAAAGTAAAGACAACAGTAACAATAGCAGTAAACAGTGGGATTTGAGTGCGGTAGGCATAGGGATGGATGGACGGGCGTTGCATGGACAAGACAATTCACATAGCAATCAGAACATAGGGCAATTGCAGATAAATAAGATAAAGCATCCAAGTACTAGATAATCCTAGGCATGTGTTCCATATATAGTCATACGTGCTCGCAATGAGAACTTGCACAACATCTTTTGTTCTGCCAGCCCGTTTGCAGCGGGGCCTGAAGGGAACTACTGGCAATTAAGGTGCTCCTTTTAATAGAGCACCGGAGCAAATCGTTAACACTCCTGAACACATGCGATCCTCACATCAAAGCCATTCCCTCCGGTTATCCCGATTTCTGTCACTTTGGGGCCATTGGTTCCGGACAACAACGTCTGTATACAACTTGCAGATAAGACCATAAACAATACTATCATAATGAATCAATAACATGTTCATATCTGAAATCATGGCACTCGGGCCCTAGCGACAAGCATTAAGCACAACAAGTCGCAACAAAGTCATAAAGCACTAATAGAAGATACTAGGCACCATGCCCTAACAATCTGATGCCATTACATGAACGATCTCATCCAATCCCTACCATCCCCATAGCCTACAGCGGGGGATTACTCACTCATAGATGGGGGAAACATGGATGGTCGATGGAGAAGGGATGGTGATGATGATGGCGATGATCTCCTCCAATTCCCCGTCCGGGCAGGGTGCTAGAACGGAGTTTCTGGTGCTGTTTCATGGAATCTGGTGGTGGCGGCGGAGCATAACTCCTTCTGGAAAAACGTCGAACCCCCCTGAGTTTTTAAGTCAGAAGGCAACTTATAGGCAAAGAGGGAGACCGAGGGAGTGCAGGCGACTGGACCACCCAGTGCGGCTGGGCTTGCCCGTGCAGCCAGGTGGTGTGGCCTGGGCCTAGCCCCCCTCCGTCTCGTATTCTGGCTCCGGGAGTCTTCGGGTGAAATAGGATTTTTGGCACATTTTCCGGGATTTTTCCTGATAGTTGATTTTCTGTACAAAAAAGTAGACACCAATGCAGTTCTGCTGAAAACAGCGTCAGTCCGCGTTAGTTGCATCCAAATCACACAAGTTTAGAGGAGAAACAATGGCAAAAGTGTTCGAGAAAGTAGATACGTTTTGGACGTATCAATGATTATCCCGATGAAGTCCAGCTTGATGATGGTTTTGATGGCAACGATCTCCCCTCTACGGGAAGGAATTTTCCCGGCAGATTTCTGCCTGCCGGAGAGCTCTCTCTCTGCGGTTTTCCGCCCCACAGAGGCGGTGTAATCTTTCTTTTGTCACTCCCCGAGTCTTAGGGTTTTGAGGGGATTATATGCGTCAGAGGGCAATGCCAGAGGTGGGCCAGGGTGGCCACACCACATGGTGGCGCGGCCAGGGCTGGCCCGCGCTAGGGGGTGGTGTGGCTCCCCTGTGGCCCATGTCCACTTCCCCTTCTAGCTTCCTTCGTCTTCTAGAAAAATAGGATTTTCCTTATATTTTTTGGGATTTTTTGATCTTCGCGAATTTTGCCTCCAAACAGTGCCTTTTCCATCAGAATCCTGACTCTGGTGGTTCATCCTCCCAAAATCATCAATCATGCAAAAATAGATGAAATAACATAAGTACCATCTCTTAATATGAAATATATCAATGAATAACAGTGAATTATGATACAGAATGATGATGCAAAATGGACGTATCAACTCCCCCCAAGCTTAGACTTCGCTTGTCCCCAAGCGAAAACTGAGCTCAATAAACATGTCCACAGGTTTATGGAGTGAAGTGTCGATAAAGAGAATACGTACAAGAAGCATCACATTCATCAATACACAAATCATAATATAAAACAACTCACTATTATATAACTTAACTTGCAATGAGTAAAGGAAACACAATAAAGATGCATAAAGTAAATCATAAATGGTAATGGCAAGCTTTGTTCTTGGTCATAGAACGGTTAAAAAATTGAAGGAGTCAAACATAATGGGTTTTCAATGATAGCTTTCAAAGTAATATCCACTAAGATAAGAGCAGTGTGCCCATATAAGAAACATGATTGAATAAATCATCATATGAATGATTAAATCACAAAAACTCAAATGCTTTCTTCAGATAGAAGGGAATAGGTTTACTGACTCAATTGAAAAGTAAAAGATAGATCCTTTTGCATAGGGAAACAGGGATTTCAAGTCTCATAAAGAGCTTCCAAAAATTATGGTACTTACTAGCTTTCAGCTCTCATTGCCCCTATCATAAGCATCTTTTAGGTGATTAAGGTTAAAGTGAACAAATATGAGGATATGCTTGACAAGTTATAAGTCGAAAATCTCATGCCCCTTGCCTACGAGTACCAGACCTCATGCTACTCAACTTTAGTCACGAGTAATTTCTTGTCATTGTAAGTACATGTGTATCATGGAGAACTGCCAACGGGGTACCCCTTGCCCCATGATACAGGAGCTATCCCATATCAAAATGACAAGGCAACAGACAATGAGCATCTCAGCAATCTTTTTTTGCTATTTGCATAGGTTTTTATTGAGGATGCTTCACAGAATGCTCAGTATGGTTATGCTGCAAGTTTCCACCATGATTAGGCATGGCTTAGGCTAGCCGCCTAGGCGTTTCTCTAACACATATACAAACTCCATGAGCTTACAAGCTCTCCTTTTATTTCACACCACCGGGATCCATAAACAAAAGAATCATGATATGAACCGAATAATAAGTGCAATGTTGAAAGCGTTCCCCATGATAGCATGGTTCTGCTAATTCCCAACTTATAAAGTGCAAGCATATATGCAACATAGATGGACGCAATGGTTCAAGTTTATTAAGTGCAAGAAAGTAAAGTGTGCCATCAAGTTCGTGAGAGCTTTAATCACTAGTTTTCACATAACGAGTTTAATTTGGAAGGTAGATAAAAACATGAATTTACTTGGAATAGCAATAATGCTAATGGATAGATACAGTGGACGCAAATGGTATAGGTTTTGGTTTAAGGATTGGATGCACGAGAAGCATACCCTCTTAGTACAGGTTTTTGGCTAGCAAGGCTGGGTAGCAAGCAATAAGAATTGAAGGAAACAATCAAGCATACAAGTGATAGAAACAAACATGCAATCTTCCTTGGAAACACAAAAGATCTTAATTAGATAATACTAAGCTTATGAGCCAAACAAGAAAGAAAGATGATGAAATTATATATCTAAAAGTACTTTTTTCTCTTTTTCATCCAATCCTCAAATAGTGTTACTACTGACTAGAGCTAGGTTTACCAAAACCAATCTAAATTTACTTAATGATACCAAAGTGATACCCATACTAACAACAAGATCAATCATATAACAGAAATTGCAAACTAAAATAAGATGTGCAAAAAGTAAATGATAGAACTTCTCATTAATATTCCATAACGGCAACTCACACCAAGGGATACATAGATATCTAACTGGAGGGGAGATACTTCCATAATGCAGACCATCCTATATGATAACTTCTCTATTCATGATATGACTCTACTAAAAAGGTAAAAAGAAGAAAGATAATGATATGATACCACGACACTCCCCCAAGCTTGGAACAAACCAAGGGGATGCCAAAACCTGATGACGAATTACTCCTTTGGTGGTGATGGTGTTCAATCGATGAGATTTTCAATCAGTTCCCTCCAATCCTCAATCTCGAAGGTGAGAGTACGAATCAACTCCAAATTGTGCTCAGTGCGGTTCATGATCATGTCGGGTTGTGAATCTCAGCTCTTGCGATTCTTTCCCCACTCTTTCTCCTTGAAGTATTCTTTTCCTTCATGGTTAGAACGAGGCATATCCCAATTGGAGGGTAGTTTTTCGTTGGGCATATTTTGGAATTGATGCTCATGAATAAGGGTATGGAAGGGATTCTTGGTGCGTGGAGGAGGTGACCGTGAAGCCAAGCAATTACGCGGAACCTTCCCTCTAGTGGACATCCGTGCTGTCCTTTTGAACTTGGCAGGATTTGCCACCACTCCAATGCTTGCAATGGTGGTGCTGGTGTGCGTATGCTGGTCTTCCTTTGCCTCCTCTTCAACTTCACTCTCGATCTCTTCCTCCTGCTCAGGGTCTTGGAGATCATCTTCCACGGGCTCCTTGCCCTTATCGTTGGCGGAGGCCATCGTGCTTCTAAACTTGAGAATAGTTCCTGACAGAAACAGATCAAAACGAAAACACGATGAGAACACGATATACGAACCTCGGGAGATCTGGGGGATTATATATTACAAAGTTTAACAACAAAAGGAAAGTACTGGGAGAAACGCGAGATTTGGCTCCGGGTGGCACACCCCTGGTGGCGCGGCCAGGTGGGCCCGTGCCACGGGGTGGTGTGAGCCACCTGGGCTCTGTTTCCGTCCCTTTTTCGACTCATTAATTTCCATGTTTGATTAAAACTGCAAAAATATAAATTGAAAAGTTTTTTGTAGACCTTTTCTTACCAGAACTATTACCTATTCGAGAACGGACTCTACAGGTCTCTGAATTTGGCCTTTAATAAATTCTTCCGTAGTCAGCAGTTGGATTATATCAATATCTTCATTGTAAGATTCTTCAAAAATATAGTGCTTGAGTCTTTTGACCATTCTTCATCTCATTACATCATTTTCTCCTACCACTTGAAAATTACTTCCATACAAAACTTTACACAATCTTCATTAGCAACATTAGTGCATAAAAGATAATAATTCTTTAGGTTTAATTTCAGCTGAAATCCATTAGAACATAAGCTACTGAAACAACTCATTTTGAAATCCCAAAAAGGATTCAAAAAGGAAATCGATTTAAGAAGCAAATGCAAAAATGGCAGAAATCTGTCAAAACAGACCAGCAGGTAAAGATCAATTTTTTCGAAAATCTTCTGTTGCCCAAATCAAAAAGTGCAAAACTAATGAAAGTTAAATAATAACCTGAGACATGCACACAAACAATTACAGATCAGTACGACATTCTAGGATTTTTCGCGATTTTTTACGGTGAAGCACAAAAATCTGTTTTAGGACAGCAACTTCCCCAAATCTTACTTCTCCCCATTAGAGGTTGATCTTGACACAAAAAGCAAACAAAAAGGATAAGGAGAGGTTATTACAAAAGCAATAACTTCCAGGACTCAAAAATACCAAAATAAACTGAAAGCAAAAATATATTGGGTTGTCTCCCAAAAAGCTCTTTCTTTATAGCCATTAAGATAGGCATGATAAATTTCAATGATGCTCACATAAGGGTATGAATTGAAGTAAAAGAGAGCATCAGGGAGAAAATATACACATAAGTCTAACCCACTTCCTATGCAAGGGGATTTTGTAAGAAAATAAATTGTTGAAACCAGAGGCTACTATCATAAGAAGGCAAAACAAGTGCAACTTAAAGACTTTCAGCATAAAGCGAGGAAACTTAATATTATTGAGATTCATAAGAACAATCTTACCCCTCTCATAATAACTTTCAGTATCATGCATAAGTTTAACGATATAACTATCACATGAACCATTGTAGCAATGATCACTTATTCTGACAGAAAACACCGGGACACTAGCTTTCCTAGTTCCATTAGGATGTGAAACAATGTTAGAAGTATCCTTACAAAGGATAGTGTGCCCATCTTCTACATTTTTAGTGACATAGTCTTTCATATTTGCTATTGCATGTTCAATATCTATTTGTTCATTAGGTTCTATAGCTTTCTTTGTACTTTTGTTAACCATACTAGTTTTCATAGAATGTTCCTTCTTTAACCGGGAAAGGTATTTTCTCGATGTAAGGTTCAGGTAAAATATGATCCATAGTATAAACTTCAGTATTTCTAGTAGGTACACAATTAACAATATCTTTATATGGTGCATGATACTTTTTCCATTTCTTTTTAGGAATTTCAATATAAGAGGAAAAAGCCTTAAAATAATTTGCAGTACTTTGAGAATCAAGACCATAAGCATTACTAATATTATGAAAGTCATCGGTTCCCATAAAGGATTTAATGAATTCATAACCATAATTTATACCTGAATTTCTTCCTTTGTCATTCTCCCATGCTTCAACATTGTCTTGAATACGGTCTAGAAGATCCCATTTAGCTTCTTCTTCCATACGTGTAAATGATCCAGAGCAAGAAGCATCCAATAGATCCTTGTCATGAAGAGAAAGCCTTGCATAAAAGTTATCAATAATAATATTATTAGGGAGCTCATGAGTAGGACATTTGAGCATTAGTGACTTCAATCTCCCCCAAGCTTGAGTTGTACACTCTCCATTACGAGGCCAAAAGTTATATATTTGATTCCAATCCTTATGAATCTCACTAGGAGGATAAAATTTGGAATAAAAGAGAGGTACAATTTCCTCCCATTCAAGAGAATGGCCATTCTTTAGCAGCTTATACCATTCCTTAGCTCTTCCTTTCAATGATACAGAGAATAGCTTTTTCTTAACTTGATCTATTGTAATACCTACACACTTAAACAATCTGCATAATTCGTGTATAGAAAGCAAATGATCACTGGGATGGACAGTTCCATCTCCAAAATAGTAGTTATCCATAACACGATCAACAATTCTTCTAGGTATCTTAAAAGTATCATTTTCAGAAGGTGGAGGTTCATCTACTACCTTACAAGTGGTAGTAGCATTATGAAATAAGAAACTAAGTGAATTATCCATATTGAGAATAAAGTAACTAACAGAAATAAACAATACTCACAGTAGAAGTTTCCTTTACCAGTTCTACTCTCCAATAAAGCTTCACTCCCCGGCAACAGCGCCAGAAAATAGTCTTGATGACCCACAAGTATAGGGGGTGTATCGCAGTATTTTTGATAAGTAAGAGTGTCGACCCCAATGAGGAGCAAAAGGTGTTGACGAGTGGCTTGGATCAGGAATTCTTTGTAAATACTTAGCAAACGGATTTTTAGGGGGTTTTGATAATGCAGATAAATAAAGTGCGAGTAAATAAAAGACAATAATAATAATTGTAGCAGGTGGCCCAATCCTTTCTTTAGCAAAGGACAAGCCGGTTGTATTACTTAACATAACCAAACGTTCTCGAGGACATATGGAAAAACTGTCAAGTGCTTTCGTTTCATATAGCTGATCAATCTTCTCTAGTTGGATAAGTGTTGTGTGGGTGAACCTGTGCTAATGTACTGACACTACTAGGAAATAGCCCATCTGTGGCACACTGAAATTGGACTTCTGTGGCGCATATCCTAGTCGCCACTGTTACCTCGCCACTGATAACTACTTCCTGTGGCGCATATGGATATGCGCCCCAGAAGTCCTAGACTTCTATGGCGCATTTCTTCATATGCGCCACAGGAATAACTTCTGTGGCGCATTTACATGTATGCGCCACAGAAAGCTCATGCGCCACTGACTATATAATTATATGCGCCACTGATTGTGTAACACGTATTCGAAGTAAAATACTTTCCTGGTGTATAATCAGGTATTTATACAGTATTTATCCAGATGAGTATAAAATACATTACACAAGTAGTAGATGCATGAAAACCGACATATATATAATACAAACACTTAGAGCCCGATCGAGATACATATATAGTGTCAAGTGCCAAATTTTTACACAAGCGCCGAATACAAAGTTCATATCATCTCACATTACAAATATGAAGTGGCCACCGCCGCCTACACTAGGATCAAATAGAATGCAGCTGTGATAATGGTGAGCAAGAGCATTAGCCCGACCAATATCTTCATCTGGTTCTTCTTCCACAAGTGGTTCCTCCACTTGGCTATCCTCCTCTCTAGTCGCGTATCCTTTGTAGATGTTGCCGCTGAACTTGTTCACTTGTTTGTGACAATCCTCCCACTCCTCGTAGACTCCTGGAACCCTACCCATGTACACCACATACCACCTCATCTCCATCTCTATAGACGACAAGGCATATTAGTAAAAATACAAAGAAAAGAATGAATAAAGGGTTCACATGCATATATATATATGTTCACAGAATATAAAACAAAGGATCCATAAACCTAAAAGATAGATCATCATAGAAGCAATAAGTTCAACGACAACACGACCACAAGGTAGTTTAAGTCTAACAACAATGACCATTTCGACCACGAGATAGTAAAGTTTATGACACACACACACACTAATACAACATGCGTCCATCAAGAATATACACACACTGGATCATGCTAGAGGCACACATCAATCATGATGAAGACTTCCTCTTCTCGCTCGGCTTCGGGAACGATAGATACCCCTCTTTCGTCATCCACGTCCTTGTGTCACCCTACTTACGAAGGCGTTCTTCGATCTCCCTCTTACTCAACCCTCTGCCTTGTTGTAGGGCACCCCCCTTGTGTTGACATCTTCAATGGTGATTTGCGACAACTTCATCTGAATGCGATGGAAGTCTTCTCTAAGATCAGCATCGTCGATTTTCGCCAAAGTTTGGCCCCATCCTCGGAGACTAGATGGCAGCGTTAGGTTCTGGCAATCCCGAACATAGCCTTTAAGGTGATGGAGGACGTAGAAGGCCTCCTTGGCACCAGCAGTCGACTGCTTGACACAGGGGAACTCGAGCACGTGTTTGCCATCCTTGATACATTCCCTCTATCTACGAAGGTGCATCCCTTCTTGGTGTAGGCCTCGAGAGCCTCATTAAGAACACCCCTTATTCTGGTGTAGTCTTTCTTCTTCGT
Organism: Avena insularis; assembly: GCA_023614405.1. Classification (NCBI taxonomy): domain Eukaryota; kingdom Viridiplantae; phylum Streptophyta; class Magnoliopsida; order Poales; family Poaceae; genus Avena; species Avena insularis. Next base: position 455,782,155 of record CM042696.1, on the reverse strand, counting down.
CAAACTCCCCGAGTCGAAATACGTGGCTAGTGAATACCTCGGGGCAAGGACGATAAGTGTGTAGTATTTGTCTCTGCGCAACACAATTGGAACGGAATGTTGGAAAAAGAGCAAAGGAAGAAATCTATAAGAAATGCATAAGTTACAGTGGTGATGAGCGAGTGTGTGTACTTACTCAGGAAAGAAAGGCAAAAGAAGTGTGCCCTTCCTCTTGTTGTCCACCATGAACTTCTCGAGGTACGCCGTCGCCTTGGTCCATGTCTCTGATCCTTCGACCAACTGGTTGTTCCGCATGTAGTAGGGATCCACTATCACGATTTCCGGGGTACTTTCTCTCTTGATCGTGATCGCCAGATTGAGCGCGTATAGGCGAACCAAGTTATAGTCCAGCCGTTTCGTTAGAACAGCTTGAATATGTCCTCGAACGCTATGAAGAATATATCCGCGGGGGGTTCATCAACGAAGCCCACATCCAATGGCACCTTGGCGTGAAAACCAGGTAATTTGGATCTTCGTCTTTAAGAAGGAGGCCCTCTAGTGTCTTGACACCCTCGTGCAAAGTTAACATGGCTCCAACCGCAATGTGGATCATATCCGGAGTCAATATCGGATCACCAACTACATGCACTCGGGGCAAGCCAAATTGTGTGGATGGTACGACGACAGCGTCCTGACCCCGGATCCTCTTCGGAAGAGGCTGGCTGGCACCCTTCTTATTATTATTATTACCTCTCCTCCTGTAGTGCTTCTTCTTCATAACAGTGTTAGCCACTGCCATCTGCTCATCAGTCGCCTTTTGGAGTGTGTTGGGGATGAAAACCAATCCCGGTTTCTCTTGTGGTGGATCGGCGGATGGAGGCGTCTCTTGAGAAAGACCATGGAAGACCAGGCGCTGCGTGCATGTATTGGGCCGACCAGCTTGATGGTCATCGTGAGCTGCGAAGGGTTCTTCATCCACAGAAGGCATATACAATCCTTTGGCGGCACCGGTGTTGATGAAGTCGTCAACGTTGAACAATTCAACATCATCTTCATGGGTGCCATCATGTGGTGGTGGTAGCGGGGGCGACGGCGGTTGCGGCACAACGTCTTTACCATGTGGTGGTGCACACGCTGCCAAGTGTTGATGGTGACGGCTGGTGGCGACGACGGCGGCTACTGGCTTCCGAGGTGGTGGCCGACAGATCGGTCGAGAGGTGGCGCCGGTGCTCCCCCCACAAGACGAATCTGGGTCTTCGGCCATGTCAAGGGCCAGTTGTAGCATTCCCCAAGGGTCTTGTGTTCGTCGGCTCCCTGGGGTTGAAAGGGGGGGTCCATGTCATCGCACCCTGGCAACACCCGAGCCAACTTGACCCTCATCACGTCATCTTGGATTGTTGTGCATCATGCGGCTCGCCGGTTGTATAAGAGTGCCCTTGGCAACATCCTTCAACTCACCGCCGACATCTTTAAGCAGGAGTACGCAAGAAGTGTTCTGAGGCAAAAACATGTTGTTGGGCGTCATGAGATGATGGCAGCAGTCATGCATCAAAGGCATAAAGGAGATGACATGCACTAACTAATTAGTCACCTTGGTGATGGCGTGGATCTCGGCTAATGTAGAGACACGGCCGATGCCGGCGGCCGGCCTATCATCATCTGCAATCTCCCGCTCGGGTGCCTCACGAAGCATCACCGTCGTCGGCTGCGCCTTATTGGTATCTTTGGCGGGAGGGGGCGTCGGTGTGACCAAAACAAGCGGCTGCGTCCCGACGTTGACGGCCGGTGGGGTCACCAGGTCCGGCGACACGGTAACATTGATGCCCGAGTTGCTGCCGCTTAAGCTGGGCAGATGTATCGGCCCCTGTCAACCTCCCGCATTCCAAGCAGTAAGCCCCTTGAAAAACTCAGGGGGGATCATCGAGCGGAGCTTCTCTTCCACTAACGTGTCCATTGTTTTCTCGTCCACCGCCTTCTCCTCCAGTGTCTGCACCTTCATCTTCAGCTCTGCAACAATGGCTTTATCCTGGTTCTTCCTCTCCCTTCTTAGTAGTCTCGTCATCAGCAAAGGATAACATAGTTACTCATGAGTTTTGATATTCACTATTCTTGTCCTTTTCCTCGGTGTAGAATTTGTAACCGTTTATGTCGTATGACTGATAGGTCCTTAGGTTGTGCCCTAGGCCCTGCGACAAGGAGAATATGAGTTTTTGATCTTCCGTAGAAGGCGTCTGTGGGGGATTGTCCAGTTGCCTTTTCTTGAACCAACCCATGAAGCTGGAGTTGTGCTCTCTGGTTACGTCTCCCTTCTTCCTCGGCCGGCCCTGGTCGACGTACTCCTGCTCGATTAAGCTTATGTGCTCTTCGACCCAAGGGCCGACCACTTGAATGTGTTGTAGCGCGACTCAGTGTGCCCTTTCAAAATCAGTGCGTCGACCATCAATGCCGACATGTAGTGAGCGGCAGCCCTCGTGGTAACCATATCCACCGAGCCTGCCGAGGTGCTTCTTTGTGGGTATTCCAACATCCTCGTTCTCGGTGGTTAGATAATTCTGGCAGAAGGAGATGCACTCGTAGATCAGAAAGCCCTTGGCTATGCTTCCATCTGGACGAGACATGTTGCGAACGAATCCTTTGATGACACCGTTTAGCCTTTCAAACGACATCATGTTGTGCAGGAATGTCGGCCCGAGCTGGATGATGTCGTCCACGACATGTACAAGCAGATGCACCATGATGTCGAAGAATGCGAGCGGGAAGTAAATCTCAAGCTCACATAGTATCATCACGATCTCTTCCTGTAGCCTGTCGAGCTGCTTCACACCGATCGACTTCCTAGATATGACGTCGAAAAAGTTACAGAGGCCAAACAACGTCTCACGGACATGCTCGTCCATTATCCCACGGATCGCAACAGGGAGTATATGCGTCATCAGCACGTGATAGTTGTGAGACTTCATACCGCTGAACCTCTTCTTCGCCACGTCCAAATATCTGCTTATCTTCCCCGAGTAACCGTGAGGAACTTTCACTCCTAAGAGGCACCTGAAAAACTGCTCGAGCTCCTCCAGACTCAAGAGTGAAGTAGGTAGCGCGAAGCACCACCTCATTCTTCTTAACTCTTTTGTGGCGACCTTGAGTCCCTTCCGTCTGATCATCATCATCATCACTATCAGGGTACTGAAGATCTTTCTTTATGCCAAGCAATTTAAGGTCCTTTCTTGCTTTCGGCCCATCCTTGGTCCTCTCCGGCATGTTCAGTAGAGTGCCAAGCAGACTCTCGTTAACGTTCTTCGTGATGTGCATTACATCGAGGCTATGGGGAGTGTGAAGTACCTTCCAATACGGTAGGTCCCAGAAAACAGACCTTGCTTTCCATACACCCAGCAGCGGCTTTGTCCTCGGTCGTTTTTTCCCAGGCACAGGGCAATCTACCCAATTATTCAAAAGCTCCTCGATTTCTTCGCCGCTCCTCGGACGCGGGGCTCTTTCGAGCTCGTCCTTACCATTGAACAGGTAACCACGTTTTATCCACGGGTGATCCATGCGGAGCCACTTTCGAGTACCTTGGAACACGGTTTTCGAAGACCCGGGATCCCTTGGTAGCTGGAGATGCGGTGTCTCATCCATGCACTTGACGCATGCATTGTGTCCGTGGTTCACCTGGACCGATACATATGCATAACTAGGATAGTCCTGCACGGTCGTGAGCAACGCGGCTCTCAGATGGAAATATTCTTTAGTGTAGGCATCCCACGTACGGGCCGACGTCTCCCACAAGATGGCTAACTCCTCTCTCAATAGTCCGAGATACAGATGCATATCGATACCTGGTTGTTTCGGCCCCTGAATAAGAATGCTCATGTGTACATACCTTTGCTTCGTGCATAGCCACGGGGGGAGGTTGTACGGCCATACAAACACGGGCCAGGTGCTATGCGTGCTACTCTGGTTTCCAAAAGGATTGAGTCCATCGGTGCTCATACCTAGCCGGACGTTCCTTGCATCGCCCCCGAACTCTTCGAACTCGATGTCTAATGCATTCCACTAGCTAGCGTTTGAAGGGTGTGTCAGGATCTTGTCCTTCTCTAGATCATCTTCTGGTTTCTCTCTTTCCGCGTGCCATTGCATGAGCTTTGCTTCCTTAGGATCTACGAAATATCGCTGTAGGCGGGGGGTGATAGGAAAGTACCATACCACTTTTCGAGGAACTTTCTTGTTCCCTCTCTTGTACCGTCCTTGGCCACACACCGGACATGTGGTTCTATCCACGTACTCGTTCCGATAAAGTGCGTAATCATTGATGCATGCGTGGTATTTAATGTGTTGTAGGTCAAGAGGGCACACGAATTTCTTGGCCTCCTCGATACTTGTTGGCAATGTGTTCCCCTTAGGAAGTCGGTCGTGCCAGTATTCCATGTTCGCGTTGAAGCTCACATCGGTCCATTTGTGTTCGGCCTTCATCTCCAGAGCCTTGAGCATTACACTCAAACGTGTATCCTTGGGGCGACACCCAGGATACAATGGAGTCATCCCGTCTACCTCCATTTGGGCCAGCTTGGCTTTCTCTCTGGCTGCAGCTTTGTTGTTGCTCGTCTCCTTGAGGAGCAGTTCTTGAACATGAGGGTCCTGCAAGACCAAAGTTAGCAGCGTCTGTGTGTTCGCGTCTTCTCCTTCTTCATGATCATGATCATGCCCGTCGCCATCTCCTTCTCCATGCTGATCATGCCTGCCGGCATCTCCTTCATCATGATGATCATGCCCGCTGGCATCTCCTTCGTCATGATGATCATGCTCGATAGAATCTTCGTCTTCTCGCTCGCCCACGTCTTCGTGACCACCACCATGTCATGCCGACACCTCATTGAGGTCGCGCATGAAACCGCGCCTGAGGAGGTGACCCTCCAATTTTCCAGATTCAGGGTCGATCCAGCGCTGCAGTTTGCATGTTCGACATGGACATCTTATCATGGTCTTGTTGTTCAGAATCATGTCCTCCTTCGCGCCTTTCTTGTACCTAGCAATTCGACCTTCGCTCATCGTGAGGACCATGGTTGCCTGAGCGGTCAAAAAGAGAGTATAGGTGAGAACCACACCATATGAACACACACATGCATGAATGCTAGCCGGAAAAAATTCGGCATGACCTTTCCTAAAATTAGGACATATGGGTAGTGCAAAAATTTTCCGAAATGGAAATGAATCAACATTTCGGCAAACATCCATGCAACCACACTGGCCGGGCCCGACAACAACAAGCAAGCAACAAAAAACTTCCTCCCATTGCAAACATTCATGCACCACACAAGCATCGTCTCGCCATGGATCGCACACACACACCGCCCGCGCGACAAGCTTCACCTACATGTTCATGGCCAAGTACTCACCTAGTAGACACAATAATAGCGAGACGAGACCGCGCGATGAGAGAGTGTGGACAAATAGATCTACAAGTTGTTGGAGAGGAAATTAGTAAACAAATAGAGATGTGAGAGAGAAAAGTAAGGAACTTTTAGATCTAGAAGTTGGAGCGAAGCTTCCACTTACCAATCTATGGATTAAAGTAGGTTTAGTTACAAGAAAATGGAGAAACTATGGGCAAGATGGGGTGTGAGGGAGGAGGAAGACGAGTTGGGAGGAGGTAGAGATGTGAAATGGGTGGTGGTGGGTAGATAAGAGCTAGCTTTTGTCACCTTTTTAACATGGATCTGGACGCCCTCATCTGTGGCGCATATGGAGGGAATGCGCCACATATGCTGAATCTTCTGTGGCGCATAAGTCCATATGCGCCATAGAAGTGGGTGAATTAGATTCCCTCTGTGGGGCCCACCTCAAAGTTCTGTGGTGCATGTTGGGATATGTGCCATAGAAGTGAAACTCAGCTATGGCGCATATCAGAACATGCGCCATAGAACTTGGGTGAATTAGATTCCGTGGTGGGTCCCCCCTCCATGTTCTGTGGCGCATAAGAAAGTATGCGCCACAGAAGTTGCCTCTTCTGTGGCGCATATCGCAGAATGCGCCATAGAACTTGGATCAACCCACCCCGACTGGCGGGTCCCACCAATCTTCTATGGCGCATAGTCTGGAGAATGCGCCATAGAACTTCCAATCTTCTGTGGCGCATGTTTTCTGGTGCGCCACTGATGTTTTCCTGTGGCGCATGGTTTGGCATATGCGCCACTGAATATCTTGTCTATCTATAGGTTGTTTCCTAGTAGTGTGACCTTCCTAGGACTAATACATACTTGTGATTATACCCCTTGCAAGCATCCGCAACTACAAGAAAGTAATTAAGATAGAAACCTAACCATAGCCTTAAACTCTGAGATCCTACACTCCCTTGTGCAAAGGTTTCCTAATGGGGGTTCAGGTTTCTGTCACTCTGGCAACCCCTACGATTAGTAGCCAAATACACAATGCATTCCCCTAGGGCCATATAGGTCAAGTATCATGTAGTCGACGTTCACATGACACCACTAGAAGAATAACACCACAACTTAATTATCAAACCATTGAATCTTTCTCAACACAATTCCACTACTAACAACATGACTTCTCCCATGTCCTCAAGAACTAAACAAACTACTCACGAGACATCATATGGATCAAGATCAAAGATGAAATAATGATAAGTAACAATCTGAACATAACAATAATTCAATGGTTCCACTCAATAGCATCAACTACAACAAGTAATCAACATCGGGAAAGTTTCCCCTAAGAACTATGCAAGATTCAACCCAATTGTTACAGCGGTATGGAGTGGTGATGATGGTGCTGGTGGAGCTGATGGTGAAGATGATGATGATACCGATGAAGTCCAGCTTGATGATGGTGTTGATGGCGATGATCTCCCCTCTCCGGGAAGGAATTTCCCCGGTAGATTTCTGCATGCCGGAGAGCTCTCTCTCTCTGTGTAGTTTTCTGCCCCACAGAGGCGGCGGAATCTTTCTATGGTCGCTCTCCGGATCTTAGGTTTTCGAGGGGATTATATGCGTCAGAGGGCGATGCCAGAGGTGGACTAGGGTGGCCACACCACTTGGTGGCGTGGCCAGGGCTGGCCCGCGCCAGGGGGTGGTATGGGCCCCCTGTGGCCCATCTCCACTTTCCCTTTTGGCTCCTTCGTCTTCTGGATAAATAGGATTTTCCATATATTTTCTGGGATTTTCTGATCCTCGCGAATTTTGCCTCCAAACAGTGCCTTTTCTATCAGAATCCTGACTCCGGTGGTTCATCCTCCCAAAATCATCAATCATGCAAAAATGGATGAAATAACATAAGTACCATCTCTTAATATGAAATATATCAATGAATAACAGTGAATAATGATACAGAATGGTGATGCAAAATGGACGTATCAATGATCCAAGGCTTTCGCCATCATCAACTGCGAACTATACAAGCGCAGCATCATAGGAGTCCTTCAACGGTGCGTCTCTAATGGAGACGGGAGAGCCATCCTCCTTAAGATACACGAAGGCACTTGTGGCCATCATGTCAGAAGTCGCGCCCTTGTCGCCTAATGGCTCAGGATACGTTGAGCTCGTTGGGGAACCCCAAGAGGAAGGTATGATGGGCATAGCAGCAAGTTTCTCTCAGTTATGAAACCAAGGTTATCGAACCAGTAGGAGCAAGGAAACAACCCCAAGGTGTTGTCACCAACTTGGAATCCTGCATAACACAACCACAAAACTTTGCCCCAACTTACAGTGAGGTTGTCAATCTCACCGGTTTTGCTGAAAACAAAGGATTAAACGTATTGTGTAGAAGATAGTAATTGCTTGCAGAAAGTAAACAGTAAATAGTAACAGCAGAAGGTATAGCAATGATAAAAGAATGGACCAGGGTCTATAGTTCACTAGAGGTGATTCTCCTTAAGATAGATGACATGTTGGGTGAACAAATTACAGCGGGGCAATTGACAAACTTGAGAAAGTATACCATGCATATACTAATCATCTTGACTTCTATGAGATTTGATTGGGCATTACAACATTATACATAGACCATAATCCAACTGCATCTATGACTAATAATCCACATTCAGGTTATCATCCGAACCCCCTCCAGTATTAAGTTCCAAGCAACAGATAATTGCATTAAGCAAAGTGTGTAAAGTAAACAATACGATTGTCCCATGGATAAAGGATTGTTGTTTTCTCCCTAGTAGCAACAACACATCTAGTACCTTAGAGATTCCTGTCACTTCCCCAGATTACTAGAGGCATGAAACCACTATCGAGCATAAATACTCCCTATTGGAGTTGCTAGCATCTACTTGGCCTAGATAGCTACTAACAACGGAAAGCATGCAAGATCACAAATAACAAAGACATGATAGAATCAATAATCGATCTGAAATAGCATCTCAATATCCATCGGATCCCCACAAACAACACATGTAAGATTACAAATAGATGATCTTGATCATGAACGGAGCTCACAAGATCTAAACATGATAGCACAAAGGAGAAGAACCAACCATCTAGCTACTACATGGACCCGTAGTCTAGAGATGAACTACTCACGCATCACATCGGAGGTAGTCATGTTGATGAAGAAGGCCTCCAGAGTGTCGGGAAGAGCTTCGGATCCCCCCGATCTGGGGATCAAGATGGCGACGGCTACAGACTCTTCCGTGGGTTTCTGTTTGTGTCTTTGATCGGGTACTTAGGGTTTTGTCCCGAGGGGTCTTTATAGGCAGAAGGTGATACGTTGCAAACGTATCTATAATTTTTGATGTTCCATGCTTGTTTTATATCTACTTTCTTATGTTTTGTCCACACTTTGGAGTATTTTTACACATTTTCTGGAACTAACCTATTAACAAGATGCCACAGTGCCAGTTGCCTGTTTTCTGCTGTTTTTGGTTTCAGAAAAGCTGGAAAAGAAATATTCTTGGAATTGGACTGGACAAAAGCCAAAGTCAATATTTTACCGAAAGACTCACGGAGCCAGAAGATGAGACGGAGAGGGGCCAGGGGCTAGCCACACCATAGGGTGGCGCGGGTCCCCCTGGCCGTGCCACTAGGTGGTGTGGGCCCTTGGTCCACCCTTTGACATCGCCCTTTCTCCTATAAGAAGCCTCCGATGCAGAAACCCTAAATAATCCAGCCTCCAGCCACGAAAAGTTCCGTAACACCGCCGCCACCAAAGGGGAGATTTGGGGGACAGAAAGTCTCTGTTCCGGCACCCTGCCAGGACGGAGAAGTGCCCCCAGAGCCATCTCCATCAATCTCCACCACCATCTCCATCACCGTTGCTGATTCCCATGATGATGAGGGAGTAGTTCTTCCTCGAGGCTAGGGGTTCTACCGGTAGCTACGTGTTCATCTCTCCCTCTATGCATTATCATATTGTGATCATGAGCTTTGTAATCAAGTAGATCTACCTTGCTACTCAAGTGCTTTAATAGATCTCTAGCTCTCCCCATGTATGTGAAAGTGACAGCGTGCACACCATGGTAGCACTTAGGCTAGAGATTAAAAATACTTGTTATGAGTTATATTTGGAGTTGGATGTTTCTATGAAATTGTGGTGTTTGTTGAAACCATCTAGAGCTCAAGGTGACAGTGTGGGGTTATCTAGATGGGGAAAGTGGACTTTGAGGTGTGCTGTTATAGCCCTACCATGGACTAGAGTGTCCAACCGGAGAGTAGTTCAGAGTAGTATCATAAAGAGAAGGTATTTATATGAGAGTGTTCACTAGTGAAAGTATGATCCCTAGGCCTTGTTTCTAAACATTGAAACACCGTTTGCAACTAGATCTGTTACATGTTTGCTTGCTTCCATCTTTTTTCCTTTAGTCTTTTCCATGCCATCAAGCTCTTTTCTGGCACTGTTGTCTTATATCCATACCACTTGTATTTCACTATCTCTTCGCCGAACTAGTGCACCTATACACCTGACAAGTGTATTGGGTGTGTTGGGGACACAAGAGACTTCTTGTATCTTGATTGCAGGGTTGCTTGAGAGGGATACCTTTGACCACTTCCTCCCTGAGTTCGATAAAACTTGGGTGATCCACTTAAGAGAAACTTGTTGCTGTTCTACAAACCTCTGCACTTGGAGGCCCAACAACTATCTACAAGAATAGAAGTGCGTAGACATCAAGCTATTTTTCTGGCGCTGTTGCCGGGGAGGTAAGGTAAAAGGTACTCACATCCTATGGCTACTAAGCTATCTTCTAGTACTGTTGCTGGTGTGTGAGTGCTCGAAGTTATTTCCTTTAGATTCTGCAATTATATCTTTTTGTTTCTTGTTTTTTTTCACTAGTTAGGCTTAATGGAAAACAACAACAAAATTAGAGAGCTTTATAGTATTTATCTTGAGTTAGGACATGAAGTGTTTGAAGAGAAAATTAAAAAACCTATGGACCTTTATTTGTGTGCTAATAGAAATGTTATTAGTATGAATGCTTTGAACACCATTATTTCTAATGCTATGGAAAATTCTAAGATTGGGGAAGCTAGTTTTTATGAAAATGATATTTTTAGTCCCCCAAGCACGGAGGAGAAAATTTACTTTGATGATACTATGCCTCCAATATATGATGATTACAATGATGAATATGATATTTTCAGACCACCTACTATTGAGGAGAAAATTAATTATTATTACAATATGCCTCCTATATTTGATGATTATGGTGATGAGAATAATAATGATAGCTATTTTGTTGAATTTGCTCCCACTACAATTAATAAGAATAACTATGCTTATGTGGAGAGTAATAATGATTATATGCATGTGGCTCATGATAAGAATGTTTTATGTGATAGTTATATTTTTAATTTTATTCATGATGATACTAAAAGTTATTATGAGAGAGGGAAACATGGTTTTATGCATCTCAATAATATTAAGTTTCCCCTCTTTATGTTGAAAGTCTTGAAGTTGCACTTGTTTTGCTTTACTATGCTTGTTGCTTTGTGCTTTCATGACTTGTTTCTTTACAAGATTCCTATGCATAGGAAGTGGGTTAGACTTAAATGTGCTTTGAATTTGCTTTTTGATGCTCTCTTTTACTTCAATTCATATTTCTTATGTGAGCATCTTCTCAAACTATCATGCCTAACTTAAAGGCGTTAAAGAAAAGTACTTACTGGGAGATAACTCAAAAGTTTTAGTTGAGTCTTGGAAGTTATTGCTTCAGTAATAACCTCTCCTTATCATTTTTGTGTGCTTTTTGTGCCAAGATTAACCTCTAATGAGAGAGAAGTAATGCTTGGAAAAGTTGTTGTCCCGAAACAGATTTTTGTGCTTCACTGTAAAAATTCGTGAAAAATCTCTGTATGTTGGTTTGAGCTGTAATTTTTTGTGCTTCTGCCCCAGGTCGTTATCCAACTTTCGTTAGTTCAACACTTTTTTATGTGAGTAACAGAAGGTCTTCGAAAAAATCGGTTTTTACCTGCTGGTCTGTTTTAACAGATTTCTGCCATTATTTGCATTTGCCTCTTAATCTCTTTCTCTTTGAGTTCTATTTGATCATCTGAACTTTTTAAAGGAAGTGATACAGTAGATTTTGTTTTAATGGAAGTTTTACTTGTGTTGGAACTGAACCAAAAGACATATTATCTTGAGTACACTAATGTTGCTAATGAAGATTGTGTGACGTTTTGTATGAAGGAAAAATTTCAGGTGTAAGGAAAGAATGATGTAATGAGATGAATAATGGACTAAAGCTCAAGCTTGGGGATGCCACCCGTGTCACCCGAAGAAATATCCAAAAAGTACAAGCGTCAAAGCTTGGGGATGCCTAAGGCATCCCATTCTTCATCAATAAAAATTTCAGGTTTCTTCCAGACACTTCATTTTTATTGTTTCATGCACAGTTGTGTTGTTCTTGGAGCGTCTTCATTTTTGTTTTTTGTTTTCTTTTTCTTGGTTTGCTTAAATAAGTTGGTTGGATCCCAACACACTTATTTTGGAGAAAGACACACCCCGTTATTCATTTTCTAGAACACTCTAGTTTTCACTCTTATTGTTCTGTGAGTGTTCTCCTTTGCTAGTACTGCGTTTAGCTTTAGTTTTTGATTGGTGTTGGAAAAGATTAGAAAGTTTATGCTTAAGTGGTATAAAGGAGCTTGTTTTTGACTGTGACTTAGACTTTGTCATGTCATGCTTGGTATTTTTTTGGCTTTATGCTTAGTGATTTTTGCTGTAGCATGAATGTTATAAACAATTGAGATTGCTTAATGTGCCTTAAAAGAATCATGCGTTGTTTTAGAATATTAAAGCATAGTATTGTGGTATTCTCCTTTGATGCTTTATTTGGGTTGACTTGGCACATGCTCACACCATGTTAATACTATCCCAAGTCACCATAGCCTCTATGATCTTGTAGTTTTCGACTTGTAGTATCACTTTATGCTTTAATTAATGATGTTTTTTGGCTTTGCATGATTATGGCCATTATTGCTCTCTTAGTTGGTCGCTCCCAGTCTTTTGCTAGCCTCCATAACCAAGTATGAGTTCCACTCATGCATCCAACTCCAAATAAAACCAAGTTATTCCAAAGAGTCCACCATACCTACCTATTAGCATTTGCTATTCGAAGTATATTCATGTTTTTATCTATCTTCCGAATTAAACTTGTTATGAGAAAACTAGTGATTAAAGCTCTCACGAACTTGATGGCACACTTTACTTTTCTTGCCCCTAATAAACTTGAACCATTGTGTCATCTATGTTGTATATGCTTGCACTTATATGTTGGGGATTAGCAGAACCATGTTGTCATGGGGAACGCTTTCAACATTGCACTTGTACATTGTACCCAGTTGATATGATGCTCTTTTGTTTATGGATGTCGTCGGTGTGAAATGAAAGGGGAGCTTGTAAGTCCATGGAGTTATGTATGTGTGTTAGAGAAACGCTTGGGCGGCTGGTCTAATCCATGCCTAATCATGGTGGAAACCTGCAGCGTAACCATAATGAGCAATCTATGAAGCATTGTTCTTATAAAAAAGAGATAGAGATTGAGAAAAAAAAAGAAAAAAAAGATGAGAAAAGAGGAAAGATAGAAAAGGCACCATTTCCCATGGTAAATAAGAAGATGTTGAGATGCTTATTGTCTGCTTGCGTTGTCATTTTGATATGAGGATTCTTCCGTATCATCGGGCAAGGGGTACCCCGTTGGTGGTTCTCTATGATACACATGTACTTACTATGACAAGAACTTACCGGTAACTAAACTTGAGTAGCATGAGGAGCGGCCCTCATATTCAAGGGACATGAGATTGCCAACTTATACTTTGTCAAGCATATACTCCATAGTTTAATCACTTCAAGATGCTTATGATAGGGGCAATGAGAGTTGAAAGCTAATAAGTACCATAATTTTTGGAAGCTCTTTATGAGACTTGAATCCCTGCTTCCTTCTATGAAGGGCCTTTGTTTTACTTTTATGTTGAGTCTCCATCTTCTATCTTTATGCACCTATTAAGAGACCATAGTGGCCATTCTTAGTTTAATGTGAATTGTCCCAAGACTTGTTGATTGATTCATAACTTTGATATTGCTTGTTCTTAAACTATTTGTATCTAGTCACCCTTATGAACTTTGAAGGTGTCCTATGCATTTATGTTTTGCTACACTATGAGGGACAAGCTGAATACCATTCTCATTATGTTTTCTTTATGTGAAACAAACAAACGTCTTTCGAAGCACTGTTATTCATGAATCTTTTGTTTGTACCTTTTCATGTTACAACATAGTTGCTATGTCTTATTGTTAGAACTATATCTTTCATGCTATGTTAGAGTACTATGATCCCAGCTATCAATGTTCTACAAATACTTTGATCAAGATTATTATGCTGCATGTCACCTCAAAAATTATTCTTTCTTTTTATCACTTACCTACTCGAGGACGAGCAGGAGTTAAGCTTGGGGATGTTGATACGTTGCAAACGTATCTATAATTTTTGATGTTTCATGCTTGTTTTATATCTACTTTGTTATGTTTTGTCCACACTTTGGAGTATTTTTACACATTTTCTGGAACTAACCTATTAACAAGGTACCACAGTGCCAGTTGCCTGTTTTCTGCTATTTTTGGTTTTAGAAAAGCTGGAAAAGAAATATTCTTGGAATTGGACCGGACAAAAGCCAAAGTCGATATTTTACCGAAAGACTCACGGAGCCAAAAGATGAGACGGAGAGGGGCCAGGGGCTGGCCACACCATAGGGTGGCGCGTGTCCCCTGGCCGTGCCACAAGGTGGTGTGGGCCCCTGGTCCACCCTCTGACATCGCCCTTTCTCCTATAAGAAGCCTCTGATGCAGAAACCCTAAATAATCCATCCTCCAGCCACGAAAAGTTCCGCAGCACCGCCGCTACCGAAGGGGAGATTCGGGGGACAGAAAGTCTTTGTTCCGGCACCCTACTGAGATGGAGAAGTGCCCCCGGAGCCATCTCCATCGATCTCCACCACCATCTCCATCGCTGTTGCTGACTCTCGTGATGATGAGGGAGTAGTTCTTCCTCGAGGCTAGGGGTTCTACCAGTAGCTATGTGTTAATCTCTCCCTCTATGCATGATCATATTGTGATCATGAGCTTTCTAATCAAGTAGATATACCTTGCTACTCAAGTGCTTTAATAGATCTCTAGCTCTCCCCATGTGTGTGAAAGTGACAGCGTGCACACCATGGTGGCACTTAGGCTAGAGATTACAAATACTTGTTATGAGTTATATTTGGAGTTGGATGTTTCTATGAAATTGTGGTGTTTGTTGTAACCATCTAGAGCTCAAGGTGATATTGTGGGGTTATCTAGATGGGGAAACAGACTTTGAGGTGTGTTGTTATAGCCCTACCATGGATTAGAGTGTCCAACCGGAGAGTAGTTCGGAGTAGTATCATAAAGAGAAGATATTTATATGAGAGTGTTCACTAGTGAAAGTATGATCCCTAGGCCTTGTTTTTAAACATTGAAACACCGTTTGCAACTAGATCTGTTACATGTTTGCTTGCTTCCATCTTTTTGCCTTTAGTCTTTTCCACGCCATAAAGCTCTTTTCTGGCACCATTGTCTTATATCCATACCACTTGTATTTCACTATCTCTTCGCCGAACTAGTGCACCTATACACCTGACAAGTTTATTGGGTGTGTTGGGGACACAAGAGACTTCTTGTATCTTGATTGCAAGGTTGCTTGAGAGGGATACCTTTGACCACTTCCTCCCTGAGTTCGATAAACCTTGGGTGATGCACTTAAGGGAAACTTGTTGCTGTTCTACAAACCTCTGCACTTGGAGGCCCAACAATTTTCTACAAGAATAGAAGTGCGTAGACATCAGAAGGGCAAGGTCGGTGGAGCACTAGGGGGCCCACACACCTAGTGGTGCCCCCCAGGCCGCGCCGCCACTAGGTGTGGCCGCCCTGGTGGGCCACTTTGTCTCTCCTCCGGACTCCGTGTTGCTTCGGGTAAAATATTGACTTTGGCTTTTGTACGGTCCAATTCCGAGAATATTTCCTTACTAGCTTTTCAAAAACCAAAAACAGCAGAAAACAAGCAACTGACACCGTTGAATCTTGTTAATAGGTTAGTTCAAGAAAATGTATAAAAATATCTCAAAGTGTGGTCAAAACATAAGAAAGTAGATACTACACAAGCATGGAACATCAAAAATTATAGATACGTTTGCATTGTATCAACATCCCCAAGCTTAACTCCTGCTCATCCTCGAGTAGGCAAGTGATAAAAAGAATAATTTTTGAGGTGACATGCACCATTTGATCAAGGTATTTATAACATTGATAGCTAGGATCATAATACTTCAACATAGCATGAAAGATATAGTTCTAACAATAAGACATAACAACTATGTTGTAACATGAAAAGGTACAAACAAAAGATTCATGAATAACAATGCTTTGAAAGACGTTTGTTTGTTTCACATATAGAAAACATAATAAAAGTGGTATTCAGCTTGTCCCTCATGATATAGCAAAACATAAATGCATAGGACACCTTCAAAGTTCATAAGGGTGACTAGATACAAATAATTTAAGAACAAGCAATATCAAAGTTATGAATCAATCAAAAAGTTTTGGGAGAATGCACATTAAACTAAGAATGACCACTATGCTCTCTCAATAGGTGCATAAAGATAGAAGATGGAGACTCAACATAAAAGTAAAAAGAAAGCCCCTTCATAGAAGGAAGCAGGGATTCAAGTTTCATAAAGAGCTTCCAAAAATTATGGTACTTATTAGCTTTCAGCTCTCATTGCCCCTATCATAAGCATCTTTAGGTGATTAAGGTTAAAGTGAAGAAGTATGAGGATATGCTTGACAAGTTATAAGTTGAAAATGTCATGCCCCTCACTTACGAGTACCAAACCTCATGCTACTCAACTTTAGTCACGAGTAAGTTCTTGTCATTGTAAGTACATGTGTATCATAGAGAACCGCCAACGAGGTACCCCTTGCCCCATGATACAGTAGCTATCCCATATCAAAATGACAAGGCAACAGACAATGAGCATCTCAGCGATCTTTTTATTTGCTATTTGCATAGGTTTTTATTGAGGATGCTTCATAGATTGCTCACTATGGTTATGCTGCAAGTTTCCACCATGATTAGGCATTGCTTAGGCTAGCCGCCCAGGCGTTTCTCTAACACATATACAAACTCCATGAGCTTACAGGCTCCCCTTTTATTTCACACCGCCGGGATCCATAAGCAAAAGAACATGATATCAACTAAATAAAGTGCAATGTTGAAAGCGTTCCCCATGGTAACATGGTTCTGCTAATTCACAACTTATAAAGCTCAAGCATATACGCAACATAGATTGGCACAATGGTTAAAGTTTATTAAGTGCAAGAAAGTAAAGTTTGCCATCAAGTTTGTGAGAGCTTTAATCACTAATTTTCACATAACAAGTTTAATTCGGAAGGTAGATAAAAACATGAATATACTTGGAATAGGAATAGTGCTAATAGGTAGATATGGTGGACTCTTTGGAATAACTTGGTTTTATTTGGAGTTGGATGCATGAGTGGAACTCATACTTGGTACATGTGGAGGCTAGCAAAAGACTGGGAGCGACCAACTAAGAGAGCAATAATGGCCATAATCATGCAAAGCGACAAAACGTTATTAATTAAAGCATAAAGTGATATTACAAGTAGAAAACAAATGATCATAGAGGCTATGGTGACTTGGGATAGTCTTAACATGGTGTGAGCATGCACCAAGTCAACCCAAATAAAGCATCAAACGAGAATACCACAATATTATGCTTTAGAATGCTAAAACAACACATGATTCTTTCAAGGCACATTAAGCAATCTCAATTGCTTGGAACAAGTCATGCTACAATCACTAAGCATAAAGTCAAAGAAATATCAAACATGACATGATAAAGTCTAGGCCATAGTCAAAACAAGACTCTTTTTGTACCACTTATAAGCATGAACTTTCCTACTCTTTTCCAATCCAAATCAACTTATTTGAAGCCATCATATATGAATATGGGGGTCCAACCAATTTATTTAAGAAAACCAAACTAAATAAAACTAAAAACAGAATGAAGACGCTCCAAGAACAACACAACTGTGCATGAAACAATAAAAATGAAGTGTTTGGCAGAAAACCTGAGATTTTTATGTATGAAAAAGGGGATGCCTTGAGCATCCCCAAGCTTTGACGCTTGTACTTCTTGAATATTTCTTGGGGTGACATGGGTGGCATACCCAAGCTTGAGCTTTTGTCCATACTTCATCTCATCACATTATTCTTCCCTACACTTTAAAATTTCCTTCATACAAAACTTCACACAATCTTTATTAGCAACATTAGTGTACTCAAGATAATAAGTCTTTGGGTTCAGTTCCAACACAAGTAAAACTTCCATTAAAACACAAGCTACTATAGCCATTCCTTCTAAAATCTCAAGTGATCAAATAGAACTCAAAGACAAAGAGATTAAGAGGCAAATGCAAATAATGGCAGAAATCTGTCAAAATAGACTAGCAGGTAAAAACCGATTTTTTTGTAGACCTTCTGTTTCTCAAATCGAAAAGTGTTAAACTAACGAAAGTTAGATAACAGCCTGGGGTAGAAGCACAAACAATTACAGCTCAATCCGACATACAGATTTTTCACGAATGTTTTCCGTGAAGCACAAAAATCTATTTCGGGACAGCAACTTTCCCAAGTATTACTTCTCTCTCATTAGAGGTTATTCTTGGCACAAAACCTCACAAAAAGGATAAGAAGAGGTTATTACAGAGGCAATAACTTCCAAGACTCAACAAAAGAAAAACTTATTGAATAAAAATTTGGGTTATCTCCCAATAAGTGCTTTTCTTTAACGCCTTTGAGCTAGGCTCAGTAATTTGAGAAGATGCTCACATAAGAAATATGAATTGAAGAAAAAGAGAGAATCAAGGATAAAATATGATACACATTTAAGTCTAACCCACTTCCTATGCATAGGAATCTTATACGCAAATAAATTCACAAAGAACAAAGTGACAGGCATAGGAAGATAAAACGAGAGTAACTTCAAAACTTTCAACAAATAGAGAGGTGTTTCAGTACCATGAAAACTTTTACAACCATATTTTCCTCTCTCATAATAATTTTCAGTAGCCTCATGAATAAACTCAACAATATAACTATCACATAAAGCATGCTTTTCATGATCTACCAACACATAATTTTTATCAAGCTCAAAAATAATGGGATTAAAACCTTCAGACCCACTTTTAACAATTTTATAACAAGATGAATGATCAATGTCATTTTCAATAGTAGTACAATTAATATTATAAACCAATATAGGACCATTATCTAGATCTTTATTATAAACATTTTCAAAAGAATCCATAGGAACATAACATTCATCCTCCTTTGGTAAGCATGGGGGACAATCAAATATTGTAAGGGGTAAAGAGTTACTCTCATTAGAAGGTAGGAATGGGTAGATCCATTCTTCATCCTCTTGATCATCACTCTCCTCCTCTTTTTCATCCAATGAGCTTCCAGTTTCAGCAATTTCTTCTTCCATAGGCTCCTGCAAGGCATTAGTCTCTTCCGTTGGTGGAGAGCATCTATTAAGATATTCAAGAATATAGCCATTTTCTTCCTTGTAATTATCAAAGAAAATTTTTATTATATCATAAACCTCATATTTATAAGGTGCATCATCAGTATTTTCAAGCAAATAAGCAAGTTCAAATGCACCCTTCCAAGCAATAAATTCTTCAATTTGTTCCACATCATAAAAGTCATAATTTCCCTTAACATTAGAAGATATGGTAACATCATCATTATACTCACATTGAAAAGGGAGGTGTTTATACCTCCTACAGCAACAAGATTTATCAAAGAAATAAGTAATATTATAAGTAGAGCACACGTTTCTAGCAATGGTATTCAATTTATTAATTTGTTCCCATAAGTGTTTCCCTTTTTGTGACAAGCGGTGTCCCTCATAATATTTTTGTTCTTCCGTGAACCCACCTTGCCAATAAGATCTAGTGTCAAAGAAACCAACCATTGATAGAAAGCATGATAAAGCAAGACAATAACAGACCAACAAAAATAACAACTATAGTAGGAACTATTTTTTTTTTGTATTTTTGATAAAAGAAGCAAAGAAAATAAAGTAGACAAACTAAGCAAAACAAAAAATAAAGTAAAGAGATTGGTTGTGAAAGACTCCCCTTGTGAAGATGTCCTTGACTCCCTGGCAATGGTGCCAGAAAAAGTCTTGATGGCTCAGGATACATTGAGCTTGTTGGGGAACCCCAAGAGGAAGGTATGATGAGCACAACATCAAGTTTCCCTCAGTTATGAAACCAAGGTTATCGAACCAGTAGGATCAAGGAAACAACCCCAAGGTGTTGTCACCAACTTGGAATCCTGCACAACACAACCACAAAACTTTGCCCCAACTTACAGGGAGGTTGTCAATCTCACTAGTTTTGCTGAAAACAAATGATTAAACATATTGTGTGGAAGATAGTAATTGCTTGCAGAAAGTAAACAGTAAATAGTAACAGTAGAAGGTATAGGAATGATAAAAGAATGGACCGGGGTCCATAGTTCACTAGAGGTGATTCTCCTTAAGATAGATGACATGTTGGGTGAACAAATTACAGCGGGGCAATTGACAGACTCGAGAAAGCATACCATGCATATACTAATCATCTTGACTTCTATGAGATTTGATTAGGCATTACAACATTATACATAGACCGTAATCCAACTGCATCTATGACTAATAATCCACCTTCAGGTTATCATCCGATCCCCCTCCAGTATTAAGTTGCAAGCAACAAATAATTGCATTAAGCAAAGTGTGTAAAGTAAACAATACGATTATCCCATGGACAGAGGATTGTTGTTTTCTCCCTAGTAGCAACAGCACATCTAGTACCTTAGAGATTCCTGTCACTTCCCCAGATTACTAGAGGCATGAGACCACTATCAAGCATAAATACTCCCTATTGGAGTTGCTAGCATCTACTTGGCCAAGATAGCTACTAACAACGGAAAGCATGCAAGATCACAAATAACAAAGACATGATAGAATCAATAATCAATCTGAAATAGCATCTCAATATCCATTGGATCCCCACAAACACAACATGTAAGATTACAAATAGATGATCTTGATCATGAACGGAGCTCACAAGATCTAAACATGATAGCACAAAGGAGAAGAACCAACCATCTAGCTACTACATGGACCCGTAGTCCAAAGATGAACTACTCACGCATCACACCGGAGGCAGTCATGGTGATGAAGAAGGCCTCCAAGGTGTCGGGAAGAGCTTCAGATCCCCCCGATCTGGGGATCGAGATGGCGGCGGCTACAGACTCTTCCGTGGGTTTCTGTTTGGGTCTTTGATCGTGTACTTAGGGTTTTCGTCCCGAGGGGTCTTTATAGGCGGAAGGGCAAGGTCGGTGGAGCACCAGGGGGCCCACACCCCCTGGTGGCGCACCCCCAGGCCGCGCCGCCACTAGGTGTGGCCGCCCTGGTGCACCACTTCGTCTCCCCTCCGGACTCCGTGTTGCTTCAGGTAAAATATTGACTTTGGCTTTTGTCCGGTCCAATTCTGAGAATATTTCCTTACTAGCTTTTCTGAAACCAAACACAACAAAAAATAGGCAACTGGCACTATGGCATCTTGTTAATAGGTTAGTTACAGAAAATGTATAAAAATACCTCAAAGTGTGGGCAAAACATAAGAAAGTAGATACTAAACAAGCATGGAACATCAAAAATTATAGATACGTTTGCAACGTATCATTGCCAAAGCTCTACGAGCTGATTCTACTGGCCAACGACAATGTGCAATGCTAAGGACATCGTCCAGAGGTTAATGCTTGCCAAAGGTTCGCGTACAAACTACACGCACCTGCCATAGAGCTTAGGTCAATACCCGTGGTCTAGGCCTTCGCGCAATGGGGACTCGACATGGTTGGAAAGCTGCAAAAATCTTCACCTGGAGGATACGTCTACCTCCTTGTCGCAGTCGACAAGTTCACCAAGTGGATTGTGTTGGGAATATGGCCTAGAGGCAATCATGTATGCTGTTATTCCTAGTGTATTCATAAAGTTATTGTCCTTGTATGAACTACTGATATGTATCATTGAATATGTGATTCGATTGTGGAACTATATATTCATGTTTTTCATACTAATTGTCCTTGGTCGTTGAGGTTGTGTTGGACACACAACTTGTACTAATGTGAAAGTCGGCTGATGACTCGGTTCCACTTGTCATGGGCATGGAGATGATATTCCGACTTGCACGGATTCGGCTAAAGAGTTTAGCAAGTCGGACTGGCCCATATTGAGATGCAACGAACAAGTTGTCATTTGTATGTCTCAATGAATGTAATCCTTAGACCTAAGGTTATTGCACAATCCGAGTTGAGGATCACCGACTTAGGTTTTGTCAAACAATGTTCCGTCACTGGGCGGTTATAAAGGCAGAGTTCGGGTCGACTGAGAATCAAGCTGCTTGATGTGGATGACCAAGATGGTATTTTGCCCCTCTGACTAGGGAGATATTCTCTGGGCCCTCTCAGAAGATATGATTCAGAAAGCATGGCCATGCATGACTCGGTTAAGTATTAACTGAGGCGATCGACTAAGAGTTAGTCGGATGAATCACTTATCTCGGATCGAGAAAGAGAGTCGAACTATTTAAGGTATGAAGATTATGCGCCTATAGTTTGACAAGGTGTATCATGAGGCAAAAGGGACTGAGACGAAAGTCGCAGACAAGGTATGGCGTCATGACTCTTTGGTATTTGGGAGTCGGCATGTTCTGCTAGGAGCCACTGCCGACTGATCGGTCACGAGTGATCTTGTCTGAGTCACCATGAGCCTGTCGGTTCACACACTTAAGAGCAGGAGCAAGTTTGGGTTAGACCCAAATCGGAAATATATTTGGGTTGGATCCAAATAAGACATGGACTAAGTCAGTGAGTTGGACTCGCAGTGACTAATATAGGCCTTTTAGTGAATGGGCCACAAGTGAGTGGATCCCACTTTGACTCCCTATATAAGATGGGGCACAGGTGCTTAGAGCACACGGTTAGGTCACTCCATGTATTGGAAACCTAGCCCCATTCTAGTCCTGTCACAGCCGTACCGGACCTAGCAGTCCAGCACCGGCGCTCCTCCTCGTACGTGTGTATACTGGTAGAGGTGATGTACGTTCAGCACTTCGATGATCGTGGATCAGAACGGATCGTGAGGACTGCACTGCATCAAGCGACGTGCTTCATCGATTCCGCAACTGCGCGTCCAGTGGTAATTCTCGTGGCCTACTACCTCAGCTGGATCTTGGGATCACCGTGTACGGAAAAAGGTTTAGTTTATCTCTACGTGGCCCAATGAATTGAGGCCATGACGGTGACAAACCAATCAGGGGCCGCCACCATCAAATTATTTGAGTCCATTGTCTTCCGATTCAAGGTGCCACACAGCATCATCACCAACAACGGAATGAACTTTACCTCGAACGAATTCTAGGATTTCTCCGAAAACCTGGGAATCAACATCATCTACACCTCGGTAGCACATCCTCAGACCAATAGTCAAGTCGAAAAGGCCAATGGCCTCGTCTGAACCGGCATCAAGAAAAGGCTCCTCAAACCACTCAAAAGAGCTATTGGGTGATACGTCGTAAACGTATCTATATTTTTTGATGTTCCATGCTTATTTTATATCTACTTTCTTATGTTTTGTCCACACTTTGGAGTACTTTTACACATTTTCTGGAACTAACCTATTAACAAGATGCCATAGTGCCAGGTGCCTATTTTCTGTTGTTTTTGGTTCCAAGAAAGTCAGAAAATGAATATTCTCAGAATTGGACGGGACAAAAGGCAAAGTTGATATTTTACCGGAAGACACATCGAGTCCGAAGGAGAGACGAAGGGGGGCCATAGGGCGGCCACACCACCCCTTTGTGTAGGCATCCCTAGGCCGTGCCAGGGAATGGTGTGGCCCCCTGGCCGGCCACCGACCTTGCCCCTTCACCTATAAAATCCCCCCGATGCAAAAACCCGAAAACTGGGAGCCTCCAGCCACGAAAAGTTCCGCAGTGCCACCGCCACCAAAGAGGAGATTCAGGGGGACAGAAGTGTCTGTTCCGGCACCCTGCCGGGACGGGGAAGTGCCCGGAGCCATCTCCATCGATCTCCACCACCATCTCCATCGCCGTTGCTGATTCCCATGATGATGAGGGAGTAGTTCTTCCTCGAGGCTAAGGGTTCTACCGGTAGCTATGTGTTCATCTCTCTCTCTATGCATGATCATATTGTGATCATGAGCTTTGTAATCAAGTAGATCTACTTTTCTACTCAAGTGCTTTAATAGATCTCTGCTCTCCCCATGTGTGTGAAAGAGACAGCGTGCACACCATGGTGGAACTTAGGCTAGAGATTACAAATACTTGTTATGAGTTATACTTGGAGTTGGATGTCACTATGAAATTGTGGTTCTTGTGGAAGGATCTAGCACTCAAGGTGACAGTGTGGTTATCTAGATGGGGAAAGCGAACTTTGAGGTGTGTTGTTATAGCCCTACCATGGATTAGAGTGTCCAACCGGAGAGTAGTTCAGAGTAGTATCATAAAGAGAAGATATTTATATGAGAGTGTTCACTAGTGAAAGTATGATCCCTAGGCCTTGTTTCTAAACATTGAAACACTGTTTGAAACTAGATCTGTTACATGTTTGCTTGCTGCCATCTTTATTTCACTTTGCCTTTAGTCTCTTCCATGCCATCAAGCTATTTTCTGGCACCATTGTCTTATATCCATACCACTTGTATTTCACTATCTCTTTGCCGAACTAGTGCACCTATACACCTGACAAGTGTATTGGGTGTGTTGGGGACACAAGAGACTTCTTGTATCTTGATTGCAGGGTTGCTTTAGAGGGGATACCTTTGACCACTTCCTCCCTGAGTTCGATAAACCTTGGGTGATCCACTTAAGGGAAACTTGCTGCTATTCTACAAACCTCTGCACTTGGAGGCCCAACAACTGTCTACAAGAATAGAAGTGTGTAGACATCACTAGGTGTGATACGTCCATTTTGCATCACTATTTTATACCATAATTTACTATTATTCGTTGATATATTTCATATTAAAAGATGATGCTTATGTTATTTCATCTATTTTTGCATGATTGATGATTTTTGGAGGATGAACCACCGGAGTCAGGATTCTGATGGAAAAGGCACTGTCCAGAGGCAAAAATCGCCAAGATCAGAAAATCCCGGAAAATATATGGAAATTCCTATCTTTCAGAACACGAAGGAGGCCAGAAGGAGGAGTGGAGATGGGCCATAGGGAGCCCATATGCCCTAGTGGCACGGGTCCCCCTGGCCGCGCCACCAGGTGGTGTGGCCACCCTGGCCCACTTCCAGCATCGCCCGTTGGCATATATATACCCCCTTGAAACCTTAAGACTTGAGGGGCGACCACAGAAAGATCCCGCCACCTCCACGGGGTAGAAAACTACAAAGAGAAAAGAGCTCTCCGGCAGGCAGAAATCTGCCGAGGAAATTCTTTCCCGGAGAGGGGAGATCGTCGCCATCAACACCATCATCAAGCTAGACTTCATCGGGATCATCATCATCCTCATCTCCACCAGCACCATCACCATCACTCTGTACCGCTGTAACAATTGGGTTGAATCTTTCATATTTCTTAGGGGAAACTTTCCCGGTGTTGATTACTTGTTGTAGTTGATGCTATTGAGTGGAACCATTGAATTATTGTTATGTTGAGATTGTTACTTATCATTATTTCATCTCTGATCTTGATCCATATGATGTCTCGTGAGTAGTTTGTTTAGTTCTTGAGGACATGGGAGAAGTCATGTTGTTAGTAGTGGAATTGTGTTGAGAAAGATTCAATGGTTTGATAATTAAGTTGTGGTGTTATTCTTCTAGTGGTGTCATGTGAACATCGACTACATGATACTTCACCTTTATGGGCCTAGGGGAATGCATTGTGTATTTGGCTACTAATCGTAGGGGTTGCTGGTGTGACAGAAACCTGAACCCCCGTTAGGAAACCTTTGCACAAGGGAGTGTAGGATCTCAGAGTTTAAGGCTGTGGTTAGGTTTTTATCTTAATTACTTTCTTGTAGTTGCGGATGCTTGCAAGGGGTATAATCACAAGTATGTATTAGTCCTAGGAAGGTCTGTACATTAGCACAGGTTCACCCACACAACACTTATCCAACTAGAGAAGATTAATCAACTATATGAAGTGAAAGCACTTGACAATATTCCCATGTGTCCTCGAGAACGTTTGGTCATCTTAAGTAATACAACCAGCTTGTCCTTTGCTAAAGAAAAGATTGGGCCACTTGCTGCAATTATTATCATTGTCTTTTACTTACTCGCACTTTATTTATCTGCACTATCAAAAACCCCTAAAAATCCATTTGCTAAGTATTTACAGAGAATTCCTGATCCAAGCCACTCGTCAACACCTTCTGCTCCTCGTTGGGTTCGACACTCTTACTTATCGAAAATACTGCGATACACCCCCTATACTTGTGGGTCATCAAGACTATTTTTTTGACACCTTTACCGTAGGGGAATCCCCTACGGTGTCATTTTCTTTTATATATATGTAACACTATACAAAGTACAAGCAAAAGGAAATTACATCAAGGAGGTAAAAAATTAAATAAAGCTACCTTGTGAACTAGGTAAGAGTTAACAACAACTAGTCAACAAGTGATTGAACCACGTCTGCCTTGACTCTATATCGATGGAGGAGGAAATCATTTGTGAAGCCAGATTTCCAGCGAAAGAAGGAGGCAGGTACATCTTCAAAGATTTTTTCATTGCGAACCTTCCAAATGTTCCAAGATGAGCATGCAAACATCTCCATGAAACATGGCCCTTGAAACAAAGATTCAGCAAGCAGAAATCTGTCAGAGAGAGGAAGTGTCATGTCCCACTGAATCTGAATCGAGTTCCAGCACTGGTTGGCAAAATCACATTCAAAAAACAAATGGTCTCTGTTTTCGAGGATAACTGCATCACAAAGAACACATTCAGGTCCAGAGTCCAAGTGCCATTGCTAGGGAGTGAAGCGCTATTGAAGAGTGGAACTGGTAAAGGAAACTTCTACTGTGAGTATTTTCTTATTTTTGTTTGTTACTTTATTCTCAATATGGATAATTCACTTAGTTTCTTATTTCGGAAATCTACTACCACTGTTAAGGTAGTAGATGAACCACCACCTGCTAAAATTGATCCTTTTAAAATGCCTACAAAAATTGTTGATCGTGTTATGGATAACTATTATTTTGGAGATGGAATTGTCTATCCCGGTGATCATTTGCTTTTTATACACGAATTATGCAGATTGTTCAAGTGTGCAGGTATTACAATAGATCAAGTTAAGAAAAAGTTATTCTCTGTATCATTGAAAGGAAGAGCCGAGAAATGGTACAAGCTGCTAAAGAATGGCCGATCTCTTGAATGGGAGGAAATTGTACTCTCTTTTATTCCAAATTTTATCCTTCTAGTGAGATTCATAAAGATCGGAATCAAATATATAACTTTTGGCCTCGTGATGGAGAGATTACCGCCCAAGCTTGGGGGAGATTGAAGTCACTAATGCTCAAATGTCCTATTCATGAGCTCCCTAATAATATTATTATCAATAACTTTTATGCAAGGCTTTCTCTTCATGATAATGATCTATTGGATGCTTCTTGTGTTGGATCATTTACACGTATGGAAGAAGAAGCTAAATGGGATCTTCTAGACTGTATTCAAGACAATGCTGAAGCATGGGAGAATGATAAAGGAAGAAAGTCAGGTATCAATTATGATTATGAATGCATTAAATCTTTTATGGGAACTGATGACTTTCATAATATTAGTAATGCTTATGGTCTTGATTTTCAAAGTATTACAAATTGTTTTAAGGCTTTTGCATCTTGTATTGAAATTCCTAAAAAGAAATGGAACAAGTATCATGAGCCATATAAAGATATTGTTAATTGTGTTCCTGCTAGAAATACTGAAGTTTATATTGTTGATCATATTTTACATGAACCTTACACCGAGAAAATACCTTTCCCTGTTAAGGTAAAGGAGCATTTTATGATAACTAGTGTGGTTAACAAAAGTACAAAGAAAGTTGTAAAACCAGATGAACAAATAGATGTTGAACCTGCAGTAGCAATTGAGAAATACTTTGTCTCTAAAAATGTAAAAGATGGGCACATTATCCTTTGTAAGGATACTTCTAATATTGTTTCACATCCTAGTGGAAATAGGAAAGCTAGTGTCCCTGTGTTTTTTGATGGAATAAGTGATCATTGCTACAATGGTTCATGTGATAGTTATATCGTTAAATTTATGCATGATACTGAAAGTTATTATGAGAGAGGGAAAAATGTTTCTATGCATCTCAATAATATTAAGTTTCCTCGCTTTATGCTGAAAGTCTTTATATTGCACTTGTTTTGCCTTCCTATGCTACTAGCCTCTGGTTTCAATAATTTATTTTTTTACAAAATTCCCTTGCATAGGAAGTGGGTTAGACTTAAATATGTGTATATTTGCTTCTTGATGCTCTCTTTTACTTCAATTCATATTCTTATGTGATCCTCATTGAAATTTATCATGCCTATCTTAATGGCTATAAAGAAAGAGATTTTTGGGAGACAACCCAATATATTTTTTCTTTCAGTTTATTTTTGTTTATTTGAGTCCTGGAAGTTATTGCTTTTGTAATAACCTCTCCTTATCCTTTTTGTTTGGTTTTTGTGTCAAGATCAACCTCTAATGGGAGAAAAGTAAGATTTAGGGAAGTTGCTGTCCCGAAAAAGATTTTTGTGCTTCACCGTAAAAAATCGTGAAAAATCCCAGAACGTTTTACGGATCTGTAATTTTTTGTGTGCATGCCCCAGGTTATTATTTAACTTTCGTTAGATTCGCACTTTTTGATTTGAGCAACAGAAGATTTTCGAAAAAAATGATCTTCACCTGCTGGTCTGTTTTGACAGATTTCTACCATTTTTTGCATTTGCCTCTTAAATCGATATCCTTTTTGAATTCTTTTTGGGATTTCGAAAGGAGTTGTTTCAGTAGCTTATGTTTTGATGGACTTCAGTTGAAATTGAACCTAAAGATTTATTATCTTGCATGCACTAATGTTGCTAATGAAGATTGTGTGAAGTTTTGTATGAAAGAAATTTTCAAGTGGTAGGAGAAAGTGATCTAATGAGATGAAGAATGGTCAAAAGACTCAAGCACTATATTTTTGAAGATTCTTACAAATAAGATAGTGATATTATTCAAGTGGTGACTCTGGAAGAATTTATTAAAGACCAAGTTCAGAGACCTGCAGAGTCCATTTTCGAATAGGTAATTGTTCTGGTAAGAAAAGGTCCGCGAAAAACTTTCCAATTTATATATTTGTAGTTTTAATCTAACATGGAAAATAATGAGTCGAAAAAGGGATGGAAACGGAGCCCGGGTGGCTCACACCACCCCGTGGCGCGGGCCCACCTAGCCACGCCACCAGGGGGTGTAGCCACCCCGAAGCTTGTCTCCGACCTGTTTTCTCCCAGTACCTTCCTTTTGTTGTTAAACTTTGTAATATATAATCCCCCGGATCCCCCGAGGTTTGTATATCATGTTCTCGTCATGTTTTCATTTCGATCTGTTTCTGACAGGCAGATTCTCAGTTTTGGAGCCACAATGTCTTCCTCTGGATCACCCAAGGAGGATTCCTCCACGGACATCATCAATCCATACATGTATGAGTTGAAGATTCACCCCAAGGAGTTGTTGCTCGAAGATGGGAAGATACAGATAAAAGAGGTTCATGGCCCTAAAGGAGAAGGTAGTCTGGAGGAAAGGATGGAAGCATTGGAGCAAGAAGTATTTAGGTATAAGAAGATGGCAGAACACGAAGTGGACATCATCCATAAGATAAGTTCAGAACTCATCATCGAGCACAAGAAGGAGACTGCTGAGCTTAAGGATGAAATTCTCTCCCTCCATCGAACAACCAACCAACTACAAGCACAACTCTATGACATGCAAAATCAAAACTGTGAGTATGAGGCTAGGTTTAAACACATAAGTTATGCTGCTAGTTTTAGGATATTGGAAACCAAGATGTCCTTTGTTGATGGGGAGCCTTTACCCTGGAAGTCGGATGATGACGAGAGAACACCACCACCGAAAGAGTAATTTGTCATCAGGTTTTGGCATCCTCTTGGTTTGTTCCAAGCTTGGGGGTGTGCCGCTGTATCATATCATTATCTTTCATCTTTTTACCTTTTTAGTAGAGTCATATCATGAATAGAGAAGTTATCATATAGGATGGTTTGCATTGTGGAAGTATCTCCCCTCTAGTTAGTTATCTATGTATCCCTTGGTGTGAGTTGCCGTTATGGAATATTAATGAGAAGTTCTATCATTTACTTTTTGCACATCTGATTTTAGTTTGCAATTTCTGTTATATGATTGATCTTGTTGTTAGTATTGGTATCACTTTGGGATCATTAAGTAAATTTAATTGGTTTTGGAAAATTTAGCTCTGGTCAGTAGCAACACTATTTAAGGATTGAATGGAAAAGAGAAAAGTACTTTTAATATAATTTCATCATCTTTCTTTCTTGTTTGGCTCATAAGCTTAGTATTTTCTAGTTAAGATCTTTTGTGCTTCCAAGGAAGATTGCATGATTGTTTCTATCACTTGTATGTTTGTTTAATTCCTTCAACTCTTAGGCATGCTACCCAGCCTTGCTAGCCAAAAACCTGTACTGACAGGGAATGCTTCTCATGCATCCAATCCTTGAACCAAAACCTATACCATTTGTGTCCACCATATCTTCCTATTAGCTTTATTGCTATTCCAAGTAAATTCTTGAGTTTCTATCTTCCAAATTAAACTTGTTATGTGAAAACTAGTGATTAAAGCTCTCACAAACTTGATGGCACACTTTATTTTTATTGCACTTAATAAAGTTGAACCATTGTGCCCATATATGTTGCTTATATGCTTGCACTTTATAAGTTGGGAGTTAGAAAAACCATGCTGTCATGGGGTCCGCTTTCGACATTGCACTTATTATTTAGTTGATATCATGTTCTTTTGTTTATGGATCCCGGCGGTGTGAAATAAAAGGGAAGCTTGTAAGCTCACTGAGTTTGTATATGTGTTAGAGAAACGCCTGGGCGGCTAGCCTAAGCCATGCCTAATCATGGTGGAAACTTGCAGCATAACCATAGTGGCATTCTATGAAGCATCTTCAATAAAAACTTATGCAAATAGCAAATAAAAAGATTGCTAAGATGCTCACTGTTTGTTGCCTTGTCATTTTGATATGGGATAGCTCCTGTATCATGGGGCAAGGGGTACGCCGTTAGCGGTTCTCTATGATACACATACACTTACAATGACAAGAACTTACCAGAAACCAAAGTTGAGTAGCATGAGGTCCGGTACTCGTAAGCAAGGGGCATGAGATTTTCAACTTATAACTTGTCAAGCATATCCTCATATTTGTGTCACTTTAACCTTAATCACGTCAAGATGCTTATGATAGGGGCAATGAGAGCTGAAAGCTAGTAAGTACCATAATTTTTGCAGTCTCTTTATGAAACTTGAAAATACCTGCTTCCCTCTGCGAAGGGCCTTTCTTTTACTTTTTAGTTGAGTCAGTAAACCTATTCCTTTCTATCTTTAGCAAGCATTTGACTTGTTAAATCACCCATATGATGATTTATTCAATCATGTTTCTTATGTTCCTTGTTTTGCACACTGCTCTTATCTAAGTGAATATTATTTTTAAAGCTATCATTGAAAACCCGTTAAATTTGACTCCTGCAATTTGTTAACCATTCTCTCACCAAGAACAAGGTTTGCCATTACCAACTATGATTTACTTTGTGTATCTTTATTGTGTTTCCCTTACTCATTGCAAGCTAAGTTATATAATAGTGAGTTGTTTTCTATTATGATTTGTGTATTGATGAATGTGATGCTTCTTGTCCGTATTCTCTTTATCGACACTTCACTCCATAAACCTGTGGTCATGTTTATTGATCTCAGTTTTGCTTGGGGACAAGCGAGGTCTAAGCTTGGGGGGAGTTGATAGGTCCCTTTTGCATCAGTATTTTATATCATAATTATTCATTGATATATTTCATATTAAGAGATGATGCTTATGTTATTTCATCTATTTTTGCATGATTGATGATTTTTGGAGGATGAACCACCGGAGTCAGGATTTTGATGGAAAAAGCACTATCTAGAGGCAAAATTTGCGAAGATCATAAAATCCTGGAAAATATATCAAAATTCCTATTTTTCCATAAGATGAAGGAGACCAGAAGGAGGAGTGGAGACAGGCCACAAGGGGCCCACACCCCTGGTGGCGCGGGTCCCCTAGCCACGCCACCAGGTGGTGTGGCCACCATGGCCCACTTCCAGCATCGCCCTTTGGCGTATATAACCCCCTCGAAACCCTAAGACTCGAGGGGCGACCATAGAAAAATTATGCCGCCTCTACGGGGCAGAAAACTGCAGAGAGAAAAAGAGCTCTCCGGCAGGCAGAAATCTGCCGAGGAAATTCCTTCCTGGAGAGGGGAGATCATCGCCATCAACACCATCATCAAGCTAGACTTCATCAGGATCATCATCATCATATCCACCATCATCTCCACCAGCACCATCACCATCACTTTGTACCACTGTAACAATTAGGTTGAATCTTGCATAGTTCTTAGGGGAAACTTTCTCGGTGTTGATTACTTGTTGTAGTTGATGCTATTGAGTGGAACCATTGAATTATTGTTAAGGTTCAGATTGTTACTTATCATTATTTCATCTCTGATCTTGATCCATATGATGTCTCGTGAGTAGTTTGCTTAGTTCTTGAGTACATGGGAGAATTCATGTTGTTAGTAGTGGAATTGTGTTGAGAAAGATTCAATGGTTGATACTTAAATTGTGGTGTTATTCTTCTAGTGGTGTCATGTGAATGTCGACTACATGATACTTCACCTTTATGGGCCTAGGGGAATGCATTGTGTATTTGGCTACTAATCGTGGGTTTGCTGGAGTGACAGAAACCTGAACCCCCATTAGGAAACCTTTGCATAAGGGAGTGTAGGACCTCAAAGTTTAAGGCTATGGTTAGGTTTTTATCTTAATTACTTTCTTGTAGTTGTGGATGCTTGCAAGGGGTATAATCACAAGTATGTATTAGTCCTAGGAAGGTTAGTACATTAGCACATGTTCAACCACACAACACTTATCCAACTAGAGAAGATTAATCAACTATATGAAGCAAAAGCACTTGACAATATTCCCATGTGTCCTCGAGAATGTTTGATCATCTTAAGTAATACAACCAGCTTGTCCTTTGCTAAAGAAAGGATTGGGCCACTTGCTGCAATTATTACCATTGTCTTTTACTTACTCGCACTTTATTTATCTGCACTATCAAAAACCCCTAAAAATGCATTTGCTAAGTATTTACAGAGAATTCTTGATCCAAGCCACTCGTCAACACCTTTTGCTCCTCGTTGGGTTCGACACTCTTACTTATCGAAAATACTGCGATACACCCCCTATACTTATGGGTCATGAGGGTGCTGGCCTGAGGAGCTACCATCGGTACTATGGAGCCCGCGCACAAATCCAAACAGTGCCACGGGCTATACTCCGTTCTTCATGGTACACGACGCCAAGGCAATGCTACCTACAAAAGTACGCTACAAAGCCCCACGGGTCGTAGCATACAACGAGGCGGAATCAACTGCCGGACTCGAAGACTCTATCGACCTCCTCGATGAAGCACGCGAAATAGTAGCGAAACGATCTACGATCTACCAGCAAAACCTCCGCAACTACCATAGCCGAAGGCTATGCCCAAGGTCCTTCGTCGAAGGAGACCTCGTCCTGCGACTGAAGCAGCAAGGACACCTCAAGCTCGAGTCCCCTTGGGAGGGACCTTATGTGATTACCGAAGTAATCCCAAGTAGCGCCTACCATCTTAAAGAAGTAGAAAGTGGAGTCACATACTCCAACCCCTGGAATGTCGCTGATACGTTGCTATCGTATCCATAATTTTTGATGTTCCATGCTTGGTTTTTATCTACTTTCTTATCTTTTGTCCACACTTTGGAGTAATTTTTATACACTTTCTTGGACTAACCTATTAACAAGATGCCACAGTGTCAGCTGCCTGTTTTCTACTGTTTTTGGTTCCAGGAAAGTTAGAAAATGAATATTCTCGGAATTGGACGGGACAAAAGCCAAAGTCAGTTTTTCACTGAGGGGGAGACGAAGCCAGAATACGAGATGGAGAGGGGACATAGGGCCCCCACACCACCTGGCCACGCGGCCAAGCCTGGCCCACGCCAGGGGGTGGTGTGGCCGCCTAGGGCACCCCCTCCGCCTCCCCTTTCGCCTATAAGATGCCTCCGATACAGAAACCCTAAGTACCCGATCAAAATTCCACGAAAGAGTCTGTAGCCGCCATCATCTCCATCCCTAGATCGGGAGGGATCTGAAGCTCTTCCCGGCACCCTGTCGGAGGGGAGAATTCACCCTGGAGGCCTTCTTCATCACCATCCAAGCCTCCAGTGTGCTGCGTGAGTAGTTCATCCTTGGACTATGAGTCCATGTAGTAGCTAGATGGTTGGTTCTTCTCCTTTGTTCTACCATGCTTAGATCTTGTGATCTCCGTTCATGATCAAGATCATCTATTTGTAATCATACATGTTGTGTTTGCGGGGATCCGATGGATATTGATATGCTATTTCAGATTGATTATTGATTCTAGCATGTCTTTGTTATTTGTGATATTGCATGATCTCCGTTGTTAGTGACTATCTTGGCCAAGTAGATGCTAGCAACTCCAAGAGGGAGTATTTATGCTCAATAGTGGGTTCATGCCTCTAGTAATCTTGGGAAGTGACAGAAATCTCTAAGGTACTAGATGTGCTATTGCTACTAGGGAGAAAACATCAATCCTTTGTTCATAGAACAATCGTATTATTTACTTTACACGCAATGCGTAATGCAATTATCTGTTGCTTGCAACTTAATACTGGAGGGGGGTTCGAATGATAACCTGAAGGTGTATTATTAGTCATAGATTTAGTTGGATTACGGTCTATGTATAATGTTGTAATGCCCAATCAAATCTCATAGGATTCAAGATGATTAGTATATGCATGATTGCTTTCTCGATGTTTGTCAATTGCCCCGCTGTAATTTGTTCACCCAACATGTCATCTATCTTAAGAAGAGCCACCACTAGTGAACTATGGACCCTGGTCCTTTCTTTTACCATCAATCTACAACTGTTTACTGCTTTCTATTTACTTTCTGCAAGCTATTACTTTCTTCCATACAATACGGTTAATCCTTTGTTTTCAGCAAAACCGGTGAGATTGACAACCTCACTGTAAGTTGGGGGCAAAGTTCTATGGTTGTGTTGTGCAGGATTCCAAGTAGGCAACAACACCTTGGAGGTGTTTCCTTGCTCCTACTAGTCCGATAACCTTGGTTTCATAACTGAGGGAAACTTACTAATATGCTCATCATACCTTCCTCTCGGGGTTCCCCAACAAGCTCGATATCAACCATGAGTCAACAAGTATTTTTCTAGCGCCGTTGCCAGGGAGGCAAGGACATCTTCACAAGGGGAGTCCCTCATAACCAATCTCTTTACTTTGTTGTTTTTGTTTTGCTTAGTTTATTTTTGCTTTGTTTGCTTGTTTCTTTATCAAAAACACACAAAAAATTAGTTTTACTAGTTTGCTTTCTTTATTAAAAACACAAAAAAGACTACTCTTGAAAATACTAAGTTGTGTGACTTCACGAGCACCAACAACAATGATTTCATGTGCACACCTATTGCTCCACCTGTTCCTGAAGCTACTTTCTTTGAAATAAAACCTACTTTACTCAATCTTGTTATGAGAGAACAATTTTATCGTATTGGTAATCAAGATGATGCTGCTCATCTAAATAACTTTGTTGAACTTTGTGAGATGCAAAATCATAGGGATATAGATGGAGATACTATTAAGCTTAAATTGTTTCCTTTCTCTTTGAGAGGAAAAGCTAAAGAATGGTTGCAATCCGTAACTATAAATGGTATTGATTCTTGGACTAAATGCAAAGATGCTTTCATTGGAAAATACTATCCTCCTGCTAAGATTATATCTATGAGAAGTGAAATAATGAAGTTTAAACAATCTGATAATGAACATGTTGCTCAAGCTTGGGAAAGAATGAAATCTTTGGTAAAGAATTGTCCCACTCATGGACTGACTACTTGGATGATTTTCCAAACCTTTTATGCAGGATTGAACTATTCTTCAAGAAATCTATTGGATTCTGCTACTGGAGGTACCGTTATGACCATTACTTTGGGTGCTGCAACAAAGCTTCTGGATAATATGATGGTTAACTATTCTGAATGGCACACTAAAAGAGCTCCACAAGGTAAGAAGGTAAATTCTATTGAAGAAACCTCCTCCTTAAGTGATAAAATTGATGTTATTATGCCTATGCTTGTTAATGGGAAAGCTCATATTCATCCAAATCATGTTCCCTTAGCCTCTTTGGTTGCTCAAGAAGAGCAAGTTGATGTGAACTTTATAAGAAATAATAATGTTGGCAACAATGCTTATGGTAATAACAATTATAGGCCTTACCGTCCTAATAATACTTATGGTTATAATGGCAAACCTGGAATACCTAGTGAAGGAAGAATTTTAGAAGTTGAAAGAGCCACTAAAAACTTCATGCAAATGGAATATGAACAAAATAAATTATTTACTAAAACTATGGAGGAACAATCTACCATTTTGAAGAATATTAGTCATCAACTTGAGAGTTTAAATAGGGAAATTCCTAGTTTGCAATTGAAACTTTCTAATGCTAAAAGAAATATATCATCTTTGTCTGAAGCACAATCCTCTTTGATTAATAAAATGGCTGCTAAACCTAAAACTATTGAGAATCCCTTTGCTGCTACTAATGCCATACAAGTTAGAATTGATGAAAATGTTAGACTATTAGCTGAATTGCATGCTAAGTGGGAAAGAGAAGATGAAATTGCTAGAAACATTAGTGTTTCTACTATCACTACCACTAGTGTTGAGGCTAGTAATAGCTCTACTACTTTAGATGATAATTATGATTTTGATCTTGATGGTTGCAATATCCCTGAAGTAATTAAGTTCCTACAAAAGCTTGCTAAAAGTCCTAATGCTAGTGCTATGAATATGGCCTTTACAAAAGACAATACTGATGCTCTCATAAAAATTGAAGAAGAAAATATGAAACATAAAGCTTCTATTCCTATGAAACAAGAAGATGGTTGGGAACCCATCATTAATATGAAAGTGAATGATTTTGATTTTAAAGCTTTATGTGATCTTGATAGTAGTGTTTCTATTATGCCTAGAAGGATTTATGATATGCTTGATTTGCCACCATTGGAAGATTGTTATTTGAATGTCCCACATGATAATAATGCTAAAAGGAAACTCATGGGAAGTATTAATGATGTCCTTATTATGGTTAACAATGCTTATGTCCCCGTTGATTTCTATGTTTTGGATGTTGAATGCAATGCTTGTTGTCCTATTACTTTGGGAGACCTTTTCTTAGAACTGTTGGTGCCATTATTGATATGAAACAAGGCACCATTAAATATCAACTCCCACTCAAGAAAGGTATAGAACACTTCCCTAAGAAGAGAGAGAAGATTACTTTTGCCTCTCCTATGAAAACAAAATTTGCTCTTAATGCTTCTTCATTTGAGAACAGTTGATGCTTTTCTTGCTTCTTATGCCTAACTTAAAGGCGTTAAAGAAAAGTATTTATTGGGAGATAACCCAAAAGTTTTAGATGAGTCTTGGAAGTTATTCCTTCAGTAATAACCGCTCCTTATCCTTTTTATTTGCTTTTTGTGCCAAGAGTAACCTCTAATGAGAGAGAAGTAATGCTTGGGAAAGTTGCTGTCCCGAAACAGATTTTTGTGCTTCGCCGTACAAATTCGTGTAAAATCTCTGTATGTCTTTTTGAGACGTGAATTTTTGTGCTTCTGCCCCAGGTTGTTATATAACTTTCGTTAGTTCAACTCTTTTTGATTTGAGCAACAGAAGGTCTTCTAAAAAATTGGTTTTTACCTGCTGGTCTGTTTTGACAGATTTCTGCCATTATTTGCATTTGCTTCTTGTTGGTTCCTTTTGTGGTTCTCTTTGGGGAATTGAGATTTTTGAGGGAAGAGCTTCAGTAGATTGTATTTTAATGGAAGTTTTATTTGTGTTGAAACTGAACCCAAAGACTTATTGTCTTGAGTGCACTAATGTTGCTAATAAAGATTGTGTGAAGTTTTGTATAAAGGAAAAAATTTCAGGTGTATGGAGAGAATGATGTAATGAGATGAAGAATGGACTAAAGCTCAATCTAGGGGATGCCACGCGTGTCATCCCAAAAAATATCCAAGAAGTACAAGCGTCAAAGCTTGGGGATGCCCAAGGCATCCCCTTCTTTATCAATAAAAATCTGAGGTTTCTTTCAAACACTTCATTTTTATTGTTTCATGCATAGTTGTGTTGTTCTTGGAGCGTCTTCACTTTTTGTTTTTGGGTTTTTTTTGCTTGGTTTTCTTAGTTTTCTTAATAAATTGGTTGGACCCCCTCTTTCATGCATTGGTTTTCAAATAGTTTGGTTTGGATTGGAAAAGAGTAGGAAAGTTCATGCTTAAGTGGTAAAAGGAGTTTGTTTTTGACTATGGCGTATGCTTTGTCATGCCATGCTTGATATTGTTTTGGATTTATGCTTAGTGATATTTGTTGTAGCATTACTTGTTATAAACAATTGAGATTGCTTAATGTGCCTTGGAAGAATCATGCGTTGTTTTAGCATATTAAAGCATAAGTATTGTGGTATTCTCCTTTGATGCTTTATTTGGGTTGACTTGGCGCATGCTCACACCATGTTATGACTATCCCAAGTCACCATAAGGCTTTATGATCCTTTAGTTTTCGACTTGTAATATCACTTTATGCTTTGATTAATGATGTTTTGTCGCTCTGCATGATTATGGCCATTATTGCTCTCTTAGTTGGTCGCTCCCAGTCTTTTGCTAGGCTCCATAACCAAGTATGAGTTCCACTCATGCATCCAACTCCTAAAACAGGGTTATTCCAAAGAGTCCACCATACCTACCTATTAGCATTTGCTATTCCAAGTATATTCATGTTTTTATCTACCTTCCGAATTAAACTTGTTATGTGAAAATTAGTGATTAAAGCTCTCATGAACTTGATGGCACACTTTACTTTCTTGCACTTAATAAACTTGAACCATTGCGTCCATCTTTGTTGCGTATATGCTTGCACTTTATAAGTTGAAGTTAGCAGAACCATGTATCATGGGGAACGCTTTCAACTTTGCACTTGTACATTGTACCTAGTTGATATCATGTTCTTTTGATTATGGATCCCGGCGGTGTGAAATAAAAGGGGAACTTGTAAGATCATGGAGTTTGTATTTGTGTTAGAGAAACGCCTGGGCCGCTAGCCTAAGCCATGCCTAATCATGGTGGAAACTTGCAGCATAACCATAATGAGCACTCTATGAATCATCCTCAATAAAAACCTATGCAAATAGCAAATAAAAAGATCGCCGAGATGCTCATTGTCTGCTTGCCTTGTCATTTTGATTATGGGATAGCTCATGTATCATGTGCAAGGGGTACCCGTTGGCGGTTCTCTATGATACATATGTACATACAATGACAAGAGCTTACTTGTGAATGAAGTTGAGTAGCATGAGGTTCGGTCTTCGTAAGTAAGGGGCATGAGATTTCAACTTATAACTTGTCAAGCATATCCTCTTAGTTGTGTCACTTTAACCTTAATCACCTAAATATGCTTATGATAGGGGCATTGAGAGCTGAAAGCTAATAAGTACCATAATTTTTGTAAGCTCTTTATGAAACTTCAATCCCTACTTCCTTCTATGACACTGGTGGATCCATGTGTGGTTTGTGAGAAGAACAGACATCCAATGACACTAGGTGTGGTTAATAAAAAGAGCACACATGAAATGACACTGGTGGATCCATGTGTGTCCTTTCTTTTACTTTTATGTTGAGTCTCCACCTTCTATCTTTACGCACCTATTTTGAGAGCATAGTGGCCATTCTTAGTTCTATGTGCATTGTCCCAAGACTTGTTGATTGATGCATAACTTTGATATTGCTTGTTCTTAAACTATTTGTATCTAGTCACCCTTATGAACTTTGAAGGTGTCCTATGCATTTATGTTTGCTACTCTATGAGGGACAAGCCGAATGCCACTATGCTAGTATTTCTTTATGTGAAACAAAAAACGTCTTGCAAAATATTGTTATTCATGAATCTTTTGTTTGTGCCTTTTCATGTTTTAACATAGTTGCTATGTCTTATTGCTAGAACTTTATCTTTCATGATATGTTGAAGTACTATGATCCCAGCTATCAATGTTTTAAAAATACTTTGATCAAGTTTAT
Organism: Avena insularis; assembly: GCA_023614405.1. Lineage (NCBI taxonomy): Eukaryota > Viridiplantae > Streptophyta > Magnoliopsida > Poales > Poaceae > Avena > Avena insularis. The sequence goes on along the minus strand of CM042696.1, from coordinate 455,742,096 downwards.
GATGGTGCATGTCACCTAAAAAATTATTCTTTCTTTTTATCACTTACCTACTCGAGGATGATCAGGATTTAAGCTTGGGGATGTTGATATGTTGCTAACGTATCCATAATTTTTGATGTTCCATGCTTGGTTTTTATCTACTTTCTTATGTTTTGTCCACACTTTTGAGTACTTTTTATACACTTTCTTGGACTAACCTATTAACAAGATGCCATAGTGCCAGCTGCCTATTTTCTGCAGTTTTTGGTTCCAGGAAAGTCAGAAAATGAATATTCTCGGAATTGGACGGGACAAAAGCCAAAGTCAGTTTTTCACCGAGGGGGACATGGAGCCAGAATACAAGATAGAGAGGGGCCAGAGGGCCGCCACACCACCTGGCCGCGTGGCCAGGCCTAGGCCGCTCCAGGGGGTGTTGTGGCCGCCTAGGGCACCCCCTCGGCCTCCCCTCTCGCCTATAATATGCCTCCGATACAGAAACCCTAAGTACCCGATCAAAATTCCACGAAAGAGTCTGTAGCCACCGTCATCTACATCCCTAGATCGGGAGGGATCTGAAGCTCTTCCCGGCACCCTGCCAGAGGGGACAATTCACCCTGGAGGCCTTCTTCATCACCATGCAAGCCTCCGGTGTGATGCGTGAGTAGTTCATCCTTGGACTACGGGTCCATGTAGTAGCTAGATGGTTGGTTCTTCTCCTTTGTGCTACCATGTTTAGATCTTGTGAGGTCCGTTCATGATCAAGATCATCTATTTGTAATCATACATGTTGTGTTTGAGGGGATCCGATGGATATTGAGATGCTATTTCAGATTGATTATTGATTCTATCATGTCTTTGTTATTTGTGATCTTGCATGCTCTTCATTGTTAGTGACTATCTTGGCCGAGTAGATGCTAGCAACTCCAAGAGGGAGTATTTATGCTTCATAGTGGGTTCATGCCTCTAGTAATCTGGGGAAGTGACAGAAATCTCTAAGGTACTAGATGTGTTGTTGCTACTAGGGAGAAAACAACAATCCTTTGTTCATAGAACAATCGTATTGTTTACTTTACACGCAATGCGTAATGCAATTATCTGTTGCTTGCAACTTAATACTGGAGGGGGTTCGGATGATAACCTGAAGGTGGATTATTAGTCATAGATGCAGTTGGATTACGGTCTATGTATAATGTTGTAATGCCCAATCAAATCTCATAGGAGTCAAGATGAACAATATATGCATGATTGCTTTCTCGATGTTTGTCAATTGCCCCGCTGTAATTTGTTCACCCAACATGTCATCTATCTTAAGGAGAGCCACCACTAGTGAACTATGGACCCCGGTCCATTCTTTTATCATCAATCTACAACTGTTTACTGCTTTCTGTTTACTTTCTACAAGCTATTACTTTCTTCCACACAATACGTTTAATCCTTTGTTTTCAACAAAACCGGTGAGATTGACAACCTCACTGTAAGTTGGGGGCAAAGTTCTATGGTTGTGTTTTGCAGGATTCCAAGTTGGCGACAACACCTTGGAGGTGTTTCCTTGCTCCTGCTGGTTCGATAACCTTGGTTTCATAAATGAGGGAAACTTACTGCTGTGCTCATCATACCTTCCTCTTGGGGTTCCCCAACGAGCTCGATATCAACCACGAGTCAGCAGTCGCGCAGCTGCGTCATTTCTACCCTTAGATGTATTTACTTTACAAATATGGCTATTCATCTAGGCTACTTAGCCACACATTGTATCTCCTGATATTCTGCGAATAAATAAAGATAAGTGCCTCCAACCTTGTGTCTCTATTTTTTATTGCAATTACATCACTCGAGGGTTGCGCCGCCCTTTATACCTCGTTACACGAATAACGCTGTAACCTGAGTAGCTGGCATACTATTAATCGAACCCTTGGTAAACCCAACCCAGCTGCAACGCACCTGACAGGTTGGCAAGGTGCTATGATAAGTATGCGTCAGGCTAACGAAAATGCACTACATAGTACAAGCTACTCGAAAAATACACAAGCTAGCAAGCTTTATATAAAAACGGGTAACAAAAACTACTCTACTGGCGTAAAAGGAGAACGTTGGTACGCTCCTCGAACAACTCGACGATGTGTTCGGCTGGGTGATCAACCGCCCGATAATGGGGCACCATATTCCACACCATCCCCTCCGGACAGGGTGGCGGTCCCGCAGCAACAACAACCAAATCTAGATCGGGTCGATAAAGGCGCACAAGCGCCAGTGTAGCCTTGGCACCTACAACTAACTGCTGACGCACGCACTCGCGAACTACGCCGGCATCCTGGAACTTCCTCAACAAAGCTAACAAGCTTGACGGCATAATGTCCAAGGGGAACATTTCCCGAAAGATGTGCTTCGGGACGATTGCGCCTTCTTCAAATAAAGCAGCACCTACGACACACGGTCCTGCAACGTCGCCAACACGACTGCACGATCCCGATCAACCCAAAAATATCCGCTAGCTTCCAGCTGCTCCTGGGTCAAGAAGTTTAGTCGAATGGCGACTTTGTCTCTCTCTTCCTATGGAAGGCAAGTGCTAACAACTGCAAAGAGCAGTAAAAACTAAAAAAGCATAAGGGCAAATTGCTGCCACAAGTGGCTAGAAAAGGAGAAGGAACTAGGGAAACTAACACTTCAATTGCTCATTCAATTGAGCCACCTCGCCCAGAAGATATTTCTCATGATCACTGGCTTTTTCGGCCTTCGACTTCCACACGTCAGCGCTACCACGGATTATGGGCATCTCTCGCTCCAAGTGTTTTATGCGATCACGCAATCGAGACAGCAGCGATAGTTCCTCCACCTTTGAACGTGGTTGCACCACAGGTTCATCGGTGGGAGGTGTGTCAGACGAATCACTCAAAGGACCCTATCCAAGTAGAGGAACAGACAGATAAGACCAACCATTCAAAATAATACAAATAATAAAAAGCATCGAGTTTAGCAAGTCTCAAAGGAGGCACCCCCACAAGCACAACCAAGGTCAAAGAAGGCTGGAGAAGCTAAAATATTACAAAAGGATGATAAAGGACAGCCTACAGCTACGCATTGGCACTCGGGGGCTTCCTCGAGTCAGTGGTAGCCTCCGACACTGCGGCCTTCTCGGTTGTAGGCTGTGATGCCGCAACCTTTGCCGTCTTCGGCCGCCTTAGCTCCACCGAGTACTTTGCGAGTGTCTCAATGAGCCGAGGCCCATATTTATGACAACGAGTGGAAAAGGGAGCAAACACTACCTGCTAGCCATCTGCAGTAACCGGCATCACCGTGGAGACCATGCTAGGGTTTAGATTAACACCATGGGCTTGCGCCATCGCGAGTCCCATTGTAGCTCCGACCCTCCTCTGGGCATTCTTGAATTCCATGGGAACGCCTCCAGTGAAGGACTCCACCAAGCCGTCAATATCTTCGATAAGCTCGGCCTTGGGGAACATCTCCTCTCGAAGACGCCCAAGTGTACCCTTGGCCTTCTGAAGGGAATCCTTGACGGCGACGTTGTGGTCTTAGACTGCAGCTATAGCACCGACGAAAGCATATTGGTGAGCCAGATCTTGAGCGTCGAAGCTCACACCAGCAGCATCTGCAGAAGACATAGATGAGCATAGCCAAAACACAGGCAAATATAGAGAAAAGCAATGATGCAGCATCATACCTGAGAGTGCCTCAGCAACAGAGAGGAGCTGATCCACGAACACCTTCTCCCTGTCAGCTACAGCGGCAAGCAGGTCCTCCTCGTGCTTCTTCGACTCCTAGACGGATTGTTCAAAGGCTTCGAGTGCCTCGTAGTGTTTCTCCTCCGCTGCGTCAAGACCCTTCTAGAGGGAATTGACGCGACATAGGAGCTCATTGTGCTCACCTGCAAAGGATAATGGAAAAACTTAAGCTCGACGATTTTTGTACCAATAGTATAGAGATAAAGAGTGCAAGTTCACCTTCAAATGCGCGATGCTGGGTCTCTAGCGAGGCATGCTGACGGCCCAAGGATATAATTTGTTTGGCAAGGCGAGTTGATTCCTTAAGGACATGCTACAAAAAGAGAAGCATTAGCATCAACCTAATTTCGACTAGCATAGTCAAGAAAACTTACATGCTCCTCCAGTGACTCCGAAGTTTCCTTCTGCATAGACATCCGGGCAACCATCTGATGCCCCCTGTGTGGGGGGAACTCGAAGAATTGGCACCGGAGGTGGCCGCCACCTAGGGAGAGTGAGACCACTCCACCATATCCCTATCTTTGGAGTCCGTGACTCCAGTCTCCTTCACGAAGAGGCAATCATCGGATGATGACGATGCAATTTTGCTACAAAAACATACAAAGCAACTTCAGAGGAAAAGATTTCAGGACATAAGGAAAAACTAGCAGAAGTACAAAACTTACCCGTCAAAGTCTTCGAGGTCGAAAGAGTCCTTAGACAGATCCTTCGGTGTCCTCATCTTCTTCTGTAGATGAGGAGCCACGGTGCGCACAGGCACTACGGGAATTGGATCCTCTACCTTAGTGGAAGGACCATCCAGCGTCGATGGCGACGAAGCATCCGAGTCCTCACTTCGGGAGCGTTTATGAGATCCGTTCTCGCTGGACTCGGGGGCTTCCTGCTCTTCAGCGATGGGGATGATGGAACCCGACTCATCCTCCTCCTCCGCTTCGCGAGGGATTACTCCCTCCAGCCGAGGAGGCAGAACAGTAGCCACTTTCCAGTCCTGGCACAAGAGGCAGCATCAGTATAAAGAAAACCTAGCAAGCAATCGAAAAACAGTAAGAGATAAAGGAAGAGCGCTACCTCAGGCGGAGGGAGACTCGCACAGAACAGAGGAACGATTGAGTCACCAGGGAGTTTATCCTTGGCTATGTACTTGGTCATCATCCAAAACCTCTGTCTACTTCAACCGAAGAAATATATTCCCGGGAGATGCGGGTGACATCTTCAACACCGGTCCAACAGCACATCGGATGCTCCCTAGCTTGCAGTGGCTGCACTTGACGATGCATCCAAGTGCGAATGAGGTCTGCGCCGCCCTACTTCCTTCCCTTGGAGGAGTTGAAGATCGCATACCCGCTTGTATAGATCCTTAGTTTCTTCGGTTTTGCCAGGGAATCACCGTGCTTTTCCACGACCTCCTCCTTTCGCACTCCGCCTTCAGATCAAAAGATGCGAGTCCGAAGAGTTCGTCGTCGGCCTTCTGATTGCGGATGTAGAACCATTTCTCCCTCCATCCTTGGACAGATACGTTAAACATGAGGGAGAAATATTGGACATTGGGGTCCACATGGATCCCGTAGCCTCCTATATCATAGACTACCGACCCGAAGCCCGACTGTCGCTTCAATTTGAAGAGCTTTTTGAAAAGACAAAGTGTGGCTCGATTCCGGGCTGACACTCACAAAGTGTGATGTAGCAGGCGATGTGGAGAATGGAATTGGGAGTCAGCTGATGGAGATGAAGCCTGTAGAAGCAAAGTAACCCTCGCACAAACTTGTGGAGGGGAGAGAGAGGCCTCGAATGACAAATGCGAGAAACATCACCCGAAATCCCGGCAGGGGGATCGGGGATTACCTCGTCACCGGGCATTCGGCAATCAGCTTCAGTGGCCGGAAGAGTGCCATCCTGGCGCCAGTTGATGAGCTCCGACTCCTTTATGGCGGACTGCCGCCATGATCCATTGGTGACGCGCATGTCCGCACCCTTCTTCTTGGTGGCTGCAGCAGCAGTACCGGAGCCTGTAGCGGCGGCGGCCTTCTTCTTGGTCGCAACAGTGCCGGCCGTAGATCCAGCGGTAGAAGCGCCCTTCTTCTTCCCCATCTTTCGCTTGCGGTGGGAGCGCAGAAAGTAGCTCGGGAAGATCTTGAGGACGTCCAGCGCAGCAATGGAGGCGCGAGCAATGGAACAGCAGTGGGCAGCAATGGAGGCAGTGCGCAAGGGAGAAGATGAATTGTCGGGAAAATTACCATGCAGAGATCCCTACTTTACCTCAGCACAGATGCAATCCAACGACCAGAAGCGCACCAACCAGACGCGTGGCGCAAATCAAGATGGACACGTGGCGATGAAAACGGTGAACCATCGCCCCACTTCTCCCATTACTTGCAAGAATAGAGGAGACGCAGTTAACACCGAAGATTACGCACGCCTGGTCAAATCCAAGTCAGAAATGGGGTCCACTTTCGTCACGTCCCATCAAAACCAATAACGCGGGCAAACGAGGTCATCTCATTGTCACCACTGACGTCATCCACTCCAGCATGAGCATCTTCCGACTAATCTAGTCCTCACTCGACTCTACGACTCGACTAAGCACTCGGGGGCTACTCCTAACAGGAGCGCTGGCCGCGCACCCAAAAACTTCATGAACATGGAAACATTTCGACAAGATATTTGCACTTAAACCCCTCACTCGAATCAATGATTCGATTATGGACTCGGGGGGCTACTCGCATAGGGAGCACTGAAAGCATACTCAGATGAAATAAGCAAAAGATGACAGCAGTCGAAAATATGCATAAGTCTCCACTCGAGTCTGTGACTCGAATAGGCACTCGGGGGCTACTCCCATAGGGAGCGCTGGCCGCGCACCCTATGATTTTATTTTCCTAAATTTGTGTTGACTACGTCCACACTTGAAATAATTGGTGACTCCGCCCCATATTTTCTCGCAAGGATACTGCGTATCCTAGGCCACCTGAATCATCTCCGCGATGACAAAATTTAGATGCCACGCTTACAACATGAAGATAAGACCTAAGAAAGGCCTGGCAATGCACATGTTGCGCTCTACCAGAAATAATCCGTGCCAGCAGGTACGATGAAATAAGCCTTGACGGACATGTCGAGTGCTCACACTTATGTACTGAATTCGATTCTATAAGACCTCTGTGGCATGAGTCGAATTACGCCAGCACTTTTTCAAATTCGAGTTCGGGGACTCGAGTTTGAGTAGATTGCATTGTTTTGCCCTAAGGAAGTTAATTGATCCTGGTACATCGGATGAATCAGGCACGTATATCGAAAATCCCGATGACATAAACTAAAGCACTCGAAAACGCATTTGGTTATGCACTCGAATGTTTCATAGTCTCCACTTGAATCTGCGATTCGACCGGACACTCGGGAGCTACTGACGTGGGCATACCCTATAGGTACTCGTGATCAACATATACAGTCCAAGCCTAGAAGAATCCCACGACATTGCTAAGGCCAATTCGAGTTTCGGGTGGGCTAGGAGACTTCGACTCCTTGAAGAACACGGCAAAGTACAATATAGAAGTTTAAAGGGAAAACCCTAATATATAATCGACTCGGCCTGCTATCCTGAGATCTAGCCTATCTATATAAAGGCTGGGAGGGGGCAGCAAGGAGAATATTCGCAACCCTAATTTTAACACCATCGCCAGATTGCATCTGCGCACACCTGTAACTTTCGACTCCTCGATATTTCCAAGAAGCAGACAAGCAGGAGTAGGGTCCTATACGAGGCCTGAACCTGGGTAAACCTCGTGTCACCTGTGTGCTTGTTTACTAGCCGATCGATGCCTCCAATGCTCCCTACTCCCTCGAACCTAAGTCCATCAACGATGAGCATTGATGAGTTAACCCCTCGTCAGGTACCATTTTGAAATTTTTATTTGGTGGTTACTTCACAAAACAACCCCTTTTTTGGCACTCGGAAATAAAAAATGTGTTATACAAAAGTATATGTAATGTTTTTATATTTTATTCAATAAAAATATGCAATATTTGAGTCGAGATAGATAGATCTTATTTTTCTGCAAATTTTGATATATTATTTGTATTTTTCTAAATTAGAATGATTTAGTTATGATTTTTCTAGGATTAATATGGAAAAGGGAAAAAATAGCTGCGCCGGCCGTCGGCGTAGGTGTGAAACCTAGACCGACGGCTAAGCCGTCGGCGTAGACTTGATGTCATCGTATCGCCGTCACGTCCAATCCCTACGCCGATGGCCTGGCTACACCGACGGCTGTCGTCGGCCTATCCCGCCCTACGCCGACGGCAAACCTTGGTTGACGGGAGGTTTGGTCGGCTGCCCGCCTCGGCGCCTATACCGACGATCCCGATAAATAGCCGTCGGCGTAGTCTTTAGCCGTCGGCGTCTTCCTCTTCTTCCATAGTGTCTTTGAGTCTTGATTAAGTATACGAGATATGACATGTGATGTATGACCTACACTTAAGGCGACACTTCGTATACAATATTACGAGTTGTTTACCTGATCAAATAGACAATAGCAAGTTATATTAGGAGCTACGGCCACAAGTCCTTCGGAGTAATGCATGTTGTATGAGAAGGAGTGAGATGGTTGTTGCAAACAAAATGACTAGCTAGATCTGCTCGGCGTCAAAAAAAAAACCATGAAATGCGCGTTCCAGCATGTACGTCACCGCCATCTTTCATTTCAACATGATGCCGTAACTTCAGGATGATGATTCAGCAGTTCGCAAAGGACAAACCGGAAATGAATCTGCCAACTAACCAGCCTGGACTTAGTTGAGTGTACTACGAGGTCAAAGAAGAGAGTATCACGTGCCCCATTGGCCCCCTATACCATAAGAAAATTCCTAGCTGAGTGTACTACGAGGTGAAAGAAGAGATAGAGTATATATCGTGTGCCCCAACGACCCTAAATTTGGCAGCATGTGAAGCAAGATGGATATTCTTTTGCACCTAAATAATAAAAAGGATCTAGATTCATTAGCTTCAAAAAGCTAAAACATTTTATATTTTGAAACTGAGGTACTAACTCTCTAAAAGTTCAACCAAAAATTCAAGATAGATACTTTGACTTGGCGAGAAGTATATGCTCACATGGGAATTTAACACTTCCAATTTGTCCCCACTAGTAGAAAAAGGGCCTTTGGTTCGGGCCATAGTCTCGGCCGTGGCTAGGGCCGGGACTAATGGGCCGAACTGGACGGCCAGAATCCCCCGAAATCATTTATCCTGGCCCGTAAGAGACCTTTTGTCCCAGTTTGAGATACAAATCGGGACTAAAGGGTCTGATGCTTGCTGCACGGTCCTGGCACACCCATTACTACCGGTTTGTATCTCAAACCGGGACCAATGGGCTGGCCTAAATATATGGCACAACTCTCCTCTATTTTTTCATGGAGGAAGGTGTGGCAAAGTTTGTGCTAGGTTTTTTTCTCTTATGCACTAGAGGTGCTCGATGAAATGCTTGTGAGAGAGCGATGCCACTTGAGTTCACACAAGACAAACATGATATGAGGTGCCCAAGCCACACTTAAGGTTTCTCTTTATTTTGAAGTGTCCTAAAAGGTTAGCAACTATATTTTCTCGTTTAGACCGTGTGGTACTAATTTTAGCATCGTGATTGCGTTTGATATATATGGTTGTATGATGCAGATGAGCCATCCATGGATGTACGATGACCGACGCTCTGACGCTTACAGAGAAGGCGTGCGTCCTTTTCGCCTTGTGGCCGAGGCAAACAAGCGGCGGGATGGTTTTATGTGTTGTCCATGTGTTGACTGTCGGAATGAGTAGGCTCACACTTCCTCAAGAGTCATTCAGAGCCACCTGCTTCGGTCCGGTTTTATGTCCGGCTATAATGTTTGGACCAAGCACGGAGAAAGAGGGATTATGATGGAAGACGGTGATGAAGAAGAGAACGATGATGACAACTACCGATCTATGTTCCCTGAATACGCTGATACCGCAATGGAAGACAATGAAGAAGAAGCAGGTGAAGAACGAGAACCAGATGAGCCCGCTGATGATCTTGATCGGGTTATTTCTGATGCAAAGCGAAACTGCGACATAGAAAAGGAGAGGTTGCAGTTCGAGCATATGTTACAGGACCACAACAAATTGTTGTACCCAACTTGTGAAGATGGCCAGAAGAAGCTGGGTAGCACACTGGATTGCTGAAGTGAAAGGCAGAGACTGGTGTGACTGAGTCGGGATTTGGAAAGTTGATGGTAATAATAAAGAAGTTGCTTCCAAGAAATAACTAATTGCCCTCCAGTACGTACGAAGCAAAGAAGCTTGTTTGTCCTCTAGGATTAGACGTGCAGAAGATACATGCATGCCCTAATGACTACATCCTCTACTGCGGTGAGAAGTACGAGAATATGGATAAATGCCCGATATGCACTGCATTACGGTATAAGATCAGAAAAGATGACCCTGGTGATGTTGAGGGCGAGCCACCTAGGAATAGGGTTCCTGCCTAGGTGATGTGGTATGCTCCTATAATACCACGGTTGAAACGTTTGTTCAGAAACAAAGAGCATGCCAAGTTGTTGCGATGGCACATGGAATACCGTAAGAAAGACGGGATGTTGAGGCACCCTGCTGATGGTCGGCAGTGGAGAAAAATCGAGAGAGACTTCCCGGACTTTTCTGGTGACACAAGGAACTCATGGTTTGGTCTAAGTACCGATGGCATGAATCCTTTTGGGGAGCAGAGCTGCAGTCACAACACCTGGCTCGTGACTCTATGTATCTACAACCTTCCTCCTTGGTTGTGCATGAAGCGGAAGTTCATTATGATGCCAGTACTCATCCAAGGCCCGAAGCAACCCGGCAACGACATTGATGTGTACCTAAGGCCATTAGTTGATGAACTTTTACAGTTTTGGGCCAAACCAGGTGTACATGTGTGGGATGAGCACAAACAGCAGGAATTTGACCTACAAGCATTGTTGTTCGTAATCATCAATGATTGGCCTGCTCTTAGTAACATTTTAGGACAAACGAACAAAGGATACAATGCATGCACGCACTGTTTAGATGAGACTGAAAGTATATATCTATATAAATGTAGGAAGAATGTGCACCTGTACAATCATCGTTTTCTTCCGCCTAGTCATCCCTTAAGGAAGAAAGGCAAGCATTTCAATGGCAAGGCAGAAACCCGGATGAATCCTATCCCCCGTACTGGTGCTGATGTATTTGGTATAGTCAAGGATTTAGATGTAATCTTTGGAAAGGGTCCTGGAGGACAACCTGTTCCGAAAGACTCCGACAAACACACACCCATGTGGGAGCTACCCTATTGGAAAGTGCATGAGGTCCTCTCTGCAATCAACGTGATGCACTTGGCGAAGAATCTTTGCATGAATATTCTAGGCTTCCTAGGCTTGTATGGGAAGTCAAAAGATACCCAGGCAGCACAGGAGGACCAGCAATATCATAAAGGACGAGACGGCAAGAATCCATGGTAGTTTCAAGGGCTTTCCATCTACGCTCTTACCAAAGAAGAGAAGGAAATATTTTTTGAAGTCCTTTTCAGTATCAAGGTCTCGTCTAGCTTCTCATCAAATATAAAGGGAATAGTAAATATGAAAGATAAAAAAATTCAAAACCTAAAGTCTCATGACTGCCACGTGCTTATGACGCAATTGCTTCTAGATGCATTGAGGGGAATTCTACCATAAAATGTTCGACTAGCCATTGTGAAGGTATGTGCATTCCTCAATGCAATTTCTCAGAAGTTAATCGATCAACAAAGTCTATCAGGGTTACAAATTGATGTGGTCCAATGTCTGGTCAGCTTCGAGTTGTTGTTCCCGCCATCCTTCTTCAATATTATGACGTGCCTCCTAGTTCACTGATGACCCACATGTATAGGGGGTGTATCGCAGTATTTTCAATAAGTAAGAGTGTCGAACCCAACAAGGAGCAGAAGGTGCTAGCTAGTGGTATGGATCAGGAATTCTCTGCAAATACTTAGCAAACGGATTTTTAGGGGGTTTTGATAAAGCAAGTAAACGAAGTACGAGTAAACAAAAGGCAATAGGAATAAATGCGGCAAGTGGCCCAATCCTTTATGCAGCAAAGGACAAGCCGGGTGTATTACTTAAGATGACCAAACGTTCTCGAGGACACATGGGAAGACTGTCAAGTGTTTTCGCTTCATATAGTTGATTAATCTTCTTTAGCTTGCTAAGTGTAGTGTGGGTGAACCTGTGCTAATGCACCGACCTTCCTAGGACTAATACATACTTGTGATTATACCCCTTGCAAACATCCGTAAGTACAAGAAAGTAATTAAGGTAGAAACCTAACCACAGCTTTAAACTCTAAGACCCTTATGTCCCTTGTGCAATGGTTTCCTAACGGGGGTTCAGGTTTCTGTCACTCCGACAACCCCTACGATTAGTAGCCAAATACACAATGCATTCCCCTAGGCCCATATAGGTGAAGTGTCATGTAGTCGACGTTCACATGACATCACTAGAAGAAGTATACCACAACTTAAATATCAAACCATTGAATCTTTCTCAACACAATTCCACTACTAACAACATGACTTCTCCCATGTCCTCAAGAACAAAGTGAACTACTCACAAGACATAATATGGATCATGATCAGAGATGGAATAATGATGTATAACAATCTGAACATAAACAATAATTCAATGGTTCACTCAATAGCATCAACTACAAAGAGTAATCAACACTCGGAAAGTTTCCCCTATGAACTATGCAAGATTCAACCCAATTGTTACAGCAATATGGAGATGGTGATGAGGGTGCTGATGGTGATGATGGTGGTGTTGATGGCGACGATCTCCCCTTTCCGGGAAGGAATTCCCCCGGTAGAAATCTGTCTGCCGGAGAGATCTTTCTCTCTTGGTGTTTTCCGCCCCGCAGAGGCGACGGAATCTTTCTGTGGTCACTCCCTGAGTCTTAGGGTTTCGGGAGGGTAATATACGCTAGAGGGGAGTGCCAGGGGTGGACCAGGGTGGCCACACAACCTAGCGGCGCGGCCTAGGCTGACCCGCGCCAGGCGGTGGTGTGGGCCCCCTGTGGCCCATCTCCAGACCCCTTCTGGCTTCCTTCGTCTTCTGGAAAAATAGGATTTTCCGTATATTTTCCCGGATTTTCTGATCTTCGCGAATTTTGCCTCCAAACAGCACCTTTTCCATCAGAATCCTGACTGCAGCGGTCCATGCTCCAAAAGTCATCAACCATGCAAAAACGGATGAAATAACATAAGTATCACCTCTCAATATGAAATATATCAATGACATAGAATAGTGATGCAAAATGGACGTATCATTCACCTAGTCAAAGAGATTATAATTCTCGGTCATGTGTTTCTACACAATATGTTCCCCTTCGAGAGGTTCATGGGATCTTAAAGAAATATGTTCATAACCGTGCTAAGCCAGAAGGAAGCATCTCCAAGGGCTATGGAACATAGGAGTTCATTGAGTTATGTGTTGACTTTCTTCCTGACCTTAAGCCGATTGGTGTTCCTGAATCTCGGTATGAGGGGAGGCTGACTGGAAAAGGCACACTAGGAAGGAAATCGATGGTATGTAGGGACATGAATGATTTCACTCAAGCACACTACACAGTTCTACACAATTCCACCGTGGTGGCTCCGTATATCGAGGAACCCAAGAATATTCTATGCTTTGAAAACCCGGGGAAGCCTGACTCCTTGATTAAAGGGGAACAAGAGAAGAATTTTAGCAGTTGGTTGCAGACACATCTCATGAATAACACCACTATTGGAGATTAGTTGTACTCGTTGGCCGGGTTACCATCTTCGACTATATGTACTTTCCAAGGGTACGAGATAAATGGGAATACATTTTACACGACCGCCCAAGATAAAAAGAGCACCAACCAAAATAGTGGTGTCTGCTTTGATGCAACAGATGACAATGGGCAAAAGGACACATATTATGGGTACATATAGGAGATATGGGAACTTAACTATGGACCTACTTTTAAGGTCCCTTTGTTTCAGTGCAAATTGGTCAAGCTGACAGGAGGCAGGGTACTGGTAGACCAAAAGTATGGCATGACAACAGTGGATCTCAATAATCTTGCGTACATGGACGAACCATTCGTCCTAGACAACAACGTGGCTCGGGTTTTCTATGTGAAGGACATGTCTACCAAACCGAGAAAAAGGAAAGTTAAGCAAAAGAATATATCGCCTAATGAGCCAAAGCACCACATGGTTCTTTCAGGGAAAAGAAACATCGTGGGAGTGGATAGCAAGACAAACATGTCATAAGATTATAATAAGTTTCATGAAATTCCGCCCTTCAAAGTGAAAACTGACCCAAGCATTTTGGTAGATGATGAAGATTCTCCATGGCTACGATGCAGAAGAAAACCACAACACTAGATAGGGTGGTTGGTAATGTGTAATAATGTATTAACCCTTTTATGTAATAAATCTATGCAACATTGTTCTGAAGATAGAGGATGGGCCAAGTTTGGTATTTTTACTTGCAACTATGTCACATAATATCTTTAGTCCTTGGTTGAAGAAACCAACTGGGACTTAAGGGGTTGCGACAGGCTAGAGCCGGCGCGAGCATGTTTAGTCCTAGTTGAAGAAACCAACCGGGACTTAAGGGGTGAGTGTCAACACTATGACAGGGGTGAGTGTCGACATTATGTCGTGAGTGTCGACACTATGTTGTGCTGCTTAATCTATAAATAGGTATCCTTGTGAAGTTATCAACTACAAACAAAATGGTGTGCGAGAGCAGGGACAACACTACGGCCAACTTGAGGGAGATGCCAGCGGAGCCCAGTGCTTCGGCATCTCCAACAAGTTGGCCATAGATGTACTCCCTAATATGTGAAATTAGTTAGCTCCCCGGCATATTGATCTAATTAGAGAAGTTATAAACTGCAAGATGGTGTGCGAGAGTAGGGACAACACTACGGCCAACTTGAGGGAGATGTCGGCGGAGCCCTGTGTGCCGGCATCTCCAACAAGTTGGCCATAGATGTACTCCCTAATATGTGAAATTAGTTACCTGGCACAAGAATCGGGACTAAAGGCCCCCCTTTAGTCATACTCATGTCTAGCCCTATAGTACACAACTTTAGGGTCGTCTTCGTCTTTGTCATAATCGTCGCCGTCGTCGCTAGGCGCACACGGCTAGATCCTAAGCCCAGCTAGGGGATATTCTGAGGGTACCTACCACTCCAGCCTTGGATTAAAGACGCACGAGGGAGGGGCCTCCTGGATGATGACATCGTGGTGTCGGCAGCCTTCACCATCGCCACCCTTCTTGTGGCTATATGGAGGGTCAAAGTGCGGGCATCGTAGACGAGGATGATCTCCCTGGGCAATGTAGCGCATCACACCGAAAATAGTCCGGTTTTCCCACCACAGGCATCGACCGTCCTCGTTGTGGTTCAACGGAGGTGGGCCGTCACCCTCGTACTTGGCGAGCTCCCTTTCATGCTGGTTAGCGAAGAAGGCATTCCAGGTGCGTAGTTGTCGGGATCCCAATAGGGATCCATCCGCTGCTCCGGCGTGAGCTCGAGGTAAAAGTGGTTCGTGATGGCTTCCTGGCGAGCGGAACCTTGAGGCACAGGAGGGACAGGAACTCCTCCAGTCGCCAAGATCCAAGCGGACAGCGGTAGTCAAGGCATGGGTAGCTAGAGGCCCATAGCGTCTTGGTCTCCTCTAGGGTCAAAATGGCCCAGTATGCGGTGTCCATTATTGTGAGAGGGGAAGTTGTGGATGTGTGGATGGACATGGCGGTCATCCTATATATAGAGGGAAATGGTGGTAAAATATGGCAGGAAGTAGAGGGGAATGGCGGGAAAGCATGGCGGGTGGCTTGATGGCTCTAAGAAGGACGGGAAATATCTTAAGTCCCGGTTATTGGCTCCAACCGGGACTAAAGGTCCCCGAAATATCTTAAGTCCCTATTACTAGTTTTAATAGTTAGACCCTAGAACCCTAAACCCTAACCCCTAACCCCTAAACCCTAAACACTAAACCCTAAACCCTAACCCCTAAACCATAAACCATAAACCATAAACCCTAACCCTAACCCCTAAACCCTAAACCCTAACCCCTAAACCCTAAACTATAAACCCTAACCCCTAACCCCTAACCCCTAAACCCTAACCCCTAAGCCCTAACCTTAAACCCTAAACCCTAAAATATTGTAAGTTTGTCATTTTAATAATATTAATAACATTGTATGCAATAAGGCGGGAAACAAAGTTTTGGTCAATTTAAAAAAAAGGGACCTTTAGTCCCGGGTCATGGCACTCCCCGGAACTAAAGGGGTGTCGTTGGCGCACGCCCCTTGGGTGGTGCCGAAAACCCTTTAGTCCTGGTGCGTGCCATGAACTAGGACTAGAGGGGTGACCTTTAGTCCCGGTTCATGGCACACACCGGGACTAAAGGTTCGTCCCCTTAAATTCACGTGCAGCTTCTCCCCCAATCTCATACCCGATTCGCAAACTTCATAGGAGGCACCCTCAATGACGACGAAGCCGGCAGGCTGTGATTCCGACACCGGCAACCTCCCCCTCTCTGGCCGCCGCCGCCGTGCATCGCCCCAGCCTGCAGGTAACCCTCCGCCCGTCTCGTCTCCTCTCTAGATGCCCCACCTCTAGCCTCCGCCGTTGTGCCTCGTCTATGGCCGTCCCATTGAAAGAACATTTCATGGTTCCCTGTGTTTTTTGTGTTATATAACAATACTGCAGAGTTTCTCATGTGTGCTAAGTGCTGCAGCTCAGAGAAATTGATGTTGGGGAGCCAGATTATCCGCCCCATCAAGGGCCGGATAATCCGGCCTGACCATCTTGCCCAGCGTTGGTCGCATGTGAGCTTTTGTCTGGGGGCGGATTATCCCCCGGACAATCCGAGTCTAGGGAGAAAATTTCCCCTAGCCGGATAATCCGGCCAGATCTTGGGCCGGATAATCCGGCCCCCAGAGGAAGTGGCCAAGGGGTGATTGGCACGAGCTTCTGTCTGGGGGCAGATTTTCCCCTAGACAATCCGCGACTGGGGTGGATTTTCCCCCAGCCGGATAATTCGCCCCCCAGGAGAAGATGCCAAGGACCACTCAGCGCGAGCTTCTGTTCAGGGGCAGATTTCCCCCGGATAATCCGAGTCTAGGGCGGAGTTTTCCCCAGGCCGGATAATCCGGCCCTCACTTGGGCCGGATAATCTGGCCCCAAAAAGCTCCAACGGCTCAGTCTGGGCAGGGGGTATAAAATCCCCATCCACCCCTCCTGTCAGAGCTCTTGATTCATTCGAAAAATTTCAGACCTGTTGCAAAAGCTCTCACCCAAGATTTCCCACTTCAACCACCCGAAGGCTTCGATCTTTAGGGGAATTGAAGGAGGAGACATCATTCATCGTCATCTCGAATCAAGCGCTTCAACTCCTCTCCATTCACTTGGAGAATCCTTGATCTAGTATTCTTGTTAATATCTAGATCTTGTGTTTAGTTATTGATAACAATTATTCTTGTGGCAGCTTGTTGTCATTACGGGAGCCTCCAATTCGGTTGTGTAGTTGTGCCTTGCTAGTTGTGTAAAGGCGCCAGTTCCCGCCTCGAAGGGTTCCAATAGTGGAAAGTTGGATCAGGCCTTTGGTGGCGAGATCCATCGGAGAACAGGGTGAGGCCTATTGTCGCATGGTGGTCTTAGTACCGCCCACCCCTCCAACGCAGATGTACTTCCCTTAACAAGGAAGGAACTGCGGTAAAACAAATCCTGTGTCTCCGCGTGCTCCACTACGGTTTCCTCGTTCCTCAATCTTACTCGCCTTTACTCGCTAGTAGTTAGGTTTGCATATAGGGAAATTTTACATAGTTGCATATCTAGAGAATTTACATTTTGTGTCAAGCCTAAAATTGAAAAGGCATTAAAATTTGAAGTAGCACCTATTCACCCCCCCCTCTAGGTGCCCATACGATCCATTTCAATTGGTATCAGAGCCCCAGCTCTTTTTTCGGGCTTAACCGCCTAACAGAAGTATGGGTACTAAGGAGAATGGGAGTGAGGCTGTGGGTAAGGTAAACAATAGATGACCTTGAGACGTTGGAAACAACCTTGTTGAAATCCTTTGAGACCAATATGGAAGAGATGCAGCAATTGATTGCTCGTCTCACCGCATCTACAGCCCCACCTCCATCCTCCTCTGAGGCCACCACTCCTCTATCTAAGGATAAGGCTCATGCCGAATCTAAGGAAGATGAAGTGGTGGGTGAGAAAAATAATGGCTCCACCTCCAAGAAGGGAAGTGGTAAGGAGGATTATAGTGAGGCCCCTCACTTATATTCTCCCGACCCACCTATCTCTCATCCTCATATAAACAATAGGGGTGATCCACCCAACCTTACTTCATCTTTATTTAATCAATGGCAATTCTTAATGAAATCTCATGTATGTGATGACCCACAAGTATAGGAGGTGTATCGCAGTATTTTCGACAAGTAAGAGTGTCGAACCCAACGAGGAGCAGAAGGTGCTGGCTAGTGGTATGGATCAGGAATTCTCTGCAAATACTTAGCAAACGGATTTTTAGGGTTTTTTGATAAAGCAAGTAAACAAAGTAGGAGTAAATAAAAGACAATAAGAATAAACGCAGCAAGTGGCCCAATCCCTTATGCAGCAAAGGACAAGCCAGTTGTATTACATAATATGACCAAACATTCTCGAGGACACATGGGAAGGCTGTCAAATGCTTTCGCTTCATATAGTTGATTAATCTTCTTTAGCTTGCTAAGTGTAGTGTGGGTGAACCTGTGCTAATGCACCGACCTTCCTAGGACTAATACATACTTGTGATTATACCCCTTGCAAACGTCCGTAAGTACAAGAAATTAATTAAGGTAGAAACATAACCACAGCTTTAAACTCTAAGACCCTTGCGTCCCTTGTGCAATGGTTTCCTAACGGGGGTTCAGGTTTCTGTCACTCCGGCAACCCCTACGAGTAGTAGCCAAATACACAATGCATTCCCCTAGGCCCATATAGGTGAAGTGTCATGTAGTCGACGTTCACATGACACCACTAGAAGAAGTACACCACAACTTAAATATCAAACTATTGAATCTTTCTCAACACAACTCCACTACTAACAACATGACTTCTCCCATGTCCTCAAGAACAAAACGAACTACTCACAAGACATCATATGGATCATGATCAGAGATGGAATAATGATGTATAACAATATGAACTTACACAATAATTCAATGGTTCACTCAATAGCATCAACTACAAAGAGTAATCAACACCGGGAAAGTTTTCCCTAAGAACTAATGCAAGATTCACCCCAATTGTTACAACAATATGGAGATGGTGATGAGGGTGCTGATGGTGATGCTGGTGATGATGATGATGATCCCGATGAAGTCCAGCTTGATGGTGGTGTTGATGGCGATGATCTTCCCTCTCCGGAAAGGAATTCCCCCGGCAGAAATCTGTCTACCGGAGAGATCTTTCTCTCTTAGTGTTTTCCGCCCCGCAGAGGCGGCGGAATCTTTTTGTGGTCGCTCCCCGAGTCTTAGGGTTTCGGGAGGAATACATATGCTAGAGGGGAGAGCCAGAGGTGGGCCAGGGCGGCCACACCACCTGGTGGCGCAGCCTAGGCCTGCCCGCGCCAGGGGGGTGGTGTGGGCCCCCTGTGGCCCGTCTCCACTCCCTCTTCCGGCAGCCTTCGTCTTCTGGAAAAATAGGATTTTTCGTATATTTTCCCGGATTTTCTGATCCTCGCGAATTTTGCCTCCAAACAGCACCTTTTCCATCAGAATCCTGACTGTAGCGGTCCATGCTCCAAAAGTCATCAACCATGCAAAAACAGATGAAATAACATAAGTATCATCTCTTAATATGAAATATATCAATGAATAACAGTGAATTATGACATAGAATAGTGATGCAAAATGGACGTATCAACTCCCCCCAAGCTTAGACTTCGCTTGTCCCCAAGCGAAACTGAGCTCAATAAACATGACCTCGGGTTGATGGAGTGAAGAGTCGATAAAAGAATATGCACAAGAAGCATCACATTCATTAATACACAGATCATAATAGAAGACAACTCACTATTATATAACTTAACTTGCAATAAGTAAAGGAAACACAATAGAGATACATGAAGTAAATCATAATTGGTAATGGCAAACTTAGCTCTTCGTCGAAGAATAGTTGATAATTTGCTGGAGTTCACAAATAACTGGTTTTTCGATGATAGCTTTCAAAATAGTAATCACCAAGATAAGAGCAATGTGCAAAACAAGGAACATAAGAAACATGATTTGAATAAATCATCATATGAACGGATGAAACACAACAACTCAAAATACTTGCTGAGATAGAAGGGAATAGGTTTACTGACTCAACTACAAAGTAAAAGAAAGGCCCTTCGCAGAGGGAAGCAAACATTGCAAGTTTCATAAAGAGCTCCCAAAAATTATGATACTTATTAGCTTTCAGCTCTCATTGCCCCTATCATAGGCATCTTTAGGTGATTAAGGTTAAAGTGACACGGCTAAGAGGATATGCTTGACAAGTTATAAGTTGAAATCTCATGCCCCTTACTTACGAGTACCGAACCTCATGCTACTCAACTTCAATCACAAGTAAGCTCTTGTCATTGTAAATACATGTGTATCATTGAGAACCGCCAACGGGGTACCCCTTGCACAAGATACAGGAGCTATCCCATAATCAAAATGACAAGGCAAGCAGACAATGAGCATCTCAGCGATCTTTTTATTTGCTATTTGCATAGGTTTTTATTGAGGATGCTTCATAGAATGCTCACTATAGTTATGCTGCAAGTTTCCACCATGATTAGGCATGGCTTAGGCTAGCGGCCCAGGCGTTTTTCTAACACACATATGAACTCCATGATCTTACAAGTTCCCCTTTTATTTCACACCACCGGGATCCATAGGCAAAAGAATAATGATATCAACTAGGCATAAAGTACCATGGCAGTGTTGAAAGCGTTCCCCATGATACATGGTTCTGCTAACTTCAACTCATAAAGCACAAGCATATACGCAACAAAGAAGGACCCAATGGTTGAAGTTTATTAGATGCAAGAAAGTAAAGTGTGCCATCAAGTTCGTGAGAGCTTTAATCACTAATTTTCACATAACAAGTTTAATTTGGAAGGTAGACAAAACAAGAATTTACTTGGAATAGCAATAGTGCTAATAAGTAGGTATGGTGGACACAAATGGCATAGGTTGGGGTTTAAGGATTGGATGCACGAGAAGAATTCCCTCTCAGTACAGGTTTTTGGCTAGCAAGGCTGGGTAGCAAGTATAAGAGTTGAAGGAAACAAACAAACATACAAGTAATAAAGACAAACATCAATCTTCCTTGGAAGCACAAAAGATCTTAACTAGAGAATACTAGACTTATGAGCAAATCAAGAAAGAAAGATGATGAAATTATATTTCTTTTGAGTACTTTTATCTTTTCCATTCAACTCTCAAAAATAGTGTTGGTACTGACCGATCCAGGTTTGCCAAAACCAACTAAATTAACTCAATGATCCCAAAGTGAAAGCAATAATAATGACAAGATCAATCATATAACCACAAATTGAAAACTAATATAAGCTATGCAAAAGAGTAAATGATAGAACTTCTCATTAATAATCCATAACGGCAACTCACTCCAAGGGATACATATCTAACGAGAGAGGGGACACTTCCATAATGCAAACCATCCTACATAATAACTTCTCTATTCATGACATGACTCTACTAAAAACGTAAAAAGATAGAAGATAGTGATGTGATACCGCGGCACTCCCCCAAGCTTGGAACAAACCAAGGGGATGCCAAACCTGATGACGAATTACTCCTTCGGTGGTGGTGGTATCCTCTCAATGAGCTCTTTGATTAGTTTCCCCAAGTCCTCAACCTCGAAGGTGAGAGTACGAATCAACTCCGAGTTATGCTTGATATGGTGCATGATCATATCAGATTGAGAATCCTAGCTCTTGCGATTCTTTCCCCACTCTACCTCCTTGAAGTCTTCTTTTCCTGCATGGCTAGAATGAGGCAAATCCCAATTGGAGGGTAATTTCTCCTTGGGCATATTCTGGTATTGATGCTCATGGATAAGGGTATGGAAAGGATTCTTGGCGCGCGGAGGAAGTGACCAGGGATCTGAACGGTGATGAGAAGGCTTCCCTCCAATTGACATAGTCCTGGCAGGGTTTGCTACCACTCCAATGCTTGCAATGGTAGTGCCGGTGTGCTTTGCCTCCTCTTCACCTTCACTCTTGATCTCCTTCTCCTGCTCGGGGTCTTGTAGGTCTTCCTCCATAGTCTCCTTTCCTTTATCCTTGGCGGACACCATTGTGCTTCTAAACTTTCAAATATAGTTCCTAGCAAAAATAGATCGAAACAAAAACATGACAAAAAAACGATATACGAACCTCGGGAGATCTGGGGGTTATATATTACGAAGTTTCACAACAAAAGGAAGGTACTGGGAGAAAACGGGTCGGAGACAGAGTCTGGAGTGGCCACACCACCTGGTGGCGCGGCCAGGGGTGGGCCCGCGCCACAGGGTGGTGTGAGCCACCCTGGATCCGCTTCCGTCCCTCTTTCACTTTGTAGCTTTCCTTATTGTCTAAAAGCTGCAAAAATATAGTTGGATAGTATTTTCGTGGAACTTTTCTTACCAGAACTGTTACCTAATTGAAAATGGACTCTGTAGGTCTCTGAATTTGGTATCTAGTAGATTTTTCTGGAGTCACTACTTGAATAACATCAATATCTTCATCTTCATACACTTATTACTTGAGTCATAAAACCTTTCACTTCCTTATTACACCATTATCTCCATTACCTGGAAATTTCTTTCACAGAAAACTTCACATAGTTCTCATTAGCAACATTAGTATAAATGAAGTGATAAAACCTTTTGAGTCCAACCTCAACTGAAAACCATCAAAACATAAGCTACTGTAGCAACTCCTTCCGAAAACCCAAAAAGAATTCAAAAAGGAAATCGAATAAAGAGGCAAATGCAAGAGTGGTAAAATCTGTCAAAATAGACCAACAGGTAAAGATCAATTTTTTCAAAAATCTTCTGTTGCTCAAATCAAAAAGTGCAAAACTAACGAAAGTTAAATAACAACCTGGGAAGAAGCAAAAACAATTACAGCTCAAACCAACATACAGAGATCTCTCACGAATTTTTACGGTGAAGCACAAAAATCTGTTTCGGGACAGCAACTTCCCCAAATATTACTTCTCTCTCATTAGAGGTTGATCTTGACACAAAAACCAAACAAAACGGATAAGGAGAGGTTATTACCAAAGTAATAACTTTCAAGACTCAAAGAAACAAAAACAAACTGAAAGCAAAAATAAATTGGGTTGTCTCCCAAAAAGCTCTTTCTTTATAGCCATTAAGATGAGCATGATAATTTTGAAGATGCTCACTCAGGAATATGAATTTAAGTGAAAGAGAGCATTAAGAAGCAAAAATACACACATTTAAGTCTAACCCACTTCCTATGCAAAGGAATTTTGTAAACAAACAATTTGTTGAAACCAGAGGCTACTAGCATAAGAAGGCAAAAGAAATGCAACATAAAAACTTTCAGCATAAAACGAGGAAACTTGATAATATTGAGATGCATAAGAACACTTTTCCCTCTCTCATAGTAACTTTCAGTATCATGCATAAACTTAACAATATAACTATCACAAGAACCATCATAGCAATGATCACTTATTCTAACAGAAAACACAGGAATACTAGCTCTCATAACACTACTTTGTGAAACAACATTAGAGGTATCCTTACAAAGGATAGTGTGTCCCTCTTCTACATATTTAGTAACAAAGTCTTTCACATTTGCTATTATAGGTTCATCAACCATTTGTTTACCAGGTTCAACAGCTTTGCTTATACTTTCATTAACCATACTAGCTATCATAGAATGTTCGTTTATCTTAACTGGGAAAGGCATTTTCTCAATGTAAGGTTCGGGTAACACATGATTAGCAGTATAAACTTCAGTAGTTCTTGCAGAAACACTATTAGCAACATCTTTATAAGGTTCATGATACTTATTCCACTTCTTTTTAGGCACTTCAATATAGGAAGCAAAAGCCTTAAAATAAGAAGCAATAGCTTGAGAGTCTAGACCATAAGCATTTTTAATATTTTCAAAGTCATCAGTTCCCATAAAAGATTCAATGCATTCATAATCATAATTTACACCTGACTTTCTACCTTTGTCATTCTCCCAAGCTTCAGCATTGTCTTAAATACGGTCCAGAAGATCCCATTTAGCTTCTTCTTCCATGCGAGTGAATGATCCAGCACAAGAAGCATCCATTAAATCCTTATCATGTAGAGGGAGCCTTGCATAAAAGTTATTGATAATAATATTATTGGGGAGCTCATGAATGGGACATTTGAGCATTAGTAACTTCAATCTCCCCCAAGTTTGAGCTGTACTTTCTCCATCAAGAGGCCAAAAGTTGTATATTTGATTCCGATCTTTATGAATCTCACTAGGAGGATAAAATTTTGAATAAAAGAGAGGCACTCTTTCCTCCCATTCAAGAGCTTGACCATTCTTCAGCAGCTTATACCATTCCTCAGCTCTTCCTTTTAGTGATAATGAGAATAACTTCTTCTTAACTTGATCTGTAGTAATACCTGCACACTTGAACAACCCGCATAATTCGTGTATAAAGAGCAAATGATCACCGGGATGGACAGTTCCATCCCCAACATAGTAGTTATCCATAACACGATCATTAATTTTTGTAGGTATTTTAAAAGCATCATTATCAGCAGGTGGTGGTTCATCTACTACCTTAGTAGTGGTAGTAGCATTACCAAATAAGAAACTCAGCGAATTATCCATAACGAAAATAAAGCAACTAACAGAAGTAAACAATACTCACAGTAGAAGTTTCCTTTACCAGTTCCACTCTCCAATAGCGCTTCACTCCCCGGCAACGGTGCTAGAAAATAGTCTTGATGACCCACAAGTATAGGGGGTGTATCATAGTATTTTCGATAAGTAAGAGTGTCGAACCCAACGAGGAGCAGAAGGTGCTGGCTAGTGGTATGGATCAGGAATTCTCTGCAAATACTTAGCAAACGGATTTTTAGGGGGTTTTGATAAAGCAAGTAAACAAAGTACGAGTAAATAAAAGACAATAAGAATAAACGCAGCAAGTGGCCCAATCCCTTATGCAGCAAAGGACAAGCCGGTTGTATTACTTAATATGACCAAACGTTCTTGAGGACACATGGGAAGGCTGTCAAGTGCTTTCGCTTCATATAGTTGATTAATCTTCTTTAGCTTGCTAAGTGTTGTGTGGGTGAACCTGTCCTAATATACCGACCTTCCTAGGACTAATACATACTTGTGATTATACCCCTTGTAAACATCCGTAAGTACAAGAAAGTAATTAAGGTAGAAACCTAACCACAACTTTAAACTCTAAGACCCTTACATCCTTTGTGCAATGGTTTCCTAACGGGGGTTCAGGTTTCTGTCACTCTGGCAACCCCTACGATTAGTAGCCAAATACACAATGCATTCCCCTAGGCCCATATAGGTGAAGTGTCATGTAGTCGACGTTCACATGACACCATTAGAAGAAGTACACCACAACTTAAATATCAAACTATTGAATCTTTCTCAACACAACTCCACTACTAACAACATGACTTCTCCCATGTCCTCAAGAACAAAACGAACTACTCACAAGATATCATATGGATCATGATCAGAGATGGAATAATGATGTATAACAATCTGAACATAAACAATAATTCAATGGTTCACTCAATAGCATCAACTACAAAGAGTAATCAACACCAGGAAAGTTTCCCCTAAGAACTAATGCAAGATTCACCCAAATTGTTACAGCAATATGGAGATGGTGATGAGGTTGCTGATGGTGATGATGGTGGTGATGATGATGATGATGATCCCGATGAAGTCCAGCTTGATGGTGGTGTTGATGGCAACGATCTTCCCTCTCCGGGAAGGAATTCCCCAGGAGAAATCTGTCTGCCAGAGAGATCTTTCTCTCTCGGTGTTTTCCACCCCGCAGAGGCGGAATCTTTCTGTGGTCGCTCCCCGAGTCTTAGGGTTTCGGGGAGAATATATACGCCAGAGGGGAGAGCCAGAGGTGGGCTAGGGAGGCCACACCACCCAGTGGCGCGGCCTAGGCCTGCCAGCGCTAGGGGTGGTGTGGGCCCCCTATGGCCCATATCCACTCCCTCTTCTAGCAGCCTTCGTCTTCTGGAAAAATAGGATTTTCCGTATATTTTCCCAGATTTTCTGATCTTCACGAATTTTGCCTCCAAATAGCACCTTTTCCATCAGAATCCTGACTGCAACGGTCCATGCTCCAAAAGTCATCAACCATGCAAAAATAGATGAAATAACATAAGTATCATCTCTTAATATGAAATATATCAATGAATAATAGTGAATTATGACATAGAATAGTGATGCAAAATGGACGTATCAGTATGCAGTTCGTCAATTGAGCTTTGGAGGATCATTGAAGATGGTCTTTATATTGGAGATCCCATTAATCTGACTAGAAGAGAAGTTGTGGATAGCCAACTAAATGCAACGGCTCTCCACATGATTCAGCTCAGAGTGGGTCCCAAGGACATGCCACATATTGAGCACTTCAACACCGCCAAAGAAGCTTGGGATGCTCTCACCGACTTGTTCATCGGAAATGAAAGCATGAGAAGAAATAGGTATGATGCTCTTAGCAATGAAGCTGAAGGATTTTACATGTTGGATGGTGAGGACCATGAAGACATGTATAGAAGGCTCAAGGGCATTGCAACAACATTTAGAAAGCATGGAGCCACTCACATTGATGCTGCTTGGATAAAAAGGAAATATGTGAGTGCTCTCATGCCATTTGAGCCAACAGACTTGAAGAGTTTGCAAGGTAGACACAACTACCATCAAATGACTTCCAATGAAGTCATGCAAGAAATGGCATCATTTAAGGTTGCAGCTAAGAACGCCGAAGGTACCCGTGCTCGGGCCATTGGAATGCAAAAAGGAGTCAATGTTACTCTAAAGGCAAATATTGTTGAACAAGATGAGGATGAAAGAGGATATGATGTTGTCTCCTTGGGCTGTCCCGAGGAGGTCAAGCATGCTCATGGTGAGTACATGGCCTTCTAAGCAAGGAACTTTTGGAAGGACCCAGCCAAGGCCAAGTCTGAACTCGAGCGCAAGAATGGGTCAAGTGGAAGAAGAGAGAATGGCCCAAACTGAGGACGTGCTACAATTGTCGAGATCGGTTGAACTTTGTGGCTGAATGTCCTTATCAAAGTAGAGAAGACAATGGATATAGCCTCATCCTGAAAGAAAAATCCAAGGCACCTCGAAAGAAACCATTTATCAAGAAGAATGGCCCTTACAAGAAGCAGTCTAAGATTATCTTGGTGGCTCAAGAGGAAATATTCTTCTGCAAGTGAAGATGAAGATAGCTCTCGGGAGGTGGCTGCTATAGCCACCACATCGAGCCCTACATCTCTCTTCGACTCTCTAAACAAAAACATCATCAACAACAACATCACTTGCCTTATGGCAAGAGGGTTCGAGGTATCAGCTTCCAGTTCCTCATTTCCTAAGACTACTGTGGATGTTAATATGGATAATCATACAAGTCTTAGGATAAAAGAAGAGGTTATTGCTTTGGACAATTTCTTTACTAACTTGCAAGGTGAGCACAAACTTCATTTTGATGCTCTTATGAGTCAACTTGCTCACTCTGAAGAACTCCTCGAAGAGAAGGGAGAATTGAAAGAGAAGATGCTTTGGAGATAGCCTCTTTGAAGAACGCTCTAGAGGAAGAAGAGGAAACTCGAGTCTCTTTAGAGGAGAAACTTGAGTCAATTGAGGAGTCCCATGAAGAATGGTTGCCCAGCTCATAAAAGAACGTGGTAATGCTCTTGCTAAGGTAAAGAAACTAAAGAAGGAGAAGATTGATTTTGGGGCTGCTCATGCTAGACTCTCAGAGAAGTTTGAGAAACTTGACATTGCCTACAAGGCATTGGAGAGTGAACATTCTACTCTAAATGAGTCTCGTGATCAGCTCCAAACTCAATTGGACAAGTATAATATGCCTAGCACATCCACACCAACATGTGGACATGAAGGTATTATTGAAGAAAATGCAAGATTAAAGGAAGAACTTGTAAAGGGGTCTCAATCTAAAGATAAAGAAGTCCTAGATGAGATTCTTAGCAAGCAAAGGACAAACAATGGAAAAGAAGGTCTTGGTTATGTTCCCAAGACAAACAAGAAGAAGAAGAAGAAGAAGAAGAATAGCAAAACTGCTCAACCAAAGACAAGCACCACAACTAATGTCAAGACTAACTATGTTGGTTTTGCAGGGGCTAATAATCCTAATTATGAATTATTTTGTGATTATTATGGTGATGTCTATGCTAACTATGTAGGTCCATTTGATAGTTACATATCTTGGTCTATTTGGGTTCCCAAGACCCTTGTCACTAACATGAGAGGACCCATTGAAAAATGGGTATCTAAAACCAAGAAGTAACTTTCTTGCAGGGCTATGCTTCCGGTGGGTCCAAATGGGTGCTCGATAGTGGGTGCACTAGTCATATGACCGGAAGCAAGGAGATCATCTCGGATATGCGGCCAAATCATGATCACATAACCGTCTCCTATGGTGACAAGTCAAAATCTGAGGTATTTGGTCTTGGCAAGGTTGTGGTTGCTCATGATATATCTCTCGTGGACATCATGCTTGTTGAGACCCTCGGTTACAATTTACTTTCTGTTCGTTCCCTTGGTAAGATGGGATTCGCAGTTTTCATTGATGGTGATTTGGTGGTACTCTTGTGGAGCAAGTCTCTAAAGGTCGCTTTCGTGGGATACGTTGAAAATGACCTATATGTGGTGGACTTCTCGGGGGAAAACCACTATAGGCCCGATGTGTCTTTTTGGAAAGGCCGACGCGGGTTGGCTATAACATCGCAGACTAGACCACATCAATATGAGAACTTTGCAAAGTCTTCACAAGGGTGGCCACATCCTTGGACTAAAAGAAAATGTTTCCTTTGCCAAAGATCGTGTTTGCAGGGCTTGTGTTGAAGGGAAAATGCATGACTATCCCCATCGACAGAAGACTATTATTTCGTCAACGAGGATCTTGGAGCTCCTTCATGTGGACCTCTTTGGTCCTCCATCTCATGCAAGGCTCGGTGGGAAGAAATATTGCCTCGTAATTGTTGATGATTACTCAAGATATACATGGGTCTATTTCTTCAAGTTGAAGAGCGAGACTCAACAAATGGTCATCGATTTTTCCAGCAAGGTCCAACGTCAACACAATGTCCCTATATTGGCAATTAGAAGTGATAACGGCTCCGAGTTCAAGAACTACACTTTAAATGAATTGAGGGGATAAGACACCAATATTCCACTGCGTACACCCCTCAACAAAATGGTGTAGCCAAGAGGAAGAACCGGACTTCAATGGATATGGCAAGATCAATGTTGGCTGAGTTCAAGTCACCATATAATTTCTGGGCTGAAGCAATTTCTACCGCATTCCACTCATCCAACCGGCTCTACCTCCACAAAATCTTGGACAAGACACCTAATGAAATACTTACTGGTAACAAGCCAAACATCTCCTACTTCCGGGTATTTGGTTGTAAGTATTTCTTTCTCATCAAAGGAGTCCGTCTATCTAAATTCGAGTCTAAAGCTTTAGAAGGCATTTTTTTGGTTATGGTGCCAAATACCACACTTATAGAGTCTACAATAAGCTCTCCAGAACTGTTGTAGAATCTTGTAGTGTGGTGTTCAAGGAAAATGATGGCTCCCGTGCGGGGCAAGTTGATGTTTGTGATGCAGATGTTGAAATACCCCAAGATTCCATAAGAAGAATGGGCGTGGGATTTTTCCGCCCCATTGAGGAACCCCTTGTGGTGGATCAGGAAGGACAATGCTCTACTCAAGTAGAGCCCTCATCGACACAAGCTCAACATGCTCCAACTGTTGGAGAAACCTCTACACCAACCCCACAAACTGCTGAAGATCATCAAGCAACTGCTCCAGGAAGCACCAGGCCGGATTATCCGGTGGACACCAGATTATCCGGGCAACCTACCTCAACTAGCAGAACTAAGAACATTGGTGAAGAAACTGTTGCAAGTCCCAGGCCGGATTTTTGGCTAACCCCGGATTATCCGGCCCCTCTCCAGTTTGATCCAGAACCATTCAAGACAGTGTAGATGCATCAAGTTCTCCTAGGCCGGATTATCCGGCCACTCCCTCGGCCAGATTATCTGGCCCTGAAAATCCTGATTAGCAGTAGCCTCCTATTATAGTTGTTGATCAACATCAAGGGCAAGATTCATCATCTCCTATTCCTGCTGATCAAGCTGGTGATCAAGGCCAAGCCAATGATTCCATCGAAGACTCAAATGATGAAGTTATTCCTCCAAGAGACAACAAATTGATTCAACTTCGTTGCAAAGCTCATGCAGATAGGAATCTTGAATTAAGGGGTCACACTCTTGACAAAGTTGTAGGTGATCTCAGATGAAGGGTGTCCACAAGAAGGGAGCTCGCAAGCTTTGGTGAGCACCAAGCTCACATATCCATGGTAGAACCCAAGAAAGTGTTTGAAGCCCTTGAAGATCTGGACTAGGTTGTTGCTATCCATGAAGAGTTGAATAACTTTGAATGCAACAAGGTCTAGAAGTTAGTAGAGAAGCCCAAGGATTATCGCAATGTTATCGGCACAAAGTGGATTTTTAAGAATAAGCAAGATGAAAATGACATTGTTGTAAGGAACAAGGCAAGACTCATGGCACAAGGCTATTCCCAAGTTGAGGGCATTAACTTCAGCGAGACTTATGCTCCAGTGGCTCGTCTTGAGTCCATCCATATCCTTCTTGCTTATGTTGCTCCAAATAATTTTAAATTACAACAAATGGATGTTAAGATTGCTTTTATTAATGGTCCTCTACATGAGTTGGTATATGTAAAGCAACCCCCGAGATTTGAGGATCCTAACTTTCCGAACCATGTCTACAAACTCGATAAGGCACTCTATGGCCTTAAACAAGCCCCACGTGCGTGGTATGAGCACCTTAAAGAGCTTTTGCTAGACCGTGGCTTCGAAGTTGGGCAAATCGATCCCACTCTTTTTACTAAGAAAGTTAAGGGGGAGCTCTTCATATGCCAACTATATGTATATGACATTATCTTTGGCTCTACTAATAAATCTTTTAATGATGAATTTTCAAAGCTTATGACTAACAGGTTTGAGATGTCTATGATGAGGGAGTTACGGTTCTTTCTTGGATTGGAGATCAAACAACTTAGAGAAGGAACCTTCATAAATCAAGAAAAATACATCCAAGAAATTCTCAAGAGATTCAAGATGATGGATCTTAATGGTGTCGCCACATCGATGCAAACAAAATGTCACCTTGAACTCAATCCCCACGGTAAAGATGTGGACCAAAAGGTATACCGGTCCATGATCGGCTCTCTTCTTTACCTCTGCGCATCTAGACCCGATATTGTGTTGAGTGTAGGTGTGTGTGCAAGTTATCAAGCAGCTCCTAAAGAAAGCCACTTAGTGGCGGTCAAAAGGATCTTCCGATATTTGGTTCGTTCCCCTAATTTTGGTCTATAGTATCCCAAGGGCTCCAATTTCTCTCTATGTGGTTATACTGATTCAGATTGGGCTGGTGATAAGGATGATAGGAAATCAACTTCTGGAGCTTGTCAATTCTTGGGAAGGTCTTTGGTATGTTGGTCTTCTAAAAATCACAATTGTATATCTCTCTCCACCGTCGAGGCTGAATATGTGGATGCTGCTAGTGCATGTACTCAATTATTATGGATGAGGCAAACTTTAAAGGAATACGGTGTCAATTGTGACAAAGTGCCTCTTTTATGTGATAATGAAAGTGCAATCAAAATTGTGTATAATCCGGTGCAACACACAAGGACAAAGCATATTGAGATTCAGAATCATTTTATTCGGGACCATGTAGCTCAAGGTGATATTGATCTATCTTTTGTGAGCACGAAGAATCAACTTTCTGATATTTTCATGAAGCGACTTAATGAAGCAAGGTTATGTTACTTGAGGAATGAGCTAAATATCATTGATTCAAGGAGCTTGTCTTGATCACCCATGCACTCACTCTTATATCTCATCCTTATATGGTTTAGGTGTGGGCATGGATATAGGGGGAGTGTGGTCCTAATTAATTGGGCTAACCCTCCCCCCATAATGCCGAAAGAAAGTCAAATCATTTCTATTAATATCATTTTGTGATATCTGAGATTATTGGTGAGTATTGGTCATGAACCCAAGATATAGGGTTAGGGTGGTGGTGCTCGCGGGACCCTAGAGATAGGGTTAGGGTGGTGGTGCTCACGGGCCCCCAGACTTAGGGTTAGGGTGGTGGTGCTCGCGGGCCCCCCGGAGATTGGGTTATGGGTGTAGGTCAGGGGGTTTATAGAGGTATATATGGTGGGTGACCAGACACGGGGCCCACACGAGGCATCACTAGAATTTTGCTATTGTTTAGTATTATTGAAGCAAATTAGGTGTACATATTATTGTTTAGTATTATTTTATATTGTGTGCATTTTGCAGAAAACTATGGATCCAATCCAGAGAGACCTAGCACAGGAAGAAATTCTCGAGAATATGATCAACGGCGCCCCCCATGTTCATCCACCCGAATCTCTGTCGATGTATCTGAACCCCTCTAGTGAGGGTGAGGAGGTCGAGCGAAATGATTAGGGAGAAGCCGACGGCTCCGATGGGAGAAGCCGACGGCTCTAGTGGACCCTTAAATAAAGTCTGGCGAGGTATATATATGAAGTCCGGTGATCAGTAGATGCATTAGTTGAGTTGTATATATATAAATTGATGAATGTTTCTTCTCTTAGGCCTTCACATCGAGCAAAAAATATTCCAAATGAGGCCCGGCCAAAAAGTTGGACGCATCTACATGTTATACAATTACAGCGGTATCACCATGGGGTGAACCGTTGGAACCCAAAAAGGCTAAAAGTGTATTTGTACAACAATGCGGAGTTGTGGTTAGGGATCGCATCCGATCACCGTTCGAGAGTGGAATAAGACAAAAGGGGCGGAAGAGGGTGAGTATGTCGCCGACAGGTACAAAGAGGGTCTTTGGAATGACCTCATGGCACATTTCACCCTGCTAGAATATGAGGATGATGCCGACACATCTACATTGAGGAAGAAAGTCAAGAAGTGAACTCTTACAAAGATGGCCAAACTATTCAAGAATTAGAAGAAAGCATTATGGCAAAAGTATCAGAAAAAGAAGACTCCTCCTAAATTCGAAGGCTATCTACTGAAGCAGCATGCTAACTGGGATCCATTTGTGAAGTACAAGGAGTCAGAAACTGCTAAGGAAAAGTCAAAAAAACAAGATAAATGCCGTGAAGAAGAAATATCACCATTGATGGCTCAGTGCACGGTGCCCAGAAAAATGCTTGATGGCGGCGTTGATGTAGAGCTCGTTGGGAACCCCAAGAGGAAGGTATGATGAGCACAGCAGCAAGTTTCCCTCAGTTATGAAACCAAGAATTAATCGAACCAGTAGGAGCAAGGAAACACCCCAAAGGTGTTACTAGCTGAGCTTTGGCAGGGCGCACTACCGGTGCTAGTAGCAACGTGGAGACCTGCACAACACAACCACAGAACTTTGTCCCCAACTTACGATGAGGTTGTCAATCTCACCATGTTTTGCGAAAAACAAAGGATTAAACGTATCGAATGGAAAGAAGTAAAAGTTTGCAGAAAGTAAACACAAAGTAGTAAAAGATTGTAGATTGAATGTAAAAGACAAGGACCGGGATCCATAGTTCACTAGAGGTGGCTCTCCTTAGATAGATAACATGCTGGGTGAACAAATTACAGCGGGGCAATTGACAAACACCGAGAAAGCAATACATGCATATACTAATCATCTTGACTCCTTTGAGACTTGATTGAGCATTACAACATAATACATAGACCGCCATCCAACTGCATCTATGACTAATAATCCACCTTCAGGTTATCATCCGAACCCCCTCCATTATTAAGTTGCAAGCAACAGATTATTGCTTTACGAACTGTGTGTAAAGTAAACGATAAGATTGTTCTATGAACAAAGGATTGTTGTTTTCTCCCAAGTAGCAACAGCACATCTAGTACCTTAGAGATTTACATCACTTCCCAGTTACAGAGGCATGAACCCACTATCGAGCATAAATACTAACTCTTGGAGTTGCTAGCATCTACTTGGCCAAGATAGCTACTAACAACGGAAAGCATGCAAGATCACAAATAACAAAGACATGATAGAATCAATAATCAATCTGAAATAGCATCTCAATATCCATCGGATCCCCGCAAACACAACATGTAGAATTACAAATAGATGATCTTGATCATAAAAGGAGCTCACAAGATCTAAACATGAAAGCACAAAGGAGGAGAACCAACCATCTAGCTACTACATGGATCCGTAGTCCAAGGATGAACTACTCACGCATCACACCGGAGGCTTGCATGGTGATGAAGAAGGCCTCCAGGGTGAATTCCCTCTCGGCGTGGTGCCAGGAAGAGCTTCAGATCCCTCCCGATCTAGGGATGGAGATGACGGTGGCTATAGACTCTTTCGTGGATTTTTGATCGAGTACTTAGGGTTTTCGTCCCGAGGGCATCTTATGGGCGGAAGGAGAGGCCGAGGGGGTGCCTGGGCTGGCCACACCACCCCTGGCGCGGGCCAGGCCTGGCCGCGTGGCCAGGTGGTGTGGCCGCCCTCTGGCCCTTCTCCGTCTCGTATTCTGGCACTTGATCCCTTCCGTAAAAATAGGCACTTTGGCTTTTGTCCCGTCAATTCCGAGAATATTCATTTTCTAACTTTCCTGGAACCAAAAACAGCAGAAAACAGGCAGCTGGCACTGTGGCTCTTGTTAATAGGTTAGTCCAAGAAATCATATGAAAAGTACTCCAAAGTGTGGACAAAACACAAGATAAAAACAAGCATGGAACATCAAAAATTATAGATACATTTGCAATGTATCAACATCCCCAAGCTTAACTCCTGCTCGTCCTCGAGTATGTAAGTGATAAAAAGAAAGAATATTTTTTGAGGTGACATGCACCATCAAAGACTTGATCAAAGTATTTGCAAAACATTCAAAGCTGGGATCATAGTACTTCAATCATAACATGAAAGACAAAGTTCTAGCAATAAGCAAAGAAACTATGATGCAACATGAAAAGGCACAAACAAAAGATTCATGAATAACAATGCTTTGCAAGACGTTTGTTTGTTTCACATAAAGAAAACATAGCATAATAGCATTCAGCTTGTCCCTCAATAGAGTAGCAAATACAAATGCATAGGACACCTTCAAAGTTCATAAGAGTGACTAGATACAATAGTTTAAAACAAGCAATATCAAGTTATGCATCAATCAACTAGTCTTGGGACAATGCACATAGAACTAAGAATGGCCACTATGCTCTCAAAGTAGGTGCATAAAGGTAGAAGGTGGAGACTCAATATAATGGTGGAAGAAAGGCCTTTGTGAAAGGAAGTAGGGATTCAAGTTTCATAAAGAGCTTCCAAAAATTATGGTACTTATAGCTTTCAGCTCTCATTGCCCCTATCATAAGCATCTTGAAGTGATTAAGGTTAAAGTGAACAAACTATGGTGTACATGCTTGACGAAGTATAAGTTAGAAATCTCATGTCCCTTGTATACGAGGGCCGCTCCTCATGCTACTCAAGTTTAGTCACCGGTAAGTTCTTGTCATTGTAAGTATATGTGTATCATAGAGAACCGCCAACAGGGTACCCCTTGCCCGATGATACGGAAGAATCCCCATATCAAAATGACAAGGCAAGCAGACAACGAGCATCTCAGCATTCTTCTTATTTACCATGGGAATATGGTGCTTTTTCTCTCTTTCCTCTTTTCATAGTATCTCTTTTTTTCTCAATATAGGACTCTTTTTTTTATAAGAAGAATGCTTCATAGACAGCTCATTATGTTTACCATGAAGGTTTCCACCATGTCGGCATGGATTAGACCAATGACCCGGCGTTTCTCTAACACATATACATAACTCCATGGACTTACAAGCTCCCTTTCATTTCACAATCGACATCCATATACAAAAGAGCATGATATCAACTAGGTACAAGTACCAAGTGCAATGTTGAAAGCGTTCCCCATGACAGCATGGTTCTGCTAATTCCCAACAAATAAGTGCAAGCATATACAACATATACGACACAATGGTTCAATTTTATTAAGGGAAAGAAAAGTAAAGTGTGCCATCAAGTTCGTGAGAGCTTTAATCACTAGTTTTCTCATAACAAGTTTAATTTGGAAGGTAAACAAAAGCATGAGTATACTTGGAATAGCATAATCTAGTAGGTAGGTATGGTGGACTCTTTGGAATAACTTGGTTTAGGGAGTTGGATGCATGAGTGGAACTCATACTTGGTTGTGGAGGCTAGCAAAAGACTGGGAGCGACAAACTAAGAGAGCAATAATGGCCATAATCATGCAGAGCGACAAAACATCATTGATCAAAGAATAAAGTGATACTACAAGTTGAAAACTAAAGGACCATAAAGGCTATGGTGACTTGAGATAGTCATAACATGGTGTGAGCATGCGCCAAGTCAACCCAAATAAAGCATCAAGGGAGAATACCACTATACTATGCTTTAATATGCTAAAACAACGCATGATTCATCCAAGGCACATTAAGCAATCTCAATTGTTTATAACAAGTCATGCTACAACAAAGAATACTAAGCATAAATCCAAAACAATATCAAGCATGGCATGAAAAAGCATAGGCCATAGTTAAAAACGAGCTCTTTTTACCACATAAGCATGAACTTTCCTACTCTTTTCTAAACCAAACCAAACCATTTGCAAACCAAAGTATGAAAGAGGGGGTACAACCAATTTATTCAGAAAACTAAGAAAACCAAGCAAATGAAAAACCAAAATGAAAATGAAAAAGAAGACACTCCAAGAACAACACAACTGTGCATGAAACAATAAAAATGAAGCGTTTGGAAGAAAGCTGGAATTTTTATTGATGAAAAAGGGGATGCCTTGGGCATCCCCAAGCTTTCACGCTTGTACTTTTTGGATATTTCTTGGGGTGACACGCGTGGCATCCCCAAGCTTGAGCTTTAGTCCATCCTTCATCTCATTACTCATTCCTTCCATACACCTGAAAATTTTCCTTCATACAAAACTTCACACAATCTCATTAGCAACATTAGTGCACTTAAGATAAATAAGTCTTAAGGTTCAGTTCTAACACCAAATAAACTTCCATTAGAACACTAGCTACTGTAGCAGTTCCTTCAAAAAGCTCAGTTCCCCAAAAGAACTCAAAAAGGAACCCACAAGAAGCAAATGCAGAAAATGGCAGAAATCTGTCAAAACAGAATAGCAGGTAAAGACGAATTGTTTAGAAGACCTTCTGTTGCTCAAATCAAAAAGTGTTGAACTAACAAAAGTTAGAGAACAAACTGGGTCAGAAGCACAAAACATTACAGCTCATTCCGACATACAGACCTCTCTCACGATTTTTTATGGTGAAGCACAAAAATCTGTTTCGAGACAGCAACTTTCCCAATCATTACTTCACTCTCATTAGAGGTTACTCTTGGCACAAAAAGCAAATAAAAAGGATAAGGAGAGGTTATTACTGAAGTAATAACTTCCAAGACTCATCTAAAACTTTTGGGTTATCTCCCAATAAGTACTTTTCTTTAACGCCTTTAAGTTAGGCATAAGAAGCAAAGAAAGAATCAAGTGTTCTCAAATGAACAAGCATTAAGACCAAATTTTGTTTTCATAGGAGAAGCAAAAGAAATATTTTCTCTCTTTTTAGGGAAGTGCTCTATACCTCTCTTGAGTGGGAGTTGATATTTAATGGTGCCTTCTTTCATATCAATGATGGCACCAATAGTTCTAAGAAAAGGTCTTCCCAAAGTAATAGGACAAGAAGCATTGCATTCAACATCCAAAACATAGAAATCAACAGGGACATAGGAATCGTTAACCATAATAAGAACATCATTAAGACTCCCCATGAGTTTCTGTTTAGCATTATCATCAAGTGGTTCATTCAAATAACAATCTTCAAGAGGAGGCAAATCAAGCATATCATAAATCCTTCTAGGCATAATAGAAACACTACTATCAAGATCACATAAAGCTTTGAAATCAAAGTCATTCACTTTCATATTAATGATGGGTTCCCAACCATCTTCTTGTTTTATAGGAATAGAAGCTTTATGTTTCATCTTTTCTTCTTTAATCTTTATGAGAGCATCAGTAATGTGTTTTGTAAAAGCCATGTTCATAGCACTAGCAATAGGACTTTTAGCAAGCTTTTGTAGGAACTTAATAACTTCAGAGATATTGCAACCATCAAGATCAAAACCATACTTATCATCTAAAGTAGTAGAACTATTACTAGCCTCAACACTAGTGGTGGTAATAGTATAAACACTAATGTTTCTAGCAATTTCATCTTCTCCTTCCCACTTAGCATGTAATTCAGCTAATAGTCTAACATTTTCATCAATTCTTACTTTTATGGCATTAGTCGCTGCAAAGGGATTATCATTAATTTCAGGTTTAGCAGCCATTTTATTCAAAGAAGATTGAGTTTCAGCCAAAGATGCTATATTTCTTTCAGCATTAGAGAGTTTTTCCTCAATAGTTTTCTTGAAAGCAGTTTGTTTACTAATAAACTCTTTAAGCATAACTTAAAGTTCAGAGGGACCACTCTTATTATTGTTGTAAGAATTTCCATAAGCATTACCATTGTTGGGAGGATATGGCTTATAATTGTTGTTACCAAAATTGTTCCTATAAGCATTATTACCATAAGCATTGTTGCCAAAATTGTTATTTCTTATGAAGTTCACATCAACTTGCTCTTCTTGAGCAACCAAAGAGGCTAAAGGAACATTATTTGGATCAATATGGGCTTTCCCATTAACAAGCATAGACATAATAATATCAATCTTATCACTCAAGGAGGAGGTTTCCTCAACAGAATTTACCTTCCTACCTTGTGGAGCTCTCTTAGTATGCCATTCAGAATAATTAACCATCATATTGTCCAGAAGTTTTGTTGCAGCACCCAAAGTGATGGTCATAAAGGTACCTCTAGCAGCAGAATCCAATAGGTTCCTTGAAGAATAGTTCAATCCTGCATAAAAAGTTTGGATGATCATCCAAGCAGTCAGTCCATGAGTGGGACAATTCTTTACCAAAGATTTCATTCTTTCCCAAGCTTGAGCAACATGCTCATTATCAAGTTGTTTAAACTTCA
Source organism: Avena insularis (assembly GCA_023614405.1). NCBI lineage: Eukaryota > Viridiplantae > Streptophyta > Magnoliopsida > Poales > Poaceae > Avena > Avena insularis. Next base: position 455,702,902 of record CM042696.1, on the reverse strand, counting down.
TTATTTCACTTCTCATAGATATAATATTAGCAGGAGGATAGTATTTTCCAATGAAAGCATCTTTGCATTTAGTCCAAGAATCAATACTATTCCTAGTTAAGGAATTCAACCATTCTTTAGCTTTTCCTCTCAAAGAGAAAGGAAACAATTTCAGCTTAATAATATCACCATCTATATCCCTATGCTTTTGCATCTCACAAAGTTCAACAAAGTTATTTAGATGGGAAGCAGCATCTTCATTACCAATACCAGAAAATTGTTCTCTCATAACAAGATTGAGCAAAGCAGGTTTTATATCAAAGAAAGTATTTTCAACCACAGGTGGAGCAATAGTTGTGCTCATAAAATCATTGTTGTTGGTGCTAGTGAAGTCACACAACTTAGTGTTTTCAAGAGTAGTCATTTTTTTTGGATTTTCAAATAAGAAAGCAAACTTGTAAAACTAATTTTTTGTGTTTTTTTGAAAAACAAAACAAGCAAACAAAGCAAAAAGAAACTAAGCAAAACAAAAACAACAAAGTAAAGAGATTGGTTATGAGGGACTCCCCTTATGAAGATGTCCTTGACTCCCCGGCAACGGCGCCAGAAAAATGCTTGATGGCTCAGTGCACGGCGCCCAGAAAAATGCTTGATGGCGGTGTTGATGTAGAGCTCGTTGGGAACCCCAAGAGGAAGGTATGATGAGCGCAGCAGCAAGTTTCCCTCAGTTATGAAACCAAGGTTTAATCGAACCAGTAGGAGCAAGGAAACACCCCAAAGGTGTTACTAGCTGAGCTTTGGCAGGGCGCACTACTGGTGCTAGTAGCAACGTGGAGACCTGCACAACACAACCACAGAACTTTGTCCCCAACTTGCGATGAGGTTGTCAATCTCACCGTGTTTTGCAGAAAACAAAGGATTAAACGTATCGAATGGAAAGAAGTAAAAGTTTGCAGAAAGTAAACACAAAGTAGTAAAAGATTGTATATTGAATGTAAAAGACAAGGACCGGGATCCATAGTTCACTAGAGGTGGCTCTCCTTAGATAGATAACATGCTGGGTGAACAAATTATAGCGGGGCAATTGATAAACACCGAGAAAGCAATACATGCATATACTAATCATCTTGACTTCTCTGAGACTTGATTGGGCATTACAACATAATACATAGACCACCATCCAACTGCATCTATGACTAGTAATCCACCTTCAGGTTATCATACGAACCCCCTCCAGTATTAAGTTGCAAGCAACAGATTATTGCTTTATGAACTGCATGTAAAGTAAACAATATGATTGTTCTATGAACAAAGGATTGTTGTTTTCTCCCTAGTAGCAATAGCACATCTAGTACCTTAGAGATTTTTGTCACTTCCGTAGATTACCAGAGGCATGAACCCACTATCGAGCATAAATACTAACTCTTGGAGTTGCTAGCATCTACTTGGCCAAGATAGCTACTAACAACGGAAAGCATGCAAGATCACAAATAACAAAGACACGATAGAATCAATAATCAATCTGAAATAGCATCTCAATATCCATCGGATCCCCGCAAACACAACATGTAGAATTACAAATAGATGATCTTGATCATGAACGGAGCTCACAAGATCTAAACATGAAAGCACAAAGGAGGAGAACCAGCCATCTAGCTATTACATGGATCCGTAGTCCAAGGATGAACTACTCACGCATCACACCGGAGGCTTGCATGGTGATGAAGAAGGCCTGTGGTGAATTCCCTCTCGTGGGTGCCGGGAAGAGCTTCAGATCCCTTCTCTAGGGATGGAGATGACGGCGGCTATAGACTCTTTCGTGGATTTTTGATCAGGTACTTAGGGTTTTCGTCCTGAGGGCATCTTATTGGCAGAAGGAGAGGCCGAGGGGGTGCCTGGGCTAGCCACACCACCCCTGGCACGGGCCAGGCCTGGCCGCGCGGCCAGGTGGTGTGGCCGCCCTCTGGCCCTTCTCCGTCTCATATTCTGGCACTTGATACCTTCTGGAAAAATAGGCACTTTGGCTTTTGTCCCGTCCAATTCCGAGAATATTCATTTTCTGACTTTTTTGGAACCAAAAACAGCAGAAAACAGGCAGCTGGCACTGTGGCTCTTGTTAATAGGTTAGTCCAAGAAATCATATGAAAAGTACTCCAAAGTGTGGACAAAACACAAGATAAAAACAAGCATGGAACATCAAAAATTATAGATACATTTGCAATGTATCAACCATCACCTGGGGCCAGGGGGCTACGTGACTGCCATGCCAAAGTGGGATGCTAAAGAGGTTGAGCTGCTTGCTAAAGGGATCACTCCAGAACCAATACGCGAAGAATGGGATTTGAGGGCATGAAATTGGTTCCTTGGTCATGGGAGTGAGTATGACGATAATACAGGGGACCTTATATGCAGTGATGGGATTAGGATACCTGGGAGACATGGCAGAGAGTGGTGAAGGAAATTAAAGAGGGGACAACAAAGTTCCGTCCTGATAGAGAGAAAGACTTGATGACAATGGTCCTCGGGAATGACAAACGCGGAGGACGAGTACGAGGCCTTGGCCCTAGTTATACGTGGGAGATGGGGTTTCCCAAAGACAGAGATACTTATAGGAGCCAAGAGAGAGCAAAGAGGCGATGGAAGGAGGAGGAGGGAGACAGGTTCAACGAGTTGCTAGGAAGACTTGAAAAGCATCAGCAACAAATTGACGAACTTCGCGGAGTAGCGCGCCTGCAAGATCTTGCACTCGATATTACCGCCATCCCATCTCAGCGGAGAAGCAGCGTGGCTGAATCAGAGGTCCCGTCTGATGATGCACGGATGGTAGATGGTGGTCCCGGCTACCCCGTGGATGGCATCAAGGAGCAGATATCTTGTGAGCTCCATTAGAAGGTGAAGAACCTATCCTTCAAGGTGGTGGTCGGATGTGCTTTACCTTGTCCACCTGACGCACGCTAGCATGGCCATGAGATTCTAGTTGGCTATGCTAAAGTCGGGGTGCATGAAATCGCAATGGGGTGGGACTCAATGGAGCTTGACATCCCTGGACCTGAAGGTGAGAGGACACTTGGAGAAGTATTGGATAAGAATAACATCAAGCTTCCAGGCTCAGCGCCAAGGACAACACCGCCTCCAAGTCATCGCATGTCACCTTTACCTCCATCACCTCCAAGAAGCCCACCACATGACTACGACCACCACAGCGTGAGTCCATCTCGATCTCCGCCGCAGGGCCAGCCGTCTTTGCCGCCTGCTAAGGACAATAAGCGGAAGAATGCTCCGTTGATGAGTACTAAACAACGCAGCATCCCAAAACGACAAATGTCGCCCCTCCCAAGAGTACCTCATAAGAATCTTCCCATCAGACCTTATGATCGTATTGAAGAGGAAAACTCAGCAATCGCAAAGGACGAATGTGTTGCGCAGCTTCAAAAGAAGAAACTTGAGCCCGCCCCGGTATACACCGAGAAGCAAAAAGCGTATGCACTTGGTTTTCTGAATATAAAATCGCAATATGACTTGAACCATAAGCCAAATGACTATCTACACATACTTCAAAAGGAAGTGAAGATGAGAAACTCAAGTAGAAGTGCAAGTGGGAGCAAATCATCAAGTCAAAGTGCAACCGGGAAAAGAATGGACGACCCCCAGCTCGTGAAACAGGCCAAAAAATCGATCCCACCCCTCAAGGTGGTATCCTATGACATTCCCCAGCAGGATATGGAAGAAGCTGCAAAGCTTGCGGCCGCTATGAATGTGACTGTTGAGAACTTGCTAGGTTCCCAAGACGACAAGTTACCCAAGGTTGTTGTAGTCCCAAAATATATCCCAGGAATGCCTTTGGTTAGCATAGAGAGGTTGCAACAACTGCCAACACAAATGCGGAGTTTACATAACTGGTACTTGAAAGCCGTAAAGGAGGAGAGAATAATGATCGTGGTGAAATTCCCACATGACTATTACTTCTGAGCTGATGAGGTCCATGTTGAGTTTCTAGAACTCTTCTAGTTATACAATTTTGATGCCCTCGACAAATCTATCATGAGTTGCTATTGTCTGTAAGTTGTTGAATTCATTGTTTACATATAAGTTGTTTAGTTTTTCAGTTCATTGCATGTAATTATCCTCATTGTATCCTTTTGTACTCTATTATTATGCAGAATGAAGATCCAGAAATGTAAAAGAAGGTCACTCTTTAGTGTTGGGCTCATTGACCCAGATAAAGTACATGTAAAGACGCTAACGGATAAACCCGAGGAGACGCAGGATAACCTTCTAAGGTTTCTAATGGAGCAAAATTTCTGTTACCTCATACTGTTTCCTTACAATTTCAAGTGAGGGTCTTACTCTGTTGTACATATTCACTTTTTCTTACTCGATGTTAAGTGTAATTGATGAGTTACTAATGTATATATAAATGTGTGCAGTTTCCACTGGATTTTGCTAAATATTCAACTTGATAAGGGAAGAGTTGAAGTCGTGGACCCATTAAAGAGACCCCTGGAACAGTTTAGGGACATGCAGTACATGCTCTAGAGGTAATTTTCGCGCTACATCGGTCTCTTTCGTTGATTTCCTGAGATATCATGTAATAAATAACTCATTCATTTTCTTTAACAGGCAGGATTTGGAACCTGTTCAAGTGTGGTTATGGGTGACTTTCGTGAGAAGCTGATGTTTAAGGCGGTCTCGGTAAGTAGTACGCGATATGTTTGCGCATCTTTTTACTTCTAGTTTCAATACAATTATGATGCTAGATTATTATTTTGATTGAATTATGTTCTCGTAAAGTGCGCGAGGCAGCCAGCAAGGAAGAATATATGTGGATTCTATGTTTGCGAGTTCATTCGCACGTTTACCACTGAGCACAAAGATTATAGAGTCGATGTAAGCAATACATTCACAACATTATTTTATTACTATCACTTTTTGTTATCATGATTGATATTCATATTGATCTCCTTTTCTTATATAGTTCGAGAGCATGCGGGATCAGCTCCTACCAGAGCAACGCGTACTAGGAATTGCTGAAGAACTGGCAGGATTCTTGATGAACGAGATGATAGATAACGCCGGAGAATTTAATGTCAACAGGCGCTACCGATGATCCCGACCGTGTAATCGAATAGACGGGCTCTAGTCCCGATAATTGTGATCTCCATGTAACTATCATGTATATATTTATATGCTCGATCTTAAGACAAGTTATCTTATATATGCATGAACATGTATGGTATGTGGTAGCGTAAAAATATTCGAAAACTATTTTGAAATGAAAAAATATACAAAATGAATTCTCTGCCACGGCAGAGAAAGTGCCTACAATGCTGTCGCGGTAGAGAACAATTTGTTCCGGTCTGTAATAGGAACGGACACTAATGGGGGCACCCCGCGCGCGCCCAGGCGGCCACGTGGACACCCATTGGTCCCGGCTGGTAACCATGCCGGGACTAGTGAGTGGGCCTTTAGTCCCGCGTCTCCACCTCTACTAGTGCCATGTTTGGACGAGAGTTCAAGGTCACTGTTGCACTGTGTTTGCTAATGTTTAACATACTCCATCAGTCCTTGTTTAAAGGACACGTATTGAAAATCATGCAATTCCAAAATATCTCCACCTCTTAGATACATAAAAATTTAATTTCAGAGGAAGAGTCAATCAGAGGATTAGTGAGAATCAAATTAGCCTCAATCAGAGAAAACCTAGGCCCAAAGGTTTGCTATATGTATATTTTAAATCGGAAAGGGGGAGTATTTAACATATGAAACTGGTTAGAGGCCAACTCGTTATATGGACGGTTATTCCATCAGCTGAGCGAGTGTCAACACCCGTATTTTTAATCCCAGATGCCCGTTATGCCATACCTCGCAATCCCAGGATTACCATTTTTGCGAGACATAACGGATTGGATATCACAGTACCTCATCCATTACAAACCATACATAAGGTTTTACACAAATAAGGATCTCATGATCCAGTCTTTAATAGAACAAGCAGCGGAAATAAACGCTAGCGTAGCGGTGGGGTCCATCTTCAGGGGCATGTAATGACGAAGGCAGATAGTCCTAGTTATCATAGCCGTCCTGCTGACCATCATCTTGGTAATCTCCTTCATAGTCTGGCCATGATAATAGCCCGGGACAAAATCCATGAGTACTCTTTAAGTACTCGCAAACTACTACTAGCAAGGGTTATGATTCCAAGTTAAAGTACTGAATTGAAAGAATAACTATCAAGTTAAGTTTGAAACCTAAGCTGAGTTCTGAAACAAGAAAAGATAAAATAAAAGTAGAGAAACACTTAAGTTGGGAAGCTATTTTCATATACACAACCCAGTTGTGGTCAAGTCAAGGTTCATCATTCATTTCAAGGTATTTAGAAAACATCGACAACTAAACAAGATGGCCATTCCAATCGTCCATAACATGACGCTTATTCAATAGTTTGACACTCTGTAGGTGGTACACTTTCACCACAAGATTCGATACATCCATCGTGATAACCCTGAACCATCATACTTAGTATGCAGATAATCAAACATAACCTTCCCTTTACACACCCTAGTACAAGCACCTCTCCTATGAGCATGGCCTCCCAACCATGACCATCAGTCATGGGCACTGCATAGGTGGACAACATTGAGAGGTAGCCTCAGCTCAAACCTCTCCCGTGAGGGAACTAATACTAATGCATATAAATTTCCAGCTAAGCCTTACCCAATTCAGGTAATGTGGTTGTACGGTAAATTTAGAATGGTATCGCATCCGAATCCAACCATCAGTTTTATAAAAGGGTTAAGGCTCATGCCTTATCATTTTCATCATCATAAACTAATTGTGTTTCTCAACACATGTCAAAACATCTCAATAGAATGACTCGTCATTCCAAGGTTTTCATAACTCATTTTCACCAAGTGTTCCCATCTAAAGTGACTCAAGTTTGATCTATTCTAAACTACTAGGTTAAGAGTGTTCACTAAGGTGGAGGGGTAGTATCAATCTCATGCCATAGGATGACATCTAAGGGTTCTAATTAGGTCAAGTTTTATACTCTTTATGCTACCTTCAAAATTAATTAAAGAACTTTGTGTAAACTGAGGGGGTGTGAGCAAAGTATGCTTAAGGCATCTTTACTAAACTATCTAGTTTTATTCTAGTTTGCTACCATAGCTTACTAAAGCATGTTTGCAAGGGTTAGCTTGCCACTAATAGCTTGCCTTGGTTGGTGCAGTGGTTGAAGTTGTCTTCTTCTTCTTCTTCTTGGTAGAACTCCTCCTCCTCGAGAGTTTGGTCGGTGCTATCGTCTAGAAATACATAGGGAGTGCACAATCACCAAACAATACTTAACTAGGCTAAGTAGCATTCTAAAGCACACAATTTATGATCTATTATCATCACAAACATTTCAAGTTTTAATTCAATAGTTTTAATCTTTTTATTTTAGAAAAATAATTTCTACTCATTGAAATGTTAACTAAAATTTAATATTCACCACCAAAATATGAGATCATGTGTACACATGTCCTCACCACATATTCTAACATGTGGGAATGATATTTAAAGGTTGGATCAATATTACTTTGGTTTAAGTTTATTATTTAATGATTTAAAGTGACTAGAAATGCCTATATAGCATTATGTTGGTACTAGTCCAAAGTCACTGCCTGTAAACCTTAATATTATTACATATTTGGATAGATATGATGAAATGTGATTTTTGAGAGTTGGAATCAACTCAAAAGCTAACTTGGTTGATTTTATAAAAATGTTTCAAGTTGCAAAAGCTTCTGTCTTCTTATTTTTATTAGGAGAAATCTATAACTCTAAATGAATTAAATCCAACGGGCTTGGATAGATCTTTTCAATACCTTTCAGACGAAATTGGTTTCATGCAATTTGGATTTGTCAAACTCACAGAATTGAATTTTGAAACACTGGACAGAAACTATATTCTAACTAAAAGGAAAATTCCTAATTTGAATTTGAAACGTCTTGTGAAAAGCGATGGGGCCCGGTGGAAAGCGCGGCACAAGGCTCACTGACAGGGGGTCCCAGGTCAGCGGCACTTAAACGCTAAACGGTATGCAAGGCCTGTGGGTAAGGCGATTAGACGGCAGATCTACGGCTGAGGGTCGTCGTCGACGACAGACGGGTCGCCGGCGAGCTCGAACCCTAGAGCGGTCGGTGAGGGTGTAGTGGGGGCATACCGAGGCTCCAGCGGGGTCGGCGATGCAGGCGAACCAAGTGGAAGACGACGGCTATTCTCCTGGTACAAGCGGCGCCTCCTGGGATGGCCTGGATCCACGGCGCCCTTCTCCTCCCGAGGCGGCGACTCCGGCTGCAATTCCGGCGCTCTGGTGCTCGAGCGGCTCCGGCTGGCGGTGGGGAGTGAGAGTGAGAGATGGGGATGAGAATGGTGTGAAGAGAGCTTGCTGGGGAGGCCTCCTTATATAGGCGAGCAAAGGGTGCAGAGCGGCATGGGCAGAGCTCGACGTGGGCGACGGCACAGCGAGCTAAGGGCATGGGCGAGGTAGGCGGACGGTGGCCGGTCTCCTGGCGATTCTCTATGGCTTGATGGCGCGGCCAGGGGCGGTCTATGCTGGTTGGGAGCGGGCGGTGCACTGGGCGCGGGCGGCGGTGTTCGACGCGGTTCCTCGGGGCTGCTGGTCACGAGGCTGCGAACAAGGATGTCTGGGCGGTTGCTGGGCCTGCTGCGGTTGCTGCCACGCAAGGCTAGGGCTTGGCGAGGCCGGTGCTGCTCTGGCGGGCGCGGCGCTCCGGGGTGATCGGCATGGCGGACCGAGACATGGGCGCGAGCAACTGGGGCTTATCCTCCGCTCGATTTTGGTCGGGGGATGGTCGAGGCGGTGCGGTGTGATGGCGCCTGTCTGCCAGCGGGCGAAGGAGAGCGCGGGGCGGCTTTGTGCGAGCTGTCCATGGTCGACCTGGCGCATGGCGTCGGGCGGCTTGGCACTGGAGCAGCTAGGGGAGAGGGAGAGAGAGCTAGGGCCGGGGTTTGAGCTGGGGGGACAGGGGGACCGAGTTAGGCCCAAATGGTGACAAGAAGTACTGCACACTATAGTGTTTTGACAAATGTTTGATCTGTGTCTGCCACCTGTTCGATGAAATGGCCGCAAGAGACCAAAGTTTGAATTTTGAGTTCAAAATTTTTGGGTGATCTCCACTAGTGCTAGGTAGTCTCTGGTTGCAAGGGTTTTGAAAATGGAGCTCAAATACATGGTTTTTGAAATAGGGGTGATCTATGCATATGCATTAGATTCAATTTTAAACTGCCATTTAAAATAGTTTCCAGAATGTTTTTAGAAGATTAAAAGGTGGGCCTTGGTACCTCATTATGTGTACTAGCAAGGGGTGTAAAGATCCAGAATTTTTTCTGTTAAGAATTGAGTACTAGGAATAGCCAAAGTAGGTATGAGAGTTAATTTTGTCAAAATGACCATTCCTTTATTTTAATTCTTTTTTATTTGATTTCTTTTAGGAAAAGTTTGGGAATGATGTAGATGATGTTTAAATCACCTAAGAAACATTTTAGAAGCAAAGGATCACACAATCATGGCAATTCAAGACAACTCCTATTTTAAATGCACACATATATGAATGCTTTCATTTTAATTATGGAAAAGTTTTTGTTAATCCTAAATTTGGATGATTTGATCTTTGATAAGCTTGGATTGAAGTTTTGGGATGTTACAAACCTTCCCCCCTTAAACAAAATCTCTTCCCGAGATTTACAAGAAAACTACGAACTAAAAAGATCTGGGAACTCTGTCCTAATGTAATCTTCGCGTTCCCAAGTGGCTTCCTCCTCGGTATGGTTGCTCCACTGAATCTTGAGAAACTTGATACTCCTGGTCCTGGTGGTCCTATAGGCCTCTTCTAAGATACGGATGGGCACTTCCCGATAGGTCAGGTCATTGTTGATTTCCACAGCTCTGTGATCGATGTTCTTGAAAACTTCAGTCTTCTCCGGCACTTCTAGGCATTTGCGGAGTAACGAGATATGGAACACATTGTGGATGGCTGACATCTCCTTAGGCAATTCCAGCTGATACGATACTTCTCCTCGATGGTTCAGAATCTTGAAAGGTCTGATATATCTGGGGGCTAACTTTCCCTTCAGACTAAAGCGTTGAGTTCCCTTCAAGGGTGAAACCTTGAGATATACGAAATCTCCGACATTGAAAGTCAGGTCTCTCCTTCTCTTGTCAAAGATAGCTCTTCTGCGGATTGGGCGGTCTTGAGGTGCTCACGGACTTTGTGAACTTTCTCTTCGGCTTCTCGAAGAATGTCGGGTCCAAAGATTTGACTCTCTCCTACTTGCGACCAATTTAAGGGGGTACGACATTTTCTTCCGAATAGGAATTCAAATGGTGCCATCTGCAAACTAGCCTGATAACTGTTGTTATATGAGAACTCTGCAAATGGTAGGCAGTCTTCCCATTTTGATTCGTATTCCAACACACAGGCTCTAAGCATATCCTCAAGAATCTGGTTGACTCTCACCGGTCATCCATCTGTTTGCGGGTGATAGGCGGTACTGAAATTTAACTTGGTTCCTTTACCTTCCTGGACTTTCTGCCAAAATCTTGAAGTAAACTGGGTTCCTCGATCTGATACAATGGTCTTGGGGGTTCCATGCAGACTAACAATTCTAGCAATGTACAGCTCTGCTAGTTTTGCACTTTGGTAGGTTGTCTTGACAGGTATGAAGTGGGCTGCCTTAGATAGTCTATCAACTATGACCCAGATTGAGTCATTTCCCCTACTAGAAGTAGGTAAACCAGTGATAAAGTCCATTCAGACGGAATCCCATTTCCATTCTGGAATCTGCAATGGTTGCAACAATCCTGCAGGTCTCTGATGCTCTGCTTTGACTCTTTGACAAATGTCACACTTGGCGATGTAGCTTCCGATCTCTCGCTTCATCTTGTGCCACCAAAATTGCTCTTTCAAATCCTGATACATCTTTGTTCCTCCGGGGTGGATAGAATAAAGAGTATCATGAGCTTCCTTCATGATAACTTCTTTCAGTTCTGAATCTGCTGGAACACAGATACGTCCTTTGTACCACAGTACTCCTTCTTCGTCTTCGGTGAATCCAGGTACTTTGCCTGTACCAATATGACATTTGATTCCGTCGATACTTTCGTTCCCCTTCTGGGCTTCCTTGATCTGGCTAAACAAAGTGGGTTGAAGTTCAATGCTAGCTAGGAATCCTTTGCTAACTACTTTAGTCCTGAACTGCTCCAGCTCCTCATACAAAGTTGGTTGCTTCTCTTTGATCATGGTGTTAAGCCTACACGGCAATCTGCTAAGAGCATCCGCTACCACATTGGCTTTGTCGGGGTGATAGTGAATGTCAAGGTCATAATCCTTGATTAACTCTATCCATCTTCTTTGCCTCATATTAAGCTCCTTCTGGGTGAAGATATACTTCAAGCTTTTATGATCTAAGTAAATCTCACAACCATCAAATAGTGACGCCATGTCTTCAACGCCAGAACCACGGCTGCTAGCTCAAGATCATGGGTCGGATAGTTCTGCTCATGCTGCTTCAGTTGTCGCGATAGATACGCGATGACTTTGCCTTCTTGCATCAATACACATCCTAGGACAATCTTGGATGCGTCACAATACACATCAAACGGCTTCTTGATGTCCGGCATGATCAAAATTGGGGCTGATATCAATCTCTTCTTCAGCTCCTGGAAACTGGCTTCACACTTGTTTGTCCATTCAAACTTCTTGTCCTTCTTCAACAATTGGGTCATTGGTCGGACTAGGCTCGAGAATCCTTCTACAAACTTGCGATAATATCCCGCTAATCCAAGGAATGAACGAACTTGGGTTTGATTGGTTGGGGCTTCCCATTCTTCTACATCTTTGATCTTGGTAGGATCAACAGAGACTCCTCCGGCAGACACAACATGACCTAGGAATCCTACTTCTTTCAGCCAAAACTCGCACTTGCTAAACTTGGCATATAACTGATGCTCTCTCAGGGTTCCTAGGATGATTCTCAGATGTTGCTCATGTTCTTCTTCGGACTTGGAGTAGATAAGGATGTCGTCGATAAACACAACTACAAACTTATCTAGGAAATTCATAAAGATCTTATTCATGAGATTCATGAAATAAGCAGGGGCATTGGTTAATCCAAAAGACATAACCGTATACTCGTATAAACCATAGCGAGTAGTAAAGGCGGTCTTCGGAATATCCGTTGCACGAATCTTAAGTTGGTGATAACCAGTCCTAAGATCAAACTTTGAGAATACCTGAGCTCCAGTCAACTGATCAAATAGGTCCTCTATCTTTGGCAAGGGGTACTTGTTCTTGATGGTGACATCATTCAATTTTCGGTAATCTGTGCACAGACGGTTGCCTCCATCTTTCTTATCGACGAATAACACTGGTGATCTCCAAGGCGATGCGCTATTGAATCAAGCTGCTAACATGGCATCCAACTGCTTCTTTAGTTCCACTAACTCTGAGGGGTTCATGGTATAAGGTCTCTGGGCTATAGGTCCGGTTCCGGGGATTAGTTCGATAATGAACTCTATATCCCTATCCGGGGGCATACCTAGCAATTCATCTGGGAATACGTCGGGGTATTCACAAACTACTCTGACTTGGTCAATGGTATGCAGGGCTACACTCTTGTTGCACTTGAATTGACGAGGCAAGGTTTCCGAGATATGTTCTACTGTTACTCCAGAACTACTGGTCATGGTGATGGCTTTCCTAGCACAGTCTATCAGTCCTTGATGCCTTGACATCCATTCCATGCCTAGTACTACTTCCAATCCTTTGGTTCCAAGTACAATTAGGTTGGCATAAAAATCTATCCCATGTATTCTGATAGGTACCGCTTTGCAAATTTTTCTAGCTTTGGTAGTTGAGCGGGGGATTTGAACTATCATGACATGCTTCAAGTTGGTTGGGCGAATCTTACTAGTGCATACAAATTCTTCGGTGACAAAGGAATGCGATGCTCCAGAATCAAACAATACTCTTGCTAAAACTGAGTTGACAGAAAACATACCCAGCACTACATCTGGCGCTTCTTGGGCTTCTTCTGCGTTCATGTGGAAGAGATGACCGTTGCGGTTGTCCGGGTTCCCTGGGGCAAATCTCCTGCCTGGTTGAACACGACGCTGCTGCTGAGCTGGGGCATTCACAGGGGCATTGGAGGCAGTCTTCTTGGGACACTCATTGGAGTAGTGACCTTTCACTCCACACTCGAAACTGGTGATCTGGGACTTGTCTTTGGCTGCGACCGGTATAGCATTGCTGCCGCCTGGTGCGATTGTTGTTGTTGTTGTTGCTCTTGGGAGGGGCACGGTTGAAATGATTGGCATTACCGGAGTTGTGATTGTTTCCTCCGGACTTCACATTGCCTCCGCTACGGTTGGGGTAGCTTGGGCGAGAATTCGAGGGCGGTTGTTCCTTGGTGCATATCCTAGTGAAGGGTTGGGACGGTACTTCTGGTGACTGTTGGATCCAGACTGCTGCATCATACAACGCTTGCGGTTGTCGTTTGCCAGGTTAATCTTCCCTTCCATCCGAATGGTAGAGTCGACTAGCTCTTCGAGATCATCGAAACGGATGTTGACGAGGATAGTCTGCATCTCATCATGCAGTCCGTTCAAGAATCTCTCCTTCTTCTTGGCCTCCGTGTTGATCTCATCGGGTGCATATCTGGCAAGTGACAGGAATTTGTCACGATACTCTACCACCGTCATTCTTCCTTGCTTCAACTCACCGAATTCATCTCTCATCCTGTTGACAATACCTTGCGGCACGTGGGTGCGGCTGAACTTGACCTTGAATGCTTCCCAGGTCATCACTTGACCTTGGTTCATAGTGCGGATGCTATTCCAGCAAGCTCTTGCATCTCCTGCCAGATAGTGGGTGGCGAATAGAACTTTCTCATTTGCATCCACTCCTGCAACCTCTAAGTTGTTTTCTATGGTCTACAACCGTCATTGACATCTAGTGGGTTCTCAGATTGGTTGAAGATTGGGGGATTTGTGTTCTGAAAGTTTTTGAGTTTGGATCCTTGGTGATCCTGATTTCCATGCCCTTGGTTGTTGAGAGCCATCTGGGCAATCTGCTGCAGTGTTGCTAAGTTGGCTTGACGTTCGGCCTTGCTTGCTTCATGATCCGCTATGAGATTTTGCAAGATCTGCAGCATTGGGTCCTGCGACGAGCTGCTTCCTCCTTGGTTTCCACGAGGCATCTGGAGATTGAGATAGATATAGGGGTAAGAGGGAAATTCTAAGGTTCATGGTTTTGGGTTTTCAAAGCTAAAACTTTGAGTTAGACTCAGGTTTTTCAACTAACTTCATTCTCATTCATGCAAGCAAGCACACGATACAACACACACCACAACAATCAAAGGGGACAACAGATGGTTTGAAGAACCATTCTGCAAACTACGATACAATGAGATGATACATCTCATGCTACGACAGTGCTCTAGTGAATCTACTCATCGTCGATGAAGTCGGAGTCTTCATCTTCAGTGTAGAAGTCCACGTCATCCTCCTCCAGAAAGTCATCATCATTGCTGAGGTAAGAATCCATATCTCCTTGGATGTCTTCACCCTCATCTTCTTCTTCTTTTGCTACAAGCTGAGCTTCCTGCTCCTTGACGGTCTTCTCGAGGTCTGCCACCTTCTTGCGAAGACGGGCGATGGTGCGATCCTTCTTGGCATGCTGGTGACGAAGAGACTGGCAATCTTGGACGAGCAGTGTGAAAGTCTGGGCGTTCTGGTCGGCGATGGCACGGTTCTGGTTGGCTAACTCTCTAGCATTGTCCAGTTCCTGCTGTCGGTCATGAAGCAAGAAGTCAAGGTTCTCCACTTGGCGCCTCAACTCTGGGTGACTTGGCATCTCCATCGGCATTCCCATGAAGTCACGTCTTGCATAGTGGGCAAAACGGGTTCCTTGAATCTTGTTGACGCTGAGGGCACATAGACGTGCGAGAGCTTCATGCATTGCCCTGGCCAATCCATCTAGCCAGTTGTTCTCTCTCACAGAGAACTGAATTCTCCCGGAAGTTGGTGCTTCAATGCTTCCTCGAAGATCTGCGGTGACTAGCCATTGTAGGTCTCCTCCTGGGGGTCCTGGAAGTTGAGCTCCAAGAAACTCCGGATGTGGGCGTCCCAGAAATTCTGACAGTGAATCCAGATCCCTCTCGAAGATCAGCTGACCTCCGTTTCCCAACTGGTAAAACTTGCTAAACTGAGTTTCCATCTACAAGAATTTAGGATGAGGAAATTAGTGAAGTGATCAAGTGTGTCAAATTTTAAGTAGTAATGTAAGAACTTTTGAGGACATGTATTTTTGATAAAGAATGAGTTCAGAAGGGTAAGAGAGGAAATAGTTTTTCGTAAATACTCACTTTGGTTTTGAAGCTAAGTTTTTTTTGGTTTGGACGTCCATTCTAACTAGGGTCTCCTATGGTCAGGATGGCTCTGATACCAACTTGTCAACACCGATTTTAATCCCGGATGCCCGTTATGCCATACCGCAATCCCAGATTACCATTTTGCGAGACATAACGGATTGGATATCACAAGATACCTCATCCATTACAAACCATACATAAGGTTTTACACAAATAAGGATCTCATGATCCAGTCTTTAATAGAACAAGCAGCGGAAATAAATGCTAGCGTAGCGGTGGGGTCCATCTTCGAGGGCACAGTAATCGACGAAGGCGAGATAGTCCTAGTTATCATAGCCTGCCTGACCATCATCTTGGTAATCTCCTTCATAGTCCGCCATGATAATAGCGGGACAAAAGCCATGAGTACTCTTTAAGTACTGCAAACTACTACTAGCAAGGGTTATGATTCCAAGTTAAAGTACTGAATTGAAAGAATAACTATCAAGTTAAGTTTGAAACCTAAGCTGAGTTACGAAACAAGAAAAGATAAAATAAAGTCTAGAATCACTTAAGTTGGGAAGCTATTTTCATCTACACAACCTGTTGTGGTCAAGTCAAGGTTCATCATTCATTTCAAGGTATTTAGAAAACATCCGACAACGAAACAAGATGGCTATTCCAATGTCCATAATCATGACGCGGCTATTCGAATAGTTTGACACTCTGTAGAGGTGGTACACTTTCACCACAAGATTCGATACATCTGTCAGGGATAACCCTGAATCATCATACTTAGTATGCAGATAATCAAACATAACCTTCCCTTTACACACCCTAGTACAAGCACCTCTCCTATGAGCATGGCCTCCCAACCATGACCATCAGTCATCTTGGGCACTACATAGGTGGACAACATTGAGAGGTAGCCTCAGCTCAAACCTCTCCCGTGAGGGAACTAATACTAATGCATATAAATTTCCAGCTAAGCCTTACCCAATTCAGGTAATGTGGTTGTACGGTAAATTTGGAATGGTATCGCATCCGAATCCAACCATCAGTTTTATAAAAGGGTTAAGGCTCATGCCTTATCATTTTCATCATCATAAACCAATTGTGTTTCTCAACACATGTCAAAACATCTCAATAGAATGACTCATCATTCCAAGGTTTTCATAACTCATTTTCACCAAGTGTTCCCATCTAAAGTGACTCAAGTTTGATCTATTCTAAACTACTAGGTTAAGAGTGTTCACTAAGGTGGAGGGGTAGTATCAATCTCATGCCATAGGATGACATCTAAGGGTTCTAATTAGGTCAAGTTTTATACTCTTTATGCTACCTTCAAAATTAATTAAAGAACTTTGTGTAAACTGAGGGGGTGTGAGCAAAGTATGCTTAAGGCATCTTTACTAAACTATCTAGTTTTATTCTAGTTTGCTACCATAGCTTACTAAAGCATGTTTGCAAGGGTTAGCTTTCCACTAATAGCTTGCCTTGGTTGGTGCAGTGGTTGAAGTTGTCTTCTTCTTCTTCTTCTTCTTGGTAGAACTCCTCCTCCTCGAGAGTTTGGTCGGTGCTATCGTCTAGAAATACATAGGGAGTGCACAATCACCAAACAATACTTAACTAGGCTAAGTAGCATTATAAAGCACACAATTTATGATCTATTATCATCACAAACATTTCAAGTTTTAATTCAATAGTTTTAATCTTTTTATTTTAGAAAAGTAATTTCTACTCATTGAAATGTTAACTAAAATTTAATATTCACCACCAAAATATGAGATCATGTGGACACATGTCCTCACCACATATTCTAACATTTGGGAATGAGATTTAAAGGTTGGATCAATATTACTTTGGTTTAAGTTTATTATTTAATGATTTAAAGTGACTAGAAATGCCTATATAGCATTATTTTGGTACTAGTCCAAAGTCATTGCCTGTAAACCTTAATATTATTACATATTTGGATAGATATGATGAAATGTGATTTTTGAGAGTTGGAATCAACTCAAAAGCTAACTTGGTTGATTTTATAAAAATGTTTCAAGTTGCAAATGCTTCTGTCTTCTTATTTTTATTAGGAGAAATCTATAACTCTAAATCAATTAAATCCAACGGGCTTGGATAGATCTTTTCAATACCTTTCAGACGAAATTGGTTTCATGCAATTTGGATTTGTCAAACTCACAGAATTGAATTTTGAAACACTGGATAGAAACTATATTCTAACTAAAAGGAAAATTCCTAATTTGAATTTGAAACGTGCGCGGGAACGAAATGGGCCGGCCCAGTGGCGCTGCGCGGCACAAGGCTCAGCTGACAGGGGGTCCCACTGGTCAGCGGCACTTAAAACGCGAAACGGTACGCGCGCTGTGGGCCGTGCGATTAGACGGCAGACCTACGGCTGAGGGTCGTCGTCGACGACAGACGGGTCGCCGGCGAGCTCGAACCCTAGAGCGGTCGGTGAGGGTGCAGTGGGGGCGTACCGAGGCTCCAGCGGGGTCGGCGATGCGGGCGAACCAAGTGGAAGACGACGGCGGTTCTCCTGGTACAAGCGGCGCCTCCTGGGATGGCCTGGATCCACGGCGCCCTTCTCCTCCCGAGGCGGCGACTCCGGCTGCAATTCCGGTGCTCTGGTGCTCGAGCGGCTCCAAGGTGGGGAGTGAGAGTGAGAGGTGGGGATGAGAATGGTGTGAAGAGAGCTTGCTGGGGAGGCCTCCTTATATAGGCGAGCGAAGGGTGCAGAGCGGCATGGGCAGAGCTCGACGTGGGCGACGGCACAGCGAGCTAAGGGCATGGGCGAGGTAGGCGGACGGTGGCCGGTCTCCTGGCGATTCTCTATGGCTTGATGGCGCGGCCAGGGGCGGTCTATGCTGGTTGGGAGCGGGCGGTGCACTGGGCGCGGGCGGCGGTGTTCGACGCGGTTCCTCGGGGCTGCTAGTCGCGAGGCTGCGAACAAGGATGTCTGGGCGGTTGCTGGGCCTGCTGCGGTTGCTGCCACGCAAGGCTAGGGCTTGGCGAGGCAGTCTTTGCTCTGGCAGGCGTGGCCCGGGGTGATCGGCATGGCGGACAGAGACATGGGCGCGAGCAACTGGGGCTTGTCCTCCGCTCGATTTTGGTCGGGGGTTGGTCGAGGCGGTGCGGTGTGATGGCGCTTATGCACTGTGGGCGAAGGAAGGCGAGGCGGCTTTGTGCGAGCTGTCCATGGTCGACTGGCGATGGCGTCAGGCTTGGCACTAGAGCAGCTAGGGGAGAGGGAGAGAGAGCTAGGGCCAGGGTTTGAGCTGGGGGGACAGGGGGACCGAGTTAGGCCCAAATGGTGACAAGAAGTACTGCACACTATAGTGTTTTGACAAATGTTTGATCTGTGTCTGCCACCTGTTCGATGAAATGGCCACAAGAGACCAAAGTTTGAATTTTGAGTTCAAAATTTTTGGGTGATCTCCACTAGTGCTAGGTAGTCTCTGGTTGCAAGGGTTTTGAAAATGGAGCTCAAATACATGGTTTTTGAAATAGGGGTGATCTATGCATATGCATTAGATTCAATTTTAAACTGCCATTTAAAATAGTTTCCAGAATGTTTTTAGAAGATTAAAAGGTGGGCCTTGGTACCTCATTATGTGTACTAGCAAGGGGTGTAAAGATCCAGAATTGTTTCTGTTAAGAATTGAGTACTAGGAATAGCCAAAGTAGGTATGAGAGTTAATTTTGTCAAAATGACCATTCCTTTATTTTAATTCTTTTTTATTTGATTTCTTTTAGGAAAAGTTTGGGAATGATGTAGATGATGTTTAAATCACCTAAGAAACATTTTAGAAGCAAAGGATCACACAATCATGGCAATTCAAGACAAATCCTATTTTAAATGCACACATATATGAATGCTTTCATTTTAATTATGGAAAAGTTTTTGTTAATCCTAAATTTGGATGATTTGATCTTTGATAAGCTTGGATTGAAGTTTTGGGATGTTACAGCGAGATACTCCACGGGCCAAAAGAATGTTACCTGGAGGTTCAGAAATTACTATAAGTGCGGTGTTGTTGACAATCGCGCAAGCTCAAATACTACTTTTATGCTCACGAGCATTTCAAGCCGTCCCATACGGCGTATGATGGGGATATGCCAAATGGGGTATGCCCAGCAGGACGTTCCGGCTGAGTCAAAGGTTTAGCGAATGGGCCTGCAGGACGGTGACTGGAAGGCGACTGAGGAAAAGGCCTGGCGATTAGAGACTGGAGGCCCAGAAGCGTACTTGAAGCCCAGTCGGATTGGATCAATGCCTCTGAATCCATACCTTGTTCGGTTATAAACTATAAACCCTAGTGAGGTGCCTCCTATATAAACCTCCCTAGGATACTCTGAGGACTTACGTTCCATCATACACCCCTTCGAGCGACTCGTTGCTTAGACGCCGAGCTCGCCACCCCTGTAACTCGCTCTCCATCAATCTAATCTGGTAGGAGTAGGTCTTTACCCTCCAGGGGGCGAACCTGGATAAACCCATGTGCATCCGCCCCCATCTCGCACCGCAGATGGCCGCCAGCTCTCGCCCCCGATTCTATCAATCGCTGCCTACTGCAGCGACTATCGTGGCCATTTCCACGATAGTGGCGCCCATCGTGGGGCCTAGCCGGACTGGCCTGAGTTCTGCAGCGAGACCCTACTCGCCGATCCACCGGCTGATCGCCACCGGCCGCATGATCGCCATCGGCGGGATCTTACAGATCCTGCCCAGCAGCTACATCCCGGCGTCATACCCGGTCACCCACAGCGCGATAATGCCGGTTGGCTCCATCAACCTGTTCGTCGGCTTCACCGGCGCAGTCAACCCGGCAGCAACGGTGATCGTTGGTGGATCACCGCCATGCCATGATCTGCTCTCAGAGGAGGAGGTCCGATCCATCAGGAGCCTCGCCTCCGAGTACGACTCGGCCACCAGCAACGCGGACGAGACCAACATCATCGCGGACGACGCGGCCCTACACGATGACGCCGACTCCGCGACCCCTGCCTCGGTCGATGGATCCATCACCGTAGCATCACGGGAGGACTACATCATGCGGGTCTCCAACCCTGAGGACTTCGAGGACTCCTGAATCCTTGGGATCTTCAATTCCGACTCCGGCTCGGAGTCTCCCGAGGACTTCCATGCCAGATCCAATCGCTTCAACGTGATCTACATGGCGGGCAGCACGGTCACCCTGCCAGATCCATTCTCCACACCAATCCCTCCAACCGCGACGGCCACGGAGGTGGAGGAAGCCCGCCTGTGACTGGAGGAGGCACAACGCAAGGAGCTAGCCGAGCGCGAGAAATTCCGCCTCGAGCGGGCAACGGCGCAGGAGTTGTCGCTCTACCACCAGCGCCGCATCAGGACCCGCCTGAACTCGAACGTCCAGGGTCGCGTCCTTAACTTCAATGATGAGAGCGACCCTGCACGCGCGGCTGAGTGCGAGTACTGCGAGAACACACCACCAGGTGGCAGCAATCGACCACAACCCGGCGCACCGGCGACTGGGGTCCCGCCACCACCCATTGGTCGCGTGCCCCGCCGGACCAGCCGTGGATCATAATCTCGCCACAGGCCCGCGACGCCAACGGACTCCCACTGTACTCCATCCTGATGGACAATGTCATCGCGGTCGACGCCGCAGTCGCCAACCTCGACGTCCAGGGAGAAGGCGCGCTGCAGATCCAGTACGCCAAGGCCTGATACGTCCATAACGTATCTGTAATTTTTTATGGTTTTATGCTAATAATATGCTTTTGACACTCTTTTTGTATAAAGTTTATGATTTATTTGGACTAACCTACTAATAGTTGCAAAAGTGCACAATGTTCTTGTTTTACACTGATGTGTAGGAATTACCAAGAATACAAGTGGAAACCTTGTTGGAGTCAAATTGGGATTTTTCCAGAAATCTATCTCGGAACTCTTTTTGGAGATGGTCACGTTTCAGGTCGAAGACGGCATCAAACGGAAAACTCTTCAACTACAAAGTTGTTGGACATTTCACGACAAACGTTCTGGACATAAAATTGAGCTGATTCCGAGTCCATCGGGCCTTTTATGCCTGATTTACTCCAACCCAAGATGGGTGACGGGAATCCGAGAAGCTATATAAAGGGAGGAAACCTAATTCTCCCAGGGCATCTCCACCCATAAATTTGCAGCCACCAAGCCACGGTTTTCCCTCCCCCATGGATACCATCTCCATGGGGGAGGGCTCCCAAGAAGCCATGAAGGAAGGGGGCTGAGGGGCGGTGCTCCCCCATGATACCGATGGCGGGGAAGGAGTCCTCGGCGCCGCCGCCGCCACCGCCCTCTTCACCACCATCTTCATCATCTAATCCTCCTAGTATGCAGTGGTTCATCCTCCCACACACCTCTATACCGTCCTATGTAAACATGGTGTTTGATGCTATAAGTTATAATTCTATGATCTATGTCATGTTTGTGTAGTTTCTTTGTTCTTAGATTGAATGGTTGAACGTCTTTGGATCATTAGAGTTGTATGTTGATATGGTACAGTCCTTCGGTGTCCATTATATTTGTGCATGCATGGATTAAACATCATAGGGTTTGTGCATGCACGATTCCCTATACTTGTGGGTTATCAAGACCTTTTCTGGCGCCGTTGTCGGGGAGCAATAGCGTGTGGATGAATATTCTTGTGTGCACTTGTTTGCTTTATCTCTAAGTAGTTTTTACTTTCAGTTTTAAGTTGTTCTCTATCTTAGTATGGATAGGGAATGTGAATTACAAAAAAAATTAGTTGTACTTGTTACCTAAAAACATTTTCAAAAAGGAAAGTGATTGGAAAGATGAGTAATGGTTAAGTGGGGGTCGACCTTGAACACTTGTGTTCATGCCTATGAAACCAAAACAAATCTTTCCATGGGAGATTTTCAGTTAAAAACTTGTAGGAATGCATGAAGCCTTGAAAAAGAAAGATATTTCTGGTATTTATCTTAATGCTTATTCATTCGAAAATACTTCAATCTTGCTCCTATGCCAAACTTAAAGGCGTTAAAGAAAAGTACTTATTGGGAGATAACCCAAAAGTTTTAGTTGAGTCTTGGAAGTTATTGTTTCAGTAATAACCTCCCCTTATACTTTTTATTTGCTTTTTGTGCCAAGAGTAACCTCTAATGAGAGAGAAGTAATGCTTGGGAAAGTTGTTGTCCAGAAACAGATTTTGTGCTTCGTTGTAAAATTCGTGTAAAATCTCTGTATGTCGGTTTGAGCTGTGATTTTTGTGCTTCTGCACCAGGTTGTTATCTAACTTTCGTTAGTTCAACACTTTTCGATTTGAGCAACAGAAGGTCTTCGAAAAAATTGGTCTTTACCTACTGGTCTGTTTTGATAGATTTCTGCCATTATTTGCATTTGCTTCTTGTTGATTCCTTTTTGGGTTCTTTTTGGAGAATTGAGATTTTTGAGGGAAGTGCTAGAGTAGCTTGTGTTTTAATGGAAGTTTTATTGGTGTTGGAATTGAAACCAAATATTTATTATCTTGAGTGCACTAATGTTGCTAATAAAGATTGTGTGAAGTTTTGTATGAAGGAAAAATTTCAAGTGTATGGAAAGAGTGATGTAATGAGATGAAGAATGGACTAAAGCTTAATCTTGGGGATTCCACGTGTGTCACCCCAAGAAATATCCAAGAAGTACAAGCGTCAAAGCTTGGGGATGCCCAAGGCATCCCCTTCTTCATCAATAAAAATCTCAGGATTCTTCCAAACACTTCATTTTATTGTTTCATGCACAGTTGTGTTGTTCTTGGAGCATCTTCGTTTTTGTTTTTATTTACTTGGTTTTCTTCGTTTGCTTGAATAAATTGGTTGGACCCCCTCTTTCATACATTAGTTTTCAAATAAGTGTGGTTTGGATTGGAAAAGAGTAGGAAAAGTTCATGCTTAAGTGGTAAAAGGAGCTCGTTTTTTACGGTGACCTATGCTTTGTCATGTCATGCTTGATATTGTTTTGGCTTTATGATTAGTGATTTTTTCTATAGCATGACATGTTATAAACAATTGAGATTGCTTAATGTGCCTTGAAAGAATCATGCGTTGATTTAGCATATTAAAGCATAATATTGTGGTATTCTCCTTTGATGCTTTATTTGGGTTGACTTGGCGCATGTTCACACCATGTTATGACTATCCCAAGTCACCATAGCCTTTATCATCCTTTAGTTTTCAACTTGTAATATCACTTTATGCTTTAATTAATGATGTTTTGTCGCTTTGCATAATTATGTCCATTATTGCTCTTTTAGTTGGTCGCTCCTAGTCTTTTGCTAGCCTCCATAACCAAGTATGAGTTCCACTCATGCATCCAACTCCAAATAAAACCAAGTTATCCCAAAAAGTCCACCATACCTACCTATTAACATTTGCTATTCCAAGTATACTCATGCTTTTATCTACCTTCCGAATTAAACTTGTTATGTGAAAATTAGTGATTAAAGCTCTCAAGAACTTGATGGCACATTTTATTTTCTTGCACTTAATAAACTTGAACCATTGTGTCCATCTTTGTTGCATATATGCTTGCGCTTTATAAGTTGAAGTTAGCAGAACCATGTATCATGGGGAACACTTTCAACATTGCACTTATATTCCATTGATATCATGATTCTTTTGCTTATGGATCCCGGCGGTGTGAAATAAAGGGGGAACTTATAAGATCATGGAGTTTGTATGTGTGTTAGAGAAATTCCTGGGCTGCTAGCCTAAGCCATCCCTAATCATGGTGGGAACTTGCAGCATAACCATAATGAGCACTCTGTGAAGCATCCTTAATAAAAACCTATCAAATAGCAAATAAAAAGATCGCTGAGATGCTCATTGTCTGCTTGCCTTGTCATTTTGATTATGGGATAGCTCCTATATCATGTGCAAGTGGTACCCCATTGGCGGTTCTCTATGATACATATGTACTTACAATGACAAGATCTTACTTGTGACTGAAGTTGAGTAGCATGAGGTTCGGTACTCGTAAGTAAGGGGCATGAGATTTCAACTTATAACTTGTCAAGCATGTCTTCTTAGTTGTGTCACTTTAACTTTAATCACCTAAAGATGCTTATGATAGGGGCAATGAGAGCTGAAAGCTAATAAGTACCATAATTTTTGAAAGCTCTTTATGAGACTTGAATCCCTACTTCCTTCTAAGAAGGACTTTCTTTTACTTTTATGTTGAGTCTCCATCTTCTATCTTTATGCACCTATTAAGAGAGCATAGATGTCATTCTTAGTTTAATGTGCATTGTCCCAAGACTTGTTGATTGGTGCATAACTTTGATATTGCTTGTTCTTAAACTATTTGTATCTAGTCACCCTTATGAACTTTGGAGGAGTCCTATGTATTTATGTTTTGCTACTCTATGAGGGACAAGCTGAATACCATTCTCATTATGCTTTCTTTATGTGAAACAAACAAATGTCTTGCAAAGCATTGTTATTCATGAATCTTTTGTTTGTGTATTTTCATGTTACAACATAGTTGCTATGTGTGAGATCCAGGCACATGGCATAATAGGATTGATAGGATACCCATATCAACAAGTTGCAACTTCTTTTCCGGAAGCTCATTCGAAAAGAACTCTAAGGTTAAGCGTGCTTGGCCTAGAGTAATTCTAGGATGGGTGACCGACCGGGAAGTGGGTAACGGGCAAGCGCAGTGAGGACAAAGTGCGTAGAAAAGACTAGTGTTGGTCTGTGGGGTCAGTCTAGATATTCTATTAAGTTGCCAACAGTGACACCCCCCGGGCCCAGGAGTGGACGGGGTGTTACAAAGTGGTATCAGAGCCGACCCTTGTGATTACACGGGTGTGTGCGGGTCAGTGGCGGGACATGTGGAGCATGGCGCGTGTGGCCCGGAGTGGACACGGCATGGCACATGTGCCGGCACTGGACGCACAGACGCGTGCCAAGAGGGAACGTTCCTGGGGTGTGCTTGATCGATGAGGGCATCGATCTTCTAAAGGGTGGGTGTATGTGAGATCCAGGCACATGGCATAATAGGATTGATAGGATACCCATATCAACAAGTTGCAACTTCTTTTCCGGAAGCTCATTCGAAAAGAACTCTAAGGTTAAGCGTGCTTGGCCTAGAGCAATTCTAGGATGGGTGACCGACCGGGAAGTGGGTAACCGGGTGCGCACGAGTGAGGACAAAGTGCGTAGAAAAGACTAGTGTTGGTCTGTGGGGTCAGTCTAGATATCCTATTAAGCTGCCAACAGTGACACCCCCCGGGCGCAGGAGTGGACGGGGTGTTACACTATGTCTTATTGTTAGAACTCTATCTTTCATGATTCATGTTTAGAGTACCTTAATCCCAGCTATCAATGCTTTTACAATAATGATGATCAAGATTGTGTTGTCTGCATGTCACCTCAAAAATTATATTGTTTTGATTGTTTACCTACTCGAGGACGAGCAGGAACTAAGCTTGGTGATGTTAATACGTCCATAACGTATCTATAATTTTTTATGGTTTTATGCTAATAATATGCTTTTGACACTCCTTTTTGTATAAAGTTTATGATTTATTTGGACTAACCTACTAATAGTTGCAAAAGTGCACAATGTTCTTGTTTTACACTTTGATATGTAGGAATTACCAAGAATACAAGTGGAAATCTTGTTGGAGTCAAATTGGGATTTTTCCAGAAATCTATCTCGGAACTCTTTTTGTAGATGGTCACGTTTCGGGTCGAAGACAGCGTCAAACGGAAAGCTCTTCAACTACAAAGTTGTTGGAAATTTCACGACAAACGTTTTGGACATAAAATTTAGCTGATTCCGAGTCCGAACGAGCCTTTTAGGCCTGATTTACTGCAGCCCAAGATGGGTGACAGGAATCCGAGAAGCTATATAAAGGGAGGAAACCTAATTCTCCCAGGACATCTCCACCCACGAATTTGCAGCCACCAAAGCTACGTTTTTTCCTCCCCCATGGATCCCATCTCCATGGGGGAGGGCTCCCAAGAAGCCATGAAGGAAGGGGGCTAAGGGGCGGTGCTCCCCCATGATACCGGCGGCGGGGAAGGAGTCCCCCGCGCCGCCGCCGCCCTCTTCACCATCTTCACCACCATCTCCATCATCTAATCCTCCTAGTATGTAGTAGTTCATCCTCCCATACACCTCTACACCGTCCTATATAAACATGGTGTTTGATGCTATAAGTTATAATCCTATGATCTATGTCATGTTTGTGTAGTTTCTTTGTTCTTAGATTGAATGGTTGAACGTCTTTGGTTCATTAGAGTTGTATGTTAATATGGTACAGTCCTTTGATGTCCATTATATTTGTGCGCGCATGGATTAAACATCATAGGGTTTGTAGTATGTGTAAAAGGAAGGGGGAGTTCTGCCAGAGTGACAGAAACCTGAGGGCGCGAACCGGAACATTGCACATATGGGAGTAAGAGTACCATTAAACTTAAGGCTATGGTTGGGGAAACCTTAATGCATTGATTAGTACTTACGGATGTTTGCTAGCAATCCAATCATATAGTACATGTAATTCCAAGTAGTGAAGCGCATGTATATTCAGTCTCTCCCACATAGAAAACTGTATCGAAGACAATGAACCTGATCTATTCGCTATTTAAACTTGGACAAAGCCACCACACTTACCACCACTATTCCACACTCATGATTCTGTTAGTTTATTGTATTTTATTGCTGCAGCAACTAGCTTTACTTTCTTGTTATTTATTATCATGCAAAGCTATCTTTATTACTCGTATTGTTGCTCTAGTTTTATTTCCTAAATAATGCAAACATTTAGTGTGCGTAGAGTTGTATCAGTGGTTGATAGAACTTGAGAGAATATTTATCCTACCTTTAGCTCCTCGTTGGGTTCGACACTCTTACTTATCGAAAAGGCTACACATGATTCCCTATACTTGTGGGTTATCAAGGCCCTACTCGCTAGGGCCGTCGAGCAGCAAGCCACGGGAGTCGACCCGCGGGGGCGGATGTATTCCCGCTCCTCGGCAAACAGGGCGGCCTCAAGCGGTCACCCAACCATCGCCAACACCGTGACCTGCCCACCACCACAGCCCCTGGCAAACCAGCCACGGGCCGCCAACCCCGTGCTCTCCACCAACGAGCCACGACCGGTGAACAACACGGTCGCCACCAACGGGCAACCCGTCGATGCCCGAACGCACATCGTCAACAACCAGGCTTGGCAGGCGCGCCAGCCCAACGACTTGAGGCACACCCTCACCAACCGCGGCGACCCGAACACAGGGGCTCGCTCAGCCGAGTCGGCCCCCAGTGCTTCGGACCTATGATCCGAGGCGAGAAGTACCCTTCCAACTTCAAGGCGCCCAAGGAGATCGAAAAGTACGATCCAACATACGATCCAGCGGTTTGGCTGGACACATACCTCTTGGCGACGGGAATCGCCGGCCACACCGACCTGCTAGCCGCTCTCTACCTCCCCCTGATGATGGAGGGTGCGACCCGGCAATGGATCAACACCCTCCCCACCGACAGCATCGACTCATGGGAGGAGATGCGGGACGCCTTCGTCAGACACTTTAAAGACTCCTACACCCGCGCCACCACCATCGAGGACCATGAACGATGCATCCAGGGACAACACGAGTCGACCCGCCATTGGATCCAAAGGTGGCAGGAGCTATGGATCAATGCCTCCTGCATACACCCGGACACGGTGATACACTGCTTCAAGAACGCGTGCCGGTACAAACCCCTGGTCGCCAAGATCAAGAGGGTCTACCGGACGCTCGACAACATCCCTGAACTCCTCGAGATCGCCAAGCTCTACGCGGAAGAGGACCCCAACCAGGACTCTGACGACGAGTCAGGAGGAAGACGCCGCGTTAGTGCCCACGACAGCGGGCAACAGCGCGACATGCGCTACAACAACACTCGCATCACCGGCAAGCACCATGGTGATGGGCGAGTCGACTTCGTCACCAATGCCGGCTATGGTCAACGCGACCCGAAGAACTTCCACCGCGACGGAGGAAACTACCGCGACAGCGGAAACTACCGCGCCAACAACGCGGCAAGGCCGAAATTCGACCCCACTGCCCTGCTCAACCAACCTGCGTCTACCACAGCAGGGAGGGAAAGCCCGCCACCCACACTAACGCCAACTGCCACTCCCTCAAGGAGATCGAAAAAGCAAGGCGGGCAACCCCAACAACAACCCGCCACGGGATAACGGAAACGCCGGCGGCTTCGGCAACACCGTCGGATCACTCCACACCTTCACCGCGCTCGGCACCAAGAATGAGAGGAAGGTGATCGCCCGCGCAGTCGCCGTCAATGCGGTGACGCAGGTCGATATTCCTTGCTTCCTCAACTGGTCTAAGCAAAGCATCACCTGGAGTCGTCAGGACCACGCACCCTAGATCGAGTACCCAGGGCGAGTCGCCCTGGTGGTCAGGCCCAAAGTGGCTGACTACTGGCTGCCCAAGACACTGATGGACGGAGGGAGCTCCATCAATATCATGTAACTGGACACGTTCAAGAAGCTCCATCTCCCATAATCAGCAATCAAGCCAACCCTGACAACCTTGCACGGCATCGTCCCCGATCGGAAGGCGTACCCGATCGGAAAAGTAACTCTGCCAGTCACCTTCGGCACACCAGCAAACTACCACACCAAGCGGATCGAGTTCGAACTGGTGAACTTCCACAGCCCCTACCACTGCGTCCTAGGATGCCAAACCTTCGCCAAATTCATGGCGGCCCCCCACTACGCCTAAAACATGATGAAGCTTCTAGGGCCAAGCGGCATCATCACCGTCCACGGCGACCCCGGTATGGTCGTGGAATGTGAAGACAAAGGCGCTGAGTTCACCGACACCATCATCGCTGCGGAAATGGACCACGCGGAGGAACTCGCGAAATATGCGGGCAACATCAACAAGGACGACCCCACCATCCTGAAGAAGCCAACCGCCGCGAGCTCCACGTTCGAGGCAACCACACACACCCACACCATCGAGCTCGTCCCGGGCGATCCTAGCCAGATGGTCACCATTGGGCGCACATGAGCCCCACATAGGAAAGCGCGCTCATCGGGTTCCTCTGTGAGAATCGCGACATCTTCGCATGGAAACCATCTGACATGCCCGGTGTCCCGAGGGAACTCGCTGAGCACAAACTCAATGCTGACCCAAAAGTACGACTAGTAAAGATGTCGTTGCGGCCCTTTAATGAAGAGCACCGCTGAGCAATCGCCGAAGAAGTACAACGCCTGCTAGCCGCAGGCTTCATTCGGCCGATCAAATACTCCAAGTGGCTGGCAAACCTAGTCCTGGTACTGAAAAAGAACAACACGTGGAGAATGTGTATCGATTACACCAACCTCAACAGCGCCTGCCCGAAGGAGGAGTTCGTCCTACCACGCATCGATCAGATCATCGACTCAACCGCGGGATAGGAGTCGCTATGCTTCCTCGACACATATTCTGGCTACAACCAGATCAAAATGGCAGTCGAGGGTGAGCAGAAGACGGCGTTCATCACACCATTCGGTGCCTTCTGCTACACGGCCATGATGTTTGGCCTCAAGAACACCGGCGCAACCTACCAAAGGTGCATGCAGGAGTGCCTCGCGAGCCAAATTGGCCGCAACATACACGTCTACATCGACGACATGGTGGTAAAGTCCACCCGCCAGGACGACCTGCTCGCCGACCTGGCCGAAACCTTCGCAAACCTGCAGAGGTATAATATCAAGCTCAACCCAGGGAAATGCACCTTTGGCATCCCCACCAGACAGCTCCTGGGGTACGTGGTCTCCAAACGAGGCATCGAGGCCAACCCTACCAAGATCGACACCATCGCGCGACTCGGAAAACCCGAGTGCCTGCGTGACGTCCAGAAGTTGGTCGGGCGAGTCGTGGCTCTTAGTCGCTTCATTCCCCGGCTCGGTGAAAAGGCGATGTCACTCTACCGCCTGATGCGCAAGAACCCAACGTTCCAATGGGACGTGGAGGTGGACAACACACTCAAAGCACTCAAAGAAGTGCTACTCGTGTCTCCACTCCTCGCCGCCCCAATCGACAAAGAGCCAATGCTCGTCTATGTGGCGGCCTCCACTCGAGTCTTCAACGCCGTGATGGTTATCGAACGGCCAGAGGAGGGCAAGGAGCGCCCCATGCAGCGCCCCGTCTACTACATCAGCAAAGTCCTGACGGACTCAAGACAACGCTACCTGCAGTACCAGAAACTGGTATACGCGGTATTCCGAGCTCAACGACGACTCCCACACTACTTACAGGAACACCCAATCACGGTCGTCTCCTCCGCGCCACTACAGGACATAATACGCAATCGCGAGGCAACTGGGTGAGTCGCCAAGTGGGCCATCGAAATCGGCATCCACAACATCAAGTACGAGCCCCGCAAAGCGATCAAGTCGCAAGCCCTGGCTGATTTCCTCACAGACTGGGAAGAAGCACAACAGCCAGAGAGGCTCCCATACCTCCACTACTGGTCGCTCCACTTCGACGGGTCAAAGAATGCCGACGGCGCCGTGGCTGGGGTCATACTGACCTTCCCTAAGGGATACAAGCTCTGCTACATGTTGTAACATCCCAAACTTTAATCCAAGCTTATCAAGATCAAATCATCCAAAAATAGGGTTGACAAAAACTTTTCCAAATTTAAGATGAAAGCATTCATATGTGTGTGCATTTAAAGTAGGAGTTGTTTGAATTGCCATGATTGAATGATCCAATGCTTGTAAAATGTTTCTTAGGTGATTTAAACATCATTCCCAAACTTTTCCTAAAGAAAATCAAATCAAAAAGAATTAAAAAGGAGGAATGGTCATTTTGGCAAATTTAACTCCCATGCCTACTTTGGCTATTCCTAGTACTCAAAACTTAATAGAAATAATTCTTGATCTTTGCACCCCTTGCTAGTACTCATAATGAGGTATCAAGTCCCACCTTTGGATCTGCTAAAAACATTCTGTTAACTATTTTAAATGACAGTTTAAAATTGAATCTAATGCATATGCATAGATCACCCCTATTTCAAAAACCATCTATTTGAGCTCCATTTTCAAAACCCTTGCAACCAGAGACTACCTATCACTAGTGGAGATCACTCAAAAAATTTGAAACCAAAATTTAAAACTTTCTTTCATGCGGCCATTTCATCAAACACTTGGCATGCATAATCTCTACTCTAATACTAGCTCACTGTTTACTATAGGGTTTTGCCCCCAATTGATCCCCATTTAATCCCCTTGTCCCCTCTTGATCTAACCAGAGCCTAACCAGCATCTCCAACCCCTCTCGCCATGTCTAGTACATTGCCAGTGGTCCACCTCCACCGCCCAACCATCCCTAGGCCAGAGATAGAGAGCAGAGCGGCTAGGAACCGCCGCGCCCGGAGCCGGTCGAGCAGGCCGACGCCGTCCCCAGAGCACACCCTGTCCCCGCTCGCACAGACCACCCCTTGGCACCAGCCCGCGCCCGCTGCTCCACCGCGACCTAGAGAACACCCCAAACATCCCCGTTCGCCGCCCAAAGCCTCACAGCCACCGCTCGCCGTGGACACCGCCGCTTCGGCCGCGTAGAGCGCCACCTCGCCCAGACCGTGTGCCACCGCCCCTACGGCCGCATTCAATTCCTAGAGCACCGCCAGGGAACCACACATTGATCGCCACCCCCAGCCATGCCTCTACCTCGCCGTAGCCATGTCGCCACTGTCGACTGCCCATCCCGTTCGGTCTCACCGTCGTGCCTATAAAAGGAAACCTCCCCAGCCTCTTCTCTCCACACCATTCCACTCCCCTCACCTCTCTGAACCTCACCCACCTTTAGCTGGAGCAAGTGGAGCAGCAGCTCGCCGGAATTGGACCCGGAGCAGCCGCGGTAGGAGGAGAAGGGTGCCGTTGATTGCGACCACCCCAAGCTCCGCCGCAACCGCGCCTTGCCTCGCCGTCGTCTTCGACGTTGTTTGCCCGCCTTGCCGAACCCGCTGGAGCCCTGGTACGCCCCCAGTAGACCCCCACCGATCCGCTAGGGTTCGAGCTCGCCGGCGACCTATTCGTCATCGACGACGACCCTCAGCCGTTGATCTCGCTTCTAATCCTACGGCCCACAAGGCTGCATCTGCTTATGTTTTAAGTGTCGTGACACGCGGGACCCTGTCACCTGAGCCTCGATCATGAGCGCCACTAGGCCGGCCCATTCCTTTTCCCACGCTAGCCCATCGATTCAAATCTGGATTTTTATTTTTAGTTAAATCTAGTTTCTGTCCACTAGTTTAAAAATCAATTTAGAGAGTTTTAGAAATACAAATTGTATGAAACCAATTTGGTCTGAAAGGTAAAAAATGATCTATCCAAGGCCGTTGGATTTAATTCAATTAGAGTTATAGATCTCTCCTAATAAAAATAAGAAGACAGAAGCTTTTGCAACTTGCAACATTTTTATAAAATCAACCAGGTGAGCTTTTGAGTTGATTCCAACTCTCAAAAATCACATTTCATCAGGTCTATCTAACCATGTAATAATATTAAGGTTAACATGCAGTGACTTTGGACTAGTACCAAAATAATGCTATATAGGCATTTCTAGTCACTTTAAATCATTAAATAATAAACTTAAACTAAAGTAATATTGATCCAACCTTTAAATCTCATTCCCACATGTTAGAGTATGTGGTGAGGACATGTGTCCACATGATCCCATATTTTGGTGGTGAATATTAAATTTTAGTTAATATTTCAATGAGTAGAAATTACTTTGCTAAAATAAAAAGGATGAAACTATTGAATTCAAACTTGTGATGTTTGTGATGATAATAGATCATCAAATGTGTGTTTTAGAATGCTACTTAGCCTAGTTAAGTATTGTTTGGTGATTATGCACTCCCTATGTATTTATAGACGCTAGTACCGACCAAGCTTTCGAGGAGGAGGAGTTCTACCAAGAAGAAGAAGAAGAAGAAAACTTCAACTACTGCACCAACCAAGGCAAGCTATTGTTAGCAAGCTAGAATTAAGCTAGATGAATGATCAAGGATGCTTTAGGCATGCTTTGATCACACCCCTTTTAACTATTAGTACCCCAAGTCTTACTTGCAAGTTTTATTCCCCTTAGTATGCAAAGTTCATTACTTATTTTGAAGGTAGCATAAAAAGTATAAAACTTGACCTACTTAGAAACCTTTAGATGTCATTCTATGGCATGAGATTGATCCCCTCCTTCCACTTTAGTGAACACTCTTAACTTAGTATTTTAGAGTAGATCAAAAACTTGAGTCACTTTAGATAGGAACACTTGGGAAAATGAATTGTGAAAACCTTGGAATGATGAGTCATTCTATTGAGATGTTTTGACATGTGTTGAGAAACACAACTAGTTTATGATGATGAAAATGATGAGGCATGAGCCTTAACCCTTTTATAAACTGATGGTTGGATTCGGATGCGATCCATTCCAAATTTACCGTACAACCACATTACCTGAATTGGGTAAGGCTTAGCTAGAAATTTATATGCATTAGTATTAGTTCCCTCACGGGAGAGGTTTGAGCAAAGGCTACCTCTCAATGTTGTCCACCTATGCATTGCCCAAGATGACTGATGGTCATGGTTGGGAGGCCATACTCATAGGAGAGGTGCTTATACTAGGGTGTGTAAAGGGAAGGTTATGTTTGATTATCTGCATACTAAGTATGATGATTCAGGGTTATCCCTGACAGATGTATCGAATCTTGTGGTGAAAGTGTACCACCTCTACAGAGTGTCAAACTATTCGAATAGCCACGTCCGCGGTTATGGACAGTTGGAATGGCAATACTGTTTCGTTGTCAGATGTTTTCTAAATAATTTGAAATGAATGATGAACTTTGACTTAACCACAACAGGGTTGTGTTTATGATAATAGCTTCCCAACTTAAGTGATTCTAGAACTTTACTTTATCTTTCTTTGCTTCTGAACTCAGCTTAGGTTTCAAACTTAACTTGATAGTTAACTTAGATTCAACACTTTAACTTAGAATTATACTCCTTGTTAGTAGTAGTTTGCGAGTACTTGAAGAGTACTCATGGCTTTTGTACCTGGCTATTATCATGGCCAGACTATGAAGGAGATTATCAAGATGATGGTCAGCAGGACGGCTATGATAACTAGGACTATTCCTTCACAAGATTGCATGTGCCTCTAAAGATGGACCCCACTGCTATGCTTATCTTTTATTTCCGCTGCTTGTTGTATTAAAGACTGGATCATGAGATCCTTATTTGTGTAAAACCTTATGTATGGTTTGTAATGGATGATGTACTGTGATATCCAATCTGTTATGTCTCGCAAAAATGGTAATTCGGGGATTGCGAGGTATGGCATAACGCATCCGGGATTAAAATCCGGGTGTTGACAAGTTGGTATCAGAGCCATCCTGACCATAGGAGACCCTAGTTAGAATGGACGTCCAAACCAAAAATTTAGCTTCAAAACCAAAGTGAGTATTTATGAAAAACTATTTCCCCTCTTACCCTTGTGAACTCATTCTTTCTCAAAAATTCACGTTCCTCAAAATTCTTACATTACTACTTAAAATTTGACACACTTGATCACTTCACTAACTTCCTCATCCTTAATTCTTGTAGATGGAGACTCAGTTCAGCAAGATTTACCAGTTGGGAAACGGAGGTCAGCTGATCTTCGAGAGGGATCTGGATTCACTGTCGGAGTTACTAGGACGCCCACATCCGGAGTTTCTTGGAGCTCAACTTCAGACCCCTGTGAGGAGACCTACAGTGGCTAGTCACCGTGGATCTTCGGGGAAGCGTCGAAGCACCAACTTCCAAGAGAATTCAGTTCTCCGTGAGAGAGAACAACTGGCTAGATGGATTAGCCAGGGCAATGCATGAAGCTCTCGCACGCCTATGTGCCCTCAGCGTCAACAAGATCCAAGGAACCCGTTTTGCTCACTATGCAAGACGTGACTTCATGGGAATGCCGATGGAGATGCCAAGTCACCCAGAGTTGAGGTGTCAGGTGGAGAACCTTGACTTCTTGTTCATGACAGACAGCAGGAACTGGACAATGCCAGGGAGTTAGCTAACCAGAACCATGCCATCTTCGACCAAAAGGCCTAGACTTTCGCACTGCTCGTCCAAGATCGCCAGTCTCTTCGTCGCTAGCGTGCAAAGAAGGATCGCACCATCGCCTGTCTTTGCAAGAAGGTGGCCAACCTCTAGAAGACCATCAAGGAGCAGGAAGCTCAGCTTGCCGCCAAGGAAGAAGATGATGAGGGTGAAGACATCCAGGGAGATATGGATTCTTACCTCAGCAACGATGATGACTTTCTGGAGGAGGATGTTGTGGACTTCTACACTGATGATGAAGACTCCGACTTCATCGACGATGAGTAGATGCACTAGAGCACTGTCGTAGCGTGAGATGTATCATCTCATTGTATCATAGCTTGCAGAATGGTTCTTCAAACCATCTGTTTTCCCCTTTGATTGTTGTGGTGTGTGTTTTATTGTGTGCTTGCTTGCATGAATGAAAAAGAAGTTAGTTGAAAAACCTGAGTCTAACTCAAAGTTTTAGCTTTGAAAAACCCAAAACCATGAACCTTAGACTTTCCCTCTTACCCCTATATCTATCTCAATCTTTAGATGACTCGTGGGAACCAAGGAGGGAGCAGCTCGTCGCAAGACCCAATGCTGCAGATCTTGCAGAATCTCATCGCAGACCATGAAGCAAGCAGGGCTGAGCATCAAGCCAACTTAGCA
Organism: Avena insularis; assembly: GCA_023614405.1. Classification (NCBI taxonomy): domain Eukaryota; kingdom Viridiplantae; phylum Streptophyta; class Magnoliopsida; order Poales; family Poaceae; genus Avena; species Avena insularis. Next base: position 455,666,728 of record CM042696.1, on the reverse strand, counting down.
ACATTGCAGCAGATCGCCCAAATGGCTCTCAACAACCAAGGACATGGAAATCAGGATCACCAAGGATCCAAACTCAAAAACTTTTAGAACACCAATCCCCCAATCTTTAACCAATCTGAAAACCCATTAGATGCTGATGACTGGTTACAGACCATGGAAAACAACTTAGAGGTTGCCAGAGTTGATGAGAATGAGAAAGTTCTCTTCGCCACCCACTATCTGGCGGGAGATGCAAGAGCTTGGTGGAATAGCATCCGCAATATGAACCATGTGTTGGAGATATGCCCTAGAGGCAATAATAAATGTAGTTATTATTATATCTTTGTGTTTATGATAAATGTTTACATTCATGCTATAATAGTATTAACAAGTAAACCATTAATACTTGTGTGATTTGTAAACTTAATTTGAAGTCCCTAGTATAGCCTCTATACTTCACTAGCTTGTTGGTTGATTGATGATTGTGGTTTCCCTATCATGAACATTGAGATGTTATCAACAACAAGATCATATCGTTAGGAGAATGATATGGTGGACATACTCCTATAGATAAGCGTAGCATAAAGATCAAGTCATTTCAATAGTTCAATTGCTATATGCTTTCTGATACATAGTAACCTAATTCCTTCGACCATGAGATCATGCATATCACCTTTACTGGATGGATGCTTTGATGTCATCAAACACCACACCGTAACAGGGTGGCTATAAAGGTGGTATTGAGTGTTCGGAAAGTATTGGTTGAAACACATGGATCAAGAGTGGGATTTGTCCATCCATATGACGATAGATATTCTTCAGGCCCTCTCGTGAAATGTCATCCAATTAGCTTGCAAGCATGTGACTGGTCACAAGGGATCACATATCACGAACGAGAAAAGAGTACTTATCAACGAGGTTGAACTAGGTATGCGAGATACCGACGATCATAACCTCGGATAAGTAACATATCGTGAGACAAAGGGAAATTGGTATCGTATGTAAGTGGTTCATTCGACGCAAAGTAATCGTAGAAATATGTGGGAGCCATATGAATTTCCAGATTCCTCTATTGGTTATTGTTCGGAGAAGTGTCTCGATCATGTCCGCATAATTCACGAACCGTAGGGAGACACACTTAAGGATTCGACGTTGTTTGAGTAGTTATGGTATTATGAGAAAGAGACCGAATGTTGTTCGAGTCTCGGATGGGATCCGGATATCACGAGGTGATCCGGAATGGTCCGGAGAATAAGATTCATATAAGGAAAGTCCTGCTTGGAGTTAGGGAATGGTTCCGTGTTTTCATCGGGAACATTCTAGAAGGTCCCGGAATGTCCGGCACTCCAGGAGGGAAGGGTATATGAATGTGTCATTGTAAGTTGGAATGATTGCATCATGTACTAGGTGTTCTCGCTGTCCAAAATAAAGGATTTATTTAAATCCTAAATTGAAAAGTCAAACGGCTAGTTTGAAAGTCAAACGGCAAGTTTTGGAAAGTGGAAAGAGGAGGAGAAGAGGAAACCGAGTTGGGGAGGATTCCTCCTCCCAAGCCGCCCCACCCCAGCCGAGTTGGGGAGGGACTCCACTCCTCCCTTGGCACGCCCCCTCCCACCTATAAAGGAGGGCAGGGCCTCCCCTCCTAGTACACACAAGTTCCTATCTTCTACCTCCGGTTTAGAGCCGTTTTGGTTTAGAGCTTCTAATTGCTTTAGCCAGCGGTTTAGAGCCTTCTAATTGATTTAGAGCCTTCTAATTGGTGTGTCTAATTACTAGACCACAAATATCCTCTCATAAGCTACACCATACTCGCACCGCTTAAGGCGAAGCCTCATGATTTCCTCTACTTAGGTACCACGTCGTTGTCAGCCGCGGAATCGCGAGGAGTGCTACAACCTCCGCTGCACTGCTGGAACAAGGGAGAGGAAGGTCTTCGCCGAAAATTTAACGCGGTGACCGATCGCGGGAGCGCTGCTGAACGTGGGCGCTGGAAGGATCGCTCACGCGATCTTGAGATCGGAAAGAGTACGACTACATCACCCACGAGAATCTGCTCTCGTTAACCGCTTTGGAATCTTCGAGGGTGAGTTCCTCTATCGACTCGTTGCTGCAATCTAGTAGATAGATCTTGGCTTGTTTGTTTGTATGCGATAGAAAATTTTGTTTTCCATGATACGAACCCCTACAAAGGGTATCGAGCCGTGTCTATATGTAGATCTGTTGCTAGAGTAGTTAACATTTGTGATTGTGGGCATTGATGCTTTTATTGTAGATTGCTTTTTGTGTACTTTGCATCTTGCGGTATGTTGGGATGAAGCGGCCCGGGCTAACCTTACATGACATCGTTCATGAGACTTGCTCCACGCTTGACATGCAACTTGTATTGCATAAGTGGCTTTATGGGTGCTGCTTTCTCCTAGCATAGTAAAGATCCAATTTACAACGGGTGATCAACAATGCTAGTATCAATGTTGTGGTTCTTGTTCGTAGTTAGAACGACACTTATTGAAAGCCCCAAACCACGTAAAATATGCAAAGAAAGTAGAGGCGCCTAACTTTGTTTTGGGGTGTGCATGATGTGATATGGCCATGATTGTGATTATATTTGATGTATGCAATGTTCCTTATTGTAAGTTGGAAACCGCAGAGCCATATGGTTGTCTTTAATTTCATTAAGACCTGCGTGTCTATTCAAAATAGTTGTAATAGTTGAAGCTGGTGGGCGACAACCATGAAGAAGCCGCCATTGACCTTGATGCTATGCCGTGATGATGGAGATCATGTTCGTGCTTGAAGATGGAGATCGGAAGCACAAAGAAGAAAGGCCATATCATATCACATATTATGAATTGCATGTGATGTTAATCCTTTATGCATCTTGTATTGCTTAGTAGACGACGGTAGCATTATAAGATGATCCCTCCTGCACATAAATTTCAAGTTCTAAAGTGTTCACCCTTAGTATGCACTGCTACAAAGCTTGCTGCTCAAGCACCACGTGATGATCGGGTGTCTTTGATTCCATGGTGAATACAACGTAAGCAAGCCAGATTTGCTTATGCGGTAGCTAAGGTTTGATCTTGACGAGCCTAGCATGTATGCAGACATGGCCTCGTGAACACGGATCGCGAAAGGTAAAGCATGAATCATATAGTAGATATGATGAACATGATGATTGTTCGCCATTGAAACTATATCAACTCTCGTGATGATCGGTGTTGATGTAGTGGATTTGGTTCGTGTGATCGCTAAAACAATGTGAGGGATGTTGTTTGAGTGGGAGTTCACCTAGTTTAATTTCATTAAATAATTTGAACTCAATTTGTCATAAACTTAGTCTAAACTATTGCAAATATGTTGTAGATCAATGGCAGCCCCTACCATCAATTTTAATGTTCCTAGAGAAAGAAAAGTTGAAAACAATGGAAGCAACTCATGGATTGGTTCCGCAATTTGAGGATTGTCCTCACAGGTAATTTGACCTATGTGCTGGATGCACCACTAGGTGACCCACCTACAGCTGATGCCACCGATGAAGTAAAGAATGTTTACCTCGCCGGAAAAATCAGTACTCCATAGTTCAAGTGCTATCTTGTATGGTTTAGAATCGGAGCTTGTAAAAGGTTTGAAGAGTCGACCATATGATATTGTCGAGGATCTCAAATTAATTTTTGAGACTCATGCGGCAATTGAAAGTTATGAAGCTTCAAAAGTTCTTTAACCGCAAGATGGAAGAGGGCTCTTCCAAGTGAGCATGTGCTTAAGATGTCCGGCATGCAAATAAACTTCAAAGCTTGGGTATAGTGATTCCTAATACTTTGGGGTTTACCGATCCTCCAATCACTACCACCAAGTTACAAGAACTTTGTGATGAACTACAACATGCGTAACATGAACAAAGAGTTGCCGTAACTATTTGCTATGTTAAAATCTGCAAGTGGAGATCAAGAAAGAGCACCAAGTGTTGATGGTCAATAAGACCACCAAATTCAAGAAAGGCAAGTCTAAGGAAGGACACTTCAAGAAGGGTGGTAAGAAAGTTACCACGACGAAGAAGACCAAGGCTAGACCCAAGCCCGACATCGAGTGCTTTTACCGCAAGGAGAAGGTCATCGAAACGGAATTGCCCAAAGTACTTGGCGGATTTGAAGAACGGCAACATCAAGAAGAAAGGTATATCTGATATACATGTTATTGATGTGTATCTCACTAGTATTCGTAGTAGTGCGGGTATTTGATACTGGTTCGGTTGCTCATATTTGTAACTCAAACAGAGCTGCAGAATAAACGGAAGCTAGTGAAGAACGAGGTGATGATGCGCGTGGAAAGCGGATCAAAGGTTGATGTGATCGCGTCGACGCTACCTCTTCATCTACCATCGGGATTAGTTTTATACTTAAATAATTGTTATTTGGTGCTGCGTTGAGCATGAACATTATATCGGGATCTTGTTTATTGTAGACGGTTACTTGTTTAAATCCGAGAATAATGGTTGTTCGATTTATATGAGTAATATGTTTTATGCACATGCACCTTTGATAGATGGTCTATTCTTGTTGAATCTCGATAGTGGAAATACACATATCAACAACATTGAGGCTAAACGCTTGAAATCAGCGATAATTCGACCTATATGTGGCAATCGTCTTGGTCACATTGGAGTGAAGCGTATAAAGAAACTCCATTCGATGGACTTCTTGAATCACTTGATTTTGAATCACTTGAAAGATGCGAAGCATGTCCGATGGGTAAAATGACTAAGACTCCATTTTCTGGTATAATGGAGCGAGCTACGGACTTCTCGGAAATCATACATACCGATGTGTGGTCCAATGAGTGTAGCATCGCCGGTGGTTATCGTTATGTTCTTACCTTCACGGATGACTTGAGTAGATATGGGTATATCTATTTCATGAAACATAAGTCCAAACTTTCGAGAAGTTTAAGGAGTTTCAAAGTGAGGTAGAGAATCAACGTAACAAGAAGATTAAATTTCTACGTTCGATCGTGGAGGTGAATATCTAAGTTACGAGTTTGGCGAGCATTTGAAGAAATGTGGAATACTTTCGCGATTGACACCGGGAACACCACAACAGTAATGGTGTGTCTGAACGTCGTAATCGAACTCTCTTAGATATGGTTCGTTCTATGATGTCACTTACAGATTTACCGCTATCATTTTGGGGTTATGCATTAGAAACAGCCGCATTCACTTTAAATAGGGCACCGTCTAAATCCGTTGAAACGACACCGTATGAATTATGGTTTGGGAAGAAACCTAAATTGTCTTTCCTAAAAGTTTTGGGATTCGAAGCCTATGTAAAGAAGTTACAATAGGACAAGCTTGAACCCAAAGCGAAAAATGCGTCTTCATAGGATACGAAGGAAACTATTGGGTATACATTCTATCATAGATCCGAAGGAAAAATCTTCGTTAAGAATGGATCCTTTCTAGAGAAGGAATTTCTCTCGAAAGAAGTGACTGGAAGGAAAGTAGAACTCGACGAGGTTGTCGAACCTTCTCTCGAAATTGCGAGTAGCGCAGCACCGGAAGAAGTTCCTGTGGTACCTGCACCAATAAGAGAGGAAGCTAATGATGGTGATCATGAAACTTCGGTTGAAGTTGCTACAGAGCCTCGGAGGTCAACGAGAAATCGTACCACTCTAGATTGGTATGATTCCGTTATGAATGTCATGTTGGTGGACAACACCGATGACCCCGAGACATATGAGGAAGCAATGATGAGCCCAGATTCCAATAAATGGCAAGAAGCCATGAAATCCGAGATTGGATCCATGTACGAAAACCAAGTATGGACTTTGGTGGACTTACCGGATGGCCGGAAGGCTGTCGAGAACAAATGGATTTTCAAGAAGAAAGCAGATGTCGATGGTAATGTTACTGTCTATAAAGCTCGACTTGTCGCAAAAGGGTTTCGACAAATTCAAGGAGTTGACTACGATGAGACTTTCTCACCAGTAGCGAAGCTAAAGTCTGTGAGGATTATGTTAGCAATCGCTGCATATTATGATTATGAGATATGGCAGATGGATGTCAAAACAGCATTCCTCAATGGAGACATTGATGAAGAGTTGTATATGATGCAACCCAAAGGTTTTGTCGATCCTAGAGATGCTAACAAGGTATGCAAGCTTCAACGGTCCATCTATGGATTGAAGCAAGCATCCCGAAGTTGGAATCAATGTTGACATAAGCAAATCACAAGTTTAGGTTTTATACAAACTTATGGAGAAGCTGGTATTTACAAGAACCTGAGTGGGAGCTCTACAGCATTCTTAATACTATATGTGGATGACATATTGTTGATTGGGAATGATGTAGACCTTCTTAATAGTGTCAAAGAGTATTTGAATAATAGTTTTTCAATGAAGGATCTTGGCGAAGCAGCTTACATATTAGGCATAAAGATTTATAGAGATAGATCGAAACGCCAAATATCATTGTCACAAAGTACATATGTGGACAAAGTTCTAAAGAGGTTTGGAATGGAAGATAGCAAGAAAGGGTTCTTGCCCATGTTGCCCAATACGACCTTGAGTAAAACTCAAAGTCCGACATCGGCAGAAGATAGAGAAAGGATGAGTAAGACTCCCTATGCCTCAGCCATAGGATCTCTAATGTATGCCATGCTATGTACTAGACCCGACATCGCATATGTCGTTAGTCTAACTAGCAGATATCAAAGTGATCCAGAGTGGATCATTGGACAATCAAAAACATCCTTAAGTACTTGAGAAGAACTAAGGATATGGTTCTTTCTTATGGATGTGATGATCTGCTCGTTGTTAATTGTTACACCGTTGCTAGTTGGATCACGGATCCTGATGATTCTTAATCTCAATGTGGATACGTATTTTTTTTGTATGGTGCAGCAGCTTAGCTGGAGGAGTGCAAAGCAAAGCGTTGTGGCGAGATCTTCAACTGAATCGGAATACATGGCTGCTTCGGAGGCTTCACAAGAAGCGATATGGATGAAAGAGTTCATTACAGAGCTGGGTGTGGTTACAAGTGCGCTGGACCCAATGTCTATCTACTGTGATAACATGGGCGCCATAGCCAATGTGCAAGAACCAAGGTCACACAAGAAGCTGAAGCATATCAAGCTGCGTTTCCACGCTATTCGAGAACATATCCAGGATGGGGATATAAAGATTTGCAAAGTACACACAGATCTGAATGTGGCGGATCCGTTGACTAAACCTCTCCCGAGGGCAAAACATGACCAACACCAAACTGCCATGGGTGTTCGGTATATTACCATGTAATCTAGATTAGATGACTCTAGTGCAAGTGGGAGATCTGGAGATATGCCCTAGAGGCAATAATAAATGTAGTTATTATTATATCTTTGTGTTTATGATAAATGTTTACATTCATGCTATAATAGTATTAACAAGTAAACCATTAATACTTGTGTGATTTGTAAACTTAATTTGAAGTCCCTAGTATAGCCTCTATACTTCACTAGCTTGTTGGTTGATTGATGATTGTGGTTTCCCTATCATGAACATTGAGATGTTATCAACAACAAGATCATATCGTTAGGAGAATGATATGGTGGACATACTCCTATAGATAAGCGTAGCATAAAGATCAAGTCATTTCAATAGTTCAATTGCTATATGCTTTCTGATACATAGTAACCTAATTCCTTCGACCATGAGATCATGCATATCACCTTTATCGGATGGATGCTTTGATGTCATCAAACACCACACCGTAATGTGGTGGCTATAAAGGTGGTATTGAGTGTTCGGAAAGTATTGGTTGAAACACATGGATCAAGAGTGGGTTTGTCCATCCATATGACGGATAGATATTCTCTGGGCCCTCTCGGTGAAATGTCATCCAATTAGCTTGCAAGCATGTGACGGGTCACAAGGGATCACATATCACGGAACGAGAAAAGAGTACTTATCGAACGAGGTTGAACTAGGTATGCGAGATACCGACGATCATAACCTCGGATAAGTAAATATATCGTGAGACAAAGGGAAATTGGTATCGTATGTAAGTGGTTCATTCGACGCAAAGTAATCGAGAAATATGTGGGAGCCATATGAATTTCCAGATTCCTCTATTGGTTATTGTGGAGAAGTGTCTCGATCATGTCCGCATAATTCACGAACCGTAGGGAGACACACTTAAGGATTCGACGTTGTTTGAGTAGTTATGGTATTATGAGAAAGAGACCGAATGTTGTTCGGAGTCTCGGATGGGATCCGGGATATCACGAGGTGATCCGGAATGGTCCGGAGAATAAGATTCATATAAGGAAAGTCCCGTTTCGGAGTTGGGGAATGGTTCCGGTGTTTTCATCGGGAACATTCTAGAAGGTCCCGAATGTCCGCACTCCAGAAGGGACGGGTACATGAATGTGTCATTGTAAGTTGGAATGATTGCATCATGTACTAGGTGTTCTCGCTGTCCAAAATAAAGGATTTATTTAAATCCTAAATTGAAAAGTCAAACGGCTAGTTTGAAAGTCAAACGGCAAGTTTTGGAAAGTGGAAAGAGGAGGAGAAGAGGAAACCGAGTTGGGGAGGGATTCCCTCCTCCCCAAGCCGGCGCCCCACCCCAAGCCGAGTTGGGGAGGGACTCCACTCCCCTTGGCCGCCCTCCCACCTATAAAGGAGGGCAGGGCCTCCTCCTACACACACAAGTTCCTATCTTCTACCTCCGGTTTAGAGCCGTTTTGGTTTAGAGCTTCTAATTGCTTTAGACAGCGGTTTAGAGCCTTCTAATTGATTTAGAGCCTTCTAATTGGTGTGTCTAATTACTAGACCACTAATAGCCTCTCTCATAAGCTCCACCATACTCGCACCGGCTTAAGGCGAAGCCTCGGGATTTCCCTCTACTTAGGTACGCCACAGTCTTTGGAATCGCGAGGAGAGTGCTACAACCTCCGCTGCCTGCTGGAACAAGGAGAGGAAGGTCTTCGCCGAAAATTTAACGTAGTGACCGATCAAGGAGCGCTGCTGAACGTGGCGCTGGAAGGATCGTCACGCGATCTTGAGATCGGAAAGAGTACGACTACATCACCCACGAGAATCTGCTCTCGTTAACCGCTTTGGAATCTTCGAGGGTGAGTTCCTCTATCGACTCGTTGCTGCAATCTAGTAGATAGATCTTGGCTTGTTTGTTTGTATGCGATAGAAAAATTTTGTTTTCCATGCTACGAACCCCTACACCATGGCCAGGTGATGACCTGGGAAGCATTCAAGGTCAAGTTCAGCCGCACCCACATGCCGCAAGGTCTTGTCAACAGGATGAGAGATGAATTATGCAAATTGAAGCAAGGAAGAATGACTGTGGTGGAGTACCGTGACAGATTCTTGTCACTTGCCAGATATGCACCGGATGAGATCAACACGGAGGCCAAGAAGAAGGAGAGATTCTTAAACGGACTGGATGATGAGATGCAGACTGTCCTCGTCAACATCCGTTTCGATGATCTCGAAGAGCTAGTCGACTCTGCCATTCAGATGGAAGGGAAGATTAACCAGGCAAACGACAACCGCAAGCGCCGTATGATGCAGCAGTCTGGATCCAGTAGTCACCGAAGTACCGTCCTAACCCCTCACCAGGATATGCACCAAGGAACAACCGACCCCCAAATTCTCGCCCAAGCTACCCCAACCATAGCGGAGGCAATGTGAAGTCCGGAGGAAACAATCACAGCTCCGGCAACGCCAACAATTTCAACCGTGCCCCTCCCAAGAGCAACAACAACAACAACACTACGCCCAGAACTGGCAGCAATGTTGTGTCTGTCGCAGTCAAGGACAAGTCCCAGATCACTTGTTTCGAGTGTGGAGTGAAGGGTCACTACTCCAATGAGTGTCCCAAGAAGACTGCCGCCAATGCCCCTATGAATGCCCCAGCCAAGAAAGAGCGTCGTGTTCAACTAGGAAGAAGATTTGCCCTGTGGAACCCAAGACAATCAAGAACGGTCGTCTCTTCCACATGAACGCAGAAGAAGCCTAGGAAGCACCAGATGTAGTGATGGGTATGTTTTCTGTCAACTCAGTTTTAGCAAGAGTATTGTTTGATTCTGGAGCATCGCATTCATTTGTCACTGAAGAATTTGTATGCACTAGTAAGATTCACCCAACCAACCTGAAGCATGTCATGATAGTTCAAATCCCCGGTTCAACAACAAAAGCTAGAAAAATTTGCAAAGTTGTACCTATTAGAATACATGGGATAGATTTTTATGCCAACCTAATTGTACTTGGAACCAAAGGATTAGAAGTAGTACTAGGTATGGACTGGATGTCAAGGCATAAAGGATTGATAGATTGTGCTAAGAAAGCCATCACCATGACCAGTAGTTCGAGTAAAGAGATATATCTCTGAAACCTTACCCCGTCAATTCAAGTGCAACAAGAGTGTAGCCCTGCCCACCATTAACCAAGTCAGAGTAGTCTGTGAATACCCCGACGTATTTCCGGATGAATTGCTAGGTATGCCCCCGGATAGGGATATTGAGTTCATTATCGAACTAATCCCAGAACCGGACCTATAGCCCAGAGACCCTATACCATGAACCCCTCAGAGTTAGTAGAACTGAAGAAGCAGTTGGATGCCATGTTAGCCACAGGCTTGATTCAGCCAAGCGCATCGCCATGGAGATCACCAGTGTTATTCATCGACAAGAAAGATGGAGACAATCGTCTGTGTACAGATTACAGAAAATTGAATGATGTCACCATCAAGAACAAGTACCCTTTGCCAAAGATAGAGGACCTATTTGATCAGTTGACTGGAGCCCAGGTATTCTCAAAGATTGATCTTAGGACTGGTTATCACCAACTTAAGATTCGTGCAACGGATATTCTGAAGACCGCCTTTACTACTCGCTATGGTTTATACGAGTATACGGTTATGTCTTTTGGATTAACCAATGCCCCTGCTTATTTCATGAATCTCATGAATAAGATCTTTATGAATTTCTTAGATAAGTTTGTAGTTGTGTTTATCGATGACATCCTTATCTACTCCAAGTCAGAAGAAGAGCATGAGCAACATCTGAGAATCATTCTAGAAACCCTGAGAGAGCATCAGTTATATGCCAAGTTCAGCAAGTGTGAGTTTTGGCTGAAAGAAGTAGGATTCCTAGGACATATTGTGTCTGCTAGAGGAGTCTCTGTTGATCCCACCAAGATCAAAGATGTCGAAGAATGGGAAGCCCCAACCACTCAAAACCAAGTCCGTTCATTTCTCGGATTAGCGGGATATTACCACAAGTTCGTAGAAGGATTCTCGAGCATAGCCCGACCAATGACCCAATTGTTGAAGAAGGACAAGAAGTTTGAATGGATAGACAAATGTGATGCCAGTTTCCAGGAGCTGAAGAAGAGATTGATATCCGCCCCAATTTTGATCATGCCAGACATCAAGAAGCCGTTTGATGTATATTGTGATGCATCCAAGATTGGTATAGGATGTGTATTGATGCAAGAAGGCAAAGTCATCGCGTATTTGTCTCGACAACTAAAGCAACAAGAGCAGAACTATCCGACCCATGATCTTGAGCTAGCAGCTGTTGTTCTAGCATTCAAGACGCGGCGTCATTATTTGATGGGTAATTGCTGTGAGATTTACTCGGATCACAAGAGCTTGAAGTATATATTCACTCAGAAGGAGCTAAATATGAGGCAAAGAAGATGGATAGAGTTAATCAAGGATTATGACCTTGACATTCACTATCACCCCGGCAAAGCCAATGTGGTAGCGGATGTTCTTAGCAGATTGCCGTGTAGGCTTAACACCATGATCAAAGAGAAGCAACCAAGTTTGTATGAGGAGTTGGAGCAGTTTAGGACTGAGTTAGTTAGCAAAGGACTCCTAGCTAGCATTGAACTTTAACCCACTTTGATTAGCCAAATCAAGGAAGCCCAGAAGGGAAATGAAAGTATCGACGGAATCAAACATCGTATTGGTACAGGAAAGGTACCTGGAGTCACCGAAGACGAAGAAGGTGTACTGTGGTACAAAGGACGTATCTGTGTGCCAGCAGATTCGGAGCTGAAGGAAGCTCATGATACTCTTTATTCTATCCACCCAGGAGGAACAAAGATGTATCAGAATTTGAAAGAGCAATTTTGGTGGCACAAGAAGAAGAGAGAGATCGAAAGCTACATCGCCAAATGTGACATATGTCAAAGAGTCGAAGCAGAGCATCAGAGACCTGCAGGACTATTGCAACCATTGCAGATTCCGGAATGGAAATGGGATTCCGTCGGAATGGACTTTATCACCGGTTTACCTACTTCTAGTAGGGGAAATGACTCAATCTGGGTCATCGTTGATAGATTGTCCAAGGTAGCCCACTTCATACCTGTCAAGACTACCTACCAGAGTGCAAAGCTAGCAGAGCTATATATTGCTAGGATTGTTAGTCTGCATGGAACCCCCAAGACCATCTTCTCAGATCGAGGAACCTAGTTTACTTCATGATTTTGGCAGAAAGTTCAGGAAGGTTTAGGAACCAAGTTGAACTTCAGTACCGCTTATCACCCACAAACAGATGGACAAACTGAGAGAGTCAACCAGATCTTAGAGGATATGCTTAGAGCTTGTGTGTTGGAATACGGATCAAAATGGGAAGACTGCCTTCCTTTCGCAGAATTCTCATATAACAACAGTTATCAGGCTAGTTTGCAGATGGCACCATTTGAATTCCTATACGGAAGAAAGTGTCATACCCCTTTGAATTGGTCGCAAGTAGGAGAGAGTCAGATCTTTGGACCCGACATTCTCCGAGAAGCAGAAGAGAAAGTTCACAAAGTCCATGAGCACCTCAAGACCCCAATCCGCATGTAAGAGCTATGCTGATAAGAGAAGGAGAGACCTGACTTTCAATGTCAGAGATTTCATATATCTCAAGGTTTCACCATTGAAGGGAACTCAACGCTTTAGTCTGAAGGGAAAGTTAGCCCCCAGATATATCGGACCTTTCAAGATTCTGAACCGCCGAGGATAAGTATCGTATCAACTGGAACTGCCTAAAGAGATGTCAGCCATCCACAATGTGTTCTATATCTCGTTACTTCGCAAATGCTTGGAAGTGCCTGAGAAGACGGAAGTTTTCAAGAACATCGATCACAGAGCTGTGGAAATCAACAATGACCTGACCTATCGGGAAGTACCCATCCATGTCTTAGAAGAAGCCTACAGAACCACCAGGACCAGGAGTATCAAGTTTCTCAAGATTCAGTGGAGCAACCATACCGAGGAGGAAGCTACTTGGGAGCGCGAAGATAACATTAGGACAGAGTTCCCAGATCTCTTTAGTTCCTAGTTTTCTTTGTAAATCTCGGGACGAGATTTTGTTTAAGGGGGAAGGTTTGTAACATCCCAAAACTTTAATCCAAGCTTATCAAGATCAAATCATCCAAAAATAGGGTTGACAAAAACTTTTCCAAATTTAAGATGAAAGCATTCATATGTGTGTGCATTTAAAGTAGGAGTTGTTTGAATTGCCATGATTGAATGATCCAATGCTTGTAAAATGTTTCTTAGGTGATTTAAACATCATTCCCAAACTTTTCCTAAAGAAAATCAAATCAAAAAGAATTAAAAAGGAGGAATGGTCATTTTGGCAAATTTAACTCCCATGCCTACTTTGGCTATTCCTAGTACTCAAAACTTAACAGAAATAATTCTTGATCTTTGCACCCCTTGCTAGTACACATAATGAGGTATCAAGTCCCACCTTTGGATCTGCTAAAAACATTATGTTAACTATTTTAAATGACAGTTTAAAATTGAATCTAATGCATATGCATAGATCACCCCTATTTCAAAAAACATCTATTTGAGCTCCATTTTCAAAACCCTTGCAACCAGAGACTACCTATCACTAGTGGAGATCACTCAAAAAATTTGAAACCAAAATTTAAAACTTTCTTTCATGCGGCCATTTCATCAAACACTTGGCATGCATAATCTCTACTCTAATACTAGCTCACTGTTTACTACAGGGTTTTGCCCCCAATTGATCCCCATTTAATCCCCTTGTCCCCTCTTGATCTAACCAGAGCCTAACCAGCATCTCCAACCCCTCTCGCCATGTCTAGTACATTGCCAGTGGTCCACCTCCACCGCCCAACCAGCCCTAGGCCAGAGACAGAGAGCAGAGCGGCTAGGAACCGCCGCGCCCGGCGCCGGTCGAGCAGGCCGACGCCGTCCCCAGAGCACACCCTGTCCCCGCTCGCACAGACCACCCCTTGGCACCAGCCCGTGCCCGCTGCTCCACCGCGACCTAGAGAACACCCCAAACATCCCCGTTCGCCGCCCAAAGCCTCACAGCCACCGCTCGCCGTGGACACCGCCTGCTCGTAGAGAGCGCCACCGCGCTGCACTGTGTGCCACCACCCCTACGGCCGCATTCAATTCCTAGAGCACTGCCAGGGAACCACACGTTGATCGCCACCCCCAGCCATGCCTCTACCTCGCCGTAGCCATGTCGCCACTGTCGACTGCCCATCCCGCTCGGTCTCACCGTCGGGCCTATAAAAGGAGCCCTCCCCAGCCTCTTCTCTCCACACCATTCCACTCCCCTCACCTCTCTGAACCTCACCCACCTTTAGCTGGAGCAAGTGGAGCAGCTCGCTGAATTGAGCCGGAGCAGCCATGTAGGAGGAGGAGAAGCGCCGTTGATTGCGACCACCCCAAGCTCCGCCGCCAAGCCGCCTTGCCTCGCCGCTGTCGTCTTGACGTTGTTTGCCCGCTTGCCGACCCAGCTGGAGCCCTGCACGCCTCAAGAGCCCCCACCGAGTCGCTAGGGTTCGAGCTCGCCGGCGACCTATTCGCTGATTGACGCGACCCTCACCGCTGATCTCGCTTCTAATCCTCACCCCACAGCCAGTACTGCTTTGCGTTTAAGTGTCGCTGACACGCGGGACCCCCCTGTCAGCTGAGCCCCGCACCGCGGAGCGCCACTAGGCCGGCCCATTCCTTTTCCCACGCTAGCCCATCGATTCAAATCTGGATTTTTATTTTTAGTTAAATCTAGTTTCTGTCCACTAGTTTAAAAATCAATTTAGAGAGTTTTAGAAATCCAAATTGTATGAAACCAATTTGGTCTGAAAGGTAAAAAATGATCTATCCAAGCCCGTTGGATTTAATTCAATTAGAGTTATAGATCTCTCCTAATAAAAATAAGAAGATAGAAGCTTTTGCAACTTGCAACATTTTTATAAAATCAACCAAGTGAGATTTTGAGTTGATTCCAACTCTCAAAAATCACATTTCATCAGGTCTATCTAACCATGTAATAATATTAAGGTTGACATGCAGTGACTTTGGACTAGTACCAAAATAATGCTATATAGGCATTTCTAGTCACTTTAAATCATTAAATAATAAACTTAAACTAAAGTAATATTGATCCAACCTTTAAATCTCATTCCCACATGTTAGAGTATGTGGTGAGGACATGTGTCCACATGATCCCATATTTTGGTGGTGAATATTAAATTTTAGTTAATATTTCAATGAGTAGAAATTACTTTGCTAAAATAAAAAGGATGAAACTATTGAATTCAAACTTGTGATGTTTGTGATGATAATAGATCATCAAATGTGTGTTTTAGAATGCTACTTAGCCTAGTTAAGTATTGTTTGGTGATTGTGCACTCCCTATGTATTTATAGACGCTAGTACCGACCAAGCTTTCGAGGAGGAGGAGTTCTACCAAGAAGAGGAAGAAGAAGAAAACTTCAACCACTGCACCAACCAAGGCAAGCTATTGTTAGCAAGCTAGAATTAAGCTAGACGAATGATCAAGGATGCTTTAGGCATGCTTTGATCACACCCCTTTTAACTATTAGTACCCCAAGTCTTACTTGCAAGTTTTATTCCCCTTAGTATGCAAAGTTCATTACTTATTTTGAAGGTAGCATAAAAAGTATAAAACTTGACCTACTTAGAAACCTTTAGATGTCATTCTATGGCATGAGATTGATCCCCTCCTTCCACTTTAGTGAACACTCTTAACTTAGTATTTTAGAGTAGATCAAAAACTTGAGTCACTTTAGATGGGAACACTTGGGAAAATGAATTGTGAAAACCTTGGAATGATGAGTCATTCTATTGAGATGTTTTGACATGTGTTGAGAAACACAACTGGTATATGATGATGAAAATGATGAGGCATGAGCCTTAACCCTTTTATAAAACTGATGGTTGGATTCGGATGCGATACCATTCCAAATTTACCGTACAACCACATTACCTGAATTGGGTAAGGATTAGCTAGAAATTTATATGCATTAGTATTAGTTCCCACACGGGAGAGGTTTGAGCAAAGGCTACCTCTCAATGTTGTCCACCTAGGCAGTGCCCAAGATGACTGATGGTCATGGTTGGGAGGCCATACTCATAGGAGAGGTGCTTATACTAGGGTGTGTAAAGGGAAGGTTATGTTTGATTATCTGCATACTAAGTATGATGATTCAGGGTTATCCCTGACAGATGTATCGAATCTTGTGGTGAAAGTGTACCACCTCTGCAGAGTGTCAAACTATTCGAATAGCCGCGTCCGCGGTTATGGACAGTTGGAATGGCAATGTTGTTTCGTTGTCAGATGTTTTCTAAATAATTTGAAATGAATGATGAACTTTGACTTAACCACAACAGGGTTGTGTTTATGATAATAGCTTCCCAACTTAAGTGATTCTAGAACTTTACTTTATCTTTCTTTGCTTCTGAACTCAGCTTAGGTTTCAAACTTAACTTGATAGTTAACTTAGATTCAACACTTTAACTTAGAATTATACTCCTTGTTAGTAGTAGTTTGCGAGTACTTGAAGAGTACTCATGGCTTTTGTACCTGGCTATTATCATGGCCAGACTATGAAGGAGATTATCAAGATGATGGTCAGCAGGACGACTATGATAACTAGGACTATCTCGCCACATTGCTCGTGCCTCTAAAGATGGACCCCACTGCTACGCTTATCTTTGATTTCCGCTGCTTGTTGTATTAAAGACTGGATCATGAGATCCTTATTTGTGTAAAACCTTATGTATGGTTTGTAATGGATGATGTACTGTGATATCCAATCCGTTATGTCTCGCAAAAATGGTAATCCTGGGATTGCAAGGTATGGCATAACGGGCATCTAGGATTAAAAATCCGGGTGTTGACACGTGCTCCACCTCAACTTCAAGCCATGCACCAACAACATAGCAAAGTACGAGGCCCTCCTTCATGGCATGCGGGCTGCCAAGGAGATGAACATCAACCGCTTACGGTGTTACGGTGACTCCGATCTAGTCGCCGGCCAAGTAGCCGAGACCTGCGACACCGTCTCCCCGAGAATGATAGCATATCGCCAAGCGGTAGATCAGCTGGGAGGACACTTCGATGGTTACTCAGTCGAGTGGATCAACAGGCAAAATAACGAGGAAGTAGACGCCCTCTCCCGCATCGGGTCGGCTTGGCAAACACCACCCACAAGCATCTTCCTCAACATCATCCACAAGCCTTCGGTCTCCCCGCCGAAGGAATTGACGTCGGGATACCACTACAACCTGAGCCGGCCCTAGTCGCCATGATCGTGTAGCCCAGCGACTGGACGGCACCATATGTCGCCTTCCTCGAGCACAAGATCCTCCCAAGCAACGAGACGGAAGCGTGAATGATCGTGCGCTGATGCAAGTCCTTCGTCATCATCAACGGCGAGCTCCAAAAACGCAGCGTGACCGGCATGTTCTAGCGCTGCGTACAGCCAGAAGAAGGACGCAAGATCCTCTCGGACATCCACGTCGGCGCCAAGTTGCCGGTCGCCAAGGCCATGTGGCACGGTTTCTACTAGCTCACCGCACACGCCGACGCCACCGACATCGTCCAACGATGCGTCGGGTGCCAGAAGTATGCCAACCAGACGCATCTCCCCGGTTCGGCACTCAAGACCATCCCCATCACCTGGCCATTCACTGTATGGGGCATGGACATGGTCGACCCATTCAAGAAGTCCCCATCAGGCTTCACCCACCTCCTGGTCGCGGTCGACAAATTCACCAAATGGGTCGAAGCCAAGCCGATCAAAAAGTGTGACGGCAAGACGGCCACCAAGTTCCTCCGCGAGCTCATCTACCGGTACGGCTACCCGCATAGCATCATAACGGACAACGGCACCAACTTCGCCAAGGGCGCCATGACAGAATTCTGCAAAGAGCATAGCATACGACTCGACCTCGCCTCAGTCGCCCACCCGAAGTCAAACGGCCAAGCAGAACGCGCCAATCAGAGCGTCCTCCATGGACTCAAGCCACGACTCCAAGTGCCCCTCGAGCGAACCCCAGGATGCTGGGTTGAAGAGCTCCCCTCTGTAATATGGGGGATCCGCACCTCCATCAACCGCTCCACGGGGTTCACGCCCTTCTTTATGGTATACGGTGCCGAAGCCGTGATGCCGACTGACCTGGAGCACGATTCACCTCGAGTCGCCAACTATGTCGAGGCGACAAACGAGACCGCCCGCCAAGACAGCATCGACCAGCTCGACGGGGCACGCGACCTGACTCGCTCTCGCACCGCCATATACCAGCAGGGACTTCGCCGCTACCACATCCGCCGAGTCCAGGCCCGCACCTTCCAGGAGGGAGACTTGATCCTACGATTGGCCCAGGACAAGAAAGGTATGCACAAGCTCTCCCCTCCATGGGAGGGGCCATTCGCCATAGGACGTGTCCTCGGCAACGACACCTACTACCTCATCGACATACGAGGCGATGGCCAGCTTGAGGTCGGGAGGCGAATGTAAACCTTCTCTAAAAGTTCTATACATAGAACTCAAACTTGTACCTAGATGATATATAATGAAATTCATTTGGATCACACAAATTGTGTCCACTCGCCATACTCTTGTGCCATTCGCACTCGTACATTAAGCAATACGCTACCTACGGAAGTTAACCCTTGGTCGAGCGACCGGCATGGCTAAGTAGTGCGACCCAAGGGCACCGAAGATATTCGGGCTTTGTGTCGTCCACGAACACGCCAACCCGGAGCCACCATCAGAGTCACCCCGCTCGACTAGCCCACCGGGCCAAGACGACCGACATTCGCTTCCCACAGCGACCTGTCCTCCCCATCCTCGAGCAAAGCGACTCGGACGGTTAAGTACCACGCACGGGGACTTTGCAAACAGAAACCCTCACGCGGCTCGGGAACACACCAAGTAAGAGAGCTACCCTGGATTCACCACGCGACTAGCTCTCCGAGCTAGGGGCGAGACGTGTTACAAACAACACACCAACAACCGGTAATAGGCACACGCTCGGGGACTCGCCTAAAATAACCCCACTCGCACTCGGGGACTCGCCCCTTCGGAGTCACGAGGGACAACCAACACAAAAATCCAAAGCAAACACATATGTATACAAACGAGTTATACCCCACTGAAGGGCGGACGCGCTCGGGGACTCGCTCAAACAAAAGTTAAATACACCACACAATTAAGCTTGCATTGCGACTCGCTTGACTCCTCTTACTCCCTTACACAAATATTGTTCATATTACAAAAGTCACCACTTGGCATATCTTACAAACTGCCCAGAGAAGCTATCTATTTCGCAGGCCCTGATGTACACGGACGAATGGCTGCCATGGGTTCGTCGGGTAGGTCGTCAGCGACTTTGACAGCTCCTACCGGAAGGGTTGCTCTGACTTTAGGTCGCATGTTCCGGCTCGGGGTCGCCCGGTGCCACCACCATCTCCTGGTATGGTAGTAGGTCCCCCATCGCCAGCAACCGATCAGCAAAGGGGCAGCCTTGGCAATCAGCCTCAACACCTCCGACATCGCCACCGCGCCAGTCGCCGAAGGGTAGCCGCTGGTGATATCGTCAAGGTCGAAGTCGTCAGGGAAGTGCACGAGCCCTAGGCTCAACGCTGTGGTGGCCCCGCGCCATCCACTCTACGACTCCGGGTACCTCCTCCAGGTAGCGCCACACTTCAGTCAGTCCCCCAGGTATAACCTCGGTGGGGGACATTCCTTGGAGAACCGCCTAGACGCACAACGCCGAGGTGGTGGCCACGTACACCACCGCGGTCACACACTACGAAGCGTTGAAGGTTTGCACCACCGGATCTCTTTGACCTATCACAGCTGCAACGTCAGACGTCAGTGCCACCATGAATTCACCCACTCGGGGACTCACCGCACATGTCAAAACGAAGAGCAATGACTCACCAAGGAGCTTCCGGCAGTGCTCGGTGACGTGCTTCTCCAAGGCAGCAAGATCGCTCTGCAGCCCAAGGATGATGGAGTCCGTAGCCTTCCGCTCCTCCTCAGCCACGGCGACTACGGCCTTTGCCCTATCCTCAGAAGAGATCACAGCCGCCTTCGCCTCCTCCAATTCCTTCACCAGCAATTTGATACGCCCATTCGCCACGTCCAGCTCGGCAGCTAGAACATACCCTTCTCGGGCTTTGGCAATGGCGGACGGAAGACCATCTAAATAGAATAGAAACAACAGTCAGCATTCCATCAACACCAGCAGCACGCAATCGCCAAGTAAAACAAGTACTCACCGGCGATCTCCTAGAGTCACCGGTTTGCCTCCTGCGCCACGCGCAGATCACGCTCCAGACGCTCTTTTGTGGCCTGTCGATCAGCCGACTCCCTCTGCAAGCCCTACAAGTAGAACAAAAAATTAGCAACTGCAAAAACACAAACTCAGTGTCCGGCTGCTGAAATTTAGCGACTAGACACTCAGGGACTGGCGACTAGAAGAAACTCAGAGCCTAGCCGCTGAAATTCAGCGACTAGACACTCGGGGACTGACGACTAGAAGAAACTTAGTGCCTAGCCGCTGAAATTCAGCGACTAGACACTCGGGGACTGGACGTACCTGAATGGCGATGCCAAGCATATTGTGAAGTTCTCTAGCATCCGTCAAAGGGACCACGAAGGAGGTACGCCCGCGACGAGGTCTGACGTCCTCATCGACGATCTCTGGCATCTGCGGAGATTGGGTTTCCACCACGATCAAAAAACCCCTCGCCATGAAGCGCGGGAACAACGCGGACGCCCTCGTCGGGGCACTGGTTGCTGGAGCCGGCGGTACTGCCGTTGGAGCCCCCTCAGCTGGCTCCCATTGAGTGGCTGCCACCTCCTCACCGCCGGTGGTGGCGTCACTCCCTCTGGCGCTATCTTTTACTGCAGCCTCGTTGGGCTCACCCTTCTGCTTCTCAGCGCCTTCAGCAGGCGCAGCCTCCATAGCGGGCTTCCTCTTCCTGGGGAGATCGCCTTTCCCCATGGTGACGGTCGACGGAATTTTAGCTACCGAAGGGCGACCTATCTTCTTAGCACTGGACCTACAAAAACCTCCGAAGTCAGAAAACAAATCATACAAAAAGTCGTCCAAGAATTGGAAAGGAAACCTGAGACTTACTTGGCGACTGGAAGAACACGCAACCCCGTGCTGATGTGGGTGGGCTTATCTAGCTTTGGGCCTAGCTTGCACGTAAGGCCTTTCTCAAAGACATCCGAAGCCCACGACACCGCCGGCTCTTCGATGATGAAGCCGCGGTCATAGGAATCTCCGGCTCAGAAGACGCAGCCGTCCCCGAAGGTCGCGGCGACTTCGACACCGCAGGTTCAGCTACCTCCTACTCTGGTGCCATCGAAGTTGCTGGCGCGATCACCACAAGTGGAACTTCCACCGCCGCTTCGGTGTCCTCAGCCTCCGATCCCATCATCGGAATCGCACCCTCCGGGATCTTGCGTGAGGTCTTGGCCATGTCGTCGTCGGATTCGTCATCCGACTCGAACACCACCACCGACCTGGACGGTGACGCCGGCTTCTTTGCTGGCGACTTCGGTTTACGCGCGGGCTTCGCCGGCGTGGCTATTCACCGAGAACTGTGCTCTTGCAAGATCTCGTCGTCTCCGTCGTGCTCTTCAAGACTATGGCTCGCCTCGAACTCGCGCTGCTTCTGCATGCGAGTCTTGCGGTCTGCGGGCGCTGGGGGAGGAACCTCCATCTCCTCCTCTTCGTCCTCAAAGGATTCTCCTTCGGCACCCTCCTTGAACTCTTGGGGGACCTCTTCGTCGAGTGGGGGAGCCAGTCTTCTAGAACCTGAAATAACTGAGAGTGGACATAAACAAGTTTCAGACGATGCGGCTGCAAATTGCACCGCGGGAATCACGACTGGAGATAAATTCGGAGAAAAAGACTTACAGTGGGAGCTTCGTTCTTCACATGCACGTACGAGGTGAGCCCGGCCAACATGGTTGTAAATTCCGCGTCAGTAATCTTCTTCAAGGTCGACTTATAGTCTTCAACGTCCCACGACTCCTTGCTGGTCCGAGAAGGATCGTTCTTCCCGCTGTACTCGTACATCTAGTGCGGCCGGGCCGCCAATGGAACCAGGTGCCGCCCGAGCCAGCAGTTGTACAAGTTGATCGAGGACATCCCTTGGTCCTTTAGCTTATGGATCTGGTCCATCATTTCTGCGACGGCCATCCTTTGATCGTCGAGGAGCCTGTCCGTTGCCAGCCGACGGGGCTCGCTTCTCTCCGCGACGAATTCTGGCAATGCCACTTCGCCAGAGGGGGTGGAATCCTTCACGTAGAACCAGCTCTTCTTCCATTCACTCGCGGCCTTCTTCGGCAGCATGAGCTTGACAAAATTAACCTTCGGCTTCAGCTGAAAGGTGACGCCTCCGGCCGCCAAGATTGGTCCGCCGGACCCTTCGCACCCGATGCAGCCGAGGTAGCATTCGCAGAAGGCGACGAAGATCGCCAGCTGCTCGATGCTGTGCGGGCCGAGATCCGACGGCTTGATCGCATAATATGCACAAAACCGCTGGAAGAACAACGAAGTAGGGAACCCCAGGCCCCTCTCCAGATGGCTTGGGAAGCAGATGAACTCGCCAGCACGCGGCTTCAGCTCGCTCTCGGAAGACACGGGGATCCGCCAATTCCCCTTACAGAGGACACCGACGTCTTCAAAGGACCTGAGCTGCCGTGGTGCATTTGAATTTTCCCCACGAACCTTTCAGAGGCACCATCAGGAAGAAAGCCGGATCGCTTGGTCTGGAGAGTCTGGATCGAGGGAAGACAGAAGGAATGGATGCGCGAGGATGAAGAATGCGAGGAAGGATCTACAGGACTGATCTGTCACTCCCCTTATAAAGGAGTGTTACCCGCCAATCTCGGGGTAGCCGTTACCCGCGGTAATTGCGCCGAAGTTACCGTTGGACTACCCAACGGATAGTTTGACCAAGTTGATGGTCCAACTCATTCACTCGATTCGCCTGCAACTGTGCCCTGTCCAGTCGGCGGGGCAGTGACCTAGCAGCGATTGCATTTGCCAAAGCAGTGACTGGAAATCCGATGGAGAATTTCCTTGGTTTCTGCAGAGCCCATTGTCGATTCGACTAGGCGTCCAAATTGGACTCGCCTACTCCGACTGCCAAATGAACACATGCGTTTTGAATCAACGATGGCCTCGGGACTACTGATAGGGATATGCCAAATGGGGTATGCCCAACAGGACGTTCCGGCTGAGTCAAAGGTTTAGCGAATGGGCCTACAGGACGACGACTGAGGAAAAGGTCTGGCGATTGGAGACTGGAGGCCTAGAAGCGTACTTGAAGCCTAGTCGGATTAGGTCAACGCATCTGAATCCATACCTTGTTCGGTTATAAACTGTAAACCCTAGTGAGGTGTCTCCTATATAAACCTCATTAGGGTACTCTGAGGACTTACGTTCCATCATACACCCCTTCGAGCGACTCGTTGCTTAGACGTCGAGCTCGCCACCCCTGTAACTCCCTCTCCATCAATCTAATCTAGCAGGAGTAGGTCTTTACCCTCCGGAGGGCGAATCTGGATAAACCCATGTGCATCTGCCCCCAGCTCGCACCACAGATGGCCGCCAGCTCTCGCCCCCGATTCTATCAATCGCTGCCTACTGCAGCGACTGCCGTGGCCATTTCCACGACAACGTCTGACGGTAGCTATTTTTACGCCGTATGCGGGGGTGCTGGACTACCGGTGTTGTGTCATGGGCACATGGCTAGGTGTCTCGCCTAGCCGCGCCCTGCTCCAAACAATTTTTTATTTTTGATTCACAATTATAACCATAGTTTTGAGAATCGTCAAGTGCTCATTGTCATTCCCGGCATCAGCGGCTTCCTCCTCCATCAAAGCGGCAACCGTCATCTCATTGTCCAAACCCATGGCTTAGGAAAATTGCCAGATAGCTCGCATGCAAGGCGGCCACGAGGTGGTCTCGGAACTGCCGAGAACCATCAAACAATGCCAATGCAGCCTGGTAGAAGTGGGGGAGGTGTTCTGGGGTCAATGCGATGACTCGACCTTTCTATAGGCGTGGAAGTGGTCGGTTGGGGTGGGGAAGGACATGGGCAAGGTTGGTGGGACAAGTGGCTAGGTTGCTGACGGGTGGACCCTGCAGGCGATGTTTACCTCGCCAGCTTCATCTGGTGCCCCCTCTCGCCCCCCCCCCCCCCTAGGGGTCGACCACTATATTGGGTCAAGCCGGATAAAAAGGGGCCATGGGGGCGACTGGGCGAGATTTTCATGTCCGGCGCCCGCATAGCCCATTTGGGGGTATGGGGGGGGGAGGAGGCTCGTTTCATATCGCACAATTTTAAGGAAATATCAAACGACTATAATTTCAAAAAATAACAATAACAATTTCTAGTACACGCCAATACATCGTATGACACCAAACATTCAACACAACTTAAGAGTATCATAAAAAACAAGAAATTCATAGTTTAGACAATATATCAACGCAAAGGGAAGGTTGCTTTTTTCGTCTAGGTCCAAGACACCGAAGAGTAGCACCAACCATAGCATTTTTTTCCACAGGAAACTGCAAGAGTACATGATATAGAACACTAGAGCTAGAACATATGCATTGAGCATTCAAACGGCATATTTGACAAGGTCTATTTCAGCGAAGTTTATTGTATTGTGCAAAAATACAAGCACGTATTGTGCATGTACTGATGATTGCTTACTAAAATGAAGACTACAATAGTAGTTGTTTCAAATTGTAAGTAACAACCGAAGGTCAAAAAAAGAAATATCAGCTGCCAAGGGATCAATAATAGTAACAGACAACTTGAGGGAGGTCTCAATTTTTGACCTTTTATAGAAAAAAACAAAAGATTTACATAATCGTTTATCCGAATTACCGAATGTTTTCACTTTTGAGCTCCAAGCACCGAGATATTCAAAACTAGATCTTGGTAGATTTTGATTTTTCTTACTTACTTCGTAGTACTTCGGTTTCAGTATTTTTTGTACTTCGGGTCTGAGTGTATGTTGTATTTTGTATTTGTTATGTATTTTGTGTACTTCAGGCTTCAGTATACTTATAATTTTGTGTACTTCGATTCTCAGTACACATATATTTCGGTGTACTTTTGTTTCTCTATGGTTGTATTTCGATGTATTTCAGATCTCATACTCTTATACTTAAGTGTATTTCTGTTTCACTAACAGGTGATTCGATGTACTTCGATTTTTAGTGCACTCGTACTTCCACGATATGCTCACGATGCATCCTGAAAATACATTTTTTTTTTAGAATTATCATGAAAATACTTTTGAGCTGCTCGTTTATAAGTACACCCACAGGAGACGCTCTACTCGGGACACGTGTCACAACTCGAGCGCTCCGCTCTGCACGCTTCCGAAAGTCGGCTTTTGGCATCCAGTTTCAATAACCCGAAATTAGTTAAGAAAATTCGGGCTTGGATCCCCGCCGGATAGCCCAAAAACACCGAAATCCGCTAAAGCGTGAGGCCCGTGAGTCGAGAACAGCCCATTTATTCCCACTTTCCGAACCCAACAGCCAAAGCACATACACTCCCGAAATTCCCGTCCCCATCCTCTCGTCTTCTCCTATCCCGCCTCCCAAGGCCTCTCCCGCTAGCGCCGCCGCAGGTACGCAGCCACTCCGGCACTCCCTGCTCCCCCCCAGCCTGCTGCTGTCTTCGCACCTCATCTCTTCCTGGCAGTGCGGCAGGCCGGTTCGTCCCCGCATCGAAGCCGACCCTGGGCGAGCTCAGCTTCGCCTCGCGCCGGCGGCCATCGTCCCGACCACGCGAAGGCCTCCAAGATCGACTGCAACCGCCGTCCGGACGGCTTCAACCTCGACGGTGGCCCGGAACACCTCGGCAGCCCCGCAGGAAGACGGTCCCCGACGGCGACCCCAGCTCCTTCCCGGCATCCCGTTCGCCGTTGGGCACCGCTGCCGTCGCGAATCCTGCGACCCAAGGCCGTTCGCTGCTGGCTCGCCTTTCGGGATTACCCGAACGCGATATTTCGGGTTTCTTCGGACAAATTCGGGTGTTAGTTTAAGAATCCGAATTTCCCGACGGAGCGGGTAAGACCTGAACGGCCACCCTGAGCCGCTCCACTACCACCAGTCCACTCAGAGCCTCAGAGGCCACTGGCCAGTAATGCTAAGATCAGCCTTCCCGCTCATGTTCCAATTCCCACACACCAAACTGCCCCCAATCCGTCCGCGCCCACCACCTGTTCGTCATTATGCCTCCCCAGCCGCCGCCCTCCCACCGCCGCGGCCGCTCCCTCCAGCTTCCGCCTATGTCCACCTCCCTTTTTGCCGCAAGCGATGCCACTACTGCGACTTCCCCATCGTCGCGCTCGGCTCCTCTTCCCCATTGCCCCGCGGCGAGGTCGAGGACCCGAGGATCGCTGACTACGTGCGCCTCCTGCTCCGGGAGGTCGCCGCCACGCAGCCCGTGTCTGATGACGGTGTGCCCCTCGAGACCATCTTCTTTGGTGGCGGCACGCCGTCGCTGGTCCCGCCGAGGCTCGTCGCCGCGGTACTCGACGCACTGCGTGGCAAGTTTGGCCTGTCCGCGTGCCCGGAGGTGTCAATCGAGATGGACCCCGGCACGTTCGACGCTGCTAAGTTGAGGGATCTGGTGGGTGTGGGTGTGAACCGGGTGTCGCTCGGAGTGCAGGCGTTCCAGGAGGACCTGCTTCGAGCGTGTGGCCGCGCGCACGGGCTTCAGGAGGTGCACGAGGCGGTCGAGATTGTGACCGGGTGCGAGGGTCTTCAGAACTGGAGCATGGACCTCATCTCCTCGCTGCCGAACCAGACCGAGGAGATGTGGGAGGAGAGCTTGAGGTGCACTATCGATGCCCGGCCTACGCATGTGTCCGTCTACGACCTGCAGATTGAGCAGGGCACCAAGTTTGGGCAAATGTGAGTTTATTCTGGTCATATCTTATAAACTTAGCAGGTCTGAGAAAACTTTTTTTTTCCTTGCTGTGTGTTGTAGCCTCATGTTCTGATTCTGTCTGTGGTAGTTCAAAGATAGTGAATTAAAAAAGTTACACTAGAACCACCAGTCATATATTAGCTAGAAGTCTTGCTTCGATTTGCACTTGTTTGTGTTTAAGTTCAGTCTGTTTTGCGAACTCATGATCGTGATAGTTGCAAATTTAAAAGGCTTAACTGAACTTTTTTGTATTTTGCTACCAATTGTAAAGCTTGATGATTTATGCATGGCCGTGCCCATGTTCTTCTCTGGCCATCTTATATCCATCCATCTAATAACTTTGGGAGATATTATTTTCAATGTGCTTTTCGCAAACAAACATCATGTGATTATTTTTTCAGGGACCAAGATCAAGTGATTCTCGTGTGTGAATATGTGCTATACTAATGTCAGTCTTGTGTTAAATGTCGCAGATACACACCTGGTGTATTTCCTCTTCCAAGTGAAACAGACTCTGCGAACTTCTACAAGATAGCATCTAAACGGCTTTCTGAAGCAGGGTATACGCACTATGAGATCAGTAGCTACTGCAAGGCTGGCTATGAGTGCAAGCACAATGTAACATATTGGCAAAACCGGCCATTCTATGCATTTGGTCTTGGATCAGCAAGCTACATCAATGGTGTCAGATTTTCTAGGCCCAGAAGAATGAAAGATTATGCAGATTGGGTTAGGAAGCTTGAAGATGGAACTTGGTGCCACGAGTCGAGCACCCCAGAGCTGAAGGATATGGCAATGGACTCCGTGATGCTATCACTGAGAACAGCTTGGGGGCTAGACCTGCATAGTTTCAGTAAATCCTTTGGGAAGAATCTGACACAGTCATTGTGTAACATGTATAGGCCTTTTGTTGAGAGTGGACTTCTGATCGCCATGGATACAGAACGACAGGTGTTGCAACTTAGTGAGTTTGATTCGGATTTGGAAAACAAGGGTGCCACTGGGAGCAGGGTTGCCTTCATCCGCCTGAGTGATCCAGATGGATTTTTATTGTCCAATGAGTTGATCTCACTTGCTTTTGGGATTATTTCGCCATAACAGTGGTTGGCTTTACAAATTGACAATGTTCTTAATTTGTTTGATTTTATCTGACATGCACTGATATATGTAGACAAATATATATAGTTTGTGTTTGGTTTCATAGACAACCACTGCTGATCAGCTGAGATTCCTAGCATCTTTTGTTCATGTCAGTGTAAATTGAAACTCATATTAGTTCCAAGACAAGTATTACACTATATGCAAATAAGTTGTGTTGTGGTCAACTATCTGGTGTTACTCCTCTCCCCGTTTCTAGTTGAATTTTTTTTGTCACAATGTCTAGTTGAACTTTTGTTTACCTGCAATCCTCATTGCTCTTTTACCCGTATATGTTGCGTATTATTGTTTGCCAACAAAGCATGCTTACACTAGTAAGTTTGTGCCATTTAGGGTACACTGCAAAACTGCTTCTGTACTGGAGTAGCTGTTAATCTGACGCTTAGTCGACATGAATTGATTACATTTACCTATGATGTGATGCTCTCGGAGGGCGTTTCTCTGTGCCAATTCATCTTGAAAGCTAGAAGCTGAGCTGATTCGAGGGTAGTGTTTCTCCTAAATATCTTGTTTGTTACTTTGTTGGTTCCATATTGGGCTGCAGGTTCTGGGAATGTAAGTCAGGAAACATACTTTGTTTCGAGTAGAACTTTTGTTTGAAATCATTGATTAATATAGGTATAGCTTCTGAACCATCTCAGTCACACATTATTACCAACTTGAGATGGCAGATTTAAGTCGAAAATGGAGACCATATTGCAAAGGGCTGAAACCTCTTTTTATCTGTTCAATGAAATTAACAGAGATATAATATTAACTTGCATTTTTTATGTAGCACATGTTGAATATAAAATCCACTCATCGCTCTCCCCTTTCCCGCTTTTGTCCCCCCGACGGCCTTGCGGAGCTCCTCGAGCCTAGCTCGCCCAGGGACGGACCCATGTAGAAGCGAGTGGGGGCCTTGGCCCCCTCTTAAATATTTAAACTTCAGTTGAATTAGTTTATTTTTAGTACTTCCTCCGGTTCATATTAATGTTCTCAACTTTGCATACAGATCATCTGATTCTCAGTCGGAGGAGTACTAGAAAAGAATTCAAAATATGTGAACCTATACAAGAAATGCCCCCCAATCAGATCATTTGCCCCTCTCAAATTATTTTCTGGGTCCACCCATGAGCTCCCCCTCCCCCCTCAGGTCGCAGCCGCTCTAGGCCAGCCTCCCTGTTCTCTAGTCCACCCTGACGACATGCCCTCTCTACTGAATCCAGTCGTGACTGGGCACAAGAAAGTAGGGCAAGAAAGTGTGTTGTACAGAGGATCCAGACGGTATTGTCTTCCTAACATTAAACATGTTTGTGCTAGATGAAACAAGTCAATGAAAATAAACATGGGCATGATAAACAAGAACACGTTATGACCAAAATGATTATATACAATGTGTTCACAATGTTTGTGGAAAACATACACTCGTAAATGGAATATTTTATACAATTGGCATTTTCTTACTAAGGTTAGACAAGTAGCAGCATATTAAAATAAAGTTTGTGGAATAATGAAAAAAAAAGAGGTAACCGATACAAAATAAACATTTAACAAATCTAGTTGCACAGATGCACATGTCGGTTTGCTTGCTACTAGTTATAAAAATGATGCAAGTTACAAAAAGAAAATTCTTCCATGTATTAAGTTCTTGTAGTGGATGAAGACTTTATCCAAACTACAAGATTTTGATCCAGCGACTATGAAAAAAGAGGTACATACACCTTCACGACAAGCGGCTAAGCGTGGTTTTCTGTCTAAGAGCATCTCCATTCGAGGACCCTAAACACCTCTTAAAGGTCTATCGGGGTGTCGGCGCTCAAAATCACACGCAACCCCCCTAATTCTTTTTTAGTGCTGGCGCAACACATTTTGTTATTCGACGCTCCCAGGCTGAACCCAATCCACGGGGGGCTAGCGGGGGCGTTGGATGGAGCTGAAAACACCGTGAGCCAGCGGTGAGACATGTGCTTCGTTTCCAGAGTCAACGCGTCCTGTCGATTGGCCACGCGGCAGCACACCCTTTCATTCCCGTCCTTTCCAACTCTTCCCGCCCAGCTTTCCTGCCCTTTCCCGCTATATCTAGGATGGCCGCCATTGCCATCCACAGATCCACACCGCCCTCTCTCATCATGGACACCCTACACTGGGCCTATCTCACCCTCGAGGATACAGAGGCGTTGTGAGTCTCTAGCTACCCATGTTCGCCGGGATACCGGGTGCCCCCTACTGGATGTTGAGCGCCGGAGGGGTTCCTATCCCTCCCGTGCCTCGAGGTTCCGCCTGCCGGGCGGCCATCACGAGGCACTACTACCTCGAGCTCACGCTGGAACAACGGATGGATCCAATTGGTGTCCTGACGACACCGTAACCTGGGACGCGTTCTTCGCCAATTGGCGGGAAAGAGAGCTCGCCGGGTACGAGGGCGATGGCCCTCCTCCGGTGAACCACAACGAAGTCGGCCGACGACTGTGGTGGGTGAACCGGACTCTCGTCGGTATGATGGCCACATCGCCGAAGGCGATCACCGTTGCATGCGTGTCAACACCCGGTTTTTTAATCCCAGATGCCCGTTATGCCATACCTCGCAATCCTAGGATTACCATTTTTGCGAGACATAACGGATTGGATATCACAGTACATCATCTATTACAAACCATACATAAGGTCTTACACAAATAAGGATCTCATGATCCAGTCTGAATACAACAAGCAGCGGAAATAAAAGATAAGCGTAGCGGTGGGGTCCATCTTCAGGGGCACTGATGGCTCAATACACGGCGCCTAGAAAAGTGCTTGGTGCGTGGTGTTGATGTAGAGCTCGTTGGGAACCCCAAGAGGAAGGTATATGAGCACAGCAGCAAGTTTCCCTCAGTTATGAAACCAAGGTTTAATCGAACCAGTAGGAGCAAGGAAACACCTCAAAGGTGTTACTAGCTGAGCTTTGGCAGGGCGCACTACCGGTGCTAGTAGCAACGTGGAGACCTGCACAACACAACCACAGAACTTTGTCCCCAACTTGCGACGAGGTTGTCAATCTCACCGTGTTTTGCGGAAAACAAAAGATTAAACGTATTGAATGAAAAGAAGTAAAAGTTTGCAGAAAGTAAACACAAAGCAGTAAAAGATTGTAGATTGTATGTAAAGTAAAGGACCGGGATCCATAGTTGACTAGAGGTGGCTCTCCTTAGATAGATAACATGCTGGGTGAACAAATTACAGCAGGGCAATTGACAAACACCGAGAAAGCAATACATGCATATACTAATCATCTTGACTCCTTTGAGACTTGATTGGGCAATACAACATAATACATAGACCGCCATCCAACTGCATCTATGACTAATAATCCACCTTCAGGTTATCATCCAACCCCTCCAAGATTAAGTTGCAAGCAGCATTATTGCTTCTGAACTGCGTGTAAGGTAAACAATACGATTGTTCTATGAACAAAGGATTGTTGTTTTCTCCTAGTAGCAACAAAGACATCTAGTACCTTAGAGATTTTTGTCACTTCCCCAGATTACCAGAGGCATGAACCCACTATCGAGCATAAATACTAACTCTTGGAGTTGTTAGCATCTACTTGGCCAAGATAGCTACTAACAACAGAAAGCATGCAAGATCTCAAATAACAAAGACATGATAGAATCAATAATCAATCTGAAATAGCATCTCAATATCCATCGGATCCCCGCAAACACAACATGTATGAATTACAAATAGATGGTCTTGATCATGAACGGAGCT
Source organism: Avena insularis (assembly GCA_023614405.1). Classification (NCBI taxonomy): domain Eukaryota; kingdom Viridiplantae; phylum Streptophyta; class Magnoliopsida; order Poales; family Poaceae; genus Avena; species Avena insularis. The sequence continues at coordinate 455,634,590 of CM042696.1, read as the reverse complement.
CAGAAGATCTAAACAAGAAAGCACAAAGGAGGAGAAACCAGCCATCTAGCTACTACATGGATCTGTAGTCCAAGGATGAACTACTCACGCATCACACCGGAGGCTTGCATGGTGATGAAGAAGGCCTCCAGGGTGAATTCCCTTCTCTAGGGTGTCGGGAAGAGCTTGATCCCCGATCTAGGGATGGAGATGACGCTACTGAGACTCTTTCGTGGATTTTGGATGGTACCTAGGGTTTTCGTCCGAGGGCAACTTATAGGCGGAAGGAGAGGCCGAGGGGTGTTGGGGTCGGCGGACCACCTGGCAGCCAGGCCTAGCCATGCTGACCAGTGGTGTGGCCGGCCCCCCAGCCCTTCTCCGTCTCGTATTCTGGCACTTGATCCCTTCCAGAAAAATAGGCACTTTGGCTTTTGTCCCGTCCAATTCCGAGAATATTCATTTTCTGACTTTTCTGGAACTAAAAACAATAGAAAATAGGCAGCTGGCACTGTGGCTCTTGTTAATAGGTTAGTCCAAGAAATCATAATAAAAGTACTCCAAAGTTGGAACAAAACACAAGAAAGTGGATAAAACCAAGCATGGAACATCAAAAATTATAGATACATTTGCAATGTATCAACATCCCCAAGCTTAACTCCTGCTCATCCTCGAGTAGGTAAGTGATAAAAAGAATAATTTTTGAGGTGACATGCACCATCAAAAACTTGATCAAAAGTATTTGCAAAACTCAAAGCTGGGATCAAAGTACTTCAATCATAACATGAAAGACAAAGTTCTAGCAATAAGCTAAGAAACTAAGATGCAACATGAAAAGGCACAAACAAAAGATTCATGAATAACATTCTTTGCAAGACGTTTGTTTGTTTCACATAAAGAAAACATAGCATAATAGTATTCAGCTTGTCCCTCAATAGAGTAGCAAATATAAATGCATAGGGCACCTTCAAAGTTCATAAGAGTGACTAGATACAATAGTTTCAAACAAGTAATAACAAGTTATGCATCAATCAACTAGTCTTGGGACAATGCACATATAACTAAGATTGGCCACTATGCTCTCAAAGTAGTGCATAAAGATAGAAGGTGGAGACTCAATATAATGGTGGAAGAAAGGCCTTTTGTAAAAGGAAGTAGGGATTCAAGTCTCATAAAGAGCTTCCAAAAATTATGGTACTTATAGCTTTCAGCTCTCATTGCCCCTATCATAAGCATCTTGAAGGTGATTAAGGTTAAAGTGACACAACTAAGAGGATATGCTTGACAAGTTATAAACCGAAATCCCATGCCCCTTACTTACGAAGACCGATCCTCATGCTACTCAACTTTAGTCACGAGTAAGCTCTTGTCATTGTAAGTATATGTGTATCATTAAGAACCGCCAGCAGGTACCTTGCACATGATACGGAGCTTTCCCATAATCAAAATGACAAGGCAAGCAGACAATGAGCATCTCAGCGATCTTTTTATTTGCTATTTGCATAGGTTTTTATTGAGGATGCTTCATAGAGTGCTCATTATGGTGATGCTGCAAGTTTCCACCATGATTAGGCATGGCTTAGGCTAGCGGCCCAGGCGTTTCTCTAACACACATACAAACTCCATGATCATACAAGTTCCACATTTATTTCACAATCCGGATCCGTAAGCAAAAGAACATGATATCAGCAGGTACAAAGTACAAGTGCAATGTTGAAAGCGTTCCCATGGTACATGGTTCTGCTAATTTCAACTTATAAAGCGCAAGCATATCATAACAAAGAAGGACCCAATGGTTCAAGTTTATTAGAGGCAATAAAGTAAAGTGTGCCATCAAGTTCGTGAGAGCTTTAATCACTAGTTTTCTCATAACAAGTGAAAGGTAGACAAAAGCATGAATATACTTGGAATAGCATAAGCTAGTAGGTAGGTATGGTGGACTCTCTGGAAAAACTTGGTTTAGGGAGTTGGATGCATGAGTGGAATTCATACTTTGTGGTGGAGGCTAGCAAAAGACTGGAAGCCACAAACTAAGAGAGCAATAATGGCCATAATCATGCAGAGCGACAAAACATAATTGATCAAAGCATAAAGTGATATCACAAGTTGAAAACTAAAGGATCATAAAGGCTATGGTGACTTGAGATAGTCATAACATGGTGTGAGCATGTGCCAAGTCAACCCAAATAAAGCATCAAAGGAGAATACCACTATACTATGCTTTAATATGCTAAAACAACGCATGATTCATCCAAGGCACATTAAGCAATCTCAATTGTTTATAACAAGTCATGCTACAACAAATAATACTAAGAATAAAGCCAAAACAATATCAAGCATGGCATGACAAAGCATAGGCCACAGTCAAAAACGAGCTCTTTTTACCACATAAGTATGAACTTTCCTACTCTTTTCCAAACCAAACCAAACTATTCGCAAACCAAAGTGTGAAAGAGGGGGTCCAACCAACTTATTCAGAAAACTAAGCAAACCAAGAAAACTAAAAACCAAAACAAAAACGAAAAAGAAGACGCTCCAAGAAAAATACAACTGTGCATGAAACAATAAAAATGAAGCGTTTGGAAGAAACCTAGAATTTTTATTGATGAAGAAGAGGATGCCTTGGGCATGCCCAAGCTTTAACGCTTTCACTTCTTGGATATTTCTTGAGGTGACATGCGTGGCATCCCCAATCTTGAGCTTTAGTCCATCCTTTATCTCATTGCTCATTCCTTCCATACACCTGAAATTTTTCCTTCATACAAAACTTCACACAATCTCATTAGCAACATTAGTGCACTTAAGATAAATAAGTATCAAGGTTCAGTTCTAACACCAAATAAACTTCCATTAGAACACTAGCTACTGTAGCACTTCCCTCAAAAAGCTCAATGCCCCAAAGGAACTCAAGAAGGAACCAACAAGAAGCAAATGCAGAAAATGGCAGAAATCTGTCAAAACAGACCAGCAGGTAAAGACGATTTTTTTCGAAGACCTTTTGTTACTCAAATACAAAAGTGTTGAACTAACGAAAGTTAGATAACAACCTGGGGCAGAAGCACAAAAAATTACAGCTCAATCCGACATACAGAACTCTCTCAGGAATTTTTACGGTGAAGCACAAAAATCTGTTTCGGGACAGCAACTTTCCCAATCATTACTTCACTCTCATTAGAGGTTACTCTTGGCACAAAAAGCAAATAAAAAGTATAAGGAGAGGTTATTACAGATGTAATAACTTCCAAGACTCAACTAAAACTCTTGGGTTATCTCCAACAAGTACTTTTCTTTAACGCCTTTAAGTTAGGCATAAGAACCAAAGAAAGAATCAAGTGTTCTCAAATGAAGAAGCATTAAGACCAAATTTTGCTTTCATAGGAGAAGCAAAATAAATCTTTTCTCTATTTTTAGGGAAGTGTTCTATACCTTTCTTGAGTGGGAGTTGATATTTAATGGTGCCTTCTTTCATATCAATGATGGCACCAATAGTTCTAAGAAAAGGTCTTCCCAAAGTAATAGGACAAGAAGCATTGTATTCAACATCCAAAACATAGAACAACGTGGACATAGGAATCATTAACCATAGTAAGAACATCATTAAGACTCCCCATGAGTTTCTTTTTATCATTATCATCAAGTGGGACATTCAGATAACAATCTTCAAGAGGAGGCAAATCAAGCATATCATAAATCCTTCTAGGCATAGTGGAAACACTACTATCAAGATCACACAAAGCTTTAAAATCAAAGTCATTCACTTTCATATTAATGATGGGTTCCCAACCATCCTCTTGTTTTATAGGAATAGAAGCTTTGTGTTTCATCTTTTCTTCCTTAATCTTATGAGAGCATCAGTAATGTGTTTTGTAAAAGCCATGTTCATAGCACTAGCATTAGGACTTTTAGCAAGCTTTTGTAGGAACTTAATAACTTCAGAGATGTTGCAACCATCAAGATCAAAATCAACTTTATCATCTAAAGTAGTAGCACTATTACTAGCCTCAACACTAGTGGTGGTGATAGTAGAAACACTAATGTTTCTAGCAATTTCATCTTCTCTTTCCCACTTAGCATGTAATTCAGCTAATAGTCTAACATTTTCATCAATTCTTACTTGTATGGCATTACTAGCTGCAAAGAGATTGTCATTAGTTTCAGGTTTAGCAGCCATTTTATTCAAAGTAGATTGAGCTTCAGCCAAAGATGCTATATTTCTTTCAGCATTAGAGAGTTTTTCCTCAATAGTTTTATTGAAAGCAGTTTGTTTACTAATAAACTCTTTAAGCATAACTTCAAGTTCAGAGGGAGCATTCTTATTATTGTTGTAAGAATTTCCATAAGCATTACCATTGTTGGGAGGATATGGCTTATAATTGTTGTTACCAAAGTTGTTCCTATAAGCATTATTACCATAAGCATTGTTACCAAAGTTGTTATTTCTTAAGAAATTCACATCAACTTGCTCTTCTTGAGCAACCAAAGAGGCTAAAGGAACATTATTTGGATCAATATGGGCTTTCCCATTAACAAGCATAGACATAATTATATCAATCTTATCACTCAAGGAGGAGGTTTCTTCAACAGAATTTACCTTCTTACCTTGTGGAGCTCTCTCAGTATGCCATTTAGAATAATTAACCATCATATTGTCCAAAAGTTTTGTTGCAGCACCCAAAGTGATGGTCATAAAGGTACCTCCAGCAGCTGAATCCAATAGGTTCCTTGAAGAATAGTTCAATCCTGCATAAAAAGTTTGGATGATCATCCAAGCAGTCAGTCCATGAGTGGGACAATTCTTAACCAAATATTTCATTCTTTCCCAAGCTTGAGCAACATGCTCATTATCAAGTTGTTTAAACTTCATTATTTCACTTCTCATGGATATAATCTTAGCAGGGGGATAGTATTTTCCAATAAAAGCATCTTTGCACTTAGTCCAAGAATCAATACTATTCCTAGTTAAGGAATTCAACCATTCTTTAGCTTTTCCTCTCAAAGAGAAAGGAAACAATTTCAGTTTAATAATATCACCATATATATCCCTATGCTTTTGCATCTCACAAAGTTCAATAAAGTTATTTAGATGGGAAGCAGCATCTTCATTACCAAAACCAGAAAATTGTTCTCTCATAACAAGATTGAGCAAAGCAGGTTTTATCTCAAAGAAAGTATTTTTAGCCATAGGTGGAGCAATAGGTGTGCTCATAAAATCATTGTTGTTGGTGCTAGTGAAGTCACACAACTTAGTGTTTTCAAGACTAGTCATTTTTTGGGGGTTTCAAATAAGAAAGTAAACAAGTAAAACTAATTTTTTTGTGTTTTTAAAGAACAAAACAAGCAAACAAAGCAAAAAGAAACTAAGCAAAACAAAAACAACAAAGTAAAGCCATCCTGCTGGCCATCATATTGATAGTCTCCTTCATAGTCTGGCCATGAGAATATCCAGGGACAAAAGCCATGAGTACTCTTTAAGTACTCGCAAACTACCACTAACAAGTAATATAGTTCTAAGTCAAGTGTTAACTCTATGTTTAACTATAAGGTTAAGTTTGAAACCTAAGCTGAGATCTAAAGCAAAGAAAGATAAAATAAAGTTCTAGAATCACTTAAGTTGGGAAGCTAATATCATAAACACAACCCTGTTGTGGTCAAGTCAAGATTCATCATTCATTTCATAAGTTGTTTGGAAAACATCTGACAACGAAACAGTACGGCCATTCCAACTGTCCTTAACCGTGGACACGGCTATTCGAATAGTTTGACACTCTGCAGAGGTGGTACACTTTCACCACAAGATTCGATACATCTGTCAGGGATAACCCTGAATCATCATACTTAGTATGCAGATAATCAAACATAACCTTCCCTTTACACACCCTAGTATAAGCACCTCTCCTATGAGCATGGCCTCCCAACCATGACCATCAGTCATCTTGGGCACTGCATAGGTGGACAACATTGAGAGGTAGCCTCAGCTCAAACCTCTCCCGTGAGGGAACTAATACTAATGCACATAAATTTCCAGCTAGGCCTTACCCAATTTAGGTAGTGTGGTTGTACGGTAAATTTGGAACTGTATCGCATCCAAATCCAACCATCAGTTTTATAAAAGGGCTAAGGCTCATGCCTCAACATTTTCATCATCATAAACCATTTGTGTTTCTCAACACATGTCAAAACATCTCAATAGAATGACTCATCATTCCAAGGTTTTCACAATTCATTTTCACCAATTGTTCCCATCTAAAGTGACTCAAGTTTTGATCTACTCTAAACTACTAAGTTAAGAGTGTTCACTAAGGTGGAAAGATGATGGGTTCAATCTCATGCCATAGAATGACATCTAAAGCTTAGCTAAATAGGTCAAGTTTTATACTTTTTATGCTACCTTCAAAACAAGTAAGGGACTTTGTGTAAACTAAAGGAATTAAAGCTAGTAAGGTAATACTTGGGGTAGTAATAGTCAAGGTGGTGTGACCAAAGTATGCCTAAAGCATCTTTGCTCATTCATCTCTCTTAATTCTACCTTGCTAACAATAGCTTGCACTGTTAATGGTGGCTTGCAAGTACAACTTGCAAGGGTTAACTTGGATAGTGCTAGCTTACCTTGGTTGGTGTAGTGGTTGAAGTTTTCTTCTTATTCTTCTTGGTAGCACTCCTCCTCCTCGTAAGCTTGGTCGGTACTATCTTCTATAAATACATACGGAGTACATAATCACCAAACAATACTTAGCTAGTCTAATTAGTACTCTAATGCACACAATTGACGATCTATTATCATCACAAGCATCACAAGTTTTATTCCATAGTTTCCTCCTTTTTATTTTAGAAAAGTAATTTCTACTCATTGAAAAATTAACTAAGATTTAATATTCACCACTTAAAATATGGGATCATGTGGACACATGTCATCACCACATATTCTAACATGTGGGAATGAGATTTAAAGGTTGGATCATAATTACTTTGGTTTAAGTTCATTATTTAATGATTTAAAGTGACTAGAAATGCCTATATAGCATTATTTTGGTACTAGTCCAAAGTCACTGTATGTAAACCCTAATATTATTACATATTTATATAGATATGATGAAATGTGATTTTTGAGAGTTGGAATCAACTCAAAACCTATCTTGGTTGATTTTATAAAAATGTTGCAAGGTGCAAATGCTTATGTTTTATTATTTTTACTAGGAGAGATCTATAACTCTAATTGAAATAAATCCAACGGGCTTGGATAGATCATTTCAATACCTTTCAGGCAAAATTGGTTTCATGCAATTTGGATTTGTCAAACTCTCTGAATTGATTTTCAAACTTAGAGACAGAACTAAGTTTAAACTAAATAGGAAAATCTAATTCAAACTAATCACGTCTGTGAAACTCTAACGGGCCGGCCAGTGTCACTCATGCTGTGAGGCTCAAATGACAGAGGGTCCACGGTCGTGACTCGTAAGCAGCCAAGCGGTATGAGGCGATGTGGGCCGTTAGATTAGACTGAGGATCAACGGTTGTGGCTTGTCATCAATGACGGACCTGTCGCCAGCGAGCTCGAACCCTAGCGGCTCGGTGGGGGTGCATAGGAGGTGTACTAGGGCTCCAGCAAGGTCGGCCAGGCGGGCAAACGGACTGGTGGTCGACAGCAAGCTCAGGGACAGTCGAGGCAGCTCCGGGGGTGGTCGCAATCAGCGGCGCCCCTTCTCTGGCTACTCGGCCGCCATTCCGGAAAAAAAGCCCGGGCGCTACTCTGGCTAGAGGTGGGGAATGGTTAGTGAGATGAGGGGAGTGGAGTGGTGTGCCTCAAATGGCTAGGGGTGCCCTCCTTTTATAGGCTCGACGGTGAGACCGAGAGGGATGGGCGATGCAGTGGCGACATGGCTGAGGGTGGCGATCGGCAGGCGGTCTCCTGGCGGTGCTCTAAGAACTCAATGCGGGCATAGGGACGGTGGTATGCGGTCGGGGGCAGCTGGCGCTCTGAGCGGCAGAAGCGGCAATGTCCACGACGAGCGGTGGCTATGGTGCGTTGGGCAGCGAACGGGCGTGTCCATCGTGTTCCCTGGGTCGTGGCGGAGCGGTGGGCGTGGGCTGTGGTCGAGCGGCGGCTTGTGCACGCGTGCCGGGTGCGGCGCTCTAGCGCGTGCTCGGCATGGCTCGGTGGCACTGGGCGCGGGCTCTCTTTAGTGGTCCACTGCGGGGCTTGGCTCGGGAAGGGGACAGAGGGTGGCGGTGAGGTCCTGGCTACCTCCTAGACATGGCGAGAGAGAGGGAGGTGGTCTTCTGGGGCGAGTGCATGGTCGGCCGGCGAGGTGTGGCTCGGCATGGCATGGCCTTGCCAGTAGGGGGGTAGGGGATGGGTGCTAATGGCATGGTTAGACCCTCGGGGACAAAGGGATTAAATGAAGCTCATTTGGGGGCAAAACCCTGTTCAAAACAGTGAGCTAGGATTATGGTGTAAATCATGCCTGCCAAGTGTTTGATGAAATGGCCACATGAAATAAACTTTTGAATTTTGAAAAGATTTTTGGTGGGTTTGCTAGGAATAAGCTTGAGACTCTGTGGGTGCTTGGGTTTTGAAAATTGAGCTTGTTTGAGTGGTTTTTGAAATAGTGGGATCTTCCCATATGAAATAGATTCAATTTTAAACTGTCATTAAAAATTAGTATTTGAGAGATTTTAGCAGATCACAAAGTGGGCCTTGGTACCTCATTATGTGTACTATCAAGGTGTATAAAGATCCACACATGTTTCTGTTAAGTTTTGAGTACTAGGAATAGCCAAAGTAGGCATGATAGTTAATTTGGCCAAAATGACCATTCACTTCAATTTTTCATTTTGAGTTGTTCTTCTTTGGGAAAAGTTTGGGAATGATGTAGATGATGTTTATTTCACCTAAGAAACATTTTACAAGCAAATAATCACTTAATCATGGCAATTCAAATCAACTCCTAAATTAAATGCTCATACATATGAATGCTTTCATTTTTAATTTGGAAAAGTTTTTGTTGACCCTAATTTTGATGATTTGGATCTTGATAAGCTTGGATTAAAGTTTTGGGATGTTACAAACCTTCCCCCCTTAAACAAAATCTCGTCCCGAGATTTACAAAGAAAACTAGGAACTAAAGAGATCTAGAAACTCTGTCCTAATGTAATCTTCGCGCTCCCAAGTGGTTTCCTCCTCGGTATGGTTGCTCCACTGAATCTTGAGAAATTTGATACTCCTGGTCCTGGTGGTTCTGTAGGCTTCTTCTAATATATGGATGGGCACTTCCCGATAGGTTAGGTCATTGTTGATTTCTACGGCTCTGTGATCAATGTTTTTGAAAACTTCAGTCTTCTCGGGCACTTCCAAGCATTTGCGAAGTAATGAGATATGGAACACATTGTGGATGGCTAACATCTCTTCAAGCAGTTCCAGTTGATACGATACTTCTTCTCGACGGTTCAGAATCTTGAAAGGTCCGATATATCTGGGGGCTAACTTTCCCTTCAGACTAAAGCTTTGAGTTCCCTTCAATGGTGAAACCTTGAGATATACAAAATCTCCGACACTGAAAGTCAGGTCTCTCCTTCGTTTGTCAGCATAACTCTTCTGTCTAGATTGAGCGGTCTTGAGGTGCTCACGGACTTTGTGAACTTTCTCTTCTGCTTCCCAGAGAATGTCGGGTCCAAAGATCTGACTTTCTCCTACTTGCGACCAATTCAAAGGGGTACGACACTTTCTTCCGTATAGGAATTCAAATGGTGCCATCTGCAAACTAGCTTGATAACTGTTGTTATATGAGAATTCTGCGAAAAGTAGGCAGTCTTCCCATTTTGATCAGTATTCCAACACACAAGCTCTAAGCATATCCTCTAGGATCTGCTTGACTCTCTCAGTCTGTCCATCAGTTTGCGGGTGATAAGCGGTACTAAAGTTCAACTTGGTTCCTAATCCTTCTTGAACTTTCTGCCAAAATCTCGAGGTAAACTGGGTTCCTCGATCTGATACGATGGTCTTGGGGGTTCCATGCAGACTAACAATCCTAGCAATGTACAACTCTGCTAACTTTGCACTATGGTAGGTTGTCTTGACAGGTATGAAGTGAGCTACCTTGGACAGTCTATCAACTATGACCTAGATTGAGTCATTTCCCCTACTGGAAGTAGGCAAACCGGTGATAAAGTCCATTCCTACGGAATCCCATTTCCATTCCGGAATCTGCAATGGTTGCAACAATCCTGCAGGTCTCTGATGTTCTGCTTTGACTCTTTGACAGATGTCACACTTGGCGATGTAGCTTCCGATTTCTCTTTTCATCTTGTGCCACCAAAATTGCTCTTTCAAATCTTGATACATCTTTGTTCCTCCAGGGTGGATAGAATGAAGAGTATCATGAGCTTCCTTCATGATAATTTCCTTCAGCTCTGAATCTGCTGGCACACAGATACGTCCTTTGTACCACAGTACACCTTCTTCGTCTTTGGTGACTCCAGGTACCTTTCCTGTACCAATGCGACGTTTGATTCCGTCGATACTTTCATTTCCCTTCTGGGCTTCCTTGATTTGGCTAATCAAAGTGGGTTGAAGTTCAATGCTAGCTAAGAATCCTTTGCTAACTAATTCAGTCCTAAACTGCTCCAACTCCTCATACAAACTTGGCTGCTTCTCCTTGATCATGGTATTTAGCCTACACGGCAATCTGCTAAGAGCATCTGCTACCACATTGGCTTTGCTGGGGTGATAGTGAATGTCAAGGTCATAATCCTTGATTAACTCTATCCATCTCCTTTGCCTCATATTCAGCTCCTTCTGAGTGAAAATATACTTCAAGCTCTTGTGATCTGAGTAAATCTCACAGCGATTTCCCATCAAATAATGATGCCATGTCTTCAACGCTAGAACCACGACTGCTAGCTCAAGATCATGGGTCGGATAGTTCTGCTCATGCTGCTTCAGTTGTCGAGACAGATACGCGATGACTTTGCCTTCTTGCATCAATACACATCCTATACCAATCTTGGATGCATCACAATATACATCAAACGGCTTCTTGATGTCTGGCATGATCAAAATTGGGGCGGATATCAATCTCTTCTTCAGCTCCTAGAAACTGGCATCACATTTGTCTATCCATTCAAACTTCTTGTCCTTCTTCAACAATTGGGTCATTGGTCGGGCTATGCTCGAGAATCCTTCTACGAATAGTCCTGCAGGTCTCTGATGTTCTGCTTTGACTCTTTGATAGATGTCACACTTGGCGATGTAGCTTCCGATTTATCTCTTCATCTTGTTCCACCAAAATTGCTCTTTCAAATCCTGATACATCTTTGTTCCTTCGGGGTGGATGGAATAAAGAGTATCATGAGCTTCCTTCATGATAACTTCCTTCAGCTCTGAATCTGCTGGCACACAGATACGTCCTTTGTACCACAGTACTCCTTCTTTGTCTTTAGTGAATCCATGTACCTTTCCTGTACCAATACGATGTTTGATTCCGCCGATACTTTCATTCCCCTTCTGGGCTTCCTTGATTTGGCTAATCAAAGTGGGTTGAAGTTCAATGCTAGCCAAGAATCCTTTGCTAACTAATTCAGTCCTGAACTGCTCCAACTCTTCGTACAAACTTGGTTGCTTCTCCTTGATCATGGTGTTTAGCCTACACGGCAATCTGCTAAGAGCATCCGCTACCACATTGGCTTTGCCGGGGTGATAGTGAATGTCAAGGTCATAATCCTTGATTAACTCTATCCATCTCCTTTGCCTCATATTCAGCTCCTTCTGAGTGAAAATATACTTCAAGCTCTTGTGATCTGAGTAAATCTCACAGCGATTTCCCATCAAATAATGACGCCATGTCTTCAACGCTAGAACCACGACTGCTAGCTCAAGATCATGGGTCGGATAGTTCTGCTCATGCTGCTTCAGTTGTCGAGACAAATACGCGATGACTTTGCCTTCTTGCATCAATACACATCCTAGACCAATCTTGGATGCGTCACAATATACATCAAATGGCTTCTTGATGTCTGGCATGATTAATATTGGGGCTGATATTAATCTCTTCTTCAGCTCCTGAAAACTGGCTTCACATTTGTCTGTCCATTCAAACTTCTTGTCCTTCTTCAATAATTAGGTCATGGGTCGGGCGATGCTTGAGAATCCTTCCACGAACTTTCGGTAGTATCCCGCTAATCCGAGAAATGCACGTACTTGGGTTTGAGTGGTTGGGGCTTCCCATTCTTCGACATCTTTGATCTTGGCGGGATCAACAGAGACTCCTCCGGCAGACACAATATGTCCTAGGAATCCTACTTCTTTTAGCCAAAACTCACACTTGCTGAACTTGGCATATAACCGATGCTCTCTTAGGGTTTCTAGGATGATTCTCAGATGTTGCGCATGCTCTTCTTATGACTTGGAGTAGATAAGGATGTCATCGATAAATACAACTACAAACTTATCTAGGAAATTCATAAAGATCTTATTCATGAGATTCATGAAATAAGCAGGGGCATTGGTTAATCCAAAAGACATAACCGTATACTCGTATAAACCATAGCGAGTAGTAAAGGCGGTCTTCGGAATATCCGTTGCATGAATCTTAAGTTAGTGATAACCAGTCCTAAGATCAATCTTTGAGAATACCTGAGCTCCGGTCAACTGATCAAATAGATCCTCTATCTTTGGCAAGGGGTACTTGTTTTTTATGGTGACGTCATTCAACTTTCTGTAATCTGTACACAGACGATTGCCTCCATCTTTCTTGTCGAAGAATAACACTGGTGATCTCCATGGCTATGCGCTTGGTTGAATCAAGCATGTTGCTAACATGGCGTCTAACTGCTTCTTATGTTCCACTAACTCTGAGGGGTTCATGCTATAGGGTCTTTGGGCTATGGGTCCGGTTCCGGGGATTAGTTCGATGATGAACTCAATATCCCTATCCGGGGGCATACCTAGCAATTCATCTGGGAATACGTCGAGGTATTCACAGACTACTCTGACTTGGTCTATGGTGGGTAGGGCTAGACTCTTGTTGCACTTGAATTGACGGGGTAAGGTTTCAGAGATATGCTCTACAGTTACTCCAGAACTATTGGTCATGGTGATGACTTTCTTATCACAGTCTATCAGTCCTTTATGCCTTGACATCCAGTCCAGACCTAGTACTACTTCCAATCCTTTGGTTCCAAGTACTATTAGGTTGGCATAAAAAATTATCCCGTGTACTCTGATAGGCACAACTCTGCAAATTTTTCTAGCTTTTGTAGTTGAATGATACATTGCAAATGTATCTGTAATTTTTGATGTTCCATGCTTGGTTTTATCCACTTTCTTGTGTTTTGTTCCAACTTTGGAGTACTTTTCATATGATTTCTTGGACTAACCTATTAACAAGAGCCATAGTGCCAGCTGCCTGTTTTCTGCTATTTTTGGTTCTAGGAAAGTCAGAAAATGAATATTCTTGGAATTGGACGGGACAAAAGCCAAAGTGCCTATTTTTCCGGAAGGGATCAAGTGCCAGAATACGAGACAGAGAAGGGCCAGGGTCACCACACCATGGCTGCCAGGCTAGGCCCGCGCCAGGGGGTGGTGTGGTGGCTCTCGGCACCCCCTCGGCCTCTCCTTCCACCTATAAGTTGCCCTCGGGACGAAAACCCTAAGTACCCGATCAAAAATCCATGAAAGAGTCAGCCGCCGTCATCTCCATCCCTAGATCGGGAGGGATCTGAATCTCTTCCCGGCACCCTGCTGGAGAGGGGAATTCACCCTGGAGGCCTTCTTCATCACCATGCAAGCCTCCGGTGTGATGCGTGAGTAGTTCATCCTTGGACTACAGATCCATGTAGTATCTAGATGGCTGGTTTCTCCTCCTTTGTGCTTTCATGTTTAGATCTTGTGAGCTCCGTTCATGATCAAGATCATCTATTTGTAATTCATACATGTTGTGTTTGCGGGGATCCGATGGATATTGAGATGCTATTTCAGATTGATTATTGATTCTATCATGTCTTTGTTATTTGAGATCTTGCATGCTTTCCGTTGTTAGTAGCAATCTTGGCCAAGTAGATGCTAGCAACTCCAAGAGTTAGTATTTATGCTCGATAGTGGGTTCATGCTTCTGGTAATCTGGGGAAGTGACAGAAATCTCTAAGGTACTAGATGTGCTATTGGTACTAGGGAGAAAACAACAATCCTTTGTTCATAGAACAATCGTATTGTTTACTTTACACGCAGTTCGTAAAGCAATAATCTGTTGCTTGCAACTTAATACTGGAGGGGGTTCGGATGATAACCTGAAGGTGGATTATTAGTCATAGATGCAGTTGGATGGCGGCCTATGTATTATGTTGTAATGCCCAATCAAGTCTCAGAGGAGTCAAGATGATTAGTATATGCATGTATTGCTTTTTCGGTGTCTGTCAATTGCCCCGCTGTAATTTGTTCACCCAACATGTTATCTATCTAAGGAGAGCCACCTCTAGTGAACTATGGATCCCGGTCCTTTTACTTTACATACAATCTACAATCTTTTACTGCTTTGTGTTTACTTTCTACAAACTTTTACTTCTTTCCATTCGATACGTTTAATCCTTTGTTTTCCACAAAACACGGTGAGATTGACAACCTCATCGCAAGTTGGGGACAAAGTTCTGTGGTTATGTTGTGCAGGTCTCCACGTTGCTACTAGCACCGGTAGTGCGCCCTGCCAAAGCTCGGCTAGTAACACCTTTGGGGTGTTTCCTTGCTCCTACTGGTTCGATTAAACCTTGGTTTCATAACTGAGGGAAAACTTGCTGCTATATTCATCGTACCTTCCTCTTGGGGTTCCCAACGAGCTCTACGTCGAAAGTTGAGCGCATCAAGATTTTCTGGCGCCGTTGCCGGGGAGTCAAGGACATCTTCACAAGTGGAGTCCCTCATAACCAATCTCTTTACTTTGTTGTTTTTGTTTTGCTTAGTTTCTTTTTGCTTTGTTTGCTTGTTTTGTTCTTCAAAAACACAAAAAAAATAGTTTTACTTGTTTGCTTTCTTATTTGAAAACCCAAAAAAAATGAATACTCTTGAAAACACTAAGTTGTGTGACTTCACTAGCACGAACAACAATGATTTTATGAGCACTCCCATTCCTCCACATGTGGCTGAAAATACTTTCTTTGAGATAAAACCTGCTTTGCTCAATCTTGTTATGAGAGAACAATTTTCTGGTATTGGTAATGAAGATGCTGCTTCCCATCTAAATAACTTTGTTGAACTTTGTGAGATGCAAAAGCATAGGGATATAGATGGTGATATTATTAAGCTGAAATTGTTTCCTTTCTCTTTGAGAGGAAAAGCTAAAGAATGGTTGAATTCCTTAACTAGGAATAGTATTGATTCTTGGACTAAGTGCAAAGATGCTTTTATTGGAAAATACTATCCTCCTGCTAAGATTATATCCATGAGAAGTGAAATCATGAAGTTTAAACAACTTGATAATGAGCATGTTGCTCAAGCTTGGGAAAGAATGAAATCTTTGGTAAAAAATTGTCCCACTCATGGACTGACTGCTTGGATGATCATCCAAACTTTTTATGCAGGATTGAACTATTCTTCAAGGAACCTATTGGATTCAACTGCTGGAGGTAACTTTATGACCATCACTTTGGGTGCTGCAACAAAACTTCTGGACAATATGATGGTTAATTATTCTGAATGGCATACTGAGAGAGCTCCACAAGGTAAGAAGGTAAATTCTGCTGAGGAAACCTCCTCCTTGAGTGATAAGATTGATATGATCATGTCTATGCTTGTTAATGGGAAATCCCATATTGATCCAAATAATGTTCCTCTAGATTCTTTGGTTGCTCAAGAAGAGCAAGTTGATGTTAACTTCATAAGAAATAACAACTATGGCAACAATGCTTATGGTAATAATGCTTATAGGAACAATTTTGGTAACAACAATTATAAGCCTTATCCTCCTAATACTACTTATGGCTATAATGGTAAATCTGAATTACCTAGTGAAGGAAGAATTTTAGAGCAAATGCAATATGAGCAAAATAAGCTATTTACTAAAACTATGGAGGAACAATCTATCATTCTGAAGAACATTAGCCATCAACTTGAGAGTCTAAATAGGGAAATTCCTGGTTTACAATTGAACCCTAATGCTGAAAGAAATATATCATCTCTATCTGAAGCTCAATCTTCATTGATTAATAAAATGGCTGCTAAACCTGAAACTAATGAGAATCCCTTTGCATCTACTAATGCCATACAAGTAAGAATTGATGAAAATGTTAGACTATTAGCTGAATTACATGCTAAGTGGGAAAGAGAAGATGAAATTGCTAGAAACATTAGTGTTTCTACTATTACCACCACTAGTGTTGAGGCTAGCAATAGTTCTACTACTTTAGATGATAAAGTTGATTTTGATCTTGATGGTTGCAATATCTCTGAAGTTATTAAGTTCCTACAAAAGCTTGCTAAAAGTCCTAATGCTAGTGCTATGAATATGGCCTTTACAAAACACATTACCGATGCTCTCATAAAGATTAAGGAAGAAAAGATGAAACATAAAGCTTCTATTCCTATAAAACAAGAAGATGGTTGGGAACCCATCATTAATATGAAGTGAATGATTTTGATTTCAAAGCTTTGTGTGATCTTGATAGTAGTGTTTCTATTATGCCTAGAAAGATTTATGATATGTTTGATTTGCCTCCTCTTGAAGATTGTTATTTGAATGTCCCACTTGATGCTAATGCTAAAAATAAACTCATGGATAGTCTTAATGATGTTCTTATTATGGTTAATGATTCCTATGTCCCCGTTGATTTCTATGTTTTGGATGTTGAATACAATGCTTCTTGTCCTATTACTTTGGGAAGACTTTTTCTTAGAACTGTTGGTGTCATCATTGATATGAAAGATAGCACCATTAAATATCAACTCCCACTCAATAAAGGTATAGAACACTTCCCTAAAAAGAGAGAAAAGATTTCTTTTGCTTCTCCTATGAAAACAAAATTTGGTCTTAATGCTTCTTCATTTGAGAACACTTGATTCTTTCTTTGGTTCTTATGCCTAACTTAAAGGCGTTAAAGAAAAGTACTTGTTGGGAGATAACCCAAGAGTTTTAGATGAGTCTTGGAAGTTATTACCTCTGTAATAACCTCTCCTTATCCTTTTTATTTGCTTTTTGTGCCAAGAGTAACCTCTAATGAGAGAGAAGTAATGATTGGGAAAGTTGCTGTCCCAAAACAGATTTTTGTGCTTCACCGTAAACATTTCTGAGAGAGATCTGTATGTCGTATTGAGCTGTAATTTTTTGTGCTTCTTCCCCAGGTTGTTATCTAACTTTAGTTAGTTCAACACTTTTTGATTTGAGCAACAGAAGGTCTTCGAAAAAATTTGTCTTTACCTGCTGGTCTGTTTTGACAGATTTCTGCCATTTTCTGTATTTGCTTCTTGTTAGTTCCTTCTTGAGTTCTTTTGGGGAATTGAGCTTTTTGAGGGAAGCGCTACAGTAGCTAGTGTTCTAATGGAAGTTTATTTGGTGTTAGAACTGAACCTTGAGACTTATTTATCTTAAGTGCACTAATGTTGCTAATGAGATTGTGTGAAGTTTTGTATGAAGGAAAAATTTCAGGTGTATGGAAGGAACGAGTAATGAGATAAATGATGGACTAAAGCTCAAGCTTGGGGATGCCACGTGTGTCACCCCAAGAAATATCCAAGAAGTACAAGCGTCAAAGCTTGGGGATGCCCAAGGCATCCCCCTTCTTCATCAATAAAAATTACAGGTTTCTTCCAAACGCTTCATTTTTATTGTTTCATGCACAGTTGTGTTTTTCTTGGAGCGTCTTCTTTTTCGTTTTTGTTTTGGTTTTTAGTTTTCTTGGTTTTCTTAGTTTTCTGAATAAGTTGGTTGGACCCCCTCTTTCACACTTTGGTTTGCGAATAGTTTGGTTTGGTTTGGAAAAGAGTAGGAAAGTTCATACTTATGTGGTAAAAAGAGCTCGTTTTTGACTGTGGCCTATGCTTTGTCATGCCATGCTTGATATTGTTTTTGGCTTTATGCTTAGTATTCTTTGCTGTAGCATGACTTGTTATAAACAATTGAGATTGCTTAATGTGCCTTGGATGAATCATGCGTTGTTTTAGCATATTAAAGCATAGTATAGTGGTATTCTCCTTTGATGCTTTATTTGGGTTGATTTGGCACATGCTCACACCATGTTATGACTATATCAAGTCACCATAGCCTTTATGATCCTTTAGTTTTCAACTTGTGATATCACTTTATGCTTTGATCAATTATGTTTTGTCGCTCTGCATGATTATGGCCATTATTGCTCTCTTAGTTTTTCGCTCCCAGTCTTTTGCTAGCCTCCACAAGCAAGTATGAGTTCCACTCATGCATCCAACTACCTAAACCAAGTTATTCCAAAGAATCCACCATACCTACCTACTAGCTTATGCGATTCCAAGTATATTCATGCTTTTGTTTACCTTCCTCTTGTTATGAGAAAACTAGTGATTAAAGCTCTCACGAACTTGATGTCACACCTTACTTTACTTGCCTTTAATAAACTTGAACCATTGTGTCTTCTATGTTGTATATGCTTGCACTTATTTGTTGGGAATTAGCAGAACCATGCTTTCATGGGGAACGCTTTCAACATTGCACTTGGTACTTGTACCTAGTTGATATCATGCTCTTTTGTATATGGATGTCGCTTGTGAAATGAAAGGGGAGATTGTAAGTCCATGGAGTTATGTATATGTGTTAGAGAAACGCCTGGGCCGCTGGTCTAATCCATGCTGACATGGTGGAAACCTGCAGCGTAACCATAATGAGTTGTCTATGAAGTATTCTTCTTATAAAAAAAGAGTCCTATATTGAGAAAAAAAAGAGAAAAGAAAAGAAAAAAAGAGATACTATGAAAAGAGGAAAGAGAGAAAAAAGCACCATATTCCCATGGTAAATAAGAAGAATGTTGAGATGCTCGTTGTCTGCTTGCCTTGTCATTTTGATATGGGGATTCTTCCGTATCATCGGGCAAGGGGTACCCCGTTGGCGGTTCTCAATGATACACATGTACTTACGATGACAAGAACTTACTGGTGACTAAACTTGAGTAGCATGAGGAGCGGCCCTCATATACAAGGGACATGAGATTTCTGACTTATACTTCGTCAAGCATGTACACCATAGTTTGTTCACTTTAACCTTAATCACTTCAAGATGCTTATGATAGGGGCAATGAGAGCTGAAAGCTATTAAGTACCATAATTTTTGGAAGCTCTTTATGAGACTTGAATCCCTACTTCCTTTTACAAAAGGCCTTTCTTCCACCATTATATGGAGTCTCCACCTTCTATCTTTATGCACCTACTTTGAGAGCATAGTGGTCATTCTTAGTTCTGTGTGCATTGTCCCAAGACTAGTTGATTGATGCATAACTTGTTATTGCTTGTTTCAAACTATTTTATCTAGTCACTCTTAGGAACTTTGAAGGTGTCCTATGCATTTATATTTGCTACTCTATTGAGGGACAAGTTGAATACTATTATGCTATGTTTTCTTTATGTGAAACAAACAGACGTCTTGCAAAGCATGTTATTCATGAATCTTTCTATTGTGCCTTTTCATGTTGCATCATAGTCTTTGCTTATTGCTAGAACTTTGTCTTTCATGTTATGATTGAAGTACTATGATCCCAGCCTTGAATGTTTTGCAAATACTTTGATCAAGTCTTTGATGGTGCATGTCACCTCAAAACTTATTTTCACTTACCTACTCGAGGATGAGCAGGAGTTAAGCTTGGGGATGATGATACATTGCAAATGTATCTATAATTTTTGATGTTCCATGCTTGGTTTTATCCACTTTCTTGTGTTTTGTTCCAACTTTGGAGTACTTTTCATATGATTTCTTGGACTAACCTATTAACAAGAGCTACAGTGCAAACTGCCTGTTTTCTGCTGTTTTTGGTTCCAAGAAAGTCAGAAAATGAATATTCTCGGAATTGGACGGGACAAAAGCCAAAGTGCCTATTTTTCTAGAAGGATCAAGTGCCAGAATACGAGACGGAGAAGGGCCAGGGGCCGGCCACACCACCTGGCCGCGCGACCAGGCTGGGCCTACGCCAGGGGGTGGTGTGGTGGCTCCCGGCACCCCCTCGGCCTCTCCTTTCGCCTATAAGTTGCCCTCGGGACGAAAACCCTAAGTACCCGATCAAAAATGCACGAAAGAGTCTGTAGCCACCGTCATCTCCATCCCTAGATCGGGAGGGATCTGAAGCTCTTCTCGGCACCCTGCTAGAGAGGGGAATTCACCCTGGAGGCCTTCTTCATCACCATGCAAGCCTCCGGTGTGATGCGTGAGTAGTTCATCCTTGGACTACGGATCCATGTAGTAGCTAGATGGCTGGTTTCTCCTCCTTTGTGCTTTCATGTTTAGATTTTGTGAGCTCCGTTCATGATAAAGATCATCTATTTGTAATTCATACATGTTGTGTTTGAGGGGATCCGATGGATATTGAGATGCTATTTCAGATTGATTATTGATTCTATCATGTCTTTATTATTTGAGATCTTGCATGCTTTCCGTTGTTAGTAGCTATCTTGGCCAAGTAGATGCTAGCAACTCCAAGAGTTAGTATTTATGCTCGATAGTGGGTTCATGCCTCGTAACTGGGAAGTGACAAATCTCTAAGGTACTAGATGTGCTATTGCTACTAGGAGAAAACAATAATCCTTTGTTCATAGAACAATCGTATTGTTTACTTTACACGCAGTTCAGAAGCAATAATCTGTTGCTTGCAACTTAATCTTGGAGGGGTTGGATGATAACATGAAGGTGGATTATTAGTCATAGATGCGTTGGATGGCGGTCTATGTATTATGTTGTAATGCCCAATCAAGTCTCGGAGGAGTCAAGATGATTAGTATATGCATGTATTGCTTTTTCGGTGTTTGTCAATTGCCCGCTGTAATTTGTTCACCCAAAGATGTTATCTATCTAAGGAGAGCCACCTCTAGTGAACTATGGATCCGGTCCTTTTACTTTATATACAATCTACAATCTTTTCGCTTTGTGTTTACTTTCGCAAACTTTACTTCTTTCCATTCGACACGTTTAATCCTTTGTTTTCCATAAAACACGGTGAGATTGACAACCTTATCGCAAGTTGGGGACAAAGTTCTGGTTGTGTTGTGTGCGGTCTCCACGTTGCTACTAGCACCGGTAGTGCATACCTGCTAAAGCTCAGCTAGTAACACCTTTGGGGTGTTTCCTTGCTCCTACTGGTTCGATTAAACCTTGGTTTCATAACTGAGGGAAAACTTGCTGCTATATTCATCGTACCTTCCTCTTGGGGTTACCAACGAGCTCTACGTTGAAAGTCGAGCGCATCATTGAACCGGGGATTTGAACTATCATGACATGCTTCAGGTTGGTTGGGTGAATCTTACTAGTGCATGCAAATTCTTCGGTGACAAATGAATGCGATGCTCCCGAATCAAACAATACTCTTGCTAAAATTGAGTTGACAGAAAACATACCCAGCACTACATCTGGCGCTTCCTGGGCTTCTTCTGCGTTCATGTGGAAGAGACGACCGTTGCGGTTGTGAGGGTTCCCTGGGGCAAATCTTCTTCCTGGTTGAACACGATGCTATTGTTGAGCTGGGGCATTCACAGTGGCATTGGTGGCAGTCTTCTTGGGACACTCATTGGAGTAGTGACCCTTCACTCCACACTCGAAACAAGTTATCTGGGACTTGTCCTTGACTGCGACAGACACAATATTGCTGCCAGTTCTGGGTGCAGTGTTGTTGTTGTTGTTATTGCTCTTGGGAGGGGCACGGGTGAAATTGTTGGCATTGCCGGAGTTGGGATGGTTTCCTCCGGACTTCACATTGCCTCCGCTACGGTTGGGGTAGCTTGGGCGAGACATTGGGGGTCGGTTGTTCCTTGGTGCATATCCTGGTGAGGGGTTGGGACGGTACTTCTGGTGACTACTGGATCCAGATTGTTGCATCATACAATGTTTGCGATTGTCGTTTGCCTGGTTAATCTTCCCTTCCATCTGAATGGCAAAGTCGACTAGCTCTTCGAGATCCTAAAAACAGATTTCACGAGGACAGTCTGCATCTCATCATGCAGTCCGTTCAAGAATCTCTCCTTCTTCTTGGCCTCCGTGTTGATTTCATCAGGTGCATATCTGGCAAGTGACAGGAATCTGTCACGGTATTCTACCACAATCATTCTCCCTTGCTTCAATTCACGGAATTCATCTCTCATCCTGTTGACGAGACCTTGCGACACGTGGGTGCGGCTGAACTTGACTTTGAATGCTTCCCATGTCATCACTTGACCATGGTTCATATTGCGGATGCTATTCCACCAAGCTCTTGCATCTCCCGCCAGATAGTGGGTGGCGAAGAGAACTTTCTCGTTTTCATCAACTCCTGCAACTTCGAGGTTGTTTTCCATTGTCTGCAACCAGTCGTCAGCATCTAATGGGTTTTCAGATTGGTTGAAGATTAGGGGATTGGTATTCTGAATTTTTTTGAGTTTGGATCCATGGTGATCCTGATTTCCATGTCCTTGGTTATTGAGAGCCATCTGGGCGATCTGCTGTAGTGTTGCTAAGTTGGCTTGACGTTCTGCCCTGCTTGCTTCACGGTCGGCGATGAGATTCTACAAGATTTGCAGCATTGGGTCCCATGACGCAGCTCCTCCTTGGTTTCCGAGTCATCGAAGATTGAGATAGATATAGGGGTAAGAGGGAAATTCTAAGGTTCATGGTTTTGGTTTTTCAAAGCTAAAACTTTGAGTTAGACTTAGGTTTTTCAACTAACTCCATTTCCTTCATGCAGACAAACACACGATAAAACACACACCACAGCAAACAAAGGAAAATAGATGGTTTGAAGAACCATTCTGCAAGCTACGATACAGTGCGACCGATACAACTCATGCTACGACAGTGCTCTAGTGCATCTACTCATCGTCGATGAAGTCGGAGTCCTCATCGTCAGTGTAGAAGTCCACGGCATCTTCCTCCAGAAAGTCATCATCGTTGTTGAGGTAATAATCCATGTCTCCCTGGATGTCTTCACCCTCATCTTCTTCTTCCTTGGCGGCAAGCTGAGCTTCCTGCTCCTTAACGGTCTTCTCGAGGTCGGCCACCTTCTTGCGAAGACGGGCGATGGTGCGATCCTTCTTGGCACGCTGGCGGCAAAGAGACTGGCGGTCTGGACGGCAAAGGCGAAAGTCTGGGCCTTCTGGTCGGCAATGGCACGGTTCTGGTTGGCTAACTCTCTGGCATTGTCCAGTTCCTGCTGTCTGTCATGCAGCAAGAAGTCAAGATTCTCCACTTGACGCCTCAACTTGGGGTGACTTGGCATCTCCATTGGCATTCCCATGAAGTCACGTCTTGCATAGTGGGCAAAACTGGTTCCTTGGATCTTGTTGACACTGAGGGCACATAGACGTGCGAGAGCTTCATGCATTGCCCTGGCTAATCCATCTAGCCAGTTGTTCTCTCTCACGGAGAACTGAATTCTCCCAGAAGTTGGCGCTTCGATGCTTCCTCTAAGATCTGTGGTGACTAGCCACTGTAGGTCTCCTCCTAGGGGTCCTGGAAGTTGAGCTCCAAGAAACTCTAGATGTGGGTGTCCCAAGAACTCTGACAGTGAATCCAGATCCCTCTCAAAAATCAGCTGACCTCCGTTTCCCAACTAATAAAACTTGCTGAACTGAGTCTCCATCTACAAGAATTAAGGATGAGGAAATTAGTGAAGTGATCAAGTGTGTCAAATTTTAAGTAGTAATGTAAGAATTTTGAGGAACATGAATTTTTGAGAAAGAAAGAATTCCCAAGGATAAGAGAGGAGATAGTTTTTCGTAAATACTCACTTTGGTTTTGAAACTAAGTTTTTGTTCGGACGTCCATTCTAACTAGGGTCTCCTATGGTCAGGATGGCTCTGATACCAACTCGTCAACACCCGGTTTTTTAATCCCAGATGCCCGTTATGCCATACCTCACAATCTCAGGATTACCAACATAACGGATTGGATATCACAGTACATCATCTATTACAAACCATACATAAGGTATTACACAAATAAGGATCTCATGATCCAGTCTGAATACAACAAGCAGCGGAAATAAAAGATAAGCGTAGCGGTGGGGTCCATCTTCAGGGGCATAGGCAATCTTGTGGCGTATAGTCCTAGTTATCATAGCCGTCCTGCTGGCCATCATCTTCATAGTCTCCTTCATAGTCTGGCCATGAGAATAGCCAGGGACAAAAGCCATGAGTACTCTTTAAGTACTCGCAAACTACCACTAACAAGTAATATAGTTCCAAGTCAAGTGCTAACTCTATGTTTAACTATAAGGTTAAGTTTGAAACCTAAGCTGAGTTCTGAAGCAAAGAAAGATAAAATAAAGTTCTAGAATCACTTAAGTTGGGAAGCTAATATCATAAACACAACCCTGTTGTGGTCAAGTCAAGATTCATCATTCATTTCATAAGTTGTTTGGAAAACATCTGACAACGAAACAGTATGGCCATTCCAACTGTCCTTAACCGCGGACGTGGCTATTCGAATAGTTTGACACTCTGCAGAGGTGGTACACTTTCACCACAAGATTCGATACATTTGTCAGGGATAACCCTGAATCATCATACTTAGTATGCAGATAATCAAACATAACCTTCCCTTTACACACCCTAGTATAAGCACCTCTTCTATGAGCATGGCCTCCCAACCATGACCATCAGTCATCTTGGGCACTGCATAGGTGGACAACATTGAGAGTTAGCCTCAGCTCAAACCTCTCCCGCGAGGGAACTAATACTAATGCACATAAATTTCCAGCTAGGCCTTACCCAATTCAGGTAGTGTGGTTGTACGGTAAATTTGGAATGGTATCGCATCCGAATCCAACCATCAGTTTTATAAAAGGGCTAAGGCTCATGCCTCAACATTTTCATCATCATAAACCATTTGTGTTTCTCAACACATGTCAAAACATCTCAATAGAATGACTCATCATTCCAAGGTTTTCACAATTCATTTCCACCAATTGTTCCCATCTAAAGTGACTCAAGTTTTGATCTACTCTAAACTACTAAGTTAAGAGTGTTCACTAAGGTGGAAAGATGATGGGTTCAATCTCATGCCATAGAATGACATCTAAAGCTTAGCTAAATAGGTCAAGTTTTATACTTTTTATGCCTAAAGCATCTTTGCTCATTCATCTCTCTTAATTCTAGCTTGCTAACAATAGCTTGCACTGTTAATGGTGGCTTGCAAGTACAACTTGCAAGGGTTAACTTGGATAGTGCTAGCTTGCCTTGGTTGGTGTAGTGGTTGAAGTTTTCTTCTTCTTCTTCTTCTTCTTCTTCTTCTTCTTCTTCTTCGTAGCATTCCTCCTCCTCGTAAGCTTGGTCGGTACTATCTTCTATAAATACATACAGAGTACACAATCACCAAACAATACTTAGCTAGTATAATTAGTACTCTAATGCATACAATTGATGATCTATTATCATCACAAGCATCACAAGTTTTATTCCATAGTTTCCTCCTTTTTATTTTAGAAAAGTAATTTCTACTCATTGAAAAATTAACTAAGATTTAATATTCACCACTTAAAATATGGGATCATGTGGACACATGTCATCACCACATATTCTAACATGTGGGAATGAGATTTAAAGGTTGGATCATAATTACTTTGATTTAAGTTCATTATTTAATGATTTAAAGTGACTAGAAATGCCTATATAGCATTATTTTGGTACTAGTCCAAAGTCACTCTATGTAAACCCTAATATTATTACATATTTAGATATATATGATAAAATGTGATTTTTGAGAGTTGGAATCAACTCAAAACCTATCTTGGTTGATTTTATAACAATGTTGCAAGGTGCAAATGCTTCTGTTTTATTATTTTTACTAGGAGAGATCTATAACTCTAATTGAATTAAATCCAACGGGCTTGGATAGATCATTTCAATACCTTTCAGGAAAAATTGGTTTCATGTAATTTGGATTTGTAAAACTCTCTAAATTGATTTTCAAACTCAGAGATAGAACTAAGTTTAAACTAAATAGGAAAATCTAATTCAAACTAAATGGGTCGCGCGGGAAACTCTAATGGGCCGGCCCAGTGTCACTCCGCGGCGCGGAGCTCAACTGACAGGGGGTCCACCGGTCAGCGGCTCATAATGCGCGAAGCGGTATGGGGCGATGTAGGCCGTTAGATTAGACTGAGGATCAACGGCTGTTGCTTGTCGTCGACGACGGACCTGTCGCCGGCGAGCTCGAACCCTAGCGGCTCGGTGGGGGTGCATAGGGGGCGTACCAGGGCTCCAACAAGGTCGGCGAGGCGGGCAAACGGACTGGTGGTCGACGAGCTCGAGCCGAGTCGAGCCTCGGGGTGGTCGCAATCAGCGGCGCCCCTTCCTCCTCTGCTGCGGTCTACTCCGGCCAAATTCTGGCTAGCAAGTGCTCGCGCTGCTCCAGCTAGAGGTGGGGAATGGTCAGTGAGATGAGGGGAGTGGAGTGGTGTGCTTCAAACGGCTGGGGGTGCCCTCCTTTTATAGGCTCGCTAGACCGAGAGGCAAGGAGGGATGGCGACATGGCTACAGGCGGCTAGCGGCATGGCTGAGGGTGGCGATCGACAGGCGGTCTCCTGGCGGTGCTCTAGGAACTCAATGCGGGCATAGGGGCGGTGGTATGCGGTCGGGGGCAGCTGGCGCTCTGAGCGGCAGAAGCGGCAATGTCCACGGCGAGCGGTGGCTGTGGTGCGTTGGGCGGCAAACGGGTGTGTCCGTCGTGTTCCCTGGGTCGTGGCGGAGCGGTGGTGGCATGAGCTGCGGTCGAAGGCGGCTTGTGCATCGCTGGTGGGTGCGGCGCTTCTGGGCGTGCTCGGCATGGCTGGCTCTCTTCGTGGTCCATCATGGGCTTGGCTCGGGAAGGGGACAGAGGGTGGCGGTGAGGTCCTGGCTACCTCCTAGACATGGCGAGAGAGAGGGAGGTGGTCTGCTGGGGCGAGTGCATGGTCGGCCGGCGAGGGGTGGCTCGACATGGCATGGCCTTGCCAGTAGGGGGGTAGAGGATGGGTGCTAATGGCATGGTTAGACCCTGGGGGGACAAAGGGATTAAATGAAGCTCATTTGGGGGCAAAACCCTGTTCAAAACAGTGAGCTAGGATTAGGGTGTAAATCATGCCTGCCAAGTGTTTGATGAAATGGCGGCATG
The DNA here is from genome assembly GCA_023614405.1 of Avena insularis. Classification (NCBI taxonomy): domain Eukaryota; kingdom Viridiplantae; phylum Streptophyta; class Magnoliopsida; order Poales; family Poaceae; genus Avena; species Avena insularis. The sequence goes on along the minus strand of CM042696.1, from coordinate 455,607,345 downwards.
AAATAAACTTTTGAATTTTAAAAAGATTTTTGGTGGGTTTGATAGGAATAAGCTTGAGACTCTGTGGGTGCTTGGGTTTTGAAAATTGAGCTTGTTTAAGTGGTTTTTGAAATAGTGGGATCTTCCCATATAAAATAGATTCAATTTTAAACTGTCATTAAAAATTAGTATTTGAAAGATTTTAGTAGATCACAAAGTGAGCCTTGGTACCTCATTATGTGTACTATCAAGGGGTGTAAAGATCCACACATGTTTCTATTAAGTTTTGAGTACTAGGAATAGCCAAAGTAGGCATGATAGTTAATTTGGTCAAAATGACCATTCACTTCAATTTTTCATTTTGAGTTGTTCTTCTTTGGAAAAAGTTTGGAAATAATGTAGATGATGTTTATTTCACCTAAGAAACATTTTACAAGCAAAGAATCACTTAATCATGGCAATTCAAATCAACTCCTAAATTAAATGCTCATACACATGATTTTATTTTTAATTTAGAAAAAATTTTGTTGACCCTAATTTTGATGATTTGGATCTTGATAAGCTTGGATTAAAATTTTGGGATGGTACAATGCGGTACCCACACTTTCAACCACCGTGGAGACCAAGTAAGGGCAGCAGCGGTTGCGGGCGCGGCGTCGCCAACCGGGACACCCCACCTCCGTGCGTCTTGGCTTCGAGGCCGGAGTGGCAGGTGCCTACGGAATACATTATGACCACGTGCTAGCTTGGACGCACCGGCGACCCGAAGGAGTCCCCGGGGCTGCGCGCGGTCATGCGCGCCTCCTTGTACCACACAGAGGACAACAAGGTGGGCTGCTGCAGCAGCTACGGCCGCCGGTCCCTGCAGTGTGCGCTGATCGACTGTATCCGCTACGAACTGGGGAAGGACAAATGTTCCAGCTGTGCGCGCCAAGCGACGACGACCCCAAAGCCATGTATTACAAGACTAGGCACGATTATTACTAGTTTTTATTTTTTGCATATGTAACAAAATCATCGACGGATAAATTTCACAATTGTTATGGGTATACGACTGGGTGCGTATGCCCCCAATTAGTGAGCCAATCCGGCGTTCCCCAATAAGGCTCAAAATTAGTCTGCGCCGGACACCGTATTAGGATGAGTGGAGATGCTCTAACTTGCTCATAAGATCTTTATGATTTCGTTTGGGGCTAGTGGCGAAGGACGAAAAGAATCTGAGATAGGACGAACTTAGAAAAATAATACCAAGATAAAATAGTGCAGAGACAATAATGCTATACAACCTAAAAGCATACCAACAATGAGGTTTTAATGGAAGTCCTAGAAAATGGCAAAGCTCTACTATTAAAAAAAATAATCTTTTGTACCTTTTTTGATGATGATTTTTTAATATCACATATATTTGTTGCCAAGAAAATCCTTTTAATAGTTATCCTCTAGTTATCCTCGTTAACGCTAAAATAAATCAACTCACAAGAAAGCGATAACCCAACTGAAACATGATATGACTTTTAAATACAAAGATAATCTCTATAGTATTGAGTTGTCTATGTAAGAATGATGAATAGCTCGATATTAACTTGTATATGCTGCTCATAATAAGATCTATGATAAATCTCTTCGAGACAAGCAATCTTATTTATATGCGTCTCTTTAGTTAAGACAAAAGAATTTTCGAAACAACTCTGAAGATAGATCATTAAAGTGATGGTAAAAATTGGCGGTAATAGATTCTATAGCAATATAGAAGGTAACAAAACTATAAAGGCAATCAATATTGACCTCTTCTCTTGACACTTATCTTGATTTCTCCTATTTTGTTAACATTTCATCCATACTTTGTATTGTGATGCAATTGTCTGTGCGAATTCACATCTTTCAGTAGGGGCTCTAAACCGTAATCTATCTAATTGAGAATATCCCTAGCAAAAGACATCGACTTCAGTAATACAATTATAATTTATAGATCAATACAATTTATAAAACCAAAGTAGAACCGTAGAACATAATCCATCGCATATCTAATGTTCGATTTGATCATACCCCATAAGCTATCAAAAATACCCTCAGGTCCTCCTTAATTACCCCACCTAGGATATTGTTTAGGGTGGGGTCTTGCTTGATTTATATTTTTGTTCAAAATCGATTTTGCGCAGCGTTCACTAAAAAGAAGCATAACTTTCTCGTACGGAGCCCGTTTTCAATGTACAGCCACTTAAATTGTTAAAGAAAACATATGCGGTTTTTGCCAAATATCAAGATAGGTCGGCTAGTGGGAGCTCTGCCCTGCTCGCGGCGCCGTCGGAGATGCTCAAAGACGTCGCATCCTGCTTGACATTCATATACCCTTTTGTCGGATTCAGAGGTTATATGAGCACTCTCTCCTTATCCTCCCCTCCTCTTTCTACAGGCCCGCAACAGGTCGTCATCCTCCTCCGGCCTTTCACTCCTGGCCGCCCCCCTCCCTGCCCTGCTCTGCTGGTAGCTCGAGGGAGGCGCGCGGCCTGGTCCTATCCCACTCTTTCCTCTCCGGACCTCACTCCACCAACATGGTCTCCTCCTCGCTCCTGCTCACTTGCGGCCACGCTCCCCGCCACCCGTTCCGCAAATCACCACGCCTACAAGTCGCAAGAATTTCCGCCGTTGCCAGAACCAATGCCCCTCCTCTGTTCACCTCCATGTACGGGTCTCCCTTGGAGCGCCGGGGCTGGGCCCAAGTCTGCCGTGACTCCTCCCTACAGGACCCGCCGCCGGGAGTCGATGCCGCGGACGAGCAGGATAAAGACGAATTAGCGACGGCGACCGTCCCCAAGACAGGAGGTGGCGGCGACGGTGAGCAGCTGAGCGACTGGACCACGTCAGTGCTTCTGTTCGGGATATGGGCGGGGCTCATGTACTACGTCTTCCAGCTCGCACCAAACCAGACGCCGGTACGTTAATCCTCCCATGGGAATTAACCAACTGTCCATCGCTCTGCATTTTGGGGATTTTTTTAAGTCCTTATTTGTAGTATCGGTGACAATCCTAGGCATATCTTGGGCATGCTTACAATCCTGTCCTGGGTCTTGACCACAGTAGCTAAGATTGTGTATGCCGTGCTGTCTTTGCCCTGGCAATGTTGTCCCATAGAATACGCATCCGCCTGGGTTGAAATTGCTGCCTGTTACTTGGCGAGGCGTGTATATTCTTTGTTATCTTGATTATGACGATGCTGGTAAATGGAGATGGTTGGAACATTGGCTTAGATCAATTGTTCAGGTTGTCACCTGACAACAGGAAAAGAGAAAGATTAATGGCTCTGGTGAGCCACGCATTTCACCATACTGCTGATAAAAGAAGGATGTCTTTTGCAATTAACTATTGAAAACCCTTTGGAATTTTCTTGAACAGACAGTAATACTTTTTGGAAGAGGCCGATCCTGCTATAAGTCTTTATCAGTCATTCGTACATTCTTCAAATTATTACTGACGGTTGCTGCCATAGCTGGATTTTTAAAATTGTGCTATCTCACATTCATGGTTGTTTTTTGTAGCTTAAGGAACAAGGGTAATGAATCGTTCCCCGGCATAACCGCTGACTTGTTTAATTTTTTCTGGCTTAGAGATATAATGTTTTCACTTACTACAGACCCCTAGGGACTGTTTGTGTGATAAGTGTTGCATGAAAGTACCCATGGTTGTGTGGCATGTGACTGTTAGACTAGTTTGTGTTATTTAGTGGATACATCATCTAGAGATAAGTAGTTTCAGTTACATTGCATCTTACCTTCGGATGATTTAAATTGGTTTTATCTACTTGGAGTTTGGTTGCATCTTATCTCTAGATTGTTTAAATGGGTTTACCACTACCATCTGACAACCACTTACTAATTCTTCACCATTTTGGTTGCAGTACAGAGACATGTACTTCTTGCAGAAGCTTTTAAATCTTATAGGTGACGATGGCTTCCGAATGAATGGAGTTCTTGTGTCTCTGTGGTACATAATGGGTATCTGGCCACTAGTGTACAGCATGTTGCTTCTTCCTACTGGAAGAAGGTAAATGGATCAACAATTTTTTTAGTCCTCCGCTTCCTTTTTGCTATCTACAATTGCACCAATCAACAGTATCATATTGCATGTGTAGTTTGATTTAAGCATTTTCTCAATATGTCTCTTATCTCATGCATTTGTTTATATGAAAAAATTAAGTTCTGTTGCTGAACTAAAATAGGTATCTACATACTTACATCAATAGTCATAATGCTCATTATGTTCATGTAATCATTTTCGAGCTTTCTCTGGATTTGAAGGTAAACATAGGGATGGAAAAAGCTCAAAACTCCGCGAGCTTCACGAGTTTATCTTGTTCCTTGAGAAAAAGATTGTATTGTGAGCTTGGATTGAAAGCATGCCGTTAACAAACCAATCAGGATTTTTTGCCTGTTTAGAAACAATCGATCCAAACATATGAGTAGTTCGTAAAAAACATGAGTCTCAGGTCCTGGCCTGGCAGGGCCACTTGTTAAACCACCTGGCTGCCCAAGCTCCACACAGCCACACCTCAATGCTGAAGCTCATCAGACAGTAGATTCTAGATTGTCTGACAGTTTTTTAATCCAAAGTCTGCTAGATTATTTGTAGATTTAGTAGAGTAGAAATCGAGCATGCGTCAGGCATCCTTATTTACCAATTTTGTGATGCATGTTTTTTCCATGTGGATTGTCTGACGAATCTGAAAATAGCACATCGGTAACAAGCCTAACGAGCCATCCCAAGCTGATCACAGCTTTTGCTTGTTAAGCTGATGATCCTAGCCGAAGCTTGACCGAGCTGAGCCATTATGTACCCCTAGCCACGCCTCAATCTGTTTCCCCAGAGAAAATCCCGATGGTTACAATGCTCATGCTCAAGTGCACGCACCAACACAACCACATCTTGGCTCATGGATTTGTCACAAATCATGTTTTAGTCAATGCTCATGTGCAAGATCCATTTACATTTTATAACAAGTATTATGATGTATCGTTGCAGTATTTGTTAGCTTCATTTTATTTTGGAGTTACTGTAGCCACAGACGTAGTATGGTAGTAGTACATTCATTCTCCAAGAGAAGTGTTTTTATTTTTCATACCAGTATGATGAATTTTTATTTTTATACTAATGTGAATCTTAAAAACTTGATAAACCTATTTGCCAAACATGGGGAAGCCAGCATTCTTTTGCATGGTATACTAATGGTTCTGCACTACCAGCATTCTTGCTAATGCATTTCTTGATCTACATGTCAAAACAAACATAAGGATGTAACATTAGCAAGACCTGTTTGCTATGATATAGTATTCTCTGTATAATTACATCACCGCAATATTGATGTTACGTAAATCTTCTATTTTTTTTGCAGTTCAAAAAGCAAGATTCCTGTCTGGCCATTCCTAGTCCTTTCATGCTTTGGAGGAGCATATGCCTTGATTCCTTACTTTGTTCTATGGAAACCTCCTCCACCTGCCATTGATGAAGACGAAATTGGACAATGGCCATTAAAATTTCTTGAATCAAAATTAACTGCAGGGGTATGCTCTAGTTGTAGTGTCTTTGCATTGTCAAAATCTTGATTTCAGTAGCATGCAGCATACCCTAGTTGGTCACTTGCGTAATAATTACATGATTTTGTTCCAATCATGTTACAGGTAACGTTTGCCGTGGGCCTTGGACTGATTATATATGCAGCCAAAGCTGGTGGGGCTGATTGGCAGGAATTTTTTCAGTACGCTAGAGAGAGCAAGTTTGTAAGTTCTGCATTATTCAATGATTGGCAAAGCATGGATAAAAAAATCACAATACCATATAATACAATAAGCGTTTGTGATGCCCATGCAACTTTCATGTTTTTACGCCTATATGCTCGTCTAGTAATGTCAATTAACGTCTGCAAAATTGTTACAAGGTGACTCCCTCAAAATTTGCTGCAGGTATACATCGGAGAACCTAAAGCCATCAATTTATAATCTTTATTCTACTTACATTAGGTGCGTTAAAAAAATTTAAACACAAAGAATGATGTAGGTAAATAAAAAAATGCATGAAATTACGTATGCACATATGGACATATGCAAAGAAGGAAGAAGTGAATAATCATGCCCTCTTTTAATTTTCTCTGTTTTCCACCATCGTAGCTTCTGATTTTTTTTTTCGCGGGGGGAATGACTTGTTAGCTGGATCATGTCTTAATCTGATTTTATATGGTTGCTATATCTTGAAATGGAATGAATGTATGTTGCTCTAGAAAGCACAAAACTTTCGAGGCTGAACAAATCTCCAGCCTATAGAAAGCACGAAAATGTCGAGGTCGAACTAATTCCTGTTTCATGTCATCTATCAGATCCATGCCACATCTATTGATTTTACTTTGTGCTCGGCCTTCTCACCATTTTGGGTCTACAATGACATGACAGCAAGGCGATGGTAATAGTGCTAGTCCCAATGCTTATAAGCTTAACGTTAAAAAAAGTCACGAGCAACTTTACTCCTTGCCTGATGCAAACATAAGAAATGCACGTAACAGATGTCCCATTTGTTTTCTCATTCCATTTGCAGGAAAAATGGCTGGATTCTTCCGCTGGCACTTATCCCTGTTCTGGGACCCTCATTGTATCTTTTGCTGCGTCCATCGCTCTCGTCTCTTCTAGGGGCAACCTCGTCATCATCTGACAAACCACAAAATTAACTGGAATGTAGTTGTGGACTAATTTTGGTCATGAGCACATGATACAGACAGGAAGATCGGTTAACAACAAGCTCTGGAAATTTCATTGTATCCATCAACTTGATTGGGACTATTCTTCAGAATTGACACTCCAATACAGTATTTGCCTTGAAAAGGAAGCCTGGAGAATGAAGACATTAACCGGCACTATAGCAAATTCAGAATTTTGAATGCCTTGAAACAGAAAGTTTCAACCATGAAGCTTGTCGGGCAATCACATCTGAACGCCTTCCGAAAAAGTTTCAAGGATCGAGGATGCCCGTCAGGTAACAGGTAATGTCTGTGTACAAATGAAAAATACCGCTTGGGTATCATGATGGCATACACTGTTTATGTATATAAATTTTTTGATCTCTGCGAATAATATAGGGGTACACATTTGAAATTGCAACCAAATGATGTTAATAGAATTCCTTGCAGGGAGCCACGGCCCAACATGGGTTTAATGTTCTCTCCTTTCATATCAAGTATAGTAACTCCGTAGGCAATATTAGCAATGTTTCAGGAAATGACACGCAAGTCTTCTTGTCTGTTTGGGAAAAAAAAATAGAAGTGAAATGATTTTGTTTCTGCATTTTGTTCACTTATCCTTTTGAAATTTTTTGTTTACTGTATGTAGGACTGTCAGTTTGATGTTTTTTTAGTAGAAATCAACAGGGAGGCCCTGAGGCCCGTGGGCCGTGGGCTAGAGGAAAAACTCAGCATCACTGAAACATCCAAAGGGCGCGGGAAATGTCAACATAACCGGCCCAAAAAAGAATAGCATTTGCATCCTGGCTAAAGCTATCTAGACCTCGATTTCCTCTTCTGTTCTTTCCCCGTCCTTTTCATGGCATTTACATCTGCACAGCCCGTCAGTACAGTGGCCGCTGTCACCACCGTGTTCACCCTCCTGAGCCAGAGGTGTTACCAGCTGGGCAGGTTTCTCCTCACTGCATGACAGCAGCACATGGATGGCGATGTAGAGCAGCACGGCGGCGACGAGCACAACGACATACCCGAACATCTCCCACCTACGGCTGCAGCCCGAGGCGTAGGCGAAGAGGAGGAAAAGAAGGGCCAGCAGGGTGGAGGACTGCGCCACCCGGAGCATCTCATCGGACTCGGGCTTGCTAGAAATTGTGGCTCTGGAAGGGGAACCAAACTTCAGCGCGAACAACGGCTCGTCAAGCTGTAGCAGGAAGATGACAACGATGGACGCCAGGAAGGAGATGGAGTTGCTGTAGAAGAACAAACTGTACCGGCGCTCGTTGCTGTCGTGCAGGACTGGGTTGCCGGCGGCGTGCCCGTCGACACTGTCTGGCCATACGCCACCTGGCGGGATGAGGCCGGCCTGGTAGGTGACGCTCGCCACCAGGATGCTCACCACCATCAGGTACTTTCGCGTGGTGTATTTGGCCGTTTCTGAGTCGTCTCCTCCACCTTCCTGGGACTCCTCGTTGGAGTGGTCTGCAGCTTCCTGGTGCTGAGGCTGGGTCTCCACGTCGGAGTCGTGTCCCTCCATCGCACAGGCTTCTTTTTCCTTGGGCTCCTCCTCTCCCCCTCCTTCCTGGGGCAGCGGCGACGGCAGCTCGTTGCTTCCGCGGCAGAATATCTTGCCTCTACGAAGAAACTTGAGCGCTAGGAGCAGCAGCATGATGAAGACAAACACACCGGCTACCAGTGCGACCATGGAGAGAGACGTTACCAGGCGGCGAGAGCTCCCGGCGGCGTACGAGCCGATGAGACTCAACAAGGCTGACACCGCGCACAGGTAGAGCGCCTGACACATGATGCCCAGCTCGTACATGTGTGGGTTCACCAGCAGAACGATGATCGCTACCGAGGACATGAAGCTCACCGCGTTGCAGTAGAAGAATGCCGCGTAACGGTGCGGGTAGGTGTCGGCGAGCACGGCGTAGCCCGCGGCGTGGTGATTGGCGTCGGCGTCGTCCTCCAGCCAGAAGCCCCCCGGCGGAGTGAGCCCGGCTTGGTAGGTGATGGTGACGACCAGGATGGCGAACAGAAGCAGCAGCTTGCGCTTCTTCTTCAGCAGCTCCGGCGTCTCCCTAGCGGTCTTGAGCGTGAAAAAGACTATGTAGATGACCACGAACACCAGGATGCCGCCGCCCAGCGCGATCACGCGGACGGAGGTGTTCACGTCGCGGCCACACCCGACGGCGTAGGAGACCACGAGGCTGAGAAGGTCGAGGATCATGGCGGCCTCCAGCGCGTGGTGCCTGTGGACGGCGCTCGAGGCGTTCCTGGTCAGGACCATGGCGATGACCACGATGGAGGTCACGAGCGCCAGGGAGTTGAAGGCGAAGAAGACCTTGTAGCGTTTGGCGTGCGTGGTCAGGAGTATCGGGTCGCCGCCGGCGTGCCCGTCGCGGCTGTCCGGCCAGAAGCCGCCCGGGGGATTCATCCCTGCTTGGTACGTGATGGTCGCCGCGAGGGTGGCAAGAAGCAGCACCGCCGTGTGGGCCCTCTTTACCGGCGTCGTCTCTGCTCCAGGAGGGGCATCTTCCACTATCGTGTTTTGCTCGTCGGGATCGGCCAAGCAAAAACACATGCTGCTCCACCATGAGGGCAACCTCAATCTTAGGCTGGTCCAGTATGAGCTTAAACGGCTGAAATGCAAAAAAGTTCAAACGTTTTTAGGTTTGACCAAGTTCTTCATAAGACATCAACATCTGAAATGTGAATATTTTTTGTTTGCGAGAAATCTACTAGTGTGAACTCTTTTTGTTTGCGAGAAATCTATAATGTAAACTCAGTGTCAATAAATATGTCATGAATTTAATTTCGAAATATTCAATGAGTATATTAGTAGCAAGCGTGACTAATTGAGACTTAGTACAATAAAAAGAAAGAAGAATCTACACTAGTAAAAGCAACAGCGAGGAAAATTGATTTACTAGATTCGCATGCAAGGCAAAATACTTAAGGTGGCATAGTAGTATATCCCTCGGTTCCATATTACTCTGCGCGTTACTGTTCATCACGCAAAATAAGACGGCTCATTTCTCTCTCATTTTTCATCAAAAAAATTCTATGATTTTTGGAATGGATAGAGTAAACACGGAGCTACACATCCCAAAAAACCGAGGAGCAAAAAAGTGAAAAATGAGAGAGAAATCGGCCACCTCGTTTTGCGTGCGTGGTGTGCGCAAGGTAAACTCGACCGGAGGGAGTAGTAACTTAAAAAAGAGAGTTGTATGTTTTGGACCATGCAGGGTTTCAAAAGGCATGTTTCGTCATAAGATTTTACAGACACATTAACATAGCTAATGAAAATGTTGAAAATATTTTTTCATTTATTAACCTGCTTTAGTATATGCATCGCATATGATGATATTGTATATTTGGAACTAGGGAAAAAACAAAATTAGTTTAGAGTAAATTTCACTTCACCCTCCAAGTTCTGTTTTGCGACACGTTTTACCACCGTTTAACAGGCCCAGGAGAAAGTCTAAAAAAAAAGTGCGCAAACTTGCATTGCCATGTAGGACTGATAACGAGTTAACGGATCCGAACAAGATATAAGATGTAAAAAGGGTAAAAGATCGGAAAGTGTCTTTGGCTCCTGAGCTCATGAGCACCAGTGCTCTCGTTGTTTTAAAAATAATAATTAAAAACCATATTTTACAGGTTTCAAAAATATCTAGAAAAAAATTCAGACATAATCAATTTTATATCCCACAAGCATGCAAAACCATGGCGTAAAATTCTTTATATTTTGGCCTACACAAAAATAACAAATCTGATAAAATTTGGGCATTTGAAAACATACTTGTGCAGATCTACACTCTTGTCATTTTTGAACAGCTTTTTAGAATATCTATAATTTGAAATTGATATTTTGCACTTTTGTAGGATAAATCATGGTCTACATCCAAATATTTTTAAAAAACTTTTTTGGAACTCACAAATATAATTTTGATTTTTTAAAAATAGCAAGAGCACTGGAGGCCGGGAGCCAAAAATCTCCACTCGAAAAAGATGGAAGTCACTTTGTTAAGGGATCCTTTGATAAGAAAAATTGTAGGAACAAAATGAGGTCGCGCGGGGAGGAAGCCCTAGTCTTTGATTGTATAGGAGTAATTTTGCGTGTGCACCCGTTGCGCGGGCCTCCTTTGGGAGGCCTGCAGGGCGAGTGTTGAGGCTCGAACCTGGGCGGGTTTGAGTGTTTCATCACATTCTAGTCACTGGGCTAAGCCTCAATCCACAATTGTAGGAACAGAAAGCCCATAGGATTGATATGTCATGCACACTTGAATCCTATGGGAACAACAATTCCCTTTGGTTGTGGCGAAGGATTTTTTATAAAGTCCAACCTAATACATTTTCCTATGAACTTTACACTACAAGAATCCTATGAGATTATTTCATATAGGATATGATCCTTTGAATCAAACGGCTGTTGTAGAAAAATTTCCATAGGATCTCAATCCTACAAAAATCTTTCGAAAATCCTGTGAATGAACAAAAATGTGTAGTTTAGGAATATTAATTTCAGTTCGAGATTTTTTTGAGGTCCGCCAGACAAAATGATTTTTGAAATATTGGATTTTTCAAAAATGATTTCATCAATTCTAGTCAAATATTTTCAATTTTATTTTATTGTTTCTCAAAATCTAGTCCAATAATTAGACAACACAAGGTTTTGAAAGGCCTGTTTCATTACTAGTTTCATGTACATATTAACATAGATTACATAAAAAATGGTTTGAACATATTTTTGGGCAATTATAATGTTTCAATTATATGCATATGATACGTTGAATTTTGTTTGTTTTCAAACTACGGTTAAAGTTAATTTAGATTTAATTACATATTTTACCCTCTGAGTCTATTTTGTGATATATATTACCCCATTTAATAGCCTAGGAGAAATGCATGTTAAAATGTACTACTCCCTCCGATCCAAATTAATTGACTTGGATTTGTTTAAATTCGGATGTATCTAGCACTAAAATATATCTAGATACATCCGAATTTAGATAAATTCGAGTCAATTAATTTGGATCGGAGGGAGTACCTCCTAGCCATAGTAAGTGTCGTAGTTTTGAACTAAGCGCAGTTTAAAACAACGACACTTATTATGGATGAGAGGAAGTAGAAGAAAGTTAGAATGTTATGTGTAGTTTAGGGTTTTGAATTTCAGTTAATGAAATTTGGATTTTTTTTATTTTTCTATATCGAGTCTTAAAAATTCTAGGTAAATGTATTATATCGTAACCCACCAAAAATTTGGAATTTATTTCGAAAATTTTGTTGAGAATTTGAACCAACTTTTGGGGGGATAAAAAAGTACTACTCAGAATTCTCTAATGTTTTATTTATGGGGTAATGGAACTCCCTCTTTAGTTTGACTTACCCGTGTAATTGCAGTGTTTTTTTTTTGAGTCAGCTAGCGGATCTAATCAGGCAGTTAATTGAACTTACGAATTAGGGAAAAACTTAGATTTACCATTTTATTTGATCCGCACGGTCCACGATCTTATCCCACCAGTATCTCTGGATGAAGAATTGGACGGCAGTGTAGGCGAGAACAGGGAAGACCAGCCCAAAGACGTAGACGGTGGAGCGCGTCTCCCTGCAGCTTCCGAAGCCGTAGGCGATGAAGAGGCCGGTCAGCGCCAGCACGACGTGGCCGTAGAGGACGTACCACCACCGCCCGTTCCCGTCGCCGTCCTGGAACTTGCTTCTGATGGTGGTGAGGAGCATGATGCCCCTCAGCGACGCGATGAACGCGACGGTGTTGCAGACGAAGAAGGCGATGAAGCGCCACGAGTGGTGTCGGTCCTCCAGGACCGGGCTGCCGGGGCGGCTGCCTTCCCGGCCGTCGGGCCAGAAGCCGCCCGGCGGGTTCAGCCCCGCCGTGTAGGTGACGGTGGCCGCGAAGATGCAGAAGAGCATCAGGATCTTGCGCCGCCGCTCGAGCCTGAGGTTGAGCGACGCGTCCCCGGGGGACTCCGGTGGCGGTCTAGGCCTGAAGAGCGCGCGGTCCGCTGCGTAGCCCGTGATGTAGACGGAGACCGCGGAGACCAGCAGGGAGGCGACGACCGTGGTGGCCGTGCCACGGCTGGCCCCGGCGGCGTAGGCCACCAGGACCGCGAAGAAGTCGAGCACCATGACCACCCGGAGCGCGGCCAGGACGAGCAGCTTGTTGCTCTTGCCGGTGCTGCGCTCCATGAGGAGCAGGAGGAGGATGACCACGACGGAGGCCATGAACGCGGCGGCGTTGCTGTAGTAGAAGGCGTTGTAGCGGCGGCGGCCCGTGTGCACGAGGACCTGGTCGCCCGTGAGGTGGCCGTCCTCGGTGCGCAGCCAGACGCCGCCCGGCGGGTTGAGCCCGGCGCCGTAGGTGACTGTCGCCGCCAGGATGGCCATGAGCATGAGGTACTTGCGGAGCTCCAGCATGATGCTCGTGGTGGCCGTGGCGGTAGGCGCCATTTTTGCGTACGTGAGAGGCGGCCACACATAGGCCGAAGCTCGCTCGCTCGCTCGGATATATATAGCTTGGACGACGGAGGTGTTCGCCACCATGAGAGCGGGTTGGCAAAGCGTGACAGAAAAATCGATTTTGCATGGTAGACATATGAGCGATCGTGACACAGCAGGTCCTCAATGTGCATGCATGCACCAACTTCCCTGGATTATTTAATCATAAAAAGGAAACGAAGTTTGACTCATGTTTAGCGCAGCCAGCGAGTCCAAATATGCGCCTACGAGGCTACGACCACGACGTGTCTCGTCTTGTGCAGTTCCTCGAAGCTTCACAGGTCACAGGTACGACTTCCAAGGCAAAGACGCGGCACTAGCCATTGTAGTCTCTCGCATAGGCTATCATCATGCATGCATTTTATGTACTCTAAATAGTCAAAACATTGACATGTCAATGCAGTTAATGATATGAGAGGTGATAGGAATATCATAGTTAGATACCGTCGGCGAAACCTTTCCGAACACGCCGTTTCATGTCAGATAATCGAGGAAAGGCAGCCGCGTCTTCGCGTGGAAGGAACCCTAGGATCGCCGCCTTTATTCTTCGAAGCAGGCGAACATGCCCCCACGTTGTCATCCGCCGCCCATCGATGGCAAAGGAGGTTGAGACAACTTGCACCGCAGAAGGAAGCAGTACGCGCAAACGACAGAGCCGCATCACGTACGTCCCCACGAGCAGAAGAACTGTTGCGGCCAGCACACAACCCACGGATCTCGGTCCGGCCCTCGAGCCTAGATCGAGCCCGCACGACCCAGATTAGGCCCGCACCGGGCGCCATATGTCGCGCCGTCGCAATGGCCGCACGACTGCTACAACTGTCCTCCACGCCAGTCGATGATCGCCTGCCGTCGCACATCCCTCGCCGCATCACCTTCGCGCGGAGCGCCTCGTAGACCTCCACCGTTTGGCGGCAGAGCGCTAGCGGTGGCATTGCCATGTGTGCCTCACCTTGGGAGCTTATGCAGGGAACCGAAGCCCTCCAGAGCCGCCGTCGCGTGAGCGGCCCGGGAGGGGGAGGGGAGGGGGCGACGACGGGAGAATGTGACCGATTCTAAAATTAGGGGAGCATTTCACTTCCTCGGCCTCTGCACCAACTAGGGATGCATACAACCATTAAGCATGAGTACCAGAATTTTTAATCATGGTTAAAGACCAAACTTGGTCCTCGGGATAAATTTCATGAGTACTAGGATTGATACATCCCAACACATGGCAATCACCATTGGTCCACATCATACTATGCCAACCATCCCAACAAAGGTGAATTCCTTCCATCTCTTGTCTTCCTTTGATCATCGCTTGAATGTGACCCTACTTGAGTCAAGTGCCTATTGTACGACTAGGCTCATGACCATGATGCCAAAAGGAGGAGACAATGATGCCCTAGGAGTCAAAGATCCCCAAGCAATAAGTATGGAAGAGAAGGCGCAAGAAGCAGCAACCCCAGGACTAGAGTCTCCGCCGTCTACATGTCGGAGTGTCCAGCGCTTCCACACCGGAGTGTCCTGTGCGTCTACCCCAGACTGTCCGACCCCACCCTCCAGGACCCAAGGAACCAGGTGTGACATCTCTCTGGACCCTAGACTGGACACCGCCCGGACACAACCTTGAGTTTCTGGCTATGGTGACCTAGCGCTCCACTGCATGTTGTAGAGCACGAGTCGTTGGCATAATACTCATGGAACGGTTCCATGAATATTACACCTACTAGAGTAGTACAACAGAAATATCGCAGGTCCAAGGTATAACTATATTATTCATATCACAGATCTTCATAGAAGGTCCTCGGAACTTTCATGACACAATGATCTCGCCAGGTAAGTTCCTGTACAAATCAAAATCTAGAAGAAGCAACTTGTAGTCTAGTCTAGCACTAGATCTATCTCTAGTCCTATCTCGATAACTAAAGGTTGTGTATTTTCTCTATTAGAAACTTCTAAGGGTATAGTTCCTATCCTTGGGGATTGGATCTCGTCTAAGTTTAACTTGATCTCATCCATCACTATTTTGACTAACAGGTTTTGTTGACTGTTGATCTAACTTTGACATCATGTAGATGCCTCCTAAGTCTTCTAGTACCATGTTTGCAGTATCGTCATTGACTTCAACCTAAGAAATGGTTTAATAAGGATAGATTGAGTATGAGCGTACTCAGCAAATTCTAACTATGTGGCTATTTGATGCACTACCTATAGTCGTGGATTAGACATCCTAGGGTTGTGCAGGTTTTTGAAATCGGGTTTTTAGAAAAGGTAAGTTTAATTTTATAAAATTCTATGTCTATTAGTCTTCACGGGTTGTTGATGGAAACAACTCCGTGTGTACCAACTCGTTGGAACTCCAAGTGCAGAGTGTTATAGCAAGCATCTTTTCCCCACAAGGGTGACTCGAGTGTTATATCAAACTCTCGGGGAATTGGATAGGAGTATCTTTTGCATCTCCTCTTCAAGCAACTTACAAACCAAGTCTTTGCCTTGTGTCCCCAACTCTACTGTGTGGTCAAGCACAAGGTTTCGTATTAGTAAAACTAAAATGAACTTATACATATATAAAGTAAAACAATCTATAACTAGGCATGCAAAATAAATGCAATAATAAAAAAGTCTTTTTGTGTTTTTGTTTGTGTTTGCTAGTAGTGAAAGTATTTTTGTATTTCTGTAATTAATTAATACTAAAATTGCAAAGTATGGTATTGGTGTAGGAAATTTGTTTTTTATGATAAAAGTTGGACCAGTGTTCATGGGTTCACTTGTCTACTCTCTCGTAAAGTGTAATGGACCCAAAAAAATTCATGATAATATTGATGAGAATTCATCATGTGTTTGATAAGCATTTAGATGGGCATCATGTTCTATCATAGAGATGATGCAACACATCTCTCTTATACTCCTCTAGAAAGGGAAAAACTCCAAGCAATCTAGAATTAAGAATTAACAGAGCATAGCCTTAGGTACTTTGACATGACGTTTGAAAAACAAATATTCTACCATGAGCAAACAAGATTATCTTAGCTATCATTAGACAATTATAGCACATGAATTCACTTAATCCCTAATGAGGTAACAAAAGAAAGGTAAATACCATAGTAGATCTTGAATTTGTTGTCACTATCCAATCACTACCACCATGTCACTCCATCTAATACACACGTTCCCCCACATGTTTTTGCATACAAGTTGGATCAAAACAAGTACTTAAGAACGGGGTACATGATATGCATCTATCAATACATCTTACACATAAATAGGTTCCAATCTCATATATCAAATCACAGAATAAAGATCCACTATATAGGAATTACATATATGACCATAATCATGTTGGGAAGCTCATATAGTACTAGATCTATGAAGAACAAGAGAGATATAGATCAAGCTACTGCCACAAATCCATAGTACAGAGGTGGACTACTCCCTCTTCATCATGGTGATGATGATGAAGATGTTGGGGAAGGTAGAGATCCCTCCGACGGAGTTTCCCCCTCCAATCTCCGCTGGTCCTGCCTCTATTTTGGTGTTTTGGTGTTTCTGCGGCACTCTCCTCCAGACATGCATAGGAGGACCTTTATATAGGCGTTTTTAGGTCAAACCAAGTTCATGGGCGAAATGTTGAAGCAAATCGGGCAATCGAGGGCCAAAAGAGGGTAGGTGGCGCGTGCAGTAGGGTAGGCCGCACCATCCTACCTCTTTTGGGCCTCCAGGCCTATCTCATGAGGACCAAGCACTCTAGATCATCCCTCTTGGTGAAATATTGACTTTTCCGGAATCTTAGCTCCATTTGACTTTGTTTAGGTCCCTAAAAGATAAAAAAAAATACACAAAACAGTGTTTTCTTGTCCTGCAGAGTTATAACCAAAATAAAGGGAATTATTGGTAAATCCCCAAAAATAAATATAAAACATGGATATAATATTATATTGAAGGGTTCTGTAGCAGAAAACAAAAAAATTCTAACTATGCGAACACTAATACCATGATCTATACTATGTAGACATAAGTAATGGAAAGAAAGAGACGATATTCATACCCTTGAAGACCGAGGAATGCCTTACGCAGGAAGACGTATATTGATGAAGACGAGCAGCTCCAAGCACCCCAAGTGTGGTGCCTCCGAAGTACTACACACGTTCGGTGTAGGCGGCGTCTCCCGGGCTCTGATCCAGCCAAGCAGCATAAGAAGAAGATGGCAGACCAAAGATCACACGATGGTAGTGTGAAGGTGGAGAACTCAAAACCCTAGAGGTCCTCTCCAATATTACGGAGAAGTCCTCGATGGAAATGAGAGAGAGAGAGAGAATGGGAGAATTGGATGATTCCAAAGGGGAGGGGTGACCCCCTTTATATAGTGGGAGGGGGAGGTGCACCACCCAAGGGATAGGCGGTGTGGGACTAATCCCCACACCAGCCGGCCACCAAGGGGGAGCCGCCGACCCTAGGTGGCCCCCACTTGGGCGGCCCACCAAGCCGTAGCCGGCTGGCCCCTCTCCCTAGGCGTCTTGCCCCTTTGGGCCTCCCCTCCGGGTGAGGCCCATTAGCAATGGGCTACCTATAAAATTAAAATAAAATATATATTTAATATTAATTATCCAATTAATATACAAATACACATATTTTTATATTTCTTCACTCCGGAACTCCTTCCGGACCCCCAATCAATATTGGATGTTACCTGGAACTATTCGGGCTTCTCTCTCTATTTCTCCTTCGGTACCACATCTATCCCTATGCGCCCCACCCTTAAGCGTGACATCCTTCGGTTCGGGAACACTCCGGACATGATTGAGACCTCTCTCATATCAATGATCATCAGTGGGACCTGGATGTCCATGATGACCCCCATGCATCCCACGAATCTTATCGCTCGAACCGTAAACGTCGTTTCTCATTCCCTTTGCCCCTTGATACCTAGTTCATCCGAGACTTGATCTTTGGTATCTCCATACCTTAGTTCGATCTCGTTACCGATGAACTTGTTTACTTGTTCCCATGTTGTTGCATTCTATGACCAAGTCACATGCGCAAGCTTCGTTAATGCAACGTCACCAAGATGGACACATATGTATCAATCCATTACATGGATTGGCAAATCCTGGTCTTGATATGTACTCCTCTACACGCCCTTTGGGAAACCTGAGTGGCACCTTTTTGATCATCCAGTCACGGTATGATACTTGAGACCATCTAAGCTCCCTCCAGAATGGTGATTTGCATTATCTCACAGTCTAAGGATTAGGCTATGAGGTTTCCTTTGGTTTTCATCAATGGTGAACTTTGTAACTAGATCTCATTAAGATATAACTGTCGGATCTTTGTCTATCATGTCATTAAACTAATGACATGACCTCATTGTCAATTGGCATAAATGCCCATGATCTCGAAACCCTAGATCATCCTCATGACCAATGAGCTAGTTCGCTAGAGGCAACTAGAGACATGATTTGTTTACATACCACACGTGTATTAACGTTTCGTATTAACAAAATTATAGCATAGTATGAAATGTATTATGAACATAAGAGATATATCAAACAATACACTTTATTATTTGCCTCTAGGGCATATCTCCTTTAGTCTCCCACTTGCACTAGAGTACAAATTAATCTAGTTTATAATAGGCAGGAACCTAACACCGATGGCTTCTCGGTGTTGTTCGTGCTTGGCTTGTAGGAGAGCTTTAGTTAGAGGATCTGAAACATTTAGATTTGTGTGTACTTTGCAAATCTTGACTTCTCCTTCGTCAACGTTCTGTCGGATGACGTGAAACCGTAGCTTGATGTGTTTGGTTGTGGAATGAGTTCTTGGTTCCTTTGCATTTGCAATAGCACATGTGTTGTCATAATAGATCGTCATGGGGTCTTGCGCACTTGGAACAGCTCCTAGTTCAATGACAAAATTCCTTAGCCAAAAAACTTCATTCGCCACATCAGCAGCAGCGATGTATTCCGACTCCATTATAGACTGTGCAACTACTGGTTGCTTGTTTCTTTTCCAGCTTACTGCCCTACCATTCACCAAAAACACAAATACCGTCTGAGACTTCAAGTCATCAGGATCTGAATGCCAGCTCGCATCCACGTAACCAGTTACGTTTAGAGCTTCATCACCATCTCCATAGACTAGGACCATATCCTTTGTTCTCTTGAGATACCTTAGGATATTTTTCACAGCTGTCTAGTGATCCATTCCTGGATTAGTCTGGTATCGGCTCGCCAAACTAAGAGCCAATGCCACATCAGGTCGAGTACTTAGCATTACATACATGATAGATCCTATGGCTGAGGCATAGGGTATGTAAGACATCCTTTCTGTATCAGCATCCATTACCGGACATTGATTCAAACTCAGTATGCTACCTTTTGTCACATGCACGAAACATCTTTTGGCATCCTCCATTTTGAACCTCTTCAAAATCTTCTCAAGATTAGTACTTTGACTTAACGAAATCAAGCGTATCGATCTATCTCTATAGATTTTGATGCCTAATATGTATGCAGCTTCACCTAAGTCCTTCATGGAAAATTGACTACTCAAATACGCTTTCACGCTTTCCATAAGTTCCACATTATTTCCTATGAGTAATATGTTGTCCACATATACTACTAGGAAAGCCACTGAGCTCCCACTCGCTTTCTTGTAAACACATAACTCTTGTTGATTTTGGAAAAATCCAAAAATCTTGATCACTTGATCAAAATGTTGGTTCCAGCTCCGAGATGCTTGCTTTAGTCCATAAATGGATCGCTGAAGTTTGCATACCTTCCCAACATCCTTAGGATCAACAAAACCTTCCGGTTGCATAATATACAACTCTTCATCAATGTGACCATTGAGGAATGCGGTTTTGACATCCATCTGCCAAATTTCATAGTAAAAATGAGCAGCAATTGCTAGTAAAATCCGGATAGCCTTAAGAATCACTACGGGAGAGTAAGGCTCATCGTAGTCAATTCCTTGAATTTGTCGAAACCCTTTTTCAACAAGTCGAGCTTTGTGAATGGTCACATTACCATTCACATCTGTCTTTTTCTTAAAGATCCATTTATTTTCCACGGCCTAGCGGCCTTCCGGAAGATCTACCAAGGTCCAAACTTTGTTATTGTACATGGATCCTATTTCGGATTTCATGGCTTCTAGCCATTTATTGGGATCAGCACTTTCCATAGCTTCTTTGTAGTTTGTAGGTTCTTCCTATTCATCTAGAATGACAGACATCACAAGGCTACTGTACCAATCAGGAGTGGTACGAACTCTTGTAGACTTGCGAAGCGCAGGAGTTTTGATGTTGTCATTTTGGTCATTATCATTAGGATATTCTTCCATGTTAGAGAGCGGTTTCGGAACGGCTTCCGTTACACTACTCGGAATTTGGAGAGAAGGGTAAACAACTTCATCCAACTCAATTTTCCTTCCACTAACTCCTTTAGAGAGAAACTCTTTCTCAAGAAAGGTCTTGTTCTTCACGACAAACGTTTTTCCTTTGGCCTGGTTCTAGAATGTATACCCAACAGTTTCCCTTGGGTATCCCACAAAGATACATTTTTCTGATTTGGGTTTGAGTTTGTCAGGCTGTAGTTTCTTGACATAAGCCTCACATCCCCAAACTTTCAGAAACGAGACCATTGGCTTCTTGCCATACCACATCTCATATGGGGTTCTCTCTATGGATTTGGACGGTGCTCGGTTCAAAATAAAAGCGGCGGTTTCTAACGCATATCCCCAAAACTACACGGACAAATTAGTCAAAGACATCATGGACCGCACACTATCCAATAGAGTGCGGTTACGTCATTCCGACACACCATTACGCTGTGGTGTTCCAGCTGGCGTAAGCTGTGGTATGATCCCACAGTCCTTCAAGTGCATGTTAAACTCATAACTCAAATACTCACCTCCCCAATCTGATCGAAGATGCTTGATTTTCTTGTTAAGTTGATTCTCTACTTATATCTAAAATTCCTTAAACTTATCAAAGGTTTTAGATTTGTACTTCATTAAGTAGATATATCCATATCTACTCAAGTTGTCAGTAAAGGTAACAAAGTAACGATAACCATTGCGTGAGATGCTCATTGGTCCACATACATCCGTATGTATGATTCCAAGTAGGTCTGCAGCTCTCTCCATTATGCCAGAGAAGGGTGTCCCAGTCATCTTGCCCATAAGGCATGTCTCACATGTATCAAGAGATTCAAAATTCCAATGATCCAAGAAGTCCATCTAAATGAAGCTTCTTCATGCGCTTTACGCCAATGTGACCAAGAGGACAATGCCACATAAACATGGAATTATCATCATTATGTTTACAATGTTTAGCATCAATATTATGGATGTGAGTATTGCAATCAAGATCTAGTAATTATAAAACATTACACACAGGCGCATGAACATAGAAAACGTCATTCATATAAATAGAACAACCATTTGTTCCGGATTTAAATGGATAACAATCTTGCAACAAGCAAGATCCACTTACTATATTCATACTCAATGCGGGTACATAGTAGCATTTATTCAAAACTAAAATCAATCCTTATGACAGATGTAGAGGTGACGTGCCGACGGCCACCACATCGACTTTCGTGCCATTACCGATGTGCATCGTCACCTTGTCCTTCCCCAGTCGCCTCTTACTTCGTAGCTCCCGCTAAGAGTTACATATGTGAGCAACATAAATGATATCAAATACCTAGGTGTTACTCCTGGCGTTGGTAAGGAACATATCTATAACACGTATATCACATATACCTTTGTCTTTGGCCGCTATCTTACCGGCTTTCTTGTCCTCAAGGTACTTGGGGCAATTGCGTTTCTAGTGCCCATCCCCTTTGCAGTGGTAGCACATGTTGCCGTACCTGGGGCCGCGCCTAGTAGCCTTAGAGGTGTTGGCAACTGTTTTACCATCCTTCTTTAGCTTATTGCCCTTGCCATTTTGCCCCGACCTTTTAAAGTTGGTGGTCTTATTAACCATCAATACCGTGTGCTCTTTCTTGATTTCTACCTCAGCAATTTTGAGCATGGCGAACACTTCATCAAGGGTCTTAGTCATCCCTTGCATGTTGTAGTTCATCACAAAGATCTTGTATCTAGGAGGCAGCGAATGCAACACCCTATCAACTGGTAGCTCCTCTAGGATTTTGCAATCTAGGGAATTCAAGCGCTTAACGTAGCCAGACATTTTGACTACGCGCTCACTAATACTATCGTGTTCTTCCATCTTGGCAGAGAAGAAGAGGTCAGAAGCATCATACCTCTCTGCCCGAGCCTGTGGAGCAAAGTCAGCTTTGATATCTTCAACAATATCAAAAGCACTCATCTTCTCAAAACACTTTTGAAGCTCCTGCTCAATGGCATAGAGCATTCCACTCTAGATGAGGGAGAAATCATCCGCCTTGGACTGCCAGACATTCTTTTCGTCATAGGAGGCAGAATCTATAGGCTTAGCTGGAAGCTTAGCCTCGATGACATAAGTCAACTTGTAGGGGACTAGGAGGATCCTTAGATTGTGGAACCATGCGGTGAAGTTGGTTCCATTAGTTTTCAACTTGTCCTTCTCTAGGAATGAGCTAAGTTTGAAGGTGGGTGGGCGAGACATCTACAATGGATTTTCAAAGTGTTTAGACCATGTTCATAATAATGAGTTCAAGTTTTAATTCATGTTCCTAAACTAAAACAAAAGAACTCCCACTCAAATGAACATCCCTCTATTCGTTTCAGTGATCACATGATCCCAATACGCTACACCACCCCCGATCGTCACGACCGACAATGCAGTTTCAAAAGGTGGACATTCCCCAATCTCGATCACATCTACCATGTGATTCATGCTCGACCTTTCGGTCTCTTGTATCCCTAGGCCATGTATAAACATGCTAGGCTCTGTAGGGATTCGCGTATGAAAACAATAAAATTTTACCCTACACCCCTGAACCCCTGATGCTACGAGGACCTATCTATTAGTAATGCAGTAACGGGAGGGGCTTTTCACGAACTTACCCTTGAAGACCAAAAAGCGTTGTCAACGCTCAGGAGAGCGTGGTTGATGTAGATGAGCTGAAGCCGACCTCAAGGTCGTGATGAAGTCCTTGCGCTCCCACGGCTCCAACGACTTGAGTGCCTCAAGTGTGACACCTCATGGGGAGTTACATGCATCCGGTGCCTGGTGATGACTCCCGCTTCCCCGATCCAGCAGCAGTTGCGGAAGTAGAGCTCCTGGATCCAAATCCCGCAGCGCGACGGTGCTCCGCGGTGAAGATGCCTCTCATTCACGCAGTCCGAACTTGGGACCACGGTCACAGGAGAGAGAGAGAATATCAATTGGAGGTCTCCCCAAAAGTGAGGAAACCTTTATTGAATATTGTTTGTGTATTTTCTGGTCAAAATACCCCACTATATATAGGGGGAGGGGAGGTACTACCTCCCTCAAAGTCTTGGGGTGGGACTAAAGGAGGGGAGAGTGGAGGCGCCGCCGGCCACCCCCATAGGCCTACGTGGGGGGGGGGGGGGGGGCTGGCCCACTAGGGCGACGACCACCCCCTTGGCCCCTTTCTCCTTTTGCCTTTCCCTCTTGGGACCTTTCCCCTCCGGGATTTGGCCCATTAAGCCTTTTTGACCTTTAATTGATTTCTCTTTTATTAAATAATTATGAATAAATGATTAAATCAATATTTAACATTCATTCAGATATTATTCAATCTCCGTGGTTATGGAACACCTTCCACCTCCACTCCGGACATCCTTCGGACATACGGAAACCCTTCCGGTTTTCTCTCTTTCTATTCTTCGGTGATTCTACCGATCCAATAAACACTCTCTAAGCATCATCAAGACCTTAAGTGTGATACCCCACGGTTCGGGAACACTCCAGACATGGTCGGGACACTCTCGGACCAATGATCGACAGAGGGACCTGGATGGCCATGTGACCCCTGTGCATTCCACGAAGATCTTTCGTCGTTTGAACCGGGACAGTCGTGTCTTATTCCTTTTGTCTCTCGATACTTCCATTGCCCGAGATCTGATCAATAACATCACCATGTCGTGTTCAATATCGTTACTGAACAATGCTACTTGACTCATTTCGACAAGTGATATCCCTGTGATCAAATCACATGCTGCACAACTATTGGATATAACTTCTTCGAGTGGGCCCTAGAGTATCTTTCCATCACGCGGATGGACAAATCCGGTCTTGACATATATTGCCTCTACGGTTCCTATGAATACTTGAACACATATTTATTGTCACTATATTACCAAGTGACGTTTGATGCTATCTAAGTACTCTCGGGAGACAGTGATTGATATAGTCTCACGGTCCAAGGAATAGTCTACAAGGTATATTATAATCATCGTAACTTGAACTTCGTGACATGATCGGGTCATGATGTTTAGGTTGGGTATTGGTTCATCATCTCATTCACAGAATGAGTTGACTCCATTTCCAACTGGCATAAATGCCACATGATCAGGAAACATTTATCATCTATTGACCAATGAACCAGTGACTAGAGTTTCATCGGGAACCCCTGGTTGTTTATATATCACATGTGTATTGACGTTTCCTTTCAATATAGTTATAGCATGATATAAAATTTAATCATAAACTTTATGAAATATGATAATAGTCCTTATTATTATTTGTCTCTAGGGCATATTTCCAACATGCTCGCTGGTTCTAACTTGTGTGTATCCGCAGTGCAACATGGCTTACACCCACCATATGTGAACGCATATATGTCTAACACCCGATCACCACGACCTGCCTCATAACGGAGAACTTTCTTGGTGGTGCACACATAAGGGGAATACTAAGACTGTAATTCTATGAGGGATTATCCTATTATGCTACCGTCGTATATGTTAACATACTAGCAAGATAGGATGCACAAAGTGACATTTCACAAAGTAAGGTGTTATGACGTGGTCGCAGCATCTTGATCGCCATCGAGAGCTCCAATGAAAGTTTCATAAACTTTTCATTGCCATGTTGATGAGTGCATATTTGCATCATGTTTTATATTATTATTATTTTGCACTGTAGTTGTAGGATCTTGGTATTTTATGGTGTTTGTGCGCATATT
Organism: Avena insularis; assembly: GCA_023614405.1. Classification (NCBI taxonomy): domain Eukaryota; kingdom Viridiplantae; phylum Streptophyta; class Magnoliopsida; order Poales; family Poaceae; genus Avena; species Avena insularis. The sequence continues at coordinate 455,582,049 of CM042696.1, read as the reverse complement.
TTATGTCTATTTTCACCAGGACCAGGACAAATGATGGATACAATGGACACAATTCTTGGAGCAGTTGTATTAGGGAGAAAAGGAGTCAAAAACAACGCAAATCGCTTATTTGGGAAATATCAATAACACCAGAAGAAAACCTGAAGCGATCGAGGCATCTAGAAGGTTAACATCCAACTATATAGCAGGAATTAATTTTCCGGCCGTATAGTTCCCGCCGTATAGTTGGCGCTGCCACCGCCTCCTCAAATAGTTTCACCCCGAGCAACTGGATCAGGGAGACGACATACAGAACAACCAGAAATCGCCGAAACCTCACCTCCAAAAGGCATCTGGAGGGGGAACTTGTCCAGGGGATCCATCTTCGCCCTGCGCAGATCCGGGAGGCTAAGGCATTGATCTTCATCATCAACCACTATATCGCCACCATCTCCATCCATCCCATCTACATCTTGTCTAGATCTTGTTGTAATTTCCATAATTGTTGTGGATTTATACAAGTACTATTCATCTATGATAAATTCCATTGTTATTGCCATGATGTTGATTGCCTCCATGTTTGAGTAGATCATTAGTTCTTGGAGAGATGGAGAAACCCTAGTATGAGATTGAAATAAGATAAAGTTTATTATGATATTCATCATTGTGACCATGTGTTAGATTGTCTTCATCTTGATGTTGGGAGAAGTCGACCTCTCAATATTTGCCTCTTGTGGGGACTTGATGGAGGGAACTACTTGTTGGTAGACGGAGGTGTGTTAGCACTTACAGTGACTATAAAGCTGTTGGCACCCCTTACGTATCAACTTGGGAACCGCGGAAACTCACGGAACACTATCCATGCCATGAGATACGTCCTATGAGATGAAGTCCCTTAATAGCGCAGTAATTCAATTGATGTTGATTGCTGACTGCTATGGTTATGAGGATGATGTGAGAAGTGGTCGCTGCCTATTGGTCCAAATACGGAGTTGCTCCCACACATACATAGTTGAGAATGTTAATGATAATAATCTTTACCTTAGCTCTTTATAATGCTAGGGGTGTATCCGCTACTCCCTGAGAACGCCTTTTTCCCATTGCAGTTTCAAATATATTTTACATACGCGATACTTACTTTCTGCGTTCAGTTGTTTTACTTTACTTATTGTTCTCTTATACCAAAAACCCCAAAACACATTTTTACACAATACTTGCATTTTATCTTGTTACTTAGAACTTTATTTAACATTTCTATTGTAGTATTTAATTCAAGAGTTATTAGACTTCAGACTCTTGCTTCCTATGGGATCGATATCTTTATTTCAAAACTAGCTACAAACGATCTGTGCACTTGCAGTCATCACATGTCACAACACATTCCCCATGCAAAATAAAGATATACGCCTCTACTTTATCTATTGCAAGTTTTATGCGGCTTTAGGGCTTTCACGGTAGAACCCCTTCCCACCTACGAACATGGATCCACAACATGGATTCAATGATTTTTGTTTTACTTCCCTTTTCAGGGCCCTCCAATGTTGATGCCATATCAACTACCGTAGAGAGACAAACACCCCCTAAAGCCACTTAATTGTGGACTAGTCTAGTGAATCACCATGTGAGGTTGGTTGGGGGCCGCTTCATCAAACAGTGCCGTGATATGAACAAGAACATAAAATAAGGTAGCAACTAGAAAATCAATGCCCACATATTGCTATGTGTTCTATCCCTACGACATGTCTACCCATAGACCCGCTCTGATACCACTGAAGGGTTTCGTAGCAGAAAACAAAAATTTTCTAACTATGCAAACACTAATACCAGGATCTATACTACGTAGACATAAGTAACGGAAAAATAGAGACGTTATTCATACCCTTGAAGACCGAGGAACTCCTTACACAGGAAGGCATATGTTGATAAAGACGAGCAACTCTAAGCACGCCAAGTGTGGTGCCTCCGAAGTACTACACACGTCCAGTGTAGGCGGCGTCTCCCGGGCTCCGCTCTAGCCGAGCAACGGAAGAAGAAGATGGAAAACCGAATATCACACGACGGTAGTGTGAAGGTGGAGAACTCAAAACTCTAGAGGTCCTCTCCAATATTACGGAGAAGTCCTCAGTGGAAATGAGAGAGATAATGAGAGAATTAGGTGATTCCAAAGGGGAGGGGTGACTCCCTTTATATAGTGGGAGGGGGAGGTGCACCACCCAAGGGGCAGGCGGTGTGGTACTAATCCCCACACTAGCCGGCCACCAAGGGGGAGCCGCTGACCCTAGGTGGGCCCCACTTGGGCGGCCCACCAAGCCCTGGCCAGCTAGCCCCTCTTCCTAGGCGCCTTGCCCCTTTGGACCTCCCCTCTGGGTGAGGCCCATTAGCAATGGGCTGCCTATAAAATTAAAATAATATATATATATATTTAATACTAATTCTCCAATTAATATACAAATACACATATTATTATATTTCTTCACTCTAGAGCTCCTTCCGGACCCCCCGATCAATATCGGATGTTACCTGGAACTATTCGGGTTTCTCTCTCTCTCTATTTCTCCTTCGGTACCACATCTATCCTGATACGTTGCAAACGTATCTATAATTTTCGATGTTCCATGCTTGTTTAGTATCTACTTTGCTTTGATTTGTCAACAATTTGAGGTATTTTTATATGCTTTCTTGGACTAACCAATTAACAAGATGCCATTGTGCCAACTGCCTGTTTTCTGCTATTTTTGGTTCCAGGAAAGTCAGAAAATGAATATTCTCGGAATTGGACAGGACAAAAGCCAAAGTCAATATTTTACAGGAAGACACATGGAGTCCGAAGGAGAGACGAAGGGTGTAACACCCTCAAATCGTCCCTATGCAAGTTTTAGCGCTTTCCGCCAAAACCCGCATAGAAACGATTTAAGGACGCCCACCAGGCACTTTCGTGCGGGTGGAAAACGAAGGAATAACATTACACAACAGTCCTCGATGGGACCCACCGAACAGATATATATACAACAGTGACTCAACGAGTCAACAATACAGATATCATATACAAAGATCCAAATCACCTTGAAAACGATAGAGCGTCCGACTAAGGACAAGATGCAAATGGGGCTAAGAGCCCTGAAGAACAACCAATGGCGTCCATAACCCTGCCCAGGCCAAGACGGAAGGGTAACCCTGCTAACGACGGCGATCTCAAACCTGCTAAAACAAAAGGGGTGCCGACAAAGGGCAAAGGAAAAAGAGGCGTCGATCGAGGCCGATGCAGCGAGGCTAGAATTCACGGCTCGCCTACATAGGTATGGTGGGCTAAAGCGGCACTAAACAACCTATAGAGACTCGGTATCACTGGCGGCTATTAGAGAGGGGTAAGAAAGACCTATTCGGATCCAACCTGAAGCTAACACCAAACAAACCCATCCTGGCATTTCCCCCCTCGAAACCAAACGAGGAAGTCGGACCAAGGAACTCACACCGTTGGCAATTTTACTCATTCCGTTATAATTACAGCAATTACTAATCAGATTTAGATAGCAGGAGTCATCCTGATGGCATAAGTAGTGGGCAGTTTTATTCACCATTCTGTTGTAGTTGGAAAAATTACTAGTCAGATATAATAGTCCTTAGGAATCCCAAAACCCAGCAGTTGTTGGCAGTTTTATCACATTCCATTGGAGTTGCAATACTTACTAAGCAGGTATAGTATGACACAGATCACCACAGATCCACCAGTTGTTGGCATTTTTAATATCCATTCCGTTATACTTGAACTGATTACTAGTCACATATTAAGTCAAATTTATAGCACTACTTTAGTTATGGTTGTCTATGATCGAGATACTGTGCTCCAAGTCGTCCATAACCGCGGACTCGTCTTTCAGAAAGTTTTACCCTGCAGGGGTGCACAAATAGCAACACACACTCGATCAACCTCGGAAAAACCAAATCAAAACCCAACGAGGCATTCACGACAAAGCAATCACAGGATTCATAAATATTTCAGGGGGCCACCCCATTAAGCTACCCGCAATGGAGTTGGCCGGCTCCGAGACGGACCCAAGGTTTGCGCCAATGGCTGTAAACGACTGGGAACCCGAAAGTGTGACTGGGCTGGTCGATACCGCGAAAACACTCCGCAATCCTAAACAGTGCAAGTGCTCCACGCACAATCTTAAATAAAGCGGTAAAGCATGGCATAAGTACAGGATAGTAATAAAGCCCCAAACTACTTTGTGGCCCCAAGAAATAAGAATGAATCAAGCTCTGGCTCAGGGGGGTTCATAAGGCCTCCCGGATGTGGATAGTGCGAAAAATCAAGGAACAGGTATCAAGTACTCGGGGTCCTACGGGACACAAGTGGGCGTGGAAGAACCAAATAACATCTATTGCCCACCGATGCCTCTGCATTAGTTTTATCTAGCATTTTAATAGTTGTAATTAAAGTCATGACCATATCCCCCATAAACATCTGCTATCAATAAACATCTGCCAGCGTTCCAACAATTGTGGTACTTGACAACACGAGATCGCACCTGAGCAAGCGACAACGACTCGCAAGGCCAGCTATCTACCAAACACAGGTAATAGGAGGTATCCAAGGCAATATAGAGGCTGCACGAGATATAACTGGTGCACGGAAAACTAAAGCATCGTGACACGGATAGCAATAGATCCACAGGAAGAAGTAAAGACTATAAATGCAAAATAGGTAGAAGGGGGAGAGATACTCGCCTGGGAAACACTGCCGGAGATTCATATCCGAAGAACTTGTCGATACTCGCATCAACTCATCGGCCTAATCCGCGAAGAAGCAACCACTAGAACAAACACCGGATGCACTATTTAATACGACGGCGGAAGATCCGGCATGCTTATGATATGATGCATGGCATGGCACAGATGTGATGCAACTAGGCAATATTAAGCGGAACCAGGGTCCCGACATTTAATTAAACGGTTCAAGTTATTTATCTACCTCGCAAATTAAAATTTGGATTAGCAAGACAAAACATGGCTTCGGTTCGTTACACCAATCTAAATGGAGTCCGGAATAAGACAAAGATATCCCGCATATCGACTCCATATTTAATTATAGGTGAATCTATAAAATAACCCAGACCCACAAAATATGTATGCATGTGTGAACAATTTAATATGCAACAGATGAATGTCATATGTTATAAAATAAGGGCTTAGGGTCACACATCTGGGTTCGGACGATCTTGGGTTCCGGGGGGTCCGGGGTTCGACAGGGTTCGACGGGGGCGGAAACGGCTCGACGAGATCGGTCTCGGACAACGGAAGTAGATCTTGTCGCATCCGGGAAGAAGTACTTGGTTTGGCGTCGGGGGCGCATCGGATTCGCCCTGGTCGATGTCGATCTTGTCGTAGATGGCGAACTTGAGTGGATCGGGTACCGGGGTCTTCGGATCCGGGAAGTAGATCTTGTCGCACGGTGTCCGGGGTGAAGAACTTGGCGGTCTTCGGGTTCGGGCCTTGGGGCGTCCGAGAGGAAGTACTTGTCGTATCTGGGAAGGAGGTCTTGTCGAACCGGCATCATCATCACCGGGTTCCATGTCGAAGAAACTTCAAGCCCTCTAGCCCGAAAAGGAGATCATGGGCTTCACGGCTGCGATTGTCGGTGGCGACCTTGAATGAGCACGGCGATTCATCGGAAGACCTTGACGACGACACGATGTCCTTGCGGGGGTTGCGGTTTGTCTCCGAGCATCCTCACATCCATGCAAGGGAAAACTTGGGGTGCCATCGTAGGAGGACAAGGCCACACGAGACACATACAACTGCTACACAGCAGTGACCGACACTGACAAGTAGGTGCCAGCATAAAACAAAGGAGGTGGTGACGCTCGTGCAACACGCAGCGGCAGGAGACGAAGGTGTGCTCGTGGGGAAAACCAAGGAGAGGGGCGCAGGGCGCAGGACCACTGGCGGTGGCGATGCTCGCTGGGAAGGGACAGACAGCGGCCGGAGGAACGAGGGCGCGCCTTGGCTCATGGGGCTCGGCGAGCAAAGATGGCCCAGGCGGGAGGTGGCCTTGGGCGCGCATGGCGAAGTGACGCTGCTGGCGGGAGGTGGCCGGCGCAGACGGAAGAGGGCGGCTCTGGCCGGACCCGAGGAGGCGGTCATGGGAGGCGATGAAGGGGACGGCGGCGACGATCGGAGGAGGCGACACCTGGCGAGGAAGGGGTGGTGCTAGAGGTCGAGGTTGAGGAGACGGGCCGGCGCAGCGGTGCCGAGTAGGTTCGTGGAGGCAGGGAGGAGGGCGACGCCGGGGAAGGGCAAGCGCGAGCTCGGGAGGAGGAGGGAGGCGTCTGGCGACGGCGACGCGGGTGCGTAGAGGGGAGCCGGGGTAGGCCTACTGCAGCGGCGGCTCCGGCAGGGTGGAAGAGAAGGGCGCCGGTGGCGTGGGGACGGTGGGAGGATGTGGCGCCGGCGGCGGAGAAGACAACAGCGGGCGCGCGGGCGCGTGAGGGGCGGAGAGGAGAGAGGAGGTGGGCGACGTGGGCGCGGGGCCAGGCCTGGGGACGCGTGGGCGGGGTGGGGGACAGGGCCACGACGCGGGACGTGTCCGCTGGCGGGGACGAGCGGGAAAAGCGGCAGGTGGGGCCCGGGCAGGGCAGGAGCCCGAGGTGGTCGGGGTGGGGGGCGTGCGCTGCGCCAGGGGTGGCGGCTGTGTGGCGGGAAAAAGAAGAGGAGGTGGGCCCACGGAGTGGACCAGGTGGCTGTGAGTGAGTGGGTGGAATAAAGGGTCAGGGTGAGGTGGCGACATGGGATTGGAGGGGGTGAGTGGAGGGGCTGGGTAGGAAAATAGGGGTAGGATATTTGGTGGGAAAAGTTTTGGATGTTTCCTGGGTAGGTATGATTTTTATCTGGAGGTGGCCGGCTAGGCTTTCGGGCCTGGCGGGCTGCCTCCTAAAATCAAAAGAAATATTTTATTATTTAAAACGGGGATTTTTGAAATCCGTTGATAGACAAAACAAAATAATCCGGAGACCCGGGTTTTAATTTGAATGAAGGACGGGGCGTTTAGAAAACAAAACCAGGCTTTCTGAAAATAGTTTTATGTAAACAAATGCCAGATGACATGACGATGCTCAAATGCAAGGTGACATGATGACATGAGCATGCGGTCATGATGATGCAATGCACACAAACACAGCGATTTTCTAGTAGTGATTTTGGCGGGGCGCCACAAAGGGGGGCCACAGGACGGCCACACCCCCTTGGCGCGGGTAGGCCTAGGCCGCGCTAGGGCGTGGTGTGGGCCCCCTGGCCGGCCATCGACCTTGCCCCTTCGCCTATAAGAAGCCCCTGGGACGAAAACCCTAAATCGACTAGCCTCTAGCCATGAAAAGTTCCGCAGCGCTGCCGCCACTGAAGGGTAGATTTTGGGGACAGAAAGTCTCTGTTCTGGCACACTGCCAGGACGGGGAAGTGCCCCCGGAGCCATCTCCATCGATCTCCACCACCATCTCCATCGCCATTGCTGATTCCCATGATGATGAGGGAGTAGTTCTTCCTCGAGGCTAAGGGTTCTACCGATAGCTATGTGTTCATCTCTCTCTCTATGCATGATCATATTGTGATCATGAGCTTTGTAATCAAGTAGATCTACTTTGCTACTCAAGTGCTTTAATAGATCTCTGGCTCCCCATGTGTGTGAAAGTGACAGTGTGCACACCATGGTGGCACTTAGGCTAGAGATTACAATTACTTGCTATGATTTATATTTGGAGTTGGATGTCTCTATGAAATTGTGGTGTTTGTTGGAACCATCTAGCGCTAAAGGTGACAGTGTGGGGTTATCTAGATGGGAAAAGCAAACTTTGAGGTGTGCTGTTATAGCCCTACTATGGATTAGAGTGTCCAATCGGAGAGTAGTTAAGAGTAGTATCATAAAGAGAAGATATTTATATGAGAGTGTTCACTAGTGAAAGTATGATCCCTAGGCCTTGTTTCTAAGCATTGAAACACCATTTGCAACTAGATCTGTTACATGTTTGTTTGCTTCCATCTTTATTTCAGTTTGCCTTTAGTCTCTTCCACGCCATCAAGCTATTTTCTGGCACTGTTGTCTTATATCCATACCACTTGTATTTCACTATCTCTTCACCGAACTAGTGCACCTATACATCTGACAAGTGTATTGGGTGTGTTGGGGACACAAGAGACTTCTTGTATCTTGATTGCAGGGTTGCTTGAGAGGGATACCTTTGACCACTTCCTCGCTGAGTTCGATAAACCTTGGGTAATCCACTTAAGGGAAAACTTGCTGCTGTTCTACAAACGTCTGCACTTGGAGGCCCAACAACTATCTACAAGAATAGAGGTGCGTAGACATCATATCCCTATGCGCCCCACCCTTAAGCGTGACATCCTTCAGTTCGGGAACACTCCGGACATGATTGAGACCTCTCTCATATCAATGATCATCAGCGGGAACTGGATGCCCATGATGACCCCCAATGCATCCCACGAATCTTATCGCTCGAACCGTAAACGTCGTTTCCCGTTCCCTTTGCCACTTGATACCTAGTTCATCCGAGACTTGATATTCGGTATCTCTGTACCTTAGTTTGATCTCGTTACCGATGAACTTGTTTACTCGTTCCCATGTTGTTGCATTCCGTGACCAAGTCACATTATTGCAAGCTTTGTTAATGCAACGTCACCGAGATGGACACATATGTATCTATCCGTTACATGGACTGGCAAATCCTGGTCTCGATATGTACTCCTCTACATGCCCATTTGGGAAACCTAAGTGGCACATTTTTGATCATCTAGTCATGGTATGATACTTGATACCATCTAAGGTCCCTCCAACACGGTGATTTGCATTATCTCACAGTCTAAGGATCAGGTTGCGAGGTTTCCTTTGTTTATCATCAATGATGAACTTTGTAACTAGATCTCATTAAGATATAACAGTCGGATGTTTTTCTATCACATCATTCAACTAATGACATGACCTCATTGTTAATTGGCATAAATGCCCATTATCTCGAAACCCTAGGTCATCCTCATGACCAATGATCTAGTTCGCTAGAGGCAACTAGAGACACGGTTTGTTTACATACCACACGTGTATTAACCGTTCGTACTAAAGTTATATCACAGTATGAAACGTATTATAAACATAAGAGATGTATCAAACAATATGCTTTATTATTTTCCTTTAGGGCATTATCTCCTTCAGTCTCCCACTTGCACTAGAGTACAAATTAATCTAGTTTACAATAGGCAGGAACGTAACATCAATGACATCTCGGTGTTGTTTGTGCTTGGCTTGTAAGAGAGCTTTAGTCAGAGGATCTACAACATTCATATCCGTGTGTACTTTGGAAATCTTGATTTCCCCTTCGTCAATGTTTTGTCGGATGATGTGAAATCGTAGCTTGATGTGTTTGGCTGTGAAATGAGTTATTGGTTCCTTTGCATTTGCAGTAGCACCCGTGTTGTCACAATAGATTGTCACGAGGTCTTGTGCACTTGGAACAACTCCCAGTTCAATGACGAAATTCCTTACACTCGAGAGGTGCGCTACTTTACCCACAAACGTCTTTAGCCTTGTTGCATATTCAGGTCTAGATTTCCGTTCATACTTCCTTATTTTAAGGCCCATTATAAAGTATAGCCAATCACTAGCCTCTCCATGACCCTACTTCCCAGCCATTGTAACGATTTTCGGTCAAAATACCTACACTCAATTACCCTCCCTTCTAATATACCCAGCTGTTATCCTGAAGAATTCTGATTCAATGGACCCCAAAGGAAAGAAAAGGAAGAGACAAAATAGATCGAAGGCTGGGATCGACGGATACCTATTCGCACGTGGGGGTAGGATCGGGATACGGGAATCAACATAAGGGTATTCTATGCATGTAACGTGGATACAAAATTTCCAACTCATCCACTAACGTGGCAACACCGCTTACGTAGTTTAGGTGCATTTTTGGGCTGCATTTTTGTTGCACCAGTGGGCCTATTTGTGTTGCACGCGCGGAAAAAATGGGATGCATCGGGAAGGCACGCTAGAAATCCCGCTCGGTCACCATTGTATCGTGACGATGTCGCAGGACTCATTGTGACGCGTGCATGCCGGACGCGTGCACTGAGTGTCATTGAATTGTCCATAGATCGGTCGCATCATTGCATTTCTCTGTTTACTCCCTGCCACGTGTATGCAACACTTCTCTGAGAAGGCACATCGCATGGTGGATACAGCTAGAGATAGAAGGTAAGAGGACGATGGTGTGCCATAAGACTGGTCCACTGCCTAGCCTTTTAACCATCTACCTCCACTCGTCACTTGGCGCCCTCCTCCATTTCTTCTTCCTCCTTCTCATACCGCTCCTGCTCCCTCCCTCTGCGCACACACATGGCTCCCTCTCGGAAGAGTGCCACGGCGACAAGGCGCGAGGAGAGAAAAGAGAGATCTTGCTGTGATGCTTTTCACAATGGAGAGTCAAAAACACATCTCACGATGGCTATTCCCACATGCAAGGGGTCCTTCGGGTAGGTATTGTACTTCTTCTCCTTAATCGTGTTCTCTAGCATTCTTCTTCTTCATCATCATATTCTTCTCCTTCTTCAGAGTCGGCGGTTCAACAATAGACCTGTTCGCCCCAGTTCCTCGGGTGAGCGAGGTAAGCACTGTACACTGGGGGTTTTTGCGACTAGGATTCAGGCTTTCCTATATCTTATCCGCACCGCCCATTCTTGCATAAAGCTATGTGCTATAATTTCATATATTGTTTTCCCCATTCCATGATAAGACTGAAACCACGTTTTATTTGTCCCATGAAAAGAAGCCAGAGGTCAACCCTTAGATGGATGCTTGGCTTAATGCATGGATAGCCAGCCACAGGGAGAAAATGCAAACCCAGGAACTGGAATTAGCACGGCTCCAATCAGCTATCAAGACCTTTACTGAGGAGCGCGATCACCTGAAAAGGGACAACGCTGCCTGGGAGGAACTGCTGAAAAAGAGCCTCACCTTGACACGACGGGATACAACCATCATCAAGAGGCTCTCGAAGGATAATGAGAGGCTAACAAATGAGAATGCTGATCTCCGTATCAACGAAATGAACCTATTGCGGAAGCTCCAGGCTTCGCTCAATGCGGAGGTCAAGATCAGGGCGGACATACTCATACGTCTCATACTACTTGAAGAGATTCAGGAGGAAAACGAGCAACTCCTCGCCAGACTAGGTCTCTAATGTAGCAGACTTTCGTCGGTGTTGTTCTGCTGAACTGAAGTATGTGCTTGTATTTGGCAACTGTAAACTGAACTATGCGAACTATGAGTTAAAACCGGAGACACCTTTTGCACAGTCCGAAAACTGCCTGCGTTTCTGTTTCTATCTATTTATTCGGAGTTATAGATTCTTTGTTTCAAAATCGGAAAAATCACATTATTAAGAATTTCTACCATCACTAAATTAATCCAAACTTTCTGAACATGCAATCAGAAAGGTTATGCAGAATATGTAATTTGTTTCTCACCAAATTAATCCAAACTTTTTGAACATGCAATTAGAAAGGTTATGCAGAATATGTAATTTGTTTAAAAAATCTGAAGTTGTAAAAAATCTATTTTGATTGAATCTGTAAACATAATAGTAAATGAAAAGGGAAACAGGAAGAAAAAATCAGGCTAGGCGGGCAGGCAGCTAGCCAAGCCCAACTCGTGTTCCTATGCCCGTGTTATTGCTGCAGCGGCGTCTTGGTTATTTGGGCCAGCCCAACCGAGACCAGCAAACATGTGCGATATGATGTCGTAGACGCGTTAGGTATTTAGTCACTCCACGGTCGCCTCCGCCCACGACTCGCCTCATATCCCTCCTCGCACGAGCGCCTCCATGACAACTTCCTCAAAAATTCCATCGACATCTGCCTCGAGTATTCAACGCCTGTGACGACACGCGTTCATGGATCAGAGATTGAAGGATCGGGTATTTTTTCGCCAACTCCTGTATGAAATCTAGAACGATGTACATAAATTTCATCAGATCTAGAGGAAATACGATCAAATTTTAAAAATGCATGACGTTCATAATTGTGTAGATCGATGCATCGAATCTACATATAAACTAGTACAATAACTCTCTATTACTCCCTCTGTTTCAAAATATAAGATGTTTTAGCTTTATGAAAGGAGTGTATATCTAGACTACTTTTAGTGTGTAGGTTCACTCCAAACCTAGATGAATTGATACACTAAAAAGGGTCTAGATACACTCGTTTCACAAATCTAAAACATCTTATATTTTGAAACAGAGGGAGTATATGTTAGCAGTGAAAGCATGCCATGTCTGATCTATATGTACTATTAAAAAATGTTTTATCTAATGGACACTACTCGGTGCTTTGGAATATCGTGCGTATTTATGAACATGCAAAGTGTGTACAAGTAACTAGTATAAGAGGGGTTAGAATATAGATTTATTTATTTTAAAAAGTTTGCGTAAGTGCCACTTTCTGGTTAGGTCGAGAACTATGCTCGCACTCGTCAATCGTCATGTCCGTGCTACTCTCAAGTTGCATAAACGGCTTCATTTAAGAGGTATGATGTCAAATAAAAATAAATTCAATGCAGTTAGACTATTGCTGCTTATGTATGTATTTGTTACATGCAGGTCCTGGAATAAAGACCGAGATAGATTTTGAATGTTACTGCCAGTATGGCAACCGTGTAGCGATGGATGATACAGAATTTAAAGTGCTGAAGTATAGAGTTGATAAGCACCTCCCAAAAATACCATTTTATGTGTGCACCATAAATAATTCAAACACCTTGAAAGGCAAAGCAAAAATGGTAAACCTTTTGAACTAGTAACAATTTGAAAAATTGTTAAATTACTACTATATTAGGTACTGACATTTGTATGTATTGGTGTAATCTATATGCAGTACTTTTCTAGGAGCTTCACCATGGAGCATATTGTTCCATATATTGAACTACCAGGACACATTCAAGTATTTTGGAACAATATAGAAGTTGCAAAAGTTAAAATGGTTATGATCAAGTCAAAGACTAGAGGCAAACTGAAAGGTGGTGCTATGATAACATCAAAGTGGATGGAGGTTGTGAACAAGGTTGATATGAGAGCTGGTGACATCTATGTGTTTTGGTTCCGTGGTAGCTCGAACGATAGCCTCAAGCTCCTTATTAATCATCTGTGAAATCAACATGCAGACCATGCGTGACTATGGGATGGGTCTCCATAATGTAAGAGTAGATCCATGATAAAACAACATGTCTGGAGCCTAAAAGTGTTGAGTCACACAACCAAGTTGATTATATATTGTGTTTTTAGCCAACCAAAGGAGGTTTGTAGCCCATGCAATGTAGGCATGGGCCCACATTTGCCACAAAGTATCTCATCATGTCTTGGCATAGCAGTCTTATACTTAGATCTACTCCCTCCGCTTTAGAATATAAGAATGATTTAGCTTTGTGAAAAGAGTGTATCTAGACTTCTTTTAGTATTTAGGTTCAGTCCAAACCTACATGAACCTACCCACTAAAAGGGGTCTAGGTACACTCCTTTTACAAAGCTAAAACATCTTATATTTTGAAACGGAGAGAGTATCAACTAGGTAGGATCATGTTGTCCAAGTGATGACTCATACAACCACAAGTTTCTATCTATTTATTCAGAGTTACAGATGCTCAACAAAGGTTTAGAGTTATGGTGTGAAAACTCTGCTCCAGACGACCAGATACTACTAGTGCCATACTGCTAATCAAACATGCAGGACGTGGATTACATACCCCTATTACATCCCGTTCGATCCAATTCGTCCTATCATCACAAGAAAGGTTCAAACGACCTCATAAACAAGTGCTATATAAAACTGAACGAAACAGTTGTACAGTTTTTAGGTGCTAACTAAAACTGAACGAAATCTAGAGGTTGTCGACAAGAGCCTTACGACAACAGTAACCTAACGAAACTAAACATTGGAAGATGCATAAGATTAACTAAAATGTAGCAACTAGCTAGTTGGGATCATGTTTTGCCAACTTATGGCTTTGCATAGCACTCTCAAACATAGATGTAGCAAGTAGCTAGTTGGGATCAGGTTTTGCCAAGTGTTGACTGATGAGGATGTATAGGAAACTTTTATTTGTAAACTGACAGAAAACGTCTGTCGACTTGTTTTGCCAAGTGTTTTGTGTAGCTCGTTGGTGGAAAGACGCAAGGATTGTGTATGGTGTCATGGGTAAAAAAATCATTTGGGAAGATTTCAAGCAATTTCTACGTTCTATGTTTTTGAACAACTACAAATGGCCTATTCCAGAAATTTTGAGAGTGGACACTAATGAGACATGTGAGTTGTCTACTAACGTAATCATGTCTACTCCTAGTGTTGTATCTCGTGATGTGCAGGTTGCTTTTGAAGAAAGGGAGCTGCCTATTTTACAACCTGCATCACATGATCTGGTATTGTCACTTGAGGAGGATGTCGTAGTACCTACTACAGCTGAGAAGATTGTTGATGACATTGGTACTAATTTGGAGCTTCAGCCAACATGTGCGGCATATTGTGAGTCTATTCCTTTACTGAAGCCTCCTTGTGATTTGCCTTACACTACTGTTTCAGCACCATGTGATAGTTTACCAAATTCCAATTTTGATCGTGTGGTACTGATTACACATAAAGAAATACTTGCTCGAATACCACCTGCTGATATTGTGTTTTCCATCATGCTAAATGAACCTATGAGTATGAGTTGTGCTATGGACAAGATTTCTGAAATTTCATGTCTAAATTCTAGCACATATTCTCCTTGTTTCACTTTCAATCTAATTGGTGAATATAGCATGCATGAAAATTTTCTTGTGGATCACATATGCATTACTTGTGATAGAATCGCTGAACTGAAACATGCTGTTTTCAGCCATACTTGTTGTGTGTTGATGACTTGTTGTGGGACATATGCTGAAATTTGTGATAGTATGAAACTAAATCCAGATCTAGTTGATATAATGCAGCCAACACAAGTAATTTTACCTATGTTGGATCGTTGTAATCTTGCTAGAATAGAACCCAAGTTTTCATATCCTTTGTGTTTGTCCCAAATGTCTTTGTCTAGCTGTGCTACTGCTCTATACTTCACTTATATTTGCAAATGGAGTTGCATCTTCCATACTGGACAACATGATCATGTTCATATTAATCAGAGTAGCGCAGTTGAAGCATGGTGTGAATCAATTTGGTTTTCACACATATTGAATTGGTTAGATCTTGTCCACAAATTTGATCATAGATCTTCTTTAAGAAAACTGAATTTAATATTGAAGAACAAGACTATCTATTTAGTTGTTTTTCACCATGATCATGATTCTTTGTACTTCACTTATACCTGCAATTTAAGTTGCTTGATGTATACTGGACATACTTTTCATGTGAACAACAATAACACAACATGTTATATATACATATACTTTGCGTACACGTTGTTCTTATTGTTTCTCCCACTTTCAGCTTACCTAAAAAGCCGAGGACATCTTTTCATGAAGAAAGGGAGGATGATGAGGATATATACAGGGATTATGATGATTCTGACTGCCTGAACTAGAAGGAAATATTGAGTCAAATCAATAATGACTATCAGGTGAATTCATTCCTAATTGAACCTGATGTTTTACTTAATGAGAACTTTATACTACCTAAGTCTATGCATCTTTGTATGATCAGTTTATTGATAACACAAGCGTTGCGCGAGGAGGAGGAGAGTTGCAGCAAGAAGGACAAGCGCTGATTTCCAATATCAACAAGTGCGCGAGGGAGGAGTGGGAGGCATGCGCACTAGGAGGCAATGAGGAAATCACGTATGAGCAAAAGAGAGAGATGGCGCACCAATAATTACATGTTTGAGGTGTTCCACGATGTTTGGACTGCGTGCCAATAAGGCCGAACCCATAGATGGGTCGGTATGTATCAGTTTGAGTCGAACCGAGTCAGTTTGGGCCAAGATATGGCTGTTTTTAGGCCCGTTTAGAGGGGAGGGACGCCCCAGCCCTCATATAAACCTCCATAGCTGTCACAAGTTAGGATTTAGACCACGTTAAAATATTATGGAGATGTTTCTTTCATAGAACCTCTGAAATTACCCTGTGTTTGAATTCTACAACTATAATTGAGTGTGATCTATTGTTCCATCGGGAATTAGTAGATTGCAAACTACTGTTCGTGGTCAACGGCTGCGTGCGCAAGAGCGTGGTGTTGTGAATATCCTACAAGGTTTGAGAGCTGTTGCATTGGCATCAGGGATCGAGCGGGAGAGTTCATAGCTATAGGCTAGTTATCTATCATCCACCATATCCACCGACAAGTGCTTGCTAAGAAGATCGGGCCATCCCATATCATTGACTCACCTCACACAACCACTAAGTTGATGATGGTGTTTCTAGCCAACCAAGAGAGGTCTATAGCCCATGCAATGTTGGCATGGGCCCACATTTTCGACAAAGTGTCTCATCATGTCTTGTCATAGCAGTGTTATACTTAGATCTATCAACTAGGTAGGATTATGTTGCCCAAGTGATGACTCATACAACCACAAGTTGATGAAGGTGTTTCTAGACAGCTAAGAAAGGTCTAGATCCCATGCAATGTTGGCATGGGCCCACATTTTCACAAAGTTGGTGAAGGGGTTCTGTAGACAGATAATATGAGCTAGATCCCATGCAAAGTTGGCATGGGCCCACATCTGCCACATGTCTGTGTCATTGCTTTGCATAGCACTCTCAAACTTAGATATAGCAACTAGCTAGTTGGGATCATGTTTTTCCAAGTGTTGACTCACCTCATACAACCACTAAGTTGATGATGGTGTTTCTAACCAACCAAGAGAGGTTTATAGCACCATATGCAATGTTGGAATGGGCCCACAATTGCCACAAAGTGACTCACAATGTCTTGTATTATAAGTGTTATACTTAGATCTATCAACTAGGTAGGATTATGTTGTCCAAGTGATGATCATACAACCACAAGTTGATGAAGGTGTTTCTAGACAGCTAAGATAGGTCTAAATCCCATGAAATGTTGGCATGGGCCCACATCTACCACATGTGTGTCTAATGGCTTTACATAGCACTCTCAAACTTAGATGTGGCAACTAGCTAGTTGGGATCATGTTTTGCCAAGTGTTGACTCACCTCACACAACCACTAAGTTGATGATGGTGGTTCTAGCCAACCAAGAGAGGTCTATAGCCCATGCAATGTTGGCATGGGCCCACATTTTCCACAAAGTGTCTCATCATCTATTTGCATAGAAGTGTTATACTTAGATCTATCAACTAGGTAGGATTATGTTATCTAAGTGATGACTCATACAACCACAAGTTGATGAAGGTGTTTCTAGACAACTAAGATAGGTCTAGATCCCATGAAATGTTGGCATAGGCTTGATGGCTCGTGATTGATGAGCTCGTTGGGGAACCCCAAGAGGAAGGTATGATGAGAACTGAAGTAAGTTTCCCTCAATTATGAAACCAAGGTTATCGAACCAGTAGGAGCAAGGAAACACCCCAAAGGTGTTGCTAGCTGAGCATTGGCAGGGCGCACTACCGGTGCTAGTAGCAACGTGGAGACCTGCACAACACAACCACATAACTTTTTCCCCAACTTGCGATGAGGTTGTCAATCTCATCGGTTTTGCTGAAAACAAAGGATTAAACGTATCGAATGGAAGGAAGTAATAGTTTGCAGAAAGTAAACACAAAGCAGTAAACAGTTTGTAGATTGTATGTAAAAGAAAGGAACGAGATACATAGTTCACAAGAGGTGGCTCTCCTTAAGATAGATAACATGCTGGGTGAACAAATTACAGCGGGACAATTGACAAACATCGAGAAAACATACAAGCATATACTAATCATCTTGACTCCTTTGAGACTTGATTGGGCATTACAACTATACATAGACCGCCATCCAACTACATCTATGACTAATAATCCACCTTCAGGTTATCATCCGAACCCCCTCCAGTATTAAGTTGCAAGCAACAGATTATTGCTTACGAATTGCGTGTAAAGTAAACAATACGATTGTTCTATGAACAAAGGATTGTTGTTTTCTCCCTAGTAGCAACAACACATCTAGTACCTTAGAGATTTCTGTCACTTCCCCAGATTACCAGAGGCATGAACCCACTATCGAGCATAAATACTAACTCTTGGAGTTGCTAGCATCTACTTGGCTAAGATAGCTACTAACAACGGAAAACATGCAAGATCACAAATAACAAAGACATGATAGAATCAATAATCAATCTGAAATAGCATCTCAATATCCATCGGATCCCCGCAAACACAACATGCAAAATTACAAATAGATGATCTTGATCATGAGCGGAGCTCACAAGATCTAGACATGAAAGCACAAAGGAGGAGAACCAGCCATCTAGCTACTGCATGGACCCATAGTCTAGAGATGAACTACTCGTGGATCACACCGGAGGCTTGCATGATGATGAAGAAGGCCTCTGTGGTGAATTCTCTCGGCAGGTGCCGGAAGAGCTTCAGATCTCTCCCGATCTAGGGATGGAGATGACGGCGGCTACAGACTCTTTCGTGGATTTTTGATCGGGTACTTAGGGTTTTGGTCCCGAGGGCAATATATAGGCGGAAGGAGAGGCCGAGGGGGTGCCTGGGCTGGCCACACCACCCCCTGGCGTGGCCAGGCCTGGCCCGTGCGACCAGGTGGTGTGGTGCCCCCCTGGTCCTCTCCGTTTCGTACTCTGGCTCCAGATGCATTCCGGTAAAATAGCGACTTTGGCTTTTGTCCTGTCCAATTCCGAGAATATTCATTTTTTGACTTTCCTGGAACCAAAAACAGCAGAAAATAGGCAGCTGGCACTGTGGCTCTTGTTAATAGGTTAGTCCAAGAAATCATATGAAAAGTACTCCAAAGTGTGGACAAAACACAAGAAAATAGATAAAACCAAGCATGGAACATCAAAAAATATAGATACATTTGTAATGTATCAACATCCCCAAGCTTAACTCCTGCTCAGTCCTCGAGTAGGTAAGTGATAAAAAGAAAGAATAATTTTTAAGGTGACATGCACCATCATAAACTTGATCAAAGTACTTGTAAAACATTCAAAGTTGGGATCATAGTACTTCAATCATAACATGAAAGACAAAGTTATAGCAATAAGACAAAGAAACTATGATGCAACATGAAAAGGCACAAACAAAAGATTCATGAATAACAATGCTTTGCAAGACGTTTGTTTGTTTCACAGAAAGAAAACATAGCATAATAGTATTCAACTTGTCCCTCATAGAGTAGCAAATATAAATGCATAGGACACCTTCAAAGTTCATAAGAGTGACTAAATAAAAATAGTTTAAAACAAGCAATATCAAGTTATGCATCAATCAACTAGTCTTGGGACAATGCACATAGAACTAAGAATGGCCACTATGCTCTCAAAGTAGGTGCATAAAGATAGAAGGTGGAGACTCAATATAAAAGTGGAAGAAAGGCCTTCATAGAAGGAAGTAGGGATTCAAGTCTCATAAAGAGCTTCCAAAAATTATGGTACTTATAGCTTTCAGCTCTCATTGCCCCTATCATAAGCACCTTGAAGTGATTAAGGTTAAAGTGAACAAACTATGGTGTACATGCTTGACGAAGTATAAGTTAGGAATCTCATGTCCCTTGAATACGAGGGCCGCTACTCATGCTACTCAAGTTTAGTCAACGGTAAGTTCTTGTCATCGTAAGTACATGTGTATCGTAGAGAACCGCCAACGGGGTACCCCTTGCCCGATGATACGGAAGAATCCCCATATCAAAATGACAAGGCAAGCAGACAACGAGCATCTCAACAATCTTCTTATTTACCAAGGGAATATGGTGCTTTTTTCTCTCTTTCCTCTTTTCATAATCTCTTTTTTTTATTTTTCTCTTTTTTCTCAATATAGGACTCTTTTTTATAAGAAGAATGCTTCATAGACATCTCATTATGGTTACGCTGCAGGTTTCCACCACGTCAGCATGGATTAGACCAGCGGCCCAGGCGTTTCTCTAACACATATACATAACTCCATGGACTTACAAGCTCCCCTTTCATTTCACACCGACGACATCCATAGACAAAAGAGCATGATATCAACTAGGTACAAAGTACCCGTGCAATGTTGAAAGTGTTCCCCATGACAGCATGGTTCTGCTAATCCCCAACAAATAGGTGCAAGCATATACAACATAGACGACACAATGGTTCAAGTTTATTAAGGGCAAGAAAAGTAAAGTGTGCCATCAAGTTCGTGAGAGCTTTAATCACTAGTTTTCTCATAACAAGTTTAATTTGGAAGGTAAAAAAAACATGAATATACTTGGAATAGCATAAGCTAGTAGGTAGGTATGGTGGACTCTTTGGAATAACTTGGTTTAAGGAGTTGGATGCATGAGTGGAACTCATACTTGGTTGCGGAGGCTAGCAAAAGACTGGGAGCGACAAACTAAGAGAGCAATAATGGCCATAATCATGCAGAGCGACAAAACATCATTGATCAAAGCATAAAGTGATACTAAAAGTTTAAAACTAAAGGATCATAAAGGCTATGGTGACTTTGAGATAGTCATAACATGGTGTGAGCATGCGCCAAGTCAACCCAAATAAATCATCAAAGGAGAATACCACTATACTATGCTTTAATATGCTAAAACAACGCATGATTCATCCAAGGCACATTAAGAAATCTAAATTGTTTATAACAAGTCATGCTACAGCAAAGCATACTAATCATAAAGCCAAAACAATATCAAGCATGGCATGATAAAGCATAGGCCAGAGTCAAAAACAAGCTCTCTTTAACACTTAAGCATGAACTATCCTACTCTTTTCCAAACCAAACTATTTGAAAACCAATGTATGAAAGAGGGGGTACAGCCAATTTATTCAGCAAACTAAGCAAACGAAAAATCAAAACGAAAACAAAAAAGAAGACGCTCCAAGAACAACACAACTGTGCATGCAACAATAAAAATGAAGCATTTGGAAGAAACCTGTGATTTTTATTGATGAAGAAGGGGATGCCAAGGCATCCCCAAGCTTTGACGCTTGTACTTCTTGGATATTTCTTGGGGTAACACGCGTGGCATCCCCAAGCTTGATCTTTAGTCCATCCTTCATCTCATTACTCATTCCTTCCATACACCTGAATTTTTTTTCCTTCATACAAAACTTCACACAATCTTTATTAGCAACATTAGTGCACTCAAGATAATAAGTCTTAGATTCAGTTATAACACTAATAAACTTACATTAGAACACTAGCTATTGTATCACTTCCATCAAAAAGCTCAATTCCCCAAAAGAACTCAAAAAGGAACCAACAAGAAGCAAATGCAGAAAATGGCAGAAATCTGTCAAAACAGACCAGCAGGTAAAGACAAATTTTTTCGAAGACCTTCTGTTGCTCAAATAAAAAAGTGTTGAACTAACGAAAGTTAGATAACAACCTGGGACAGAAGCACAAAAATTTACGCCTCAAATAGACATTCAGAGATTTTACACGAATGTTTACGGTGAAGCACAGAAATCTGTTTCGGGACAGCAACTTTCCCAATCATTACTTCTCTCTCATTAGAGGTTACTCTTGGCACAAAAATCAAATAAAAAGGATAATTAGCAGTTATTACTGAAGTAATAACTTTCAAGACTCATCTAAAACTTTTGGGTTATCTCCCAATAAGTACTTTTCTTTAACGCCTTTAAGTTAGGCATAAGAAGCAAGAAAAAGAATCAAGTATTCTCAAATGAAGATGCATTAAAACCAAATTTTGTTTTCATAGGAGAGGCAAAAGAAATCTTCTCTCTCTTATTAGGGAAGTGTTCTATACCTTTCTTGAGTGGGAGTTGATATTTAATGGTGCCTTCTTTCATATCAATAATGGCACCAACAGTTCTAAGAAAAGGTCTTCGCAAAGTAATAGGACAAGAAGCATTGCATTCAACATCCAAAACATAGAAATCAATGGGGACATAGGCATTGTTAACCATAATAAGAACATCATTAAGACTCCCCATGAGTTTCCTTTTAGCATTATTATCAAGTGGGACATTCAAATAACAATCTTCAAGTGGAGGAAAATCAAGCATATCATAAATCCTTCTAGGCATAATAGAAACACTACTATCAAGATCACATAAAGCTTTGAAATCAAAGTCATTCACTTTCATATTAATGATGGGTTCCCAACCATCTTCTTGTTTTATAGGAATAGAAGCTTTATGTTTCATCTTTCCTTCTTTAATCTTTATGAGAGCATCAGTAATGTGTTTTGTAAATGCCATGTTCATAGCACTAGTATTAGGACTTTTAGCAACCTTTTGTAGGAACTTAATAACTTCAGAGATATTGCAACCATCAAGATCAAAATCAAAATTATCATCTAAAGTAGTAGAACTATTACTATCCTCAACACTAGTGGTAGTGATAGTAGAAACACTAATGTTTCTAGCAACTTCATCTTCTCTTTCCCACTTAGCATGTAATTTAGCTAATAGTCTAACATTTTCATCAATTCTTACTTGTATAGCATTAGTAGATGCAAAGGGATTATCATTAGTTTCAGGTTTAGCAGCCATTTTATTCAAAGAAGATTGAGCTTCAGCCAAAGATGCTATATTTCTTTCAGCATTAGAGAGTTTTTCCTCAATAGTTTTTTTGAAAGCAGTTTGCTTACTAATAAAGTCTTTAAGCATAACTTCAAGTTCAGAGGGAACACTCCTATTATTGTTGTAGGAATTTCCGTAAGCATTACCATTGTTGGGAGGATATGGCTTATAATTGTTGTTACCAAAATTATTCCTATAGGCATTGTTGTTAAAATTGTTATTTCTTATGAAGTTCACATCAACTTGCTCTTCTTGAGCAACCAAAGAGGCCAAAGGAACATTATTTGGATCAATATGGGCTTTCCCATTAACAAGCATAGACACAATAATATCAATCTTATCACTCAAGGAGGAGGTTTCTTCAACATAATTTACCTTCTTACCTTGTGGAGCTCTCTCAGTATGCCATTTAGAGTAGTTAACCATCATATTATCCAGAAGTTTTGTTGCAGCACCCAAAGTAATGGTCATAAAGGTACCTCCAGCAACAGAGTCCAATAGGTTCCTTGAAGAATAGTTCAATCGTGCATAAAAGGTTTGGATGATCATCCAAGCAGTCAGTCCATGAGTGGGACAATTCTTTACCAAAGATTTCATTCTTTCGCAAGCTTGAGCAACATGTTCATTATCAAATTGTTTAAATTCATTATTTCACTTCTCATAGATATAATCTTAGCAGGAGGATAGTATTTTCCAATGAAAGCATCTTTGCACTTAGTCCAAGAATCAATACTATTCCTAGTTAAGGAATTCAACCATTCTTTAGATTTTCCTCTCAAAGAGAAAGGAAAAATTTCATCTTAATAATATCACCATCTATATCCCTATGCTTTTGCATCTCACAAAGTTCAACAAAGTTATTTAGATGGGCAACAACATCTTCATTACCAATACCAGAAAATTGTTCTCTCATAACAAGATTGAGTAAAGCGGGTTTTATCTCAAAGAAAGTAGCTTCATGAACATGTGGAGAAATAGGTGTGCTCATAAAATCATTGTTGTTAGTGCTAGTGAAGTCACACAACTTAGTGTTTTCAAGAGTAGTCATTTTTTGTGTGTTTTTAATAAAGAAAGCAAACTTGTAAAACTAATTTTTGTGTGTTTTTTATAAAGAAACAAGCAAACAAAGTAAAAGAAACTAAGCAAAACAAAAATAACAAAGTAAAGAGATTGGTTATGAGGGACTCCCCTTGTGAAGATGTCCTTGACTCCCCGGCAACGGCACCAGAAAAATACTTTGATGGCTCGTGATTGATGAGCTCGTTGGGGAACCCCAAGAGGAAGGTATGATGAGCACAGAAGTAAGTTTCCCTCAGTAATGAAACCAAGGTTATCGAACTAGTAGGAGCAAGGAAACACCCCAAAGGTGTTGCTACTTGAGCCTTGGCAGGGCGCACTACCGGTGCTAGTAGCAACGTGGAGACCTGCACAACACAACCATAGAACTTTGTCCCCAACTTGCAATGAGGTTGTCAATCTCACCGGTTTTGCTGAAAACAAAGGAGTAAACATATTGAATGGAAGGAAGTAATAGTTTGCAGAAAGTAAACACAAAGTAGTAAACAGTTTGTAGATTGTATGTAAAAGAAAGTAAACACATATTGAATGGTACTTATAGCTTTCAGCTCTCATTGCCCCTATCATAAGCATCTTGAAGTGATTAAGGTTAAAGTGAACAAACTATGGTGTACATGCTTGACGAAGTATAAGTTAGGAATCTCATGTCCCTTGAAGACGAGGGTCACTCCTCATGCTACTCAAGTTTAGTCACCGGTAAGTTCTTGTCATCGTAAGTACATGTGTATCATAGAGAACCGCTAATGGGGTACCCCTTGCCCGATGATACGGAAGAATCCCCATATCAAAATGACAAGGCAAGCAGACAACGAGCATCTCAGCAATCTTCTTATTTACCATGGGAATATGGTGCTTTTTTCTCTCTTTCCTCTTTTCATAATCTTTTTTTTATTTTTCTCTTTTTTCTCAATATAGGATTCTTTTCTTATAAGAAGAATGCTTCATAGACAGCTCATTATGGTTACGCTGCAGGTTTGCACCACGTCAGCATGGATTATACCAGTGGCCCAGACGTTTCTGTAACACATATACATAACTCCATGGACTTACATAACTCCATGGATTAGACAAGTGTCCACATGATCCCATATTTTAAGTGGTGAATATTAAATCTTAGTTAAATTTCAATGAGTAGAAATTACTTTTCTTAAATAAAAAGAATGAAACTAGTTAAAAAAACCTGTGATGCTTGTGATGATAATAGATCATCAAATGTGTGCCCTAGAGTGCTAATTAGACTAGTTAAGTATTGTTTGGTGATTGTGTACTCCGTATGTATTTATAGACGATAGTATCGACCAAGCTTTCGAGGAGGAGGAGTTCTATCAAGAGGAGGAAGAAAACTTCAACCACTGCACCAACCAAGGCAAGCTAACACTTGCAAGTATTATGCTAGCAAGCCACCATTAACAAGGCAAGCTAACCCTTGCAATCTAGATAAACCAAGCAAAGATGCTTTAGGCATGCTTTGGTTATACCACTTTGACTAGTATTTACCCCAAGTATTACTTTCCAAGCTTTACTTCCTTTACTTTACCAAAGTTCTTACTTGTTTTGAAGGTAGCATAAAGAGTATAAAACTTGACCTATTTAGAGAACTTTAGATGTCATTCTATGGCATGAGATTGATCCCATCTTAACTTATTAGTTTAGAGTAGTAAAAACTTGAGTCACTTTAGATGGGAACACTTGGTGAAAATGAATTATGAAAACCTTGGAATGATGAGTCATTCTATTGAGATGTTTTGACATGTGTTGAGAAACACAAATGGTTTATGATGATGAAAATGTTGAGGCATGAGCCTTAGCCCTTTTATAAAAACTGATGGTTGGATTCGGATGCGATACCATTCCAAATTTACCGTACAACCACAATACCTGAATTGGGTAAGGCTTAGTGATACGTCCAAAACGTATCTACTTTCCCGAACACTTTTGCTATTGTTTCTCCTCTAAACTTGTGTGATTTGGATGCAACTAATGCGGACTGACGCTGTTTTTAGCAGAATTGCCTTGGTGTCTACTTTTTGTGCAGAAAATCAACTATTAGGAAAAATCCCGGAAAATATGCCAAAAATCCTATTTCACCCAAAGCCTACAGGAGCCAGAATACGAGACGGAGAAGAGCCAGGGGGTGGCCACACCACCTGGTGGCGCGGGCCAGGCCAGGCCGCGCCAGGGAGTGGTGTGGGGCCCCCCCATGCACCCCCTCGGTCTCCCTCTTCGCCTATAAGGAGCCTTCTGACCTAAAAACTTTGGGGGGTTCGACATTTTTCTAGAAGGAGTTCCGCTCCGCCGCCACCACCAGATTCCACAAAACAGCACCAGAAACTCCGTTCTGGCACACTGTTGGGACGGGGAATTGGAGGAGATCATCGCCATCATCATCACCATCGCTTCTCCATCGACCATCCATGTTTCCCCATCTATGAGTGAGTAATCCCCCGCTGTAGGCTCTGGGGATGGTAGGGATTGGATGAGATCGTTCATGTAATGGCATCAGATTGTTAGGGCATGGTGCCTAGTATCTTTCATTAGTGCTTTATGACTTTGTTGCGACTTGTTATGCTTAATGCTTGTCACTAGGGCCCGAGTGCCATGATTTCAGATCTGAACATGTTATTGATTCATTATGATAGTATTGTTTATGGTCTTATCTGCAAGTTGTATACACATGTTGTTGTCCCGAACCAATGGCCCCGAAGTGACAGAAATCGGGATAACCGGAGGGATCATCTAGTACTTGGATGCTTTATCTTATTTATCTACAATTGCCCTATGTTCTGATTGCTATGTGAATTGTCTTGTCCATGGAACGCCCGTCCATCCATCCCTATGCCTACCGCACTCAAATCCCCCTGTTTACTGCTATTGTCACTGCTGTCTTTATTTTACTACTGTTGCTACTTTGCTATTCCTCCTACAAAACTGTTGCTACTGATAAACTGCTGTGAGCAAGATTGTTTCCAGGTGCAGCTGAATTGACAACTCAGTTGTTAAGGCTTATAAATATTCTTTGGCTCCCCTTGTGTCGAATCAATAAATTGGGTTTCACTTCCCTCGAAAATACTGCGATACACCCCCCTATACTTGTGGGTCATCAAGACTATTTTCTGGCGCCGTTGCCGGGGAGCATAGCTTTATTTATCAAGTTCACTTGGATTCTCTATTGTTCGCTGCCATCCATCCATCATGGGCAAGTCTCGTGATGGAAAGCTTCCTATTTTACCATCCACTACAAGAAGAGGTACGGTTCTAAACACCTCTATTGCTCTTGATTCACCGTCTGTTATAAGTAAGCTCATTACACCACCACATACACATGCTACACACACTGCTACTACTGCTGAATCTGAAACTTTGGATGCTGCTTCTACTGTGCTTGATAAGAGTGGTTCATTAGGTCCTTTCCTAGATACTACGATTGCTAGAACTATAGCTAGAAATACCGAAACTCCTAATGAAGACACTACCACACCTGTTAGTTCACCTGAGTCTAGTGAGAGTTATGATATTGAAGATGGTTATGTTGAGATGACCGATGAAATTATTAAAGAATGTAAAAACACCCATGATAGGAGCGCTGCTAAGACTCTCCTTGAGAGGCGTACTATTAGACCCAAATTATCTCCTATTGCTAAGTTTGCTGCTTCTCCCATAAACGTTACAGATAAAGATTATGATTTCTCTCTCGATCTATCTTACATAGCTATTGTTGAGAAAGAACCTTTTTGTGGAACTAAGAATGAAAGTGCGGTAGCACATATGAATGAACTTTCTACCATGAGTGGCTTGTTTTCTAATGATATTAAGATGCGTACTTACTTTGTTGCCAAGATTTTCCCCTTTTCACTGAAAGGAGAAGCTAAAACTTGCTTTAGTAATTTACCTCCTGGATCTATTGATAGCCTTGAGTGTTTGATTAGTACTTTCCTGTAGAAATATTTTCCCCCTAGTGCTAGACATGCTATTCTGCAGGAACTTTTTGATTTTAAACATGGAGAAAAAGAGGCATTGCCCGAATCTTGGGCAAGGTTTTGTGCTTTGATCCATGCACAGGCTGGAAGCCCATTACCTAAGAATGAGCTTCTTGATATATTTTATAATGGACTAACTGAAGAATCTAGGACATACCTAGATAGTTGTGCTGATTTTGTTTTCAGGAATAGGATTCCTAAGGAAGCTGAGGAATTAATGGCTAAAATAAGCAAGAATTATGAAGATTGGACTCCTCCTAAACAAGATATACCTAAAGTAATTGTACCTAAACCATCTATTTCAGTGCCTATTCCAACATCAAAGAAGAGGGGAATTATTGAATTAAATGATGAAGTGATGAAGGAAGCTAAGAAATGTCTTAAAGAGAAGGAAATTAAAGCTACAGATGTCAAGAATTTACCTCCTATAGAAGAATTATGTAAGCCTATTCCCTACTCATCCACTATTGAGGTACACTCTCTCCAACAGTTTGATGAAGGTGATATCCCTTACTCTAAACCTCCTGATCAATGCTTAGAAGAATTCAATATCTTTATTGTTAAGCAAGATAACTTTAATAAAAGGGTGCAAAATCATCTAATGGAAAACACTAGAGCTATTGTTGAGTTGAAAGATATTGTGGAAAGAACCTCTAATGATGTTAAAATGATTGTTAAACACTTTCAAATGGTTCAAACTCAAATAGATCAACTCGTTAAAGTACAAAACGACTTGCTAGTTAATGCTGCTAAAGAAAAACATGCTTATGAAATTAGAACTAGAAGTGGAGCTGCTACCCAGGATCCTCTATATCCTGAGGGGCATCCCAAAAGAATTGAGCAGGATTCTCAACAAGCTGAAAATAGTGGTTCTACTCGTAAGGAAAGGAAAAAGAAGCATAAAACTGTTGTAGAACCCTCTGAACCTGCTATAGATCCTAATAGTATATCTATCTCTGATGCTGAAACTGAAAGTGGTAATGAAGAAAATGAAGTTCCTAATGAAGAAAAAGTTGAAGAAGAACCTGAAAACCACACTAAGAATACTAAATACACCAAAGAAGATTTTATTGCTAAGAAACATGGTAGTGAAAGAGAACCTTGGGTCCAAAAACCTATGCCTTTCCCTGATAAGAAACACAAGTCAAAGGAAGATGAACACTATAATAAGTTTTGTGAGTGGATGAAACCTTTATTCTTGCAAATTCCTTTGACTGATGATATTAAATTGCCTCCTTACTCAAAGTATATGAAGGATATTGTCTCGAATAAAAGGAAGATCCCTAATGAAGAAATTTCTACTTTGCTTGCTAATTATTCTTTCAATGGTAAGGTTCCTAAGAAACTTGGAGACCCAGGGATTCCAACTATCCCTTGCTCTATTAAGAACAGTTATGTTAGAACTGCTTTGTGTGATTTGGGAGATGGAGTTAGTGTATGCCTTTCTCTCTCTATAAGAGGCTTCAACTAGAAAAATTAATACCAACTAATATATCTTTGCAAATGACTGATAAATCTACCACTATTCCTGTGGGTATATGTGAGGATGTACCTGTTCAAGTGGCTCATAATTGCTTGATATTAACTGACTTTGTTGTGCTTGAAATGCCTGAAGATGATAATATGTCTATTATTCTTGGGAGACCTTTTCTTAATACTGCAGGAGCTGTTATCAATTGTAATCAAGGAAAGGTGACCTTCAATGTTAATGACAAGGAACATACTGTCTATTTCCCCAAGAAGGTTGAAAGAACTTATGGTTTGAATTCAATTGAACTTGTTGAGAGCATTCAAGTTGGAGAAATGTATTGTCCCATACCAAGAGAAAAAATTGAAACTATTATGATTGGGACCATTGCTATCAAGGTTGAGGTAACATAATCATTAGTGGAATACAAAGTTTTGTCTCATATGGAATTGTTTTGGTAGCAAGACCTGATCAACCTTGTTAACAAAAGGATTTCATTGAACAAAACAATGTTTTCACTATGATTATCTTCATTTACTTCTATCCTATGCATTTTAGTTTTTGTTTTCATTTAGTTCTCTTTTTGTTGTTAGTTGCTTGCATATTAGAGTGTTTTAGAACTTCTGTAGTTCTAGCTTTGTTTTGTCCTTGCATCATGTTTCCAAAAAAAATCCGTGTCAGAAAATCATTCTTCTATGCCTGAAAATGCCCAAAAATAAAGTGTCTCGAAAAATTCTAGAAAATTCATATTAAATTTGTACGTGAAAAAAGGGCAGAGGAGTACATGGGAGGTACTAGGGGGGCCCACCAGGCAGGCACACCACATGGTGGCGCGGCCAGCCCTGGGTGGCGCCATGCCCTGGTGTGGGCCACCCCTGGCCCCCCACTAACTCTCTCACGTGCCACTTTCTTCTCTCTCCCGAGTAAGCTCCAGTTCATTGCTCAAAATCGTGTTCTTGCTACGCCTGCTCTTGATTTTTTCTATCTCCTTGTTCATCCCATCTTTCTTGCTGAAATTTGGAGCATTTGTTCCCTGGTATGTGACTCCTCCCCTTGTCCAAGTAGATTTGTGTTTAGTGATTTATATCTTGAGTTTTTTTCTGCTGTAGGTGACTGGTTATGAGAGCTTGTAAGCTTGTTTGATGCTTAGAGATATAGTTTTGATGCATGCTTAGGCCTCTTACAAGTCCGTATGAGTAGAATCCTTCATTATATTTACTTTACAATGACTTGTTTAATAGGTGTTTAAATTTCAGAATAGAAGATGAGTGAACACCACCTAAACCAACATGAGCTTTGGGTGCCTGAGGTCATGAAGGTCCACCGGGAGGAGGAAGTCTTTCCCTCCATTTATCCATGCTCTGAGTTCATGAGAGCTGCAGGAATTCTGAAGGAAATATGCCCTGAGAGGTAATAATAAAGTTGCTATTATATATTCCTTATACATGATAGATGTTTATTTTACATGCTAGAAATGTATTGATTTGGAAACATCAATACATGTGTGTTTAATAAACAAAAAGGGTTCCTAGTCATACCTCTCTTATAGACTAGCTTGTTGATTAACAGGATGATCAAGGTTTCCTGATCATGGACATTGGATGTTGTTAATAACAAGGTCACACCATTGGTGGAATGATGTGATGAACATTCATCCGAAGTATAGCATTACGATCAAGTCATTATGTTTATATTGCTATAACATCATACAAAGTAATCTTTATCCTTAGACCATGAGATCATGTTAATTGCTGACATCGGAAGAGTATCTTGATAACATCAAACGTCACACCGTAACAGGGTGACTATAAAGATGGGTTCAGTACTACGAAGGTGTTATGTTGAGGCTCATGGATCAAGAGTGGAATTTGTCAATCCAGATGAAAGATAGATATACTCTGGGCCCTCTCGGCGATATCACATTAGGATAGCTTGCAAGCAAGTGATGTGATCACTAGAATGTTATATCACGGGAATGAGAAAAGAGTGCATGTCGATAATGAGATCAAACTAGGTATGGAGATACCGTTGATCGAATCTCAGACATGTAATATATCAAGAGACAAAGGGATTTAGTTACAAGCGTTAAAGGTTCTCACGATCACAGGAGTCATCGTTGAATGTGTAGGAGTCAGTACAGATGTCCAGGTCCCGCTGCTGATTATTGATCGGAGAAGGGTCTCGATCATGTCTGCATTATTCGCGAACCGTAGGGTGGCACACATAAGAGTTACCGGACACCATTTTGGAGCACATATGTTTCAGATGAAAGAATTACAAAGCGCAGGAATTGTTTCAATAGAAACCGGAAATTGTTTCGGGTGAAATTGCAGAAGGTGGTTCTGCATGTGATATTGAAATATTGCAAGGGGCTACTTGTGAATGTTTGTTAATTAAAGTAATTAACAAAATTCTGAATAAATTTAATAAAAAGAGTTTTATTAAATGAGAGAGCATTAAATTTGGAGAAATTTAATGCATTTAAAGTGGAGACTTTAAAAGGGAATGTGAAGAGGCATTTTAATGTGGGGGGTTACCACCACATGAATGGGGGAGGTGAGGGGTCACCCCCCCATGCGCCGACCATGGAGAGAGGGGGCACCCCCCTCCTCCTATAAAAGGCCACCCATTCCCTCCTTCATCCACACACCTCCTTGTGAAGGATCTCTCTCCCCCTCTAGAATTATTCCCCCATGGTCTCGGATTAGCGAGATACATGTTCCCGTGGCATTTAAATGCGGAAGGAGTTGCTGCTTCCGCTGGATCGCTGGAGCGAGGAGGTGGACGTTGTCCGGTGGCTTGAACGTGTGTGCGAGTGCGGATGCGCTGCTGAGTTGCGGCGCTCGGACTTCCTCACGATCTTGAGAAGATCGGCAAGTGTACGACTACATCAACCACGAGTTCCTACTCGTTAACAAAGCTCGTTGTCTACGAGGGTAAGTTCTCGTTGGATGTATGTCCACCCGTTGCTTTGTACCTAGTAGATAGATCTTGGCGTGTAGTTCACACCGTAGGAATTTTTTTGTTTTCTATGCTGCGAACCCAACAGTGGTATCAGAGCCAGGTCTATGCGTAGGTGCTTAGCATGGGTAGTACACATATGGTTGATATGTGGGTGATGATGATCATGTTATTGCATCTTCTATGTATTTTGGATATTGGTGGCATAGTGGGATGAAGCGGCCCGGACCAACCTTACATGTCATCGTACATGAGACCGGTTCCACGACTGACATGCAACTTGTTTTGCATAAGTGGCTGGTGGGTGTCTGTCTCTCCTACTATAGTCAATATCTGATTTACAACGAGTTGCTAATAACTTAGTTATCCTCGTTGTGGTTCATGTTTGTAGGTGAGAACGGTTCTATCTCCGAAAGTCCTAAGCCACGTAAAACTTGCAATTGATAAATTAGAGGCGTCTAGTTTAGATCGTTGCTGGGCTAGTGTATTGATATGGTATTGTTGTAAGTAGATGTATGGTAGATACTCTTACAACATAGTCAACGTGTAAGTTCCATAGAACTTGGCCTTACACACAAAGGAATGACAGAGATCATACCATGATGCAAGTGATAGAGATCAAATGCATGGACCAAATCATCTCACTTTACACATTAGATGTTAGCATCTTATACTGCTAGTTTGGCGCGTTTGGTAGCATTATAAGATGATCCCTCATTTAGATATCAAGATAAAAATGTCTTCTTCCTTGAGTATGCACCGTTCTATGGATCGTGTTTCGAGACATCTCGTGATGATCGGGTGTACTCGAATCTACGCTTTCATAGGAACGGGTGAAGACAGTTTTACACACGCGAATACTAAGGTTCTTACTTGGCGAGCCTAGCATGTACAGACATGGCCTCGCAACAGGACCGAAAGGTTAAGCATGAGTCATATGGTTGATATGATGCCCATATAGATGCTCGCCTTTGAAGCTATATCAACTCACGTGATGATCGGACTTGATATAGTGGATTTGGTTCATGTGATCACCAAAAGGACACGAGGGATGTCGTTTTTGAGTGGGAGTTCATTAGTAATTTGGATTAGTTGAACTCAATCTATCATAAACTTAGTCTAAATAAACTTTACAAATTCTGTTGTAGATGGCACCACCTGCTTTTAATTTGAATGTGTTCATGGAGAAAGAGAAACTTGCTGCGAATGGTAGCAACTTCACCAACTAGGCTATGAATTTGAGGATTCTCCTCACTGCTGCACAAAAGCAATATGTGCTAGATGCGCCGCTAGGCCCCCCACCAGCTCGTGATGCCCCTAACGAGGAAAAGAATGTCTATGTGACTCGTCAGGAGGACCACAACTTAGTTCATTGTGGCATACTATATGGGCTAGAGCCAGAACTTCGAAAGCGTTTCGAAAATGGTAATACCTTTGATACCATGGGAGAATTGAAAATGATTTTCGATACCCATGCTGCCGTAGAGAGTTATAATGCTACAGAAAAGTTCTTTAGCTGCATGATGGAGGAAACCATCTCCGTTAGTGAGCACGTACTCAAAATGTCTGGGTACGCCGATAAGCTTGTGTCCTTGGGAATAACGATTCCCATTGACTTAGGCATACATCGTGTTCTCCAATCTCTGCCACCTAGCTACAAGAGCTTCGTGATGAGCTATAATATGAAGGGCATGAAGAAGTCTCTTCCCGAGCTTCTGTCAATGCTTAAGACTGCAGAAGTGGAGATTAGGAAAGAACATCAAGTGTTAATGATCAATAGGACCACCGGTTTCAAGAAGGATAAGAAAGGCAAGCACAAGGGAAAGAAGGGTGGAAAGTCTGTTGCCACGCCTGAAAAGAAACCCCGGGCTGGCCCTAAGTCTGACACCGAGTGCTACTATTGCAAAGGGACTTGCCATTGGAAGCACAACTGCCCCAAGTATTTGGCGGACAAGAAGTCCAGCAAGGCTAACAAAGGTATATGTGATATACATGTTATTGATGTGTACTTGACTAGTACTCGTAGTAGCACCTAGGTATTTGATACCGGATCGGTTGCTAATATATGTAACTCGGTTCAGGGGCTATGGAACAAGCGACAACTAGCAAGGGATGAGGTCAGGATGCGGGTCGGCAATGGATCAAGAGTTGATGTGATCGCCGTCGGGACGCTACCTCTCCATTTGCCATCAGGATTAGTTATAAACCTAAATAATTGTTATTTGGTGCCCTTTGACCGAACATTGTATCTGGATCGTGTTTGATGCAAAGTGGTCATTCCTTTAAATCTGAAAATAATGGTTGTTCGATTTATAAGAATGATATCTTTTATGGTCATGCACCTATGTTGAATGGTTTATTTCTATTGGATCTCGATAGTAATATTACGCACATTCATAATGTTAATGCTAAAAAGATTAAACTTGATGATGATATGTCTACATATATGTGGCACTGCCGTCTAGGTCATATTGGCGTTAAACGCATGAAGAAACTCCATTCTGATGGACTTTTGGAATCACTTGATTTTGAATCATTTGATACATGTGAGCCATGCCTTATGGGCAAGATGACTAGAATGCCGTTTTCCGGTTCAATGGAACGGGCGACAGATCTATTGGAAATCATACATACTGATGTGTGTGGACCAATGAGTGTGTCGGCACGAGGTGGATATCGTTATTTTGTTACTTTCACGGATGATTTGAGTAGATATGGGTATATCTATTTGATGAAACACAAGTCTGAAACTTTTGAAAAGTTCAAGGAATTTCAGAATGAAGTGGAAAATCATCGTAATAGAAAGATCAAATTTCTACGGTCTGACCGTGGAGGAGAGTATCTAAGTTACGAGTTTAGCACACACATGAAAGAGTGTGGAACAGTTTCACAACTCACGCCTGCCGGAACACCAAAACATAATGGTGTGTCGGAGTGTCGTAATCGTACCTTATTGGATATGGTTCGATCTATGATGTCTCTGACTGACTTACCTCTGTCATTTTGGGGTTATGCACTGGAAACAGCTGCATTCACTTTAAATCGGGCACCATCTAAATCCGTTGAAACGACACCGTATGAATTATGGTTTGGAAACAAACCTAAGCTGTCATTTCTTAAGGTTTGGGGATGCGATGTTTATGTGAAGAAACTTCAACCAGATAAACTCGAACCCAAAGCGGAAAAATGCGTCTTCATAGGATACCCTAAGGAAACAATTGGGTATACCTTCTATCACAGATCCGAGGGCAAGGTTTTTGTTGCCAAGAATGGATCCTTTCTTGAGAAGGAGTTTCTCGCGAAAGGTGTGAGTAGTCGGAAGGTAGAACTCGAAGAGGTTATTGAACCTTCTCTTCATGGAATGGCGAGTGGCGCAGCACCGGAAGTTGTTTCGGAGTTGACTTCACGTGATGAAGAGAGAGCTAATGATAATGATCATGAAACTCCGAAAGAGGACACTACCGAACCTCGCAGGTCAAGCAGGACACGTGCAGCTCCTGAACTGTACGGCAATCCTGTTGTGAATTTCATGGTTGATGAAATGGATGACCCTGCGACGTATGAAGAAGCGATGATGAGCCTGGATTCCAACAAATGGCTAGAAGCCATGAAATCCGAGATGGAATCCATGTACGAGAACCAAGTTTGGAACTTGGTGGACTTACCTCACGACCGAAACGACGTGGAGAATAAATGGATTTTCAAAAGGAAAACTGATGCTAATGGTAATGTGACCATCTATAAGGCTCGACTTGTCGCAAAGGGGTTTCGACAAATTCAAGGAGTTGACTATGATGAGACATTCTCTCCTGTAGCGATGCTTAAGTCAGTTAGGATTATGTTAGCAATTGCTGCATATTTCGATTATGAAATATGGCAGATGGATGTCAAAACTGCATTCCTCAATGGTAAGATTGAAGAAGAGTTGTATATGATACAACCTAAGGGTTTTGTCGATCCTAAGGATGCTAATAAGGTGTGCAAACTTCAGCGATCCATCTATGGACTGAAGCAAGCATCACGAAGTTGGAATCTCCGCTTTGATGAGGTGATCAAAGAGTTTGGATTTGTCCAAACTTATGGAGAGGCTTGTATTTACAAGAAAGTGAGTGGGAGCAATGTGGCATTTCTGATATTATATGTGGATGACATATTATTGATTGGAAATTATATAGATCTTTTAAACAGTGTTAAAAGTTATCTAAATAGCAAATTTTCGATGAAAGACCTTGGTGAAGCATCATATATATTAGGCATTAAAATCTATAGAGATAGATCAAGGCGCCTAATTGGGCTATCGCAGAGTACATACCTTGATAAGATATTAAAGAAGTTTAATATGGACGAAAGTAAGAAGGGGTTCTTACCTATGTTGCAAGGCAAGACATTGAGTAAGACTCAAAGTCCCATACGGAAGAAAGAGAGATGATGGATAAGGTCCCCTATGCCTCGGCCATAGGCTCTATTATGTATGCCATGCTATGTACAAGACCGGATGTGGCACATGCTATTAGTTTGACTAGTAGGTATCAATCTGATCCAGGTTCGGAACACTGGATAGCGGTAAAGAACATCCTCAAGTACTTAAGAAGAACTAATGATATGGTTCTTATATACGGAGGTGAAGAAGAGCTAGTCGCTAAGTGTTATGTCGATGCTAGCTTTGACACCGATCCGGATGACTCTAAGTCTCAATCCGGATACGTATTTCTCTTGAACGGAGCAGTAGTTAGTTGGAGGAGTTCCAAACAACCTGTGGTGGCTGGATCAACAACGGAGGCGGAATATGTTCTTTGCTTGAGCGCGCAGAAGCAGTTTGGATGAAAGAGTTCATTGCGGAACTGGGTGTGGTTCCCAGTGCGTTGGACCCGATGGTGATCTATTGTGACAACAATGGAGCCATAGACAACGCAAAGGAACCAAGGTCTCACAAGAATTCCAAGCATATTAAGCACCGGTTTCACTCCATCCGCGACCATGTCAAGGATGGAGATATAAAGATTTGTAAAGTACACACGGACCTAAATGTAGCAGATCCGTTGACTAAAGTTCTCCCTAGGGCAAAACATGATCAACACCAGAACTCCATGGGTGTTAGATTTATCACTATGTGAACTAGATTATTGTCTCTAGTGCAAGTGGGAGACTGAAGGAAATATGCCCTGAGAGGCAATAATAAAGTTGTTATTATATATTCCTTATACATGATAGATGTTTATTTTACATGCTAGAAATGTATTGATTCGGAAACATCAATACATGTGTGTTTAATAAACAAAAAGGGTTCCTAGTCATGCCTCTCTTATAGACTAGCTTGTTGATTAACAGGATGATCAAGGTTTCCTGATCATGGACATTGGATGTTGTTAATAACAAGGTCACACCATTGGTGGAATGATGTGATGAACATTCATCCGGAGTATAGCATTACGATCAAGTCATTATGTTTATATTGCTATAACATCATACGAAGTAATCTTTATCCTTAGACCATGAGATCATGTTAATTTCTGACACCAGAAGAGTATCTTGATAACATCAAACGTCACACCGTAACAGGGTGAATATAAAGATGGGTTCAGTACTACAAAGGTGTTATGTTGAGGCTCATGGATCAAGAGTGGAATTTGTCAATCCAGATGATGGATATATATACTCTGGGCCCTCTCGGTGATATCACATTAGGATAGCTTGCAAGCAAGTGATGTGATCACTAGAATGTTATATCACGGGAACAAGAAAAGAGTGCATGTCGGTAACGAGATCAAACTAGGTATGGAGATACCGATGATCGAATCTCGGACATGTAATATATCGAGAGACAAAGGGATTTAGTTACAAGCGTTAAAGGTTCTCACGATCACATGAGTCATCGTTGAATGTGTAGGAGTCAGTACGGATCTCCAGGTCCCGCTGTTGATTATTGATCGGAGAAGGGTCTCGATCATGTCTGCATTATTCGCGAACCGTAGGGTGGCACACTTAAGAGTTACTGGACACCATTTTGGAGCACATATGTTTCAGACGAAAGAATTGCAAAGCGCAGGAATTGTTTCAATAGAAACCGGAAATTGTTTCGGGTGAAATTGCAGAAGGTGGTTCTGCATGTGATATTGAAATATTGCAAGGGGCTACTTGTGAATGTTTGTTAATTAAAGTAATTAACAAAATTCTGAATAAATTTAATAAAAAGAGTTTTATTAAATGAGAGAGCATTAAATTTGGAGAAATTTAATGCATTTAAAGTGGAGACTTTAAAAGGGAATGTGAAGAGGCATTTTAATGTGGGGGATTACCACCACATGAATGGGGGAGGTGAGGGGTCACCCCCCATGCGCCGGCCGTGGAGAGAGGGGGCACCCCCTCCTCCTATAAAAGGCCACCCATTCCCTCCTTCATCCACACACCTCCTTGTGAAGGATCTCTCTCCCCCTCTAGAATTATTCCCCCATGGTCTCGGATTAGCGAGATACATGTTCTCGGTGGCATTTCGTCTGGAAGGATTTGCTGCTTCCACTGGATCGCTGGAGCGAGGAGGTGGAGGTTGTCCGGTGGCTTGAACGTGTGTGGGAGTGCGGATGCGCTGCTGAGTTGCGGCGCTCGGACTTCCTCACGATCTTGAGATCGGCAAGTGTATGACTACATCAACCACGAGTTCCTACTCATTAACAAAGCTCGTTGTCTACGAGGGTAAGTTCTCGTTGGATGTATGTCCACCCGTTGCTTTGTACCTAGTAGATAGATCTTGGCGTGTAGTTCACACCGTAGGAATTTTTTGTTTTCTATGCTGCGGACCCAACAGATTCTACCAGATTTCCACACTTTGGTTTCTAATGCAGGGTTAGAGCACTTTTTGGAAGATGAACCTTGTCAATTTGTGAAGCTAACCATGTCTGTGGTGCAGGATTTCCAATTTAGTCACTCTTTGCCTAACCCCATGGTTCATTACAAAATTTACAATATTGCTGTCGACCTTTCTCTTGATGATTTTTGTGCAGCTATTAAGGTACCTCAATGGGGATCATGTAGAAAGATTAAGGAGAGACCTGAACCACTCATGGATTTATACGCAGAAATTTGCCAAGGGAGCAGTTTCTCGAAGGAGAGTGGAAAAATCCGTAACATTCATCTTTCCTCCATTCTCTACTTTGCCTACTTTATTGGCAAGTGTGTTCTTGCTAGGAAAACTGCCAATAAGTTATCTTCGTATGATCTAGCATTTATCTCTTCTGCTCTTAAATGGGATATGTCTTACAACTTAGGTGCTTTGGCTTTCCGTCTTGCTGCTAACCGTGAGAAAGGTGGAATTTGTGGAGGCCTCATTGCTTCTCGTTTACTAGCATTGCATGGTTTAGTTCCTCATCATCTAGACCTACAGTTTCCCATAGAAAGGCTTGATCTTAATTCCATGATACAACATAAATTTGTTTCCTCGTGGGCTAGTATGAGTGAGTTATCTTATGAAATAACCTTTCTCAAAGCTGGTTGGAGAAAGAGCAAGTCCGAGCATGTTGTTCTTTTACCTGCACCTATTTTGTTTAACCTTGATAACAGGGAAGGATGGTCCCTCACTGAGGAGGAGCTTGACACGTACTTGGGAGAGCTCTCCCAACAGGAGCAGGACACTAGAAGGGAGGTCACAGATGATTCGGTCCAGCCCTCGAATGAGGGAGAGTCTTCATATCAGCAGCCTGCTTATGATTGGGGAGCTTCTTCTTCCCATGGGCCCAACTATGATCATTCTTATCAAGATCCGCCTGCTTGGAACCCCTATTCGTACATGGATTGATACCCACTTAGGCCAAAAGCCTAAGCTTGGGGGGAGGTACGCTGACACCGCACTCATCTCCATATCATGTTGCGTCGGTACTTTGTATATTCATGTTTTTTGTTCTCTTTTTAGTTTTCGTTCTTCCTTGCTTTTGCTTTCTAAAACACAAAAAGACCAAAAATATTTCTGTTGTTTCTCTTTGGTTTGCTTCTTCTTTTTGCCTTGGTTTGTTTTTCCTTTTTTGCTTTGTTTGAACTATTTGAAAAACCCAAAAATATTTTGCTTTGCTTGTTTTTCCTCTTTGGTTCTTATTTTAAAAATCAAAAACAACAAAAATATTTGTCGTTCTTCTTTGGTTTTTGTGAGTTTTCTACAAGGTTCAACAGTCCTCAGTGGACATTGGTTTCATATTATTATTCAAGCCACACAAGTAAAGAGCAATAATGAGGATTAATGACAACTTGAGGCGTGGTAAGAGGCTGGTAACGAGCTCTATTTGTTTTAATTTTTGTACATATACTCATCACTGTGGGCATGCTTAGTCCGTTCATGTAGAGTGTATGTTATCTTTGGATGCTTAGTAGTTCTTGCTTTCTTATGATTAGCTCCAACTCGCTAATAGTTTGTAGCAAGTCTTATGAATGTTTGCTTGCATTTCTCTATTCATAACTTGGTATGACACTTGGATGATCATGTTTCCTGATCATGTGGCATTTATGCTAGTTGGAAATGAGGTCATCTCATTCTGAGAATGAGATGATGAACCAATACCCAACCTAAACATCATGACCCGGTCATGTCACGAAGTTCAAGTTACGATGATTAGAAATGGATCCTCGTAGACTGTTCCTTAGACCTTGAGGCTATATCAATCACTGTCTCCCGAGAGTGCTTAGATAGCATCAAACACCATCTGGTAAAATGGTGGTTATAAAGGTGTGTTCAGGTACTCGAAGGAAACCGTAGAGGCAATATATGTCAAGAGCGGGATTTGTCCGTCCATGTGACGGGAAGATACTCAAGGGCCCACTCAGAGAAGTTATATCCAATAGCTGCGCAACGTGTGATTGGATCACGGCGATATCACTTGTCGGAACGAGTCAAGTAGCATTGTTCAGTAACGAGATTGAACATGACATGGTGATGTCATTGATCAGATCTCGGGCAATGCAAGTATCGAGTGACAAAGGGAATAAGACACGACTGTCCCGGTTCAAACGACGAAAGATCTTCGTGGAACGCACAGGGGTCACATGGCCATCCAGGTCCCTCTGTCGATCATTGGTGCGGGAGTGTCCCGACCATGTCTGGAGTGTTCCCGAACCGTGGGGTATCACGCTTAAGGGCTTGATGATGCTTAGAGAGTGTTTATAGGATCGGTGGAATCACCGAAGAAAAGAAGGGAGAAAATCGGAAGGGTTTCGGTAAGTCCGGAGGATATCCGGAGTGGAGGTGGAAGGTGTGCCATAGCCATGGAGATTGAATAATATGTGAATGAATGTTTAAATGTTTATTTAATCATTTATTCATATTTATTTAATAAAGAGAAAATCAATTATAGGTCAAAAAGGCTTAATGGGCCAATTCCGGAGGGAGAGGGCCCATTAGGGGAAAGGAGAGAGGGAGAGGGGCCAAGGGGGCTGGCCGGCTGGGCCTAGCCCCTCGCGGGGCCCACTAGGGGCTGGCCGGCAGCCACCCCACCCCCTCCTCTCCTTTAGTCCCACCCCGGGACTTTGAGGGAGGTAGTACCTCCCCTCCCCCTATATATAGTGGGGTATTTGGCCTAGAAAAATACACCAATAATCAATAAAGGTCTCCCCACTTCTGGGAGGACCTCCAATTGATATTTTCTCTCTCCCCCTCTCTCTCTCTCTCGTGACTGTGGTCCCAAGTCTGGACTATACGAGCGTTGTGCTGAAAGTTCGGAGGTAAGAACGGTTCTTGTGCGAAAGCCCATTCAGCCACGTAAAACATGCAAAGATAAAGTAGAGGCGTCTAACTTTGTTTTGCAGGGGGGCATTGCTTTGTGATATGGTTGTGGCAAAGGTAAAGTAATTACCTTTTGTTACATAGTAGTAGATAGTCACGGTAATGACACACTACCACGCCGGAATGACACCGCATTCTGTGCAGGCTGTAACCCGTGACGGCGGATGGAGATCACGACGTGAAGGACCATATCACATAGCATTTACATTCAATGTTATTGTTTGTATGTCTTATTGTGTGATAGTATTAGATACTCGACGGTAGCCTAATAAGATGATCCCTGTTAAAATTACCAACGATTGTGTTCCCCCTTAGTGTGCACCACCAAGAAAGTTCTTCGGTATGAGGCGATCCAGGGTTATAGGCCTGGGTGTCAGACATATCTACGTTCGCATACAGTGGGTGTAAGCCATGTTGCACAGCGGATACACTAAGGTTGAGTTGGTGAGCCTAGCAAACCACAGAAGCGTGGCCTCGGAACACGTATGGTCAAAAGATCGAGCACGAGTCACATGAATGATGTGACCAACGTTTAGCGTCCACCTTTGAACCCACATCGATGGCCGTGATCAATCGGGGGAGATGTGGCTGATAGGGGTCGTGTTATCACTAGGAACCCTCACTAGGGATAGGTGTTTCTAAGTAGAGTTATTGTAAACTCATTTAATTATAAACTTAGTCTAAATTCCTTTTGCAATTATAAATGTAGATGGCTCACCGTGAAGCTTACTTTGCTATTGAGAATTGGGTAAAGGGTGAAAAACTTAGACTTGATGGATCCAACTTCCCTAGTTGGCTAGTGCGCCTGAATGATCTCCTTACTAGGAATCATGTGGTAGACTACATACACCGCACGATGGATTTGACTGAGCCAGACTACTATGAGACCCCACAAGAGCTGGCAGACCGCTACTATCGCCAAGAAATGTCCACATACATTCAGATAATAATGTGTTACGGGATGGTGGATGAACTACATCCGCTCATAGGTGATCTTGATCCATATTCGATGGTGGATCAGTTGAGAGCAGAGTTCATAGGCTATGTGCGCATGTGGAAGCACGAGCTGCTTGGAGAGTTCCTTTCCATACAGATGGAGGAGCATACATGTCTGAAGGGTCACTTGGAGCGCATGCTTGATGCACACACAAGACTGGTTCACTTCGTGGATTACTGGATGGCTGATCCATTTGCGATAGACGTACTGCTACGGTCAATGCCTCCCAGCTACAAAGGACATGTCCGGAGTAGCATCATGAGTGGTGATACGGAGGCATTGGATTTCTATGAGTTCATATTACGTTTGCGGAACATAAAGGTTGAACCAATCACTGGAGAGGTCATCGATGACCAAGGTATATATTTGATATACAGTTTTATAAATGTT
The DNA here is from genome assembly GCA_023614405.1 of Avena insularis. NCBI lineage: Eukaryota > Viridiplantae > Streptophyta > Magnoliopsida > Poales > Poaceae > Avena > Avena insularis. The sequence goes on along the minus strand of CM042696.1, from coordinate 455,538,760 downwards.
ATAATCTTGCAAACACATTGCAGTGTTAAGTATATCTGATACTTGTTGTGTTTTTGTGAAAACAGGTCCTTCTGCATGAGAGGTGCTTGCTGGAGAGGAGGTGACGTTGCGTGTTGATGGCGAGCATGATGATGATGGCCAACGACACTCTCCCTCGACATTTATCATTTAGTTTGTGTTTTAGGATGATTATTGTAATCAAGAGATTGTGAACTTCTTTAGTGTGTCTCACACTTCGTGAGACGTTTATTCATATGGGTTTGTAACAAACAGTTGTTCTGCTTTTATGAATGATTTCTATTCATGTTCATATCTTGTTTGATTACTTGTGAATCGTCCTTATTGTTTGAAACTAATTGATAATGTATGAACATTTGTAAATCATTAAAATGCGTTGTTTAAAATACCCAACTTAAAGATATGATCATTAATGAATGAAACAATTATTTAAATTTAAAGTTATGTGATAATATGTGAAAGTCATTCGATTTATTTTCACATATAAATCATGCCTAAGTTCGGCAAAATAACTTGAACACCGTGTATTACTTGAATACAAAGTGTTTAAAGAATTGTTAAAAGAAAATACATATTCGATGTATTGTGTTTTAACGAAAATGGTAGTTTTCATTAATTGATTGTTTAAATGTGTAAAGTAGTTTACCAAAGGAAACATGAATATGAAACTATTTGATTTGATCAAAGTGTTTCATCAACAAAGGGTATAAATGTAAAAGAGAATAAAATTGCTATGATTTGATCAATAGCAATGAAATTCAACTTTATAAGAATGGCATAAAAGTAATTGTGAAATGCAAAGTGTTTTGAAACGTCAAAATGCAAAGCATCACAATGTGATATTAGATATCAAAGGGGTTGAATAGAAGGCACCAAATAAATCGTTGTAGTGTAGATGTAGAGACCATCAGTTATAAATAGTTAGCACTCAATTAGAATTGGTAAACCATTAGAATTCCTGAAAGTTTTGGGGTTATTCGATATAACCAAAACAATAGCGAATAAGTCCTTGTAGTGTATTCATTGGAAACTTTGAATACGAAATCCATAGCTGAGACCAAAAGGAAAGCAAGATTCGTATTGCTTGGATTTTGGTGCATTCTTGAGAAAGATCACTTTTGGTGATGTTTCTCAATTATGAAGCAAATGGAAAATAGTGTAAAACATGATGAGGATTCAAAACCCTACATCATAGTGTTGAGAAGCGCAACGGACAACGTTCCTGAACGATTCTCTTCACAGAAGGAAAGAATCAATGGTTTTGATCATTGTGTTTTTTCCTCCGCTATTGTTTTTCACTACATGAAGTAGGATTCAAAATGTAAATCCATATATTGTATGGAGACATTTGTGAATCATTTGTCATGATTCTTGGAATATGATATACCTACGAACTACTAAGGAAATAATGGTGAACTAGAATTATGAGAAATCCTAAAAGCAAAATTCCCTTGAGATTAGAAAGCCATTTGTTGCTGAATCTCACAAGTAAAAGGGGTTACTTGAATTTTTCCCAAATGACTGCAAAGCCATAGTGGAAAAAGGGGTGAATGACAAAATCATAATTTGTCAAGTATTGGATGAATTCAAATGAATTTGATTCATGTGTGCTCAATATCTAGTGGATTTAAAACTAGTAAAGTACTAGTATCTCATAGTAAATATCCAAGTTTGATTTTTGATCAAAGGATTTTGAAGTTATTCAAAATAGTAAGTAGATATGCAATTTTCATAAAATTGAGTGGGAGTTATGAAAGTCTTCCTGAAACAATATGTGATTGACATATTTTAAGTGGGAGCAATATAAGATTCAAATTCAAATATGTAGGAACATATTTTGAGTGGGAGCTTATAGGAGTAATTCTTAAGTATGTTAAGGATGAAAGCGCAAATACTTATAAATAATAATTTATAAGATGTAGAAGTTGATAATAACCGTATTATGATATTATGTAGTATTCCTTAAGGGATTCTGAAAGGGGTTTCAGAATAGAGGTTAATTAAGGAACTGGTCCTCAATAACTCAAATTAGGAATAGCATTAAGTTTAACATCAATGGTTGAAAAAAAGAAAAGGATGATTGTCATCCACTATGTTGAGACATAAGTTCTATCTTAGTAAACCATGATGATAACTTAACATAATATATGATCCAATAAGGAACGTTTGAAAGTGATTAAGTTTGAATCACAAAACGTTGAGCTAAGTTTGTCCGCAATGTCTAATATGCAACTGTGGACATATTTCCAAATCAATAAAGGATAACATATCTTAAATCATAAAGAGTTATGTTATAAGGGAATATGTTGGAAACTCTTGTAGATGCCAATTAAAGTCAAGTAGGAAGCAAGGTGAACATAACATCGAAAGTTGCACAGAGTGCACTGGTGTTTCGATGAATACATTTATAATAATAGATAAGGGTACCATCTAAAGTGTTGTATATGTTATGGCGGGGCTAGTTCGCTTTGAACGTAGAATGATGTGTCCCAGGGCACAATGCCCATGAGAAAGCCCTCGAGGTTGATCTAACGTCACTATAGGCTCCTGGAATCAGGCCTCGTTCTGCTGCCATAGCGATGATACATACACATAGATGCTATCATGTGATGATAAAGTATTAATGTCAATCAAGGTGACATTAGTAAGTTGCAAAGGATTTGGGACTGTAAAGTACATACCCAAGGCTTAACCTCTTCCATGAGCAAGCATGTTCAGGGTACTGGATATATGGTGCAAATGATTAAGAACAAAATGCAGCTAGTGTATTTGTACTCTAGTGCAAGTGGGAGACTGTTGGAAATATGCCCTAGAGACAAATAGTAGTAAGGACTATTATCATATTTCATACAATTTATGATTAAGTTTTATATCATTCTATAACTGTGTTGAGTGGAAACATCAATACACGTGTGATATACAAACAACCAAGGGTTCCCAGTGAAACTCTAGTCACTGGTTCATTGGTCAACAGATGATCATGTTTCCTGATCATGTGGCATTTATGCTAGTTGGAAATGAGGTCATCTCATTCTAAGAATGAGATGATGAACCAATACCCAACCTAAACATCGTGACCCGGTCATGTCACGAAGTTCAAGTTACGATGATTAGAAATGGATCCTCGTAGACTATTCCTTAGACCGTGAGGCTATATCAATCACTGTCTCCCGAGAGTGCTTAGATAGCATCAAACACCATCTGGTAAAACGGTGGTTATAAAGGTGTGTTCAGGTACTCGGAGGAAACCTTAGAGGCAATATATGTCAAGAGTGGGATTTGTCCGTCCATGTGACGGGAAGATACTCAAGGGCCCACTCGGAGAAGTTATATCCAATAGCTGCGCAACGTGTGATTGGACCACGAGGATATCACTTGTCGGAACGAGTCAAGTAGCATTGTTCAGTAACGAGATTGAAAACAACATGGTGATTTCATTAATCAGATCTCGGGCAATGCAAGAATCGAGTGACAAAGGGAATAAGACACGACTGTCCCGGTTCAAACAACGAAAGATCTTTGTGGAACGCACAGGGGTCACATGGCCATCCAGGTCCCTCTGTCGATCATTGGTGCGGGAGTGTCCCGACCATGTCTGGAGTGTTCCCGAACCGTGGGGTATCACGCTTAAGGGCTTGATGATGCTTAGAGAGTGTTTATAGGATCGGTGGAATCACCGAAGAAAAGAAGGGAGAAAACCGGAAGGGTTTCGGTAAGTCCGGAGGATGTCCGGAGTGGAGGTGGAAGGTGTTCCATAGCCATGGAGATTGAATAATATGTGAATGAATGTTTAAATGTTGATTTAATCATTTATTCATATTTATTTAATAAAGAGAAAATCAATTAAAGGTCAAAAAGGCTTAATGGGCCAATTCCGGAGGGAGAGGGCCCATTAGGGGAAAGGAGAGAGGGAGAGGGGCCAAGGGGGCTGGCCGGCTGAGCCTAGCCCCCCTGCGGGGCCCACTAGGGGCTGGCTGGCGGCCACCCCACCCCCTCCTCTCCTTTAGTCCCACCCCGGGACTTTGAGGGAGGTAGTACCTCCCCTCCCCCTATATATAGTGGGGTATTTGGCCTAGAAAAATACACCAATAATCAATAAAGGTCTCCCCACTTTTGGGAGGACCTACAATTGATATTTTCTCTCTCCCCCCCTCTCTCTCTCGTGACCGTGGTCCCAAGTCCGGATCATGACGAGAGACATCTTCCATGCATGAGCACTGCTGTGGGATTCGGATCCAGAGCTCTACTTCCAATCGCTGCTAGATCGGGAAGCGGAGTCATCATCAGCACCGGCGTGTGTAACTCCCACGAGGTGTGGGACTTGAGGCACTCAAGTTGTTGGAGCTGAAGAGGCGCAAGGACTTCATCACGCCCTTGAGGCCAGCTTCGCTCGTCTACATCAACCACGCCTCTCGAAGTTGACAACGCCGGTCTTCAAGGGTAAGGTCTGAAAAGCCCCTCTCACATCAGACATTAATAGATAGGTCCTGGCAGCTTCAGGGGTTCAGGGGCGTAGAGTAAAATTTATTGTTTTCATACGCGAAACCCCAACAATAACAGGCATCTAGGATTAAAAATCCGGGTGTTGACAGGTAGTGATAGTAGAAACACTAATGTTTCTAGCAATTTCATCTTCTCTTTCCCACCTAGCATGTAATTCAGCTAATAGTCTAACATTTTCATCAATTCTTACTTGTATAGCGTTAGTAGCTGCAAAGGGATTATCATTAGTTTCAGGTTTAGCAGCCATTTTATTCAAAGAAGATTGAGCTTCAGCCAAAGATGCTATATTTCTTTCAGCATTAGAGAGTTTTTCCTCAATAGTTTTATTGAAATCAGTTTGCTTACTAATAAAGTCTTTAAGCATAACTTCAAGTTCAGAGGGAACACTCCTATTATTATTGTAGGTATTTCCGTAAGCATTACCATTGTTGGGAGGATATGGCTTATAATTGTTGTTACCAAAATTATTCCTGTAGGCATTGTTGCGAAAATTGTTATTTCTTATGAAGTTCACATCAAATTGCTTTCTTGAGCAACCAAAGAGGCCAAAGGAAGATTATTTGGATCAATATGGGCTTTCCCATTAACAAGCATAGACATAATAATATCAATCTTATCACTCAAGGAGGAGGTTTCTTCAACATAATTTACCTTCTTACCTTGTGGAGCTCTCTCAGTATGCCATTCAGAGTAGTTAACCATCATATTATCCAGAAGTTTTGTTGCAGCACCCAAAGTAATGGTCATAAAGGTTCCTCCAGCAGCAGAGTCCAATAGGTTCCTTGAAGAATAGTTCAATCCTCCATAAAAGGTTTGGATGATCATCCAAGCAGTCAGTCCATGAGTGGGACAATTCTTTACCAAAGATTTCATTCTTTCCCAAGCTTGAGCAACATGTTCATTATCAAATTTAAACTTCATTATTTCACTTCTCATAGATATAATCTTAGCAGGAGGATAGTATTTTCCAATGAAAGCATCTTTGCACTTAGTCCAAGAATCAATACTATTCCTAGTTAAGGAATTCAACCATTATTTAGCTTTTCCTCTCAAAGAGAAAGGAAACAATTTCAGCTTAATAATATCACCATCTACATCCCTATGCTTTTGCATCTCACAAAGTTCAACAAAGTTATTTAGATGGGCAGCAGCATCTTCATTACCAATACCAGAAAAATGTTATCTCATAAAAAAATTAAGCAAAGCAGGTTTTATCTCAAAGAAGGTATCTTCAGGCATAGGTGGAGCAATAGGTGTGCTAGTGAAGTCACACAACTTAGTGTTTTCAAGAGTAGTCATTTTTTGTGTGTTTTTAATAAAGAAAGCAAACTTGTAAAACTAATTTTTTTGTGTTTTTGATAAAGAAACAAGCAAACAAAGTAAAATAAACTAAGCAAAACAAAAATAACAAAGTAAAAAGATTGATTATGAGGGACTCCCCTTGTGAAGATGTCCTTGACTCCCCGGCAATGGTTCCAGAAAAATACTTTGATGGCTCGTGATTGATGAGCTCGTTGGGTAACCCCAAGAGGAAGGTATGATGAGCACAGAAGTAAGTTTCCCTCAGTTATGAAACCAAGGTTATCGAACTAGTAAGAGCAAGGAAACACCCCAAAGGTGTTGCTAGCTAAGCCTTGGCATGGAGCACTACCGGTGCTAGTAGCAACATGGAGACCTGCACAACACAACCATAGAACTTTGTCCCCAACTTGCGACGAGGTTATCAATCTCACCGGTTTTGCTGAAAACAAAGGATTAAACGTATCGAATGGAAGGAAGTAATAGTTTGCAGAAAGTAAACACAAAGTAGTAAATAGTTTGTAGATTGTATGTAAAAGAAAGGATCGGGATCCATAGTTCACTAGATTTGGCTCTCCTTAAGGTAGATAACATGCTGGGTGAACAAATTACATCAGGGCAATTGACAAACATCAAGAAAGCATACAAGCATATACTAATCATCTTGAATGCTTTGAGACTTGATTGGGCATTACAACATTATACATAGACCGCCATCCAACTGCATCTATGACTAATAATCCACCTTCAGGTTATCATCCGAACCCCCTCCAGTATTAAGTTGCAAGCAACAGATTATTGCTTTACGAATTGCGTGTAAAGTAAACAATATGATTGTTCTATGAACAAAGGATTGTTGTTTTCTCCCTAGTAGCAACAACACATCTAGTACCTTAGAGATTTCTGTCACTTCCCCAGATTACTAGAGGCATGAACCCACTATCGAGCATAAATACTAACTCTTGGAGTTGCTAGCATCTACTTGGCCAAGATAGATACTAACAACGGAAAGCATGCAAGATCACAAATAACAAAGATATGATAGAATCAATAATCAATCTGAAATTGCATCTCAATATCCATCGGATCCCCGCAAACACAACATGCAGAATTACAAATAGATGATCTTGATCATGAACGGAGCTCACAAGATCTAGAGATGAAAGCACAAAGGAGGAGAACCAGCCATCTAGCTACTACATGGACCCGTAGTCCAGATATGAACTACTCATGCATCATGCCGAAGGCTTCCATGATGATGAAGAAGGCCTCCAGAGTGAATTCCCCTCTCTGGCAGGGTGCCGGGAAGAGCTTCAGATCCCTCCCGATCTAGGCAATATATAGGCGGAAGGCCGAGGGGTGCACAGCCCACCCCACAGCGGCCAGGCCTGGCCAGCGGCCAGGTGGTGTGGTGGCCCTGGCTCTTCTTAAATCTCTGCTCCAGATGCCTTCCAGTAAAATAGCGACTTTGGCTTTTGTCCCGTCCAATTCCAAGAATATTCATTTTCTGACTTTCCTGGAACCAAAAACAACAGAAAACAGGCAGCTGGCACTGTGGCTCTTGTTAATAGGTTAGTCCAAGAAATCATATGAAAAGTACTCCAAAGTGTGGACAAAACACAAGAAATTAGATAAAACCAAGCATGGAACATAAAAAATTATAGATACATTTGCAATGTATCAAGGCCCACATCTGCCACATGTGTTTGTCATGGCTTTGCATATCACTCTCAAACTTAGATGTAGCAACTAGGTGGGATCATGTTTTTCCATGTGCTGACTCACAAAACCACTAAGTTGATGATGGTGTTTCTAGCCAACCAAGAGAGGTCTATAGCCCATGCAATGTTGGCATGGGCCCACATTTTCCACAAAGTGTTTCATCATGTCTTGTCATAGCAGTGTTATACTTAGATCTATCAACTAGGTAGGATTATGTTGTCTAAGTGATGACTCATACAACCACAAGTTGATGAAGGTGTTTATAGACAGCTAAGATATGTCTAGATCCCATGAAATGTTGGCATGGGCCCACATCTGCCATAGTGTGTGTCATTGCTTTGCATAGCACTCTCAAACTTAGATGTAGCAACTAGGTGGGATCATGTTTTGCCAAGTGTTGACCCAAACAACCACTAAGTTGATGATGGTGTTTCTACCTGATACATTGCAAATGTATCTATAATTTTTGATGTTCCATGCTTGGTTTTATCCACTTTCTTGTCTTTTGTCCACACTTTTGAGTACTTTTCATATGATTTCTTGGACTAACCTATTAACAAGAGCCACAGTGCCTGCCTTTTCTTTCGCTATTTTTGGTTCCGGAAAGAGGAAAATGAATATTCTCGAATTGGACAGACAAAAGCCAAAGTGCCTATTTTCGAAGTCATCGGATGCAGTACGAGACGAGAGGGCCAGGCCACAACACCACTGGCCATGCAGCCTCGGCCCGCACTGTGGTGTGGCGCCTCGCACCTCGGCCTCCTTCCGCCTATAAGATGCCCTCGAGACGAAAACCCTAAGTACCCGATCAAAATTCCACAAAGAGTCTCAGCCGCCATCTCCATCCCTAGATCGGAGGGATCCAAGCTCTTCCGTACCACGCCGAGGGGAGAATTCACCCTGGAGGCCTTCTTCATCATCATGCAAGCCTCCGGTGTGATGCGTGAGTAGTTCATCTTTGGACTCCGGATCCAGGTAGTAGCTAGATGGCTGGTTCTCCTCCTTTGTGCTTTCATGTCTAGATCTTGTGAGCTGCTCATGATCAAGATCATCTATTTGTAATCCTACATGTTGTGTTTGCAGGGATCCGATGGATATTGAGATGCTATTTCAGATTGATTATTGATTTTATCATGTCTTTGTTATTTGTGATCTTGCATTCTTTCCGTTCTTAGTAGCTATCTTGGCCAAGTAGATGCTAGCAACTGCAAGAGTTAGTATTTATGCTCGATAGTGGGTTCATGCCTCCGTAATCGGGAAGTGATGAAATCTCTAAGGTACTAGATGTCTTTGCTACTAGGGAGAAAACAACAATCCTTTGTTCATAGAACAATCGTATTGTTTACTTTACACGATTCAGTAAAGCAATAACTTGCTTCCAACTTAATACTGGAGGGGGTTCGGATGATAACCTGAAGGTGGATTATTAGTCATAGATGCAGTTGGATGGCGATCTATGTATAATGTTGTAATGCCCAATCAAGTTCCAAAGGAGTCCAAATGATTAGTATATGCATGTATTGCTTTCTCGATGTTTGTCAATTGCCCTGGTGTAATTTGTTCACCCAACATGTTATCTATCTTAAGGAGAGCCACCTCTAGTGAACTATGGATCCCGGTCCTTTTTCTTTACATACAATCTACAATCTTTTACTGCTTTGTGTTTACTTTCTGCAAACTTTTACTTCTTTCCATTCTATATGTTTAATCCTTTGTTTTCAGAAAAACACGATGATATTGACAACCTCATCGCAAGTTGGGGACAAAGTTCTGTGGTTGTGTTGTGCAGGTCTCCACGTTGCTACTAGCACCGGTAGTGCGCCCTGCCAAGGCTCAGCTAGCAACACCTTTGGGGGTGTTTCGTTGCTCCTACTGGTTTGATTAAACCTTGGTTTAATACTGAGGGAAACTTGCAGCTGTGTGAAGGGAATATGCCTGAGAGGCAATAATAAAGTGGTTATTATCTTATTCCATGTTTATGATAAATGTTTATTTTGCATGCTATAATTGTATTGATCGGAAACATCAATACATGTGTGTTTAATAAACAAAAAGGGTTCCTAGTTATGCCTCTCTTATAGACTAGCTTGTTGATTAACAAGATGATCAAGGTTTCCTGATCATAGACATTGGATGTTGTTAATAACAAGGTCACACCATTGGTGGAATGATGTGATGAACATTCATCTGAAGTATAGCTATACGATCAAGTCATTATGTTTATATTTCTATAACATCATACGAAGTAATCTTAGTCCTTAGACCATGAGATCATGTTAATTGCTAACACCGGAAGAGTATCTTGATAACATCAAACGTCACACCGTAACAGGGTGACTATAAAGGTGGGTTCGATTACGAAGGTGTTATGTTGAGGCTCATGGATCAAGAGTGGGATTTGTCCATCCCGATGACGGATAGATATACTCTGGGCCCTCTCGGTGATATCACATTGAAATAGCTTGCAAGCAAGTGATGTGATCACTAGAATGTTATATCATGGGAACGAGAAAAGAGTGCATGTCGGTAACGAGATCAAACTAGGTATGGAGATACCAATGATCGAATCTCGGACATGTAATATATCGCGGGACAAAGGGATTTAGTTACTAGCGTTAAAGGTTCTCACGATCACATAAGTCATCGTTGAATGTGTAGGAGTCAGTATGGATCTCCAGGTCCCGCTTCTGATTATTGATCTAAGAGGGGTCTCGATCATGTCTGCATTATTCGCGAACTGTAGGGTGACACACTTAAGGGATACCGACACCATTTGGAGCAAATATGTTTCAGATAAAGATTTAAGAAAGTGCTGGAATTATTTTAATAGACACCGAAACTGTTTTGGGTGAAATTGCTAAAATTGGTTCTGCATGTAATATTGAAATGTTGCAGGGGGTTTTATGTGAATGTTTGTTAATTAAAGTAATTAACAAAATTCTGAATAAAATTAATAAAAGAGTTTTATTAAATGAGAGAGCATTAAATTTGGAGAAATTTAATGCATTTAAAGTGGAGACTTTAAAAGAGAATGTGAAGGGGCAAATTTATGTGGAGGGAGTTACCACCACATGAATGGAGGAGGTGAAGAGACACCTCCTCCATGCGCCGGCCATGAAGGAGGGGCACCCCCTCCTCCTATAAAAGGCCACCCCCTCCTCACTTCTCACACACACCTCCTTGTGAAGGATCTCTCTCCCCCTCTAGTATTATTTCCCCATGGTCTCGGATTAGCGAGATACATGTTCCCGGTGGCTTTATCTGGAAAGGAGTTGCTGCTTCTGCTGCTTTGCTGGAGCGAGGGATGGAGGTTGTCGGGGTACCGGACGTGTGTGCGATCACGGATGCACCGCTGCTTTGCGGTGCTGGACTTGGTGGTGCTGGAGCTGGATCTCATGGACGTGCTGGAGACGAACCTGCTGGACTTCATCACGATCTTGAGATCGGCAAGTGTACGACTACATCAACCACGAGTTCCTACTCGTTAACAAAGCTCGTTGTCTACGAGGGTAAGTTCTCGCTGGATGTATGTCCACCCGTTGCTTTGTACCTAGTAGATAGATCTTGGCGTGTAGTTCACACCGTAGGAATTTTTTTGTTTTCTATGTTGCGAACCCAACAGTGGTATCAGAGCCTGATCTATGCGTAGGTGCTTAGCATAGGTAGTACACATATGTTTATATGTGGGCGATGATGATCATGTTATTGCATCTTCTATGTACTTTGGATATTGGTGGCATAGTGGGATGAAGCGGCCCGGACCAACCTTACATGTCATCGTACATGAGACCGGTTCCACGACTGACATGCAACTTGTTTTGCATAAGTGGTCATGGGTGTCTGTCTCTCCTACTATAGTCAATATCTGATTTACAACGAGTTGCTAATAACTTAGTTATCCTCGTTGTGGTTCATGTTGGTAGGTAAGAACGGTTCTATCTCCGAAAGCCCTAAGACACGTAAAACTTGCAATTGATAAATTAGAGGCGTCTAGTTTAGATCGTTGCTGGGCTAGTGTATTGATATGGTATTGTTGTAAGTAGATGTATGATAGATACTCTTACAACACACTTAACGTGTAAGTTCCATAGACCTTGGCCTTACACACAAAGGAATGATAGAGATCATACCACGATGCATATGATGGTGATCAAATGCATGGACCATATCATCTCACTTTACACATTAGATGTTAGCATCTTATACTGCTAGTTTGGCGCTTTCTGTAGCATTGTAAGATGATCCCTCTTTTAGATATCAAGATAAAAATGTGTTGTTCCTTAAGTATGCACCATTCTATGGATCGTGTTTCGAGACATCACGTGATGATCTGGTGTTCTCAACTCTACGCTTTCATGCAACCAGTGTAAGACAGTTTTACACACGCGAATACTAAGGTTCTTACTTGGCGAGCCTAGCATGTACAGACATGGCCTCGGAACACGGACCGAAAGGTTAAGCATGAGTCATATAGTTGATGTGATGACCATATTGATGCTCGCCTTTGAAGCTACACCGACTCACGTGATGATCGGACTTGGTGTAGTGGATTTGGTTCATGTAATCACCAAAAAGGCACGAGGGATGTCGTTTTTGAGTGGGAGTTCATTTCTAATTTGGATTAGTCGAACTCAATTTGTCATAAACTAAATCAAAGTGAATTTGCATAATTTGTTGTAGTCATTGGCATCTGTTCACTACCTTATGCTTAGTTTTAATTGAGATAATAGAACTATAGAATTCTGGATATTTACTTTACGAACTGGTATCGTATTGTTTTGAATGTCAATTTAAAGTTTATAAGTCCTATTGCAAACTTTCAGCAAACTCTATTTACTCCATGAAGTTTAATAAGTAGTATTAAATCAAGAGTAAGAAATCCAATGTTAGTATCTAAAGTATCATGTTTGCCTCCATGATTATTGATATTCAAAAAGTTGTTTTAATATCAAGATTATATTGAGCTGAAAATTGTTTGAAAACCATCATGTGTGAAAGATATTGTGATATCTGAAACAATGTTTTTGGTTGCATTATGATAGAGTATAATTTAGCAAAATACATGTTCTCATATTGTATGAGAATTTGTGAAGGATGGAGATGCTAGGCATCCGAATCTACCAAAAGGGTTTTGGGAACTGATATTATACTCGCGATTCTTCCTTATAGGCTATAGTAGCTTGATCATGAAAGTTGTCATGATAAGGATGAATAGAAGATGTAAGTAAAATGTTTACTACACTAATAGATTACTAAAGAATGGATTTTTGAAAGAACACCAAACATTTGATGATGGTGATCCAATTCAAAGTGCAAGTCCAAAGGTATTAGTATTTGACTATATACGCTTTGTACCATGTGTCATGTTGATGACACCACTATTGATGTTGATAGATTCTTTTAAAAGAAAAGGAATTGCTGAAAGAGAATCTATAAAATATTTGGCAGAAAATAAAAGGTTGGAGATGTCCAACTTAGGTATATAGAAGATATACATGTTATGGCTGTATTCCTTGCTTTTTAAACAATGTGGTTCTTAGGTATTGGATACCGGTATTGGATACCGAATTGGTTGGTATGATGTGTCATACAGGACAACGCAATTCATGAACTACAATGGCCTAAGTAACTAGCAAGAGAATGAGTGATGATGTTCATCAAAAACAAATAAAGTGTTATTGTGCTTTTCGTTGTCACCAAACCTAGCCTTCAAGATTTGTTTTAATAATTGTTATTTTGTTCCGGTATTACGAGAACAATGGTTGTTCAAATAATTACCGTATTCCATAAAGGATGGATGAACTTTTACAAGTCTAGTGGGAGAAATCACATCCATAAACACTATTGCTAAAATGTCGCAAGACAAATGATTGAAAGATCACTTATGAAGTGACATCGCTGTTTAAATTATATTGGAAAGAAAACATGAAGAAACTCCATGTTGATGGATTTTTGGAGTCTTTTGATTTTGATCAATTGACGCATGTGAGACTTTGCTCGAGATAATTGAAACTCCGTCCATAGGCCAGAGAGGAACGGATGACTAGCTTATTGGAAATTGTGCATGTTGATGTGCATAGTCCATTATGTGTAGCCATATGCGATGGATCTTTTTGCTTCATATGCTTTCTCCGAAAATTTGAGTGAATATATCTGTATATTTACTTAATAAGGAAGAAGTATGAAACATTTGAAAATTATTCAAAGACTTTCAAGATGAAGTGGAAAATCATTGTAACAAGAAAATAAAGAGTTTATGATTCGATCATAAAGGAAGATATTTGAGTTACATGTTTAGCAAAAACACCTAAGACTTGAGGAATTGTTCCATGATTTGTGTTTCCCGATAAACCATAGGAGTATGGCATATTCGAGAGATGAAATCAAACCATGTTTGACATGGTAAGATCAAGGGTGTCATTTATAAAACTGCCATTACGTTTTAAGGATTGAAGCTTTAGAGACTACCGCTTTTACACTGAAAAGAGCACCATCGTGATCCGTTGAAATGACACCATATGAGTTATGGTTTGGGATAAAACCCGAATTGTCTTTTCTTAAATTTTGGTATGCTATGCATAAGTAAAATGTTTACAACCAAAGTCGGATAAGCATGTCTTTGTAGGTTATCCCAAAGAATTTGTTGGGAATTTCTCCATAACTCCGAGGACAAAAGAGTTTGTCGCTTGGAACGTCAAGTTTCTTGAGAAGGAATTTTTCACGAAAAGTTAAGTGGGAGGACAATAGAACTTTGATAAGGTTTTTGAACCTTAGCTATATGTGGTAAGTAGCGCAGCGCCGGAAAGTGTCCCGGTGGCGGCCACAATACTCATGGCTCCTGTGATTACAAAAGGTGTGATCTCGGAGATTAGAGTTCCCATAGAACCGTGTGGGTCGGTAAGAATCAAATAGTAAGATTTGATAAGCAAGTCATTATTGTTTTGACAATGATGAACCAACTACATGCAAAGAAGCGATGATGGCCCCTGACTCCATAAAATGACTAGAAGTCATAGAATCCGTGATAGTATCCATACACGAGAAATCAAGTTTCTGAACTTGGAAGACCCTCCAGAAAGGCGTGAAGCCTATCGGTCATGTTTGGATCTATAAAGAAATAGACATGGATGTTTGACATCTATGAAATAGTCGACATGTCGGAAAGAAGTTTACGGCAATGTTCAAGGAGTTGACTATGAAAAGATATGATCTTTCATAGCGATATATAGTCTTGACCGATTAATGTAGCAACCACTACATATAATTTGGTATATGGTAGTTGAATAAACAAAACAAGGTTCTTCTAATAGAACGGTAACCTAGGACATGTACATGACATGGTCCGAAGGGTTTTGTTAATTCAAAGGGTGCTAAAAGGGCATGTAAACTTCAATAGTTGAAGTGAGCATAGCGGAGTTGGAATCTTCACCATGATGAAACTGTTAAAAGAGTTTAAATTCATCGGAGATGATGAAGATGCTTGCATTTGCAAGAAATTAAGTGGGAGCGCTGAGACATATTTCTAATACATTATGTAGAGGACATATTGTTGATTGGAAATGATGTATCTTCAATTGACACAAGTTAAGGATTTCATTAAAATAAGATTTCGATGAAAGACTTGGGCAAACCCAGAATATTAGGCATCAATATCTATATGGATAGATTAAGGCGCTAATATGGTTGTGCTAGACATACATATATAAGATATTGAAAGGGTTCAATATGGAAACAACATGAAAGGTTCTTGCTGCATGGAAAGAATTGTATTCAGATTCAAGTGTTTCAACACTTGGTGAGTAAAATCACATGAAGATTCTGATCAATTATACCATGATATGTATATATCCAGAATGTCCTATACTCTAAATGTTATGAGCATATACCAGAATGATTCATAAGATGATCATTGGACAATAGTAAAGATATTCTTATGAGCTTTGGAAGAACTAAGAATATATAATGTATAAGTGACAAATAGTTAAAGGTAGTTCATTGTAAAGTGTTACATTGATACTAGTTTTGTCACAAGATACAAATTAAATTTATCTCAATTTAGACTATGGGTGGCACAAGATAATGGAAAGGATGTTCCATGATGGATTTGGATGAGTTCCAAAGTTGAGATATTGTGACGGATACTACAACAAAAGGCTAAGTATATGACTGCTATAGTAGCAGCAAAGGAGGGCATTTGTGTTAAGTAGTTTGTTATCAAACTAGGTGTGGTTCAAAGTGGGCTAATACTATGAAGATATATTGTGTGATAATAATATCAACATATTTTGAGCCGAACGAACTAAAGGTCTCACCAAAGGACCAAATCTGTACAATGCCATCTCATTTGAGAATGAGTGATGCGTAGAGACACAGAGACATGCAAATACACGCGGACCTGAAATTATCAGATCCGGAGATTATGTTAACCACTAGCAATAGCGTATATGCAACACCAGAAAGCCATAGATGTTCAATGCGCAAAGTTTTTCAAACTAGATTATTGACTCTAGTGCAAGTGGGAGACTGAAGGGAATATGCCCGAGAGGCAATAATAAAGTGGTTATTATCTTATTCCATGTTTATGATAAATGTTTATTTTGCATCCTATAATTGTATTAATCGGAAACATCAATACATGTGTGTTTAATAAACAAAAAGGGTTCCTAGTTATGCCTCTCTTATAGACTAGCTTGTTGATTAACAAGATGATCAAGGTTTCCTGATCATAGACATTGGATGTTGTTAATAACAAGGTCACACCATTGGTGGAATGATGTGATGGACATTCATCCGAAGTATAGCATTACGATCAAGTCATTATGTTTATATTGCTATAACATCATACGAAGTAATCTTAGTACTTAGACCATGCGATCATGTTAATTGCTAACACCGGAAGAGTATCTTGATAACATCAAACGTCACACCGTAACAGGGTGACTATAAAGGTGGGTTCAGTGCTACGAAGGTGTTATGTTGAGGCTCATGGATCAAGAGTGGGATTTGTCCATCCCAAATGACGGATAGATATACTCTGGGCCCTCTCGGTGATATCACATTGAAATAGTTTGCAAGCAAGTGATGTGATCACTAGAATGTTATATCACGGGAACGAGAAAAGAGTGCATGTCGGTAACAAGATCAAACTAGGTATGGAGATACCAATGATCGAATCTCGTACATGTAATATATCGCGGGACAAAGGGATTTAGTTACTTGCGTTAAAGGTTCTCATGATCACAGAAGTCATCGTTGAATGTGTAGGAGTCGATGGATCTCCGTGTCCGCTTCTGATTATTGATCTGAGAGGGGTCTCGACCATGTCTGCATTATTCGCGAACCGTAGGGTGACACACTTAAGGGATACCGACACCATTTGGAGCAAATATGTTTCAGATAAAGATTTAAGAAAGCGCTGGAATTATTTCAATAGACACCGAAACTGTTTCGGGTGAAATTGCTGAAATTGGTTCTGCATGTAATATTGAAATGTTGTAGGGGGTTTTATGTGAATGTTTGTTAATTAAAGTAATTAAAAAAATTCTGAATAAAATAAATAAAAGAGTTTTATTAAATGAGAGAGCATTAAATTTGGAGAAATTTAATGCATTTAAAGTGGAGACTTTAAAAGAGAATGTGAAGGGGCAAATTTATGTGGAGGGAGTTACCACCACATGAATGGAGGAGGTGAAGAGACACCTCCTCCATGCGCCGTCCATGAAGGAGGGGAACCCCCCTCCTCCTATAAAAGGCCACCCCCTCCTCACTTCTCACACACACCTCCTTGTGAAGGATCTCTCTCCCCCTCTAGTATTATTTCCCCATGGTCTCGGATTAGCGAGATACATGTTCCCGGTGGCTTTATCTGGAAAGGAGTTGCTGCTTCCGCTGCTTTGCTAGAGCGAGGGACGGAGGTTGTCGGGGTACCAGACGTGTGTGCGATCACGGATGCACCGCTGCTTTGCGGTGCTGGACTTGGTGGTGCTGGAGCTGGATCTGATGGACGTGCTGGAGCTGGACCTGCTGGACTTCATCACGATCTTGAGATCGGCAAGTGTACAACTACATCAACCACGAGTTCCTACTCGTTAACAAAGCTCGTTGTCTACGAGGGTAAGTTCTCGTTGGATGTATGTCCACCCATTGCTTTGTACCTAGTAGATAGATCTTGGCGTGTAGTTCACACCGTAGGAAATTTTTTGTTTTCTATGTTGCGAACCCAACACTGTGCTCATCATACCTTCCTCTTGGGGTTCCCAACGAGCTCTACATCAACACCGCACCAACATTTTTCTGGCGCTGTTGCCGGGGAGACAAGGACATCTTCACAAGGGGAGTCCCTCATAACCAATCTCTTTACTTTGTTATTTTGTTTTTGCTTAGCTTCTTTTTGCTTTGTTTGCTTGTTTCTTTATCAAAAACACAAAAAAATTAGTTTTACTAGTTTGCTTGCTTATTTGAAAACCCAAAAAAATGACTACTCTTGAAAACACTAAGTTGTGTGACTTCACTAGCACACCTATTTCTCCACCTATGCCTGAAGATACCTTCTTTGAGATAAAACCTGCTTTGCTTAATTTTGTTATGAGATAACAATTTTCTGGTATTGGTAATGAAGATGCTGCTGCCCATCTAAATAACTTTGTTGAACTTTGTGAGATGCAAAAGCATAGGGATGTAGATGGTGATATTATTAAGCTGAAATTGTTTCCTTTCTCTTTGAGAGGAAAAGCTAAAGAATGGTTGAATTCCTTAACTAGGAATAGTATTGATTCTTGGACTAAGTGCAAAGATGCTTTCATTGGAAAATACTATCCACCTGCTAAGATTTATCTATGAGAAGTAAAATATTGAAATCTTTGGTAAAGAATTGTCCCACTCATGGACTGACTGCTTGGATGATCATCCAAACTTTTTATGTAGGATTGAACTATTCCTCAAGGAACCTATTGGATTCTGCTGCTGAAGGTACCTTTATGACCATTACTTTGGGTGCTGCAACAAAACTTCTGGACAATATGATGGTTAATTATTCTGAATGGCATACTAAGAGTGCTCCACAAGGTAATATGGTAAATTCTGTTGAGGAAACCTCTTCCTTGAGTAATAAGATTGATATTATTATGTGTATGCTTGTTAATGGGAAAGCCCATATTGATCCAAATAATGTTCCTTTAGCCTCTTTGGTTGCTCAAGAAGAGCAAGTTGATGTGAACTTCATAAGAAATAATAATTTTGGCAATAATGCTTATAGGAGTAATTTTGGTAACAACAATTATAAGGCATATCCTCCCAACAATGGTAATGCTTATGGAAGTTCTTGCAACAATAATAGGAGTGCTCCCTCTGAACTTGAAGTTATGCTTAAAGAGTTTATTAGTAAACAAACAACTTTCAATAAAACTATTGAGGAAAAACTCTCTAATGCTGAAAGAAATATAGCATCTTTGGCTGAAGCTCAATCTTCTTTGAATAAAATGGCTGCTAAACCTGAAACTAATGATAATCCCTTTACAGCCACTAATGCTATACAAGTAAGAATTGATGAAAATGTTAGACTATTAGCTGAATTACATGCTAAGTGGGAAAGAGAAGATGAAATTGCTAGAAACATTAGTGTTTCTACTATTACCACCACTAGTGTTGAGGCTAGTAATAGTTCTACTACTTTTTATGATAAGTATGGTTTTGATCTTGATGGTTGCAATATCTCTGAAGTTATTAAGTTCCTACAAAAGCTTGCTAAAAGTCCTAATGCTAGTGCTATGAACATGGCCTTTACAAAACACATTACTGATGCTCTCATAAAGATTAAAGAAGGAAAGATGAAACATAAAGCTTCTATTCCTATTAAACAAGAAGATGGTTGGGAACCCATCATTAATATGAAAGTGAATGACTTTGATTTCAAAGCTTTATGTGATCTTGATAGTAGTGTTTCCATTATGCCTAGAAGGATTTATGATATGCTTGATTTGCCTCCACTTGAAGATTGTTATTTGAATGTCCCACTTGATGATAATGCTAAAAAGAAACTCATGGGGAGTCTTAATGATGTTATTATTATGGTTAACAATGCCTATGTCCCCGTTGATTTCTATGTTTTGGATGTTGAATACAATGCTTCTTGTCCTATTACTTTGGGAAGACCTTTTCTTAGAACTGTTGGTGCCATTATTGATATGAAAGAAGGCACCATTAAATATCAACTCCCACTCAAGAAAGGTATAGAACACTTCCCTAAGAAGAGAGAAAAGATTTCTTTTGCCTCTCCTATGAAAACAAAATTTGGTCTTAATTCTTCTTCATTTGAGAACACTTGATTCTTTCTTGCTTCTTACGCCTAACTTAAAGGCGTTAAAGAAAAGTACTTATTGGGAGATAACCCAAAAGTTTTAGATGAGTCTTGGAAGTTATTACTTCAGTAATAACCACTCCTTATCCTTTTTATTCGCTTTTTGTGCCAAGAGTAACCTCTAATGAGAGAGAAGTAATGATTGGGAAAGTTGTTGTCCCGAAACATATTTCTGTGCTTCACCGTAAAAAATTGTGTAAAATCTCTGAACGTCTTTTTGAGACGTGAATTTTTTTGCTTCTGTCCCAGGTTGTTATCTAACTTTCGTTAGTTCAACACTTTTTTATTTGAGCAACATATGGTCTTCGAAAAAATTCGTCTTTACCTGTTGGTCTGTTTTGACAGATTTCTGCCATTTTCTGCATTTGCTTCTTGTTGGTTCCTTTTTGCATTTGCTTCAGATTCCTCCCGATCTAGGGATGGAGATGACGGTGGCTACAGACTCTTTCGTGGAATTTTGATCGGGTACTTAGGGTTTCTATATCGGAGGCTTCTTATAGGCGAAAGGGGAGGCCGAGGGGTGACCGAGGCGGCTGCACCCCCAGGCGTGGGCCAGGCCAGGTCGCGCGGCCAGGGGTGTTGCCCCCTCGAGGCCCTTCTCCATCTCGTCTTCTAGCTCCGTGTTCCCCTCGGTGAAATATTGACTTTAGCTTTTGTCCCATCCAATTCCGAGAATATTCATTTTCTGACTTTTCTAGAACCAAAACAATGTAAAACAGTAACCGCACTGTGGCATCTTGTTAATAGGTTAGTCCCAGAAAGTGTATAGAAATACTCCAAAGTGTGGACAAAACATAAGAAAGTAGATATAAAACAAGCATGGAACATCAAAAATTATAGATACGTTTGCAACGTATCAACATCCCCAAGCTTAACTCCTGCTCGTCCTCGAGTAGGTAAGTGATAAAAAGAAAAGAATAATTTTTGAGGTGATATGCACCATCACAATCTTGATCAAGACATTTATAAAACATTGATAGCTGGGATCATAGTACTTTAACATAGCATGAAAGAAATAGTTCTAACAATAATACATAACAACTATGTTGTAACACGAGAAGGTACAAACAAAAGATTCATGAATAACAATGCTTTGAAAGACGTTTGTTTGTTTCACATAAATAAAACATAATGAGAATGGTATTCAGCTTGTCCCTCATGTGTAGCAAAACGTAAATGCATAGGACACCTTCAAAGTTCATAAGGGTGACTAGATAGAAATAGTTTAAGAACAAGCAATAGCAAAGTTATGCATCAATCAACAAGTCTTGGGACAATGCACATTAAACTAAGAATGGCCACTATGCTCTCTTAATAGGTGCATAAAGATAGAAGATGGAGACTCAACATTAAATTAAAAGAAATGCCTTCATAGAAGGGAGCAGGGATTCAAGTATCATAAAGAGCTTCCAAAAATTATGGTACTTATTAGCTTTCAGCTCTCATTGCCCCTATCATAAGCATCTTGAAGTGATTAACGTTAAAGTGAACAAACTATGGAGTATATGCTTGACAAAGTATAAGTTGGCAATCTCATGTCCCTTGAATACGAGGACCGCTCCTCATGCTACTCAAGTTTAGTTACCGATAAGTTCTTGTCATAGTAAGTACATGTGTATCATAGAGAACCGCCAACAGGGTACCCCTTGCCCGATGATACGGAAGAATCCCCATATCAAAATGACAAGGCAAGCAGAAAATAAGCATCTCAGCATTTTCTTATTTACCATGGGAAAATGGTGCTTTTTTCTGTCTTTCCTCTTTTCTCATCTTTTTTTTCTTTCTTTTTCTCAATCTCTATCTCTCTTTTTTATAAGAAGAATGCTTCATAGATTGCTCATTATGGTTACGCTGTAGGTTTGCACCATGATTAGGCATGGATTAGACCAGCCGTCCAGGACTTTCTATAACACACATACATAACTCCATGGACTTACAAGGTCCCCTTTCATTTCACACCGAAGATATCCATAAACAAAAGAGCATGATATCAACTGGGTACAATGTACAAGTGCAATGTTGAAAGCATTCCCCATGATAGCATGGTTCTGCTAATCCCAACGTATAAGTGCAAGCATATACAACATAGATGACACAATGGTTCAAGTTTATTAGGGGCAAGAAAAGTAAAGTGTGCCATCAAGTTCCTGAGAGCTTTAATCACTAATTTTCACATAACAAGTTTAATTCAGAAGGTAGATAAAAGCATGAATATACTTGGAATAGCAAATGCTAATAGGTAGGTATGGTGGACTCTTTGGAATAACTTGGTTTTATTGGAGTTGGATGCATGAGTGGAACTCATACTTGGTATGGAGGCTAGCAAAAGACTGGGAGCGACCAACTAAGAGAGCAATAATGGCCATAATCATGCAAAGCGACAAAACATCATTAATTAAACCATAATGTGATATTACAAGTCGAAAACTAAATTATCATAGAGGCTGTGGTGACTTGGTATAGTCTTAACATGGTGTGAGCATGCACCAAGTAAACCCAAATAAAGCATCAAAGGAGAATACCACAATACTATGCTTTAATATGCTAAAACAACGCATGATTCTTTCAAGGCACATTAAGCACTCTCAATTGTTTATAACATGTCATGCTACAACAAAAATCACTAAGCATAAAACCAAAAAAATATCAAGCATGACATGATAAAGCATAGGCCACCGTCAAAAACAAGCTCCTTTTTACCACTTAAGCATGAACTTATTCCTACTCTTTTCCAATCCAAACCAATCTTGTTTGAAAACTATTGTATGAATGAGGGGGTCCAACCAATTTATTCAAGCAAACTAAGCAAACAAAAACCAAAAACAAAAATGAAGACGCTCCAAGAACAACACAACTGTGCATGAAACAATAAAAATGAAGTATTTGGAAGAAACCTGAGATTTTTATTGATGAAGAAGGGGATGCCTTGGGCATCCCCAAGCTTTGACGCTTGTACTTCTTGGATATTTCTTGGGGTGACACAGGTGGCATCCCCAAGCTTGAGCTTTTGTCCATACTTAATCTTATCGCATTACTCTTCCCTACACTCAAAAATTTCCTTGATACAAAACTTCACACAATCTTCATTAGCAACATTAGTGCACTCAAGATAATAAGTCCTTTGGTTTAGTCTCAACACAAGTAAAACTTCCATTAAAACACAAGATACTATAGCACTTCCTTTAAAAAGTTCAAGTGATCAAAGATAACTCAAAGAGAAAGAGATTAAGAGGCAAATGCAAATAATGGCAGAAATTTGTCAAAACAGACCAGCAGGTAAAAACCAATTTTTTTGAAGACCTTCTGTTGCTCAAATCGAACAGTGTTGAACTAACGAAAGTTAGATAACAACCTGGGGCAGAAGCACAAAACATTACATCTCAAACCTACGTACAGAGATTTTTCACGAATTTTTACAACGAAGCACAAAAATCTGTTTCGGGGCAACAACTTTCCCAAGCATTACTTCTCTCTCATTAGAGGTTACTCTTGGCACAAAAACCACACAAAAAATATAAGGAGCAGTTATTATAGAGGTAATAACTTCCAAGACTCAACTAAATCTTTTGGGTTATCTCGCAATAAGTACTTTTCTTTAATGCCTTTAAGTTAGGCATAAGAATCACGAAAAGAATCAAGTATTCTCAAATGAAGAAGCATTAAGATTGATACCAGAAATATCTTCAATAAGGCAAGGCATCTCATCCAAATAAGTTCTAGAAGATCCTCTCCCAATGCTCTTGGGTTCACTATTTTCATCAAACGGGTTTTCAGGAACAATCCAATCAAAATTATTTTCTAATGCTTCATGCATCCCTACAAGTTTAAAAGGTATTGGTATTTTAATTTCCCCTCATTTTTAGGTTTGGTTTTATCCATATTTTCTCGTGTACCAATAACATCTACACATGAGCCAAGCATATCAAAATGATCAAAAACTTTTCTGGCTTCCTTAACAACATCATAGAATTCTTTAAGCAAGGTTTCCAGAATAAAATCTCGCTTTTCAGGGTCCTCAATATCTTTAAGTTTAAGAAACATCACTTGCATTATGGGGTTAAGGTTAACAAACCTAGCTTCCAACATATGAACTAAAGAGGCTGCAGAAATTTCATAATTTGGAGCAAGTTCTGCTAGGGATCTATCCTCAATATCCTCTTGCTTGCTAACATGATTAAAGAATTCTTCAATATTATCTTTCCCAATTATAGAGCCACTACCTATTGAAAGGTCTTTCAGGGTGAAATTAGGGATCAACATAGTGAGCTAGGAACTAGGTAACAACTATAGAAAGAACTAATATTTTTTGTGTTTTTGATAAAAGAAGCAAACTAGAACAACTATTTTTTGTGTGTTTTTGATAAAGAAACAAGCAAACAAAGAAGAAATAAACTAAGAAAAAAAATAAAACAAAGTAAAGAGATTGGTTATGAGGGACTCCCCTTGTGAAGATGTCCTTGGCTCCCCGGCAACAGCGCCAGAAAAAGTCTTGCTTGTTCAATATGTAGAGCTCGTTGGGGAACCCCAAGAGGAAGGTATGATGAGCACAACAACAAGTTTTCCCTCAGTTATGAAACCAAGGTTATCAAACCGGTAGGAGCAAGGAAACACCTCCAAGGTGTTGTTTCCAACTTGGAATCCTACACAACACAACCACAGAACTTTGCCCCAACTTATAGTGAGGTTATCAATCTCACTGGTTTTGCTGAAAACAAAGGATTAAACATATTGTGTGGAAGATAGTAATTGTTTGCAGAAAGTAAACAGAAAACAGTAAATAGATTGTAGATTGATGGTAAAAGAATGGACCGGGGTCCATAGTTCACTAGTGGTGATTCTCCTTAAGATAGATGACATGTTGGGTGAACAAATCACAGCGGGGAAATTGACAAACATCGAGAAAGCATACATGCATATACTAATCATCTTGACTCCTACGAGATTTGATAGGGCATTACAACATTATAGATAGACCATAATCCAACTACATCTATGACTAATAATCCACCTTAAGGTTATCATCCGAACCCCCTCCAGTATTAAGTTGCAAGCAACAGATAATTGCATTAAGCAAAGTGTGTAAAGTAAACAATTCGATTGTTCTATGAACAAAGGATTTCTATTTTCTCCCTAGTAGCAACAACATATCTAGTACCTTAGAGATTTCTGTTACTTCCCCAGATTCCTAGAGGCATGAACCCACTATCGAGCATAAATACTCCCTCTTGGAGTTGCTAGCATCTACTCGACCAAGATAGCTACTAACAATGGAGAGCATGCAAGATCACAAATAACAAAGACATGATAGAATCAATAATCAATCTAAAATGGCATCTCAATATCCATCGGATCACCACAAACACAACATGTAAGATTACAAATAGATGATCTTGATCATGAACGGAGCACACAACATCTAAACATGGTGGCACAAAGGAGGAGAACCAACCATCTAGCTACTACATGGACCCGTAGTCCAGGGATGAACTACTCACGCATCACACCGGAGGCAGGCATGGTGATGAAGAAGGCCTCCAGGGTGATCTCTCCCCTCCGGCAGGGTGCCAGGAAGAGCTTAAGATCCCTCTCGATATAGGGATGGAGATGACAGCGGCTACAGACTCTTTCGTGGAATTTTGATCGGGTACTTAGGGTTTCTGTATCAGAGGCTTCTTATAGGCGAAAAGGGAGGCCGAAGGGGTGCCCGGGGTGGCTGCACCCCCTAGGCACGGGCCAGGCCAGGCCGCATGGCCAGGGGGGTGGCCCCCTCGAGACCCTTCTCCGTCTCGTCTTCTGGCTCCTTGTTCCCCTCGGTGAAATATTGACTTTAGCTTTTGTCCCGTCCAATTCCGAAAATATTCATTTTCTGACTTTTCTGGAACCAAAAACAACAGAAAATAGGCAACTGGCACTATGGCATCTTGTTAATAGGTTAGTCCCAGAAAGTGTATAGAAATACTCCAAAGTGTGGACAAAACATAAGAAAGTAGATATAAAACAAGCATAGAACATCAAAAATTATAGATACGTTTGCAACATATCACTCACCATAAAGAGCCCATATCTCTCTGTCTTTGCCTCCCCTCATTCACTCCCTCACGCCACCGGTTCCCAACTCTATGAAAAACCCTCCCTCGCACCCCAGCGCCGGCGATGGAGAAAGAGGTGGCTGTCGCAGCCGTTGGAGCCAAGGCCTCCGTCGCTGTTCCCGCTGAAGCCAAGGCCTCCTTCCCCGCTCCCGCTGAAGTCAAGGCCTCCCTCCCCGCTGTCGCTGGATCCGGTTCAACGAAGGCAGCCTCCAGCACTGAAGGAGGCGGTGGAGGCAAGGTGCCCATCGACATAGATCCGTACAAGGAGCATATCTACATCACGCCATAAGACCCCTACAACACGAACATCCATGACGTCGAGCCAGAGGTAACTACAGTTTGGTCCCTTCATCTCTTTTGTGCTAGATTCCATTGGGCGGTGCTCACATCTTCTATCTAGGAGTCGCCATTGTACATTTTTTGTTAGCTTCAGGCCAACCATGCTCACATCGGGTACATTGGGTTCTGCAGCTTTGTTTGGGGGTTGTTTGTGTTTAAATCTGGCCGTGTTCTTTTGAATCCTCTGTTCTTTTTTGCTTGGATTAATAGTCAGAGTTCACTTGGTTTGTCTTATGCAAGTTACATTCATGCGGATCCATAAATTGGGTCAATATTTAATAGTTAGAGTTCACTCGATTGGATTTATGCAAGTTAGATTAACGCGGATCTATAATTTCAGTCAAAAGTTGATAGATTTAGGGTTTGGGGAATTAATTTCACTTGGTTAATTTATGCAAATAATTATAGTCACTCGGTTAATTTATGCAAGTCACAAGTTAATTTTCTAATGATGAATTATTGGGCCTAATGTGATAGAACCGTTGGTGTGTACAAATTAGTTGTGGATGATCTTTGGTTCACTTACTCCCATCTCTGAATATTAATGTGTCCAATATACAACCGAGGCTACCTCGTACTTTTTGTGATGTACATATTTTGATCACGGGATCCCTTTGATCATCATTAATTTGGTTCACTCGTTTTTTTGCTATATAACACGTAGACAGTGATGACGTTGACAGTGAAGACGAGTCTTTCCACAAGAAGGCTCGTCATTTCTTGAGGAGGCTATAGTCGGGCAGTCTCGATCACTACTACGGTGCTAGAGGCATCTACATGTGCCCCTTACGCGACAGACACATCGGCAAGGACTTCAATAGCGTCGTCAGGCATGCTGAATCCCTTGGCTCAGACCACACTAAGGTGGGATAGACCATCAATGTGTATACCTTTAGGGCTAAGCACCTGGCGTTCGGGCTTCACCTCCGCCACCTGTGCAACTTGGCCATCCAACATGGTGAGGTAGCGCCTCCCAAGCCCAAGCATCCGAAGATCAAGGGCCTAGGCAACAATAAAGAGAGGAAGCGCCAGCGGGAGGAGTAATCTAGGAGGAGGGCTTGAAGAACTGGCTGTTGAACTGCCTGCCTATATGTATGAACTCAGTTTTTGTATGCTGCTGCCTATATGTAAGCAGCTTTAACTGTTGAACTATGTGTGGTGGCTGTTGTAAGCAACATTTGTTGTGAACCTTAACATGGGATTTAATCCTGCTATAGTACCTTCTATCTACAATGGGATTCCATCTACATTTGTTTCTATATGTTTGTTTGATGTTTGATGCTGGTGGTGTGTTATCTTTAAATAGGTAAGAAAGAGAGAAGCTAATGTAGATTTGCTACCAAACAAGGTAAAATAATATTGTGCTTTGATTTGCCTCCAGAAATAGAGAGACACGAGGTTATAGAGGGAGAGAGAGATAAACGGCGCTCTGATTTTTCCCAGTCTAGTCTAGCGGCAGCAAGATGAGCGATAGAGAGAGTCCGCACTCGTACAAACGCAACAACCAAACGTGGTACCGGCCCTACACGGCCACACTAGTCAGCTCGCAAAGGCAAAAGAGCACCAAGTACTAAGCGGTCCCACTTGTCATCTGTTAATGGTGAAGGCCTTTGACCCAACGACAACGTCCTACTCAACCTTTTCTCAGAGTTTGACAAAA
Organism: Avena insularis; assembly: GCA_023614405.1. Lineage (NCBI taxonomy): Eukaryota > Viridiplantae > Streptophyta > Magnoliopsida > Poales > Poaceae > Avena > Avena insularis. The sequence goes on along the minus strand of CM042696.1, from coordinate 455,510,775 downwards.
GTAAGCGTTGACAAAGTTGAGTAGAACAAGGGAATGAAAGGCACAAAAAACGTTGAGTCAGAACTTTGTCAACATGATCCCACCTAGTTGTTAGATCAAACTGTAAAAGTGCTATGCCAACATAGAGTGTTATACTTAGATCTATCAACTAGGTAGGATCATGCTATCCAAGTGATGACTCATACAACCACAAGTTGATGAAGGTGTTTCTAGACAACTCAGATAGGTCTAGATCCCATGCAATGTTGGCATGGGCCCAGATTTGCCACAAGTGTCTCATGATGTCTTGGCATATCACTCTCATACTTAGATGTATCGACTAGGTGGGATCATGTTGGCCAAGTGCTTAGTCACATAACCACAAGTTGATGAAGGAGTTTCTGGCTAACCAAGAGAGGTCTATAGCCCATGCAATGTTGGCATGTGCCCACATTTGCCACAAAGTGTCTCATCATGATTTGGCATAGTAGTCTTTTACTTAGATCTAACAACTAGGGATGATCATGCTATCCAAGTGATGACTCATACAACCACAAGTTGATGAAGGTGTTTCTAGACAACTCAGATAGGTCTAGATCTCATGCAATATTGACATGGGCCCACATCTGCCACAAGTGTCTCATGATGTCTTGGCATAACATTGTTATACTTAGATCTATCAACTAGGCAGGATCATGTTGTCCAACTGATGACTCATACAACCACAAGTTGTTGAAGGTGTTTTTTTGCATAGCACTCTCATACTTAGATGTATGAACTGGGTGGCACCATGTTGGGCAAGTGCCGAGGCACAAAACCACAAGTTGATGAAGGAGTTTCTAGCCAACCAAGATAGGTCTACTATAGCCCATGCGATGTTGGCATGGGCCCACATTTGCCACAAAGTGTCTCATCATGTCTTGGCATAGCAGTCTTATACTTAGATCTAACTATGTAGGATCATGTTATCCAAGTGATTACTCATACAACACAAGTTGATGAAGGTGTTTCTAGACAGCTAAGACAGTTCTAGATCCCATGAAATGTTGGCATGGGACTACATTTGCCACAAAGTGTCTCATCATGTCTTGGCGTAGCAGTCTTATACTTAGATCTAACTGCTAGGTAGGACCATGCTATCCAAGTGATGACTAATATAACCACAATTTGATGAAGGTATTTCTAGATAGCTAAGATAGGTTTAGATCCCATGCAATGTTGGCATGGGCCCATATTTGCCACAAAGTGTCTCATCATGTCTTGGCATAGAAGTCTTATACTTAGATCTATCGACTAGGTAGGATCATGTTAGCCAGCAAGTGATGACTCATACAACCACAAGTTGATCAAGGTGTTTGTAGACAACTCAGATAGGTCTAGATCACATGCAATGTTGTCATGGGCCCACATCCTCCACAAGTGTTGGCATGGGCTGGCCATGCACTCTAATACTTAGATGTATCAACTAGGTGGTATCATGTTGGCCAAGTTCTGAGGCACATAACCACAAGTTGATTAAGGATTTTCTAGCCAACCAAGATAGGACTATAGCCCATGCAATGTTGGCATGTGCCCACATTTGCCACAAAGTGTCTCATCATGTCTTAGCATAGCAATGTTATATTAAGATCAATCAACTAGGTAGGATCATGTTATATAAGTGATGACTCATACAACCACAACTTGACGAAGGTGGTTCTAGAAAACTCAAATAGGTTTAGATCCCATGCAATGTTGGCATGGGCCCACATTTGCCACAACGTGTCTCATCATGTATTGGCATAGCAGTTTGATACTTAGATCTAACAACTAGGTAACATCATGCTATCCAAGTGATGACTCATACAACTACAAGTTGATGAAGGTTTTTCTAGACAGCTCGGATAGGTCTAGATCCCATGCAATGTTGGCATGGGCCCACATTTGCCACAAAGTGTCTCATCATGTATTGGCATAGCAGTGTGATACTAAGATCTAACAACTAGGTAGGATCATGCTATCTAAGTGATGAGTCATACAACCACAAGTTGATGAAGGTTTTTCTACATAGCTCAGATATGTGTAGATCCCATGCAATGTTGGCATGGGCCCACATTTGCCACAAAGTGTTTCATCATGTCTTGGCATAGCAGTCTTATACTTAGATCTAACAACTAGGTAGGATCATGCTATCCAAGTGATCACTCATACAACAACAAGTTGATGAAGGAGTTTCTAGCCAACCAAGAGAGGTTTATATCCCATGCAATGTTGGCATGGGCCCATATTTGCCACAAATTCTCTCATGATGTCTTTGAATAGTAGTTTTATACTTAGATCTATCAACTAGGTAGGATCACGCTATCCAAGTGATGACTCATACAACCACAAGTTGATGAAGGTGTTTCTAGATAGCTCAAATAGGTCCAGATCCCATGCAATGTTGGCATGTGCCCACATGTGCCACAAGTGTTTGTCATGGCTTGGCATAGCACTCTCATACTTAGATGTATCAACTCGGTGGGATCATGTTGGCCAAGTGCCAAGACACACAACCACAAGTTGATGAAGGAGTTTCTAGCCAACCAAGAGAGGTCTATAACTCATGCAATGTTGGCATGGGCCTACATTTGCCACAAATTGTCTCATCATGTCATGGAATATGAGTGTTATACTAAGATCTATCAACTAGGTAGGATCATGTTATCCAAGTGATGACTCATACAACCACAAGTTGATGAAGGTGTTTCTAGAAAGCTCAGATAGGTCTAGATCACATGCAATGTTGGTATGGGCCCACATCTTCCACAAGTGTTTGTCATGGCTTGGCATAACACTCTCATACTTAGATGTGTCAACTGGGTGGAATCATGTTGGCCAAGGAGTTTCTAGCCAACCAAGAGAGGTCTATATCCCATGCAATGTTGTCATGGGCCATATTTTCCACAAAGTGTCTCATCATTTCTTGGCATAGCAGTGTTATACTTAGATCTATCAAGTAGTTAGGATCATGTTGTCCAAGTGATGACTAATATACAATAACAAGTTGATGAAGGTGTTTCTAGGCAGATAAGATAGGTCTACATCCCATCCAATGTTGGCATGGGCCCACATTTGCCACACGTGTGTATCATGGATTGGCATACCACTCTAATACTTAGATGTATCAACTGGGTTGGATCATGTTGCCCAAGTGCTGACTCACACAACCAAACATTGATGATGGTGTTAGCCTCCTGCGATAGGTCTCGCTCCGTCAGAAGTTAGCCTCCTTAATTGAATTTGGATCATACTTCAACACTATGCATAGTTGTTCATGTATTTTCAGTGCTCAATTTTATTTCATTAATATACAATGTAAGATGCATCGATAATAGGAAGTATGAAATACTAGAGATGCATATTCCATATGACACTCCTATTTTTTGAATTTGAATTAAAGAAAACGGGGCCTAAATGGTCAACTTACTGTAGTAAACTAATATACTTCTGCTAAAGATTTTAGGTAATTTTTATTTGAATTATGTTCAATCCCATATGAAAAATTGTGTGATAGAAATTGGAAGCGGTCCGCTATATAATAGGTTGGCCTTAGTAACCCTGTTGCTCTAGTTATGCTGTTTCATGCACCGTACACGTACACGACGTTTACGACGTATGTGGTGGTGGTGGGGTGACGTGGGTGAAACCAAAACGACACCACGTATAAAAGGGTTCATCTGCCGAATCATCTCCTTTTCCCCCACTCATTTCCCCCCAAATCGGGAAGAAGAAAACCCTTGTCTCACTCCTTCGACTCAAGTGCCTCCTCCTTGATTCTTCTCCCTCTCCCCGCACATTTGTCCACTCCGCTAGCGATGAAGGCAGGGAGCAGCGCAACTGACATGGCCGCTGCTACTATGGACAAGAAGTGCGTCGTCACCGGCATAGATGCGGTGACGGAGGTTGGCGGCTCCCACCGAAGTGCGGGTGGTGGTGCGGCTAAGTTGCCCGGTTTCATCACGGCGGCGCCGGATCAGGACGAGAAGGAGGATGTGATGGTCGTTGAGGCAGACGTGCTGGATCTGGGCGTGAAGCACGGCTCCGACGAGGATCTGGTGGTGAAGGCCTAGAAGCTTGTGGTAGTGCATCTATGTGTTTTGTTTAACCTCCATTTCTCCTCTTGTTGTACTGATAACTAGGGTTTGATTGTTAGGGTTGATTCTTTGGATTTGAATGTTAGTACCAGGTTGGTGTAGTACTTCGTTCCGTGGTCAGCACCTTTTGGGGGCATTGAAGAGTAGATGAGAACACATTCTATGCAACATTGATACGCCTTTGTAGAGTGGATCATATATATTGAATGTTTATAGTTTGAAGAATTATGTGTATGATAAAATTTCACTGGATTAAATGCTGGAATTCGTTAGTGCATAATGACAATATACATCATCGGCAACTGACAAGTTTTAATATTTATGTGTAGTTTATAAAAATATAATTGATGATATCTAAACATTCAGAAAAAGTGGACACATGTTTATAAATGATTCATCTCTGGACATTACTAATGATGTATATAGATTCATCATGTTTACACAGTCTAAGTGCATAACACAAATTTTTGTTAGGAGCTTTAAATTTGTTCCTTTTACCCAGGGCTTAAACATTTGATTTTGCATGAAATTATACTGCAAATTTATGTGTGTGAAATTAAGCATGTGTGTTCTTTGTCAACTTTTAGATGTATGGAATTATTATTTTTAGTCTTGTACTATTTGCCGAGGGAGCATGTGCTTTAGGGTGTAGTTTTGTTCATTCATTGTTTATATTCTAGTTGCTAATCTACTATGTAATTATTACTTGTGACCACCAATAAATAGACTAGAAGAGGCCCCGACCACAAACAAATAGACTTATTTTTTATATTCTTGTGAATGATCTACTATATAATGATTATTGCCAGCAATTATACATGCCAAGCTTTTATTTGCCATTTATTCAAACGCTGGTATCTGTTCTAAACTATTCACTGGAATTTATCAAATTTCTCCAATTATATATAGTATTGAGTTTGAACTTTGGTATCATGGAATAGGTTGACAGTTGAAGGTTATATGTTGTCATATATCTTTTTATCTCTGGGTCATTTGCCAAGTGGACCATAGTGAGTTCTTTTTAAGTTTTTGTGAACCTTCAACTGTGCATAAATACTAATTGAATGGTTATGAACCATCTAAGTTTGTCTCATTTAGATGGAAGTTTGTGTCACATTTGTAAAAGGATAGGGCCCTTTGTTTTGCTTGTTTTGGCAATAGACAATATGCAAATCTAAGACACCTTTTCATCAGTACATATATGTGACAGTAGTATGTAATCTGTGAAGATTGCTCCCCTCTTTATGTTTTTGAAATTTTTTTACAACCTTTTGTAATATGTCTGATGTGTTAAAATTACAAAACTGAGTTTTATTTGAATTACAAGGTTGTGTAGGTTTAAACTTGATAAGCATACGGAGACAACTAAAAAACTTAATTTTGTTTTACAATAGCCTATTATCCGGTAGAATCCTAATGATAACATCAGAATCTATTGTCATGTGCTATGGAATCTATGAAGTCAAATTCCAATGCTTTCAAATCAGGGCTTTATATTGAATTGTTGCTGGTCTAGTGCAACCTGGCAATGCATTGAGAGATGAGTAGTGTGTAGGTATACATGACAGTTATAAATTGACAATTCATTTTCATCATAGAGGATTTCATTTCCTTCCATTGCCTTAATCCATAATTTCAAAAAGTATTTGAACTTAGAAGTTTTTTCCCCATTATTCTTTCTATTATAACCTACCAATTATTTTGCTTTACATAATTACCTCCTTTCAAACCTGTTATACTCTTGCTCCTATGAGCTAAAGAGTTGTTTATTTATTCAAATAGGAAGGGGAGCCAGTAGAAAGTGGGCAGAAGAGGAAGGTGCACCTTTGATACATTGCAAATGTATCTATAATTTTTTATGTTCCATGCTTGGTTTTATCTACTTTCCTGTGTTTTGTCCACACTTTGGAGTACTTTTCATATGATTTCTTGGACTAACCTATTAACAAGAGCCACAGTGCCAGCTGCCTGTTTTCTGCTGTTTTTGGTTGCAGGAAGTCAGAAAATGAATATTCTCGGAATTGGACGGGACAAAAGCCAAAGTTATTATTTTACAGGGGGACACTTGGAGCCAGAATACGAGACAGAGAAGGGCCAGAGGGTGGCCACACCACTTGGTGGCGCGGGCCAGGCCAGGCCGCACCAGGGGGCGGTGTGGGCCCCTCCAACACCCCCTCGGTCTCCCCTCTCGCCTATAAGAGCCTCCCGATGCATAAACCCGAAATAATGAAGCCTCCAGCCATGAAAAGTTCCGCAGCGCCGCCACCACCGAAGGGGAGATTCGGGGGATAGAAAGTCTCTGTTCCGGCACCCTGCCAGGATGGAGAAGTGCCCCCGGAGCCATCTCCATCGATCTCCACTTCCATCTCCATCACCATTGCTGATTCCCATGATGAGGAGGGAGTAGTTCTCTCTCGAGGCTAAGGGTTCTACCGGTAGCTATGTGTTCATCTCTCTCTCTCTCTATGCATGATCATATTGTGATCATGAGCTTTGTAATCAAGTAGATCTACCTTGCTACTCAAGTGCTTTAATAGATCTCTGTTCTCCCCATGTGTGTGAAAGTGACAGCATGCACACCACGGTGGCACTTAGGCTAGAGATTACAAATACTTGTTACGAGTTATATTTGGAGTTGGATGTCTTTATGAAATTGTGGTGTTTGTTTGAACCATCTAGTACTCAAGGTGACATTGTGGGGTTATCTAGATGGGGAAAGCGGACTTTGAGGAGTGCTATTATAGCCCTACCATTGATTAGAGTGTCCAACCGGAGAGTAGTTCAGAGTAGTATCATGAAGAGAAGATATTTATATGAGAGTGTTCACTAGTGAAAGTATGATCCCTAGGCCTTGTTTCTAAGCACTGAAACACCATTTTCTATTAGATCTATTACATGTTTGCTTGCTTCTATCTTTATTTCAGTTTTACTTTAGTCTTTTCCATGCCATCAAGCTATTTTCTATCACCATTACCACTTATAATTATCTATACCACTTGTATTTCACTATCTCTTCGCCGAACTAGTGCACCTATACACCTGACAAGTGTATTGGGTGTGTTGGGGACACAAGAGACTTCTTGTATCTTGATTCCAGGGTTGCTTGAGAGGGGATACCTTTGACCACTTCCTCCCTGAGTTCGATAAACCTTGGGTGATCCACTTAAGGGAAAACTTGCTGCTGTTCTACAAACCTCTGCACTTGGAGGCCCAACAACTTTCTACAAGAATAGAAGTGCGTAGACATCAAGCTATTTTCTGGCGCCGTTGCCGGGGAGGTAAGGTAAAAGGTACTCACATCCTCTGGTGTGAGTGCTCGAAGTTATTTCCTTTAGATTCTGCAATTTTTTGTTTTTGTTTCTTGTTTTCACTAGTTAGGCTTAATGGAAAACAACAAAAAAATTAGAGAGCTTTATAGTATTTATCTTGAGTTAGGACATGAAGTGTTTGAAGAAAAAATTAAAAAACCTATGGAACTTTATTTGCATGCTAATAGCAATGTTGTTAGTATGAATTCTTTGAACACCATAATTGCTAATTCTATGGAAAAGTCTAAGCTTGGGGAAGCTAGTTTTTATGAAAATGATCTTTTTAGTTCCCCAGCTTTGGAAGATAGCTATTCTATTGCTTATGATGATACTAAACCTCCAATATATGATGATTACAATGATGAGTATGATATTTTCAGTCCACCTACTATTGAGGAAAAAATTAATTATGATTACAATATGCCTCCTATATTTGATGATTATGGTGATGAAAATAATAATGATAGCTATTTTGTTGAATTTGCTCCCACTACAATCAATAAGAATGACTATGTTTATGTGGGGAGTATTAGTTCTTTTAAGCATGTGGCTCATGATAAGAATGTTTTATGTGATATTTATATTGTGAATTTTATTCATGATGCTACTGAAAGTTATTATGAGAGAGGGAAACATGGTTTTATGCATCTCAATAATATTAAGTTCCCCTCTTTATGTTGAAAGTCTTGAAGTTGCATTTGTTTTGCTTTACTATGCTTGTTGATTTGTGGTTTCATTACTTGTTTCTTTACAAGATTCCTATGCATAGGAAGTGGGTTAGACTTAAATGTGTTTTGAATTTGCTTCTTGATGCTCTCTTTTACTTTAATTCATATTCCTTATGTGAGCATCTTCTCAAACTATCATGCCTAACTTAAAGGCGTTAAAGAAAAGTACTTATTGGGAGATAACCCAAAAGTTTTAGATGAGTCTTGGAAGTTATTACTTCAGTAATAACCGCTCCTTCTCCTTTTTATTTGCTTTTTGTGCCAATAGTAACCTCTAATGAGAGAGAAGTAATGATTGGCAAAGTTGCTGTCCCGAAACAGATTTCTGTGCTTCACCGTAAAAATTAGTGTAAAATCTCGGTACGACCTTTTAAGGCGTGAATTTTTGTGCTTATGACCCAGTTATTATCTAACTTTCGTTAGTTCAACACTTTTCGATTTGAGCAACAGAAGGTCTTCGAAAAAATTCGTCTTTATCTACTGGTCTGTTTTGACAGATTTCTGCCATTATTTGCATTTGTTTCTTGTTGGTTCCTTTTTGAGTTCTTTTGGGGAATTGAGATTTTTGAGGGAAATGCTACAGTATCTTGTGTTTTAATGGAAGTTTTATTGGTGTTGAAACTGAATCCAAAGACTTATTATCTTCAGTGCACTAATGTTGCTAATAAAGATTGTGTAAAGTTTTGTATGAAGGACAAATTTCAGGTGTATGGAGAGAATGATGTAATGAGATGAAGAATAGACATCCCCTTGGGGATGCCACGCATGTCACCCCAAGAAATATCCAAGAAGTACAAGCGTCAAATCTTGGGGATACCCAAGGCATCCCCTTCTTCATCAATAAAAATTTCAGGTTCCTTCCAAACACTTCATTTTTATTGTTTCATGCACAGTTGTGTTGTTCTTGGAGCGTCTTTTTCTTTTTTGTTTTGGTTTTTTGTTTGATTGGTTTTCTTAGTTTGCTTGAATAAATTGGTTGGACCCCCTCTTTCATGCATTGGTTTTCAAATAGTTTGGTTTGGATTGGAAAAGAGTAGGAAATGTTCATACTTAAGTGGTAAAGAGAGTTTGTTTTTAACTGTGGCCTATGCTTTGTCATGTCATTCTTGATATTGTTTTGGCTTTAGGCTTAGTATTCTTAGCTGTATCATGACATGTTATAAACAATTGAGATTGCTTAATGTGCCTTTGAAGAATCATGCGTTGTTTTAGCATAGTATTGTGGTATTCTCCTTTGATGCTTTATTTGGGTTGACTTGGCGCATGCTCACACCATGTTATGACTATCCTAAGTCACCATAGCCTTTATGATCCTTTAGTTTTCGACTTGTAGTATCACTTTATGCTTTGATCAATGATGTTTTGTCGCTCTGCATGATTAGGGTCATTATTGCTCTCTTAGTTTGTCGCTCCCAGTCTTTTGCTAGCCTCCGCAACCAAGTATGAGTTCCACTCATGCATCCAACTCCCTAAACCAAGTTATTCCAAAGAGTCCACCAAACATACCTACTAGCTATGCTATTCCAAGTATATTCATGTTTTTGTTTACCTTCCAAATTAAACTTGTTATGAGAAAACTAGTGATTAAAGCTCTCACGAACTTAATTGCACACTTTACTTTTCTTGCCCTTAATAAACTTGAACCATTGTGTCGTCTATGTTGTATATGCTTGCACTTATTTGTTGGGGATTAGCAGAACCATGCTGTCATGGGGAACGCTTTCAACATTGCACGGGTACTTTGTACCTAGTTGATATCATGCTCTTTTGTCTATGGATATCGTCGGTGTGAAATGAAAGGGGAGCTTGTAAGTCCATGGCGTTATGTATATGTGTTAGAGAAACGCCTGGGCCACTAGTCTAATCCATGCTGACATGGTGGAAACCTGCAGCGTAACCATAACGAGCTGTCTATGAAACATTCTTCTTATAAAAAAAGAGTCCTATATTGAGAAAAAGAAAAAAAGATATTATGAAAAGAGGAAAGAGAGAAAAAAGCACCATATTCCCATGGTAAAAAAGAAGATTGCTGAGATGCTCGTTGTCTGCTTGCCTTGTCATTTTGATATGGGGATTCTTTTGTATCATTGGGAAAGGGGTACCCCGTTGGCGGTTCTCTATGATACACATGTACTTACGATGACAAGAACTTACCTGTGACTAAACTTGAGTAGCATGAGGAGCGGCCCTCGTATTCAAGGGACATGAGATTTCCAACTTATACTTTATCAAGATATACTCCATAGTTTGTTCACTTTAACCTTAATCACTTCAAGATGCTTATGATAGGGCAATGAGAGCTGAAAGCTAATAAGTACCATAATTTTTGGAAGCTCTTTATGAGACTTGAATCCCTGCTCCCTTCTATGGAAGCCTTTCTTTTACCTTTTTGTTGAGTCTCCAGCTTCTATCTTTATGAACCTACTTTGAGAGCATAGTGGCCATTCTTAGTTCTATGTGCACTGTCCTAAGACTTGTTGATTGATGCATAACTTTGATATTGCTTGTTCGTAAACTATTTGTATCTAGTCACTCTTATGAACTTTGAAGGTGTCCTGTGAATTTATGTTTGCTACTCTATGAGGGACAAGCTGAATGCCACTATGCTATGTTTTCTTTATGTGAAACAAACAAACGTCTTGCAAAGCATTGTTATTCATGAATCTTTTGTTTATGCCTTTTCATGTTGCAACATAGTTGCTTTGTCTTACTGCTAGAACGTTGTCTTTCATGTTATGATTGAAGTACTATGATCCCAGCTTCAAATGTTTTACAAATACTTTGATCAAGTTTATTATGGTGCATGTCACCTTAAAAATTATTCTTTCTTTTTATCACTTACCTACTCGAGGACGAGCAGGAGTTAAGCTTGGGGATGTTGATACATTGCAAATGTATCTATAATTTTTGATGTTCCATGCTTGGTTTTATCTACTTTCTTGTGTTTTGTCCACAGTTTGGAGTACTTTTCATATGATTTCTTGGACTAACCTATTAACAAGAGCCACAGTGCCAGCTGCCTGTTTTCTGCTGTTTTTTGGTTTTAGGAAGTCAGAAAATGAATATTCTCGGAATTGGATGGGACAAAAGCAAAAGTTATTATTTTATCGGGGGACACTTGGAGCCATAATACGAGACGGAGAAGGGCCAGAGGGTGGACACACCACCTAATAATATGATAGACGATCTAATAATATTTCTTCGGATATGATAGACGATCTAATAATATGTCCACAATGTATGAAACTTGGGCACTACTTTCATTTTCAATGCTTCGATACCTTTAATCAATCTTCAGCATCTTATAATAATGGTGATACCACTAGTGAAGTATGAGAGTATGTTATCTTTGAAGGTGCCCATGAGCTGATAATACATGTTATATCACATATTAATAGTGAAGATAGTGTTCTCATAAAAATAGCTTATGAAATCCTGCAACGTATTTCTTGGTATTCTCATGAACGTTTTAGTGATAATACACTTATTATGAGGAGTAAGGCACGAAGAAAACCCACAGCACACAAAGTTACTTGTTTGCAGGAAATCTCATTGGAGAAGGGAGAAGTTCCTTCCCAAGAAGAGGATGAACACGAAGAAGAATTGCTAATCCTTGAGGATATGCAACTAATGGACATGTGGGAGCAAGTGGATTACTGTTCTGGTAATTTACCAAATTTATTCGAAGGGATGAGGCAATATAATGGTAAGCCTAACAAGCTTTATGATTATGAATGCATTCCTCTCTTTAAAGAATTTTTATCAACCAATACTCACATAAACGGTAATACTGTAAAACTCTTGGAATACATAGTTTATGAAGGGTCCCATGAGCTGCTTAGGGAAATTAGTATTATTATGAAAAGTAGCGATAATGAGGATTTAGCAAGGTATCATAATATTATGGATTATATTGTCAATTATTGTCAAGAACATTTTAGTGGGAGTGCACTTGTGATAAAGAGTAAGGAGCTATGTAAAACAATAGTTCTCAAAACTAACATTTTGCAGGAACCACCGGATAACGAGGAGGAACACCAAAAAGGTGAGGTTGAAGACAAACATTATCTACTAATAATAAGTTTGTTTATGATGCCTCAGTCTCTAGTAATGATTCTTATTGTGTTGAAACTGAAGATAATTTATCTGCGGAGGCTTTATGCCTACATACTAATTTGGAGAACACCAATAATGATGAACTGGAGATAAATCCTTGTAGTATTAATGAGCAGGTTTTGGGAGAGCACATCTTTGATGAAACATTTGTTGATGATGCTTCTTTTTCTGATTGGATTGATCACTCTAGAACTAAGGAAATTGTTAGCAAAGGTGATGTAACACCCTCGAATCAGCCCTATGCAAGTTTTAGCGATTCCCGCCAAACCCGCATAGAAACGATTCAAAGATGCCCACCAAGAACTTGCGTGCGGGTGGAAAATGAAGTAATATCATTACACAATAGTCCATGATGGAACCCACAGAACATATATACAACAACGACTCCATGAGTCAAGAATACAGATATATAATACAAAGATCTAAATCACCTTGAAAACGATACAACATCCGAGTACGGATAAGATGCAAATGGGGCTAAGAGCCCTGAAGAATAACCAATGACGTCCATAACCCTGCCTAGGCCAAGCCGGAAAGGTAACCCTGCTAACGACGTCGAACTCATACCTGCTAAAACAAAAGGGGTGTCGACAAAGGGCAAAGAAAAAAGAGAGCGGTCAGTACTGAGGCCAGTACACAGCGAGTATAGAATTCGGAGGCTCTCGCCTACTGATACGTTGCAAACGTATCCATAATGTTCCATGCTTGGTTCTATCTACTTTCTTATGTTTTGTCCACACTTTGGAGTACTTTTCATATGATTTCTTGGACTAACCTATTAACAAGAGCCACAGTGCCAGCTGCCTGTTTTTTGCTGTTTTTGGTTCCAGGAAAGTCATAAAATGAATATTCTTGGAATTGGATGGGACAACAGCAAAAGTCAGTTTTTCACCGAGGGACACCAGGAGCCAGAATACGAGACAGAGAGGGGATGGCGCCTGGCCACACCACCTGGCCGCGCGGACTAGGCCTGGCCACGCTAGGGGGTGGTCTGGCCGCCCCAGGCACCCCCTCGGCCTCCCTCTTCGCCTATAAGTTGCCTCCTGACCTAAAAACCCAGGGGGGTTCGACGTTTTTCCAGAAAGAGTTCTGCTACACCGCCACCACCAGATTCCGTGATTCGGGACCAGAAACTCCGTGCTGGCACCCTGTCAGGACGAGGAATTGGAGGAGATCATCGCCATCATCATCACCATCGCTTCTCTACCGACCATCCATGTTTCCCCCAACTATGAGTGAGTATCCCCTGCTGTAGGCTATGGGGATGGTAGGGATTGGATGAGATCGTTCATGTAATAGCATCGGATTGTTAGGGCATGGTGCCTAGTATCTATTATTAGTGCTTTTTGACTTTTTTGCAACTTGTTATGATTAATGCTTGTCACTAGGGCCCGAGTGCCATGATTTCAGATCTGAACTGAAGGAAATATGCCCTGAGAGGCAATAATAAAGTTGTTATTATATATTCCTTATACATGATAGATGTTTATTTTACATGCTAGAAATGTATTGATTCGGAAACATGAATACATGTGTATTTAATAAACAAAAAGGGTTCCTAGTCATGCCTCTCTTATAGACTAGCTTGTTGATTAACAGGATGATCAAGGTTTCCTGATAATGGACATTGGATGTTGTTAATAACAAGGTCACACCATTGGTGGAATGATGTGATGAACATTCATCCGAAGTATAGCATTACGATCAAGTCATTATGTTTATATTGCTATAACATCATACGAAGTAATCTTTATCCTTAGACCATGAGATCATGTTAATTCTTGACACGGAAGAGTATCTTGATAACATCAAACGTCACACCGTAACAGGGTGACTATAAAGATGGGTTCAGTACTATGAAGGTGTTATGTTGAGGCTCATGGATCAAGAGTGGAATTTGTCAATCCAGATGACGGATAGATATACTCTGGGCCCTCTCGGTGATATCACATTAGGATAGCTTGCAAGCAAGTGATGTGATCACTAAAATGTTATATCACGGGAACGAGAAAAGAGTGCATGTCGGTAACGAGATCAAACTAGGTATGCAGATACCGATGATCGAATCTCGGACATGTAATATATCGAGAGACAAAGGGATTTAGTTACAAGCATTAAAGGTTCTCACGATCACATGAGTCATCGTTGAATGTGTAGGAGTCAGTACGGATCTCCAGGTCCCGCTGCTGATTATTGATCGGAGAAGGGTCTCGATCATGTCTGCATTATTCGCGAACCGTAGGGTGGCACACTTAAGAGTTACCGGACACCATTTTGGAGCACATATGTTTCAGATGAAAGAATTGCAAAGTGCAAGAATTTTTTCAATAGAAACCGGAAATTGTTTCGGGTGAAATTGCAGAAGGTGGTTCTGCATGTGATATTGAAATATTGCAAGGGGCTATATGTGAATGTTTGTTAATTAAAGTAATTAACAAAATTCTGAATAAATTTAATAAAAAGAGTTTTATTAAATGAGAGAGCATTAAATTTGGAGAAATTTAATGCATTTAAAGTGGAGACTTTAAAAGAGAATGTGAAGATGCATTTTAATGTGGGGGGGGGTTACCACCACATGAATGGGGGAGGTGAGGGGTCACCCCCCCATGCGCCGGCCATGGAGAGAGGGGCACCCCCTCCTCCTATAAAAGGCCACCCATTCCCTCCTTCATCCTCACACCTCCTTGTGAAGGATCTCTCTCCCCCTCTAGAATTATTCCCCCATGGTCTCAGATTAGCGAGATACATGTTCCCGGTGGCATTTAAATGCGGAAGGAGTTGCTGCTTCCGCTGGATCACTGGAGCGAGGAGGTGGAGGTTGTCCGGTGGCTTGAACGTGTGTGCGAGTGCGGATGCGCTGCTGAGTTGCGGCGCTCGGACTTCCTCACGATCTTGAGATCGGCAAGTGTACGACTACATCAACCACGAGTTCCTACTCGTTAACAAAGCTCGTTGTCTACGAGGGTAAGTTCTCGTTGGATGTATGTCCACCCGTTGCTTTGTACCTAGTAGATAGATCTTGGCGTGTAGTTCACACCGTAGGAAATTTTTTGTTTTCTATGCTGCGGACCCAACATGAACATGTTATTGATTCATTATGATAGTATTGTTCATGGTCTTACCTGCAAGTTGCATACACACATTGTTGTTGTCCGGAACCAAAGGCCCCGAAGTGACAGAAATCGGGATAATCGGAGGGAATGGCTTTGATGTGAGGATCACATGTGTTCATGGAGTGTTAATGCTTTGCTCCGGTGCTCTATTAAAAGGAGCATCTTAATTGCCAGTAGTTTCCTTGAGGCCCCGCTGCAAACGGTCTGGTAGGATAAAAGATGTTGTGCAAGTTCTCATTGCGAGCACGTATGACTATATATGAAACACATGCCTAGGATTATTTAGTACTTGGATGCTTTATCTTATTTATCTGCAAATACCCTATGTTCTGATTGCTATATGAATTGTCTTGTCCATGCAACGCCCGTCCGTCCATCCCTGTGCCTACCGCGCTTTAATCCTACTATTTACTATAATTGTTACTACTGTCTTTACTTTTACTACTGCTATTACTTTACTATTGCTACTACAAAACTGTTGCTACTGATAAACTGCTGTGAGCAAGATTGTTTCTAGGTGTAGCTGAATTAACAACTTAGTTGTTAAGGCTTATAAATATTCTTTGGCTCCCCTTGTGTCGAATCAATAAATTGGGTTTCACTTCCCTCGAAAATACTACGATACACCCCCTATACTTGTGGGTCATCAAGACTATTTTCTGGCGCCGTTGCTGGGGAGCATAGCTTTATTTATCAAGTCCACTTGGAATCACTATTGTTCAAGCATAATCATAACCAATCTCTTTACGTTGTTATTTTTCTTCTGCTTAGTTTATTTCCTCCTTGATTGCTTGTTTCTTTATCAAAAATACAAAAAAAATAGTTCCTATTCTAGTTGTTATTTTTGTTAGTCTATTATTGTCTTGCTTTATCATGCTCTCTATCAATGGTTGGTTTCTTTGAAACTGAATCTTATTGGCAAGGTGGGTTCACGGAAGAACAAAAATATTATTATAAGGAACACCGCTTGTCACAAAAAGGGTAACACTTATGGGAACAAATTGATAAATTGTATACCATCGCTATAAACGTGTGCTCTACTTATAATGTTACTTATTGCTTTGATAAATCTTGTTGCTGTAGGAGGTACAAACACCTCCCTTTTCAATGTGAGTATAATGATGATGTTACCATATCTTCTTATGTTAAAGAAAATTATGACTTTTATGATGTGGAAAAAATTGAGGAATTTATTGCTTGGAAGGGTGCATTTGAACTTGCTAGTTTGCTTGAAAATATTGATGATTCACCTTATAAATATGAGGATTATGATATACTTAATTTTGCTTTGATAATTACAAGGAAGAAAATGGCTATATTCTTGAATATATTAATAGATGCTTTCCACAAATGGAAGAGACTAATGCCTTGCAGGATCTTATGGAAGAAGAAATTGATGAACCTGAAAGCTCATGAGATGAAAAAGAGGAGGAGAGTGATGAACAAAAGGAGGAAGAATGGATTAGCTACCCATGCCTACCTTCTAATGAGAGTAACTCTTTATCCCTTACATTATTTGATTGTCCCCCATGCTTACCAAAGGAGGATGAATGTTATGCTCATGTTATGTGTGATAATCCTTCATTTGTGCCTAACTTCGAGATGCATGGTACTAAAAAGTTTTGCTTAGAAATTGTTTATGATAAAGCTCTAGACGATGGTCCTATATTGAATGATCAGTCATCTTGTTATAGAATTGTTAAAAGTGGGTTTGAAGGTTTCAATCCCACTATTTTTGAGCTTGATAAAAATTATGTTTTTGTAGAACATGAAAAGAATGCTTTATGTGATAGTTATATTGTTGAGTTTATTCATGAGGCTACTGAAAATTATTATGAGAGAGGAAAATATGGTTGTAGAAGTTTTCATGGTATTGAAACACCTCTCTATGTGTTGAAACTTTTGAAGTTACTCTTGTTTTATCTTCCTATGCGTGTCACTTTGTTCTTTGCGAATTTATTTGCATACAGGATTCCTATGCATAGGAAGTGGGTTAGACTTAAATGTGTTTTGAATTTGCTTCTTCATGCTCTCTTTTACTTCAATTCATATTTCTTATGTGAGCATCCTCCCAAACTATCATGCCTAATTTAAAGGCGTTAAAGAAAAGTACTTATTGGGAGATAACCCAAAAGTTTTAGATGAGTCTTGGAAGTTATTACTTCAGTAATAACCGCTCCTTATTCTTTTTATTTGCTTTTTGTGCCAAGAGTAACCTCTAATGAGAGAGAAGTAATGGTTGGGAAACTTGTTGTCTCGAAACAGATTTCTGTGCTTCATCGTAAAAATTCGTGTAAAATCTCTGTACGTCCTTTTGAGCCGTGAATTTTGTGTTTCTGCCCCAGGTTGTTATCTAACTTTCGTTAGTTAAACACTTTTCGATTTGAGCAACAGAAGGTCTTCGAAATTTTTTGTCTTTACCTGCTAGTCTGTTTTGACAAATTTCTTCCATTATTTGCATTTGCTTCTTGTTGGTTCCCTTTTGAGTTCTTTTGGGGAATTGAGCTTTTTGAGGGAAGTGCTACAGTAGCTTGTGTTTTAATGAAAGTTTTATTGGTGTTGTAACTGAACCCAAAGACTTATTATCTTGAGTGCACTAATGTTGCTAATAAAGATTGTGTGAAGTTTTGTATGAAGGACAAATTTCAGGTGTATGGAAGGAATGAGTAATGAGATGAAGGATGGACTAAAGCTCAATCTTGGGGATGCCACACGTGTCACCCCAAGAAATATCCAAGAAGTACAAGCGTCAAAGCTTGGGGATGCCCAAGGCACCCCCTTCTTCATCAATAAAAATTCCAGGTTCCTTCCAAACACTTCATTTTTATTGTTTCATGCATAGTTGTGTTGTTCTTGGAGCGTCTTCTTTTTCGTTTTCGTTTGCTTTGTTTTCTTAGTTTGCTGAATAAATTGGTTGTACCCCTTCTTTCATGCATTGGTTTTCAAATAGTTTGGTTTGGGTTGGAAAAGAGTAGGAAAGTTCATGCTTAAGTGGTAAAGAGAGCTTGTTTTTTACTGTGGCCTATGCTTTTTCATGCCATGCTTGATATTGTTTTGACTTTATGCTTAGCATTATTTGCTGTAGCATGACATGTTATAAACATTTGAGATTCCTTAATGTGCCTTGGAAGAATCATGTGTTGTTTTAGCATATTAAAGCATAGTATTGTGGTATTCTCCTTTGTTGCTTTATTTGGGTTGACTTGGCGCATGCTCACACCATGTTATGACTATCCCAAGTCACCATAGCCTTTATGATCCTTTAGTTTTCAACCTGTAGTATCACTTTATGATTTGATTAATGATGTTTTGTCGCTCTGCATGATTATGTCCATTATTGCTCTCTTAGTTGGTCGCTCCCAGTCTTTTGCTAGCCTCCATAACCAAGTATGAGTTCCACTCATGCATCCAATTCCTAAAACCAAGTTATTCCAAAGAGTCCACCATACCTACCTATTAGCATATGCTATTCCTGGTATATTCATGTTTTTATCTACCTTCTGAATTAAACTTGTTATGAGAAAACTAGTGATTAAAGCTCTCACGAACTTGATGGCACACTTTACTTTTCTTGCATTTAATAGCCATTGCGTCCATCTTTGTTGTGTATATGCTTGCCCTTTATAAGTTGAAGTTAGCAGAACCATGTATCATGGGGAACACTTTCAACATTGCACTTGTACTTTGTACCCCGTTGATATCATGTTCTTTTGCTTATGGATCCGTGATTGTGAAATAAAAGGGGAACTTGTAAGATCATGGAGTTTGTATTTGTGTTAGAGAAACGCCTGGGCCGCTAGCCTAAGCCATGCCTAATCATGGTGGAAACTTGCAGAATAACCATAATGAGCATTCTATGAAGCATCCTCAATAAAAACCTATGCAAATAGGAAATAAAAAGATCGCTAAGATGCTCATTGTCTGCTTGCCTTGTCATTTTGATTATGGGATAGCTCCTATATCATGTGCAAGGGGTACCCCGTTGGCGGTTCTCTATGATACATATGTACTTACAATGACAAGAGCTTACTAGTGACCAGAGTTGAGTAGCATGAGGTTCGATCTTCGTAAGTAAGGGGCATGAGATTTCGGCTTATAACTTGTTAAGCATATCCTCTTAGCTGTGTCACTTTAACCTTAATCACCTTCAAGATGCTTATGATAGGGGCAATGAGAGCTGAAAGCTAATAAGTACCATAATTTTTGGAAGATCTTTATGAAACTTGAGTCTCTACTTCCTTCTTTGAAGGCCTTTCTTTTACTTTTATGTTGAGTCTCCACCTTCTATCTTTATGCACATACTTTGAGAGCATAGTGGCCATTCTTAGTTCTATGTGCATTGTCCCAAGACTTGTTGATTGATGCATAGCTTTGATATTGCTTGTTTTAAACTATTTGTATCTAGTCACTCTTATGAACTTTGAAGGTGTCCTATGCATTTATGTTTGCTACTCTATCAGGGACAAGCTGAATGCCACTATGCTATGTTTTCTTTATGTGAAACAAACAAACGTCTTCCAAAGCATTGTTATTCATGAATCTTTCGTTTGTGCCTTTTCATTTTGCAACATAGTTGCTTTGTCTTATTGTTAGAACTCTACCTTTCATGTTATGTTGAAGTACTATGATCCCAGTTATGAATGTTTTACAGATACTTTGATCAAGTTTATGATGGTGCATGTCACCTCAAAAATTATTCTTTCTTTTTATCACTTACTTACTCGAGGACGAGCATGAGTTAAGCTTGGGGATGTTGATACGTTGCAAACGTCTCCGTAATTTTTGATGTTCCATGCTTGGTTTTATCTACTTTCTTATGTCTTGTCCACACTTTGGAGTACTTTTCATATGATTTCTTGGACTAACCTATTAACAAGAGCCATAGTGCCAGATGCCTGTTTTCTGCTGTTTTTGGTTCCAGGAAAGTTAGAAAATGAATATTCTCGGAATTGGACGGGACAAAAGCAAAAGTCAGTTTTTCACTGAGGGACACCAGGAGCCAGAATACGAGACAAAGAGGGGCTGGGGCCTGGCCACACCGCCTGGCCGCGCCAGGGGGTGATCTGGCCGCCCCAGGCACCCCCTCGGCCTCCCTCTTCGCCTATAAGTTGCCTACTAACCTAAAAACCCAGGGGGGTTCGATGTTTTTCCAGAAAGAGTTCCGTTGCGCCGCCACCACCAGATTCCGCGATTCGGAACCAGAAACTCTGTTCTAGCACCCAGCCAGGACGGGGAATTGAAGGAGATCATCGCCATCATCATCACCATCGCTTCTCCATCGACCATCCATGTTTCCCCCATCTATGAGTGAGTAATCCCCCGCTGTAGGCTATGGGCATGGTAGGGATTATATGAGATCGTTCATGTAATGGCATCGGATTGTTAGGGCATGGTGCCTAGTATCTATTATTAGTGATTTTTGACTTTGTTGCAACTTGTTATGCTTAATGCTTGTTGGTGACCCACAAGTATAGGGGGTGTATCGCGAAGTGAAACCCAATTTATTGATTCGACACAAGGGGAGCCAAAGAATATTTATAAGCCTTAACAACTGAGTTGTCAATTCAGCTGCACCTGGAAACAATCTTGCTCACAGCAGTTTATCAGTAGCAACAGTTTTGTAGTAGGAATAGTAAAGTAACAGCAGTAGTAAAATAAAGACAGCAGTGACAATAGCAGTAACAGTGGGATTCGAGTGCGGTAGGCATAGGGATGGATGGATGGGCGTTGCATGGACAAGACAATTCACATAGTAAAGTAACAGCAGTAGTAAAATAAAGACAGCAGTGACAATAGCAGTAACAGTGGGATTCGAGTGCGGTAGGCATAGGGATGGATGGATGGGCGTTGCATGGACAAGACAATTCACATAGCAATCAGAACATAGGGCAATTGCAGATAAATAAGATAAAGCATCCAAGTACTAGACAATCCTAGGCATGTGTTCCATATATAGTCATACGTGCTCGCAATGAGAACTTGCACAACATCTTTTGTCCTGCCTGCCCGTTTGCAGTGGGGCCTCTAGGGAACTACTGGCAATTAAGGTGCTCCTTTTAATAGAGCACCGGAGCAAAGCATTAACACTCCGTGAACACATGTGATCCTCACATCAAAGCCATTCCCTTCCTATCGATTTACGATTTCACTTTGGGGCCATAGGTTCCGGACAACAACGTGTGTATACAACTTGCAGATAAGACCAGAAACAATACTATCATAATGAATCAATAACAAGTTCAGATCTGAAATCATGGCACTCGGGCCCTAGTGATAAGCATTAAGCACAACAAGTTGCAACAAAGTCATAAAGCACTAATAAAAGATACTAGGCACCATGCCCTAACAATCTGATGCCATTACATGAACGATCTCATCCAATCCCTACCATCCCCATAGCCTACAACGGAGGATTACTCACTCATAGATGGTGGAAAAATGGATGGTCGGTGGAGAAGCGATGGTGATGATGATGGCGATGATCTCCTCCAATTCCCAGTCCCGGCAGGGTGCCAGAACAGAGTTTCTGGTGCTGTTTCGTGGAATCTGGTGGTGGCGGCGGAGCGGAATTCCTTGTGGAAAAACGTCGAACCCCCCGGAGTTTTTAGGTCAGAAGGCTTCTTATAGGCGAAGAGGGAGACCGAGGGGTGCTGGGCCACCACACCATGCCCTAGCGCTGCACTCCAGCGCACAGGGGGTGTGGCCAGCCCAGCCCTCCGCCTCGTATTCTAGCTCTGAGTCTTGGAAAAATAGGAACTTTGGCTTTTGTCCCGTCAATTCGAGAATATTCATTTTCGACTTTCCTGGAACCAAAAACAGCAGAAACAGTAGGCATCGTGGTTCTTGTTAATAGGTTAGTCAAAGAAATCATATGAAAAGTACTCCAAAGTGTGGACAAAACACAAGAAAGTGGATAAAACCAAGCATGGAGCATCAAAAATTATTGATACATTTGCAATGTATCAACATCCCCAAGCTTAACTCCTGCTCGTCCTCGAGTAGGTAAGTGATAAAAAGAAAGAATAATTTTTGAGGTGACATGCACCATCAAAGACTTGACCAAAGTATTTCTAAACATTCAAAGCTGGGATCACAGTACTTCAATCATAACATGAAAGACAAAGTTCTAGCAATAAGACATAGCAACTAAGTTGCAACATGAAAAGGCACAAACAAAAGATTCATGAATAACAATGCTTTGCAAGACGTTTGTTTGTTTCACATAAAGAAAACATAGCATAGTGGCATTCAGCTTGTCCCTCATAGAGTAGCAAACATAAATGCATAGGACACCTTCAAAGTTTACAAGAGTGACTAGATACAAATAGTTAAAAACAAGCAATATCAAGGTATGCATCCATCAACAAGTCTTGGGACAATGCACATAGAACTAAGAATGGCCACTATGCTCTCAAGAAAGTGCTCATAGAATGTGTGGAGACTCAACGAGGAAATGAATAGGTTTTGAAAAGTTTGAAAGGCTTCCAAATGCTGAAAGTATGGTACTCATTAGCTTTGAGCTCTCATTGCCCCTATCATAAGCATCTTTAATGTGGTTAAGGTGAAAGTGAGGTCCAATCTGAGTTATATGCTTGACAGACTATAAACTGGAAATCCCAAGTCCCTTGAGTACGAGGGCCGCTCCTCATGTTACTCAACTTTAGTTACCGGTAAGTTCTTGTCATCGTAAGTATGTGCGTATCATAGAGAACCGCCAACAGGGTACCCCTTGCCCGATGATATGGAAGAGTCCCCATATCAAAATGACAAGGCAAGCAGACAATGAGTATCTCAGTAATCTTCTTATTTACCATGGGAAAATGGTGCTTTTTTCTCTCTTTCCTCTTTTCATAAATCTCTATTTTTTTCAATAGCTATCTCTCTTTTTTTATATAAGAAGAATGCTTCATAGATATCATTATGGTTACGCTGCAGGTTTCCACCATGTCAGCATGGATTAGACCAGCGGCCCAGGCATTTCTCTAACACACATACATAACTCCACGGACTTACAAGCTCCCCTTTTATTTCACACTGACGACATCCGCAAACAAAAGAGCAAGGTATCAACTGGGTATATATTTACAAGTGTTGAAAGCGTTCCCCATGACAAAGCAGTTACGCTAATCCCCAGCCTATAATTAGCAAGCATATAACTTTCATGGAGAGTTCACAATGGTTCAGGTTTATTAAGTGAAGGAAATAAAGTGTGCCATCAAGTTCATGAGAGCTTTACTAACTAACTTTCTCATAACAAGCAAACATTTTATTCGAAAGAAAACAAGGCATATTGAATATGCACGGAAGTAGCAAATGATGCTAATAGGTAGGTATGGTGGACACTTTGGCAATATTTGGTTTAAGGGAGTTGGAAACATGAGTAAAACAGTCAGTGTAAGTGAAGGCTAGCAATAGTAAGGGAGTGACAAACGAGAGAGCAGTTATAGCCATAATCATACAGAGCGAAAAACATCATTGATCAAAGCATAAAGTGATACTACAAGTTGAAAACTAAAGGATCATAAAGGCTTATGGTGACTTGGGATAGTCATAACATGGTGTGAACATGTGCCAAGTCAACCCAAATAAAGCATCAAAGGAGAATACCACTATACTATGCTTTAATATGCTAAAACAACGCATGATTCATTCAAGGCACATTAAGCAATCTCAATTGTTTATAACAAGTCATGCTATAGCAAAGAATACTAAGCATAAAGCCAAAACAATATCAAGCATGGCAAGACAGAGCACAGGCCACAGTAAAAAAACAAGCTCCTTTTACCACATAAGCATGAACTTTCCTACTCTTTTCCAAACCAAACCAAACTATTTGCAAACCAATGTATGAAGGAGGGGGTCCAACCAATTTATTCAGAAAACTAAGCAAACCAAGAAAACGAAAAACCAAAATGGAAATGAAAAAGAAGACGCTCCAAGAACAACACAACTGTGCATGAAACAATAAAAATGAAGTGTTTGGAAGAAACCTGGGATTTTTATTGATGAAGAAGGGGATGCCTTGGGCATCCCCAAGCTTTGACGCTTGTAATTCTTGGATATTTCTTGGGGTGACACGTGTGGCATCACCAAGCTTGAGCTTTAGTCCATCCTTCATCTCATTACTCATTCCTTCCATACACCTGGAATTTTTCCTTCATACAAAACTTCACACAATCTTTATTAGAAACATTAGTGCACTCAAGATAATAAGTCTTTAGGTTTAGTTATAACACCAATAAACTTCCATTACAACACTAGCTACTGTAGCGCTTCTCTCAAAAAGCTCAATTCCCCAAAAGAACTCAAAAAGGAACCAACAAGAAGCAAATGCAGAAAATGGCAGAAATCTATCAAAACAGACCAGCAGGTAAAGACTAATTTTTTCGAAGACCTTCTGTTGCTCAAATCAAAAAGTGTTGAACTAACGAAAGTTAGATAACAACCTGGGGCAGAAGCACAAAAATTCACGCCTCAAAAAGACGTTCAGAGATTTTATACAAATCTTTACGGTGAAGCACAGAAATCTGTTTCGGGACAGCAACTTTCCCAATCATTACTTCGCTCTCATTAGAGGTTACTCTTGGCACAAAAAGAAAATAAAAAGGATAAGGAGCGGTTATTACTGAAGTAATAACTTCCAAGACTCATCTAAAACTTTTGGGTTATCTCCCAATAATTACTTTTCTTTAACGCCTTTAAGTTAGGCATAAGGAAAAACTAAAATCGATAGAATAGAAGTAAGCAGAGATAATCAAGGTGAAAACATTGTTTTGTTCAATGAAATCCTTTTGTTAACAAGGTTGATCAGGTCTTGCTACCAAAACAATTTCATATGAGACAAAACTTTGTATTCCACTAATGATTATGTTACCTTAACCTTGATAGCAATGGTCCCAATCATAATAGTTTCAATTTTTTCTCTTGGTATGGGACAATATATTTCTCCAACTTGAATGCCCTCAACATGTTCAATTGTATTCAAACCATAAGTCCTTTCAATCTTCTTGGGGAAATAGACAGTATGTTCCGTGTCATTAACATTGAAGGTCACCTTTCCTTGATTACAATTAATAATAGCTCCTACAGTATTAAGAAAAGGTCTCCCAAGAATAATAGACATATTATCATCTTCGAGCATTTCAAGGACAACAAAATCAGTTAATATCAAGCAATTGTGAGCCACCTGAACAGGTACATCCTCACATATACCCACAGGAATGGTGGTAGATTTATCAGCCATTTGCAAAGATATATCAGTTGGTATTAATTTTTCAAGTTGAAGCCTCTTATAGAGAGAGAAAGGCATAACACTAACTCCAGCTCCCAAATCACACAAAGCAGTTCTAACATAATTGTTCTTAATAGAGCAAGGAATAGTTGGAATCCCTAGGTCTCCAAGTTTCTTAGGAACCTTACCATTGAAGGAATAATTAGCAAGCAAAGTAGAAATTTCTTCATTAGGGATCTTCCTTTTATTCGAGACAATGTCCTTCATATACTTTGAGTAAGGCGGCAATTTAATAGCATCAGTCAAAGGAATTTGCAAGAATAAAGGCTTCATCCACTCACAAAACTTATTATAGTGTTCATCTTCCTTTGACTTGTGTTTCTTATCAGGGAAAGGCATAGGTTTTTGGACCCAAGGTTCTCTTTCACTACCATGTTTCTTAGCAATAAAATCTTCTTTGGTGTATTTAGTATTCTTAGTGTGGTTTTCAGGTTCTTCTTCAACTTTTTCTTCATTAGGAACAACATTTTCTTCATTACCACTTTCAGTTTTAGCATCAGAGATAGATATACTATTAGGATCTATAGCAGGTTCAGAGGGTTCTACAACAGTTTTATGTTTCTTTTTCCTTTTCTTACGAGTAGAACCACTATTTTCAGCTTGTTGAGAATCCTGCTCGATTCTTTTGGGATGCCCCTTAGGATATAGAGGATCCTGGGTAACAGCTCCACTTCTAGTTCTAATTTCATAAGCATGTTTTTCTTTAGCAGCATTAACTAGCAAGTCGGTTTGCACTTTAATGACTTGATCTATTTGAGTTTGAACCATTTGAAAGTGTTTAACAATCATTTTAACATCATTAGAGGTTCTTTTCACAATATCTTTCAACTCAACAATAGCTCTAGTGTTTTCCATTAGATGATTTTGCACCCTTTTATTAAAGTTATCTTGCTTAACAATAAAGATATCAAATTCTTCTAAGCATTGATCAGGAGGTTTAGAGTAAGGGATATCACCTTCATCAAAGTGTTGGAGAGAGTGTACCACAATAGTGGGTGAGTAGGTAATAGGCTTACATAATTCTTCTATAGGAGGTAAATTCTTGACATCTGCAACTTTAATTCCCTTCTCCTTAAGACATTTCTTAGCTTCCTTCATCACTTCATCATTTAATTCAATAACTCCCCTCTTCCTTTGATGTTGGAATAGGCACAGGAATAGATGGTTCAGGTATAATTACTTTAGGTATAGCTTGTTTAGGAGGAGTCCAATCTTCATAATTCTTGCTTATTTTAGCCATTAATTACTCAGCTTCCTTAGGAATCCTATTCCTGAAAACACAATCAGCACAACTATCTAGGTATGTCCTAGATTCCTCGGTTAGTCCATTATAAAATATATCAAGAAGGTCATTCTTAGGTAATGGACTTCCAGCCTGTGCATGAATCAAAGCACAAAACCTTGCCCAAGATTCGGGCAATACCTCTTTTTCTCCCTGTTTAAAATCAAAAAGTTCCTGCAAAATAGCATGTCTAGCACTGGGAGGAAAATATTTCTGCAGGAAAGTACTAATCAAGCAGTCAGGGTTATCAATAGATCCAGGAGGTAAATTACTAAACCAAGTTTTAGCTTCTCCTTTCAGTGAAAAGGGAAAAATCTTAGCAACAAAGTAAGTACGCATCTTAATATCATCAGAAAACAAGCCACTCATGGTAGAAAGTTTATTCATATGTGCTACCGCACTTTCATTCTTAGTCCCACAAAAAGTTTCTTTCTCGACAATAGCTATGTAAGATAGATCGAGAGAGAAATCATAATCTTCATCTATAATGTTTATGGAAGAAGCAACAACCTTAGCATCAGGAGACAATTTGGGTCTAATAGTACGCCTCTCAAGGAGACTCTTAGCAGCGCTCCTATCATGGGTGTTCTTACATTCTTTAATAAACTCATCGGTCATCTCAACATAACCATCTTCAATCTCATAACTCTCACTAGACTCAGGTGAGCTAACAGGTGTGGTAGTGTCTTCATTAGGAGTTTCGGTATTTCTAGCTATAGTTCTAGCAATCGTAGCATCTAGGAAAGGACCTAATGAACCACTCTTATCAAGCACAGTAGAAGCAGCATCATAAGCATCAGAAGTTTCAGATTCAGCAGTAGTAGCAGTGTGTCAAGCATGTATATGTGGTGGTGTAAGGAACTTACTCAGAACAGACGGTGAATCAAGAGCAACAGAGGTGTTCAGAACCGTACCTGTTCTTGTAGTGGATGGTAAAATAGGAACCTTGCCATCACGAGACTTACCCATGATGGATGGATAGCAGCGAACAATAGAGAATCCAAGTGAGCTTGATAAATAAAGCTATGCTCCTTGGCAACGGCACCAGAAAATAGTCTTGATGACCCACAAGTATAGGGGTGTATCGCAGTATTTTCGAGGGAAGTGAAACCCAATTTATTGATTCGACACAAGGGGAACCAAAGAATATTTATAAGACTTAACAACTGAGTTGTCAATTCAGATGCACCTGGAAACAATCTTGCTCACAGTAGCTTATCAGTAGCAACAGTTTCGTAGTAGGAATAGTAAAGTAACAGCAGTAGTAAAATAAAGACAGCAGTGACAATAGCAGTAATAGTGGGATTTGAGTGCGGTAGGCATAGGGATGGATGGACGGGCGTTGCATGGACAAGACAATTCACATAGCAATCAGAACATAGGACAATTGCAGATAAATAAGATAAAGCATCTAAGTACTAGACAATCCTAGGCATGTGTTCCATATATAGTCATACGTGCTCGCAATGAGAACTTGCACAACATCTTTTGTCCCGCCTGCCTGTTTGCAGCGGGGCCTCTAGGGAACTACTGGCAATTAAGGTGCTCCTTTTAATAGAGCACCAAAGCAAAGCATTAACACTCCGTGAACACATGTGATCCTCACATCAAAGCCATTCCCTTCTGGTTATCCCGATTTCTGTCACTTTTTGGCCATAGGTTCCGGACAACAACGTGTGTATACAACTTGCAGATAAGACCAGAAACAATACTATCATAATGAATCAATAACAAGTTCATATCTGAAATCATGGCACTCGGGCCCTAGTGACAAGCATTAAGCACAACAAGTTGCAACAAAGTCATAAAGCACTAATAAAAGATACTAGGCACCATGCCCTAACAATCTGATGCCATTACATGAACGATCTCATCCAATCCCTACCATCCCCATAGCCTACAGCGGGGGATTACTCACTCATAGATGGGGGAAACAT
Source organism: Avena insularis (assembly GCA_023614405.1). Taxonomy (NCBI): domain Eukaryota; kingdom Viridiplantae; phylum Streptophyta; class Magnoliopsida; order Poales; family Poaceae; genus Avena; species Avena insularis. Next base: position 455,481,906 of record CM042696.1, on the reverse strand, counting down.
GGATGGTCGATGGAGAAGCGATGGTGATGATGATGGTGATGATCTCCTCCAATTCCCCGTCCCGGCAGGGTGCCAGAATGGAGTTTCTGGTGCTGTTTCGTGTAATCTGGTGGTGGCGGCGGAGCGGAACTCCTTCTGGAAAAATGTCGAACCCCCTAGAGTTTTTAGGTCAGAAGGCTTCTTATGGGCGAAGAGGGAGACTGACGGGGTGCCTGGGGCCACCACACCATGCCCTGGCGCGGCCAGGCCCAGCCCGCGCCTGGGGGGGTGTGGCCAGCCCCTGGCCCTCCTCCGTCTCGTATTCTGGCTCCTGGAGTCTTCTGGAAAAATAGGCACTTTGGCTTTTGTCCCGTCCAATTCCGAGAATATTCATTTTCTGACTTTCCTGGAACCAAAAACAGCAGAAAACAGGCAACTGGCACTGTGGCTCTTGTTAATAGGTTAGTCCAAGAAATCATATGAAAAGTATTCCAAAGTGTAGAAAAAACACAAGAAAGTGGATAAAACCAAGCATGGAGCATTAAAAATTATAGATACATTTGCAATGTATCACTTGTCACTAGGGCCCGAGTTCCATGATTTCAGATCTGAACATGTTATTGATTCATTATGATAGTATTGTTTATGGTCTTACCTGCAAGTTGTATACACACGTTGTTGTCCGGAAACAAAGGCCCCGAAGTGAAAGAAATCGGGATAACCGGAGGGAATGGCTTTGATGTGAGGATCACATGTGTTCACGGAGTGTTAATGCTTTGCTCCGGTGCTCTATTAAAAGGAGAACCTTAATTTCCAGTAGTTCCCTTGAGGCCCCGCTGCAAACGGGCTAGCAGGATAAAAGATGTTGTGCAAGTTCTCATTGCGAGCACGTATGACTATATATGGAACACATGCCTAGGATTATTTAGTACTTGGATAATTTATCTTATTTATCTGCAAATGCCCTATGTTCTGATTTTTATTTGAATTGTCTTGTCCATGCAACGCCCGTCCATCCATCCCTGTGCCTACCGCGCTTTAATGCTACTGTTTACTGCAATTGTTACTATTATCTTTAATTTTACTACTGCTATTACTTTACTATTTCTACTACAAAACTGTTGCTACTGATAAACTGCTGTGAGCAAGATTGTTTTCCAGGTGCAACTGAATTAACAACTCAGTTGTTAAGGCTTATAAATATTCTTTAGTTCTCCTTGTGTCGAATCAATAAATTGGGTTTCACTTCTCTCGAAAATACTGCGATACACCCCCTATACTTGTGGGTCATCACCTACATAGGTATGGTGGACTGAAGCGGCAGCGAAGCATGCACTAAAGAACCTATAGAGACCCAATACAACTATCGACTATTAGAGAGTGATAAGGAAGACCTATTCGGAACCAACCTAATACTACCACCAAACATAACCATCCTGGTATTTCCCCCTCGAGACCAAACGAGGAAGTACTGCCGAGGAAACTCACACGATTGGCAGTTTTATTCATTCTTTTCATGGTGGTTATTCCAACTTACTAGTCATATCATATACAAATCATATTATAACAGCAATTCTTTAGTTATAGTTGTCTATGATCGGGAAACTGTGCTCCAAGTCATCCATAACCGCAGGCACGGCTTTTCAAAAAGATTTAACCCTGCAGGGGTGTACCAAAGTATCCACACGCACTTCAACCCTTATTGTCAGATCCGAATATGAGCAAGATCCTGAACATATACCAAACGGTATACGACGGGGCCTCAGACACGACGTTTCCCAGACCCAAAGAAAATACATGGGGGCCACCCTACTAAGCTACCCATAACGAAGTTGGCCGACTCCGAGACAGACCCAGGGTTTGTGCCAATGGCTGTAAACGACTCGGAACCTGAAAGTGTGATTGAACTTATCGATACCGCAAAAACATTCCATGTTCCTAAACAGTACAAGTGCTCCACGCATAATCGTAATTAAAGCAGTAAAGCATGGTACAAGTACAGGATAGTAATAAAGCCTCAAACTACTTTGTAGCCCCTAGCACAGTACTTTGAAATCAGGTAGTAAGCCGATGGGGTGCCCACACACCCACTTATGGTTAATGCGCTCGATCTTGGAACAGGTTTCAAGAACTCGGGTTCTAGGTAGACACAAGTGGGCGGTTAAAAACCAAATATTAACTATTACCCACCGGTGCCTCTGCATTATATCAATTTCCAGCATTTTAATTAACAAGATATAATGAAAGCCATGATCATCTCCACCATTAAACATGTGTCAACCTTCCAACAATGGTGGAATATCGACAACGCGAAGCACCACCTGAGCAAGCAACTACGACTCGCAAGGCCAACTATCTATCAAACAACAGGTAATAGGAGGTGTCCAAGGCAATATAGGCTGTAGGGGATATAAATGGTACACGGAAACTAAAGCATCGCAACGCGGATAGCAATAGATCAACAGGAAGAAATAAAGACTATAAATACAAAATAGATAGAAAGAGAAAGAATACTCATCTGAAAAACATTGTCGAAGATACATTATCCGAAGGACTTGTCGATACTCGCATCAACCCAAAGAAAAAGAGGTATCTGATGATGTGGAGCAGTCCGCTGCTGTTGCTGGCGGCATGCGGCGCGCGCGCAATCAGGGGGCATGGACAGAGAGCCTCCCTAGGGGAGCTGGGCCTGATGATTAGCTTGGAGGCATGTTGGGGATTGGTCGGATGACTCTTGAATGGACCAAAGGGCAAGACAACTGATCGGTGGCGCATGGATCGATCAAATAATACTCCCTCCGTTTTAAAATATAAGATGATTTAGCTTTGTGAATGAAGTGTATCTAGATCTCTTTTAGTGTCTAGATTCATCTAGATTTGAAGTGAACTTAGATACTAAAAGAGGTCTAGATACACTTCTTTTATAAAGCTAAAACATCTTATATTTTAAAACGGAGGGAGTACACAACAGCAAGAGGATTGGGTATTTCCTGGCTTAGAAAGAATTAAAATAGGATGGATCTGGTGGAGTTTCGCTGGGTGGTGTCGCATGCGGGAGCAACCAAAGGACATGGGAAAATGGCCATCGATAGACACTTCCTGGGCAATAGCATGGAATTCATAGCACACAAGATTTGCGTGTGTGCTGGAGCTAGCCCCCGTGCATACGTTTTGTGAGGAGCTGGACCATGGAGCAAAGAAATCCACCACCGATAGAAAGCAAAATAGGGCTCTGTGATTTCTAACCGGCGACGCGTGAGAGGAGTAGGGATCTGTGCCGCTGCGGGAGGGAAAAAAATCAACAATACGCTGGTGAGAAATTTTTGGAGAGGAATAAAGGAGAAAACGTGAGGAGATATTTAGATCTAGATTTGGACAGATTTATGGGCTAGTGTTTGGGGAGGAAGAAGGGTGGAATAGACTATTTATATAGTCCAAAGTAGATTAGATGAGACTAGTTTTGGACCAAAACTTTAGACCGGCTTTTGGCCTAATTTTATTTTAGCAAAATAAGAAAAAACCTTTTATGTTCGTATAACGGCCGGTAAATATTACCATTTTTAATTTAAAAAAAAGAAGGATGGTTTTAATATATTAAACATACATGTATATTAGAAAATAAAATAGGATTTAATAAAGTTAAATTTTACCAAAATGCACGATGCTGACAAGGTCATTTGCAAGCTCAAATAGAAAAACCACACGAGCTTCATATGGAAGCATTAGAGAGAAGTTCACATGGCACAAAAGAATAATCAACTTGACAACATAGGGAATAATTAGATAGATATGGATATGGCAAAATGGTCACATGTATATTTGAGAGAATTAGAGAATATGCACTAGAATAAGGATGGTAGTATTGAATGGATCCACATATTTCCAAATGGGCTTGATTTAAAATCCATATGGAAAAATAAAAAGATCCTATCTATCCAATATGTGGTAGAATTAGAATAGATCATATGGCAAGATTTGAAACCACGAGTTAGTGATAGAATAAATTTAAAAGATGATGCCCCAAATCAATTTGAGCATTACTGTCAAGTAGAAATAACAAGACTCCAAACGATAAAATTAGACATTATGGTTCCATATCAAATGACACCAACTAGCATTAGAATAGAGTGAGGGTAAGTAGAAACGGCAAGCGAAAATGACAACTATAATTATCAAGAACCATATGTAAATGTCAAATTATAATGCAACAATTTAAAAGGTGTTCCATGCAAGGTGAGATGATGAACATGATGATGATGCCTGACGATATCATGATGACGCACAAAGTAGAAATAATAGACGATTTTCTAGTAGTGGTTTTACCCAGGGTGTTACAATTTGACACTACTAACAATGGATCTCTCCCTTGAGATCTGCCTCATGGTATAGGGAAGAAGGCCGATGGTCGAACTCTTCTCGCTTCGTGTAGATCCTCACGACACCACTAACAAAGATACTTCCTCCATCTTGAATTCGGCGACACCACCAACAAGGGTCGTTGCTCACGTTCATTAAGAGAACACTCCAGAGAAACAAAGGATGAAGGTAAAGGTCTCGAAAGGTATGGCCACCTCTAACTTCCGTGGAAGGAGTAAAATTGCATTGATCCACCATTCAACGTACACAAGAGAATGATAAGAGTAGTGGTATGGTAGCTACTTCATCCCGCACTCAAAGCATTACTCTATACATGAACAAAAGCATCGTGCAACCAATTCTCGGAATTCCGATTGAAGATCTTTACAAGCGATGTCCGGAGAACAAAGGAGTGATGCAGGCTCTTCATAGATGATGTCGTCACATTAGAAACCACCGAAAGATACAAAAGAAAAATCGTATGAAAAGACACAATGATTAGGTTCCGCGATGGTTCCATTGGCATGAGCAACACATGCTCAAGGTATACTCCAACTTAACCAATGCTCATCCTTCTCATATGTTCTTCAACGATTCGGATATCCATCAATGGCACATACGGATAAAGAGTTGAAGGATCAAAAATATTGGAAGTGTACAACAAACAAGATGCAGATTGATGATTGTAGCTTCACCGTTATAAAAGGGAGAAAGAGAAACCCTGAAGGTACGGCGGCAATCCAACTACGAGAAATTCTGGACTCGAAGAAAAGATAAGAGTAGATTCGAAACACGCATAGGTAAGAGGAGAATAGCATAGGAGTGAGGAGTAAAAGTAGACCTAATAAGATCTATCCAACCGATTTTTCCAAAATAGTTTTGACACTACAATGTCCGTTAGCTAGGTTATCGTACATGCTAGACCAGTGGGATATCGTAACTGCTGAGCTCTGATACCACTTTGTAACACCAGCGAATCGGCCATATGCATGTTTTAGCGATTCCCGCCAAACCTGCATAGAAATGATTCAAAGATGTCCACCAAGCACTTGCGTGCAGGTGGAAAACGAAGTAATATCATTACACAATATTCTACGATGGAACCCACAGAAGATATATACAACAACGACTCCATGAGTCAAGAATACACATATATAATACAAAGACCCAAATCACCTTGAAAATGATACAACATCCGAGTATGGATAAGATGCAAATGGGGCTAAGAGCCATGAAGAATAACCAATGGCGTCCATAACCCTGCCCTAGCCAAGCCGAAAGGGTAACCCTGCTAACGTCGTCGAACTCATACCTGCTAAAACAAAAGGGGTGCCGACAAAGGGCAAAGGAAAAAGGGAGCGGTCAGTACTGAGGCCAGTACACGGCGAGTCTAGAATTCGGCGACTCTCGCCTACATAGGTATGGTGGACTGAAGCGGCAGTGAAGCATGCACTAAAGAACCTATAGAGACCCAATACAACTGTCGGCTATTAGAGAGGGATAAGTAAGATCTATTCGGAACCAACCTGATACTACTACCAAATATACCCATCCTGGTATTTCCCCCTCGAGACTAAATGAGGAAATCCTATCGAGGAAACTCACACGGTTGGCAGTTTTATTCATTGTTTTCATGGTGGTTATTCTGACTTACTAGTCATATCAGATACAAATCATATTATAACATCAATTCTTTAGTTATAGTTGTCTATGATCGAGAAACTGTGCTCCAAGTCGTCCATAACTGCGGACACGGCTTTTCGAAAAGATTTCCTGCAGAGGTGTACCAAAGTATCCACACGCACTTCAACCCTTATTGTCAGATCCGAATATAAGCAAGATCCTGAACATACACCCAACAGTATGCGACGGAGCCTTGGACACGATGTTTCCCAGACCCAAAGAGAGTACATGGGGGCCACCCCACTAAGCTACCCGCAAGGAAGTTGACCGGCTCCGAGACGGACCCAGGGTTTGTGCCAATGGCTGTAAACAACTCGGAACCTGGAAGTGTGACTGGGCTTGTCGATACCACAAAAATATTCCATGTTCCTAAACAGTACAGGTGCTCCACGCATAATCGTAATTAAAGCAGTAAAGCATGGCATAAGTACAGGATAGTAATAAAGCCCCAAACTACTTTGTGGCTCCCAGCACGGTACTTTGAAATCAGGTAGTAAGCCCATGGGGTGCCCACACACCCACTTGTGGTTAGCGCTTGATGACCCAAAATATATCGAGCTCGTTGGGGAACCCTAAGAGGAAGGTATGATGAACACAACAATAAGTTTTCCCTCAGTTATGAAACCAAGGTTATCGAACTAGTAGGAGCAAGGAAACACCTCCAAGGTGTTGTTGCCAACTTGGAATCCTGCACAACACAATCACAGAACTTTGCCCCCAACTTACAGTGAAGTTGTCAATCTCACTGGTTTTGCTAAAAACAAATGATTAAACGTATTGTGTGGAAGATAGTAATTGCTTGCAGAAAGTAAACAGAAAACAGTAAACAGTTGTAGATTGATGATAAAAGAAAGGACCGGGGTCCATAGTTCACTAGTGGTGGTTCTCCTTAAGATAGATAACATGTTGGGTGAACAAATTATAGCGGGACAATTGACAAACATCGAGAAAGCATACATGCATATACTAATCATCTTGACTCCTATGAGAGTTGATTGGGCATTACAACATTATACATAGACTGTAACCAACTGCATCTATGACTAATAATCCACCTTCAGGTTATCATCCGAACCCCCTCCAGTATTAAGTTACAAGCAACAGATAATTGCATTACGCATTGTGTGTAAAGTAAACAATATGATTGTTCTATGAACAAAGGATTGCTGTTTTCTCCCTAGTAGCAACAACACATCTAGTACCTTAGAGATTTCTGTCACTTCCCCAGATTACTAGAGGTACGAACCCACTATCGAGCATAAATACTAACTCTTGGAGTTGCTAGCATCTACTTGGCCAAGATAGCTACTAACAACGGAAAGCATGCAAGATCACAAATAACAAAGACATCATAGAATCAATAATCAATCTGAAATAGTATCTCAATATCTATCGGATCCCTGCAAACACAATATGTAGAATTACAAATAGATGATCTTGATCATGAACGGAGATCACAAGATCTAAACATGGTAGCACAAAAGAGAAGAACCAACCATCTAGCTACTACATGGACCCGTGGTCCAAGGAAGAACTACTCACGCATCACACCCGAGGCTTGCATGGTGATGAAGAAGGCCTCAAGGATGAATTCTCCCCCCGGCAGGGTGCCGGGAAGAGCTTCAGATCCCTCCCGATCTAGGGATGGAGATGACGACGGCTATAGACTCTTTCGTGGAATTTTGATTAGGTACTTAGGGTTTACGTCTCGTATTCTGGCTCCGTGTCCCCCTCGGTGAAAAACTGACTTTGGTTTTGTCTCGTCCAACTCCAAGAATATTCATTTTCTGACTTTCCTGGAACCAAAAATAGCAGAAAACAGGCAACTGGCATTATGGCCTCTTGTTAATAGGTTAGTCCAAGAAAGTGTATAAAAAGTACTCCAAAGTATGGACAAAACATAAGAAAGTAGATAAAACTAAGCATGGAACATCAAAAATTATGGATGCGTTTGCAACGTATCAACATCCCCAAGTAGGTAAGTGATAAAAAACAAGCATAATTTTTGAGGTGACATGCACAATCATAAACTTGATCAAAGTATTCCGAAACACTAGAAAAAGCGCGCGCGTTACAGAGCTCGGCCCGCAATCTCTGCTGTCCTTGCACGTGGCATCCTGAGAGTTCTTCTCGCGCTATCTCGGCCCTTCCCCTACGCGACACGTGGTGCCTGCAGAGAGAGGGTCGCGGTCCTTTTTCCCTTTCTCTTTTAGATTCAAATATGAAAAATGCGATATCTTTTAAACAAATCATTCAAATTGACATCCGTTTTCACATTTGTACTAGTCGTGCCAAGACCTACAAAACTAGATCCCATGTTGATAGGTTTCGACGAACTTTTTTTTTGCACTGCCTATTGACCCTATGTTGCACTGCCTCTGATTGGCGGTGCACGGCACGATGTCCTGGTGGTGCACTGCCTGCGTACTGCCTTTTTGTATTACATTGCACTGCCTTTGGCGCAGTGCACGACAAAATATCCTGGCAGTGCACTACTGCGTCTGCTCGCTAGTTTGTGTTATGCACTACCTTCGGACATAGTGCACGGGACGAGGCCTAGCGATGCATCGCCGCACCGCCTTATTTATATCTTGTGTTGCACCGCCTTCGCACGCAGTGCACGGCGAAATATCTGGCGGTGCAGTACGCTTTGCCTTTTTATGTTGTGTTGCAATTCATTCTGTTGCAGTGCATGAGACGATGTCTGGTGCACTGCCTATTTGTATTGTGTTGCACTGCCTTTGGACGCAGGTATCCTAGCAATGCACTGCCTTTTTGTGTTGCGTTGCACTTCCTTAGATTGCAGTACATGAGACGATGTCCTGGAAGTGATCTGTGTTGTACTGCCTTCGATCGTAGTGCACGAGACGACCCAGTTGTAGTGCACAGTCTTTTCTCTTTTTCTCTTTTTTTCATGGTGCACTGCTCTTTTTTGCATATACTGCTCACGTATTTTTTATCGTGGATATTTATTGAAAACGCGCGTAAAATAGCAGAATAACTGTATACGAGCAGAGTAGCAGTGTGTCCACGTGGCGACTAAGGAGACGAAGACGGACTGCTGCCCGCGCGCAGGGCCACGCGTCACGGTCTCTCTAGAGCGCGCCCTCGCGCTAGTCATCCTCCAAAGTATTCGTAAAACATTGATAGCTCGGATCATAGTACTTCAACATAGAATGAAAGATAAAGTTCTAGAAATAAGACATAGCAACTATGTTGCAACATGAAAAGGCACAAACAAAAGATTTATAAATAACAATGCTTTGCAAGACGTTTGTTTGTTTCACATAAAGAAAACATAGAATAGTGGCATTCATCTTGTCCCTCATAGAGTAACAAACATAAATGCATAGGACACCTTCAAAGTTCATAAGAGTGGCTAGATACAAATAGTTTAAGAACAAGCAATATCAAAGTTATGCATCAAACAACAAGTCTTGGGACAATGCACATAGAACTAAGAATGGCCACTATGCTCTCTCAATAGGTGCATAAAGATAGAAGGTGAAGACTCAACATAAAAGTAAAATAAAGTCCTTCATAGAAGGAAGCAGGGATTCAAGTTTCGTAAAGAGCTTCCAAAAATTATGGTACTTATTAGCTTTCAGCTCTCATTGCCCCTATCATAAGCATCTTGAAGTGATTAAGGTTAAAGTGAACAAACTATGGAGTATATGCTTGACAAAGTATAAGTTGGAAATCTCATGTCCGTTGAATACGTGGGTCGCTCCTCATGCTACTCAAGTTTAGTTACCGGTAAGTTCTTGTCATAGTAAGTACATGTGTATCATAGAGAACCACCAATGGGTACCCCTTGCCCAATGATACGGAAGAATCCCCATATCAAAATGACAAGGCAAGCACACAATGAGCATCTCAGCAATCTTCTTATTTACCATGGGAAAATGGTGCTTTTTTCTCTCTTTCCTCTTTTCTCATATCTCTTTTTTTCTTTTTCTCTTTTTCTCAATATCTGACTCTTTTTTTATAAGAAGAATGCTTCATAGACAGATCATTATGGTTACGCTGCAGGTTTCCACCATAATTAGGCATGGATTAGACCGGCGGCCCAGGCGTTTCTCTAACACACATACATAACTCCATGGACTTACAAGCTCCCCTTTCATTTCACACCGACAACATCCATAGACAAAAGAGCATGATATCAACTAGGTATAAAGTACAAGTGCAATATTGAAAGCGTTCCCCATGACAGCATGGTTCTGCTAATCCCCAATATATAAGTGCAAGCATATACAACATAGACGACACAATGGTTCAAGTTTATTAAGGGCAAGAAAAGTAAAGTGTGCCATCAAGTTCGTGAGAGTTTTAATCACTAGTTTTCTCATAACAAGTTTAATTTGGAAGGTAGATAAAAACATGAATATACTTGGAATAAAAAATGCTAATAGGTTGGTGTGGTGGACTCTTTGGAATAACTTGGTTTTAGGAGTTGGATGCATGAGTGGAACTCATACTTGGTTATGAAGGCTAGCAAAAGACTGGGAGCGACCGACTAAGAGAGCAATAGTGGCCATAATCATGCAGAGCGACAAAACATCATTAATCAAAGCATAAATTGATACTACAAGTCGAAAACTAAAGGATATGGTGACTTGGGATAGTCATAACATGGTGTGAGCATGCGCCAAGTCAACCCAAATAAAGCATCAAAGGAGAATACCACAATACTATGCTTTAATATGCTAAAACAACGCATGATTCTTCCAAGGCACATTAAGCAATCTCAATTGTTTATAACAAGTCATGCCACAGCAAAGATCACTAAGCATAAAGCCAAAACAATACCAAGCATGGCATGACAAAGCATGGGCCACAGTCAAAAACAAGCTCTCTTTACCACTTAAGCATGAACTTTCCTACTCTTTTTCCAAAGCAAACCAAACTATTTGAAAACCAATATATGAAAGAGGGGATCCAACCAATTTATTCAAGCAAACTAAGAAAACCAAGCAAACAAAAACCAAAAACAAAAAACGGAGATGCTCGAAGAACAACACAACTGTGCATGAAACAAGAAAAATGAAGTGTTTGGAAGAAACCTGAGATTTTTATTGATGAAAAAGGGGATGCCTTGGGAATCCCCAAACTTTGATGCTTGTACTTCTTGGATAATTCTTGGGGTGACACGGAGTGGCATCTCCAAGATTGAGCTTTAGTCCATCCTTCATCTCATTACATCATTCTCTCCATACACCTGAAATTTTTCCTTCATACAAAACTTCACACAATCTTTATTAGTAACATTAGTGCACTCAAGATAATAAGTCTTTAGGTTCAGTTTCAACACCAATAAAACTTCCATTAAAACACAAGATACTATAGCACTTCCCTCAAAAAGCTCAATTCCCCAAAAAGAACTCAAAAAAGGAACCAACAAGAAGCAAATGCAAATAATGGCAGAAATCTGTCAAAACAGACCAGCAGATAGAAAGCAATTTTTTCGAAGACCTTCTATTTCTCAAATCAAAAAGTGTTGAACTAACAAAATTTAGATAACAACCTGGGGCAGAAGCACAAAAATTCATGCCTCAAAATGACGAACAGAGAGTTCACACGAATGTTTACGGTGAAGCACAAAAATCTGTTTCGGGACAGCAACTTTCCCAAGCATTACTTCTCTCTCATTAGAGGTTACCCTTGGCACAAAAAGCAAATAAAAAGGATAAGGAGCGGTTATTACAGACATAATAACTTCCAAGACTCATCTAAAACTTTTGGGTTATCTTCCAATAAATACTTTTCTTTAACGCCTTTAAATTATCTCAAATGAAGAAGCATTAAGAGAAAATTTTGTTTTTATAGGAGAGGCAAAAGAAATCTTCTCTCTCTCTTATTAGGGAAGTGTTCTATAACTTTCTTGAGTGGGAGTTGATATTTAATGATGCCTTCTTTCATATCAATAATGGCACCAACAGTTCTAAGAAAAGGTCTTCCCAAAGTAATAGGACAAGAAGCATTGCATTCAACATCCAATACATAGAAATCAACAGGGACATATGCATTGTTAACCATAATAAGAACATCATTAATACTCTCTATGAGTTTCTTTTTAGCATTATCATCAAGTGGGACATTCAAATAACAATCTTCCAATGGTGGCAAATCAAGCATATCATAAATCTTTCTAGGCATAATAGAAACACTACTATCAAGATCACATAAAGCTTTGAAATCAAAATCATTCACTTTCATATTAATGATGGGTTCCCAACCATCTTCTTGTTTCATAGGAAGAGAAACTTTATGTTTCATCTTTTTTCGTGTACCAACAACATCTACACATGAGCTTAGCATATTAAAACGTTCAAAGACTTTTCTAGCTTCCTTGGAAACATCATAGAATTCCTTAAGCAAAGTTTCTAGAATAAAATCTCTCTTTTCAGGGTCCTCAATTTCTTTAAGTTTCAGAAACATTACTTGCATTAAGGGGTTAAGGTTAACAAATCTAGCTTCCAACATGTGAACTAAAGAAGTTGCAACAATTTCATAGTTTGGAGAAATTTCTGCAAGGGATCTATCATCAATATCCTCATGTTTACTAACATGATTAAAGAATTCTTCAATATTATCTTTTCCAATTATAGAGCCACTACCTATTGAAAGGTCTTTCAGGGTGAATTTAGGGATCAACATGGTGAGCTAAGAGGTAACAACTATAGAAAGACTTAATTTTTTGTGTGTTTTTAATAAAGAGAGCAAACTAGTACAACTAATTTTTGTGTGTGTTTTTGATAGAGAAACAAGCAAACAAAGCAGAAATAAACTAAGCAAAACAAATAAAACAAAGTAAAGAGATTGGTTATGAGGGACTCCCCTTGTGAAGATGTCCTTGACTCCCCGGCAACGGTGCCAGAAAAATAGCTTGGTGGCCCAAAATATATCGAGCTCGTTGGGAAACCCCAAGAGGAAGGTATGATGAGCACAACAACAAGTTTTCCCTCAGTTATGAAACCAAGGTTATCGAACCAGTAGGAGCAAGGAAACACCTCCAAGGTGTTGTTGCCAACTTGGAATCTTGCACAACACAACCACAGAACTTTGCCCCCAACTTACAATGAGGTTGTCAATCTCACCGGTTTTGTTGAAAACTAAGGATTAAACGTATTGTGTGGAAGATAGTAATTGCTTGCAGAAAGTAAACAGAAAGCAGTAAACAGTTGTAGATTGATGATAAAAGAAAGGACCGGGGTCCATAGTTCACTAGTGGTGGTTCTCCTTAAGATATATGACATGTTGGGTGAACAAATTACAGCGGGTCAATTGACAAACATCGAGAAAGCATACATACATATACGAATCATCTTGATTCCTATGAGATTTATTGGGCATTACAACATTATACATAGACCGTAATCCAACTGCATCTATGACTAATAATCCACCTTCAGGTTATCATCCGAACCCCCTCCAGTGTTAAGTTGCAAGCAACAGATAATTGCATTACACATTGCGTGTAAAGTAAACAATTCGATTGTTCTCAATATCCATCGGATCCCCGCAAACACAACATGTAGAATTACAAATAGATGATCTTGATCATGAACGGAGCTCACATGATCTAAACATGATAGCACAAAGAAGAAGAACCAACCATCTAGCTACTACATGGACCCGTAGTTCCAAGGATGAACAACTCACGCATCACACCGGAGGCTTGCATGGTGATGAAGAAGGCCTCCATGGTGAATTCTCCCCTCCGGTAGGGTGCCTGGAAGAGCTTCAGATCCCTCCCGATCTAGGGATGGAGATGATGGCGGCTACAGACTCTTTTGTGGAATTTTGATCGGGTACTTAGGGTTTCTATATCGGAAGCATCTTATAGGCGAAAGGGGAGGCCGAAGGGGTACCCTAGGCGGCCACACCACCCCCTAGCGTGGGCCAGGCCTGGCCGCGCGGCCAGGTGGTGTTGCGGCCCTCTGGCCCCCTCTCCATCTCGTATTCTGGCTCCGTGTCTCCCTCGGTGAAAAACTGACTGTGGCTTTTGTCCCGTCCAATTCGAAGAATATTCATTTTCTGACTTTCCTGGAACCAAAAATAGCAGGAAACAGGCAGCTGACACTATGTCATCTTGTTAATAGGTTAGTCCAAGAAAATGTATAAAAAGTACTCCAAAGTGTAGGCAAAACATAAAAAAGTAGATAAAACCAGGCATGGAACATCAAAAATTATGGATACGTTTGCAATGTATCAGCGCGCTCGATCTTGAAATAGGTGTCAAGAACTCGGGTTCTAGGTGGACACAAGTAGACGGTTAAAAACCAAATATTGACTATTACCCATCGGTGCCTCTGCACTATATCTATTTCCAGCATTTTAATTAACAAGTTATAATGAAAGCCATGATCATCTCCACCTTTAAGCATCTCCACCATTAAGCATGTGTTAACCTTCCAACAACGATGGAATATGACGACGCGAAGCAGCACCTTAGCAAAAAACTACGACTCGCAATGCCAAACGTCTATCAAACAACAGGTAATAGGAGGTGTCCAAGGCAATATAGGCTGTAGGGGATATATATATGGTGCACGGAAACTAAAGCATCACAACACGGATAACATTAGATCAACAGGAAGAAGTAAAGACTATAAATACAAAATAGGTAGAAAGGGGGAGAATGCTCGCCTGGAAAATATTGTCGAAGATACATTATCCGAAGGACTTGTCGATACTCGCATCAACTCAACGTCCTAGCCCGTGAAGAAGCAAAGCACTAGAAGAGACATCAAATGCAATATTTAATACTACGACAGAAGATCGGCATGATGTATATATGATGTATGACATGGCATAGATGAAATGCGACTAGGCAATATTAAGTGGAACCGGGGTCCCGACAATTAATTATATGGTTCAAATTGTTTAGATACCCCGCAATTAAATGTTGAATTAAAAGGCAAAACATGGCAATGGTTCGCTACACAAATTTAAATGGAGTCAAGGTAGGCAAAAATAGCCTGCATATACACTCCATATTTAATTTAAGTAAATTGCTATTTACACCGAACCCTGAAGATAATATGTATACAAGCATGTAAGATTTGATTGTAAATAAATGTATGTGATATTTTATAAAAAAATAGGGATAGGCTCGGAGTATCACGGATCATATTGAATAGACCGAGATACGGATCTTCAATTATAGATGTGGTGGAAGTAGTCGATGGCGCGTAAGAGCTTGTTGGACGGCCAGCGACGTCAACAACAGATTAAACAAGTCAGATAGAAGGAATCCAAGTCTGAAATTCTTGTGGTCGTTTTATCAGATAGCTGGAGGAGTCGGCCACGGACAGAGATAATATCAACCTGTAACAAAGCGAATATGGGCTGTGCAGATCTGAGACAAACTAATGGTTTCTTCGCCATAGTAAAGAAATGAAAAACATTTGCGGTGGCTCGGTTGGTTGGAGCTTCTTTGCGCGCTGCAGTAGACAAGGGGCGCACGACCCAAAGGAAGAGAGGTACCTGCCGATGTGGAGCAGTCCGCTGCTGTTGCTGGCGGCATGTGGCGTGCGCGCGAGCAGGGGTATGGGGACAGAGAGGCTCCCTAGGCAGCTGGGGCTGATGATTAGCTTGGAGGCATGTTGGGGATTGGTCGGATGACTCTTGGAAAAGTTCACATGGCACAAAAGAATAACAACTTGACAACATATGGAATAATTAGATAGATATGGATATGACAAAATGGTCACATGTATATTTGAGAGAATTAGAGAATATGCACTAGAATAAGAAGAATGGTAGTATTGAATGGATCCACATATTTTCAAATGGGCTTGATTTAAAATCCATATAGCAAAATAAAAAGAACCCATCTATCCAATATGTGGTAGAATTAGAATAGATCATATGGCAAGATTTGAAACCACGAGTTAGTGATAGAATAGATTTAAAAGATGATGCCCCAAATCAATTTAAGCATTACTGTCAAGTAGAAATAACAAGACTCCAAACGATAAAATTAGACATTATGGTTCCATATCAAATGACACCAGCATTAGAATAGAGCAAGGATAAATAGAAACGGGAA
Organism: Avena insularis; assembly: GCA_023614405.1. Lineage (NCBI taxonomy): Eukaryota > Viridiplantae > Streptophyta > Magnoliopsida > Poales > Poaceae > Avena > Avena insularis. The sequence goes on along the minus strand of CM042696.1, from coordinate 455,465,831 downwards.
ACGAAAATGACAACTTTAATTATCAAGAACCAAATGTAAGTGTCAAATTATAATGCAACAATTTAAAAGGTGTTCCATGCACGGTGAGATGATGAACATGATGATGATGCCTGATGATATCATGATGACGCACAAAGTATAAATAATAGGCGATTTTCTAGTAGTGGTTTTACCCGGGTGTTACAATTCGACACTACTAACAATGGATCTCGCCCTCGAGATCCGCCTCATGGTACGGGGAAGAAGGCCGACGGTCGAACTCTTCTCGCTTCGTGTAGATCCCCACGATACCAGTAACAAAGATCCTTCCTCCATCTTGAATTCGGCGACACCACCTACAAGGGTCGTTGCTCACGTTCATTGAGAGAACACTCCGGAGAAACAAAGGACGAAGGTAAAAGTCTCGAAAGGTAAGGCCACCTCTAACTTCCGTGGAAGGAGTAAAATTGCATTGATCCACCATTGAACGTACAAAAGCGAATGATAAGAGTAGTGGTATGGTAGCTATTCCATCCCACACTCGAAGCATTGCTCTATACATGAACAAAAGCATCGTGCAACCAACTCTCGGAATTCCGACTGAAGATCTTTACAAGCAATGTTCGGAGAACAAAGGAGTGATGCAGGCTCTTCATAGATGATGTCGTCACATTGGAAACCACTGGAAGATACAAAAGAAAAATCGTATGAAAAGACACAATGATTAGGTTCCGCGATGGTTCCATTGGCATGAGAAACACATGCTCAAGGTATACTCCAACTTAACCAATGCTCATCCTTCTCATATGTTCTTCAACGATTTGGATATCCATCAAGGGCACATACGGATAAAGAGTTGAAGGATCAAAAAGATTGTATAAAGTGTACAACAAACAAGATGCAGACTGATGATTGTAGCTTCACCGTTATAAAAGGGAGAAAGAGAAACCATGAAGGTACGACGGCAACCCAACCACGAGAAATCCTGGACTCGAAGAAAAGATAAGAGTAGATTCAAAACACGCATAGGTAAGAGGAGAATAGCATAGGAGTAAGGAGTAAAATTAGACCTAATCAGATCTATCCAACCAATTTTTTCAAAATAGTTTTGACACTCTATAATGTCCGTTAGCTAGGTTATCCTACAGGATGGATCAGTGGGGTATCGCAACTGCTGAGCTCTGATACCACTTTGTAACACCCTCGAATCGGCCCTATGCAAGTTTTAGCGATTCTCGCCAAACCCGCATAGAAACGATTCAAAGATGCCCACCAAGCACTTGCGTGCGGGTGGAAAACGAAGTAATATCATTACACAGTAGTCCACGATGGAACCCACAGAACATATATACAACAACGACTCCATGAGTCAAGAATACAGATATATAATACAAAGATCCAAATCACCTTGAAAACGATACAACATTCGAGTATGGATAAGATGCAAATGGGGCTAAGAGCCCTGAAGAATAACCAATGGCGTCCATAACCCTACCCAGGCCAAGCCGGAAGGGTAACCCTGCTAATGATGTCGAACTGATACCTGCTTAAACAAAAGGGGTGCCGACAAAGGGCAAAGGAAAAAGAGGGCGGTCAGTACTGAGGCCAGTACACTGCGAGTCTAGAATTCGGTGGCTCTCGCCTACATAGATATGGGGGACTGAAACGGCAGCGAAGCATGCACTAAAGAACCTATAGAGACCCAATACAACTATCGGCTATTAGAGAGGGATAAGGAAGATCTATTCGAAACCAACCTGATACTACCACCAAACATACCCATCCTGGTATTTCCCCCTCGAGACCAAACGAGGAAATCCTGCCGAGGAAACTCACACGGTTGGCAGTTTTATTCATTCTTTTCATGGAGGTTATTCCAACTTACTTGTCATATCAGATACAAATCATATTATAACAACAATTCTTTAGTTATAGTTGTCTATGATCGATAAACTGTGCTCCAAGTCATCCATAACCGCGGACATGGCTTTTTGATAAGATTTAACCCTGCAGGGTGTACCAAAGTATCCACACGCACTTCAACCCTTATTGTCAGATCCGAATATAAGCAAGATCCTGAACATACACCTAACAGTATGCGATGGAGCCTCGGACACGACGTTTCCCAGACCCAAAGCAAGTACATCGGGGACACCCCACTAAGCTACTCGTAACGAAGTTGACCGGCTCCGAGACGGTCCCAGGATTTGTGCCAATGCCTGTAAACGAATAGGAACCCGAAAGAGTGACTGGGCTTGTCGATACCGCGAAAACATTCCATGTTCCTAAACAGTACAGGTGCTCCACGTATAATCGTAATTAAAGCAGTAAAGCATGGTACAAGTACAGGATAGTAATAAAGCCCCAAACTACTTTGTGGCTCCCAGCATAGTACTTTGAAATCAGGTAGTAAGTCGATGGGGTGCCCACACACCCACTTTTGGTTAGTGCGCTCGATCTTGGAACAAGTGTCAAGAACTCGGGTTTTAGGTGGACACAAGTGGACGGTTAAAAACTAAATATTGACTATTACCCACCGGTGCCTCTGCACTATATCTATTTCCAGCATTTTAATTAACAAGTTATAATGAAAGCCATGATCATCTCCACCTTTAAGCATCTCCACCATTAAGCATGTGTTAACCTTCCAACAACGATGGAATATGACGACGCGAAGCAGCACCTTAGCAAAAAACTACGACTCGCAATGCCAAACGTCTATCAAACAACAGGTAATAGGAGGTGTCCAAGGCAATATAGGCTATTGGAAATATAAATGGTGCATGGAAACTAAAGCATCGCAACATGGATAGCAATAGATCAACAGAAAGAAGTAAAGATTATAAATGCAAAATAGGTATAAAGGGGGAGAATGCTCGCCTGGAAAACATTATCGAAGATACATTATCCGAAGGACTTGTCGATACTCGCATCAACTCAATGTCCTAGCCCGTGAAGAAGCAAAGCACTAGAAGAAACACCGGATGCAATATTTAATACTACGACAGGAGATCGGCATGATGCATATATGATGTATGACATGTCACAGATGCAATGCGACTAGGCAATATTAAGTGAAACCGAGGTCCCGACAATTAATTATATGGTTCAAATTGTTTAGATACCCCGTAATTAAATGTTGAATTAAAAGGCAAAACATGACAATGGTTCGCTACACAAATTTAAATAAAGTCGAGATAGGCAAAAATAGCCCGCATATACACTCCATATTTAATTTAAGTAAATTGCTATTTACACCGAACCCTCAAGATAATATGTATACAATCATGTAAGATTTAATTGTAAATAAAAATATGTGATATTTTATAAAAAAATAGGGATAGGCTCGGAGTCTCACGGATCATATTGAATAGACCGAGATACAGATCTTCGGTTATAGATGTGGTGGAAGTAGTCGATGGCGCGTAAGAGCTTGTTGGAGGGCCAGCGACGTCAACAACGGATTAAACAAGTCAGATAGAAGGAATCCAAGTCTGAAATTCTTATGGTCGTTTTCTCAGACAGCTAGAGGAGTCGGCCACGGACAAAGATAATATCAACCTGTAACAAAGGGAATATGGGCGATGCAGATCCGAGACAAACTGACGGTTTCTTTGCCACACTAAAGAAACGAAAAACAGTTGCGGTGGATCGGTTGGCTGGAGCTTCTCTGCGCGCTGCAATAGACATGGGGCGCACAACCCAAAGGAAGAGAAGAACCTGACGATGTGGAGCAGTCCGCTGCTATTGCTGGCGGCATGCGGCGCGCGCGCGAGCAGGGGACATGGACAGAGAGGCTCCCTAGGCAGCTGGCCCTGATGATTAGCTTGTAGGCATGTTTGGGATTGGTCGGATGACTCTTGAATGGACCAAAGGGCAAGGCAACTGATCGGTGGCGTATGGATCGATCAAATAGTACACAACAGCAAGAGGATTGGGTATTTCCTGGCTTAGAAAGAATTAGGAAAAAATAGTATAGGATGGATCTGGTGGAGTTTCGCTGGGTGGTGTCGCATGTGGGAGAAACCAAAGGACATGGGAAAATGGCCATCGATAGACACTTCCTGGGCAATAGCATCTAAATATATAATTGATGAAGGTATTAGGGCTCACCATAAAAATCAAACATTTTCGGTCATTCGATCGTGCCAGCCAGCAGATTCTGAGCGTTCGTTTTCTGACTACTGTTTATATGGTCTACCTGTAAATGACTATAAAGGGTAAAAACACTGGTGCAAATATGTTCGGTTGCTCATTGGTCAAATCTCCACATGATTTCGTTTTCTGACTACTATTTATGTGGCCCACCTGTAAATGACTATAAATGGTAGAAAATCTGGTGCAAATATATTCGGTTGCCTATTGGTTAAAGTCCCCCACAATTTCATTTTCTGACTACTATTCATGTGGCCCACCTATAAATGACTGCAAAGGGTAGAAAATCTGGTGCAAATATATTCGGTTTCTCATTGGTCAAATTCCCACACGGTTGGAAAATATCTCGACTCGTCAATCCACACCCATGTCTTCCCCTCTTTCTCCTCCTCCCAACCCTCGCGTCGTCGGCGCCCCAGTCCTCTCCTGCACGAGGTCTAGCTTGCCCATCACCGCCTCTTGCCTCCCCGCTATGGCCCTCCCCTTCCCCCTCGTTCTACTCGTACCTCTCTCCATCATGGTCGGTTCAGCCACCATCTCCTCTGCCACGCCTCCCTCACCGGCAGGAGCAGTAGGTCGTTCTCACAGACCGAGCAAAAGTAGCGGCCATGGGCGGGTGGTTGACGTGTAAGAAGAGGAGGTGGCGCGTGGAGGAGCCGGACGCCATGGGTCGGCTGCTAATGTAGTAGAGAGTAGGAGGCCGCACGTCATGTTGTTCCTCTGGAGGAGCATCTGGTGGAGCTCCACCCGACCTGCGCATCCCCGTTGCGCTTCTTCTCTCTCAAAGGAACACCCGTACCTTCTCAAGGCCGAGGTAAATGTGGAGGACCCCTGGAAATTAAATCTCATCTTTATTTATGCATATTCATTATTATTTGTGCTTACAAGGTTCTTGACGAAAATTCTGCCTAATATTACTGTATGTATTGTTTAAGGAGAAGCGAATGGCCTCTCTTGTTTTTGGTAAACATATGCTTCTTATTCTTGATTTACAATAGACCATCGGACTACTATTTTGTCTAAAAAAGGGTCTAGGTAAATATTATATGATGTATTCTTGGTGATTGCATTTCAGGTTACAACCATCAGCATAATCTATCACAGAGTGCTAAAACTCGCTGAAGGCGGAGCAGCGAAGCACGTCTTCCCACCTAGTTTCTATGTTGTTTGCAAATTAGGTTTTCCCTTTATGTATGCCTCTGTGATGCCTTTCTCCGCGAGAAATCAAAAGTAATATTAGGTACGTATGTTGCATAGCTAAACCATCATCAACATAACTTATTTGTTTTACAGTCTTTTATTCTATCAGTTGTGTTCTCTTTAGATTTCTATTGATTCTTTAAAAAAATCGTGCATTTATATAGACATTGTCTAGCTCCCATATTCCAAACCGAACGTAGACATACATAGTGAATAGATAATAAATCTGTAAATAAATTATTTCTTAGATTCACTTTCTTGGTGTTAATGCAATTTGACCACTCCTGTTTGACACCCTCTTTTGACATAGACTGAATTTCCCTTTCTTACTCAGTGAGAAGCATCTTGCTGGTGATACTGCATATGCCATTCTTAATAATGCTCTTGATAATAAATGCTAAGAATGCCTCTCTGACAATTCCTTTGGGGCTCGCAACTGAATCGTGACTCGTTTCGCTTCAAATATTAGTTATTGTTTTCTATTTTTGTGCTATGGTATATCCGATCTAGCTCCTGAATCGATCTATTTTCCAAGTACAGCTTCGCAAGAGGCTTATAGAGCTCGATTGGCGGTGGTCCTCCGGTCAGTGTCTCAGTCAGGGATTTCTTTCAGTACACTGCCTTGCGCCGACCGGTGTGCCTGACCCCTTCGCAGCTATCCGTGTCGCTCTCTTGCTTGACTTGTATTTTCTGCTTTCTTTTAGTGCCGCTCTCTTACTAAACTTGTTTAGTTCACACAGAAACATGAATATCAACTGCAAGTAATAGGATCTACAATTCTAATTCCTATGGTTCAATTTACATGTAATGTTGAACATTAGAATGCCTATAGTTGTTCATATGATATGCAATATTCTTCTTTTTCCTTCTTTTTCTCGTTCACAAAAACAAAGAAACTAGAAATCTTATTTTTGACCTATCACTGAAGTAGGAGAATCAAAAGAGGTGCTACAAATATTGTTGACTCTATCTTACTCGGCCCTAACCATTAAGATTTATCAGAATCTATTAGCTAAGGAGTACCATATTTTTACAGGATTACGAGGCAAAAGTTGATGACTCAAATAACCACGATGCTAACAAGAGGTAGCTCATTGTTGTCATGTTATTTTTCTTATAGTCCGATGTACATGTGCTACTATCTTGATTAACAATACGTGAATTTCTTACACTTCCACAAAACATGTCGTCCAATGTGTCTAATCCACCCTTTGGAGCCGGTCGTCCACCCACGAAGACGATGCCCGCGAAGAAGGAAAAGTAATACAATTCTCTCGTTTTCTCTGAAGGTGCTTTCCTAGTCTATCATATAGCTGTTTACTTCATCTTTATCCTCCGTCATGCTGATCTAAATTATTCACTACGTCCTTCTATAGGTTGTGTGTTCATTTTGGTTCTATATTGGTGTCTCCATACTCATCCCCTCTTGGAAAATTTCACATTTACCTTTCTCTCTTTCATGTGTAAACCATGGATCTCATCTAAAAATCATTCAGCGCATGCTCAACACAATGTTGCATGACGTGCATCTTCTAAACCAAACATAAACATTGTTGTCACCAGGAACCTTAGCGTTGTTAGTCCCAGCACTCTAACAAAGTTTTTGACCCATATATTTCACTAGCCGAGAACTATGTAGCAATCCAAGAAACCGCACGCATAAAATCGTGCCAAAAAACATACAAAAGGTTCAAGAACGAAGCCTTTGATAAATGTCCCCCGGAAAGTTTACAAGAAAACTGAGCAAGAGCTCGAGTTCCTTCATATATCATGTTTCAGGTCCTACGGGTGTCTCATAGAGAGTCAACCTCGATGAAAAGTTTAATTTAGTTGATTGAAGTCTACAAAGAAAATTGTATGTAGACCTTGTGTATGTAGGTGTATATGATTTGTATAGAACAAGATGATCATTATTATAAGCTATCTCCTTTGCATCTGCATACTCATAATAGTGTTTATAAGCCATTTTCGGTGCGAAAGTCAAGAATATTACTTTAATTTTATAAAAGAAACTGCAAATCATAATCATATTATCGATTTCCAGCTATTTCATATTAGTGTTATACACGAAATAAACCGATACGAGAGCCATGGGATCGTGCGCCAAGGCGCACCCCTACCCCTAGATCTAGTGGAATTCAAAGAACACAAGATTTGCGTGTGTGCTGGAGCTAGCCCCCGTGCGTACGTTTTATGAGGAGCTGGACCATGGAGCAAAGAAATCCACCACCGATAGAAAGCAAAACGGGGCTCTGTGATTTCTAACCGGCGACGCGAGAGAGGATCAGGGATCTGTGCCGCTGCGGGAGGAAAAAAAATCAATAATACGCCGGTGAGAATTTTTGGAGAGGAATAAAGGAGAAAATATAAGGAGATATTTAGATCTAGATTTGGACAGATTTTTGGGCTAGGGTTTTGGAAGAAAGAAGGATGGAATAGACTATTTATATAGTGCAAAGTAGATTAGATGAGACTAGTTTTGGACCAAAACTTTAGACCGGCTTTTGGTCTAATTTCATTTTAACAAAATAAGAAAACCTTTTATGTTCTTATAACGGCTGGTAAATATTATAATTTTTAATTTAAAAAAAAGAAAAGAAGGATGGTTTTATATATATATTAACCATACATGTATATTAGAAAACAAAATAGGATTTAATAAAGTTAAATTTTACCAAAATGCACGATGGTGACAAGGTCATTTGCAAGATCAAATAGAAAAACCACATGAGCTTCATATGGAAGCATTAGAGAGAAGTTCACATGGCACAAAAGAATAACCAACTTGACAACATATGGAATAATTAGATAGATATGGATATGACAAAATGGTCACATGTATATTTGAGAGAATTAGAGAATATGCACTAGAATAAGAAGGATGATACTATTGAATGGATCCACATATTTCCAAATGGGCTTGATTTAAAATCCATATGGCAAAATAAAAAGAACCCATCTATCCAATATGTGGTAGAATTAGAATAGATCATATGGCAAGATTTGAAACCACGAGTTAGTGATAGAATAGATTTAAAAGATGATGCCCCAAATCAATTTGAGCATTAGTATCAAGTAGAAATAACAAGACTCCAAACGATAAAATTAGACATTATGGTTCCATATCAAATGACACCAACTAGCATCAGAATAGAGTGAGGCTAAATAGAAACGAGCAAACGAAAATGAAAACTTTAATTATCAAGAACCAAATGTAAGTGTCAAATTATAATGCAACAATTTAAAAGGTGTTCCATGCAAGGTGAGATGATGAACATGATGATGATGCCTAATGATATCATGATGACGCACAAAGTAGAAATAATAGGATATTTTCTAATAGTGGTTTTACCCGGGGTGTTACAATTCAACACTACTAATAATGGATCTCGCCCTCGAGATCTGCCTCATGGTACGGGGAAGAAGGCCGATGGTCGAATTCTTCTTGCTTCGTGTAGATCCTCACGACACCACTAACAAAGATCCTTCCTCCATCTTGAATTTGGCGACACCACCAATAAGGGTCGTTGCTCACGTTCATTGAGAGAACACTCCGGAGAAACAAAGGACGAAGGTAAAGGTCTCGAAAGGTAAGGCCACCTATAACTTCTGTGAAAGGAGTAAAATTGAATTGATCCACCATTCAATGTACAAAAGCGAATGATAAGAGTAGTGGTATGGTAGCTACTCCATCCCGCACTCGAAGCATTACTCTGTACATGAACAAAAGCATCATGCAACCAACTCTCGGAATTCCGACTGAAGATCCTTACAAGAAATGTCCGGAGAACAAAGGAGTGATGCAAGCTCTTCATAGATGATGTCGTCACATTGGAAACCACCGGAATATACAAAAGAAAAATCGTATGAAAAGACACAATGATTACGTTCCGTGATGGTTCCATTGCCATGAGAAACACATGCTCAAGGTATACTCCAACTTAACCAATTCTCATCCTTCTCATATGTTCTTCAACGATTCAGATATCCATCAAGGGCACATACGGATAAAGAGTTGAAGGATCAAAAAGATTGGATAAAGTGTACAACAAACAAGATGTAGATTGATGATTGTAGCTTCACCATTATAAAAGGGAGAAAGAGAAACCCTGAAGGTACGATGGCAACCCAACCACGAGAAATCCTGGACTGGAAGAAAAGATAAGAGTAGATTCGAAACATGCATAGGTAAGAGGAGAATAGCATAGGAGTAAGGAGTAAAAGTAGACCTAATCAGATCTATCCATCGATTTTTCCAAAAGAGTTTTGACACTCTACAATGTCCGTTAGCTAGGTTATCCTACAGGCTGGACCAGTAGGGTATCGCAACTGCTGAGCTCTGATACCACTTTGTAACACCCTCGAATCGGCCCAATGCAAGTTTTAGCGATTCCCGCCAAACCCGTTGTAGCATCCCATCTGTCTAACATCTGTAATGCTACATGGTCTAGTAATATAATTGCTACTTCCTACATATAATTGTTGCATCATAATTATATCATGCTCATGTCATCATGCCACATTGCATTTGAGCATCATATAAAACCCTTTTCATTTGGTTCTTATCTCATATGCATTATTAATTGTTTTTGCCTCTTGATATATTGTATTTGGTTCTTGATAAATGCTTGATGCCCAAGTTGAGTTGGGGACATATCTTTTATTAACTCCACCACCTTTCGTTGTCACCATCCCATAATTCCACCATCCAACTATATGTGAGCTTTGCAATTTAATTGGTTTTACCGCTAGCTCATATGGATTGGGATGGATCCACTTCTAATTCCACATGCTTCCATATATGCACCATATTGTTTTCACATTACTGATATATGAGGAGCCACATGGCCACCTTTGCATGTTTTGTGGATGGAACCCCTTGTCAAGCTCCCATATGGATTATTTTGAATGTATGCTCATGTTGGAATATTTTTTGAGACTATTAAACATCTAGTGGAACATACACACTAGCAAGTCCAAATTATATTCGAATATGATCATCTCCATCTACTCCACATGGAACCTCCTTTTTAATTCTTTTGGCTTGGCCTAGATCCATATTTTTGGAATACATGTGAATAAATGCCAGGTAAATTTATCTATTGTTTTCACAAGAATAGACATGGCATTTAATGCTCATGCATGGGCCATGCAACAATCACCACCATTCTATTCTTTTGGGTTTTACTTGGTTTTGAGTGGATCTTCTCTTTTGATCTCTCCTTCTCTCTAAACCCTCACCATCTTGGTTATTCTCTCCTTACCATGTGCTCACAAGATCATCACCCTCACATGTGTATGCTCCCATGCATGATCATGTGAGATCAAACTCTAGCCCTACCCGACCTCTCCATCTCACTTCCCCTTCTTGCTTGATCTAGCTTGGATCATGTCAAAACCCTAAACCCATCTACCCTACCCCTCTTTCCAACACCATGCCACCCTCATGCTTTGCTTTTGAGATGAGAAAACCCTAACCTACACCTCACCCCTACCATAAACTCTCTCTCCCTAATCCCTCTCTCTAAACCCTACCCCATGATCTACCCCACCATGCCGAGCCTTACCTGCTCGACCACCTCCATGCGAGCTACCCCTCTCTAATCTAACCCCAACCCCTAACCTAATCCCTAACCCGAGCTACCCCTCCGACCCTAGCTAACCCTCTCGGTCTCTCTCTCTCACTCTCTCGCTGCAAGCCAGGACCCACCCGTGCAGCCCCTTCCTTCCCTTGGCCGACCCCAGCTGCAGCCACACCCCCAGGCCGAGCCCTGCCTAGCACATGAAGGAGGGGAGGGAAAGGTGGCCACCGAACCACCTTTTTCTCCCGAGCCTTCCCCACGGCATCCCCTCTCCCCCTCGTGCTTATCTACTTCCTCCCGTCTCTCTACCGTGCCCAGATCCCTCCCCTGGCCTCTGTGCCACACTCCTGCTTCCTCCCTTCTCCCCTGCTACCACCCCTTCTCCATCGCCGGCCACCACGTCGGTGTTGACACCCACCTCTCGATCTAGGCGGCGGGCGCGGTGTCCCGGTGTCGAGGAAGAACGAGGCGAGCCTCTGCGTCGCTCCTGTGCCCGCAGACGAGGAGGAGACAGCCCCTGCAACCCGCTGCACGCCAAAACCCTAGCTCCGACCAGCGTCTACATCTCCGGCGCACCGTCACTCCCCGACCGATCCACCACCACCGACCACCTCGCGGTGAGCCACCCTTCCTCCTAGACATCCCCTCTCTCGCCGTCGATGCCTGTTCATGCCGGCCTTTACATCGAAACGCTTTCTGCGCGCTGGTTTCGCCGTCGTCCCGCGTCGCTTAGCTAGCCGCCTAGCCGTTCCCTACCAGCATCCCTAACCCCACCTTTGGTTCCGCCATGGCAGCTGCAGTCGCGGTTCGATCCCGCAAGGCTGCATTCCTGTCGAGCACCGTCCGATCGTCAGTTTTGTCAGGAGGAGAAATAGTGGGCATTGGCAACTTTGCAAATAACCCCCCAAACCTTTTGCTGCTCAACCCACGGTCCAGCCCAGGACCACCTGTCGGCGGCTGTGTTCGTTTTACAAAAAGGTACCCCGGTTTTTGTAATCCTCAACCCGCGCTCCCTCAGACCCCACCTGTCAGCCTCAGTGACAACTTTACAAAAGGCACCGCTACTTTGCGATTCTCAACCCGCGGTCCCTAGCTTCGCCGCGTGGCCAACCCCCACTCCCCCGCTGGCGCGTGGGCCCGTCCAAGCGTCGGGTCCACCCGTCAGAACCTGCGGCTCACTTCCCCCGCGGTGAGAAAAGCCCCGGCGCGCGCAGTTGCGCCAGATCAGCTTGGGCCCGCTTGTCAATGACTGTGGCTAGCTACCCTCTGAGTATAAAAAGTCTCTCTGTTTAAATAAAAACAATTTCAGAAATGTTTAAATATGATTTAATTTTGTTTTTAATAACTTTCAATTTGTAATTCAAAATAATACAAATGACATATGTTTCTGAATCAGAAAATTGTGAGGAATTCAAATTTGCTTTTCAAAATATTATTTGGGCACTTTAAAATTTCGAAATTGTTTAAATGTAATAAAAAGGCCTTTTCTTAATTAATTAATAACTTTAAATCTATAACTTCAAATTCGACAAATAATATGTCTAAATCGATCAGCGCGACGAGCCCGTTCTAACTATGCATTCCATGTTCTGAATTGCAGCATGGATCATATAAATATAAAGTACACAGCAACTTATTTGGGAGTAAAACATGACTAAAACTCAATAAAATGCTTTATTCTTGTACCCCACACCTCACCCATGCCATGCTACTTTATTGCCATGTAAATTGTGCATCATTCATCATGGCATGCTTGTTTTCTTATCGCATTTTTAATTCATATGCTTGTGCACTTTATTTATGTTGGCCCATGTTTTGTTTGGCTCTTCTTCGAATAGACGCCGAGTAGGGGAAATACCAGGAATCCCAGGAGTACTACCCAGATCCTTCTCTCGCTTCAACTGAGCTGCCAGGCAAGCACTACCACATGCTTGCATACATATAGTACCTATTGCCTCTATCTTATTTCTTGCATCATTGAGTCGCGATTGCATTAAATTGAATCCCAAGTAGTGTATAGCCTTTATTTTTAAACCCCACCGAGCTTGTTCCTCCATCCCATGAGCCATTACTACAGGAGTTGTTTGAGCCATGCGAGTCGTAGAAAAGCATGTGTAGGGTATGTGAGTGTCTGATGGATAACGAGGTACCTAAACAACTTAACCTGAGTAGTAATGGGATAACTAATGAAAGAGGCACCGGTGAGCAATATCTGCTATTTGGTTTTTCATGCTCACTTGTGTCCCGTAGGAACCCGAGTACTTGATTCCTGTTCCTTGACTATTCGCACTATCCACATCCGGGAGGCCTTATGGACCCCCCTGAGCCAGAGCTTGATTCATTCTTATTTCTTGGGGCCACAAAGTAGTTTGGGGCTTTATTACTATCATGTACTTATGCCATATTTTACTGTTTTATTTAAGATTGTGCGAGGAGCACCTGTACTGTTTAGGGACCGCGGCACGATTTCGCGGTATCGACATGCCCAATCACATTTTCGGGTTCCCAGTCATTTACAGCCGTTCTCGCAAACCCTGGATCCGTCTCGGAGCCGGCCAACTTCGTTGCGGGTAGCTTATTGGGGTGGCCCCCTGAAATATTTCTGAATCCTGTGATCGCTTTTTCGTGAATGCCTCGTTGGGTTTTGATTTGGTTTTTTCGAGGTTGATCGAGTGTGTGTTGCTATTTGTGCACCCCTGCAGGGTAAATCTTTCTGAAAGCCGTGTCCGCGGTTATGGACGACTTGGAGCACAGTTTCTCGATCATAGACAAGTATAACTAAAGTACCGCTTTTAATTTGACTAAGTACCTGACTAGTAAATAGTGCAATACTCATGGAATGGTTAATAAAACTGCCAACGGATGGGTTGTTCGTCCGCTGGTGTTTAGAAGGAGGATGAATCTATTAATTATATTGTTATAACTATTGTTACTAATTAACGGACATCCGTCTATCATTGGTTAGGCGGATGGGTAGCGAGTATCTATAGGCTTGTTAGTTATTATCTTTTGCTGCAATTGCGTCACCCCAGGTATATGTCCCCTTTAGAGGCATAAAGACTTGCTAAGTACCCCTAGGGTCTCACACGATAAATTATTTGATTCAGATGAACAGGTGTATTCGCAAGATGGATACTGGATGGAGGAGACAGATGATGTTGACAACGATCACTCGGTGTAGAGATTCCGGGGATGGGGATCCGCGAGATCTGTGGACGGGATGTGTTTATTTATGTGGCATCTTATGCCGATTTGCTTCTTATCCGTACTCGGATCTTGTTTCCGCTTCCGCCTGATACTCTGATGTTTGATGTATGAGGAGCTATCCTAAACTATTATCTCTATCTAGGATATTTGGATCTTGCCTTATGGCGTTGCAATATTTCTATTTCTTTTAGATGGAATGGCTCTGAGAACTGTTGTATGGTAGCTTGCATACATACTCACTTGTGTATGTATTTGATCTCTTCGCTTATTGCCTACGCCGCTCGCTCTTGTCCCGATGTCTTGGAAGTGGTTAGGACGGCCGATGGGTCTACACGTGGGTGGTCCTCTGGGCCCCCGCTGTACTATTTTAACCACTTCCGATTCATCTAGGCTTGAACTTAGAGCGTAGGGTCCGAGGTAGTTACACCCGCATAGAAACGATTCAAAGATGCCCACCAAGCACTTGCGTGCGGGTGGAAAATGAAATAATATCATTACACAATAGTCCACGATGGAACTCACAGAACATATATATATATATACATATATGTATATATATATATATATATAACAACGACTCTATGAGTCAAGAATACAGATATATAATATAAAGATCCAAATCACCTTGAAAACGATACAACATCCGAATGGATAAGATGCAAATGAGGCTAAGAGCCCTGAAGAATAACCAATGACGTCCATAACCCTGCCCAGGCCAAGCCGGAAGGGTAACCCTGCTAACGACGTCGAACTCATACCTGCTAAAACAAAAGGGGTGCCGACAAAGGGCAAAGGAAAAAGAGAGCGGTCAGTACTGAGGCCAGTACACAACGAGTAGAATTCGGCGGCTCTCGCCTACATAGGTATGGTGGACTGAAGCGGTAGTGAAGCATGCACTAAAGAACCTATAGAGACCCAAAACAACTGTCGGCTATTAGAGAGGGCTAAGAAAGTTCTATTCGGAACCAACCTAATACTACCACCAAACATACCCATCCTGGTATTTCCCCCTCGAGACCAAACGAGGAAGTCCTGCCGAGGAAACTCACACGGTTGGCAGTTTTATTCATTCTTTTCATGGTGGTTATTCCAACTTACTAGTCATATTAGATACAAATCATATTATAACAGCAATTCTTTAGTTATAGTTGTCTATGATCGAGAAACTATGCTCCAAGTCGTCCATAACCGCGGGCACGGATTTTCGAAAAGATTTAACCCTGCAGGGGTGTACCAATGTATCCACACGCACTGCAACCCTTATTGTCAGATCCGAATATAAGCAAGATCCTGAACATACAACCAACGGTATGCGACGGGGCCTCAGACACGATGTTTCCCAGACCTAAAGCAAGTACATGGGGGCCACCCTACTAAGCTACCTGCAACGAAGTTGACCGGCTCCGAGACGGACCCAACGTTTGTGCCAATGGCTGTAAACGACTGAGAACCTAAAAGTGTGACTGGGCTTGTCGATACCGTGAAAACATTCCATGTTCCTAAACAGTACATGTGCTCCACTTACAATCGTAATTAAAGCAGTAAAGCATGGCATAAGTACATGATAGTAATACAGTCCCAAACTACTTGGTGGCTCCCAGCATAGTATTTTGAAATCAGGTAGTAAGCCGATGGGGTGCCCACACACCCACTTGTGGTTAGCGCGCTCGATCTTGGAATAGGTGTCAAGAACTCACGTTCTAGGTGGACACAAGTGGGCGGTTAAAAACCAAATATTGACTATTATCCACCGGTGCCTCTGCATTATATCTATTTCCAGCATTTTAATTAACAAGTTATAATGAAATTCATGATCATCTTCACCATTAAGCATCTCCACGATTAAGCATGTGTCAACCTTCCAACAACGATGGAATATCAACGATGCGAAACAGCACCTGAGCAAAAAAACTATGACTCGCAAGGCCAACTGTTTATCAAACAACAGGTAATAGGAGGTGTCCAAGGCAATATAGGCCGTAGGGGATATAAATGGTGCACGGAAATTAAAGCATCGCAACACGGATAGCAATAGATCAATAGTAAGAAGTAAAGACTATAAATGCAAAATAGGTAGAAAGGGTGAGAATACTCGCCTGGAAAACATTGTCGAAGATATGTTATCTGAAGGACTTGTCGATACTCGCATCAACTCAACGTCCTAGCCCGTGAAGAAGCAAAGCACTAGAAGAAACACCGGATGCAATATTTAATACTACGGCAGAAGATCGGCATGATGCATATATGATGTATGACATGGCACAGATGCAATGCGAGTAGACAATATTAAGTGGAATCGGGGTCCCGACAATTAATTATATGGTTTAAATTGTTTAGATACCCCGCAATTAAATGTTGAATTAAAAGGCAAAACATGGCAATGGTTCGCTGCACAAATTTAAATGGAGTCGAGATAGGCAAAATTAGCCCGCATATACACTCCATATTTAATTTAAGTAAATTGCTATTTACACCGAACCCTCAAGATAATATGTATACAGGGATGTAAGATTTAATTGTAAATAAAAGTATGTGATATTTTACAAAAGAATAGGGATAGGCTCGAAGTCTCACGGATCATATTGAATAGACGGAGATACGGATCTTCGATTATAGATGTGGTGGAAGTAGTCAATGGCGCGTAAGAGCTTGTTGAAGGGCCAGCGACGTCAACAATGGATTAAACAAGTCAGATAGAAGGAATCCAAGTCTGAAATTCTTGTGGTCATTTTATCAGACAGCTGGAGGAGTTGGCCACAGACAGAGATAATATCAACCTGCGAATAAGGGCGGTGCAGATCCGAGACAAACTGACGGTTTCTTCACCACAGTAAAGAAACGAAAAACAGTTGCGGTGGCTCGGTTGGCTGGAGCTTCTCTGCGCGCTGCAGTAGAGAAGGGGCGCACGACCCAAAGGAAGAGAGGTACCTGACGATGTGGAGCAGTCCGCTGCTGTTGCTGGCGGCATGCGGCGCGCGCGCGAGCAGGGGGCATGGACAGGGAGGCTCCCTAGGCAGCTGGGCCTGATGATTAGCTTGGAGGCATGTTGGGGATTGGTCGGATGACTCTTGAATGGACCAAAGGGCAAGGCAACTGATCGGTGGCGCATGGATCGATCAAATATACACAACATCAAGAGGATTGGGTATTTCCTGGCTTAGAAAGAATTACGAAGAATTAAAATAGGATGGATCTGGTGGAGTTTCACTGGGTGGTGTCGCATGCGGGAGCAACCAAAGGACATGGGAAAATGGCCATCGATAGACACTTCCTGGGCAATAGCATGGAATTCAACGCACACCAGATTTGCGTGTGTGCTGGAGCTAGCCCCCGTGCATACGTTTTGTGAGGAGCTGGACCATGGAGCAAAGAAATCCACCACCGATAGAAAGCAAAACGGAGCTCTGTGATTTCTAACCGGCGACGCGAGAGAGGAGCAGGGATCTGTGCCGCTGCGGGAGGAAAAAAAATTCAACAATACGCCGGGGAGAATTTTTGGAAAGGAATAAAGAAGAAAACGTGAGGAGATATTTAGATCTAGATTTGGACAGATTTGTGGGCTAGGATTTGGAGAGAAAGAAGGGTGGAATAGATTATTTACTTGATGAGACTAGTTTTGGATCAAAACTTTAGACCGGCTTTTGACCTAATTTTATTTTAGCAAAATAAGAAAACCTTTTATGTTTTTATAACGGCCGGTAAATATTACAATTTTTAATTTAAAAAAAAGAAGGATGGTTTTATATATATTAACTATATTTGTATATTAGAAAATAAAATAGGATTTAATAAAATTAAATTTTACGAAAATGCTACAAGGTCATTTGCAAGATCAAATAGAAAAACCACATGAGCTTCATATGGAAGCATTAGAGAGAAGTTCACATGGCACAAAAGAATAACCAACTTGACAACATATGGAATAATTAGATAGATATGGATATGACAAAATGGTCACATGTATATTTGGAGAATTAGAGAATATGCACTAGAATAAGAAGGATGGTAGTATTAAATGGATCCACATATTTTCAAATGGGCTTGATTTAAAATCCATATGGCAAAATAAAAAGAACCCATCTATCCAATATGTGGTAGAATTAGAATAGATCATATGGCAAGATTTGAAACCACGAGTTAGTGATAGAATATATTTAAAAGATGATGCCCCAAATCAATTTGAGCATTAGAAATAACAAGGCTCCAAACGTTAAAATTAGACATTATGGTTCCATATCAAATGACACCAACTAGCATTAGAATAGAGTGAGGGTAAATAGAAACGGGCAAATGAAAATGACAACTTTAATTATCAAGAACCAAATGTAAGTGTCAAATTATAATGCAACAATTTAAAAGGTGTTCCATGCAAGGTGAGATGATGAACATGATGATGATGCCTGATGATATCATGATAACGAACAAAGTAGAAATAACAGGCGATTTTCTAGTAGTGGTTTTACCCGGGGTGTTACAGGTGATGAACTAGAGAATAGAGACACTTTTGAATTTTTCCCTGCTGCTAAAGATGAGTATTATGAAGTGTTTCCTCGTGATAGTGTAGCCCAAGAAGAGTACTATGGATTGTATCCCGATGATGCTATTAAAGATAAAATATTTGAATTTACATGTAAATATCTAATCCTTTTGTTGAAGCTATCTAGGAAGGTATGCTCACCACACATGGCGCATCAATTATCATTTGTGAGCAATAACACATTTATCTACGAGACTCTGATGCACCGCAAGCGGGTGAGACTTCGATCTGGCTATAATAGTAAGTGCTCCAAATCTCTTTTGGAGGTAAGAATAAATAATTCTATGGATCCTATCTATTGAAATCATATTACATAAAAGCCTGGCTACTTGGTTATAAGAAAGCGCTTCCTGAGAGACAACCCGAAAGTCATTAGGTGTCTTTCTTAGTTTTGTGTCTTGAGTCTTGATGCATTCATGTTGCATTCGCATTTTTATTCTTTGCATGATTTGCTATTAGAGTTATCTTGTTGTAGTGTTCAAAAGGTAGAATTTAATGTTACTATGTGTTGCATAACTCGGTTGTACTTATGTTGATGTTGGTCGAAAATTAAAGTTATTATTTTACTGTCAAAATAAGGTGTTTCGCTAAGTTTCAGGATAAGAAAGAATTCTTGAAGAAATAGAATTTTTTTATCTCTACTGAAGGTTTAACGACTAACTATACGGCGGGAATAAAAAATTCCAGCCGTATAGTTTGGCCGTATTGATATCTTTGCCATCGACAAATTTTCTTTCTTAGGTGCAGAAGGTTTAACGACCAACTATACGACGGAAATAAAAATTCTAGCCATATAGTTCCGACCATATATTTATCGATGCCTTTGTCAAATTTTTTTCAGGATACTGAAGGTTTAACAACCAACTATACAACAGGAATAAAAATTCCGACTGTATAGTTCCGGCCGTATAGATATTGATGCCTTCGTCAAAATTCTTTTCCAAGGTACTATAAGTTTAATGACCAACTATAAGGCGGGACCCTTTTGGTCCGGCCGTATAGTTGTGCCCGTATAGTTGAGAAAACCCTTCAAACGCCAACTGGAAGGTAATCATTGCTCAAAATTTTATTCTTTCTTCTTGTTTCTTCTTCTAAGAACCTCGAAACACCACTTGGGAGCTTCTCCCATGATCTAGAGAACTCGAGCATATGTAAGCAATAAATTTCTACCTCAGAAACCTCCTAGACTGTAATTCTCTATAGAAGTTCGTGTTTTCTTTTTTACTTTCCTTTTATCGGTGGGGTAAACAAACTATGTTCGTATACCAAACCGATGCATTTTATTTTGTGTGTTATTTTCGCAGGGACTTGAACCTTGTGTGACGATGTGTACAGTAGTGTCGACCGTGCAAACACTCACATGAGCCACTTGGTTGCTTCAATTCAACGCTTCAACAATCAGTGTCTGGTAAAACCTTCCAACTTGAACCTCTTTTAATAAGCGCATAGGGGCTACACACTTGTGTCTCGTATCCTGTTTCACTTGCACCTCATCACAATCTAGGAGAGGCATCTTCTAGAACTAGTTTTTTTTGACTTAAGCGTGGTGCTTAGGTTTATGAACCAACTCAGTGGGACTTGTATTTTTATCACTTGTGAGCTAAACCCGTGTCTGCAGAAACAAAAAAAATTCGTTTTCTTTTTAGTTTTTAAGCAAGTCCTCAAGGAAGGCACACCGGGCCATATCAAGAAATACATGTTGAAGCAAAGGTTCCTTGTCCATCAAAAGAGAGGTTACTTGTACCTCAATGGTAAAGTGTGTCACCCTTGTTTTTAAATAATCTTGGGGCGGTAACCACTTATCACACTCTCTTTTGGAAACTGTATTTTCTCTTTTCTTTTGGTGATATACTCAAGTTTGGTTCTTTCAAAGTTCTAAGCTTGGGGAGGTTACTTCTGCATGTGTAGAGTCTTGTGCAATGTTCGTATTCGATGAAGGTTTAATGCAATCATGTATCCCACTGTTTTTGAATGCTTGTTTAACTGAGTCTAGTTCTTTATTCATATGGGGATACACTTGCTCATGATAGGCACCATAGCAGTTGACTTAGAGCTTGTATGCATCTGCCAAATTGTTTATCAAGCTTGTGACACTATTTGATCCTCTAGAAAACATTGCCACAATCTCTACACTTGGAAAGAATGAATACTTGATCAAGATCTTTTGAAATTTGTTGGTTGTCACTAAATAGCTTTGTCTTAAATGAATAGGTTATGCTCGACCCCATAATTTCAAAACAATAGACTTGATAGTTTGCTTACGGAAGGAGTTGTCAATTGGAAACGATATTTCGAAGTTTTGAGTTCTATGCTAAATAAGGTGTTGTTTAATTGTCTTAAGAGTTGAGCCTTAAAAATACTTAACACCTTAGATGTGATGATCGACTTAAAAATACTCTTTGAAAGGATTTGTTTGAAGAAACTAATATTTAGTGGTAATTGAGATGCATGCCAAATCTTGACATGTTGATTAAAGTATGATATTGCTTTATGCGTGTCTGCACCACTATCACACAACATGGGATGCTAACAACTCCGCTGGCCTTTGAACAGTCCAAAAAGAGGAAACTCTTGGAGTTTGGCTATGAGTTTCCCAACATATGTAGCAGAATTGCTATATTTGGGTATGCATTGGTATTCTCATGGGCCCGTGTTCAAATAAAAAGAGGGAATACTCCTCTGACCGTTATGAGAAATCATTATACCGAAAAGGGAAACCTTGGTAATGGTCACGAGTATCCATTCTTAGCCTGCACAGTCTGATTAAACACACTAAGTTTTGGCATGATCTCATTACTAATGAACTGAAGTTTTAGAAAGACAGAGAATAGAAAATGAGTGTTCGATAGCCATGATTCATTGATTTGGGTGACCAAATGAGACACTCTAATGCTATGCTTCTTTTGACATGTTCTCACATTTCCTTTTGGCATAAATCTCGTTACTAAGAGATAAACTTTCTGAAATCTCAAATAACTGATGTTTGCACTTAAGAGCCTTAACTAGATGAAATGATTGAGTATAAACTTTATTCCTATTTATGCTTGACATCTATTTGTGACTAAGTTTTGCCTCATACAAAAAATAATGATATGAAAAGTTATACAAAAGGTGCAACAAGAGGATCAGAAGTTTGTCTGCAAGTAGATTCACTATTGACATGGAGCATATAAGTTTTGATGAATCTTTAGTGGTCTTTATAACCGAACTTGTGTTTCCTTGTATGAATACATGTTTTCTCTCTTCAATCTTGTAGAATAAATAAGGATTCAAGGCATTGATTTCCAATGATAAGCTATTTCACAACCATTAATTTATTATCGACCCTTCCTGCTCTAGGAAGAGCAAGGTCTAGCTTGGGGAAGTTTATGGCTGTGAAATACCACCTCTTTTAGCCATATAAAATGAGCCATTTATCTCTCATATCATGTTTCGTCTAGCTATAGCTATGCCTTATATGCATGACTTCTAGTTCTCATTTACTTTCATATGAGCTTTGCACATTTAATAGTTTAGGTAGAATTTTATCACTTTCCTTGTCTATGACATGTGTGTAGGTGTTGATGATGATTATGGATTAAAAAAGGCAAAAGGAACAAAGAGAGCATAGTATGGAGGAGCTATAGGGACCAGACTTAGCCATTTGAGAGGTTGGAAAAGTAAATTTTGCCAACTTCTCAAAATAAATATCCAAGACCATGGGGTTGTAGCCCTCGACGAGAAGAACTCAACAAGCCCAAGAACACCCAAAACAGAGTTTGTATGAAGAAATGGTGGCCAAAACACTGCAGAACACCGAAGGTTTGACGAGCAACTATACGACCGGAAGCATTTTTCTGGCCGTATAGTTGCACCCGTATAATTGCTAAAAAGGTCGCAAACGACGGGATTTTCCCGCAGAGAAGCCCCAGAACCTTCCCTAAGTAATATGACGGTATTGGGGGAACCCAAGGGCACCCCCAAGGCCTATATAAAGGAGGGAGGACCCAAGAGAGAGCCACCAAGCCATATCCTCCACCACTGCAGAGCCCTACTGCAGTGCCACTGTGCTGGCTCATGGTTGATATCGAGATCGTTGGGGAACCCCAAGAGGAAGGTATGATGAGCACAGTAGTAAGTTTCCCTCAGTTATGAAACCTAGGTTATCGAACCACTAGGAGCAAGGAAACACCTCCAAGGTGTTGTTGCCAACTTGGAATCCTGCACAACATAACCACAGAACTTTGTCCCAACTTACAGTGAGGTTGTCAATCTCACCGGTTTTGCTAAAAACAAAGGATTAAACATATTGTGTGGAAGAAAGTAATTGATTGCAGAAAGTAAACAGAAAACAGTAAATAGTTGTAGATTGATGATAAAAGAAAGGACCGGGGTCCATAGTTAACTAGTGGTGGTTCTCCTTAAGATAGATGACATGTTGGGTAAACAAATTACAGTGGGGTAATTGACAAACATCAAGAAAACATACATTCATATACTAATCATCTTGACTCCTTTGATATTTGATTGGGAATTACAACATTATACATAGACCATAATCCAACTACATCTATGACTAATAATCCACCTTCAGGTTATCATCCGAACCCCCTCCAGTATTAAGTTGCAAACAATAGATAATTGCATTATGCATTGCGTGTAAAGTAAACAATACGATTGTTCTATGAACAAAGGATTGTTGTTTTCTCCCTAGTAGCAACCGCACATCTAGTACCGTAGAGATTTCTGTCACTTCCCCAGATTACTAGAGGCATGAACCCACTATCGAGCATAAATACTAACTCTTGGAGTTGCTAGCATCTACTTGGCCAAGATAGCTACTAACAACGAAAAGCATGCAAGATCACAAATAACAAAGACATGATAGAATCAATAATCAATCTGAAATAGCATCTTAATATCCATCGGATCCCCGCAAACACAACATGTATGATTACAAATAGATGATCGTGATCATGAACGGAGCTCACAAGATCTAAACATGGTAGCACAAAGGAGAAGAACCAACCATCTAGCTACTACATGGACCTGTAGTCCAAGGATGAACTACTCACGCATCACACCGGAGGCTTGCATGGTGATGAAGAAGGCCTCCAGGGTGAATTCTCCCTTCCGGCAGGGTACCGCGAAGAGCTTCAGATCCCTCCCGGTCTAGGTATGGAGATGACGGTGGCTACAAACTCTTTCGTGGAATTTTGATCGGGTACTTAGGGTTTCTTTATCAGAGGCATCTTATAGGCGAAAGGGGAGGCCGAGGGGGTGCCCTAGGCGGACACACCACCCCCTGGCACGGGCCAGGACTGTCCACGCGACTAGGTGGTGTGGTGGCCCTCTGGCCCCTCCCCGTCTCGTATTCTGGCTCCTTGTCCCCCTTGGTGAAAAACTGACTTTGGCTTTTGTCCCGTCCAATTCCGAGAATATTCATTTTCTGACTTTCTTGGAACCAAAAATAGCAGAAAACAGGCAACTGGCACTATGGCATCTTGTTCATAAGTTTGTCCAAGAAAGTGTATAAAAAGTACTCCAAAGTGTGGGCAAAACATAAGAAAGTAGATAAAACCATTCATGGAACATCAAAAATTATAGATACATTAGCAACATATCAACATCCCCAAGCTTAACTCCTGCTCATCCTCGAGTAGGTAAGTGACATGCACCATCATAAACTTGATCAAAGTATTTGTAAAACATTGATAGCTGGGATCATAGTACTTCAACATTGCATGAAAGATAAAGTTCTAACAATAATACATAGCAACTATGTTGCAACATGAAAAGGCACAAACAAAAGATTCATGAATAACAATGCTTTGCAAGAAGTTTGTTTGTTTCACATAAAGAAAACATAGCATAGTGGCATTCAGCTTGTCCCTCATAGAGTAGCAAACATAGATGCATAGGACACCTTCAAAGTTCATAAGAGTGACTAGATACAAATAGTTTAAGAACAAGCAATATCAAAGTTATGCATCCATCAACAAGTCTTGGGACAATGCACATAGAACTAAGAATGGCCACTATGCTCTCAAAGTAGGTGCATAAAGATAGAAGGTGGAGACTCAACATAAAAGTAAAGGAAAGGCCTTCATAGAAGGAAGTAGGGATTCAAGTCTCATAAAGAGCTTCCAAAAATTATGGTACTTAGTAGCTTTCAGCTCTCATTGCCCCTATCATAAGCATCTTGAAGTGATTAAGGTTAAAGTAAACAAACAATGGAGTATATGCTTGACAAAGTATAAGTTGGAAATCTCATGTCCCTTGAATACGAGGGTCGCTCCTCATGCTACTCAAGTTTAGTTACCGGTAAGTTCTTATCATAGTAAGTACATGTGAATCATAGAGAACCGCCAATGGGGTACCCCTTGCCCGATGATACGGAAGAATCCCCATATCAAAATAACAAGGCAAGCAGACAACGAGTATCTCAACAATCTTCTTATTTACCATGGGAATATGGTGCTTTTTTCTCTCTTTCCTCTTTTCTCATATCTCTTTTTTTTCTTTTTCTCTTTTTCTCAATATCTGACTCTTTTTTTATAAGAAGAATGCTTCATAGACAGCTCATTAATGGATACGTTGCAGGTTTCCACCATGATTAGGCATGGATTAGACCGGCGGCCCAAACGTTTCTCTAACACACATATATAACTCCATGGACTTAGAAGCTCCCCTTTCATTTCACACCGACGACATCCATAGACAAAAGAGCATGATATCAACTAGGTACAAAGTACAAGTGCAATGTTGAAAGTGTTCCCCATGACATCATGGTTCTGCTAATCCCCAACATATAAGTGCAAGCATATACAACATAGACGAGACAATGGTTCAACTTTATTAAGGGCAAGAAAAGTAAAGTGTGCCATCAAGTTCGTGAGAGCTTTAATCACTAGTTTTTTCATAATAAGTTTAATTCGGAAGGTAGATAAAAACATGAATATACTTGGAATAGAAATTGCTAATAGGTAGGTATGGTGGACTCTTTGGAATAACTTGGTTTTAGGAGTTGGATGCTTGAGTGGAACTCATACTTGTCTATGGAGGCTAGCAAAAGACTGGGAGCGACCAACTAAGAGACCAATAATGGCCATAATCATGCAGAGTGACAAAACATCATTAATCAAAGCATAAAGTGATACTACAAGTCGAAAACTAAAGGATCATAAAGGCTATGGTCACTTGGGATAGTCATAACATGGTGTGAGCATGCGCCAAGTCAACCCAAATAAAGCATCAAAGGAGAATATCACAATACTATGCTTTAATATGCTAAAACAATGCATGATTATTCCAAGGTACATTAAGCAATCTCAATTGTTTTAACATGTCATGCTACAACAAAGATCACTAAGCATAAAACCAAAACAATATCATGCATGGCATGACAAAGCATGGGCCGCAGTAAAAAACAAGCTCTCTTTACCACTTAAGCATGAACTTTCCTACTCTTTTTCCAATCCAAACCAAACTATTTGAAACCCAATGTATGAAAGAGGGGGTCCAACCAATTTATTCAAGCAAACTTAGAAAACCAAGAAAACGAAAATAAAAAACAAAAAACGAAGACGCTCCAAGAACAACACAACTGTGCATGAAACAATAAAAATGAAGTGTTTGAAAGAAACCTGGGATTTTTATTGATGAAGAAGGGGATGCCTTGGGCATCCCCAAGCTGTGACGCTTGTATTTTTTGGATAATTCTTGGGGTGACACGGGGTGGCATCCCCAAGCTTGAGCTTTAGTCCATTCTTCATCTCATTACATCATTCTCTCCATACACCTAAATTTTTTCCTTCATACAAAACTTCACACAATCTTTATTAGCAACATTAGTGCACTGAAGATAATAAGTCTTTAGGTTTAGTTTCAACACCAATAAAACTTCCACTAAAACAACCTACTGAAGCACTTCCCTTAAAAATCTCAATTCCTGAAAGAGAACTCAAAAGGGAATCAACAAGAAGCAAATGCAAATAACGGTAGAAATCTATGAAAACAGACCAGCAGGTAAAAACCAATTTGTTCGAAGACCTTCGGTTGCTCAAATCGAAAAGTGTTGAACTAACGAAAGTTAGATAATAACCTGGGCAGAAGTACAAAAATTCACGCCTCAAAACGACGTACAGAGATTTTACACGAATTTTTACAGCGAAACACAAAAATCTGTTTCAGGACAACAACTTTCCCAAGCATTACTTCTCTCTTATTAGAGATTACTCTTGGCACAAAAAGCAAATAAAAAGGATAAGGAGAGGTTATTACTGAAGCAATAACTTCCAAGACTCAACTAAAACTTTTGGGTTATCTCCCAATAAGTAATTTTCTTTAACGCCTTTAAGTTAGGCATGATAGTTTGAGAAGATGCTCACATAAGAAATATGAATTGAAGTAAAAGAGAGCATCAAGAAGCAAATTCAAAACACATTTAAGTCTAACCCACTTCCTATGCATAGGAATCTTGTATGCAAATAAATTCACAAAGAACAAAGTGATAGGCATAGGAAGATAAAACAAAAGTAACTTCAAAATTTCAGCATATAGAGAGGTGTTTCAGTGCCATGAAAACTTTTACAAACATATTTTCCTCTATAATAATAATTTTCAGTAGCCTCATGAATAAACTCAACAATATAACTATCACATAAAGCATGCTTTTCATGAGCTACAAGCACTAGAGCTTTATTATAAACATTTTCAAGAGAATCCTCAGGAACATAACATGCATCCTCCTTTAGTAAGCATGGGGGACAATCAAATATTGTAAGGGGTAAAGAGTTACTCTCATTAGAAGGTAGGAATGGGTAGATCCATTATTCCTCCTCTTGATCTTCACTCTCCTCCTCTTTTTCATCTAATGAGCTTTCAGGTTCAGCAATTTCTTCTTCCATAGGCTCCCGCAAGGCATTAGTCTCTTTTGCTGGTGGAGAGCATCTATTAAGATATTCAAGAATATAGCCATTTTATTCCTTGTAATTATCAAAGCAAAATTTAAGTGTATCATAAATCTCATATTTATAAGGTGCATCATCAGTATTTTCAAGCAAATAAGCTAGTTCGAATGCACCCTTCCAAGCAATAAATTCTTCAATTTGTTCCACATCATAAAAGTCATAATTTCCCTTAACATAAGAAGATATGGTAACATCATCATTATACTCACATTGAAAAGGGAGGTGTTTATACCTCCTACAGCAACAAGATTTATCAAAGCAATAAGTAACATTATAAGTAGAGCACACGTTTATAGCAATGGTATAGAATTTATTAATTTGTTCCCATAAGTGTTTCCCTTTTTGTGACAAGCGGTGTTCCTTATAATAATATTTTTGTTCTTCCGTGAACCCTCCTTGCCAATTAGATTCAGTTTCAAAGAAACTAACCATTGATAGAAAGCATGACAAAGCAAGACAATAACAGACCAACGAAAATAACAACTATAGTAGGAACTAAATTTTTTATATTTTTGATAAAAAGAACAAGCAAACAAAGCAGAAATAAACTAAGCAAAACAAAAAAACAAAGTAAAGAGATTGGTTATGAGGGACTCCCCTTGCGAAGATGTCTTTGACTCCCCGGCAATGGTGCCAGAAAAATACTTGCTGGCTCGTAGTTGACATCGAGCTCATTGGGGAATCCCAATAGGAAGGTATGATGAGCACAGTAGTAAGTTTCCCTCAGTTATGAAACCAAGGTTATCGAACCTGTAGGAGCAAGGAAACACCTCCAAGGTGTTGTTGCCAACTTGGAATCCTGCACAACACAACCACAGAACTTTGCCCCAACTTATAGTGAGGTTGTCAATCTCACCGATTTTGCTGAAAACAAAGGATTAAATGTATTGTGTGGAAGAAAGTAAACAGAAAACAGTAAACTATTGTAGATTGATGCTAAAAGAAAGGACTGGGGTCCATAGTTCACTAGTGGTGGTTCTCCTTAAGATAGATGACATGTTGGGTGAACAAATTACAGCGGGGCAATTGACAAACATCGAGAAAGCATACATACATATACTAATCATCTTGACTCCTTTGAGATTTGATTGGGCATTACAACATTATACATAGACCGTAATCCAACTGCATCTATGACTAATAATCCACCTTTAGGTTATCATCCGAACCCCCTCCAGTATTAAGTTGCAAACAACAGATAATTGCATTACGCATTGCGTGTAAAGTAAACAATACGATTGTTCTATGAACAAAGGATTGCTGTTTTCTCCCTAGTAACAACAGCACATCTAGTACGTTAGAGATTTCTGTCACTTCCCAGATTACTAAAGGCACGAACCCACTATCGAGCATAAATACTAACTCTTGGAGTTGCTAGCATCTACTTGGCCAAGATAGCTACTAACAACGGAAAGCATGCAAGATCACAAATAACAAAGACATGATAGAATCAATAATCAATATGAAATAGCATCTCAATATCCATCGGATCCCCGCAAACACAACATGTATGATTACAAATAGATGATCTTGATCATGAACGGAGCTCACAAGATCTAAACATGGTAGCACAAAGGAGAAGAACCAACCGTGTAGCTACTACATGGACCCGTAGTCCAAGAATGAACTACTCACGCATCACACCGGAGGCTTGCATGGTGATGAAGAAGGCCTCCATGGTGAATTCTCCCCTCCGGCAGGGTGCCGGGAAGAGCTTCAGACCCCTCTCGATCTAGGGATGGAGATGACGGTGGCTACAGACTCTTTCGTGGAATTTTGATCGGGTACTTAGGGTTTCTGCATCGGAGGCATCTTATAGGCGAAAGGGGAGGCCGAGGGGGTGCCCTAGGCGACCACACCACCCCCTGGCGCGGGCCAGGCCTGGCCACGCGGCCAGGTGGTTTGGCGGCCCTCTGGCCCCTGTGCGTCTCGTATTCTGGCTCCGTGTCCCCCTCGGTGAAAAACTGACTTTGGCTTTGTCCCATCCAACTCCAAGAATATTCATTTTCTGACTTTCCTGGAACCAAAAACAGCAGAAAATAGGCAACTGGCACTGTGGCATCTTGTTAATAGGTTAGTCCAAGAAAGTGTATAAAAAGTACTCCAAAGTGTGGGAAAAACTTAAGAAAGTAGATAAAACCAAGCATGGAACATAAAAAATTATGGATACGTTAGCAACGTATCACACCGCCATAGCCGCCTCCAATCAGATCTACACCATCACCATCACACAAGAGGAGAAGTGACTAGGATCTTGAAGGCCTCCACATCGATCTACATCGTCATCTTCATCAACAACGTCTCCATCACTGATCCCCTTTGGTTACTTGTTGTAATTCTAGATTGAATCTTGGATTTGCACTTGTCTTCAATTGTATCATCATAATTCATCCATATTCTATCCATGATGTCGATTGCTGTCTGTAGTGGTTATGACAGATGATGTGTGCAGTGGTTGGTGCCTATTCGTCCATATATGGAGCTCCTCCCACACATATCATAAATGGTCCTATTCATTATAATAATTTTGATCACCCTTTATAATTACTAGCGATGGATCTACTACTCCCTGAGAACTCTTTCCATCGTCTTGCAGACTTTCATAATCATAATTGCATGCTCTTGTTTACTTACAGCTTTAGTTTACTTATTGTTCTCTTATTTGAAAACCCAAAAATATCTTTTACACAAAACTCGCATTTTATCTTGTTACTTAGAACGTTATTTAGCATTACTATTTCAGTATTTAGTTCAAAGAGTTATTAGACTTCAGACTCCTGCTCCCTGTGGGATCGATATCTTTATTACGAAACTAGCTACAAACGAACTGTGCACTTGTAGTCATCAACCCACATTTGCCACAAAATGTCTCATCATGTTTTGGCATAGAGTGTTATACTTAGATCTATCAACTAGGTAGGATCATGTTGTCCAAGTGATGACTCATATAACCACAAGTTGGTGAAGGAGTTTCTAACTAGCCCAAATAGGTCTATAGCCCATGCAATGTTGGCATGGTCCCACATGTAACACAAAGTGTCTCAACATGTCTTGACATACAAGTGTTATACTTAGACCTATCTACTTGGTAGGAACATGTTGGCCAAGTGTTGACTCATACAACTAATGGCTCAAAAAATATTTGAGCTCGTTGGGAACCCCTAGAAGAAAGTATGATGAGCACAACAACAAGTTTTCCCTCATTTATGAAACCAAGGTTATCGAACCAGTAGGAGCAAGGAAACAACTGCAAGGTGTTGCTAGCAACTTGAAATCCAGCACAACATAACCATAGAACTTTGCCCCAACTTATAGTGAGGTTGTCAATATCACCGGTTTTGCTAAAAACAAAGGATTAAACATATTGTGTGGAAGATAGTAATTGTTTGTAGAAAGTAAACAGTAAATAGTAACAATAGAAGGTATAGCAATGGTAAAAGCATGGACCGGGGTCCATAGTTCACTAGAGGTGATTCTCCTTAAGATAAATAACATGTTGGGTGAACAAATTACAGGCAGGCGGTTGATGACTAGAAAGCATACCATGCATATACTAATCATCTTGACTCCTATGAGATTTGATTGGGCATTACAACATTATACATAGATTGTAATCCAACTGCATCTATGACTAATAATCCACCTTCAGGTTATCATCCGAACCCTCTCTAGTATTAAGTTGCAAAAAACAGATAATTACATCAAGCAAAGTGTGTAAAGTAAACAATACGATTGTCCCATGGACAAAGGATTGCTTTTTTCCTAGTAGCAACAACACATCTAGTACCTTAGAGATTCCTGTCACTTCCCTAGATTACTAGAGGCATGAACCCACTACCGAGCATAAATACTCCCTCTTGGAGTTGCTAGCATCTACTTGGCCAAGATAGTTACTAACAACAGAAAGCATGCAAGATCACAAATAGCATAGACATGATAGAATCAATAATCAATCTGAAATAGCATCTCAATATCCATCGGATCCCCGCAAACACAACATGTAAGATTACAAATAGATGATCTTGATCATGAACGGAGCTCACAAGATCTAAACATGATAGCACAAAGGAGGAGAACCAACCATCTAGTTACTACATGGACCCATAGTCCAAGGATGAACTACTCACGCATCACACCGAAGGCAGGCATGGTGATGAACAAGGCCTCCAAGATGATCTCTCCCCTTTTGCAGGGTGCCGGGAAGAGCTTCAGATCCCTCCCGATCTAGGGATGGAGATGGCGGCGGCTACAGACTCTTTTGTGGACTTTTGATAGGGTACTTAGGGTTTTCGTCCCGGGAGGCTTTTATAGGCGAAAGGGCAAGGTCGGTGGAGGCTCGAGGGGCCCACACCAGGTGGAGGCGCGCCATCCTAGGGTGTGGCCGCCTCGTGGCCCCCTTCGGCTGCCCTCTGGACTCCGTGTTGCTTCGGGTAAAATATTGACTTTGGCTTTTGTCCGGTCCAATTCTAAGAATATTTCCTTACTAGCTTTTCTGAAACCAAAAACAGCAGAAAATAGGCAACTAGCACTGTGGCATCTTGTTAATAGGTTAGTTCTATAAAATGTATAAAAATACCTCAAAGTAT
This sequence comes from Avena insularis, assembly GCA_023614405.1. Classification (NCBI taxonomy): domain Eukaryota; kingdom Viridiplantae; phylum Streptophyta; class Magnoliopsida; order Poales; family Poaceae; genus Avena; species Avena insularis. The sequence continues at coordinate 455,433,634 of CM042696.1, read as the reverse complement.
GCTCAAAACATAAGAAAGTAGATACTAAACAAGCATGGAACATCGCAAATTATAGATACGTTTACGACGTATCAACATCCCCAAGCTTAACTCATGCTCGTCCTCGAGTAGGTAAGTGATAAAAAAGAATAATTTTTGAGGTGACATGCACCATCACAATCTTGATCAAGGTATTTGTAAAACATTGATAGCTGGGATCATAGTACTCTAACATAGACATGAAAGATATAGTTCTAACAATAAGACATAGCAACTATGTTGTAACATGAAAATGTACAAACAAAAGATTCATGAATAATAATGCTTTGAAAGACGTTTGTTTGTTTCACATATAGAAAATATAATGAGAATGGTATTCAGCTTGTCCCTCATGGTGTAGCAAAACATAAATGCATAGGACACCTTCAAAGTTCATAAGGGTGACTAGATACAAATAGTTTAAGAGGAAGCAATATCAAAGTTATGAATCAATCAACAAGTTTTGGGACAATGCACATTAAACTAAGAATGACCACTATGCTCTCTCAATAGGTGCATAGAGATAGAAGATGGAGACTCAACATAAAAGTAAAAGAAAGGCCCTTCATAGAAGGAAGCATGGATTCAAGTCTCATAAAGAGCTTCCAAAAATTATGGTACTTATTAGCTTTCAGCTCTCATTACCCCTATCATAAGCATCTTTAGGTGATTAAGGTTAAAGTGAGCAAATATGAGGATATGCCTGGCAAGTTATAAGTCTCATGCCCCTTGCTTACGAGTACCGAACCTCATGCTACTCAACTTTAGTCATAAGTAATTTCTTGTCATTGTAAGTACATGTGTATCATAGAGAATCGCCAACGGGGTACCCCTTGCCCCATGATACAGGAGTTTTCCCATATCACAATGACAAGGGAACAGACAATGAGCATCTCAACGATCCTTTTATTTGCTATTTGCATAGGGTTTTCCCTTTTTCTTCTTTTTTCTTCTTCTTTTTTTAATTGAGGATGCTTCACAAATTGCTCACTATGGTTATGCTACAAGTTTCCTTCATGATTAGGCATGGGTTAGGCTATCCGCCCAGGCGTTTCTCTAACACATATACAAACTCCATGAGCTTTACAAGCTCCCCTTTCATTTCACACCGCCTGGATCCATAAGCAAATAACATGATATCAACTAAATAAAGTGCAATGTTGAAAGCGTTCCCCATGGTAACATGGTTCTGCTAATTCACAACTTACAAAACGCAAGCATATACGCAACATAGATGGGCACAATGGTTCAAGTTTATTAAGTGCAAGAAAGTAAAGTGTTCCATCAAGTTCGTGAGAGCTTTAATCACTAATTTTCACATAACAAGTTTAATTCGGAAGGTAGATAAAAACATGAATATACTTGGAATAGCAATAATGCTAATAGGTAGGTATGGTGGACTCTTTGGAATAACTTGGTTTTGTTTAGAGTTGGATGCATGAGTGGAACTCATACTTGGTACATGTGGAGGCTAGCAAAAGACTAGGAGCGACCAACTAAGAGAGCAATAATGGCCATAATCATGCAAAGCGACAAAATATTATTAGTTAAAGCATAACGTGATATTACAAGTCGAAAACTAAATGATCATAGAGGCTATGGTGACTTGGTATAGTCTTAACATGGTGTGAGCATGTGCCAAGTCAATCCAAATAAAGCATCAAAGGAGAATACCACAATATTATGCTTTAATATGCTAAAACAACGCATGATTCTTTCAAGGCACATTAAGCAATATCAATTGTTTGTAACAAGTCATGCTACAACAATAATCACTAAGCATAAAGTCATAGCAATATAAAACATGACATGATAAAGTCTAGGCCACAGTTAAAACAAGACTCCTTTTATACCAGTCACAAGCATGAACTTTCCTACTCTTTTCCAATCCAAATCAACTTATTTGAAACTATGTATGAATGCGGGGGTCCAACCAATTTATTTAAGTAAACTAAGCAAAACAAACTAAAAACAAAAACGAAGACGCTCCAAGAACAACACAATTATGCATGAAACAATAAAAATGAAGTGTTTGGGAGAAAAACCTGAGATTTTTATTGATGAAGAAGGGGATGCCTTGGGCATCCCCAAGCTTTGACGCTTGTACTTCTTGAATCTTTCTTGGGGTGACACGTGTGGCATCCCCAAGCTTGAGCTTTTGTCCATACTTCATCATATCACATTGTTCTTCCCTACACTTTAAAATGTTCCTCATACAAAACTTCACACAATCTTCATTAGCAATATTAGTGTACTTAAGATAATAAGTCTTTAGGTTCAGTTTCAACACAAGTAAAACTTCCACTAAAACACAAGCTACTGTAGCAATTTCTTTTAAAAGTTCAAGTGATCAAAGATAACTCAAAGAGAAAGAGATTAAGAGGGAAATGCAAATAATGGCAGAAATCTGTCAAAACAGACCAGCAGGTAAAAACCGATTTTTCCGAAGACCTTCTGTTGCTCAAATCGAAATGTGTTAAACTAACAAAAGTTATATAACAACCTAGGGCAGAAGCACAAAAAATTACAGCTCAATCTGACGTACATAGTTTTTTCTCGAATTTTTACAGCGAAGCACAAAAATCTGTTTCAGGATAGCAACTTTCCCAAGTCTTATTTCTCTCTCATTAGAGGTTATTATTGGCACAAAAACCACACAAAAAGGATAAGGAGAGGTTATTACTGAAGCAATAACTTCCAAGACTCAACAAAATAAAAAATTATTGACTAAAATTTTACGTTATCTCCCAATAAGTGCTTTTCTTTAACGCCTTTGAGCTAGGCATAAGAAGCAAGAATCAAGTATTCTCAAATGAAGAAGCATTAAGAGAAAATTTTGTTTTAATAGGAGAGGCAAAAGGAATCTTCTCTCTCTTCTTAGGGAAGTGTTCTATACCTTTCTTGAGTGGGAATTGATATTTAATGGTGCCTTCTTTTATATCAATAATGGCACCAACAGTTCTAAGAAAAGCTCTTCCCAAAATAATAGTACAAGAAGTATTGCATTCAACATCCAAAACATAGAAATCAACAGGGACATAGGTATTATTAACCATAATAAGAACATTATTAATACTCCCCATGAGTTTGTTTTTAGTATTATCATCAAGTTGGACATCTAAATAACAATCTCCTAATGGTGGCAAATCAAGCATTTCATAAATCCTTCTAGGCCTAATAGAAACACTACTATCAAGATCACATAAAGCTTTTAGATCAAAATCATTCACTTTCATATTAATGATGGGTTCCCAACTATCTTCTAATTTCATAGGGATAGAAGCTTTATGTTTCAACTTCTCTTCTTTAATTTTCATGAGAGCATCTGTAAAGTGTTTTGTAAAGGCCATATTCATAGCGCTAGCATTAGGACTTCAAGCAACCTTTTGTAAGAACTTAACTTCAGAAATATTGCACCCATCTATATCAAAATCGAAATTACCCTCCAAGGAAGTAGAACTATTGTCTCCCATATTAATAGGGACTTCATGTGGTATGCTAGCATCAACATTAGTGGTGGTGATAGTACAAATACTACTATTTCTAGCAATTTCATCTTCTCTTTCCCACTTAGCATGCAATTCAGCTAACAGCCTAACATTTTCATCAATTCTAACTTGTATGGCATTAGTAGCAGCAAAGGGATTTTCCATGGTTTTAGGTTTAGCAGCCATTTTATTAATCAAAGAGGATTGTGCTTCAGACAAAGATGATATATTTCTTTTAGCATTGGAAAGTTTTAATTGCAAACTAGGAATTTCCCTATTTAAACTCTCAAGTTGATGACTAATATTTTTCAAAATAGTAGATTGTTCCTCTATGGTTTTAGTAAATAATTTATTCTGCTCATATTACATTTGCATGAAGTTTTTAGTGACTCTTTCAACTTCTAAAATTCTTTCTTCACTAGGAATTCCAGATTTACCATGATAACCATAAGTATTATTAGGAGGGTAAGGCCTATAATTGTTATTAACATAAGCATTGTTGCCAAAATTATTATTTCTAATAAAGTTCACATCAACTTTCTCTTCTTGAGAAACCAAAGAGGCTAAGGGAACATGATTTGGATCAATATGTGCTTTCCCATTAACAAGCATATACATAATAACATCAATTTTATCACTCAAGGGGGAGGTTTCTTCAACAGAATTTACCTTCTTACCTTGTGGAGATCTCTCAGTGTGCCATTCAGAATAGTTAACCATCATATTATCAAGGAGCTTTGTTGCATCACCCAAAGTAATGGTCATAAAGGTACCTCCAGCAACAGAATCCAGCAGATTTCTTGAAGAATAATTCAGTCCTGCATAAAAGGTTTGGATAATCATCCAAGCAGTCAGTCCATGAGTAGGACAATTCTTTACCAAAGATTTCATTCTTTCCCAAGCTTGAGCAACATGTTCATTATCAGATTGTTTAAATTTCATTATTTCACTTCTCATAGATATAACCTTAGCAGGAGGATAGTATTTGCCAATGAAAGCATCTTTGCATTTAGCCCAAGAATCAATACTATTTCTAGTTAGGGATAGCAACCATTCTTTAGCTTTTCCTCTCAAAGAGAAAGGAAACAATTTAAGCTTAATAATATCTCCATCTACATCCCTATGTTTTTGCATCTCACAAAGTTCAACAAAGTTATTAAGGTGAGCAGCAACATCTTCAGTACCAACACCTGAGAATTGTTCTTTCATAACAAGATTGAGCAAAGAAGGTTTAATTTCAAAGAAAGTAGCTTTAGGAACAGGTGGAGCAATAGGTGTGCACATGCAGTCATTGTTGTTGGTGCTAGTGAAGTCACACAACTTAGTATTTCCAAGAGTAGTCATTTTTTTTGTTTTTTTAATATAAAGAAGCAAACCAGTACAACTATTTTTTGTGTGTTTTTGATAAAATAAACAAGCAAACAAAGAAGAAATAAACTAAGCAAAACAAAAAAACAAAGTAAAGAGATTGGTTGTGAGGGACTCCCCTTGTGAAGATGTCCTTGACTCCCTGATGTCTACGCACTTCTATTCTTGTAGACAGTTGTTGGGCCTCCAAGTGCAGAGGTTTGTAGAACAGCAGCAAGTTTTCCCTTAAGTGAATCACCCAAGGTTTATCAAACTCAGGGAGGAAGTGGTCAAAGGTATCCCCTCTCAAGCAACCCTACAATCAAGATACAAGAAGTCTCTTGTGTCCCCAACACACCCAATACACTTGTTAGGTGTATAGGTGCACTAGTTCGGCGAAGAGATAGAGAAATACAAGTGGTATGGATAATTATAAGTGCTAACAGTGCCAGAAAATAGCTTGATGGCGTGGAAGAGACTAAAGGCAAACTGAAATAAAGATGGCAGCAAGTAAATATGTAACAGATCTAGTTGCAAACGGTGTTTCAATGCTTAGAAACAAGGCCTAGGGATCATACTTTCGCTAGTGAACACTCTCATATAAATATCTTCCCTTCATGATACTACTCTGAACTACTCTCCAGTTGGACACTCTAATCCATGGTAGGGCTATAACAACACTCCTCAAAGTTCGCTTTCCCCATCTAGATAACCCCACACTGTCACCTTGAGCACTAGATGGTTCCAACAAACACCACAATTTCATAGAGACATCCAACTCCAAATATAACTCATAACAAGTATTTGTAATCTCTAGCCTAAGTGCCACCATGGTGTGCACGCTGTCACTTTCACACACATGGGGAGATTAGAGATCTATTAAAGCACTTGAGTAGCAAGGTAGATCTACTTGATTACAAAGCTCATGATCACAATATGATCATGCATAGATAGAGAGATGAACACATAGCTACCAGTAGAACCCTTAGCCTCAAGAGAGAACTACTCCCTCCTCATCATGGGAGTCAGCAACGACGATGGAGATGGCGGTGGAGATCGATGGAGATGGCTCCGGGGGCAGCTCCCCGTCCCGGCAGGTGCCGGAAGAGAGACTTTCTGTCCCCCGAATCTCCCCTTCGGTGGCGGTGGTGCTGCAGAACTTTTCGTTGCTGGAGGCTGTTCGATTTAGGGTTTTCGCCCCGGGGGCTTCTTATAGGCGAAGGGGCAAGGTCGGTGGCTGGCCAGGGGGCCCACACCATGCCCTGGCGCGGCCTAGTCCATAGTTCACTAGAGGTGATTCTCCTTAAGATAAATAACATGTTGGGTGAAAAATTACAGTGGGGCAATTGACAGACTCGAGAAAGCATACCATGCATATACTAATCATCTTGACTCCTATGAGATTTCATTGGGCATTACAACATTATACATAGACCGTAATCCAACTGCATCTATGACTAATAATGCACCTTCAGGTTATCATCCGAACCCCCTCCAGTATTAAGTTGCAAACAACAGATAATTGCATTAAGCAAAGTGTGTAAAGTAAACAATATGATCGTCCCATGGATAAATGATTGCTGTTTTCTCCCTAGTAGCAACAACACATCTAGTACCTTAGAGATTCATGTCACTTCCCTAGATTACTAGAGGCATGAATCCAATATCGAGCATACATACTCCCTCTTAGAGTTGCTGGCACCTACTTGGCCAAGATAGCTACTAACAACGGAAAGCATACAAGATCACAAATAACATAGACATGATAGAATCAATAATTATTCTGAAATAGCATCTCAATATCCATCGGATCCCCGCAAACACAACATGTAAGATTACAAATAGATGATCTTGATCATGAACGGAGCTCACAAGATCTAAACATGATAGCACAAAGGAGGAGAACCAACCATCTAGCTACTACATGGACCCGTAGTCCAAGGATGAACTACTCACACATCACACCAGAGGCAGGCATGGTGATGAAGAAGGCCTCCAGGGTGATCTCTCCCCTCCGGTAGGGTGCAGGGAAGAGCTTCAGATCCCTCCCGATCTAGGGATGGAGATGGCGGGGGCTACAGACTCTTTCATGGAATTTTGATCGGGTACTTTGGATTTTCGTCCCGGGAGGCTTTTATAGGCGGAAGGGCAAGGTCGGTGGAGGATCGAGGGGCCCACTCCAGGTGGCGGTGTGCCTAGGGCTGGTCGCGCCACCCTAGGGTGTGGCCGCCTCGTGGCCCCCCTTCGGCTGGCTTCCGGACTCCGTGTTGCTTCGGGTAAAATATTGACTTTGGCTTTTGTCTGGTCCAATTCCAAGAATATTTCCTTACTAGATTTTATAAAACCAAAAATAGCAGAAAATAGGCAACTGGCACTGTGGCATCTTGTTAATAGGTTAGTTCTAGAAAATGTATAAAAATACCTCAAAGTATGAACAAAACATAAGAAAGTATAACTAAACAAGCATGGAACATCAAAAATTATAGATACGTTTACAACGTATCAACAACCACAAGTTGATGAAGGTGTTTCTAGACAACCTAGCAAGATCTAGATCCCATGTAATGTTGGCACGGGCCCACATTTAACACAAAGTGGCTCATCATGTCTTGGCATAAAAAAATTATACTTTACTCTATCAAGTAGGTAGGATCATGTTGGCCAAGTGCTGAGCCACACAATTACTAAGTTGATGAAGGTGTTTCTAGCCAGCCAGAGAGGACTATGGCCCATGCAATGTTGGCATGGGCCCACATCTTCCACAAGTGTCTATCATGGATTGGCATAGCGGTATTATACTTAGATGTATCAAATGGATGGGATCATATTGGCCAAGTGTTGACTCACACAGCCACTAAGTTGATGATGGTGTTTCTAGCCAACCGAGAGAGGTTTATAGTCCATGCAATTGGTATGGGCCCACATTTGCCACAACGTGTCTCATCATGTCTTGGCTTAGCAGTGTTATACTTAGATCTATCAACTTGGTAGGAACATGTTGTCCAAGTGATGAGTCATACACAATAACAAGTTGATGTACGTGTTTGTAGACAGCTTAGAGATGTCTAGATCTCATGCAGTGTTGGCATGGGACCACATTTGCCACAAGTGTGTGTCATGGCTTGGCATAGCACTCTCATACTTAGATGTATCAACTGGGTGGCATCATGTTGGCCAAGTGTTGAGGCACAGAACCACAAGTTGATGAAGGAGTTTCTAGCCAACCCAGAGAGGTCTGTAGCTCATGCAATGTTGGCATGGGCCCACATTTGGAAACCCTAAGTTCCATTCTAGCTTTCTCAATTTAGATCTGAGCGTGTTTTAGAATCCTAGATTATGGCGGCCGGGTGTGCTAAACAAAGGGAACAAGATGGAACCGCGAGAGCAAACTTCTAATCGGTACTTCTCGCATATCTACACCTTACTTTTGATTTGATTTGAGCCTTGTTTGCTTCCGCTAGCTCATAGTGCTCGCTACCATCAAAAAATAGGGGAGACACTGATGTCGCGAGCACCTTCGAGTTGTCTATCAATTTCTTCCCCTCTAAAGCAATTTTAGTTGATGGTAGTATGCACCCCATTGAGATAGACAAAATTGTGCAATTGGAGGTCGATTTTGATGACCTTGATCCCCAAGAACTACAAATCATGGAAGAGAAGGCTGTGAGGAATTTGGTGGAAAGAATTGGGGAGAGTGTTCTTTGGGGGCCACAACAAGAAGTAAGTGTGTTACGATTCGATGATTGCAAAGGTGAGTATGTTAGGATTGAGAATGGGGAATGAATGGTTAATGAAATCGATCGGCAAGACGACTAGACAAGCAAACATGCTCTGTTTTTAGCAGAGCTCATAGAATAGAGAAGTTATTCGAGGGTTGGTTATGTGCCCTCAAAATTGTTTTCTCAGATGGTAGAAGATGATTGGGCTACATAGAGGAAGATTCAGCCCATAATTACTGAATTTATAGTGTTAACAAATGTGGCTGCTGTAGATGCTGAAAATGATAGAACTGTTGATTGGAATACAGTTGATATAAGTGCCCGTACTGATTTGGTGATTACACCAATATCTGACATTGAAATGGCAAAACCTTTTGGCATTCCTGTAGACAACAGAGAAAAGGAGAAGGAGAGTGATGCAGCTGCAGATAATGGTAATAGACATTCAAGACATGAGATGAATATATAGATCCAGAGTTGATGGAAGATGCTGTAGTTGATGTAGATGATGCACATGATGATGAGATAGTAAATGTGTATGACAAAGAAAACCCAGTTATTGAAGTAGGAAGATTGTTTCCAAGCATGGATGAGTTTAGGATGTGTTTCAGGACTTATGCAATCATATGTGAGTTTGAAACCAAGACTATGTGGATAGATAAAAGGAAGTTCTATGCAAAGTGCAAAGGTTTTGATGGTGGTGCCAAGCCTTGCAAGTGGTATATATCTGCAGATGCCAACCTAATGGAAGGACAATAAGGGTGAATCAAATTCCAAAAGCACATACTTGTATTACAAGTTCACAGAAAGTTTCAACCATGACATCACAACTTTGGGTTGCAGAAAAAATCAAGCCTATTTTAGCCAAGACACCAAACACCACTACAAACAAACTAAAAGTAGACCTGGAAAAGGATTACCCCATTAAGGTGAATTACACTACAGTGTGGAAGGCAAAGCAAAGGGCAATGAAAGAGCTATATGGTGATTGGGAAAATACCTTTAGAATGCTTTATAATTTCAAAGCAGAAGTGGAAAAGAGGTCACCTGGCAGTGTTGTCGAGATAGATACTGAGGTTACACCAGATGGGAAGGTCTATTTCTCCAAAATTTTCATGGCTTTAAATCCATGCATAGATGGATTCAAAGCAGGGTGCCATCCATATTTAAGCATCTACTTGCCATTTTTGACTGGCAAGTGGAATGGACAACTAGCAGCTTGCAATGATTTAGATGGACACAATTGGATGTTTCCTGTAGCAATTGGCATGTTTCAGTCTGAGACAGTTGAAAATATGCATAGGGCCAGTGTCTCCTTTGGCAGTTCACACTGATGCATGTAAAGAGCTAGAAAATGCAGTCAAGACTGTTTTTCCCCATGCTGAGCAGAGGGCGTGCTTTGGTCATATGTGGATGAATGTGATCAAAAAATTCAGTGGAGATGATTTTGGCCATTTGTGGCCAGCAGCAAGATCTTACACTCAACAAACACACTCATATCATCTTGGTAAGATAAATGCAACAAAGAGTGAGTTTATCCCTTGGATGAACACTGATACATTCCTAACGTATCCATAATTTTTGATGTTCCATGCTTGGTTTTATCTACTTTCTTATGTTTTGTCCACACTTTGGAGTACTTTTCATATGATTTTTTGGACTAACCTATTAAAAAGAGCCACAGTGCCAGCTGCCTGTTTTCTGCTGTTTTTGGTTCTAGGAAAGTCAGAAAATGAATATTCTCAGAATTGGACGGGACAAAAGCCAAAGTCAGTTTTCACCGAGGGACACCCGGAGCTAGAATACGAGACAGAGAAGGGCTAGAGGGTGGCCACACCACCTGGCCCGCGCCAGGGGGTGGTGTGGCCAGCCCATGCACCCCCTCGGCCTCTCCTTCCGCCTATAAGATGCCCCCGATAGAGAAACCCTAAGTACCCGATCAAAATTCCACGAAAGAGTCTATAGCCGCCATCATATCCATCCCTAGATCGGGAGGGATCTGAAGCTCTTCCCGGCACCCTGCCGGAGAGGGGAATTCACCCTGGAGGCCTTCTTCATCATCATGCAAGCCTCCGGTGTGATGCGTGAGTAGTTCATCTTTGGACTACGGGTCCATGTAGTAGCTAGATGGCTGGTTCTCCTCCTTTGTGCTATCATGTATAGATCTTGTGAGCTCCGTTCATGATCAAGATCATCTATTTGTAATTCCGCATGTTGTGTTTATGGGGATCCGATGTATATTGAGATGCTATTTCAGATTGATTATTGATTCTATCATGTATTTGTTATTTGTGTTCTTGCATGCTTTCTGTTGTTAGTAGCTATCTTGGCCAAGTAGATGCTAGCAACTCCAAGAGTTAGTATTTATGCTCGATAGTGGGTTCATGCCTCTGGTAATCTGGGGAAGTGACAGAAATCTCTAAGGTACTAGATGTGCTGTTGCTACTAGGGAGAAAACAACAATCCTTTGTTTGTAGAACAATCGTATTGTTTTCTTTACACGTAATTCGTAATGCAATTATCCGTTGTTTGCAACTTAATACTGGAGGGGGTTCAGATAATAACCTGAAGGTGGATTATTAGTCATAGATGCAGTTGGATGGCGGTCTATGTATAATGTTGTAATGCCCAATCGAATCTCAAAGGAGTCAAGATGAGTAGTATATGCTTGTATGCTTTCTCGATGTTTGTCAATTGCCCCGCTGTAATTTTTTCACCCAACATGTGATCTATATTAAGGAGAGCCACCTCTAGTGAACTATGGACCCCGGTCCTTTCTTTTACTATCAATCTACAATCAACTCTTTACTGCTTTGTGTTTACTTTCTGCAAACTATTACTTTCTTCCACTCGATATGTTTAATCATTTGTTTTTAGCAAAACCGGAAAGATTGACAACCTCATCGCAAGTTGGGGGCAAAGTTCTGTGGTTGTGTTGTGCAGGTCTCCACGTTGCTTGTTGTGGAATTGACCACGACATATGCTATAGGGTAGCTTACATAGAGGAAAGGGCAAGGCGACGTAGGAGGATCCGGGAGCAAGATTGGCACGCGACGTACCCAGGTTCACGTCCCCTTGATGGAGGATCGCTACGTCCTGCTAGCAATCCAGTATAAGATCATAGATTGGTTTACATAGAGCCGCCGTAGGCGGAGGGAGAGACTAGATCTAATATGACGTGGGAAAGCTCCCCTTTAGGGGTTCCCCTGATGGCTTTATATATGCAGCCAGTTAGGGTTTACAAGTGCGTTGTCCCCTGATGGCTTCTATTAGAGTCGTTGTCTTGGGCCTTCAGTCGGCGTGCCGTCTGGGTCCAGTATGTGTCGGTCACTGTATATGACGAGTCGACCCGCTCTAGGCTTGGATTTAGTCGGCTCGATCTAGCTGGCGACTCCGCTTCATGGGTATACCCCGATTGGTATTCCCCCACCAGTAGTCCCCAAGCGCGTTAGGGACTCGGCGATGACTTCAAACTGTCGTATTGGTGTAGACGATTCCAGGGTAGATTCGATGGCGAGTCGTTGGTGAGCTCCTGAAATAGAAAAATAACTCATGAAATAGTACATTCGCCTGGGCGAGCGACGCGCCAGGCGAATCACCATTGGACGGAGTCGCCCGTTGGAGAAGTTTGACTGGTGCCTTGTTATTTTGCTGTTGTAGAAGCTTATGAATAGAAGACGTGGAGGCCGCCAAGTCGCTGATGACAAAGTCGCCGAGTCGGCGCATGCGATTCTGCGATAGATGAGCCCGCGAGGGAGAGCCCGCGATAGCGAGTCCCCGAGCGTGGCGGGTACATGAGGGCGAGTCCGCGGCGGCGAGGTACCGAGCGTGTTGAGTAGGCAAGGGCGAATCCGCGGTGGCGAGTCCCGAGCGTGTTGAATACGCGAGGGCGAATCCGCGGTGGCGAGTCGCCGAGCGTGTTGAGTACGCGAGGGCGAGTCCGTGGTGGCGAGTCCCCGAGCGTGTTGAGTACGCGAGGGCGAGTCCGCGGTGGCGAGTCCCCGAGCGTGTTGAGTACGCGAGGGCGAGTCCGCGGTGGCGAGTCCCCGAGCGTGTTGAGTACGCGAGGGCGTGTCCACGGTGGCGAGTCACCGAGCGTGTTGAGTACGCGAGGGCGAGTCCGCGGTGGCGAGCCACCGAGCGTGTTGAGTACGCGAGGGCGAGTCCGCAGTGGCGAGTCCTCGAGCGTGTTGAGTATGCGAGGGCGTGTCCACGGTGGCGAGTCGCCGAGCGTGTTGAGTACGCGAGGGCGAGTCCGCGGTGGCGAGTCCCCGAGCGTGTTGAGTATGCGAGGGCGAGTCCACGGTGGCGAGTCACCGAGCGTGTCTTGTACGCGAGGGCGAGTCCGCGGTGGCGAGTCCCCGAGCGTGTTGAGTACGCGAGGGCGAGTCCGCGGCGGACAGTCCCCGAGCGTGGCGAGCCACGGTCGTGGAACCACGCGCACACACAGTATGCCTAGGAGTAGTCCCCGAGGCTCGAGTTGTCTTGTAGAGGCGACTCGAGGCTCTTTAGAGATGCATATTCTGAAAATAGTAGTGGTTGTTACCGAGCATGGCGAGTCCGTGTGGAGAGAGTTCGCGATGATTGCGAGTAGGTGAGGGGAGAGTCCCCGAGTGTGGCGAGTCCGCGATGATTGCGAGTACGTGATGACGTTGATTGCGCTGTTTTTGTTAGCGAGTCTCTCGTCTTGGCCCGGGAGGCCAGTCGCTTGGCGACTCCAAAGATGGCTCTTGGCTTGGCGTTCTTCCTGGACGATCCGAGGCTCGGTTTGCGAGTCCTCGTCCGCAGTACTTGGCCGTGCGAGTCGCACTATCTAAGGTTGAGGAGGACATGGTGCTGTTTGTGTAGCACTGCCATTTGTCTTGGCCCGGAAGGCCAGTCGAGCAAGGCGACTCCAATGATGGCTCTCGGTTAGCGTTTTTCGTGGATGATCCGAGGCTCGGTTTGCGAGTCCTCGTCCGCACTAGTTGGCCATTATGAGTCGCTCTTTCAAAGGTTGACAAAGGCGAATCAATCTTTCCCGGGGGGGAAGAGACGCCCAGTGGTGAGTCCATGCAGCATGGCATGTGACCCTCTCTGGCGGCCCGGACGATGAAGGTCCCTTAGTAGGCGTGGCGTACGCATTCGACGTAGCGGAAGTATAGGCGTGCTTTGGTAGAGTCGACGCGGCGGACATAGAGTCGACGCGGCGGACGGAGGTCGCGCTATGGCAAAGTTGACACGGCGGACACGGGGTCGACGCGGCGGACATAGGTCGCTCTTTGGCGAAGGGAGGCCGCACTTTGGCGGAGTCGACGCGGTGGACACGGGGTTGACACGGCGGACGGAGGTCGCGCTCTGGCGAAGGGAGGCCGCACTTTGGTGGAGTCGACACGGCGGACACGGGGTCGACACGGCGGACGGAGGTCGCGCTATGGCGATGTCGACGCGGCGGATGAAGGTCACGCGGCGGATGGAGTCGCGCCGTGATGGGGTCGACGCGGCGGACGGAGTCGAGCTATGGCAGAGTCGACGAGGCCGCGAGGGGCGAGTCCACGGCGGGCGAGTACCCGAGCGTGGAGAATCCGCGAGTGCAACGAGTCCGCGAGGGGCGAGTCCATGGTGGACTAGTCCCCAAGCGCGAAGACGTCCGCAATGGCGAATTCGCGACGGGCGAGACCACACCATACGACCGCGGTGAACCAGCTTTTTTGGAGATAGGCAGATCTTCAACTCAGCCGGGGTGGTGGGCGACTGAAACTGACTTAAAGGCAGTCGCCGAATCGCCTGGTCTGCGTAGATTAATCCTCTCATGGCATGAACGTGAGAAATCATATGCAATAGATTAGACTAGTCTTGATAAAATATTGAATTAATAGAATAATGAGTGAAAGAGGTTTAGATCGAAATAAAGGAACCCATCGATGCGTTGGCCATACGCGTTTTGTCTTTTCTCAGGTTGCTTCATCGGCCATGGTTGCTTTTACGATGAACGAGTGGAGAATTGCTCCATAGAGAATTGCTCCATACTTCGTGACGCAGGAATTCCGTAGAAGTGCGTGCGGCGAATCCAATCGCGTGTGCGCGTGTCAGGGACACTTCGCCATGTGACTTCGGTGTTACCGATCTGATTTTGCGCCATGGCGCAGAACTCCAAACAGTGTATACATGCAGAAAATATATCATGCGAGGGGGTTAGATCTGACTAAAATAATTAACTAATTAATAGTAGTATCAACGAGAGAGATTGATGTATGTATAATGAGAGCCATCGTGAAGTGCCAGTTTGTGCATGTGGTGGTGCATGCACACACAACTCGCAAATTACCTGCCGCGATCGACATGCATGGGCACGTAGCTTGGAGAAAATCTGCACTGATTAGTTTGTATGTTTGATAGTTGCCACCGGCAGTGCGTCGACTGCGCATAGGCGATTTCTCGATGAACTGGCTGTGTCGGCCGCACCATCCGTGAGATTGGATCTGGCCGATCTCCAATCTCGGTGATGAAGAATTTGAGAGATCTCATCCGGATCATCACCTTTCAGCACTGGGCGCCAACTGTCGTGGAATTAACCACGGCAGATGCTACAGGGTAGCTTACGTAGAGGAAAGGGCAAGACGACGTAGGAGGATCCGGGAGCGAGATTGGCACGCGATGTACCCAGGTTCACGTCCCCTCGATGAAGGATCGCTACGTCCTGCTAGCAATCCAGTATAAGATCATAGATTGGTTTACATGGAGCCGCCGTAGGCGGAGGGAGAGACTAGATCTAATATGACGTGGGAAAGCTCCCCTTTAGGGGTTCCCCTGGTGGCTTTATATATGCAGCCAGTTAGGGTTTACAAGTACTAATGGGTCTTTTATTGGAGTCGCTGTCTTGGGCCTTCAGTCGGCGTGGCGTCTGGGTTTAGTATGTGTCAGTCGCCGTATACGACGAGTCGACCCGCTCTAGGCTTGGATTTAGTCGGCTCGATCTAGCTGGCGACTCCGCTTCATGGGTATACCCCGATTGGTATTCCCCCATCATTGCTGCTGGCACCGGTAGTGCGCCCTTCCAAAGTTCAGGTAGCTACACCTTTGGGGTGTTTCCTTGCTCCTACTGGTTCGATTAAACCTTGGTTTCATAATTGAGGGAAAACTTGCTGCTGTGCTCATCATACTTTCCTCTTGGGGTTCCCCAACGAGCTCGATATATTTTGGACCATCAAACACCTACCATTCTCTATTGTGGTATAGGTCTAGATTTAACATTGTCATCAAGTGTGATCATATAAACAATAATTTGGCAGAAAGTTTTAATAATAGAGTGAAGGAGTTAAAAGACTTGCCTATCCATGACATGATTGACCAGATCAGGATCATGATCATGAGGTTGTGGGAATTGAGAAGAAGGCTTGGTGATCATCTGCTAGGGGATAAGGTTCCTGATGTAGTGCAGCAGGTAGTCAATAGGAGTAGAAATCTTGCACATTTGTGTGTTAAGAAATCCTTACTGTGGGGTGCTAAAGTTAGAGATACAAACACTGGAAGAAGGCATGTTGTTGACACT
This sequence comes from Avena insularis, assembly GCA_023614405.1. Taxonomy (NCBI): domain Eukaryota; kingdom Viridiplantae; phylum Streptophyta; class Magnoliopsida; order Poales; family Poaceae; genus Avena; species Avena insularis. Next base: position 455,417,531 of record CM042696.1, on the reverse strand, counting down.
GAATTGCATGAATGCACTTGCCTTGAGTGGTAACACACTGGAAAACCTTGTGAACATGCAATACTTTTCCTGGCCTCCAAACCCAAGATAAATATGCACCCATATTTGCATGTACTCAGTAGCAAAATTTAGAGCTGCATATGCAACTCCAATTCCACCACTTACAGATCAGTCTTAGTGGCCTGAAGTGGACATTTAATTCTCTATGTGCCCTCCTTTGATGAGAAGAAAGGCTGGCTGGCCTAGATAGTGTAGATTCAAGGCTTGATTTGAGAAAGCTTGAAGCAGTAAGAAGGGGAAGAAAGATGAAAATAAAGATGCCAAGCCAAAAAGGGCCCAAAAAGGTAACAAAAATAGTGAAGAACTTGGACACCGAGCTAGATCTACCAAGTGTAGATACACTTCTGAAAAGCTAAAGTAATGTTCATGTTCATGCCAAAAGCTCTGTTTATGTTTTTTTCACTTACTAACCATATGATATGGTTTGTTTTTTAGGAGGAAGCGTGCAGTTGATCCCCTTGTTGAAACTTGTTGGCCAACGAAAAAGGCAAGAATTGGGGGCTTTAGAAATAATAGAAGTGAGAACATTGTGTTCAGTTGTGATAAAATAGTGCAAAGTGAGCCACCTGAAGTTGATATTGAAGTGGATGCTCTTCCACCTAAAGATGTTGAGATGCAAACTGAAGATGTTGTACCACCTGAAGATGTTGAGGTGCAAACTAAACTTGTGCAAACTGAAACTGAAGATGTTGAGATGCAAATTCAAGTAGTTTTGGATGAAATTCCATCTCTAGGTCGTGCTATAAAACAATCTGGAAGTGATGCAAAGAAAACAAGGAGCATGACTGATCTTCTTGGTGTAAAACCGAAACAAGCAACGGTAAGACGATGAAGAAGAAATACCGGGCTAGGAAGAAGTGATGTCATGGTTTTGGTACTATTATTTGTTGAACTTGTGATATATATTGTTGCTAGTACTATGATTCGTGAAAACTTGTGATTTGTAATAATGCTAAGATGTTGATTTGAACCAGAATTCAAATTTGATTTTGAACCGACAATTAAATTTGAAGCAACATTCAATTTTTTGGAGTTGATTGGTAATGTCTTATGATGTTACAATGCTTTATGCAACATAATGCATGTTAGTTCTGCAATCCATGCTCCTTTCAGTTGGTAAAACTCATAGTCACCGAAAAAGAGGTTCAAATGTGCTCAAAAGCTAGGCCAAACACCCCCATTTCTAAGCAATTTTTCCGACCTTCTCTAAATTAGCCAAATAAATTTCCTTACCATCTATTCGACCTATATAGTACCAATACGAAGTATCACTATTTATTGAATTAATCTTCATATTATTAAATTATTTTTGAAAAACATGCTTTAATAGAAATACATTAATAAAACAAGTTTAAAACATGAAAATGCAAAAATAACTTTAGATCCTGCTTAGTCACTCCAAAGTGAAGCTAGCGTGAGATTTTTGATATTTTTCATTTTCAAAAACCCCCAACCCTCTAGGTCTCTGCAACCTTAGTGGAGGTTGTTCAATTTATGAATGATTTTTCGTGCAAATATTTTTACATCGTGTTTATGATTTTTTCCTCGCAACTAGGTGACATAACATGCCTATGTGCGAAGGATTTGTATTTTTGCGATTTTTTTGAATTAGTTATGCACATTTAAAATTTGGTTAAATCTCTCAAAACCCCATTTACTAGCTCCAATACCTCACTAACCCTAACGCCAAACACCGATCGTCCATGTAACCCTAGCGCTATACTACGGTCGTGGGATCAAGGTCTTCTAGAAGGATTCCATGGGCGTCCTCTGGGCGATCCGTGGGAGACCTTGTTTTCGAATCTGATTGGTTGGCGTCGTGCCATGCAAGCGAGCATCTCGCGTCCCGCGTCCGTGCCATGCATGCAACATGCATCATCGTTGCAGCCTAGTTATTTTGAGCATCTCGTCCCATTAAAGCATCATCAAAGCCTGCACACGTAGCCATGCATGCACTGCGCAACTAAGATACATCGCATCACGATAATTAATGCAGAGACACGCAAATGACGTAGTGGGAGCTCGCATGTGGGTGGGTCGGGATAGCCTTACCGTCACGCTCTCAACATCTCACGTGGGAGGGCAGCCTTACCATCACGGGCCGATTCCTCTCCTCGATCGTGTCATCGTGTGCTGCTTCGGAATGCTAGGCCGCAACATTGAACGAAGCATCTTCGCGCTTCGGCTACACAACGGCTATATAAGGGCAGCGTTGTTTCCTCATTTTTCCTCGCACCTCTCGCACTCATCTCTCAAGCCACCACCGCTTCTTCTTCTCGAGCAACCACTCTAGCCACCGCCTCCCCTAGCTAGCTACCATGCAGTTCACCGGGCCAACCTACCAGCACCCTCGCACCATGCCCGAGAGGCAGTTCGACGGTGTCCTAGTGGAGAACCAGCTCCGGGTGTGGGCATTTTCGAGGTGGAGGAGCGGAGCGGATCTAGCTTGTTTCTTCCTTGCGTCCGGCTACCGCCACCTCTGTGCCGGTGTGCCACGCATGTACCGCCTCGAGGAGTACTACGAGACCAGTAGTAGCGGCCTCATCATCGGCCACTTCGTCACCTTCACCAACCCCTTCGATGCTCACCTTCTCCTCGGCCAGGAGTTTTGGTGTGGGTGCGAGTTCATCGCATTCACGGCCTACAACATCTACACCGACTTCAGTTCCATCTTCCCCAGTAGTGACATGCATTCCCTCCCCTACCCGGAGGATGACGAGTGAGGGGCCAAGGAGCGGCCGACCGGAGTGAAGGGGTACCCGGAGTGAAGCAGACGACCGGAGTTTGGGTGCCCCTGGAGTTTAGCTAGTTTTTATTATCCATATCTTGTTCGTTGTGTCGTCAACTATGGCTTTATCGTGTTTATTATTGCTGGTGAACAACTCTTGTATCAGACCATGTGGCTTGCTATATTATGTAAGGGTGTTTCTATAATCTATGTGGTTATAGTTTATGCACAAATCTATATTTGTCTAATTTACATTTTCATATTTTTATTTCTATAAGTTTCCATTTTATTTGGCCACACACTTGTGCCAAAACCCATTCTAATTTAAGTTTCCTCAAATGTGGTAACACACTTGTGCATACAACCAAAACACCTTGTGCATAGTGCATCAAAAGGTTGAAAATAGTTTCTCTAAAAATTTCAACAATAAGAAAATACACAAGTGCATCAAGCAAAAGAAAAATGGGTTCTCATATAAAACAAACTAAACAATCTAAAAATGAGTTCTCATATAAAACAAACTAAACAATCTAAAAATAATGAGTTTTCATATAAAACAATCTAAAAATGAGTTCTCATATAAGATTCATGCAATAATCTCAAAATGAGTGAAATGATATAAGCATAAAGGGGGTATACATTTATATCAAGCAATCCCTTTTTTCTTGAAACTTCTCCATAGAGTTTGCATAAGTTACACGGACACTGTACCATCAGGTGGATTTTCAAACCACACATGCCTACTAGTAGGAAGATAGATATGGTTAGTTTCTAGGTTATGCGAGTTTTTTGTCGAGTCTATACATCCCCAATTACATTGCACCGTGAGTATTTTTTTGGTGCTGAATCTACACGTACTCCTCTGTCCCAAAAAGGATGTCTCAAGTTTATTTGAATTTGGATGTATATGTATACTAAATAGTGTCTAGATACATCCAAGTTTAAACAAACTTGAGACATCCTTTTTAGGATGGAGGAAGTACATACTACTGGGCCTGGATACGTTATCTTGACATAACTGTCTTATACTTAGATCCGGCAACTAGGTAGGACTATCCAAGTGATGACTCATACAACCACAAGTTGATGAAGGTGTTTCTAGACAACTTTAGTTAGGTCTAGATCCCTTGCAATTTTTGCATGGCCCCGCATATGCCACAAGTGTGTGGCATGGCTTGGCATAGCACTCTGATACTTAGTTGTATCAACTAGGTGGGATCATGTTGGCCAAGTTCTTAGCCACACAACCAGAAGTTGATGAAGGAGTTTCTAGCCAAGTGTTGACTCATAGAATCACAAGTTGGTAGGAACATTTAACACAAAGTGTCTCATCATGCCTTGGCATAGCAAAATTATACTTAGATCTATCAAGTAAGTAGGATCATGTTAGCCAAGTGCTGAGTCACACAACCACTAAGTTGATGATAGTGTTTCTAGCCAACCAAGAAAGATCTATAGCCCATGCAATGTTGGCATGGGCCCACATTTGCCACAAGGGGTCTCACCATGTCTTGGCATAACAGTGTTATACTTAGATCTATCAACTAGGTAGGATCATGTTGTCCAAGTGATGACTCATACAACCACAAGTTGATGAAGGTGTTTGTAGACAGATAATATAGTTCTAGATCCCATGCAATGTTGGCATAGGCCCACATATGCCACAATTTTGTGCCATGGCTTGGCATAGAACTCATATATAGATGTATCAGCTCGGTGGGATCATGTTGGCCAACTATTGAGTCAGATAACCACAAGTTTAGGATGGTTTTTCTAGCCAACCAAGAGAGGTCCATAGCCCATGCAACCAAGTATGTAGGATCATGTTGTCCAAGTGATGACTCATAGAACCACAAGTTGTTGAAGGTGTTTCTAGCCAGCCTAGAGTGGTCTAGATCCCATGCAATGTTGGCATGGGCCCACATCTGCCACAAGTGTGTATCATGGATTGGCATAGCACTATTATACTTAGATGTATCAAATGGGTCCTCTCATAATGTTGGACAATTGTTGAGGCACAAAACCACAAGTTGATGACGGTGTTTCTAGCCAGCCTAGATAGGTCTATAGCCCATGCAATGTTAGCATGGGCCCACATTTGCCACAAAGTGTCTCATCATGTCTTGTCATAATAGTGTTATACTTAAATCTATCAACTTGGTAGGAACATGTTATCCAAGTGATGATACATACAACCACAAGTTTATGAAGGTGTTTCTAGATAGCTAAGAAAGGTCTAGATCCCATGCAATGTTGGCATGGGCCCATATCTGACACAAGTGTGTCTCATGGCTTGGCATAGCACTCTCATACTTCGATGTATCAACTTGGTGGGATCATGTTGGCCAAGTGCTGAGGCACACAACCACAAGTTGATGAAGGAGTTTCTAGCCAAACTACACAGGTCTATAGCCCATGCAAAGTTGGCATGGGCCCACAATTTCCAGAATGTGTATCATCATGTCTTGGCATAATAGTGTTATACTTAGATCTATCAACTAAGTAGGATGATGCTATCTAAGTGATGACTCATACAACCATAAGTTGATGAAGGTGTTTTTCTAGACACCACAAATAGGTCTAGATCCCATGCAATGTTGGTATGGGCCCACCTCTATCACAAGTGTCTCATCATGTCTTGTTATATCAGTCTCATACTTAGTTGTATCAACTAGGTGGGACCATGTTGGCCAAGTGCTAAGTCACACAACCACAAGTTGATGAAGGAGTTTCTAGCCAACCAAGAGAGGTCTATAGCCCATGCAATGTTGGCATGGACCCACATTTACCACATGGTGTCTCATCATGTCTTTGCATATAAGTGTTATACTTTGATATATCAACTAGGTAGTATCATGTTGTCCAAGTGATGACTCATACGACCACAAGTTGGTGAAAGGGTTCTTTAGACAGATAATATGAGCTAGATCCCATGCAAAGTTGGCATGGACCCACATCTGCCACAGGTGTGTGTCATTCCTTTGCATAGCACTCTCAAACTTAGATGTAGAAACTAGGTGGGATCATGTTTTGCCAAGTGTTGACCCACACAACCACTAAGTTGATGATGGTGTTTCTAGCCAACCAAGATAGGTTCATAACACCATGCAATGTTGGAATGGGCCCACAATTGCCACAAAGTGACTCATCATGTCTTGTCATTTAAGTGTTATACTTAGATATCAACTAGGTAGGATTATGTTGTCCAAGTGATGATCATACAACCACAAGTTGATGGAGGTGTTTCTAGATAGCTAAGATAGGTCTAGATCCCATGAAATCTTGGCATGGGCCCACATCTGCCACATGTGTGTCCCATGGCTTTGCATAGCACTCTCAAACTTAGATGTAGCAACTAGCTAGTTCGGATCATGTTGGACAAGTGTTGACTCACCTCACACAACCACTAAGTTGATGATGGTGTTTCTAGCCAACCAAGAGAGGTTTATATCCCATGCAATGTTGGCATGGGCCCACATTTTCCACAAAGTGTATCATCATGTCTTGTCATAGTTGTGTTATACTTAGATCTATCAACTTGGTGGGAACATGTTGTCCAAGTGATGACTCATACAACCACAAGTTGATGAAGGTGTTTCGTGATAGCTAAGATAGGTCTAGATCCCATGAAATGTTGGCATGGGCCCACATCTGCCACGGGTGTGTCTCATGGCTTTGCATAGCACTCTCAAACTTAGATGTAGCAACTAGCTAGTTGGGATCATGTTGGCCAATTGTTGACTCACCTCACACAATCACTAAGTTGATGATGATGTTTCTAGCCAACTAAGAGAGATTTATAGCCCATGCAATGTTTGCATGGGCCCACATTTTCCACAAAGTGTCTCATGATGTCTTTGCATAGCAGTGTTATACTTAGATCTATCAACTAGGTAGGATTATGTTGTCCAAGTGACGACTCATACAACCACAAGTTGATGTAGGTGTTTCTAGACATCTAAGATAGGTCTAGATCCCATGAAATGTTGGCATGGGCCCCCATCTGCGACATGTATTTGGTGCACAAATGCCCACTCTTGTGAATGTGATTTGTAGGTTTGAACCACATTTTTTCCAAGTCAAATTTAGGTCAAACTGGTCAAATTTTAGAAAATTTGAGCTACAGCTACATGATTGGCACCTCATTTATGTTTTCATAATTCATAATAAGGTGCACAAGATGACATTTCATCATGGATGTGGTGCTAGGTCAGCATGATTCATCCATATTCGGTGATTGCACCCTCACGGTTTTGACCTAACTTTGAAAGGGGCACTAGAAATTCGAAAAAATAAAAAAATAGTGAAAGCTTCACCATGTGTCTTAGGTCACGGATGTTAGCATGTGTAAAAAATTTCATATTATTTTGTGAAGGTCGGAAAAATCACATTATTAGGAAAAGTGGCTCAAGTTAGAGTAAACGCTCTCTTTCTAAGTTTTCTATATTTTGGACCATCACCAAATTAATCCAAACTTTTTCAACATACTGTCAGAAAGGTACATATGCAGAATATGTAATTGGTTTCAAAAAAAACTAAAGTTCAAAATTTTGGAAAATATTAGTTATTTTTGAATTAAATAGAAAGGAAATACAAGTCTGCCATTTCCCTCTACAGAAACCCGATGTACCACGATCGAAGCAAATATATCGAGGTGCGCTACCGCTACATCAGACAGTGCGTAGCTAAGCAGAAGATCATCATCGACTTCACCGGGACTGTCGAGCAACTTGACTGCTGTTAGGTTTCAATTTAGGTGTTATTTCCATCAGTTTCGTCAGAGTAGCACTGAGTCATTGCTTAGGTGTTTCAGTCAGAGTTTGCTCTAGGTCGTATAACAGATTCTGATAGCCAGCTCGCAGGTTGCGAGCGACAATTGGTATCAGAGCGTAAGATTTTGTGGCCATGTTGCAAGCACCAGGGAGAGGACGCGGCAGCCGCGGTGATGGCGGCATCCCATATCAACAGAGCACATTCATATCAATAGAGCACACCACATTCATACCAACAGAGCACAAATAAGAACATAGCATAGATGCTAGCTAGTTAGTTAGGGTAGTTCATAGTCAGGTGCATCCCATGCTACCTGATAAGTTGTTCACACTAGTGGTACACACCCCTGAGCCAAAAAATGATGGTTCCATATACATCCACGAAGCACGGAATGGAGACTACTTAATATGTACAACAAACATTAGAGTGTACTCAGATTACATGTCGCAGGTGATCCACTCCTCCGTGTTGAAAGCCCTGAAGAGAGTCAACTTGAAGCCCTTTTGCTTGTTGATGTACTTGAAGGCGAAGACGTCCCCAACCCAGAGCTTGATTTTCGACACAAACTCACTCCAGCCCTTCATGAAGTACATCTGCCCCTCGAACATATGCAACTGCACGCCGTACTCACAAAAGGAGGAGGTCCTCAGGGGGAGAGTGCATACCTGCTACCTTATCTGCAGCTGCTTCATGCTTTCCAGGAGCTGGAGTGCAGTTAGGTCCGTGGCCTTGATCTGGACTTAGAAGCAATGTGGGAGGTCCTCATTTATGCGGTTACCAAGGCGCGGCCTGTGGCCCTAACCATCCTTCTTCTTCCTCGCCTGCGCTTCCGCCAGCAAGCTGTTGAGGGATGGTCTAGCCATCGAGGGAGTGAGGTCTCGGATGAAGTCCTCGTACCCAGGCATAGGAGGAACTATGTTCCTGCACAAGGTGTACCAGTCCTGCTTAGTACCTTGCTTGCTGATCAGAACTGATCAGAAAACAATAGCAAATGCATTGTGCAAATCAAACAGATAAATGACAGTTGTACATAGATTGGTACGTTCATCTACACATGCTTAATGGTCATGCCAAGCATGTAGACAAGCAAACATGGCAATGGCATTCATCTACACTAGCAAAAATGGTCATGCCAAGCATGTACACAAGCAAAATGGCAATGCCATTCATCTACACATGCTTAATGGTCATGCCAACCATGTACATAAGCAAAATGGCAAGCATATAGACAAGCAAACATGGCAATAGCATTCATCTACACTGCTACCAAGCATCTAGACAAGAATTCATCTACACATTTTTAATGGTGATGCCAGGAAAAATGGCAATGCCATTCATCTGCACATGCTTAATGGTCATGCCAAGCATGTACACAAACAAAATGGCAAGCATATAGACAAGCAAACATGGCAATAACATTCATCTACACTGCTGCCAAGCATCTAGACAAGCAATCATGTCAATGCCATTCATCTACACATGCTTAATGGTCATCCCAAGCATGTACACAAGCAAAATGGCATAGCCATTCATCTACACAGCATCTAGACAAGCATTCATCTACACATGCTTAATGGTGATGCCAAGCATCTAGATAAGCAAACATGTCAATGACATTCATCTACACAAGCTTAATGGTCATGCCAAGCATGTACATAAGAAAAATGGCATAGCTATTCATCTACACATGCTTAACGGTCATTCCAAGAATGTACACAAGAAAAATGGCAATGCCATTCATCTACACATGCTTAATGGTCATGCCAAGCATGCACACAAGAAAAATGGCAATGCCATTCATCTACACATGCTTAATGGTCATGCCAAGCATGTACACAAGCAAAATGGCAAGCATATAGACAAGCAAACATGGCCATAGCATTTTTCTACACTGCTGCCAAGCATCTATATAAGAATTCATCTACACATGCTTAATGGTAATGCCAAGCATCTAGACAAGCAAACATGCAAATATCATTTATCTAAACTGCTGCCAAGCATCTTGATGACCCACAAGTATAGGGGTGTATCATAGTATTTTTGATAAATAAGAGTGTCGAACCCAACGAGGAGCGGAAGGTGTTGACAAGTGGTTTGGATCAGGAATTCTCTGTAAATACTTAGCAAACGGATTTTTAGGGGTTTTTGATAATGCAGATTAATAAAGTGCGGGTAAATAAAAGACAATAATAATAATTGCAGCAAGTGGCCCAATCCTTTCTTTAGCAATGGACAAGACGGTTGTATAACTTAAGATGACCAAACATTCTCAAGGACACATGGGACTATCGTCAAGTGCTTTCGCTTCATATAGTTGATTAATCTTCTCTAGTTGGATATGTGTTGTGTGGGTGAACCTATGCTAATGTACTGACCTTACTAGGACTAATACATACTTGTGATTATACCCCTTGCAAGAATCCTCAACTACAAGAAAGTAATTAAGATAAAAACCTAACCACGGCCTTAAACTCTGAGATCCTACACTCCCTTATGCAAAGGTTTTCTAACGGGGGTTTAGGTTTCTGTCACTCTGGCAACCCCACAATTAGTAGCCAAATACACAATCCATTCCCCTAGGCCCATAAAGGTGAAGTATCATGTAGTCGACGTTCACATGACACCACTAGAAGAATAGCACCACAACTTAAATATCAAACTATTAAATCTTTCTCAACACAATTCCACTACTAACAACATGACTTCTCCCATGTCCTCAAGAACTAAACGAACTACTCACGAGACATCATATGGATCAAGATCAGAGATGAAATAATGATAAGTAACAATCTGAACATAAACAATAATTCAATGGTTCCACTCAATAGCATCAACTACAACAAGTAATCAACATTGGGAAAGTTTCCCCTAAGAACTATGCAAGATTCAACCCAATTGTTATAGTGGTACGGAGTGGTGGTGATGGTGCTGGTGGAGATGATGATGATACCGATGAAGTCTAGCTTGATGACGGTGTTGATGGCGATGATATCCCCTCTCTGGGAAGGAATTTCCCCGGCAGATTTCTGCCTGCCGGAGAGCTCTTTCTCTCTCTGTAGTTTCCACCCTGTAGAGGCGGCGGAATCTTTCTATCGTTGCTCCCCGAGTCTTAGGGTTTCGAGGGGATTATATACGCCAAAGGGCGATGCCAGAGATGGGCCAGGGTGGCCACACCACCTGGTGGTGCGGCCAGGGAGGGCCCGCGCCAGGGGTGGCGTGGGCCCCCTGTGGCCCATCGCCACTCCTCCTTCTGGCCTCCTTTGTCTTCTGAAAAAATAGGAATTTCTGTATATTTTCTGGGATTTTCTAATCTTCACAAATATTGCATCTGGACAGTGCCTTTTCCATCAGAATCCTGACTCCGGTGGTTCATCCTCCAAAAGTCACCAATCATGCAAAAATAGATGAAATAACATAAGTATCATCTATTAATATGAAATATATTAATGAATAACAGTAAATTATGATATAAAATAGTGATGCAAAATGGACGTATCAACTCCCCCAAGCTTAGAACTCGCTTGTCCCCAAGCAAAAACTGAGCTCAATAAACATGACCACAAGTTTATGGAGTGAAGTGTCGATAAAGAGAATACGGACAAGAAGCATCACATTCATCAATATACAAATCATAATAGAAAACAACTCACTATTATATAACTTAACTTGCAATGAGTAAGGGAACACAATAAAGATACACAAAGTAAATCATAATTGGTAATGGAAAAATTTGTTCTTGGTCAGAGAACGGTTAACAAATTGCAGGAGTCAAACATAATGGGGTTTTTGATGATAGCCTTCAAAGTAATATTCACTCAGATAAGAGCAGTGTGCAAAACAAGGAACATAAGAAACATGATTGAATAAATCATCATATGGATGATTGAATCACAACAACTCAAATGCTTCCTTGAGATATGAAGGAATAGGTTTACTGACTCAACTAAAATGTAAAAGATAGGCCCTTCGTAGAGGGAAGCAGGTATTTCAAGTTTCATAAAGAGCTTCCAAAAATTATGGTACTTACTAGCTTTGAGCTCTCATTGCCCCTATCATAGGCATCTTGAAGTGATTAAGGTTAATGTGAGGGAAAATATGAGTTATATGCTTGACAAATTATAAGTTGAAAATCTCATGCCCCTTGAGTATGAGGACCAGACCTCATGCTACTCAACTTTGGTCTCCGGTAAGTTCTTGTCATTGTAAGATGTGATGAGGGTTTAACTCGTCAATGCCCATTGTTATGGACTTGGGTTTTGGAGAAGGAGGGAGCGCTGCAGGCATCAATCGGCTAGCAAACAAGCTCACAGAGACGCAAGGTTTACCCAGGTTCAGGCCTCATAGAGGTCCCTACTCCTTCTTGTCTGCTCTTGGAATTATCGAAGGAATCGAAGATTACAGGGGTGCGCAGATGCAATCTGGCGAGAGTTGTGGAAGCTAAGGTTGTGATTGTCCTCCTTGCCGCCCCTCCTAGCCTTTATATAGATAGGCTAGGTCTCGGGTAATAGGTCAAGTCGGTTACAGATTAGGGTTTACCCTTTGAACTTTCTATCTTAAGCTTCTTCTTGTCTCACAAGCAATCGAGAGTCCGTGGGCCACTCGAATTCTTCATTGGGCCTTGGCAACACCGTGGGATTCTACCGTATCTGGACCGTATATGCTAAAATCGAGTACCTGTAGGGTATACCCATGTTAGTAACCCCCGAGTATCTAGTGGAATCATAGATTCGACTGGAGACGTTATGAAGTCTTTCGAGTGTATGACTGAGCATTTTTTCGAGTGTTCTGCTTATGTCATAGGGATTGTTGATATACGTGCCTGATTTTCTGATGTATTGGTATCAGTTAACTGCCTTAGGGAAAAATAACGCAATCTACTCAAACTCGAGTCCCCGGGCTCGAATTCGGAAAAGTGTGGCGTAATTCGACTCAGGCCGTGGAGGTCTTACAGTAGTCGAATTTCAGTGTATAAGTGTGAGCACTCGACGCGTCCATCAAGGCATGTTCATCGCACCTGCATGCACGGATATATTTCTGGTAGTGCACAGCAGATGCGTTGCCAGTCCTTATTCAGGTCTTATCTTCTTGCTGTAAGCGCGACATCTGGAATTTTTAGTCATCACAGAGATGATTCGGGTGGCCCAGGAGATGCAATCTCTTTGTAGGGAAAATATGGGGCGGAGTTGCCATAGCATTCGAGTGTGGATGTTATCGACACACAATATGATGTACAAATAATCATAGGGTGCGCAGACAGCGCTCCCTATGGGAGTAGCCCTCGAGTGCCTATTCGAGTCGTAGACTCGAGTGGGGACTAAAAACATTTTGCGACTGCTGTCGTGTTTAGTTGCTGGTTTCAGTCGAATGTGTTTCCAGCGCTCCCTATGGGAGTAACCCATAGTTCACAATCGGATCGCTGATTCGAGTGAAGGGTTTGTCTTGAATTCTTTCGGGTGCACGGCCACCGCTCCTGTTAGGAGTAGCCCTCGAGTGCTTGGTTGAGTTGAAGACTCAAGCAAGAACTAAAGTAGTCAAAATCTTCTTCAGCTGGAATCGATGACGTCAGTGCTGACGATGTGATGACCTCAGTTGCCCACGTGAGCGGCTTTGACGGGACATGATGAGCGATGGGTCCCACTTTCTGACTTCGATTTGACTGGGCATGCGTAATCTTCTGTTTTAACTACGTCTCCTCGATTTCCGTGCGTAATGGTAGGAGTGGGGGACGGTTCGTGGTTCAGCATCACCACGTGTCGATGGCGATGTGCCCCACGCATTCAGTAGGGATTTTGCTGGCCGTTGGATGACACCTGCAAGGAGGTTAAGTAGCAGCGCAGCTGCGGTAATTTCCCCATCTCTCTTCTTGTCCGTGCCTCCTTCGCCATTGCTGTTCTCTCTGCTTCCTTGCGCGCTTCCTCTTCGTGGCACTAGACCAGCTCCGTGTTTTTGCTAGTTACTTTCTTCGCTCGCACCGCCACCGAAAGATGGGCAAGAAGAAGGGAGGCGCCGCCGCTGGATGCGGCCACCATTGTTACCATCAAGAACAAGGGCAGCACCACCATTGTGGGCACCAGTGCCGCTGACGCTAGGAAGAAGAAGGGTGCGGGCACCCGCGTCACCAACGGCTCCTGGCGCGCGTCCATCATCAAGCCTTCTGCGATGCACCTTCATCGTCAAGATGGAGCTCTTCCGCTCATGGAAGATGACTCGCGAGTGCCTGCCGATGAGGTAATCCCTCGCCCTCCTCTAGGTTTCTAGGTGATGTTCCTTGCGTTCATCATTCGAGGTCTCTCTTCCCCTGCATCCTTTCTTCACGGGTCTTCTTTGTTTCTATGGGCTCCAGCTGCACCAGCTGTCCCCAAACTCCATTCTCCAGATCTCTTGCTTCATCACACTTTGCGAGTGCTGGCTCGGAATTGAGCCGCACTTTGGTCTCTTCAAGAAGCTTTTTAAGCTGAAGCGTCAGTCGGGGTAGGGTTCGGTAGTCTATGATGTAGGAGGCTGTGGGATCCATGTCGACTCCTCTGACACCTACTTTGACATCAAGCTCACCGCATCTGTCCAAGGGTGAAGGGACAAGTGGTTCTACATCCGACCAGAAGGCCGACGGAGAGCACTACGGACTCGCGCCCTTCGACTCTATGGCTGCTTGTAAGAGGAGGTGTTCCTGGAAGAACGTCGTGATGCCTAGCGAGTCCGAGGAAACAGAGGTGCTGTATAAGCGCGTCAGCGACCTCGAAGGTCGCATAGGCAAAGAAGAGGGTGGTGCCGCTCTCATTCGCACATGGTTGCGCTGCCGCATCCAGCCTCTACAGGCCAGAGTCCACCCGATGTACTGCTGGGCTAGTGCGAGCGATGTCACTCGCATATCTACGGAAGGCATTTCTGCGGGTGAAGTAGACAGGAGGTTGTGATTGGTGACAAGTACACTACCAAGGAGGTTCTCCTAGGCAAACTAGTCGTGCCTCCTTTTGACGCCTCTAACCCTCCTCCTGAGGTAGAACTGTACTGTGAAGTAATTTTGTTTGTCAATTGCCACCAAGTACTTGATATATGATGATACATCTTCTGATTTCAGGACTGTAGCGTGGCTGCCAGTTTGCCTCCTCAGCCTGAAAGAACTATTCCTCGCGAAGCGGAGGAAGAGGATGAGTCGGGATCGACCGTCCCAATTGAAGAAGAGGAGGGAGCCCCTGAGTCCAGCGGCCACGACACTCGCAAGCATTCCCGCAACAAGGATTCTGACGCTTCTTCCCTGACGATACCGGAAGGTCGTTCTGCTGCTGCAGAGGAGCCAATCCCCGCCATTGCTGTGCGCTCCATGGCTCCCCCTGCTTTGAAGAAGATGCGACTGCTGAAGGAGTCGTCGGAGGACTCCTTTGACCTCGACAATTTCAACCGGTAAGCTTTTAATGTCCGCGAGTTCATCTTGCTTTCTTTTAAGTTGCTTTTCTTGAAGTGGTGCTTGGCATGTTTTGCAGTCAAGCGGCGTCGTCGTCTTCTGATGACGTCCAATTTCTAAAAGAGTCCGTAGTCGTAGACTCCAAGGCTAAGGAGGTGGCCGAACGGTCTCCTTCTCCTCTAGTGGCAGCCCACTCTGGTGCCAATTCTTCGAGTTCCCCACATGCTGGGGAGCACCAGATGGTTGCCTGGACGACTGCGCGTTAGTCATCTTTGGAGTCCCTGGAGGATGACGTAAGCGCCCTTTTTGTTGTTTTGGTAGTCGAATTTATACTTTGTGTTGCCGCTGAATCTTCATTTCCTTTTGATGCAGATCATTGTGAAGGAAGTTGCATGCCTCACGGAGCAAGTTCTTACTATGGGTCGACAGCACGCCCTGTTGGACAATCGCCACCATGCAGTCGAAGGTTAGTTTTTGGATTTTGTCTTTGTCTTTGTGAAAATTTTGTCGGCTCAATTGTTGCTATGCCTCGTCCTTCTATAGGTGAGCACAATGAACTTCTTCGTCGTGTTGCATCCCTCGAGAAGGGGCTTGCCGCGACGGCGAAGAATAGCGACGAGGCAGTCGCAACCCTGGAGGAGTCGCGAAAGCGCGTAGAGGAATTGCACTCTTCCACTACTGAAAGGGAGAAGTTGTTTGAAGATTGCCAAGGCCCTCTCAGGTAATTCCCAGTTTTTATTTCTGTTTCTCCTTGTTTCATGTCATCATGTTGCTGTGGTAACACCTTGTGTATGCAGATACCAGCGGCCTGAGCTTTGATGCCCAGTCCCTGTGTTGCGCGGATGCGTTGGCTGACACCATTGCTGCAGTCGAAGACCGCAGTGTTTCCCTCCAAGAGACGCTAGGGAAGGCCAAGGATGTGCTCAGATGCATCCGTGAGGACCTAACTACCAAGGCCGGGCTGATCGACAACCTTGATGACCTGGTGGAATCCCTCGCTGGAGGTGTTCCTGCAGAATTCAGGAACTCTCAGCGGTCCGTCGGCGCCACCATGACACTTGTGATGGTGCAAGCCAATGGCGTGGAGTTGGATCTCGCCGCAATCTCCGAGGCGATGCCTATCGACACGGGAGGCCAGCAGGTAGTGTTTGCTCCCTTCGCTGGTAGCTGCGGTAAGTGTATCCAAAGCTTATCGAGACAGTCGCCAAATATTCTAAGGAGCAGCAGCGAGCGAAGGCGGCAAAGACCGCGGTATCTGGGGCTACTACTGGCAAGTCCGTGGCGTTGGATACTGCCACAGATGCGATGAAGCCCCCGAAGTCGAAGTCAAAGGCAAAGAAGCAAAATGCTCCCTAGTCTTCATGTGTAATAGCTGTAGCTTAGCCTTTTGCCTGAACCGTGCTTTTGTGAGGGGTGTTCCCTTGACATTTTATCAAATTTGACTGCAGTTCTCTTTTTATCGATGTTTGATGAGTCTCATTTGCCTCTTCTTTTATTGTACATAGGGTCCTTCGAGTGGTCCTTATGATTCTCCTCCCACCGATGAAATCTCGGCGCAACCACACTCAAAGGTGGAGGAATTGTCGTTGCTTTCGTGACTGCGTGATCGTATTAAGCAATTGGAGCATGAGTTGCCTATCATCCGTGGTAGTGCGGATGTGTGGAAGTCGAAGGCGGAGAAGGCCACCGCCCGTGAGAAGTATCTCTTGGAGGAAGCGGCGCAGTTGAATGAGCAATTCAAATGTTAGCTTTCTGCCTTCTTATCTTTTCTTTTAGTCAGTCGCGGCGATGCCTTGTCTTCATACTTTGTTGCTTGCTTGGTGTAGTTGTTAGCGCTCGTCATCCGCAGGATGAGAAGGACCGGGTGGCCATTCGAATGAACAACTTGTCAACACCTAGATTTTTAATCCCAGATGCCTGTTATGCCATACCTCGCAATCCCAGGATTACCATTTTTGCGAGACATAACAAATTGGATATCACAGTACATCATCCATTACAAACCATAAATAAGGTCTTACACAAATAAGGATCTCATGATCCAGTCTTAGTACACTCAAGTAGCGGAATAAATAGCGTAGCAGTGGGGTCCATCTTCAGAGTCACGGGCAATGCTGACGATGGGAGATACTCCTAGTTATCGTAGTCGTCCTGCTATCCTTCATCTTGGTAATCTCCTTCATAGTCTGGCCATAGGAATAGCCAGGGACAAAAGCCATGAGTACTCTTTAAGTACTCGCAAACTACCACTAACAAGTAGTATAGTTCTAGTAGGAAAAGCTAACTCTAAGTTTACTTGTAAAGTTAAGTTTGAAACTTAAGCTGAGTTCAGAAACAAAGAAAGATAAAAGAAGTTTGAAAACACCTAAGTGGGAACTTAATGGTCATAGTCACAACTCTGTTATGGTCAAGTCATGTCACAATTCATTTCATAAGATATTTTGAAAACACCTGACAACGGAACAGTATGGCCATTCCAACTGTCCATAACAGCGGACGTGGCTATTCGAATAGTTTGACACTCTGCAGAGGTGGTACACTTTCACCACAAGATTCGATACATCTGTCAGGGGTAACCCTGAATCATCATACTTAGTATGCAGATAATCAAACATAACCTTTCCTTTACACACCCTAGTATAAGCACCTCTCCTATGAGCATGGCCTCCCAACCATGACCATCTGTCATCTTGGGCACTGCATAGGTGGACAACATCGAGAGGTAGCCTTAGCTCAAACCTCTCCCGCGAGGGAACTAATACTAATGCATATAAACTTCTGGCTAAGCCTTACCCAATTCAGGTATTGTGGTTGTACGGTATAATTGGAATGGTATCGCATCCGAACCCAACCATCAGTTTTGTAAAAGGGCTAAGGCTCATGCCTCAACATTTTCATCATGATAAACCATTTGTGTTTCTCAACACATGTCAAAAACATCTCAATAGAATGACTCATCATTCCAAGGTTTTCACAAATCCTTTTCACCAAGTATTCCCATCTAAATTGAATCAAGTTTTGAGTTTTGTTCCAACTACTAAGTTAAGAGTGTTCACTAAAGTGGGATGCTAATGTCAATCGCACGCCATAGAATGACATCTAAGTCTAACTAGATAGGTCAAGTTTTATACTCTTTGTGCTACCTTCAAACAAGTAAAGGACTTTGGTAAAGTAAAGGAAGTAAAGCTTGTAAATAAGACTTGGAAAAGATATAAGTCAAAGTGGTATAACCAAAGCATGCCTAATGCATCTGGCTTAGGTTATCTTGTTTAATTCTAGCTTGCTAACAATAGCTTGCTTAGTTTACTTGAAGTGCTAGGCTTGCAAGTAATCACTTGCATGGTTAACTTGTATAATGTTAGCTTGCCTTGGGTAGTGCAGTGGTTGAAGTTTTCTTCCTCCTCCTCTTGGTAGAACTCCTCCTCCTCGTAAGCTTGGTCGGTACTATCGTCTATAAATACATACGGAATACACAATCAGCAAACAATACTTAACTAGTCTACTTAGCACACTAAGGCACACATTTGATGATCTAGTATCATCACAAACATCACAAGGTTTAATGAACTAGTTTCATACTTTTTATTTGAGAAAAGTAATTCTTACTCATTGAAATTAACTAAGATTTAATATTCTCCATTTAAAATATGGGATCATGTGGACACATGTCATCACCACATATTCTAACATATGGGAATGTGATTTAAGGGTTGGATCACATTAATAAGTTTAAGTTTAATACTTAATGATTTAAAGTGACTAGAAATGCCTATATAGCATTATTTTGGTACTAGTCCGAAGTCACTGCATGTAAACCTTAATATTATTACATATTCAGATAGGTATGGTTAAATGTGATTTTTGAGAGTTGGAAACAACTCAAAAGCTATTATGGTTGATTTTATAAAAATGTTTGAATGTGCAAAAGCTTCTGTTTTGTTATTTTAACTAGGAGAGATCTCTACTACTAGGAAATAACCTATCTGTGGCGCATGAAAAGGGGACTTCTGTGGCACATATCTTTGTCGCCACTGTTACCTCGCCACTAGTTCCAGACTTCTGTGGCGCATTCCTTCATATGCGCCACAGGAAGTACTTATGTGACGCATTTACGTGTATACGCCACAGATATGCCATGCGCCACTAACTATATAATTATATGCGCCATTGATTGTGTAACATGTATTCGAAGTAAAATACTTTCCTGGTGTATAATCAGGTATTTATACAGGATTTATACAATATTTATCTAGATGAGTATAAAATACATTGCACAAGTAGTAGATGCATGAAAACCGACATATATATAATACAAACACTTAGAGCCCGATCGAGATACATATATAGTGTCAAGTGCCAAATTTTTACACAAGCGCCAAATACAAAGTTCATATCATCTCACATTACAAATATGAAGTGGCCACCGCCGCCTACACTAGGATCAAATAGAATACAACTGTGATAATGGTGAGCAAGAGCATTAGCCCGACCAATATCTTCATCCGGTTCTTCTTCCACAAGTGGTTCCTCCACTTGGCTATCGCCTCCTCTCTAGTCACGTATCCTTTGTAGATGTTTTGCCGCTGAACTTGTTCACTTGTTTGTGGCAATCCTCCCACTCCTCGTAGACTCCTGGAACCCTACCCATGTACACCACATACCACCTCGTCGCCATCTCTATAGACGACAAGGCATATTAGTAAAAATACAACGAAAATAATGAATAAAGGGTTCACATCCATATATATATATGTTCATATAATATAAAACAAAGGATCCATAAACCTAAAAGTTAGATCATCATAGAAGCAATAAGTTCAACGACAACACGACCACAAGGTAGTTTAAGTCTAACAACAATGACCATTTCGACCACGAGATAGTAAAGTTTATGACACACACTAATACAGCAGGCGTCCATCAAGAATATACACACACTAGATCATGCTAGAGGCACACATCAATTATGATGAAGACTTCCTCTTCTGGCTTGGCTTCGGGAATGGTAGATAGCCCTCTTTCGTCGTCCACGTCCTTGTGTCACCCTGCTTACGGAGGCATTCTTCGATCTCCCTCTTACTCAACCCTCTGGCTTGTTGTAGGGCACCGCCCCTTGTGTTGACATATTCAATGATGATTTGCGACAACTTCATCTGAATGCGATGGAAGTCTTCTCTAAGATCAGCATCATCGATTTTCGCCAAAGTTTCGGCCCATCCTTGGAGACTAGATGGCAGCGTTAGGTTATGGCAATCCCGAACATAGCCTTTAAGGTGATGGAGGATGTAGAAGGCCTCCTTGGCACCAGTAGTCGACTGCTTGACGCATGGGAAGTCGAGCACGTGCTTGAACACGTGTTTGCCATCCTTGATACATTCCCCCTTATCTACGAAGGTGCATCCCTTCTTGGTGTAGCCCTCGAGAGCCTCATTGAGAACACCCCTTATTCTGGTGTAGTCTTTCTTCTTCGTCAAACTCCCCGAGTCGAAATACATGGCTAGCGAATACCTCAGGGCAAGGACGATGAGTGTGCAGTATTTGTCTCTATGCAACACAATTGGAATGGAATGTTGGAGAAAGAGCAAAGGAAAGAAATCTATAAGAAATGCATAAGTTACGGTGACGACGAGCGAGTGTGTGTACTTACTTGGGAAAGAAAGGCAAAATAAGTGTGCCCTTCCTCTTGTTGTCCACCATGAACTTCTCGAGGTACGCCGTCGCGTTGGTCCGTGTCTCTGATCCTTCGACCAACTGGCTGTCCCGCATGTAGTAGGGATCCACTATCGCGATTTACGGGGTACTTTCACTCTTGATCGTGAGCGCCAGATTGAGCGCGTATAGGTGGACCAAGTTATAGTCCAGCCGTTTCGTGAGAAACAGCTTGAATATGTCCTCGAACGCTATGAAGAATATATCCGTGGGGGGTTCATCGATGAAGCCCGCGTCCAATGGCACCTTGGCCGTGAAAACCGGGTAATTTGGATCTTTGTCTTTAAGAAGGAGGGCCTCTAGTGTCTTGACACCCTCGTGCAAAGTTAACATGGCTCCAACCGCAATGTGGATCATATCCGGAGTCAATATCGGATCACCAGCTACATGCACTAGGGGCAAGCCAAATTGTGTGGATGGTACGACGACAGTGTCCTGACCCCGGATCCTCTTCGGAAGAGGCTGGCTCGCACCCTTCTTCTTATTATTATTACCTCTCTTCCTGTAGTGCTTCTTCTTCACAACAGTGTCAGCCACTGCCATCTGCTCATCAGTCGCATTTTGGAGTGTGTTGGGGCTGAAAACCAATCCCGGTTTCTCTTGTGGTGGATCGGCGGCCGGAGGCGTCTCTTGAGAAAGACCATGGAAGACAAGGCGCTGTGTGCATGTATTGGGCCGACCAGCTTGATGGTCGTCGCGAGCTGCGAAGGGTTCTTCATCCACAGAAGGCATATACAATCCTTTGGCGGTGCCGGTGTTGATGAAGTCATCAATGTTGACCAATTCATCATCATCTACATGGGTGCCATCATGTGGTGGTGGTAGCGGGGATGACGGCGGTTGCGACACAACGTCTTTGCCATGTGGCGGTGCATGCTGCCAAGAGTTGATGGTGACGGCTGGTGGTGGTGACAACGGCGGCTACTGGCTTCCGAGGTGGTGGCCGGGAGATGATCGGTCGAGAGGTGGTGCCGGTGCTCCCTCCCGCAAGACGAATCTGGGTCTTCGGCCATGTCAAGGGCCATTTGTAGCATTCCCCAAGGGTCTTGTGTTCGTCGGCTCCCTGAGGTTGAAAGGAGGGTCCATGTCGTCGCACCCTAGAAACACCCGAGCCAACCTGACCCTCATCACATCATCATCCTTTGGATTGTTGTGCATCGTGCGGCTCGCCGGTTGTATAAGAGTGCCCTTGGCAACATCCTTCAACTCACCGCCGACATCTTTAAGCAGGAGTATGCAAGAAGTGTCATGAGGCAAAAACATGTTGTTGGGCGTCATGAGATGGCAACAGTCATGCATCAAAGGCATAAAGGAGATGACGTGCACTAACTAATTAGTTACCTTGGTGATGGCGTGGATCTCGACTAATGTAGAGACACAGCCGAGGTCGGCGGCCGGCCTATCATCATCTGCAATCTCTCGCTCGAGTGCCTCACGAAGCACCACCGCCGTCGGCTGCGCCTTATTGGTATCTTTGGCGGGAGGGGGCGTCGGTGTGACCAAAACGAGGGGCTGCGTCCCGACGTTGACGGCCGGCGGGGTCACCAGGTCCGGCGACACGGTAACATTGATGCCCGAGTTGCTGTCGCTTAAGCTGGGAAGATGTATCGGCCCCTGTCGACCTCCCGCATTCCAAGCAGTAAGCCCCTCGAAAAACTTAGGGGGGATCATCAAGCGGAGCTTCTCTTCCACTAACTTGTCCACCGTTTTCTGGTCCACCGCCTTCTCCTCCAGTGTCTGCACCTTCATCTTCAGCTCCGCAACAGCGGCTTTATCCTGGTTCTTCCTCTCCCTTCTTTTCTTAGCGTCCTCTTTGTAGAACTCCTTGAACTTCATGCTCGTACCGAAGCCAGACACATGGCCAGCTGAGGACAGCGGCAACCCCTTGTCCCTCTTCTTGTAAGCATTGGTCGCCCTATTGAAAACCGTGTCCCACGGCTCCGTCGAATCCTAGGACGACTCTGTGGCAGTAGCGTTCAGTTCCTCCTCTTGTAGAGACAAGGAAAGGTGAACCCATTTAGATTCTTGGCTTCATTATCTTAATTAGAACGCAATAGACTTGAGATCAGCGATAAATTCCTTACCAGATTCTTCTCGAATTCCTTCACCTCCGGATCGTCGGTGATGAACTCCCCTGTTTCCTTGTCCAGGTAGTAGCGGGCCCGAACAAATTGCCTAAGCTGCAAGTCCGTGATTTTAAGCCAAGGGTTGTCTTTACCAAGGTGTTCAAGCTCGGCGTCCTCCTTGTCCCAAATGGCCTGTTTCCCCTATAACCGCCGCTTCCAAGGTGGTGGTTACCTATGTTCTATTCCCACATACTCCTTCCCCATTGAGTCCATTTTATAGCGTCAGCGGTAGCTATATCCGCCTTGAATATCCTAAACTCCTCTTCATCGAGCATCAGATTTTTCTTACTAATAACCTCCCAGCTTTCACCTTTGTCAATGCTATTCTTCACCCGGGTTTTCCAGCTGCTCAAGGCGTTGCTCATCTTCGTGAGGGCTAGTTTGTTCACCGTGTTCTTTCTCTCGAGTTTTCTAAACTGCTCTGGGAATCTGTATCACTTGTGAAGCTTCTTAAGGAGGTTATCGACCAAAGCTGCATGGTCAGCATGTCTGATGTACTTCGTGTTGATCGACATGCTTTCCCGGACGATGCACCCGAGTTGCAGGCCGTATCCTTTAGCAATCGCCTCTGGCGCAATGGGTTGGCCACTTTCTGTGACCTCAGTGAACTCATCGCAGACGGTGGAGAGCACTAGCACCTTCCGCTCCTTCTGTTCCTTCTTCTTCTTCTTCTGAGAAGCGGCCGGGTTGCCGCTACCGCCATCCATGCGCTCGCTGCCATCGGTGCGGGCGCCGCCATCGGTGGTGTCATCCTCTTTGCCGCCGCCTTCACTAGTTCCATCGTAGTCGTCTTCGTCCCCCTTGTAATCAGGATCTCCGCCCTCATTGGCCCCAGCAGCTCTGGCGACGGTCGCCTCCTCCTCCGGTGTTGGTGTCATCCTCATCGCCTCCTCCTCCTCCTCTTGTTGGGACCCCTGCCAGAATGACTGGTTGGCCTGTCTAGCTTGTTCTTCGACGCTGATCATGTGCTTAGAAGGGCCAGACTCCTTGTTGCCCGACATGTTTGCACTACTCTATTTAAAAGAGGCAAAAAGTTAGCACAAATCTCGGCCGAAAAATTCGGCATGACCTTTGCTAATTTTTTGACCTAGGAGTGCCCATTTCTCAACCAAAACTGAAGTGAATCGACACTTCGGGAGAAATGGGCAACTCAAATGAAGAAATATATCCCTTCAAGACAAAAGACCCCATCCCCCCATGCATTGACCCCAGTATCCATCATCCATCATCCATCATCCACAGTACATTTCAATAGCAGGTACCATCATCCCCATACAGCATGTATAACAGATATTAACTAGAATGCCTAGTATTTCTCATACAAGACAGAATAGTATGATCATAAACAGAATTCTATGAAGGAAATGTGCCTTGAGAGGCAATAATAAAGTTGTTATTATGTATTCCTTGTATATTATAGATGTTTATTTTGCATGCTATAATTGTATTGATAGGAAACATCAATACATGTGTGTTTAATAAACAAAAAAGGGTTCCTAGTTATGCCTCTCTTATAGACTAGCTTGTTGATTAACAAGATGATCAAGGTTTCCTGATCATGGACATTGGATGTTGTTAATAACAAGGTCACAGCATTTGTGAAATGATGTGATGAACATTCATCCGAAGTATAGCATTACGATCAAGTCATTATGTTTATATTGCTATAACATCATACGAAGTAATCTTAGTCCTTAGACCATGAGATCATGTTAATTGCTAGCACCGGAAGAGTATCTTGATAACATCAAACGTCACACCGTAACAGGGTGACCATAAAGGTGGGTTCAGTGCTATAAAGGTGTTATGTTGAGGCTCATGGATCAAGAGTGGAATTTGTCAATCCCGATGACGTATAGATATACTCTGGGCCCTCTCGGTGATATCACATTAAGATAGCTTGCAAGCAAGTGATGTGATCACTAGAATGTTATATCACGGGAACGAGAAAAGAGTGCATGTCGGTAAAGAGATCAAACTAGGTATTTGGATACCGATGATCGAATCCCGGACATGTATTATATCATGAGACAAAGGGATTAAATTGCTGACATTAAAGGTTCTCACGATCACAGAAGTCATCGTTGAATATGCAGAGTCGATGGATCTCCAGGTCCCGCTTCTGATTATTGATCTGAGAGGAGTCTCAATCATGTCTGCATTATTCGCGAAACATAGGGTGACACACTTAAGGGTTGCTGGACACCATTTAGGAGCACATATGTTCTAGACAAAAGGTTTGCAAAGCGCAGGAATTGTTTCGATAGAAACAGGAATTGTTTCGATAGAAACCGGAATTGTTTCGGGTGAAATTGCATAAAGTGGTTCTGCATGTGATATTGAAATGTTGCAAGGGGTTTTATGTGAATGTTTGTTAATTAAAGTAATTAACAAAATTCTGAATAAAATAAATAAAAGAGTTTTATTAATTGAGAGTTGCATTTAATTTGGTGGAAATTAAATACATGTGAGTGGGATTTTGGGTGGAGGCCATGTTTATGTGAGTGGAGGTTCACCACATGAATGAAGGAGGGGAGTCCTCCTCATGCGCTGCTATGGGAGGGAGGGTCTCCCTCCTATATAAATCCCCCCTCTCCCCTCTCACAAACCACACCTCCTCGTGAAGGATCTCTCTCCCCCTCTAGATATTCCCCCCATGGTCTCAGTGGCCTTGCGTCTGGAAGGAGTTGCTGCTTCCGCTGATTCGCTGGAGCGAGGAGGTGGAGGTTGTCCGGTGGCTTGAACGTGTGTGCGAGGACGGATGCGCTACTGATTTTCGGCGCTCGGACTTCCACACGATCTTGAGATCGGCAAGCATACGACTACATCAACCACGAGTTTCTACTCGTTAACAAAACTCGTTGTCTTCGAGGTTAAGTTCTCCATGGATGTATGTCCACCCGTTGCTCTGTATCTAGTAGATAGATCTTGGTGTATAGTTCTCATCGTAGGAAAATTTTTGTTTTCTATGCTGTGGACCCAACAGTGGTATCAGAGTCCGATCTATGCGTAGGTGCTTTGCACGGGTAGTACACATATGTTTATATGTGGGCGATGATGATCATGTTATTGCATCTTCTATGTACTTTGGATATTGGTGGCATAGTGGGATGAAGCGTCCCGGACCAACCTTACATGTCATCGTACATGAGACCGGTTCCACGACTGACATGCAACTAGTTTTGCATAAGTGGCTAGCGGGTGTCTGTCTCTCCTACTATAGTCAATATCTAATTTACTACGAGTTGCTAATAACTTGGTTATCCTCGTTGTGGTTCATGTTCGTAGGTAAGAACGGTTCTATCTCCGAAAGCCCTAAGCCACGTAAAACTTGCAATTGATAAATCAGAGGCGTCTAGTTTAGATCATTGCTGGGCTAGTGTCTTGATATGGTATTGTTGTAAGTAGATGTATGATAGATACTCTTACAACTCACGTAACGTGTAAGTTCCATAGACCTTGGCCTTACACACAAAGGAATGATAGAGATCATACCACGATGCAAATGATAGAGATCAAATGCATGGACCATATCACCTCACTTCACACATTAGATGTTTGCATCTTATATTGCTAGTTTGGCGCTTTTGGTAGCATTATAAGATGATCCCTCATTTAGATATCAAGATAAAATGTGTTCTTCCTTAAGTATGCACCGTTTTGTGGATCGTGTTTTGAGGCATCACGTGATGATCTGGTGTTCTCGACTCTACGCTTTCATACAACGGGTGTAAGACAGTTTTACACACGTGAATACTAAGGTTCTTACTTGACGAGCCTAGCATGTACAGACATGCCCTCGGAACACGAACCGAAAGGTTAAGCATGAGTCATATAGTTGATATGATGCCCATATAGATGCTCGCCTTTGAAGCTACACCGACTCACGTGATGATCGGACTTGGTGTAGTGGATTTGGTTCATGTAATCACCAAAAGGACACGAGGGATGTCGTTTTTGAGTGGGAGTTCATTAGTAATTTGGATTAGTTGAACTCAATCTATCATAAACTTAGTCTAAATATATTTTACAAATTCTGTTGTAGATGGCACCACCTGCTTTTAATTTCCATGTGTTCATGGAGAAAGAGAAGCTTGTTGCGAATGGTAGCAACTTCACCAACTAGGCTATGAATTTGAGGATTCTCCTCACTGCTGCACAAAAGCAATATGTGCTAGAGGCGCCACTAGGCTCCCCACCAGCTCCTAATGCCCCTGACGAGGAAAAGAACGTCTATATAACTCGTCAGGAGGACCACAACTTAGTTCATTGCGGCATACTGTATGGGCTAGAGCCAGAACTTCGAAAACGTTTCGAAAATGGCAATGCCTTTGATACCATGGGAGAATTGAAAATGATTTTCGATACCCATGCTGCCTTAGAGAGTTATAATGCTTCTGAAAAGTTCTTTAGCTGCATGATGGAAGAGAACAGCTCCGTTAGTGAGCACGTACTCAAAATTTCTGGGTACACCGATAAGCTTGTGTCCTTGGGAATAACGATTCCCATTGGCTTAGGCATACATCGTGTTCTCCAATCTCTGCCACCTAGCTACAAGAGCTTCGTGATGAACTATAATATGTAGGGCATGAAGAAGTCTCTTCCCGAGCTTCTGTCAATGCTTAAGACTGCAGAAGTGGAGATTAGGAAAGAACATCAAGTGTTGATGATCAATAAGACCACCGGTTTCAAGAAGGACAAGAAAGGCAAGCAGAAGGGAAAGAAGGGCGACAAAACTATTGCTGCGCCTGAAAAGAAACCCCGAGCTGGCCCTAAGTCTGACACCGAGTGCTACTATTGCAAGGAATCGACCATTGAAGGGCAATCGCCCAAGTATTTGGCAGACAAGAAGGTCGGCAAGGCAAACAAAGGTATATGTGATATACATGTTATTGATGTGTACTTGACTAGTACTCGCAGTAGCACCTGGGTATTTGATACGAGATCGGTTGCTAATATATGTAACTCGGTTCAGGGGCTGCGGAATGTTTACAACTAGCAAGGGATGAGGTCACGATGCGGGTCGGCAATGGATCAAGAGTTGATGTGATCGCCGTCGAAACGCTGCCTCTCCATATGCCGTCGAGATTAGTTATAAACCTGAATAATTGTTATTTGGTGCCTGCACTGAGCATGAACATTGTATCCGGATCGTGTTTGATGCAAAGTGGTTATTCGTTTAAGTCTGAAAACAATGGTTTTTCGATTTATATGAATAATATCTTTTATGGTCATGCACCTGTGTTGAATGGTTTATTTCTGTTGGATCTCGATAGTAGTATTACGCATATTCATAATGTTGATGCTAAAAGGATTAAACTTGATAATGATATATCTGCATATATGTGGCACTGCCGTCTAGGTCATATTGGCGTTAAATGCATGAAGAAACTCCATTCTGATGGACTTTTGGAATCACTTGATTTTGAATCATTTGATACATGTGAACCATGCCTTATGGGCAAGATGACTAGAACGCCGTTTTCTGGTTCAATGGAACGGGCGATAGTTTTATTGGAAATCATACTAACTGATGTGTGTGGACCAATGAGTGTGTCGGCGCGAGGTGGATATCGTTATTTTGTTACTTTCACGGATGATTTGAGTAGATACGGGTATATCTATTTGATGAAACATAAGTTTGAAACCTTTGAAAAGTTCAAAGAATTTCAGAATGAAGTGGAAAATCATCGTAACAGAAAGATCAAATTCCTGCGGTTCGACCGTGGAGGAGAGTATCTTAGTTACGAGTTTAGCACACATATGAAAGACTATGGAATAGTTTCACAACTCACGCCTGCCGAAACACCACAATGTAATGGTGTGTCAGAACGTCGTAATCGTACTTTATTGGATATGGTTCGATCTATGATGTCTCTGACTGACTCGCCACTATCATTTTGGGGTTATGCACTGGAAACCGCTGCATTCACTTTAAATAGGGCACCATCTAAATCCGTTGAAAAGACACCGTATGAATTATGGTTTGGAAACAAACCTAAGCTATCATTTCTTAAAGTTTGGGGATGCAATGTTTATGTGAAGAAACTTCAACCGGATAAACTCAAACAAAGCGGAAAAATGCGTCTTCATAGGATACCCTAAGGAAACGATTGGGTATACCTTCTATCACAGATCCGAGGGAAAGGTCTTTGTTGCCAAGAATGGATCCTTTCTTGAGAAGGAGTTTCATGAAAGGTGTGAGTAGTCGGAAGGTAGAACTCGAAGAGGTTATTGAACCTTCTCTTCATGAAATGGCGAGTAGTGCAGCACCGGAAGTTGTTTCGGAGTTGACTTCACCTAATGAAGAGAGAGCTAATGATATTGATCATGAAACTCCAAAAGAGGACACTACCGAACCTCGCAGGTCAAGCAGGACACGTGCATCTCCTGAACTGTACGGCAATCCTGTTATGAATTTCATGATTAATGAAATAGATGACCCTGCGACGTATGAAGAAGCGATGATGAGCCCTGATTTCAACAAATGGCTAGAAGACATGAAATCCGAGATGGAATCCATGTACGAAAACCAGGTTTGGACCTTGGTGGACTTACCTCACGATCGAAAGGCCGTTGAGAATAAATGGATTTTCAAAAAAAAACTGATGCTAATGGTAATGTAACCATCTATAAGGCTCGACTTGTCGCAAAGGGGTTTTGACAAATTCAAGGAGTTGACTACGATGAGACATTCTCTCCCGTAGCGATGCTTAAGTCGGTTAGGATTGTGTTAGCAATTGCTGCATATTTCGATTATGAAATATGGCAGATGGATGTCAAAACTGCGTTCCTCAATGGTAATATTGAAGAAGAGTTGTATATGATACAACCTAAGGGTTTTGTCGATCCTAAGGATGCTGAAAAGGTGTGCAAACTTGAGCGATCCATCTATGGACTGAAGCAAGCATCACGAAGTTGGAATCTCCGGTTTGATGAGGTGATCAAAGAGTTTGGATTTGTCCAAACTTATGGAGAGGCTTCTATTTACAAGAAAGTGAGTGGGAGCAATGTGGCATTTCTAATATTATATGTGGATGACATATTATTGATTGGAAATGATATAGATCTTTTAAACAGTGTTAAATGTTATCTAAACAGCAAATTTTCGATGAAGGACCTCGGTGAAGCTTCATATATATTAGGCATTAAAATCTATAGAGATAGATCAAGACGCCTAATTGGGTTATCGCAGAGTACATACCTTGATAAGATATTAAAGAAGTTTAATATGGACGGAAGTAAGAAAGGGTACTTACCTATGTTGCAAGGCAAGACATTGAGTAAGACTCAAAGTCCAAGCCACGGAAGAAAGAGAGATAATGGATAAGATCCCCTATGCCTCAGCCATAGGCTCTATAATGTATGCCATGCTATGTACAAGACCGGATGTGGCACATGCTATTAGCTTGACTAGTAGGTACCAATCTGATCCAGGTTCGGAACACTGGATAGCGGTCAAGAATATACTTAAGTACTTAAGAAGAACTAAGGATATGATTCTTGTATACGGAGGTGAAGAAGAGCTAGTCGCCAAGTGTTATGTCGATGCTAGCTTTGACACTGATCCGGATGACTCTAAGTCTCAATCCAGATACGTATTTCTCTTGAACGGAGCAACAGTTAGTTGGAGGAGCTCCAAACAACCTGTGGTGGCTGGATCAACGACGGAGGCGGAATATGTTGCTGCTTCAGAAGCGGCGCAGGAAGTGGTTTGGATGAAGGAGTTCATAACGGAACTAGGTGTGGTTCCTAGTGCGTTGGACCCAATGGTGATCTATTGTGACAATAATGGAGCCATAGCCAACGCCAAGGAACCAAGGTCTCACAAGAATTCCAAGCATATTGAGCGCCAGTTTCACTCCATCCGCGAGCATGTCAAGGATGGAGATATAAAGATTTGTAAAGTGCACACGGACCTGAATGTAGCAGATCCGTTGACTAAAGTACTCCCTAGGGCAAAACATGATCAACACCAGAACTCCATGGGTGTTAGATTTATCACTATATAAACTAGATTATTGTGTCTAGTGCAAGTGGGAGACTGAAGGAAATATGCCCTGAGAGGCAATAATAAAGTTGTTATTATGTATTCCTTGTATATGATAGATGTTTATTTTGCATGCTATAATTGTATTGATAGGAAACATCAATACATGTGTGTTTAATAAACAAAAAGGGTTCCTAGTTATGCCTCTCTTATAGACTAGCTTGTTGATTAACAAGATGATCAAGGTTTCCTTATCATGGACATTGGATGTTGTTAATAACAAGGTCACAGCATTTGTGAAATGATGTGATGAACATTCATCCGAAGTATAGCATTACGATCAAGTCATTATGTTTATATTGCTATAACATCATACAAAGTAGTCTTAGTCCTTAGACCATGAGATCATGTTAATTGCTAACACCGGAAGAGTATCTTGATAACATCAAACGTCACACCGTAACAGGGTGACCATAAAGGTGGGTTCAGTGCTATGAAGGTGTTATGTTGAGGCTCATGGATCAAGAGTGGAATTTGTCAATCCCGATGACGTATAGATATACTCTGGGCCCTCTCGGTGATATCACATTAAGATAGCTTGCAAGCAAGTGATGTGATCACTAGAATGTTATATCACGGGAACGAGAAAAGAGTGCATGTCGGTAACGAGATCAAACTAGGTATTTGGATACCGATGATCGAATCTCGGACATGTATTATATCATGAGACAAAGGGATTAAATTGCTGACATTAAAGGTTCTCACGATCACAGAAGTCATCGTTGAATATGCAGGAGTCAGTATGGATCTCCAGGTCCCGCTTCTGATTATTGATCTGAGAGGAGTCTCAATCATGTCTGCATTATTCGCGAACCATAGGGTGACACACTTAAGGGTTGCTGGACACCATTTAGGAGCACATATGTTCTAGACAAAAGGTTTGCAAAGCGCAGGAAATGTTTCGATAGAAACAGGAATGTTTCGATAGAAACCGGAATTGTTTCGGGTGAAATTGCATAAAGTGGTTCTGCATGTGATATTGAAATGTTGCAAGGGGTTTTATGTGAATGTTTTTAATTAAAGTAATTAACAAAATTCTGAATAAAATAAATAAAAGAGTTTTATTTATTGAGAGTTGCATTTAATTTGGTGGAAATTAAATACATGTGAGTGGGATTTTGGGTGGAGGACATGTTTATGTGAGTGGAGGTTCACCACATGAATGAAGGAGGGGAGGAGTCCCCCCCCCTCATGCGCCGGCTATGGGAGGGGAGGGGTCTCTCTCCCTCCTATATAAAGCCCCCCTCTCCCCTCTCACAAACCACAACTCCTCGTGAAGGATCTCTCTCCCCCTCTAGACATTCCCCCATGGTCTCGGATTAGCGAGATACATGTTCCCGGTGGCCTTGCGTCTGGAAGGAGTTGCTGCTTCCGCTGATTCGCTGGAGCGAGGAGGTGGAGGTTGTCCGGTGGCTTGAACGTGTGTGCAAGGACGGATGCGCTACTGATTTGCGGCGCTCGGACTTCCACACGATCTTGAGATCGGCAAGCGTACGACTACATCAACCACGAGTTCCTACTCGTTAACAAAACTCGTTGTCTTCGAGGGTAAGTTCTCCATGGATGTATGTCCACCCGTTGCTCTGTATCTAGTAGATAGATCTTGGCGTATAGTTCTCATCATAGG
Source organism: Avena insularis (assembly GCA_023614405.1). Classification (NCBI taxonomy): domain Eukaryota; kingdom Viridiplantae; phylum Streptophyta; class Magnoliopsida; order Poales; family Poaceae; genus Avena; species Avena insularis. The sequence goes on along the minus strand of CM042696.1, from coordinate 455,385,056 downwards.
AATTTTTTTGTTTTCTATGCTGCGGACCCAACATTCTATAGTGCTCAGAAATCTACAAATTTGCAGAAATAATCAGTATATACAGCAACAGTACATGTCCTTCAGCAGTGCATAGTTTAATATAGAAGATAGGATGGAAAGGCTCTGGTTTATACAGCAGCAGCAGTACATGTCCTTCAGCAGTGCATAGTTCAATACAGAAAATAGGATGGAAAGGCTCTGGTATATACAGCAGCAGTACATGTCCTTTAGCAGTGCATAGTTTAATACAAAATGATCACATAGTGTACTTAAAGCTAATGCTGAACAAATAAAATATTAAGTACTGCAGTATTTCAGTGACATCCTGTGGTGACTATCTTAAGCTAATGCTTTTTAAATAGCAAGTGGGACTGATTTACTCAGAATGGATTAGAACATCCTGTGGTGACTATCTTTAAGTACTGCAGTATTTCAGTGACTATCTTTAAGTACTGCTAATGCTGAACAAATAAAATATTTAAGTACACAAAACTTGTGGATAGATAGAATCTAGAAATAGCATAGGAAGGACTTGGACTTGTGGCTGCCCATGTATAGGTACTTGTGGCTTCCCATGTATAGGTAGAAGTAGCATAGAAATAACATAGGATAGATAGTACACAAAGTACACAAAACTTGTGGCTGCCCATGTATAGGTACTTGGACTTCTACCAATAGTACTTTATTTTTTACCATACCTATCTTCAAGTCTAGGACAATGCTGGTTTAGAACATCAGTCTAGTACTCAGATATCAGTCCAAGGACCCACTGCAGTAAGAAACTTGAGTACACTGAATATTTTCTACCATGAAGTACACTGAATATTTTCTACCATGAAACTTGAGTACACTCATATATTGCTTGTGCAATGTGCACACAGTAGCTATTTAAACAGTAGTTATTTAAACAGTAGCTATTTAAACAGTAGCTATTTAAAAAAGAGCTCTAGCTATTTAAACAGTAGCTATTTAAAAAAGAGCTCTAACTATTTAAATAGTAGCTATTTAAACAGTAGCTATTTAAACAGTATCAATTTAAAAAAGAGCTCTAGCTATTTAAACAGTAGCTATTTAAAAAAGAGCTCTAGCTATTTAATCTAGATGAATCAAAGTGCAAGTTAGATTTTTCTTTTCTTTAACTATACTTGCATTATAAAACTGACAGAGATTCAAGAAAATCTCAATAACCAGCAAAATCTCAATGGATACAAATATGAGGATAAAATATGGATTTTATCATTTATGCTTATTTAGGTGAGAGGACATTTCATGCTCTTTGGATTTTTTCAATAAGATAAAACATAATAGAGTTTTGAGCCAAAATAAATAGTTAATCATGTTATTTGATCAGAAAAGGGTAACCATACTAGTTAATCATGCTATTTGATCAAAATAAATAGATAATAACAAACTGGGGGATGCACGCCATTAATAAGACCTGCTACCCTAGGATTGGAACAAATCCACACCACAGAACATGACTAAAACATATACCAGCATTTCCAAAATCCCAGTTTTGACATGCGCTAAAAATTCAATTTGATCGAGAAAAGGTAGAACCATCAAGAACCGCTGTGAGCATTAGAGGGGGGTGGGGGGTGGGAGGGACAAACCGTGCTCCGGTTCTGCGGCTACGGTGGTCGACGACGACGAGGGTGGCGGGCTCCAGCGTGGCGACTCCTCCTCCGGCGGCTCCTCCTCCGCGGGCTGCTAAGGCTCTGGCACGGTGGTGGCTAGGGCTCCGGCAACAAGGGCTCCGGCGTGGCGACTCCTCCTCCGGCGGCTCCTCCTCCGGCGACTCCTCCTCCAGCGACTCCTCCTCTGCTAGGGCTCTGGCACTAGGGTTTGCGACGACAGAGAGGCGATGGGGGCGGGCTCCGGCGAGATAGATTGGGGAAAAGAAAGTGGAAGGGGAAAGGAGAAGGGGCGAGCCGTTTTGGCTAAGTACCAAGGTTCTGTGGCGCATTACTTCGAAATGCGCCACATAAGCTAAAACTTTTGTGGCGCATTTCGGAGTAATGTGCCACAGAACCTAGGCACTTAGCCAAATAAATGGCGCGAGGCTGTACTTGGACAACAAACACACACTAGCCTAGTGGTTAGATGCATATTCAGAGACCTGTGGCAGCCAGGTTTGAATCCTGGTTGGGTCAATTTTTTTTCTCTATTTAAAAATGACATGTTACAAATATATTTAAAACCAAGCACATACACATGCATATTTATTAAAAAAACCTCCCGAATCATATATATATTATATATATGTGTGTGCTTGTCACACATAAATGTGAATTTGTCGAATATCACATTGTATGTTTTTGTCTCTAACTAATACCCCCACACTAATAATATCACATTATACCCACACGAATTAATACACCAAAAAGTCACACAATTGCTAGTGTCTCTTCACAATCTTCTTGCCCTTTTTCGTCGCGGTTGAATATTTTAGCCCGTGCACTTTGAGATTTCTTCTTGTGAATGGACAACCTTTAGTAGGCAGTGTGGTCTTCCTTCTTACTTTAGTAGTAGTAGGCATGTCGAATTACTGGTCGAATTCCTCTTCGATCTTCGGGTCGCCGTTTTTGTCAAAGTTTTGCTCGTTGGCGGCTCCTTCCATTCCGATGATGCTCGTCTTGCCCCTCCTAACTACAACACGGTTGGGATTTGACGGGTCGGTAATAAAAAACATTGATCAACTTGGCTAGCGAGTACCCAAGGCTCATTTTTTGCGGAGGCGTTCTTTGTTGATTTGGCATCTAGTATAACCATTGTGGTGAAATAGCGGCCTTCTTTTTCCACGTTCTTAGCCCATCTAACACGGAACATCGGTACGATCTCTCCATAGTAGTCGAGCTCCCATATCTCCTCGATCCTTCCGTAGAATCTTTCCATCACAGTAGTCTTGTCATCAGCAAAGGATAACATAGTTACTTCTGAGTTTTGATATTCACTATTCTTGTCCTTTTCCTCGGTGTAGAATCTGTAACCGTTTATGTCGTATGACTGATAGGTCCTTAGGTTGTGCCCTGGGCCCTGCGACAAGGATAATATGAGTTTTTGATCTTCCGTAGAAGGCGTCTGTGGGGGGATTGTCCAGTTGCCTTTTCTTGAACCAACCAGTGAAGCTGGAGTTGTGCTCTTTGGTTACGTCTCCTTCCTCGGCCGGCCCTGGTCGATGTACTACTGCTCGATTAAGCTTCTGTGCTCTTCGACCCAAGGGCCAACCACTTCAATGTGTTGTAGCGCGACTCGGTGTGCCCTTTCAAAATCAGTGCGTCGACCATCAATGCCGACATGTAGTGAGTGGCAGCCCTCGCGGTGACCATATCCACCGAGCCTTCCGAGGTGCTTCTTTGTGGGTATTCCAACATCCTCGTTCTCGGTGGCTAGATAATTCTGGCAGAAGGAGATGCACTCGTAGATCAGAAAGCCCTTGGCTATGCTTCCATCTGGACGAGACCTGTTGCGAATGAATCCTTTGATGACACCGTTTAGCCTTTCAAACGGCATCATGTTGTGCAGGAATGTCGGCCCGAGCTGGATGATGTCGTTCACGACATGTACAAGTAGATGCACCATGATGTCGAAGAATGTGGGCGGGAAGTAAATCTCAAGCTCGCATAGTATCATCACGATCTCTTCCTGTAGCCTGTCGAGCTGCTTCACACCGATCGACTTCCTAGATATGGCGTCGAAACAGTTACAAAGGCCAAACAATGTCTCACGGACATGCTCGTCCATTATCCCACGGATCGCAACATGGAGTATCTGCGTCATCAGCACGTGACAGTCGTGAGACTTCATACCGCTGAACCTCTTCTTCGCCACGTCCAGATATCTTCTTATCTTCCCCGAGTAACCATGAGGAACTTTCACTCCTAAGAGGCACCTGAAAAACTGCTCGAGCTCCTCCAGACTCAGAGTGAAGCAGGCAGCGCGAAGCACCACCTCATTCTTCTTAACTCTTTTGCGGCGACCTTGAGTCCCTTCCTGATGATCATCAACATCATCATCACTATCAGGGTACTGAAGATCTTTCTTTATGCCAATCAATTTAAGGTCCTTTCTTGCTTTCGGCCCATCCTTGGTCCTCTCCGGCATGTTCAGTAGAGTGCCAAGCAGACTCTTGGTAACGTTCTTCGTGATGTGCATTACATCGAGGCTATGGGGAGTGTGAAGGACCTTCCAATACGGCAGGTCCCAGAAAACAGACCTTGCTTTCCATACACCTAGCAGCGGCTTTGTCCTCGGTCATTTTTTCCAGGCGCAAGGCAATCTACCCAATTATTCAAAAGCTCCTCGATTTCTTCGTTGCTCCTCGGACGCGGGGCTCTTTCGAGCTCGTCCTTACCATTGAACAGGTAACCACGTTTTCTCCACAGGTGATCCATGCGGAGCCACTTTCGAGTACCTTGGAACACGGTTTTCGAAGACCCGGGATCCCTTGGTAGCTGGAGATAAGGTGTCTCATCCATGCACTTGACGCATGCATTGTGTTCGTGGTTCACCTGGGCCGATACATATGCGTAACCAGGATAGTCCTGCACGGTCGTGAGCAACGCAGCTCTCAGATGGAAATATTCTTTAGTGTAGGCGTCCCACGTGCCGGGCGTCTCCCACAAGCTAACTCCTCTCTCAATAGCCCGAGATACAGATGCATATCGATACCTGGTTGTTTCGGCCCCTAAATAAGAATGCTCATGTGTACATACCTTTGCTTCGTGCATAGCCACGAGGGGAGGTTGTATGGCCATACAAACATGGGCCAGGTGCTATGCGTGCTACTCTGGTTTCCAAAAGGATTGAGTCCATCGGTGCTCATACCCAGCCTGACGTTCCTTGCATCGCCCCCGAACTCTTCGAACTCGATGTCTAACGCGTTCCACTGGCTAGCGTCTGAAGGGTGTGTTAGGATCTTGCCCTTCTCTGGATCATCTTCGGGTTTCTCTCTTTCCGCGTGCCATTGCATGAGCTTTGCTTCCTTAGGATCTACGAAATATTGCTGCAGACGAGGGGTGATAGGAAAGTACCATACCACTTTTCGAGGAACTTTCTTGTTCCCTCTCTTGTACCGTCGTTGGCCACACACCGGACAAGTGGTTCTATCCGCGTACTCGTTCCGATAAAGTGCACAATCATTGATGCATGCGTGGTATTTAATGTGTGGTAGGTCAAGAGGGCACACGATTTTCTTGGCCTCCTCGATACTTGTTGGCAATGTGTTCCCCTTAGGAAGTCGGTCGTTCCAGTATTCCATGTTCGCGTTGAAGCTCACATCGGTCCATTTGTGTTCGGTCTTCATCTCTAGAGCCTTGAGCGTTACACTCAAACGTGTATCCTCGGGGTGACACCCAGGATACAATGGAGTCATCTCGTCTACCTCCATTTGGGCCAGCTTGGCTTTCTCTCTGGCTGCAGCTTTGTCGTTGCTCGTCTCCTTGAGGAGCAGTTCTTGAACATGAGGGTCCTGCAAGATCGAAGTTAGCAGCGTCTGTGTGTTCGCGTCTTCTCCTTCTTCATGATCATGCCCGTCATCATCTCCTTCTCCATGCTAATCATGCCCGCCGACATCTCCTTCGTCATGATGATCATGCCCGCTGGCATCTCCTTCGTCATGATGATCATGCCCGGTAGACTCTTCGTCTTCTCGCCCGCCCACGTCTTCGTGACCACCACCATGTCCTGCCGGCGCCTCATTGAGGTCGCGCATGAAATCACGCCTAAGAAGGTGACCCTCCAATTGTCCAGATTCAGGGTCGATCCAGCGCTGCAGTTTGCATGCTCGACATGGACATCTTATCATGGTCTTGTTGTTCAGAATCATGACCTCCTTCACGCCTTTCTTGTACCTAGCAATTCGACCTTCGCTCATCATGAGGACCATGGTTGCCTGAGCGGTCAAAACAGAGAGTATAGGTGAGAACCACACCATATGAACACACACATGCATGAATGCTAGCCGGAAAAAATTTGGCATGACCTTTCCTAAAATTAGGACATATGGGTAGTGCAAAAATTTGCCGAAATGGAAATGAATCAACATTTCGGCAAACATCCATGCAACCACACAGGCCGGGCCCGACAACAACAAGCAAACAACAAAAAACTTCCTCCCATTGCAAACATTCATGCACCACACACAAGCATCGTCTCGCCATGGATCGCACACACACACCGCCCACGCGACAAGCTTCACCTACATGTTCATGATGGCCAAGTACTCACCTATAGTAGACACAATAATAGCGAGACGAGACCACGCGATGAGAGAGTGTGGACAAATAGATCTACAATGCAAGTGGGTGGAGAGGAAATTAGTAAACAAATAGAGATGTGAGAGAGAAAAGAAAGGAACTTTTAGATCTAGAAGTTGGAGCGAAGCTTCCACTTACCAATCTATGGATTAAAGTAGGTTTAGATACAAGAAAATGGAGGAACTATGGGCAAGATGGGGTGTGAGGGAGGAGGAAGACGAGTTGGGAGGAGGTAGAGATGTGAAATGGGTGGTGGTGGATAGATAGATAAGAAAGCTAGCTCTTGTCACCTTTTTAACATGGATCTGGACGCCCTCATCTGTGGCGCATATGGAGGAAATGCGCCACAGATGCTAAAACTTCTGTGGCGCATAAGGTGATATGCGCCACAGAATTGGGTGAATAAGATTCCCTATGTGGGGCCCACCTCCAAGTTTTGTGGCGCATGTTGGACTTATGCACCACAGAAGTGAAACACATCTGTGGCGCATATGTCAACATGCGCCACAGAACTTGGGTGAACTAGATTTCGTGGTGGGGCCCCCCTCCATGTTCTTTGGCGCATGAGGAAATATGCGCCACAGAAGTTGCCTCTTCTGTGGCGCATATTTCAGAATGCGCCACAGAACTTGGATCATGACACCCCGGCCGGCGGGTCCCACCAATCTTCTGTGGCGCATGTTCTGGATAATGCGCCACGTAACTCAATCTTACGTGGCGCATGCTACGGTGCGCCACTGATGTTTTCCTATGGCGCATAGTTTGGCATATGCGCCACTGAACATCTTGTCTGTCTATAGGCTGTTTCCTAGTAGTGCTAACTCTAAATGAATTAAATCCAATGGGCTTGGATTGATCTTTTCAGTAGCTTTTTAACAAAATTGGAATCACTTGATTTGGTTCAGTAAATCTTCCTGAATTGATTTTTGAACTAAGGGACAGAATTGATTATAAGTCTAAATAGAAAAACACTTATTCGAACTTGTGTGCTAGCGCGGGAAAACTAACGGGCCAGCCAAGTGACGCTCAGCGGCGCAGAGGGCGACTAACATGCTGGTCTCACATGTCAGCGGCACTTAAAACCCGAAGCGGTACGGGGCAATCTAGGCGCTACGATTAGAATGCAGATCAATGGCTCACGGTCGTCATCGACGACGAACTCGTCGCCGGTGAGACTGAACCCTAGACGGCCGATGGGGGTCTACTGGGGACGTACCAGGGCTCCAGCTAGTGCGGCAAGGAGGGCAAACGAACTGGTGGACAACGGCGAGCTCAGGCGAGGTTGCGACAGGGGCTGCGGTGGACGAAATCGACGGCAGCGTCTCCTCCGGTGTAATTCCGGTGAACGGCGGCTCGAGCGGCTCCGGCGAGAGAGGGGAAATGTTCAGGGGAGAGAGGGGAGTGGAATGGGGTGAAGAGATGGTGCGGGGGAGGTCTCCTTATATAGGCTCGACTGTGAGACCGAAAGGTATGGGCGCGGCTTGTCGGTGATGGCGAAACAGGGGGGCTACCGACGTGGCGAGGTAGGCGGACGGTGGGCGGTCTGCTGCTGGTACTCTACGGTGCAATGGCGCGGCTAGGGGTGGTGCCTAACTGTCAGGGGCTTCACGCGCTCTAGGGGACAGAGGTGCTGCTCGACGGTGATCATGGCTACTGTGGGTCGCGCGGCGGTGCACGACCGTGTCTGGTGGGTTGCTGGGGTCGAGGCGGAGCAGTGGGCGTGATATGGTGTCAAGGCAAGGTCTCCTGCGTGCGGGCGGTGATCACGCTCTGGCGCGCTCTGGCTGGCTCGTAGAGAGAAAGGGCGGCGCGATGCTGAGGTGGTCCAGGGGCTAGGTTGAGAGAGGGGTGGACCATGGGCGGGGGTAGGGTTGGGAGGAGCTAGTGGGCACGCTGGAATGGCGCGGCTTGGTCTCTGGCGTGCTGCCCGTGTTTGGCTGGCGGTGACGTCATTTGGGCAGCGTGGCACTAGCGCTGCAGGCAAGGGGGTGCTGGTCTAGGGCTTGGTTAGATGCTAGGGGGACATGGGAGTGCAGAGAAGGTCAATTGGGGGACAAGGGATCAATGTGCAATAGTGTTAGTTAGGCCAGATGATTTCTGTCTGCCACCTGTTCGACACAATGGCCGCATGAGAGAAATTTTTGAATCTTTGGGAGATTTCTGGTGGAGTGATTCATCTGATTCTTAAGCATCTACGTTTTCTTGGGATTTAAAAATGGAGTTCATTTAAGTGGTTTTCGAATAAGTGTGATCTATGCATATGAACTACATTCAATTTTCAAATGTCATTTAAATTTAGTGTTTGAAAGTTTTTGGGATGAAACAAAGTGGGCCTTGGTACATCACTACTTGTACTATCAAGGGGTGCAAAGAACCACAATTGTTTCTGTTAAGATTTGAGTTCTAGGAATAGCCAAAGTAGGCTATGTGATTAAAATGGCAAAAGTGACCTTTGGCTCAATTAATTCTTTTTGATTTCTTTTTCTTTGGGATTTGTTTGGGAACGATCTAGATGATGTTTAATTCACCTTAGAATCATTTTACAATTAATAGATCACTCAAACATGGCATTTCAAACAACTCCTATTTTAAATGCATACACATATGAATGCTTAAAGATTTTTAAATAGAAAAAGTTTTTGTTAACCCTAAATTGGGTGGATTGGATCTTGATCACTTGGATTAGAGTTTTGGGATGTTACAAACCTTCCCCCCTTAAACAAAATCTCGTCCCGAGATTTACGAAAGAAAACTAGGAACTAAAGAGATCTGGGAACTCAGTCCTAATGTAATCTTCTCGCTCCCAAGTGGCTTCTTCTTCGGTATGGTTGCTCCATTGAATCTTGAGAAACTTGATACTCCTGGTCCTGGTGGTTCTGTAGGCTTCCTCCAAGATACGGATGGGCACTTCACAATATGTCAGGTCCTTGTTGATATCCACAACTCGGTGATTTTTTTCTTGAATACTCCGGTCTTCTCTGGCACTTCTAAGCATTTGCGAAGTAACGAGATATGGAACACATTGTAGATGGCTGACATCTCTTCTGGTAGTTCCAGTTGATAAGATACTTCTCCTCAGTGGTTCAGAATCTTGAAAGGCTTGATATATCTGGGGGCTAACTTTCCTTTCAAACTAAAACGTTGGGTTCCCTTCAATGGTGAAACCTTGAGATACACAAAATCTCCAACATCGAAAGTCAGGTCTCTCCTTCTCTTGTCAGCATAACTCTTCTATCTGGATTGGGCGGTCTTGAGGTGCTCACGGACTTTGTGAACCTTCTCTTCAGCTTCTCGGAGAATGTCGGGTCCAAAGATCTGACTCTCTCCTACTTGCGACCAATTCAAAGGGGTATGACACTTTCTTCCGTATAGGAACTCAAATGGTGCCATTTGCAAACTGGCTTGATAACTGTTGTTGTATGAGAATTCTGCGATTTGGTTGACTCTCTCAGTCTGTCCATCAGTTTGAGGGTGATAAGCTGTGCTGAAATTCAACTTGGTTCCTAAACCTTCTTGGACTTTCTGCCAAAATCTCGAGGTGAATTGGGTTCCTCGATCTGATATATGGTCTTGGGGGTTCCATGCAGACTAACAATTCTAGCAATGTATAGCTCTTCTAGCTTCGAACTCTGGTAAGTTGTCTTGACAGGTATAAAGTGAGCTACCTTGGACAGTCTATCAACGATGACCCAGATTGAGTCATTTCCCCTACTCAAAGTAGGCAATCCGGTGATAAAGTCCATTCCGACAGAATCCCATTTCCATTCTGGAATCTGCAAAGGTTGCAATAGTCCTGCAGGCCTCTGATGTTCCGCCTTGACTCTTTGACAGATATCACACTTGGCGATGTAGCTTCCGGTTTCTCTCTTCATCTTGTGCCACCAAAATTGCTCTTCCAAATCTTGATACATCTTCGTTCCTCCGGGGTGGATAGAATAAAGAGTATCATGGGCTTCTTGCATGATAACTTCCTTCAGCTCCGAATCTGCTGGCACACAGATACGGCCTTTGTACCATAGAAATCATTCTTCGTCTTCGGTGAATCCAGGTACCTTTCCTGTACCAATATGACGTTTAATTCTGTCGATACTTTCATTTCCCTTCTGGGCTTCCTTGATTTGGCTAATCAAAGTGGTTTGAAGTTCAATGCTAGCTAAAAATCCTTTGCTAACCAGCTCAGTCCTAAACTGCTCCAACTCCTCATACAAACTTGGCTGCTTCTCCTTGATCATGGTGTTTAGCCTACTCGGCAATCTTCTAAGAGCATCCGCTACCACATTGGCTTTGCCGGGGTGATAGTGAATGTCAAGATCATAATCCTTGATTAACTCTATCCATCTCCTTTGCCTCATATTTAGCTCCTTCTGAGTGAAAATATACTTCAAGCTTTTGTGATCTGAGTAAACCTCACAGCAATTACCCATCAGATAATGACGCCATGTCTTCAATGCCAAAACTACGGCTGCTAACTCAAGATCATGGGTTGGATAGTTCTGCTCATGCTGCTTCAGTTGTCGAGACAGATAAGCGATGACTTTGCCTTCTTGCATCAATACAAATCTGAGACAAATCTTGGATGCATCACAATACACATCAAACGGCTTCTTGATATCTAGCATGATCAATATTGGGGCTAAAATCAATCTCTTCTTCAGCTCCTGGAAAATGGCTTCACATTTGTTGGTCTATTCAAACTTCTTGTCCTTCTTCAACAATTGGGTCATGGGTCGGGCGATGCTTGAAAATCCTTCGACGAACTTGCGGTAGTATCCCGCTAATCCGAGGAATGCATGGACTTGGGTTTGTGTGGTTGGGGCTTCCCATTCTTCGACATCTTTGATCTTGGCGGGATCAACAGCGACTCTTCCGGCAGACACAATATGTCCTAGGAATCCTACTTCTTTCAGCCAAAACTCACACTTGTTGAACTTGGCATACAACCGATGCTCTCTAAGGGTTTCAAGGATGATTCTCAGATGTTGCTCATGCTCTTCTTCTGACTTGGAGTAGATAAGGATATCATCGATAAACACAACGACAAACTTATCCAGAAAATTCATAAAGTTCTTGTTCATGAGATTCATGAAATAAGTAGGGGCATTGGTTAATCCAAAAGACATAACCGTATACTCGTACAAACCATAGCAAGTAGTAAAGGCGGTCATCGGAATATCCGTTGCACGAATCTTAAGTTGGTGATAACCAGTCCTAAGATCGATCTTAGAGAATACATTCGCTCCAGTCAACTGATCAAATAGATCCTCTATCTTTGGCAATGGGTACTTGTTTTTGATGGTGACATCATTTAGCTTCCTGTAATCGGTGCATAGACGGTTGCCTCCATCTTTCTTGTTGACGAATAGCACTGGCGATCTCCATGGCGATGCGCTTGGTTGAATCAAGACTGTTGCCAATATAGCATCCAGCTGCTTCTTCAATTCTACTAACTCTGAGGGGTTCATGCTATAGGGTCTCTGGGCTATGGGTACGGTTCCGGGGATTAGTTCACTAATGAACTCAATATCCCTATCCGGGGGCATACCGGGCAATTCATCTAGGAATACGTCAGGGTATTTACAGACTACTCTGACTTGGTCAATGGTGGGCAGGGCTAGACTCTTGTTGCACTTGAATTGATGGGGTAAGGTTTCAGATACGTGCTCTACTGAGACTCCAGAGCTACTAGTCATGGTGATGGCTTTCTTGGCACAGTCTATCAATCCTTTATGCTTTGACATCCAATCCATTCCTTGTACTACTTCCAAACCTTTGGTTCCAAGTACTATTAGATTGGCATAAAAATCTATCCCATGTATTCTGATAGGCACAACTTTGCAAATTTTTCTAGCTTTTGTAGTTGAACCGGGGATTTGAACTATCATAACATGCTTCAGGTTGGTTGGGTGAATCTTACTAGTGCATGCAAATTCTTTGGTGACAAATGAGTGCGATGCTCCCGAATCAAACAATACTCTTGCTAAAACTGAGTTGACAGAAAACATACCCAGCACTACATCTAGCGCTTCTTGGGCTTCTTCGACGTTCATGTGGAAGAGACGGCCGTTGCGGTTGTGAGGGTTCCCTGGGGCGAATCTTCTTCCTGGTTGAACACGATGCTGTTGTTGAGCTAGGGCATTCACATTGGCAGTGGCGGCAATCTTCTTGGGGCACTCATTGGAATAGTGACCCTTTACTCCACACTCGAAACAAGTGATCTGAGACTTGTCTTTAGCTGCGACCGGCACAACATTGCTTCCAGCTCGGGGTGCGGTGTTGTTGTTGTTGTTCTCGGGAGGGGCACGGTTGAAATTGTTGGTATTGCCGGGGTGATTGTTGTTTCCTCCGGACTTCACATTTCCTCCGCTACGGTTGGGGTAGCTTGGGCGAGACATTAGGGGTCGGTTGTTTCTTGGTGCATACCCTGCAGACGGGTTGGGTAGGTACTTCTGGTGACTGTTGGATCCATCTTGGTGCATCATACGATGTTTGCGGTTGTCGTTTGCCTAGTTGAGCTTTCCTTCGATCTGAATGGTAGAGTTGACTAGCTCTTCGAGATCCTCGAAAAGGATGTTGACGAGGACAGTCTGCATCTCATCATGCAGTCCGTTCAAGAATCTCTCCTTCTTCTTGGCCTCCGTGTTGATCTCATCAGGTGCATACCTGGCTAAGGACAGGAATCTGTCACGGTACTCCACTACAGTCATTCTGCCTTGCTTCAATTCTCGGAATTCATCCCTCATTCGGGTGACTAGACCCTGCGGTAGGTGGGTGCGACTGAACTTGATTTTGAAGGCTTCCCATGTCATCACTTGACCATGGTTCATTGTGCGGATACTATTCCACCATGCTCTTGCATCTCCTGCCAGATAGTGGGTGGCAAAAAGAACTTTCTCGTTGGCATCCACTCCTGCTACTTCTAAGTTGTTCTCCATTGCATGCAACCAGTCATCAACATCCAGTGGGTTCTCTGAGGTACTAAAGATTGGGGGATTTGTATTCTGGAAGTTCTTGAGTTTGGATCCATGATGTTCCTGATTTCGATGGTTCTGGTTGTTGAGAGCCATCTGGGGGATCTGTTGTAGTGTTGCCAGATTAGCTTGGTGCTCTGCCCTGCTTGCTTCCCGTTCTGCAATGAGATTCTGCAGGATCTGCAGCATTGGGTCTTGCGATGAGCTGCTCCCTCCTTGGTTTCCACGAGCCATCTGAGGATTGAGGTAGATAAAGGGGTAAGAGGGAAAGTTCTATGGTTCTGGTTTTGATTTCAAAGCTAAAACTTTGAGTTTGACTCAGGTTTTTGCAACTAACTTCTTTTCGTTCATTCAAGCAAAGCACACTATACAAACACACACACACACCACAACATCAAAGGAAAACAGATGGTTTTAAGAACCATTCTGCAAGCTACGATACAATGGGACCAATACATCTCATGCTACGACAGTTCTCTAGTGCATCTACTCAGCATCGATGAAGTCGGAGTCATCATCGTCGGTGTAGAAGTCCATGGCATCTTCCTCCAGAAATTCATCATCATTGCTGAGGTAGGAGTCAATATCCCCTTGCATATCTTCACCTTCCTCTTCTTCTTCCTTTACAGCAAGCTGAGCTTCTTGCTCCTTGATGGTGTTCTCGAGGTTGGCCACCTTCTTGTGAAGATGGTCGATGGTGCGATCCTTCTTGGCGCATTGACGGCGCAGAGACTAACGATCCTAGACTAGCAGTGAGAAAGTGTAGGCCTTCTGGGCTGCAATGGCAAGGTTGTTGTTGGCAAGATCTCTAGCATTGTCCAACTCCTTCTGTCTGTTGTACAGTAGGAAGTCGAGGTTCTCCACTTGGCGGTTCAGTATTGGGTGACTTGGCATCTCTAGCGGCATTCCCATGGAATCACGCCTTGCATAGTGAACAAAGCGAGTTCCTTGGATTAAGTTGACACTGAGGGACCACAGACGTGCGAGAGCTTCATGCATTGCCCTAGCTAATCCATCTAGCCAGTTGTTCTCTCTCACAGAGAACTGAATCCTCCCAGATACTGGTGCTTCTATCTTGCCTCGAAGATCAACAGTCACTAGCCATTGCAAATCTCCTCCTGGTGGACCCGGGAGTTGAGCTCCAAGGAATTCCGGATGAGGACGCTCCAAGAACTAAGACAGTGCATCCAAATCCCTCTCGAAGGTCAGTTGGCCTCTGTTGCCCAACTAGTAGAACTTGCTGTATTGAGCTTCCATCTATAAGAATTTAGGATGAGAAAGTTAGTGAAGTGATCAAGTGTGTCAAGTTTTATGTAGTAATTTAAGAATTTGGAGGAACATGAATTTTTTTGAGAGAAAGAATTCCCAAGGGTAAGAGAGGAAATAGTTTTCATAAATACTCACTTTGGTTTTTGAAGCTAAGTTTTTGTTCAGACGTCCATTCTAACTAGGGTCTCCTATGGTCAGGATGGCTCTGATACCAACTTGTCAACACCCGGATTTTTAATCCCAGATGCCTGTTATGCCATACCTCACAATCCCAGGATTACCATTTTTGCGAGACATAACACATTGGATATCACAGTACATCATCCATTACAAACCATAAATAAGGTCTTACACAAATAAGGATCTCATGATCCAGTCTTAGTACAATCAAGTAGCAGAATAAATAGCGTAGCGGTGGGGTCCATCTTCAGAGTCACAGGCAATGCTGACGATGGGAGATAGTCCTAGTTATCGTAGCCGTCCTGCTGTCCTTCATCTTGGTAATCTCCTTCATAGTCTGGCCATAGGAATTGCCAGGGACAAAAGCCATGAGTACTCTTTAAGTACTCGCAAACTACCACTAACAAGTAGTATAGTTCTACTAGGAAAAGCTAACTCTAAGTTTACTTGTAAAGTTAAGTTTGAAACCTAAGCTGAGTTCAGAAACAAAGAAAGATAAAAGAAGTTTGAAAACACCTAAGTGGGAACTTAATGGTTATAGTCACAACTCTGTTGTGGTCAAGTCATGTCACAATTCATTTCATAAGCTGTTTTGAAAACACCTAACAACGGAGCAGTATGGCCATTCCAACTGTCCATAACCGCGGACGCGACTATTCAAATAGTTTGACACTCTGCAGAGGTGGTACACTTTCACCACAAGATTCAATACATCTGTCAGGGGTAACCCTGAATCATCATACTCAGTATGCAGATAATCAAACATAACCTTTCCTTTACACACCCTAGTATAAGCACCTCTCCTATGAGCATGGCCTCCCAAACATGACCATCTGTCATCTTGGGAACTGCATAGGTGGACAACATCGAGAGGTAGCCTCAGCTCAAACCTCTCATGCGAGGGAACTAATACTAATGCATATAAACTTCCGGCTAAGCCTTACCCAATTCAGGTATTGTGGTTGTACGGTAAAATTGGAATGGTATCGCATCCGAACCCAACCATCTGTTTTGTAAAAGGGCTAAGGCTCATGCCTCAACATTTTCATCATCATAAACCATTTGTGTTTCTCAACACATGTCAAAAACATCTCAATAGAATGACTCATTATTCCAAGGTTTTCACAAATACTTTTCACCAAGTATTCCCATCTAAAGTGAATCAAGTTTTGAGTTTTGTTCCAACTACTAAGTTAAGAGTGTTCACTAAAGTGGGATGCTAATGTCAATCTCATGCCATAGAATGACATCTAAGTCTAACTAGATAGGTCAAGTTTTATACTCTTTGTGCTACCTTCAAACAAGTAAAGGACTTTGGTAAAGTAAAGGAAGTAAAGCTTGTAAATAAGACTTGGAAAAGATATAAGTCAAAGTGGTATAACCAAAGCATGCCTAATGCATCTAGCTTAGGTTATCTTGTTTAATTCTAGCTTGCTAAAAATAGCTTGCTCAGTTTACTTGAAGTGCTAGGCTTGCAAGTAATCACTTGCATGGTTAACTTGTATAATGTTAGCTTGCCTTGGGTAGTGCAGTGGTTGAAGTTTTCTTCCCCCTCCTCTTGGTAGAACTCCTCCTCCTCGTAATTTTGGTCGGTACTATCGTCTATAAATTCATACGGAATACACAATCACCAAACAATACTTAACTAGTCTACTTAGCGCACTAAGGCACACATTTGATGATCTAGTATCATCACAAACATCACAAGGTTTAATGAACTAGTTTCATTCTTTTTATTTGAGAAAAGTAATTTCTACTCATTGAAATTAACTAAGATTTAATATTCTCCATTTAAAATATGGGATCATGTGGACACATGTCATCACCACATATTCTAACATATGGGAGTGTGATTTAAGGGTTGGATCACATTTTAATAAGTTTAAGTTTAATACTTAATGATTTAAAGTGACTAGAAATGCCTATATAGCATTATTTTGGTACTAGTCCAAAGTCACTGCATGTAAACCTTAATATTATTACATATTCAGATAGGTATGGTTAAATGTGATTTTTGAGAGTTGGAAACAACTCAAAAGCTATTATGGTTGATTTTATAAAAATGTTTGAATGTGCAAAAGCTTCTGTTTTGTTATTTTAACTAGGAGATATCTCTAACTCTAAATGAATTAAATCCAATGGGTTTGGATTGATCTTTTCAGTAGCTTTCTAACAAAATTGGAATCACTCGATTTGGTTCAGTAAATCTTCCTGAATTGATTTTTGAACTAAGGGACATAATTGATTCTAAGTCTAAATAGAAAAACACTTATTTGAACTTGTGTGCTAGCGCAGGAAAACTAACGGGCCAGCCCAGCGACGCTCAGCGGCGCAGAGGGCGACTGACAGGCCAGTCCCGCATGTCAGCGGCACTTAAAAACCGAAGCGGTACGGGGCAATCTGGGTGCTACGATTAGAACGCAGATCAACGGCTCACGGTCGTCGTCGACGACAGACTCGTTGCCGACGAGACTGAACCCTAGACGGCCGGTGGGGGTCTACTGGGGACGTACCAGGGCTCCAGCTAGTGCGGCGAGGCGGGCAAATGAACTGGTGGATGATGGCGAGCTCAGGCAAGGTCGCGGGAGGGGCTGCGGTGGACGGAATCAATGGCAGCGTCTCCTCCGGTGCAATTCCGGCGAACGGTGGCTCGAGCGGCTCCGGCGAGAGAGGGGAAATGTTTAGGGGAGAGAGGGGAGTGGAATAGGGTGAAGAGATGTTGCGGGGGAGGTCTCCTTATATAGGCTCGACGGTGAGACCGAAAGGTATGGGCGCGGCTCGTCGGTGACAGCGAAAAGGGGGGCTACTGGCGTGGCGAGGTAGGCGGACGGTGGGCGGTCTGCTGGCGGTTCTCTATGGCGCAATGGCGCGGCTAGGGACGGTGCCTAACTGTCGGGGGCTTCACGCGCTCTAGGGATAGAGGCGGTGCTCGACGACGATCATGGCTACTATGGGTCACGCGGCGGTGCATGGCCGTGCCTGGTGGGTTGCTGGGGTCGAGGCGGAGCGACGGGCGCGATATGGTGTCAAGGCGCTGTCTGCTGCGTGCTGGCGGCGATAGCGCTCTAGCATGCTCTGGATAGCTCGTAGAGAGAAAGGTTGGCGCGGTGCTGAGGTGGTCCAGGGGCTGGGGTTGAGCGAGGGGTGGACCGTGGGCGGCGGTAGGGTTGGGCGGAGCTAGTGGGCACGTTGGAATGGCACGGCTCGGTCTCTGCGTGCTGCCCGTGTTTGGCCGGCGGTGAACTCATTGGGGCGGCGTGGCACTGGCGCTACGGGCTAGGGGGTGCTGGTCTGGGGCTTGGTTAGATGCTAGGGGGACATGGGAGTGCAGAGAGGGTCAATTGGGGGACAAGGGATCAATGTGCAATAGTGTTAGTTAGGCCAGATGATTTCTGTCTGCCACCTGTTCGACACAATGGCCGCATGAGCGAAATTTTTGAATCTTTGGGAGATTTCTGGTGGAGTGATTCATCTGATGCTTAAGTATCTAGGTATTCTTGGGATATAAAAATGGAGTTCATTTAAGTGGTTTTTGAATAAGTGTGATCTATGCATATGAACTATATTCAATTTTCAAATGTCATTTAAATTTAGTGTTTGAAAGTTTTTGGGATGAAACAAAGTGGGCCTTGGTACATCACTACTTGTACTAGCAAGGAGTGCAAAGAAACACAATTGTTTCTGTTAAGATTTGAGTTCTAGGAATAGCCAAAGTAGGCTATGTGATTAAAATGGCAAAAGTGGCCATTGGCTTCATTAATTCTTTTTGATTTCTTTTTCTTTGGGATTTGTTTGGGAATTATCTAGATGATGTTTAATTCACCTTAGAATCATTTTACAATTAATAGATCACTCAAACATGGCATTTCAAACAACTCCTATTTTAAATGCATACACATATGAATGCTTAAAGATTTTTAAATAGAAAAAGTTTTTGTTAACCCTAAATTGGGTGAATTGGATCTTGATCACTTGGATTAGAGTTCTGGGATGTTACACAACTTAACCCAGGAGCAGCTGCAGGCGAGTGGGTACTTTTGCGTGGACCACGACCGTGTCATTGCGTTGGCGACCCTGCAGGATTGTTCTTCTCGAGTGCTTTAATGCTTGAAGAAGGCACAGTCGTGCCTCAGGAACATTTACAAGATGATGTTTCCTCTAGATGTTGTTCCTTCAAGCCTGTTGGCCGTTTTCACGAAGTTTCAAGATATAAGCGCGGTACGCGAGTGTGTGCAACAGCAACTGGTAGCTGGTGCCAAGGCTGTGTTGTCAATGGTGCGACTGCATCGGCCAGAGGTGGACATGGCATCCGTTGCTACTGGACCTCCACCGCCACCAGAAGGGATGACTTGGAACATGGTGCCGCACTACCAGGCGGTTGATCAACCAGCAGAAGACATCGTCGATTTCTTTGAAGAACAGACGAATGTTCATCTTCTGTAGTAGTAGCATAGTTTGTATCCTGCACATAGATGTATGAGTGTTGTAAAGTTCGTGTGATTGTGTTGGGTGTATATAGTACCCATTGATATGTTAAGAGCTTGCTAGCTTGTGTAACTTTCGAGTGTATTGTACTTTGCAGTTCCCTTTTGTTAGAATGACTTGTCTTTATCTCAGCACCTTGCCAACCTGTCAGGTGCGTTGCAACTGGGTTGGTGTTTGTCAAGGGTTCGATTGGTAATGCGTCAGCTACTCAGGATACTGCGATTTGTTCATAGAACAAAAAGTGTGAAGGGTGGCATAGCCCTCGAGTGACGAAAGTGCAAGAAAATAAGGAAAAACACAAAGTTTTGGGGCACTTAGCTTTATTTATTCGTAGAATAGTACGAGGTAAAATGTGTGGCTAAGTAGCCTAGCTGAATAGCCTTATTTGTAATGTAAAAACGACTAGGGGTAGAAGCGACGCAGCTGCGCGATGTTCCAGGGGTTGGAGTATGCGACTCCGGTCTCGAAATCTTTAAGGCGATAGGTGCCACCTGGGATTACTTCTGTAATCACGTAAGGTCCTTCCCAAGGGGACTCGAGCTTGAGATGCCCTTGTTGCTTCAGTCGTAGGACCAGGTCTCCTTCGACGAAGGATCTGGGGCCTAGCCTTCTGCTATGGTAGTTGCGGAGGCTCTGCTGGTAGATCGTTGAACTCTTCGCTGTGATTTCCCGTGCCTCGTCAAGGAGGTCGATGGAGTCTTTGAGTGCAAGAGTTGACTCCTGCTCACTGTAAGCAACCACCCGTGGGGCTTTGTAGCGTACTTCTGTGGGTAGCACCGCTTCGGCACCGTGCACCATGAAGAACGGAGTGTATCCCGTGGCGCTGTTTGGAGTTGTATGCAGGCTCCAAAGAACTGACTGCAGCTCGTCTGGCCAGCATCCAACGGCTTGTTCGAGTGGTCGGAGGATTCGTTTCTTGATTCCGCCGCAGACGAGGCGGCTGTCCTTTTTGACTTGACCATTGGTCTGCGGGTGAGCCACCAAGGCGTGGCTTATGTTGATTCCCAGGTTTTCGCAGAATTCCAGGAACTCCTTAGAGGTGAAGTTCATCCCATTGTC
This sequence comes from Avena insularis, assembly GCA_023614405.1. NCBI lineage: Eukaryota > Viridiplantae > Streptophyta > Magnoliopsida > Poales > Poaceae > Avena > Avena insularis. Next base: position 455,364,817 of record CM042696.1, on the reverse strand, counting down.
CGTGATGATGCTATGTGGCACTCCAAAGTGGTAGACAATGGACTCGAAGAATTTGACAGCGCTGGCTCCTGATTTATTCATCATCGGCATGGCCTCAATCCACTTGGTGAATTTTTCGACTGTGACCAAGAGGTAGACATAACCTCCTCGCGAGAACTTTGGGAGCTTGCTGACCATGTCGAGTCCCCATTGTGTGAAGGGCCAAGCTAATGGTATTGGCATGAGTTCCATGTCGGGCTCGTGTGGTTTGTCCGTGAATCCCTGGCAAGCGTTGCAGCACTGGACGATGTCCTTGTCGTCGTGCATGGCCGTAGGCCAATAGAATCCAGCCCGTAGAGCTTTGGCAACAAGGGCGCGACTTCCATCATGGTGCCCTCAAGTGCCTTCATGGATGTCAAGGAGGACAACCCTTCCGTCCCCGTTGGAGACGCACCATTGAAGTACTCCTGTGATGCTGCGCTTGTACAGTTCGCCATTGATCAGGGCAAAAGCCTTGGATCATCGCGCGATATGTCACGCGATATGTCGCGCATCAGTCGGGTCATCTGGCAGCCGCTTGTTGAGTAGATATGTGATGTAGGGTTGTGTCCAAGATGGCTCGATCATCATGACGCCCATTGTCCCTTCGAGTCCTGTATCGAGCTCCATGTCGTCGAGTGCCATTGGCTCATTGGGTGGCGCAGCCCCTGAGTCTGGTGACGTGCTTGCCTTCTTCTCTAGAGCTTTGGGCTTGATGGAGTGCTCGCAGATGAGCTCGAGGAATACCCTAGGTGGTATGGGGGCGCAGGTGGAGCCAATATTGGCGAGTGTATCCGCCTCTTCGTTGCCTTCACGGCGCACATGCCGCAGCTCACAGCCATCAAAGTCTCCCTCGAGTGTGTCGTAGAGGTCGCGATAGGCGATCATGTTGTCTCTTAGTACGTCACACTCGTGCATCGTTTGGTTGACCACCAGCTTGGAGTCGCCGTAGATAACGAGCCTCTTGACGCCGCAGGCTTTTGCCATCCGCATCCCATGGATTAAGGCCTCATACTCGGCTTCATTATTCGAGGCAGTGAAGTGCATTCGCAGAACGTATTTCATCTTGTCTCCTTGGGCGATGTCAGTATGACACCTACGCCAGCTCCGTCCTTTCGCTTGGACCCATCGAAGTGAATTGTCTAGAGATAGGACATATCTAGCTTGTCGGGGAGATGGTTCTCCATCCAGTGCACGAGAAAGTCCGGGAGAACTTGCGACTTGATCGCGTCGCGCTTCTCGTATGTGATGTCTCGTGGAGACAGTTCGATTCCCCAGAGCGCGACTCGTCCGGTGGCGTTAGGATTATTGAGTATATGCTCGAGCGGGGCGTCGTTTACCACCACGATTGGGTGCTCCTGGAAGTAGTGGCATAGTCTCCTGGCTGTCATGAAGACGCCATAGGCCAGCTTCTGGTAGTGCTGGTACCGCTACTTTGTTGGCGTGGGCACCTCGCTGAGGTAGTATACTAGGCATTGGACCCCATGGACCTTATTTTCTTCGGATCGTTCCACTACGAGCACCGTGCTGACCACCTGGTTAGTGGCAGAGATGTAGAGCAGTAGTGGTTCCTTTTCGTGAGGCGTCACCAGTACTGGCGAGGTGGATAGTAGACGTTTAAGATCTTCGAATGCTTCTCGCGCCTCATCTGTCCACTCGAACTTGTTGGCTTTGCGGATAAGTTGGTAGAAGGGTAGTGCCTTTTTGCCCATTCGACTGATGAATCGACTGAGCGCCGCGATTCGTCCAGTTAGCTGCTGGACTCCTTTTACGTTCTTTGGCTTCTCCATGGCCAGAATGGCCTTTATTTTCTTCGGGTTTTCTTTGATACCTCTCGCAGAGATGAGATACCCGAGTAATTGCCCAGATGGCACGCCAAAGGCGCATTTGTCCGGGTCTAGCTTGATCTGGTAGCGGTCGAGGTTAGCAAAGGTCTCGCGTAGATCGTTGATTAGTGAGGCTTCCTCTTTGGTTTTGATGACGATGTCGTCAACGTAGACTTGGATGTTGCGACCAAGTTGGTTCTTGAGGCAAGCCTGCATGCATCGCTGATAGGTGACTCCTGCGTTTTTTAGCCCGAAGGGTATCGTGTGGTAGTAGAACACACCAAAGGGCGTTGTAAACGCTGTTTTCTCCTGGTCTCCCTCCTTCATTTGAATCTGATTGTAGCATGAGTAGGCATCGAGGAAGTAGAGACGCTCACATCCCGCGGTGGAGTCGATGATTTGGTCGATTCGTGGCAACAGGAAGTGATCCTTTGGGCAGTGCTTATTCAAGGAGGTGAAGCCCACACACATCCGCAGGATATCCGTGTCTTTTTTAGGCACAAGAACTGTGTTAGTGAGCCAGGTGCTTTCCTTGATCTCGCGTATGAATTTTGTGTCGAGGAGTCTATTGATCTCCATTCCGACTGCCTCTGCTCTTGGTTCAGACAGTTGTCGAATTGTCTGCTTTACTGGCCTTGCGTCTGGATTCACGTTGAGTGAGTGCTCGGCGAATTCACTGGTAACCCCTGGCATGTCCACTGGACACCAGGCGAAGATTTCCCAGTGCTCACGGAGGAATTCGACGAGCGTGAGTTCCTATGTGGAACTCAAGTTGTTGGCGATGAGGGTCGTCTTGGTCGGGTCCGTTGGGTGGACCTAGACTTTCTTCGTGTGCACCGACGCTTAGGGGAGGCAGACTGTTGTCTGTCGACTCCTTCAATCTTGCGAGTTCCTCCTGCATGCCAAAGGACTAGGAGATTCTGTTGAATTCCCTGCCGCAGCTGTCGGACCTCTTGAAGCTTCCATTGATTGTGATGACGCCGTTTGGACCTAGCATTTTCATTTGCAGGTAGGCGTAGTGCGGCACTGCCATGAACCTTGCGAACACGACACATCTGAGGATGCAATGGTATTGTGAGGGCCAGTCGACGACTTCAAAGTCAATGCGCTCTCGCCGAAAGTTTTGCGGCGTGCTGAAGATGACGTCGAGGTTGATTTTGCCTAGGGGATATACACCCTTCCCTGGGACAATGCCGTGGAACATCGTGTCTGAAACTTCCAGACAAGTCAGAGGGATCCTCATCGCATGCAAGGTACTCGCGAACATGAGGTTGATGCCGCTCCCGCCATCCATGAAGACACGACTCATATCGAAGCCCTCGATCTGCGCCTCGAGTACGAGGGGACAGTAGCCTAGACGAGGAACTTGGCGCGGATGATCGCGCTTGTCAAAGGTGATGCAGGAGTCGCTTCCACTGAGGTACTCAGTGGTGGAGGGTGGCGAGTTTATCGCCAGATTGACTTGGCGAGTGATGGCCTTCTGCACTCGATTTGAGGGACGCCCTTTTTGGATCATCCCCATGTTGCCCACGGCTCGTGGGTATGGCTCGCCTCCATGCTGCTGGACCGGCGCGGATGCGGGTGGTGGTTGTCCGGGCGGTGGTGGAGGAGCTCCATGTGCCACAGCACCTGGGGCAGCTCCATAGCCCCTGTTGATCGCGTCGCGATTCATCTCAGCCAGGCCCTCGTGGAGTTTGAGGAACTCGCGACAATCCTTGAGAAGGTGGCTGGATTTTTTCTTGCCGTCGTGCTTGTCGATGTAGAAGTGCACGTTGCATGGTCCGGACATTTTGTCTTGGATAGATGTTGTGGGTGCCTCTTCGCGGGTGCGGCGCTGCCACACCTGTGTGGTTTTCCCTCTATCGCGGTATCCACCGCTGCGATATCCACAGTTGCGGTTGTTGTCACGTTTGTCGGCGTAGCCAGCTGCGACCATATTGAATTCTTCATGGTCATCATAGATGTGCATTCGACGTTTGCCTCGGCGGTCGTGTCTGCGCCCGAGATTGTCGTCGTCATCGGAGTAGGTGTGGTTTTTCACCGAGTCTTCTCCATCCACCCACCGATTCGTGATTTCCATCAGGTGGTCGATTGTTTTGGGCTTCGAGCGGCCCAGCTCCTCCCTGATCTCTATACGACGGACGCCACTATTGAATGCGTCGATTGCGCTGTCCTCCAAGATGTTTTCTATGGAGTTCTTGATGATGGACCATCTCTGGATGTACGAGTGTAGTGACTCGCCAGACCTTTGCTGGCAGCTTCTTAGTTCTTCGATTGATGCTGGCTTTTTGTAAGTGCCCTTGAAGTTGCGCACAAAGCTGTAGACCAGCTCTTCCCAGCTACGAATGGATCCGCGCGGGAGGTTGTTGAGCCATGCGCGAGCAGCGCCCTGCAGCTGTAGTTGTAGGCATTGCACGGCTGTGCTTCGACTCCTGCCATGCAGCCTGACAAAGGATATGTGGTCCTCCAGCCAGATTTTCGGATCCTGTAGGCCATCAAATTTTGGGTTCTCTGACGAGAGTTTGAACCCCTTAGGCATTTGCTTCTGCCTGATGGCCCAACTGAAGCATCTGGCACCGCAGAGCTCAGTCTTGTCTTCTTCTGAGTCAGTCGAACGAGCACGTCTTGCCTTCATCTTGTCGACCTTGCACTACGTGATATCATCACGCGCATCGTAGTCGTGGTCATGCTGCCGTGAGCGACGTTGTCGTGACAGATCGTAACTGTCATTACTAGATGAGTACGAGTAGTAGTACTTGTCTAGAGCCTTGCTTTTCTTCGGCTCTGGTGTTGGTTCTTTGTCGAGGGCAGCCTCGATTAGCCCCAAGCCCGCGATCTTAGATCGGTGCATGGCAGCTCGAATGTCTCCAGCCGGTGGCTGGTTTTTAAGGAGGTACATGGTGGCCGCTGTCACCGCAACTTGCGGCATCTTTGGGAGCATGTTGCCCCACATATCGACCGTTATAGAGCCGAAGTCGAGGACTTTCATGGCTTCTACGCGTTCTTGCTCGGTGAGGTGGGCTAGTCGAGATCGCCTCTTGTTGGCCACGTACTCGTTGCCTTTGGAGGAGGATCCTCCGTGGGAGGAGAGCCCAGCTCGCCGAAGACTCGACTCGTCCTCCACCTTTCTGTGTGCCTCGAGTTGCACGATCACCTGCTGCTAGCACTTGAATTCCTCCTTCAGCAGCCAATGATAGCTCATCAGCATGTCCTGCAGGGTGTTGGGGGGTAGATGATTGCCTCGTAGAGCTTCTCAACAGCGTGCCCACTCGTTGCCATTGAGATTGATCAGCATACGCTCGCCGGTGTTCTTATTCGTCATGAGGCGCGGCTCCCCTCCTGTCCCGTTATTGGTCGGCGCGCCGTTGCCACTGTTGGTGGGGCCGCCGTTGGGTGCGATTGGGTATACCGCTGTTGGGCGGTCCGGTGCCAGATCCGGTGCCGGCATTTTCACGATTGACACCGGTATTGCCCGCGTTGATGATGGCGCACATGAAGTGATTGGGGAAGCCGTTTCTCCCACAACTTTTAGATCCGGAGCCGTAGGATCCATCTTCTGTGGCTAGGTCACCCAGATCGGATCTGCGACTGCTGTCGTTGTCTGTACTCCCAGTTGTTGTTGAGGTGTTGAGCTCGCTGAGTGTGCCGATTGGTGGCGGGAACCATGATGCTGGAGAAATCGTGGGTGCCGTTGGCTGGTCAGGCATGCGAAGTGTGCCCAGCTGACCAACCTGGAAGCGGAAGCTCCCAATCGCCAAGCTAATCCCATCGCCCACGGACTCGAAAGCCGGGCGAGTGGCCGGCGTGTGGACGGTGAAGTCGAAAGCACTGAAGACCTGGTGAATCTCCGTTGTCAAAGAGTTGTAGATCGCGGTTGACAGGGCCGAAGAAGCCGCGACATCAACACTCCCAATTCCCATAGACGGCGCCAATTGATGAGGGTTTAACTCGTCAATGCCCATTGTTATTGACTTGGGTTTCGGAGAAGGAGGGAGCACTGTAGGCACCAATCGGCTAGCAAACAAGCACACAGGGACACAAGGTTTACCCAGGTTCAGGCCTCATAGAGGTCCCTACTCCTGCTTGTCTGCTCTTGGAATTATCGACGGAATCGAAGATTACAGGGGTGCGCAGATGCAATCTGGCGATAGTTGTGGAAACTAAGGTTGTGGTTGTCCTCCTCGCCGCCCCTCCTAGCCTTTATATAAATAGGCTAGGTCTCGGGTAACAGGTAGAATCGGTTATAGATTAGGGTTTGCCCTTTGAACTTTCTATCTTAAGCTTTTTCTTGTCTCGCAAGCAATCAAGAGTCTGTGGGCCACTCGGATTCTTCATTGGGCCTTGGCAACACAATGGGCTTCTACCGTATCTAGACCGTATATGCCAAACTCGAGTACCTGTAGGGTATACCCATGTCAGTATGTGTATCATAGAGAACCGTCAACGGCGTACTCCTTGCCCCATGACACATGAGCTATCCCATATCAAAATGACAAGGCAACAGACAGTGAGGATCTCAGCGATCTTTTTATTTGCTATTTGCATAGGTTTTATTGAGGATGCTTCATAGAATGTCACTATGGTTACGTTGCAAGTTTCCACCATGATTTGGCATGGCTTAGGCTAGCCGCCCAGGCGTTTATCTAACACATATACAATCTCCATGAGCTTACAATCTCCCCTTTTATTTCACACCGCTGGCATCCATAAACAAAAGAACATGATATCAACTAAATAATAAGTGCAATGTTGAAAGTGGACCCCATGATAACATGGTTTGGCTAACTCCCAACTTATAATTTGCAAGCATACAAGATTCATAAGATAGTCACAATGGTTCAAATTTATTAAGTACAAGAAAATAAAGTGTGCCATCAAGTTTGTGAGAGCTTTAATCACTAGATTTCACATAACAAGTTTAATTTGGAACATAGATAAAACTCAAGAATTTACTTGTAATATCAATAATGATAATAGGTAGATATGGTGGACATAAATGGCATAGGTTTTAGTTCAAGGATTGGATGCACGAGAAGCATTCCCTCTCAGTACAAGTATTTGGCTAGCAAGGCTAGGTAGCAAGCATACGAGTTGAAGGAAACAAACAAACATACAAGTGATAGAAAGAATCATGCAATCTTCCATGGAAACACAAAAGATCTTAACTAGAGAATACTAAGCTTATGAGCCAATCAAAAAAGAAAGATAATGAAATTATATTTCTAAAAGTACTTTTCTCTTTTCCATTCATTCCTCAAATAGTGTTGCTACTAACGAGAGCTAGGTTTTCCAAAACCAACTAAATTTACTTAATGATCCCAAAGTGATACCAATACTAACAACAAGATCTATCATATAACAGAAATTGTAAACTAAAATAAGATGTGCAAAAATTAAATGATAAAACTTCTCAATAATATTCCATAACGGCAACTCACACACAGGGATACATAGATAACTAACTGGAGGAGAGATACTTCCACAATGCAAACCATCCTATATGATAACTTCTCTATTCATGATATGACTCTACTAAAAAGTTAAAAAGATGAAAGATAATGATGTGATACCGCGACACTCTCCCAAGCTTGGAACAAACCAAGGGGATGCCAAAACCTGATGAAGAATTACTCCTTCGGTGGTGGTGGTGTTCTCTCGATAAGATTTTCAATCAATTTCTTCATCAGGTTTGTGCCCAATGTGGTTCATGATCATGTCGGACTATAAATCCCATCCCTTGTGATTCTTTCCCCACTCTTCCTCCTTAAAGTGTTCTTTTCCTGCATGCTTAGAATGAGGCATATGCCAATTGGACGGTAATTTTTCCTTAGGAATCTTTTGGAATTGCTGCTCATGTATAAGGGTATGGAAGGGATTCTTCATGCATGGAGGAAGTGACCGTGAAGCCAAGCAACAGCGCCAAACCATCCCTCTAGTGGACATCCGTGCAGTCCTTTTGAGCTTGAAAGGACATGCCACCACTCCAATGCTTGCAATGGTGGTGCTGGTGCGCAGATGGTGGTCTTCCTTCACTTCCTCTTCAACTTCACCCTTGATCTCCTCCTCCTGCTTGGGGTCTTGGAGATCATCTCCCACAGGCTTCTTTCCCTTATCGTTGGTGGAGACCATCGTGCTTCTAAACTTGAGAATAGTTCGTGACAGAAATAGATCGAAACAAAAACACGATGAGAACATGATATACTGACCTCGGGGGATCTGGGGATTATATAATACAAAGTTTAACAACAAAAGGAAGGTACTGGGAGAAAACGGGTCAGAGACGGGCTCCAGGTGGGCCCGCACCACGGGGTGTTGCGAGCCCCCCAGGCTCCGTCTCCGTCCCTTTTTCTACTCATTATCTTTCATGTTAGATAAAAACTACAAAAATATAATTTGAAAAGTTTTTCGTGGACCTTTTCTTACAAGAACTGTTATCTATTCGAAAACGAACTTTGCAGGTTTCTGAATTTGGTCTTTAATAAATTCTTCCGGAGTCAACACTTGAATAATATCAATATCTTCATCGTAAGAATCTTCAAAAATATAATGCTTGAATCTTTTGACCATTCTTCATCTCATTACATCATTCTCTCCTAACACTTGAAAATTTCTTTCATACAAAACTTCACACAATCTTCATTAGCAACATTAGTGCATGCAAGATAATAAACCTTTGGGTTCAATTTCAACTGAAATCCATCAAAACATAAGCTACTGTAGAAACTCCTTTCGAAAGCCCAAAAAGAATTCAAAAAAAAATGAAATCGATTTAAGAGGCAAATGCAAAAATGGCAGAAATCTATCAAAACAGACCAATAGGTAAAAATCCTTTTTTTTTGAAAATTTTCTATTGCTCAAATAAAAAAGTGCAAAACTAACGAAAGTTAAATAATAACCTTGGGCATTCACACAAAAATTTATAGATCAGTACAACGTTCTAGGAATTTTCACGATTTTTTACAGTGAAGCACAAAAGTATGTTTCGGGATAACAACTTCCCCAAATCTTACTTCTCTCTCATTAGAGGCTAATCTTGACACAAAAACCAAACAAAAAAGATAAGGAGAGGTTATTACAAAAGCAATAACTTCCAAGACTCAAATAAACAAAAATAAACGGAAAGCAGAAATATAATGGGTTGTCTCCCAAAAAGCTCTTTCTTTATAGCCATTAAGATAGGCATGATAAATTTCAATGATGCTCACATAAGTATATGAATTAAAGTAAAAGAGAGCATCAAGAAGCAACTATACACATGTTTAAGTCTAACCCACTTCCTATGCAAGGTAATTTTGTAAGAAAATAAATTATTGAAACCAGAGGCTACTAGCATAGGAAGGCAAAACAAGTGCAACATGAAGACTTTCAGCATAAATCTAGGAAACTTAATATTATTGAGATGCATAAAAACATTTTCCCCTCTCTCATAATAACTTTCAACATCATGAATAAATTTAACGATATAACTATCACATGAACGATAGTAGCAATGATCACTTATTCCAACAGAAAACACAGGGATACTAACTTTCCTAGTTCTACTAGGATGTGAAACAATATTAGAAGTACCCTTACAAAGGATAATGTGACCATCTTCTACATTTTTAGTGACAAGGTCTTTCACATTTGCTACTGCAGGTTCAACATCTATTTGTTCATCGGGTTCTATAGCTTTCCTTGTACTTTTGTTAACCATACTAGCTATCATAGAATGTTCCTTTACCTTAACAAGGAAAGGTATTTTCTCGATGTAAGGTTCAGGTAAAATACAATCAGTAGTATAAACTTTAGTATTTTTAGCAGGAACACAATTAACAATATATTTATATGGCTCATGATACTTGTTCCATTTCTTTTTAGGAATTTCAATATAAGAGGAAAAGGACTTGAAACAATTTGCAATACTTTGAGAATCAAGACCATAAGCTACACTAATATTATGAAAGTCATCAGTTCCCATAAAAGATTTAATGCATTCATAATCATAATTTATACCTGACTTTCTTCCTTTATCATTCTCAAATGCTTCAACATTGTCTTGAATACGGTATAGAAGATCCCATTTAGCTTCTTATTTCATACGTGTAAATGATCCAACACAAGAAGCATCCAATAAATCCTTATCATGAAGAGAAAGCCTTGCATAAAAGTTATTGATAATAATATTATTAGGGAGCTCATGAATAGGACATTTGGGCATTAGTAACTTCAATCTCCCCCAAGCTTGGGAAGTACTCTCTCCATCACGAGGCCAAAAGTTATATATTTGATTCTGATCTTTATGAATCTCACTAGGAGGATAAAATTTGGAATAAAAGATAGGTACAATTTCCTCCCATTCAAGAGATTGTCCATTCTTTAGTAGCTTATACCATTCCTCAGCTCTGCCTTTCAATGATACAGAGAATAACTTTTTCTTAACTTGATCTGTTGTAATACCTGGACACTTGAACAATCCGCATAATTCATGTATAAAAAGCAAATGATCACCGGGATGGATAGTTCCATCAAAATAGTAGTTATCCATAACATGATCAACAATTTTTGTAGGTATTTTAAAAGGATCAATTTCAGAGGGTGGTGGTTCATCTACTACCTTAGCAGTGGCAGTAGCATTCCGAAATAAGAAACTGAGTGAATTATCCATATTGAAAATAAAGTAACAAAAAGAAATAAACAATAGTCACAGTAGAAGTTTCCTTTACCAGTTCCACTCTTCAATAGCGCTTCACTCCCTGGCAACGGTGCCAGAAAATAGTCTTGATGACCCACAATTATAGGGGGTGTATCGTAGTATTTTCGATAAATAAGAGTGTCGAACCCAACAAGGAGCAGAAGGTGTTGACAAGTGGTTTGGATCAGGAATTCTCTGTAATACTTAGCAAACGGATTTTTAGGGGTTTTTGATAATGCAGATAAATAAAGTGCGAGTAAATAAAAGACAATAATAATAATTGCAGCAAGTGGCCCAATCCTTTCTTTGGCAAAGGACAAGCCGGTTGTATTACTTAAGATGACCAAATGTTCTCGAGGACACATGGGAATATCATCAAGTGCTTTCGCTTCATATAGTTGATTAATATTCTCTAGTTGGATAAGTGTTGTGTGGGTGAACCTATGCTAATGTACTGACCTTACTAGGACTAATACATACTTTTGATTATACCCCTTGCAAGCATCTGCAACTGCAAGAAAGTAATTAAGATAAAAACGTAACCACGGCCTTAAACTCTGAGATCCTACACTCCCTTATGCAAAGGTTTTCTAACGGGGGTTTAGGTTTCTGTCACTCCGGCAACCCCACGATTAGTAGCCAAATACACAATCCATTCCCCTAGGCCCATAAAGGTGAAGTATCATGTATTCGATGTTCACATGACACCACTAGAAGAATAGCACCATAACTTAAATATCAAACTAGTAAATCTTTCTCAACACAAATCCACTACTAACAACATGACTTCTCCCATGTCCTCAGGAACTAAACGAACTACTCATGAGACATCATATGGATCAAGATCAGAGATGAAATAATGATAATTAACAATCTGAACATGAACAATAATTCAATGGTTCCACCCAATGGCATCAACTACAACAAGTAATCAACACCGGGAAAGTTTCCCCTAAGAACTATGCAAGATTCAACCCAATTGTTACAGCAGTACAGAGTGGTGGTGATGGTGCTGGTGGAGATGATGATGATGATCCCGATGAAGTCTAGCTTGATGATGGTGTTGATGGCGACGATCTCCCCTCTTTGGGAAGGAATTTCCGCGGCAGATTTCTGCCTGCCGGAGAGCTCTTTCTCTCTCTGTAGTTTCCGCCCCACAGAGGTGGCGGAATCTTTGTGTCGTCGCTCCCCGAGTCTTAGGGTTTCTAGGGGATTATATACTCCAACGGGCGATGCCAGAGGTGGGCAAGGGTGGCCACACCACCTGGTGGCGCGGCCAAGGAGGGCCTGCGCCAGGGGGTGGTGTGGGCCCCTTGTGGCCCATCTCCACTCCTCCTTCTGGCCACCTTCATCTTCTGAAAATAGGAATTTCCGTATATTTTCTGTGGTTTTCCTATCTTCACAAATATAGCATCTGGACAATGCCTTTTCTATCAGAATCCTAACTCCGGTGGTTGATCCTCCAAAAGTCATCAATCATGCAAAAATAGATGAAATAACATAAGTATCATCTCTTAATATGAAATATATCAATGAATAACAGTAAATTACAATATAAAATAGTGATGCAAAATGGACGTATCACATCTACACAAGCATTCATCTACACATGCTTAATGGTGATGCCAAGCATCTAGACAAGCAAACATGGCAATATCATTCATCTACACTACTGCGAAGCATCTAGACAAGCATTCATCCACACATGCTTAATGGTGATGCCAAGCATCTAGACAAGCAAACATGGCAATGGCATTCAGCTATACAAGCTTAATGGCCATGCCAAGCATCTAGACAAGCAAACATGGCAATGCCATTCATCTGCACATGCTTAATGGTCATGTCAATCATGTACACAAGCAAACATGGCAAGCATCTAGACAAGAAGACATGGCAATAGCATTCATCTACACTCCTGCCAAGCATCTAGACAAGCAGACATGGCAATAGCATTCATCTACACTACTTCCAAGCATCTAGACAAGCATTCATCTACACATGCTTAATGGTGATGCCAAACATCTAGACAAGCAAACATGGAAATAACATTCATCTACACTGCTGCCAAGCATCTAGATAAGCAAACATGGCAATTCCATTCATCTACACATGCTTAATGGTGATGCCAAGCATCTACATAAGTGAGCATGGCAATGGCATTCATCTTCACATGCATAATGCTGCTGCCAAGCATCTAGACAAGCAAACATGGAAAAAATTGATCTTCCCTTGCGCAATAGTCACATATTAAGAAACATATTGTAATCTACATTGCCAGCATTCGTATGTAACACATTCTATCAAGCAAGCATATCAATTTGTATATAGGAACAAGAACAGATGGGGAAAATAGACCCCTTACCTGCGGCGGAGCAGTGGACGGCCTAATCGCCAGAGGTGCTGGTGAAGCAGCGGCGGACCTGACCGTAGTGATGGCTGCTGGACCGGTCATGCTGGGTGCAAACTACCTGGAGGGGCGCCACCCGCTACTGCCGTGGCTAATCCTTGCGGAAATGCCGAGGGCAGGGTAGGAAACCCTACTGAGATCACACCGAACCTCGACGGGAACGGCATGTCCTGGCTCGGCAGAGCGGCCATGAAAGCGGACGACCCGGCCATGTCGCCGCTCCACCCTAGCGCCCCCTCCGTCATGGCCGCCGCCCTCAATGCGCTGTGGTAGGGGTCAGTGCTGAAGCGTGTCGGGGCGGGGAAAAACCTCGATGCAATCCCCATGGATTGCATCGCCCCGACCGCCACAACCCTAACCGGCACCTCGCGTGGCACCCTCGATAGTGGCGACAACCGCTATAGAGAGGGGACTATGTCAGGGTCAGGTGGAGCCGCCGCGCTCCTAAATCCCCCCGCCTCGTACTTAGAGATGGAAAGCTGGTCGGGGCGGTCCACCTGCTGGCGGGGTGTGTGCTTGACCCAAGGTACTACCTTGCTGGAGGAAAAGCTAGCCAGAGGAGGCAACAGAGGAGGAGAGGAGGAGGCCATCGGTCTCTGCGATGGTACGGGACGTGGCTGCTCTGACTGGTGGAGTAGGGCAGTGACAAGAACCAAGGCAGAGTGGGGAGGGAGTTATTCGCGTCTCCTGCGCTTCCCCTCGCGTGCAACCGTTGGGCAGCGACAGCCCATTCTAAGCCCAACCAAGGCTGGCTCCACAGAAAAGGCCAATTCAACCGTTGTTCCTGGGCCTAGCCACGGGCTGTTTTCATACTCGTGCTGGACACAACGCGGGGTAGCCCAGGTAACCAAACAAGCTATTTTCTGCACAAATGACCACATGGTTTATGAATTAAGGGCAACGTCTAGTTTTCTTCTGGTTCCACATACCTGCATAACAGTAAGGCGCAGTTAGCTATTGACAATTTCAATGAAAGATTTGATAATGATTTTTAGTTGTACTCAAGGAATGACTTACTTGGGATGTTGTTTGCATAATTTAGCGTTTCGTCTCTTATGACCATTAGTATTGCATGCGGTCTAGTGGCGGTCCCCTGCTTCTTTTTTTGTTCATCATATGATAGTGGTCTTCCATTTTTACTCATGGGTGGATTATCACCCTTAGCTTGAACTCTTTTTCTTTTCTTAGGCACACCTTTGGATTTAACTTTTAGTGGATCACCAACTTCATGTGCTTTTCCCTTGTTGCTCCGTGCATCTGCATCGAAGTAGCTTGTATGCATTTTATTGAGCCCCATTTGTCCTATCCTTTATTCGTTGCACGCATTCTTGGTAGTCATCATAAGACTCTTGATCATGGCGTGCCACTGCGATAACTTCTTGACATTGTACATTCAAGTCGGAATTTTTTTCCTCTCGACTGCACTTGACCATCCATATCCGAACATATCGCTCTTGCGCTGCGCAGGCAATCCATATCTTGCATTCTTTGAGAAGTGTCAAAGGACACGGCATTTTGGTATTTTGTCTAGTCCCAGGAAAGTCAATATGTAGAGGATGTGCTTGCAAGGAGCCCCATTCTGTAGGAGCATTTTATAGTTTCCTCACTGTCTCCAGGCATGTAGATCACATCAAACTTCCTAGTAATTTTATTTGCCCATACCACAGCATACTTAGAACTAGAACAATCTTTCGTACATTCAGCAATCATGAGTCCATCAATCCTTTTCAGCTCCGCTTGCAATATATAGTTGTTTCCTGCAGTGAATACTTCTGCAGCAGCCATCTCGATATCCTTGTATTTAGTAATCGCCATAGGTACTGTATGTGAGTCTGTGCTGTCTTGCCGCGCATCTTCCAGACGGATACGATTAATGGCGTTCTCATAGTGCACAATCAAATCCACCATTGTCATTCCAGAATCAAGGTGAAGGTGTAGGCACGAGTTCAAACTCTCGCTCCTCTGATTGCTTTTCATGCCGAGAAAAAGCCCTCGGCTAGATACGGCGGCCCACCATCTCTTCTTCCTATACGTTCTACTCATCCACTCTTTAGTATTCTTCGGCCGCCATTTCTGATCAAACACGCTCCATCTCTGCTCAAAGATCTCTTCTGAGGTGTTGTAGTACAACAATGACCTGAATTCATTCAGAGATTCGTGATAGAGGTGTTTTTTCATATTATTTTCAATATGCCACATACATACACGGTGCCACACATCCTTGAAGACAATGCCAATCGATTTCATCATTGAACCGTCTGCATCAGTGATAACCCCTTGTGGCTTCTTCTAACACATACGTTTCAAAAATGTTTGAAGCAGCCAAACATATGTTTCTGTTTTCTCATTCGAGACGATGGCGCATGCGAAAACAGTAGTCCTGCGGTGATGGTTCAATCCCATGAAAGGAATGAACAACATTCCATACCGATTCATTTTGTATGTACTGTCGAACACCAGCACATCACTGATTCCTGATAGTCCCGACATGACTGAGAGTCACACTAGAACATGGTTTTCAAATTTCCTTCTTTATCTAGCTGGCAATAGAAAAAGAATCCAGGATCACGGTCCTTCCTTTTCTGCATAATTCGGATGGCTGTGTTAGCGTCACCAGATGCAATCAGCTTCCTCTTCTCCTGGCAACACATGTTGTAAAGATCGTTCAGGATGAACCCAACCTTGGTCCACCTGCCACTGTTAGTGATGAAGGTTTTCATAATCTCGAGCTTTCGCATCCCACCTACTGCTAGTGACATGATTTTAGCTCTCGGATAAGGCTTGATCTTTCGGTGGGACCGAAGAAACGGGACTTCATCTGGTCTAGCTAGCACATGGTTGTGATCATCATGAAATCTCAGAACTTTCCAATGCCCCTTGGATTTGTTAAATGACACGCTGAGATGGGCTTGAAAGTTGCAGCGAGACAGAGCTCGTTGCCTCTTCTTGCGGAGAATATCATTTTGCGGCCCGAAAGTTGGGGCGCCCAGGCAACGCGGTACCCAAGTTCCCTGAAATCAGCCACGATGACGACAGTTGGTGTGCCAAATACTCAGAAGGTCTTTTTTGGCATGAATTCAACTTTATGTTTCAATACAAAATATCAGGCTAACGGCTGTCAAGTTGGGCCCCCCTTGTCAGTTCTCGCCTACATCCATTACGCGTCTTCTTCTTCCCCGGAGCGGCAATCTGTGGGGCGTAGCAGCCACGACACGGAGCTGGAACATGGACGAACCTGCTCGGCCTAGCTCTCCTCCCTGTACGCTTGCAGAGTTGGCGCCTGCATCCATTACGGGTCTTCTTCTTTCCCGGAGCGGCAATCTATGGCCGCGGCCATGGAGCAGAGCTGGGACGTGACGAACCTGGTCGGCCCTGCTCTCCTCCCCATCCTGAGTTAGAGCTCGCCCTCACCATGGACACACCCATGGCACGGTGCGGGGACGAGAATTGGTTCCCGGTGAGATCTGTCACCGTGTCGACCATGCTCGGTTATGTTTTCCTCCTCTAGAATCCGAGCTTGCCGTCACCGTGGTTGCACCCGCACCAATTCTGCCACCTCTGCCAAGGTCTCTGTGGTAGCTCAAGTTCTGCCATGTTGGACCTGTAAGCAAATTCGGAGCTAGGCGGCGGCAACCCGTTGTTGAACCTGTAAGGAATTTGTTGAAGACTGCGTGCCGCTCCAAGGTCTTCGGCTGCTGCCTTCGACTTCTGCCAACATCCACTGCCGATGTGAGATCATTTAGTTACTTCAATACAAAATTTCGACCAATTTAACTTGTTGATGTATTCCTTGACAATTATAATATAACCGAGCACTAGAAATATTTTGTAGTGTGCATAAGCATGATCAGTAATATAACCGAACACTAGAAATTTTAAGACACTCCATATAAAGGAGTAGATTAATTAGAAGGTTCAACATAGACACCACGGATATATTGTCTTACATGCCACACACATGTAATAATTAACTAAAACAAAATAAAAGTAGGGGCGTCAGTAGGAGGTCGGTTCACGAAGATGCCTAACAGGGTAGGTGTATTAGCAGGCGGCCGGGACAGCTTAGTCGATGAGATAAAGACCAGTCCTAACATAATCCCGGAGGAATTTGCCGAAGGCTGCGTGCCGTGTCAAGGTAATCGGCCTATGGCTTTTGCCTCCGCCTCTGGCAACGCCCACCGCGTGCTGGATCATGCTGTCGAGGTCCACGTTGATTGCTCTGCCACAGAATGGGCAAAATAGTCTCTCTACGATAGAAACGGATTAGCCCACACCATAACCGCCTCAGCATGTAGCGGCTCTTGTTGTCCCTGGATTCCTTGCTATCGTCCACTTCATCATCATCCTCCTGTTGATTTTTAAGAACATAACTTAGAACTCATACATATGATTGAATTGTATTACAACTCAAGAATTAACAACATTTACATGTAAGACAATATATACGTGGATATCAAAGAGAAAGCATCTCAGCAATAGTTTGATCGGTTCATATATCATTTCATCTCAACACAATGATAAATAATTGCATCGGAGTGTATTAGGGATATTAAAACTGAGTCAAATAGGAGGCCTCTCACGTCCTCACAAGTTTTAACCGTTGGATTGCTCTTCCCAACTATTCCTGTCCGTTTGATCACGTCATTCCCGAACTGGACCGCTTATCCCTAGGGGAATCTTCTCTGTTCGTAAAATTGGCACCATGTGGTTAATTGGGCCCCGAAAGTTCCACTAAAGGCCTAGCTGGTTCGACAGTCTTGGCCTCTGCCTGACTTCCTACCTCCTCACCTCTTCTCTCTAACAATCTCTGCCTGGCAGCAGCGGCGACGTTAGGCGATGCCCACCTCCAAACTCGACGCCCAGATCTCTCTTCTCTTGCGACGCCTGTAGCGGAACCCAAGTGGTGATGGTGGCGCCTACACCGTTGTAAACTCTTGCGGCATCGAGGGCGTTTTTGCCAGGTCGCACCCTTCATCCCCAATAAGCATCCTCCCCAGTAGTCGCCGTGGGAAAGGGCCAGGTGCTGCTGGACACGACCAAACTTACCATGGCCAAGGTAGGCAGAAAAACAAGAACGACCCCAACCTGCTTACCCTAGTGCGTCACTGTCAGGCTTAAGCACGCCAGACTGCCAGCTGCTGTTTGGTTTACCCCATAGTATAGGCTTCATTATTCCAGTTTCACAACGTCTGCAAGTTGATTGCGTCGTTTAACACATTTCTATTTTTTATTTCGTCCAGTAATGATCTCATGTATTGCTGGCACACATGATAGCCATTATTTCTTCCTAATTATTTAGGATTCTTTGGTGGCATACATATTATCTATGTGTCTCATTGTCTAATTATTCAGTAAAAGTGGTCAATTTTATTTCATAGTTTTGTTATACATAAAAGCATGTTCTTTGCTCCTGATGGAGGTGGTATATTCAGATTGCAGTGTATTTAGGTACCTCGGCACGGGAGGTATCCTCATGGAAAGGTAATTATATGAAAACTTGAATATTGAATGTTCTGCTTAAGCTTCCATCATTTTTTACCTTGTTACCTGTTTTTTGTGTCTTCACGAGCTGTTGGGAAGAGGTCTTGGCGGGGGTAAGAGAAGTATGGGTGACCATGGCGAGGCTGTTTGGGTGACCACGATGAGGCCACAGTAAAGCCACAACAAGGATATTCGTAAGGGGTTACGTACCATGAATCTTTCATGGATTCGACTTTGATTTTTGATCTCTTGGTTTATTCTTTGATAGTTCTTTAAAAATTTCAACACATCGTTGGTTACAATCTGTTTCAGTTCATAGGAATAGAGTTTGGAACATAGCTCTTTACATGAAGAGGCTTTTTTTCCCCACAAACAATGAGGCACATGCAGCAAAGAAAGCATTCATGATAGCAAATGGATTTCTTCCAAGTTATTGTTTCCATGTCATTTTTTATTTAAAGTATCCTTCCTAGGCAATGTGCATTTCATGTTTAATTATTTAATGCACAAGAAGAATCATGGCCCTCGGAATTGTGTTGTCTATTTTCTACACGCTCCAGGTACAAATGTGTTGTCTCAAAAGCCATCTGAACTGCCCATATCTTAATAGTTGAATCTTTCAATTTATGTACATGTCATGTGTTTGATACAATGCACAATAGAATTAAGTGATGTTGGATCTGACCCATGTGCTCTCAAGGTTAGTTCACTAACCATTTATTCAGAATGAAGGTATATATTCTATATTTATAATAACTCACTATTTGGTTATGCATTTTAATTTAGTATTGTATAGTTCTGTTGAAAACAATGTTTTAATCAGCTAAAGTCAGTATATGGAATCGCACTAAAACTCTTCACTTTGGCTGCATAGTCCTTGTTTGATGTTCATCCATGGCTCCTGGACAAAGTTTATTCTTCCTTTGAAGAACTGAACATTCACCATGGATTGTTTATTTTATCCACCATGTAAAGGGCCTGCTTTCGAAATCAACTGGAAGGTGGTGAACATCTAACATAGCTAAGCCTTGTATATTATTTTTAGTGGAATTCAAAAAAGTATGCTCCCTTATTCGCCATTCATGTACCGAGAATAAGGCTGTGACACTATATGTTTTGGTCATGATGCATACATATTGCAATTGTTTAGTACAAAGATAAACAATTATCATCGAAGGCTATATTTTGTGCTAGACGGAAAACTTGTTACACAATATAAATATGTATTACTTTGTGTTGTCTATTATTATCATCATTGAGTGCCCATTCTTGCTCATGTTGATCTACCGGTGTGTCATGTTTAAGTAGGCACTATTCAGAAGAATCGGAAGTTGGTGAAGGGAATAGTTCTTTGACACCGCTGGTCTTTGAAGTCATGTTTGACCCATGACTCCATAGAACTGGCGGTATTAATATTATATATTATTATTACTTATTTTGTTGTAATTGTGGTGTTTTGTTGTCCGATTTTCTGTATAAGAATGTATAAATTTGTAAAACAAATACGTCCAAGCATTTATATACATGTATTGTAATTTGATCAGATTAAATAACCTTTATCATATACTTTTACCATTCCAAGCACATGTAACCCCTCTCAGGTTCTCTCGGGTTAATCCAAATATATTTTCATCGTTCCTTACATTTTACAGTCCTAATGGATGGGCGCAGCAACACGTGCCATCATGATCTAGTGTAGAATAAAGATTGTGGTCTCATAAGTTTCTTCAGAGACGGTGTGAGTGAACCAAATAACAATTGCCCAACCTATATTGTTCTTGTACATCGCCCCAAGTTCACTAACTCATTCCTGAAAAAATCTGACACCAATATGTCTGCCTCTCTTTTGGGACAAATTTGAATCATTGGCCACAATAGAAATTGAAATGTAATCGTACAAAACAATATTCAGGGATATACATAGTTAGGTACAAAAACAAGCCTAAATATTGTAATTATAAATAAAAAACCAAACAATTAATCTTCAGGTACATGTTAAAAATACTTATGATCAAAACCATTCATATACATATGCATCATACCAATCATTAAAAGATCAGAAACAATTCAAGGATCATATATGTAGTTTCACATGAGAATAAATCTAGGGCCTCATAATTTGTTTCAGAGATGGAGTTGGCAAACCAAAGTACCAACAGCACAACCTATATTGTTTGTATGCAATGCTGCCTCAGGTTCACCAACCCATCCCTAAAACAGGACACCATCATATGTGTCTGCCCTTAAACTCTTTTGGGGCAAATTTCAATCATCGGCCTCGGTGAAAAACTAAAATGTAATTCTTATACACTATGAATGCATGGAATAGATAATTCAAATATCATAGTCCTATGAATGTAGAATAAAGATTGCGGCCTCATAAGTTTCTACAGGATGGATGGCGAAGTTTAACCAAGTAACAATTGCATAGCTTATATTGATCTTGTACATGGCCCCAGGTTCGCTAACTCATCCCTGAAAAAATCTGACACCAATGTGTTTGCCTCTCTTTGGGGCAAATTTGAATCATTAGCCACAATAAGAAATTAAAATGTAATCGTACAAAACAATATTCAGGGATATACATAGGCAGGTACAAAAACAAGCCTAAATATTATAATTATAAATTAAAAACTTAATTAATCTTCAGGTACATGTTAAAAATACTTATGATCAAAACCATTCATATACATATGCATCATACCAATCATTAAAAGATCAGAAACAAATCAAGGATCATATATGTAGTTCCATATGAGAATAAATCAAGGGCCTCATAATTTGTTTCAGAGATGGAGTTGGAGAACCAAAGTACCAACATCACAACCTATATTGTTTGTGTGCATTGCTGCATCAGGTTCACCAACCCATCCCTAAAACACGACCCCATCATATGTGTCTCCCCTTGAACTCTTTTGGGGCAAATTTCAATCATCGGCCTCGGTGACAAACTAAAATGTAATTCTTATACACTATGAATGCATGGAATAGATAATTCAAATATCATAGTTCTATGAATGTAGAATAAAGATTAGGGCCTCATAACTTTCTACAGGGATGGCGTAAGCTAACCAAGTAACAATTGCACAGCTTATATTGATCTTGTACATGGCCCCAGGTTCGCTAACTCATCCCTGAAAAAATCTGACACCAATGTGTATGCCTCTCTTTGGGGCAAATTTGAATCATTGGCCACAATAAGAAATTGAAATGTAATCATACAAAACAATATTCAGGGATATACATATGCATCATACAACGCATTCATAGATCAGAAACAATAAAAGGATTATATATATAGGTTCCATATGATAAAAAATTAGGGCCTTCATTTTTTCAGCGATGGAGCCGGAGAACCAAAATACCAGCAACACAACCTATTTCTTTATGTGCATTGCTGCCTCAGGTTCACTAACCATCCCTAAGAAAACGACACCATCAGATGCCCTTGCACTATTTTGGGGAAAATTGAATCATTGGGCTCAGTAAGGAATATAAATATAATGTTATAGGCATGCTGTGTATCGAAATCAACACTCAACTAGCAAACTCAACTAGATGGCAAATGAGCAGATTGGGGTTTTATGACTAGACGGATTGGGGTTTTGTAACTAGATGGGAGATGCATCAATCGACCGATCGAACCATATATATACTACCCTACTTCAAGAGCAAAAGAATCTATACATGATTGAGCAAATCCTATGTATGAACAGTGAAATCTGCGGCTGCGACTAGAGAAGCTAGCAATGTAGTACCTCAGACTCCTCATCAGGGACCTCCTGCTCGAACTCGTCATTCTCCACGATTGCATCGAAGATTTCTTGTACGGCGATGGGGTCGTTGATGTAGAGAACCGGATTTGCCTCCGCCTACCGCCTGCCACCCATCCAGATCTGCCGCTGGCACCATGATTATGTCGGCCATGACATTATCGGCCACCTGCTGCTCGGCGGCGACGGCTACTGGCTCGACGGATGAGCTCGCACCCTCGACTGCGTGGCGACGAGCGGCATTCGTGCCCGGAGAAAACGCCTCCGCCTGCTTGGTGACGACCGAGCCATCTGTTGCTGCGCCTTCAACTGGCTTCACCTCCGGCTTGTCTCCACGCGAGGGAGCTTCGGCACGCGCGGTAGGTGCAGATTGGGATCTTGGGACTAGACAGACTGGGGGAAAATGACACGAGCACATGGAAGAAGAAGGTCGATTAGGTTTATAAACACCGGACCTTTCATAGTCCTCGAGTGGACACGTGTGATGGCTGGGGGGCAGAGGGCTACCACGATCTCCACCTTTTTTGGGTTCCCTTTTTTGAAATAGCCACGATATCCACTTTAGAGTTGCATTGAAAACACGCTCATGGTAGACCTTGATTCCACTACATGCAAGTGGCACGGAACCAATTTCTAGCAACGTTAGATCTACTCGAGGGGGGCCCTTGACTCATGGAAGTTATTTGCGGTAGGGCCCAGTTGGAAGTGAGATTGAGAGCGCTGCGAAAAATGTCATATGTCTTATTAAAATCAAATGGCAATAAATTGCAGCGTGCCGTCGACAACCGTGCACTCGATGATGCCGTTGCCCTGTGCATGTGTTGTAGTAGCAGTAGTAGCCTTTGCAGACTAGATTAAATGTGACATGACCACTCAACGACTTTTTCCATGGACGACATCGCGTTCCTTCTTGTAGAGGGAGACGTCCGTGCTGTTTCGCGCAGAGGGAGACGTCTGTGCTGTCTCGCGTTGTACTGTGAAGGGCACGACGTGTGCAACAAACATCGTTGGATCACACAGGATCAACGGTTGGTGCGCACGATCCGCATGACAACTATGACAACCAATCAGGGCAAAGCAGACAGAGTGAGCACAGGTTTGGGCATCTATGAAAGAGAGAGGGGGAACCAAGGGCAAAACTGAGTAGTATCAAAAAACCAAGAGCAAAACTGAGTAGTATCAAAAAACAAGGGCAAAATTGAGTAGTATAAAAATCGAAAGTGAGTGTCTTGTACAATGAAATACATCGTGGCATACATCAAATTATGCCAAGATAGATCCACTAGAGTTCATTGCATGTCTGTTCTTCTCACAAACCACATAAGGATCCACCAGTGTCATTGGATGTGTGTTCTTTTCATGAACCACACCCAATGTCATTGGATGTGTGTTCTTCTCAGAAACCACAAATGGATCCACCAGTGTCATTGCATGTGTGTTTGATTCACGAACCACAGTTATAATCATTGCATGTGTGTTCTTTTCACAAACCATTTATCACCAGTGTCATTGCATGTGTGTTCCTCTCATAAACCACTTATGGATCCACCCAGTGTGATTGCATGTGTGTTCTTCTCACAAACCACATAAGGATCGACCAGTGTCATTGGATGTGTGTTGTTTTCATGAACCACACCCAGTGTCACTTCATGTATGTTCCTCTCATAAACCACAAATGGATCCAGCAGTGTCATTGCATGTGTGTTCTTCTCATGGACCACATCTAGAGTCATTGCATGTCTGTTATTCTCACAACCCACATAAGGATACATCAGTGTCATTGGATGTGTGTTCTTTTCATGAACCACACCTAGTGTCATTGGATGTGTGTTCCTCTCACAGACCACACATGGATCCACCAGTGTCAATGCATGTGTGTTCTTCTCATGAACCACATCTAGAGTCATTGCATGTCTGTTCTTCGCACAAACCACATAAGGATACACCAGTGTCACTAGATGTGTGTTCTTCTCACAAACCACACATGGATCCACCAGTATCATTGCATGTATGTTCTTTTCATCAACCATAGCTAGTGTCATTGCATATGTGTTCTTCTCACAAACCACACATGGATCCACCAGTGTCATTGCATGTCTGCTCGTTTCATTAACCACGGTTATAGTCATTTCATGTGTGTTCTTTTCATGAACCACATATCACCAGTGTCATTGCATGTGTGTTCCTCTCATAAACCACATATGGATCCACCTAGTGTGATTAAATGTGTGTTCTTCTCACAAACCACATAAGGATCCACCAGTGTTATTGGATGTGTGTTCTTTTCATAAACCACACCCAGTGTCATTGCATGTCTGTTCCTCTCACAAACCACACATGGATCCACCAGTGTCATTGCATGTGTGTTCCTCTCATAAACCACATATGGATCCACCTAGTGTGATTAAATGTGTGTTCTTCTCACAAACCACATAAGGATCCACCAGTGTTATTGGATGTGTGTTCTTTTCATAAACCACACCCAGTGTCATTGCATGTCTGTTCCTCTCACAAACCACACATGGATCCACCAGTGTCATTGCATGTGTGTTCTTCTAATGAACCACAACTAGGGTCATTGCATGTGTGTTCTTTTCGCAAACCACAGCTAGAGTCATTGCATGTGTGTTCTTCTCACAAACCACATAAGGATACACCAGTGTCATTGCATGTGTGTTTTTCTCATGAACCACAGCTAGAGTCATTGCATGTCTGTTCTTCTCACAAACCACATAAGGATCCAGCAGTGTCATTGGATGTGTGTTGTTTTCATGAACCACACCCAATGTCATTGGATGTGTGTTCTTCTCAGAAACCACAAATGGATCCACTAGTGCCATTGCATGTGTGTTCTTTTCATGAACCACAGTTATAGTCATTGCATGTGTGTTTTTTCACAAACCATATATCACTAGTGTCATTACATGTGTGTTCCTCTCATAAACCACATATGGATCCACCCAGTGTGATTGCATGTGTGTTCTTCTCACAAACCACATAAGGATCCACTAGTGTCATTGGATGTGTGTTCTTTTCATGAACCACACCCAGTGTCACTTCATGTATGTTCCTCTCATAAACCACACACGGATCCACCAGTGTCATTGCATGTGTGTTCTTCTCATGAACCACATCTAGAGTCATTGCATGTCTGTTATTCTCACAAACCACATAAGGATACATAATGTCATTAGATGTGTGTTCTTTTCATGAACCAGACCCAGTGTCATTGGATGTGTGTTCCTCTCACAGACCACACATGGATCCACTAGTGTCATTGCATGTGTGTTCTTCTCATGAACCACATCTAGAGTCATCGCATCTCTGTTCTTCGCACAAACCACATAAGGATACACCAGTGTAATTGGATGTGTATTCTTTTCATGAACCACACCCACTGTCATTGCTTGTGTGTTCTTCTCACAAACCACACATGGATCCACCGGTATCATTGCATGTATGTTCTTTTCATGAACCATAGCTAGTGTCATTGCATGTGTGTTCTTCTCACAAACCACACATGGATCCACCAGTGTCATTGCATGTCTGCTCTTTTCATTAACAACAGTTATAGTCATTGCATGTGTGTTCTTTTCACAAACCACATATCACCAGTGTCATTGCATGCGTGTTCCTCTCATAAACCACATATGGATCCACCTAGTGTGATTGCATGTGTGTTCTTCTCACAAACCACATAAGGATCCACTAGTGTTATTGGATGTGTGCTTTTCATAAACCACACCCAGTGTCATTGCATGTCTGTTCCTCTCACAAACCACACATGGATCCACAAGTGTCATTGCATGTGTGTTCTTCTCATGAACCACAGCTAGAGTCATTGCATGCGTGTTCTTTTCGCAAACCACAGCTAGAGTCATTGCATGTGTGTTCTTCTCACAAACCACATAAGGATACACCAGCGTCATTGCATGTGTGTTCTTCTCATGAACCACAGCTAGAGTCATTGCATGTCTGTTCTACTCACAAATCACATAAGGATCCACCAGTGTCATTGGATGTGTGTTCTTTTCATGAACCACACCTAGTGTCATTGGATGTGTGTTCTTCTCACAAACCACAAATGGATCCACAAGTGTCATTGCATGTGTGTTCTTCTCATACACCACATATGGATCCACCTAGTGTGATTGCACGTGTGTTCTTTTCATGAACCACACCCAGTGTCATTGCATCTCTGTACCTCTCGTAAACCACACATGGATCCACCAGTGTCATTGCATGTGTGTTCTTCTCATGAACCACATCTAGAGTCACTGCATGCTGTTATTCTCACAAACCACATCAGGATACAACAGTGTCACTGGATGTGTGTTCTTTTCATGAACCACACCAAGTGTCATTGCATGTGTTTTCCTCTCACAGACAACACATGGATCCACCAGTGTCATTGCATGTGTGTTCTTCTCATGAACATCATCTAGACTGATTGCATGTCTGTTCTTCTCACAAACCACATAAGGATCCACCAGTGTCATTGGATGTGTATTCTTTTCATGAACCACAACCAGTGTCATTGCATGTGTGTTCTTATAACAAACCACACACGGATCCACCAGTATCATTGCCTGTCTGTTCTTTTCATGAACCACATCTTGTGTCATTGCATGTGAGTTCTTCTCACAAACCACACATGGATCCACCAGTGTCATTGCATGTCTGCTCTTTTCATTAACCACAGTTAGAGTCATTGCATGTCTATTTTTTCATAAACCACATATCACCAGTGTCATTTCATGTGTGCTCCTCTCATAAACCATATATGGATCCACCCAGTGTGATTGCATGTGTGTTCTTCTCACAAACCACATAAGGATCCACCAGTGTGATTGGATGTGTGTTCTTTTCATAAACCACACACAGTGTCATTGCATGTCTGTTCCTCTCACAAACCACACATGGATCCACCAGTGTCATTGCATGTGTGTTCTTCTAATGAACCACAACTAGGGTCATTGCATGTGTGTTATTTTCACAAACCACAGCTAGAGTCATTGCATGTGTGTTCTTCTCACAAACCACATAAGGATACACCAGTGTCATTGCATTTGTGTTCTTCTCAAGAACCACAACTAGAGTCATTCATGTCTGTTCTTCTCACAAACCACATAAGGATCCACCAGTGTCATTGGATGTGTGTTCTTTTCATGAACCACACCCAGTGACATTGGATGTGTGTTCTTTTCATGAACCACACCCAGTGTCATTGGATGTGTGTTCTTCTGACAAACCACACATGGATCCACCAGTGTCATTGCATCTGTGTTCTTCTCATAAACCACATATGGATCCACCCAGTGTGATTGCATGTGAGTTCTTCTCACAAACCACATAAGGATACACCAGTGTCATTGGATGTGTGTTCTTTTCATGAACCACACCTATTGTCATTGCATGTATGTTCCTCTCATAAACCAGACATGGATCCACCAGTGTCATTGCATGTGTGTTCTTCTCATGAACCACAGCTAGAGTCATTGCATGTGTGTTCTTTTCACAAACCACAGCTAGAGTCATTACATGTGTGTTCTTCTCACAAACCACATAAGGATACACAAGTGACATTACATGTGTGTTCCTCTCATGAACCACAACTAGAGTCATTGCATGTCTATTCTTCCCACAAACTACATAAGGATCCACCAGTGTCATTGGATGTGTGTTCTTTTCATGAACCACACCCAGTGTCATTGGATGTGTGTTCTTCTCACAAACCACACTTGGATCCACCAGTGTCATTGCATGTGTGTTCCTCTCATAAACCACATATGGATCCACCCAGTGTGATTGCATGTGTGTTCTTCTCACAAACCACATACAGATCCACAAGTGTCATTAGATGTTTGTTCTCTTCATGAACCACACCCAGTGTCACTTCATGTCTGTTCCTCTCATAAACCACAGATGGATCCACCAGTGTCATTGCGTGTGTGTTCTTCTCATGAACCACATCTAGAGTCATTGCATGTCTGTTGTTCTCACAAACCACATTAGGATGCACCAGTGTCATTGGATGTGTGTTCTTTTCATGAAAAACACCCAGTGTCATTGCATGTGTGTTCCTCTCACAGACCACACATGGATCCACCAGTGTCATTGCATGTGTGTTCTTCTCACAAACCACATCTAGAGTCATTCCATGTCTGTTTTTCTCACAAACCACACATGGATCCACCAGTATCATTGCATGTCTGTTCTTTTCTTGAACCACAGCTAGTGTCATTGCATCTGTGTTCTTCTCACAACCACATATGGATCCACCAGTGTCATTGCATGTTTGCTCTTTTCATTAACCACAGTTAGAGTCATTGCATGTGTGTTCTTTTTCACAAACCACATATCACCAGTGTCATTACATGTGTGTTCCTCTCATAAACCACATATGGATCCACCCAGTGTGATTGCATGTGTGTTCTTCTCAAAAACGACGTAAGGATACACCAGTGTCATTGGATGTGTGTTCTTTTCACAAACCACACTAAGTGTCATTGCATGTCTATTCCTCTCACAAACCACACATGGATCCACTAGTGTCATTGCATGTGTGTTCTTCTCATGAACCACAGCTAGAGTCATTGCATGTGTGTTCTTTTCACAAACCACAGCTAGAGTCATTGCATGTGTGTTCTTCTCACAAACCGCATAAGGATACACCAGTGTCATTGCATGTGTGTTCTTCTCATGAACCATAGCTAGAGTCATTGCATGTCTGTTCTTATCACAAACCACATAAGGATCCACCAGTGTCATTGGACGTGTGTTCTTTTCATGAACCACACTCAGTGTCATTGGATGTGTGTTCTTCTCACAAACCACATATGGATCCACCAGTGTCATTGCATGTGTGTTCTTTTCATGAACCACACATGGATCCACCCAGTGTGATTGCAAGTCTGTTCTTTTCACAAACCACATATGGATCCACAAATGTCATTGCATGTGTGTTCCTCTCACAAACCACATATGGATCCACCAAGTGTGATTGCATGTGTGTTCTTCTCACAAACCACATACGGATCCACTAGTGTCATTGGATGTTTGTTCTTTTCATGAACCACACCCAGTGTCACTTCATGTGTGTTCCTCTCATAAACCACACATGGATCCACTAGTGTCATTGCATGTGTGTTCTTCTCATGAACCACATCTTGAGTCATTGCATGTCTGTTATTCTCACCAACCACATAAGGATACACCAATGTCATTGAATGTGTGTTCTTTTCATGAACCACACCTTGGGTCATTGCATGTGTGTTCCTCTCACAGACCACACATAGATCCACCAGTGTCATTGCATGTGTGTTCTTCTCATGAACCACATCTAGAGTCATTGCATGTCTGTTCTTCTCACAAACCACATAAAGATCCACCAGTGTCATTGGATATATATTCTTTTCATGAACCACACCCAGTGTCATTGGATGTGTCTTCTTCTCACAAACCACACATGGATCCACCCAGTGTGATTGCATGTCTGTTATTTTCATGAACCATAGCTAGTGCCATTGCATGTGTGTTCTTCTCACAAACCACACATGGATCCACCAGTGTCATTGCATGTCTGCTCTTTTCATTAACCACAGTTATAGTCATTGCATGTGTGTTCTTTTCACAAACCACATATCACCAGTGTCATTACGTGTGTGTTCTTCTCATAAACCACATATGGATCCACCCAGTTTGATTGCATGTGTGTTCTTCTCACAAACCACGTAAGGATCCACTAGTGTCATTGCATGTGTGTTCTTCTCATGAACCACGGCTAGAGTCATTGCATGTGTGTTCTTTTCACAAACCATGGCTAGAGTCATTGCATGTGTGTTCTTCTCACAAACCACATAAGGATACACCAGTGTCTTTGCATGTGTGTTCTTCTCATGAACCATAGCTAGAGTAATTGCATGTATGTTCTTCTCACAAACCACATAAGGATCCACCAGTGTCATTGGATGTGTCTTGTTTTCATGAACCACACCCACTGTCATTGGATGTGTGTTCTTCTCACAAACCACACATGGATCCACCAGTGTCATTGCATGTGTGTTCTTCTCATGAACCACATCTAGAGTCATTTCATGTATGTTCTTCTCACAAACCACATAAGGATCCACCAGTGTCATTGGATGTGTGTTATTTTCATGAACCACACCCAGTGTCATTGCATGTGTGTTCTTCTCACAAACCACACATGGATCCACCCAGTGTGATTGCATGTGTGTTCTTCTCATAAACCACGTAAGGATCCACTAGTGTCATTGGATGTGTGTTCTTTTCATAAACCACACCTAGTGTCATTGCATGTATGTTCCTCTCACAAACCACACATGGATCCACCAGTGTCATTGCATGTGTGTTCTTCTCATGAACCATAGCTAGAGTCATTGCATGTGTGTTATTTTCACAAACCACAGGTAGAGTCATTGCATGTGTGTTCTTCTCATAAACCACATAAGGATACACCAGTGTCATTGCATGTGTGTTCTTCGCATGAACCATTGCTAGAGTCATTGCATGTCTGTTCTTCTCACAAACCACATAAGGATCCACCAGTGTCAGTGGATGTGTGTTCTTTTCATGAACCACACCAGTGTCATTGGATGTGTGTTCTTCTCATAAACCACACATGGATCCACCAGTGTCATTGCATGTGTGTTCTTTTCAAGAACCACACATGGATCCACCCAGTGTGATTGCATGTCTGTTCTTTTCACAAACCACATATGGATCCACTAGTGTCATGCATGTCTATTCTTTTCATGAACCACACCTAGTGTCATTGCATGTATGTTCCTCTCATAAACCACACACGGATCCAACAGTGTCATTGCATGTGTGTTCTTCCCATGAACCACATCTAGAGTCATTGCATGTATGTTCTTCTCACAAACCACATAAGGATCCACGAGTGTCATTGGATGTGTGTTCTTTTTAATGAACCACACCTAGTGTCATTGCATGTGTGTTCTTCTCACAAACCAAACATGGATCCACCAGTATCATTGCATGTCTGTTCTTTTCATGAACCACAGCCAGTGTCACTGCATGTGTGTTCTTCTCACAAACCACAAATCAATCCACCAGTGTCATTGCATGTCTGCTCTTTTCATTAACCACAGTTAGAGTCATTGCATGTGTGTTCTTTTCACAAACCACATATCACTAGTGTCATTGCAAGTGTGTTCTTCTCATAAACCACATATGGACCCACCTAGTGTGATTGCATGTGTGTTCTTTTCACAAACCACATAAGGATCCACCGGAGTCAATGGATGTGTGTTCTTTTCATGAACCACACTCAGTGTCATTGAATGTCTGTTCCTCTCATAAACCACATAAGGATCCACAAGTATCATTGCATGTGTGTTCTTCTCATCAACCACATCTAGAGTCATTGCATGTCTGTTCTTCTCACAAACCACATAAAGATCCACTAGTGTCATTGGATGTGTGTTCTTTTCATGAACCACACCCAGTGTCATTGCATGTGTGTTCTTCTCACAAACCACACATGGATCCACCAGTGTCAGTGCATGTGTGTTCTTCTCATGAACCACAACTAGAGTCATTGCATGTCTGTTCTTCTCACAAACCACATAAGGATCCACTAGTGTCATTGCATGTGTATTCTTTTCAAGAACCACAGCAAGTGTCATTGCATGTGTGGTCTTCTCAAAAACCACACATGGATCCACCAGTATCATTGCATGTCTGTTCTTTTCATGAACCACAGCCAGTGTCATTGCATGTGTGTTCTTCTCACAAACCACACATGGATCTACCAGTGTCATTGCATGTCTCCTCTTTTTATTAACCACAGTTAGAGTCATTGCATGTGAGTTATTTTCACAAACCACATATCACCAGTGTCATTGCATGTGTGTTCCTCTCATAAACAACATATGGATCCACCCAGTGTGATTGCATGTGTGTTCTTCTCACAAACCACATAAGGATCCACCAGTGTCATTGGATGTGTGTTCTTTTCATAAACCACGCCTAGTGTCATTGCATGTTAGTTCCTCTCACAAACCACACATGGATCCACCAGTGTCATTGCATGTGTGTTCTTCTCATGAACCACAGCTA
Source organism: Avena insularis (assembly GCA_023614405.1). NCBI lineage: Eukaryota > Viridiplantae > Streptophyta > Magnoliopsida > Poales > Poaceae > Avena > Avena insularis. Next base: position 455,332,531 of record CM042696.1, on the reverse strand, counting down.
GAGTCATTGCATGTGTGTCCTTTTCACAAACCACAACTAGAGTCATTGCATGTGTGTTCTTCTCATGAACCACAACTATAGTCATTGCATGTCTGTTCTTCTCACAAACCACATAAGGATCCACTAGTGTCATTGGATGTGTGTTCTTTTCATGAACCACACCCAGTGTCATTGGATGTGTGTTCTTCTCACAAATCACACATGGATCCACTAGTGTCATTGCATGTGTGTTGTTTTCATGAACCACACTTGGATCCACCCAGTGTGATTGCATGTCTGTTATTTTCACAAACCACATATGGATCCACTAGAGTCATTGCATGTCTGTTCTTTTCATGAACCACACCCAGTGTCATTGCATGTCCGGTCCTCTCATAAACCACAGATGGATCCACCAGTGTCATTGCATGTGTGTTCTTCTCATGAACCACATCTAGAGTCATTGCATGTCTGTTCTTCTCAAAAACCACATAAGGATCCACCAGTGTCATTGGATGTGTGTTCTTTTCATGAACCACACCCAGTGTCATTGCGTGTGTGTTCTTCTCACAAACCACACATGGATCCACCAGTATCATTGCATGTCTGTTCTTTTCATGAACCACAGCCAGTGTCATTGCATGTGTGTTCTTCTCACAAACCACACATGGATCCACCAGTGTCATTGCATGTCTACTCTTTTCATTAACCACAGTTAGAGTCATTGCATGTGTGTTCTTTTCACAAACCACATATCACCAGTGTTATTGCATGTGTGTTCTTCTCATAAACCACATTTGGATCCACCCAGTGTGATTGCATGTGTGTTCTTATCACAAACCACATAAGGATCCACCAGTATCATTGGATGTGTGTTCTTTTCATGAACCACACCTAGTGCCATTGCATGTATGTTCCTCTCATAAACCACACATGGATCCAGAAGTGTCATTGCATGTGTGTTCTTATCATGAAGCACATCTAGAGTCATTGCATGTTTGTTCTTCTCACAAACCACATAAGGATCCACCAGTGTCATTGGATGTGTGTTGTTTTCATGAACAAACCTAGTGTCATTGCATGTGTGTTCTTCTCACCAACCACACATGGATCCAGCAGTATCATTGCATGTCGTTTATTTTCATGAAACAAAGACATTGTCATTGCATGTGTGTTCTTCTCGCAAACCACACATGGATCCACCAGGGTCATTGCATGTCTTCTCTTTTTATTAACCACAGTTAGAGTCATTGCATATTCGTTCTTTTCACAAACCACATATCACCAGTGTCATTGTATGTGTGTTTCTCTCATAAACCACATATGGATCCACCCATTGTGATTGCATGTGTGTTCTTCTCACAAACCATATAAGGATCCACTAGTGTCATTGGATGTGTGTTCTTTTCATAAACCACACCTAGTGTCATTGCATGTCTGTTCCTCTCACAAACCACACATGGATCCTCTAGTGTCATTGCATGTGTGTTCTTCTCATGAACCACAGCTAGAGTAATTGCATGTGTGTTCTTTTCAAAAACCATAGCTAGAGTCATTGCATGTGTGTTCTTCTCACAAACCACATAAGGATACACCTGTGTCATTGCATGTGTGTTCTTCTCATGAACCACACCTAGAGTCATTGCATGTTTGTTCTTCCCACAAACCACATAAGGATCCACCAATGTCATTCGATGTGTGTTCTTTTCATGAACCACACCCAGTGTCATTGGATGTGTGTTCTTATCACAAACCACACATGAATCCACCAGTGTCATTGCATGTGTGCTATTTTCATGAACCACACATGGATCCACCCAGTGTGATTGCATGTCTGTTCTTTTCACAAACCACATATGGATCCACCAATGTCATTGCATGTTTGTTCTTTTCATGAATCACACCCAGTGTCATTATATGTCCGTTCCTCTCATAAACCACTCATGGATCCACCATTGTCATTGCATGTGTGTTCTTCTCATGAACCACATCTAGAGTCATTGCATGTCTGTTCTTCTCAAAAACCACATAAGGATCCACCGGTGTCATTGGATGTGTGTTCTTTTCATGAACCGCACCCAGTGTCATTGCATGTGTGTTGTTCTCGCAAACCACACATGGATCCACCAGTATCATTGCATGTCTGTTCTTTTCATGAACCACAGCCAGTGTCATTGCATGTGTGTTCTTCTCACAAACCACACATGGATCCACCAGTGTCATTGCATGTCTGCTCTTTTCATTAACCACAGTTAGAGTCATTGCATGTGTGTTCTTTTCACAAACCACATATCACCAGTGTCATTGCATGTGTGTTCTTCTCATAAACCATATATGTATCCACCCAGTGTGATTACATGTGTGTTTTTCTCACAAACCACATAAGGATCCACAAGTGTCATTGGATGTGTCTTCTTTTCATGATCCACACCTAGTGTCATTGCATGTCTGTTCCTCTCATAAACCACACATGGATCCACGACTGTCATGGCATGTGGGTTCTTCTCATGAACGACATCTAGAGTCATTGCATGTCTGTTCTTCTCACAAACCACATAAGGATCCACCAGTGTCATTGGATATGTGTTGTTTTCATGAACCACACCTAGTGTCATTGCATGTGTGTTCCTCTCACCAACCACAGATGGATCCACCAAGATATTGCATGTACATATTTTCATGAACCACAGACATTGTCATTGCATGTGTGTTCTTCTCACAAACCACACATCGATCCACCAGGGTCATTGCATGTCTGCTCTTTTTATTAACCATAGTTAGAGTGATTGCATATGTGTTCTTTTCACAAACCACATATCGCCAGTGTCATTGCATGTGTGTTTCTCTCATAAACCACATATGGATCCACCCAGTGTGATTGCATGTGTGTTCTTCTCACAAACAATATAAGGATCCACTAGTGTCATTGGATGTGTGTTCTTTTCATAAACCACACCTAGTGTCATTGCATGTCTGTTCCTCTCACAGACCACACATGGATACACTAGTGTCATTGCATGTCTGTTCTTCTCATGAACCACAGCTAGAGTCATTGCATGTGTGTTCTTCTCACAAACCACATAAGGATCCACTAGTGTCATTTGATGTATATTCTTTTCATGAACCACACCCAGTGTCATTGGATGTGTCTTCTTCTCACAAACCACACATGGATCCACCCAGTTTGATTGCATGTCTGTTATTTTCATGAACCATAGCTAGTGCCATTGCATGTGTGTTCTTCTCACAAACCACACATGGATCCACCAGTGTCATTGCATGTCTGCTCTTTTCAATAACCACAGTTATAGTCATTGCATGTGTGTTCTTTTCACAAACCACATATCACCAGTGGCATTACCTGTGTGTTCTTCTCATAAACCACATATGGATCCACCCAGTTTGATTGCATGTGTGTTCTTCTCACAAACCACGTAAGGATCCACCAGTGTCATTGGATGTGTGTTCTTTTAATAAACCACACCAAGTGTCATTGCATGTCTGTTCCTCTCAGAAACCACACATGGATCCAACAGTGTCATTGCATGTGTGTTCTTCTCATGAACCACGGCTAGAGTCATTGCATGTGTGTTCTTTTCACAAACCATGGCTAGAGTCATTGCATGTGTGTTCTTCTCACAAACCACATAAGGATACACCAGTGTCATTGCATGTGTGTTCTTCTCATGAACCATAGCTAGAGTAATTGCATGTCTGTTCTTCTCACAAACCACATAAGGATCCACCAGTGTCATTGGATGTGTGTTGTTTTCATGAACCACACACACTGTCATTGGATGTGTGTTCTTCTCACAAACCACACATGGATCCACAGGTGTCATTGCATGTGTTCTTCTCATGAACCACATCTAGAGTCATTGCATGTATGTTCTTCTCACAAACCACATAAGGATCCACCAGTGTCATTGGATGTGTGTTCTTTTCATGAACCACACCCAGTGTCATTGCATGTGTGTTCTTCTCACAAACCACACATGGATCCACCCAGTGTGATTGCATGTGTGTTCTTCTCATAAACCACGTAAGGATCCACTAGTGTCATTGGATGTGTGTTCTTTTCATAAACCACACCTAGTGTCATTGCATGTATGTTCCTCTCACAAACCACACATGGATCCACTAGTGTCATTGCATGTGTGTTCTTCTCATGAACCACAGCTAGAGTCATTGCATGTGTGTTCTTTTCACAAACCACAGCTAGAGTCATTGCATGTGTGTTCTTCTCACAAACCGCATAAGGATACACCAGTGTCATTGCATGTGTGTTCTTCTCATGAACCATAGCTAGAGTCATTGCATGTCTGTTCTTCTCACAAACCACATAAGGATCCACCAGTGTCATTGGATGTGTGTTCTTTTCATGAACCACACTCAGTGTCATTGGATGTGTGTTCTTCTCACAAACCACACATGGATCCACCAGTGTCATTGCATGTGTGTTCTTTTCATGAACCACACATGGATCCACCCAGTGTGATTGCATGTCTGGTCTTTTCACAAACCACATATGGATCCACTAGTGTCATTGCATGTGTGTTCCTCTCACAAACCACATATGGATCCATCCAGTGTGATTACATGTGTGTTCTTCTCACAAACCACATACGGATCCACTAGTGTCATTGGATGTTTGTTCTTTTCATGAACCACACCCAGTGTCACTTCATGTGTGTTCCTCTCATAAACCACACATGGATCCACTAGTGTCATTGCATGTGTGTTCTTCTCATGAACCACATCTTGAGTCATTGCATGTTTGTTATTCTTACCAACCACATAAGGATACACCAGTGTCATTGAATGTGTGTTCTTTTCATGAACCACACCTTGGGTCATTGCATGTGTGTTCCTCTCACAGACCACACATAGATCCACCAGTGTCATTGCATGTGTGTTGTTTTCATGAACCACACTTGGATCCACCCAGTGTGATTGCATGTCTGTTCTTTTCACAAACCACATATGGATCCACTAGAGTCATTGCATGTCTAATCTTTTCATGAACCACACCCAGTGTCATTGCATGTGTGTTCTTTTCACAAACCACATATCACCAGTGTCATTGCATGTGGGTTCTTCTCATAAACCATATATGTATCCACCCAGTGTGATTACATGTGTGTTTTTCTCACAAACCGCATAAGGATCCACCAGTGTCATTGGATGTGTCTTCTTTTCATGATCCACACCTAGTGTCATTGCATGTCTGTTCCTCTCATAAACCACACATGGATCCACGAGTGTCATTGCATGTGGGTTCTTCTCATGAACGACATCTAGAGTCATTACATGTCTGTTCTTCTCACAAACCACATAAGGATCCACCAATGTCATTGGATATGTGTTGTTTTCATGAACCACACCTAGTGTCATTGCATGTGTGTTCTTCTCACCAACCACAGATGGATCCACCAGTATCATTGCATGTCTGTTATTTTCATGAACCACAGACATTGTCATTGCATGTGTGTTCTTCTCACAAACCACACATCGATCCACCAGGGTCATTGCATGTCTGCTCTTTTTATTAACCATAGTTAGAGTCATTGCATATGTGTTCTTTTCACAAACCACATATCACCAGTGTCATTGCATGTGTGTTTCTCTCATAAACCACATATGGATCCACCCAGTGTGATTGCATGTGTGTTCTTCTCACAAACCATATAAGGATCCACTAGTGTCATTGGATGTGTGTTCTCTTCATAAACCACACCTAGTGTCATTGCATGTCTGTTCCTCTCACAGACCACACATGGATCCACCAGTGTCATTGCATGTGTGTTCTCACAAACCACATCTAGAGTCATTCCATGTCTGTTCTTCTCACAAACCACACATGGATCCACCAGTATCATTGCATGTCTGTTCTTTTCTTGAACCACAGCTAGTGTCATTGCATGTGTGTTCTTCTCACAACCACATATGGATCCACCAGTGTCATTGCATGTCTGCTCTTTTCATTAACCACAATTAGAGTCATTGCATGTGTGTTCTTCTCATGAACCACATCTAGAGTCATTGCATGTCTGTTCTTCTCACAAACCACATAAGGATCCACCCAGTGTGATTGCATGTCTGTTCTTTTCACAAACCACATATGGATCCACTAGAGTCATTGCATGTCTAATCTTTTCATGAACCACACCCAGTGTCATTGCATGTGTGTTCTTTTCACAAACCACATATCACCAGTGTCATTGCATGTGTGTTCTTCTCATAAACCATATATGTATCCACCCAGTGTGATTACATGTGTGTTTTTCTCACAAACCACATAAGGATCCACCAGTGTCATTGGATGTGTCTTCTTTTCATGATCCACACCTAGTGTCATTGCATGTCTGTTCCTCTCATAAACCACACATGGATCCACGAGTGTCATTGCATGTGGGTTCTTCTCATGAACGACATCTAGAGTCATTACATGTCTGTTCTTCTCACAAACCACATAAGGATCCACCAATGTCATTGGATATGTGTTGTTTTCATGAACCACACCTAGTGTCATTGCATGTGTGTTCTTCTCACCAACCACAGATGGATCCACCAGTATCATTGCATGTCTGTTATTTTCATGAACCACAGACATTGTCATTGCATGTGTGTTCTTCTCACAAACCACACATCGATCCACCAGGGTCATTGCATGTCTGCTCTTTTTATTAACCATAGTTAGAGTCATTGCATATGTGTTCTTTTCACAAACCACATATCACCAGTGTCATTGCATGTGTGTTTCTCTCATAAACCACATATGGATCCACCCAGTGTGATTGCATGTGTGTTCTTCTCACAAACCATATAAGGATCCACTAGTGTCATTGGATGTGTGTTCTCTTCATAAACCACACCTAGTGTCATTGCATGTCTGTTCCTCTCACAGACCACACATGGATCCACCAGTGTCATTGCATGTGTGTTCTCACAAACCACATCTAGAGTCATTCCATGTCTGTTCTTCTCACAAACCACACATGGATCCACCAGTATCATTGCATGTCTGTTCTTTTCTTGAACCACAGCTAGTGTCATTGCATGTGTGTTCTTCTCACAACCACATATGGATCCACCAGTGTCATTGCATGTCTGCTCTTTTCATTAACCACAATTAGAGTCATTGCATGTGCGTTCTTTTTCACAAACCACATATCACCAGTGTCATTACATGTGTGTTCCTCTCATAAACCACATATGGATCCACCCAGTGTGATTGCATGTGTGTTCTTTTCACAAACGACGTAAGGATACACCAGTGTCATTGGATGTGTGTTCTTTTCATAAACCACACTAAGTGTCATTGCATGTCTGTTCCTCTCACAAACCACACATGGATCCACTAGTGTCATTGCATGTGTGTTCTTCTCATGAACCACAGCTAGAGTCATTGCATGTGTGTTCTTTTCACAAACCACAGCTAGAGTCATTGCATGTGTGTTCTTCTCACAAACCGCATAAGGATACACCAGTGTCATTGCATTTGTGTTCTTCTCATGAACCATAGCTTGAGTCATTGCATGTCTGTTCTTCTCACAAACCACATAAGGATCCACCAGTGTCATTGGATGTGTGCTCTTTTCATGAACCACACTAAGTGTCATTGGATGTGTGTTCTTCTCACAAACCACACATGGATCCACCAGTGTCATTGCATGTGTGTTCTTTTCATGAACCACACATGGATCCACCCAGTGTGATTGCATGTCTGTTCTTTTCACAAACCACATATGGATCCACTAGTGTCATTGCATGTGTGTTCCTCTCACAAACCACATATGGATCCACCCAGTGTGATTGCATGTGTGTTCTTATCACAAACCACATACGGATCCACTAGTGTCATTGGATGTTTGTTCTTTTCATGAACCACACCCAGTGTCACTTCATGTGTGTTCCTCTCATAAACCACACATGGATCCACTAGTGTCATTGCATGTGTGTTCTTCTCATGAACCACATATTGAGTCATTGCATGTCTGTTATTCTCACCAACCACATAAGGATACACCAGTGCCATTGAATGTGTGTTCTTTTAATGAACCACACCTTGGGTCATTACATGTGTGTTCCTCTCACAGACCACACATAGATCCACCAGTGTCATTGCATGTGTGTTCTTCTCATGAACCACATCTAGAGTCATTGCATGTCTGTTCTTCTCACAAACCACATAAGGATCCACCAGTGTCATTGGATGTATATTCTTTTCATGAACCACACCCAGTGTCATTGGATGTGTCTTCTTCTCACAAACCACACATGGATCCACCCAGTGTGATTGCATGTCTGTTATTTTCATGAACCATAGCTAGTGCCATTGCATGTGTGTTCTTCTCACAAACCACACATGATCCACCAGTGTCATTGCATGTCTGCTCTTTTCATTAACCACAGTTATAGTCATTGCATGTGTGTTCTTTTCACAAACCACATATCACCAGTGGCATTACATGTGTGTTCTTCTCATAAACCACATATGGATCCACCCAGTTTGATTGCATGTGTGTTCTTCTCACAAACCACGTAAGGATCCACCAGTGTCATTGGATATGTGTTCTTTTCATAAACCACACCAAGTGTCATTGCATGTCTGTTCCTCTCAGAAACCACACATGGATCCAGCAGTGTCATTGCATGTGTGTTCTTCTCATGAACCACGGCTAGAGTCATTGCATGTGTGTTCTTTTCACAAACCATGGCTAGAGTCATTGCATGTGTGTTCTTCTCACAAACCACATAAGGATACACCAGTGTCATTGCATGTGTGTTCTTCTCATGAACCATAGCTAGAGTAATTGCATGTCTGTTCTTCTCACAAACCACATAAGGATCCACCAGTGTCATTGGATGTGTGTTGTTTTCATGAACCACACACACTGTCATTGGATGTGTGTTCTTCTCACAAACCACACATGGATCCACTAGTGTCATTGCATGTGTGTTCTTCTCATGAACCACATCTAGAGTCATTGCATGTATGTTCTTCTCACAAACCACATAAGGATCCACCAGTGTCATTGGATGTGTGTTCTTTTCATGAACCACACCCAGTGTCATTGCATGTGTGTTCTTCTCACAAACCACACATGGATCCACCCAGTGTGATTGCATGTGTGTTCTTATCATAAACCATGTAAGGATCTACTAGTGTCATTGGATGTGTGTTCTTTTCATAAACCACACCTAGTGTCATTGCATGTATGTTCCTCTCACAAACCACACATGGATCCACTAGTGTCATTGCATGTGTGTTCTTCTCATGAACCACAGCTAGAGTCATTGCATGTGTGTTCTTTTCACAAACCACAGCTAGAGTCATTGCATGTGTGTTCTTCTCACAAACCGCATAAGGATACACTAGTGTCATTGCATGTGTGTTCTTCTCATGAACCATAGCTAGAGTCATTGCATGTCTGTTCTTCTCACAAACCACATAAGGATCCACCAGTGTCATTGGATGTGTGTTCTTTTCATGAACCACACTCAGTGTCATTGGATGTGTGTTCTTCTCACAAACCACACATGGATCCACCAGTGTCATTGCATGTGTGTTCTTTTCATGAACCACACATGGATCCACCCAGTGTGATTGCATGTCTGGTCTTTTCACAAACCACATATGGATCCACTAGTGTCATTGCATGTGTGTTCCTCTCACAAACCACATATGGATCCATCCAGTGTGATTGCATGTGTGTTCTTCTCACAAACCACATACGGATCCACTAGTGTCATTGGATGTTTGTTCTTTTCATGAACCACACCCAGTGTCACTTCATGTGTGTTCCTCTCATAAACCACACATGGATCCACTAGTGTCATTACATGTGTGTTCTTCTCATGAACCACATCTTGAGTCATTGCATGTTTGTTATTCTTACCAACCACATAAGGATACACCAGTGTCATTGAATGTGTGTTCTTTTCATGAACCACACCTTGGGTCATTGCGTGTGTGTTCCTCTCACAGACCACACATAGATCCACCAGTGTCTTTGCATGTGTGTTTTTCTCATGAACCACATCTAGAGTCATTGCATGTCTGTTCTTCTCACAAACAACATAAGTATCCACCAGTGTCATTGGATGTATATTCTTTTCATGAACCACACCCATTGTCATTGGATGTGTCTTCTTCTCACAAACAATACATGGATCCACCCAGTGTGATTGCATGTCTGTTATTTTCATGAACCATAGCTAGTGCCATTGCATGTGTATTCTTCTCACAAACCACACATGGATCCACCAGTGTCATTGCATGTCTGCTCTTTTCATTAACCACAGTTATAGTCATTGCATGTGTGTTCTTTTCACAAACCACATATCACTAGTGGCATTACATGTGTGTTCTTCTCATAAACCACATATGGATCCACCCAGTTTGATTGCATGTGTGTTCTTCTCACAAACCACGTAAGGATCCACCAGTGTCATTGGATGTGTGTTCTTTTCATAAACCACACCAAGTGTCATTGCATGTCTGTTCCTCTCAGAAACCACACATGGATCCAGCAGTGTCATTGCATGTGTGTTCTTCTCATGAACCACGGCTAGAGTCATTGCATGTGTGTTCTTTTCACAAACCATGGCTAGAGTCATTGCATGTATGTTCTTCTCACAAACCACATAAGGATACACCAGTGTCATTGCATGTGTGTTCTTCTCATGAACCATAGCTAGAGTCATTGCATGTCTGTTTCTTCTCACAAACCACATAAGGATCCACAGTGTCATTGGATGTGTGTTGTTTTCATGAACCACACCTGTCATTGGATGTGTGTTCTTCTCACAAACCACACATGGATCCACCAGTGTCATTGCATGTGTGTTCTTCTCATGAACCACATCTAGAGTCATTGCATGTATGTTCTTCTCACAAACCACATAAGGATCCACCAGTGTCATTGGATGTGTGTTCTTTTCATGAACCACACCCAGTGTCATTGCATGTGTGTTCTTCTCACAAACCACACATGGATCCACCTAGTGTGATTGCATGTGTGTTCTTCTCATAAACCACGTAAGGATCCACTAGTGTCATTGGATGTGTGTTCTTTTCATAAACCACACCTAGTGTCATTGCATGTATGTTCCTCTCACAAACCACACATGGATCCACTAGTGTCATTGCATGTGTGTTCTTCTCATGAACCACAGCTAGAGTCATTGCATGTGTGTTCTTTTCACAAACCACAGCTAGAGTCATTGCATGTGTGTTCTTCTCACAAACCGCATAAGGATACACCAGTGTCATTGCATGTGTATTCTTCTCATGAACCATAGCTAGAGTCATTGCATGTCTGTTCTTCTCACAAACCACATAAGGATCCACCAGTGTCATTGGATGTGTGTTCTTTTCATGAACCACACTCAGTGTCATTGGATGTGTGTTCTTCTCACAAACCACACATGGATCCACCAGTGTCATTGCATGTGTGTTCTTTTCATGAACCACACATGGATCCACCCAGTGTGACTGCATGTCTGGTCTTTTCACAAACCACATATGGATCCACTAGTGTCATTGCATGTGTGTTCCTCTCATAAACCACATATGGATCCACCCAGTGTGATTGCATGTGTGTTCTTCTCGCAACACACATACGGATCCACTAGTGTCATTGGATGTTTGTTATTTTCATGAACCACACCCAGTGTCACTTCATGTGTGTTCCTCTCATAAACCACACATGGATCCACTAGTTTCATTGCATGTGTGTTCTTCTCATGAACCACATCTTGAGTCATTGCATGTCTGTTATTCTTACCAACCACATAAGGATACACCAGTGTCATTGAATGTGTGTTCTTTTCATGAACCACACCTTGGGTCATTGCATGTGTGTTCCCCTCACAGACCACACATAGATCCACCAGTGTCATTGCATGTGTTTTCTTCTCATGAACTACATCTAGAGTCATTGCATGTCTGTTCTTCTCACAAACCACATAAGGATCCACCCAGTGTGATTGCATGTCTGTTCTTTTCACAAACCACATATGGATCCACTAGAGTCATTGCATGTCTAATCTTTTCATGAACCACACCCAGTGTCATTGCATGTGTGTTCTTTTCACAAACCACATATCACCAGTGTCATTGCATGTGTGTTCTTCTCATAAACCATATATGTATCCACCCAGTGTGATTACATGTGTGTTTTTCTCACAAACCACATAAGGATCCACCAGTGTCATTGGATGTGTCTTCTTTTCATGATCCACACCTAGTGTCATTGCATGTCTGTTCCTCTCATAAACCACACATGGATCCACGAGTGTCATTGCATGTGGGTTCTTCTCATGAACGACATCTAGAGTCATTACATGTCTGTTCTTCTCACAAACCACATAAGGATCCACCAATGTCATTGGATATGTGTTGTTTTCATGAACCACACCTAGTGTCATTGCATGTGTGTTCTTCTCACCAACCACAGATGGATCCACCAGTATCATTGCATGTCATTATTTTCATGAACCACAGACATTGTCATTGCATGTGTGTTCTTCTCACAAACCACACATCGATCCACCAGGGTCATTGCATGTCTGCTCTTTTTATTAACCATAGTTAGAGTCATTGCATATGTGTTCTTTTCACAAACCACATATCACCAGTGTCATTGCATGTGTTTCTCTCATAAACCACATATGGATCCACCCAGTGTGATTGCATGTGTGTTCTTCTCACAAACCATATAAGGATCCACTAGTGTCATTGGATGTGTGTTCTCTTCATAAACCACACCTAGTGTCATTGCATGTCTGTTCCTCTCAGACCACACATGGATCCACAGTGTCATTGCATGTGTGTTCTCACAAACCACATCTAGAGTCATTCCATGTCTGTTCTTCTCACAAACCACACATGGATCCACCAGTATCATTGCATGTCTGTTCTTTTCTTGAACCACAGCTAGTGTCATTGCATGTGTGTTCTTCTCACAACCACATATGGATCCACCAGTGTCATTGCATGTCTGCTCTTTTCATTAACCACAATTAGAGTCATTGCATGTGTGTTCTTTTTCACAAACCACATATCACCAGTGTCATTACATGTGTGTTCCTCTCATAAACCACATATGGATCCACCCAGTGTGATTGCATGTGTGTTCTTCTCTAAGCAACGTAAGGATACACCAGTGTCATTGGATGTGTGTTCTTTTCATAAACCACACCTAGTGTCATTGCATGTATGTTCCTCTCACAAACCACACATGGATCCACTAGTGTCATTGCATGTGTGTTCTTCTCATGAACCACAGCTAGAGTCATTGCATGTGTGTTCTTTTCACAAACCACAGCTAGAGTCATTGCATGTGTGTTCTTCTCACAAACCGCATAAGGATACACCAGTGTCATTGCATGTGTATTCTTCTCATGAACCATAGCTAGAGTCATTGCATGTCTGTTCTTCTCACAAACCACATAAGGATCCACCAGTGTCATTGGATGTGTGTTCTTTTCATGAACCACACTCAGTGTCATTGGATGTGTGTTCTTCTCACAAACCACACATGGATCCACCAGTGTCATTGCATGTGTGTTCTTTTCATGAACCACACATGGATCCACCCAGTGTGACTGCATGTCTGGTCTTTTCACAAACCACATATGGATCCACTAGTGTCATTGCATGTGTGTTCCTCTCATAAACCACATATGGATCCACCCAGTGTGATTGCATGTGTGTTCTTCTCGCAACACACATACGGATCCACTAGTGTCATTGGATGTTTGTTATTTTCATGAACCACACCCAGTGTCACTTCATGTGTGTTCCTCTCATAAACCACACATGGATCCACTAGTTTCATTGCATGTGTGTTCTTCTCATGAACCACATCTTGAGTCATTGCATGTCATTATTCTTACCAACCACATAAGGATACACCGCTGTCATTGAATGTGTGTTCTTTTCATGAACCACACCTTGGGTCATTGCATGTGTGTTCCCCTCACAGACCACACATAGATCCACCAGTGTCATTGCATGTGTGTTCTTCTCATGAACTACATCTAGAGTCATTGCATGTCTGTTCTTCTCACAAACCACATAAGGATCCACCCAGTGTGATTGCATGTCTGTTCTTTTCACAAACCACATATGGATCCACTAGAGTCATTGCATGTCTAATCTTTTCATGAACCACACCCAGTGTCATTGCATGTGTGTTCTTTTCACAAACCACATATCACCAGTGTCATTGCATGTGTGTTCTTCTCATAAACCATATATGTATCCACCCAGTGTGATTACATGTGTGTTTTTCTCACAAACCACATAAGGATCCACCAGTGTCATTGGATGTGTCTTCTTTTCATGATCCACACCTAGTGTCATTGCATGTCTGTTCCTCTCATAAACCACACATGGATCCACGAGTGTCATTGCATGTGGGTTCTTCTCATGAACGACATCTAGAGTCATTACATGTCTGTTCTTCTCACAAACCACATAAGGATCCACCAATGTCATTGGATATGTGTTGTTTTCATGAACCACACCTAGTGTCATTGCATGTGTGTTCTTCTCACCAACCACAGATGGATCCACCAGTATCATTGCATGTCTGTTATTTTCATGAACCACAGACATTGTCATTGCATGTGTGTTCTTCTCACAAACCACACATCGATCCACCAGGGTCATTGCATGTCTGCTCTTTTTATTAACCATAGTTAGAGTCATTGCATATGTGTTCTTTTCACAAACCACATATCACCAGTGTCATTGCATGTGTGTTTCTCTCATAAACCACATATGGATCCACCCAGTGTGATTGCATGTGTGTTCTTCTCACAAACCATATAAGGATCCACTAGTGTCATTGGATGTGTGTTCTCTTCATAAACCACACCTAGTGTCATTGCATGTCTGTTCCTCTCACAGACCACACATGGATCCACCAGTGTCATTGCATGTGTGTTCTCACAAACCACATCTAGAGTCATTCCATGTCTGTTCTTCTCACAAACCACACATGGATCCACCAGTATCATTGCATGTCTGTTCTTTTCTTGAACCACAGCTAGTGTCATTGCATGTGTGTTCTTCTCACAACCACATATGGATCCACCAGTGTCATTGCATGTCTGCTCTTTTCATTAACCACAATTAGAGTCATTGCATGTGTGTTCTTTTTCACAAACCACATATCACCAGTGTCATTACATGTGTGTTCCTCTCATAAACCACATATGGATCCACCCAGTGTGATTGCATGTGTGTTCTTCTCACAAACGACGTAAGGATACACCAGTGTCATTGGATGTGTGTTCTTTTCATAAACCACACCTAGTGTCATTGCATGTATGTTCCTCTCACAAACCACACATGGATCCACTAGTGTCATTGCATGTGTTTTCTTCTCATGAACCACAGCTAGAGTCATTGCATGTGTGTTCTTTTCACAAACCACAGCTAGAGTCATTGCATGTGTGTTCTTCTCACAAACCGCATAAGGATACACCAGTGTCATTGCATGTGTATTCTTCTCATGAACCATAGCTAGAGTCATTGCATGTCTGTTCTTCTCACAAACCACATAAGGATCCACCAGTGTCATTGGATGTGTGTTCTTTTCATGAACCACACTCAGTGTCATTGGATGTGTGTTCTTCTCACAAACCACACATGGATCCACCAGTGTCATTGCATGTGTGTTCTTTTCATGAACCACACATGGATCCACCCAGTGTGAATGCATGTCTGGTCTTTTCACAAACCACATATGGATCCACTAGTGTCATTGCATGTGTGTTCCTCTCATAAACCACATATGGATCCACCCAGTGTGATTGCATGTGTGTTCTTCTCGCAACACACATACGGATCCACTAGTGTCATTGGATGTTTGTTATTTTCATGAACCACACCCAGTGTCAATTCATGTGTTCCTCTCATAAACCACACATGGATCCACTAGTTTCATTGCATGTGTGTTCTTCTCATGAACCACATCTTGAGTCATTGCATGTCTGTTATTCTTACCAACCACATAAGGATACACCGCTGTCATTGAATGTGTGTTCTTTTCATGAACCACACCTTGGGTCATTGCATGTGTGTTCCTCTCACAGACCACACATAGATCCACCAGTGTCATTGCATGTGTGTTCTTCTCATGAACCACATCTAGAGTCATTGCATGTCTGTTCTTCTCACAAACCACATAAGGATCCACCCAGTGTGATTGCATGTCTGTTCTTTTCACAAACCACATATGGATCCACTAGAGTCATTGCATGTCTAATCTTTTCATGAACCACACCCAGTGTCATTGCATGTGTGTTCTTTTCACAAACCACATATCACCAGTGTCATTGCATGTGTGTTCTTCTCATAAACCATATAAGTATCCACCGGTGTGATTACATGTGTGTTTTTCTCACAAACCACATAAGGATCCACCAGTGTCATTGGATGTGTCTTCTTTTCATGATCCACACCTAGTGTCATTGCATGTCTGTTCCTCTCATAAACCAGACATGGATCCACGAGTGTCATTGCATGTGGGTTCTTCTCATGAACGACATCTAGAGTCATTACATATACATTCTTCTCACAAACCACATAAGGATCCACCAATGTCATTGGATATGTGTTTGTTTCATGAACCACACCTAGTGTCATTGCATGTGTGTTCTTCTCACCAACCACAGATGGATCCACAGTATCATTGCATGTACATTATTTTCATGAACCACAGACATTGTCATTGCATGTGTGTTCTTCTCACAAACCACACATCGATCCACCAGGGTCATTGCATTTCTGCTCTTTTTATTAACCATAGTTAGAGTCATAGCATATGTGTTCTTTTCACAAACCACATATCACCAGTGTCATTACATGTGTGTTGCTCTCATAAACCAAATAAGGATCCACCCAGTGGGATTGCATGTGTTCTTCTCACAAACCATATAAGGATCCACTAGTGTCATTGGATGTGTGTTCTCTTCATAAACCACACCTAGTGTCATTGCATGTCTGTTCCTCTCACAGACCACACATGGATCCACCTGTGTCATTGCATGTGTGTTCTCACAAACCACATCTAGAGTCATTCCATGTCTGTTCTTCTCACAAACCACACATGGATCCACCAGTATCATTGCATGTCTGTTCTTTTCTTGAACCACAGCTAGTGTCATTGCATGTGTGTTCTTCTCACAACCACATATGGATCCACCAGTGTCATTGCTGTACTCTCCTTTCATTAACCACAATTAGAGTCATTGCATGTGTGTTCTTTTTCACAAACCACATATCACCAGTGTCATTACATGTGTGTTCCTCTCATAAACCACATATGGATCCACCCAGTGTGATTGCATGTGTGTTCTTCTCACAAGCAGCGTGAGATACACAGTGTCATTGGATGTGTGTTCTTTTGTAAACCACACTAGTGTCATTGCATGTCTGTTCCTCTCACAAACCACACATGGATCCACTAGTGTCATTGCATGTGTGTTCTTCTCATGAACCACAGCTAGAGTCATTGCATGTGTGTTCTTTTCACAAACCACAGCTAGAGTCATTGCATGTGTGTTCTTCTCACAAACCGCATAAGGATACACCAGTGTCATTGCATTTGTGTTCTTCTCATGAACCATAGCTTGTGTCATTGCATATGCATTCTTCTCACAAACCACATAAGGATCCACAGTGTCATTGGATGTGTGCTCTTTTCATGAACCACACTCAGTGTCATTGGATGTGTGTTCTTCTCACAAACCACACATGGATCCACCAGTGTCATTGCATGTGTGTTCTTTTCATGAACCACACATGGATCCACCCAGTGTGATTGCATGTCTGGTCTTTTCACAAACCACATATGGATCCACTAGTGTCATTGCATGTGTGTTCCTCTCACAAACCACATATGGATCCATCCAGTGTGATTGCATGTGTGTTCTTCTCACAAACCACATACGGATCCACTAGTGTCATTGGATGTTTGTTCTTTTCATGAACCACACCCAGTGTCACTTCATGTGTGTTCCTCTCATAAACCACACATGGATCCACTAGTGTCATTGCATGTGTGTTCTTCTCATGAACCACATCTTGAGTCATTGCATGTCTGTTATTCTTACCAACCACATAAGGATACACCAGTGTCATTGAATGTGTGTTCTTTTCATGAACCACACCTTGGGTCATTGCATGTGTGTTCCTCTCACAGACCACACATAGATCCACCAGTGTCATTGCATGTGTGTTGTTTTCATGAACCACACTTGGATCCACCCAGTGTGATTGCATGTCTGTTCTTTTCACAAACCACATATGGATCCACTAGAGTCATTGCATGTCTAATCTTTTCATGAACCACACCCAGTGTCATTGCATGTGTGTTCTTTTCACAAACCACATATCACCAGTGTCATTGCATGTGTGTTCTTCTCATAAACCATATATATATCCACCCAGTGTGATTACATGTGTGTTTTTCTCACAAACCACATAAGGACCCACCAGTGTCATTGGATGTGTCTTCTTTTCATGATCCACACCTAGTGTCATTGCATGTCCTATCCTCTCATAAACCACACATGGATCCACGAGTGTCATTGCATGTGGGTTCTTCTCATGAACGACATCTAGAGTCATTACATGTCTGTTCTTCTCACAAACCACATAAGGATCCACCAATGTCATTGGATATGTGTTGTTTTCATGAACCACACCTAGTGTCATTGCATGTGTGTTCTTCTCACCAACCACAGATGGATCCACCAGTATCATTGCATGTCTGTTATTTTCATGAACCACAGACATTGTCATTGCATGTGTGTTCTTCTCACAAACCACACATCGATCCACCAGGGTCATTGCATTTCTGCTCTTTTTATTAACCATAGTTAGAGTCATAGCATATGTGTTCTTTTCACAAACCACATATCACCAGTGTCATTGCATGTGTGTTTCTATCATAAACCACATATGGATCCACCCAGTGTGATTGCATGTGTGTTCTTCTCACAAACCATATAAGGATCCACTAGTGTCATTGGATGTGTTCTCTTCATAAACCACACCTAGTGTCATTGCATGTCATTCCTCTCACAGACCACATGGATCCACCAGTGTCATTGCATGTGTGTTCTCACAAACCACATCTAGAGTCATTCCATGTCTGTTCTTCTCACAAACCACACATGGATCCACCAGTATCATTGCATGTCTGTTCTTTTCTTGAACCACAGCTAGTGTCATTGCATGTGTGTTCTTCTCACAACCACATATGGATCCACCAGTGTCATTGCATATACTCTTTTCATTAACCACTATTATCCTCATTGCATGTGTGTTCTTTTTCACAAACCACATATCACCAGTGTCATTACATGTGTGTTCCTCTCATAAACCACATATGGATCCACCCAGTGTGATTGCATGTGTGTTCTTCTCACAAGCAATGAGGATACACCAGTGTCATTGGATGTGTGTTCTTTTCATAAACCACACTAAGTGTCATTGCATGTCTGTTCCTCTCACAAACCACACATGGATCCACTAGTGTCATTGCATGTGTGTTCTTCTCATGAACCACAGCTAGAGTCATTGCATGTGTGTTCTTTTCACAAACCACAGCTAGAGTCATTGCATGTGTGTTCTTCTCACAAACCGCATAAGGATACACCAGTGTCATTGCATTTGTGTTCTTCTCATGAACCATAGCTTGAGTCATTGCATGTATGTTCTTCTCACAAACCACATAAGGATCCACCAGTGTCATTGGATGTGTGCTCTTTTCATGAACCACACTCAGTGTCATTGGATGTGTGTTCTTCTCACAAACCACACATGGATCCACCAGTGTAATTGCATGTGTGTTCTTTTCATGAACCACACATGGATCCACCCAGTGTGATTGCATGTCTGGTCTTTTCACAAACCACATATGGATCCACTAGTGTCATTGCATGTGTGTTCCTCTCACAAACCACATATGGATCCATCCAGTGTGATTGCATGTGTGTTCTTCTCACAAACCACATACGGATCCACTAGTGTCATTGGATGTTTGTTCTTTTCATGAACCACACCCAGTGTTACTTCATGTGTGTTCCTCTCATAAACCACACATGGATCCACTAGCGTCATTGCATGTGTGTTGTTCTCATGAACCACATCTTGAGTCATTGCATGTCTGTTATTCTTACCAACCACATAAGGATACACCAGTGTCATTGAATGTGAGTTCTTTTCATGAACCACGCCTTGGGTCATTGCATGTGTGTTCCTCTCACAGACCACATAAGGATCCACCAGTGTCATTGGATGTGTGTTGTTTTCATGAACCACACACACTGTCATTGGATGTGTGTTCTTCTCACAAACCACACATGGATCCACCAGTGTCATTGCATGTGTGTTCTTCTCATGAACCACATCTAGAGTCATTCCATGTATGTTCTTCTCACAAACCACATAAGGATTCTCCAGTGTCATTGGATGTGTGTTCTTTTCATGAACCACACCCAGTGTCATTCCATGTGTGTTCTTCTCACAAACCACACATGGATCCACCCAGTGTGATTGCATGTGTGTTCTTCTCATAAACCACGTAAGGATCCACTAGTGTCATTGGATGTGTGTTCTTTTCATAAACCACACCTAGTGTCATTGCATGTATGTTCCTCTCACAAACCACACATGGATCCACTAGTGTCATTGCATGTGTGTTCTTCTCATGAACCACAGCTAGAGTCATTGCATGTGTGTTCTTTTCACAAACCACAGCTAGAGTCATTGCATGTGTGTTCTTCTCACAAACCGCATAAGGATACACCAGTGTCATTGCATGTGTATTCTTCTCATGAACCATAGCTAGAGTCATTGCATGTCTGTTCTTCTCACAAACCACATAAGGATCCACCAGTGTCATTGGATGTGTGTTCTTTTCATGAACCACACTCAGTGTCATTGGATGTGTGTTCTTCTCACAAACCACACTTGGATCCACCAGTGTCATTGCATGTGTGTTCTTTTCATGAACCACACATGGATCCACCCAGTGTGAATGCATGTCTGGTCTTTTCACAAACCACATATGGATCCACTAGTGTCATTGCATGTGTGTTCCTCTCATAAACCACATATGGATCCACCCAGTGTGATTGCATGTGTGTTCTTCTCGCAACACACATACGGATCCACTAGTGTCATTGGATGTTTGTTATTTTCATGAACCACACCCAGTGTCACTTCATGTGTGTTCCTCTCATAAACCACACATGGATCCACTAGTTTCATTGCATGTGTGTTCTTCTCATGAACCACATCTTGAGTCATTGCATGTCTGTTATTCTTACCAACCACATAAGGATACACATTGTCATTGAATGTGTGTTCTTTTCATGAACCACACCTTGGGTCATTGCATGTGTGTTCCTCTCACAGACCACACATAGATCCACCAGTGTCATTGCATGTGTGTTCTTCTCATGAACCACATCTAGAGTCATTGCATGTCTGTTCTTCTCACAAACCACATAAGGATCCACCCAGTGTGATTGCATGTCTGTTCTTTTCACAAACCACATATGGATCCACTAGAGTCATTGCATGTCTAATCTTTTCATGAACCACACCCAGTGTCATTGCATGTGTGTTCTTTTCACAAACCACATATCACCAGTGTCATTGCATGTGTGTTCTTCTCATAAACCATATATGTATCCACCGGTGTGATTACATGTGTGTTTTCTCACAAACCACATAAGGATCCACCAGTGTCATTGGATGTGTCTTCTTTTCATGATCCACACCTAGTGTCATTGCATGTCTGTTCCTCTAATAAACCACACATGGATCCACGAGTGTCATTGCATGTGGGTTCTTCTCATGAACGACATCTAGAGTCATTACATGTCTGTTCTTCTCACAAACCACATAAGGATCCACCAATGTCATTGGATATGTGTTGTTTTCATGAACCACACCTAGTGTCATTGCATGTGTGTTCTTCTCACCAACCACAGATGGATCCACCAGTATCATTGCATGTCTGTTATTTTCATGAACCACAGACATTGTCATTGCATGTGTGTTCTTCTCACAAACCACACATCGATCCACCAGGGTCATTGCATGTCTGCTCTTTTTATTAACCATAGTTAGAGTCATTGCATATGTGTTCTTTTCACAAACCACATATCACCAGTGTCATTGCATGTGTGTTTCTCTCATAAACCACATATGGATCCACCCAGTGTGATTGCATGTGTGTTCTTCTCACAAACCATATAAGGATCCACTAGTGTCATTGGATGTGTGTTCTCTTCATAAACCACACCTAGTGTCATTGCATGTCTGTTCCTCTCACAGACCACACATGAATCCACCAGTGTCATTGCATGTGTGTTCTCACAAACCACATATAGAGTCATTCCATGTCTGTTCTTCTCACAAACCACACATGGATCCACCAGTATCATTGCATGTCTGTTCTTTTCTTGAACCACAGCTAGTGTCATTGCATGTGTGTTCTTCTCACAACCACATATGGATCCACCAGTGTCATTGCATGTCTGCTCTTTTCATTAACCACAATTAGAGTCATTGCATGTGTGTTCTTTTTCACAAACCACATATCACCAGTGTCATTACATGTGTGTTCCTCTCATAAACCACATATGGATCCACCCAGTGTGATTGCATGTGTGTTCTTCTCACAAACGACGTAAGGATACACCAGTGTCATCGGATGTGTGTTCTTTTCATAAACCACACCTAGTGTCATTGCATGTCTGTTCCTCTCACAAACCACACATGGATCCACTAGTGTCATTGCATGTGTGTTCTTCTCATGAACCACAGCTAGAGTCATTGCATGTGTGTTCTTTTCACAAACCACAGCTAGAGTCATTGCATGTGTGTTCTTCTCACAAACCGCATAAGGATACACCAGTGTCATTGCATTTGTGTTCTTCTCATGAACCATAGCTTGTGTCATTGCATGTCTGTTCTTCTCACAAACCACATAAGGATCCACCAGTGTCATTGGATGTGTGCTCTTTTCATGAACCACACTCAGTGTCATTGGATGTGTGTTCTTCTCACAAACCACACATGGATCCACCAGTGTCATTGCATGTGTGTTCTTTTCATGAACCACACATGGATCCACCCAGTGTGATTGCATGTCTGGTCTTTTCACAAACCACATATGGATCCACTAGTGTCATTGCATGTGTGTTCCTCTCACAAACCACATATGGATCCATCCAGTGTGATTGCATGTGTGTTCTTCTCACAAACCACATACGGATCCACTAGTGTCATTGGATGTTTGTTCTTTTCATGAACCACACCCAGTGTCACTTCATGTGTGTTCCTCTCATAAACCACACATGGATCCACTAGTGTCATTGCATGTGTGTTCTTCTCATGAACCACATCTTGAGTCATTGCATGTCTGTTATTCTTACCAACCACATAAGGATACACCAGTGTCATTGAATGTGTGTTCTTTTCATGAACCACACCTTGGGTCATTGCATGTGTGTTCCTCTCACAGACCACACATAGATCCACCAGTGTCATTGCATGTGTGTTGTTTTCATGAACCACACTTGGATCCACCCAGTGTGATTGCATGTCTGTTCTTTTCACAAACCACATATGGATCCACTAGAGTCATTGCATGTCTAATCTTTTCATGAACCACACCCAGTGTCATTGCATGTGTGTTCTTTTCACAAACCACATATCACCAGTGTCATTGCATGTGTGTTCTTCTCATAAACCATATATATATCCACCCAGTGTGATTACATGTGTGTTTTTCTCACAAACCACATAAGGATCCACCAGTGTCATTGGACGTGTCTTCTTTTCATGATCCACACCTAGTGTCATTGCATGTCTGTTCCTCTCATAAACCACACATGGATCCACGAGTGTCATTGCATGTGGGTTCTTCTCATGAACGACATCTAGAGTCATTACATGTCTGTTCTTCTCACAAACCACATAAGGATCCACCAATGTCATTGGATATGTGTTGTTTTCATGAACCACACCTAGTGTCATTGCATGTGTGTTCTTCTCACCAACCACAGATGGATCCACCAGTATCATTGCATGTCTGTTATTTTCATGAACCACAGACATTGTCATTGCATGTGTCTTCTTCTCACAAACCACACATCGATCCACCAGGGTCATTGCATTTCTGCTCTTTTTATTAACCATAGTTAGAGTCATAGCATATGTGTTCTTTTCACAAACCACATATCACCAGTGTCATTGCATGTGTGTTTCTCTCATAAACCATATAAGGATCCACTAGTGTCATTGGATGTGTGTTCTCTTCATAAACCACACCTAGTGTCATTGCATGTCTGTTCCTCTCACAGACCACACATGGATCCACCAGTGTCATTGCATGTGTGTTCTCACAAACCACATCTAGAGTCATTCCATGTCTGTTCTTCTCACAAACCACACATGGATCCACCAGTATCATTGCATGTCTGTTCTTTTCTTGAACCACAGCTAGTGTCATTGCATGTGTGTTCTTCTCACAACCACATATGGATCCACCAGTGTCATTGCATGTCTGCTCTTTTCATTAACCACAATTAGAGTCATTGCATGTGTGTTCTTTTTCACAAACCACATATCACCAGTGTCATTACATGTGTGTTCCTCTCATAAACCACATATGGATCCACCCAGTGTGATTGCATGTGTGTTCTTCTCACAAACGACGTAAGGATACACCAGTGTCATTGGATGTGTGTTCTTTTCATAAACCACACTAAGTGTCATTGCATGTCTGTTCCTCTCACAAACCTCACATGGATCCACTAGTGTCATTGCATGTGTGTTCTTCTCATGAACCACAGCTAGAGTCATTGCATGTGTGTTCTTTTCACAAACCACAGCTAGAGTCATTGCATGTGTGTTCTTCTCACAAACCGCATAAGGATACACCAGTGTCATTGCATTTGTGTTCTTCTCATGAACCATAGCTTGTGTCATTGCATGTCTGTTCTTCTCACAAACCACATAAGGATCCACCAGTGTCATTGGATGTGTGCTCTTTTCATGAACCACACTCAGTGTCATTGGATGTGTGTTCTTCTCACAAACCACACATGGATCCACCAGTGTAATTGCATGTGTGTTCTTTTCATGAACCACACATGGATCCACCAGTGATTGCATGTCTGGTCTTTTCACAAACCACATATGGATCCACTAGTGTCATTGCATGTGTGTTCCTCTCACAAACCACATATGGATCCATCCAGTGTGATTGCATGTGTGTTCTTCTCACAAACCACATACGGATCCACTAGTGTCATTGGATGTTTGTTCTTTTCATGAACCACACCCAGTGTTACTTCATGTGTGTTCCTCTCATAAACCACACATGGATCCACTAGTGTCATTGCATGTGTGTTGTTCTCATGAACCACATCTTGAGTCATTGCATGTCTGTTATTCTTACCAACCACATAAGGATACACCAGTGTCATTGAATGTGAGTTCTTTTCATGAACCACACCTTGGGTCATTGCATGTGTGTTCCTCTCACAGACCACACATAGATCCACCAGTGTCATTGCATGTCTGTTCTTCTCACAAACCACATAAGGATCCACCCAGTGTGATTGCATGTCTGTTCTTTTCACAAACCACATATGGATCCACTAGAGACATTGCATGTCTAATCTTTTCATGAACCACACCCAGTGTCATTGCATGTGTGTTCTTTTCACAAACCACATATCACCAGTGTCATTGCATGTGTGTTCTTCTCATAAACCATATATGTATCCACCCAGTGTGATTACATGTGTGTTTTTCTCACAAACCACATAAGGATCCACCAGTGTCATTGGATGTGTCTTCTTTTCATGATCCACACCTAGTGTCATTGCATGTCCGTTCCTCTCATAAACCACACATGGATCCACGAGTGTCATTGCATGTGGGTTCTTCTCATGAACGACATCTAGAGTCATTACATGTCTGTTCTTCTCACAAACCACATAAGGATCCACCAATGTCATTGGATATGTGTTGTTTTCATGAACCACACCTAGTGTCATTGCATGTGTGTTCTTCTCACCAACCACAGATGGATCCACCAATATCATTGCATGTCTGTTATTTTCATGAACCACAGACATTGTCATTGCATGTGTGTTCTTCTCACAAACCACACATCGATCCACCAGGGTCATCGCATGTCTGCTCTTTTTATTAACCATAGTTAGAGTCATTGCATATGTGTTCTTTTCACAAACCACATATCACCAGTGTCATTGCATGTGTGTTTCTCTCATAAACCACATATGGATCCACCCAGTGTGATTGCATGTGTGTTCTTCTCACAAACCATATAAGGATCCACTAGTGTCATTGGATGTGTGTTCTCTTCATAAACCACACCTAGTGTCATTGCATGTCTGTTCCTCTCACAGACCATACATGGATCCACCAGTGTCATTGCATGTGTGTTCTCACAAACCACATCTAGAGTCATTCCATGTCTGTTCTTCTCACAAACCACACATGGATCCACCAGTATCATTGCATGTCTGTTCTTTTCTTGAACCACAGCTAGTGTCATTGCATGTGTGTTCTTCTCACAACCACATATGGATCCACCAGTGTCATTGCATGTCTGCTCTTTTCATTAACCACAATTAGAGTCATTGCATGTGTGTTCTTTTTCACAAACCACATATCACCAGTGTCATTACATGTGTGTTCCTCTCATAAACCACATATGGATCCACCCAGTGTGATTGCATGTGTGTTCTTCTCACAAACGACGTAAGGATACACCAGTGTCATTGGATGTGTGTTCTTTTCATAAACCACAATAAGTGTCATTGCATGTCTGTTCCTCTCACAAACCACACATGGATCCACTAGTGTCATTGCATGTGTGTTCTTCTTATGAACCACAGCTAGAGTCATTGCATGTGTGTTCTTTTCACAAACCACAGCTAGAGTCATTGCATGTGTGTTCTCCTCACAAACCGCATAAGGATACACCAGTGTCATTGCATTCTTGTTCTTCTCATGAACCATAGCTTGAGTCATTGCATGTCTGTTCTTCTCACAAACCACATAAGGATCCACCAGTGTCATTGGATGTGTGCTCTTTTCATGAACCACACTAAGTGTCATTGGATGTGTGTTCTTCTCACAAACCACACATGGATCCACCAGTGTCATTGCATGTGTGTTCTTTTCATGAACCACACATGGATCCACCCAGTGTGATTGCATTTCTGTTCTTTTCACAAACCACATATGGATCCACTAGTGTCATTGCATGTGTGTTCCTCTCACAAACCACATATGTATCCACCCAGTGTGATTGCATGTGTGTTCTTCTCACAAACCACATACGGATCCACTAGTGTCATTGGATGTTTGTTCTTTTCATGAACCACACCCAGTGTCACTTCATGTGTGTTCCTCTCATAAACCACACATGGATCCACTAGTGTCATTGCATGTGTGTTCTTCTCATGAACCACATCTTGAGTCATTGCATGTCTGTTATTCTCACCAACCACATAAGGATACACCAGTGCCATTGAATGTGTGTTCTTTTAATGAACCACACCTTGGGTCATTGCATGTGTGTTCCTCTCACAGACCACACATAGATCCACCAGTGTCATTGCATGTGTGTTCTTCTCATGAACCACATCTAGAGTCATTGCATGTCTGTTCTTCTCACAAACCACATAAGGATCCACCAGTGTCATTGGATGTATATTCTTTTCATGAACCACACCCAGTGTCATTGGATGTGTCTTCTTGTCACAAACCACACATGGATCCACCCAGTGTGATTGCATGTCTGTTATTTTCATGAACCATAGCTAGTGCCATTGCATGTGTGTTCTTCTCACAAACCACACATGGATCCACCAGTGTCATTGCATGTCTGCTCTTTTCATTAACCACAGTTATAGTCATTGCATGTGTGTTCTTTTCACAAACCATATATCACCAGTGGCATTACATGTGTGTTCTTCTCATAAACCACATATGGATCCACCCAGTTTGATTGCATGTGTGTTCTTCTCACAAACCACGTAAGGATCCACCAGTGTCATTGGATGTGTGTTCTTTTCATAAACCACACCAAGTGTCATTGCATGTCTGTTCCTCTCAGAAACCACACATGGATCCAGCAGTGTCATTGCATGTGTGTTCTTCTCATGAACCACGGCTAGAGTCATTGCATGTGTGTTCTTTTCACAAGCCATGGCTAGAGTCATTGCATGTGTGTTCTTCTCACAAACCACATAAGGATACACCAGTGTCATTGCATGTGTGTTCTTCTCATGAACCATAGCTAGAGTAATTGCATGTTTGTTCTTCTCACAAACCACGTAAGGATCCACCAGTGTCATTGGATGTGTGTTGTTTTCATGAACCACACACACTGTCATTGGATGTGTGTTCTTCTCACAAACCACACATGGATCCACCAGTGTCATTGCATGTGTGGTCTTCTCATGAACCGCATCTAGAGTCATTGCATGTATGTTCTTCTCACAAACCACATAAGGATCCACCAGTGTCATTGGATGTGTGTTCTTTTCATGAACCACACCCAGTGTCATTGCATGTGTGTTCTTCTCACAAACCACACATGGATCCACCCAGTGTGATTGCATGTGTGTTCTTCTCATAAACCACGTAAGGATCCACTAGTGTCATTGGATGTGTGTTCTTTTCATAAACCACACCTAGTGTCATTGCATGTATGTTCCTCTCACAAACCACACATGGATCCACTAGTGTCATTGCATGTGTGTTCTTCTCATGAACCACAACTAGAGTCATTGCATGTGTGTTCTTTTCACAAACCACAGCTAGAGTCATTGCATGTGTGTTCTTCTCACAAACCGCATAACGATACACCAGTGTCATTGCATGTGTGTTCTTCTCATGAACCATAGCTAGTGTCATTGCATGTCTGTTCCTCTCAGAAACCACACATGGATCCAGCAGTGTCATTGGATGTGTGTTCTTTTCATGAACCACACTCAGTGTCATTGGATGTGTGTTCTTCTCACAAACCACACATGGATCCACCAGTGTCATTGCATGTGTGTTCTTTTCATGAACCACACATGGATCCACCCAGTGTGATTGCATGTCTGGTCTTTTCACAAACCACATATGGATCCACTAGTGTCATTGCATGTGTGTTCCTCTCACAAACCACATATGGATCCACCCAGTGTGATTGCATGTGTGTTCTTCTCACAAACCACATACGGATCCACTAGTGTCATTGGATGTTTGTTCTTTTCATGAACCACACCCAGTGTCACTTCATGTGTGTTCCTCTCATAAACCACACATGGATCCACTAGTGTCATTGCATGTGTGTTCTTCTCATGAACCACATCTTGAGTCATTGCATGTCTGTTATTCTTACCAACCACATAAGGATACACCAGTGTCATTGAATGTGAGTTCTTTTCATGAACCACACCTTGGGTCATTGCATGTGTGTTCCTCTCACAGACCACACATAGATCCACCAGTGTCATTGCATGTGTGTTTTTCTCATGAACCACATCTAGAGTCATTGCATGTCTGTTCTTCTCACAAACAACATAAGTATCCACCAGTGTCATTGGATGTATATTCTTTTCATGAACCACACCCATTGTCATTGGATGTGTCTTCTTCTCACAAACCACACATGGATCCACCCAGTGTGATTGCATGTCTGTTATTTTCATGAACCATAGCTAGTGCCATTGCATGTGTATTCTTCTCACAAACCACACATGGATCCACCAGTGTCATTGCATGTCTACTCTTTTCATTAACCACAGTTATAGTCATTGCATGTGTGTTCTTTTCACAAACCACATATCACTAGTGGCATTACATGTGTGTTCTTCTCATAAACCACATATGGATCCACCCAGTTTGATTGCATGTGTGTTCTTCTCACAAACCACGTAAGGATCCACCAGTGTCATTGGATGTGTGTTCTTTTCATAAACCACACCAAGTGTCATTGCATGTCTGTTCCTCTCAGAAACCACACATGGATCCAGCAGTGTCATTGCATGTGTGTTCTTCTCATGAACCACGGCTAGAGTCATTGCATGTGTGTTCTTTTCACAAACCATGGCTAGAGTCATTGCATGTGTGTTCTTCTCACAAACCACATAAGGATACACCAGTGCCATTGCATGTGTGTTCTTCTCATGAACCATAGCTAGAGTAATTGCATGTCTGTTCTTCTCACAAACCACATAAGGATCCACCAGTGTCATTGGATGTGTGTTGTTTTCATGAACCACACACACTGTCATTGGATGTGTGTTCTTCTCACAAACCACACATGGATCCACCAGTGTCATTGCATGTGTGGTCTTCTCATGAACCACATCTAGAGTCATTGCATGTATGTTCTTCTCACAAACCACATAAGGATCCACCAGTGTCATTGGATGTGTGTTCTTTTCATGAACCACACCCAGTGTCATTGCATGTGTGTTCTTCTCACAAACCACACATGGATCCACCCAGTGTGATTGCATGTGTGTTCTTCTCATAAACCACGTAAGGATCCACTAGTGTCATTGGATGTGTGTTCTTTTCATAAACCACACCTAGTTTCATTGCATCTATGTTCCTCTCACAAACCACACATGGATCCACTAGTGTCATTGCATGTGTGTTCTTCTCATGAACCACAGCTAGAGTCATTGCATGTGTGTTCTTTTCACAAACCACAGCTAGAGTCATTGCATGTGTGTTCTTCTCATGAACCACATCTTGAGTCATTGCATGTCTGTTATTCTTACCAACCACATAAGGATACACCAGTGTCATTGAATGTGAGTTCTTTTCATGAACCACACCTTGGGTCATTGCATGTGTGTTCCTCTCACAGACCACACATAGATCCACCAGTGTCATTGCATGTGTGTTTTTCTCATGAACCACATCTAGAGTCATTGCATGTCTGTTCTTCTCACAAACAACATAAGTATCCACCAGTGTCATTGGATGTATATTCTTTTCATGAACCACACCCATTGTCATTGGATGTGTCTTCTTCTCACAAACCACACATGGATCCACCCAGTGTGATTGCATGTCTGTTATTTTCATGAACCATAGCTAGTGCCATTGCATGTGTATTCTTCTCACAAACCACACATGGATCCACCAGTGTCATTGCATGTCTGCTCTTTTCATTAACCACAGTTATAGTCATTGCATGTGTTCTTTCACAAACCACATATCACTAGTGGCATTACATGTGTGTTCTTCTCATAAACCACATATGGATCCACCCAGTTTGATTGCATGTGTGTTCTTCTCACAAACCACGTAAGGATCCACCAGTGTCATTGGATGTGTGTTCTTTTCATAAACCACACCAAGTGTCATTGCATGTCTGTTCCTCTCAGAAACCACACATGGATCCAGCAGTGTCATTGCATGTGTGTTCTTCTCATGAACCACGGCTAGAGTCATTGCATGTGTGTTCTTTTCACAAACCATGGCTAGAGTCATTGCATGTGTGTTCTTCTCACAAACCACATAAGGATACACCAGTGCCATTGCATGTGTGTTCTTCTCATGAACCATAGCTAGAGTAATTGCATGTCTGTTCTTCTCACAAACCACATAAGGATCCACCAGTGTCATTGGATGTGTGTTGTTTTCATGAACCACACACACTGTCATTGGATGTGTGTTCTTCTCACAAACCACACATGGATCCACCAGTGTCATTGCATGTGTGGTCTTCTCATGAACCACATCTAGAGTCATTGCATGTATGTTCTTCTCACAAACCACATAAGGATCCACCAGTGTCATTGGATGTGTGTTCTTTTCATGAACCACACCCAGTGTCATTGCATGTGTGTTCTTCTCACAAACCACACATGGATCCACCCAGTGTGATTGCATGTGTGTTCTTCTCATAAACCACGTAAGGATCCACTAGTGTCATTGGATGTGTGTTCTTTTCATAAACCACACCTAGTTTCATTGCATCTATGTTCCTCTCACAAACCACACATGGATCCACTAGTGTCATTGCATGTGTGTTCTTCTCATGAACCACAGCTAGAGTCATTGCATGTGTGTTCTTTTCACAAACCACAGCTAGAGTCATTGCATGTGTGTTCTTCTCACAAACCGCATAGGGATACACCAGTGTCATTGCATGTGTGTTCTTCTCATGAACCATAGCTAGAGTCATTGCATGTCTGTTCTTCTCCCAAACCACATAAGGATCCACCAGTGTCATTGGATGTGTGTTCTTTTCATGAACCACACTCAGTGTCATTGGATGTGTGTTCTTCTCACAAACCACACATGGATCCACTAGTGTCATTGCATGTGTGTTCTTTTCATGAACCACACATGGATCCACCCAGTGTGATTGCATGTCTGGTCTTTTCACAAACCACATATGGATCCACTAGTGTCATTGCATGTGTGTTCCTCTCAGAAACCACATATGGATCCACCCAGTGTGATTGCATGTGTGTTCTTCTCACAAACCACATGCGGATCCACTAGTGTCATTGGATGTTTGTTCTTTTCATGAACCACACCCAGTGTCACTTCATGTGTGTTCCTCTCATAAACCACACATGGATCCACTAGTTTCATTGCATGTGTGTTCTTCTCATGAACCACATCTTGAGTCATTGCATGTCTGTTATTCTTACCAACCACATAAGGATACACCAGTGTCATTGAATGTGTGTTCTTTTCATGAACCACACCTTGGGTCATTGCATGTGTGTTCCTCTCACAGACCACACATAGATCCACCAGTGTCATTGCATGTGTGTTCTTCTCATGAACCACATCTAGAGTCATTGCATGTCTGTTCTTCTCACAAACCACATAAGGATCCACCAGTGTCATTGGATGTATATTCTTTTCATGAACCACACCCATTGTCATTGGATGTGTCTTCTTCTCACAAACCACACATGGATCCACCCAGTGTGATTGCATGTCTGTTATTTTCATGAACCATAGCTAGTGCCATTGCATGTGTGTTCTTCTCACAAACCACACATGGATCCACCAGTGTCATTGCATATGGCTCTTTTCATTAACCACAGTTATAGTCAGTGCATGTGTGTTCTTTTCACAAACCACATATCACCAGTGGCATTACATGTGTGTTCTTCTCATAAACCACATAAGGATCCACCCAGTTTGATTGCATGTGTGTTCTTCTCACAAACCACGTAAGGATCCACCAGTGTCATTGGATGTGTGTTCTTTTCATAAACCACACCAAGTGTCATTGCATGTCTGTTCCTCTCAGAAACCACACATGGATCCAGCAGTGTCATTGGATGTGTGTTCTTTTCATGAACCACACTCAGTGTCATTGGATGTGTGTTCTTCTCACAAACAACACATGGATCCACCCGTGTCATTGCATGTGTGTTCTTTTCATGAACCACACATGGATCCACCCAGTGTGATTGCATGTCTGGTCTTTTCACAAACCACATATGGATCCACTAGTGTCATTGCATGTGTGTTCCTCTCACAAACCACATATGGATCCACCTAGTGTGATTGCATGTGTGTTCTTCTCACAAACCACATACGGATCCACTAGTGTCATTGGATGTTTGTTCTTTTCATGAACCACACCCAGTGTCACTTCATGTGTGTTCCTCTCATAAACCACACATGGATCCACTAGTGTCATTGCATGTGTGTTCTTATCATGAACCACATCTTGAGTCATTGCATGTCTCATTATTCTTACCAACCACATAAGGATACACGGTGTCATTGAATGTGTGTTCTTTTCATGAACCACACCATGGGTCATTGCATGTGTGTTCCTCTCACAGACCACACATAGATCCACCAGTGTCATTGCATGTGTGTTCTTCTCATGAACCACATCTAGAGTCATTGCATGTCTGTTCTTCTCACAAACAACATAAGGATCCACCAGTGTCATTGGATGTATATTCTTTTCATGAACCACACCCATTGTCATTGGATGTGTCTTCTTCTCACAAACCACACATGGATCCACCCAGTGTGATTGCATGTCTGTTATTTTCATGAACCATAGCTAGTGCCATTGCATGTGTGTTCTTCTCACAAACCACACATGGATCCACCAGTGTCATTGCATGTCTGCTCTTTTCATTAACCCAGCTTATAGTCGATTGCATGTGTGTTCTTTTCACAAACCACATATCACCAGTGGCATTACATGTGTGTTCTTCTCATAAACCACATAAGGATCCACCCAGTTTGATTGCATGTGTGTTCTTCTCACAAACCACGTAAGGATCCACCAGTGTCATTGGATGTGTGTTCTTTTCATAAACCACACCAAGTGTCATTGCATGTCTGTTCCTCTCAGAAACCACACATGGATCCAGCAGTGTCATTGGATGTGTGTTCTTTTCATGAACCACACTCAGTGTCATTGGATGTGTGTTCTTCTCACAAACAACACATGGATCCACCCGTGTCATTGCATGTGTGTTCTTTTCATGAACCACACATGGATCCACCCAGTGTGATTGCATGTCTGGTCTTTTCACAAACCACATATGGATCCACTAGTGTCATTGCATGTGTGTTCCTCTCACAAACCACATATGGATCCACCTAGTGTGATTGCATGTGTGTTCTTCTCACAAACCACATACGGATCCACTAGTGTCATTGGATGTTTGTTCTTTTCATGAACCACACCCAGTGTCACTTCATGTGTGTTCCTCTCATAAACCACACATGGATCCACTAGTGTCATTGCATGTGTGTTCTTCTCATGAACCACATCTTGAGTCATTGCATGTCTGTTATTCTTACCAACCACATAAGGATACACCAGTGTCATTGAATGTGTGTTCTTTTCATGAACCACACCATGGGTCATTGCATGTGTGTTCCTCTCACAGACCACACATAGATCCACCAGTGTCATTGCATGTGTGTTCTTCTCATGAACCACATCTAGAGTCATTGCATGTCTGTTCTTCTCACAAACAACATAAGGATCCACCAGTGTCATTGGATGTATATTCTTTTCATGAACCACACCCATTGTCATTGGATGTGTCTTCTCACAAACCACACATGGATCCACCCAGTGTGATTGCATGTCTGTTATTTTCATGAACCATAGCTAGTGCCATTGCATGTGTGTTCTTCTCACAAACCACACATGGATCCACCAGTGTCATTGCATGTCTGCTCTTTTCATTAACCACAGTTATAGTCAGTGCATGTGTGTTCTTTTCACAAACCACATATCACCAGTGGCATTACATGTGTGTTCTTCTCATAAACCACATAAGGATCCACCCAGTTTGATTGCATGTGTGTTCTTCTCACAAACCACGTAAGGATCCACCAGTGTCATTGGATGTGTGTTCTTTTCATAAACCACACCAAGTGTCATTGCATGTCTGTTCCTCTCAGAAACCACACATGGATCCAGCAGTGTCATTGGATGTGTGTTCTTTTCATGAACCACACTCAGTGTCATTGGATGTGTGTTCTTCTCACAAACAACACATGGATCCACCCGTGTCATTGCATGTGTGTTCTTTTCATGAACCACACATGGATCCACCCAGTGTGATTGCATGTCTGGTCTTTTCACAAACCACATATGGATCCACTAGTGTCATTGCATGTGTGTTCCTCTCACAAACCACATATGGATCCACCTAGTGTGATTGCATGTGTGTTCTTCTCACAAACCACATACGGATCCACTAGTGTCATTGGATGTTTGTTCTTTTCATGAACCACACCCAGTGTCACTTCATGTGTGTTCCTCTCATAAACCACACATGGATCCACTAGTGTCATTGCATGTGTGTTCTTCTCATGAACCACATCTTGAGTCATTGCATGTCTGTTATTCTTACCAACCACATAAGGATACACCAGTGTCATTGAATGTGTGTTCTTTTCATGAACCACACCATGGGTCATTGCATGTGTGTTCCTCTCACAGACCACACATAGATCCACCAGTGTCATTGCATGTGTGTTCTTCTCATGAACCACATCTAGAGTCATTGCATGTCTGTTCTTCTCACAAACAACATAAGGATCCACCAGTGTCATTGGATGTATATTCTTTTCATGAACCACACCCATTGTCATTGGATGTGTCTTCTTCTCACAAACCACACATGGATCCACCCAGTGTGATTGCATGTCTGTTATTTTCATGAACCATAGCTAGTGCCATTGCATGTGTGTTCTTCTCACAAACCACACATGGATCCACCAGTGTCATTGCATGTCTGCTCTTTTCATTAACCACAGTTATAGTCATTGCATGTGTGTTCTTTCCACAAACCACATATCACCAGTGGCATTACATGTGTGTTCTTCTCATAAACCACATATGGATCCACCCAGTTTGATTGCATGTGTGTTCTTCTCACAAACCACGTAAGGATCCACCAGTGTCATTGGATGTGTGTTCTTTTCATAAACCACACCAAGTGTCATTGCATGTCTGTTCCTCTCAGAAACCACACATGGATCCAGTAGTGTCATTGCATGTGTGTTCTTCTCATGAACCACAGCTAGAGTCATTGCATGTGTGTTCTTTTCACAAACCATGGCTAGAGTCATTGCATGTATGTTCTTCTCACAAACCACATAAGGATACACCAGTGTCATTGCATGTGTGTTCTTCTCATGAACCATAGCTAGAGTCATTCCATGTCTGTTCTTCTCACAAACCACATAAGGATCCACCAGTGTCATTGGATGTGTGTTGTTTTCATGAACCACACACACTGTCATTGGATGTGTGTTCTTCTCACAAACCACACATGGATCCACCAGTGTCATTGCATGTGTGTTCTTCTCATGAACCACATCTAGAGTCATTGCATGTATGTTCTTCTCACAAACCACATAAGGATCCACCAGTGTCATTGGATGTGTGTTATTTTCATGAACCACACCCAGTGTCATTGCATGTGTGTTCTTCTCACAAACCACACATGGATCCACCCAGTGTGATTGCATGTGTGTTCTTCTCATAAACCACGTAAGGATCCACTAGTGTCATTGGATGTGTGTTCTTTTCATAAACCACACCTAGTGTCATTGCATGTATGTTCCTCTCACAAACCACACATGGATACACTAGTGTCATTGCATGTGTGTTCTTCTCATGAACCACAGCTAGAGTCATTGCATGTGTGTTCTTTTCACAAACCACAGCTAGAGTCATTGCATGTGTGTTCTTCTCACAAACCGCATAAGGATACACCAGTGTCATTGCATGTGTGTTCTTCTCATGAACCATAGCTAGAGTCATTGCATGTATGTTCTTCTCACAAACCACATAAGGATCCACCAGTGTCATTGGATCTGTGTTCTTTTCATGAACCACACTCAGTGTCATTGGATGTGTGTTCTTCTCACAAACCACACATGGATCCACCAGTGTCATTGCATGTGTGTTCTTTTCATGAACCACACATGGATCCACCCAGTGTGATTGCATGTCTGGTCTTTTCACAAACCACATATAGATCCACTAGTGTCATTGCATGTGTGTTCCTCTCATAAACCACATATGGATCCACCCAGTGTGATTGCATGTGTGTTCTTCTCACAAACCACATACGGATCCACTAGTGTCATTGGATGTTTGTTCTTTTCATGAACCACACCCAGTGTCACTTCATGTGTGTTCCTCTCATAAACCACACATGGATCCACTAGTTTCATTGCATGTGTGTTGTTCTCATGAACCACATCTTGAGTCATTGCATGTCTGTTATTCTTACCAACCACATAAGGATACACCAGTGTCATTGAATGTGTGTTCTTTTCATGAACCACACCTTGGGTCATTGCATGTGTGTTCCTCTCACAGACCACACATAGATCCACCAGTGTCATTGCATGTGTGTTCTTCTCATGAACCACATCTAGAGTCATTGCATGTCTGTTCTTCTCACAAACCACATAAGGATCCACCAGTGTCATTGGATGTATATTCTTTTCATGAACCACACCCATTGTCATTGGATGTGGCTTCTTCTCACAAACCACACATGGATCCACCCAGTGTGATTGCATGACTGTTATTTTCATGAACCATAGCTAGTGCCATTGCATGTGTGTTCTTCTCACAAACCACACATGGATCCACCAGTGTCATTGCATGTCTGCTCTTTTCATTAACCACAGTTATAGTCATTGCATGTGTGTTGTTTTCACAAACCACATATCACCAGTGGCATTACATGTGTGTTCTTCTCATAAACCACATATGGATCCACCCAGTTTGATTGCATGTGTGTTCTTCTCACAAACCACGTAAGGATCCACCAGTGTCATTGGATGTGTGTTCTTTTCATAAACCACACCAAGTGTTATTGCATGTCTGTTCCTCTCAGAAACCACACATGGATCCAGCAGTGTCATTGCATGTGTGTTCTTCTCATGAACCACGGCTAGAGTCATTGCATGTGTGTTCTTTTCACAAACCATGGCTAGATTCATTGCATGTATGTTCTTCTCACAAACCACATAAGGATACACCAGTGTCATTGCATGTGTGTTCTTCTAATGAACCATAGCTAGAGTCATTGCATGTCTGTTATTCTCACAAACCACATAAGGATCCACCAGTGTCATTGGATGTGTGTTGTTTTCATGAACCACACACACTGTCATTGGATGTGTGTTCTTCTCACAAACCACACATGGATCCACCAGTGTCATTGCATGTGTGTTCTTCTCATGAACCACATCTAGAGTCATTGCATGTATGTTCTTCTCACAAACCACATAAGGATCCACCAGTGTCATTGGATGTGTGTTCTTTTCATGAACCACACCCAGTGTCATTGCATGTGTGTTCTTCTCACAAACCACACATGGATCCACCCAGTGTGATTGCATGTGTGTTCTTCTCATAAACCACGTAAGGATCCACTAGTGTCATTGGATGTGTTTTTTTCATCAACCACACCTAGTGTCATTGCATGTTTGTTCGTCTCACAAACCACACATGGATACACTAGTGTCATTGCATGTGTGTTCTTCTCATGAACCATAGCTAGAGTCATTGCATGTGTGTTCTTTTCACAAACCACAGCTAGAGTCATTGCATGTGTGTTCTTCTCACAAACCGCATAAGGATACACCAGTGTCATTGCATGTGTGTTCTTCTCATGAACCATAGCTAGAGTCATTGCATGTCTGTTCTTCTCACAAACCACATAAGGATCCACCAGTGTCATTGGATGTGTGTTCTTTTCATGAACCACACTCAGTGTCATTGGATGTGTGTTCTTCTCACAAACCACACATGGATCCACCAGTGTCATTGCATGTGTGTTCTTTTCATGAACCACACATGGATCCACCCAGTGTGATTGCATGTCTGGTCTTTTCACAAACCACATATGGATCCACTAGTGTCATTGCATGTGTGTTCCTCTCACAAACCACATATGGATCCACCCAGTGTGATTGCATGTGCGTTCTTCTCACAAACCACATACGGATCCACTAGTGTCATTGGATGTTTGTTCTTTTCATGAACCACACCCAGTGTCACTTCATGTGTGTTCCTCTCATAAACCACACATGGATCCACTAGTGTCATTGCATGCGTGTTCTTCTCATGAACCACATCTTGAGTCATTGCATGTCTGTTATTCTTACCAACCACATAAGGATACACCAGTGTCATTGAATGTGTGTTCTTTTCATGAACCACACCTTGGGTCATTGCATGTGTGTTCCTCTCACAGACCACACATAGATCCACCAGTGTCATTGCATGTGTGTTCTTCTCATGAACCACATCTAGAGTCATTGCATGTCTATTCTTCTCACAAACAACATAAGGATCCACCAGTGTCATTGGATGTATATTATTTTCATGAACCACACCCATTGTCATTGGATGTGTCTTCTTCTCACAAACCACACATGGATCCACCCAGTGTGATTGCATGTCTGTTATTTTCATGAACCATAGCTAGTGCCATTGCATGTGTGTTCTTCTCACAAACCACACATGGATCCACCAGTGTCATTGCATGTCTGCTCTTTTCATTAACCACAGTTATAGTCATTGCATGTGTGTTCTTTTCACAAACCACATATCACCAGTGGCATTACATGTGTGTTCTTCTCATAAACCACATATGGATCCACCCAGTTTGATTGCATGTGTGTTCTTCTCACAAACCACGTAAGGATCCACCAGTGTCATTGGATGTGTGTTCTTTTCATAAACCACACCAAGTGTCATTGCATATCTGTTCCTCTTAGAAACCACACATGGATCCAGCAGTGTCATTGCATGTGTGTTCTTCTCATGAACCACAGCTAGAGTCATTGCATGTGTGTTCTTTTCACAAACCATGGCTAGAGTCATTGCATGTATGTTCTTCTCACAAACCACATAAGGATACACCAGTGTCATTGCATGTGTGTTCTTCTCATGAACCATAGCTAGAGTCATTGCATGTCTGTTCTTCTCACAAACCACATAAGGATCCACCAGTGTCATTGGATGTGTGTTGTTTTCATGAACCACACACACTGTCATTGGATGTGTGTTCTTCTCACAAACCACACATGGATCCACCAGTGTCATTGCATGTGTGTTCTTCTCATGAACCACATCTAGAGTCATTGCATGTATGTTCTTCTCACAAACCACATAAGGATCCACCAGTGTCATTGGATGTGTGTTCTTTTCATGAACCACACCCAGTGTCATTGCATGTGTGTTCTTCTCACAAACCACACATGGATCCACCCAGTGTGATTGCATGTGTGTTCTTCTCATAAACCACGTAAGGATCCACTAGTGTCATTGGATGTGTGTTCTTTTCATAAACCACACCTAGTGTCATTGCATGTATGTTCCTCTCACAAACCACACATGGATACACTAGTGTCATTGCATGTGTGTTCTTCTCATGAACCACAGCTAGAGTCATTGCATGTGTGTTCTTTTCACAAACCACAGCTAGAGTCATTGCATGTGTGTTCTTCTCACAAACCGCATAAGGATACACCAGTGTCATTGCATGTGTGTTCTTCTCATGAACCATAGCTAGAGTCATTGCATGTCTGTTCTTCTCACAAACCACATAAGGATCCACCAGTGTCATTGGATGTGTGTTCTTTTCATGAACCACACTCAGTGTCATTGGATATGTGTTCTTCTCACAAACCACACATGGATCCACAGTGTCATTGCATGTGTTCTTTTCATGAACCACATGGATCCACCAGTGTGATTGCATGTCTGTTCTTGTCACAAACCACATATGGATCCACGAGTGTCATTGCATGTGTTCCTCTCACAAACCACATATGGATCCACCCAGTGTGATTGCATGTGTGTTCTTCTCACAAACCACATACGGATCCACTAGTGTCATTGGATGTTTGTTCTTTTCATGAACCACACCCAGTGTCACTTCATGTGTGTTCCTCTCATAAACCACACATGGATCCACTAGTGTCATTGCATGTGTGTTCTTCTCATGAACCACATCTTGAGTCATTGCATGTCTGTTATTCTTACCAACCACATAAGGACACACCAGTGTCATTGAATGTGTGTTCTTTTCATGAACCACACCTTGGGTCATTGCATGTGTGTTCCTCTCACAGACCACACATAGATCCACCAGTGTCATTGCATGTGT
Organism: Avena insularis; assembly: GCA_023614405.1. NCBI lineage: Eukaryota > Viridiplantae > Streptophyta > Magnoliopsida > Poales > Poaceae > Avena > Avena insularis. Next base: position 455,290,789 of record CM042696.1, on the reverse strand, counting down.
GTTTTTCTCATGAACCACATCTAGAGTCATTGCATGTCTGTTCTTCTCACAAACCACATAAGGATCCACCAGTGTCATTGGATGTATATTCTTTTCATGAACCACACCCATTTTCATTGGATGTGTCTTCTTCTCACAAACCACACATGGATCCACCTAGTGTGATTGCATGTCTTTATTTTCATGAACCATAGCTAGTGCCATTGCATGTGTGCTCTTCTCACAAACCACACATGGATCCACCAGTGTCATTGCATGTCTGCTCTTTTCATTAACCACAGTTATAGTCATTGCATGTGTGTTCTTTTCACAAACCACATATCACCAGTGGCATTACATGTGTGTTCTTCTCATAAACCACATATGGATCCACCTAGTTTGATTGCATGTGTGTTCTTCTCACAAACCACATAAGGATCCACCAGTGTCATTGGATGTGTGTTCTTTTCATAAACCACACCAAGTGTCATTGCATGTCTGTTCCTCTTAGAAACCACACATGGATCCAGCAGTGTCATTGCATGTGTGTTCTTCTCATGAACCACGGCTAGAGTCATTGCATGTGTGTTCTTTTCACAAACCATCGCTAGAGTCATTGCATGTGTGTTCTTCTCACAAACCGCATAAGGATACACCAGTGTCATTGCATGTGTGTTCTTCTCATGAACCATAGCTAGAGTCATTGCATGTCTGTTCTTCTCACAAACCACATAAGGATCCACCAGTGTCATTGGATGTGTGTTCTTTTCATGAACCACACTCAGTGTCATTGGATGTGTGTTCTTCTCACAAACCACACATGGATCCACCAGTGTCATTGCATGTGTGTTCTTTTCATGAACCACACATGGATCCACCCAGTGTGATTGCATGTCTGGTCTTTTCACAAACCACATATGGATCCACTAGTGTCATTGCATGTGTGTTCCTCTCACAAACCACATATGGATCCACCCAGTGTGATTGCATGTGTGTTCTTCTCACAAACCACATACGGATCCGCTAGTGTCATTGGATGTTTGTTCTTTTCATGAACCACACCCAGTGTCACTTCATGTGTGTTCCTCTCATAAACCACACATGGATCCACTAGTGTCATTGCATGTGTGTTCTTCTCATGAACCACATCTTGAGTCATTGCATGTCTGTTATTCTTACCAACCACATAAGGACACACCAGTGTCATTGAATGTGTGTTCTTTTCATGAACCACACCTTGGGTCATTGCATGTGTGTTCCTCTCACAGACCACACATAGATCCACCAGTGTCATTGCATGTGTGTTTTTCTCATGAACCACATCTAGAGTCATTGCATGTCTGTTCTTCTCACAAACCACATAAGGATCCACCAGTGTCATTGGATGTATATTCTTTTCATGAACCACACCCATTTTCATTGGATGTGTCTTCTTCTCACAAACCACACATGGATCCACCTAGTGTGATTGCATGTCTGTTATTTTCATGAACCATAGCTAGTGCCATTGCATGTGTGCTCTTCTCACAAACCACACATGGATCCACCAGTGTCATTGCATGTATGCTCTTTTCATTAACCACAGTTATAGTCATTGCATGTGTGTTCTTTTCACAAACCACATATCACCAGTGGCATTACATGTGTGTTCTTCTCATAAACCACATATGGATCCACCTAGTTTGATTGCATGTGTGTTCTTCTCACAAACCACATAAGGATCCACCAGTGTCATTGGATGTGTGTTCTTTTCATAAACCACACCAAGTGTCATTGCATGTCTGTTCCTCTTAGAAACCACACATGGATCCAGCAGTGTCATTGCATGTGTGTTCTTCTCATGAACCACGGCTAGAGTCATTGCATGTGTGTTTTTTTCACAAACCATCGCTAGAGTCATTGCATGTGTGTTCTTCTCACAAACCAGATAAGGATACACCAGTGTCATTGCATGTGTGTTCTTCTCATGAACCATAGCTAGAGTCATTGCATGTCTGTTCTTCTCACAAACCACATAAGGATCCACCAGTGTCATTGGATGTGTGTTGTTTTCATGAACCACACACACTGTCATTGGATGTGTGTTCTTCTCACAAACCACACATGGATCCACCAGTGTCATTGCATGTGTGTTCTTCTCATGAACCACATCTAGAGTCATTGCATGTATGTTCTTCTCACAAACCACATAAGGATCCACCAGTGTCATTGGATGTATATTCTTTTCATGAACCACACCCATTGTCATTGGATGTGTCTTCTTCTCACAAACCACACATGGATCCACCCAGTGTGATTGCATGTCTGTTATTTTCATGACCCATAGCTAGTGCCATTGCATGTGTGTTCTTCTCACAAACCACACATGGATCCACCAGTGTCATTGCATGTCTGCTCTTTTCATTAACCACAGTTATAGTCATTGCATGTGTGTTCTTTTCACAAACCACATATCACCAGTGGCATTACATGTGTGTTCTTCTCATAAACCACATATGGATCCACCCAGTTTGATTGCATGTGTGTTCTTCTCGTAAACCACGTAAGGATCCACTAGTGTCATTGGATGTGTGTTCTTTTCATAAACCACACCAAGTGTCATTGCATGTCTGTTCCTCTCAGAAACCTCACATGGATCCAGCAGTGTCATTGCATGTGTGTTCTTCTCATGAACCACGGCTAGAGTCATTGCATGTGTGTTCTTTTCACAAACCATGGCTAGAGTCATTGCATGTGTGTTCTTCTCACAAACCACATAAGGATACACCAGTGTCATTGCATGTGTGTTCTTCTCATGAACCATAGCTAGAGTAATTGCATGTCTGTTCTTCTCACAAACCACATAAGGATCCACCAGTGTCATTGGATGTGTGTTGTTTTCATGAACCACACACACTGTCATTGGATGTGTGTTCTTCTCACAAACCACACATGGATCCACCAGTGTCATTGCATGTGTGTTCTTCTCATGAACCACATCTAGAGTCATTGCATGTATGTTCTTCTCACAAACCACATAAGGATCCACTAGTGTCATTGGATGTGTGTTCTTTTCATGAACCACACCCAGTGTCATTGCATGTGTGTTCTTCTCACAAACCACACATGGATCCACCCAGTGTGATTGCATGTGTGTTCTTCTCATAAACCACGTAAGGATCCACTAGTGTCATTGGATGTGTGTTCTTTTCATAAACCACACCTAGTGTCATTGCATGTATGTTCCTCTCACAAACCACACATGGATCCACTAGTGTCATTGCATGTGTGTTCTTCTCATGAACCACAGCTAGAGTCATTGCATGTGTGTTCTTTTCACAAACCACAGCTAGAGTCATTGCATGTGTGTTCTTCTCACAAACCGCATAAGGATACACCAGTGTCATTGCATGTGTGTTCTTCTCATGAACCATAGCTAGAGTCATTGCATGTCTGTTCTTCTCACAAACCACATAAGGATCCACGAGTGTCATTGGATGTGTGTTCTTTTCATGAACCACACTCAGTGTCATTGGATGTGTGTTCTTCTCACAAACCACACATGGATCCACCAGTGTCATTGCATGTGTGTTCTTTTCATGAACCACACATGGATCCACCCAGTGTGATTGCATGTCTGGTCTTTTCACAAACCACATATGGATCCACCCAGTGTCATTGCATGTGTGTTCTTTTCATGAACCACACACACTGTCATTGGATGTGTGTTCTTCTCACAAACCACGCATGGATCCACCAGTGTCATTGCATGTGTGTTCTTCTCATGAACCACATCTAGAGTCATTGCATGTATGTTCTTCTCACAAACCACATTAGGATCCACCAGTGTCATTGGATGTGTGTTCTTTTCATGAACCACACCCAGTGTCATTGCATGTGTGTTCTTCTCACAAACCACACATGGATCCACCCAGTGTGATTGCATGTGTGTTCTTCTCATAAACCACGTAAGGATCCACTAGTGTCATTGGATGTGTGTTCTTTTCATAAACCACACCTAGTGTCATTGCATGTATGTTCCTCTCACAAACCACACATGGATCCACTAGTGTTATTGCATGTGTGTTCTTCTCATGAACCATAGCTAGAGTCATTGCATGTGTGTTCTTTTCACAAACCACAGCTAGAGTCATTGCATGTGTGTTATTCTCACAAACCCCATAAGGATACACCAGTGTCATTGCATGTGTGTTCTTCGCATGAACCATAGCTAGAGTCATTGCATCTCTGTTCTTCTCACAAACCACATAAGGATCCACCAGTGTCACTGGATGTGTGTTCTTCTCACAAACCACACATGGATCCACCAGTGTCATTGCATGTGTGTTCTTTTCATGAACCACACATGGACCCACCCAGTGTGATTGCATGTCTGTTCTTTTCACAAACCACATATGGATCCACTAGTGTCATGCATTTCTATTCTTTTCATGAACCACACCTAGTGTCATTGCATGTATGTTCCTCTCATAAACCACACACGGATCCAGCAGTGTCATTGCATGTGTGTTCTTCTCATGAACCACATCTAGAGTCATTGCATGTCTGTTCTTCTCACAAACCACATAAGGATCCACGAGTGTCATTGGATGTGTGTTCTTTTCATGAACCACACCCAGTGTCATTGCATGTGTGTTCTTCTCACAAACCAAACATGGATCCACCAGTATCATTTAATGTCTTTTCTTTTCATGAACCACAGCCAGTGTCATTGCATGTGTGTTCTTCTCACAAACCACACATCAATCCACCAATGTCATTGCATGTCTGCTCTTTTCATTAACCACAGTTAGAGTCATTGCATGTGTGTTCTTTTCACAAACCACATATCACTAGGGTCATTGCAAGTGTGTTCTTCTCATAAACCACATATGGATCCACCTAGTGTGATTGCATGTGTGTTCTTTTCACAAACCACATAAGGATCCACCGGAGTGAATGGATGTGTGTTCTTTTCATGAACCACACTCAGTGTTTTTGAATGTCTATTCCTCTCATAAACCACATAAGGATCCACAAGTATCATTGCATGTGTGTTCTTATCATCAACCACATCTAGAGTCATTGCATGTCTGTTCTTCTCACAAACCACATAAAGAACCACTAGTGTCATTGGATGTGTGTTCTTTTCATGAACCACACCCAGTGTCATTGCATGTGTGTTCTTCTCATGAACCACAACTAGAGTCATTGCATGTCTGTTCTTCTCACAAACCACATAAGGATCCACTAGTGTCATTGGATGTGTATTCTTTTCAAGAACCACAGCAAGTGTCATTGCATGTGTGGTCTTCTCACAAACCACACATGGATCCACCAGTATCATTGCATGTCTGTTCTTTTCATGAACCACAGTCAGTGTCATTGCATGTGTGTTCTTCTCACAAACCACACATGGATCCACCAGTGTCATTGCATGTGTGTTCGTTTCATGAACCACAGTTAGAGTCATTGCATGTGTGTTCTTTTCACAAACCACATATCACCAGTGTCATTGCATGTGTGTTCCTCTCATAAACCACATATGGATCCACCCAGTGTGATTGCATGTGTGTTCTTCTCACAAAGCACATAAGGATCCACCAGTGTCATTGGATGTGTGTTCTTTTCATAAACCACGCCTAGTGTCATTGCATGTTAGTTCCTCTCACAAACCACACATGGATATACCAGTGTCATTGCATGTGTGTTCTTCTCATGAACCACAGCTAGAGTCATTGCATGTGTGTCCTTTTCACAAACCACAACTAGAGTCATTGCATGTGTGTTCTTCTCATGAACCACAACTATAGTCATTGCATGTCTAATCTTCTCACAAACCGCATAAGGATCCACTAGTGTCATTGGATGTGTGTTCTTTTCATGAACCACACCCAGTGTCATTGGATGTGTGTTCTTCTCACAAATCACACATGGATCCACCAGTGTCATTGCATGTGTGTTGTTTTCATGAACCACACTTGGATCCACCCAGTGTGATTGCATGTCTGTTCTTTTCACAAACCACATATGGATCCACTAGTGTCATTGCATGTCTATTCTTTTCATGAACCACACCCAGTGTCATTGCATGTCTGTTCCTCTCATAAACCACAGATGGATCCACCAGTTTCATTGCATGTGTGTTCTTCTCATGAACCACATCTAGAGTCATTGCATGTCTGTTCTTCTCAAAAACAACATAAGGATCCACCAGTGTCATTGGATGTGTGTTCTTTTCATGAACCACACCCAGTGTCATTGCATGTGTGTTCTTCTCACAAACCACACATGGATCCACCCAGTGTGATTGCATGTCTATTCTTTTCACAAACGACATATGGATCCACCAGTGTCATTGCATGTCTATTCTTTTCATGAACCACACCCAGTGTCATTGCATGTCTATTCGTCTCATAAACCACACATGGATCCACCAGTGTCATTGCATGTGTCTTCTTCTCATGAACCACATCTAGATTCATTCCATGTTTGTTCTTCTCACAAACCACATAAGGATCCACCAATGTCATTGGTTGTGTGTTCTTTTCATGAACCACACCCAGTGTCATTGCATGTGTGTTCTTCTCACAAACCACACATGGATCCACTAGTATCATTGCATGTCTATTCTTTTCATGAACCATAGCCAGTGTCATTGCATGTGTGTTCTTCTCACAAACCACACATGGATCCACCAGTGTCATTGCATGTATGCTCTTTTCATTAACCATAGTTAGAGTCATTACATGTGTGTTCTTTTCACAAACCACATATCACCAGTGTCATTGCATGTTTGTTCTTCTCATAACATATGGATCCACCCAGTGTGATTGCATGTGTGTTCTTCTCACAAACCACATAAGGATCCACCCAGTGTGATTGCATGTGTGTTCTTCTCACAAACCACATAAGGATCCACCAGTGTCATTGGATGTGTGTTCTTTTCATGAACCACACCAAGTGTCATTGCATATTTGTTCCTCTCAAAAACCACACATGGATCCACCAGTGTAATTCCATGTGTGTTCTTCTCATGAACCACATCTAGAGTCATTGCATGTGTGTTCTTCTCACAAACCACATAAGGATCCACCAGTGTCATTGGATGTGTGTTCTTTTCATGAACCACGCCCAGTGTCATTGCATGTGTGTCCTTCTCACAAACCACACATGGATCCACCAGTATCATTGCATGTCTGTTCTTTTCATGAACCACAGCCAGTGTCATTGCATGTGTGTTCTTCTCACAAACCACACATGGATCCACCAGTGTCATTGCATGTCCGCTCTTTTCATTAACCACAGTTAGAGTCATTGCATGTGTGTTCTTTTCACAAACCACATATCACCAGTGTATTGCATGTGTGTTCCTCTCATAACCACATATGGATCCACCTAGTGTGATTGCATGTGTGTTCTTCTCACAAACCACATAAGGATCCACCAGTGTTATTGGATGTGTGTTCTTTTCATAAAACACATATGAATGCTAACCTTAGGAGAGCCCTAACCTTAGCCCCGCAATGGGTGGCCGTTAGACCGAGTCTTCTAGAAGGCACGCCCTAACATAGTTGTTCTGCTTGACGATTGTTACATACTGTTCGATCGGGGTTCTTGGACAATTGGGATGGTCTCCATGAGAGCGATCCACGAGTAGGTTGTTCTGCGGCATGATTGGCCACGCTTGCTCTGGACAAACTAGCAACACCGGGCGCTCCCCTGTTGCGAGTGTCATGACTCACGAGTTCAGTGGGCCATATCCCAGTGTCACGTCCCCATTACTTCTCTTCCTCCCCGTACTTCTCTTCCTTCCTCTCGAAGCCACTTTCCCCACTTCACTGCCATCCTGCTGTAGCTGCAGGCCGAGGGCGCCTCCATCCCAATCCCCTCTCCGGCAGCCACCCCCTCTCGCCATGGGTTCAAGGGGAGACAACGAGGAAACGCGTCGTGATGACAGGGACGGCGATTTCGATGTGAGTCGTCTCATCTCTATCTCTATCATCTGTGGCCAGTTATCTATTTTTTGAGCTAGATCTACTCTGTTTACTCATGCACGTATGATGTGTTAGGCCAACCAGACGATGTATGACTCCGACTATCACGGTTTAGCGGACGAAGATAGTCCTCTGCTATGTAAACATGGATATGTGCCCGCTAAATTTGTAGCGTTCGAAGTACGAAACGTAGGCAGGGGGTTTCTACGGTGTCAAGGACATCGTGCAATGATGCAAGGCGGAATTTGCGGTGTTGTCAAATGGGTAGATCCAGAGTGGCCCAAATCGATGCAGAAAACACTAGACAAACTATGGGAAATGACTGTTGAGTTGAAAGAATCCGTATTTAGCTCACTTCTTGACAGTGTTGAGATGAAGCTATGGGAACCAGTTGACACGACCAAGCATAAGCGAGATCTCAGGTGGGTGCAAGACAAGGTTAGCAAAGTCAAGAAGGAGAGGGATGCAGCGTTGGCTCTGAAGGCTAAAGCAGAGCAAGAACTGACTCAAGCAAGGAATGATCTTCACCAGGCCAAAGTCCTACAGTTCACAACTACGAGTATTGACAAGTGCATGAGGAAAAATGCAGAGAAACAATTGAAGCTGTGCAAGGAAGATGCTAAAAGGAAGGAGCAGACGATTCGATCCTTGCTCTCACGGGAAGATGCACATCGGGCTAAGATTAGGAAGATCAAGGATATGTGTGATAACTAGTTCTATTTAGCTTGAGCTCCGTGCCTTTTTAAGTTGTAATAGTTGTACTTGTTGACCTAGCGGTCTGAACTAGTGGTCCCGGAGTCCTGGGAGGAAAAAAATTGGTCGCCTGTTAATCTGTCTTAACTCTGCATTACTTCCTTTTGTCTGATCATGGTGGTATTATGACATTGATTGTTTGTTTAAACGTAATCTACGTGGATTGTGCCGCATGCAAATGGCACAACCACAATTTATAAAGTGGAAGCACGTACACCCGGTTATTGGAGATCCGGGAGCTTCGCCAGATGCAGGGGATGCATGAGCAGAGAGGCGGTGAGATAGACGGGCTCGAGATTAGGCCAGAAAGTGGTACCGCTTTCCTCCTCATCTGGGCATTATCTGTTGCCATTGATGTTTATGTTGCCATGTCGTTGTGTGCAGCAGCTGAAATAAGTTGCTGCTTCCTAGAGTGTAGCAGCTTAAATAATTTATTTCTGTGCCACTTACATTCTGTCGTATTTGGAGACCTCCTTCCCCTCAGCAATCGTGGAACCGATGCTGCGTGTTTTCAGATAGTAGTGGCACAATCACAATTTCGGATTCAACTACTGACTCGGGAGTTTCCAAACCCTAAGTCGTGGTACATTTTACTCAGAGAACGTGGGTAGATTGTTTCGCCTAGCAAAGTTCCACACACAGAGCTCCAGAATTTAACCGAATTACATATATAGGTTCAAGTTCAATACATTACTATGCATCTTCATTGCCAGCAGCCTTCTTCCGCATCCTGGGTGCCAAGCCTTCACATCCACTGGCTTCTTCATTTCCTGCCTTCTTCCTCTTCCTCGGTGCCAATTTTCTTAGCTTCATATACTCTGCATCGCCGGAACAATGGGCACTAGAATCGTCTCTAGCATCATCTTTCCACTCGCTTTTAATTTCTTCGGGCAGCAAAATGACTGACCCGACAGTCATGTTTCTAACCTTGCGGCGCTTCCTGTCAAAGAAACAAGACTGTTGCACAACTGTCCAATATCTACAGAGTAAATAAAACAAAACTTACAATTTAGCACAAACATGTGAATCCCAAGAGACTTTTGCTTACTAGGAGCTAATTGGGTTCGAGCAACCACCCTGTCCAAGAATAGAAGGGTGACTCCCATTTGCAGCAGCTTCCACATCCAGTACATCACAATTCAGCTCAAACATGCAAGCCGAAGCATACCTTTTCATCAACCCAATTAGCTGACTGTCACACGTTAGAGGAACCATGATGCCATGTTCATCCATGAAGCTGAACTTTGCAGTCTGCTTCGGCCATAATTCATCATGATTACGCAGAGCAGCAACCATACCAGATATAGTGCAGAACTGCGCATGCGCTTCTTCTATCATGATACAATAGTGTCCATACCACTTGCCCTTAGAGTCGTACCTGAAGAGGACTACCGTAACCAGGTAAGGGTGGTCCGCGGAGATCCCACTTGACAGAAAACTGTGGACAAAATATGTTTGTCAGCGTTGGGCTAACAAACAATTTTAGGTTCAGTAGCTAGCAAGCAGTTATAATTAGTGCAAATAGCACAGAGAAGGGCATCTCACCCGCGTGTAGCTAGAACTTCTTCCTTGGTAGTAGGATTTGCCATCCTCCGAGCTGCTCGGCTCGTCGGCGGCGGAGGCGGGCTAGCGCCTCGCAACGGCGGCTACGGCATGCTCCATTGGAGCTCGGGATCAGCGACTGGGCGTAGCAACTGGGTGCAACAACTTGGCGCCGGAAGTCAAATGTCCGAAGGGATCGTCCTGCCTGGAGGGTTGATTCCGACGCTGCCGGTGCTAGGGGAAAGGTGGGAATGGATTTGTGAAATTGGTCAACGCATCCAATCCACTTAGTTACTCGATTTGCCTAAGAGGTTGCTGTGTTGGCGCTCGCGTTACGGACAGATGACCGACATGAGGGTCCCGACCATCTACTTCACGGTGCAGTTTCATGGAATGTTTGAATTTGGCAGGGGCGAGATGAGTTTGCATCGAAATGGCCCCTCTCGGTAGTTGGCGGCCCAACATTTCGAAACACGGCAATTTCAGGCAACATAGGTACCGCCATGCGCTGGCCCGGGAACTTTGGTACCGCAGACAAACAGTCCCCTTCTTGCGGCCATCCATGTTTAAATACTTTGCCTCACGTTTCCCTGACCTGGAACAGAGAAACCGCCTGCACGTAATTTCTCCATTAGGACCTCCCTTCACCTTCTGTCGTCTTATGCTGAAACCATGTTCTCTCGCGTATACGTTGTAGTAAGAGTATGCTGCCGCTTTGGAAGGGAAGGTCATCTCCTTTACATTCTCGTGTCTGTCCCGCTTATCATGAGCATGCTGAAAATCCTTCTCTAGTATCACTTGATGCTGACTATGCTCATGTTGTGAACTGTCTGTAACCGACACAATTAAAAGCAAAGCAATGTAAGTGGTGATCTAGTTGATACTATTTATGACTTGCTGTACAACAATAAGCAACTTACATCACTCTTGTATTCAGATTTTGACCCTTCAAGTTCTTGTGATTCTTTCGTCGCCTCTTCATCCCAGGTTTCCAAGTCCGAATCCCCAAAATAATCATGTTCACTCTGAGATATTAGTATAACCTGTACCATTGTAGCACAAAGTCATATAGCATGTCTATTCAATTCTTATTAAAATAGTGTAGCACTCGACGTACATCACTTCTAATGCTTTCCGAGAAAGATTCTTCTGGATGGTGCTCCTTGTTTCGACATCGATGTCCATCTACACAATTAAAAAACTACGAGTATAAATTTGCATGTTCTAGGTTTGCATACAAAATAAAAAATAAAGTTCATGTGACCTCATCATCCTCGGATCTATTTTCTTCATAGAGGTCATTCTCAGTAGGCTCATCTTCAGAGAAAGAACTATCTCTATCATCCAAACCTGAATCACCATTGTGCGTAGGGACGCTCTCATTATCACTCCCAGTTGACATAGAGTCCTCCATCTGTTCAAGCAAAGAAAACCAGCAACGCTAATCTAATCAGTTATGTATATATGGAGGACTCAGAGATGCAAAGATGAACCCTAAGCCGCTATGCTAAAGGAGATGCAAATAATGTGTGTTAGAGAGGCAACTACTCACATCTTCCGGGAGCCGGTGGCAAGATGGGACACAGGCGGACTGGTTGATGCGTCCTGAGGATGAGAAGATTTGGCTGGCCTTTGATTTGCAGATGTAGGATTGGAATGGTTATCGTTGGCGTGGAAGGCCACGTTGCCACCCGACCCGGGCAGGTTCATAGATGGAGGATTAGATCTCGGCCACCGGTGCGGACGGACACATCGCCACCGGAGCCGGGCAGGTTCGCAGATGAAGGATTAGAAGGCTGGCCCACCAGATTCACGTCGCCTCGCCAGCGCACATCACTGCCGGGATCGAAAAATTTAGGGTTAGAAGTGCCTCGGGAAATGGTGGCCGCGATCTTATTTTCGTGATCAAAACCTAATGGTGTGGCGATTTGGCAATGGGTTTTGCGACTGACAACGTGGCAATAAATGGTCAAACATAATGTAGCGACGTGGAAGTATGCAGATACGTGGGAATACAGGCCTGGACTTGGGCTTTGCGGGCTACCCTCACGCACCCTCCTCTCTAATACGTATGGGGCGATTCTACCCCTTGAACGTTTACAATGTTTCACACCTCTGGGGGTCCATTGAATCACACCTCAAGAAAGAATTTTCCACTTTGTATGAAAATTTGGTGGGGGTATTTTTTCTTCTTTATTCTACCAGTAAAAGTACTTGAAAAACTCACTTCATGGTATGACCTACTATATCATGCAATATGTATGACTTTATTGGGTTTCAAGCCAAATGACCAAGGTTATGGGCATACTTTCTCTTCATCAAGATAATGATGGTGTTCCCATATTTTGGTATATATCGGTGCATGTTAGCATGGTTAAGAAGTAAAAGTATTTTCAGAAGGAAGTATGGTTAATATGGCTTAGAGTTTATAGAATGTCCCATTTATTTACTATTGTACATAAAATGGTTGGATAAATTACATGTTCTATATTTCAAATATATTTTCTAGCTAATTTCACCCACTCAGATGACTTTCCGTCGATTTGTCGAATTAGGTCGACAATAATCTACAAGTGCATGAGAGCAAGTTCAATAGTATAACCGAGTCTTACGTATAACAAAGTGACACGTCATCTATTGCCGGCCTTATACCAGTATGTATAATACCTAGAAATTGAACTATAGAACAGATAGCATTACAATGCAGCAACCTCATCAAAAACAAGAAGATTAAATAGGAATAAAATGAAAAACATTTCTATGCTCGCTTGAAAAATCCTAAAATTGGGGAATTGTAAGAAAGAATGGTACAATTTTTCTGAAAATTGGGGTGGTGGCATTATTTATTTATTTTTTAGAACCAGGGTACCATATATCCTAAAGGAGTGAGACACTCTAATTATCGCCGTAGGGTTTGTAGTCATCGCGAGGTGGTACGTGGAACTTTTTGTCATTATTATTATTACTTTTGAGACTTTTTGTTCTAGTGTCGATGATTATTAATCCAATAGATCGCTTAAATTTTGGGAAAAAAGGTTACTAGAAGTAGATGGGTGTGCCATACCAAGGCACACATGCACAGTGCCACGCTGTGGACTGATGGCTCAGTGTTGATGTAGAGCTCGTTGGGAACCCCAAGAGGAAGGTATGATGAGCACAGCAGCAAGTTTCCCTCAGTTATGAAACCAAGGTTTAATCAAACCAGTAGGAGCAAGGAAACACCCCAAAGGTGTTTCTAGCTGAGCCTTGGCAGGGCGCACTACCGGTTCTAGTAGCAACGTGGAGACCTACACGACACAACCATAGAACTTTGTCCCCAACTTGCGATGAGGTTGTCAATCTCACATGTTTTGCTAAAAACAAAGGATTAAATGTATCGAATGGAAGGAAGTAATCGTTTGCAGAAAGTAAACACAAAGCAGTAAACAATTTGTAGATTGTATGTAAAAGAAAGGACCGGGATCCATAGTTCACTAGAGGTGGTTCTCCTTAAGATAGATAACATGCTAGGTGAACAAATTACAGCGAGGCAATTAACAAACATCGAGAAAGCAATACATGCATATACTAATCATCTTGACTCCTTTGGAACTTGATTGGGCATTACAACATTATACATAGACCGCCATCCAACTGCATCTATGACTAATAATCCAGCTTCAGGTTATCATCTGAACCCCCTCAAGTATTAAGTTGCAAGCAATAGATTATTGCTTTACGAATTGCGTGTAAAGTAAACAATACGATTGTTCTATGAACAAATGATTGTTGTTTTCTCCCTAGTAGCAACAGCACATCTAGTACCATAGAGATTTCTGTCACTTCCCCGGATTACCAGAGGCATGAACCCACTATCGAGCATAAATACTAACTCTTGGAGTTGGTAGCATCTACTTGGCCAAGATAGCTACTAACAACGGAAAGCATGCAAGATCACAAATAACAAAGACATGATAGAATCAATAATCAATCTGAAATAGTATCTCAATATCCATCGGATCCCCTCAAACACAACATGGAAAATTACAAATAGATGATCTTGATCATGAATGGAGATCACAAGATCTAGACATGAAAGCACAAAGCAGGAGAACCAGCCATCTGTTGGGTCCGCATCATAGAAAACAAAAAATTTCCTACGGTGTGAACTACACGCCAAGATCTATCTACTAGATACAGAGCAACGGGTGGACATACATCCAAGGAGAACTTACCCTCGAAGACAACGAGCTTTGTTAACGAGTAGGAACTCGTTGTTGATGTAGTCGTACACTTGCCGATCTCAAGATCATGATGAAGTCCAGAAGGTCTGGCTCCAGCACGTCCATCAGATCCAGCTCCAGCACCACCAAGTCCAAAGCATAAGCGGCAGTGCATCCGTGATCGCACACACGTCCTCCGTCCCTCGCTCCAGCAAAGCGGAAGCAACTCCTTTCTAGATAAAGCCACCGGGAACATGTATCTCGCTAATCCGAGACCATGGGGGAATAATACTAGAGGGGGAGAGAGATCCTTCACAAGGAGGTGTGTGTGAGAAGTGAGGAGGGGGTGGCCTTTTATAGGAGGAGAGGGGTGCCCCTCCTTCATGGCCGGCGCATGGAGGAGGTGAAGGGTCACCTCCTCCATTCATGTGGTGGTAACTCCCTCCACATAAATTTGCCCCTTCACATTCTCTTTTAAAGTCTACACTTTAAATGCATTAAATTTCTCCAAATTTAATGCTCTCTCATTTAATAAAACTCTTTTATTATTTTTATTCAGAATTTTGTTAATTACTTTAATTAACAAACATTCACATAAAACCCCCTGCAACATTTCAATATTATATGCAGAACCAATTTCAGCAATTTCACCCGAAACAGTTTTGGTGTCTATCGAAATAATTCCAGCGCTTTCATAAATCTTTATCTGAAACATATTTGCTCCAAATGGTGTCGGTATCCCTTAAGTGTGTCACCCTATGGTTCGCGAATAATGTAGACATGATCGAGACCCCTCTCAGATCAATAATCAGAAGTGGGACCTGGAGATCCATACTGACTCCTACACATTCAATGATGACTTCTATGATCGTGAGAACCTTTAACGCTAGTAACTAAATCCTTTTGTCTCGCGATATATTACATGTCCGAGATTCGATCATCGGTATCTCCATACCTAGTTTGATCTCGTTACCGACATGCACTCTTTTCTCGTTCCCGTGATATAACATTCTAGTGATCACATCACTTGCTTGCACTGGATCACATCACTCTTTTCTCGTAGCACTGAACCCACCTTTATAGTCACCCTGTTACGGTGTGATGTTTGATGTTATCAAGATACTCTTCCGGTGTTAGCAATTAACATGATCTCATGGTCTAAGGACTAAGATTACTTCGTATGATGTTATAGCAATATAAACATAATGACTTGATCGTAATGCTATACTTCAGATGAATGTTCATCACATCATTCCACCAATGGTGTGACCTTGTTATTAACAACATCCAATGTCTATGATCAGGAAACCTTGATCATCTTGTTAATCAACAAGCTAGTCTATAAGAGAGGCATAACTAGGAACCATTTTTGTTTATTAAACACACATGTATTGATGTTTCTGATCAATACAATTATAGCATGCAAAATAAACATTCATCATAAACATGGAATAAGATAATAACCACTTTATTATTGCCTCTCGGGCATATTCCCTTCAGTCTCCCACTTGCACTAGAGTCAATAATCTCGTTTGAAAAACTTTGCGTATTGAACACCTATGGCATTCTGGTGTTGCATATACACTATTGCTAGTTGTTAACATAATCTCCGGATCTGACAGTTTCAGGTCCGTGTGTATTTGCATGTCTTTGCGTCTCTATGCATCACTCATTCTCAAATGAGATGGCATTGTATAAATTTGGTCCTTTGGTGAGACCTTTAGTTCATTCGGCTCAAAATATGTTGATTTATTGTCACACAATATATCTTCATAGTATTAGCCCACTTTGAACCACACCTAGTTTGATAACAAACTACTTAACACAAATGCCCTCCTATGCTGCTACTATAGCAGTCATATACTTAGCCTTTTTGTTTTAGTATCCGTCACAATGTGTCAAATTTGGAACTCATCCAAATCCATCATGGAACATCCTTTCCATTATATTGTGCCACCCATAGTCTAAATTGAGATAAATTTAATTTGTATCTTGTGACAAAACTAGTATCAATGTAACACTTTACAATGGACTACCTTTAACTATTTGTCACTTATACATTATATATTCTTAGTTCTTCAAAAGCTCATAAGAATATCTTTACTATTGTCCAATGATCATCTTATGAATCATTCTGGTATATGCTCATAACATTTAGAGCATAGGACATTCTGGATATATACATATCATGGTATAATAGATCAAAATCTTCATGTGATTTTACTCACCAAATGTTGAAACACTTGAATCTTGATACAATCCTTTCCATGCAGCAAGAACCTTTCTTGTTGTTTCCATATTGAACCCTTTCAATATCTTATATTGAACCCTTTCAATATCTTATATATGTATGTCTGGCATAACCATATTAGCGCCTTAATCTATCCATATAGATATTGATGCCTAATATTCTGGGTTTGCCCAAGTCTTTCATCGAAATCTTATTTTAATGAAATCCTTAACTTGTGTCAATTCAAGATACATCATTTCCAATCAACAATATGTCCTCTACATAATGTATTAGAAATATGTCTCGGCGCTCCCACTTAATTTCTTGCAAATGCAAGCATCTTCATCATCTCCGATGAATTTAAACTCTTTTAACAGTTTCATCATGGTGAAGATTCCAACTCCGCTATGCTTACTTCAACTATTGAAGTTTACATGCCCTTTCAGCACCCTTTGAATTAACAAAACCCTTCGGACCATGTCATGTACATGTACTAGGTTACCGTTCTATTAGAAGAACCTTGTTTTGTTTATTCAACTACCATATACCAAATTATATGTAGTGGTTGCTACATTAATCCGCCAAGACTATATATCGCTATGAAAGATCAAATCTTGTCATAGTCAACTCCTTGAACATTGTCGTAAACTTCTTTCCGACATGTCGACTATTTCATAGATGTTAAACATCCATGTCTTATTTCTTTATAGATCCAAACACGACCGATAGGCTTCACGCCTTTCCGGAGGGTCTTCCAAGTTCAGAAACTTGTTTTCTCGTGTATGGATACTATCACGGATTCTATGACTTCTAGTCATTTTATGGAGTCAGGGCCCATCATCGCTTCTTTGCATGTAGTCGGTTCATCATTGTCAAAACAATAACGACTTGCTTATCAAATCTTACTATTTGATTCTTACCAACCCACATGGTTCTATAGGAACTCTAATCTCCGAGATCACACCTTTTGTAATCACGAGAGCCATGAGCATTGTGGCCGCCACCGGGACACTTTCCGGCGCTGTGCTACTTAGCACATATAGCTAAGGTTCAACAACCTTATCAAAGTTCTATTGTCCTCCCACTTAACTTTTCACGAAAAATTCCTTTTCAAGAAACTTGACGTTCCAAGTAATAAACTCTTTTGTCCTTGGTGTTATGGAGAAATTCCCAACAAATTCTTTGGGATAACCTACAAAGACGTGCTTATCCGACTTTGGTTGTAAACATTTTACTTATGCATAGCATACCAAAATTTAAGAAAAGACAATTCGGGTTTTATCCCAAACCATAACTCATATGGTGTCATTTCAATGGATCACGATGGTGCTCTTTTTAGTGTAAAAGCGGTAGTCTTTAAAGCTTCAATCCTTAAAACATAATGGCAGTTTTATAAATGACACCCTTGATCTTACCATGTCAAACATGGTTTGATTTTATCTCTCGAATATGCCATACTCCTATGGTTTATCGGGAAACACAAATCATGGAACAATTCCTCAAGTCTTAGCTATTTTTGCTAAACATGTAACTCAAATATCTTCCTTTATGATCGAATCATAAACTCTTTATTTTCTTGTTACAATGATTTTCCACTTCATCTTGAAAGTCTTTGAACAATTTTCAAATGTTTCATACTTCTTCCTTATTAAGTAAATATACAGATATATTCACTCAAATTTGTGAAGAAAGCATATGAAGCAAAAAGATCCATCGCATATGGCTAGACATAATGGACTATATACATCAACATGCATAATATCCAATAATTTAGTCATCCGTTCCTCTTTGGCCTATGGACAGAGTTTTAATTATCTCGAGGAAAGTCTCACATGCGTCAATTGATCAAAATCAAAAGACTCCAAAAATCCATCAACATGGAGTTTCTTCATGTTTTATTTCCAATATAATTTAAAACAGCGATGCCACTTCATAAGTGATATTTTAATCATTTGTCTTGCGACATTTTAGCAATACTGTTTATGGATGTGATTTCTCCAACTAGACTTGTAAAAGTTCATCCATCCTTTATGGAATACGGTAATTATTTAACAGCCATTGTTCTCATGATACCGGAACAAAATAACAATTATTTAAACAAATCTTGAAGGCTTGGTTTGATGACAAGGAAAAACACAATAACACTTTATTTGTTTTCGATGAACATCATCACTCATTCTCTTGCTGGTTACTTAGGCCATTGTAGTTCATGAATTGCGTTGTCCTGTATGACACTTCATACCAACCAATTCGGTATCCAATACCGGTATCCAATACCGGTATCCAATACCTAAGAACCACATTGTTTAACAAGCAAGGAATATAACCATAACATGTATATCTTCTATATACCTAAGTTGGACATCTCCAACCTTTTATTTTCTGCCAAATATTTTATAGATTCTCTTTCAGCAATTCCTCTTCTTTTAAAAGAATCAATCAACATCAATAGTGGTGTCATCAACATGACACATGGTACAAAGCGTATATAGTCAAATACTAATACCTTTGGACTTGCACTTTGAAGTTGATCACCATCATCAAATGTTTAGTGTTCTTTCAAAAATCCATTCTTTAGTAATCTATTAGTGTAGTAAACATTTTACTTACATCTTCTATTCATACTTATCATGAAAACTTTCATGATCAAGCTACTATAGCCTATAAGGAAGAATCGCGGGTATAATATCAGTTCCCAAAACCTTTTTGGTAGATTCAGATGCCTAGCATCTCCATCCTTCACAAATTCTCATACAATATGAGAACATGTATTTTGCTAAATTATAATCTATCATAATGCAACCAAAAACATTGTTTCAGATATCACAATATCTTTCACACATGATGGTTTCTGAAACAATTTTCAGCTCCAATATAATCTTGATATTAAAACAACTTTTTGAATATCAATAATCATGGAGGCAAACATGATACTTTAGATACTAACATTGGAATTCTTACTCTTTATATAATACTGCTTATTAAACTTCATGGAGTAAATAGAGTTTGCTGAAAGTTTGCAATAGGACTTATAAACTTTAAATTGACATTCAAAACAATACGATACCAGTTCGTAAAGTAAATATCCAGAATTCTATAGTTCTATTATCTCAATTAAAACTAAGCATAAGGTAGTGAACAGATGCCAATGACTACAACAAATTATGCAAATTCACTTCGATTTAGTTTATGACAAATTGAGTTCGACTAATCCAAATTAGAAATGAACTCCCACTCAAAAACGACATCCCTCGTGCCTTTTTGGTGATTACATGAACCAAATCCACTACACCAAGTCCGATCATCACGTGAGTCGGTGTAGCTTCAAAGGCGAGCATCAATATGGGCATCATATCAACTATATGACTCATGCTTAACCTTTCGGTCCGTGTTCCGAGGCCATGTCTGTACATGCTAGGCTCGTCAAGTAAGAACCTTAGTATTTGCGTGTGTAAAACTGTCTTACACCCGTTGTATGAAAGCGTAGAGTCGAGAACACCCGATCATCACATGATGCCTCAAAACACGATCCGCAAAACGGTGCATACTTAAGGAAGACCACATTTTATCTTGATATCTAAATGAGGGATCATCTTATAATGCTACCAAAAGCACCAAACTACCAATATAAGATGCTAATGTGTGAAGTGAGGTGATATGGTCCATGCATTTGATCTCTATTATTTGCATCGTGGTATGATCTCTATCATTCCTTTGTGTGTAAGGCCAAGGTCTATGTAACTTACACGTTGAGTGTGTTGTAAGAGTATATATCATACATCTACTTACAACAATACCATATCAATACACTAGCCCAACAACGATCTAAACTAGACGCCTCTAATTTATCAATTGCAAGTTTTACGTGGCTTAGGGCTTTCGGAGATAGAACCGTTCTCACCTACGAACATGAACCACAACGAGGATAACCAAGTTATTAGCAACTCGTTGTAAATCAGATATTGACTATAGTAGGAGAGCAGGACACCCTTGACCACTTATGCAAAGCAAGTTGCATGTCAGTCATGGAACCGGTCTCATGTACGATGACATGTAAGGTTGGTCCGGGCCGCTTCATCCCACTATGCCACCAATATCCAAAATACATAGAAGATGCAATAACATGATCATCATCGCCCACATATCAAAAGATGTGTACTACCCGTGCTAAGCACCTACGCATAGATCAGGCTCTGATACCACTATTGGGTCCGCAGCATAGAAAACAAAAATTTTCCTACGGTGTGAACTACACCCAAGATCTATCTACTAGATACAGAGCAATGGGTGGACATACATCCATGGAGAACTTACCCTCGAAGACAACGAGCTTTGTTAACGAGTAGGAACTCGTGGTTGATGTAGTCGTACACTTGCCGATCTCAAGATCGTGATGAAGTCCAGTAGGTCCGGCTCCAGCACGTCCATCAGATCCAGCTCTAGCAGCACCAAGTCTAGCACCGCAAAGCAGCGGTGCATCCGTAATCGCACACACGTCCGGTACCCCGACAACCTCCATCCCTCGCTCCAGCAAAGAAGCGGAAGCAGCAACTCCTTTCCAGATAAAGCCACCGAGAACATGTATCTCGCTAATCCGAGACCATGGGGGAATAATACTAGAGGGGGAGAGAGATCCTTCACAAGGAGGTGTGTGTGAGAAGTGAGGAGGGGGTGGCCTTTTCTAGGAGGAGGGGGTGCCCCTCCTTCATGGCCGGCGCATGGAGGAGGTGACCCTTCACCTCCTCCATTCATGTGGTGGTAACTCCCTCCACATAAATTTGCCCCTTCACATTCTCTTTTAAAGTCTCCACTTTAAATTTATTAAATTTCTCCAAATTTAATGCTCTCTCATTTAATAAAACTCTTTTATTATTTTTATTCAGAATTTTGTTAATTACTTTAATTAACAAACATTCACATAAAACCCCCTGCAACATTTCAATATTACATGCAGAACCAATTTCAGCAATTTCACCCGAAACAGTTTCGGTGTCTATTGAAATAATTCTAGCGCTTTCATAAATCTTTATCTGAAACATATTTGCTCCAAATGGTGTCGGTATGCCTTAAGTGTGTCACCCTACGGTTCGCGAATAATGCAGACATGATCGAGACCCCTCTCAGATCAATAATCAGAAGTGGGACCTGGAGATCCATACTGACTCCTACACATTCAACGATGACTTCTATGATCGTGAGAACCTTTAACGCTAGTAACTAAATCCTTTTGTCTCACGATATATTACATGTCCGAGATTCGATCATCGGTATCTCCATACCTAGTTTGATCTCGTTACCGACATGCACTCTTTTCTCGTTCCCGTGATATAACATTCTAGTGATCACATCACTTCTAGTGATCACATCACTTGCTTGCAAGCTATTTCAATGTGATATCACCGAGAGGGCACATAGTATATCTATCCGTCATCGGGATGGACAAATCCCACTCTTGATCCATGAGCCTCAACATAACACCTTCGTAGCACTGAACCCACCTTTATAGTCACCCTGTTACGGTGTGATGTTTGATGTTATCAAGATACTCTTCCGGTGTTAGCAATTAACATGATCTCATGGTCTAAGGACTAAGATTACTTCGTATGATGTTATAGCAATATAAACACAATGACTTGATCGTAATGCTATACTTCGGATGAATGTTCATCACATCATTCCACCAATGGTGTGACCTTGTTATTAACAACATCCAATGTCTATGATCAGGAAACCTTGATCATCTTGTTAATCAACAAGCTAGTCTATAAGAGAGGCATAACTAGGAACCCTTTTTGTTTATTAAACACACATGTATTGATGTTTCCGATCAATACAATTATAGCATGCAAAATTAACATTTATCATAAACATGGAATAAGATAATAACCACTTTATTATTGCCTCTCGGGCATATTCCCTTCACCATCTAGCTACTACATGGATCCGTAGTCCAAAGATGAACTACTCACGCATCATATCGAAGGCTTGCATGGTGATGAAGAAGTCCTCTAGGGTGAATTCCCCTCTCCAGTAGGGTGCTGGGAAGAGCTTCAGATCCCTCCCGATCTAGGGATGGAGATGACGGCCTCTGAACTCTTCGTGGATTTTTGATCGGTACTTAGGGTTTTCGTCGAGGGCATCTTATAGGCGGAAGGAGAGGCCGAGGGTCTTTGGGTCGGCGGACCACCCATGGCGCTGGCTAGGGCTGGCAGCGGCCAGGTGGTGGCCCCCATCCCTTCTTCGTCTCGTATTCTGCCATCTGATGACTTCCGGAAAAATAGGCACTTTTGCTTTTGTACCATCCAATTACGAGAATATTCATTTTCCGACTTTCCTGGAACCAAAACAGCAGAAAAAAGTGGCAATGGCATTGTGGCTCTTGTTAATAGGTTAGTCCAAGAAATCATATGAAAAGTACTCCAAAGTGTGGACAAAACACAAGAAAGTGGATAAAACCAAGCATGGAACATCAAAAATTATAGATACATTTGCAATGTATCAATATCCCCAAGCTTAACTCCTGCTCGTCCTCAAGTAGGTAAGTGATAAAAAGAAAGAATAATTTTTGAGGTGACATGCACCATCAAAGACTTGATCAAAGTATTTGTAAAACATTCAAAGTTGGGATCATAGTACTTCAATCATAACATGAAAGACAAAGTTCTAGCAATAAGAAAAAGAAACTATGATGCAACATGAAAAGGCACAAACAAAAGATTCATGAATAACAATGCTTTGCAAGACGTTTGTTTGTTTCACATAAAGAAAACATAGCATAATAGTATTCAGCTTGTCCCTCATAGAGTATCAAATATAAATGCATAGGACACCTTCAAAGTTCATAAGAGTGACTAGATACAAATAGTTTAAAACAAGCAATATCAAGTTATGCATCAATCAACTAGTCTTTGGACAATGCACATAGAACTAAGAATGGCCACTATGCTCTCAAAGTAGGTGCATAAAGGTAGAAGGTGGAGACTCAATATAATGGTGGAAGAAAGGCCTTCATAAAAGGAAGTAGGGATTCAAGTCTCATAAAGAGTGTCGTGGTGGTGTCACAGCAGATGCCATGGATAGGCTAAAGGTGGGGACTAATACACGCTAGGGGAATCCAGGGAGGGATAGTGAAGTGATTCTCCACACAGAAGTTTATATTTGCTTTGTCTCCAAGGTTACAAGTGCTCCTAGAGCTGTATTGGCGAGAGGAGGAAGAAGGAGCTCTCTTACTCTCGCTCACTGATCACCCTTAAAACCCTAGCCAAACTAGCCAAATCGGAACCCCCTCTACAGAAGCCCTAGCCCTCCTTATATAGAGGGGCTAGGTCTCCATCTAGGGCATACGTGGAGGTACATTCCTAAGAATATGCCATCTCCCAAAGTAGTAAGACGACCGGGTTACTTTTCCCTCGCGTCACACATGCAGAGGCTACGTGAGCCTCTGCGGCGCCCGCGTCAGCCGACATGGGCATCGTCACCCTTGTCGGCCACGCCTCGGTGGTCCTGCCCTTGTCTGCTTCGCTCAGGCAGTGCGTACCGGGGCATCTTTGGACCGGCGAGATTCCTTCCTTCTCCTAGAAGCTAGATGTGCCCCGGATCATAGTTGATCCGGCCACACTTGTTCCTGCATACAAGTTAAACATACATTTCTGACTTACTGCTTAAGTCGGTTGAGACTTAGTTAGCGAGCCACAGTCGGGTTACCCCGTGATTCGTTCTGCCTTGAGGTGACCCGGCCAGCATCCACTTTGGCCTTGCCGAACCTCGTTTAACTCGGCCTTTATACCCTGGCGTGACCCTACCCGGGGGTATCCCCCCAACATTAGTCCACGAAGCTGGTGCGGTCTTAGCTGCCTCGGCTGCTAAGGCCACATCAGGTTCAATTATGTTTGACCTTTGGACGTTATTTCCGAGTTACCTCCTTGTCTCGGGTTATATGGATTTATGTTCCCCTTGCACGTTCCAAGTTTTCACTCGCCGGTCGGGTTATCACTTCAACTCGGACCTCATGGCTTTACTTTCCCTCTACACATTCCAAGTTTTCACATGCTGGCCGGGTTACCACGGTCCTATCCGGGTCTTGTTTCCTTCTCTCGTACGCCAACCCACGTGGAGGCTAATCATTAGGTTGTCTCATTTTAAGGGCCAGCACAGTAACCGCCGCAGTAATTGTCAGTCATCACTGTGCGCGGGTCACGTCACGCCTGCCTCCTCGTTTACCGCATCAACGTGTCATGTCACGGGACCAACTCCACTATGTTGCCTTCTGTGTGGCTCCTTGTTGATTGGTTGATGTGGGTGGTACACGGCCATTGCGTGGGGCTTGCCCGCAGGACGCGATCCCACCTTCTCCTCATGGGAGAGGTTAAATAGGGGAGGGACGCATCACTTAGGCTTTTTCCCCTCACTGCGCCCCTCTGCCCTTTGCTCTTCTTCTTTGTCTTCCTCACGACCGCGCTGCCGCCAGTGCTCCCAAGCAGCAGCACCGCCGCCGCATTTTTCCCCCAGATTTCTACGTCGTCGTCGCCGCTACGCGCCTCCTCCACCACGGGTCGCTGCCAATCTAGGCCTTTGCCCCCCGCCGCCGCTAGCGCCAGCGAGGGCAGCAACTATTAGATGATGGAGGAGGAGCTCTTCGTTGCTGAGCAAGAAATGGAGGAGGACTCCGCCATCGCGGACCGTGGTGCGTGGGCTGGGTCATGGGTCTGCCAAGATGACTTGGACTGGCTCTACCGGACCAGACGCATCCCCGCCGGTGTCATCGTGCGCCTTGCCTCCGCCGAACTCGCCCCCTCACCCAATCCGGGTGAGTATGTTGTGTTCTTGTCGCACTTCCAACGGGGGTTCAGTATGCCGGTCAGCGATTTCTTCCATGACTGGTTGAGCACGTACGAACTCCAGCCGCACCACCTTCCTGCCAGCGCAATCACCTCTCTTTCTGCTTTTGCCTCTACGATCGAGGGCTACGCCAGATTGTGGCCCACGAAGGAGCTATGGATCCGGTTTTTCGGCCTTCATCGTAATGTCATTCCGAATATTCAACTTGATCCGGAGGACAAGCAACTCACTCAATTCGAAGCTGCATCCATCTCACCCCGGAGGTTTTCCGTTTTCCCTCGAGTCACTGGGCTGGAGTCCTGCAAAGGATGGGCCCGGACTTTCTTTTATGTCTGGAATGAGGGCACTGAAGACTTGATCCGGATGCTTCCCTATGCTCCGGGTCCACCTAACCCGGAAACGTGGGACGTTGTCCCCGAGAAGCCCACAGCCTTGGCCAATCAGGTCAATAAGAGGTTTGCGGAGCTGAAGAAGCTCGGGTTGCGCAACGAGGATGCTATGATCACGTTCGTGTGCAACCGAATCTCCCCCCTCCAGAGGCGCACCCACAAGGTGTGCCATATGAGCTTTGGCCACGACCCCAACCGGACCTCGTCCTTCGAGTTGAGCAACTCAGAGATCTATCGCCGGGTCACGGCTCTCTTCACCACCCACAAGGACTTCTCCACTGAATGGACATGGGGAATTGAGCATTTCTGCCGGGATAGGCTCCCTCCCTCGGTAAGCTTCGTGGGGCAAATTTACTCCGGGTTAATTATATGTCGGTCATTGTTCCACTTTTGACTCTGTTGTTCATTCTTTTCCTCGGCTATTCGTTCAGCAGACCCTCGAGGACAGCACCAATCTGACCCTTAAATGGGCGCCTGACCAGGAGACCCCGGACAAGGAAGAGCCGGACCAGGAGATGTTCCTCCCGATGACCGACGCTACAAAGAGACCCACCGGTAAACCCTCTTCTATTAGAGATTGGCCTGATGATGAAGATGACTCGGATGTCGAGGTGATTGAACCTGTTGATGATGTTCCCCTTTCTTATGCTTTTCCGGCATCAGCTAACCCTGGTGGGCAGATCCACGAGGACCCTCCCCTTGCCACGGGGGAACCTGTTCCGACAGCGCCGAAGAAGAAGCGTGGAGCTGCATCAAGTTCCTCCTCCGGACCTTCTCAGCCCTCCAAAAGGCGAAAGAAGTCCGGAGACAAAACCGCTTCCAAGCCTGCAGGCAAGGCCCCGGCACAAAGGGCTCGGAAACCCAAGGAGCCCCAAACCTCGGACGCGTAAGTCTCTTTTTATCCTGCAACTTGTTCTTTCTTGCATTGTTTTAATTTCTCTTCTAACATTATTTGATTTGATAGGGCTGCGGTGGAGGTCCCTCAGAGTGGATCTAGCATCTCTTCGCCGCTCCGACCTAGCCCTTCTCCCCCTCATGACGACGAGTCACGCCCGCTGAGCCCTATTCCAGAGGGTTCTACGGTTGCTCTGGGTTCCAGCCCACC
The DNA here is from genome assembly GCA_023614405.1 of Avena insularis. Classification (NCBI taxonomy): domain Eukaryota; kingdom Viridiplantae; phylum Streptophyta; class Magnoliopsida; order Poales; family Poaceae; genus Avena; species Avena insularis. The sequence continues at coordinate 455,263,775 of CM042696.1, read as the reverse complement.
TCGTCAAGAGGGGGGCAAACCCAGAGCGGGGGAGACGGACCCAGCCGAGGCAGCGGCATCCACCACTTCGGCTCGGCCGCAGCCAACAACTACCAAGACTACCTCCGTACCAGCACCAACACCAGCACCAGCACCAACTCCGGCAGCAAGAACATCAGCAGCAGCACTAGCTCCAGCAACAAGGGCACCAGCGCCAAGCTCCTCCACCTCGTCTGAGTCTTCTCAGTCTCGGCGAGGAAGTACGACTTCCTCCTCTCAGCAAGCCAAAGGCAAGAAAACCCCTGACGTCACCAGGGCAGCGTCCACCGGGTCTGGACAGCGCACCCTCGCGTCCATGCTTGCCCAGAAGGCTCCAGCACCTAAGGACGCCCCTGCCGAGCCAGCTTAGTGCGCAGCACTTGTTCTGCACACCAGTCCGGCCCTTGCTCAGGTTGAGAGGAGAGAGGCACATGCGAAGGGCTTGGTGGACCCCCACATGCTCAGTGGTGAGCGATATCCTCCGACCTTGATCGAGTTCATGAACAACTGGAACAAGGCGGAGTTCGTCTATAATGACGATCTCCTGGAGAAGTTCGGTCCCGCCGAATTCGCTGCTCAGATGAACACAACCTCTAAGGCGATTAACCTCGCGGGCCGGATTATGGAGGTACGTTACTTCACCTTTTCCTTAGCATGCACTAGCGATATAACCATTAGTCCCCGAGCCTCCGGGGGAGTAACTTGTTACTCGGCCGAATGCTCCTTAGAAAACTAACGTAGCTCCCTGACAACTTCAAATATGCACACACCTAGAGCCGGGTTAAGTTCCACTTGGCCCGGATCTTGCACACTTCGAATATGCACACACCTAGAGCTAGGTTAAGTTCCACTTGGCCCGGATCTTGTACACTTTGAATATGCACACACCTAGAGCCGGGTTAAGTTCCACTTGGCCTGGATCTTGTACACTTCTAATATGCACACACCTAGAGCTGGGTTAAGTTCCACTTGGCCCGGATCTTGTACACTTCGAATATGCACACACCTAGAGCTGGGTTAAGTTCCAATTGGCCCGGATCTTGTACACTTCGAATATGCACACACCTAGATCTAGGTTAAGTTCCACTTGGCCCGGATCTTGTACACTTCAAATATGCACACACCTAGAGTTGGGTTAAGTTCCACTTGGCCCGGATCTTGTACACTTTGAATATGCACAAGACTAAGTCATCTTTTTGTACTCTTTTCAGGTGACCACCAACCGCCGGATTGCTGAGTTCCAGCGTCTTCTGGATACTCACAAGATGCTAAGCACAATGCACATCTCGCTGAGCATGAGAAAAGGGGTAAGTTTCTCTCTTGGCGCTTCCCCGTTTTCCTTCAACTCCCTCTGCCGAACTAAACTCATTATTTGGTTTCTGTAGCTAGGGTGTTGGCTGAGAACAAGATTATGCGAAAGAACCTGGAGCAGATCAAGGGTATGTCCTTTTTGTCTGACCCTACTTTGCTTTCCATCTTCTTTTCCTCTTGGCTCGGCAAACATTCGTACCTCGGCTCTGCCGGGTCAACACGCTATTTCAGCATCTCTTGAAGATAGTGTGTCCGTGCCTGACATGATGCTGCATTTTCTCGAACAAGCAGGGCAGCATCAGGCCGAGCTCAAAAAGAAAGACGATGAGCCTGCCCTTCTCCGAACCAAGAACGACGAGATTGCCAAGCTAAAGGCAGAAATGAAGAAGATGAAAGCGCAGCACCAAAACGAGCTTGAAAAGGCTGGCCAGGACTACACCGAAGAGCGCGAGCGCCTCAACCTCCAAATTGCCAAGGACCGCGATCTTCTCCAGGAGGCCGACGTCAAACTTGAGTCGGCGAACGCTGAACTGGTGTAGCTCCATCAAACACGCGATAATTGCATCAATGAACTGACCCGGATCCACAGCCACATTTCACATAAGTTCCTTGCCCTTATCCGACATACTTCTCCGGGTTACTTCATATGTCTTTTCTAAAACTTCTTCCTTTGCCTTGTTTTCAGGCCACTTCCCAGAGGGTACTCCTATTGCGAGCGCTGTTGTTGCCAACTTCCGCCGAGAGAGGGGTACTCCCATCGCTTTTGACGGTGAGAGCATTCCCCTTGACATGGAGGACCTATTGGCCAGCCTGTCATCTCGCGTGGAAATCATCAAGAACTACGGCAGGGATCTCCTCGATGTTTCAGTCTGAGTCTTCAACACGTTACGGCCGGTGAGGCGCTCGAAGAGTTTCACTTCTTGCTGAAAAGCTGTCGGAGATCGAGACTCAGCTCGACCTTTGGAGGGAGTCCGCTGGACGTGCTGCAGCTGAGACTGTTCTTCACCACATACTCACGTGGTATGAGAAGATCGATCTCAGCCTCTGGCCAGCGATGTCTGCTGGATCCAAGTGGACCGATGACCCAGAATGGGTAGCTCGGCGCCAGGCTTGCGCCCATAGCCTTGTTGAATATTCTCCCATTCATGAATGGACTGAGGGTCCGAGCTTCCTGGAAGCCGCTGGCGACGAAGAGGTCAAGAATGTCGAAGATAGTTTGGACGAGGATGGAGAGGACGATGCCTCAGATATCGAAGAAGGCGAAGATGACACCGAACTTCCTCCTCCTGCTGCTCCTTAATTAAAAACACTTGAAAACTTATCAGATCCCCGGTATGCCGGGTGGAAATGTATCCCATACTTATGTAACATTTTGCTACTATGTTTGTATGCCGGATTAACTTGGGCGTAGTCCCCGAGTTTCCTTTTCTTGTTTGTCCAATCTTCTGGCTCGGTTCGTGTGTACCTTGATTCGGTTTTACGACTTACGAATCCTAGCTTCAAAAATTGTTTTAACAATACTCAGAAACTTTTAGGCTTAGCTCAAAATAATTTAGCATAATAGTTTGAAAGTAAATACAGGGTTAGTCCAAAAAATAAACATCGGCTCGATTAAGTTCTTTTCCTTAGTCGTTTTTCATGTGCTACGCAATTCCAAACTTGTTCTCTTGCTTGCCATGAAGCCAATTCTTGTTGGACAACAGCAAGTCGAAGAGTTGGGTTTTTGGTGCTCACACATTACTGATCCGAGTTAGGTAGAACAACTTATTCCAGCTGGCGTAAAAATAATAAAAAACAACAAATATTATTAAGGCAGTCTCCGAGTTACTGCTCGAGGTGCCAATATTTCATTCATAAGCTCATTGCCGGCATACATACCGACATACGAGAAGACTCAGATACATACACCTCTCTGCTAAGTGTAGAAAGGACACAGTAGAGCTACATTCCATGGGCGCTTAGATTCTTCGCCGGACCTATCCGCCTTGTTCTTTTCCTGTGGTTTTGCATCTATAAGATAGTAAGAGTCATTGTGCAATGCTTTGCTCACGATGAATGGCCCTTCCCATGGGGGGGGATAATTTATGCATGCCAGCAGTACGTTGTACCAACCGGAGCACCAGATCGCCTTCCCGAAAAACTCGGGGGATTACTTTCCGGCTATGATAGCGTCGCAGATTTTGCTGATATATGGCGGATCTGGATAATGCCAGTTCTCTCGCTTCTTCCAGCAGATCAACATCATTTTTCCAAGCTTCTTGCACTTCGGCTTCTGTGTATTGGGTGACCCTAGGCGAATCATGCTCTATGTCGGTTGGTAATACAGCTTCTGCCCCGTATACCAGAAAAAACGGCGTATAGCCTGTTGATCGATTCGGAGTTGTTCTTAAACTCCACAGTACCGCTAGTAGTTCTTCTATCCAGCACCCCGCTGATCTTTGCAGTGGCTCAATGAGCCGGGGTTTTATCCCGGATAATACTAATCCGTTGGATCTTTCCACCTATCCGTTTGATGCGGGGTGGGCTACCGAGGCTACGTCGAGTCGGATCTTCTTGTCCCGGCAGAAACACGCAAATGCTCCTTCCGCAAAATTTGTTCCATTATCAGTTATGATACTGTGTGGGTAACCGTACCTCAAGATTATATCTTTGAGAAACGTTTCGGCCATAGCCCCATCACATTTCCTTATAGGTTTTACTTCGATCCACTTCGTAAACTTATCCACCATGACCAAAATGTGAGTCATGTTTCCCCTTGTTGGTTTAAACGGACCGACCATATCCAAGCACCGTACAGCAAATGGCCATGTAATTGGTATGGTCTTGAGTTCCGACATTGGCATATGTGTCTTGGTAGCGTACCTCTGACAACCATTGCATTTTCTCACCAGATCTTTTGCTTGTTCTAAGGCACTTGGCCAGTAGAATCCATGCCGGAATGTTTTTGCCACCAAGGCTCGGGATGAGGCATGATGCCCGCATTCTCCTTGGTGTATATCTCGGAGGATGTCAAGCCGTTCTTCTGGGTCAACACATCGCTGGAGGACATTGGGTACACTCCGTTTGTACAGCTCAGAATTGATAATCGTGTATTCTTTTGCTCTCCTCTGAGTTTGCCTGGCTAACACCTCCTCAGTGGGTAACGTTCCATCTTTCAGGAATTGAAATATAGGCAGTGCCCAAGCTGGTATTGATCGTACAGGGAACACATCCTCATCAATTTCCATCTGATCCACCGGCATAACTTCAACCGGATCATCTTTGGCAGTCCCGGGTCCTGCGAGGTAGTCCCGGTTGTTGAGGCGATCCCAGGTTTCTTGATCTGGATCCCGGGTTTCGCGCACTACCTCCCATGTCAATGTCCATGGGCTCAGCTCCGGATTCTGTATCTTCCGGGACATAGATCGAGTCGGTTCCTGGGGACGGCCTGATAGATGGTTTTCTGAGGTGTTCCATCGCTACACCCGGTGGAATTGCTTGTCGGGTTGATCCGAGCTTCGATAGCACGTCGGCAGCCTCATTTTCCACCCGGGGTATGTGGTGAAATTCACACCCCTCAAAGTAACCAGATATCTTCTGTACATGAAATCTGTACAGCGCCATGTTTGGATCAAGGGCGTCCCACAGTCCTGATACTTGCTGTACCACCAAATCCGAGTCGCCAAAGCATATGATCCGACGTATCCCAATCTCTTTTGCTACCTTGAGCCCATGCACAAGTGCTTCATACTCTGCGACATTATTTGATGCCGCGAAATGGATTTGGAGCACATATTTCAGCTGGTCCTTTGGCGAGGTAAGCACAACTCCGGCGCCTAGCCCGGTTTTTGTTTTTGACCCGTCAAAGTGCATCCTCCAGTAGTTCGGATCTGGTGGTGGTGGTTCATATTGTACCTCGGCCCAATCTACAAAAAAGTCCGCCACAGCCTAAGACTTGATTGCTTCCCTTCTGTCATATTGTGGCGCATAAGGAGCTAGTTCAATTGCCCATTTTGCGATTCGACCACATGCATCCTTGTTACCCATTATCTCGGATATGGGAGCCTCACATATTACTTTGATGGGGTGCTCCTCAAAGTAATGATTTAACTTCTTTGCCGCCATATAGACACCATATGCCACCTTTTGAAAGTGCGGGTAGTTCTGCTTTGAGGCAGATAATACCTCGCTCAAGTGTCTACTTGGCCTCTACACCGACTTACCCTCTTCATCACGCTCTACTACAATCACTGCACTTACAACTCGGTTGGTTGCGGCTATGTAGAGCAACATTGGCTCCTTTGATAGTGGAGAGGCTAACACCGGTGTAGTGGCTAACATCTTTTTTAAGTGGGCAAAGGCTTCATCGGCCTGTGGCGTCCAAATGAACTTATCTGACTTTTTCATGAGTTAGTAGAGAGGCAATGCCTTTTCTCCCAACCGACATACAAACCGACTCAACGATGCTAGGCACCCAGTGAACTTCTGGACATCGTTAAGACACTTCGGCAGCTCCATTCGTTCAATGGCCCAGATCTTAGTTGGATTAACTTCGATACCTCGGCTGGAGACGAGAAATCCGAGTAATTTTCCAGCCGGACACGAAGGTACATTTTCGGGTTAAGCTTCATTGGAACCTTCTTAAGTTCGCGAATATGCACTTTGATGTCGTCAAGGAGCGTTTTGCTTTCCTTGGTCTTGATAACCACATCATCCACATTTACTTGTACATTTTGACCTATTTGGTCGTGCAAACATTTTTGCATACATCTTTGGTACGTTGCACCTGCATTACGTAAACCAAACGGCATGGTGCGATAGCAATAAGCCCCGTATGGGGTGATAAATGCGGTCTTTATTTGATCATCCGGATTCAGAGGTATCTGGTGGAAACCAGAATATGCATCAATGAATGACAACAGTTCACATCCCGCGGTCGAGTCTATGACCTGATCTATCCTCGACAGTGGAAATGGATCCTTTGGACACGCCTTGTTCAGGTTCGTGTAATAGATACACATACGCCAAACTACTGCCACGTTCAGATCATCCTTCTTCTTTTCCACCAGCACCGGATTAGAGAGCCAATCCGGATATAGTACTTCCATGATAAATCTTGCTGCTAGCAACCAAGCTATCTCGTTGCCAATGACTTTTCTCCTATCCTCGGCGAAGCGGCGGAGAGGTTGCTTCACCGGCCTCGCTCCGGGTCTCACGTTTAAAGAGTGCTCGGCCAACTCCCTCAGAACACCTTGCAAGTCCTGTGTAGACCAAGCAAAAATATCCCGATTCTCACGGAGGAAGTTGACCAGCTCGCTTTCCTATTTATCATTCAACTCGGCACCAATTGTTACGGTGCGCTCTGGGAACATATCATCAACAGGAACTTTCTTAGTATCCTTTGCGTCTTGGAACAAAACGCTACCATGCGGGTTACTCAGCGCCGGCATATACTGCTACGCGGACTGAGCTAATGCCGCCACCTCCTGGATCTTTCTTTTCTCTTGCGCAATCACGAGTGACTCGGCTAGGTTAGACCCGGCTGAGGCACACTCAATGGAACATCGGAAATCTCCAGCAATGGTAATCACTCCATTTGGCCCGGGCAACTTCATCTTCAGATAACTGATGTGGCAGCTTGCCATGAACTTGTTCAATGCTGGCCTTCCGAGTAACGCGTGATACGCACTTTCCAAGTTCACCACCTCAAACTCCAGATTCTCAATTCGGCAATTATCTCTTGTGTCGAACAATACGTCAACCCGGACTTTGCCTATGGGCTGACAAGAAATGCCTGGTACAATACCATGGAAAGTTGTCCTTGTAGCCTGGAGCATGTTCTCCGAGATACCCAACTTGCGCATTGTATCCGCATACATGATGTTAATGCTACTACCATTGTCAATCAGAACCTTGGAGAACCTCACATTGATGTTAGGCCCAATGAATGTCGGGTCCAGCACTAACGCATACGAACCAGGACTCGACATAAGCATGGGATGATCTTTGATGTTCCAGGTGATTTCCTGGTCCGACCAAAGAATGTACCTTGTCACCGCTGGCATTACCGCATTGACCTCCATATGTCGGTGCTGCAAGCTTTTCCTATCTGTTTCCTCGGTTGTAAATACACAGTAACTCTAATGATGCTCCATGTACTCATTCCTCCCCTCATTTCCGGGGTACCTCTGATCCGGCTGGTGCTGATTTTCCACCTGATACACTGCATCCCTTCTCTCATTGTTGTCATACCTCGGTGGAGGGGGAGGCAACATTAGTTGTTGCGTGTTCGCTCCAGAGAGCAATTGCTGCCAGGGTAACTCCTGCCGAGGTTGATCATTCCAGGGTGCCTGAGCATTCCCCGCACCGCCTTGAAGGGAATATGCCCGAGAGGCAATAATAAAGTGGTTATTATCTTATTCCATGTTTATGATAAATGTTTATTTTACATGCTAGAATTGTATTGATCGGAAACATCAATACATGTGTGTTTAATAAACAAAAAGGGTTCCTAGTTATGCCTCTCTTATAGACTAGCTTGTTGATTAACATGATAAAGGTTTCCTGATCATGGACATTGGATGTTGTTAATAACAAGGTCACACCATTGGTGGAATGATGTGATGAACATTCATCCGAAGTATAGCATTACGATCAAAGTCATTATGTTTATATTGCTATAACATCATACGAAGTAATCTTAGTCCTTAGACCATGAGATCATGTTAATTGCTAACACTGGAAGAGTATCTTGATAACATCAAACGTCACACCGTAACAGGGTGACTATAAAGGTGGGTTCGATTACTACGAAGGTGTTATGTTGAGGCTCATGGATCAAGAGTGGGATTTGTCCATCCCGATGACGGATAGATATACTCTGGGCCCTCTCGGTGATATCACATTGAAATAGCTTGCAAGCAAGTGATGTGATCACTAGAATGTTATATCACGGGAAAAGAGTGCATGTCGGTAACGAAATCAAACTAGGTATTTGGATACCGATGATTGAATCTCGGACATGTAATATATCGCGAGACAAAGGGACTTAGTTACGACGTTAAAGGTTCACACGATCACAAGAGTAATCGTTGAATATGTGGGAGTCAGTACGGATCTCAAGGTCCCGCTGCTGATTATTGATCGGAGAGGGGTCTCGATCATGTCTGAATTATTCACGAACCGTAGGGTGACACACTTAAGGTATACCGACACCATTTGGAGCAAATATGTTTCAGATAAATATTTAAGAAAGCACTGGAATCATTTCGATGGAAACCGGAATTGTTTCGGGTGAAATTGCAGAAACTGGTTCTGCATGTGATATTGAAATGTTGCAGGCGTTTTATGTGAATGTTTGTTAATTAATGTAATTGACAAAATTCTGAATAAAATAAAGAAAATAGTTTTATTTAATGAGAGCTTGCATTAAATTTGGTGGAAATTTAATGCATGTGTGAGTGGAATTTTGAGTGGAGGATTTTTATGGGAGTGGGAGCTCCACCCACATGAATGTGGAAGAGGTGGGGGCACCACCATGGCTGCCACGCCATGGCCCTTGGGTGACCCCTCTCCCCTATAAAAGGCCCCCCTCTCCTCCTCACAAACCACACCTCCTCGTGAAGGATATCTCTCCCCCTCTAGTTATTCCCCATGGTCTCGGATTAGCGAGATACATGTTCCCGGTGGCTTTATCTGGAAAGGAGTTTCTGCTTCCGCTGCTTTGCTAGAGCGAGGGACGGAGGTTCTCAGGGTACCGGACGTGTGTGTGATCACGGATGCACCGCTGCTTTGTGGTGCTGGACTTGGTGGTGCTGGACTTGCTGGAGCTGGATCTGATGGACGTCTTTGGGCCGGACTCTGGACTTCATCACGATCTTGAGATCGGCAAGTGTACGACTACATCATCCACGAGTTCCAACTCGTTAACAAAGCTTTGTTGTCTTTGAGGGTAAGTTCTCTATGGATGTATATCCACCCGGTGCTTGTATATAATAGATAGATCTTGGCGATAGTTCCCATCGTAGGAAATTTTTTGTTTTCTATGCTGCGAACCCAACATGTTCAATCTTGCGCATCCACTCACATTGCCTTGTTGTATGACCCGCTGGGTTGCTCGGATTTGGCGTGTGAAACTTACACGGCTGATCCAACATCGACTCATAGGTGTACCTCGGACGATCCTTCCTTTCTTGCCACTATTTCTTTTGTTCTGGCGTTCGTGTTTTCTTGCCATCGTTTCTCGGAGTCCATTGCCCTCCAGTTTTCTGGCGTTGACTGCCCCCTGCTCCGGGCTGATCTTGGTTCACAGCTGCAACTTGTTGCGAACCGTACCGGTGATCCGGTCTATCATCCCTCCTTTTACCTCTGTAGTCATTCCTCCGGGATGATCCGGCTCCATCTCTCTGGTAGTACTCCTCACTCGACTCGTTGGACACGAGCCTAGGTTGAGTCGGATCGCCCAAGGCATATGAATCAGCAATCCGGATCATCTTTGCCAATGTAGTTGGCATCTTCCTTTGTAACTTTTGCCACAGTTCGCTTGCATATCTGCATCCCTGTGCAAACCACGCTATGGCCTATGATTCTATCACGCCCTCACATGAGTTTCTCACGGTACACCACTGAGTTAAAATTTTCGATCTTTCTCATTCGGTCTTTATTTGCACATAGCTAGTGTCTGTGGCCTATTCGGCCTCTGATACGTACTCGAGAAATTGCTGATGAACATATCTTAAAAATCTATCCAACAATTAATGCTTCTGGGCGGCAAATTGTTCAGCCATACCCTTGTCGGGCCCTCCAACATCTGGGGTACGTATCGCACAGCCCACCTCAAGTTGCCTGTGGCAATTTTTATAGTCGTTGCATAATTTATCAACCAATCCTCCGGCTTAGTGCTGCCGTCATATGTCTTCGTGCCTCTGGGTAACTGGAAGTTAGGTACTGGTGGCTCTTTCATGATCCTGGATCCAAAACACGCAGGACCCGGAGGACCTTGACTTTCAATGTGCTCCGACCTATACAGTCGATCCAGTTTCAACCTGGCATCATCCGGCATCAAATCCCTGCTTCCCAATCTCGACCCTATCACATGATAGTCCGGCCTTGGGTATTCTGCATTTACCATTTCCGAATCTCCATCGTTGTACCGGTCTTGCTATCGTGGCGCATCTCTCTGTTGCATACCTCGGTCGGCACTTTGCTCTTTCCTTGGCATATTCCGCTACTGCGGTTGTCCTGTAGGGTTGCGCTATCCGGCATTGCCGTTAACAGTGTTTCCTTGACCGGCATTGCCTTGGTCACGGTTACCTCGGCCAGCTTCACCTCGGCTTACACTCCGTCGATCGTCGTTTCTTTGTACCTCTTTTGCCTTTCCTGCCCTCGTCGGGTCATACGGAACAATCTGCTTGTTTCTCCTGGCCGAGGTTACTACCTCCTCTCTCCTTGGACCACCATGAGGAGACGATGCGGCTCTGGCAGATTTGTCCGGGTTACCCACCGCCGAATGAACGATCTTGGAGGCCCCAGCTCTCTCCGGGTTTGCCCTGAGCAGTTCCTCATTTTGCCTGTTCACTATCCGAACCAACTCATTGACCCGATCTTGCTGTCTCTGACGGGCTTCACCTGTCAGACCCTCTAGCTCGGATGCAGCTGCATCTGCTGCTCTAAGGTTTTTCGCCGGGGTACTGTACTTCGGCAGCCCTACGGACAAACAGTTTTTAGACTCCTCAATCCGAGTATCCCCTTCTTTGTTCATTTCACTCATGAGATTTCTCCCCTTCACTTTTACAGCATCTACTTTATTTGCCTTTGCGTACTCACGCAGCGTCATGTTCAATGACTGCTGAGCCGCAGCGATCTTTTTCGCGCCCTCTAGAATTTTCTGCCTAGTTTCCTCTAGCTCGGCCTGTGCCTGAGCCGGATCTACCACTGCTGCTACCGGCTTTGCCAAGCTATCCATAGCCTCTCTCAGTACATTCTTAGGCCTCTCTAGTGGAGGACCTCTACCTTTCCTCGATGCCTTAGGTGTTACCTCTGGATCTAGTGCCGGATCCTTGCTTGCGCCTGCCCCCGGCGCAATCATCATCACTTCAGCACGGTCCGGGGCGAAGCGTCTACGCCCGTGAACCACGCTAAGGGGTGGTTCCCCTGCTTCAACGACGCGCCGCGGATGAACGCATGATACGTCCACAGCAACATAGACCTTGTGCGCACCCAACTTGACAAAGAGGCCGTTGCGCGGAAGTGGACGCGTGCCGAAGCAGCCAGCGTTGTCGCTGACGAAGTCCAGCGCTCCAAAGCGCTGAACTAGCCCAGAGACGATGTGTTTACCGGTGCCGATAAGGTTTCCCGTCCGGATTTTCACCCCTGCTAGCGCCGCTAGCCCCACGGTGGGCGCCAACTGTCGTGGTGGTGTCATGGCAGATGCCACGGATAGGCTAAAGGTGGGGACTAATACACGCTAGGGAAATCTAGGGAGGGATAGTGAATTGATTCTCCACATAGAAGTTTATATTTGCTTTGTCTCCAAGGTTACAAGTGCTCCTAGAGCTGTATTGGCGAGAGGAGGAAGAAGGAGCTCTCTTACTCTCGCTCACTGATCACCCTTAAAACCCTAGCCAAACTAGCCAAATCGGAACCCCCTCTACAGAAGCCCTAGCCCCCCTTATATAGGGGGGGCTAGGTCTCCATCTAGGGCATATGTGGAGGTATATTCCTTAGAATATGCCATCTCCCAAAGTAGTAAGCCGACCAGGTTACTTTTCCCTCGCGTCACACATGCAGAGGCTACGTGAGCCTCTGCGGCGCCCGCGCCAGCCGACATGGGCATCGTCACCCTTGTCGGCCATGCCTCGGTGGTCCTGCCCTTGTCTGCTTTGCTCAGGCAGTGCGTACCGGGGCTTCTTTTGACCAGCGAGGTTCCTTCCTTCTCCTAGAAGCTAGATGTGCCCCGGATCATAGTTGATCTGGCCACACCTGTTCCTGCATACAAGTTAAACATACATTTCCGACTTACTGCTCAAGTCGGTTGAGACTTAGTTAGGCGAACGCCCCTGGTCCGGGTTACCCCGTGATTCGGCCTGCCTTGAGGTGACCCGGCCAGCATCCACTTTGGCCTTGCCGAACCTCGGCTAACTCGGCCTTTATACCCCGGCATGACCGTACCCGGGGGTATCCCTGTTGGAGATATGCCCTAGAGGCAATAATAAATGTAGTTATTATTATATATTTGTGTTTATGATAAATGTTTACATTCATGCTATAATAGTATTAACAAGGAAACCATTAATACTTGTGTGATTTGTAAACTTAATTTGAAGTCCCTAGTATAGCCTCTATACTTCACTAACTTGTTGGTTGATTGATGATTGTGGTTTCCCTATCATGAACATTGAGATGTTATCAACAACAAGATCATATCGTTAGGAGAATGATATGGTGGACATACTCCTATAGATAAGCGTAGCATAAAGATCAAGTCATTTCAATAGTTCAATTGCTATATGCTTTCTGATACATAGTAACCTAATTCCTTCGACCATGAGATCATGCATATCACCTTTACTGGATGGATGCTTTGATGTCATCAAACACCACACCGTAATAGGGTGGCTATAAAGGTGGTATTGAGTGTTCGGAAAGTATTGGTTGAAACACATGGATCAAGAGTGGGATTTGTCCATCCATATGACGGATAGATATTCTCTGGGCCCTCTCGGTGAAATGTCATCCAATTAGCTTGCAAGCATGTGACTGGGTCACTAGGGAGCACATATCACGGGAACGAGAAAAGAGTACTTCTCAGTACCGAGGTTGAACTCGGTAGGCAGAGATACCGACGATCATAACCTCGGATAAGTAACAGATCGTGAGACAAAGGGAAATTGGTATCGTATGTAAGTGGTTCATTCGACGCAAAGTAATCGTAGAAATATGTGGGAGCCATATGAATTTCCAGATTCCTCTATTGGTTATTGTTCGAAGAAGTGTCTCGATCATGTCCGCATAATTCACGAACCGTAGGGAGACACACTTAAGGGTTCGACGTTGTTTGAGTAGTTATGGTATTATGAGAAAGAGACCGAATGTTGTTGAGTCTCGGATGGGATCCGGATATCACGAGGTGATCCGGAATGGTCCGGAGAATAAGATTCATATAAGGAAAGTCCCGTTTGAGTTGGGGAATGGTTCCGTGTTTTCATCGAACATTCTAGAAGGTCCCGGAATGTCCGGCACTCCGGGAGGGGGCAGGGTACATGAATGTGTCATTGTAAGTTGGAATGATTGCATCATGTACTAGGTGTTCTCGCTGTCCAAAATAAAGGATTTATTTAAATCCTAAATTGGAATGTCAATCGGCTAGTTTGCAAGTCTAACGGCAAGTTTTGGAAAGTGGAAAGAGGAGGAGAAGAGGAAACCGAGTTGGGGAGGATTCCTCCTCCCCAAGCCGCCACCCCAAGGCCGAGTTGGGGAGGACTCCACTCTCCCTTGGCCGCCCTCCCACCTATAAAGGGAGGCAGGGCCTCCCTCCTAGCACACACAAGTTCCTATCTTCTACCTCCGGTTTAGAGCCGTTTTGGTTTAGAGCTTCTAATTGCTTTAGCCAGCGGTTTAGAGCCTTCTAATTGATTTAGAGCCTTCTAATTGGTGTGTCTAATTACTAGACCACTAATATCCTCTCTCATAAGCTCCACCATACTACACCGGCTTAAGGCGAAGCCTCGGGATCTCCCTCTACCGGTACCATCCACGCCAGTTGCCGAATCGCGAGGAGAGTGCTACAACCTCCGCTGCCTGCTGGAACAAGGAGAGGAAGGTCTTCGTCGAGTCTTGAACGTGACCGATCAAGGAGCGCTGCTGGAACGTGGCCGAAGGATCGTCACGCGATCTTGAGATCGGAAAGAGTGCGACTACATCACCCACGAGAATCTGCTCGTTAACCGCTTTGGAATCTTCGAGGGTGAGTTCCTCTATCGACTCGTTGCTACAATCTAGTAGATAGATCTTGGCTTGTTTGTTTGTATGCGATAGAAAATTTTGTTTTCCATGCTACGAAACCCTACAAAGGGTATCGAGCCAGGTTTATATGTAGATCTGTTGCACGAGTAGAACACAATGGTCGATTGTGGGCATTGATGCTTTTATTGTAGATTGCTTTTGTGTACTTTGCATCTTGCGGTATGTTGGGATGAAGCGGCCGGCTAACCTTACATGACATCGTTCATGAGACTTGCTCCACGCTTGACATGCAACTTGTATTGCATAAGTGGCTTTATGGGTGCTGTTTCTCATAGCATATTAAAGATCCAATTTACAACTGGTGATAAACAATGCTAGTATAAATGTTGTGGTTATTGTTCGTAAGTTAGAACGACACATATTGAAAGCCCCAAACCACGTAAAATATGCAAAGAAAGTAGAGGCGTCTAAATATGTTTTGCAGGGTGTGCGTGATGTGATATGGCCATGATTGTGATTATATTTGATGTATGCAATGTTCCTTATTGTAAGTTGGCAACCGCAGAGCCATATGGTTGTCTTTAATTTCTGTTAAGACCTGCGTGTCTATTCAAAATAGTTGTAATAGTTGAAGCTGGTGGGCGACAACCATGAAGAAGCGTAAGTGACCTTGATGCTATGACGGTGATGATGGATATCATGTTAGTGCTAGAAGATGTAGATAGAAAGCACAAAGAAGAAATGCCATATCATATAACATATTATGAATTGCATGTGATGTTAATCCTTTATGCATCTTGTATTGCTTAGTAGGCGACGGTAGCATTATAAGATGATCCCTCATGCACATAAATTTCAAGTTCTAAAGTGTTCACCCTTAGTATGCACCGTTGCCAAAACTTGCTTCAAGCACCACGTGATGATCGGGTGTCTTTGATTCATGGTGAATACAACGTAAGCAAGCCAGATTTGCTTATGCGGTAGCTAAGGTTTGATCTTGACGAGCCTAGCATGTACAGACATGGCCTCAGGAACACGGATCGCCGAAAGGTAAAGCATGAATCATATAGTAGATATGATGAACATGATGATTGTTCGCCATTGAAACTATATCAACTCTCGTGATGATCGGTGTTGATGTAGTGGATTTGGTTCGTGTGATCACTAAAACAATGTGAGGGATGTTGTTTTGAGTGGGAGTTCACCTAGTTTAATTTCATTAATTAATTTGAACTCAATTTGTCATAAACTTAGTCTAAACTATTGCAAATATGTTGTAGATCAATGGCAGCCCCTACCATCAATTTTAATGCGTTCCTAGAGAAAGAAAAGTTGAAAAACAATGGAAGCAACTTCGCGGATTGGTTCCGCAATTTGAGGATTGTCCTCACAGCTGGTAATTTGACCTATGTGCTGGATGCACCGCTAGGTGACCCACCTACAGCTGATGCCACCGATGAACTAAAGAATGTTTACCTCGCTCGGAAAAATCAGTACTCCATAGTTCAGTGTGCTATCTTGTATGGTTTAGAATCGAGCTTGTAAAAGGTTTGAAGAGTCGACCCATATGATATTGTCGAGGATCTCAAATTAATTTTTGAGACTCATGCGGCAATTGAAAGTTATGAAGCTTCTGAAAAGTTCTTTAACTGCAAGATGGAAGAGGGCAGCTCCGTCAGTGAGCATGTGCTTAAGATGTCTGGGCATGCAAATAAACTTCAAAGCTTGGGTATAGTGATTCCTAATACTTTGGGGGTTTACCGCATCCTCCAATCACTACCACCAAGTTACAAGAACTTTGTGATGAACTACAACATGCGAACATGAACAAAGAGTTGCTGTAACTATTTGCTATGTTAAAATCTGCAGAAGTGGAGATCAAGAAAGAGCACCAAGTGTTGATGGTCAATAAGACCACCAAATTCAAGAAAGGCAAGTCTAAGCAGAAGGGACACTTCAAGAAGGGTGGTAAGAAAGTTACCACGCCGACGAAGAAGACCAAGGCTGGACCCAAGCCCGATCTCGAGTGCTTTACCGCAAGGGAGAAGGTCCTCGAAGCGGAATTGCCCAAAGTACTTGGCGGATTTGAAGAACGGCAACATCAAGAAGAAAGGTATATCTGATATACATGTTATTGATGTGTATCTCACTAGTATTCGTAGTAGTGCACGGGTATTTGATAATCTGGTTGTTGCTCATATTTGTAACTCAAACAGAGCTGCAGAATAAACGGAAGCTAGTGAAGAACGAGGTGACGATGGCGTGGAAGCGGATCAAAGGTTGATGTGATCGCGGTCACGCTACCTCTTCATCTACCATCGGGATTAGTTTTATACTTAAATAATTGTTATTTGGTGCCTGCGTTGAGCATGAACATTATATCGGGATCTTGTTTATTGCGAGACGGTTACTTGTTTAAATCCGAGAATAATGGTTGTTCGATTTATATGAGTAATATGTTTTATGCACATGCACCTTTGATAGATGGTCTATTCTTGTTGAATCTCGATAGTGGAAATACACATATCAACAACATTGAGGCTAAACGTTTGAAATCAAGCGATAATTCGACCTATATGTGGCAATCGCTGTCTTGGTCACATTGGAGTGAAGCGTATAAAGAAACTCCATTCCGATGGACTTCTTGAATCACTTGATTTTGAATCACTTGAAAGATGCGAAGCATGTCTGATGGGTAAAATGACTAAGACTCCATTTTCTGGTATAATGGAGCGAGCTACGGACTTACTGGAAATCATACATACCGATGTGTGTGGTCCAATGAGTGTAGCATCGCGCGGTGGTTATCGTTATGTTCTTACCTTCACGGATGACTTGAGTAGATATGGGTATATCTATTTCATGAAACATAAGTCCGAAACTTTCGAGAAGTTTAAGGAGTTTCAAAGTGAGGTAGAGAATCAACGTAACAAGAAGATTAAATTTCTACGTTCTGATCGTGGAGGTGAATATCTAAGTTACGAGTTTGGCGAGCATTTGAAGAAATGTGGAATACTTTCGCAGTTGACACCGCCGGGAACACCACAGCGTAATGGTGTGTCTGAACGTCGTTATCGAACTCTCTTAGATATGGTTCGTTCTATGATGTCACTTACAGATTTACCGCTATCATTTTGGGGTTATGCATTAGAAACAGCCGCATTCACTTTAAATAGGGCACCGTCTAAATCCGTTGAAACGACACCGTATGAATTATGGTTTGGGAAGAAACCTAAATTGTCGTTCCTTAAAGTTTGGGGATGCGAAGCCTATGTAAAGAAGTTACAGCCGGACAAGCTTGAACCCAAAGCGGAAAAATGCGTCTTCATAGGATACCCGAAGGAAACTATTGGGTATACCTTCTATCATAGATCCAAGGCAAAATCTTCGTTGTTAAGAATGGATCCTTTCTAGAGAAGGAATTTCTCTCGAAAGAAGTGACTGGAAGGAAAGTAGAACTCGGCGAGGTTGTCGAACCTTCTCTCGAATTGAGTAGCGCAGACCGGAAGAAGTTCCTGTGGTACCTGCACCAATAAGAGAGGAAGCTAATGATGGTGATCATGAAACTTCGGTGAAGTTGCTCTGAGCCTCGGAGGTCAGCGAAATCGTACCACTCCAGATTGGTATGATTCCGTTATGAATGTCATGTTGGTGGACAACACCGATGACCCCGAGACATATGAGGAAGCAATGATGAGCCCAGATTCCAATAAATGGCAAGAAGCCATGAAATCCGAGATTGGATCCATGTACGAAAACCAAGTATGGACTTTGGTGGACTTACCGGATGGCCGGAAGGCTGTCGAGAACAAATGGATTTTCAAGAAGAAAACAGATGATGGTAATGTTATCGTCTATAAAGCTCGACTTGTCGCAAAAGGTTTTCGACAAATTCAAGGAGTTGACTACGATGAGACTTTCTCACGAGCGAAGCTAAAGTCTGTGAGGATTATGTTACCAATCGCTGCATATTATGATTATGAGATATGGCAGATGGATGTCAAAACAGCATTCCTCAATGGAGACATTGATGAAGAGTTGTATATGATGCAACCCAAAGGTTTTGTCGATCCTAGAGATGCTAACAAGGTATGCAAGCTTCAACGGTCCATCTATGGATTGAAGCAAGCATCCCGAAGTTGGAATCAACGTTTTGATAAGGTAATCAAAAGTTTTGGTTTTATACAAACTTATGGAGAAGCTTGTATTTACAAGAAAGTGAGTGGGAGCTCAGAGCATTCTTAATACTATATGTGGATGACATATTGTTGATTAGGAATGATGTAGACCTTCTTAATAGTGTCAAAGAGTATTTGAATAATAGTTTTCAATGAAGGATCTTGGCGAAGCAGCTTACATATTAGGCATAAAGATTTATAGAGATAGATCGAACGCCAAATATCATTGTCACAAAGTACATATTTGGACAAAGTTCTAAAGAGGTTTGAATGGAAGATAGCAAGAAAGGGTTCTTGCCCATGTTGCTATACGACCTTGAGTAAAACTCAAAGTCCGACATCGGCAGAAGATAGAGAAAGGATGAGTAAGACTCCTATGCCTCAGCCATAGGATCTCTAATGTATGCCATGCTATGTACTAGACCCGACATCGCATATGTTAGTCTAACTAGCAGATATCAAAGTGATCCAGAGTGGATCATTGGACAATGATCAAAAACATCCGTAAGTACTTGAGTAGAACTAAGGATATTGTTCTTTCTTATTGAGGTGATGAACAGCTCGTTTTTAATGGTTACACCGATGCTAGTTGGAACACCTATCCGGAGGATGCTAACTCACAATCTTGATAATTATTTTGAATGGTGCAGCAGTTAGCTGGAGGAGTGCAAAGCAAAGCGTTGTGGCGAGATCTTCAATTGAATCGGAATACATGGCTGCTTCGGAGGCTTCACAAGAAGCGATATGGATGAAAGAGTTCATTACAGAGCTGGGTGTGGTTCCAAGTGCGCTGGACCCAATGTCTATCTACTGTGATAACATGGGCGCCATAGCCAATGTGCAAGAACCAAGGTCACACAAGAAGCTGAAGCATATCAAGCTGCGTTTCCACGCTATTCGAGAACATATCCAGGATGGGGATATAAAGATTTGCAAAGTACACACAGATCTGAATGTGGCGGATCCGTTGACTAAACCTCTCCCGAGGGCAAAACATGACCAACACCAAACTGCCATGGGTGTTCGGTATATTACCATGTAATCTAGATTAGATGACTCTAGTGCAAGTGGGAGACTGTTGGAGATATGCCCTAGAGGCAATAATAAATGTAGTTATTATTATATCTTTGTGTTTATGATAAATGTTTACATTCATGCTATAATAGTATTAACAAGGAAACCATTAATACTTGTGTGATTTGTAAACTTAATTTGAAGTCCCTAGTATAGCCTCTATACTTCACTAACTTGTTGGTTGATTGATGATTGTGGTTTCCCTATCATGAACATTGAGATGTTATCAACAACAAGATCATATCGTTAGGAGAATGATATGGTGGACATACTCCTATAGATAAGCGTAGCATAAAGATCAAGTCATTTCAATAGTTCAATTGCTATATGCTTTCTGATACATAGTAACCTAATTCCTTCGACCATGAGATCATGCATATCACCTTTCTTTGGATGGATGCTTTGATGTCATCAAACACCACACCGTAACAGGTGGCTATAAAGGTGGTATTGAGTGTTCGGAAAGTATTGGTTGAAACACATGGATCAAGAGTGGATTTGTCCATCCATATGACGGATAGATATTCTCTGGCCCTCTCGGTGAAATGTCATCCAATTAGCTTGCAAGCATGTGACTGGGTCACAAGGGATCACATATCACGGAGCGAGAAAGAGTACTTATCAGTAACGAGGTTGAACTAGGTATGCAGAGATACCGACGATCATAACCTCGGATAAGTAACATATCGTGAGACAAAGGGAAATTGGTATCGTATGTAAGTGGTTCATTCGATCGCAAAGTAATCGTAGAAATATGTGGGAGCCATATGAATTTCCAGATTCCTCTATTGGTTATTGTTCGAAGAAGTGTCTCGATCATGTCCGCATAATTCACGAACCGTAGGGAGACACACTTAAGGGTTCGACGTTGTTTGAGTAGTTATGGTATTATGAGAAAGAGACCGAATGTTGTTCGGAGTCTCGGATGGGATCCGGGATATCACGAGGTGATCCGGAATGGTCCGGAGAATAAGATTCATATAAGGAAAGTCCCGTTTTGGAGTTAGGGAATGGTTCCGGTGTTTTCATCGGGAACATTCTAGAAGGTCCCGGAATGTCCGGCACTCCGGGAGGGGGAAGGGTACATGAATGTGTCATTGTAAGTTGGAATGATTGCATCATGTACTAGGTGTTCTCGCTGTCCAAAATAAAGGATTTATTTAAATCCTAAATTGAAAAGTCAAACGGCTAGTTTGAAAGTCAAACGGCAAGTTTTGGAAAGTGGAAAGAGGAGGAGAAGAGGAAACCGAGTTGGGGAGGGATTCCCTCCCCAAGCCGGCGCCCCACCCCAAGCCGAGTTGGGGAGGGACTCCACTCCCTCCCCTTGGCCGCCGGCCCTCCCACCTATAAAGGGAGGGGCAGGGCCTCCCCTAGCACACACAAGTTCCTATCTTCTACCTCCGGTTTAGAGCCGTTTTGGTTTAGAGCTTCTAATTGCTTTAGCCAGCGGTTTAGAGCCTTCTAATTGATTTAGAGCCTTCTAATTGGTGTGTCTAATTACTAGACCACTAATAGCCTCTCTCATAAGCTCCACCATACTCGCACCGGCTTAAGGCGAAGCCTCGGGATCTCCCTCTACTTCGGTACCACGCCAGGTCTGCCGAAATCGCGAGGAGAGTGCTACAACCTCCGCACTGCTGGAACAAGGAGAGGAAGGTCTTCGTCGAGTACCGAACGTGTGACCGATCGGGGAGTGCTGCTGGAACGTGGCGCTGAAGGATCGATCACGCGATCTTGAGATCGGAAAGAGTACGACTACATCACCCACGAGAATCTGCTCTCGTTAACCGCTTTGGAATCTTCGAGGGTGAGTTCCTCTATCGACTCGTTGCTGCAATCTAGTAGATAGATCTTGGCTTGTTTGTTTGTATGCGATAGAAATTTTTTGTTTTCCATGCTACGAAACCCTACAATCCCCCCAACAAAGAGCTTCCAAAAATCATGGTACTTATAGCTTTCATCTCTCATTGCCCCTATCATAAGCATCTTGAAGTGATTAAGGTTAAAGTGAACAAACTATGGTGTACATGCTTGACGAAGTATAAGTTAGAAATCTCATGTCCCTTGTATACGAGGGTCGCTCCTCATGCTACTCAAGTTTAGTCACTGGTAAGTTCTTGTCATCGTAAGTACATGTGTATCATAGAGAACTGCCAACGGGGTACCCCTTGCCCGATGATACGGAAGAATCCCCATATCAAAATGACAAGGCAAGCAGACAACGAGCATCTCAGCAATCTTCTTATTTACCATGGGAATATGGTGCTTTTTTCTCTCTTTCCTCTTTTCATAATCTTTTTTTTCTTTTTCTCTTTTTTCTCAATGTTGGACTCTTTTTTTATAAGAAGAATGCTTCATAGACAGCTCATTATGGTTACGCTGCAGGTTTCCACCATGTCAGCATGGATTAGACCAGCGGCCCAGGCATTTCTCTAAAACATATACATAACTCCATGGACTTACAAGCTCCCCTTTCATTTCACACCAACGACATCCATATACAAAATAGCATGATATCAACTAGGTACAAGTACCAAGTGCAATGTTGAAAGCGTTCCCCATGACAGCATGGTTCTGCTAATTCCCAACAAATAAGTGCAAGCATATACAACATATACAACACAATGGTTCAAGTTTATTAAGGGAAAGAAAAGTAAAGTGTGCCATCAAGTTCGTGAGAGCTTTAATCACTAGTTTTCTCACAACAAGTTTAATTTGGAAGGTAAACAAAAGCATGAATATACTTGGAATAGCATAATCTAGTAGGTAGGTATGGTGGACTCTTTGGAATAACTTGGTTTAGGGAGTTGGATGCATGAGTGGAACTCATACTTGGTTGTGGAGGCTAGCAAAAGACTAGGAGCGACAAACTAAGAGAGCAATAATGGCCATAATCATGCAGAGCGACAAAACATCATTGATCAAAGAATAAAGTGATACTACAAGTTGAAAACTAAAGGACCATAAAGGCTATGGTGACTTGAGATAGTCATAACATGGTGTGAGCATGCGCCAAGTCAACCCAGATAAAGCATCAAGGGAGAATACCACTATACTATGCTTTAATATGCTAAAACAACGCATGATTCATTCAAGGCACATTAAGCAATCTCAATTGTTTATAACAAGACATGCTACAGCAAATAATACTAAGCATAAAGCCAAAACAATATCAAGCATGGCATGACAAAGCATAGGCCACAGTCAAAAACAAGCTCTTTTTACCACATAAGCATGAACTTTCCTACTCTTTTCCAAACCAAACCAAACTATTTGAAAACAAATGTATGCAAGAGGGGGTCCAACCATTTTATTCAGAAAAATAAGAAAACAAAATAAAACGAAAAACCAAAACAAAAATGGAAAAGAAGACGCTCCAAGAACAACACAACTGTGCATGAAACAATAAAAATGGAGCGTTTGGAAGAAACCTAGGATTTTTCCTGATGAAGAAGGGGATGCCTTGGGCATCCCCAAGCTTTGACGCTTGTACTTCTTGGGTATTTCTTGGGGTGACACGTGTGGCATCCCCAAGCTTGAGCTTTAGTCCATCCTTCATCTCATTACTCATTCCTTCCATACACCTGAAATTTTTTTCTTCATACAAAACTTCACACAATCTTTATTAGCAACATTAGTGCACTCAAGATAAATAAGTCTTAAGGTTCAGTTCTAACACCAATAAACTTACAATTAAAACACTAGATACTGAAGCAATTCCCTCAAAAAGATCAATTCCCCAAAAGAACTCAAAAAGGAACCAACAAGAAGCAAATGCAGAAAATGGCAGAAATCTGTCAAAACAGACCAGCAGGTAAAGACGAATTTTTTCGAAGAACTTCTGTTGCTCAAATCAAAAAGTGTTGAACTAACGAAAGTTAGATAACAACCTGGGTCAGAAGCAAAAAATTCACGCCTCAAAAAGACGTTCAGAGATTTTACTCGAATTTTTACGGTGAAGCACAGAAA
The DNA here is from genome assembly GCA_023614405.1 of Avena insularis. Lineage (NCBI taxonomy): Eukaryota > Viridiplantae > Streptophyta > Magnoliopsida > Poales > Poaceae > Avena > Avena insularis. The sequence continues at coordinate 455,240,283 of CM042696.1, read as the reverse complement.
TCTGTTTCGAGACAGCAACTTTCCCAATCATTACTTCTCTCTCATTAGAGGTTACTCTTGGCACAAAAATCAAATAAAAAGGATAAGGAGCGGTTATTACTGAAGTAATAACTTCCAAGACTCATCTAAAACTTTTAGGTTATCTCCCAATAAGTACTTTTCTTTAACGCCTTTAAGTTAGGCATAAGAAGCAAGAAAAAGAATCAAGTGTTCTCAAATGAAGAAGCATTAAGACCAAATTTTGTTTTCATAGGAGAAGCAAAAGAAATATTCTCTCTCTTCTTAGGGAAGTGTTCTATATCTTTCTTGAGTGGGAGTTGATATTTAATGGTGCCTTCTTTCATATCAATAATGGCACCAACAGTTTTAAGAAAAGGTCTTCCCAAAGTAATAGGACAAGAAGCATTGCATTCAACATCCTAAACATAGAAATCAATGGGGACATAGGCATTGTTAACCATAATAAGAACATCATTAAGACTCCCCATGAGTTTCTTTTTAGCATTATCATCAAGTGGGACATTCAAATAACAATCTTCAAGAGGAGGCAAATCAAGCATATCATAAATCCTTCTAGGCATAATAGAAACACTACTATCAAGATCACATAAAGCTTTGAAATCAAAGTCATTCACTTTCATATTAATGATGGTTTCCCAACCATCTTCTTGTTTTATAGGAATAGAAGCTTTATGTTTCATATTTTCTTCTTTAATCTTTATGAGAGCATCAGTAATGTGTTTTGTAAAGGCCATGTTCATAGCACTAGCATTAGGACTTTTAGCAAGCTTTTGTAGGAACTTAATAATTTCAGAGATATTACACCCATCAAGATCAAAATCAAATTTATCATCTAGAGTAGTAGAACTATTACTAGCCTCAACACTAGTGTTGGTAATAGTAGAAACACTAATGTTTCTAGCAATTTTATCTTCTCTTTCCCCCTTAGCATGTAATTCAGCTAATAGTCTAACATTTTCATCAATTCTTACATGTATAGCATTAGTAGCTGCAAAAGGATTCTCATTAGTTTCAGGTTTAACAGCTATTTTATTCAAAGAAGATTGAGCTTCAGCCAAAGATGCTATATTTCTTTCAGCATTAGAGAGTTTTTCCTCAATAGTTTTATTGAAAGCGGTTTGTTTACTAATAAAGTCCTTAAGCATAACTTCAAGTTTAGAGGGAGCACTCATATTATTGTTGTAGGAACTTCCATAAGCATTACCATTGTTGGGAGGATATGGCTTATAATTATTGTTACCAAAATTACTCCTATAAGCATTATTGCCAAAATTATTATTTCTTATGAAGTTCACATCAACTTGCTCTTCTTGAGCAACCAAAGAAGCTAAAGGTACATTATTTGGATCAATATGGGCTTTCCCATTAACAAGCATAGACATATATCAATTTTATCACTCAAGGAGGAGGTTTCCTCAACAGAATTTACCTTCTTACCTTGTGGAGCTCTTTCAATATGCCATTCGGAATAGTTAACCATCATATTATCCAGAAGTTTTGTTGCAGCACCGAAAGTAATGGTCATAAAGGTACCTCCAGCAGCAGAATCCAATAGGTTCCTTGAAGAGTAGTTCAATCCTGCATAAAAAGTTTGGATGATCATCCAAGCAGTCAGTCCATGAGTGGGACAATTCTTTACCAAAGATTTCATTCTTTCCCAAGCTTGAGCAACATGCTCATTATCAAGTTGTTTAAACTTCATTATTTCACTTCTCATAGATATAATCTTAGCAGGAGGATAATACTTTCCAATGAAAGCATCTTTGCATTTAGTCCAAGAATCAATACTATTCCTAGTTAAGGAATTCAACCATTCTTTAGCTTTTCCTCTCAAAGAGAAAGGAAACAATTTCATCTTAATAATATCACCATCTACATCCCTATGCTTTTGCATCTCACAAAGTTCAACAAAGTTATTGAGATGGGCGGAAGCATCTTCATTACTAATACCAGAAAATTGTTCTCTCATAACAAGATTGAGTAAAGCAGGTTTTATCACAAAGAAAGTATCTTCCGGCACAGGTGGAGCTATAGGTGTGCTCATAAAATCATTGTTGTTGGTGCTAGTGAAGTCACACAACTTAGTGTTTTCAAGAGTAGTCATTTTTTTGTGTTTTCAAATAAGAGAGCAAACTAGTAAAAATATTTTTTTTGTGTGTTTTTGATAAAGAAACAAGCAAACAAAGCAAAAAAAAACTAAGCAAAACAAAAATAACAAAGTAAAGAGATTGGTTATGAGGGACTCCCCGGCAACGGTGCCAGAAAAATGCTTGATGGATCAGTGTTGATGTAGAGCTCGCTGGGAACCCCAAGAGGAAGGTATGATGAGCACAGTAGCAAGTTTCCCTCAGTTATGAAACCAAGGTTTAATCGAACCAGTAGGAGCAAGGAAACACCCCAAAGGTGTTGCTAGCTGAGCCTTGGCAGGGCGCACTACCGGTGCTAATAATAACATGGAGACCTACACAACACAACCACAGAACTTTGTCCCCAACTTGCGATGAGGTTGTCAATCTCACCGGTTTTGCTGAAAACAAAGGATTAAACGTATCGAATGGAAGGAAGTAATAGTTTATAGAAAGTAAATACAAAGCAGTAAACAGTTTGTAGATTGTATGTAAAAGAAAGGACCGGGATCCATAGTTCACTAGAGGTGGCTCTCCTTAAGATAGATAACATGTTGGGTGAACAAATTATAGCGGGGCAATTGACAAACATCGAGAAAGCAATACATGCATATACTAATCATCTTGACTCCTTTGGAACTTGATTGGGCATTACAAATTATACATAGACCGCCATCCAACTGCATCTATGACTAATAATCCACCTTCAGGTTATCATCCAAACCCCCTCCAGTATTAAGTTGCAAGCAACAGATTATTGCTTTACGAATTGCGTGTAAAGTAAACAATACGATTGTTCTATGAACAAAGGATTGTTGTTTTCTCCCTAGTAGCAACATCACATCTAGTACCTTAGATATTTCTATCACTTCCCCAGATTACCAGAGGCATGAACCCACTATCGAGCATAAATACTAACTCTTGGAGTTGCTAGCATCTACATGGCCAAGATAGCTAATAACAACGGAAAGCATGCAAGATCACAAATAACAAAGACATGATAGAATCAATAATCAATCTGAAATAGTATCTCAATATCCATCGGATCCCCGCAAACACAACATGGAGAATTACAAATAGATGATCTTGATCTCACAAGATCTAGACATGAAAGCACAAAGGAGGAGAACCAGCCATCTAGCTACTACATGGATCCGTAGTCCAAAGATGAACTACTCACGCATCACACCGGAGGCTTGCATGGTGATGAAGAAGGCCTCCAGGGTGAATTCCCCTCTCCGGCAGGGTGCCGGGAAGAGCTTCAGATCCCTCCCGATCTAGGGATGGAGATGACGACGGCTACAGATTCTTTCGTGGATTTTTGATCGGGTACTTAGGGTTTTCATCCCGAGGTCATCTTATAGGCGGAAGGAGAGGCCGAGGGGGTGCTGGGGTTGGCCAGACCACCCCCTTCCGCGGAAAAGTAGACACTTTGGCTTTTGTCCGGTCCAATTCCGAGAATATTCATTTTTTGACTTTCCTGGAACCAAAAATAGCAGAAAACAAAAAGCTGGCACTTTGTCTCTTGTTAATAGGTGAGTCCAAGAAATCATATGAAAAGTACTCCAGAGTGTGGACAAAACACAAGAAAGTGGATAAAACCAAGCATGGAACATCAAAAATTATAGATACATTTGCAATGTATCATGGACAAGGAAGAGACAAGCCAGACTATGCACACGCGGCTGCAGAGAAGAGATCGATGGAAGATGGATGGTGAGAGGCAGCAAAGGAGAGAGAAAACATAACTTGTTTTATGTGCATATACTAGTAGGTCCATACATTTACTACTAGTGGAGTGTACCCTATACCTCATATCAGTAGCCAATCATAGCTTTGCTCTGACATTGCACCACCTTCGACTCCTCCTCTAGCTGCTCTCACGCTGCCTCCCTTTTGGAGTAGTAGTATGGAGTAAAACTATTCTTCCTACGAAGGAGTACTACTACTACTACTAATACTACTACTACTACTACTACTGCTGCTGCTGCTGATGCTGCTGCTGCTACTACTATTAGTGGAGTACTTTGCTTTACAGAAAAAACATTTACGTCGCTTAGAAAATTGGAGTTGTTGCTTTTCCTAGTATTTGGAAACTCCCATGGCAAAACAGTTTAGCAATGCCAAGATGCACACATCTACTTTCTTGTAGTACTACCAAATATGGGGAAATTACCATAAACTATGATGTGGATATGTCCATGACCTTGCTTGGTCGCTCAGCCTGTAACCTGTTCATCATTTTTGTGAAGTGGTTTTTTTCAAAAGTTGTGAAACTCATGTTTATTATTTTTCATGGCAGGTAATACAAGCAAAAGGACGCCATGCATGAGTCCCCCCTTTTTTTGCCTATTTATGTTTTTATAAAGCAGTGTCAAGTTTGTCGGTATGCAAATTCTAGGATGAAGTTGAATCTTTCAAAACCCTCGTCCTGCTTGTTCTCGACATATTGGCTGTCTGGTGGGTAACTTCGAAAGATTTTTATAAAATTTTAAGAGCAATCAACAGCTCACATGTGGTTCGAATTAATTTGACCTAATTTTGACAGACTGCCTCCAATACATATTAATGTTCTTATATTCGTCTAGATTCAAATGTATCTAGTCATGTTTCTATGCTAGACAAATCTAAGAACATTAATTTGAATCGGAGACAGTAGTGTAATTTAAGTGGGTTAATTTACCTACGAACCTTGAAAACTGATAGAACCTAGGAATCACAAGTAAAACATGCATGGTCTGCTATGTCCAGAAACATGGCCCGCTTGTCGCATTTCCAGACACATTCTTCTGATTTTCTTTACTGCTAGTACCAAACATCCCCGTAATCACTTGAAAAGAGAAAAAAATGTTTTTCCTAATTCTTCGAAACTCCACAGGCAACATTGTTTACTAGGCCAAGACGCACCTCTCTATCTGATGTGAGAACCGTATCTAAAAGTCTAGTTAGGGTATATATAAATATATAAGGCCATGACCTCATTGGTCGTTCATGCCGAACCCCAAGAATAATGTTCATACAACATGGTAGGCTATAATGTGAATCTGTTTTTCTTAAAGTTGTCGAAACTCATGTTTATCATTTTTCTTAGCATTCAATAATACTAGAAAGAGTACCGCAAGCGTATTAATTCTCATGTTTTTGTTATACGCTTTATTTTGTTTGAATGTTTTCATAAGCGGTCAAATTTGTTGGTATCAAAAGACTAATCAGTAATGGCATTTTTCAAAATTATTATTGGCGCTTGATATATTGGCTGCCTGGGTACCTTGATTTTTTTTGGAATTTTTCAAGAGTAATAGTCTATCATTGACATGCGTATACCCTACAGGTACTCGAGCTTGGTATGTACGGTCTAAATACGTATATAAGGCCCAAATGAAGGACTCGAGTAACCTACGGACTCTCGATTGCTTGAAGAACAAGAAGAAGCTAAAGATAGAAAGTTTGAAGGGGAAAACCCTAACTTGTAACCGACTCGACATGCTACCCGAGACCTAGCCTATCTATATAAAGGGCTAGGAGGGGGCGACGAGGAGGACACACGCAACCCTAGTTTCCACTACCCTCGCCAGATTGCATCTGCGCGCCATTGTAATCTTTGATTCTTTCGATAATTCCACGAGCAGACAAGAAGGAGTAGGGACCTCTACGAGGCTTGAACCTGGGTAAATCTTTGTCCCCTGTGTGCTTGTTTGCTAGCCGATAGATGTCTCCAGCGCTCCCTCCTTCTCCAAAACCCAAGTCCATAACAATGGGCATTGATGAGTTAAACCCTCGTCAATTGGCGCCGTCTGTGGGAATTGGGAGTGCTGATGTTGCGGCTTCTTCGGCCCCATCAACCGTGATCTACAACTCCGCAACAGCGGAGATCCGCCAGCTCTTCGGCGCGTTCGACTTCACCGTCCACACGCCGGCCACTCGTCCGGTCTTCGAGTCCGTGGGCGACAGAATCAGCCTGGCGATAGGAAGCTTCCGCATCCAAGTCAGTCAGATGGGCACGCTTCGCATGCCTGATCAGCCGATGGCACCATCCATTGCCCCAGCATCATGGTTCCCTCCATCGATCGACACCCTCAGTGAGCCCAACGCCTCGACAACAGTCGAGAACACGGTTAGCGACAGCAATCGCGACTCCGATCTGAGCGATCTGACCACTGAAGATGGGACCTACGGTTCCGGATCTGAGAGTTGTGGAAGCAGAAGCTTCCCCAATCACTTCATGTGCGCCGTCATCAACACAGGCGATACCTCTGCCAACCGCGACAACGGTGGCAATCGCGACAACAGAACCGACCCGCCTAATGGCGGCAATAGTGGCGACCGCACCAACGCCAACAACGGAGAAGCAGTCGAACCTCCAACCATAGTAAACGAGAAAACCGGCGAACACGTCGTGATCAGGCTCAACGAGCAAGAATGGGCTCGCTTCTGCGAGGCCCTACGAGGCACTCCTCTACCCTTCGGATCCCTGCAAGAACTGCTAATGGGCTACCATTGGCTCCTGAAGGAAGAATTCAAGCGCCAAGTACAAACAATCGGGCAACTTGAGGCGTGCAAAAAGGCGGCGGATGAGTCGAGCCTTCGTCGTGCTAGGCTCTCCTCCTATGGAGGATCCTCCTCAAAGGGCAACCTCGGATGGCCCACCTCACCGAGAAAGAACGCATAGAGGCCACAAAAGTCCTCGACTTCGGCTCTATGACAGTCGACATTAGGGGCAACGTGGTCCCCAAAACGCCGCAGGCTGCGGTGACAGCGGCCACCATGTACCTCCTCAATAACCAGCCACCGACTAGAGATCCCCGAGCCGCCATGCACCAATCCACGATCGCGGGCTTAGGATTCATCGAGGCCGCCCTCGACAAAGAGCCAACACCGGAACCAAAGAAGGGCAAAACGCTAGAAAAGCGTTACTCCTCGCCCTCATCCAGTGATGACAGTCACGACCTGTCTCGACATCGCTGCTCACGACGACACAACCATGACTACGACGCGCGTGATGACATCACGCAGCGCAAGATCGACAAATCAAGAGCACGACGTACTCGGTCGACTGACTCAAAAGAGGAAGACGTGGAGCTTTGTGGCGTCAGATGCTTCAGTAGGTCCATCAGGCAGAAACGAATGCCAAAGGGGTTCAAACTCCCGTCGGAGAATCCGAAGTTCGACGGTCTACAGGACCCAAAAATCTGGATGGAGGACCACATCTCCTTCGTCAGGCTCCATAGGGGCAGTCGAAGCATAGCCATGCAATGCTTGCAGCTACAGCTGCAGTGCGCCGCCCGAGCATGGCTCAACAACCTCCCACGCGGATCCATTCGCAGTTGGGACGAGCTGGTCTACAGCTTTGTGCGCAATTTCAAGGGCACGTACAAGCGGCCTGCATCAATCGAAGAGCTAAGATGCTGCCAACAACGATCGGGCGAATCGCTTCGCTCCTACATCCAAAGGTGGTCCATCATCAAGAACTCCGCAGAGAACATCTTGGAGGATCGCGCGATTGATGCATTCAACGACGGCGTCCGCCACCTAGAACTCAGGGAGGAGCTAGGCCGCTCAAAGACCAAGACCATCGACCACCTGATGGAGATTGCGAATCGGTGGGCCGATGGAGAAGATTCGGTGAAGAATCACGTCCATTCCGACGAGGACGCGGAACTCGAGCACAGACGCGACCGCCGAAGAAAACGCCGTATGCGCATCTACGATGACCGCGACGACGTCAACATGGTCACAGCCAGCTACGCCGACAGATGCGACGATAACCGCAACAGCGGATACCGTAACAGTGGATATCGTGACTCCGGAAAGACCACGCAAGTATGGCAACGCCGCGATTGCGATGAAGCACCCGCAACAACCATTGAAGACAAACTGTACGGGCCATGCACGGTGCACTTCTACATCGACAAGCATGATGGGAAGAAGAAGTCCAGCCACCTCCTCAAAGACTGCCGTGAGTTCCTCAAACTAAACGAGGGATTAGCTCGGATGAACCGCAATGCAGTCGAAAGAGGCTATGGCGCCACCCCAGGCGCCGTGGCGCATGGCGCTCTGCCACCACCACCGGGAATGCCCCCAAACGCAGCTGCACCGGACCAGCACCAGGGAGACGAACCCTACCCAAGGGCCATGGGTACCATGATGATCCAAAAAGGACGCCCCTCCAATCGGGTGCAGAAGGCCATCACTCGCCAAGTCAACTTGGCCACACACTCGCCACCATCTACCACTGAGTACCTCAGTGGAAGCGAGTCATGCATCACCTTCAATAAAAGCGACCAGCCGCCTCAATTACCCCGTCAAGGCCACTGTCCCCTCGTACTCGAGGTGCAAATCGGAGGCTTTGACATGAGCCGCGTCTTCATGGATGGCGGAAGAGGCATCAACCTCATATTCGTGAGTACCTTGCGAGCAATGAGGATCCCTCTAACCTGCCTGGAGGCCTCGGACACAATGTTCCAGAGCATCGTCCCAGGGAAAGGCGTATACCCCTAGGCAAAATCAACCTCGACGTCATCTTCGGCACGCCAAAGAACTTCCGGCGCGAGCGCATCGACTTTGAGGTCGTCGACTGGCCCTCACAGTACCACTGCATCCCCGGGCGCGTCGCGTTCGCTAGGTTCATGGCAGTACCCCAGTACGCCTACCAGTATATGAAAATGCCAGGTCTCAATGGCGTCATCACGATAAACGGGAGCTTCAAAAGATCTGACAGTTGCGACAGGGAATTCAACAGAATTTCCCAGTCCTTCGGCATGCAGGAAGAACTCGCGAGACTAAAGGAGTCGACAGACAACAGTCTGCCTCCGCTGAGCCAGCCAAGCTCACCCGATCTCTCTTTCGACTCATCGGTGCACATAAAGAATGTGCAGGTCCACCCATCGGATCCCGCCAAGACGACTCTCATCACCAACAACTTGAGTCCCGCATAGGAACTCGCGCTCGTCGAATTCCTCCGTGAGCACTGGGAAATTTTCGCCTGGTGTTCTGCGGACATGCCAGGAGTTCCCAGGGAATTCGCCGAGCACGCACTCAACGTCAACCCTGACGCAAGGCCAGTCAAGCAAACAATTTGGGAATTATTCGAGCCACGAGCGCAGGCAGTCGGCATGGAGATCAACAGACTCCTCGACGCCAAATTCATACGCGAGATCAAGGAAAGCACTTGGCTCGCAAACACAGTGCTGGTACCAAAAAAGGACACGGATATCCTGCGAATGTGCGTGGACTTCATATCTTTGAATAAGCATTGCCCAAAGGATCACTTCCCGTTGCCACGGATCGACCAGATCATCGACTCCACTGTGGGATGCGAGCGCCTCTGCTTCCTCGACGCCTACTCAGGCTATAATCAGATTCGAATGAAGGAGGAAGATCAAGAAAAAACAGCGTTTACAACGCCCTTTGGTGTGTTCTGCTACAACACAATGCCCTTCGGGCTAAAGAACACAGGAGCTACCTACCAGCGGTGCATGCAGGCTTGCCTCAAGGAACAATTGGGTCGCAATATCCAAGTCTATGTCAACGACATAGTAATCAAGACCAAGGAGGAAGCCTCGTTAATCGATGATCTACGCGAAACCTTCGCCAACCTAGACCGCTACCGGATCAAGCTCAATCCGGACAAATGCGCCTTCGGCGTGCCATCTGGGCAACTACTCGGGTACCTCATCTCCGCGAGGGGAATCGAGGAAAACCCGACGAAAATAAAAGCCATACTGGCCATGGAGAAGCCAAAAAACATACGGGGCGTTCAGCAACTGGCTGGGCGAATTGCAGCCCTCAGTCGATTCATCAGTCGGATGGGTGAAAAAGCGCTGCCCTTTTACCAGCTCCTCCGCAAAGCTGAAAATTCGAGTGGACCAATGAAGTGCATGAAGCATTCAAAGATCTCAAGCGCCTGCTATCCACCTCGCCGGTACTCGTGACCCCACGGGAAAGAGAACCACTGTTGCTGTATATATCCGCCACCAACCAAGTGGTTAGCACAGTGCTCGTCGTCGAGCGAGCCAAGGAAAACAAGGTCCACGGGATACAACACCTAGTATACTACCTTAGCGAGGTCCTCACACCAACAAAACAGCGGTACCCGCACTACCAAAAGCTGGCGTACGGTGTCTTCATGACCGCCCAGCGACTGCGCCATTACTTCCAAGAACACCCAATCGTGGTCGTCAACGACGCCCCGTTGGGACATATGTTCAATAACCCCGATGCCACGGGACGAGTCGCGCTTTGGGGAATAGAGTTGTCTCCACAAGATATCACATACGAAAAGCGCGACGCAATCAAGTCGCAAGTTCTCCCTGACTTCCTCGTGCACTAGATGGAGAACCAGCTCTCGAACAAACTATATATGTCCTAACTCTGGACAATGCACTTCGATGGGTCCAAGCGGAAGGACGGAGCAGGCGCCGGTGTCATACTGACATCACCTCAAGGGGACAAGTTGAAGTATATCCTGCGAATGCAGTTCACAGCCTCCAACAATGAGGCTGAATACGAGGCCTTGTTGCACGGGATGAGGATGGAAAAAGCCTGCGGCGCCAAGAGGCTCATCATCTACGGCGACTCCAAGCTGGTCGTCATCCAAACAATGCATGAGTGTGACGCACTGAACGACAACATGATCGCGTACCGCGACCTCTACGACACACTCGAAGGAGACTTCGACGGTTGCGAACTACGGTACGTAGGTCGCGAAAGCAACGAGGAGGCGGACGCACTCGCCAACATAGGTTCTACCTGCGCCCCCATACCACCTAGGGTATTTCTCGAGCGCATCTGCAAACGCTCCATCAAGCCAAAGGCCGCAGAGAAGAAAACAAGCGCAGCAACTGACTAGGGGGTTACGCCTCCCAATGAGCCAATGGCACTCGATGACTTGGAGCTGGACACATGACTCGAGGGACCAATGAGCGTCATGATGATTGAGCAATCCTGGACGCAACCGTACATCACGTATCTCCTTAGCAAAAGGTTACTGGACGATCCGACTGATGCACGACACATCGCGCGGCGATCAAAGGCATTCGCTGTTATCAACGGCGAACTGTATAAACGCAGCATCACAGGAGTACTGCAATGATGAGTCTCCACGGCCGATGGAAGAGCTGTTCTCCTCGACATCCATGAGGGGACCTGCGGGCACCACGCCGGTAGTCGCGCCCTCGTGGCCAAAGCTCTGCGAGCTAGGTTCTACTGGCCTACGGCCATGCGCGACGCCAAGGACATCATCAGAAGTGCAACGCATGCCAACGATTCGCGGACAAGCCGCACGCACCTGGCGCAGAACTCCGGCCAAATCCGTTGGCTTGGCCCTTCGCACAATGGGGACTCGACATGGTCGGCAAGCTCCCTAAGTCCTCACGAGGAGGATACGTCTACTCTTGGTGGCAGTCGATAAATTCACCAAGTGGATAGAGGCCATCCGAGTAACTAATCAATCAGGCCACAGTGCAGTCAAGTTCTTCGAGTCCATCATCTTCCGTTTTGGGGTGCCACACAGCATCATTATGGACAACGGCACGAACTTCACATCCAAGGAGTTCCAAGAGTTCTGCGAGAACCTGGGAATCAACATCAGCTACGCCTCGGTAGCGCATCCATAGACCAATGGTCAGGTGGAAAAAGCAAACGGGCTCGTCTGCGGCGGCATCAAGAAGCGACTCATCCAGCCACTCGAACATGTTGGGTTCGTAGCATGGAAAACAAAAAATTTCTACCACAAGAACGAACAAAACCCAGATCTAATCTAGATAAAAGCCAAGATCTAATCTACTAGACATGAGCAACGAGATAGATCGGTACTAACCCTCGTAGAACCGAAAGCGTTAACGAGATTAGATCTCGTGGATGATGTAGTCGATCACTTGCCGATCTCAAGATCGTGTGGACGATCCTTCCGGCGCCGCGTTCCGGCAGCGCTTCATGACGGTCACATCGTTCGAGTCGCAGACCTTCCTCTCCCTGTTCCAATGAGCAGCGGAGGTAGTAGATCTTCTCCACGGAATCCCAGCACGACGCGTGGTGGTGGTGGTGGTGGAGATGAGAATTCTGCAGGCTTCGCCTATGCTGCGTAAGAAACGTGGAGGAGAGAGGCGACGAGATTGGGAGTTATGAGACAAGGTGCAAGAGGGGCGCCTCCCTTCTATTTAAAGGAGGAGGCGGCTGGGGAGGGAGTCCTAGTAGGACTCCCTCCTCCTTGGGCCGGCGGGTTGGGGGGGAGGAGTCCTCCTCCCCCATGAATCCGTGTCTTACCCCACTTGGTTTCTTTGATCCCTTTCTTGGTTTTCAAGCAAACTCCAAGAAATCCTCTAGAACCTTCCAGAACATTCCGAAACCTTCTAGAATCTCCATACAAACACTCCGGAACATTTCCTAACTTAGAAAATGATTCCCAATATATGAATCTTATTCTCCGGACCATTCCGGATCTCCTCGTGATGTCCCGGATCCATTCCGAGACTCCAAACAACATTCGGTATCCAACGCAAATTCCATATCTACTTCAAACAACTTCGAACCTTAAGTGTGTCACCCTACGGTTCGTGAATATGCATACATGATGAAGACACCTCTCCCATCAATAACCATCAGCGGGATCTGGAGATCCATAACGGCTCCCACATACTCAACGATTACTTCGTGATCGATTGAACCAATTAACATACGAAACCAATTCCCTTTGTCTCGCGACATTCTACTTATCCGAGGTTTGATTGTCGGTATCTTCATACCTAGTTCTTCCTCGTTACTGATAAGTACTCTTTACTCGTTCCATGTTATGTCATCCCTTGTGACCTAGTCACATGCTTGCAAGCTATCTAGATGACATTCCACCGAGAGGGCCCAGAGTATATCTATCCGTCATATGGATGGACAAATCCCAATCTTGGTCTATGCGCTTCAACACATACTTTCAGAATACCCAATGACACCTTTATAACCGCCCAGTTACGAAGCGGCGTTTGATGTCATCAAAGTACCCATCCGGTGATGGTGATTAACATAACCTCATGGTCGAAGGATTAGGTTACTATGGGTGTCTATCCATCATATCATTCTCCTAATGATATAACCTTGTTATTAATCACATCCAATGTCCATGATCAGGAAACCATGATCATCAATTAATCAACAAGCTAGTTTAACAAGAGGCTTACTAGGGACTCTTTTATGTTTACAAAACACACAAGTATTAGTGTTTCCTAATAATACAATTATTGCATGGGATGTAAACATTCATCATAAACACAAAGATATAATAATAATCTCTTTTATTATTGCCTCTTGGGCATATCTCCATCAGTCTCCCACTTGCACTAGAGTCAATAATCTAGATTACATGGTAATATACCAAACACCCATGGCGTTCTGGTGTTGGTCATGCTTTTCTCTAGGGAGAGGTTTAGTCAACGGATCTGCTACATTCAGATCAGTGTGTACTTTGCAAATCTTTATGTCACCATCTTGGACATACTCGCGAATAGCATGAAAACGTAGCTTGATGTGCTTCAGCTTGCTATGTGACCTTGGCTCCTGTGCATTAGCTATGGCACCTGTGTTGTCACAAAGAGATGGCCATCGGTCTAACGATTGGGAACCACGCCAAGTTCAGTAATGAACTCCTTCATCCATATGCCTTCTTGTGCAGCCTCCAAGTAGCTATGTATTCGATTGAGTTGAAGATTTACACAACGCTTTGCTTGGCACTCCTCCAGCTTATTGCAGCACCATTCAAAATAAATACATTATCGATTGTGACTTCGAGTCATCTGGATCGGTGTTCCAACTAGCATCAGTGTAACCGTTTACAACAAGCTATTCATCACCTACATAAGAAAGAACCATATCCTTAGTCCTATTCAGGTACTTTAGGATATTCTTGACCGCTGTACAGTGTTCCATTCCAGGATCACTTTGATATCTGCTAGTCAAACTAATAGCATGTGCTATATCCGGTCTTGTACACAGCATTGTATACATGATAGAACCTATGGCCGAGGCATAGGGAATTTTATTCATCTTTTCTCTATCTTCTGCCGTAGCCGGACTTTGAGTTTTACTCAAGGTCTTACCTAACAACATGGGCACGGCCCCTTTCTTGCTCTCTTCCATTCTAAACTTCTTTAGAACTTTGTCTAAGTATGTACTTTGTGAAAGCGCTATTAGGCGTCTTGATCTATCTCTATAAATATTGATGCCTAGAATATATGCCGCTTCGCCAAGATCCTTCATCGAAAAACTATTATTCAAATAGGTTTTGACGCTATTAAGAAGTTCTATATCATTCCCAATCAACAATATGTCATCTACATATAGTACTAGGAATACTACAGAGCTCCCACTCAATTTCTTGTAAATACAAGCTTCTCCATAAGTTTGTATAAATCCAAAGTTTTTGATTACTTTATCAAAACATTGATTCCAACTCCGGGATGCTTGCTTCAGTCCATAAATGGAGCGCTGAAGTTTGCATACTTTGTCAACATCATTAGGATCGACAAAACCCTTGGGTTGTACCATATACAACTCTTCCTCAATGTCACCATTAAGGAACGCCGTTTTGACATCCATCTGCCAAATTTCATAATCGAAATATGCAGCGATTGCTAACATAATCCTCACAGACTTTAGCTTACATCGGTGAGAAAGTCTCATCGTAGTCAACTCCTTGAATTTGTCGGAACCCTTTCGCGACAAGTCGAGCTTTATAGACGGTAACATTACCATCAGCATCTGTTTTTCTTTTGAAAATCCATTTGTTCTCGATAGCCTTACGGCCATCCGGTAAGTCCACCAAAGTCCATACTTGGTTTTCGTACATGGATCCCATTTCGGATTTCATGGCTTCTAGCCATTTGTCGGAATCTGGGCTCACCATAGCTTCTTCATACGTCGCAGGGTCATCAGTGTTGTCCACCAACATGACGTTCAAGGAAGAGTCCTACCACTCAGGAGTGGTACGAACCCTCGTTGACCTGCGAGGTTTAGTAGTAACTTCGTTCGAAGTTTCATGATCATCATCATTAGCTTCCTCTCTAGTTGGTGCAGGCGGCACAGAAACATCTTCTGGTGCTGCGCTACTCTCAACTCCGAAAGAAGGTTCAACAACCTCGTCGAGTTCTACTATCCTTCCAGTCACTTCTTTTGAGAGAAATTCCTTCTCCAGAAAGGATCCATTCTTAGCAACGAAAACTTTGCCTTCAGATCTATGATAGAAGGTATACCTAATTGTTTCTTTAGGGTATCCTATGAAGACACATTTCTCCGCTTTGGGTTCAAGCTTATCGGGCTGTAACTTCTTTACATATGCTTCGCAACCCCAAACTTTAAGGAACGACAACTTAGGTTTCTTACCAAAGCACAATTCGTACGGTGTCGTTTCAACGGATTTAGATGGTGCCCTATTTAAAGTGAATGCGGCTGTCTCTAATGCATAGCCCCAAAATGATAACGGTAAATTTGTAAGAGACATCATAGACCAAACCATATCTAAGAGAGTTCGATTACGACGTTCGGACACACCATTACGCTGTGGTGTTCCCGGCGGTGTCAACTGTGAAAGTATTCCACATTTCTTTAAATGCATGCCAAACTCATAACTCAGATATTCACCTTCGCGGTCAGAACGCAGAAACTTAATCTTCTTGTTACGATGATTTTCCACTTCACTTTGAAATTCCTTAAACTTCTCGAAAGTTTCAGATTTATGTTTCATAAAGTAGACATACCCATATCTACTCAAGTCATCCGTGAAAGTGAGAACATAACGATATCCACCACGCGATGCTACACTCATTGGACCGCACACATCGGTATGTATTATTTCCAATAAGTCTGTAGCTCGCTCCATTATACCAAAGAATGGAGTCTTAGTCATTTTTCCCATTAGACATGCTTCGCATCTTTCAAGTGATTCAAAATCAAGTGATTCAAGAAGTCCATCAGAATGGAGTTTCTTCATACGCTTCACTCCAATGTGACCAAGACAGCGATTGCCACATGTATGTAGAATTATCATTTAATTTTATTCGTTTAGCATCTATGTTGTGAACATGTGTATCACTACTATCGAGATTCAATAAGAATAAACCATTCATCTCAGGTGCATAACCATAAAAGATATTACTCATATAAATCGAACAACCTTTATTCTCAGACTTAAAAGAGTAACCGTCTCGTAATAAACAAGATCCAGATATAATGTTCATGCTTAACGCAGGCACCAAATAACAATTATTTAAATTTAAAACTAATCCCGATGGTAGATGTAGAGGGAGCGTGCCGACAGCGATCACATCAACCTTGGAGCCATTTCCAACGCGCATCGTCACCTCGTCTCTTGCCAGTCTTCATTTATTCCATGACTCTGCTTCGAGTTACAAATATGAGCAACCAAACCAGTATCAAATACCCAGGCACTACTACGATTACTAGTAAGATACACATCTATAACATGTATATCGAATATACCTTTCTTCTTGATGTTGCCGTTCTTTAGATCCGCCAGGTATTTGGGGCAGTTACGCCAAAGGACCAGCACCCTTGCAAGAGAAGCACTCAGTTTCAGGTTTAGGACCAGCCTTGGGCTTCTTAGGAGGCTCGGCAGCTTTCTTGCCGTCCTTCGTGAAGTTGCCCTTGTTCTTAGGCTTGCCCCGTTTCTTGAAATTGGTGGTCTTATTGACCATCAACACTTGGTGTTCTTTCATGATCTCCACTTCAGCAGTTTTCAGCATGGACGATAGTTCAGGCAACGTCTTGTTCATGCAGTGCATATTGTAGTTCATCACAAAGTTCTTGTAACTTGGTGGCGGTGATTGGAGGACACGGTGAATACCCAATTCATTAGGAATCAGTATTCCCAACTCTCGGAGTTTGTTTGCGTGCCCAGACATGGTGAGCACGTGCTCGCTAACGGAGCTACCCTCTTCCATCTTGCAGGTAAAGAACTTCGAAGCTTCATAGCTTTCCATGGCATGAGTCTCAAATATGAGTTTGAGCTCCTTAATGATTTCAAATGGGTCATGGTGCTCAAAACGCTTTTGAAGCTCCGATTCTAAACCGTACAGGATGGCACACTGAACTGTGGAGTAGTGATGTTTCCGAGTGGCATAAACATTCTTTACGTCATTGGTGGCATCTTCTGCAGGTGGGTCACCTAGCGGTGCTTCGAGCACATAGGTCAACTGACCAGCCCTGAGGACGATCTTCAGTCCACGGAACCAGTCCATGAAATTGCTTCCATTGTTCTTAAGCTTTTCTTTCTCTAGGAACGCATTGAAATTGATGGAAACGTTCGCCATAATCTACAACAAATTTGCAAGTAATTTAGACTAAGTTTATGATAAATAGTGTTCAAATTTAATTCTTAAATCAACTAGGTGAACTCCCACTCAAAACAACATCCCTCACAATTGTTTTAGTGACTACACGAACCAAATCCACTACACCAAGTCCGATCATCACGTGAGATGATGTAGCTTCATCGGTGAACAATCTTCATGTTCATCATATCAATCATATGACTCATGCTCTACCTTTCGGTATTCCGTGTTCCGAGACCATGTCTGTACATGCTAGGCTCGTCAAGATTAACCTTAGCTTCCGCATGTGCAAATCTGGCTTGCACCTGTTGTATGCACACGTAGAGTCTATCACACCCGATCATCACGAGATGCTTCGAAACGACGAGTCTTAGCAACGGTGCCAACTAAGGACGAACACTTTATTACTTGATATTTAGTGAGAGGGATCATCTTATAATGCTACCGTCGCGATCTAAGCAATACAAGATGCATAAAGGATTAACATCACAGGCAATTCATAATTAGTGTGATATGATATGGCCCTTTCTTCTTATGCCTTTGATCTCCATCTCCAAAGCACGGACATGATCTCCATCATCACCAGCATTGCGTCAAGGTCTGTGGCGCCGCTTCATGGTTGTTCATCTTCACTAGCAACTATTACAACTACTTGGAATAGAGCTATTACAAGATGAATAGACACGCATGTCTTAACAGAATTAAAGACAACCATTAGGCTCCTGCCGGTTGCCATATTACAACAAGGATCATTGCATACATCAAATACAATCACAATCACATGTAGGCCATATCACATCACAAAACCCCTGCAAAAACAAGTTAGACGCCTCTAATTTTCTTTGCAAGTTTTACGTGGCTTGGGGCTTTCGACTAAGAACGCATCTTACCTACGAAACTGAACCACAACGTTGATACAAGTGCTATCAAGTGCAAAGTGTAGATTTGATCTATACTATGATGGGAGAGACAGACACCCGCAAAGCCACTTGTGCAATACGAGTTGCACGTCAAGCGTGGAGCAAGTCTCATGTACGATGACATGTAATGTTAGCCCGAGCCGCTTCATCCCACCATACCGCAAGATGCAAAGTACACATATAGCAAAAGACGGCACGAGCACCAACGCCCACAACCTCATTGTGTTCTACTCATGCAACAGATCTACGCATAGACAAGGCTCTGATACCACTGATGGGTTCGTAGCATGGAAAACAAAAAATTTCTACCGCAAGAACGAACAAAACCCAGATCTAATCTAGATAAAAGCCAAGATCTAATCTACTAGACATGAGCAACGAGATAGATCGGTACTAACCTCAGAGAACCGAAAGCATTAACGAGATTAGATCTCGTGGATGATGTAGTCGATCACTTGCCGATCTCAAGATCGTGTGGACGATCCTTCGGCGTAGCGGCGCTTCATGAGCGGTCACTGCGTGCGGAGTCGAAGCAGACCTTCCTCTCCCCGTTCCAGCGAGCAGCGGAGGTAGTAGATCTTCTCCACGGAATCCCAGCAGCACGACGGCATGGTGGTGGTGGTGGAGATGAGAATTCTGCAGGGCTTCGCCTATGCCTGTGCAGAAGAAACATGGAGGAGAGAGGCGACTGAGATTGGGAGTTATGAGACAAGGTGCAAGAGGGGGCGCCCCCTCCTTCTATTTAAAGGAGGGAGGCGCGCCTGGGGAGGGGGAGTCCTAGTAGGACTCCCTCCTCCATGGGCCGGTGGGTTGGGGGGGAGGAGTCCTCCACCCCCACGAATCCGTGTCTTACCCCACTTGGTTTCTTTGATCCCTTTCTTGGTTTTCAAACAAACTCCAAGAAATCCTCTAGAACCTTCCAGAACATTCCGAAACCTTCTAGAATTTCCATACAAACACTCCGGAACATTTCCTAACTTAGAAAATGATTCCCAATATATGAATCTTATTCTCCGGACCATTCCAGATCTCCTCGTGATGTCCCGGATCCATTCCGAGACTCCGAACAACATTCGGTCTCCAACGCAAATTCGAACCTTAAGTGTGTCACCCTACGGTTCGTGAATATGCAGACATGATGAAGACACCTCTCCCATCAATAACCATCAGCGGGATCTGGAGATCCATAACGGCTCCCACATACTCAACGATTACTTCGTGATCGATTGAACCAATTAACATACGAAACCAATTCCCTTTGTCTCGCGACATTCTACTTATCCGAGGTTTGATCGTCGGTATCTTCATACCTAGTTCTTCCTCGTTACTGATAAGTACTCTTTACTCGTTCCATGTTATGTCATCCCTTGTGACCTAGTCACATGCTTGCAAGCTATCTAGATGACATTCCACCCAGAGGGCCCAGAGTATATCTATCCGTCATATGGATGGACAAATCCCAATCTTGGTCTATGCGCTTCAACACATACTTTCAGAATACCCAATGACACCTTTATAACCGCCCAGTTACGAAGCGGCGTTTGATGTCATCAAAGTACCCATCCGGTGATGGTGATTAACATAACCTCATGGTCGAAGGATTAGGTTACTATGTATTTCAAAGCTTACAGCAATACGAACTTAATGACTTGATCTTATGCTACGCTTACTATGGGTGTGTATCCATCATATCATTCTCCTAATGATATAACCTTGTTATTAATCACATCCAATGTCCATGATCAGGAAACCATGATCATCAATTAATCAACAAGCGAGTTTAACAAGAGGCTTACTAGGGACTCTTTTATGTTGCCTGCCGAGGTACAATTAATCAACAACCTTTTGAGTGTTGCCTGCCGAGGTACGATACAAGGCGTCGCGCGTGGTCGCTTACAGCGAACAAGAGTCATCCCTCGCACTCAAAGACTCTGTTGACCTCCTTGACGAGGCATGAGAAATCGCCGTGTAAAGATCAACGATCTACCAGCAGAACCTGCGCAACTACCATAGTAGGAGGCTACGCCTCAGATCCTTCGTCGAAGGCGACCTGGTCCTGCGATTAAAACAGCAGGGGCATCTCAAGCTCGAGTCCGCCTAGGAAGGACCATACATGATTATAGAAGTAATAACAGGTGGCTCCTATCGCCTTCAAGACTTAGAGACAGGAGTCACATACTCCAACCCCTAGAACGTCGCACAACTGCGACGCTTCTACCCCTAGTCATTTTTTACTTTTACATTGCAAATAAGGCTACTCATCCAAGGCTACTTAGCCACACATTGTACCTCGCACTGTTGTTCGAATAAATAAAGCTAAGTGCCCCCAAAACTCTGTGTTCTCCTTTACTTTTCCAATTTATCTACTCGGGGGTTGCGCCACCCTATATACATCTGTTCTACGAACCAAAACGTGATATCCTGAGTAGCTGGCACATCAATCGAAACCCTTGACACAAACATCAACCCAGCTGCAACGCACCTAACAGGTTGACAAGGGACTGAGATAAAAGCATGACCAGGCTAACAAAAGGGACTCGCATAGTGCAACGCACTTCATACTAACAAAGCTCTTTATACAATAAGTTATACACAACATTTATACGAACTTTACAACACAAGTACACTTATGTGCAGGATACAAACTAGGTTACTACTGCGGCAGGAGAACATTGGTTTATTCCTCAAAGAAGTCGACGATCTCTTCTGCTGGGCGATCCACCGCCTGGTAGTGCGGTACCATATTCCAGGTAGAACCCGCTGGTGGTGCAGGCGGCCTAGATGCAATTGCCGCAATATCTACGTCAGGCCTGTGTAGTCGCACCATTGATAGAGCAGCATTGGCACCAGCCACCAACTGTTGCCTTACACACTCGCGAACCCCGGTCAGGTCTTGAAACTTGGCAAGGAGGGCTAGCAGGCTTGATGGAGTATCATCCAGCGGAAACATCGCCCGATAAATGTTCTTCAAGCATGACTGAGACTTCTTCAGAAAATGCAGCACTCGCCACGCACGATCTTGCAGGGTCGCCAGCGCAGTCGCACGATCATGATCTACCCAGAAGTACCCACTCTCTTGAAGTTGTTCCTGGATAAGATCATGCATGCGAATGGCAATTCTATCCTTCTCCTCCTGCGGATGACGCGTGCTGACAACTACACGAAGCAGCAACAGCAGCATAAGTACAACGTACCATTGCGAGTAGCTCCAAGTAAAAGATGAGAGCAAGCAAACTAACACTTGAATTGGTCGCCCAGCTGCGTCACCTTGCCAAGAAGATACTGCTCTCGGTCGGCGGCTTTCTCTGCCTTCGACTTCCATTCATCCGCGTTACGGCGGAGCACGGGCAACTCACGCTCCAGCCACTTCACGCGGTCACACAGTCGCGAAAGCAGCGACAGCTCATCTACTCTGGAGCGCGGCGGTACCACGGTATCATCAAGAGTCGGCGAGTCCTGAGTGTCCCTCAAAGGATCACTTGATGTACCCTACCAGAAGTCAAGATAGAAGCAAATAAGACGACCAAATCAACACAATGACAAAGGATTCAAATGCATTCAAGACTAGCAATAGTATTAGCAAATACACTCGCCAGCAGGCATGTTCTTAAACAAAAGAAGATAAAATAATTAACTATTACAAAAGCTAACTAAGGAGCAACTGGCTTCTTCGACTTCGACAGCTTCGAGGGCTTCATCGAGTCCGTGGTAGTGTCAGATGCCACCGACTTTCTGCCAGCCCCTAATGCCGCCGCCTTCGCCGCCTTCTTGGCACGGTGCAGCTCCTCAGAATAGTTTGCAATAGTATTTATCAACTGAGGCCCATACTTGCCACAGGCAGTCGCGAAAGGAGCGAAGACTACCTGCAGGCCGTCCGCGCTAACAGGCATCGCCTTCGACACCGCAGTAGGATCTACCTCGACTCCGTGGGCCTACACCATGGCAAGCGACATGGACGCGCCAGCCGCGCGGAGTGAGTTCTTGTAGCTAGAAGGCACACTCCCGGCGAGGGACTCCACCAGCTCGCCTATATTCTCGATTAACTCCGCCTTGGGCATAAGCTCCTCGCGGAGGCGACTGAGGGTGCCCTTGGCCTCGGAGAGCGTATCCTGGACGGCGGCACTATGGTCCTCGACTGCCGACAGTGCACCCGCCAGAGCATCATCGTGACGAAAGGCCTGCGGGTTGAAACTCAAGTCGCCAGCATCTGCGCATAAATCCACACATGGATAAAACATCAGTGCCAACGGCGAAAATCCCAACAGAGAAGGACAACGATATCCAAAGCAAAATACCTGAGAGGGCCTTGGCGATTGAGAAAAGTTGTTTCTCGAACAACTTCTCCCTGGCTGTGAAGGAAGCACGCAGCTCCTCTTCGCGCCTTTGCGCCTCATCACGTGCCGTGATTGCCTCATCGCGACCCTTCACAGCCGCGCCGAGGGTTTTCTCCATGGTGGCAGCATTGCACAGGAGAGCGTTATGTTCGTCTACAAACAGAAAGGGATTGACTATCAGTCGACCATATTAAAAGGAGACAAGGAAGAAGAAGAAGTGCAGGACACTCACTTTCAACCACGCGATGATGCGTCTCCAGCATCGCCGGCTGGCGACCCATCACAAGCACTTGCTCCGCAAGTGCGCGGCTTCCTTCACAAGGAGCTATCGCACACCAAAGAATCAACAGAGTCAATAGATAACATCGACTACAACACTAAAAAGGAGAAAAACTACACTTACATGGTCCTCCAATGACTCCAAAGATGTCTGTTGTACCGTCATCCGGGCAACCATTCGATGCTCCCTGCATGAGGAGAACTAGAAGAGTTGTGCCCGGAGTGGGCCGCCAATGGAGGGGAAGGAGAGCGTTCGACCTCTTTCTTGGCCCTTGAGGTCGCGACTCCTGATTCTTTCAAGAATTGAACGTCGCCAAAAGATGACGACGCCTCTTGGCTGCAAGACAAAATCCACATCAAAAAGGACAAACACAGAGACGAGCCAAACAAGGGCAAATCCAGAGAAGAGTAAAACGAATTAGAAAACTTACCAATCAAATTTGTCAAAGTCAAAAGTGGCCTCCTTCGACTGTAACGAGGACTCCTTGGGTAATCGCATCTTCTTGCGAGAAGAAGGTGCAACTGCGCTCACAGGAATGGCAGGGATCGGCGACTCCGCACCTACACCTGCACCTTCCGGAGTCGAAGGAAACGATGCATCGAAATCCTCGTTGCACGAACGCTTGCGAGTATCCGGACTACTGGACTTGGGGGCTTCCTCCTCCACATCAGAAAGGACGGTCGACTCCGACTCGTCCTCCTCCAAGGCTTTGCGAGGAATAATCCCCTCAGAAAGAAGGGGCATACAAGGCGACACCACCCAATCCTGCATACAGACAACAATTTCAGCAAAAAACAAACAAACAACAGAAAAGCAATCGACAAATTAAGCTACTGCGTAGCACAACTATACCTCAGGAGGAGGGTTAGTAGCATCGAACGGAAGAACAATTGGCTCACTGGGGAGCACATCCTTGATGGTGTACTTGGTGACCAGTCGAACCCTCTTGTCCACCTCACTCGCGGACATGCCATCGGCAGACACGCGAGTGGCATCATCAGCGCCAGCCCACTGAAACATGGGGTGGACTCTGGCCTGCAGGGGATGAACGCGACGGCGCAGCAAAGTGCGAATGAGGGCGCAACCTCCCTCCTGTTTGCCAAGGCGACTCTCGAGGTCGCAGACACGCTCGTATAGCACGTCCGTCTCCGCGGATTCGCCAGGCATAACTACATTTTTCCAGGATCGCCTCCTATTGCACGGCGTCGCGGGATCGAAGGGTGCGCGTCCGAAGTGCTCGTCGCCAACCTTCTCATCGCGGATATAGAACCACTTGTCCCTCCACTCTTGGACGGACGCTGTGAGCTTGATATCGAAATAGGTGGCGGATGGGTCAACGTGAATCCCGCAACCACCTACATGATAAACTAAAGAGCCAGATGTAGATTGGCGCTTCAATTTGAAGAGGCGCTTGAAGAGGCCAAAGTGCGGCTCGATTCCGAGCCAGCACTCGCAGAGGGTAATAAAGCAAGAGATATGGAGGATCGAGTTCGGGGTCAGCTGATGGAGTTGAAGCCCATAGAAACAAAGGAGGCCCCTAAAAAGGGGTGAAGAGGCAAGGAGAGACCACAAATGATGAATGCTAAAAACATCACTCGAAAACCAGCGGGAGCAGCAGGAATTGTCTCACCGCCGGGGACGCGTGCGTCGGTGACTGTGCTGGACATCACTCCGTCTTGACAAAGAATAGGGAGATCCGACGACTTGATGATGGAGGGGCGCCATGCACCATTCATGACGCGGGTGCCCGCAGCCTTCTTCTTCCCGCCGGCGGCGGTGCTGGTACCCGCAGCGGCGGAGCCGCCTTTCTTCTTCGCCGCAGCAGCGGTGGCCGCGGAATTAGCCGCAGCGCCTCCCTTCTTCTTCCCCATTGCGCGTCGGCGCTGCGAGCAAAGGAAGTAGCTCGGAAACGAGCGGAGCTGGTCCAGCGTCACGAAAGAAACGGGCCAGAGAAAAGCAGAAGAGCAGCGGCAATAGCGATGGAAGCGAAGGATGAATGAGAGCAGATGAGAAAATTACCGTCACAGCGCCGCTACTTAACCCCTGGAAGATGCAATCCAATGGCTCAGAAAAACCCTACTGGACGCATGGAAAACATCGTGCTCGATACATGGAGGAGTGGAAGCGCCAACCGTCCCTCCACTACTCCCATTACGCGCGGAAATTGAGGAGACGTAGTTAAAATAAAGATTACGCATGCCCAGTCAAATCAAAGTCAGAAAGTAGGACCCACTGCACGTCACGTCCCGTCAAACTCGCTCACGCGGGAAACTGAGGTCATGAAAGCGTCAGCACTGACGTCATCAAAGCTACGCAGCGGAAGACTTCGACTACTTTAGTCCTTGCTCGAGTCTTCGACTCCACCAAGCACTCAGGGGATACTCCCATAGGGAGCGCTGGTCGCGCACCCTGCGATTTTTTTTCAGGAACATGGATAATCAAATCAAACCCAACCACTTGCAGCGTGGCTAACTATGCGCATGGGTTACTCCCATAGGGAGCGCCGGAAACAAATTCGACTGAAACAAGCAAACAAAAGACGACAACAGTCGCAAAATGATTCTTCAGTCCGTGCCTGAGTCTTCGACTCAACTAGGCACTCGGGGGCTACTCCCATAGGGAGCGCTGGTTGCGCATCCTATGATTATTTATACAAAA
This sequence comes from Avena insularis, assembly GCA_023614405.1. Classification (NCBI taxonomy): domain Eukaryota; kingdom Viridiplantae; phylum Streptophyta; class Magnoliopsida; order Poales; family Poaceae; genus Avena; species Avena insularis. The sequence continues at coordinate 455,214,612 of CM042696.1, read as the reverse complement.
AACTGTGTTTTGATAACATCCACACTCGAAACTCATGGCGACACCGCCTCATAACTTTTCCCTACAAAGAGACTGCATCTCCTGGGTCACCCGAATCGTCTCCGCGATGATAAAATTCGGATGCCACGCTTACAACATGAAGGTAAGACCTGAATAAGGCCTAGCAACGCATTAGCTGCGCACTACCAGAAATATATCCGTGCCTACAGGTACGATGAACATGCCTTGACGGACGCGTTGAGTGCTCACACCCATATAACTGGAATTCGACTCATGTAAGACCTCCACGGCTTGAGTCGAATTACACCAGCACTTTTCCGGATTTGAGTCTGGGGACTCGAGTTCGAGTAGATTGCGTTGTTTCACCCTAAGGTGGTTAACTGATACCGATACTTCGGTTATATCAGGCACGTACATCAACAATCCCTATGACACAAATAAAGCAGTCGAAATATACTCATTCAAGCACTCGAAAGACTTCAAAAAGTCCCCAATCGAATCTGCGATTCCACTGGACACTCGGGGGCTACTGACATGGGTATACCCTACAGGTACTCGAGCTTGGTATATACGGTCTAAATACGTATAGGCCCATGGTGTCGCCACGGCCCAAATGAAGGACTCGAGTAACCTACGGACTCTCGATTGCTTGAAGAACAAGAAGAAGCTAAAGATAGAAACTTTGAAGGGGAAAACCCTAACTTGTAACCGACTCGACCTGCTACCCGAGACCTAGCCTATCTATATAAAGGGCTAGGAGGGGTGGCGAGGAGGACACACGCAACCCTAGTTTCCACAACCCTCGCCAGATTGCATCTGCGCGCCATTATAATCTTCGATTCTTTCGATAATTCCACGAGCAGGCAAGCAGGAGTAGGGACCTCTACGAGGCCTGAACCTGGGTAAATCTTTGTCCCCTGTGTTCTTGTTTGCTAGCCGATAGATGTCTCCAGCACTCCCTCCTTCTCCAAAACCCAAGTCCATAACAATGGGCATTGATGAGTTAAACCCTTGTCAATCATGCTCAGATGTATTCATGTTTGACCTAATTTCGTTTTATCAACATAAAGTCATGCATTTAAGTGCGTGGAGCTTTATCTTGGAAGTATGAACTTTCATGGGTTTCAAGCCAAATGACCTAGGTTATGCTCAGTCTTCGTGAAGATAATGATGGTGTGCCCATATTTTGATATAGGTCATTGCATGTTAGCATGGTAAAGAAGTAAAAATATTTTCAGAAGGAAGAACAATTAATATGAATTAGAGTTTATATCATGTGCCAATTATTTACTATAGTACATAAAGAGATTGGATAAATTACATGTTATATTTTTCAAGCTTAATTTCATAGCTAATTTCACCTGAAAGTGCGTCATGCTTCAATCAACACGGTCAGTGGAATTAAAGGTTACATCAAGGACATAAAAAATAGAAAATTACATCCAAGTCCATACAATTTGACAAAGGCTTCTAAAATTTAGCTTGGAAAGGCAGTCGGGTATGGCTTAATTTCAAGCGAGAAGCTGAGCCAGGCTCTTCCTACTACTGCTTAATTTCTCAAAAGGAGTAGAGGAGCACACCCAAGGATCTGGTAAAACCAATTCAAAGACTGAAGTTACAGTTGTACGTGGTTAACATCAGGTGAAGGTCCGAAGAGGTTGACCTGCCCCCTACCGAGTCGGTTCCCCCAGACGCACCTTCGATGGTCGCAAGTTCCTCGCGCTCGAGCTCGAACTCGAGCTTGTCCTGATGGTAAGCAAGGGCCAACATAGGATCGATAGTCTCGAGGTGACCCAAAACGGTGTCGTTTGCCACGGCCACGGCGACCTAGCACCCACCTGAGTTGTCTGCCACGGTCGCATCCTTGCTGGCCGTAGGTTCCCGGCGGAAGGATTGGCCGCTGTCTCTCACAGGCTTAACTTGGCCATGGTTAATGTCCAACCGGAGCGCCCCCGGACGTAGCTCCGTCATAGTCGAAGTGGAGGCACACCAGGTCTTTGATGTACAGGTCCAATTTTCTCGGCCCGCCGTGTTGACGCTTTCGTGACACGGCCAGCGTAGGATTGGTAGCCTCGAGGGGTCCAAAAATCACGTTGTCGGCCAGTAGGGCCAACACACATTTACCGCGGGCGACCAGGCGCTCTTCAGAGGCGGATCCAACGGCGACATGTTCCTGGAGAATAAATTGTTCTCAGGCCTGGCCTCAAGCCGAAGCAGACCTCCGAGGACGATGCAGCAAATCCACCAGGATTCCTTCAAGTATTTGTGAGGGGAACATGCCTTTCTTGGAAGAAAGAAATTTCACCAGAGAGTACAATGAAGGATAAGTGGAACTGCTTTTTGCAAAGGAGTAGTATACTAGTACTACTAGCGGTGCGACTTAGTTACTCCCACCACTACAATGAATAAATAAGGAGATCTCGTTTTGAGTGTTTTTTCTTTGATTAAGCATTTCTCCAAGTAGTAGTACAACAACATGCAGAGCGACCGCTCGGCGCCGCGTGATTTTTTTCGCAGTCGGTGGTGGTGCGGGGCGTTAACACTCAAATAAGAAATGACATATCGGTACTTGTAGCGGCCATACTTTTAGCTGGTCGCAGTTTATCGGATGGTACTATACTGTAACATCTCAAAAATATTGAAATAAGAAAATCAATTTCCAAGCAACCAAAATTAGGGTTAACAAAAAAAACTTTTAATTTTAAAAACTATGAATGCAAGTGTGTGTTTGTTAATGATGTGTGAATGCATGATATGCCATGTTTTGTTTGTTATAAATGATGAGAATTGGATTAAAGATCAAAACAATATCACCTAGGTCAAATCAAAACCAAACCAAAGCAAAAGAAAATCAAAATATAAAGCATATATGCTAATGGTCACTTTTGCAAATGTTAACACTTAGCTCACTTTGAGCATCTCTATTAAATAATTTCAAACATAAACAATTCCATTTCTTTTCTCACCTTGCTAGACCAAGTGATAATGAACACAAGTGAGCTTTCAAAACTTACAAAAACAAATTCAAATTCATTTGGGGGACTATTCAAATTTGAATCTATCGTATGCATCAAGAGAGCAACTTTTCAAAAACCATCAAAACCTTCTCCACTTGGCCAACCTTTGCAACCAAAGACTCTCAAGCTTATGATCAATAAACCCACTAAATAGAATTTGAAAATTCAAATCTTTTCCTCTTGCAGCCATTTGATCAAACACCTTCTGAGCATAGTACAGAGCTACCTACTTCTCACTGCTTAGAGCATTGTTGTGATCATCTTTGTACCTCACTCTGCCTCCACAACTCGCCCACACACGCCCAGTACCAGCCCGTGCTGCTAAGCCTCGCTCACTCGACCATTGGACTAGTGCCAACCGTACCCGAGCTCACCATGCCACCCCGACATGGAATCGATGCTACACGCCTCACCGCACTTGCCCATGACCGGCATGAGCTAGTCGTGACCTCACCGCACCCGCTCGTGTACGCCTCGACCAACGCCAGCCCGTGGAGATGCCAGCGCAGCCGCGCCCATTTCTTTATCTGCCATGCCGCGCGCATGCGAGTACGCCGAGCAATCTCGTGAGACCATGCCACGCCTCGCCCTCCCCTCGCATCAATGCACTCGCCGCGACGCCAGCAAGCTCCCATACATGCCCGTTTGACCCCGCGCGACTTGTACATGCCGTACGCCGTGACAAACACCCGCAGTACCCGAGGATGGCATGGACGTTCCCGACCGATTGAGACCACTCCTTGCTGTGCCACTATGCTCATGACGATCGCCAAGAAGCACTACGTTGGCCTACCCCCTCAACCATGCCCATAGCTCACTGTAACGACATCTCCGACGAGCCCGAGCCATGCCCCGATGCTCCCCTCGCTGGGGTATAAATAGACCCCTCCCCTCCCCTCAAAACGCAATCCACTCAACTCCCCTCTTACCCAGCAACTTCTATGACCCATCCCCGGAGCAAGGCGAAGCGAGCAGCACCGTAATTTCACCAGAGTTCGCCGTAGCAGTGGCAGAATGGAGCCAGCGCTAGGAGCCGCCCCAGGAGCCGCCGTGACCCTCGTTCGAACCGCCGTCGATGTCCAGTTCATCTGCCCACATCACCATACCTAGTTGGAGCCCTGGTAAGCCCCTGACGACCCTCGCCATAGAATTAGGGTTGAATCCCGCGCGCGCCGTGCGAGGGAGACGATGATGCAGAGCCGTCGACCGTGCTCTAATCTTGCGGCTAGGAATAGCGCATACCGCTTTGAGTTGGATCGACCGCTGACGTGTGGCGCCAGCGCAAGTGAAGCCCGCTGCACGCGTGCTGTAGTTGGACCGGCCCAGTAGCTTTCCCGCGCGTGCCCACAAATTCAAATATAGGTTTTTCTTTTATTTTAAAATCCTATTCTGTAGGTGACTTTGAAATTGAATTCAAGAAGATTCACTGAACCAAATTGCGTGATTCTAATTTTGTTAGAAAGGAAATGAAAATCTCTAAACACTCTCATTGGATTTAAACATTTTGGAATTGTAGATCACCCACAATAAAAATAACAAGGCAATGAATTTTCCAACTTCAAACATTTTTCTAAAATCAACCATAAATGCTTTTGAGTTGATTCCAATTGTCAAAAATCACATTTTCCATGATCTATCTGAGTATGTAAAAATATATAGATTTACATGTAGTAATCATGCTCTAAGATTAAAAGAATGGCTATATAGTCATTTTTATTATATTAAATAATAGTATCAAACTTTGTAATATATGCCATCTACTTTAAATCACATTCCCAATGTATTGGAATATGTGGTGATGACATGTGTCAACATGTTCCATATTTTATAATTGGAGAATATTAAATCCTAAGTATTTTTCAATGAGTAGAAATTGCATTTCCTAAATAAGATAACTAAGACCATGTCACTATTTTCATGTGGTGATTGAGATGATGCTAGATCATCTAGTGTGAGGCTTTGTGTGCTGAATAGAAGTAGCTAAGTATTGTTTGGTGATTGTGTACCTCGTATTTATTTATTGACGCTAGTACCAACCCGGGCTACGAGGAGGAAGAATTCTACGAAGAAGAAGAGGAGCACTTCGACCACTGTACCAACCAAGGCAAGCTAAACTATGCATGCTATTGTGATGCAACCTTGATTATACCAAGCCCAAGTTTTACCTCCAAGCTTTATTTTTTCCTTTAGCAAAGTTTCTTAAATAGTTAATTTTTAGTTATTAGTGGAAAAATAAGACAGATACCATCAAGAGCATAGAACCAGGCTTATGTAGTTACACTTGATTAGCACCCCTCAATAGTGACACCCTCATTGATAGTTGCTAGTGCTAAACTAATATTGATCACTTTAGATGGGAACACTTGAAGCAAATAATTATGAAAACCTTAGAATGATGAGTCATTCTATTGAAATGTTTTGACATGGGTTATGAAACAAAATGACTTGAAGATGATGACGAATGAGGGATGTGACTTGACTTTGAATAAAAACTGATGGTTGGGTTTGGATGCGATACCATTCCAGCTTTACCGCACAACCACAATACCTGAAATAGTTAGGGCTTAAGTGGAAGTTTATGTGTCTTAGTATGGGTTCCCTCACGGAAAAAGGGGTTAAGCTGAGGCTACCTCGTGACTACGAGTGAAAGAAGTAACCACCTATGTAGTTCCCGGGATGGCGGATTGCCATGGCTGGGAGGCCAAGCTCATAGGAGAGGTGCCTATACTAGGGTGTGTAATTGAAAGGTTATGATTGATTATCCGCATACCAAGTATGATGACTTAGGGCTATCCCTGACGGATGTATCAAATGTTGTGGTGAAAATGTACCAGCTCTGCAGAGTGCCAAACTATTCGAATAGCCGTGTCCGCGGTCATGGACAGTTGGAAGGCCATACTGTTCCATTGTCAGATGTTTTCAAAATCACTTGTGACTTGAAATATGACTTTGACTTGACCACAACAAGGTTGTGGAAATGAAAACTATGTTTCCACTTGAGTAATCTAGACAACTAAAATAGGTCTTTACTACTAAATACTTGTGAAATAAAACTGGCTTATTGCAAATAAGTCTAGATCTTAGGATTCCTACTAGAATTTTCTTACTTGCATTAGTGATATTTTGCGAATACTTTAAGAGTACTCATGGCTTTCTCCCTGGCTATTCCCATGGCCAGACTATGAAGAGGAGTATCCAGAGGACGGACAACATGATGTCTATGATAACTAGCATCATGTCCCATCGTTAGCATTACCCGTGACAATGAAGATGGAGTCTATACTACATTTATTTCCACTGCTTTGATCTGTATTAAGACTTGATCATGAGATCAACTATTTGTAAGACTATTATGGTGTGTAATGGATGAGGTACTGTGTTATCAATTCTGTTATGTCTCGCAAAAATGGTATTCCTGGGATTGTGATGTACGGCATAACGGGCATCTGGACTTAAAAATCTGGGTGTTCACAAGTTGGTATCAGAGCCATCCTGACCATAAGAGACCCTAGTTAGAATGGATGTCTGAAAAACTTAGTTTCAAAACAAAGGAAGTGAGTATTTATGAAAACCTATTCTCACTCTTATCCTTGAGATTCTTTCAAAAGAAAGAGTTCACATGTTCCTCAAAATTCTTGCAATCCTACATAAAATTTGACACACTTGATCACCTCACTAACTTACTCATCCTACTTGCTTATAGATGGAAGGCAAGTACATCAAGTTCTATCAGCTTAGCAACGGAGGAGAACTCGTCTTTGAGAGGTATTGAGTCAGCTAGCAGAGTTTCTCAGACGCCCGCATCCCGAGTTCTATGGAGTACAACTCAATGATCATCTAGGAGGAGAACTACAGTGGTTAGTCATTGCAGATCTGAGAGGAAAGATGGAGGCACCCACCTCAGAGAAGATACATTTCACTATGAGGGAGAACAACTGGCTGGATGGACTAGGTAGAGCGATGCAGGAAGCACTTGCCTGTCTTTGTGGGCAGAATGTAAACCAAATCAATGGCACTCGCTTCACTCACTATGCAAGACACGACTCCATGGGAGAACCCTTGGCCATGCTAGGACACCCAGAGATGAGGCATCATGTGGATCAACTCGACTTCATGATGCACGAGACCCGCAATGAGCTGGACACCGCCCGTGCCTACGCCAACCATAAGCACATTGTTGAGGTAGAGAAGAACCACACCCTCTCCATCCTAGCTAAAGAGCGCAAGACACTTCGCCGCCAGTGTGACAAGAAGGACCGCATCATTGCTCGCCTCCGCCAGAAGGTGGCAACCCTTGAAGAAACCATCCATGACCAAGAAATTCAGCTCGAGGAGAGGGAAGATGAAGATCTTCGTGGAGATATCACCTTTTTCCTAAGTGATGATGAAGACTATCTGGAGAACACGAACATGGAGTTCCACACTGACGAGGAGGACGAAGACTTCCTGGATGACGAAGAACCCATCAGTTCTGATGATGAGTAGTATCACTAGATCACTGTCGTAGGTGTGAGTTTGTATCCGGTCCCAATGTATCATAGAAAGATAGAATGGTTCTTAAAACCATATGCTTGGTAGTTGTGGTGTGTTGTTTGGAATGTGTTGCTTGGAATGATTGAAAAAGAGTTGTTGGTTTTCAAACCTTAGCAATACTCAAGTTTTAAGCTTTTGAACCATACCCATAAGCCATAGAAATTTCTCTCTCGTCTTATGATCTATCTTAATCTTCAGATGACTCATGGCAACCCCGGTGGGAGCTGCCAATCCCCGGATCTGATGGTTCAGATTCTGCAAATGCTAGTAGCAGATCGAGAAGCAGGTAGAGCCGAGCGTCATGCCAATCTCGCCACTCTTCAGCAGATCGCCCAAATGGCGCACAACAACCAAGGCCATGGAAATCAGGATCACCATGGATCTAAGCTAAAGAACTTTCAAAACACAAATCCTCCTATGTTTAGCAAATCTGAAGAGCCCTTAGATGCTGATGACTGGCTGCAGTCAATGGAGAACAACTTAGAAGTTCCAGAAGTAGATGTTGTAGAGAAAGTACTGTTTGCCACCCACTATCTAGCAGGTTATGCAAGATCCTAGTGGAACAACATTCGTACAATGAACAGAGGACAAACGATGACCTGGGAGGAATTCAAGATCAAGTTCAGTAGGACTCATGTGCCCCCAAGTTTGATCAAGAGGATGAGGGATGAATTCAGGGAGTTGAAGTAAGGGAGAATGACTATGATGGAATACCGTGATAGATTTCTGTCTCTATCTACGTATGCCGCCAATGAGATTGACACTGAGGCAAATAAGAAGGGAAGATTCCTGAATGGCCTGCCTGATGAGATGCAGACAGTGTTAGTCAACATTACTTTTTGTTGGGTCCGCAGCATAGAAAACAAAAAATTTCCTACGGTGTGAACTACACACCAAGATCTATCTACTAGGTACAAAGCAACGGGTGGACATACATCCAACGAGAACTTACCTTCGAAGACAACAAGTTTTGTTAACAAGTAGGAGCTCGTGGTTGATCTAGTCTGAGCGCCGCAACTCAGCAGCGCATCCGTACTCGCACACACGTTCAAGCCACCGGACAACCTCCACCTCCTCGCTCTAGCGATCCAGCGGAAGCAGCAACTCCTTCCAGACGAAATGCCACCGAGAACATGTATCTCGCTAATCCGAGACCATGGGGGAATAATTCTAGAGGGGGAGAGAGATCCTTCACAAGGAGGTGTGTGGATGAAGGAGGGAATGGGTGGCCTTTTATAGGAGGAGGAGGGGGTTCCCCCTCTCTCCATGGCCGGCGCATGGGGGGGTGACCCCTCACCTCCCCCATTCATGTGGTGGTAACCCCTCCACATTAAAATGCCTCTTCACATTCCCTTTTAAAGTCTCCACTTTAAATGCATTAAATTTCTCCAAATTTAATGCTCTCTCATTTAATAAAAATCTTTTATTAAATTTATTCAGAATTTAGTTAATTACTTTAATTAACAAACATTCACATATAGCCCCTTGCAATATTTCAATATCACATGCATAACCACTTTCTGCAATTTCACCCGAAACAATTTCCGGTTTCTATTGAAACAATTCATGCGCTTTGCAATTCTTTCGTCTGAAACATATGTGCTCCAAAGTGTGCCACCCTACGGTTCGCGAATAATGCAGACATGATCGATACCCTTCTCCGATCAATAATCAGCAGCGGGACCTGGAGATCCGTACTGACTCCTACACATTCAACGATGACTTCTGTGATCATGAGAACCTTTAACGCTTGTAAATAAATCCCTTTGTATCTCGATATATTACATGTCCGAGATTCGATCATCGGTATCTCCATACCTAGTTTGATCTCGTTACCGACATGCACTCTTTTCTCGTTCCCGTGATATAACATTCTAGTGATCACATCACTTGCTTGCAAGCTATCTTAATGTGATATCACCGAGAGGGCCCAGTGTATATCTATCCGTCATCGGGATTGACAAATTCCACTCTTGATCCATGAGACTCAACATAACACCTTCGTAGTACTGAACCCATCTTTATAGTCACCCTGTTACGGTGTGACATTTGATGTTATCAAGATACTCTTCCGGTGTTAGCAATTAACATGATCTCATGGTCTAAGGATAAATATTTCTCCGTATGATGTTATAGCAATATAAACATAATGACTTGATCGTAGTGCTATACTTCGGATGAATGTTCATCACATCATTCCACCAATGCTGTGACCTTGTTATTAACAACATCCAATGTCCATGATCAGGAAACCTTGATCATCTTGTTAATCAACAAGCTAGTCTATAAGAGAGGCATAACTAGGAACCCTTTTTGTTTATTAAACACACATGTATTGATGTTTCCTGATCAATACAATTCTAGCATGTAAAATAAACATCTATCATATATAAGGAATATATAATAACAACTTTATTATTGCCTCTTAGGGCATATTTCCTTCAGTCTCCCACTTGCACTAGAGACAATAATCTAGTTCACATAGTGATAAATCTAACACCCATGGAGTTCTGGTGTTGATCATGTTTTGCCCTAGGGAGAACTTTAGTCAACGGATCTGCTACATTTAGTTCCGTGTGTACTTTACAAATCTTTATATCTCCATCCTTGACATGCTCGTGGATGGAGTGAAAGCGGCGCTTAATATGCTTGGAATTCTTGTGAGACCTCGGTTCCTTTGCGTTGGCTATGGCTCCATTGTTGTCACAATAGATCACCATGGGATCCAACGCACTGGGAACCACACCTAGTTCCGTAATGAACTCTTTCATCCAAACTGCCTCCTGTGCCGCTTCTGAAGCAGCAACATATTCCGCCTCCATCGTTGATCCAGCCACCACAGGTTGTTTGGAACTCCTCCAACTAACTGATGCTCTGTTCAAGAGAAATACATATCCGGATTGAGACTTAGAGTCATCCGGATCGGTGTGAAAGCTAGCATCGACATAACACTTAGCGACTAGCTCTTCGTCACCTCCGTATATAAGAAACATATCCTTAGTTCTTCTCAAGTACTTGAGGATGTTCTTTACCGCTATCCAGTGTTTTGAACCTGGATCAGATTGGTACCTACTAGTCAAACTAATAGCATGTGCCACATCTGGTCTTGTACATAGCATGGCATACATAATAGAGCCTATGGCCGAGGCATAGGGGATCTTATCCATCATCTCTCTTTCTTCCGCCGTAGCCGGACTTTGAGTCTTACTCAATGTCTTGCCTTGCAACATAGGTAAGAACCCCTTCTTACTTTCGTCCATATTAAACTTCTTTAATATCTTATCAAGGTATGTACTCTGCGATAGCCCAATTAGGCGCCTTGATCTATCTCTATAGATTTTAATGCCTAATATATATGACGCTTCATCAAGGTCTTTCATCGAAAATTTGTTGTTTAGATAACTTTTAACACTGTTTAAAAGATCAATATCATTTCCAATCAATAATATGTCATCCACATATAATATCAGAAATGCGACATTGCTCCCACTCACTTCCTTGTAAATACAAGCCTCTCCATAAGTTTGGACAAATCCAAACTCTTTGATCACCTCATCAAAGCGGAGATTCCAACTCCGGGATGCTTGCTTCAGTCCATAGATGGATCGCTGAAGTTTGCATACCTTATTAGCATCCTTAGGATCGTTAAAACCCTTAGGTTGTATCATATACAACTCTTCTTCAATATTACCATTGAGGAACACAGTTTTGACATCCATCTGTCATATTTCATAATCGAAACATGCAGCAATTACTAACATAATCCTAACCGACTTAAGCATCACTACGGGAGAGAATGTCTCATCATAGTCAACTCCTTGAATTTGTCGAAACCCCTTTGCGACAAGTCGAGCCTCATAGATGGTCACATTACCATCAGCATCAGTTTTTCTTTTGAAAATCCATTTATTCTCAACGGCCTTTCGATCGTGAGGTAAGTCCACCAAGTTCCAAACCTGGTTCTCGTACATGGATTCCATCTCGGATTTCATGGCTTCCAGCCATTTGTTGGAATCCGGGCTCATCATCGCTTCTTCATACGTCACAGGGTCATCCATTTCATCAACCATGAAATTCACAACAGGATTGCCGTACCGTTCAGGAGCTGCACGTGTCCTGCTTGACCTGCGAGGTTCAGTAGTGTCCTCTTTCGGAGTTTCATGATCATTATCATTAGCTCTCTCTTCATCAGGTGAAGTCAACTCCGAAACAACTTTCGGTGCTGCGCCACTCGCCATTCCATGAAGAGAAGGTTCACTAACCTCTTCGAGTTCTACCTTCCGAGTACTCACACCTTTCGCGAGAAACTCCTTCTCAAGAAAGGATCCATTCTTGGCAACAAAAACCTTGCCCTCGGATCTGTGATAGAAGGTATACCCAATTGTTTCCTTAGGGTATCCTATGAAGACGCATTTTTCTGCTTTGGGTTCGAGTTTATCTGGTTGAAGTTTCTTCACATAAACATCGCATCCCCAAACTTTAAGAAATGACAGCTTAGGTTTGTTTCCAAACCATAATTCATACGGTGTCGTTTCAACGGATTTAGATGGTGCCCGATTTAAAGTGAATGCAGCTGTTTCTAGTGCATAACCCCAAAATGACAGTGGCAAGTCAGTCAGAGACATCATAGATCAAACCATATCTAATAAGGTACGATTACGATGTTCTCACACACCATTACGTTGTGGTGTTCCGGCAGGCGTGAGTTGTGAAACTATTCCACACTCTTTCATGTGTGTGCTAAACTCGTAACTTATATACTCCCCTCCATGGTCAGACCATAGAAATTTGATCTTTCTATTACGATGATTTTCCACTTCATTCTAAAATTCCTTGAACTTTTCAAAAGTTTCAGACTTGTGTTTCATCAAATAGATATACCCGTATCTACTCAAATCAACCGTGAAAGTAACAAAATAACGATATCCACCTCGCGCCGACACAATCATTGGTCCACACACATCAGTATGTATGATTTCCAATAGATCTGTCGCCCGTTCCATTGAACCAGAAAACGGCGTTCTAGTCATCTTGCCCATAAGGCATGGCTCACATGTATCAAATGATTCAAAATCAAGTGATTCCAAAAGTCCATCATAATGGAGTTTCTTCATGCGTTTAACGCCAATATGACCTACACGGCAGTGCCACATATATGTAGACATATCATCATCAAGTTTAATCTTTTTAGCATTAACATTATGAATGTGTGTAATATTACTATCGAGATCTATCAGAAATAAACCATTCAACATAGGTGCATGACCATAAAAGATATCATTCTTATAAATCGAACAACCATTGTTTTCTGATTTAAAGGAATGACCACTTTGCATCAAACACGAGCCAGATACAATGTTCATGCTCAGTGCAGGCACTAAATAACAATTATTTAGGTTTATAACTAATCCCGATGGCAAATGGAGAGGTAGCGTCCCGACGGCGATCACATCAACTTTTGATCCATTGCCGACCCGCATCCTGACCTCATCCCTTGCTAGTTGTCGCTTGTTCCGTAGCCCCTGAACCGAGTTACATATATTAGCAACCAATCCCGTATCAAATACCCAGGTGCTACTGCGAGTACTAGTCAAGTACACATCAATAACATGTATATCACATATACCTTTGTTTGCCTTGCCGGACTTCTTGTCCGCCAAATACTTGGGGCAGTTGCGCTTCCAATGGCCATTCCCCTTACAATAGTAGCACTTGGTGTCAGACTTAGGGCCAGCTCGGGGTTTCTTTTCATGTGTGGCAACAGACTTGCCACCTTTATTTCCCTTGTGCTTGCCTTTCTTGTCTTTCTTGAAACCGGTGGTCCTATTGATCATCAACACTTGATGTTCTTTCCTAATCTCCACTTCTGCAGTCTTAAGCATTCATAGAAGCTCGGGAAGAGTTTTCTTCATGCCCTGCATATTATAGTTCATCACGAAGCTCTTGTAGCTAGGTGGCAGAGATTGGAGAACACGATGTATGCCTAAGTCAATGGGAATCGTTAGTCCCAAGGACACAAGCTTATCGGCGTACCCAGATATTTTGAGTACGTGCTCACTAACGGAGCTGTTTTCCTCCATCATGCAGCTAATGAACTTTTCTGTAGCATTATAACTCTCTACGGCAGCATGGGTATCGAAAATCATTTTAAATTCTCCCATGGTATCAAAGGCATTGCAATTTTCGAAACGCTTTCGAAGTTCTGGATCTAGCCCATACAGTATGCCGCAATGAACTAAGTTGTGGTCCTCCTGACTAGTCACATAGACATTCTTTTCCTCGCCAGGGGCACCAGGAGTTGGTGGGGGGCCTAGCGGCGCATCTAGCACATATTGCTTTTGTGCAGCAGTGAGGAGAATCCTCAAATTTATAGCCCAGTTGGTGAAGTTGCTACCATTCGCAGCAAGTTTCTCTTTCTCCATGAACACATTGAAATTAAAAGCAGGTGGTGCCATCTACAACAGAATTTGTAAAGTTTATTTAGACTAAGTTTATGATAGATTGAGTTCAACTAATCCAAATTACTAATGAACTCCCACTCAAAACAACATCCCTCGTGTCCTTTTGGTGATTACATGAACCAAATCCACTACACCAAGTCTGATCATCACGTGAGTTTATGTAGCTTCAAAGGCGAGCATATATATGGGCATCATATCAACTATATGAATATTCTTAACCTTTTGGTCCGTGTTCCGAGGCCATGTCTGTACATGCTAGGCTCGCCAAGTAAAAACCTTAGTATTCGCGTGTGTAAAACCGTCTTACACCCGTTCCTATGAAAGCGTAGATTTGAGTACACCCAATCATCACGTGATGTCTCGAAACACGATCCACAGAACGGTGCATACTTAAGGAAGAACACATTTTTATCTTGATATCTAAATGAGGGATCATCTTATAATGCTACCAAAAGCGCCAAACTAGCAGTATAAGATGCTAACATCTAATGTGTAAAGTGAGATGATATGGTCCATGCATTTGATCTCTATCACTTGCATCGTGGTATGATCTCTATCATTCCTTTGTGTGTAAGGCCAAGGTCTATGGAACTTACACGTTGAGTGTGTTGTAAGAGTATCTATCATACATCTACTTACAACAATACCATATCAATACACTATCCCAGCAACGATCTAAACTAGACGCCTCTAATTTATCAATTGCAAGTTTTACGTGGCTTAGGGCTTTCGTAGATAGAACCGTTCTCACCTACGAACATGAACCACAACGAGGATGACTAAGTTATTAGCAACTCGTTGTAAATCAGATATTGACTATAGTAGGAGAGACAGACACCCGCCAGCCACTTATGCAAAACAAGTTGCATGTCAGTCGTGGAACTGGTCTCATGTACGATGACATGTAAGGTTGGTCCGGGCCGCTTCATCCCACTATGCCACCAATATCCAAAATACATAGAAGATGAAATAACATGATCATCATCGCCCACATATAAACATATGTGTACTACCCGTGCAAAGCACCTACGCGTAGATCAGGCTCTGATACCACTATTGGGTATGCAGCATAGAAAACAAAAATGTTCCTATGGTGTGAACTACACGCCAAGATCTATCTACTAGGTACAAAGCAACGGGTGGACATACATCCAACGAGAACTTACCCTCGAAGACAACGAGTTTTATTAACGAGTAGGAACTCGTGGTTGATGTAGTCGTACACTTGCCGATCTCGAGATCGTGAGGAAGTCCGAGCGCCGCAACTCAGCAGCGCATCCGTACTCGCACACACGTTCAAGCCATCGGACAACCTCCACCTCCTCGCTCCAGCGATCCAGCGGAAGAAACAACTCCTTCCAGACGAAATGCCACCGGGAATATGTATCTCTCTAATCCGAGACCATGGGGGAATAATTCTAGAGGCGGAGAGAGATCCTTCACAAGGAGGTGTGTGGATGAAGGAGGAAATGGGTTGCCTTTTATAGGAGGAGGAGGGGGTGCCCCCTCTCTCCATGGCCGGTGCATGGGGGGTGACCCCTCATCTCCCCCATTCATGTGGTGGTAACCCCTCCACATTAAAATTCCTCTTCACATTCCCTTTTAAAGTCTCCACTTTAAATGCATTAAATTTCTCCAAATTTAATGCTCTCTCATTTAATAAAACTCTTTTATTAAATTTATTCATAATTTTGTTAATTACTTTAATTAACAAACATTCACATATAGCCCCTTGCAATATTTCAATATCACATGCAGAACCACTTTCTGCAATTTCACCCGAAACAATTTCCGGTTTCTATTGAAACAATTCCTGTGCTTTGCAATTCTTTAAGTCGAAACATATGTGCTCCAAAATGGTGTCCGTAAGTCTTAAGTGTGCCACCCTACGGTTCATGAATAAAGCGCATATGATCGAGACCTTCTCCGATCAATAATCAGCAGCGGGACCTGGAGATCCGTACTGACTCCTACACATTCAACGATGACTTCTGTGATCGTGAGAACCTTTAACGCTTGTAACTAAATCCCTTTTTCTCTCGATATATTACATGCCCGAGATTCGATCATCGGTATCTCCATACCTAGTTTGATCTCGTTACCGACATGCACTCTTTTCTCGTTCCGTGATATAACATTCTAGTGATCACATCACTTGCTTGCAAGCTATCTTAATGTGATATCACCGAGATGGCCTAGAGTATATCTATCCGTCATAGGGATTGACAAATCCCACTCTTGATCCATGAGCCTCAACATAACACCTTCGTAGTACTGAACCCATCTTTATAGTCACCCTGTTCCTGTGTGACGTTTGTTGTTATCAAGATACTCTTCCGGTGTTAGCAATTAACATGATCTCATGGTCTAAGGATAAAGATTACTTCGTATGATGTTATAGCAATATAAACATAATGACTTGATCGTAATGCTATACTTCGGATGAATGTTCATCACATCATTCCACCAATGGTGTGACCTTGTTATTAACAACATCCAATGTCCATGATCAGGAAACCTTGATCATCTTGTTAATCAACAAGCTAGTCTATAAGAGAGGAATAGCTAGGAACCCTTTTTGTTTATTAAACACACATGTATTGATGTTTCCTGATCAATACAATTCTAGCATGTAAAATAAACATCTATCATATATAAGGAATATATAATAACAACTTTATTATTGCCTCTCAGGGCATATTTCCTTCACTTTTGCTGATCTAGAAGCTCTAGTGGATTCTGCTATCTAGGTGAAAGGAAAAATCAATCAAGCTAGTGAGAACCGCAAGCATCATATGATGCACCATCCTGGACCCCACAATGACCTGAAGTATCGCCCTAGCTCGTCTGCAGGATTTGCACCAAGACCCAACAGGACACCTATGTCCCGTACGAACTTTCCCATTCGTGGCGGAGGAAACCCAAGGCCCAGAGGCCACAAAAACAACACCAGAAACCCCCATAACTTCAACCGTGCACCGCCAAGGCCCACCACCAACAACAACAACAATACTACCCCAAGGACTGGAAGCAATGTTGTGCCCATTGCCGGGAAGGACAAGTCAACGGTAACCTGCTTTGAATGTGGAGTTATGGGTCACTACTCCAATGAGCGGCCCAAGAAGCTTGCTGCAACCCCCAATGTCACTTCACCTGCCCAGCAGCAGCGCTGTGACCAGCCTGGAAAGAGGTTTGCCCCAGGCAACCCGCACAATCGTACCGGTCGTCTGTTCCACATGACTGTAGAAGAAGCTCAGGAAGCGCCAGATGTCGTGCTGAGTATGTTTTCTGTTAACTCAGTACTTGCAAGAGTGTTGATTGATTCTAGAGCATCACACTCGTTTGTTACCGGAGAATTTGCATGCACTAGTAAGATTCAACCAACAAATTTGAAGCATGTTATGATAGTTCAAATACCGGGGTCAACCAACAAAGCTAGAAAAATTTGCAAGGCCGTGCCTATCAGAATACATAGAATAGATTTTTATGCCAATTTAATAGTACTTGGGACAAAAGGTTTAGAAGTAGTACTAGGAATGGATTGGATGTCAAAACATTAGGGATGGATAGACTGTGCCAAGAAAGCCATAACCATGACCAGTAGCACCGGAGTATCAGTAGAGCATGTGTCAGAGACGCTACCCTGTCAATTCAAATGCAACAAGAGTTTAGTCTAGTCAACCCTAGACCAAGTAAGAGTAGTCTGTAAATACCCCGATGTGTTTCCAGATGAATTACCCGATATGCCCCCAGATCAGGATATCGAGTTTATCATTGCATTAGTTCCTGGAACTGGACCCATAGCTCAGAGACCCTATAGTATGAACCCAGCCGAATTAGTGGATTTGAAGAAGCAGCTTGATGACATGTTGAGCAAAGGTCTGATACAACCAAGTGCCTCGCCGTGGAGATCACATGTTTTGTTTATGGATAAGAAAGACGGTGCCAACCGTTTGTGTACTGATTACCGGAAGCTAAATGACGTCACCATCAAGAACAAGTACCCACTACTGAAGATAGAAGATCTGTTTGACTAGCTGACTGGTGCCAGAGTGTTTTCTAAGATTGATCTTAGAACTGGTTATCATCAACTGAAAATCCACGCAAAGGATATCCCAAAGACTGCTTTCACTACCATATATGGATTGTATGAGTATAATGTCATGTCATTTGGATTGACAAATGCCCCCAATTATTTCATGAATCTCATGAATAAGATTTTTATGACCTTCTTGGATAAGTTTGTCGTCGTGTTTATTGACGATATTCTGATCTATTCCAAGTCAGAAGAGGACCATGAGCAGCACCTAAGAACCATCCTTGAAACCCTTAGAGAGCATCAGTTGTATGTCAAGTTTAGCAAATGTGAGTTCTAGTTAAAGGAAGTACGATTCCTAGGACATATCTTGTCAGAAGGAGGAGTTGCCATTGATCCCGCCAAGATTAAGGATGTTGAAGAATGGAAAGCCCCAACCACTCAAACCGATGTCCGCGCATTTCTTGGATTAGCACGATATTACCGCAAGTTCGTTGAAGGATTTTCATGCATCACAAGGCCTATGACCCAATTGTTAAAGAAAGACAAGAAGTTTGAATGGACGGACAAATGTGAATTAGGTTTTCAAGAGCTCAGGAAGAAATTGATTTCAGCCCCAATTTTGATCATGCCTGATATCACAAAGCCTTTTGATGTATTTTGTGATGCATCCAAGATTGGTCTCGGATGTGTGTTGATGCAGGAAGGCAAAGTAATATCATATCTGTCCCGACAACTGAAGCAACATGAGGGAGAATTATCCCACCCATGACTTAGAATTAGCAGCAGTAGTTTTAGCCTTAAAGACATGGCGTCATTACCTCATGGGTAACCGCTGTGAGATTTACTCGGATCACAAGAGTCTGAAGTATATTTTCACCCAGAAGGAGCTGAATATGAGGCAACGGAGATGGATAGAGTTAATCAAGGATTATGACCTTGACATTCACTACCACCCCGGCAAGGCCAATGTGGTAGCAGTTGCTCAGACTGCCGTGTAAGTTAAACACCATGATTAAGGAAGATCAGCCAAGTCTGCACGAGGAGTTGGAGAATTATAGAATGGAGCTAGTTAGCTAAGGATTCCTAGCCAGTATTGAACTTGAATCCACTTTGATCAGTCAGATAAAGGAAGCAAAGAAAGGAAATGCCAGTATCACCGGAATTAAGCGTCGTATCGGTACAGGGAAGGTACCCGGATTCACTGAAGATGAAGAAGGCGTTCTGTGGTATAAAGGACGCATCTGTGTGCCAAAAGATTTAGAGTTGAAGCAAGTCATTTTGCAGGAAGCCCATGATACTCTTTATTCTATTCATCAGGGAGGAACAAAGATGTATCAGGATTTGAAGGAGCAATTTTGGTGGCACAGAATGAAGAGAGAAGTCGGAAGCTATATAGCCAAGTGTGATATCTGCCAGAGAGTCAAAGCGGAACACCAGTGACCCGTAGAACTTTTGCAGCCATTGCAAATTCTAGAATGGAAATGGGATTATGTTGGAATGGATTTCATCACCGGTTTGCCTACATCTAGTAGAGGAAATGACTCTATTTGGGTCATAGTAGATAGACTGTCCAAAGTAGCTGATTTCATACCCGTCAAGACCACTTACCAAGGCCCGAAGCTGGCAGAGTTGTATATTGCTAGAATAGTCAGTCTGCACGGAACCCCCAAGAGAATTGTGTCAGATCGAGGAACATAGTTTACCTCAAGATTTTGGAAGAAAGTCCAAGAAGGATTATGAACCAAAGTGAACTTCAGCACAACTTATCACCCGCAGACCGACGGACAGATGGAAAGAATAAACCAGATACTAGAAGATATACTAAGAGCGTATGTATTAGAATATGGATCTGAATGGGAAGATTGTCTGCCTTTCGCAGAATTGTCATACAACAATAGTTATCAGGCCAGTTTGCAAATGGCCCCATTTGAGGTTTTGTATGGAAGGAAGTGCCATACCCCCTGAATTGGTCGCAAGTAGGAGAGAGTCAGATATTTAGACTAGATATCCTACGAGAAGCTGAAGAGAAGGTTCACAAGATCCTGAACACCTCAAGACCGCTCAATCCAGACAGAAGAGTTACGCTGACAAAAGACGCTGAGAACTGACCTTCGATATCAGAGACTTTGTGTATCTCAAAGTGTCACCCTTGAAAGTAATGCATTGTTTTCAACTCAAAGGGAAGCTTACACCCAGATATGTCAGACCCTTCGAGATTTTCAGTCGCCGAGGAGAAGTATCCTATCAGCTAGAACTGCCTGAAGAGATATTAGTTGTACATGATGTGTTTCATATCTCATTACATCGGAAATGCTTAGAAGTGCCACAGAAGACCGAAGTTTTCAAGAACATCGATCACAGAGTGGTGGATATAACCAAGGATTTAACTTATCATGAAGTACCCATTCGTATTTTGGAAGAAGCCTTCAGAACCACCCGGACCAGAAGTATCAAGTTTCTAAAAATTCAGTGGAGCAACCATACTGAAGAAGAAGCCACCTAGGAGCGAGAAGATTATATTAGGACCGAGTTTCCAAATCTCTTTAGTTCCTAGTTTTTCTTGAATCTCGGGACGAGATTCTATTTAAGGGGGAAGGTTTGTAACATCTAAAAAATATTGAAATAAGGATATCAATTTCCAAGCAACCAAAATTAGGGTTAACAAAAAAACTTTTAATTTTAAAAACTATGAATGCAAGTGTGTGTTTGTTAATGATGTGTGAATGCATGATATGCCATGTTTTGTTTGTTATAAATGATGAGAATTGGATTAAAGATCAAAACAATATCACCTAGGTCAAATCAAAACCAAACCAAAGAAAAAGAAAATCAAAATATAAAGCATATATGCTAATGGTCACTTTTGCAAATGTTCAAACCGAAACAATTCCATTTCTTTTCTCACCTTGCTAGACCAAGTGACAATGAACACAAGTGACCTTTCAAAACTTACAGGAACAAATGCAAATTCATTTCTAGAACTTTTCAAAATTGAATCTATCGTATGCATCAAGATAGAAACATTTCAAAAACCATCAAAACCTTCTCCACTTGGCCAACCTTTGCAACCAGAGATTCTCAAGCTTATGATCAATAAACCCACTAAATAGAATTTGAAAATTCAAATCTTTTTCTCTTGCACCCATTTGGTCAAACACCTTTTGAGCAAAGTATAGAGCTACCTACTCCCCATTGTTTAGAGCATTGTTGTGACCATCTTTGTACCTCACCCGACCTCCACAACTCGCCCACACCCTCCCTAGTACCAGCGCGTGCTGCTAAGCCTCGCTCACTCGACCATTGGACTAGTGCCAACCGTACCCGAGCTCACCATGCCACCCTGACATGGACTCGATGCTACACGCCTCACTTCACTCGCCCATGACCGCTAGGAGCTAGCCGTGACCTCACCGCACCCGCTCGTGTACGGCTCGACCAACGCTAGCTCGTGGAGACGCCAGCGCAGCCGAGCCCATTTCTCTGTCTGCCATGCCGCACGCACACCAGTACACCGAGCAATACCGCATGACCATGCCGCGCCTCACCCTCCCCTCGCATCAATGCACTCTCTGCGATGCCAGCAACCTCCCAGACATGCCCGTTTGACCCTGTGCGACTTGTACACACCGTACGCCGTGACGAACACCCGCGGTACCCGAGGATGGCATGGACGTTCCCGACCGATTGAGACCGCGCCTTGCTATGCCACTGTGCTCATGACGATCGCCAAGAAGCACTGCGTCGGCCTACCCCCTCAGCCATGCCCATAGCTCACTGTAACGATGTCTCCGACGAGCCCGAGCCATGCCTCGATGCTCCCCTCGCTGGGGTATAAATAGACCCCTCCCCTTGCCTCAAAACGCAATCCACTCGACTCCCCTCTTACCCAGCAACTTCTCTGACCCATCCCCGGAGCAAGGCGAAGCGAGCAGCACCGTAATTTCACCAGAGTTCGCCGTAGCAGTGGCAGAATGGAGCCGGCACTAGGAGCCGCCCCAGGAGCCGTCGTGACCCTTGTTCGAACCGCCGTCGATGTCCAGTTCATCTGCCCGCATCACCATACCTAGTTGGAGCCCTGGTAAGCCCCTGACGACCCTCGCCATAGAATTAGGGTTGAATCCCGCGAGCGCCATGCGAGGGAGACGATGATGCGGAGCCGTCGATTGTGCTCTAATCATGCGGCTAAGAATAGCGCATACCGCTTTGAGTTGGATCGACCGCTGACATGTGGCGCCAGCGCAAGTGAAGCCCGCTACACGTGCTATGTAGTTGGACCGGCCCAGTAGCTTTCCCGCGCGCGCCCACAAATTCAAATATAGGTTTTTCTTTTATTTCAAAATCCTATTCTGTAGGTGACTTTGAAATTGAATTCAAGAAGATTCACTGAACCAAATTGCGTGATTCTAATTTTTTTAGAAAGGAAATAAAAATCTCTAAACACTCTCATTGGATTTAAACATTTTGGAATTGTAGATCACCCACAGTAAAAATAACAAGGCAATGAATTTTCCAACTTCAAACATTTTTCTAAAATCAACCATAAATGCTTTTGAGTTGATTCCAATTGTCAAAAATCACATTTGCCATGATCTATCTAAATATGTAAAAATATATAGATTTACATGTAGTAATCATGCTCTAAGATTAAAAGAATGGCTATATAGTCATTTTTATTATATTAAATAACAGTATTAAACTTTGTAATATATGCCATCTACTTTAAATCACATTCCCAATGTATTGGAATATGTGATGATGACATGTATCAACATGTTCCATATTTTATAATTGGAGAATATTAAATCCTAAGTATTTTTCAATGAGTAGAAATTGCATTTCCAAAATAAGATAACTAAGACCATGTCACTATTTCATGTGGTGATTGAGATGATGCTAGATCATCTAGTGTGAGGCTTTGTGTGCTGAATAGAATTAGCTAAGTATTTTTTGGTGATTGTGTACCTCGTATTTATTTATTGACGCTAGTACCAACCCGGGCTACGAGGAGGAAGAATTCTACGAAGAATAAGAGGAGCACTTCGACCACTGTACCAACCAAGGCAAGCTAAACTATGCATGCTATTGTGATGCAACCTTGATTATACCAAGCCCAAGTTTTACCTCCAAGCTTTATTTTTTCCTTTAGCAAAGTTTCTTAAATAGTTAATTATTAGTGATTAGTGGAAAAATAAGACAGATACCATCAAGAGCATAGAACCAGGCTTATGTAGTTACACTTGATTAGCACCCCTCAATAGTGACACCCTCATTGATAGTTGCTAGTGCTAAACTAATATTGATCACTTTAGATGGGAACACTTGAAGCAAATAATTATGAAAACCTTAGAATGATGAGTCATTCTATTGAAATGTTTTGACATGGGTTATGAAACAAAATGACTTGAAGATGATGACGAATGAGGGATGTGACTTGACTTTGAATAAAAATTGATGGTTGGGTTCGGATGCTATACCATTCCAGCTTTACCGCACAACCACAATACCTGAGTTGGGTAGGGCTTAACTGGAAGTTTATGTGTCTTAGTATGGGTTCCCTCGCGGAAAAAGGGGTTAAGCTGAGGCTACCTCGTGACTACGAGTGAAAGAAGTGACCACCTATGTAGTTCCCGGGATGGCGGATTGCCATGGCTGGGAGGCCAAGCTCATAGGAGAGGTGCCTATACTAGGGTGTGTAATTGAAAGGTTATGATTGATTATCCGCATACCAAGTATGATGACTTAGGGCTATCCCTGACGGATGTATCAAATGTTGTGGTGAAAGTGTACCACCTCTGCAGAGTGTCAAACTATTCGAATAGCCGCGTCCGTGGTCATGGACAGTTGGATGGCCATACTGTTCCATTGTCAGATGTTCTCAAAATGACTCGTGACTTGAAATATGACTTTGACTTGACCACAATAGGGTTGTGGAAATGAAAACTATGTTTCCACTTGAGTAATCTAGACAACTAAAATAGGTCTTTACTACCAAGTACTTTTGAAATAAAACTGGCTTATTGCAAACAAGCCTAGAGCTTAGGATTCCTACTAGAATTGTCTTACTTGCATTAGTGATAGTTTGCGAGTACTTTAAGAGTACTCATGGCTTTGTCCCTGGCTATTCTCATGGCCAGACTATGAAGAGGAGTATCTTGAGGACGGACAACAGGATGTCTATGATAACTAGGATCATCTCCCATCGTCAGCATTGCCTGTGATAATGAAGATGGAGTCTCTACTACGTTTATTTTCGCTGCTTTGATTTGTATTAAGACTTGATCATGAGATCAACTATTTGTAAGACTATTGTGGTTTGTAATGGATGAGGTACTGTGCTATAAATTCTGTTATGTCTTACAAAAATGGTATTCCTGGGATTGCGATGTACGGCATAACAGGCATCTGGACTAAAAAATCCGGGTGTTAACATATACACTCTCAAAACAGAGCTGGCGAGCAGCTGGCAGATCGTGCAACGCGTGTGGTAAATTCTTGGAGTATCTGAAGTACTCCAGTATAGTACGGTTCGTACTACTTACTAGTAGTAATAAGTTGCACATGTCTTGCACGTGAGACTCAGATAATAGAAGTATGTCATATTATCACTATATAAAAATTGTAATAGAGAAAGCCCAAAAAATAATTATAATTTTGTGCCCAAAAAATATAGGTTTACTATTGTTCGAGGTTTAGCTCGTATCCTTAAACTATCGGGTGTATATTTGATTCTTATACTTTATATCATTTACAAATCAACCTTTACTAGCTACCTAATATTTTTTTCTAACATGCTCTAGAGAAATGACGTAGGATTCTAGAATGGTGGATAAGTGTGTTTTGAGGTTTGTGGATGGCTCTCGTTGTGCTAAAGTCTATTAGTACAATCTTCAAGATGATGAAATAGAAAAGAAGATCCAACGGTTAGCAATGTTAGGATTTTTTGTTCTTGATCCAACGGTAAATGTTTAAAGTTATTCACACACTATATAGTGGTAAGATAACATAATATAATATAATATAAGATAAGACTAGCAAAAATACCCGTGCGTTGCACTAGAAAAATAAATGACATTAATAGACATATGCTAAAAATACTTACTACACCGGTATGGCACCGGCTCGACCTCCCTCCTGCAGGTCGTCTCTGCACGACCTGCTCGTCCATGGCCATCATGTTCGTCTCCGACCTCTCCCGCCCGTCGTCACAATCAGCCCTCTTCGAACCTGATTGATTCATACAAATTATAGTTATATAGGAACTTCATTAATAATTCAAGCTGTCTTTTGAGCCTTTCTATGTAATATGACCCGTGGGAATCACCCAGCTGATCTTAGTTCTGCATTACGCCACTGTAAGGATTAGAGTACATTGCAGGGAACTGAATGTACATAGGACCATTATTTTTCTACTTGACCATGATAGTCTGGAACATGGAATAGATACATGCATTTTTGACGTGAA
This sequence comes from Avena insularis, assembly GCA_023614405.1. Lineage (NCBI taxonomy): Eukaryota > Viridiplantae > Streptophyta > Magnoliopsida > Poales > Poaceae > Avena > Avena insularis. Next base: position 455,189,100 of record CM042696.1, on the reverse strand, counting down.
GATTAGAAAATCTTAAACTCTCACGATACAATATTGTAGCTCTGACACCGAAACATAGACACACAATGAAGATTTAATATTTCCCCGTCTAGAAAAATATATCTCAACTATATCTATGTATGTATCTACACATTGAAACGTCGTCTATATACATGAAAATCTAGAAAAAGTTGAGACATAGTTTTCTGGATGGATGAAGTACAAAACTTACAATTGATATCAAGACCCGGCCGGGTTCTTGTCCGTTTAAAAACTCCGGTGGAATACCGCGTGAAATCAAACCTGTAAATGCTAGATAAACCAAATATAAGTGGTGAATCCTTAAAAAAATATAAGTCGTGAAAACTACTGTGGATCGAAGACTGGCCGAAAGTAGAAAAGAGAAAGATCTAAAACCACATTATGTTGGACGGAAATTCGGATTTTTCTAAGAAACAACCAAAGAGTGTGTTCTTTTCTATTTTGTTCATACGACCTTGTACACATGTCCAGCGTCAGCTTCAAGCAATAAAACCCAATCGTAGTGATCGGCCCAAAATCCCACTAGCTTTACCCGACTCAGTTCGCTTCCAGCATCCCACCGATTCATGACATTGCCGATCTCATCACCTCATTCCACCCGTTTTCGCCGAATCCGCCGACCCGCGATTCCCTGCAACGAATCCCAGATATGAACTTTGTGTGTCTCCTTTTTTTTGACAGTTGTATCTCCTTCTGCAAAGCGCAGATCAGAGTGTTGTGCTCATGCATCACCAAAGCTTAGTAGCCGGTGCCCTTGGAGAAGAGAATTTACTAGACATGGGTTGGAGCCTTCGATCTGCCGTTGTCGCCATCAGTTCCTAATTGTCCAGGTCCATTGCCTCACGTACGTCCTCTGTACGGGTCCTCGTGGACATCCACCGGGTCGCCGGCAAGGGTGTCCTCCTAGACCACGCTACCAGCATCGTCATCGTCGAGTCTGCACTCTGCCGTCGTAGGAAATAACCTCTCCTCCTCCACGGCGGTGTTAATTTGTCACCGTTGCGGCTCGAAGTTGGCGTATGTCCACTGGTAAGCGCCGAAGCCCCTTGCAGGGTGCTCCTCTGGGCGAACTCGTCGTAGGAGGAGGAACTCGGGGCTGCTTACATGCAGGCAATTGTCAATCTGAATCCTTGTGCGTGTATCTAGAGCGTGGCGGTTGCTACGCTAGGGTTTTAGGTTCAATAGATCTGGAGACCGATCACGGATTGACAGAACGATGGGTTTGGCCCTCTGACGTACTATACGTATTGGTTTGTACTGCCTACTCCGCATTGTTTTCAAACTAACATAAACATTTAGTAACATGCACATGTATCTCTTTGATTTCATAGTTAGTTTGAATAGGTTTCTGATCAACTTCCATCGCACTTTGGATCGGCCGGATTTTCTTCCGGGATGGATGGTTCCACATATCTGCACTCATATGGCCGGATTTTGTTAGACCTTGGCCCAGGATGCAATCCTCTCTCGGCATCTGATCAGGCAAAGGAACAGAAGAAACGACCTACATTATATATAGAGACTTACGGGTGGCACGCACTGGTAATTCATATGTTGGTGGGACGGTAAAAATGTCCAAAAAAAGCGGAACCCGTAAGAAACACTTTATACTTTATTATTAGGTATAGATATAGATAAAAGACAACACTATCCAATCTTCATAATTATTAATGTTGGGTCCGCAACATAGAAAACAAAAATTTTCCTACGATGAAAACTATACGCCAAGATCTATCTACTAGATACAGAGCAACGGGTGGACATACATCCATGGAGAACTTATCCTCGAAGACAACGAGTTTTGTTAACGAGTAGGAACTCGTGGTTGATGTAGTCATACGCTTGCCGATCTCAAGATCGTGTGGAAGTCCGAGCGCTGCAAATCAGCAGCACATCCGTCCTCGCACACACGTTCAAGCCACCGGACAACCTCCACCTCCTCGCTCCAGCGAATCAGCGGAAGCAGCAACTCCTTCCAGACGCAAGGCCACCAGGAACATGTATCTCGCTAATCCGAGACCATGGGGGAATATCTAGAGGAGGAGAGAGATTCTTCACGAGGAGGTGTGGTTTGTGAGAGGGGGGAGGGGGGCTTTATATAGGAGGGAGGGAGACCCCTCCCCTCCCATAGCGGGCCCATGAGGGGGGGACTCCTCCCCTCCTTCATTCATGTGGTGAACCTCCACTCACATAAACATGGCCTCCACCCAAAATCCCACTCACATGTATTTAATTTCCACCAAATTAAATGCAACTCTCAATTAATAAAACTCTTTTATTTATTTTATTCAGAATTTTGTTAATTACTTTAATTAACAAACATTCACATAAAACCCCTTTCAACATTTCAATATCACATGCAGAACCACTTTCTGCAATTTCACCCAAACAATTCCGGTTTCTATTGAAACAATTCCTGTTTCTATGGAAACATTTCCTGCGCTTTGCAAACCTTTTGTCTGGAACATATGTGCTCCTAAATAGTGTCCGCCAACCCTTAAATGTGTCACCCTACGGTTCGCGAATAATGCAGACATGATTGAGACTCCTCTCAGATCAATAATCAGAAGCGGGACCTGGAGATCCATACTGACTCCTGCATATTCAACGATGACTTCTATGATCGTGAGAACCTTTAACGTCAGCAATTTAATCCCTTTGTCTCATGATATAATACATGCCCGATATTCGATCTTCGGTATCCAAATACCTAGTTTGATCTCGTTACCGACATGCACTCTTTTCTCGTTCCCGTGATATAATATTCTAGTGATCACATCACTTGCTTCCAAGCTATCTTAATGTGATATCACCGAGAGGGCCTAGAGTATATCTATCCATCATCGGGATTGACAAATTCCACTTTTGATCCATGAGCCTCAACATAACACCTTCATAGCACTGAATCCACCTTTATGATCACCCACCTACGGTGTGACGTTTGATGTTATGAAGATACTCTTCCGGTGTTAGCAATTAACATGATCTCATGGTCTAAGGACTAAGATTACTTTGTATGATGCTATAGCAATAAACATAATGACTTGATCGTAATGCTATACTTCGGATGAATGTTCATCACATCATTTCACAAATGTTGTGACCTTGTTATTAACAACATCCAATTACCATGATCAGGAAACCTTGATCATCTTGTTAATCAACAAGCTAGTCTATAAGAGAGGCATAACTAGGAACCCTTTTTGTTTATTAAACACACATGCATTGATGTTTCCTATCAATACAATTATAGCATGCAAAATAAACATCTATCATATACAAGGAATACATAATAACAACTTTATTATTGCCTCTCAGGACATATTTCCTTGAGTCTCCCACTTGCACTAGAGACAATAATCTAGTTTATATAGTGATAAATCTAACACCCATGGAGTTCTGGTGTTGATCATGTTTTGCCCTAGGGAGTACTTTAGTCAACGGATCTGCTACATTCAGGTCCGTGTGCACTTTACAAATCTTTATATCTCCATCCTTGACATGTTCGCGGATGGAGTGAAACCGGCGCTTAATATGCTTGGAATTCTTGTGAGACCTTGGTTCCTTGGCGTTGGCTATGGCTCCATTATTGTCACAATAGATCACCATTAGGTCCAACGCACTAGGAACCACACCTAGTTCCATTATGAACTCCTTCATCCAAACCGCTTCCTGCGCTGCTTCTGAAGCAGCAACATATTCCGCCTCCGTCGTTGATCTAGCCACCACAGGTTGTTTGGAGCTCCTCCAACTAACTGCTGTTCCATTCAAGAGAAATACGTATCTGGATTGAGACTTAGAGTCATCCGGATCAGTGTCAAAGCTAGCATCGACATAACACTTAGCGACTAGCTCTTATTCACCTCCATATACAAGAAACATATCCTTAGTTCTTCTCAAGTACTTAAGGATATTCTTGACCGCTATCCAAAGGTTCATTCGAACTGGAGATTGGTACCTACTAGTCAAACTAATAGCATGTGCCACATCCGGTCTTGTACATAGCATGACATACATTATAGAGCCTATGGCTGAGGCATAGGGGATCTTATCCATTATCTCTCTTTCTTGCGCCGTAGCCGGACTTTGAGTCTTACTCAATGTCTTGCCTTGCAACATAGGTAAGTACCCCTTCTTACTTCCGTCCATATTAAACTTCTTTAATATCTTATCAAGGTATGTACTCTGCGATAGCCCAATTAGGCGTCTTGATCTATCTCTATAGATTTTAATGCCTAATATGTATGAAGCTTCACCAAGGTCCTTCATCGAAAATTTGCTGTTTAGATAACTTTTAACACTGTTTAAAAGATCTATATCATTTCCAATCAATAATATGTCATCCACATATAATATCAGAAATGCCACATTGCTCCCACTCACTTTCTTATAAATACAAGCCTCTCCATAAGTTTGGACAAATCCAAACTCTTTGATCACCTCATCAAAGCGGAGATTCCAACTCCGGGATGCTTGCTTCAGTCCATAGATGGATCGCTGAAGTTTGCACACCTTATCAGCATCCTTAGGATCGACAAAACCCTTAGGTTGTATCATATACAACTCTTCTTCAATATTACCATTGAGGAACGCAGTTTTGACATCCATCTGCCATATTTCATAATCGAAATATGCAGCAATTGCTAACATAATCCTAACCGACTTAAGCATCGCTATGGGAGAGAATGTCTCATCGTAGTCAACTCCTTGAATTTGTCGAAACCCCTTTGCGACAAGTCGAGCCTTATAGATGGTTACATTACCATCAGCATCAGTTTTTTTTGAAAATCCATTTATTCTCAACGGCCTTTCGATCGTGAGGTAAGTCCACCAAGGTCCAAACCTGGTTTTCGTACATGGATTCCATCTCGGATTTCATGGCTTCTAGCCATTTGTTGGAATCAGGGCTCATCATCGCTTCTTCATACGTCGCAGGGTCATCTATTTCATCAATCATGAAATTCAAAACAGATTGCCGTACATTCAGGAACCGCGTGTCTGCTTGACTGCGAGGTTGAGTGTCCTCTTTCGCAGTTTCATGATCAATATCATTAGCTCTCTCTTCATTAGGTGAAGTCAACTCCGAAACAACTTCCGGTGCTGCGCTACTCGCTATTTCATGAAGAGAAGGTTCAATAACCTCTTCGAGTTCTACCTTCCGACTACTCACACCTTTCGCGAGAAACCCCTTCTCAAGAAAGGATCCATTCTTGGCAACAAAGAACTTGCCCTCGGATCTGTGATAGAAGGTTTACCCAATCGTTTCCTTAGGGTATCCTATGAAGACGCATTTTTCCGCTTTGGGTTCGAGTTTATCCGGTTGAAGTTTCTTCACATAAACATCGCATCCCCAAACTTTAAGAAATGACAGCTTAGGTTTGTTTCCAAACCATAATTCATACGGTGTCTTTTCAACGGATTTAGATGGTGCCCTATTTAAAGTAAATGCAGCGGTTTCCAGTGCATAACCCCAAAATGATGGCAAGTCGATCGGAGACATCATAGATCGAACCATATCCAATAAAGTACGATTACGACGTTCTGACACACCATTACGTTGTGGTGTTCCGGCAGGCGTGAGTTATGAAACTATTCCACAGTCTTTCATATGTGTGCTAAACTCGTAACTAAGATACTCTCCTCCACGATCGGACCGCAGAAATTTGATCTTTCTGTTACGATGATTTTCCACTTCATTCTGAAATTCATTGAACCTTTCAAAGGCTTCAGACTTATGTTTCATCAAATAGATATACCCGTATCTACTCAAATTATCCGTGAAAGTAACAAAATAACGATATCCACCTCGCGCCGACACACTCATTGGTCCACACACATTAGTATGTATGATTTCCAATAAATCTGTCGCCCGTTCCATTGAACCGGAAAACGGCGTTCTAGTCATCTTGCCCATAAGGCATGGCTCACATGTATCAAATGATTCAAAATCAAGGTATTCCAAAAGTCCATCAGAATGGAGTTTCTTCATGCGTTTAACGCCAATATGACCTAGACGGCAGTGCCACATATATGCAGATATATCATTATCAAGTTTAATCCTTTTAGCATCAACATTATGAATATGCGTAATACTACTATCGAGATCCAACAGAAATAAACCATTCAACACAGGTGCATGACCATAAAAGATATTATTCATATAAATCGAACAACTATTGTTTTCAGACTTAAACGAATAACCACTTTGCATCAAACACGATCCGGATACAATGTTCATGCTCAGTGCAGGCACCAAATAACAATTATTCAGGTTTATAACTAATCCCGACGGCATATGGAGAGGCAGCGTTCCGACGGCAATCACATCAACTCTTGATCCATTGCCGACCCGCATCGTAACCTCATCCCTTGCTAGTTGTCGCTTGTTCCACAGCCCCTGAACCGAGTTACATATATTAGCAACCGATCCCGTATCAAATACCCAGGTGCTACTGCGAGTACTAGTCAAGTACACATCAATAACATGTATATCACATATACCTTTGTTTGCCTTGCCGGCCTTCTTGTCCGCCAAATACTTGGGGTAGTTGCGCTTCCAATGGCCAGTCCCCTTGCAATAGTAGCACTCGGTGTCAGACTTAGGGCCAGCTCGGGGTTTCTTTTCAGGCGCAGCAACAGATTTGCCGCCCTTCTTTCCCTTCTGCTTGCCTTTCTTGTCCTTCTTGAAACCGGTGGTCTTATTGATCATCAACACTTGATGTTCTTTCCTAATCTCCACTTCTGCAGTCTTAAGCATTGTGAAGCTCGGAAGAGACTTCTTCATGCCCTGCATATTATAGTTCATCACGAAGCTCTTGTAGCTAGGTGGCAGAGATTGGAGAACACGATGTATGCCTAAGTCAATGGGAATCGTTATTCCCAAGGACACAAGCTTATCGGCGTACCCAAACATTTTGAGTACGTGCTCACTAACGGAGTTATTCTCTTCCATCATGCAGCTAAAGAACTTTTCAGAAGCACTATAACTCTCTACGGCAGCATGGGTATCAAAAATCATTTTCAATTATCCCATGGTATCAAAGGCATTGCCATTTTCAAACGCGTTTTGAAGTTACGGCTCTAGCCCATACAGTATGCCACAATGAACTAAGTTGTGGTCCTCCTGACGAGTTATATAGACGTTCTTTTCCTCGACAGGGGCATCAGGAGCTGGTGGGGGGCCTAGCGCCGCCTCTAGCACATATTGCTTTTGTGCAGCAGTGAGGAGAATCCTCAAATTCATAGCCCAGTTGGTGAAGTTGCTACCATTCGCAGCAAGCTTCTCTTTCTCCATGAACACATTGAAATTAAAAGCAGGTGGTGCCATCTACAACAGAATTTGTAAAGTATATTTAGACAAATTTTATGATAGATTGAGTTCAACTAATCCAAATTACTAATGAACTCCCACTTAAAAACGACATCCCTCGTGTCCTTTTGGTGATTACATGAACCAAATCCACTACACCAAGTCCGATCATCACGTGAGTCGGTGTAGCTTCAAAGGCGAGCATCTATATGGGCATCATATCAACTATATGACTCATGCTTAACCTTTGGTCCGTGTTAGAGGCCATGTCACGTACATGCTAGGCTCGTCAAGTAAGAACCTTAGTATTCACGTGTGTAAAACTGTCTTACACCCGTTGTATGAAAGCGTAGAGTCGAGAACACCCGATCATCACGTGATGCCTCAAAACACGATCCACAAAACGGTGCATACTTAAGGAAGAACACATTTTATCTTGATATCTAAATGGGGGATCATCTTATAATGCTACCAAAAGCACCAAACTAGCAATATAAGATGCTAACATCTAATGTGTGAAGTGAGGTGATATGGTCCATGCATTTGATCTCTATCATTTGCATCGTGGTATGATCTCTATCATTCCTTTGTGTGTAAGGCCAAGGTCTATGGAACTTACACGTTAAGTGAGTTGTAAGAGTATCTATCATACATCTACTTACAAAAAATACCATATCAAGACACTAGCCCAGCAACGATCTAAACTAGACGCCTCTAATTCATCAATTGCAAGTTTTACGTGGCTTAGGGCTTTCGGAGATAGAACCGGTCTTACCTACGAACATGAACCACAACAAGGATAACCAAGTTATTAGCAACTCGTTGTAAATCAGATATTGACTATAGTAGGAGAGACAGACACCCGCCAGCCACTTATGCAAAACAAGTTGCATGTCAGTCGTGGAACCGGTCTCACGTACGATGACATGTAAGGTTAGTCCGGGCCGCTTCATCCCACTATGCCACCAATATCCAAAATACATAGAAGATGCAATAACATGATCATCATCGCCTACATATCAACCATATGTGTACTACCCGTGCAAAGCACCTACGCATAGATCAGGCTCTGATACCACTGTTGGGTTCGCAGCATAGAAAACAAAAAATTTCCTACGATGAGAACAATACGCCAAGATCTATCTACTAGATACAGAGCAACGGGTGGACATACATCCATGGAGAACTTACCCTCGAAGACAACGAGTTTTGTTAACGAGTAGGAACTCGTGGTTGATGTAGTCATACGCTTGCCGATCTCAAGATCGTGTGGAAGTCCGAGCGCCGCAAATCAGCAGCACATCCGTCCTCGCACACACGTTCAAGCCACCGGACAACCTCCACCTCCTCGCTCCAGCGAATCAGCGGAAGCAGCAACTCCTTCCAGACGCAAGGCCACCAAGAACATGTATCTCGCTAATCCGAGACCATGGGGGAATATCTAGAGGAGGAGAGAGATTCTTCACGAGGAGGTGTGGTTTGTGAGAGGGGAGAGGGGGGCTTTATATAGGAGGGAGGGAGACCCCTCCCCTCCCATAGCCGGCGCATGAGGGAGGGACTCCTCCCCTCCTTCATTCATGTGGTGAACCTCCACTCACATAAACATGGCCTCCACCCAAAATCCCACTCACATGTATTTAATTTCCACCAAATTAAATGCAACTCTCAATTAATAAAACTCTTTTATTTATTTTATTCAGAATTTTGTTAATTACTTTAATTAACAAACATTAACATAAAACCCCTTGCAACATTTCAATATCACATGCATAACCACTTTCTGCAATTTCACCCGAAACAATTTCGGTTTCTATCGAAACAATTCCTGTTTCTATGGAAACATTTCCTGCGCTTTGCAAACCTTTTGTCTAGAACATATGTGCTCCTAAATGGTGTCCGACAACCCTTAAGTGTGTCACCCTACGGTTCGTGAATAATGCAGACATGATTGAGACTCCTCTCAGATCAATAATCAGAAGCGGGACGTGGAGATCCATACTGACTCCTGCATATTCAACGATGACTTCTATGATCGTGAGAACCTTTAACGTCAGAAATTTAATCCCTTTGTCTCATGATATAATACATGTCTGAGATTCGATCATCAGTATCCAAATACCTAGTTTGATCTCGTTACCGACATGCACTCTTTTCTCGTTCCCGTGATATAATATTCTAGTGATCACATCACTTGCTTGCAAGCTATCTTAATGTGATATCACCGAGAGGGCCTAGAGTATATCTATCCGTCATCGGGATTGACAAATTTCACTCTTGATCCATGAGCCTCAACATAACACCTTCATAGCACTAAACCCACCTTTATGGTCACCCTGTTACGGTGTGATGTTTGATGTTATCAAGATACTCTTCCGGTGTTAGCAATTAACATGATCTCATGGTCTAAGGACTAAGATTACTTTGTATGATGCCATAGCAATAAACATAATGACTTGATCGTAATGCTATACTTCGGATGAATGTTCATCACATCATTTCACAAATGCTGTGACCTTGCTATTAACAACATCCAATATCCATGATCAGGAAACCTTGACCATCTTGTTAATCAACAAGCTAGTCTATAAGAGAGGCATAACTAGGAACCCTTTTTGTTTATTAAACACACATGCATTGATGTTTCCTATCAATACAATTATAGCATGCAAAATAAACATCTATCATATACAAGGAATACATAATAACAACTTTATTATTGCCTCTCAGGGCATATTTCCTTCAGTTAAGTGGTCTGAACAGTGGCTCACGACGAATTACTAAGCCGCCTGCACTATGTTCTAGAACCATCATGTCTTCTATATTGAAAAAATAACATGCCAACATTACATATGTTAATAGCTCAAGCAAATTCCAGATGGCCTTCCAATGTTAATACATGCATTTCACATATATACATACTAGTCTTACCACTATAGTGTGCGATAACCTTTGAACGTTGACCGCTAGATCAAGACTGGCAATCGCTGGATCTTCTTTGCCATTATAGCATGTAGAAGAATCTATTGATAGTCTTAGCACAATGAACGCTATCCACACAGCTCAAACCACACTTCTCCATAATTTCCCTACTGCATGTTACCAAAAAAACAGAGTATTAGGTAGCTAGTAAAGGTTAATTTCAACATGATATAAAGTACAACAACCAAATATACACCTGATACTTTATGGATGTGTTGTAGCTCAAAATTATAATTATTTTTCGAGCTTTACCTATTACATGTTTATGATATGTCATATTTCTATGACATATAAAGTACAAGCAAGGAAGATGCAACTTACTAGTACTACTGGCATTTAACGCGGATGAAAAACATGAAAAGTCGTCTCTCGTGTCCCCTTCTGGAAAAATTAAGGAGAAAACACATTCTTAAAAGTATGACATACCAATTCAACTTCTTACTAGGAATATCCACGCCGAAAAATTTGATCACCTTTGAAAAAATTCAAGCAAAAAAAAATTCCACAAAAATGCTAAACATTTGAAAAAACTAGTTTAATAGTTTGCCTTAGAATGCGCAAACATTCTTGTGTTTCAAGCCAAATGACCAAGGATATGCCCATATCCACATCATCAAGTTTGTGGATTTAAAAGTAATCCCACCAAACCAGGGCCAACGTCTCATTATATGTGTTGACTAGTGATACGTCCATAACGTATCTATAATTTTTTATGGTTTTATGCTATTAATATGCTTTTGACACTCCTTTTTGTATAAATTTATGATTTATTTTAACTAACCTACTAATAGTTGCAAAAGTGCACAATGTTCTTGTTTTAGATTTTGATGTGTAGGAATTACCAAGAATACAAGTGGAAACCTTGTTGGAGTCAAATTGGGATTTTTCAGAAATCTGTCTCAGAACTCTTTTTGAAGATGCTCAGGTTTCGGGTCGAAGACGCCGTCAAATGGAAAACTCTTCAACTACAAAGTTGTTGGAAATTTTGCGACAGACGCTCTGAATATAAAATTTAGCTGATTCCGACTCCGGACGGGCTCGTTAGACCCGATTTACTGCAGCCCAAGATGGGGTGACGGGAATCCGAGAAGCAATATAAAAGGAGGAAACCTAATTCTCCCAAGACACCTCCACCCACGAATTTGCAGCCGCCAAAGCCACGTTTTTTCCTCCCCCATGGATCCCATCTCCATGGGGGAGGGCTCCCAATAAGCCATGAAGGAAGAGGGCTAAGGGGCGGTGCTCCCCCATGATACCGGTGGCGGGGAAGGAGTCCCCCGCGCCGGCGCCGTCACCGCCCTCTTCACCATCTTCACCGCCATCTCCATCACCTAATCCTCTTAGTATGCAGTGATTCATCCTCTCACATACCTCTGTACCGTCCTATGTAAACATGGTATTTGTTGTTATAAGTTATAATCCTATGATCTATGTCATGTTTGTGTAGTTTCTTTGTTTTTAGATTGAATGGTTTAACATCTTTGATTTATTAGAGTTGTATGTTGATATGGTACAGTCCTTTGGTGTCCATTATATTTGTGCGCGCATGGTTTAAACATCATAGGGTTTGTAGTATGTGTAAAAGGAAGGGGGAGTTCTGCCGGAGTGACAGAAACCTGAGGACGCGAACCGGAACGTTGCACGTATGGGAGTAAGAGGACCATTAAACTTAAGGCTATGGTTGGGAAAACCTTAATGCATTGTTAGTACTTACGGATATTTGCTAACAATCCAATCATATAGTACATGTAATTCCAAGTAGTGAAGCGCATTTTTATTTAGCCTCTGCCACATAGAAAACTGCATCGAAGACAATGAACCTGATGTATTCGCTATTTAAACTTAGACAAAGCCACCACAATTACACCCACTATTCCACACTCATGGTTCTGTTAGTTTAGTGTATTTTATTGCTGCAGCAACTAGCTTTACTTTCTTGTTATTTATTATAATGCAAAGCTATCTCTAGTACTCATATTGTTGCTCTAGTTTTATTTGCTAGATAATGCAAACGTTTAGTATGCGTAGAGTTGGATCAGTGGTTGACAGAACTTTAGATAACATTAATTCTAACTTTAGCTCCTCGTTGGGTTCGACACTCTTACTCATCGAAAAATCTACACACGATCCCCTATACTTGTGGGTTATCAACTAGGCTAAATGTTAGAGTAGATAACTCATTTCTAGTGGAGTAACATATAGGTGAAAATTTTATTCACGATAGGTGTACACCCGCTGATGTCGTTCCCATATCTAGCTAGTAGACGATGATGCATCTTGGTATGTTAACTAAACAATGTTGGTTCTGGTAATGTGGTTCCCATATCTAGCTAGTAGACGATGGAGCATCTTGGGATGTTAATTAAACAATGTTGGTTCTGGTAGTTTATAACTTTTATGAACATAATATTTTTTAATTTCATCCTCTTAAATGACTTTATGTCAATTTAATAAAATCTTTATCTACAAGTGTGTGATAGCTTTCTTCTAACTATTTCGAAAACCATTTTTATTTACCCGAGTAGTCATTCTATCTAGAACCTCTGAAGTTTTATATATTTCAACTTGTTGCTAGGAATTTTCATACTGGCAAATTTGTCCCTATTTTGGAAAAATAAATAAAACTAATTAATCAAAACATTTTTTGGGGAAACCTAGCACATGGATTTATATTACATGTACCAGTTCCATGAAAAATTCTAGAAACGAATTTTGCATTGTTTTTGAAAAAATATGCTTCAAAATATGGCCTCATTCAACTTCTTGCTAGGAATATACATGCCGAGAAATTGGACACCCTCTTAAAAAATTTAAGGAAAATCTTATCTTACCACTATATGTTGTACGAATAACTTTGAGTACTAATCGTTGGATCAAGACTCATTAATCCCAATATCGCTAATTGTTATATCTTCTATTTCGTCCTAGCATCTAGAAGATACTATTGATATTCTTTCGCACAATGTACGCTATACACAAACCTCAAACACACTTCTCCATCATTATAGAATCTCTTCTTCGTCGTGTTGCTAGACCATGTTACCAAAAAATTCAAGTATTAGGTATAGATACTAAACGTGACTTACGCATGATAGAAATACAACCAAATATACACCCATACTTTATAGATTTTGATCATATTTATAATTTTCTGAACTTTACCTATTATATAATCTTATCACACTATATAATATACGCATAACTTTGAACTTTGACAATTCAATCAAGACTGGCAAATCCCAACATTGCAAAACACTGGATCTTCTATCCATGCTAGAATATATAATATTCTATTGATAGTCTTTAGCATAATGAACGCTATGCATAAACCTTAAAACACACTTCTCAATAATTTTAAATTTTTTTTCATAATTTTCTAGAGATTATAGAGTAATAGGTAGCTAAAAGTAGTAGGTTGATTTGTACATGACACAAGGTACGCGAGACAAATATACACCCAATACTTTAGGGACGTGGCTCGAAATTATAATTATTTTTCAGTGTCACCTATTATAGTATTATATAAATAAAAGATGATATGGCATACGGTACTTCTATTACTCTAATTCTCACGTGCAAAGCACGTGCAACTTACTATAGTCCTAGTACTCCATGCAAGGTACGTACTACTCTATCCCGGAATACTCCCTCTGTTTTTGATTATAAGGCCACAGATCTTTTTAAAATTGCTTGATTATAAGCCATATCTCATTAATTGTTCTCTCTTCACCAATGCATTTTTTATTTTTTCTCTCTCTTCTATGATGCACGTGAAACTATTTGTGCACAAGGCAATAATGAGATAGAGTAACTAACTTTCTTGGTTTTATTAATTTGGCTCTCTGGTATATAAGGTTGGTCACAGTGGGGAGTAACTTAGAGTGGTAACATGCATACGTTACTACTCTAAGTTACTACCTTCAAATTGGGTAGTGTGATAAGTTTAGTAACATAAGTAGCAAACATTATTTATTATTTTATAGACACAATTTGTATTGGAAAGTGTGATGTGATGGTAACATATTACTTACGTTGGTCTATTTGCTTCTCTCTTCATTAATTGCTTAACCCATCATGTTTTTTGCCTAGGTGGCATCTATGTTACCACTAATGTTACTTCCACTATGACTAGCCTAAGACTAGTCATAATGGAGAGTATTATATAGTAGTATCATGTACTACTCCCTCTGTCCAGATATAACTCAACTACATTTGTCTAGATTCAAATGTACCTAGACATGTTTTAGTGATAGATACATTTAAATATAGACAAATCCAAGTTAGTTATTTCTGGACGGAGGGAGTATATGATACTAGTATGTGATACCATCTCCACAATATGTAGTACTACTGTCATGTAGTACATAGTAGTATCATAGTCTTAGTGTATTTATTGTTTTGTAATCTCAAGGTAAAATTGTGTATAAGATTTATTTGAGATTATTTTTTCTATGATACCATATCTACCTATCATACCAGCATAATATCTTTCATCATTAATTCCCATGACACATTAGCAATTTCCATTCATGTAATGCATGATACGTACCACCTGACACCCACATTGGGGATAGTCTCATCCCAAACAGAGATAGAGTAGTACTAGTACCTCCATCCTGGAGTACTACTGGAGTATAGTATTTAGTCTTGTACGTAGCCCTAGATCGTCAAAGCGACGTGTACACCGGATCAGAGGGAGATAATTAAAAACTACTACTGCGAACTTACATTAGTCCTTACTCGGGGAACACAATGCTCCTAGTTTTATCAGCACCAGTCTCTTCCCAAAGAGATAGGTATATGATCATGGTCGTTGAATTTGGATGGACAGACGATATTCTCTAGAGTGAGATGCGGAGTCTAGTACTCCTAGTATTTAACTAGTACGAGTCTCTCTCGCTCGCTCTCATCAACCCTCTCATATATGAGCTGCTCTCTTTGCTCTGTCGCTCGGTCTCAAAATCCCTCTCAGATCGGCCGCAGTTGAAGAAGGCGGCTCTTTTGAGGACGAGTGGTTTGAAGCTAAAATTGACATGAGTGCAATGAGGAAGGTCTTCAGTTACAGGCCGTGTTCTCGAATTGTTCGTCGTTTCACGTACATGGTTATTATTTCTTTCTCCAGGATGTTTGTCGCACTGGTTCGATAAACCTATTGTTTTTGGGCTAAATCTCTTTTCCATGCACGAGCAGTTCTTTGGCAAGGTCGTGGTGCACATTGCATGCGTACAATTTGTTAGGAAATTGTCCGATGGCCAGTACCCGGGATGTTAGTACGAAGGCGTCTTCAAACCAACCACTTCTATCGATCGGATGTCCTCGGGAATGAGGCTCAAGTGCAGCAATAAAGGGTGTGATATGGCTGGCAGCTTATTCAAGTTCATCGAACACCAGACGGCGTGCCCGCATGGGCAAAGGGCGACATAGGTTCTTGACAAAAGAGAACCGCATGATATTCGGGTGTCTATGTGTGTGCTTATTCCGTCTAGATTATGGTTTAGTTTTTGTCGTGGTTGTGGGGTACCTATACTAGTTATGTTATATATATATATAAATTGAATCATCGTCGCATCCATGTAGTTTCTCTCTTTTACCGATAATAAGGGGAAGTACCACCAGCCTGTGCATCCACATAGTTGCTTTCTTTTAGCTAAAAAGCTTGAAAATCCATAGAACTTGGGTGGCCCTCCAAATCGTATGCAAATATCAGTATCCAAACGACTTCACATCCATCCAGCACCAGTGCCTACGCTACACAGCCGATGCCACAAAATAATTCAATAAACCGGAGCAACTACTTGCTCTGACGCCCAAACTCAGCGTATGTTAAAATATTGGTCGTTCCTGTCCAGCTCAACAACCCTTCCTCTATTTAACACAGAGACAACAACCATCCCTCTGGTCAGGTTAACCTAAATCATTTTTTATCAATGTGGGGCCGCTTTCTTTTCTATAAGGGGTGCCCTCCATTGTGGAGACGGTGCCACAAAAATTTTATTTGGCATAGGCTCAAAATAGACCAGGATTGATAAGTTTGGAGAGCCAATTTCAAGGATTTGGTGTTGGAGTTCGATTTATCTTTTCCCTACAAATTCAAGGTTTATTTTAGACTTTCCCTAAATAGAACCATGAAGAGAGGACGAGCCAGGGATGACATTGGGGAGTGACGAGCTAGTGCGCCCTCGCTGATACATTGCAAATGTATCTATAATTTTTGATGTTCCATGCTTGGTTTTATCTACTTTCTTGTGTTTTGTCCACACTTTGGAGTACTTTTCTTATTATTTCTTGGACTAACCTATTAATAAGAGCCACAGTGCCAGCTGCCTGTTTTCTGCTGTTTTTGGTTCCAGGAAAGTCCGAAAATGAATATTCTCGGAATTGGACAGGACAAAAGCCAAAGTCATTATTTTACCGGGGGACACCTGGAACCAGAAGACGAGACAGAGAAGGGCCAGGGGGTGGTGTGGCCAGCCCAGGCACCCCCTCGGCCTCTCCTTCCGCCTATATATTGCCTCTGATACGGAAACCCTAAGTACCCGATCAAAATTTCACGAAAGAGTCTGTAGCTGCCGTCATCTCCATCCCTAGATCGGGAGGGATTTGAAGCTCTTCCTGGCACCCTGTCAGAGAGGGTAATTCACCCTGGAGGCCTTCTTCATCATCATGCAATGCTCCAGTGTGATGCATGAGTAGTTCATCTCTAGACTACGGGTCCATGTAGTAGCTAGATGGCTGGTTCTCGTCCTTTGTGCTTTCATGTTTAGATCTTGTGAGCTCTGTTCATGATCAAGATCACGTATTTGTAATTATGCATGTTGTGTTTGCGGGGATCCGATGGATATTGAGATGCTATTTTAGATTGATTATTGATTCTATCATGTCTTTGTTATTCGTGATCTTGCATGCTTTCCGTTGTTAGTAGCTATCTTGGCCAAGTAGATGCTAGCAACTCCAAGAGTTTGTATTTATGCTCGATAGTGGATTCATGCCTCTGGTAATCTGGAGAAGTGACAGAAATCTCTAAGGTATTAGATGTGCTGTTGCTACTAGGGAGAAAACAACAATACTTTGTTCATAGAACAATCGTATTGTTTAATTTACACACAATTCGTAATGCAATTATCCGTTGCTTGCAACTTAATACTGGAGGGGGTTTGGATGATAACCTGAAGGTGGATTATTAGTCATAGATGCAGTTGGATGGCGGTCTATGTATAATGTTGTAATGCCCAATCGAATCTCAAAGGAGTCAAGATGACTAGTATATGCTTGTATGCTTTCTCGATGTTTGTCAATTGCCCTGTTGTAATTTGTTCACCCAGCATGTTATCTATCTTAAGGAGAGCCACCTCTAGTGAACTATGGACCCCGGTCCTTTCTTTTACAATCAATCTACAAACTATTTACTTCTTTGTGTTTACTTTCTGCAAACTATTACTTCCTTCCATTCGATGCGTTTAATCCTTTGTTTTCAGCAAAACCGGTGAGATTAACAACCTCATCGCAAGTTGGGGACAGAGTTCTGTGGTTGTGTTGTGCAGGTCTCCACATTGCTGCTGGCATCGGTAGTGCGCCATGCCAACGTTCAGCTAGCAACATCTTTGGGGTGTTTCCTTGCTCCTACTGGATTGATAACCTTGGTTTCGTACTGAGGGAAAACTTGCTGCTATGCTCATCATACCTTCCTCTTGGGGTTCCCCAACGAGCTCGATATATTTTGGGCCATCAAGCATATTTCCTGGCGCCGTTGCCGGGGAGTCAAGGACATCTTCACAAGGGGAGTCCCTCATAACCAATCTCTTTACTTTTTTATTTTTGTTTTTCTTAGTTTCTTTTTGCTTTGTTTGCTTGTTTCTTTATCAAAAACACACAAAAAATAGTTTTACTAGTTTGCTTTCTTTATTGAAAACACAAAAAAAATAGTTCCTATCTTAAGTTTCCATTATGTCTAGCATTGCTCCAATCACTATGTCACCTGAGGAAATGATTTTCACTTTTAAACAAGGAATTGAAGAGAGTTTCAAGGAAGCTTGGTCTAGAATCTCTGATCTATATGAAAAAACTGAGCGTAAAATGACTCAAAGCTTGTTCCTTAGCAGTTTTTACCTTGGAGTTGCTCTTTGCTATAGATATGCTTTAGATGCTATTGTGGGAGGAGATTTCCTCCAATGCAATGAAGATGATGCTGTTAATGCCATAAAGAAGTTGGTCTTTACTTACAACTTGCCTAGCAAAATTGATATTTCTTTCACAAACATATTTGCTAGACTGAACACTCTTGAGACCAGCACTGCTAGTTTGAAAGATTGTTATAATACGCTTAGTTAGCATCAGAACTAAGTTCCAATAAACTCTGAACCCTCCAAATGACTTCCCACAGTAAAGATTGCTATAAACAATGAAACTTTTCATGCTCGTTGTGATGTCATGTATGAATTTTGTCTTATGCCCAAAGATATTTATGAATCCTTGAATCTTTGGGGGCTTTCTGAAGGAGGATAAGAAATTTTTCTTGCTAATAATGCCACAATATTACCCATTGGAATAGCTGAAGGAGTGTTTACAAAGATCCTAGGGAAAATGGTCTCTACTGATTATCTTGTTATTGAATGTGCAGGAAAAGGACAAATTACACTTGGAAGATCCCTATTAAAACTCCTTGGAGGAATAATAGATGTGGAAAAGGGCACCATGCGCTTTGTTTCTCAACCAAGCATTCACAAGTTCCCCAAGGGTAAGAATAAAAGTAAGAGAGGTAAGGGCAAATTTTTTGGTTTTAATGCTTCTTCATTTGAGAACACTTGATTCTTTTTCTTGCTTCTTATGCCTAACTTAAAGGCGTTAAAGAAAAGTATTATTGGGAGATAACCCAAAAGTTTTAGATGAGTCTTGGAATAGTAATAACCGCTCCTTATCCTTTTTATTTGGTTTTTGTGCCAAGAGTAACCTCTAATGAGAGAGAAGTAATGATTGGCAAAGTTGTTGTCCCGAGACAGATTTCTGTGCTTCACCGTAAAAATTCGTGTAAAATCTCTGTATGTACTTTGGAGGCGTGAATTTTTGTGCTTCTGCCCCAGGTTGTTATCTAACTTTCATTAGTTCAACACTTTTTGATTTGAGCAACATAAGGTCTTCAAAAAAACTCGTATTTATCTGCTGGTCTGTTTTGACAGATTTCTGCCAATTTCTGCATTTGCTTCTTGTTGGTTCCTTTTTGAGTTCTTTTGGGGAATTGAGATTTTTGAGGGAAGTTATACAGTAGCTTGTGTTTTAATGGAAGTTGTATTGGTGTTAGAACTGAACCTAAATACCTATTATCTTGAGTGCATTAATGTTGCTAATAAAGATTGTGTGAAGTTTTGTATGAAGGAAAAATTTCAGGTGTATGGAAAGAATTAGTAATGAGATGGGGATGCCACGTGTGTCACCCCATGAAATATCCAAGAAGTACAAGTGTCAAAGCTTGGGGATGCCCAAGGTATCCCCTCTTCATCAATAAAAATCTCAGGTTTCTTCCAAACGCTTCATTTTTATTGGTTCATGCACAGTTGTGTTGTTCTTGGAGCGTCTTCTTTTTCGTTTTTGTTTTGGTTTTTCGTTTGCTTTGTTTGCTTAGTTTGCTGAATAAATTGGTTGGACCCCCTCTTTCATACATTGGTTTTCAAATAGTTTGGTTTGGTTTGGAAAAGAGTAGGCAAGTTCATGCTTAAGTGGTAAAGAGAGCTTGTTTTTGACAGTGGCCTATGCTTTGTCATGCCATGCTTGATATTGTTTTGGCTTTATGCTTAGTATTCTTTGCTATAGCATGACTTGTTATAAACAATTGTGATTTCTTAATGTGCCTTGGATGAATCATGCGTTGTTTTAGCATATTAAAGCATAGTATTATGGTATTCTCCTTTGATGCTTTATTTGGGTTGACTTGGCGCATGCTCACACCATGTTATGACTATCTCAAGTCACTATAAGCCTTTATGATCCTTTAGTTTTCAACTTGTTGTATCACTTTATGCTTTGATCAATGTTGTTTTGTCGCTCTGCATGATTATGGCCATTATTGATCTCTTAGTTTGTCGCTCCCAGTCTTTTGCTAGCCTCCACCACCAAGTATGAGTTCCACTCATGCATCCAACTCCCTAAACCAAGTTATTCCAAAGAGTCCACCATACCTTCCTATTAGCATATGATATTCCAAGTATATTCATGTTTTTGTTTACCTTCCAAATTAAACTTGTTATGAGAAAACTAGTGATTAAAGCTCTCACGAACTTGATGGCACACTTTACTTTTCTTGCCCTTAATAAACTTGAACCATTGTGTCGTCTATGTTGTATATGCTTGCACTTATTTGTTGGAGATTAGCAGAACTATGTTGTCATGGGGAACGCTTTCAACATTGCACGGGTACTTTGTACCTAGTTGATGTCATGCTCTTTTGTCTATGGATGTCGTCGGTGTGAAATGAAAGGGGAGCTTGTAAGTCCATGGAGTTATGTATGTGTGTTAGAGAAACGCCTGGGCCGCCGGTCTAATCCATGCTGACATGGTGGAAACCTGCAGCGTAACCATAATGAGTTGTCTATGAAGCATTCTTCTTATAAAAAAAGAGTCCGATATTGAGAAAAAAGAGAAAAAGAAAAAATGAGATTATGAAAAGAGGAAAGAGAGAAAAAAGCACCATATTCCCATGGTAAATAAGAAGATTGTTGAGATGCTCGTTGTCTGCTTGCCTTGTCATTTTGATATGGGGATTCTTCCGTATCATCGGGCATGGGGTACCCCGTTGGCGGTTCTCTATGATACACATGTACTTACGATGACAAGAACTTACCGGTGACTAAACTTGAGTAGCATGAGGAGCTACCCTCGTATTGAAGGGACATGAGATTTCTAACTTATACTTCGTCAAGCATGTACACCATAGTTTGTTCACTTTAACCTTAATCACTTCAAGATGCTTATGATAGAGGAAATGAGAGCTAAAAGCTATTAAGTACCATAATTTTTGGAAGCTCTTTATGAGACTTGAATCCCTACTTCCTTCTATGAAGGCCTTTCTTCCACTTATACATTGAGTCTCCACCTTCTATCTTTATGCACCTACTTTGAGAGCATAGTGGCCATTCTTAGTTCTATGTGCATTGTCCCAAGACTTGTTGATTGGTGCATACCTTGATATTGCTTGTTTTAAACTCTTTGTATCTAGTCACTCTTATGAACTTTGAAGGTGTCATATGCATTTATGTTTGCTACTCTATGAGGGACAAGCTGAATACTACTATGCTATGTTTTCTTTATGTGAAACAAACAAACGTCTTGCAAAGCATTGTTATTCATGAATCTTTTGTTTATGCCTTTTCATGTTGCATCATAGTTTATTTGTCTTATTGCTAGAACTTTGTCTTTCATGTTCTGATTGAAGTACTATGATCCCAGCTTTGAATGTTTTACAAATACTTTGATCAAGTTTATGATGGTGCATGTCACCTAAAAAATTATTCTTTCTTTTTATCACTTACCTACTCGAGGACGAGCAGGAGTTAAGCTTGGGGATGTTGATACATTGCAAATGTATCTATAATTTTTGATGCTCCATGCTTAGTTTTATCTACTTTCTTGTGTTTTGCCCACACTTTGGAGTAATTTTCTTATGATTTCTTGGACTAACCTATTAACAAGAGCCATAGTGCCAGCTACTCGTATTCTGCTGTTTTTGGTTCCAAGAAAGTCAGAAAATGAATATTCTCGGAATTGGACGGGACAAAAGCCAAAGTCATTATTTTACCGGGGGACACTTGGAGCCAGAATACGAGACGGGGAAGGGCTAGAGGGCGGCCACACCACCTGGCCACGCGGCCAGGCCTGGCCCGTGCCAGGTGGTGGTGTGGCCAGCCCAGGCACCCCCTCGGCCTCTCCTTCCGTC
Organism: Avena insularis; assembly: GCA_023614405.1. Lineage (NCBI taxonomy): Eukaryota > Viridiplantae > Streptophyta > Magnoliopsida > Poales > Poaceae > Avena > Avena insularis. The sequence continues at coordinate 455,166,868 of CM042696.1, read as the reverse complement.
TATATATTGCCTCTGATACAGAAACCCTAAGTACCTGATCAAAATTCCACGAAAGAGTCTATAGCCGCCGTCATCTCCATCCCTAGATCGGGAGGGATCTGAAGCTCTTACCGCACCGCCGAGAGGGAATTCACCACGAGGCCTTCATCATCATGCAAACCTCCGGTGTGATGCGTGAGTAGTTCATCTCTGGACTACGGGTCCATGTAGTAGCTAGATGGCTGGTTCTCCTCCTTTGTGCTTTCATGTTTAGATCTTGTGAGCTCTGTTCATGATCAAGATCACCTATTTGTAATTCTGCATGTTGTGTTTGCGGGGATCCGATGGATATTGAGATGCTATTTCGGATTGATTATTGATTCTATCATGTCTTTGTTATTTGTGATCTTGCATGCTTTCCGTTGTTAGTAGCTATCTTGGCCAAGTAGATGCTAGCAACTCCAAGAGTTAGTATTTATGCTCGATAGTGGGTTCATGCCTCGTAACTGGGAAGTGACAGAAATCTTTAAGGTACTAGATGTGCTGTTGCTACTAGGGAGAAAACAACAATCCTTTGTTCATAGAACAATCGTATTGTTTACTTTACACGCAATTCGTAATGAAATTATCCGTTGCTTGCAACTTAATACTGGAAGGGGTTCGGATGATAACCTGAAGGTGGATTATTAGTCATAGATGCAGTTGGATGGCGGTCTATGTATAATGTTGTAATGCCCAATCGAATCTCAAAGGAGTCAAGATGATTAGTATATGCTTGTATGCTTTCTTGATGTTTGTCAATTGCCCCTCTGTAATTTGTTCACCCAGCATGTCATATATCTTAAGGAGAGCCAGCTCTAGTGAACTATGGACCCCGGTCCTTTCTTTTACAATCCATCTACAAATTGTTTACTACTTTGTGTTTACTTTCTGCAAACTATTACTTCCTTCCATTCGATACGTTTAATCCTTTGTTTTTAGCAAAACCGGTGAGATTGACAACCTCATCGCAAGTTGGGGACAGAGTTCTGTGGTTGTGTTGTGCAGGTCTCCACGTTGCTGCTGGCACCGGTAGTGCGCCCTGCCAAAGTTCAGCTAGCAACACCTTTGGGGTGTTTCCTTGCTCCTACTGGATTGATAACCTTGGTTTTGTACTGAGGGAAAACTTGCTACTGTGCTCATCATACCTTCCTCTTGGGGTTCCCCAATGAGCTCGATATATTTTGGGCCATCACTCGCCTTCGAGCAGTCCACTCTCACCCATTTCCCCTCGCCTCTTACCCTCATCTAGGCCAGCACCATGGACTAGCCCCTACCCCCACCCCCAAACAAATTCTCAAATTGCGGTGCCGCCAGAATAGGAGCGCATCATTGAGTCTGGCCCCCATGTCTTTCGTGCCTGCCATGTCTCCGCAACCACAACAAACTTCTCCGTCGTCAAGCCGCAGTTAGTTGATGAGGCGATGACATACACAATGACACTGAAGAGCTTCTTCTCGAGGATGTACGAGCTCAGGAGGATGCCTGGATCCATACCAGCCCCTCTGGAGGAGGATGATGTCACGACCACACCCTGCGAAGAAGAGGTGTTGAATCTCAGCCTGCCTCCCAGCAAACTACAAAGAGCGAGCAAGGTCGTGGGAACTATGCGCAAGGTTCTTGGCCGTGTATGGCTGCTGAAGAACCTGCAACTCACTGTGGAGGAGTGGGCCATCATCATGCCGTACGAAATTATGCACTGGCTCTGGCATGAGGCATGTATGAGGGTCGATGGATTCCACTTTGATCTAACCCTCAGCGTGTATCTCCGGCTCATCGTCAACCTGTTGGTGCTTCAAGATAGTTGGTACCTGGTTGAGCAGGAGGATGGTTGATAACTTCGACCCAGATTATAGATGTGGTATAGCTCTTTTTCCCTAGTAGACCTAGGTTTATCGAATCCTCGGGAAGCTGATGCGCAGTGAAGTTACTTGAACGGATCTTCGGGAGTTTTAGAATTCGTTTTCTGTTTTTACCAGACCAAGAGTTTGCGTCTTTTATTTTTGTCGATGGTGGAGAGAGAGGGCCTAGGGCGTTCGATTTCACCTGTAGCTGTGCAAAACATCTGATGGGAATAAAAGATAGAAATAAAGTATGCATGTAATTGTTAGAGCAAGATAAATTATATGTGGGCAGTGCATCCATAATTTCTATTGCCTCCGCAACCGCTTATAGCAATAACCTACTAGTCTCATCCATAGAAGAAAGAGAACTAATGATATGCATAGTGACGTCATCGTTAATCCGAAGTAAATCCCTCACATACAGCTATACTACCCCTTCTGTCACTTGGGTTCCCAACCTACAGATTAGTCATTACTCATACTCCCTATACCTGGATCAATCCTCGGGGTCTTCGGTACCTAACAATTCCTTAGATTGAGGCAAGAGAGGATACAATAATCATCATGTCATACAAACTAATACATGATCCCATCTATGATAAATAACATGAACAAAAGCTACATGGCTAGGCCGAAGCCCTTACCCCAAGAAGAATTACTCACATATAGAGATGAGATCAAAGATCATAAACATTGTAACGGAAATCATGAGATTGATAGCAAATAGTCTTACAATGTTGCCAATGGAAGATGAGATCTACTATTACAAGTGGTGGAATATGGCTATGGTGGTGGAGAAGGGGGGGTTCTCGTCGCCCAAGGCCTCTTTATATAGGGGTCCCTTCAGGAAAGTTGTTTTGTTTGACCTAGCGGTGTAGATGGCAACTATACGATCGAAACTATACGGCTGGAATTTTATTCCTGCCATATAGTTGGTCGTTTAAAGCGTCTGTCTCCACTTCACGACTCCTAGTTTCTTTGGGTTGTTGTAAATATCGTATATTTGACTTTAATGTAGTGATTCCCATCATGAAACATCATTATCTTCACAGGGAAAAATAGCAAGGAAGGATTTCATTCCCCTTTGATCATTAGGCATTAGTGGCAGGGTTTAGAGAGATATTTCATTAAAAATATGAATAATATCCAGTTTAAATGTGGATGTAGATGGCTATATTTCCGAGCCATCAACCTCCCCAATCTTAAACTTGATCGTACCTGAGCAAAAAAACAAAATAAAAAAGGAACTCAGCATTTAAACTGAAATAACGGGATGATGATCTTACTCATGATTAGTAGTCTCATGTTTCCTCCACTTCATAAATCTGAAAAACTTCAGCATAGATAGAGTAATGGCAAGCATATCATACGGGTTTTCATGTATCCTTGTAACACAACAAAATTATTGTTAAGATGGATGATTCAATTGAGTAAACTTTATTCCATGTCATGTAATCAACTCATAGGCTTGCCTTTGAACAATAAAGTATAATCATGGAAAATTGAGAGTGTCAGAGTTGTCATTAAAAGCATATACACCATGAAAGGATACAGATGCCACCTAGAGGGGGGTGAATAGGCGGTTAAAAACTTTTCCGAGAGTGGCTCAACAAAGGTGGAATTAAACTAGCGTTTACTTTATTAAGCACAAAACCTAGAACAACTAGGGTTCACCTATTTGCACCAACAACTTATGCTAAGCAAGACAAGCAACTATGTGATAGCAAGATATATATATACTTCAAGCACGAAGGCTATCATAAAGTAAAGTGCATAAGTAAGATCTTGGATATAGAGATAACCGAGGCACGCGGAGACGATGATATTATACCGAGTTCCTCCCAACATGGAGTACGTCTCGTTTGGAGAGGGGGTGGTATCAAACCACCAACGCCACAAAAGGACTCCCTTGTTCTCCTGTGAATCTCACCCCAACGGGATCGATCCACACTTCCACTATCGGTGCACTTGTCGGTGGCAATCCGGAACATCTCACAAGATTGGGGCACTTCTCCATAACTCAATTGGAGGCTCCAAACTAACAAGCTTGGGGAAAGCTCCACAACTTAATTGGAGGCCCCAAGTAATCCACAAACCTGCAATACAACCAAACCGTCTAGGGTTCCAAGAACCCAAGAGTAAAAAGCTTCTCACCTTTCACCCAATTGAATCCTCACCGAGAACTTAAACCAATGCACCAAATGCAATGGCAAGAACACATGAAGTGCTCAAGTTCTTTTCTCCCAAATTCCACCAAAGCTACAAAAGCTTATGGGCTAATAAGAGAGGAAGAACAATAGAGGAAATCCACAAAAGACTCCAAGATCTAGATCCCAAGATGTTCCCCTCACTTAGAGGAGAGATTGATTGGTGGGGTTGTAAATCTGGATCTCCTCTTTTAAATACCTCAAGAATATGCAACAATCAATGGAGGGATTGAGGGATAGCAAGATCAAGAAGGTCAACAATGGAGGGGAGAACTTGCAAGGATGGTTAGGGAACCATTGGGGAAGAAGGGCCCCTTAAATAGGTCCCTATAAATCAAACCATTAGGCCCAGGAATCACCCGGTCCAGAGTCTCCGGATTAGGACCGGAGTCTCCGGTGTACCCAGGCCAAACGGGGTCGAACTAGGGGACAATCAGTACGCGGTCTGGAGATGGACCGGAGATTTAGTCCAGAATCTCCGGTCTTACAAAAACTGGCAAAAAGACCAATACGAAAATAATCATAACTTTTGCATCCGGACTCCGATTTTGATGATCTTGGGCTCGTTTTAAAGAGGACAACAAACTCTACAAGATCATGCAGAGAACCATCATAGTTCAGAAACGGAGGATAGAACCAAATGACGAAAGGATTGACCTCTCTCAAAAAGACAAACCGGTAAAACCTCCAACATCGAAAACGCAATAGAGAATGCATACGAAATCCGTTTTCGATGAACTTGGGCTTGTCATGAAGGTTAACACAAGATCTAAATCCTCTCATGAATAATAACCAAATAATGTAAGGTTTTACCAATCTCTAAAAGACAAACCGGTAAAACCTCCAATATCAAAAACGCAATAGAGAATGCATATGAACTCTGTTTTCGATCAACTAGAGCTTGTTATGAATATTACCACAAGCTGAAGAACCTCACATGGATAAGATCCAAATAACAACCAAGAAAGATTATGCCAAGTATGCAAAGATTTGAGCTCTCACGAAGGATATGATCAAGTTACTCACTCGAGAGCCCCTCTTGATAGTACAGCTATCTATCCTATAAACCGGTCTCCCCAACTAACACCATGAGACCGGTAATAAAGAAACCCTATCAAAAACATACCTTTGCCTTGAGCATATTCCACTTGAGCTTGATGATAGCGATCTTGTCCACCTCAAGATGGAACACCTTTCTTGGTTGCGCTAGCTTGCTGAAGACTTGCAAATTGCTCCCCATACTCCACTATGGCAGAGCTTCTCTTTTGGGCATACCATCTTCTCATATCCATGATCACCATAGGATGGCAATCTTCAAGAAGATGATCTCTTCGAGATGGCTCATATTAAACTTGCACATCATTTCTTCTTTCTTTATTATGTTGGTGTCTTGAAGGTACATAAGAGATATCACTTCAGCTTTAGTCTTCAAGACACACTTACTATAGGATCAACTCTCACTTGACCAATCTCCGGATCACTCATTGAAACCTTGGACAACACTTAATTTTCTTCACTTTCTTCTTATCCCAACCTTGAAGCCAACCTATGGTTCAAGCATTGCCTATGGACAAATCCTATAGGTAAAACTCAATGCAAACATAAGTCCATAAAGATTGTCATTAATTACCAAAACCACACATGGGGGAACACATGCACTTTCACTCTCCCCCATTTTGGTAATTGATGACAATCCCTTTGAGAGGGTTTATATAAGGAATTAATCATACAAAACATTGTGCTAACATCAAATACAACACATGTATGTGATGTTAGTACAACCACAATATAGAGCAAACTCCCCCACAATATAAGCACCTGTGGATGAACTTGAATTTCATTGCATATATTGCCAACCATTACCGGTGGTGGAGTTTTCTCTATATATTCAAGATGCCATGCAACACACTAAGATGCAAAGCACACGAGGCAAGTGTTTAAGTACAAAACTCACAACACACAATCAAATTCCCTAAAACCCTCTAAAACCTCTCCCCCATTGGCATCAATTGCTGAAATGGGTGAAAAACTTTAGAAGGCCAATTTAGTGAGAGTTCCTCCATATGGTGTGCATTTCTCATACTATGAGTGGAGTCAAATGCACGTATACAAGGACGAATACCAAGAGGAAATCAAACTAAACTGAGGATCTATAGATTGCAAAGAAATAAAATGGTGAAGAAGCATCAACGAATGAAGCAAGCAACCAAACGATCGAAAGAAGCACTTCACAAAAGGAAGATACAAAAATAATGATAGATATTATGATAAGGTTGAAAAGAGAGTGATATAAATAATATGAGGAGACTCCCCAAGGTTTGTGCACACATTATAATTTGCGTTTGAATACTAAATGCATAAACATGGCATCCTCATTCCCTCTATATCATTTAAACCACGAGCACGAGCAAGAGAGAAGAAATTATGATGAGAGAACATGAGTGTTTAGATGAAAATAGGAAGCTCCCCAAGGTTCATGCATAACAAAGTGCACAATTATGGAATCCTAACTCCCCATAATCAAACAAAACACCAAACAAGAACAAGAAAGAAAATGTGTGTTCTTAGGAAGGTTAGGAAAGCTCCCCAAGGTTTATGCACCAAGTGTGTTAATTGCTTTGAGTGCAAAGTGCATAAACATGGTATCCTTGCTCCCCCAAACTTATATAACAACTCAAGGCATGAGATATCAACTTTCTTAACACCAACGAGTGCCAAAAGATGCAAATGAAAATGGCAAGCACTCAAAGAAAAACTTTTGGAGCCACCAAAGAATAAAGGAGGAGCATAAGGTGGACTCCAAAGCACAAGGATATCAACTAGAGATTCAGCCATAATTATGTGTATAAGTTTCTAGGTAGACAACAATCACCAAGATATACATCCACAAAGAAACATGTACACACAAAATGGATACTCAAGAATGAACAAGATATCCAAAAGAATGTCATAGATAATTCCAGTAAGATTTTTGCTATAAAGCATGGCCAAAGGCTCAAATTTATCTTATTGATCATCAATGACCTTCAAACACCAACGAATACATCACAACTATCACAAGGGAACAAGAGATAGATGGAATGCATTGGAAAAAGCAACAAGTATCATAAAGAACAAATAAACCTTGCAAATTCATCCATATTGCACATGAGATAAATTGAGGAAACGATTGGAAATAGAATTGCTAGATTGGCATATGTGGGATTGGTGAATCATAAACATGAATTTTATATACTCCCCAAAATATGCATTCATCTCAACTTAATCATATAACAATAAGGAAGATACAATAAAATCTTCCAAGAACCAGAATAAAAGCAACTAAAGGAAATCATGCCATGATGCAACCACAAAGGTTGGATGCTAGAAAAGTATGCATTAGAGGGATACTTGTTACCGAGATACCATTGGTAGGATGAAGTAGATATGAGTTTGTTGATCATCCTAGCTTGACTCCAATTATCATTTAGTCCCCACAGCTTATCATTATTGAAAAGCATCCAATGAATCTTCAATGTACCTATAACACATTCAAGTACACAATGGTACCAAAACTCATTGGGTCCAAAGTAGTTAGATAAACTACAATACATAGGAGAGACTCCACATAAATATATGCATATTGATATGAAATTTAATTTCATGCACATCTTAGCCGATAGGATTTGGTGGAGAATCCCCTATATATTGGATCAAGAAAGAAAGCATGACATAATATAGAACATGTAGTAAATATGAATGCACAAGATTTCAAGAACCAAAAAGGAGATACAATTTGAACAAAAACACCAAGTAAACCAAGAAGTCGCACACAAGAGTATGACACGACAAAAGGGTGTCCAAATTGTATCAAAGAGCCAAATCAACACATGAAAGGACACAAATTCAACAAATGAAGAAGGCAATAGCCAAAGAGAAAAAGATAGACAAAAACACCAATGCTCAAGGATTTATCTCATCTTAAGGGATCAAACAAGTAACAAGGAATGAGACAAAACCAACTCCCAAAAACCAAGGTTCCAACACACAAATCAAACTCTCTACACTTTTCATGATGGCACAAAGTACCAAAAGAAAAGATCAAACTTCCAAGTACATAAAGCATGATATGGAACAAAACAAGAAGCATAAATATGAGTGTTCTAAATAATATAGGAGAGCTCCCCCATGGATAGTGCATTATGTAGGATATTCCTTTTGAATGCAAAATGCACACAAATGGGATCATCACTAGTACCTACATTAAATAAAACACACGAGGATACAAAAAATAAGAAGATCCACAAGAGGCAAGGAAAGCTTGGGAGAAAACACATAACATTTTGTTGGCAAGAGGTAGAACAAAATTTAAGAAAAGGCCAAAATAAATATGATCAATAAATTCTACCATATATGGAGTACCACTTGTCCAATGACAAGAATTATGGGGAAACATTTCCCAAGGTAGTTTTCAAGGATATCATGATCATATTCACAATAATAAGCATATGACGAAATATAAAAATTAAGTTTGATGCTTAGATAGAGATTCTTGATAGCTCCAAATAGTCATACAATCATAAAAGATTAAAGTAACTTGAAGCAAATGGTTTCCATGGAGGATATGGAGGTCCAAATATGGGGAAACACATACCAAGAAAAGTCTCACAAACAAGATCCAAAAGAGGAGCAATAAAATCAATCCAAGGGAACTGTAACTTGTTTGAGCTAAATGTGCCACTTAGGAGCTAGATAATTATCAATATCAATTCTAAGTGACACTACCTCAAATGTCCACATTTTATAGGTTTGTAATATGCACAAAGCATATGACTCCCCCATAAAGTTATAAACTAAGAATACTCAACAAGAGGTAAAAACATCCAAATAGAGATGATTAATGAACATTGTGGAACTTGAATTTCTCATGAGAAAGACATACCACATAGAGACTAGATAAACTTTCAATATACATACTAAGTGGTATTCCTCATGTACACACATTTTAGGATTGTGGAATGCCCAAGCATAACACTCCCCCAAAATGGGATAGTCCATTAATCTCCTGCAAGAGCCAACTAAGATATAAACAAGATGCAATAGGCTCAAACACAAAAACACATACATGGTGTGCAAGACAACATACACAAACCTGATTTCTCAAGTTTAAGCAAGTAGGAAGCACAACATATACAAAACATATGCAAGGTACAAAACTAACACATGCACAAGGGGCAAGGAACTTTCAATGTAAAAGAGTTGAGAACATGTTACCGCAAGGAGGAGCAATGGATATATGATAGACATATGCTAATCTAAATGACTTGGCTTGAGAGAATATAGTTGAAGTCCCCTTAATTCTTCGTGATGTAGCCAAGTATCCAATGCCATCCAACACAAACCTATTGATTAAGTTTTAGCTTGATGGTCCCCAACCAAGTTGGGTCCTAAGAGGTTAGTGACAATATGTTTGGCAACCAAAATGGTTCTTTTCTTGACACCACTTTGAGCACCAACATATTTGGCAAACACATTGCCACCCTCATCCTTCCTAAGATAATAAACATCATCAATCATGATTGGGTTGGGTGAGGAGTTACCAATAGTGAAAGAAGAAGATATGTGACCCTTCTCACGACATAAGTAGCAAGTTCTTCTCTTCCCATTCTTTTCACTTGATTTCTCCACAATGGGAGCATTAGCTTGAATCTTCTTAGGAAGTGTCCTTTCTCCAACTTGAGGTAGGCCATGACCATGAACTAGAGGTCGCTTCCCATTTTTTATCTCACCAAGAGGCTTCTTCTTCAAGGGAAAGATCTAACATGGTGCCCTTCAATTTTGCACTTGAAGCAAACAATCTTGGCTGAATTCTTGACTTGTTCTTGACCCTTCTTATTGTTGCTCTTGTACTTCTTCTTGTTAGTGGACTTGTTCTTGACATTGGATTTGAACCCAAGCCCACTCTTGTCATTGGGGGATTTTTTCACACTCAAGATCTTGTTGAGTGTGGTCTTCCCTTCATGACCCTTTTTCAAGTCATTCTTCAAAGAAGTGACTTGAGCCTTGAGCTCTTTGATTTCCTCTACGTGGTTAGTGACAACACATATACTAGAGGAAGTAGAAATTTCATTGCTAGAGCAACAAGGCAAAGAATGTAATTCATCACAAGATTTATCAATAATGTGAGTGGATGAATTACAAGGACTAGCACATGGCAATATAGCATTATTCGTAGAGATTGTGCTAGTGACCACATGAGGCTCAAAAGATGTTACCATTGTACATCTAGCCTTATGAGATAACTTTAGCCTAGCATGGGATGCTAGAAGATCCTCATGAGATCTTGATAGCTTACCATGACTTTCTTCCAAGATCCCATACTTGCTAGTTAGCAAAGCAATTTGAGTCTTTAGCTCATCATTTTCCTTCAAAATAGATGCTTCACAAGAAATAAAGTTAGTAGCACAAGCATCATAATTAATTGCAAGAGGTGAGGGCAACTTAGAAAGCTCTTTTGAGTAAGAGGTTTTAGTTGCTCATGTGACTCGGTGAGTTTGATGAGCTCACCCTTGATGACCCTAGATCCATTTTTGAGGTGCTCAAAATCCTCAAGGAGTTTAGTATAAGCAACTGGAAGCTCATCATTTCTACTTATGAGACCACTAGCCACCTTAGGACCTCTATCATGAGATTCCTTCACTCTAGACAACTCTAGAGCAAATGTCTCCTCAAGAGATTCCTTAGTGGTTTGTTCCTCTTCAAGAGCTTCATTTAGATGTGCAATTTGATTAGCATACTCACGCTCAAGGCTATTCATTTTATCAATGGTGTTCTCATGCTCCTCAATTTGTGCTTCTAACTTATCAATATGTTCTTTGCTCTTAATAACAAAGTCCAAGATTTCAATGAAGTTAGAGAAAGAAGTATTATTCTTAACAAGAGCATGATAAACCATCTCACCCTTTTCATATAAATCATCAACATTCAACTCTTCTACCTCATTATCCTCATCCTCATCATCACAAGAGGTATTGGGTTCCAAAGTAGGAGTTACCTTTGAATCCCTAGTCATAAGGCATAGGTGGGAACCGTGAGATGATGATGAATTAATTGAAGCTCCATTCAAAATCGTGTCTTTACCAATAGAATCTTCGGTTTCCTCTACACTGTTAGACACACAACAACTAGAGGAAATAGAAGCATTTATATTATGGCAACAAGGCAAAGAGAGCATATCATCATGAGATCTATTGAGGCAATTTATACATGATATGCAAGGACTATCAACACTAGCATGTAAATCATATATATTGCTAGACGTTTTGAAGTCCAAAGATGAAGCATTGCAATGAGATAGAGATGAAGGATCATCAAGATTAAGCTTACTATCAACATTGCAATATTCATCACCACTCACCATATCATTACCTTGTGTGTTGCCACACTTTGGTGAAGTGGAAGAAGATGAGAACTCATCACGGCCAGAAGTGGAAGCAATACAATCATCCTCAATAACGTTGGACACATCATATTTATCTTGAAGTTTTGTCCATAACTCATGAGCGCTCCAAAAAGGAATGATTGAAGAAGTAACTACAAAGCTCAAAGCATTAACAAGAACATTAGAAGCTTGAGCATCAAGATATAAGTTTTTCTCATCCTCACAAGATAGATTTTCGAAATACATAGGAGGAGAAAACCTATATCTACAATACGCTCCAAATTTTGGTCCATGTCCCTAAAATGAATAAGCATACGAGTTTTCCATATATCATAATTAGTGCCATTGAATATGAACATTTGATTGTGCACTAATCCCCTAGCCAAAATATTTACTCTTAAGGCGGTGAAGCCTAAAATGAGAGATCGGGCTCTGATACCAATTGAAAGGATACAGATGCCGCCTAGAGGGGGGTGAATAGGCGGTTAAAAACTTTTCCGAGAGTGGCTCAACAAAGGCGGAATTAAACTAGCGTTTACTTTGTTAAGCACAAAACCTAGAACAACAAGGGTTCACCTATTTGCACCAACAACTTATGCTAAGCAAGAAAAGCAACTATGTGATAGCAAGATATATATATACTTCAAGCACGAAGGATATCACAAAGTAAAGTGCATAAATAAGAGCTCAGATATAGAGATAACCGAGGCACGCGGAGACGACGATATTTTACCGAGTACCTCCCAACATGGAGTACGTCTCGTTTGGAGAGGGGGTGGTATCAAACCACCAACGCCACAAAAGGCCTCCCTTGTTCTCCTGTGAATCTCACCCCAACGGGATCGATCCACACTTCCACTATCGGTGCACTTGTCGGTGGCAATCCGGAACCTCTCACAAGATTGGGGCACTTCTCCACAACTCAATTGAAGGCTCCCAACTAAAAAGCTTGGGGAAAGCTCCACAACTTAATTGGAGGCCCCAAGTAATCCACAAACCTGCAATACAACCAAATTGTCTAGGGTTCCAAGAACCCAAGAGTAAAAAGCTTCTCACCTTTCACCCAATTGAATCCTCACCGAGAACTCAAACTGATGAACCAAATGCAATGGCAAGAACACACGAAGTGGTCAAGTTCTTCTCTCCCAAATTCCACCAAAGCTACAAAAGCTTATGGGGGAATAAGAGAGGAAGAACAATAGAGGAAATCCACAAAAGACTCTAAGATCTTGATCCCAAGATGTTCCCCTCACTTAGAGGAGAGATTGATTGGTAGGGTTGTAGATCTAGATCTCCTCTTTCAAATCCCTCAAGAATATGAAAGAATCAATGGAGGGATTGAGGGATAGCAAGCTCAAGAAGGTCAGCAATGGAGAGGAGAAATTGCAAGGATGGTTAGGGAACCATTGGGGAAGAAGGGCCCCTTAAATAGGTTCCTAGAAATCCAACTGTTAGGCCCAAGAATCGCCCGGTCCGGAGTCGCCGGACTGGGACCCAGGCCAAACGGGATCAAACTGGGGGACAATCAGTACGTGGTCCGGAGATGGACCGGAGATTTAGTCCAGAATCGCCGGTCTTACAAAAACTAGCAGAAAGACCAATACGAAAATAACCATAACTTTTGCATCCGGACTCCGATTTTGATGATATTGGGCTCGTTTTAAAGAGGACAACAAACTCTACAAGATCATGCAGAGAACCATCATAATTTAGAAACGGAGAATAGAACCAAATGACGAAAGGTTTGACCTCTCTCAAAAAGACAAACTGGTAAAACCTCCAACATCAAAAACGCAATAGAGAATGCATACAAAATCCGTTTGCGATGAACTTGGGTTTGTCATGAAGGTTAACACAAGCCCTAAATCCTATCATGGATAAGAACAAAATAATGTAAGGTTTTACCAATCTCTAAAAGACAAACCGGTAAAACCTCCAATATCGAAAACGCAATAGAGAATGCATATGAAATTTGTTTTCGATCAACTAGAGCTTGTTATGAATATTACCACAAGCTGAAGAACCTCACATGGATAAGATCCAAATAACAACCAAGAAATATTATGCCAAGTATGCAAAGGTTTGAGCTCTCACAAAGGATATGATCAAGTTACTCACTCGAGAGCCCCTCTTGATAGTACGGATATCTATCCTATAAACCGGTCTCCCCAACTAACACGATGAGACTGGTAATAAGGAAATCCTATCAAGAACATACCTTTTCCTTGAGCATATTCCACTTGAGCTTGTCGATAGCGATCTTATCCACCTCAAGACGGAACACCTTTCTTGATTGCGCTAGCTTGGTGAAGACTTGCAAATTGCTCCCCATACTCCATTATGGCAGAGCTTCTATTTTGGGCATACCATCTTCTCATATCCATGATCACCATAGGATGGCAATGTTCAAGCAAATGATCTCTTCGAGATGGATCATCTTGAACTTGCACATCATTTCTTCTTTCTTTATTATGTTGGTGTCTTGAAGGTACATAAGAGATATCACTCCAACTTTAGTCTTCAAGACACACTTACTATAGGATCAACTCTCACTTGACCAATCTCCGGATCACTCATTGAAACCTTGGTCAACACTTAATTTTCTTCACTTTCTTCTTCTCCCAACATTGAAGCCAACCTATGGTTCAAGCATTGCCTATGGACAAATCCTGCAGGTAAAACTCAATGCAAACATAAGTCCATAAAGATTGTCATTAATTACCAAAACCACACATGGGGGCACACATGCACTTTCACACCAGAGTATCTTAATTCTCCCACATCAATAAATCAAGACTCTTCAAGCACTACTTTTCTATTCATTATCCTTCAAGAATTTCAGTTCTTAAGTAATTGAGAGCATGCCAAAAAAATATTAATTTATCGGGCTATGATGGACACTCATGGCATCACTAAGGTTTTTGTTCCTTTTGTATAATGATTACTCATAATAGCCAGAGGAGTTATTCCATCATGAACATAGCTACCCGGGAGTGCCAAGAATCTTACCCACTATAGCATTGCTGCTACATGTGTTTAATCAACTCATAGCCGAAATCTAGGAGTTTCCTCCATGAAGATCGTTCGTAGGCCAGCGGAGTTGTTGGCATCCCATGAAGTTTGACACGCATAAAGATATATCATGCTTATGATTAACAAGTCAAACTTTGGCATGCTCACAAAAATCGCTAAACATTAATTCAATCGAACAAATCCTTTTAAAGAGAGCTATCAAGTTAATCATTATATTCCCTAGTGTTGAGTGTCTCTAGAAATAAGCCTTCAAGACTAAACACTACAACACCCAAGCCTTCAATTGTGAGACTTTTTCTTATTACAATTGTTTAGCAAATTTTAGGCAAGACTTGGTTAACTAAAAGAGCTAGAAAAAAATGTACCCAACTAAATACCCATGCAAACAAAACATTACTACAATATAAATACTCACTCCACCAATATAATATCTCAGCATTTACTACTAACTAGCATGGGTTTCTCAAACTTCAAAAGTGGGGAGTCATAAGGCATACCTCTCATGTTTGGTTCCACTTCTCTCTTCCTTTTTTATTTGCTTCTTGGAAACTCGAAGTCAATCACTCTTCCTGCAAATACATGAGAACCTCGAGGCGGAAATAAATATAAATGGAGAAATATTTTTGTTGTTTTTAAGAGAGAGAATTAAAGAATAGAAAATTGGTGGCAAAGCTCGGCTAGAAAATCTCGAAAGCAAATAGAAATAACTAAAGATAAAGTGTTGGGGAAACACCACACAAGTGCTTATAAGCTCGAATGAAAAACATAACCTCGAAATAAAGAAAAGCAAACGAAGGCCAAATAAAGATAATGAGGAAACTTCCCCAAGTTTAGGCTTTTGCAAGCCATTCAAATCATTGTGGTGGCGGGAAAAAGTCATTACTCCAGTTCGCAAATTGAGTTGATAAATTACTAGTTGTTCCTCGGAGGTTCAAAGAGAGGTTATGCATCGTCTCCACTGTCCCTCCAAGTTCTTGGAAGTCTTGGTATGTAGCGAACCGGGTTGGTCGATGCTCCTCTTGATAAGGAACTTCTTGCTCCTCTTATTGGTCCTCATCCTCATCCGGAATCTCCTCCTCGGATTGGTGTTGCTCAACCTGCAAGTCATATATCAAACGTCCTTCCTCGATAGAGAAAATACCATTAGGCATACGAGCGGGATAAAGGTGCCCAGCTCCAGCAATATGCAAGTAATAAACACCACTCTCCTAGTGAGCATTCCACAAGCCTTTAGAGTAGAGAAACCAACACGTCGCTCACCTAGCACAGGTTGCAACTCACCTAGGTCGATGCCTAGGGTTATGGCAAGCACAGTGATGACGTCTCCACCTATGATTAGTCCTTTGCTTTGGGAGGATTGGTGCGTCAGGTAGTGCACAAGGATTGTGCCCAAGTTGAGTGACAAGTTGTAGTTGGGGTAAGAAGCTTTTGCAAGGACTAAGATGTCCTCCTTATTCAGTCTTGTGAACTCATTACGTGCCTGCAAGGTGTTAGCAATAACATAGAACAAATAGAAAATTGCAGGATGTTGAATATTCTTCCCCTTACTCACTCTAGAAGTGAATCTCATTCTATTATAATATTGTTCAAGGGAAGGGTCTAAGCCAGTAAAGGATGCACGTAGGGCATTAGCATCATTGTTTGGAAGATTAAAACATGCGCACCATTCATCTAATGATAAAGTGTAATTGTTGTTCATAAGTCAGAAAGAAATCATGTCCTCTCCATGCCATAGTTTAATGGTGCTTTGCAAAGAACTTAAAAATTCAAGAGTTAACCGGTGATAAGTAGGCACATCATTGAATACAAAGTTTTGCAGGCCAACCCTATTGCAAAGTAAATTGAAGTCATTAGAAATACCGAGTTGGTTCAATATAATAGGGTAATCCCGCTTGGTTGCCTTCACTTCTTGGTTCTTGATCTTATCAACGTGATCACGTTGGAGCTCATTCCTGAATTGTATCCTCATGCGTTCTTGAGTGACAGCCCGAGAAGCACTAGCGGCGGTACGAGCACGAGTTTGGCTCCTTATGTTTATCATATAAAATAATAAAGAAAGGCAAAAATAAAACTTTTTGATCCAACAATAATAAGTATAACATATTCCTCATCGTAGCAAACTAAGGAATCCCCTCAAAGTAATAATCTAGGAAAGAGAATCATGGAAATTAGTTCATAGTAGGTCTCACCCTAGATTGATAATGACGATAGATCAAAGATGAATTTGTAAAAAGTAATCATAGGATCGGAGGAGAAGCATACCATAGATCACTTGTGTGTGAGGAAATCGAAAGAAATTGAGTAGAGATAAATATTGCATGAGGTTTTGAGAGAGTTTGGAGGTAGAAGAGAGAAAAAGGATCGAAGTTTTGCGGTTGGAGGTACCTCCCGTGGCATTTTTGTGGTCGGACGCAACTATACGGGCGGAACTATATGGCTGGAACAATGTGTTCCCGCCGTATAGTTGGCCTGCTATCAAAATTTTAGGGTTTCCACCTGGTTGTGCAGCTATACGACCATAACTATACAACCGGAATTTTTATTCCCGCCGTATAGTTGGTCGCTAAACTCTCTGCACTAGGAAAACAAATTGTATGAAAGCATCGATATCTATACGACTGGAGCTATATGGCCGGAATTTTTATTCCTGTCATATAGTTGGTCGTTAAACCGTCAGTACATATGAAAGAAAAATTGTCGATGGTAAAAATATCTATACAACCAAAACTATATGGCCGGAATTTTTATTCTCGCCATATAGTTGGTCGTTAAACCTTCTGTATACATCAAAAAAATTCTATTTCTTCCTGAATTCTTTCTAATCCTGTAACTTAGTGAAATACCTTGTTTTTGACAAAAAAATGATAGTAAATATTGTCGAGCAACATCATATTGTATTAAATAGGAGTTTTAGTACTACCAAACTTCTTCTCCTCAATTGGAGTTTTCTAGCACTCTTTATTAAACATAAACTTAAAATAAAACTTAAAAACTTTACTCAAACCTTTATTTCACATGGGTTGCCTCCCATGAAGTGCTCTTTTATGGTCAATAGCTTGACCTCAATGTTTCTCACTTAGGACAGATGAGTGGAACACCCACTTCAAAATAGTTGGCCTTCAAAGTGATGGCCTCCTTTTCAACATGCTTGGCTTTATTCCTCCCGGGGAAATGAATAACAAAAGGATCCCGCGAAAGCAATTGAAGCTTCATGTTCCCTTCATGTAGATTAATCATAGCCTTAATAGTTCTTAAAAATGGACGGTCTAATATGATAGGAGCAGTAGCATCTTCAGGCATGTCAACAATAACAAAATCAATAAGAGCAGGACACCCTTTAATGTATACTAGAGTATTCTCCTTAATTCCTACAACTTGTTTGTAGGTCGAATCTGCAAGATGTAATTTTAACTTGCTGATTTCAAAAGATCCAAGATTTAACTTATTATAAAGACTATTTGGAATTGTTGAAATGCTTGCACCTAGATCACAAAGGTCAGCTATCTCATTGGTCCCAATCTTAATCTTAGTAGTAGGCTCAAATATATCATCAAGCTTCATAGGTAATTTTTCAGCAATTTGCTTATATTCTTCCTCAAGCTCACGTACCTTTATTGCTACCTGATTAACGAAGTGTTGGTACATATATTCCTCATTTCCTTCACTTACCGGAATCTTAATGTTGATCATTTTTACAAGATCTTCAACGGTGTAACTTGGTGAAGGAGCATTTCTATAATCAAGTTCTTCAGGCTCCTCTCTTTGGATTCTCATCATCTTGAGGTCTTCAACAGGATTGGGCTCAGCTTTACCTGCAAATTTAGCTAGAATGAGAGTTTGACTCTCGGTTATCTTACCTAGCTGTGCCTCAACAATCCTCGTTCTTCCTTGGAGGGCCTGCAAATCATTCCTCAAACTTACAACTTGGTTAGATAGTTTACCAAGCATAGCATCATGGTTCTCCGTTATTTTAATAAGGATATTATTTTGCTCATTTTGTGAGTCTATAAAAGACTTAAGTGTTTCTTGGAGACTATCATTACTTGATCCCATATTATTATTAGAGTTACCTGCAGGACTAGAATAGTGTTTCTAAAAATTAGGATTATAATTCTTCTTCCAAGCAGGGTTATAATCATTACGAGCTATGAAGTCACTTTCTTCAATATTTGATTCAGGGATAGCTCTTACCTGGGTTTCCTTACCTTTTACGGTTAATATGAGCTCATCCAACTTAGTGTTGAGTTCTTCATTTTCTTGTGGTGAGACGGAGTTCACCTTCTTCGTGTTTGATCTCTCCACATGCCATTGGGCATGGTTGTCTTGCATATTTTCTAGCAGCTGCTTTGCTTCGGTAATATGTTTACCCATAAATGTTCCTCTAGCTGTAGTATCAAGCATAGACTTAGACACAGGATTAAGAGCATTATAAAATAAATGGAGAATTAACCAGTCTTCCATCCCATGACTAGGACAGTTTCTCATGTATTCTTTCATCCTCTCCCATGCAAGCGCTAGTGGCTCACGCTCTTCCTGTCTAAAACCAATAATATTAGATCTTAGTTGCATAGTCTTTGTAGGTGGGAAAATTTTAGTCATAAATAAAGAAGTACATTCCACCCATGATGTAATAGTATTTCTAGGCAAAGATAGCAACCATTCTTTTGCTCTTCCTCTAAGAGAGAAAGGAAATAAATGTAATTTGACCGCATCGGGGTCAACATATTTTATACGCATCATATCACATATTTCAGTGAAAGTATTCAAGTGCATACCTGCGTCCTCAACAGTAGAGCCTCCAAATTGATTCTGTTGAACCAAACTTAAATAATGAGGCTTAATTTCATAGTCATCAGCAGCTATTGCTGGCTCGGTAATAGGAGTACGCAAATAATCATTATTGGGAGTAGCAAACTCCCCAAGCTTCTTTTCAGCCATATTTCCTATGTTTTGGGTTTTCTTAAACAGAGGCTTATAATAGTAAAAGAAAGAATTTAAAGGATAACTATTTTTTTGGTTTTTCAAATAAAGACTGAAAGCAAACTAAAAATTAAAAACAAGAATTAAAAATAGCAAGGTTCCTACTAACCTCACCAAGGTAGCTATTGCTTCCTCGACAACGGCGCCAGAAAAAGGGTTGATACCTTTGATCCGAATTACGGATGTAGTATAGCTCTTTTTCCATAGTAGACCTAGGTTTATCGAATCCTCGGGAAGCAGATGCGTAGTGAAGTTACTTTAATGGATCTTTGGGAGTTCTATAATTCCTTTTGTGTTTTTACCGGACCAAGAGTTTGCGTCTTTTGTTGTTGTCGATGATGGAGAGAGAGGTCCTAGGGCGTTCAGTTTCACCTATAGCTATGAAAAACATCTGATGTGAATAAAAGATAGAAATAAAGTATGCATGTAATTGTTAGAACAAGATAAATTATATGTGGGTAGTGCATCCATAATTTCTATTGCATCCGCAAACGCTTATAGCAATAACCTACTAATGTCATCCATAGAAGAAAGAGAACTAATGATATGCATAGTGACATCACCGTTAATCCTAAGTAAATCCCTCACATACACCCGTACTACCCCTTCTATCACTGGGGTTCCCAACCTGCAGATTAGTCATTACTCATACTCCCTATACCTGGATCAATCCTCGGGGTCTTGGGTACCTGACAAGTCCTTAGATTGAGGCAAGAGAGGATACAGTAATCATCATGTCATACAAACTAATACATGATCCCATCTATGATAAATAAAATGCCCAAAAGCTACATGGCTAGGCCGAAGCCCTTAGCCCAAGGAGAATTACTCACACATAGAGATGAGATCAAAGATCATAAACATTGTAACAGAAATCATGAGATTGATAGCAAATAGTCTTACAATGTCGCCAATCAAAGATGAGATCTAGTATTACAAGTGGTGAAATATGTCTATGGTGGTGGAGAAGGGTTTGGAGATTAGATCTAAGTCTATTCCTCCGGTGGCTGATGATCTGAGGAGCTGGCGGCTGTGTGTGTGTGTGGGGGGGGGGTTCTTGTTGCCTGAGGCCTCTTTATATAGGGGTCCCTTCATGAAATTTGTTCTGTTTGACCTAGCGGTGTCGATGGCAACTATACGACCGGAACTATACGACTAGAATTTTATCCCTGCCATATAGTTGGTCGTTTAAAGCGTCTGTCTCCACTTCATGACTCGTGCGTTCTTTGGGTTGTAGGAAATATCATATCTTTTACTTTAATTTAGTGATGGATATATTTCATCAAATAATATCCAGTTTAAATGTGGACGTAGATGGCTATATTTCAGAGCTATAGTGGGTAAGATTCTTGGTCCTCACGGGTAGCTGTAATCATGATGGAATCACTGCTCTTGCTGTTATGAGAAATCATTATGCAAAAGGAACAAAAACCTTAGTGATGCCATGAGTGTCCATCACAGCCCGATAAACTAAATAATTTTTTTTGGCATGCTCTCAATTACTTAAAAACTGAAATTCTTGAAGGACAATGAATAGAAAAGTAGTGCTTGAAAAGTCTTGATTTATTAACGTGGGAGAATTGAGATACTCTAGTATATATGATTTTCATGACAACTCTCACACTTTTAATTTACATGATTATACTTTACTGTTCAAAGGCAAGTCTATGAGTTGATTATTTGACATGGAATAAAGTTTACTAATTTCAATCATCCATGTTTATAATAATTTTGATGTGCTATAAGGATGCATGAAACCCATACGATATGCTAGATATTACTCTATCTATGCTGAAGTTTTTCAGATTGATGAAGTGGAGGAAACATGAGACTACTAATCATGAGTATGATCACCATCTCGTTATTTCAGTTTAAATGCTGAGTTCCTTTTTGATTTTGGTTTTCTTGCTCGGGGACGATCAAGTTTAAGCTTGGAGAGGTTGATGGCTCTAAAATATAGCCTTCTACGTCAACATTTAAACTGGATATTACTCATATTCTTGATGAAATATCACTCTAAGCCCTGCCACTAATGCTAATATTCAGAGGGGTATGCAATCCTTTCTTTTATATTTTTCCTGTGCAGATAACGTCTTCTAAAGGAGGGAATCACTACATTAAAGTCAAAGATACGAGATTTCCAACAACCAGAAGAAACAAGGAGCCGTATAAAGGAGGCAGATGCTTTAACGACCAACTATACGACGAGAAAAAATCCGGCCATATAGCTCTAGTCGTATAGTTGGCGCCGCCACCATTAGGTCAAACAGAACAACTTTCATGAAGGGACCCCTATATAAAGAAGCCTCAAGCGACGGGAAAACATCTCTCTCCTGCCCCGAAGAATCCAGACCTCGCCTAAAAGCCTCCTCAGATCTCCAAACCTTTCTCCATCTCCATAGCCATATTCCATCACTTGTAATAGTAGATCTCTTCTCTAATTGACGACATTGTAAGAATATTGCTATCAATGTTATGATTTTCATTACAATGTTTGTGATTTTTGATCTCATCTCTATGTGTGAGTAATTTTCCTTGGGTTAAGGGCTTCAGCCTAGCCATGTAGCAATTGTGCATGTTATTTATCATAGATGGGATCGTGTATTAGTTTGTATGACATGATGATTATTATGTCCTCTCTTGCCTCAATCTAAGGACCTGTTAGGTACCAAAGACCCCGAGGGTTGAGACAGATATAGGGAGTATGAGTGATGACTGGTCTGTAGTTTGGGAACCCTAGTGACAGAAGAGGTAATACGGCTGTATGTGAGGGATTTGCTTGGGATTAACGGTGACTTCACTATGCATATCACTAGTTCTCTTTCTTCTATGGATGAGACTAGTAGGTTATTGCTATAAGCGATTGCGGAGTCAATAGCAATTATGGATGCACTGCCCACATATAATTTATCTTGCTCTAACTAGTACATGGGTACTTTGTTTCTATCTTTTATTTCCATCAGATGTTTTGCACAGCTACATGTGAAACCGAACGCCCTAGGCCTTCTCTCTCCATCATTAACAACAACAAAAACGCGCAAGCTATTGATCTGGTAAAAACATAAAAGGAATTCTAAAACTCCCGAATGTCCGTTAAAGTAACTTTAATATGCATTCGCTTCCCGAGGATTCGATAACCTAGGTCTACTAGGGAAAAGAAGCTATACTATATCCGTAATCCGGATCGAAGGTATTAGTTGCCAAATGGGTTAAATCCATTAGTAGCTAGGGTAAGTCTTAGGTTCCTTGGATCCGCAGCAAATCCTGGATGAGCCTTGTCAAAGTTCTTCCATTCATCGCCATCAGCTGGATGTCTCAATAATTAATCGACTGGCTTGGGAATCTCTTTGTGCCATCTTGTTTCCTTAGATGTTTGTTCTGACTGAAACAACCTCTTCAATCTATCTATAATTGAAAAATATCTGAGAACCTCACAAGGATTTTTCTTCTTTTTATCACTATTTTTCCATCTTGATTTGTTAGATACGAGGCATTCATCGAGATTTTCATAATCCTCCCAGAATAGTACCTAGTTATTTGGACAAAAATGGATCTTTTCATATGATAGTCCAAGTACCTTGATGTACTGTTTCATCTCATAAAAGGATCTCCGCAGTCCTTCCCTAGGGATTGACTCGCTGTACACCTTAATGACTGAATTGAAAGCTTTATTGGTAATCTTGTTGGACGACTTCTCCTTTAGTAATTTTATTACCAGTTCGAATCTTGAGATACGAGAATCAGGGTACAGTGAACACTTGGCATCTTCTATCAGGTCAGAGAAAAGTGATCTTTTAAGATGAGGAGCGCCTTTTTTCTTGCTGTAGGTTACAGGTCCCTTAACAAACCAGAAAGGTCCTCATCCTCGATCTGATGAGCTTCAGGCAGATCAGCATCAGCTATAGGATTGAGAACAGGCTGATCATATGGTTCACCATGTTTAGTCCACCTAATATATGTGTGTTGCATCCCATTAAGGAATATACGGTCTGTTACTATGCTCTGACTCAGCTTTTTATAATTAAGGTATTTTTGGCATGGCAAAGCACATCTGAGCCGTTATGCTGTCTATCAAACTTGATGAATTCATCAACACCTTGCCAATATGAAGGTGTTGCTTTTTCCATTCAGTATCCAATATATGTCCATCTGTTGAAGATAGGGACGGTCAGAAGCTTTAATTTCAAGATATTTCACCGAACAGGTTGATTATAGATCTAATTAAGCCAAGATATCTGAGCAACCTGATTGAATGTAGAACTATAAATGCCACGTAATTTTAGCCTATTTCAGAAATCGAGTGCAGAACTATGTTACATATTTGAGAGAACAGATTGACCGAGAGCAAAATGCTAACCAATTCAAACAAACAGATCAATTGCAAAACAATGTCAAATGAATAGATCGAGTATGAAATGACTTCTAGGGAATGATTCGAGCGAACTAAATTATAAGCATACCGTTGGGATCGACCAGCTGACCGCCAGCATGCGTGCGTCTTGAAAAGAACGGCGCCGCCAGCAATAGTGTCAGGCCGCCCTGGCTGATAGACGGAGTGTGAATGTTTTGGTGCGTGGCCTGTGGTTTTGACCGCCTGTGCATCTCGAGAAGAATGGCGCAAAGAGATAGTAGATGACTGCTGGAGTGAAGGCGCGAGTAGGAAAGTTTTGGCACGCGCGGGGTATGTGTCCTAGTTGTCAACAATTTTCATGCGAAATATCTGCCAAAATTTTCTCCCTCATTTTTTTGTTCATTATTGATGTTTCGAATTTTTATTACTGATCCCATGAAATTAGCCTATCAGGCCCAAGCATAGCCTAAAACCTTCCAATTCGGTATTTTCATTGTCTTGTAGCCGCCGATCATAGCGCATTGAAGTTTGGAGTGAGCCCATGAAGAATAGAGCATATGGCCCCAATTAGCCTTGAATTTTTTCAATTCGGCCTTTATGGGCATTACCCCCTTCCCCAACCCTCCCAAAAAAGCTCCGCCTACCTATGTTTTTATGTAGAAACTACTGCATTACTAGTAAGTTCCATGTACCCTACATGTGAGACCCAGATAATACACGTATGATATATCATCACTATATAAAATCATAATAGATAATGCTCAAAAAATTATAAATATGATTGACATATATAAGTATGGGTGTATATTTGGTTCTTTTACCTTTTTATCATGTACAAGTCAACATTTATTAACTACCTAACACTTGAAAATTTTGGTAACATGGTCTAGTGAAACGACAGAGATGATTCTAGAATCATGAAAAAGTGTGATTTGAGGTTTATGCATAGTGTTCATTGTGCTAAAGACTATCAAAAGAATCTTCTAGATGCTAGAATGGAAAATAAGATCCAATGGCTAGAAATGTTGGGATTCGCAAGTCTTGATCCAACGATAAATATTCAAAGTTATTTGTACACTATATAGTGGTAAGATGTAGCAGTTTTTAATTGAGCTGCCAGGAGCATCGCGTCATTATTTGAAGAGATATGAACATGGACAAAGAAAGTCTTTTCATGGAGACAAATTCGTAAGTTATAGTAATATGGTTTAACATCTCTAGGGCATGAAGTGTTTTTTGTGTAGTAGCAAGGCATGAAGTTGACCGCTTCCGAGGTCTCGACTTCGAATCCTAGGCAAGCTCTTTGTGTTATTATAGATTAATATTTTTGTACTCTGAGGTTGACATCTGGGACCCATATAAATGCCTGCTGGATCTAGCAATGTTGCCAAGGTCAGAATGGCTAACTCGACCCAAAAAATAGTCCAACATACACATGCCTCTTTCAGATAGAGGATGGCATCTAGGACCCAACATAGACCATTTCTTGCACAGAGGAGGCTGACATTTGGGACCTAGCAATGAACCAATGTCAAAACAACGGACGCGGCTGAAAAAAGTCCATCATGCGCATGTTTCATTTACAGAGAGGCTGACACATGGGACCCAGCAGCGCGACCTTATAGAGATGCTGCATTGAGCAACATTGCCAAGTTCGAAATAGGGATGCGCGAGCGAGAGAAAAATTCTAGTGTGCACACATTTCTTCTTACGAGAGACTAACATGGAGGACACAGCTGCCTGAATAAACGACTGATGCAGCGAGCAACGTTATCAAGTTCGACCTAAAAAATAGTCAAACATACACACGCCTCTTCGGTGTCAGGGAACTCCTTTTTGTAGCGTAGGGTCAGGGAACTGTTGAGCATAGGCCAGTGAAATTTGAGAAAGGATCCCATGAAGCGTATGCAAAAACATTTTAATTCAGCCTTTTCAGGGTCAAGGGATTGCTTAGCACAACCTAGAGAAATTTAAGAAATGCGCCCATGGAGTATAGGGCATGTAGATGGACCATGTAGAATAGCCAAAAATATTTTTAATTCGGCCTTTTGAGCATTGCCCCCACCTCTTAATAAAACTCCGCCTCCACCTCTTAAAAAACTACGCCTACCCATATTTTTAAGAAACTAGTCCATTATATGGCATTTTATAAATTGAAACGCCAAGAGTGCTGTCATTTTATTTTTAAAAAATATAAACATGGCCACACAAAATATTTTCAAAAATATTAATACATAACTTTAAGGTACTAAGGAATAGTTAATAATATATTTTCTATAAATATCTTTGCCGTAGTGGCATTTTAAATCTATTAGAAGTCTTGATTTACATTTTTTTCTTCTACTATAGTAATATTGCATTATGAAGAGGCTGACATTATGGACCCACCAGCCTGTAGCATCCCTCGAGTTTATTGGTCGGGTTTGAATAAAACTTAAATACTTGTACAGATAGGCTGGCATCAGGGACCCACCCGCCAGAACATATAAAGCTGCATCGATGACCCAGAAGCCAGAACATATCAAAGAGGCTGACATGGGGGGCCCCAGCAACAATACCATACACGGCTGCCGCATCGAGCAACGTTGCAAAGCTCAAAACATCGGACGTGGCCGAAAAAAGGTCCATCATACACATGTTTCATTTACAGATAGACCGACAAGTCAGACCCACCATCGCGACCTTATACAGGTGTTGTATCGAACAACGTTGCCAAGTTTGAAACAGGGAGACGCGAGGCGAGAAAAAAGTCCATCATCCACACGTTTATTCTAATGAGTGGCTGACATGGGGGACCCAGCAGACTAAAAATACGGCTGATGCAGCGAGCAACATTATCAAGTTCGAAACAAGGAGGCGCAAGCGAAGAAAAATGTCAATCGTACAACTTATCCTTCTAATGTGAGGCTGACATAAGGAACACTATCTAGTTCGGAATAGGGTAGTGCTAGAGAAGAAAAAATATCCATCATACCCATGATTCTTCTAATGTGAGGCTGACATAAGGAACACACCACCACGGCTGTTGCAACGAGCAATGCTATCAATTTAGGAACATGGAGGCGTGACCAATGGGGGAAATTTCCATCATACATACGTTTCTTCTACTGAGAGGATGACATGTGGGGCCCAGTAGCATGATTAAACGGTAGATGCATCGAGTAGTGCTATAAAGTTCGGAACAGGGTAGTATGAGCATAGGAAAAAAATTCCATCATACACACGATTCTTCTAATGAGAGGCTGACATGTGGGACCCAACTACCTAACTGTAGACGTATCGAGCAATGTTATCGATTTCAAATCAACGAGGCGCGACCAAAAAGTATGCTCCGCTAGAGAACTGACGTCCAGGACCCACACGTCTCAAAAGACATCGATGAGTCAATATCATGCGAGGAACAGATAATCCTACTTTTACCATGCGCCGACTGAGCTTCATGTATGTTTTTAGCATTTTCACCGTAGTAGAGGGCCACAAAACCTAAAAAAAAGTTTTTTATCAGCCACGATCGAGCTGAAAAATTTGTCGGAAAACGCGCCTTCTACAATGACCAAATTGTTGCGGATGGACACTTTTTGTAATGCATGTAGCTTTGTTCCAGTTAATTGGGAAGCGTGAGCACGTGCCACAACATAAAATTGCTCTGGCTGAGACGAACAGGGCTGGTGGGAACCATCATCGCGGTAGCAGTGGCCCACGGTGAAAAAACAATGGCACCTACCGCATCAGAAACCTAGAGAGGCAAGGGCGTCATGGCTACCAGATGCAATATCAAGATCTCAAGTGTGCGGCAACAATTAGTTTAGGATTTTTCATGAGGTCAATGCCTGCACTCCATCTCTTTATATATACGTGACAAATAGTACATATATATGTGTACAACATACATTGTACGTGACCAGTCTTAACACATCCCACGTCGCACTACCAACATGGTTTGATAGTTTGGTGTCTTATTAAAAGGTGGAACATTTTTCAGTAAGAGGTGATGTTCCCGTATGTATCGAGACGCTTGTGGTGATTTTATTAATCTCAATACCCAATAGATCAATCTTTCGGACTCAGTCTTTTAAATGTGCACATAGGAGTGGGGCACTATAGGAAACGACATTATTGCCGAGTGGCAGAAAAACTTAGCAAAGAGTAAAAAATACACGACAAAGGGGTATGCCGTGTATTACACACGGCAAAGACTACACAGCAAAAAACTGGTAAAGAATCTTTGCCATGTGTATTTTTCCCGGAACTCGGCAAAATTCTTTACCGTTTGCATTCTAGTATACACGGCAAACAAAACATGTTTCATGGCCAGCCGAGCTAACAGAGATCCCATGTATCACAGATCTTTGCCATGTGTAAATCCTAATACACGGCAACGTTTTGACATTTACCGTGTGAAATTTTAACAAGGGATGACAAATTCTATTTTTTGCTGAGCATAAACACTCCACAAAGCTGATTAACAGTGGCAAAAAACCTCGTGGTCAGCTCGCACAAGGAAGGATGTCGGACGACAGGAGGGTCACGCGTGGGCAGTACGTCCACCAACATGAGGCTCACATGGGTCCCTAGAACGGGGGTCAGGAGGAACGGGCGTGAGTAGGGCATCGGCCGCTGGGTGGCTCGACGCGGTCGACATAGGAAAGGGCGACTCAGGTGTCAGCGTCGCCATGGAGGCAAGGCGACTACGGTGGGGCCTAAAATAGTGGTTGTCGGCGTTTGGGTGGACGCGTTCTACAGGAATCCTGGCCGGCAGGCGGGGTGGAGACGAGAAAACCGATGACAGGGTGGAGACTAGTAGCTAGCGGGAGGGTCCTCCGGGGGAGGCGCTGGTGGAATCGAGCAGAGGGGTGGCACGGTGGAGGCCCTTCGCCTCTCTTAGAGACGAGGCATGGGAGGAAGCGTAGAGGGAGTA
This sequence comes from Avena insularis, assembly GCA_023614405.1. NCBI lineage: Eukaryota > Viridiplantae > Streptophyta > Magnoliopsida > Poales > Poaceae > Avena > Avena insularis. The sequence continues at coordinate 455,138,097 of CM042696.1, read as the reverse complement.
GAGAAGTCTGGGTCAAGGAGTGCACATGGGATCGAGGACCACACGTGTGGATCAAGAGCGGCGTTGCTGGTCTCAACCGTGGACTCGCATGATATCGTTAGGATAAGACTAACTCCAATGGGATATCATATGTGGTATCATGCATTACATGCATGCAAAATGTTTATATGTCACTACAAATAATTGATACTTTCGATCCGGATTACAAATGTTATAGCTTCTTTTTCCCTAGTAGACCTAGGTTATCGAATCCTCAGGAAGAAGATGCGTAGTGAAGTTACTTTAACGAACCTTCGGGAGTTTCAGAATTCCTTTTGTGTTTTTACCGGACCAAGAGTTTGCGTCTTTTTGTTATTGTCGATGATGGAGAGAGAGGTCCTAGAGCGTTCCGTTTCACCTGTAGCTGTGCAAAATATCGGATGGGAATAAAAGATAGAATAAAGTATGTATATAATTGTTAGAGCAAGATAAATTATATGTGGGCAGTGCATCAATAATTTCTATTGCCTCCGCAACCGCTTATAGCAATAACCTACTAGTCTCATCCATAGAAGAAAGAGAACTAATGATATGCATAGTGATGTCATCGTTAATCCTAAGTAAATCCCTCACATACAACCATACTACCCCTTCTGTCACTGGGGTTCCCAACCTGCAGATTAGTCATTACTCATACTCGCCATATCTGGCTCTATTCTCGGGGTCTTGGATACCTGAAAAGTCTTTGGATTGAGGCAAGAGAGGATACAATAATCATCATGTCATACAAACTAATACATGATCCCATCTATGATAAATAACATGCGCAAATGCTACATGGCTAGGCCAAAGCCCTTAGCCCAAGGAGAATTACTCACACATAGAGATGAGATCAACAATCACAAATATTGTAATGGAAATCATAATATTGATAGCAAATAGTCTTACAATGTGGCCAATCAAAGAAGAGATGTACTATTATAAGTGGTGGAATATGGCTATGATGGTGGAGAAAGACTTTGGAGATTAGATCTAAGTCTATTCTTCTGGCGGCTCTTCGGTGTGGTGGATGGAGATCTAGATGTTGGAGATATGCCCAAGAGGCAATAATAAAGTGGTTATTATCATATCTTCATATTTATGATAAATGTTTACATACCATGCTATAATTGTATTAACAGGAAACATTAATACTTGTGTGATTTGTAAACATAAAAGAGTCCCTAGTAAAGCCTCTTGTTAAACTAGCTTGTTGGTTAATATATGATCATTGTTTCCTGATCATGAACATAGAGATGTTATTAACAACAGGGTCATATCATTAGGAGAATGATGTGATGGACATACTCCTATAGATAAGCGTAGCATAAAGATCAAGTCATTTCAATAGTTCAATTGCTATATGCTTTCTGATACATAGTAACCTAATTCCTTCGACCATGAGATCATGCATATCACCTTTACTGGATGGATGCTTTGATGTCATCAAACACCACACCGTAACAGGGTGGCTATAAAGGTGGCATTGAGTGTTTGGAAAGTATTGGTTGAAACACATGGATCAAGAGTGGGATTTGTCCATCCATATGACGGATAGATATACTCTGGGCCCTCTCGGTGGAATGTCATCCAATTAGCTTGCAAGCATGTGACTGGCTCACAAGGGATCACATATCACGGGAACGAGAAAAGAGTACTTATCAAGAACGAGGTTGAACTAGGTATGCAGAGATAACGATCATAACCTCGGATAAGTAACATATCGTGAGACAAAGGGAAATTGGTATCGTATGTAAGTGGTTCATTCGACGCAAAGTAATCGAGAAATATGTGGGAGCCAGCCATATGAATTTCCAGATTCCTCTATTGGTTATTGATCGGAGAAGTGTCTCGATCATGTCCGCATAATTCACGAACCGTAGGGAGACACACTTAAGGATTGACGTTGTTTGAGTAGTTATGGTATTATGAGAAAGAGACCGAATGTTGTTGAGTCTCGAATGGGATTCGGATATCACGAGGAGATCCGGAATGGTCCGAGAATAAGATTCATATAAGGAAAGTCCTGTTTGGAGTTGGGGAATGGTTCGGTGTTTTCATCGGGAACATTCTAGAAGGTCCGGAATGTCCGCACTCCGGGAGGGGGAAGGGTACATGAATGTGTCATTGTAAGTTGGAATGATTGCATCATGTACTAAGTGTTCTTGCTGTCCCAAATAAAGGATTAAATTAAATCCTAAATTGAAAAGTCAAACGGCTAGTTTGAAAGTCAAACGCAATTTTGGGAAGTGGGAAAGAGGAGGAGGTGAAGCCGAGTTGGGAGGGAGTCCTCCCAAGCCGGCGCCCACCAAGCCGAGTTGGGGAGGACTCACTCCTCCCTTGGCCGCCAGCCCTCCCACCTATATAAGGAGGGGCAGGGCTCCTCCTAGCACACACAAGTTTCCACCTCTAGATCTCCGGTTTAGAGCCGCTTTTGGTTTAGAGCTTCTAATTGCTTTAGCCCGGTTTAGAGCCTTCTAATTGGTGTGTCTAATTACTAGACCACTAATAGCCTCTCTCATAAGCTCCACCATACTGAGACCGCTTAAGGCGAAGCCTGCGAGATCTCCCTCTACTTCGTACCACGCCACAGTCACGGAATCGCGAGGAGAGTGCTACAACCTCCGCTGCTGGAACAAGGAGAGGAAGGTCTTCACGAAAACCGAACGTGTGATCGATTATGGAGCGCCTTGGGAACGCAGCCGAAGGAAGGATCGTCACGCGATCTTGAGATCGGAAAGAGTACGACTACATCACCCACGAGAATCTGCTCGTTAACCGCTTTGGAATCTTCGAGGGTGAGTTCCTCCATCGACTGCTACAATCTAGTAGATAGATCTTGGCTTGTTTTTTGTATGCGGTAGAAATTTTTGTTTTCCATGCTACGAAACCCTACAAAGGGTATCGAGCCGTGTCTATATGTAGATCTCACAGACGAGTAGAACACAATGGTCATTGTGGGCGTTGATGCTTTTATTGTAGATTGCTTTTGTGTACTTTGCATCTTGCGGTATGTTGGGATGAAGCGGCCGGGCTAACCTTACATGGCATCGTTCATGAGACTTGCTCCACGCTTGACATGCAACTTGTATTGCATAAGTGGCTTTATGGTGTGCTTTCTCCTAGCATAGTAAAGATCCAATTTACAACGGGTAATCAACAATGCTAGTATCAATGTTGTGGTTCTTGTTCGTAAGTTAGAACGACACTTATTGAAAGCCCCAAACCACGTAAAATATGCAAAGAAAGTAGAAGCCTAACTTTGTTTTGCAGGGGTGTCGATGATGTGATATGGCCATGATTGTGATTATATTTGATGTATGCAATGTTCCTTATTGTAAGTTGGCAACCGCAGAGCCATATGGTTGTCTTTAATTTCTGTTAAGACCTGCGTGTCTATTCAAAATAGTTGTAATAGTTGAAGCTGGTGGACGACAACCATGAAGAAGCGTCATTGACCTTGATGCTATGCGGTGATGATGGAGATCATGTTCGTGCTTGAAGATGGAGATCGAAGCACAAAGAGAAAGGCCATATCATATCACATATTATGAATTGCATGTGATGTTAATCCTTTATGCATCTTGTATTGCTTAGTAGACAACGGTAGCATTATAAGATGATCCCTCATGCACATAAATTTCAAGTTCTAAAGTGTTCACCCTTAGTATGCACCGCTGCCAAAGCTTGTCGCTCAAGCACCACGTGATGATCGGGTGTCTTTGATTCATGGGTGAATACAACGTAAGCAAGCCAGATTTGCTTATGCGGTAGCTAAGGTTTGATCTTGACGAGCCTAGCATGTACAGACATGGCCTCAGGAACACGGATTACCGAAAGGTAGAGCATGAGTCATATAGTAGATATGATGAACATGTTGATTGTTCGCCATTGAAGCTATATCAACTCTCGTGATGATCGGTTTTGATGTGGTGGATTTGGTTCGTGTGATCACTAAAACAATGTGAGGGATATTGTTTTGAGTGGAGTTCACCTAGATTAATTTAATTATTAATTAGAACTCAATTTATCATAAACTAAATCAAAGTGAATTTGCATAGTTGTTGTAGTCATTGGCATCCGTTTACCACCTTGCGCTTAGTTATAATTGAGATGATAGAACTATAGAATTCTGTTAGTTACTTTCTGAATGGTATCGTATTGTTTTGAAGTGTTAATCTAAAGTTTAAAGTCCTATTGCAAACTTTCAAGAAGTTCCGTTACTCCATGAAGTTTAATAATTGGTATTAAAACAAGAGTGACAATTCCAAAGTGTTAGTATATGAGTATCATGTTTGTCTCCATGATTCTTGATATTCAAAAGATTATCTTAATATCAAGGTTATCTAGGATCTGAAAGAGTTGTTTCAGAAACCATGATGTGTGGAAGATATTGTGATATCTGAAACGAAGTTTTGGTTACAACATGATAGAGTATAATATGGCAAAGTCATGTTCTCATGTTTGATGAGAATTTGCAAAAGGTTGGAGACACTAGTTGTCCTAATCTTCCAAAAGGTTTTGGAGAGCAACATTATACTCGCGATTCACCGTTACAAGCTAAAAGTAGCTAGATCATGGATAAGTCCATGATGAGGGTGAATATTTGATGTAGGTAAAATGTTTACTACACCAAGAGATTACTAAAGAAAGGAATTTGGAAGAACACCAAACATTTGATGATGGTGATCTACTTCAAAGTGTAAGTCCAAAGACATTTGTATTTAATTATACACGCTTTGGATTATGTGTCATATGTATGACTCCACTGTTGATGTTGATAGATTCTTTCAAACAGAAAAGGAAATACTGAAAGAGAATCTCATAAATATATGGCAGAAAAGAAAAGACTAGAATTGTTCAGTTTAAAGTATATAGATGATATACATGTTATGGCTATATTCTTTGCTTATTAAACAATGTGGTTCTTAAGTACTTGATACTGAATTTGTTGGTATGAATCGTCATACGAAACAACACAATTCATGAACTATAATGGCCTAAGTAACTAGCAAAAGAATATGTGATGATGTTCATCGAGAACAAAATAAAGGGTTATTGTGTTGCTCGTTAAACATCAAAGCTTGCCTTCAAGATTTGTTTTATCAGGTATTATGAGAACAAAAGGGTTGTTCAAATAATTGCCGTAATCCATAGAAGATGGATGATTCGCAAATCTCATTGGAGACATCACATCCATAAAACTAGTGCTAAAAATGTCGAAAGACAAATTGATTGAAAGATCACTTAGGAAGTGACATCGCCGTTTAAATTATTGGAAAGAAAACATGAAGAAAATCCATATGGATGGAATTTTGGAGTCTATTTGATTTTGATCAAATGACGTTTGTGAAACTTTCCTAGAGATAATTAAAACTTCGTTCATAGGCCAAAAGGGAACGATGGACTAGCTTATTGGAACTTGTACATATTGTTGTACGAAATCCATTATGTGTAGTCAAGAGCGATGGATTTCAACTTCATATGCTTTCTCCGAAAATTTGAGTGAATATATCAATATTTACTTAATAAGGATGAAGTGTGAAATATTTGAAAAGTTCAAAGAATTTTAAGCTGAAGTGCAAAATCATTGTAACAAGAATATAAATAGTTTATGATAAGATCATAAAGGAAGATGTTTGAGTTACAAGTTTAGCATAATACCTAAGATTTAAGGAATCGTTCCGTGGATTTGCATTTCCCGAAACACCATAAGAGTATGGAGCATTCGAGATATGTAATTAAACCTTGTTTGACATGGTAAGATCGAAGGTATAATTCATAAAACTGCTATTATATTTTAAAGATTAAAAGCTTTAGAGACTACCGTTTTCCACTAAAAGAGCTCCATCATAATCCGCTGGAATGACACCATATAAGGTTATGGTTTGGGATAAAACCCAAGTAGTCCTTTCTTAAACATTGGTATGCTATGCATAAGAAAGATGTTTGCAACCAAAGTCGGATAAATCTGTCTTTGTATTACTGTTAAGTATTCCTCCATAAACACCGGAGACAAAAGTGTTTGTCGCTTAGAACGTCAAGTTTCTTTGAGAAGGAATTTTTCGTGAAAAGTTAAGTGGGAGGACAATAGAACTTTGATAAGGTTAAAGAACCTTAGCTATATGTGCAAAGTTGCGCACCGAAAAGTGTTAGGAGGCGCAACAATGCTCATGGCTCACGTGCCTCAAAGGTTGTGGTCACGGAGGTCTAAGTTTCTATTGAAACAAGTAGGTCGGATGAACAATCAAATACCAAGATTTGAGGGTTGAATCATTATTTGAGAATAATGAACCTACTACATGCAAAGAAGCGATGATGGGCCTGACTCGTCAAATGGCTTGAAGCCATATAATCCGTGATAGTTCCATACCTAGAAATCAAGTTTTGAACTTGAAGGACCCTCGAAAAAGGTGTAAGACCTTGCAGTTGTGTTTGGATCTATAAAGAAGTAGACATGGATGTTTCACATCTATGAAATAGTCGACATGTTGGGAAAGAGTTCACAACAATGTTCAAAGGTTGTATATGACAAGATTTGATCTTTCATAGCGATTTTTAGTCTAGACGGATTAATGTAGCAACCACTACATATAATTTGTTATGTGGTAGTAGAATAAACAAAACAAGTTCTTCTAATAGAACTGTTACCTAGGACGTGTGCATGACACGGTCCAAAGGGTTTTGTTAATTCAAAGGATGCTAAAAGCATATGCAAACTTCAATGGTTGAAGTAAGCATAGCGGAGTTGGAATCTTCACTATGATGAAACTGTTAAAAGAGTTTAATTTCATCGGAGACAATGAAGATGCTTGCATTTGCAAGAAATTAAGTGGGAGCTAAGACATGTTTCTAATACATTATGTGGAAGACATATTGTTGATTGGAAATAATGTATCTTTTATTAACACATATTAAGAATTTCATCCCGATGAAAGACTTAGGCAAAACCAAATATTTGGCATCAATAGACGCTAATATGGTTGTGCGGAAGTACATAGACGAGATATTGAATGAATTCAATATAGAAACTACAAGAAAGGTTCTTGTTGCAGAAAGGATTGAAAGAGTTCAATGTTGATGATATATTCAAGTGTATTGGCACTTGGTAAGTGAAACAAAGATTCAAGTATAGATTGATACTTGATGTATGAAATCACAAAGAGTATTTATATCAATCATACTGTGATATGTACAAATCCAGATATGTCCTATGCTATAAATATTATGAGCATATACCAGAATGATTCATAAGGTGATCATTGGACGATAGTAAGGATATTCTTATGATCTTTTGGAAGAACTAAGAGTATATTATTTGTAGAAGTGACAAATAGATGGTTAGTTCATTGTAAAAGTACTACATTGATACTAGTTTTGTCACAAAGTACAAATTAAGTTTATCTCAATCTAAATTAAGGGTGGCACAATATAATGGAAAGTGAGTTCCATAATGGATTTGGATGAGTTCCAAAGTTAAGACATTATGACAGATACTTCAACAAAAGGCTAAGTATATGACTGCTATTATAGCAGCAAAAGAGGGCATTTGTGTCAAGTAGTTTGTTATCAAACTAGGTGTAGTTCACAGCGGGATAATACTATGAAGATATATTGTGCGACAATATTATCAACATGTTTTAACCCCAAAGAACTAAAGGTCACACCGAAAGACCAAATCATACAAAGCCATCTCATTAGAGAATGAGTGATGCGAGGGGCCAAAGACATGCAATTACACACGGACTGGAAGTGTCGGATCCGGAGATCGATTGACCACTAGCAAACGTGTACATAAAACAACGGAAAGCCATAGGTGTTGAAAACACAAAGGTTTGAAACTAGATTATTGACTCTAGTGCAAGTGGGAGACTGTTGGAGATATGCCCAAGAGGCAATAATAAAGTGGTTATTATCATATCTTCATATTTATGATAAATGTTTACATACCATGCTATAATTGTATTAACAGGAAACATTAATACTTGTGTGATTTGTAAACATAAAAGAGTCCCTAGTAAAGCCTCTTGTTAAACTAGCTTGTTGGTTAATATATGATCATTGTTTCCTGATCATGAACATAGAGATGTTATTAACAACAGGGTCATATCATTAGGAGAATGATGTGATGGACATACTCCTATAGATAAGCGTAGCATAAAGATCAAGTCATTTCAATAGTTCAATTGCTATATGCTTTCTGATACATAGTAACCTAATTCCTTCGACCATGAGATCATGCATATCACCTTTACTGGATGGATGCTTTGATGTCATCAAACACCACACCGTAACAGGGTGGCTATAAAGGTGGCATTGAGTGTTTGGAAAGTATTGGTTGAAACACATGGATCAAGAGTGGGATTTGTCCATCCATATGACGGATAGATATACTCTGGGCCCTCTCGGTGGAATGTCATCCAATTAGCTTGCAAGCATGTGACTGGCTCACAAGGGATCACATATCAGGAGCGAGAAAGAGTACTTATCGATGAGGTTGAACTAGGTATGCAGAGATACAAGCGATCATAACCTCGGATAAGTAACATATCGTGAGACAAAGGGAAATTGGTATCGTATGTAAGTGGTTCATTCGATCGCAAAGTAATCGTAGAAATATGTGGGAGCCATATGAATTTCCAGATTCCTCTATTGGTTATTGATCGGAGAAGTGTCTCGATCATGTCCGCATAATTCACGAACCGTAGGGAGACACACTTAAGGATTCGACGTTGTTTGAGTAGTTATGGTATTATGAGAAAGACGAATGTTGTTGGTCTCGAATGGGATTCGGGATATCACGAGGAGATCCGGAATGGTCCGGAGAATAAGATTCATATAAGGAAAGTCCCGTTTCGGAGTTGGGGAATGGTTCCGGTGTTTTCATCGGGAACATTCTAGAAGGTCCCGGAATGTCCGGCACTCCGGGGGGGGAAGGGTACATGAATGTGTCATTGTAAGTTGGAATGATTGCATCATGTACTAAGTGTTCTTGCTGTCCCAAATAAAGGATTAAATTAAATCCTAAATTGAAAAGTCAAACGGCTAGTTTGAAAGTCAAACGGCAATTTTGGGAAGTGGGAAAAGAGGAGGAGGTGAAGCCGAGTTGGGGAGGGAGTCCTCCCCAAGCCGGCGCCCCACCCAAGCCGAGTTGGGGAGGGACTCCACTCCCTCCCCTTGGCCGGCCAGCCCCTCCCACCTATATAAGGAGGGGCAGGGCTCCCTCCTAGCACACACAAGTTTCCACCTCTAGATCTCCGGTTTAGAGCCGTTTTGGTTTAGAGCTTCTAATTGCTTTAGCCAGCGGTTTAGAGCCTTCTAATTGGTGTGTCTAATTACTAGACCACTAATAGCCTCTCTCATAAGCTCCACCATACTCGCACCGGCTTAAGGAGAAGCCCTGCGAGATCTCCCCTCTACTTCCGGTACCACGCCGTTGTGCTGCCGGAATCGCGAGGAGAGTGCTACAACCTCCGCTGCCTGCTGGAACAAGGGAGAGGAAGGTCTTCGTCGAGTACCGAACGTGTGACCGATTGCGAGGAGCTGCGGGAACGCAGCGCGGAAGGATCGTCTCACGCGATCTTGAGATCGGAAGAAATGCGACTACATCACCCACGAGAATCTGCTCTCGTTAACCGCTTTGGAATCTTCGAGGGTGAGTTCCTCCATCGACTCGTTGCTACAATCTAGTAGATAGATCTTGGCTTGTTTGTTTGTATGCGGTAGAAAATTTTTGTTTTCCATGCTACGAAACCCTACACTAGAGGCGGCTGATAATCTGGGGCAGGGACTCTCGAGCATTTTCTCGTCGCCCGAGGCTTCTTTATATAGAGGTCCCTTCACGAAAGTTGTTATATTTGACCTAGCGGCGCCATTGGCAACTATACGGCCGGAACTATACGGCTGGAATTTTATTCCGGTCGTATAGTTGGTCGTTAAAGCGTCTGCCTCTGACCCACGACTCCTGGTTTTTTCTGATTGTTGAAAATCTCGTATCTTTGACTTTAATGTTATGATTCCCATCATAAAACATTATTATCTACGTACGAAAAAACAGAAGGAAAGGATTGCATGTCCCTTTGAATATTAGACATTAGTGGCAGGGTTTAGAGAGATATTTTATCAAAAATATGAATAATATCCAGTTTAAATATGGACGTAGATGGCTATATTTCAGAGCCGTTAATAATGATAACAGAGATTATGATGATATCATTGGTAGATATGGTATCATAGCACACATAACTAGAAAACTAATCCCTAATAAATCTTCTACACAATTTTACATTGAAATTCTACAAAATAATAAATACACTAAGACTATGGTACTACAACATGATACTATGATTTATGAAGATGGTATCATATACTAGTATTATATATAAGATACTACTATATGATACTCCCCGCTATGACTAGTCTAAGAAGGAGAGAGGAAAATAAGATCGGCCTAGATCTTTGCCATGTCATCAATCCACACCGTGACCCTCTTGACCAATTAAATTGCGGGATTTTGTGTTTATTTTTTGGGTTTTCCCGAGTGTAAATAAACACGGCAAAGCCCAAATTTCCACATTTAGAAAATAAAAGAGGTTTTCTCTAAAATTTAAAATCTCTATTTGGCAACATTGCTTGAAATGGCATGAAGTACACATGTATATAAGAAAGATAATCAAGGTAAGTAAGACATTGTCGCCATCATTATGCTCAGAGATGTCCTCGACGTTGCGGTCCGGATCTTCAACACTTTCTGGCCAAGCAAGAGCGCTCCGAAAAGGATCACACTCCTTGCTGAGAAGCTATTGGAAATCGAGACACAGCTTGATCTCTGGAGAGAATCCGCCGGGCGTGCCGCAGCAGATACCCTCCTCCATCATGTCCGTACATGGTACGAGAAGATCGACCTAAGCCTCCTCACACGCCGGCGCACCAGATCCAAATGGACCGATGATCTGGAGTGGGTAGCTCGGCGCCAGGCTTGCGCCTACAGCCTTGTTGAATATTCTCCCATCCATTACTGGGTTGAGGGGCCGAGCTTTCTGGAATCCGGCGAGGAGGAGCAGATGGAGAACGTGGAGGATGGGTCGGGCGATGATGGAGAAGATGCTGCTTCAGATATTGAAGACAGTGATGATGACGCCGAACTTCCTCCTCCTGCCGCTCCTTAGTGGAAAAAGCTTGAAAATTTATCAGATCCCCGGTATGCCGGGTGCAATTGTATGCTGAATACATGTTATTTTGCTACTATGATTGTATGACGGATTAACTTGGGCGTAGTCCCCGAGTTTCATTTTCTTGTTCGTCCAATTCTCCGGCTCGATCCGTGCCTACCTTGATTCGGTTTTACGACTTACGAATCCGAGCCTCAAGAATCATTTTAACAGTACTTAGAAACTATGAGGCTTGGCTCAAAATAACTCAACATAATAATTTGAAAGTAAATACGGGGTTAGTCCGAAAAAAACAAACGTTAGCTGGAATAAGTTCGTTTCCTTAGTGGTTCATGTGCTACGCAATTCCAAACTTGTTCCCTTGCTTGCCATGAAGCCACTTCTTGTTGGACAGCAGCAAGTCGAAGGGTTGGGTTTTTGGTGCTCACACATTACTAATCCGGGTTAAGCGAAACGAGTCATTCCATCTAGCGCATAAAAAGTAACAACAATTTTTTATTAAGGCAGTCCCCGAGTTACTGCTCGAGGCTCCGCTATTTCATTGATAAGCTCATTGCCGACATACATACCGACATATGAGATGACTCGGATACATACACTTCTTAGCTAAGTGTAGAAGGGACGAAGTAATGCTACATTCCATGGTCGCTTCGATTCCTCTCTGGACCTGTCCGCCTTGTTCTTTTCCTGTGACTTTGCATCTATAAGATAGTAGGAATCATTGTGCAATGCTTTGCTCACAATAAATGGTCCTTCCCATGGGGGGGATAATTTATGCATGCCAGTGGTACGCTGTACCAACCGGAGCACCAGATTGCCTTCCCGGAAGTGGTTCTATTCTTTTCTTTTCTTTCATCATGTTTCACAAGTGGTTCTATTCTTGTATCATGTTTCTTGAGAAAACCGAAGCTATGTCCATCCTATCCTTCTTGTCTCATGACAATCCTTCAACTCTTCTAACCGTTGTTTCTCAAGCAAAACGCAAGACTCGCAACAAGTCCATCAAGTTCTGCAAGGTGCAGTGGTCGCACCATTCCATTGATGAAGCCACTTGGGAACATGAAGATGAGCTCCGTGTCAAGTACCCTACCCTCTTTGTGTCTTCTTCTTCATCCTAGAATCTCGGGGCGAGATTCCTGTTTAGTGGGGGAGAGTTGTAGCATCCCAATTGTCTAACAATTGTAATGCTACTTGGTCTAGTAATATAATGGCTACTTCAAACATATAATTGTTGCATCATTATTATATCATGCTCATGTCATCATGCCACCTTGCATTTGAGCATCATATAAAACCCTTTTGATTTGGTTCTTCTCTCATATGCATTTGCCTCTTGATATTGTATTTGGTTCTTGATATATTGTTTAATGCCCAAGTTGAGTTGGGGGCATATCTTTTATTCAACTCCACCACCTTTCTTTCACCACCTTATAATTCCACCATCCAACTAAATATGAACTTTGCACTTTATTTGAGTTTACCTCTAGCTCATGTGGGTTGGGATGGATCCAATTCTTGTCCACATGCTCTCATCTTAGCATCATGTTGTTTTCACATCATTGATATATGAGAGCCACATGGCCACCTTTGCATGCCTTGTGAGTGCGACCCTTTCTCCTAGCTCTCATATGGTTTATCATGGAATCATGCTCATGTTGGAATAGTTTGGGACTATTGATCATCTAGTGGAACATACACACTAGCATGTCCCATTTTATTTTAAACATGTCCATCTCCAACTACTCCACATGGGACATCCTTTCTTTTCTTTTGCTTGGCTTTATTCCACCTTTGGAAATGCAAAGGAACAATGCCATGTTTAATATTATTGTTTTTACAAGAATCAACATGGCATTAAATGTGTTGCATGGGCCATGCAAGCACCACCTTTTGCTTGTTATTTGGCTTTATTTGAATCTTGAGTGGATGATCATCTCACTCTATCTACCACCCTTTTTGGCTTGGATTTAGTTGATCTTGCTAAAACTCCATCACCACCTCTCCCTCTTTTGGTATATTTGGGTTTGATCTTGACTTGCTTGAGCTTGCCACAAGAGTACCATCTCTCACTCCCTCATCTAATCCTAACCATACCCCCCTATTTAACCATACCCCATCTAACCTTAACCCCCATACCCCTCTCACCTAAACCCTAAGTCCACCACCTCTCTCTCTCGGCCTCCCCCTCTCTCTACCATGCAGGCCCCACCTGGCCCCTCTCCCTGGCCCACCTAGCTACCCCACCAAACCTAAACCCTAACCGAGCCTAGCTCCTACCCTTGCCCCAACCCGAGCTCCTCCCTCTCTCTTTTCTCTCTATGCCACAAGGCCCCCACCCGAGCCTCCCCTTCTCCTCTCTCTGGTCCCACAGAAGCCCTCCTCTACACCTGCCCTGAGCCCTAGCACGTGCGCAAGGAGGAGGAAAAGGGGGCACCCGAGGCGACCTTTAGCCTTCTACCCGCACCAGTCGTCCCCTCTCTGCTTCTCCACACCCCCACGACTCTCCTCTGCCTCGCAGATCCAGCCCAGCCTACAGCTCTCCTCTCTTTCCTCCCCGCCACCGTCTTCATCATCGCCGGCCACCGTCGGTTACACCGACGCTTCTCCGATCCAGCCCGTTCGCGCGACGTGGAGGTGGTCGAGGGGTACAAGGAGGCTTCTCTGCGTCGACCAGTACCTGTCGCGGAGGAGGAGAAGGACCAGCGCCGGAGTACGCCGACGAGCCGACGCCAAACCCTAGATCGCCCGGCCTCTGCCTCGACGTCGAACCCCTGCGCCCCAAGCCGATCCGCCACCACCGACACCCCCTCGGTGAGCCCCTGTGCCTCCCTGACATGGTCCCCTTCGCCGTGACGCCCTAGCACCGCCGGCCATTACGTCGAACGCCCTCTGCTCGCCGCCGCTCTTTTCTGTCTGCTCGCACTAGCGTCGCTCAGCCCTCATCTAGCCGCGCATCCGTACCCCAGCAGCTACCCCCGCATAGCCCAGTGGCCACCGCCTCCGCGCCCGAGCCCTAGGTCGCGGGATCGAGCCCGCGCGCCGCGCCCCGCGCCCTGCTGCGCACCATCTATCGACAGACGTTTTCAGAGAAGAAGCACAGTGCGAGCGCTCGTTTTGCAGAAAACCCCCTGCACCTTTTAACTCCTGGAACCCGCGCTCCTTTTGGCCCACCAGTCAGCCGCCCTGCCCCTTTTGCATAGAGCCCCCCGCAGTTTTAAGCGCTTAACCCGCGCTCCCGAGCTCTCCCACGTGTGCGCCCATTGCGCCAGCGTGTGGCCGAGGGCCCAGGCCCCTTGTCATTATTTGGCCGACTACACTAGCTTCATGGTGACAGAATCTTTTCTTGTGGCGTGTCGATCAGCAGAGACCCCACTGGTCAGCGTCTGTGGCTAGGTCCTGTGCGTGTAACAAAAGGATTTCTGAAAACCTGTTTTAAATTCAAATCTTTTTTTTAAATTTAATTCAAATTCAAATTTATTTCTGTTTTAAAATAACTTTTAAAATATAAATCCAAATAATACAAATAATATATGTTTTCAAATCAGAAAAATGTGAGGAATTCAAATATGGCCTTCAAAATATATTTTGAACACTTTAATTTTCCAAGTTAATTAAAATTACAAGAAAATGCCCTCTCTCCTTAATTAATTAATAACTTTTGTTTTATAAGTCCAAATTTAACAAGTGATATGTCTAAAATGATTAACTCGAAGAGACCTTTCTGTTTATGCATTCCATGGTTTGATTTGAAGCATGCATCATATAAATATAAAGTATACAGCAACTTAATTGAGGTTAAATTGTGGTCAAAACTCAATAAAATGATTTATTCTTGTATGCCACACCTCACCCATGCCATGCTACTTTATTGCCATGCAAATTGTGCACCATTCATCATGGCATGATTGTTTGCTTGATGCATGTATTCATATGCTTGCGCACTTTATTTATGTTGGCCCTTGTTTGTTTGGTTCTTCTTCGAAT
Organism: Avena insularis; assembly: GCA_023614405.1. NCBI lineage: Eukaryota > Viridiplantae > Streptophyta > Magnoliopsida > Poales > Poaceae > Avena > Avena insularis. The sequence continues at coordinate 455,122,924 of CM042696.1, read as the reverse complement.
AGATTTGGCGGGGATATACCAAGAGAACCAGAGCACTACCTGATCCTTCTCTCGCTTCAAGCTGCCAGGCAAGCACTACCACATGCTTGCATACATATAGTACCTATTGCCTCTATCTTATTCTTGCATCATTGAGTCGCGATTGCATTAAACTGAACCCCAAGTACTGCATAGCCTTTACTTTTAAACCCCACCGGAGCTTGTTCCTCCATCCCATGAGCCATTACTACAGGAGTTGTTTGAGCCATGCGAGTCGTAGAACAACATGTGTAGGGTATGTGAGTGTCTGATGGATAACGAGGTACCTAAACAACTTAACCTGAGTAGTAATGGGATAACTAATGAAAGTGGCATCGGTGAGCCATATTCGCTATTTGGTTTTTCAGGCTCACTTGTGTCCCGTAGGACACCGAGTACTTGATTCCTGTTCCTTGAATATTCGCGCTATCCACATCCGGGAGGCTTATGACCCCCCTGAGCCAGAGCTTGATTCATTCTTATTTCTTGGGGCCACAAACTAGTTTGAGGTTTTATTTACTATCCTGTACTTATGCCATGCTTTACTGCTTTATTTAAAATTGTGCGAGGAGCACCTTTGTCTTGTTAGGAAAGCGGAGTGTTTTCAGCGGTGTCGACAAGCCCAGTCACATTTTCGGGTTCCCGATCGTTCACAGCCATTGGCGCAAACCTTGAGGCCGTCTCGGTCGGCTAACCCGTTGCGGGTAGCTCAATGGGGTGGCCCCTGAAATATTTCGAATCCTGTGATCGCTTTGTCGTGATTGCCTCGTTGGGTTTTGATTTGGTTTTCGAGGCATATCAGTGTGTGTTGCTATTTGTGCACCCTGCAGGTAAAACTTCTGAAAGCCGTGTCATGATTAAGGGCGACTTGGAGCACAGTTTCTCGATCATAGATAAGCATAACTAAAGTACCGCTTTTAATCGACTAGTCTAGGTACGACTAGTAAATAGCACAACACTCATGGAATGTTTAATAAAACTGCCAGCGACGGGGGGTGTTCGTCCGCTTCCTCGGATGGCGAGGAGGAGGATGGATCTGTGGATATTACCGTTTAAGCGTTATAACTGTTGCTATTAATTCACGGACATCCGTCTATCTACGGTTAGGCGGATGGTTAGCAGTATCTATAGAATTGCTAGGGTTTATCTTTTGCTGCAATTCGTCACCCCAGGTTGTGTCCCTTTTAGAGGCATAAAGACTTGCTGAGTACCCTAGGGTCTCACGATAAATTATTTGGTTCAGATGAGCAGTACACTCACAAGATGGATACTGGGTGGAAGAGACGGACGATGTGGGCAACGACCATTCGGTGTAGAGATTCCGGGAACGGGGATCCGTGAGATCTGTGGGCGGGATGTGCTTATTTATGGGGCATCTTATGCCGATTTGCTTCTTATCCGTACTCGGATTTTGTCTTCCGCTTCCGCTTGATACTCTGTTGATTGATGTATGAGGAGATATCCTAAACTATTATATCTATCTAGGATATTTGGATCTTGCCGTATGGCGTTGCTATATTTCCTTTCTTTTTAGATGGAATGGCTCTGATGTACTATTGTATGGTGGCTTGCACACATACTCATTTGTGTATGTAGTTGATCCCTTCGCCTGCCGATTACGCCGCCCGTTCTTGTCCCGATGTTTGGAAATGGTTGGGACGGCCGAAAGGTCTACCTGTGAGTGGCATTTGGGCCCCACCGTACTATTTCAACCATTTCTGATCATCCAGGCTTGTACTAGGAGCGTAATTCACCGAGGTAGTTACAGGCGTGTAGCCTGTTGATCGATTCGGAGTTGTTCTTAAACACCACAATACCGCTGGTAGTTCTTCTATCCAACACCCCGCTGATCTTTGCAGCGGCTCAATGAGCCGGGGTTTTATCTCGGATAGCACTAATCCGTTGGATCTTTCCACCTGTCCGTTCGATGCGGGGTGGGCTACCAAGGCTACATCGAGTCGGATCTTCTTATCCCGGTAGAAGCGCGCAAATGCTCCTTCCGCAAAATTTGTTCCATTATCAGTTATAATGCTGTGTGGATAACCGTATCTCAAGATTATGTCTTTGAGAAATGTCACGGCCGTAGCTCCATCACATTTTCTTATAGGCTTCACTTCGATCCATTTGGTAAACTTGTCCACCATGACCAGAATGTGTGTCATGTTTCCTCTTCTTTGGTTTGGGCCAACCATATCCAATCACCACACAGCAAATGGCCATGTAATTGGTATGGTTTTGAGTTCCGACATAGGCATATGTGTCTTGGTGGCATATCTTTGAAAACCATTGCATTTTCTCACAAGATCTTATGCTTGCTCCAAGGCACTTGGCGGTAAATCCATCTTGGGAATGCCTTTGCCACTAAGGCCCAGGATGAGGCATGATGCCCGCATTCTCCTTGGTGTATATCTCGGAGGATGTTAAGTCCTTCTTCCGGGTCAACACACCGCTGGAGGACATTGGTTACACTCCGTTTGTACAACTCGGAATTGATGATTGTGTAAGCTTTGGCTCTCCTCTGAGTTTGCCTAGCTAGCACTTCCTTAGTGGGTAACGTTCCATCTTTCAAGAACTGGTATATAGGCAGTGCCCAAGCTGGTATTGCTCGCGCAGGGAACATCTCCTCATCAATTTCCATCCGATCCACCAGCATAACTTCAGCCGGATCACGCTGAACAGTCCCCGGGTCTAACGAGGTAGTCCCCGGGTTTGCCGAGGTTTTCCCTGGGTTCGGCGTGCTACCTCCCATGTCAATGTCCATGGGCTCGGCTCCAGATTCCGCGTTTTCCGGGACATAGATTGAATCGGTTCCTGGGGACGGCCTGATAGATGGTTTTCTGAGGTGATCCAATGCTACGCCCGGTGAAATTGCCTGTCGGGTCGATCTGAGCTTTGACAGCATGTCGGCAGCTTTGTTTTCCATGCGAGGTACATGGTGAAATTCACATCCCTCAAAGTAACCCGAGATCTTCTGCACATGAAATCTGTATAGTGCCATGTTTGGATCCAGGGCGTCCCACACTCTGGACACTTGCTGTATTACTAGATCCGAGTTGCCAAAGCATATTATCCGACGTATGCCAATCTCCTTTGCCACTTTGAGACCATGCACAAGAGCCTCGTACTCAGCGACATTGTTTGATGCCGCGAAATGGATCTACAATACGTACTTGAGCTAATCCTTCTTTGGCGAGGTAAGCACAACCCCGGCACCTAACCCGGTTTTGGTTTTCGATCCGTCAAAGTGCATCCTCCAGTAGTTCGGATCTGGTGACGGCGGTTCGTATTGTACCTCGGCCCAATCCACGAAAAAGTCCGCCACAGCCTGGGACTTGATCACTTCTCTCCTATCAAATTGGGGTGCGTAAGGTGCTAGCTCAATTGCCCATTTCGCAATTCTGCCATTCGCATCTTTGTTACCCATTATCTCGGATATGGGGGCTTCGCATATCACTTTGATGGGATGCTCCTCAAAGTAGTGCTTTAACTTCTTTGCCGCCATATAAACACCGTATGCCACCTTTTGAAAATGCGGGTAGTTCTGTTTTGAGGCGGACAATACCTCGCTCAAGTAATACACTGGCCTATGCACCGACTTACCCTCTTCATCTCGCTCCACTACAATCACTGCACTTACAACTCGGTTGGTTGCGGCTATGTAGAGCAACATTGGCTCCTTTGACAGTGGAGAAGCTAACACTGGTGCAGTGGCCAACATCTTTTTCAAGTGGGCAAAAGCTTCATCGGCCTGCGGCGTCCAAACGAATTTATCTGACTTTTTCATGAGTTGGTAGAGAGGCAGTGCCTTTTCCCCTAACTGACATACAAACCGACTCAACGACGCCAGGCATCCAGTGAACTTCTGGACGTTGTTGAGACACTTCGGCAGCTCCATTCGTTTGATGGCTCGGATCTTAGTTGGATCAACCTCGATACCTTGGCTGGAGACGAGAAATCCAAGTAATTTCCCAGCCGGGACACCGAAGGTACATTTCTCCAGGTTAAGCCTCATCTGGAATCTCCTCAAGTTCGCGAATGTTTGCCTTATGTCGTCAAGGAGCGTTGCGCTTTCCTTGGTCTTAATAACCACATCATCCACGTAGACTTGTACATTTTGACCTATTTGATCATGCAAACATTTTTGCATACAACTTTGGTATGTTACTCCTGCATTTCGTAAACCGAACGGCATAGTGCGATAGCAATAAGCCCCGTATGGGGTAATAAAGGCAGTTTTTATTTGATCATCCGGGTTCAGAGATATCTGGTGGAAACCAGAATAAGCGTCAATGAATGACAACAGTTCACATCCCGCGGTAGAGTCGATGACCTGATCTATCCTCGGCAGTGGGAATGGATCTTTTGGACACGCCTTGTTCAGGTTCGTGTAATGATACACATACCCCAAACCAACGCCCGCGTTCGGATCATCCTTCTTCTTTTCTACCAGCACCGGATTAGAGAGCCAATCCGGATACAGCACTTCCATGATAAATCCTGCTGCTAGCAACCGAGCTATCTCGTCACCAATGACCTTTCTCCTATCCTCGGCGAAGCATCGGAGAGGCTGCTTCACCGGCCTTGCTCCGGGTCTTACGTTCAAAGAGTGCTCGGCCAACTCCCTCGGAACACCTTGCAAGTCCTGTGTGGACCAAGCAAAAATATCCCGATTCTCACGGAGGAAGATGACAAGCTCGCTTTCCTATTTGTCAGTTAACCCGGCACCAATTGTTACGGTACGCTCCGGAAATAGGTTATCCACTAGAATCTTCTTGGTGTCCTTCGCGGCTTGAAATGAAACGCTTCCATGCGGGTTGCTTAACGCCGACATATACTACTGCGCGGACTGAGCTAATGCCGCCACCTCTTGGATTTTTCTTTTCTCTTGGGCAATCACGAGTGACTCGGCTAGGTTAGACCCGGCTGAGGCGCACTCAATAGAACGTCGGAAATCCCCAGCGATAGTAATTGCTCCATTTGGCCCGGGCAACTTCATCTTCAGATAACTAACGTGGCAACTTGCCATGAATTTGCTCAGTGCTGGTCTCCCGAGTAATGCATGATACGCGCTCTCCAAGTTCACCACCTCAAACTCCAGATTCTCAGTTCGGCAGTTATCCCTCGTACAGAATAGCACGTCGACCCGGACTTTGCCTATGGGCTCACAGGATATGCCTGGTATGATACCATAGAAAGTTGTTCGTGTAGCCTGGAGCATGTTCTCCGAGATGCCCAACGTGCGCATCGTATCCGCATACATGATGTTAATGCTACTGCCATTGTCGATCAGTACCTTGGAGAACCTCACATTAATGTTTGATCCAATGAACGTCGGATCTAACACTAGTGCATACGAGCCCGGGCTTGGCATAAGCTTGGGATGATCTTTGACGCTCCAGGTAATTTCCTGGTCCGACCAAGACATGTACCTCGTCACTGCAGGCATAACCGCGTTAACCTCCATATGTCGGCGCTGCAAGCTCTTCCTATCTGTTTCCTCTGTTGTGAACACACAATAGCTCTAGTGATATTCCCTGTACTCATTCCTTCCCTCGTTTCTGGAGTACCTCTGATCCGGTTGTTGCTGGTTTTCCACCTGATGCACTGCATCCCTTCTCTTACTATTGTCATACCTCGGCGGAGGGGGAGGCAACATTAGTTGTTGCGTGTTTGCTCCGGAGAGCAGTTGCTGCCGGGGTAACTCCTGCCGAGGTTGATCATTCTGGGGTGCCTGAGCATTCCTCGAACCACCTTGTTCTATCTTGCGCATCCACTCACATTGTCTCGTTGTGTGACCCGCCGGGCTGTTCAGATTTGGCGTGTGAAATTTACACGGTTGGTCCAACATTGACTCATAGGTATACCTCGGACGATCTTTCTTTTCTTGCCATTGCTTCTTCTGCTCCGGAGTCCATGTTTTCTTGCCATCGTTTCGAGGAGTCCATTGCCCTCCCGTTTTGTGGTGTTGGTTGCTCCCTGCTCCGGGTTGATCTTGATTCACGGTTGCAACTTGTTGCGAACTATACCGATGATCCGGTCTATCGTCTCTCCTTTTTCCCCTGTAATCGTTCCTCCGGGATGACCCGGCTCCGTCCCTCGGATAGTACTCCTCATTTGACTCGTTCGACGCGATCCTAGGTTGAGTTGGCTCACCCAAATCATAAGAATCCGCAATCCGGATCATCTCTGCTAGCGTGACTGGCATTTTCCTTTGCAATTTCATCCACAACTCGCTGCCATATCTGCACCCTTGTGTGAACCATGCTATAGCCTGTGACTCTATGACTCCCTCACACGAGTTTCTCACGATACACCACCGGGTCAAGAATTCAGGATCCGTTTCGTTAGATCTCTGCTTGCACATCGCCAGGGTCTGCGGTCTATTCGGTCTTTGATATGTACTTGAGAAGTTGCTGATAAACATTTCTTCAAAATCTATCCAGCAATTGATGATTCCGGGTGGCAAATTATTCACCCATACCCTAGCCGGACCTTCCAACATTTGGGGTACATATCGAACAGCCCATCTCAAGTTGCCAGTTGCAATTTTCACAGCTGTTGCGTAGTTTATCAGCCAATCCTCCGGCTTTGTACTGCCGTCATACGTCTTCGTGCCGCTGGGTAATTGGAAATTGGGTACTGGCGGTTCCTTCATGATCCGGGGTCCAAAGCACGCTGGACCCGGAGGACCTTGACATTCGATCTGTTCCGACCTATACAGACGATCCAGCTTTAACCTGTCGTCATCCGGCATCAAGTCCCTGCTTCCCAATCTTGACCCTATCACATGATAGTCTGGTCTTGCGTATCCCGCATTCATCATCTCCGAGTCTCCGTCATTGTATCGGTCTTACTCTCGTTGTGCTCCTCTCTGTTGCATACCACGGCCGGCACTTTTCTCTTGCCTTGGTATATTCCGCTGCTGCGGTTGACCTGCTCCTGCTGGGTTTCGCTGTCCGGCATTGCCGTTGGCAGCATTCCCTTGACCGGCATTGCCTTGGTCGTGGTTACCTCGGCCAGCTTCACCTCGGCTCACACTTCGTCGATCGTCGTTTTTCCGCATCTCTTTTTCTTTTCCCGCACGCGTTGGGTCGTACGAAACGATCTTCTTGTTCCGTCTGGCCGAGGTTACTACCTCTTCTCTCCTTGGGCCACCATGAGGCGACGATGCGGCTCCAGCGGATTTCTCCGGGTTACCCATCGCCGAATGGACGATCTTAGAAGCTCCAACTCTCTCCGGGTTACCTCTCAGCAGCTCCTCGTTCTGCCTGTTCGCGATCCGAACCAGCTCGTTAACCCGGTCTTGCTGTCTTTGACGGGCTTCACCCGTCATACCCTCTAGCTCGGATGCTGCGGCATCTGCTGCTCTGAGGTTCTTCCCCGGGATACTATACTTCGGCAACCCCACAGACAGATAGTTTTCCGACCCTTCTGGTCCATCATCACCTTCTCTGTTCATCTCACTTATGAGATTTTTCCCTTTTACCCTTACTGCATCAACCTTGTTTGCCTTCGCGTACTCACGCAGCGTCATGTTCAACGACTGCTGAGCCGCTGCTATTTTCTTTGCGCCCTCCAGTATCTTTTGCCGGGTCTCCTCTAGCTCGGCCTGTGCCTGAGCCGGATCTACCACTGCTGCCACCGGGTTTGCCAAGCTATCCATAGCTTCCCTCAGCACGTTCTCAGGCCTCTCTAGCGGAGGACCCCTAGCTTTCCTCGGTGCCTTAGGCGTTACCTCCGGGTCTAGCGCTGGATCCTTGCTCATGCCCGCGCCTGGCGCAGTCATCATCACCTCTGCATGGTCCGGGGAGCGAGCGATACGCGCCCCGCGAGCCATAGTGAGGGGTGGTTCCCCTGCATCAACGATGCGACGTGGATGAACGCAAGAAACGTCCACAGCAACGTAGACCTTGTGCGCACCGAGCTTGACGAAGATGCCGTTGCGCGGAAGGGGGCGCGTGCCGAAGCAGCCAGCATTGTCGCTGACGTAGTCCAGCGCTCCAAAGCGCTGAACGAGCCTAGAGACGATGCATTCGCCGGTGCCGATGAGGTTTCCCGTCCGGATCTTCACCCCTGCTAGCGCCGCGTGCCCCACGGTGGCCGCCAACTGTCGTGGTGGTGTCACGGCAGATGCCATGGATAGGCTAAAGGTGGGGACTAATATGCGCTAGGGGAATCCAAGGAGGGATAGTAGAGTGATTCTCTACACAGAAGCTTTATATTGATGTCTAATCTCTTAGATTACAAGTGCTCCTCGAGCTGTATTGACAAGAGGAGGAATAAGAAAACTCTCTTACTCTTGCCTACCAACTAGCCCAAGAACCCTAGATCCACTAGTGCTCAACCAACTCGAATTCTCCCAACTCTGTATCAGAAAAAACCCAACCCCCTACCAGAACCCTAACCCCCCTTATATAGAGGTGGTTCGGTCCTGGCCTAGGGCATACGTGGAGGCATATTCCTAAGAATATGCCCCCTCCCAAAGTAGTAACCCGACAGGGGTGCTTTTCCCCCGCGTCACACTTGCTTTAGCGACGTATCCTCTACGGCGCCCGCGTCAGCCGACGTGAGCGTCGTCACCCTTGTCGGCCACGATCCGGTGGTCCTGCCCTTGCTTTATTCGCTCATCCAGTACGCACCGGACCTTCTTTTTTGACCAGAGAGATTCCTTCCTTCTCCTAAAAGCCAAGCGAGGATCCGGATCACAGTTGATCCGGCCACACCTGTTCCTGCATATAAGCTAGACAAGCATTTCCGACTTACTCCTTAAGTCGGACGAGACAATGTTAGGCGACCCCCCTGGTCCAGGTTACTCCGTGATCCGGCCTGCCTTGAGGTGACTCGGCCAGCATCCGTTTTGACCTTGCTGAACCTCGGCTAACTCGGCCCTTATACCCCGGAGTGACCCTACCCGGGGTTATCCCCCCAACAATGCCCGTGCGTTGCTACGACCATTTATTCTTTTCCCCGTGGGCATCATTCACAAATACTTTAGACGAAAGTGTTGTTTCTTATGTGTGTAAATATACCATTATTTCCCCCGCCAAAAAAAGGTACCATTATTCATATCCTTTATCAATAATAAGCATGAACAACTTACGTTTCATGGAGTTCCTTGTTGTACGCAATATGGAATTATCTTTGGATGTCACCCTTTTCGGGCTCAATTATTGCTGACCACGATCAACTCATAACGGAAATTTGTAAGGCACTACACCTACAAAATCACTCAAATGTGACAAATGCAAAGGTAAATCAAAGAAATATGTTGCGTTATTAATTGTACATCAACAATTTTTACAAATACTATATATGTGGTAACGCCAATATCCGCTTGATAAAGCTATCAAGAATAAAAATGGAATACCGGGTACCTTGCCACCCATATCTACACATCAATAGTGAAAGTATACTGCACAAGTTGCTTACTTGCTTATCGTAATGCAAATTGTCTCCTAAAATAAATATCACGATGCAATGTAAATCAAGGATCACCATAATCTAATAATATATGTGATGATGGACTGGTTGTAAAGCTTCTATGGTATAACCGAAGGAAAGTAAGAAAACATCCCCAAAAGTAAGCAGTGTGGGATTAAGATCAGATATACAATAAAGTCATAATAGTTATAGTCAAAGCCTAATAGTTGAGGAAAAACTAAGATCTCCGGTTGCACATCTGAGATAACAATCTGAACAGAGAAGTTGCAGTCACAAGAACATGCAAAAGCTTATTTTGATATGCATCTTTACTCTTCCCCTTTCACAAAACTTGTGACATCATTTCAGCATATTCATTCCAAGAAGGAAATATATCATAAGAAAGAACAATCTGAATATTTACGAGTTAACTTTCAGATACCAATAAAGTTCAGTTACTTTCACCAACAAAATGCACAAGATCGAAATTCCATCTTTTTTTTCATTTGGTGTCGGAACTAAGCATCGACCACCAGTTATAAAAAAGCCACGAGTGAAGCATACTATAAACATCAGAAAATAAATCGACCACACCAAGAGAAGAGCTTCTCATGACCTGCATTCAAAATCAGCACATTCGCAACTTCTTAGGTTCAAAGAAAATTCAGTTACTCACTGATGAGGGTTTAACTCATCAATGCCCATTGTTATGGACTTGGGGTTTGGAGAAGGAGGGAGCGCTGGAAGCATCAATTGGCTAACAAACAAGCACACATGGACGCAAGATTTACCCAGGTTCAGGCCTCGTGGAGGTCCCTACTCCTGCTTGTCTGCTCTTGAAATTATTGAAGGAATCGAAGATTGCAGGGGTGCGCAGATGCAATCTAGCGAGGGTTGTGGAAACTAGGGTTGTGATTGTCCTACTCGCCGCCCTCTCCTAGCCTTTATATAGATAGGCTAGGTCTCGAGTAGCAGGTCGAGTCGGTTACAGATTAGGGTGCGTCCCTTTGAACTCTCTATCTTAAGCTTCTTATTGCCTCGCAAGCAATCAGAGAGTCCGTGGGTCACCCGAATTATTCATTGGGCCTTGGCAACTCCGTGGTTTTCTGCCGTATCTAGACCGTATATGCCAAACTCGAGTACCTGTAGGATATACTCATGTCAGTAGCCCCCGAGTGTCCAGTGAAATTGTAGATTCGACTGGAGACTTTTATGAAGTCTTTCGAGTGCCTGACGAAGCATCTTTTCGAGTGTTCTGTTTGTGTCATAGGGATTGTTGACATATGTGCCTGATTTATCCGATGTATCGGTATCAGTTAACTGCCTTAGGGAAAAACAACGCAATCTACTCAAACTCGAGTCCCCGGACTCAAATTCGAAAAAGTGTTGGCGTAATTCGACTTAGGCCGCGGAGGTCTTATAGGAATCAAATTCCAGTGTATAAGTGTGAGCACTCGACGCGTCCGTCAAGGCATGTTCACCGTACATGTAGGTACGGATATATTTCTGGTAGTGCGTAGCAGATGCGTTGCCAGGCCTTATTCAGGTCTTATCTTTACGCTGTAAGCGTGGCATCCAAATTTTTGTCATCGCGGAGATGATTCGGTTGGCCCAGGAGACGTAATCTCTTTGTAGGGAAAATATGAGGCGGAGTCGCCATAGCATTCGAGTGTGGATGTTATCGACACACAGTACGATGTACAAATAATCATAGGGTGTGCGACTAGCGCTAGCCCCCGAGTGCCTATTCGAGTCGTAGACTCGAGGGGGGACTAAAAACTTTTGCGGTTGTTTTCGTCTTTGATTGCTTGTTTCAGTCGAATATGCTTCCAGCGCTCCCTATGGGAGTAACCCGTAGTTCACAATCGAATCATTGATTCGAGTGATGGGTTTGTCTTGAATGCTCATACACCTGCATAAAAATTCTTTCGGGTGTGTGGCCAGCGGTCCTGTTAGGAGTAGCCCCTGAGTGCTTGGTTGAGTCGAAGACTCGAGCAAGAAATGAAGTAGTCAAAATCTTCTCCTGCTGGAATCGATGGCATCAGTGCTGACGATGTGATGACCTCAGTTGCCCGCGTGAGCGGCTTTGACAGGATGTGACGAGCGGTGGGTCCCACTTTCTGACTTCGATTTGACTGGGCGTGTGTAATCTTCTGGTTTAACTGCGTCTCCTCGATTTCCGCGCGTAATGGGAGTAGTGGGGGATGGTTCGTGATTCCCCTTTGCCACGTGTCGATGATGATGTGCGCCACATGTCCAGTAGGGTTTTTGCTGGCCATTGGATGACATCCGCGAAGAGGTTAAGTGGCAGCGCAGCTGTGGTAATTTTCCCATCTCTCTTGTTGCTCGTGCCTTCTTCGCCATTGTTGCTCTCTCTGCTCCTTTGCACTCATCTCTTCTACGGCACTGGACTAGCTGCACGTATTCCCCAGCTACTTCCTTCGTTCTCACCGCCATCGAAAGATGGGCAAGAAGAAAGGAGCACCGCCGCTGGATCTACAGCCACCATTGCCGCTGCCAAGAAGAAGGGGGGCACCACCGTCGTGGGACCAGCGCCGCCGGTGCTGGGAAGAAGAAGGGTCCGAGTACCCGCATCACCAATGGCTCCTGGCGCACATCTGTCATCAAGCCTTCCAAGCTGCATACTCTTCGTCAGGATGAAGGGCTTCCGTCCACGGAAGAGGAATCGCGAGTGCCTGGCGACGAGGTAATCCCCTGTCCTCCTGCGGGTTTCAGAGTGATGTTCCTTGCTGCTTCAGTCATAGGACCAGGTCTCCTTTGATGAAGGATCTGGGGCGTAGCCTTCTGCTGTGGTAGTTGCGGAGGCTCTGCTGGTAGATCGTTGATCTCTCTGCTGCTATCTCGTGTGCCTCGTCAAGGAGGTCGACGGAGTCTTCGAGTGCGAGAGTTGACTCCTTCTCACTGTATGCAACCACCCGTGGGGCTTTGTAGCGTACCTCTGCGGGTAGCACCGCTTGGACACCGTGCACCATGAAGAACAGAGTGTATCCCGTGGTGCTGTTTGGAGTTGTGCGTAGGCTCCAAAGTACGGATTGCAGCTCGTTTGGCCAACATCTAGCGGCTTGTTTGAGTGGCCGGAGGAGTCGCTTCTTGATTCCACTACAGACGAGGCCGTTGGCCTTTTCTACTTGACCGTTGGTCTGCGGGTGAGCCAACGAGGCGTAGCTTATGTTGATTCCCAGGTTTTCGCAGAACTCCTAGAATTCCATGGAGGTGAAATTCGTCCCATTGTTTGTGATGATGCTATGTGGCACTCCGAAGCGGTAGACAATGGACTCGAAGAACTTGATAGCGCTGGCCCCTGATTGATTCGTCGCTGTCATGGCCTTGATCCACTTGTTGAATTTGTCGACCGCGACTAAGAGGTAGACATAACCTCCTTGTGAGGACTTTGGGAGCTTGTCGACCATGTCGAGTCCCCATTGTGTGAAGGGCCAAGCCAATGGTATTGGCCTGAGTCCCGCACCAGGTGCGTGTGGTTTGTCGGTGAATCGCTAGCAAGCGTTGCAGCGCTGGACGATGTTCTTAGCGTCGCGCATGGCCGTGGGAAAGTAGAATCCAGATCGTAGAGCTTTGGCGACGAGGGCGCGACTGCCAGCATGGTGTCCACAAGTGCCTTCATGTATGTTGAGGAGGACGGCCCTTCCGTCCCCATTGGAGATGCACTGTTGAAGTACCCCTGTGATGCTGCGCTTATACAGTTCATCGTTGATGAGGGCGAATGCCTTGGATCGTCACACGATGTGCCACGCATCAGTCGGGTCATCGGGCAGCCTCTTGCTGAGTAGGTATGTGATGTAAGGTTGTGTCCAAGATGGCTTGATCATCATGACGCCCATTGGTCCTTCGAGCCTTGTATTGAGCTCCATGTCGTCGAGTGCCATTGGCTCGTTGGGTGGCGTAGCCCCCGAGTCTGTTGACGTTCTTGCTTTCTTCTCTGGAGCTTTGGGCTTGATGGAGCGCTCGCATATGCGCTCGAGGAATACCCCAGGTGGTGTGGGGGCACAGGTGGAGCCAATGTTGGCGAGTAGATCCGCCTCTTCGTTGCTTTCGCGGCCCATGTGCCGCAGCTCGCAGTCGTCGAAGTCTCCCTCGAGTGTGTCGTAGAGGTGGCGATAGGCGATCATGTTGTTGCTCAGTGCGTCGCACTTGTGCATCGTTTGGTTCACCACCAGCTTGGAGTCGCCGTAGATGATGAGCCTCTTGGCGCCGCAGGCTTTCGCCATCCGCATCCCATGGATTAAGGCCTCGTACTCAGCTTAATTATTGGAGGTGGTGAACTACATTCGCAGAATGTATTTCATCTTGTCTCCTTGGGGCGATGTCAGTATGTCAGTAAGTGCATTGTCCAAAGATAGGACATATCTGGCTTGTCGGGGAGCTGGTTCTCCATCTAGTGCACGAGAAAGTCTGGGAGAACTTGCGACTTTATCGCGTCGTGCTTCTCGTATGTGATGTCTCGTGGAGACAGTTCGATTGCCCAGAGCGCGACCTGTCCGGTGGCGTCAGGATTATTGAGTATATGCCCGAGCGGGGCGTCGTTTACCACCACGATTGGGTGCTCCTGGAAGTAGCGGTGCAGTCGCCTGGCTGTCATGAATACGCTATAGGACAGCTTCTGGTAGTGCGGGTACCACTGCTTTGTTGGCGTAAGAACCTCGCTGAAGTAGTATACTGGGCGCTGGACCCCATGGACCTTATTTTCTTCGGCTCGTTCCACTACGAGCACCATGCTAACCACCTGGATGGTGGCGGAGACGTAGAGCCATAGTAGTTCCTTTTCACGAGGCGTCACTAGTACTGGCAAGGTGGATAGTAGACGTTTGAGGTCTTCGAATGCTTCTTGCGCCTCGTCTGTCCACTCGAACTTGTCGCCTTTGTGGAGGAGTTGGTAGAAGGGTAGTGCCTTTTGCCCATTCGACTGATAAATCGACTGAGCGCTGTGATTCGCCCAGTGAGCTGCTGGACGCCTTTTACGTTCTTTGGCTTCTCCATGGCCAGTATGGACTTTATTTTCTTTGGGTTTGCTTCGATCCCGCTCGCAGAGATGAAATACCCGAGTAGTTGCCCTGATGGCATGCCGAAGGCGCATTTGTCTAGATTGAGCTTGATCAGGTAGCGGTCGAGGTTAGTGAAGGTCTCGTGGAGATCATCGATTAACGTGGCTTCCTCTTTGGTTTTTATGACGATGTCGTCAACGTAGACTTGGATGTTGCGACCAAGTTGGTTCTTGAGGCAAGCCTGCATGCACCGCTGATAGGTGGCTCCTGCGTTTTTAGCCCGAAAGGCATCGTGTTGTAGCAAAACACACCAAAGGGCATTGTAAATGCTGTTTTCTCCTAGTCTTCCTCCTTCATTCAAATCTGATTATAGCCTGAGTAGGCATCGAGGAAGCAGATGCGCTCGCATCCCGCGGTGGAGTAGATGGTTTGATTGATCTGTGGCAACGGGAAGTGATCCTTTGGGTAGTTCTTATTCAAGGAGGTGAAGTCCACGCACATCCGCAGGATATCCGTATATTTTTTAGGCACAAGCACTGTGTTAGCGAGCCAAGTGCTTTCCTTGATCTCGCGTGTGAAGTTTGCGCCGAGGAGTCCTTTGATCTCCATACCGACTGCTTTTGCTCTTGGTTCAGACAGTAGTCGTACTGTCTGCTTGACTAGCCTTGCGTCTGGGTTCACGTTGATTGAGTGCTCGGTGAATTACCTAGGAACTCCTGGCATGTCCGCTAGACACCAGGCGAAGATTTCCCAGTGCTCATAGAGGAATTTGACGAGCGCAAGTTCCTATGCGGGACTCAAGTTGTTGGCGATGAGGGCCGTCTTGGTCGGGTCCGTTGGGTGGACCTGGACTTTCTTCGTATGTACCGACAAGTCGAAGGACAGGTCAGGTCAAGTTGGCCTGCTCAAGGGAGGCAGACTGTTGTTTGTCGACTCCTTCAATCTTGCGAGTTCCTCCTGCATGTCGAAGGACTGGGAGATTCTATTGAATTCCCTTTCGTAGCTGTCAGACCTCTCGAAGCTTCCATTGATTGTGATGATGTTGTTTGGACCTAGCATTTTCATCTGCAGGTAGGCATAGTGTGGCACTACCATGAACCTTGCGAAT
Organism: Avena insularis; assembly: GCA_023614405.1. Lineage (NCBI taxonomy): Eukaryota > Viridiplantae > Streptophyta > Magnoliopsida > Poales > Poaceae > Avena > Avena insularis. Next base: position 455,107,357 of record CM042696.1, on the reverse strand, counting down.
GTGACACGTCCATGGATGTAGTGGTATTGTGAGGGCCAGTCGACGACTTCAAAGTTGATGCGCTCTCGCCGAAAGTTTTGCGGCGTGCTAAAGATGACGTCGAGGTTGATTTTGCCCAGGGGATATACGCCCTTCCCTAGGATGATGCCATGGAACGTCGTGTCTCAAACTTCCAGACAAGTCAGAGGGATCATCATCGCACGCAAGGTACTCGCGAATATGAGGTTGATGCCGCTCTTGCCATCCATGAAGATGTGACTCATATCGAAGCCCCCGATCTTCGCCTCGAGTATGAGGGGACAGTGGCCTAGACGAGGAACATGGTGTGGGTGGTCGTGCTTGTCGAAGGTGATGCAGGAGTCGCTTCCACTGAGGTACTCAGTGGTGGAAGGTGGAGAGTTTATCGCCAAATTGACTTGATGAGTGATGGCCTTCTGCACTCGATTTGAGGGACGACCTTTTTGGATCATCCCCATGTTGCCCATGGCTTGTAGGTACGACTCGCCTCCATGATGCTGGACTGGCGTAGCCACGGGTGGTGGTGGTCCGGGCGGTGGTGGAGGAGCTCCATGTGCCACAGCGCCTGGGGCAGCTCCATAGCCCTTGTTGATCACGTCGTGATTCATCTAGGGCAGGCCCTCATGGAGTTTGAGGAACTCGCGGCAATCCTTGAGAAGGTGGCTGGATTTTTTCTCGTCGTCGTGCTTGTCAATGTAGAAGTGCATGTTGCATGGTCCGGGCAGTTTGTCCTGGATGGAAGTTGCGGGTGCCTCTTCACGATTGCGGCGCTGCCACACCTGTGTGGTTTTTCTGCTTTCGCGGTATCCACCGCTGTGATATCCGTTGTTGCGGTTGTCGTCGCGTTTGTCGGTGTAGCCGGCTACGGCCATATTAACTTCGTCGCGGTCCTCGCAGACGTGCATTCTACGTTTGCCTCGGCGGTCACGGTTGCGCCCAAGATCGTCGTCATCGTCGGAGTAGGTGCGGTTTTTCACCAAATCTTCTCTGTCTGCCCACTAATTCGTGATTTCTATTAGCTGGTCAATTGTTTTGGGCTTCGAGCGGCCCAACTCCTCCTTGAGCTCTATGCGGCGAATGCCTCCGTTGAACGCGTCGATTGCACGGTCCTCCGAGATGTTTTCTGTGGAGTTCTTGATGATGGACCACCTCTGGATGTATGAGCGCAGTGACTCGCCGGACCTTTGGTGGCAGCCTCTTAATTCTTCGATTGACGCGGGCCTTTTGTAAGTTCCCTTGAAGTTGCGCACGAAGCTGTAGACCAGCTCTTCCCAACTGCGAATGGATCCATGCTTTGTAGCTGTAGCTGCCGGCATTGCATTGTCGTGATTGAGCTTCCGCCGTGTAGCCTGACAGAGGAGATGTGATCCTCCTGCCAGATTTTCGGGTCCTGCAGGCCGTCAAATTTTGGGTTCTCTGACAGGAGTTTGAACCCCTTAGGCATTCGCTTTTTCCTGATGGCTCTACTGAAGCATCTAGCATCGCAGTGATCTGTCTCGTCCTCTTCCAAGTCAGTCGAGTGAGCGTGCCTTGCCCGCATCTTGTCGACTTTGCGCTGTGTGATTTCATCACGCGCGTCGTAGTCGTGGTCCTGCCGCCGTGAGCGATGTCACCGTGACAGGTCATGGCTGTCGTCGCTGGAGGAGTATGAGTAGTAGTGTTTGGCCAGAGCCTTGCTTTTCTTTGGTTCTGGTGTTGACTCCTTGTCGAGGGCGGTCTCGATTAGCCCTAGGCCTGCGATCGTAGATTAGTGCATGGAAGCTCGCGGATCTCCAGCTGGTGGCTAGTTGTTAAGGAGGTAGATCGTGGCCGCTGTCACTGCAGCCTGTGGCGTCTTCGGGAGCACGTTGCCCCACGTATCCACCATCATAGAGCCTAAGTCGAGGACTTTCATGGCTTCTATGCGCTCTTGGTCAGTGAGGTGGGCCAGTCGAGATCGTCTCTTGTTGGCTAGCTACTCGTTGCCTTTGGAAGAGGATCCTCCGTGGGAGGAGAGCCCAGCTCGTCGAAGGCTCGAATCGTCCGCCGCCTTTCTGCGTGCCTCGAGTTGTGCGATCACCTGCTCCTGGCTCTTGAATTCCTCCTTCAGCAGCCAATGGTAACCCATCAGCATGTCATGCGGTGTGTTGGGTGGTAGAGGATTGCCCCATAGAGCTTCTCGATAGTGGGCCCACTCGTTGTCGTTGAGCTTGATCAGCATACACTCGCCGGTGTTTTCATTCGTCGTGAGGTGTGGGTCTCCTCCTGTCCCGTTATTGGTGGGCGCGCTATTGGTGGGGCCACCGTTGGTGGGGCCACCGTTCGCGACTAGTATACCGTCGTTGGTTGGTCCAGTGCTGGTGCCGGTGTTTTCGCGATTAACACCGGTGTCGCCTGTGTTGATGACGGCACACATGAAGTGATTGGGGAAGTCGCTGCTCCCAGAACTTTCAGATTTGGAGCCGTAGGCTCCATCTTCTGTGGCTAGGCCACCAAGATCAGATCCGCGACTGCTATCGTTGTACGTGCTCCCAGCTGTTGCCAAGGCGTTGAGCTCGCTAAGGGTGCCGATTGGTGGAGGGAACCACGATGCTGGAGCAATCACGGGTGGTGTCGGCTGGTCAGGCATGCGAAGCGTGCCCAGTTGACCGACCTGGAAGCGAAAACTCCTAATCACCAGGCTGATCCCATCGCCCACGGACTCGAAAGTCGGGCGAGTGGCCGGCATGTGGACGGTGAAGTCGAAAGCGTTGAAGAGCTGGAGAATCTCCGCTGTTGTAGAGTTGTCGATCGCGGTTGGCGGGGCCGAAGAAGCTGCGACAACATCACTCCTAGTTCCTATAGACCACGCCAATTGACGAGGGTTTAACTCATTAATGCCCATTGTTATGGACTTTGGTTTTGGAGAAGGAGGGAGCGCTGGAGGCATCAATCGGCTAGCAAACAAGCACACAGGGACGCAAGGTTTACCTAGGTTCAGGCCTCGTGGAGGGCCCTACTTCTGCTCGTCTGCTCTTGGAATTATCGAAGGAATCGAAGATTACAGGGGTGCACAGATGCAATCTAGCAAGGGTTGTGATGTCCTCCTCGCCTCCCCCACCTAGACTTTATATAGATAGGCTAGGTCTTGGGTAGCAGGTCAACTCGGTTACAGATTAGGGTTCATCCCTTTGAACTTTCTATCTTAAGGTTCTTCTTGCCTCGCAAGCAATCGGAGAGTCCGTGGGTCACCCAAATTCTTCATTGGGCCTTGGCAACTCCGTGGGCTTCTGGCGTATCTGGACCGTATATGCCGAACTCGAGTACCTGTAGGGTATACTCATGTCACTCCCGGATCCGCATCGTATGGAATCAGCAATCCCTAATAAAAATTCATCATGCAAATAAAATGAAAATGATTCTGATGATGAACTTCTCGTTGAACTTATTACCAAGATTAAATTTTGAGAAAGAATAGAACACAGCAATCGATGGATTCCTTCTGGTGTGCTTTGATTCCATCACTACGGCAAGTTGGCTATCAAAAGCAGCTCCAAAATTATGAATGCCACATTATCTGAATCGTTAGCACTATATGTAGGAATAATAGAGACTAGACCATAAGGATGTATACAACCATGTTCGTGGCTTGCACTGCGAAGATACTGCCGCTTGTATCCTTGATGCACCTAGAAAAAGGAGGTGGCACTCTACAAAACCAGTAGAGGATGACGCGGACTCAGCTCGAGGCGGTGATGACCCCAACGGAGGTGGCGTTGCGAGGTGGAGGAAGGAAGTGGCATCAGCGTCGACACCTTCTCCTATCCCCAATGACACTACAGACCACCCCGACGCTTACGGCGCTCCTTCCCATCACCTGTCGCTTCCCTCACTCCCCATGTCAGATGCGTCGCTAATGCATACCTGAATTTTGTAGTTTATTGATATGAATTCCCACATATTTGCATCATATTAGTAGTTATTAACAATAATATTAATGATTTTTTGGATTTTCTAAACAATCCCTTCTCTTTTGGTTTTAACTCTGTCTTGGAGAAAAACCTTTTGTTAGTGTTTTTTACAATCCAGGAGCTACGGAATTCAAAACGGAGCTAGGTCAACTGGAGTTGTTAGATAATTTCCATACAAATCCAACAAGTTAAAGTAGGGTCCGAGGGGCCCAACGAGCTGAAATGGCAGCCTGTTTACTTTAGGGTGCACCACTGGTGCTATCTCAGCCGTCGAAACTCCGATGATGTCGATTCCACTACCATTCGCTTTTTTTGGCCTAAAACCATCTATATATACCCCTAGCGGCCTTTCTCGAGATGGACGGAGGTGGAGATCGAAAACGAAATAACAGAGAGCCAACTGGCCGCCGCCCAGAGGAAGATTGGAGGGGGAACCGCTGCCGGAATTGCCTCCGGCCGCCTCTCCTCCTTCACCAATGTCTCCTCATCACTCTCCATGATAAGAGGGGAGTAGTCCAGCCCCTATACTATGGGTTTGTGGTGGTAACTTGACCCAATCTCTCTATGTATGTTCATTGTCGAAGTCCATATGGTGTGCCTTGCATGAGGATGGATCTATCTATGTAATTCCTATGGTGGATATTGTGGTATGAGATAATACTTGTTATGCATTTATTGTTGTGTTGGATCTTTTATGGTTTGTCATAATTTGGAAATATTCGATGATGCATGTGATGGTTTGATCTATACAAAATGTATTCTTTATCCATGTTAGGAGGTGATTGACACCACCAAGTGGAGGTAGATGAGAGAGATGTGGTAATGCACACATCATATGAATCAATACACTAGTGTTTGGAATGTTTTCCATTAAGAAGTATGATGTATATAAGTAATGGGTGGCTGAGTGACAGCGGCATATGTATTGAGGGACACAATGCAGCAAACATCCTTTATCTAGGGGTAAAAAGGGGGAAGTATGTTGTGTGGTGTGACAATAACTAAATTCTAGCCTTATTATAAGGGTGACCTAGTAGCACAAAGGAATACTTCTTTCAACTATGTGTTTTAAGACATGTAGCCACCATAAAGTTACCATTAAAACATGAAAATTTTGTGTAGATTTATTATATATAACATGATCATCACCACAGATGGAGAGAGAGGATTGGGTGAACCCATGAACCCATGTCCATTGTTCCTATAAGAGAAAACATTTTATTTGTCCTCTTGCATTGAAGAGGATTGGGACACATTTACATTTGTTCTTAGTTACATTACACTTCCAAGCCATAACTCAACCACCTTATTCCTTAAACTTGTTTAGTGCATAATCAACTAAAACTTGTGAAACTTTAGATGTATATAATAGATAGCTTTTCCTTCTTGCTCATGTGGATTGATACCCTACTTCCACATTAAGAGGAACTAAAGTTATCCCCTGCTCTTGGGGGTTATCAAGTACTTTTCTGGCGCCGTTGCCGGGGAGCGTAGTACTTAAGTTTCTATTCTTGTGTGCACTAGACAAAGTAGTTTTCTAGTAGTAACTATATGAGAGAATTATATTTAGATATGTTAAAAGTTTGAATGTTCCTCCTTGTACTAATGTTTACAAAAGAAGTCCCATAGAAAGCACTCATGTTTTATAGGAAGAAGATGACAAAAGCATAAGTTTGGGGATGCCCATGCACCACCAAGAAGAGGAGAGTGATGAGAAAACACAAGAAGCGGACAAAATCCTAATCTTGTAGATGCCCATGCACCCAAAAGAAGAAGAGAATAATGAAGAAGAGGAAGAAGATATGGTCCAACCTAAGCTTGGGGATATATGGGAACCTCTCAAAGATGATAGTAACACTCAAACTCAACACTCATTTGTCATTTATGAGAAACCATGCTATGATAATTTTCCAGCCATAAATTATATGGCCATCTATGAAAACCCATGTTATTATCATCAAACTAATAATGCTTCTTTGGTTTCTAGTAATGCTACTATTAAAATTATTGATAATGAGGAGTGTTGGTTAGATATGATAAATGATGATGCTTTAGATGATGGTACTATTCTTATTGATACCCTCCATGTATAATACATGAGGATAGAAATTATATACTTGTTACCCATGATGATGCTCTCATTATTAATGTTTCTACTTTATTCTTGAGTTCTCCTAGTTTCACCATAGAGGGGAAATATGAACTTGCTAATAAACATATATGTGGTTTGAAAAATTCTTGTTGCAAACATGATATTGATATTGAAAATAGTGTTAGAAACTATTTTAAAAGAGGGAAGAAAGCTAATGAATGTCATGATAGTTATAATCCTCTTTACATGAAAAACTCTATGAACTTGCATGCCTTAAATGGTTACAATATTAGATTTGCTTCTTGTGAGTGCAACTACTATGAAAGATGAGGTGATAAGTGCCCTCTTTATGCTTCTAGTTATTATATGTTGTGTTCACCTATTGATGATATGCAAAGGTATGCCTCTACTTGCTGTGATTTAGCCATATATAAAATGCCAATGGATATGAAGAAGGTAAGACTTTGTTTTTATTGTTTCCATATCTTCTGTTGCTTTTTACCATGTTTTAACTTGACTATTATTTTGATTTGTATAAACACACCATGGTACCCTGGTATTATGCATGGAAAACTTCCCAAGGAAGAAGGAGATAGCACCAAGGTACAAGCTACCACATGATCTCCACATCACTTGAAACAAGTAAGGCAACCTGGTTTGTTTTATTTTGGATTTCCTTTTTTAGTATTGTTGTAGAAAGAGAGTTTTTATGGAGTTTTCAATAAAGTACCAAGTTGAACCCATTTGGATGTTTTAAAGTTGACAAAACATATGGAGCAGAAAATTCCTGCACGAACTCTTTTTAGTAAAAGCATTCTCTGATTTTTTATGTAACTCTGATTGCTCTAATATTTATATTGTAGTTGCTAATTTTCATCCTCTAAATGCCCAAAAAATGTAAAAAAAATGCTGAAATTTATAAGTGGGCTAAATAAATGTGTTTTGCAGTTTTTTTTCTGGATAGAATCTGTCTTTTGTTGCAAGTGTGATCTCTTTGGATTTTGATTTGATTATTTTTGAGTATTTTGATATATTAGGGATCTTGGAAACTTAAGTAAATCTCTGGAAATTTAAAACCAAATTTTATTTGGACATTTTATCACAGCTAGCTTGATATCTTCGTACCCACTAATGTCACCCGGTAGAAAAGAAATGGGAGAAAGTTCTGTATTGATGTTTCTTGACAGGGAATGGAGAAAGGCCACACCAAGTGATATCCAAGAATGGAGAAAACCATAAGCTTGTGGATTCCCAAGGCACCCCACTGGACCTATTAAACTCTCGGTTTACAAACCTCTAAACTTTTTTTGAGCAACATAGAATAATCATAGAAACATGGAGCTTCTTACTTTAGTGTTATGTTTAGTTTTGCTTGATATGCTAGGAAATAAATAGGAGCAACATGATTGATAGTTTCCATGCTTAGGAAAGAGCTATTGAAATAAACTATCACATGAATGAATGCCATGTTTGATAGAATGCCTTGCTTGAAAAACAAAAAGGGGGGAAAACCAAAATACGCATGTTATTGCTTTAGGTTGGATTGTTCATATGCTTTATGGAGTGATAACTTGTGTATCATCTTGTGCTAGTTCTTACATTCAACATAAATGTTGCTTAATGCTTATATTGTCTTCTAGAAATGACTTAGTACTATGGGCACTTTTCATTCTTGTAGAAGGTCAAATGGTTACTTATTAGTTCCACCATATTGAAACATCCTCCGCTAGGAAAAAAAATATTTATACAAGAAACACCTACCCAAATAGCTCAAGCTATATCCCAAAGTATAATATCATGTGTGAGTCATTACTTAGCTTCCAAACACTATTATTCTGGGTATGGGTGACATGGAGAAGTTAGTCGTGGGGTGACCATGAACTCACTAGGCATAGAGTACCCCTTCCCAAAAAGCAATAAGAGGATGCATACACTAAAAGATGAGGGCAAAAACCCTGCATAGAAGGGGTACAACTGCTAAGATGAGGGCAAGAACCCTCCAAATATTTATATGAGATCAAAAGCTGAGAAGAGTGAGTATGCATAGGCTAGGCCTTCCCAAAAAATCAAAACAAGCAAAAAGTGACATAATAATATAAATAAAAAGCAAAGAGAGGAAAGAACCAAAAATGTGCCAAAACAAGAATGCCAAAAAGAATCAGGTAATGAGGGGCAATGGAACCAAATACAAATGATGAACTATGCTTCAACCATAAACTTAATGGATAGTGTCTGGATGATAGCTTGTGTCTCACATATTATATTCCCTACTTGCTAGCCATACACTCTTTCCAACCTCCTTTGCCAAATATTCTGACCATAGGACCACCACTATATATCTATACTTCCCTATGCGAAAAATGTGCTAAGCATTTGTGTTAGTCAATATAAACATTGTGTTGTCAAGTATGATACTATAAGAAGTATCACTTTATGCTATGATTTCTTGTTGTTATTCTCTAAACAAATGAACCGTATAACGTTTTGTGATACTAGCTAGTAAAAAGAAGCACCAAACTCTAAAGCCCGTGTTAGTTTTATCAGCTTCATGCTTGAGGACGAGCATAGGTTAAGCTTGGGGATGTTGATGCATGTAAAATGCATATATGAACTGTGTAGTTTGTTGATATGAATTCCCATATATTTTCATCATATTAGTAGTTATTACCAATATTTTTAATGATTTCGGGGATTTTATAAACAATCACTTCACATTTGGTTTTAACTCTGTATGGCAGAAAAACCTTCTGTTAGTGTTTTTGACTTTCCCGGAGCTAAGGAACTCGACATAGAGCTAGGTCAATGGGAGCTGTTAGATAATCTCCATACGAATCCAACAAGCTGAACTAGGGCCGAGGGGCCCAACAAGCTGAAAATGGAAGCACATTTACTTTACAGCGCGCCACTGGTGTTATCTCAGCCATCGAAATTCCGATGCCTTCGAGTCCACTTCCATTCACTTTGTTTTGACCTAAAACCATCTATGTATACCCATTGGCGACATTTATCGAGACGAACGGAGGCAGAGATCAAAAATTGTAATACCCTGATTTTAACAGGTTGATTTTTTTAAGCAAGATACGTTGCAATTGTTGTGGGGATACCCCCAGGTAGGGTCACGCCGGGGTATAAGGGCCGAGTTAGCAGAGGTACGACACGGCTAAAGCAAGTGTTCGCCGAGTCACCTCAAGACAGGCCGACTTACGGAGTAACTCAGCCTAGTGGGCGTTTGCCTAGCATTAACCAGGCCAGCATAAAATATATGTCGGCTATGTTAACCTACCTTGTGCGCAGGTATCCTCGTAGCCGGGCTAACTACATGCTAGCCGGGTTACCACTTGGCTTCCAAGAGAGGAAAGGAATCTCCTGCTGGTCAAAAGGTGGCTTCTGTCCACTGTGGCATGAGCAAAGCGAGCAGAGGGAAGGACTAGCGGGGCGTGGCCGACAAAGATGACGCGGGCTATGTCGGATGATGTAGTCTATGTCTGGTGACGCCAAAAGACAAGGAGCTCACAGAGGGTTACATTCATAGTCCGGACTAGCCGTTTAAAGTGAATAAAGAGGCATCTAGCTTTAACCAAAGGGCATATTCGGGGAATATGCTTCCACGTATGCCCTAACTTTGTAACCTGGGCTCCCCTATATAAGGAGCACCAGGGCCTCCTTAGAAGGGGATCGATCATTTTATCTGTCTAAGGTAGAACTCTAGAGCATTGTAGTGGGGAGTAAGAGACTAGGTCTCCTTCTCACCAACAGCTGAAGGATCCCTTGTAATCCACCATTGATAGAGAGAAAATACAAACACTGGTGCGTGGAATCACCATGCTATCCCTTCCTGGATTCCTCTAGTGCATGTTGTCCCCATCTTTAGCCTATCCATGGCATCTATCGTGTCACCACCACGACAGTTGGCGCCCCCCGTGGGGCTAGCGGTGCTAGCAGGGGTGAATATTCGTACGGGAAATGTCATCAGCACCAGCGAGCGCGTCGTCTCCATCCTGGTTCAGCGCTTTGGAGCGCTGGACTACGTCAGCGACAATGCTGGAAGCTTCGTCAGGCGTCCTCCTCTGTGCAACAGCCTCTTCATCAAGCTTGGCACGCACAAGATCTACTTCGGTGTGGACAAGTCCTGCGTTCACCCGTGGCACGTCGTCGAGGGGGGCGAGTCACCTCTCAGCACGGCTAGCAGACCGCGTATCACTCTCCCAGCAAGTTGCATTGAGGTCATGATGACCGCACCAAACGCAGGAGCGAGCAAGGACCCAGCGCGAGATCCGAAAGTCGTGCCAAAGTAGGCAAGGTCTAGATTCCCTCCACTAGAGAGGCCAAAGAATGTACTGCAGCAAGCAATAGATAGCTTAGTGACACCAATAGCTCCTGTAGTAGATCCGGCTCAGGCGCAAGCTGAGCTAGAGGAAACTAGGCAGAAAATGCTAGCTGGGGCGAAGGAAGTAGCTGAGTTGCAGCAGTCACTGAATATCACTTTGAGAGAATATGCAAAAGCAAATCGCATAGATAGACTAAAAATCCAAGGTAGAAACCTGATTACGAAAATTGACAAGGAGTATGAGCCTAGGCCGGGTCAGACAGCTACTATAGTAACAGGAGGGCTGGAGAGGTACAGTACCCCGGCAAAGAACCTCATGGTGGCAAACGCAGCTGCGCCCGAGTTAGAAGGCTTAACCAGAGAGGCCAGGGAAAGGCAACAGGAAAGGGTAAACCACTTGTTGAGGGTGGCGTGCCAGCAAAATGAGGAAATGAACAAGGCAAACCCGGTGTAACCCGGAGCATCAAATGTAGTTCATTCGGCAAGAAATAACCCGACAAAATCTGCTGGAGCTGCATCTTCCCCTGGTCATGGCCCAAGGATAGAGGAAGTGGTAACCTCAAGAAGAAAGGACAAACAAATGGTCCCTTATGATCCGGCGAGAGCTGGAAAAGGAAAAGCAGTGCAAGTTGATGAAGATCGCCATAGTACCAGCCGAGGTGAAGCTGGCCGAGGTAACCACGACTAAGGCAATGCCGGTCAAAGGAACGTTGCCAACGACAATGTCGGACAACGAGATCCAGCGGGAGTAGGGCAAAATGCAGCACAACAACATCATCAACGATACGCACCTCGGTAGGATAGAAGCGCAGGCCAAGCGATGCAGCAGCAATATGCTCGTCCGGATCAAGACAGGTACAATGATGGTTATTCAGCTATGGTCAACGATGGATACCCTAGACCAGAGCACCACATGATTGCATCAAGGCTAGGGAGCAGGAATTTGCAGCCGGATGGTGCAAGGCTGAAGTTGGATAGAATTTATAGATCGGAGATGACAGAGGTGCAGGGCCATCTAGGTCCAGCATGCTTTGGACCTCGGATCACGAGGGAATCGCTAGTACCGAACTTTCAGCTGGCTAGAGGAACAAGGACCTATGATGGCAGCACCAAGCCAGATGACGGGCTCATTTACTATGCAACAACAATTAAAATCGCAACAGGAAATTTGAGATGGGCAGTAAGATATGTGCCCCAGATGTTGGAAGGACCAGCAAGAGTCTGGCTGAACAACTTGCCACCAGGGAGTATAAACTGTTGGCTGGATTTTGAGGAACTGTTCGTCAGCAACTTCTCAAGCACCTAGAAGAGGCCAAATAGGCCACAGACTTTGGCTTATGCCGGCAGAGACCGAATGAGCCAGACTGAGATTTTCTAACTCGGTGGTGCAACGTGCGCAACTCATGTGAGGGGGTAATTTAATCACAAGCAATTGTGTGGTTAGCCCAAGGCTATAGATATGGAAGTATGTTGTGGCAAAGGTTGCAGCGAGATATGCCAACCACCTTGGCCGAGACAATCCGGATCGCGGATTCGTATGCTTTGGGAGATCCAACCCAACCCCGGATAATGTCAAGCGAGTTAAATGAAGAGTACTACAACAGGGATGGCTCCAGGTCATCCAGGAGAAATGATTTCTAGGGTAAAAGAAGGGTTAATCATTCGGATTACAGGTACAGCTCGCAGCAAGTGGCGGTTGTAGATCGATATCAGCCTAATGCCGGTGCTAGCTAGCGCTAGAAAACTGGAGGACAACATTGGCAGCAAAAGGGTGAAGGCAAGAAGCCTTGGACCTTGGAACAGAAGAAACAGTGGCAAGAAATAAACGAACGCCCGAGGTACACATTCAAATCTATGTTCGACCAGCCTTGCAAATTCCATACGCCGAGTCCAAATAGTCCGGTGAATCATACGACCCGGCAATGTGAGTGGATGAGGAAGTTAGGACATGGTAGCTCAGAGAATGCTCAGGCACCTCGGAACGAAATACCTTTAAATGAAGCACCTCGGCAGCAATTGCTCACAGGGGGAAATGGACTGCAACTAATGTTGCCTCCACCTCCACTGAGGTATAAAAATCAAGAAAGGAGAGATGCAGTGCATCAGGTGAATAACCAACAACAGCAAGAACAAGGCTACCATGGTAATGAAGGAAGAAACAAGTATAGGGAGCACCACCAAAGCTACTATGTGTTTACCACAGAAGAAACTGACAGAAAAAGTTTGCAGCACCGGCATATAGAGGTGAATGCAGTAATGCCTGCAGTAACAAGGTACATGCCTTGGTCGGATCAGGAGATAACTTGGAATATCAAGGATCATCCCAGGCTCATACCGAGTCCTGGATCGTACGCGTTGGTGCTGGATCCGACGTTCATCAGTCCGAATATCAACGTGAGGTTTTCCAAGGTACTGATAGACAATGACAGTAGCATTAACATCATTTACAAGGATACCATTGATGTCTACGCACTTCTATTCTTGTAGACAGTTGTTGGGCATCCAAGTGTAGAGGTTTGTAGAACAGCAGCAAGTTTTCCCTTAAGTGGATTACCCAAGGTTTATCGAACTCAGGGAGGAAGTGGTCAAAGGTATTCCCTCTCAAGCAACCCTGCAATCAAAATACAAGAAGTATCTTGTGTCCCCAACACACCCAATACACTTGTCAGGAGTATAGGTGTTGGGTCTGCAACATAGAAAACAAAAAATTTCCTACGATGAGAACTATACGCCAAGATCTATCTACTAGATACAGAGCAATGGGTGGACATACATCCATGGAGAACTTACCCTCGAAGACAACGAGCTTTGTTAACGAGTAGGAACTCGTGGTTGATGTAGTCGTACACTTGCCGATCTCAAGATCGTGAGGAAGTCCGAGCGCCGCAACTCAGCAGCGCATCACTTTTCCTGCGTTCAAGCCACCGGACAACCTCCACCTCCTCGCTCCAGTGATCGAGCGGAAGCAGCAACTCCTTCCAGACAAAATGCCACCGAGAAGATGTATCTCGCTAATCCGAGACCATGGGGGAATAATTCTAGAGGGCGAGAGAGATCCTTCACAAGGAGGTGTGAGGATGAAGGAGGGAATGGGTGGCCTTTTATAGGAGGAGGGGGGTGCCCCCTCTCTCCATGGCCGGTGCATGGGGGGGTGACCCCTCACCTCCCCCATTCATGTGGTGGTAACCCCTCCACATTAAAATGCCTCTTCACATTCCCTTTTAAAGTCTCCACTTTAAATGCATTAAATTTCTCCAAATTTAATGCTCTCTCATTTAATAAAACTCTTTTTATTAAATTTATTCAGAATTTTGTTAATTACTTTAATTAACAAACACTCACATATAGCCCCTTGCAATATTTCAATATCACGTGCAGAACCACCTTCTGCAATTTCACCCGAAACAATTTCTGGTTTCTATTGAAACAATTCCTGCGCTTTGCAATTCTTTCGTCTGAAACATATGTGCTCCAAAATGGTGTCCGGTAACTCTTAAGTGTGCCACCCTATGGTTCGCGAATAATGCAGACATGATCGAGACCCTTCTCCGATCAATAATCAGCGAGGACACGGAGATCCGTCTTGACTCCTACACATTCAATGATGACTCATGATCGTGAGAACCTTTAACGCTTGTAACTAAATCCCTTTGTCTCTCAATATATTACATGTCCGAGATTCGATCATCGGTATCTCCATACCTAGTTTGATCTCGTTCGACATGCACTCTTTTCTCGTTCCGTGATATAACATTCTAGTGATCACATCACTTGCTTGCAAGCTATCCTAATGTGATATCACCGAGAGGGCCCAGTATATCTATCCGTCATCGGATTGACAAATTCCACTCTTGATCCATGAGCCTCAACATAACACCTTCGTAATCTTGAACCCATCTTTATAGTCACCCTGTTACGGTGTGACGTTTGATGTTATCAAGATACTCTTCCGGTGTTAGCAATTAACATGATCTCATGGTCTAAGGATAAAGATTACTTCGTATGATGTTATAGCAATATAAACATAATGACTTGATCGTAATGCTATACTTCGGATGAATGTTCATCACATCATTTCACAAATGCTGTGACCTTGTTATTAACAACATCCAATGTCCATGATCAGGAAACCTTGATCATCTTGTTAATCAACAAGCTAGTCTATAAGAGAGTCATAACTAGGAACCCTTTTTGTTTATTAAACACACATGTATTGATGTTTCCTATCAATACAATTATAGTATGCAAAATAAACATCTATCATATATAAGGAATACATAATAACAACTTTAGTATTGCCTCTCAGGGCATATTTCCTTCAGTCTCCCACTTGCACTAGAGACAATAATCTAGTTTATATAGTGATAAATCTAACACCCATGGAGTTCTGGTGTTGATCATGTTTTGCCCTAGGGAGTACTTTAGTCAACGGATCTGCTACATTCAGGTCCGTGTGCACTTGACAAATCTTTATATCTCCATCCTTGACATGCTCGCGGATGGAGTGAAACCGGCGCTTAATATGCTTGGAATTCTTGTGAGACCTTGGTTCCTTGGCGTTGGCTATGGCTCCATTATTGTCACAATAGATCACCATTGGGTCCAACGCACTAGGAACCACACCTAGTTCCGTTATGAACTCCTTCATCCAAATCGCTTCATGCGCTTCTTCTGAAGTAGCAACATATTCCGCCTCCGTTGTTTATCCAGCCACCACAGGTTGTTTGGAGCTCCTCCAACTAACTGCTGCTCTGTTCAAGAGAAATACGTATCCGGATTGAGACTTAGAGTCATCCGGATGGAGACTTAGAGTCATCCGCTATCCAGTGTTCTGAACCTGGATCAGATTGGTACCTACTAGTCAAACTAATAGCATGTGCCACATCCGGTCTTGTACATAGCATGGCATACATTATAGATCCTATGGCTGAGGCATAGGGGATCTTATCCATTATCTCTCTTTCTTCCGCCATAGCCGGACTTTGAGTCTTACTCAATGTCTTGCCTTGCAACATAGGTAAGTACCCCTTCTTACTTCCATCCATATTAAACTTCTTTAATATCTTATCAAGGTATGTACTCTGTGATAGCCCAATTAGTCGTCTTGATCTATCTCTATAGATTTTAATGCCTAATATATATGAAGCTTCAACAAGGTCCTTCATCGAAAATTTGCCGTTTAGATAACTTTTAACACTGTTTAAAAGATCTATATCATTTCCAATCAATAATATGTCATCCACATATAATATCAGAAATGCCACATTGCTCCCACTCACTTTCTTGTAAATACAAGCCTCTCCATAAGTTTGGACAAATCCAAACTCTTTGATCACCTCATCAAAGCGGAGATTCCAACTCCGGGATGCTTGCTTCAGTCCATAGATGGATCGCTGAAGTTTGCACACCTTATCAGCATCCTTAGGATCGACAAAACCCTTAGGTTGTATCATATACAACTCTTCTTCAATATTACCATTGAGGAACGCAGTTTTGACATCCATCTGCCATATTTCATAATCGAAATATGCAGCAATTGCTAACATAATCCTAACCGACTTAAGCATCGCTACGGGAGAGAATGTCTCATTGTAGTCAACTCCTTGAATTTGTCGAAACCCCTTTGCGACAAGTCGAGCCGTATGGATGGTTACATTACCATCAGCATCAGTTTTTCTTTTGAAAATCCATTTATTCTCAACGGCCTTTCGATCGTGAGGTAAGTCCACCAAGGTCCAAACCTGGTTGTCGTACATGGATTCCATCTCAGATTTCATGGCTTCTAGACATTTGTTGGAATCAGGGCTCATCATCGCTTCTTCATACGTCGCAGGGTCATCTATTTCATCAATCATGAAATTCATAACAGGATTGCCGTCTGATTCGGAGCTGCACGTGTCCTGCTTGACCTGCGAGGTTCGGTAGTGTCCTCTTTCGGAGTTTCATGATCAATATCATTAGCTCTCTCTTCGTTAGGTGAAGTCAACTCCGAAACAACTTCTGGAGCTGCGCTACTCGCCATTTCATGAAGAGAAGGTTCAATAACCTCTTCGAGTTCTACCTTCCGACTACTCACACCTTTCACGAGAAACTCCTTCTCAAGAAAGGATCCATTCTTGGCAACAAAGACCTTGCCCTCGGATCTGTGATAGAAGGTATACCCAATTGTTTCCTTAGGGTATCCTATGAAGACGCATTTTTCCGCTTTGGGTTCGAGTTTATCCGGTTGAAGTTTCTTCACATAAACATCGCATCCCCAAACTTTAAGAAATGACAGCTTAGGTTTGTTTCCAAACCATAATTCATACGGTGTATTTTCAACGGATTTAGATGCTGCCCTATTTAAAGTGAATGCAGCGGTTTCCAGTGCATAACCCCAAAATGATAGTGGCAAGTCAGTTAGAGACATCATAGATCAAACCATATACAATAAAGTACGATTACGACGTTCTGACACACCATTACGTTGTGGTGTTTCGGCAGGCGTGAGTTGTGAAACTATTCCACAGTCTTTCATATGTGTGCTAAACTCGTAACTAATATACTCTCCTCCATGGTCGGACCGCAGAAATTTGATCTATCTGTTACGATGATTTTCCACTTCATTCTGAAATTCTTTGAACCTTTCAAAGGTTTCAGACTTATGTTTCATCAAATAGATATACCCGTATCTACTCAAATCATCTGTGAAAGTAACAAAATAACGATATCCACCTCGCGCCGACACACTCATTGGTCCACACACATCAGTATGTATGATTTCCAATAAATTTGTCGCCCGTTCCATTGAACCGGAAAACGGTGTTCTAGTCATCTTGCCCATAGGGCATGGCTCACATGTATCAAATGATTCAAAATCAAGTGATTCCAAAAGTCCATCAGAATGGAGTTTCTTCATGTGTTTAACGCCAATATGACCTAGACGACAGTGCCACATATATGTAGATATATAATTATCAAGTTTAATCCATTTAGCATCAACATTATGAATATGCGTAATACTACTATCGAGATCCAACAGAAATAAACCATTCAACACAGGTGCATGACCATAAAAGATATTATTCATATAAATCGAACAACCATTGTTTTCAGACTTAAACGAATAAGCACTTTGCATCAAACACGATCCGGATACAATGTTCATGCTCAGTGCAGGCTCCAAATAACAATTATTCAGGTTTATAACTAATCCCGACGGCATATGGAGAGGCAGCGTTCCGACGGCGATCACATCAACTCTTGATCCATTGCCGACCCGCATCATGACCTCATCCCTTGCTAGTTGTCGCTTCTTCCGTAGCCCCTGAACTGAGTTACATATATTAGCAAACGATCCCGTATCAAATACCCAGGTGCTACTGCGAGTACTAGTGAAGTACACATCAATAACATGTATATCACATATACCTTTGTTTGCCTTGCCGGCCTTCTTGTCCGCCAAATACTTGGGCCAGTTGTGCTTCCAATGGCCAGTCCCCTTGCAATAGTAGCACTCGGTGTCAGACTTAGGGCCAGCTCGAGGTTTCTTTTCAGGCGCGGCAACAGATTTTCCGCCCTTCTTTCCCTTCTGCTTGCCTTTCTTGTCCTTCTTGAAATCGGTGGTCTTATTGATCATCAACACTTGATGTTCTTTCCTAATCTCCACTTCTGCAGTCTTAAGCATTGACAGAAGTTCGGAAAGAGACTTCTTCATGCCCTGCATATTATATTTCATCAAGCTCTTGTAGCTAGGTGGCGAGATTGGAGAACACGATGTATGCCTAAGTCAATGGAATCGTTATTCCCAAGGACACAAGCTTATCGGCGCATACCAGACATTTTGAGTGCGTGCTCACTAACGGAGCTGTTCTCTTCCATAATGTAGCTAAAGAACTTTTCGAAGCATTATAACTCTCACGGCAAAGCATGGGTATCGAAAATCATTTTCAATTCTCCCATGGTATCAAAGGCATTGCCATTTTCAAACGTTCAAGTTCGGCTCTAGCCCATACAGTATGCCGTAATGAACTAAGTTGTGGTCCTCCTGACGAGTTATATAGACGTTCTTTTCCTCGTCAGGGGCATCAGGAGCTGGTGGGGGGCCTAGCGGCGCCTGTAGCACATATTTCTTTTGTGCAGCAGTGAGGAGAATCCTCAAATTCATAGCCCAGTTGGTGAAGGTGCTACCATTCGCAGCAAGCTTATCTTTCTCCATGAACACATTGAAATTAAAAGCAGGTGGTGCCATCTACAACAAAATTTGTAAAATATATTTAGACTAAGTTTATGATAGATTGAGTTCAACTAATCCAAATTACTAATGAACTCCCACTCAAAAACGACATCCCTCGTGTCCTTTTGGTGATTACATGAACCAAATCCACTACACCAAGTCCGATCATCACGTGAGTCGGTGTAGCTTCAAAGGCGAGCATCTATATGGGCATCATATCAACTATATGACTCATGCCTAACCTTTCGGTCCGTGTTCCGAGGCCATGTCTGTACATGCTAGGCTCGTCAAATAAGAACCTTAGTATTTGCGTGTGTAAAACTGTCTTACACCCGTTGTATGAAAGCGTAGAGTCGAGAACACCTGATCATCACGTGATGCCTCAAAACACGATCCACAAAACGGTGCATACTTAAGGAATAACACATTTTATCTTGATATCTAAATGAGGGATCATCTTATAATGCTACCAAAAGCGCCGAACTAGCAATATAAGATGCTAATGTGTGAAGTGAGGTGATATGGTCCATGCATTTGATCTCTATCATTTGCATCGTGGTATGATCTCTATCATTCCTTTGTGTGTAAGGCCAAGGTCTATGGAACTTACACGTTAAGTGAGTTGTAAGAGTATCTATCATACATCTACTTACAACAATACCATATCAATACACTAGCCCAGCAACGATCTAAACTAGACGCCTCTAATTTATCAATTGCAAGTTTTACGTGGCTTAGGGATTTCAGAGATAGAACCGGTCTTACCTACGAACATGAACCACAACGAGGATATCCAAGTTATTAGCAACTCGTTGTAAATCAGATATTGACTATAGTAGGAGAGACAGACACCCGCTAGCCACTTATGCAAAACTAGTTGCATGTCCCGTGGAACGGGTCTCATGTAATGATGACATGTAAGGTTGGTCCGGCCGCTTCATCCCACTATGCCACCAATATCCAAAGTACATAGAAGATGCAATAACATGATCATCATCGCCACATATAAACATATGTGTACTACCTGCAAAGCACCTACATAGATCAGTGCTCGATACCACCGTTGGGTTCGCAGATAGAAACAAAAAATTCCTACGATGAGAACTATACGCCAAGATCTATCTACTAGATACAGAGCAACGGGTGGACATACATCCATGGAGAACTTACCCTCGAAGACAACGAGCTTTGTTAACGAGTAGGAACTCGTGGTTGATGTAGTCGTACACTTGCCGATCTCAAGATCGTGAGGAAGTCCGGCGCCGAACTCAGCAGCAAGATCCGCACGCACACACGTTCAAGCCATCGGACAACCTCCACCTCCTCGCTCCAGCGATCCAGTGGAAGTAGCAACTCCTTCCAGATGAAATGCCACCGGGAACAGGTATCTCGCTAATCCGAGACCATGGGGGAATAATTCTAGAGGGGGAGAGAGATCCTTCACAAGGAGGTGTGAGGATGAAGGAGGGAATGGGTGGCCTTTTATAGGAGGAGGGGGTGCCCCTCCTCTCCATGGCCGGCGCATGGGGGTGACCCCTCACCTCCCCCATTCATGTGTTGGTAACCCCTCCACATTAAAATGCCTCTTCACATTCCCTTTTAAAGTCTCCACTTTAAATGTATTAAATTTCTCCAAATTTAATGCTCTCTCATTTAATAAAACTCTTTTTATTAAATTTATTCAGAATTTTGTTAATTACTTTAATTAACAAACATTCACATATTTCCCCTTGCAATATTTCAATATCACATGCAGAACCACCTTCTGCAATTTCACCTGAAACAATTTCCGGTTTCTATTGAAACAATTCCTGCGCTTTGCAATTCTTTCGTCTGAAACATATGTGCTCCAAAATGGTGTCCGGTAACTCTTAAGTGTTCCACCCTACGGTTCGCGAATAATGCAGACATGATCGAGACCCTTCTCTGATCAATAATCAACATGGGACACGGAGATCCGTCTCGACTCCTACACATTCAACGATGACTCCTGTGATCGTGAGAACCTTTAACGCTTGTAACTAAATCCCTTTGTCTCTCGATATATTACATGTCCGAGATTCGATCATCGGTATCTCCATACCTAGTTTGATCTCGTTACCGACATGCACTCTTTTCTCGTTCCCGTGATATAACATTCTAGTGATCACATCACTTGCTTGCAAGCTATCCTAATGTGATATCATCGAGAGAGCCCAGAGTATATCTATCCGTCATCTGGATTGACAAATTCCACTCTTGATCCATGAGCCTCAACATAACACCTTCGTAGTACTGAACCCATCTTTATAGTCACCCTGTTACGGTGTGACATTTGATGTTATCATGATACTCTTCCGGTGTTAGCAATTAACATGATCTCATGGTCTAAGGATAAAGATTACTTCGTATGATGTTATAGCAATATAAACATAATGACTTGATCGTAATGCTATACTTCGGATGAATGTTCATCACATCATTTCACAAATGCTGTGACCTTGTTATTAACAACATCCAATGTCCATGATCAGGAAACCTTGATCATCTTGTTAATCAACAAGCTAGTCTATAATAGAGGCATAACTAGGAACCCTTTTTGTTTATTAAACACACATGTATTGATGTTTCCTATCAATACAATTATAGCATGCAAAATAAACATCTATCATATACAAGGAATGCATAATAACAACTTTATTATTGCCTCTCAGGGCATATTTCCTTCAATAGGTGCACTAGTTCGGCGAAGAGATAGTGAAATACAAGTGGTATACATAATTATAAGTGGTAATGGTGATAGAAAATAGCTTGCTGGCGTGTGGTTGACGTGGGAAAAGACTAAAGGCAAACTGAAATAAAGAAGGAAGGAACCAAACATGTAACAGATCTAATAGAAAACGGTGTTTCAGTGCTTAGAAGCAAGGCCTAGGGATCATACTTTCACTAGTGAACACTCTCATATAGATATATTATCTTCATGATACTAATCTTAACTATTCTCCGGTTGAACACTCTAATCGATGGTAGGGATATAACATCACACCTCAAAGTCCACTTTCCCCATCTAGATAACCCCACACTATCACCTTGAGCTCTAGATGGTTCCAACAAACACCACAATTTCATAGAAAGATCCAACTCCAAATATAACTCATAACAACTATTTGTAATCTCTATCCTAAGTGCCACCATGGTATGCACGCTGTCACTTTCACAGACATGGGGAGAGCAGAGATCTATTAAAGCACTTGAGTAGCAAGGTAGATCTATAGATTACAAGCTCATGATCTCAATAAGATCATGCATAGAGAGAGATGAACACGTAGCTACCGGTAGAACCCTTAGCCTCGAGAGAGAACTACTCCCTCCTCATCATGGGAATCAGCAATGGTGATGGAGATGGCGGTGAAGATCGATGGAGATGGCTCCGGGGGAACTTCCCCGTCCCGGCAGGGTGCCGGAATAGAGACTTTCTGTCCCCCGAATCTCCCCTTCGGTGGCGGTGGCGCTGCGGAACTTTTCGTGGATTTCTGATTGACTCTCTAGGGTTTTGGTATCGGGAGGCTTCTTATAGGCGAAGAGGCAAGGTTGATGGGCAGCCAGGGGGCCCACACCACCTGGTGGCGCGGCCAGGGCTAGCCCAGGCCACCACCTGGTGTGGCCACCCTGTGGCCCCTCTCCGACTCTCCTTCTGGCTCCGTGAGTCGTCCGGGAAAATACGAACTTTGGATTTTGTCCCGTCCAATTCCGAGAATATTCATTTTCTGACTTTCCTGGAACCAAAACAGCAGAAAACAGGCAACTGGCACTGTGGCTCTTGTTAATAGGTTAGTCCACGAAATCATATGAAAAGTACTCCAAAGTGTGGACAAAACATAAGAAAGTAGATAAAACCAAGCATGGAACATCAAAAATTATAGATACATTTGCAGTGTATCAACATCCCCAAGCTTAACTCTTGCCCGTCCTCGAGTAGGTAAGTGATAAAAAGAAAGAATAATTTTTGAGGTGACATGCACCATCATAAACTTGATTAAAATATTTGTAAAACATTGATAGCTAGGATCATAGTACTTCAATCGTAACATGAAAGACAAAGTTCTAGCAATAAGACAAAGAAACTATGATGGAACATGAAAAGGCACAAACAAAAGATTCATGAATAACAATACTTTGCAAGACGTTTGTTTGTTTCACATAAAGAAAACATAGCATAATAGCATTCAGCTTGTCCCTCATAGAGTAGCAAATAAATGCATATGACACCTTCAAAGTTTACAAGATTGACTAGATACAAATAGTTTAAAACAAGCAATATCAATTTATGCATCAATCAACTAGTCTTGGGACAATGCACACAGAACTAAGAATGGTCACCATGCTCTCAAAGTAAGTGCATAAAGATAGAAGGTGGAGACTAAATATAATGGTGGAAGAAAGGCCTTCATAGAAGGAAGCAGAGATTCAAGTTTCATAAAGAGCTTCCAAAAATTATTAGCTTTCAGCTCTCATTGCCCCTATCATAAGCATCTTGAAGTGATTAAGGTTAAAGTGAACGAACTATGGTCTACATGCTTGACGAAATATAAGTTAGAAATCTCATGTCCCTTGCATACGATTGCCGCTCCTCATGCTACTCAAGTTTAGTCACCAGTAAGTTCTTGTCATTGTAAGTACATCTGTATCATAGAGAACCGCCAACAGGGTACCCCTTGCCCGATGATACGGAAGAATCTCCATATCAAAATGACAAGGCAAGCAGACCACGAGCATCTCAGCAATCTTCTTATTTACCATGGGAATATGGTGCTTTTTTTCTCTTTCCTCTTTTCATAATCTTTTTTTTCTCTTTTTCTCTTTTTTCTCAATATAGGACTCTTTTTTTATAAGAAGAATGCTTCATAGACAGCTCATTATGGTTACGCTGCAGGTTTCCACCATGTCATCATTGATTAGACCAGCGGCCCAAGCGTTTCTCTAACACATATACATAACTCCATGGACTTACAATCTCCCCTTTCATTTCACACCGACGACATCCATATACAAAAGAGCATGATATGAACTAGGTACATGTACCAAGTGCAATGTTGAAAGCGTTCCCCATGAAAGCATGGTTCTTCTAATTCCCAACAAATAAGTGCAAGCATATACAACATAGACGACACAGTGGTTCAAGTTTATTAAGGGCAAGAAAAGTAAAGTGTGCCATCAAGTTCGTGAGAGCTTTAATCACTAGTTTTCTCATAACAAGTTTAATTTGGAAGGTAAACAAAAGCATGAATATACTTGGAATAGCATAAGCTAATAGATAGGTATGGTGGACTCTTTGGAATAACTTGGTTTAGGGGGTTGGATGCATTAGTGGAACTCATACTTGATTGTGGATCGAAGGCTAGCAAAAGATTGGGAGCGACAAACTAAGAGAGCAATAATGGCCATAATCATGCAGAGAGACAAAACATCATTGATCAAAGCATAAAGTGATACTACAAGTTGAAAAATAAAGGATCATAAAGGCTATGGTGACTTGAGATAGTCATAACATGGTGTGATCATGTGCCAAGTCAACCCAAGTAAAGCATCAAAGGATAATACCACTATATTACGCTTTAATATGCTAAAACAATGCATGATTCATCCAAGGCACATTAAGCAATCTCAATTATTTATAACAAGTCATGCTATAGCAAAGAATACTAAGCATAAAGCCAAAACAATATCAAGCATGGCATGACAAAGCATAGGCCACAGTCAAAAACGAGCTCTTTTTACCACAATAAGCATGAACTTTCCTACTCTTTTCCAAACCAAACCAAACTATTTGCAAACCAATGTATGAAAGAGGGGGTCCAACCAATTTATTCAGAAAACTAAGAAAACCAAAGCAAACGAAAAACCAAAACAAAAACGAAGACGCTCCAAGAAAAACACAACTGTGCATGAAACAATAAAAATGAAGCGTTTGGAAGAAACCTGGGATTTTTATTGATGAAAAAGGGGATGCCTTGGGCATCCCCAAGCTTTGACGCTTGTACTTCTTGGATATTTCTTGGGGAGACACACGTGGCATCCCCAAGCTTGAGCTTTAGTCCATCATTCATCTCATTACGCATTCCTTCCATACACCTGAAATTTTTCCTTCATACAAAACTTCACACAATCTTTATTAGCAACATTAGTGCACTCAAGATAAGTAAGTCTTAAGGTTCAGTTCTAACACCAAATAAACTTCCATTAGAACACTAGACACTGTAGCACTTCCCTCAAAAAGCTCAATCCCCCAAAAGAACTCAAAAAAGAACCAACAAGAAGCAAATGCAAAAAATGGCAGAAATCTGTCAAAAAGACCAGCAGGTAAAGACGAATTTTTTCGAAGACCTTCTGTTGCTAAAATCAAAAAGTGTTGAACTAACGAAAGTTCGATAACAACCTGGGGCAAAAGCACAAAAATTCACGCCTCAAAAAGACGTTCGGAGATTTTACCCAAATTTTTACGGTGAAGCACATAAATCTGTTTCGGGACAGCAACTTTCCCAATCATTACTTCTCTCTCATTAGAGGTTACTCTTGGCACAAAAAGCAAAAAAAAAGGATAAGGAGCGGTTATTACTGAAGTAATAACTTCCAAGACTCATCTAAAACTTTTGGGTTATCTCCCAATAAGTACTTTTCTTTAACGCCTTTAAGTTAGGCTTGATACTTTGAGAAGATGCTCACATAAGACATATGAATGGAAGTAAAAGAGAGCATCAAGAAGCAAATTCAAAGAATTTTTAAGTCTAGCCCACTTCCTATGCATAGGAATCTTATAAAGAAAGAAGTCATGAAAGCACAAAGCAACAAGCATAGGAAAGCAAAACAAGTGCAACTTCAAAATTTTCAACATAAAGAGGGGAAACCTAATATTATTGAGATACATAAAACCATGTTTCCCTCTCTCATAATAACTTTCAGTAGCATCATGAATAAAATTAACAATATAACTCTCACATAAAACATTCTTATCAAGATCCACATGAATAAAAGAATTAATACTCCCCACATAAACATAGTCATTCTTATTGATTATAGTGGGAGCAAATTCAACAAAATAGCTATAATTATTATTCTCATCACCATAGTCATCAAATATAGGAGCCATATTGTAATCATAATTAATTTTCTCCTCAATAGTAGGTGGACTGAAAATATCATATTCATCATTGTAATCATCATATATTGGAGGTTTGGTATCATCATAAGCAATAGAATAGCGATCTTCCAAAGCTGGGGAACTAAAAAGATCATTTTCATAAAAACTAGCTTCCCCAAGCTTATACTTTTCCATAGCATTAGCAATAATGGTGTTCAAAGAATTCATACTAATAATATTGCTTTTAGCATGCAAATAAAGTTCCATAGGTTTTTTAATTTTCTCTTCAAACACTTCATGTCCTAACTCAAGATAAATACTATAAAGCTCTCTAATTTTGTTGTTGTTTTCCATTAAGCCTAACTAGTGAAAACAAGAAACAAAAGACAAAATTGCAGAATCTAAAGGAAATAACTTCGAGCACTCACACCGGAGGATGGGAGTACCTTTTACCTTACCTCCTCGGCAACGGCGCCAGAAAATAGCTTGATGTCTACGCACTTCTATTCTTGTAGACAGTTGTTGGGCCTCCAAGTGCAGAGATTTGTAGAACAGCAGCAAGTTTTCCTTTAAGTGGATTACCCAAGGTTTATCGAACTCAGGGAGGAAGTGTTCAAAGGTATTCCCTCTCAAGCAACCCTGCAATCAAGATACAAGAAGTCTCTTGTGTCCCCAACACACCCAATACACTTGCCAGGTGTATAGGTGCATTAGTTCGGCGAAGAGATAGTGAAATACAAGTGGTATAGATAATTATAAGTGGTCACGGTGATAGAAAATAGCTTGCTGGCGTGTGGTTGACGTGGGAAAAGACTAAAGGCAAACTAAAATAAAGAAGGAAGCAAGCAAACATGTAACAGATCTAATAGCAAACGGTGTTTCAGTTCTTAGAAACAAGGCCTAGGGATCATACTTTCACTAGTGAAAACTCTCATATAGATATATTATCTTCATGATACTACTCTTAACTACTCTCCGGTTGAACACTCTAATCGATGGTAGGGCTATAACAGCACACCTCAAAGTCCGCTTTCCCCATCTAGATAACCCCACACTGTCACCTTGAGCTCTAGATGGTTCCAACAAACACCAGAATTTCATAGAAAGATCCAACTCCAAATATAACTCATAACAAGTATTTGTAATCTCTAGCCTAAGTGCCACCATGGTATGCACGCTATCACTTTCACACACATGGGGAGAGCAGAGATCTATTAAAGCACTTGAGTAGCAAGGTAGATCTATAGATTACAAGCTCATGATCTCAATAAGATCATGCGTAGAGAGAGAGATGAACACATAGCTACCGGTAGAACCCTTAGCCTCGAGAGAGAACTACTCCCTCCTCATCATGGGAATAAGCAATGGTGATGGAGATGGCGGTGGAGATCGATGGAGATGGCTTCGGGGGCACTTCCCCGTCCCGGCAGGGTGCCGGAACAGAGACTTTGTGTCCCCCGAATCTCCCCTTCGGTGGCAGCAGCGCTGTGGAACTTTTCGTGGATTTCTGATTGACTCTCTAGGGTTTTGGTATCGGGAGGCTTCTTATAGGCGAAGAGGCAAGGTTGGTGGGCGGCCAGGGGGCCCACACCACCTGGTGGCGCGGCCAGGGCTAGCCCACGCCACCACATGGTGTGGCCACCCTATGGCCCCTCTCCGACTCTCCTTCTGGCTCCGTGAGTCTTCTGGGAAAATAGGAACTTTGGCTTTTGTCCCGTCCAATTCCAAGAATATTCATTTTTTCTGACTTTCCTGGAACCAAAACAGCAGAAAACAGGCAACTGGCACTGTGGCTCTTGTTAATAGGTTAGTCCAAGAAATCATATGAAAAGTACTCCAAAGTGTGGACAAAACATAAGAAAGTAGATAAAACCAAGCATGGAACATCAAAAATCATAGATACATTTGCAATGTATCAACCATGCACAAGTTAGGAATCTCGGAGAACATGTTCCAAGTAACAAGAACCACTTTCCATGGCATCATGCCAGGTATCTCCTATGAGCCCATTGGTAAGATCCGGGTTGACTTATTGTTCGGCACAAGGGATAATTGCCGGACTGAGAACTTGGAGTTTCAAGTGGTAAACTTGGAAAGAGCTTATCATGCGTTACTCGGCAGACCTGCTCTGAGCAAGTTCATGGCAAGTACTCACATCAGTTACCTAAAGATAAAACTTCCCGGACCAAGAGGAGTGATTACATAATCAGGGGACTTCAGGTGTCCGATTGAGTGCGCATCCGCTGGATGTAACCTGGACGAGTCACTCGTGATAGCACAGGAGAAGAAGAGAATTCAGAAAGTGGCGGCCTTGGCTCAGTCCGCGCAGCAACATATGCCGGCTCTGACCAACCCGCATGGGAGTGTTTCTTTGCAAGAAATAAAAGATACGAAGAAAGTACCCATTGATGATTAGTTCCCAGAGCGCACCGTAACCATTGGTGTCGGGTTAGGCGACAAATAGGAAAGTGAGCTCGTCAACTTCCTCCGTGAGAATCAGGATATCTTTGCTTGGTCCACATGGGATCTGCAAGGTGTACCGAGGGAGTTGGCCGATCACTCTTTGAATGTAAGACCCAGAGCTAAGCCGGTGAAGAAACCTCTCCACCGCTTCGCCGAAGATAGGAGAAAATTCATTGGGGATGAGATAGCTAGGCTCCTTGCAGCCGGATTTATCATGAAGTACTTTACCCGTATTGGCTCTATAATCCGGTGCTTGTGGAAAAGAAGAAGGATGATCCGAACATGGCTGTGGTGTGGCGTATGTGCATTGATTACACGAACCTAAATAAGGCGTGTCCAAAAGATCCATTCCCACTGCCTAGGATAGACCAAGTCATAGACTCGACTGCCGGATGTGAACTGTTGTAATTCATAGATGCATATTCTGGTTTCCACCAGTTACCTCTGAATCTGGATGATCAAATAAAGACTACATTTATCACCCCTTACGGGGCTTATTGCTATCGCACTATGCAGTTTCGATTACGTAATGCAGGACCAACATATCAGCGATGCATGCAAAAATGTTTACATGACCAAATAGGTCGAAATGTGCAAGTCAACATGGACAATATTGTGATAAAACTAAGGAAAGCAATACGCTCCTTGTAACACCCCAGCATTAGAGCTTAGAAATAAGTTGAATATAGGTGTGTGCCTTGCATTCATGCATAGAAAATCTGGATAATTTCGCACTTTTAAATAAAACTTGTCAAAGTGATTGAAGCTTCTCTTAACTTGGTGGAACTGAAGTAGGTTATCAAGTTGACTGCGATCAGTTTCAATATGACCTTTGCTAAAACCTTATCTTTGGGTAATATAATTTGATCTAAGGGTAGAATAAATGTAATAAAACTAAGTCACAACACACTACTTAATAAGGAGTACTTGATCTTCTAGAGATCATTACATGGTATTCCATACCACAACTCAAGGATGAATACTTAATATTCTAAAGCTGATATCAAGGTATTATCTACCACAAACCCTGAATCTCAAGTCAAGTATATAACTTAAGTAAAAAAACTCATAACTAAATCTTGAAACACTTGTTTGCCATAGTTACTCTTATCATAGGTACCTTGGTAGTTCTTAAACATTAACTCTTATCACAAATAGAGTAGAAAGGGGAGTCAAGCTAAGACTATCCATCACATACCCTTAGTGTCATGTTAACAGATGACAATCCTATTTAACCAAGTCTCAGTGTCTACTAATCATCACTGTAGAGCGATCAATTCTTGACCTAGAACTTATTGACTCTTAGCCTTTTACCTAGTATATTAACCATCCAAAGACCTTAAGTAAATAAATAAGAAGAAGGAACTAGTTATGGATTAGTGTGCCATCATGAATGGAATGAGATCCTTAGTGGTGATCAAACCATTGGATGTTGGAGGATTAACTCACTCATAAGTTCACTAAAAGAAGTATCTACACCCAAGAAGTAACTGGTGCTTTATGAGCTATGAGAAAGCTAGTAGTATTAGTACATTAAATAAAAATCTTGTTAAGACAAGTGTATTTAAACTTAGAGTAAGCTTGCTTAACAAGATAAGCCTATAGAGAGACCAGT
Organism: Avena insularis; assembly: GCA_023614405.1. NCBI lineage: Eukaryota > Viridiplantae > Streptophyta > Magnoliopsida > Poales > Poaceae > Avena > Avena insularis. Next base: position 455,077,581 of record CM042696.1, on the reverse strand, counting down.
ACAAGTCTACTACTTAATTGAATATAGATGTTGATCAGACAATTAGAAGCCTAAGCTTATTATGATCAAAGTATGGAAGCCATCATTCTCAAATCACTTGAGAATAGATGATTAAGTATTGAAGAAGAGTTGTGAGTATACTAAATTAGGCAAAGCCTCAGTAAGATGAATCATCTAGTTTGATCATGACAAGTCAAGATAGAGTATGATGAAGCATATAATGTGAGTTGTATGGAGTAGTTGGAAGCATAGTAGTTTAACCAAGCTATTAAAAGGACAAGCTTGTATTATGGAAAGTAGTACCATACCTATCCTAGAGGATTGATATTACATGTCGTATAGAGATAATTGTAATCTTGCAAGCCTTGGAGGTTGATGCAAGGTGAATATAAAAGGAGTTAATCGATGGAGTTAGAAGTAGCTACATTGCTGGATTCATCAAGGGTAGTTTATCAATGGAAGTTATATAGGTACTAGAGTAATAATGGAGAATGTGTATTGTTGAAGTGGCATGACCATATCATCATATGATGATGGATATGGTGGAGTTAGATGATTGTCTTCTTTAGAAAGATGAAATATTTGTTAATAAGACAAGAGAGATTGATAGAGTATATTTAGGAAAGGAATTCCTTATCTAAAGATAAGCTTAGTGAGGAATTAATGAAAGGAGTTCTTGAGAAACCTTAACCAACAATATATCAAGCCATGTGTAGTCCCATGTCCACCTCTCTGTCTAAAACCGCAGAATCAAATTGGTAGTGGAACCATTTCCTATTCCTAAGTAATCATGGAATATTATCTCTTGGACAAATGAAGCTTCTCAGAGATAATTAGAGAACTAGATGAGTGTTCATGGATGAAAGCCCTATCCACCATATTATTTAAACCCTAATAAAGACTTAGTCTTACATACCATCAACATCAATTTAGTAAAGCAATCTCAATAGCTCACTATAAGTTGAGATATCACCTTGGTCACCAAACATGATGGCGATATGTATTAGCCTTAATATTCATCCATATCTATAATTGAATATGAGTGTATTAAAAACCTTTCTAAAACTCATGGCAGTTATTCGGAAATGAACATTTTCATTAATGATTGCCATTCATGCTTCTTGTCTTCACCAAGGTTGTACATTGTAATCCTAAACACTATAAATCAAGTAGGATTTGAATAAGAGAAATCACCAAATATGGAGAACCATGAAAATCAAATCACCCTAGTATGAACAAAAGAATTAATACCTTATAATGTATATATATGATTCCTTTATGAGGTTGAGTGTTAATAAGATTTTGTACACATAAATATCCATTTTTAAACCATAACCATTACATTCTTAGAAGGTTTTTCTATAGAAGGAATGAATCCCTAAAGTCTAAGTTTTATTTGTTCTATTTAATAAGAGAACCTCTCATATGGTTGTATTTATTTTTTATACAACATAATAATATAGGGGAATTTATTATAATGAATCTTTACACTATCCTAAATATTCTACTAGAATTTTAAATGTTTAAACCTTGTAGAAATAGAATTGGAAAGAAATTATAAATAGAAAATAAAACAGAATTTAAAAACAGATAAAAAAGAAGCAGCCACCTGGACCAGTCCACCATGGCCCATACTCTATGCGTCTCCCACGAGCAGCACCTTTCCTTTTCCGCTCACTTGGCAATGGCCCAATACTAACCCAGGAGCATCCCACACACCGTTTCGGTAGTCACTGGCAGGTGGGACCAAAGAAAGGACCGCGGGTTGAGACAAAAGTTTGGCTAGGGGGTTTCTTGCGAAAAAGACGTCGTCGTCACCGCTACGCACACATGCAGCTCACTGGAGGACCTCGCCGCCGCCCGATGCCATTGTCAACGTCAGCCGATCGCCACGATACTCGCCACCGATGCTTGGAGGAGATAAGAAGGCGATGCCTCTGCTCATCCTCATCCATTTCCCTCTCTGTAGCTCTCTCTTCCTCTTCCTATGCAAGATCCCGAAACCCTACCTCGCCGGAGCCACTCGTCGTCGTTGCTATCGACTGCCCCAAGACCATCTAAGACCACCATGGTGCTCCTCTGTATCTTCTTGTTCGATTGCCCTAGCTCGTGGAAGCTGTACAAGCCCAGATGCCCGGATTAGTACCTCCGTCCCGACACCAGTCGTCGCTAATTCCACCGATTCCGACCACCTCCTGCCTCCTCGTCACGTCCTGCATACTCACGGTGATCTCATGCTTCTCCGAGACCCCTTAATTAGGATTCTCCTGCTCTGAATCGCAGTAGCACCGTAGTCCACCGTCGGCCGCCGCAAAAGATGGTCACGGGAGAGGCTCAGATGACCAAAAACAAGCGGCGACACCACCCTTAGGCTCGCCTTGATCTACTCTATTGTAGTGTCCTCGTTGCAACGCCCCGAGCTCCAATCGTCAGGTCCGTCATTGACTGGGAGGAGCCTCCATTGATGACGCCATCATGACCTCATCCCCGGTCCTACCATCAGTTTGACTTGGGTCAAGTGCTGAGGTGGAAGCTGGCATGGCATGTGCCCCACCAGTCAGTGACTGGGGGTCAAGTTAGGTTCGGTAGGAAAAGTTTTACTAGAGATCGTTCTGTCATGCTGACGTCAGCTTGACGCAATAAATCCTTTAAGAATCAGATTAATAATTTCAGAAATAGGATAAATCTTGTTAAATCAATATCTTTTGTTTTATAATTTAGAAAAATATATATCATATATCAAAATGTTCAGAAAAATAAGTTCTATATTATAAACCTATTAGCACGTTTTATTTTCCAACTTAAATAAAATAATTATTATTATTATTAAATAACCTATTAAGGGTTAATCTTTTAAAATGTATATTTTATTATTGAAATTTTTAAAAAATAAGTATATGATACCAAAATTCTTAGAAAGACAAAATATAGATTTATAAACTTGTTTCACACACTTTTGTATCACTTAACTAATATTTATTATTTATTAAGTGTTTATAAAATGATAAAACTTATAAAAATCATATTTTAATATTTAAAAATCACAAAAATACTTATAATATACCAAAATAATAATAAAAATAAATTATACACATTAAAAAATATCCTCTTTCATAATTGAAGTAAAATAAAAGGTAAAGGTCTAATAAATCTTATTTAAACTATTTTATTTTAATTCATTAAAAATATATAAATCTTTACTATTGCCTTTAGCACTATTTGTTTAAAGTTTAAAAATGTAATAACAAGTTCAATTGATGTTTAAGTAAAGTCAAAATAGGTATAACCATTTTAAGTTGTACTTACTAAAACTACCATTTAAAATTAAGTAAGTTTTACTCTCCAAAAATATTTTATCAATTATAAAATCATCAAGATTTGAGTACTAATTCTTCTACAAGTTTGGGGATCCACTTTAAAAGCTAAGCAATGTTTTTTAAGTATTTAACATGATGCCATTCCCATGTTTCTAGAAATAGGTATTAATTTTATAATAAGTAAGTGATACTATTCACTTATAAAATAAAGAGAACACCATTTCCATAAAAGGCATAATACTTTTGTTTCACCTTCAGGAAGTGTTAGAAGTCTCTACTTGTAAGTACAATAGCTATTCAAAAATACTAATTTTTTTCTACTTTAATACTTGTAATTAATAAGAAAACCATAAAGTATTAGCTTTAAGTTTAAATGCTTTTACTTTGTAAAAGTAACATTTTCCTCAAAAGTTATTCATCTAAGAAACATTAAAAGTAATCCGTAAGCATTTGTATAAAGGCTCTAATTGATTAATAGTCTTGCTTAAGAAATATTTTAGATACCATGAACCATTTGAGTGCTTTGGTATTTCATGCTACTTGTTGTATTCACATATTGTTTCACACACTCTCACAAGCCTTAATAAGAAACACAAGTGTGAAGCTAATATAAAAGTGAAACACATCCTAAAGAAACCATTCCCAGTTTTCGGACCCTAGATCAGTTACGATTAGTCCAGGTGTTCAAGTTTATCAAACTGCATTATATTACTTATGCATAATTGTATCTTGCTTCTTTAAACATTAGTCCTTACCGGACCAATGATGCTATTTACAGAATTTGGATCTTCTATTATCTCGAAGACCATGAGTGCATAATCTTGCAATCATAAAAGGCAAGTTCACAACTTGCTCATGTCCTTTGATTATTTTCTATCAAATGCTTCTAACTCAAATGTTGTCATCACCTAAATTTCAAAAAGGTCAGAAAACACTATTTTCATAATAATATGATTATGGATTATTTACCAAGAGGTAATAATCTACTGATACAGTTCCAGTGGTAAAGGAACATAATATCTAGGACTTAACAACCGATGTCGCCAGTGATTCTAGCATCGTATATTACACGTTAACCATGAGATCTGGAATGGGACGGAGAAGTCAGCTGGATCTTCTTCCTTTCGCATGGATGGGTGACCTTATCGTGAGCCTGTTGATTTCTCGTGGAGAATCTAGCACATGGGTGGGACCCCTTAGTTCCCCGTGATATTGGTGTCTAGATTATCTGTGCATAGCTGTCTTGGTAAACGTTCACCATAGCTAATGTTGACTGCCAGACAGAGTTTCTTACAGAGTCTTCGAGGGGCTACCCGAAGAGTAACCGTGGTTGTCCTTCTTGGGGGATTGTGTCTTCATGCCGGGTCGCCGAGAAGGGCAGCGATTGGCTTGGATCATCTACTGGGTCCTGATACGTCCATTTTGCATCACTATTCTATGTCTTAATTCACTATTATTCATTGATATATTTCATACTGAGAGGTGATACTTATGTTATTTCATTTGTTTTTGCATGGTTGATGACTTTTGGAGCATGGACCACTTCAGTCAGGATTCTGATGGAAAAGGTGCTGTTTGGAGGCAAAATTCACGAAGATCAGAAAATCCGGAAAAATATACGGAAAATCCTATTTTTCTAGAAGACTAAGGATGCCAGAAGACGGAGTGGAGATGGGCCACAGGGGGCCCACACCACCCCCTGGCGCAGGCAGCACTAGGCCGCGCCGACAGGTGGTGTGGCCTCCATGGCCCACCTCTGGCTCTCTCCTCTGGCGTATATTATCCTCCTGACACCCTAAGACTCGGGGAGCAACCAGAGAAAGATTCCGCCGCCTCTGTGGGGCAGAAAACACCGAGAGAGAAAGATCTCTCTGGTAGACAGATTTCTGCCGGGGGAATTCCTTCGCGGAGAGGGGAGATCGTCGCCATCAACACCACCATCAAGCTGGACTTCATCGGGATCATCATCATCATCACCACCCTCATCACCATCTCCATATTGCTGTAATAATTGCGTTGAATCTTGCATTAGTTCATAGGGGAAACTTTCCCGGTGTTGATTACTCTTTGTAGTTGATGCTATTGAGTGAACCATTGAAATATTATTTATGTTCAGATTGTTATACATCATTATTCTATATCTGATCATGATCCATATGATGTCTTGTGAGTAGTTCATTTTGTTCTTGAGGACATGGGAGAAGTCATGCTGTTAGTAGTGGAGTTGTGTTGAGAAAGATTTAATAGTTTGATATTTAAGTTGTGGTGTACTTCTTCTAGTGGTGTCATGTGAACGTCGACTACATGACACTTCACCTATATGGGCCTAGGGCAATTCAGTGTGTATTTGGCTACTAATCGTAGGGGTTGCCAGAGTGATAGAAACCTGAACCCCCGTTAGGAAACCATTGCACAAGGGACGTAAGGGTCTTAGAGTTTAAAGTTGTGGTTAGGTCTCTACCTTAATTACTTTCTTGTACTTACGGATGTTTGCAAGGGGTATAATCACAAGTATGTATTAGTCTTGGATGGGGCGGTACATTAGCACAGGTTCACCCACACAACACTTAGCAAGCTAGAGAAGATTAATCAACTATATGAAGCGAAAGCACTTGACAGTCTTCCCATGTGTCCTCGAGAACGTTTGGTCATCTTAAGTAATACAACTGTCTTGTCCTTTGCTGCATAAAGGATTGGGCCACTTGCTACATTTATTCCTACTATCTTTTATTTACTCGTACTTTGTTTACTTGCTTTATCAAAAACCCCTAAAAATCTGTTTGATAAGTATTTGCAGAGAATTCCTGATCCATACCACTAGCCAGCACCTTCTGCTCCTTGTTGGGTTCGACACCCTTACTTATCGAAAATACTATGATACACCCCCTATACTTGTGGGTCATCAAGACTATTTTGTAGCACCGTTTCCAGGGAGTGAAGCGCTATGAGAGTGGAACTGGTACAGGAAACTTCTACTGTGAATATTGTTTACTTCTGCTAGTTGCTTTATTTTCGTTATGGATAATTCGCTGAGTTTCTTATTTGGTAATGCTACTACCACTGCTAAGGTAGTAGATAAGCCACCACCTGCTGAGAATGATGTTTTCAAAATACCTACAAGAATTATTGATCGTGTTATGGATAACTACTATGTTGGGGATGGAACTGTCCATCCCGGTGATCATTTACTCTTTATACACGAATTATGCGGGTTGTTCAAGTATGTAGGTATTACTACAGATCAAGTTAAGAAGAAGTTATTCTCATTATTACTAAAAGGAAGAGCTGAGGACTGGTATAAGCTGCTGAAGAATGGTCAAGCTCTGGAATGGGAGGAAATAGTGCCTCTCTTTTATTCAAAATTTTATCCTCCTAGTGAGATTCATAAAGATTAGAATCAAATATACAACTTTTGGCCTCTTGATAGAGAGATTACAGCTCAAGCTTGGGGGAGATTGAAGTTACTAATGCTCAAATGTCCCATTCATGAGCTCCCCAATAATATTATCATAAATAAATTTTATGCAAGGCTCCCTCTACATGATAAAGATTTATTGGATGTGACATGGGTATGCCCAATAGGCACTCGACTACAGCCTACCTGGTGCGGCTCGACGGAGGGCCCACTCGATGAATTGCCAAGTTCCATGACGCCTATGACGGTTCGAGTGGTATGAAGCCCATATGGACACGGACTCCCAAACGCACAAAGACAAGGAAACCTCAAGACTAGAGTTTGAATACAACTTGTAACCAACTCGTATTGGTACCTGAGACCTAGCCTCCTCATATATAAAGGCTAGGAGGGTCCAACGAGAAGGCATCCTCTCCCCCGACAGGCAATCGTGACTCTCACAATAGATCTAGACATCGATCTCTCGCACATACGCCAGATCCAATCTGCGCGACACCGCCATCGGCGACCTTGTAATCCTTCGGATCATCATCAATAAAGAGCAGACAAGCAGGAGTAGGGTCCTCTACGAGGCCTGAACCTGGGTAAAATCCTTTGTCCCCTGTGTGCTTGTTTGCTAGCCGATTGAGACTTGCAGCGCTCCCTCCTTCTCCAAAACCCAAGTCCATAACAATGGGCATTGATGAGTTAAACCCTCATTAATTGGCGCCGTCTGTGGGAATCGGGAGCGCTCATGTTGCGATCTCGATGGCCCTAGCACCTACGATCTATGATTCTCCAGTTTTCGGAAAACAGATCTACTTTGGCTCCCATGCATCATCATCCGGACGGGATCCCTCGTCATCTTCAACACATAGATCGTATCTGGTTATTCGATCTGCTTCAGCGTATCAACTTCATTGTCAATGACGACGCGACTTTGTCACTGCCAAAACTGACTCGACGCAGTCAAAAGAGATAGAGCGACGTCCTTCACGTTGTCCTGAGAAAAATCGCCTTCATCCGAGAAGTATGATCACATCAAACAAGCTGCGCCAAGATTTTCCTTGGACGATTCTGTGAATCAGCAACCTGCGGCGTCGAGTTGTATTGGATTGGGCATACGTCATATATGTCTTGGGAAAAGGCTACTAATTGATGGCTGGAACGAATCGAATCAAGACATGTGCGCTAAGTCTTCTAGAAGCAATCCAAAAATTCTGCGCCTATAGTGCTCAAAAGGAAATCAAGCAGAAAAACTACACGAGATTCCCTCAGCTAGATCAATTGTGTCAGGCACAATTTTTAAGTTCTCGGGTGGACAACTGCTCTCGGCTCGACGTCATATCAACTTGGTCTGTTGCATCAATTTTGTCCAGTGCATCGGCCTCCGCGATCGCGATTCATTATTTCTATCGGCTTCCTGTTACTTTATTAACATGGACAATTAAATCAAATTGGAACAAGCTTTGGTGACCATGGCTCATATGATGGAAAATTTATGTCATGGAAGACATGCGCGCTCTCATATCACATGCGGCACCGACTATTGGAATACGTGTGCCACGCTATTTTAACACTACCTTCTGATCGCTGGTCCGGCGTGCGACTGTGTCCGTCATGTGATTATGACCGCCACGTCAACTCCTGACCACCACATCGACTACTTGTCTGCTGCGACTCGTCTGCCACGCTACATGCCATCACGTTGACTCCCTCCAAACAAAAATCCACCAACCTACCGCTGCCTCGACCACATCGACTCTACACTCGGGGGCTCTTTCGACTCCATCACGCGACTCACTGCGGTCTTCAGCTGCGGTCTTCGGGTGAGGTGACCCGATACGGTATTCGACTGATGTGGCCCGTTACAGTTTTCATATACGGCAATTCGCCATCACCACGCGACTCCGAACCGCGGCGTCGACTACGTCCGCCGCGTGACTCGCTGCCACGTCAGCTCTAGTCTTCGACTCTAATGATTCGCTATGATATTCGACTCAGTGGCTCGGGGGATCCCTCCGTTTCGGCGACCCGCCGCGATCTTCTACTTCAACGACCGGCTGCGGTCTTCATATCGGGTGACTCGGGGGCTCCCTCGACTCCCGCGACAGCGAGCCGCTACAATGTTCGACTCCCGCGACCCGCCGATCGCATCGGATCTTGCGACTCGTTCATCACGACAACTATCAATAAAGCTAAGTTTCTCTCTACTTGGAGCTGATTTCTTTTTAACTCGCACTCGAAACACTCGGGGGCTATGCCCTCTTCCAGTAACCTAAGGTGTCATCGACTCCACGCACTCGAGCACCTCATACGCGACAGCCTGAGTAGCTGATTCTGCCTGATTGTCGAATCCTTGAACTCCGAGTGCCTCGGCAGGGTACTAAGACTAAGGGTAATCAGGCTAATGAAAAGTCCTAGCATGCAGTGCAAAAGTGTCGACTCGATTGGCACCAGAATTTTACTTTACAAATCGACATGCAAATATTCTTTACAAGATACAAGTACTTCACAATTCTTCATGTTTTACTTATAAGGATGTCGACTGCGTCGAACTATTCCATCGGGTCCTCCAACAGGAGTCGACAAAACAACTAGCTACGACATACACTCAAGACCCGAGTCGAGTCTCTCCTCGGATGGTTGCATCGCTTGATGCTACACACATGCGACGTTGTCCACACACCCGACAGAAGCGACTACTTCGACTCCATCTGCATCATCGACTCACCTGGCTAATCGCCACATAACTCCGCTACGTCGATCTCGACTTCATCGTCAATTCGAGCTCCTTATGTGTGAGACGCTGACCTGATGCACTTCCGGTCAGTGGTTTCTCCTCGCATGATTTTCGACTGCGCCTACAAGATACAAGTTTCGAGTCTCTGCCCGAGTCTACGACTCCGCCAGACACTCGGGGGCTACTCTAAACTGGAGCGTTGGTCGCGCATATACAAGATCATCGAGTGACACACTCTGAGTCCTCACTTGAATCCACGATTCGACTAAGGACTCGGGGGCTACTCCCATAGGGAGCGCTGGCCGCGCACCCGAAGAAATTTGTGAAGATATCCAAGCATTATGAAAACCCTTCACTCGAATCTACGATTCGATTGTGGGCTTCGGGTTACTCCCATAGGGAGCGCTAAAAGCATATTCGACTGAAACAAGCAACAAAAGATGACAACAGTCGCAAAAGTTATTTAGTCCCTGCCCGAGTCTTCGACTCAACCAGGCACTCGGGGGCTACTCCCATAGGAAGCGCTGGTCGCGCACCCTATGATTTTTTTCTTCCTCGTACATCGTATTGTGTGTTGATAACATCCACACTCGAAGCTTATGGCGACACCGCCTCATAATTTTTCCCTACAAAGAGACTGCGTCTCCTAGGTCACCCGAATCGTCTCCGCGATGATAAAATTCGGATGCCGCGTTTACAGCGTGAAGATAAGACCTGAATAAGGCATGGCAACGCATTTGCTGCGCACTACCAGAAATATATCCGTGCCTACAAGTACGATGAACATGCCTTGACGGACGCGTTGAGTGCTCACATTTACACACTAGAATTCAACTCATGTAAGACCTCCGCGGCCTGAGTCGAATTACGCCAGCAATTTCTGGATTCGAGTCCGGGGACTCGAGTTTGAGTAGGTGGTGTTGTTTTTGCCCTAGAGCAATTAACTGGTCTCGATCCATCGAGCACACCAGGCACGTTTACCATCATCCCTATGAACTACTACAAAATTCGACTGACTCGATGTACTTCCGGGTGAAGTGCTTCACACTCGACACAATTGTCGACTCCGACATCCTAATGCAAAGATCAAGACTTCTGAGTCTCCATTCGAATCTACGATTCACATGGACACTCGAGGGCTACTGACATGGGTATGCCCAATAGGCACTCGACTACAGCCTACCTGGTGCGGCTCGATGGAGGGCCCACTAGATGAATTGCCAAGGTCCATGACGCCTATGATGGTTCGAGTGGTATGAAGCCCATATGGACACGGACTCCCAAACGCACAAAGATAAGGAAACCTCAAGACTAGAGTTTGAATACAACTCGTAACCAACTCGTATTGGTACCTGAGACCTAGCCTCCTCATATATAAAGGCTAGGAGGGTCCAACGAGAAGGCATCCTCTCCCCCGACATGCAATCGTGACTCTCACAATAGATCTAGACATCGATCTCTCGCACATACGCCAGATCCAATCTGCATGACACCGCCATCGGCGACCTTGTAATCCTTCGGATCATCATCAATAAAGAGCAGACAAGCAGAAGTAGGGTCCTCTACGAGGCCTGAACCTGGGTAAATCCTTTGTCCCCTGTGTGCTTGTTTGCTAGCCGATTGAGACTTCCAGCGCTCCCTCCTTCTCCAAAACCCAAGTCCATAACAATGGGCATTGATGAGTTAAACCCTCGTCAGGATGCTTCTTGTGCTGGATCATTCACTCGCATGAAAGAGGAAGCTAAATGGGATCTTCTGGACCGTATTCAAGATAATGCTGAAGCTTGGGAGAATGACAAAGGTAGAAAGTCAGGTATAATTTATGATTATGAATGCATTGAATCTTTTATGGGAACTGATGACTTTCAAAATATTAAAAATACTTATGGTCTAGACTCTCAAGCTATTGCTTCTTATTTTAAGGCTTTTGCTTCCTATATTGAAGTGCCTAAAAAGAAGTGGAATAAGTATCATGAACCTTATAAAGATATTTCTAAGAGTGTTCCTGCAAGAAATACTAAAGTTTATACTACTAATCATGTTTTACCTGAACCTTATATTGAGAAAATGCCTTTTCTAGTTAAGGTAAAGGAACATTCTATGATAGCTAGTATGGTTAATGAAAGTACGAGTAAAGATGTTGAACCTGATAAACAAATGGTTGATGAACCTATAATAGCAAATGTGAAAGACTTTGTCACTAAGTATGAAGAAGAGGGACACACTATCCTTTGTAAGGATACCTCTAATATTGTTTCACAAAGTAGTGTTATGAGCGTATTTCTGTGTTTTCTGTTAGAATAAGTGAACATTGCTATGATGGTACTTGTGATAGCTATATTGTTAAGTTTATGCATGATACTGAAAGTTACTATGAGAGAGGGAAAAGTGTTCGTATGCATCTCAATAATATCAAGTTTCCTCGTTTCATGCTGAAAGTTTTTATGTTGCACTTCTTTTTCCTTCTTATGCAAGTTACCTTTGGTTTCAACAAATTGTTTGTTTACAAAATTCCCTTGCATAGGAAGTGGGTTAGACTTAAATGTGTGTATTTTTGCTTCTTAATTCTCTCTTTCACTTCAATTCATATTCCTATGTGAGCATCTTCAAAATTATTATGCCCATCTTAATGGCTTTAAAGAAAGAGCTTTTTGGGAGACAACCCAATTTGTTTTTCCTTTCAGTTTGTTTTTGTTTTTTTGAGTCTTGGAAGTTATTACTTCGGTAATAACCACTCCTTATCCGTTTTGTTTGGTTTTTGTGTCAAGATCAACCTCTAATGAGAGAGAAGTAATATTTGGGGAAGTTGCTGTCCCGAAACAGATTTTTGTGCTTCACCGTAAAAATTCGTGAGAGATCTCTGTATGTCGGATTGAGTTGTAATTTTTTGTGCTTCTGACCCAGATTGTTATTTAACTTTCGTTAGTTTTGCACTTTTTGATTTGAGCAACAGAAGATTTTCGAAAAAATTGATCTTTACCTGCTGGCCTGTTTGGACAGAATTTGCCACTTTTGCATTTGCTTCTTTATTCGATTTCCTTTTTGAATTATTTTTGGGTTTTCGGAAGGAGTTGCTTCAGTAGCTTATGTTTTGATGCTTTCCAGTTTAAAGTGGACTCAAAAGGTTTTATCACTTCACTTATACTTATGTTGCTAATGAGAACTGTGTGAAGTTTTGTGTGAAAGAAATTTCCAGGAAGTGGAGTTAATGGTGTAATAAGGAAGAGAAAGGTTTTACGACTCAAGTAATAAGTGTATGAAGATGAAGATATCGATGTTATTCAAGTGGTGACTCTGGAAGACTCTACTAGATACCAAATTCAGAGACCTGCAGAGTCTGTTTTCAAATAGGTAACAGTTCTGGTAAGAAAAGTTCCGCGAAAATACTATCCAACTATATTTTTGCAGGTTTTAGTCAATAAGGAAAGCTACGAAGCGAAAAAGGGACGGAAACGGAGCCAGGGTGGCTCACACCACCCTATGGCGCGGGACCACCCCTGGCCGCACCACCAGGTGGGGAGTCCACCCCGGACTCCGCCTCCGACTCATTTTCTCCTAGTACCTTCCTTTTGATATGAAAGTTCATAATATATAACCCCCCGGATATTCCGAGGTTCATGTATCGTGTTTTCGTCGTGTTTTTGTTTCGATCTGTTTCTGCCAGGACACACTCTTTGAAAGTTTAGAAGCATAATGGTGTCCGCCAAGGATAAAGGGAAGGAGACTATGGAGGAAGACCTCCAAGACCCCGGGAAGAAGACTCCAAGGAGGAAGAGTCGGGAAAGAATAGCAAGAGCTGGAATTCTCAACATGACGTGATCATGAGCCGCATTGAGCAAAACTCACAACTGATTCGTAATCTCACCTTCGAGATTGAGGACTTGGGGAAATTGGTCAAGACGCTCATCGAGAGGATACCACCACCTAAGGAGTAATTTGTCATCAGGTTTGGCATCTCCTTAGTTTGTTCCAAGCTTGGGGAGTACCGCGATATCACATCACTATCTTCTATCTTTTTACCTTTCTAGTAGAGTCATATCATGAATAGAGGAGTTATTATGTAGGATGGTTTGCATTGTGGAAGTGTCCCCTCTCTCGTTAGATGTGTATCCCTTGGTGTGAGTTTCCGTTATGGAATATTAATGAGAAGTTATATCATTTACTCTTTTGCATAGCTTATATTAGTTTTCAATTCGTGGTTATATGATTGATCTTGTTGTTAGTATTGGTATCACTTTGGGATCATTGAGTTAATTTAGCTGGTTTTGGCAAACCTGGCTCGGCCAGTAGCAACACTATTTTTGAGAGTTGAAAGAAAAGATAAAAGTACCTTTAAAGGAAAATAATTTCACCATCTTTCTTTCTTAATTTGCTCATAAGTCTAGTATTCTCTAGTTAAGATCTTTTGTGCTTCCGAGGAAGATTGCATGTTTGTCTTTATCACTTGTATGTTTGGTTGTTTCCTTCAACTCTTGTACTTGCTACCCAGCCTTGCTAGCCAAAAACCTGTACTGAGAGGTTATTCTTCTCGTGCATCCACTTCCCTTAAACCAAAACCCACGCCATTTGTGTCCAACATACCTACCTAGTAGCATTATTGCTATTCCAAGTAAATTCTTGTTTTATCTAATTCCCAAATTAAACTTTTTATGTGAAAATTAGTGATTAAAGCTCTCACGAAGTTGATGGCACACTTTACTTTCTTGCACTTAATAAACTTGAACCATTGTGCTCACCTATGTTGCGTATATGCTTGCGCTTTGTAAGTTGTGAATTAGCAGAACCATGCTGTCATGGGGAACGCTTTCAACATTGCACTGGTACTTTGTACCAAGTTGATATCATGATATTTTGTCTATGGATGTCGTCGGTGTGAAAGGAAAGGGGAGCTTGTAAGTCCATGGAGTTATGCATATGTGTTAGAGAAACGCCTGGGCCGCTGGTCTAATCCATGCTAACATGGTGGAAACCTGCAGCATAACCATAACGAGTATCTATGAAGCATTCTTCTTATAAAAAAAAGAGATAGAGATTGAGAAAAAAGAAAAAAAGAGATATTATGAAAAGAGGAAAGAGAGAAAAAAGCACCATATTCCCATGGTAAATAAGAAGATTGCTGAGATACTTGTTGTCTGCTTGCCATGTCATTTTGATATGGGGATTCTTCCGTATCATCGGGCAAGGGGTACCCCGTTCGCGGTTCTCAATGATACACATATGCTTACAATGACAAGAACTTACCGGTGACTAAACTTGAGTAGCATGAGGAGCGACCCTCGTATTCAAGGGACATGAGATTCTCAATTTACAACTTGTCAATGCATATCCTCATATTTGATCACTTTAACCTTAATCACCTAAAGATGCATATGATAGGGGCAATGGGAGCTGAAAGCTAGTAAGTATCATAATTTTTGGGAGCTCTTTATGAGACTTGCAATCCCTGCTTCCCTCTTTGAAGGGCCTTTCTTTTACTTTGTAGTTGAGTTAGAAAACCTACTCCCTTCTATCTCAGCAAGTATTTTGAGTTGTTGTGTTTCATTCATTCATATGATGATCTATTCAATCATGTTTCTTATGTTACTTGTTTTGCACTTTGATCTTATCTTGATGTTTACTACTTTGAAAGCTATCTTTGAAAACCAGCTATTTGTGAACTCCAGCAAATTATCAACTATTCTTCGACCAAGAGCTAAGTTTGCCATTACCAATTATGATTCACTTTATGTATCTTTATTGTGTTTCCTTTACTCATTGCAAGCTAAGTTATATAATAGTGAGTTGTCTTCTATTATGATCTATGAACTTGATGAATGTGATGCTTCTTGTCCGTATTCTTTTATCGACTCTTCGCTCCATAAACCTGAGGCCATGTTTATTGAGATCAGTTTCGCTTGGGGACAAGCGAAGTCTAAGCTTGGGGGGAGTTGATACGTCCATTTTGCATCACTATTCTATGTCTTAATTCACTATTGTTCATTGATATATTTCATATTGAGAGGTGATACTTATGTTATTTCATTTGTTTTTGCATGGTTGATGACTTTTGGAGCATGGATCAATGCAGTTAGGATTCTGATGGAAAAGGTGTTGTTTGGAGGCAAAATTCGCGAAGATCAGAAAATCCGGGAAAATATATGGAAAATCCTATTTTTCAGAAGACTAAGGATGCCAGAAGACGGAGTGGAGATGGGCCACAGGGGGCCCACACCACCCCCTGGCACGGGCAGCCCTAGGCCGCGCCAGTAGGTGGTGTGGCCGCCCTGGCCCACCTCTGGCTCTCTCCTCTGGCGTATATTATCCTCCCGAAACCCTAAGACTCGGGGAGCGACCAGAGAAAGATTCTGCCGCCTCTGCGGGGCGGAAAACATCGAGTGAGAAAGATCTCTCCGGCAGACAGATTTCTGCCGGGGGAATTCCTTCCCGGAGAGGGGAGATCATCGCCATCAACACCACCATCAAGCTGGACTTCATCGGGATCATTATCATCACCACCATCATCATCACCATCAGCACCCTCATCACCATCTCCATATTGTTGTAACAATTGCATTTAATCTTGCATTAGTTCATAGGGGAAACTTTCCTGGTGTTGATTACTCTTTGTAGTTGATGCTATTGAGTGAACCATTGAATTATTGTTTATGTTTAGATTGTTATACGTCATTATTCCATCTCTGATCATGATCCATATGATGTCTTGTGAGTACTTCGTTTTGTTCTTGAGGACATGGGAGAAGTCATGTTGTTAGTAGTGGAGTTGTGTTGAGAAAGATTCAATAGTTTGATATTTAAGTTGTGGTGTACTTCTTCTAGTGGTGTCATGTGAACGTCGACTACATGACACTTCACCTATATGGGCCTAGGGGAATGCATTGTGTATTTGGCTACTAATCATAGGGGTTGCCGGAGTGACAGAAACCTGAACCCCTGTTAGAAAACCATTGCACAAGGGACGTAAGGGTCTTAGAGTTTAAAGCTATGGTTAGGTCTCTACCTTAATTACTTTCTTGTACTTACGGATGTTTGCAAGGGGTATAATCACAAGTATGTATTAGTCTTGGATGGGGCGGTACATTAGCACAGGTTCACCCACACAACACTTAGCAAGCTAGATAAGATTAGTCAACTATATGAAGCGAAAGCACTTGACAGTCTTCCCATGTGTCCTCAAGAACGTTTGGTCATCTTAAGTAATACAACCGGCTTGTGCTTTGCTGCATAAAGGATTGGGCCACTTGCTGCATTTATTCCTACTGTCTTTTATTTACTCATACTTTGTTTACTTGCTTTATCAAAAACCCCTAAAAATCCGTTTGATAAGTATTTGCAGAGAATTCCTGATCCATACCACTAGCCAGCACCTTCTGCTCCTCGTTGGGTTCGACACTCTTCCTTATCAAAAATATTGCGATACACGCCCTATACTTGTGGGTCATCAGGCCCCACATCAAGGAATTGTAGACGGGAATAAGCTGCCCGGTTGTGCAACAAGGAGTTGGTCTCTCATGGGTAAAGTAACACACCTCTACAGAATGTAAGAACTGTGTCATGTTACTCCCTGTTCCGGGAAGGAGCTACGAACGCGGTAGGAAAGGAACTCCATGAAAGTTCTGGTCAACCTGTGAAGGCTGTCGGACATAGTTTTCAGAATAAAAGCAACCTTTGAAGAAATGTTTATGAAAACCTGCATTGCCTTCGACCTTTGGTCTATGGCTGTAGAGATAGTGCATCATACACTCCTTTTTAGTGAAATTGCTGAGTATGCTCATACTCAACCGTACCTTCTTAACCCTTGCTAGGTTCTAAGCCATTGAAGACGATGTCAACATCAATTTATGCTCAAGAAACCATCATCGGCAACTCAAGTATTTCAATAAAGTCAATGAAGTCAACATATACATCAACCTAAGTGAAGACGAAGTTTTGATTAGATAGGAGAAGATACTCTAGCCATAAAACCTACTTCTGTAGAGCAATGCAATAGCAGCATTTACAAGCCAAATAGTTTAGATACTAGTCTTAGTTACTAGTTAGTTCTGAGTTATTATTTCTGGTTCTTCTTTGTAGGAAGTTCTTTCTCTCTCTTTAATCTAGAGTGTTATCCAGATCTTCTGTAAAGAGTTGAGTTGTAATGTATAGTCATGTCTTGGACTTATTGTGTTTCTGTTGTACCACTCTGAGGGATGTAATACTAGCGAATGGTGTTTCATTGGTGTTATGTCAATGACTATAGTGTACTACATCATGCAGTGGTATGCTGGGTCACCGCACTCCTTGAGGATATCCGGCAGACATTCGCGAACCTAAGACGGTTCCAGATGAAGCTTAACCCGGAAAAATGTACCTTTGGTGTGCTGGCTGGAAAATTACTCGGTTTTCTCGTCTCCAACCGAGGTATTGAAGCTAACCTGATAAAAATCCGGGCTATAGAGAGAATGGAGCTACCAAGTCCCTTAACGATGTGCAGAAGTTCATTTGTGATCTGGCATCGTTAAGCCAGTTTGTAAGTCGGCTAGGAGAAAAGGCATTAGCCCTCTACCGATTAATGAAAAAGGCACACAAATTTACATGGACACCGCAAGCGGATAGTGCGTTTCGGGAGTTAAAAAAGATGTTGTCTTCTGCACCAATATTAGCCGCCCCACTACCTAAAGAGCCAATGCTGCTCTATATAGCCGCAACCAACTGAGTTGTAAGTGCAGTGGTAGTGGTGGAACGTGACGAGGAAGGAAAGTCGGTGCAAAGACCGGTGTATTACTTGAGTGAGGTATTATCGGCCTCAAAACAAAATTACCCACACTACCAAAAGATGGCATTTGGTGTGTACATGGCAGCCAAGGTGATATGCGAGGCACCCATATCATAGATTATGAGCAACAAGGATGCTAGCGGCCGAATAGCAAAGTGGGCAATTGAGCTAGCCCCATAAGCGCCACAGTTCGACAGAAGAGATGCGATCAAATCACAAGTTGTGGCGGATTTTTTTATGGACTGGGCCGAGATGCAATACGAACCACCTTTGCAAGACTCCAATTACTGGTGGATGCACTTTGATGGGTCAAAGCTAAAAGAAGGACTGGGCATCGGGGTAGTGCTTACCTCGCCCAAGAAAGATCAGTTAAAATATGTCCTCCAAATTCACTTCAGCGCGTCAAACAATGTTGCAGAATACAAAGCACTTGTGCATGGGCTTAAAGTAGCAAAGGATGTAGGGATACATCGGATACAATGATTTGGTGGTGCAGAAAGTATCTGGCAATTGGGATGCACTAGATGTCAACATGGCCCTTTATAGATTCCATGTTCAAAAAATAAGTGGGTTCTTTGAGGGATGTGAATTTCATCACGTACCCCGAATTGAAAATGAAGCAGCCGACGTATTGTCCAAGTTGGGGTCATCCTGGCAACCAATCCAGCCAAATGTTGCTTTGGAGCACCTAAGAAAACTATCAATTACACCATCGCCAGAATCCGACTCAATTTATGTCCCGGCAATTTCTGGATCAGAAGTTACACCTATGGAAATAGACTGGGGAGGCACCTCAGCAAACCCGGGGACTGCTTAGGCGAACCCGCAGACTGCCTCACAGAACCCGGGGATTGTTCAGCCAGACCCGGCAGGAGTTATGTCGGTGGATGCGATGGAAATTGATGAAGAACTTTTCCCTATCTGGCCTATACCTGCTTGGGCTAAACCTATATTTGATTTCCTAAAAGAAGGAACTTTGTCGGATGACGAAATACACTCAAGGCAAATTCAGAGAAGGGCCAAGACATATACCATAATCAATGCCGAGCTATACAAAAGGAGTGTCGCAAGTGTTTTGCAATGGTGCGTAGACCCGGAAGAAGGGCTTGACATACTCTAGGATATCCATCAACGAGAATGTGGTCATCATGCATATTCAAGAGGATTAGTGGAAAAGGCTTTCCGACATGGATTTTACTGGCCAAGTTCCTTGGAGCAAGCAGAGGATCTTGTGAGGAAATGCAATGGCTTTCAGAGGTATGCCACCAAGACCCATGTGCCAATGTCGGAGCTCAAGACTATCCCTATTACTTGGCCATTTGCTGTGTGGTGCCTGGACATGGTAGGACCATTTAAGTTGGCTAAGGGAGGAATGACCCATATCTTGGTTATGGTGGACAAGTTCACCAAACGGATTGTGGTAAAGCCAGTCAGGAAATGTGATGGGGCAACAACGGTAACGTTCCTCAAGGATATAATCTTGATATACGGCTATCCCCATAGTATCATAACTGATAATGGCACGAATTTTGCTGAAGGAGCATTTGCGAGGTTTTGCCGAGAGAAGAAGATCCGGCTGGACGTTGACTCAGTAGCCCACCCCGCATCGAACAGGCAAGTGGAAAGATCCAACAGACTAGTTTTGTCCGGGATAAAACCCCTGCTCATTGAGACGCTGCAAAGATCAGCGGGGTGCTGGATAGAAGAACTACCAGTGGTACTGTGGACTTTGAGAACAACTCCGAATCGATCAACAGGCTATACGCCATTTTTCTGGTATATGGGGCAGAAGCTGTATTACCAGACGACATAGAGCATGATTTGCCAAGGGTCACCCAATACACAAAAGCCGAAGTGCATGAGGCCCGGCAAAATGATGTTGATCTGCTGGAAGAAGCGAGAGAACTGTCCTTGTCCAGATTCGCCATATATCAGAAAAATCTCCGACGCTACCATAGCCAGAAAGTAAACCCCGGAGTTTTCTGGGAAGGTGATCTCGTACTTCGGCTAGTGCAGTGCACTGTTGGCATGCATAAGTTATCCCCTCCATGGGAAGGATATTTCATTGTAAGCAAAGCTTTGCACAATGATTCCTACTATCTTATCAATGCGTAGCCATAGGAAAAGAATAAGGCGGACAGGTCTGGCGAGGAAACTAAGCGTCTGTGGAATGTAGCTCTACTTCGTCCATTTTACACCTAGCAAAGAGGTGAATGTATCCGTGTTACTCATATGTCGGTATGTATGTCGGCAATGAGCACATCAATGAAACTTCGACACCCTAGGCTGAAACTCGGGGACTGCCTTAATAATTGTATTTTATCTATTTACTTTTTATATGTCGGCTGACGTAAATTACTTGGACTTTAGCCGGATTAGTAATGTGTGAGAACCAAAAACCCAACTCTTCGACTTTGCTGCTGCCCAACAAGAATTGGCTTCATGGCAAGCAAGAGAACAAGTTTGGAATTGCAAAGCACATGAAAAACGACTAAGGAAAAGAATGTAATCGAGCTGACATTTGTTATTTCGACTAACCCTCTATTTACTTTATCTATATTGCGTTGGATTGTTTTGAGCTAATCTCAAAGTTTCAAGTATTGCTGAGTCAATTTTTTGAACCTCGGACTCGTAAGTCAAAAACCGAATCAAGGTAGACGCGAGTCGATTCATAAAGTTGGAGGAACAAGAAAAGGAAACTCGGGGACTTCGCCCAAGTTAATCCGGCATTTAAAAACTTAGTGGAAAAACATAACCAATTGTAGCAAAACAACCCATTGTGCATAGATACAACTGTACCCGGCATACCAGGGATCTCACGATTATTGTTCAAGTGTTTAATAGCTCAAGGAGCAGCAACAGGAGCCGAATTATCGGTCGAGGAAGGAGGTACTTCAGCGTCGGTAGGCGGGGTGCTAGTCCCGGCCTCATCTTCCGGATTAGCCTCCTCATCCTCCAGGTCTTCAGCATTGTCGCCAAGCTCGGAGACTTCCTCCTCATCCTCTACACCCTCAGCACCCTCAGAAACATAACCATCATCAACTGCGTCAAGGTAGCTTGGACCCTCGTTCCAGCTATGGTAGAAGGCATATTGGATAAGCTTGTTGGGACAGGCTTTGCGTTGAGCGATGCACTCCGGATTGTTGGACCATTTTGATCCGGTGCGCAGACGGTCAAGAAAATTTAGGTCCAGATCTTCATACCAAGAGAGAACGAAGTTCAGCGCTGTGTCAGCTCTAGCTCATGCCACAGATTCCCGCCACAAGTTCAGCTGAGTTTCGCACTCCATCAAATTTGCTATAAAAGCAGTGCTTCCTTTGGGAGTGGGCTTAGTGGGACAAAGAGCATTGAACATCCGAATCGCTATCGGCATAATGTCTGCACCATAGTTCTTCACCAATTCCATGCGGGTACCGAGGCTCACCAACAGGTCCTCCGTGTCATAAGGAATTGACTCAGCGATAGGATCGACTGGGTTACCTTGCTGCGTGCGGGACTTGAATACGGCAACAGATGCAAGGGGGTCACTATCTAGGAACTTGCCTGCAAACAAAACAAAAGATGTCAGTGAGCAAGGACGCTTGATATGGAGAGACAAGAATCGAAAAGAGGAAGAAATCTAGAAAAGGATCTGACTTAGCTCGTTATGCACATCTGCATTTCTGGCCTGAAGCTTCTCATGTTCAGAGGTCACCAACTTGATTTTTATGTCGACTTCCTGCAGCAAGGCATTGTCCTTGGAGATCTAGGTCTTCAGGCGCTCTTTCTCCTCGGAGAACTCCTAGTTGGCCTTATCCAGCTCGAATTTATGCAAATCCTTGAGCTTCTGGATTTCGGCGTTCAGCCGAATAATCTCCGTATCCTTGAGGCGCAGTTGAGCAATTTTGTCATCCTTTTTCTTCAGCTCAGCATGGTGCTTCCCTGTTTGCTCGAGAAACTGAGTCATCATGTCAGGAATGGGCACACTATCTTGAAGTGTAACTGCAATAGTGGGTTCACCCGACAGAGCCGAGGAATAAATATCTGCCGAGTCAAGAAAAGAGCATGCAAGGGCTAAGGGGACAAGAGAAATTACCTTGGATCTCAGCCAAATTTTTGCGAATGATGACATTCTCAGCCTCGGCCTCGGCTGCATAATTTAGATAATAAGTTAATACGGACAGCGAATAACTCGAAGGAACGAGAATGAAAAGGTCTTAAGCAAAGAAATTTACCTTTCTTCTGGTGATCAACCAACAACTTGCCGTACCTGGCACGAAGATCTTTGTATGAGTTCAGCAGGCGCTGGAACTCAGCAGTTCGGCGGTTGGTGATGATCTGAAATAGGCCAATGTTAGTTCAGAAAATAGGAATGAGGATATTCAAAGTCTACAAGATCCGGGCCAAGTGGAACTTAACCCGGCTCTAGGTGTGTGGATATTCGAAGTCTACAAGATCCAGGCCAAGTGGAACTTAACCCGACTCTAGGTGTGTGGATATTAGAAGTCTACAAGATCCGGGCCAAGTGGAACTTAACCCGGCTCTAGGTGTGTGGATATTCGAAGTTTACAAGATCCGGGCCAAGTGGAACTTAACTCGGCTCTAGGTGTGTGTGGATACTCGAAGTATACAAGATCCGGTCCAAGTGGAACTTAACCCGGCTCTAGGTGTGTGGATATTCAAAGTCTACAAGATCCGGGCCAAGTGGAACTTAACCCGGATCTAGGTGTGTGGATATTCGAAATCTACAAGATCCGGGCCAGGTGGAACTTAACCCGACTCTAGGTGTGTGGATATTCGAAGTATACAAGATCGGGGCCAAGTGGAACTTAATCCGGCTCTAGGTTTGTGGATATTCAAAGTCTACAAGATCCAGGCCAAGTGGAACTTAACCCGGCTCTAAGTGTGTGGATATTCGAAGTTTACAAGATCCGGGCCAAGTGGAACTTAACCCGGCTCTAGGTGTGTGGATATTTGAAAATGCTAAGGACTTATGCTAATTCTCTAAGAGCATCCGACCGAGTAATAAATTACTCCCTCAGAGGCTCGGGGACTAGTGGGTATATCTATAAGTGTTTGCGTACATAAAAGGCATAGCAGAAAAGGGGTTACCTCCATCATCCGGCCAGCAAGGGAGATGGCCTTGGTAGCGGAATTTATCTTAGCGCTGAACTCCGCTGGACCAAATCTCTCTAGCAAATCATCTTGCAGGTTTATAAATTTGGTGTCATTCCAATTATGGACATACTCTATGAGCGCCAGACTATAACTCTCCCCGCTAAGTGAGTGGCTCGTCACCAAGCCCATGGCATGGGCCTCCCGCCTCGCGGACTGAGTAGTTGTCGGACTGGTATGCAAGGTCAATTGCTTGCTGCTCTCAGATCCGACGGCAGAAGGACCGAAAGTTGAATCCCTGGCTGGCTCGGCGGCCTTCTTTCTTTTCCCAGCGAGTTTCAGCCGCTGTAGAAGAGCCGAGGCTGCTGCTCTGGATTGAGCTTGAGAAGCCAGTGGAAATACGTCTTTGATAGACACAGTTGATCCAGAGGTAGCAGCCGGAGACTTTTCTTGGAAGCTGGCTTGGCTGTGGCTGTTGCTGTTGCTGTTGCTGACACTGGTGATACAGGAGAAACAGGAACAGAAGAACATGTTGTATGAGGTGGTGCCAATGAAGCTGGCACCTCCGAGGTTGATGGTTGTGGCAGAGCAGAAAAACTGGGGAGATCCGGCATCGCCGTATCCTCAGCAGCTCCACTACCCCCCGCATCGACGTTGCCCCCCTCATGGTGAGGTGGGATCTGATCCAGCGCTCCCGCGGAATCCTCTTGGATAGGATTCAGCGGACGAACATCATCGTCGCGGGGTGGGGGGAGATGGGCTGCTCCGGATTGGAGAGGAAATACTGGGGCCACTATGAGGAATAACCCTGGGAGCGCTGCAGAAACGAAAGATAACAAATCAGACAGAGAAAGAATGGCAAGTGAAATGCAAAAGCAAAAGGAGCAAGACCCAGAAATAAACAGGGAAAGAAAAGTGACTTACTCATCCGAGGTTGGCGGCTCCCAAGGCTTGGGCGTTCTCCGGACGGTGCTCTTGGCAGCAGGCTTGGCCGGACCCTTGACCCCGGATTTCTTCGGCCTCTTCTTGGGCGGGCGCGCCTCAGAAGCTGCGGCCGAGGTAGCCGGACTCTTCTGGGAGGGGGCAGGAGCCGGATCATCCATGGCAAGGGGAGGAACCTCGTGGACCTGACCGGCCGGGTTAGCTGAAGATTCTGAGGTTACTGAAAATGCGTAAGAGATAGACACCAAATCAAGTACCTCCATAACCTCAACATCCGAGTCATCGTCATCCGGCCAATCCCCTAAAGAAGAGGCCTTACCAGAGGTTCACTTGGCGCTGTCCGGAGCAGGCAAGAACCTCTTCGAGTGAGGCTCCTCCGCGTCCTACTCTGCGCGATACGCCACCCATTTGAGAGCCGGCTCCTTGCCATCCTCAATTGTTTGCTGGAGAAACAACTGAGAGCAAAAGTACTAAATGGTTAAGTTAGGACGCTATCCGGCGTATCACAAGACTCGGAAAAATAACGGGAGAAGAACATACCTTGGGCGGCAAGTTAGCCCGGGTGAAGGGTGCCAGGCCCCACTTCCACGCCTCAGAGAACGCCTTCTCAATCTTAAAAATGGCCTTGACCAGGCGGAACACCTCGGGGTTGTTAAGCTCGAAGGAGGAGGTTCAGTTAGGGTCAAGGGGGCCACTCAAATGGCAGATCTTGTGAGAGCGTTTCTGCAGGGGGGAGACCCGACTGCAGACGAAAGTGATCATGACATCCTCGCTCCGTAGCCCCGTCTTGACCAGCTCCTTGACCCGTTTATCGACCTGATTCGCTAGGGAAGTAGGCCGCTTCGGGATCTTCTCCCACAGAGAGGTGTTCGGGACACCCATCTTGAAGGGGAGCAGACGGATTAGGTCTTCATCCGAGTTGTTCCTGACGTAGAAGAAGGTCCGGGCCTAGCCTTTGCAAGATTCAAGGCCGGTAACCCGGGGAAAGGCGGAGTTCTTGCGGGGAAAGATTGAGGCTCCACCGCACTGGCTCAGAAGTTTGTCGGTAGGCAAGAGATGTTTATCTGGGATAATGTTCTTGCGGAGGCCAAAGAACTTGACCCATAGTTCCTTGGCAGGCCAGAGACCGACATATCCCTTTATGCCGGAGGGAAAAGAGGAAAGGGAAGTGATTGGCTGGAAGATGGTGCGGCTGAAGCTGATAGGTGGTAATGAAATCATGGAAGAAATCGAAGACAGGCAAGCTGAAGCCGCGCTGAAAGTGGGAGAGAAAGACGACAAACTCGCCTAGGTTTGGAGAAGGGGCTATCTCCTGGGCGGCGAGGCGGCAGGTGACGCCCGCAGGGATGCGGTGGGTCGCATACAACCAGTCAAGGTCATCCTGGCAGAAGAACGCGCCCGGCCCACCGCCATGCTCGTGAGCCTCATCTTCCTCCTCCTCCTCAGCAACAATGGCGGCCTCCTCCTATGTCATGGCTAAATCAAGATCTTCAAGGAAATAATCAGAGAAATAGTAGCCGGACGTAGGAAACTTGGAGCTGCAGGTCCTGTGGCGAGAAGCTTGTGCAGAGGCGGTGGCACAGTCGTGGAGGAGCGGCAATGCACGGCAGCGGTGGCTCAATGCTAAGGCAGAAGCAGCGGCGGCGACGTCTCTACGGACAAGAAAGGGGCAAGGGCACGCACGAAGTGGGGGAACTTCCCCAAGGGCCGCGCATGCCCCCTATTTAACCGCACCCTAGAGGCGTGTAGTGGGATCGACCACTGTGGCCCAACTGCACGGTGTGGTCGTGTATTTTCCAAACCGGCCAATCAGGCTCGTGCCACACCAAGGGCTACAAGGAGCAGGGGATCCCACCACATGATGTTATGATACAGTTAATGAG
Source organism: Avena insularis (assembly GCA_023614405.1). Lineage (NCBI taxonomy): Eukaryota > Viridiplantae > Streptophyta > Magnoliopsida > Poales > Poaceae > Avena > Avena insularis. Next base: position 455,051,456 of record CM042696.1, on the reverse strand, counting down.
GGGCTGCCGCGACGTGACACGCGTAGCAGTTATTCTTGACACTCAATAAAGTAACCGGCGCAGTAAACTGGCGTGACCCTTAAAATGAGGCAAACTGATGATTACCCTCCACGTATGACGTGGGGAAGCGTATGAGAGAAGGAAAGATAACCTGGACGCATGGACAATAACTCGACCAACGAGGAGTAACTCGGATCAGGTCAAGGGAACGCCAAGTCAATGTGGCCGGGTTACGGAATAACTCGGCAAAGAAAGTGTTGATCCCGATGATTGGAACCTGCTGTGGCCTTAACATCTGAAGTTGCAAACACCGCACCAGCTTCGGGGACTAATGTTGGGGGATACCCCCGGGTAGGGTCACGCCGGGGTATAAGGGCCGAGTTAGCCGAGGTACGGCACGACCAAAGCAAGTGCTGGCCGGATCACCTCAAGACAGGCCGACTTATGGAGTAACCTTGCCGGCTATGTTAATCTACCTTGTGCGCATGTATCCTCATAGCCGGGCTAACTACATGCTAGCCGGGTTACCACTTGGCTTCCAATAGAAGGAAGGAATCTCCCGCTGGTCAAAAGGTTGGCTCTGTCCACTGTGGCGTGAGCGAAGCGAGTAGAGGGAAGGACCAACGGGGCGTGGCCGACAAAGATGACGCGGGCTATGTCGGATGACGTAGTCTATGTCTGGTGACGCCAAAAGACAAGGAGCTCACAGAGGGTTACGTTCATAGTCCGGACTAGCCGTTTAAAGTTAATAAAAAGGTATCTAGCTTTAACCAAAGGGCATATTCGGGGAATATGCTTCCACGTATGCCCTAACTTTGTAACCCGGGCTCCCATATATAAAGAGCACCAGTGCCTCCTTAGAAGGGGATCGATCATTTTCTCTATCTAAGGTAGAACTCTAGAGCACTGTAGTAGGGAGTAATAGACTAGGTCTCCTTCTCACCAACAGCTCAAGAAACCCTGTAATCCACCATTGATAGAGAGAAAATACAAACACTGGTGCGTGGAATCACCACGCTATCCCTTCGTAGATTCCTCTAGTGCACCTTGGCCCGATCTTTAGCTATCCATGGCATCTGCCGTGTCAGCACTACGACAGCAATGCGATTAAATAAAAATAAATATTTTATTAGGAGTTTATAAAATATAACTTGTTAGAACTGATTTGATGTTTGAAAGTAATGTTCTCTTAGTTTTGTTATTTGGATCCGCTTGTGAATTGCTAATTTGCTTTTTATTTGTTTCTTTCAAATATTTTATTTTTGGGCACAAGCACCTTAGTGTACCATATATGTCCATCTTATTCTCTCTCTAATTCTCTACCTAGACCCACGTATACATACACAAGCTGATCGTGCATGCATGCAACACTAGTGCGTCCTACTCTTTATTTATTTTTTCTATTACACTCGATAGTACCTAACTAGTACCTTGTCTTCTTGTCATTCTTTGTTTTTTTTTCCTTGCGGATGCGTTAGCCCAGCAGCCGACCGAGCCGAATCATTGCACAACCTAGGGAGTTCAGCTGAACGCCACTTGATTCGCACGCGCACACACGCGAGAGTCCGAGCACGACACGCCCAGACACAGTCGCACCAACATGACAGAATCCGTGAGACAGAAATGTCGTTTTCCTTCTTGTCTTACCGCACGCAGCAGCAGGCCAGGAGTCAGCCTCAAGTGCTGCCATGAACACCATAAACGCTAGCATAAGCTGCTAGTGTTACGTCCTACTCCCTCCGATTTCAAAATATATAATGTTTTAGTTTTATAAATAAAGTGTATCTAGGTCTTTTTAGTGTGTATGTTCATTTAGATTTAGAGTGAACCTACACATTAAAAGAGATCTAGATATAGTCTTTTCACAAAGCTAAAATATCTTATATTTTAAAACAGAGAGAGTATCAATTTTTCAATCAATTAGAGCACCGCTTCTCCTATAGAGCCACAAATTAATGTTCTCTTCTCTCCCTTGTCATTCCACACCGTCCCAGGAGCCCTGTTCTCCTATCTCAATACCATATTAAAACGCTGCTCGTGTTCCCGGAGGAGAAGGACTGATCCGTGAAACCAGAAGGATAAGCCGCTGATCACCGACGACTACTTCACCTCCTTTTCTTCTCAGTTTATCAATTTCTTCGGACGCTTACACCATACTCGATGAGCTTTGTCACAAATCCTTGCACACACACGCTACCCACACATATTCCTACCTAGTAGACATGGTTTTCGGCTGTCGATCTCTAGTTGACAATGGTGTCGTGAACCGGACACCGTCCGGTGGCATGCGTAGATTAGACTGCCATGCACACGATTCGATGATACTGTCTCCAACTTACGAAACGTTCTAGTTTATTCTAGGAACCCACTGGTACTGTTAGATACGAGTATGTTCTACGGTTTATCTATCTATTTTGAAAACTGATTCATATTAGTACTTTATTAGCTAAGATTTGAACATATGGTCATGTCCGTGTGCATCGCAAGTTTTCCTAGTGTACTATTGCTAGCTATTTAGAAACTCATATTTGTCTGAACCGTGCATCATGGTAAACCATCCTAATGCCATCTTCTAACTTGTATATGCCTAGTGTACGTGGCTTGATTTTCAGATATTCAACTTAGAGCTAGGAGTAGCTGTAGCTACGTAGCTATACTGATGCATGTGCTAGTTATTCAGTGGGTTTGATTTTGCTGGAATCGTTTGTTTACTAGTACAATATACTGCTCTTGTTGCTTATATTACTAGCATTTGATCATCATGCTTAGTTGGGTTACCATCAGTATAACATGGAATGTTATTTGCATGTCTTATTTTGTACTTTTTGTTCATCGTGCCTACAGACTAAAAGAATTCTAGAATTTATTTTGTTGTCCTTGGTTATCTTGTTGGACATTCCATTAGCCGGTAACTATTTTTCTTACAACAATCTTTTTTGAGTAATAATTAGTACTGGTTTATTATTGTCATGCTACTGTCAATATTTGTTTTTACTAAGTGCAAGAACCTGGAATTGGATGTTGCTCATTATCGCATGCATAGCTATGTTCATCTTAAATTCTGCATGTATGCATGTGTTTTTGTAGTCTGTATGTTTACTTTTTTGTTTATTTTCATATCGTACAAAGGTTTATCAGTTATATTTTTGGACGTATATGTTGTGCTAAATTACTTGTTAGTCAAAATGGAGCGATCAGCCTACCCTATATCGTAGAAACCCAAACCCATTCAAATCACCCCGATCCCTTTTCTTTTACGCTATATATGTCGAATCACCGATGCAAACTTTCTATTTGGATTTTTATTTGTGGTTATTGAAATTTGTATTTATGTGTGTTTCATCGTTATGACGAGTAGGGAGTGACGGGTTCGAGCAGAATCAAGATTATGAGGAAGAACACTTTCACGACAACGAAGGCATGCCCCTTACCATATCTTATCCCGGTTTTATAAAGTACATTCTATTTTATTGTTTTACAAATATATGCTATTTTGTTACACACATATCTTGATCTACCTGTCACCATACAATACCCTGAGTAGATACTATATAGTAATCCTATTAGAGTATAATTGCTTAGCCATGCTCAATAGTATTTAGGATCTCCGATCTTTCCTCTTTGGAGGAATTGGATGACCCTCGATTCACATACACCATTTTTTAAACTTGATGAGCTCGCTGAGCTAGCGGTTGTTGATTCCTCTACTCTATTCTACTTTGGGTGAAACTTATCGCCTAAATACTGGCGCGAGCAATAGCTGGATCAAAGGAAAGAGCGATTGGCTGACTTCACTAGTTGAAAGGGGCAATCCATCATCCGTGCCGCATGAGGGCCTAACAAGTCTTTGATTTGAAGATGGTGACCTCCGTACAACCACATGCTATAATGGGCACTGGCTTGGTCAAGTAAGTTAGTCAGCCTTAGGTGTCGATGTCGCCGTACTACTAATGAGGTGTCTGCCTGCGGGGGAGCCTTCGACACAGATGGGGGGGCCGGTTTGGGGACGTACTCTCACTTACATGAGCATACCCGGTGGGAATGTCACATCTTTCGAGGATCTAGCTAAAAGACCCCGTCACAATCCCTCTGCCGGTACACCAATTGGGTGTGTATTAAACCTGCGGCGGCTGGTGGGTGTCAAGATGGGATTATGTCCTGTGGGAAATGTGTACAACCTCTACAGAGTTTGAACTATTCGAATAGTTGTGTCCATGGTCATGGATGACACATAAATCTTTCTTGACATACCGGAACCTGTCTTGCTACTTCATTCTTTGCCCCTATCCTTACCCTGAAATCTTTGAACTATGTCAGTTGTCGTGGACAATCACACCATTGAGAAATACCATATTGATGATAAACATGTTTTCGTATAAAACCGCCTGTATCAAAACTATTACCATATTGCAAATAAAATTGGCTTTATGAAAAATAACCATACAACCTTCCTTGAAGCCACATGTAGATATTATACGTTTTGCATAAAGGGTGTGTTGAGTACATCATGTACTCATGGAATTGCTTTTGTTGATACTTGAGAGTACTATGGAGAAGAAGATGACTATGACTACTATGATGACGCTGATGAGTGATGCCTCGTGGACTACATCGACTGCATGTGGCTGAGATGGAGTCACTACGCGTTTTATATTTCCGTTGTGTTTTTTGGATATAATAAATGTCACTAGACATTTTACTATGTTGCTATTCAAACTTTGTAATAAATTACTTTTGTACATATGCAATGATATACATTTCACTGTGTCGTCAACATTGATATTGGGATTGACAAATAGACATAGGGGATCTGGAAGTTAAGTTCCGGTCCTCACAGGAGTGGTATCAGAGCTGACGTCGACCTAGTCACGTGGCCTTAGATAGAATGGAAAACCTTTAGTACGCGTATATTAATAAAAACATATGTTACAAAAAATAATAGGATTCCTTATTGTTGCTCATCTATTCATTTAGATTTTACAAAATTTTGTTAATGAGATTCTTATCTTATTCAAATGAGCATAGATGGCCGTACCTACGACACGCCGGATTGAGGAGTTTGGAAACCTTGGTCATGAGTTTTGTGACATGCTGACGAGGTTGGGTTACGACCGTGACCCTGAAGCGACTGGACACACCTTTCAGAATGTTTGGAGCGAGGAGTTGGTGAGAGTTACCTTGGTGGTGTTGGCGAACCTATCACTCTGTAGAAGCCACGCAGGAGCAAGAGGACACCAATTCACTGCTGATGGAGAGGACTTTGTGGATGCAACCATCCATACCTTTCACCTGGCGATGCAAAGGATGACTGGTATCTACGAAGATGAGTTGCGCAACACATAGTTTTGTTACTTTTCCTACCGAGATGAGGGAGGTGTGCTCCGTCAAAACATGAGGTACCCAAATAAGGATGATCCCACACTCACTCGCATGGCATCACTCAACATAGGACTAGAAAATCTCTTGGTCAGAGTCACCGGTATGCTAGAGGATGCACGTCACCTTATCCATCACTATCAGGATCAAGCTTAGACTTTAGAGGAGAGATTGGTAGAAGATAACACAACCTAAGCTGCCACCAATGCTACACGTGAAGCTGCTGAAGATGCCATTGTCGCGGTGCATGTGGTCGAGGCTGCTATGGAGACCGCGCTGGCAGTCAATGACGACACCGAAGGACAGGGACTGGAGCTACCGCAACTGCACCCGATGCACAACGTCATGGGACATTTTACGACAATGCTCATGGCATTCGGTACCATCCACGTGTGCGGGTCACAAGGAAGAAGAAGTGTCACCGCGCATCGAGGCGTCGTCTTTATCTCCAGGCCATTGCACCGACGCTCGCACTTCTGGCGCCACCTTCAGTAAATAGGAGCATGCTGATCATTCCCATGGAGAAGAAACAGAGCCTGAAGAAAGGATTCTAGCAAGCTTGGACGAAGCAGAGTCTAGCTTCGAACCTGAGCAGTCGAATGTCAGATCGCATGGGTACCTGGACGAGTAGACTACACTGAACCATGAGAGAGCCTTTATTTAATAGTACGTGAGACATTAGTTATTTTGAATAATTGCATGTGTGTCGAGTAGACTATACTGATCTATATGTGGTATAGCTACTACTCTATCTTGAACCTTTTGTGTGTGAGATTTTAAGACAAATTTTGTTCCAGTTTGGATTTCTTTGATGTTTCAATTGTTTGTTTGTGCAAGTTTGGTTTTGGGGTAGTTTATTTCCCTCTCGTCTATTCTAATATTGAGCAACAACAGGATGAACGACAATCGAGGTCGTGGAGGATGCGGACATAGACATGGACGCGATCAAGGGCTAGAGTTCAAGGAGAACTTCGCTGAGGGTGAAGTCCATGACACTGATACCGATACTGAGGATGAGGGGAAGCATCCACCACCACCGCTGCAACCTAACATGGCGCAAGTAATGTTGATGCAAACACAATTGCTGCAGCAGATGGCCGCCAACATGGCGAATCAGAACCAAAACCAAAGCATGAATCAGAATCAAGGTCATCATCCTCCACCGCAATCCAAGTTAGCAGAGTTCATAAGGGCAAAGCCACCTACTTTTGTAGGATCAGCGGACCCTATTGAAGTTGATTATTGGCTAAAGGACATTCGCATGAAGCTCAGTTTGGTCAATGTTGATGCACAAGACCGTGTGAAGTTTGCGGCGCACCAACTCCAAGGTGTAGCTGCAGATTGGTGGGAGACATTTTATGATGCACATTATGATGCTGAGGAAATCACCTGGAATGAATTTTCAGAAGCTTTTCGCACTACACACGTTCCTGCTGGTCTCATGGAGCTGAAAAGGGATGAATTTCGAGCTCTAGTCCAAGGAAAGATGTCAATCTCTGGGTATTGGGACTGTTTTACTCAGTTATCATGCTATGGGAAAGCATATATTCCTAGTGAGGCCGACAAGACTGCTAGGTTCCTGAGGGGATTAAACCCAGGTTTGAAAGATAGGTTGGTATCCCACGATTTTCCAAATTTCCAGAGTCTGGTAAATAAGGCTATTATGCAAGAGAATTCATAGAGAGAGCAAGAGGAACACCAAAAGCGCAAGCCACCACAGGGTCATCATGGAATAGGAAGCTCACACTAGAAGAACAATAACCACCCGGGTTATCGTGAAGTAACTACCAAGTCAGCGAAGCCTAGTCATAACTTTCAGCACAATCCCTACCATATTATGAGAGCTAAAGTTGGAGGAAACCATGATAACACTTGTGGAAAGGCATGCTACAACTGTGGCATAGAGGGACACTTTTATGTTGCATGCCTGAACAAGAAAAAGACAGGGCCGACGATGTCTACGCACTTCTATTCTGGTAGATAGTTGTTGGGCCTCCAAGTGCAGAGGTTTGTAGAACAGCAGCAAGTTCTCCCTTAAGTGGATCACCCAAGGTTTATCGAACTCAGGGAGGAAGTGGTCAAAGGTATCCCCTCTCAAGCAACCCTGCAATCAAGATACAAGAAGTCACTTGTGTCCCCAACACACCCAATACACTTGTCAGGTGTATAGGTGCACTAGTTTGGCGAAGAGATAGTGAAATAAAAGTGGTATAGATAATTATAAGTGGTATTGGTGATAGAAAATAGCTTGCTGGCGTGTGGTTGACGTGGGAAAAGACTAAAGGCAAACTGAAATAAAGAAGGAAGCAAGCAAACATGTAACAGATCTAGTTGCAAACAGTGTTTCAATGTTTAGAAACAAGGCCTAGGGATCATACTTTCACTAGTGAACACTCTCATATAAATATCTTCTCTTTATGATACTACTCTTAACTACACTCCGGTTGGACACTCTAATCCATGGTAGGGCTATAACAGCACACCTCAAAGTTTGCTTTCCGCATCTAGATAACCCCACACTGTCACCTTGAGCACTAGATGGTTCAAACAAACACCATAATTTCATAAAGACATCCAACTCCAAATATAACTCATAACAAGTATTTGTACTCTAGCCTAAGTGCCACCATGGTGTGCACACTGTCAACTTCACACACATGGGGAGAGCAGAGATCTATTAAAGCACTTGAGTAGCAAGGTAGATCTATAGATTACAAGCTCATGATCACAATATGATCATGCATAGATAGAGAGATGAACACATAGATACCGGTAGAACCCTTAGCCTCGAGGAAGAACTACTCCCTCCTCATCATGGGAATCAGCAATGGTGATGGAGATGGTGGTGGAGATCGATGGAGATGGCTTCGGGGGCACTTCCCTATCCCGGCAGGGTGCCAGAACAGAGACTTTCTGTCCCTCGAATCTCCCCTTCGGTGGTGGCAGCGCTCCGGAACTTTTCGTGGATTTCTGATTGACGATTTAGGGTTTCTGCCTCGGGAGGAATATATAAGCGAAGGAGGCAAGGTCGGTGGCCGGCCAGGGGGCCCACACCACCTGGTGGCATGGCCAGGGCTAGTCCGTGCCACCACATGGTGTGGCCACCCTGCGGCCCCTCTCCGTCTCGTCTTCTGGCTCTGTGAGTCTTCCGGGAAAATAGTAACTTTGGCTTTTGTCCCGTCCAATTCCGAGAATATTCATTTTCTGACTTCCTGGAACCAAAAATAGCAGAAAACAGGCAACTGGCACTGTGGCTCTTGTTAATAGGTTAGTCCATAAAATCATATGAAAAGTACTCCAAAGTTGGAACAAAACACAAGAAAGTAGATAAAACCAAGCATGGAGCATCAAAAATTATAGATACATTTGCAATGTATCAACATTCCCAAGCTTAACGCATGCTCGTCCTGGAGTAGGTAAGTGATAAAAAGAAAGAATAATTTTTGAGGTGACATGCACCATCAAAGACTTGATCAAAGTATTTGTAAAACATTCAAAGCTGGGATCAAAGTACTTCAATCATAACATGAAAGACATGTTCTAGCAATAAGACAAAGAAACTATGATGCAACATGAAAAGGCACAAAAAAAGATTCATGAATAACAGTGCTTTGCAAGACGTTTGTTTGTTTCACATAAAGAAAACATAGCATAATAGCATTCAACTTGTCCCTCATAGAGTAGCAAATATAAATGCATAGGACACCTTCAAAGTTCATAAGAGTGACTAGATACAAATAGTTTAAAACAAGCAATATCAAGGTATGCATCAATCAACAAGTCTTGGGACAATGCACATAGAACTAAGAATGGCCACTATGCTCTCAAAGTAGGTGCATAAAGATAGAAGGTGGAGACTCAATATAATGGTGGAAGAAAGGCCTTCATAGAAGGAAGTAGAGATTCAAGTTTCATAAAGAGCTTCCAAAAATTATGGTACTTATAGCTTTCAGCTCTCATTGCCCCTATCATAAGCATCTTGAAGTGATTAAGGTTAAAGTGAACAAACTATGGTGTACATGCTTGACGAAGTATAAGTTAGAAATCTGATGTCCCTTGAATAGGAGGGCCGCTCCTCATGCTACTCAAGTTTAGTCACCGGTAAGTTCTTGTCATCATAAGTACATGTGTATCATAGAGAACCGCCAACGGGGCACCCCTTGCCGATGATATAGAAGAATCCCCATATCAAAATGACAAGGCAAGCAGACAACGAGGATCTCAGCAATCTTGTTATTTACCATGGGAATATGGTGCTTTTTTCTCTCTTTCCTCTTTTCATAATCTTTTTTTTTCTTTTTCTCTTTTTTTTTCTCAATATAGGACTCTTTTTTTATAAGAAGAATGCTTCATAGATAGCTCATTATGGTTACGCTGCAGGTTTCCACCATGTCAGCATGGATTAGACCAGCGGCCCAGGCATTTCTCTAACACATATACATAACTTCATGGACTTACAAGCTCCCCTTTCATTTCACACCGACGACATCCATATACAAAAGAGCATGATATCAACTAGGTGCAAGTACCAAGTGCAATGTTGAAAGCGTTCCCCATGAAAGCATGGTTTTGCTAATTCCCAACAAATAAGTGCAAGCATATACAACATATACGACACAATGGTTCAAGTTTATTAAGGGCAAGAGAAGTAAACTATGCCATCAAGTTCGTGAGAGCTTTAATCACTAATTTTCTCATAACATGTTTAATTCGAAAGGTAAACAAAAGCATGAATATACTTGGAATAGCATAAGCTAGTAGGTAGGTATGGTGGACTCTTTGGAATAACTTGGTTTAAGGAGTTGGATGCATGAGTGGAACATATACTTGGTTGTGGAGGCTAGCAAAAGACTGGGAGCGACAAACTAAGAGAGCAATAATGACCATAATCATGCAGAGCGACAAAACATCATTGATCAAAGCATAAAGTGATACTACAAGTTGAAAACTAAAGGATCATAAAGGCTATGGTGACTTGAGATAGTCATAACATGGTGTGAGGATGCGCCAAGTCAACCCAAATAAAGCATCAAAGGAGAATACCACAATACTATGCTTTAATATGCTAAAACAACGCATGATTCATCCAAGGCACATTAAGCAATATCAATTGTTTATAACAAGTCATGCTACAACAAAGAATACTAAGAATAAAGCCAAAACAATATCAAGCATGGCATGACAAAACATAGGCCACAGTCAAAAACAAGCTCTCTTTACCACTTAAGCATGAACTTTCCTACTCTTTTCCAAACCAAACCAAACTATTTGCAAACCAATTTATGAAAGAAGGGGTCCAACCAATTTATTCAGAAAACTAAGCAAACAAAAGCAAACGAAAACGAAAAAGAAGACGCTCCAAGAACAACACAACTGTGCATGAAACAATAAAAATGAAGCGTTTGGAAGAACCCTAGGATTTTTATTGATGAAAAGGGGGATGCCTTTGGCATCCCCAAGCTTTGATGCTTGTACTTATTGGATATTTCTTGGGGTGACACGTGTGGCATCCCCAAGATTGAGCTTTAGTCCATTCTTCATCTCATTACTCATTCCTTCCGTACACCTGAAATTTTCCTTCATACAAAATTTCACACAATCTTTATTAGCAACATTAGTGCACTCAAGATAATAAGTCTTTAGGTTCGGTTCTAACACCAATAAACTTCCATTAGAACACTAGCTACTGAAACACTTCCCTCAAAAAGATCAATTCCCCAAAAGAACTCAAAAAGGAATCAACAAGAAGCAAATGCAAAAAATGGCAGAAATCTGTCAAAACAGACCAGCAGGTAAAGACAAATTTTTTCGAAGACCTTCTATTACTCAACCTGGGGCAGAAACACAAAAATTCACGCCTCAAAAAGACGTTTAGAGATTTTACATGAATTTTTATGGTGAAGCAAAGAAATCTGTTTCGGGACAGCAACTTTCCCAATCATTACTTCTCTCTCATTAGAGGTTACTCTTGGCACAAAAAGCAAATAAAAAGGATAAGGAGCGGTTATTAATGAAGTAATAACTTCCAAGACTCATCTAGAACTTTTGTGTTATCTCCCAATAAGTACTTTTCTTTAACGCCTGTAAGTTAGGCATGATAGTTTGAGAAGATGCTCACATAAGAAATATGAATTGAAGTAAAAGACAGCATCAAGAAGCAAATTCAAAGCACATTTAAGTCTAACCCACTTCCTATGCATAGGAATCTTGTAAAGAAACAAGTCATGAAATCACAAAGCAACAAGCGTAGTAAAGCAAAACAAGTGCAACTTGAAAATTTTCAACATAAAGAGGGGAAACTTAATATTGTTGAGATGCATAAAACCATGTTTCCCTCTCTCATAATAACTTTCAGTAGCATCATGAATAAAATTAACAATATAAGTATCACAAGAAACATTCTTATCATGAGCCACATGCATAAAATAATTAATACTCCCCACATAAACATAGTCATTCTTATTGATTGTAGTGGGAGCAAATTCAACAAAATAGCTATCATTATTATTTTCATCACCATAATCATCAAATATAGGAGGCATATTGTAATCATAATTCATTTCCTCCTCAATAGTAGGTGTACTGAAAATATCATATTCATCATTATAATCATCATATATTGGAGGAATAGTATCATCAAAGTAAATTTTCTCCTCTAAAGATGGGGGACTAAAAAGATCATTTTCATCAACACTAGCTTCCCCAAGCTTAAACTTTTCCATAGCATTAGCAATAATGGTGTCCAAAGAATTCATACTAACAACATTGCTATTAGCATGCAAAGAAACTTCCATAGGTTTTTTAATTTTCTCTTCAAACACTTCATGTCCTAACTCAAGATAAATACTATAAAGCTCTCTAATTTTTTTGTTGTTTTCCATTAAGCCTAACTTGTGAAAATAAGAAACAAAAAGACAAAATTGCAGAATCTAAAGGAAATAACTTCGAGCACTCACAATGGAGGATGTGAGTACCTTTTACCTTACCTCCCCGGCAACGGCGCCAGAAAATAGGCATTTGCCGTGGGAGGTTCTTCTTCTTTAATCCTCCGGTGCGAATACCTTTTACCTTACCTTCCCGGCAACAGCGCCAGAAAATAGCTTGATGTCTACGCATTTCTATTCTTGTAGATAGTTGTTGGGCCTCCAAGTGTAGAGGTTTGTAGAACAACAGCAAGTTTTCCCTTAAGTGGATCACCCAAGGTTTATCGAACTCAGGGAGGAAGTGGTCAATGGTATCCCCTCTCAAGCAACCCTGCAATCAAGATACAAGAAGTCTCTTGTGTCCCCAACACACCCAATACACTTTTCAGGTGTATAGGTGCACTAGTTCGGCGAAGAGATAGTGAAATACAAGTGGTATAGATAATTATAAGTGCTATTGGTGATAGAAAATAGCTTGCTGGCGTGTGGTTGACGTGGGAAAATACTAAAGGCAAACTGAAATAAAGAAGGAAGCAAGCAAACATGTAACAGATCTAGTTGCAAACGGTGTTTCAATGTTTAGAAACAAGGCCTAGGGATCATACTTTCACTAGTGAACACTCTCATATAAATATCTTCTCTTTATGATACTACTCTTAACTACTCTCCAGTTGGACACTCTAATCCATGGTAGGGCTATAACAGCAAACCTCAAAGTTTGCTTTCCGCATCTAGATAACCCCACACTATCACCTTGAGCACTAGATGGTTCAAACAAACACCACAATTTCATAAAGACATCCAACTCCAAATATAACTCATAACAAGTATTTGTAATCTCTAGCCTAAGTGCCACCATGGTGTGCACACTGTCAACTTCACACACATGGGGAGAGCATAGATCTATTAAAGCACTTGAGTAGCAAGGTAGATCTATAGATTACAACCTCATGATCACAATATGATCATGCATAGATAGATAGATGAACACATAGCTACCGGTAGAACCCTTAGTCTTGAGGAATAACTACTCCCTCCTCATCATGGGAATCAGCAAGGGTGATGGAGATGGTGGTGGAGATCGATGGAGATGGCTCCGGGGGCACTTCCCTGTCCCGGTAGGGTGCCGGAACAGAGACTTTTTGACCCCCGAATCTCCCCTTTGATAGCGGCAACGCTGCAGAACTTTTTGTGGATTTGTGATTGACGATTTAGGGTTTCTGCCTCGGGAGGAATATATAGGCGAAGGAGGCAAGGTCGATGGCCGGCCAGGGGGCCCACACCACCTGGTGGCATGGCCAGGGCTAGCCCGCGCCACCACATGGTGTGGCCACCCTGTGGCCCCTCTCCGTCTTGTCTTCTGGCTCCGTGAGTTTTCCGGGAAAATAATAACTTTGGCTTTTGTCCCGTCCAATTCCGAGAATATTCATTTTCTGACTTCCTGGAACCAAAAACAACAGAAAACAGGCAACTGGCACTGTGGCTCTTGTTAATAGGTTAGTCCAAGAAATCATATGAAAAGTACTCCAAAGTTGGAACAAAACATAAGAAAGTAGATAAAACCAAGCATGGAGCATCAGAAATTTTAGATACATTTGCAATGTATCAGCCGACACCAGTGAAGTTCAATTTGGGGTCTGCTACCAAGACACCAACAATGGGACGTGTGCGAGGCATACTGCCTACACCAGGAGGAACACCTCATGGTTCTAGATAGGTAGGTTGTGGTCAAGTCAACCACGTCATAGACGAACAAGATAATGAAGCCTCACAAGTTGTTCTTGGTATGTTCCCAATCAACTCATGTTATGGTTCAGTACCTTTTGATTCTGGAGCTTCTCATTCCTTTGTTTCCAAGCAATTTGCTGAAAAACACCATTTGAAAACTGAGAGTATGAGTCGGTCAATGGCTGTACAATCACCTAGGGGAATTATTATGTTGGGTTTAAAATTCCCAGAAGTGATCATAACGATCGAGGGGGTAGAGTTTCTAGCAAACATCATAGTATTAGACTCTAAAGGGTTGGATGTCATTCTAGGCATGAACTAGTTAGGGAAACACAAAGCTATGCTAGATTGCGGCCTTAGAGCCGTATCATTAACCTGTACTGAAGGAACTGTGGTGAATTACAAGCCCGAGATAGCATCAGAAACCGCAATAGAATTTTTTTTTGTTGAACAGCTTGAAGGAGATGGTTGTGTCAGATGTTAGGGTGGTTAAGGAATACCCGGATGTTTCCCAGAGGAGTTACCAGATCTTACACTAGACCTTGAGATAGAGTTTTCCATTGAGTTAGTTCCAGACAGTTCCCCTAATGCAAAAAGACCATATAGAATGCCAGCAAATGAGCTACCTGAGATGAAGAAGCAAACCAGGAACTTATAGAGAAGGGATACATTAGACCGAGCACATCACCTTGGGGAGCATCAGTGTTGTTTGTAAAGAAGAAGGATGGTTCCATGCGCATGTGTGTGGACTATTGTTCTCCGAATGAAGTAACCATAAAAAAATACCCTTTGCCGAGGATCGATGATTTGTTTGATCAGTTGAAAGGAGCTTCTATTTTCTCAAAGATAGATCTCAGGTCAGATACCATCAGTTAAAGATCCGACCGGAAAATATACCCAAAATAGCTTTTGTTACTCGTTATGTCCTGTATGAGTTTTTAGTGATGTCATTTGGACTCACGAATGCACCGGCTTACTTCATGAATCTCATGAATAAAGTTTTCATGGATCGCTTGGATAAGTTTCATTGATGATGTATTCATCTACTCCCATAATGAGGAAGAGCACGAGAAACACCTACGGATTGTCCTAGAAAGGCTTAGAGAACATCAACTCTATGCACAATTTAGCAAGTGTGAGTTTTGGTTGAAACAAGTAGATTTTCTTGGTCATGTCATTTCAGCCGAAGGAGTTGCAGTGGATCCAGCTAAAGTGGAAGCAGTGCTTAGCTGGAAGCAACTAAAGAATGTGTCAGAGATACACAGCTTCCTCGGACATGCGGATTATTACCACTGTTTCATAGAAGATTTCTCAAGAATCGCGAGACCAATGACACAGTTGATAAAGAAAAAGAAGAAATTTGAGTGGACACCAGCATGTGAGACCAGTTTTCAAGAACTCAATAGGAGACTGACTTCCACTCTAGTGCAAATTTAGCCAGATATTCGAAAGGATTTTGAAGTTTATTATGATACTTCCAAATAGGGTTTGGGTTGTGTTCTCATGCAACAAGGAAATGCCATAGCATATGCATCGAGACAACTCCGTCCACATGAAGTGAACTATCCCACACGTGATTTGGAATTGGCTACTATAGTACATTCTTTGAAGATTTGGAGACACTACCTTATTGGTAACCGATGTGAGATACATACAGATCATAAGAGCCTGAAGTATACTTTCACCCAACCAGATTTGAATCTTAGACATAGGAGATGGCTGTAATTAATTAAAGACTACAACATTGGTGTAAATTATCACCCTGGTAAAGCCAATGTCGTAGTTGATGCGTCGAGCACAAAGGTTTACTATAATAATCTTATGATTAAGGAAGCTCAACCAGAACTGCATGAGGAATTCAGGCAGTTAAGCCTGAATGTGAGTCTTGCTGAGAAGGAGGATGTGTTAGAAGTCAAGTTTGAAAGAATATTTCATGATCTCTAGTGTTTTCTGTGTTAGATAACAATACAAAGGAATATTTAATGTGTGTTGAGTGCTGCATATAATTGCCCATATAAAAAGCAGCCAAAATAGAGTTTGGGGGGCGGATTATCTCCCCCTTTCAAGGGCCGGATTATCCGCCCTAGCTCAATCGACAAAGGTGGACAAGGCACGTCATGCTCTATGGGGGCGGAATTTCCCTCGGATTGTCCGGCTAGGGCCGGAGTTTTTGGCCGGGCCAGATAATCCCCCCCTTGGGAATTTTTGTAAAGGGAGCCAAGGCATGTCATGCATTAAGGGGCGGATCCCCCCCCCCCCCGAAAATTCGACTCTAGGATGGAGCTTTTGCCCGGCCGGATAATCCAGCCCCAAAATCTCCAACATCTGAGTTTTGACAGGGGGTATAAATACCCCAATTACTCCTCATGTCATCTTGATTCATTCGAAAAAGTGCAGTACTGTTCTTCAAGCTCCAAACCAAGATCTCCCTCTTCAACCACCTGAAGCCTCTGGTCGTTGGGGAATCGAAGGAGGAGGCTTTGATCTTCGTCAGCACCAATCAAGCGCATCAATTCACCTCCATTCACTTGGAGGATTCTCGATCTAGTATTTCTTGTGAATATCTAGATCTTATTTTGGTTATTGATTATACTTGTTCTTGTTGCAGCTTGTTGTCACCACGAGAGCCACCAATTCAGTTGTGGATGTGTGCCCTGCTAGTTGTGTAAAGGCACCGGTTCCCGCCTCGAAAGGTACCAATAGTGGAAAGGTGGATCAGGCCTTTGGTGGCGAGATCCATCGGAAAACAGGGTGAGGCATATTGTGGCGTGGTGGTCTTAGTACCGCCCACCCCTCCAACACAGACATACTTCCCTTAACAAGGAAGTAACCACGGTCAAACAAATCATGTGTCTCTGCGTGCTCCACTACAGTTTCTTTGTCCCTTGCTTTTACTCGCCCTTACTCACTTAGTAGTTAGGTTTACATATAGGGAAATTCTCCGTAGTTGCATATCTAGAGAATTTACCTTTGTGTCAAGACTAAAATTGAAAAGAATTAAAATTTGGAGTAGCACCTATTCACCCCCTCTAGGTTCCCATACGATCCGTTTCAATGTTCACTCTAGTGGATCAAGTAAGAGAAGCTCAGAAGAACGACAAGGAAATCAAATAGATTTGATCGAAGATCAAGTTAGGAGAAGCACCTGACTACAAGGAGGATGAAAAGGGAAATATTTGGTTTCAGAAACGTTTATTGGTGCCAGACCAAAAATAACTCAAGGACTCAATGATGAAAGAGGCGCATGAGTTATCATACTCCATACACCCAGGAAGTACGAAGATGTACTATGATCTCCAAGGTAGTTTCTGGTGGTCTAACATGTGAAATTGCGAAGTATGTATCTCGTTGTGAAGTATGTCGCAGAGTCAAGGCCGAGCATTAGAAGCCTCCAGGACTACTTCAACCACTTGAAGTTCCTGAGTGGAAATGGGAAGAAATTGAGATGGATTTCATCAAAGGACTTCCAAGGACGTCATCCAGATATGACTCTATTTGGGTTATCGTAGATCATTTGACCAAGTCTGCTCACTTTATTCCAGTGAAGCCTTCTTATAATAGGGAGAAATTGGCCGAGTTATATATGGCCAGAATTGTTTTCCTATATGGAGTTCCAAAGAAGATTTTCTCTAATCGAGGTACTCAATTCACGTCAAGGTTCTAGAAGAATATCCATAAAGTCTTGTACACAGTTGAATTTTAGTACCGCTTACTATCCACAGACTGATGGACAGACTGAGCGAGTGAACCAAATATTGGAATACATGCTTCGGGCATGTTCTTTGACTTGCAAACGCATTTGGGACAAGAGTCTTCCATATGCTGAGTTCTCTTACAAAAAAGCTTTCAGCCAAGCTTACAAATCTCTTCATTTGAGTTCTTGTATGGACGAAAGTGTCGTACCGCACTAAATTGGCATGAAGTGGGAGAAAATCAAGTTTTTTGACCTGATACCCAAGAGGAGGCAGATAAGCAAGTAAAGATGATTCAGGAAAGGCTACGGGCTGCCCAATCTAGAAAGAAAGTCTATGCCGATAGACGCCGTCATGATTTAGCATTTAAGAAGGGGGATGATGTGTACCTGAAGGTATCCCCACTTCGCGGGATGCGACATTTTGGAGTAAAGGGAAGTTGGCACCCCGATACATTGGACCCTTTACAATCACCGCCAGGCATGGAGAGGTTGCTTATGAGTTGGCGTTACCTGTGAAATTGTCCAAGGTGCATAATGTGTTCCACGTGTCTCAACTAAAGAAATGGTTTGATAATCCAGAGGAAGAGGCTCTGAAAACTTCTATGGATGCCATAGAAGTTCAGGATGATTTGACTATGAGGAGTACCCAGTTAAAATTCTCGATGAACAGTTAAGGACCACTAGAAAAATGTGATCAATTTCTACAAGGTTCAATGGAGCAATTATAGCGAAGAGGAAGCAACATGGGAACCAGAGGACGCCTTTCGCGTGAAGTTTCCAAAACTTTTCTCTTTGGCCGAATCTAGGGGTCGAGATTCCTTATAAGGTGGGTAGAATTGTAACATCCTGATTTTAACGGGTTGATTTTTTTAATCAAGAGATGTTGTAATGCGATTGAATAAAAATAAATATTTTATTTGGAGTTTATAAAATATAACTTGTTAGAACTGATTTGATCTTTGAAGGTAGAAAAGATTTTCTCTTAGTTTTATTATTTGGATCCGCTTGTGAATTGCTAATTTACTTTTTATTCGTTTCTTTCAAAAAACAATTATTGGGCACATGCACATGCTCTAGGCTTACTGTACCATATACGTATATGTCCATCCTATTCTCTTTCTAATTCTCTCTCTAGACCCATCGTATATATAGATCATGCATGCAACACTAGTGCTTCCTACTCTTTATTTTTTCCCTGTTACTAGTACCTGACTAGTACCTTATCCTCTCGTCATTCTTTTTTTTTCTTTCTTGCCAATGCGTTAGCCCAGCAGCCCAACCGAGCCGAATCGTTGCACAAGCCAAGGAGTTCAGCTGAATGCCCCTTGACTAGCACGTGCACATACGCGAGAGTCCGAGCACGACAAGCCCAGCCACGGTCGCAGCAACATGACAGAATCTGTGAGACACAGAAACATCGTTTTCCTTCTTGTCTTCCTGCACGCAGCAGCAGGCCAGGAGTCAGCCTCAAGCGCCACCATGAAGGCCATAAACGTCGTTTTCCTTCTTGTCCTCGTATACAGCCACAAATTGATGCTCTCTTCTCTTCCTTGCCATTTCACAGAGCCCTGTGCTCCTATCTCAATACCATCTTAGAGAGATCCGCTCCGCCGCCGCCGAACGCCGCTCGCGTTCCCGACGACTCCGGCCATCGGAGAACAAACTGCTGGTACACCGTGACCAAGAGGAGGAGAAGGGCTGATCCGTGGAACCAGAAGGATAAGCCGCTGATCACTGACATGGTACTTCACCGCCATTTCATCTCAGTTCATCAACTTCTTCGGACGCTTACATCGTACTCAGTGAGCTCCGTCACAAATCCTTGCACACACACGCACACTATCCACACATATGTCTAGCTAGTAGACATGGTTTCCGTCTGTCGGTTTCTAGTTGACAACGGTGTCGTTGAACCGGACACTCTTCGGTGGTATGGGTAGATTAGACTGCCATGCACATGTTCGATGATACTGTCTCCAACTTACAAAACGTTCTAGTTTATTCTAGGAACCGGTACTAGATGCGAGTATGTTCTATGTTTATCTATCTATTTTGAAAATTGATTCATATCAGTACTTTACTAGCTAAGATATGAACATATGGTCATGTTAGTGTGCATCGCATGTTTTCCTAGTGTACTAATGCTAGCTATTTAGGAACTCATATTTATCTGAACCGTGTATGGTGGTAAGCCATCCTAATGCCATCTGCTAACTTGTATATGCCTAGTGTACGTGGCTTGATTTTCAGATATTCAACTTAGAGCAGGGAATAGCTATAGCTACATAGTTGTACTGATGCATGTCCTAGTTATTGAGTGAGTTTGATTTTGCTGGAATCATTTGTTTACCGGTACAATATACTGCTCTTGTTGCTTATATTTAATAGCATTTGATCATCATACTTAGTTGGTTTTGTAGGGGTTCGCGTACAAAAACAATAAATTTTACCCTGCGTCTTTGAACCCATGTTGCCAGTACCTATCTATTAGTAATGCAGTAATAGAAGGGGATTTTCGCGAACTTACCTTTGAAGACCGAAAAGCGTTGTCAATGCTCGGGAGAGCATGGTTGATGTAGATGAACCGAAGCTGACCTCAAGGTCGTGTTGAAGTCCCGGCAGCTCATGTGGCTC
This sequence comes from Avena insularis, assembly GCA_023614405.1. Lineage (NCBI taxonomy): Eukaryota > Viridiplantae > Streptophyta > Magnoliopsida > Poales > Poaceae > Avena > Avena insularis. Next base: position 455,031,101 of record CM042696.1, on the reverse strand, counting down.
CAACGACTCCTAGTGCCTCAAATGTTGCACCTCGCAGGGAGTTACATGCATCCGGTGCCTGGCGATGACTCTCGCTTCCCCGATCCAGCAGCAATTGCGGAAGTAGAGCTCCTAGATCCGAGTCCCGCAGCACGACGGCGGTTCGCGGTGAAGAAGACTCCGGCTCGTGCGATCCAAACATGGGACCACGGTCACGGGAGAGAGAGAAATATCAATTAGAGGTCTTCCCAAAAGTGAGGAAACCCTTATTGAATATTGTTGTATTTATTTGGTTAAAATACCCCACTATATATGGTGGAAATCCTACCCTAGGCTAACTAGCTTAGCCATATGGGACTAAACGAAAGAGGGATGAGAGGGGGAGGGGGAGCCGCCGGCCAAGGCACTATTGGGCCCCGCGTGTGGTGCCTAGGGCCCATCCGGCCGCCCCTCTCTCTTCTCCTTTTTCTCCTTTCCCTCTTCGGCCCTTCTCCCTCTGGATTTGGCCCATTAAGGCTTTTTGACCCTTTAATTGATTTTCTCTTTATTAACTAATTACGAATAAATGATTAAATGAGTATTTAATATTCATTCACCTATTAATCAATCTCCGTGGCTATGGAACACCTTCCACCTCTACTCCGGACATCCTTCGGACTTACCGAAACCATTCCAGTTTTCTCTCTTCTCTTTCTTCGGTGATTCTACCGATCCTAAAAACTCTCTCTAAGCATCATCAAGCCCTTAAGCGTGATACCCCACGGTTCGGGAACACTCCAGACATGGTCGGAACCCTCCCGCACCAATGATCAACAGAGGAAACTGGATGGCCATGTGACCCCTGTGCATTCCATAAAATCTTTCGTTGTTTGAACCATGAACGTCGTGTCTTATTCCTTTTGTATCTCGATACTTGCATTGCCCGAGATTTAATCAATGACATCACCATGTCGGGTTCAATCTCGTCATTAACAAATGCTACTTAACTCGTTCCGATAAGTGATGTCCCTGTAATCAAATCACACGCGTTGCACATTTATTGGACATAACTTCTCTGAGTGGGCCCTCGAGTATCTTTCCGTCACGCGGATGGACAAATCCGCTCTTGACATATATTGCCTCTACTATTCCTCCGAATACATGAACACACATTTATGATCACTGTTTAACCAAGTGACGTTTGATGCTATCAAAGTACCCTCGGGTGACAGTGATTGATATGGCCTCGCGGTCTAAGAAATAGTACACTTGATCTATTATAATCATCGTAACTTGAACTTCGTGACATGATCGGGTCACGATGTTTAGGTTGGGTATTAGTTCATCATCTCATTCTCATAATGAGGTGACTCCATTTCCAACTGGCATTGACAAGGGTATACCTTATAGGTACTTGTTGGGGATATGCTATATGGGTATCCTCATAGCATGTCACCAATCCGCCTAACCCGGGTGGCCCATAGTTGGTAGCAAGGTCTATGGCCTGCTGGGCGGCCCAGTTAGACGGATCCAGAAGGGAGGCCCATGCCGGATAAAGGAAGTCTATGTAGGAGTCATCGACATACTCGGAGCCTTGGAGCACCAAGACACAAAAGACTAGTTCGTGTAGGTGTAGGACTCTTTACCTTGTCCGGCAAGGACCTTTCTCTGTAAACCCTAGGTCTTGATGCCTTTATAAGCCGGCCTGTGGGAGCCTTTTGGGCAGAACACAATAGATTGTTGCGTCCAACACGGAACACCTCGCACATCGAACCTATCTCTGTAACTCGGCGTATTGCCATTATAGTGATTTATAGCAGGAGTAGAGTTTCGCCACCGTTGTGGGACTTGAACTTGGGTAAGCTGTGTTACCTCGTACCCACCAACTCTCTGCCTTACCCCACGTCTCTAAACACGCACTGTGAGGAATCCTCCATATCGTACTCGTCGGCAATACCATGATAGTTGGCGCCCACCGTGGGGTAAGAGGCACTTCAAGCTCTACACCAGGCGAGGTCCAATCTCTTCACGGGAATCAGCGAAACCGTAGCCATCGGACGTGTTCTCTTCTCCGGCAACGTCCCGATCGTCCCTTCGGACTAGTTCTAGTGCCGGCGAAGACGAACCCTATGCGCTACTCCATCATCCCCGTCGGATACATCCACATCTTCATCAACGAAACTGACTCAGGTCCTAGCTCCCAGGAAGTCAGAAAATTGTCAAGCCTCGCACTGACCGCCTATCAGCAGGACACGTTCACGGAAGGATCTGGGCCATACCTCTCCTTGGAGTATGGTGGCTCGGATCAGGAAATTTCAAAGCCCACCCAAACTGCCCCTATGCAGGATATAAAGGTGGAAGGACCCCGCAAATCCGCTTGGCTTCCCCGAGCGTTAGAGATGCGCAGGTCTCACTTTGTCGGTGTAGTCACCATCTTCAATCTGGCTAGATGCGTTCATAGGGATGGAGAACCTCCCCGCGAATACCTCGCAAGATGTATGAGGGTGAGGGAAACCCTAGAGGGCGACCGCTCCGACGAGCTCGTGTACCACTTCGTGGAAGGGCTCACACCTGGAACACTCCTCCAACATACCTTCCGAAGGCGGCAAGCCACGGGTCCTCTCACCCTCGTTGAGATGGTTACCATCATTAACGAATACGCGGAAGCCAACAAAGAGGCTAGAATGGCGATCGCCGTCATGGCCGGAGGAGGAAACAACAACAACGGACTGCCTCCATCACCCTCCACATCCGCCATCGCCAACACCGAGGCCAACTCCGACTCTGTCCTTGACGCGTTATACGTCGACATCAATATGGATGGCGGTGGCTTGGATGCTAACTCGGAGGAATACGATGCTGTTATGAGGGAGATTGAGCAGGAGATTGAGAAGGAGGAGCGCGCCGACAAAACCAATGCTTCCCACCAGGTGCTAGTCGCCATTGGGAGCGTGATGGAAGAAGACGTTTCCCACCAGAGTTGCAGCAGCTAAAAAGGCCGCCGAGCCTCCGGCTCTGGCCAAGGCTATGCCTCCTCCGGTTATCCACCCGCAACCGGCACAGGAACTCACCATAGCCCCAAGTACCGCCCAACAATCAAATCAGCCGCCAATGCCACCATCAACATCTGCAACCTACGACGCACTCCTCATTGAACCCATTGGATACACCCACCAACAAAGCAATCTACGGCGCACTCCTCATTGAACCTATTACCATCGCCCATATTCGGAGCGTTACGGAGCTTGACGAGAAGCGCGCGGCAATCTTGGCGGAGGCCAAGTGCATCGTAGAGCAGGGCGCTAAGCTGGACGAAGACATGGCTAGGACGCAGCAATCCATCAAGGCGGCAAGGGCTATGGAGGCTGAGTAGAAGCAATTGCTGTTGAAGCAAAAGGCGAAGAAGACACCAACTCACATCGTCGAAGATCTCGGCGTTCGGCGCATGTTGGGGTATGAGGGATCCAAGCGGACAAAAGCCACCCCATACATCCATTCAGAGGGGAGGCAAGTCATGCCAACTCCCACCGTCAACATCACTGTCGCCAAGACCCTCCTGGAGCAGGACAGGTCGCCAGAAGCAGTTGCCAATCAACCATGAACAACTGCAGAAGGCCAAAATCTCCCCGTGAAAGGCTCTATAGAGCGAAGGCGGAGGGAGACACATAATAGGACTGATGCCATCCCCATATCCTCCGATCATGGACAAAAGGCTCATCCTCGGCGGTCGCCACCTCCACCGCCATCTCGGCATCACGAGGAACCAGAGCTGCGCCACCCTACAAGCATTCCACCGCCAAGGCGACCCTAGGCCGACGTCGTTATACGAGACCAGGGCGAGTAGCCTCGGTATGCAGGAGAGCGTAGCGGCAATGAAGGACATAGGAGCAGGTCCCATAAGGAGCCGCCACGTCCGACAAGCAACCGCGACAGGCGTGAGGAGTCGCAGGAGGGTCATACAAGGCTAACCCACCGCCTCACCGCCACCGTCTCCACCTAGTAGCCATCATGGCGGAGGCCATGGTGGATCTCACAAGCCACGCCATAACTCCCCTCCCCATGATGGAAAAGGGAAGCAGCCAGAGCCATATGACGCACATTCACAGCTGGACAAGATCCGAGAAGCTCAGGAGCTCCCATACCTTGGGCCATGTTGTTTTGGGCGAGTAATACGAGCCACAACTTACCCCAAGGGCCTCCGGATAGACAAGACCATCAAGACCTACAATGGCATCGCCAGGACGACAACGTGGTTGCAGGACTACAGCGAAGCGATTCACATCGCAGGGGGAAACCCCAACGTTGTCGTCAAGTACCTCCCACTCATGTTGACCGACACCGCCTGGAGATGGATCGATGACCTACCGGATAAATCAATATGCAATTGGTTGAACATGCATGAAGCGTTCACCAAGAATTTCGAGGGCACGTACAAACGTCCCTGTACTGTCGGAGACCTCCAGCGGTGTGTGCAAGAAAAGGATGAAACTTCTCGTGCTTACCTCTCTCGCTGGCTGGATATGAAAAATTCCTGCGCAGGGGTGCACAAACAGACCGCTATGGCTGCCTTCGTCGATGGTCTGGAAAGGGAACTTTGCTCCGCCATAAGTTGAAGCACAAGCAAGACAACAATGAGCTCACCCTCAATCCAATGATTGCCATGGCCAGCGAGTTCGCCGCTGCTGATGACGACGCGTGTGGATCATTGCCGGCAATAGCAATCCCTACCCAGGCCAGAAAAAACAACAATACTAACAAACTGTAGAATCCGCCTGAAGAGAAGCAAGCAGCCGACATGGTCGCCGTAATGTTCACTGGTAGAGGAGGAGGCAGACAACGTGGACGTGGACCAGGGGCTAGGAGTGTCCAGCAGAGGAGTGATACTACACCCTCAGCACCCCGCGTTCCCCAAATGTACGAAGAATACTGTGACATGCCATGTTTCGTCCATCTCGATGCCAACGGCAAGTCCGCCCACACCAACCGCAAATGCAAGTTTGTCAATGATCTCAAGGAGGACCCTGAGTCCGGCTACAAGCAAAGTCGGAAAACAAACCCCGCGGAAAGGGCAAAGGGAAGAAGAAGGAGGAAGAGCCCAAGGATTCAAGTGATATGGATGAAGACGTGGAACCCAAATCTTCCGACAAGGGAGAGGATAAAGGGAAAAATCCCTTTGAAAAGAATGCTCCATGTTACCACACTTTACTTGGCACTCCTACCATTAGGGCCCAGAAAACCTCTCTGAGGATACGGATGGCCACCCTCCCTCCGCTTCCCCAGTACGTCAGGTGGTTGGATGTTCCAATTACTTGGGATAGGAAGGATCACCCAGAACTTATCCCAATAGAGAACCAGTATACCATGGTCATCAACCCTTTGATTGATGACACAGAGTTCACCAGGTGCCTCGACATTGGAAGCAGCATCAACATCATGTACCTAGATACAGTGCACAAGATGAACTTGACAGAGACCCAGCTAAGGAAGAGCAATACCGTGTTCCATGGGGTTGTCCCCGACCGAGAAGTAAATTCCCTGGGCTGCATCACCCTTTCGGTCGCTTTTGGCGATGTAAAAGTTACCGCCAAGAATGCATGACCTTTGAAGTGGTTCCTTTAAAGAGCGTGTACCACGTCATATTTGGACGCGATATCTTTCACTCCTTCCTCGCAAGGCCGTGCTTTGTCTACAACAAGATCAAGATACCCGTACCAAATGACATCATCACCGTTGACGGAAGCTTCTCTAAGGCACGGGAGTGCAAGCTCAGCGAAGCTGCCTTCGCCAAAGCAGTCCTCTTTGGTGAGGAGTTCAAGGGGATCCAGAACCAGGTTGATGCCTCGGAGATGCCGACTTCGAAGAAGCAGATCACTATTGCCGAACCCGCCTTCAAGGCCGCCATCAAGACCAAGCAGGTAGAGCTTATGGAAGGAGATTCCTCCAAGACCACCGCCATTGGCACGGAATTGGATCCCAAATAGGAAAGCACGCTCGTCGAGTTCCTCCATGAGAATAGGGACATCTTTTCCTGGCAACCTGCCGACATGAAAGGTGTACCTAGGAAACTTGCCGAGCACAACTTGAATATTGATCCCAATGCTAAACCGGTGAAGCAACCTCTACGACGCTTTGGTGATGAAAGACGAAGGGATATAGGCAAAGAAATAGCTAGGTTACTTAAGGCTGGCTTTATCCGAGAAGTTATTCACACCCGATGGGTGGCAAATCCTGTACTTGTCCCCAAAAGGGAACCAATGAATTAAGAATGTGCGTTGATTACACTAGCTTGAACAAAGCGTGTCCGAAGGATCCGTTTGCTTTCCCTCGCATTGACCAATTCATTGACTCGATGACTGGCTCGGAACTTCTGTGTTTTCTCGATGCCTATTCAGGATACCACCAAATCCGGATGCGAAAGTCGGACCAACTGGCCACTTCGTTTACCACACCCTACGGCACGTATTGCTACGCCACGATGCCCTTTGGGTTAAAAACGCCGGTGCTACCTACCAGCGGACAATGCAACATTGCCTACACGACCAAATAGGTCGCAACATACACGCTTACATGGAAGACATCGCGACAATGTCAAAGAAATCAAATGATCTTATCGCTGACTTGCAGGAAACCTTCGACAATCTCCATAAATACAACATGATGTTGAACCCCAAGAAGTGCGTCTTCGGGGTACGCTCTGGCAAACTGTTGGGTTTCATCGTTTCGCATTACGGAATCGAGGTGAACCTGGGGAAAATCAAGGCCATCCTCGATATCAAACGCCCGACATGCTTGAAGGACATACAAAGGCTCACAGGTTGCATTGCAGTAGTAAGCCGGTTCATCAGCCGACTTGGAGAGAAGGCTATGCCGCTCTACAAGTTGCTGAAGAAGGCGGACAAATTCACATGGATGGACGAAGGTGATGCAACACTTCAGTAGTTGAAGAGAATACTCTCCTCCCCACCAATACTTGCAGCACCGGTGCCAAGGGAGCCTATGCTAGTTTATATGGCGGCAACCAACCGAGTAATTAGCATCGTCATCGTGGTGGAGTGCAAGGAACCAACGCATGAATACGGAGTTCAGCGGCCCGTTTACTACATAAGAGAGGTCTTGACGGAATCCAAGCAGTGTTACCCGCACTACCAGAAGATAGCTTATGGAGTTTTCCTTGCTTCACATAAGCTAAGGCATTACTTCCAGGAGCACCCTATCATAGTAGTGAGCAAAGCTCCACTATCCGACATCATCAACAACAGCGACGCTACAGGAAGAGTGGCAAAGTGGGGAATTGAGCTTGCCATCTTTGAAATCACCTACAAGAGACGCGATGCTATCAAATCATAAGCATTCGCAGACTTTCTTCAGATTGGACAGAACTACCAGAAGACACTCATGTACCAGAGCCAGAATATTGGGTGATGCACTTTGACGGACCAAAGCTACTCAACGGCTCGGGGCTGGTGTATTATTACAATCACCAACAGGAGAAAAGCTGCAATACGTCCTGCAGATCCACTTCAATGCTACCAACAACATGGAGGAGTATGAGGCCCTCATTCACGGACTTCACGTAGCCAAGGATATTGGCATCAAGCGCATAGTTTGCTATGGAGATTCCGACTTGGTTTCCCAGCAAGTAGCTAGCACTTGGAACGCGCGGAACCCTATGATGGAGGCATATCGAGACGAAGTAGACAAAATAGCCAAGTGCTTTGACGGCTACAAAGTCAAGTATGTCAAAAGGGAGGATAATGAGGCGGCAGATCTACTGTCAAAGCTTGGATCAGCTTGTCGACCAATTCTGCCTGGCGTTTTCCTGGAACATTTACGGACCCCATCCGTGAAAGGAGCGGACCCTGACAACCTAGATAGAGTGGATTCATTTGTTAACATAATAACAGTGACCTCTCCGGCTTGGACGAAACCGTTCAGGGACTATTTACAAGACGGAACTTTGCCCGCCAACGAAGTCGAAAGCCGGCAAATAGTACGCAGAGCTAAAGACTACGTCATCATTGATGCCCAGCTATACAAAAGAAGTACCACATGAGTTTTCCTATGATGCGTCTCCCAATAGCAAGGTATTAACATCCTTAGAGAAATACATCTCGGAGATTGCGGGCATCACGCTGCTCCCCGATCGTTGGTGGCTAAAGCCTTCCGACAAGGATTCTACTGGATAGCTGCCAAGGCAGACGCCGACAAGTTGGTACAAACATGCTTTGGGTGTCAGTTTTATGCAAGACAACCAAGTGTTCCAGCTGAAGAATTGTGAACAATATCAATAACTTGGTCGTTTGCAGTCTGGGGGATGGACATGGTGGGGCCTTTGCAAACAGCACCCTGTGGATTCACACACTTGCTAGTAGCAGTGGATAAATTTACAAAATGGATTGAAGCTAAACCCATTAGAAAGCTTGATGGGGAAACATCCCTAAAATTTGTCCAGGATCTAGTGGTGAGATTTGGTCTCCCACATAGCATCATCACCGACAATGGCAGAAATTTATCTCTTAGAGAAGTTGAGGAGTACTGTCATGAAAAAGGCATCCTCCTTGACCTGGCATCTGTGGCACACCCACAGTCAAATGGGCAAGTTGAAAGGGACAATGGACTAATCCTTCACGGAATCAAGCCATGCTTAGAGGCACCGCTACGTAGAGCAGCTAGAGCCTGGGCGGAGGAATTGTCATCTGTCTTGTGGAGGTTAAGAACAACACCCAACAGATCCATCGGCTTCATGGTTTATGGAGCAAAAGCAGTCCTCCCATCCGACATGGTTTATGCAGCAGAAGCAGTCCTCCCATCCGACATGGTTTATGGAGCAGAAGCAGTCCTCCCATCCGACATCCTCCACAATGCACCAAGAATTTCTGCCTACAACAAGGATGACGCTGAAGAATCCAGACGATTATCTGTGGACCTACTTGAAGAAGAGCACGTGCTAGCATGCCAGAGATCCGCCATCTACCAGCAGAAGCTGCGTGGCTACCATAGTTGCCACGTAAAGAATTGCTCGTTTAAAGAGGGGGATCTGGTGCTTAGGCTCAAGCAGGAGAAATCACAGAAACTATCCTCGCCTTGGGAAGGACCGTTCGTCATAAGTAGAGCATTTCTCAATGGTTCCTATTACCTCGTCGATATTCCCAAGTTGAAAGATAGGCCAAAAAATCGCAAGCGCAAGCAATGTGACTCCGATGATGATTACCCGGAAACAGATCGGCCATGGAACATAGCACAACTACGTCCCTTTGACACTTAGCACATTTATATTATGTAATAATTTTTTATATGATCAATGAAATAAATCATTTGGTTCACTCATATTTTCTGAGTCTTTTACCTCCTTTAGTTGTTCATTTTTGGATCATATAAACCCTTTATGCGCAAGGTTGCATTTGACCTTGTGAAAATTTCGCCTACGGGAGTTACCTTAAGTTTTCTGGACTACACGTTTTCTAAAGTTTTTATGTGGATTCCGGAGTAGTGACTTTTTAGCACTCAAAGCCGACGATTTTGTTCTTAGGTTCTAGACGGTTCTATTAAGCATCATCACCTGAGAGCATAGTTCTGTGTTGTGAGTCTTCCGTCTCACGAAAGGTCAAGCATACGAACCAGAATAATGGATAAGCCAGCACTTGCTTAAAAAATATATACACATGCTGGAAATAGATAAGTTGTAGGAAGCTTGAGTACAAGTTTTCCGCCTTAGCCAAACATAAGTTTTTTGCGCATACACTTTGCAGAGACGCATTTAATACAAATATTTTTTTATGGCTCTGCTGTAGGGGCTTCGTGGTGGCATCATCAGAAGAGCCAGGCCGGGAGAGATCGTCAAACTCTAAAGGAGAGGGGCTAGACTCAGACGAGGCCATGTCTTCATCGAGGATCTCGGCTGACACGAAGACATCCACCTTGACCATCTTGGCAACTCTGGTGTCGAAGCCGACGTGGGAGTTCCAAATAGCATCGCCATCGATCTCTCGACCTTCCTCGTCTACCTTGGGCATGTCGGAGGTCACCAAGTCGATGTCGCCATTGTCGTAGTGTGCCTTGACCAAGGACAGGGTCATCCTAGCACCAGCCCGGACGCAAGAGGCTTTCCAGTCCTTGACTTTCTCAAGGGCTCAGCACATGATTTCCGCGAACATGGCCGCTGAGTCTGCAGCCTTGATATTGATGCGCAGAGGTTGAGCTATCTCCTTGGCTTGGGCGATGGCGGTGCTGACGAAGTTGCCAGCAAGAATCATGCATTCCTTGGTATCCAGATCACCCTCACCCAAGTTGGCTAAGCCAATGGGGGATGTCGTTTGCACAAAATATAAGGACCATGAGTACAGACAAGTAAAATGGTTATCCAAATTATAGAAATGACCAAGACGGAGAAAGGTTACCAAAGATGCTCGTTTCCGCTTGCTTGCATGTCTCCGCCAAGACACCGTGCTCCTTCTGGACTGTCTTGTACGCCTCAAGGTTTCTAGCATTCTGCTCTTTGGCAGCTTGGTTCTATTCCTTGAGTTGCACAATTTCGTCCTTCAGGCGCTGCATCTCGGCGTCAGCAGACTCTTGTAACACCTTCATCATTGCCTCATGGCCCTTGACGGCATCATACATGTCTTTGTTCAGAATTTTGTTTTCATCATCGAGCTCGTGGATATGCTTGGATTGCTCGACGATGCTCTTGGACTTGGCAATGGCTTCTGTAAGACGGAAATCATAAAGTACTATCAGAAGACGGAAGAAATTATTCAATGAGATAAGCAAGGAGCTGTTGTAGGAAACAGACTCTGGTTATTTTTGATCTGTTGCTTTGGGAAGGTGGTTTTACCCTATTGAAGGTCCGATTCCTTCTGAAGAGCAGCAAACCTCTCATTGGTGGCTATCCTCCGTTTATTCTCATTCTGCACAAGATGTTAACATGCTTAGTTTCTCTAGAGCATCTAGTTGGAACTATCCAAGTTTCAACTAAATGCTCGGGGGCTACAGTGTATGATTTTAAAGTAAACTAGTTTCTCTAGAGCATCTAGTCGGAACTATTCAGTTTCAACTAAACGCTTGGGGGCTACACGGACAAGTTCTACACTTAGTTCTTTGGAGCACTCAGGCCAATAACTATTGGTTTATCCGCCTAAGAGCTCGGGGGCTACAGTGGGATACATTACAAGTTAAAAGAAGTGAAGATTCAAAAGACTTACGATGGAAATGACCCTAAGATTGTTGGCCAGATGGGCATAGGAATCATGGAAGGTCTGGTCATTCTTGTAGATTATTGGCCTACATGATGAGGTCATCCAGGCTCAACGTTGGAGGAGTCACAGCCAATGGAGAGGTTGAAGCTAGAGGCATGGATGAAGCCCTAGCTGCCTCCTGCACCTTCAAAGAAGATGATGGCTCGGAGGTTCCCGCCTCGATCGTAGCTTCCACGTCCACCTCTTCCACCACTTCCTTCCCTTTCTCGTTGGCATCCTTAGCCGGAGCTTCAGCTATTTTAGAGGAGGTGCTCTCTTGCGTCACCTGGCTGCTGGGAGCAACATCTGCCTCGACAAAGCCTGAGATATCAAGTGTTGGATTTACATCTATCTCCATGGCGGAGATCTCAGGGATGATGGGGGATGAAGGCCCAGCGGGGCCAGTAGAGGTCTTGGCGGCAGGAGTAGGGGGAGCGGTAGCGAGAGAGGACTTGGCGGACAAATCCTTGGTCAACATATCATGAATGTTTTTTGACCCTCCAACATCTTTGGAGGATCGCTTCAAACTAACATCGGCTTTCCTCTTGAGACGTACAAAGTATAAGTACAAGAGTTGAAAAAAGGTATGGGCTGAAAAGCACAAGTCGGAGAATGAAAATACTTACTCCACGGCATGAGCCTTGGTGAGGGGAATGCCGGTGGACTTCTTATTCTTCTCCGCCTCTAAGGCGGCACTGGAACGTTTGGAGACTCCACTCTCCGTTTTCTTCTTCTTGGCCTCGGCTGCAACATTAAAGGTGGAGCTATTCCGCTTTCAGGCTGCCAAAGCTAGTTGATCCTTGGGGGCATCATCGTCGGACACCACCTGGATATCCTTCAACTTAGGATCATAGACCTGGGAGGCCATTTGATCCGCCGCCAAGGTCACCAGCTGGGATATAGAGGAGTGTTAGATTGACAACTTCAAGTCAGAAAAACCTTAGAGCATATAACAAGCAATAAAGGAAACAGAAGCTAGCTCTAGGCATTTGCCGCAATCGAACATGTCGAAGGTGATCTTGAAGCCACGCTTCTTGTCCTTCACCTTGACAATGTCCTTAAGCCGGAGTTTGATGGAGTCAGTAGAGAAGTTAACCCGCGAAATTCACATGGGATCCCTCCTGTCTTGAGTGTATTTACACATCAAATCGGTGTGGTGCTGCAAAGGCTAGATCCGCCTGATGAACCAGCACATGACAAGGTCCAAGCCCGTCAGACCTCCGTCTATGAGACATTCAATCCGTCTTACGGTGCGATTGGCTTCATCATCAGAGGGAAGAGAGGCTAGGGTCTGCCATGCAGGCACCTCGGCAGCGGCTCCATCAACAAAGTCAGCATATGTCTCAAGACGGTCTGGTAGAGGAAAATCTGGGCTGTAAAAGTACGTGTGCTTCTAGTTCTTGCATGACTCATGTCCGACGATGTCGGGGAAACGCCGGCTAGGCTGGATCTTGAAGCTAATGGTTCCATAGATCAGCAATTTGTCCTTCGACTCTATGGACTCTCTCTTGACGTTGAAAAAGTATACAAACAGATCTAATCTAGGCTTGATTCCTAGAAATCCGTTGCACAAGGCTACGAAGTTGCTAAGAACTAAGATGTTGTTTGGAGAGAGATTGTGGGGGAGTACCCGGAAGTGCCGGAGGACATCTAGGAAGAAGTCAGATACTGGCAGGCTTACGCCACGTACCATTTGAGACTTGAGGTAAACCTTCTCTCCAGCTTGGGGAGAAGGGTCCACCTCGCCGGCTGGCGCCGTCCGCTAGACCAGTTCCTTCGCTGCGGGGAGGTACCCCTCAGTGACTAGTTCTTGGAGATCCTCGACGGTGAGGTTAGCGCCTCTCCACACCACCTTGTGGGACTCATTGTCTTCATCAGCAGCTTCTAGCGTCGCTCTTTCTTGGTCATCATCGGTGGTTTCCACCATGGCGGAGAGAGGAACGACCACCCCCTCCGATGGGACGGGTACTCCCTGGGATGGCTCCAGGATAGCCTGAAGAGTCGCCGTCGTTCAAGGGATGGAGCTGTTGGAGGCCATTGAGACGAGGTAGTGGGTGGAGAAAAGAAAGGTTCTAGCTAGGGTTTTCGTAGAGGAGCTCGAACGGTTGCGCGGATGGAGGAAGACGAAGACTGGAAAGCGAATGCGGGTAAAGGAAAAATAGATTGACTGCGGTGAAAATATATAGACCCCGTTTCAAGATTCGTGCAAAGAGATCTAATGGACGGAATGTTGCCGATGTGGAACTGAACGTGCGCGGTAATTTCGCCACGTCCTCCGTCTTTGCCGCTCTGCCGTTTCGGATTTCGCGCATGTGAAAATAGCTGATGACTAATTCTCTGTTTCTGTGAGTTTTGAGTTAGTGTAGGATGTACCATAGATCATCCTCCTGACAGTTGCAGTGAAGGGTCACATCCTGAGATTCCATCGAAGGCGGAGATTATCCGACTCTGGAAAAGAAGACTCAAGGAATCTCCGGCTACATTTCAAAGCCAGAGAGGATTGAAGGGTACTTTGAGAGACCTTTGAGATATTGCTTGACAAATTGCTGGCATCACTTAGACGGGGCATTCAGAGATCAACGAGGAAGACGGCGCAAGATTTCAAAGTCCTCCGGGGGCTACTGTTGGGGATATGCTATGTGGGTATCCTCATAGCATGTCACCAATCCGCCTAACCCGGGTGGCCCATAGTTGGTAGCAAGGCCTATGGCCTGCTGGGCGATCCAGTTAGACAGATCCAGAAGGGAGGCCCATGCAGGATAAAGGAAGGCTACTTAGGAGTCACTGACATACTTGGAGCCTTGGAGCACAAAACATGGAAGACTAGTTCGTAGAGGTGTAGGACTCTTTACCTTGTCCGGCATGGACCTTTCCCTATAAACCCTAGGTCTTGGCGCCTTTATAAGCTGGCCTGCGGGAGCCTTTAGGGCAGAACACAATAGATTGCTGTGTACAACGCGCAACACCTCGCACAACGAACCTATCTCTGTAACTCGACGTACTTCCATTATAGTGATTTATAGCAGGAGTAGAGTTCCGCCACCGTTGTGGGACTTGAACCTGGGTAAGCTGTGTTACCTCGTACCCGCCAACTCTTTGCCTTACCCCACGTCTCTAAACATGCACTGTGAGGACCCTTCCATGGCATACTCGTCGGCAATACCACGACAATACTCGAGTTCGGCATATACGGTCCAGTCTAGCAGAAGCCCGTGATGCTATTAGGGCCCAATCAAAGATTCGGGTGACCAAAGGAGACTCCGACTGCTTGCTGTACACGGCAAAATAAAGATAGAAGTTTTAAGGGAAAACCCTAACTTGTAACTGACTCGACCTGCTATCGATAGACTTAGCCTATCTATATAAAGACTAGGAGCAGGCGGCTAGGAGGACAATCACAACCCTAGTTTCCACACTGTCGCCAGATTGCATCTGCGCCCTGTAACTTTCGACTCCCTCAATAATTCCAAGAGCAGACAAGCAGGAGTAGGGTCCTCTACGAGGCCTGAACCTGGGTAAACCTTGCATCCCTGTGTGCTTCTTTGCTAGCCGATCGATGCCTCCAGCGCTCCCCACTTCCTCGAACCTAAGTCCATTAACAATGGGCATTGATGAGCTAACCCCTTGTCAATTGGCACCGTCTATGGGAAAAGGGAGTGCTGATGTTGCGACTTCCTTGGCCCCATCAACTGCGATCTACAACTCTACAACAGCAGAGATTCGCCTCCTCTTCGGTGCCTTCGACTTCACCATGCACACGCCAGCCACTCGTCCGGATTTCGAGTCTGTGGGCGATAGGATCGACTTGGCGATAGGGAGCTTACACGTCCAAGTTGGTCAGCTGGGCACACTTCGCCTCCCTGACCAGCCGAGGGTTCCTGCAATTACTCTAGGATCATAGTTTCCACCGCCGATTGGCACCCTGAGCAAACTCAACGCCCGACAACAGTCAGGAATACGAATAGTGATAGTAGACGCGAGTCTGATCTGGGCGATCTAGCCACAGAGGATGGAGCCTATGGCTCCGTATCTGAAAGCCGCGCAGCTTCCCCAAATATTACATGTGCGCCATCGTCAACACAGGCAAGAACGGTGGCACTCGGGATAACACCGGCACCGGTGGTGTTATCCCGGTCGCGAACGATGGTCCCCCAACGGAGCACCCATCAACAATGGACCGGAGGGCCATCCACATCTCACTGCGAATGAATATACCAAAGAGCGCATGCTGATCAAGCTCAATGATGCCGAGTGGGCTCGCTATCGAGAAGCCTTGCAGGGCAATCCCCTGTCAGCAAACTCATCACAAGACAGGCTGATGGGTTACTACTGGCTGCTCAAGGAAGAATTCAAGCGCCAGCAACAAGTAATCGCCCAGCTCGACGCGCGCAGGAAGGCGGCAGACAAGTCGAGCCTTCGGCGAGCTCAACTCTCTTCCATGGGAGGATCCTCCTCCAAGGGTAATGATCATATAGCCGCCAAGAGACGCTCTCGATTGGCTCATCTCACCGATAAGGAGCGAGAAGAGGCTGCGCGAGTCCTCGACTTCTCATCCATGACAATGGATATGCAGGGAAATGTGCTCCCAAAAACACCACAGGCGGCGGTAACAATGGCCACCATGTACCTCCTCAACAACCAGCCACCGGCTAGGGACCCGCGGGCCGCCATGCACTGATCTACGATCGCGGGCCAAGGGCTAGTCGAAGCTGCCCTCACCAAGGATCCAGCATCAGAGACGAAGAAAAACAAAGCTCTGGCCAAGCGCTAATCTTCACCTTTCTCCAGCGATGACATCCACGACTTGTTGCGATGACGCCGCTCACGGTGACACGACTACAACTATGATGCGCATGATGACATAACGCAGCGCAAAGTCGACAAGATGCACGCAAGGCGTGCCTGTTCGACTGACTCGGAGGATGACGGGATAGAACTCTATGGCGCCACTTGCTTCAGCAGGGACACACGACAAAAGCGAATGCCAAAAGGGTTCAAACTCCCATCGGAGAACCCGAAATTCAACGGCCGATAAGACCCGAAGATTTGGCTGGAGGATCACATTTCCTTCGTCAGGCTGCACGGGGGAACCACGAGCATGGCAATGCAATGCCTCCAGCTATAGCTGAAAGGTGCCGCCCGCACATGGCTTACCAACCTCCCGCGTGGATCAATTCGCAGCTGGGAAGAGCTAGTCTATAGCTTCGTGCGAAATTTCAAGGGCACTTACAAAAGGCCCGCGCCAATCGAAGAATTAAGAGGCTGCTACCAGAAGACTGGTGAGTCGATGTGCTTGTACATCCAGAGATGGTCCATCATCAAAAACTCCACAGAAGACATCTTCGATGTGCAATCGACGCATTCAATGGCGGAGTGCGCCGCAGAGAGCTCACGGAGGAGCTAGGCCGCTCGAAGCCCAAAACAATCGACCACCTGATGGAGGTCGCGAACAGGTGGGCCGATGGAGAGGACTCGGTAAAAAACCGTGTCCACTCCGATGATGATGACGACCTCGGCCGCAGATGCGAACGCCGAGGAAAACGTCGAATGCGCGGTTACGAGGACTGCGAGGAGGTCGACATGGTCGCAGCTGGCTACGCTGACAAACGCGACAACAACAACCGCAACAGTGGATACCATAGCGGTGGATACCGTGGCAACAGGAAAACCACGTAAGTGTGGCAATGCCGCACTCGCGACGAGGCACCTGGAACATCTATCCAGGACAAGCTGTCCGGACCGTGCAACCTACACTTCTACATCGATAAGCACGATGGCAAGAAAAAGTCCAGACACCTTCTAAAGGATTGCCACGAGTTCCTCAAGCTCCACGAAGGCCTGGCCTAGATGAACCGCGATGTGATAAACTAGGGCTATGGAGCTGCCCCGGGCACTGTGGCTCATGGAGCACCTCCACCACCGCCCAGGCCACCACCACCTGCGACTGCACCAATCTAGAACCATGGAGGTGAGCCATACCCGCGAGCGCTGGGAAACACGGGGATGATCCAAAAAGGACACTCCTCAAATCGGGTGCAAAAATCAATCACTCGCCAAGTCAATCTGGCGATGAACTCTCCGCCCTCCACCACTGAGTTCCTCAGTGGAAGCAAGTCCTGCATCACCTTCGACAAGCATGATCATCCGCGCCAAGTACCTCGCCTAGGCCACTGTCCCCTGGTGCTCGAGGCACAAATTGGAGGCTTTGAGATGAGTCACCTCTTCATGGACGGTGGAAGCGGCATCAACCTCATGTTCGCAAGTACCTTGCGTGCAATGTGAATTCCTCTGTCATGTCTAGAAGCTTCAAACACAACTTTCCATGGAATCGTCCTAGGGAAGGGCGTATACCCCCTGGGTAAGATCAGTCTCGATGTCATCTTCGGAACACCAGCAAACTTTCGACGAGAGCGCATCGAATTCGAAGTCATCGACTGGCCCTCGCAATACCACTTCATCCTCGGACATGTCACGTTCGCAAGGTTCATGGCGGTACCACGCTACGCCTACATGCAGATGAAGATGCCAGGCCCAAACCGTATTATCACAGTAATCGGAAGCTTCGAGAGATCCGATAGCTGCGATAGAGTATTCAACACAATTTCCCAGTCTTTCGGCGTGCAAGAGGAACTAGCGAGGTTGAAGGAGTTGATAGACAATAGTCTACCTCCTCTAAGCAAGCCAAGCTCACCTGACCAATCCTTCGACACGTCGGTCCACACCAAGCCGGTCCAGGTCCACCCAACGGACCCTACCAAGACGGCCCTCATCGCCAACAACTTGAGTCTCGCATAGGAACTCGCGCTCGTCAAATTCCTCCGTGAGCGCTGGGAAATCTTTGCCTGGTGTCCAGCAGACATGCCAGGAGTTCCTAGGGGGTTCGCCGAGCACTCACTCAACGTTAATCCTGAAGCAAGGCCAGTCAAACAAACAATACAGCGACTATTTGAACCAAGGGCAAAAGCGGTTGGTATGGAAGTCAACAGACTCCTCGATGCTAATTTCATAAGAGAAATCAAGGAGAGCACCTGGGTAGCAAATCCTGTGCTTGTCCCTAAAAAAGACATGGATATCCTACGATGTGCGTGGACTTCACCTCCTTGAACAAGCATTGCCCGAAGGACCACTTCCCGTTGCCACAGATCGATCAAATAATCGACTCCACCGCGGGATGAAAGTGCCTCTGCTTACTCGACACCTACTCAGGCTATCACCAGATTCGAATGAAGGAGGAGGACCAGGAGAAAACGGTGTTCATCATGCCCTTTGGTGTCTTCTACTACACAACGATGCCCTTCGGGTTGAAAAACGCAGGAGCCACCTACCAGCGGTGTATGCAGGCATGCCTCAAGAACCAGCTTGGTCGTAACATCCAAGTCTACATCAACAACATCATCGTCAAAACCAAGGAGGAAGCCTCGCTACTCGATGATCTCCATGAGACCTTTGATAACCTGGACTGCTACCGGATCAAGTTGAATCTGGAAAAATGCGCCTTCGGCGTACCATTTGGGAAATTGCTCGGGTCCCTCATCTCCACGAGAGGGATCGAGGCCAACCCGAAGAAAATAAAAGCCATACTGGCTATGGAGAAGCCGAAGAACGTAAAAGGCATGCAATAGCTGGCTGGGCGAATCGTGGTGCTTAGTCGATTCATCAGTCGGATGGGCGAAAAGGCACTGCCTTTTTACCAACTTCTCCGCAAGGCTGAC
The DNA here is from genome assembly GCA_023614405.1 of Avena insularis. Lineage (NCBI taxonomy): Eukaryota > Viridiplantae > Streptophyta > Magnoliopsida > Poales > Poaceae > Avena > Avena insularis. The sequence continues at coordinate 455,012,200 of CM042696.1, read as the reverse complement.
AAATTCGAGTGGACAGACGAAGCACAAGAAGCATTCGAAGACCTCAAGCATCTACTGTCCACCTCGCCGGTGTTGGTAACAGCTCATGAAAAGGAGCCGCTATTTCTATACTTCTCCGCCACCAACTAGGTGGTTAGCACTGTGCTCGTAGTGGAGCGAGCCGAACAAAGTAAAGTCCATGGGGTGCAGCGCCCAGTATACTATCTCAGCGGGGTGCTCACACCAACAAAACAGCGGTACCCGCATTATTAGAAGCTGGCGTATGGCATCTACATGACAGCCAGGCGACTGCGCCACTACTTCCAGGAGCACCCAATCATAGTGGTGAACGACACCCCGCTAGGGAACATACTCAACAACCCCAACACCACAGGACAAGTCGCGCTTTAGGGGATAGAACTGTCTCCACGAGACATCACATACGAGAAGCGAGACGCGATCAAGTCACAAGTTCTCCCAGACTTCCTCGTGCACTGGATGGAAAACCAGGTCCCCGACAAGCCAGACATGTCTTACCTATGGACAATGCACTTCGATGGATCCAAACGTATAGAGGGAGCTGGTGCAGGCGTCATCCTAACTTCTCCACAAGGTGACAAGATGAGGTATGTCCTGCGAATGTAGTTCACCGCCTCCAACAACAAAGATGAGTATGAAGCTTTACTCCACAGGATGCAGATGGCAAAAGCTTGTGGCACAAAGCGACTCGTCATCTACGGCGACTTGAAATTGGTGGTAAACCAAACAATGAACGAGTGCGATGCTCTGAGCGACAACATGATCGCCTATTGCGACCTCTATGATGCACTTGAGTGGGACTTTGATGGCTACAAGCTACGGCACGTCAGCCGCGAAAACAACGAAGAAGCAGACTACTCGCCAACGTCTACTCCACTTGTGCCCTAGTGCCACCCGGAGTATGTCTAGAGCGCATCTGCGAGCGCTCCATCAAGCCTAAGGCTCTATAGCATAAAACCAGTACGTCAAACGACTCGGGGGCTACACCACCCAACGAGTTAACATCACTCGATGACATGGATCCAGATATAGGACTTGAAGGCCCCATGGAGGTCATGATGATCGAGCCATCCTAGACGCAACCATATATCACGTACTTGCTCAGCAAAAGGTTGCTAGATGACCCGATAGATGTGCGTCACATAGCACGATGATCCAAGCCTTTTGCCCTTATCAACGGCGAGCTATACAAGCGCAGCATCATAGGAGTCCTTCAGCACTACGTCTCCAATGGAGACTGAAGAGCCATCCTCCTTGAGATACACAAAGGCACTTGCGGCCACCACGCCGGCAGTCGCACCCTCGTCGCCAAAGCCCTACAAGCTGGATTCTACTAGCCAACGGCAATGCGTGACACCAAGGACATCGTCCAATGTTGCAATGCCTGCTAGCGAGTCACGGACAAGCCGCACGCACCTGGCGCAGAGCTCAGGACAATACATGTGGCCTGGCCCTTCACACAATGGGGACTCGACATGGTCGACAAGCTCTAGAAAACTTCACCTAGAGGATACGTCTACCTCCTCATCGTAGTCAACAAATTCACCAAGTGGATTGAGGCCATGCCGGTGACAAACCAATCAGGAGCCAACACCGTTAAATTCTTCGATTCCATCGTCTTCCAGTTTGGAGTTCCATATAGCATCATCATGGACAACGGAGCAAACTTCACCTTGAACAAATTTTAGGGCTTTTATGAAAAACTGGGAATCAACATTAGTTACGCCTCAGTGGCGCACCCTTAGACCAACAGTCAAGTCGAAAAGGCCAATGGCCTTGTCTGGGGTGGGATCAAGAAAAGGCTCCTCTAGCCACTCGAAAGAGCTGCCAGTTGCTCCCCGAGGAGCTGCAATCGTTACTATAGAGCCTGCGCACCACCCCAAACAACGCTACAGGCTATACTCCATTCTTCATGGTACACGGCACCGAGGCGGTACTACCCGCAGTACGCTATAAAGCCCCGCGGGTAGTAGCATACAACGAGGCAGAATCAACCCTCGCACTCAAAGACTCCGTCGACCTCCTCAATGAAGCACGCGAGATTGCAGCAGAGAGATCCACGATCTACTAGCAGAACCTCCACAATTACCATAGCAGAAGGTTACGCCCCAAATCCTTTGTCGAAGGAGACCTTCTCCTGCGACTGAAGCAACAAGGGCACCTCAAGCTCGTGTCCCCTTGGGAAGGACCCTATGTGATTACCGAAGTAATCCTAGGTGGCGCCTACCGCCTTAAAGATCTAGAAAGCAGAGTCGCATACTCCAATCTCTGGAACGTCGCGCAGCTGCGCCATTTCTACCCTTAGATGTTTTTACTTTACAAATAAGGCTATTCAGCCAGGCTACTTAGCCATACATTGTACCTCGCGATATTCTGCGAATAAATAAAGCTAAGTGCCCCCAACTTTGTGTTTTTTATTTTAGTTGCAATTACATCACTCGGGGGCTACGCCAGCCTCTACACCTCGTGACATGAATAATGAAGTATCCTGAGTAGCTGATGCACTATCAATCGAACCCATGGTAAAATCAACCCAGCTGCAACGCACCTGATAGGTTGACAAGGCGCTGAGATGAATATACGTTAGGCTAACAAAAAGAAACTGCAGATTACAACATACTCGAAAAAACACAAGCTAGCAAGCTCTTTACATATTAAAGGGTATAAAAAAGCCCGGCACAATTATATGTACTTTACAAGACCTATGCATCCATGTGCAGGTCCATACTACACTACAACCACAAAAGGAGAACATTTGTGTGCTCTTCGAAGAAATCGACGATATCTTCGGCTGACTGATCAACCGCCCGGTAATGTGGCACCATGTTCCACGCCATCCCTTCTGGCCAGGCCGGTGGTCCAGCAGCAACAGCTGCGAAATCCATATCTGGCCGATGCAGGCGAACAAGCGCCAACGCAGCCTTGGTACCAGCGACCAACTGCTGATGCACGCACTCGCGGACCGCACTGATATCCCGAAACTTTGTCAGGAAAGCTAGCAAGCTTGAAGGCACCACATCTAGGGGGGACATCGCCTGAAAAATATGCTTGAGGCATGACTGTGACTTCTTCAAGCACTGCAACACCCGAGATACACGATCCTACAACATCGCCAACGCGACTGCACAATCGTGATCCACCCAAAAATATCCACTAGCTTCCAGCTACTCCTAGGTTAAGTCATTAAGTCGAATGGCAACTCGATCCCTTTCATCCTACAGGTGACGAGCGCTAACAACTACAAGAAGCAGTGCAAAAGACAAAGCGCCACCACAAATGGCTAAAGAAAGTATAAGAAGCCAGAGAACTAACACTTAAATTGCTCATTCAATTGAGCCACCTCTCCAAGAAGGTACTTTTCGCGTGCACTGAATTTTTCACCTTTCTACTTCCACACGTCTGTGTTACCTGGATCATGGGAATCTCTCTCTCCAAATGCTTTATGCGGTCACACAGTCATGAGAGCAGCGATAGCTCCTCCACCTTTGGACGTGGCCGCGCCACAGTTTCATCGGTGGGAGGGGAGTCAGGCGGACCACTCGAAGGACCCTATTACAGCACGAGAAAGAGGCAAATAAGACCAACCATTCATCAACAAAAAGAAGAGCGCATCCATGTTTAGTGTGTCTCAAAAGGGGCACCCCCACAAAAGAACAATTTAATATTGGAAAGCTAAACTATTACAAAAAGCAGCTAGCTACATTGTATGACTATGCTTTGGCACTCGGGGGCTTCCTCGAAATTTTAGTAGTCTCTGATGCCACAGTTTTCCTGGCTACAGCCTCGGATGCTGTAGCCTTTGCTACCTTCAACCGCCACAGCTCCACCGAATACTTGGCGAGTGTCTCAATGAGTCGAGGCCCATATTTACTGCAACTAGTTGCGAAAGGAGCAAACACTACCTGCTGGCCATCCGCGGTGACCGGCATCACCGAGGAGACTTCACCGGGGTCCAATTCTACGCCATGAGCTTGCGCCATCGCGAGTCCCATGGTTGTTCCAACCCCTCACTGTGCGTTCTTGAAGTCCATAGGCACGCCATCCGCGAAGGACTCCACCAATCCATCGAGATCCTCGATCAGCTTGGCCTTGGGGACCATCTGCTCGTGAAGACACCCAAGCACGCCCTTGGCTTTCTCAAATGATTCCTTGATGGAGACACTGCGGTCCTCGACTGTGGCCACGGCACTGGCCAAAGCATCTGAGCGTGTCAAAGCCTGGGCGTCGAAGTCCACGCCAGCAGCGTCTGCAGAATATACACATGAGCACAGCAAAATACATGCAAAGTCCATGGCAAATATGAATGAGGCAATATCGTACCTGAGAGCGCTTTCGTGACAGAGAAGAGATGTTCTACGAACACCTTTTCCCTCTCGGCAGCGGAGGAATGCAAATCTTCCTCGCGGTTTTTCGACTCTTCAAGAGCTTCGAGTGCCTCGTCATGTTTCTTCTCCGCCGGGACCAGTCCCTTCTAGATGGAGTCGATGTGACGAAGAAGATTGTTATGTTCACCTGCAAAGGATAAAATGGCAAAACTTGATCCCATCAACTCTTGCACAAGAAAAATGAATGAAAAAAATGTAAATTCACCTTCAAAAGCATGATGACAGGTTTCCAGAAAAGCATGCTGGTGAGCCAAGGACATGATCCGTTTGGCGAGGCGAGCAGATTTCTTCAAGATGGGATACAAGAAAGAAAAAGTGTGAGCATCAACCAAAATTCGACTGCCAACGACAAGAAAAACTTACATTTTCCTCCAGGGACTCTGAAGTTTCCTTCTGAGTTAACATCCGGGCAACTATCTGGTGCCCCCAATGTGGGGGGAACTCGAAGAATTGGCAACAGAGTGGGCCGCCACCGGAGGATAAGGAGATCGTGCCGCCATCTCCTTGTCTTTGGAGTCTGCGACTCCAGTCTCCTTGACAAAGTGACATTCATCAGATGATGATGACGCCATTTGACTGCAAAATATCCAGAACTACTTCAGAGGAGCAAATTTTGGGAGGACAAGACAAACTCGCAAGAATATAAACATACCCGTCAAAATTGTCGAGGTCAAAGGAATCATCAGATGCCTCCTTCAGTACCCTCAACTTCTTCCGCGGAGGAGGAGCCATGGCACGCACAGGCACGACAGGAATTGGCTCCTCTACTATAGCAGGAGGACCCTCAGGTGTCGTCAGCGACAAAGCATCTAAGTCCTCGCTTCGGGAGCGCTTGCGAGTCCCACCGGACTCAGGGGCTTCACGCTACTCCTCCACGGGGATAGTGGAGCCCGACTCGTCCTCCTCTTCGTCTTCACGAGGAATCACTCCCTCGGGCTGAGGAGGCAAGTTGGTGGCCACGTTCCAGTCTTGAAATCAGAACCAAGCATCAGTATAAAAGATACCGGGCAAGCAATCGAAAAACAAGAAGAACTTTTAAAGAAATCCACCTCAGGCGAAGGATGACTCACACAAAAGGGAGGCACGACTGAGTCATCCGAGAGATCCTCCTTGGTGGTGTACTTGGTCAGTAGTCGAAACCTCCTGTCTACTTTGCCTGAAGAGATGTTCTCTCGCGAGATGTGAGTCACATCCTCAGCACCAATCCAGCAGAACATTGGGTGCACCCTAGACTACAGCGGCTGCACTCAACGGCGCATCCAAGTGCGAATGAGGTATGCGCCTCCTATTTCCTTTCCTATGCGGTCTTCAAGGTCATAGACACGCTGGTACAAAATCTCTGTTTCCTCGGCTTTGCCGGGCATCACAGTATTCTTCCACGACCTCCTCCTCTTGCAAGCTGCCACTGGATCAAAGGGCGCGAGTCCGTAGTGTTCTTCGTCAACCTTCTAGTCGCGAATGTAGATTCACTTCTCCCTCCATCCTTGGACAGACACATTGAAGTTGATGGCAAAATACGTGACATTAGAGTCGACGTGGATCCCGCATCCTCCTATAACATAGACTACCGATCTAGAGCCCGACTAACGTTTGAGTTTGAAGAGTTTTTTAAAGAGGCCAAAGTGTGGCTCGATTCTGAGCCATCACTCGTAGAGAGTAATGAAATAAGAAATATGGAGGATGGAGTTCGGGGCCAACTGGTGCAGTTGGAGCCCATAGAAACAAAGCAATACCCTCACAAACTTGTGAAGGGGGGGAGAAATACCACGAATGATAAACGTGAGGAACATCACCCGAAATCCGGTGGGGGGACTGGGATTACCTTGTCGCCGGGGATTCGGCAGTCATTTTCCACAGCGGGGATAGCACCATCTTGGCGTTGAGTAAAGAGCTATGTGCTCTTGATGGTCGTTGGCCGCCACGACCCATTCGTGACGCGCGTTCCTGGGCCCTTCTTCTTCCCGACGGCAGCAGCACTGGCACCCATGGTGGAGGCACCCTTCTTCTTGGCCGCAGTAGTGGCGGCCGCAGATCTAGTGGTAGAAGCACCTTTATTTTTCCCCATCCAGCGATTGCGGTGGGAGCACGGAAAGTAGCTGGGAAAAGTGCGAAGACCGTCCAGCGCCGCGAGAGGGTGCAAGCTATGGAGCAGCGAGGAGCAGCAATGGAAGCAGCACGCAAGGAAGAAGATGAGTTGTGGGGAATTACCACAGATCAGATCTGTACTTAACCTCATTGAAGATGCCATCCAACGGCCAGGAGAAAATCAACCAGACGCGTGGCACAAATCAATGTCCACGTATGGCAGAGTAAACCATGAACCATCGCTCCACTCCCCCCATTACGTGCGAGAATCGAGGAGACACAGTTAAAACAAAGATTACGCATGCCTTGTCAAATCCAAATCATAAAATGGGACCCACTTTTCGTCATGTCCCGTCAAAACCGCTCACGCGGGCAACTGAGCTCATCCCATCGTCAGCACTGACGTCATAAAACTCAAGCAGGAACATCTTTTGACTACTCTAGTCCTTACTTGAGTCTTCTACTCGACCAAGTACTCGGGGGCTACTCCTAACAAGAGCACTGGCCGTACACCGGATGAACTTAACAGATATCCAAGCATTATGAGAATGTATTTTTCTCCCAAAAACCCTTCACTCGAATCAGCGATTCGACTGTGGACTCCGGGTTACTCCCATAGGGAGCGCTGAAAGCATTGACTGAAACAAGCAAAAGATGATAGCAGTCGCAAAATATTATAGTCCCCACTCGAGTCTACGACTCGAATAGGCACTCGGGGGCTACTCCCATAGGGAGTGCTGGTCGTGCACCCTATGTTTTTTCTTATACATGATTGTGTGTTGACTACGTCCACACTCGAAGCCCTTTGGCGACTCCGCCTTATATTTTCCCTACAAAGAGACTGCATCTCCTACGTCACCTGAATTGTCTCCGCGATGACAAAATTCGGATGCCACGCTTGCAGTGTGAAGATCAGACCCGAAGAATGCCTGGCAACGCACCTGCTGCGCTCTACCAGAAATAATCCGTGCCTATAGACACGACGAAATAAGCCTTGACGAACGCGTCGAGTGCTCACAGTTATACACTGGGATTCGACTCTATAAGACCTTCGCGGCCTGAGTCGAATTATGCCAGCACTTTTCCAAATTCAAGTCGAGGGACTCCAGTTTGAGTAGATTGTGTTGTTTTGCCCTAAGGCAGTCAACTGATCCCGATATATCGAATAAATCAGACACGTATATCAACAATCCCTATGATACAAATTTGAGCACTCGAAAATATGCTCGGTTATGCACTCGAAAAACTTCACAAGTCTCCGCTCGAATCTACGATTCAACCGGACACTCGGGGGCAACTGATAAGGGTATACCTTATAGGTACTTGAGTTTGGCATATACGGTCCAGTCTAGCAGAAGCTCGTGATATTACAAGGGCCCAATCAAAGATTCGGGTGACCAAAGGAGACTCCGACTTCTTGTAGCACACGGCAAAATAAAGATAAAAGTTTTAAGGGAAAACTCTAACTTGTAACTGTCTCGACCTGCTATCCTGAGACCTAGACTATCTATAAAAAGGCTAGGAGGGGGTGGCGAGGAGGACAATCACAACCCTAGTTTCCACACCGTCGCCAGATTGCATCTACGCACCCCTTTAACTTTCGACTCCCTCAATAATTGCAAGAGCAGACAAGCAGGAGTAGGGTCCTCTATGAGACCTGAACCTGGGTAAACCTTGCATCCCTGTGTGCTTGTTTGCGATCTGATCAATGCCTCTAGCGCTCCCCACTTCCTCGAACCTAAGTCCATTAACAATGGGCATTGATGAGTTAACCCCTCGTCAGGCATCAATGTCACATGATCAGGAAACCTTGACCATCCTTTGACCAATGAACTAATGACTAGAGTATCATCGGGAACTCTTGGTTATTTATATATATCACACGTGTATTGACGTTTCCTTTCAATACATTTATAGTATGATATACTACTTAATCATAAACTTTATGAAATGTGATAATAATCCTTATTACTATTTGTCTCTAGGGCATATTTCCAATAGGGTTACCATCAGTATAACATGGCAAGTTATTTGCATGTATTATTTTGTACTATTTTTTCAGCGTGCCAGCAGACTAAAAGAATTGTAGAATTTATTTTGTGGTCGTTGGTTATCTTGTTGAACATTCCATTAGCTGGTAACTGTTTGTCTTAGGACAATCTTTTTAGAGTAATAATTAGTACTGGTTCACTATTGCCATGTTGCTGTCAATATTTGTTTTTACTAAGTAAAGGAACCTAGAATTGGATGCTTCTCATTATCGCATGCACAACTGTGTTCATCTTAAATTCTGCATACATGCATGTGTTTGTGTAGTATGTATGTTTTTTTTCATATCGTACAAAGGTTTATCGGTTATATTTTGTTGTGAAAAATTACTTGTTAGTCAAAATGGAGTGATCATCCTACCCTATGTCGTAGTAACCCAAATCTATTCATGTCACCTCGATCCCTTTTCTTTTACTCTATATATGTCGAATCACCGACACACACTTTCTATTTGGATCTTTTTATTTGGATCTTTCTATTTTGGTTTTATTTGTGGTTATTGGAATTTGTATTTATGTATGTTTCATCATTATGACGAGTGGGAGTGACGGGTTCGATCATAATCAAGATTACGAGGAAGAACACTTTCACGACAAAGAAGGCATGCCCTTACCATATCTTATCCAAGTTTTATAAAGTGTATTCTATTTTATTGTTTTACAAATATATGCTATTTTGTTACACACATATCTTGATCTACATGTTGCCATACAATACCCTGAGTAGATACTATATAGTAATCCTATTAGAGTAGAATTGCATAGCCATGCTCAATAATATTTAGGATCCCCGATCTTTCCTCTCTGGAAGAATTGGATGACCCTTGGGGCACATACACCATTTTTGAAACTTATTGAGCTTGCTAAGCTAGTCGTTGTTGCTTTCTTTACTTTATTCTACTCTTGGTGAAACTTACCATCTAAATACTAGCGCTGGCGATAGCTGGATCAAAGGAATGAGCGATTGGATGTCGTTCACTAGTTGGAGGGGTCAATCCGTCATCCGTGCCGCATGAGGGCCTAATAAGTATTTGATTTGAAGATTGTGACCACCATACATCCACATGCTATAATGGGCACTGGCTTGGTCAAGTAAGTTAGTCAGCCTTAGGTGTCGATGTCGTCGTACCGCTGATGAGATGTCTTCCTGCGGGGGAGCCTTCAGCACAGATGGGGGCACCATTTTGGGGACGTACTCTCAGTTCCGTGCACCATACTCTGTGGGCATGTTACATCTTTGGGGGATTTAGCTAATAGACCTTGTCAAGATCCCTCTGCCGGTACACCAATTGGTGTGTATTAAACCAGCGACGGCTGGTGGGTGTCAAGATCGGATTGTGTCGTGTGGGCAAAGTGTACAACCTCTATAGAGTTTAAACTATTCGAATAGCCGTGTCCACGGTCATGGACGACACATAAATCTTTCTTTACATACGGGAACCTGTTTTGCTACTTCACTCTTTGCCCCTATCCTTACCGTAAAATCTGTGAACTATGTGAGTTGTCGTGGACAATCACACCATTGAGAAATACCACATTGATGATAAACATGCTTTCGTCTAAAGCCGCATTTATCAAAACTATTGCCAAATTGCAAATAAATTTGGTTTTATGCAAAGTAACCATACAACCTTCCCTGAAGCCACATGTAGATATTATAGGTTTTGCATAAGGGGTATGTTGAGTATGTCATGTACTCATAGAAATGTTTTTGTTGATACTTCAGAGTACTATGGAGAAGGAGATGACTATGACTACTATGGTGATGCTGATGAGTGAGGCCTCGTGGACTACATCGACTGACTGTGGTTAAGATGGATTCACTATGCGTTTTATATTTCCGCTGTGTTATCTGGATGTAATAAATGTCACTAGACATTTCACTATGTTGCTATTCAAACTTTCACTACTAGGGAAAAGCTTACTCGAGTCGCATAAAAAAGCCATTAGAGGCGCATATGGGATGCGACTCGAGCGCCGTGCTGCTAGTATTTTTTACCCGAGCCACATTTCAGATGCGCCTCCATAACCTATATATGCGAGGCTCATATGATATATATGTGCCTCCTATATATGCGAGGCACATATGATATATATATGCGCCTCCTATAACCTATATATGTGAGGCGCATATCTAGGGTATACAAGGCGCATATCATACATGCCTCGAGTATGTCTGAAAGATGTGCCTCGAGTATGTGTCAAAGATGTGCCTCTAATAGCTTTTTCAAATTTCAAATTTACCGCCATGAAAATGCAAAAACCACTCTCATTTTGAATTGCAAAATCAATCGAGTCCATTCATTTCCACCCTCGTATCGCCTCACAGAAGCATGGTGTCCATGGCCGCGGCCACAACCTACCACCACGGGGAGGTGCGGGAGGCCGTGGCCGCGCTAGTTCTCGAGATGCAGGACTCAGGCCGAGGAGGAGGAGGTGGTGGTAGGAGGAGGATATGTCAGCTGGAATGGTTGTCGGAGGAGGATATGTCAGCTGGAATGGTTGTCAGTGGAGGAGGAGGAGGTAGCAGCCAGAGGAGAAGAGGAGAAGGGAAGGAGAAGGAGAAGGTGAAGAAGAGGAGAAGGAGAAGGAGAAGGAGAAGGAGAAGGAGAAGGTGAAGGTGAAGAAGAGGAGAAGGAGAAGGGGAGGAGGATGATAGAAGGAGAAGGAGAAAAGAATGGTAGGTGGAGAAGGAGAAAGGAATGAGAACTATAGATGATGAGAAGGGGAAGGATAGGAGGAGAAGGAGAAGGGAATGAGAGGAGGAGAAGAGAAGAATGGGAGGGGAGGCTCGAATTTGTAGTGTCCAACCACGCTTATCCGAGGCGCACCACAATAGGATGCGCCTCCCATAAGTTTGCTCAATTTTGTTTTCTGCATGACAAAATCTTCGTTTTACCATATCTTTTTTTCCTTTTCGAATTTTGAAAATCTAAGAAATCGCTAAACGGTCTCCAAAATTTGTGAGTGGATAGAAAACTTCGTGCTCGTCGTTTTGGTATATTATAGATTTTTTCAACATCGTATGCAAAAGTTACGCTCAATTTACCGTGCCATAACCTTTTTTGCAAAAAATACTCGAGGTGCATATCTGGTGGTGCGCCTCCTATATTGTGGCACCTACCACCACCGGGCCCACCTCACTTACTCGAGGCGCATGTAATAGTGATGCGCCTCCTATATTTCAAAATACTCGAGGCGCATATATGGTGGTGCGCCTCCTATATTGTGGCAACTACCACAACTGGGCCCACCCACCTTACTCGAGGCGCACCTGTTTCATATGTGCCTCAAGTAGTTGAACTACTCGAGGCGCATATGGAGAAGATGCGCCTCAAGTAAGGGGGAGCAGCTAGATCTGGTCCATACATGTGATATAGGAGACACATCCCTCAATAATGTGCCTCTAGTATTAATATATAGGAGTCACACCGTTTAGACATGTGCCTTGTATATTTAGTGGAGGCGCATGTTGAGGGATGCGCCTCCTATAAGCATGTCGCCTATAGGTTTTTCCCTAGTAGTGTTTCTAATAAATTACTTTTGTACATCTGCAATGATATACATTTCTCTATGTCAACATTGAACTTGGGATTAACGAATAGACACCGGGAGGTCTGGAAGTTAAGTTCCGGTTCTCACAAAAACCAAGTAACAGAGATACAGCTGGCCACCGCCCAGAGGAAGACTAGAGGGGGGACCGCTACCGGAATCGCTTCTGACCTCCTATCCTCCTTCACCAATGTCTCCTCATCACTCTCCATGATGAGAGGGGAGTAGTCCACCCCCTGGAATATGGGTTTCTGGTGGTAACTTGATCTAATTTCTCTATGTATGATCATTTTTTAAATCCATATGGTGTGCCTTGCATGATTATGGGTCTATCTATGTAATTCCTATAGTGGATATTGTGGTATGAGATAATACATGTTATGCATTAACCATTGTGTTGGATCTTTTATGGTTTGTCATACTTTGGAAAAATTACATGATGCATGTAATGGTTTAATCTATACAAAATGCCTTGTTTATCCATGTCATGGGGTGATTGACACCACCAAGTGGAGGTATATGAGAGAGATGTGGTAATGCACACAACATATGAATAATTACACTAGTGTTTGGAATGTTTCCATTAAGAAGTATGATGTATGTAGGTAATGGGTGGCCGAGTGAAAGCGGCATATGTATTGAGTGACACAATGCAACCAAACATCCTTTATCTAGGGGTAAAAAGGGGAAGCATGATGTGTGGTGTGACAATAACCAAATGCTAGCCTTATTACAAGGGTGACTTAACATCACAAAGGATTACTTCTTTCAACTATGTGTTTTAAAACATGTAGACACCATAAAGTTACCAGTAAAACATGACCACTGTGTGTACTATTATTATGTATAACATGATCATCACCAAGATGGAGAGAGGGGATTGAGTGAACCCATGAACCCATGTCCATTGTTACTATAAGAGAAAACTTTTTGCTTATCCTCTTGCATTGGAGAGGATTGGGACACTTCCAAGCCTTAAATCAACCACCTTGTTCCTTAAACCTATTTAGTGCATAATCAACCAAAACTTGTGACACTTTAGTTGTAGATAATAGATAGCTTTTCCTTATTGCTCCTGCGGATCGATACCATACTTCCACATTGAGAGGTACTACAATGATCCCCTGCTCTTTAGGGTTATCAGTCGCTGGAAGCCCACCGAGAAGAGCCATGTTTGTTGTTGCTTCTCCAATCCTCCCACATCTCTCCCCTACCACCACCTAGTGCGGTCAGGATACACACAATGCAGGGGATGTGGATGGTGACGCCGGTGGATCTTGAGGCAGGGGAGAGTCGCCGGTTCATCTCGAGGGAGAGGAGATGGCTCCTCTGGTGGCCAGGATCTAGGTGCGACTGTGCTTTTCCACCACACTCGATGCAAGGAATTGGGTGTAGCTCACACGTTATGTGGCAGGCGCTACGATATGAAGCAACAGAGCAGCTACAGTGATGTTTTGACTTTGGTGGTGGCAGTGTTGTAATTAGGCGGATGGAGAAAATTAGGCAGACGGAAATAATGACAAACCTACCGTTGCTTAATTAATAGTATAGATTTTTTTATTAGATTTAATGGGGAAACCCACCTAAATGGGCCTCTTAGGAGGCCCTAGAGGGGTTCACACGCCCTAGGGAAGGCCATGGGGTGGCCGGTGGCCATGGGCCAAGCCACCCTATTGTGGGGCCCATGAGGAGGCAGCTGGCTGGTGGTGCGAACAGTCCCACCCCGCCCCCTTCCATGTGGTGGTGCCTCCCTTCCACCTATATATATAGGGGACCCCTCTCCCTCAAATCCATCCCCATCCATTTTGTTTTCCTATTCTCTCGCCCTCTCCCTCATGTGTCATTCCAAAGTAGGAACAAACATACGGGGATAAGGGTTTCTCCACCATATGCATGTTGTCGTGCTGCTAGACTCTCGATCCGAATCAATTTTCTTCCGCTGCTTAGCTAGATCTGAGGTGCGGCGACGTATATACACCGGATGTGTCTAAAGCCACAAAAGCACTACTAGTTGTGGTGATTTTAGCTTGAAGCTTGGAGTTTGGACGTCTATATGACCTTGAGGTTGGCTACGTCATACGACTACATCATTCATGTTTCTCGTGAAACGTTAACCTCTTTCGATCTTCAAGGGTATGAACATTGAATCCCTCTTATTACTTTACATCTGTATAGATAAATCTTGGCTATGGTGTTCTCGAATTTTTTTGTTTTCTGCTACAGAACCCTTAAGTGATACCAGAGAAGATATATGTGTAGATATGATGGTACAAGTAGAACACATAGAAACATGTGGGCACTGATTTTCTAGTTATTACCCTCCCACGTGTACTTGTTCGTATCACAGCAATGTTAGACGAAGTGTCCCCGACAGACATTACGTGTAAAGCTACGCGAGACTGGTTCCACACTCAACATATGGCTTGTACCATATAAGTGGCTAGAGGATGTCTATCTCTCCTACATTAGTGGATATGTCATTTACAAAGGACAACCCTGAAAGGGGATTTAAAGCGATAACTAGTCAATCCATGTTATGGTTGTAAGTTTGTAGGTAAGAAACATAAAGTATAGGTGTATAACTTTATTTTGCAGGGGCATGTGATATGTATGGTCTAGGTAAGTGTTTATGAAATGTATTGCCAACGGAACGGAGGCACCGTGGAGCTGGTGCAATATTGGTGCACTCGATGGAGATCAAGGCGCGACGATCATAGCATAACGCATAACTTATCTACATGTGATGTTTATTACTTGATGCATTTTATTTTTCTAGTATTAGACTTACGAAGGTAGCATTATAAGATGACCCCTCAAACCTAATTCCACCATTCGTGTTCTTCCATTAGTGTGTACCACCAAGAAAGTCTTTCGTTATGGAGCAGGTCGTGATGAATGGGTCCAAACATATCGATATTCCAATAAAGTGGGTGTAAGCCATGTATGCACTGCAATACACTATGGTTAAAGTTCGCGAGCCTAGCATGCACAAACATGGCCTTGGAACATAGGTGACCGAAAGGTTTTAATCATGGGTCACATGGTGATGTGATTGAATATGTTGATACCTACCTTTGAAACTATAGCATCTACCGTGACGATCGGGTGTGTTATAGTGAATTAGGATCGTGTAATCACTAAAACAACGTTGATGGATGTTTGATTAAGTGGGAGTTCTTTTAATGAACTCATATTATGAAATAAATAATCTAAGTGAATTTGCATAGGTTTGTTGTAGTTAGCATCCATTGTAGACTACCTTGCACTTAGTTATAATTGAGATAATAAAACTACATAATTCTAGATACTTACTTTATGGATTGGTACCGTATTGTTTGAGTGTTGAATAAAAAGATAAAAGTTCTAAAGCAAAATATCAAGTAAACCTCACTTACTCCATAAGGTTTAATAAGTGTATTATCCTAGAGTAGTTGATTCTATAGTTAGTGTCTAAAAGTTCATGATTGCCTCCATGATACTTGATATTGTAAAGAGACTTTTTAGTATCAAGATTATCGGGGAGCGAAAAGATTCATTTCAAAAAATAATCTTATGTAAAAGATATTTTGATATCTAAAACACAATTTTATTGCATTACGATAAAATATAATTTAGTCGGAAATAGATTCTTATATTGGATGAGCATTTGCGAATGATGGTGACGCAAGGAATACCTATCACCCAATAGGTTTGTTGATTTAAGTTATAAAAACATTCATCCTTGAAACTATAGTTGTTTCATCATGAAAGTTATCATGATAGGATCAATAAGAGGTATAGGTAAAAAATCTATACTAAAGAACACTAAAAGTAGAATCTGGGAGAACATGAATCATGTGATGATTGTGAGAGACTTCAAAAGTGTAAGTTTGAGAGTATTAGTGTTTTACTAATACACTTGGACCAAGTACCATGTGAGTGGTGCCACTATTGATGTTGCTTGATTCTTATGAAAGAGAGGGAAATGTTGAAAGACAATCCATAAATGTAATTGGTAGAATTTAATGGACTGGAATTGTCTAGCTCAAATATATTCAAGATATACATGTTATGTGGTTATTCTTTGCTTATTAAACCAATTTAATTTTTCAGCATTGGATGTTGTATTGGTTGGTATGAAGTGTCATACAAAGCAACTCAATATAAGAAATACAGTGGCACAAGTAACTAGCAAGAGAATAGGGTGATGATGTCCATCAATAAACAAATAAGATATTATTATGTTTGTCATCTACATCAAAGGCCAAGCCGTCAAGATTTATTCCGATAATTGTTAGGTGGTTTCAGCATTGTGAGAACAAACTGTTGTTCAAATAATTATTGTATTTCATAGATGATGGATGAACCATTATAAAAAGTGAAATAATATTCATAAAACTAATTTCTAAAAACGTCACAAGAAGAAATGATTGGAATTTCTCTTAAGTGTGACATAACCGTTTAAGTTATATTGGCAAGAGAGACATGAAAAAACTCCATGTTGATGCAATTTTGGAGTCAAGTTATTTTGAAACAAATTGACGCTTGTAAAACTTTCCTATAGATAACTAAAATTCTATTTATGGGAAAAAGTTGAACTGCCAACTAACTTACTGGAAGTAATTAAGAAACAGTAAAACTGAGCGAGCCAGGAGCCTCCACAGCCATTAGGGTACCTGGACCGTCCGATCAAAAATCCAATGGCCTGAATCGATCTAGCTCCCGAAGCGTAGCGATCGATTCCTCGTCGCTAGCCCGACGTTGGGCTGCTACTCTGCAAGTTTAGTTCGGCCTTGCGTCTTGCCTTGGGCCGAACGCACGTCCTAACGGGCCTAACATATGAATGGTTAGGTTGTTCTCCATGGTCCGGCCGTACGGCTCATTAGCGAAAAAAAGGCAGAACAGCGCATCTCGGCGCCTGTACGAGACCGCCCGTCTCGGGTGTTCCTCCGCCGGTGCCGCCCCTCCCCTTTCCTCCTCCGCCTGTCTTGGGTGCTCCTCCATCGGCGCCGCCCCTCCCCTTTGCTCATCCGCCCGTCTCCAATGCTCCTCCGCCGGATTAAAGCTCACACGAGGACGACAGGGAAGCCCATCAATTAAATCGGGTCGATCCCTCTTGCCTCTTTGTTACCGGAACTGATCTTCTTCCCTTTCTTCTCCGGCAAAGGTGCCGGTGAGCTTCGGGGGGTTGACAGGATGCTGACCAGTCGCCGTAGGATAATTACATCCGCCGAATCTTCCATCCATTATTGGTTCCGCCTCATAATTTTTTCAGTTTCTATTTCCGGCGTCGTGATGGCAGCTGAAACCGTTCGCGCCATTATTACTGATCTCCGGCGCCAGCGTGGTGCAGATGGCGCACAGGCAGCAAAGTGGACCCTCCACATGTTCGGTGGACCTGGGAACCCGGCCCACCCTCAGAGCAACATCTCCCCTTCTCTACAAACTGAAACCACCAGGAGAGTCACGATCATAGTGGTACAAATTTCGACCCTACCTCTCCAGCAATTATGGTATTCATCTCAGTGTTATTGTCAGTTTCTTTTGTCCTTCATATATAATGTGCAGTGAGAAATCGTCTTTCTTTACCCCTTCCGTCTCGATATTTTGTTCTTCTACTGAAGGGTCATTTATCTATAGTCATAGTGATGAGGGCTTAACTCATCAATGCCCATTGTTATGGACTTGGGTTTTGGAGAAGGAGGGAGTGTTGGAGACATCTATCGGCTAGCAAACAAGTACACAGGGGACAAAGGATTTACCTAGGTTTAGGCCTCGTAGAGGTCCCTACTCCTGCTTGTCTACTCGTGGAATTATTGAGGGAGTCGAAAGTTACAATGGTACGCAGATGCAATCTGGCGAGGGTTTGTGGAAGCTAGGGTTGTGTGTGTCCTCCTCGCCGCCCCCTCCTAGCCCTTATATAGATAGGCTAGGTCTTGGGTAGCAGGTCGAGTTGATTACAAGTTACGGTTTTCCCCTTTCAAACTTTCTATCTTCAGCTTTCTCTTGATCTTCAAGCAATCGAGAGTCCGCAGGTTACTCGAGTCCTTCTATCTGGGTCTTGGCGACACCGTGGGCCTATACGTATTTGGACCGTATATACCAAGTTCGAGTACCTGTAGGGTATATCCATGTCAGTAGCCCCCGAGTGTCCAGTGGAATCGCAGATTCGACTGGAACTTTTTTGATGTCTTCGAGTGCCTGAATGAGCACATTTTCGACTGCCTTTATTTATGTCATAGGGATTGTTGATATACGTGCCTGATATAACCTAAGTATTGGTATCAGTTAACCACCTTAGGGTGAAACAACGTAATCTACTCAAATTTGAGTCCCCGAACTCGAATCCGAAAAGTGCTGGTGTAATTCGACTCAGGCCGCAGAGGTCTTACAGGAGTCGAATTCCAGTTGTATGGGTGTGAGCACTTGACGCGTCCGTCAAGGCATGTTCATCGTGCCTGTAGGCACGGATATGTTTATGGTAGTGCACAGTTAAATGCGTTGCTAGGCCTTATTCAGGTCTTACCTTCACGCCGTAGGCGCGGCATCCGAATTTTATCATCGCGGAGATGATTCGGGCGTCCCAAGAGACGTAGTCTCTTTGTAGGGAAAATTTGTGAGGCGGTGTCGCCAAAGGTTGCGAGTGCGGATGTCATTAATATACAGTTTTCGTACAAATAAATCATAGGGTGCGCGACCAGCGCTCCCTATGGGAGTAGCCCCCGAGTTCCTGGTTGAGTCGAAGACTCAGGCAGGGACTAAAAAATTTTTGTGATTGCTGTCGTCTTTTTGCTTACTTGTTTCAGTCAATGACTCAGGCAGGGACTAAAAAACTTTTGCGACTGCTGTCGTCTTTTTGCTTACTTGTTTCAGTCGATGACTCAGGCAGGGACCAAAAAACTTTCGCGACTGCTGTCGTCTTTTGCCTGCTTGTTTCAGTTGAATTTGTTTCCGGCGCTCCCTATGGGAGTAACCCATGTCCATAATCGAACTGTGCTTCGAGTGGTTGGGTTTGCTTTTGTGATTGTCCATGTTCCTGCAACAAGAAAAGAAGAGTTGTAGGGTGCGCGGCCAGCGCTCCCTATGGGAGTAGCCCCCGAGTGTTTGGTGGAGTCGAAGACTCCAGCATGGACTAAAAATAGTCGAAGTTTTCCACTGCGTAGCCTTGGTGACGTTAGTGCTGACGCTTGTATGACCTTAGTTGCCCGCGTGAGCGAGTTTGACGGGACGTGACGAGCTGTGGGTCCTACTTTCTAACTTTGATTTGACTGGGCGTGCGTAATCTTATTTTTAACTTCGCCTCCTCGATTTCCGCGCGTAATGGTAGAAGTGGGGGGACGGTTCGCGCTTCCTCTTCTCCACGTGTCCAACGCGATGCGTGCCACGCGTCCAATAGGGTTTTTGTCAGCCGTTGGATTGCATCTCCCAGTGGTTAAGTAGCGATGCTGCGGCGGTAATTTCCCATCTGTGCTCTTTCTTCCTTGCTGCCATCGCCATTGCTGCTGCTTTTCTGCTTTCCCCTGCGCCCATCTTCTCCATGACGCTGGACCAGCTCCGTTCGTTTCCGAGCTACTTCCTTCGCTCACATCGCCGCCGCGCAATGGGGAAGAAGAAAGGAGGCGATGCCGCTGATTCCACGGCCACCGTCGTTGCGGCGAAGAAGAAAGGTGGCTGCACTGCTGTAGGCACCAGCACCGCCGCCGGCGGGAAGAAGAAAATCGCGGGCACCCGCGTGACAAATGGTGCATGGCGTCCTTCCATCATCAAGGCGTCGGATCTCCGTCTTCTTCGCCAAGATGGAGTGATCTCCGCAGCAGTCGCCGATGTGCGCATCCCCAGCGGTGAGACCATTCCTGCTCCTCCCGCTAGTTTTCGAGTGATGTTTCTTGCATTCATCATTCGCGGTCTTTCCTTGCCTCTTCACCCCTTTCTTAGGGGTCTTCTTTGTTTCTATGGCCTCCACCTCCATCAGCTGTCCCCAAATTCTCTCCTCCACATCACTTGTTTCATCACTCTCTGCGAATGCTGGCTCGGAATCGACCCACACTTTGGTATTTTCAAGCGCATCTTTAAGTTAAAGCATCAGTCCGCATCTGGCTCTTTAGTTTATGACGTAGGTGGTTGCAGAATCCACATCGACCCATCTGCCACCTACTTCGACATCAAGCTTACCAAGTCCGTCCAGGGATGGAGGGACAAATGGTTCTATATTCGCGACCAGAAGGCCAAGGACGAGCACTTTGGACTCGCGCCTTTTGATCCCGTGACTCCCTGCAAGAAGATGCGTTCTTGGAAGAACGTGATCATGCCTTCCGAACTCGCGGAGACAGACGTGCTATATCAACACGTCTGCAACCTCGAGAGTCGCGTAGGCACAGAAGAGGGAGGCTGCGCCCTTGTCAGGACTTGGCTGCGTCATCGCGTCTAGCCTCTCCAGGCCAGGGTCCATCCCATGTTTCAATGGGGTGGCGCTGATGATGCCACTCGTGTGTTTGTTGATGGCATGTCCGCGAGTGAGGTAGATAAGAGGGTGCGACTGGTCACGAAGTACACCCTCAAGGATGTGCTTCCGAACGAGCCAGTCGTTCCTCCTTTCGATGCTTCGAATCCTCCTCCTGAGGTACAGTTGTGCTACGCAGTAGCTTATTTTCGCGATTGCGTTTTCTGTTGCTTACCTATTATGTTTGCTGATCTTTACTGTTTTTATGCAGGAGTGGGTGGTGTCGCCTTGTATGCCTCCCCTCCCGGAGGGGATTATTCCTCGTGAAGCTTTGGAACAGGACGAGTCTGAGTCGACTGTCCCTTCTGATGTTGAAGAGGAAGCCCCCGAGTCCGAGAGCCTGGATACTCGCAAGCGTTCGCGTAGCAGGGACTCCGACGCGTCGACTCCTTCAACTCCAGGAGGCGCTTGGCGTTGCTGAGTCGCCAATTCCAGCTGTTCCTGTGAGGGCTGTGGCACCATCTTCTCACAAGAAGATGTGATTGCCCAAGGAGTCTTCGTCAGAATCGGCGGCTGCCACGTTTGATCTTGACAACTTTAACTGGTAAGTTTGTTGGGTTATTCATTCTTTTCTGTTTTCTTCTTGTTGGTTTTTGCTCTGGAGTTTGCCCTTTTCTCAATGTGGACTTTATCTTGTAGTCAAGAGGCGTCGCCATCTTTTGGCGATGTCGAGTTTTTGAAGGAATCGGGAGTCGCGACTTCAAGGGCCAAGGTAGAGGTCGAGCGCGCTCCTTCTCCTCTGGCGGCGGCCCACTTCGGGCACAATTCTTCGAGCTCTCCTCACGTAGGGGAGCATCGTGTAGTTGCTAGGATGACGGTTCAACAAACTTCTTCGGAGTCGCTAGGGGACCATGTAAGTATATCTTTCCTTCTTTTTAATGTGGTAGTCAACGCCTTCTGCTGCCCTCTGCTGACTCCTTGTTTTGTGCGACAGCTCCTTGTAAAGGAAGCCGCGCAGGTGGCGGAGCAGGTGATGGCGATGGGTCGCCAGCATGCGATGCTAGAGACGCGCCACCGCGTGGTCGAGAGTGAGTGCTATATACTTATTCTTTTCGTCTTCTCTCTGTTTTGGTATAATCGACTGACAGCCAATTATTGACTGCCATGTAGCTGAGCATAACTCTTTACTGCACGATGTCGCCACGTTGGAGAAGACACTAGCCGCAGTTGTGAAGGGGCGCGACGAGGCAATCGCGGCTCGTGATGATGCCCGGAAGCGCGAAGAGGATCTGCGCGCCTCCTTTTTGGCCAGGGAGAAGTTGTTCGAAGAACAACTATTCTCAGTCGCCAAGGCCCTCTCAGGTACCTTTACCGGTAGATATTTTATTGTTGTTCTTCTCTGCATCTGGAGTTCCAGTGACACTAGAAGTTTGATCCATGTGTGTATTTTGGTGTAGATGCTGGTGACTTGAGTTTTGATCCGCAAGACCTTTGTCGCGATGACGCTCTGGCGGGCGCGGTGTCTGCGGTTGAGGATCGTAGCGCCTCTGTCCAAAATACGTTGTCCAAGGCCAAGGTTACCCTGAGTCGCCTCCGAGAGGAGTTGATGCTGAAGGCGGAGCTGGTCGACAATGTGGAAGAGCTGGTGGAGTCGCTCGCTGGGGGTGTGCCTCCCACGTACAAGAACTCCCTCCGCGCGTCTGGCGTGACCATGTCACTTGCCATGGTGCAAGCCCACGGAGTCGAAGTAGATCCTTCTGCGGTGTCGAAGACGATGCCTGTTGGCGCGGATGGTCAGCAGGTAGTATTCGCTACCTTTGCGACTGCCTGTGCCAAATATGGCCATTCCTTGATAAATACCGTTGCCAAATATTTGGAGGAGCTCAATCGTGCGAAGAAGGCGGTGAAAGCTTCGGCCTCAGGGGCCGGCGGAAAGTCGGTGGCATCTGATACTGCCACGGACTTGATGAAGCCCCCGAGGTCATCGAAGTCGAAGAAGCCAGCTGCTTGGTAGTTAGTTTCTTGTAATAGTTGATGAATTGCCCTTTTGATTGGAGAACATGCCTATTGGCTAGTTTGTTTGTGGATACTTTATGTTGATCCTGAATGCATCTGTTACTTTTGATTTTTGAGTTGGTCGCCTTATTTTCCTCTGGCTTGATTTTTGGTAGGGTACATCAACTGGTCCTGTGGGGGGAACCCCGTACTCGCCATCTCTTGAGGATACAATGGCACCACCACGCTCCAGGGTAGAGGAGTTGTCCTTGCTTTCGCGACTTCGTGATCGTGTTAAGCAACTGGAGCGTGAGTTGCCCGTGATCCGCGGTAGCACGGACGTGTGGAAGTCAAAAGCTGAAAAAGCCGCCGCCCGCGAGCAATATCTGCTTGGTGAGGTGACGCAGCTGGGCGACCAGTTTAAGTGTTAGTTTGCTCATCCTCGTCTTTTCCTTTGTAGTTAATCGCGATGGTACGTTGTACTCATGCTATTGATGCTGCTTCGTGTAGTTGTTAGCGCACGCCATCCGCAAGAGGAGAGGGATAGGATTGCCATTCGCCTTCATGATCTCACCCATGAGCAACTTCAGGAGAGTGGATACTTCTGGGTAGATCATGATCGTGCGACTGCGTTGGCGACCCTGCAGGATCGCGCCTCACGAGTGCTGCTCTTTCTGAAGAAGTCGCGGTCGTGTTTGAAGAACATCTATCAGGCGATGTTACCGCTGGATGATACTCCATTAAGCCTGCTGGCTCTCCTGACCAAATTTCAAGATATTTCCGCGGTTCGCGAGTGCGTGAGGCAGCAGTTGGTGGCTAGTGCCAAGGCTGCCCTCTCCATGGTGCGTTTGCACAGGCCTGATGTGGCTGTCGCCGCCATTGCCTCTGGGCCACCGGTGCCACCAGCAGGATCTTCCTGGAACATGGTGCCGCACTATCAGGCGGTGGACCGTCCAGCCGACGAGGTTGTCGACTTCTTCGAGGAACAGACTAATGTTCTTCTGTTGCAAGGGTAGCCAAATATGTATCCTGCGCATAAGTGTGCTAGTGTTGTAAAGCTCATATATATTTGTAGATAATTTACTGTTGAATGTGTACAAATAGCTTTATAAGCGTGGGGTGCGTTGCACTTATGCGAGTCCTTTTCGTTAGCCTGGCCATCTTTCTATCTCGTTCCCTTGTCAATCTATCAGGTGCGTTGCAGCTGGGTTGATTTTGTGTTAAGGGGTTCGATTGATGTGCCATCTACTCAGGATGTCGCGTTTGTGTTCGAAGAACATATGTGTATAGGGTGGCGTAGCTCCCGGGTATGAAAATTGACAAAGTAAAGGAGGGTACAGAGTTTCGGGGCACTTAGCTTTTATTTATTCGGAGAATAGTACGAGGTACAATGTGCAGCTAAGTAGCCTTGGCTGAATAGCCTTATTTGTGATGTAAAAGTAAAGAAAGAACGACTAAGGGTAGAAGCGTCACAGTTGTGCGATGTTCCAAGGGTTGGAGTGTCCGACTCCTGTCTCTAAATCTTGAAAGCGATAGGCGCCACCTGGGATTACTTCTGTAATCACGTACGGTCCTTCCCAGGGGGATTCGAGCTTGAGATGCCCCTGCTGCTTCAGTCGCAGGACCAGGTCACCTTCGACGAAGGATCCGGTGAAGCCTTCATCGTGAAAGTTGCGCAGGTTCTGCTGGTAGATCGTGGATCTTGCTGCGGCGATTTCTCTTGCCTCGTCGAGGAGATCGACGGAGTCTTCGAGTGCAAGAGATGAGTCTTGTTCGCTGTAAGCGACTACATGCGGCGCCTTGTATCGCACTTCGGCGGGTAGTACTGCTTCTGCTCCGTGCACCCTAAAAAATGGTGTGTAGCCCGTGGCGCTATTTGGGGTTGTTCGTAGACTCCAGAGTACGGATTGGAGCTCATCTGGCCAGCAACCCGCGGCTTTCTCGAGTGGTCAAAGGAGTCGCTTCTTGATGCCGCTGTAGACGAGCCCGTTTGCTTTTTCCACCTGACCGTTGGTCTGTGGATGCGCGACTAAGGCGTAACTGATGTTGATCCCCAGGTTTTCGCAGAATTCTTGGAACTCCTTGGATGTGAAGTTCGTACCGTTGTCGGTGATGATGCTATGCGGCACGCCGAAGCGGTAGACAATGGATTCGAAGAACTTGACCGCGCTGTGGCCTGATTGCTTGGTCACTGGCATGGCCTTGATCCATTTGGTGAACTTGTCGACTGCGACCAAGAGGTAGACGTAGCCTCCTTGTGAGGACCTTGGGAGCTTTCCCACCATGTCAAGCCCCCATTATGCGAAGGGCTAGGCCAATGGAATGGGCCGTATTTCTGCGTCTGGTGCGTGTGGCTTGTCCGCGAATCGCTGACAAGCGTTGCACTTTTGGACTATATCCTTGGCGTCGCGCATGGCCGTGGGCCAGTAAAATCCAACTCGTAGAGCTTTGGCAACGAGGGAGCGACTGTCGGCGTGGTGCCCGCAGGTCCCTTCATGGATGTCGAGGAGGACTGCTCTTCCATCGGCTAGGGAGACGCATCGTTGTAACAGCCTGTGATGCTGCATTTATACAGTTCGCCGTTGATAACGGCAAATGCCTTGGAGCGTCGCGTGATGTGTTGTGCGTCTGTCGGGTCGTCCGGTAAGCGCTTGCTGAGGAGGTACGTAATGTATGGCTGCGTCCAGGATTGTTCGATCATCATGACGCTCATTGGTCCCTCAAGTTCTGTGTCGAGCTCCAAATCATCGAATGCCATTGGCTCATTGGGTGGCGTAGCCCCCAAGTCTGTTGCTGCGCTTGTTTTCTTCTTTGCGGCCTTTGGCTTGATGGAGCGTTCGCATATGAGCTCGAGAAATACCCCAGGTGGTATGGGTGCGCAGGTGGAGCCTATATTGGCGAGTGCGTCCGCCTCCTC
Source organism: Avena insularis (assembly GCA_023614405.1). Taxonomy (NCBI): domain Eukaryota; kingdom Viridiplantae; phylum Streptophyta; class Magnoliopsida; order Poales; family Poaceae; genus Avena; species Avena insularis. The sequence continues at coordinate 454,986,781 of CM042696.1, read as the reverse complement.
ATTGCTTTTGCGACCTATGTGTCGCAACTCGCAACCATCGAAGTCTCCTTCAAGCGTGTCGTAGAGGTCGCGGTATGCGATCATATTGTCGTTCAGTGTGTCGCACTCGTGCATTGTTTGGTTGACGACCAGCTTGGAGTCGCCATATATGATTAGCCTCTTTGCACCGCAGGCTTTTGCCATCCTCATCCCGTGCAACAGGGCCTCGTATTCAGCCTCGTTGTTTGAGGCTGTGAACTGCATTCGCAGGATGTATTTCAGCTTGTCCTGCTCCATCTTTCCTCTTGGACCCATCGAAGTGCATTTTTTGGAGGTAGGACATATATGGCTTGTCCGGGAGTTGGTTTTCCATCCAATGCACAAGGAAGTCAGGCAGAACTTGCGACTTGATTGCGTCGCGCTTTTCGTATGTGATGTCTCGTGGACACAGTTCGATTCCCCAAAGCGCGACTCGCCTCGTGGCGTCGGGGTTATTAAGGATATGTCCCAATGGGGCGTCGTTGACTACCACGATTGGGTGTTCCTGGAAGTAATGGCGTAGTCGTCGGGCGGTCATAAAGACGTCGTACGCCAGCTTCTAGTAGTGCGGGTACCGCTGTTTTTTGGCGTGAGGACCTCGTTGAGGTAGTATACCGGGCGTTGCACGCCGTGGACCTTGTTTTTCTCGGCCCGCTCGACAACAAGCACTATACTAACCACTTGGTTGGTAGCGGAGATGTACAGCAGCAGTGGTTCCCTTTCTCGTGGAGTCACCAATACTGGCGAGGTGGATAGCAGGCGCTTGAGGTCTTCGAATGCTTCTTGCGCTTCATTGATCCACTCGAATTTGTCAGCTTTGCGGAGGAGCTGATAGAAGGGCAGCGCCTTTTCTCCCATTCGACTGATAAATCGACGGAGGGCCGCGATTCGTCCGGCTAGTTGCTAAACGCCTCTTATGTTCTTTGGCTTCTCCATGGCCAGTATGGCCTTTATCTTTTTCGGGTTTCCTCAATCCCTCTCGCGGAGATGAGATACCCGAGCAGCTGCCCAGATGGTACGCCGAAGGCGCATTTGTCCGGATTGATCTTTATCCGATAGCGATCGAGATTGGCAAAAGTTTCGCGCAAGTCGTCAATTAGAGAGGCTTCTTTCTTGGTTTTGATTACTATGTCGTCGACATAGACATGGATGTTGCGGCTTAGTTGCTCCTTGAGGCAAGCCTGCATGCACCGCTGGTATGTTGCTCCCGCGTTTTTTAGCCCGAAGGGCATTGTGTTGTAGTAGAACACACCGAAGGGCGTTGTAAACATGGTCTTCCTCCTTCATTCGAATTTGGTTATAGCCTGAGTAGGCGTCAAGGAAGCAGAGGCACTCGCATCCAGCGGTGGATTCGATGATTTGATCAATCCGTGGTAGCGGGAAGTGATCTTTTGGGCAGTGCTTGTTTAAAGAAGTGAAGTCCACGCACATCCATAGGATATCCGTGTCCTTTTTTGGTACCAGCATCGTATTGGCGAGCCAAGTGCTTTCCTTGATCTCGCGTATGAACTTGGCCTCGAGGAGTCTATTGATCTCCATTCCGACTGCCTGTGCTCGTGGCTCAGACAGTCGCCTGATTGTTTGCTTGACTGGCCTTGCGTCGGGGTTAACGTTCAGTGCGTGCTCGGCGAATTCCCTGGGAACTCCTAGCATGTCCGCAGGACACCAGGCGAAAATTTCCCAGTGCTCACGGAGGAATTCGACGAGCGCGAGTTCCTATGCGGGACTCAAGTTGTTGGCAATGAGGGCCGTTTTAGCGGGATCTGATGGATGGACCTGCACCTTCTTTGTGTGCCCAGATGAGTCAAAGGAGAGGTCAGGTGAGCTTGGCCTACTCAGGGGGGGAAGACTGTTGTCTGTCGTTTCCTTCAATTGCGCAAGCTCCTCCTGCATGCCGAAGGACTGGGAGATTCTATTGAATTCCCTGTCGGAACTGCCAGATCGCTCGAAGCTCCCGTTGATCGTAATGAAGCTGTTGGGACCTGGCATTTTCATCTATAGGTAGGCGTAGTGGGGTACCGCCATGAACCTAGCGAACGCGACACACCCGAGGATGCATTGGTATTGTGAGGGCCAGTCGACGACCTCAAAGTCGATGCGCTCGCGCCGGAAGTTCCTTGGCGTGCCGAATATGACGTCGAGGTTAATTTTGCCCAGGGGGTATACGCCTTTCCCTGGGACGATGCCGTGGAACGTTGTGTCCGATGCCTCCAAGCAGGTTAGAGGTATCCTCATTGCTCGCAAGGTACTCGCGAATATGAGGTTGATGCCGCTTCCCCCATCCATGAAGACACGACTCATGTCGAAGCCTCCAATTTGCGCCTCGAGTACGAGGGGGCAATGACCTGGGCGAGGTACTTGAGGCGGGTGGTCGCGTTTGTCGAAGGTAATGCATGACTCACTGCCACTGAGGTACTCAGTGGTGGATGGTGGCGAGTGCGTGGCCAAGTTGACTTGGCGAGTGATGGCCTTCTGCACCCTATTGGAGGGGCGCCCCTTTTGGATCATCATGGTACCCATGGCCCGTGGGTACGGTTCGCCTCCGTGGTGCTGGTCCGGTGTAGCTCCGTTCGGGGGTGGCCCAGGTGGTGGTGGTGGTGCGCCATGTGCCACGGCGCCTGGAGCGGCTCTGTAGCCTCTTTCGACTGCATTGCGGTTCATCCGAACCAATCCCTCATGTAGCTTGAGGAACTCGCGGCAGTCTTTGAGGAGGTGGTTGGACTTTCTCTTGCCATCATGCTTGTCGATGTCGAAGTGTACCGTGCATGGCCCGGACAGTTTGTCGTCGATGGAGGTCGCGGGTGCTTCATCGCGAGTGCGGTGTTGCCACACCTGCGTGGTTTTCCCAGAGTCGCGGCGGTATCCGCCGCTGCGGTATCCGTTGTTGCGATTATCGTCGCGTCTATCGGCATAGCCGGCTGCGACCATGTTGACGTCGTCGTGATCGTCATAGACACGCATGCGACGCTTACTCCGGCGGTCGCGTCTTCGTTCGAGTTCTGCCTCCTCGTCGGAGTGAACGCGATTCTTCACCGAATCTTCTCCATCGGCCCACCGATTCGCGATCTCCATCAGGTGCTCGATGGTCTGGGGCTTTGAGCGGCCTAGCTCCTCCCTGAGTTCCATGTGGCGAACACCACCGTTGAATGCATCAATCGCGCGGTCTTCCGAGATGTTCTCCACGGAGTTCTTGATGATGGACCACCTTTGGATGTAGGAGCGTAGAGATTCGCCAGATCTTTGCTGGCAGCATCTCAGTTCTTCGATTGAGGCGGGGCGTTTGTACGTGCCCTTAAAGTTGCGCACGAAGCTGTAGACCAGCTCATCCCAGCTGCGAATGGATCCGTGTGGGAGGTTATTGAGCCATGCCCGAGCGGCACCCTGCAGCTGTAGGTGCAAGCATTGCATGGCAGTACTTCGACTGCCTCCATGTAGCCTGACGGAGGAGATGTGATCCTCCAGCCAGATCTTGGGGTCCTGCAGACCGTCAAATTTCGGGTTCTCCGATGGGAGTTTGAACCCTTTAGGCATTCGCTTTTGCTTGATGGATCTGCTGAAGCATCTGGCCGCAGAGCTCCCCATCTTATTCTTCCGAGTCAGTCGACCGAGCACGTCGTTCCCTTGACTCTTCGATCTTGCGCTGCATCGTAGTCGCGATCGTGTCGCCGTGAGCGGCGGCGCCGAGATAGGTCGTGAATGTCATCGCTGGACGAGGGCGAGGAGTAGCGCTTTGCTAACACTTTATCCTTTTTCGGGTCTGGTACCGGTTCCTTGTCGAGGGCGGCCTCGATTAGCCCCAGGCCCGCGATCGTAGATCGGTGCATTGTTGTTCGGGGATCTCCAGCTGGTGGCTGGTTATTAAGAAGGTACATGGTGGCCGCTGTCACCGCGGCCTGTGGTGTCCTGGGAACCACGTTGCCTCTCGTGTCGACTGTCATAGAGCCGAAGTCGAGGACTTTCACGGCGTCTATGCGTTCTTGTTTGGTGAGGTGAGCCATCCACGATTGCCTTTTCCTGGCGAGGTGCTCGTTGCCTCTTGAGCAGGATCCTCCGTAGGAGGAGAGCCCAGCGCGACGGAGGCTTGACTCGTCCGCCGCCTTTTTACGCGCCTCAAGTTACGCGATTGCTTGTTTTTGGCACTTGAATTCCTCTTTTAGGAGCCAGTGGTAGCCCATCAGTAGTTCCTGCGGGGACCCGAAGGGTAGAGGTGCACCTCGTAGGGCTTCGCGGCAGCGTTCCCACTCTTGCTCGTTGAGCCTGATCACGACGCGTTCGCCGGTTTGCTCGTTGATTATGCTAGGAGGTTCGACTGCTCCTCCGTTGCCACCGTTACCGCCGTTGCCGGTGTTACCACCATTGCCGCGATTGGGTGGATCGGTGCCGTTGCCGGTGTTGCCACTGTTACCGCGGTTGGCGGAGGTGTCGCCCGCGTTGATGACGACGCACATGAAGTGATTTGGGAAGCTGTTGCTTCCACAACTTTCAGATCCGGAACCGTAGGTTCCATCTTCAGTGGCCAGATCGCTTAGATCGGAGTCGCGACTGCTGTCGCTGACCATGTTCCCAACTGCCGCCGGAGCATTGAGCTCACTGAGGGTGCCGATCGATGGAGGGAACCATGATGTTGGGGAAATCGCCGGTGCCGTCGGCTGATCGGGCATGCGAAGCATGCCCATCTGACCAACTTGGAAGCGGAAGCTTCCAATCGCCAGGCTGATTCCGTCTCCTAGGGACTCGAAGGCCGGGCGAGTAGCCGGCGTGTGGACGGTGAAGTCGAAGGTGCCGAAAAGCTGGCGAATCTCCGCTGTTGCAGAGTTGTAGATCGTGTTTGATGGGAACAAAGAAGCCGCAACATCAGCACTCCTACTTCCCACAGATGGCGCCAATTGACGAGGGTTTAACTCATCAATGCCCATTGTTATGGATTTGGGTTTTGGAGAAGGAGGGAGCGCTGGAGACATCTATCGGCTAGCAAACAAGCACACAGGAGACAAAGGATTTACCCAGGTTCAGGCCTCGTAGAGGTCCCTACTCCTGCTTGTCTGCTCGTGGAATTATTGAGGGAGTCGAAAGTTACAATGGTGCGCAGATGCAATCTGGCAAGGGTTTGTGGAAGCTAGGGTTGCGTGTGTCCTCCTCACCGCCCCTCCTTGCCCTTATATAGATAGGCTAGGTCTCGGGTAGCAGGTCGAGTCGGTTACAAGTTAGGGTTTTCCCCTTTCAAACTTTCTATCTTCAACTTTCTCTTGATCTTCAAGCAATCGAGAGTCCGCAGGTTACTCGAGTCCTTCTATCTGGGCCTTGGCGACACCGTGGGCCTATACGTATTTGGACCGTATATACCAAGTTCGAGTACCTGCAGGGTATACCCATGTCACATAGATTGCCTTTTCTAGCTTCTACCGATCATCATGTACTGGTGTTTGTATGTGAGATTCTTTGGCTGTGATAGAATAGATTTGAATCGGTGGGTAATGTCCAATGGGTCTTCTACATTTTTTCACAAGCTATGAAAATTTGCTGTATAATTCTGACCATGATGTGTTATATAGTTGCGTTCCATCCTCATGATCCGATATTTTTGAACTATTATTGATACTCTTTCTTTATATATGGTGACGAATTATTTTGTTTTCTAAGCTCCGATACCCGTGCCTTTTCTACTTGCTGCTAGGTACTTCTCTACTTTATCAGCTTTGATCCGCTTTCATCTTCTCTCAATGAAGTCCGTGGTATGAATTTTGGGTAGTTTATGCTCCCTTCGCCATTGGTTAATTATTATCATGTGTTTGAAATGTGTGTTCTTCTTTGATGATAGGGGATTCTTGTTCCTGCTATATTTTCGCATGTATACTGTTGATACTTAAGGGCATACTTTTCATTGTTTCGTTCAGTAAGAGAATGAAAAGATTGACAATGATTCAAAGGCAGACACAAAGAATAAACTCTACTGTTAGCTGTACCTTCATATGTTTGATCTATTTACTTTTATCATAGGATCAGATTTAGGATACCGGATACATCAAGATTTCTATGTTGACTATAGTTCTGAAATCTGCAATTTTACATTTTGCAGATTAGGAAGGGTGGTAAAGTTGCCCCTTTGTTATCTATATTTTAATTTCTCCCTGCTTTGTATTACCGTATATCAAGGTTGATTGGTTGAACTATACCTTCTCAACAACAAGGCCTTGCTTGGTTTATTTTATTCATCGACTCCATTCTGTCTAATACGTGGCGTTGGAGCAATAGTTGCCGTTCTGATTTTGCAAATCAAGAGTACCAGCTTCCGAAGTTAAGTTTCAATAATTTCATTCAAATATGATTCTGAAAAATAATGGAAATATGATGTCTCACTTTGTTGTTTCTAGAGATTTCTGAGGTGACACATGCCCTACACCACTAGAGCTTGTGAAACCTCCTTTGATGGCCACTGTAACTCATGCCCTCATTGGTCAGCAGTGCAACAGGCCCCTCTACAAATCACCATATGTAGTAGACTCATTATTTTTCGATACATATGAAGTATAAAATAATTTTATAAGAAAAATACTAAGATCGGGATAATTTTCTCCCTTTTGCAGACACTGATGAAGGATGGGCTGCACTCTAAAAAAATCATGTTAGGACCAAACCAACCACACTCCTGAATCTGATTGACGTTCAAAGTGGAGGGCCTGCTGAACAAGGTAGTGGCTAAGAACATCTGCGCCTATTAGAGCAACATTACAACCTTATTCGGTCTCCAACACTCCATCATTGGAATGGTGTTCCTTTCTATGCTGGTCCAATAATATGAAATCTACGACATAAGACTATTTTTCTTGAGTGCACACTTCACAAATGACTACTTCGTCTGGGTTAAAAACAATTAACAACTAACACGACTCAACTCATCATGGAGGAAGATCGGCGTATGGATAACATGGGACATCCAGCTGCATTGCAAGCCATAAAATCGTAGCTGAAAGTGCTCAACCATAGCTACCTTGAAATAGAGTTTCTGAAGGTTTATAACGTCTTGACATCATAATTGTGAAGTGATGTAAAGAGTTGCATGCACTCAAATGATCATCTTTCTATGTGTTGATCGAAGTAATATTTTCATCATTATCTAGAAAAAAGTAAGATTTTATTTTCAGAAATGCAGTAATTGGAGCATAATACTGTCTAAGTAAGAATGGTTAGTTTCAAAATCATATTTTATGCTCTCATATTATGAATGTATCATGAACCATGATGGTATCATATTTGTGGGGGTGATTTTGTTCAAAATCTTATACATATATACACCATCCCGTTTTCTAAAAAATCTACATCAACCTTCCTTGAGATGGGCGGGTGCGGCAACACACGCACTTTCATGGTCTAGTATATATTGATGTATGTGGTCCATTATGTAAAATAATGTGTAGTGGATTATTCTACTTCATATACTTCCACCAAGGACTTGAGTAAATATATGAGTATATTTATTTAATGAGAAAGAAGTATCAGACATTTGAAACATGTTTAAAGGTTTTAGCGTGAAGTAGAAATTATCATAACAAGAAAATCAAGAGTTTATGATTGTATCATAAAAGTAGGTATTTGAGTTACAAGTTTAGCAAAATTCTAAAAGTTGAGATTTTTTTCATAACCTTGAGTTTACCAAAACATCATAGTAGTATGGAATGTTTTGAGAATATAATCAAACCTAGTTTGACTTGATGAGATCAAATATAAAACAACCATTATGATTTAAAGATTATACTACAGTGACATACCGCTTTTACACTACAAAGGACAACATCATGATCTGATGGGATGGCAAGGGGTAAACCCAGTTTGTCTTTTCTGAAATTTTGGTGGGCAAAGCATATGTAAAATATTTACAAAATCAAAGTCAGATATGTACGTCTTTGTAGGTTATCCTAAAAAAATTATTGGAAATTCCTCCACCATAACATTAAAGACAAAAGTGTTTGTCATTAAAACGACGAGTCCTTTGAGAAAGAATTCTTTATGAAACATTAAGTGAGAGGAGGTAACATCTCAAAAATTTAAAAAGGAGTTTATCATTTTCCAATTACACAAAATTAGGGTTAACAAAAACTTTTAATCTTAAACACTATATGAATGTATGTATGTTTATTAATGATGTATGAATACCGGTTATGCCATGTTTATTTGTTATATATGATGAGGATTAGTTTAAGGATCAAAGCAAGATCATCTAGGTCGAATCCAAATAAAAACAAATCAAAAGAAAATCAATATATGAAGCATATGATCTAATGGTCATTTTTGCCATAGTTAACACCTAGCCCACTTTGGGCATCTCTAGTAAATGATTTCAAATAGAAACAATTCTATTTCTTTTCTCACCTTTCTAGACCAAGTGAAAATGAACCCAAGTGAACTTTTAAAACTTACAGAAACATTTTCAAATCCATTTGAGGGAATTTTGAAAATTTAATCAAGTCGGCATCAAGATGGCCATTTTACCAAAACCAACCAAACCATCTCCACTTGACAAATCCTTGCAACCAGAGATAATCAAGCATATGACCAACACACCCACCAAAAAGAATTTAAAAATTCAAATGTTTAGTTCATGTGGCCATTTAATCAAACACTTAGAAGGCACAGTACAAGTCTACCAACTATACACTGTTTTGATCAATCTAGTGATCATCTTTCTACTCGATTCAGCCACCATTACTCTCGCACGATCATCCTAGTACCAAGTCGTGCAGTGGAGCCTCTCTCACTCGCAAATTGGACTAGTGTCAGCCCGTACCCGAGCGTGCCATGCTGGCCGGACATGGACACGATGCCACAAGCCTCGCAGCCCTTGCCCATGATGTCTAGGAGACAGGCGTGACCTCACCGCACTCACCGGTACAAGCCTCGGCCAACGACAGCCAGTGGAGACACCAGTAACGCCACGCCCATTTATCTCTCTGCCATGCCGAGCGCAAGCCAGAGCACCGAGTCATTCCCGCGCGACCACGCCGCGCCTCACTCTCTCCTTGCACCCATGCATTCGCCGCCTCACCAGCGACCGCCTAGACATGCCCGCTTATCCCCGCGCGCCCCGTGACCACTGTACGCCATTACGAACGCCGCGGTACCCGAGTAGAGCATGGATGTCTCCCATCCGATTAAGACCACGCCTCGCCATGCCACTATGCGCATGACGATCGTCATAGAGCACCGCGTCGAGCTACGCCCTCAGCCATGCCGATAGCACCCTATAGCAACGTCGCCGACGAGCCCGAGCCATGCCGCAATGCTCCCTCGCCGGGGGTATAAATAGACCCCTCCCCCTGCCTCAAAACGCACACCATTCGACTCGCCTCTCCCCTAGAAACCCCTCTGACCATCCACAGAGCAAGGCGAGCACTGCATCACCGGAATTTCACCGGAGCCCGCCGCCGCAGTGAAGGAAGAGAACCAGTGATTGGAGCCGCCCCAGGAGCTGCCGCGACCACCATTCGAACGGCCATCGTCTACCAGCTCATTCGCCCGCACCGCCGTACCCAGCTGGAACCCTGGTAAGCCTCCGATAACCCCCGTCATAGAGCTAAGGTTAAATCCCCCGCGCACCATTCGACGGAGACGACGACGACCAGCTGTTGATCGTGCTCTAATCGTGCGGCCCAAATTCGCTGATACCGCTTCGCGTTAGAGTAGCCGCTGACTGGTGGGGCCAATGCTAGTGCAGCCCGCTGCGCATGCGCCGTGTAGTTGGGCCGGCCTAGTAACAACGTTCCCGCGCGTTGCGCATGAATTCAAATTTAGATTTTTCTTTTATTCCAAAACCCTATACTGTCAGTCACATCAAAATTAAATTCAGGAAGATTTACTGAACCAAATTGCATGATTCAAATTTTGTTAGAATGGTAATAAAATTATCTAACCACTCCCATTGGATTCAAACCATTTGAATATATAGATCACCCATAGTAAAAATAACAAGGCAGCGACTTTTACAACTTCAAACATTTTTCTAAAATCAACCATAAATTCTTTTGAGTTGATTACAACTCTCAAAAATTACATTTGCCATGATCTATCTGAATATATAAAAATATATGGTTTTACATGCAGTAATCATGGACTAGGATAAAAAGAATGCTATATAGCCATTTATAGTCATTTTAATCATATTAAAATAGCAAATTAAACTTTGTAACGTATGCCAACCACTTTAAATCACATTCCCAAGTATGTAATATGTGGTGATGGCATGTGTCAACATGATCCCATATTTTATAATTGGAGAATATTAAATCTTAAGTATTTTCCAATGAGTAGAAATTGCATTCCTAAAATAAGATAAATAAGGCCATATCAATATTTCATGTGGTGATTGAGATGATGCTAGATCATCTAATGTGAACCTTTCTATGCTAAATAGAAGTAGTTAAGTATTGTTTGGTGATTGTGTACCTCGTATTTATTTATAGACGTTAGTACCAACCCGGGCTACGAAGAAGAGGAGTTCTACGAAGACGAAGAGGAGAACTTCGACAACTGCACCAACCAAGGCAAGCCATCCTATGCAAGACCCACTATGAAAGCTAGCCTATGCAAGATACATTATGCATTCTATTGGGATGCAACTTTGATTATACCAATCCCAAGTTTTATCTGCAATCTTTATTCTTCCCTTTACTAAAGTTTCTCAAATAGTTAATTAATTGGTGATTAGTGAAAAAATAGGATAGATGCTCTCAAGAGCATAGAACTAGGTTTGGGTAGTTACAATTGATTAGCACCCCTCAATAGTGATACCTTCATTGATAGTTGCTAGTGCTAAACTAATATTGATCAATTTAGATGGGAACACTTGGAGAAAATGATTATGAAAACCTTGGAATGATGAGTCATTCTATTGAAATGTTTTGACATGTGTTATGAAACACAATGATCTGAAGATGATACAGAATGAAACATGTCCCTTGACTTTGATAAAAACTGATGGTTGGGTTTGGATGCGATACCGTTCCAACTTTACCGTACAACCACAATACCTGAGTTGGGTAGGGCTTAACTAGAAGTTTATATGTCTTAGTATGGGTTCCCTCGCAGAAAGAGGTTGAGCTGAGGCTACCTCGTGAATATGAATGTCCACCTATGCAGTTCTCGGGATGGCGGATGGTCATGGCTGGGAGGCGAAGCTCATAGGGGAGGTTCCTATACTAGGGTGTGTAATTGAAAGGTTAGGATTGATTATCCACATACCAAGTATGATGATTCAGGGTTATCCCTGGTGGATGTATCGAATTTTGTGGTGAATGTGTACCACCTTTGTAGAGTGTCAAACTATTTGAATAGCCGCGTTCGCGGTCATGGATAGTTGGATGGCCATACTGTTCCGTTGTTAGATATTTACAAAAATGACTTGTGACTTGAAAGATGACTTTGACTTGACCACAACAGGGTTGTGGAAATGAAAACTAGGTTCCCACTTGAGTAATCTAGATAACTAAAATAGGTCTTTACTACTAAGTACTTCTGAAATAAAACTAGCTTATTGCAAATAAGCCTAGAGATTAGGATTCCTATTAGAATTGTCTTACTTACATTAGTGATAGTTGGCGAGTACTTTAAGAGTACTCATGGTGTCGTCGGATTGATGACAAGTACACCATGAGGGCGTCCTCGAGGCGTGTGGAAGAGAGGGGTGTGAGACGTATGGTGTTCCGGGACGGTGAGCACACAAGTTTTCCCAGGTTCGAATCCGTTGGCTTTGGACGGATCCTACTCCTGCTAGCAATCCAGTAATATGGCAGAGCCAGAATATGGGTTACAAGGGTTTCGCCTGTGCGAGTTGAGATTGTAGACTATTGTGACGGTGCCCTAAAGGCTCTCCCTAGGACGACTTATATAGATATCCGGCCTAGGGTTTACAGGAGAGATCTATCCGGCTACGAATAAGATTCGGTTATAGAGTACATCTTGAACTACAAGTAACACTATGAGCTTATGTCGGTAAGTCTTCTGGGCCTTCCCGTAGCCGGATGGGACTACGTCTCTTCTTCCTGACTGGGCCGCCCGTGAAGCAAATCTCTAACCCGAAGTGGGCCACCCTGGTTAGTGAGGCACAGTGAGGATATCCGGAAAGTATATCCCCAATAGCAGCCCCCGGAAGCCTCCATGATCCAAAGTCGGATTCATCATCGTCTAGCTTGATCTTCGGCTTACAGAATTGTGAAGGCTTCCTAAAACCTCAAAAAGGAAAGGAGTAGATCCGAGTCTCAAATGAGCCGGACCTATAAATATGTTATTCGGGTTTCTAGCTCGAAATTCAAACTAAGCCGGAACTTGGTATCTGACGTAACCTGATGCTAGTCATCGTAAAGTCACGTCACTGACGACATTTCCTGTTAGCACGACCGTTGGTGGGTCCGCCTTTCACAGAACCGAGGCGATGTTTCAATGCGTGTGTGGAGATCGAGGCGCCGTAATGATCGCGTGGGGGTTTCCCAGCTCATTCCATGACGCGTGGCATGTTCACTATAGCGTTTACACGAATCTTGACGCGGCTAGAGGATATAAGTGGTGAGGATCTCTTTTCCCCATCTTCTTCACCAACACTTGTGCCGTTTGCTTCTCCCTACGCCTCCAATGAACCTAGAGATCCTCTGCTCCCCAAACAACTTCCAGCACCTCCCATCCAAGGTCACTGATGTCTACGCACTTCTATTCTTGTAGATAGTTGTTGGGCCTCCAAGTGCAGAGGTTTGTAGAACAACAACAAGTTTTCCTTTAAGTGGATCACCCAAGGTTTATCGAACTCAGGGAGGAAGTGGTCAAAGGTATTCCCTCTCAAGCAACCCTGCAATCAAGATGCAAGAAGTCTCTTGTGTCCCCAACACACCCAATACACTTGCCGGGTGTATAGGTGCACCAGTTCGGCGAAGAGATAGTGAAATACAAGTGGTATGGATATAAGACAATGGTGCGAGAAAATAGCTTGATGGTGTGGAAGAGACTAAAGGCAAACTGAAATAAAGATGGCAGCAAGCAAACATGTAACAGATCTAGTTGCAAACGGTGTTTCAATGTTTTGAAACAAGGCCTAGGGATCATACTTTCGCTAGTGAACACTCTCATATAAATATCTTCTCTTCATTATATTACTCTGAACTACTCTCCGGTTGGACACTCTAATCCATGGTAGGGCTATAATAGCACTCCACAAAGTCCACTTTCCCCATCTAGATAACCCCACACTATCACCTAGAGCTCTAGATGGTTCCAACAAACACCACAATTTCATAGAAACATCCAACTTAAAATATAACTCATAACAAGTATTTGTAATCTCTAGCCTAAGTGCCACCATGGTGTGCATGCTGTCACTTTCACACACATGGGGATAGCGGAGATCTATTAAAGCACTTGAGTATCAAGGTAGATCTACTTAATTATATTGCTCATGATCACAATATCATCATGCATAGAGAGAGATGAACACATAGCTACCAGTAGAGCCCTTAGCCTCGAGGAAGAACTACTCCCTCATAATCATGGGAATCAGCAACGGTGATGGAGATGGTGGTGGAGATCAATGGAGATGGCTCCGGGGGCACTTCCTCTTCCCGGCAAGGTGCCGGAATAGAGACTTTCTGTCCCCAGAATCTCCCCTTCGGTGGTGGCGGCATTGCGGAACTTTTCGTGGCTGGAGGCTGGTCGATCTAGGGTTTTTGTCCTAGGGGCTTCTTATAGGCGAAGGGGCAAGGTCGGTGGCCGGCCAGGGGCCCACACCATGCCCTGGCGTGGCCTAGGGCTGCCCGCGCCAAGGGGTGGTATGGCTGCCCTATGGCCCCCCTCCGTCTCGTTTTCTGGCTCCATGAGTCTTCCGGTAAAATATCAATTTTGGCTTTTGTCCTGTCCAATTCCGAGAATATTCATTTTCTAACTTTCCTAGAACCAAAAATACCAGAAAACAGGCAACTGGCACTGTGGCATCTTGTTAATAGGTTAGTCCAAGAAAGTGTATAAAAATACTCCAGAGTGTGGAGAAAACATAAGAAAGTAGATATAAAACAAGCATGGAACATCAAAAATTATAGATACGTTAGCAATGTATCAGTCACCAGCGCAGACAGAAAATGGCTTCAGCATCATCCTCTGGTATGGCGGCGATGGCAGTGACGGCAGTGGCGGCGGAGAAGGATATCAATCGCCGGGTATGGATCCCGTGCGTTCTCGACGACGAGAAGCTCCGCGTCATGGAAGAAGAAGGGCTCCTCTGTGCCGATGATTGGCGGAGCGGCTTCGGTGAAACCATCCCCAGCCCTTGCAACGGCGAGCGGGTTCACTTCGGCACTCACCTCAACAGAGGTTTGAGCTTCCCCCCCCCCTCAGATTTCTTCTCTGAGGTTGTAGATCATTACGGAGTTCAACTCCATCATCTCCCCCTGAACTCCATCTTAGAGATGAGTGCGTACGCATCTTTGTGTGAGGGGTATCTTGGAATTGGGCCGAGCCTTGTTCTTTTCCGTTAGTACTTCCATGTCCGGAGAAATTCCATCACTGTCGATAATCCTTATATTACCGGTACTATTAGTTTTTCGGTTAGGTGAGAGCGCGTCTATCCTCGGATTATGCCTAGTGAGTCGGTCAAGCAATGGCCGTCCACTTTTTTCTATCACAAGGATATTCCCGCTCCCGGCAAATCTACTGCTTTGCCAGCTTTCATCGACGGTGCCACCACGCCCCAAGAGTCCTCGGACACACATGCGCCGGCTCTCGGTGATGATCTGCTTCTTGCCAATAGGCGGATCGAGGTTTTGATGAAGCACAAGGGCCTAAGAGGGTCTGATTTAGTTCACTGTTGGGTGGCATGTCGGATCCAACCTCTTCAACATCATAGAGATCGACTGATGCACTCCATCACGTCGTCGAAGAAAGATTCCCTCCGAATCAGCCCCAAAGCCTACTCGGCAAAAGATTATGTATGCCAAATCAAATGGCTGATAAGGGAGCAGATTGAGAGGAAGATTCCAGAGTTGTCCTTGGACATGCATACGTCGGAAAATCCTGTAGTGCCGGTAAGCTTCCAGCAACCACTTGTATTATGTGCCATCTTTATGTTATTTTGCAATACTGAGATATCTCTTCTTTTCAGCTTGCCGACCTCCCCGAGTTGGAGCTTGCTTCGGTCGAGGGATATCCTCTTGAGTTTTCTCAGGATGAAGGATATTTGGTTCCACTACTGGATGTTATTCTTCGGAAGCGCAAAGCTCCGACAGTGGCCATTGGCACAAAAGAAGTGCCCGTTGTGAATAGGTAATCTTTCCTCACAAGGTCTTTGTACTATAGGTCTTAATTCTTTTCGAGATGTAACGTTTTCTATTGTATTACCTTCTCAAAGCTAAACATCTCTCCAACGGCAAAGGGAAGGGGTTGTCTCGAAGCCTCTATGCTAGTCGAAGCTGAACTTGACTTCTCCTGCCATAGCTCCTCCGACTCCTGCCCCTCGGCCTTCTGCAGCACCGGAGATTACTCCATCTCCGATCGTTGCAGAAGATCCGGCTCAATCGGCAGAGCCAGTGATCCTTGGATCACAGACTGACGTCACCATGGGTGACTCAGGTTTTGACAAGGGTGAACCCTCTTCTGGTAATGATCCCTCGGCAGAGGTCTTCACCGACAATCTCCTGAGCAATCCAGGACTTGCCAAATTTGGCTTATGTCGGAAATCTGTGGAGGAGATCCAGCGGCTAGCCCGGCAATGCCTGGAAATCCGGACTATCTCTGTCAAAGAAGAAGCACAAGAAGCAGAGGACATCAAACACTCTGATCTTCTTGAACAAGTCTGTCTTCGTGACGAGAAGCTAAGGACCAGTGATCTTCCAACTGCGCCAGTGGTCCCCCTAACCCTCGCCAAGAAGGTTACCACCGAAGTGAATGCGAGTTTGAACAAACTCACTCGTGAACAATATGTAAGTCGGAATTCCAACTCACGTTTTTCCTTATTTCATATCATATCCTCTAGCCCCCAAGCATGAAGCTGGACAGACAAATCCGGATTTATGCTTCCTTAGGATGCCAAAGAATGAACTAGTGTTGCCCCCAAGGCCCGTGCTGATATTAGTAAAAATATTAGCCCGAGTGTTTAGTAGACTTCTGACTCTAGGTATTCTGACTTACAAAAAGTATATTCCTATAACCAGGATTTATTGAAGAATATTTGTAACAAGCGGAAAGAAATCAAAGCTTTTTGACTTGAAATGCACAACTAAAATTTTCTAGAGATGAGGCTGAAGGTAAACATTCCAGAACTCAAACCTTGTCTTGTATTCCATAGTCGAATATTTTGTTCAACTTTTGTTCTTTTGATTTCTAGCACTGGTAAAATAGTCTTGTGCTATGATTGAAGAGGCCGAGAATCTTAAAACCCTGGAGGTGGAAAACAAGGACCTCTGCCAAGAGCTGAATAAGCTTAAGACGGATCATGAGAAGAGCATTGCTCAAGTTCTCGAGTCCTCCTCCATGGCTACCGAGGAGCGAGATCGTAAGATTATGCTCCATGATAAGAAAATCTCAGATCTCAGCAACAATTTGTTCAGAGAGAGGGACATTGCCGAGGCACTCTAGGATGAACTCTAGAGTCTTCGGGAGGAGAAGACCAAAGTCGACGATGTCATCTTTGGTATGTTCCCCTTTTTCTGACTTATCTGCATCTTCTGACTCTTTGGAGTCCGAATTTATTTGTTTTTTAACCCCTTTGCATTATATGCGCAGGTCCTCTGAACTTACTGGACTTAGCCTCTGCCGAATCTCGCACCAGCCGGCTTACTCAAGTCGGTGATTTGCTGCATGACTTCCGCCAATCCATTGAAGACATTGGGGAAGTTCTCAAGGTTTCGGACATGCATAGAATGTCTGGCTTTAAAGTGCGAGATAAAGCTAAGGAGATGCCCCAGCTCATTCAGGACTGGAACATGTCCTACGCGCGAACCGCAGCATAAAATGCTCTCACCATGGTCATGGGCCACCATGGAAGCATGGAGATCTGGCAAGTAACCAGAGGGTATTCTACTGTGGATGAAGACGGCCAGAAGCAGGACATCAAAGCCATTATGGACTCCTGTGCCGGATACAGGTGCCACATGGCTGACTTGACCAGCTATGATACTCCCTTCTTCACTCGTGTAGAGACACCGCCTCCGCCCGCCGAAGAAACCGGAGAAGCTTCCGACAACGAAGAAACCATCTCGGATTTGAACGTCTTGGAAAGATATCGAGGCGAGGCTGATGTTTCCAACGAGCCGGCAGCTCCTTGTTCCCCTGCATCGTAGAGCATCAGAACAAACATTGTATTATTCTGAAAACAATCCGGATTGTAAATAAGTAGTATGATACTTTTTGCTAGTGCTAAGTTTAAATATATCTATTTAGCACTTTTTGGCTTTACACTTTTTCGTGCCTGAAATATTTTCATAAGCACTTATGTTTTTCGTCTATACCTATCGTTTATCTGGCTTTCCGCCTTGTCCCTTTCATGAGCCGGCCAACCTTTAGCACGGAAACTTTGCCGAGCAACGGAGCTCAATTACTAAACCAGTTAAATTCGGAAACAAAGCCGGCCTCTAGTACCAACAATTCACTACTCGGGAAATGCCCGCATCTAGCAATCAGACAAATAACCAAAGTATAGACTAGAAAATTTAGATTTATACCCGAAGGTAGCAATTTTAGAATCGGAAATCTAAACCAGAACAATCATGAGTATAAAGTACTTTCAAGTACTCTGGAATTTTCGACTGTGACATGGTCATTCGGAAATAAGATGGTAAAAACTTCTTAGAATTTTTTTTGAGGCAACCAACACTTTATTTCTCACTGAACATGTACACATATATGATTACAAAAAAAAATAAACTAAGAATTAAAGGGATGTAGCTGAGCAATATTCCATGGCCTGTCTAATTCATCCGGGTCTGTACTGCCTCCAGCTCTCTTTCTTTTCTTAGTAGCAAGTCTTTCTTTGACTGGTCTCATATCAGTTAGGTAGTAAGAACCATTTTGCAATACTCGACTAACTAAAAATGGCCTTTCCCATATTGGGGAAAGTTTGTGCTTTCTTTGCTGCACAAGCTGGAGAACCAAATCGCCCTTATTAAAAGACCGGTTTCTGACTCTCTGGCTATGATACATGTGTAACTTCTACTGATAGGCTGTTGATCTCATCTCAGCAACGACGCGAACTTCTTCGACTAAGTCGAGATCATTTTGTCGAGAAATTTCAGCATCCTCTTCAATATACACGGCCACTCTAGGAGAAGTGTGAATCAAATCACTAGGAAGAACTACTTCTGCGCCATAGACCAAGAAGAAAGGTGTGTATCTAGTTGACTTGTTTGGAGTTGTTTGTAAAGTCCATATTACAGAAGGTAATTCCTCTGCCCAAGCCCCCGCAGCACGTCGTAGTGGTGCTTCGAGTCTGGGTTTTAGGCCTTGTAGGATTAAACCATTTGCTCTTTCGACTTGTCCATTAGCTTGTGGATGTGCGACGGACGCAATGTCAAGCCGGATATTTTGTTCATTGTAGAATTTGGCAAGCTCTCCCATAGAGAAATTACTCCCGTTGTCCGTGATAATGCTATGCAGATAACCGTATCATATTATGACATCCTCGACAAATCTTCTGGCTGTTGCTCCATCACAACTAGTGATGGGTTTAGCCTCAATCCATTTTGTGAATTTATCCACCATCACTAAGAGATGAGTAAACCCACTTGGAGCCCGTTTAAACAATCCTACGATGTCAAGCCCCCAGACTGCGAAAGCCCATGTTATAGGTATTGTTCAGAGCTGATCAGCCGGAACGTGAGCTTGTTTGGCGTATTTTTGGCAGCCCTTGCACGTCTTGACCAGCCGTTCGACATTTGCCTTGGCTGTAAGATAGAAAAAACCGTGTCGGAAAGATTTTGCCACTAGAGATTTGGCTGCAGCGTGGTGACCACACTCGCCTTCATGGATTTCTTGTAAGATTTACACTCCTTCTTCCGGAGATACACAACGCTGAAAAACCCCAGATGCACTCCGCTTATAGAGCTCACCACTAATTATAGTGTAGGCTTTTGCTCGTCGGACGATCTGCCAGCTCAGAACTTCATCTTCGGGTAATTTTCCGTCTACCAAGTAATCAAGGTAGGGTTGAGTCCAACTAGGAATCACAGCCAGAACTGCTACTAAAGGTGAGTCGGATTTGGTCAGATATTCCTCATCCACTCCTTTTTTAGAAGGAACTTTGAGGTGCTCTAAAAAAGCGCCATCTGGAACCTTTTTCCGGGCAGAGCCTATTCGAGATAGTGCATCTGCCTCCTCATTTTCTGTTCGAGGGATGTGTTGAACTTCAAACCCTTCAAACAATTTAGATAGTTCATCCACGACAACCCTATATGCTGCCATGTGCTTGTTTGCCTTACAGATATCCGACACTTGTTGGGCAACAAGATCCGAATCTCCATAACACATTAAACGTAGGATGCCAATGTCCTTAACAGTCCGGATTCCATGCAGTAATGCTTCATACTCGGCAATGTTATTTGTCATCGTGAAGTGTATCTACAATACATAGAAACATTTATCTCCTTGGGGTGATTTGAGCACCACGCTAGCCCCCGAGCCCCGAGCGCTTTAGACCCGTCAAAATGCAAGGTCCAGTATTCCGAATCTAGTAGGGTCATATTCTCTGTTTTCTCTGTCCAATCAGCGACAAAGTCAGCGAGGATTTGGGATTTGATTGTTGTACGAGGTTTCTACTCAATGTCGAAAGCTGAAAGCTCTATGCCCCATTTGGTGACGCGTCCTGTGGCATCACTATTGTTGATTATGTCTCTCATGGGAGCTGTGCTCACCATGGTAATTGGATGTTCCTGAAAATAATGCCGCAACTTACGAGATGCTAAGAACACACCGTAAGACATCTTTTGATAGTGCGGATACCGCTGCTTTGATTCAGTTAAGACCTCGCTGAGATAGTAAGTCGGACGCTGCACCAGGTGTTCCTGATTTTCCTCCGGTCTCTCCACCACCATGACGATACTGACGACCTTGTTTGTCGTAGCGAGATAGAGCAACATTGGTTCTTGTGGTTCCGGTGCTGCAAGGATGGGAGCAGATGAGAGTACTGCTTTCAGGTCTTGTAGCGCAGCTTCAGCTTTGTCGGTCCAAATGAATTTCTTGGTCTTTTTTAGGAGCTTGTATAGTGGTGCGGCTCTTTCACCGAGCCGGCTTACAAACCGACAGACTGCAACAATGCAACTAGTTAGTCTTTGAACGTCCTTCAGGCGAGTTGGCCTGGAAATATTGAGTATAGCCTTGATTTTTTCCCGGTTTACCTCTATGCCTCTTTGAGACATGATAAAACCTAACAATTTTCTGGCTGGAATTCCAAAGAAGCATTTCTTCAGGTTAAGCATTGTGTTGTATTTTCATAGATTGGCGAATGTTTCCTCCAAGTCGGAAATCAAGGTTTCCTTCTTTTTGGACATCACTGCAATATCGTCCACATATGCATGTACATTGCATCCGATTTGATCGTGGAGGCAATGCTGCATAGTGCATCGGTATGTAGCTCCTGCGTTTTTTAGCCCAAAGGGCATCATAACGAAACAGAAGGTTCCGAAGGGGGTTATGAATGAAGTTTTGACTTTGTCAGATTCCTTCATCCGGATTTGGTGATAACCGGAATATGCGTCGAGAAAACATACGAGTTCCGAGCCTTCCGTAGAATCGGTAATTTGATCAATCCTAGGCAGAGCGAACGGATCTTTGGGACAAGCCTTGTTCAAGGTAGTATAATCAACATACATCCTTAAATCAGTGGTGTCCTTTTTAGGGACCATTACAGGATTGGTCGAGCACTCAGTGTGGATGACCTCTTCTATGAATCTGGCTAACTCGGGCCAGGCTAGTTCCTTAGCTATTGCTCTTACGCTTTTCATTGCGAAAACATTATAGGGACTGTTTGACGGGTTTAGCGTTCGGGTGTACATTTAGAGAGTGCTCGGCAAGTTTCCTAGGTACTCCGGTTATGTCAGATGGCTGCCATGCGAAGATATCTTGATTTGCTTGGAGGAACTTGACGAGCGCGCTTTCCTATGCGCTATCTAGGCCTACGCCTATCTAGGTCACCTTGGAGGGGTCGTCATCCTTCAACGGCATCTTCTTCGTCTCTTCCGGTGCCTTGAACTCCGGATTGGGCTTTGTCACCTCCTTCTTCATCGCGGGCATCTCGGACGGATCAATGGTTTTCTTGATCTCCTGGTACTCCTGGGCATGCAGCACGACTTCAGCAAAGGCAGCATTTCCGTCCCTGCACTCTCGCGCCTTCTTCGGGTCTCCCCTGATGGTGATCATGCCGTTGGGACCTGGAATTTTCATCATATTGTAAATGTAACACGGACGAGCCATAAAAGCCCAGTAAGTCGGACGTCCGAATATAGCATGGTACACGTTCTTGAAAGGGACCACTTCGAAGGAAAGTGCTTCTGTCCTATAGTTCTTTGGAGTTCCAAAGGTCACATCCAAAATGATTTCTCCCAGGGAATTTGCTTGTCTTCCTGGGACAACTCCGTGAAAGATCACAGAGCTATAATTCAGCTGGGTCTCCGAGATCTTCATCCGGCATAGCGTTTCGACATACATAATGTTAATGCTGCTACTGCCGTCCATTAGATTCTTGGAGAAACTATAGCCACCAATAAGTGGATTGACGACTAAGGCGTATTTTCCTCGCCTGTGCAACTTAGGCGGATGATCAGCACAGTCAAAGGTGATTGCCACTTCCATCCAGTCCAGGAATTGGGGGACAGCCAGAACAGTTGTGTTGAGCTCATGCAGAACTGCTTTCTTGACCTTAGCTGGTTGAGATCCGAGGAAGGTGACATAAGTGTCCTTCTTTGTTGGGAACTTTTCTTCCCTTCCGGCTTGGGATTTGAAGCATCGTCTTCCTCCATGTCGGAATCTTCCTTAGTCTCTTTATCTTTTTCGGGATTCTTCTTTCCCTTCTTCCGCTTAGCCCTGTAGCCAGTTGTGTCAACTTTCTTGATGTCGTCATTAAAACGACACTCGGTGTTTGTGTGAGACGAGCCCCCATTGGCATCTAAGTGGTGCACACATGGGTTATTGGCAATGTTGGCCCAGGAGTAGGTTTTGCTAGGTTGCTGCTCTCCTCTACCCTAGACTCTTGATGTCCCACAACCGCATTTGCGGCCACCGCCGCGCCCTCCTCGTCCTCCAAACCGGAAAGTAGCAGTGACCACTGCCGTTTCCGCATTGGGTTTTTCTTCCGAGGTATTCTTGCGCTTCTAAGCTTGCTGCTTTGGTTGTTTTGCCGACTGTGGCACATCTAGGGCATTCAGTAATCCCTTTGCGTCATCGTCAGCATCTGCATTCTTGCTCGCTGTTTCTATCATCTCTCCCAAATCAGTTACCTTGTCGCACTTCAAGTGATGACGTAGTAAACCAATTGGGAGTCCTACAATGAAAGCTTCAATTGCAGTTTGGTCATTTACCCCTTCACAGGAGTGCGTAGTGTCGATCCATCGTCCAGGATAATCTCGGCAAGTTTCTGTGGCTTTTTGGGTGCAACGCCGTAGGTCTCCTACCGTACAGGGCCTCTGATATGTGCCTTCGAAATTCTGAAAGAACACGCTTTGCATGTCATACCAGTTGTGGATGGTGTTCTCCGGAAGTTCATTGAGCCATGATCGTGTCGTCTTCCCTAACATGAGTGGGAGATCTCGGGTTGCGACCAGGCTGTTTCTGCCTTTGGCGATGGAGCAAGCTTGGAAAAAATCCTAGAGCCAAGTATCTTGCCGAGCTATGCCGTCGTTGGCTTGGATGTGTCTTGAGATAGCAAATCCTTTCGAGAATTTTGTTGCTCTTATGCGTGGTTCGAAGCATTTTGGGCCCACGTATATATCATCGTTTTCGTAGCGCCGCGCCTCTATGTTGGAGTTAATCATGTGCCTTGCATCACTTAGGGACAGAGATCGTCCTGATTGATGGCTATGGCTGTGGTGCCTTGGAGCCGGACTTCGGCTTCTGCCACCACCTCCTCCACCACGACGCCCTCCTTGGCCTCCTTGGGAGCCGTTGTGATGGCTACTTGGTGGAGAGCGTGGATCAGCTAGATTTTTTCCGGCTGAAAGCTGGCCTCCATCCGGAGCGTCATTATTCTAGCTTCGGGGAGGGTCTTCATTACGACGAGCCCCCTACCAGCTTGACTCGGCATGGTGTCTGTCATTCCTTCATCCGTCATTCCCATTGCGGTGGGGCTCAGCTGGACGGTTTGTGTACCTGGGAGGTGGCATTCTTTGCTAGTCCTCCCCCCGACGCTTTTCTTTGTCTTCTTCCCTGCGATCGTTCGATTCTTGCTAGGGACGATTCTTCAGATACATGGCAGCGATCGCCTCTTGCGCTGCGGCTGGAGCAACATTGTGCCAATCATGTGTAGCTTTGTGATGTTGTCTTGAATATCTAGTTCTTGAGTAATTGTCTTCCCGACGGTCAGAACGGTGATGCTGTTTCGGAGCCCGTTGGGGTCTTATGTCGTTCCAGGCCGGATTCGTGCGACATTGGTCAGATTGAGAGACCAGTTTTCCGCTTCCGGATTTAGCGGCCTTCTGTTGTTCCATACCCTTGGTGAGTAGCTTGATGCCCAATCGAACCTGTTCCGGTCCTGGATTTTTGGCCAGGATGTCTCGGGCAACGGCAGTGTTTTGCACTGGTGTTAGATACACCAGATCTCCCTTGCTATCGAGCCGAGGTATCCCCGGATCTCCCTCAAAGAGAACCTTACATACTTCTCGAAATTGATTGTCATGTGTATGTCATTTCCGGTTCTTCTAATGTTGCAGAGAGATGAGCTTCTCCGCCTTGTCCATGCATTTCCTTTCTTCCTCGATGTTTTTAGCTTCATCCAGGAGTACTTGGCGACGCGCTTCTAGGGCTTGGGCCCTTTAGTCCAATTCCGCAGCAGTTAGTTCTGCTGTAGTAGGGATAGGTGATGTTAATCCAGCATCGATGAGTTTACGAGCACCTGCGGTGACCACGTGTCCATCCACCGACTCTTCTTTGGGATCGTCTGGGATAAGTGCTCCATCTGAGTCTTCCTCATATTTCTCGGCAATCACCTCCTCTGTTGGAAGTGCTTTTGCCGGGGTCATGTACTTCTTGTTCCTCTTCTTTGCCTTCTTGGCAGCGCCGGTAGCAAAGACGGCTTTGGGTCTGTTTCCTAGAATCAATCTCTAATCGGTACATTCGGACATTTGGACCTCGGGATTATCTCCAATATCCATGTCATCCTGCGCTTTGGGAGAGTTTTCCCCGGATCCTTCATCCATGGCTTCTCCTTCTTCTGCAGCTTTGGAGTTGTACTCCTCTTCATATTCTGCGGAGAACTTTCGGAAATCCGCCGATGTCATCGAGTCATCCGAGGATGCGGGTAAGTCGGTGTTTGTTCCGATCGCCTCCAGCACTGAGTCAGTGTTGTCTCCAGCATCGGCAAAGCCGGATCCGGATCCAACGTATCTGACAAAGTGCGATGTGTGGGTCCTGAGGTAGTTGCGGCTTTCCTCGTGGGCTTCCCCGAAGATCTTGATGGTTTCGAGAACCTCATCCATGCTTGCGTCTTGCATCATCATGCGCCTCAACGTGTGCCTTAGGAACGGTTGATCTGTTCCAGCATTGGCAGGGCCGGAACCAAGGTTGTTGTTGTGATCCTCCTGGATTTTGACTTCAGCGGGTGGATCGATCTGGGTTTCGGCCTTGCTAGGAAGATCCACTCCAGATTCGATTTGAACTGCAAGGTCCGCTTCAGGATCGGATTTCTCAACTATCTCCACAATGGGTGCAGGCTGGGTGGGATTATGGTTTTCTGAGATCCGGAACTCTGCCGCCTCCGCGGACAAAGGGGACCTAGAAACTTCTTCTGCCTCTATCATCACCGCTTGGGTGGGTAGGACAGGTTCAGCGAATCTGATGTACACATCGATCTCGCCGAAAGATATAATGGCATAGGCGGTCACGGCCTCCCTAGCCGGAATCAAAGTCTCGTCGAGAACGATGAGAGGGACATCACTGGCGTAGAGGACGCGACCGACGGCGATGGTTTCGCCAATTCCGGTTCTTGCAGATTCCACTCGGAACGCAGATCCGAAGCTCACCTACCACATGGTGGGCACCAACTGTCATGAGATTGAAGACAAGTACGCCATGAGGGGGTCCTCGAGGCATGTGTAAGAGAGGGGTGTGAGACATACGACATTCCGGGACGGTGAGCACACAAGTTTACCCAGGTTCGAATCCACCGGCTTTGCACGGATCCTACTCCTGCTAGCAATCCAGTAATACGGCAGAGCCGGAATATGGGTTACAAGGGTTTCGCCTATGCGAGTTGAGATTGTAGACTATTGTGAGGGTGCCCTAAAGGCTCTCCCTAGGACGGCTTATATAGATATCCGGTCTAGAGTTTACAGGAGAGATCTATCCGACTATGACTAAGGGTCAGATATAGAGTACATCTTCAACTACAAGTAACACTACAGGCCTATGTCGGTAAGTCTTCTGGGCCTTCCCGTAGCCGGATGGGACTCCGTCTCTTCTCCCTGACTGGGCCGCCCGTGAAGAAATGCTCTAACCCGAAGTGGGCCACCCTGGTCAGAGAGGCACAGTGAGGATACCCGGAAAGTATATCCCCAACACATGGCTTTGTCCCTGGCTATTCCCATGGCCAGACTATGAAGAGGACTATCCGGAGGACGGACAGTAGGATGTCTATGATAACTAGGATCATCTCCCATCGTCAACATTGCCTGTGACAATGAAGATGGAGCCTCTACTACGCTATTTTCCACTTCTTTTATATGTATTAAGACTTCATCATGAGATCAACAATGTGTAAGACTATTATAGTTTATAGTGGATGATGTACTATGTTACCAATTCTGTGTTGTCTCGCAAAAATGGCAATCCTGGGATTGCGATGTACGGCATAACAGGCATCTGGACTTAAAAGTCTGGGTGTTTACAGAGGACAATAGAAATCTTAATGAGGTTATTTGAAGCTAAGTGACATTATCAGAGTAGTGCAATGCTAGAAAGTGTCGTGGGGATGCTGCAATATTCATGGCTATTGTTTCTACAAAAGTTGTAGTTCCAGAAATCTAAGTTCCTATTGAACCAAATACATGCAAAAAATCCATGATGATATACTGATTACATGTAATCAACCGATGATGAGCCCTGACTCTGTTAAATGGCTAGAGGCTATACGAACTGGTGATACAAAAGTCAAGTTATGAACTTGGTATATTCTTAGAAAGGCTTGAAGATTTTCAAAGTGTGAGTGGATCTATAGAGAAACAAATATGGATGTTTACATGTCTGAAAGAAGTTTACAACAAAGTTCAAAAGTTGACTGCGACAAGCATTGATCTTTCATAGCGATATTTAGGTTGTAGGGATTATTGTAGCAGCCACTACATATTGAGATATGTTAGTTGAATAAAAAAAACAATTTTTTTAAATAATAATGGTTAACAAGCATGTATACATGACAATATCCAAAAGGTTTTATTAATTTGAATGGTGCTAAAAGATAGTAAACTTCAATGGTTGAAGTAAGCATAGTGGAGTTAGAATCTTCAATGTGATAAATCTATTAAAGATTTTAATTTCATCAGAAGCAATGAAGATGTTTGTGTTTACAAGAAATTAAGTGGGAGCATTAAGACATGTTTCCAATGCTTTGTTTCACGTCGTGGTGCCTCCCTTTCACCTATATATAGAGGGGCTCCCCTCTCCCACAGATCCATTCCATCAATTGACTTTTCGTATTCTCTCTCCCTCGCCCTCATGTGTGGTTCTCAGGTAGAAACAAGCACACGGGGATAGGGGTTTCTCTACCATATGCACATCGTCGTGATTCTAGACTCTCGATCCAAATCAATATTCTTCCGCTGCTTAGCTGGACCTGAGCCCGGGGGACGTCTCTACACTAGATACGTGTGAAGCCATGGAGTTACTGCCAGTTGTGGTGCTTGGATCTTGGATCTTTGACGTCTACACGATCTTGAGGTCGGCTACATCATATGACTACATAATTCACGTTTCTCGGGAAATGTTTACCGGTTTCGGTCTTCAAGGGTATGAACACTGACTCCCTCCTATTACTTTACATCTGCATAGATAGATATCTTGCGTATGGTGTTCTCATTGTTAAATTTTTTCCTTTTATGCTATGGAACCCTTCAGCTTGGTGTCTTGGGGTGCCGCACGAGTAGGGATGAAGCACCACACGAGAAGGGCGCTATGGCTCCTTGCCATCGAGAGGTCGGCGTGGTCTGTCGCCACCGTTGGACATCACCGATGCTTGCCTTTGCCACTGCTGCTGCAAATTGAAATTGCCACCGTTGGCCGTCGCTGTAGCATGTAGTCACTGCCGCCAGTGGTTTCCATCACCATCGCCACCAGTGGCCATCGTCGTAGCCTGTAGTAGCTGTCGTTGTTGCTTGTCGTCACCACTACTACAGCAGCTTGCTATCGCTACCGATGGCCGCTGATGTAGTGTGTAGTTTTTGTCGTTCTTGCGTGACTTCACCGCCACCACGGCCTGCCACCGCCACCGCTGGAGCATGGTGAGCGCTGGCCGTCTGAGACAATAACTACGAGCACGGTTCCACCAAATACCACTTCATCAAACAAGGGTCCTTCTTTTCGTTTCGACCATGGCTTCGAAAGGGCACAACTCACTAGTGGAGAACGGGCCTATAGTCCTGGCACGTAAGGGCCTTTATTCCCGGTTGTGGTACCAAGACTGGAGAGGCCGGACTAAAGGCCCACCCACTAGTCCCGGCCCGCTTACCAGCCAGGACCAATGGGCATCCACGTGGCCACCCCTGCGCGCTAGGTCCCTCCCATTCGTCCCAGTTTCTATTATAGACCGGGACTAATGGTTCTCTGCTGCGGTAGGGTTTTGGCCCCTTTCTCTATTGCGGCAGAGAATTCATTTTGTTTCTTTTTTCATTTCAAAATAGATTTCTACGCTACCACATACCGTACACCTTATCGGGACTAGAACATACAAATATATACATGATAGTTACATGGAGAACCATTAGGATCGATCATACACAAATATATACATGATAGTTACATGGTAGTTACCGGGACTAGAGCCCGTCTATTCAATTACATGGTCGGGGGATCATCGGTAGCGCCTATTCACACTAAATTCTCTGGCGTCATCTATCATCTCGTTCATCAAGAATCCTGCCAGTTCTTCAGCAATTCCTAGTACGCGTTGCTCTGGTAGGAGCTGATCCCGCATTCTATCGAACTATATAAGAAAAGGAGATCAATATATTAATATCAATCATGAAAAAAAGTCACGGTAATAAAAATAATGTTGTGAATGTATTTGTTACATCGACTTTATAATTTTTGTGCTCAGTGGTAAACGTGCGAATGAACTCGCAAACGTAGAATCCACATAGATGTGTCCTAGGTGGCTGCTTAGCGCACTTTACGAGAATAGAATTCAATCAAAATAATATTCTAGCATCATAATTGTATTGAAACTATAGAAGTAAAGAGATGTGTGTACTACTTACCGAGACCGGCTTAAACATCAGCTTCTCACTAAAGTAACCCGTAACCGCACTCTTGAACTGGTTCCAAACCCTGCCCAGTAAAGAAAATGAATGAGTTATTTATTACGTGATATCTCAGGAAATCAATGAAAGAGACCGATGTAGCGCGGAAATTACCTCTAGAGCATGTCCTGCATGTCCCTAAACTGTTCTAGGGGTCTTTTTAAGGGGTCCGTGACTTCTACTCTTCCCTTATCAAGTTGAATGTTTAGTAGAATCCAGTGGAAACTGCACACGTTTATATATACATCAGTAATTCATCAATAACACTTAAATTGAGTAAGAAAAAGTGAAAGTGTACACCAGAGTAAGACCCTCACTTGAAATTGTAAGGAAACAATATGTGGTCATAGAAATTTTGCTTTGTTAGAAACCTTAGAAGGTTTTCCTCCATCTCCTCGGGTTTATCCATTAGCGTCTTTATATGTATTTTATCTGGGTCAATGAATCCAACACTAAAGAGTGACCTTCTTTTACATTCCTGGATCTTCATTCTGCATAATAATAGAGTACAAAAGGATATAATGAGGATAATTACATGTAATAAATTGAACAACTTATATGTAGACAATGAATTCAACAACTTACAGATAATAGCAACTCATGATAGATTTGTCGAGGGCATCAAAAGTGTATAACTGGAAGAGTTCTGGAAACTCAACATGTACCTCTTCTTCTCTGAAGTAGTAGTCATGTGGTACTTTCGCCACGATCATTATTCTCTCCTCCTTTGTGGCTTTCAAGTACCAGTTATGTAAACTCCGCATTTGTGTTGGCAATTGTTCCAACCTCTATGGGGTGACCAACGGCATCCCTGGGACATATTGAGGGACTACATCACCCTTGGGTAACTTGTCGTCCTGCGAACCTAGCAGTTCCTCAACAGTCACATTCATAGCGGCCGCAAGCTTCGAAGCTTCTTCCATATCCTGCTAGGGAATGTCATAGGATGCCACCCCGAGGGGTGGGATCGATTTTTTGGCCTATTCCCCGAGCTAGGGGACGTCCTTTATTTTCCCGGTTGGACTTTAACTTGATGATTTGCTCCTACTTGCACTTTTACTTGATTTTCTCTTCTTCACTTTCTTTTGAAGCGTGCATAGATAGTCATCTAGCTTATGGTGCAAGTCATATTGCGATTTTGTGTTTAGAAAACCAAGTGCAGACGCTTTTTGCTTCTCGTTGTATACAGGGGTGGGCTCAGGTTTCTTCTTTTGAAGCTTCGCAACACATTCGGCCTTTGCGATTGCTGCGCTTTCCTCTTCAGTATGATCATAAGATCTGATGGGAAGATTCTTATGAGGTACTCTTGGGAGGGCCGACATTTGTCGTTTTGGGTTGCTGCGTCGTTTAGTACTCATTGACGGAGCACGCTTCCGCTTATTATCCTTAGCGGGCAGCAAAGGCGGCTGACCCTGTGGCGGAGATCAAGATGGACCCGAGATGTGGTGGTCGTAGTCATGGGGTGGGCTTCTTTGAGGTGATGCAGGTGAAGGTGACATGCGACGACTCGGAGGCGGTGTTGGCCTTGGCGTTGAGCCTGGAAGCTTGATGTTGTTCTTGTCCCATAGAATGATACCACCCAATACTTCTCCGAGCGTCCTCTCACCTTCAGGTCTAGGAATATCAAGCTCCATTGAGTCCCACCCCGTTGCGATTTCATCCACCCCGACTTTAGCATAGCCATCTAGAATCTCACGGCCATGCCAGCGTGTGTCAGGTGGACAAGGTAAAGCATATCTAACCGCCACCTTGATGGATAGGTTCTTCACCTTCTGATGGAGCTCACAAGATGTCTGCTCCTTGATTCCATCCACGGGGTAGCTGAGACCACCATCTACCATCCGTGCATCGTTAGACGGTGTTGGAGATATGCCCTAGAGGCAATAATAAATGTAGTTATTATTATATCTTTGTGTTTATGATAAATGTTTACATTCATGCTATAATAGTATTAACAAGGAAACCATTAATACTTGTGTGATTTGTAAACTTAATTTGAAGTCCCTAGTATAGCCTCTATACTTCATTAGCTTGTTGGTTGATTGATGATTGTGGTTTCCCTATCATGAACATTGAGATGTTATCAACAACAAGATCATATTGTTAGGAGAATGATATGGTGGACATACTCCTATAGATAAGCGTAGCATAAAGATCAAGTCATTTCAATAGTTCAATTGCTATATGCTTTCTGATACATAGTAACCTAATTCCTTCGATCATGAGATCATGCATATCACCTTTATTGGATGGATGCTTTGATGTCATCAAACACCACACCGTAACAGGGTGGCTATAAAGGTGGTATTGAGTGTTCGGAAAGTATTGGTTGAAACACATGGATCAAGAGTGGGATTTGTCCATCCATATGACGGATAGATATTCTCTGGGCCCTCTCGGTGAAATGTCATCCAATTAGCTTGCAAGCATGTGACTGGGTCTGAGGGATCACATATCAGGAGCGAGAAAAGAGTACTTATCGATGTGAGGTTGAACTAGGTATGCGGAGATAAGCGATCATAACCTCGGATAAGTAACATATCGTGAGACAAAGGGAAATTGGTATCGTATGTAAGTGGTTCATTCGATCAAAGTAATCAGAAATATGTAGGAGCCATATGAATTTCCAGATTCCTCTATTGGTTATTGTTAGGAGAATGTCTCGATCATGTCCGCATAATTCACGAACCGTAGGGAGACACATAAGGATTGACGTTGTTTGAGTAGTTATGGTATTATGAGAAAGAGACCGAATGTTGTTGAGTCTCGGATGGGATCCGGGATATCACGGTGATCCGGAATGGTCCGGAGAATAAGATTCATATAAGGAAAGTCCCGTTTGAGTTGGGGAATGGTTAGGTGTTTTCATGGGAACATTCTAGAAGGTCCCGAATGTCCGGCACTCGGAGGGAAGGGTACATGAATGTGTCATTGTAAGTTGGAATGATTGCATCATGTACTAGGTGTTCTCGCTGTCCAAAATAAAGGATTTATTTAAATCCTAAATTGAAAAGTCAAGCGGTTAGTTTGAAAGTCAAGCAAGTTTTGGAAAGTGGAAAGAGGAGAAGAGGAAACCGAGTTGGGAGGATTCCTCCTCCCCAAGCGCCCACCCAAGGCCGAGTTGGGGAGGACTCCTCCTCCCTTGGCATGGCCCTCCCACCTATAAAGGGAGGGCAGGGCCTCCCTCCTAGTACACACAAGTTCCTATCTTCTACCTCCGGTTTAGAGCCGTTTGGTTTAGAGCTTCTAATTGCTTTAGCCAGGTTTAGAGCCTTCTAATTGATTTAGAGCCTTCTAATTGGTGTGTCTAATTACTAGACCACTAATAGCCTCTCTCATAAGCTCCACCATACTACTTTTGGCTTAAGCGAAGCCCTGCGGGATTCCCTCTACTTCGGTACCACGACGTTGTCTTTGCGGAATCGCGAGGAGAGTGCTACAACCTCCATTTTCTTTGGAACAAGGAGAGGAAGGTCTTCGTCAGTACGAGCGTGTGACCGACTACGGGGCGCTCTGCGGAGCGTGGCGCGGAAGGATCGTCTCTGTGATCTTGAGATCGGAAAATGCGACTACATCACCCACGAGAATGCTCTCGTTAAGCGCTTTGGAATCTTGAGGTGAGTTCCTCTATCGACTCGTTGCTGCAATCTAGTAGATAGATCTTGGCTTGTTTGTTTGTATGCGATAGAAAATTTTTGTTTTCCATGCTACGAACCCCTCTGATGGTATCGAGCCGTGTCTATATGTAGATCTGTTGCGAGTAGAACACAATGGTCATTGTGGGCATTGATGCTTTTATTGTAGATTGATTTTGTGTACTTTGCATCTTGCGGTATGTTGGGATGAAGCGGCCGGGCTAACCTTACATGACATCGTTCATGAGACTTGCTCCACGCTTGACATGCAACTTGTATTGCATAAGTGGCTTTATGGTGCTGTTTCTCCTAGCATAGTAAAGATCCAATTTACAACGAGTGATCAACAATGCTAGTATCAATGTTGTGGTTCTTGTTCGTAAGTTAGAACGACACTTATTGAAAGCCCCAAACCACGTAAAATATGCAAAAGAAAGTAGGCGTCTAACTTTGTTTTGCGAGGGTGTCTGATTATGTGATATGGCCATGATTGTGATTATATTTGATGTATGCAATGTTCCTTATTGTAAGTTGGCAACGGCGGGAATATATGGTTGTCTTTAATTTACATTAAGACCTGCGTGTCTATTCAAAATAGTTGTAATAGTTGAAGCTGGTGGACGACAACCATGAAGCGTCATTGACCTTGATGCTATGCGGTGATGATGGAGATCATGTTAGGTGCTTGAAGATGGAGATCGGAAGCACAAAGAAGAAAACCATATCATATCACATATTATGAATTGCATGTGATGTTAATCC
Source organism: Avena insularis (assembly GCA_023614405.1). Lineage (NCBI taxonomy): Eukaryota > Viridiplantae > Streptophyta > Magnoliopsida > Poales > Poaceae > Avena > Avena insularis. Next base: position 454,953,693 of record CM042696.1, on the reverse strand, counting down.
TTTATGCATCTTGTATTGCTTAGTAGGCGGTAGCATTATAAGATGATCCCTCATACATAAATTTCAAGTTCTAAAGTGTTCACCCTTAGTATGCACCGTTGCCAAAGCTTGCTGCTTGAAGCACCACGTGATGATCGGGTGTCTTTGATTCATGGTGAATACAAGCGTAAGCAAGCCAGATTTGCTTATCACGGTAGCTAAGGTTTGATCTTGACGAGCCTAGCATGCAGACATGGCCTCGGGAACACGGATCGCGAAAGGTAAAGCATGAATCATATAGTAGATATGATGAACATGATGATTGTTCGCCATTGAAACTATATCAACTCTCGTGATGATCGGTGTTGATGTAGTGGATTTGGTTCGTGTGATCACTAAAACAATGTGAGGATGTTGTTTTGGTGGGAGTTCACCTAGTTTAATTTCATTAATTAATTTGAACTCAATTTGTCATAAACTTAGTCTAAACTATTGCAAATATGTTGTAGATCAATGGCAGCCCCTACCATCAATTTTAATGCGTTCCTAGAGAAAGAAAAGTTGAAAAACAATGGAAGCAACTTCGCGGATTGGTTCCGCAATTTGAGATTGTCCTCACAGTGGTAATTTGACCTATGTCTGGATGCACCACTAGGTGACCCACCTACAGCTGATGCCACCGATGAAGTAAAGAATGTTTACCTCGCTCGGAAAAATCAGTACTCCATAGTTCAGTGTGCTATCTTGTATGGTTTAGAATCGGAGCTTCAGAAAAGGTTTGAAGAGTCAGACCCATATGATATTGTCGAGGATCTCAAATTAATTTTTGAGACTCATGCGGCAATTGAAAGTTATGAAGCTTACGAAAAGTTCTTTAATCTGCAAGATGGAAGAGGGCAGCTCAAATCGGTGAGCATGTGCTTAAGATGTGCAGGCATGCAAATAAACTTCAAAGTTTGGGTATAGTGATTCCTAATACTTTGGGTGTTTACCGCATCCTCCAATCACTACCACCAAGTTACAAGAACTTTGTGATGAACTACAACATGCAGAACATGAACAAAGAGTTGCCAGAACTATTTGCTATGTTAAAATCTGCAGTGGAGATCAAGAAAGAGCACCAAGTGTTGATGGTCAATAAGACCACCAAATTCAAGAAAGGCAAGTCTAAGCGAAGGACACTTCAAGAAGGGTGGTAAGAAAGTTACCACGAAGAAGACCAAGGCTGGACCCAAGCACAATCTTGAGTGCTTTTCGCAAGGGAGAAGGTCCTTTGAGCGGAATTGCCCAAAGTACTTGGCGGATTTGAAGAACGGCAACATCAAGAAGAAAGGTATATCTGATATACATGTTATTGATGTGTATCTCACTAGTATTCGTAGTAGTGCACAGGTATTTGATCTTGGTTGGTTGCTCATATTTGTAACTCGAAGCAGAGCTGCAGAATAAGCGGAAGCTAGTGAAGAGCGAGGTGACGATGCGTGGGAAGCGGATCAAAGGTTGATGTGATCATGTCAAGACGCTACCTCTTCATCTACCATCGGGATTAGTTTTATACTTAAATAATTGTTATTTGGTGCTGCGTTGAGCATGAACATTATATCGGGATCTTGTTTATTGCGAGACGGTTACTTGTTTAAATCCGAGAATAATGGTTGTTCGATTTATGAGTAATATGTTTTATGCACATGCACCTTTGATAGATGGTCTATTCTTGTTGAATCTCGATAGTGGAAATACACATATCAACAACATTGAGGCTAAACGTTTGAAATCAGCGATAATTCGACCTATATGTGGCCTTTGTCGTCTTGGTCACATTGGAGTGAAGCGTATAAAGAAACTCCATTCGATGGACTTCTTGAATCACTTGATTTTGAATCACTTGAAAGATGCGAAGCATGTCGATGGGTAAAATGACTAAGACTCCATTTTACGGTATAATGGAGCGAGCTACGGACTTCTTGGAAATCATACATACCGATGTGTGTGGTCCAATGAGTGTAGCATCGTTGGTGGTTATCAAGTTATGTTCTTACCTTCACGGATGACTTGAGTAGATATGGGTATATCTATTTCATGAAACATAAGTCCGAAACTTTCGAGAAGTTTAAGGAGTTTCAAAGTGAGGTAGAGAATCAACGTAACAAGAAGATTAAATTTCTACGTTACGATCGTGGGTGAATATCTAAGTTACGAGTTTGGCGAGCATTTGAAGAAATGTGGAATACTTTCGCGATTGACACCGCCAGAACACCACAGCGTAATGGTGTGTCGAGCGTCGTGTCGAACTCTCTTAGATATGGTTCGTTCTATGATGTCACTTACAGATTTACCGCTATCATTTTGGGGTTATGCATTAGAAACAGCGCATTCACTTTAAATAGGGCACCCGTCTAAATCCGTTGAAACGACACCGTATGAATTATGGTTTGGGAAGAAACCTAAATTGTCGTTCCTTAAAGTTTGGGGATCTGAAGCCTATGTAAAGAAGTTACAGGGACAAGCTTGAACCCAAAGCGGAAAAATCGTCTTCATAGGATACCGAAGGAAACTATTTGGTATACATTATATCATAGATCCGAAGGCAAAATCTTCGTTGCCAATGGATCCTTTCTAGAAGAATTTCTCTCGAAAGAAGTGACTGGAAGGAAAGTAGAACTCGGCGAGGTTGTCGAACCTTCTCTCGAAATATGCAGTAGCGCAGACGGAAGAAGTTCCTGTGGTACCTGCACCAATAAGAGAGGAAGCTAATGATGGTGATCATGAAACTTCGGTTGAAGTTGCTATAGAGCCTCGGAGGTCAACGAGAAATCGTACCACTCCAGATTGGTATGATTCTGTTATGAATGTCATGTTGGTGGACAACACCGATGACCCCGAGACATATGAGGAAGCAATGATGAGCCCAGATTCCAATAAATGGCAAGAATCCATGAAATCCGAGATTGGATCCATGTACGAAAACCAAGTATGGACTTTGGTGGACTTACCGGATGGCCGGAAGGCTGTCGAGAACAAATGGATTTTCAAGAAGAAAACAGATGCTGATGGTAATGTTACTGTCTATAAAGCTCGACTTGTCGCAAAAGGGTTTCGACAAATTCAAGGAGTTGACTACGATGAGACTTTCTGACCAGTAGCAAAGCTAAAGTCTGTGAGGATTATGTTAGCAATCGCTGCATATTATGATTATGAGATATGGCAGATGGATGTCAAAACAGCATTCCTCAATGGAGACATTGATGAAGAGTTGTATATGATGCAACCCAAAGGTTTTGTCGATCCTAGAGATGCTAACAAGGTATGCAAGCTTCAACGGTCCATCTATGGATTGAAGCAAGCATCCCGAAGTTGGAATCAACGTTTTGATAAGGTAATCAAAAGTTTTGGTTTTATACAAACTTATGGAGAAGCTTGTATTTACAAGAAAGTGAGTGGGAGCTCTGTAGCATTCTTAATACTATATGTGGATGACATATTGTTGATTGGGAATGATGTAGACCTTCTTAATAGTGTCAAAGAGTATTTGAATAATAGTTTTTCAATGAAGGATCTTGGCGAAGCAGCTTACATATTAGGCATAAAGATTTATAGAGATAGTCGAACGCCAAATATCATTGTCACAAAGTACATATTTGGACAAAGTTCTAAAGAGGTTTGGAATGGAAGATAGCAAGAAAGGGTTCTTGCCCATGTTTAATCGACCTTGAGTAAAACTCAAAACCGACATCGAGAAGATAGAAAGGATGAGTAAGACTCCTATGCCTCAGCCATAGGATCTCTAATGTATGCCATGCTATGTACTAGACCCGACATCGCATATGCGTTAGTCTAACTAGCAGATATCAAAGTGATCGAGTGGATCATTGGACAGATCAAAAACATCCTTAAGTACTTGAGAAGAACTAAGGATATGGTTCTTTCTTATGGAGGTGATGAGCTCGTTGTTAATGGTTACACCGATGCTAGTTGGAACACCGATCCGGATGATTCTAAATCACAATCTGGATCGTATTTATTTTGAATGGTGCGATTAGCTGGAGGAGTGCAAAGCAAAGCGTTGTGGCGAGATCTTCAAACTGAATCGGAATACATGGCTGCCGGAGGCTTCACAAGAAGCGATATGGATGAAAGAGTTCATTACTGAGTGGGTGTGGTTACAAGTGCGCTGGACCCAATGTCTATCTCTGTGATAACATGGGCGCCATAGCCAATGCGCAAGAACCAAGGTCACACAAGAAGCTGAAGCATATCAAGCTGCGTTCCACGCTATTCGAGAACATATCCAGGATGGGGATATAAAGATTTGCAAAGTACACAGATCTGAATGTGGCGGATCCGTTGACTAAACCTCTCCCAAGGGCAAAACATGACCAACACCAAACTGCCATGGGTGTTCGGTATATTACCATGTAATCTAGATTAGATGACTCTAGTGCAAGTGGGAGACTGTTGGAGATATGCCCTAGACGCAATAATAAATGTAGTTATTATTATATCTTTGTGTTTATGATAAATGTTTACATTCATGCTATAATAGTATTAACAAGGAAACCATTAATACTTGTGTGATTTGTAAACTTAATTTGAAGTCCCTAGTATAGCCTCTATACTTCACTAGCTTGTTGGTTGATTGATGATTGTGGTTTCCCTATCATGAACATTGAGATGTTATCAACAACAAGATCATATCGTTAGGAGAATGATATGGTGGACATACTCCTATAGATAAGCGTAGAATAAAGATCAAGTCATTTCAATAGTTCAATTGCTATATGCTTTCTGATACATAGTAACCTAATTCCTTCGACCATGAGATCATGCATATCACCTTTCTTTGGATGGATGCTTTGATGTCATCAAACACCACACCGTAACAGGGTGGCTATAAAGGTGGTATTGAGTGTTCGGAAAGTATTGGTTGAAACACATGGATCAAGAGCGGGATTTGTCCATCCATATGACGGATAGATATTCTCTGGGCCCTCTCGGTGAAATGTCATCCAATTAGCTTGCAAGCATGTGACTGGGTCACAAGGGATCACATATCACGGAGCGAGAAAAGAGTACTTATCGAACGAGGTTGAACTAGGTATGCAGAGATACCGACGATCATAACCTCGGATAAGTAACATATCGTGAGACAAAGGGAAATTGGTATCGTATGTAAGTGGTTCATTCGATCGCAAAGTAATCGTAGAAATATGTGGGAGCCATATGAATTTCCAGATTCCTCTATTGGTTATTGTTCGGAGAAGTGTCTCGATCATGTCCGCATAATTCACGAACCGTAGGGAGACACACTTAAGGATTCGACGTTGTTTGAGTAGTTATGGTATTATGAGAAAGAGACCGAATGTTGTTCGGAGTCTCGGATGGGATCCGGGATATCACGAGGTGATCCGGAATGGTCCGGAGAATAAGATTCATATAAGGAAAGTCCCGTTTCGGAGTTGGGGAATGGTTCCGGTGTTTTCATCGGGAACATTCTAGAAGGTCCCGGAATGTCCGGCACTCCAGGAGGGGGAAGGGTACATGAATGTGTCATTGTAAGTTGGAACGATTGCATCATGTACTAGGTGTTCTCGCTGTCCAAAATAAAGGATTTATTTAAATCCTAAATTGAAAAGTCAAACGGTTAGTTTGAAAGTCAAACGGCAAGTTTTGGAAAGTGGAAAGAGGAGGAGAAGAGGAAACCGAGTTGGGAGGATTCCTCCTCCCAATGGCGCCCCAAGGCCGACTTGGGGAGGGACTCCTCCCCTTGGCCGCCGGCCCTCCCACCTATAAAGGGAGGGGCAGGGCCTCCCCTCCTAGTACACACAAGTTCCTATCTTCTACCTCCGGTTTAGAGCCGTTTTGGTTTAGAGCTTCTAATTGCTTTAGCCAGCGGTTTAGAGCCTTCTAATTGATTTAGAGCCTTCTAATTGGTGTGTCTAATTACTAGACCACTAATAGCCTCTCTCAAAAGCTCCACCATACTACTTTGGCTTAAGCGAAGCCTCATGGATTCCCTCTACTTCGGTACCACGTTGTTGTCTTTCGGAATCGCGAGGAGAGTGCTACAACCTCCGCTGCCTGCTGGAACAAGGAGAGGAAGGTCTTCGTCGAGTGCAACGTGTGACCGACTACGGGAGCGCGTTAGGCGTGGCGCCGGAAGGATCGTCTACGCGATCTTGAGATCGGAAAGAGTACGACTACATCACCCACGAGAATCTGCTCTCGTTAAACGCTTTGGAATCTTCGAGGGTGAGTTCCTCTATCGACTCGTTGCTGCAATCTAGTAGATAGATCTTGGCTTGTTTGTTTGTATGCGATAGAAAAATTTTGTTTTCCATGCTACGAACCCCTACAGACGGGGCCTCCAATTCAGCCATGCTCCTTCTCCGTTGAGATGGAACGGCGGTAATATTGAGTGCATGATCTTGCAGGCGCGCTACTACTCGAAGTTCGTCAATATGTTGCTTATGAATTCGAAGTGTTCCTAGCAACTCAGTGAACCTGTCTCCATCATCCTCCTGTCGTTGCCTCTTTGCTCTCTCTTGGCTCGTATAACTATCTCTAACTTTGGAAAACCCCATCTCCCAAGTATAACTAGGGCCAAGGCCTCGTACTCGTCCTTCGTGTTCTTTATTCCCGAGGGCCTTTGTCAGCAAGTCATTCTCTCTATCGGGACAGAACTTTGTTGTCCCCTCTTTAATTTCCTTCACCACTCTCTGCCATGTCTCCCGGGGTATCCTAATCCCGTCACTGCAAATAAGGTCCCTGTATTTTCGTCATACTCACTCCCATGCCCAAGGAACCAATTTATTGCCCTCAAATCCCATTCTTCACATATTGGTTCTGGAGTGATCCCTTTAGCGAGCAAATCATTCTCTTTAGCATCCCACTTTGGCATGGCAGTGGCGTAGCCCCCTGGCCCTAGGTGATGGTGATATTTCTTTCTTCGCGGCATTTAACTTGTTTTGTTCTGACTTTTCCTTAGCAGCTTCTGGCTCCTTGTACTTCACAAATGCATCCCAGTTAGCCTGCTGCTTCGTTAGATAGGATTCAAATTGAGGAGGAGTCTTCTTCTTCTGATACTTTTTCCATAATGATTTCTTCTAGTTCTTGAATAGTCCGGCCATCTTCGTAAGAGTCCACTGCTTGACTTTCTTCCTCAATGCAGTTGTGTCGGCTTCATCCTCAAATTCTGGTAGGGTGAAATGTGTTATGAGGTCACTCCAAAGACCCTCTTTGTACCTATCAGTGACATACTTGTAGGGGTTCTACGCATGAAAACAATAATTTTTACCCTACGCCCCTGAACCCATGATGCTGCCAGGACCTATCTATTAGTAATACAGTAACGGGAGGGGCTTTTCGCGAACTTACCCTTGAAGACCGAAAAGCGTTGTCAACGCTCAGGAGAGCATGGTTGTTGTAGACATGTCGAAGCTGCCCTCAAAGTCGTGATGAAGTCCTTGCGCTCCAGCGCCTCCAACGACTTGAGTGCCTCAAGTGCGACACCTCGCGGGGAGTTACACACATCCGGTGCTACGATGACTCCGCTTCCGATCCAGCGATTGCGGAAGTAGAGCTCCTGGATCCGAATCCCATAGCGCGACGGCGCTTCGCGGTGAAGATGTCTCTCGTTCGCGCAGTCCGAACTTGGGACCACGGTCACGAGAGAGAGAGACATAAAATATCAATTGGAGGTCTTCCCAAAAGTGAGAAGACCTTTATTGAATATTGTGTGTATCTATTTGGCCAAATACCCCAACTATATCTAGGGGAAAGGAGGTACTACCTTCCTCAAAAGTCCCGGGGTGGGACTAAAGGAGAGGAGGGGGAGGGGCAGCCGTCGGCCGGCCCTAGTGGGCCCCGCACAGGGGGCTTGGCCCAGCCGGCCACCCCCCTTGTCCCTTCTCCCTCTCTCCTTTCCCTAATGGGCCCTCTCCCCTGTGGGAATTGGCCAATTAAGCCTTTTGACCTTTTAAATTGATTTTCTCTTTATTAAATAATTATGAATAAAGGATTAAATCATTATTGAACATTTATTCACATATTATTCAATCTCCGTGGCTGTGGAACACTTCCACCTCCACTCCGGACATCCTTCAGACTAATCGAAACCCTTTCGGTTTTCTCTCTACTATTCTTTGGCGATTCTACCGATCCTATAAACACTCTCTAAGCATCATCAAGCCCTTAAGCATGATACCCCATAGTTCAGGAACACTCCATACATGGTCGGGACACCCCCGCACCAATGATCGACATAGGTACCTAGATGGCCATGTGACCCCTGTGCGTTCCATGAAGATCTTTCGTCGTTTGAACCGGGACAGTTGTGTCTTATTCCCTTTGTCTCTCGATACTTGCATTGCTCGAGATATGATCAATGACATCACCATGCCGTGTTCAATCTCGTTACCAAACAATGCTACTTGACTCATTCCAAGAAGTGATATCCCTGTGATCAAATCACACGTTGCGCAGCTATTGGATATAACTTCTCCGAGTGGGCCCTTGAGTATCTTTCCATCACATGGACGGATGAATCCTGCTCTTGACATATATTTCCTCTATGGTTTCCTATGAGTACCTGAACATACCATTATAACCACTGCATTACCAAGTGGCGCTTGATGCTATCTAAGCACTCTCGGGAGACAGTGATTGATATAGCCTCATGGGCTAAGGAATAGTCTACAAGGATCCATTTCTAATCATCATAACTTGAACTTCGTGACATGATCGGGTCACGATGTTTAGGTTGCGTATTAGTTCATCATCTCATTCACAGAATGAGTTGACTCCATTTCCAACTGGCATAAATACCACATGATTAGGAAACATGATCATCTGCTGACCAATGAACCAGTGACTAGAGTTTCACTGGGCACCCCTGGTTGTTTGTATATCACATGTGTATTGATGTTTCCACTCAATACAGTTATAGCATGATATAAAACTTAATCATTAACTTTATAATAGTCCTTATAACTATTTGTCTCTAGGGCATATTTCCAACAATCTCCCACTTGCACTAGAGTACAAATACACTAGCTGCATTTGTTCTTAATCATTGGCACCATATCCGGTACCCTGAACATGCTTGCTCATGGAAGAGGTTGAGTCTTGGGCATGTACTTTACAGTCCCAAATCCTTTGCAACTTACTAATGTCACCTCGATTGACATTAATATTTTAGCATCACATGATAACATCTGTGTGTATGCATCGTCGCTATGGCAGCAGAACGAGGCTTGATTCCAGGAGCCTACAGTGACTTTAGATCAACCTCGAGGGCTTTCTCATGGGCACTGTGCCCTGGGACACATCATTCTATGTTAAAAGAGAACTAGCCCCGCCATAACATTATACAACACTTTAGATGGTACCCTTATCTATTATTATAAATGTATTCATTGAAACACTAGTGCACTCTGTGCAACTTTCGATGTTTTGTTCACCTCGCTTCCTACTTGACTTTAATCGGTATTTACAGGAGATTCCAACATATTCCCTTATAACATAACCCTTTATCTTTTAAGATATGTCATCCTTTATGGACTTGGAGAATATGTCTACAGTTCTCTATTAGACACTGCGGACAAACTTAGCTCAATGTTCTGTGATTCGAACTTAATCACTTTCAAACGTTCCTTATTGAATTACATATTATGTTAAGTTATCATCATGGTTTTCTAAGATAGAACCTATGTCTCAACATAGTGGATGATGATCATCCTTTTCTTTCTTTCAACCATTGATGTTTAAACTTAATACTATTCCTAACTTGAGTCATTAAGGACTAGTTCCTTAATTAACTTCTATTCTGAAACCCTTTTTAGAATCCCTTAAGGAATACTACATAATATCATAATACACCTATTATCAACTTCTACACCTTATAAATCATTATTTATCGGTACTTGCGCTTATATTCTTAATACACTTAAGAATCACTCCTATAAGATCCCACTCAAAATATGTTCCTATCATATTTGAATTTGAGACTTATATTGCTCCCACTCAAAATATGGCAATCACATATTGTTTTAGGAAGACTTTCATTGCTCCCACTCAATTTCATGCAAATTTCATATCCACTCACTATTTTGAACAACTTCAAAATCCTTTGATCAAATTCACTATGAGATACTAGTACTTGCACTAGTTTTAAATCCACTAGACATTCATCACACTTGAATCAAATTCATTTGAATTCATCCAATACTTGACAAATGCTGCTTTTGTCATTCACCCCTTTTCCACTATGGCTTTGCAGTCATTTGGGAAAATTCAAGTAACCCCATTTACTTGTGAGATTCAGCAACGAATTGCTTTGTAATCTCAAGTGAATTTTACTTCTAGGATTTCTCATAATTCTAGTTTACCATTATTTCCTTAGTAGTTCGTAGGTATGTCATATTCCAAGAATCATGACAAATGATTCATAAATGTCTCCATACTAGATATGGATTACATTTTGAATCCTACTTCATGTAGTGAAAACACTAGTGGGGAAACACAATGATCATTATCATTGATTCTTTCCTTTGTGAAGAGCCTTGTTCGGGAACATTGTCCGTTGCGCTACTCAACACTCTGATGCAGAGATACGAATCATCATCATGTTTTTCACTATCTTCCATTTGCTTCATAATCGAGAAATATCACTAAAAGTGAGCTTTCTCAAGAATGCACCAAAATCCAAGCAATACAAGTTTTGCTTCTCTTTTGGTTTCAGCTATGGATTTCGTATTCAAAGTTTCCAATGAATACTCTACAAGGACTTATTCTCTATTGTTTTGGTTATATCGAATAACCCCAAAACTTTTACGAATTCAAGTGGTACACTATATATTCTAATTGAGTGCTAACTATTTCTAACTAATGGTCTCTACATCTACACTACAACGATTTATTTGGTGCCATCTATTCACCCACTTTGATATCTAATATCATATTGTGATGCTTTGCATTTTGACATTTCAAAACACTTTGTATTCCACAATTTCTTTAAAGCCAATCTCATAAACTTGAATTTCATTACTTTCGATCAAATCATAGTAATTAGATTTTATTTTATATTTATACCCTTTGTTGATGAAACACTTTGATCAAATCAAATAGTTTCATACTTATGTTTCCTTTGGTAAACTTATTTACACATTTAAACAATCATATAATGATAATTACCATTTTCGTTAAAACACAATACATCGAATATGTATTTACTTTTAATAATTCATTAAACACTTTGTATTCAAGTAATACACAGTGTTCAAGTTATTTTGCCAAACTTAGGCATGACTTATATGTTATAAGAAATCAAATGACTTTCACATATTATTAATAACTTTGAATTTTAAACCATGGTTTTCATTCAGTAATGAATATCATTTAAGTTGGGTATTTTAAAGGCATTTCAATGTTTTACAAATGTTCATGCATTATCAATTAGTTTCAAAACAACCAGGATAATTCACATATAATCAAACAAGATATGAACACGAATAGAAATCATTCATAAAAGTGGAACAACTATTTGTTAAAAGCTGATATGAATAACTGTCTCACAAAGTGTGAGACACACTAAAGAAGTTCACAATCTTTTGATTACAATAATAATCCTAAACATAAACTAAATGATAAATGTCGAGGGAGAGTGTCGTTGGCCATCATCATCATGCTTGCCATCAACACGCAATGTCACCCCCTCTCCAGCAAGCACCTCTATGCAGAAGGACCTATTTTCAGTAAAACAGAACAAGTATCGAATATACTTAACACTGCAAATGTGTTTGCAAGATTATAACATTTATAAAATTGTATATCAAATATATACCTTTGTCATTGATGACCTCAGCGACATCAGGTTCAACCATCACATTCCTGAGATGTGATACGAACCTGTGGAATTCCATTGATTCTGCATCGCCTCTCATAATGTAAGTCCTGACTTGTGCTTGGTAGCTTGGTGGGAGCAACCACAACACAACGCCATTTGCAAAAGAGCCCATCATCCAGCTATCCAGGAAGTATGCAGGCCTCATGTACGCATCATGCATGCGCTCCAAGTGGTCGTCAAGTGATGAGTTCTCCTCCATCTTAATGGAGAGGAATTCTCAAATCAGCTCATGCTCCCATATGCATGCTTGTTCCATGAAATGTGTCCTAAGCTGTAGCATTACCGTACGAGGGTTGACATTACCCACGACAGGCCATAGCTCGTCCACCATTCCGAAACGCATTGTAACTGAAATGAAGGAGGCCATCTCTCGACGGTGATAGCGGTCTTCCTGCTGCTCTGGGGTCTCTAGGTCAATGGGCTGATCCAAATCCATCTCGTCGAGTATGTAGTCGACCACGTCATTCTCGCTAAAGAGAACGTGGAGACGCACAACCCATATAGAGAAGTTTGACCCATCTAGCATGAGCTTCTCTCCTTCTAACCAATCGTTAACAGGGAAGGTAATCTCGGGGAGAACCATTTTCTACATTTATAATTGCAAAAAGGAATTTAGACTAAGTTTATAATTAAATGAGTTAATAATAACTCCACTCAGAAACACCTATCCCCAAAAGGGTTCCTAGTGATAACATGCCCCCTATCAGCCACATCTCCCCCGATCATCACGGCCATCAATGTGCATTCAAGGGTGGACGCTAAACATCAGTCACATCATTCATGCGACTTGTGCTCGATCTTTCGACCATCCATGTTCCGAGGCCACGCTTCTATGGTGTGCTAGGCTCGCCAACTCAACCTTAGTGTATTCGCTGTGCAACATGGCTTACACCCAGTGTATGCGAACATAGATATGTCTGACACCCACGCCTGTGCCGCGGATCGCCTCATACCGAAGAACTTTCTTGGTGGTGCACACTAAGCGGGAACACAATCGTTGGTAATTTTGACAGGGATCATCTTATTAGGCTACCGTCGAGTATCTAATACTAACACACAATAAGATATACAAACAATAACATTGAATGTAAATGCGGTGTGATATGGTCCTTCACGTCGTGATCTCCATCCATCGTCACTGGATTCTGGCGCCAGGGTTCCGGCGCCATAGACACCAGGGTACCGGTGTCTTTCCGGTGTGGTAGTCTATCACCTCCGTGACTATCTACTACTACGTAACATAAGGTAATCACTTTACCTTTGCCACAACCATATCACAAAGCAACGCCCCTGCAAAACAAAGTTAGACGCCTCTACTTTATCTTTGCATGTTTTACGTGGCTGAATGGGCTTTCGCACAAGAACCATTCTTACCTACGAACTTTCAGCACAATGGTGATCAAGTAATTGTCTCTACTACACCCCTTTCGGGGCCCTCCGTTGTAAATGGCATACCAACTAATGCGAGAGAGACAAACACCCCCCTAAGCCACTTTATACGGTACAAGCCGTATGTCAAGCGTGGACCAGTCTCGCGAATGAATGCGTAAAGTTGGTTGGGGCCGCTTCATCAAGCATTACTGTGGTATACTCAAGTACACGTGGGAGGGTAACAACTAAAAGATCAACGCTCAGAGGCTACATCTCGTGTGTTCTACCCGTACCAGCATTACTACACATAGATCTAGCTCTGATACCACTGTAGGGGTTCCGCGCATGAAACAATAATTTTTACCCTATGCCCCTGAACCCCTGATGCTGCCAGGACCTATCTATTAGTAATAAAGTAACGGGAGGGCCTTTTCACGAACTTACCCTTGAAGACCGAAAAGCGTTGTCAACGCTCAGAAGAGCGTGGTTGATGTAGACGAGCCAAAGCCGACCTCAAGGTCGTGATGAAGTCCTTGCGCTCCAGCGGCTCCAACGACTTGAGTGCCTCAAGTGCGACACCTTGCGGGGAGTTACACACGTCTGGTGCCTAACGATGACTCCCGCTTCCCTGGTCCAGCAATAGTTGCGGAAGTAGAGCTCCTGGGTCTGAATCCTGCAGCGCGACGGCGCTCCACGGTGAAGATGTCTCTTGTTCGCGCAGTCCGAACTTGGGACCACAGTCACGAGAGAGAGAGAGAGAGAGAGAGAGAGAATATCAATTGGAGGTCTTCCCAAAAGTGAGAACACCTTTATTGAATATTGTGTGTATCTATCTGGCCAAACACCCCCGCTATATATAGGGGAAAAGGAGGTACTACCTCCCTCAAAGTCCCGGGGTGGGACTAAAGGAGAGGAGGGGGAGGGGCAGCCGTCGGCCGGCCCTAGTGGGCCCTGCGCGGGAGGGGGGCTTGGCCCAGCCGACCACCCCCTTGTCCCTTCTCCCTCTCTCCTTTCCCTAATGGCCCCTCTCCCCTGCGGGAATTCGCCCATTAAGCCTTTTGACCTTTTAAATTGATTTTCTCTTTATTAAATAATTATGAATAAATGATTAAATCATTATTTAACATTCATTCACATATTATTCAATTTTCTTGGATATGGAACACTTCCACCTCCACTCCGGACATCCTCCGGACTTACCGAAACCCTTTCGGTATTCTCTCTACTATCCTTTGGCGATTCTACTGATCCTATAAACACTCTCTAAGCATCATCAGCCCCTTAAGAGTGATACCCCACGGTTCGGGAACACTCCAGACATGGTCGGGACACTCCCTCACCAATGATCAACGGAGGGACCTGGATGGCCATGTGACCCCTATGCGTTCCACGAAGATCTTTCGTCGTTTGAACCGGGACAGTCGTGTCTTATTCCCTTTGTCTCTCGATACTTGCATTGCCAGAGATCTGATCAATGACATCACCATGCCGTGTTCAATCTCGTTACCGAACAATGCTACTTGACTCGTTCCGACAAGTGACATCCCTGTGATCAAATCACACGTTGCGCAGCTATTGGATATAACTTCTCCGAGTGGGCCCTTGAGTATCTTTCTGTCACATGGACGGACAAATCCTGCTCTTGACATATATTGCCTCTATGGTTTCCTCCAAGTACCTGAACACACCTTTATAACCACTATATTACCAAGTGGCGCTTGATGCTATCTAAGCACTCCCGGGAGACAGTGATTGATATAGCCTCATGGTCTAAGGAATAGTCTACGAGGATCCATTTCTAATCATCATAACTTGAACTTCGTGACATGATCGGGTCACAATGTTTAGGTTGGGTATTAGTTCATCATCTCATTCTCAAAATGAGTTGACTCCATTTCCAACTGGCATAAATGCTACATTATCAGGAAACATGATCATCTGTTGAGCAATGAACTAGTGACTAGAGTTTCACTGGGAACCCCTAGTTGTTTGTATACCACATGTGTATTGATGTTTCCACTGAATACAGTTATAGCATGATATAAAACTTAATCATAAACTTTATGAAATATGATAATAGTCCTTATAACTATTTGTCTCTAGGGGATATTTCCAACAATACTCACCCTCTCCCGCCCCTTTTGTCCTATTCCACTCTCGAACGGTGATCGGGATGCAATCCCTAACCATAACTCCGCATTGTTGTACAAAAACTATTTTAGCCTTTTCGGGTTCCAATGGTTCACCCCGTGGTGATACCCGCGTAATTGTATAACGCGTAGATGCATCCAACTTTTTGGCCGGGCCTCGTTTGTAATATTTTTGGGTCGATGTGGAGGCCTAAGAGAAGAAACATTCATCGATTTATATATATACAACTCAATTAATGCATCTACTCATCACCAGACTTCATATATATACCTCGCCGGACTTAGTTAAGGGTCCACCGGAGGCGTCGGCTTCTCCATCATCTGAGTCGTCGGCTTCTCCATCATCGGATCTGTCGGCTTCTCCCTAGTCATTTCGGTCGACCTCCTCACCCTCACCGGAGGGGTTCAGATACATCGACGGAGATTCAGGTGGATGAACATGGGGGACACCGTTGATCATATTCTCGGTGATTTCTTCTTGTTCCAGGTCTCTGCGGATTGGACTAGGTGGATCCATAGTTTTCTGCAAAAATGCACACAATATAAAATAATACTAAATAATAATATATACACCTAATTTGCTACAATAAACTAAACAAAAGCAAAATTCTAGTGCACCCTACCACCCTAACACTAAGTCCGGGCGGCCCGCGAGCACCACCACTCTAACCCTAAGTCTGGGCGACCCGCGAGAACCACCACCCTAACCCTAAGTCCGGGGGCCGTGAGCACCACCACCCTAACCCTAAGTCCGGTCACCCGCCAGCACCACCACCCTAACCCTAAGTCCGGGCGGCCCGCGAGCACCAACACTCTAACCCTAAGTCCGGGCGGCCCGCGAGCACCACCACTCTAACCCTAAGTATGGGTACCTGCGAGCACTACCACCCTAACCCTAAGTCCGGGTTCTCGTGAGCACTACCACCCTAACCCTAAGTTCGGGGGTCCGCGAGCACCACCACCCTAACCCTAAGTCCGGGTGCCCGCGAGAACTACCACCCTAACCCTAAGTCCGGGGGTCCGCGAGCACCACCACCCTAACCCTAAGTCCGGGGGCCCGCGAGCACTACCACTCTAACCCTAAGTCCGGGGGCCCACGAGCACCACCACCCTAACCCTAAGTCCGGGGGCCCGCGAGGACTACCACCCTAACCCTAAGTCCGGGGCCCGCGAGCACTACCGGACTTAGGGTAGTTATTTCTTTAGCTTATCTTTATTTAGCACTAATGCTTGGCTGTCTCAATCGACTATGGCCTGTATCTATATTACACTACACTATAATACTACATACTATATAATAGTACTATACAATATACTACTATACAATATACATACTATATAATACTACATACTATACAATATAATACATACTATGCAATATACTACTATATATATAATATTACACTACTAAATAATATTACACTACTAAATAATATTATACTACTATATACTATAATATTACACTACTAAATAATATTACACTACTATATACTATAATATTATACTACTATATACTATAATATTACACTACTAAATAATATTATACTACTAAGTAATATTACAGTACTATATACTATAATATTACACTACTAAATAATATTACACTACTAAATAATATTACACTACTAAACAGTACTAAAAAAACTAGAAGTGGTCGTACGCCTGCCCTCATTTGCTCCATGGCTGGCCACAAGGCCATCACCACCACAGGCACGGCTGCCAGCAGAGCTGGACGTGACGGGAGGGAAAGGGAGGCGGCGGTACCTGGCCGGGAGCGTGGGCAGCCGGAGTGGGGCGGCGCAGTGGCGGCTGAGAGTTGGGCACGGCCGGGCGCGCGTCCCCCGTCGTCTCTCGTGCCCCTCTGCAAGGCCCTCGAGTGTGGTGATTTGGAAGAAGAAGAGGCACGACATTATAAAGGGCGGGGACCTTTAGTCCGGGTCCGTAGCACGCACCGGGACTAAAGACCCTTTAGTCCTGGTTCGTGTTACGGACCGAGACTAAAGGTCCCCCCTTTAGTCCCGGAGCGTGCCTCGCACCGGGACTAAAGGGTTTTCAACACCGCCCAAGGGCCGCGCGCCAATGAAACCCGTTTAGTCCCGGTGCGTAACAAGCCCCGGGACCAAAGGTCATTTTTTCAAATTTTTGACCAAAATAGTTAAGGGGCACGCCTATTTTAGAAAATTTCAATTTGCATATTTCTTAAACATTTGAATTATATAGCTTTTGCACATTTATGAATTTGAGAAAATTTTCAACATCAAAAGTTCTTAAATTTGAATAAGTAATCCAAATCTATTTTCTGTTTTATAAAATAATTATTCTAACTAGTCAAACTATTAACCATTTTGCCATTTTCAATTTAAAAATGCATTAACTATTATATTTTGCATATTTTTGAATCTCACTAATCTTTTAACATAAAAAGTTCTTGAATTTGAATAAGTAATCCAAATCCATTTTCTGTTTTATAAAATAATTATTCTAACTAGTCAAACTTTTAACCATTTTGCCATTTTCAATTTAAAAATGCATTAACTATTATATTTTGTATATTTTTGAATCTCACTAAAATTTTAACATAAAAATGCTTGAATTTGAATAAGTAATCCAAATCCATTTTCTGTTCTATAAAATAATTATTCTAACTAGTCAAACTATTAACCATTTTGCCATTAACTATTATATTTTACTGAAATCTTTGTTTCGGGTTTAGGGTTTAGGGTTAGGGTTAGTGTTTAGGGTTTAAGGTTTAACTATTATATTTTTGGGTCCTTTAATCCCGGTTGGAGTCAATAACTGGGAGTTAATATATTTCCCTCCCTTCTCAGAGTCGTCAAGCCACGCGTCATGCTTTCCACTTGATTCCCTTCCGCCATATTTTCCCGCCTTTTCCCTCTATATCTAGGCCGGCCACCATGGCCATCCACACATCCAGATCTTCCCCTCTCACAACAATGGACACCGCATACTGGGCCATTCTGACCCTCGAGGAGACTTAGGCGCTGTAGGCCTCCAGCTACCCATGCCCGCAAGGCTACCGGATGCCCACCGACTGGATGATGAGCGCTGAAGGAGTTCCTATCCCTCCTATGCCTCAAGGTTCCGCCCGCTAGACGGCCATCACGAACCACTTCTACCTTGAGCTCATGCCGGAGCAGGGGATGGATCCCCATTGGGATCCCGACAGGTACGACACCTGCAATGTTTTCTTTGCTATCCGGAAGGAAAGGGAGCTCGCCAGGTACGAGGGTGATGGCCCGCGCCTGTTGAACCACAACGAGGTTGGTCTCTGCCTGTGGTGGGCAAACCAGACTATCGTCGGTGTGATGCGCTACATCGCCCAGGGAGATCATCCTCACCTGCGGTGCCCGCACTTTGACCCTCCATAGAGCCACAAGAAGGGTGGGGATGGTGAAGGTCATGGGTTACGCAATATCGTCATCCAGGAGCCCCCTCCGTGAATCCGAGGCCGGAGTGGCAGGTACCCCTGGAATATGCCATGGCTGGGCTTAGGATCTAGCCACGTGCTTCAAAAAAGATTTCCTTCCCTTTATATTCAACGAGAAGCCAGACGGGACCTTGATACTGAAAAGGACTTCAAAAAAGATTTCCTTCTCTTCTTTGGTAAGAGCGTAGCTGGCAAGCCCTTGAAACTGTCCTGGATGCTTGCCGTCTCTTCCTTTATGATGTTGTTGGTCCTCCCGTGCTGCCTGGGTATCTTTTGACTTCCCATACAAGCCTAGGAAGCCTAGAATATTCACACAAAGATTCTTCATCAGGTGCATCACGTTGATTGCAGAGCGGACCTCGTGCACTTTCCAATAGGGTAGCTCCCAAAATATAGAATTCTTCTTCCACATGGGTGCGTGTCCATCGGCGTCTTTCGGAACAGGTTGTCTTCTGGGACCCTTTCCAAAGATTACATCCAAATCCTTGACCATACCAAATACATCAGCACCAGTACGGGGGACAGGCTTCGTCCGAGTTTCTCCCTTGCCATTGAAATGCTTGCCTTTCTTCCTTAAGTGATGACTTGGTGGAAGAAAACGAGGATTGTACGGGTACACATTCTTCCTACATTTATCCAGATATATACTTTCAGTCTCATCTAAATAGTGCGTGCATGCATTGTATCCTTTGTTTGTCTGTCCTGGAATGTTACTAAGAGCAGGCCAATCATTGATGGTTACGAACATCAACGCTTTTAGGTCAAATTCCTGCTGTTTGTGCTCATCCCACACGCGTACATCTGGTTTGGCCCACAACTATAAAAGTTCACCAACTAATGGCCTTAGGTACACATCAATATCGTTGCCGGGTTGCTTCGGGTCTTGGATGAGCACTATCATCCAAATAAACTTCTGCTTCATGCACAACCAAGGAGGAAGGTTGTAGATATATAGAGTCACGGGCCAGGTGCTTTGACCGTAGTTCTTCTCCCTAAAAGGATTCATGACATCGGTACTTAGACCAAACCATAAGTTCCTTCCATCATCAGCAAAGTTCGGGAAGTCCCTCTCGATTTTTCTCAACTGCCGACTATCAGCAGGGTGCCTCAACTTCCCGTCTTTCTTACGGTCTTCCATGTGTCATCGGAACAACTTTGCATGCTCGTTGTTTCTGAACAAACGTTTAAACCGTGGTATTATAGGAGCATACCATATCACCCTGGCAGGAACCCTCTTTCTGGGTGGCTCCCCTCAACATTGCCAGGGTCATCTTTTCTCATCTTATAACGCAACGCAGTGCAGGCCGGGCATTTATCCATATTCTCGTACTTCTCACTGCGATAGAGGATGCAGTCATTAGGGCATGGATGTATCTTATGCACGTCTAATCCTAGAGGACAGGCAACCTTCTTTCCTTCATACATACTGGAGGAAAATTCGTTATTTCTTGGAAGCAGCTTCTTCATTATTACCAGCAACTTTTCAAATCCCGAGTCAGTCACACCGGTCCATGCCTTCCACTTCAGCAATTCTAGTGTGCTACCCAGCTTCTTCTGGCCATCTTCATAAGTTGGGTACAACAATATATTTGTTGTGGTCCTGTAACATCTTCTCGAACTGCAACCTGTCCTTTTCTGTGTCGCAGTCTCGCTTTGCATCAGAAATTACCCGACCAAGATCATCAGCGGGCTCATCTTGTTCCCGTTCTTCTTCATTATCTTCCATTGTGGTATCAGCGTATTCAGGAAACATAGATCGGTAGTTGTCATCGTCGTTCTGTTCTTCATCGCCGTCCTCCATCATAACACCTCTTTCTCCGTTCTTGGTCCAAACATTATAGCCGGACATGAAGCCAGGCCGAAGCAGGTGGCTCTGAATGACTCTTGAGGAAGTGTGAGCCTGCTCATTCCGACATTCAACACATGGACAACACATAAAACCATCCCGCCACTTGTTCGCCTCGGCCACAAGGCGAAAAGAAGGCACGCCTTCTCTGTAAGCATCAGAGCGTCGGTCATCGTACATCCATGGATGACTCATCTGCATCATACAATCATATATATCAAACGCAACCACGATGGTAAAATTACTACCGCGCAGTCTAAACGAGAAAATACTTGCTAACCTTTTAGGACACCTAGAAACAAAGATGAGAAAACTTAAGTGTGGCTCTGGCACCTCATATCATGTTTTGTCTTGTATGAATTCAAGTGGCATCGTACTAACAGGTATTTCACCGAACACCTCTAGTGCATATGAAGAAAAAAATTAGCACAAAGTTATACCCACCTCTCCTAGGAAAAAACAGGAGATAGTGGAGGGTTGGTTGCAGTATATATAAGGCCAGACTATTAGTCCCGGTTTGAGACACAAACCGAGACTAATAGTTCTGCCAGGACCACGCGGGCGTGCCCAGACCCATTAGTCCCGGTTTGTATCTCAAACCAGAACTAATGGTCCCTTACGGGCCGGGACAAAGGACATCAACGTCCTCGGGCCGTCTGGTTCGAACCATTAGTCCCGGCCCCAGCCACGACCAGGACTAGTGGCCCGAACCAAAGGCCAATTTTCTACTGGTGACTAATTTAAAAAATCAAATTAAATAGAAAACCTGCACGCACTATCATTTTATGTGGCATATTTGCGAGAAAAAAATACGAGATGTGGACTACGGACAATTTTGCAAAATAAACTACACAAAATGAGCTGTCACGAATGAGGTTACATGACTGCAAATGACTTGAGCCATGAAGCCATGGCATAGTTTATCAGAAGTGCACATATTACACATTTACGTGCCCCTTAGGATTCCCCGCGACTATTGACTTTAGGAGTTTTCAAACTCTTTGATATAAAAATGCATTTTCTATTTTTTAGTGCCCAAGATGGTTTTTTTTATGCATCTATCTAAACTCAGGTTGATAACCAAATCAAACCACTTTGCAAAAATAGTGTACCTATTGTATGTACGATTCACCATGTATCCTACTTTAAAAACTTTCTGGTAATTTATTGGATTTTAAAGAGTTCCGTGCCAATTCGGTAGGAATCTGGTGAAAGTTGAACTGCATCTTCCCTAAACCTTTGTCATGATTTTTGCCAAAAATCCATTTCATGTTCACAAGGTGTCATTTCATCACAGATAAGACGATGGTTCCGTGAGATACCTCTTGACCAAACAATGGTCCTACCTATCGTTTCGACAATGGCTTCGAAAGGGCACAAGTTATTCAAAAAAATCAAATTAATGAAAAAATAGCGGGCACTGCCATTTTATATGACCTATTTGCGAGGAAAAATATCGAGACATGAAATACAAATAGTTTTGTAAAAAAAACCTTGACAAAAATGAGCTATGACGAACGAGATTGCATGGGTTTCAAGACAACTGAGTTGGATCATGACCTAAACCATGGCATAGTTTGTCGGAACGAGCCCATATTACACATTTACGTGTCCCTTAGGATTTCCCGTGACGTTGACTTTCAGAGTTTTCATACCCTTTTACAAAAAAAAATCTATTTTTTAGTGTCTGAAATGGTTTTTTTGTGAAGCATCTATCTAAAATCCGGTTGATAACCTAACCAAATCACTTCGGAAAAATAGTAGACCTAGTTTTACGTATGATTCACCATCTATCCCACTTTAAAAGCTTTTTGGGATTTTCTGAGATTTTACAGAGTTTCGTGCCGATTTGGTAGGAATATGGTGAAATTTGAACTGCAGTTGCCGTAAATCTTATTTGTCCTGATTTTTGGTAAAAATCATTTTCATATTCACAAGTGTGATTTCATCGCAGATACGACGAGGGTAAAATATGGCGGAAAAGATTAAAAAGATGAAAAATAGATGGGAAATCTTTGCCGTGTGCATTGCATACGACAAATATGAAAAACTTCTTTCCCATGTACGATTGAACACGTCAAATATTTGGACCCCATACACGACCATGTCGGGAAGAACATGCAGGAAATGACGAAATATTTATCGTGCAAACACAAAATACACAAATTTTTATTCTGTCACGGCGTCGTCAGATGCACGGGAGAAGGCTACGTGTTCTCAGTCTTTGGCTGAGTATTTTTTTCCGTATGTATTTTTGTTTTTTTGCCGTGTATGGATTTTTACCGTGTGTAATGTTAATTCTTTGCCATGCATTTGCTTTTTGCCGTGTGCGTTTTTACTTTGCCGCGGCAAAGATTGCCGTGTTTAGGTAAAAAACACTCGGCAAAGTGCCAAAGTACACAACACAAAATAATTTTCTGGTAGTAGGGTGTGCGTGCTTGACTTGGTGAGTGTGTACGTATATGTGATTGTCTCGTTGCACCGAGTATCGTTGAAAAAATTCACCATTGTACATGCCCTAATAGATACTACTTCCTTCGTCTTAAATTTATCAAAATTTAAATGAATGTAGACACTATTTAGTATACACATACGTTTAAATTTTGGCAAATTTCCAACATTTATTTTGAGACGGAGGGAGTATTTAATTTCTAGTATTACTTTTCATGGAAATGTAATTATTTTTAGGTATATATAGTATACCTAATTAATAAGATACTCCTATACATATAAGGTATTGAGTTTTATTAGACCGGTCAATCAATCGACGAGATCTCGAGAAAAAAAGGCAAGTCCTCAGGAACATGCTGAATTAAGCGGATACTAGTAAGAAGATACATAAGATATTGAATTCTATATGGCCGGTCAAATAAATCGAGGAGATCTCAAGAGAAAAAGGTAAGTGTTTAAGAAGAAGCTGAATTAACGGAGCTATCATCATATATATTCTGAAAGCCACGTAGTACATACGTCCATAACAAGCTATTGGTCGTAAGAGAGAGGCTGCAGGATGAAGATGGGACCTGTGGCGGCGCCGGACCATGCGTCGGTGCTCTTCGCGGTGCTGCTCTGCGCCTGCATCGTCCTCCTCGAGAAGAACAGATGGCTTAATGAGTCCATCACCACCCTCATCATCGTAAGCTCAATTCATCTATCTTCCATCAACTCTTCTCTCGATTCTGGCCGGACCCGGCGTCTCCGTGGCCGTCACTAATGCTCGATTATGGCCGGACTGCAGGGTCTTTGCACCGGCGTGGTGATCTTGCTGATCACCAAGGGGAAGAGCTCGCACCTGCTCATCATCAGCGAGGACCTCTTCTTACTATACCTCGTGCCTCCAATCATCTTCAACGCTGGGTAAGATCGAGCACTGATCCCTCTCATCTCGCAGTGGTTTCTAACTTGTTCTCTCACAGCTATTTATCATCGATCATGCAGTTTCCGGGTGAAGAAGGAGCACTTCTTCCAGAATTTCATGACAATCACATTATTTGGGGTTTTTGGGACAATCATCTCGTTTCTCACAATATCGCTCGGTATGCTCCTTAATTTTTTCGCCAAAAGGAATTTGTTTGCTGTTATTCCATGCGTGCGAGTTTGTTTGGAGAAAATCCACGAAATTTTACGTGTTACCTTCTGACGACGACCGTGATTTCTTCTTTTTCAGCTGCCATTGCAATATTCCGCAGCATGAAAATTGACACACTGGATGTAGGAGATTTTTTTGGTAAGCCGATATTACTTTTTACATGATCCTGGTCACCTGAAACTAATCTTATCAGCATATACATGAACCTCATCCCTTTCTGATGTGCAGCAATTGGAGCTATCTTTTCCGCCACACACTCTGTCTCCACTTTACAAGTATGTTTTCATGATTATCTGAATTAGTAGCTCATGTAAAAAACAGTGTTACTCTGTCCTCAGTTTACTAATCTTTATCCCAAAAAACAGGTTCTCAATCAGGATGAGACACCCTTTTTGTACAGTCTAGTTTCCGGCGAAGGTATCGTGAACCATGCCACATCAGTCGTGCTTTTCAACGCGGTCCAGAACTTTGATCTTAACCACATCAACGCAATGATCATTATCAAGTTCTTGGGGAGCTTCCTTTACTTATTTGTGTCAAGCACCTTCATTGGAGTGTGTGTAAGTTTATTCTAGGTTTCTCACAGTTGCGCTCCTTTATTTGTATAAGTGAATCGTTGAACCCATGGATTTTACATTCATTGTGTAATTGTCAGTGCGGATTGCTCAGTACATACATAGTCAACAAATTAGTCATAGGAAGGTTTGTTCAACCCCAATTTTTATTAAGCATCAAGGTTTATTCTCGATACTAATAACACGGTTTTTTTTCTTAACATGTTTCAGGCATTCTACTAACAGTGAAGTTGCACTTATGATGCTCATGGCCTACCAATCATATATGCTAGCTGAGGTGCACGTCTGATTTGATACGATGTGGATACTAACATTGCCGTTAACCGTTTGAATTTATTAACTTATACCCTGTTTGTTTGATCTTTGCAGCTTCATCATTTGAGTGGCATCCTCGCTGTATTTTTCTATGGTACTGTGATGTCACATTATACTTGGCATCGTGTGACAGAGAGCTCGAGAGTTACAATCAAGTAATTATGGTTCTTAGTCTACGCTAAGTTACTACTCTACCTTCCTTCAGTTCAGTAAAAAACTGCTGCCTTATTTTTTGTCAACCTTTTCATCTTTACTTAGGCAAACCTTTGCAACCTTGTCCTTCATCGCTGAGACTTTTCTCTTCCTCTATGTTGGGAGGGATGCACTGGATATTGAGAAGTGGAAACTCGCTAGTGATAGGTCAGAGACGTGCAATTGTGACATTTAAACTGCATTACTTAATTTCTGTTTCATGTCCTTTTTTTTAAATACATTCAATATTACTTGTTCTCATTGCAGCCCCGGGAAGTCCCTTGCGGTAAGCTCAATTTTGCTAGGATTGGTTCTGGTTGGAAGAGCTGCTTTGTTTTCCTGCTCTCGTTCTTATCCAACTTAACAAAGAAGACGCTTGCCGAAAAAATAAGCTGGAGGCAGCAAGTGAGTAATTGTTTCAATAGACCATTTGCCAGCCGAATTGAGTTAACATCCTCTAACTGAATTTTCTCCTCATAGATCATAATATGGTTGGCTGGGCTAATGAGAGGAGTTGTGCCAATCGCTCTTGCTTACCATAAGGTTGGTCCAAAACCATTTTTTGCATACCCCTCTTTCAACTTCGTTTTTCATATATGAGGTTACTAATAGTATTTGGAAATCCTTATGAAATATCTCTTGTCGATGAAACTAGTCCGTTAAATCTTTTGATTTCTTTGCTTGATTCAAAATTTTATTAGTTTACTTTGGATGTAAGGTACTTTATTATCCACAAGTTTAACTCTTTGCCTTGGAACTTGTAGTTTACAAGATCTGGTCAGACACAGCTACAGGGAAATGAGATCTTGTTCACCAGCACCATCACTGTCGTTCTTTTTAGCACTATGGTGAGTCATCTCGTGTTGTTGCGTTACCTCCCTATCACATATCTGAGGTAGTACTATGCTATTTTGAATCGAACAACTGTTCCGGAACAATCTACTCCCTCCGTTTGGAAATATAAGAC
Organism: Avena insularis; assembly: GCA_023614405.1. Classification (NCBI taxonomy): domain Eukaryota; kingdom Viridiplantae; phylum Streptophyta; class Magnoliopsida; order Poales; family Poaceae; genus Avena; species Avena insularis. The sequence goes on along the minus strand of CM042696.1, from coordinate 454,927,359 downwards.
ATTCTAGCTTTGTGAAACGAATGTATCTAGACACTTTTTAGGGTATAGGTTCACTCCGAACTTCTACGAACCTATACACTAAAAGACGTCTAGATACATTCGATTCATAAAGCTAAAACGTCTTATATTTCTGAACAGAGAGAGTAACATGTAACATTTTTAACAATTGTTTGGCATGATAACAAAGCCTTTAATCGGGTTCCTCCTGCCTGCATCGAGCAATGCCACCTCGGACCCCACGTCACCATACTCCCTGCTCTCTCGTCTCCTTTCTGCCCTCCAACCTTCAGATGCTCCTGACAGTTCGATGCGTCTGAAATTCAGGGGGTGTGGGTCTGTGCCCTTTTCCTCCGGAACACCCACTATCCGGAATTTACGTGTCGACCAATGAATGTCACGATGAAAAGGAGAAGCCATGATAGCTTCGAAAGGAAGCATCATAGTTTCACAGGAGCATTAAGTTTCTATCAAGTTACATGTACGAAATATACCACGGGTTGATTTTTATGTAATACAAGCTTCTTTGTGCAAAAACTTGGTCTGCATCTCGCCCGTTGTTGGTTCATCCAACGGTTTATAAACCACCGTTTCATGGGTGTATGAGTTTCATGGATACCTTTGTAACACCCCAAAACTTTAATAAAGCTTATCAAGTTCTAATCACCCAATTTAGGGTTAACAAAAGCTTTTATTAAAAAAATAAATATGAATGCAGGTGTGATTTGTATTAGTGTAGAATTGAGTGTATTTGCAATGCTTGATTGTTACAAATGATGAGAAAAGATTTAAGGATGAATGCTACATCATCTAGACCAATTACAAAAAAAATCAAAAGAAAAAGAAATCAAATATGAATAAAAAGAGCAAATGGTCATTATGACAAAAGATAACCACTAGGTCACTTTAGATGTTCCTAGAAGAGAAATTTTAACATAAACAATTCCACTTCTTTTCACCTCTTGCTAGACCAAGTAAAAGTGTATCAAGGCCCAATTTACAAACTTATAAAAACATTTTCGAAATTAATTTAATGGACAGTTGAAAATTGAATCTAGTTCATATGGTAAGATCCCACTTTTTCAAAAACCTATCAAACCAATTCCCCTTGACGTCTCCAAGCAAACATACATACTTAAGCTTAAGATTAAATCACTCAAAAAGTTTTATTACAACAAACACCTTGCTTACACTAATCTAACTACTGCCTAACTTCACTATTTAAACAGTAATCAATCGACCATTTGGTCTCCCCTTAACTCCCTTGTCTCCCCTGAGCCTAGCCAAGCACCAGACCAGCCCCCTTTGCTATTGTGCACAGTGGAGCGCCGTCCAATTTTGGTCGTCGCCGGCCGACAGTGGACAACGCGCCAGGAGCCACGCTGCTCTCGCCCACGACACGCACCAGACACGCCGCAGTCTACCGCCACCCCTTATCCAAGCCACGACCGCAGAAGAGCCCTGGACCACCCTAGCTAAGCCACGCCCACCATCTCGCCATGCCAGACCATGCATCAAGGCCTCACCTCGCGCCACAAGACGGTCACACTCGCCATGATCACCGCAACCCCGCAGACATCCCCATTCGCCGTCGTGCGACCCGCAGCTCCCGCACGCCGTCGCAAACACCTCCGCCTCTGCGCCGAACGCCGCACGCTCCTGACCAATCCACACCGCCCCGTGCCTTTGCCATTACTCCCGTGAGAACCGCCAGGGAACACCGCATCGTGCCCTAGCCTCAGGCACGCCGCTAGCAGCCTGTAGCATCGTCACCGACGAGCCCACGCCCATACCATTCAGTCCCCTCGCCGCAGTATAAATGGAGACCTCCCTCGTCTCCATTCTCCACACCAACACCCTCACCACTCCTCTCTGAGCCTCCCACACTTCTTCCTGGAGCAAGGAGAGCTCTCCCTCGCCGGAATTTGGCCGGAGCCCGCCACTGCTGGAGGAGAAGCGCGCCGTCGATTGGAGCCACCCCAGGACCTGCCGTGACCGCCAATCAGACTGCCGTCGTCGACAACTCCATTCGCCCCCATCACTGATCCTAGCTGGAGTCTACCTCGTCGGACCCCCACCGCCGCGTTAGGGTTAAATCCTCGCCGGAGCAGTTCGTCATTGACGATGACTCTCGGCCGTTAGATTAAATTTTGATCGCATGGTCTAGATTCATAGATACTGTTTCGTTTAGATGCAGTCGCTGACCAGTGGGTCCGTCTTGTCCGGTAGATTGCTATACTGCAGTCCGATTGGGCGGCCCGTTTAGTTTCAGCCAGAGCAGAAATTCAAATTAGTATTTTCCAATTTAGTTAAAACTAGTTTCTGTCCACTAAACCAAATTCAATGATTCCAATTTTTTTAGAAAGATATTTAAATTATCTATCCAAGCCCGTCGGATCTAAATCATTTGGAGTTAGAGATAATCTATAGTAAAAATAACGAAACAGAGACTTTTTCAACTTCAAGCATTTTTCAAAAATCAACCATAAATGCTTTTGAGTTGATTCCAACTCTCAAAAATCACATTTGATAAGATCTATCTGAATATGTAAAAATATTTAGGTTTGCATGCAGTGACTTTGGACTAGTACCAAAATAATGCTATATAGGCATTTCTAGTCACTTTAAATCTAATAAATGATAATTTTAAACTTTATGAAATATTATCAACACTTTAAATCACATTCCCATGTATTATAATATGTGGTGATGACATGTGTCCACATGATCCCATATTTTAATTGGAGAATATTAAATCCTAATTAATTTCAATGAGTGGAAATTACTTTTCTAAAATAAACTAAATAAGATTAATTCTTTAATTCATGTGATGATTGTGATGATGCTAGATCATCAAGTGTGAGCCTTAGTGTGCTAAATAGAATTAGTTAAGTATTGTTTGGTGATTGTGTACCCCGTATTTATTTATAGACGATAGTACCGACCCCGGATATGAGGAGGAGGACTTCTACCCAGAAGAAGAAGAGCAAAACTTCAACCACTGCTCTGCTCAAGGCAAGCTAGAACTATGCAAGCTAATACTTGCAAACTTGATAACTTAAGCCAATGCATTAGGCATGCCTTGGTTAGATACCTTTGATTTACACCAATCCCAAGTTTTACTTGCAAGCTTTATTCTTCTTACTTTACCAAAGTTCTTTACTTTTAGTTAGTGCTTTGGGAATATTGGAAAAATAGTAAAGATAGCATAAAGAGTATAAAACTAGGCCTATCTAGTTATACTTAGATGTCATTCTATGGCATGAGATTGAAGATTAGCATCCCTTATTAGTGAACACTCTTAACATTAGTGGCTAGTGCTAAGAATAAAACTTGATCACTTTAGATGGGAATACTTGATGAAAATGATTATGGAAACCTTGGAATGATGCTTCATTCTATTAAAATGTTTTGACATGTGTTATGGACACAAAAGGATTTGATGATGAAAATGTTGAGGCATGAGCCTTAGCCCTTTATAAAAACTGATGGTTGGGTTCGGATGCGATACCATTCCAATTTTACCGTACATCCACAATACCCTAATTGGATAGGGCTTAGCTGGAAGTTTATATGTATTAGTATGGTTTCCCTCGTAGAAGAGATTTGAGCTGAGGCTACCTCGTGAGTGTGAATTGTCCACCTATGCAGTGCCCAGGATGGCAGATAGCCATGGCTGGGAGGCCAAGCTCATAGGGGAGGTTCCTATACTAGAGTGTGTAAAGGAAAGATTATGATTGATTATCCGCATACTAAGTATGATAATTCAGGGTTATCCCTGACGGATGTATTGAATTTTGTGGTGAATGTGTACCACCTCTGCAGAGTGTCAAACTATTCGAATAGCTGCTTCCACGGTCATGGACAGTTGGAGTGGTCATATTGTTCTGTCATCATATGTTTTCAAAATGACCTGTGAAGTGAACTATGATTTTGACTTGACCACAACAGGGTTGTGAATATGAAAACTAGGTTCCCACTTAAGTGATTCAGAATATTAATTTAGTTTTTTTTTACTTCTAAACTCAGTTTTAGATAAATCTGGCTTTTTGCAAATAAACCTAGAGCTTAATATTCCTATTATAACTATCTTACTTGTTAGTGATAGTTTGCGAGTACTTAAAGAGTACTCATGGCTTTGTCCCTGGCTATTCCCGTGGCCAGACTATGAGGAGGACTATCAGGATGATGGACAGCAGGACGTCTACGACAACTAGGATCATCTCCCATCATTAGCATTGTCTGTGACTCTGAAGATGGAGCCCCTACTATGTTTCTTTTCCGCTGCTTGAATTGTATTAAGACTGGATCATGAGATCCTTTATTTATGTAAGACCTTATTATGGTTTGTAATGGATGATGTATTGTGATATCAAATATGTTATGTCTAGCAAAAATGGTAATCCTGGGATTGCCAGATATGGCATAACAGGCATCTGGTATTAAAAATTCGGGTGTTGACAAACTTCCCCTCGAGGAAGCTGAGTTTTTGGTATATATAAAGTTTAGCTGCCTATGAGTTTCTCATTGTTGAGGATTCCAGAATGCTGAAGAAGGGGCCCTCCGATCATGGTTCAGATGAATGGATGGTTATGGCACCAACATGAAGATGGACTCTAAGTAACGACGACACGGTAATTGCCTTATCTGTTACTGTAAGACTATAAATTTTAGAGTTATATACCAAGCCATCTATAAAAATCCAAACAGTGCAACGTAGTGCATGTGATTAGCTAGTCTGAGTAGTACGATAATTTAGCTAGCTGCGCACCTGCTCCGTCCTGTCATTCGTCATCATCCACATCTTCTTCTTCCTCATCTTGCTCTAGTCTGTTTGCTTCTTCACAGAAAGGAACACGTCACACAAGGAGCAGGAGGAGATCAAGATTCCAAAATTTTAATCCATGGTTATAATCTTTTGTGATTTGAGAAGACTAATAAATAAAAATGAGTTCAACCTCTAAAAGACACTCGAAAAGCCTCAAATCACAATCACAATAAGCGCACATAACACTACAAACATATTCTATTTCAATAATGTGGACCACACTGGGATACGGGTGGGTCAAATCTATCGGTTCCGTGCTCTTCACGGTTCACGAAATCACGGGCTCCGGGTGGGATGCCCCACGGACTACAGAGCCGGGAAACCCGGGGAGTTCTCCCCGGGTAGATTCGCGGAATCGTTGCCCAACACGAGAGGTCTCCCGAGAAAATAGTTTGACAGTTGGCCAGTAATGCCTAACCCAAGTGCAGACTGCGTCGTGGGAACACCATGCAGAGGACCAGCAGTAGGACCAAGACCACTTATCACCCACTAGCAGCACTCAAACGACTCGTGGCTTTCATGCATGCTGCACCTCGCTGTGTGGCCGCCCAAGGACTCTGCCGGGGTGTTCTCTCGGGGTCCGACGACACTCTCGCCGACAGCCCCGACTCGGACAGACCACCCGGAGACAGGAATCAAGATGATGTAACAAGTCCAGCGCCAGTCTACTATAGATAGTAAGCGACACACGGCATCGAGACACGATTTCTAGGCCACGTTACAGGCCATTGCCGCCGCATGGCTGAGCCCTCACTGCCTCGTGTGATCCGACCCCTGTGGTGTCCCCTTACCCATATAAAAGGAGGCTCATGTCAAACTTTGAAGGGGGAGGACGGAGAAGAGGAACCCAGTGTAATATTGTGATAATCAGATAGCAGGTAGTTGTAGGACATAGGGATCCGTTGTGAGTGTGTTCATCTGGTTCACCGATTGAGCTTGACGGACTATGCGCCCCTAGCTTAACAACAAAGGGGACTCATACCCCTGGTGTCGAAATTCAGGACACGACATCTAGCGTGCCAAGTAGGGGGCGCACTTCTATGAGCAACCTTCACCGATGGCCCAACACTCCCTTCGTGCATGGTCGCGCGGAGTCAGAGGGATCGCCGCTAACGGATGATCGGTGCGGCTGAACGAGCAAGGAGGATTGCACATATCCTCAACAGAACTAGGCGCAGTGGGATCCGCCCTGCGTTCTTCGCCGTCCCCTACGATGGGATGGAACCGGTTGGCTTAGCAGAAGCCCCTGAAGGCAGGGTGTCCGCCGCCACCAGCGAGCTACCACCACCCCCGACAAATTTTCTCGGACAGAGGGTTGCGCTAGCGGCAGCTGACGCCCTCCTCCGGTTCTCACCCGAGGCTATCGGAGATGGTCCTAGGGTGGGATCTTGGCTTGTTTGGCTCGTGGATCTCATGGGATACGTCCTATGACACTACCATTCAACAGGCCCTTGCCCCACCGAGATAGTTCCCTTGGCCGTCGAAGCGACCAAGGGAAGGTGACCCAGAACTTTCAGACAAGGAAACCTACAGCTTGTTCGTTTCCCCGTTAGTCCTCGAGCGAATGCTCATCGCGAAGCGCCAAGCAGGCGTGCCCAGAAAAACGGCTGATTGCGTGATGTCATGTGCCTCCATGGGGGTGCCTCGGTGTTCCCCTCGCACATTGCCATCAAATGACTCTCCCAGGAGGTAAGCGTTGTGCATCCAAGCGTGGAGGCTCAACGAACCTTCAAATTGTCGGCCATGTCGGTTACCTTTGACGCTAAAGATCTCACCTCGACTCATGCGCGGCATGGGGATCTTGTCGTTGGTGGTCTCCCCGACCACGAGCAACGTCAGGGTAACCAAGATGCTACTAGACAGAGGTGCGATCCTAAACCTCCTATCCGCCCAACTCATGAGACAAGTCCAGATTCTTGTGGAATGCCTCACGCCAACAAGAGCGTTCCAGGGGATTAACCCAAGGGATACCCCACCGCTGGGCAGATGACCCTACCCATCACAGTTGGGACGCCTGAGAATTTCCACACATAGAACATCATGTTCAACCTGGCAGCTATCCTTCTGCCTTACAATGGTATACTTGGGCGACTGGCCTTGGCTAAATTCATGGCGGCCACCAATTACGACTACATCACTATGAAGATCCAGGTTGCTAAAGGGGTCATCACCTGATCCTCGAGACGCTGTCTTTTGCATGGAGCAGTCATATCGGGAGACCGCATCGCCGGTGTCCTGGGGCTCACGAGACCCTAATGCGTTGGGCTCGTCAGTCATGCGGAGGAAATGCCTAACCGAGGATCGTGGCCACACCAAGAAGATCCCTCTGCTCAAGGAGGGAAGCTGCTCCATCACCATTGGAGGTCATCTCATAGACAAATAGGAAAGCACGCTTGTCACCTTCCTCCCACGTGTCTACCCGGGGTCCCAAGGGACGTGATCGAGCGCCGTCTGGCAGAGAGTTCATCATCTCGGAGGTTCAGAAGCCCACCCGGTAAAGAAGAAAGTTCGGCGCCAAGCGCAGGACAAGCAAGACTTCATCATCTCGGCGGTTCAGAAGTTTAAGGCTGTCCTGGTCATCCGAGAAGTGTCACACCCGACTTGGGTTGCGAACCCCGTCATGGTGCCAAGCCCCACAGTAGCAACAACCAACTATGTATCGACTTCATGGACCTGAATAAAGCCTGTTTGAAGTATCCTTTCCCGTTGCCGCGAGTTTACCAGATCGTCGACTCCACAGCGAGATGTGACATCCTGTGCTTCCTCGATGCCTTCTCCGGGTACCATCAGATTAAGGTGGCCAAGGAAGAAGAAAAGGAGATGGCATTCATCACCCCGGATGGATGCTTCTATTACACGTGCATGCCTTTCGGGTTAAAGAATGCCGGTGCCATGTTCCAGCATGCCATGCAGGCATGGCTCAGAACTCAGATAGGGTGCGATGCGGAAGCCTACATCGACGACATCATGGTGAAGACCAAACATCACCCGACCTTGCTCACAGACTTGGAAGAGACGTTCAGCAACATACACAAGTTCAACCTCAACACTATTAGGAAAAGGCTTATAATAGTAATTTTCTAGTGGTGTCTGAAGTAAAATGAGCGCCACTACTGCAAGGCAAAATAGTGCAGTGTTCGGGAAAAGGCGAACGCCTCCACTATAACTTAGTCATGGCGTTAAAGAAACAGAGAATGCCGGCAATAAGTGGAGACCATGAGGTGAGCCGGGACCAATGTAGCCTAGCCGTTCGGCATTTTGGAGCACCGCAACTATGTAGTAGTGGTGGCATTCCATAAATTGGAGATGCCACCACTGTGTCATCCAAAAATTCTCTAAAAGGCATCTCCCGCCCTTACGCCTCTCTTTCTTCATTTCGCACCACTCATGGCCCGCTCCCCCCCCCCACAAATTGCTGTACCCGCGTAGCCCCGCCCCGCTCGGCCCTGCCTAGCCCTCTCTGACCCGCGGCACTTTGACCTCATGGTGTCGCGCTTCTCCGACCCGTGCCTCCCCAACCCTCCCCGTCGTGCCTCTCCTTCTTCGCCCATGCCTCTTTGACCTGTGCCCGTCCTCTCCGCCCTCGCCCGCAAATCTCGGACCTCGCGCTGCCGCGCCTCTCCGCCCTCGCCCGCGCCTCTCTGATCTGCGCCTCTCCAACCTTGTGCTGCCGCGTCTCTCTGACCCTCGCCGCCAGGCCTATCCTCTCTCGCCCTCGCTATTGCGCCTCCCCCCACCCGCGCCTCCCCCGACCTCGCGCCGCCGCAGGTAGACTACCCCGCCCCTCTCTTAGTTAGTGTATTTAGTTTAGTGAGTTTAGGTGATTTTTGTTGTAGTGTAGAAAATAGGTGATTTTAGGGATTTTAGATGTATAGCAAATAAAGATAATTGTAGGGGTACAAAACATAGATGATTTTAGATGTATAGCAAATTTAGATAATTATGGGTGTACAAAATGTATATGATTTTGGTTTTCTACTTTCATATGCTCGATGATTAAAAATGGTAGGATGCAATCTCGGAGGTGGTGTGAGCGAGCCTTGTGAGATGCACAAATAAGTAATTTGTGCATCCTACTTGACTCGCTTATGTCATCCATGTAATTATTTGTGCCCAATATGAGTATAAGACCCTACTTTTAGGTTGATTTTCATGCGAATATGCTTTTGATTGACTTTGATTTTCTACTTCCATATGGCCGATGATTAAAATGTGAGGATGCAATGTCGGGGGTGGTGTGAGCGAGCCTTATGATATGCACAAATACTTTATTTGTGCATCCTACTTGACTCGCTTACTGATACATTGCAAATGTATCTATAATTTTTGATGTTCCATGCTTGGTTTTATCTCCTTTCTTGTGTTTTATCCACACTTTGGAGTACTTTTCATGTGATTTCTTGGACTAACCTATTAACAAGAGCCATAGTGTCAGCTGCCTGTTTTCTGCTGTTTTTGGTTCCAGGAAAGTCAGAAAATGAATATTCTCGGAATTGGATGGGAGAAAAGCCAAAGTGGCTATTTTTCCGGAAGACTCACGGAGCTAGAATACGAGACGAAGGAGGGCTAGGGGCTGGCCACACCACCCCTAGGTGCGGGCTGGGCTTGGCCGCGCCAGGGCATGATGTGGGCCCCTAGGCACCCCCTCGGTCTCCCTCTTCGCCTATAAGAAGCCTTCTAACCTAAAAACTCTGGGGGGTTCGACGTTTTTCCAGAAGGAGTTCTGCTCTGCCACCACCACCAGATTCCATGAAATAGCACCAGAAACTCCGTTCTAGCATCCTGTCGGGACGGGGAATTGGAGGAGATCATCGCCATCATCATCATCATCATCATCATCATCGCTTCTCCATCGACCATCCATGTTTCCCCCATCTATGAGTGAGTAATCCCCCGCTGTAGGCTATGGGGATGGTAGGGATTGGATGAGATCGTTCAAATAATGGCATCAGATTGTTAGGGCATGGTGCCTAGTATCTTTTATTAGTGTTTTATGACTTTGTTGCGACTTGTTATGCTTAATGCTTGTCACTAGGGCTCGAGTGCCATGATTTCAGATCTGAACATGTTATTGATTCATTATGATAGTATTGTTTATGGTCTTACCTGCAAGTTGTATACATACATTGTTGTCCGGAACCAATGGCCCCGAAGTGACAGAAATCGGGATAACCGGAGGGAATGGCTTTGATGTGAGGATCACATGTGTTCACGGAGTGTTAATGCTTTGCTCCGGTGCTCTATTAAAAGGAGCACCTTAATTGCCAGTAGTTCCCTTGAGGCCCCACTGCAAACGGGCTGGCAGGACAAAAGATGTTGTGCAAGTTCTCATTGCGAGCACGTATGACTATATATGGAACACATGCCTAGGATTATCTAGTACTTGGATGCTTTATCTTATTTATCTGCAATTGCCCTATGTTCTGATTGCTATGTGAATTGTCTTGTCCATGCAACGCCCGTCCATCCATCCCTGTGCCTACCGCACTCGAATTCCACTGTTTACTGCTATTGTTACTGTTGTCTTTACTTTACTACTGCTGTTACTTTGCTATTCCTACTACAAAACTGTTGCTACTGATAAACTGCTATGAGCAAGATTGTTTCCAGGTGCAGCTGAATTGACAACTCAGTTGTTAAGGCTTATAAATATTCTTTGGCTCCCCTTGTGTCGAATCAATAAATTGGGTTTCACTTCTCTTGAAAATACTATGATACACCCCCTATACTTGTGGGTCATCAAGACTATTTTCTGGCACCGTTGCCGGGGAGCATAGCTTTATTTATCAAGTCCACTGGGAATCACTATTGTTCAAGATAAGTTTATTTCCGTCTTGTTTGCTTGTTTCTTTATCAAAAATACAAAAACATAGTTCCTACTCTAGTTGTTATTTTTGCTGGTCGGTTATTGTCTTGCTTTATCATGCTTGTTGTCAATGGTTGGTTTCTTTGAAACTGAGTCTTATTGGCAAGGTGGGTTCACAGAAGATGAAAAATATGATTATAAGGAACACCGCTTGTCACAAAAAGGGAAACACTTATGGGAACAAATTGATAAATTGTATACCATTGCTAGAAACGTGTGCTCTACTTATAATGTTACTTATTGCTTGGATAAATCTTGTTGCTGTAGGAGGTACAAACACCTCCCTTTTCAATGTGAGTATAATGAAAATGTTACCATATCTTCTTATGTTAAAGGAAATTATGACTTTTATGATGTGGAACAAATTGAAGAATTTATTGCTTGGAAGGGTGCTTTTGAACTTGCTAGTTTGCTTGAAAATACTGATGATTCACCTTACAAATATGAGGTTTATGGTATACTTAAATTTTGCTTTGATATTACAAGGATGAAACTGACTATATTCCTGAATATTTTAATAGATGCTTCCCACATATGGAAGAGACTAATGCCTTGCAGGATCCTATGGAAGAAGAAATTGATGAACCTGAAATCTCATTAGATGAAAAAGAGGAGGAGAGTGATGAAGAAAAGGAGGAAGAATGGATTAGCTACCCATGCCTACCTTCTAATGAGAGTAACTCTTTATCCCTTACATTATTTGATTGTCCTCCATTCTTACTAAAGGAGGATGAATGTTATGTTCCTGAGGATTCTTTTGAAAATGTTTATAATAAAGCTCTAGTGCTTGTAGATCATGAAAAGCATGCTTTATGTGATAGTTATATTGTTGAGTTCATTCATGAGGCTACTGAAAATTATTATGAGAGTGGAAAATATGGTTGTAGAAGTTTTCATGGTATTGAAACACCTCTCTATGTGTTGAAAGTTTTGAAGTCACTCTTGTTTTATCTCCCTTTGCCTGTCACTTTGTTCTTTGTGAATTTATTTGCATACACGATTCCTATGCATAGAAAGTGGGTTAGACTTAAATGTGTTTTGAATTTGCTTCTTGATGCTCTCTTTTATTTCAAATCATATTTCTTATGTGAGCATCCTCTCAAACTATTATGCCTGAAGATGATAATATGTCTATTATTCTTGGGAGACCTTTTCTTAAATATTGCAGGAGCTGTTATTAATTGTAATCAAGGGAAGGTGACCTTCAATGTTAATGACAAGGAACACACTGTCTATTTCCCCAAGAAGATTGAAAGTACTTATGGTTTGAATTCAATTGAACATGTTGAGGGCATTCAAGTTGGAGAAATATATTGTCCCATACCAAGAGAAAAATTTGAAACTATTATGATTGGGACCATTGCTATCAAGGTTGAGGTAACATAATCATTAGTGGGATACAAAGTTTTGTCTCATATGAAATATTTTTGGTAGAATACCTGATCAACCTTGTTAACAAAAGGATTTCATTGAACAAAACAATGTTTTCACCATGATTATCTCCGCTTACTTCTATTCTATCCATTTTTGTTTTTGCTTATGCGTAACTTAAAGGCGTTAAAGAAAAATACTTATTGGGAGATAACCCAACAGTTTTAGATGAGTCTTGGAAGTTATTACTTCAGTAATAAACGCTCCATATCCTTTTTATTTGCTTTTTGTGCCAAGAGTAACCTCTAATGAGAGAGAAGTAATGATTGGGAAAGTTGCTGTCCCGAAACAGATTTCTATGCTTCACCGTAAAAATTCGTGTAAAATCTATGAACGCATTTTTCAGGCGTGAATTTTTGTGCTTCTGCCCCACGTTGTTATCTAACTTTTTTTAGTTCAACAATTTTTGATTTGAGCAACATAAGGTCTTCGAAAAAAATCGTCTTTACCTGCTGGTCTGTTTTGACAGATTTCTGCCATTTGCTGCATTTGCTTCTTGTTGGTTCCTTTTTTAGTTCTTTTGGGGAATTGATATTTTTGAGGGAAGTGCTTCAGTAGCTAGTGTTCTAATGGAAGTTTATTGGTGTTAGAACTGAACCTTAAGACTTATTATCTTGAGTGCACTAATGTTGCTAATAAAGATTGTGTGAAGTTTTGTATGAAGGAAAAATTTCAGGTGTATGGAAGAAATGCGTAATGAGATGAAGGATGGACTAAAGCTCAAGCTTGGGGATGCCATGCGTGTCACCCCAAGAAATATCCAAGAAGTACAAGCATCAAAGCTTGGGGATGCCCAAGGCATCCCCTTCTTCATCAATAAAAATCCCAGGTTTCTTCCAAACGCTTCATTTTTATTGTTTCATGCATAGTTGTGTTGTTATTGGAGCGTCTTCTTTTTTGTTTTCGTTTTGGTTTTTAGTTTGCATGGTTTGCTTAGTTTTCTGAATAAATTGCTTGGACCCTCTCTTTCATACTTTGGTTTGCCAATAGTTTAGTTTGGTTTGGAAAAGAGTAGGAAGGTTCATACTTATGTGGTAAAAAGAGCTTGTTTTTGACTGTGACCTATGCTTTGTCATGCCATGCTTGATATTTTTTTGACTTTATGCTTAGTATTCTTTGTTGTAGCATGACTTGTTATAAATAATTGAGATTGCTTAATGTGCCTTGGAAGGATCATGCGTTGTTTTATTATATTAAAGCATAGTATTGTGATATTCTCCTTTGATGCTTTATTTGGGTTGACTTGGCGCATGCTCACACCATGTTATGACTATCCCAAGTCACCGTAAGCCTTTATGATCCTTTAGTTTTCAACTTGTAATATCACTTTATGCTTTGATCAATGATGTTTTGTCGCTCTGCATGATTATGGCCATTATTGCTCTCTTAGTTTGTCGCTCCCAGTCTTTTGCTAGCCTCCACAACCAAGTATGAGTTCCACTCATGCATCCAACTCCTTAAACCAAGTTATTCCAAAGAGTCCACCATACCTACCTACTAGCATATGCTATTCCAAGTATATTCATGTTTTTGTTTACCTTCCAAATTAAACTTGTTATGAGAAAACTAGTGATTAAAGCTCTGACGAACTTGATGGCACACTTTACTTTTCTTGCCCTTAATAAACTTGAACCATTGTGTCGTCTATGTTGTATATGCTTGCACTTATTTGTTGGGGATTAGCAGAACCATGCTTTCATGGGGAACTCTTTCAACATTGCACTTGGTACTTGTACCTAGTTGATATCATGCTCTTTTGTATATGGATGTCATCGGTGTGAAATGAAAGGGGAGCTTGTAAGTCCATGGAGTTATGTATATGTGTTAGAGAAACGCCTGGGCCGCTGGTCTAATCCATGCTGACATGGTGGAAACCTGTAGCGTAACCATAATGAGCTGTCTATGAAGCATTCTTCTTATAAAAAAAGAGTCCTATATTGAGAAAAAGAGAAAAGAAAAAAAAAGATTATGAAAAGAGGAAAGAGAGAAAAACGCACCATATTCCCATGGTAAATAAGAAGATTGCTGAGATGCTCGTTGTCTGCTTGCCCTGTCATTTTGATATGGGGATTCTTCCGTATCAGCGGGCAAGGGGTACCTCGTTGGCGGTTCTCTATGATACACATGTACTTATGATGACAAGAACTTACCGGTGAATAAACTTGAGTAGCATGAGGAGCGACCCTCGTATACAAGGGACATGAGATTTCTAACTTATACTTCGTCAAGCATGTACACCATAGTTTGTTCACTTTAACCTTAATCACTTCAAGATGCTTATGATAGGGGCAATGAGAGCTGAAAGCTATAAGTACCATAATTTTTGGAAGCTCTTTATGAGACTTGAATCCCTACTTCCTTCTATGAAGGCCTGTCTTCCACCATTATATTGAGTCTCCATCTTCTATCTTTATGCACCTACTTTGAGAGCATAGTGGCCATTCTTAGTTCTGTGTGCATTGTCCCAAGACCAGTTGATTGATGCATATCTTGATATTGCTTGTTTTAAGCTTTTGTATCTAGTCACTCTTATGAACTTTGAAGGTGTCCTATGCATTTATATTTGCTACTCTATTGAGGGACAAGTTGAATACTACCGTGCTATGTTTTCTTTATGTGAGACAAACAAATGTCTTGCAAAGCATTGTTATTAATGAATCTTTTGTTTGTGCCTTTTCATGTTGCAACATAGTAGCTATGTCTTATTGCTAGAACCTTGTCTTTCATGCTATGATTGAAGTACTATGATCCTAGATTTGAATGTTTACAAATACTTTGATCAAGTCTTTGATGGTGCATGTCACCTCAAAAATTATTCTTTCTTTTTATCACTTACCTACTCGAGGAAGAGCAGGAGTTAAGCTTGGGGATGTTGATACATTGCAAATGTATCTATAATTTTTGATGTTCCATGCTTGGTTTTATCTTCTTTTTTGTGTTTTGTCCACACTTTGGAGTACTTTTCATATGATTTCTTGGACTAACCTATTAACAAGAGCCATAGTGCCAGCTGCCTGTTTTCTGCTGTTTTTGGTTCCAGGAAAGTCAAAAAATGAATATTCTCGGAATTGGACGGGACAAAAGCCAAAGTGCCTATTTTTCCGAAAGACTCACGGAGCCAAAATACAAGACAGAGGAGGGCCAGGGGCTGGCCACACCACCCCAAGGCGCGGGCTAGGCCTGGCCGCGCCAGGGCATGGTGTGGGCCCCCCAGGCACCCCTCGGTCTCCCTCTTCGCCTATAAGAAGCCTTCTAACCTAAAAACTCTTGGGGGTTCGACGTTTTCCCAGAAGGAGTTCCGCTCCGCCGCCACCACCAGATTCCACGAAACAGCACCAGAAACTCCATTCTGCCACCCTGCCGGGACAAGGAATTGGAGGAGATCATCGCCATCATCATCACCGTCGCTTCTCCATTGACCATCCATGTTTCCCCCATCTACGAGTGAGAAATCCCCCACTGTAGGCTATGGGGATGGTAGGGATTGGATGAGATCGTTCATGTAATGGCAGATTGTCAGGGCATGGTGCCTAGTATCTTCTATTAGTGCTTTATGACTTTGTTACGACTTGTTATGCTTAATGCTTGTCACTAGGGCCCGAGTCCCATGATTTCAGATCTGAACATGTTATTGATTCATTATGATAGTATTGTTTATGGTCTTACCTGCAAGTTGTATACACACATTGTTGTCCGGAACCAATGGCCCCAAAGTGACAGAAATCGGGATAACTGGAGGGAATGGCTTTGATGTGAGGATCACATGTGTTCACGGAGTGTTAATGCTTTGCTCCGGTGCTCATTAAAAGGAGCACCTTAATTGCCAGTAGTTCCCTTGAGGCCCCACTGCAAACGGGCTAGCTGGACAAAAGATGTTGTGCAAGTTCTCATTGCGAGCATGTATGACAATATATGGAACACATGTCTATGATTATCTAGTACTTGGATGCTTTATCTTATTTATCTGTAATTACCCTATGTTCTGATTGCTATGTCACTACAAGGAATGTGTCAACCTATCACGTTTTGGTAGTGACCGTGAATGAAATCGTCATAAATTTATGACGATTCTACACCAGACGGTTGTAAGCTGTTTAGGAGGGCCAAATCCTTATTAAAATTTGACGATTTTGCGAAAAAACATCATTATTTCTATAGACAAAATCGTCATAATTGCTAGACAGATCAAGATATAAGAGAAGGACAATATCAGTCGTAGGATGTGAACCTAATGAACGGATAGGATGTGAATTGTGGAAACTTGCTGCGGATCGATGACCTGGCATCCATCGCGCGCACACAGGGCGAATATTTGGCGCACACACCAAATCCACCGCCGCAAAATCCACCCTCTAACCCTAACCCTTATCTCCCCCGCCGCCACACCACATCCATCTCTGGTCTTTCTCTCCCCTCGCTCTTCTCCTCCGATGGATCCACACCGCCGCCACCATATCCTCCTCTCCTCGCCGCACCCCTGCGCATGCGAACCCTAGCCAGTACACTATAGGCCGCCGTTGTGGAGGAAAAAGCCCGGTCCCTCGCGACTTCTCTAGTTCCTCTCCGACCTTCCTCTACGCGACATGGATGCCCGCACTCCTCGGTGGCGAGGTCCGCCCATTCCGTCTCCGGAGCTCATCCGGGAGGAGGGCGCCGCTTCCTCCTGATGCATCGCCACGACGGTGAGGCTTTCCTTCTTCTACTGCTGCTCTCCACGAAGGACACGCTAGCCTGGTGCTGACCAATCCCCTCCATCGCTAGATCAGGGAACTAATTCGGGATGTGGTGGCAGCGTGGCAGCTGATTCGGTTCATGCTGTCAAGCAATGACTAGCCCTACACCAAGGAGGGATGGTCCGCGTTCCCATCTAGGGGTAGGTTTGTGTACCACCTGAGGAACGGGATGGTCGTCATCATGGATTGGACACCAGGTGAGAGCCTCTCTCTATGTCCCCAACTCCCTACTGATCTCCTTTTGACAATACATACATGTTGGCTTGAAAAACTATTAGTAGTCCGGCAAACAGTTTACTAGAAGTCTGAAACAGTCCTGTCCTGAAATTGTTGGTAAATCTGCTTCTATTTGAACTTAGGATATGGTTGACACTATGCAGTCTTGTAGATCTTGTAGATAAGTTAAAAATATTTTAATGGAAACTATATGTATTTACGGTGCCATGTGGATTTGTAACTATGTAAAAATTGTAATAGATAATCTCAGGCGCTGGTTATTTAAAATCATGATTAATTTGCTTATTGTCGTGTTTGTTTGTGTGCATGTTCGAGCCTTTATTGATTAGATGTATTCATCATTCCACTGTACAGTTGACTTGATTAAATGATACTATTGCCAATGGACAACAAACACATTTGCTTCTTGCCAAGTAATACATTATTTAGGCAAGATGAAAACATTGATACAACGGCCACCAACCTATTGCGACATAATAATTAAGCACATGGTGATGCACAACAGATTACAGAAAAATTATATGATTGATTTCAATCATCTAGCGTATTTTCTTGCATAAAGTACAAAGGGGCGGCTGCACTTGTACTAGCATATCTTGTAGAGCTTATATTGTTATTTTCTCTGATAATATATTATTTGATGCATATAGCTTTGTATCTAAATAATATATTAATATGGCCGTCGTTCATAGCCTCATAGGTGTGAACATGTACATTTTTATCTCACTTTGTCTGAAATTGTGTAGGGTGACCCTGGGGTCCGCGGGGCCTGTGGGGAGCAGCTGTGGTCCAGCGATGCCTGTGGAGAGTTGGTAAGTTACCAGAGGTATGTGGAGCAGCAAGACGATATCATTCACCTAGGTACTCATACTGATTTACCATATCTATCCCAGCTTTTTTTATTACGTTACTTTGTGGAATTCTCAGGTCAGTTCAAAGCAGAAGGAAATTAGTAACACCGTCGGGATGCGAGACACTATGAAAACAAGTGCCCTCTTGCAATACAGGGCCCAGGTAATTGCATTTTAATGTTTTTAATAATTAACTTATTATTTTTCCAATATAGTCATTGAGGAAGCACAACAATGGAGCCGAGGTTTTGAAATCTGAACTATAAATTTCACGCTATTGTTTGAACAATTGAATTTTAGTAATTATACTGATATGTTGCTGTAGCTGTAGCTTACTTTTTCTTGTTCTCACTGTCGCTGCACTGCTTGTTCTTGTATTCCAGACTGTTGTGCCAAGTCGCTAGATTAAATTTTGTAGGAGTGCATCAAGGTCGTTGGCGACAAGAGAAAGGTCGCCGTCACCTTCGACGGCAACATCTCCATGAGTACGTGCCTTCCACTCTCATATATCCCATTGTTTCATGGACTATTAATTAGGAATTACTGCTGCTATATTGATGTCTTATTAATGGAACCATTTTAGAATAAATTACCCGTTCTCAGTTCTTTTAGTGATCTTATAAAGTATCATAGCTGCAGTAGATAATTTTTTACAAGTGCCTATCTTTTGATATTGTTTATATGGTGTTTTGCGTGGAAATAAGCATTTGTTCCTTGTTTCTGTCAGCTAGTCCTCCGTGTGGCTGTTACTATTATTCATTTAGCTTGACTTATGCAACTTGTATAATGTGAGTAGCAATTTTTGTACTTAACTGTAGGATGTGCTTTATGTTTCAGATTCAGATGTTCTTTCTTTGGAGTAGTATTTAGCCCTGGTGCCCCGTTGCCCCTCCCTCCCAGTCCGACATCAACGGTGAGTTCACCCCTCCGATATGATCTGGTTTTGCTCTGATGTTTGACTGTTTTTCTTGGTTGATTTCTGATGGAATTTTTCCTTGGTGCATGCTGCAGGTTTCGACCGTACCGGCAGGCTGGTGGCCAGGGTTGCGCTCAAGTGCCCGGATGTCGAGTTCGTAGCCGTCAACGACCCCCTTCATCGCCACCGACTACATGGTATCGTTTTCGAGTGCCCGGATTTGTTACTCGCGCATTATCTCTGATAACTTAGTTATTGTTAGATCCCTAAGTTTACATGGCATGGGTTGGATCCTTGTGGATTTAGGTATAGAAGTATAGATTGATGAGTTCAGCCACACTATTTCCATGTCGAGGTACTAACCAAAATTGATGTCGATTTACCTCCTTCGCACTCCTTGTGGATAATAAATCTCTGTTGTATTTCTTACTGTGCTTGCACTAGACAAATAGAGATCTCTTTAGTTTATAGCTAACCCATCAAGGTATATAGCACTTTTAATGATTTTCCTGACAGATGATGAGCTATTGTAGTTTTTTGCCTGTGCAACCGTTTTTCTGGTATTGATTATGTCTGTCAATCCTGGGTATGGTGGGCAGAGCTTTATAAAGAAGATTGCATACTTGAGAAAATTATGTGAAGAGAAGGTATACCCATCATGTCTTGCTGGTATTACCAAACCTGATATTTGAAATTTCTAATTCATTTTCTTGTTGTAGGGAGTGAACCCCTGGATTGAGGCTGATGGTGGAGTTAGTCCAAAAAACGCCTACAAGGTGAACCTAGTTTCTACCTTATTTATTGTCTCTGCTGCTAGTTCTTGTTCATATTTTTCCATGATGTCATTTTCCTTTTGGGGTTTTTTCCCTCTTCTACATCGACATATGCGTTCTTTCTCTGTTTTACTGCTAGTTCTTGGACCGTTGGTGGTATGTGACCAACTGCTAGGACGTGGTGCCGGAGGGAGTGGTGCACACTGGGAGCAGTCGGGCAGGTTTCCTTAGCATTGGTGGAGAGGGAGGTTCTGATGATGCTTCAACTGATGATGGATTATTCCTGCTGTAGGGATATGGTCCTAGGGGTCTCCATTTTGGGCTTGATTCTGTTGTAGCCTCTTTCTTGAAGACCATTTTGTGTTATATTTTGATAGCGCGGTTATTATTGTATGTATGGGATTTGAACCGACTTATGGTTGTTATCAAAAGGATTTTATGTATTTCTCTGGTTTTGACTAACAAGTGAGACACATCTGGCTGGTAGGATCAGCCCATGAAGGAATGGACATTGTTGGAGATATGCCCTAGAGGCAATAATAAATGTAGTTATTATTATATCTTTGTGTTTATGATAAATGTTTACATTCATGCTATAATAGTATTAATAAGAAAACATTAATACTTGTGTGATTTGTAAACTTAATTTGAAGTCCCTAGTAAAGCCTCTATATAATACTAGCTTGTTGGTTAATAGATGATTGTGGTTTCCCTATCATGAACATTGAGATGTTATTAACAACAAGATCATATCGTTAGGAGAATGATATGGTGGACATACTCCTATAGATAAGCGTAGCATAAAGATCAAGTCATTTTAATAGTTCAATTGCTATATGCTTTCTGATACATAGTTATCTAATTCCTTCGACCATGAGATCATGCATATCACCTTTACCGGATGGATGCTTTGATGACATCAAACACCACACCGTAACTGGGTGGCTATAAAGGTGGCATTGAGTGTTCAGAAAGTATTGGTTGAAACACATGGATCAAGAGTGGGATTTGTCCATCCATATGACGGATAGATATACTCTGGGCCCTCTCGGTGAAATGTCATCCAATTATCTTGCAAGCATGTGACTGGCTCACAAGGGATCACATATCACGGGAACGAGAAAAGAGTACTTATCAGTAACGAGGTTGAACTAGGTATGCAGAGATACCGACGATCATAACCTCGGATAAGTAAACTATCGTGAGACAAAGGGAAATTGATATCGTATGTAAGTGGTTCATTCGATCGCAAAGTAATCGTAGAAATATGTGGGAGCCATATGAATTTCCAGATTCCTCTATTGGTTATTGTTCGGAGAAGTGTCTCGATCATGTCCGCATAATTCACGAACCGTAGGGAGACACACTTAAGGATTCGACGTTGTTTGAGTAGTTATGGAATGATGAGAAAGAGTCTGAATGTTGTTCGGAGTCTCGAATGGGATTCGGGATATCACGAGGAGATCCAGAATGGTCCGAAGAATAAGATTCATATAAAGAAAGTCCCGTTTCGGAGTTGGGGAATGGTTCTGGTGTTTTCATCGGGAATGTTCTAGAATGTTCCGGAATATCCGGCACTCCGGGAGGGGGAAGGGTACATGAGTGTGTCATTGTAAGTTGGAATGATTGCATCATGTACTAGGTGTCTTTGCTGTCCAAAATAAAGGGTTTATTTAAATCCTAATTTGAAAAGTCAAACGGCTAGTTTGAAAGTCAAACGGCAAGTTTTGGAAAGAGGAGGAGGAGTGGGAAACCGAGTTGGGGAGGGATTCCCTCCTCCAACCGCCGGCCCACCTCCAAGCCGAGTTGGGGAGGACGCCCTTGGCCGTGCCTCCCACCTATATAAGGAGGGGCAGGGCTCCCTCCTAGCACACAAGTACCTCTCCTCCAAAACCCTAGATTGGCGCCACCACCTCCTGCTGCTGCCGCCACCTCCCAGGGTTGCCCTAGCCGCCAACTTGGGGTGCCCCAAACCCTAGCCGCCGGCTCTAGCACCTCCTACTTGGTGTGTATAAAACCTAGATCGCCGAGGAGCCCTCTCATAATCCACCATACTCGCTCTGGCTTAAGGCGAAGCCCTGCGAGATCTCCCCTCTACTTCCGGTACCACGTCGTTGTGCTGCCGGAATCGCGAGGAGAGTGCTACAACCTCCGCTGCCTGCTGGAACAAGGGAGAGGAAGGTCTTCTTCGAGTACCGAACGTGTGACCGACTGCGGGAGCACTGCCGGAACGCAGCGCCGGAAGGATCGTCTACGCGATCTTGAGATCGGAAAGAGTACGACTACATCACCCACGAGAATCTGCTCTCGTTAAACACTTTGGAATCTTCGAGGGTGAGTTATTCCATCAACTCGTTGCTACAATCTAGTAGATAGATCTTGGCTTGTTTGTTTGTATGCGGTAGAAATTTTTTGTTTTCCATGCTACGAAACCCTACAGTGGTATCAGAGCCGTGTCTATATGTAGATCTGTTGCACGAGTAGAACACAATGGTCATTGTGGGCATTGATGCTTTTATTGTCAATTGCTTCTTGTGTACTTTGCATCTTGCGGGATGTTGGGATGAAGCGGCCCGGGCTAACCTTACATGACATCGTTCATGAGACTTGCTCCACACTTGACATGCAACTTGTGTTGCATAAGTGGCTTTGCGGGTGCCTGTTTCTCCCAGCATAGTGGAGATCCAATATACAACGGGTGATTAACAATACTAGTATCAATGTTGTGGTTCTTGTTCGTAAGTTAGAACGACACTTATTGAAAGCCCCAAACCACGTAAAATATGCAAAGAAAGTAGAGGCGTCTAACTTTGTTTTGCAGGGGTGTGCAGTGATGTGATATGGCCATGATTGTGATTATATTTGATGTATGCAATGTTCCTTATTGTAAGTTGGCAACCGGCAGGAGCCATATGGTTGTCTTTAATTTATGTTAAGATCCGCGTATCTATTCAAAGTAGTTGTAATAGTTGAAGCCGGTGGACGACAACCATGGAGAACTGTCATTGACCTTGATGCAATGCCGGTGATGATGGAGATCATGTTCGTGCTTGAAGATGGAGATCGGAAGCACAAATAAGAAAGGCCATATCATATCACATATTATGAATTGCATGTGATGTTAATCCTTTATGCATCTTGTATTGCTTAGTAGACGACGGTAGCATTATAAGATGATCCCTCATGCACATAAATTTCAAGTTCTAAAGTGTTCACCCTTAGTATGCACCGCTAAAGCTTGTTGTTTCAAGCACCACGTGATGATCGGGTGTGTTAGATTCCAAGTGTATACAACGTAAGCCAGATTTGCTTATACGAAAGCTAAGGTTTGATCTTGACGAGCCTAGCATGTACAGACATGGTCTCAGGAACACGGATCACCGAAAGGTAAAGCATGAGTCATATAGTAGATATGATGAACATGTCGATTGTTCGCCATTGAAACTATATCAACTCTCGTGATGATCGGTTTTGATATGGTGGATTTGGTTCGTGTGATCACTAAAACAATGTGAGGGATGTTGTTTTGAGTGGGAGTTCACCTAGATTAAACTTAATTATTAATTTGAACTCAATTTGTCATAAACTTAGTCTAAACTATTGCAAATATGTTGTAGATCAATGGCAGCCCTACCATCAATTTTAATGTTCCTAGAGAAAGAAAAGTTGAAAAAACAATGGAAGCAACTTCATGGATTGGTTTCGCAATTTGAGGATTGTCCTCACAGCTGGTAATTTGACCTATGTGCTGGATGCACCGCTGGGTGACCCACCTGCAGCTGATGCTACCGATGAAGTAAAGAATGTTTACCTTGCTCGGAAGAATCGGTACTCCATAGTTCAGTGTGCTATCTTGTATGGTTTAGAATCGGAGCTTGAAAAGGTTTGAGAATTCAGACCCACATGATATTGTCCGTGATCTCAAATTGATCTTTGAGACTCACGGCGATTGAGTTATGAGGCTTCGAAAAGTTCTTTAACTGCAAGATGGAAGAGGGCAGCTCGTCGGTGAGCATGTGCTTAAGATGTGCGGCACGCAAACAAACTTCAAAGCTTGGGTATAGTGATTCCTAATGCTTTGGGGATTTACCGTGTCTCCTCCAATCACTACCACCAAGTTACAAGAACTTTGTGATGAACTACAACATGCAGAACATGAACAAGCGATTGCGAACTGTTGCTATGTTAAAATCTGCGAAGTGGAGATCAAGAAAGAGCACCAAGTGTTGTTGGTCAATAAGACCACCAAATTCAAGAAAGGCAAGTCTAAGAAGGACACTTCAAGAAGGGTGGCAAGAAAGTTGCCACACCGACAAAGAAGACCAAGGCTGGACCCAAGCACATCTTGAGTGCTTTCCGCAAAGGAGAAGGTCACTGGAAGCGGAATTGCCCAAAGTACTTGGCGGATTTGAAGAACGGCAACATCAAGAAGAAAGGTATATCTGATATACATGTTATTGATGTGTATCTCACTAGTATTCGTAGTAGTGCCTGGGTATTTGATACTGGTTCGGTTGCTCATATTTGTAACTCGAAACAGGAGCTGCAAAATAAACGGAAGCTAGTGAAGAACGAGGTGACGATGCGCGTAGGAAACGGATCAAAGGTTGATGTGATCGCGGTCGGCAGGCTACCCCTTCATCTACCATCGGGATTAGTTTTATACTTAAATAATTGTTATTTGGTGCCTGCATTGAGCATGAACATTATATTGGGATCTTGTTTATTGCGAGACGGTTACTTGTTTAAATCCGAGAATAATGGCTGTTCGATTTATATGAGTAATATGTTTTATGCACATGCACCTTTGATAGATGGTCTATTCTTGTTGAATCTCGATAGTGGAAATACACATATTAATAACATTGAGGCTAAACGTTTGAGATCGAGCGATAACTCGACCTATATGTGGCACTGTCGTCTTGGTCACATTGGAGTGAAGCGTATGAAGAAACTCCATTTCAATGGACTTCTTGAATCACTTGATTTTGAATCACTTGAAAGATGCGAAGCATGTCTGATGGGTAAAATGACTAAGACTCCATTTTCTGGTATGATGGAGCGAGCTACGGACTTATTGGAAATCATACATACCGATGTGTGTGGTCCAATGAGTGTAGCATCGCGCGGTGGTTATCGTTATGTTCTTACCTTCACGGATGACTTGAGTAGATATGGGTATATCTATTTCATGAAACATAAATCCGAAACTTTCGAGAAGTTTAAGGAATTTCAAAGTGAGGTAGAGAATCAACGTAACAAGAAGATTAAATTTCTACGTTCTGATCGTGGAGGTGAATATCTAAGTTACGAGTTTGGCGAGCATTTGAAGAAATGCGGAATACTTTCACAATTGACACCGCCGGGAACACCACATCGTAATGGTGTGTCTGAACGTCGTAATAGAACTCTCTTAGATATGGTTCGTTCTATGATGTCACTTACAGATTTACCGCTATCATTTTGGGGTTATGCATTAGAAACAGCCGCATTCACTTTAAATAGGGCACCGTCTAAATCCGTTGAAACGACACCGTATGAATTATGGTTTGGGAAGAAACCTAAATTGTCGTTCCTTAAAGTTTGGGGATGCGAAGCCTATGTAAAGAAGTTACAGCCGGACAAGCTTGAACCCAAAGCGGAAAAATGCGTCTTCATAGGATACCCAAAGGAAACTATTGGGTATACTTTCTATCATAGATCCGAAGGCAAAATCTTCGTTGCCAAGAATGGATCCTTTCTAGAGAAGGAATTTCTCTCGAAAGAAGTGACTGGAAGGAAAGTAGAACTCGACGAGGTTGTCGAACCTTCTCTCGAAATTGCGAGTAGCGCAACGCTGGAAGAAGTTCCTGTGGTGCCTGCACAAATTAGAGAGGAAGATAATGATGATGATCATGAAACTTCGGTCGAAGTTGCTACAGAGCCTCGTAGGTCAACGAGAACTCGTACCACTCTAGATTGGTATGATCCCGTTATGAGTGTCATGTTGGTGGACAACACCGATGACCCTGAGACATATGAGGAAGCGATGATGAGCCCAGATTCCAATAAATGGCAGGAAGCCATGAAATCCGAGATTGGATCCATGTACGAAAACCAAGTATGGACTTTGGTGGACTTACCGGATGTCCGGAAGGCTGTCGAGAACAAATGGATTTTCAAGAAGAAAACATATGCTGATGGTAATGTTACTGTCTATAAAGCTCGACTTGTCGCAAAAGGGTTTCGACAAATTCAAGGAGTTGACTACGATGAGACTTTCTCACCAGTAGCGAAGCTAAAGTTTGTGAGGATTATGTTAGCAATCGCTGCATATTACGATTATGAGATATGGCAGATGGATGTCAAAACAGCATTCCTCAATGGTGACATTGATGAAGAGTTGTATATGATGCAACCCAAAGGTTTTGTCGATCCTAAAGATGCTAACAAGGTATGCAAACTTCAACGGTCCATCTATGGATTGAAGCAAGCATCCCGAAGTTGGAATCAACGTTTTGATAAGGTAATCAAAAGTTTTGGTTTATACAAACTTATGGAGAAGTTTGTATTTACAAGAAAGTGAGTGGGAGCTCTGTAGCATTCTTAATACTATATGTGGATGACATATTATTGATTGGGAATGATGTAGACCTTCTTAATAGTGTCAAAGAATATTTGAATAATAGTTTTTCAATGAAGGATCTTGGCGAAGCATCTTACATATTAGGCATAAAGATTTATAGAGATAGATCAAAACGCCAAATATCATTGTCACAAAGTACATATTTGGACAAAGTTCTAAAGAGGTTTGGAATGGAATATAGCAAGAAAGGGTTCTTGCCCATGTTGCCCAATACGACCTTGAGTAAAACTCAGAGTCCGACATCGGCAGAAGATAGAGAAAGGATGAGTAAGACTCCCTATGCCTCAGCCATAGGATCTCTAATGTATGCCATGCTATGTACTAGACCCGACATTGCATATGCTGTTAGTTTGACTAGCAGATATCAAAGTGATCCAGGAGTGGATCATTGGACAGCGGTCAAAAACATCCTTAAGTACTTGAGAAGAACTAAGGATATGGTTCTTTCTTATGGAGGTGATGAACAGCTCGTTGTTAATGGTTACACCGACGCTAGTTGGAACACCGATCCGGATGATTCTAAATCACAATCTGGATACGTATTTATTTTGAATGGTGCAGCAGTTAGCTGGAGGAGTGCAAAGCAAAGCATTGTGGCGAGATCTTCAACTGAATCGGAATACATGGCTGCTTCGGAGGCTTCACAAGAAGAAATATGGATGAAAGAGTTCATTACAGAGCTGGGTGTCATTCCTAGTGCGTTGGACCCAATGTCTAGCTACTGTGATAACATGGGCGCCATAGCCAATGCGCAAGAACCAAGGTCACACAAGAAGCTGAAGCACATCAAGCTACGTTTTCACGCTATTCGAGAACATATCCAAGATGGGGATATAAAGATTTGCAAAGTACACACAGATCTGAATGTGGCAGATCCGTTGACTAAACCTCTCCCGAGGGCAAAACATGACCAACACCAAACTGCCATGGGTGTTCGGTATATTACCATGTAATCTAGATTAGATGACTCTAGTGCAAGTGGGAGACTGTTGGAGATATGCCCTAGAGGCAATAATAAATGTAGTTATTATTATATCTTTGTGTTTATGATAAATGTTTACATTCATGCTATAATAGTATTAACAAGGAAACATTAATACTTGTGTGATTTGTAAACTTAATTTGAAGTCCCTAGTAAAGCCTCTATATAATACTAGCTTGTTGGTTAATAGATGATTGTGGTTTCCCTATCATGAACATTGAGATGTTATTAACAACAAGATCATATCGTTAGGAGAATGATATGGTGGACATACTCCTATAGATAAGCGTAGCATAAAGATCAAGTCATTTTAATAGTTCAATTGCTATATGCTTTCTGATACATAGTTATCTAATTCCTTCGACCATGAGATCATGCATATCACCTTTACCGGATGGATGCTTTGATGACATCAAACACCACACCGTAACTGGGTGGCTATAAAGGTGGCATTGAGTGTTCGGAAAGTATTGGTTGAAACACATGGATCAAGAGTGGGATTTGTCCATCCATATGACGGATAGATATACTCTGGGCCCTCTCGGTGAAATGTCATCCAATTAGCTTGCAAGCATGTGATTGGCTCACAAGGGATCACATATCACGGGAACGAGAAAAGAGTACTTATCAGTAACGAGGTTGAACTAGGTATGCAGAGATACCGACGATCATAACCTCGGATAAGTAAACTATCGTGAGACAAAGGAAAATTGATATCGTATGTAAGTGGTTCATTCGATCGAAAAGTAATCATAGAAATATGTGGGAGCCATATGAATTTCCAGATTCCTCTATTGGTTATTGTTCGGAGAAGTGTCTCGATCATGTCTGCATAATTCACGAACCGTAGGGAGACACACTTAAGGATTCGACGTTGTTTGAGTAGTTATGGAATGATGAGAAAGAGTCCTAATGTTGTTCGGAGTCTCGAATGGGATTCGGGATATCAGGAGGAGATCCAGAATGGTCCGGAGAATAAGATTCATATAAAGAAAGTCCCGTTTCGGAGTTGGGGAATGGTTCCGGTGTTTTCATCGGGAATGTTCTAGAATGTTCCGGAATATCCGGCACTCCGGGAGGGGGAAGGGTACATGAATGTGTCATTGTAAGTTGGAATGATTGCATCATGTACTAGGTGTCTTTGCTGTCCAAAATAAAGGGTTTATTTAAATCCTAATTTGAAAAGTCAAACGGCTAGTTTGAAAGTCAAACGGCAAGTTTTGGAAAGAGGAGGAGGAGTGGGAAACCGAGTTGGGGAGGGATTCCCTCCTCCAACCGCCGGCCCACCTCCAAGCCGAGTTGGGGAGGGACTCCCCTCCCCTTGGCCGCGCCTCCCACCTATAAAGGGAGGGGCAGGGCTGCCCCTCCTAGCACACAAGTACCTCTCCTCCAAAACCCTAGATTGGCGCCACCACCTCCTGCTGCTGCCGCCACCTCCCAGGGTTGCCCTAGCCGCCAACTTGGGGTGCCCCAAACCCTAGCCGCTGGCTCTAGCACCTCCTACTTGGTGTGTCTAAAACCTAGATCGCCGAGGAGCCCTCTCATAATCCACCATACTCGCTCCGGCTTAAGGCGAAGCCCTGCGAGATCTCCCCTCTACTTCCGGTACCACGCCGTTGTGCTGCCGGAATCGCGAGGAGAGTGCTACAACCTCCGCTGCCTGCTGGAACAAGGGAGAGGAAGGTCTTCTTCGAGTACCGAATGTGTGAACGATCATGGAGCGCTGCGGACGCATGGCCGGAAGGATCGTCTACGCGATCTTGAGATCGGAAAGAGTACGACTACATCACCCACGAGAATCTGCTCTCGTTAAACACTTTGGAATCTTTGAGGGTGAGTTATTCCATCAACTCGTTGCTACAATCTAGTAGATAGATCTTGGCTTGTTTGTTTGTATGCGGTAGAAATTTTTTGTTTTCCATGCTACGAAACCCTACAGACATTAGATAGGCCAACACCTAGAATAGAAAAAGGCTCGAAAAAGGCTAAGGCCCAAAAACGAAATGGACCATAAAAGGCCATGACCTAGTAAATACAAGGCTAGAATTATTGGGCTCAGCCCATATGTACCAACTAAATGGACTGGGCTTATTTTGCACCATGACGATTTTATTTCATCACAATTTTGCCACGTAGGACAAGCCAGATAGGATCTGACTTGGTCAGGCTAGAATGCCTATGACGATATTGGATCGTCATAACAGTTATGACGATCCAATATCATCATAGACGGTTATGACGATTTTGCAAAAAACATCGTTATAGTTCATTTGCAACGCCCAGCTTTCGACGATCTTAAAATCGTCATAGAATCGTCATAAACGGACTACTATGACGATTTTGTGATGAAAACGAAGGGTCATATATAGGCAGATTCCTTGTAGTGTGTGAAATGTCTTGTCCATGCAACACCCGTCCATCCATCCCTATGCCTACCACACTCAAATTCCACTGTTTACTGTTATTGTTACTGTTGTCTTTACTTTACTATTGCTGTTACTTTGCTATTTCTACTACAAAACTGTTGCCACTGATAAACTGTTGTGAGCAAGATTGTTTCCAGGTGCAGCTGAATTGACAACTCAGTTGTTAAGGATTATAAATATTCTTTGGCTCCCCTTGTGTCGAATCAATAAATTGGGTTTCACTTTCCTCAAAAATACTGCGATACACCCCCTATACCTGTGGGTCATCACTTACGTCCTCCCTGTAATTATTTTCCGTGCAATGCGAGTATGAGGACATACTTTTAGGTTGATTTTCGTATGAATATGCTTTTTATTGATTTTGGTTTTCTCCTTCCATATGGCCGATGATTAAAATCTGAGGATGCAATGTCAGAGGTGGTGTGAGCGAGCCTTGTGATATGCAGAAATAAATAATTTGCATTCTACTTCTCACTCACTCCATCTCTAAAATTATTTTGCGTCCAATGCAAATATGAGGCCCTATTTGATCTTAGAGTGTGAGACATGCATGTTTGTAATTGATTAATTATCAAGTGATTTATATTAGATATGGAGATGTGTGAGACATTCATGTATAAAATAACTATATTTTCCTTGTAGATGACATGGCGTTGTGTTGAGTTTGTCTCACGGACTGTAGTGACGATACTATGTTAGGCTCACTATTCCAAGTCAGTCTCATATGGGGTCAATTTGAGCGTTCAATTGGTATGTATAATTTTTCATATTTAAAATCATTGAATTTTCTTTCCATACTATTATCATTTATTTACTTATTTTTTTCATGTTTAAACTATCCCATGCAATATAAGGAGGGACTTCAATAGAATAACACAAGAAAGCATGGAGTTCCAAGTTCTTGGGCGAACATATGTTGTTGACGTGCACAAAGAGCGGGCAATGACTCGTTTTGTAGGTTCTTCGGGGAGAAGGTTCATTTCCCAAAACCAAATCTCCTCTACTGTGTACCTGTTTTTTGCAATGGAAGCTCATGGGCCAAGAATCACTGTTGTATATTTGAATTACGACGAGGATGAGGGCGATGAGGACGAGGGCGACGAGGATGAGGGCGACGATGAGGATGACGACGATGAGGAGGAGGACGAGGATGAGGGCGATGAGGAGAAAGAAGGACCATTGGATTATACAACTTTAGCTCAGAGATGCATTCTTACCCATAGTGAAGAGTGTTATCTCGTCAACAACATTCCTTCAAAAAGATCCTACATCGGCGTAGCACTTGACACTCGCTTGACCATGACGCATATTCAGCTACATGATATGGTATGTTTTCACTTACATTCTTTCTTTAGTTCCTATTTTATTTGTAGTGATGATGGTTATAAGATTTCTAACTTCTGCATCTTAATTAGAAACTACCGCCGGGAATGGTTTCATCTCTTCAAATTTCTAAAGAAGGCTTGGCTAGAATACGCGTTGGAGCAACAAGTGTCGTAAGTGCCATTTCATACAAGACAGTGAGTGATGGCCCCATCATCTTCAACATCTAGGAGTGGAAGAACTTTGTTGAAGCTCAAGATGATCTACAAGTTGGGAAAGCCATTCTCCTCACCGGCAGGACCACTTTACTCCATAACATTCAGATAATATTCGTCATCGACATCATTCATTGTGACTAGCTTGTCCCTTGTGATAGATTGTTAGTGTATATGCAACTAGCTTGTTTTGAACCGCTTGTTAATAATTTGTGGTAAACCAAAATTTTATTTTCCTCCTTATGTGAATATTCATATCGTGACGTTACATTGTTGTTATGTTGTAGTCTTCAATCAACAATATGTATCACCTTTTTTTAATTTTCGAAAACATAATTGTGGCGTTTGACATTCTGGAAACACCAAAAATTTTACATATAGTAGTGGCATTTGCCTCAAACGCCACCACTATGTCTCCTAGTCGTGGCGTTCAAACCGAATGTCACCAGTATGACCTTTAATGGTGGCGTTCACTCAGGACACCACCACTACATCCAACAAGTGGCGTGAGGTTAGTAGCGTGTGGCTTGAACGCCATGAACCCCCTTTTTCGAACGCTGCCACTAGGCTTTTTCCTACTAGTGCAAGCTCAACCCCGAGAAGTGCGTTTTTGGGGTCTCCTCGGGGAAGCTGCTCGGTTTCCTGGTTTCTCACAAGGCTATCGAGGCCAACCCTAACAAGATCATGGCCATGGACCAGATTGAAGCCGCTAGGAGGGTAAAAGATGTGTCGCACCTAAACGGGTGTATCACCTCCCTTGGCTTCATATCCCGGCTAGGGGAGCGGGGCCTCCCCTTCTTCAAATTATTTAAGAAGACTCGACCTATCGTGTGGACACCGGAGGTGGAGGCTTTGTTAAAATATTTGAAACACTACCTCGCCTCCCCTTAGGTCCTTGTGGCTCCCAAACCTAGCGAGCCACTGCTACTGTACGTTCCTGCCACTACCCAAGTGGTCAACGAAGTGCTCGTCATGGAAAGGGAATAAGATGATGCATGTGTCATCGCTAAGGGCCCCGGTCCACGAGTTGGGAAGTCACCCTGGATGCCTGGAAGCGCCTCTTCCTGATCCCGACGAGGTGGAGCTCGTGGAGGGAGATGACTTGGAAGTCATCGCTGAGGGCCTCGGTCTAAGGACCGAGCAGACACACCTCCTAAACTGTGGGAGTTAGAAAGCGACCCTGGATGCCCAAAATTGCCTCCTCCAAGGCCCTGCAACTCGAGAGTTGAGGACCATCGGGAGACCCCGAAAAAATGTATGGTACAACGCCCCATATATTAGGTCAGCAGCGTGTTGCGCGATGCCCGGGTTCACTACCCTACCCTACAGAAGCTCCTGCTCAGTATCCTCATCACATCGAGGAAGCTTCATCACTACTTTGAGGACCATCTGGTCACTGTAGTGACCAAGCACTCACTAGAGCGCATGTTGTTCAATATAGAATCTACCGACCAACTGGCGGAGTAGGCCATGGAGCTATCCGGCTTCGACCTACACTTCACCTTGATGACCCACAAGTATAGGGGGTGTATCGCAGTATTTTCGATAAGTAAGAGTGTCGAACCCAACAAGGAGCAGAAGGTGTTGATGAGTGGCTTGGGTCAGGAATTCTCTGTAAATACTTAGCAAACGGATTTTTAGGGGTTTTTGATAATGTAGATAAATAAAGTGCGAGTAAATAAAAGACAATAATAATAATTGCAGCAAGTGGCGCAATCCTTTCTTTAGCAAAGGACAAGCCGGTTGTATTACTTAAGATGACCAAGCGTTCCCGAGGACACATGGGAATACTGTCAAGTGCTTTCGCTTCATATAGTTGATTAATCTTCTTTGGTTGGATAAGTCTTGTGTGGGTGAACCTGTGCTAATGTACTGACCTTCCTAGGACTAATACATACTTGTGATTATACCCCTTGCAAGCATCCGCAACTACAAGAAAGTAATTAAGATAAAAAACCTAACCATAGGCTTAAACTTTTAGATCCTACACTCCCTTATGCAAAGGTTTCCTAACGGGGGTTCAGGTTTCTATCACTCCAGCAACCCCACAATTAGTTGACAAATACAGAATGCATTCCCCTAGTCCCATAAAGGTGAAGTATCATGTAGTCGACGTTCACATGACACCACTAGAAGAATAACATGACTACTTAAATATCAAACCATTGAACCTTTCTCAACACAATTCCACAACTAACAACATGACTTCTCCCATGTCCTCAAGAACTAAATAAACTACTCATGAGACATCATATGGATCAAGATCAGAGATGAAATAATGATAAGTAACAATCTGAACATAAACAATAATTCAATGGTTCCACTCAATAGCATCAACTACAACAAGTAATCAACACCGGGAAAGTTTCCCCTAAGAACTATGCAAGATTCAACCCAATTGTTATAGCGGTACGGAGTGATGGTGATTGTGTTGATGGAGATGATGATGATGATGATCTCGATGATGTCTAGCTTGATGATGGTGTTGATGGCGATGATCTCCCCCTCCGGGAAGGAATTTCCCTGGTAGATTTCTGCCTGCCGGAGAGCTCTTTCTCTCTCTGCAGTTTTCTGCCCCGCAGAGGCAGCGGAATCTTTCTGTGGTCACCACCTGAGTCTTAGGGTTTCGATGGGATTATATACGCCAAAGGGCAATGCTGGAAGTGGGCCAGGGTGGCCACACCACCTGGTGGCACGGCCAGGGGGACCCGCGCCACCAGGGGGTGTGGGCCCCCTGTGACCCATCTCCACTCCTCCTTCTGGCCTCCTTCGTCTTCTGGAAAAATAAGAATTTCCATATATTTTCTTGGATTTTCTAATCTGCGCGAATTTTGCATTTGGACAATGCTTTTTCCATCAGAATCCTGACTCCAGTGGTTCATCCTACAAAAATCATCAATCATGCAAAAATAGATGAAATTACATAAGCATCATCTCTTAATATGAAATATACCAATGAATAACAGTAAATTATGATATAAAATAGTGATGCAAAATGGACGTATCAACTCCCCCAAGCTTAGACCTTGCTTGTCCCTGTTTAAAATCGAGCTCAATAAACATGACCACAGGTTTATGGAGTGAAGTGTCGATAAAAAGAATACGGACAAGAAGCATCACATTCATCAATATACAAATCATAATAGAAAACAACTTACTATTATATAACTTAACTTGCAATGAGTAAGGGAAACACAATAAAGATACACAAAGTAAATCATAATTGGTAATGGCAAACCTTGTTCTTGGTTAGATAACAGTTAACAAATTGCAGGAGTCAAACATAATGGGTTTTCCAATGATAGCTTTCAAAGTAATATTCACTAATATAAGAGTAGTGTGCAAAACAAGGAACATAAGAAACATGATTGAATAAATAATCATATGGATGAATGAATCACAACAACTCAAATGCTTGCTTGAGATAGAAAGGAATAGGTTTACTGACTCAACTAAAAAGTAAAAGATAGGCCCTTCGCAGAGGGAAGCAGGGATTTTCAAGTTTCATAAATAGCCTCCTAAAATTATGGTACTTACTATCTTTCAGCTCTCATTGCCCCTATCATAAGCATCTTGAAGTGATTAAGGTTAAAGTGACACAAATATTAGGATATGCTTAACAAGTTATAAGTTGAAAATCTCATGCCCCTTGCTTACGAGTACCAGTACTCATGCTACTCAACTTTGGTTTTCGGTAAGTTCTTGTCATTGTAAATGCATGTGTATCATAGAGATCCGCCAACGGGGTACCCCTTGCCCCATGATTAGGCCTGGCTTATGCTAGCTGCCCTGGCGTTTCTCTAACACATATACAAACTCCATGAGCTTACAAGCTCCCCTTTTATTTCACACCGCCGGGATCCATAAACAAAAGAATCACGATATCAACTTAATATTAAGTGCAATGTTGAAAGCGTTCCCCATGGTAACATGGTTCTGCTAATTCACAACTTATAAAGTGCAAGCATATAAGCAACATAGATGGACACAACGGTTCAAGTTTATTAAGTGCAAGAAAAATAAAGTGTGCCATCAAGTTTGCGAGATCTTTAATCACTAGTTTTAACCTAACAAGTTTAATTTGGAAGGTAGATAAAACTTGAAAATTTACTTGGAATAGCAATAATGCTAATAGATAGATCGGGTGGACATAAATGGCATAGGTTTTGGTTCAAGGATTTGGATGCACGAGAAGCATTCCCTCTCAGTAAAGGTTTTTTGCTAGCAAGGCTGGGTAGCAAGCATAAGAGTTTAAGGAAACAAACAAACATACAAGTGATAGAAATAATCATGCAATCTTCCTTGGAAACACAAAAGATCTTAACTAGAAAATACTAAGCTTATGATCCAAACAAGAAAGAAAGATGATGAGATTATATTTCTAAAAGTACTTTTCTCTTTTGCATTAAATCCTCAAATAATGTGGCTACTAACCAGAGCTAGGTTTGCCAAAACCAATTAAATTGACTTAATGATCCCAAAGTGATACCAATATTAACAACAAGATCAATCATATAACAGAAATTGCAAACTAAAATAAGATGTGCAAAAATTAAATGATAGAACTTCTCATTAATATTCCATAATGACAACTCACACCAAGGGATACATAGATAACTAACTAGAGGGGAGATACTTCCACAATGCAAACTATCATATATGATAACTTCTCTATTCATGATATGACTCTACTAAAAAGGTAAAAAGATGAAAGATAATGATGTGATACCGCGGCACTCCACCAAGCTTGGAACAAACCAAGAGGATGCCAAAACCTGATGACGAATTACTCCTTCGGAGGTGGTGGTGTCGTCTCGATAAGCTTTTTAATCAATTTCTTCAAATCCTCAATCTCGAAGGTGAGAGTATGAATCAGCTCCGAATTATGCTCAATGCGGTTCATGATCATGTTGAACTGTGAATCCTAGCCCTTGTGAATCTTTCCCCAGTCTTTCTCCTTAAAGTATTCTTTTCCTGCATGGTTAAAACGAGGCATATCCCAATTGGAGGGTAATATTTCATTAGGCATCTTTTGGAATTGCTGCTCATGTATAAGGGTATGGAAGGGATTCTTGGTGCGTGGAGGAGGTGACCGTGAAGCCAAGCAAAGGTGTGGAACCATCCCTCCAATGGACATCCGTGTAGTCCTTTTGATCTTGACAGGACGTGCCATCACTCCAATGGTTGCAATGGCGATGCTAGTGCACGGATGTTGGTCTTCCTTTGCTTCCTATTCAACTTCACCCTCGATCTCCTCCTCCTGCTTGGGGTCTTGGAGATCATCTTTCACGGGCTCCTTGCCCTTATCATTGGTGGAGACCATCGTGCTTCTAAACTTGAGAATAGTTGCTGACAGAAATAGATCGAAATGAAAACATGACGAGAACATGATATACAGACCTCGGAGGATCCGGGGGATTATATATTAAAAAGTTTAACAAAAAAAGGAAGGTACTGGGAGAAAATGGGTCGGAGATGGGCTCCCGGGTGGCCACACCCCCTGGTGGCGCGGCCAGGTGGACCTGCGCCACGGGGTGGTGTGAGCCACCCGGGCTCCGTTTCCGTCCATTTTTCGTCTCGTTAGTTTCCATGTTAGATAAAAAATGCAAAAATATAAATTGAAAAGTTTTTCGTGGACCTTTTCTTACCAGAGCTATTACCTATTTGAAGACGGACTCTGCAGGTTTCTGAATTTGGTCTTTAATAAATTCTTTCGGAGTCACCACTTGAATAACATTAGTATCTTGATTGTAAGAATCTTCAAAAATATAGTGCTTGAGTCTTTTGACCATTCTTCATCTCATTACATCATTTTCTCCTACCACTTGAAAATTTATTTCATACAAAACTTCACACAATCTCATTAGCAACATTAATGCGTGCAAGATAATAAACCTTTAGGTTCAATTTCAACTGAAATCCATCAAACCATAAGCTACTAAAACAACTCCTTTTGAAAGCCCAAAAATAATTAAAAAAGGAAATCAATTTAAGAGGCAAATGCAAAAATGGCAGAAATTTGTCAAAACAGACCAGCAGGTAAAGATCAATTTTTTTGAAAATCTTGTGTTGCTCAAATCAAAAGGTGCAAAACTAACGAAAGTTAAATAATAACCTGGGGCATGCACACAAAAATTTACAGATCAGTACGACATTCTGGGATTTTCACGATTTTTTACGGTGAAGCACAAAAATCTGTTT
Source organism: Avena insularis (assembly GCA_023614405.1). Classification (NCBI taxonomy): domain Eukaryota; kingdom Viridiplantae; phylum Streptophyta; class Magnoliopsida; order Poales; family Poaceae; genus Avena; species Avena insularis. Next base: position 454,889,955 of record CM042696.1, on the reverse strand, counting down.
CGGGACAACAACTTCCCCAAATCTTACTTTTCTCTCATTAGAGGCTGATCTTGACACAAAAAACCAAACAAAAAGGATAAGGAGAAGTTATTACAGAAGCAATAACTTCTAGGACTCAAATAAATAAAAACTGAAAGCAAAAATATATTGGGTTGTCTCCCAAAAAGCTCTTTCTTTATAGCCATTAAGATAGGCATGATAAATTTCAATGATGCTCACATAAGAATATGAATTGAAGTAAAAGAGAGCATCAAGAAGCAAACATACACATATTTAAGTCTAACCCACTTCCTATGCAAGGGAATTTTGTAAGAAAATAAACTATTGAAACCAGAGGCTAGTAGCATAGGAAGGCAAAACAAGTGCAATATAAAGACTTTCAGCATAAAGCGAGGAAACTTAATATTATTGAGATGCATAGAAACATTTTCCCCTCTCTCATAATAACTTTCAGTAGCATGCATAAATTTAACGATATAACTATCACATGAACCATGGTAACAATGATCACTTATTCTGACAGAAAACACAGGGACACTAGCTGACGAGGGTTTAACTCATCAATGCCCATTGTTATGGACTTCGGTTTTGGAGAAGGAGGGAGCGCTGGAGACATCTATCGGCTAGCAAACAAGCACACAGGGGACTCGAAGATTTACCCAGGTTCAGGCCTCACAGAGGTCCCTACTCTTGCTTGTCTGCTCATGGAATTATCAAAGGAATCGAGGATTACAGTGGTGCGCAGATGCAATCAGGCAAGGGTTATGGAAACTAGGGTTTCATGTGTCCTCCTCTCTGCCCCCTCCTAGCCTTTATATAGATAAGCTAGGTCTCAGGTAGCAGGTTGAGTCGGTTACAGGTTAGGGTTTTCCCCTTTTAACTTTCTATCTTTAGCTTCTTCTTGTTCTTCAAGCAATCGAGAGTCCGTAGGTTACTCGAGTTCTTCATTTGGGCCTTGGCGACACCGTGGGCCTCTACTGTATTCAAGCCGTATATACCAAGCTCGAGTACCTATAGGGTATACCCATGTCAGTAGCCCTAGAGTGTCCAGTGAAATCGCAGATTCGACTAGGGACTTTATGAATCCTTTCGAGTGCATGACTGAGTATGTTTTTCGACTGCTCTGTTTGTGTCATAGGGATTGTTGATGTGTGTGCCTGATTTAACCGATGTATTGGTATCAGTTAACTACCTTAGGGTAAAACAACGCCATCTACTCGAACTCGAGTCCCCAGACTCGAATCTGGAAAAGTGCTGGTGTAATTCGACTCAAGCCGCGGAGGTCTTACAGGAGTCGAATTCCAGTATATGGGTGTGAGCACTCGACGCGTCCGTCAGGCATGTTCGTCGTACCTGTTGGCACGGATATATTTCTGGTAGTGCGCAGAAAATGCGTTGCCAGGCCTTATTCAGGTTTTATCTTCACGCTGCAAGCGCGGCATCCAAAATTTGTCATCGCGGAGATGATTTGGGTGATCCAGGAGACGCAGTCTCTTTGTAGGGAAATGTCATGAGGCGGTGTCGCCATAAGTTTCGAGTGTGGATGTTATCAACACACAATATAATGTACAAATAATCATAGGGTGCACGACCAGCGCTCCCTATGGGAGTAGCCCCCGAGTGCCTGGTTGAGTCGAAGACTCAGGGAGGGACTAAAGAACTTTTGCGATTGCTGTCGTCTTTTGTTTGCTTGTTTCAGTCGAATTTTCTTCCGGCGCTCCCTATGGGAGTAACCCATGTCCATAGTTGAATCATGCTTCAAATGGTTGGGTTTGCTTTGATTGTCTATGTTCCTATAAAAAAGAAGAAGAAAAATCATAGGGTGCGCGACCAGCGCTCCCTATGGGAGTAGCCCCCGAGTGCTTGGTGGAGTCGAAGACTCGAGAAAGGACTAAAGTAGTCGAAGTCTTCTGCTGCGTAATTTTGGATGACGTCAGTGCTGACGATCCCATGACCTCAGTTACCCACGTGAGCGAGTTTGACGGGACGTGACGAGTGGTGGGTCCCATTTTCTGACTCTGATTTGACCGAGCATGCGTAATATTTGTTTTAACTGTGCCTCCTCGATTTCTGCGCGTAATAGGAGTAGTGGGGATGGTTCACGCTTCAGCTCCTCCACATGTCGAGCGCGATGAACGCCACGCGTCTGATAGGGTTTTTCTTAGCCGTTGGATTGCATCTTCCAGGGGGTTAAGTAGTGATGCGGCAACGGTAATTTTCACATCTGCTTCTTTTCTGCCTTTGCCTCCGTCGCCATTGCTGCTGCTCCTCTGCTTCTTTGCGCTCCTTTCCTTCGTGGCGCTGGACCAGCTCCGCATATTTCCCAACTACTTCCTCCGGTCACACCGCCGCCGCGGAATGGGGAAGAAAAAGGGAGGTGTCGCTACTGCTACGAAGAAGAAGGGTGGCTCCGCCGCTGCAGGCACCAGTACCACCGCCGCCGGGAAAAAGAAGGGCACGGGCACTCACGTCACGAATGGTGCGTGGCGCGCATCCGTGATAAAGTCTTCTGAGCTTCGTCTTACATGCGGGGCGGAGTTTTGTCTTCCTTGATCGCGACGCTGCGTCCCTAGCAGCGAGGTAACCCCCTCTCCTCCTGCCGGCTTTCGGGTGATGTTCCTAGCGTTCATCATCCACGGTCTTTCGTTGCCCCTGCATCCTTTCTTCCGGTGCCTTCTCTGTTTTTACGGGCTCCAGCTCCATCAACTGTCCCCAAACTCCATCCTCCATGTAGCTTGCTATATTACTCTTTGTGAGTGCTGGCTCGGAATCGAGCCGCACTTCAGTCTCTTCAAGCGCCTCTTCAAGTTGAAGCGCCAATCGGCGTCTGGCTCCGTAGTCTACGATGTAGGCGGCTGCGGTATCCACGTCGACCCCTCTGTCACATATTTCGACATCAAGCTGATGATGTCCGTCCAAGGGTGAGGGACAAGTGGTTCTATGTCCACGATCAGAAGGCCGACGGAGACTACTATGGACCCGCGCCCTTCGACCCTGCGACGCTGTGCAGGAGGAGGCGCTCCTAGAAGAACGTGATTATGCCCGGCGAGTCCGTGGAGACAAATGTGCTATACGAGCGCGTCTGCGACCTCAAGAGTCGCATGGGAAAAGAGGAGAGAGGTTGCGCCCTCATTTGCACATGGTTGCGCCATCGCGTCCAGCCCCTGCAGGCTAGAGTCCACCCTATGTTCCAGTGGGCTGGTGCAGACGATGTCACTCGCGTGTATGCCGATGGCATGTCTGCGAGTGAGGTAGATAAAAGGGTGCGACTAGTCACCAAGTACACCGTCAAGGATGTGCTCCCCAGTGAACCAGACGTTCCTCCGTTCGATGCTGCTAACCCTCCTCCCGAGGTACAGTTGTGCTACGTAGTAGCTTTGTTTATCGATTGCTTCTTTGCTGTTTCTTGACTTTGTGCTAAATTGCTTTTTGTATGCAGGATTGGGCGGTGTCACCCTGTATGCCCCCTCTTCCCGAGGGGGTTATCCCTCGTGAAGCCTTGGAAGAGGACGAGTCGGAGTCAACCGTCCCATCTGATGTGGAGGAGGAAGCCCCCGAGTCGAGTGGTCCGGACACTCGCAAGCATTCGCGCAGCGAGGATTCGGATGCGTCGTCCCCTTCGACTCCAGAAGGTGCAGGTGTTGGTGCAGAGTCGCCGATACCTGCCGTTCCTGTGAGTACCGTGGCACAATCTTCTCGCAAGAAGATGCGGCTGTCGAAGGAGTCGTCGTCAGAGTCGGGGGATAAAACCTTCGATTTTGATAAGTTTGATTGGTAAGTATTCGAGTCTTCCTTTTGGTTCTTCTTTGGAGTTGCATTCTCTTGATGTTGGTTTTATTTTGCAGTCAGCATGCGTCGTCATCTTCTGGCGACGTACAATTTTTGAAAGAATCTGGAGTCGCGACCTCCAAAGCCAAGAAAATGGCTGAGCGCACTCCTTCTCCTCCATTGGCGGCCCACTCCGGCCATAATTCATCGAGTTCTCCGCACAATGTGGAGCACCAGATGGTTATCCGGACGACTGCGAATCCATCGACTTTGGAGTCTTTGGAGGATCATGTAAGTGTAGTATTTGGTTCCTCTGTGTTTGCAGTCAATTGTATCATCTTCTATCATCTTGCTTATCCTTTGCTGTTTTCTTCTATTGCAGCTTATTGTGAGGGAAGCCGGTCGCTTAGCAGAGCAAGTTCTTGCGATGGATCGCCAACATGCAATGCTGGATACTCACCATCTCTTAGTTGAAAGTAAGTGTCTTGCTTCTTCTTCGTCCTCCTTGTGATATATCCGGCTGATAGCCTATCTTTGTTTGTTTTGTAGCCGAGCATAATGCACTCATCCGTGATGCCGTTTCCCTTGAAAAGGCGCTTGCCGCAACGTTGAAGAGTCGCGATGAGGCAATCGCAACACGTGACGAGTCGCAGAAATGCAAAGAGGATCTGCGCGCCTCCGTCGTGGCTAGAGAGAAGTTGTTCGAGGAACGGATTTTCTCGATTGCCAAGGCTCTCTCAAGTACCTTGTCTGGATTTCATTATTGTTCTTCTTTCGAATTTGTCGTTGGTGCCGACCTTCGTGCCCATGCGTGGGTTCTATATAGATGCCAGCGATTTGAGCTTCGACCCTCAGGCCGTTCATCGTTACGATGCCTTGGCAGGTGCCCTTTCAGCAGTCGAGGACCGCAGCGCCGCCGTTTAAGGGATGCTCTCCAAGGCCAAGGGCGTGCTCAGTCGCCTCCAGGAAGAGCTGGCGCCCAAGGCTGAGTTGATCGAGAATATGGTCAAGCTGGTGGAGTCTCTTGCCGGGGGCATCCCTACAAGCTTCAAGAACACGCTCCGTGCAGCAGGCGCTTCGATGTCACTCGCCATGGTTCAAGCCCATGGAGTCGAAGTTGATCCTGCGGCGGTCTCCAAGGCGATGCCTGTCAGCGCTGATGGCCAGCAGGTAGTCTTTGCTCCCTTCGCAACTGCTTGTGGCAAGTACGGCCCGCAGCTGATCAATACAGTTGCGAAGTACTCTGAGGAGCTTCAGCGCACCAAGAAAGCTGCAAAGGCTGCGACGTCAGGGTCTGGTGGGAAGTCTGTGGCATCTGATACTGCCACAGACTCCATGAGGCCCCCAAAACCAAAGTCGAAGTCGAAGAAGCCAGTCTCTCCTCAGTAGTCGTATCTTGTAATAGTTAAATAGCTTATGTCATTTGTCAAGAACATGCCTGTTGGCGAGTGTATGTGCTGATACTTTTGTTAATCTTGAATGCACTCGAATCTTTTGTCTATGTCTCGCCTTAGTCCTCTTATTGTCTCTTGCTTGACTTGTGGTAGGGCACATCGAGTGATCCTTTGAGGGAGCCTCAGGATTCTCCGCCCCTTGATGACACTTTGGCACCGCCGCGCTCAAGGGTGGAGGAGCGCTCTCTGCTCTCGTGACTCCGAGACAGCGTGAAGCAGTTGCAGCGTGAATTGCCCATACTCCACGGAAATGCAGACGTATGGAATTCGAAAGCGGAGAAAGCCGCCGCCCGAGAACAATATCTGCTAGGGGAGGTGACGTAGTTGGGTGACCAGTTCAAATGTTAGTCTTCATCCCTCCTCTCGTTTCCTTGTAGTCACTCGCAGTAGTTCGTTGTTCTCATATTTTGCCTTTGCTTGGTATAGTTGTCAATGCCCGCCATCCGCAGGATGAGAAGGATCGTAATGCCATTCACATGAATGGCCTGACCCAAGAGCAGCTTCAGGCGAGTGGGTACTTCTAGGTAGATCATGATCACGCAATCGCGTTGGCGACACTGCAAGATCGTGCGTCGCGGGTGCTTCACTTCTTGAAGAATTTGCAGTCATACTTGAAGAATATTTACCATATGATGTTCCCGTTGGACATCGTTCCATCGAGCCTGCTGGCTCTTCTCGCTAAATTCCATGACTTGAGTGCGGTCCGCGAGTGTGTACGTGAATAGTTACTGGCTAGTGCCAAGGCTGCTCTGTCACTGGTGCGACTGCACAGGCCTGATGTGGACGTTGCAGCAATTGCGGCTAGACCACCTTTGCCGCCAGCGGGTTCTACTTGGAACATGGTGCCGCACTACCAGGCAGTGGATCGCCCAACAGAGGAGATCGTTGATTTCTTCGAGGAGCAGACCAATGTTCTTTTGCTGCAACAGTAGTTTAGTTTGTATCCTGCACATAGTTGTACCAATGTTGTAAAGTTCGTATATATGCTATGTATAATTGATTGATGATGATGTGTAAAAGAGCTTGTTAGCGTGTATGTTTTGTGAGTGTGTTGCACCATGCGACTCCTTTTCGTTAGCCTAGCTTTGTGTTTATCTCAGTCCCTTGTCAACCTGTCAGGTGCGTTGCAACTGGGTTGATGTTTTTCAAGGGTTCGATTGGTGTGCCAGCTACTCAGGATATCGCGTTTTAGTTCGTAGAACAGATGTGTATAGGGTGGCGCAGCCCCCGAGTGGATAATTTGCGAAAAATTAAAGGAAAACACAGAGTTTGGGGGCACTTAGCTTTATTTATTCGCGGGATAGTACGAAGTACAATGTGTGGCTAAGTAGCCATGGCTGAGTAGCCTTATTTGCAATGTAAATGTAAAAGCGACTAAGGGTAAAAGCGTCGTAGCTACGTGACGGTCCAGGGGTTGGAGTATGCGACTCCTGTCTCTAAATCTTGAAGGCGATAGGCGCCACCTGGGATTACTTCTGTACTCACGTATGGTCCCTCCCAGGGGGACTCGAGCTTGAGATGCCCTTGCTGCTTCAGTCGCAGGACCAGGTCGCCTTCGACGAAGGCCCTGGGGCATAGCCTCCTGCTGTGGTAGTTGCGCAGGTTCTGCTGGTAGATCGTTGATCTTTCCATGGCGATTTCCCTTGCCTCGTCAAGGAGGTCGACAGAGTCTTCGAGTGCCAGAGTTGACTCCTGCTCGCTGTAAGCGACCACGCACGGTGCTTTTATCGTACTTCGGCGGGTAGCACCACTTCAGCCCCGTGCACCATGAAGAACGGGGTGTACCCTGTAGCACTATTTGGAGTTGTGCGTAGGCTCCAGAGTACTGATTGTAGTTCGTCTGGCCAGCAACCCGCGGCCTATTCGAGTGGCCGGAGGAGTCGCTTCTTGATGCCGCCGCAAACGAGCCCGTTAGCTTTTTTGACCTGACCGTTGGTCTGTGGATGTGCCACCGAGGCATAGTTGACGTTGATTCCCAGATTCTGGCAGAATTCTTGGAACTCCTTGGATGTGAAGTTCGTCCCATTGTCCGTGATGATGCTGTGTGGTACTCCGAAGCGGTAGACAATGGACTCGAAGAACTTGACTGCGTTATACCCTGACTGATTGGTCACTGGCATGGCCTCTATCCACTTGGTGAATTTTTCGACTGCGACCAGGAGGTAGACGTAGCCTCCTCGTGAGGACTTTGGGAGCTTGCCAACCATGTCGAGTCCCCATTGCATGAAGGGCCGGGCCAATGGGATTGGTCGGAGTTCTGCGCCGGGTGCGTGCAGCTTGTACGCGAATCGCTGGCACACGTTGCATTTCTGGACGATGTCCTTGGCGTCGCGCATGGCCGTAGGCCAATAGAATCCAGCTTGTAGAGCTTTGGTAACAAGGGCGCGACTACCGGCATGGTGCCCGCAGGTCCCCTCATGGATGTCGAGGACAACAGCTCTTCCATCGGCCGTGGAGACGCATCGTTGGAGCACTCCTATGATGATGCGCTTGTATAGTTCGCCGTTGATAACAGCGAATGCCTTGGATCGCCGCACGATGTGCCATGCGTCAGTCGGATCGTCCGGTAGCCTCTTGCTGAGAAGGTACGTGATGTATGGTTGAGTCCATGATGGCTCGATCATCATGACGCTCATTGGTCCTTCGAGTCCTGTATCCAGCTCCAAGTCATCGAGTGTCATTGGCTCATTGGGTGGCATAGCCCCTGAGTCCGTTGCTGTGCTTGTTTTCTTCTCTGCGGCCTTTGGCTTGATGGATCGTTCGCAGATGAGCTCGAGAAATACCCTAGGTGGTATGGGGGCGCAGGTAGAGCCTATGCTTGCGAGTGCGTCTGCCTCTTCATTGCTTTCGCGACCTATGTGCCGCAGTTCGCAGCCGTCGAAATCTCCTTCGAGTGTGTCGTAGAGGTCGCGGTAGGTGATCATGTTGTCGTTCAGTGCGTCACACTCGTGCATTGTCTGGTTGACGACCAACTTGGAGTCGCCATATATTATGAGCCTTTTGGCGCCGCAAGCTTTTGCCATCCTCATCCCATGTAGAAGGGCCTCGTATTCAGCTTCGTTGTTGGATGCGGTGAATTGCATTCGCAGGATATATTTCAGCTTGTCTTCCTGGGGCGATGTCTGTATGACACCTGCACCAGCTCAGTCCTTCCGCTTGGATCCGTCGAAGTGCATTGTCTAGAGGTAGGACATATCTGGTTTTTCGGGGAGCTGGTTCTCCATCCAGTGCACGAGGAAGTCATGGAGAACTTGCGACTTGATTCCGTCGTGTTTTTCATATGTGATGTCTCGTGGAGATGGTTCGATTCCCCAAAGTGCGACTCGTCCGGTGGCGTTAGGATTGTTGAGGATGTGCCCAAGCGGGGCGTCGTTGACTACCACAATTGGGTGTTCCTGGAAGTAGTGGCACAGTCGCCGGGCCGTCATGAAGACGTCGTACGCCAGTTTCTGGTAGTGCGGGTACCGCTGTTTTGTTGGCGTAAGTACCTCGTTGAGGTAGTAGACTGGGCGCTGTACCCCGTGGACCTTGTTTTCTTCAGCTCGTTCGACTACGAGCACTATGCTGACCACCTGGTTGGTGGCGGAGATGTATAGCAACAACGGTTCCCTTTCTCGTGGGGTCACCAGTACTAGCGAGGTGGATAGCAGGCGCTTGAGGTCGTCGAATGCTTCCTGCGCCTCATTGGTCCACTCGAACTTGTCAGCTTTGCGGAGGAGTTGGTAGAAGGGCAGTGCCTTTTCACCCATCCGACTGATAAATCGACTGAGAGCCGTGATTCGCCTAGCCAGCTGTTGGACGCCCCTTATGTTTTTCGGCTTCTCCATGGCCAGTATAGCTTTTATTTTCTTCGGGTTTGCTTTGATCCCTCTCGTGGAGATAAGATACCCGAGTAGTTGCCCAGATGGTACGCCGAAGGCGCACTTGTCCGGATTGAGCTTGATCCGGTAGCGATCGAGGTTGGCGAAGGTTTCACGCAAATCATCGATTAGTGAGGCTTCCTCTTTGGTCTTGATTACTATGCCGTCGACATAAACTTGAATGTTGCGACCGAGTTGGTTCTTGAGGCAAGCCTGCATGCACCGCTGGTAGGTGGCTCCTGCGTTCTTTAGCCCGAAGGGCATTGTGTTGTAGCAGAACACACCAAAAGGCATTGTAAACGCTGTTTTTTCTTGGTCTTCCTCCTTCATTCGAATCTGGTTGTAGCCTGAGTAGGCGTCGAGGAAGCAGAGGCGCTCGCATCCCGCGGTGGAGTCGATGACCTGGTCGTTTCGCGGTAGCAGGAAGTGGTCCTTTGGACAGTGCTTATTCAAAGAGGTGAAGTCCACGCACATCCGCAAGATATCCGTGTCCTTTTTCGGTACTAGCACCGTGTTGGCGAGCCAAGTGCTTTCCTTGATCTCGCGTATCAATTTGGCATCGAGGAGTCTGTTGATCTCCATTCCGACTGCCTTTGCTCTTGGTTCAGATAATCGCCGAATTGTTTGCCTGACTGGCCTTGCGTCTGGGTTGACGTTGAGTGCGTGCTCGGCGAATTCCCTAGGAACTCCTGGTATGTCTGCTGCACACGAGGCGAAGATTTCCCAGTGCTCACGAAGGAATTCGACGAGCGCGAGTTCCTATGCGGGACTCAAGTTGTTGGCGATGAGGGCCGTCTTGGTGGGATCCAATGGGTGGACCTGGACTTTCTTCGTGTGCACTGATGAGTCGAAGGACAAGTCGGGTGAGCTTGGCCGGCTTAGGGGAGGCAGACTGTTGTTTGTCGATTCTTTCAATCTTGCGAGTTCCTCCTGCATGCCAAAGGACTGGGAGATTCTGTTGAATTCCCTATCGCAGCTGTCGGACCTCTCGAAGCTCCCGTTGATTGTGATGACGTCGTTAGGTCCTGGCATTTTCATCTGCAGGTTGGCGTAGTGCGGCACCGCCATGAACCTAGCAAAAGCGACACGTCCGAGGATACAATGGTACTGTGAGGGCCAGTCGACGACTTCGAAGTCGATGCGCTCGTGCCGAAAGTTTTTTGGTGTGCCAAAGATTATGTCGAGGTTGATTTTACCACGGGGATATACGCCCTTGCCTGGGATGATGCCGTGGAATGTTGTGTCTGAGGCCTCTAGGCAGGTTAGAGGGATCCTCATTGCTTGCAAGGTACTCGCTAACATAAGTTGATACCGCTTCCGCCGTCCATAAATACGCGACTCATGTCGAAGCCTCCAACTTGTGCCTCGAGGACGAGGGGACAATGGTCTGGGCGAGGTACTTGGTGCGGGTGGTCACGCTTGTAAAAGGTGATGCAGGACTCGCTTCCACTGAGGTACTCAGTGGTAGATGGTGGCGAGTTTGTGGCCAAGTTGACTTGGTGAGTGATGGCCTTCTGTACCCTATTTGAGGGGCGTCCCTTTTGGATCATCATGGTACCCATGGCCCGTGGGTATGGTTCGCCTCCCTGGAGCTGGTCCGGCGCAGCTGCATTTGGGGGTAGTCCAGGTGGTGGTGGCGGAGCTCCATGTGCCACGACGCCTGGGGCGGCTCCGTAACCCCTTTCGACTGTGCTGCGATTCATCCGAGGCAGTCCCTCGTGTAGTTTGAGGAACTCACGGCAGTCCTTGAGGAGGTGGCTGGACTTCTTATTTCCGTCATGCTTGTCGATGTAGAAGTGCACAGTGCATGGCCCGGACATCTTGTCTTCAATGGATGTTGCGGGTGCCTCATCGCGATTGCGGCGCTGCCACACTTGCGTGGTTTTTACGGAGTCGCGGTATACACCACTGCGGTAGCCGCTGTTGCGGTTGTCGTCGCGTCTGTCGGCGTAGCCGGCTACGACCATGTTGATGTCGTAGCGGTCATCGTAGATGCGCATATGGAGTGAACGCGATTTTTCATCAGGTGATCGCGTCTGTGTTCGAGTTCTGCCTCGTCGTCGGAGTGAACACGATTTTTCACTGAATCTTCTCCATCGGCCCAGCGATTCGCGATTTCCATCAGGTGATCGATGGTTTTGGGCTTCGAGCGGCCCAGCTCCTCCCTGAGCTCTATGCGGCGTACGCCGCCGTTGAATGCGTCAATCGCGTGATCCTCCGAGATGTTCTCTGCTGAGTTCTTGATGATGGACCACCTCTAGATGTATGAGCGTAGTGACTCGCCCGACCTTTGCTGGTAGCATCTCAGCTCTTCGATTGATGCGGGTCATTTGTAGCTGCCCTTGAAGTTGCGCACGAAGCTGTAGACCAGCTCTTCCCAACTGCTAATGGATCCGCGCGGGAGGTTGTTGAGCCATGCTCGGGCGGTGCCCTGCAGCTGTAGCTGCAGGCATTACATGGCCATGCTTTGACTCCCACCGTGGAGCCTGACGGAGGAGATATGGTACTCCAACCAGATTTTTGGGTCCTACGGGCCATCGAACTTTGGGTTCTCTGACGGGAGTTTGAACCCCTTGGGCATTCGCTTTTGCCTGATGGCCCTGCTGAAGCATCTGGCACCGCAGAGCTCCATGTCTTCGTCCTCTGAGTCAGTCGACCGGGCGCGTCGCGCCCTTGATTTGTCAATCTTGCGCTGTGTGAGGTCATCGCGCGCATCATAGTCGTGGTCGTGTCGCCATGAGCAGCGACATCGAGACAGATCGTGACTATCGTCGCTAGATGAGGGCGAGGAGTAGCGTTTTGCCAGAGCCTTGCCTTTCTTCGGTTCTGATGCTGGATCTTTGTCGAGGGCGGCCTCGATTAACCCCAAGCCTACGATCGTAGATCGGTGCATGGCGGCTCGAGGGTCTCCAGCTGGCGGTTGGTTGTTGAGGAGGTACATGGTGGCCACCATTACCACGGGTTGTGGCGTTTTCGGGAGCACGTTGCCGCGTGTATCCACCATCATGGAGCCAAAGTCGAGGACTTTGGCGGCTTCTACGTGTTCTTGCTCGGTGAGGTGGGCGAGTCGAGATCGTCTCTTGTTGGCGATGTACTCGTTGCACTTAGAGGAGGATCCTCCATGTGAGGAGAGCCTAGCTTGTCAGAGGCTTGATTCGCCGGCTGCCTTCTTACGCGCCTCGAGTTGCACGATTGTTTGCAGTTGGCGCTTCTATTCCTCTTTTAGGAGCCAATGGTAACCCATCGGTAGCTCTTGCCGGGAGCCGAAGGGTAGAGGATGGCCTCGTAGGGCCTCACGGCAACGAGCCCACTCGAGATCGTTGAGTCTGATCACGATGTGTTTGCCGGTTTGCTCGTTGATCATGGTGGGGGATTCGGCTGCCCCCCCCCCCCGTTGTTGACTGGAGCGCCATTAGTAGGGCCGCCATTGGTTGGTCCGCCGTTGGTTGGTCCGCCGATTGGCGGGTTGGCTTCATGGCCACCATTGCCCGTGTTGTCGCGATTGGCGGAGGTGTCGCCTATGTTGATGACAGCGCACATGAAGTGGTTGGGGAAGTTGCTGCTCCCACGGCTTTCAGATCCGGAACCGTAGGATCCGTCTTCAGTTGCCAGATCGCCCAGATCGGATTGGCGACTGCTATCGCTGACTGTATTCTTAACTGTTGTCGAGGTGTGGATCTCACTGAGGGTGCCAATCAGCGGAGGGAACCATGATGCTGGAGCAATCGATGGTACTGTCGGCTGGTCAGGCATGCGAAGCGTGCCCATCTGACCAACATGGAAGCAGAAGCTCCCGATCGCCAGGCTGATTCCGTCGCCCACGGATTCGAAGGCAGGGCGAGTGGCTGGCGTGTGGACGGTGAAGTCGAACATGCCGAAGAGCTGGAAAATCTCCGCTGTTGCGGAGTTGTAGATCACGGTTGATGGGGCTGAAGAAGCCGCAACATCAGCACTCCCAATTCCCACAGACGGCGCCAATTGACGAGGGTTTAACTCAACAATGCCCATTGTTATGGACTTGGGTGTTGGAGAAGGAGAGAGCACTTGAGACATCTATCGGCTAGCAAACAAGCACACAGGGGACTCGAAGATTTACCTAGGTTCAGGCCTCGCAGAGGTCCCTACTCCTGCTTGTCTACTCGTGGAATTATCAAAGGAATCGAGGATTACAATGGTGCGCAGATGCAATCTGGCGAGGGTTGTGGAAACTAGGGTTGCATGTGTCCTCCTCGCCGCCCCCTCCTAGCCTTTATATAGATAGGCTAGGTCTCGGGTAGCAGGTCGAGTCGGTTACAGGTTAGGGTATTCCCCTTTTAACTTTCTATCTTTAGCTTCTTCTTATTCTTCAAGCAATCGAGAGTCCGCAGGTTACTCGAGTTCTTCATTTGGGCCTTGGCGACACCGTGGGCCTCTACTGTATTTAGGCCGTATATACCAACCTTGAGTACCTGTAGGGTATACCCATGTCACTAGCTTTCCTAGTTCCACTAGGATGTGTAACAATATTAGAACTATCCTTACAAAGGATAATGTGCCCATCTTTTACATTTTTAGAGACAAAGTCTTTCTCAATTGCAACTGCAGGTTCAACATCTATTTGTTCATCAGGTTCTACAACTTTCTTTGTACTTTTGTTAACCATACTAGTTATCATAGAATGATCCTTTACCTTAACAGGGAAAGGTATTTTCTCGATGTAAGGTTTTGGTAAAATATGATCAACAGTATAAACTTCAGTATTTCTAGCAGGAACACAATTAACAATATCTCTATATGTCTCATGATACTTGTTCCATTTCTTTTTAGGAATTTCAATATAAGAGGCAAAATCCTTAAAACAGTTTGCAATACTTTGAGAATCAAGACCATAAGCATTACTAATATCATGAAAGTCATGAGTTCCCATGAAAGATTTAATGCATTCATAATCATAATTTATACCTGACTTTCTTCCTTTATCATTCTCCCATGTTTCAGCATTGTCTTGAATACGGTCTAGAAGATCCCATTTAGCTTCTTCTTCCATACGTGTAAATGATCCAGCACAAGAAGCATCCAATAGATCCTTATCTTGAATACAAAAGCCTTACATAAAAGTTATTGATAATAATATTATTATGGAGCTCATGAATAGGACATTTGAGCATTAGTGACTTCAATCTCCCCCAAGCTTGGAAGGTACTCTCTCCATCACAAGGCCAAAAGTTATATATTTGATTCCGGTCTTTATGAGTCTCACTAGGAGGATAAAATTTGGAATAAAAGAGAGGTAGAATTTTCCTCCCATTCAAGAGATTGGCCATTCTTTAGCAGCTTATACCAGTCCTCAGCTCTGCCTTTCAATGATACAGAGAATAATTTTTTCTTAACTTGAACAATCTGCATAATTCGTGTATAAAAAGCAAATGATCACCGGGATGGACGGTTCCATCTCCAAAATAGTAGTTATCCATAACACGATCAACAATTTTTGTAGGTATTTTAAAAGGATCAATTTTAGCAGGTGGTGGTTCATCTACTACCGTAGCAGTGGCAGTAGCATTCTGAAACAAGAAACTAAGTGAATTATCCATATTGAGAATAAAGTAACAAATAGAAATAAAAAATACTCACAGTAGAAGTTTCCTTTACCAGTTCCACTCTTCAATAGCGCTTCACTCCCCGGCAACGGCGCCAGAAAATAGTCTTGATGACCCACACGTATAGGGGGTGTATTGCAGTATTTTCGATAAATAAGTGTGTTGAACCCAACGAGGAGCAGAAGTTGTTGACGAGTGGCTTGGATCAGGAATTCTCTATAAATACTTATCAAACGGATTTTTAGGGGTTTTTAATAATGCAGATATATAAAGTGCGGGTAAATAAAATACAATAATAATAATTGTAGAAAGTGGCCCAGTCCTTTCTTTAGAAAAGGACAAGCCGGTTGTATTACTTAAGATGACCAAACATTCTAGAGGACACATGGGAATACTGTCAAGTGCTTTCGCTTCATATAGTTGATTAATCTTCTTTGGTTGGATAAGTGTTGTGTGGGTGAACCCGTGCTAATGTACTGACCTTCCTAGGACTAATACATAGTTTTGATTATACCCCTTGCAACCATCCGCAACTACAAGAAAGTAATTAAGATAAAATTCCTAACCACAACCTTAAACTTTCAGATCCTACACTCCCTTATGCAAAGGTTTCCTAACGGGGGTTCAGGTTTCTTTCACTCCGGCAACACCACGATTAGTAGCCAAATACACAATGCATTCCCCTAGGCCCATAAAGGTGAAGTATCATGTAATAGACGTTCACATGACACCACTAGAACAATAACACCACAACTTAAATATCAATCCATTGAATGTTTCTCAACACAATTCCACTACTAACAACATGACTTCTCCCATGTCCTCAAGAACTAAACGAACTACTCACGAGACATTATATGGATCAAGATCAGAGATGAAATAATGATAAGTAACAATTTGAAAATAAACAATAATTCAATGGTTCCACTCAATAGCATCAACTACAACAAGTAATCAACATCAGGAAAGTTTCCCCTAAGAACTTTGCAAAATTCAACCCAATTGTTACAGCGGTACGGAGTGATGGTGATGATGCTGATGGAGATGATGGTTGATATGATGATGATGATCCCGATGAAGTCTAGCTTGATGATTGTGTTGATGGCGACGATCTCCCCTCTCTAGGAAGGAATTTCCCCGGCAGATTTCTGGCTACGGGAGAGCTCTTTCTCTCTCTGTAGTTTTCCGCCTTGCAGAGGCGACGAAATCTTTCTATGGTCGCCCCCCGAGTCTTAGGGTTTCGAGGGGATTATATACGCCAAAGGGCGATGCTGGAAGTGGGCCAGGGTGGCCACACCACCTGGTGGCTCGGCCAGGGGGTGTGGGCCCCCTGTGGCCCACCTCCACTCCTCCTTCTAGCCTCCTTCGTCTTCTGGAAAAATAAGAATTTCCATATATTTTCTAGGATTTTCTGATCTTCGCGAATTTTGCATCTCGACAGTGCTTTTTCCATCAGAATCCTGACTCTGGTGGTTCATCCTCCAATCATGCAAAAATAGATGAAATAACATAAACATCATCACTTAATATGAAATATATCAATGAATAACAATAAATTATGATATAAAATAGTGATGCAAAATGGATGTATCACGTCCACACCCAAAACCATCAAAAGTTTGACCCTAGCTGAATTCATCGCTGAATGGACCCTGACATCAGAGGACAAAGGAGGAGCCCTCATCCTCACTACCCGGGAACATTGACGAGCACGATTGGATCATGTACTTTGACGGATCCTACTCCCTCGGCGGCTCGGGGGCTGGCATGCTCCTCGTGTCGCTGATGGGGAACCAACTAAAGTACGTGATCCAAATGCTCTACCATGGAGAACATTCGACCAACAAGATCGCCGATTACGAGGGCCTGCTTGCCAGCCTCCGGATTGCAAAGGATCTGGAATCAAGTGCCTGATCCTCCGTGGGGACTCTCCATTGGTTGTTAATCAGATCAATAAAGATTACGACTCCCCGAGGATGACCCCTTATGTGTAAGAAGTCAGAAAACTAGAGCAACACTTCGATGGGCTCTAGATGGAGCACATCCCGCGTGGCTCCAATACCATTGTCGACGACCTCTCGAAGATCGCATCTTCTAGGGAATGTGTACCCCTAGAATTCAAGGTGGAGCGGCTACTGAAGCCCTCCGTCAAGATACCCCGGGAGAATGT
This sequence comes from Avena insularis, assembly GCA_023614405.1. Classification (NCBI taxonomy): domain Eukaryota; kingdom Viridiplantae; phylum Streptophyta; class Magnoliopsida; order Poales; family Poaceae; genus Avena; species Avena insularis. The sequence goes on along the minus strand of CM042696.1, from coordinate 454,873,124 downwards.
CCGCAAGGAACCCTAGGATGAGCCCTCAACCACACCCATCATATGCGAAGCAATGGTTGTGGAGCCGTGTGCCCTAGGGGACAGATACATAAGAATCTAGCAAACCAGTTAAGAATCCCAAGGAGAACCCTTGGCCACAACCATCATATGCGAAGCGATGGTTGCGGAGTTGTGTGCCTGATGACCCACAAGTATAGGGGGTGTATCGCAGTATTTTAGATAAGTAAGAGTGTCGAACCCAACAAGGAGCAGAAGGTGTTGACGAGTGGCTTGGATCAGGAATTCTCTGTAAATACTTAGCAAACGGATTTTTAGGGTTTTTTGATAATGCCGATAAATAAAGTGCGAGTAAATAAAAGACAATGATAATAATTGCAGCAAGTGGCCCAATCCTTTCTTTAGAAAAGGACAAGCCGGTTGTATACTTAAAATAACCAAACGTTCTCGAGGACACGTGGGAATATTGTCAAGTGCTTTGGCTTCATATAGTTGATTAATCTTCTTTAGTTTGATAAGTGTTGTGTGGGTGAACCTGTGCTAATGTACCGACCTTCTTAGGACTAATTAATACTTGTGATTATACCCCTTACAAGCATCTGCAAGTACAAGAAGGTAATTAAGATATAAACCTAACCACAACTTTACACTCTAAGATCCTACACTCCCTTGTGCAAAGGTTTCCTAACGGGGGTTCAGGTTTCTGTCACTCCGGCAACCCCTACGATTAGTAGCCAAATACACAATGCATTCCCCTAGGATCATAAAGGTGAAGTGTCATGTAGTCGACGTTCACATGACACCACTAGAAGAATAACACCACAACTTAAATAACAAACTATTGAATCTTTCTCAACACAATTGCACTACTAACAACATGACTTCTCCCGTGTCCTCAAGAACTAAATGAACTACTTACAAGACATCACATGGATCAAGATAAGAGATGACATAATGATAAGTAACAATCTGAACATAACAATAATTCAATGGTTCCACTCAATAGCATCAACTACAACAAGTAATCAACACCGGGAAAGTTTCCCCTAAGAACTATGCAAGATTCAACCCAAATGTTACAGTGGTATGAATTGGTGATGAGGGAGCTGGTGGAGATGATGATGATCCCGACGAAGTCCAGCTTGATGGTGGTATTGATGCCGACGATCTCCCCTCTCCGGGAAGGAATTTCCCCAGCAGATTTCTGCCTGCCGGAGGGCTCTTTCTCTCTTTGTAGTTTTTCGCCCCGCAGAGGCGGCAGAATCTTTCTGTGGTCACCCCCCGAGTCTTAGAGTTTCATGGGGATAATATACACCAAAGGGCAGAGCTAGAGGTGGGCCAGGGTGGCCACACCACCTAGTGGCGCGACCAGGGCTAGCCCGCGCCAGGGGGTGGTGTGGGCCCCCTATGGCCCATCTCTACTCCCCCTTCTGGTATCCTTCGTCTTTTGGAAAAATATGATTTTCCATATATTTTCCGGGATTTTCCGATCTTCGCGAATTTCGCCTCCAAACGGTGCATTTTCCATCAGACTCCTGACTTCAGCGGTCCATCCTCCAAAAGTCATCAACCATGCAAAAACACATGAAATAACATAAGTATCATCTCTTAATATGAAATATATCAATGCATAGAAGTAAATTATGATATAGAATCGTGATGCAAAATGGACGTATCAGTGCCCCTAGAACAAAGACAAAAGAATCCGAAAAACCAGTATAAAACCCCGGGGTGAGCCCTCGACCACACCCATCATATGTGGAGCGATGGCTTCAAAGCTGTGTTCCCTCGGGGATGAAGTCACGAGAACCCATCAAGCCTGCGAAGAAACCTAGGGTGAGACCTCAGCCACACCCATCGTATGCAAAGTGATGGTTGCGGAGCTGTGTGCCCTCAGGAACGAATACGCGTGGGATCAAACAAAGCTTGCAAAGAGCCTAGGGTGATCCCTCGGCCACACCCCTCGTATGTGAAGCGATGGGTGTGGAGATGGGTTCCCCTGGGGACGAAGACGCGGGAATCCTTCCCGAGAAATACGTCATCATAGTGGAGGAGATTCCTAAACTACCCTGGGCCCGAGATGTACTAAGGTACATTCGGACCTAGGAGCTCCCCGTCGACTGTGCCGACACCGACAAAATATTCCGACAAGCGAAGATGTATACTCTGATGGACAGGGACCTTTGCCGGAAGCGCCAATCTAGTGTTTTCTTCTGTTGCATCTCACAAGAAGAAGGTAACAAGATCCTCGCTGAGATCCACGAGGGAGAGTGCTCAAGTCACCTCGCGTCCAGGACCTTGTAGGGAAATGCATTCCATCAAGGGTTCTACCGGCCCACGGCATTGTAACATGCCGAGTACTTGGTCAGAACCTGTGACGCTTGCCAATTCCACGCTAGTGGAACACACCAACTAGGTCAAGCTCTTCAAACTATACCCCTATCATGGTCGTTCGTCGTGTGGGGGCTCGACATCGTGGGACTCCTCCCGCGAGCAGTGGGGGAGGGGTACTAGTACCTATTCGTCGCCATTGACAAATTCACTAAGTGTCCGGAAGTGGAGCCGGTGCAGGCTATCACTACACAAGGTGCCATCAAGTTCATTCGAGGTATTGTGTGTCGCTTCGGCATTACCCCATGGGATCATCACCGATAACGAATCATAGTTCACTAGTGTCTCCTTCCTCGCCTACTGCAACACCCTCGACACCAAGGTATGCTTCACCTAGGTAACCCACCCCCGGGGAAACGAGCAAGCGGAGAGCTTCAATGCGGAGGTGATACGCGGGCTCAAAACCCAGACCATCAATCAATTGAAAACCAGTGGGCAGGGCTGGATCGAGAAGATCCTATCCATCCTCTGGTCGATCTGAACCACCTAGAGCAGGGCCACATGAGAAACCCCTTTCTCCTTGGTCTACGGAGCTGAAGTTGTGCTGCCTACCAAGATGCAGTACGGGTCTCCTAGGGTGCGATCTTACTGAGAGGCTTCTCAGGGGGAACAACGAATTGATGATATCAACTTCCTCAAAGAGGCCCGCAACCTAACGGTTGTGCATGTGGATCACTACCAACAGATATTGCTACGCTACATAGTCACCGAGTCCGGACTTGAACCATAGAAGAAGATGACTTGCTACTTCGCCGGGCTCGCCACAAGAAGGGCAATAATATGTTACAACCAAAGTGAGAGGGGCCTTACCGGGCAGTACAAGTCTTCAGGCCTAGAGCGGTCTGGCTGGAGACTGAAGATGGTATCCCCGTGGAGAACTCGTGGAATATCGAGCACCTACACGAATACTATCTTCACAAATTCTACCTGTAAGGTGCTCCAGACTAAGTTTGTTCACTCACTATGTAGCGCGTGAGTCCAGGTGTGATCACCCCGCGTGTCTCACCTACTAGAATGGTGGATGTGGCATCGGAGCAGTGGACATAGCTGGGCTTTCCCGAGGTTGGTCTCTGACGGTGATCAAGTCACCAGAATAGCAGAAACGCTTGGGGGTTACCCCCGAGCACCTAAGAGCCTTATGCGTTGGTTGGGTCCCATAGCGCAAGTAGTGTAACTAGGATTTCCCCTGTTGATGAATAAAAACGAAGTGGTTTGTCGCACACTATTTTTCGTGAGCATTCACCCGAGGGCTTTTCGCTAAGGGACATGCGTTAGGAGATCTCAACCGGGCTAACCCAACCCGTTCGAGCGCATCCGCACGGACGTGTGAGGAGTGTGTGGCCTCTCAAGTGGCGTGACCCATCCGGACCGACATGTCCGGCTCGACCCATCCGTGCTACAAATTTGGGCCATGGTTACGTCGGCCCAGGCGCGGGCAGACCAAGGGCATGTCCTCCTGCGCATACCACTGGCCCACTGATACCTTCGATCCGGATTACGGATGTAGTATAGCTTCTTTTTCCGTAGTAGACCTAGGTTATCAAATCCTCGAGAAGCAAATGCGTAGTGAAGTTACTTTAACGGACCTTCAAGAGTTTTAGAATTCCTTTTGTGTTTTTACCAGACCAATAGCTTGCGTCTTTTTATTGTTGTCGATGATGGAGAGAGAGAGCCTAGGGCGTTCAGTTTTACCTGTAGCTATGCAAAACATCTGTTGGAAATAAAACAAAAGAAATAAAGTATGCATGTACTTGTTAGAGCAAGATAAATTATATGTGGGCAGTGCATCCATAATTGCTATTGCCTCCGCAACCGCTTATAGCAATAACCTACTAGTCTCATCCATAGAAGAAAGAGAACTAATGATAAGCATAGTGATGTCACTGTTAATCCCAAGCAAATCCCTCACATACAGTCGTACTACCCCTTCTGTCACTGGGGTTCCCAACCTGCAGATCAGTCATCACTCATACTCCCTATACCTGGCTCAACCCTCGGGGTCTTGGGTACTTGACAATTCCTTGGATTGAGGCAAGAGAGGATACAATAATCATCATGTCATACAAACTAATACACGATCCCATCTATGATAAATAACATGCACAATTGCTACATGGCTAGGCCGAAGCCCTTAGCCCATGGAGAATTACTCACACATAGAGATGAGATCAACAATCATAAACATTATAATGAAAATCATAAGATTGATAGCAATATTCTTACAATGTCGCCAATCGGAGAAGAGATCTACTATTACAAGTGGTGGAATATGGCTATGGAGATGTAGAAGGGTTTGGAGCTCTGGAGGCGGCTGGTGATCTGTGGCAGACACTTTTTGGCGAGGTCTAGCTTGTTTTCTCATAGCCCGAGGCTTCTTTATATAGGGGCCCCTTCACGAAAGTTTTTATGTTTGACCTAACGGTGGTGGCGCCAACTATACGACGGAGCTATATGGCTGGAATTTTTCTCCGATCGTACAGTTGGTCGTTAAAGCATCTGCCTCCATTGTACGACTTCTGGTTTCTTTTGGTTGATGGAAATCTCGTATCTTTGACCTTAATGTAGTGATTCCCTCCTTTACACGACATTATTTGCGCAGGAAAAATATAAAAGAAAGGATTGCATACCCCTCTGAATATTAGAATTAGTGGCAGGGTTTAGAGAGATATTTGATCAAGAATATGACTAATATCTAGTTTAAATCTGGACGTAGATGGCTATATTTCAGAAGCATCAACCTCCCCAAGCTTAAACTTGATCGTCCCCGAGCAAGAAAACCAAAATCAAAAGGAACTCAGCATTTAAACTAAAATAACGAGATGGTGATCTTACTCATGATTAGTAGTCTCATGTTTCCTCCACTTCATAAATCTGAAAAACTTCAGCATAGATAGAGTAATGGCAAGCATATCATACGGATTTCATGAATCCTTATAGTGGAGTAAAATTATTGTAAACATGGATCATTCAAATGAGTAAACTTTATTCCATGTCAAGTAATCAACTCATAGGCTTGCCTTTGAATGATTAATTATAATCATGTAAGTTAAGAGTGTGAGAGTTGTCATAAAAAGCATATATACTAAAGTATCTCAATTCTCCCACATTAATAAATCAAGACTTTTCAAGCACTACTTTTCTATTCATTGTCCTTCAAGAATTTCAGTTTTCAAGTAATTGAGAGCATGCCAAATAAAATTATTAGTTTATTGGGCTGTGATGGACATGCGTGGCATCACTAAGGTTTTGTTCCTTTTGCATAATGATTTCTCATAACAGCCAGAGGAGTGATTCCATCATGATTACAGCTACCCGGGAGTGCCAAGAATCTTACCCACTATAGCATTGCTGCTACAAGTGTTTAATCAACTCGTAGCTGAAATCTAGGAGTTTCCTCCAAGAAGATCATTCGTAGGCCAGCGGAGGTGTTGGCATCCCATGGAGTTTGACACGCATAAAGCTATATCATTCTTATGATTAACAAGTCAAACTTTGGCATGCTCACAAAACCCGTTAAACATTAATTCAATCGAACAAATCCTTTCAAAGAGAGATATTAAGTCAATCAACATTTTCAGTGGTGTTGAGTGTCTCTAGACATAAGCCTTCAAGACTAAGCACCACAACACCCAAGCCTTCAATTGTGAGAATTTTTCTTATTACAATTGTTTAGCAATTTTTAGGAAAGACTTGGTTAATTACGAGAGCTGAAACAAAACATACCCAATTAAATACCCATGCAAAGGAAAATCGTACTACAATAGAAAGACTCACTCCACCAATATAATATCTCAACATTTACTACTAACTAGCATGGATTTCTCAAACTTTAAAAGTGGGGAGTCATAAGGCATACCTATCATTTTTGGTTCCACTTTTTTCTTCCTTTTTATTTGTTTCTTGGAAACTCGAAGTCGATCACTCTCCTGCAAATATATGAAGACCTCGAGGTGGAAAGAAAATAAAGAAGGAAAAAATTGGGGAAAATAAAGAAGGAAATTGGCGGCAAAGCTCGGCTAAAAAATTTCGAAAACAAATAGAAAGAACTATAAATAATCTATTGGGGAAACCAACATGAGTGCTTATAAACTCAAATAAAAACACAACCTCTAAATAAATAAAAGGAAATAAACGCCAAATAAAGATACATGAGGAAACTTCCCCAAGCTTAGGCTTTTGCAAGCCCTTCAATTTATTGTGCTGGTAGGAAAAAGTCATTACTCCAGTTCACAAATTGAGTTGAGAGGTTACTTCTTGATTCTCAAAGGTTCAAAGAGAGGTTATGCATCCTCTCCACAGTCCCTACAAGTCCTTGGAAATCTTGGTATGTGGCGAACCGGGTTTGTGGATGCTCCTCTTGACAACGAACTTCTTTCTCCTCCTCTTGGTCCTCATCCTCCTCTAGAATCTCTTCCTCGGGTTGGTGTTGCTCAACCTACGAATCATATAGCAAACATCCTTCATCAATGGAGAAAATACCATTAGGCATAGGAGCGGGGTAGAGACGCCCAACTCCAACAATATGCAGATAATAAACACCACCTCTCCTAGTGAGCATTCCACAAGCTCTCAAAGTGGAGAAACCAACACGTGTATCACATAGTACGGGTTGAAACTCACCTAGGTTGAGTCCTAGGGCAGTGTCAAGCACAATCATGACGCCTCCACAGGTGATTGGCCCTTGGCTTTGGGAGGCTTGGTGCTCCAAGTAGTGCACAAGAATGGCACCCAAGTTAAGTGACAAGCCGCAGTTGATGTAAGAAGCCTTTACAAGGACTAGGATGTCCTCCTCATTGAGTCTCGTGAACTCATTACGTGCCTGCAAGGTGTTAGCAATAGTATAGAACAAATAGCGAATTGAGGATGTTGAATATTCTTCACCTTGTTCACTCTACTAGTGAAACAAATTCCATTATACTATTGTTCGGGGTAGGTTCTAAGCCAGTAAAGGATGTGCGTAAGGCATGAATATCATTGTTTGGCAAATTAAAACATGCGCACCATTCATATAATGTTAAGGTGTAGTTTTTGTTCATCAGACGGAAAGAAATAGTGTCCTCTCCTTTCCACTGTTTAATGGTGCTTTGCAACGAACTTAGAAATTCAATGGTTAAGCAGCGATAAGTAGGTACATCATTGTACACAAAGTTTTGCATGCCATATCTATTGCAAAGTAAATTAAAGTCATCATAAATACCGAGTTGGTTCAATATAATGGGGCAAGCTCACTTGGTGGCCTTCACTTCGCGGTTCTTGATCCTGTTGAAGCGATCACGATGGGCCTCATCTCTGAACCGTATCCCCATGCGGTCCTGAGCGGCATCCCGAGAAGCGCTAGCGGTGGCACAAGCATGAGTTTGGCTCCTTGTGTTCATCGTCTAAAACATTGAAGAAAGGCAAAAATAAAACTTTTTAATCCAACAACAGTAAGTGCATCATATTCCTCATCATAGGACACTAAAGAATTCTCCTCAAAATAGTAATCTAGGCAAGGGAATCATGGTAATTGGTTCATAGTAGGTCTCACCGTAGATTTATAATGACAATTGATTGAAGATGAATTTGCAAAAAGTAATTGGAGGATTGGAGGAGAAACATACCGTAGATCACTTGTGTGCGAGGAAATCGAACGAAATTGAGTAGAGATTAAGATCTCGTGAGGTTTTGAGAGAGTTTGGAGGTAGAAGAAAGAAAAAGGATTGAAGTTTTGGAGTTGGAAGTACCTTGACATGTGTTTTTGTGGTCGGACGCAACTATACAGGCGGAACTATACGGTCAGAACAAGGTGTTCCGGCCGTATAGTTGGCCTTTTGTAAAAATATTAGGGTTTCCTCCTGGCGGCGTAGCTATACAGACGCAACTATACGGATGGAACAAAATGTTCCTGCCGTATATTTGGTCGTTAAACTGTTTTCCCCTGTGAAAGAAAATATACAAAGGCATCGATATCTATACGACCGGAACTATATGGCCGAAATTTTTATTCCTGTCGTATAGTTGGTCATTAAATTCTTAGTACATTAGAAAAGAAATTGTACGGAGGCACTGATATCTATACGACTGGAGCTATATGGCCGGAATTTTTATTCCCGCCATATAGTTGGTCATTAAACTCTTAGTACATATGAAAAGAAATTTGTTGATGGCAAATATATCTATATGGCCGGAACTATACGGCCAGAATTTTTATTTCCGCCATATAGTTGGTTGTTAAACTCTCTGTGTGCATCAAAAAAATTGTGTTTCTTCGAAAACTATTTTTTTTCCTGTAACTTAGTGATATACCTTGTTTTTGACAGAAAATTGATAGTAAATATTGTCGACCAACAATAGCATGAATAAAGCAGAATTTTAAGTACTACCGAACTTTTTCTCCTCAAATGGAGTTTTCTATCACTCTTTATTAAACATAAACTTAAACTAAAACGTAAAAACTTTACCCAAACCTTTATTTCACATGGGTTGCCTCCCATGAAGCACTCTTTTATGGTCAATAGCTTGACCTTGACGATACTCATCATTTTTACGAGATCTTCAATGGTGTAGCTTGGTGAAGGGGCATTACTATAGTCAAGTTCTTCAGGCTCCTCCCTTTGGATCCTCATCATTTTGAGTTCTTCAACAGGGTTGGGCTCAGCTTTACCTGCAAATTTAGCTAGAATGAGAGTTTGACTCTCGGTTATCTTACCTAGTTGTGCCTCGATGATCCTCGTTCTTTCTTGGAGGGCTTGCAAATCATTTCTCAAACTAACAACTTGGTTAGATAATTTACCAAGCATGGCATCATGGTTCTCTGTTATTTTAACAAGAATATTGTTTTGTTCATTTTGTGAGTCTATAAAAGACTTAAGTGTTTCTGGGAGACTACCATTACTAGTTCCCATATTATTATTGGAGTTACCTGCCGGACTAGCATAATGTTTTTGAAAGTTAGGATTGTAACTCTTCTTCCAAGCAGGGTTATAATCATTACAAGCTATGAAGTAGATTTCTTCAATATTTATTTCAGGGGTGCCTCTTAGCTGGGTTCCTTACCTTTTACGGCTAGTATGAGCTCACCCAACTTAGCATTGAGTTCTTCGTTTTCTTATGGTTAAATAGAGTTCACCTTCTTCGTGTTTGATCTTTCCACATGCCATTGGGCATGGTTGTCTTGCATATTGTCTAGAAGCTCCTTCGCTTCGGTAATATGTTTACCCATAAATGTTCCTCTAGCTGGAGTATCAAGCATAGACTTAGACACAGGATTAAGAGCATTATAAAATAAATGGAGGATTAACCAATCTTCCATCCCATGACTAGGACAGTTTCTTAAGCATTCTTTCATCCTCTCCCATGCAAGCGCTAGTGGCTCACGCTCTTCTTATCTAAAGCCAGTAATATTAGATCGGACTTGCATATTCTTTGTAGGTGGGAAAAATTTAGTCATAAATGAAGAAGTACATCCCACCCATGATGTAATAGTATTTCTAGGCAAATATAGCAACCATTCTTTTGCTCTCCCTCTTAGAGAGAAAGGAAATAAAGGCAATCTAAATGCATCGGGGTCAATGTCTTTTATACGCATCATATCACATATTTAAGTGGAAGTATTCAAGTGCATACCCACGTCTTCAACAGTAGAGCCTCCAAATTGATTCTGTTGAACCAAACTTAAGTAATGGGGCTTAATTTGATAGTCATCAGCAGCGATTACTGGCTAAGTAATAGGAGTACACAGATAATCATTGTTGGGAGTAGCAAACTGATGGCCCAAAATATATCGAGCTCGTTGGGGAACCCCAAGAGGAAGGTATGATGAGCACATCAACAAGTTTTCCCTTAGTTAAGAAACCAAGGTTATCGAACCAGTAGGAGCAAGGAAACACCTCCAAGGTGTTGTTGCCAACTTGGAATCCTACACAACACAACTACAGAACTTTACCCCCAACTTAAAGTGAGGTTGTCAATCTCACTTGTTTTGCTAAAAACAAAGGATTAAACGTATTGTGTGGAAGAAGTAAAAGCTTGCAGAAAGTAAACACAAAGCAGTAAACAGTTGTAGATTGATGGTAAAGGAAAGGACCGGGGCCCATAGTTCACTAGTGGTCATTCTCCTTAAGATAGATGACATGTTGGGTGAACAAATTACAGCGGGGCAATTGACAAACATCGAGAAAGCATACATGCATATACTAATCATTTTGACTCCTATGAGATTTGATTGGGCATTACAACATTATACATAGACCGTAATACAACTACATCTATGACTAATAATCCACCTTCAGGTTATCATCCGAACCCCCTCCAGTATTAAGTTGTAAGCAACAGATAATTTCATTATGCATTGCGTGTAAGGTAAACAATACGATTGTTCTATGAACAAATGATTGCTGTTTTCTCCCTAGTAGCAACATCACATCTAGTACCTTAAAGATTTCTATCACTTCCCATATTACTAGAGGCATGAACCCACTATCGATCATAAATACTCCCTCTTGGAGTTGCTAGCATCTACTTAGCCAAGATATCTACTAACAACGGAGAGCATGCAAGATCACAAATAACAAAGACATGATAGAATCAATAATCAATCTGAAATAGCATCTCAATATCCATCGGATCCCCGCAAACACAACATGTAGGATTACAAATAGATGATCTTGATCATGAACGGAGCTCACACGATCTAAACATGGTAGCACAAAGGAGAATAACCAACCATCTAGCTACTACATGGACCCATAGTCCAAGGATGAACTACTCATGCATCACACCGGAGGCTTGCATGGTGATGAAGAAGGTCTCCAGGGTGAATTCTCCCCTCCGGCAGGGTGCCGGGAAGAGCTTCAGATCCCTCCCGATCTAGGAATGGAGATGTGGCTGACTCTGAGACTCTTTCGTGGAATTTTGATCGGGTACTTAGGGTTTCTGTATCGGAGGCATCTTATAGGTGAAAGGGGAGGCCGAGGGGGTGCCCTAGGTGGCCACACCACCCCTTGGCGCGGGCCAGGCCTGGCCATGCGACCAGGTGGTGTGGCGGCCGTCTGGCCCATCTCCATCTCGTATTCTAGCTCTGTGTCCCCCTCGGTGAAAAACTGACTTTGGCTTTTGTCTCGTCCAATTCCGAGAATATTCATTTTCTGACTTTCCTGGAACCAAAAACAGCAGAAAACAGACAGCTGGCACTGTGGCATCTTGTTTATAGGTTAGTCCAAGAAAGTGTATAAAAAGTACTCCAAAGTGTGGACAAAACATAAGAATGTAGATAAAAACCAAGCATGGAACATCAAAAATTATGGATACGTTAGAAACGTATCAACATCCCCAATCTTAACTCATGCTCGTCCTCGAGTAGGTAAGTGATAAAAAGAAAGAATAATTTTTGAGGTGACATGTACCATTATAAACTTCATCAAAGTATTTGTAAAACATTGATAGCTGAGATCATAGTACTTCGACATAGCATGAAAGATAAAGTTCTAACAATAAGACACATCAACTATGTTGTAACATGAAAAGGCACAAACAAAAGATTCATGAATAACAATGCTTTGCAAGACGTTTGTTTGTTTCACATAAAGAAAACATAGCATAGTGGCATTCAGCTTGTCCCTCATAGAGTAGCAAACATAAATGCATAGGACACCTTCAAAGTTCATAAGGGTTACTAGATACAAATAGTTTAAGAATAAGCAATATCAAAGTTATGCATCAATCAACAAGTCTTGGGATAATGCACACAGAACTAAGAATGGCCACTATGCTGTCAAAATAGGTGCATAAAGATAGAAGGTGGAGACTCAACATAAAGTAAAAGAAAGGCCTTCATAGAAGGAAGTAGGGATTCAAGTTTCATAAAGAGCTTCCAAAAATTATGGTACTTATTAAGTTTCATCTCTCATTGCCCCTATCATAAGCATATTTAGGTGATTAAGGTTAAAGTGACACAACTAAGAGGATATGCTTGACAAGTTATATTTGAAATCCCATGCCCCTTACTTACGAGTACCGAACCTCATGCTACTCAACTTCAGTCACAAGTAAGCTCTTGTCATTGTAAGTACATATGTATCATAGAGAACTGCCAACGGGGTACCCCTTGCACATGATACATGAGCTATCCCATAATCAAAATGACAAGTCAAGCAGACAATGAGCATCTCAGCGATCTTTTTATTTGCTATTTGCATAGGTTTTTATTGAGGATGCTTCATAGAGTGCTCATTATTGTTATGCTGCAAGTTTCCACCATGATTAGGCATGGCTTAGGCTAGCGGCCCAGGCGTTTCTCGAACACATAAACAAACTCCATGATCTTACAAGTTCCCCTTTTATTTCACACTGCCGGGATCCAGAAGCAAAAGAATCATGATAACAACGGAATAAGAAGTGCAATGTTGAAAGCGTTCCCCATGGTACATGGTTCTTCAAACTTCAACTTATAAAGCGCAAGCATATACGCAACAATGATGGACGCAATGGTTCAAGATTATTAAATGCAAAAAAGTAAAGTGTGCCATCAAGTTGGTGAGAGCTTAATCACTAGTTTTCACATAACAAGTTTAATTCGGAAGGTAGATAAAACATGAATATACCTGGAATAGCAAATGCTAATAGGTAGGTATGGTGGACTCTTTGGAACAACTTTGTTTTATTTGGAATTGGATGCATGCGTAGAACTCATACTTGGTTATGGAGGCTAGCAAAAGACTGGGAGCGACCAACTAAGAGAGCAATAATGATCATAATCATGTAGAGCGACAAAACATCATTAATCAAAGAATAAAGTGATATTACAAGTCGAAAACTAAAGGATCATAAAGGCTTATGGTGACTTGGGATAGTCATAACATGGTGTGAGCATGCGCCAAGTCAACCCAAATAAAGCATCAAAGGAGAATACCACAATACTATGCTTTAATATGCTAAAACAATGCATGATTCTTCAAAGGCACATTAAGAAATCTCAGTTGTTTATAACATGTCATGCTACATCAAAGATCACTAAGCATAAAGCCAAAACAATATCAAGCATGGCATGACAAAGCATAGGCTACAGTCAAAAACAAACTCCATTTACCAGTTAAGCATGAACTTTCCTACTCTTTTTGAATCCAAACCAAACTATTTGAAAACCAATGCATGAAAGAGGGGTACCAACCAATTTATTCAGCAAACTAAGCAAACCAAGCAAACGAAAACCAAAAATGAAAACAAAGACGCTCCAAGAACAACACAACTATGCATGAAACAATAAAAATGAAGTGTTTGGAAGATACCTGGGATATTTATTGATAAAGAAGGGGATGCCTTGGGCATCCCCAAGCTTTGACGCTTGTACCTCTTGGATATTTCTTGGGGCCATATACCTGAATTTTTTCCTTCATACAGAACCTCACACAATCTTTATTAGCAACATTAGTGCAATCAAGATAATAAGTCTTTTGGGTTCAGTTTCAACACCAATAAAACTTCCATTAAAACACAAGCTACTGAAGCACTTCCCTCAAAAAGCTCAATTCCCCAAAGAGAACTCAAAAAGGAACCAACAAGAAGCAAATGCAAATAATGGCAGAAATCTGTCAAAATAGACCAGCAGGTAGAAACCAATTTTTTCGAAGACCTTCTGTTGCTCAAATCGAAAAGTGTTGAACTAACGAAAGTTAGATAACAACATGGGGCAGAAGCAAAAAAATTGACGCCTCAAAAGAACATACAGAAATTTTACACGAATTTTTACTGTGAAGCACAAAAATCTGTTTCGGGACAGCAACTTTCTCAAGCATTACTTCTCTCTCATTAGAGGTTACTGTTGGCACAAAAAGCAAATAAAAAGGATAAGGAGCGGTTATTACTGAATTAATAACTTCCAAGACTAATCTAAAACTTTTGGGTTATCTCCCAATAAGTACTTTTCTTTAACGCCTTTAAGTTAGGCATAAGAAGCAAGAAAAAGAATCAAGTGTTCTCAAATGAAGAAGCATTAAGATTAATACCAGAAATATCTTCAACAAGGCAAGGTATCTCATCCAAATAGGTTCTAGAGGATCCTCCCTCAATGCTTTTGGGTTCAATGCTTTCATCAAACGGGCTTTCAGAAAAAATCCGATTAAGATTCTTTTCTATGGCTTCATGCATCACTACAAGTTTGAAAGGTATTTGTATCTTAATTTCCTCCCCATTAGGTTCGGTCTTGTTCATCTTTTCTCATGTACCAACAAAATCTACACATGAGCCTAGCATATTAAAACGTTCAAAGACTTTTCTAGCTTCTTTATCCACATCATAGAATTCCTTAAGCAAAGTTTCCAGAATAAAATCTCTCTTTTCAGGGTCCTCAATTTCTTTAAGTTTAAGAAACATTACTTGCATTAAGGGGTTAAGGTTAACAAACCTAGCTTCCAACATGTAAACCAAAGAAGTTGCAGCAATTTCATAATTTGGAGCAAGTTCTGCGAGGGATCTATCCTCAATATCCTCATGCTTACTAACATGATTAAAGAATTCTTCAATATTATATTTTCCAATTATAGAGTCACTACCTATTGAAAGGTCTTCTAGAGTGAATTTAGGGATCAACATGGCGAGCTAAGGAAGAGGTAACAACTATAGAAAGACTTAATTTTTTTTGTGTTATTAATAAAGAAAGCAAACTAGTACAACTATTTTTTGTGTGTTTTTGATAAAGAAACAAGCAAACAAAGCAAAAATAAACTAAGCAAAACAAATAAAACAAAGTAAAGAAATTGGTTATGAGGGACTCCCCTTGTGAGGATGTCCTTGACTCCCCGGCAAGGGCGCAAGAAAAATAGCTTGATGGCCCAAAATTCCTCAAGTCATTGGGGAACCCGAAGAGGAAAGTATGATGAGCACAACAGCTAGTTTTCCCTCAGTTATGAAACCAAGGTTATCGAACCAGTAGGATCAAGGAAACACCTCCAAGATGTTGTTGCCAACTTGGAATCCTGCACAACACAACTAGAGAACTTTGCCCCCAACTGAGGTTGTCAATCGCACCGGTTTTGCTGAAAACAAAGGATTAAACGTATTGTGTGGAAGAAAGTAAAAGCTTGCAGAAAGTAAACAGAAAGCGGTAAACATTTGTAGATCGATGGTAAAAGAAAGGATCGGGGTCCATAGTTCACTAGTGGTGGTTCTCCTTAAGATAGATGACATGTTGGGTGAACAAATTACAGTGGGGCAATTGAGAAACATCGAGAAAAAAGCATACATGCATATACTAATCATCTTGACTCCTATGAGATTTGATTGGGCATTACAACATTATACATTGACCGTAATCCAACTGCATCTATGACTAATAATCCACCTTCAGGTTATCATCCGAACCCCCTCCAGTATTAAGTTGCAAGCAACAGATAATTGCATTACGCATTGCGTGTAAAGTAAACAATACGATTGTTCTATGAACAAAGGATTGATGTTTTCTCCCTAGTAGCAACAGCACATCTAGTACCTTAGAGATTTCTGTCACTTCCCCAGATTACTAGAGGCATGAACCCACTATCGAGCATAAATACTCCCTCTTTGAGTTGCTAGGATCTACTCGGCCAAGATATCGACTAACAACGGAGAGCATGCAAGATCACAAATAACAAAGACATGATAGAATCAATAATCAATCTGAAATAGCATCTCAATATCCATCGGATCCCCGCAAACACAACATGTAGGATTACAAATAGATGATCTTGATCATGAATGGAGCTCACAAGATCTAAACATGGTAGCACAAAGGAGAAGAACCAACCATCTAGCTACTACATGGACCCGTAGTCCAAGGATGAACTACTCACGCATCAAAGCGGAGGTTTGCATGGTGATGAAGAAGGCCTTCAGGGTGAATTCTCCCCTCCGGCAGGGTGCCGGGAAGAGCTTCAGATCCCTCCTGATCTACGGATGGAGATGACGACGACAAAGACTCTTTTGTGGAATTTTGATCGGGTACTTAGGGTTTCTTTATCGGAGGCATCTTATAGTCGAAAGGGGAGGCCAAGGGGGTGCCCTTGGCGGCCACACTACCCCCTGGCGCGGGCTAGGCCTTGAAGGGAATATGCCCGAGAGGCAATAATAAAGTGGTTATTATCTTATTCCATGTTTATGATAAATGTTTATTTTACATGCTAGAATTGTATTGATTGGAAACATCAATACATGTGTGTTTAATAAACAAAAAGGGTTCCTAGTTATGCCTCTCTTATAGACTAGCTTGTTGATTAACAAGATGATCAAGGTTTCCTGATCATGGACATTGGATGTTGTTAATAACAAGGTCACACCATTGGTGGA
Source organism: Avena insularis (assembly GCA_023614405.1). NCBI lineage: Eukaryota > Viridiplantae > Streptophyta > Magnoliopsida > Poales > Poaceae > Avena > Avena insularis. Next base: position 454,856,441 of record CM042696.1, on the reverse strand, counting down.
ATGATGTGATGAACATTCATCCGAAGTATAGCATTATGATCAAAGTCATTATGTTTATATTGCTATAACATCATACGAAGTAATCTTTATCCTTAGACCATGAGATCATGTTAATTGCTAACACTAGAAGAGTATCTTGATAACATCAAACGTCACACCGTAACAGGGTGACTATAAAGGTGGGTTCAGTGCTACGAAGGTGTTATGTTGAGGCTCATGGATCAAGAGTGGGATTTTTCCATCCCAATGACGGATAGATATACTCTGGGCCCTCTCAGTGATATCACATTGAAATAGCTTGCAAGCAAGTGATGTGATCACTAGAATGTTATATCACGGGAACGAGATCAAACTAGGTATGGAGATACCGATGATCGAATATTGGACATGTAATATATCATGAGACAAAGGGATTTAGTTACTAGCGTTAAAGGTTCTCACGATCACAGAAGTCATCGTTGAATGTGTAGGAGTCAGTATGGATCTCCAGGTCCCGCTGCTGATTATTGATCGGAGAAGGGTCTCGATCATGTCTGCATTATTCGTGAACCATAGGGTGACACACTTAAGGGATACCGACACCATTTGGAGCAAATATGTTTCAGATAAAGATTGAAGAAAGCGCTAGAATTATTTCAATAGACACCGAAACTGTTTCGGGTGAAAATGCTGAAATTGGTTCTGCATGTAATATTGAAATGTTGCAGGGGGTTTTATGTGAATGTTTGTTAATTAAAGTAATTAACAAAATTCTGAATAAAAATAATAAAAGAGTTTTATTAAATGAGAGAGCATTAAATTTGGAGAAATTTAATGCATTTAAAGTGGAGACTTTAAAAGAGAATGTGAAGGGGCATTTTAATGTGGAGGGGTTACCACCACATGAATGGAGGAGGTGAAGGGTCACCTCCCCCATGCGCCGGCCATGAAGGAGGGGTACCCTCCCCTCCTCCTATAAAAGGCCACCCCCTCCTCACTTCTCACACACACCTCCTTGTGAAGGATCTCTCTCCCCCTCTAGTATTATTCCCCCATGGTCTCGGATTAGCGAGATACATGTTCCCGGTGGCTTTATCTGGAAAGGAGTTGCTACTTCTGCTGCTTTGCTGGAGCGAGGGACGGAGGTTGTCGGGGTACCGGACGTGTGTGCGATCACGGATGCACCGCTGCTTTGCGGTGCTGTACTTGGTGGTGCTGGAGCTGGATCTGATGGACGTGCTGGAGCCGGACCTGCTGGACTTCATCACGATCTTGAGATCGGCAAGTGTACGACTACATCAACCACGAGTTCCTACTCGTTAACAAAGCTCATTGTCTACGAGGGTAAGTTCTCGTTGGATGTATGTCCACCCGTTGCTTTGTACCTAGTAGATAGATCTTGGCGTGTAGTTCACACCGTAGGAAATTTTTTGTTTTCTATGCTGCGGACCCAACAGTGGTATCAGAGCCAGATCTATGCGTAGGTTCTTAGCACGGGTAGTACACATATGTTGATATGTGGGTGATGATGATCATGTTATTGCATCTTCTATGTACTTTTGGATATTGGTGGCATAGTGGGATGAAGCGGCCCGGACCAACCTTACATGTCATCGTACATGAGACCGGTTCCACGACTGACATGCAACTTGTTTTGCATAAGTGGCTGGCGGGTGTATGCCTCTCTTACTATAGTCAATATTTGATGTACAACGAGTTGCTAATAACTTAGTTATCCTCGATGTGTTTCATGTTCGTAGGTGAGAATGGTTCTATCTCCGAAAGCCCTAAGCCACGTAAAACTTGCAATTGATAAATTAGAGGCATCTAGTTTAGATCGTTGCTGGGCTAGTGTATGGATATGGTATTGTTGTAAGTAGATGTATGATAGATACTCTTACAACACACTCAACGTGTAAGTTCCATGGACCTTGGCCTTACACACAAAGGAATGATAGAGATCATACCACGATGCAAGTGATAGAGATCAAATGCATGGACCATATCATCTCACTTTACACATTAGATGTTAGCATCTTATACTGCTAGTTTGGCGCTTTCTGTAGCATTGTAAGATGATCCCTCTTTTAGATATCAAGATAAAAATGTGTTCTTCCTTAAGTATGCACCGTTTTGTGGATCGTATTTCGAGAAATCATGTGATGATCGGGTGTACTCGACTCTATGCTTTCATACAAACGGGTGTAAGACAGTTTTACACATGCGAGTACTAAGGTTCTTACTTGGCGAGCCTAGCATGTACAGACATGGCCTCGGAACACGGACAGAAAGGTTAAGCATGAGTCATATAGTTGATATGATGCCCATATAGATGCTCGCCTTTGAAGCTACATCAACTCACGTGATGATCAGACTTGGTGTAGTGGATTTGGTTCATGTAATCACCAAAAAGGCACGAGGGATGTCGTTTTTGAGTGGGAGTTCATTTCTAATTTCGATTAGTCGAACCAAATTTGTCATAAATTAAATCAAAGTGAATTTGCATAGTTTGTTGTAGTCATTGGCATTCGTTTTCTACCTTATGCTTAGTTTTTATTTGAGATAATAGAACTATAGAATTCTGGATATTTACTTCTGAACTGGTATCGTATTGTTTTGAATGTCAATTTAAAGTTTATAAGTCCTATTGCAAACTTTCAGCAAACTCTATTTACTCCATGAAGTTTAATAAGTAGTATTAAATCAAGAGTAAGAATTCCAATGTTAGTATCTAAAGTATCATGTTTGCCTCCATGATTATTGATATTCAAAAAGTTGTTTTAATATCAAGATTATATTGGAGCTGGAAATTGTTTCAGAAACCATCATGTGTGAAAGATATTGTGATATCTGAAACAATGTTTTTGGTTGCATTATGATAGAGTATAATTTAGCAAAATACATGTTCTCATATTGTATGAGAATTTGTGAAGGATAGAGATGCTAGGCATCCGAATCTACCAAAAAGGTTTTGGGAACTGATATTATACTCGTGATTCTTCCTTATAAGCTATAGTAGCTTGATCATGAAAATTCTCATGATAAGGATGAATAGAAGATGTAAGTAAAATGTTTACTACACTAATAGATTACTAAAGAATGGATTTTTGAAAGAATGCCAAATATTTGATGATGGTGATCCACTTCAAAGTGCAAGTCCAAAGGTATTAGTATTTGACTATATACGCTTTGTACTATGTGTCATGTGAATGACACCACTATTGATGTTGATAGATTCTTTTAAAAGAAAAAGGAATTGCTGAAAGAGAATCTATAAAAATATTTGGCAGAAAATATAAGGTTGGAGATGTCCAACTTGGGTATATAGAAGATATACATGTTATGGTTGTATTCCTTGCTTGTTAAAAAAATGTGGTTCTTAGGTATTCGATACTGGTATTGGATACCGAATTGGTTGGTATGAAGTGTCATACAGGACAACACAATTCATGAACTACAATGGCCTAAGTAAACCAGCAAGAGAATGAGTGATGATGTTCATCGAAAACAAATAAAGTGTTATTGTGTTTTTCGTTGTCATCAAACCAAGCCTTCAAGATTTGTTTAAATAATTGTTATTTTGTTCCGGTGTCATGAGAACAATGGCTGCTCAAATAATTACCGTATTCCATAAAGGATGGATGAACTTTTACAAGTCTAGTTGGAGAAATCACATCCATAAACACTATTGCTAAAATGTCGCAAGACAAATGATTGAAAGATCACTTATGAAGTGACATCGCTGTTTAAATTATATTTGAAAGAAAACATGAAGAAACTCCATGTTGATGGATTTTTGGAGTCTTTGATTTTGATCAATTGACGCATGTGAGACTTTCCTCAAGATAATTGAAACTCCGTCCATAGGCCAGAGAGGAACGGATGACTAGCTTATTGGAAATTGTGCATGCTGATGTGCATAGTCCATTATGTGTAGCCATATGCGATGGATCTTTTTGCTTCATATGCTTTCTCCGAAAATTTGAGTGAATATATCTGTATATTTACTTAACAAGGAAGAAGTATGAAACATTTGAAAATTGTTCAAAGACTTTCAAGATGAAGTGGAAAATCATTGTAACAAGAAAATAAAGAGTTTATGATTCGATCATAAAGGAAGATATTTGAGTTACATGTTTAGCAAAAACACCTAAGACTTGAGGAATTATTCCATGATTTGTGATTCCCGATAAACCATAGGAGTATGGCATATTCGAGAGATAAAATCAAACCATGTTTGACATGGTAAGATCAAGGGTGTCATTTATAAAACTGCCATTATGTTTTAAGGATTGAAGCTTTAGAGACTACCGCTTTTACACTGAAAAGAGCACCATCGTGATCCATTGAAATGATACCATATGAGTTATGGTTTGGGATAAAACCCGAATTGTCTTTTCTTAAATTTTGGTATGCTATGCATAAGTAAAATGTTTACAACCAAAGTCGGATAAGCACGTCTTTGTAGGTTATCCCAAAGAATTTGTTGGGAATTTCTCCATAACACCGAGGGCAAAAGAGTTTGTTACTTGGAACGTCAAGTTTCTTGAGAAGGATTTTTTCGTGAAAAGTTAAGTGGGAGGACAATAGAACTTTGATAAGGTTGTTGAACCTTAGCTATATGTTCTAAGTAGCTGGCGAAGAAAGTGTCCCGGTGGCGGCCACAATGCTCATGGCTCTCGTGATTACAAAAGGTGTGATCTCGGAGATTAGAGTTCCTATAGAACCGTGTGGGTCGGTAAGAATCAAATAGTAAGATTTGATAAGCAAGTCTTTATTGTTTTGACAATGATGAACCGACTACATGCAAAGAAGCGATGATGGGCCCTGACTCCATAAAATGACTAGAAGTCATAGAATCCGTGATAGTATCCATACATGAGAAAACAAGTTTCTGAACTTGGAAGACCCTCCGGAAAGGCGTGAAGCCTATCGGTCGTGTTTGGATCTATAAAGAAATAAGACATGGATGTTTAACATCTATGAAATAGTCGACATGTCGGAAAGAAGTTTACGACAATGTTCAAGGAGTTGACTATGACAAGATTTGATCTTTCATAGCGATATATAGTCTTGACGGATTAATGTAGCAACCACAACATATAATTTGGTATATGGTAGTTGAATAAACAAAACAAGGTTCTTCTAATAGAACGGTAACCTAGGACATGTACATGACATGGTTCGAAGGGTTTTGTTAATTCAAAGGGTGCTAAAAGGGCATGTAAACTTCAATAGTTGAAGTAAGCATAGCGGAGTTGGAATCTTCACCATGATGAAACTATTAAAAGAGTTTAAATTCATCGGAGATGATGAAGATGCTTGCATTTGCAAGAAATTAAGTGGGAGCGCTGAGACATATTTCTAATACATTATGTAGAGGACATATTGTTGATTGGAAATGATGTATCTTGTATTGACACAAGTTAAGAATTTCATTAAAATAAGATTCCGATGAAAGACTTGGGAAAACCCGGAATATTAGCCATCAATATCTATATGGATAGATTAAGGCGCTAATATGGTTGTGCCAGACATACATATATGAGATATTGAAAGGGTTCAATATGGAAACAACAAGAAAGGTTCTTGCTGCATGGAAAGGATTGTATCAAAATTCAAGTGTTTCAACACTTGGTGAGTAAAATCACATGAAGATTTTGATCGATTATACCATGATATGTATATATCCAGAATGTCCTATGCTCTAAATGTTATGAGCATATACCAGAATGATTCATAAGATGATCATTGGACAATAGTAAAGATATTCTTATGAGCTTTGGAAGAACTAAGAATATATAATGTATAAGTGACAAATAGTTAAAGGTAGTTCATTGTAAAGTGTTACATTGATACTAGTTTTGTCACAAGATACAAATTAAATTTATCTCAATTTAGACTATGGGTGGCACAATGTAATGGAAAGGATGTTCCATGATGGATTTGGATGAGTTCCAAAGTTGAGACATTGTGACGGATACTACAACAAAAGGCTAAGTATATGACTGCTAAAGTAGCAGCAAAGGAGGGCATTTGTGTTAAGTAGTTTGTTATCAAACTAGGTGTGGTTCAAAGTGGGCTAATACTATGAAGATATATTGTGTGACAATAATATCAACATATTTTGAGCCTAACGAACTAAAGGTCTCACCAAAGGACCAATTCTATACAATGCCATCTCATTTCAGAATGATTGATGCGTAGAGACGCAGAGACATGCAAATACACACGGACCTGAAACTGTCAGATCCAGAGATTATGTTAACCACTAGCAATAGCGTATATGCAACACCAGAAAGCCATGGTGTTCAATACACAAAGTTTTTCAAACTAGATTATTGACTCTAGTGCAAGTGGGAGACTGAAGGGAATACGCCCGAAAGGCAATAATAAAGTGGTTATTATCTTATTCCATGTTTATGATAAATGTTATTTTACATGCTAGAATTGTATTGATCGGAAACATCAATACATGTGTATTTAATAAACAAAAAGGGTTCCTAGTTATGCCTCTCTTATAGACTAGTTTGTTGATTAACAAGATGATCAAGGTTTCCTGATCATGGACATTGGATGTTGTTAATAACAAGGTCACACCATTGGTGGAATGATGTGATGAACATTCATCCAAAGTATAGCATTACGATCAAAGTCATTATGTTTATATTGCTATAACATCATACGAAGTAATCTTTATCCTTAGACCATGAGATCATGTTAATTGCTAACACCGGAAGAGTATCTTGATAACATCAAACGTCACACCGTAACAGGGTGACTATAAAGGTGGGTTCACTGCTACGAAGGTGTTATGTTGAGGCTCATGGATCAAGAGTGGGATTTGTCCATCCCGATGATGGATAGATATACTCTGGGCCCTCTCGGTGATATCACATTGAAATAGCTTGCAAGCAAGTGATGTGATCACTAGAATGTTATATCACGGGAACGAGAAAAGAGTGCATGTCGGCAACGAGATAAAACTAGGTATGGAGATACCGATGATCGAATCTCGGACATGTAATATATCACGAGACAAAGGGATTTAGTTACTAGCGTTAAAGGTTCTCACGATCACAGAAGTCATCGTTGAATGTGTAGGAGTCAGTATGGATCTCCAGGTCCCGCTGCTGATTATTGATCGGAGAGGGGTCTCGATCATGTCTGCATTATTCACGAACTGTAGGGTGACACTTAAGGGATACCGACACCATTTGGAGCAAATATGTTTCAGATAAAGATTTAAGAAAGCACTGGAATTATTTCAATAGACACCGAAACTGTTTCGGGTGAAAATGCTGAAATTGGTTCTGCATGTAATATTGAAATTTTGCAGGGGGTTTTATGTGAATGTTTGTTAATTAAAGTAATTAACAAAATTCTGAATAAAAATAATAAAAGAGTTTTATTAAATGAGAGAGCATTAAATTTGGATAAATTTAATGCATTTAAAGTGGAGACTTTAAAAGAGAATGTGAAGGGACATTTTAATGTGTAGGGGTTACCACCACATGAATGAGGAGGTGAAGGGTTACCTCCCCCATGCGCCGGCCATGAAGGAGGGGTACCCTCCCCTCCTCCTATAAAAGGCCACCCCCTCCTCACTTCTCACACACACCTCCTTATGAAGGATCTCTCTGCCCCTCTAGTATTATTCCCCCATGGTCTCGGATTAGCGAGATACATGTTCCAGGTGGCTTTATCTGGAAAGGAGTGGCTGCTTCCGCTTCTTTGCTGGAGCGAGGGACGGAGGTTGTCGGGGTACCGGATGTGTGTGCGATCACGGATGCACTGCTACTTTGCGGTGCTGGACTTGGTGGTGCTGGACCTGGATCTGATGGACGTGCTGGAGCCGGACCTGCTGGACTTCATCACGATCTTGAGATCGGCAAGTGTACGACTACATCAACCACGAGTTCCTACTCGTTAACAAAGCTCGTTGTCTACGAGGGTAAGTTCTCATTGGATGTATGTCCACCCATTGCTTTGTACCTAGTAGATAGATCTTGGCGTGTAGTTCACACCGTAGGAATTTTTTTTTTCTTTGCTGCGGACCCAAGAGGCCTGGCCGCGTGGCCAGGTGGTGTGGCGGCTGTAGGGGTTCCACGTATAAAAACAATAAAATTTTCTCTACGCCCCTGAACCCCTGAAGCTGCCAGGACCTATCTATTAGTAATACAGTAACGGGAGGGGCTTTTCGCGAACTTACACTTGACGACCGAAAAGCGTTGTCGACGCTCAGGAGAGCGTGGTTGATGTAGACGAGCCGAAGCCGACCTCTAGGTCGTGATGAAGTCCTTGCGCTCCTTGGCTCCAACGACTTGAGTGCCTCAAGTGCGACACCTTGCGGGGAGTTACACACGTCCAGTGCCTGACGATGACTCCCGCTTCCCCAATCCAGCAGCAGTTGCAGAAGTAGAGCTCCCGGATCCGAATCCCAGCAGCGGCAGCTCATGTGAAGATGTCTCTCGGTCGTGCAGTCCAGACTTGGGACCACGGTGACGAGAGAGAGAGAGAGAGAGAGAGAGAGAGAGAGAGAGAGAGGGAGAGAGAGAGAAAATATCAACTGGAGATCCTCCCAAAAATGAGAAGACCTTTATTGATTATTGGTGTATTTAAATTGGCCAAATACCCCCACTATATATAGGGGGAGGGGAGGTACTACCTCCCTCAAAGTCTCGGGGTGGGACTAAAGGAGAGGAGGGGGGAGGGGTGGCACCGCCGGCAACCCCCATGGTCCCCGTGAGGGGGGCTGGCCCACTAGGCCGCCGGCCACCCCCTTGGCCCCTTCTCCCTCTCTCCTTTCCCCTAATGGGCCCTCTCCCCTCCGGGAATTGGCTCATAAAACCTTTGACCATTTATTTGATTTTTCTCTTTATTAAATAATTATGAATAAATGATTAAATCAACATTTAACATTCATTCACATATTATTCAATCTCCGTGGCTATGGAACACCTTCCACCTCCACTCTGGACATCCTCCGGACTTACCGAAACCCTTCCGGTTTTCTCTCTACTATTCTTTGGTGATTCCACCGATCCTATAAACACTCTCTAAGCATCATCAAGCCCTTAAGCGTGATACCCCACCGTTCGTGAACACTCCAGACATGGTCGGGACACTCCCGCACCAATGATCGACAGAGGGACCTGGATGGCCATGTGACCCCTGTGCGTTCCACAAAGATCTTTTGTCGTTTGAACCAGGACAGTCGTGTCTTCTTCCCTTTGTCTCTCGATACTTGCATTGCCCAAGATCTGATCAATGACATCCCCATGTCGTGTTCAATCTCGTTACTGAACAATGCTACTTGACTTGTTCCGACAAGTGATATCCCCGTGATCAAATCCCACGCTGCGCAGCTATTGAATATAACTTCTCCGTGTGGGCCCTTGAGTATCTTCCCGTCGCATGGACGGACAAATCCCGCTCTTGACATATATTGCCTCTACGATTTCCTCCGAATACCTGAACACACCTTTATAACCACTGTATTACCAGATGGCGTTTGATGCTATCTAAGCACTCTCGGGAGACAGTGATTGATATAGCCTCACGGTCTAAGGAATAGTCTACGTGGATCCATTTCTAATCATCGTAACTTGAACTTCGTGACATGATCGGGTCACGATGTTTAGGTTGGGTATTGGTTCATCATCTCATTCTCAGAATGAGATGACCTCATTTCCAACTGGCATAAATGCCACATGATTAGGAAACTTGATCATTTGTTGACCAATGAACCAGTGACTAGAGTTTCACTGGGAACCCCTGGTTGTTTGTATATCACACGTGTATTGATGTTTCCACTCAACATAGTTATAGCATGATATAAAACTTAATCATAAACTATATGAAATATGATAATAGTCCTTACTACTATTTGTCTCTAGGGCATATTTCCAACAGTCTCCCACTTGCACTAGAGTACAAATACACTAGCTGCATTTGTTCTCAATCTTTGCACCATATATCCGGTACCCTGAACATGCTTGCTCATGGAAGAGGTTGAGTCTTGGGTCCGTACTTTACAATCTCAAATCCTTTGCAACTTACTAATGTCACCTCGATTGACATTAATACTTTATCATCACATGATAGCATCTGTGTGTATGCATCATCGTTAAGGCAACCGAACGAGGCCTGATTCCAGGAGCCTACAGTGACGTTAGATCAACCTCGAGGGCTTTCTTATGGGCACTGTGCCCTGGGACACATCATTCTATGTTAAAAGCGAACTAGCCCCGCCATAACATTATAAAAAACTTTAGATGGTACCCTTATCTATTATTATAAATGTATTCACCGAAACACTAGTGCACTCTGTGCAACTTTCGATGTTTTGTTCAACTTGCTTCCTACTTGACTTCAATCGGTATGACAGGAGTTTCCAGCATATTCCCTTACAACATAACCCTTTATGCTTTAAGATATGTCATCCTTTATGGATTTGAAAACATGTCTATAGTTCTCTACTAGACACTGTGGACAAACTTAACTCAACGTTCCATGATTCAAACTTGATCACTTTTAAACGTTCCTTATTTGGATTGCATATTATGCTAAGTTATCATCATGGTTTTCTAAGATATAACCTATGTCTCAACATAGTGGATGACGATCATCCTTTTCTTTCTTTCAACCATTGATGTTAAACTTAATACTATTCCTAACTTGATTCATTAAGAACTAGTTCCTTAATTAACTTATATTCTGAAACTCCTTTCATAATCCCTTAAGGAATACTACATAATATCATAATACACCTATTATCAACTTCTACATCTTATAAATCATTATTTATAAGTATTTGTGCTTTTATTCTTAACACCCTTAAGAATTACTCCTATAAGCTCCCACTCAAAATATGTTCCTACATATTTGAATTTGAGACTTATATTGCTCCCACTCAAAAATATGTCAATCACATATTGTTTCAGGAAGACTTTCATAGATCCCACTCAATTTTATGCAAATTGCATATCCACTCACTATTTTGAACAATTTCAAAAACTTTGATCAAATATCAAACTTGGAGATTTACTATGAGATACTAGTATATTACTAGTTTTAAATCCACTAGACATTTAGCACACATGAATCAAATTCATTTGAATTTGTCCAATACCCGACAAATCGTGCTTTTGTCATTCACCCCCTTTTCCACTATGGCTTTGCAGTCATTTCAGAAATCCAAGTAACCCTTTTTTACTTGTGAGATTCAGCAACGAACTGCTTTTTAATCTCAAGGGAATTTTGCTTTTAGGATTTCTCATAATTCTAGTTTACCATTATTTCCTTAGTAGTTCGTAGGTATGTCATATTCCAGTAATCATGAAAAATGATTCCCAAATGTCTCCATACAAGATATGGATTACATTTTGAATCCTTCTTCATGTAGTGAAAACACTAGTGGGGAAAACACAATGATCAATATCATTGATTCTTTCCTTCTGTGAAGAGAATCGTTCAGGAACATTGTCCGTTGCGCTTCTCAACACTCTGATGCAGGGTTTTGAATCCTCATCGTGTTTTACACTAATTTCCATTTGCTCCATAATCGAGCAATATCACTAAAAGTGGGTTTCCTCAAAAATGTACCAAAATCCAAGTAGTACGAATCTTGCTTTCCTTTTGGTTTCAGCTATGGGTTTTGTATTCAAAGTTTCCAATGAATACTCTACAAGGAATTATTCGCTATTGTTTTGGTTATATTGAATAACCCCAAAACTTTCACAAATTCAAATGGTTCCCTACCTTCTAATTGAGTGCTCACTATTTCTAAGCTAATGGTCTCTACATCTACACTACAATGATTTATTTGGTGCCTTCTACTCAACCCATTTTTGATATCTAATATCACATTGTGATGCTTTGTATTTTGACGTTTCAAAATGCTTTGCATTTGACAATTACTTTTATGCCATTCTTATAAAGTTGAGTTTCATTAGTATTGATCAAATCATAGTAATTAGATTCCCTTTTATATTTATACCCTTTGTTGATGAAACACTTTGATCAAATCAAATAGTTTCATATTCATGTTTCCTTTGGTAAACTTATTTACACATTTAAACAATCATATAATGATAATTACCATTTTCGTTAAAACACAATACATCGGATATGTATTTACTTTTAACAATTCATTAAACACTTTGTATTCAAGTAATACTCGGTGTTCAAGTTAATTTGCCAAACTTAGGCATGATTTATATGTGATAAGAAATAGAATGACTTTCACATATTATCACATAACTTTGAATTTAAACAATGGTTTTTCATTAATCAATGAATATATCATTAAAGTTGGGTATTTTAAACAAGGCATTTTAATATTTTACAAATGTTCATGCATTATCAATTAGTTTCAAACAATAAGGATAATTCACACATAATCAAACAAGATATGAACACGAATAGAAATCATTCATAAAAGCAGAACAACTGTTTGTTACAAACTCATATGAATAACCGTCTTACGAAGTGTGAGACACACTAAAGAAGTTCACAATCTCTTGATTACAATAATTATCCTAAAATATAAAATAAGTGATAAATGTCGAGGGAGAGTGTCATCGGCCATCATCATCATGCTCGCCATCAACACGGAACATCACCTCCTCTCCACCAAGCACCTCTCATGCAGAAGGACCTTTGTCATTGATGACCTGGGTGACATCTGGTTCAACCAACGCATTCCTGAGATGTGTCACGAACCGGTGGAACTCCATTGTTTCCGCGTCGCCCCTCATTACGCAAGTCCTGACTTGTGCTTGATAGCTTGGTGGAAGTGACCACAACACAACACCGTTTGCAAAAGAGCTCGTCATCCAGCTATCCAAGAAGTATGCAGGCCTCATGTACACATCATGCATGTGCTCCATGTGGTCGTCCAGTGATGAGTTCTCCTACATCTTAATGGAGAGGAAGTCTCCCATCAGCTCGTGCTCCCATATGTGTACTTGTTCCGGGAAATGTGTCCTAAGCTGTAGCATCACCGAACAAGGGTCGACATCACCCACGAAAGGCCACAGCTCATCTACCATTCCTAAACACATGGTAACTGAAATGAAGGATGCCATCTCACGACAGAGATAGTGGTCTTTCCGCTGCTCTGGGGTCTCTAGGTCAGTGGGATGATCCAAATCCATCCCGTCGAGTATGTAGTCGACCATGTCGTTCTCGCTAAGGAGAACGTGGAGACGTGCAACCCATATGGAGAAGTTTGATCCATCTAATCTGAGCTTCTCTCCTTCTAACCAATCAATCGTCAACACGAAAGGTGCCATCTACATTTATAATTGCAAAAGGAATTTAGACTAAGTTTACAATTAAATTAGTTAATTATAACTCCACTGAGAAACACCTATCCCCAAAAGGGTTCGTAGTGATTACACGACCCCTATAAGCCACATTAATGACCCACAAGTATAGGGGGTGTATCGCAGTATTTTAGATAAGTAAGAGTGTCGAACCCAACAAGGAGCAGAAGGTGCTGGCTAGTGGTATCGATCAGGAATTCTCTGCAAATACTTAGCAAATGGATTTTTAGGGGTTTTTGATAAAGCAAGTAAACAAAGTACGAGTAAATAAAAGACAGTAGGAATAAATGCAGCAAGTGGCCCAATCCTTTCTGCAGCAAAGGACAAGCCAGTTGTATTACTTAAGATAACCAAACGTTCTCGAGGACACATGGGAAGACTGTCAAGTGCTTTCGCTTCATATAGTTGATTAATCTTCTTTAGCTTGCTAAATGTTGTGTGGGTGAACCTGTGCTAATGTACCGACCTTTCTAGGACTAATACATACTTGTGATTATACCCCTTGCAAACATCCATAAGGTAGAAACCTAACCACACCTTTAAACTCTAAGACCCTTACGTCCCTTGTGCAATGGTTTCCTAACGGGGGTTCAGGTTTCTGCCACTCCGGTAACCCCTACGATTAGTAGCCAAATACACAATGCATTCCCCTAGGCCCATATAGGTGAAGTGTCATGTAGTCGACATTCACATGACACCACTAGAAGAAGTACACCACGACTTAAATATCAAACAATTGAATCTTTCTCAACACAACTCCACTACTAACAACATGACTTCTCCCATGTCCTCAAGAACAAAACGAACTACTCACAAGACATCATATGGATCATGATCAGAGATGGAATAATGATGTATACCAATCTGAACATAAACAATAATTCAATGGTTCACTCAATAGCATCAACTACAAAGAGTAATCAACACCGGGAAAGTTTCCCCTATGAAGTATGCAAGATTCAACTCAATTGTTGCAGCAATATGGAGATTGTGATTAGGGTTCTGATGGTGATGATGGTGGTGATGATGATCCCGATGAAGTTCAGCTTGATGGTGGTGTTGATGGCGACGATCTCCCCTCTCCAGGAAGGAATTCCCCCAGCAAAAATCTGTCTGCCGGAGAGATCTTTCTCTGTCGGTGTTTTCCGCCCCGTAGAGGCGGCGGAATCTTTCTATGGTTGCTCTCCGAGTCTTAGGGTTTCGGGAGGATAATATACGCCAGAGTAGAGTGCCTGGAGTGGGCCAGGGTGGCCACACCACCTTCTGGCGTGTCCTAGGGCTACCCGTGCCAGGGGGTGGTGTGGGCCCCCTGTGGCCCATCTCCATCCCCCCTTCTGGCTTCCTTCGTCTTCTGGAAAAATAGGATTTTCCGTATATTTTCCCGGAATTTCTGATCTTCGCGAATTTTTCCTCCAAACAGCACCTTTTCCATCAGAATCCTGACTGCAGCGGTCCATGCTCCATAAGTCATCAACCATGCAAAAACATATGAAATAACATAAGTATCACCTCTCAATATGAAATATATCCATGAATAATAGTGAATTAAGACATAGAATAGTGATGCAAAATGGACGTATCTTCTCCCCCCAAGCTTAGACTTCGCTTGTCCCCAAGCGAAACTGAGCTCAATAAACATGGCCTCGGGTTTATGGAGTGAAGAGTCGATAAAAGAATACGGACAAGAAGCATCACATTCATCAAATACAGAGATGATAATAGAAGACAACTCACTATTATATAACTCAACTTGTAATAGGTAAAGGAAACACAATAAAGATACATAAAGTGAATCATAATTGGTAATGGCAAACTTAGCTCTTGGTCGAAGAATAGTTGATAATTTGCTGGAGTTCACAAATAACTAGTTTTCAATGAAAGCTTTCAAAGTAATAAACACCAAGATAAGAGCAATGTGCAAAACAAGGAACATAAGCAACATGATTGAATAAATCATCATATGAATAAAAGAAACACAACAACTCAAAATACTTGCTGAGATAGAAGGGAATAGGTTTACTGAATCAACTAAAAAGTAAAAAAAAGGCCCTTCACAGAGGGAAGCAGGGTTTGCAAGTCTCATAAAGAGCTCCCAAAAATTATGATACTTATTAGCTTTCAGCTCTCATTGCTCCTATCATAAGCATCTTAAGGTGATTAAGGTTAAAGTGATCAAATATGAGGATATGCATTGACAAGTTGTAAATTGAGAATCTCATGTCCCTTGAATACGAGGGCCGCTCCTCATGCTACTCAACTTTAATCACCGGTAAGTTCTTGTCATCATAAGCATATGTGTATCATAGAGAACCGCCAACAGGGTACCCCTTGCCCGATGATATGGAAGAATCCCCATATCAAAATGACAAGGCAAGCAGACAACAAGCATCTCAACAATCTTCTTATTTACCATGGGAATATGGTGCTTTTTTATCTCTTTCCTCTTTTCATAATCTCTTTTTTCTTTTTCTCTTTTTTTTCTCAATATCAGACTCTTTTTTTATAAGAAGAATGCTTCATAGATGCTTGTTATGGTTACGCTGCAGGTTTCCACCATGTTAGCATGGATTAGACCAGCGGCCTAGGCATTTCTCTAACACATATACATAACTCCATGGACTTACAAGATCCCCTTTCATTTCACACCGACGACACCCATAGAAAAAAGAACATGATATCAACTAGGTACAAAGTACCAGTGCAATATTGAAAGCGTTCCCCATGACAACATGGTTTTGCTAATTCACAACTTACAAAGCGCAAGCATATACGCAACATAGGTGAGCACAATGGTTCAAGTTTATTAAATGCAAGAAAGTAAAGTGTGCCATCAAGTTCGTGAGAGCTTTAATCATTAATTTTCACATAACAAGTTTAATTTGGGAGGTAGATAAAACAAGTATTTACTTGGAATAGCAATAATGCTAATAGGTAGGTATGGTGGACACAAATGGCAAAGGTTTTCGTTTAAAGGAGTGGATGCACGAGAAGAATTCCGTCTCAGCATAGGTTTTTGGCTAGCAAGGCTGGGTAGCAAGTATAAGAGTTGAAGGAAACAACCAAACATACAAGTCATAAAGACAAACATGCGATCTTCCTTGGAAGCACAAAAGATCTTAACTAGAGAATACTAAACTTATGAGCAAATCAAGAAAGAAAGATGATGAAATTATTTTTCTTTAGAGTACATTTATCTTTTCTTTCAACTCTCGAAAATAGGGTGCTACTGACCAAGCCAGGTTTGCCAAAACCAACTAAATTAACTCAATGATCCCAAAGTGATACCAATACTAACAACAAGATCAATCATATAACCATGAATTGAAAACTAATATAAGCTATGCAAAAGAGTGAATGCTAGAACTTCTCATTAATATTCTATAATGGCAACTCACACCAAGGGATACATATCTAACGAGAGAGGGGACACTTCCATAATACAAACCATACGACATAATAACTCCTCTATGCATGATATGACTCTACTAATAAGGTAAAAAGATAGAAGATAGTGATATGATACCGCGGCACTCCGCCAAGCTTGGAACAAACCAAGGGGATGCCAAAACCGATGACGAATTACTCCTTCGGTGGTGGTGGTATCCTCTCATCATCATCCGACTTCCAGGGTAAGGGCTTCCCATCAAAAAGGACATTGTGGTCTCTAGCATCCTGAAACTCGCAGCAACACTTATGCGTTTAAACCTAACCTCATACTCATAGTTTTGATTTTGAACATCATAGAGCTATGCTTGCAGTTTGTTGGTTGTTTGGCGGAGTGAGAGGACTTCATCCTTGAGCTCAGCAGTCTCCTCTTGGTGCCCGGTGATGAGTTCGGAACAAATCTTATGGATGATATCCACTTCGCGTTCCGCCATCTTCTTGTACCTAAAGACTTCTTGCTCCAGCGCTTCCATCCTATCCTCCAGACTTCCTTCACCTTTAGGGCCTTGAACCTCTTTTATCCGGACCTCCCCATCTTCAAACAACAACTCCCTGGGATGAATCTTCAACTCTCTCATGTATGGGTTGATGATATCTTCTAAGGAATCTCCCTTGGCTGATCCAGAAGAAGACATTGTGGCTCCAAATCTGGGACTCTACCTGGCAGAAACAGATCGAAATGAAAACACGACGAAAACACGATATACGAACCTCGGGAGATCTGGGGGGTATATATTACGAAGTTTCACAACAAAAGGAAGGTATTGGGAGAAAACGAGTCAGAGGCGGAGTCTAGGGTGGCCACACCACCTGGTGGTGCCGGTAGGGGTGGGCCCGCGCCACAGGGTGGTGTGAGCCACCCTGGCTCCGTTTCTGTCCCTTTTCCGCTTCCTAACTTCCCTTATTGCCTAAAAACTGCAAAAGTATAGTTGGATAGTATTTTCGCGGAACTTTTCTTACCAGAACTGTTACCTATTTGAAAACAGCCTCTACAGGTCTCTGAATTTGGTCCTTAATAAATTTCTCCAGTGTTATAACTTGAAAAGCATCAACATCTTCATTGTAAGAATGTCCAGCAATATAGTGCTTGAGTCGCTGCCCATTCACTACTTTTGTAGTATCATGTTTTAATGAAGAAATTTTTATTGCTCCTGAACGGTATACTTCTTCAATAATGAAAGGTCCTTCCCATTTTGACAGTAGCTTTCCTGCAAAAAACCTGAGACGAGACCTATACAATAGAACTTTCTCACTAACATGAAATTCTCTCTTAAGTATTCGCTTGTCATGCCATCTTTTAATTTTTCCTTAAAGAGCCTACCATTTTCATAGGCTTCACTCCTCCATTCATCTAAAGAACTTAAGTCAAATAATGTTTTCTCACCAGCGAGCTAACAATCTATATTTAGTTCTCTAACTGCCTAGTAAGCTTTGTGTTCTAATTCTAAGGGTAGGTGACAAGCTTTCCCATAAACCATTTTATAAGGAGACATCCCCATAGGATTTTTGTAAGCAGTTTTATAAGCCCATAAAGCATCATTCAACTTTTTAGCCTAGTTTTATAGATCTATTAACAGTCTTTTGCAAGATGGATTTAATTTCTCTATTTGATAACTGTACTTGCCTACTAGTTTGGGGGTGATAAGCTGAAGCAATTCTATGATTAACATCATATTTAGCAAGGGTCTTTCTAAAACCACCATGAATGAAATGAGAACCCCCATCAGCCATGAGATACCTAGGCGCTCCAAACCTAGGAAAGATAACATCCTTAAGCATTTTTAGAGAAGTCTCACCGTCAGCACTCTTTGTAGGAATGGCTTCTACCCACTTAGTAACATAATCAACGACAACAAGAATATGAGTGTAACCTTTCGAAGGAGGGAAAGGACCCATAAAGTCAAATCCCCAGCAATCAAAAGGTTCAATAACTAAAGAGTAGTTCATAGGAATTTCATTGCGCCTAGAGATATTACCAACACGCTGACATTCATCACAAGATAAAACAAATTTTCTTGCATCTTTAAAAAGGGTAGGCCAGTAGAAACCTGATTGTAGCACCTTTTGTGCAGTTCTATCTCCTGCATGATGTCCTCTATAAGCACTACCATGACATTTACGCAATATCTCCTTTTGTTCATATTCTGGAACACATCTTCGCATAATACCATCCACTCCTTCTTTGTATAAGTGTGAGTCATCCAAAAAATAATGCCTCAAATCATAGAAAATCTTCCTTCTTTGATGAGCTGTAAAAGTTGGAGGCAAATACTTGGAGACAATAAAGTTAGCATAATCAGCGTACCAAGGGCTCCCTCGTGAGCTTACCCCTACTGTAGCTAATTGTTCATTTGGGAAACTATCATTAACAGTCATAGGGTCAAAAGTGATGTTTTCCAATCGAGATAAATTATCAGCTATAGGGTTTTCAGCACCCTTCCTATCTACTATATGTAGATCAAACTCTTGCAAAAGCAACACCCATCTAATAAGCCTAGGCTTAGCGTCCTTCTTCGTCATAGGGTATTTAATAGCAGCATGATCAGTATGAATGGTGACTTTTGAGTCTTCAATATAGGGCCTAAACTTATCACAAGAAAAAATGACAGCTAGAAATTCCTTTTCAGTAGTAGCATAATTCCTTTGAGCAGCGTCTAGAGTCTTACTAGCATAATGGATAACGTTTAACTTTTTATCAATTCGTTGCCCAAGGACAGCACCTACATCAAAATCACTAGCATCACACATTATTTCAAAGGGTAAATTCCAATTAGGTGGTTGAACAATAGGGGCTGTAGTTAAAGCCTTCTTAAGAGTTTCAAAAGCTTCCTTACAATCATCATCAAAAACGAAGGGTACATCTTTTTGAAGAAGATTAGTGAGGGGTTTTGATATCCTAGAAAAGTCTTTAATAAACCTTCTATAGAAACCAGCATGACCAAGGATACTACAAATACCTTTGATGTCTCTTGGACATGGCATCTTCTCAATTGCCTCAACCTTAGCGCTATCTGAAGGAAATATGCCATGAGAGGCAATAATAAAGTTGTTATTATGTATTCCTTGTATATGATAGATGTTTATTTTGCATGCTATAATTGTATTGATAGGAAACATCAATACATGTGTGTTTAATAAACAAAAAGGGTTCCTAGTCATGCCTCTCTTATAGACTAGCTTGTTGATTAACAAGATGATCAAGGTTTCCTGATCATGGACATTGGATGTTGTTAATAACAAGGTCACACCATTGGTGGAATGATGTGATGAACATTCATCCGAAGTATAGCATTACGATCAAGTCATTGTGTTTATATTGCTATAACATCATTCAAAGTAATCTTTATCCTTAGACCATGAGATCATGTTAATTGCTAACACCAGAAGAGTATCTTGATAACATCAAACGTCACACCGTAACAGGGTGACTATAAAGATGGGTTCGATTACTTTCTGAAGGTGTTATGTTGAGGCTCATGGATCAAGAGTGGAATTTGTCAATCCAGATGACGGATAGATTTACTCTAGGCCCTCTCGGTGATATCACATTAGGATAGCTTGCAAGCAAGTGATGTGATCATTAGAATGTTATATCACAGGAACGAGAAAAGAGTGCATGTCGGTAACGAGATCAAACTAGGTATGGAGATACCGATGATCGAATCTCGGACATGTAATATATCGGGAGACAAAGGGATTTAGTTACAAGCGTTAAAGGTTTCACGATCACAGGAGTCATTGTTGAATGTGTAGGAGTCGATGACGGATCTCGGTCCAGCTGCTGATTATTGATCGGAGAAGGTCTCGATCATATGCATTATTCATGAACCGTAGGGTGGCGCACTTAAGAGTTACCGGACACCATTTTGTAGCACATATGTTTCAGACGAAAGAATTGCAAAGCGCAGGAATTGTTTCAATAGAAACCGGAAATTGTTTCGGGTGAAATTGCAGAAAGTGGTTCTGCATGTGATACTGAAATATTGCAAGGGGCTATATGTGAATGTTTGTTAATTAAAGTAATTAACAAAATTCTGAATAAATTTAATAAAAGAGTTTTATGAAATGAGAGAGCATTAAATTTGGAGAAACTTAATGCATTTAAAGTGGAGAGTTTAAAAGGGAATGTGAAGAGGCATTTTAATGTGGAGGAGTTACCACCACATGAATGGGGAGAGTGAGGGCACCCCATGCTTGACCATGGAGAGGGGCACCCCTCCTCCTATAAAAGGCCACCCATTCCTCCTTCATCCTCACACCTCCTTGTGAAGGATCTCTCTCCCCTCTAGAATTATTCCCCATGGTCTCGGATTAGCGAGATACATGTTCCAGTGGCATTTAAATGCGGAAGGAGTTGCTGCTTCCGCTGGATCGCTGGAGCGAGGAGGTGGAGGTTGTCCGGTGGCTTGAACGTGTGTGCGAGTACGGATGCGCTGCTGAGTTGCGGCGCTCGGACTTCCTCACAATCTTGAGATCGGCAAGTGTACGACTACATCAACCACGAGTTCCTACTCGTTAACAAAACTCTTTGTCTTCGAGGGTAAGTTCTCCATGGATGTATGTCCACCCATTGCTCTGTACCTAGTAGAAAGATCTTGGCGTGTAGTTCTCATTGTAGGAATTTTTTTGTTTTCTATGCTGCGGACCCAACACTATCAACTTCTATGCCTCTTTCAGAAACTTTATGCCCGAGGACAATCCCTTCATTAACCATGAAGTGGCATTTCTCCCAATTAAGAACAAGATTAGTTTCTTCACATCTCTGCAAAACTTTATCAAGGTTGTGCAGACAATTATCAAAAGAAGTTCGATAGACAAAAAAGTCATCCATGAACACTTCTACAATTTCCTCACAAAAACCATGAAAGATAGCAGACATGCACCTTTGAAAAGTAGCAGGAGCATTACATAAACCAAAAGGCATACGTCTATAAGCATAAGTTCCATAAGGGCAAGTAAAAGTAGTTTTTTCTTGATCTTGTTGTTGAACAGCAATTTGAGAGAAACCAGAATAACCATCAAGAAAACAAAAATGGGTCTTTTTAGACAACCTTTCCAACATTTGATCAATAAAAGGCAGCAGATAGTGATCTTTCTTAGTAACTATATTGACTTTTCTAAAATCAATGCACATCCTATAGCCCACTACTATTCTTTGAGGAATAAGCTCATCATTATCATTAGGAACAACGGTAATACCTCCTTTTTTACGAACACAATGAACAGGACTAACCCATTCACTGTCATTAATAGGGTAAATAATACCAGCATTAAGGAGTTTCAATACCTCATTCCTTACCACTTTCTTCATCCTAGGATTTAAACGTCGTTGGTGCTCCAATACTGGCTTTGCATCTGGTTCTATGTTGATAGAATGCTGACATATAGTAAGTGAAATCCCTTTTAAATCATCCAGAGTATAGCCCATAGCTCCTCGGTGCTTCCTCAAAACCTCCAATAACCTTTCTTCTTCCTTCCCTGAAAGTTTAGCACTAATAATAACAGGATATATCTTTTTATCATCAATATAAGCATATTTAAGATCATCAGGGAGAGGTTTTAGATCGAAGACCGGATCCTTTTTAGGTGGCAACGTGGTACCCAAGTCTTATATAGGCAAGTTGTACTTAAGCATCTTAGGCTGATCGCGGAGAATCTTGTCAATCTCATTCCTTTCTTCCATGAAGATTTCACTTTCATGATCTTCCAGAAATTGCTGCAAAGCATTGTTAGGAGCAAGAGAAATAGAAGCAAGTTGTTCAACTCAAAAATCATCATTATGGGTTTCCTCTTCACAGGGTTCTTTAGCGAATTTCTAGAAATTAAACTCATAAGACTCCCCAACAAACTTAGTCAAGATTTTCTCCCTTTTGCAATCTATAATAGCTCCACAAGTACTCAAGAAAGGTCTTCCAAAAATAATAGGATAAGTTTTACTAGCAGCTGAACCGAGTACTAGAAAATCAGCAGGGTACTTAATCTTACTGCAAAGAACTTCCACGTCTCGTACAATACCAATTGGAGAGATGGTCTCTATTAGCAAGGTGAATAACCACATCAATCTCTTCAAATTCGCAGGGACTGATTTCATGCATAATTTCTCTGTAAAGCTCATAAGGAATAGCACTGGAACTTGCACCAATATCACATAAACCATAATAGCAATGATCACCAATTGTAACAGAAAGCACAGGAACACTAGCCTTTTTAGTTCTATTTGGATGTGAAACAATATTAGAAGCATCCTCACAAAAGACTATGTGTCCATCTTCTACGCTTTTATTGACAAGGTCTTTCACAATTGCTACCACAGGTTCAACGTTTATTTGTTCATCAGGTTTTACAGTTCTTTTTTCACTTTTGGTGATTACATTAGTTATCATAGGATGATCCTTTACCTTTTCTAGGAAGGGAATCTTCTCGATATAAGTTTCAGGTAAGATGGGATCAATAATGCAATACTCAGCACTCCCAATAGGAACACAATCAACAATATCTTTATAAGGTGCATGGTACTTATTCCATCCCCTTTTTGGAATTTCAATATAAGAAGCAAAAGCTCTAAAGCAATTCGTAATAACTTGCAAATCAAGATCATAAGCATTACTAATATTTTGAAAGTCACCAGTTCCCATAAAAGATTCAATGCATTCATAATCATAATTTATACCTGACTTTATACCTTTGTCATTCTCCCAAGCTTCAGCATTATCTTAAATATGGTCCAGAAGATCCCATTTAGCTTCTTCTTCCATGCGAATGAATGATCCAGCACAAGAAGCATCCAATAAATCTTTGTCATGTAGAGGGAGTCTTGCATAAAAGTTATTGATAATAATATTGTTGGGGAGCTCATGAATGGGACATTTGAGCATTAGTAACTTCAATCTCCCCCAAGCTTGAGCTGTACTCTCTCCATCAAGAGGCCAAAAGTTTTATATTTGATTTCAATCTTTATGAATCTCACTAGGAGGATAAAATTTTGAATAAAAGAGAGGTACTATTTCCTCCCATTCCAGAGCTTGACCATTCTTCAGCAGCTTATACCATTCCTCAGCTCTTCCTTTCAGTGATAATGAGAATAACTTCTTCTTAACTTGATCTCTAATAATACCTGCGCACTTGAACAACCATCATAATTCGTGTATAAAGAGTAAATGATCACCGGGATGGACAGTTCCATCCCCAACATAGTAGTTATCCATAACACGATCAATAATTCTTGTAGGTATTTTAAAAACATCATTCTCAGCAGGTGGTGGCTTATCTACTACCTTAGCAGTGGTAGTAGCATTACCAAATAAGAAACTCAGCGAATTATCCATAACAAAAATAAAGCAACTAGCAGAAGTAAACAATACTCACAGTAGAAGTTTCCTTTACCAGTTCCACTCTCCAATAGCGCTTCACTCCCCGGCAACGGCACCAGAAAATAGTCTTGATGACCCACAAGTATAGGGGGTGTATCACAGTATTTTTAATAAGTAAGAGTGTCGAACCCAACAAGGAGCAAAAGGTGCTGGCTAGTGGTATGGATCAGGAATTCTCTGCAAATACTTAGCAAACGGATTTTAGGGGTTTTTGATAAAGCAAGTAAACAAAGTACGAGTAAATAAAAGACAGTAGGAATAAATGCAGCAAGTGGCCCAATCCTTTATGCAGCAAGTGGCCCAATCCTTTATGCAGCAAAGGACAAGCCGGTTGTATTACTTAAGATGATCAAACATTCTCGAGGACACATGGGAAGGCTGTCAAGTGCTTTCGCTTCATATAGTTGATTAATCTTCTTTAGCTTGCTAAGTGTTGTGTGGGTGAACCTGTGCTAATGTACCGACCTTCCTAGGACTAATACATACTTGTGATTATACCCCTTGCAAACATCCGTAAGTACAAGAAAGTTATTAAGGTAGAAACCTAACCACGGCTTTAAACTCTAAGACCCTTACGTCCCTTGTGCAATGGTTTCCTAACGGGGGTTCAGGTTTCTGTCACTCCGGCAACCCCTACGATTAGTAGCCAAATACACAATGCATTCCCCTAGGCCCATATAGGTGAAGTGTCATGTAGTCGACGTTCACATGACACCAATAGAAGAAGTACACCACAACTTAAATATTAAACTATTGAATCTTTCTCAACACAACTCCACTACTAACAACATGACTTCTCCCATGTCCTCAAGAAAAAAATGAACTACTCACAAGACATCATATGGATCATGATCAGAGATGGAATAATGATGTATAACAATCTGAACATAAACAATAATTCAATGGTTCACTCAATAGCATCAACTACAAAGAGTAATCAACACCGGGAAAGTTTCCCCTATGAACTATGCAAGATTCAACTCAATTGTTACAACAATATGGATATGTTGATGAGGGTGCTGATGGTGATGATGGTGCTGATGATGATGATCCCGATGAAGTTCAGCTTGATGGTGGTGTTGATGGCGACGATCTCCCCTCTCCGGGAAGGAATTCCCCCGGCAGAAATTTGTCTGCCGGAGAGATCTTTCTCTCTCGGTGTTTTCCGCCCCGCAGAGGCGGCGGAATCTTTTTGTGGTCGCTCTCTGAGTCTTAGGGTTTCAGGAGGATAATATACGCTAGAGGGGAGTGCCTGGAGTGGGCCAGGGCAGCCACACCACCTGCTGGCGCGGCCTAGAGCTACCCACGCCAGGGGGTGGTGTGGGCCCCATGTGGCCCATCTCTAGCCCCCCTTCTGGCTTCCTTCGTCTTCTGGAAAAATAGGATTTTTCGTATACTTTCTAGGATTTTCTGATCTTCGCGAATTTTGACTCCAAGCAACACCTTTTCCATCATAATCTTGACTGCAGCTGTCCATGCTCCAAAAGTCATCAACCATGCAAAAGCAGATGAAATAACATAAGTATCACCTCTCAATATGAAATATATCCATGAATAATAGTGAATTAAGACATAGAATAGTGATGCAAAATGGACGTATCACACATCTCCCCTGATCGTCATGGCCATCAATGTGGGTTCAAGGGTGGATGCTAAATGTCGGTCACATCATTCATGCGACTCGTGCTCGATCTTTCGGCCATCCGTGTTCCGAGGCCATGTCTGCACATGCTAGGCTCGCCAACTCAACCTTAGTGTATTTGCTGTGCAACATGGCTTACACCCATTGTATACGAACGTAGATATGTCTGACACTCAGGCCTGTAACCCTGGATCGCCTCATACCGAAGAACTTTCTTGGTGGTGCACACTAAGGGGGAACACAATCGTTGGTAATTTTAACAGGGATCATCTTATTAGGCTCCCGTCGAGTATCTAATACTAGCACACAATAAGACATACAAACAATAACATTGAATGCTATGTGATATGATCCTTCACGTTGTCATCGCCATCCGCCGTCACCGGGTTCCGACGCCAGGGTTCCGGCGGCGTAGACACCAGGGTACCCGTGTCTTTCCGGCGTGGTAGTTCGTCACCTTCGTGACTATCTACTAATATGTAACAAAAGGTAATCACTTTACCTTTGCCACAACCATATCAGAAAGCAACGCCCCCCTACAAACAAAGTTAGATGCCTCTACTTTATCTTTGTATGTTTTACGTGGCTGAATGGGCTTTCGCACAAGAACCGTTCTTACCTACGAACTTTCAGCACAATGCTGATCAAGTAGTTGTCTCTACTACACCCCTTTCGGGGACCTCCGTTGCAAATGGTATACCAACTAATGTGAGAGACACAGACACCCCCCTAAGCCACTTTATACGGTACAAGCCATATGTCAAGCGTGGACCAGTCTCGCGAATGAACGCGTAAAGTCGGTTGGGGGCCGCTTCATCAAGCATTACTACGGTATACACAAGTACACGTGGGAGGGTAACAACTAAAAGATCAACACCCACACGCTACATCTCGTGTGTTCTACCCGTACTAGCATTACTACGCATAGATCTAGCTCTCATACCACTGTAGGGGTTCCGCATATAAAAACAATAAATTTTACCCACGCCCCTGAACCCCTGAAGCTGCCAGGACCTATCTATTAGTAATACAGTAACAAGAGGGGATTTTGCGAACTTACCCTTGAAGACCGAAAAGCGTCGTCAACACTCAGGAGAGCGTGGTTGATGTATACGAGCTAAAGCCGACCTCAAGGTCGTGATGAAGTCCTTGCGCTCCTTGGCTCTAATGACTTGAGTGCCTCAAGTGCGACACCTCGCGGGGAGTTACACACGTCCGGTGCCTGACGATGACTCCCGCTTCCCCGATCCAGCAACAGTTGCGGAAGTAGAGCTCTCGGATCCGAATCCCAGCAGCAGCGGCGCCATGTGAAGGCGTCTCTCGCTCCATGATCTAGACTTGGGACCAGTCGAGAGAGAGAGAGAGAGAGAGAGAGAGAGAGAGAGAGAGAGAGAATATCAACTGGAGGTCCTCCCAAAAGTGAGAAGACCTTTATTGATTATTGGTGTATTTAAATTGGCCAAATACCCCCACTATATATAGGGGGAGGGGAGGTACTACCTCCCTCAAAGTCCCAGGGTGGGACTAAAGGAGAGGAGGGGACAGGGGTGGCACCGCCAGCCACCCCCATGGGCTCCGCGTGGGGGGGGGGGGGCTGGCCCACTAGGGCACCGTCCACCCCCTTGGACCCTTCTTCCTCTCTCCTTTCCCCTAATGGGCCCTCTCCCCTCCGGGAATTGGCCCATTAAGCATTTGACCATTTATTTGATTTTTCTCTTTATTATATAATTATGAATAAATGATTAAATCAACATTTAATATTCATTCACATATTATTCAATCTCCGTGGATATGGAACACCTTCCACCTCCACTCCGGACATCCTCCGGACTTACCGAAACCCTTCCGGTTTTCTCTCTACTATTCTTCGGTGATGCCACGGATCCTATAAACACTCTCTAAGCATCATCAAGCCCTTAAGCGTGATACCCCACGGTTCGGGAACACTCTAGACATGGTCGGGACACTCCTGCACCAATGATCGACAGAGGGACCTGGATGGCCATGTGACCCATGTGCGTTCCACGAAGATCTTTCGTCGTTTGAAGCGGGATAGTCGTGTCTTATTCCCTTTGTCTCTTGATACTTGCATTGCCCGAGATATGATCAATGACTTCCCCATGTCGTGTCCAATCTCGTTACTGAACAATGCTACTTGATTTGTTCCGACAAGTGATATCCCCATGATAAAATCACAAGCTGCGCAGCTATTGGATATAACTTCTCCGAGTGGGCCCTTGAGTATCTTCCCGTCACATGGACAGACAAATCCCGCTCTTGACATATATTGCCTCTACGGTTTCCTTCGAATACCTGAACACACCTTTATAACCACCGTATTACCAGATGGTGTTTGATGCTATCTAAGCACTCCCGAGAGACAGTGATTGATATAGCCTCACGGTCTAAGGAATAGTCTACGAGGATCCATTTCTAACCATCGTAACTTGAACTTCGTGACATGATCAGGTCATGATGTTTAGGCTGGGTATTGGTTCATCATCTCATTCCTAGAATGAGATGACCTCATCAACTAGCATAAATGCCACATGATCTGGAAACTTGATCATCTGTTGACCAATGAACCAGTGACTAGAGTTTCACTGGGAACCCCTGGTTGTTTGTATATCACACGTGTATTGATGTTTCCACTCAACACAGTTATAGCATGATATAAAACTTAATCATAAACTATATGAAATATGATAATAGTCCTTACTACTATTTGTCTCTGGGGCATATTTCCAACAGCGGCCCACTAGCCCCTCTCCATCTCGTATTCTGGTTCCGTGTCCCCCTCGGTGAAAAACTGACTCTGGCTTTTGTCCCGTCCAATTCCAAGAATATTCATTTTCTGACTTTCCTAGAACCAAAAACAGCAGAAAATAGGCAGTTGGCACTGTGGCATCTTGTTAATAGGTTATTCCAAGAAAGTTTATAAAAAGTACTCCAAAGTGTGGACAAAACATAAGAAAGTAGATAAAAACCAAGCATGGAACATAAAAAATTATGGATACGTTAGCAACGTATCACAAACTCCCCAAGCTTGTTTTTAGCCATATTTCCTATGTTTTGGGGTTTTCGTAAACAAATAATTATAATAGTAAAAACAAGAATTTAAAGGCTAACTAATTTTTTTGTTTATCAAATAAAGACTGAAAGCAAACTAACAAAATTAAAAACAAGAATTAAAACTAGCAAGGTTCCTAATAACCTCACCAGGGTAGCTATTGCTTCCCCGGCAGCGGCGCCAGAAAAAGGGTTGTTAGATCCGGATTACAGATGTAGTATAGCTTCTTTTTCCCTATTAGACCTAGGTTATCGAATCCTCGGGAAGCGAATGCATAGTGAAGTTACTTTAACGGACCTTCAGGAGTTTTAGAATTACTTTTGTGTTTTTACCAAACCAATAGCTTACGTCTTTTTGTTGTTGTTGATGATGGAGAGAGAGGGCCTAGGGCATTCGGTTTCACCTGTAGTTGTGCAAAACATCTGATGGGAATAAAAGATAGAAATAAAGTATGCACGTACTTGTTAGAGCAAGATAAATTATATGTGGGTAGTGCATCCATAATTGCTATTGCCTCCGCAACCGCTTATAGCAATAACCTACTAGTATCATCCATAGAAGAAAGAGAACTAATGATATGCATAGTGATGTCACTGTTAATCCCAAGCAAATCCCTCACATATAGCCGTACTACCCCTTCTGTCACTAGGGTTCCCAACCTGCAGATCACTCATCACTCATACTCCCTATACCTGGCTCAACCCTCGGGGTCTTGGGTACCTGACAAGTTATTGGATTGAGGCAAGAGAGGATACAATAATAATCATGTCATACAACATAATACACGATCCCATCTATGATAAATAACATGCACAATTGCTACATAGCTAGGCCGAAGCCCTTAGCCCAAGGAGAATTACTCACGCATAGAGATGAGATCAACAATCACAAACATTGTAATGAAAATCGTAAGATTGATAGCAATAGTCTTACAATCTCGCCAATCGGAGAAGAGATCTACTATTACAAGTGGTGGAATATGGCTATGGAGATGTAGAAGAGTTTGGAGATCTGGAGGTGGCTAGTGATCTGTGGAAGAGACTTTTTGACAAGGTATGGCTTGTTTTCGTGTCACCCGAGGCTTCTTATATAGGGGGCCCTTCATGAAAGTTGTACTGTTTGACCTAATGGTGTTGGCGCCAACTATACGACTGGAGTTTTTGCTCTGGTCGTATAGTTGGTCGTTAAAGTGTCTGCCTCCGTTGTACGGCTCCTGGTTTCTTCTGGTTGTTGGAAATCCCCTACCTTGACTTTAATGTAGTGATTCCCTTCTTTAAACGACATTATCTGCGCAGGAAAAATATAAAAAAAGGATTGCATACCCCTCTGAATATTAGCATTAGTGGCAGGGTTTAGAGAGATATTTCATCAAGAATATGAGTAATATCCAGTTTAAATATGGACGTAGATGGATATATTTTAGAGCCATCACCCACCCATTAGCGATTCCGTCGTGCAGCGGCACCAATTCAGACGCAAATGCTGCACTGATTCAGAGGCACGAGTGGAAGACTAACCGTCACATCCAACGCCATCAATGTCGACGGGACAACGCCCTAAATGACGGTATGCTACCTGCGTTCCTACATCATCATTAATGGCAAAAGAGCGGGAACCTGTGCGTGTTCGCGAGCAAAGGGGCTATTTAACCATGTGCATGTCGGTGTCGCACTCCCCACCTCTCGCCATTGCCGGATACAACCCTAGCAGCGCCAATGCCGCCTCGGACAATGATAAAGACGCCGAGATGGTTCAAGAAGGCCAATAATGACCCGAGGCGACCGGATCTCGCTCAACTCGCTGGCGCAGTGACCGGTCAGCCTTCTTTCGTGACACACCTCCACCACCACATGGCACCGGTAGAAGCGTGGCATGTGGAGGTGATCGAGTCACCCGCGCCCTCACCCACTCTGGCCTTGCCACCAGCTAACCTCTAGACGTCGCCAGAGTATATCGACCTCGAACCCTAGATGGATGCGATGGTGTTGATGCACGAAGATCGGTAGGTAGGGATAGGGCTTTTAAATTTCATTTTTTATATTTTGAATGTAAATTATGTATGAATATGTGTGAACTTTTCCAGTTTTAGAGCAAATTGTCTCTGTTTGAATTTAAAAAAAACGTAGCCCAATTGACCAAGCACGGACAAATGGGTCACGCCGCTAGGCCCGGCCGGCCGGACAAGATGGACCACACTACAAGAAAAGTTGGCTTTTACAACAGACGATTTTCGTGGTTGAAGTCCATTTTTCGTGGCTAAAAAGTCTTCTACGACGGATGCCCATCGTTCTAAAAGCGCCGTCACAAAAGAATCTACCACGGTTTTTTTCCTGACCGTGGTGGATCGCACCCTTCAACCACGAAAACTTGTTCCGTCGTAGATCTGTTTGCCAGCCGCGTTGACTGCTGACGTCATGCAAATTGCCACGTGGCAAACACCGTTAACGACTAGTTACTGCCGTTAACGGCCACAGAAACCGTGGTAGAAGCCAGGCCCAGCCAAGGCCTGCTCATAATTAAGTGGGTTGACCCATCAAGAAACCCCAATAAGATGACGGCCCGTTACTATTTCGTCCAACAATGTTTGAAATGGGCCCAAAGATGTGGCCAGCAATGGCCTGCGAATGTCAGGCCCGTTACTGTTTCGGCCTATGATACATTGCAAATGTATCTATAATTTTTGATGTTCCATGCTTAGTTTTATCCACTTTCTTGTGTTTGGTTCCAACTTTGGAGTACTTTTATTATGATTTCTTGGACTAACCTATTAACAAGAGCCATAGTGCGGCTACTGCTTTTCTTGTTTTGGTTCCGGAAAAGTCGAAATGAATATTCTCGAATTGGACGGGACAAAAGCCAAAGTGCCTATTTTGGAAGGGATCAAGTGTGCCAAAATACGGAGAGGGGCCAAGGGCAGCCACACCACCTGGCCGTGCCAGGCCTGCCCGTGCTGGGGGTGTGGTGGCTCCCACACCCCTCGGCCTCTCCTTCCTCCTATAAGTTGCCCTCGGATAAAACCCTAAGTACCGATCAAAAATCCATGAAAGAGTCTCAGCCACCGTCATCTCCATCCCTAGATCGGGAGGATCTGAAGCTCTTCCCGGCACCCGCCGAGAGGGAATTCACCACGAGGCCTTCTTCATCACCATGCAAGCCTACGTGTGATGCGTGAGTAGTTCATCCTTGGACTACGGATCCATGTAGTAGCTAGATGGCTGGTTTCTCCTCCTTTGTGCTTTCATGTTTAGATCTTGTGAGCTCCATTCATGATCAAGATCGTCTATTTGTAATTCATACATGTTGTGTTTGCGGGGATCCGATGGATATTGAGATGCTATTTCATATTGATTATTGATTCTATCATGTCTTTGTTATTTGTGATCTTGCATGCTTTCCGTTGTTAGTAGCTATCTTGGCCAAGTAGATGCTAGCAACTCCAAGAGTTAGTATTTATGCTCGATAGTGGGTTCATGCCTCTGGTAATCTAGGGAAGTGACAGAAATCTCTAAGGTACTAGATGTGCTATTGCTACTAGGGAGAAAACAACGATCCTTTGTTCATAGAACAATTGTATTGTTTACCTTACACGCAGTTTGTAAAGCAATAATCTGTTGCTTGCAACTTAATACTAGAGGGGGTTCAGATGATAACCTGAAGGTGGATTATTAGTCATAGATGCAATTGGATGGCGGTCTATGTATTATGTTGTAATGCCCAATCAAGTCTTAAAGGAGTCAAGATGATTAGTATATGCATGTATTGCTTTCTCGGTGTTTGTCAATTGCCCCGCTGTAATTTGTTCACCTAGCATGTTATCTATCTAAGGAGAGCCACCTCTAGTGAACTATGGATCCCGGTCCTTTTCTTTACATACAATCTACAATCTTTTACTGCTTTGTGTTTACTTTCTGCAAACTTTTACTTCTTTCCATTCGATACGTTTAATCCTTTGTTTTCCGCAAAACACGGTGAGATTGACAACCTCATCGCAAGTTGGGGACAAAGTTCTGTGGTTGTGTTGTGCAGGTCTCCACGTTGCTACTAGCACTGGTAGTGCACCCTGCCAAAGCTCAGCTAGTAACACCTTTGAGGTGTTTCCTTGCTCCTACTAGTTCGATTAAACCTTGGTTTCATAACTGACAGAAACTTGCTGATGTGCTCATCATACCTTCCTCTTGGGGTTCCCAACGAGCTCTAAATCAACACCACGCACCAAGCACTTTTCTGGGAGACGTGTATTGAGCCATCAAGCGATTTTCTGGCGCCGTTGCCGGGGAGTCAAGGACATCTTCACAAGGGGAGTCCCTGATAACCAATCTCTTTACTTTGTTGTTTTTGTTTTGCTTAGTTTCCTTTTTGCTTTGTTTGCTTGTTTTGTTCTTCAAAAATCCAAAAAATTTAGTTTTACTTGTTTGTTTTCTTATTTGAAAACCCAAAAAATGACTACTCTTGAAAACACTAAGTTGTGTGACTTCACTAGCACCAATAACAATGATTTTATGAGCACTCCCATTGCTCCATCTGTGGCTGAAAATACATTCTTTGACATAAAACCTGCTTTGCTCAACCTTGTTATGAGAGAACAATTTTCGGGTATTGGTCATGAAGATGCTGCTTCCCATCTGAATAACTTTGTTGAACTTTGTGAGATGCAAAAGCATAGGGATATAGATGGTGATATTATTAAGCTGAAATTGTTTCCGTTCTCTTTGAGAGGAAAAGCTAAAGAATGGTTGAATTCCTTAACTAGGAATAGTATTGATTCTTGGACTAAGTGCAAAGATGCTTTTATTGGAAAATACTATCCTCCTGCTAAGATTATATCCATGAGAAGTGAAATAATCAAGTTTAAACAATTTGATAATGAGCATGTTGCTCAAGCTTGGGAAAGAATGAAATCTTTGGTTAAGAATTGTCCCACTCATGGACTGACTACATCCAAACTTTTTATGCAGGATTGAACTATTCTTCAAGGAACCTATTGGATTCAGCTACTGGAGGTACCTTTATGACCATCACTTTGGGTGCTGCAAGAAAACTTTTGGACAATATGATGGTTAATTATTCTGAATGGCATACTGAGAGAGCTCCACAAGGTAAGAAGGTAAATTCTGTTGAGGAAACCTCCTCCTTGAGTGATAAGATTGATATGATTATGTCTATGCTAGTTAATGGGAAAACCCATATTGATCCAAATAATGTTCCTTTAGCCTCTTTCGTTGCTCAAGAAGAGCAAGTTGATGTGAACTTCATAAGAAATAACAACTTTGGAAACAATGCTTATGGTAATAATGCTTATAGGAACAATTTTGGTAACAACAATTATAAGCCATATCCTCCCAACAATGGTAATGCTTATGGAAATCCTTACAACAATAATAAGAGTGCTCCCTCTGAACTTGAAGTTATGCTTAAAGAGTTTATTAGTAAACAAACTGCTTTCAATAAAACTATTGAGGAAAAACTCTCTAATGCTGAAGGAAATATATCATCTTTGTCTGAAGCTCAATCTTCATTGATTAATAAAATGGCTGCTAAACCCGAAACTAATGAGAATCCCTTTGCAGCCACTAATGCTATACAAGTAAGAATTGATGAAAATGTTAGACTATTAGCTGAATTACATGCTAAGTGGGAAAGAGAAGATGAAATTGCTAGAAACATTAGTGTTTCTACTATTACCACCATTAGTGTTGAGGCTAGTAATAGTTCTACTACTTTAGATGATCAAGTTGATTTTGATCTTGATGGTTGCAACATCTCTGAAGTTATTAAGTTCCTACAAAAGCTTGCTAAAAGTCCTAATGCTAGTGCTATGAACATGGCTTTTACAAAACACATTACAGATGCTCTCATAAAGATTAAAGAAGAAAAGATGAAACATAAAGCTTCTATTGCTATAAAGCAAGAAGATGGTCGGGAACCCATCATTAATATGAAAGTGAATGACTTTGATTTCAAAGCTTTGTGTGATCTTGATAGTAGTGTTTCTATTATGCCTAGAAGGATGTATGATATGCTTGATTTGCCTCCTCTTGAAGATTGTTATTTGAATGTCCCACTTGATGCTAATGCTAAAAAGAAACTCATGGGGAGTCTTAATAATGTTCTTATTATGGTTAATGATTCCTATGACCCCGTTGATTTCTATGTTTTGGATGTTGAATATAATGCTTCTTGTCCTATTACTTTGGGAAGACCTTTTCTTAGAACTGTTGGTGCCATCATTGATATGAAAGAAGGCACCATTAAATATCAACTCCCACTCAAGAAAGGTATATACCACTTCCCTAAAAAGAGAGAAGTTTTTTCTTTTGCTTCTCCTATGAAAACAAAATTTGGTCTTAATGCTTCTTCATTTGAGAACACTTTCTTTCTTTGCTTCTTATGCCTAACTTAAAGGCGTTAAAGAAAAGTACTTGTTGGGAGATAACCCAAGAGTTTTAGATGAGTCTTGGAAGTTATTACTTCTGTAATAACCTATCCTTATCCTTTTTATTTGCTTTTTGTGCCAAGAGTAACCTCTAATGAGAGTGAAGTAATGATTGGAAAAGTTGTTGTCCCAAAACAGATTTCTGTGTTTCACCGTAAAAAATCCTGAGAGAGCTCTGTACGTCGGATTGAGCTGTAATTTTTTTTCTTCTGCCCCACATTGTTATCTAACTTTAGTTAGTTCAACACTATTTGATTTGAGCAACACAAGGTCTTCGAAAAAATTCGTCTTTACCTGCTGGTCTGTTTTGACAGATTTCTGCCATTTTCTGCATTTGCTTCTTGTTAGTTCCTTCTTGAGTTCCCTTGGGGAATTGAGCTTTTTGAGGGAAGTGCTACAGTATCTAGTGTTCTAATGGAAGTTTATTTGGTGTTAGAACTGAACCTTGAGACTTATTTATCTTAAGTGCACTTATGTTGCTAATGAGATTGTGTGAAGTTTTGTATGAAGGAAAAATTTCAGGTGTATGGAAGGAATGAGTAATGAGATGAAGGATGGACTAAAGCTCAAGGTTGGGGATGCCACGTGTGTCACCCCAAGAAATATCCGAGAAGTACAAGCTTCAAAGCTTGGGGATGCCCAAGGCGTCCCCTTCTTCATCAATAAAAATTCCAGGTTTCTTCCAAACGCTTCATTTTTATTGTTTCGTGCACAGTTATGTTTTTCTTGGAGCGTCTTCTTTTTTGTTTCCGTTTTGGTTTTTAGTTTGTTTGGTTTGCTTAGTTTTCTGAATAAGTTGGTTGGACCCCCTCTTTCACACTTTGGTTTGCAAATAGTTTGGTTTGGTTTGGAAAAGAGTAGGAAAGTTCATGCTTATGTGGTAAAAAGAGCTCGTTTTTGACTGTGGCTATGCTTTGTCATGCCGTGCTTGATATTGTTTTGGCTTTATGCTTAGTATTCTTTGCTGTAGAATGACTTGTTATAAACAATTGAGATTTCTTAATGTGCCTTGGATGAATCATGCGTTGTTTTAGCATATTAAAGCATAGTATAGTGGTATTCTCCTTTGATGCTTTATTTGGGTTGACTTGGCACATGCTCACACCATGTTATGACTATCTCAAGTCACCATAGCCTTTATGATCCTTTAGTTTTCAACTTATAGTATCACTTTATGCTTTGATCAATGATGTTTTGTCGCTCTGCATGATTATGGCCATTATTGCTCTCTTAGTTTGTCGCTCCTAGTCTTTTGCTAGCCTCCACAACAAAGTATGAGTTCCACTCATGCATCCAACTCCCTAAACCAAGTTTTTCCAAAGAGTCCACCATACCTACCTACTAGCTTATGCTATTCCAAGTATATTCATGCTTTTGTTTATCTTCCACCTGTTATGAGAAAACTAGTGATTAAAGCTCTCACAAACTTGATGGCACACTTTACTTTATTGCCTCTAATAAACTTGAACCATTGTGTCTTCTATGTTGTATATGCTTGCACTTATTTGTTGGGATTTAGCAGAACCATGCTTTCATGGGGAACGCTTTCAACATTGCACTTGGTACTTGTACCTAGTTGATATCATGCTCTTTTGTATATGGATGTCAATTGATTGTGAAATGAAAGGGGAGCTTGTAAGTCCATGGAGTTATGTATATGTGTTAGAGAAACGCCTGGGCCACTGGTCTAATCCATGCTGACATGGTGGAAACCTGCAGCTTAACCATAATGAGCTGTCTATGAAGCATTCTTCTTATAAAAAAGAGTCCTATTGAGAAAAAAGAGAAAAAAAGAGATACTATGAAAAGAGGAAAGAGAGAAAAAAGCACCATATTCCCATGGTAAATAAGAAGAATGCTGAGATGCTCGTTGTCTGCTTGCCTTGTCATTTTGATATGGGGATTCTTCCGTATCATCGGGCAAGGGGTACCCTGTTGGCGGTTCTCTATGATACACATGTACTTACGATGGCATGAACTTACCGGTGACTAAACTTGAGTAGCATGAGGAGCGGCCCTCGTATGCAAGGGACATGAGATTTCTGACTTATACTTCGTCAAGCATGTACACCATAGTTTGTTCACTTTAACCTTAATCACTTCAAGATGCTTATGATAGGGGCAATGAGAGCTAAAAGCTATAAGTATCATAATTTTTGGAAGCTCTTTATGAGACTTGAATCCCTACTTCCTTTTACAAAAGGCCTTTCTTCCACCATTATATTGAGTCTCCACCTTCTATCTTTATGCACTTACTTTGAGAGCATAGTGGCCATTCTTAGTTCTATGTGCATTATCCCAAGACTAGTTGATTGATGCATAACTTGATATTGCTTGTTTGAAACTATTGTATCTAGTCACTCTTATGAACTTTGAAGGTGTCCTATACATTTATATTTGCTACTCTATTGAGGGACAAGCTGAATACTATTATGCTATGTTTTCTATACGTGAAACAAACAAATGTCTTGCAAAGCTTTTTATTCATGAATATTTTGTTTGTGCCC
Source organism: Avena insularis (assembly GCA_023614405.1). NCBI lineage: Eukaryota > Viridiplantae > Streptophyta > Magnoliopsida > Poales > Poaceae > Avena > Avena insularis. The sequence goes on along the minus strand of CM042696.1, from coordinate 454,818,665 downwards.
TTTCATGTTGCATCATAGTTGCTTCGCTTATTGCTAGAACTATGTCTTTCATGTTATCATTGAAGTACTATGATCCTAGCTTTGAGTGTTTTGCAAATACTTTGATCAAGTCTTTGATGGTGCATGTCACCTCAAAAATTATTTCTTTTTATCACTTACCTACTCGAGGACGAGCAGGAGTTAAGCTTGGGGATGTTGATACATTGCAAATGTATCTATAATTTTTGATGTTCCATGCTTAGTTTTATCCACTTTCTTGTGTTTGGTTCCAACTTTGAAGTACTTTTATTATGATTTCTTGGACTAACTTATTAACAAGAGCCACCGTGCCAGCTGCCTGTTTTCTGCTGTTTTTGGTTCCAGGAAAGTCAGAAAATGAATATTCTCGGAATTGGATGGGACAAAAGCCAAAGTGCCTATTTTTCTGGATGGGATCAAGTGCCAGAATACGAGACAGAGACGGGCTAGGGGCCGGCCACACCACCTGGCCGCGCGGCCAGGCCTGGCCCACGCCAGGGGGTGGTGTGGCGGCTCCCGGCACCCCCTCGGCCTCTCCTTCCGCCTATAAGTTGCCCTTGGGACGAAAACCCTAAGTACCCGATCAAAAATCCACGAAAGAGTCTGTAGCCGCCGTCATCTCCATCCCTAGATCGGGGGGGATCTGAAGCTCTTCCCGGCACCCTGCCGGAGAGGGGAATTCACCCTGGAGGCCTTCTTCATCACCATGCAAGCCTCCGGTGTGATGCGTGAGTAGTTCATCCTTGGACTACGGATCCATGTAGTAGCTAGATGGCTGGTTTCTCCTCCTTTGTGCTTTCATGTTTAGATCTTGTGAGCTCCGTTCATGATCAAGATCATCTATTTGTAATTCATACATGTTGTGTTTGCAGGGATCCGATGGATATTGAGATGCTATTTCAGATTGATTATTGATTCTATCATGTCTTTGTTATTTGTGATCTTGCATGCTTTCCGTTGTTAGTAGCTATCTTGGCCAAGTAGATGCTAGCACCTCCAATGTGCATGTGCATGGCTTGATATTTCTAATGACATTGTATGTACTAGCACGAAGAATAGGCGTGTCAAGTGACTTGTATGTACTAGCACGATTACAAAAACGCAGTTCACTACGACAGGCTTGAAGCTGCTATACTGCTGACAAAACAAAAACGGGTTTGATATTTGGTTAACCTTGGTCCGAGAGGCGCCTAAGCATCATAGGTACCGTTCGAGTGACGTCCAGGTCACCGAGGGTGCTGCGGTTGCCGGTGGCTGTTGGCGTCGGGGAAGAAGATCTTGGGCGGTCGATGCCGGCTTGAAAGCGGTGGACGAGAGCGTCGCTGAGGCAGATCTGGTGTAGTGAACGGCGACGGCCGTGCAGCTGGTCTGGAGTGGTGGACATGGAACTCTTTGAACTACATCACGCCCGGTGGACACCGGTGAAGCGGATCTGGTATGGTTGGGTAGCTTTCGGCAGCGAGGAAGCAGAGTTTGGGCGGTCGATGACACCATCGGCATGGTGAACGACACCGCAGCTCCTAGATCTGGTGGGTGAGCGTTGGTGAAGCGGCTGCGCGGCGGTGCACGAGACCACAGCTCAAGTCGGTGCGCGCGGTGGTCGTGGAGGGGACAGAGGAGCTTGGGATTTTAGGGAGGGCCGTCGGGAAAAACTTGGGGAATCAGGACCACAGAGGTGAGCAGAAAAAATAATTACGATCGTGCCCTCAAACTACCGACTTTAGCATGCCCATTTGTCGTCTGAACAGTTGGTAGATTTGGATTTTTAAATTCTAAAGTTTTTGAAAGAGAAGGGCGTGAAATGCTTCAAGGTCGGTGTGTGGTTTTGCCACTCGATTGAGAATTTGAATTTGGCTTGCACCCATCTAATAATAATAGAAAAATGGTACTCCCCCAGTCGGTGGGATATTTTATCTCAAAGGTTTTCAAACAGTGGGGCGAGAAATGTTTCGTAGGTGGGTGATTTTGCCGCTCGATTGAGATTTTGAATTTGGCTAGCCTCCATCTACTAATATAAAAAAGGTAGTAGACAGTACGCTATCTGCCCAGGAATTCAAGGCCGAGAGTCACATCAACTGATCATCCATAAACATTTTTTTGCACAGAAATTTGGATACCTTCCATTCACACAACATAGGCGGTAACTTTTGCCGCTTGACTCAGATTTTAAATTTGTATAGGGTCCACGTAATAATATAAAAATGGTACTACCTCGGTGAGTGATTTTGCATGAAAATGTTTGAAACAGAGGGGTGTGAAATGCTTCGGGGTCGGTGGGTTATTTTCCCGCTCGATTACGATTTTGAATTTGGCTGCCAGCCAAGTGTTTATTACTAGAAAAAAGGTTGTGTAGTTTGAATGTCATATGGTCAGGAATTTAAGGCGAGACTCACATCAACTCATGCCTCCGATTCAAATGGGGTAGGCGGTAGGTTTTGGCGGTCGATAGTGATTTTGAATTTAGAGATTTCAAAAGAATAATTAAAAAATAGGTCGTTCTCCCTCTATTTCAGGGATCCAAGTCAGGGAGAGTGATTATCTGACACGCGTATGAAAATGTAGATCTCCGATACAAGATTGTTTATTTAACATAACAACAAACAAATGTCTGAAGTAGCTCTGATTCAAGCATGTGAAAATGGTGTGCAACCAAGGTCTACTATTTATTTAGGTGTCGGAACAGACTCTTCTACAGGAAGCACTAACTAAATGGTAGTACTAATTCAGATCAAATAAAAAGCCTGTTGCGAAACAAATACTCTTACTACAACATACTATCAAAACACAAAGACCAGCTAAAGTATATGTAGAACAAATAACACAATATTTCATCACGCATAAACTAATATATAGAGAACACCATTTCATCATATAAAACAATGTTTTACCAGACACACATAGGCCCCCAAAACAAACAGACAACCCTAATATTCCAGCCCCTGTCGCTGTGACTGCAGTACAAACAAAGGTATCGCCATAGTTCCATCAGCTACCAAAACAAACAAATATCAGACTGCAGCTCCAAATAACACAACCTGGGCAAAAACATGCTTGCCTAAACAAGCCTTGCTTGTTCATCCGAGTGTTCGTTTCATCTCCTTGATGTTGCAGTCTGAATCAGCTGTGTTGCTAACAGTACTTCCTTTTTGTTTCTTTGATTTAGCACTCCGAATCACGTCGGTTGCTGAAGGAAATGAACAAAATGATCAGCAAAATCATAGGTGTACAAAAATTCAAGAATTGCACATGAATGACTGCACAAACCAGGTGTCATAATGTAGGGATGTCAAGTACACCAACGTTTATGAGATCTGAACTTCTTAGACTTGATGCTGCTGAGATCTAATTCGAATACTCCCTCCTTCGTCCATATAACCACCATTTCTCTATCCTCAAATGCGCAGAGTAACCTTACTACATCTTTCCCACCATATGCCCATGATTTATCAAGGCCTAGGAGAATATCCAACTCAACCTTTATATGAGGCACCCAAGCTTCCCATTTGCCTATTGCTGATCTTGCACTAGACCACGTGTTTAGACTGAAGTCTCTTATAACTGCAAGGGCAACATCTCCATTATGCCCCTTAGCAATGACAAAACTGCGTCTCGAAATATCATGTGTCTCATGGGGGCACTCAATATAACACAGTTTTGTTGTCACGTTATCGAAGGCAATTATATATCTGGAGTTCATTGTTGGCATGTACAAAATGTCCCCTATGAGAATTGATGGCCTGCGATCAATCTTAGCTAGCATCTCAGCAGGTTCAATCTAGTCCTCCCATTTTCCTAACTCTGATGAGTACCTCTGCACCAGTGCTTGGTTACCATTGGTTACTATCCATACAACCCAGAAATTGCTGCAATAGTGTGAAGACAATTTCCCATGATTTCTCGAACAGAGAATTGTGCCGCTATCATACTCACATCTCCGCCAAATTGGTGGTTCTGGTATCACTGTTTCACTTCCACTGATTGGATCCCAGGCCTTTATCATGTTAGACCCTTGCGGATAATGAAGTAGCACCCTACCATTGCAACATCCGAGTACACATGGTTTGTAGGCTTTATGTACTTCCACCATCCTGTTCAGCTTCTGGAAGATGGATTGGTCAAGATTATGACCTGTTAAGAATTGAGCATCCTTGGATCTATTGGTGAAAAACCCAAGTAACAGCATTCCTCTGTTGTGTGACAGGGTTAGCCTTTTGAAATCGTTGCTTCCCATGAAGTCCATCCAACATTTTTGGGCGACTGATGCCCTCAGTATGCAGGATGGGTGCGAAGGAAGCCTGACAAGAGTCTGACAAAGTACATCACCTGACAAGTCATTGATTGTTGCATATGTTCTTCCACCGATGCTTGTAGGATGATGCAAATAGCATAAGTGCATCATCATAATTAAGTAAACAGCACAATGCACAACCCTAAAAAATAATTAAGTAAACACCACAATGCATCACACATTTTGACAAAAATATTTATCATTGAAATTTCCTAAACTGCACCCATCTGAAAAACTACCTAAAAAGCAGAGTCTGTCAACAAAATAACCTAAATAGCACAAGGAATCAACCAGAGTGGTACGAAAGCACCACAAAATGCTTCAGCATGTCAGAACTGGGCAAAGGGAATGAAGAACTTTTTTTAGGTCACCGGGGAGGACAGAAAGGCCCCCACCTGAATTTTCTGGTTTTATCATAAAGAAGAGGAGAAAAAACGGACGCATCTTCAGTGACTTGGTGAACCCAAGTCTCACGGTGACTTGCTCCAGGATCCACCTTCCATCTTAGATCAAACGTATGACAGTAGTTCAGATTTTGAACTAAAAAGTAAAACTATTCGAAAAAATTGACAAAAAATTAGTAAATCATCTGTGCCTAGGTTTGAATCATATGAAAGTTTCATCCCATTCGAATCACTAGTTTGTGATTGAATAGATTTTTATGTTCCCAGTACTACTAGTTTAAACTAATATCCACTATGTCTAGAAAAACCCTGGAGCAGAATACACAAAAGAGGGAGGAAGTCAGGGCGACAACATCCAACGCAGAACTTACAATGGGGTCGATGAGTTACGGCGAGATGGACGAGCCACATCCGAAGAAGCACGACCACGAGCTGACGCATTCCTAGCATCCCACGCAGCCGTCGCTTTGGCAGCGGCAGCCAACATAGCAAAATTTGTTCCAGCAGCAGCCGACAAGGATTTCGATTGTGCCTCCACCGTTTTCCAAGCATCAGTCAACACTTCCTAAGACTCCGATGCGGTACAAGCATCGTCCTCCGCATCCGCTTCACATGTATCTGCTGGTGCTGCTTCAGCATCCACCTCTGCTTTACAAGCATCTGCCGACGCAGCAAATGGATCCGCCAACGCTGATTCCATTTGTTGTAAACACCACGAGCTTATTTTGCTCGCAATGCCCAAAAATAAATGCATTCTATCCTTTAGAAAGCCTGTAATGGTTGGAGGTTGGGGACGTACATACCAGCGAATGGCGGTGCGGTGGTGGTCAATGGTGGAGCGGCGGGGATGGTCCGACCGAGGGAGGGAGGCCAGACGGAGAAGATGATGATGGGGTCGAGGGGCACATGACTGAGCTACCTCGAACTTGAATGTAACTTTGGCCCCACTATTTTTTTATTTTTTTTGCGAACCCCGCCTTTTTAGGGGAAACCACGGTTGTATTAATAGTAGCATCCACACGACTGATACAAGTTTGTGCACTTGTGTTGCTCAATTTCTTGCCTACAAACATCAAGTTTGTGCACTTATTCGTGTGATACAATCAATTGCTGGGTAAAACATTCCAGGTGGTAGAAGCCTACCCTTTCTATGACATCAAGATCTAGAGTTCAAACATCGACCTGAAATTCCACAATCTACAACTACAACTTTTGTTTTACTACCAGAAACATGCTAACAATCACTCGCAACTGGCATTAACATCATCATTAACAGATCACAGAAGGAAAAAAATTGAAAGATAAAAAACCACCACAAGTTCGAATAAGATGACTGTTGTTGCCAAATATAGTCACGTAAAGCCAGGTCCAATATATATGTCATAATAGTACATCAAATATATAGATTCGTGGACACCACACACCAGCAGAGCAAAAAAACAGTTATAGTACATGACTTAACAAACAGTCATCCTCTCAAGAGACCCAAACCCATCAAAAATGAAAGTAGAGCAGTCAATATGGTTTACAGATTTCCTCATCTTTTGCAGGATCAGGACTGTATGGCCGTGGAGAATCTCGAATTTCTGTCAAGGTCTCATCTGCTTATTCCAAGATCTGTCCATACACCTGGCCAATCAGCTCATCGCCATCCACATCAGGCAACTCGGGGACTAAGTTGTCAGCCATGAACTTTTGAAAATCAACTGCAGCATCATGAGCAACCAAAATTTATATATTCCATCCTGCAGTCAAATCAGCTATCTGCTTAGTGGATGTGGACACTTCTTCCTTTAGGCGCCTAATCTGTTCGTCCTAGTGTTTCACTTTCTCTTGAAGGCACGAAATCATGTGTCTATGAGCTTTGTATTTCTCTCAGAGATGGGCAATTGTCAAATCCTTGTAGTGACCAGCACCAATACGCCATGAGCAATATGAGTAAGGTGGAAACTTCAGATAAAAAATCCAAAACTAAACTAGGTTCTCATTTCAAAAAAATAAACCAAATTCTCGTTTCGCAATCCAAATTCATATGCACACATCGTGCAAGCTCCACAGTGGTACCGCAAATGGCAAAGACCCATAGAGGCATATTTCCCAAACATGGGAAACTGAATCGACATGAAAAGGGTCGTACTTCAGGGTTTGCCTTCTTAGCTGGCACATGAGCAGTCCTGGCCTTAATAATAAGTGGCAACAGATCAGAATGGCTTTGTTTCTGCAAATCATGATGCAACAAAAATGATCAGTATATTTTAGGGGACATTTTAAGTAATAAAGCGCTCTTTATCGAAAAAATGTTTTTGGGGACAAAGCATAGGTTACTGAAATTCTAGCAAAGCAGCTAGATACATAAAAACACTTGTCACTCGATAATGCCTCCTCCACGGGTGGGACATGCGCATGATGCTAAATGAAATGCAGCAAAAACCAGTAAATGCAAAGAAGGATATGTTCATTAATCTGATGCCAAGGATTGGGCATGTTTCCCTTTAACGAACAGTATAATTTAAAGAACTCAGCAATGCAGGACACCAGCAAACAACAATCTATTTATGAACGATATGCAGCAAATTACATCTGCATTGTTCAGCAGAGGACCGTTCTGTGAAATAAAGCCAGGAGCAAGCTTCCCATCCTCAAAAGACTCTTCTTGGCAGCATATACTTACCTATTTTTAGTGGACCTTATAACTAATTCCATGGCTACATACATGGTGATCCCAGCTTCCTAATGTGGCATATAGATCTACTATTTCAAATAGCAATCACCTAAACAACCATCCGGATGGTTGCGGACTCACCGGAGATTGCACTGATGCGATGGAAAGGTGGACCCTGCTGGGTAAAGAAGGTGCGCAACGGGGGAGGTGCACAAATGTGCAAAAAATGTAGCGATACTCGTATATAGATAGAGATACCCGCAACACATAAACCAGATCAATTAGTAGTAACCACAAACTCTAGAAGGGCTGTAAGAAGACTGTCAACTACTCCCATATTAATTAACCTAGTGAAATTTAACGTGGTAGTACTATGAGATGGTCAGTACTACTAAACAAAAGAGGATTACTTAATTATTAGTGGAATCTACATCCAGTCACCAAAAGCATCACGAGCATGCTAAATATCTAGATTACAGACCATACTTGGTTAAGAACCTAATGTCCAACGCTAATTACCAAATCTAAGAGCATATATCCTATTTACGACTGAGTGCAGTGAGTTGGAGTAACTCTGCAGCCATCTCCTCGGCATGCATCTGTTGGCGCCACTACTCCTCGTCTTCGAGGTCATCGCGGATCTCGAGCTGTAACCACAGCGACATCATCGCGTGCTGAGGAAAAGTGAGTGCAGTAGATCTACCCAGTGAACGAACGTGCAACGCTCACATTCGTAGTTGCAACCCAAGAACCTGCGGCCGAAGTTTGTTCCCTCAAATGCGACACGGCGATGGGGCGCCAGGGCACAGTTGCACCAGAGTCGGGGATCCGCATCGATAACGATGCCATACCACTCCACGTCTACCATCCGTGCCGGCATCTGAACCCAGGAAACATCGTCGATCAAGACTGGCAGAATAGAGAAAAACCCCAAAAGGAGAGAACCCATCAGCTGAATTCGAGAAAATAAACTGAGACCATGAACTCTGGCGTACTTACCCTATCCCGGCCGCCTTGCGCATCAAGATCCCCCATCGTTCGTCGGACCGGCATGACTGAATCTGCCGACATTGCTCGAAAAAAGAGCGTGCCTTCAAAACCTAGCGCAGAGGCTTCATGGAGAAGGAAGTGGTAGGGGAGCCGGTCCTCACATTCATTGGCTACTACTCCGTATTGGATTTAACTCGACCACTGATAACTGGGGCCCGCGCTAGAGAGCCTGTGGGCCCCCAAACATCACTCACCTAGCTTGACTTGCATTACATGGAGTACTTTTGGAAAACAGATCAAAACTCAATAAATAAACCAAAGGCCCCCCTCTCTTTGTGCGAAAACCCATTACAAAATAGAGACGCTCACAAATGCGTATACACACTCACCCCTATGAATGCAGGTACACACACCCTACACCTATGAGCACTTCAGAAATACTGGATCTTGACACTGATCTCGCGGGCTTGAGCTTGACGAAGTCACCATAGGTACCTCACTATATATTGACGGGAACGTCGCCTCTCACTACCCTCATAACCATCCTTCAAAGTTGAGCGCCGAGGCTTCGTGGCGAAGGAAGTGCTAGGGGGTTGGATCTCATATTCGTTGGCTGCTATGGAATGTAATTGAACCACTAATAATGTGGCCCTTGGTAGTGAGCCCATAGACCCTAGACACCAGTGACCATTACAATTACTTTGGGAAAACCGAGAAAAACTTAATACACATGGAAGGCCATCTCTCTCATTTTTGCGAAAATCCACTACAAAACGCACACGCTCACAAATGCATACACACACTCACCCCTATGAACGCATGAACGCACATCCTACCTGATGTGGCCCAACATACGGAAACCACCTTTGGTCCACATCATGACACGCTAATCATCACTCCAAAGGTGAACTCCTTCCATGCTTTGCCTTTCGTTGGTTATGATGCGAATGGAATCCTACTTGAGACAAATGCCCATGATGTGACTAGGTCCATGAACATGACGCCAAGAGGATGCAGCAAGGATGGTCGTGAAGCCAAGACACCCAAGCAAGAGGCCTAGAAGAGAAGACACAAGAAGCTGCTGAAGCAGGACCGGAATCTCCGGACCAGCAGACCGGAGTCTCCGGTCTACCACAACAAAGTCTCTGGCCCGTTTCTGGACCGAGCCCCAAACCTGCGCCTGGGATAGTCCGAGACCCCCTCCGGAGGCGACACCGGAGACAGACCGGAGTCTCCGGACCCCGAACTGGAGTCTCCAGACCGAGCATCGTGGGCCTGTGCGCCTTAAGCTGGGCTTGGCCCATGTAACGCCCCAAACTTCCTGCTTATGCTTGTTTTACCCCTAGCTCGTGGCTGGCCTATATATATGTCCCCACCCCCTCCTTGAAACCCTAGAGATGATGATGAATTGAGGCATGTGCCAACCCCTAGATGGGAACACCATCTCAATAGTAAATCTATGAGTTGTACAAGTCCTTGGAGTCGGTGCCCTTCTCCAAGTTGTCAAGACCCTCCTGAAGTGTTTGGTCTCTCCCTATCAAGGATTCTACTAGTGCTTGGTCTCTCCCCTTTGGGATTCTACTTGGTTACTACTCTCTCCTTGATTTGGATTCTACCATCCGCTTGCCGATCTCTCCTTTGGTGATTCTACCGCAAGGTCTCTCGCCGAGGATTCTATTGGATTGGTTGTTCGAACCAACATGAGCAAATTGAATTGGGTGTGATTTGGCGTGTGTTTGTATCTTTACCTTGTATTCGAGTTGTGTTAATCGTGTTCATCGTGTTCTCCCTCACTTCCGCCTCAAATCCATGAAGATCGGGCCACTCCAAGGGTAAATCCACAAGGAGACCCATAACATCTGGTATCAGCAGCTTTTGGTTGCCATGGATTTGACTTCGCCCTTTGATTTCCACCATAAACTGAAAAATACCAAAAATATAGCCCCAAATTGCTTTTGGATCGATCTCTCATTTTGGTGAGTTGATTGTAGTTTTAGTCCAATAGAAACTTGTCTTTGGAGTTGGTCTACTTGTGCCCTGTGTTTCCTAGCCCAATTTTGGTCGAAATTTTCTGGATTTGAGGGTTCAAGGGCCGAATTTCCGCTCAAGAACACGAGTTGTTCGTCGTTCAGACTCCACACCGGAGTCTCCGGTCCGGCAGACCGGAGTTTCCGGACCATAGGACCGGAGTCTCCGGCCTACACCGGAGTGTCCAGACCAACAACACCGGAGTCTCCTGCCCTGACAAAATTTTTTACCCCCTTTTCCTTTTTCGACTGATTTCCTTTTGACGTTGGTGTTTCATGTGCGTGTCTGTCAACTAACAAAAGCTTCCGCAACACCTCGCACTAGACATCGACACCACGGAACTCGAACCAACCCTCCACCAACGGTTGCAAGTGCGACATCACCACAAGGTATAACTTGCACCACCCTTGTTAACCCCTTCTTACTTTGTGTGTTACCTAACCTATCGAGAGTAGCTCATCTTGTGTTTGCCGAAGCATTGTGCGCTTGCTCTTGCATTAGTCTTAGTGTAGAGGCAATAGCAAAAACTTGACTCCATAGCATAGCAAATAAAGAGGTACAAAAAAGCTTATAAGCAAAAGAAAAAGAGAAAGATACCAATACAAAAGATAGTCCAAAGCTTCTAAGCAAGAGTGCGAGCAAGAGCAAGGCAAGCGTACAAATCCGTTGCTTCTCCATCTTTTGGCAAACGGGTTACGGTCTCTCCTAGTGTTGGCACGACACCGAGCATTAGTCTCCGTTAGGACCAATTTTGTTCGTTGCTCATTTTCATAGTCGTGTTAGACACATAAATCTCCATCATGTGTGTATAGTCGTAGGTTCTCCTCACCCTTTTGACCTTTTCCTTTGACTTGGTTTTTGGTTGGATTTTACCCACTTTTGACAATAACCTTTTCGTTTGGTTGTTCCATTTTCTATCCACCTTCCTACCCATCCACCATAGGCCTTTGTGTGTGTGTGTCTTGTGTATTCGCTTTGCTCTCGGCGATAACAACCTTTCAATTTTTGACTTGGTGAGGCAAGGTAGCACATACCATACCACCAATACCACCCTCGTTTCACTTGTGGTCAAACAACATGTCTAGGGAAAGCGGAGAAAGCGGAGATGGCAACTTCAACAACCAAGATGCTTTTGCCACGCGCCACAACTTATGGGTGCAACGCCAAGAATTCAATGCCCAATTTGAGAGGCTTGAGAACCGGCTTGATGAAACTTTTCGAGAATTTGACTACCGTGACCAGCAACGCCAAGTGGAGCACAATGCTCAATTCCAAGCTCTTCACCAAGCTATTGCCAACCTCGGCAACCGTCATGGACACCATTCAATCTCATCAAGTTCGTCTCGTGCGCTCTCCTCAAGTCATCATGGCGACCCCTCGTGCTCCCATTCTAATCATGGAGAACCCCACCACCACAATGGGGAACATCAAGCTCGTCATCGCCATGAACAAGTGGTTGAGCCACAACATCAACAACCGCACCACACTAGACGTCATCGACACCATGATCACCAGGCACATCCGAAAAACCAAGAAGAACATGGTCGCCCTCCACAACAAGCTATGGTACAAGCGCCACCACCACCCCAAGAATAAGAACGCCATGGTGAACACAACCGCGTTGATAGGTGCCAACACCCGAACCATGACCATCACCATCAACAACAAGTTCATCGAGCACCACAATGGGATACCAGTGATGATGATGAGGCTGCACACCGCGCGAGATACAACAACCGCTATGCTCAACCCCACCATCGTCATCAACAACCAATGAATGCAAATGATACCGAGCAAAGGCGTCGAAGAGACTTTGCGCATCAAGCTTCTCCTCAACCGCGTCCTCGAGAAAATCAAGCTCCTCATCCACCACCATGTGCACCAAGTGAAGCGATCATAAGGCAAGATCGCCGCAACTACCACCGTGAACATGAAGAGGGAAAGTTTGGGAAGCTCAAGTTCATTATGCCCAAGTTCAAGGGAGAAGAAGACCCCGATGCATACATTGATTGGGATATCAAAGTTGACAAGATCTGCCGAGTCCACAACTACTCCGAAGAGAAGAAAGTTGCAATGGCATCCCTTGAGTTTGAGGACTATGCAAATGTTTGGTGGGAAGACTTCCAAAAGAACCGCGAGAAGAACGAGGAACCACCAATTGAAACTTGGACCGAGATGAAGGAAGTGATGTACACACGCTTCGTCCCCGAGCATTATCGCCAAGATCTCTTTGACAAGCTACAAAACTTGAAACAAGGGACCAAGTTAATTGAAGAGTTCTACAAGGAAATGGAGAAAACCATGATGCGAGCTGATGTGAGAGAACTCGAAGAGCAAACCATAGCAAGGTTCCTCAACGGTTTGAGCCGCCCAATAAGGAAGATTGTTGACTTTCAACCGTACAAGAACCTCACCGAGCTCCTCCATCAAGCTAACAAAGCTGAGCGGCACTTGCAAAAGGAGAATGCATACGAAAAGCAAAAGTCATACTTTGCGTCCATCAATGCAAATGCTCCCGCAAAGCCAACAAACCAAGCAACGAGCTCATCCAATCAAGCAAAGACCATGATAGCACCCTCCTCCAACACGACATCGGATAGTCAAGTCACTTGCTTCAAGTGTGGAGTGAAAGGTCACAAGTCATATGAGTGCACCAACTCACGAGTGATGCTTACGGATGAGAATGGCGCAACCTACTCCGTAAGTGAAGAAGAGTATGAAGCTCTCACTCAACGAGCTATTTCAAGGACAGCCGCAATGGAAGAGGATGACACACTTGTATGCGAGCATGATCCGGGCCCCGCACTTGTCATAGCACAAATCTCGCCAACAAACTCCATCCCAAGAGAGGACCAACGCCTCAATATCTTCCAAACTCGTGCCGGAATTGATGGCAACTCCATAAAAGTGATCATCGATGGAGGTAGTTGCCAAAACCTCGCAAGTACGGAGCTTTGTGAGAAACTAAAGTTGCAATGCATAGAGCACCCTCACCCCTACCATGTACAATGGCTTGATAACAATGGAGCACTCAAGATAACATCAAAGGTCCACGTCTCCTTCAAGATTGGACCATATGAAGACACCGTCGAGTGTGATGTCGTGCCAATGTCCGTGTGCCACATGCTACTAGGAAGGCCATGGCAATACGATAAAGGAGCAATGCATCATGGTTACACCAACCAATACTCCTTCAAGTGGAATGACAAGAAATTGGTGCTCCAACCCATGACGCCTAGCCAAGTCATCGCATTCAACATGACACCCATCAACAAGATAAAGCAAGGTAAAGACCCTTATGTTGGGTCCGCAACATAGAAAACAAAAAAATTCCTACGGTGTGAACTACACGCCAAGATCTATCTACTAGGTACAAAGCAACGGGTGGACATACATCCAAAGAGAACTTACCCTCGTAGAAAACGAGCTTTGTTAACGAGTAGGAACTCGTGGTTGATGTAGTCGTACACTTGCCGATCTCAAGATCGTGATGATGTCCAGCAGGTCCGGCTCCAGCACGTCCATCAGATCCAGCTCCAGCACCACTAAGTCCAGCACCGCAAAGCAGTGGTGCATCCGTGATCGCACACACGTCCGGCACCGCGACAACCTCCGTCCCTCGCTCCAGCAAAGCAGCGGAAGCAGCAACCCCTTTCCAGATAAAGCCACCAGGAACATGTATCTCGCTAATCCGAGACCATGGGGGAATAATACTAGAGGGGAAGAGAGATCCTTCACAAGGAGGTGTGTGTGAGAAGTGAGGAGGGGGGGTGACCTTTTATAGGAGGAGGGGAGTGCCCCTCCTTCATGGCCGGCGCATGGAGGAGGTGACTCTTCACCTCCTCCATTCATGTGGTGGTAACTCCCTCCACATAAATTTGCCCCTTCACATTCTCTTTTAAAGTCTCCACTTTAAATGCATTAAATTTCTCCAAATTTAATGCTCTCTCATTTAATAAAACTCTTTTATTATTTTTATTCAGAATTTTGTTAATTACTTTAATTAACAAACATTCACATAAAACCCCCTGCAACATTTCAATATTACATGCAGAACCAATTTCAGCAATTTCACCCAAACAGCTTTTTGGTGTCTATTGAAATAATTCCAGCGCTTTCTTAAATCTTTATCTCAAACATATTTATTCCAAATGGTGTCGGTATCCCTAAGTGTGTCACCCACGGTTCGTGAATAATGCAGACATGATCGAGACCCTCTCGATCAATAATCGAGCGGGCCTGGAGATCCATACTGACTCCTACACATTCAACGATGACTTCTGTGATCGTGAGAACCTTTAATGCTAGTAACTAAATCCCTTTGTCCCGCGATATATTACATGTCCAAGATTTGATCATCGGTATCTCCATACCTAGTTTGATCTCGTTACTGACATGCACTCTTTTCTCGTTCCCGTGATATAACATTCTAGTGATCACATCACTTGCTTGCAAGCTATTTCAATGTGATATCACCGAGAGGGCCCAGAGTATATCTATCCGTCATCGGGATGGACAAATCCCACTCTTGATCCATGAGCCTCAACATAACACCTTCAGTAATGAACCCACCTTTATAGTCACCTGTTACGGTGTGACGCTTTGATGTTATCAAGATACTCTTAGGTGTTAGCAATTAACATGATCTCATGGTCTAAGGATAAAGATTACTTCGTATGATGTTATAGCAATATAAACATAATGACTTTGATCGTAATGCTATACTTCAGATGAATGTTCATCACATCATTCCACCAATGTTGTGACCTCGTTATTAACAACATCCAATGTCCATGATCAGGAAACCTTGATCATCTTGTTAATCAACGAGCTAGTCGATAAGAGAGGCATGACTAGGAACCTTTTATTTGGTTATTAAACACACATGTATTGACGTTTCCTATCAATACAATTATAGCATGCAAAATAAAAATTTATCATAAACATGGAATAAGATAATAACCACTTTATTATTGCCTCTCGGGCATATTCCCTTCACCTTGTGAGACGAGTGGTGAGAGAGTGAACCACCATCAAGAGAGTGAGTGCCACAAGCCGAAAATGAGTGGAAAAATCATGATTGCCATGACGCAAGCCACAAAATGTGAGAAGAGAGACTTGAGTGTGACCCATACTAACAATCATTCATACAATTCTCCCTCTTTGTTGTCGGTTTTGCAAGGTACCCAAGATACACCACCAACTACAAGGATAAGGCTACAAGATCTCCAACCACAACATGATGGCAAGATGTACCACAAGCTCTTCAACATGTTTGAGAATGGCTTCAACACCGGTGATCCGACCATGTACAAGAACAAGGCCAAGAACTCACCTCCTTCCTTGCATGAACGAACATCGTCGAGGTCGACTCGTTTTCAAGAGGGGGGAGATGATGTGGCCCAACATACGGAAACCACCTTTAGTCCACATCATGCCACGCTAATCATAACTCTAAAGGTGAACTCCTTCCATGCTTTGCCTTTCGTTGGTTATGATGCGAATGGGATCCTGCTTGAGACAAATGCCCATGAAGTGACTAGGTCCATGAACATGACGCCAAGAGGATGTAGCAAGGATGGTCGTGAAGCCAAGACACCCAAGCAAGAGGCCTGGAAGAGAAGACACAAGAAGCTGCTGAAGCAGGACCGGAGTCTCCGGACCAGCAGACCGGAGTCTCCGGTCTACCACACCGGAGTCTCCGGCCCGTCTCCGGACTGAGCCCCGAACCTGCGCCTAGGACAGTCTGAGACCCCCTCCGGAGGCGACACCGGAGACAGACCGGAGTCTCCAGCCCACACCGGAGTCTCCGGACCCCGCACCGGAGTCTCCGGACCGAGCATCGTGGGCCTGTGCGCCTTAAGCTGGGCTTGGCCCATGTAACGCCCCAAACTTCCTGCTTATGCATGTTTTACCCCTATCTCGTGGCTGGCATATATATATGCCCCCACCCCCTCCTTGAAACCCTAGAGATGATGATGAATTGAGGCATGTGCCAAACCCTAGATGGGAACCCCCTCTCAATAGTAAATCTATGAGTTGTACAAGGCCTTGGAGTCGGTGCCCTTCTCCAAGTTGTCAAGACCCTCCTCAAGTGTTTGGTCTCTCCCTATCAAGGATTATAGTAGTGTTTGGTCTCTCCCCTTTGGGATTCTACTTGGTTGCTACTCTCTCCTTGATTTGGATTCTACCATCCGCTTGCCGATCTCTCCTTTGCTGATTCTACCACAAGGTCTCTCGCCGAGGATTCTATTAGATTGGTTGTTCAAACCAACGGGAGCAAATCGAATTGGGTGTGATTTGGCGTGTGTTTGTATCTTTACCTTGTATTCGAGTTGTGTTCATCGTGTTCATCGTGTTCTCCCTCACTTCCGCCTCAAATCCGTGAAGATCGGGCCACTCCAAGGGTAAATCCACAAGGAGACCCATAACACTACCCCTATGAGCACCTCCGAAACATTGTGTCTTCAGACTGTCCGGTGGGGGGCTTGAGCTTGACGAAGTCACCATAGGCACCTACTGCCCTCGTAACCATCCTTCAAAGCCGAGCGTCGAGGCTTCATCGAGAAGGAAGAGCTAGAGGAGTCAGAGCTAACATTCGTTGGCTGCTATAGGATATAACTAGACCACTAATAATAATGGGGCCCCACGGTAGTGAGCCCATTGGCCCCAGAAATCAAAGCAAGCACGGTGTCAAGTCTTAAACATATATCTTAACGGTGGAGTGGTTAGTGCTAACAAAAATATTTTTCAAGGTTACTCTAGTGCTAGACTTATGTCTAAGAGAATCAATTGGGAGGTCCCACTATTCAGTGGATAATAGTCTATTTTTCTTTTTACCATGGTTGTGTGGACCCACTTCCGTTCTAAACGCTGGACCAAAAGTAGTTTTCATAGTTACTTCTAGACACTGCACACGCCCTTACTATACGTAGCTTAGAAATTTACTAGCCTCGTGTCTAAGAAAATTGTAGGTTGCTTTGAAAGTTTTTCGAAAAAGCTTTTGGAGGTACCCATCGAGGGGTCAATTAATATATCACAAAACACCAAGAGTTTTTACAATAGGTTTAACTTCTTGCTAAGATAGATTTTGCATCTTGACAATTTAACGAAATTAGGTCAAACTTGAGCTACAAGTAAGGGCGATATAGATTGCTATTGAATTAAAACATCTTTTTGGAGGTCTATAGGTGCATCTTGTTGTAGTAAACAATTCCATCACTATGAGTTTCCTACTATCTCAGGAAAGAACATTCTCAATTTTCCGAGTGTGATGACGAGATTGTTCTTTCCCGTAAAGCAAGTCTGAAGAATATGGATCTGAATGACACACATGAGGCAAATTTTTAGACATATATTGTGGACCAACATGTTGTACATATGATTTCCCATGTTTTATGAGTTCCCAAACTTCCTAGCTAACTTCTCCCACTTGATTGATTTTATGCCGATTTATCGAAATTAGTAGGTACAAATTGAACTGCCACAAGTAAATTGTAGGTTGCTTTGAAAGTTTGACGAAAGATCTCTCTTGGAGGTACCCATATATATCGGGGGGGAGGAGTCAATTAATATATGGGAAACCACCAAGTGTTTTGATGATATATAGGTATGGTTCAACTTCTTGCTAAGATTTTGCATGAATTTAATGAAATTAAGTTAGACTTGAGCTACAAGTAAGCATGATAGACTGCTCTTGAATTAAATGTCTTTTGAGAGGTAGATGAGTGCATCTTCTTGTAGTAAACAATCTCGTCGGTGTGAGTTGCTAACTACCAGGAAAGGACATTCTCATTTTTTCCAGTGATGTCATGATCATTCTCTCCCGTAAAGGAAGTCGGAAGAATGTTGATCTGAATAAATGCCACAAGCCAAAGTACTCACACGCGCGCGCACACACACACACACAGGCATGTGCCACACTCGTATATATTGTATGAAATGTGATTTAACGAACATTAAGTTGTTATTAACCAATAGTCTTGTTAGAGAGAAAGGCATACATTAAGTATATTAATAATAACTATCTAGAACATGGTGGATTTTGCTCTAGATACTGTTCAACACGAATCCAACTACTCTAAACCATTGGATCTAATAGCCCAACGGTCACGATTGGTACTATGGATCCAATTCAAAACTGCCTCCCTAACTCCACCCACTTGAATGACTTTATGTCGACTTATCGAAAGTAGGTCATATTTGAACTAGTATAAGTAAATTTTAGGTTACTGTGAAAGTTCTACGAAAAAGCTTTTGGAGGTACCCATCAGGGGTCACAATTAATATATGAGAAACCATCAAGACTCGCAAATCCAAACATTTTGCTAACTGTTGGATCTTCTTTTCCATTCCTAGCATCTAAAAAGATTCTACTAATAGTATTGATGAGAATGATGAACGCTAGTATGCGCAAACCTAAAACACACACTTCATTGCTCAGTTTTAGGGTCCTTGTGCTAAATGCATGGACTTGGATGCATTTTTGAGTTTTTATGAGGTCCTTGATATGTAACTTGTACTTCCACCGACAGTGTTCACTCTCAGCACATCGCACCTACTATACCAACCATTAGATTGGCCATTCGTAGTACTTCTTATTATCTTATCTTTACCTTGTCCTATCTCTTACAATACCGTACCATACCACGCACTACATATAGTGTACGGATTAACTTTGAACATTGACCGTTGGATCAAGACTGGAAAATCCAAACATTGCTAACCGTTGGATCTTCTTTTCCATTCTTAGCATCTAGAAAGATTCTACTAATAGTCTTTAGCACGATGACCACTAGTATACGTAAACCTCTAGCTCAAAACACACACTTAATTGCTTAGTTTTAGGGTCGTCCTTGTGCTAAATGCATGGACTTGGATGCAATTTTCATTTTTTTATGAGGTCCTTGTTGTAAATTGTAATTCTACCCACCGTGTTAACTCTCAAAGCACCACGCTTCCTATGAGACCTACCATTAGATCGGCCATTCGTAGTACTTCTTATCTTACCTTTATCTTTGTCTCTTATCTCTTACAATACCATGCATACCACCACTACATAGTGTAGGGATTAACTTATGTGAACATTGTCCATTGGATCAAGACTGGCAAATACAAAAATTGCTAACCGTTGGATCTTCTTTTCTATTCTAAGCATCTAGAAAGATTCTACTGATAGTCTTTAGCATGATGAACACTAGTATGCACAAACCTCAAAACACATAGTACTTCATTCCTCGGTTTAAGGGTCCTTGTGCTAAATGCACGGACTTGTTGGATGCAATTTTCATTTTTTATGAGGTCTTTAATGTAACTTGTACTTCCACCGACCATGTTAACTCTCAAGAACCTCGCTCTTACGAGACCTACCATTAGATCGGCCATTCGCAATACTTCTTAGCTTATCTTTATCTTGTCTCTTATCTCTTACAATACCATACCACTACATATAGTGCAGAGATTAACTTTGAACATTGACCGTTGGATCAAGACTAGAAAATCCAAACAACATTGCTAACCGTTGGATCTTATTTTCCATTCTTAGCATCTAGAAAGATTCTACTAATAGTCTTTAGCACGTCGAACGCTAGTATGCGCAAACCTCAAAACACAGTACTTCATTGCTCAGTTTCAGGGTCCTTTGCTTAATGCATGCATGGACTTGGATGTAATTTTCATACTTCCACCGACCGTGTTAACTCTCAAGCATCTCGCTCATACGAGACCTACCAAGGTTAAACGAAAATGCAACTGCCCTAATTATCACACAAACTAGACCACGGTTTCCTATACGTAATACCCAAGTTTTTAGTACTAGGATTCCTAGCTAACTTCACGCACTTTGGTGACTTCTTGTTAATTTAACGAAATTAAGTCAAACTTTAGCTACAATTAAGTGCGATAGATTGCTCTTGAATTAATTTTCTTTTCGGAGGTAGATGTGTGCATCTTCTTGTAGTAAAGAATGTCGTTGGTGTGAGTTTCCAACAATCAGGAAAGAAAATTCTCAGTTTTTTTGAGTGATGACGAGATGATTCTTTTCCGTAACGAAAGTCCAAAGAATATGGATCTCAATGCCATAAGCCAAGCTTCTAGACATATTAGCTAGGTGGACTAATGTGTTTTACTTACGATTCCCATGTTTTAGGACTTTCAAGGTTCCTAGATGACCCCATCCACTTGTTGAATGACTTTATGTCGATGTATCGAAATAAAAGGTCAAATTTGAACTACAAGCAATAAATTGTAGCTTGGTTTGAAAGTTTTATGTAAAAAGCTTTTGGGGGTACCCATCGAGCGGTCAATTAATATACCCATTGAGACTATTCGACTTCTAGCTACTAAGATTTTGCCTCTTGAAAATTTTGAACCCCTTTTGAAAACGATCACATGAAACAAGGAGAGAGGGGAAATGATTTTTCTATTTTCTATGGTCAACACACAAGCTTGAGGTGCACCTTAGGCTTAAAGATACTTTATTGTTTCCACTATCTATAAGGTGAACCTTACCGGATGCCACATACTAGGCCTTATTAAGGTGTGCTTTTTATCTATATATCTACTACTATAATGGAGCAGTTTTGAATTGCATCCATATATAACACCAATCTTGACCGTTGGGCTCTTAGGTCCAATGGTTCAGAGCAGCTGGATTCGTGTTGAATAGTACCTAGAGCAAACTCCACCATGTTCTAGAACCATCATGTCACCAACCCCAAAAATTTCAAAGCATAGTAGGTTGTATTCTCAATATGTGTAGATAATTATTATTAATAGACTTAATTTATGCATTTTGGGGGTGGTGACATGATGGTTCTAGAACATGGTGAAGTTTGCTCTAGGTCTATACTCCCTCGCTCCGGCCCAAAATATAAGGCGCCTAAGGATTGGTCAAAAGTCAAACCTTACTAAATTTGACCAAATATTTAGAAAAAATATCTACATCTACAATATTGAATGGACATATTAAGAAAATATACTTTATGGTGAATCTATTGATATTAATTTAGTATTCTAAATTTTTATACTTTTGTGTATAATCATGGTTCAACTTAAAAAATGTTGAGTTTTGACTAATTCTTAGGCGCCTTATATTTTGGCAGAGGGAGTACTATTCAACATGAATCCAGTTGCTCTAAACCATTGGATCTAATAGCCCAACGGTCATGATTAGTGCTATGGATCCAATTCAAAATTGCTGCACTATAGCAGTATAAGTAGAGAGAATACAGTCTACTTTGCTATGAAATTTTGGGGGTGGTGACATTATGGTTCTAGAACATGCATGGTTGAGTTTGCTCTAGGTACTATTCAACACGAATCCAGCTTCTCTAAACAATTGGATCCAATAGCCCAACAGTCAAGATTGGTGTTATGGATCCAATTCAAAACTGCTCCACTATAGTAGTAGAGATAGAGATATCTTATCTTATCTTACGACTATATAGTATACGAATAACTTTGAATATTGACCGTTGGATCAAGACTCGTGAATCCCAACATTTCTAGTTGTTGGATCTTCTTTTCCATTCTAGCATCTAGAAGATTCTATTGATAGTCTTCAGCATAATGAATGCTATGCACAAACCTCAAAACACACTTCTCCATCATTCTAGAATATTCTCCTTTTTAGCTAATAATCGTTGACTTCTACATGATCTTATCTTATCTTATCTTATCTTATCATATCTTACCACTATATAGTGTACGGATAAGTTTGAATGTTGACCGTTGGATCAAGACTCGCGAATCCCAGCATTTCTAGCCGTTGGATCTTCTTTTCCATTCTAGCATCTAGAAGATTCTATTGATAGTCTTGAACACAATGAATGCACTATGCATAAACCTGTCAAAACACACTTCTCCATCATAGTAGAATCTTCTCCCTCGTTTCTCTAGACCATGTTACGAAAAATTTCAAGTGTTAGGTAGCTAAAAATATTTGACTTCTACACATGATGATACAAAGTACAAGGACCATATATACACCCATACTTTATAGATGTTGATCAAATTTATAATTTTTTGTGCTTTACCAATTATAATTTTATATAGTGATGATATGTCATACGATTTACTATCTGAGCCTTATTAAGGTTTGCTTTGCCCAGGTTTTTAGTACTAGGATTTTTCAAGCTTCCTAGCAAACTTTGCACACTTTAGTGACTTCTTGTCAATTTAACAAAATTAGATCAAACTTGAGCTACAAGTAAGCACGATAGATTGCTCTTGAATTAAATGTATTTTCGTAGGTAGATGGGTGCATCTTCTTATAGTAAACAATGTCGTCAGTGTGAGTTTCTAACTATCAGGAAAGAAAATCCTCAGTTTTCCGAGTGATGACGAGATGGTTCTTTTATGTAAAGAAAGTCTGAAGAATATGGATCTCAATGCCATAAGCCAAGCTTTTAGACATATTAAGTGGACCAACATGTTTTACTTACAATTCCCATGTTTTATGAGTTTTCAAACTCCTTATGTAGCTAATTAACTTTGCCCCACTTGAATGACTTCATGCCTATATTTATCGAAATTTGGTCAAACTTGAACTATAATAACTAAAATATTGTAGGTTGCTTCTAAAGAATTAGAAAAACCTTTTGGAGGTGTACCCATTGGGGGCTCAGTTAATATATCAGAAAACAACCGAGAGTTTTGATAATAGGTTTTTAACTCCTTTCTAATTAAGATTTTTCATCATGACAATTTAACAAAAAAATAGTTCAAACTTGAGCTACAAGTAAGCGCGATAGATTTTCTTTAATTAAATGTCTCTTTGGAGGTAGATGGATGCATCTTCTTGTAGTAATCAGTACCGCCGGTGTGAGTTTACAACTATCAGGAAATAACTTTCTTAATTTTCCGAGTGATGATGAGATTATTGTTCGTTTTTATAAACAAAGTCCGAAGGATATGGACCTAAATGCCACAAGCCAAGCTTTCAGACATATATAGTGGACCCTCATGTTGTACTTCTGATTCCCGTGTTTTATGAGTTTTCAAACTTATTCCTATAGCTAACTTTGCCCACTTGAAATTGATTTTATGTCGATTTATTGAAATTAGGTCAATTTTGAACTACAAGTAAATTGTAGGTTGCATTGAAAGTTTTATGTTTTTTGGAGGTAACCATTGGGGGCTGATTTAATATATCACAAACCACCACCGATAGTTTTTACAACAAGTTCAACTTCTTGCTAAGATTTTGCAACTTAACAATTTAACGAAATAATATCAAACTTGAGCTACAAGTAAATGCGATAGATTGCTCTTGAGTTAATTGTCTTTTCGGAGGTAGACAAGTTCATCTTCTTGTAGTAAACAATGTCGTCGATGTGAGTTTCCAAATATTAGGAAATTGTCTTTTCGGAGGTAGACAAGTGCATCTTCTTAATTTTCGAGTGACGACGAGATTGTTACTTTTTGTAAAGACAGTCTGAAGAGTATTGATCTGAATGCCACAAGCCATGTTTTTAGACATCTTATCTTATCTTACCACTATATAGTGTACGAATAACTTTAAATATTGACCGTTGGATCGAGACTCGCGAATCCGAACATTTCCAGCCATTGGATCTTCTTTTCCATTCTAGAATCTATAAGATTCTATTGATAGTCTTGAACACAATGAATGCACTATGCATAAACCTCTCAAAACACACGTCTCCATCATACTAGAATCTTCTCCCTCGTTTTTCTAGATCATGTTACCAAAAATTTCAAGTGTTAGGTAGCTAATAATCTTTGACTTCTACACATAATGATACAAAGTAGAAGAACCAAATATACACCCATACTTTATAGATGTTGATCAAATTTATATTTTTCCACTTTACCTATTATAATTTTATATAGTGATGATATGCTAGAGGTCTATTATCGGAGCCTCATGTGCAGGGCATGTGCAACTTACTAGTATATTATCTTATCTTACCACTATATAGTGTACGGATAACTTTGAATGTTGACCGTTGGATCAAGACTCGTGAATCCTAGCATTTCTAGCTGTTGGATCTTCTTTTCCATTCTAGCATCTAGAAGATTCTATTGATAGTCTTAAACACAATGAATGCACTATGTATAAACCTCTCAAAACACACTTATCCATCATACTATAATCTTCTCCCTTGTTTTTCTAGACCATGTTACCAAAAATTTCAAGTGTTAGGTAGCTAATAATATTTGACTTCTACACATGATGATACAAAGTACAAGGACCAAATATACACCCATACTTTATAGTTGTTGATCAAATTTATAATTTTTTGTGCTTTACCAATTATAATTTTATATAGTGATGATATGTCATACGTTTACTATCTGAGCCTTATTAAGGTGTGCTTTTTAATACAATCCGAGAGTAGTATGTATATTTTTTTGCTTATACATATGGTCACCTCTGTCTATGTGTTGTACATGCTGAGAGAATAAAACGTTGGCTGGGGAAGAGGGCAGCAGCAAAGGGAAGTTGAAGGCGGTTCCATGTCAGAGCAAAGTTATGATAGGTTTCTGACACGAGCTACTCCTGCGGCGTACAGTGTACTGTACTACACTATGCTATTACTAGTAAATTTCAGGACTTATGCACACAAAACAAATTGTGTGTTTTCTTTTTCCTTCGCTGCCTCTCACCATCCATCCTCCCTCTCTCCTACCCATTCCCCTCGCGCACCGGCCCGGCTGATCTCTCCCTTATCCACACCGTGGTGCTGCGCACGTGTTCCTTGGTACGACGGCTCTATGTCTCTGGCGTGTTCGGCAGCCACGTTGGTGTGGAGTAGGGACGAGGAGTACATAGGAAGGAAACCACTTTGGTCCTTGGCGGCACAAAAATTCAAAGTTTTCCGATTTTCGAAATTTTCACTTGCTTCCCAAACATCAGGAGGGAAGGTTATTCAAACGATCGGCCAAACATTGGGAGGGAAGGCAATTTTGAACCCGTTTTGAACATTGATCACATTGAATAAATGAAAAACAAAAAACCAAAAACAAAAGCTTTACTCATGATGTCCTATCATGTGTTGTGCACCACGTGCCATGAAAACTGTAATCATGGGATTAGACAAGTTTTGGAAAAATAGCTTCACAATATTGTCCTACCATGTGTATGGACACTATCGGGTTTATTTCAACCCGGACGACCAAGGTCATCAAGGCCATATTGACATCATAGTTTACAATTTGATAGAGTTCCCATGATAGGTTGGTAGATGGGTGCATCTTGGCGTAGTAAGAATTCTTGCATGTGGGAGTTTCCAACAATTAGGAAAAAAAGAATTTCAATTTTCCCAGTGAGGACGGTGATGTTTTTTTGTGAAGAAAGTCCAAATAATATGGATCAGAATGCCACAAAACAATGGTTTCACACATACTATAGTTGATCATGGTTCCTATCTAACTTCAGCTAAAAGTTTACATATTACGATGGGTCGTGACACGTGGTACTAGTACACATACTACTACGTAGTAGATTTTCTCTCTCCTTCGCCCCCTCTCACCATCCATCCACTATCCTCTCCATTTCTCCTTCCTTCCTATGTAAGCTTTCACGCAATGATTATACTTCTAGTCTGAGATGGAGCGGTGTAGAAAAACATGAGGCCAACACCATACCACCATCAGTCAAGTTCGGTGACGCAACTTTGTGAAGAGTATGTATACTAGTAGTACTGTAGCTAGATAAGTATGTACTACTATAGACACTTAATTTTTAACAGAGGAAGTAAGAGACACCGAGTAATTCAGCATGATCTTCATGATTCTCTTCATTTTTGGATAAAGCGGGCTCCCTGAATTCTCCGCCGAGAAAATCAAGAACCGACAAGTGTGGTATAATCCTTTTTTTGTTAACGGGACGAGTCTGGTATAATCTATTTATGATATTTTGGGATAGTTTTCAGGGTATTAACACAACCACGACTATAAATAGAAATTATAAATTGCAACAGTATGCACCCCAACTTTCACCCAAAACACCCAACCCACGATCTCTCTCTATTTCCTTCCAAAATGTCGTATGACAACTCTCTCCAGAACACGTCGATTGACCTGACAAATGGGAAAGGCCCCGAAACTCCACCTGGAAGCCCACAATCAGTCGACGGGCCATGGCTGCTGCCGCTGTCTGACTCCTCTAATGAAGAAGATAGCCACTGGCAGCACTTTTTCGAAGGGACACCACCACCAACGCCGAGCGACTCCGATAAGACAGAAGATGAGACTGAGGAAGAGGAGGAGTCTAAGGTCGACCTTGAGGAGGAGGCCGAGGACGATGACGGGGAGGAGGCCGAGGACAACGACGAGGAGGTCTCTTCCCGCCCCCACCGAAGAAGCGTGCCCGAGTGCAAAATGAAATGGCGTCCAGAGAAGAGGCGGGCAGTGTACTATATCTCGTTCTACGAAGCATCTTGGCTTTGGTAAATAATGTTGGCAATGAGAGTTCCGAACTTTTAGGAAAATGCTTTTCAAATTCCAAGTGATAGGATTTGTTTTTAGTAATTAAGTACGTCTGGATAATTTGGCTTAGAGTGCACTCACTATATTTTAGCAAAATATAGATAATTTCCACCGCATGTTAGTACTATATGAAAATACTTATTTCAATGTGTGTCATGATACATAGTTTTTTTTGCGGGAGGGGGTGGTAATGATACATAGTTGAAACTTAAATGGTGTCCTCTTATATTTGTGCTTGTTTGGACGAAAACTACAAACATGGATTTGGACAACTTTCGAAAAACTTGCTACACAATATGGTCATAACCATGTATGAACATTATTCACATTTTAAGCCAAGATACCAATGTCAAGGTCATATCTGCATCACTTGTCCCGTTTATTGGGATAAATTAAAGAAAAGTAAAGAAAACAATAAAAAATGTTAAGCACTTATGTATGGTGTCCTCTTCCGTAAATAATAAACATGAATTTTGACAAGGTTTAAAAACACTTCTTCACAATATGACCAGTGATGTGTTAACATACTCCCTCCATCTCAAAATAGATGTCTCACAATTTTTTAAATTTGGATGTATCTAGCCACTATCTAGTCTAGATACATCTAAATTTAAAAAAATTGCGACATTTATTTTAAGACGGAGGGAGTACTTGGGTTTCAAGTTAAATAATGACAAAGGTCGTGTCCATTTCGGGTAGATGGGGTGCATCTTGGCATGCCATACTAATGTTGTTAATTGGACTTTTCAACTTTTATGTATAGAATTTTGTTAAATTATTTTAGAAGTGCCACATATAATTATTTTTCAAAAAAAAGGAAAAGAGTATGGCCCCGAATGCCACAACGCACTAAATTTCACACAAAATAGAGTATGTTTCATGGTTAACAAGTTTCATGAATTTTCAGGCCTTCTAGCTAATTTCGCATAATTAAATGACATTTTGTCAATAAAACCAAAGTAGGTAAATTTTGATCTACGAGTGCATGATAGATTGCTTGTAAATTTTTCAGAAATTCATATAGTAATAATTATTGTACCCACGTAATCATACTGAAAACCGACAAATTTTTGGAAAGATACAACTTCTTTGTATGAATTTTCATGCGGACACATCTGACCATGTTTCAAAAAAGTGAAAGAAAATAAGGAAACATGCACACAACCTTTTAGTAGTAGTACTCCTATTAAAAATTCATAATTGTAAAATAGTAAAGACGGCGCTGTTAAAGTTTCAATACAAGGGACCTGGGCACCTTCACCGACCCTCCATAATTAACCTTTCTTCCTCTTAGACTTTGCAGCTATGGCTCTGAAGACCGGAGCTCCCCGTGGGAGAAGAAGACCCAGGTGGTGGCGACAAAGGCCATGGAGAAAAAGAAGACATGTCGCCGGCTTCCGAATCCTGCTCTGGCCACTCCAAGTCACAGTCTCGCACCAGGCAGCCACAGGAAGAAGCAGGTGTCGAGGTCCGTCAAGGTCAGGCTGCATTTCCCCGTCGGCCGGATCGGGCGCTACCTCAAGGAGGGTCGGTATCCCCAGTGCATAGGCTTCGGGGCTCCCGTCTATCTCATGGCCGTTCTCGAGTACCTCACCACCTAGGTGTTGGATCTTGTCAGGCAAGCCGCCAAGGACAGCAAGAAGATCCGCATATCCCGAGGCACGTGATGCTCTCCGTCATGCGCGACGAGGAGCTCAGCAAGCTGCTGGCTAGTGTTACCATCGCGCACATCGGCGTGCTGCCCAGCATCCATGAGTCCCTGCTTGGCGATGGTACCACGGAGGACGCAACCAAGTTGCCCACGAAGGATGCTGCCAACTCGCCCAAGAAGACCACAGAGTTCCCCTAGAAGTCGTTAAGTTGTAGTACTACTACTACTCCGTATGTGTTTGGGTTTGCTCTATTTGAAGTTTGGTTAATTATCAATGTCAATGTATTATTTAGATCTGTGATGCTAAGAAAATGCGTGTACGGGTTCTAAAAAAAATGTTGTTTTCCTAATCTTATCCTATAATCCATTTATTTAATACTCCCTCTGTTCAGAAATATAAGACGTTTTAGCTTTGTGAATCGAATGTATCTAGACGCCCGTACACTAAAAGGCATCTAGATACATTCATTTCACAAAGCTAAAACGTCTTATATTTCTAAATAGAGGGAGTATTACTCAGCATATTAGGTTTAGACATGTTGGGTCCGCAGCATAGAAAACAAAAATTTCCTACGGTGTGAACTACATGCCAAGATCTATCTACTAGGTACAAAGCAAACGGGTGGACATACATCCATAGAGAACTTACCCTCAAAGACAATGAGCTTTATTAACGAGTAGGAACTCGTGGTTGATGTAGTCGTACACTTGTCGATCTCAAGATCGTGAGGAAGTCCGAGCGCCGCAACTCAGCAGCGCATCCGCACTCGCACACATGTTCAAGCCACCGGACAACCTCCACCTCCTCGCTCCAGCGATCCAGCGAAAGCAGCAACTCCTTCTAGACGAAATGCCATCGGGAACATGTATCTCGCTAATCCGAGACCATGGGGGAATAATTCTAGAGGGGGAGAGAGATCCTTCACAAGGAGGTGTGTGGATGAAGGAGGGAATGGGTGGCCTTTTATAGGAGGAGGGGTGCCCCTCTCCATGGTCGGCATGGGGGTGACCCCTCACCTCCCCCATTCATGTGGTGGTAACTCCTCCACATTAAAATGCCTCTTCACATTCCCTTTTAAAGTCTCCACTTTAAATGCATTAAGTTTCTCCAAATTTAATGCTCTCTCATTTAATAAAACTCTTTTATTAAATATATTCAGAATTTTGTTAATTACTTTAATTAACAAACATTCACATATAGCCCCTTGCAATATTTCAATATCACATGCAGAACCACCTTCTGCAATTTCACCCGAAACAATTTCCGGTTTCTATTGAAACAATTCTTGTGCTTTGTAATTCGTTCGTCTAAAACATATGTGCTCCAAAATGGTGTCCAGTAACTCTTAAGTGTGCCACCCTACGGTTCGCGAATAATGCAGACATGATCGAGACCCTTCTCCGATCAATAATCAGCAGCGGGACCTGGAGATCCGTACTGACTCCTACACATTCAACGATGACTCCTGTGATCGTGAGAACCATTAACACTTGTAACTAAATCCCTTTGTCTCTCGATATATTACATGTCCGAGATTCGATCATCGGTATCTCCATACCTAGTTTGATCTCGTTACCGACATGTACTCTTTTCTCGTTCCCGTGATATAACATTCTAGTGATCACATCACTTGCTTGCAAGCTATACTAATGTGATATCACCGAGAGGGCCCAGAGTATATCTATCCGTCATCTGGATTGACAAATTCCACTCTTGATCCATGAGCCTCAACATAACACCTTCGTAGCACTAAACCCATCTTTATAGTCACCGTGTTACGGTGTGATGTTTGATGTTATCAAGATACTCTTCCGGTGTTAGCAATTAACATGATCTCATGGTCTAAGGATAAAGATTACTTCGTATGATGTTATAGCAATATAAACACAATGACTTGATCGTAATGCTATACTTCGGATGAATGTTCATCACATCATTCCACCAATGGTGTGACCTTGTTATTAACAACATCCAATGTCCATGATCAGGAAACCTTGATCATCCTGTTAATCAACAAGCTAGTCTATAAGAGAGGCATGACTAGGAACCCTTTTTTGTTTATTAAACACACATGTATTGATGTTTCCTATCAATACAATTATAGCATGCAAAATAAACATCTATCATATACAAGGAATACATAATAACAACTTTATTATTGCCTATCAGGGCATATTTCCTTCAGTCTCCCACTTGCACTAGAGACAATAATCTAGTTCACATAGTGATAAATCTAACACCCATGGAGTTCTGGTGTTGATCATGTTTTGCCCTAGGGAGTACTTTAGTCAACGGATCTGCTACATTCAGGTCCGTGTGCACTTTACAAATCTTTATATCTCCATCCTAGACATGCTCGCGGTTGGAGTGAAACCGGCGCTTAATATGCTTGGAATTCTTGTGAGACCTTGGTTCCTTTATGCTATTATGGCTCCATTGTTGTCACAATAGATCACCATCGGATCCAACGACCGGGAACCACACCCAGCCCGTTATGAACTCCTTCATCCAAACCGCTTCTGCGCTTCTCAAGCAAAGAACATATTCGCCTCCGTTGTTGATCCAGCCACCACAGGTTGTTTGGAGCTCCTCCAACTAATCGCTGCTCTGCTCAAGAGAAATACGATCCGGATTGAGACTTAGAGTCATCCGGATCGTGTCAAAGCTAGCATCGACATAACACTTAGCGACTAGCTCTTCTTCACCTCCATATATAAGAAACATATCCTTAGTTCTTCTCAAGTACTTAAGGATATTCTTGACCGCTATCCAAAGGTTCAACCCGGATCAGATTGGTACCTACTAGTCAAACTAATAGCATGTGCCACATCCGGTCTTGTACATAGCATGGCATACATTATAGAGCCTATGGTTGAGGCATAGGGTATCTTATCCATTATCTCTCTTCTTCCGCCAGTAATGGACTTTGAGTCTTACTCAATGTCTTGCCTTTCAACATAGGTAAGAACCCTTCTTACTTCGTCCATATTAAACTTCTTTAATATCTTATCAAGGTATGTACTCATGATAGCCCAATTAGGCGTCTTGATCTATCTCTATAGATTTTAATGCCTAATATATATGAAGCTTCACCAAGGTCCTTCATCGAAAATTTGCTGTTTAGATAACTTTTAACACTGTTTAAAAGATCTAAATCACTTCCAATCAATAATATGTCATCCACATATAATATCAGAAATGCCACATTGCTCCCACTCACTTTCTTGTAAATACAAGCCTCTCCATAAGTTTGGACAAATCCAAACTCTTTGATCACCTCATCAAAGCGGAGATTCCAACTTCGTGATGCTTGCTCCATATAGATGGATCGCTGAAGTTTGCACACCTTATTAGCATCCTTAGGATCGACAAAACCCTTAGGTTGTATCATATACAACTCTTCTTCAATATTACCATTGAGGAACGCAGTTTTGACATCCATCTGCCATATTTCATAATCGAAATATGCAGCAATTGCTAACATAATCCTAACCGACTTAAGCATCGCTACGGGAGAGAATGTCTCATCGTAGTCAATTCCTTGAATTTGTCGAAACCCCTTTGCGACAAGTCGAGCCTTATAGATGGTCACATTACCATCAGCATCAGTTTTCCTTTTGAAAATCCATTTATTCTCAACGGCCTTTCGGTCATGAGGTAAGTCCACCAAGTTCCAAACTTGGTTCTCGTACATGGATTCCATCTCGGATTTCATGGCTTCTAGCCATTTGTTGGAATCCGAGATCATCATTGCTTCTTCATACGTCGCAGGGTCATCCATTTCATCAACCATGAAATTCACAACAGGATTGCCGTACAGTTCAGGAGCTGCACGTGTCCTGCTTGACCTGCGAGGTTCTGTAGTGTCCTCTTTCGGAGTTTCATGATCAATATCATTAGCTCTCTCTTCATTAGGTGAAGTCAACTCCGAAACAACTTCTGGAGCTGCGCTACTCGCCATTTCATGAACAGAAGGTTCAATAACCTCTTCGAGTTCTACCTTCCGACTACTCACACCTTCATGAGAACTCCTTCTCAAGAAAGGATCCATTCTTGGCAACAAAAACCTTGCCCTCGGATCTATGATAGAAGGTATACCCAATCGTTTCCTTAGGGTATCCTCTGAAGACGCATTTTTCTTCTTTGGGTTCGAGTTTATCTGGTTGAAGTTTCTTCATATAAACATCGCATCCCCAAACTTTAAGAAATGACAGCTTAGGTTTGTTTCCAAACCATAATTCATACGGTGTCTTTTCAACGGATTTAGATGGTGCCCTATTTCAAGTGAATGTAGCGGTTTCCAGTGCATAACCCCAAAATGATAAGTAAGTCACCAGAGACATCATAGATCGAACCATATCCAATAAAGTACGATTATGACTCGACACACCATTACGCTGTGGTGTTCAAGAAGGCGTGAGTTGTGAAACTATTCCACGCCTTTTCATATGTGTGCTAAACTCGTAACTAAGATACTCTCCTCCATGGTCGAACCATAGAAATTTGATCTTTCTGTTACGATGATTTTCCACTTCATTCTGAAATTCTTTGAACTTTTCAAAAGTTTCAGACTAGTGTTTCATCAAATAGATATACCCATATCTACTCAAATCATCCGTGAAAGTAACAAAATAACGATATCCACCTCGCACCGACACACTCATTGGTCCACACACATCAGTATGTATGATTTCCAATAGATCTGTCGCCCGTTCCATTGAACCAGAAAACGGCGTTCTAGTCATCTTGCCCATAAGGCATGGCTCACATGTATCAAATGATTCAAAATCAAGTGATTCCAAAAGTCCATCAGAATGGAGTTTCTTCATGCGTTTAACGCCAATATGACCTAGACGGCAGTGCCACATATATGTAGATATATCATTATCAAGTTTAATCCTTTTAGGATCAACATTATGAATATGCGTAATACTACTATCGAGATCCAATAGAAATAAACAATTCAACATAGGTGCATGACCATAAAAGATATTATTCATATAAATCGAACAACCATTGTTTTCAGACTTAAATGAATAACCACTTTGCATCAAACACGATCTGGATACAATGTTCATGCTCAGTGCAGGCACCAAATAACAATTATTTAGGTTTATAACTAATCCCGATGGCATATGGAGAGGCAGCGTTCTGACGGCGATCACATCAACTCTTGATCCATTGCCGACCCGCATCGTGACCTCATCCCTTGCTAGTTGTCGCTTGTTCCGCAGTGTGGCATCCCGCAAAACCACTACTAGAAAATCGCGTTGTTTTCGTGCATTGCATCATCATGACCGCATGCTCATGTCATCATGCCGCATTGCATTTGAGCATCGTCATGTCATCTTGCATTTGTTCGCATAAAACTATTTTCGAAAAACCTGTTCTTGTTTTCTAAACGCCCCGTATTTGTTCAAACACAAAACCCGGGTCCCCGGATTACTTTGTTTTGTCTGCTATCGGTTTGCAAAAGCCCGGTTGGAAATAAATAAAATAGTTAAATATTTTTAGTGGGGCAGTCGAACGGGCCGATTCGACTCGAACGACCACCCCCAAAAAAATAAACGGTTCGCCCGAAATCCCTAGTCTACCCAACCTATTCTACCCACCCCTTCGGCCACCTCACCCCACCCTATAGCAACTCGCCACACCACCCCCCAACCCCCAGCCAACCATGCTCTGCCACCTCATTCCCACCCCCTCTCTCACCCCAGCCCCTCTCAACTCACCCCAGCCCCACACACGCACGCTGCAGCCTCCCCGCCTGGTCCCACCGACAGCCGCCCCACTCCTGGCCCACCTGCACCCACGCCCCAGCCTAACGCGTCCCCTCCGCGTGCCCCGCTCCCACCAACCCCGAAACCCTCGGCACCCCAAGTTCGCCGAACCCTAATGTGTGACCCTTTATCCGAGCCCCTATTTTTATAATATGATATTGATCACCTGACGCATATTTAATTGTTCATGCATGCATACTTGTCTGTGGTTTGGGGGCATTATGCCGATTCACCATATAATTAAATATGGGCCCATATGCGGGCAAATCTAGTCTTATTTTGGCCTCATTTAAATTTGTGTAGCGAACCGGTGATATATTTTGCCTTGTTAAAACAACATTTAAATTGCGGGGTAGATAAATAACTTGAACCATCTGATTATTTGTCGGAACCCCCGGTTCCGCTTAATCTGGCCTAATTGCATCGCACCTTGCCATGCCATGCCTCATACATGCATCATGCCGATCTTTTGCCGTAGTATTAAATAGTGCATCCGGTGTTTCTTCTAGTGTTTCGCTTCTTCGCGGATAAAGCCGTTGAGTTGATGTGAGCTTCGCCCCGATCTTCGGTTGAACCTTCGACAATGTTTTCAGGCGAGCATCTCCCCCTTTCTACCTATCTTACTTTTCTAGTATTTATTCCCGCCTGTTGATCTTTTGCTATCTGTGTTGCGATGCTCTAGTTTCGTACCCGTGATATCCCTAGCAGCCTCATATTGCCTTGGACACATCCTATTACCTGTTTGGTAGATAGTTGGACTTTTCGTCGTAGTCGCTTGCTCAAGTGTTGTTGCGTGGTCGTCAAGTACCACAAATTGTTGGAGAAGTGCCGCATGTTCAATGTTGGAGATGATCATGGCTTTACTTTTTCGTTCACTTAATTACTGTTTAACAACTAAAATTGAAGTAGGTAATGCAGAGGCATCGGTGGGTGATAGATAACATTTGGTTTCCGATCGCCCACTTGTGTCCCGTAGGACCCCGAGTTCTTGACACCTGTTCCGAGATCGAGCGCGCTAACCATAGGTGGGGAGATATGGGCCCCCCATCGATTATTACCTGATTTCAAAGTATTGTACTGGGGGCCACAAACTAGTTTGAGGTTTTATTTACTATCCTGTACTTATGCCATGTTTTACTACTTTATTTAAATTGTGCGATGGATAGCACATCGCATCTTAGGAAGCGGAGTGTTTTCATGTATCGGCATCCCAGCTTTGGGATTTCTTGTCGTTTACAGCCATCGCGAAACCCCGAGTCCGTCTCGAGACCGGGCGACTTCGTTACAGGTAGACTTAGTGGGTGGCCTCTGCTTGCTTTGGGTCTGGGAACGCTATGACTTAGGCCCGCCGACATACCGATGGGTGTATGTTAACGATCCGCAAAAGGGTCAAGTGCTTGTGGATACTTTGGTGCACCGCAGGTTAAATCTTTCGAGAAGCCGTGTCCGCGGTTATGGACGACTTGGAGCACAGTGCTTGATCATAGACAACTATAACTAAAGTTTATTGTTATAAATTGACTTGTATCCGATATGACTAGTAATCAGCTTCACTGCAACGGAATGGCTAAATAAAAGTACCAACAACTGCTGGGTTTGGGATATCTCATGCTTATTATATCTGACTAGTAAGTGTCGCAACTACAACGGAATGGTTAACTAAAATTGCCCACTGCTTATTATATCAGGATGACTATCTATACCTGACTAGTAATTGCTGCAACGATAACTGAATAAATAAAACTGCCGACTATGTGAGTTCCTCGGTTGACTTTCTCGGTTGGTATCGAGGGGGAATACCAGGAGGGGTTTGTTTGCTGTTAGGATCAGGTTGGATCCGAATAGGTCTTTCTTACCCCTCTCTGATAGCCGACAGTTTTATCGAGTCTCTATAGGTTGTTTAGTGCATGCTGCGCTGCCGCTTCAGTCCACCATACCTATGTAGGCGAGGACCGCCGAATTCTAGCCTCGCTGCATAATCGCCTCGATCGACGCCCTCTTTTTTCCTTTGCCCTTTGTCGGCACCCTTTTTTTTGTTTAAGCAGGTTTTGAGATCGACGCCGTTAGCAGGGTTACCCTTCCGGCTTGGCATGGCAGGGTTATGGACGCCATTGGTTATTCTTCAGGGATCTTAGCCCCATTTGCATCTTGTCCGTAGCTGGACGCTCCCTCGTTTTCAAGGTGTTTTGGATCTTTGTCTTGTATCTCTGTATTCTTGACTCTTTGAGGCGCTGTTGTATATATATGTTCTGTGGGTCCCATCGAGGACTGTTGTGTAATGTTATTGCTTCGTTTTCCACCCGCACGCAAGTGCCTGGTGGGCACCTTTGAATTGTTTCTATGCGGGTTTGGCGGGTTTCGCTAAAACTTGCATAGGGACGATTCTGAGGGTGTTACAGAGTGGTATCAGAGCTCAGCAGTTGCGATACCCCACAAGTCCAGCCTGTAGGATAACCTAGCTAACGGCCGAAGTAGAGTGTCAAAACTATTTTCGCAAAATCGGTTGGATAGTTCTGATTAGGTCTGATTTTACTCCTTACCCCTCTGCTATTCTCCTCTCACCTCTATGTGTTTTGAATCCGCTCTCTTCTCTCTCTTCGAGTCCGGGATTTCTTGTGGTTGGGTTTCCGTCGTACCTTCAGGGTTTCGCTTCTTCCTTTGGTAACGGTGTTGCCATCCGCCTTCATGCTATCCGAGGAACCTTCGTCGTGGTACCATTCCTTGTTCCTTGTTTGTGCCTTTTCCGGTGTTTTCCGACGTGATTTACACCATCTACGCCAGATCCGATGCAGAGTCTGCATCACTCCTTTGTTTCTGAACCTCGATTGTCGAGATCTTCAGTCTGATTCCGAGCATGGTTGCACGCTTTTCTACTGATTGTGCAGAGTAATAGTTTGGGTGCGTGATGGATTGGCTCCCATGCCGACTACCCCTTCTATTCGCTTTTGTACCTTGAAGTGGATGAGAATGCATCGGTTCCCTCCTTCTATCGGAGTTAGAGGTGGCTTTATTTGTTGATACCTCTGCCTTCGACCTTCTGTTCCCGGAGTGTTCTCTCAACGATCGCGGACAACGACCTCTTGTTAGTGGTGTCGCGAGGATCTACACGAAGCGAGAAGACGCAGATCGTCGGCCTTCTTTCCGGTACCATGAGGCGGATCTCGAGGGCGAGATCCATTGTTAGTGGTGTCGAATTGTGGCATCCCGCAAAACCACTACTAGAAAATCGCGTTGTTTTCGTGCATTGCATCATCATGACCGCATGCTCATGTCATCATGCCGCATTGCATTTGAGCATCGTCATGTCATCTTGCATTTGTTCGCATAAAACTATTTTCGAAAAACCTGTTCTTGTTTTCTAAACGCCCTGTATTTGTTCAAACACAAAACCCGGGTCCCCGGATTACTTTGTTTTGTCTGCTATCGGTTTGCAAAAGCCCGGTTGGAAATAAATAAAATAGTTAAATATTTTTAGTGGGGCAGTCGAACGGGCCGATTCGACCCGAACGACCACCCCCAAAAAAAATAAACGGTTCGCCCGAAATCCCTAGTCTACCCAACCTATTCTACCCACCCCTTCGGCCACCTCACCCTACCCTATAGCAACTCGCCACGTCACCCTGCCCCAACCCCCAGCCAACCATGCTCTGCCACCTCATTCCCACCCCCTCTCTCTCCCCACAGCCCCTCTCAACTCACCCCACAGCCCACACACGCACGCTGCAGCCCCTCCCCCTGCCCCCTGGTCCCACCGACAGCCGGCCCCACTCCCCGGCCCACCTGCACTCCACGCCCAGCCCCAACGCCCCTCCTCCGGCCCGCCTCCCACCAACCTCAAACCCTCGGCACCCCAAGTTCACGAACCCTAATGTGTGACCCTTTATCCGAGCCCCTATTTTTATAATATGATATTGATCACCTGACGCATATTTAATTGTTCATGCATGCATACTTGTCTGTGGTTTGGGGGCATTATGCCGATTCACCATATAATTAAATATGGGCCCATATGCGGGCAAATCTAGTCTTATTTTGGCCTCATTTAAATTTGTGTAGCGAACCGGTGATATATTTTGCCTTGTTAAAACAACATTTAAATTGCGGGGTAGATAAATAACTTGAACCATCTGATTATTTGTCGGAACCCCCGGTTCCGCTTAATCTGGCCTAATTGCATCGCACCTTGCCATGCCATGCCTCATACATGCATCATGCCGATCTTTTGCTGTAGTATTAAATAGTGCATCCGGTGTTTCTTCTAGTGTTTCGCTTCTTCGCGGATAAAGCCGTTGAATTGATGTGAGCTTCGCCCCGATCTTCGGTTGAACCTTCGACAATGTTTTCAGGCGAGCATCTCCCCCTTTCTACCTATCTTACTTTTCTAGTATTTATTCCCGCCTGTTGATCTTTTGCTATCTGTGTTGCGATGCTCTAGTTTCGTACCCGTGATATCCCTAGCAGCCTCATATTGCCTTGGACACATCCTATTACCTGTTGTTTGGTAGATAGTTGGACTTGCGCGTCGTAGTCGCTTGCTCAAGTGTTGTTGCGTGTCGTCAAGTACCACAGCTGTTGGAGAAGGGCCGCATGTTCAATGTTGGAGATGATCATGGCTTTACTTTTTCGTTCACTTAATTACTGTTTAACAACTAAAATTGAAGTAGGTAATGCAGAGGCATCGGTGGGTGATAGATAACATTTGGTTTCCGACCGCCCACTTGTGTCCCGTAGGACCCCGAGTTCTTGACACCTGTTCCGAGATCGAGCGCGCTAACCATAGGTGGGGAGATATGGGCCCCCCATCGATTATTACCTGATTTCAAAGTATTGTACTGGGGGCCACAAACTAGTTTGAGGTTTTATTTACTATCCTGTACTTATGCCATGTTTTACTGCTTTATTTAAATTGTGCGATGGATAGCACACTGCATCTTTAGGAAGCGAGTGTATCGACGATCCCCAGCTTTGGGATTTGTCGTTACATACCATCGGCGAAACCCTGAGTCCGTCTCGGAGACCGGCCGACTTCGTTACGGGTAGACTTAGTGGGGTGGCCCCCCGTGCTTGCTTTGGGTCTGGGAACGTCATGACTTAGGCCCCGCCGACATACCGATGGGTGTATGTTAACTGATCTGGCAAAAAGGGTCGAAGTGCTTGTGGATACTTTGGTGCACCCCTGCAGGGTTAAATCTTTTCGAGAAGCCGTGTCCGCGGTTATGGACGACTTGGAGCACAGTGCTTGATCATAGACAACTATAACTAAAGTTTATTGTTATAAATTGACTTGTATCCGATATGACTAGTAATCAGCTTCACTGCAACGGAATGGCTAAATAAAAGTACCAACAACTGCTGGGTTTGGGATATCTCATGCTTATTATATCTGACTAGTAAGTGTCGCAACTACAACGGAATGGTTAACTAAAATTGCCCACTGCTTATTATATCAGGATGACTATCTATACCTGACTAGTAATTGCTGCAACGATAACTGAATAAATAAAACTGCCGACTGTGTGAGTTCCTCGGTTGACTTTCTCGGTTGGTATCGAGGGGGAATACCAGGAGGGGTTTGTTTGGTGTTAGGATCAGGTTAGATCCAAATAGGTCTTTCTTACCCCTCTCTGATAGCCGACAGTTTTATCGAGTCTCTATAGGTTGTTTAGTGCATGCTGCGCTGCCGCTTCAGTCCACCATACCTATGTAGGCGAGGACCGCCGAATTCTAGCCTCGCTGTAATCAAGGCCAAGATCGACGCCTCTTTTTCCTTTGCCCTTTGTCGGCACCCTTTTTTTTTGTTTAAGCAGGTTTTGAGATCGACGCCGTTAGCAGGGTTACCCTTCCGGCTTGGCCTGGGCAGGGTTATGGACGCCATTGGTTATTCTTCAGGGCTCTTAGCCCCATTTGCATCTTGTCCGTAGCTGGACGCTCCCTTGTTTTCAAGGTGTTTTGGATCTTTGTCTTGTATCTCTGTATTCTTGACTCTTTGAGGCGCTGTTGTATATATATGTTCTGTGGGTCCCATCAAGGACTGTTGTGTAATGTTATTGCTTCGTTTTCCACCCGCACGCAAGTGCCTGGTGGGCACCTTTGAATCGTTTCTATGCGGGTTTGGCGGGTTTCGCTAAAACTTGCATAGGGCCGATTCTGAGGGTGTTACACGCAGCCCCTGAACCGAGTTACATATATTAGCAACCGATCCCGTATCAAATACCCAGGTGCTACTGCGAGTACTAGTCAAGTACACATCAATAACATGTATATCACATATACCTTTGTTTGCCTTGCTGCACTTCTTGTCCGCCAAATACTTGGGGCGCTTGCTTCCATAGGATCCCCTTGCAATAGTAGCACTTCGTGTCGACTTAGGCCAACTCGGGTTTCTTTTCAGGTGTGGCAACAGACTTGCCACCCTTCTTTCCCTTGTGCTTGCCTTTCTTGTCCTTCTTGAAACCGGTGGTCCTATTGATCATCAACACTTGATGTTCTTTCCTAATCTCCACTTCTGCAGTCTTAAGCATTGACAAAAGCTCGGGAAGAGACTTCTTCATGCCCTGCATATTATAGTTCATCATGAAGCTCTTGTAGCTAGGTGGCAGAGATTGGAGAACACGATGTATGTCTAAGTCAATGGGAATCGTTATTCCCAAGGACACAAGCTTATCGGCGTACCCAGACATTTTGAGTACATGCTCACTAACGGAGCTGTTTTCCTCCATCATGCAGCTAAAGAACCTTTCGGTAGCTTTATAACTCTCGACGGCAGCATGGGTATCGAAAATCATTTTCAATTCTCCCATGGTATCAAAGGCATTGCCATTTTCGAAACGCTTTCGAAGTTCTGGCTCTAGCCCATACCGTATGCCGCAATGAACTAAGTTGTGGTCCTCCTGACGAGTTATATAGACGTTCTTTTCCTCGTCAGGGGCATCAGGAGCTGGTGGGGTGCCTAGCGGCGCATCTAGCACATATTGCTTTAGTGAAGCAGTGAGGAGAATCCTCACTGCATAGCCCAGTTGGTGAAGTTGCTACCATTCGCAGCAAGTTTCTCTTTCTCCATGAACACATTGAAATTAAAAGCAGGTGGTGCCATCTACAACAGAATTTGTAAAGTATATTTAGACTAAGTTTATGATAGATTGAGTTCTACTAATCCAAATTACTAATGAACTCCCACTCAAAAACGACATCCCTCGTGTCCTTTTGGTGATTACATGACCCAAATCCACTACACCAAGTCCGATCATCACGTGAGTCGGTGTAGCTTCAAAGGCGAGCATCTACATGGGCATCATATCAACTATATGACTCATGCTTAACCTTTCGGTCCGTGTTCCGAGGCCATGTCTGTACATGCTAGGATCGTCAAGTAAGAATCTTAGTATTTGCGTGTGTAAAACTGTCTTACACCCGTTGTATGAAAGCATAGAGTTGAAAACACCCGATCATCACGTGATGCCTGAAAACACGATCCACAAAATGGTGCATACTTAAGGAAGAACACATTTTATCTTGATATCTAAATGAGGGATCATCTTATAATGCTACCAAATGCGCCAAACTAGCAGTATAAGATGCTAACATCTAATGTGTGAAGTGAGGTGATATGGTCCATGCATTTGATCTATATCATTTGCATCGTGGTATGATCTCTATCATTCCTTTGTGTGCAAGGCCAAGGTCTATGGAACTTACACGTTAAGTGAGTTGTAAGAGTATCTATCATACATCTACTTACAACAATACTATATCAAAACACTAGCCCAGCAACGATCTAAACTAGATGCCTCTAATTTATCAATTGCAAGTTTTACGTGGCTTAGGGCTTTCGGAGATAGAACCTGTCTAACCTACGAACATGAACCACAACGAGGATAACTAAGTTATTAGCAAATCGTTGTAAATCAGATATTGACTATAGTAGGAGAGACAGACACCCGCCAACCACTTATGCAAAACAAGTTGCATGTCAGTCGTGGAACCGGTCTCATGTACGATGACATGTAAGGTTGGTCCGGGCCGCTTCATCCCACACTGCCACCAATATCCAAAGTACATAGAAGATGAAATAACATGATCATCATCGCCCACATATAAACATATGTGTACTACCCGTGCAAAGCACCTACGCATAGATCAGGCTCTGATACCACTGTTGGCTCCGCAGCATAGAAAACAAAAATTTCCTACGGTGTGAACTACACGCCAAGATCTATCTACTAGGTACAAAGAAAACGGGTGGACATACATCCATAGAGAACATACCCTCGAAGACAACGAGCTTTGTTAACGAGTAGGAACTCGTGGTTGATGTAGTCGTACACTTGCCGATCTCAAGATCGTGAGGAAGTCCGAGCGCCGCAACTCAGCAGCGCATCTGCACTCGCACACACGTTCAAGCCACCGGACAACCTCCACCTCCTCGCTCCAGCGATCCAGCGGAAGCAGCAACTCCTTCCAGACGAAATGCCACCGGGAACATGTATCTCGCTAATCCGAGACCATGGGGGAATAATTCTAGAGGGGGAGAGAGATCCTTCACAAGGAGGTGTGTGGATGAAGGAGGGAATGGGTGGTCTTTTATAGGAGGAGGGGCGTGCCCCCTCTCCATGGTCATGCATGGGGGTGACCCCTCACCTCCCCCATTCATGTGGTGGTAACTCCTCCACATTAAAATGCCTCTTCACATTCCCTTTTAAAGTCTCCACTTTAAATGCATTAAGTTTCTCCAAATTTAATGCTCTCTCATTTAATAAAACTCTTTTTATTAAATTTATTCAGAATTTTGTTAATTACTTTAATTAACAAACATTCACATATAGCCCCTTGCAATATTTCAATATCACATGCAGAACCACCTTCTGCAATTTCACCCGAAACAATTTCCGGTTTCTATTGAAACAATTCCTGCGCTTTGCAATTCTTTCGTCTGAAACATATGTGCTCCAAAATGGTGTCCGTAACTCTTAAGTGTGCCACCACGGTTCGCGAATAATGCGTACATGATCGAGACCCTTCCGATCAATAATCAGCGCGGACCGGAGATCCGTATCGACTCCTACACATTCAACGATGACTCTCGTGATCGTGAGAACCTTTAACGCATGTAACTAAATCCCTTTGTCTCGATATATTACATGTCCGAGATTCGATCATCGGTATCTCCATACCTAGTTTGATCTCGCATCGACATGTACTCTTTTCTCGCTCCGTGATATAACATTCTAGTGATCACATCACTTGCTTGCAAGCTATACTAATGTGATATCACCGAGAGGGCCCAGAGTATATCTATCCGTCATCTGGATTGACAAATTCCACTCTTGATCCATGAGCCTCAACATAACACCTTCGTAGCACTAAACCCATCTTTATAGTCATCGTGTTACGGTGTGACGTTTGATGTTATCAAGATACTCTTCCGGTGTTAGCAATTAACATGATCTCATGGTCTAAGGATAAAGATTACTTCGTATGATGTTATAGCAATATAAACACAATGACTTGATCGTAATGCTATACTTCGGATGAATGTTCATCACATCATTCCACCAATGGTGTGACCTTGTTATTAACAACATCCAATGTCCATGATCAGGAAACCTTGATCATCCTGTTAATCAACAAGCTAGTCTATAAGAGAGGCATGACTAGGAACCCTTTTTTTTGTTTATTAAACACACATGTATTGATGTTTCCTATCAATACAATTATAGCATGCAAAATAAACATCTATCATATACAAGGAATACATAATAACAACTTTATTATTGCCTCTCAGGGCATATTTCCTTGAAGTCAAAGTCAACCGTTACAAAGTTTGACCAACTATATACAGTATTAAATAGTATACTCATTGAAAAAAACCAATATACAGTAAACAATGTCGTTGGTGTGAGTTTTGAACTATCAGGAAAGAACATTCAATTCTCAATTTTCCGCGAGATGACAAGCGAGGTTGTTTTCGTCAAGAAAGTCCAAAGAATATGGATCTGAATGCCACAATCCAGGTTTTCAGACATATATATATATAGTGGACCGACATGTTGTACTGACAATACCCATGTTTTATGTTCTTTCAACTTCCTATCTAACTCTGCCAACTTGAATGACTTTATCCCGATTTATCAAAATTATATTAGGTCGAATTTGAACTACAACTAAATTGTAGGTTGCTTTCAAATTTTCATGAAAAAGCTTTTGGAGGTACCCTTCGGGGGAGGGGTGAATTAATA
Source organism: Avena insularis (assembly GCA_023614405.1). NCBI lineage: Eukaryota > Viridiplantae > Streptophyta > Magnoliopsida > Poales > Poaceae > Avena > Avena insularis. Next base: position 454,774,153 of record CM042696.1, on the reverse strand, counting down.
TATTAGAAACCACTATGAGCTTTGATGATAGGTTCAACTTCTTTCTAAGATTTTGTACCTTGATAATTTAACAAAATTAAGTCACAATTGAGCTACATGTAAGGACGATAGATTGCTCTTGAATTAAATGTCTTTTCGGAGGTAGATGGGTGCATCTTATTATAGTAAACAATGTCGTCGGTGTGAGTTTCCAATTATCAGGAAAGAGCATTCTCAATTTTCTGAGTGATGTCAAGATTATTCTCTCTCATAAAGGAAGTTCGAAGAATATCGATCTAAATGCCAGAAGCCAAGTTTTCACAAACATATATATATATAGTGGACCAACATATTGTACTTATGATTTCCTGTTTTTTATGAATTCTCAAACTCGCTACCTAACTTCTCCGACTTGAATGACCTTATGTCGATTTATCAAAATTAGGTCAAATTTGAACTACTACAAGCAAATTGTAGGTTACTGTGAAAGTTTTATGAAAAAGCTTTTGAAGGTACCCATCAGGGGGTCACAATTAATATATGAGAAACCATCCAACTAGATTTTTGACGACAAATTGAAATTCCTGCTAAGATTTTGCATCTTGCTAGTTTAACAAAACTAAGCCAAACTTTAGCTACAAGTAAGTGCAATAGATCCCTCTTGATTTAAAAGTCTTTTCGGAGGTAGATATAGGTGCATCTTCTTGTAGTAGACAATGCCGCCAGTGTGAGTTTCCAACTATCTTAGGAAAGAACATTCCTAATTTTTCGAGTGATGACTAGATTGTTCTTTCCCTAAAGAAAGTCCAAATACTATGGATCTGAATGCCACAAGCCAAGTTTTCACACATATATAGTGGACTAACACAACGCACTTATGATTTCCCATGTTTTATCAATTCTCAAATTTCCTAGCTAACTTCACCAACTTGAATGATTTTATGTCGATTTATCGAAATTAGGTAAAATTTGGACTACTACAGGTAAATTGTAAGTTGCTTTGAAAGCTTTTACGAAAAAGCTCTTGGAGGTACCCATCGAGGGGAAGGGTGAATTAATATATATCAGAAACCACCAAGAGTTTTGATGACAGGTTCATCTTCTTGCTAAGATTTTGCATCCTAACTATTTAATGAAATTAGGTCAAACTTTACTAACCGATTAACTTTGAACATTGACCGTTGCATCAAGACTGGCAAATCCAAACATTGCTAACCGATGGATATTCTTTCCCATTCTTAGAATCTAGAAAGATTCTATTGATACTCTTTAGAACGATGAACACTAGTATGTGCAAACCTCAAAACATATAGTACTTCATTATTACTCGGTTTCAGGGTCCTTGTGCCAAATGCACTGACTTGGATGGAATTTTCATTTTTTATGAGGTCCTTGATGTAACTTGTACTTCTACCGACCACTCGAGCACCTTGCTCTTACGAGACCTACCATTAGATGGGCCATACATAGTACTTCTTATCTTTATCTTGTCTCTTATCTCTTGCAATACCATATATACCACCACTACATAGTGTAGGGATTAACTTATTTTGAACATTGACCGTTGGATCTCAAGACTGGCAAATCCAAACATTGTTAACCGTTGGATCTCCTTTTCCATTCTTAGCATCTATAAAGATTCTATTGATAGTCTTTAGCATGATGAGCATTAGTATGCGCAAACCTCAAAACACACAGTACTTCGTTACTCAGTTTCAGGGTCCTTGTGATAAGTGTATGGACTTGGATGCAATTTTCATTTTTATGAGGTCCTTGATGTAAATTGTAATTCTACCCACCGTGTTAACTCTCAAGCACCTCGCTCTTATGAGACCTACCATTAGTTCGGCCATTCGCAGTACTTCTTATCTTATCTTTTATCTTGTCTTATATCTCTTACAATACCATACCACTACATAGTGTAGGGATTAACTTTGAACACATATTAACTGTTGGATCAAGACTAGCAAATCCAAACATTGCTAATCGTTGGATCTTTTTTCCATTCTTAGTATCGAGAAATATTCGATTTATTGTTAGTCTTTAGCATGATGAACGCTAGTATGCGCAAACCTAAAAACACACAGTACTTCATTGCTCAGTGTCAAGGTCCTTGTGCTAAAATGCATGGACTTGGATGCAATTTTCATTTTTTTACGAGGTTCTTGATGTAACTTGTACTTCCACCGACCGTGTTAACTCTCAATCACCTCGCTCCTACGAGACCTACCATTAGATCAGCCATTTCCATTAATTCTTATCTTACCTTTATCTTGTCTCTTATCACTTACAATACCATGCATAACACCACTAAATAGTGTAGAAATTAACTTATTTGAACATTGACAGTTGGATCAACACTGGCAAATCCAAACATTGCTAACTGTTGGATCTTATTTTCCATTCTTAGCATCTAGAAAGATTCTACTGATAGTCTTTAGCATGATTAACACTAGTATGCACAAACCTCAAAACACATAGTACTTCATTACTGGGTTTAAGGGTCCTTATGCTAAATGCACGGACTTGTTGGATGCAATTTTCATTTTTTGTGAGGTCCTTAATGTAACTTGTACTTACACCGACCGTGTTAACTCTCAAGCACCTCGCTCATGATAGTAGTAGAGATAGAGATATCTTATCTTATCTTATCTTATCTTATCTTACGACTATATAGTGTATGAATAACTTTGAATATTGACCATTGGATCAAGACTAATGAATGCCAACATTTCTGGCCGTTGGATCTTCTTTTCCATTCCAGCATCAAGAAGATTCCATTTATAGTCTTCAGCATAATGAATGCTATGCACAAACCTCAAAACACACTTCTCCATCATACTAGAATCTTCTCCCTCGTAGCTAATAATCATTGACTTCTACATGATATTATCTTATCTTATCTTACCACTATATAGTGTATGGATAAGTTTGAATGTTGACCGTTGGATCAAGACTCGAGAATCCCAGTATTTCTAGCCATTGGATCTTCTTTTCCATTCTAGCATCTGGAAGATTCTATTGATAGTCTTGAACACAATAAATGCACTATGCATAAACCTCTGAAAACACACTTCTCCATCATACTAGAATCTTCTCCCTCGTTTCTCTAGACCATGTTACCAAAAATTTCAAGTGTTAGGTAGCTAATAATATTTGACTTCTACACATGATGATACAAAGTACAAGGACCAAGTATACAACCATACTTTATAGATGTTGATCAAATTTATAATTTTTGTGCTTTACCAATTATAATTTTATATAGTGACGATATATCATACGATTTACTATCTGAGCCTTATTAAGGTGTTCTTTTTTACACAATACGGGAGTAGTATATTTCATTGCTTAGACATATGGTCACCTCTGTTCACGCGCTGTACATGCTGAGAGAATAAAACGTTGGCAGGGGAAGAGGGCAGCAGCGAAGAGAAGTTGAAGGCGGTTCCATATCAGAGCAAAGTTATGATGGGTTTCTGACACGAGGTACTCCTGAGGCCTAACGGTGTAAACTCTACTAGTAGTAAATTTCAGGACCTATGCACGCAAAACAAATTGTGTGTTTTCTCTCTCCTTCCCTATGCTCCATCTCTCCTCCCTTTCCCTCGCACCGGTCCTTGATCTCTCTCCCTCGTCCACGCTGGCACCAAGACGTGCCTTGGTGATGAGTAGGGATGAGGAGTACATAGGAAGGAAACCATTTTGGTCCTTGGAGGCACAAAAATTCAAACTTTTCTGATTTTCGAAATTTTCACTTGCTTCCCAAACATCAGGAGGGAAGGTTATCCAAAAGATCGGCCAAACATCGGGAGTGAAGGCAATTTTGAACCCGTTTTGAACATGGATAGTTGGATCAAGACTAGCAGATCCAAACTTTGAACATTGACCGTTGGATCAAGACAGGCAAATCCAAACTTTGCTAACCGTTGGATCTTCTTTTCCATTATTAGCATCTAGAAAGATTCTACCGGTAGTCTTTAGCACAATGGACGCTAGTATACGCAAACCTCAAAATACACACTTCATTGCTTAGTTTCAGGGTCCTTGTGCTAAATGCATGCATGGACTTGGATGCAATTTTCATTTTTTTATGAGGTCCTTGATGTAACTTGTACTTCCACTGACTGTCTTAACTCTCAAGCACATCGCTCCTACGAGACTAACCATCAGATCAGCCATTCACGGTACTTCTTATCTTATCTTTATCTTGTCTTATCTCTTACAATACCATACCACCATTGTATAGTGTACGAATTAACTTCGAACATTGACCGCTGGATCAAGACTGGCAAATCCAAACATTGCTAACCGTTAGATCTTCTATTTTCCCTTAGCATCAAGAAAGATTCTATTGATAGTCTTTAGCACGATGAACACTAGTATGCGCAAACCACAAAACACACACACATCATTATTCAGTTTTAGGGTCATTGTATTAAACGGATGGACTTGGATGCAATTTTCATTTTTATGAGGTCCTTGATGTAAGTTGTACTTCTATCGATCGTGTGAACTCTCAAGCACCTCTCTCGTACGAGACCTACCATAGTTAAAAGAAAATGCAACCACCCCAATTATCACACAAACTGGACCAATGGTTTCTTATACGTCATGCCCAAGTTTTTAGTACTAGTATTTTTCAAGCTTCCTAGCAAACTTTGCACACTTTAGTGACTTCTTTTCGATTTAACGAAATTAGATCAAACTTGACCTAAACGTAAGCGTGATAGATTGCTCTTGAATTAAATGTATTTTCGTAGGTAGATGGGTGCATCTTCTTCTAGTAAACAATGTCATCAGTGTGAGTTTCTAACTATGAGGAAAGAAAATCCTCAGTTTTCCGAGTGATGACGAGATGGTTCTTTTATGTAAAGAAAGTCTCAAGAATATGGATCTCAATGCCATAAGCCAAGCTTTTAGACATATTAAGTGGAACAACGTGTTTTACTTATGATTTCCATGTTTTATGAGTTTTCAAACTCCCTATGTAGCTAATTAACTTTGCCCCACTTGAATGACTTCTTGCCTATATTTATCGAAATTTGGTCAAACTTGAACTACAACAACTAAATTATTGTAGGTTGCTCCTAAAGAATTACAAAAAACTTTTGGAGGTACCCATTGGGGGCTCAGTTAATATATCAGAAAACAACCGAGAGTTTTGACAATAGGTGTTTAACTCCTTTCTAATTAAGATTTTTCATCTTGACAATTTAACAAAAAATTAGCTCAAACTTGAGCTACAAGTAAGCGCGATAGATTTTTATATAATTCAATGTCTCTTTGGAGGTTGATGGATGCATCTTCTTGTAGTAATCAGTACCACCGGTGTGAGTTTCCAACTATCAGGAAAGAACATTGTCAATTTTCCGAGTGATGATGAGATTATTGTTCGTTTTCGTAAACAAAGTCCAAAGGATATGGACCTGAACGTCACAAGCCAAGCGTTCAGACATATATAGTGGACCCTCATGTTGTACTTGTGATTCCCGTGTTTTATGAGTTTTCAAACTTATTCCTATAACTAACTTTGCCCACTTGAAATTGATTTTATGTCGATTTATTCAAATTAGGTCAATTTTGAACTACAAGTAAATTGTAGGTTGCATTGAAAGTTTTACGTTTTTTGTAGGTAACCATTGGGGACTGATTTAATATATCACAAACCACCACCGATAGTTTTTACAACAAGTTCAACTTCTTACTAAGATTTTCCATCGTGACAATTTAACAAAATTATATCAAACTTGAGCTACAAGTAAATGTGATAGATTGCTCTTGAGTTAATTGTCTTTTCGGAGGTATACAGGTGCATCTTCTTGTACCAAACAATGTCGTCGATGTGAGTTTCCAAATATCAGGAAATATCATTCTTGATTTTTCGAGTGACGACAAGATTGTTCCTTTCTATAAAGACAGTCTGAAGAGTATGGATCTGAGTGACATAAGCCATGTTTTTAGACATCTTATCTTACCACTATATAGTGTACGAATATTGACTGTTGGATCGAGACTCGCGAATCCGAACATTTCCAGCCATTGGATCTTTTTTTCCATTCTAGCATCTAGAAGATTCTATTAATAGTGTTGAACACAATGAATACACTATGCATAAACCTCTCAAAACACACGTCTCCATCATACTAGAATCTTCTCCCTCGTTTCTCTAGACCATGTTACCAAAAATTTCAAGTGTTAGGTAGCTAATAATCTTTGACTTATACACATGATGATACAAAGTAGAAGAACCAAATATACACCCATACCTTATAGATGTTCATCAAATTAATATTTTTTCCACTCTACCTATTATAATTTTGTATAGTGATGATATGCCAGACGTCTATTATCTGAGCCTCACGTGCAGGGCAGGTGCAACTTACTAGTATCTTATCTTATCTTATCTTACCATTATATAGTGTACGAATAACTTTGAATGTTGACCGTTGGATCAAGACTCACAAATCCCTGCATTTCTAGCGGTTGGATCTTCTTTTCCATTCTAGCATCTAGAAGATTCTATTGATAGTCTTCGGCATAATGAATACTATGCATAAACCTCAAAACACACTTCTCCGTCATACTAGAAGCTTCTCCCTTGTTTCTCTAGACCATGCATGTGATCAAAAATTTCATGTGCTAGGTTGCTAGTAATCTTAGACTTCTACATGATGATACAAAGTACAAGGACCAAATATACACCCATACTTTATAGATGTTGCTCAAATTTATATTTTTTTGTGCTTTACCAATTACAATTGTATATAATGAAGATATGGCATATGTCTACTATCTGAGTCTCACGTGCAACTTACTATTAGCTAATAATCGTTGACTTCTACATGATCTTACCACTACATAGTGTACAAACAACTTTGAATATTGATTGTTGGATCAAGACTCGTGAATCCCAAGATTTCCAGTCGTTGGATCTTCTTTTTCATTCTAGCATCTTGAAGATTCCATTGATAGTCTTCATTACAAACCACTATATAGTGTACGGATAACTTTGAATGTTGATCGTTGGATCAAGACCCGTGAATCCCAGCATTTCTAGTCGTTGGATCTTCTTTTCCATTCTAGCATCTAGAAGATTCTATTAATAATCTTCGGCATAATGAATGCTATGCACAAACCTCAAAATACACTTCTCCACCATACTAGAATCTTCTCCCTTGTTTCTCTAGACCATGTTATCAAAAATTTCATGTGTTAGGTAGCTAATAATCTTTGACTTCTACATGATGATACAAAGTACAAGGATGAAATATACACCCATACTTTATAGATGTTGATCAAATTTATAATTTTTTATGCTTTACAAATTATAATTTTATCTAGTGATGATATGTCATACGTCTACTATCTGAGTATCCTGTGCAACTTACTAGTAGCTAATAGTCGTTAACTTTACCACTATATAGTGTACAAACAACTTACTAAATATTGACCGTTGGATCAAGAGTCGCAAATCCCAACATTTCCAATCATTGGATCTTCTTTTCCATTCTAGCATCTTGAAGATTCTATTGATTGTCTTCATTACAAACCACTATATAGTGTAGGAATAACTTGGAATATTGACTGTTGGATCAAGACTCGCGAATCCCAGCTTTTCTAGCCGTTGGATCTTGTTTTCCATTCTAGCATCGGGAAGATTCTATTGATAGTCTTCGGCATAATGAATGCTATGCACAAACCTCAAAACACACTTCTCCATCATACTAGAATCTTCTCCCTTGTTTCTCTACACCAGGTTATCAAAAATTTCATGTGTTAGGTAGCTAATAATCTTTGACTTCTACATGATGATATAAAGTACAAGGACCAAATATACACCCATACTTTATAGATGTTGATCGAATTTATAATTTTTTGTTCTTTACCAATTATAATTATATATAGTGATGATATGTAATATGTCTACTATCTGAGTCTCACGTGCAAGGCACATGCAACTTACTAGTGTATATAGTGGACCAACATGTTGTACTAACAATTTCTATGTTTTATGAGTTTCAAACTTCCTAGCTAACTCCGCCACTTGAATGACTCTATGTAGATGCATCAAAATTAGGTAAAATTTGAACTACAAGTAAATTGTAGGTTGCTTTGAAAGTTTTAAGAAAAAGCTTTTGGAGGCACCCATCAGACAGTCAATTAATATACTCCGTATCAGAAACCACAGAGAGAGTTTTGATAAGAGGTTCAACTTCTTCCTAAGATTTTGCATCTTGACAAACTTGAGCTACAAGTATGCATAGATACTTGTCTCGAATTAAATGTCTTTTCAGAGTTAATTGACGTAATAACTTAGCTAGTTACCATAATATCACACAAACCAAGACTAGTAGTATATGTGATTCTACTCCCTCTGTTCAGAAATATAAGGCGCTTTAGCTTTGTGAGATGAATGTATCTAGATGCCTTTTAGTGTATAGGTTCACTCTTAACCTCTACGAACCCATACACTAAAAGACGTCTAGATACATTCGATTCACAAAGCCAAAACGTCTTATATTTCTAAACGGAGGGAGAACAACCTAATTAATTAGGCCTTTGCGTGACACTACACACATGTTGTTACCCACTATGATGAAGGTACATGTGCAAGTTACTAGAGTAGTCTAAGTTATTTAGCACTATATGACCATCCTAAATCAGAATGGAGGTGTGGGTACTGTATGCCTTAAAGGCACCTGTTCCACTATGCTTCAAGCTGTTATCCACTCGTGTCGGCTCTCACTGGTCAGACAGATAAAGGCACTGACTTGTTGATTTGGTACTATATATCGTCGATCTTCTTTCGTCACTTACAGAGAATAAATTCTTCTGCCGCTTCCAGGTGCGTGCTTTCGCGGAGCTACAACCAGTAGCTCAGACGACTACTACTCCCGCGTGGCGCTCGAGCAATTGCAACCGTCCGTTCATAATGAACGGGAAGCATTAGACAATGGATTTTCTTTTGGTGGATGGTTGATTTTTTTGAGAGATTGTCGACTTCTTTTCTTTATTGAACTGAGAGATGTTCTATTTTGGGTCCGGTAACAGGGGCGTATAGGCCGACAGTGGAGAGGAATTTGGCGGTGTGGCAGGCAAGCTTATTTGAGGTGGCAGCGTGTGGGTGTACAGAAGGTACTGCCGTACTGGTAGCCCATTTTGTGAGCATTTTGCTGTTGTAGTACTACACAAGAGTTCGGGAGTAGTAGTATTCTAGTTTTGGTTCCTGAATTATCGGTGGAACCTTTATGTGTTTATTAGTTATAGTAGTAGTAGTACAGTAGTACTTGTTCCAAATGTGACTGCACAAGATGATGCATGTAGAAGATCCAAGGATTATTATGTTCGACAAGAGGAGCTCTGAGTATACTCCAAACCATCTCTCTGCCATGACCATTTATTTGAGAGGACAGTACAGCTCCATACCGTGCTAGGCTAGCTTATGTTGTACTCCTCCTCCTAGAAAGGCCTGACCTATTTACTCGATAGGCACCAGGAAACGCATAGAAGAGAGAAAAACCACGCTCGGTAGGCACTATGATTTCAATCAATTTATTCTAGTATTTTCCTTTGCTCGCCATCCTCTGCCTCTCCATCTTCTTGTTGATCCCCACTCGCCCACCTTTAGCACACGCCAACGCCTCCATGCCGCTTTCGGAGCATCTCCGTAGCCCAGTTCGATAGGCACTGTAGATTTAGCAGAGAGAAAGAAGGCACGCTTGGTTTTATTTCATTCCGTATTTCTCTTTGCCTCGATCTCCATCCTCACTTCACCTCCAGCATCCCGGCGACGGCCATTACCACTCGCACACCAATACAAGCACGCGCCAACACCGCCATGCCTCTTTAGGATCAACTCCGACGCCCAGTTTGATAGACTATTTTCCATCTCGCCCTGCCAGCTACCGCTCGCTCTCTCCTCCAAAACCCCCAATCAAAACCAAACGCCATAGCCCCTACCTTCTCGAGCTCTTCCTCGGGATGGCCCAATTGATCAATGACAGTGACACTTCTAGGGTGTTTTCCGATGGCCCCCTTGAAGAAATATCTGCTAGATGCAACATCATCACCACTGCGAGCCTCGCCGCCTGCTGCAAACGTTATCTTTACTCAGCAAGACATAGTGCATCCCTATTGAAATCTCATCCATTTGGTATCCCCTCTGTTCTTCACTCTCACTCAACTGAGGTACTGCGTGAGTAGAATATCTTCTACCGTGACAATCGGATGAAGAAGTTCTACAGGGGTAGCTACTATTGTGGCAGGGACAAGCAGAAGACATAGAAGAAGTTTGGGTGGACCTTGTGCGAGCTGACGCCGCTGAACAGGTCCTCCTCCAATGCTGTGATGCCAGATTGTGAGGGTAAGAAGTGGGCAGGCGCCCATGGATATTGGATCACCACTGTTGGCCTCGCCTGGAACTAGAGCTTGTGAATGTGTTCACTCGTCGCCGGATTCCTCTACCAGCGATCTTCGATTTTGAGGCCACACCCGAGGTACTTAAGTTTATCGCGGTTGGTCAGCCTACTAATCTACTGAAGATAGCCATTTGCCGAGTTCCCACAGCTGCTGGGAACTATAAGGATTTATCTGTCCTGGCCATCTTCGACACGGTAATTACCTTCCTTGATGGTTCTTATGGTATGTGGATGGTTCTTGAGAACCAGTTCAGCATGTTCAGCTAGAGCGATGCATTTATCCACAATGGAGTTGTCTATGTTGTAACTCAGATTAGCAATGTTTATGCATGGGATCCTCGGGCATGGGCTAAAATTTCCATCCTTAAATTTTCAAACTTCATCATTCAAATTTTGCTCAGCTGACCTCTGAATGTGCTTTCCTTGCAAGGTCCTGTGCGTCTTCTGGGGACACCTGAATTAGACGGTAATCGTCAGTACAGTCCTGATCGGTGGTGGTTAGCAAGATCTCTTGATGGTGGTAGCCTTATTTTGATCAATACTGTGGGCGTTAGTGCTAGGCGGTATGACACTACTTATCCTGTGGCTGAAAATGTTGGTTATCATCACGGTCGCAATATTCACACCTATTCTACTTGGTTTTGCTGCCATGTGTTCTCGATTGACACTAGTAGGTTACTTCAACCGAGGCAATGGCGGAGGGTTTTAGACCTTGGAGCATTTTATATCTTCCTTGGATTAAACTATCCAATTACCATTCCAGTTGGCGCGACAGGACTTAGCCCTGGAGATCTAACGAGGAGCAACTGTGTATACACCTCGCCGCACACAGTTAGTCTTGGTGGATTTAATATTTGTCCTAAAATATGCCGCATCAGTATGAATGCTCAAAACGCTGTTGTTGGTTTCTCAACCAACATTGGCTGGAATTTCCCTCAAAAAAACATTGGCTGGAATTGGCAGCAGACTCCGTTGTGGTTCTTCCCAAGCTTGGCCAACACGAAGGATTGGAACCAGCAGAATTAACGGTTTAAGGGAGATCATATGGAATATGGATTTGCGTATCTTGGATTATTTCCTTCACCTTATTTGTAACGTATGGCCTCAGCCGTTAACTTGCTGTACTCTAACACTCATTTCACTGCAATGTAGTGCAGGACCTGTGATTTGAGCAAACTCCTTCTGTATGCAAGCCATAGTTTTAGTTAGTGCGGGTTGAATATTCTGCAACTCGTTGTGCCCGCACACCTTTATTATTTGTTGCACTTTCGAGTTCTCAAAAAATGTGAAATAAATCTAGAACATTGGCTATGTTGTATCTTGTGCATCTACAATATTCGGTCCCACAATAAGATCTTATGTGACATGTGTCAATGAAAAAGAAAAAACCTAAGCGAACAATATCTTGTGTTCATTTGTTCATTTTGTGGTGGCCAGGCCATGTACTAGTAATATTTTTGGGATGGAAATTTATGGATTAACTATATAAATATGATCTATGTTCATGATTTATTTCACATTTATGGATGAACTATATAAATTGGGATGGAAAACTTGGAAGTGCCACATGCAATAGCTTGTTGCCAGTGCAGCTAGTTGCAAATTGTAATTTCCGTCGTGGGCTTACCTAGTGGCTCCAAGCACATGGTGCATGCAGATTCTGGCTGGCAGGTGGAGCAGACCTTTATAGGGCCCACATGCCAGTGAATCAGAGCCACACAAAGTCATGCACGTTTCCTGACTTGAGATAAATCCGGTGTCCTTGCACGTCTCTCATTTTTCTACGCGGTTGCATGATGTACACGTGTAATTCCATGTACCTTGTACTAGAACATATATGAACACATGCAACATGCCAAAAATATCAAGGACACACCCGTACTATGCATTATATCCGGTGTATATATTTTCAGTTATGTGCTACGAGTTCTACATCTAGGGGAAGAAGATGAAAGTACATGTGCCCATGTCGCGGATACTACTACTAGTAGTAGTTCTTCCTCCTATTTTCCGTTGAAAATACTAGTACACTATGTTGAAATGAAAGTTGTAAAAAGAAAACCCTCTAGTCAAACTGATGTGACTAGACAATACTGCACCTCTGATACGAAGTAAGTAGGAGTATTGTCAAATTACTAGCTGTGTGGCATGCTAGTCTAACATATAGTGAAGTCTAGGCGGCGGTATCCTCGATGCTGCGGTTGACTAGACAGAGCAAGCAAGTAAAATCTCCTCCCTCGTTTTTTTTCTTTGCCTCTCCATCTTCTTCCCCAGTCCCCACTCCTCCCATGATCTCCCCCATGCTCACTCTTCTAACGCTCCCCTCCTCCTGTAGAAAACCCCAGCCGCACGTGGCATCCGCCTAAATCAATCTAGCTGTGATGGCTGATTCAAAGCTCAGCGGGTGATGCAAGTGGGATCAACTCAGCGCGGACGATGTCAACCTCATCGTTCAGTGTCGGGACATTTCCAGCACCGTCAGGCTAGCCGCATGCTGCAAGATGCTGTATGATCGTATCGCCAACAACGAAGGTACGAAATGGACTGTTCACCATTGGAATGAACCCTGCCTACTTATGCCTCAGCCTACTTATTGGTTCGACGAGCACTATGACGATACGAGGGTACATCATCTGCACGACACGGTGTACGACGTGGTGCCCCTCGACCATCCTCGGCGCACCGCCATCCCGCCCTTCATGCATGAAAAAATCTAGGTTGGCATGAACGGTGACTGGCTCGCTGCGGTGGACCAGCGCGGGGCCTAGTTCCTAGCAAACATCTACACCTATCGAGTAATCGACCTTCCATCGACGGATACTTGTGACATTGCAGCCGCCTCACATCCACGATATAACCTGTAGTGCTACTAGCCAGCCAGGGTTCCCCCAGTTACATGTAGTCATTTCTGAACTCATTCACATTACAAAAGGTTTTTTTGGCGAATCCGTAGGTATGGAGAAAAGTTCAACAAGTTGTGGGATGGATCTCTTGAGTTGTTGAAGATCGTAATCTGCAGAGTGCCCACAGAAGCCGGGGGTTAAACAGACTGCACCTACTGCTGGGACCCCACATCGGAAGGTAATTCTAGTTCAATGATGATACATTGAGAGTGATTCAGTGAAGTTGTTCTTTAACTACCTTGTTTATGTTTTACCTTTCGTATGACTGAATGAGCACACGCTTTATGTCCTAAAAAAATGAATAAACCATTGCCAGTAATGAATTAGTACCAATAATATGCCTTCCAAAAATATAGTGTTTGACGGTGTCCCTACACTACTAAGTTCGTTCATTGTCAAAATATGGAAGGTATTATTAACCAGCATCTCAATTGTGAGCGCAACAAAAGTGAAGTCGGGTTTCTTTATCTGTTTGTACTTTTAGGCCCTCCTCGGATTGTAGGAATCACATAGGATTTTTGTAGGACACCAATCTTTCCTTTTTGGATTTTGCCTTGGGATTCAGAGGAATTGTGTAGGATTTTTGTAGGATTTGGATCCTTAGGATTTTTTCTATAAAATGCTATTTGATTCGAAAGAGTATAATCCTTAGGAATTCCTTCAAAGGATTCCTTTGCACTCTATTTTGGAGGAAAATTTCCATCCACTCCAACATCTTTGTACAATTTTTTTGGGTTTCCTGTGCAATCAAACACCACTTGATCCAAAATACCGCAGGCATCTAATCCTATAGGATTCAAGTGGACATGCCTCTATATCAAAAAAAGTGGCGCTTCCTCTTTTGAAACTTACAACAACTAGGAAACTAAGATAAGCAAGAAATCCAAATATTCGGAATAGCAGAGTAAGAAATGCAATTCCTTTTTTTTGAGGAACTACAGCAGGAGAGGCTCCTACTGCTCTTAAATTAAAACAATAAAGAAGTTACAACATATTTACAAAGGGTAAGGAGTTTCCTAAATGCAATTCCTAATGTTGTTAATTTATTGAGTGATATTATTGTTAGGATTTTCCTATTCACACTGTTAGCATGAACAATGAAGAATGCTGGTGTTAGAATATGTATGCCAGTAATGCACTTTTTGTCTCAAATTCGGATGTTGCAGGAAACAAGGAGCTTCCGTTTGTAATCCCAACACCTATTCTGAATGATCGGCCAGGCATGTGGTTCCTCGCTCGATCAGCTGATGCTGAATGCTTGATGATCATAATTACAACGTATGGAATGGGGGTTGCCCATGGCGAAGAGAGTGAAACCATTCATCATGCTCAAAATAGGACTAACCTACGCCTATATCCTGCCTCTCGTGTCTACATTTTTGAAGAGGATCCTAGCTCTACTGGACCTCCAGAGGTCATCGTTTGGAGGCAGGTTAATAGTCTGGGGGATAACTCTCTATTTCTCGGTCTCAATTATCCAATCATTGACAAGATTATGAAGAAACATGGATGCAAGGCTGCTGATGGCACATTGTTCAATTCATGAGGAAAAACTGTGTGTACACAACATACAGGAGATTTCGCAGAATACAATTCCCTCAGATTAAACGCTGCAACCTGCAGCCATCTGAAGGTGAGCCTGTGGCAGTTATCAGCCTTCCCAAAGATTGTTGGAACTCTGTGCGGCAGGCGCCAATTTGGTTTAGGCCTAGTTTAGGTTTGGTATGCTCGTTGTGCCGTCCTTAGACTGAGCTGTGAATCTTTCTGGTGTATCATTGTGTCATCTTTTTTTGCATCGTGGTTCAACAGTTGACTGTTAGTAGAATGGTTAGTGGCCAGCTTAAATCAGTTTATATGAGCCCTGCTGTGCTTTTGCATTTAGTATTTCCTTCCACGGTATAATCCATGTAGCCGTGCTTATTTCGTAGCGTGATTTATGTACTATAGTTTTCAGTACTGTTACTGGCTTGTATATATGCGACTCGTGAATTTCTTTTGAACCATCACGCCTCGTGCAACTTTGTGTTTTGAGAGGAATATTCCTTCTTTCCTCTTAGTGAACAGGGAAAAGTAGGTCATTGCTTCTTATAGGGCCACGAAACAGGCCTTAACTGGGCCGTAATTGATCTTGGCTCGGTACGCCAAAGCAGGCCGAGACGCCCTAGGATGATAGCCGCAAATGTTTATGCCGATATTCTAAAAAAAGAGTTAATTCCAACCCTTCCAAAAAAAGAAAAATTGTTTACGCAGACCCCATATTGTCTCTGATACATGGCATACTTTTGGCGCTACCGTGAAATTACTTGTTCAATACAGTACGTATCCTTGCTCATTCTTCTGTATGTAAAATGAACAACTCAAGCTCTGATGTGACATGAACAAGTTAAGCTCTGATGTGCTGACATTGTACTGTCTGGGCTAGTGTACAAACTGGTTGTATTATTATGTTCGAAACTGTGAACAAAATGTGCGAATTCTAAGCCTTTTTGCATGATGACAATGCCACATGTTGGCACTAATTGTGGCATGTACTAATTTCATCATACGGAAGCATACAACTTCAAGTGATCAGTTTAAGCTGGTGCTTACCCGAGTTGTCTACGGTTGGGCAAGTCAAGGTCACTGTTTGTCTATCGTCAACAGTTTATATGGCATGCTTACAAGGTTTTCAGTACATCAAATCGACTAGGCACTTAGGCCGATTCAAAGACACCCAAACCATCTCGAAATACATCCTTTGTTGAAAAGATGATTGCGTGCTGTAAGACTTGATATGACACGATTTTATGTCAATCAGTCAAACTCCCTCCAGTACTTTCTATGTTCGAATCCTGTGCTGCCCAAGTTCGTCGCTATGTTCACTATGTATAATAAGGCGCAATATCGGTCACGTTTCTCCATTTCCAACTTTATTCTTTCAGATTCGACGTAGGTACAGCCAGGTCAGGTGGACCATTGACCTTCAGTAAAATATATTTTTAGTACTCAGCCTATGAAAATGAATATTTCAACCCCACTTCAGACAAAAAACTTCCAATATTCTTATATCAAAAGAAAACCCTTAATTAGCCTTTCATGGTGAGCATAGTATATATTTTTTAGGGTACCAACTGAGTTTTTTTTGGAGGATGGGGTACGAACTACATTGAATTTTCACTAAGGACCTAGCGAAAAGATTGCACATTCGACCCAACACTGGCCCAAAACCTTGCAAATTTAGCTCTTTGTGTCGTGGATGCCAATTTCGACATGTTGAGTACATTGAATTTTCAGTAAGGAGGTTATTAGAAAATAGTACTACATTCTACCCAATTGTGGCCCAAAACCTCGCTAATTTATCCTTCCGGGTTCAGGTTGGCTGTGGGCCGCCAACCCTCAACACATTATTACTTGGTTTTTTAAGCTTGAACCACACCGAAGAAGTTTTGGTAACGAGCCCACTATAAGAAGCCCATTGGTTCACAAGATTGGACCCAAGTTATTTTTTATGGCCCAAAACCGTCTTAATTTAGTATTTTCGTGCAATTCTGATAAAGTATAGGACAAGCTTCTCCTACCCATGTTGTATTTGTACAAAGCATTTAGTATTTTTTATGGCAAGTCGTCAGGGTCGCTGCCTTTTCATTTTAAGTGATTTCAACATTTCTAAATGTAATCTTTTCCAGTAGTGGCATAGATGGTTCTGGCGTAGTGGAAGCACACGCGGTTCCCATTTGTTAAAGTCTTGACTTTGATTCCTAGTTTTTTTAATATAAATATATAATATATAGTATAATCTCTATCATTCTTTTACATTTTTTCTAGCATACACACGTTTCTTACACAAAGAAGGATGACATCTAGGACCCAGCAACGTTGTCAAGGTCAAAACAGTGGAGTCCATCATACACACTTTGCATTTGTAGAGACGCTGACATGTTGGACCCAGCAGAGACCTTATACAGATGTTGTATTGTGCAATCAATGTTTCATTTACAGAGAGGCTGATATGTGGGACCCAACAGCGCGACCTTATACAGATGCTGCATCGAGGAATGTTGCCAGTTCGAAACAGGGAGGTGCGAGCGAGAAAAAAGTTCAGCATGTACATGTTTCTTGTAATGAGAGGCTGAAATGGGGGACCCAGCAGCGTGAGCAAACGGCAGATTCGTCGAGGAACGCTATCTAGTTCGGAACAGGGTAGCGCTAGAGAAGAAAACAATTCCATCATACCCACGATTCTTCTAATGTGAGGCTGACATAAGGGACCCACCAGCCTAAATAAACGGCTGATGCAGCGAGCAACGCTATAAAGTTCGGAACACGAAGGTGTGACAGAGGGTAAAAAGTCCAGCATACACACGTTTCTTCTAATGAGAGGATGACATGTGGGGCCAAGCATCATGATTAAACGGTAGATGCATCGAACAATGCTATCAAGTTCGAAACAGGGTAGCGCGAGCGAAGGAAAAAAAATCCATCATACACACGTTTCTTCTAACAAGAGGATGACATGTGGGGCTCAGGAGGTTGGTTAAACGGTAGATGCGTCGAGCAGCGCTATCAAGTCGGAACAGGGTACCGCCAGCGAAGGAAAAAATTCCATCATACACATGTTTCTTCTAATGAGAGGATGATATGTGGGTCCCAGGAGGTTGATTAGACGGTAGATGCATCGAGCAGCGCTATCAACTTCGGAACAGGGTAGCGCGAGCGAAGGAAAAAAATTCCATCATACACACGATCCTTCTGATCAGAGGCTGCCATGTGGGACCTAGCAGCCTGACTAAACGGCAGACGCCTCTAGCTACGTTATCAATTTCAAATTCAGGAGGCGCGACCGAAAAGTATGGTTGGCTAGAGACACTGACGTCTGGGACCCACACGCCTCAAAAGATTTCGGCGAGTCAACATCGCGCGAGGAAACGAAAATCATGCTTCTGCCACGCGCTGGCCGAGCTTCCTCCATGTTTATAGCAGATCTGTCATAGTAGAGGGCCACGAATCTAGAAAAAAAAAGTTTTCCATCAGCCACGGTCGAGCCGAGAATTTTGTCGCGGAAGACGTGCCTTCTATGATGACCGTCGGGCCAATTCGTTGTGGAAGAAAACTTTTCTTGTAGTGCCATGACCCAAAAGTGACCATGGCCCGACCCAAATGGATGTTTTGGGTCGCCCGTTTGGGTTGGCCCGGTGGAGATGCCCTTAAGAAACATTTTAGGGTGAATGAGGAGCGAACCTCGTCACCCTCAGAACACAGGCGAAATAAATAAAAAAAGAGGGCTAGAAAGCAAGGAGGCAACAACATTATAGCACCCCGGTAAAACCACTACTAGAAAATCGCGAGTTGTTTTTATTTTGTGCATCATCATGACTGCATGCTCATGTCATCATGCCACATTGCATTTGAGTATCTGCATGCCTGCATTCATATTGTTTGCTAAAACTATGTTTATAAAATCCTAGCTTTGTTTTCTAAATAACCCCCTCTCTATTTCAAATCAAAACACTCGGTCTGCCCGGATCTTTTATTTGTCTAAAACTATTTACCAAAAGAATATTTAAAACAAAATAAATAAACAAAAACATATTTTATAAAATCCCGGGGAGGCAGTCCGGCCGGCCAGGCCAGAAGCCCAACCGGCCAGACTACCTACTACCCGGATTAAGCCCTAGACCACCTGAAACCCTAACCTAATCCCTAACCCTAGCCGCCACCATGTGGCTGCACTCACCCACACCTGCCGCCGCTCTGCATCGCACACACGACGTGATCCGCAACGCACCGCACCGCACCCCTATCACGTTGCACGCCTCACACACAGAACATGCACACAAGCCACAAACCCACCACTCCCCTGACCGAGAACTTCCCCGCAGCACTAGCCCACCCCACGCTCACGATCCCCTCCACCAACCCCGCGAGCCCTATCGCATCACGCCTCCTCTCTGGCCGCATGGCGCCGTCGCCTCCCCTCGCTCTATCGCCACCAACCCCTCCTTGTCACCGCAAGCACCCAGCGCCACTACCCCTCCTCTCGGCTCTCCCTCTCAAGCTCGCCTCGCCGTGTTGCCTCCTTCTTCGTCCTCTGGCCCGTGATCGATCTCCGTCCACCGCCGTCCTTGGTCCCCGACACCGTGGTGCCCCGCGATGGTCGGCCTCGTCCCCCCACGCCCCTACTTCCACATCAGAAATCTCTGACCGCCCCTACTCCATCCTCGCCTCCTAGCGTGGCCTCCCTCCTCCCGCTCAGGTTGCCTCCCCTCCCCTACCTGCAGGGCTCGCCCGGTGCTGCCCCAGCCCGCACATGGCCGTGGCTGCCCCTGGTCGGGCTCAGCGGCGAGCTGCCGCTCGTATTCCCCGCTCCCTCCTCGCGTCGTCTCTGTGCGCCCTCCCCGTCTCCAGCCGCCCACGGACCCTCTCTATGAGCACCGCGCGCTACCACGGCCTCCGGATCCCCTCGCCTCTCTGCGAGTACCTTGCACTGCCGTGTGCAGGAGCCTCTCCACCGCATCTGCTCGCCTTCCCCCTTGACAGTGCCTCTGATTCGTTCCCGACGCTAGTTGATACCCTATCACGTCCGTGGACGCCTCCTTGCTCGGTTTTTGTTTCATCTGGATGGTGCCCAAGTTCCCCTGACCAAGCTTTTTTGTGTCCTTGTTCTGCTGTCATTCAAGAATGCCTCGTGCTAATTTCTTTTTAGTGTTGGCTCTGTCCGTTGAAGTGTTAATGATGTGGTGAATATTTGATGGATTCTATGTGATCCTGCTGCTACATGTTCTCGAAGGAAAGAGCGACAACTTGTTCAACTACCTGGTGGTGTTGGTACTGCTCGAGTGTGGTATGATGAAAAGAAGATGGTGCTGCGGAGCACCATGTTCTCGGCCACAACCTCCTGGTGGACGAGAACGAGAAGTTGGACATGGACATCTGGAGTCTCCGACAAGATCTCCGTTGCCCTTCGGGAGACGATACCCGAAGACCTTTTCCGGAGTCCGAAGACCAACCTGAACCCCTCCGACCCCCAAGATCTTCGACCCTAAATGTGTGACCCTATCCGAAACCCCTATATTTTTATAATATATGTCATATATCTTTATGCACTTAAATCATTCATGCTTGCATCTCATCATGTAGTTTGGGGCTTTTAGTCGATTCACCTAATAATTAAATACGTAGCACATATGTTGGCTATTGTAGGCTTATATTGGCCCCCATTTAAATTTATGTAGCGAACAAATGCAATGTTTTGCCTTGTAAAAACAACATTTAAATTGCGGGTACCTATACAAAATGAACCCTCTTTAATTATCGGGACCTCGGTTCCGCTTAATATTGTCTAGTTGCATTGCATTTTTGCCATGTCATGCATCATATATGCATCATGCCTGATCTTCTGCCATAGTACTTAACTAGTGCATCCGGTGTTTCTTTTAGTGCATTGCTTCTTTGCGGATTAGGCCGTTGAGTGGATGCGAGTATCGACAATTTCTTCGAATAATGTATCTTCGGCAGTGTTTCCCAGGCGAGCAATCCCCCTTTCTACCTATTTTACATTTACCGACTTTACTTCCTCCTGTTGATCTATTGCTATCCTTGTTGTGATGTTTTAGCTTCCGTGCACCATTTATATTCCCTGCAGCCTCTATATTGCCTTGGACACATCCTATTGCATGTGGTTTGATAGACAGTCGGCCTTGCGAGTCATAGTTGCTTGCTCAGGTGCTGCTTCGCGTCATTGTTGTTCCACCATTGTTGGGAGGTTGGCACATGCTTAAGGATGGAGATGATCATGACTTTAATTACAACTTGATATTAAAATGTTG
Source organism: Avena insularis (assembly GCA_023614405.1). NCBI lineage: Eukaryota > Viridiplantae > Streptophyta > Magnoliopsida > Poales > Poaceae > Avena > Avena insularis. Next base: position 454,753,045 of record CM042696.1, on the reverse strand, counting down.
GGAATAGATATAACTAATGCAGATGCACCAGTGGGCAATAACTAATATTTGGTTCTTCCACGCTCACTTGTGTCCCGTAGGCCCCGAGTACTTGATACCTATTACTTGACTATTCGCACTATCCACATACGGGAGACCCTATGGATCCCCCTTTGCCATGTTGATTCACACTTTATTTCTTGGGGCCACAAACTAGTTTGGGGCTTTATTACTATCTTGTACCTATGCCATGCTTTACTGCTTTATTTACGATTGTGCGTGGAGCACCTGTACTGTATTTGATCGTGACACGTTTTCGCTGTATCGACAAGCCCAGTCACACTTTCGGGTTCCCACTCATTTACCGCCGTCTACACAAACCCTGGGTCCATCTCGGAGCCGGCCAACTTCGTTGCGGGTAGCTTAGTGGGGTGGCCCCCTGAAATGATTTATGAATCTTGTGAATGCTTTGTCGTGAGGCCTCGTTGCTTTTTATTTGGTTCTTCCCGAGGTTGATCGTGTGTGTGTTGCTATTTGTGCACCCTTGCAGGGTAAAACTTTCTGAAAGTCGTGTCCGATGTTATGGACGACTTGGAGCACAGTATCTCGATCATAGACAACTATAACTAAAGTAGTGCTATGAATTTGACTTTGACATGTCTAGTAATCAGTTTCACTACAAGAGAATGATTAAATAAAAGTGCCAACAACTGCTGGAGTTGGGATGTATCATGTTAATTGTATCTGACTAGTAAATATTGCAACTACAATAGAATGGTTAACTAAAACTTCCCACTGCTTATGATATCGGGATGACTCATGCTATCAATATCAGACTAGTAAGTGCTACAACTATAATGGAATGAATAAAACTGCCAACTGTGTGAGTTCCTCGGTTTGACTTCCTCATTTGGTCTTGAGGGGGAATACCAGGATGGGTATGATTGGTGTTAGTATCAGGTTGGATCCGAATAGGTCTTTCTTACCCCTCTCTAATAGCCAATAGTTATATCGAGTCTCTATAGTGCATGCTTCATTGCTGCTTCAGTCCACCATACCTATGTAGGCGAGAGCCGCCGAATTCTAGAATCATCGTGTACTGGCCTTAGTACTGACTGCTCCCTTTTTCCTTTGCCCTTTGTCGGCACCCCTTTTGTTTAACAGGTATAAGTTCGACGTTGTTTGCAGGGTTACCCTTCTGGCTTGGCCTGAGCAGGGTTATGGACGCCATTGGTTATTCTTTAGGGCTTTTAGCCCCATTTGCATCTTATCCGTACTCAGATGTTGTATCGTTTTCAAGGTGCTTTGGATCTTTGTAATATATATCTGTATTCTTGACTCATGGAGTCGTTGTATATATATGTTATGTGGGTTCCATCATGGACTATTGTATAATGATATTACTTCGTTTTCCACCCGCACGCAAGTGCCTGGTGGGCATCTTTGAATCGTTTCTATGCGGGTTTGGAAGCAAACGCTAAAACTTGCATAGGGACGATTCGAGGGTGTTACAAAGTGTTAGCAGAGCTCAGCAGTTGCGATACCCCACTGGTCCAGCCTGTAGGATAACCTAGCTAACGGCCGATGTAGAGTGTCAAAACTATTTTGCAAAATTGGTTGGATAGATCTGATTAGGTCTGTTTTTACTCCTTACCCCTATGTTATTCTCCTCTTATATCTGTGTGTTTTAAATCTACTCTTATCTTTTATTCGAGTCCAGGATTTATCGTGGATGGGTTTCCGTCATACCTTCAGGGTTTCTCTTCCTCCCTTTTATAATGGTGGAGCTACAATCATCATAGCTGCATCTCGGTTGTTGTACCCTTTATCCAATCTTTTTGGTTCTTGAATTCTTTATCTGTATCTGCACCTTGACGAATACCTGTATCATTGAAAAACATATGAGAACGACGAGCATTGGTGAAGTTGGAGTATACCTTGAGCATGTGTTGTTCATGCCAATGGAACCATCGTGGAACCTAATCATCGTGTCTTTTCATACAATTTCTTTGTATCTTCCGGTGGTTTCCAACGCGATGACATCATCTGTATCAGATCTGACGAAGAGCTTGCATCACTCCTTTGTTTCCAAACTTCACTTGTCAAGATCTTTAGTCTAATCCGAGCATGGGTTGCATGCTTTCTACTGCATGTGCGGAGTAATAGTTTGGGTGCGTGATGGATTGGCCCCTATGCCGACTACTCATTCCAATCGATCTTGTACATTGTAGTGGATTAGGTTGTACCTTTTCTCTCCTTTCATCGAAGTTAGAGATGGCTTTATCTTTTGGTACCTTTACCTTCGTCCTTTGTTCTCCGGAGTGTTCCCTCGATGAACATGATCAACGATCCCTTGTTGGTGTTGTCGCCAATTTCAAGACAGAAAAAGAATCCTTGTTAGTGGTGTCGCGTGAATCTATAGAAAGCGAGAAGATTTGGCTCGTCGGCCTTCTTCCCTGTACTATGAGGCGGATCTCGAGGGCGAGATCCATTGTTAGTGGTGTCGAATTGTAGCACCCCGGTAAAACCACTACTAGAAAATCGCGTGTTGTTTTTATTTTGTGCATCATCATGACTGCATGCTCATGTCATCATGCCACATTGCATTTGAGTATCTGCATGTCTGCATTCATATTGTTTGCTAAAACTATTTTTTAAAGCCTAGCTTTGTTTTCTAAATAACCCCTTCTCTATTTCAAATCAAAACCCTCGGTATGCCTGGATCTTTTATTTATCTAAAACTATTTACCAAAAGAATATTTTGAAAGAAAATAAATAAACAAAAACATATTTTATAAAATCCCGGGGAGGTAGTCCGGTCGGCGAGACCAGAAGCCCAACCGGCCAGACTACCTACTACCCGGACTAAACCCTAGACCACCCGAAACCCTAACCTAATCCCTAACCCTAGACGCCACCACGTGGCCGCACTCACCCACACCCGCCGCCGCTCTGCATTGCACGACGCGAGCCGCAATGCACCGCACCCCTGTCATGTTGCACGCCTCACACACAGAACATGCACGCAAGCCACGAACCCACCCCTCCCCTGACCGACAACTTCCCCGCAGCGCTATCCCACCCCACGCTCGCGATCCCCTCCACCAACCCCATGACCCCTGTCGCATCGCGCCTCCTCTCTAGCCGCATGGTGCCGCCGCTTCCCCTCGCTCTGTCACCACCAACCCCTCCTTGTCGCTGCAAGCACCTAGCGCCGCCACCCCTCCTCTCGGCCCTCCCTCTCAGGCTCGCCTCACGTGTCGCCTCCTTCTCTGTCCTCTAGCCCGTGCTTGATCTCGGTCCGCCGCCGTCCTCGGTCCCCGACACCGTGGTGCCCCGCGATGGCTGGCCTCGTCCCCCCATGCTGCCACTTCCACATCAGCAAGCTCCGACCGCCCCACTCCATCCTTGCCTCCCAGCGTGGCATCCCTCCTCCCTCTCAGGTCACCTCCCCTGCCCTACCTGCAGGGCTCGCCCGGCGCTGCCCCAGCCCGCACATGGCCATGGCTGCCCCTGGCCGAGCTCAGCGGAGAGCCAACGCTCGTCTTCCCCGCTCCCTCCTCGCGCCGTCTCTGTGCGCCCTCACCCTCTCTGTGAGCACCACGCGTCGTGGCGGCCTCCGGATCCCCTCGCCTCTCTGTGAGCACCTCGCACCGCCGTGTGTAGGAGCCTCTCCACCACATTTGCTCGCCTTCCCCCTCGACAATGCCTCTGATTCGCTCCCGACACCGGTTATACCCTATCCCGTCCGTGGGGGGTTTTATAATTTTCCGCGGTCTATTTTTCAGTTTTATTATTTGCCACACCATGTGTCACTAACATGTGGTGGTCAATGTGGCAAATTATAAACTTTTGAAGTAAATTGTGGAAAATGATAAAATATCCCCCCGTACGTGGACGCCTCCTTGCTCTGGTTTTGTTTCATCTAGATGGTGCCCAAGTTCCCCTGACCAAGCTTGTTTGTGTCCTTGTTCTGCTACCATTCGAGAATTTCTCGTGCTAATTTCTTTTTAGTGCTGGCTCTATCTGTTGAAGTGTTAACGATGTGGTGAGGATTCGATGAAGTCTATGTGATGCTGCTGCTACATGTTCTCGAAGGAAAGAGCGACAACTTGTTCAACTACCTGGTGGTGTTGGTACTGCTCAGGTGTGGTACGATGATAAGAAGATGGTGCTGCGGAGCACCATGTTCTCGGCCACAACCTCCCGGTGGACGAGACAATACTAGGAAAACGGACGTCTGTAGCGCACCTACTTTCCCCTTCTGTGGCGCACTAGGGGTGCGCCACGACTTCTGCGCTACGGCTAAAAAGTGCCCGTAGCGCACTCCCAGGTGCGCTACAGGTATCTCGAGTTAGTAGTGCACACAACACAGTGCGCTACCACTGTTTTTCCTGTGGCGCATGACAAGTGTGTTACTAGTATCTAGTTAGTAGTAGCGCATTGGCTGGTGTGCCACTACGGTTGTTCCTATGGCGCATGACGTAGTGCGCTACTAGTACTTGACCAGGTGCGCCACCAACGTGGTGCGCCACTAACCACGTATATGCGCGCCACGGCTTAGCTTTTCAAAAAACAAAAAAAATACTCAATACAGATGATATTCAATACAGATTATATACAACACAGCTGATATACATAGATATACAGTATAGAAATAAATACATAGATATACAATACAGAAATAAATACACAGATAAGATAGAAACAAATACATATAGATAAGTCACATACATAAATACACAGTATAAGTTATATTATTTCGATCAAGTTACAAAGTATCTAGTGATGACATGAATACATGTCTCAACCAAGTTAGAGCTCGCGGAAGCTCGCCTAGACATCTAAAGTAGGAACATGCATGATAGACAACCAAGGACGATAACCATCACCGCGACGGAGGTATAGGTCTTCATCCAGTTCCTCGTCCTAACTCCCGCTAGATAGCGCGCGTATCTAGCTTCCGCCTCCGCCATAGTATTGTACCCTTTGTAGCTATTCCCGCTGAAACGATGCACCTGTCTCCGGCAGTCTTCCCAATCATCATAGACTCCAGGAACCCGTCCCTTGTACATGACGTACCACGTCATCTAAAAGTTGGCAATAATAATTAAATGATGGTGAAAAAACAAGTAAAAGTCGCATATAAAGATATACTTATCAAATAAGGTAACAAAGTAAGCAAAAAATACCAAGTAGTAGCATGTACATGTCGACACACACAAGTACACGTGGGGATAAAGAACTACAACTAGACCAATACATCAAGACTTCTGGCTCGGCTCAGGGAACGGGAGGACGCCTTGTTCCGTCATGAACGCCCCATAGTCACCCTGCATCTTTAGGCGATCTACTACGTCATGGTTATTCGGGGGATTGCCTCCGTAGAAGACCCCCCCTAAAGTCATGACATCACGGCTGATGATTGCCCCAAACTGTTGCTGGATGTGATACATCTCTTGTCTAATAATTGAATCATTTTATCCTGGCCTTGACTTCGGCCCACCGTTTGAGATGATCTGGTAGCGTAGAATTCTGTTGCTCTAGTAGGAAAGCCCTCATGTGATGGAGTGCATAGTAGGCTTCCTTCTGCCCGCCTGCCGGCTGCTTCACGCAGGGGAATTCCGTCACATGGGTGAAGACGTGCCTGCCAAACTTGAGCTTCTTACGCACGAAGGTTTTGCCTTCCGCTGAGGCATAGCCGGTGAGAGCATCATCCAAAACATCCTTGATCTTGTCATAGTTTTTCTTCTTTTCTTGACTCCCTAAGTCGAAATACGTGGCTTGCGAATGTTTCGGCGACAAGCAGATGAGTGTGCAGTGTTGATCTCTGCGCAAAACAATTCAAACGGAATGTGTTGGAAAAAGAATGATGAAAATCTAATAAAGCATGTTATGGCGGTGAGTGAATAATGACTTACTCGGGAAAGAAAGGCACGAGAATGTATTCCTTTGTCTTGTTCGCCACCAAGATGCCTTGGAGGTACGAGGCCACGAATCGTTGTTCAATGGCGCTTCCCAAGCAGCCATCACGCATGTAGTAGGGGTCCACTATAGCGATGCCCGGGGTGTTCTCTCTAATGATCTGAATGGCTAGGCTAAGAGAAAACAGGCGTACCATGGTATAGTGCAGCGGATACAGGTGGAACATATTGAAGATGTCGTCAAACCGTAGGAAGAACAGATCCGCGGGGACATTATCAACAAAGCCCAAGCCTCGTGGCACCTTAACCACGAATACCGGGTGCGAGGGATCTTTCTCCACAAGAAGGCGTCTCTCTATCGTCAGCACACCGTCATGCACACTCCTCATTTCTAAAGTGGCGAGCCTGAGCAATTTCTTAGTTAGCATGGGCTCACCCGCCACATGCATCCTCCACATAATACCCTTTGGTCTTGGTGGCCCGTCCTGAAACCTGATCGGATTCGCAATTGACGCCACCGGCTGGCTCGAGCTGTGAGATTTTCTTTTCCTGGTCTTCTTGCCATTTGGGAAGTGGGTAGGCACCGCAATCTGAGCATTGATCGCCCTATGTAGTGTGTCAGGGCTTATAACAAAGGGCCGGTTGGATGTATCTGCTGGCTCGGTGAAGGTGCAAGCTGGAGGCGTCTCCTGAGAACCAAAGAGACGTTTGCTGCAAGTGGCTTTCTCTGCGGGGCCACCAGCTGGGTCTTCGTTTAGGTCGCCGGGGAAAAGATTAGTGTTGATGAAATCATCGAAGTAATCTTCGTCATCCTTGTTCGGATCCTGTGCCATGGTCATGTCAATATTACCAGCCGAACAATCGCGTGGAGGTGACGGTGTGGGGGTCTTGCCATGGCTTGGCTCTAGCACGACAGGCAGTGTTGTTGTCTGTGGGGTGACGGCCCCAGCCGTCCCCAAACGAATCATGCTCTTTGGCCATAGCAGGAATAAGCCGAAGCAACTTCTGAGGACAGCAGGCTCTTCTTCATCCGCTCTTGGGGGTTGAATGGGAGGTTCCAGGTCATCGCAGCCCCTTAGCACCCAGATAATTTTAACCCTATGCACGCTATATGGCATCGGCTTTGAGTGGAACGTGCGGTGCAAGGGTTGAATGATGGTACCCTTGGCAACATCCCTCAACTCGTTGTTCACGAAGCTTAAGAGAGTGCATGGAACATCCGTCTGCGAAAAACATGTATGGCATTAAAAAGATGCCATAAGAGTAATAAATGGCAAGGCGGTAAAGTATTTGGTTTACCGTGATGGCGTCGAGCTCGACTAATGTCGAGGCACCGCATACGACGACCGGCGTGCAAGAGACGGAGGGGCTGCTTGATGGCACGGTGCCGGCCGATGTATTCTCCCTATCGGTTGCATTAAGCTCCGGCACCGCGGTGATGGCAGGGGGAGTCACCAATGCTTCCAGCGCCGCCGTGCTAGCGGGCTGAGTCACCAATGCTTCCGGCGCCACCGTGCTAGCGGGCGGAGTCACGAACACATAATTCACCGGGATCGCTGGCGCCGCATTGTTTGAGTGGCTACTGACCATGCTTGGAATCGGGCACGACCCTTGTCGACCACCCGCACTCCAGTTCGCTATTGACTCCACCAAGGTAGGAAGGATGGAGGTGAGGGTGATTGCCAGGTTGTCTTGGACGATCTGCGGGATCCGCGCCACTTGTTCCTTAAGTTCCTGAACCTCGCGGTTTTCCTCATCGCTCCTTCCCTCCACATGCGTCCTCGGGGGTGGACCAAAATGATCCACCCAATTCTTAGCCCCGAAGCCAGCCAGACGGCCAGCCAACGATGGCTTCTTTGTAATAGGCGTGATTTTCTTGGCCCGGTTCATCGCCCTGTTAAAAGGGTTATCCCACCGGGTGGCTGCCGTCGACCCGTGGGATGAGCACCATGGGATCCCTGACTAGCAATTTCCTGGTCCTGCAGAAGAAGTAACGTGAACCGTTTAGAAATTCGACTTGATCGATTATAATGTAATCGCCTTGATCCGCGGTAATTAAATTACTTACCACAAGAACCTCGAAGTCCTTCACCTTAGTTTCCGCGGTGAGTTCTTTGGTTTTGGGGTCCACATGGTAACGAGCCCTGATGAAGTTTCGAAGCTGCTTGTTTTCGAATTTCGAAAAGGGGTTAGGTATCCCCTTAGCTCTATACTCGTCGTCCTCCTTATCCCATTTGGGCTCCACAGCTCTGTAACCACCAGATCCGAGATGGTGGTGACCTATATTCATCGCCTGCAATTCCTTTCCCTGCTTACTCGAGGCCTTGGCTGCTTCGGAGGTGCACTTGGCCTTGAACTCCTGGAATTGATCTTTGGTGATCTGCGGGTCAATCTTCTGGATCTCCTCGAGACTTTTCTCTTCTTTAAATATCTTCTTCTTTATCCAGGTTCTCCAGCTGGCCAGGGCGGTGCTCATCCTCGTGAGGGCGGATTTATTTACTTCATTCCCATGATAACTGTGTTCCGATACTGAAGGGGGAACTTGTATCTTGTGTGCATCTTCTCGAAGAGGAGTGTGTGCAAATGTCCATTATCTTTATGCCGGAGATTCTCGGTGTTGATCGAGATGGTGGTCCGGGTGATAGCCACCACTTTCCCACCATACCCTTTGACCACATGGTCGGGCGCCAAAGGAACCCCTGTTGGGCTCACTTTGGTAATTTCCTCTCTGACGGTGCCGACCATGTTCGGGCGCCTTTCCTTCTTCTTCTTAGGCGATTACTACCACTTGTTGTTCCCTCGCCGCCATCAGTGGTTTCATCATCCGCCGTTCCTTCGGCCGCTTCTTCTTCCTCCGCGTCTTCCATCTCATCGGCGTCGCTCTCGGAAGGGTTGTATTCTTCATCACCCTCTGTCATTCTTTCTAGCCGCTCGACCTCCTCCTAGAATGACAAGGGTCTGTTTTGAGGTCTCACTTCTCCTTCAGCATTGATACGCTGAGAAGATCCAGCCTCGTCGTTGTCACACATGTTTGCACTAATAAAAGGCAAATAGTGGTTAGTAAAGTGCGCGGAAAAATCCGGCATGACCATTGCTCATTTTTGTTAAACTAGGAGTGCCCGATTTCTACCGAAATGGAAGTTAATCAACATTTCGGCGAAAATCGGGACTCATTTCATACAAGCACCTGCATACGAATACAACTAGTCAGGGTAATATAGCTACGAATACAACAAAGCACAGCAACCACTCTAACTGGTATTTAAAGGAGAGCATAACCAAGAATGGTGGAAGGCGGGAACATATATACCAGCAAGTGCACTTCAATAAAATTACAGCAAGTGCACTTCAATAAAATTACAGCAAGTGCATTTCAATGAAAACAAGCAAATTACAGCAAGTGCACTTCAATAAAATGATAGCAAGAACAGCAGTTGACAACAAGCAAATTACAGCAAATAAAATTCATTTACTAGGGTAAGATAAACTTGCAGTAAATATGTTCTTACATATAAATATATAATAACAAAGTCTGACGTATAGTGCTATTCAGTTCTATGTGACGGGTTATGGTCTCCAGGAAGTGCTTGAACATTTGAAGAAATCTTATGGTTATCCTCCTATCTATATTCATGAGAATGGTAAGTATTTTTCCAACTACCAATAATCTGGTTGAAACTCTAGGGTATATTTTTTCTTTCCCTACATATTCTTCAGTGCTACAGGAACATGTAATTACAAGACAAATTACTAAGGTATACTACTACCTGATTCATTATGGCTATTCATGCCTAAATACCTCTATCACATCAAATGAAACTGCACTGAATAAACAGAGAAGCAGCTGACACGGACACAAATTCTGATGATAATACTTGGAAAATAAGAAGCCACCAATCCTAAGAGAGCAGTACAAACCCACAAAGTATTACTACAAAATTGAGCATTTCACATGTCCTTGGCAATGGCATACTATATGAGGCTACAACATTTACTACAATGCATTATATGTATTGGGGAACACATACAATCTCATGTAAAAAAGCTTTGTAAATAGGAACATGAAAGAAAAACCAAATAGTTCATATAGAAGTTAACTCTATAAGCAAGTGGTTTACCCAGAGTACCAGGCACATAGACCATTTACACATTGAAATACAAGTGGTTTACTCTATAAGCTTCATTTTTAACCCAATACATATCGGACATGATGCTCTAGTTCATCATTACATAAATGCTAAACTAACACAGTCTAAAATTCCAACATTTGCATATGTTCTCTAATATGTCCCACAACCGAAATGCTGGCAAAGCACATCATACACTCGATTATTTCTACTAGGGGCGATTAGGTGCAAAGGGCATGCTATGATGAGGAGCTCTTGTCGCAGCTGAGGCTATCATGGACCTCTTCTACAACTACTCTGCTGCACACCAATTGAAAAACAAGTCTCAACTAACTTGGACTACAACCGACGGATCTGCCATGCCTAATGAGGAAGTGGAGGTGCATCGTGTGCATGTGGCTATCACAAAGCATCCATGGAAAAGCAAGCCATGTGTGAGGTCGTGACTCCATGACTTACCTGAGCAGAGAGCCCGTGGACACGCGGACGGAGACCGGCTGACGAGAGCGGCGGATAGAGAGCGGCGACCTCCTCCTCCTTGGACACGCGGAAGGAGAGCGGCGGCCTCCTCCTCCTTGGACGCGCGGACGGAGAGCGGTGGCCTCCACGGCCTCCTCCTCCTTGGACGCGCGGCGGCCTCCTCTCCTCTTCCACGGCCTCCTCCTCGGTAGCGGTGAGTGCGGCGATGGGCAGATCAAGCGGCAGCGGCGGCGCGTCTCTCTCGGCTCGATCTGTGTCTGAGGATGATGGGGAGAGGGACAGTTCCGTGCTCGATAGTTGACCTTTGTCATTAGAACGGCACAGTCGTGGGACTGCATCCCACTAAACCTCTGCTTAGCCTCATCTAGGTACCTGCTTATCTTGCCGGCGTAGCCGTAAGGAAATTTGACTCCTAGAAGGCACTTGAAAAACTGTTTGATCTCATCCTGGCTTAGTGTGAAGCACGAAGGGGGGCAGTAATATTCGTTCTTCTTGACCTTTTTACCCTTTCGACGACCTTGTGTCGCCTCCGACTGATGATCATCGTCATCTTCCTGATCATCAGGAGTAGGGCATCCTCCGTGAAGATCCTTCCGGATGCCCATGAATATCAAGTTGTTCCTTGCTTTAGGACCATCTTTCGTCCTATCTGGCATGTTGATTAGGGTGGTGACTAGACTCCCGCACACGTTCTTCATGATATGCATGATGTCAAGGCTATGAGGCGTGCAGAGAAACTTCCAGTATGGCAACTCCCAGAAAACAGACCTTGTTTTCCATACCTTCATCAACGGCTTGTCTTGCTACTTCTTTCGCTTCTTTCCCGGTTTAGGACACTCTTTCTAGTTTTTCAGCAATTCATCGACTTCTTCACTGCTCCTCCGCTCTGGGATTCCTCGGGTCTCGAATTTTCCATTGAACAGATCTCCACGTTTTCTCCATGCATCATTCTTTCCAAGCCACCTTCGGTGCCCCATGAACACGGCTTTCGAAGACCCTGGATCCTTCTCTAGTTGGAGATAGCTCGTGTTATCCATGCACCTAACGCATGCGTAGAATCCTTGGATAACCTGCCCCGAGAAATATCCGCAACCTGGATAGTCTTGCACCGTAGTGACCAACGTGGCTCTCATAGTGAAATAATCTTGTGCGACAGCGTCATACGTATTGGCTCCGGATTCCCATAACATGGCTAGCTCCTCTTTCAACAGCCCGAGATATAGATTGATGTCGGTACCAGGTTGTTTTGGCCCTTGAATTAGCATACTCATTTGTATGTACTTCTTTTTCATGCACAACCAAGGAGGGAGGTTGTACATCCATACAAACACGGGCTAAGTGTTGAGCGTGCTGCTCTGGCTACCGAACGGATTGAGTCCATCGGTGCTTGCACCTAGCCTGATGTTTCTCAAATCTCCACCAAATTCTGGGAATTCGAGGTCTAATGCTTTCCACTGGCTACCATCTGAAGGGTGCCTCAGCAGCTCGTCCTTTTCAGGGTCATCGTCATCTGCTGGCTTCTTTCTTTCCGCATGCCAGCGCATGAGATTTGCTTCCTTAGGGTCTGCGAAATAGCGCTGCACACGAGGAGTGATAGGAAAGTACCATACCACTTTTCGAGGAGCTTTCTTCCCTTTCTTGTATCGACTAACGCCGCACACCGGGCATGTGGTTTTCTCTGCGTCCTCGCCCCGATAAATGATGCAATCGTTGATGCATACGTGGTATCTAATGTGCGTTAGATCAAGAGGACACACGGTTTTCTTGGCATGCTCCATACTAGTTGGACACGAGTTCCCCTCCGGGAGACGATCGTGCCAGAATGCCATCATATCGTCGAAGCTTGCGTCGGTCCATTTGTGTTTTGCCTTCATCTCCATAGCCTTGAGCGTTACATTCAACCGGGTATCATCGGGCTTGAATCCTTCATACAATGGAGTAACCGCGTCTTTCTCAAGTTGCGCAAGCTTGGCTTTCTCTCTAGCGGCAGCCCTAGCGTTACTCGTCTGCTTGAGAAGTAGTTCTTGAACATAAGGGTCCTGTATCCAGCCTGACGTTGTTCCATCGTCTGCTCCGGCATCTAGATCATCATCATCCTGGTCTGCTTCCGCACCTTCACCAGCTCCAGGAGACTCTTCTTCATCTCGCCCGTCCTTGCCGTGATCATGATCATGTTTCCCGCCTTCCTCATTTTCCGCCGCCCCATTTACAGCCTCATCGTCTTCGTCATCACTTATCCATCGAGTGTAGCCATCCATGAAACCATGGCGGAGCAGGTGCGCCTGCAGATTTCTGGAATCTGGGTCAATCAACCAATTGAGTTTTCATCTTCTGCACGGACATCTTATCTCCTTCATGTTATTTCATATCATGTTGGCCGTCGCGCATTTCAAAAATCTAGCCACAATGCCTTCGCTCATTATGCGGACCATGGTTGTCTGCGCGGTGTACAAGGTAGAATTAGAAGTTTATTACAACCACAGAACCAATGCATGCATGCAATGGTCGATGGAAATTTTTGGCATGACCTATCCTAAAATTAGGACCTTTGCGAAATGCCAAAGTCTTGCCAAAATAGAAATGAATCAAGATTTTGGCAAAACAATGCCAATATATGGGAGAGCATACAATGCATGCTCTCCAAACACATGAGAGCATGGATCCTCTCCATAGATATGTGACCATATCATCCATACACATAAACACATCTGCTTACATAGACAACTTACCAAGATGAGAGACCGAGAAGATCTCGAAGGAGAGGTAAGAGACCGAGAGGATGGTGGCCGGAAGGAGAGCTTTCCTCTATTATGTATGTAGCATCCAAGGTAAGTTTTACATGCTACAAGTGGTGAAAGAGTGGAGAAATTGAGGTGGAAGGAGGAGGGGGGCGATATCCAAGGAGGAAGAAGGAGGGGAAAGTGAAGTGTGAGATGGTGAGATAGCTAGTCAAATGTGCAAAGGTATCTACCAAAAAGTAGTAGAATAACGCACATCCGTGGCGCACATGGGGTGATGCGCCACAGGAGTAAAGAACATCCGTGGCGCACATACCGGCAGTGCGCCACAGATGTGTTTTCCCAGTTACACATACGGGTGGCCCGATCTTGCCTGTAGCGCATGGAGGTCATGTGCGCCACGACTACCGGCCACACTTGTAGCACACTTCACAGGGGTGCGCTATGGCTATGTGGTCTACGGCCGATAGTGGCCTAGCCCACACACGACCGCATGTGCGCCACTATTATGGTAGATAGCCGTAGGGCACCTGTGGCCAGTGCGCCACGCCTATTTTAGCCGTGGGGCACCACTAGCACGTGCGCCACGGATGTGCAGATTACCTATAGCCATTTTCCTGGTAGTGAGAATGAGAAGTTGGACATGCACATCGGGAGTCTTCGACAAGATCTCCGGTGCCCTTCCAGAGATGATACCTGAAGACCTTTTCCGGAGTCTGAAGACCAACCTGAACCCCTCCGACCCCCAAGATCTTCTACCCTAAATGTGTGACCCTATCCGAGACCCCTATATTTTTATAATATATGCCATATATCTTGATGCACTTAAATCATTCATGCTTGAATCTCATCATGTAGTTTGGGGCTTTTAGTCGATTCACCTAATAATTAAATATGTAGCTCATATGTGGGCTATTGTAGGCTTATATTGGCCCCCATTTAAATTTATGTAGCGAACAAATGCCATGTTTTGCCTTGTTAAAACAACATTTAAATTGTGGGGTACCTCTACAACGTGAACCCTCTAATTAATTATAGGGACCCCAGTTCTGCTTAATATTGTCTAGTTGCATCGTATTTTTGCCATGTCATGCATCATATATGCATCATGCCTGATCTTCTGCCATAGTAATTAAGTAGTGCATCCGATGTTTCTTTTAGTTCTTTGCTTCTTCGCGGATTAGGCCATTGAGTGGATGCGAGTATCGACAAGTTCTTCGGATAATGTATCTTCGACAGTGTTTCCCAGGCAAGCAATCTCCCCTTTCTACCTATTTTACATTTATAGACTTTACTTCCTCTTGTTGATCTATTTCTATCCTTGTTGCGATGCTTTAGCTTCCGTGCACCATTTATATTCCATGTAGCCTCTATATTACCTTGGACACATCCTATTGCATATTGTTTGATAGACAGTCGGCCTTGTGAGTCATAGTTGCTTGCTCAGGTGCTGCTTCGCGTTGTTGTTGTTCCACCGTTGTTGGGAGGTTGGCACATGCTTAATGATGGAGATGATCATGACTTTGATTAAAACTTGATATTAAAATGCTGGGAATAGATATAACTAATGCAGATGCACCGGTGGGCAATAGCTAATATTTGGTTCTGCCACGCTCACTTGTGTGTTGTAGGCCCCGAGTACTTGATACCTATTCCTTGACTATTTGCACTATCCACATACGGGAGACCCTATGGATCCCCCTTTGCCTGAGCTTGATTCACACTTTATTTCTTGGGGCCACAAACTAGTTTGGGGCTTTATTACTATCATGTACCTATGCCATGCTTTACTGCTTTATTTACGATTGTGCGTGGAGAACCTGTACTATTTTGGATCGTGACACGTTTTCACTGTATCGACAAGCCCAGTCACACTTTCGGGTTCCCAGTCGTTTACCACCGTCTACACAAACCCTGGGTCCGTCTCGGAGCCGGCCAACTTCCTTGCGGGTAGCTTAGTGGGGTGGCCCCCTGAAATGATTTATGAATCCTGTGAATGCTTTGTCGTGAGGCCTCGTTGCTTTTTATTTGGTTCTTCCCGAGGTTGATCGTGTGTGTGTTGCTATTTGTGCACCATTGCAGGGTAAAACTTTCTGAAAGCCGTGTCCACGGTTATGGACGAGTTGGATCATAGTATCTCGATCATAGACAACTATAACTAAAGTAGTGCTATAAATTTGACTTTCACATGTCTAGTAATCAGTTTCACTACAACAGAATGAGTAAATAAAATTGCCAACAACTGCTGGAGTTGGGATGTATCATGTTAATTGTATCTGACTAGTAAATATTGCTACTACAATAGAATGGTTAACTAAAACTGCCCACTGCTTATGATATCAGGATGACTCAAGCTATCAATATCTAACTAGTAAGTGCTACAACTATAATGGAATGAATAAAACTGCCAACTGTGTGAGTTCCTCGGTTTGACTTCCTTGTTTGGTCTTGAGGGGGAATACCAGGATGGGTATGATTGGTGTTAGTATCAGGTTGGATCCGAATAGGTCTTTCTTACCCCTCTCTAATAGCCGACATTTATATCGAGTCTCTATAGGTTGTATAGTGCATGCTTTGTTGCCGCTTCAGTCCACCATACCTATGTAGGCGAGAGCCGCCGAATTCTAGACTCATCGTGTACTGGCCTCAGTACTGACTGCTCCCTTTTTCCTTTGCCCTTTGTTGGCACCCCTTTTCTTTAATAGGTATAAGTTCGATGTCATTAGCAGGGTTACACTTCTGGCTTGGCCCTGGGCAGGGTTATGGACGCCATTGGTTATTCTTCAGGGCTCTCAGCCCCATTTGCATCTTATCCATACTCGGATGTTATATCGTTTTCAAGGTGCTTTGGATCTTTGAAATATATATCTGTATTCTTGACTCATGGATTCGTTGTTGTATATATATGTTCTGTGGGTTCCATCATGGACTATTGTGTAATGATATTACTTTGTTTTCCACCCGCACGCAAGTGCTTGGTGGGAATCTTTTAATCGTTTCTATGCGGTTTTGGCGGGAAACGCTAAAACTTGGATTGGGCCGATTCGAGGGTGTTACAAACATCAGATAAGTGCCCTCTTTTATTTTGGAGATTGTAGATGCAGAATTACAGCTGTGAAAGGTAAACAGAACATTCCTTCTAGAACATTATATGCCATATGCCTGGCTAAAATATGCGCAGGTCTAACCTAGATGCTCGATGAGGGGTCTCGGGTAAGAAGCTGGGCGGGGCTCTCCGTGCGATCATAGCCCCTCCTCATGGAAGTAGTCAACGTGGCACTAGTTGCCGCTAAACACCTTGACAGAAAGCATCTACGCCCAGTAAAACGTGAAGACTAGGATGTCTCCCCTCTAAAGGGAGTGGGTCTTGGAGAAGACACTACTAGGAAACAGCCTATAGATAGACAAGATGTTCAGTGGCGCATATGCCAAACTATGCGCCACAGGAAAACATCAGTGGCACTCCAGAAAGCATGCGCCACAGAAGATTGGAAGTTCTGTGGCGCATTGTCCAGAACATGCGCCACAGAAGATTGGTAGGACCCGCCGGCCGGGGTGTCAAGATCCAAGTTCTGTGGCGCATTCTAAAATATGCGCCACATAAGAGGCCACTTCTGTGGCGCATATTTCCTCATGCGCCACAGAACATGGAGGGGGGCCCCACCACGGAATCTAATTCACCCAAGTTCTGTGGCGCATGTTGACATATGCGCCACAGATGTGTTTCACTTCTGTGGCGCATAAGTCCAACATGCGCCACAGAACTTGGAGGTGGGCCCCACACAGGGAATCTTATTCACCCACTTCTGTGGCGCATATGGACTTATGCGCCACAGAAGTTTCAGCATCTGTGGCGCATTTCCTCCATATGCGCCACAGATGAGGGCGTCCAGATCCATGTTAAAAAGGTGACAAGAGCTAGCTTTCTTATCTATCTATCCACCACCACCCATTTCACATCTCTACCTCCTCCCAACTCGTCTTCCTCCTCCCTCACACCCCATCTTGCCCATAGTTTCTCCATTTTCTTGTATCTAAACCTACTTTAATCCATAGATTGGTAAGTGGAAGCTTCGCTCCAACTTCTAGATCTAAAAGTTCCTTACTTTTCTCTCTCACATCTCTATTTGTTTACTAATTTCCTCTCCACCAACTTGCATTGTAGATCTATTTGTCCACACTCTCTCATCGCGCGGTCTCGTCTCGCTATTATTGTGTCTACTATAGGTGAGTACTTGGCCATCATGAACATGTAGGTGAAGCTTGTCGAGCGGGCGGTGTGTGTGTGCGATTCATGGCGAGATGATGCTTGTGTGTGGTGCATGAATGTTTGCAATGGGAGGAAGTTTTTTGTTGTTTGCTTGTTGTTGTCGGGCCCGGCCGGTGTGGTTGCATGGATGTTTGCCGAAATGTTGATTCATTTCCATTTCGGCAAATTTTTGCACTACCCATATGTCCTAATTATAGGAAAGGTCATGCCGAATTTTTTCCGGCTAGCATTCATGCATGTGTCTGTTCATATGGTGCGGTTCTCACCTATACTCTCTGTTTCGACCGCTCAGGCAACCATGGTCCTCACGATGAGCGAAGGTCGAATTGCTAGGTACAAGAAAGGCGCGAAGGAGGACATGATTCTGAACAACAAGACCATGATAAGATGTCCATGTCGAACATGCAAACTGCAGCGTTGGATCGACCCTGAATCTGGACAATTGGAGGGTCACCTGCTTAGGCGCGGTTACATGCGCGACCTCAATGAGGCGCCGGCAGGACATGGTGGTGGTCACGAAGACGTGGGTAGGCGAGAAGACGAAGAGTCTACCGGGCATGATCATCATGACCAAGGAGATGCCAGTGGGCATGATCATCATGATGAAGGAGATGCCGGCGGGCATGATCAGCATGGAGAAGGAGATGACGACGGGCATGATCATGAAGAAGGAGAAGACGCGAACACACAGACGCTGCTAACTTCGATCTTGCAGGACCCTCATGTTCAAGAACTGCTCCTCAAGGAGACGAGCAATGACAAAGCTGTAGCCAGAGAGAAAGCCAAGCTGGCCCAAATGGAGGTAGCCGTGATGACTCCATTGTATCCTGGGTGTCGCCCCGAGGATACACGTTTGAGTGTAACGCTCAAGGCTCTAGAGATGAAGGCCAAACACAAATGGACCGATGTGAGCTTCAATGCGAACATGGAATACTGGCATGACCGACTTCCTAAGGGGAACACATTTCCAACAAGTAACGAGGAGGCCAAGAAAATCGTGTGCCTCTCGACCTACCACACATTAAATACCACGCATACATCAATGATTGCGCACTTTATCGGAACAAGTACGTGGATAGAACCACTTGTCCGGTGTGTGGCCAAGGACGGTACAAGAGAGGGAACAAGAAACTTCCTCGAAAAGTGGTATGGTACTTTCCTATCACCCCTCGTCTGCAGCGATATTTCGTAGATCCTAAGGAAGAAAAGATCATGCAATGGCACGCGGAAAGAGAGAAACCCGAAGATGATCCAGAGAAGGGCAAGATCCTGACACACCCTTCAGACGCTAGCCAGTGGAACACATTAGACATCGAGTTCGAAGAGTTCGGGGGCAATGCAAGGAACGTCAGGCTGGGTATGAGCACCGATGGACTCAATCCTTTTGGAAACCAGAGTAGCACGCATAGCACCTGGCCCGTGTTTGTATGGCCATACAACCTCCCCCCGTGGCTATGCACGAAGCAAAGGTATGTACACATGAGCATTCTTATTCAGGGGCCAAAACAACCAGGTATCGATATGCATCTGTATCTCGGGCTATTGAGAGAGGAGCTAGCCAGCTTGTGCGAGACGCCGGCCCGTACGTGGGACGCCTACACTAAAGAATATTTCCATCTGAGAGCCGCGTTGCTCACGACCATGCAGGACTATCCTGGTTACGCATATGTATCGGCCTAGGTGAACCATGGACACAATGCATGCGTCAAGTGCATGGATGAGACACCGCATCTCCAGCTACCAAGGGATCCCGGGTCTTCGAAAACCGTGTTCCAAGGTACTCGAAAGTGGCTCCACATGGATCACCTGTGGAAAAAACGTGGTGAACTGTTCAATGGTAAGGACGAGCTCGAAAGATCCCCGCGTCCGAGGAGTGGCAAAGAAATCGAGGAGCTTTTGAATAATTGGGTAGATTGCCCTGCCCCTGGAAAAAAACGACCGAGGACAAAGCCGCTGCTGGGTGTATGGAAAGCAAGGTCTGTTTTCTGGGACCTTCTGTATTGGAAGGTCCTTCACACTCCCCATAGCCTCGATGTAATGCACATCACGAAGAAAGTTACCGAGAGTCTGCTTGGCACTCTACTGAACATGCCGGAGAGGACCAAGGATGGGCCGAAAGCAAGAAAGGACCTTAAATTGCTTGGCATAAAGAAAGATCTTCAGTACCCTGATAGTGATGATGATGATGATCATCATCATCATCAGGAAGGGACTCAAGGTCGCCGCAAAAGAGTTAAGAAGAATGAGGTGGTGCTTCGCTCTACCTGCTTCACTCTGAGTCTGGAGGAGCTCGAGCAGTTTTTCAGGTGCCTCTTAGGAGTGAAACTTCCTCACGGTTACTCAGGGAAGATAAGCACATATCTAGACGTGGCGAAGAAGAGGTTGAGCAGTATGAAGTCTCACGACTGTCACGTGCTGATGACGCAGATACTCCCTGTTGCGATCCATGGGATAATGGACGAGCAGGTCCGTGAGACGTTGTTTGGCCTCTGTAACTTTTTCGACGTCATATCTAGGAAGTCGATCGGTGTGAAGCAGCTCGACAGGCTACAGGAAGAGATCGTGATGATACTATGATGCCATTTGAAAGGCTAAACGGTGTCATCAAAGGATTCGTTTGCAACAGGTCTCGTCCATATGGAAGCATATCCAAGGGCTTTCTGATCTACGAGTGCATCTCCTTCTGCCAGAATTATCTAACCACCGAGAACGAGGATGTTGGAATACCCACAAAGAAGCACCTCGGCAGGCTCAGTGGATATGGTCAACGCAAGGGCTGTCGCTCACTACATGTCGGCATTGATGGTCGACGCACTGATTTTGAAAGGGCACACTGAGTCGCGCTACAACACATTGAAGTGGTCGGCCCTTGGGTCGAAGAGCACAGAAGTTTAATCGAGCAGGAGTATGTCGACCAGGGCCGGCCGAGGAAGAAGGCCGACGTAACCAGAGAGAACAACTCCGGCTTCACGAGTTGGTTCAAGAAAAGGCAACTGGACAATCCCCCATAGACGCCTTCTACGGAAGATCAAAAACTCATATTCTCCTTGTCGCAAGGCCCAGGGCACAACCTAAGGAACTATCAGTCATACGACATAAGCATTCTGATTCTACACCGAGGAAAAGGACAAGAATAGTGAATATCAAAACTCAGGAGTAACTATGTTATCCTTTGCTGATGACGAGACTATTGTGATGGAAAGATTCTACGGAAGGATCGAGGAGATACGGGAGCTCGACTACTGTGGAGAGATCGTATCGATGTTCCGTGTTAGATGGGCCAAGAACATGGAAAAAAAGGCCGCTATTTCACCACAATGGTTATACCAGATGCCAAATCTGCAAAGAACGCCTCCGCAAAAAATGAGCCTTGGGTACTTGCTAGCCAAGTTGATCAATGCTTTTTTATTACTGACCCATCAAAGCCCAACCGTGTTGTAGTTAGGAGGGGCAAGAAGACCATCATCGGAATGGAAGGAGCCGCCAACGAGCAAAACTTCGACAAAAACGATGACCCGAAGATCGAAGAGGAATTCGACAAGTACTTCGACATGCCTATTACTACTAAAGTAAGAAGGAAGACCACACTGCCTACTAAAGGTTGTCCATTCACAAGAAGAAATCCCAAAGTGCACGGGCTAAAATATTCAACCGCGACGAAAAAGGGCAAGAAGATTGTGAAGAGACACTAGCAATTGTGTTTTTTTGGTGTATTAATTCATGTGGTGTATTAGTTTTTGGTGACAAGCAAACACACAAATATATATGTATGAATAAATATGCATATGTGTTCTTGCTTTTTTTTGAATAAATATGCATATATGTATATGTTCTTGCTTTTTTTGAATAAATATGCATATATGTATATGTTCTTACTTTTTTTTAATAAATATGCATATGTATGTAATTAAAAATATTTAAAAAAAAAGAAAAAAATGTGTGAGAGAGTCACGATTCGAACCTGGCTGCCCAGGGAGAGCAAGCGAGCAAGACCACTAGGACAAGTATCAGATCTTGTCAAACAACGACGCCACACTTTTTTGTACTATGTCAAGAAGTTCTGTGGTGCATTCCTTCAGAATGCGCCATAGATGTTCCAACTTCTATGGCGCATTCTATGGGAATGCGCCACAGAACTTTCACACTTAGCCACAGAACGGTTCGGCCTATCTCCCTAATCCCCCTTTCTCTCTCTCTCGATCCACACTTAGCCAATCTGTCGCCTCTCTCTGTCGTCGCAAACCCTAGCACCGGAGCCGCCGTGGAGGATAGCCCGTGGAGGAGTAGAGCCCCATCACCGTGGAGGAGGAGCCCGTCCGCAGCGCGTAGGAAGAGGAGCCCGTTCGCAGCCACCTCGCCGGAGCTCGTGGAGGAGGAGCCACCTTGCCGTTCGCCGTCCACCTCGCCGTTCGCCATCCACCTCGTCACCCTCCGCTGTCAGGTAAAACGCCGTTTCAATCAGCAAGTATTTCAGTGCTGCTATATGCCTCAAAACCAAGAAACCACTGCCTTTAACCCCCTCACATGCTTACTGGTTTGCCATTTTCAACATTCTCTTTACTGGTTTTGATGGTGCCATCAAGAACACCGCAAGGAAGGAACTCCTCCATGTGACATGTGCTATGACTACACTGTACCCCTGTGCATTTTCCTGTGTAGGGCTCACAAGATGGGATTCTTTTCAACTAGAAATCCGTAGTACTGGTGGTGCTTTATGGTCTCATTGATGATGGTGGTGGTGCTTTTAGGAAATTAATTTACTTGTTTGTCAAAAGTCAGAGCCAATGCCTTTCAGGATAGGGTGTCACATTGTCAGAATTATAGCCATGCTAATTTCTATTTCCTGTTAGATACTAATTTTTTCATTAGTTACCCCTGTTGTAACAGTCGCAACTTGCAATCATCTAAGCACACAACTAATAGTCTAGAATTCTCTACTTTTGTTCTAAAAATTTAATAGTCTAGTGGAGGAGAAAATCAAAGCAATTAGTTGTGAGGACCTAGCATATTCATATTACTGTACTATGCAGATACTACCTAGCAAAGCAATTACTGACTATTGTCATGTCATTACTTCATAAATAATAAATTGCAACTGAGCTGTGCAGATACTACCTAGCAAAGCAATTACTGACTATTGTCATGCTTGAGCATATGATATTGTCTAGGCTTATATAATGTAAATGATGCAGAGAAGAGGGATAATGTAAATGATGTAGAGAAGAGGGATAATGTAAATGATGCTAGGCTTATTTACACAGTTACTGTCTAGGCTTATATAATGTAAATGATGCAGAGAAGAGGCTTATTTAGACAGTTACACAGTTACTGTCTAGGCTTACATTTAGCATGGTATTTACACAGTTACTGTCTAGGCTTCATTATTTTGGGAAACGGTACACACATTATTAGACTACACCTGTCCATATGTGGTGAGATGAAGATGTTCATGTGTTTGGCGAAAGAGTAGTGCAAGGTTATAGTCATCATTTCAAGTGTTTTGGTTTATCCTATTTTTCCTGATTGGTTTCACGGTTCACCTTAAATAAAGGAATCAACAGTTCAGTACACATTTCTCCATGCTTTCTATACCTATATGAAAGAGCTATGCTCTGTGCTAGTTTCTTGCAGCATCAGCTGTGTGCTATGCTGTTTAGTTTGCTTCAAAACAGGCAGTAGCTTAATTTCCTAGCTTAGTTACAATTTTTGTAGCCCAAACTGTGGTGATGGATTCTACATGCTTACCGTAAATCTTTAGTGAACTTGTGAAATGGTGCTATCATAAGAAATGGTGAACTTGTGACCTTTGCTAATCTTTAGTGAACATGCTTACCAAAGTGATCACAATCCTGCATATATGTGCTGTCATAAGAAATGGTGCTGTCACAAGAAATGGTGTTGTCATATATGTGTTGTCATATATGGTGCTGTCATAAGAAATGGTGTTGTCATATATGTGTTGTCATATATGGTGCTGTCATAAGAAATGGTGCTATCATATATGGTGTTGTCATATATGTGCTACTAGTGCTAGTAGCAAATTGATGATTTGGGTTGTCAATGGGGATGGGGCTGTCAATATGGGGATGGGGTGTTTTGTCTTGTAGGGATTTCATTTGAGTTGCCCATTTCTCCCAAGTGTCGATTCACTTCCGTTTCGGTTGAGAAATGGGCACTCCTAGGTCAAAAAATTAGCAAAGGTCATGCCGAATTTTTCGGCCGAGATTTGTGCTAACTTTTTGCCTCTTTTAAATAGAGTAGTGCAAACATGTCGGGCAACAACGAGTCTGGCCCTTCTAAGCACATGATCAGCGTCGAAGAACAAGCTAGACAGGCGAACTAGTCATTCTGGCAGGGGTCCCAACAGGAGGAGGAGGAGGCGATGAGGATGACACCACCACCGGAGGAGGAGGCGACCGTCGCCAGAGCTGCTGGGGCCAATGAGGGCGGAGATCCTGATTACGAGGGGGACGAAGACGACTACGATGGAACTAGTGAAGGCAGCAGCGAAGAGGATGACACCACCGATGGCAGCGCCCGCACCGATGGCGGCGAGCGCACGGATGGCGGTAGCGGCAACCTGGCCGCTTCTCAGAAGAAGAAGAAGAAGAAGAAGAAGAAGAAGAAGAAGAAGGAACAGAAGGAGCGGAAGGTGCCAGTTCTCGCCACCGTCTGTGACGAGTTCACTAAGGTCACAGAAAGTGGCCAACCTGTTGCGCCAGAGGCGATTGCTAAAGGGTACGGCCTGCAACTCGGGTGCATCGTTCGAGAAAGCATGTCGATCAACACGAAGTACATCAGACATGCTGACCATGCATCTTTGGTCGATAACCTCCTTAAGAAGCTTCACAAGCGATACAGATTCCCAGAGCAGTTTAGAAACCTCGAGAGAAAGAACCCGGTGAACAAACTAGCCCTCACGAAGATGAGCAATGCCTTGAGCAGCTGGAAAACCTGGGTGAAGAATAGCATTGACAAAGGTGAAAGCTGGGAGGTTATTAGTAAGAAAAATCCGATGCTCGACGAAGAGGAGTTTAGGATATTCAAGGCGGATATAGCTACCGCTGACGCTATAAAATGGACTCAATGGGGAAGGAGTATGCGGGAACAGAACATAGGTAACCACCACCTTGGAAGCGGCATTCTGGGGAAACAGGCCATTTGGGACAAGGAGGACGCCGAGCTTGAACGCCTTGGTAAAGACAACCCTTGGCTTAAAATCACGAACTTGCAGCTTAGGCAATTTGTTCGGGCCCGCTACTACCTAGACAAGGAAACAGGGGAGTTCATCACCGACGATCCGGAGGTGAAGGAATTCGAGAAGAATCTGGTAAGGAATTTATCACTGATCTCAAGTCTATTGCGTTCTAATTAAGATAATGAAGCCAAGAATCTAAATGGGTTCACCTTTCCTTGTCTCTGCAGGAGGAGGAACTGAACGCTACTGCCACAGAGTCGTCCCAGGATTCGACGGAGCCGTGGGCCACGGTTTTCAACAGGGCGACCAATGCTTACAAGAAGAGGGACAAGGGGTTGCCGCCGTCCTCAGCTGGCCGTGTGTCCGGCTTCGGTACGAGCATGAAGTTCAAGGAGTTCTACAAAGAGGACGCCAAGAAAAGAAGGGAGAGGAAGAACCAAGATAAAGCCGCTATTGCAGAGCTGAAGATGAAGGTGCAGACACTGGAGGAGAAGGCGGTGGACCAGAAAACGGTGGACAAGTTAGTGAAAGAGAAGCTCCGCTCGATGATCACCCCTGAGTTTTCGAGGGGCTTACTGCTTGGAATGCGGGAGGTCGACAGGGGCCGATACATCTGCCCAGCTTAAGCGGCAGCAACTCGGGCATCAATGTTACCGTGTCGCTGGACCTGGTGACCCCGCCGGCCGTCAACGTCGGGACGCAGCCCCTCGTTTTGGTCACACCGATGCCCCCTCCCACCAAAGATACCAATAAGGCGCAACCGACGGCGGAGGTGCTTCGTGAGGCACCCGAGCAGGAGATTGCAGATGATGATAGGCCGGCCGCCGGCATCAGCCGTGTCTCTACATTAGCCGAGATCCACGCCATCACCAAGGTAACTAATTAGTTAGTGCACGTCATCTCCTTTATGCCTTTGATACATGACTGTTGCAATCTCATGACGCCCAACAACATGTTTTTGCCTCAGGACACTTCTTGCGTACTCCTGCTTAAAGATGTCGGCGGTGCGTTGAAGGATGTTGCCAAGGGCACTCTTATACAACCGGCGAGCCGCACGATGCACAACAATCCAATGGATGATGACGTGATGAGGGTCAGGTTGGCTCGGGTGTTGCCAGGGTGCGATGACATGGACCCCCCTTTCAACCTCAGGGAGCCGATGAACACAAGACCCTTGGGGAATGCTATAACTGGCCCTTGACATGGACGAAGACCCAGATTCGTCTTGCGGGGGGAGCACCGGCGCCACCTCTCGACCGATCATCGCCCGGCCACCACTTCGGAAGCCAGCAGCGCCTGGTCTTCCATGGTTTTTCTCAAGAGACACCTCCAGCCGCCGATCCACCACAAGAGAAACCGGGATTGGTTTTCGGACCCAACACACTCCGAAAGGCGACTGATGAGAAGATGGCAGTGGCTGACACTGTTGTGAAGAAGAAGCACTATAGGAAGAGAGGTAATAATAATAATAAGGGTGCGAGCCAGCCTCTTCCGAAGAGGATCCGGGGTCAGGACGCCGTCGTCGTACCATCCACACAATTTGGCTTGCCCGAGTGCATGTAGCTGGTGATCCGATATTGACTCCGGATATGATCCACATTGCGGTTGGAGCCATATTAACTTTGCACGAGGGTGTCAAGACACTAGAGGCCCTCCTTCTTAAAGACGAAGATCCAAATTACCCGGTTTTCACAGCCAAGGTGCCATTGGATGTGGGCTTCATCGATGACCCCCCCCCCCCCCCCGCGAATATATTCTTCATAGCATTCGAGGACATATTCAAGCTGTTTCTCACGAAACGGCTGGACTATAACTTATGCGCCTATACGCTCAACTCCGGGCGCCACGATCAAGAAAGTACCCTGGAAATCGCGATAGTGGATCCCTACTACATGCGGGACAGCCAGTTGGTCGAAGGATCAGAGACACGGACCAAGGCGACGGCGTACCTCGAGAAGTTCATGGTGGACAACAAGAGGAAGGGCACACTTCTTTTGCCTTTCTTTCTCGAGTAAGTACACACACTCGCTCATCGTCACCGTAACTTATGCATTTCTTATAGATTTCTTTCCTTTGCTCTTTTTCCAACATTCCGTTCCAACTGTGTTGCGCAAAGACAAATACTGCACACTCATCGTCCTTGCCCCGAGGTATTCGCTAGCCACGTATTTCGACTCGGGGAGTTTGACGAAGAAGAAAGACTACACCAGAATAAGGGGTGTTCTCAATGAGGCTCTCGAGGGCTACACCAAGAAGGGATGCACCTTCTTAGATAGTGGGAATGTATCAAGGATGGCAAACACGTGTTCAAGCACGTGCTCGACTTCCCCTGCGTCAAGCAGTCGACTGCTGGTGCCAAGGAGGCCTTCTACGTCCTCCATCACCTTAAAGGCTATGTTCGGGATTGCCATAACCTAACGCTGCCATCTAGTCTCCGAGGATGGGCCGAAACTTTGGCGAAAATCGACGATGCTGATCTTAGAGAAGACTTCCATCGCATTCAGATGAAGTTGTCGCAAATCATCATTGAAGATGTCAACACAAGGGGCGGTGCCCTACAACAAGCCAGAGGGTTGAGTAAGAGGGAGATCGAAGAACGCCTCCGTAAGCAGGGTGACACAAGGACGTGGATGACGAAAGAGGGCTATCTACCATTCCTGAAGCTGAGCCAAAAGAGGAAGTCTTCATCATGATCGATGTGTGCCTCTAGCATGATCCGGTGTGTGTATATTCTTGATGGACGCCTGTTGTATTAGTGTGTGTGTGTCATAAACTTTACTATCTCATGGTCGAAATGGTCATTGTTGTTAGACTTAAACTACCTTGTGGTCTTGTTGTCGTTGAACTTATTGCTTCTATGATGATCTAACTTTTAGGTTTATGGATCCTTTGTTTTATATTCTATGAACATATATATATATATATATATGGATGTGAACCCTTTATTCATTCTTTTCGTTGTATTTTTACTAATATGCCTTGTCGTCTATAGAGATGGCGACGAGGTGGTATGTGGTGTACATGGGTAGGGTTCCAGGAGTCTATGAGGAGTGGGAGGATTGCCACAAACAGGTGAACAAGTTCAGCGGCAACATCTACAAAGGATACGCGACTAGAGAGGAGGCGATAGCCAAGTGGAGGAACCACTTGTGGAAGAAGAACCGGATGAAGATATTGGTCGGGCTAATGCTCTTGCTCACCATTATCATAGTTGTATTCTATTTGATCCTAGTGTAGGCGGCGGTGGCCACTTCATATTTGTAATGTGAGATGATATGAACTTTGTATTCGGCGCTTGTGTAAAAATTTGGCACTTGACACTATATGTGTATCTCGATCGGGCTCTAAGTGTTTGTATTATATATATGTCGGTTTTCATGCATCTACTACTTGTGCAATGTATTTTATACTCATCTGGATAAATACTGTATAAATCCTGTATAAATACTTGATTATACACCAGGAAAGTATTTTACTTTGAATACATGTTACACAATCAGTGGTGCATATAATTATATAGTTAGTGGCGCATGGCATATCTGTGGCGCATACACGTAAATGCGCCACAGAAGTTCTTCATGTGGCGCATATGAAGGAATGCTCCACAGAAGTCTGGAACTTCTGTGGCGCATATCCATATGCGCCACCGGAAGTAGTTATTAGTGGCGAGGTAACAGTGTCGACAAAGATATGCGCCA
The DNA here is from genome assembly GCA_023614405.1 of Avena insularis. Classification (NCBI taxonomy): domain Eukaryota; kingdom Viridiplantae; phylum Streptophyta; class Magnoliopsida; order Poales; family Poaceae; genus Avena; species Avena insularis. Next base: position 454,724,631 of record CM042696.1, on the reverse strand, counting down.
CAGAAGTCCCCTTTTCATGCGCCATAGATAGGTTGTTTCCTAGTAGTAAGAGGGTCCACCCCCTCCCCAGGCACATGCTCCTTCCCTCTTCGAAGAAGACGCAAGCCCACCAGATGGTGTTGCAGCACCCGGCGGGCGGAAGCATCACCCTGTGAGGATGACGGCGGCTACCAAAGTACCAAGCGAAGATGTCGGGGAGGCGCATAGTTCCCGCATTCTCTCGGCACACCGTCACGTAGAACTTGAAGCCGGACAAACCTGGCCACGAATCCTAATGGGACGCCACCATAGGGAAACGATCCTTCTCCAGGCGATGACCTTGTCTGTGACCTCGCCACCCCCACCCTCGTTTCGCCTTGCCACCGCCTAATGGGAGCCAACCCTTCGGCGCCGGCAGAAGCAACCTCCCCAAGGCTAGCTGACAAGTGCATATTTGCATCATGTTTTACATTATTATTTTGCATTGTAGATGTAGGATCTTGGTATTTTACGGTGCTTGCGTGCACATTTTATGTCTATTTTCAGCAGGATCAGGACAGATGATGGATCAAATGGATACAATTCTTGGAGTAGTTGTACTACGGAGAAAAGGAGTCAAAACAGCGTAAATCGCTTATTTGGGAAATATTAATAATACCAGAAGAAAACCAGAAACGAATAAGGGAGGCAGAGAGTCCAACGACCAACTATACGACCAGAGCAACTTTTTCGGCCGTATAGCTCCGACCGTATAGTTGGTGCCGCCTCCGCCTCGTCAAATAGTTTCACCCCATGCAATTGGTTCAGGGAGATGACATACAAAACACCTATAAATCGCCGAAACCTCACCTCTAGAAGGCATCTGGAGGGGGAACTCATCCGCAAGGGATCCATCTTTGCCCTACACAGATCCGGGAGGCTAAGGCATCGATCTTCATCATCCACCGCTGCATCACCACCATCTCCATACATCCCATCTACATCTTGTCTATATCTTGTTGTAATTCCTATACTCGGTGTGGATTTGTACAAGTGCTATTCATCTATGATTGTTTCCATTACCATTGCTATGATGTTGATTGCCTCTAGGTCTGAGTAGATCTCTAGTTCTTGGGGAGATGGACAAACCCTAGCATATGACTGAGATGAGATAGAGATTATTATGTTATACATCATTATGTGTACGTGTTAATTATCTTCATCTTGATGTTGGGAGTTGTGCACCTCCTTAACATTTGCCTCTTGTGGAGACTCGATGAAGGTGATTACTTGTCGGTAGACGGAGGGCTGATAGCACTTACTATGACTATAAAGCTATTATCATTCTTTACGTACTAACTTGGGGAAATAAAGAGAACTCACAAAGCCATGTCCATGCCATGGGAGAAATCCCTTAATAGCACAGTAACTCGATTGATGTCTGTTGTGGTTATGAGGACGATGTGTGCAGCGGTTGCTGGCTATTCGTCCATATATGGAGATCCTCCCACATACATACATATTATGAGAATATTCATTATAATACTCTCGATTACTTAGTCTAAATTGCTAGCAATGTATCCAGTATTCCCTGAGAACGCCTTTTCCCTATTGCAGTTCCAAAGTTCAATTAGACACGCGATTCTTACTTTCTGCATTAAGTTTTGCTTTAATTCAAAACACCTTGTTCAACCAAAAACCCCAAAACAACTCTACTTTACTTGTATCTTAAAGTTATTTCTTAAGTACTTCACCTATAGTTAAAAGCATTTTAGTCTTTCGCCTACTGCTCCCTGTGGGATCGATATGTTTTATTTCGAAACTAGCTACAAATGATCTGTGCACTTGCAGTCGTCAAGCTATCTTCTGGAGCCGTTGCCAGGGAGCTTAGCTCTATAAGTCACTTTACTTTTAGTTATTTACTTTTATTGTACTAATTTTTACTTGAGTTGCAGGACCACAACAATGGACAACACTCAGCATTTAAACCAACTTGAGACAGTAAGGAAAATGGGTTCGCCCATGGACTCTTTTATAACTATCGACAAAAGCATAAATCTAGATGGAGTCGAGATCCATCCTTTATTATTTGAATTATTGCATTGTAAGAAATTTGCAGGAACCAATGAATAAAGTCCATATGGACACTTACAATTCTTTGAAGATATTCTTAGTTCCTTTATTTTCGATGACTTTAATATTGATATGGTTAAATCCCAGTTGTTTAGACAAACTCTCTCTAATAATGTTTGTGACCGGTACAGATCTTTTTATGCAGAAGCACCAAGGACTTGGGAGGAATTGACAACCAAGTTCCTATCAAAATATTATTCTGAAAGCAAAGCTCATAGGATGAGAGGTATTATTATCAGTTTCAAAGATAATCCTAGTGAAGGCTTATATGAAGGATATCTAAGGTATAAAAGCTACCTAGATAATTGCCCCCATTATCGTTTGCCTGATTGGTTAATCACCCATACGTTTTATGGAGGGCTAAATATTGAAAATAGGACGAATCTAGACACTGCTTCTAATGGCATTTTTCTATCTTATACCTATGATGAGGCTTGGAATCTAATAATAAAAATGAGAGAAGCAACTGAAAGTTTTAAAGATAAGGAAAATATTACAGATAGTTTTTCTGAATATGCTTGCATTAACGATTTTCTTGCAGATGAGAGGACAGATACGATGATTAAAACCCTCGGTATTGATTCTTACTTAGTAAATAAAATTATTGAGAATTATGCAGGGCATTTGCAGGTACCTACAGAATGGGAACCTCGTAAACCCCTCGAATAAAAGAAGCGTGCAAGAGCGCTAATGGAAGAGTTCTCCTCGATACCTATACAGGGGATCTTTGAAAAAAGACAAAGAAAGGAAGAACAAATAAAGAAGAGATCGAAGAAACCAGAAAGGAATTCCGAAGCACAAATATAAATAATGTTATAATAATGGATCTTATGGAAGCACGAATAGTGGAAGATGAAGTGGTTATGTTAGACCGTGAAATCTCGGAATTCATCAAAGGTAATGTTCGAGGTAACAAAACTTCAAAACCAATGACCCCTATATATTGTGGAGAAACTTTCTTATATGGAATTTGTGAACCAATTTCCACCATAAATATTATGCATTCATCACTTTATGAAGAACTTCGCTACAACTTAAATAATCCAGATGTTGAACCGGTAGACACTATTATTAAATTTTCTAATAGAACCAATATAAAACTGGAAGGGGTAATCAGAAATATCTATGTCTTTATTGGCTCACTCATGTACCCCCTTGATTTTCATATTGTTGATATGCCTCGAGATTCTTTTTGTCCTATTCTTTTAGGCAGGCCTTTTATTTCCATCACCAAGGCTCGAGTACATAATCAGAAGGAAACTATTTCATTGAAGTTTGGAGAAGAGGAAATGACATTCCACTTCGCCAAACTAAATAAGAGGACATATGACGTTGAGGATATCAAGGAAGAAAAGACGATTGCTGAGCTAGCGGCAATTCATTTTAGTACTCCAGAAGATGAATTAGAAAGGAGTTTGATTAATTGGGAAGAAGCACCTGATGATGTGAAGAAATAAGACATGGATGATTACCTTGATTCAATTCCGGAAGAACAAAATCCCCATGACTATGAAGAGTTGGTAAGAACAGGAGATGAAGAACCTCCACCAATAGAATTGAAAAAACATCCAGACAATATGAGGTATGAGTTTTTAGATAATGAAAATAAATGTCATGTTATTATTAGCAAGAATCTATCGGAAAATGAAACAAATAAACTTATCTCAGTTTTGCTTAAGCATCGTGAAGCCTTTGGATATACATTGAGTGATATTAAAGGAATATATCCCTCTATTGTAACACATAAGATTACCATGCTTGATGATGCTGAACCTGTAGTAGATACACAAAGAAGGCTTAATCCTAAAATGAAGGAAGTAGTAAGAAAAGAAGTTATACGCTTACTAGATGTTGGCATAATATATCATATTTCTGACAGTAAGTGGGTTAGCCTAGCTCATTGCATACCAAGAGAAGGTGGTCTTGATGCTTCTTTGAATGAGAATGGTGAGCTAGCTCTTGTAAGGCCAATAGTAGGATATCAAATGTGCATTGATTTTAGGAAGCTAAACCGCGAGACACGAAAAAATCATAAACCTATACCATTCATGGATAAAATTTTAGAAAGACTTAGTAATAATTCTTACTTTTGTTTTCTTGACGGTTATTATGGATATTCTCAAATTTCCATACAACCGGAAGATGAAGAGAAAACAACTTTCACTTGTCCTTATGGCACATATGCTTATAGATTAATTCCATTTGGCTTATGTAATGCAGCAGCAACTTTTCAGGAATGTGTTCTAAAGATTTTTGATGATTTTGTTGAGAAGACTATGGAAGTTCTAACAAATGATTTTGTTGTTTGTGGAACAACTTTCGATAATTGCCTCTATAATCTAACCAAAGTTCTGAAGAGATGCAGGCAATCAAACTTGGTTTTGAATTGGGAACAATGCCATTTCATGCAAAGAGAAGGTAAAGTTTTCGGGCACAAAGTTTCTGAGAAGGGAATAGAAATAGATAAAACTAATATAAATGCTATAGAAAGTCTCCCAATACCTCAGGACATTAAAAACTTGAAAATGCTTCCAGGACATGCAGGTTTTTATAAGTGGTTTATAAAAGATTTTGCTAAACCAGTTATGCCCCTCACCAATCTTCTTGATAAAGAAACTCCATTCTATTTAGATCATGACTGCATTGCAGCCTTTGAGAACCCTAAGGATAAATTAGTTTCAGCACCTATCATGCAATCTCCAAAGTGGGATGAACCTTTTGAAATCATGTGTGATGTTAGTGACTATGCTTTAGGGGCTGTGTTGGGACACCGAGATGGAAAGAATTTAAATGTTATTTATTATGCTAGTAGAACTCTTAATAAGATTCAAATACATTATGCTACTATAGAAAACAGTTTCTAGCCATAATTTTTCCTTACGGCAAATTTAGATTTTACATAATTAATTCTAAGGTAATAATTCATACGGATCACCAAGCTTTGCGTCACCTCCTTGTGAAAAAGGATCCTAAGCCTAGGTTGATTAGGTGGGGTTTTATTACTACAAGAATACGATTTGCAAATAGTAGATAGGAGGGGTAAGGATAATCCTGTAGCAGATCATCTCTCTAGGATGGAGGGAATAATTAATGACCCCGTACCTATTAATGAATCATTTCTGGGAGAATATTTAGCAAAGGTAGAAATTGCTAATCGATGGTATGCAGATTATTCTAACTATTGAGCAACAACATTTATACCTCCCGGTATGTCAAGAAATCAAAGAATGAAATGCTTTAATGATCTTAATTATTACTTTTGGGATGATCCGTATTTATATTTTCATGGACTTGAGGTAATGATTAGGAAGTGTGTTCCTAATCACGAAATGAATGCGATATTAAAAGCTTGTCATGACAGTCCATATGGAGGGCATCATGCAGGTAAAAGAACTGCTGCAAAGGTACTTCAATCTGAATTCTATTGGCCTACTCTGCTCAAGGATGCACACATGTATGTGGAATACTGTGATGCTTGCCAAAGAAGAGGTAATATAGGTGGGAGACAAGAAATGGCAATGAATTATTGACATAGGTATGATTACTCGGATGCTTATGATTTGCTACCCTATATTGGGTAAAAGGCTTCCGGTCCATGAAGATCTCAGATGATAGCCCATGGAAGCAATCGACAAAGACTTTGATTGTATTAGGAAAGAAACTATGAACCGACATTGTGTTGGTATTGTAATTATGTGTATGTAAAACCTATCCGCATACAACTTCGAGGCCCAGCCTATTATAGATAGGAAGGGAGAAGCCCAAGCGAGGGTAGTGAAAAAACTCCCAGGCAATTTGTAATAGTGTGATTTCCCAATATTCAGGCGACTTTGACTCCATTGTTTTCCTGACATTTGACGAAATCCCCAGTGTTCTCTTTTCCGTGAAACTCTAAGTCCTTCACCATGGACATTGCCGAGGTTACCCCTCGTCAATTGGCGCCATTTGTGGGAAACTTGAATACTGGAACCATGGATTCGGCAGACCGCTCTCCACCAAGCATCAACCTGACAAAAGAAGATCCACACCCGCCCACCCCTGTATTGGTACCCACTGATTTCAACGGCGGATCCGATTTAATCATCGGAAGCTTCCACTTCCAAGTTGAATACCCGTAAGAATCGCACCCTTCGGCCCTGATCACATCAGAACCGTCGGTGGAAAAATCTACGCCAACGGTGGTACCAACATCATCCGCCGGATCCTCCATGGATGCCATAGCACAGATCAAAGCAGGCGAAGAAAACAAGCAAATCGAGACGGATCTGGGGGACCTTGATGGTCTCTATGACAATCTCTCCTTTGGATCAGATCTAGAACTAACCCCACCATGCGAAGCAATCCTGACGAATACCGGACCCGAAGAAAGAAGCAAAAGCATCAACTTCAGAACTAGGATGGCAGAAATCTACCTAGAAAAAAAACTAATGGACTTCACTTGTTCACCCGTCAGTGTCTCCCTCGGTTTAGACGATGACGTCACCAGTCCATATATCACCCAGCACCAAGTATGTGTGATCATCCGAGACGCCTCGGCCCAGCAAGACTCCAACGGTAACCCTATTTTTAACCTCGATGATATTCATTCAAGCCACAATGCAGGAGACCACAGCAACGAAGGAAGCCAAGGAAAAGAGGGAGACCCAACAGTTTACCGTGTAAATCGAGAAGAAGAAGAACCACGCATAGGCGAGAGGCAAACTCTCAGCTTGCCAGCTAGCGCATGGCAAAAAGCAAGGGCAGCAATTTTTGGTGCGGTTCCGATGACAACAGACGCCACTCACGAAGATTTATTAGCATATCAATATTTACTCCATCACAAGAAGAGAGACCTACTAAAAATGCAAAGGCAACTCGACGAAAGGAAAAGATTAGTCGATGAATCTAGCCTACGATGGGCACAGCTAAGCTCCACTCGAGGATCAAGGAGCATAACAGGAGGAGCACCGCCAAGGAGAGGAACATCTCGGTTGGAGAATATCCCCGAAGCAGAGAGGAGCGAACTAATCCGAGACCTTGATCTATCATTGATGTCAATAGACCAGGCTAGAAACATCAAGGCAAAGATAGCCTAGGCAGCCATTGTGGCCGCACAAACATATCTAATTACAACGCATCCCGCACCCGACGATCCTCACGCGGCCCTCCACCACTCCACCCTGATGAATCTCGGCATGGTAGGAACATCTCTCGCGCAAGCAAAAGCAAGGAACCACGCGACAACTTGATAGATCCCCACGATGTCGCAGCAGCCCTCGGCAAGTGGGACACACCCGACGATCCTGATCGCCACAACGGGTCCACTTTTTAGAGTCAGAGCCATGAAACGATGCAAGAAACGACATCACTCAGCGAAGGATCGACCGGTCTAGAGAAGAGCATGCACCCGAAGATATCACGACGGCGAAAGCAAGGAAGAGATAGAACTATACGGAGCCAGTTGCTTTACCCGATGGGTTCGCAAGACTCTGGTACCAAGAGACTTTAAATTACCTCAATATCGTCAAAAGTACGATGGTCTCAAAGAACCCGATGCTTGGCCGACAGATTATCTAGAAACTGTCAAGCTACAAGGCGGATCCAAAGCTACGGCAACGCAAAGCTTGCAGCTGCACGTAACCGGCACGGCACACTCCTGGCTAAGACAACTACCCGAAGATTCTATTAGCAGTTGGAATGATCTTGTGGACAAATTTATTAGGAATATCCAGGCCACATTCAAGCGACCCGCATCTTTGGAGCAATTGCGGGCCTGCAAGCAAAAGCCAGGAGAATCAATACGGGCTTTCGTCCAACGGTGGAATATCATAAAAAATTCGGCTGAAGCCATATCCGATGAAATAGCAATCGACGCCTTCAACGATGGACTTTGTCGCTAGGAATTTATTGAAGAACTAGGACGAACCAAGCCAAAGACAATTCCGCGGCTGATGGACATAGCCAATCATTGGGCCGATGGAGAGGACGTAGTACACAACAAAAGAGCCCGTTCACTCGAAGAAGACAGAGACAGACCCAATAACGAACGAAGACGACGAACCAACGATTGGTATGATACACCAAGTTATGTTGTAGCCAGTTTCTATGGAGGGGACAACTGACGAAGCGACGAGTACAACAACGGATACCATGGTAACAGGGATAGCATCGGTGGACGCCAGCCACAACAACGATACTAGCCGACGAATCGAGACCCACCTATGTCAGCAGGAAAAATGTTAGAAGGACCGTGCAATATGCACTTCTACGTCGACTCGATAGGGAAAAGACGATCAAATCACCTCCTAAAGGACTGCCGAACATTCCTAAAAATGCAAGAGCTATGCAACGCAAGGGCAACCGAAGTAGCAAATCGAGGCTACCCTACCGCGCCTGGCGCTTTGGCTATCGGCACGCCACCGCCACCGCAGGGGCACCCGCCAACGAAGACAGCCATAAAACACAACATATAAATACGATGAATATTCCAGGTCAAAAGGAGCAATGTCAATGATCTAGAAGGGACGGCCCTCCAACATAACACAGAAGTTGATCACTAGGCAAGTAAACATGGCAGTAACAAAGCCACCTCCTACACCTGACTATCTCCATTGGTTAGAACAAGATATTACCTTCAGCAGAGCTGATCATCCAATACGGGTCCCTCGACCAGGCCAGTCAAGGCTAATAGTAGAAGCACAAATTGGTGGGTTCGACATGAGCAAGGTTTTCTTGGATGCACGGAGCAGCATCAACCTGATCTACGCCAAAACTCTACGAGCTATGAATTGGTCCATGACAAATATAGTATCTATAGACACAACTTTCCACCGGATAGTTCCAGGAAAAGCTAAAATTCCATTGGGCAAAGCCCACCTCGACGTAGTCTTCGGATCAAAGAATAACTTCAGACGCGAAAAGCTAGAGTTCGAAGTCATGGACTGGCCATCCCAGTACCACGCGATCCTGGGACGACCAGCTTTCGCTAGGTTCATGGCAGTACCTCACTACGTATATCTGGTGCTAAAAATGCTAGCCCCCAATGGGGTCATAACAGTAAAAGGAAGCTTCAGTCGCTTGTACAGCTGCGATCGGGAATTCAGCAAAATATCAGAAACCTTTGGGGTGGAGACAGAACTTGGACAACTAAAAATAACGGATGAGGACTCATTACACGAAGGGCACATCCACAAAAAGCAAACATCAGAAGAGCAAGCGCACAACGGTCCCGCAAAAGCAACCTATGCAGTTTCCACTATAGGTCCTGCATAGGAAGGCCCACTCGTCGAAAAGACGAGAGCACCCCACAGAGCATGATGAAAAACCCCAAGAATAGAAGACGAAGTTCCTAAAGAAAATCTTCACTCTAGCGCGCTTTATATTCAATAAAAGCCAATAGCCAGGCGACCACGCCCTTGCAATGTATCCATTTATGTTTACTTCTCAAGCATACAAATTTTTATAGCACATGAAGGAAGACATCAGTTCGTCGGATCCTCAACGAAATACAATATACAATCAAAATCCCATATAAAACATACGACCTTTTTGACAAGTATGAAGTAGCTCAATATTTTTTCTATAAAGTACAAGGCTGCACAAACAAGCAGTCAGAGAGCAAAACTAATAAAACATTCTTCGTCTGCCTCCAAGCATCTTCGAACAATACTAATGGTGGGTCCACGAGCAGCGGTGTAATAAGGCGCCATCTCAACAAGGCCACCATCGGAAGGGGGTGGTAGCCCCGAAGATACAACATCCAAGTCTAGCGTTAGATGATGCGCATGTACCCAAGAAAGCGCGAGCTTGGCACCCGCCACAAGTTCAAGCTTCATGAAATGGTGAATCCTTTCACCTTGTCGAAACTTCGCAATTAAATCCACCAAGGTCTGAGGCTGAGGATCCCGAGGAAACATGGCATTATAAATAAGGGCCAGTGATCTGCGGCAGCACTCGACAAACTGCTCCACCTCTGATAGGTGATCCTGAAGCAATGCCACCGTATAAGCATGGCGGTGATCCATCCAATAATCTTTCTCAGAAGCTCAGGAGGCAGACGCAAGAGCTTGCATTCGGTTGCGCAGACATTGGGTTTCCTCGCTCTCCCACAATCGAATGCCTACAAATCAGGGAGAAAATAGTGACTTCCCGCAAGCCAAAAGGAGCAACAGAAAAGAGAGGAAGAAGACTTACGCAACAGCTTCTCACTTGCCCTAGAAATTTATTCCAAGAAAAAAGCTTCGCGATCGAGGGCCTGGCGTATTTTAGATTGGGCAACATCCACCATTGACTGAACAACCCGAAGTTTTCCTTCAAGTGTTTTCACATGTTCAATTTTTTCAGCGTACAACGGCGGGTCCAAAGTACGCACAATGGCAGTATTGGTTGCACCCACTACAGATAAGGACGGAATCGCATCCGATAGTTGCGCAGACCCAGAAGGAGCCGAAGATTCATTCAAAATCTGGCAAGACACGAAAGATATGAAACGTTCAGCATACAAAAACAAACTCATAAGCATATATTCAAAAGTTTCTTTCTTGTAAAAAGGAAGCAAGAGGCAGCTAGATAAGTTAAAGGTTCATTACAATGACGGCAAGGGATGCACAATAAAACTACAAAACAAAGTCTATGAAGCCGTTTTCTTCAAAGACAAAGTAGCACTAGCTGAAGGAACACTAGCTACAGGAATGGCAGGAGCAGCCAAAGAAGGATCGACCATCGAAGAAGGGGTAGCCAGCTTCTCCGAGCCTGAGACTAGGCCCAAATGCAGCCAAGAATACTTTCTGTCCCTGTTAATATGAGGCTTCAAGTCAACTTCTTGGCCATTGGAGGTGACTAGGACAGAGGAGCTAACCTTTTCCCAGTCGACCTTCTTGTTGTGCGCCATTGCCAGGGCCATTGAAGTTTCAGCATAACTCTTTGACTGCATTAGGCTATAACCAACAATGGGGCTGGGGTCGGCACCGAAGACATTGACAAGATCATTCAGGTCATTTGGCATGTCCTTGGTTGGAAAAACTTCGGCATGAAGGCTTTTGAAGGCATGGCGGTAGCGGAAAAGGAGGTTTCGCCCACGAACGTTGTTGGCCTCCAAGGTGCTAACAGCATCCGACAAAGTATCAACCTTCTTGCCTTTGTGCAACATCAAGTTCTGGCCAGTCAATTCTGAAAATAAAAAAGAGGGAAAAGATTGATGACCAAAGGAAAGAAATACGATAAAGCCACACAAGACAATAAACTTACGGGTCAAAGAATCATTAAGGGCCTCCAGGTGCTCCCGAAGATTTTCATCTTGAATAGCAGCTTGCTTGGCCACTTCTTTGGCATCAGTTTTCGCCTTCTGCTTGGCATCCTCCAAAGCCTCCTCAGCAACCCGCAGTTTGGCCTCCATATCATCAGCACGCTTCATCGCCTGGTTCTGAATAACTCCGGATTCCTTGGCAACAGCTGCACAAATAAATCATGTAAACTGGAGAAGAAAAACACACAAAAAAACTTCTGAAGATGAACAGGATATACCCTTCAGTTCTTTGGCTTCATCACGGATCTTTATAAAACGAGAGGCCATGTCGACCATCTCGCGCATCAAAGGCTGAAGAAGAACATCATAGCAAGGATTATCAGGAAAAATAAAAAAAAAGCTACGGACAGAAAGATTATGAGATCGAGAGTGACTTACATCGTTCATATCCACATCAACGGGATTTTCAGATGTCGCCACACCTTTACCAGCCATTTTCTTCCTTTTTTGCGGCGGTGGCCTTGACAAAGTGGCAACATCTTTCTGGATAATCTTCTCTATAGAAGACACATGCATTTCTTTCATCTCCATCAACGGTGGAAGGGATTTGTTTGTAGAATAGGCAACGGACGCAAGAAGAGGAGACACGGGAGGATCTTCATCATCATCATCACTGCAAAAGAAAAGAACCAAACAAATGAGAAAGCATCAGCAATAGAACTTCCCGATAAAACAGTAAAGAAGCAGCAAAAACACTTACGAAGATACATCTTGCGCAAAGCGAAACAAATTCATCTGGGTAGGAGCAGCCGAAACAAGAGCGGCATCAAGGGGTTTGGAAGCAGTTGAGGCATCCGAGTCTTCGCCTTTTTCTACAGTGTCAGAGTGTTTCCTCTTATCACCAGCACGCTCCACGCGAAAATCCCAGAGCAAGCCGATGGAACGGATTGCGTCTTTAACGAAGAATCAGAAGCAGAAAAATTCATATCCTCATTCGCGGCAGTCCCAATCACAGGGAGATCGTCGGATGCGGAAGGATGGACAGGGGGCTCACAGCTTCCAGGAAGAGGAGGAAGTGATCAAAATCCTACACAAACAGAAGACATGGAAAAACCATCAGTTATTGATAGAATAAAAATTCATCCGCAAGTAAAAGGGAGGAAAGATGGATGCAAAGAGAATTTACCTCGAGAAGACGGTTTTTCTTGCCATAGGGCTCCACAATACAGCTAGAAGGAACCAAGCTTTTCTTTGTGAGGGTGGTGAAGCTTCGAACCCTTTTTTCAAACACCTTCAGGGTAAGGTCTTCTGATCAAATCCTCATTGGATCCTTCTTCCCGGTGTATGCCCACATAGCAGAAAGCCGGGCCTGAAGTGGTTGGACGCGGATCCTCAAAACATATGCCAGAATCTAGAGACCCGACAATTCCTTACCACCTTCGTGCCACAGTTTCAAAATGCGATCAAGATAGGGCTGGATTTCCACCATTTCTTCAGCACAAGGACATTGATCCTAGGAGTCAAATTTGCGGCAAGTTTTCTTAGGATCAAAGGGGGCTAAACCGAAAGACTGGCCCTCAAATGGTTGATCCTTGATATAAAACCACTTGGACTAGCAGCCTTGGACAGAATCAGTGATCTTAAAATTAAAATAATCTACGTCAGAGCAAACAGAGAACATGGCGCCACCAACGTCATGGACAATGGCTTCAGTGGCATTATGGTGAACATAAAAGAAAGGGCCATGCTAGGCGTCCACCGAGGGATAACTGCCCCCGATCCCCCGGGTCCCCAGGCCGACACGTGTCCACCAAAAATACTCCCAATCCCGCTTTTGCTACAAAACCAACGATTTTTGCTACACATAAGCCCGCTTTTGCTACATGTAGCAGAAAATGGTTCGGTCCAAAACAAAAGAAAAATAGACCGGATCTTGCCGGAGATTTCGCCGGAGACCTCGCCGGTGATCGTGTAGCAAAAAAGTTGTGCTATTGTAGCATATCCGACCTCGTCGGAGATTTTTGCCGGAAAGCTCGCTAGAGACTTTTGTCAAATACCTTGTAGCAAAAACTTTGCACTAGTGTAGCAAAATCATAAAATGATGGTAGCAAAAAAAATTAACAATTGTAGCAAATCCGACTTTGCCAGAAACATCATCAGAGACCTCGCCGGACATTTGTAGCAAAACCTTTATATCATCGTAGCAAAACAACATATATTTTGTAGCAAGAAATTTGTAGCAAAATCCGACGATGCATATAGCACCACCAGAGGTCTCGTAGCGCCGCTGCTGGTCGCACGTAGCAAACACAATGCTCGCTTGTAGCTTCGCCACCGGCTGTATGTAGCAAAACTCTATGCCACTTGTAGCAGCACCACCGACCCCAATGTAGAAAATTTGGACGCCATATGTAGTAGCGCTTCTTGCCACATGTAGATAATCCAGCCGTGGCATGACCAGGACCACGACAAGCAGGCAGCGGGAAGCTTGGCAGCGGCCCGTGGCGAAGGCTACAGGAGAGCACCGAGGGAGTGTTGGCGAGCAGGCCATCATGGCGCGACCATGGCCGTGGGAAGCGGCATGGACCATGGGGCGTAGGGGATGCTGGGGGACACAGCACGCGAGGCCATGGCGGTGGCGCGACATCAGAGGGTCGTGGAGGCAGGAGGCAGCAGGCGAGGCCATGGCGACAGTAGAGGGTCGTGGTGGCGGAGCATCATGGTGAGGAGAAGGGAGGCAGCGCTCCGGCATGGCAGCCCCTTGCCATGCTAGCCTCACGACCTTCGTCACCGATTGCAACGACAGTGGCGCTGGCAGCGGTGCTTCACGAGAGGACGTCTGACAGCAGGCTGGGGGCGCGCAGCGACGGAGAAGGGGAATAGGAACGGAGGCGACAAGGGGAAGGAGAGGTGGCACGACACTGGGGAAGAAGGAGTGTGGAGGTACGCGCTCTGGCCGAGCGGCGAGCAGAGGCTCTCCAGGATTTTCTCGATTTTGCGATGGAGAAGATGATAAGATAATGCCAAGGGTGGGGTCCACAGGGGGAGTCGTGTCACCAGGAAAAAACTGTACGAGATGGACCCAGGGGATGGAACGGTTCCATCCCCCCGGTGATGTGTATCATTTTCCTAAAAGAAATGCTTCCACATGCCCCAATGGGGATGAATCCCGAGAAAGCACTCACAAAGAGTGACGAAACAAGCAACATGGAGGATAGAGTTAGGTGTGAGCTGATATAGCTGCACGCCATAGACAAAGAGAAGACCACGAAGAAATTCATGGACAAGAAGAGAAAGGCCATGGAGAAGAAAGGAAAGAAACATTACCCTCCAGCCAGGCTTGGGGATGGGAGCAGCTTCGTCTCCAGGGAGCTTGAAAGTACCGTCAACTAGATGGCCGGAGTTCCGTGCCTCACGAAGATCCCGCACTGAACACTTGGAAGGAGCCCATCCAACGGCCCTCTTCCTGGTGGCCTTCGTGGCCACAGTGGAAGTCCCCACCTTACTTTTTCCCATGGCAGCGCAAGAGAGACATGAGCACAGAGCAGGAGTTCGCAAGGGGGCAAGAGCGCAAGGAAGAAGAAGGAGCAAAGGAAGGTAAGGTTAAAAATAGTAAAACAAATATCCTTCCCTTTATAAAGAGCAAAGGTATGAAGTTTAGACCGTTCGATGCAAAATCGAACCGACAGAGGATCACACGGTGGTGACACGTGTTAAAAAGATTTCGTAACAGAAAAAATCTAAAGAAGTCTCGATCTTCACGCGGAAACGGGAAGTGCAGTCAGAAAACTCCACTAAATACGCTATCAGGCATTATCATTACTACCTCATGGCCCCACATTCGAAACGTTCCATCAGAACGTTTCTTCTGAAAATCAAAAGCATAAAATACGTCATTACTGACATCACAAAAAAAGGCAATGTAGAAACTGCGGCTCGCTCTAAGAGTTATGACCCGAAAAACTTCAAACTGGAGCCGAAGTAAATTCCTCCATGAGAAAACTTGAGACAACAATCGAATATACAATATTGTGACTGTAGCCTCGGGGGCTACTCCTATCGGGAGCACTGGCTGTGCACCCAACAAAATCTACAGAAAACACTGGCGCCATAATTCCAAGTTTTTGAGCCTATGTTCTGATGCATACATCTGAACATACCCTTGGGGGCTACTCCTATCAGGAGCGCTGGCGCGCACCTGATAAAGAAAGACAAATGAAAAATAGCAGTTACAAAAAAACAAAAAGATCTTCAACCGACAAAAAAAACAAAAAAACTCGGATCGCACTCGACGCGACAACAATCCGAATGCCATGTTCAAAAACATGAAGGTAAGACCCCAAGATTCGTCCTGTGTGGCCTGGTAATCGCACAAGAATGCGCTATGCCAGTAAAATATCCGTAGCAATGATACGATGAAAAATCCCGATGGACGTGTTGGGTACCCGATAAAATAGAAACTGGAATTCAGTATTCGATAAGACTACGATGGCCCAAACTGAATTACGCCAGTAGTAAATTCTGAGTTCAGGCCTGGGGACTTGAATTTGATGTAGGACAACCTTATTTTTGCCCAGGAGCAATTAACTGATTCCTGATTTATCGGAAGCATCAGACTCGTTATACCAAATCCCTATGAAAAATAAAAATAAAGAAATAAAAGAAAAAGAAAAAGAAAAAGAAAAAGAAAAAGAAAAAAGAAACTTTGAGACTCAACCTGAAACTGTGGTTCAAGTAGAGTCTCGGGGGCTACTGACATAGGTATGATTACTCGGATGCTTATGATTTGCTACCCTATATTGGGTAAAAGGCTTCCGGCCCATGAAGATCTCAGATGATAGCCCAAGGAAGCAACCGACAAAGACTTTGATTGTATTAGGAAAGAAACTATGAACCGACATTGTGTTGATATTGTAATTATGTTTATGTAAAACCTATCTCCATACAGCTTTGAGACCTGGCCTATTATATATAGGATGGGAGAAGACCAAGCGAGGGTACCGAAAAAACTCGCAGGCAAGTTGTAATGGTGCGATTTTCCAATATTCAGGCGACTTTGACTCCCTTGTTTTCCTAACATCCGACAAAATCTCCATCATTCTCTTTTCTGCGAAACCCTAAGTCCTTCACCATGGACATTGCCGAGGTTACCCCTCGTCAATTATAGTCTCATAATTGAACCCTTTGATGTATGGGGAATGGATTACATGGGACCATTTATAGAGTCTAATGGTTATACTCATATTCTTGTTGTTGTTGACTATGTTACTAAATGGGTTGAAGCTATCCCAACAAATCACGCAGATGCAGCTACCAAGATGATCAAGGATGTCATATTCCCGAGGTTTGGAGTTCCAAGATTTTTAATTACTGACGGTGGTTCTCATTTTATAAAAGGGACTTTCAGGAAAATCCTCAGCAAGTATGGATTAACCCACCGCGTTGCTTCACCATATCATCCCCAAACAAGTGATCAAGTGGAACTCTCTAATAGAGAACTGAAGACAATACTTGGAAAGATGGTGGACAAATCAAGAAAGGATAGGTCATACAAGTTAAATGACACTCTATGGTCATACCGTACTGCGTTTAAAAACCCAATGGGTATGACACCTTACAAGATGGTGTACGGTAAGGCGTGCCATTTACCTTTAGAACTAGAACACCAAGCTTTTTGGGTAATCAAGAATCTAAATTACGATCTCAAAGCCCCAGGGGAGAAGCGTTTATTAGATATTCATGATTTAGATGAGTTTAGAAGTGAAGCTTATGAGAATGCTAGGTTCTTTAAGGAAAATTTTAAAAGATGGAATGATAGAAAAATAGAGTAAGACTTTTAAAAGTGGAGATAAAGTTTTGCTCTATAATTCTCGTCATAAGTTGTTTCCAGGAAAACTCAGATCAAAGTGGGAAGGTCCATATGTAGTTGAAGAAGCCTATTCGTCGGGAGCAGTGAAGCTCCAAGGAAAAACACCCTCTCTTGCATGGGTGGTAAATGGACAATGCTTGAAGCATTATCGGGTAAAAGAAGATATAGGTGCAATCACCATAGAGTTGAGCACCCCCGAAGAAGTGATAAAGCGAAGATATACGAAGAATGGCAATTCCAAGAAGAATGGACTTGATGGCTCAAGATATGTCGAGCTCGTTGGGAACCCCAAGAGGAAGGTATGATGAGCACAGCAGCAAGTTTTCCTCAGTTATGAAACCAAGGTTATCGAACCAGTAGGAGTAAGGAAACAACTCCAAGGTGTTGCTACCAACTTGGAATCCTGCACACAACACAACCATAGAACTTTTCCCCAACTTACAGTGAGGCTGTCAATCTCACTGGTTTTACAGAAAACTAAGGATTAAATGTATAGTTTGGAAGATAGTAATTGCTTGCAGAAAGTAAACAGTAAATGGTAAACAGTAGATGGTATATCAATGGTAAAGGAATGGATTGGGGTCCACAGTTCACTAGAGGTGTTTCTCCTTAAGATAAATAGCATGTTGGGTGAACAAATTACAGCGGGGCAATTGACAGATTGAGAAAGCATGACAATGCATATACTAGACATCTTGACACCTATGAGATTTGATTGGGCATTACAACATAATACATAGACCATAATCCAACTGCATCTATGACTAATAATCCACCTTCAGGTTATCATCCGAACCCCTTCAAGTATTAAGTTGCAAGCAACAGATAATTGCATTAAGCAAAGTGTGTAAAGTAAACAATAAAATTGCCCCATGGACAAAGGATTGTTGTTTTCTCCCTAGTAGCAACAGAACATCTACAACCTTAGAGATTTCTGTCACTTCCCTAGATTACTAGAGGCATGAACCTACTATCGAGCATAAATACTCCCTCTAGGAGTTACAAGCATCTACTTGGCCAAGATAGCTACTAGCAACGGAGAGCATGCAATATCACAAATAACATAGACATGATAGAATCAGTAATCAATCTGACATAGTATATCAATATCCATCGGATCCCCGCAAACACAACATAGATTACAAATAGATGATCTTGATCATGAACGAAGCTCATAAGATCTAAACATGATAGCACAAAGGAGGAGAACCAACCATCTAGATACTGTATGGACCCATAGTCCAAGGATGAACTACTCACGCATCGCTCCGGAGGCTGGCATGGTAATGAAGAAGGCCTCCGGGATGATCTCTCCCCTCCGACAGGGTGCCGGGAAGAGCTTCGGATCCCCATCGATCTAGGGATGGAGATGGCGGCGGCCACCCACTCTTTCGTGGAATCTTGATCGGGTACTTAGGGTTTCTGCATCGGGGTACTTTTATAGGTGAAGGGGCAAGGCCGGTGGTCGCCCGAGGGTCCCACACCATGGGGCGGCGCGCCTAGGGGTGGCCGTGCCATCCCCCCACTTCGGCTGCCCTTCGGACTCCATGTTCCTTCTGGTAAAATATTGACTTTGGCTTTTGTCCCGTCCAATTCCAAGAATATTTCCTTACTAGCTTTCTGAAACCAAAAACAGTAGAAAACAGGCAACTGGCACTACGGCATCTTGTTAATAGGTTAGTTCTAGAAAATGTATAAAAATACCTCAGAGTGTAAACAAAACATAAGAAAGTTGATATAAAACAAGCATGGAGCATCAAAAATTATAGATACATTTACGACATATCAAGCATCCCCAAGCTTAACTCCTGCTCGTCCTCGAGTAGGTAAGTGATAAAAAGAATAATTTTTGAGGTGACATGCACCCAAAAACATAGCAACTATGTTGTAACATGAAAAGGTACAAACAAAAGATCATGAATAACAATGCATTGAAAGATGTTTGTTTGTTTCACATATAGAAAACATAATAAGAGTGGTATTCAGCTTGTCCCTCATGGTATAGCAAAACATAAATGCATAGGACACCTTCAAAGTTCATAAGGGTGACTAGATACAAATAATTTAAGAACAAGCAATATCAAAGTTTTGGGACAATGCACATTAAACTAAGAATGACCACTATGCTCTCTCAATTGGTGCATAAAGATAGAAGATGGAGACTCAACATAAAAGTAGAAAGAAAGGCTCTTCACAGAGGGAAGCAGGGATTTCAAGTTTCATAAAGAGCTTCCAAAAATTATGGTATTTATTAGCTTTTAGCTCCCATTTCCCCTATCATAAGCATCTTGAGGTGATTAAGGTTAAAGTGACACAAATATGAGGATATGCTTGACAAGTTATAAGTTGAAAATCTCATGCCCTTGCTTACGAGTACTAACCTCATGCTACTCAACTTTAGTCATAAGTAAGTCCTTGTCATTGTAAGTACATGTGTATCATGGAGAACCGCCAACGGGGTACCCCTTGCTCCATGACACAGGAGCTTTCCCATATAAAAATGACAAGGCAACAGACAGTGAGCATCTCAGCAATCTTTTCATTTGCTATTTGCATAGGTTTTTATGGAAGATGCTTCACAGAATGCTCACTATGGTTATACTGCAAGTTTCCACCATGATTAGGCATGGCTTAGGCTAGCCGCCCGGGCGTTTCTCTAACACACAAACAAACTCCATGAGCTTACAAGCTCCCCTTTTATCTCACATCATCGGGATCCATAAACAAAAGAACATGATATCAACTGAATAATAAGTGCAATGTTGAAAGCGTTCCCCATGGTATCATGGTTCTGCTAATTCACAACTTATAAAGTGCAAGCATATAAGAAAAATAGATGGACACAATGGTTCAAGTTTATTAAGTGCAAGAAAATAAAGTGTGCCATCAAGTTTGTGAGAGCTTTAATCACTAATTTTCACATAACAAGTTTAATTTGGAAGGTATATAAAAACATGAATATACTTGGAATGGTGTAACACACCATGCATAGGAATTTATAGTGGATTCTATGGAATAACTTGGTTTTCTTGGAGGTTAGATGCATGAATAGAACTCATACTTGGTATAGGTGGAGGCTAGCAAAAGACTGGGAGTAACCAACTAAGAGAGCAGTAATGGCCATAATCATGCAAAGCGACAAAACATTATTAATTAAAGCATAAAGTGATATTACAAGTCAAAAACTAAATTACCATAGAGGCTAAGGTGACTGGTTCATAGTCTTAACATGTTGTAAGCATGTGCCAAGTCAACCTAAATAAAGCATCAAAAGGAGAATACCACAATATTATGCTTTTGTATGCTAAAACAACGCATGATTCTTTCAAGGCACATTAGGAAATCTCAATTGTTTGGAACAAGTCATGCTACAACAATAATCACTAAGAATAAGGTCAAAGCAACATCAAACATGACATGATAAAGTCTAGGCCATAGTCAAAACAAGCTCCTTTTGTACCACTTATAAGCATGAAGCTTCCTACTCTTTTCCAACACCAATCAACTTATTTGAAACAACATATGAATGCGGGGGTCCAACCAATTTATTTAAGCAAACCAAACAAAAGAAAACTAAAAACAAAAACAAAGATGCTCCAAGAACAACACAATTGTGCATGAAACAATAAAAATGGAGTGTTTTGGGAGAAAACCTGAGATTTTTATTGATGAAGAAGGGGATGCCCAAGGCATCCCCAATATTTGGCGCTTGTACCTCTTGAATATTTCTTGGGGTGACACGGGTGGCATCCCCAAGCTTGAGCTTTTGTCCATACTTCATCTCATCACATTATTCTTCCCTACACTTGAAAATTTCCTTCATACAAAACTTCACACAATCTTCATTAGCAACATTAGTGTATTCAAGATAATAAGTCTTTGGGTCTAGTTTCAACACAAGTAAAACTTACATTAAAACACAAGCTACTATCGAAATTCCTTCTAAAAGCTCAAGTGGTCAAAGAGAACTCAAAGAGAAAGAGACTGAGAGGCAAATGCAAATAATGGCAGAAATCTGTCAAAACAGACCAGCAGGTAAAAAGTGATTTTTTCGAAGACCTTCTATTGCTAAAATCTAAAAGTGCCAAACTAATGAAAGTTAGACAATAACCTGGGGCATAAGCACAGAAAATTACAGCTCAATCCGGCTTACAGGGATTTTTCACGATATTTTACAGTGAAGCACAAAAAACTGTTTCAAAACAGCAACTTTCCCAAGTCTTTCTTCTCTCTCATTAGAGGTTATTCTTGGAAAAAAAACCACACAAAAAGGATAAGGAGAGGTTATTACTGAGGCAATAACTTCCAAGACTCAACAAAAGAAAAACTTACTGAAAGTAAAAATAATTTTGGTTATCTCCCAATAGTGCTTTTCTTTAACGCCTTTCAGCTAGGCATAGGAGCAAGATTCATGTATTTTCCAATGAAGAAGCATTAAGATCAAATTTCTTGCCCCTAACTTTCTTACCTTTATTCTTATCTTTAGGTAACGTATGATTGTTTGGTGGAGAAGCAAAATACATGATGCCTTTTCCCACATCTATTATTGCTCCAAGGAGTTTCAGTAGGGATCTTCCAAGTGCAATTTGTCCTTTTCCTACACATTCAATAACAAGATAATCAGTAGACACCACTTTCCCTAGGATCTTTGTAAACACTCCTTCAGCTATTCCAATGGGTAATATTGTGGCATTATTGGGAAGAGATATTTCTTCTCCTCCCTCAGAAGTCCCCAAAGATTCAAAGATTCATAGATATCTTTAGGCATAAGACAGAATTCAGACATGATATCACAACGAGCATAAAAAGTTTCATTATTTATAAAAACTTTTACTTTAGGAAGCCATTTTGAAGATTCATAATTTATTGGAACATATTCATGATGCTTTCTAAGCATGTTATAGCATTCTTTTAAACTATCTGTGTTGGTCTCAAGAGTGTTTAATCTAGCAATAATGTTTGTAAAGGAGGAATTAGATTTGCTAGGCCAGTTATATGATGCAACCAACTTTTTTGGCATTAAACGCTTCACCCTCATTGCACTGGAGGAAATCTCCTCCTACTACAGCATCCAAAGCATATCTATAACAAAGAGCAAGACCAAAGTAGAAACTACTAAGAAACAAGCCTTGAGTCATTTTAGGTTCAGTTTTTTCATGTAAATCAGAAATTCTAGACCAAGCTTCTTTGAAACTCTCTTCAATTCCTTGTTCCAAAGTAAAAATCATTTCCTCGGGTCACATAGTGATTGGAGCAATGCTAGACATAAAAGCAACTTGAAGTAGGAAAAAAATTAAAGAACTAAATTTTTTTGTGTTTTTGATAAAAGAAGCAAACCAGTACAACTAATTTTTTGTGTTTTTTGATAAAGAAGAAACAAGAAAACAAAGCAAAATAAACTAAGCAAAACAAAAACAAAGTAAAGAGATTGGTTGTGCGAGACTCCCCTTTCAAGAATCTTCTTTCTCCCCGAAAAGTGATTGACAAGGAGGAAGAGATTGAAGTTGTCCTTAACTCCCCGACAATGGCGCCAGAAAAGTCCTTGATGGATCACGATATGTAGAGCTCGTTGGGAACCCCAAGAGGAAGGTATGATGAGCACAGCAGCAAGTTTCCCTCAGTTATGAAACCAAGGTTATCGAACCAGTAGGAGTAAGGAAACAACTCCAAGGTGTTGCTAGCAACTTGGAATCCTGCATAACACAACCACAGAACTTTGCCCCTACTTACAGTGAGGTTGTCAATCTCACTAGTTTTGCTGAAAACAAAGGATTAAACGTATAGTGTGGAAGATAGTAATTGCTTGCAGAAAGTAAACAATAAATGGTAAACAGTAGATGGTATATCAATGGTAAAGGAATGGACCGGGGTCCACAGTTCACTAGAGGTGTTTCTCCTTAAGATAAATAGCATGTTGGGTGAACAAATTACAGCGGGGCAATTGACAGATTGAGAAAGCATAACAATGCATATACTAGACATCTTGACTCCTATGAGATTTGATTGGGCATTACAACATAATAAATAGACCGTAATCCAACTGCATGTATGACTAATAATCCACCTTCATGTTATCATCCGAACCCCTTCCAATATTAAGTTGTAAGCAACAGATAATTGGATTAAGCAAAGTCTGTAAAGTAAATAATACAATTGCCCCATGGACAAAGGATTGTTGTTTTCTCCCTAGTAGCAACAGCACATCTACAACCTTAGAGACTTCTGTCACTTCCCCAGATTACTAGAGGCATGAACCTACTATCATGCATAAATACTCCCTCTTGGAGTTACAAGCATCTACTTGGCCAAGATAGCTACTAGCAACGGAGAGCATGCAAGATCACAAATAACATAGACATGATAGAATCAATAATCAATAATCAATCTGACATAGTATCTCAATATCCATCGGATCCCCGCAAACACAACATATAGGATTACAAATAGATGATCTTGATCATGAACGGAGCTCACAAGATCTAAACATGATAGCACAAAGGAGGAGAACCAACCATCTAGTTACTGTATGGACCCATAGTCCAAGGATGAACTACTCACGCATCACTTCGGAGGCTAGCATGGTGATGAAGAAGGCCTCTGGGATGATATCTCCCCTCCGGCAGGGTGTCGGAAGAGCTTCGGATCCCCCTGATCTAGGGATGGAGATGGCAGCGGCTACAGACTCCTTCGTGGAATTTTGATCGGGTACTTAGGGCTTCTACATCAGGATACTTTTATAGGCGAAGGGGCAAGGTCGGTGGTTGCCCGAGGGGCCCACACCATGGGGCGGCGTGCCTAGGGGGTCGCCGCACTAGCCCTAGGTGTGGCCACCTCGTGGCCCCACTTCGGCTACCCTTCGGACTCTGTGTTCCTTCTGGTAAAATATTGACTTTGGCTTTTGTCCAGTCCAATTCCGAGAATATTTCCTTACTAGCTTTTCTAAAACCAAAAACAGCAGAAAACAGGCAACTGGCACTGCAGCATCTTGTTAATAGGTTAGTTCCAAAAAATGTATAAAAAACCTCAAAGTGTAAACAAAACATAAGAAAGTTGATATAAAACAAGCATGGAGCATAAAAAATTATATATACGTTTACGATGTATCAGGACTCAAGACGGAATGAGCGGAATGTTGTTAATAGCTATTGACTATAAAAGAGCGCTTCATAAGAGACAACCCATGTGAAATAAAGGTTTGAGTAAGTTTTTAAATTTTTAGTAAAAGTCTAGTTTGAGTATTATGTTAAAAGAGAAACAATTCATGCTTTGACAAGGAGGAAGGAAGAGTTGATAATGCCAAAATTGGTCGAAAATCTAAGCTGACATTTCTCTGTCAAAACTTGATATTTTGTTAAGTTCAGATTAATAAAGAATTCTTGGAGAAGTAGAAAAATTTTGGTGGACACAGAAGGTTTAACGATAAACTATACGGTGGTAATAAAAATTCTGGGCGTATAGTTCCGGCCGTATAGTTGTTGCGACATTAACACTTCCATCCACAAAAGGTACTGAGAGTTTAACGACCAACTATATGGCCGGAATAAAAATTTCGCCTGTATAGTTGCGGCCGTATAGTTGTCAATTCCTTTGACAAAATAATTTCTGGATTACTGAGAGTTTAACGACCAACTATACGGCCGGAATTAAAAATTCCGCCCGTATAGTCACGGTCATATAGTTGTCGACCCTTCTCCAAAATTTCTTATGCAGTATACAAAGAGTTTAACGACCAACTATACGGCAGGAATTGAAAATTCTGCCCATATAGTTCCGGCCGTATAGTTAAGTTCCACCATAGATCTAATCTATAGTCGGTTCACAACTATACGGCGGGAGATATATGGTCTACACCCGTATAGTTGCTCATTACGCAAGGCGGCTAGGGTTTTTGACCCCTCCTTTTAAAGCTGATCGCATCTAATCTTTTTCATTAAGTTTTTACAGAGCCATAGCCTCCAGCCTCGAAAGATCTTCGTCATATCTATACAAGCCCCCTTAATAACATCCGTGCAGCAAAGCCATGCAACCCTTCCACGTCAACAAGATCTGGAAAAAGAAAGAAGAGAAGGCCATGAAGAGGATCGAAGAAGCAGAACCAAAAGGATCATCATCATCATCTGGCCCGGAGATTAAGCATCGCCCAAATTGGGAGGACATGTTCCCGCAAAGGATGGAGATGATGAGACAGGCTGAGCAGGGAAGGAACATAGGATCCTATTATAAACCTCCTCTTGGTGGGATCACCTCTTAAACCTAAGAAGGTGCGGCAAGATGAGATTCATGACAAGATCTATGAGTTAGAAAAGGCTTCTAAGGCATGCGTTGAAACACTTGGATAAGGGATTGACTCCTACTGGATGATGAGCAAAGACCTTGAGAAGAAGGTCGATGACATCGATGGTATAGTTGGTTTCTTAATCAAAATTGTCTTTGAGTTGACAGATGAGCAGAAATTCCTCAAGAGGAAAATGTTGAAGCTCCAATACGACATGGCCGAGCTCAGCATTCGCTTTGCAAGCATAGTTAAAGAGGGCAACATGAAAGAAGATGGTGACGCTCTTTCTACCCAGGAGGAGGAATAGGTACCAACAAGGAGTTAATTGATCCCGCCTGGCTTAATTCCAAACTTGGGGAGATCTTTAAAGACCTTGTAATCTTTCTTACAAGTTTTATATTATCGTTTTTTCATTAGTTCAAACTACAAATAAAGTCTGTATCATTAGGATTCCCTTCAGGAATAGTCGATCCCTTTTATGAAATTCCAAGTTTAATATTATATATGGAGCAATTTTGAGTTTTTGTTTGTTTTATTGATATATGAATGGCTTGAGTATAATTTTACTTGCACTTGATGATAGCAATAGGAGTCTTCCACACCGTTGGTATTAATGGAACACCAAAAGATAATTTGGTTGATATGCTATAAGTCTACGGTTTGATTTATAAAGAAAAATTATCTATACAGTTAAATTTAAAAAGAAACCTTGAACAGAGGAAAATGAAAGTGTTATCAAAATAGAGTGAGAACAAGTGGAGGTAGAATCTTCAAGTCATAAGAATGCTTCATATACAATTGGAATTTGGTAATCGAGATCGTTAAACTTTGGATTCCTACATGAAGTGGAATGTATGGCTAGCTCCTTTGCACATCACTTAAACAAAAGTGTGAGCATATATACAAAAGAAAAGAAAAACAAGAAAAAAAAGAGTGAATGTGCAAAGAGAAAGTAGGCATATACCACTGTATTGTAGTATGACAAAGAGACACTTTTGAGATTCTGAATCCCAAGTGAATATGTTGATCCTAAAACACTTGGGACTACCTGGCTAACTCATTCGGTTGAACCGTATACTTTTACATTATGTTGAGATTCATCTTTTATGAACCATTGATCACTAAGGTGTGGAAGCCTGCTAATACTATTCAGATGGTTCGAGTAAGGTACTATTCATGAACTTATTGTTATGTATTGTACATGATAAACACATGTTGCAATTGCCTCATTTATTTTATCGACTCAGCTTCATGAATATGAGGATCACATCCATTAAGCTAAAACTTGCTCGGGACGAGTAAGAGTCTAAGCTTGGGAAAGTTGATGAGTGCATATTTGCATCATGTTTTACATTATTATTTTGCATTGTAGATGTAGGATCTTCGTATTTACGGTGCTTGCGTGCACATTTTATGTATGTTTTGGAGCAATTGTACTGTGGAGAAAAGGAGTCAAAAACAACGTAAATCGCTTATTTGGGAAATATTAATAATTCCAGAAGAAAACCAGAAGCGAACAAGGGAGGCAGAGAGTCTAACGACCAACTATACGACCGGAGCAACTTTTCCAGTCGTATAGCTCCGGTCGTATAGTTGGCGCCGCCTCAGCCTCTTCAAATAGTTTCACCCCGTGCAATTGGTTCGGGGAGATGATATACAGAACACCTAGAAATCACCGAAACCTCACCTCTAGAAGGCATCTGGAGGGGGAACTCATCCGCAAGGAATCCATCTTCTCCCTATGCAGATCCGGGAGGCTAAGACATCGATCTTCATCATCCACCGCTGCATCACAACCATCTCCATCCATCCCATCTACATCTTGTCTAGATCTTGTTGTAATTCCTATACTCATTGTGGATTTATACAAGTGTTATTCATCTATGATTGTTTCCCTTACTATTGCTATGATGTTGATTGCCTCCATGTCTGAGTAGATCTCTAGTTCTTGGGGAGAAGGAGAAACCCTAGCATATGACTGAGATGAGATAGAGATTATTATGTTATACATCATTATGTGTATGTGTTAATTATCGTCATCTTGATGTTGGGAGTTGTGCACCTCCTTAACATTTGCCTCTTGTCGGGACTCGATAAAGGTGATTACTTGTTGGTAGAAGGAGGGATGATAGCACTTACTGTGACTATAAAGCTGTTATCATTCTTTACGTACTAACTTGGGGAATTAAGGAGAACTCACAAAGACATGTCCATGCCATGTGAAAAATCTCTTAATAGCGCAGTAATTCGATTGGTGTCGATTGCTGTCTGTTGTGGTTATGAGGACGATGTGTGCAGCGGTTGCTGGCTATTCGTCCATATATGGAGATCCTCCCACATACATACACATTATGAGAATATTCGTTATAATACTCTTGATTACTCAGTCTAAATTGCTAGCGGTGTATCCACTATTCCCTGAGAACGCCTTTTTCCTACTGTAGTTCCAAAGTTCTATTACACATGCGATTTTTACTTTCTGCATTAAGTTTTTCTTTACTTTAAAACACCTTGTTCAACCAAAAACCAAAAACAACTCTACTTTACTTGCATCTTAAAGTTATTTCTTAAGTACTTCGTTTAGTTATAGTTAAAAGCATTTTAGTCTTTGGCCTACTGCTCCCTATGGGATCGATATCTTAATTTTGAAACTAGCTACAAACGATCTATGTACTTGCAGTCATCACTAGCACACTATCTGCAAAGTAGGCGGTGGCCATGACTCTAGAAAGAACAAAGGGCAAGAAGGAAGAAAAGACGAGTGTTGGGTATGGCCTCCTCCTTTAACACCGTTTAAATAGGCTAGGGGAAGGAAGCTACCAGCCGAAGTATAGAAGACTGCAGTTACTGCAAGAGCAGTCCTTTGGATTCCCTAGGAAGCAAATCCACTATACCAAAATCTTCGTCAGAAGCTGCAGATTGGATCCCCGGGAGATCCATGGGCAGCCCACTTGGTCCAGCGCCCTGGCTAGGCGAGGCACCGCCCCGACTCGCGGACGGCACGAAGCTGCACCCCCGCCCAAGGGATACTATCAGTTTCATGCTATTCACGCGTCACGGAATCACGGGCTCCGGGGCAGGAACCCCGTGGACTGCTGAGCCGAGAAACCCGGGGAGTTCTCCTCGGGTAGATTCGTGAATTTGTTTACCGGCACGAGAGGACTCCTGAGGAAAGAGTTGGCCAGCTGGCCAGTAATTCCTAAATCAAGTGCAGACGGCACCGTGGGAACACTGCACAGAGGACTAGCAGTAGGACCAATACCACGCCTCGCTCACTGGCAACACCCGAACAACATGTGGCTTTCATGCGTGTTACACCTCGCCACGTGGCCACACAAGGACTCTTCCAGGGTGTCCTCTCGGAGCCCGGCGACACTCCCTCTGATAGCCCCAGCTCGAATAGACCACTCGGGTACATGAATCTATCTAACGTAACAAGTCTAGCACCATTATACTAGACAGTAAGCGACACGCGGCATCAAGGCAGGATTGCTAGGCCACGTTGCAGGCCATGACCGCCACTTGGCTGAGACCTCACCGCCGCTTGTGATCCAACTCCTATGGTGTCCACTTACCTATATAAAAGGAGGCCCAATTCAAACTAAGAAGGGGGAGGATAGAATTGAGGAGTCTAGTGTACTATTGTGATAATCAGATATCAGCTAGTTTAGGATGTAGGGATCCACTCACTGCGTACCTGAATCTGGGTAAAAACCATGTGTCTCTCGCTGTGATTATATTCGTCTGGTTCACCGATCGAGCTCACCGGACACTGCGCCCCTAGCTGAACAACAAATGGGACTCACAAAGATAACTATTGATGATTCATCTCGACCAAGAAAGTATGCGCCTTGCTCATCAAACCTCAAAGCAGATTGACCCCAGAGAAAAAACCAAGTATGTGTACAAAATGATAGATCAAACTGAAAAAAATAAACCAAATGTAACGAAGACATATTTTTGATCGTGATTATACTCTTGGTGTATTTTTCATCGTCTATCATCTCTTCCAGTTTATATGAGATTCTGTCAACAACCCTAAAGGATTTAGTAGTTTTTATTGAAATTGTTCTTGCAAAATGGACACCGGCCTATGGCCCAATTGGTTCTGTCCTTACACAGACTGTGTATCTTACTATCACTGATATGCCGTGTAATCTATGCACTGTGCCTATTATTGAATATGTCCTTGGCACATTCTGTTTAGTAAGAACACATGATACTGAAAGTAAAGATGAAGATTCACGCACCAGGAGAAGTATTCATGTAAATCATCGTGTCTAATACCCGAAGCTCGGGAAGAACAGCGACGCCTTCCCTGTCGCTTCCGCCGGAGAAGCCCCAGCAGCACCGGGAGGAGCTCTTCTCATTCCCGCAATAGCTATCACGGTGCAGGCACGGCCACAGCCAGTGCCTGGTCCCCACCGACACCGGAGGAATTGAAAAGGAATAACAAGATATGATATCAGGATTTGCATCTTTAGTGTCTACAAACAGTACACCATGGCACAACAAGAGGGGAAGATAATTTCAAGCAAAAAAGATTCCATCTTTCTCTTGCTTATTTATAATACCTTCTAAACTACAGTGTGCTTGTTAAGCTGCAGGACAATAGCTAATAACAACAATCTACTTTATTTAGGTACCAATCTTTTGTTAATGTGAGAATCGGAGTTTAAGAAGGTGTGCATAACAAAAATATAGCACACAATCAAAGTCTCCTTGCAAGATATCATACCTTCTGTCTTTTTAATAGACTTGCACCAACCAAGCTCTTTGTTTCTTTAAAACCACCTGATCAGCGACCACTTAGTCACCTCTGCCTCACCACCGAAGTCACCGACCAAACCCATCAGAACCCCACCAAAAATTTCAACGTTGTCACAGCCTCGCAGGGCACAACCACCTGATTAGACACCACTCAATCACCTCTGCTTCAGCACTGTAGTCACCCACCATACCCATCAGCCCCAAATTTCAACATTTGTCAATGTGCTATAGATGGAAGAAGAAAAACCATGAGTTTCCAAAAGGTTGGCAGTGTAACACAAGAAGACCAATTTTGTTATGGACGCACCTTCTTTCCTTAAAAAGACTTCTTGCCTTAACCATGAATTATATCCAACTTCTTGAATGTTTTTCATATTTTGTTACAAATGCACCTTCTTTCCTTAAAATGACTTCTTGCCTTAACCATCAATTTTATCCAACTTCTTGAATGTTTTTCATATTGAGCTTGCACCCAAATACGAGGTGTCACCTACATGGGAAAAATGACAAAAAAACAATGAATTTCAAATATATATGAAGTCTCTAACGGTTGTACCGCATAATCACGAATAACATGAGTTCTGATCATGTATGTCATTAGATCAAAAGTTACATGGAGGTATTAATGATCTATCCTATATTATCGATGTTCATTCTTATATTACCTTGCCTCGGAACTAAATTTAATCAAATGGCTTATTAAGAAGGAGCTGAAGTGGACACTGACGTGATGCATTGTCCTCGCCGCCACAATCAACTTCCTCGGTCAGCAAACTCTGCACCCCATTAGCACAAATTGGGTTAATACATAAAACCATGCCTTGTATCTCAAAACACAACTCTATATGCTTGAAAATGTGAGGAGTAAATTATACTTGGCAAATATCCAATCTCTTACTCTTGTTGTCCTCTTCATCGAATGCAATGAATATCAGCTACATACACTGCAAAATGAAGCTCATCTCATTGGCTCATGGCCTTATCCTCAATAGTTTCTCACAAAGAGTTCAGTTTCACGAATAATCAAATAAGCAAGAAACTAGCATCAACCAGTAGCACATAGCACCAGCACAAGCAGCAGCCAAGCTTGGCAGCAGGAGAACCATCAGCACACAACAACACTGAACACATGAACAACCAGCAGCACGAGCATTAGCCTGCTACAGCCACAAAACCACCATGATGCCAAGTAACACGAGCATTAGCCTGCTACAGCCACAAAACCACCATGATGCCAAGTAACACCAGCATCATGCACTATCTCTAAAGCACGCTGCGGTCGCTGCGGGTACACCAAACACTAGTAGAAAATGGGCCTTTGGTCCAGCCCTCAAAGTCATTCATCCCGGTTAGAATAACAAATTGGGACCAATGCCAGCCATCGGTCCCGGTTCATGCCGTCAGAACATCGGTCCCGGTTCATCTCGGGGTATTGGTCCCGATTCATGGCATGAACCAGGACCAAAGGGTCTCTTTTTAGTCCCGATTCATGACATAAACCGGATAAAAAAATTCAGAAATTCTCTGCCGCCTGCTCTGCCGCGGCAGGAATAAGGCCCAAAATCCTGCCGCGGCATTACAAAATCCAACCCCCCCCCCCCCCCAATCGCCTTCTAGTTTCAAAAACATGTCGCAGAAAATTTTAAAAAAAATAAAAAATAAAATCCTTTAAACTGTAGTTGTATTTAGTGATACACTTGTCATGAAAATTAACAAACTTGAATTTCGACTTATTTTGAGAAAAAAGTTATAAAAACTTCAGATGGCCGCCATTTGTGCATACGATGTCGGAAAAAAACGTATAATATATCTAAATGATCGGCAAAAAATTACGATACCGATGGCAACTACCTTAGGCCGTTTGCAATTTTTTTACATTTCTAAAATTCCAAAAGAGTCAAAATTCAGATTTTTAATTTTTTAAAAAATAATTCAAAAAAATAAAAAAATGACATATTTGGATTCCTCATATTTTTCTGATAATAATGGACATATTATTTGTGGAATTTCGATTTATGGATTTAAAGATATGAATTATGCCATATTAATGCAAAAATAATAATAAAACATATTTTATTTTTCTATATTTATTCAATATTAGTATTACTTTGTCATTTTTGTACATTAAAATCATGTTTGTAACTCAAATTATAAGAATGTGTGAATCACAAGATGCATGGGTTAATATCATTAATAGCATAGTATAGACATAAGGTTACAAGTGGTACATAGGAAGGAGGATGAGAAGGAACCAAGATGTTAAGCGTGCTAGGAGTGGAGTAGTGTTAGGATGGGTGACCGACCGGGAAGTTTAATCAAAGATTAGAATTTGACCAAAAACTAAGTGTGATTGAGAGGCTTCGGGTGAGAGATTAACCAGTCCAAATATTCATAGATTAAAAAAATTTGAAAAAACAGGCGACGACGGGTCACGTGGAGACCCATTGGTCCCTGTTCGTGCTAGAACCGGGACTAGCATTAGTCCCGAGTGATTGGTCCCGGTTCAAAATCCGGGACCAATGGCCCTTATGAACCGGGACCAAAGGGGGCTTTTTCTACTAGTGAAAACACCATGCCACCAAGTACCACCAGCCAACACGGCTTAAAATATCTAGAGGGATCTTTTGCGCGTAGCACCTGCCAAATAGGCATGCCTCGCTGTAGCATATGTCGGTCAGGCACAACTTGGCATCACCGCCAAAGCTCTGTGCAAGACAAATCTGCTCCAACTCCTGCCTCTTCCATCTAGCCTGCTCCAAAAGAGAGGCTCCCAAGATAGAATGCGACACCTCTGTGTCACTACCGCCTGACTCGGAAGCCAGATCCTAGCGTTTCCCTCGGAGGAACACGAGTGGGTCAACAAAATCTGCATGACGACACCTACTTCGGTGGAGAAGGAGTCCACAACCACCTTGGGCTCCTTGTGCTACGGGGCTCGCCCAACATCTAGGTGCCGCCATCGAAGGTGTCGAGTTACAGCTAGCAGGGGAGGAGCGGCCCATCTGAGCCTTGATCGGTCCGCTATCGCCAGCCATCATGAAGTTGCGCCGCCTGCTGGGGATCGTCATCTATCAGCCCGTAGCACTACGCCTTCTGCCATCAGACCTAGAGGCCACCATGCTGGACAGCCGCCACTTCGTGGTGCTAGGCTACCGCACCACACCCAGGCATGTAGGTGTCAGCCCGCGTCCAAACCTAATGCGCAAAGGGATGAGAGTGCCTTGCTGCCGTGGGAGACAGCAGGGCTTTTCTCGGTCGCGCCCTCTGGCGGCTGCGGGGGAGAGAGAGGGAGAGGAGTAGGAGGGTCCTGCTTGCGGCGTAGTTAGGGTTTCCCTCTGCCGCCACGCAGGGGTGACGGGAGGGAGGTGGTTCTAATTCTGGAACTCTTTTTCTGTATGATTGTGATCTGCCTTTAGCTTCATGCATAAACTTGCATGTCCATCAGTTAAGCAATAAAAATATCTAGGTTACTCTCTTGCATCAACTTTAAAAAATATATATCCCAAGATTTACACATAACTAAAAATTTATATTTGTTTTTTACAATCATAGCTCACCACAACATATTTCGTCCATGGTTCTAACTGCACGGATGTTGAAACATAGGATGATTGGTATGCGCCTCCTTCCCAAAATATAAGGAGTCTCGGTTTTTTTTCTAAGACATTTTTTTAAAGTTTGACCAAATTTATAGAGCACATTGCCAACATCCAAATTACGATATAAATACAATACAAAAACATAGTTTAATTACAATATATGTAATTATTTGATTTGGTATGGTACTAGTTATTTTTCTCTAAATTTGCTAAATCTAGGAAAGTTTAACTTGGAACAAAACCAGTACATCTTATATTTTGGTATGGAGAGTGTATTGAGTTCAGTGTATAGTACATGTCGAGTATTATAAGGGAAGTTGTAGTACATCAATATGAAGTGAAGAAGCGTCAACTAGTCACAAATGACAGTGTTCATCAACCACCTAGTTTTGGCTATAATTTTGAAAGCAAACATCGTGAGTTGGTACATTCCGTTTCACTTTGATATTTCATAGACTATTAAATGAAGCAAAATGGAACACACACACATACGCGATAGCACCAAACAATCCGAGTTCACTGTACACCTACCACTAAAAAAAACATTTCAATGCTCATGCATTTAGGTTCCCTTGAAGCCATTTGATACCGCCACAAAAACCTAAGATCAAATTGTGTTACCATTCTACTTGAATGATGGATCAGCCAAGATGCTCAGACTATCAAGATATCATGTTCAATTTTTTTAGAGCAACCAACACGAGCACTTCATTTTCATTAAGAAGAACATACTTGTTAAGTTCATAAGGGAAACTGGCCCAAAACATCACTTAGTCAAGTGTATGCAAGAAAACCAAAGAAAGATGAACAATTTGAATCTGTGTTATTTTCCTACGTATGCTTCAAATGTTTGATTGTGGAAGCGTTTACCGTGATATGTGTGAGTTGTTTGTGTCTTTTGTGTTATCTTTTAAGAACACGGAGTTGAGGTCAAAAAAGGAGATTGGATTTGAGTTCTACAACAGAGTTATTTTTCTTCTTCCCTGATGTACCATGCCATAATAAAGTACTTATCCATTGCCAAACAATATCTTCATATACAAAATTGGAAGAAGTATGGATAATAAAAAGATACATTTGGAAGTTATTTATTTTTATGCTACCTTTTAGTTATGTGCTTCTAGAGGAAATTGTATTTGGACCTTTCGTTGGATCATTCACAGTACTGGAATTGAGGATTCTTTGGCACTCTGATAATTTAATAAAATCTGAAAATTAGGAAGATTTAAAATGAATAAGACTTTGAATGCAAAACCAAATAAAACGCCCAAATAAATATACATTACATAACTAGTTAACATAAATATTTTTGTAGCTTCGATTCTACACTAGCACTACATTCTGATGCTCTGTTTAGCGTCATATTTAAAGGTTCAGAAACACTACAGGAGTACCAGAATAAGTTTCTACAAAATCAATATTTTCCACTCAGTCAACATTGTTTTTTCTATGGTCCTGAACGAATGTAGAATCTAGGACTAGGTTCCAAGTCAAAAGTGTAGCACCCTCGAATCGGCTCTATGCATGTTTTAGCAA
Organism: Avena insularis; assembly: GCA_023614405.1. Classification (NCBI taxonomy): domain Eukaryota; kingdom Viridiplantae; phylum Streptophyta; class Magnoliopsida; order Poales; family Poaceae; genus Avena; species Avena insularis. The sequence continues at coordinate 454,689,268 of CM042696.1, read as the reverse complement.
TTTCTGCCAAAACCGCATAGAAATGATTCAAAGATGCCCACCAGGCACTTGCGTGCGGTTGGAAAACGAAGTAATATCATTACACAATAGTTCACGATGGAACCCACAGAACATATATATACAACAACGACTCCACGAGTCAAAGATCCAAATCACCTTGAAAATGGTACAACATCCGAGTATGGATAAGATGCAAATGGGGCTAAGAGCCCTGAAGAATAACTACTGGAGTCCATAAACCTGCCCAGGCCAAGCCGGAAGGGTAACCCTGCAGGGGTGCACAAATAGCAACACACACACGATCAACCTCGGGAAGAACCAAATAAAAAGTAATGAGGCCTCACGACAATGCATTCATAGGATTCATAAATTATTTCAGGGGGCACCCTACTAAGCTACCCGCAACGAAGTTGGCCGGCTCCGAGACGGACCCATGATTTGCGACAATGGTTGTAAATGACTGGGAACCCGAAAGTGTGACTAGGCTTGTCGATACCGCGTAAACATTCCGCATTCCTAAAAAATATAGGTGCTCCACGCACAATCGTAAATAAAGCAGTAAAGCATGGCATACGTACAGGATAGTAATAAAACCCCAAACTAGTTTGTGGCCCCAAGAAATCAACTGTGAATCAAGCTCAGGCGAAGGGGGTCCATAGGATCTCCCGTATATGGATAGTGTGAATAGTCAAGAAACAGGTATCAAGTACTCGGGTCCTACGGAACACAAGTGAGCGTGGAAGAACCAAATAACATTTATTGTCCACCGGTGTATCTGCATTAGTTATATCTATTCCCTGTATTTTATATAACAAGTTGTAATTAAAAACATGATCATCTCCACCATTTAGCATCTCCATCATTAAGCATGTACCAACCTTTCATCAATGGTGGAACGACAATGACGTGAAGCAGCACCTGAGCAAGCAATTACGACTCGCAAGGCCGACTGTCTATCAAACAATAGGCAATAGGATATGTCCAAGGCAATATAGAGGCTACAAGGAATATAAATGGTACACGGAAACTAAAGTATCGTAACATGGATAGCAATAGATCAGCTGGAGGAAATAAAGACTATAAAAGCAAAATAGGTAGAAAGAGGGAGATGCTCGCCTAGGAAATACTGTTGAAGGTTTATATCCGAAGAACTTGTCTATACTTGCATCAACTCGACGGCCTAATCCGTGAAGAACCAAAGAACTAAAACAAACACCGGATGCACTATTTAATACTACGGTAGAAGATCGTATATGATGCATGTATGACGCATGACATGGCAAGGATGTGATGCAACTAGGCAATATTAAGCGAAACCGGAGTCCCGACAATTAATTAATGGGTTCATATTGTTTAGGTATCCTTCAATTTAAATGTTATAATAACAAGACAAAACATGGTGCCGGTTCGCTACACAAATTTAAATGGAGCCATTATAAGCCTAGAATAGCCCGCATATGGCCTCCATATTTAATTATGACGTGAATTAATAAAGTACCGCCCAACAAATGAATATGTATGAGAGCATGAACAATTTAATATGCAACAAGTGATAATGTTATATTATAAAATAGGAGTCTTGAAAAGGGGATAACATTTGGGTCCGACACTGATGGTCTTGGGGTTCGACGAGATCGGTCTCGATCTTCGAACTCCGAGTCTAGGGTTCGGTCTTCGGATCCATGACAGCGCACCCAGGGTCTCGGCGAACTTGGCATCCGTGAAGGAGAGCATGAAGACGGTGCCGGGGTTCGGGTTTCAGATCCATGACGGAGGACTCGGTGTTCCGTGGATCTTCGAGAGTGCCCAATCCGTGTCGGAGAACTTGTTCATTGATCATCAAACGCCACACATGTAGTACCACATCATCACCATATCACCAGATAAACACGCTGGGACAACAAACCAGCAACACCACTATCATCGGCGTCACACACATAGATCACTGAAAGCCAAAGAGGAAGGACTTGGCCAGGCAGAGCACATCTCAGGGAGGTCTCGGGATCACCTCAGTTCAGGATGGTGTGTAGCACGGCAAGAGGGCGCGCTTGGTGGCAACTACAGGAGGTACTCGAGCTGAGCAGGGGCACTCAACAAGGGGTAACACGAGCCCCGCGTGGAGTCAGGAACAACTCGAGCTCCTGCAACTAGACCCTAAGGAAGAACAAAGGCAGAGCAATGTGCTCGGAGTTGAAGAAGACATGGACGAGCACGCAGGTTGGCGCTGGAGCTCGTGGGCGAAGTGCAGGCGGCCGGAGAAGGGTATGATGGCAACGGCGTTGTGCAGAGAGGGCCACGCTCGGGGAGCAGGTCGGTAAGGTGAGGGCAGAAGGTCGAGCATGCGTGGCCAGTGGCAGAGCTCGCTGCCGGAGTCGAGAGGCAGTCGCGGCGAGCAGCAGTAGGAAGCACACACAGGCTTGGGTCCCTAGCATCGTGGACGGGGAGGCGCGCGTCGGTGAGGAGCAGGAGGTCGGTGACGAGGACGTTGGCCAGAGGGCGAAGTCGTCGCAGCACTTGACCATGGAGTCGTCGGAGTTGGAGAGGCCGAAGGCCGGCGAGATGTAGGGGTGGGGCAGAGAGCTTTATGCGGGAGGGGACCAGGTGGAAGAGCGCCCGCGTCAGCGCTGCAGAGGTCGGCGAGGAAGGCACCGGATTGAGTGGACGGAGGGTCCTACGCGGCAGCGGATAAGGAGTCAGGGAAGGAGGAGGCGCGGGGCTGGTGGCGGAGGGACACGGATTTGCCCCGGACGAGGCAGAGGGCGGCGACACTGGGGTCTGCGCGAGACGAGGGGCCAGAGGCGGCTGGCGCATGGTGGCGGTTGGAGAACCAGGGAGGGCGCGGCCAAGCGAGGAGCTTGCGAGGGGGAGGAGCGGGGCCCGGACTAGGGAATGGGAGAGGAGCATCGGCGAGGGTTGGTGGTGACCGTGTCAGGAGAGGTGAGGGAATGGGACCTGCGGGGCGGGGCTGGGTTTGTCGGGGAGCGGGGTGGATCAGGGATGAAAAACGGGATTGGGGTGGGGCGCTGGGTCGCGAGCGTGTAACGCGAGGGTCGTGTTGACTTGGGTGCGGTTGGTCGGTGGGCTTGGCGTGCGGGATCGGTCTGGGCCGTTATGTGCTTTGCGTGTGGCGTAGGCAGGTGGGTGTGAGTCTAGTAGGTAGGTGCTTGGGTCGGGTTTAGGGGTAGGTGGGGCGTTAGGGTTTGGGGTAGACCTTTTAGGATTTCTATTGGGGTAGTAGGTGGCTGCGGGCTCGGCTTTTGGCCTAGCCTGCGGCTGCCTCCCCGAAAACAAAACATTTTTATTATTTTAGAAGAAACCATTTCGCAAAATAGGTTTTAGATAAATAAAAGATCCGGACGGATCTAGAATTTTGATTTGAAATAGAGAGGGGGTTATTTAGCAAATAAAGGTAGGCTTTTATAAAAATAGTTTTTGGCAAAAAGATGCATGATGACATGACGATGCTCAAATGCAATGTGATATGATGACATGAGCATGCGGTCATGATGATGCACAAAATAAAAACAACACGCGATTTTCTAGTAGTTGGTTTACCCGGGGTGCTACAAAAAAGGGTGGTCACATAGCCTAACTTAGTGGCACAACGAAATACTTATTGTTCCCTTCAACTAAGAAGAAATGTTCTAGATTTTCCACGGAAAGGAAAGGAGATCTCCTAATTCCTTATACATCCTAAGCTCACAACTTACAAGAATTCAATTAACAATGCCAGAAGAACGTTGGAGCCTCACCTGAACCTCTGTTCTCTTGTTTGTGAAAGGATAAAGGAATTTATATGGGATTTTTATTTCCGTGCCCTTGGTTCGTTAGTTGTACTCAGTTTTCCCCAGCCACTTAGTTTTTCCTCACTTTTGCCCATCTCCTTGTACGAAACTCTCACATGGTCTGAAACTCGCCATTTGTCAGCCTTGCCATTACGTGCTGACACGTGGGGCCACGTTTAGTCGGGTCCCGTAGTGGACCCTCACTGTTACGTGCTAACAAGTGGGGCTGTGTTCAGTCGATTCCCGTAGTGGACATGTCAACACCCGGATTTTTAATCCCAGATGCCCGTTATGCCATACCTCGCAATCCCAGGATTACCATTTTTGTGAGACATCAGGATTGGATATCACAGTACATCATCCATTACAAACCATACATAAGGTTTTACACAAATAAGGATCTCATGATCCAGTCTTTAATACAACAAGCAGCGGGAATAAACGATAGCGTAGCGGTGGGGTCCATCTTCAGGGGCACAGGCAATGCTGACGAAGGCAGATAGTCCTAGTTATCATAGTCGTCCTGCTGACCATCATCTTGATAATCTCCTTCATAGTCTGGCCATGATAATAGCCAGGGACAAAAGCCATGAGTACTCTTTAAGTACTCGCAAACTACTACTAACAAGGGTTATAATTCTAAGTTAAAGTGTTGAATTTAAAGAATAACTATCACGTTAAGTTGGAAACCTAAGCTGAGTTCTGAAACAAGAAAAGATAAAATAAAGTTCTAGAATCACTTAAGTTGGGAAGCTAATTTCATTAACACAACCCTGTTGTGGTCAAGTCAAAGGTCATCATTCATTTCCAGTTATTTAGAAAACATCTGACAACGAAACAGTATGGCCATTCCAACTGTCCATAATCATGACGACTATTCGAAAAGATTGACACTCTGCAAAGGTGGTACACTTTCACCACAAGATTCGATACATCTGTCAGGGATAACCCTGAATCATCATACTTAGTATGCAGATAATCAAACATAACCTTCCCTTTACACACCCTAGTACAAGCACCTCTCCTATGAGCATGGCCTCCCAACCATGACCATCAGTCATCTTGGGCACTGCATAGGTGGACATCATTGAGAGGTAGCCTCAGCTCAAACCTCTCCCGTGAGGGAACTAATACTAATGCATATAAATTTCTAGCTAAGCCTTACCCAATTCAGGTAATGTGGTTGTACGGTAAATTTGGAATGGTATCGCATCCGAATCCAACCATCAGTTTTATAAAAGGGTTAAGGCTCATGCCTTATCATTTTCATCATCATAAACCCATTGTGTTTCTCAACACATGTCAAAACATCTCAATAGAATGACTCATCATTCCAAGGTTTTCATAACTCATTTTCACCAAGTGTTCCCATCTAAAGTGACTCAAGTTTTTGAGCTATTCTAAAGTACTAAGTTAAGAGTGTTCACTAATGTGGAAAGATGGGATCAATCTCATGCCATAGAATGACATCTAAAGGTTTCTAAGTAGGTCAAGTTTTATACTCTTTATTCTACCATCAGAATTAATTAAAGAACTTTGTGTAAGCTAAGGGAGGTAAAATTTGTCAATAAGACTTGGGGTACTAATAGTTAAAGGGGTGTGATCAAAGTATGCTTAAGGCATCTTTACTAAACCATCTAGTTTTATTCTAGCTTGCTAACAATAGCTTACTAAAGCATGTTTGCAAGGGTTAGCTTGCCACTAATAGCTTGCCTTGGTTGGTGCAGTGGTTGAAGTTTTCTTCTTCTTCTTCTTCTTGGTAGAACTCCTCCTCCTCAAAGGCTTGGTCGGTTCTATCGTCTAGAAATACATAGGGAGTGCACAATCACCAAACAATACTTAACTAGGCTAAGTAGTATTTTAAACCACACAATTGATGATCTATTATCATCCCAAACATCACAAGTTTAATTCAATAGTTTCAACCTTTTTATTTTGGAAAAGTAATTTCTACTCATTGAAAAGTTAACTAAAATTTAATATTCACCACCAAAACATGGGATCATGTGGACACATGTCCTCACCACATATTATAACATGTGGGAATGAGATTTAAAGGTTGGATCAATATTACTTTGGTTTAAGTTCATTATTTAATGATTTAAAGTGACTAGAAATGCCTATATAGCATTATTTTGGTACTAGTCCAAAGTCACTGCATGTAAACCTTAATATTATTACATATTTGGATAGATATGATAAAATGTGATTTTTGAGAGTTGGAATCAACTCAAAATCTAACTTGGTTGATTTTACAAAAATGTTTCAATTTGCAAAAGCTTATGTCTTCTTATTTTTATTAGGAGAAATCTATAACTCTAAATGAATTAAATCCAACGGTCTTGGATAGAGCATTTCAATACCTTTCAGACAAAATTAGTTTCATGTCATTTGGATTTGGAAAACTCACAGAATTGAATTTTGAAACACTAGATAGAAACTATATTCTAACTAAAAAGAAAAATCTAGATTTGAATCTACGGGCTTGCGTGGGAAAGGAAATGGGCCGGCCCAGTGGCGCTAGCTGCTGGGGCTCAGTGACAGGGGTCCCACTGGTCGATGGCACTTAAAAGCAAGCAATGCAGCGCTGTGGGCTGTGTGATTAGAGGCTGGATCTACGGCTGAGGGTCTCAACGACGGACAGGTCACCGGCGAGCTCGAACCCTAGCGGCTCGGTGGGGGTCTACTGGGGGCGTACCAGGGCTCCAGCGGGGTCGGCGATGCGGGCGAACAAAGTGGAAGGCAGCGAGCGAGGCGTGGTCGCGACGGAGCTTGGGGTGCCCGGAATCAACAGCACCCTTCTTCTCCAGAGGCGGCTCGGCTCCAATTCCGTGACTGCTGCTCCACTGCTCGCGAGAGGTGGGTGAGGTTCGGAGAGGTGAGGAGTGGAATGGTGTGAGTCTTTGGTGCTGGGAGGGCTCCTTTTATAGGCTCGACGTTGAGACCGGCGGGATGGGCGATCGGCGGTGGCGACATGGCTCTGGCGACCTAAGCGGCATGGCTGGGGATTGCGATCGGTGGGCGGTTCTGGCGGTGCTCTAGTGCTTCAATGCGGCCGTGGGCGGTGGCATCTTGTCGGGGCAGGTGGCGCTCTGCGGCAAGGCGGCTGTGTCCACGGCGAGCGGTGGCTGTGGGGCTTTGGGCGGTGAACGGAGGTGTCTGGGGTGTTCTCCAGGTCGAGGCGGAGCGGTGGGCGCGGGTTGGTGCCATCGGGCGGTCGGTGCGAGCGGGGATAGTGCGCGCTCTGCGGGCGGCATCGGCATGGTCGACAGGCTCAGGACGTGGTGGTTCCTGGTTGTTCTGTCGCTGTCCTTGGGCTGGGACTGGTTGGGCGGTGGAGGTGGACCACGGGGTATCTCCAGGACACGGTGGATGGCGCTGGCGGCGGCTGTGGCTTGCTGTCGCCGGTGGGGTACCCAAGTGGGGGCTCGGCCTTAATGGCCATGACCATTTGGTCTTGGCAAAGTGGGTGGCTAGGCTAGAGAGGGGTTAGGGGGAGTAGTGGAGAGGTTTTGGTGGCAAGTTGGGGAACAAGTTTGGCCAGAACACTATTTAAAATAGTGAAATTTGTTTAGTTTGAAATCTGCCTGCCAAGTGTTTGATGAAATGGCCGCAAGAGAAAAAGTTTTGAATTTTGAGTTCAAATTTTTTGGATGATCTCCACTAGTGCTAGGTAGTCTATGGTTGCAAGGGTTTTGAAAATGGTGCTCAATTAGATGGTTTTTGAAATAGGGGTGATCTATGCATATGCATTAGATTCAATTTTAAACTGTCATTTAAAATAGTTTACAGAATGTTTTTAGTAGATCCAAAGGTGGGCCTTGGTACCTCATTATGTGTACTAGCAAGGGGTGCAAAGATCAAGAATTGTTTCTGTTAAGAATTGAGTACTAGGAATAGCCAAAGTAGGCATGAGAGTTAAATTTGTCAAAATGACCATTCTTTCATTTTAATTCTTTTTTTGATTTGATTTTCTTTAGGAAAAGTTTGGGAATGATGTAGATGATGTTTAAATCACCTAAGAAATATTTTACAAGCATTGGATCAATCAATCATGGCAATTCAAACAACTCCTATTTTAAATGCACACATATATGAAAGCTTTCATTTTAAATTTGGAAAAAAAAATGTTAACCCCAATTTTGGATGATTGGATCTTGCTAAGCTTGGATTAAATTTTTGGGATGTTACAGGACACCTCTCTCAACTTATCTAGATCAGCATCGGACACACAGCTTATCCACGTCAGCGCCGAACCCATAGCTTACCCAGGTTGGCGTTGGAGGATGGAACCCCGAGCCAGCCCTGCGCCCGTGTCGTTGCTTCATTTTCATATAGTGAAATGTAATGCATATACGGAAATTATATGAAAGTTATACACATTTGAACTCTTTTAAATCACACTTAGGACATGATAATGTTGTGCTAATAGAATCCTGATCATTTATCATTTCTATGGAGTGAAAATATAATGCATAAACTTGCCTATATAAAAATTATACACCTTTGAACTCTTTGAAATCGCACTTAATATGTGATAATGTCGTGCTAAGAAAATCTTGAGAGATTATTATTTTCTTCCCCATTTTTGTAGAGTGGAATGTAATGCATGAACATGCATATACGAAGTTTAAACACCTTTGAACTCTTTGAAATCGCACTTAATACGTAATAATGTTGTGCTAAGAAAATCTTGAGAGATTACCATTTCAATGGAGTGAAATATAATGCATAAACTTGCGTATATGAAGTTTATACACCTTTGAACTCTTTGAAATCGCACTTAATATGTGATAATATTGTGCTAAAAAATATTGAGAGATTACCATTTCCATGGAATGAAATATAATGCATAAACTTGCGTATACAAAAGTTATACACCTTTGAACTCTTTGAAATCGCACTTAGGTTGGATAATGTTGTGCTAAGAAAATCTTGAGAGATCACTATTTCCATGGAGTAAAATATAATACATAAACTTGCGTATACAAAAGTTATACACCTTTGAACTCTTTGAAATCGCACTTAGGTCGTGATAATGTTGTGCTAAGAAAATCTTGAGAGATTACCATTTCCATGGAGTGAAATATAATGCATAAACTTGCGTATATAAAAATTATACACCTTTGAACTCTTTGAAATCGCACTTAGGTCGTAATAATGTTGTGCTAAGAAAATCATGATCATTTATCATTTTCATGGAGTGAAATATAATGCATAAAATTGCGTATACAAAAATTATACACCTTTGAACTCTTTGAAATCACACTTAATACATGATAATGTTGTGCTAAGAAAATCTTGAGACATTACCATTTCCATGGAGTGAAATATAATACATAAACTTGCGTATACAAAAATTATACACCTTTGAACTCTTTAAAATCACACTTAATACGTGATAATGATGTGCTAAGAAAATCTTGAGACATTACCATTTCCATGAAGTGAAATATAATGCATAAACTAGCATATAAAAAAATTATACACTTTTGAACTCTTTAAAATCGTACTTAATACGTGATAATGTTGTGCTAAGAAAATCTTAAGACATTACCATTTCCATGGAGTGAAATATAATGCATAAATTATACACCTTCGAACACGTTCTCTTCAAATTATATTCAAGTTCATTTGTTTATGGAGTTAAAGTACCGGTGGCATATTCATTATTTTGCACGAATAGAGGGGTGCCCCCCGATATATATAGGGGTTATCCTGTCCGCTAGATCACAGAGGATCAACGGTTGGTGGGCACGATCCATATGACAACTGTCTCGACCAATCAGAGCATAGCAGCGAAGATGAGCACAGGTGCGAGAGATGGATACAAAAAGAGGGGAAACTGAGTAGTACTTAAGAATCAGGGGCAAAACTAAGTAGAACTTAAAAACTAAGGACAAGACTGACAAAGGGATTCAAATAAAAATAGAAAAAAATTTAAAAAATGGAAAATACGTCTTTTATACAATAAAATACATTTTGGCATACATCAAACTATTTACAATTCAAATATACACCAGTTTGACAATTATTGCCTCATCCAGACAAACTATGTTTTGGGGAGAGATGTTTTGGGAAGAGGCTTAAGTAGAAAGCCATGAACCTTCATAAATAGTAGGTGATTTGAGAAGTGGTGATTTAGGTTTAAAACTTGGTTTATATACATTACTTATGATGGCAGGTCACATAATAAGATTCCCTGGGTAGATGCGACTATGTTTTGCTTTTTTGAATTTGTTGTGCATAAAATGACTCAATTAGCTAGGTAAAACCTATTCGTTGACTCTCTGTTGACCAACCATCGGAGGGTAAAACTGAATATATTGCACACGACAGTGTGAGTACTGGAGGGCAAAACTGAGTAGAACCAAACTTCCAGTGTTACACTCGATGGAAAAAACTGCGTACAACTGAGTCGCAAGGGTTAGACACGAGGGAAAAAATATGACTCACGGTACGCATGTGCGGTGCACTGGGCGGTAGCGGACACGTGTGGCCGTCCACGGTGCAGTAGCGTATGCGGTTACGTGGTGCACGGTAGTGCAACGAAACGTCGCTTCCCTTCTCCTTTAATAGAGGCCTCCCCACTCTCACTCCTCACTCATTCGCTAACTCAACCTTCTCAACTGTCCCATCACCTTCTGCAAACCTTCAAGAAAACCCCAACCATGCCGGTGATGATAAGAACGACACGGTGGCCATCAGCGCCTCCAAGGCCGCCGGCGAGGAGGCCCCCGTCCCCGTCCCCGCATCCGCCGTAGCCACCGGCGAGGAGGCCCCCGTCGGTCTCAGGCAGATCCTGCTCGGCTGGGACCCCTACGAGGAGGTTGTTTACATAAGGCTGGAGAACCCCTACGACACCAGCATCGCCGACCCACGGTCGGAGGTAACCAGGGTTTTCTCCCCTTCCCTTGTTCTTCCCCCGTTCCCATCGTTTGGATGCTAGATCGTATGTTATTAGGGACCGGCTGTTCGTATTTTTACAGTAGCTAATCATCTTGTGTTAGATCTCGTATTTCGATGAATCCTCCTTTTCGTATTTGAACCCTTCTATTCGTAGTTGGGATCAGTATTCGATTTGGTTTAGGATTTGGTGAATAATCAGGAGATCTCAATCGGTTAATTTATGCAAATAATCAATCCTGATAATCAAAGTATCTCAATCATGTCCTTATTGCACTCTACTGTTTTTTCCAACAGGAGGATAGCAGCGACGTCCGCAGCGATGACGAGTCCAATGACACCAAGACTCGTCATGTGCTAAGGAGGCTGAAGTCTGACCAGTACAACAACTTCTTCGCTGACGACGTGTACAGGTGCCCCTTCCGCCCCACCAGGAGGCTCCGCGCCACGGACTTCAACTTCCTCGTGAAGCATGCCGAGGACGTGAGGACCTGCGGTGAGTCCGTGAACGTTCATGGCTTCATAGCCAAGCACCAGACCTTCGGTCTTCACCTCCGCAATCTCCAGAAGGTGGCTATCAAGGAGGGTCACATGCCCTCAATCAAGCCCAAGGCGCCCAAGGTTAAGGGACTGGGCAGCAAGAAGTGGAGGAGGCGTCAGAGGGAGGAGGCGGAGACCCTCCTGGCAGAGGCCATGAGGGGCCACTGATCTGTTGCTGCTGTTGTAAAGCAGCTTCTTTTGTCGTGTCTGTGTTGAACTTGCCCGCTACTGCTGCTGAGCAGCCTAATTGTCGAACCTCGTTAAGTACCGTACTATATAATCTATATTAGCCGCTTTATCTACATCTGCTCTATTTACTGAATTTATTTATGGTGCTGGTTAGTTTTGCTGCTCTAGATTTGCTACTAGATTGGGGAAAAACGAGGGCAAAAAGAACAATGAATAAAAAGAGAAGCTGCTCTAGATTCGCTAGCTTTTTAGGCAAAAAATACAACTGTTAGCGAAAGAGAGAGGGAAAAGGCGCTCTTAAAAAGGCCAATTATAAAAATAATAAAAAAGAAAAATTCCAATTTAGGCGACAGGGCGCACGTAACCATCAAACCCCACATGGTCCCACATCACGTCCCCCATAATCAGCGAGAGATGGATGGCTGGTCCGCTGTGTATCATGGCCCCACCTGTCAGCATGTAACGGTCGAGACGACATAACGTAACACTCAACGCATGACCCGCCCCAACGCGGTCCCACCGGTCAGCATGTAACGGTCAAGCATTTGAGCTGACGGCATCCCCCGTCCAAGCGCGTGTGCCAATTATTGTTCCTTTTTTACCTTAAAAATATTCCTTTTCATTCGAGTGTATAATGTAGATACAATCTAGGACGCAGGACGCCTGATCTAAATGGTCCAGGTCACCGCGCAAGCAAGAAGATAGACTGTCGAGCACCATTGGATGGTGACAGTCCAGAACTACTCTAAATCTACATATTGAGACGTCGATCTGACTATTTCGTGGAAAAGTCTACATGTTAGCCTCCCTGCAGCCACACCGAGAGGTGAGTGACCATAACACCAAGATGAGACCCCATTGCACAATCAACCAGCGCGCGATAACACAATTCTAAATAATATAATATATAAAAATATGATGTTGATATACCATCACCAACGAGTTTGCATTTATCTAATTTTTTAATATTTTAAGTGTCGTAACATTTTATCAATACATATGTAAACCATTATGATGTTTATGATATGGGAACCCCGGGGTCTTGTTTCGCCTAGGGCCCCTGAAATCTTAGGACCGGTCCTGGGCGAGCTCCGCCCCCTCCCTTCTTCTCTCCCATTGGCAGTGTCTTCGCGCAGATCCCCGTCCTCGACCTGTCGCCTTCGAGCTGGGCCTTCCCATCACGCACCGCGTCTGCCTCCTCCCGTACCGCTCGTCGGCCGGCCCGCCCGCTGCACGCCAGCATGGCACTGGCTCGACCTCCCTCTTGCAATGACTTCTCTAGCTCTCCTGCCCGACCTACTCGGTACCCGCCTCTAGGGAGTGGACTCTCGCGTCGATTGGTTTCTCCTCGCTGAACACCGAACAGTGCAGTTGACTTGGCAGTGGCATATGTTGTAGTATCTCCGAAACTCAAAGGGCAAAACCATCAATTACCGGCAGACGGAAATTTCTGGTACAATGAACGTACGCGTGTGTAAATAATAGTATATAGATATCACAATGCTTGACAATTATTTATAGACATCTCGACTATGACATGTGGCTATATGTTTTTAAATATTTTACAAGTAAAATTAGCACATATATCGTCTATATATCTAGTTATACGTACATATATATATTGTCATTAAGCGTTCTTTTGGACTTCGTCCAAGGCCACTGAAAAATATAGAGCCGGCCCTAGCTCTTCTCTCTTCTTAACACACAGATATGTTGACATAGCTGAGCCACCGCAAAATGGTCCATGGTTAGCACTCCGGCAAGGGCCTTCCGGTCCCCTGCCTCCACAGCTAGCTCCACTATAACCTCCTCTTCACGCTTCATCCACATCCATCCACGTGTGCTCCTTCGGCGTGACGCGGCCCCGCGTGTACCTAGCAAGTGTGCTCGGACCGGATCCCATCTTGTGAAAAGGCAGAGGCCACAGAGCAGCAGAGGTCGAAAGGTGAGACAGATTTCACGTGCGTCGATCATGCGGTGAGGGCGGAACCGGACAAACGCTGCGGTAGAGATCAAGGTTCTTGAAGATCGCCGATCGGTGTCCATGGAAAATCTGCGGAATGAGGCGACACCTTTTTCGGATAATCAAGGGCACCAAAATTTCATGCCCCCTCCCTCCAGAAATAACTGATTTAGATTTATCTAAATTCAAATATATCTAAACACATTTAGTGTATAGATACATTCATATCTAGAGAAACTCAAGACAATTATTTAACGTGTCTAAAGAGAAACTCAAGACAATTATTTCTGGACGGCAAGAGTTTTTTATTTTTTGCGAAAACCAACGTCTCATTGTGGTCGGAAGGTTTTGCCATGTGCATACAATGCCACATGGTCCGTCCATGTCTTTGTCAAGGATAACTATACGAGATGGCCACCCAAGAAAAAAAAACTGTACGATGATGGCTGATGGCCGCTCTCATGGCCTCCGAAGTTCAGATGTTCAGACCTAAGAGCAAGGGGTAGACCCAGCTGTTGGCTATAAGCCATGTCTATATCATCTACAGTCAATCTAATAGCCAATATATACAGTAGTTAGAGGTAAAAATATAGTTTATTAATGTATGATCCACTTTTCACTCTCACATAGTGCCTAGGAAGCGTCTTAGCAATTTCTTAACTAAGACCCACTCTCTTCTCTCCTCTTCTCTCTCATCCAACTAAGCATAAATATATTATTTTAAGTCCTATAGTCTGTTGACTGTACCTTATTGTACTTGCTCTAAGGAAGCATCAACAACTACTGTGATCCATTAATTTGTGTACTGCGATCGAGCCATCAAGACGATGTTTGGTAGGTGTTAGTCTTTTTCTTTTCTCGAGGATGGAACAGTATACACGAATTGCTGGTCCCGGATATCATTGCGATCCATGTCGTGACTTATCCAAAGAATGTTGGATTAGCCGTTTAACAGGGCCGTAGGGACAGAAAAACCCTGTTTCAGAGCCGTCGATAGCTGAGGTTTTGTCTTTGCAATTACAGATTTATAAGTTCTTCTAGATAAATTTGCCATACCTGCAGAAAAAGAAAAGAAAATACAGTACGTTTTTTCCCTTCTCAGGCCTGTTTAGCTGCGAAGTATTTTTTGATGAATATCGTTGATTCAGAAGAATTGTAGTTTCAAAATATTTTAAGGTGTTTGACCCATTAAATAGTGTAGTTTTATAAACCGTACATAGTATCCTCTTCTCAATTCCGTAGTATTTCTGATGTATTAAAATACTAAATCCGAACTCCCATTTCTAAACTAAGAAACAATATCGTTTTCATCTAATCCCACATGGCACGGCTCAATATATTCATGTGCTTGTTAGGACAATACGTCCTTACTCTTATAATGGTGTATAGTATCGTATGCATGAAAGTAGTGTAAATAATACATCTCTAATGCATAGTATCACAAGATCAATATCTTTAATGTGGTATCTATCTATTATATAGTAAAAACAATATAAGGGTGTTTTTCGAGGCACCACATTGATCCACATCATCTATATTATATTAAACCGTTAGATATGTAATAGTATATGGCTCTGATTTATAATCAACTAATTAATGAACCACATAACTCCTCTAGGTCGTGTCAAAAAAACGTTAGTGCTGCTCATATACCGTTTGAAACAAAAAAAAGGGAGTTTGTGTATAACACGATATATTAATTGATATGTACATGTCCATGTGTCACTAGGATATCATCACGTTAAATAGGAGTATATATATGCTATTATTAGGTGTAAATGTGCTGCTAATATACCGTTTCAAAAAAAAAAAGTTTGTGCACACCACGGCATGTAACCATGCTAAACTATAACATGTATATATATTTTCATGTATAAGTTTTTTTAGGCACCATACGAGTCCGCATCATACAGACTATATTGATGGTTGTATTTGTAATCTAGGTCTAATGTCTGATAATATAGACCAGTTTGTGTTGCACATGAACATTGAAAAGCAATCCTAAACCCCACACACCATCTAAGTTTTTCTTTTGGTTACACTTTCCATGTCCATTGCGTCTGCACATTCTTTGCGAGAATTTGGTGAGCCGATGCAAAAGCTTTCAATCTCATACACAACAAAATAGGTAGATCCTCTACAGTCAGAGCTATAAAAATCCATCAACTTGATGCATGTCGTCTTCAGCCTTTTTGCCTACCAAGAGAAATGTGCGCCTCATTACAGACCACTACCGATCAGAGGCCATTGTGTAACAGCTAGAGGTTCTTTGCAATTATGTTCGATGTCTTCGTCCACCACGATTAGCATTGCTCGACTTTAAGGGTTAACTAGATTAGAGTTTCTTTGAAGTTATGTTTGATTCTTCTA
This sequence comes from Avena insularis, assembly GCA_023614405.1. Taxonomy (NCBI): domain Eukaryota; kingdom Viridiplantae; phylum Streptophyta; class Magnoliopsida; order Poales; family Poaceae; genus Avena; species Avena insularis. The sequence continues at coordinate 454,673,515 of CM042696.1, read as the reverse complement.
TAACTATGATTAACATTGCTTGACCGTTACTGACCAATAACTATTTGAGCCCATTCTGTAGCAGCTTACGGTTCTTGGCAGTTACATTTGATGTCTTCAGTCACAACTATTTGAGGCCATTAAGGGCGAAGAATACCTCAGATGACTAGACTTAGATACTTTGGTGGGCGGTGAGCTATTAAATCTAGCTCTATAAAACAAAAAAAAGAGGAAAGATACAATAAATAATTTAGCCACACTAGTAGAAAACAGACCTTTGGTCCAGGGGTATTAGCCCCGGTTTTGCTACAAACCGGGACTAATGCCCCGGTCCAACGGCTAGAACTGGCCCCGGGGGGGTGATGACTCAATGCACAGCGGTGTTGATGTAGAGCTCATTGGGAACCCCAAGAGGAAGGTATGATGAGCACAGCAGCAAGTTTCCCTCAGTTATGAAACCAAGGTTTAATCGAACCAGTAGGAGCAAGGAAACACCTCAAAGGTGTTACTAGCTGAGCTTTGGCAGGGCGCACTACCGGTGCTAGTAGCAACATGGAGACCTGCACAACACAACCATAGAACTTTGTCCCCAACTTACGATGAGGTTGTCAATCTCACCGTGTTTTGCGGAAAACAAAGGATTAAACGTATCGAATGGAAAGAAGTAAAAGTTTGCAGAAAGTAAACACAAAGAAGTAAAATATTGTAAATTGTATGTAAAAGACAAGGACCGGGATCCATAGTTCACTAGAGGTGGCTCTCCTTAGATAGATAACATGCTGAGTGAACAAATTACAGCGGGGCAATTGACAAACACCGAGAAAGCAATACATGCATATACTAATCATCTTGACTCCTTTGAGACTTGATTGGGCATTACAGCATAATACATAGACCGCCATTCAACTGCATCTATGACTAATAATCCACCTTCAGGTTATCATCCGAACCCCCTCCAGTATTAAGTTGCAAGCAACAGATTATTGCTTTACGAACTGCGTGTAAAGTAAACAATACGATTGTTCTATGAACAAAGGATTGTTGTTTTCTCCCTATTAGCAACAACACATCTAGTACCTTAAAGATTTCTGTCACTTCCCAGTTACGGAGGCATGAACCCACTATCGAGCATAAATACTAACTCTTGGAGTTGCTAGCATCTACTTGGCCAAGATAGCTACTAACAACGGAAAGCATGCAAGATCTCAAATAACAAAGACATGATAGAATCAATAATCAATCTGAAATAGCATCTCAATATCCATCGGATCCCCACAAACACAACATGTATGAATTACAAATAGATGATCTTGATCATGAACGGAGCTCACAAGATCTAAACATGAAAGCACAAAGGAGGAGAAACCAGCCATCTAGCTACTACATGGATCCGTAGTCCAAGGATGAACTACTCACGCATCACACCGGAGGCTTGCATGGTGATGAAGAAGGCCTCCAGGGTGAATTCCCCTCTCTAGCAGGGTGCCGGGATGAGCTTCAGATCCCTCCCGATCTAGGGATGGAGATGACGCACTCTGAGACTCTTTCGTGGATTTTTGATCGGGTACTTAGGGTTTTCGTCCCGAGGGCAATATATAGGCGGAAGGAGAGGCCGAGGGGGTGCCGGGAGCGGCCACACCACCCCCTGGCGCGGGCCAGGCCTGGCCGCGCGGCCAGGTGGTGTGGTGGCTCCCTGGCCCTTCTCCGTCTCGTATTCTGGCACTTGATCCCTTCCGAAAAATAGGCACTTTGGCTTTTGTCCCGTCCAATTCCGAGAATATTCATTTTCTGACTTTCCTGGAACCAAAAACAGCAGAAAAGCAGGCATTTGTGGCTCTTGTTAATAGGTTAGTCCAAGAAATCATATGAAAAGTACTCCAAAGTTGGAACAAAACACAAGAAAGTGGATAAAACCAAGCATGGAACATCAAAAATTATAGATACATTTGCAATGTATCAACATCCCCAAGCTTAACTCCTGCTCGTCCTCGAGTAGGTAAGTGATAAAAAGAAAGAATAATTTTTGAGGTGACATGCACCATCAAAGACTTGATCAAAGTATTTGCAAAACATTCAAAGTTGGGATCATAGTGCTTCAATCATAACATGAAAACAAAGTTCTAGCAATAAGCAAAGAAACTATGATGCAACATGAAAAGGCACAAACAAAAGGATCATGAATAACATGCTTTGCAAGACGTTTGTTTGTTTCACATAAAGAAAACATAGCATAAAAGTATTCAGCTTGTCCCTCAATAGAGTAGCAAATATAAATGCATAGGACACCTTCAAAGTTCATAAGAGTGACTAGATACAATAGTTTAAAACAAGCAATATCAAAGTATGCATCAATCAACTAGTCTTGGGACAATGCACATAGAACTAAGAATGGCCACTATGCTCTCAAAGTAGGTGCATAAAGATAGAAGGTGGAGACTCAACATAAAAGTAAAAGAAAGGCCTTTATAGAAGGAAGTAGGGATTCAAGTTTCATAAACAGCTTGCAAAAAGGAAGTAGGGATTTGAGTCTCATAAAGAGCTTCCAAAAATTATGGTACTTGTAGCTTTCAGCTCTCATTGCCCCTATCATAAGCATCTTTAAGGTGATTAAGGTTAAAGTGACACAACTAAGAGGATATGCTTGACAAGTTATAAACCAAAATCTCATGCCCCTTACTTACGAAGACCGATCCTCATGCTACTCAACTTCAGTCACGAGTAAGCTCTTGTCATTGTAAGTATATGTGTATCATTAAGAACCACCAACGGGGTACCCCTTGCACATGATACGGGAGCTTTCCCATAATCAAAATGACAAGGCAAGCAGACAATGAGCATCTCAGCGATCTTTTTATTTGCTATTTGCATAGGTTTTTATTGAGGATGCTTCATAGAATGCTCATTATGGTGATGCTGCAAGTTACCACCATGATTAGGCATGGCTTAGGCTAGCGGCCCAGGCGTTTCTCTAACACACATACAAACTCTATGATCTTACAAGTTCCACTTTTATTTCACACCGCCGGTATCCGTAAGCAAAAGAACATGATATCAACGGGGTACAAAGTACAAGTGCAATGTTGAAAGCGTTCCCCATGGTACATGGTTCTGCTAATTTCAACTTATAAAGCGCAAGCATATACGCAACAAAGAAGGACCCAATGGTTCAAGTTTATTAGAGGCAAAAAAGTAAAGTGTGCCATCAAGTTCGTGAGAGGTTTAATCACTAGTTTTCTCATAACAAGTGGAAGGTAAACAAAAGCATGAATATACTTGGAATAGTATAAGCTAGTAGGTAGGTATGGACTCTTTGGAATAACTTGGTTTAGGGAGTTGGATGCATGAGTGGAACTCATACTTTGTTGTGGAGGCTAGCAAAAGACTGGGAGCGACAAACTAAGAGAGCAATAATGGCCATAATCATGCAAAGCGACAAAACATCATTGATCAAAGCATAAAGTGATACTACAAGTTGAAAACTAAAGTATCATAAAGGCTATGGTGACTTGTGACAGTCATAACATGGTGTGAGCATGTGCCAAGTCAACCCAAATAAAGCATCAAAGGAGAATACCACTGTATTATGCTTTAATATGCTAAAACAACGCATGATTCATCCAAGGCACATTAAGAAATCTCAATTGTTTATAACAAGTCATGCTACAGCAAAGAATACTAAGCATAAAGCCAAAACAATATCAAGCATGCATGACAAAGCATAGGCCACAGTCAAAAACGAGCTCTTTTTACCACATAAGCATGAACTTTCCTACTCTTTTCCAAACCAAACCAAACCAAACCATTTGCAAACCAATGTATGAAAGAGGGGGTCCAACCAACTTATTCAGAAAACTAAGCAAACCAAGCAAACTAAAAACCAAAACGAAAACCAAAACGAAGACGCCACAAAAAAACACAACTGTGCATGAAACAATAAAAATGAAGCGTTTGGAAGAAAACTGGAATTTTTATTGATGAAGAAGGGGATGCCTTGGGCATCCCCAAGCTTTGACGCTTGTACTTCTTGGATATTTCTTGGGTTAACACGTGTGGCATCCCCAAGCTTAAGCTTTAGTCCATCCTTCATCTCATTACTCATTCCTTCCATACACCTGAAAATTTTCCTTCATACAAAACTTCACACAATCTTTATTAGCAACATTAGTGCACTCAAGATAAATAAGTCTTAAGGTTCAGTTCTAATACCAAATAAACTTCCATTAGAACACTATCTACTGTAGCACTTCTCTAAAAAAGCTCAATTCTCCAAAAGAACTCAAGAAGGAACCAACAAGAAGCAAATACAGAAAATGGCAGAAATCTGTCAAAACAGACCAGCAGGTAAAAACGAATTTTTTCGAAGACCTTCTGTTGCTCAAATAAAAAAGTGTTGAACTAACTAAAGTTAGATAACCACCTGGGGCAGAAGCGCGAAAAATGACAGCTCAATCCGACATACAGAGATCTCTCAGGAATTTTTATGGTGAAGCACAAAAATCTGTTTCGAGACAACAACTTTCCCAATCATTACTTCACTCTCATTAGAGGTTACTCTTGGCACAAAAAGCAAATAAAAAGGATAAGGAGAGGTTATTACTGAAGTAATAACTTACAAGACTCATCTAAAACTCTTGGGTTATCTCCCAACAAGTACTTTTCTTTAACGCCTTTAAGTTAGGCATAAGAAGCAAAGAAAGAATCAAGTGTTCTCAAATAAAGAAGCATTAAGATCAATACCAGAAATATTTTCAACAAGGCAAGGTATATCATCCAAGTAAGTTCTATAGGATCCTTTCTCAATGCTCTTGGGTTCACTATTCTCATCAAAAGGGTTTGCAGGAACAATCCAATCAAGATTCTTTTCTATGGCATCATGTATTGCTACTAGTTTAAAGGGTATTGGTATCTTAGGTTCCTCCCCATTAGGTTCGGTTTTGTTCATCTTTTCTCGTGTACCAACAACATCTACACATGATCCTAGCATATTGAAACGTTCAAAGACTTTCCTAACTTCCTTGGCAACATCATAGAACTCCTTAAACAAAGTTTCTAGAATAAAATCCCTCTTTTCAGGGTCTTCAATTTCTTTAAGCTTAAGAAAATTACTTGCATTAAGGGGTTGAGATTAACAAACCTAGCTTCTAACATGTGAATTAAAGAAGCTGCAGCAATCTCATAGTTTGGAGCAAGTTCTACAAGGGATCTATCCTCAGTATCTTCATGCTTACTAACATGATTAAAGAATTCTTCAATATTATCTTTCCCAATTATAGAACCACTACCAATTGAAAGGTCTTTCAAGGTGAAAGTAGGGGTCAACATGGTGAGCTAAGGAAGAGGTGACAACTAAAGGAGACTTAATTTTTTTGTGTTTTTGATAAAGAAAGCAAACTAGTAAAACTAATTTTTTTGTGTTTTTTGAAGAACAAAACAAGCAAACAAAGCAAAAAGAAACTAGGCAAAACAAAAACAACAAAGTAAAGAGATTGGTTATGAGGGACTCCCCTTGCGAAGATGTCCTTGACTCCTTGGCAACGGCGCCAAAAAAATGCTTGATGGCTCAATGCACGGCGCCCAGAAAAATGCTTGTTGGCGGTGTTGATGTAGAGCTCGTTGGGAACCCCAAGAGGAAGGTATGATGAGCACAACAGCAAGTTTCCCTCAGTTATGAAACCAAGGTTTAATCGAACAAGTAGGAGCAAGGAAACACCTCAAAGGTGTTACTAGCTGATCTTTGGCAGGGCGCACTACCGGTGCTAGTAGCAACGTGGAGACCTGCACAACACAACCACAGAACTTTGTCCCCAACTTGCGATGAGGTTGTCAATCTCACCGTGTTTTGCGGAAAACAAAGGATTAAACGTATCGAATGGAAAGAAGTAAAAGTTTGCAGAAAGTAAACACAAAGCAGTAAAAGATTGTAGATTGTATGTAAAAGACAAGGACCGGGATCCATAGTTCACTAGAGGTGGCTCTCCTTAGATAGATAACATGCTGGGTGAACAAATTATAGCGGGGCAATTGACAAACACCGAGAGAGCAATACATGCATATACTAATCATCTTGACTCCTTTGAGACTTGATTTGCATTACAACATAATACATAGACCGCCATCCAACTGCATCTATGACTAATAATCCACCTTCAGGTTATCATCCGAACCCCCTCCAGTATTAAGTTGCAAGCAACAGATTATTGCTTTACGAACTGCGTGTAAAGTAAACAATATGATTGTTCTATGAACAAAGGATTGTTGTTTTCTCCCTAGTAGCAAAAGCACATCTAGTACCTTAGAGATTTCTGTCACTTGCCCAGTTACGGAGGCATGAACCCACTATCGAGCATAAATACTAACTCTTGGAGTTGCTAGCATCTACTTGGCCAAGATAGCTACTAACAACGGAAAGCATGCAAGATCTCAATTAACAAAGACATGATAGAATCAATAATCAATCTGAAATAGCATCTCAATATCCATCGGATCCCCGCAAACACAACATGTATGAATTACAAATAGATGATCTTGATCATGAACGGAGCTCACTAGATCTAAACATGAAAGCATAAAGGAGGAGAAACCAGCCATCTAGCTACTACATGGATCCGTAGTCCAAGGATGAACTACTCACGCATCACACCGGAGGCTTGCATGGTGATGAAGAAGGCCTCTGTGGTGAATTCCCTCTCCAAATAGGTGCCGGGAAGAGCTTCAGATCCCTCCCGATCTAGGGATGGAGATCACGACGGCTACAGACTCTTTCATGGATTTTTGATCGGGTACTTAGGGTTTTCGTCCCAAGGGCAATATATAGGCGGAAGGAGAGGCCGAGGGGGTGCCGGGAGCGGCCACACCACCCCCTGGCGCGGGCCAGGCCTGGCCGCGTGGCCAGGTGGTGTGGTGGCTCCCTGGCCCTTCTCCGTCTCATATTCTGGCACTTGATCCCTTCCGAAAAATAGGTACTTTGGCTTTTGTCCCATCCAATTCGAGAATATTCATTTTCGACTTTCCGAACCAAAACAATGAGAAAGCAGTATGGCACTGTGGCTCTTGTTAATAGGTTAGTCCAAGAAATCATAAGAAAAGTACTCCAAAGTTGGAACAAAACACAAGAAAGTGGATAAAACCAAGCATGGAACATCAAAAATTATAGATACATTTGCAATGTATCAACATCCCCAAGCTTAACTCCTGCTCGTCCTCGAGTAGGTAAGTAATAAAAAGAAAGAATAATTTTTGAGGTGACATGCACCATCAAAGACTTGATCAAAGTATTTGTAAAACATTCAAAGCTGGGATCATAGTACTTCAATCATAACATGAAAGACAAGGTTCTAACAATAAGCAAAGAAACTACGATGCAACATGAAAAGGCACAAATAAAAGATTCATGAATAACAATGCTTTGCAAGACGTTTGTTTGTTTCACATAAAGAAAACATAGCATAATAGTATTCAGCTTGTCCCTCATAGAGTAGCAAATATAAATGCATTGGACACCTTCAAAGTTCATAAGAGTGACTAGATACAATAGTTTAAAACAAGCAATATCAAAGTATGCATCAATGAACTAGTCTTGGGACAATGCACATAGAACTAAGAATGGCCACTATGCTCTCAAAGTAAGTGCATAAAGATAGAAGGTGGAGACTCAATATAATGGTGGAAGAAAGGCCTTTATAGAAGGAAGTAGGGATTCAAGTCTCATAAAGAGTTTCCAAAAATTATGGTACTTATAGCTTTCAGCTCTCATTGCCCCAATCATAAGCATCTTGAAGTGATTAAGGTTAAAGTGAACAAACTATGGTGTACATGCTTGATGAAGTATAAGTCAGAAATCTCATGTCCCTTGTATACGAGGGCCGCTCCTCATGCTACTCAAGTTTAGTCACCGGTAAGTTCTTGGCATTGTAAGTACATGTGTATCATAGAGAACCGCCAACGGGGTACCCCTTGCCCGATGATACAGAAGAATCCCCATATCAAAATGACAAGGCAAGCAGACAACGAGCATCTCAGCATTCTTCTTATTTACCATGGGAATATGGTGCTTTTTTCTCTCTTTCCTCTTTACATAGTATCTCCTTTTTTCTCTTTTTTTCTTCAATATAGGACTCTTTTTATATAAGAAGAATGCTTCATAGATAGCTCATTATGGTTATGCACACCATGTCAGCATGGATTAGACCAGCGGCCCAGGCGTTTCTCTAACACATATACATAACTCCATGGACTTACAAGCTCCCCTTTCATTTCACACCGACGACATCCATATTAAAAAGAGCATGATATCAACTAGGTACAAGTACCAAGTGCAATGTTGAAAGCGTTCCCCATGAAAGCATGGTTCTGCTAATTCCCAACAAATAAGTGCAAGCATATAAAACATAGAAGACACAATGGTTCAAGTTTATTAGAAGCAAGTAAAGTAAAGTGTGCCATCAAGTTCGTGAGAGCTTTAATCACTAGTTTTCTCATAACAAGTTTAATTTGGAAGGTAAACAAAAACATGAATATACTTGGAATAGCATAAGCTAGTAGGTAAGTATGGTGGAATCTTTGAAATAACTTGGTTTAGGGAGTTGGATGCATGAGTGGAACTCATACTTTGTTGTGGAGGCTAGCAAAAGACTAGGAGCGACAAACTAAGAGAGAAATAATAGCCATAATCATGCAGAGTGACAAAACATCATTGATCAAAGCATAAAGTGATACTACAAGTTGAAAACTAAAGGATCATAAAGGCTATGGTGACTTGAGATAGTCATAACATGGTGTGAGCATGTGCTAAGTCAACCCAAATAAAGCATCAAAGGAGAATACCACTATACTATGCTTTAATATGCTAAAACAACGCATGATAAATCCAAGGCACATTAAGCAATCTCAATTATTTATAACAAGTCATGCTACAGCAAAGAATACTAAGCATAAAGCCAAAAAAACATCAAGCATGGCATGACAAAGCATAGGCCACAGTCAAAAACGAGCTCTTTTTACCACATAAGTATGAACCTTCCTACTCTTTTCCAAACCAAACTATTTGCAAACCAATGTATGAAAGAGGGGGCCCAACCAATTTATTCAGAAAACTAAGAAAACTAAAGCAAACGAAAAACCAAAACGAAAACGAAAAAGAAGACGCTTCAAGAACAACACAACTGTGCATAAAACAATAAAAATGAAGCGTTTGGAGGAAACCTGGGATTTTTATTGATGAAGAAGGGGATGCCTTGGGCATCCCCAAGCTTTGACGTTTGTACTTCTTGGATATTTCATGGGGTGACACACGTGGTATCCCGAAACTTGAGCTTTAGTCCATCCTTCATCTCATTACTCATTCCTTCCATACACCTGAAAATTTTCCTTCATACAAAACTTCACACAATCTTTATTAGCAACATTAGTGCAGTCAAGATAAATAAGTCTTAAGGTTCAGTTTTAATACCAAATAAACTTCCATTAGAACACTAGCTACTGTATCACTTCCCTCAAAAAGCTCAATTCTCCAAAAGAACTCAAGAAGGAACCAGCAAGAAGCAAATGCAGAAAATGGCAGAAATCTGTCAAAACAGACCAGCAGGTAAAGACGAATTTTTTTGAAGACCTTCTGTTGCTCAAATCAAAAAGTGTTGAACAAGCGAAAGTGAGATAAAAACCTGGGGCAGAAGCACAAAAATTCGCGCCTCAAAAAGACGTTCAGAGATTTTACACGAATCTTTACGGTGAAGCACAAAAATCTGTTTCGGGACAACAACTTTCCCAATCATTACTTCTCTCTCATTAGAGGTTACTCTTGGCACAAAAAGCAAATAAAAAGGATAAGGAGCGGTTATTACTGAAGTAATAACTTCCAAGACTCATCTAAAACTTTTGGGTTATCTCCCAATAAGTACTTTTTTTTAACGCCTTTAAGTTAGGCATAAGAAGCAAAGAAAGAATCAAGTGTTCTCAAATGAAGAAGCATTAAGACCAAATTTTGTTTTCATAGGAGAAGCAAAATAAATCTTTTCTCTCTTTTTAGGGAAGTATTCTATACCTTTCTTGAGTGGGAGTTGGTATTTAATGATGCCTTCTTTCATATCAATGATGGCACCAACAGTTATAAGAAAAGGTCTTCCCAAAGTAATTGGACAAGAAGCATTGTATTCAACATCCAAAACATAGAAATCAACGGGGACATAGGAATTGTTAACCATAATAAGAACATTAAGACTCCCCATGAGTTTCTTTTTAGCATTATCATCAAGTGGGACATTCAAATAACAATCTTCAAGAGGAGGCAAATCAAGCATATCATAAATCCTTCTAGGCATAATAGGAACACTACTATCAAGATCACATAAAGCTTTGAAATCAAAGTCATTCACTTTCATATTAATGATGGGTTCCCAACCATCTTCTTGTTTTATAGGAATAGAAGCTTTATGTTTCATCTTTTCTTCTTTAATCTTTATGAGAGCATCAATAATGTGTTTAGTGAAGGCCATGTTAATAGCACTAGCATTAGGACTTTTAGCAAGCTTTTGTAGGAACTTAATAACTTCAGAGATATTACAACCATCAAGATCAAAGTCAAATTTATCATCTAAAGTAGTAAAACTATTACTAGCCTCAACACTAGTGGTGGTGATAGTAGAAACACTAATGTTTCTAGCAATTTCATCTTCTCTTTCCCACTTAGCATGTAATTCAGCTAATAATCTAACATTTTCATCAATTCTTACTTGTATAGCATTGGTAGCTGCAAAGGGATTGTCATTAGTTTCAGGTTTAGCAGCCATTTTATTCAAAGTAGATTGAGCTTCAGCCAAAGATGCTATATTTCTTTCAGCATTAGAGAGTTTTTCCTCAATAGTTTTATTGAAAGCAGTTTGCTTACTAATAAAGTCTTTAAGCATAACTTCAAGTTCAGAGGGAGCACTCTTATTATTGTTGTAAGAATTTCCATAAGCATTACCATTGTTGGGAGGATATGGCTTATAATTGTTGTTACCAAAATTGTTCCTATAAGCATTGTTACCATAAGCATTGTTGCCAAAATTGTTATTTCTTATGAAGTTCACATCAACTTGCTCTTCTTGAGCAACCAAAGAAGCCAAAGGAACATTATTTGGATCAATATGGGCTTTCCCATTAACAAGCATAGACATAATAATATCAATCTTATCACTCAAGGAGGAGGTTTCCTCAATAGAATTTACCTTCCTACCTTGTGGAGCTCTCTCAATATGCCATTCAGAATAATTAACCATCATATTGTCCAGAAGTTTTGTTGTAGCACCCAAAGTGATGGTCATAAAGGTACCTCCAGCAGCAGAATCCAATAGGTTCCTTGAAGAATAGTTCAATCCTGCATAAAAAAGTTTGGATGATCATCCAAGCAGTCAGTCCATGAGTGGGACAATTCTTTACCAAAGATTTCATTCTTTCCCAAGCTTGAGCAACATGCTCATTATCAAGTTGTTTAAACTTCATTATTTCACTTATCATAGATATAATCTTAGCAGGAGGATAATACTTTCCAATGAAAGCATCTTTGCATTTAGTCCAAGAATCAATACTATTCCTAGTTAAAGAATTCAACCATTCTTTAGCTTTTCCTCTCAAAGAGAAAGGAAACAATTTTAGCTTAATAATATCACCATCTATATCCCTATGCTTTTGCATCTCACAAAGTTCAACAAAGTTATTTAGATGGGAAGCAACATCTTGATTACCAATACCAGAAAATTGTTCTCTCATAACAAGATTGAGCAAAGCAGGTTTTATCTCAAAGAAACTATCTTCAGGCACAGGTGGAGCAATAGGTGTGCTCATAAAATCATTGTTGTTGGTTCTAGTGAAGTCACACAACTTAGTGTTTTCAAGAGTAGTCATTTTTTTTGGGTTTTCAAATAAGAAAGCAAACTAGTAAAACTAATTTTTTTGTGTTCTTGAATAACAAAACAAGCAAACAAAGCAAAAAGAAACTAAGCAAAACAAAAATAACAAAGTAAAGAGATTGGTTATGACGGACTCCCCTTGTGAAGATGTCCTTGACTCCCCGGCAACGGCGCCAGAAAAATGCTTAATGGCTCAATGCACGGCGCCCAGAAAAATGCTTGATGGTGGTGTTGATGTAGAGCTTGTTGGGAACTCCAAGAGGAAGGTATGATGAGCCCAGTAGCAAGTTTCCCTCAGTTATGAAACCAAGGTTTAATCGAACCAGTAGGAGCAAGGAAACACCCCAAAGGTGTTACTAGCTGAGCTTTGGTAGGGCGCACTACCAGTGCTAGTAGCAACATGGAGACCTGCACAACACAACCACAGAACTTTGTCCCCAACTTGCGATGAGGTTGTCAATCTCACCGTGTTTTGCGGAAAACAAAGGATTAAACGTATCGAATGGAAAGAAGTAGAAGTTTGTAGAAAGTAAACACAAAGTAGAAAACAGTTTATAGATTGTGTATAAAGAAAAAGGACCGAGATCCATAGTTCACTAGAGGTGGCTCTCCTTAAGATAGATAACATGCTGGGTGAACAAATTACAGCGGGGCAATTGACAAACACCGAGAAAGCAATACATGCATATACTAATCATCTTGACACCTTTGAGACTTGATTGGGCATTACAGCATAATACATAGACCGCCATCCAACTGCATCTATGACTAATAATCCACCTTCAGGTTATCATCCGAACCCCCTCTAGTATTAAGTTGCAAGCAATAGATTATTGCTTTATGAACTGCGTGTAAAGTAAACAATACGATTGTTCTATGAACAAAGGATTATTGTTTTCTCCCTAGTAGCAACAGCACATCTAGTACCTTAGAGATTTCTGTCACTTCCCCAGATTACTAGAGGCATGAACCCACTATCGAGCATAAATACTAACTCTTGGAGTTGATAGCGTCTACTTGGCCAAGATAGCTACTAACAACGGAAAGCATGCAACATCACAAATAACAAACACATGAAGGAATCAATAATCAATCTGAAATAGCATCTCAATATCCATCGGATACCCGCAAACACAACATGTATGAATACAAATAAATGATCTTGATCATGAACGGAGCTCACAATATCTAGACATGAAAGCACAAAGGAGGAGAACCAGCCATCTAGCTACTACATGGATCTGTAGTCCAAGGATGAACTACTCACGCATCACACCGGAGGCTTGCATGGTGATGAAGAAGGCCTGTGGTGAATTCCCTCTTCGAGGTGCCGGGAAGAGCTTCAGATCCCTCCCGATCTAGGGATGGAGATGACGGCGGCTACAGACACTTTCGTGGATTTTTGATCGGGCATTTAGGGTTTACGTCCCGAGGGCATCTTATAGTCGGAAGGGGAGGCCGAGGGGGTGCTAGGGGCCACCACACCACCCCCTGGCACGGGCCCAGCCTGGTCGTGCGGCCAGGTGGTGTGGCCGGCCTCTGGCCCTTCTCCGTCTCGTATTCTAGCATTTGATGACTTCCAGAAAAATAGGCACTTTGGCTTTTGTCCCGTCCAATTTCCGAGAATATTCATTTTCTGACTTTCCTGGAACCAAAAATAGCAGAAAATAGGCAGCTGGCACTGTGGCTCTTGTTAATAGGTTATTCCAAGAAATCATAAGAAAAGTACTCCAAAGTTGGAACAAAACACAAGAAAGTGGATAAAACTAAGCATGGAACATCAAAAATTATAGATATATTTAAAATGTATCAAGTACCCATTGTGAAGGTATGTGCGTTTCTCAATGCAATTTCTCAGAAGGTAATCAGTGTAGATAGTCTACTAAGGTTACAGAAAGATGTGGTCCAATGTCTTGTCAGCTTCGATATAATAAACTAAATAATAAACTATATTTCATATAATAAACTAAATAATAAACTATATATTTCCAACATTTCTACTAAATATAATACTTGTTAAACAATAGATAATTTCATTTAAGTTGTTTAATAAAGTATGATAATAGATTTAAATTATAGATCTTCTTTTTCTGAAAATTTTGATATATAATACATAATTTTCTGAAAAATATAAACCATTTTTGGTTTTGGCGCCAAAAATAACCTTTAGCCCCGGTTTGTATTACAAACCGGGGCTAAAGTGGTGTGGCGCGCGGGAAGAGCGGTGGCCGAAAACACCTTTAGCCCCGGAACCGGGGCTAAAGGAGGACCTTTAGCCCCGGTTTGTATTACAACCTGGGGCTAAAGGGGGGGTATAAATACCCCACCCCCACCTCGGGTCGTGGCATGACCCGGAGAGCCAGATCACTTCTTCTCCCAGAGGAGCTCGCCGCCAATCAGCTGTCGCCGCCTGCGCCCGTCTGTCATCACGCCCGCGCCGTCCGTGCTTGCCGTGCAAGCCGCCGCCGCTTCGCTCCGTCGCCACGCGCCGTCATCAAGTTAGTATTTAGGGTTAGTTAGTGGTTAGGTTAGTATGGTGTTAATTTTGGTTATATGTTAATTGTTAATTTTGGTTATATGTTGTTAATTTTGGTTAATTAGTATTTAGGGTTAGTTAGTATATTAGTATTAGGTTAGTATTTACTATTATTATATTAGTATTTAGGGTTAATTAGTATTTAGGGGTAGTTAGTATTTAGGGGTAGTTAGTATTAGTATTAGGTTAGTATTGGTATTTAGTATTAGTTAGTATTTACTATTAGTATTTAGTATTAGTTAGTATATTGGTATTAGTTAGTATTAGTATTAGGTTAGTATTTAGTTAGTATTAGTATTAGGTTAGTATTTAGTATTAGGTTAATTGTATAGGTTAGTATTTATCTAGGGTTAGTTAGAATACTTAGTTAATTAGGTTTAGGGTTATTGTTATTAGGGCAATATATACTTAGTGATTTAGTTACTGTTTATGTTTTATGATTGTTTATTTATATTATTTAGTTATGCCGCGTCCACCTCACCTCCTCTTGGACTGGCCGGGATGTTCGAGTCCTGGGCTCACGGATTGGGACAGGGTGTATTGGCCGGGACTCATACCTTGGTGAGGAATCCGGGTATCATCGTCGACCCGGAGCTTTTTTGGTGGCGTCCACGAGGTCCAGGAGCGATGCAGAGGGAGCCAGCCCTCGAGGAGGTGGTACATCATCGTATCAGGGAGGAGGACGAGCATGTACGACGATACATGTATCTTTTGGAGACTAGGTTCTCCAATATCTGGTAGGTTTACGGATCTCACCCGACCTATTCTCCGGTGATAGTTCCTCTTACAGCTCAGAGCTCCGTACGAACGCCGGCAGCGCGTTTCGCTAGTTTGATATGAGTCCCGTATTAATAATATACTTTATCCGAGTTGTTGCAGTTGTAATCACTAAGTATTAATAATGTACTTTATCCGAGTTGTCGCAGTTGTAATCACTAAGTATCCGCCGTATTAATAATGTACTTTATCTTATATTATTGTACTTTATCTTAATCATTAAGTACTGTATCCGAGTTGTCGCAGTTGTAATATTCTTTTACTTAATGCAATATTCTTTTTCTGTATTAGTTAAGCTATGGACGGTAGACAGAATGAAGAGGAGCTTCTCAACATTATAGATGAGGGTACTGGGGGGTCTTATTACGATGGATCCGAATATCTTAATTTGTCTGGAGGAGACAATGGTGGAGAAGATAGTGGAGACGATGGTGCTGACCATGGTGGAGACCATGGTGAAGACACCATAATAATGACAAACTCCGTCGAGGTATATAAAGCCTCTATCGACCGTTCACTAGTATAGATGCACTAATTGATTCGTATATATGTACTGACGAATATTTCTTCTCTTAGACCTCCGCTTCCGGCCAATCTTCTACAAGGACAAGAGGCCCAACACACAAGTTGCCCGCTGATGTCCGTTTCAGCATTGACTTAGTCTCTCCACAGGGTCAACCGCTGGAGCCCAAAGAATCTGCGAATGCATTTACAAGTCAATGCATAGTGATTGTTAGAGACACCGTCCCGATCACCACGCGAAATTGGAACAAGCCAGGAAAGAAAAAGGATCCAACTGGGGCTATTTTTGTAGATGACAGAGCGAGAGATACGATGTGGAATTCTCTCATGACACATTTCACCCTACCAGTCTTGGAGACTGATGATCTCACACAGCAAATGACGAGGAAAGTCAAGCACTATGCTCTTAAGAAGATGGTCGAACTATTCAAGGAATGGAAAAAATGATTGTACCACAAATATGTCTTGAAGAAAAAAAACTCCATTCACTGGCCCACTAGAGTTGCAGCAGGATAACTGGGCCGCATTTGTGGAATACAAGACCTCGGAACCAGCTAAGGCAATGTCAGCAAAGAATAAGTTAAATGCAGCCAAAAAGAAATATCACCATCATATGGGCACAGGTGGCTACAGGAGTGCCATGCCTAAGTGGGATAAAGCTGAGGCTGACCTGGAGGATAAAGGGTCACTCCAGCTACGTCTTGTTGGCCCTTGAGGTCAAGAAATTGGGTATTCGGGCATGGGGCGTCATTAGACCCAGAAACAGGCGAGATTGTTGCAGCCGAAGAAATTTCTTCACCCAAGAATGAACTTATTAAAGTGATAAAAGAGGTTGAAGAGGGAACGTTTGTTCCCGACAGAGAGAACGATGAGCTGACAAAGGCTCTCAGGAATCCTGAAAAGGCTGGACGAACAAGAGAGTTCGGACCTTCTTATCCATGGGTTATCGAGTTTCCCGAGCACCTTGACACGTACAGAAGCCAATCGAGAAAAACAAAGTGGCAAAAAGAGGAGGATACGGAGCGGTTCGCGAGGTTTGAAGCCATGCTGCGGGAGCATCGCCAGGAGCTTAATGAACTTAAAGGACTCCGACAGCAAGATCCTGCACCGGACAGTACGGTCGGCCCATCGCAACGGAAAAGCAGCGTGGCTTTCACGGAGGGACACGGTAATTATGCAACGATGGATGTGTACCCCGTGGATGCAATTAAGGAGAAGACTAGTTGTGAGCTGCATGTTGAACTGAAGAATATATCCATGAAGGTGGCAGTCGGCTTTTCTTTACCTTCTGCACCGGGAGCGACCTACCATTGCAATCCAATTCCAGCTGGCTATGCTCGTGTCGGTGTGGATGAAATTCAACCTATGTGTCAGTCACTACAGCTTGACATCCCTGGAGGTGAAGGGGAGACAACACTGGGAGAAGTCACGAGTGGCTTCATTCTTTGGAAAAAAGAATACATCAAGTTTTCAGGCTCGACACCAAGGCCACCTTCTTCACCGAGAAACAATCCATCACCTCCAAGGCAACCGTCTCCTCCCAGTAAAAGTCCACCTCCAAGTGCACCGTCTCCTCCCAGTAAAAGTACACCACCTCCAAGTCCAATCCATGACCCCAACACGAGTCCATCTCAATCTACACAGCCGCCTCCACCCACTAAGGGCCAAAAGTGGAAGAATATCACCGCTCCATCGAGCGATAACCGACGCCCAAAGAGACAGTTGTCGCTCCTCCCAAGAGTACCGCCGGTTCCTCCCAAGAGGGCTTACGACCTGACCAATGAGGAGACCGATGCGGTCGTACGGGCCGAAGTGGATGCTCATTTTAAAAAGAAACAACCTGAGCCAGAGGTCCAAATAAAACCGGAAACCAAGGAGCACTTTAGGAAATTACTGACGCAGCCATCCCAAGCTCAGTTAAATGCGTCAGATGACTATACACGATGTCTTCAGAAGACACTGAAACAGAAGAGATCAAGCGGTAGAGGAAACATCACAAAAGAGGTTCCCCAGCAGGGGGAATAAGCAAAACAATCGAGTGGTAGCAGAAGCATCAGAACGGACGTCCCCTAGCTGGGGAAACAAGCAAAACAATCGAGTGGTAGCCGAAGAACCAAAAGAGATATTCCCCAGCTAGGGAAACAAGCAAACCAATCGCTCCCCCCACTCCAGGTGAACATACCCGAACCTCAACTATATGAGGAACCTATGGATCCAGAAACGGCTAAGATATTGGCTGAGCAATGTAATATGTCTATTCATGAAATTCTTCACGGCAATATGCCCAAGGCTGAGGTAGCACCCAAATTTGTTCACGGGGAGCCTCTGGTCAGTTCTAAGAGGTTTCGGGATATGCCAATACAAATGCGACGATTCTATGAATGATACATGAAAGCATCAAAAGAATAGCAATATTGGCTCTTACTGAAAGTTCAAAAATCGCATTACTTCACTGAAGACGAGGTCCCTATTGAATTTATAGAATTATTTCAGTTATTCAATCTAAAGGAACTCGACAAAACTATCCTCAGTTCGTATTGTCTGTAAGTGATTACTTTATTTATGTAATTAGGTCTCTATCTCAACTTGTTCAATTCATTGCCGGTAAGTATACTCACTATATTCTTTTGTACGCTATATATAATGATGCAGAATGAAGATGCTCGATTATAAAAGAAAGACTATCAATGGATTTGGGTTCATTGACCCACATCGAGTTCATGGAGCTATACTAAAGGATAAATCATTGGAGACCGAGCACAACTTATTGCGGTTTCTCACGAAACAACATTTCTGTAATGAAATACTATTTCCTTACCACGACGACAAGTGAGTTTTTATACACATTAAATTTTGCTTACTCGATGTTCAGTGCAAATGATGAGTTACTGACGTATGTAAATCTTGCGTAGGTACCACTTGATTCTTCTAAGCATTTCACTTGACTTGGGAAGAGTTCACATCATGGACTCACTAAACAAAGACATTGAAAACTACCGCATCATTATCGATGCGCTCTAGAGATAATTTCAACCATTATCGCACTATATCGGTTTCTTTCGTTCATTTTCTAGGATATCAAATAGTTATTAACTCATACATTAATTTTCTTTGTCGGGTAGGGTTTGGACACAGTTCGAGAACCATGTCCGTGGTCAATGGCGTGAGGAGCTATTTTTTAAATCACTCTCGGTAAGTAGTATCAGCTAAGTCCGCGCATCTATTTAATTCTAGTTTATGTGCATTTATCATGCTAGAGTTATTATTTGATTGAATTCTATTCTTGTAAAGTGCGCGAGGCAGCCACAGGGGACTAATCTATGTGTATTCTACGTGTGCGAGTTCATTCGCATCAGTATTGAGAAGCCCTCGGAAAATGTTCGAGTAAGTAAACAATATATTCACCCTTTATTTTTATTACAAAAAGTTGTGTTGAGTCTAATTCATACGATCTTATTTTTATATAGTTGGACGCGATGCGCGACAAGCTCCTACCAGAGGACCGCCTAATAGCAATCCAAGAGGAATTTGCCGGATTTTTTGTCGACGAGGTCATAGACCCACGCGGAGAATACTGTATACGTAGACCCTAAAGCATCCATGTAATGATCTCTATGTAATCAAATAGACATGCTCTGGACCCGGTTGGGACTCCATGTATACTTGTAAGAGAAATTATATTATATATTGCATCAATATGTACAAGTACTATGTAGTAGCGTTCTATATGTATACGAAAACTTGTTTCTAATAAAAACACAGAATGGAAAATAACTGAACACAAAACACAAAATAAAAAGAAAAACACAAAACCCTAAAACCCCATCCCCTGCCGCGGCAGCCAAATGCCCCAAAATGCTGCCGCGGCAGGGAACCTTTAGTCCCGGTTCGTAACAAGACCCGGGACTAAATGTCCTGCCGCCCGGCGCGCCTCGCAGGGCCATGTGGTTGGACCTCTAGCCTAGGTTCGTAACAAAACCGGGGCTAAAGCTTGGACCTTTAGTCCCGCTTTGGCAGCCCGGGTTCGCAATCCGGGACTAAGGCCCTTACGAACCGGGGCTAAATGCCTGGTTTCTACTAGTGCCATAAGATGAAGAGAGATATGCTTCCCAATGAAAAATATTTTTATGTACAACCATGCGGGGTTGGTTACTCGAGATAAATTACAGGTTAGGCCAAAGTTCTATAATAATTCAGCAAGTAACAACTCCCTAAGTAGTTGGCAAAATAAGATATAGCTTATGGATGATTTTTACTGTGAATAAGCACCCAATACACGTGTTATTTTACTTTTGAATATAGATAAGTTTGTATGCCAAGAGTGGCTGGGTCCTGTTTTTTGCATTCAGATTATCTAATTCGTATTAGATATACTCCCTTCTATTCCAAAATCTAAGTCTTTTAATAGTTTGATTTAAACTGCTAGAAAGGTTTATATTTAGAAATAGAGGTGGTACAATTATTAAAGTCTACATGTTATATTACAAATAAACATGAGGGTCTAGCATAACAAGGACATGATGATGTTAATATATTTCAACGGAATAGAAAATGTACCTCCACATTTGATATTATATTTACCACAATATTGGTGGTGGTTAATGGAACATAAAATATCTGTATCACGTCGTAATGTGAATATTCATGAAACTACGAAATCATCCCTCAAAGACTCTTAAGTCAATAAAAATGATGCCCTCGCAATTGCGAGGGCGACCTTGCTAGTTATATACTAAAAGCAATATAAGGTTGTTTTTTGAGGTTGCTATTTCTAAGTTGTGATAGTTGGATCTGTACTTGTGAAAAGGCAGCAGCCACAGAGCAGCAGAGGTCGAAAGGTGAGACGGATAGTTATCTATTATATCCACATCACCTAAATTATTTTGATAGTTGGATCTAAAATCTGCGGCCAAGATTTACGAAGAGAAGAATAATTACGTAACCTTTTAATCAGTCAATTGTACCCTATATAGACCCTAAGGCTGGCACGATATGTTTTTTTTCAGTTTGACGTGATCTTTTTTTTGGCGATCAAATAGTTTGACGTGATCTATGTACATATCATTTTCCGGTTTCACGCGATCAATATTGAAGTCCAGTTTGACACGATCGCTATGTCGTAATAGCATGGTCCAGTCAGGATACCCCTCCCCCGATCCCCTCTCAGGTTTGATGATCTTCAATCATCTTTTCCCGGTTTCCTCAATCAACTGCTGGCGCCTAACTTCCCCAGCCGCTGCCATACAACGCTCTCTCTCCCTCACGGCTGCCTACGTTTTATCCTCCGCCGCAAAGATGGCCGATACAGCTGTGAATGCAGATTGCGTGGAATTGAGCGATGCATCGTCGATTCCTCTTGCGGTAGGCCATAAAATTCATGGTTGCTATTTCTAAGTTGTGATCGTGATTGTTTAATTGATATATGGTCTGTATGAGATAAGAGAAATTGATGCAAGTAGCTTATCCGTTCATGTTTCACAAGCGGGGCATAATTTATTTATGGCATGGTTCACAAGCGAGATTCAAATTCCTTTTTATTTCCCAAGCACCTCGATGGTTTGTGCTTGATTTTCTTGAGAACCATGGAAGCATTCTGTCTCCAGGAACAAATGACTTACAATTTTTTTTTGCAGGACTTATAATTATTATCTATAGGTGATATACACGGTTAAGGTATAGAGCATTAATTGTTGGTCACATGTGAGCAACTGATCGTTCCTTTTCTTTGAGGTAGGCCACAAAATTCATGGTTGCTTTTTCTAAGTTGCGATCGCGATTGTTTAATTGATATATGGTCTGTCCGAGATAAGAGAAATTGATGCAAGTCGCTTATCCGTCCATGTTTCACAAGCAGGGCATAATTTATTTATGGCATGGTTCACAAGTGAGATTCACATTCCTTTTTATTTCCCAAGCACCTCGATGGTTCGTGCTTGATTTTCTTGGGAAGCATGGAAGCGTTCTGTCTGCACGAACAAATAACTTACAATTTTTTTTGCGGGACTTATAATTATTGTCTATAGGTGATGTATGAGCGGTTAAGGTATAGAGTATTAATTGTTGGTCACATGTGAGCAACTGATCGTTCCTTTTCTTTGAGGTAGGCCATAAAATTCATGGTTGCTATTTCTAAGTTGCGATCGCGATTGTTTAATTGATATATGGTTTGTACAGAGATAAGGGAAATTGATGCAAGTCGCTTATCCGTCCATGTTTCACAAGCAGGGCATAATTTATTTATGGCATGGTTCACAAGCGAGATTCACATTCCTTTTTATTTCCCAAGCACCTCGATGGTTTGTGCTTGATTTTCTTGGGAAGCATGGAAGCGTTCTGTCTGCAGGAACAAATGACTTACAATTTTTTTGCAGGAATTATAATTATTATCTATAGGTGATGTACACGTTTAAGGTATAGAATTGTCCATTGACGGTTTTCATACTACATAAGACGTGAAAAATGAAATTGACCGGTAGAGTTGATGTTCATTACCTGCGTAATCCAGACCGTGGATGCATGCAATATAATATATCGGCAATCCGACATAGTCTCTGGCGGACTACAATGATGGATCCATTGCCTGCATGAAAATTGGGGGCTTGAGCAAGGAGGAAGACTTCGAGCGGAGAGATGAGAGTTAGACACCGGTCCGTGCATCTTTCTTTTGACTGCTCATCGGTTTCTTTTTGTTGGTCAGGAGTGTTAGAATATGTACACGTGTATAGACTAGAGATGGACTTGGACTTTATATCTTGTACTCAAAGTCTCTACCTATTCCTGTGTACCTCTATATAAACCCCTTAACGGTCATTGCAATATAACATATAATATTCAGGGGTTGTCGTGATGGTGGCACGACAGATGCCATAGATAGACTAAAGATGGGGCCAATATACGCTAGAGGAATCCGGAGAGGGATAGTGTGGTGATTCCACACGCTTGTGTTTGTATTATCACTCTATCATGGAGGAATACAAGGGCTCCTTGAGCTGTTCGTGAGAAGGAGACTATGTCTCTTACCCCCCTCCTACAGTGCTCTAGAGCTCTATCTTAGACAGAGAAAATGATCGATCCCCCTCTATGGAGGCCCCGATCCTCCTTATATAGGGGAGCCCAGGTTACAAAGTTAGGATATACGTGGGAGCATATTCCTCGAATATGCTCTTTGGTTAAAGCTAGATTCCTCTTTATTCACTTTAAACGGTTAGTTCGGACTATGAACGTAACCCTCTGTGAGCTCCTTGTCTTGTGGCGTCACCAGACACAGACTACGTCATCCGACATAGCCCGCGTCATCTTTGTTGGCCACGCCCTGCTGGTCCTTCCCTATGCTCGCTTTGGTCACGCCACAGTGGATAGAGGCCACCTTTTAACCAGCGAGAGATTCCTTCTTTCTCTTGAGAGCCAAGTGGTAACCCGGCTAGCATGTAGTTAGCCCGGCTACGAGGATACCTGCACACAAGGTATATTAACATAGCCGGCATATATTTTATGCCGGCCTGGTTAATGCTAGGCAAACGCCCACCTGGCCGGGTTACTCCGTAAGTCGGCCTGCCTTGAGGTGACCTGGCCAGCACTTGCTTTAACCGTGTCGTACCTCGGCTAACTCGGCCTTTACACCCCGGCGTGACCCTATCCGGGGTATCCTCCACAATATGGTGTTCCATATGTAAAACGGTTTGTTCAAATTTACACTCTGTGATAAAATATCAAAAAAAGATGTGCTAAATATTCACGATTATTGCTTAAAATTTTACCTTTGGATTCGTGGAACTCCCATTATTAATGCATTGCTAGAACTTGGAAGCCTATGAACTTAGAATAAATATTGGTTATAAATTTGTTGGAGATATGCCCAAGAGGCAATAATAAAGTGGTTATTATTATATCTTTATGTTTATGATAAATGTTTACGTCCCATGCTATAATTGTATTAACTGAAAACATTAATACTTATGTGTTTTGTAAACATAAAAGAGTCCCTAGTAAGCCTCTTGTTAAACTAGCTTGTTGATTAAATGATGATCATGGTTTCCTGATCATGGACATTGGATGTCATTAATAACAAGGTTATATCATTAGGAGAATGATGTGATGGACACACACCCATAGTAAGCGTAGCATAAGATCAAGTCATTAAGTTCGTATTGCTATAAGCTTTTAAATGCATAGTAACCCAATCCTTCGACCATGAGGTTATGTTAATCACCATCACCGGATGGGTACTTTGATGACATCAAACACCGCTTCATAACTGGGTGGTTATAAAGGTGTCATTGGGTATTCTGAAAGTATGTGTTGAAGCACATGGACCAAGATTGGGATTTGTCTATCCATATGACGGATAGATATGCTCTGGACCCTGTCGGTGGAATGCCATCTAGTTAGCTTGCAAGCATGTGACTGGGTCACAAGGGATGACATATCACGGAACGAGTAAAGAGTACTTATCAGTAACGAGGTAGAACTAGGTATGGAGATACCGACGATCAAACCTCGGATAAGTAGAATATCGCGTGACAAAGGGAATTGGTTTCGTATGTTAATGGTTCTATCGATCACGAAGTCATCGTTGAGTATGTGAGAGCCGTTATGGATCTCCAGATCCTGCTAATGGTTATTGATCGGAGATGTGTCTCCATCATGTCTGCATATTCACGAACCGTAGGGTGACACACTTAAGGTTCGAAGTTGTTTTAAGTAGATATGGAATATGCGTTGGAGACCGAATGTTGTTCGAAGTCTCGGATTGGATCCGGGACATCATGAGGAGATCCGGAATTGTCCGGAGAATAAGATTCATATATTGGGGATCATTTTCTAAGTTAGGAAATGTTTCGGAGTGCTTGTATGGAGATTCTAGAAGGTTTCGAAATGTTCTGGAAGGCTCTAGAAGATTTCTTGGAGTTTGCTTGAAAACCAAGAAAGGATCAAGGAGTCTTTGTGGGGCAAGACACAAATTCGTGGGGAGGAGGACTCCTCCCCCCCTCCCAATCCGCCGGCCAAGGAGGGGAGTCCTACTAGGACTCCCCCTCCCATGGCGCGCCTCCCTCCTTTAAATAGAGGGGAGGGGGCGCCACCCCCTTGACCTCTCCCATAACAAACCCTAGCCGTCGCCTCTCTCCTCCTCCTTCGCTCTGCTCCGGCTTAGGCGAAGCCCTGCAGAAATCTCTACTCCACCACCACCACCACACCGTCGTGCTGCTGGGATTCCGTGGAGAAGATCTACTACCTCCGCTGCTCGCTGGAACGGGGAGAGGAAGGTCTGCCGACCGCACGTGACCGATCTGGAAGCACTGCCGGAACGTGGCGCCGGAAGGATCGTTCACACGATCTTGAGATCGGCAAGTGATCGACTACATCAACCCCGGGATCTAATCTCGTAACGCTTTCGGATCTACGAGGGTTAGTACAGATCTATCTCGTTGCACACATCTAATAGATTAGATCTTGGCTTTTATCTAGATTAGATCTGGGTTTTGTTCGTTCTTGCGGTAGAATTTTTTTGTTTTCCATGCTACGAACCCATCAAAATTTCCATCTAAACGTTTATTGTTGCTTTCCAACAAATTAAATCTATTAATGAGTCATGGTTGGAAAAATGTAAGTTCAAACTCAATTTTTTTGTTGTATGTGTTCAAAATTATATGACCAATTGTGGTCTTTGAACAGAGATGTACATTAGTTAAAAAAACTACTCATCTGAGTGAGAATGGGAACGACGAGAAGCTATCAAGGACAAAAAATTGACTTCCTGAGTTTCAAGGTAGACCATGATTTAGATAACATATTACACATAAAAATAAAATAACTATATTAAATTTAATGACAAAAAATCATGATGACCATTTGCATTTTTAGATTTTCTTTAAAAGTGATCAAAATTACATCTTATAGACAATGTATTTGTCCAAAATGTTCCATATTCTGATGCAGACATATAGCATCGAGTATTTATGGACAATGGATGTAAATTAGGGAAGAAATTGATTTGGATGACATAAAACAAAATTGTGCATCATATAGCTTCTTTATTTCATACACATATTGATCTCTTGAACCTTACCATTAATATGCAAAAACTAATATGTCTTCATAATTTTATATATCATAATGTGAGCATTAATTAGAGGCTTGGTAGTATAATAGACCATGATAATAGGTCTATGTAAATATACTTAGGCGCCATGTAGCAATATCCTAACTATTATATGTAGACATCAACTTTTTTACTCTTAGTCGATCTAAAATGTACCTGTAAACTGTATTTTGTGTTTACGCCATGCACTGATCTAACATCAAATAAATTTATATGTTATCTTGCCATATGAACTTAGTTCTATGAATTGATCAAATATGATCACGTAAAAAACATACATTTTCTCCCTTTTATGATTCTTAAATCTTCAAGTAATCATTCACCCACAAACTTTGCCGTGATATTTATATTTACCATAACTTTTTTCACCACTAGAACCATATCAATCCTAACAACATAATATAAGTATGTATGGAACCGTAAATATATATTTGGCGCATTTTAAGATGTTTCCATCACAAATAAATATTTATATAAGATACTAAGTACACATTTAATATTTTGATGTATTAAAGATGTTGCCATGCCCGTGTCTAAGTTGTCTTATATTTTTTTATGAAGAGTGCAAACAGGAGCAAAACAATTTTAAATAATTAATACGATGATATATTTAAAGATGATGCTCTCGCATTTGCAAGGGCCACTGTGCTAGTTTTACTAGAAAAGGCATAGGGCGCTATGATATGGTGTCATGTTATGATACCATGATAACCTATTTGATCATTAATTGGATTGGCACACCGTTTTCATACTTAAGAGACATTGCATGTTATACCACCTATGTTACCTTCATTATGAGAGGTCTTACCTAAATACACAATGTAATTATAAATACACAATGTATGCATGGGGAGAGTGGACGGCTGAGCCGTGTGTAATCCAAAAACTCTTGTAAAAATACCTATTCAATCTTAATACGATGACCACAACCAGTTTGGTTGCCTGTTCTTGACAAAAAAAAAGCTATGATATGACATTTTACATGTTTGAATTACTTGATAGTGATCACATGCATCCTGTTTTGCTTTGAAGCTATGGTATACACGATGTAAGAGCGTAAAACTGATATACAATTTTAAAAATACAAGACTAATCAATAAGAAAAAAATATCCTACCTCTGTATGTGCATAAACCAGATTTTTTTTATAAGACGGACACAAAATGCAAAATAAGAAACAAGAACACAGTAAATATGCAATCACTAAACCAGTTTTGGTTTTGTGAAAACTGCAAGACTACGCGTTATTCATCGACCGGTATTTCTTGTACACAACTTTTTTTGTGAAAAAGATGTGATTTTTCCTGCACACAACTTTTTTGTGTGAAAAAAATGTGATTTTTCCTGTACACGACTTTTTTTTCATGTACAATTTTTTTCAAAATACTTCATCTCGGAAAACAGAGCTTCAAC
The DNA here is from genome assembly GCA_023614405.1 of Avena insularis. Lineage (NCBI taxonomy): Eukaryota > Viridiplantae > Streptophyta > Magnoliopsida > Poales > Poaceae > Avena > Avena insularis. Next base: position 454,646,305 of record CM042696.1, on the reverse strand, counting down.
ATGTTTAGAACTTATTATATCTTAAACTTGATGATCTCAGTGAACACTAAATAATATTTTTCATATTTGACATAAGAAAGCTGGAGAGTAATTAGAGGGGGTAATACTCCTAATTAAATACATGCAAGCCTTAGAAGAGACGTAATTGTGGGACAAATGTTTTTTTTAGATTAGGTCCTGTAAGCTGAGACAGAGTGAGTACAATCAACTATTATTGCTTTCATGGTATCAGGGACTCTCGGTTCTCGACCTAGGTTCTAGCCCACCGCTTCCGCCGCATTGCCCCGGGGAGAACAATCCACTGGGGTCGCGCAACTCATAGATTATATCCGATAGATTTCGTCAAAATTTTCTCGTCAGTCGTTTGACCAGCGTTTCTTTTTCTTTTGCCGATCATAGAACAGATTGCATCGTCCATTGCCACATGTCATCATCACGTGCCTCTACTCCAATCTTGACATCAACTCATCTCCAGCAAATCCTCGCCAAAGACCGTGCCAAGGACGTTATGCGCAACACCCCAAGGGACGACTTCATGTACCATCACCGACTTCTTCGTCCACACGTCGCCACCTTGGCGACTCGTCTTCGCCGACATGAAACGGGACAAACGTGTCCAAGTATGCGCCTCATCATCAATAAATGGCCGCATCGGCATCGTCCATGGTCATAATCGCCGACAACCATCTACATCAAGTTCCACACCAACAACTTTATTGCACGTATCGCATCTTCGTCGCTACCACCAATCAAGTTCTTCGTCAACGCCAACAGGTTCTGTGTCACCGTGCTCCTGCATGTAGATGAATAAAGCTGGTTTAATCCCTGACATCTACAACCTTTCTTTCAATAAACGTGAATGAGCTCCTACACATGAATGAATAAAATGGGTTCGATCCCCGACATCTACTACCGATACAGTTCAATCGCCATCGACAACCACCTTGTCGTCTTCATCCACCACGATCTCGCCGACAGAATTGCAGTCTAATTTTTATTTGCACCACTTGTGCTCAATTTTCTTCCTGCAACCACTTCGTCTACTTTGGCGCATACGATGCGCAACTGATCGTATACGGAGGTCTTTTCTGCTTCTCCGTCCGACTTTGGCTCATATGGTTTGTGAGGGGTCCCATCTTCATACGTTTGGTATTAGCAACATTGACGGGTGTCTTCGTCCCCGACGCGCTCCCAAATTTGGCAAGCTCTGCACGACGTGTCGCCTACCTCTACTACCAGAACTCTAGCTACGTGAACCTTGAGTTAACTACCGCCGCAACCGTATTTTACTATTTTACTACACTAGTGACTTCTCTCGAGCTCAATGACGACACCGACCACAACTACATCAACCTCAACGACTTCATCGACGGCGACTACATCACCGGCACTCCAACAACACCACCGACCACGATTACGACACCCTCACTCTCGGCTACATTGACATTGGCATCAAGGGGTATTATTCATTGGCATCCTCGCCAGTCGGCGCCTTCGGCATATGCTCAAGTCGGTCCATCTGCGACGCTCCTGCTGTTCGCATCACTACCAATCAAATACGGCGGTGTTAGAGTATACCACGGTTTTGTATTACAGTAGAATAAGAATTGCTATATAAGGTAGTTTAGGATTCTATATCTATTAGATTACAAGTCTTCTAATACTATATGAACAGCCCAAGGGTCACATTATAATCATGCAATATGAATATATCAATCTAGCAATACAATCAACTATTATTGCCTTCACGCTAATACACTCATGTAACCAATAACCAATAACCTGATAGGCATTACATTGTATAGATTGTATGTATATACGTAGGTCTGTACTGACCCTGTATTTGTACCCTGTACCACTATATATAAAGAGAAAGGTGAGCCCTATTGGTCTATCGACTACCCTACCAATACTTTTGTCATGGTATCAAAGCCTACGATCGTCTCCAACGCTTCTGCCTACCCTAGCTAGTGCCGCTGCCACCAGTACCGGATGGCTGCCACCAGTACCGGACGGCTGTCGCCAGTACCGGATGGTTGCCGCCTCTCTCTCTACTCTATCGTGAGCGACGCCTCCTACCTCTTGGTCGCGCCTACCATGTCTCCTCCAAACAACAACGCCGCTCGCGCCAACAGTGCATCCTCCATTCTCTCAAGTACCACCGATGTCTCGATCTCCGCTGGTTCTTCCATGAGCGGGAGAGGTGCCATGGACATGGCGTCACGGATCCCTGCCACGCCTGTTGTCATCGCCCCCTCCATAACGATTCGGCTCACCATCGACAACTACCTCTACTGGTGCACCCAGGTCGTTCTGATCCTTCGGAGCAACCTCATCTACGGGTTCGTCGACGGGACCCTCGCCTGTCTAGACGCCGAGATCCCAAATCCGGCGGCCAAGGCGACACACCCTGATGAGTCGGCCACCATCCCCAATCCATAGTTTGGTGCCTAGCATCAGCAGGACCAGGCGATCCTCTCCGGCATCATCTCCTCTCTCACCGAGGGGGTGATCAGGATGGTCATGCTCGCATCCACGTCACAGGAGGCGTGGGAAACCCTTGAGGCGAGCTACGCCATGCAGTCTACCTCGCGTGTTATGCAGCTCTGTACCGCCCTCTCCAAGTGTAAGAAGCTGGACAAGACGGCTAACGTCTACTTCAACAAGGTGAAGGCCCTCGCCGACCAGCTGGCCTCCATAGGCCAGCCTTTCTCGGTTGCGGACTTCAACTCCTACCTCGTCGTCGGTCTAGACAGTGATTACGATGTACTCGCTGATCGCGTTGGCGCACGTCCGGCTACCGACCCGCTGCCCATCCACGATGTGTTCGCACAGCTCCTAAACACGGAGCAGCACGCCGACAACTGCCGCGCGGGTCTCCGTGCTGACGTCCACCTCGCCAACTATGCCTCACACTCACTCCCTGGCAGTTGCGGCAACGCACCAGCACATGGTGGTGGTCGCGTGCCGCAGCCCCTGCTGCCTCCGCGCCCGTTGGATCGACCGGTGGCAACCTCCTGGTGTGTCAAATTTGTGGCAAGGTGGGACATGTCGCATCCTGTTGCTTCAAGCGCTTCCAGGCCAACTTCCTCGGTCTCGGCAATGACGGACGCAACATGGACCGCCAAATCGCCGCCTTCAAGCACCCAAAGGGGGATGAGGCCTTCACCGCCAACCACGGCGGGAATACTACCTCCTACCAGATCGACCCAAGCTGGTACCCCGACACTGGCGTGACGGGTCACTTCACCAACGATCTCAACAAGCTCACCATGAAGGATCAATACACCGGTACCGATCAGGTCTAAACTGCCAATGGCACATGTATGCGTATTACACATATTGGTCAGTCTACAATTCCTACATCATCCACTTCATTACAACTTAAAGATATTCTCCTTGTTCCATCCATTACCCGTAACCTACTTTTTGTCAGACAGTTTGCATATGACAACAATATTTTCTTTGAGTTTCACCCGTGGAATTTTCTTGTTAAGGATCGGGTCATGAGGGAGGTCCTGCTTAGAGGAGGGCTTCATAGAGGTCTTTATAATCTCAACTCCGAGTCCGTGAAACAAGTCTTCAGCAGTCTCAGGGTGTCACGAGATGAGTGGCACTCATGTCTAGGTCATCCAGCCACTCCCATAGTTCAGCATGTTCTATGTCGCCATGAGCTTCCATCTTCATCAGTTAATAATGTTGTAGTTTGTGATGCCTATCAGCAGAACAAGAGTCATCAGTTACCTTTTCCTGTATCGAGTCGTGTTGCTACTGCACCTCTTGACATTTATATATTCTGATGTTTGGGGTCCTGCCCAGACGTATGTCAGTGGACACCAGTTTTATGTTAGCTTTATTGATGCCTACAACCGTTTTACATGGTTTTATCTTCTTAAGCATAAATCTGACGTGTTCCAAATTTTCCTTCAATTTCAACAATATGTTGAATGCATATTAAATCGTAAGATTATACGTGTCTAGAGTGACTGGAGTGGTGAATAAAGCTGAACACATTTTTTCTAACATTGGTATCTCTCATCGTGTTTTATGTCCACATACAAGTCAACAAAATGGTACAGCTAAACGTAAACATCGTCATAGAGACTGGCCTAACTTTGTTAGCACATGCTTCGACTCCTTACCGGTTTTGGAGTGACGCCTTCTCTACAACATGTTTTCCCATTAATCGTCTACCTACACGAGTCATTAATATGCAAACTCCTCTTGAACCCTTCTAGGCGAGACACCTGACTACACCTTTCTAAAGGTCTTTGGGTGTGTGTGCTAGCCACACCTCCGTCCCTACAATAATAGAAAACTTGAGTTCCGTTCTAAACAGTGTGTCTTTCTTGGTTACAGTTCCCTACATAAAGGATACAAATGTTTACATATTCCTATAAACAGAGTTTATATCTCTCGTAACGCTATATTTGATCAGACGGTTTTCTCCTTCTCTCATATTGCATCGCATCTACTCCACCGGCATCATCCATTACTCCATTGCATTCTAGCCAGTTTGTTGATGCTGCATATTCTCCTGTACCACTGCCTAACCATGATGTAGGACATCGCGGAGCTCGTCTTGAATTTCTTGTTGATTCGCTAGCACCGTCTACTGCTCACGTCGATCATGGCGTGATCGATGTCTTGCCTCTGCATGGCGCGGCTGCTCCCCATGCAGCATGGGCCCCCGACGGCGGCCTATCCACTCCGTCCCGCACTGCCAGCTCCTCGTCGTCGCATGGTACAGCAGTTAGCTGCGCGTCGTCATCGTCTAGTGGGCCGTGTTCAGCATCAGCTGATTCGGCCTCCTCCTCCACTGCTCCGTCGGTGATGATCGCGCATGTACCGCTGACTGCGACGGATACTGCTGCACCTGCTGCTCCTCGGTCCGTCCTAGTTTACTCAACTGCAGCGAGGTATTCGGCAGCATAAGGAGCGTACTGATGGCACTATTGCATACACTGCTACTCACAATGGTGATCCTGCTCTTCTACACACCGAACCGGTTGATTATCGAGCAGCTCATTCTTCTCCTCATTAGCGTACTGCAATGGAGACAGAGTTTTCTGCTCTTCAAAACAACCACACATGGCGTCTTGTTCCTCCTCATTCTGGTGTCAATGTTATTGACTGCAAGTGTGTATTCAAGATTAAAAAGAAGGTTGATGGCTATATTGAGAGATACAAAGCATGGCTTGTTGCTAAGGGGTTCAAACAACGGTATGGTCTGGACTATGAAGATACCTTCAGTCCCGTTGTTAAGCCTGCAACTATTCGTTTGTTACTGTCTATGGCTCTCACTCAGGGCTGGCATCTTCGTCAGCTGGAAATCCAGAATGCATTTTTACATGGTATTTTTGAGGAGGAAGTGTTTATGCCCCAACCACATGGATTTGAGGATCCTAAGTGCTCCAGTCACCTTTGTCGTCTTGATAAGGCTCTATGGGTTGAAGCAAGCGCCTCGTGCCTAGCATGCTTGGCTGAGTTCTTTCTTGGTGATCTTGGCTTTACTCCCTCTACTGCAGATACTTCCTTATTCATACTAAGTCGACCATATATTACCATATACCTGCTTGTCTATGTGGATGACATCATTGTGGTGAGCTCCTCATCAACAGCTACTGATCACTTGGTTCGTCAGCTTGTTAATACTTTTGCTTTCAAAGATCTTGGTCCCCTCCATTATTTTCTTGGTATTGAAGTTCATCCACTGGGACATGGTTTATTGCTGAGCTAGCGCAAATATGCGGTTGAACTACTACAGCGTGCTAGGTTGTCCAAGTGCGCCTCTGTTGCTACCCCTATGGTCTCCTTTGAGAAGCTTTCAGCTACTGATGGTACTCTGCTGTCCGCTGAGGATTCCACTACATATCGCAACATTGTTAGAGGGTTACAGTATCTCACTATTTCATGGCCTGACTTGTCCTTTGTGGTCAACAAGGTGTGTCAGTATCTACATGCCCCTCGGAATTCTCATTGGTCTGTAGTGAAGCGTATACTCCGTTATGTCAAAGCTACTTTGTCTAATGGCCTGCTTCTCTGACCGTCTACTACTGATCCTGATCTTCTGTCTGCCTTCTCTGATGCTGACTGACTGGCAGCTCTGAAGATAAAGATCAACGGGGGATTTGCCATCTTCTATGGTGGTAATATTTTTTAGTCCTAAGGGCTTTTTAGCTCTATTGTTTAAGATTATAAGGGTTATCTCATTTATTAGTCTCTCTCGTCCAATGCATGTTGTCATTTTCCTCCCACTTCTCTCATGCATGTAAAACTATTAGTGCATGCATATATTAATGAGAGAGAGTTATGGGGTGTCTTGGTATTAGCAACTTGGCGCTTAGGACTAATAATCCCAAACAGAGGTAGTACAGTAGTATTGCTCTCCCCCTCTAATTTAAGGAGAGTGCTACGCATCCCCCGGGGGATATTTCCCCTGGATCCCCCACTTCCTCGTGCTGACACGTGTCCCAAAAAAGTCCCTAAATTCCGCTTTTGCTATAAATGTACCGCTTTTGCTACAAACGCATCCGCTTTTGCTACAAATAGATCCACTTTTGCTACATGTAGCAGAAAACAGTTCGCGTCAAAAAAAAGACCGCTTCACTAGAGACCTCGCAGGAGACTTCGTCGGAGACATTGTAGCAAAACTTTTGTGCTAATGTAGCAAACCCGACCTCGCCGGAGACTTTTGCCGAGAGACCTCGCCGGAGACCTTGTAGCAAAAAAAAATGCTATTGTAGCAAACCCGCAAAAAGGTTGTAGCAAAATTTTTTGCTAATATAGCAAACACGGAGACCTCGCCGGAGACCTCGTTGGAGACATTGTAGCAAAAAAATGTAATTGTAGCGTTTCAAGAACAACTATTGTAGCAAAAAAATGATATGTAGTAAATCCACATCCTAGCAAAAAAATCCTAAATATCTAGAGTAGCAAATCCGCAAGGCTTCGGTAGCAACGCCAATCGCCGTAGGGAGCAACACCACTCGCCACAAGTAGCAACATCGATTGTCGCTAGGAGCAAACACCACCCCGCCTGGCAACACATACCCACTGACATAGTGAGCTCCCCAGTCCCCCATGGCCATGGAAGGGGAGATGACTGGGAGGAGGAGAGGGTAGGCAGAGGATCAAGGTTCGGGTGACACATCGGCGCTCCAGGGGAAGGATTAATGGGCGACCAGCGAGATGGGTGGCCGGCTTCATGGCGGCGTGAGACGCGAGGGGGATAAGGCAACATGTGAGCGGAGCTGTGACCTCCGGCGCGCGTCTGTAGGGCTCAGCTGGGCGCTGAGCCTGCAGTGGAGGCGGCAAGGCTCAGAGTCTGCAGGCCCATGGTCATGGAGGCGCTTGCCGCACCAGTGGGGCACGGACGCCAGTGGCTCTGGGCAGCCGAGGGGCGCGGTGGCTGGCGGGAGCGGAGGTGAGTGGCGGCGGGAGGCGTACGAGGCGGTTGAACACATGGGCACGGGAGGTTGCGGGCGACCTGGGGGATGGTGATGCGTTATCCCCCGGGGGAGTAGTACTCCCTCCGTTCATATTTACCTCGCGTCCTTGGTTTAGTCAAAGTCAAACTTTACAAAGTTTGACCGAAAATATAAGAAAAAACATCGATATCTATTATTTTCGATGCATATAAAATAAAAATATAGTTTATGAAAATTATAATATGATAGATCTTATATTTTTTGGGTTGATGTTTTTTTCTAAATATATGGTCAAAGTTTGTAAAATTTGACTTTGACTAAACTTAGAATGCGAGGTAATTGTGAATGGAGGGAGTATGGTTTTCCTAATTTAAAAGATTCATTCCTGCAATTAACTCGCATTTACTGGTTGGACCCAAGTCGCATAACTAGACGCAGAAGAGACCAAAACTAACAGAAATTATGTACTGATGACATGCCGGCCGAAGCCGAAGTGAGTGGTCAAGTGGAATATAAGCAGGGCAGGGAAGGAACAAGCGGTGAGAAACAACGGAAGAGGCCAAATAAGGTGGAGAAGCAAAGTTTTATAGCTGGGAGGACACGCTCACACCGAACCGGAGAGACAGTGGAAGCCTGAGCTGAAGCTGTCAAAAGAAAGTTCACATGCTACGGTTATACTACACCGACACCGGAGACAGAGTCCAAGCCGGCCACGAAGGGGCCAAAACTAGTCCAAGCTCTCCTCTCCTCTAGTAGGCACCGTGTGAAGACATAGTATGCCTGTGAAGAAACAGAGATCCGAGCCAATCCGACCGCTCATCGGTCTTGTTGTAGTACAGTACTAGTACCTCTTCTCTCCCTTCACTTTTTGTTTATCGATCTACACCAATAATTGCCACCAAGTGGCTCCTCAAAACCTCACCACTACTTGCATCTCACCTCCATCCCATAATTCACCTTCCCACAGCATGCATCTCACCAACCACCAGATAACCAAAAAAATCATCACGCACATATGGTTAAGATGACCAGCTCGCAATGCATCTAGATCCCAATGTAGAAACAGATCGACAGAGGAACGGACGAAAAAAAAAAACTCAACCAGGCCAAGAACATCAAACCATATATATGGAGTGTACCCATGAGCACTAATAAGGTGGCATGTGCCTACTCCATCGACGCTATATATAAGCCGGCACTAGATAGCTAGTCGCGTCAGCATTTGCATTGTGTCCTAGATCCACAGGCCACAGCCACCCGTGGTGTACCTCGTCCGGCCTTTTGTGGCTGGGGGATGGACGCCATCGCCCACGGCAATGGTGCCGGTGAGGAGGTGGTGGCGAGGATGTGGGCCGACCTGCCCGTGCGGGTGGACTGGGCGGCCGTGCCGGCGCAATGCGCGTACGCGTGGGCGCAGGCGAGGGCGTTCGTGGTGGTGCCGGCAGTAAGGCTGCTGGTGGTCCTGTCGCTGGCCATGACGGTGATGATACTGCTCGAGAAGCTGTTCGTCGCCGCCGTGTACTTCACGGTCAAAGCTTTCGGCCTGAAGCCCGAGCGCCGGTACCGGTGGCGGCCGATCACCGCAGCCGCATGCGACGAAGAGGCCTGCCTTGACGGCGGCGGCGGCGGCGCGGGGTTCCCGGTGGTGCTTGTGCAGATCCCCATGTACAACGAGCGAGAGGTGAGCAAACGTACTAGTGTGTTGATTATTATACAACATAGTGGGGAGTATCAGCATGATTTGACCTCGCCGCTGCTGTTTCTGCTGCGGTCGTGGGATTTGTTTACTACCGGAAGACGCGCGGTACTGATTCTTGTTCTTGTTTCCGCGTGGTTGGATGATGGATGGGCCATTGAAGGTGTACAAGCTGTCGATCGGAGCGGCATGTGCGCTGGAGTGGCCGTCCGACCGCTTGGTGATACAGGTGCTGGACGACTCCACTGACCCCGTTGTAAAGGTAAGCATACATGCAGAAATCATTGAGGCATTCGGTTCTTGGCACGATTCGCTTCTTTTTCCTCCATTTCCTACTAGTATCTGGACTGCATGTGCGTCGTTTCCTGGTTGGCACTTGGCATCGGCAATTGGCGCATTGCATGCATGACATGGACGCCCCTGGTTAATACTAGTGCCCGGTGTGGACTAATTCCCATGCATGGTGGCATTCGCCGGCCGGCTGGCCGGCCGTGTAGGCGAACGCTCGAGTGCTTACTGTTTGTTAAGTAATCAGTGAGCCCATGACATGGCGTCCACGTAATCCTCCCTTGGGAAAATTTAGCGTCTGTAGCGAATCACCCATCCCATTGAGAGGCCAAAACAGGTGCGGCAATCCAGTATGGAGACCAGGCGCGTGCGCACGGCCTGGGTTTGGGGGGAGAGGGACAGCGCTCGATCGATGTGGCGCGAGCGCCAATCTCGGACGAGATGGGTTGTACTTGTTGGTGCCCGGTCGCTGCCGTTAAACTGTAGCGCCAGGGTCACTCCGCCCTGCCACTCCCAGTCGCTATTAATCCGAGCTCAGAAACACCCCCGCTGATCTGGCTGTTGCGATTTACTACTAGTAGTAATGGATGGGCATGTTGACAAGGCTCTGCCAAAGGTTGGACCGTCACCTATATCTGGGACTCACAAACCCCCTTGTAGCACTACAGATATCTCGTCTCACCTGCCACACGGATAATGTACTATTTCCAGTGGAATGCCTGTCCTACGGTGTGAAGTGGACCTGCGGAATTATTACTATTAGCTGGGATGCACCACGCGCGACGCGACAGATCCAGCTGATCGCGGCAGAATTAGAGGATTAAAGCCCGTGCCAAGAGTAGAGTAGAGTCCTCAATTCCGTGAGCTAATGAAGCTCCCGTGCGTCGATCCCCTTGCGATGTCGCTGGCTGCCGCCTCCTTAGCTTTTTTTTTTTTAGGGAGCCGCCTCCTAGGTCCTAGCTAGCTAATGCGCGGCATCGGCATGGAACACGGCGCGGCGGGCAAATGTCGTGGGAACTCAATTTCCGGCACATGTCGTGCATGCCGTTTTCACGCTGATTTTTTTTTAAACGAGCATATATTAATATCACACGGATACCAATTACACCTAGCCTCTACAACAATGTGTACCCTAAGGCTAGTCATAGTAGGAGTATCATATTACTAGTATCATGCATAGATACTAGTGTATGATACTACCTTTCTAGTGGTTACTATCATCTAGTAGTATCATAGTACCATTGTATTTAATTTTTTCTACAATCTCAATGCAATTGTGTGTATGAGATGTATTGGTCATTAAATTACCTAGTTTCACGAGCTATGATACGGTATCATATTATGATACTCCCTCCATCCCAAGGCTTAAGGAATATAATTTTTTTGAAAAGTCAAGCCATGTAAAGTTTGACCAAACTTTTAGAAAAAACTACCAAGGACTATTATATTATATAGATACCATGTGAAAATATGTTTTATAATGTATGAGAGGGTATGGATTACGTATTGTAAATATTAATATTTTTCTCTAAAAACTTGGTCAAACTTTAGTTGGTTTGACTTTTGAAAAAAATTATATGCCTTAAGCCTTGGAACGGAGGTAGTACTACTAACACCTCTCTTCATTAATTGTGGTGCCACATCAGATTTTTGCCAAGGTGACATGCATGATACTCCTTATGATACTCCCACTAGCGCTAGCCTAATAGCAATACGAATGCACACAGCCGAAAAAAATAAGAAGAATTATAAAAAAGAAAATTCCCGCTGCAGGAATCCGATCCTTAGCAGTAACAACACTACCATCACCAAAACAACACCAGAAGTCCAACCCCTCTAAAAGCGACGCCTCCAAGAAGAAAACACTTCACAAGCGTTGTCCGTCCGATCAAAGATCTAGGTTTTCACCCTGGAGAAAGTCCTCGCTCGCAAAGCAATGCCTTCTGTAAAGCCATTGCCAGGCACAACCAATAAAAGTCAGACCTTGGGTTTTTACTCTACAAGGTAAGACTGTAAACTCCTCCTGTGATGTTGCCCCATCTAACAGACGCTGCTGCGAGTCACAGATAACCAAGCCAGATCTTCATCGCCATAAACACTCAATCCACCATAGCTCGCCCACATGTCTCTGTCTTCATGACATTCTCCGCATCTGACTTCACCATGTGTACCGTCAAAGACATGTCGCATGATGGTAACAGGTAGCAGAGCTTCATCGCGCTCCGACTGAAACCAAACGGCTAGCAAAAAACACAGATGCGCATGACCGAATTCCTTCCGATCCAGCAAGCTCCAGGCATATGCGTCCATGGGAGTTCGCCCGCGGAGCCTTCCAAAACCAGACACTCCAGCCAGATCAATGGAGACACGCATCAACTAGATCTTCGTCTTGGAGCGAGAGAGATCTGATGACCACCCCCTTTATTGAAACCGAGCCAGCAGCCCCCACGCTACCCGCCGGAAACTAGCAGGATCCGCCGCATAGCAGCAAGATTGCCCGGTCGACCACTTCGATGGAGAAGAAATTCACCACCACCATGCCAGGGGCCGTAGCCCCAAGCGCCCTAGCGTCGCGAGCATGGCCCGAAGATCCTAGGCGCCGGCGTCGACGATGAACGGAATAGATCTCGACCCGTAGGCACGGATTTTCGCTGCCGCGTGCAGCCATCTGGACCAAGGACCCCCAGCCGCCGCCAGCCACGACGCTACCGCCGAACCAGCGGGAGCGCGGACGCCGCCGCCGCGACGCCAGATCGCAGCCAGGGTCGTCCCCGCCGCCGCCACGTCGCCAGATCTTTGCCCGACGACATTCCGGACGGCGGCGGCGGATGGGAGGTTCTTGAGGAGGAGGACGGCTGGGGAGGATAGGGGCCCACCGGCGCGGCGCGGCGCCGCCGCGCGGGTGCGGGAGAGGGCTAATTGCTGATCTGCATAAATAGCGTATGCAGATTTGTGGCACCAGCCACCACCAAAGAGTGTGCACGGGGCGCCCAACGAGTCATGTGCAGTGTACAAAGAATGTTTTAGGTGGTCCAGGTACATCTTCGACAGAGTTCCTCTCCTTCTATCATCTCGAGCTACTCTGTTTTTTTTTTTTGAAATACTACTCTGTTTTCGTAGATATAGGCTTACGACCTTTTCTATTTTCCGCTTTCTGATTGTTGTTCATATACGCACGAGGCTGGATACCTTTTCCTAATTATATTGTTTTTTCCACCGATCTATTAATAATCATTAACAACAGTACAAAGAATTCTACAAATAATAAAAATTACAAATAGAGCAATGAACCATCTAGCGACGACTACAAACACTGGCACGAGCCGAAGGCGTGTCGCCGTCCTCGCCCCTCCATCACCGGAGCCGGACAAAGCTTGTCGTAGTAGAGCTTCTTGTAGTAGACAGACGGGAAGTCGTCGTGCTAAGGTCCCAAAAGACCAGCGCACCATAGCAGCAACCATCACCGAAGATGACCAACGTAGAACGGAAGAGACTAATCCCAAAACACACCAACGAAAAACGATCAGATCCCAAGGGATTCGTCGGACACACGATGCACACGCTCTCTATCGATGCTAGACGCACCACCAGAACAAGGATAGGACATGGTTATTCTGACTCCAGGACATAGCCGTCACCTCAACATCCTAAAAAATATACTGAAAATAGTCTAAAGTCCATGGTCTGCCATGGGGTCATGGAAGTAGGCCACATTATTAGGATATGGTTAGAGAATTCTAGGATCTTAAAAATGTTTCTATTACTAGTACTCCTACGTGCTACTATTGTGCTTGTGAGCTTGTCTCCATCAACGAACTCACTGGCCATGTAGACATCGACATGTGACAGGGAACGTGAGGATGGGTGACGAGCGAGTTGGTGGCTTGATCATTAATGTCAACCGCTAGGTTGGAGTATTATTTTCTCAAAGAAATCTCTTCTCTTTAGTTGGTTTGTATTATTTTCTCAAAGAAATCTCTTCTCTTTAGTTGGTTTACTTCAACACCTCACTTTTTTTAGGACTTGTTTGATCCATAGGAATTATGTAGAATTTAAATCCTATGAGAATTTTTTCTATATAATTGTTTGATTCATAGGAAGACATCCTATAAGAATGAATCCTATAGGAATCCTGTAGTGCAATTCTTATAGGAAGAAAACATTAGATCAGACCTCATGAAAAAATCCTTTTGCTACATCAAACATAATTCCTCTTCCCGCAGGATTCAAGTTGGCATGACATCTCAATCCTATGGTTTTCCTATTCCTATACTTTCCCTATCCTATGAATCAAACGAGACCTTAGACTGGTCATAGTAAAAGTAAATTTAGTTCAAACTAGATTAATTTTATTGAAACAATTTGAACTAGACTAACAAATTTTACTTACGAAGCGGGACGGATCGGATGCCGCTTCGCAACTCTAGTAAAAAGTATCATATACTAATATGAGTCAGTTAATCGTAAATGAATAACTTTTTTACACAAAGGTGTATTTTGTAGAAACAAACACTTATTTAGAACCGGAGGAGGGAGTACCTAAGATTACCTAAGACTAGCCCCAATAGAGGTATCATAGGTAGTATCATGCATGCCATGTTGGCAAAATTCTGATGTGGCATACTAATTAATGATGAAAGAGATTATGTTGGTATCATAGGTAGATACAATATCATAGCACGTAGAACTAGAAAAACTAATTCTAAATAAATCTTGTACACAAGTTTACATTGAGACTCTACAAACAACAAATATACATAGACTATGATACTATGTATTACGGAGATGGTATCACATACTAGTATCATATACTACCTCTGTTTGGGATTATTGATCCCGAGAGCTATTTTATACTACCTCTGTCCCAAGGCTTAAGGCATATAATTTTTTCAAAAGTCAAACCAACTAAAGTTTGACCAAGTTTTTAGAGAAAAATATTAATATTTACACTACGTAATCCATACCCTTTCATACATCATGAAACATATTTTTACATGGTATCTATATAATATAATAGTTCTTAATAGATTTTTCTAAAAGTTTGGTCAAACTTTACATGGCTTGACTTTTCAAAATAATTATATGCCTTAAGTTGGGATGGAGGGAGTATTGTTTAAGATTATAAGGGCCTTTCACAATGGACTGTTTCTTAGCGCGATATCATAAGCAGTGGCATATTCTAAGAAACAGTCACGGTGTATCTTATGACTCCATGCATTTAATGATTTGGGGCTCATGCATGCATATGATTGGGCTAGCAAATTTGTCTGCCTATGGTTGCGTGTAGGAGGTGTAGCTTAGCTAAGATACAACACCACTCTCTTTTATCATTAAGTACAGTGCCACATAAGCAAATTGCATTGGATATAGAGCTAAGATACACCTATTGTGAAAGGCCTAAGGGCTATCTCATTTATTAGTCTCTCTTGTCCAATGCATGTTGTTCTTTTCCTCTCACTTCTCTCATGCATGTAAGACTATTGGTGCATGCATAGATTAATGAGAGAAGGTTATAAAGTGTTTTGGTATTATCAACTTGGCTCTTAGGACTAATAATTTCAAACAGAGATAGTACATCATACTACTATATGATACTTCCCATTGTGACTAGTCTAATAGTATGAAACCAACTAGGCTAGAATTAACCAGTCAATGATACTCCCTCGGTTTCAAATTGATACTACTATATGATACTCCCCATTGTGACTAGTCTAATGGTATGAAACCAACTAGACTAGAATTAACCAGTCCATGATACTCCCTCGGTTTCAAATTACTCCGCCGACACGCTTATGTAGGTGAGCTAGTACTCTTTTAGTTTTCATTCAAAAAATCCGGAGATTTTTAGTATACTTTTATTTTTCATTCAAAAAATCCTAAATCTTTTAAAATAGATTGTATGAAATATGTACTACATATACTAAAAATCTCATAAAATTTTTAAATGAAAAATAAGAAAGTACTAGTCCACCTAGTTAAGCATGCGCGCAGAATAATTTGAGACAGAGAGAATACGAGATGGAGTAGCATACCGCTGCCCTGGCCACCTGACACACCATTAAATGTGCACTTCAAGAAAATATTGCTCGGATGAAGATATATACCATTAAATACCATCTAATGTAGTACCGACAAAGAGATGGACATATAGATCAAAACGGATGCGGCGGGGCCGCAGGAGCACCGGTGCTCATATGCCAAAGGAACTTTTCACAACTTTACAAACTACTGAATTTGATTGTGTTATCTGCGTTCATCGTGCACGTATTCGAATCGTGCTCCTTGCCAGCAACAGGGTCGCCGCTTAAAGCGTGCACACGCGTTATCCTAAGTTTTTTCATACAGTACATGTTATGCACGATACTCTCACTATAGACAGACTAAGGTGTGCGCCATGTAACTAGCTAGCAGAACATTCTAATCCTGATAACTCGGAGCTTTCAGGGTACAGGGGCCTCCCGTTATTTTCATTCTTGATCCAGCAATTCTCGAAACAAAAACAATCACGCGAGGGAATAAGCTACCCCATGAGATCCGGCAAGCACTGCCGCTGGCTCGTGTCGTGTCCCGAATTCGCGGCATCTATCAGGTCGTGCAAGGCATCCGTGTTCTTTCCTCTTGGATCCCGAAGGTTTGCTGTAGCCCCACCGAGCACTTGCAAGTTGCAAGTTTGCAACTGCTAGTAGCATGAAGCAAATGCTGCTGCCGCGCCGCGGATCTGCGTCAGCACAGTGTGCTTCTGGATCGAATGGATCCACCTTCTTAACTCGTGAATGGCATCGGAATAAAAGTTCAGAACGAAATTTAAAGCAACAGTGGTTCGTCGATTTGACGAAATTCACATTTGTTTTTCTAGTCGATTTTTTTTTTCTGAGATTAAGGCTGCATTTATTCAACCTTCTGTGTCAGCAGAAATCCAGTTCAATACAAAGTCTGGTGGATAGCCCAGCCAAGTTTTCACTACTTTATTATTACAGCCTTCCTTAGCTAAATAGTGCGCAACCATATTGCCAGAACGCCTAACGTGGCAAACAGAAGTATCAGCAAAGTCCTTCAGTAAAGCTTTGATTTCCTCCAGCAAAAGACCATCACTCGGTCTGTCCTTGCCCTTGTCATTCAACTTTGTAACCACACCTGCACAGTCCGTCTCCAAAGCAACCTTGTCGATCCCCATTTCCTTCGCGAGTTGCACTGCTCTCCTGCACGCCAACAGTTCAGCTCTCTCGGGATCACACACGTGGGGGTAAAAATGGGATGCTCCCGCAAGGAAGGTTCCATGGCAGTCACGAATGACCGCGCCCCCGCCGCCGTGTCCTTCAGGTGCCAAAGCACCGTCCGCGTTCACCTTGTGCCAGCCCTCTTTGGGAGGAAGCCAGTGCTCCTCTGCCCGAGGCAGTTTTGGCCCAGTCGGTTTTGCAATGCCACTCCATTCCTCTAGCAAGGCCAGGGATCTTCGAGCTATGATTTTGGGGCCTTCGATCTCGACGCTGTCTCTCGCATCGTTCCTGGCCAGCCACAACTGGTATAAGGACATCATAGCTGTAGCTAGCTCCTTTTTCTAGTCGATTTAACAACGCATTCCAAGCTATCGATTAAACCTTGCGCAAGAAAAGATTTGGGAATATTAGAAACATTTTGGAATCATAGAGACATGGCGTGGTACACGTCCGAATTTTTAGAATATTTTGGCTTGTTATTTCACATTTTACTTGCATATATGTTATAATCAGGCGTATAGTTGAAGATGCAATTTTTAACCTTGGAAGGCTTGAATGTTTCTACTTTAGAGGTTTGGACAGCAGAGTACCCAAGTGCACATAATGCCAAGCAAACCGAGAAATTGAACCCTACAACTGAACATTTTGTTGCCTCTGATTTCTGTTTCTCTTTTAGGACTTGGTGGAGATAGAGTGCAAGAGATGGCTGGGAAAAGGTGTGAACATCAAGTACGAGGTCAGAGGAAACCGGAAGGGGTATAAAGCCGGTGCGCTCAAGGAAGGATTGAAGCACAGCTATGTACATGAATGCGAGTACATTGCCATGTTCGACGCCGATTTCCAGCCAGAGTCCGACTTTCTCCTCAGGACTGTTCCGTTCCTCGTGCACAACTCGGACATCGCCCTGGTTCAGACCCGATGGAAATTTGGTCAGTACTTATGTGCCCTGTTGTTGTCAGGAAAAAAACATTGTTCTTAGAAGTTATATTTTTCTGACCTAATTGGATCTAAGTATCTTTCTATCGTTGATGCAGTTAATTCTGACGAGTGTTTACTGACAAGATTCCAAGAAATGTCCCTGGACTACCATTTCAAGTTTGAGCAAGAGGCTGGGTCTGTAGTATACTCATTTTTTGGCTTCAATGGTAAAGTCCGTTTCATCATATATATATAGTATAGCTCAAGCATCCAAATCAGCACACCAAGTAATTTGTTGGTGACTTTCCATCTTACAGGGACCGCCGGTGTCTGGAGGATTTCAGCAATCGACGATGCTGGGGGTTGGAAGGACCGCACGACCGTGGAGGACATGGACCTGGCTGTTCGTACAGCACTGCAGGGCTGGAAATTCGTGTATGTTGGTGATGTAAAAGTAAGCAGATGCTCCTTTACTTGCATGTCACTAATACTTGAACTCGTATTACTGACATAACGCTGGCCTGTATGTGTTAGGTCAGGAGTGAGCTACCAAGCACATTCAAGGCATACCGATTTCAGCAGCACAGATGGTCATGTGGACCGGCAAACCTGTTCAAGAAAATGATGGGAGAGATTTTGGAGAACAAGGTTTGTCTTTCGACTAAGGAACCCTTTGACAAATGCATGGCACCATCTTATCTACTGACATGGTTTACTCTGTTTGTGTCTGTGTAGAAAGTGTCATTTTGGAGCAAAATCCACCTGTTGTATGACTTCTTCTTTGTTGGGAAGATTGCTGCTCACACAGTAACTTTCATCTACTATTGTTTTGCCATCCCGGTGTCCGTTTTCTTCCCTGAGATTCAAATACCTCTCTGGGGCATGGTCTATGTTCCAACAGTTATCACCCTCTGCAAGGCTATTGGATCACCAAGGTAATTAACATCCATTCAAGACTGAAGTTTCAGAAATGAAAGTAGTGATAGTATACTCTGTTAACACCATAAAGTCCCTCTTTCAGTTCATTTCACCTGGTGATCCTCTGGGTCCTCTTTGAGAATGTGATGTCGTTGCACCGGATAAAAGCAGCCACAACTGGTCTTCTAGATGCTGGACGAGTCAATGAGTGGGTAGTCACCGAGAAACTGGGAGACGCCAACAAGGCAAAGTCAGCCACCGATGGATTAGATGCTGTCAAAGTGATTGATGTCGAGCTAACAACGCCCCTAGTACCTAAGCTGAAGAAGTGGCGAATAAGATTCTGGGACAAGTAAGCAAAGTTTACTGTCTAGAAATTATTTAGCCAGCACTATGATTTAGTGTACTTTTGCAGCACTACACTACACAACTACCGATTTATGTGATTATGGATACTACAAGCAATGTGTAGATTTTTCTAATTTTGTCAAATGCTGATCTACTAGTGTTTTTTATCAGGTACAATTGGTCAGAAATTTTTGTTGGAACATACATAATCGTATGTGGTTTCTATGATCTGTTTTATGCGAAGAAGGGATACTACATCTACCTCTTCGTTCAAGGCCTGGCATTCCTCGTCGTCGGTTTTGAGTATATCGGCACACGCCCTCCTAGCGCTGAATAAACTGCCATTCATGGAGCTGATATGCGTGGTTATCATATACTACGTGCAAGCTCCTGCACATATCAACCTCAGGTTACATAGTGATATACAGGGAGATCTCTTCCTCGGTCTTGGTCAGATTTGATACAACCACTCTTTGCTGCCGAGAAGGCTACTCAAGTAGCATCGCCATTCGCTTGAAAATAATACTCCTAGTATTTACTACAGCATCATGACGGAAAGATTGGTGCAACAACATTCCACTGAGATCCTCTGGAGATACCTTCCAGCTTGGAAGAATAACATCAGCTGTAAATGAAATAACACTCCTGCCAATCACTGTAGATTCTCCAAAATTAGCCTACCCTGATATGTCAATGTACTGATGTAGATTGTTCAGACATCCAATAGAGTATCATCAGCGACTCGAGTCTAAACCTGCGTAGTAGGCCGAAACTTGTAAATGTACATTTTTTCTGAACACCATAAAATTCTGTCAAAATTTGGACAGATATTTCGATGCATAATATAGCATAAAGCACTGCAAGCAAAGAAATACTTCTGATTTCGCATCTCACCTGATTTTGCGCATGAACTGTTGGGTCTATAGTATTTGTCATTTAGAATATTGATTTCGATTTCTACTGATTGTGAACTGGTACTAGCCTTTCATGCCACGCTGTGGGTTGATGGTTGGTTTCAACTATACATGTCAGTTAAGAATTGGCAGTGGCATTACAAATGTGCCGAAGATAATTTTTCTTGGCACCATGGATGCATTATCCATAAATTACTTTGGGCAATGCAAAGTATGCTAAAAATAAATGTCTGCAGTAAATATATGTTGCAACATTTCATTCTTTTATTTCCATTTCGAAGGAAAGGGCTTTCTTTACAAGGAACCGATGAGCCTTATTGCATACTCCCTTTGTTCCAGATCCATCAACATGCTGAAAAAATTCTGACGAATTGGACCACTATTTATTTGTACTCTGTGTACTTGACCTTGAAAATCACGCATGAATTAAAATAATAGTATCACATGAAACAAAGCATATTCTCGTTTACCCAAAGCTTAATCATTTGTAAGAACGTGCCGTCGGTCCATTGGTAAGCTTTACGAGTGTGCAATATGCCGGCGAGAGTTCGAGTCCCGTGTTAGCTTTGCGTTAATCAAAAACCACGGAACGCACGACGGCGTATCACTATAATTAGGAGAAGTATTACAATACAAGAGATGACAAACCCTCTACGTGCTATCAATATGGTGGAACTCTCTCAATTTAATCTATGACTACCTAGCACTATATAACAGGTCAAACAACTCTTTTTCTTGGCGGACACGAAATAGAGTTGTAGATGTGCTACGTCTAGCACGGTTGGCACGCCGTAATCCGTCAGGACTCCTTCTATAGTACATATGATTCGGATCATATTCAACAATCTCCACCTTGAGCCGAAATTCCTTATAAAAGTCATAGATAGCATTCAACTCCTCAATTAAAGTCATCACAAGTAAACCTTGTGCTTTAAAACGTCCATAGGACTAATAAACTTCTCATGAAGTCACATTGCGCAAATCAAACGGTAGGTCATCCAAAAACAACATAGCTGTCAACAAAGCAGATATACGAACTTGAGTTTTCCATAATACCCGATAAAAGTCTGAGTCTGTGTCACTGACCTCCAAAAAACTGAAATTGATCAATCATCAAATGACATAAGTCATCATATCTCCTGTGGTGCTTGAGTGAGCGCAAAGCTCATAGTGCAACATCTTGATGCACATAACATTGTGAAGAACTCATCTCATGGAATCTGAACATGCTACAAAGAGAGCACAAAACCTCGACAAACAATACTCATGCAAGATCATCTGATACGAAGGACATCTCGTACAAAAACTGCCATCTTGTAATGGTTGATGAAAAATCCATGCCATGGTCAAAAACTGTCCATGTAGAACAAACGTCGGATGAAGGAACCTTCTCAACATGCAACAGAGCTTAAATACTGCAACAGACCCTCTTGAAAGAGCAAAGACAATCGAACAATATTGCAACAGACCCACAGTGCCAGCTGCCTATTTTCTGCTGTTTTTGGTTCCAGGAAAGTCAGAAAATGAATATTCTCGAAATTGGACGGGACAAAAGCCAAAGTCAGTTTTTCACCGAGGGGGACACAGAGCCAGAATATGAGACGGAGAGGGGCCAGAGGGCCGCCACACCACCTGGCCGCGCGGCTAGGCCTGGCATGCGCCAGGGGGTGGTGTGGCCGCCTAGGGCACCCCCTCGGCCTCCCCTTTCGCCTATAAGATGCCTCTGATATAGAAACCCTAAGTACCCGATCAAAATTCCACGGAAGAGTCTGTAGCCGCCGTCATCTCCATCCCTAGATCGGGAGGGATCTGAAGCTCTTCCCGGCACCCTGCTGGAGGGGAGAATTCACCCTGGAGGCCTTCTTCATCACCATGCAAGCCTCCGGTGTGATGCGTGAGTAGTTCATCCCTGGACTACGGGTCCATGTAGTAGCTAGATGGTTGGTTCTTCTCCTTTGTGCTACCATGTCTAGATCTTGTGAGATCCGTTCATGATCAAGATCATCTATTTGTAATCGTACATGTTGTGTTTGCGGGGATCCGATGGATATTGAGATGCTATTTCAGATTGATTATTGATTCTATCATGTCTTTGTTATTTGTAATCTTGCATGCTATCCGTTGTTAGTAGATATCTTGGCCGAGTAGATGCTAGCAACTCCAAGATGGAGTATTTATGCTCGATAGTGGGTTCATGCCTCTAGTAATCCGGGGAAGTGACAGAAATCTCTAAGGTACTAGATGTGCTGTTGCTACTAGGGAGGAAACATCAATCCTTTGTTCATAGAGCAATCATATTGTTTACTTTACACGCAATGCGTAATGCAATTATCTGTTATTTGCAACTTAATACTGGAGGGGGTTCGGATGATAACCTGAAGGTGGATTATTAGTCATAGATGCAGTTGGATTATGGTATATGTATAATGTTGTAATGCCAATCAAATCTTATAGGAGTCAAGATGATTGGTATATGCATGTATGTTTTCTCGATGTTTGTCAATTGCCCCGCTGTAATTTGTTCACCCAACATGTCATCTATCTTAAGGAGAATCACCACTAGTGAACGATGGACCCCGGTCCTTTCTTTTACCATCAACCTACAACTGTTTACCATTTTCTGTTTACTTTCTCCAAGCTTTTACTTTCTTCTACACAATACGTTTAATCCTTTGTTTTCAGCAAAACCGATGAGATTGACAACCTCACTGTAAGTTGGGGGCAAAGTTCTGTGGTTGTGTTGTGCAGGATTCCAAGTTGGCAACAACACCTTGGAGGTGTTTCCTTGATCCTACTGGTTCGATAACCTTGGTTTCATAACTGAGGGAAACCTTGATGATGTGCTCATCATACCTTCCTCTTGGGGTTTCCCAACGAGATCGATATATTTTGGGCCATCAAGCTATTTTTCTGGCGCCGTTGCCGGGGAGTCAAGGACTTCTTTACAAGGGGAGTCTCTCATAACCAATCTCTTTACTTTGTTTTATTTGTTTTGCTTAGTTTACTACTTTGTTTGCTTGTTCTTTTTATCAAAAATATAAAAAAATTAGTTCCTACTATAGTTGTTATTTTCGTTGGTAACAACCGTTCAAGAGGAGGAGAGTGATTATCAAGAGGAGGAAGAATTGATCTACCCATTCCTACCTTCTAATGAGAGTAACTCTTTACCCTTACAATGTTTGATTGTCCCCCATGCTTACTAAAGGAGGATGAATGTTATGTTTCTGAGGATTATTTTGAAAATGTTTATAATACAGCTCTAGATGATGATCCTATATTGGTTGATAATATTAATTGTACTACTATTGAAAATGAGATTGATCAGTCATTGTCACGACCCGGGGTCAGGGCTAGACAAATCCTAGACATCTGTCTGATATAAGTCTAACCTAAATCTCGGAAGCGTACAGAGAGAGAATCGATAACATTACAGTGACCCTACGACACAAAAATTATTATAGCAAGCTCATAACTGAGCAAAGAACCAAAATATTACAAACAGAGGTCGCTGACCACAAACATCAAATAACAGAAGGCAAATTATGCTATTAAGTATAGCAAACTTAACAAATGGCCTAAGAGGCTTGAAGCATAACGATGACGTCCCAATCCATAGATTCCAGGCTGCCGACCGGGAACCCCAAGCTACTCGTCAATGTTGATGAGTCTTGGAAGTTATTGCCTCAGTAATAACCGCTCTTTATCCTTCTTATTTGCTTTTTGTGCCAAGAGTAACCTCTAATGAGGGAGAAGTAATGCTTGGAAAAGTTTCTGTCCCGAAACAGATTTTTGTGCTTCACTGTAAAAATTCGTGTAAAATATTTGTACATCGTTTTGAGGCATGAATTTTTTTTACTTCTGACCCAGGTTGTTATCTAACTTTCGTTAGTTCAACACTTTTCGATTTGAGCAATAGAAGGTCTTCGAAAAAATTGGTTTTTATCTGCTGGTCTGTTTTGACAGATTTCTGCTATTATTTGCATTTGCTTCTTGTTGGTTCCTTTTTGGGTTCTCTTTGGGGAATTGAGCTTTTCAAGAGAAGTGCTTCAGTAGATTGTGTTTTAATGGAAGTTCTATTGGTGTGGAAACTGAACCCAAAGACTTATTATCTTGAGTGTACTAATGTTGCTAATAAAGATTGTGTGAAGTTTTATATGAAGGAAATATTTCAGGTGTATCAAGAGAATGATGTAATGAGATGAAGAATGGAGTAAAGCTCAAGCTTGGGGATGCCACCCATGTCACCCCAAGAAATATCCAAGAAGTACAAGCGTCAAAGCTTGGGAACGCCCGAGGCATCCCCTTCTTCATCAATAAAAATCTGAGGTTTCTTCCAAACACTTCATTTTTATTGTTTCATGCACAGTTGTGTTGTTCTTGGAGCGTCTTCGTTTTTTTTGGTTTTCATTTGCTTGGTTTGCTTAGTTTACTGAATAAATTGGTTGGACCCCCTCTTTCATACATTAGTTTTCACTAGTGAAAGTATAATCCATAGGCCTTGTTTCTAAGCATTGAAACACCATTTGCAATTAGATCTGTTACATGTTTGCTTACTTCCATCTTTATTTCAGTTTGCCTATAGTCTCTTCCACGCCATCAAAGTATTTTCTAGCACCGTTATCTTATATCCATACCACTTGTATTTCACTATCTCTTCGCCGAACTAGTGCACCTATACACCTGACAAGTGTATTGGGTGTGTTGGGGACACAAGAGACTTCTTGTATCTTGATTGCAGGGTTGCTTGAGAGGGATACCTTTGACCACTTCCTCCCTGAGTTCGATAAACCTTGGGTAATCCACTTAAGGGAAAACTTGTTGCTGTTCTACAAACCTCTGCACTTGGATGCCCAACAACTGCCTACAAGAATAGAAGTGCGTAGACATCAAGCTATTTTCTGGCGCTGTTGCCGGGGAGGTAAGGTAAAAGATACTCACATCCTCCGGTGTGAGTGCTCGAAGTTATTTCCTTTAGATTCTGCAATTTTGTCTTTTTGTTTCTTATTTTCACTAGTTAGGCTTAATGGAAAACAACAAAAAAAATAGAGAGCTTTATAGTATTTATCTTGAGTTAGGACATGAAGTGTTTGAAGAGAAAATTAAAAAATCTATGGAACTTTATTTGCATGCTAATAGCAATGTTGTTAGTATGAATTCTTTGGACACCATTATTGCTAATGCTATGGAAAATTCTAAGCTTGGGGAAGCTGGTTTTGATGAAAATGATCTTTTTAGTTCCCCAAGCACGGAGGAGAAAATTTACTTTGATGATACTATACCTCCAATATATGATGATTACAATGATGAATATGATATTTTTAGTCCACCTACTATTGAGGAGAAAATTAATTATGACTATAGTATGCCTCCTAAATTTGATGATTATGGTGATGAGAATAATAATGATAGCAATTTTGTTGATTTTGCTCCCACTATAATTAATAAGAATGACTATGTTTATGTGGAGAGTATTAATTTTTTTAAGCATGTGGCTCGTGAGAAGAATGTTTCATGTGATAGTTATATTGTTAATTTAATTCATGATGCTACTGAAAGTTATTATGAGAGAGGGAAACATGGTTTTATGCATCTCAATAATATTATGTTTCCCCTCTTTATGTTCAAAATTTTAAAGTTGCACTTGTTTTGCTTTCCTATGCTTGTTGCTTTGTGCTTTCATGACTTGTTTCTTTACAAGATTCCTATGCATAGGAAGTGGGTTAGACTTAAATGTGTTTTGAATTTTCTTCTTGGTGCTCTCTTTTACTTCAATTTATATTTCTTACGTGAGCATCTTCTCAAACTATCATGCCTAACTTAAAGGCTTTAAAGAAAAGTACTTATTGGGAGATAACCCAAAAGTTTTAGTTGAGTCTGGGGAGTTATTACTTCTGTAATGACCTCTAATTATCCTTTTTATTTGCTTTTTGTGCCAAGAGTAACCTCTAATAAGAGAAAAGTAATGATTGGGAAACTTGCTATCCCGAAACAGATTTTTGTGCTTCACAGTGAATATTCGTGTAAAATCTCTGTACGTCTTTTTGAGGCGTGAATTTTTGTTCTTCTGCCCTAGGTTGTTATCTAACTTTCGTTAGTTCAACACTTTTCGATTTGAGGAACAGAAGGTCTTCAAAAAAATTGGTTTTTACCTACTGGTCTGTTTTGATAGATTTCTGCCATTATTTGCATTTGCCTCTTAATCTCTTTCTCTTTGAGTTCTCTTTGATCATTTGAACTTTGTAAAGGAAGTGCTACAGTAGCTTTTGTTTTAATGGAAGTTTATTGGTGTTGAAACTGATCCTAAAGTCTTATTATCTTGAGTGTACTAATGTTGCTAATAAAGATTGTGTGAAGTTTTGTATGAAGGAAAAATTTCAAGTGTATGGAGAGAATGATGTAATGAGATGAAGAATGGAATAAATCTCAAGCTTGGGGATGCCAACCCGTGTCACCCCAAGAAATATCCAAGAAGTACAAGCATCAAAGCTTGGGGATGCCCAAGGCATCCCCTTCTTCATCAATAAAAATCTTAGGTTCTTCCAAACACTTCATTTTTATTGTTTCATGCACAGTTGTGTTGTTCTCGGAGCATCTTCATTTTCGTTTTTGGTCTTCGTTTGCTTAGTTTCCTTAGTTTGCTTGAATAAAT
Organism: Avena insularis; assembly: GCA_023614405.1. Lineage (NCBI taxonomy): Eukaryota > Viridiplantae > Streptophyta > Magnoliopsida > Poales > Poaceae > Avena > Avena insularis. The sequence goes on along the minus strand of CM042696.1, from coordinate 454,619,927 downwards.
TGGTTGGACCCCCTCTTTCATACATTGTTTTTCAAGTAGTTTGGTTTGGATTGGAAAAGAGTAGGAAAGTTCATGCTTAAGTGGTAAAGAGAGTTTGTTTTTTACTGTGGCCTATGCTTTCTCATTTAATGCTTGATATTGTTTTGTCTTTAGGCTTAGTATTCTTTGCTGTAGCATGACTTGTTATAAACAATTGAGATTGCTTAATGTGCCTTTGAAGAATCATGCGTTGTTTTAGCATATTAAAGCATAGTATTGTGGTATTCTCCTTTGATGCTTTATTTGGGTTGACTTGGCACATTCTCACACCATGTTATGACTATCCCAAGTCAGCATAGCCTTGATGATCCTTTAGTTTTCAACTTGTAGTATCACTTTATGCTTTGATTAATGATGTTTTGTCGCTCTGCATGATTATGGCCATTATTGCTCTCTTAGTTTGTCTCTCCCAGTCTTTTGCTAGCCTCCGTAACCAAGTATGAGTTCCACTCATGCATCCAATTCCTTAAACCAAGTTATTCCAAAGAGTCCACCATACCTACCTACTAGCATATGCTATTCCAAGTATATTCATGTTTTTATCTACCTTCCGAATTAAACTTGTTATGAGAAAACTAATGATTAAAGCTCTCACGAACTTGATGGCACACTTTACTTTTCTCGACCTTAATAAACTTGAACCATTGTGTCGTCTATGTTGTATATGCTTGCACTTATTTGTTGGGGATTAGCAGAACCATGCTATCATGGGGAACGCTTTCAACATTGCACTTGTACTTTGTACCTAGTTGATATCATGCTCTTTTGTCTATGGATGTCGTTGGTGTGAAATGAAAGGGGAGCTTGTAAGTCCATGGAGTTATGTATGTGTCTTAAAGAAACGCCTGGGCCGCTGGTCTAATCCATGTTGTCATGGTGGAAACCTGCAGCATAACCATAATGAGCTGTCTATGAAGCATTCTTCTTATAAAAAAAGAGTCAGATATTGAGAAAAAAGAGAAAAAAGAAAAAAAAGAGATATGAGAAAATAGGAAAGAGAGAAAAAGGCACCATATTCCCATGGTAAATAAGAAGATTGCTGAGATGCCCGTTGTCTGCTTGCCTTATCATTTTGATATGGTGATTCTTCCGTATCATCGGGAAAGGGTACCCCATTGGCGGTTCTCTATGATACACATGTACTTACGATGACAAGAACTTACCGGTAACTAAACTTGAGTAGCATGAGGAGTGGCCCTCGTATTCAAGGGACATGATATTTCCAACTTATACTTCGTCAAGCATATACACCATAGTTTGTTCACTTTAACCTTAATCACTTCAAGATGCTTATGATAGGGGCAATGAGAGCTGAAAGCTAATAAGTTCCATAATTTTTGGAAGCTCTTTATGAAACTTGAATCCCTACTTCCTTCTATGAAGGCCTTTCTTTTACTTTTATGTTGAGTCTCCACCTTCTATCTTTATGCACCTACTTTGAGAGCATAGTGGACATTCTTAGTTCTATGTGCATTGTCCCAAGACTTTTTGATTGATGCATAGCTTTGATATTGCTTGTTTTAAACTATTTGTATCTAGTCACTCTTATGAACTTTGAATGTGTCCTATGCATTTATGTTTGCTACTCTATGAGGGACAAGCTGAATGCCACTATGCTATATTTTCTTTATGTGAAACAAACAAACATGTTGCAAAGCATTGTTATTCATGAATCTTTTGTTTGTGCCTTTTCATGTTGCAACATAGTTGCTATGTCTTATTGTTAGAACTTTATCTTTCATGCTATGTTGAAGTACTATGATCCCAGCTATCAATGTTTTACAAATACTTTGATCAAGTTTATGATGGTGCATGTCACCTCAAAAATTATTCTTTCTTTTTATCACTTACCTACTCGAGGACGCGCAGGAGTTAAGCTTGGGTATGTTGATACGTTGCAAATGTATCCATAATGTTTGATGTTCCATGCTTGGTTTTATCTACTTTCTTATCTTTTGCCCACACTTTGGAGTACTTTTCATATGATTTCTTGGACTAACCTATTAACAAGATCCCACAGTGCCAGTTGCCTGTTTTCTGCTGCTTTTGGTTCCAGAAAGTCATAAAATGAATATTCTCGGAATTGGGCTGGACAAAAGCCAAAGTCGTTATTTTCCCGGAAGATTCACGGAGCCAGAAGGAGATACGAAGGGGGCCACAGGGTGGCCAAACCACCCCTAGGCACGGGTCCCCCTAGGCCACGCCAGGGCATGGTGTGGGCCCCCTGGCTGGCCACCGACCTTGCCCCTTAGCCTATATATTCCTCCCGATACGAAAACCCTAAATCGTCAAGCCTCCAGCCACGAAAACTTCCGCAGCGCCGCCTCCACCGAAGGAGAGATTCGGGGGACAGAAAGTCTGTATTCCGGCACCCTGCCGGGACAGGGAAGTGCCCCCGGATCCATCTCCATTGATCTCCACCACCATCTCCATCGCCGTTGCTGATTCCCATGATGAGGAGGGAGTAGTTCTCTCTCGATGCTAAGGGTTCTACCGGTAGCCATGTGTTCATATTTCTCTCTATGCATGATCTTATTGAGATCATGAGCTTGTAATCTATAGATCTACCTTGCTACTCAAGTGCTTTAATAGATCTCTGCTCTCCCCATGTGTGTGAAGTTGACAGTGTGCACACCATGGTGGCACTTAGGCTAGAGATTACAAATACTTGTTCTGAGTTATATTTGGAGTTGGATGTCTTTATGAAATTATGGTGTTTGTTGGAACCATCTAGTGCTCAAGGTGACAGTGTGGGGTTATCTAGATGCGGAAAGCGAACTTTGAGGAGTGTTGTTATAGCCCTACCAATGATTAGAGTGTCCAACCGAAGAGTAGTTAAGAGTAGTATCATAAAGAGAAGATATTTATATGAGAGTGTTCACTAGTGAAAGTATGATCCCTAGGCCTTGTTTCTAAGCATTGAAACACCGTTTGCAATTAGATATATTACATGCTTGCTTACTTCCATCTTTATTTCAGTTTGCCTTTAGTCTCTTCCACGCCATCAAAGTATTTTCTAGCACCGTTGTCTTATATCCATACCACTTGTATTTCACTATCTCTTTGCCGAACTAGTGCACCTATACACCTGACAAGTGTATTGGGTGTGTTGGGGACACAAGAGACTTCTTGTATCTTGATTGCAGGGTTTCTTGAGAGGGATACCTTTGACCACTTCCTCCCTGAGTTCGTTAAACCTTGGGTAATCCACTTAAGGGAAAACTTGCCGCTGTTCTACAAACCTCTGCACTTGGAGGCCCAACAACTGTCTACAAGAATAGAAGTGCGTAGACATCAGTACTCGTAAGTAAGGGGCATGAGATTTCAACTTATAACTTGTCAAGCATATCCTCTTAGTTGTGTCACTTTAACCTTAATCACCTAAAGATGCTTATGAAAGGGGCAATGCGAGCTGAAAGCTAATAAGTACCATAATTTTTGGAAGCTCTTTATGAAACTTGAATCCCTACTTCCTTCCATGAAGGCCTTTCTTTTACTTTTATGTTGAGTCTCCACCTTCTATCTTTATGCACCAATTTTGCGAGCATAGTGGACATTCTTAGTTCTATGTGCATTGTCCCAATACTTGTTGATTGATGCATAACTTTGATATTGCTTGTTCTTAAACTATTTGATCTAGTCACTCTTATGAACTTTGAAGGTATCCTATGCATTTATATTTGCTACTCTATGTTTATATTTGCTACTCTATGAGGGACAAGCTGAATGCCTCTATGCTATGTTTTCTTTAGGTGAAACAAACAAACGTCTTGCAAAGCATTGTTATTTATGAATCTTTTGTTTGTTCCTTTTCATGTTGCAACATAGTTGCTATGTCTTACTATTAGAACTTTATCTTTCACGATATGTTGAAGTACTATGATCCCAGCTATCAATGTTTTACAAATACTTCGATCAAGTTTATAATGGTGCATGTCACCTCAAAAATTATTTTTTCTTTTTATCACTTACCTACTCGAGGACGAGCAGGAGTTAAGCTTGGGGATGTTGATATGTTGCTAACGTATCCATAATTTTTGATGTTCCATGCTTGGTTTTTATCTACTTTTCTTATGTTTTGTCCACACTTTGGAGTACTTTTTATACACTTTCTTGGACTAACCTATTAACAAGATGCCACAGTGCCAGCTGCGTGTTTTCTGCTATTTTTGGTTCCAGGAAAGTCAGAAAATGAATATTCTCGGAATTGGACAGGACAAAAGCCAAAGTCAGTTTTTCACCGAGGGGGACACGGAGCCAGAATACAAGACGGAGAGGGGCCAGAGGGCCGCCACACCACTTGGCCGCACAGCCAGGCCTAGCCCGCGCCAGGGGGTGGTGTGGCCGCCTAGGGCACCCCCTCGGCCTCCCCTTTCGCCTATAAGATGCCTCCGATAGAAAAACCCTAAGTACTCGATCAAAATTCCACGAAAGAGTCTGTAGCTGCCGTCATCTCCATCCCTAGATCGGGAGGGATCTGAAGCTCTTCTCGGCACCCTACCGGAGGGGAGAATTCACCCTAGAGGCCTTCTTCATCACCATGCAAGCCTCCGGTGTGATGCGTGAGTAGTTCATCCCTGGACTACGGGTCCATGTAGTAGCTAGATGGTTGGTTCTTTTCCTTTGTGCTACCATGTCTAGATCTTGTGAGCTCCGTTCATGATCAAGATCATCTATTTGTGATCCTACATGTTGTGTTTGCGGGGATCCGATGGATATTGAGATGCTATTTCAGATTGATTATTGATTCTATCATGTCTTTGTTATTTGTGATCTTGCATGCTCTCCGTTGTTAGTAGATATCTTGGCCGAGTAGATGCTAGCAACTCCAAGAGGGAGTATTTATGCTCGATAGTGGGTTCATGCCTCTAGTAATCTGAGGAAGTGACAGAAATCTCTAAGGTACTAGATGTGTTGTTGCTACTAGGGAGAAAACAATAATCCTTTGTTCATAGAGCAATCGTATTGTTTACTTTACACGCAATGCGTAATGCAATTATCTGTTGCTTGCAACTTAATACTGGAGGGGGTTCGGATGATAACCTGAAGGTGGATTATTAGTCATAGATGCAGTTGGATTACGGTCTATGTATAATGTTGTAATGCCCAATCAAATCTCATAGGAGTCAAGATGATTAGTATATGCATGTATGCTTTCTCGATGTTTGTCAATTGCCCCGCTGTAATTTGTTTTCCCCGCATGTCATCTATCTTATGGAGAATCACCACTAGTGAACTATGGACCCCGGTCCTTTCTTTTACCATCAATCTACAACTGTTTACCGCTTTCTGTTTACTTTCTGCAAGCTTTTACTTTCTTCCACACAATACGTTTAATCCTTTGTTTTCAGCAAAACCGGTGAGATTGGCTTCCTCACTGTAAGTTGGGGGCAAAGTTTTGTGGTTGCGTTGTGCAGGATTCCAAGTTGGCAATAGCACCTTGAATGTGTTTCCTTGCTCCTACTGGTTCGATAACCTTGGTTTCACAACTGAGGGAAAACTTCCTGCTGTGCTCATCATACCTTCCTCTTGGGATTCCCCAACAAGCTCGATATATTTTGGGCCATCATATCTCAAACTGATTCTCATCACAAAATTGAATAACAAAAACAAAAACCTTCACATGCATAACAGCAAAAACTCTAGAGAGAAAAGAGTATATGGTAGCTACCAACTGGCTTAATCACGTCCTCCATAATTTTTTTAAATTTCTGAATTGTGTTCTTCATATAATCGCAGAAATATAACATCTTGAATTTGCATCCATAATATGTCCCATATTATCTAACAGCTTAAGCGTGAACAATTGCAGCGCAGCTGAGGCCATCTGCCTTCCATACTGCCGTTCGTTGCCGCTGACCGTGGGCCAGGGATGGCCTTGGCGTGTTGATTGCAGCTGGCGCGGCCACTCCCATCTCTATTCTCCAGTCAAAACCGCACCGCACCCTACCCCCACCCCACCTCTCGCGACCTCTCTAGATCCATTCCGGCACCAATTCCGACCCGACCCCTGTCGCTGTGCCTCATCGACCACCACCTCACCACGCCACTCCCCACATCGTCATGGAGCTGCTACACACGTGGGAGAAGAACGGCGCCGCTCGGAGAGATCGGTTCCTCCACTGCCGGATTTGGACAGGGAGTCCCCTGGCTCGCTTCTTGCCATCCCATGGCTCGGGTCACGGCTCAGGGTGAGGCCGCGCGGGGAGGACGGACCTGGCGCCCCGGGTCCAAGCGGGCGTGGAGCACGGTGGCGACGTCACCGGAGTGGAGTGTGGCACGGATCAGCACAACACGCGGAGGAGGCGCCGATCTAGGTCTAGAGGTCCACGATCTTCCTGAAAGCCTTTACCTCTATGCTTTCTTGGTGAAACTATGTTTAATTTCTTCCCCAGCTAGGCATACTGTTATAAACATGTTGCTTCAGACTGCACAAACGTGTCATTCATATACTTGTTTCTCATATCTGGATTTTTTATGGTATCATTACATTACGGGATGGTCCTCTATTAATTGTTGGTAGACTATATTGTTTTGGCCTGTGTGACGATCTCATGAAATTGCATGACAATGTGATCAAATGCTAAAATTATACCTAAAATCCCAACAACACTTGGAGGTTACATTATAATTTTCTCTTGATCCGACTTGGACGGTAGTGCGATGGTGATGGCGTTGGCACACTCACAACATGTCGCTTGTTTTCAGAAATTTCCTCCAACCTTTGCTGATTGAAACTGGTCCAAAGTTCAACACATGAAGAGGAACCCGAACAATCTGAAGGATATGGATTTCTGGAGTTCTATAGTCATGTTGTAGCTTGATGATTTTGCTGGGCATATAATACCAAGTACCGACCAACCAGCATGGGCCATATCCCAGTACCTGAAGCCATTCTATTATGTACATTTGAATTCAGACCAAGAGTTATGAGATAGCTTTTCCAGTTGTTAGTATAGTAGATGTAGAAACATTTGATTTTGATTTCGATTTACACGATAGTAGCCTCTGCAGTCAGCCCAATCCAAACAATGCAACAGTGTAGTGGCTAAATATTGAGTTGATTATATTCTAATTAGAAAAGTCAACTTCTGATTGTATTCGAAACAATAATTCTTCCTATTATGTTTATTCCGTTGTACATACTGCAAATATGCTATGTATTTTGCTACGGCGTTGTTGACATTATTCTAAGAATGGGTTGAAGTGATGCTTCTTATGGTTGTGTCTCTAAAATATTTTCTGTATTCATGGATCATGGAGATGCAGACACATAATGAAGCACAACAACCTGATCCTGCACCTGAGCACGTGTATAAAAAGAATTAACACCAATATGCTTGGTCAGCTCATGCTTGACCGGATCACGTGCAATACTGATAGCACCTGTACTGTCTGACAAAAGTGGAGTGGGTGTCGTAACAGAGACCCCAAAATCTGCAAGCAACCACCGTAACCAGGTCACCTCATCAGTCACCAAAGCCATAGCCCGCAGCTCAGCCTCAACACTCGAACGGGAAACCGCTACCTATTTCTTCGTCTTCCAAGCAACAAGCGAACCCCCAAGAAACACACAATAAGGAGAAAGTGAATGACGATCCGTAGGATCATTCGTCCACGTAGCATCCGAGTAGCACTGGAGCTGGAGAGAGCTAGAATGAGGGAAGAAAAGACGAGGAGTAATCGTGCCATGAAAATAACGAAGGACACAGAGGAGATGACTGTAGTGAACAGTGGTAGGAGCTGAGATAAACTGACTCAGAATAGGAACAGGATAAGAGATATCAGGACGAGTGACAGCAAGATAAACAAGACTCCCAACAAGATGGCGATAACGAGTGGGATCGGGAAGAGGATCACCATCAGTAGGACGAAGCTTAACATTAAGCTCCATAGGAGTCTCAACGGTGCGCTCATCCATAAGAGCAGCGCGAGCAAGAAGATCCTGAATATACTTTTCCTGAGAGATAGAAAAGCCATCAGAAGTGGAGGAAACCTCAATCCCAAGAAAGTAGCGAAGAGGACCAAGATCAGTCATAAGAAACTGATCACGGAGACGAGCCTTGACAAAGGCAATATACTCAGGATCATCACCAATAATGATCATATCATCAACATAGAGAAGGAGAAGAGTGCGTCCTCGAGGAGAAGTGTGAAAAAAAAGCGCTGGATCATGAAGACTAGGAGAGAAACCAGCAGCAGTCACCACAGAGGCAAAGCACTCAAACCAGGCATGAGGGGCCTATTTTAGGCCATAAAGGGAACTTTGAAGACGACAAACCATCCCATCGGGAACAGAATACCCAGGAGGAGGCTGCATATAAACCTCCTCACTCAACTCGCCATTAAGAAAAGCATTCTGAACATCAAGCTGAGACACAGACCAACATCGAACAGAAGCAACAACAAGAAGAGTACGCACAGTGGTCATATGGGCCACAGGGGCAAAAGTTTCATCATAGTCACGGTCGTGCTCCTGCTGAAAGCCACGAGCCACAAGACGCGCTTTATAGACCCGCGATCCATCAAAGCCAAGAGATCCATCAGAGTGGGTCTTAATTTTATAGACCCACTTACACATGATAGGACGAACACCAGAAGGGGGAGAAACAAGATCCCAGGTGCCAGTGCGCTCAAGCGCAGCGATCTCCTCAGCCATGGCAAGCTACCATTCAGGATGAAACGCGGCATCCCGATAAGAAGTCGGCTCGGAGACGACAGAGAGACCATACTAACTAGGAGAGTAACGGTCTGGAGCACGACACCGACGAACAGGCCGGGAAGAGGGAAGCTCATCCGCGGAAGACGACTCATCAGAAGAGGAGGAAGAAGGAACAGTGGAGGAAGGGTCCGAAGCCGGAGAATAGGGAGAACTAGGGGAACTAGACGGAGGAGAGGATGGCGCCGAAAACAAAGGAGGCGCATCAGAAGGAGAAGGTGGAGGAGTAGAGACAGCGGGAGGTGTATCAGGAAAAAGAAGAAAAGAGAGATCATCAGCCGGGTAAGTACCAGAGGTGGGGCGAGGATAGAAAGGACGCGTCTCATCGAACGTGACATCACGAGAGATGCGCATCCGACGACCAACAAGATCCCAACAGCGATAGCCCTTATGCTCATAACTGTAGCCGAGAAAAACACACTCAACAGACTGAGCGGTCAGTTTAGTGCGTTCGCGAGGAGGGAGAAGGACATAGCAAACGCAACCAAATAAACGAAGAGTCGAGTAGTCTGGACAGGTACCAGAGAGACGCTCTGTCAACACCCGGATTTTTAATCCCAGATGCCCGTTATGCCATACCTCGCAATCCCAGGATTACCATTTTTGCGAGACATAACGGATTGGATATCACAGTACATCATCCATTACAAACCATACATAAGGTTTTACACAAATACGGATCTCATGTTTACTAAACCATCTAGTTTTATTCTAGCTTGCTAACAATATCTTACTAAAGCATGTTTGTAAGGGTTAGCTTGCCACTAATAGCTTGCCTTGGTTGGTGCAGTGGTTGAAGTTTTCTTCTTCTTCTTCTTGGTAGAACTCCTCCTCCTCGAAGGCTTGGTCGGTACTATCGTCTAGAAATACATAGGGAGTGCAAATCACCAAACAATACTTAACTAGGCTAAATAGTATTCTAATCCACACAATTGATGATTTATTATCATCCCAAGCATCACAAGTTTAATTCAATAGTTTCAACCTTTTTATTTTGGAAAAGTAATTTCTACTCATTGAAAAATTAACTAAAATTTAATATTCACCACTAAAACATGGGATCATGTGGACACATGTCCTCACCACATATTCTAACATGTGGGAATGAGATTTAAAGGTTGGATCAATATTGCTTTGGTTTAAGTTCATTATTTAATGATTTAAAGTGACTAGAAATGCCTATATAGCATTATTTTGGTACTAGTCCAAAGTCACTGCCTGTAAACCTTAATATTATTACATATTTGGATAGATATGATGAAATGTGATTTTTGAGAGTTGGAATCAACTCAAAATCTAACTTGGTTGATTTTATAAAAATGTTTCAAGTTGCAAAACCTTCTGTCTTCTTATTTTTATTAGGAGAAATCTATAACACTAAATGAATTAAATCCAACGGGCTTGGATAGAGCATTTCAATACCTTTCAGACAAAATTAGTTTCATGTAATTTGGATTTGTCAAACTCACAGAATTAAATTTTGAAACACTGGACAGAAACTATATTCTAACTAAAAAGAAAAATCTTGATTTGAATCTGCGGGCTTGCTCAGGAAAGGCAATGGGCCGGTCCAGTGGCGCTACGTGGCGCAGGGCTCAGCTGACAGGAGGGGTCCACTTCTTAGCGACACTTAAAACGTGAAACGGTACGCGCGCTGTGAGCCGTGCGATTAGAGGCTAGATCTACGGCTGAGGGTCGTCGTCGATGACGGACAGGTCGCCGGCGAGCTCGAACCCTAGCGGCTCGGTGGGGGTCTACTGGGGGCGTACCAGGGCTCTAGCGAAGTCGGCGATCTTGAGCGAACAAAGTGGAAGGCGATGGCGAGGCGTGGTCGTGGCGGAGCTTGGGGTGGCGGAATCAGCGGCACCCTTCTTCTCGAGGCGGCTCGACTCCAATTCCGTGACTGCTGCTCCACTTGCTCGGCGAGAGGTGGGTGAGGTTCGAGAGGTGAGGGAGTGGAATGGTGTGAGTCTTTGGTGCTGGGAGGCTCCTTTTATAGGCTCAATGTTGAGACGGCGGGATGGGTGGTCGACGGTGGCGACATGGCTCTGGCGACCTAAGCGGCATGGCTGGGATTGCGATCGATGGTTCTGGCGGTGCTCTCGTGCTTCAATGCGGCCGTCGGGGCGGTGGCATGCGGTCGGGGCGAGGTGGCGCTCTGACAGCGGCGGTATGTCCACGCGGCGGTGGCTGTGGGGCTTTAGGCGTGAACGGGGTGTGCAGGGTGTTCTCCAGGTCGAGGCGGAGCGGTGGGCGCGGGATGGTGCCAAGGGGCGGTCGGTGCGAGAGAGGATAGTGCGCGCTCTGCGGGCGGCGTCGGCATGGTCAACAGGCTCGGGGCACGGCGGTTCCTGGTCGTTCTGGTCGCTGTCCTTGGGCTGGGACTGGTTGGGCGGTGGAGGTGGACCACGGGCTATCTCCAGGACACGGTGGATGGCGATGGCGTTAGCTGTGGCTTGCTGTCGCCGGTGGGGTGCCCAAGTGGGGGCTCGGCCTTAATGGCCATGACCATTTGGTCGTGGCACAGTGAGTGGCTGGGCTAGAGAGGGGTTAGGTGGAGAGGTTTTGGTGTCAAGTTGGGGAACAAGTTTGGCCAGAACACTATTTAAAATAGTGAAATTTGTTTAGTTTGAAATCTGCCTGCCAAGTGTTTGATGAAATGGCCGCAAGAGAAAATGTTTTGAATTTTGAGTTCAAAATTTTTGGGTAATCTCCACTAGTGATAGGTAGTCTCTGGTTGCAATGGTTTTGAAAATGGTGCTCAATTTGATGGTTTTTGAAATAGGGGTGATCTATGCATATGCATTAGATTCAATTTTAAACTGTCATTTAAATTAGTTTACAGAATGTTTTTAGTAGATCAAAAGGTGGGCCTTGGTACCTCATTATGTGTACTAGCAAGGGGTGCAAAGATCAAGAATTGTTTCTGTTAAGAATTGAGTACTAGGCATAGCTAAAGTAGGCATGAGAGTTAAATTTGTCAAAATGACCATTCCTTCATTTCAATTCTTTTTGATTTGATTTTCTTTAGGAAAAGTTTGGGAATGATGTAGATGATGTTTAAATCACCTAAGAAACATTTTACAAGTATTGGATCAATCAATCATGGCAATTCAAACAACTCCTATTTTAAATGCAAACATATATGAATGCTTTCATTTTAAATTTGGAAAAGTTTTTGTTAACCCCAATTTTGGATGATTTGATCTTGATAGGCTTGGATTGAAGTTTTGGGATGTTACAAACCTTCCTCCCTAAAAAAAATCACGTCCCGAGATTTACAAGAAAACTAGGAACTAAAGAGATCTGGGAACTCTGTCCTAATGTAATCTTCGCGCTCCCAAGTGGCTTCCTCCTCAGTATGGTTGCTCCACTGAATCTTGAGAAACTTGATACTCCTGGTCCTGGTGGTTCTGTAGGCTTCTTCTAAGATACGAATGGGCACTTCCTGATAGGTCAGGTCATTGTTGATTTCCACTGCTCTGTGATCGATATTCTTGAAAACTTCAGTCTTCTCAGGCACTTCCAAGCATTTGCGAAGTAACGAGATATGGAACACATTGTGGATGGCTGACATCTCTTCAGGCAATTCCAGCTGATACGATACTTCTCCTCAGCGGTTCAGAATCTTGAAAGGTCCGATATATCTGGGATCTAACTTTCCCTTCATACTAAAGCGTTGAGTTCCCTTCAATGGTGAAACCTTGAGATATACGAAATCTCCGATATTGAAAGTCAGGTCTCTCCTTCTCTTGTCAGCATAACTCTTCTGTCTGGATTGGGCGGTCTTGAGGTGCTCACGAACTTTGTGAACTTTCTCTTCTGCTTCTCGGAGAATGTCGGGTCCAAAGATCTGACTCTCTCCTACTTGCGACCAATTCAAAGGGGTACGCCACTTTCTTCCGTATAGGAATTCAAATGGTGCCATCTACAAACTAGCTTGATAACTGTTGTTATATGAGAATTCTACGAAGGGCAGGCAGTCTTCCCATTTTGATCCGTATTCCAACACACAAGCTCTAAGCATATGCTCCAAGATCTGGTTGACTCTCTCAGTCTGTCCATCTGTTTGCGGGTGATACGCGGTACTGAAGTTCAACTTGGTTCCTAATCCTTCCTGAACTTTCTGCCAAAATCTTGAAGTAAACTGAGTTCCTCGATCTGATACGATGGTCTTGGGGGTTCCATGCAGATTAACAATCCTAGCAGTGTACAACTCTGCTAGTTTTGCACTCTGGTAGGTTGTCTTGACTGGTATGAAGTGGCCTACCTTGGATAATCTATCAACTATGACCCAGATTGAGTCATTTTCCCTAGTAGAAGTAGGTAAACCGGTGATAAAGTCCATTCCGACAGAATCCCATTTCCATTCCGGAATCTGTAATGGTTGCAACAATCCTGCAGGTCTCTGATGCTCTCCTTTGACTCTTTGACAGATGTCACATTTGGCGATGTAGCTTCCGATCTCTCTCTTCATCTTGTGCCACCAAAATTGCTCTTTCAAATCCTGATACATCTTTGTTCCTCCGGGGTGGATAGAATAAAGAGTATCATGAGCTTCCTTCATGATAATTTCCTTCAGCTCCGAATCTGCTGGCACACATATACGTCCATTGTACCACAGTACACCTTCTTCATCTTCGGTGAATCCAGGTACTTTGCCTGTACCAATACGACGTTTGATCCTGTCGATACTTTCATTCCCCTTCTGAGCTTCCTTGATTTGGCTAATCAAAGTGGGTTGAAGTTTAATGCTAGCTAGGAATCCTTTGCTAACTAACTCAGTCCTGAACTGCTCCAACTCCTCATACAAACCTGGTTGCTTCTCTTTGATCATGGTGTTTAGCCTACACTGCAATCTGCTAAGAGCATCCGCTACCACATTGGCTTTGCCGGGGTGATAGTGAATGTCAAGGTCATAGTCCTTGATTAACTCCTCATATTCAACTCCTTCTGGGTGAAGATATACTTCAAGCTCTTATGATCGGAGTAAATCTCACAGCGATTACCCATCAAATAATGACGCCATGTCTTCAATGCTAGAACCACGCCTGCTAGCTCAAGATCATGGGTAGGATAGTTCTGCTCATGCTGCTTCAGTTGTCGAGACAGATATGCGATGACTTTACCTTCTTGCATCAGTACACGTCCTAGACCAATCTTGGATGCATCACAATACACATCAAACGACTTCTTGATGTCGGGCATGATCAAAATTGGGGCTGATATCAATCTCTTCTTCAGCTCTCACAGGCGGCTTCACACTTGTCTGTCCATTCAAACTTCTTGTCCTTCTTCAACAATTGGGTCATTGGTCGGGCTATGCTCGAGAATCCTTCTACGAACTTGCGGTAATATCCCGCTAATCCGAGAAATGAACGAACTTGGGTTTGATTGGTTGGGGATTCCCATTCTTCGACATCTTTGATCTTGCTGGGATCAACAGAGACTCCTCCGGCAGACACAATATGTCCTAGGAATCCTACTTCTTTCAGCCAAAACTCACACTTGCTGAACTTGGCATATAATTGATGCTCTCTCAGGGTTTCTAGGATGATTGTCAGATGTTGCTCATGCTCTTCTTCTGACTTGGAGTAGATAAGGATGTCGTCGATAAACACAACTACAAACTTATCTAGGAAATTCATAAAGATCTTATTCATGAGATTCATGAAATAAGCAGGGGCATTGGTTAATCCAAAAGACATAACCGGATACTCGTATAAACCATAGCGAGTAGTAAAGGCGGTCTTCGGAATATCCGTTGCACGAATCTTAAGTTGGTGATAACCAGTCCTAAGATCAATCTTTGAGAATACCTGAGGTCCAGTCAACTGATCAAATAGATCCTCTATCTTTGGCAAGGGGTACTTGTTCTTGATGGTGACATCATTCAACTTCCTGTAGTCTATACACAGACGGTTGCCTCCATCTTTCTTGTCGACGAATAACACTGGTGATCTCCATGGCGATGCACTTGGTTGAATCAGGCGTGTTGCTAACATGGCATTCAACTGCTTCTTCAGTTCTACTAACTCTGAGGGGTTCATGGTATAGGGTCTCTGGGCTATAGGTCTGGTTCCGGGGATTAGTTCGATAATGAACTCTATATCCCTATCCGGGGGCATACCTGGCAATTCATCTGGGAATATGTCGGGGTATTCACAGACTACTCTGACTTGGTCAATGGTAGGCAGGGCTACACTCTTGTTGCACTTAAATTGACGGGGTAAGGTTTCAGAGATATGTTCTACTGTTACTCCAGAACTACTGGTCATGGTGATGGCTTTCTTAGCACAGTCTATCAATCCTTTATGCCTTGACATCTAGTCCATACCTAGTACTACTTCCAAATCTTTGGTTCCAAGTACAATTAGGTTGGCATAAAAATCTATCCCATGAATTCTGATAGGTACAGCTTTGCAAATTTTTCTAGCTTTTGTGGTTGAACAGGGGATTTGAACTATCATGACATGTTTCAGGTTGGTTGGACGAATCTTACTAGTGCATACAAATTCTTTGGTGACAAATGAATGCGATGCTCCAGAATCAAACAATACTCTTGCTAAAATTGAGTTGACAGAAAACATACCCAACACTACATCTGGTGCTTCCTGGGCTTCTTCTGCGTTCATGTGGAAGAGACGTCCGTTGCGGTTGTGTGGGTTTCCTGGGGCAAATCTCCTTCCTGGTTCAACACGACGCTGCTGCTGAGCTGGGGCATTCACAGGGGCATTGGCGGCAGTCTTCTTGGGACACTCATTGGAGTAGTGACCCTTCACTCCACACTCGAAACAAGTGATCTGGGACTTGTCCTTGACTGCGACAGGTACAGCATTGCTGCCAGTTCTAGGGGCAGTGTTGTTGTTGTTGCTCTTGGGAGGGGCATGGTTGAAATTGTTGGCATTACCGGAGTTGTGATTGTTTCCTCCGGACTTCACATTTCCTCCGCTACGGTTGGGGTAGCTTGGGCGAGAATTTGGGGGTCGGTTGTTCCTTGGTGCATATCCTGGTGAGGGGTTAGGGCGGTACTTCTGGTGACTACTGGATCCAGACTGCTGCATCATACGACGCTTGCAGTTGTCGTTTGCCTGGTTAATCTTCCCTTCCATCTGAATGGCAGAGTCGACTAGCTCTTCAAGATCCTGGAAACGGATGTTGACGAGGACTGTCTGCATCTCATCATGCAGTCCGTTTAAGAATCTCTCTTTCTTCTTGGCCTCCGTGTTGATCTCATCCGGTGCATATCTGGCAAGTGACAAGAATTTGTCACGGTACTCTACTACAGTCAATCTTCCTTGCTTCAGTTCACGGAATTCATCTCTCATCCTATTGACAAGACCTTGCGGCACGTGGGTGCGGCTGAACTTGACCTTGAATGCTTCCCAGGTCATCACCTGGCCATGGTTCATATTGCGGATGCTATTCCACCAAGCTCTTGCATATCCCGCCAGATAGTGGGTGGCGAAGAGAACTTTCTCATTCTCCTCAACTCCTGCAACTTCGAGGTTGTTTTCCATGGTCTGTAACCAGTCATCAGCATCTAATGGGTTTTCAGATTGGTTGAAGATTGGTGGATTGGTGTTCTGAAATTTTTTGAGTTTAGATCCATGGTGATCCTGATTTCCATGTCCTTGGTTGTTGAGAGCCATCTGGGCGATCTGCTGCAATGTTGCTAAGTTGGCTTGACGCTCGGCCCTACTTGCTTCACGGTCCGCGATGAGATTCTGCAAGATCTGCAGCATTGGGTCCTGCGACGAGCTGCTCCCTCCTTGGTTTCCACGAGTCATCTGAAGATTGAGATAGATATAGGGGTAAGAGGGAAATTCTAAGGTTCATGGTTTTGGGTTTTCAAAGCTACAACTTTGAGTTAGACTCGGGTTTTTCAACTAACTTCTTTTTCATTCATGCAAGCAAGCACACGATACAACACACACCACAACAAGAAAAGGGGAAAAACAGATGGTTTGAAGAACCATTCTGCAAACTACGATACAATGAGATGATACATCTCATGCTACGACAGTGCTCTAGTGCATCTACTCATCGTCGATGAAGTCAGAGTCTTCATCATCAGTGTAGAAGTCCATAGCATCCTCGGCCAGAAAGTCATCATCGTTGCTGAGGTAAGAATCCATATCTCCCTGGATGTCTTCACCCTCATCATCTTCTTGTTTGGCGGCAAGCTGAGCTTCCTGCTCCTTGACGGTCTTCTCGAGGTCGGCCACCTTCTTGCGAAGACGGGCGATGGTGCGATCCTTCTTGGCACGCTGGCGACAAAGAGACTGGCGATCTTGGACGAGCAGTGCGAAAGTCTGGGCCTTCTGGTCGGCAATTGCACGGTTCTGGTTTGCTAACTCTCTGGCATTGTCCAGTTCCTGCTGTTGGTCATGAAGCAAGAAGTCAAGGTTCTCCACTTGACGTCTCAACTCTGGGTGACTTGGCATCTCCATCGGCATTCCCATGAAGTCACGTCTTGCATAGTGGGCAAAACGGGTTCCTTGAATCTTGTTGACACTGAGGGCACATAGACGTGCGAGAGCTTCATGCTTTGCTCTGGCTAATCCATCTAGCCAGTTGTTCTCTCTCACGGAGAACTGAATTCTCCCGGAAGTTGGGGCTTCAATGCTCCCTCGAAGATATGCGGTGACTAGCCATTGTAGGTCTCCTCCTGGGGGTCCTAGAAGTTGAGCTCCAAGAAACTCCGGATGTGGGCGTCCTAGTAACTCCGACAGTGAATCCAGATCCCTCTCGAAGATCAGCTGACCTTCGTTTCCCAACTGGTAAAACTTGAATCGAGTCTCCATCTACAAGAATTTAGGATGAGGAAATTAGTGAAGTGATCAAGTGTGTCAAATTTTAAGTAGTAATGTAAGAATTTTGAGGAACATGTATTTTGAGAAAGAATGAGTTCACAAGGGTAAGAGGAAATAGTTTTCATAAATACTCATTTTGGTTTTAAGCTAAGTTTTGGTTTGGGCGTCCATTCTAACTAGGGTCTCCTATGGTCGGGATGGCTCTAATACCAACTTGTCAACACCGGATTTTAATCCCGGATGCCCGTTATGCCATACCGCAATCCTGGATTACCATTTTTGCGAGACATAACGGATTGGATATCACAAGACATCATCCATTACAAACCATACATAAGGTTTTACACAAATACGGATCTCATGATCCAGTCTTTAATACAACAAGCGCGGAAATAAGCGATAGCGTAGCGATGGGGTCCATCTTGAGGGGCACATGCAATCTTGTGAAGGCGAATAGTCCTAGTTATCATAGCCGTCCTGCTGACCATCATCTTGATAATCTCCTTCATAGTCTGGCCATGATAATAGCCAGGGACAAAAGCCATGATTACTCTTTAAGTACTCGCAAACTACTACTAACAAGGGTTATAATTCTAAGTTAAAGTGCTGGATTTAAAGAATAACTATCAAGTTAAGTTTGAAACCTAAGCTGAGTTCTGAAGCAAGAAAAGATAAAATAAAGTTCTAGAATCACTTAAGTTGGGAAGCTAATTTCATTAACACAACCCTGTTGTGGTCAAGTCAAAGTTCATTATTCATTTCAAGTTATTTAGAAAACTTCCGTCAACGAAACAGTATGGCCATTCCAACTGTCCATAACCGCGGACGCGGCTATTCGAATAGTTTGACACTCTGCAGAGGTGGTACACTTTCACCACAAGATTCGATACATCATCGAGGATAACCCTGAATCATCATACTTAGTATGCAGATAATCAAACATAACCTTCCCTTTACACACCCTAGTATAAGCACCTCTCCTGTGAGCATGGCCTCCCAACCATGACCATCAGTCATCTTGGGCACTGCATAGGTGGACATCATTGAGAGGTAGCCTCAGCTCAAACCTCTCCCGTGAGAGAACTAATACTAATGCATATAAATTTCCAGCTAAGCCTTACCCAATTCAGGTAATGTGGTTATACGGTAAATTTGGAATGGTATCGCATCCGAATCCAACCATCAGTTTTATAAAAGGGTTAAGGCTCATGCCTCATCATTTTCATCATCATAAACCAATTGTGTTTCTCAACACATGTCAAAACATTTCAATAGAATGACTCATCATTCCAAGGTTTTCAAAATTCATTTTCACCAAGTGTTCCCATTCAAAGTGACTCAAATTTTGATCTATTCTAAAACACTAGGTTAAGAGTGTTCACTAAGGTGGAAAGGTGGGATCAATCTCATGCCATAGAATGACATCTAAAGGTTTCTAAGTAGGTCAAGTTTTATACTCTTTATGCTACCTTCAAAATTTATTAAAGAACTTTGTGTAAACTAAGGGAGGTAAAACTTGTCAATAAGACTTGGGGTACTAATAGTTAAAGGGGGTGTGATCAAAGTATGCTTAAGGCATCTTTACTAAACCATCTAGTTTTATTCTAGCTTGCTAACAATATCTTACTAAAGCATGTTTGTAAGGGTTAGCTTGCCACTAATAGCTTGCCTTGGTTGGTGCAGTGGTTGAAGTTTTCTTCTTCTTCTTCTTCTTCTTCTTGGTAGAACTCCTCCTCCTCGAAGGCTTGGTCGGTACTATCGTCTAGAAATACATAGGGAGTGCAAATCACCAAACAATACTTAACTAGGCTAAATAGTATTCTAAACCACACAATTGATGATCTATTATCATCCCAAGCATCACAAGTTTAATTCAATAGTTTCAACCTTTTTATTTTGGAAAAGTAATTTCTACTCATTGAAAAATTAACTAAAATTTAATATTCACCACTAAAACATGGGATCATGTGGACACATGTCCTCACCACATATTCTAACATGTGGGAATGAGATTTAAAGGTTGGATCAATATTGCTTTGGTTTAAGTTCATTATTTAATGATTTAAAGTGACTAGAAATGCCTATATAGCATTATTTTGGTACTAGTCCAAAGTCACTGCCTGTAAACCTTAATATTATTACATATTTGGATAGATATGATGAAATGTGATTTTTGAGAGTTGGAATCAACTCAAAAGCTAACTTGGTTGATTTTATAAAAATGTTTCAAGTTGCAAAACCTTCTGTCTTCTTATTTTTATTAGGAGAAATCTATAACTCTAAATGAATTAAATCCAACGGGCTTGGATAGAGCATTTCAATACCTTTCAGACAAAATTAGTTTCATGTAATTTGGATTTGTCAAACTCACAGAATTAAATTTTGAAACACTGGACAGAAACTATATTCTAACTAAAAAGAAAAATCTTGATTTGAATCTGCGGGCTTGCTCGGGAAAGGCAATGGGCCGGTCCAGTGGCGCTACGCGGCGCAGGGCTCAGCTGACAGGAGGGGTCCACTTCTTAGCGACACTTAAAAGCATTGAAAGCAGTGCAGCGATTAGAGGCTAGATCTCTGGTGAGGGTCGTGCCGATGACCAGACAGGTCGCCGAGCTCGAACCCTAAGCGGCTCGGTGGGGCTCACTGGGGCGCAGGGCTCTAGCGGGCTCAGCGATGCAAAGCGAAGTGGAAGACGGCGGCGGCGTGTGGTCGCGTGAGCTTGGGGTGGCGAATCAACGGCACCTTCTTCTCGAGGCGGCTCTAGCTCCAATTCGGTGAACTGCTGCTCCACTTGCTCCGAGAGGTGGGTGAGGTTCGAGAGGTGAGGAGTGGAATGGTGTGAGTCTTTGGTGCTGGGGAGGCTCCTTTTATAGGCTCGACGTTGAGACCGGCGGGATGGGTGGTCGACGATGGCGACATGGCTCTGGCGACCTAAGCGGCATGGCTGGGATTGCGATCGGTGGCGGTTCCTGGCAGTGCTCTAGTGCTTCAATGCGGCCGTGGGGCGGTGGCATGCGGTCGGGCGGTGGCGCTCTGCTGGCGGCAAGCGGTGTCCTGGCAGCGTGGTGGCTGTGGGGCTTTGGGCGGCGAACGGGGGTGTCTGGGGTGTTCTCCAGGTCGAGGCGGAGCGGTGCGCTGGTGCCAAGGGGTGCCAAGGGGTCAAGGTCTGTCGGTGGCGCCAAGATGGTCGATGCTCGGGCTGCACGATCGCTCTGATCACGTCCTGGCTGGGACTGGTTGGGCGGTGGAGGTGGACCACGGGCTATCTCCGGACACAGTGGATGGCTGGCGGCAGCTATGGCTTGTCGCCGGTGGGGTGCCCAAGTGGGGCTCGGCCTTAATGGCCATGACCATTTGGTAACGGGTACAGTGAGTGGCTGGGCTAGAGAGGGGTTAGGAGAGTAGTGGAGAGGTTTTGGTGGCAAGTTGGGGAACAAGTTTGGCGAACACTATTTAAAATAGTGAAATTTGTTTAGTTTGAAATCTGCACCAAGTGTTTGATGAAATGGCATAAGAGAAAAAGTTTTGAATTTTGAGTTCAAAAATTTTGGGTGATCTCCACTAGTGATAGGTAGTCTCTGGTTGCAAGGGTTTTGAAAATGGTGCTCAATTTGATGGTTTTTGAAATAGGGGTGATCTATGCATATGCATTAGATTCAATTTTAAACTGTCATTTAAATTAGTTTATAGAATGTTTTTAGTAGATCAAAAGGTGGGCCTTGGTACCTCATTATGTGTACTAGCAAGGGATGCAAAGATCAAGAATTGTTTCTGTTAAGAATTGAGTAATAGGAATAGCTAAAGTAGGCATGAGAGTTAAATTTGTCAAAATAACCATTCCTTCATTTCAATTCTTTTTGATTTGATTTTCTTTAGGAAAAGTTTGGGAATGATGTAGATGATGTTTAAATCACCTAAGAAACATTTTACAAGTATTGGATCAATCAATCATGGCAATTCAAACAACTCCTATTTTAAATGCAAACATATATGAAGGCTTTCATTTTAAATTTGGAAAAGTTTTTGTTAACCCCAATTTTGGATGATTTGATCTTGATAGGCTTGGATTGAAGTTTTGGGATGTTACACGCTCGAGAGGAATGCCACCCTGAAGAGCAGCAGAAGGCTAGATGTTAATGAGGTAAGTCGACGTAGCGACAGCCTCAGCCTAGAAATGCGGCGGAAGAGAGGAAGCAATCATCATAGCACAGGTAGTCTCAAGAATATGACGATGCTTACGGCGACACCATTTTGAGCATGGGTGCCGGGACACGAGAACTGAGCAAGGGTGCCCTGCTCAGCAAGGACGCCCCGCAGGTGCTAGGAGATATACTCTCCTGCAGAATCAGCACGAAACACACGAATAGAAGTGGAATACTGAGTACGAACCATGGCCACAAAACGCTGATAAATAGGAAGCACCTCACTGCGAGAGCGCATAAAAAACAACCAGGTGTACCGTGAAAAATCATCAATGAACAAAATATAGTATCGATGGCCCCCTTTTGAAGCAAAGGGAGCTAGACCCCAAACATCTGAATGAACTAAATCAAAAGGTCGTTGAGATACAGACACACTAGTAGGATAGGGAAGCTGAATCTGTTTGCCTAACCTACAACCCTGACACGAATGTAAAGACACATCTCCTGAGACAGACCTAGAAGACCACGACGAACTAATGCCGATAAACGGGAGCCACAAAGATGACCCAGCCAATGATGCCACTGCTGAAACGAGCCGGTGACAGAAAGCAGCAATCGTAGGAGAACTGGCAGAGGAAGTGTCAGCGGAAGGAACGCGAAGCCAGTCTAACTCCCTAGCCCCGGAGACTCAATGCTGTGAGGGCCAGCTCCAACCAGAGCCTATGTACGACGGTCCTGAACAGCACAAGAATCAGCGTCAAGAATGACACGACAACCAGAATCAGTAAGCTGAGTAGCAGAGAAAAGGTTCATCTTAAGACTGGGAATATGAGAAACATCAGGAACAGAGAAAGAGGAAGTAGAGAGGGTGCCTCGACTGGAAACAAGAAGAGAGGTACCATCAGCCGTGGTAACACAGACAGGAGAAATAAGAGAGCGAAGAGCAGAAAGAATAGAAGACGCAAAAGTCATATGAAAAGAAGCTCCAGAATCCAGATACCACGGGGATGACGTACCTGACTGTGTAGAAGGTGGTGGTCGCGCGGTGCCAGAAGAGCTAGGCACAGAACCAGCAGTACCTGTCGAGGAAGAGCACAGAGCGAGCAGACTACGAAGACCACGGATAATATCCTGATCAGACAGTGCAGCAGCAGGAGGTCCAGAAGCAACAGCAGAAGATCCTGAAGAACCAGCCTGCCGACGAGCAAGGTACTGCTGTCGTAAGTGAGGATCCCTCGTCCTGCAGCCAGAGATATCGTGGCCAGGCTTGCCACAGTGGGCACAGGGAGGACGAGAACCGCGAGGCTGACTCTGACCCTGAGTCGGCGGAGCAGAGAGTAGCGGCGGTGCTAGAGACCGTGACGAAGCCGGTGGCACGGGGGGACCACGAGCAGCAAGAACAGATGGAACCTCAAGAAGACCAGCACCACGAAGACGCGTCTCCTCAGCACGAAGCTCAGCCAGTACCTCAGAGAGCGGAACACGACCACGGGCAAGCAGCTGGGCACGACGCGGCTCAAACTCCTTGCGGAGCCGTGACAAGAACTCAAAGACGCGCTGAAACTCCAGATCCGCTTGCACAATCAAACAGCAGGGACAGGTGTTACACACAGCTGTACGAAGAGAGTCAAGCTGACGCCAAATAGCAGCACTCTAAGTATAGAACTCATCAATAGTGGAATCACCCTGCTTAAGATCATGCTCCTGACGAACCATAGACAGATAAAGAGCATCTCCAGACGGCTGATAGCGCTGACGAAGAAAATCCCACTGAGCAGCAGCAGTGAGAAGACCCATGAACTCAGCATCTTGGTAACAACTGGAAGTGAGAACAGCAGCAGCACGGGCATCCTCATCTATCCACTGAGTGTAGTCAGCCAGATCCAGCTGGTAGGTCGCAACAACAGTAGATGCTCCTGAACCTTCCGATCATAATCATCCCGAGCAGTATCATCAGCACTCTGGGCTGCATCCTTGACCGCTTGAGTGGCATCGGAGGCAAGGGCAACAGGCGTCGGTGCAATAGGCGCCGTAGGCGTAACGGGGCGCGGTGGACAGGAGACCTCACCGGAAAGCATACCCCAAAGACGAAGACCGCGCATATGGACGCGCATGAAGGCAGCGAAATCAGGATAATTCGTGCCATCAAAAATCACCGGGCAGCGAGGAATCGCAACATAGCCTGACGAGGAAGACATAGCTCTGTCGATTTTTTTTTCTCAGATCCGATCTAGATCGGACGAAAACTGGGCCGAGCGCGGCAGCGGAGAGCTGGGGCGAGCGGCGGCCGGGGACGGGCGGCCGGAGGAGGCGGCGGCGGCGGACGAGCGGCCGAAGGATATGGCAGCGGAGGCGGAGTCGGCGACGGTGGCGACTGAGGAGGCGAGCGGAGACGGAGGAGGCGGGCGGCGGCGGCGGCTGGCGCGGAGGCGGAGATGCAGGAAGCAGCGGCGGCGGCTGCGAGGGAGAAAAAAGCCTTACGGCTCTGATACTATGTTAGGGTAATATATTGTTGTATTACCAGAGGGCCAAAGGCCAGAATATATAGTACAAGTACAGGTGCAAATATACAGAAAACCTCCTAACATATGGGGAAACTACAATGTACAAATATATACTCTAACAGGGATATAGTAACAATTTTGCACAATTTTTCTGCCACATGATATCTTTGTTTTACTAAGTGTAAACTTATACTTTACTATCATTAAATAATTCAATTCTCTGTATAAATTGTAGCCAGGTTTCCGTATGGAGACGCGGTGGACCAAGACGTTTATTTCAATCTTGTGGAGTCACATTCAGTCAAGAGTTATGCATGAGGTGAGGGGGCTGGTTTAACCATGTCGACAACACTTGCTTTTTATTTTTTCAGAAATGACAAGATTGCTGTTACCTAATACTACGGAAGAATTTGTGTTTGAAGGCAATATACCTGGTGCAGTCTGCCATTACAATGTAATCATCTCTAGCTTCACTTGGGAGTTAACATACCAAACAACCATAAAAGTCTTTGCCACCATTTGAGGCTCTGTTTGGTGATAAAGTATTTTTGAAACTACAGTATTTGAATACCACATTTTTAGATGCCCAGGCCACCAAAAGCCACAATTTACAAAAAAATACAGTTTTTTAGGTTATTTGTGAAAATTATGGTTGGTTTGGCAGCCATAGCAAAGTATCTTTTTCAGTGGTTAATTCATATTTTATTGACTGATGAATCGACTCATCCGACCTTCTTCTAGACCGAAAATTAATAGGTAAGTACTGCTCTTGCATGGTCATTCAACTGGTAGTATTTGGTGCTAATGCCTAGATCACTTAATTTAAGTAGCAGTTATTAATGTTTCTGATCAATTTGCCTCCTATTCCCACCTAACCGTGCATCATGGGGATTCACGGTCTAACAAAATAAGGAGACATGGCTTGGAAATGAAACGAACATCAAGTAGAATATGCGTACAGTATTGGATGAAACAATGAGTTTTTCTCAGATTTAGAAGAAAGAGCGTTTGACCTCTTTCTCTAAAACTTCAAAAATACTATGTTATTAGAGAAACCACAGTTTCCAAAGCTGAAGTATTTAACGTTGCAAAACACCTCAACGTTTTTGAACCATGGTATTTCTGAAAACTGTAGTATTCATAGAATACGTTAAAAGTACTTTAGTGCTAAACAGAGCCTGAGTTTGTGGTTCACATTTTGAAGAGTGCTAGAACACTTCATGGGATATATTGATATTTCTTTTCAGAATATTTCATGCTTATACTGAAGACATATTTCATGATTACACTAAAAAGCCAGATTGCTCATGATACATGCATGCTGGAAATCATGTAATTATAGTTAAGAGGCGCTTTGTATAAGCTTGTGTTTATTCGGCAATTATCTGAGAAATATTTAATTAGTCTAGACATTTTTTATGTTATTTTGATTGAAAAAACACTTGACCTGTGATTTTTCAGAAGACGAGAAACCCCTTGAACGCGGTGTATGGTCACTTCAACCTCACCTGGGGAGCGGACACTGCTCGTGCTAGCGAAGGAGATTTTTTAATGTGAGACCCAGATCTTGAACCATGGTTATGGTGTATAACTTTTTCGTCCTTGTTATGTCCTCACATATCATTAACCTCTATTAGCACCATAATCTTTTGGCAATTAAGCTATTTTCAGATCATATATAGTACTGATATACCAAACATCTTGGCTAAGTACATAAATTTCTTGATCTTGATTTATATGACATAAGTGCATATGCACATCAAGTGATTCCAATTCATCAAACTTAGTTTGTTTTGTTTTTATGTTTATGTGATGCCCCACTGATTGTTCAATTGTCGATTCGTTGACGGTTCCCTTTGTTTTTCACTACATAACTACTAGTGGTACTTTGTTACTTAAATCCTATTCAGTGATATGTGTTTCATGTTCTGTCCTACACATGTGATTATTCAAACTCGCATTCTACATAGGAATATATATTAGTTATAAGATTAAGCGTGCTCGTCTACCCGTACGATGAGGGTATTTGTTGGGCGCTCTATGGCTGGTTGTGGGCCTGGGAAGTCGGGCTTCTCACGTGTGCACTGCAAGCTGGCGCGGCAAGGCGGTGGGAGTTGTGTCCTTCAACGCGTTGGCTCGGTTATACTACTAGGTTATGTATAGCTCCTAGGTGGACCTCTATAGTCGGTTAGTTTTTGTCCCACCGCAAACCCAAGACCCGCACTTTGCTCCTCAGGGCCTCTGCTCTCTCCAGTCACCGAACACCCTAGCATCCTAGGTTTCCGGTCGGCGGGCTGCCGCCACCCGCCCAACTACGGCCTCAGCCATGTCATGTGCATCTCTGCCACCTGCCCCCCTCTCATGTTCGACGGCCTCCCATCTGTCTAGCCGTCCGCTCTCGACTCCCGCTGGACAATTATCCTCCCCGTGCGCTGGCCTGACGTCGCGTCCTCAAGATGTTGCGGCGTGCCGAGTTCCAGTGCGTAGCGACTTCTCTCTGCCTCCCAGTTCCAACTACCACACATCAGCGAGCTAAACGTCGTGGAGCCGCCACTCCCATCAATGGGTGTGAATTATTTGATGATATCATGGTGGATTTGATTGTCTTCGGTATGCTGTTGTTCTGAATGCTTGAGGTCTGCCGTCTTCAGGGGCTGATCCTCTAATGGGTTTATCCTTTTCTATTCTTGGTTGCGTCCTCTTCTTTAATTTATTCCATTCTATCGCAGATGGTGGCTAGAGGCTGCAGTTCGAGTGTACCCCCTCGGTTTGGCTTGCACCGAACCTATTTTCTAGAATTGCCAAGAAGGTGAGCGTTATAATTGATTTGTTGGTTGGTCCATGTCTTTTGGTGTGCAAGCTGTCGATGATGCGATAAGTTTCCTTTAATTAGTTTCCTCTCAACAAGCACCATCATTTCTGCCGCCTTAGTGTCGCTGCCAGATGCACCACCGGCAAGAGGTTTTCAGGCACATGCTGCTAATTCATGCTATGGCAGCAAGTGTTAGCCGAGAAGAAGCGAAGGTGATCATGTTGTGGCCCTCCATCAGTGAACGGAAGGCGACGTAGGCCAGGAAAATAATTCCGGAAAAAAGATAGATTAGGGTAGTGGAGAATTTGGGCAATGAAGGTCTGGTTTGGGGCTGTACTAATGGGATTAGTGAAGTTTCAGGAAGTAGTTCAGTTGTTGTTCTCTGTAATTACCAAGAATAATTCTATGTGATATGTATCTACAGTTCTACAGTATGTACAATTAATTTTCCTTATTTAGCCAGGTAAGAATGAATCAACTCCAATAAAACTTGGTGTGCTGAAGTAACAATTTTAAGAATCAAAACTGCATCGGATGTCATTGTTTTAATAGTTAGAAGATGCCCTTCCATTTCCTGCTTCCTAAGCTTAGACCAAATGTCCTACCAGAACCAATGCAGCTTGATTATTTTGTGCAGTTATTAGGTGCGGGGAGGGGGGTGCTG
Source organism: Avena insularis (assembly GCA_023614405.1). Classification (NCBI taxonomy): domain Eukaryota; kingdom Viridiplantae; phylum Streptophyta; class Magnoliopsida; order Poales; family Poaceae; genus Avena; species Avena insularis. Next base: position 454,592,231 of record CM042696.1, on the reverse strand, counting down.
ATAAAGCCCATTACTTGGTCATGTATAATTCTATGTCCAAATTGCTTTAGTATTAGTAATAACCGGATTTCTAATAGTTGGTGCTGCTACACATGCATCCATTTTTGTGGTATTTTAATTAAGTGTTCTTCCTCATCTAAAATATCACCGGCTTTCTCTTTTGTTTGGTCAGTTGAGGTTAAATTTCTATTCTAAAAGTATATGTGTATGTCTAAAATTTATTGCACTATCGTATTATCATCGGCTCAGAACTTGGTTTGTTCATGAATGTAAAAGTAGGCCGTCATAATTCTTGGAATCTTTTTCTCCTAAAAAGCAGTTTACCAGTTCAGCAATTGTAAGATGCTGATAATTTCAGTGCTTCGGTGTCATCTGTCCCAAGAAATATGATTTATTATTTCACCTGCACATAATTATGTCGGCACGATTGTAGCTTTTCCCCTATAGTCAAACAAAATGTGAATAGCTCTCACTAACTAACTCTTTGTAATGTAATGAGGCTGCTATTTCCCGTTGATGCACTACTCCAGAGCCAAGTTTGACCAAGTTATGTTCATCATTATTTAAAAATATGTCCAATTGTTTTAGTGCTTCTTTTCTGTCGACCTTTCATATAAGGTAATGTTTTTCAAGCATCAGTATTTTTGTCACATAGAAGGATGTGCTTTATATTCTCCTTGAATTTAGATGATCAATAATTCTGGTGGCCAGGAGGGATCGTCAGCCTTGGTGCTAGATGAGAACCCGACACTTACTAAACCATAAATTGGAACTTCTATTTTATCCTTTCTAAGATTGTTCATAAGACATATGTAATATGCAGATGTTTGTTTAATACCGGAGAAGCCAAAATTGCGATGTATAATATGCTTCCTTTGACCAAAATCCAGGTGGTTTCCTTTCAGGGTGACAGGTTGCAATAGCCATCTTTACTAATGTACTGGGTAAATATTTCGAGTTTAGAGAGCCTTGATGTTTAATCTTCCTATTATGTATCTGCATTACATGTGTATTGGGGCATATTTAGTTATCCGAAGAATACAATGTCCTTACCTTGCTTAATTAAATATTTGTCAATATAGCTTTATACGGTGCATGTTATTTTTTATTTTGAATGCACACTAGAAAAGTTTAATATAACTGCACCCTACGATTGGTTGCTAAATAAAGCTATTAAATTACATCAGGCATGCCCATGATATAAATAGCTTCAAGGTTGTCCTATAATATGTTTTAGTTTTATCACACGCTAAGTGGCAATTTATTTGGTACTTAAACAAGGATTTTTTTGTGCTAACTAGGAACCCAAATGTTCAGATTTTATTTTTTCAGACTATTTTGAGGAACATGAATGTGTGCAAAAATATCTACTTTTGTCTTGCATACCATTTTTGTGTAGTGTCTAAGATATCTGTTTTTGGAGAATTGGCATGCCAGTACACAATTTAATCTATTATAATCTCACATTTCAGTGTGAAGTAAAATGGTTTTGAACTTTACAAAATGGAGTATGACTAATGTTCTTTGCGGTTGCCATCTTCTCATCATGGATTAATCTAACGATTCAACACAGAGAACACATTTTAATATTTTACCGCCATCTTACAAGCAAATTCACTTCCAAGAATCAAATGTAGCTACCAATGCCATGATCCGTTTGACTTCATTTTAGAGATCCATAATTTAAATGTTATAGTATGAATCTAAGTAGCCTAACTTCTGTGATTTAGTATTATGTACATGGTTCCGAACTACCTCGGCAGAAATGCAATGTTATGACCGTGCCCTCTTCTATTAAGAACGATAACATCTTAACTACTATTGTCCAGTTTCAGACTTTGCTTTTTTCTCACACTGGACACATTACTTCATGACCATATATACTGCCCCCGCTCATATAATTCATGTGAAATAAATATGGTATTTATAATGTTAACAATGTATACTTAGATTTTTAGTCGTACAAATTAGATAATTCCCTAGAACGAAAGTCTGCTAAACTGTTCTATGAGAAGATATTGCTCTACCCGTGAACTACTTGGAACCCATAAGTTGCTTTTTATGAGGCGTTGCTACTCCGTGGACACCTAACTTAGGTTTCTTTGGAAGATTGTTCATAAACTTTAGTGTTTAAGCTCGCTGCTTTGCAGTTTAGCATCCGAATTGTGTGATCAGGTTCGGATGATCCAGAAGTTTGTAGCCCTCCTACCCTGCCTGAGTCAGCAACACTCATTGTGCGCGATCTTGATGCTGGTAGGTGTAAGTTTGACATTATTGTTGAGCTGAATGAGGGTTCGCTGCAGTGCATATCATCTCTACATCGCGCTCTCATATTGCTCCAGTATCCTCTTCCTTTCCTTACGATGGTAAGGGTTTTTATTTGGGCATTGAGTATATGGGGATGATGATGTTCTTGCAGGGGAAGTTCTCAGGTTAGTATGCTGGGCTATTATGTTTATCGTTGTCACTATATGAAGGGCCAGACAAATATGTACCTCTGTTGTGGATGCCTTTCACATCACGCATGTGTTGATTCTTATGCATGTGTTTAATGAAGTAGGCTTTCTTTTATTCTTAAGAATCAAAATAATTTACGTAGTGAAATGTAGTGAAATGTACCAGGGGATCACCGATGATATGGGGTAGGGTTCAACCGCTAGCAAGTGGCAAGAGTGTTGATCTTAGCCTCTTAGGGTATTTTTTGACTTCTGGTTTCATTGGTTCTAAGCATTATATGGCGCAGAATTATTTGGATGACATGGTCATCTGCCGTTCTAATGGCACTCCAGATATTTTTGTGATTTTTACCTGTAATCCAACATGGGATTAGACTGCGGATGCTCTCAGGTTCAGAAGACTATCTTTCTGTAGGCCATAGAACTTCATGGAAGACTAACTAGGGGGGAAGTTGTGTTTTTCAGCAGCAAGGTACACCATATATGTCTACGAGGACCCATTGGAGCATTGGGTGAATTTGGACCAGGTTGTTACACGATTGTCATTTTATTCTCATATTGTTTAAAGCAATTCATTGATGAGTAGGTGTATGACTAATCCAGTACGGATCTAAGCATTCGTATTCCATTTTATTCATGTGTAGATGTTTTTTATTACTATCTGAATGGCTATGATAAGTATTACCCTTGGTATTTCTAATCGTATGACACATCCTTTGTTGGAGATGTTTTCACATCTTCCAAGTTGATTCCATGGAAATTTTCTCAGTTAGACAGTTAGTGATGTATTAAGTTTAGATCCGGACGTCACCGTGGGGCTAGCCTAAGGCACAGTTGGCGCCCACCGTGGGGCTAGCGACGTTAGCAGGGGTGAAGATCCGGACGGGAAACCTCATCGGCACCGGCGAACGCATCGTCTCCGGGCTCGTTCAGCGCTTTGGAGCGCTGGACTTTGTCAGCGACAACGCTGGCTGCTTCGGAACGCGTCCACTTCCGTGCAACGACCTCTTCGTCAAGCTCGGTGCGCACAAGGTCTACGTTGCTATGGACGTATCATGCGTTCATCCGCGCCGCGTCGTCGATGCGGGGGAACCACCCCTCACTGTGGCTTGCGGGGCGCGTACCGCTCGCTCCCCGGACCATGCGGAGGTGATGATGACCGCGCCAGGTGCATGCGCAAGCAAGGACCCAGCACCGGACCCGGAGGTAACACCTAAGGCACCGAGGAAAGGTAGAGGACCTCCACTAGAGAGGCCTGAGAACGTACTGAGAGAAGATATGGATAGCTTGGCTAACCCGGTAACAACAGTGGTAGATCTGGCTCAGGCACAGGCCGAGCTAGAGAAAACTAGGCAAAAGATACTAGAGGACGCAAAGAAAATAGCCGCAGCTCAGCAGTCGCTGAACATGACGCTGCGTGAATATGCAAAGGCAAACAAAGTTGATACGGTAAAAGTAAAAGAGAGAAATCTCATAAGCGAGATGAATAGAGAAGGTGATGATGGAGCAGAGGGGTCGGAAAACTATCTGTCTGTGGGGTTGCCGAAGTATAGTACCCCGGCAAAGAACCTCAGAGCAGCGGATGCGGCTGCGTCCGAGTTAGAGGGTCTGACGGGTGAGGCCCGTCAAAGACAGCAAGATAGGGTTAACGAGCTGGTTCGGATCACGAACAGACAGAATGAAGAGCTACTGAGAGCTAACCCGGAGAGAGCTAGAGCTTCCAAAATCGTCCATTCGGCGATTGGTAACCCGGAGAAATCCGCTGGAGCTGCATCGTCACCTCATGGTGGTCCAAGGAGAGAAGAGGTAGTAACCTCGGCCAGACGGAACAAACAGATCGTCCCGTACGACCCAACGCGTGCAGGAAAAGAAAAAGAAATGCGGAAAAATGATGATCGACGAAGTGTGAGCCGAGGCGAAGCTGGCAGAGGTAACCACGACCAAGGCAATGCCGGTCAAGGGAATGCTGCCAACGGCAATGCAGGACAGCGAAACTCCACAGGAGCAGGACAACCGCAGCAGCGGAATATACTAAGGCAAGAGCAAAGCACCGGCCGAGGTATGCAACAGAAAGATGCCCAATGAGAGCAAAACCGATACAACGACGGTGATTCGGAGATGGTGAATGCAGGGTACCCCAGACCGGACTATCATGTGATAGGGTCAAGATTGGGAAGCAGGGATTTAATGTCGGATGATGCCAGGTTGAAACTGGATCGCCTGTATAGGTCGGAACAGATCGAGTGTCAAGGTCCCCCGGGTCCAGCGTGCTTTGGACCCCGGATCATGAAGGAGCCACCGGTACCCAATTTCCAGCTGCCCAGAGACATGAAGACGTATGACGGCAGTACCAAACCGGAGGATTGGCTGATAAACTATGCTACAGCTGTGAAAATTGCCACTGGCAACTTGAGATGGGCTGTGCGATACGTACCCCAGATGTTGGAAGGTCCGGCTAGAGTATGGCTGAACAATTTACCACCCGGAAGCATCAACTGCTGGATAGATTTTGAAGAAATGTTTATCAGCAACTTCTCAAGTACATATCAGAGGCCGAATAGGCCGCAGACCCTAGCAATGTGCAAGCAAAGACCTAATGAGACGGACCGAGAATTCTTGACCCGGTGGTGTACCGTGAGAAACTCGTGTGAGGGTGTCATAGAGTCACAGGCCATAGCGTGGTTTGCGCAAGGGTGCAGATACAGCAACGAGTTGTGGATGAAGTTGCAAAGGAAAATGCCAATTACGTTGGCAGAGATGATCTAGATCGCTGATTCGTATGCCTTGGGTGATCCGACTCAACCTAGGCTCGCGTCAAGCGAGTCAAACAAGGAATACTATCAGAGGGACGGGCAGGTCATCCGGAGGAGCGATTCTGAGAGGAAAAGAAGAGCGATAGACGGATCATCGCTACGGTTCGCAACAAGTTGCAGCTGTGAATCAAGATCAACCCGGGCGAGGAGCAACCAACGCCAGAGAACGGGAGGGCAATGGACTCCAAGAACGATGGCAAGAAAACATGGACTCGGAGCAAAAGAAGCGATGGCGGAAAGAAGGACCGTCCGAGGTATACCTATGAGTCGATGTTGGACCAGCCGTGTAAGTTTCACACGCCAAATCCGAATAGCCCGGCGGGTCACACAACGAGGCAATGTGAGTGGATGCGTAAGATAGAACAAGGTGGTTCAGGGAATGCTCAGGCACCCCAAAATGATCAACCTCGGCAGGAGTTACCCCGGCAGCAATTGCTCTCCGGAGCGAACACGCAACAGCTAATGTTGCCTCCCCCTCCGCCGAGGTATGACAACAATGAGAGAAGGGATACGATTGCATCGGTGGAAAATCAGCAACAGCGGATCAGAGGTACCCAAACGAGGGAAGGAATGAGTCTGAGAGAACATCACGGAGCTATTGTGTGTTCACAAGCGAGAAGCAGATAGGAAAAGCTTGCAGCGCCGACATATGGAAGTCAATGCGGTAATGCCAGCAGTGACGAGATACATGCCTTGGTCGGACCAGGAAATCACCTGGAACATCAAAGATCATCCTAAGCTTATGCCGAGTCCAGGCTCGTATGCACTAGTGCTAGATCCGACATTCATTGGACCCAACATCAATGTGAGGTTCTCCAAGGTACTGATTGACAATGGCAGTAGCATTAACATCATGTATGCGGATACGATGCGCAAGTTGGGCATCTCAGCGAACATGCTCCAGGCTACGAGAACAACTTTCCATGGCATTGTACCAGGCATTTCTTGCGAGCCCATAGGCAAAGTCCGGGTCGACGTGCTATTCGGCACAAGGGATAACCGCCAAACTGAAAATCTGGAGTTCGAGGTGGTGAACTTGGAAAGTGCGTATCACACATTACTCAGAAGACCAGCATTGAACAAGTTCATGGCAAGCTGCCACATCAGTTACCTGAAGATGAAGTTGCCCGGGCCAAATGGAGTGATTACCATTGCTGGAGATTTCCGACGTTCCATTGAGTGTGCTTCAGCCGGATCTAACCTAGCCGAGTCACTTGTGATTGCGCAAGAGAAAAGAAAGATCCAGGAGGTGGCGGCATTAGCTCAGTCCGCGCAGCAGTATATGCCGACATTGACTAACCTGCATGGTAGTGTTTCATTCCAAGCCGCAAAGGACACGAAGAAGGTTCCAGTTGATGACATGTTCCCGGAGCGCACCCTAACAATTAGTGCCGGGTTAACTGACAAATAGGAAAGCGAGCTCGTCAACTTCCTCTGTGAGAATCAGGATATTTTTGCTTGGTCTACACAGGACTTGCAAGGTGTTCCGAGGGAGTTGGCCAAGCACTCTTTAAATGTAAGGCCCGGAGCAAGGCCGGTGAAGCAACCTCTCTGCCGCTTCGCCGAGGATAGGAGAAAGGTCATTGGAGACGAGATATCTCGATTGCTAGCAACAGGATTTATCATGGAAGTGCTATATCCGGATTGGCTCTCTAATCCGGTGCTGGTAGAAAAGAAGAAAGATGATCCGAACGTAGCAGTGGTTTGGCATATGTGTATCGATTACACAAACCTGAACAAGGCGTGTCCAAAAGATCCATTTCCGCTGCCGAGGATAGATCAGGTCATAGACTCAACCGCGGGATGTGAACTGTTATCATTCATTCATGCATATTCTGGTTTCCACCAGATACCCTCTGAACCCGGATGATCAAATAAAGACTGCGTTTATCACCCCGTACAGGGCTTATTGCTATCGCACTATGCCGTTTGGTTTACGTAATACAGGTGCAACGTACCAAAGATGTATGCAAAAATGTTTGCATGACCAAATAGGTCAAAACGTACAAGTATACGTGGATGATGTGGTAATCAAGACCAAGGAAAGCAAAACGCTCCTTGACGACATCAGGCAGACATTCGCGAACTTGAGAAGGTTCCGGATGAAGCTTAACCCGAAAAACTGTACCTTCGGTGTCCCGGCTGGAAAATTACTTGGATTTCTCGTCTCCAGCCGAGGTATCGATGTTAACCCAACTAAGATCCGGGCCATTGAACGAATGGAGCTGCCGAAGTGTCTTAACGATGTCCAGAAGTTTACTGGGTGCCTGGCATCGTTAAGTCGGTTTGTATGTTGGTTGGGAGAAAAGGCATTGCCTCTCTATCAATTCATGAAAAAGTCGGATAAATTCGTTTGGACGCCACAGGCCGATGAAGCCTTTGCCCACTTAAAAAAGATGTTGGCCACGGCACCAGTGTTAGCCTCTCCGCTATCAAAGGAGCCAATGTTACTCTACATAGCCGCAACCAACCGAGTTGTAAGTGTAGTGATTGTGGTAGAGCGCAATGAAGAGGGTAAGTCGGTGCAGAGGCCAGTATATTACTTGAGCGAGGTATTATCTGCCTCGAAACAGAACTACCCGCACTTTCAAAAGGTGGCATATGGTGTCTATATGGCGGCAAAGAAGTTAAAGCATTACTTTGAGGAGCACTCCATCAAAGTGATATGTGAAGCTCCCATATCCGAGATAATGGGTAACAAGGATGCGAGTGGCAGAATTGCAAAATGGGCAATTGAGTTAGCCCCTTATGCGCCCCAATACGACAGAAGAGAAGCGATCAAGTCTCAGGCTGTGGCGGACTTTTTTGTGGATTGGGCCGAGGTGAAATATGAACCACCGCCACCAGATCCGAACTACTGGAGGATGCACTTTGACGGGTCGAAAACCAAAACCGGATTAGGCGCCGGGGTTATGCTTACCTCGCCAAAAAAGGACCAGCTAAAATACGTATTGCAGATCCATTTCGCGGCATCGAACAATGTCGCTGAGTACGAGGCTCTTGTGCATGGGCTCAAAGTGGTAAAGGAGATTGGCATACGTCAGATAATATGTTTTGGCGACTCGGATCTGGTGGTGCAGCAAGTGTCCGGAGTGTGGGATGCCCTGGATCCAAACATGGCACTATACAAATTTCACGTGCAGAAAATATCTGGTTACTTCGAGGGGTGTGAATTTCACCATGTACCCCGAGTGGAAAACGAGGCTGCCGACATGCTGTCGAAGCTCGGATCGACCCGACAGGCAATTCCACCGGGTGTAGCATTGGAACACCTCAGAAAACCATCTATCAGGCCGTCCCCAGGAACCGACTCGATCTATGTCCCGGAAAATACAGAATCCGAAGCTGAGCCCATGGACATTGACACGGGAGGTAGTACGCGAGACCCGGGGACTGCCTCGGCAAGCCCGGGGACTACCTCGCTAGACCCGGGGACTGCTCAGCATGATCCGGCTGAAGTTATGCCGGTAGATCAGATGGAAATTGATGAGGAGATGTTCCCTCCACGAGCGATACCAGCTTGGGCACTGCCTATATTCCAATTCCTGAAAGACGGAACGTTACCCGTTGAGGAGGTGTTAGCCAGGCAAATTCAGAGGAGAGCAAAAGCATACACAATCATCAATTCTGAGTTGTACAAACGGAGTGTAACCAACGTCCTCCAGCGATGCGTTGACCCAGAAGAAGGACTTGACATCCTCCGAGATATACACCAAGGGGAATGCGGGCATCATGCCTCATCCAGAGCCTTGGTGGCAAAAGCATTCCAGCATGGGTTCTACTGGCCAAGTGCCTTAAAACAAGCGGAAGATCTGGTGAGAAAATACAATGGTTGTCAAAGGTACGCCACCAAGACACATATGCCTATGTCGGAACTCAATACCATACCAATTACGTGGCCATTTGCTGTATGGTGCTTGGATATGGTTGGCCCATTCAAACCAGCAAGAGAAAACATGACACACATTTTGGTCACGGTGGACAAGTTTACAAAATGGATTGAAGTGAAACCTATAAGAAAATGTGATGGAGCTACGGCCGTGACATTTCTCAAAGACATCATCTTGAGATACGGTTATCCACATAGTATTATAACTGATAATGGAACAAATTTTGTTGAAGGAGCATTTGCACGATTCTGCCGAGATAAGAAGATCCGGCTGGACGTAGCCTCGGTAGCCCACCCCGCATCGAACGGACAAGTGGAAAGATCCAATGGATTAGTATTATTCGGGATAAAACCCCGTCTCATTGAGCCGCTGCAAAGATCAGCGGGGTGCTGGATAGAAGAACTACCAGCGGTACTGTGGACTTTAAGAACAACTCTGAATCGATCAACAGGCTATACGCCATTTTTTCTGGTATATGGGGCAGAAGCTATATTACCAGCCGACATAGAGCATGATTCGCTTAGGGTCACCCAATACATAGAAGCCGAAGTGCAAGAAGCCCGGCAAAATGATGTTGATCTGCTGGAAGAAGCGAGAGAACTAGCACTGTCCAGGTCTGCCATATATCAGCAAAATCTCCGACGCTATCATAGCCGGAAAGTGTGCCCCCGAGTCTTTCGGGAAGGCGATCTGGTGCTCCGGTTGGTACAACGTACTACTGGCATGCATAAATTATCCCCCCCCATGGGAAGGGCCGTTCATTGTGAGCAAAGCATTGCACAATGATTCTTACTATCTTATAGATGCAAAGCCACAGGAAAAGAACAAGGCAGACAGGTCCGGAGAGGAATCTAAGCGACCGTGGAATGTAGCACTACTTCGTCCCTTCTACACTTAGCTAAGAAGTGTATGTATTCGAGTCGTCTCATATGTCGGTATGTATGTCGGCAATGAGCTTATCAATGAAATAGGAGCGCCTCGAGCAGTAACTCGGGGACTGCCTTAATAATGTTTGTTGTTATTTCTTATGCGGTAGCTGGAATAAGTCGTTCTACTTAACCCGGATTAGTAATGTGTGAGCACCAAGAACCCAACTCTTCGACTTGCTGCTGTTCAACAAGAATTGGCTTCATGGCAAGCAAGAGAACAAGGTTGGAATTGCATAGCACATGAAAAACGACTAAGGAAACGAGTTTATTCGAGCTAACGTTTGTTTTTCGGACTAACCCTGTATTTATTTTCAAGTTATTATGCTGAATTATTTTGAGCTAAGCCTAAAGGTTTCTAAGTATTGTTAGAACAATTTTTGAAGCTCGGATTCGTAAGTCGTAAAACCGAATCAAGGTAGACACGGACCGAGCCAGAGGATTGGACAAACAAGAAAATGAAACTCGGGGACTACGCCCAAGTTAATCCGGCATAGAAACATAGTAGCAAAATATCACATATACAGCATACAATTGCACCCGGCATACCCGGGATCTGATAAATTTTCAAGTTTTTTGAACTAAGGAGCAGCAGGAGGAGGAAGTTCGGCGTCGTCATCGCTGTCCTCAATATCTGAGGCATCGTCTTCTCCTCCTTCATCCGACCCATCCTCAACGTTCTCAACGTGCTCGTCCCCACCGGATTCCAGGAAGCTTGGTCCTTCAACCTAGTCATGGATAGGAGAATATTCGACGAGGCTGTAGGCGCAAGCCTGGCGCCGAGCTACCCACTCCGGATCATCGGTCCATCTGGATTCGGTGCGCCGGCGTGTAAGGAGGCTGAGATCGATCTTCTCGTACCATGTGAGAATATGGTGAAGGATAGTATCAGCTGCGGCACGCCCAACGAACTCCCTCCAGAGGTCGAGCTGGGTCTCGATGTCCGACAGCTTTCAGCAAGAAGTGTGATCCTCTTCGGAGCGCTCTCACTGGGCCAGAACGTGTTGAAAATCCGAACGGCAACGTCGAGGAGATCTTTGCCATAGTTCTTGATGATTTCCACGCGGGATGACAGGCTGACCAATAGGTCCTCCATGTCTAAGGGAATGCCCTCACCGTCAAGAGCGACGGGAGTACCCCTCTCCCGGCGAAATTTGGCAACAGCAGCGCTCGCAATAGGAGTACCCTCTGGAAAGTGGCCTGGAAACAAGGCAAAGGAAGAAGCTGAAGCAAAGACATATGAACTAACCCGGACAATTATGTCGGATAAGGGAAGAGATTTTATGTGAAATGTGGCTGTGAATCCGGGTCAACTCCTTGATGCAGTCATCACGTCTCTTGCGAAGTTGCTCAAGCTCAACGTTTGCCGACCCAAGTTGATGTCGGATTCTTTGAGTAGATCCTGGTCCTTGGAGATCTGGAGAGTAAGGCGCTCACGCTCTTCTGTGAAGTTCTGGCCAACCTTTCGGAGCTCGGTTTGGTGCTGGGCCTCCATCTTCTCCATCTCAGCCTTGAGCCTAGCAATCTCGTTGTCCTTAGTCCGGAGGAGAGCAAGCTCGTCGTCTTTCTTCTTCGGCTTGATGCTGCCCTGCTTGTTCGAGAAAATGCAGCATCATATCAGGCACGGGCACACTATCCTCAAGCGATGCTGAAATAGTATGTTGACGCGGCAGAGCCGAGGAGTGAATGTTTGCCGAGCCAAGGAGAAGAGGAAATGGAAAACACTATGAGGTCGGAGAAAAGAGGACATACCCCAGATTTCCTCCAAGTTCTTCCGCATGATCTTGTTCTCAGCCTCCACGCCAGCTGCAGAAACTGAATGAGGAGATTAGTTCGGCAGAAGAAGGTGAAGAAAAACGGAGAAGTGCCGAGGGAAAAAATTACCCCTCTTTTCATGTTCTGCACTAAGTGCAACATGTTTTGCGCGTAGCATCTTGTTGGTATCCAGCAGGCGTTGGAATTCAGCGCTCCGGCGATTGGTGGTTACCTGAAAAAAATACAGAAGTGTAAAATTAGCTTGGTACATATTCGAAGAGTACGAGATCCAGGCCAAGTGGAACTTAACCCGGCTCTAGGTGTGTGCATATTCGAAGTATACAAGATCCGGGCCAAGTAGAACTTAACCCGGCTCTAGGTGTGTGCATATTCGAAGTGTACAAGATCCGGGCCAAGTGGAACTTAACCCGGCTCTAGGTATGTGCATATTCTTAGTGTACAAGATCCGGGCCAAGTGGAACTTAACCCGGCTCTAGGTGTGTGCATATTCGAAGTGTACAAGATCCGGGCCAAGTGGAACTTAACCCGGCTCTAGGTGTGTGCATATTCGAAGTGTACAAGATCCGGGCCAAGTGGAACTTAACCCGACTCTAGGTGTGTGCATATTTGAAGTGTACAAGATCCGGGCCAAGTGCAACTTAACCCGGCTCTAGGTGTGTGCATATTTGAAGTGTACAAGATCCAGGCCAAGTGGAACTTAACCCGGCTCTAGGTGTGTGCATATTCGAAGTTTACATGGAGCTACGTTAGTTTTCTAATGAGCATCCGGCCGAGTAACAAGCTACTCCACCGGAGGCTCGGGGACTAATGGTTATTATCTACAGCATGTAAAGGATAAACGACATACCTCCATCATTCGCCCCGCGAGGTTAATCGCCTTAGCGGCGGTATTCATTTGGGCGGAAAATTCTGCGGGGCCGAACTTTTCCGGGAGATCATCGTTGTGGATGAACTCCGCCTTGTTCCAGTTCATGACAAACTCGATAAGGCTCGGAGGGTACCGCTCACTGGTGGGCATATGAGGTGCCACCAAGCCCTTCGCGTGAGCTTCTTTCCTCTCAACCAGGGCAAGAGCTGGGCTAGTATGCAGAACCATCTGCTGCGCATCAGGTGGCTCGGCAGGAACATCCTTCGCTGCTGGAGTTTTCTTGGGAAGCATTGATGCTAGGGTTCGCTGCCCAGCCTCGACAGATGCAGACTTGGTGGCATCTGGAGCCTTTTTGCCCTTAGCTTGCTGGGAAGAAGTAACTAAAGTGGATTTCCCCTTAGAAGCTGCTGGAGTAGTTCCTCGCCGAGGTTGAGATGACTCGGACGAGGCGGAAGAACTTGGCAGTGGAGCTCTTGTAGCTGAACTTGGAGCTGTTGTTGGTTTCCTTGGTGCCGAAACAGGTGCTGGTACTGGAACTGCTGCTGGTGCTGGTGTTGAGATAGACTCGGTGGCTGCTGGTTGCGGCAATGCCGAAGTGGTGGATGCCGTCGCCTCGGCTGGACCGACCCCTCCCGCTCTGAGGTCACGTTCCTCTCGACGAGGTAGTGCGGAATCCGGAGCAGCCGCAGAACCCTCTGGAATAGGGCTCAGCGGACGTGACTCGTCATCACGAGGAGGAGAAGGGCCAGATCGAAGTGTTGAAGAAATGCTTGATCCGCTCTCAGGGACCTCCACCGGAGGCCTGAAGAAGAGAATAACGTCAGAAGAGAAATTACCACGATCCAAGGAAAAGTGAGTTACGCAACGAAAAATGACTTACGCATCCGAGGTTTCGGCCTCCTTGGGTTTCCGAGCCCTTCGTGCCGGGGCTTTGCCTGCCCGCTTGGAGGCAGTCTTGTCTCCGGCCTTCTTTTGCCTTTTTGGGGGCTGAGAAGGTTCGGAGGAAGAACTTGATGCGGCTCCCCGCTTCTTCTTCGACGCCACCGGAACCGGCTCGCCCGTAGCAAGTGGAGGATCCTCGTGGATATGCCCACCGGGGTTAGCTGATGCCGGAAAGGCAAAAGAAAGAGGGACAGCCCCAACAGGTTCAATCACGCCGACATCCGAGTCATCCTCATCATCGGGCCAATCTCTAAGAGAAGAAAATTTACCGCTGGGTCGTTTGGTAGCGTTGGTCATAGGGAGGAACATCTCCTGGTCCGGCTCCTCCTCATCCGGGATTTATCGGTCTGACGCCCACTTAAGGGTCGGATCCATACCATCCTCGAGAGTTTGCTGAAGGAACAGCTGAGAAAAAGCATGAAGAACAGAGTCAGAAACACAGCAAACACCAACACATATTTGATCAGAAATAAGTTTGCCCCGCGAAGCTTATCCCGGGAGGGAGCCTGTCACGACAGTAGTGCTCAATTCCCCACGTCCATTCGGCGGAGAAATCCCTGTGGGTGGTGAAAAGAGCCTTAACCCGGCGAAAAATCTCCGTGTTGCTCAACTCGAAGGAGGAGGTTCGGTTGGGTCATGGCTGAAACTCATGTGGCACAACTTGTGGTGCGCTCGGAGGAGAGATTGTTGCGCATTTAACGTGATCATAGCATCCTCGTTGCGCAATCCGAGTCTCTTCAGCTCCGCGAACCTCTTGTTAACTTGGTTGGCCAGAGCTGTAGGCTTCTTGGGGACCTCCTCCCAGAATTCCGTGTCAGGTGGACCCGGAGCGTAGGGCAGCAACCGAATCAAATCTTCAGTGCCCTCATTCCGGACATAGAAGAAGGTCCAGGCCCATCCTTTGCAGGAGTCAAGCCCGGTAACCGGGGGGAAAACGGAAAGTCTCCGGGGCGAGATGGAGGCAGCTCCAAATTGGGTGAGCTGCTTATCCTCCAACTCTACTTGGATGTTGGGGATGACGTTGCGACGAAGGCCGAAAAAACGGATCCACAGCTCCTTCGTGGGCCATAGTCTGGTGTAGCCTTCGATCGTAGAGGCAAAGGAGGAGAGAGAGGTGATAGCGTTGGCTGGGAGATGGTGCGGCTGCAAGTGGTAGGTCCTAACCCAATCCCGGAAGAAATCGCTCATCGGAAGACTAAATCCCCGTTGGAAGTGGGACAGGAACATGACGAACTCACCTGGATTGGGTGACGGGGCCAGTTCAGCGGAGGGGAGACGAGCGGCGACACCAACAGGAATGCGCCTGGTCCGGTAGAGCCAGTCAAGGTCATCTTGACAGACCCATGATCCGGCCCACACGCCGCGGTCTGCCACGGCGGTGTCCTCCTCCATTTCCTGCTCGGCGATGACGAGCTCCTCCTCTGTCATCTCGTATTCACTGCCCTCGCTGGTGCTAGCGGCGGCGGGAATCTGAGGCCTAGATTGGCGAGGACCCGTGGCGAAGAACTTGCGCAGCGGTGGCTGCGATGCAGAAGCAGGGGGAAAGTGCGGTGGCGGCGCGATCGCTAGGAAGACGAAGGAGAAAAGCAATGGGCAGAGGGGCGCAGAAGTGGGAAAAACGCTAAGGGGTGCGCCCCTCCGTTACTTAACCACCCCCTGAGAGGGTGAGTGGGATCGTGCTGCGCCAACGAGCCACTTGGTGTGGCTGTGTATCGCACGCCTCAGCCAATCGTAGAGGAGCCACACAGAGGGCCACAGAGCAGAAGCAATCCTGTGACGTGATGCACTGATGCGGTAAACGAGGAGGCAGGTGTGACATGACCCATGCACAGTGATAACTGATAATTACTGCGGCGGTTACTGTGCAGGCCCTTAAAATAAGACAGCGTAATGATTAGCCTCCACGTGGGTTGGCGTATGAGAGAAGGAAACGGGGCCCGGATCAAACCATGGTAACCATGGGATCCGAGCCAAAGTGGTAACCCGGCCGCCAAGTGAAAACTTGGAATGTGCTAAGGGAACGTAAATCCATATAATCCGAGATAAGGAGCTAACCCGAAATTAAACGTCCCAGGCTCGAACATAAATGAACCTGATGTGGCCTTAGCGGCCAAGGCCGCTAACACCGCACCAGCTTCGGGGACTAATGTTGGGGGGGATACCCCCGGGTAGGGTCACTCCGGGGTATAAGGACCGAGTTAGCCAAGGTACGGCAGGGTCAAAGCAGATGCTGGCCGGGTCACCTCAAGGCAGGCCGGATCACGGAGTAACCCGGACTAGGGGGGGTCGCCTGACATTGTCTCATCCGACTTAAGGAGTAAGTCGAAAGTGCTTGTCTAACTTTTATGCAGGAACAGGTGTGGCCGGATCTACTATGATCCGGGTCCCCGCTTAGCTTCTAGGAGAAGGAAGGAATCTCTCTGGTCAAAAAGAAGGTCCGGTACGCACTGCATGAGTGAAGCAGGCAAGGGCAGGACCACCGGGTCATGGCCGACAAGGGTGACGACGCCCATGTCGGCTGACGCAGGCGCCGCAGAGGCTTACGTAGCTAAAGCATGTATGACGCGGGGGAAAAGCACCCCGGTCGGGTTACCACTTTGGGAGGAAGCATATTCTTAGGAATATGCCTCCACGTGTGCCCTAGGCAGGGACCGAGCCTCCTCTATATAAGGGGGGCTAGGGTTCCAGTAGAGGGGGTTGGTTGAGCTCTAGTTGGTTTGACGGTTCCATAGTGACTGGTTGAGTTCTTTGAGGCCATAGGGTTTTGGTTAAGGTTCTAGGGGTGAACTGTGGGCGAGAGTAAGAGAGCCCCTTCTTCCTCCTCTCGCCAATACAGCTCAAGGAGCACTTGTAATCTTGAAGGAACAGCAATACAAACTTCTGTGTGGAGAATCACTTCACTATCCCTCCCTGGATTCCCCTAGCGTGTATTAGTCCCCACCTTTAGCCTATCCATGGCATCCGCCATGACACCACCACGACATTGTGGCTATTTAAAGCAATGGAAGGTGTTGCTACCTTAAGCATTTCTGACTCCGGTTGGTTGGTTGGGTTAAACTGACCCATTCAATAATATTTGCAAAAAAATTGTGTAGATAGTTTGTCATTGGTCATGTGGTTTCATAATGATTGCTTGCATCTTACACTTCTACGATTTCTATCTAATAATAATGATATTTCTATTAATTAGTATTTCTAGGATATACTCCAGTCAAGTTTACCCTTGCGTACTCTGGTAGTTTCTGCTTATATGGTGTTTGAAGGTGGCAATGTGCTCAGCTGGCGGTTTAGCCTCGCCCTCCACAAGATTAGGGGTCAGTGAAGGCGGGGCGATCAGTTCTGCTGCTTTTGCCTGTTGCCATTGTCATAGTAGGCTCAGAGCTTGGATGGCCATGTTTCTTATCTCTGCTTCATCAGCCTACCAGGACTACTACTCGGAGTAAGTGGAACACATTCATTTTCTTAATGTCAATTGCTTTCATGTTGTTGTTTTGTTTTCTTTCTGCCAATGTAACTTTGATTCTTCGTAACATACTTTCTTCCAAAAGAAATCTTAGTTGTACAACAACACAACATGTAAATTTTGTTTCCATAGCTGAATTCTTTTTTCTAAGAGAAAATCCCTGATGCAAACTATCTTGTTCCTAGAAGAATTCCAATAGGTGATAGCTGCCATTACTATATGTGTAAGACTATCCAATGTTTTTCTAATTTGAGGTTCCAATTTGCTTGATGTGCAGAACATAGTGCTTTGGAACTTCCATGGACATACTTTTTTGCGTGAAAGGTAGGAGCTCTGTCATGTGTAAGGGGGGTCACAAAATGTTATGCAACAAGGTGACGGTAGTCAAAAGGTCGTAGGACCATCCATAAAGAGTAAGCAAGATGCAACTGAGATAGGGAGGCAGAGAAAAAGGCGGTCGTGCCGGAGCCAGAGCTTGCGAGAAAGTGAACATGTGAAAGGCAATCAGAGACCATGACAAAAGCTCGAGCTACAACATCTTGGAAGATGCGCCGCTTTTAGGGTACTTATGCAATGCTCATTTATATGTTACAACCATTGTTCCTCTTTGGTTATGTTTTAATGTACCTGGCTATTTAATTTTGGTTTACCTGCTTTGATAAAGAAACACATGGTGCAACTGTCCTCCCAGTCACTGTTAATATTTTCATGCTTCTGTTTGCAATATGGATGATGTATAGTATTTTTATTGTGCAAACATCTTGCATTGTCCATCCCCTCTAGGATTTACTGGATGTTTTCTTGGCAAAAGACAATAGGTCATGCCTGATGGCTCAAGATATCTCGAGCTCGTTGGAAACCCCAAGAGGAAGATATGATGAGCACAGCAGCAAGTTTCCCTCAGTTATGAAATCAAGGTTATCGAACCAGTAGGAGCAAGGAAACAACTCCAAGGTGTTGCTACCAACTTGGAATCCTGCACGACACAACCATAGAACTTTGCCCCAACTTACAGTGAGGTTGTCAATCTCACTGTTTTTGCTGAAAACAAAGGATTAAACGTATAGTGTGGAAGATAGTAATTACTTGCAGAAAGTAAATAGTAAGTAGTAGATGGTATATAAATGGTAAAAGAATGGACCGGGGTCCATAGTTCACTAGAGATGATTCTCCTTAAGATAAATAGCATGTTGGGTGAACAAATTACAGCGGGGCAATTAACAGATTTGAGAAAGCATACAATGCATATACTAGACATCTTGACTCCTATGAGATTTGATTGGGCATTACAACATTATACATAGACCGTAATCCAACTATATCTATGACTAATAATGCACCTTCAGGTTATCATCCGAACCCCTTCTAGTATTAAGTTGCAAGCAACAGATAATTGCATTAAGCAAAGTGTGTAAAGTAAACAATATGATTGTCCCATGGACAAAGGATTGTTGTTTTTCCCTAGTAGCAACAGCACATCTACAACCTTAGAGATTCCTGTCATTTCCCCAGATTATTAGAGGCATGAACCCACTATCGAGCATAAATACTCCCGCTTGGAGTCGCAAGCATCTACTTGGCCAAGATAGCTACTAACGACAGAAAGCATGCAAGATCACAAATAACATAGACATGATAGAATCAATAATCAATCTGAAATAGCATCTCAATATCTATCGGATCCCCGCAAACACAACATGTAAGATTACAAATAGATGATCTTGATCATGAATGAAGCTCACAAGATCTAAACATGATAGCACAAAGGAGGAGAACCAACCATCTAGCTACTGCATGGACCCATAGTCCAAAGATGAACTACTCATGTATCACACCGGAGGCAGTCATGGTCATGAAGAAGGCCTCCAGGGTGATCTCTCCCCTCTGGCAGGGTGCCGGGAAGAGCTTCGGATCCCGCGATCTAGGGATGGAGATGGTGGCGGCTACAGACTCTTTCGTGGATTTCTGATTGGGTCTTTGATCAGGTACTTAGGGTTTTCGTCCTGGGAGGCTTTTATAGGCGAAGGGGCAAGGTCGGTGGAGCACCAGGGGCCGCAAACCCCCTGGTGGCGCGCCCTCCTAGGCCGCTTCGTCTCCCCTCCGGACTTCATGTTGCTTCGGATAAAATATTGACTTTGACTTTTGTCCCGTCCAATTCCGAGAATATTTACTTACTAGCTTTTCTGAAACCAAAAACAACAGAAAACAGGCAACTGACACCGTGGCATCTTGTTAATAGGTTAGTTTCAGGAAATGTATAAAAATACCTCAAAGTGTGAACTAAACATAAGAAAGTAGATATAAAACAAGCATGAAACATCAAAAATTTTAGATACGTTTATGACGTATCAAGCATTCCCAAGCTTAACTCCTGCTCGTCCTCGAGTAGGTAAGTGATAAAAAGAATAATTTTTAAGGTTACATGCACCATCACAATCTTGATCAAGGTATTTGTAAAACATTGATAGCTAGGATCATAGTACTCTAACATAGACCTGAAAGACATAGTTCTAACAGTAAGACATAGCAACTATGTTGTAACATGAAAAGGTACAAATAAAAGATTTATGAATAACAATGCTTTGAAAGATGTTTGTTTGTTTCACATATAGAAAACATAACAAGAATGGTATTCAGCTTGTCCCTCATGGTATAGGAAAACATAAATGCATAGGACACCTTCAAAGTTCATAAGGGTGACTAGATATAAATAATTTAAGAACAAGCAATATCAAAGTTATGAATCAATCAACAAGTTTTGGGATAATGCACATTAAACTAAGAATGATCACTATGCTCTCTCAATTGGTGCATAAAGATAGAAGATGGAGACTCAACATAAATGTAAAAGAAAGGCCCTTCATAGAAGGAAGCAGGGATTCAAGTTTCATAAAGAGCTTCCAAAAATTATGGTACTTATTAGTTTTCAGCTCTCATTGCCCCTATCATAAGCATCTTTAGGTGATTAAGGTTAAAGTGACACAAAATATGAGGATATGCTTGACAAGTTATAAGTTGAAAATCTCATGCCCCTTGCTTATGAGTATCAAACCTCATGCTACTCAACTTTAGTCACAAGTAAGTTCTTGTCATTATAAGTACATGTTATCATAGAGAACCGCCAACGGGGTACCCCTTGCCCCATGATACGTGAGCTATCCCATATCCAAATGACAAGGCAACAAACAATGAGCATCTCAGCAATCTTTTTATTTGCTATTTGCATTGGTTTTTTTTGAGGATGCTTCACAGATTGCTCACTATGGTTATGCTGCAAGTTTCCACCATGATTAGGCATGGCTTAGGCTAGCCGCCCAAGCGTTTCTCTAACACATATACAAACTCCATGAGCTTACAAGCTCCCCTTTTATTTCACACCGCCGGGATCCATAAACAAAAGAACATGATATCAACTGAATAATAAATGCAATGTTGAAAGCGTTTCCCATGGTAACATGGTTCTGCTAATCCACAATTTATAAAGCGCAAGCATATACGCAACATAGATGGACACAATGGTTCAAGTTTATTAAGTGCAAGAAAGTAAAGTGTGCCACAAGTTTGTGAGAGCTTTAATGACTAATTTTCACATAACAAGTTTAATTCGGAAGGTAGATAAAAACATGAATATACTTGGAATAGCAACAATGCTAATAGGTAGGTATGGTGAACTCTTTAGAATAACTTGGTTTTATTTGGAGTTGGATGCATGAGTGGAACTCAAACTTGGTACATGTGGAGGCTAGCAAAAGACAGGGAGCGACCAACCTAAGAGAGCAATAATGACCATAATCATGCAAAGCGATAAAACATTATTAATTAAAGCATAAAGTGATATTACAAGTCGAAAACTAAATGATCATAGAGGCTATGGTGATTGGTATAGTCTTAACATGGTGTAAGCATGCGCCAAGTCAACCCAAATAAAGCATAAAAGGAGAATACCATAATATTATGCTTTTATATGCTAAAACAACGCATGATTCTTTCAAGGCACATTAAGCAATCTCAATTGTTTGGGACAAGTCATGCTATAACAATAATCACTAAGCATAAAGTCAAAGCAATATCAAACATGACATGATAAAGTCTAGACCACAGTCAAAACAAGCTCCTTTTGTACCACTTATAAGCATGAAACTTCCTACTCTTTTCCAACACAAATCAACTTATTTGAAACTATGTATGAATGCAGGGGTCCAACCAATTTATTTAAGCAAACCAAACAAAATAAAACTAAAAACAAAAACAAAGATGCTCCAAGAACAACACAATTGTGCATGAAACAATAAAAATGAAGTGTTTGGAAGTAAACCTGAGATTTTTATTGATGAAGAAGGGGATGCCTTGGGCATCCCCAAGCTTTGACGCTTTTACTTCTTCAATATTTCTTAGGGTGACACGGGCATCCCCAAGCTTGAGCTTTTGTCCATACTTCATCTTATCATATTATTCTTCCCTACACTTTAAAATTTTCTTCATATAAAACTTCACACAATCTTCACTAGCAACATTAGTATACTCAAGATAATAAGTCTTTGGGTTCAGTTTCAACACAAGTAAAACTTCCATTAAAACACAAGCTACTATAGCAATTCCTTCTAAAAGCTCAAGTGATCAAAGAGAACTCAAAGAGAAATAGATTAAGAGGCAAATGCAAATAATGGCAGAAATCTGTCAAAAACAGACTAGCAGGAAAAAAACGATTTTTCCGAAGACCTTATGTTGCTAAAATCAAAAAGTGTTAAACTAACAAAAGTTAGATAACACCTGGGGCAGAAGCACAAAAATTACAGCTCAATTCGACGTACAGGGATGTTTCACGATTTTTACAGTGAAACACAAAAATCTGTTTCAGGACAGAAACTTTCCCAAGTCTTACTTCTCTCTCATTAGAGGTTATTCTTGGCACAAAAATCACACAAAAAGGATAACGAGAGGTTATTACTGAGGCAATAACTTCCAAGACTCAACAAAATAAAAACTTACTAAATAAAAAATTTGGGTTATCTCCCAATAGTGCTTTTCTTTAACGCCTTTGAGCTAGGCATAGGAAGCAAGATTTAAGTATTTTCAAATGAAGAAGCATTAAGAGCAAACTTTTTTTAATAGGAGAGGCAAAAGGTATCTTTTCTCTCCTCTTAGGGAAGTGTTCTATACCTTTCTTGAGTGGGAATTGATATTTAATGGTGCCTTCTTTCATATCAATAATGGCACCAACATTTCTAAGAAAGGGTCTTCCCAAAATAATAGGACAAGAAGCATTGCATTGAACTTCAAAAACATAGAAATCAACAGGCACATAGTTATTGTTAACCATAATAAGAACATCATTAATACTCCCCATGAGTTCCTTTTTAGCATTATCATCAAGTTGGACATCTAAATAATAATCTCCTAATGGTGGAAAATCAATCATTTCATAAATCTTTCTAGGCATAATAGAGACACTAGAACTAAGATCACATAAAGCATTTAGATCAAAATCATTCCCTTTCATATTAATAATGGGTTCCCAACCATCTTCTAATTTCATAGGAATAGAAGCTTTATGTTTCAATTTTTCTTCTTTAATTTTTATGAGAGCATCAGTAATGTGTTTTGTAAAGTCCATATTCATAGCACTAGCATTAGGACTTTTAGCAAGCTTTTGTAGGAACATAATTACTTCAGAGATATTGCAACCATCAAGATCAAAATCATAATTACCATCCAAGGTAGTAGAGCTATTGTTTCCCATATTTCGAAGAATTTCAGCATTTTTATTGGAAAAGGTTTCATTGGTTTTAGGCATTATTGCAAAAGGAATGGGGACTTCATGTGGTTTGCTAGAATCAACATTGGTGGTGGTAATAGTATATATACTATTATTTCTAGCAATTTCATCTTCTCTTTCCCACTTAGCATGTAATTCAGCTAACAGTCTAACATTTTCATCAATTCTAACTTGTATGGCATTAGTAGCAGCAAATGGATTTTCCATGGTTTCAGGTTTAGCAGCCATTTTATTAATCAAAGAGGACTATGCTTTAGACAAAGATGATATATTTCTTTCAGCATTCGAAATTTTTTCCTCAACAGTTTTATTGAAAGCAGTTTGTTTACTAATAAAATCTTTAAGCATGACTTCAAGTTTAGAGGGTGCACTTCTGTTGTTGTTGTAGAAATTTCCATAAGAATTACTATTATTGGAAGGATATGCCCTATAATTGTTATTACCAAAATTGTTCTTGTAGGCATTGTTGCTAAAATTATTATTTCTAATGAAGTTCACATTAACTTGCTCTTCTTGAGCAACCAAAGAGGCTAAGGGAACATGATTTGGATCAATATGAGCTTTTTTATTAACAAGCATAGACATAATAACATCAATTTTATCACTCAAGGAGGAGGTTTCTTCAACAAAATTTACTTTCTTACCTTGTGGATCTCTCTCAGCGTGCCATTCAGAATAGTTAATCATCATATTATCAAGGAGCTTTGTTGCAGCACCCAAAGTAATGGTCATAAAGGTACCTCCAGCAGCAGAATCCAACAGATTTCTTGAAAAATAATTCAGTCCTGTATAAAAAGTTTGGATAATCATCCAAGCAGTCAGTCCATGAGTGGGACAATTCTTTATCAAAGATTTCATTTTTCCCCAAAATTGAGCAACGTGTTCATTATCAAATTGTTTAAATTTTATTATTTCACTTCTCATAGATATAATCTTAGCAGGAGGATAGTATTTTCCAATGAAAACATCTTTGCATTTAGTCCAAAAATCAATACTATTTCTAATAAATGCCATTAAATATGAACAATCATAAACTTACTTAAACTTCCAGCCTTCAAATAAGATAACCCAAATAATGTACGAGTCGCTATAGAACGCCGCAAGTAGAACCGCTTTAATGTTAAAACCCAAACTGTAATACAACTTGGATCTAATTCAACAAACTCCACCTTGAACCTATCAAAACGATGATCATCTCAGTGGCAAATTATCGAACATAGGTGGCACGGGTAGAACCGGTATTGGGACCGGGATAGAGCATAGGTAAATGCTTGAGCTGAAAAACAGACTGTTCACTTTGTCCGTACCAATGGTAACACCAGTATAAAATTGCACATGTGCTAGAATAATTCACATCTTGACCTGACGAAACAAGCCAGACAAAAATCGACTCTTGATAAAATCATGAACAGCGAAATGGATAAAGCTTGGTAAGTAGCACCTAATTGCCTTAGACACGTGGACGAAACATGGGACAAAAAAAATCATATTGATCTATCCTGGAACGCTTTGTAGTAGTACGGAGTAGATCAGATCTCATGGTTGCCTCGGGATTTAATCCTAAACCTGGTCGATGGAGTTTTGCTGCTTGGCAGATCGATCTAGTGAGCTTGAAAACCAACCTCGTACTCACACGCACGCACAACTTGAATCGATCTGGCAAACGCAATGGACTGGTTCCGCCGTAGAAAATTGTTCCTTTCGGCTGGACACGGCAGAACAAAGCGAATCGTCAAAAGGTGACGCACGGATGCCGACAAAAAACTGCAAACTTCAAATCTCGTCTAGATCTGATCTCGCACAAAGATGATTGAAACTTGGTGAAGCTGCTTGATGCCGTGTGACTGCGGCTGTTGATCAATCAAGATGACGCTGCGCGATGCTGCCTGGGAGCGCAGCGGAAAGTCCCGGACAACGGATCTTGAAACCTTAGGCTCTGATACCACTTGTTAGCTTTGCGACAATCAAATAACAAAGAACGAAAATGAAATCATAACAAGGGAGACACAGATTTAACGTGAAAAACCTTGCGGGAAAAAACCACAGAACATACGACGGCGTGCCACTATAATTGAGATAATTGGGAGGAGTATTACAATACAGGAGAGGCCAAACAATCTACGTGCTATCAATATGGTGAAACTCTCTCAATTTAATCTAGGAAAAATTTACTACAGGACACTGTTATTTTCAGTCATTTGCCGAAACACACCACTCGATTTTATCTTTGCTGGGTCCTATTACAATTTTATGTTATGTTTGCCACAAGACACCGCACTACTCAAAATGGAAAGTTTGACATTTTGCTCGGGTTAACCCTCCTACGCCCTTGTTTTGAACACAAACTTGTGCAGCATGATCACCAAATTCAGCGTACGCATACACGCGAACATTAATTTTAGTCGTTAAACCAATGTCCATCGTATGCAAATGAATGGGGTCATCAAACAGAGACTACACCATGGTCAAAATTCACTTCAATTTGGAAGAAAATACCCGTCGGGCAGTCAGTTTTTTGTAGACTACCTCAGACAGCAGCTGTTCATGGCCGCCTGCAGCGTCGTGGTCTAGCGTGAGGGCACAATTAGTGCGGCAGAGAACGCCTGGTGCTGGGTCTGGACTACTGACGGTGCGGCGCGACCCCTCGGCATGCCGGCCACCGTTAGTGCCTTGCCGGCGACGCGCGATAGGGCATGGCCGGCTGCACGGGCCGAGGACATTGACGGGCCTGGCCGACCGCGCGGGACAGGGACGGGACAGGGACGGGGCCTAGCCAGCTATGCGGGGCGGGGACGTGGATGGGGCCTAGCCGGCGGACGGGCGGACGGGCGACGGCGCCCGCTGGGTTCATCGTTGATCGACGTAGGATTCTCCTTCGTCTCTGCAGGCTGTGGGGAAATCAGTACTTGCAAAATTCTATGCATACTAGTTAAATGTCTGTGCGTTGTCACGGGTCATCAAATTTTATTTTATACATTATCGCTCTTAGTAAAACATAAAACCTGCTGCGGGTCATTAAAGTTTCTTCATCCTTGCATATATTAATATTATTATGGATCTTCCCATCTGTAGTAAAACATGCAATGGCAAAGACACGACAAGGATGCATCTATCTTATCTTCTCGTTTCCCATAGCCCCCTAGTCTCACCACTTTAACCATTGTATGGTCATTCTATTTTGTACTCACCCAACCACATCAAAACCACAATACTTTGTTAGTAACCCCACCCAAGCGCCGCGCATCATTTTTTCTCCGACTTTGACAAATCTCCATGGCCATTTCCATTGCCTGTGAGTTGGGAGAGATCGCATAAACAATCCTATGAGTTTCGCCAATAGCAAAAATCGTGGTGGCTTTTTACCCTGCCTCGAGTTGTAAAATACCCCCTCCATCCAGAAATAACTGACTTGGATCTGTCTAGATTCAAATGTATCTATACAAATAAACATTTCTAGATACATTTGAATCTAGACAAATCTAAATCAGTTATATCTGAATAGAGGGAGTATGTACTATCAATTTTTTAAAGTAATTTCTCTCAAAAAATTCCAAAGTAATTCGGAAAGTTCACAAGCCCCAAAGGAGGCGCTATTTTCCTCTCGTTCCCTTTTTCTGAACTCCTTCCAAATTTTAAACATAGCATGAGATCTTGGAGTTCAACTTATAAAAAACCTACTAACTCATGATTAAACTAAGGCATAAAAAATAATGGCATGCAGTAGTTTAATGTCCTAGTAGTATTTTCTTTGTCCTATCGAGACTCTCCCATCCAAATATATTCTCCAGTACCTAGACATATTTGAGATTACTGTTATTTTATAAATAAACAAGCTGGAAGGAACTTGATGCAACTAAGATTTTCGTTTCAAATATAACTTCCATATACATCACCCTGTACAAACTCGGATGACTATGTTAGGCTTAGGACTCACCCTGTTACTCTTCGCCTCAATGTCTTCGATTGCTTGTCCCGTCATCTGTCCCATAGATCATGTAAGCATAACAACATAAAATAATCAAAACACTGATTACGAGAGAGCATTACTTGAGATGATAACCTAAACTCTCAACAAGTACATGATCAATGAGATTTTAACCTGAACTCGCAGATAGTAGGTTGAACACATTAATTATATATACAAGAATTCATAAGTCGTATTTGTAACAAATATATTCTAAATCACATCAGTCGTGCTACATTCAATAAAAGTCAAGAAGCATGACATACTTGCAAATAACAAGACTGAATTTACTATCATATTGACAAAATGACCTTTTTCCATATATGGCATTCTGTTGTGCTTGTAGATTTTTTTTTGAATAGTACATTCCAGTTAAAATTGTTCATCAGAACTGAGTGGATTACGTTCTATTGAATCTTCATTTCTGTACAAATATGAAACTTCTTGGGGAAGCTCTTGGAGACATAAAACAGGCTTCAGCTCTGATATTAATGCAACCTATAGGCCCAAACTCACTCCAATACGAAATGCATTGAAGCCATGATGGAGATTCAGGAATGAGACATGTAGGGTGTGTAAAAATATATGATATGCCATGTAAACCTTGATTTAGTCCGAAGATGCAAGAGATTGATCAACAATAGAACTGATGGACAGTTTGCAAGTGGCATGCATGGAAAAACTAATTTACATTTTTAAGAATATAATGGCACACATTTGCACAATCAACATAGAATATGAGCCTATGTAACTATCTATGCATATGTATCTTCAAAAGTCACAACAGAGGGGGAAACGTATTACTTGACATGGTTGGACTTCTGTATATGAATGCCACCATAGGGTTCTCAAAAGCTCCATAGCTTCCTCCACCTCTGCAATAAAAACATAAAACAAGGGAACATAGACTCTACAATATGTACAAAGCAAAAGATTGGAGAATTAACAACTATAACGATAAATATTAAAATATGCTTTCTACATTCTGAATCAAAGTGAAGGTCATGAACAACCCATGTTATTCCTTTCAGGATTTTCAAATGTGCAACAAACTTAGATTCAGTCATATGGTTTAGAAAATCTTGTGGTTCAGTTAGTAATACCACTTTCGCATGTTAAACAACAGATGGGGTAAACTATGACAGAGGGAGCATAATAGCTTCTTCTCTACTTGTTGCTAGCAGAGCTTCACATGGGATAGTCCAATTACATGTTCACGCTATCCAAAACCTATGCTAGCTTGCCGATGTTACTTTTTTTGAAACCTTTACCTTGCCGGTACTTGCCCACGAATTGCGTTTAACGGACGGCTGAGCAATGACTCGTACATGTGCCCAAAATGGCTTGCTTGCTGTGAGAAAACGCCCAGCAGCTTCCTATTCTTCTTCAATGGGACCTGGCCAACTAGTTGAGTTTGGTGGGGGAGCCCCCACAGCCTCACTTTATTGAAAACCAAGACAGCATAGAGGGGAACAAAGAACTATGTACAGAGCAATGTACAAGGAGAAAAAGAAAAAATAAATTAAGGAAGATTGTCAATCCATGATGACAACAGGGAAATAAGTGCATCCTTCACCCTATGCTTAAGCAAGGTGACTTCCTGAAAAAAAGTAGCTCTCCATCCTCTAAAAGTAGGTTGGATTCCCTTGAAAATTCAACCGTTTCTCTGCTTCCAAATGCATCAGCAGGAAATAATAACTATTTCAGAGAAGCAAGGACCATGCAAACTCCTTCTAGGCTGCTGGATTCATTTAGTATGTTACAGACCCCTTCTAGTTACAGACCCCTTCTAGGCAATTTGGGTATTTTCCGATGTTACTTTCTCTTACACAAGTACTAACTATCAGAAAAGATATAACTATGATTTCTTTGTACACATATACCTAATTGCCTAGCTTGTCGATGATACATTGTCTTAACTAACTATCATAAATACATAATACTATTCCTTAAACATTTGGGCAGTTCGCATGTTCCTCGACAATAGTCACACCTTTCTTGATATTTTGTTGCATCAATCATTAACACTGGAAGAATAGTGAACAAAAAGCAAGAAATGAGGAATGAACAAACTAACCTGAAATTTTCAAGCATAAACTCTGCCGTCTTTTTTCCTTCCAAGGAATGTCCCACAAAGAACCGAGAAGATCTGACAGAGGTAGCTCCACAAATGAAACCAACTCACCATGATCAACTCCTGATATTGCAAGAATCATCCATGCAACCAGAATTAGTTTATTCATTATTTGACGTATCCAAGCGCTAAATGGAATCAATGATGATTGTTATATAAAATCAATTATTTACTAACATTCTGATGTCGATCACTCTTCAAACAACAGAAATTTAGTGCATGTGAAACCTAGAAAATAAAAAGTTTATGACATTGGGAATCCCCTTCGATGATCCTGGTTATGACCTGCAGGCTGGTAGGCGAGCTGCGACAACCGGATGGGGTGGGGCAAAGACGACACGCAGTGCGACATGAGCGTGAAGAACTCATGGTTTTTAGCATAGACGCCACCATTTAAATATTGTAATTACCTATCTTCTTCAATCAATGAAATAGTAGGAGACTCTCACAGTGAATTATCAAAAATAGATGCATCTACCGTCTGTATTTCAAATCACACATATATACATGGAACACTATTTTCCACGAATTGTGTTTTTTGTGCTTTAGAAATCAACTGAATGCCTGAATGCCTTCTAATACTGGAAAATAATGACCATGCTTGGTAAGCAAGATATTAGCAAATTGTATTTGAATTTATAAACGGAAAGTACAAATCCTTACTAAATAAAAAGGATTTTCTCAACTTCATTGATGAATAGTTGAATACGATGTACCAAACCAGTATGTATATATATATATATATCGGGTCAAGGCTTAATATGATACTTGCAATTTTTAGAAGCGAACAATAAGAAGTCAATAAATGGGAAGCATAAATCCTTACTAAATAACAATTTTTTGCTCAACTTCATTGATGAATATGACGTACCAAATTAGTATGTACGTATATACAGGGTCAACGCTTAGTATGACAAATATACAATGTTAGTACTTGCAATCTTTGGAAGCGAGCAATAAGAAATATCTAAGATCATGTTACTTGCATTAGCAAATACCTGAAATAATATTATTTGCATTTGTCATGACGCTCGTTATCCATCGGAGGTCTCCGGTATGTCCTTGTCATTGTTGTTGGCCACTGTCGTCGACTTCGGTGTTTGTGCCGCCATTGACGCCATGCTCATCACCTTGCAAGTCTGCCCCATCCCTTCTCCTCACCTTTCTAATGTGCATCTCCTCTTCATCTCTATGGTTAACCTGACTTTCTCTCGTTGATTTTTTGTGGTCAAGAATGCACACGTCTAGAATGTGTAGACTCTATTTATAAAATAGTAGAGATAAACTCTGAGACATGCTTCTACGCATGTTAAAGAAGATTCTACCAACACTGTCCCGCCGATGATGTGCTTTGGCGTGGGCAGAGTCTTCCCGGCACCGGCTCGGAGGGTGATGACGAAATCTTGGTTCAAGCACCCCCGCCTAGGAGGCTCCCCTGGATATGGGATGCTGCAGATCAGCCTCGGCACATGCAATGTCTCTGTCCTTGCCTCCTCGGCATGGCTTCTCGGGAACGACCGCAATAGTGGAGGCTCCGTCATGCAGATCGTGGCGGTCACGGTTTGTTGGACCTCGGAGCGGAGGCGGTGCTAAGAGTGAGAGTGGTCAACGGCGCAGAGCGGTGGAGCCCTAGCTTGGAGGCACGGGGGTCGACGGCTCGGATGTCTCTCGTATGTACTTGCCACTTCTGCCGGTCCATCGTCGACTTCGGCGCCAAGTTCATCACCATGCAAGTCTGCCCCTCCTCCACTTCTCCATCTTTCCTTTCTACCTCGATTCTTGTCATCTCTGTGGTCAACAAGACAGGTTGCCCTTCTTCCCTTGTGGTTACAATGAACACAATTAATGAATTATAAAAATGTTGTACCACTGTCGCTAGTCACCGTTTAACCGATGGACACAATTGCAAAAAAATAGAAAGTAAATGACCTCTCCTCTTCGATGTTCCCTTCCTCCTCCAGTCTACCTCTGTATTTTTTGCACTTGTTGACACCAAATCTGATAAGTCAATAAAGACACCGGAGCTAGATAAAGAAATATGATAAATCAAATAATATGCTGATGTCAGATAACCTGGATCAAGAAACGAAGAAATAAAAAGGCATCGAGAATTTGAGATGGAGCGAACCTTGAAAGCTCGACGTAGATGAAGTGGTGAACTGCCTCGACAGGCTGGAGCCTAAAGTTCAGGTGCCCGGACGCCAATGCTGCTGCCGCCTCCGGCCTGACGTTGATCAGTCAGTAAGCGGTGGCGTAAAATTAAGGTCTGCAATGAATAACACGAAGTAATGCAATCCCGATCACAATTCTGCTTCATATATGCATCTTCTGTTGCTTTGGAAAAAAGCAAATAAACCTGCAGTACATAATGACGGAGACGGAGGCACTTCTGCTTTATATGCATCTTCTCTCAACTCTGAAAAAATGAAATAAATCTGCAGTACATAACGATGGACACGGACGCACGGAAACTGAACGCCCCCACCTGGATGACAAACAACGGGAGCAATGAAGAGTTTCTGAGCCCTCGTCAATGCTCGATGTGAATATACCTGATCCAAGTGTAAATAAAATCTATCTACTCGGCCGTCCGTTGATGCGCTCCACCCTGCTAGGGTTCCTCACTACAGGAAAAACTCCCGCTGCCGTCGCCCCCGTCCTTTGCCGTGTGCCAAAAGAGCGGGAACACGGCAAAGATGTTCTGTGCCGTGAGCTGCTCCAGAAGTACACGACAAAGAGCACACACACGGTAGATTAAAAATAACACGGCAAACAAAGAAACACACGGCAAAGAAAGGATGCACGGCAAAGACCTATCGAGGCACACGGCAAAGAAACATGCACGGAAAAAACCAATCGAGGCACACGGCAAAGACGACCGCACGGCAAAGAGGTGGGTCCCACGCCCCCCTAGGCGAGCCACCCTAACGGCGGCTGCCGGTGGTTCTTTGCCGTGTGCCGCTGCAGTTAGACACACGGCAAAGATAAGCCTTTGCCGTGTGCTTTATGCAACCTACAAGGCAAAGCATGTTTTTTTATTTCTTACCCCCCCCCAACTACGGTCAAAATGACTAGTACGAAGATTCTTAGTTCGGCGCTGAGCCTGCCTATACTTGCATATTGGAACTCTGAAGAAACATCAAATTATCACCCTAAAAATGTTTTTTACAAAAAAACATGAGCATCAGATCATGTACCTGCAGTTCATATCTGACCCATTTCCTACCAATTCGGCACAAAAATTTGTCTTTTTCACGAAGGGGGTCACACATGGAAACCAGGTTTAGGAGTTTTGAGCATGCCACCACACTTCATTACACATGCTAGGGTCACATGCATGGTTTGGAGGTGTTCCGATGCCCCGAAGCGCTTCTTCCCGCGGAACCCTGATCCGCGGGCCTCAGATCGTCTACCCCCCTAGACTTTCTTCTGACAGGGGTAGACCGGTGTAGGACTCACTTGTTTTAGGCTTGGTTAGGTCATGTGATGGTGTAAAACCATGTTTGGAAACATGTTGTGACAAGATCTACCCCGGTTTCACCGAAACAGGGAGTTTCCCCCTAATACTCAGATTGCAGACACTTTGTTTTTAGGGGACAACGCATGTCTGTGAAGGGGGTCACACTTGGGAACCAGGTTTAGGAGTTTTGAGCATGCCACCACACTTCATTACACATTCTAGGGTCACATGCATGGTTTGGAGGTGTTCCGATGCCCCGAAGCGCTTCTTCCTGCGGAACCCTGATCCCCGGGCCTCGGATCGTCTACCCCCCTAGACTTTCTTCTGACAGGGGTAGCCCGGTGTAGGACTCACTTGTTTTAGGCTTGGTTAGGTCATGTGATGATGTAAAACCATGTTTGGGAACATGTTGTGACAAGATCTACCCCGGTTTCACGAACGGGAGTTTCCCCCTAATACTCAGATTGTAGACACTTTGTTTTTAGGGGACATCGCATGTCTATGAAGGGGGTCACACTTGGGAACCAGGTTTAGGAGTTTTGAGCATGCCACCACACTTCATTACACATGCTAGGGTCACATGCATGGTTTGGAGGTGTTCTGATGCCCCAAGGCGCTTCTTCCTGCGGAACCCTGATCCGCGGGCCTCAGATCGTCTACCCCCCTAGACTTTCTTCTGACAGGGGTAGCCCGTTGTAGCCCTCTCATGTTTTAGGCTTGGTTAGGTCATGTTATGATGTAAAACCATGTTTGGGAACATGTTGTGACAAGATCTACCCCGGTTTCACCGAACAGGCGATTTCCCCTAATACTGGATTGCACACTTTGTTTTTAGGGGACAACGCATATGTCTGTGAAGGGGGTCACAATTGGGAACCAGGTTTAGAAGTTTTGAGCATGCCACCACACTTCATTACACATGCTAGGGTCACATGCATGGTTTGGAGGTGTTCAGATGCCCCGGAGCGCTTCTTCCTGCGGAACCACGATCCATGGCCTCGGATCGTCTACCCCTAGACTTTCTTCTGACAGGGGTAGCCCGGTGTATCCCTCTCATGTTTTAGGCTTGGTTAGGTCATGTTATTATGTAAAACCATGTTTGGGAACATG
Source organism: Avena insularis (assembly GCA_023614405.1). Taxonomy (NCBI): domain Eukaryota; kingdom Viridiplantae; phylum Streptophyta; class Magnoliopsida; order Poales; family Poaceae; genus Avena; species Avena insularis. The sequence goes on along the minus strand of CM042696.1, from coordinate 454,558,653 downwards.
TTGTGACAAGATCTGCCCCGGTTTCACCGAAACGGGGAGTTTCCCCCTAATACTCAGATTGCAGACACTTTGTTTTTAGGGGACAACGCATATGTCTATGAAGGGGTCACACTTGGGAACCAGGTTTAGGAGTTTTGAGCATGCCACCACACTTCATTACACATTCTAGGGTCACATGCATGGTTTGGAGGTGTTCTGATGCCTCGAAGTGCTTCTTCCTGCGGAACCCTGATCCACGGGCCTCAGATCGTCTACCCCCCTAGACTTTCTTCTGACAGGGGTAGCCCGGTGTATCCCTCTCATGTTTTAGGCTTGGTTAGGTCATGTGATGATGTAAAACCATGTTTGGGAACATGTTGTGACAAGATCTACCCCGGTTTCACCGAAACGGGGAGTTTCCCCCTAATACTCAGATTGTAGACACTTTGTTTTTAGGGGACAGCGCATATGTCTGCGAAGGGGGTCACACTTGGGAACCAGGTTTAGGAGTTTTGAGCATTCCACCACACTTCATTACACATGCTAGGGTCACATGCATGGTTTGGAGGTGTTCCGATGCCCCGAAGCCGTATCGTGGCTACTCGAGCATCCTTGGAGCCCTGGTTCGAGCGTATTTTCCTGGGATTGTCACTCTCCCAAATGGTCAGGAGGATGTAGCTTGGACTTGGAAGCATTACCACTACGCCCCGGATCCGACTAAAAAGTACAACCACATGGCAGAGAAGATTCATGTTCTGGGTAAGTTTGTTTCACTTGTCATAATTAAATCATCGTGGCTTTGACTCGTGGCTTTGACTCCTTTTTTTCCTGTGTGCATACTTGTAGAATTACTTTGACATGCACAAGGAGAACTCAAGGGAGTGCATGGCGATCATGAACGAGCTTGCCAAGAGGAAGGTGCAAGACATGCACTATGAGGCACGCGTGAACTCTGTCCGCAACTGGTTTGGCGATCATAAGATCTGGATGAACAAGAGTCAAGCCCGGGACATGCTCTTCGAGCCATGGCAGTACTTGCAGGTAGTTGTGTTTTTGTTTTACTGATTTCTTGACCTTCATCTATTTCATGTTGTACTAATACCTGTACCTTGTGGATGTAGAACCCTCCTCAGTTTGTCGGTAATGACACGAGGTGCTACACGGCGATGGTAGCATGGTGGACACACGCCGAGTACCTCAAGAGACACGAGGCCGCAAAGAAGCGCCGAGAGGAGATGAAGGGTGGATCACACCGCCAAGGCAGCATCCCCCTCGCCCTTGTCAGGCAAAAATAGGTGAGCAAATGCTTTCTTTAGTTTTGCTTCTCATGTTATTCTTTACTTCGCAAGGGAGTCCCCCTTCACTTATCTTTGTCCTCTCATTTGCAGAAAGTAAAGACAGGTGTGGAGCCGTCCATGTTTGCCATTTGGAAGAAGATGCACACCTTGGACGAGCCTGTGAACGGCTCCCCGTGGATCAATGAGGGAGCCAAGATCCAGTGCAAGTACCCGAAGAAGTAAGCAGGTGCACGGCGAAGATTCCAACCCTGACACCGCCCCCTTCGATCCTGAGGTTGCCGTGCTGGCGGGACAGGGCCAGAGGAATGGCCGCCTATGGAGTGCTGACGGGTCCGTCGACCCTAGGAATGTTCCATCTATGCGCCAGATCCGGCGTGGCAGGACGAGCTCCATGCTCGTGAGAGACCGCCCACGGCCTTGATTATAGCCGCGACCGATTCGGGTATGTTCTTCTTCCTCAATCATCTTTGTTTTACTACATGTTTTACATTGGAATGTTCATAACATCGTGGCTACACGACGTAGGAGGAGATGGCCGCTGAGAGGGAAAGCAGAGAGGCGGCCGAGAGGCGGTAGCGACAATGCTGGAGCAGCTTAGGCGAAGAGACGATGCTTGGAGCAGCAACAGATGACCTTGGATAGCAAATCAAATGCTCATGACTTCTCCACCAGGGTCTCTTCCTACTCCTCCTTTCGCCTTCCCGTGGGTAAGTGATCACATGTCTTTATTGTCTAATGCTCGTAATTTTCAATATTTTCTTATTGTCTAATGCTCACAATTTCCCATCGTGTAGTTGGCCAATTTGATGCCGCCTGGTGGGTCGAACAACCAGGCGCCGCCTGGTGGGTCAGACGGTGGATCGAACAACCAGTCGCCTTTCACCGTCAACAATCCGTCGGTCATCCGTAGACTGGATCAGAGTCCACCTGGTTAGTTCTCCTACACTTGACCTTGTGCATCACTCGATATCGGTACTCGATACACTTGGAGAGTCTCATGATTGTGCTTTTGACCTTGTAGGAGGGCTTTGAGGTTGTGGCTATCATGTGTGCATCGCGGTTAGTTCTCCTACACTTGTCAAATTTATCCATGCCATCACACTTGTAGAAAATTTAGCCATGCCATGATACTTGTAGAAAATTTAGCCTTGCCATGACAGTTGTCAAAATTTACTTGTCATTTTCATCAACTTGCCATGAGACTTGTCAAAATCACATGTAATTGTCATTTCCATCAACTTGCCTTAAAAGTTGATCAATACTAGTTTTGTATGCTATTGCCAAGTTGTATATTTCTATGTTGCTACATTGCCACTACTACACATGTAAAAATTTAGCCATACAATTTGTCATGCGAATCTCACTATTTTGCTTTCGACCGTGTAGGATATGGATATATGGTGGCCATCGAGTGCATCAAGGACATGTGATGTGTATGTGGTGGCCATCGAGTGGATCATATATTTGCTTGGATCATATGTTTGGATCATGTGATGTGTATGAGTGCTTGGATCATATGTTTGGATCATGTGATGTGTATGAGTGCTTGGATCATATGTTTGTGATGTGTATGAGTGCTTGGATCATATGTTTGTGATGTGTATGAGTGTTTGGATCATGTGTATGTTTGCTTGGAGCATAGTTGCTTGTTTGGATCATATATTTGATGTCATATATATCAACTGTTGTTTTAAATGCAGGGATATAGAAAAACAAATAAAAAAGGGAAATAAAAGGGCCTTTGCCGTGTGTATACACACGGCAAAGTGCCAAATGGTAACTTTGCCGTGTGTATACGACAGGTGGCAGCAGCCTGTGCGCTCCTGGGTTGGCTCGAAGGGCCTTTGCCGTGTGCCTTCTAGGAAAGACACACGGCAAAGGTGGCTGCGTTGCCGTGATGCGTATCCCAGGGGCACACGGCAAAGAAGGAGACTGTGTCGTGTGTGTATCCTTTGAGGCACACGGCAAAGCCTCACTACACGGTAACAAAAGGACACACGGCAACGAATAAACACACGGCAAAGCGTAAAAAGCACACGGCAAAGAAGGAACATGGCAAAAGCTCGCTGGCTTCGTTAAACGGACGAAGGCGTCAAGTTGCTTTACTGTGCCGTGTCTACGCATAAGACACACGGCAAAGGCTTTGCCGTGTATTATTTAGAAAACACACGGCAAATGGCCTTTTCTGTGGCAAACGTTGCCGTGTGGCTTTTGCCGTGTGTATACACACGACAAAGCCTTTGTCGTGTTCCACATTCCTTTTGCCGTGTGTGTTTGACCACACGGTAAAGAACTTCTTTCCCGTAGTGCCTTCTGATGGATCCGCGAGGTCCTCGATTCTATTTGAATTCTCTGCTCCTTGTGTGGTTCCTCGGACATTTACGGCGGTGGTGCTGCGGCACGGGCAGGGGAAGTGGTGGTGTTGGGGATCAAGGGGGAGGCTGCAGTGTTGCTAGGAGGAGCGCTTATGCGGTCGAGGGGATGACAGTTTTTGTGCTTTGATGAGGACGCGTTAATTTAGGGCGTGGTAGTTCGCGGGCCAAGCGAGGCAACGACGAGATAGTCCGACGAAGGACGCATCACATAATACCGTTATTAATTACGACTATTGTTATTGGAAAGTTCCGGACGTGCAAATCAGGGACATCGCGCAATGTCATTGAAAAGTCCTGGAGCGTTAGATCTCATAGATTTAAAGGCCGAGATCAATTGTTCCTGCCTAGTCGGAGGAAACAGAGGAAATTCCTCCTTTTTAGGTAGTAGAGATTTCCCAAAGGTAACATGGTAATTTCATGATAGAAAGTCAACTTTCCGTTTTCTCCCATACAGTGTGTTGTGGCAAACGGTTACAAAATTATAGTGGTATCTAGCAAAGACAAAATCGAACGATGTGTTTTAGCAAATGGTGAAAAATAACGGTGTGATGTAGCAAATTTTCCCTAATCTATAACTACCTAGTACCATATAAAGGGGCAAACAACTCTCTTTCTTGGCGGACACGAAATATAGTTGTAGATGTGCTACGTCTAACACGGTTGGCACACCGTTCCGTCAGGACTCCTTCTATAAAACATAGGATTCGGATCATATTCAACATCCCGGGACTCGCCCTGTGCACTCACGGAGTTTTCTTCTATAAAAAATGCGAACGGGTACTAGTGCCTGAGTTGGTTTCTTTTTTTAATCATTTGTCAGCCAGGCTATTTGATAAAAAGATGTGTTTACCGCCTGATTTTGTCGTGGCTGTGTGAAAGAGCATGTGTGCTCCATGTGTGGTTTAGGTAATTAATGACAATTTATATGAATTAATGTTTGCATTGAGTTACACTTGTAGAAATTATTCATTAGCATCACTTGAACTATTTGTTGGCTTCAAGGTTGAAAGAGAAAGAAAGGAAGAAGAATAAGCAATGACCAAGGAGCTATTCAAAGATGTGATCTGAAGAATAGTCATAAACAAGAAGATACAAGGTCGAGGAGTGGATTCAAGTGGATTCACACAAAAAGAACATATGGAATGGAAGTTTAAGATGAGACATCTCGAGAAGATTATATGTTTGAATCTTGCCATCCTCGGTGGCCATGGATTGGTGAAGACATGTCCAAACAAAAGACTCTCCCATGGGAGTATGGGGAGCCATTCACAAATCTTTATCAAGCTAGCGCGAGCAAGAGCAATAAAGATAGGTGTTCCATCTTGGGAAGGGAAAGATCATCTTCACCAAGATCAAGTGGAATTCTCAAGGCAAACCTATGATCTTGATAAGTTTTCTCTCTTACCAGTCTCAAGTTATTAGTTGGGAGATTGAGTTTAGTATAGATAGTCATACTATCAAGATGAGTTCTTGTGTTAGTAACTTCATTGTATCTTTCGAAGAGACTTCAAACCTTTGGATACTTGTGATGACTGCAAGTGCATAGTTCATATATAGCTAGTTTCGAAATAAGAGTATTGAACCACAAAGCTACTGGTTGATGTCTTAATGCCCTTTGTTACTATTCACCAAAATAGTGCTTTGGAGTTGCCTTTGGTATCAGGCAAGACTATTTGATAGAGCTTGTGTGTGTGAAAAAAAATATTAATGTAAAGCAAGTAAAAAGAGAGAAATGTTCGCGATGTAAATAATATGGACCTGTAGTAAGGGTAAAGAATTCTTAGGGAGTGTAGATCGACTACTAGAAATTAGGTTATTCATTATTAGGCTAAATTATCTTCCTCTATGCGTATATATAGGAGGAGCTCCAAATTAGATGATCACAGACCAGCCATCTTATATGTCATCTTTCATAACCACAACAGTAATCATAGGCTAGCCATACGTGCTCCCCTGATATTAAGGGTTCCCCATGGTTTTGGACTAGGATTTGTGAGTCCCTCTTATTCCCCCGGGCCACATGAATAATAATCCAATGCAATATGTCACTTAGCACCTTCACACCATCACATGTCCAGCAGTAGTTCCCTCTCTTGTCCTGAAGGCAAATGTTATGTGGTCGGCATTCACAAAACAAGGTTATAGATCAGATTTATTTTTCATAAAAATTCTAGGATTTCTCCATATTCCCAACAACAAATAGAACTACTAACACATGGAGAAAATCAACATCATAATAATAGAATGCATGGAAAATATATGAATACTCATGCAAATCCACAATAGGTTTGGGAAATACAACAAGATAAATGTAAATGAGATATAGGGGATGGTAATGAAGGTGGATTTGCAGAATTTGACAATGAGGATGATGCCTAAGCACCAAGGATCTTCGTAGTCTAAGGATCAAAGCCCTCTAAGGATCGAAGTCCTTCTGTGAGTTTCCCCTCCAGATCTCTTTTTAAGGTGAGGTTTCTACGAATGCTGGTGTCTCCGAATGTTGGATCTCAGATCCATATGAACACGGTGGATGTATTTGATAAGATGAAGCCGCCAACACATGGTACAGGAGGGCGGTACAGATGGGCCCAACCCGTACCAATGCTCGTTAAAGCGTTTGACTGCCTCCTACAAATTGTATTCTCCTAGCCCTCTCTCCCAAGTGCGTGGGAATTTGTATGGAAGGGTTTAATGGCTTCTAGTTAATATATTTATAACCAAAATTGATAGCTTTAATTGGTTTATCCATCCACACCTTTGATTTTAGGATCCTGGTAAAAATAGGCATGAAGGGTGCACGTGAGTGCTGTAAAATACCAAAATCCTATCGCTACTTATGCAAAAACATAAGGTTAACATGTTGCAAAATTACACTCATCAACTTCGCATAATATTTCTTAGTTGTTATTTGGACCTTATCCATGTGAGTTTCTAGAGATTGTGGTTATCTTCATAACAAGCTCTAGTTCATAAAAAACGGATTTTCAATGAATATATTATGGTGTTTTTGATGTTATAGGTTTTACCGGTTTGTATCTTATGGCAGTTCCACACCACTCTTCCCTTGGTATTTTCTCCCTTGGAGATTCTCAGTATTTCCACTCTTTGTTATTATGATTTCATTCTGAGTCTGTATGCTTGAGTTATCAAAGTTTTGGTTCAGTGGTTTTTCTTGGGTGGTAGTACCGTGAAAACCTCGATAGTACCACAAGGACATGTCTGCCATCGGTAGTACTGGTGGAAGTACCAGATCACTTCTTCTTAGCCCGTGTCAACATTCTGACTTGGTCCATTTTATATTGGGAAGAAAGGCAGTAGTACCGGCGCCAAGCTTTGGTGGTAATACCGCCATGTAGTACCTTCTCTCTCCTGTTTTGTTTTGACCGTTGGAAGGGGTTGGTGGTAGTACCGCCGATTTGGTGATACTACCAGGTCTGCGCGACTTGGACTTAAACGGTTGGTTTTTGATCCCCTTTAAACAGAGGCCTTGTTCCTACTTCCTCCTTCCTCCTTATCTCTTTTACTCTCTATCTCTCTCCTCCATTTATGACCTTCAAGAACTTGTCCTATCCCCATCTTCCTCCTATGATTCTTGCATCTTCTTGAGAGATTTGAGAGAGGAGATCTATATATGCAACCCTACCAAACCAAATCCCTTCTTTGTGAAGGAAATCTTGGGATCTAGATCTTGGAGAATTTGGTATTCTCTTCTTGTGTTCTTCCTCTCTTATTCCCCCGGTAGCTTTGGTGGAATTTGGGAGTGAATGACTTCCCATTGCATTAGGTGCATCTATTTGAGTTCCCTACGGAAAATCAGTTGGTGAAAGCTTTTTAGGTTATTACTTTGGGTTCTTGGAACCCTAGACGGTTGTGTCCTTGGTGGTGTTTCTTGGGCCTCTAATTAAGTTGTTGGGGGATAACCCCGGGTAGGGTCACGCCGGGGTATAATGGCCGTGATAGCCGAGGTACGACAAGGTCAAAGCAGGAGCTGGCCGAGTCACCTCAAGGCATGCCGACTTACGGAAGACCCGAGCCGGTGGATGTTTATCTAACGTTAACCTAGCCGGCATAAAACATATGTCGGCAAGCTCAATGTAACTTGTTTGCAGGTACCCACGGGACCGAGTTAACCAGGCACGAGTCAGGTTACCACTTGGCTTACAAGATAAGGAAGGCATCTTGTTGGTTAAAGGTTTTCTCTCTCCACTATAGCATGAGCGCAGTGGACAGAGGGGAGGACCAGCGGGTATGGGCCGACAAGGGTGACGTTGCCTATGTCGGGTGACACCGCGTCGCAAAGGGGCTCAGAGAGGCTTACACCATGAGTCCAGACTAGCCTGCTAAAGGGAAAAAGGAGCACATCGCTTTACAAATTTGGGAGGATCATATTTGGAGAATATGACTCCACGTATTCCCTAACTTGTAACCAGGGCTCCCCTATATAAGGAGCACCAGGATCCCCATAGAGAGGGTCGGCCATTTTACTAAGGGAAAACCCTAGAGAGGAAGTGGTGGGTAGTAAGAGCAGTAGCCTTCTTCCCACGAACATATGGAGGAGCCCTTGTAAACCACCATTGATTGAGAGAGAATACAAGCATCTGTATGTGGAATCACCACACTATCCCTCCCTGGATACCTCTAGTACTCATTAGCCCCACTCTTAGCCTATACATGGCATCTACCGTGCCACCACCACGAAAGTTGGCACCCACCGTGGGGCTAGGGGCGCTAGCAGGAGTGAAGATCCGGACAGGAAACTTCATCAACACTAGCGAACGCATCGTATCCGGGCTCGTTCAGTGCTTTGGAGCGCTGGACTACGTCAGCAACAACTCCCGTAGCTTCGTCAACCGTCCTCCACCGAGGAATAACCTCTTCATCAACCTTGGCACCCACAATATCTATATCGGCATCAACGAGTCTTGCGTTCACCCGTAGCACGTCGTCGAGGGAGGAGAACCACCTCTTAGCATAGCTCGCGGCGTGCGTATCGCTCGCCCCACTAGCAGCGTTGAGGTCATGATGACCGTGCTTGAGGAAGGACCAAGCAAGGATTCGGTACCAGATCCAGACGCTACACCGAAAGCAACTAGGTCTAGATTCCCTCCACTAGAGAGGCCTGAGAAAGTATTACAACAGACAATAGATAGCTTAGCTACACCCATAGCACCTGCGGTAGATCCGGCTCAGGCACAGGCTGAACTGGAAGAGACTAGGCAAAAAATGCTAGCTAGGGCAAAGAAGGTAGCTAAGTTGCAGCAGTCATTGAACATCATTCTGCGTGAGTATGCAAAGGCAAACCAGATTAGCCCATCTCGAATGGACGGAGTAATAATTAGAGGTAGAAACCTGATCATTGAGATAGACAAAGAGTATGTGCCTAAGCTGGGTCGTACAACTACTTTAGTGACAGTGGGGCTGGAGAGACATAGTACCCCGGCGAAAAATCTCAGGGCTGCAGAGGCAGTAGCATCCGAGTTAGAGGGTCTGACCAGGGAAGCCCAAGAAAGGAAACAAGAAAGAGTTAAACATTCGGTGAGTGTAGCATGTAGGCAGAATGAGGAAATAAACAAGGCAAACCCGACGTTTCCAGGAGGATCTCATGTAGTTCATTAGGCATGGGGTAACCCGGCGAAATCCGCTGGGGCAGCATCATCCCCTCATGATCACCCTAGGAGAGAGGAGGTGTTAATCTTGGCAAGAAGGGATAAGAAGATGGTCCCATATGATCCAGCAATGGCCGATAAAGGAAAAGTAGTGCAAGTTGATGAGGATCGTCACAGTGCCAGCCGAGGTGAAGCTGGCCGAGGTAACCGTGACCAAGGCAATGCCAGTCAATGTAACGCTAGAAATGGCAATGCCAGCCAACGTAACTCAGCGGGAACAGGGCAAAACCCACCTCAGCAACAGCAGCAACAGTATATACCTCGGACGGAGAGAAGTGTTGGTCCGACAATGCAACAATAGTATGCTCGTCTGGGTCAGGATGGATACAATGATGGTTATTCGGCAATGGCTGATGCCGGGTATCCAAGACCAGAGCACCATGTGATTGGATCGAGGCTGGGGAATAGGAATTTGCAACCAGATGATGCTAGGTTAAAGTTGGACCGAATCTACAGATCAGAGATGATTGAGCTGTAGAGTCCTTCGGATCCGTCATGCTTTGGACCTCGGATCATGAGAGAACCAGCTGTGGTGAACTTCCAGTTAGCCAGAAGAACAAAGATGTATGACGGTGGCACAAAGCCGGAGGATTGGTTCATTGATTATGCTACTGTAGTGAACATTGCCACATGCAATTTGAGATGGCCAGTGAGATATGTACCCCAAATGTTGGAAGGGCCAGCAAGAGTCTGGCTAAACAATTTACCAGCTGGAAGTATTAACAACTGGATAGATCTTGAGGAAGCGTTTGTCAGTAACTTCTCAAGCACGTACAAGAGGCCGAATAGGCCACACACTCTAGCACTATGCAAGCAGAGAGCAAATGAGATGGACCGGGAGTTCTTGACTCACTGGTGCAATGTGTGCAATTCTTGCGAAGGGGGTGATTGAGTCTGTGAAGGGGGTGACTGAGTCACAAGTTATTGTGTGGATCACCCAAGGATGTAGATATGGGAGTATGTTGTGGAAGAGGTTGCAGAGAGATATGCCAACTACGTTGGCTGAAACGATCCGGATTGCTGATTCGTATGCCTTGGGCGATCCAAACTAACCTCGACTGATGTCAAATGAATCAAATGAGGAATACTACCACCGAGATGGTGCCAGAGTATCCCGACGCGATGATTTCCGGGGTAAATGGAGATATGACAGGCCGGATTACTGGTACAATTTGCAACAAGTTGCAGTAGTGGATCAGGATAACCCCAATGTCGGTGCAAGCCAACGTCAGAAAACAGGAGGACAAAAGTGGCAACAAAAGAATGAGGGCAAGAAGCCTTGGACGCCGGAGCAAAAGAAACAGTGGCAAGAGAGAAAAGATAGGCCAATATACACGTACGAGTCAATGTTGGACCAGCCATGCAAGTTCCATACGCTGAATCTGAGTAATCCGGCAAACCATACGACACGTCAATGTGTATAGGGGTTCCGCGTATGAAAACAATAAAATTTTATCCTACGCCCCTGAACCCCTAATGCTACCAGGACCTATCTATTAGTAATGCAGAAACGAGAGGGGCATTTCGCGAACTTAGCCTTCAAGACCGAAAAGCATTGTCAACACTTAGGAGAGTGTGGTTGATGTAGACGAGCCGAAGCCAACCTCAAGGTCGTGATGAAGTCCTTGCGCTCCTGCGGCTCCAACAACTTGAGTGCCTCAAGTGTGACACCTCACGGGGAGTTACACATGTCCGGCGCCTGATGATGACTCCTGCTTCCCCGATCCAGCAGCGATTCTTGAGTAGAGCTCTCGATCCGAATCTCATGCTTGACAGCGCTCTGCGGTGAAGATGTCTCTCGTTCGTGCATTCCGAACTTGGGACCACGGTCACGGGAGAGAGAGAGAGAGAATATCAATTGGAGGTCTCCCCAAAAGTGAGGAAACCTTTATTGAATATTGTGTGTATTTATCTGGCCAAATACCCCCACTATATATAGGGGGAGGGGAGGTACTACCTCCCTCAAAGTCTCGGGGTGGGACTAGAGGAGAGGGAGAGGGGGTGCGGTAGGCATAGGGATGGATGGACGGGTGTTGCATGGACAAAACAATTTACATAGCAATTAGAACATAGGGCAATTGCAGATAAATAAGATAAAGCATCCAAGTACTAGATAATCCTAGGCATGTGTTCCATATATAGTCATACGTGCTCGCAATGAGAACTTGCACAACATCTTTTGTCCTGCTAGCCCGTTTGCAGCGGGGCCTCAAGGGAACTACTGGCAATTAAGGTGCTCCTTTTAATAGAGCACCAGAGCAAAGCATTAACACTCCGTCAACACATGTGATCCTCACATCAAAGCCATTCCCTTCCGGTTATCCCGATTTACATCGCCGGGGCCATAGGTTCCGGACAACAACATGTGTATACAACTTGTAGATAAGACCAGAAACAATACTATCATAATGAATCAATAACATGTTCAGATCTGAAATCATGGCACTCGGGCCCTAGTGACAAGCATTAAGCACAACAAGTCGCAACAAAGTCATAAAGAACTATTAAAAGGTACTAGGCACCATGCCCTAACAATCTGATGCCATTACATGAACGATCTCATCCAATCCCTACCATCCCCATAGCCTACAGCGGGGGATTACTCACTCATAGATGGGGGAAACATCGATGGTCGATGGAGAAGCGATGGTGATGATGATGGCGATGATCTCCTCCAATTCCCCGTCTCGGCAGGGTGCCAGGACGGAGTTTCTGGTGCTGTTTCGTGGAATCTGGTGGTGGCGGCAGAGCGGAACTCCTTCTGGAAAAACGTCGAACCCCCCGAAGTTTTTAGGTCAGAAGGCTTCTTATAGGTGAAGAGGGAGACCGAGGAGGTGCCTGGGGCCACCACACCATGCCCTGGCGCGGCCAGGCCTAGCCCGCGCCTGGGTGGTGTGGCCAGCCCCTGGCCCTCCTCCGTCTCGTATTCTGGCTCCTGGAGTCTTCTGGAAAAATAGGCACTTTGGCTTGTGTCCCGTCCAATTTCGAGAATATTCATTTTGTGACTTTCCTGGAACCAAAAACAGCAGAAAACAGGAAGCTGGCACTGTGGCTCTTGTTAATAGATTAGTCCAAGAAATCATATGAAAAGTACTCCAAAGTGTGGACAAAACACAAGAAAGTGGATAAAACCAAGCATGGATCATCAAAAATTATAGATACATTTGCAATGTATAAACATCCCCAAGCTTAACTCCTGCTCGTCCTCGAGTAGGTAAGTGATAAAAAGAAAGAATAATTTTTGAGGTGACATGCACCATCAAAGACTTGACCAAAGTATTTGTAAACATTCAAAGCTGGGATCATAGTACTTCAATCATAACATGAAAGACAAAGTTCTAGCAATAAGACAAAGAAACTATGATGCAACATGAAAAGGCACAAACAAAAGATTCATGCATAACAATGCTTTGCAAGACGTTTGTTTGTTTCACATAAAGAAAACATAGCATAGTGGCATTCAGCTTGTCCCTCAAAGAGTAGCAAACATAAATGCATAGGACACCTTCAAAGTTCACAAGCGTGACTAGATACAAATAGTTTAAAACAAGCAATATCAAGGTATGCATCAATCAACAAGTCTTGGGACAATGCACATAGAACTAAGAATGGCCACTATGCTCTCAAGAAAGTGCTCATAGAATGTGTGGAGACTCAACAAGGAAATGAAAAGGTTTTGAATAGTTTGAAAGGCTTCCAAATGCTGAAAGTATGGTACTCATTAGCTTTGAGCTCTCATTGCCCCTATCATAAGCATCTTTAATGTGGTTAAGGTGAAAGTGAGGTCCAATCTGAGTTATATGCTTGACAGACTATAAACTGAAAATCCCAAGTCCCTTGAGTACGAGGGCCGCTCCTCATGCTACTCAACTTTAGTTACTGGTAAGTTCTTGTCATCGTAAGTATGTGCGTATCATAGAGAACCGCCAACGGGGTACCCCTCGCCTGATGATACGGAAGAATCCCCATATCAAAATGACAAGGCAAGCAGACAATGAGTATCTCAGCAATCTTCTTATTTACCATGCTAAAATGGTGCTTTTTTTCTCTCTTTCCTCTTTTCATAAAACTCTTTTTTTTTCTTTTTCTCAATAGCTATCTCTCTTTTTTTTATAAGAAGAATGCTTCATAGATATCATTATGGTTACGCTGCAGGTTTCCACCATGTCAGCATGGATTAGACCAGCGGCCCAAGCATTTTTCTAACACACATACATAACTCCATGGACTTACAAGCTCCCCTTTTATTTCACACCGATGACATCCGCAAACAAAAGAACAAGGTATCAACTGGGTATATATTTACAAGTGTTGAAAGCGTTCCCCGTGACAGCACGGTTCTGCTAATCCCCAGCCTATAATTAGCAAGCATATAACTTTCATGGAGAGTTCACAATGGTTCAGGTTTATTAAGTGTAGGAAATAAAGTGTGCCATCAAGTTCGTGAGAGCTTTACTAACTAACTTTCTCATAACAAGCAAACATTTTATTCGGAAGAAAACAAGGCATATTGAATATGTACGGAAGTAGCAAATGATGCTAATAGGTAGGTATGGTGGACACTTTGGCAATATTTGGTTTAAGGGAGTTGGAAACATGAGTAAAACACTCAGTGTAAGTGAAGGCTAGCAATAGTAAGGGAGCGACAAACGAGAGAGCAATAATGGCCATAATCATGCAGAGCGACAAAACATCATTCATCAAAGCATAAAGTGATACTACAAGTTGAAAACTAAAGGATCATAAAGGCTTATGGTGATTTGAGATAGTCATAACATGGTGTGAGCATGTGCCAAGTCAACACAAATAAAGCATCAAAGGAGAATACCACTATACTATGCTTTAATATGCTAAAACAACACATGATTCATCCAAGGCACATTAAGCAATCTCAATTGTTTATAACAAGTCATGCTACAACAAAAATACTAAGCATAAAGCCAAAACGATATCAAGCATGGCATGACAAAGCATAGGCCATAGTCAAAAACAAGCTCTCTACCACTTAAGCATGAGCTTTCCTACTCTTTTCCAAACCAAACCAAACTATTTGAACACCAATATATGAAAGAGGAGGTCCAACCAATTTATTCAGCAAACTAGGCAAACCACGCAAACTAAAAACCAAAACAAAAACGAAAAAGAAGACGCTCCAAGAACAACACAACTGTGCATGAAATAATAAAAATAAAGTGTTTGGAAGAAACCTGGGATTTTTATTGATGAAGAAGGGGATGCCTTGGGCATCCCCAAGCTTTGACGCTTGTACTTCTTGGATATTTCTTGGGGTGACACGCGTGGCATCCCCAAGCTTGATCTTTAGTCCATCCTTCATCTCATCATTACTCATTCCTTCCATACACCTGAAATTTTTTCTTCATACAAAACTTCACACAATCTTTATTAGCAACATTAGTGCACTCAAGATAATAGGTCTTAAGTTTCAGTTCTAACACCAAATAAACTTCCATTAGAACACTAGCTACTGTAGCACTTCCCTCAAAAAGCTCAATTCCCCAAAAGAACTCAAAAAGGAACCAACAAGAAGCAAATGTAGAAAATGGCAGAAATCTGTCAAAACAAACCAGCAGGTAAAGACGAATTTTTTCAAAGACCTTCTGTTGCTCAAATCAAAAGGTGTTGATCTAACGAAAGTTAGATAACAACCTGGGGCAAAAGCACAAAAATTCACGCCTCAAAAAGACGTTCAGAGATTTTACACAAATTTTTACGGTGAAGCACAAAAATCTATTTCGGGACAGCAACTTTCCCAATCATTACTTCTCTCTGATTAGAGGTTACTCTTGGCACAAAAAGCAAATAAAAAGGATAAGGAGCAGTTATTACTGAAGTAATAACTTCCAAGACTCATCTAAAACTTTTGGTTTATCTCCCAATAAGTACTTTTCTTTAACGCCTTTAAGTTAGGCATAAGCAAAAACTAAAATGGATAGAATAGAAGTAAGCGGATGTAATCATGGTGAAAACATTGTTTTGTTCAATGAAATCCTTTTGTTAACAAGGTTGATCAGGTCTTACTACCAAAACAATTTCATATGAGACAAAACTTTGTATTCCACTAATGATTATATTACCTCAACCTTGATAGCAATGGCCCCAATCATAATAGTTTCATAATTTTCTCTTGGTATGGGACAATATATTTCTCCAACTTGAATGCCCTCAACATGTTCAATTGAATTCAAACCATAAGTCCTTTAAATCTTCTTGAGGAAATAGACAATGTGTTCCTTGTCATTAACATTGAAGGTCACCTTCCCTTGATTATAATTAATAACAGCTCCTGCAGTATTTAAGAAAATGTCTCCCAAGAATAATAGACATATTATCATCTTCAGGCATAAAAGATTGAGAGGATCCTCACATAAGAAATATGAAGTGAAGTAAAAGAGAGCATCAAGAAGAAAATCCAAAACACATTTAAGTCTAACCCACTTCCTATGCATAGGAATCATGTATGCAAATAAATTCGCAAAGAACAAAGTGACGGGCATAGGAAGATAAAACAAGAGTAACTTCAAAACTTTCAGCACATAGAGAGGTGTTTCAATACCATGAAAACTTCTACAACCATATTTTCCTCTCTCATAATAATTTTCATTAGCCTCATGAATAAACTCAACAATATAACTATCACATAAAGCATGCTTGTCATGATCTACAAGCACTAGAGCTTTATCATAAACATCTTCAAAAGAATCCTCAGGAACATAACAATCATCCTTCTTTAGTAAGCATGGGGGACAATAAAATAATGTAAGGGATAAAGAGTTACTCTCATTAGAAGGTAGGTATGGGTAGCTAATCCATTCTTCCTCCTTTTGTTCATCACTCTCCTTCTCTTTTTCATCTAATGAGATTTTAGGTTCATCAATTTCTTCTTCCATAGGATCCTGCAAGGCATTAGTCTCTTCCATTTGTGGAAAGCATCTATTAAAATATTCAAGAATATAGCCATTTTCATCCTTGTAATTATCAAAGAAAAATTTAAGTATACCGTAAACCTCATACTTATAAGGAGAACCATCAATATTTTCAAGCAAACTAGCAAGTTCAAATGCACCCTTCCTAGCAATAAATTCCTCAATTTGTTCCACATCATAAAGGTCATAATTTCCCTTAACATAGGAAGATATGGTAACATTATCATTATACTCACATTGAAAAGGGAGGTGTTTGTACCTCCTACAACAACAAGATTTATCAAGGCAATAAGTAACATTATAAGTAGAGCACACATTTCTAGCAATGGTATACAATCTATCAATTTGTCCCCATAAGTGTTTCCCTTTTTGTGACAAGCGGTGTTCCTTATAATAATATTTTTCATCCTCCGTGAACCCACCTTGCCAATAAGATCCAGTTTCAAAGAAACCAACCATTGACAACAAGCATGACAAAGCAAGACAATAACAGACCAACGAAAATAACAACTAGAGTAGGAACTAATTTTTTTGTATTTTTGATAAAGAAACAAGAAAACAAGGAGAAAATAAACTTAGCTTGAACAATAGTGAATCCAAGTGGACTTGATAAATAAAGCTATGCTCCCCGGCAACGGCGCCAGAAAATAGTCTTGATAACCCACAAGTATAGGGGGTGTATCGCAGTATTTTCGAGGGAAGTGAAACCAATTTATTGATTCGACACAAGGGGAGCCAAAGAATATTTATAAGCCTTAACAACTGAGTTGTCAATTCAACTGCACCTAGAAAATAATCTTCCTCACAACAGTTTATCAGTAGCAATAGTTTTGTAGTGGGAATAGTAAAGTAACAGCAGTAGTAAAGCAAAGACGGTAGTAACAAAAGCAGTAACAGTGGGATTCGAGTGCGGTAGGCATAGGGATGGATGGACGGGCGTTGCATGGACAAGACAATTCACATAGCAATCAGAACATAGGGCAATTGCAGATAAATCAGATAAAGCATACAAGTACTAGATAATCCTAGGCATGTGTTCCATATATAGTCATACGTGCTCGCAATGAGAACTTGCACAACATCTTTTGTCCTGCCAGGCCGTTTGCAGCGGGGCCTCAAGGGAACTACTGGCAATTAAGGTGCTCCTTTTTATAGAGCACCGGAGCAAAGCATTAACACTCCGTGAACACATGTGATCCTCACATCAAAGCCATTCCCTTCCGATTATCCCGATTTACATCACTTGGGGCCATAGGTTCCGGACAACAACGTGTATACAACTTGTAGATAAGACCAGAAACAATACTATCATAATGAATCAATAACATGTTCAGATCTGAAATCATGGCACTCGGGCCCTAGTGACAAGCATTAAGCACAACAAGTCGCAACAAAGTCATAAAGAACTATTAAAAGGTACTAGGCACCATGCCCTAACAATCTGATGCCATTACATGAACGATCTCATCCAATCCCTACCATCCCCATAGCCTACAGCGGGGGATTACTCACTCATAGATGGGGGAAACATGGATGGTCGATGGAGAAGCGATGGTGATGATGATGGCGATGATCTCCTCCATTCCCGTCCGGCTGTGGTGCCAGAATGGAGTTTCTGGTGCTGTTTCGTGGAATCTGGTGGTGGCGGCGGAGCGGAACTCCTTCTGGAAAAACGTCGAACCCCCCGAAGTTTTTAGGTTAGAAGGCTTCTTATAGGCGAAGAGGGAGACCGAGGAGGTGCCTGGGGCCACCACACCATGCGCTGGCGTGGGCCAGGCCCAGCCCGCGCCTGGGGGGGTGTGGCCAGCCCCTAGCCCTCCTCCGTCTCGTATTCTGGCTCCTGGAGTCTTCTGGAAAAATAGGCACTTTGGCTTTTGTCCTGTCCAATTCCGAGAATATTCTTTTTCTGACTTTCCTGGAACCAAAAACAGGCAGCTGGCACTATGGCTCTTGTTAATATGTTAGTCCAAGAAATCATATGAAAAGTGCTCCAAAGTGTGGACAAAACACAAGAAAGTGGATAAAACCAAGCATGGATCATCAAAAATTATAGATACATTTGCAATGTATCAGGGGGGCACCGCCGCCCAGCCCTAGTGGGCCCAGTGCGGGGGGGGGGGGGTTCAACATTAAATTATGATTAAACACTAAACCCTAAATTATGATTAAATGATTAAATCAATATTTAACATTCATTCACATATTATTCAATCTCCGTGGCTATGGAACACCTTCCACCTCCACTCTGGATATCCTCTGGACTTACCGAAACCCTTCCGGTTTTCTCTCTTCTCTTCTTCGGTGATTCTACCGATCCTATAAATAATCTCTAAGCATCATCAAGCCCTTAAGCGTGATACCCCGCGGTTCGGGAACACTCCAGACATGGTCAGGACACTCCCAGACCAATGATCGACAGAGGGACCTGGATGGCCATGTGACCCCTGTGCATTCCACGAAGATCTTTTGTCGTTTGAACCAGGACGGTCGTGTCTTATTCCCTTTGTCTCTCGATACTTGCATTGCCTGAGATCTGATCAATGACATCACCATGTCGTGTTCAATCTCGTTACCGAACAATGCTACTTGACTCGTTCCGACAAGTGATATCCCTATGATTAAAACACACGTTGCACAGCTATTGGATATAACTTCTTCGAGTGGGCCCTTGAGTATCTTTCCATCACGTGGACGGACAAATCCCTCTCTTGGAATATATTGCCTCTACGGTTTCCTCCAAGTACCTGAACACACCTTTATAACCACTGTATTACCAAGTGGCGCTTGATGCTATCTAAGCACTCTCAGGAGACAGTGATTGATATAGCCTCACGGTCTAAGGAATAGTCTACGAGGATCCATTTCTAATCATCATAACTTGAACTTCGTGACATGGTCAGGTCACGATGTTTAGGTTGGGTATTGGTTCATCATCTCATTCTCAGAATGAGTTGACTTCATTTCCAACTGGCATAAATGCCACATGCTCAGGAAACTTGATCATCTGTTGACCAATGAACCAGTGACTAGAGTTTCATTGGGAACCCCTGGTTGTTTATATATCACACATATATTCATGTTTCCACTCAATACAGTTATAGCATGATATAAAACTTAATCATAAACTTTATGAAATATGATAATCCTCCTTATTACTATTTGTATCTAGGGCATATTTCCAACAGTCTCCCACTTGCACTAGAGTACAAATAAACTATCTGCATTTGTTCTTAATCGTTGGCATCCTATATCCGGTACCCTAAACATGCTTGCTCATGGAAGAGGTTGAGTCTTGGGCCTATATTTTATAGTCCCAAATCCTTTGCAACTTACTAATGTCACCTTGATTAACATTAATACATTATCATCACATGATAACATCTTTGTGTATGCATCATCTCTATGGCAGCAGAACGAGGCCGGATTCCAGGAGCCTAAAGTGACATTAGATCAACCTCCAGGGCTTTCTCATGGGCACTGTGCCTTGGGACACATCATTCTACGTTAAAAGAGAACTAGCCCCGCCATAACATTATACAACACTTTAGATGGTACCCTTATCTATTATTATAAATGTATTCATCGAAACACTAGTGCACTCTGTGCAACTTTTGATGTTTTGTTCACCTCGCTTCCTACTTGACTTGAATCGGTATTTACAGGAGTTTCCAACATATTCCCTTATAACATAACCCTTTATGTTTTAAGATATGTCACCCTTTATGGATTTGGAAAATATGTCTACAGTTCTCTATTAGACACTACGGACAAATCAGCTCAACGTTTTGTGATTCCAACTTAATCACCTTTTAAACATTCCTTATTGGATCATATATTATGTTAAGTTATCATCATGGTTTTCTAAGATAGAACCTATGTCTAAACATAGTGGATGATGATCATCCTTTTTTTATTTCAACCATTGATGTTAAACTTAATACTATTCTTAACTTGTGTTATTTAAGGACACGTTCCTTAATTAACTTCTATTCTGAAACCCTTTTCAGAATCCCTTAAGGAATAGTACATAATATCATAATACACTTATTATCAACTTCTACACCTTATAAATCATTATTTATCGGTACTTGCGCTTTTATTCTTAACACACTTAAGAATCACTCTATAAGCTCCCACTCAAAATATGTTCCTAACGTATTTGGGTATGAGTCACTACTCTTACTCAAACTATGTTCCTATATATTTGAATTTGAGACTTATATTGCTCCCACTCAAAAATATGTCATTCACATATTGTTTTAGGAAGACTTTTATAGCTCCCACTCAATTTCATGCAAATTGCATGTCCACTCACTATTTTGAACAACTTCAAAATCCTTTGATCAAATATCAAACTTGGAGATTTACTATGAGATACTAGTACTTTTACTAGTTTTAAATCCACTAGACATTTAGCACACTTGAATCAAATTCATTTGAATTAATCCAATACTTGACAAATTGTGCTTTTGTCATTCACCCCCTTTTTCCACTATGGCTTTGCAGTCATTTGGGAAAATCCAAGTAACCCCTTTTACTTGTGAAATTCAACAGCGAATTGCTTTCTAATCTCAAGGGAATTTTGCTTCTAGGATTTATCATAATTTTAGTTTACCATTATTTCCTTAGTAGTTCGTAGGTATGTCATATTCCAAGAATCATGACAAATGATTCACAAATGTCTCCATACAAGATATGGGGTTACATTTTGAATCCTACTTCATGTAGTGAAAACACCAGTGGGGAAAACACAATGATCAGTATCATTGATTCTTTCCTTTGTGAAGAGAATCGTTCAGGAACGTTTTCCATTGCGCTTCTCAACAATTTGATGCAAGGATTTGAATCCTCATCATGTTTCACACTATCTTCCATTTGCTTCATAATCGAGAAATATCACTGACGAGGGTTTAACTCATCAATGCCAATTGTTATGGACTTGGGTTTTGGAGAAGGAGGGAGCGCTGGAGACATCTATCATCTAGCAAGCAAGCACACGGGGGACAAAGGATTTACTCAGATTCAGGCCTCGTAGAGGTCCCTACTCCTGCTTGTCTGCTCGTGGAATTATCGAAGGAGTCGAAAGTTATAATGGTGCGCAGATGCAATCTGGCGAGGGTTGTGGAAACTAGGGTTGCGTGTGTCCTCCTCGTCGCCCCCTCCTAGCCTTTATATAGATAGGCTAGGTCTCGGGTAGCAGGTCGAGTCGGTTACAAGTTAGGGTTTTCCCCTTCAAACTTTCTATCCTTAGCTTTTTCTCGATCTTCAAGCAATCGAGAGTTCGCAGGTTACTCGAGTCCTTCCATCTGGGCCTTGGCGACACCGTGGGCCTATACGTATTTGGACCGTATATACCAAGCTCGAGTACCTATAGGGTATACCCATGTCAGTAGCCCCCGAGTGTCCAGTGGAATCGTAGATTCGACTAGAGACTTTTGAAGTCTTCGAGTGCCTGAATGAGTACTTTTTCGACTGCTTTTATTTATGTCATAGGGATTGTTGATATACGTGCCTGATATAGCCAAAATTTCGGTATCAGTTAACCACCTTAGGGTGAAACAACGCAATCTACTCAAACTCGAGTCCCCGGACTCGAATCCGAAAAAGTGCTGGCGTAATTCGACTCAGGCCGCGGAGGTCTTACAGGAGTCGAATTCCAGTTATATGGGTGTGAGCACTCGACGCGTCCGTCATGGCATGTTCATCGTGCCTGTAGGCACGGATATATTTCTAGCAGTGCGTAGTTAAATGCGTTGCCAGGCCTTATTCAGGTCTTACCTTCACGCTATAAGCGCGGCATCCGAATTTTATCATCGCGGAGATGAGTCGGGCAACCTAGGAGACGTAGTCTCTTTGTAGGGAAAATTATGAGGCGGTGTCGCCATGATCTGCGAGTGCGGATGTTATCAACACACAACTTTTGTGCAAATAATCATAGGGTGCGCGGCCAGCGCTCCCTATGGGAGTATCCCCCGAGTGCATGGTTGAGTCGAAGACTCAGGCAGGGACTAAAGAATTTTTGCGACTGCTGTCGTCTTTGCTTGTTTGTTTCAGTCGAAGACTCAGGCAGGGACTAAAACACGTTTGCGACTGCTGTCATTTTTTGCTTGCTTGTTTCAGTCGAAATTGTTTCCGACACTCCCTATGGGAGTAACCCATGTCCATAGTCGAACCGTGGTTCGAGTGGTTGGGTTTGATTGTGATTGCCTATATCCCTGCAATAAGAAAAGAAAAAATCGTAGGGTGCGCGACTAGCGCTCCCTATGGGAGTAGCCCCCGAGTGCTTGGTGGAGTCGAAGACTCCAGCAAGGACTAAAGTAGCCTTTGATGACGTCAGTGCTGACGCTTGCATGACCTCAGTTGCTCGCGTGAGCGATTTTGACAGGACGTGACGAGCGGTGGGTCCCACTTTCTGACTTTGATTTGACTGGGCGTGCGTAATCTTATTATTAACTATGCCTCCTCGATTTCCGTGCGTAATGGGAGTAGTGGAGGGACGGTTCGCGTTTCCTCTTCTTCACGTGTCGAGCGCGATGCGCTCCACACGTCCAGTAGGGTTTTTGTGAGCCGTTGGATTGCATCTCCTAGGGGTTAAGTAGCGTCGCTACGGCGGTAATTTTCCATCTGCACTCTTTTCTTCCTTACTGCCATCGCCATTGCTGCTGCTCATCTGCTTTTCCCTGCGCTCATCTGCTTTTCAACTCTGGACCACCTCCGCTCGTTTCCAAGTTATTTTCTGCGCTCTCATCGCCGCCGCGCAATGGGAAAGAAGAAAGGAGGCGCTGCCGCTGAATCCGTGGCCACCGTCGCCGCGACGAAGAAGAAGGGTGGCCCTGCTGCTGCGGGCACCAGTGCCGCCGCTGGCGGGAAAAAGAAGGTCGCGGGCACCCGCGTGACCAATGGCGCATGACGCCCTTCTATCATCAAGGCGTCGGATCTCCGTCTTCTTCGCCAAGACGGAGTTATTTCTGCAGTAGTCGCCGATTCGCGCGTCCCTAGCGGTGAGACCATTCCTGTGCCTCCCACTGGTTTTCGAGTGATGTTTTTTGCATTCGTCATTCGTGGCCTTTCTTTGCCTCTCCACCCCTTTCTTAGGGGTCTCCTTTGTTTCTACGGGCTCCAGCTCCATTAGCTGTCCCCAAACTCGATTCTCCACATCACCTGTTTCATTACTCTTTGCGAGTGCTGGCTCAGAATCGAGCCACACTTTGGCCTTTTCAAACGCTTATTTAAACTGAAGCGTCAGTCCGCCTCTGGCTCTCTAGTTTACGATGTAGGTGGTTGTGGAATCCATGTCGACCCATCCGCCACCTACTTCGACATCAAGCTCGCCAAGTCCGTCCAGGGATGGAGGGACAAATGGTTCTATGTTCGCGACCAGAAGGCCAAGGACGAACACTTTGGACTCGCGCCTTTCGATCCCGCGACTCCCTGCAAAGAAGATGCGTTCTTGGGAGAACGTGGTCATGCATGTCGAACTCGCGGAGACAGACGTGCTATATCAACGCGTCTGTGACCTCGAGAGTCGCATAGGCGCAGAAGAGGGAGGTTGCGCCCTTGTCAGGACTTGGCTGCATCGTCGCGTCCAGCCTCTCTAGGCCAGAGTCCATCCCATGTTTCAATGGGGTGGCGCTGATGATGCCACTCACGTGTCTGCCGATGGTATGTCTGCGAGTGAGGTAGATAAGAGGGTGCGACTGGTCACGAAGTACACCTTCAAGGATGTGCTTCCGAATGAGCCAGTCGTTCCTCCTTTTGATGCTTCGAATCCTCCTCCTGAGGTACAGTTGTGCTTTCTGTGAGCTTATTTTATGATTGCTTTTCATTGCTTACATGCTCTGCTGATCTTCACCGTCTGTATGCAGGATTGGGCGGTGTCTCCTTGTATGCCTCCTCTCCACGAGGGTATTATTCCTCATGAAGCTTTGGAAGGGCAGTGCAGTCTGATCGTCGCCCTTCTGATGTGGAAGAGGAAGCCCCCGACTCCGAGAGCCCGGATACTCGCAAGCGTTCGCGCAGCAAGGATTCCGATGCGTCGACTCCTTCGACTCCAGAAGGCACAGTTGCTAGCGTGGAATCGCCAATTCCCGCTGTTCCTGTGAGGGTCGTGGCACCATCTTCTCGCAAGAAGATGCGATTGCCGAAGGAGTCTTCGTCAGAGTCAGCGGAGGACACGTTTAATCTTGACAACTTTGACTGGTAAATTTGCGAGTTCACTAATTCTTTTCTGTTTTCTTCTTGTTGGCTTTGCCCTGAAGTTTTCCTTTTCTCAATGTGGATTTGGTCTTGTAGCCAAGAGGCGTCGTCATCTTCTGGCGACGTCAAGTTTTTGAAGGAATCTAGAGTCGCGACCTCAAGGGCCAAAATTGAGGTCGAGCGCGCTCCTTCTCCTCCGGCGGCGGCCCACTCCGGGCACAATTCTTTGAGCTCTCCTCACGTAGGGGAGAATCGAATGGTTGCTCGGATGACGGTTCAACAAACTTCTTCGGTGTCGCTAGAGGACCATGTAAGTATATCTTTCCTTCTTTTTTAATGTGGCAGTCAACGCCTTCTGTTGCCCTCTTCTGACTCCTTGTTTTGTGTGACAGCTCCTTGTAAAGGAAGCCGCGCAGGTGGCGGAGCAGGTGATGGCGATGGGTCGCCAACATGCAATGCTGGAGACGCGTCACCACATGGTCGAAAGTGAGTTCTCTACGCTTATTCTTTTCGTCTTCTCTCTGTTTTGGTATAATCGACTGATAGCCAATTATTGACTACCATGTAGCCGAGCATAACGCTTTACTGCGCAACGTCACCATGTTGGCGAAGACGTTAGCCGCAGCTGTGAAGGGGCGCGACGAGGCAATCACGGCTCATGATGATGCCCAGAAGCGCGAAGAGGATCTGCGCGCCTCCTTTGCGGCCAGGGAAAAGTTGTTCGAAGAGCAACTGTTCTCAGTCGCCAAGGCCCTCTCAGGTACCTTTACTGGTAGATATTTTATTGATGTTCCTCTCTGCATCTAGAGTTTTTGCCGGTGGCACTAGAAGTTTGATCCATGTGTGTTTTTTCGGTGTAGATGCTGGCGACTTGAGTTTTGACCCGCAGGCCCTTCGTCATGATGACGCTCTGGCCGGCGCGGTATCTGCGGTCGAGGACCGAAGTGCCGCCATCCAGGATATGTTGTCCAAGGCCAAGGTCGCCCTTAGTCGCCTCCGAGAGGAGTTGATGCCGAAGGCGGAGCTGGTCGATAATATGGACAAGCTAGTGGAGTCACTCGCCGGGGTGTGCCTGCTACTTACAAGAACTCCCTCCGTGCGGCTGGTGCGACGATGTCACTCACCATGGTGCAAGCCCACGGAGTCGAGCTAGATCCCTCTGCTATGTCGAAGGCGATGCCTATTGGCGCGGATGGTCAGCAGGTAGTCTTCACTCCCTTTGCGACTACTTGTGCAAAATATGTCCATTCCTTGATAAATACGGTTGCCATGTATTCGGAGGAGCTCCAACGTGCGAAGAAGGCGGCGAAAGCTTCGGCCTCAGGGGCCGGCGGAAAGTCTATGGCATCTGATACTGCCACGGACTTGATGAAGCCCCCGAAGCCGTCGAAGTCGAAAAAGCCAGCTGCTCTGTAGTTAACTTGTTGTAATAATTGATCAGTTGCCCTTTTAGTCTAAGGACGTGCCTGCTAGCGAGTGTGTTTGTAAACACTTATGCTTATCTTGAATGCGTCTGTTCCCCTTGCCTTTGTGTTGATTTGGTCGCCTTATTTGCTTTTGTCTTGACTTGTGGTAGGGAACATCGAGTGGTCCTATGAGGGGAAACCAAGATCCGCCGTCTCTTGATGAGACAGTGGCACCACCGCGCTCCAGGGTAGAGGAGCTATCCTTGCTGTTGCGACTTCGTGATCGCGTGAAGCGGCTGGAGCGTGAGTTGCCCCTGATCCGTGGTAATGCAGACGTGTGAAAGTCGAAGGCTGAAAAATCCACCGCCCACGAGTAATATCTGCTTGGCGAGGTGACGCGGCTGGGTGACCAGTTTAAGTGTTAGTTTGCTCGTCCTCATCTTTTCCTTTGTAGTTAGTCGCAATGGTACGTTGTACTCATGCTGTTGGTGCTGCTTCGTGTAGTTGTTAGCGCACGCCATCCGCAGGAGAAGAGGGATAGGATTTCCATCCGCCTTCATGATCTCACCCAGGAGCAACTTCAAGAGAGTGGATACTTCTGGGTAGATCATGATCATGCGACTGCATTGGCGACCCTGCAGGATCGCGCTTCGCGAGTGCTGCTCTTCCTGAAGAAGTCGCAGTCGTGCTTGAAGAACATCTATCGGGCGATGTTCCCGTTGGATGACACTCCATCAAGCCTGCTGGCTCTCCTGGCCAAATTTCAAGATGGTGGCTGGTGCCAAGGCTGCCCTCTCGATGGTGCGATTGCACAGGCCTGACGTGGATTTCGCCGCCATTGCTTCCAAGCCGCCAGCGCCGTCAGCCGGATCTGCTTGGAATATGGTGCCGCACTATCAGGCGGTGGACCGTCCAGCAGAGGAGATTGTCGACTTCTTTGAGGAACAAACCAATGTTCTTCTGTTGGAGCAGTAGCTAGATTTGTATTTTTTATTTATTTGGCGAGCAGTACGAGGTACAATGTGTGGCTAAGTAGCCTTGGCTGAGTAGCCTTATTTGCGATGTAAAAGTAAAACAACTAGGGGTAGAAGCGTCGCAGTTGTGCGACGTTCCAAGGGTTGGAGTATGCGACTCCTGTCTCTAAATCTTGAAGGCGATAGGCGCCACCTGGGCTTACTTCTGTAGTCACGTACGGTCCTTCCCAGGGGGACTTGAGCTTGAGATGCCCCTACTGCTTCAGTCGCAGGACCAGGTCACCTTCGACGAAGGATCTTGGTAGCCTTCTCATGGTAGTTCTTGAGTTCTACTGGTAGATCGTGGATCTTTCTGCAGCGATTTCTCTTGCTTCGTCGAGGAGGTCGACGGAGTCTTCGATTGTAAGAGATGACTCTTGTTTGCTGTAAGCGACTACGCATGGCGCCTTGTACCTCACTTCGGCGGGTAGTACCGCTTCTACTCCGTGCACCATAAAGAATGGTGTGTAGCCCGTGGCGCTGTTTGGAGTTGTACGTAGGCTCCAGAGTACGTATTGGAGCTCATCTGTCCAGCAACCCGCGGCTTGTTCGAGTGGTCGAAGGAGTCGCTTCTTGATGCCGCTACAGACGAGCCCGTTTGCTTTTTCCACCTGACCGTTGGTCTGTGGATGCGCGACTGAGGCGTAACTGATGTTGATCCTCAGGTTTCCGCAGAATTATTGGAACTCCTTGGATGTGAAGTTCGTCCCGTTGTCAGTGATGATGCTGTGTGGCACGCCGAAGCGGTACACAATAAACTCGAAGAACTTGACCGCGATGTGCCCTGATTGTTTGGTCACTGGCATGGCCTCAATCCACTTGGTGAACGTGTCGACTGCGACCAAGAGGTAGACGTAGTCTCCTTGCGAGGACCTTGGGAGCTTGCCCACCATGTCGAGCCCCCATTGTGCGAAGGGCCAGGCCAATGGGATAGGACGTAGTTCTGCGCCTGGTGCGTGTGGCTTGTCCACAAATCGCTGACAAGCGTTGCACTTTTGGACTATGCCCTTGGCGTCTCGGATGGCCGTGGGCCGGTAAAATCCAGCTCGTAGAGCTTTGGCAACGAGGGCGCGACTGCCGGCGTGGTGCCCGCAGGTCCCTTCATGGATGTCGAGGAGGATTGCTCTTCCATCGGCTAGGGAGACGCATCGTTGTAACACGTCTGTGATGCTGCATTTATACAATTCGCCGTTGATAACGGCGAATGCCTTGGAGCGTCGTGTGATGTGCCATGCATCTGTCGGGTCGTCCGGTAGGCGCTTGCTAAGGAGGTACGTAATGTACGGCTGCGTCCAGGATTGTTCGATCATCATGACGCTCATTGGTCCCTCGAGTCCTGTGTCTAGCTCCAAGTCATCGAGTGCCATTGGCTCATTGGGTGGCGTAGCGCCCGAGTCTGTTGCTGCGCTTGTTTTCTTCTATGCGGCCTTTGGCTTGATGGAGCGTTCGCAGATGCGCTCGAGAAATACCCCAGGTGGTATGGGGGCGCAGGTAGAGCCTATGTTGGCGAGTGCGTCCGCCTCCTCGTTGCTTTCGCGACCTACGTGTCGCCACTCGCAACCATCGAAGTCTCCTTCGAGTGTATCGTAGAGGTCGCGGTACGCGATCATGTTGTCGTTCAGTGCGTCACACTCGTGCATTGTTTGGTTGACGACTATCTTGGAGTCGCCATATATGATGAGCCTCTTTGCGCCGCAGGCTTTTGCCATCCTTATCCCATGCAACAGGGCCTCGTATTCAGCCTCGTTGTTTGAGGCTGTGAACTGCATTCGCGGGATATACTTCAGTTTGTCCCCTTGAGGTGATGTCAGTATGACACCTACTCCTGCTCCATCTTTCCGCTTGGACCCATCGAAGTGCATTGTCCAGAGGTAGGACATATCTGGCTTATCCGGGAGTTGGTTTTCCATCCAATGCACGAGGAAGTCAAGGAGAACTTGCAACTTGATTGCGTCGCGCTTTTCGTACGTGATGTCTCGTGGAGACAATTCGATTCCCCAAAGCGCGACTCGCCCCATGGCGTCGGGGTTATTGAGGATATGTCCCAATGGGGCGTCACTGACTACCACGATTGGGTGTTCCTGGAATTAATGGCGCAGTCGCCGGGTGGTCATGAAGACGCCGTACGCCAGCCTCTGGTAGTGCGGGTACCGCTGTTTTGTTGGCGTGAGGACCTCGCTGAGGTAGTATACCGGGCGTTGTACGCCATGGACCTTGTTCTCCTCGGCCCGCTCGACGACGAGCACTGTACTAACCACTTGGTTGGTAGCGGAGATGTACAGCAGTAGCGGTTCCCTTTCTCGTGGAGTCACCAGTACTGGCGAGGTGGATAGCAGGCGCTTGAGATCCTCGAATGCTTCTTGCGCTTCATTGGTCCACTCGAATTTGTCAGCTTTGCGGAGGAGCTGGTAGAAGGGCAGTGCCTTTTCTCCCATTCGACTGATAAATCGGCGAGGACGTCCGCGATTTGTTGGACGCCTCTTATGTTCTTTGGCTTCTCCATGGCCAGTATGGCCTTTATATTTTTCGGGTTTGCCTCAATCCCTCTCGCGGAGATGAGATACCCGAGCAGCTACCCAGATGGTACGCTGAAGGCGCATTTGTCCGGATTGAGCTTAGTCCGGTAACGGTCGAGATTGGCGAAGGTTTCACGCAAGTCGTCGATTAGAGAGGCTTCCTCCTTGGTTTTTATTACTATGTCGTCGACATAGACTTGGATGTTGCGACCCAGTTGCTCCTTGAGGCAAGCCTGCATGCACCGCTGGTAGGTGGCTCCCGCATTTTTTAGCCCGAAGGGCATTGTGTTGTAGCAAAACACACCGAAGGGCGTTGTAAACATGGTCTTCTCCTGGTCTTCCTCCTTCATTTGAATTTGGTTATAGCCTGAGTAGGCATCGAGGAAGCAGAGGCGCTCGCATCCAGCGGTGGAGTCGATGATTTGATCGATCCGTGGTAGCGGGAAGTGATCTTTTGGGAAGTGCTTGTTTAAAGAAGTGAAGTCCACGCACATCCGTAGGATATCCGTGTCCTTTTTTGGCACCAGCACCGTATTGGCGAGCCAAGTGCTTTCCTTGATCTCGCGTATGAATTTGGCCTCGAGGAGTCTATTGATCTCCATTCTGACTGCCTGCGCTCGTGGCTCAGACAGTCGCCTGATTGTTTGCTTGACTGGCCTTGCGTCGGGGTTGACGTTGAGTGTGTGCTCGGCGAATTCTCTGGGAACTCCTGGCATGTCCGCAGGACACCAGGCAAAAATTTCCCAGTGCTCACGGAGGAATTCGACGAGCGCGAGTTCCTATGCAGAACTCAAGTTGTTGGCGATGAGGGCCGTTTTGGCGGGATCTGATGGATGGACCTGCACCTTCTTTGTGTGGACAGATGAGTTGAAGGAGAGATCAGGTGAGCTTGGCCTACTCAGGGGAGGCAGACTGTTGTCTGTCGTTTCCTTCAATCGCGCGAGCTCCTCCTGCATGCCGAAGGACTGAGAGATTCTGTTGAATTCCCTATCGCAACTGTCAGATCGCTCAAAGCTCCCGTTGATTGTGATGACGCCGTTGGGACCTGGAATTTTCATCTGCAGGTAGGCGTAGTGGGGTACCGCCATGAACCTAGCGAACACGACGCGTCCAAGGATGCAGTGGTATTGTGAGGGCCAGTCGATGACCTCAAAGTCGATGCATTCGCGCCGGAAGTTCTTACGTGTGCCGAATATAACATCGAGGTTGATTTTGCCCAGGGGGTATACGCCTTTCCCTGGGATGATGCCGTGGAACATTGTGTCCGATGCCTCCAAGCAGGTTAGAGGAATCCTCATTGCTTGCAAGGTACTCGCGAATATGAGGTTGATGCCGCTTCCGCCATCCATGAAGACGTGACTCATGTCGAAGCCTCCAATTTGCGCCTCGAGTACGAGGGGGCAATGACCTGGGCGAGGTACTTGAGGAGGGTGGTCGCGTTTTTCGAAGGTAATGCACGACTCACTGCCACTGAGGTACTCAGTGGTAGATGGTGGTGAGTGCATGGCCAAGTTGACTTGGCGAGTGATGGCTTTCTGCACCCTGTTGGAGGGGCGCCCCTTTTGGATCATCATGGTTCCCATGGCCCGTGGGTACGGTTCTCCTCCGTGGTGATGGTCCGGTGTAGCCCCGTTCGGGGGTGGTCCAGGTGGTGGTGGTGGTGCGCCATGTGCCACGACGCCTGGAGCGGCTCCGTAGCCTCTTTCGACTACGTTGCGGTTCATCCAAACCAATCCCTTGTGTAACTTGAGGAACTCGCGGCAGTCCTTGAGGAGGTGGCTGGACTTTCTCTTTCCATCATGCTTGTCGATGTAGAAGTGTACCATGCATGGCCTGGACAGTTTGTCCTCGATGGAGATCGCGGGTGCCTCATCGCGAGTGCGGCGTTGCCACACTTGCGTGGTTTTCCCGGAGTCACGGTATCCACCGTTGCGGTATCCGCTATTGCGGTTATCATCGCGTCTATCGGCGTAGCCGGCTGCGACCATGTTGACGTCGTCACGGTCATCGTTGGTGCGCATGCGGCGTTTTCCTCGGCGATCGCGTCTGCGTTCGAGTTCTGCCTCCTTGTCAGAGTGAGCATGATTCTTCACCGAATCTTCTCCATCGGCCCACCGATTCGCGATCTCCATCAGGTGGTCGATGGTTTGGGGATTTGAGCGGCCTAGCTCCTCCCTGAGTTCCATGCGGCGGACGCCGCTATTGAATGCATCAATCGCACGGTCTTCCGAGATGTTCTCCACGGAGTTCTTGATGATGGACCACCTTTGGATGTAGGAGCGTAGCGATTCGCCAGATCTTTGCTAGCAGCATCTTAATTCTTCGATTGAGGCGGGCCGTTTGTACGTGCCCTTAAAGTTGCGCACGAAGCTGTAGACCAGCTCATCCCAACTGCGAACGGATCTGCGTGGGAGGTTATTGAGCCCTGCTCGGGCGGTGCCCTGCAGTTGTAGCTGCAGGCATTGCATGGCAGTACTTCGACTGCCTCCGTGTAGCCTGACGGAGGAGATGTGGTCCTCCAGCCAGATCTTGGGGTCCTGTAGACCGTCAAATTTCAGATTCTCCGATGGGAGTTTAAACCCTTTAGGCATTCGTTTTTGCCTGATGGATCTGCTGAAGCATCTGGCGCCGTAGAGCTCCCCATCTTCCTCTTTCGAGTCAGTCGACCGAGAATGTCGTGCCCTTGACTTGTCGATCTTGCACTGCGTGAGGTCGTCGCGCGCATCGTAGTCGCGATCGTGTCGCCGTGAGCGGCAGCGTCGGGATAGGTCGTGAGTGTCATCGCTGGATGAGAGCAAGGAGTAGCGCTTTGCCCTTTTTTGGGTCTGGTACCGGCTCCTTGTCGAGGGCGGCCTCGATTAGCCCCAAACCCACGATCGTATATCGGTGCATGGCAGTTCGGGGATCTCCAGCTAGCGGCTGGTTATTGAGGAGGTACATGGTGGCTGCTGTCACCGCAGCCTGCGGTGTTTTGGGAATCACGTTGCCTCTCGTGTCGACTGTCATAGAGCCGAAGTCGAGGACTTTCGTGGCCTCTATGCGCTCTTGTTCGGTGAGGTGAGCCATCCGCGACTGCCTCTTCTTGGCAAGGTACTCGTTGCCTCTTGAGGAGGATCCTCCGTAGGAGGAGAGCCCAGCGCGACGAAGGCTTGATTCGTCCGCTGCCTTTTTACGCGCCTCAAGTTGCGAGATTACTTGTTTTTGGCGCTTGAATTCTTCTTTTAGGAGCCAGTGGTAGCCCATCAGCAGCTTCTGCGGGGACCCAAAGGGTAGAGGTGCACCTTGTAGTGCTTCGCGGCAGCGCTCCCACTCTTGCTCGTTGAGCTTGATTACGACGCATTCGCCGGTTTGCTCATTGATTATGCTGGGGGGTTCAACTGCTCCTCTGTTGGCCCCGTTACCGCCGTTGCCACCGTTGTCGCCGTTGGGTGGATCGGTGCCGTTGCCGGTGTTACCACCGTTGCCGCGATTGGCGGAGGTATTGCCTGCGTTGATGATGGCGCACATGAAGTGATTGGGGAAGCTGTTGCTTCCACAACTTTCAGATTTGAAACCGTAGGTTCCATCTTCTGTGGTTAGATCGCTCAGATCGGAGTCGCGACTGCTGTCGTTGACCGTGTTCCCGACTGCCATCAGAGCATTGAGCTCGCTGAGGGTGCCGATCGATGGAGGGAACCATGATGCCAGGGCAATCGCCGGTGCTGTCGGTTGATCAGGCATGCGAAGCGTGCCCATCTTACCAACTTGGAAGCGGAAGCTCCCAATTGCCAGGCTGATTCCGTCGCCCACGGACTCAAAGGCCGGGCGGGTGGCCGGCGTGTGGACGGTGAAGTCGAAGGCGCCGAAGAGCTGGCGAATCTCCTCTGTTGTGGAGTTGTAGATCGCAGTTGATGGGGCCGAAGAAGCCACAACATCAGCACTCCCTGTTCCCACAGACGGCGCCAATTGACGAGGGTTTAACTCATCAATGCCCATTATTATGGACTTGGGTTTTGGAGAAGGAGGGAGCGCTGGAGACATCTATCGGCTAGCAAACAAGCACATAGGGGACAAAGGATATACCCAGGTTCAGGCATCGTAGAGGTCCCTACTCCTGCTTGTCTGCTCGTGGAATTATCGAAGGAGTCGAAAGTTACAATGGTGCGCAGATGCAATCTGGCGAGGGTTGTGGAAACTAGGGTTGCGTGTGTCCTCCTCGCTGCCCCCTCCTAGCCTTTATATAGATAGGCTAGGTCTCGGGTCGATTGGTCAATTTACAAGTTAGGGTTTTCCCCTTCAAACTTTCTATCCTTAGCTTTTTCTTGATCTTCAAGCAATCGAGAGTCCGCAGGTTACTCGAGTCCTTCCATCTGGGCCTTGGCGACACCGTGGGCCTATACGTATTTGGATCGTATATACAAGCTCGAGTACCTATAGGGTATACCCATGTTAATCACTAAAAGTGAGCTTTCTCCAGAATGCACCAAAATTCAAGCAATACAAGTTTTGCTTCTCCTTTGGTTTCAGCTATGGATTTCGTATTCAAAGTTTCCAATGAATACTCTACAAGGACTTATTCGCTATTGTTTTGGTTATATTGAATAACCCCAAAACTTCCACGACGATCCATACTAGATATGGAGCCACTTTCACGAATTCATATTGTTCACTATATATATTCTAATTGAGTGCTAACTATTTCTAACTAATGGTCTCTACATCTACACTACAACGATTTATTTGGCACCATCTATTCACCAATTTTGATATCTAATATCACATTGTGATGCTTTGCATTTTGACATTTCAAATGCATTGCATTCCACAATTTCTTCTATGCCAATCTTTTAAAGTCGAATTTCATTACTTTTGATCAAATCATAGTAATTAGATTCTCTTTTATCTTTAACACCCTTTGATTAATGAAACACTTTGATCAAATCAAATAGTTTCATACTCATGTTTCCTTTGGTAAACTACTTTACACTTTTAAACAATCATATAATGATAATTATCATTTTCGTTAAAACCCAATACATCGACTATGTATTTACTTTTAACAATTCATTAAACACTTCGTATTCATGTAATACATGGTGTTAAAGTTATTTTGCCGAACTTAGGCATGATTTATATGTGATAAGAAAACAAGTGTCTTTCACATATTATCAATAACTTTGAATTTAAACAATGGTTTCATTCATTAATGAAATATCATTAAGTTGGGTATTTTTAAGGCATTTCTATATTTTACAAATGTTCAAGCATTATCAGTTAGTTTCAAAACAATGATAATTCACATATAATCAAACAAGATATGAACACAAATAGAAATCATTCATAAAAGTAGAACAACTGTTTGTTACAAGCTGATATGAATAACCGTCTCACAAAGTGTGAGACACACTAAAGAAGTTCATAATCTTTTGATTTACAATGACTATCTAAAACATAAACTAAA
This sequence comes from Avena insularis, assembly GCA_023614405.1. Lineage (NCBI taxonomy): Eukaryota > Viridiplantae > Streptophyta > Magnoliopsida > Poales > Poaceae > Avena > Avena insularis. The sequence continues at coordinate 454,523,820 of CM042696.1, read as the reverse complement.
TGATAAATGTTGAGGGGGAGTGTCGTTGGCCATCATCATCATGCTCGCCATTAACACGCAACGTCACCTCCTCTCTAGTAAGCACCTCTATGCAGAAGGACCTGTTTTCAGTAAAACATAACAAGTATCAAATATACTTAACATTGCAAATGTGTTTGCAAGATTATAACATTTATAAAATTGTATATCAAATATATACCTTTTTCATTGATGACGTCAGTGACAAGGGGTTCAACCATCACATCTCTGAAATGCGATATGAACTCGTGGAAATCCTGTGTTTCCGCATCGCCTCTCATAATGCAAATCCTGACTTGTGCTTGGTGGAAGCGACCGCAGCACAACGCCTATTGCAAAAGAGCTTGCGAACCAGTTGTCCAGGAAGTATGCCAGACTCATGTATGCATCATATATGCTCAACAAGTGATCGTCTAGTGAGGAGCCCTCCTCCATCTTTATGGAGAGGAAATCACCCATCAGCTCATACTCCCATATGCGCACTTGTTCCACAAAATGTGATCTCAGATGTGCGGCACCATTCAAGGATAGAGACTTCCCACAATTGGCCATAGCCCATCTTCCATCCTGAGGCGCATCGTTATTGATATGAATGTGGCCATCACACGACAACGGCAGGGAAGATCCCGCTGCTCCTGGGTCTCATGAAAATAGGGTGGCTCCAAGTACATCTCGTAGATCATGTAGTCAGCCACTTTGTTCTCGCTAAGGAGATTATGAAGGCGCATGACCCATGCAGAAAATTTGGATCCATCTAACTTGAGATTTTCTCCTTTTAACCAATGGTCAATAGGGAAGGTAATCTCGAGGAGAACCATTTTCTACATTTATAATTGCAAAAGGAATTTAGACTAAGTTTATAATTAAATGAGTTAATAATAACTCCACTCAGAAACACCTATCCCCAGAAGGGTTTCTAGTGATAACACGACCCCTTTCAGCCACATCTCCCCTGATCATCACGGCCATCAATGTGGGTTCAAGGGTGGACGCTAAACATCGGTCACATCATTCATGCGACTCGTGCTCGATCTTTCGACCATCCATGTTCCGAGGCCACGTCTCTGTAACGTGCTAGGATCGCCAACTCAACCTTAGTGTATTCACTGTGCAACATGGCTTACACCCACTATATGCGAACATAGATATGTCTGACACCTAGTCACCCTAGGTCGCCTCATACCGAAGAACTTTCTTGGTGGTGCACACTAAGGGGGAACACAATCATTGGTAATTTTAACAGGGATCATCTTATTAGGCTACCGTCGAGTATCTAACACTACCACACAATAAGATATACAAACAATAACATTGAATGTAAATGCGATGTGATATGGTCCTTCACGTCGTGATCTCCATCCGTCGTCACCGGATTCCGGCGCCGTAGACACCAGGGTACCGGTGTCTTTCTGGCGTGGTAGTCTGTCACCTCCGTGACTATCTACTACTACGTAACATAAGGTAATCACTTTACCTTTGCCACAACCATATCACAAAGCAATGCCCCTTGCAAAACAAAGTTATACGCCTCTACTTAATGTTTGCATGTTTTACGTGGCTGAATGGGCTTTCGCACAAGAACCGTTCTTACCTATGAACTTTCAGCACAACGCCGATCAAGTAGGTGTCTCTACTACACCCCTTTCGGGGCCCTCCATTGTAAATGGCATACCAACTAATGCGAGAGAGACAGACAGCCCCCTAAGCCACTTTATACAGTACAAGCCGTATGTCAAGCGTGGACCAGTCTCGCGAATGAACGCATAAAGTCGGTTGGGGGACACTTCATAAAGCATTACTGTGGTATACACAAGTACATGTGGGAGGGTAACAACTAAAAGATCAACGCCCACACGCTACATCTCGTGTGTTCTACCTGTACTAGCATTACTACGCATAGATCTAGCTCTGATACCACTGTAGGGGTTCCACGTATGAAAACAATAATATTTACCCTACGCCCCTGAACCCCTGATGCTGCCAGGACCTATCTATTAATGTCTGATGAAGGAGGGGCTTTTCACAAACTTACCCTTGAAGACCGAAAAGCGTTGTCAACGCTCAGGAGAGCGTGGTTGATGTAGACGAGCCGAAACCGACCTCAAGGTCGTGATGAAGTCCTTGCGCTCAGGCGGCTCCAACGACTTGAGTGCCTCAAGTGTGACACCTCGCAGGGAGTTACACACGTCCGGTGCCTGACGATGACTCCCGCTTCCCCGATCCAGCAGCAGTTGTGGAAGTAGAGCTCCTGGATCTGAATCCCGCAGCGCGACGACGCTCCATGGTGAAGATGTCTCTCGTTCGCGCAGTCCGAACTTGGGACCACGGTCACGAGAGAGAGAGAGAGAGAGAGAGAGAGAGAGAGAGAGAGAATATCAATTGGAGGTCTTCCCAAAAGTGAGAAGACCTTTATTGAATATTGTTTGTATTTATCTGGCCAAATACCCCACTTTATATAGGGGGAGGGGAGGTACTACCTCCTCAAAGTCCCGGGGTGGGACTAAAGGAGAGGGAGAGGGGGCAGCCACCGTCTGGCCCTAGTGGGCCCCGCGTCGGGGGGCTTGGCCCATCCGGCCACCCCTTGCCCCTTCTCCCCTCTTGCCTTTCCCTAATGGGCCCTCTTCCCTCCGGAATTGGCCCATTAAGCCTTTTGACCTTTTAAATTGATTTTCTCTTTATTAAATAATTATGAATAAATGATTAAATCAATATTTAACATTCAGTCACATATTATTCAACCTCTGTGGTTATGGAACACCTTCCACCTCCACTCCGGACTTCCTCCAGACTTACCGAAACCCTTCGGTTTTCTCTCTACTATTCTTCGGCGATTCTTCCGATCCTATAAACACTCTCTAAGCATCATCAAAACCATAAGCATGATACCCTACGGTTCGGGAACACTCCAGACATGGTCGGGACACTCCTGGACCAATGATCAACAGAGGGACCTGGATGGCCATGTGACCCCCGTGCGTTCCACGAAGATCTTTCATCGTTTGAACCGGGACGGTCGTGTCTTATTCCCTTTTTCTCTCGATACTTGCATTGCCTGAGATCTGATCAATGACATCACCATGTCGTGTTCAATATCGTTACCAAACAATGCTACTTGACTCGTTCCGACAAGTGATATCCCTATGATCAAATCACACGCTGCACAGCTATTGGATATAACTTCTCCGAGTGGGCCCTTGAGTATCTTTTCGTCACGTGGACAGATAAATCCTGCTCTTGACATATATTGCCTCTACAGTTTACTCTGAGTACCTGAACACACCTTTATAACCACTGTATTACCAAGTGGCTCTTGATGCTATCTAAGCACTCTCGGGAGACAGTGATTGATATAGCCTCATGGTCTAAGGAATAGTCTACGAGGATCCATTTCTAATCATCGTAACTTGAACTTCGTGACATGATCGGGTCATGATGTTTAGGTTGGGTATTGGTTCATCATCTCATTCTCAGAATGAGTTGACTCCATTTCCAACTGGCATAAATGCCACATGATCAGGAAACTTGATCATCTGTTGACCAATGAACCAGTGACTAGAGTTTCACTGGGAACCCCTGGTTGTTTATATATCACATGTGTATTGATGTTTCCACTCAATACAGTTGTAGCATGATATAAAACTTAATCATAAACTTTATGAAATATGATAATAGTCCTTATTACTATTTCTCTCTAGGGCATATTTCCAACAAAGGTTCGATCAGGGACACCAATCTGGAAGGGGAGCAGCCGAATTAGGTCCTCCTCGTGTTGTTCCTCACATAGAAGAACGTCTAAGCTCAGCCTTTGCAGGATTCTAGACCAGTGACTCGGGGGAAGACAGAGTACTTCTGAGGTGAGATGGACGCGGCTCCACACTGAGTCAGAGGTTTGTCGGCGGGGGCAAGTTCCGGATTAGGGACAACATTGGATCAGAAACCGAAGAATTTATACCAAATATCTATAGAGGGCCACAGACCGAGATATCCCTCTATCCCGGATGCGAAGGAAGAAAGAGAGGTTATGGCGTTAGCCGGAAGATGATGTGGTTGAAGATCGAAGGTGGTGAGGATATTGTGAAAGAAATCCCTAACGGGAAGGCCGAAGCTGCGCTGGAAATGCTAGAGGAAGACCATGAACTCACCTGGATTGGGCGACGGAATGATCTCCTCGCAAGGGAGGCGGCAGGTGACCCCCGCGGGGATGCGGCGGGTCCGATAGAGCCAATCGATATCATCCTCGCAGACCCAAGAACCGGCCCAAGCGCCGTGCTCGTGGGCCTCGCCGCCCTCCTCGTGCTCTTCAACAATGGCGACCTCCTCCTCTAGCATTTTAAGATCCCTGGCTCTGTCAATCCAATCTATGGTAGGGGCAGAGGCCTAGATTGTCTTGGACCCGTGGCGGCGTGGCTATGGCTGAGCAGCGGCGCGACTACTTGATACATTGCAAATGTATCTATAATTTTTGATGTTCCATGCTTAGTTTTATCCACTTTCTTGTGTTTTGTTCCAACTTTGGAGTACTTTCATTATGATTTCTTGGACTAACCTATTAACAAGAGCCACAGTGCCAGCTGCCTGTTTTCTGTTGTTTTTGGTTCCAGAAAAGTCAAAAAATGAATATTCTCGGAATTGGACGGGACAAAAGCCAAAGTGCCTATTTTTCCGGAAGGGATCAAGTGCGAGAATCTGAGGCGAGAGAGGGGCCGGGGCGGCCATACCACCTGGCAGCGGCCAGGCCTGGCCAGCGCCCGAGGTGGTCCGCCGACCCAGCACCCCCTCGGCCTCTCCTTCCGCCTATAAGTTGCCCTCGGGACGAAAACCCTAAGGGCCTGATCAAAAATCCATGAAAGAGTCTGTAGCCGCCGTCATCTCCATCCCTAGATCGGGAGGGATCTTAAGCTCTTCCCGGCACCCTGCCGGAGAGGGGAATTCACCCTGGAGGCCTTCTTCATCACCATGCAAGCCTCCGGTGTGATGCGTGAGTAGTTCATCCTTGGACTACGTATCCATGTAGTAGCTAGATGGCTGGTTTCTCCTCCTTTGTGCTTTCATGTTTAGATCTTGTGAGCTCCGTTCATGATCAAGATCATCTATTTGTAATTCATACATGTTGTGTTTGCGGGGATCCCATGGATATTGAGATGCTATTTCAGATTGATTATTGATTCTATCATGTCTTTGTTATTTGAGATCTTGCATGCTTTCCGTTGTTAGTAGCTATCTTGGCCAAGTAGATGCTACCAACTCCAAGAGTTAGTATTTATGCTCGATAGTGGGTTCATGCCTCCGTAACTGGGAAGTGACAGAAATCTCTAAGGTACTAGATGTGCTGTTGCTACTAGGGAGAAAACAACAATCCTTTGTTCATAGAACAATCGTATTGTTTACCTTACACGCAGTTCGTAAAGCAATAATTTGTTGCTTTCAACTTAATACTGGAGGGGGTTCGGATGATAACCTGAAGATGGATTATTAGTCATAGATGCAGTTGGATGGCGGTCTATGTATTATGTTGTATTGCCCAATCAAGTCTCAAAGGAGTCAAGATGATTAGTATATGCATGTATCGCTTTCTCGGTGTTTGTCAATTGCCCCGCTGTAATTTGTTCACCCAGCATGTTATCTATCTAAGGAGAGCCACCTCTAGTGAACTATGGATCCCGGTCCTTTTACTTTACATACAATCTACAATTTTTTACTGCTTTGTGTTTACTTTCTGCAAACTTTTACTTCTTTCCATTCGATACGTTTAATCCTTTGTTTTCCGCAAAACACGGTGAGATTGACAACCTCATCGCAAGTTGGGGACAAAGTTCTGTGGTTGTGTTGTGCAGGTCTCCACGTTGCTACTAGCACCGGTAGTGCATACCAAAGCTCAGCTAGTAACACCTTTGAGGTGTTTCCTTGCTCCTACTGGTTCGATTAAACCTTGGTTTCATAACTGAGGGAAACTTGCTGCTGTGCTCATCATACCTTCCTCTTGGGGTTCCCAACGAGCTCTACATCAACACCACGCACCAAGCACTTTTCGGGGCGTCGTGTATTGAGCCATCAAGCGATTTTCTAGCGCCGTTGCCGGGGAGTCAATGACATCTTCACAAGGGGAGTCCCTCATAACCAATCTCTTTACTTTGTAGTTTTTGTTTTGCTTAGTTTCTTTTTGCTTTGTTTGCTTGTTTTGTTCTTCAAAAAACACAAAAAAATAGTTCTACTAGTTTGTTTTCTTATTTCAAAAACAAAAAAAAATTAGTTCCTTTCTTAAGTTGCCTTTATGACTAGCTCTGCTCCAATCACTATTTCATTATGGATAGCTCACTCAGTTTCCTATTTGGGAACAGTATTTTGACTGCTAAGGTAATAGATGAACCACCGCCTGCTAGAACCTCCATGGAAGAAGAAATTGCTGAACCTGAAAGCTCATTAGATGAAAAAGATGAGGAGAGTGATGGACAAAAGGAGGAAGAATGGATCTACCCATGCCTACCTTCTAATGAGAGTAACTCTTTATCCCTTACATTATTTGATTGTCCCCCATGCTTATCAAAGGAGGGTGAATGTTATGTTCCCGAGGATTCTTTTGAAAATGTTTATAATAAAGCTCTAGTGCTTGTAGATCATGAAAAGCATGCCTTATGTGATAGTTATATTGTTGAGTTTATTCATGAGGCTACTGAAAATTATTATGAGAGAGGAAAATATGGTTGTAGAAGTTTTTATGGTAATGAAACACCTCTCTATGTGCTGAAAGTTTTGAAGTTACTTTTGTTTTATCTTCCTATGCCTGTCACTTTGCTCTTTGTGCATTTATTTGCATACGAGATTCCTATGCATAAGAAGCGGGTTAGACTTAAATGTGTTTTGAATTTGCTTCTTGATGCTCTCTTTTACTTCAATTCATATTTCCTATGAGAGCATCTTCTCAAATTTTCATGCCTAACTTAAAGGCGTTAAAGAAAAGTACTTGCTGGGAGATAACCCAAGAGTTTTAGTCGAGTCTTGGAAGTTATTACCTCTGTAATAACCTCTTCTTATCCTTTTTATTTGCTTTTTGTGCCAAGAGTAACCTCTAATGAGAGTGAAGTAATGATTGGGAAAGTTGCTGTCCCGAAACAGATTTCTGTGCTTCACCGTAAAAATTCCTGAGAGATCTCTGTACGTCGGAATGATCTGTAATTGTTTGTGCTTCTGACCCAGGTTGCTATCTAACTTTTTTTAGTTCAACACTTTTTTATTTGAGCAACAGAAGGTCTTCGAAAAAAATCGTCTTTACCTGCTGGTCTGTTTTGACAGATTTCTGCCATTTTCTGCATTTGCTTCTTGTTAGTTCCTCCTTGAGTTCCTTTAGGGAATTGAGCTTTTTGAGGGAAGTGCCACAGTAGCTAGTGTTCTAATGGAAGTTTATTTGGTGTTAGAACTGAACCTTGAGACTTATTTATCTTAAGTGCACTAATGTTGCTAATGAGATTGTGTGAAGTTTTATATGAAGGAAAATTTTCAGGTGTATGGAAGGAATGAGTAATGAGATGAAGGATGGACTAAAGCTCAAGCTCGGGGATGCCACGCGTGTCACCCCAAGAAATATCCAAGAAGTACAAGCTTCAAAGCTTGGGGATGCCCAAGGCATCCCCTTCTTCATCAATAAAAATTCCAGGTTTCTTCCAAACGCTTCATTTTTATTGTTTTGTGCACAGTTGTGTTTCTCTTGGAGCGTCTTCTTTTTCGTTTTTGTTTTGGTTTTTAGTTTACTTGGTTTGCTTAGTTTTCTGAATAAGTTGGTTGGACCCCCTCTTTCACACTTTGGTTTGCAAATAGTTTGATTTGGTTTGGAAAAGAGTAGGAAAGTTCATGCTTATGTGGTAAAAAGAGCTCGTTTTTGACTGTGGCTATGCTTTGTCATGCCATGCTTGATATTGTTTTGGCTTTATGCTAAGTATTCTTTGCTGTAGCATGACTTGTTATAAACAATTGATATTGCTTAATGTGCCTTGGATGAATCATGCGTTGTTTTAGCATATTAAAGCATAGTATAGTGGTATTCTCCTTTGATGCTTTATTTGGGTTGACTTGGCACATGCTCACACCATGTTATGACTATCACAAGTCACCATAGCCTTTATGATCCTTTAGTTTTCAACTTGTAGTATCACTTTATGCTTTGATCAATGATGTTTTGTCGCTCTGCATGATTATGGCCATTATTGCTCTCTTAGTTTGTCGCTCCCAGTCTTTTGCTAGCCTCCACAACCAAGTATGAGTTCCACTCATGCATCCAACTCCTTAAACCAAGTTATTCCAAAGAGTCCACCATACCTACCTACTAGCATATGCTATTCCAAGTATATTCATGTTTTTGTTTACCTTCCAAATTAAACTTGTTATGAGAAAACTAGTGATTAAAGCTCGATTGAACTTGATGGCACACTTTACTTTTCTTGCCCTTAATAAACTTGAACCATTGTGTCGTCTATGTTGTATATGCTTGCACTTATTTGTTGGGGATTAGCAGAACCATGCTTTCATGGGGAACTCTTTCAACATTGCACTTGGTACTTGTACCTAGTTGATATCATGCTCTTTTGTATATGGATGTCGTAGGTGTGAAATGAAAGGGGAGCTTGTAAGTCCATGGAGTTATGTATATGTGTTAGAGAAACGCCTGGGCCGCTGGTCTAATCCATGCTGACATGGTGGAAACCTGCAGCGTAACCATAATGAGCTGTCTATGAAGCATTCTTCTTATAAAAAAGGAGTCCTATTGAGAAAAAAAAGAGAAAAGAAAAAAAAAGATACTATGAAAAGAGGAAAGAGAGAAAAAAGCACCATATTCCCATGGTAAATAAGAAGAATGCTGAGATGCTCGTTGTCTGCTTGCCTTGTCATTTTGATATGGGGATTCTTCCGTATCATCGGGCAAGGGGTACCCCGTTGGCGGTTCTTAATGATACACATGTACTTACGATGACAAGAACTTACCGGTGACTAAACTTGAGTAGCATGAGGAGCGGCCCTCGTATACAAGGGACATGAGATTTCTGACTTATACTTCGTCAAGCATGTACACCATAGTTTGTTCACTTTAACCTTAATCACTTCAAGATGCTTATGATAGGGGCAATGAGAGCTAAAAGCTTTAAGTATCATAATTTTTGGAAGCTCTTTATGAGACTTGAATCCCTACTTCCTTTTACAAAAGGCCTTTCTTCCACCATTATATTGAGTCTCCACCTTCTATCTTTATGCACCTACTTTGAGAGCATAGTGGCCATTCTTAGTTTTATGTGCATTGTCCCAAGACCAGTTGATTGATGCATAACTTGTTATTGCTTGTTTGAAACTATTGTATCTAGTCACTCTTATGAACTTTGAAGGTGTCCTATGCATTTATATTTGCTACTCTATTGAGGGACAAGCTGAATACTATTATGCTATGTTTTCTTTATGTGAAACAAACAAACGTCTTGCGGAGCATGCTATTCATGAATCTTTTGTTTGTGCCTTTTCATGTTGCATCATAGTTTCTTTGCTTATTGCTAGAACTTTGTCTTTCATGTTATGATTGAAGTACTATGATCCCAGCTTTGAGTGTTTTGCAAATACTTTGATCAAGTCTATGATGGTGCATGTCACCTCAAAAAATTATTTCTTTTTATCACTTACCTACTCGAGGACGAGCAGGACTTAAGCTTGGGGATGTTGATACATTGCAAATGTATCTATAATTTCTGATGTTCCATGCTTAGTTTTATCCACTTTCTTGTGTTTTGTTCCAACTTTGGAGTACTTTTATTATGATTTCTTGGACTAACCTATTAACAAGAGACACAGTGCCAGCTGCCTGTTTTCTGTTGTTTTTGGTTCCAGAAAAGTCAGAAAATGAATATTCTCGGAATTGGACGGGACAAAAGCCAAAGTTCCTATTTTTCCGGAAGGGATCAAGTGCCAGAATACAAGACGGAGAGGGGCCAGGGGCCAGCCACACCACCTGGCCGTGCGGCCAGGCCTGGCCCGCGCCAGGGGTGGTCTGGCCGACCCCAGCACCCCCTCGACCTCTCCTTCCGCCTATAAGTTGCCCTCGGGACGAAAACCCTAAGGGCCTGATCAAAAATCCACGAAAGAGTCTGTAGCCGCCGTCATCTCCATCCCTAGATCGGGAGGGATCTGAAGCTCTTCCCGGCACCCTGCTAGAGAAGGGAATTCACCCTGGAGGCCTTCTTCATCACCATGCAAGCCTCTGGTGTGATGCGTGAGTAGTTCATCCTTGGACTACGAATCCATGTAGTAGCTAGATGGCTGGTTTCTCCTCCTTTGTGCTTTCATGTTTAGATCTTGTGAGCTCCGTTCATGTTCAAGATCATCTATTTGTAATTCATACATGTTGTGTTTGCGGGGATCCGATGGATATTGAGATGCTATTTCAGATTGATTATTGATTCTATCATGTCTTTGTTATTTGAGATCTTGCATGCTTTCCGTTGTTAGTAGCTATCTTGGCCAAGTAGATGCTACCAACTCCAAGAGTTAGTATTTATGCTCGATAGTGGGTTCATGCCTCCGTAACTGGGAAGTGATGAAATCTCTAAGGTACTAGATGTCTTGTTGCTACTAGGAGAAAACATCAACCCTTTGTTCATAGAACAATCGTATTGTTTACCTTACACGCAGTTCAGAAGCAATAATCTGTTGCTTGCAACTTAATCCGAGGGGGTTCGGATGATAACTCAAGGTGGATTATTAGTCATAGATGCAGTTGGATGGCGGTCTATGTATTATGTTGTATTGCCCAATCAAGTCTCAAAGGAGTCAAGATGATTAGTATATGCATGTATCGCTTTCTCGGTGTTTGTCAATTGCCCCGCTGTAATTTGTTCACCCAACATGTTATCTATCTAAGGAGAGCCACCTCTAGTGAACTATGGATCCCGATCCTTTTACTTTACATACAATCTACAATCTTTTACTTCTTTGTGTTTACTTTCTGCAAACTTTTACTTCTTTCCATTCGATACGTTTAATCCTTTGTTTTCCGCAAAACACGGTGAGATTGACAACCTCATCGCAAGTTGGGGACAAAGTTCATGGAGTTGTGTTGTGCAGGTCTCCACGTTGCTACTAGCACCGTAGCGCATAAAGCTCAGCTAGTAACACCTTTGAGGTGTTTCCTTGCTCCTACTGGTTCGATTAAACCTTGGTTTCATAACTAAGGGAAACTTGCTGCTATGCTCATCATACCTTCCTCTTGGGGTTCCCAACGAGCTCTACATCAACACCATGCACCAAGCACTTTTCTGGGCGCCGTGTATTGAGCCATCACTACTTCGGAGAAATACGGCGACGGGGCGCTGCTGCGGCGGCCCTGTGCTAAGCAGAAGAAGCGGTGGCGATAGTGTCACACGGAAGAAGAAGAAGAGGAAGATGAGCTTGCAGGTGGGGGAAATGACCAAGGGTTGTCCCTCACCCCCTATTTAACCACGCCCCTAAGTGGGGTAGTGGGATCAAGCGGTGCGGCGAAGCCACACGGAGTGGCCGTGTATTAGCCGGATCAGCCAATCAGAAGCGAGCCACAGGAAGGACCACATGGTACAACAGATCCCACGAGAAGACGTGGCATTGTGGTTAATGAGGAGACATCCATGATGTGACATCCGTAGCAATTATCACTAACAATAAATACAATAACCGGCGCAAGCCCTTAAAATTAGGCAAAACAATGATTACCCTCTACGTAGGATGTGAGGAAGTGTACATGAGAAGGAAGAAATCCAAGGGGTAACCCGGATGTGAAGGAATAACCCGGCCATCAAGGAATAACTCGGAATGAGCTAAAGGGAGCGAAGTGAACAGTGAACAAGCCGAGTCACAGAGTAACTAGGCAAGAATAACAAAGAACTTAGTTGGTTGAACCTGCTGTGGCCTTAGCAGCTGAAATTGCTAAGACCGCACCAGCTTCGAGGACTAATGTTGGGGGATAACCCTTGGTAGGATCATGCTGGGGTAGAATGGCCATGATATCTGAGGTACGGCAAGGTCAAAGCAGGAGCTGGCTGAGTCACCTTAAGGCAGGACGACTTACGGAAGACTCGACCTGGTGGATGTTCATCTATCGTTAATCGGGCCGACATAAAACATATGTCAGCAATCTTAATGTAACTTGTTTGCAGGTACCCATGGGGCCGAGTTAACCAGGCACGAGCCGGGTTACCACTTGGCTTACAAGAGAAGGAAGACATCTTGCTGGTCAAAGGTTTTCTCTCTCCACTATAGCGTGAGCACATCAGACAGAGGGGAGGACCAGCGGGTATGGGCCGACAAGGGTGACGTTGCCTATGTTGGGTGACACCGCGCCACAAAGGGGCTCAGAGAGGCTTATGCCATGAGTCTGGACCAGCTTGCTAAATGGAAAAAAGAAGCACATCGCTTTACAACTTTGAGAGGAGCATATTCAAAGAATATGCCTCCACGTATGCCCTAACTTGTAACCTGGGCTCCCCTATATAAGGAGCACCAGGATCCCCATTGAGAGGGTCGGCCATTTTACTAAGGGAAAACCCTAGAGAGGAGGTGGTGGGTAGTAAGAGCACTAGCCTCCTTCACACGAACAAATCGAGGAGCCCTTGTAAACCACCATTGATTTAGAGAGAATACAAGCATCTGTGTGTGGAATAACCACACTATCCCTCCCTAGACACCTCTAGTGCTCATTAGCCCCACTCTTAGCCTATACATGGCATCTGCCATGCCACCACCATGACATAAGTTGTGGAGAATGTCTCAAGATTGTGGCCTTTTGTGGCATTATCTTGGGAGCCTCCAATTGAGTTGTGGAGATTTTCCAAGCTTGTACGGGTTCGGTGACCACCCTCAAGTGACCCATAGTGCATAGTGTGCTCGCCTTTGTGGTGTGCACATGGGAGAATAAGGTGAGCCTTTTGTGGCGTTGGTGAGTGGTGTGCCTCTGCATATTGGGTGAGGTCTTGTGTGGCATTGCGTGTGCATTGAGGCACTACACCTCAAGGTGAGCCATTTGTTGTGTTCGGGGAGCATTACGCCACCACACCTCTCCAACAAAGATTAGCTTATTTGGAAGTGGACTTCGGGATAAATTCATAGTCTTTGCATGACTCGGTTATCTCTATACCCAATCTCTTTAATTATACACTTTACATTGAGATAGCCTTCGTGCTTGAAGTTCTTTATCTTGATATCACCTTGTTGATTGTCTTTCTTAGCATAAGTTGCTGGTGCATTTAGTTGAACCTAGTGGATTTAGGTTTTGTTCTTGATTAATTAAACACTAGTTTTATTTTACATTTATTAGATCCTAAACCACAATAGTTTTAAAAGCGCCTATTCACCCCCTCTAGGTGACATTTGTGTCCTTTTAATTGGTATAAGAGCCAGGGTTCTCACTTTTATGCTTCACTGTCTTGAGATTAAAGATGTCTCTTAGGGGATTAGTGCATAATGACACTTTTATATTCAATGGCACAAATTATGGTGTTTGGATAATTCGCATGCTTGACTATTTTCGGGGTTTTAACCCACTTTCAAAGCAAATTCTAGATATGGGTTTTTCTCCTCCTAGGGATCCCCTAAGTCTATCTTTAGAGGAGGAGACAAATTCATATGTCAATGATCAAGCTTATAAGGTGCTTGGTATGTTGTGATATTTGTAGTTCTTTCCAGAATCATGCCTTTTTAGAATACTCATGAGATTTGGACCAAGTTTTAAGAAAATATGATGTGTCCAATATTACTGAGGATTATTGTGTTCCCTCCACCTCCGATCGTAATGAGCTTTCATCTTCTTCCATTTCACCAATAAGTGATTGGTCACAACGTAATTATATGGTGAGTTGTGATATAATTTGTGTGAGATCCTGGCGCATGGCTTAATAGGATTGATAGCATACCCATACCAACAAGTTGCAACTTATTTTCTAGGCTCATGTGCAAAGGAACTCCGAAGTTCCATAGTTCCGAAGTTTGTCCTTGGAATCTCTGGACTCTCTCTTCACGGTGAAGAAGTAGATCAATAGATCTAATCTAAGCTTGATCCCTAGATATCCTTCGCACAAAGTTACATAATTGCTAAGTACTAGGATGCTATTGGGAGAAAGGTTGTGAGGAAGAACCCGGAAGTGATTCAGGACCTCAAGGTAGAAGTCGAAGACTGGGAAGGAAACGCCGTGTACCAGCTGCGTTTTGAGGTAGACCTTCTCTCCGCCCGGTGCCAGCCGCCATACCAGCCTCTCCGTCGAGGGGAGGTATCCCTTAACGATGAGCTCCTTCAGGTGCTCCGCAGTAAGTTCAGAGCCCCTCCACACTCCCTTGTGGGAGTCAGCTTCCTCCTCCAAGGCTTCGAGCACCGCCTTTTTCTATTCATCACCGGTGATTTCCACCACGGTAGAGGCTGGAATCACCAATCCCTCTGGCGGGATAGAAACACCCTTTGATGGCTCCTTGGAAGCCTCAAGAGCCACCGCCGTTGATGGAGTGTTGCTTCTGCTCGCCATTGAGATTGATTGAAAGAATAGGTGGAAATGGGATTTCTCTGTTATGGCTTTCTCGCTGGGAGCTCGAAGGACCGCGTGGCATGAGGAAGAATAAGACGTAGGGAGAATGCATGTAAAAGAATTATCTTCGGCCGTAGTAACTATTTATAACCCCAAGCGTCAAGATTCGTGCGCGAAGGATCTAATGGTCAGAGCGTTGATAGTGTGTGTGCGAACGTGCGCGGTAATTTTGCCACGTCCCCCGTTTGCTGCTTAACATTTCGGATTTCACATGCGGGAAAATTGCTATGAGTAACCGCTGCCATATGTGAGTTTAGAGAAAGTGTAGGTTGTATCCTACGTCATCCTACTGACAGTAGCAGTGGAGTACTCATGTCTGAAGATTCTAGTGTGTATAGTCCTATCCGGTTATGGAAAAGAGGACTAAAGATTTGAAGATTCTCCGGCTTATATATTGAACACGGAGAAGATTGCAGGGTTCTTTGGGAAGACTTCGAGATATTGCTTGATGAATTGCCAACATCACCTAGACATAGCATTCAAGACTAAAGGCAAGACGGTGCAACATCTCAAAGTCCTCCGGGGGCTACTGTTGGGGATATGCTAAATGAGTATCACCATAGCATGTATCTATTCCGGCTAACCCAGGTGGCCCACAGTTGGTAGCAAGGCATATGGCCCACATGCCGACCCAGTTAGACGGATCCAAAAGGGAGTCTCATGCCGAAATAAGGAAGGCTACAATGCAGTTACAACCAAACCGGAGCCTTGGAGTACAAGGCACGAAGACTAGTTAGTATTAGTGTAGGACTTTGTAACCTGTCCGACAAGGATCTTTCCTTGTAACCCTAGGTTTTGGCGCCTTTATAAGTCGGATGTGTGGGAGCATTTAGGGCACAACTTACAATCTCGTACACAACGTACAACACCTCGCACATCGAACCGATCCCTATAACTCGGCGTATTGCCCTTATAGTGATTTATAGCAAGAGTAGGGTTCTGCCACTGTCGTGGGACCTAAACCTAGGAAAGTTGTGTTACCTCATACCCGCCAACTCACCACCTCCTCCCACTTCTCTAAACACGCTTTGTGAGGATCCCTCCATGGCGTAATCATCGACAATACCATGACAATGCATATCTATTTATGATTGATTCCAAAAGCTTTTGTTTAGGAAGATGAAATAACTGGTATTCTACTTTTAGCAGATTAAGTGATGTTGAGTCATAGCACTAGTTGCTATCATAGGCTACTGTGATCCTATGTATTCTATTGCCTTTACTGAATAAATCTTATGAATAGCTTCTGCTATTTGGAATTGTCACTGTGGTGCCTCTCTTAAGAGAGTGTGCATAGTGATAGTTTATTAGCATGATTTACATAATTCTCAAGTAAAATTGGGTTTAGGCTTGCCGCAGGCCTTTGATGCACAGACTGAGGCCTCTCTTTTTGTAAGAGTGGATGCTTCCTAGTTTTCCTAGAATCGTAGGATGCTTTGCATCTAAATCTAATGAGATACTGAAAATCAACTACTATTCTCACTAATATGCTCATAAAGATACTAGAGATGATCTTCTTGGCATATATCAGATGATCAACCTGCTGTTTGCAGAGTAGACATATGTTTTCTTATTTGTTGAGGATGATCTTGTCTTGTTCCCTAATCTTGTCATGCTTATTGTCCTTCTCCTAGCCCCTTGGACTGCTCCTCCTAGTTGCTAGCCTTGATCTAGCTTCTCTATCTAAGGATCATGGTGTGTGTTCTATGGTGGTGAAATATGTAAATGTGTGGCTCTCTTCCTTGCTACGCCTAGGACCTTGGTTCTATATATCTATGTGCTGCTTGCACTATGGTGGTGACACACATCAATGTGTGTGCTTGGATAGGCATTCTGCCTTGTGGTCTTGGTTCAATTTACCAAGTTAGATATATTTGTTCAATGTCGATGAGATTAAGTAAAATCTTGTGAACTACTTCTAAAGTTTACTTCTTTTCTTTACTATCCATGGTGAAATTTCCCCTTCTAGCCAATGATATTAAATTGAGACAAAGTCTGATAAGAATAGATTCAAATATTGGCCCCAACTTCCTGAAAACTCAATGATAATTCAACAATGCATCTCATTGCCATTCTAAGAGTTTTCCTAACACTAACCTTTTTTTTACTTTTATCTGTTTTCTTTTTGTTATTTTGCAGGAAATTACGAATAAGAAGATCTGAAGATAGTTTAGGTTTAGTCTAGTGTTTTCTTTTTTATCACTTGTGTATTTTTATTTTATTATTTTTATTGTAAAGACAATGTACTATGATTTATGAAATAAAAATATTCCTTTAATCTTTTACTCATTGATTCAGTTTACTTTATTTGTATTATTTTATTGTAATGACCTATTACATTACATAGTAATTCAATTTCCTTTATAATTTTTTCTTCTGTAATTTAAGTTCAAATGTACTATTTGAATATTCAAATTTGAATCCTTCCCCAAATATACATATAAAATCTCTAAACACTAAATCATTAAAGTGAAAGAAGTTCTGATCCCTCTAGGTTTTAGTTTGACGAAAAATTTACCCTACTTTTCAAATGCATGCATGCAAACGCACATTATCTAATCTCTACCTCTCGCTTGATTCTAATTTCTTCGACTTACGAAATATTTTCTTGGCACGCAATGTGCACATGCGCTAGGCCACGATGACAGCATTAGGGGCACAACTTAGCCCATCATTGTCCGATAGGCAGTTAAACGGTGTAACCAGACCATTACAGCTCGTACGTTTCGAATAATTACCTCTCGTGTCACTAATTTGTGCAACAAAAAGTCTGATTTAGTGGCTTGTGCAATTTCCTCCATCAATAGTAGCGTGGAAGTCCACCAGGCAGCTGGTATTTGCAATGTGGAAAGAAAAATATAGGGTATTTAATTGGCAAGTAGATGCACTTTGGAGTAGCCTTTTCGTAAGAGACTGATTGCAGATAGAGAGACCGAGACGGCAGTGCCAGTGGGTAGTGTTGCTTTCTCCGTGCAACTTGCATGGCAACGTGGGCCAAAGATGTCGATACCCTGCACCTGGGTACTGACACCGATAGATCTGCATGCATCGAGTGGTCTGAATGGACGAGATGAGGATTTTCCCTTTTGAGTAGACGACCGGACTCAGTTAGTTCCGTCGCCATTGTTGACTGCACAGTATACACACTAGCAAGTTGCTCAACATCTCATTTGGAAAACCAGCAATTGGTTCAACTCACGAGATTAATAAAATGCCAACGCGTTTCATCACAAGTGGAGGAAACAGTAATCTCATCTGCGGAATGGAGATACATACCACTCTCGTTTCTTCCCGTGGGTGCGCGCCAGCCGGTTCAACTCTCTATGCCACTACTAGCTACCTTCTTATAAAGTCCCCATCACCCAAAAAAAAAAAAAAAAAATTTCTTCCTCCTCCCTTCACGCCACGCCATGATGCATTGCTGCGCAAGGACTCATGCTGTCGTCCTGCTCCTTATGGCGGTTCTCGCACTCCCGCTCGCCGCAGCACAGCCGTGGCCGCTTTGCGACAGCAGCAGCGGCAACTACTCGGCAGGCAGCACATACGAAACCAACCTCCTAAACCTCATCGTCACTCTCCGCCAGAACGCCTCCTCCAGCCCGTCCCTCTTCGCCTCCGGCGCCCTCGGCACCGCCCCGAACACCGTCTACGGCCTGATGCTCTGCCGCGGAGACGTCAGCGCAAGCGACTGCGCCGACTGCGGCACCTCCGCCCTACAGAACGCGGGGACGGCCTGCGACCGCCTCATCAGGGACGTCGCGCTCTGCAACAACCAGTGCTACGTCCGCCTGTCCAACATCAACTTCCTCGCCTCCACCAACAACTCGGGCGAGATACGTCTCAGGAGCGGCACCAACATCTCTAGCAGCGACGTAGTGGGCTACAACCGGGCTGTCACCGGCCTCCTCAACGCCACGCTACAGTACGCGGTCGACAACACGACCAGGCTCTTCGCCACGGGGGAATGGACTGGGCCCGACCCAGGGTTCAGTCCGATCTTCTCGGCGGCGCAGTGCGCGGCGGACCTATCGGCTGCGCAGTGCCGGAGTTGCCTACAAGACCTCTTGGGCCAGTGGTGGGTCTCGTTCGACCGGAACGACGAGGGCGCCAGGATCGCGGGCGCCCGGTGCAGCTTGAGGTCAGAACTGGGCCATGTCCCGTTCTACACCGGCGCCGCGATGCTCCAGCTGCCCACCAAGGCTGCCGCACCCGGACCAGCGCCGACAGTTGTGCCGGGCCCTAAGGAAGGTCAGTTCACTACCACGAGAACACTATATATTGAACTTTGACGGAGTTATGAAAATACTGAGTAGGCATATGTACTACTCTTTCCAAAATATAAAATATTTTAGCAAATTTTATTATGCATAAAAAGCGTCTTGATATATTTATTTGTTTCATAAAAGGTAAAATATTTTATATTATAAAACAGAGAAAGTACTATTTGACTCGAGCTGCTAGTCATCGTAACTAGTAAAAAATGTTATGCGAGATCAAGAGCGAAGAGAAACTATTTGTTAATGATATTAAATTGAACTCTATATTAAACCTAGAATCAGTAGCCTTAATAGTAATATCTATCAACGGTTGGTCTAACATCCGCCATCTCCTGTGCTGCTTGTCATCAAGAGGGTTGCAAATTACAGTAGTGGTTTCACTTTTCTGAAGTGACCATTGTACAAGAGTCCTAACTCGATCCTCACTTATACATAATATCCTATACAAGCTAAGCATACAAGATCAAAATGTTGGGTGACCTCATACACTCTTGTAGAGTTACTTTTGTAGAACTGTAGATATCTAGATTTTAAATTTTGTATCATCATTGTATGGAGAGGCTCCGGTTAAAAAGAATTGTGTGAAGGGATAACTTTGCGTATATCAAAAGGCCAAAGTGTTGCTGGTCCATGAAAATGTTTACTATGTTCTCGCTCCCTTCCAAATGAGGATATAATTATCTTTAGTAAATTATAAATTTTACCCCTAAAATACTTGTTGTGACACTATTTATGCCATTTAATTTTTGTCTCATGTACCCTAATTTCTCGTTTGTGACACTACTTCATACATGTAGGGTCACCAATGTGAAGATAGGGTAAAATGTGACAACTAGTGTCACACATATGAAGTTAGCGGGTCAAAGGTGGTTTTATAAATGCGTAGTAGTACCACAAATTAATTATAATATTTTTTAGGAGTAAATATTGTCATTTACTAGCACACATGCCCGTACGTTGCAACGGGAGAGTCAACTTTTGTTCGAAGAACACTTACTTGACTTAAAATTTACACCGAAGTTGAGCGCTTCGGCTAACCCTGATCTGAGTTGGCGCTTTCGTCTTAATCAATAAACCACGACACTATTTTGGAATAGATGGTGAGGTGAGAAATGTCAGTAAAAAAATACATATTCGCATGTATCTAGACATGTTTTAGTTTATGATACATACGAATTTAGACAAAGTCAAGTCACTTATTTCTGGAGGGAGGAAGTACTATAATTCCCTTGCTATCTTCTCTATCCATAAAAATCAAAATCAAAATGATAAGCAAAGAATCTCCATTAGTCCATCAAATATTTGATGGAGCTCACCTTCCGAGTTATTGGCTATCACTTGGCAGTTTTATGATGTTGGTGAATTGCATAATCAGCAGATCTCCTTGGATAAACAGACCCACCTATGTTAAGTTTAGAGGCACTACTCTGTGTTTTATCATTCTTTATCTTTATTTTCCTGTCACCATCTTCAACATATACATTTGGGCATAGCTTAAGATCATTACATCCTTGCTCTAAAAGTGATTTCACGTAACAATGGTTTTATAGAGGTAGTTAAATATTTTTTAGGAGTAAATATTGTCATTTACTTGGTTATTTTATTTTTGTGGCAATTGAAAACCTCTATGACTAATTTCAATTCTTCAATTCCATACTTAATTCATATGAACCGGACGGAGCGTACATGATTTTTTCTTTGAAAAAAACTAAGTAAACTTGGTTGTTGTTAGGGTTATATCCATACCCCCCCCCCCCCCTCCCCTCCAAAAACAAAGTATTCCTACCCATACGGCTGTCTTGAAGCGATTAGCACAGGAGAAGATTTTTGTTGAATGGTTTGGCTAGATTCAACCCCAAAGCCTAGCACTCATAGCCTTCGGAAGTCCCTCTTTCTTTCGAAAGACTTCTCTCCGTGGTGAAGTCTATTTTAAGGGACACTGATGTTAGAATATAAAGATGGGCGTACCAGAGGCATCGTTTCATCGGGAGTGTTTGATAAAATAAATTCGCTGGTTGCACCTGCGACTAACCACCACAGCAAAAAATATTTTCGTTCAAACTTGTGTGCATGTCGGAGGGTATTTTATAATGGCGGGATTTAATTTCTTTTGGCCTTGACATCAAAGAAACACATAAGGAGAGTTGTTATAACAAAAGTAGATCAAACTGCAACGTGCCAAATGAAGTCAATAAGTAAGAAGAATCGCCAAAACAAACGTGTTAAGGCCTCGTAAATCCTAAATCTATAAGTTCACTTACCTGTGGACGGGTGAGCACCCATGCTTTTTTTTGGAAATGAGCATATATTAATATTACACGGACACCAATTACACCCAGCCTCTGCAACAGCGCATACCCTATTGGCAATACGGATGTACACAGCCAAAAAAAAGAATAAGAATTATAAAAAAGAAAAGTTCCGCTACAGTGATTAGATTCTTAGTAGCAGCGACACTAACCTCACCAGAACAACACCAGAAGTCCAACATCTCCAATAGCGATGCCTTCAAAAAGGAAACAGAGGACAAGAACCGTCATCGCCCGATCTAAGATCATAGGTTTTCACCCTGGAGAAAGTCCTCGTTCACAAAACAATGCCTTCAACAAGATCATTGCCAGACACAACCAATTAAAGCCAGACCTTGGATTTTCACCCTGCAAGGTAAGACTGTGAACTCCTCATGTGCTGCCGCCCCCACTTTCTGATGCCGCTGCTACAATTCACGAATCACCAAGCCAATTCCTCATCGCCACCAGGACTCGAGCCACCATAGCTAGTCCATCAAACTTGGCTTCCATGACATTCTCCGCACACTGACTTTACCATGGAACTAAAGACATGTTCCATGATAGTAACAGACTGCAGAGCTTCGCCTCGCTCCCTCTGAAACCAAACGGTCATAAAAACGACGGTTGCGCGCGACCGAATCTCATCCGTTCCAGCAACCTCCAGGCATGACTCGCCTATGGGAGTTCGCCGGCGGAGCCTTCCGAAACACGACACTGCCACCAAATCTATGAAAACAGGCTAAAGGCAGATCTTCGTCTTGGCGTGAGAGAAATCCTAGGACCGAGCCTCTGCCAGCAGATGCGACCCGCGCCACCATCCGTCGAGGGAGAATCGCCATCAAATCCTGAGGCCGCCGCCCCGGCTTTCAGACCCCCCCGCCATCAGATTGCCGTCGGGACGACAACCATCGAGCGCCAAGGGGCTTCCTGCGGGGGAGAGGCCACCACGCGAGGAAGCAGCCATGGCGCCACCGTCGGCAAGCCGGGCTTAGCCCGCCGGCGTCCTCCGGTGGCAGCAGGGGAGGAGCGGGAGGAGAAGTCGGGGGCGGCGGCGGCTTAGGGTTCCGTCCGTGCCGCCCCTCCCGAGAGCAGTGTGTGCGGGTGAGCACCCCTGCTATCTCCCAATATCCTTCGTACGACCTGAAAAACTAGTAATTAAAAACTAAGTTAATATAGTTGCATTAGTGGACCGTCTTGAGTTTAAAGCTGGTCGGCAACACGCCTCTATCATTTTGTATCCATGCAAAGAGCTGCCTTCTGCATCGTAAGGCACGCTAAATTAGGAGGATTTTTTCTTACGTTATCTTCATTTGCCAAATTACAGGTAAAAATACTTCAGGTAGCAGACTTGTTGGAATTATACTTCCAATACTGGGTGTCGCTGTAATAGCTGCAATTTCTCTTTGTGCGTGGAGTAGTATTCGTAGGAAGAGAAGATCGCGAAGACCAGCGCTTTCCACCCAATGTAAGTCCTCTACGCACTTCCACTTCTTAATTTTGCGCACATACTAAACCATTAACTAGTGGAACCATGAAAATTTACCAGCTCATACAGTTGACGACCTCGAGAGTGTCAAGTCAAGCTTGTTATCTTTGTCTTCGCTACAAGATGCAACAAATAACTTCGACGAAAGCAATAAACTTGGTGAGGGGGGTTTCGGTACAGTTTACAAGGTATGCCGATAGTCTTTAGTTTGAGGATTTACTTTGTTTGGACATTACTGTGTGTAATCTCTGAATAATTTGTGTAGTACCTCATTGGTAGATTGCACAACTTAAGGATTGACAAACTTCCAAGTATGAATAGAGTAGAAAGAGCTTGCTGGATCGTATGAACTTGATAATTAGTCTTTATGGAAGATAATAATCATTTTATTCAGGGAGTCCTTTCCGGACTAGAAGTGGCTGTGAAGAGGCTGTCAAAGGGCTCGAATCAGGGGCTAGAAGAACTGAAAAATGAGCTAGTTCTGGTAGCCAAGCTGCACCATAAAAACCTTGTCCGGCTTGTGGGCTTTTCTTTAGAAGGAGGGGAGAGATTGCTAGTCTACGAGTACATGCCAAATAAAAGCCTTGATACCATCCTTTTCGGTACGTCCTCCCAACTGAACCTAAATACTACTCTTAGTTGTGCTGTTCTGCATGCATGTGCAAGTGCAGTATATAACCATTTAATCTGGTGTTAGATCCTGAGGAAAGAACTCGACTAGACTGGGCGCTAAGGTACAAGATCATTGAAGGAGTCGCTCGAGGTCTGCAGTACCTCCACGAGGATTCTCAGAAGAAGATCGTCCACCGCGACTTGAAAGCAAGCAACGTTTTGCTAGATGCAGAGATGATCCCCAAGATCGGAGACTTTGGCCTGGCTAGGCTCTTCGGGCAAGATCAGACACGCGAGGTCACCGGCCGTATCGTCGGGACATTGTGAGTAATTAATTAATCACGACCTTCGAACGACACGAATCAATCATGAAGCGGGCAATAGCACCATCTTAATCCTTGCTTGCATACTCTTGTTGCAGCGGCTACATGTCTCCGGAGTATGTGATGCGTGGACAATACTCTATAAAATCAGATGTGTACAGTTTTGGCATTCTACTGATAGAGATCGTAACGGGCCGGAGAAACAATGGGTCCTACCTTCCCGACGAAAACGAAGATCTCATAAGCATCGTGAGTACGCTGTAAATACTTTTAGAACTTGCTTATTATGTGTTGTTAATGTGTAAGACATGCATTTATAAATTCTAGGTATGGAAGCACTGGGCCGAAGGAACGATTGCAGAGATGGTAGATTTCTCCTTGGGAAGAAACTACCCTGGAGCTGAGGTGCTCAAGTGTGTCCATGTTGGTTTCCTGTGCCTTCAACAGAATCCTGCAGATCGACCTACTATGTCAGAGATCATGGTGATGCTTAACAACGATGCTACCGGCTCTCTGCCAGTTGCTACTAGACCAACGTTTTTTCTCGATGGAAGTTCTGTTTTTTCGCACGGTACTACATCACCTTTGTACACGGACTCATTGACTACCGGGCGTTAACGCGCATCCCCGCTTGTTCGTTTGTACTGTCATTGGAAACTATAAAAGAGATTGCATGTCACGATGTAAGAGTTCAGTTTATATTGACCCTCTATCCTTCCATGACGCTGATCCAAACACTACCCCTCAAATATTCTAAGGCTCTATAACTCACTGCCCCACACACCTGAGGACATGCCGGGGTAGTTTTCATTGAGTGATTAGTTATGTACTCCCTCCGGTCTAAAATAAGTGATTTGGATTTATCTAGATTCGTATGTATCTTGATATATTGTACTATATAGACAAACACAAGTCAATTATTTAGAACGGAGGGAGTACATTAAGTCTTTCTTTCATCGCGACATCCCTTGTTGAAGAGAACAGAAGATATGTCAAGATTTATCCTTTGGCAAGAGGTTCATCGGTACTCCCTCCGTTTCAAAATATAAGATGTTTTAGCTTCGTCAAAGGAATGTATCTAGTTTACATGAACACACTAAAAGGGAGCTAGATACATTCCTTTCACAAAGCTAAAACATTTTATATTTTAAAACCAAAGGAGTAGATATCAAGCACCTCAACAACCTCTCAACCCGCAGCTATGTGGGTAGTGGGCATCTATTGTCATCCATGACACCCTCGTCACTTTTTTATTTCCTTTTTAATCTCAAATTTGGCCTTGCCACCTTAGTCCCTGTTGTTAGTACAACTCTCGTTGGTCTAAGACTAAAGGGAAGGACTAGGTGTCCCCGGGGATAATTGCCCTGGATCCCCAGGTCCCTAGTACGCCACGTGTTTTCCAAAACAGTCGTTAGTCCTACTTTTATTATAAACGACCCATTTTTTATAAAATGTTCCGCTTTTGCTACACGTGTTTCCCAAAACAGTCGCTAGTCCTACTGTTGGTATAAACGACCCATTTTTTATAAAATGTTTCGCTTTTGCTACATGTAGCAAAACAGGTTCGTTCCAAAAATATAACAAAATATTGTCACCGGAGACCTCGCTAGAGGACTCGTCGGAGACTTTGTAGCAAAAACATTGTGCTGATGTAGCAAAACCGATTTCATCGAAAAGCATCATTGGGAGACCTATAGCAAAAACAATTGCACTATTGTAGCAAAATCACAAAAAGTTATGTTAATGTAGCAAACAAAACTTCGTCAAATACATCGCTGGAGACTTTCGCTGGTGTCGACATAGTGGCTTCCGGGGTCCCCCACACTCTGCCGGGGCATGTGGTGTAATGTCCCAAGGTTTATTAACCTAAATTAAGACGACTTAGAGGGAGAGATTATGCATTAGTGCATCTTAAAGCATTGAAAATCCGGGGGAATTTCGACCATTTGATTGAAGAGGGAGTAGATGTGAGATCTTCTCGAAGTTTTGAGAAACTTGTGTGCCATATTGTTTTATCTAACCATTGACCTTGAGGGTAGATGCTTTAAGTGCTTGATTGCTCTTGTTGTTGGATACAATACTTGTGTGTATTGATAGTCGGTTGACACTTGCTTGCTTCATCAAAAATTTGACATGACATATGCTAAAATTGGACAATTTGAGCACAATTCATATTACACGGACAATATATATATACAACTTGATGCATTGGCATCAGTGCATGAACAATATAATCAAAATTCCACCTTTGGAAACAACCAACAGTACAATACATCATTTCAAACCTCCAAATCACAAAGAAATATTAATATACCAAGTTTAAATTACAAATTCCATTTGAAATAATATTACAAGTCTAGTTTAGATTACAAAACCACCACGTGAACTTGATAAGAACTAAAATACAAATTGATTATAAATTTACCTCCAGGATAAAAGAACAATTACAAATAAGAAATAGAAAATCCTAAACTAAATCTTGAACATCCAAATCTTCCAACCATCTAGATCTTCGCATCTTCATTCATCTTCTCATCTTATCTTTTTCTTCACCTACAAAGAAGCATTTAAACAAGTCAGTAAGGGAAATGATCACATCCGAAGGAAAAAAGAAGCATCACTGCCCGATGGCATGGAGGAGAGCAGGGCACAAGGTGGAGGAAGGCACGACAACGCCGGCCACAACCACAATGAGAGCGTGGGGGAGGAGGTCACATCGGAGGAGGGCACAACAGAGGAGGGTGTTGCAGAGGAGGTGTGTGGTGGAGCTGCAAGGAGGAGGAGCACGACGGCAGAGGCCACAACCACCATGCAAGCACAGACGGGGGAGGGATAAGCAACATGGGATGAGGAGGGTGTGACCACATGGTAGAGGAGGCGCGCGACCACGGGGTATAGGAGGCGCGTGGTGGTAGGCGGAGGAGGCGCACGGCGATAGGGGAACAATTGGGAGCGGCTCCATGTCATGGTCATCTCGTACACAGCGTCCTGGTTAGAGACAACTTGATTGGAGCAGGTTGGGGACATGTGGTGATCTATTGGGTTGTGGGACAATCTCTTGGTCCCCTTGTGCGAGTTATGCTCCAACCATGCTGAGGCCCATGAGGGCAGAGCGGTGAATAGCTGCCCGTGGATCGTCAGCTATCGGTTGGGTGGCTAGGAGGTACGTTTGTGCCCCGGTAATGGCTTCTTGAGGTGTCTTGGATTTGATGTTGCCTACTAAATCCAGTGATATGAACGATAGGTCTAAATCTCGGGTCAACTCACACATTTCGCCTTCAGGTATATTCTATAGCCGAAAGCCTCCCCTTCTTGGTTGCGATCCTCCTGCGACACTTCCAAAGTTGCGCGTGGAGCTTAACTGTGCCTGTTGTATGCTTGACTCATCATCTAGCCTTTTCTGTTCCTCTAGTTGCCTCTGCAGCTTACCAGTTCCCTCCTCTTCTTATGGAGGAGATATTGGTAGGCCATCAGCTCCTCACATGTGGCATCCGCCATCATAGGTACTACACCCGAAACGGTGTTTATTGCTTTATCCCATACCGTTGGAGATAGCTGAAGATTTATTCGCTCCCCATCGCGTGCTCTGCCCCCTCCTTGGACAACGCGGTTTTCTACGCGTGGCTCTGATCCGTTCCTGCGAGAACTTGCAATGTTGTCTGAAGTAACATTATTGGGGTTGATGATAGTAGTACCGGTGGAGTCACGTGCTTTTGAAGTTTCTGTGTTAGATTATCCATTACGTGGGATCCCACGATTACGCACACCTGACGCCGTGTCAAGTATGGGCCGCAGCTGCGACTGTCGGAGGCGTCGGAGACATTGTCCTAAAGACAAGTGAAATCCCATGGGTCCTGGTTTGGGTACGAGTCACCCTTCTTCATCCCAGAGTCGACGCTTTCTTTAGATTCATTGTTGGTGATGTTCATCGGGTCCATGACGCAAAGTGGCGTTGATGCGGTATCAGATCCGAAGGAGAGGCCATCATAGAGATCAGTCAAATCACCCATATCCGTGGTGTAGTCGCGGTTGGCCTCAACATTCGTTGGGTATGGGGTTTGTTGGGGATATACTTTTCGGGTATACCCACAGTGACTCACTAACTAGGGTGGACCACTTCGGGGTTAGAGCTATGCTCCACGGGCGTCCCAGTCAGGGAGAGAAGATGGAGGACCATCTGGATACGGGAAGGCCTAGAAGACTTACCGACTTAGACCTGTAGATAGACTTGTAGTCCAAGTTGTACTTTGTATCGACTCTGTATCATAGCCGGATAGGACTCTCCTGTAAACCCTAGGTCGGATGAATATATAAGCCTACCTAGGGGCCAGCCTTTAGGGCACAATCATTCTCAACTCGCACAGGAAAAACCAATCCTTGTAATCCTTTATTACTTTAGGCTCTACCGATATATTCGATTGCTAGCAGGAGTAGGATCCGTCCACCGCAGTTGGATCTGAAACCAGATAAACTTGTGTACTCCCCGTGTCAGATCACCATACGTCTTACGCCCCACCTTTTACCATGCCTCGAGGACCCCCTCATGGCATACTTGTCTTCAATCCAATGATAGTTGGCGACTACCATGGGGCAAGTGACCTTCGGATCTATGTTTCGGGCAGAATCTGTGTGTGCGGTAATCGGTGAAATAATCACCTTCGGCCATGTCCACTACGCCGGTGACGTCACCCTCGTCCTCCTCGATGAGAACTGGATTCTGGTTAGGTAGGCCGTGATGACCTACACCATCATGCCAATCGGCGAGATCAACATCTACCTCGGCTTCGCTGAACTTGCCCAACCCACCCCAGCGGTGATGAATGAGGCGGAGAAACTTCTAGATCCAATATGTCCTCGGAGGCGGAAGAGTTCTAGATCTCGGAAAACCCTAATCCCACCAAGCCCACCCCTAAGGTGGAGATCATGGAGAAAGATAAAGTCGAACTTGAAGGAGATCTACCTGTGGTGGTTGAATCTCAGGAAGACCATAGCTACAATAGCTCTGGATCCGGTTCTATCGATGTTGGAGTAGAAAAATCACTTCTGAGGCACACAGTGAGGCAGATGATGTTGTGTCCTAACGTCAACCTGGGTACCGTCATCTAGAACATAAAGAGTTTCGAGGAAGCCAAGGCTGAAAGCCTCGCCCACCTCAGAGCGCACGGATCTCACTTTGTCGGCTATGTTGGCTCTACATCTGGCTCTACCGAGGCTAGAGCCGACAATGACTTAGTACTGGATGCCATCGGAACAAACACCTACACACCAGCTTCCCTAGGGGAATCTATGACGTCGGTAGATTTCTGGGCATATGAAGAAGAATTCGGAGAAGAAATCAACCCCAAAGCTGCTCAGGAAGGAGTTGGGTCGCACCCAAGTGCGTACAATAGTATGGATGAGGGGTACGACAAATATAGTCCTGACTCGCAATATGACAAAGATCTTGGGAAAAATCTCGTGGTCCTAGTGTCCGGAATTACTGATGGGAGTCGCTCCCCAGGAAACGGGCCCAAAGCCGTCTTTTCCACTGGTACCCGAAAGGTTAACAAGGCAAGGAAGAGGAAGAAGAAGACTCTAAAACAAGATCTTCAAGAGGAACAGAAAGTTGACGAGGATATCCAGATGGAGGACTCAGACAGAGCTCTGATCCCACATAATCTAAAAGAATCCCTAGTGGAAGGTCATGTGGTTACCCCAAGTGCCCCCAAACTCTACGGAGAATCACTAACAACGCCAATCCCAACTGCCTTGGAACTTACGCTAGAGGAGTTTGAGCAAAGGACCAAGCCGCTAGAAGCACAACATTTACGACTCCTAGACGAAGCAACTCATCTCGTTGAGGAGAAATAGCGCCTCAACACCAACATTGCAAATATGGAACAGTTCAACTCACTACAGCATCAGAAGACCTAGAACGACCCTATATTGTCCAACAAAAATCTGGATGTCCACAAGAACCTCTTCGAGGGAAAAACAATGACATGGTCATAGGATAGCCTCAGCTCGATAGCAAAGGAACTAGAACTACATCACACTGATGGAGAACACTGCCGCAACTCGAGAGATCACCCTGAATAATCCAAGTCTATAATAGGTTTGCCAGTGCGTAACACCGCTAAACAAGGGCCTAGAGCAACATAAGGCCACCATGTCCTTTAGCGGCAAGCTGGTATCCAAATCCGACCAGTGCCGCACTAAAGTGGAATGAAAACATGAATCAAGGCCCCGAGGGGAACCGGATCGGCACCAGCGTTCCGGCCCTTAGGATGACACCCAGTCAAGAACTGGCTCTTCGGGCTAGTGACATAGGACCGCGTGAGATTTGAGCATTGTTGTTTCGGCTGCATCACAAGACGTCGTAGCAGCGCTAGCTCCCTGACACGCATCCCATTGGCAATCTAACAACCATGGAGATGAAGAAGCGCAGCAGTGGGGGCAAGATCGGCAACAAATGCCACATCCTAGGCATGCAAGTCGTTAGGCTGGACCACATCATCACGACGATAACATTGGACGAAGGAATGACAAAAACTACGCCGGCCCAAGCTGGCATGGTGGTTGTCGCCACGAAGACCCACCTCGGTGCTAACACCATGATGCTCCGGGATGAGGTCAGTGTTTGGCCGGAAACAACCCGCCAGAACCTCCATCCCCACCAGGAAGTGACCATAACGGCTCTCATGGGAGCCAGGGAGGATGCTGGCGCGGAGGAGGTGGTAGATGATGACCCAAAAGTATAGGGGGTGTATCGTAGTATTTTCGATAAGAGTGTCAAACCTAACAAGGAGCAGAAGGTGCTGGCTAGTGGTATGGATCAGGAATTCTTTGCAAATACTTAGCAAACGGATTTTTAGGGGTTTTTGATAATGCAAGTAAATAAAGTACGAGTAAACAAAAGACAATAAGAATAAATGCAGCAAGTGGCCCAATCCTTTATGCAGCAAAGGACAAGCCGGTTGTATTACTTAAGATGACCAAACATTCTCGTGGACACATGGGAAGACTATCAAGTGCTTTCGCTTCATATAGTTGATTAATCTTCTTTAGCTTGCTAAGTGTTGTGTGGGTGAACCTGTGCTAATGTACCGACCTTCCTAGGACTAATACATACTTGTGATTATACCCCTTGCAAACATCCATAAGTACAAGAAAGTAATTAAGGTAAACACCTAACCACAGCTTTAAACTCTAAGACCCTGATGTCCCTTGTGCAATGGTTTCCTAACAGGGGTTCAGGTTTCTGTCACTCCGGCAACCCCTATGATTAGTAGACAAATACACAATGCATTCCCCTAGGCCCATATAGGTGAAGTGTCATGTAGTCGACATTCACATGACACCACTAGAAGAAGTACACCACAACTTAAATATCAAACTATTGAATCTTTCTCAACAGAACTCCACTACTAACAACATGACTTCTCCCATGTCCTCAAGAACAAAATGAACTACTCACAAGACATCATATGGATCATGATCAGAGATGGAATAATGATGTATAACAATCTGAACATAAACAATAATTCAATGGTTCCACTCAATAGCATCAACTACAAGGAGTAATCAACATCGGGAAAGTTTCCCCTAAGAACTATGCAAGATTCAACCCAATTGTTACAGCAATATGGAGATGGTGCTGATGGTGATGATGGTGGTGATGATGATGAATGATCCCGATGAAGTCTAGCTTGATGGTGGTGTTGATGGTGACGATCTCCCCTCTCCGGGAAGGAATTCCCCAGGCAGAAATCTATTTGCCGAAGAGATCTTTCTCTCTTAGTGTTTTCCGCCCCGCAGAGGCGGCGGAATCTTTCTGTGGTCGCCCCCTAGTCTTAGGGTTTCGGGAGGAATATATACGCA
This sequence comes from Avena insularis, assembly GCA_023614405.1. Classification (NCBI taxonomy): domain Eukaryota; kingdom Viridiplantae; phylum Streptophyta; class Magnoliopsida; order Poales; family Poaceae; genus Avena; species Avena insularis. Next base: position 454,492,380 of record CM042696.1, on the reverse strand, counting down.
AGAGGGGAGAGCCAGAGGTGGGCCAGGGCGGCCACACCACCTGGTGGCGCGGCCTAGGGTGGACCGTGCCAGGGGGTGGTGCGGGCCCCCTGTGGCCCATCTCCACTCTTCCTTCTAGCTTCCTTCTCTTCTGGAAAAATAGGATTTTCCGTATAGTTTCCTGGATTTTCTGATCTTCGCGAATTTTGCCTCCAAACAGTACCTTTTCCATCCGAATCCTGACTATAGCGGTCCATGATCCAAAAGTCATCAACCATGCAAAAATAGATGAAATAACATAAGTATCATCTCTTAATATGAAATATATCAGTGCATAACAGTAAATTATGATATAGAATAGTGATGCAAAATGGACGTATCAACTCCCCCAAGCTTAGACTTCACTTGTCCCCAAGCGAAACTGAGCTTAATAAACATGACCTCAAGTTTATGGAGTGAAGAGTCGATAAAAGAATATGGACAAGAATCATCACATTCATCAATACATAGATCATAATAGAAGACAACTCACTATTATATAACTTAACTTGCAATAAGTAAAGGAAACACAATAAAGATACATAAAGTGAATCATAATTGGTAATGGCAAACTTAGCTCTTGGTCAAAGAATAGTTGATAATTTGCTAGAGTTCACAAATAACTGGTTTTCAATGATAGCTTTCAAAGTAGTAGACACCAAGATAAGAGCAATGTGCAAAACAAGGAACATAAGAAGCATGATTGAATAAATCATCATATGAATGAATGAAACACAACAACTCAAAATACTTGCTGAGATAGAAGGGAATAGGTTTACTGACTCAGCTAAAGAGTAAAAGAAAGGCCCTTCGCAGAGGGAAGCAGGGATTTCAAGTTTCATAAAGAGCTCCCAAAAATTATGATACTTATTAGCTTTCAGCTCTCATTGGCCCTATCATAGGCATCTTTAGGTGGTTAAGGTTAAAGTGATCCAATACGAGGATATGCTTGACAAGTTGTAAATTGAGAATCTCATGTCCCTTGAATACGAGGGCCGCTCCTCATGCTACTCAAGTTTAGTCACCGGTAAGTTCTTGTCATCGTAAGCACATGTGTATCATAGAGAACCGCCAACGGGGTACCCCTTGCCCGATGATACGAAAGAACCCCATATCAAAATGACAAGGCAAACAGACAACAAGCATCTCAGCAATCTTCTTATTTACCATGGGAATATGGTGCTTTTTTCTCTCTTTCCTCTTTTATCATCTCTTTTTTTCTTTTTCTCTCTTTTCTTCTTCTCAATATCGGACTCTTTTTTTATAAGAAGAATGCTTCATAGATGCTCATTATGGTTACGCTGCAGGTTTCCACCATGTCAGCATGGATTAGACCAGCGGCCCAGGCGTTTCTCTAACACACATGCATAACTCCATGGACTTACAAGCTCCCCTTTCATTTCACACCGACGACATCCATAGACAAAAGAACATGATATCAACTAGGTACAAAGTACCAGTGCAATGTTGAAAGCGTTCCCCATGACATCATGGTTCTGCTAATTCACAACTCACAAAGCGCAAGCATATACGCAACATAGGTGAGCACAATGGTTCAAGTTTATTAAATGCAAGAAAGTAAAGTGTGCCATCAAGTTTGTGAGAGCTTTAATCACTAATTTTCACATAACAAGTTTAATTTGGAAGGTAGATAAAAACATGAATTTACTTGGAATAGCAATAATGCTAATAGGTAGGTATGGTGGACACAAATGGCATGGGTTTTGGTTTAAGGGATGGATGCACGAGAAGAATTCCCTCTCTGTACAAGTTTTTGGCTAGCAAGGCTAGGTAGCAAGTATAAGAGTTGAAGGAAACAAACAAACATACAAGTGATAAAACAAACATGCAATCTTCCTTGGAAGCACAAAAGATCTTAACTAGAGAATACTAAACTTATGAGCAAATCAAGAAAGAAAGATGATGAAATTATATTTCTTTAGAGTACTTTTATGTTTTTCAATTAATTCTCAAAAATAGTGTTGCTACTGACCAAGCCAGGTTTGCCAAAACCAACTAAATTAACTTAATGATCCCAAAGTGATACCGATACTAACAACAAGATCAATCATATAACCATGAATTGAAAACTATTATAAGATATGCAAAAGGGTAAATGATAGAACTTCTCATTAATATTCCATAATGGAAACTCACACCAAGGGATACATATCTAACAAGAGAGGGGACACTTCCATAATGCAAACCATCCTACATAATAACTTCTCTATTCATGATATGACTCTACTAAAAAGGTAAAAAGATAGAAGATAGTGATGTGATACCGCGGCACTCCCCCAAGCTTGGAACAAGCCAAGGGGATGCCAAACCTGATGACGAATTACTCCTTTGGTGGTGGTGGTATTCTCTTGATGAGATCTTTGATCAATTTCCCCAAGTCCTCAATCTCAAAGGTGAGATTGCGAATAAGCTGCGAGTTTTACTCAATGCAGCTCATGATCATGTTGGGTTGCGAATTCCAGCTCTTGTGATTCTTTCCCTAATCTTCCTCCTTGAAGTCTTCTTTTCCTGCATGGCTAGAACGAGGAAAATCCCAATTGGAGGGTAATTTGTCCTTGGGCATATTCTGGTATTGATGCTCATGGATAAGGGTATGGAAAGGATTCTTGGCGCGTGGGGGAAGTGACCAGGGATCTGAACGGTGATGATGAGGCTTCCCTACAATTGACATAGTCCTGGTAGGGTTTGCACCACTCCAATGCTTGCAATGGTAGTGCCGGTGTGCTTTGCCTCCTCTTCATCTTCACTCTTGATCTCCTTCTCTTGCCCGGGGTGTTGGAGATCTTCCTCCATAGGCTCCTTTCCCTTATCCTTGGCGGACACCATTGTGCTTCAAAGCTTTCAAATATAGGTCCTGGAAGAAATAGATCGAAATGTAAACACGATATACGAACCTCGGGGAATCCGGGGGGTTATATATTACGAAGTTTCACACCAAAAGGAAGGTACTGGGAGAAAACAGGTCGGAGACGGAGTCCGGAGTGGCCACACCACCTGGTGGCGCGGCCAGGGGTGGGCCCGCGCCACAGGGTGGTGTGCGCCACCCTGTCTCCACTTTCGTCTCTCTTTCGTTTCGTAGCTTTTCTTATTGTCTAAAAACTGCAAAAATATAGTTGGATAGTATTTTTGCGGAACGTTTCTTACCAGAACTGTTACCTATTTGATAACGGACTCTGCAGGTCTCTAAATTTGGTATCTAGTATATTCTTCCGGAGTCACCACTTGAATAACATAAATATCTTCATCTTCATACACTTATTGTGAGTCATGAAACCTTTCACTTTCTCATTACACCATTTTCTCCACTAACCTTGAAATTTCTTTCACACAAAACTTCACACAGTTCTCATTAGCAACATTAGTATAAGTGAAGTGATAAAACCTTTTGAGTTCAACTTCAACTGAAAACCATCAAAACATAAGCTACTGTAGAAACTCCTTCCGAAGACCCATAAAGAATTCAAAAAGGAAATCGAATAGAGAAGCAAATGCAAGAGTGGCAAAATCTTTCAAAACAGACCAGCAGGTAAAGATCAATTTTTTCGAAAATCTTTTGTTGCTCAAATCAAAAAGTGCAAAATTAACGAAAGTTAAATAACAACCTGGGGAAGAAGCACAAAAAATTACATCTCAATCTGACTTACAGAGATCTCTCACGAATTTTTACGGTGAAGCACAAAATCTGTTTCGGGACAACAACTTCCCTAAATATTACTTCTCTCTCATTAGAGGTTGATCTTGACACAAAAACCAAACAAAATGGATAAGGAGCGGTTATTACCAAAGTAATAACTTCCAAGACTCAAAGAAACAAAAACAAACTAAAAGCAAAAACAAATTAGGTTGTCTCCCAAAAAGCTCTTTCTTTATAGTCATTAAGATGGGCATGATAATTTCAAAGATGCTCACATAGGAATATGAATTGAAGTGAAAGAGAGCATTAAGAAGCAAAAATACACACATTTAAGTCTAACCCACTTCCTATGCAAGGGAATTTTGTAAACAAACAAGTTGTTGAAACCAGAGGCTACTAGCATAGGAAGGCAAAAGAAGTGCAACATAAAAACTTTCAGCATAAAACGAGGAAACTTGATATTATTGAGATGCAAAAGAACACTTTTCGCTCTCTCATAGTAACTTTCAGTATCATGCATAAACTTAACAATATAACTATCACAAGGACCATCGTAACAATGATCACTTATTCTAACAGAAAACACATGAATACTAGCTCTCATAATACTACTTTGTGAAACAATATTAGAGGTATCCTTACAAAGGATAGTGTGTCCCTCTTCTTCATACTTAGTGACAAAGTCTTTCACATTTGCTATTCTAGGTTCATCATCTATTTGTTTATCAGGTTCAATAGCTTTATTTGTACTTTCATTAAACATACTAGCTATCATAGAATGTTCCTTTATCTTAACTGGGAAAGGCATTTTCTCAATGTAAGGTTCAGGTAAAACATGATTAGCAGTATACACTTCAGTATTTCTTGCAGGAACACTCTTCGCAATATCTTTATAAGGTTCATGATACTTATTCCACTTCTTTTTAGGCACTTCAATGTAGGAAGCAAAAGCCTTAAAATAAGAAGCAATAGCTTGAGAGTCTAGAACATAAGGATTTTTAATGTTTTGAAAGTCATCAGTTCCCATAAAATATTCAATGCATTCATAATCATAATTTATACCTGACTTTCTACCTTTGCATTTCCCCAAGCTTCAGAATTATCTTGAATACGGTCTAGAAGATCCCATTTAGCTTCTTCTTCCATGCGAGTGAATGACCCAGCACAAGAAGCATCCAATAAATCCTTATCATGAAGAGAAAACTTTGCATAAAAGTTATTGATAATAATATTGTTGGGGAGCTCATGAATGGGACATTTGAGCATTAGTAACTTCAATCTCCCCCAAGCTTGAGCTGTAATATCTCCATCAAGAGGCCAAAAGTTGTATATTTGATTCCGACCTTTATGAATCTCACTAGGAGGATAAAACTTTGAATAAAAGAGAGGTACTATTTCCTCCCATTCAAGAGCTTGACCATTCTTCAGCAGCTTATACCATTCCTCAGCTCTTCCTCTCAGTGCTAATGAGGATAACTTCTTCTTAACTTGATCTGTAGTAATACCTGTACACTTGAACAACCCACATAATTCGTGTATAAAGAGCAAATGATCACCAGGATGGACAGTTCCATCCCCAACATAGTAGTTATCCATAACACGATCAATAATTCTTGTAGGTATTTTAAAAGCATCATTCTCAGCAGATGGTGGTTCATCTACTACCTTAGCAGCGGTAGTAGCATTACCAAATAAGAAACTCAGCGAATTATCCATAACAAAAATAAAGCAACTAACAGAAGTAAACAATACTCATAGTAGAAGTTTCCTTTACCAGTTCCACTCTTCAATAGCGCTTCACTCCCCGGCAACGGTGCCAGAAAATAGTCTTTATGACCCACAAGTATAGGGGGTGTATCGCAATATTTTCAATAAGTAAGAGTGTCGAACCCAACGAGGAGCAGAAGGTGTTGGCTAGTGGTATGGATCAGGAATTCTCTGCAAATACTTAGCAAACAGATTTTTAGGGGTTTTTGATAATGCAAGTAAATAAAGTACGAGTAAACAAAAGACAATAAGAATGCAGCAAGTGGCCCAATCCTTTATGCAGCAACGGACAAGCTGGTTGTATTACTTAAGATGACCAAATGTTCTTGAGGACACATGGGAAGACTGTCAAGTGGTTTCGCTTCATATAGTTGATTAATCTTCTTTAGCTTGCTAAGTGTTGTTTGGGTGAACCTGTGCTAATGTACCAACCTTCCTAGGATTAATACATACTTGTGATTATACCCCTTGCAAACATCCGTAAGTACAAGAAAGTAATTAAGGTAAAAACCTAACCACAGCTTTAAACTCTAAGACCCTGACGTCCCTTGTGCAATGGTTTCCTAATGGGGGTTCAGGTTTCTGTCACTCTGGCAGCCCCTACGATTAGTAGCCAAATACAAAATGCATTCCCCTAGGCCCATATAGGTGAAGTGTCATGTAGTCAACGTTCACATGACACCACTAGAAGAAGTACACCACAACTTAAATATCAAACTATTGAATCTTTCTCAACACAACTCCACTACTAACAACATGACTTCTCCCATGTCCTCAAGAACAAAACGAACTACTCACAAGACATCATATGGATCATGATCAGAGATGGAATAATGATGTATAACAATCTAAACATAAACAATAATTCAATGGTTCAACTCAATAGCATCAACTACAAGGAGTAATCAACACCGGGAAAGTTTCCCCTAAGAACTATGCAAGATTCAACCCAATTGTTACAGCAATATGGAGATGGTGGTGAGGGTGCTGATGGTGATGATGGTGGTGATGATGATGATGATGATCCCGATGAAGTCCAGCTTGATGGTGGTGTTGATGGCGATGATCTCCCCTCTCTAGGAAGGAATTCCCCCGATAGAAATCTTTCTGCCGGAGAGATCTTTCTCTCTCGGTGTTTTCTGCCCCGCAGAGGCGGCGGAATATTTCTATGGTCGCCCCCTAGTCTTAGGGTTTCAGAAGGAATATATACGCCAGAGGGGAGAGCCAGAGGTGGGCTAGGGCGGCCACACCACCTGGTGGCGTGGCCTAGGGTGGCCCGTGCCAGGGGGTCGTGTGGGCCCCCTGTGGCCCATCTCCACTCTTCCTTCTGGCTTCCTTCGTCTTCTGGGAAAATAGGATTTTCCGTATATTTTCCTGGATTTTCTGATCTTCGCGAATTTTGCCTCCAAACAGCACCTTTTCCATCAGAATCCTGACTGCAGCGGTCCATGCTCCAAAAGTCATCAACCATGCAAAAACAAATGAAATAACATAAGTATCATCTCTTAATATGAAATATATCAATGAATAATACTAAATTATGATATAGAATAGTGATGCAAAATGGACGTATCAGTAGATGAAGCAGAGATCCGAATCCACAACCCCGCTAGCACAACGAACATCCAAGACGGTGTTTGCTATCACCAAGTGATGCCAGGAACCAGACCAATTCAAACATAGAGGTGCAACATTATGAGTCGAATGACATATACATGGGTCCGAAGTGCTTTGGGCCATGGATCCACAAGACAGACTTTCTGGAGGTCTTCGCCATTTTGAGGCATATTCAACCCTATGAAGGTGTGGCCTAGCCAGACACTTGGCTTTAGGATTTCTTCTAGGCCTGCTGCATCACCAAAGGAGGAAACAACTTGGTTGCGGTCCGGTATCTTCCACTCATGCTGCGGAAGACGGCTCGATCATGTCTTAATGAACTTCCGAAAAACACCATTCACAACTGGTATGACATGCAAAGTGCCTTATTTTGGAACTTCTAGGGTACCTACCAGAGGCCCTGCACAGTCGAAGACTCACAACATTGCATCCAACAACCCAAAGAAACCTACTGGGACTACCTCGGATGATGGATCAACACGAAGAACTCCTACGAGGGAGTAAACAATCAAACCATGATTGAACCTTTCATCACGGGACTCGAAGTTGGATTGTTGCACCACATTTGAAGCATGACAAGGTTACCAATTTGGGCGAAATGATAGAGACGACAAGCCAATACACTGATGCCTATGATGATTCACAGTGCCTACTGAACGACCTGGCTATACCAAACTCGTCAAAATAGCGAAAGCATCAGCAATCCTAGTAGCACTGATATGTTCATTTTGCATAACTATTCTATATCATAATTTATTGTTATTCATTAATATATTTCATATTAAGAGATGATACTTATGTTATTTCATCTGTTTTTGCGTGGTTGATGACTTTTGGAGCATGGACCGCTGTAGTCAGGATTCTGATGGAAAAGGGGCTGTTTGGAGGTGAAATTTCGTGAAGATCAGAAAATCCGAGAAAATACATGGAAAATCCTATTTTTCCAGAAGACAAAGGATGCCAGAAGGGGGAGTGGAGTTGGCCCAGTCCACCAGCCTGACGCTGGCTACCCTCCACCAGGTGGTGCCACCTGGCCCACTCACTCTCCTTTGGCATATATTATCCCCATGAAACCCTAATACAGAGGCGAACAGAAAAGATTCCACCGCCTGCAGAGAAAAAACTACAGAGAAGATGTGACAGAATTCTGCCGAGGGAAAGATTCCTTCGGGAGAGAGGAGATCGTCGCCATCAACACATCCATGGACTTCATGGGATCATCATCACACACCATCACACCCACCCCATCCACACCCTCCATACATGTAATAATTTGCAATGATCTTTGTGAATCTTAGGGGAACTTTTCGCTGTTTGAACCACCATTGAACTGTGCTATTGGATCTATCATCTTCATCATCTCCATTATGTCCATTATCTTATCTCCACTCCGCTGTGATCATTTGAAATGTAATATGTCTTCTTAGTCATTCTAGGAAACTTTCCTCATTCTTTGTTTGATGTTTTTGAGAAGAGGAACTTGTGAATTATTTGTTTATTTCAGTTTGTTACTTATCATGGTGTGAGTCTCGATCTTGATCCATGTACATGACACTTCACCTTTAATTAATTCTTGAGGACATGGTAAGCCGGAGTGACTAAACCTGAACCCCGTTAGGGAAAAACTGCACAAGGAATGTGGGATCTTAGAGTTTTAAGCCGGGTTGGTGGGTTTATATTATTACTTTCTTGTACTTGATGATGCTTGTAAGGGGTTTAAGCACAACAATGTATTAGTCCTAGGAAGGTCAGTTCATTATCAGGTTCACACACAACACTTATCAAACTAAAGAAGATTAATCGCTAAGGTAGTAGATGAACCAAAAATTGAGAATGATACTATTAAAATACCTACAAGAATTATTGATCGTAATGGATAACTACGTGATATTACTACTATTTTTGGAGGAGGAACTGTCCATCCGGTGATCGGTGATCATTTGCTCTTTTGTTATCTAATTATTTAGGGTATTTAGTGTGCAGGTATTACTACAGATCAAGTCAAGAAGAATTTATTCTCATTATCACTAAAAGGAAGAGCTGAGGAATGGTATAAGCTGCTAAAGAATGGTGATGTCTACGCACTTCTATTCTTGTAGACAGTTGTTGGGCCTCCAAGTGTAGAGGTTTGTAGAACAGCAGCAAGTTTTCCCTTAAGTGGATCACCCGAGGTTTATCAAACTCAGGGAGGAAGTGGTCAAAGGTATCTCCTCTCAAGCAACCCTGCAATCAAGATACAAGAAGTCTCTTGTGTCCCCAACACACCCAATACACTTGCCAGGTGTATAGGTGCACTAGTTCGGCGAAGAGATAGTGAAATACAAGTGGTATAGATAATTATAAGTGGTAACAGTGCCAGAAAATAGCTTGACGGGTAGGAAGAGACTAAAAGCAAACTGAAATAAAGATGGCAGCAAGCAAACATGTAACAAATCTAGTTGCAAACGGTGTTTCAATGCTTAGAAACAAGGCCTAGGGATCATACTTTCACTAGTGAACACTCTCATATAAATATCTTCTCTTCATGATACTACTCTGAACTACTCTCTGGTTGGACACTCTAATCCATGGTAGGGCTATAACAGCACTCCTCAAAGTCCGGTTTCCCCATCTAGATAACCCCACACTGTCACCTTGAGCTCTAGATGGTTCCAACAAACACCACAATTTTATAGAAACATCCAACTCCAAATATAACTCATAACAAGTATTTGTAATCTCAAGCCTAAGTGCCACCATGGTGTGCTCGCTGTCACTTTCACACACATGGGGAGAGCAGAGATCTATTAAAGCACTTGAGTAGCAAAGTAGATCTATAGATTACAAAGCTCATGATCACAATATGATCACGCATAGAGAGAGATATGAACACATAGCTACCGGTAGAACCCTTAGCCTCGAGGAAGAACTACTCCCTCATCATCAAGGGAATCAGCAACGGCGATGGAGATGGTGGTGGAGATCGATGGAGATGGCTCCGGGGGCACTTTCTCGTCCCGGTAGGGTGCTTAATGAGACTTTCTGTCCCCGAATCTCCTTCGCAAGTGGCGGCGGTCTTGAACTTTCGTGGCTAGAGGCTGGATATTCGTGGGTGGAGGTGTCTCCCCGAATTAGGTTTCCTCCCTTTATATAGCTTCTCGAATTCCGGTCACCCCATCTTGGGTTACAGTAAATTAGGCCTAGCGGGCCCGTCCAGACTCGGAATCAGCTAAATTTTATGTCCAGAACGTATGTCGTGAAATTTCCAACAACTTTGTAGTAGAAGAGTTTTCCGTTTTATGCCGTCTTTGACTCGAAAGGTTACCATCTTTAAAAAGAGTTCTGAGACAGATTTCTGGAAAATCCCAATTTGACTCCAACAAGGTTTCTACATGTATTCTTGGTAATTCCTACACATCAAAGTGTAAAACAAGAACATTGTGAACTTTTGCAACTATTAGTATGTTAGTTCAAATAAATCATAAACTTTATATAAAAAGAAGTATCAAAAGCATATTATTAGCATAAAACCATCAAAAATTATAGATACATTATGGACGTATCAACATCCCCAAGCTTAGTTCCTGCTCGTCCTCGAGTAGGTAAACGATAAAAACAATATAATTTTTGAGGTGACACGCAGCCAACACAATCTTGATCATCATTATTGTAAAAACATTGATAGCTGGGATCAAGGTACTCTAAACATGAACATTAAAGATAGAGTTCTAACAATAAGACATAGTAACTATGATGTAACATGAAAAGGTACAAACAAAGATCATGAATAACAATGCATTAAAATATGTTTATTTGTTTCACATGTAGAAAACATAGCATAGTGGCATTCAGCTTGTCCCTCATGGACTAGCAAAACATAAATGCATAAGACAGCTTCAAAGTTCATAAGGGTGACTAGATACAAATAGTTTAAGAACAAGCAATATGAAAGTTATGAATGAATCAACAAGCCTTGGGACAATGCACATTAAACTAAGAATGGCCACTGTGCTCTCTTAATAGGTGCATAAAGACAGAAGATGGAGACTCAATATAAAAGTAAAAGAAAGGCCTTCATAGAAGGAAGCAGGGATTCAAGTCTCATAAAGAGCTTCCAAAAATTATGGTACCTATTAGCTTTCAGCTCTCATTGCCCCTATCATAAGCATCTTGGAGTGATTAAGGTTAAAGTGAACAAACTATGGAGTATATGCTTGACAAAGTATAAGTTGGAAATCTCATGTCCCTTGAATACGAGGGCCGCTCCTCATGCTACTCAAGTTTAGTTACCGGTAAGTTCTTGTCATAGTAAGTACATGTGTATCATAGAGAACCGCCAACGGGGTACCCCTTGCCCGATGATACGGAAGAATCCCCATATCAAAATGACAAGGCAAGCAGACAACGAGCATCTCAGCAATCTTCTTATTTACCAGGAAAATGGTGTTTTTTCTCTCTTTCCTCTTTTCTCAAATCTCTTTTTTTCCTTTTCTCTTTTTCTCAATCTCTATCTCTTAATGCTTCACAGACAGCTCATTATGGTTACGCTGCAGGTTTCCGCCATGATTAGGCATGGATTAGACTGGCGGCCCAGGCGTTTCTCTAACACACGTACATAACTCCATGGACTTACAAGCTCCCCTTTCATTTCACACCGACGACATCCATAAACAAAAGAGCATGATATCAACTGGGTACAATGTACAAGTGCAATATTGAAAGTGTTCCCCATGACAGCATGGTTCTACTAATTACCAACGTATAAGTGCAAGCATATACAACATAGATGACACAATGGTTCAAGTTTATTAGGGGCAAGAAAAGTAAAGTGTGCCATCAAGTTCGTGAGAGTTTTAATCACTAGTTTTCTCATAACAAGTTTAATTCGGAAGGTAGATAAAACATGAATATACTTGGAATAGCAAATGCTAATGGGTAGGTATAGTGGACTCTTTTGAATAACTTGGTTTTATTTGGAGTTGGATGCATGAGTAGAACTCACACTTGGTTATGGAGGCTAGCAAAAGACTGGGAGCGACCAACTAAGAGAGCAATAATGGCCATAATCATGCAAAGCGACAAAACATCATTAATTAAAGCATAAAATGATATTACAAGTCGAAAACCAAAGGATCATAAAGGCTATGGTGACTTGGGATAGTCTTAACATGGTGTGAGCATGCGCCAAGTCAGCCCAAATAAAGCATCAAAGGAGAATACCACAATACTATGCTTTAATATGCTAAAACAAAGCATGATTCTTTCAAGGCACATTAAACAATCTCAATTGTTTATAACATGTCATGCTATAGCAAAAATCACTAAGCATAGAGCCAAAACAACATCAAGCTTGACATGACAAAGCATAGGCCACAGTCAAAAACAAGCTCCTTTTACCACTTAAGCATGAACTTTTCCTACTCTTTTCCAATCCAAACCAAACTTATTTGAAAACTAATGTATGAAAGAGGGGGTCCAACCAATTTATTCAAGCAAACTAAGAAAACCAAGCAAACAAAAACCAAAAACAAAAACAAAGACGCTCCAAGAACAACACAACTGTGCATGAAATAATAAAAATGAAGTGTTTGGAAGAACCTGAGATTTTTATTGATAAAGAAGGGAATGCCTTGGGCATCCCCAAGTTTTGACGCTTTTACTTCTTGGATATTTCTTGGGGTGACACGAGTGGTGACATGGGCATACCCTGCCGGTACTCGAGGTTGGTATATACGGTCCAGGTATGGTGGAAGCCCACGGTGTTGCCACGGCCCTATGAAGATTTCGAGTGGCCTACGGACTCTCAATAACTTGCGAGACAAGAAGAAGTCTAAAGATAGAAAGTTTGAAGGGCAAACCCTAATCTGTAATCGACTCGACCTGCTATTTCTGACACCTAGCCTATCTATATAAAGGCCAGGAGGGGGCGGCGAGGAGGACACACGCAGCCCTAGTTTCCAAAACCCTCGTCAGATTGCATTTGCGCACCATTGTAATCTTCGATTTCTTCGTTAATTCCAAGAGTAGACAAGAAGGAGTAGGGACCTCTACGAGGCCTGAACCTGGGTAAACCTTGCGTCCCTGTGTGCTTGTTTGCTAGTCGATTGATGCCTCCAGCGCTCCCTCCTTCTCCAAAACCCAAGTCCATAACAATGGGCATTGATGAGTTAAACCCTTGTCAATTGGCACCGTCTGTGGGAATTGGGAGTGCTGATGTCGCGGCTTCTTCGGCCCCATCAACTGCGATCTACAACTCCGCAACAGCGGAGATTCGCCAGCTCTTCGGCGCGTTCGACTTCACCATCCACACGCCGGTCACTCGCCCGGCTTTCGAGTCTGTGGGCGATGGAATTAGCCTGGCGATCGGGAGCTTCCGCTTCCAAGTTGGTCAGATGGGCACGCTTCGCATGCCTGACCAGCCGACAACACCATCCATTACTCCAGCATCGTGGTTCCCTCCACCGACCGGCACCCTCAGTGAACTCAATGCTTCAACAACAGTCGAGAATACGGACAGCGACAGCAGTCGCGAATCCGATCTATGTGATCTAGCAACTGAAGATGGAGCCTACAGCTCTGGATCTGAAAGTTGTGGGAGCAACAGCTTCCCCAACCACTTCATGTGCACCGTCATCAACGCTCGCGACTCCTCCGCCAATCGCGACAACACGGGCAACGGTGGCAATGGAACCGACCCACCAAACGGTGACATACCTAATGGCGGACCACCCAATGGAGGCCCCACTAACGGCACCCCCGTCAACAACGGAGGGGCAGTCGAACCCCCCACCATGGTGAACAAGCACACTAGTGAGCGTGTGTGATCAAGCTCAACGATCTCGAATGGGCTCGCTGTCGAAGAGCTGGCGAGGCAATCCTCTGCCCCTAGGCACGCCGCAAGAACTGCTGATGGGCTATCATTGGCTGCTGAAGGAAGAGTACAGACACCATCTACAAACAATCGCGCAACTCGAAGAGCGTAAAAAGGCGGCAGACGAGTCGAGCCTTCGAAGGGCCGGGCTCTCCTCCCACGGAGGATCCTCCTCCACAGGGAACGAATACATGGCCAACAAGAGACGATCTCGAATGGCCCACCTCGCCGAGCAGGAGCACATAGAAGCTACAAAAGTCCTCGACTTCGGCTCTATGACAGTCGACACTCAGGGTAACCTGGTTCCGAAGACGCTGCAAGCAGTGGTGACAGCAGCCACCATGTACCTACTCAACAACCAGCCGCCAGTTGGGGATCCCCGAGCTGCCATGCACCGATCTACGATCGCAGGCTTGGGGCTAATTGAGGCCGCTCTCGACAAAGAGCCGACGCCGGAGCCGAAGAAAAACAAGGCTCTGGCAAAACGCTATTCCTCACCCTTGTCTAGCGACGACAGTCACGACCTGTCTCGACGTCACCGCTCACGGCGACACGACCACGACTACGGCGCACGTGATGACATCACGCAGCACAAGATCGACAAGTCAAGGGTGCGACGTGCCTGATCGACTGACTCGGAGGACAAAGACGTGGAGCTCTTTGGTGCCAGATGCTTCAGCAGGGCTATCAGACAAAAGCGAATGCCCAAGGGGTTCAAGCTCCCATCGGAGAACCCAAAGTTTGACGGTCTGCAAGACCCAAAAATCTGACTAGAAGACCACATCTCCTCCATCAGGCTCCATGGTGGGAGTCGAAGCATAGCCATGCAATGCCTATAGCTACAGCTGCAGGGCGCCGCCCGAGCTTGGCTCAATAACCTCCCGCACGGATCCATTCGCAGCTGGGATGAGCTGGTCTACAGCTTTGTGCGCAACTTCAAGGGCACCTACAAAAGGCCCACATCAATCGAAGAGCTGAGATGCTGCCAGCAAAGATCGGGTGAATCGTTACGCTCGTACATCCAGAGGTGATCCATCATCAAGAACTCCGCGGAAAATATCTCGGAGGACCGGGCGATTGACGCATTCAACGGCAGCGTTCGTCGCATAGAGCTCAGGGAGGAGCTAGGCCGCTCGAAGCCCAAAACCATCGATCTCCTGATGGAAATCATGAATCGGTGGGAAGATGGAGAAGATTCAGTGAAAAATCGTGTCCACTCCAACGACGAAGCAGAAATCGAGCGCAGACGCGATCGCCAAAGCAAACATCGAATGCGCATCTACGATGACCGCGAGGACGTCAACATGGTCGCAGCCGGCTATACCGACAAGCGCGACGACGGCTGCAATAGCAGCTATCGCAGCGGCAGATATCGCGACTCCGGGAAAACCACGCAACTATGGCAACGCCGCACTCGCGACGAGGCACCCGCAACATCCATTGAGGACAAGCTATCCGAGTCGTGCACCGTGCACTTCTACATAGACAAGCATGATGGCAAAAATAAATCCAGCCACCTCCTCAAGGACTGCCGCGAGTTCCTCAAACTTCATGAGGGCCTGGCTCAGATGAATCGCGGCGCGGTCAACAGGGGCTATGGAGCCGCCCCAGGAGCTGTGGCTCATGGAGCTCCTCCACCACCCCTGGACCACCGCTAGCTGCAGCTCCGCCTGACCAGCATCACGGAGGCGAGCCGTATCCACGGGCCATGGGCACCATGATGATCCAAAAAGGCCGCCCCTCCAACCGGGTGCAAAAGGCCATCACTTGCCAAGTCAATTTGGCGACAAACTCACCACCATCCACCATTGAGTACCTCAGTGGAAGCGACTCCTGCATCACCTTCTACAACCGCGACCACCCGCGCCAAGTACCTCGTCCAGGCCATTGTCCCCTTGTACTTGAGGCACAAATTGGAGGCTTCGACATCAGTCGCGTCTTCATGGACGGTGGAAGAGGCATTAACCTCATGTTCACAAGTACCTTGCGAGCAATGAGGATCCCTCTAACCTGCCTAGAGGTCTCGGACATGACATTCCACGACATCGTCCCAAGCAAGGGCATATATACCCTTAGCAAAATCAACCTCGACGTCATCTTCGCCATGCCGAAAAACTTTCGACGTGAACGCATCGACTTCGAAGTCGTCGACTGGCCCTCATAGTACCATTGCATCCTCAGACGTGTTGTGTTCGCCAGGTTCATGGCAGTGCCGCACTACATCTACCTGCAGATGAAAATGCCAGGCCCCAACGGCGTCATAACAATCAACAGGAGCTTCGAGAGGTTCGACAGGGAATTCAACAGAATTTCCCAGTCATTCGGCATGCAGGAAGAACTCACAAGATTGAAGGAGTCGACAGACAACAGTCTTCCTCCCCTGAGCCGGCCAAGTTCACCTGACCTGTCGTTCGACTCGTCGGTGTACACGAAGAAAGTTCAGGTCCACCCATCGGACCCGGCCAAGACGGTCGTCATCGCCAACAACTTGAGTCCTACATAGGAACTCGCGCTCATCGAATTCCTTCATGAGCACTGGGAAATCTTCGCCTGGTGTCTAGCAGACATGCCAGGAGTTCCCAGGGAATTCGCCGAGCACGCACTCAATGTCAACCCAGACGCAAAGCCAGTCAAACAAACAATTCGGCGACTATCTGAGCCAAGGGCAAAAGCGGTCGTAATAGAGATCAACAGACTCCTCGATGCCAAATTCATACGCGAGATCAAGGAAAGCACTTGGCTCGCCAACACGGTGCTAGTACCAAAAAAGGACACGCATATCCTATGGATGTGCGTGGATTTTACCTGTCTGAATAAGCACTGCCCAAAGGATCACTTCCCGCTGCCGCGAATCGACCAGATCATCAACTCCACCGCAGGATGTGAGCGCCTCTGCTTCCTCGATGCCTACTCAGGCTACAATCAGATTGGAATGAAGGAGGAGGATCAAGAGAAAACAGCGTTTACAACGCCTTTTGGTGTGTTCTGCTATAACACAATGCCCTTCTGGCTAAAAAACGTAGGAGCAACCTATCAGCGGTGCATGCAGGCCTGCCTCAAGAACCAACTTGGTCACAACATCCAAGTCTATGTTGACGACATTGTAATCAAGACCAAAGAGGAAGCTTCACTAATCGATGATTTATGCGAAACCTTCGCCAACCTCGACTGCTACCGGATCAAGCTCAACCCGGACAAATGCGCCTTCGGCGTACCATCGGGGCAACTACTTGGGTATCTCATCTCCGCAAGGGGGATCGAGGCGAACCTGAAGAAAATAAAAGCTATACTGACCATGGAGAAGCCGAAGAACATAAGAGGTGTCCAGCAACTGGCTGGGCGAATTGCGGAGCTCAGTCGATTCATCAGTCGAATGGGCGAAAAGGCACTGCCCTTCTACCAACTTCTCCACAAAGCTGACAAGTTCGAGTGGACCAATGAGGCACAGGAAGCATTTGAAGATCTCAAGCGTCTACTGTCCACCTCACCAGTACTGGTGACCCCGCACGAAAGGGAACCACTGTTGCTGTACATCTCCGCCACCAACCAGGTGGTCAGCACGGTGCTCGTGGTGGAACGAGCCAAGGAAAACAAGGTCCACGGGGTACAACGCCCAGTCTACTACCTCAGCGAGGTACTCACGCCAACAAAGAAGTGGTACCCGCACTATCAGAAGCTGGCGTACGGCGTCTTCATGACAGCCAGGCGACTGTGCCACTACTTCCAGGAACACCCAATCGTGGTGGTCAACGACGCCTCGCTTGGACATATCCTCAACAATCCTGACCCCACTGGACGAGTCGCGCTTTGGAGAATCGAACTGTCTCCACGACACATTACATATGAAAAGTGCGACGCAATAAAGTCGCAAGTTCTCCCTAACTTCCTCGTGCACTAGATGGAGAATCAGCTCCCTGAAAAACCAGATATGTCCTACCTCTAGACAATGCACTTCGACGGATCCAAGTGAAAGGACAGAGGTAGCGCAGGTGTCATACTGACATCTCCCTAGGGAGACAAGCTGAAATATATTCTGCGAATGCAGTTCACCGCCTCCAACAACGAAGCTTAATACGAGGCCCTGTTACACGGGATGAGGATGGCAAAAGCCTACGGCGCCAAGAGGCTCATAATATACGGCGACTCCAAGCTGGTCGTCAACCAGACAATGCACGAGTGCGACGCACTGAACGACAATATGATCGCCTACCGCGACCTCTACGACACACTCGAAGGGGACTTCGATGGTTGCGAGCTGCGACACATAGGCCACGAAAGCAATGAAGAGGCAGACGCACTCGCCAACACTGGCTCTACCTGCGCCCCCATACCACCTAGGGTATTTCTCGAGCGCATCTGCGAACGCTCCATCAAGCCAAAGGCCACAGAAAAGAAAACAAGCACAACAACGGACTCGGGGGCTACGCCACCCAATGAGCCAATGGCAATCGACAACCTCGAGCTCGACACAGGACTCGAAGGACCAATAGCGATCATGATGATCGAACCCTCTTGGACTCAACCCTACATCACATACCTTCTCAGCAAGAGGCTGCCGGACGACCCGACTGACGCGCGACAAATCGGACGACAATCTAAGGCATTCGCCTTCATCAATGGCGAACTATACAAATGCAGCATCACAGGAGTACTCCAACAATGTGTCTCAAACGCTGATGGAAGAGCCGTTCTCCTCGACATCCATGAGGGGACTTGCGGACACCACGCTGGCAGTCGTGCCCTCGTCGCCAAAGCTCTGCGAGATGGATTCTACTAGCCTAAGGCCATGCGTGATGCCAAGGACATCGTCCAAAAATGCAACGCCTGCCAGCGATTCGCGGACAAACCACATGCACCTGGCGCAGAGCTCCGTCCAATTCCATTGGCCTGGCCCTTCACGCAATGGGAACTCGACATGGTCGGCAAGCTCCCAAAGTCCTCGCGAGGAGGCTACGTCTACCTCCTTGTAGCAGTCGACAAATTCACCAAGTGGATAGAGGCCGTGCCGGTAACCAACCAATCTGGAGCCAGTGTAGTCAAGTTCTTCGAGTCCATAGTCTATCACTTTGGAGTGCCACACAGCATCATCACGGACAATGGAACAAATTTCACCTCTAAGGAGTTCCAGGGCTTCTACGAGGACCTGGGAATTAATGTAAGCTATGCTTTTGTAGCTCATCCACAGACCAACGGTCAAGTCGAAAAAGCCAACGGGCTCTTCTGCAGGAGAATAAAGAAGCGACTCCTCAGGCCACTCGAACAAGCTGCAGGATGCTGGCCAGACGAGCTACAATCCGTACTCTGGAGCCTATGCACAACCCTAAACAGTGCCACGGGATACACCCCGTTCTTCATGGTGCATGGTGCCGAAGCTGTGCTACCCGCAGAGGTACGGTACAAGGCACCACGAGTGGTCGCTTACAACGAGCAGGAGTCAACAATTGCATTCGAAGACTCCGTCGACCGCTTTATGAGGCATGGGAAATCGCCGCGGAAAGATCAACGATCTACCAGCAGAACTTGCGCAACTACCACAGCAGAAGGCTACACCCCAGGTCATTCGTCGAAGGATACCTGGTCCTGCGACTGAAACAACAAGGCCATCTCAAGCTCGAGTCCCCCTGGGAGGGACCGTACGTGATTACAGAAGTAATCCCAGGTGGCGCATATCGCCTTAAAGATTTCGAGATAGGAGTCGCGTACTCCAACCCCTAAAATGTCGCGCAGCTGCGACGCTTCTACCCTTAGTCGTCTTTTCTTTCTTACATCGCAAATAAGGCTATTCAGCCAAGGCTACTTAGCCACACATTGTACGTCGTACTATCCTACGAATAAATAAAGCTAAGTGCCCCAAACTCTGTGTTCTTTTTTTTTTTTTGCAACTTATCCACTCGGGGGCTGCGCCACCCCATACACATCTGTTCTACGAACCAACGCAATATCCCGAGTAGCTGACGCACTAATCGAACCCTTGACAAACACCAACCCAGTTGCAACGCACCTGACAGGTTGGTAAGGTGCTGAGATAAACACAAGTCAGGCTATCGAAAAGGAATCGCATAGTGTAACGCACTCGTAAAACATACGAGCTAACAAGCTCTTTATATACATCAATGTTAATCAATTATACACAGCATATATATATATGAACTTTACAACACTGGTACAACTATGTGCAGGGTACAAACTAAACCACTGTTGCAACAAAAGAACGTTTGTCTGCTCCTCGAATAAGTCGACAATTTCCTTCGCTGGGCGATCCACCGCCTAGTAGTGAGAAACCATGTTCCAGGTCGAACCTGCTGGCGGCGCTGGCGGTCCAGCAGCAACTGCTACAACATCCACATCAGGCATGTGTAGTCGCACTAGCAACAGAGCAGCCTTGGCACCAGCCACTAACTGTTGTCGTACACACTCGCAGACTCCACTCAAGTCTTAAAATTTCGCAAGAAGGGCCAGCAGGCTCGATGGAACAATGTCCAACGGAAACATCGTCTGATAGATATTCCTTAAGCACGATTGTGATTTCTTCAGGAAATGAAGCACTCACGAGGCACGATCCTGCAGGGTCGTCAGTGTGATTACACGATCATGATCCTCCCAGAAGTACCCACTCGCCTAAAGCTGCTCTTGGGTCAGGTCATTCATGCGAATGGCAATCCTGTCCTTCTCATCTTGCGGATGGCGTGCACTGACAACTTGATGTCTACGCACTTCTATTCTTATAGACAGTTGTTGGGCCTCCAAGTGCAGAGGTTTGTAGAACAGCAGCAAGTTTTCCCTTAAGTGGATCACCCAAGGTTTATCGAACTCAGGGAGTAAGTGTTCAAAGGTATTCCCTCTCAAGCAACCCTGCAATCAAGATACAAGAAGTCTCTTGTGTCCCCAACACACCCAATACACTTGTCAGGTGTATAGGTGCACTAGTTCGGCGAAGAGATAGTGAAATACAAGTGGTATGGATAATTATAAGTGGTAACAGTGATAGAAAATAGCTTGATGGCGTGGAAAAGACTAAAGTAAAACTGAAATTAAGATGGAAGCAAGCAAACATGTAACAGATCTAATTGCAAACGAAGTTTCAATGCTTAGAGACAAGGCCTAGGGATCATACTTTCACTAGTGAACACTCTCATATAAATATATTCTTCTTTATGATACTACGCTGAACTACTCTCCGGTTGGACACTCTAATCGTTGGTAGGGCTATAACAGCACACCCCAAATTTCATCTTTCCCATCTAGATAACCCCACACTGTCACCTTGAGCTCTAGATGGTTCAAACAAACACCACAATTTCATAGAAACATCCAACTCCAAATATAACTCATAACAAGTATTTGTAATCTCTAGCCTAAGTGCCACCATGGTGTGCACACTGTCAACTTCACACACATGGGGAGAGCAGAGATTTATTAAAGCACTTGAGTAGCAAGATAGATCTATAGATTACAAGCTCATGATCTCCATAAGATCATGCATAGAGAGATGAACACGTAGCTACCGGTAGAACCCTTAGCCTCGAGAGAGAACTACTCCCTCCTTATCATGGGAATCAGCAATGGTGATGGAGATGGTGGTGGAGATCGATGGACATGGCTCCGGGGGCACTTCCCTGTCCTGGCAGGGTGCCGGAACAGAGACTTTCTGTCCTCTGAATCTCCCCTTTGGTGGCGGCGGCGCTGCGGACCTTTCCGTGGATTTCTGATTGACGATTTAAGGTTTTTGCCTCGGGAGGAATATATAGGCGAAGGAGGAAAGGTCGGTGGCCAGCCAGGGGGCCCACACCATGCCTCGGGCGCTCGGGCACTACACTGGGTGTGGCCAGGCCCTGGCCCTCCTCCGTCTCATATTCTGGCTCCGTGAGTCTTTCGGTAAAATAGGAACTTTGGCTTTTGTCCCGTCCAATTCTAAGAATATTCATTTTCTGACTTTCCTGGAACCAAAACAAGAAAAACAAGCAAATCACTTTCATGGCATCTTGTTAATAGGTTAGTCCAAGAAATCATATGAAAAGTACTCCAAAGTTGGAACAAAACACAAGAAAGTAGATAAAACCAAGCATGGAACATCAAAAATTATGGATACATTTGCAATGTATCAACATCCCCAAGCTTAACTCCTGCTCGTCCTCGAGTAGGTAAGTGATAAAAAGAAAGAATAATTTTTGAGGTGACATGCACCATCATAAACTTAATCAAAGTATTTGTAAAACATTGATAGCTGGGGTCATAGTACTTCAATCATAACATGAAATACAAAGTTCTAGCAATATGACAAAGAAACTATGATGCAACATGAAAAGGCACAAACAAAAGATTCATGAATAACAATGCTTTGCAAGGCGTTTGTTTGTTTCACATAAAGAAAACATAACATAGTGGCATTCAGGTTGTCCCTCATAGAGTAGAAAACATAAATGCAAAGGACACCTTCAAAGTTCATAAGTGTGACTAGATACAAATAGTTTAAAACAAGCAATATAAAGTTATGCATCAGTCAACTAGTCTTGTGACAATAGAACTAAGAATGGCCACTATGCTCTCAAAGTAGGTGCATAAAGATAGAAGGTGGAGACTCAATGTAATGGTGGAAGAAAGGCCTTCATAGAAGGAAGCAGAGATTCAAGTTTCATAAAGAGCTTCCAAAAATTATGGTACTTATAGCTTTCTGCTCTCATTGCCCCTATCATAAGCATCTTGAAGTGATTAAGGTTAAAGTGAACAAACTATGGTGTACATGCTTGATGAAGTATTAGTTAGAAATCTCATGTCCCTTGAATACGAGGGCCGCTCCTCATGCTACTCAAGGTTAGTCACCGGTAAGTTCTTGTCATCGTAAGTACATGTGTATCATAGAGAACCGCCAATGGGGTACCCCTTGCCCGATGATACGGAAGAATCCCCATATCAAAATGACAAGGCAAGCAGACAACGAGCATCTCAGCAATCTTCTTATTTACCATGGGAATATGGTGCTTTTTTCTCTCTTTCCTCTTTTCATAATCTCTTTTTTTCTTTTTCTCTTTTTTTCTTTTTCTCTTTTTTTCTTTTTCTCTTTTTTCTCAATATAGGACTCTTTTTTATAAGAAGAATGCTTCATAGATAGCTCATTATGGTTGCGCTGCAGGTTTCCACCATGTCAGCATGGATTAGACCAGCGACCCAGGTGTTTCTCTAACACATATACATAACTCCATGGACTTACAAGCTCCCCTTTCATTTCACACCGACGACATCCATATACAAAAGAGCATGATATCAACTAGGTAGAAAGTACCAGTGCAATGTTGAAAGCATTCCCCATGACAGCATGGTTCTGCTAATCCCCAACAAATAAGTGCAAGCATATACAACACAGACGACACAATGGTTCAAGTTTATTAAGGGCAAGAAAAGTAAAGTGTGCCATCAAGTTCGTGAGAGCTTTAATCACTAGTTTTCTCATAACAAGTTTAATTCGAAAGGTAGATAAAAGCATGAATATACTTGGAATAGCTTATGCTAGTAGGTAGGTATGGTGGACTCTTTGGAATAACTTGGTTTAGGGAGTTGGATGCATGACTGGAACTCATACTTGGTTGCGAAGGCTAGCAAAACACTGGGAGCGACAAACTAAGAGAGCAATAATGGCCATAATCATGCAGAGCAACAAAACATCATTAATCAAAGCATAAAGTGATACTACAAGTTGAAAACTAAAGGATCATAAGGCTATGGTGACTTCGGATAGTCATAACATGGTGTGAGCATGTGCCAAGTCAACCCAAATAAAGCATCAAAGGAGAATACCACTATACTGTGCTTTAATATGCTAAAACAACGCATGATTCATCCAAGGCACATTAAGAAATATCAATTGTTTATAAAAAAGTCATGATATAGCAAAGAATACTAAGCATAAAGCCAAAACAATATCAAGCATGGCATGACAAAGCATAGGCCACAGTCAAAAACAAGCTCCTTTTACCACATAAGCATGAACTTTCCTACTCTTTTTCAAACCAAACCAAACTATTTGAAAACCAATGTATAAAAGAGGGGGTCCAACCAATTTATTCAGCAAACTAAGAAAACCAAGCAAAAGAAAAACCAAAACGAAAAATAAGACGCTCCAAGAACAACACAACTGTGCATCAAACAATAAAAATGAAGCGTTTGGAAGAAACCTGGGATTTTTATTGATGAAGAGGTGGATGCCTTGGGCATCCCCAAGATTTGACGCTTGTACTTCTTGGATATTTCTTGGGGTGACACGCATGGCATCCCCAAGCTTGAGCTTTAGTCCATCCTTCATCTCATTACTCATTCCTTCCATACACCTAAAATTTTTCCTTCATACAAAACTTCACACAATCTTTATTAGCAACATTAGTGCACTCAAGATAATAAGTTTTTAGGTTCAGTTCCAAAACCAATAAAACTTCCATTAAAACACTAGATACTGTAGCACTTCCCTCAAAAAGCTCAATTCCGCAAAAGAACTCAAAAAGGAATCAACAAGAAGCAAATGCAAATAATGGCAGAAATCTGTCAAAACAGACCAGCAGGTAAAGACGAATTTTTTCGAAGACCTTCTGTTGCTCAAATCAAAAAGTATTGAACTAACAAAAGTTAGATAACAACCTGGGGCAGAAGCACAAAAATTCACGCCTCAAAAGGACGTACATAGATTTTACACGAATTTTTACGGTGAAGCACACAAATCTGTTTCGGGACAGCAACTTTCCCAATCATTACTTATCTCTCGTTAGAGGTTACTCTTGGCACAAAAAGCAAATAAAAAGGATAAGGAGCGGTTATTACTGAAGTAATAACTTCCAAGACTCATCTAAAACTTTTGGGTTATCTCCCAATAAGTACTTTTCTTTAACGCCTTTAAGCTAGGCTTGATAGTTTGAGAAGATGCTCACATAAGAAATATGAATTGAAGCAAAAGAGAGCATCAATAAGAAAATTCAAAGCACATTTAAGTCGAATCCACTTCCTATGCATAGGAATCTTGTAAAGAAACAAGTCATGAAAGCACAAAGCAACAAGCATAGTAAAGCAAAACAAGTGCAACTTCAAGACTTTCAACATAAAGAGGGGAAACTTAATATTATTGAGATGCATAAAACCATGTTTCCCTCTCTCATAATAACTTTCAGTAGCATCATGAATAAAATTAACAATATAACTATCACATAAAACATTCTTATCATGAGCCACATGCATATAATAATTATTACTCTCCACATAAGCACAGTTATTCTTATTAATTGTAGTGGGAACAAATTCAACAAAATAGCTATCATTATTATTCTCATCACCATAATCATCAAATATAGGAGGCATATTGTAATCATAATTAATTTTCTCCTCAATAGTAGGTGGACTGAAAATATCATATTCATCATTGTAATCATCATATATTGGAGGTTTGGTATCATCATAAGCAATAGAATAACTATCTTCCAAAGCTGGGGAACTAAAAAGATCATTTTCATAAAAACTAGCTTCCCCAAGCTTAGACTTTTCCATAGCATTAGCAATAATGGTGTCCAAAGAATTCATACTAACAACATTTCTATTAGCATGCAAATAAAGTTCCATAGGTTTTTTAATTTTATCTTTAAACACTTCATGTCCTAACTCAAGATAAATACTATAAAGCTCTCTAATTTTGTTGTTGTTTTCCATTAAGACTAACCAGTGAAAACAAGAAACAAAAAGAAAAAATTGCAGAATCAAAAGGAAATAACTTCGAGCACTCACACCGGAGGATGTGAGTACCTTTTACCTTACCTCCCCGGCAACGGCGTCAGAAAATAGCTTGATCTCTACGCACTTCTATTCTTGTAGACAGTTGTTGGGCCTCCAAGTGTAGAGATTTGTAGAACAGCAGCAAGTTTTCCCTTAAGTGGATCACCCAAGGTTTATCGAACTCAGGGAGGAAGTGTTCAAAGGTATTCCCTCTCAAGCAACCCTGCAATCAAGATACAAGAAGTCTCTTGTGTCCCCAACACACCCAATACACTTGTCAGGTGTATAGGTGCACTAGTTCAGCGAAGAGATAGTGAAATACAAGTGGTATGGATAATTATAAGTGGTAACGGTGATAGAAAATAGCTTGATGGCGTGGAAAAGACTAAAGTAAAACTGAAATTAAGATGGAAGCAAGCAAACATGTAATAGATCTAATTGCAAACGAAGTTTCAATGCTTAGAGACAAGGCCTAGGGATCATACTTTCACTAGTGAACACTCTCATATAAATATATTCTTCTTTATGATACTACGCTGAACTACTCTCAGGTTGGACACTCTAATCGTTGGTAGGGCTATAACAGCACACCTCAAAGTTCATATTTCCCATCTAGATAACCCCACACTATCACCTTGAGCTCTAGATGGTTCAAACAAACACCACAATTTCATAGAAACATCCAACTCCAAATATAACTCATAACAAGTATTTGTAATCTCTAGCCTAAGTGCCACCATGGTGTGCACACTGTCAACTTCACACGCATGGGGACAGCATAGATCTATTAAAGCACTTGAATAGCAAGGTAGATCTATAGATTACAAGCTCATGATCTCAATAAGATCATGCATAGAGAGAGATGAACACATAGCTACCGGTAGAACCCTTAGCCTCGAGAGAGAACTAATCCCTCCTCATCATGGGAATCAGCAATGGTGATGGAGATGGTGGTGGAGATCGATGGAGATGGCTCCGGGGGCACTTCCCAGTCTCGGCAGGGTGCCGGAACAGAGACTTTCTGTCCCCCGAATCTCCCCTTCGGTGGCGATGGCGCTATGGAACTTTTCGTGGATTTCTGATTGACAATTTAGGGTTTTTGCCTCGGGAGGAATATATAGGCGAAGGAGGCAAGGTCAGTGGCTAGCCAGGGGGCCCACACCATGCCCTGGCGCGGCCAGGGGGTACCCGCGCCTGGGGGGTGTGGCCAGGCCCTGGCCCTCCTCCGTCTCATATTCTGGCTCCGTGAGTCTTCCGGTAAAATAGGAACTTTGGCTTTTGTCCCATCCAATTCTGAGAATATTCATTTTTTGACTTTCCTGGAACCAAAAATAGCAGAAAATGCATAAGCGCACATGGCATCTTGTTAATAGGTTAGTCCAAGAAATCATATGAAAAGTACTCCAAAGTTGGAACAAAACACAAGAAAGTAGATAAAACCAAGCATGGAACATCAAAAATTATGGATACATTTGCAATGTATCACAACTATACCAAGCAAAGGAAAAAATATGAAGACACCGAACTACCGCAAGTGGCTACAAGAAAAGATAAGGAAGCAGAAAGCTAACACTTGAATTGGTCGCCCAACTGCGTCACCTCCCCTAGCAGATATTGCTCTCGGACAGTGGCCTTCTCCGCCCTCGACTTCCATACATCCGAGTTACCACGGAGCACGGGCAGTTCGCGCTCCAGCTGCTTAACGCGGTCACGAAGTCGTGAAAGCAAAGACAGCTCATCCACCCTTGAGCGCGACTGTGCTAAGGTATCATCAGTGGATGGCAGATTCCGAGGTTCACTCGAAGGACCACTCAATGTGCCCTATCACAAGCCAATCAAGAGATAATAAGAAGACCAAGCAATACATGGACAAAAACTCGAGTGCATTCAAGCATAATAAAGTATCAACAGATACACTCGCCAACGACATGTTCTAGACAAAAGGGACATGCTATTAACTATTACAAATATGACTACTAAGAAGAAACTGGCTTCTTCGACTTGGACTTTGGTTTTGGGGGCCTCATCGAGTATGTGGCAGTATCAGATGCCATACACTTACCGCCGGCCCCTGACACCGCAACCTTTGCCGCCTTCTTGGCTTGCTGCATCTCCTTAGAGTACCTCGCGACTGTGTTGATGAGCTGCACCCATACTTGCCATAGGCAGTTGCGAAAGGAGCAAAAACTACCTGTTGACCATCCTCGCCGATAGGCATTGATTTGGAGACCATAGCAAGATCCACCTCGACTCCATGGGCTTGAACCATCGCGAGTGACATAGAAGCGCCAGCCACATGAAGCAAGTTCTTGAAGCCTGCAGGGATGCCTTCAGCAAGGGACTCCACTAGATCATCCACATTCTCGATCAGCTCAGCTTGTTGGGCGCCAGCTCCTCACGGAGGCGACTAAGTACACCCTTGGCCTTGGTCAGAGTCCCCTGGATGGAAGCACTGCGATCTTCGACTGCTACGACGGTGCCTACCAAGGCATCATCACGACGGAGTGCTTGGGCGTCGAAGCTCAAACCACCAGCATCTACACAGAGCAAAGTGTTGGCAAAAAAGGTCAGCATAATAACAAATTCGAAAGAAAGGACACGACAAAAATTCAGACGAAGGATTACCTGAAAGAGCCTTGGCAATCGAGAGGAGTTGTTCCTCGAACAACTTCTCCCTAGCAGCGATGGAGGCGCGCAAATCTTCTTCGTGTTTCCGTGATTCGTCAAGCGCAGCGACTGCCTCATCGCGACCCTTCACCGCAGCGGCGAGTGTCTTTTCGAGGGAAGCGGCATCGCGAAGAAGCGCATTATGCTCAGCTGCAAAACAAGCAAAGACAAACCGTCAGTCGAGTATATCACAAGGATGAAGAAGAAGAAAAAAGAAGCACTCACTTTCAACCACGCGATGGCAGTTGTCCAGCATTGCATGCTGGCGACCCATGGCAAGCACTTGCTCTGCCAGGCGAGCAGCTTCGTTCACAATAAGCTGCAACATGAGAAACAACAAAGGATCAGCAGATAACATAGAAGATTAATTCGACTGCAAGAAAAAGCAATATCACACATACATGATCCTCCAGTGACTCCGAAGTCGATTGCCGCGCAGTCATCCGGACAACCATCTGGTGCTCCACATCGTGTGGAGAACTTGATGAATTGTGCCCGGAGTGGGCCGCCAATGGAGGGGAAGGAGTCCGCTCGGCCACTTCCTTGGCTTTGGAGTCCGTGACTCCAGACTCTTTAAAAATTGGACGTCGCCAGAAGATGACGACGCCAGATGACTGCGGAACAAAACTTTCATCAAGAAAATGTAACTCCACAAAAGAACCAAGAGAAGAATTGTATACTTACCAATCAAACTTGTCAAAATCGAAGGTTTGACACTCCGACTCCGACGACGACTCCTTCGGTAGCCGCATCTTCTTGCGGGAAGATGGCACCACAACACTCACAGGAACGGCAGGTATCGGCGACTCTGCACCAATAGCTGGGCCTTCTGGAGTCGAAGGAGACGACGCATCCGAATCCTCGCTGCACGAACACTTGCGAGTGTCCGGACTGCTAGACTCGGGGGCTTCCTCCTCCTCTTCAAACGGGACGGTCAACTCCGACTCGTCCTCCTCATCTACTTCGTGAGGAATAACCCCCTCAGGAAGAGGGGGCATACTGGGTGACACCTTCCAATCCTGCATACAGAAAACAAGTCAGCACAAGTCAAGGAAAAAGAAGCACTCGACAAACAAAGCTACTTCGTAGCACAACCGTACCTCGAGAGGAGGATTAGCAGCATCGAATGGAGATACGACTGGTTCACTGGGGAGCACATCCTTGGCAGTGTACTTGGTGAGCAGTCGCACCCTCTTATCTACTTCACTCACGGAAATGCCATCAGCAGATACGTGAGTGACATCGTCCGTGCCAGCCCACTGGAACATAGGGTGGACTCTGGCCTGCAGGGGCTGGACGCGACGGCACAACCACGTGCGAATGAGGGCGCAACCTCCCTCTTCTTTACCCATGCGATTCTCAAGGTCGCAAACGCGCCCGTACAGCACGCCTGTCTCCTCAGACTCGTCGTGCATCACCATGTTCTTCCAGGAGCGCCTCCTCCTGCACGGCGCCGAAGGATCGAAAGGCGCGAGTCCGAAGTGGTCTCCGTCGGCCTTCTGGTCGCGGATGTAGAACCACTTGTCCCTCCACCCTTGGACGGACGCCATGAGCTTGATGTCAAAATACGTGATGGAGGAGTCGACGTGGATACCGCAGCCTCCTACATCGTAGACTACAGAGCCAGACGCCGACTGACATGGGTATACCTTACAGGTACTCGAGCTTGGTATATACGGTCTAAATACGTACAGGCCCATGGTGTCGCCAAGGCCCAAACAAAGGATTCGAGTAACCTACGGACTCTCGATTGCTTGAAGAACAAGAAGAAGTTAAAGATAGAAAGTTTGAAGGGGAAAACCCTAACTTGTAACTGACTCGACCTGCTACCCGGGACCTAGCCTATCTATATAAGGGCTAGGAGGGGGCAGTGAGGAGAACACACGCAACCCTTAGTTTCCACAACCCTCGCCAGATTGCATCTGCGCACCATTGTAACCTTCGGTTCCTTCGATAATTCCACGAGCAGACAAGCAGGAGTAGGGACCTCTACGAGGCCTGAACCTGGGTAAATCTTTGCCCCCTGTGTGCTTGTCTGTTAGCCGATAGATGTCTCCAGCGCTCCCTCCTTCTCCAAAACCCAAGTCCATAACATTGGGAATTGGTGAGTTAAACCCTCGCCAATTGGCGCCGTCCGTGGGAATTGGGAGTGCTGATATTGTAGCTTCTTCGACCCCATCAACTGCGATCTACAGCTCCGCAATAGCGGAGATTCGCCAGCTCTTTGGCGCGTTCGACTTCACCGTCCACACGCCGGCCACTCGCCCGGCCTTCGAGTCCGTGGGCGATGGAATCAACCTGGTGATCGGGAGCTTCCGCCTGTTGGTCGAGATGGGCGCCAGATGCTGATCAGCCGACAAAGACGGTGCCCCAAAGATCATGGTTCCCTCCATCGATCGGCACCCTCAGCGAGCTCAATGCCCCGACAGCAGTCGAGAACACGGTCAGCAACAGCAGTCGCGACTCCGATCTGAGCGATCTGGCCACTAAAGATGGAACCTACGGTTCTGGATCTGAAAGTTGTGGAAGCAACAGCTTCCCCAATCACTTCATGTGCGCTGTCATCAACGCAGGTGATACCTTTGCCAATCGCGACAACGGTGGCAATCCTGGTAACAGCACCGACCCACCCAACGCCGGCAACGGTGGCAATGGCGGTAACAGCAGCAATCACACCCCCGTCGATAATGGAGGAGCAGTCGAACCTCCATCCATAATAAATGAGCAAACCAGCGAACATGTCGTAATCAGGCTCAACGAGCAAGAATGGGCTCGCTGCCGTGAGGCCCTACGAGGCGCTCCTCTACCCTTCGGGTCCCTGCAAGAACTACTGATGGGCTATCACTGGCTCCTGAAGGAAGAATTCAAGCGCCAACTCCAAACAATAGCGCAACTCGAAGTGCGTAAAAAGGCAGCGAACGAATCGAGCCTTCATCGTGCTGGGCTCTCCTCCTACGGAGGATCCTCCTCAAGGGGTAACGAGTACCTCGCCAAGAAGAGGCAATCTCGGCTAGCCCATCTCACTGAGCAAGAACGCATAGAGGCCGCAAAAGTCCTCGACTTCGGCTCTATGACATTCGACACACGGGGCAACGTGGTCCCCAAGACACCATAGGCTACGGTGATAGCGGCCACCATGTACCTCCTCAATAACCAGCCGCCAGCTAGAGATCCCCGAACCGCCATGCACCAATCTACGATCACGGGCTTGGGATTAATCGAGGCCGCCCTCGACAAGGATCCAACACCAGAGCCGAAGAAGGGCAAGGCGCTAGCAAAGCGCTATTCCTCGCCCTCATCCGGCGATGACAGTCACGAACTGTCTCACTGCCGTCGCTCACGGCGCCACGATCGTGACTATGATGCACGCGACGACCTCAGGCAGCACAAGATTGACAAATCAAGGGCGCGACGTGCTCGGTCGACTGACACACGAAAGAAGAAGATGTGGAGCTCTGCGGTGCTAGATGCTTTAGCAGATCCATTAGACAGAAGCGAATGCCTAAAGGGTTTAAACTCCCGTCGGAGAACCCAAAGTTTGACGCCTACAGGACCCCAAAATCTGGCTGGAGGACCACATCTCCTCCGTCAGACTCCACGGAGGCAGTCGAAGCACTACCATGCAATGCCTGCAGCTACAGCTGCAGGGCACCTCCCGAACATGGCTCAACAACCTCCCACGCGGATCCATTCGCAGTTGGGATGAGCTGGTTTACAGCTTCGTGCGCAACTTTAAAGGCACATACAAGCGGCCCGCCTCAATCGAAGAGCTGAGATGCTTCCAACAAAGATCTGGCAAATAACTGCGCTCCTACATCCAAAGGTGGTCCATCATCAAGAACTCCGCAGAGAAGATCTCGGAAGATCGCGCGATTGACGCATTCAATGGTGGCGTCCGCCGCCTAGAACTCAGGGAAGGGCTGGGCCGCTCAAAGCCCCAAAAAATCGACCACCTGATGGAGATCCCGAATCGGTGGGCAGATGGAGAAGATTCGGTGAAGAATCGCGCTCACTCCGATGAGGAGGCGGAACTCGAACACAGACGCGACCACCGAGGCAAGCTCGTATGCGCATCTACGATGACCGCGACGACGTCAACATGGTCGCGGCCGGCTACGCCGATAGACGCAACGATAACCGCAACAGCGGACACCGTAGCGGTGAATACCGCGACTCCGGCAAAACCACGCAAGTGTGGAAACGCCACACTCGCGATGAGGCACCCGCGAACTCCATTGAGGACAAACTGTCCGGGCCATGCACGGTACACTTCTACATCGACAAGCATGACGGCAAGAGAAAGTCCAGCCATCTCCTCAAGGACTGCCGCGAGTTCCTCAAGCTACACGAGGGATTGGTTCGGATGAACCGCAATGCAGTCGAAAGAGGCTACGGAGCCGCTCCAGGCGCCGTGGCACATGGCGCACCGCCACCGCCACCTGGGCCACCCCCGAATGCAGCTGCACAGGACCAGCACCACGGAGGCGAACCGTACCCACGGGCCATGGGCACCATGATGATTCAAAAGGGTCGCCCCTCCAATAGGGTGCAGAAGGCCATCACTCGCCAAGTCAACTTGGCCACGCACTCGCCACCCTCCACCACTGAGTACCTCAGTGGAAGCGAGTCCTGCATCACCTTCGACAAACGCGACCACCGCCTCGATACCCGTCCGTCAGACATTGCCCCCTCGTACTCGAGGCGCAAATCGGAGGCTTCGACATGAGCGGCGTCTTCATGGATGGCGGAAGCGACATCAACCTTATATTCGCGAGTACCTTGCGAGCAATGAGGATCCCTCTAACTTGCCTGGAGGCCTCCGACACAATGTTCCACGACATCGTCCCAGGGAAAGGCGTATACCCCCTGGGCAAAATCAACCTCGACGTCATCTTTGGCACACCGAAGAACTTCCGGCGCGAGCGCATCGACTTTGAGGTCTTCGATTGGCCCTCACAATACCACTGCATCCTTGGGCGCGTCGTGTTCGCTAGGTTCATGGCAGTGCCCCACTACACCTACATGCAGATGAAAATGCTAGGCCCCAATGGCGTCATCACGATCAACGGGAGCTTCGAGCGATCTGACAGCTGCGACAGGGAATTCAACAGAATCTCCCAGTCCTTCGGCTTGCAGGAGGAACTCGCGAGATTGAAGGAGATGACAGACAATAGTCTGCCTCCCCTGAGCAGACCAAGCTCACCTGATGTCTCCTTCGACTCATCTGTGCACACAAAGAAAGTGCAGGTCCACCCATCGGATCCGGCCAAGATGACCCTCATCGCCAACAACTTGAGTCCCGCATACGAACTCGCGCTCGTCGAATTCCTCCGTGAGCACTGGGAAATTTTCGCATGGTGTCCCGCGGACATGCCAGGGTTTCCTAGGGAATTCGCCGAGCACGCACTCAATGTCAACCCCGACGCAAGGTCAGTCAAGCAAACAATTCGACGATTGTCTGAGCCAAGAGCGCAGGCAGTTGGAATGGAGATCAACAGACTCCTTGAGGCCAAGTTCATACGCGAGATCAAGGAAAGCACTTGGCTCGCCAACACGGTGTTGGTACCGAAAAAGGACACGGATATCCTGCGGATGTGCGTGGACTTCACTTCTCTGAACAAGCACTGCCCAAAGGATCACTTCTCGTTGCCACGGATCGACTAGATCATTGACTCCACCACGGGATGCGAGCGCCTCTGCTTCCTCGACGCCTACTCAGGCTATAATCAAATTCAAATGAAGGAGGAAGATCAAGAGAAAATAGCGTTTACAACGCCCTTTGGTGTGTTCTGCTACAACACAATGCCCTTCGGGCTAAAGAACGCTGGAGCCACCTACCAGCGGTGCATGCAGGCTTGCCTCAAGGAACAACTGGGTCGCAACATTTAAGTCTATGTCGATGACATAGTAATCAAGACCAAGGAGGAAGCTTCTCTAATCGATGATTTGTGCGAAACCTTCGCCAACCTCGATCGCTACCGGATCAAGCTCAATCCGGACAAATGCGCCTTCGGCGTACCATCTGGGAAGCTGCTCGGGTATCTCATCTCCGCGAGGGGAATCGAGGCGAACCCGAAGAAGATTAAAGCCATACTAGCCATGGAGAAGCCGAAAAACATAAGGGGCGTCCAGCAGCTGGCTGGACGAATCGTGACCCTCAGTCGATTCATCAGTCGAATGGGCGAAAAGGCGCTGCCCTTCTACCAGCTCCTCCGCAAAACCGAAAAATTCGAGTGGACCACTAAAGCGCAAGAAGCATTCGAAGACCTCAAGCGCCTGCTATCCACTTCGCCAGTACTGGTGACCCCACGAGAAAGGGAACCACTGTTGCTGTATATCTCCCCCACCAACCAGGTGGTCAGCACAGTGCTCATCATCGAGCGAGCCGAGGAAAACAAGGTTCACGGCGTACAACACCCAGTATACTACCTCAGCGAGGTCCTCACGCCAACAAAACAGCGGTACCCGCACTATCAGAAGCTAGCGTACGGTGTCTTCATGACCGCCCGGCGACTGCGCCACTACTTCCAGGAACACCCAATCGTGGTGGTCAACGATGCCCCCTTGGGGCATATCCTCAATAACCCCGACGCCACGGGACGAGTCGCGCTTTGGGGAATAGAATTGTCTCCACAAGACATCATGTACGAAAAGCGCGACGCAAGTTCTCCCGGACTTCCTCGTGCACTGGATGGAAAACCAGCTCCCGGACAAGCCAGATATGTCCTACCTCTGGACAATGCACTTCGATGGGTCCAAGCGGAAAGACGGAGAAGGCGCAGGTGTCATACTGACATCACCTCAAGGGGACAAGCTAAAATATATCCTGCGAATGCAGTTCACAGCCTCAAACAACGAGGCTGAATACGAGGCCCTGTTGCACGGGATGAGGATGGCAAAAGCCTACGGCGCCAAGAGGCTCATCATATACGGCGACTCCAAGTTGGTCGTCAACCAAACAATGCATGAGTGTGACGCACTGAACGATATCATGGTCGCGTACCGCGACCTCTACGACACACTCGAAGGAGACTTCGACGGTTGCAAGCTGCGACACGTAGGTCGCGAAAGCAACGAGGAGCTGGACGCACTCGCCAACATAGGCTCTACCTGCGCCCCCATACCTTCTGGGGTATTTATCGAGTGCATCTGCGAACGCTCCATCAAGCCAAAGGCCGCAGAGAAGAAAACAAGCGTAGCAACGGACTCAGGAGCTACGCCACCCAATGAGCCTATGGCACTCGATGACTTGGACCTGGACACAGGACTCGAGGGACCAATGAGCGTCATGATGATCAAGCAATCCTGGACGCAGCCGTACATCACGTACCTCCTCAACAAGAGGCTACCAGACAATCCGACAGATGCACGGCACATCGCGCGGCGATCCAAGGCATTCGCTGTTATCAATGGCGAACTGTATAAACGCAGCATCACGGGAGTACTCCAACGATGTGTCTCCATAGCCGATGGAAAAGCAGTTCTCCTAGACATCCACGAAGGGACCTGCGGGCACCATACCGGCAGTCGAGCCCTCGTTGCCAAAGCTCTACGAGCTGGATTTTACTGGCCTATGGCCATGCGCGATGCCAAGGACATAGTCCAAAAATGCAACGCTTGCAAGCGATTCACGAACAAGCCACACGCACCAGGCGCAGAGCTACGACCAATCCCATTGGCCTGGCCCTTCGCACAATGGGGGCTCAACATGGTCGGCAAACTTCCAAGGTCCTCGCGAGGAGGCTACGTCTACCTCTTGGTCGCAGTCGACAAATTCACCAAGTGCATTGAGGCCATGCCAGTAACCAACTAATCAGGCCACAACGCAGTCAAATTCTTCGAGTCCATTGTCTACCGCTTCGGGGTGCCGCACAGCATCATCGCCGACAACAGGACGAACTTCACATCCAATGAGTTCCAAGAATTCTGCGAGAACCTGGGGATCAACATCAGCTACGCCTCAGTAGCGCATCCACAGACCAACGGTCAGGTGGAAAAAGCAAACGGGCTCGTCTGTAGCGGCATCACGAAGCGACTCCTCCGGCCACTCGAACAAGCCGCGGGTTGCTGGCCGGACGAGCTGCAATCCGTACTCTGGAGCCTACGTACAACTCCAAACAGCACCACGGGCTACACGCCATTCTTTATGGTGCACGGAGATGAAGCAGTGCTACCCGCCGAGGTATGGTACAAGGCGCCGTGCATGGTCGCTTACATCGAGCAAGAGTCATCCCTCGCACTCGAAGACTCCGTCGACCTCCTTGACGAAGCAAGGGAAATCGCCGCAGAAAGATCCACGATCTACCAACAGAACCTGCGCAACTACCACAATAGGAGGCTTCGCCCCAGATCCTTCGTCGAAGGTGACCTGGTCCTGCGACTGAAGCAGCAGGGGCATCTCAAGCTCGAGTCCCCCTGGGAAGGACTGTACGTGATTACAGAAGTAATCCCAGGTGGCGCCTATCGCCTTCAAGATTTAGAGACAGGAGTCGCATACTCCAACCCCTGGAACATCGCACAACTACGACGCTTCTACCCTTAGTCGTTTTTACTTTTCATTACAAATAAGGCTACTCAGGCAAGGCTACTTAGCCACACATTGTACCTCACACTGTTCTTCGAATAAATAAAAGCTAAGTGCCACAAAACTCTGTGTTCTCCTTTACCTTTTCAATTTACCTATTCGGGGCTGCGCCACCCTATACACATTTGTTCTTCGAACCAAAACGCGATATCCTGAGTAGCTGGTACATCAATCGAAACCCTTAAACACAACCTCAATCCAGCTGCAACGCACCTGACAGGTTGACAAGGGACTGAGATAAAACATGGCCAGGCTAACGAAAAGGACTCGCATAGTGCAACGCACTTCATGCTAACAAAGCTCTTTATGCACATTCGACAATAAATTATTTACAAGACCTATACGAACTTTACAACACAAGTACACTTATGTGCAGGATACAAACTAGGCTACTCCTGCAGCAGGAGAACGTTGGTTTGTTCCTCAAAGAAGTCGATGATCTCTTCTGCTGGGCGATCCACTGCCTGGTAGTGCGGCACCATATTCCAAGTAGAACCTGCTGGTGGGGCAGGCGGCCCAGACGCAATCGCTGCAACATCTACGTTAGGCCTGTGCAGTCGCACCATTGACAGGGCAGCCTTGGCACCAGCCACCAACTGTTGCCTCACGCATTCGCGAACCGCGGATAGATCTTGAAACTTGGCAAGGAGAGCCAGCAAGCTTGATGGAGTATCATCCAGCGGGAACATCGCCCGATAAATGTTCTTCAAGCATGACTGCGACTTCTTCAGAAAAAGCAGCACTCACGACGCACGATCCTGTAGGGTCGCCAGCACAGTCGCACGATCATGATCTACCCAGAAGTATCCACTCTCTTGAAGTTGCTCCTGGGTAAGATCATGCAGGCGAATGGCAATTCTATCCTTCTCCTCCAGCGGATGACGCACGCTGACAACTACACGAAGCAGCAACAGCAGCATGAGTACAACATACCACTGCGTAACTACAAGGAAAAGATGAGAACAAGCAAACTAACACTTGAATTGGTCGCCTAGCTGCGTCACCTCGCCAAGCAGATATTGCTCTCGGGCGGCGGCTTTTTCCGCCTTCGACCTCCATACATCCGCATTACCGCGGAGCATGGGCAACTCACGCTCCAGCTGCGTCACGCGGTCACGCAGTCGCGAAAGCAAGGACAACTGGAGCGCGGCGGCGCCATGGTATCATCAAGGGTCAGCGAGTCCTGAGTTTCCCTCAAAGGATCACTCGATGTACCCTACCACAAGTCAAGATAGGAGCAAATAAGATAACCAAATCAACAAACAGACAAAAGGATCAGATGCATTCAAGACTAGCAAAAGTATCAGCAGATACACTCGCCAGCAGGCATGTTCTTAAACATAAGGACATAAACTAATTAACTATTACAAAGCTAACTAAGGAGCAACTGGCTTCTTCGACTTCGACGGCTTCGGGGGCTTCATCAAGTCCGTGGCACTGTCAGACGCCACTGACCTTCCGCCGGCCCCTGATGCCGAAGCTTTCGCCGCCTTCTCGGCACGTTGGAGCTCCTCAGAATACTTCACAACAATATTTATCAAATGATGCCCATATTTTCCACAAGCAGTCGCGAAAGGAGCGAAGACTACCTGTTGACCGTCCGCGCCAACAGGCATCGCCTTCGACACCGCCGCAGGATCGATCTCGACTCCGTGGGCCTGCACCATGGCAAGCGACATAGACGCACCAGCCACGCGGAGTGAGTTCTTGTAGCTGGAGGGCACACCCCCAGCGAGTGACTCCACCAGCTCGCCTATATTATCGATCAGCTCCGCCTTGGGCATCAACTCCTCCCGGAGGCGACTGAGGGCGCCCTTGGCCTTGGAAAGTGTATCCTGGACGGTGACGCTACGGACCTCGACTGCCGATAGCGCACCCGCCAGAGCGTCATCACGACGAAGGGCATGCGGGTCGAAGCTCAAATCGCCAGCATCTGTACATAAACCCACACATGGACAAAAATATCAGCGCCACCAGAAAAAACATTAGAAGTAGAGAAGGATAACAATATCCACAAGCAAAAGTACCTGAGAGAGCCTTGGCGATTGAGAACAGTTGTTCTTCGAACAACTTTTCCCTGGCCGCGAAGGAGGCACGCAGATCCTCTTCACGCTTCCGTGCCTCGTCACACGCTGCGATTGCCTCGTCGCGACCCTTCACAGCCATGGCAAGTGTCTTCTTCAAGGTGGTGGCGTCACGCAATAAGGCATTATGTTCAGCTACACGACAAACAAAAGTTGATTATTAGTCGACTATATCAAAGGGAGAAGACGAAGAAGAATAAGTGTAGAACACTCACATTCAACCACGCGGTGACGCGTCTCCAGCATTGCATGCTGGCGGCCCATCGCCATTACTTGTTCTGCCAAGTGCGCGGCTTCCTTCACAAGGAGCTATCGCACAACAAAGAATCAGCAGAGGCAATAGATAACATCGACTACAACACTAAAAAGGAGAAAAGCTACACTTACATGGTCCTCCAGTGACTGAAGATGTCTGTTGTACCGTCATCCGGGCAACCATTCGATGCTCCCCTGCATGGGGAGAGCTGGAATAGTTGTGCCCGAAGTGGGCCGCCAATGGAGGGGAAGGAATGCGCTCGACCTCTTTCTTGGCCCTTGAGGTCGCGACTCCTGATTCCTTCAAAAATTGGATGTCGCCAGAAGATGACGACGCCTCTTGACTGCAAGATAAAAACCATATCAACAAGGGCAAAACAGAAAAGGACAAGAAAGCTAGAAAGCTTACCAGTCAAACTTGTCAAAATCAAATGTAGCATCCTTCGACTCCGACGAAGACTCCTTGGGCAATCGCATCTTCTTGCGAGAAGACGGTGCCACAGCGCTCACAGGAACGGCGGGAATTGGCGACTCCACACCAACGCCCGTACCTTCCGGAGTCGAAGGAGACGACGTGTCGGAATCCTTGCTGCGCGAACGCTTGCGAGTATCTGGACTATCGGACTCAGGGGCATCCTCCTCCATATCAGAAAGGACAGTCGACTCCGACTCATCCTCCTCCAAAGCTTCGCAAGGAATAATCTCCTCAGGAAGAGGGGGCATACAAGGTGACACCGCCCAATCCTGCATACAGACAACGAAATTCAGCAAAAATCAAGTAAGCAACAGAGAAGCAATCGACAAAATCAGCTACTGCGTAGCACAACTATACCTCAGGGGGAGGGTTTGAAGCATCAAAGGGAGGAACAACTGGCTCACTGGAAAGCACATCCTTGATGGTGTACTTGGTGACCAGTCGAACCCTCTTGTCCACCTCACTCGTGGACATGCCATCGGCAGACACGCGAGTGGCATCATCAGCGCCAGCCCACTAAAACATGGGGTGGACTCTGGCTTGTAGGGGCTGGACGCGACGGCGCAGCCAAGTGCGGATGAGAGCGCAGCCTCCCTCCTCTTTGCCTATGCGACTCTCGAGGTCGCAGACGTGCTGATACAACACGTCTGTCTCCACGCACTCTTCAGGCATGACTACGTTATTCCAGGAGCGCATTCTCCTGCACGGCGTCGCGGGATCGAAGGGCGCGAGTACAAAGTTCTCACCATTGGCCTTCTGATCGCGGATGTAGAACCATTTGTCCCTCCACCCTTGGACGGACGCCGTGAGCTTGATGTCGAAGTAGGTGGCGGATGGGTCGACGTGGATTCCACAACCACCTACATCGTAAACTAAAGAGCCAGACGCAGACTGGCGCTTCAATTTGAAGATGCGCTTGAAAAGGCCGAAGTGTGGCTCGATTCCGAGCCAGCACTCGCAGAGTGTGATGAAGCAAGAGATATGGAGGATCGAATTTGGGGACAACAGATGCAGCTGGAGCCCGTAGAAACAAAGGAGACCCCTAAAAAAGGGGTGAAGAGGCAAGGAGAGACCGCGAATGATGAATGCTAAAAACATCACTCGAAAACCAGCGGGAGGAGCAGGAATGGTCTCACCGCTGGGGACGCGCGCGTCGGCGACTGCGGCAGACAACACTCCATCTTGGCAAAGAAGATGGAGATCGGACGCCTTGATGATGGAGGGGCGCCACGCACCATTCGTGACGCGAGTGCCCGCGACCTTCTTCTTCCCGCCGGCGGTGGAGCTGGTGCCCGCAGCGGCGGAGCCGCTCTTCTTCTTCGCCACAGCAATAGTGGCCGCGGAATCAGCAGCAGCGCCTCCCTTCTTCTTCCCCATTGCACGACAGCGATGCGAGCGAATAAAGTAGGTCGGAAACGAGCGGAGCTGGTCCAGCATCGTGGAGGAAACGAGCGGAGCTGGTCCAGCATCGTGGAGGAAACGAGCGCAGAGAAAAGCAGAGGAGCAGCGACAATGGCGATGGCAGCAAGAATAAATGAGAACAGATGAGAAAATTACCGTCGCATCGCTGCTCCTTAACCCCTGGAAGATGCAATCCAACGGCTCAGAAAAACCCTACTGGACGCATGGCACACATCGTGTTGGACACGTGGAGAAGGGGAAGCGTGAACCGTCCCTCCACTACTCCCATTACGCATGGAAATCGAGGAGACGCAGTTAAAATAAAGATTACGCACGCCCAGTCAAATCAAAGTTAGAAAGTGGGACCCACTGCTCGTCACGTCCCGTCAAACTCGCTCACGCAGGCAACTAAGGTCATACAAGCGTCAGCACTGACGTCATCAAAACTACGCAGCGGAAAACTTCGACTACTTTAGTCCTTGCTTGAGTCTTCGACTCCACCAAGCACTCGGGGGCTACTCCCATAGGGAGCGCTGGCCGCGCACACTACGATTTTTCTTTTCTTTTTGCATGAACATGGACAATCAAAAGCAAACCCAAACCACTCGAAATACGATTCGACTACGGACATGGGTTACTCCCATAGGGAGAGCTGGAAAAAAGTTCGACTGAAGCAAGCAAGCAAAAGACGACAGCAGTCGCAAAAGTTCTTTAGTCCCTGCCTGAGTCTTCGACTCAACCAGGCACTCGGGGGCTACTCCCATAGGGAGCGCTGGTCGCGCACCCTATGATTATTTATACAGAAAACTGTGCGTTGATAACATCCACACTCGAAGCTCATGGCGACACCGCCTCATAATTTTTCCCTACAAAGAAACTGCATCTCCTGGGTCACCCGAATCGTCTCCGCGATGATAAAATTCGGATGTCGCGCTTACAGCGTGAAGGTAAGACCTGAATAAGGCCTGGCAACACATTTAGCTGCGCACTACTAGAAATGTATCCATACCTACAGGTACGATGAACATGCCTTGACAGACGCGTCGAGTGCTCACACCTTTATAACTGGAATTCGACTCATGTAAGACCTCCACAGCTTGAGTCGAATTACACCAGCACTTTTCCGGATTCGAGTCCGGGGACTTGAGTTCGAGTAGATTGCGTTGTTTCACCCTAAGGTGATTAACTGATACCGATACTTCGATTATATCAGGCACGTATATCAACAATCCCTATTACACAATTAAACGCAGTCGAAATATATACTCATTTAGGCACTCGAAAGACTTCAAAAGTCCCCAGTCGAATCTGCGATTCCACTGGACACTCGGGGGCTACTGACATGGGTATACCCTACAGTTACTCGAGCTTGGTATATACGGTCTAAATACATACAGGCCCACGGTGTCGCCAAGTCCCAAACAAAGGATTCGAGTAACCTACGGAATCTCGATTGCTTGAAGAGGAAGAAGAAGTTAAAGATAGAAAGTTTGAAGGGGAAAACCCTAACTTGTAACCGACTCGACTTGCTACCCCGGACCTAGCCTATCTATATAAGGGCTAGGAGGGGGCAGCGAGGAGGACACACGCAACCCTTAGTTTCCACAACCCTCGCCAGATTGCATCTGCGCACCATTGTAACCTTCGGTTCCTTCGATAATTCCACGAGCAGACAAGCAGGAGTAGGGACCTTTACGAGGCCTGAACCTGGGTAAATCTTTGTCCCCTGTGTGCTTGTCTGTTAGCCGATAGATGTCTCCAGCGCTCCCTCCTTCTCCAAAACCCAAGTCCATAACAATGGGCATTGATGAGTTAAACCCTCGTCACCGACTGACGCTTTAGCTTGAAGAGACGCTTGAAGAGACCAAAGTGCAGCTCGATTCCGAGCCAGCACTCGCAAAGCGTAATGTAGCAAGCAATATGGAGGATAGAATTGGGGGACAGCTGATGGAGCTGGAGCCCTTAGAAACAAAGGAGGCCCCTGAACAAAGGATGCAGAGGCAGAGAAAGAACCTGGATGATGAACACTAGGAACATCACCCGGAAACCAGCCGGAGGACAAGGGGTTACCTCACCACCTGGGACTCGCGAGTCACCGGCCACGGAAGAAAGAACACCGTCTTGGCGCAGGAGACGGAGCTCGGATGACTTGATGATTGACGCGCGCCACGCGCCATTGGTGACGCGAGTGCCCGTGCCCTTCTTCTTCCCGACGACGGCGGGGCTGGTGCCCGCAGCGGCGGAGCTACCCTTCTTCTTGGCAGTAGAAATGGCGGCAGCGGATTCAGGGGCAGCACCTCCTTTCTTCTTCCCCATCTTGCGGTGGCGATGCGAACAGAGGAAGTAACTAGGGAATACGCGGAATTGGTCCAGTGCCACGAAGAAGATAAACTCTAGGCAGCAGAGGAGCAGCGACAATGGCGATGAAGGCAAAGACAGAGAAAAGAGCAGATGGGAAAAATTACCGCCGCAACGCTGCTACTTAACCCCCTGGAAGATGTAATCGAACGGCCAGCAGAAACCCTATCAGACGCGTGGCGCCCATCGTGATCGACACGTGGAGGACCTGAAGCACGAACCGTCCCCCACTACCCCCATTACGCATGGAAATCGAGGAGGCATAGTTAAAACAAAGATTACGCACGTCCGGTCAAGTCAGGGTCCGAAAATGGGACCCAACACTCGTCACGTCCCGTAAAACCCGCTCACACGGGCATCTGAGATCATCACATCGTCAACACTAATGTCATCAAAAATTGAGCAGCAGAAGACTTCGACTACTTTAGTCCTTGCTCGAGTCTTCGACTCCACCAAACACTGGGTTACTTATAGGAGCGCTTAGTCGCACCCTATGATTTTCTTTTTCTTTTTCTCCCTCGAGGAATATGGACCTTCAAATCATACCCAATCACTCGAATCCGCGATTTGACTATGGACATGGGTTACTCCCATTGGGAGCGGCGGAAATAAATTCGACTGAAACAAACAAAAAAAAGACGACATCAGTCGCAAAAGTTCTTTAGTCCCTGCCTAACCAGGCACTCGGGGGCTACTCCCATAGGGAGCGCTGGTCGCGCACCCTATGATTATTTGTGCATTGTACTATGTGTCGATAACATCCACACTCGAAGTTTATGGTGACACCGCCTCATAATTTTTCCCTACAAAGAGACTGCGTCTCCTGGGTCACCCGAATCATCTCCATGATGACAAAATTCGGATGTCGCGCTTGCAGCGTGAAGATAAGACCTGAATAAGATCTAGCAACGCATTTGCTGTGCACTACCAGAAATATATCCGTACCTGCAGGTACGATGAACATGCCTTGACGGACGCGTCGAGTGCTCACACCCATATACTGGAATTCGACTCCTATAAGACCTCCGCGGCTTCAGTCGAATTACACCAGCACTTTTCTGAATTCGAGTTCGGGGACTCGAGTTCGAGTAGATTGCGTTGTTTTACCCTAAGGTAGTTAACTGATACCGATACATCGGTTAAATCAGGCATGCACATCAACAATCCCTATGACACAAACAAAGCACTTGAAAATACTCAGTCATGCACTCGAAAGGCTTCATAAAGTCCCTAGTCGAATCTGCGATTCCACTGGACACTCGGGGGCTACTGACATGGGTATACCCTGCCGGTACTCGAGTTTGGTATATACGGTCCAGATATGGTGGAAGCCCACGGCGTTGCCTACGGACTCATAA
This sequence comes from Avena insularis, assembly GCA_023614405.1. NCBI lineage: Eukaryota > Viridiplantae > Streptophyta > Magnoliopsida > Poales > Poaceae > Avena > Avena insularis. The sequence continues at coordinate 454,447,546 of CM042696.1, read as the reverse complement.
CTTGCGAGACAAGAAGAAGTCTAAAGTTAGAAAGTTTGAAGAGCAAACCCTAATCTTTAACCGACTCGACCTGCTACCTGAGACCTGGTCTATCTATATAAAGGCCAAGAGGGGGCGGCGAGGAGGACACATGCAACCCTAGTTTCCACAACCCTCGCCAGATTACATTTGTGCACCATTGTAATATTTGATTTCTTCGTTAATTCCAAGAGCAGACAAGCAGGAGTAGGGACCTCTACGAGGCCTGAACCTGGGTAAACCTTGCGTCCCTGTGTGCTTGTTTGCTAGCCAATTGATGCCTCCAACGCTCCCTCCTTCTCCAAAACCCAAGTCCATAACAATGGGCATTGATGAGTTAAACCCTCATCAGGTGGCATCCCCAAGCTTGAGCTTTTGTCCATACTTGATCCCATCACATTACTCTTCCCTACACTCAAAAATTTCCTTCATACAAAACTTCACACAATCTTCATTAGCAACATTAGTGGACTCAAGATAATAAGTCTTTTGGTTCAGTCTTAACACAAGTAAAACTTCCATTAGAACACACGCTACTGTAGCACTTGCTTTAAAAAGTTCAAATGATCAAAGAGAACTCAAAGAGAAAGAGATTAAGAGGCAAATGCAAATAATGGCAGAAATCTGTCAAAACAGACCAGCAGGTAAAAACCAATTTTTTCGAAGACCTTCTGTTGCTCAAATCGAAAAGTAGTGAACTAACGAAAGTTGTATAACAACCTGGGGAAGAAGCTCAAAAGATTACAGCTCAAACCGACGTACAGAGATTTTTCACAAATTTTTACAGTGAAGCACAAAAATCTGTTTCGGGACAGCAACTTTCCCAAGCATTACTTCCCTCTCATTAGAGGTTACTCTTGGCACAAAAACCACACAAAAATGATAAGGAGAGGGTATTACACAGGTAATAACTTCCAAGACTCAACTAAAACTTTTGGGTTATCTCCCAATAAGTGCTTTTCTTTAACACCTTTGAGCTAGGCATGATAATTTCGTTGATGCTCACATAAGAAATATGAATTGAAGTAAAATATTGCATTAAGAAGAAAATTCAAAGCACATTTAAGTCTAACCCACTTCCTATGCATAGGAATTTTGTAAAGAAACAAGTCATGAAAGCACAAAGCAACAAGCATAGGAAAGCAAAACAAGTGCAACTTCAAGACTTTCAACATAAAGAGGGAAAATTTAATATTGTTGAGATACATAAAACCATGTTTCCCTCTCTCATAATAACTTTCAGTAGCATCATGAATAAAATTAACAATATAACTATCACATAAAACATTCTTATCATGAGCCACATGCATATAATAATTATTACTCTCCACATAAGCATAGTCATTCTTATTAATTATAGTGGGAGCAAATTCAACAAAATAGCTATCATTATTATTCTCATCACCATAATCTTCAAATATAGGAGGCATATTGTAATCATAATAAATTTTCTCCTCAATAGTAGGTCAACTGAAAATATCATACTCATCATTGTAATCATCATATATTGGAGGTATAGTATCATCAAAGTAAATTTTCTCCTCCGTGCTTGGGGGACTAAAAATATCATGCTCATCAAAACCAGCTTCCCCAAGCTTAGACTTTTCCATAGCATTATCAATAATGGTGTTCAAAGAATTCATACTAATAACATTGCTATTAGCATGCAAATAAAGTTCCATAGGTTTTTTAATTTTCTCTTCAAACACTTCATGTCCTAACTCAAGATAAATACTATAAAGATCTCTAATTTTGTTTTTGTTTTCCATTAAGCCTAACTAGTGAAAACAAGAAACGAAAAGACAAAATTGCAGAATCTAAAGAAAATAACTTCGAGCACTCACACTGGAGGATGTGAGTACCTTTTACCTTACCTCCCCGGCAACGACGCCAGAAAATAGCTTGATGTCTACGCACTTCTATTCTTATAGACAGTTGTTGGGCCTCCAAGTGCAGAGGTTTGTAGAACAGCAGCAAGTTTTCCCTTAAGTGGATCACCCAAGGTTTATCAAACTCAGGGAGGAACTGGTCAAAGGTATGCCCACTCAAGCAACCCTGCAATCAAGATACGAGAAGCCTCTTGTGTCCCCAACACACCCAATACACTTGTCAGGTGTATAGGTGCACTAGTTCAGCGAAGAGATAGTGAAATACAAGTGGTATAGATAATTATAAGTGGTAACGGTGCCAGAAAATAGCTTGGCATGTAGGAAGAGACTAAAGGAAAACTGAAATAAAGATGGCAGCAAGCAAACATGTAACAGATCTAGTTGCAAACGGTGTTTCAATGCTTAGAAACAAGGCCCAGGTATCATACTTTCACTAGTGAACACTCTCATATAAATATCTTCTCTTCATGATACTACTCTGAACTACTCTCCGGTTGGACAATCTAATCCATGGTAGGGATATAACAGCACTCCTTAAAGTCCGCTTTCCCCATCTAGATAACCCCACAATGTCACCTTGAGCTCTAGATGGTTCCAACAAACACCACAATTTTATAGAAACATCTAACTCCAAATATAACTCATAACAAGTATTTGTAATATCTAGCCTAAGTGCCACCATGGTGTGCACGCGATCACTTTCACACACATGGGGAGAGCAGAGATCTATTAAAGCACTTGAGTAGCAAAGTAGATCTATAGATTACAAAGCTCATGATCACAATATGATCACACATAGAGAGAGAGATGAACACATAGCTACCGGTAGAACCCTCAGCCTCGAGGAAGAACTACTCCCTCATCATCATGGAAATCAGTAACGACGATGGAGATGGTGGTGGAGATCGATGGAGATGGCTCCGGGGGGCACTTCCCCGTCCCGGCAGGTGCCGTAAGAGACTTTCTGGAATCTCTTAATCTCCTTCGGCGGGCTGCTGCGCTGCTGATTTGGCTGGGCTGATATATGATATGTGTGTGGGGATCTCCTCCCACGGTTAGGTTTCCTTATATAGCTTTTCTCAATTCGTCACCCCATCTGGGGCCCAGTAGTGCTCGAAGAAATCGCCTGTCCGACCCGATGAATCAGCTAAAATTTTTTATTTATGTCCGTATCGAAATTTCTAACAACTTTGTAGTTGAAGAGTTTTCCGTTTTACACCGTCTTCGACTCGAAACGTGACCATCTTCAAAAAGAGTTCTGAGACAGATTTCTGGAAAATCCCAGTTTGACTCCAACAAGGTTTCCACTTGTATTCTTGGTAATTCCTACACATCAAAGTGTAAAACAAGAACATTGTGCACTTTTGCAACTATTAATAGGTTAGTTCAAATAAATCATAAACTTTATATAAAAAGGAGTATCAGAAGCATATTATTAGCATAAAACCATCAAAAATTATAGATACGTTATGGACGTATCAAATGGTCAAGCTCTTGAATGGGAGGAAGTAGTACCTCTCTTTTATTCAAAATTTTATCCTCCTAGTGACATTCATAAAGATCAAAATCAAATATACAACTTTTGGCCTCTTGATGGAGAGAGTACAACTCAAGATTGGGGGAGATTGAAGTTACTAATGCTCAAGTTTCATATTCATGAGCTCCCCAATAATATTATTATCAATAACTTTTATGCAAGGCTTTATCTTCAAGATAAGGATCTATTAGATGCTTCTTGTGCTGGATCATTTACACGCATGGAAGAAGGAGCTAAATGGGATTTTGCTAGACCGTATTCAAGACAATGCTGAAGCATGGGAGAATGATAAAGGAAGAAAGTCAGGTACAAATTATGATTATGAATGCATTGAATCTTTTATGGGAACTGATGACTTTCAAAATATTAGAAATGCTTATTGTCTAGACTCTCAGGCTATTGCAACTTATTTTAAAGCTTTTGCTTCTTATATTGAAAAATCCTAAAAAGAAGTGGAATAAGTATGATGCACCTTATAAAGACATTGTTAATAGTGTTCCTTCAAGAAATACTAAAGTTTATACTGCTAATCATGTTTTACCTGAACCTTACATTGAGAAAATGTCTTTCCCAATTAAGATAAAGGAACATTCTATGACAGCTAGTATGGATAATGAAAGTACCAATAAAGCTGTTGAACCTGATGAACAAGTAGCTGTTGAACCTACGATAGCAAATGTGAAAGACTTTGTCACTAAATATGTAGAAGATGAACACACTATTCTCTGTAAGGATACTTCTAATATTGTTTCATAAAGCAGTGTTATGAGAGCTTGTGTCCCTGTGTTTTCTGTTAGGATAAGTGATCATTGCTACAATGGTTCTTGTGATAGTTACATCATTAAATTTATGCATGATACTAAAAGTTATTATGAGAGAGGAAAGACGGTTCTAATGCATCTCAATAATATTAAGTTTCCTCGCTTTATGCTGAAAGTCTTTATGTTGCATTTGTTTTGCCTTCCTATGCTTGTAGCTTCTGGTTTCAACAATTTATTTGCTTACAAAATTCCCTTGCATAGGAAGTGGGTTAGACTTAAACATGTGTATTTTTAATTCTTGATGCTCTCTTTTACTTCAATTCATATTCTTATGTGAGCATCATTGAAATTATCATGCCCATGTTAATGGCTATAAAGAAAGAGCTTTTTGGAAGATAACCCAATATATTTCTTTTACTTTCAGTTTGTGTTGTTTATTTGAGTCCTAGAAGTTATTGTTTTGGCAATAACCTCTCCTTATCCTTTTTTTTTGGTTTTTGTGTCAAGATCAACCTCTAATGAGAGAGAAGTAAGATTTTGGGAAGTTGCCATCCTGAAACAGATTTTTGTGCTCGCTGTAAAAATTCATGAAAAAACTCTGTATGTAGGGTTGAGCTGTAATTGTTTTTGCTTCTACCCCAGGTTGTTATTTAACTTTAGTTAGTTTTGTACTTTTTGATTTGAGAAACAGAAGATTTTCGAAAAAATTGATCTTTACCTGCTGGTCTATTTTGACAGATTTTTGCCACCCTTGCATTTGCCTCTTAAATCGATTTCCTTTTTGAATTCTTTTTGGGTTTTCGGAAGGAGTTGCTACAGTAGCTTATGTTTTGATGGATTTCAGTTGAAATTGAACTTAAAAGGTTTATTACCTTGCTTACACTAATGTTGCTAATGAGGATTGTGTGAGGTTTCGTGTGAAAGAAATTTCCAGGTTATTGGAGAAAATGGTGTAATAAGATAGTGAAAGGTTACATGACTCAAGAAATATGTGTATGAAGATGAAGATATTAATGTTATTCAAGCGGTGACTCCGGAAGAATTTTTTAAGTGTTAAGTTCTGAGACCTGCAGTGTCCGTTTTCGAATAGGTAACAGTTCTGGTAAGAAAAAGTCCGCGAAAAATCTGTCCAGTTATATTTTTGCAGTTTTTCTCCAACAAGGAAAGCAACAAAGCGAAAAAGGGACGGAAACGGAGCCCGGGTGGCTCACACCACCCCTTGGCGCGGGCCCCCTGGTCGCGCCACCAGTGGTGTGGCCACCCCAGAGTCCATCTCTGACCCGTTTTCTCCCAGTAATTTCCTTTTGTTGTAAAAATTCATAATATATAATCCCCCAGATTCCCCGAGGTTCGTCTATCGTGTTATCGTCGTGTTTTCGTTTTGATCTATTTCTGCCAGGAACTATTCTTAAAGTTTAGAAGCACAATGGTCTCCGCCAACGATAAGGGCAAGGAGCCTATGGAGGAAGATCTCCAAGACTCTGAGCAGGAGGAGGAGAGCGATAGTGAAGTTGAAGAGGAGGCAAAGGAAGACCAACATCCGCACACTAGCACCACCATTGCAAGCATTGGAATGGTGGCAAAACCTGCGAGGTTCAAAAGGACTGCATGGATGTCCACTTGAGGGAAGACTCTGCGTCATTGTTTGGCTTCGCGGTCACCTTCTCCACGCACCAAGAATCCCTTCCATACCCTTATCCATGAGCATCAATTTCAGAATATACCAAAGGAGAAACTACCCTCCAATTGGGATATGCCCCGTTCTAACCATGGAGGAAAAGAAGATTTCAAGGAGGAAGAGTAGGGAAAGAATCGTACGAGCTGGGATTCACAACCCGTCATGATCATGAACCGCATCGAGCATAATTCAGAGTTGATTCGTACTCTCACCTTCGACATTGAGGACTTGAGGAAATTGATTGAAAAGCTCATCGAGAGGACACCACCACCACCGAAGGAGTAATTCATCATCAGGTTTTGAAATCCCCTTGGTTTGTTCCAAGCTTGGGGGAGTGCCGCGGTATCATATCACTATCTTCTATCTTTTTACCTTTTTAGTAGAGTCATATTATGAATATAGAATTTATCATGTAGGATGGTTTGCATTATGGAAGTGTCCCCCTCTCGTTAGATATCTATGTATCCCTTGGTGTGAGTTGCCGTTATGGAATATTAATGAGAAGTTCTATCATTTACTCTTTTGCATATATTCTATTAGTTTTCAATTCCTGTTATATGATTGATCTTGTTGTTAGTATTGGTATCACTTTGGGATCATTGAGTTAATTTAGTTGGTTTTGGCAAACCTGGCTCGGTCAGTAGCAACACTATTATGAGAATTGAATGAAAAAGATAAAACATACTCTTAAAGAAATATAATTTCATCATCTTTCTTTCTTGATTTTCTCATAAGCTTAGTATTCTCTAGTTAAGATCTTTTGTGCTTCCAAGGAAGATTGCATGTTTGTTTTTATCACCGGCATGTTTGTTTGTTTCCTTCAACTCTTATGCTTGCTACCCAGCCTTGCTAGCCTAAAACCTGTACTGAGAGGGAAAGCTTCTCGTGCATCCAATCCTTAAAACCAAAACCTATGCCATTTGTGTCCACCATACCTACCTATTAGCACTATTTCTATTCCAAGTAAATTCATGTTTTTATCTACCTTCCGAATTAAACTTGTCATGTGAAAAATAGTGATTAAAGCTCTCACAAACTTGATGGCACACTTTACTTTCTTGCATTTAATAAACTTGAACCATTGTGCTCACCTATGTTGCGTATATGCTTGCACTTTGTGAGTTGTGAATTAGCAGAACCATGATGTCATGGGGAACGCTTTCAACATTGCACTGGTACTTTGTACCTAGTTGATATCATGTTCTTTTGTCTATGGATGTCGTCGGTGTGAAATGAAAGGGGAGCTTGTAAGTCCATGGAGTTATGCATGTGTGTTAGAGAAACGCCTGGGCCGCTGGTCTAATCCATGCTGACATGGTGGAAACCTTCAGCGTAACCATAACGAGCATCTATGAAGCATTCTTCTTATAAAAAAAGAGTCTGATATTGAGAAGAAAAAAACAGAGAAAAAGAACCATGCTGTCATGGGGAACGCTTTCAACCACGCTATCCAGTTGATATCATGCTCTTTTGTTTATGGATGTCGTCGATGTGAAATGAAAGGGGAGCTTGTAAGTCCATGGAGTTATGTATGTGTGTTAGAGAAACACCTAGGCGGCTGGTCTAATCCATGCCTAATCATGGTGGAAACCTGCAGCGTAACCATAATGAGCAATCTATGAAGCATTCTTCTTATAAAAAAGAGAGAGATAGAGATTGAGAAAAAAAGAAAAAAAGATGAGAAAAGAGGAAAGAGATAAAAAAAGCACCATTTTCCCATGGTAAATAAGAAGATGCTGAGATGCTTATTGTCTGCTTGCCTTGTCATTTTGATATGGGGATTCTTCTGTATCATCGGGCAAGGGGTACCCCGTTGGAGGTTCTCTATGATACACATGTACTTACTATGACAAGAACTTACCGGTAACTAAACTTGAGTAGCATGAGGAGCGGCCCTTGTATTCAAGGGAAGATTGCCAAGTTATACTTTGTCAAGCATATACTCCATAGTTTGCTCACTTTAACCTTAACCACCTAAAGGTGCTTATTGTAACATCCCAATTTCCTTAACCCTGATTAGTTGTCCAGATTGCAAAAATCAGGGGGAACAAAAACTTTTTCTTGTTGATTAATGTCACATCCCAAATTTTAGATTTGGCACTGCATACATACATGCCATTGCATCATGAGCATCTTTGCAAAAGGTTTCAGTTTTAAAGTTTTTGCCAAAACACCTCCTCTTTGCTAGTTCCACCTTTTTGCAAGCCTACTAGGGTTTTTACCTAGCATCAGCTTGTTTGGCACTATATAGTCATTCCAGATGCTTAGTTGTATAGAGTTTTCAACTACGAACCCGTAGAAATTTGTTTTGCTCGAATCAGAGCTGCAGATCAAAAGTTAGGCTGGTTTTGGTTTTTGCTGAAATTCAGTTTCAGAAAAACACATAGCAATTTCAAGCCAGGGAAAAGAATAAAGAAAAAAAAACCTAAACCCCCCAGCCGCAGCTGCCCAGCAAGCCACCTGGGGCCCAGATGCAGCAGCCCAGCGCCAGCCCGCCTCTCCTCTCTCCGCGGCTGACACGTGGGACCCACCCTGTCATGCCCTCTCTCCCGTTAACAGCTAGGGCCCGCTTGTCATCCCCTTCCCTAGCTCGTGTCCGCGCCGAACTCCACAACGGCCCGCAAAAATCGGCCAAATTCCACCGAATCTGAGCGTCCCTTCGCCCGATTCTTTCCCCTACTTAATCTCTACAATCTCCTCTCCGAAACCCCTTTGAAACCCTAGTCTATCGTGCCGCCAGAGCACGGGAATTCCTCGCCGAAGTTTCGCCGGTGCCGTCGCTTCGGGAGCTCAAGGTCGAGCTCGCCTCTCAGCCTGCCGCCAACCTCCCTTCCCTCCATTCGCCTCTCTATCGCACCTCTAACGTTTTCCCCTCCCGCAGCTCAACGTGCGCTCGCCGCCGACGTCGCCGGAGCTCACGGAGGCCGACTGCAGAGCGCACTGTCGCCGCCGAGGAAGCCCCGACACGCCGCCTACCACCAACCGCCACCTCACGGTCCCGTCCGCCCGCCTCGCCTCGCCGGAGACCGCTGAACCGCTTACCGCCGCTGCCCGGTTAACCACCGCCAGCCACCTCGCCGGCGACACCAGGTGAGGACGAATGCGTCCCTGGCCGCACGATCGTTATCAGACGACAGAAAACAGATCGCCGCCCGAACCGGTACCGGCCTGTAACAGCCCGCCGTCTAGCAGCTGCGTGGCGCGCACGTGGACAACGCCAGCCGCACACAACCTCTACGCTACTGAGCCAGCAGAATGCGCCGAATATTCCTGTGAATAGTCCCTTCAGTTTAAAATTGTTTTAATTGGCACAAAATTGTAGAAAAATATCTACAGCTCTAAAAATTGCAAATAAGATATCGTTGGATTCGCAAAATTATGTAGAATTTTATTCTGCAATAATATCCCAGGTTTACTATATGTATTTTCCTGAGATTATAAAAAGGCTTAAAATAGTATTTAATTCGCAGAAAAAGATCTGTAAATCTTTTTGACGTAATTCCTTTTTGTCTAGGCTCTATTTGGAGCTACCTATCTAGTAGTATTTTTGTCAAACTTGAACTGCACTGTTTACAACATTGGTTTAATGTTTTGACTAAAGACCTATTAACTAGTTCCCTTTTATGCATAAATTGTTTTCCTCGCATTAAAAGTTTTCTCATGCATTCATTCAGTAGTAGTACTGGTTAGAGAACCTAACCAATTACTGAAGCACTAATTAAAGTGTCATGCATGCATTGTGTTGCATTTGTTTGATTCTTATGTGTGGTTGTTTATTGGATGATTTGCTTCATGTAGATTGTGAGGATTGTAACCCGTGTGACTATCCGGACCGTGCCTTTGACTCCGGCAACTACCAAGGCAAGTGGAGCTTCATAAATGTCCTATTTACTTTCTATATTCATTGTAGCTTGTTTTGTTTTTACAAGTTTATCTATTGCTATGCTATATCCTATTATGTCATAGTCTATCTCGTTAGACGAGCCGTCATAAGTAGTTGTGCTTATGTAGACGAGGGTGGGATACACCATGGCAAAGCTTGTTTCAAAAGAACGTGTTTGGAAAGTGAAAACAACTTAATTAATGAACTATTTGGGTGGATTGGTAATTGCTTGGTTCGTGAATGTCGGGCCCATGTCTATGGTTTACCCGAGTAACTCACTTGTGGATGGCCACCCAGGTTTCTGAGAAATGATTAGTGTCTTGATTTGGTAGCTTTCGTGTGTGACCATATGCTAGTGAGTTATGGGTGGCTGGATGGACTTAGTAGGTCGTGGCGCCCCGAGCTCTTCGTATCCAGAGATGTAGTGTTTGTGATAGGTTGGAACGGTGCGTGGATGGGCTTGGGGAGCTACTTCCGGAATTGTCTCTTCTTGGGCTTCTCGCTATCATGACTCAATATGCGTGTCGTGGTACGAGCGGGTCGACCAAGTCATATGAGTAAAGTGTGCAACCCCTGCAGGGTGTAAAACTAAGTGCTTGGCCGTGTCCACGGTAATGGATGATTGAGTTGCTGAATTATGGGTGCTATGACATGTTCTCATTAATTCTAACTTGTAATTGCTAAAACTTGTGGTTGAAACTTAATTGGGTTGTTTGTTGAAGATTAAATGCTTTACAAATGGTAGGATAAAGTATTTTGTTGCTACAACTAAGCCTGAACCCCACAAGCCAGATATGCATATAGATATTAGCCTTGTTGTTTCTCTCATTGTTCCACTTGCCAGTGCATTCCATGTGCTGACCAGGTTACTCTTCCGACTACTCTGAGTAGTAGTGTTGGTTGCGACCCTCCACTCAACATTTTGTTCGCCTGTGGCGTCTAATGGAGAGTGGAGCTACTTTATTTATGCTATCTATTTGCTACTTGTTTATTTGTGCGAGCGTTATGCTTTGCAATCTTTGTAATAAATGCAATATTCTGGATCATACCACTGTAATAATGATGCACTGTTAATTCTTTGATGTCTATCGATACTATGTATGCCAATGAACCGATCCAGGGATTGGCGTGATACATAGAGGTGCAATCCTTGCGGGTTGTAGCGTTTCAGATGGTATTAGAGCAGTGTGTTGACTGTAGGATCGTGGCCTAGGATTGGAATAGGAAGCCTTATGTTTACTTAAGCCTATTTTAAATTCTGTCTTTATTCTTATGCCATTCACTCTAGTAAATTCTTTGCTTTTGCTGTTCTCACTCTTTCCTCTTTACAATTGATAGATGGGAGATGCCACCAGATTTGAGTATGTTGAGCTCTAATCACCAAGACCCTTCGCAATACATTTGGCGGAGCTTTGCCAGACACTGGGCATGCTAATGCCGATGTTCAAAGGGAGAAGGATGAACACTTATGTGCCTAGAGATCGCGTGTGGGAGATCACCGCGATTGTTCTTGCAGATCCCACCGTGCCTGGTATGGAGAACCTGAACCTCACCAAGAAGTACCTTACCTGGGAGGAAGGAGTGGAGTCGGCCATGCATGAGACACTGTCATGTCTGTGCTATCTCCACCGACACCGACTACCAGTTGGTTCACCCTTCCTTGCATTTGGAAGTCGGAATGAGCAAGGGTATGTGATGGTTACCACAGGTAATCGGAACAACATGCCACTCCATGAGAAGCAAATAGAAGACATGGAGATCAAAGCTTGGGAGAGGGAAGAGAAGTTGATGCACCAAAAGGACGAGCTGGATTATTTTCAAGGCACTGTGCATTTGCAAGGGTATGATATGGAAACCTTGCACACTGTTGTGAATACAATGGAGAAAGCCCTCATTGGAAGAGACGCCACGATTGCACAGCTGAACCAAAGCATTGTGCAAAGGAATCAAGTTGTGGCTGAACGTGATCAAACCATTGTGGACATGGCTGCCCAGATTGCTGCCCTTCAAGCCCAGCAGAACCCACCACCAAATAATGGCAATGGCGATGATGGGAACGATGGTGATGATGATGGTGATGATGACAGTGATGATGGTGATGATGCGGATGATGGTGATGGAGGTAACAATGGTGGAGGAGGTAACAATGATGATGATGGAGGCAGTGATGATGAAGGAAGCGATGACGATGATGGAGGAGATGCAGCGGGTGCTGTTGTTGAAGGAAGTGATGAGGAGGACCCCGAAGAGGTGGAATTCGAGGACTCAAGTGAAGAGGACTCGGTAGAGGTGTACACACCACCACCGTGGCATGCACGAGGATCGAAGCGTCAGCGCATGGACTCCAGAACCTACTGCAACCTATTCATCAAATAGCTAGAGATGGTCCTCCAAAAAACTAGTCTTCGTTAGGGATATTCGTTAGTCTTAGACATTGATCAATGTAAACTTCTGCACTATTATCTTATTGTGTTTAGATTCCTCAGTTAAGTACCTTGAAGTTCCAGGAATTTTCGTGAGATTTATTAAATGATTATTGAACAAGTTTGGGTAATTTTTTGTGTTTTTACTGCTGCAGTTTTCTGCCTGACCAGTTTGTACCGCGCGATTTTTAATTCCTTACTGGTAACTCGGATTGCACTCATATTTTAGGATCTGGAGCGTAATTACCTGTAGCACCTGCAAAAAAATTGGTTAAAATTCCTGATGAGTTTAAGGTGACCAGAAAAATTCGTGAACAGGACAGAACTGTTCTGCCAGATTTCCTGGTTTTGCTTTATTTTGCTGTTTTGCTTTGCCAAACGTTGTTACCAGCGTTTCTAAAATTATTTTGTAGCTATATACTGATAAGGAAAACCTGGAACAATGTTTGTGTGTGTGATTTATCATGTGGTGATTGCTTATGATTGTTGTGGCTTGAGCTTGTTGCATGGTTAGAGGGCTATTACTTATCTGTAGTTGTTTCTTTCTAATCTTACCTGTGCTGAACCGCAGATGTCTCGCCGCCGACCCGATGAGATGTCTCAGCTCATGGACGCTCAACCACAGCTCACCCAAGTGATGACGCAGTTCATGGCAACGCAGAACAACAACAACAACAACGGGAACAATCAGCCGCAGGGGGATGCTCTCACTAGGTTCTTGAGGCTAAGGCCAGCTAAGTTCTCCTCTGCACCTGAGCCCATGGTTTCTCTCGACTGGCTTCGTTCTGTGAACAAGGACTTGGTGACCGTTGGTTGCACTGATGCTGAAAAGGTGAGGTTTGCTGCTCACTTGCTGGAGGGATCAGCTGCTTCATGGTGGGATGCTTTCCAGATCACCCACCCGCTGGACACAGTTAACTGGGCTATGTTTGAGGAAGGATTCAGGACGAACCACGTATCTGCTGGGACCATGAGCCTGAAGAGGAAGGAATTCCGCAACCTGCGCCAAACCAACTGCACTGTGGCAGATTACATAGAGGAATTCAACAATCTCTCTCGCTATGCCCCTAAGGATGTGGACACTGATGCGAAGAGGAGGGAGAGGTTCCTGGATGGTCTCAGTGATGAGCTCTCACTTCAGCTATCTATGGTTTATTGTCCGACATTTCAGGAGCTAATGGACAAGGCTAGAATTCTGGAAGGGAAACAGCAGCATGTGGAAAGACGTAAGAGGAAGAGCAGCCATCACTCCTTAGGATCACATCACCGTGCTCGCACCTCTTATGATGGACACTCTGGATACTCTAAGCTTGGCGGAGATGACCGTAACCACCGTGGAAGTAGTGGACATCGCCACGATGGTCACAGGAGTGACAATCGCCACCGTGGAGGAAATGGTCACCACCATAATGGCCACCACCACAATGGCCACAAGAGCTACAACAGCAACTCTGGAAGGAACAATGTACACAACCGCTCTGGCAGGAGGGATCTCAGTGAAGTGGAATGCTTCAAGTGCAAGAAGATGGGGCACTATGCTGATAATTTCCCAGAGAAGAGGATTGAAGCAGGGAGCAAGCCTAATGCAAACCAGAAGGCAACAGTCAACCATGTGAATGTCGAAGAGATTCAGAATGAACCAGAGCTAGTGGTTGGTAAGTTCCCAATCAATACCCACATCGCATTTGTTCTTTTCGATACTGGTGCATCGCATACATTCATATCAAGGGCATTTGTGGATAAGTATAATCTACCTACCGAGCCTCTTAGGGGATCAATTAGAGTAAGTTCCCCTGGGGGAGAGATGATAGCTAGTGCAGCATGTCGAGGATTGACACTAGAAATTGGTGCTTATGCATTTCCTACACACCCGGTTATACTAGAATCCCAGGGTCTAGATGTCATATTGGGCATGGATTGGATGTCGGAACATCAGGGTCAGATAGATTGTGCTCAACGAGCAATTTCACTCACCACACCAAAGGGAGTAAGGATCAGATATAAGTCGCCTGTCAGTATTGGAGTGGCCGAGTTGAATTCTCTTAAGGGGATTAGCCTAGAGGATGTGGCCGTAGTAAAGGAGTATCCCGATGTGTTTCCAGATGAGCTGCCGGGCATGCCACCTGACAGGGACGTGGAGTTTCTTATTGACTTGATGCCGGCAACAGGACCGATAGCTAAGAGGCCATATAAGATGGATGTGGAGGAACTGAAGGAGTTAAAGAAGCAGCTTAGAGAGCAATTGGACAAGGGATTTATTCAGCCCAGTTCCTCATCATGGGGCGCGCCTGTTCTATTCGTGTAGAAGAAGGAAAATAGTAAGAGATTGGTGGTTGACTACCGCTCACTTAACGAAGTGACTATCAAGAATAAATACCCATTGCCCAATATAAATGATTTGTTTGATCAGTTGGAAGGAGCAAAGGTGTTTTCCAAGATTGATTTAAGGTCGGGGTATTTCCAATTGAAGATCCGTGAGGAAGACGTACCAAAGACCGCTTTGACCACTAGGTATGGGTTATATGAGTATACAGTTATGTCTTTTGGACTAACAAATGCCTCGGCATATTTTATGACCATGATGAACAAGGTATTCATGGAGTACTTGGATAAATTCGTGGTGGTGTTCATTGATGACATATTGATATACTCCAAGGATGATGCTGAACATGAGAAACACCTGCGATTAATTGTGGAAAAGCTGAGAGAGCATAAATTATATGCCAAGTTTAGCAAATGTGAATTCTAGTTGAACACTGTTGGATTCGTTGGACACGTGGTGTCAGGTGAAGGAGTCGCAGTTGATCCAAGCAAGGTGGTGTCAGTTATAGAATGGGAGTCACGCAAGAATGTGGGAGATATTAGGAGTTTGTTGGGACTTGCCGGATATTACAGGAGGTTTATAGAGAACTTCTCCAAGATTGCAAAGCCAATGTCTGAACTACTGAAGAAGGAGAAGAAGTTTGAATGGACCAAGGAGTGCGAAGCTAGTTTCCAGGAACTGAAGCAACGCCTAGTGACCGCACCTATCCTGTGTTTGCCAGATATACAGAAGGATTTCCAAGTGTATTGTGATGCCTCTCGTCAAGGACTGGGTAGTGTACTGATGCAGGATGGGAGAGTGGTATCCTATGCCTTGCACCAACTCAAACACCACGAGAGGAATTACCCCACACATGACTTGGAATTAGCGTCAGTTGTGCATGCGCTCAAGGTATGGAGGCACTACCTGATGGGTAAGCATTGTGATGTGTTTACAGATCACAAGAGTCTGAAATACATATTCACTCAGAAGGAGCTGAATATGAGGCAGAGGAGATGGCTGGAGCTCATAAAGGATTATGACATGAGTTTGCAATATCACCCAGGAAAGGCCAATGTTGTAGCGGATGCGCTAAGTCGCAAGGTTTATGCTAATGGTCTGACAGCGGGGGAGTTACCCAAGGATTTGTGTGAACAACTTAAGGACCTCAAGTTGGAAGTAGTATCCGAGGGATATTTGGCAACAATGGAAGTTAAGCCAACGCTTCTGGACGAGATTAGAGAAGCTCAAAAGAAGGACAGTGACCTGGAGGAGATAAGAGGAAACATACCCAAAGGCAAGGCTCAAGGTTTTCGCGAGGATGACTAAGGGACACTATGGTACAAGGATCGTTTATGTGTGCCCAACGATCCAGAGATTAGGAAGTTGATATTTCAGGAAGCTCATAACTCTCCATACTCTATACATCTAGGTAACACGAAGATGTACATGGATTTGAAGGAAAGGTTTTGGTGGGTTAACATGAAGCGAGAGATTGCAGAGTATATTGCCCTATGTGATGTCTGTAGTAGAGTGAAGGCCGAGCACCAAAAGCCAGTAGGGTTACTACAGCCATTGCCGATACCTGATTGGAAGTGGGATAGAGTTGGAATGGACTTCATCACAGGATTACCCAGGACCAAGTCAGGATTTGATTCTATTTGGGTAGTGGTAGATCATTTAACCAAGGTAGCTCACTTTATACCCGTGAAGACCACTTATACTAGTGCTAAGTTAGCCAAGATCTACATGAACAGAGTTGTGTGCCTGCATGGAGTTCCTAAGAGCATTGCGTTTGATAGAGGGGCCCAATTTACTTCTCACATTTGGCGCCAGCTACATGAGTCGTCGGGAACAAGGTTGGAGTTTAGCACAGCTTTCCACCCCCAGACAGATGGTCAGGCCGAGAGGGTGAATCAGATTCTGGACGATATGTTGAGAGCCTGTGCCTTGGCTCATGGCGCTAGTTGGGATGAAAATTTACCTTATGCTCTCCTATAACAACAGCTACCAATCCAGCATCAGGACGTCACCATTTGATGTAGTATATGGTAAAAGGTGCAGAAAACCATTGTTATGGGATGGTGTAGGCGAACGTCAACTATTTGGACCGGATTTGATCAAGGATGCTGAAGAGAAGGTTAGATTGGTTCGGGATAGGTTGAAGGTAGCACAATCGAGACAGAAGAGCTATGCTGATTCTAAACGCAAGGAGGTGGCGTATGAGATTGGAGATCGAGCATATCTCAGAGTTTCGCCACTACGTAGAATTAAGCGATTTGGGATTAAGGGCAAGCTGGCACCTCGGTTTATAGGGCCCTACAAGATCCTAGCACGCAAAGGAGAGGTTGCATACCAGCTGGAGATGCCAGAGGTTCTATCCGCTGTTCACGACGTGTTCCGTGTGTCTCAGCTGAAGAAGTGTCATCCGGAGATGATGGATACACCATTGAGAGACGCCGTGTCGCTTGAAGAGGTTCAGCTGGAGAACGACTTGACCTATGAGGAGAAACCGGTCAAGATCTTGGAAATAGCGGAGAGGTTTACACGTAGCAAGACGATCAGGTTTTGCAAGGTGCAATGGAGCCATCACACCAAAGAGGAAGCCACCTGGGAGCGAGAGGATGACCTCCGAGAGGACTACCCACACCTATTTGCTAGCCACGGCGAATCTCGAGGACGAGATTCATCTTAAGGGGGTTAGTCTTGTCACATCCCAAATTTTAGATTTGGCACTACATACATACATGCCATTGCATCATGAGCATCTTTGCAAAAGGTTTCAGTTTTAATGTTTTTGCCAAAACACCTCCTCTTTGCTAGTTCCTCCTTTTTGAAAGCCTACTAGGGTTTTTACCTAGCATCTGCTTGTTTGACACTATATAGTCATTCCAGATGCTTAGTTGTATAGAGTTTTCAACTACGAACCCGTAGAAATTTGTTTTGCTCGAATTTGAGCTGCAGATCAAAAGTTAGGCCGGTTTTGGTTTTTGCTGAAATTCAGTTTGAGAAAAACACATAGCAGTTTCAGTTAACAGCCAGGGAAAAGAATAAAGAAAAAAAACCTAAACCCCCCAGCCGCAGCGGCCCAGCAAGTCACCTGGGGCCCAGCTGCAGCAGCCTAGTGCCAGCCCGCCTCTCCTCTCTCCGCGGCTGACACGCGGGACCCACCCTGTCATCCCCTCTCTCCCGTTGACAGCTAGGGCCCGCTTGTCATCCCCTTCCCTAGCTCGTGTCTGCGCCGAACTCCACAATGGCCTGCAAAAATCGGCCGAATTCTACCGAATCCGAGTGCCCCTTCGCCCGATTCTTTCCCCTACTTAATCTCTACAATCTCCTCTCTGAAACCCCTTTGAAACCCAAGTCTATCGCGCCGCCGGAGCACGGGAATTCCTCGCTGAAGTTTCGCCGGCGCCGCTGCTTCGGGAGCTCAAGGTCGAGCTCGCCCCCTCACAGTTCCGTCGCCGCCGACCTCCCCTCTGTGTACCGCACCCCTCTGACGTTTTTCCCCTCCCGCAGCTCAACGTGCGCTCGCCGCCAACGTCGCCGGAGCTCACGGAGGCTGAGCGTGCAGGAGCCGCACCGTGTCGTCGCTCGAGGAAGCCCCCGCACACGCCGCCGTCACCACCCGAACCGCCACCTCGCCGGTCCTCGCCGTCTCGCCGGAACCGCCCCGCTGCCCCACCGAAGCCAGTCAGTGCCATCGCCGAATATTCCTGTGAATTTTCCCTTCAGTTTAAAATTGTTTTAATTGGCACAAAATGTAATTAACTTGTAAAAATTGTAGAAAAATATCTACAGCTCTAAAAATTGCAAATAAGATATCGTTGGATTCGCAAAATTATGTAGAATTTTATTCTGCAATAATATCCCAGGTTTACTCTATGGATTTTCCTGAGATTATAAAAAGGCTTAAAGTAGTATTTAATTCGCAGAAAAAGATCTATAAGTCTTTTTGACATAATTCTTTTTGGTATAGGCTCTATTTGGATCTACCTATCCAGTAGTATTTTTGTCAAACTTGAACTGCACTGTTTACAGCTTTGGTTCAATATTTTGACTAAAGACCTATTAACTAGTTCCCTTTTATGCATAAATTGTTTTCCTCGCATTAAAAGTTTTCTCATGCATTCATTCAGTAGTAGTACTGGTTAGAGAACCTAACTACTGAAGCACTAGTTAAAGTGTCATGCATGCATTGTGTTGCATTTGTTTGATTCCTATGTGTGGTTGTTTATTGGATGATTTGCTTCGAGTAGATTGTGAGGATTGTAACCCGTGTGACTGTCCGGACGGTGCCTTTGACTCCGGCAACTACCAAGGCAAGTGGAGCTTCATAAATGTCCTATTTACTTTCTATATGCATTGTAGCTTGTTTTGTTTTTACAAGTTTATTTATTGCTATGCTATATCCTATTATGCCATAGTCTATCTCGTTAGGCGAGCCGTCGTAAGTAGCTGTGCTTAGTTGTGCTTATGTAGACGAGGGTGGGATACAACTTGGCAAAGATTGTTTCGAAAGAACGTGTTTGGAAAGTGAAAACAACTTAATTAATGAACTATCTGGGTGGATTGGTAATTGCTTGGTTCGTGAATGTCGGGCCCATGTCTATGGTTTACCCAAGTAGCTCACTTGTGGATGGCCACCCAGGTTTTTGAGAAATGATTAGTGTCTTGATTTGGTAGCTTTCGTGTGTGACCATATGCTAGTGAGTTATAGGTGGCTGGATGGACTTAGTAGGTCGTGGCGCCCCGAGCTCTTCGTATCCAGAGATGTAGTGTTTGTGATAGGTTGGAACGGTGCGTGGATGGGCTTGGGGAGCTACTTCCCGAATTGTCTCTTCTTGGGCTTCCCGAATATGCGTGTCGTCGTACGAGCGGGTCGACCAAGTCATATGGGTAAAGTGTGCAACCCCTGCAGGGTGTAAAACTAAGTGCTTAGCCGTGTCCCCGGTAATGGACGATTGAGTTGCTGAATTATGGGTGCTATGACATGTTCTCATTCATTCTAACTTGTAATTGCTAAAACTTGTGGTTGAAACTTAATTGGGTTGTTTGTTGAAGATTAAATGCTTTACAAATATTTATAAATGGTAGGATAAAGTATTTTGCTATTGCAACTAAGCCTGAACGCCACAAGCTAGATATGCATATAGCTATTAGCCTTGTTGTTTCTCTCATTGTTCCACTTGCCAGTGCATTCCAAGTGCTGACCCTTCGGGGCTGTTACGTTTCATGTTGCAGGTTACTCTTCCAGTTACTCTGAGTAGTAGTGTTGGTTGCGATCCTCCACTCAACATTTTGTTCGCGTGTGGCGTCTAATGGATACTGGAGCTACTTTATTTATGCTATCTATTTGCTACTTGTTTATTTGTGCGAGCGTTATGCTTTGAAAACTTTGTAATAAATGCAATATTCTGGATCATACCGCTGTAATAATGATGCACTGTTAATTCTTTGATGTCTATCGATACTATGTATGCCAATGAACCGATCCAGGGATTGGCGTGATACATAGAGGTGCAATCCTTGCGGGTTGTACCATTTCAATTGATGCAGTCTTGCTTGATTTCTTGTTTGTTCTTATGCCTCTGAATGTGCAACAAATGATATACTCCTTACCTCCACCTCAGTTGACAAAAGCTATTTAACAAATCTGTCTTGGCTCATTTTTTTTACATATTCTCAAATGTTCTGGCATTTCAATACCTAAGCCAAGATGCCTTTGCAACCCTATATATTTAGTAGCTTATATTTGCCAAACTATGGAGATTTATACTATATAATCTCATTATGTTCTCAAGACAGAACCTTCAACTACTCTGACCTCTAGGTTTTCCAAAACCTGGTTATAAAACTTTTGAATGCTACTCCTGGTAGAAATACTAAGGACTCTCACCTTACTCAAACCCCAACCCTTCAAACTATCCATACTTACCTCAAGCTAAGCTTGATGGTAACCCTAGTAGTAGTTGTATTGCTTGTAAGATGAGTTGTCTTGATCTGCTGAGGTGAATGGCCTTGATCTGCTATCTGGTGAATTGCCTCGATCTGCTGCTTGACTTGATTTCTTAGAAGTAGTATGAACTACCGTAGGAGTTCATCTTATAGCACTTAGCTAATCCAAGTGTATCAACCCTAATAAAGTTAATCAAGCTGTATCTGATCTATAGCCACTAGCTGATCATCTAAAACCCTTAACCAAATCATTTCTAAAGTGATTCATTCTAGAAGTTTCCAAGTCAATGAAGACCAATATCAAGCATGGTTCTATTATTCTCAATCTACACTTCAACATCATCCACTTGATGATGCTTTGATACCTTGCAACCCATGAAAAACATCCCCACTCATATTCTAGTCAAAAACCCTAAATCTACTAAATTTGACTAAGTCTGGAAACCGTTTCAACATCACTTCTTTGGATGCCTCTCTTTCTCAACCCTTGTGCATTTTTGGTAATGCACTTGAACCACCTTGTAAAACATCTTATGGACTACCAAGTTCCACTTTTCTTCTTGGCTAGATCATCCTCCAAACCACTTGTTCTTGATGGTTTTGCAGGCAAGAAAATAATAACTTCTGCAAATCTTATCAACTAGCCTACTTTGGAAGAAGCTCACAGCTCCATGCTATCTTCCTTGGACCAACTCCCTGCATGATTGTGTTCTACTCATAAAGGTCTTGCAATACCTACTTGACTTGTTCCAATTGGATCCTTGTGCTTCCAAAACCCACATGGTTTTGAAGGCTATTTGACAATATGTTATGGCACCCTTATCTTATTCAAAGTTTGGAATCAATCCTTGGAGAGCTCAAGCATGATCAAGCCCAAAATTCTGTACCATGGTGACTACATAACTTGGTCTATCTATCCATATATCCCATGAACCAAGGGGAGCCTTGAGCTCCAAGATACAACCATGTTTTGATGGTATGAAAATAACATCACCCTAGATCCTTTAATTCTTGTTCCTCACCAAAAATCAAGTTGTATTCTCAACACCCAAGTTGCAAATTCTATATACACCTTGTGTACATCATATACCTTGATTATAAAGATTTATAAAATATTATCCATAATTAATATGGCTCAAAAACTATTTAATTCATTTAATGGGAAAAACCTCCAAAACTCCTTCCACAAAGGAAAGTTTGATTTTTGCCAAAGCACTTCCCCAAATTTAAGCACATTTGAGGCCTATATATCATACCCTACCCTCCCACTCCAAAAATAAATATGTTTGAAGAGTTACAATAATTATTTTTGCCCATTTTCTTAAATGGCAGAACAAGAAAATAAATATATTAAATACTTTAATTCATCAATAAATCTTGGGAAAATTCCTCATAGTGTGAATTCATATCTAGGACCATCTCACACCAAAAACCCACCTTGCCCAATGTGAAAATATCAAATGAGCTTCTAGAAACCATTTCTACACTATTTGAATAAATGAGATAAACATGATCTAAAATGACCCAATAAATGCCAAAAACTTTCCTGGAGGTACACCCTCTCTATACCTATCTACCAGCACCCTTATCCCATCTTCCCAAGATTAGGTTGGAGAAATTCCTTCATAACTACTACTTGGCCAATATTTGAGATTAATCTAAACTATGATCAAAACCAAGTCAAACCTCTCCAATACTTCTCCATAGCAACCACCATCACCCTCTGGTTGAATCACTATAGCAGCACCCTCTCCCATGTCCTTTACCCCTTGGAAGGGAGAATATCATTTTGCGGCCCGAAAGTTGAGGTGGACAGGCAACGCGGTACCCAAGTTGATTTTTATCACCGCGATTCGAAAAGTTGGGGCGTCAATTACTGAGAGGGGTCTTTCGAGTGAATGATGGCCAAACCAAATATTTCAAATCGCGCCCGTGAAGTCAGGATATTCCGTTACACAAGTTCCTGTTGTGCCCCTCCTTCGCCGGTCACTCTTCTTAGCCACCCTGCACGTGTCGTAGGGGCAAATCCATTACTGTACTTTCCTAACTCTCGACACTGAATCTTGCTGCGGCGGCTGCGGCGGTCCCTTTTCTTCCCTTCCCCGACCCTAAATCTACCGTCGGTGGAGGACCTTTTTTCTCCCTCCCCCGACACTGAATCCGGTGGCGGCGGCCCAGCATGTCTTGCAAGGCGAAGGTTGTAGCTACGTCGTTGACTAAAAAGGATCCGTCGGGGCCCAAGTCTAAGGCTCAACGCGTAGCTAAGGAGAGGTCTTCAGCCCCGGTTAGCGAGGAGGCCAGCAAGGATTCTGCTCCCAAGGTACCTATGAGCAGCGGGTTGAAGAGAAAAGCAAGGCCAGCGGCAGATTGTTCGCCCGTATGGATGCAAGACTCAGATCTCGAAGAAAAAACCCGGGAGAAGAGCGAGAGGTGAATTTTTCTTATCTGTGCCTTATCTTGCAAGTAGATTAGTTATGGCATAATAGAATCGAATGAACTGAAATGTTTCCCTTTTTAATCAAATTAGGCACAGTTTTGATACAAGTGACCTATATGAGTTCACAGTTCATGTTCGGCAGTACACTGCAAAGCTTGATTTTGGTTGCGAGAGGGTTGTGTTCGGGCAAGATGTGCATCTGCTTGTGAATTGCAAAGAGGTTGTGTCTGTTTCGCAGCTGGTAGATATGCTTGCCGCTAGAATTCACTAGGGTTCGAGACAGAGGACAAAATTGGTGTGGCGCAACATGAATGATACCTATCAGCAAATTGAGCACTCCCATGAGCTTCAGATGGTTTGGGAGTGTTGTGCAGCTGATCGTAAGGTGAAAGTTGAAGCGATGATTGATGATATGTATGCAGATGCTGGAGATCTTGCTGCCAGAGCTTCTGCTCCTAGAGAATACGGACCAATAGATGCTGATCTAGATAAGTTCAGTATACGCATAGAGGTGGATTCATACATGGCAAAACTTGAAGAGGGAGTTAATAAGCCAGTTTCGTCATGTACTGTGGAGATCACTGTCGATTGCAAAAACATAACTCTTGATGAAATGAGAGAGATGATCGGTAAGGAAATCAGTATTTTCCCTAAGCAGATGGCAAAAATCCGATGGTGGCATCATAAGAAGCAGCAATTCATAGATGTTTTGGATACTGAAGATCTTATGCAGATTATGCGGAGAAACAAGCGAACCAGGAAGGTGTTCTTCCTTGGTACCATTTCTGATGTTGTTGAGCAGGTTATAGTGGATGTAGATGCCCCTGTAGTGGCTGAATAGAATGAGGTGGTCGACGTTGATGAGATCTGATGAGAGCTGCTGCCATGGGCTTGTCATATGGACCGCGGGGTTCCCCTGCCTGTATTTGTAATATTGACTGCTGTTGCATTTAGAGCGTGCTTTTGTGAGTATTTTTGTAGAGAGATTGCGATATAATTTTGTGCGAGCTGTTGAGATTTTCGAACATGTCACTCACTGAAACCATCGTTATTGTAATAAGACATAAGTACATTGTAGTTGACATGATTATGTTTCGTAAGATGACGTACCGTACTTGTTTCAGTTATTATGTTTGTTGGACATTGTAATGTAATGTTTTGTGAAACCATGACTGGACTAGTGATGCATAAATACATTGTAGTTGACATGATTATGTTTCTTGAGATGATGTACTGTACTTGTTTCTGATATTTTGTTTGTTGAGAGACTGTAATGTAATGTTTTGCGAAACCATGACAGGATAAGTGATGTGTAAGTACCTTGTAGTCGACATGATTTTGTTTCTTAAGTTGATGTAATATACTTGTTTCTGTGATTATGTTTGTTGAGAGATTGTAATGTGATGTTTTCTGAAACCATGTTGTGGTTATGTTTGTTGGGAGATTATAATGTAATGTTTTGTGAAACCATGACTAAAGAAGTGATGCATAAGTACCTTGTAGTTGACATGATTTTGTTTCTTTGGATGATGTAATATACTGGTATATTTTCGTTAGGCAATGAAATTGGGATGGAGGGAGTGTAGGTTTAATATTTGAAATGAGAATGTGTGAAGAGAATCCATATCGTGAGGAGACAAGAATCCAGGAAAGGGCTTGGTATACATTAAACTATTGTAACATGCCAATTTAGTCATCATTGCAGCGGTAGAAGGGCTGCTCTCTCTCTCTCTCTCTCTCTCTCTCTCTCTCTCTCTCTCTCTCTCTCTCTCTCGCTGACGCCGTCGCCGTCGCATTCGCCATGCTGTCCTTGCATGGCGAGGACCAATGAGCAAATGACCTTCTCTCCGACATTGAGTATTCCTTCCATGATGTGAGTTCCTCTATTTTCTGCGGCTAGGGTTAGGCAATGGTAAATCACTCGATCTGAGCCCCAGATGTGCATGCAATCGTGTTCGATTTCAGCTTTGCGTTTACCTATAGGTACCAAGGACGATCTACGACTCCAAATGGGAGGGCCTAGATCTCGATGGAGAAGTGCCATGTGACCATGGGCTAAAACTGAGGAGATATGTTGCATTCGAAGGCAGTAACACTGGGAGAAGGTTTTTGGGCTGTACAAATCAGGTTTGTTTACATTATGTGCAACTGTGACATGAAGTAAAATGTATCATGCATGTTCATAACACTATAGTGTGTGTGTTTTTAGGTTGGCCCGGTGTGTAAAGCAGTAGAGTGGGTGGATCTTGAGTGGCCAGATGCACTTAAGAAATGTTTGGCACAGTTATGGGAGATGTATGAGTTGGAAAGGTCGGGGAGATTTACCGATGTAAGTGATGCAGCTGAAAAAAAATTATAATCTGTCGGTACAAAATAAGGAGCTGGAACAAGAAATCAAGAATTTGCAGTCAAAGCTAACTAACGGAATCGATGGGAGCTTGGTTGTTGGAACTGCAAAGAAGCTTCAGGATAGTCACAGGTTGCTGATTCATAATGCATAAAAGGAGAGGGGTCAGCTCAGGGAAGACAAGAAGAAGCTACAGTGTTGCATTGCGGATCTGTTGAAGGAACTGAAGAAGGCGCGCGAGGGTGAACAAGGACAGACTATAGAGGATAAAGGAAATTCGAGATGAATAATTTATGTTGTACCAATGCCTAAAACTAGTTAATTGTAAGACTTGCAGTTGTGCTTTCCGAACTAAGCCAAACTCAATCCTCGGGCAAACTAATTTCAGACGAACACACATATCGTGCATAGAGTTAAGTTCACGCTTACAAAATCACCACTTCAGAGGATAAACCAGGCAGTTCAGTACTAAATAGACATATGTTGTGTTCAAGCGAGCCTGGCCCGGACCTGCCTGTTTTCCTCCCTAAGATTGGCCAGCTCTTTCAGTACTATGTCGTGCTTCAGCTGTATGTTCCAGCGCTCCATCACGGATTGGAGAATTTTGTCCGTATCCATACGATTTTCCTTCAAGATCCCTTTCATGATCTCTGTCTGCTTCCTAGCCGAGGCGCGACCTTCATTGTGTAGCTTCGCCCAGTCGGTGTTTAACTCCTTCAATTTCTGGCACTTGTCAGAAAGGACCGTGAATTCAGCACGCAGTTGGTCAAAGGCCAGTTTCTGGGAATTCCGCTTCTCCCTTTGGATTGCTATCTTGTCATTTAGCCAGGTCGCCAGGTCCTGGTCGATCTTTTGCCTCTTTCCCTGCAACAAAAATACATGGTATGGTTTGTTCAGTTCACCAGGACAAGCTGGTTAGTTTCCACAATTAACTGAATTGACTAGTGGCACTGTCATAAGTTCAAGGAAGAAGCAATCTAGGACTAATCAACATTTTATGAATTGACTAGTGGCACTGTCATAATTTCAATTTCGAAGACAAATAAGATTTATCAGCAGTTTAGTGTGTTGTGGGTTTTTCCCAATATCACCAAATAGTAGTGGGAGAGTGGAAAACTCATAATGCAGAAACCCATGTCCAGATACATATGGAAAGAGAACATGTTGTCCATTCATGAACATGAACACCAACACATGTCCAGATAGATAAGGAGTTGCCCTAGGATTCTTATTGCACCCTATAATGGGAAGCAGACATGGGCATTGCTCCCTGAACCCTAAACATTACAAAAGGAGAGGAGGACGAATTGGTATTCGTGTCCCTGCTAACGGGAATCAGACTTGGGCATATTAATGGCTGGTCCACAAACAACCTCGAAATATGGTGCAAGATCCCTATCAAAACCATTCGGAGCTACGTGAACTACTCCGGTACGCCTCCAGACATGCCCTTAGCTCCTCGTTCTCTTTCCAAACACCCTCGAGTACGGTGATCCCTCTGCTCATGTCCGCCTTCATCTCCTTGACTGCATCCAGGCAACGGTTCCTGTCATGGTAGGCTTGGATGGTAGCCTTGGTTTCCTCGACGCGTCCTCTGAGTGCCTCGCTGACTTCGTCCTGCAGGAGAATGCACCTTTCCACGAGATTCTTCTTCTCCTCTGTGAGCTCGTTGATTATCTTGATGGCCTGTTCTTGCCTGATCAAGTTATGGTCGAGCACCTTCTGCAGCCTAATGACGTCACGTGCAAAATCTAGCGAGATCTCCTTCTGCACAGATAATTGCTTGCTTAGTCTCTCATTAGCTTGGGTGAGGGAGCGTGCAAGCTCA
The DNA here is from genome assembly GCA_023614405.1 of Avena insularis. Classification (NCBI taxonomy): domain Eukaryota; kingdom Viridiplantae; phylum Streptophyta; class Magnoliopsida; order Poales; family Poaceae; genus Avena; species Avena insularis. Next base: position 454,420,485 of record CM042696.1, on the reverse strand, counting down.
TGTTGGTTGGCAATCTTGGAACTGATCGCGGCCACCTTCTCACGGTACTCGGTCTTTGATCGCTGCATCATTCATGTTAATTGAAATAGGAATTCTACAATTACACTCTAGGTCCCAGGTGAATACTAATACAGATCAAAAAAAATCCCCATTGAACCTATTGGCCGCAGTGTTAAAAAATGGACCTTGAGATATATTCATGACCATGATAAACTAATCCTAATCACAAAAAATCCATAGTGAATATATGAACAGCGGTATTAAGGAAAGACCAAGAGATCCAGTCATATTCATGAAAACAAATACAACTCGCAAAAGAAGAAGAAAAACCAATGCGGGGCGGACAACATCTAAGAAATCCACATCATAACTCGGAGAAATAACAGCGTGGAGATTTGCTACCTCGCTGAGACATGGAACGGGGCCGAACGGGTCCTGCAACGCCTCCGTCATGGTGGATTCAGGCTACACGGCCGACCTGTAATACGTAGAAGAGGAAGAGCCAGAAGAAGAAGAAAAACAAGAATAAGCTAATTAAGATCATGATGGAGAGGGAGATGGAGAAGAAGTAGAATAAGGAGACGTGCAGGAGGATCCCTACTGCTAGAACATCTGGCCATTGTCGGGGGAGATTGGGCCTCGATGAGATGGTGGGCTTGAGCGGCTAGTAGAGCAAGAAGTGCCTCGCGGCGATTTCTCTCCCTTTTCTCCGCGAGGATCATCGACCGGCCTCTCCCCCTCCTTAGTGGAGCCATGGCTTGCAGGGTGAGTGTGGCGGAGGCAGGAGGAAGGAGATAGTGATTATTAGTGTGGGAGAAGAGTAAAGAGTACAGGCCATGGTCCAGTAGTACTAGTACTAATATACAAGACCACCGTGTACGGTCTACATTCTCAGAGAAGCCAGGAAGGCAGGGGTAGGGAATCGATGGGACTTGTCTTTATTGCGATGGACACTTCAATGGTCTTCGGCGCCGCCCAAAATCCAGTATATAATAAGGGGAGTGCGAGCCGGGTGGTCGTCACAGGAATCGGCACGCACATCCCGCGTGCGTGTGTCACGTGTTGATGGGGCAATGACGCACGCAACTGCTGCACGATCATGTCGGCACGTCCAACTCCATCGAACTCCACGTGACAGGCACGCACGGGATATTTACGAGTCTAGAATATGTGGTGCCACTTTAGTTGTGATCAAATTATGTTCAGTACGCGAGATATTACTTCTTTCTTATTCTTTTTTTGATAATCGACAAATGCACGCGTGGACACGACGCACGAAACCGCTGCTCGTCCTTGATCAGATCAGCACCCCACTCTGTGTACCCGCCATCGACCATTCGGAGCAACTACCTCGAGCACGATGCCCCCTCACCGTGGCAATGGCAGGTCCAAGCCATCCACTGACCGTCATGCGTCCCCGGCTCTTCGCTGCATCGTCCGCGCTCATGAGTCGCCTGCTGAGGTAGCACGTCGTGTCTGACCGCACCAAGATCCATCAACATCAGCACTCGAGGACACCGCAACGTCGAAGCTCGTACCGGCCGCACAGGAGGAGCGTGGGGTACCTGCAGCGTCAGACGAGCGCAAAGTAGCATCCAGGACGGGGGTGCGTGTTGCACCGGCGAGTACGGACAAGAAGAGGAACGAGAAGAAGACCAGGAAGAAGATAGGAGATAGCTATTTGGACGAGTCCGACTCGGCCAACGAGGAGGCATTCATCGATCAGTTGGAGGCAGAGGCGGAGGAGAGTGGCGTGGACCCATGGGACTACGAAGAGGAGGAGGAGGACTCTGACGAGGAGATAGCGCGCTTATTCGAGGAAGGGGGCGGTGTCGAGTCGTCAGAGGAGGGCACCGACGACGGTGATGGCGGGGACCATGGCGTTGATGAAGACAAGAACGAACCGGAAGACGAAGACGATGGCTTCTTCGAAATATGATCATTTATTTTATTTATTTTAGTTAGATAGATGGATTTTCACTTGTTTATGGGGGTTTAGTATCGGTGGCACGGATAGAGAGGTGGCACAGATAGACCATGCATAAAAAAATTGGAGAAGGGAGGGGTTATCCTGCCCGTTGGATCACATGGGATCAACGGTTGGAGACGATCCGCGTAACATCTGTGTCAGCCAATCAGGGCATAGCACCCAGAGTGAGCACATGTTTGGGATCTCCACACGTTTGGGCTTTTGTGAGATTTGTGACCGAGAGAGAGAGGGAAAATCTCTTTTCACAATCCGCCTATGGATCCACCCGTACCATTCAAATGTCATTGCATTTGTGCTCTTTTCACAATCTACCTATGGATCCACCAGTGTCATTGCTTGTGTGTTCATTTTACTAACAACAACCAGAGTCATTCGATGTGTGTTCTTTTCACATACCACATATGGATCCACCAGTGTCATTGCATGTGTGTTCTTTTCACAATCCACCCATGGATCCACCAGTGTCATTGCATGTGTGTTCTTTTTAGTAACAACAACCAGAGTCATTTTGCCTGTGTGTTCTCTTCACATACAACCTATGGATCCACTAATGTCATTGCATGTGTGTTCTTTTTAGTAACAACCAGAGTCATTTTGCATGTGTGTTCTTTTCACATACCACCAATGCATCCACCAGTGTCATTGCATGTGTGTTCTTTTCACAATCCACCCATGGATCCACCAGTGTCATTGCATGTGTGTTCTTTTTAGTAACAACAACCAGAGTCATTTTGCATGTGTGTTCTTTTCACATACCACCTATGGATCCACCAGTGTCATTGCATGTGTTTTCTATTCACTAACAACAAGCAGAGTCATTGCATGTGTGTTCTTTTCAAGAATAACAACCGAGTCAGTCATTGCATGCGTGTTCTTTTCACATACCACATATGGATCCACCAGTGTCTTTTCACAATCCACCCATGGATCCACCAGTGTCATTGCATGTGTGTTCGTTTTAGTAACAACAACCAGAGTCATTTTGCATGTTCTTTTCCCATACCACATATGGATCCACCAGTGTCATTGAAATGTGTGTTCTCTATAGAGACCACACATGGATCCACCGGTTTGATTGCATGTGTGTTCTTTTTAGTAACAACAACTACCATTTTGCATGTGTGTTCTTTTCACAATCCACACATGGATCCACCAGTGTCATTGCATGTGTGTTCTTTTAGTAACAACAACCAGAGTCATTTTGCATGTGTGATCTCTTCACAATCCACACATGGATCCACCAAAGGTCATTGCATGTGTGTTCTTTTTAGTAACAACAACCAGTGTCATTGCATGTGTGCTCTCTTCAGAGACCACACATGGATCCACCGGTGTCATTGCATGTGTTTTCTTTTTACTAACAACAACAAGAGTCATTGAAATGTGTGCTCTCTTCAGAGACCACACATGGATCCACCAGTGTCATTGCATGTGTGTTCTTTTCACTAAAAAAAACCAGTGTCATTGCATGTGTGTTCTTTTCACATACCACATATGGATCACCAGTGTCATTGCATGTGTGCTCTTTGCACAATCCACCCATGGATCCACCAGTGTCATTGCATGTGTGTTCTTTTTAGTAACAACTAGAGTCATTTTGCATGTGTGTTCTTTTCACATACCACCTATGGATCCACCAGAGTTATTTTGCATGTGGGATATCTTCACATACCACCTATGGATCCACCAGTGTCATTGCATGTGTGTTCTTTTTAGTAACTACAACCAGAGTCATTGAAATGTGTGTTCTTCTCACATACCACCTATGGATCCACCAGTGTCATTGCATGTGTGTTCATTTCATAATCCACCTATGGATCCACCAGTGTCATTGCATGTGTGTTCTTTTAGTAACAACAACTAGAGTCATTTTGCATGTGTGTTCTTCTCACATACCACCTATGGATCCACCAGTGTCATTGCATGAGTGTTTTTTTCACTAACAACAACCAGAGTCATTGCATGTGTATTCTTTTCACATAACACTAATGGATCAACCAGTGTCATTGAAATGTGTGTTCTGTTCATATACCACACATGGATCCACCTGTGTCATTGCATGTGTGTTCTTTTTAGTAACAACAACCAGTCATTTTGCATGTGTGTTCTTTTCACATACCACATATGGATCCACCAGTGTCATTGCATGTGTGTTCTTTTCACAATCCACCCATGGATCCACCAGAGTCATTGCATGTGTGTTCTTTTTATTAACAACAACAAGAGTCATTTTGCATGTGTGTTATTTTCACATACCACCTATGGATCCACCAGTGACATTGCATGTGTGTTCTTTTCACTAACAACAACCAGAGTCATTTTGCATGTGTGTTCTTTTCACATACCACCTATGGATCCACCAGTGTCATTGAAATGTGTGTTCTCTACAAAGACCACAGATGGATCCACCGGTGTCATTGCATGTATGTTCTTTTCACTAACAACAACTAGAGTCATTGCATGTGTATTCTCTTCACAATCCACACATGGATCCACCAGTGTCATTACATGTGTGTTCTTTTTAGTAACAACAACCAGAGTCATTGAAATGTGTGTTATTTTAACATACCACCTATGGATCCACCAGTGTCATTGCATGTGTGTTCTTTTCACTAACAACAACCAGAGTCATTGCATGTGTGTTCTGATCACATACCACATATGGATCCACCAGTGGATTGAAATGTGTGTTATCTATAGAGACCACATAGATCCACCAGAGTCATTGCATGTGTATTCTTTTTAGTAACAACCAGAGTCATTTTGCATGTGTGTTCTTTTCACATACCACCTATGGATCCACCAGTGTCATTGAAATGTGTGTTCTCTATAGAGACCACACATGGATCCACCGGTGTCATTGCATGTGTGTTCTTTTTAGTAACAACAACCAGTCATTTTGAATGTGTGTTCTTTTCACAATCCACACATGGATCCACCAAAGGTCATTGCATGTGTGTTATTTTAGTAACAACAACCAGAGTCATTTTGCATGTGTGTTCTTTTCACATACCACCTATGGATCCACCAGTGTCATTGTATGTGTGTTCTTTTTAGTAACAACAACCGGAGTCATTGCATGTGTGTTCTTTTCACATACCACATATGGATCCACCAGTGTCATTGCTTGTGTGCTCTTTTCACAATCCACCCATGGATCCACCAGTGCCATTGCATGTGTGTTCTTTTTAGTAACAACAACCAGAGTCATTTTGCATGTGTGTTCTTTTCACATACCACCTATGGATCCACCAGTGTCATTGCATGTGTGTTCTTTTCACTAACAACAACCAGAGTCATTTTGCATGTGTGTTCTTTTCACATACCACCTATGGATCCACCAGTGTCATTGAAATGTGTGTTCTCTACAAAGACCACAGATGGATCCACCGGTGTCATTGCATGTATGTTCTTTTCACTAACAACAACTAGAGTCATTGCATGTGTGTTCTCTTCACAATCCACACATGGATCCACCAGTGTCATTACATGTGTGTTCTTTTTAGTAACAACAACCAGAGTCATTGAAATGTGTGTTATTTTCACATACCACCTATGGATCCACCAGTGTCATTGCATGTGTGTTCTTTTCACTAACAACAACCAGAGTCATTGCATGTGTGTTCTTATCACATACCACATATGGATCCACCAGTGTGATTGAAATGTGTGTTATCTATAGAGACCACACATAGATCCACCAGTGTCATTCCATGTGTGTTCTTTTTAGTAACAACCAGAGTCATTTTGCATGTGTGTTCTTTTCACATACCACCTATGGATCCACCAGTGTCATTGAAATGTGTGTTCTCTATAGAGACCACACATGGATCCACCAGTGTCATTGCATGTGTGTTCTTTTTAGTAACAACAACCAGAGTCATTTTGCCTGTGTGTTCTCTTCACATACAACCTATGGATCCACTAATGTCATTGCATGTGTGTTCTTTTTAGTAACAACAACCAGAGTCATTTTGCATGTGTGTTCTTTTCACATACCACCAATGCATCCACCAGTGTCATTGCATGTGTGTTCTTTTCACAATCCACCCATGGATCCACCAGTGTCATTGCATGTGTGTTCTTTTTAGTAACAACAACCAGAGTCATTTTGCATGTGTGTTCTTTTCACATACCACCTATGGATCCACCAGTGTCATTGCATGTGTTTTCTATTCACTAACAACAAGCAGAGTCATTGCATGTGTGTTCTTTTCAGTAACAACAACCGGAGTCATTGCATGCGTGTTCTTTTCACATACCACATATGGATCCACCAGTGTCTTTTCACAATCCACCCATGGATCCACCAGTGTCATTGCATGTGTGTTCGTTTTAGTAACAACAACCAGAGTCATTTTGCATGTTCTTTTCCCATACCACATATGGATCCACCAGTGTCATTGAAATGTGTGTTCTCTATAGAGACCACACATGGATCCACCGGTTTGATTGCATGTGTGTTCTTTTTAGTAACAACAACCAGTCATTTTGCATGTGTGTTCTTTTCACAATCCACACATGGATCCACCAGTGTCATTGCATGTGTGTTCTTTTTAGTAACAACAACCAGAGTCATTTTGCATGTGTGATCTCTTCACAATCCACACATGGATCCACCAGTGTCATTGCATGTGTGTTCTTTTTAGTAACAACAACCAGTGTCATTGCATGTGTGCTCTCTTCAGAGACCACACATGGATCCACCGGTGTCATTGCATGTGTTTTTTTTTACTAACAACAACAAGAGTTATTGAAATGTGTGCTCTCTTCAGAGACCACACATGGATCCACCAGTGTCATTGCATGTGTGTTCTTTTCACTAAAAAAAACCAGAGTCATTGCATGTGTGTTCTTTTCACATACCACATATGGATCACCAGTGTCATTGCATGTGTGCTCTTTGCACAATCCACCCATGGATCCACCAGTGTCATTGCATGTGTGTTCTTTTTAGTAACAACTAGAGTCATTTTGCATGTGTGTTCTTTTCACATACCACCTATGGATCCACCAGAGTTATTTTGCATGTGGGATGTCTTCACATACCACCTATGGATCCACCAGTGTCATTGCATGTGTGTTCTTTTTAGTAACTACAACCAGAGTCATTGAAATGTGTGTTCTTCTCACATACCACCTATGGATCCACTAGTGTCATTGCATGTGTGTTCATTTCATAATCCACCTATGGATCCACCAGTGTCATTGCATGTGTGTTCTTTTTAGTAACAACAACTAGAGTCATTTTGCATGTGTGTTCTTCTCACATACCACCTATGGATCCACCAGTGTCATTGCATGAGTGTTTTTTTCACTAACAACAACCAGAGTCATTGCATGTGTATTCTTTTCACATACCACTTATGGATCCACCAGTGTCATTGAAATGTGTGTTCTCTACAGATACCACACATGGATCCACCAGTGTCATTGCATGTGTGTTCTTTTTAGTAACAACAACCAGAGTCATTTTGCATGTGTGTTCTTTTCACATACCACATATGGATCCACCAGTGTCATTGCATGTGTGTTCTTTTCACAATCCACCCATGGATCCACCAGAGTCATTGCATGTGTGTTCTTTTTATTAACAACAACAAGAGTCATTTTGCATGTGTGTTATTTTCACATACCACCTATGGATCCACCAGTGACATTGCATGTGTGTTCTTTTCACTAACAACCAGAGTCATTTTGCATGTGTGTTCTTTTCACATACCACCTATGGATCCACCAGTGTCATTAAAATGTGTGTTCTCTATAGAGACCACACATGGATCCACCAGTGTCATTGCATGTGTGTTCTTTTTAGTAACAACAACCAGAGTCATTTTGCCTGTGTGTTCTCTTCACATACAACCTATGGATCCACTAATGTCATTGCATGTGTGTTCTTTTTAGTAACAACAACCAGAGTCATTTTGCATGTGTGTTCTTTTCACATACCACCAATGCATCCACCAGTGTCATTGCATGTGTGTTCTTTTCACAATCCACCCATGGATCCACCAGTGTCATTGCATGTGTGTTCTTTTTAGTAACAACAACCAGAGTCATTTTGCATGTGTGTTCTTTTCACATACCACCTATGGATCCACCAGTGTCATTGCATGTGTTTTCTATTCACTGACAACAAGCAGAGTCATTGCATGTGTGTTCTTTTCAGTAACAACAACCGGAGTCATTGCATGCGTGTTCTTTTCACATACCACATATGGATCCACCAGTGTCTTTTCACAATCCACCCATGGATCCACCAGTGTCATTGCATGTGTGTTCGTTTTAGTAACAACAACCAGAGTCATTTTGCATGTTCTTTTCCCATACCACATATGGATCCACCAGTGTCATTGAAATGTGTGTTCTCTATAGAGACCACACATGGATCCACCGGTTTGATTGCATGTGTGTTCTTTTTAGTAACAACAACCAGTCATTTTGCATGTGTGTTCTTTTCACAATCCACACATGGATCCACCAGTGTCATTGCATGTGTGTTCTTTTTAGTAACAACAACCAGAGTCATTTTGCATGTGTGATCTCTTCACAATCCACACATGGATCCACCAGTGTCATTGCATGTGTGTTCTTTTTAGTAACAACAACCAGTGTCATTGCATGTGTGCTCTCTTCAGAGACCACACATGGATCCACCGGTGTCATTGCATGTGTTTTCTTTTTACTAACAACAACAAGAGTTATTGAAATGTGTGCTCTCTTCAGAGACCACACATGGATCCACCAGTGTCATTGCATGTGTGTTCTTTTCACTAAAAAAAACCAGAGTCATTGCATGTGTGTTCTTTTCACATACCACATATGGATCACCAGTGTCATTGCATGTGTGCTCTTTGCACAATCCACCCATGGATCCACCAGTGTCATTGCATGTGTGTTCTTTTTAGTAACAACTAGAGTCATTTTGCATGTGTGTTCTTTTCACATACCACCTATGGATCCACCAGAGTTATTTTGCATGTGGGATATCTTCACATACCACCTATGGATCCACCAGTGTCATTGCATGTGTGTTCTTTTTAGTAACTACAACCAGAGTCATTGAAATGTGTGTTCTTCTCACATACCACCTATGGATCCACTAGTGTCATTGCATGTGTGTTCATTTCATAATCCACCTATGGATCCACCAGTGTCATTGCATGTGTGTTCTTTTTAGTAACAACAACTAGAGTCATTTTGCATGTGTGTTCTTCTCACATACCACCTATGGATCCACCAGTGTCATTGCATGAGTGTTTTTTTCACTAACAACAACCAGAGTCATTGCATGTGTATTCTTTTCACATACCACTTATGGATCCACCAGTGTCATTGAAATGTGTGTTCTCTACAGATACCACACATGGATCCACCAGTGTCATTGCATGTGTGTTCTTTTTAGTAACAACAACCAGAGTCATTTTGCATGTGTGTTCTTTTCACATACCACATATGGATCCACCAGTGTCATTGCATGTGTGTTCTTTTTAGTAACAACAACGAGTGTCATTGCATGTGTGCTCTCTTCAGAGACCACACATGGATCCACCGGTGTCATTGCATGTGTTTTGTTTTTACTAACAACAACAAGAGTTATTGAAATGTGTGCTCTCTTCAGAGACCACACATGGATCCACCAGTGTCATTGCATGTGTGTTCTTTTCACTAAAAAAAACCAGAGTCATTGCATGTGTGTTCTTTTCACATACCACATATGGATCACCAGTGTCATTGCATGTGTGCTCTTTGCACAATCCACCCATGGATCCACCAGTGTCATTGCATGTGTGTTCTTTTTAGTAACAACTAGAGTCATTTTGCATGTGTGTTCTTTTCACATACCACCTATGGATCCACCAGAGTTATTTTGCATGTGGGATATCTTCACATACCACCTATGGATCCACCAGTGTCATTGCATGTGTGTTCTTTTTAGTAACTACAACCAGAGTCATTGAAATGTGTGTTCTTCTCACATACCACCTATGGATCCACTAGTGTCATTGCATGTGTGTTCATTTCATAATCCACCTATGGATCCACCAGTGTCATTGCATGTGTGTTCTTTTTAGTAACAACAACTAGAGTCATTTTGCATGTGTGTTCTTCTCACATACCACCTATGGATCCACCAGTGTCATTGCATGAGTGTTTTTTTCACTAACAACAACCAGAGTCATTGCATGTGTATTCTTTTCACATACCACTTATGGATCCACCAGTGTCATTGAAATGTGTGTTCTCTACAGATACCACACATGGATCCACCAGTGTCATTGCATGTGTGTTCTTTTTAGTAACAACAACCAGAGTCATTTTGCATGTGTGTTCTTTTCACATACCACATATGGATCCACCAGTGTCATTGCATGTGTGTTCTTTTCACAATCCACCCATGGATCCACCAGAGTCATTGCATGTGTGTTCTTTTTATTAACAACAACAAGAGTCATTTTGCATGTGTGTTATTTTCACATACCACCTATGGATCCACCAGTGACATTGCATGTGTGTTCTTTTCACTAACAACAACCAGAGTCATTTTGCATGTGTGTTCTTTTCACATACCACCTATGGATCCACCAGTGTCATTGAAATGTGTGTTCTCTACAAAGACCACAGATGGATCCACCGGTGTCATTGCATGTATGTTCTTTTCACTAACAACAACTAGAGTCATTGCATGTGTATTCTCTTCACAATCCACACATGGATCCACCAGTGTCATTACATGTGTGTTCTTTTTAGTAACAACAACCAGAGTCATTGAAATGTGTGTTATTTTCACATACCACCTATGGATCCACCAGTGTCATTGCATGTGTGTTCTTTTCACTAACAACAACCAGAGTCATTGCATGTGTGTTCTGATCACATACCACATATGGATCCACCAGTGTGATTGAAATGTGTGTTATCTATAGAGACCACACATAGATCCACCAGTGTCATTGCATGTGTATTCTTTTTAGTAACAACCAGAGTCATTTTGCATGTGTGTTCTTTTCACATACCACCTATGGATCCACCAGTGTCATTGAAATGTGTGTTCTCTATAGAGACCACACATGGATCCACCGGTGTCATTGCATGTGTGTTCTTTTTAGTAACAACAACCAGTCATTTTGAATGTGTGTTCTTTTCACAATCCACACATGGATCCACCAGTGTCATTGCATGTGTGTTCTTTTTAGTAACAACAACCAGAGTCATTTTGCATGTGTGTTCTTTTCACATACCACCTATGGATCCACCAGTGTCATTGTATGTGTGTTCTTTTTAGTAACAACAACCGGAGTCATTGCATGTGTGTTCTTTTCACATACCACATATGGATCCACCAGTGTCATTGCTTGTGTGCTCTTTTCACAATCCACCCATGGATCCACCAGTGCCATTGCATGTGTGTTCTTTTTAGTAACAACAACCAGAGTCATTTTGCATGTGTGTTCTTTTCACATACCACCTATGGATCCACCAGTGTCATTGCATGTGTGTTCTTTTCACTAACAACAACCAGAGTCATTTTGCATGTGTGTTCTTTTCACATACCACCTATGGATCCACCAGTGTCATTGAAATGTGTGTTCTCTACAAAGACCACAGATGGATCCACCGGTGTCATTGCATGTATGTTCTTTTCACTAACAACAACTAGAGTCATTGCATGTGTGTTCTCTTCACAATCCACACATGGATCCACCAGTGTCATTACATGTGTGTTCTTTTTAGTAACAACAACTAGAGTCATTGAAATGTGTGTTATTTTCACATACCACCTATGGATCCACCAGTGTCATTGCATGTGTGTTCTTTTCACTAACAACAACCAGAGTCATTGCATGTGTGTTCTTATCACATACCACATATGGATCCACCGTGATTGAAATGTGTGTTATCTATAGAGACCACATAGATCCACCAGTGTCATTCCATGTGTGTTCTTTTTAGTAACAACCAGAGTCATTTTGCATGTGTGTTCTTTTCACATACCACCTATGGATCCACCAGTGTCATTGAAATGTGTGTTCTCTATAGAGACCACACATGGATCCACCGGTGTCATTGCATGTATGCCCTTTCACTAACAACAACTAGAATCATTGCATGTGTGTTCTTTTCACAATCCACCCATGGATCCACCAGAGTCATTGCATGTGTGTTCTTTTTAGTAACAACAACCAGAGTCATTTTGCATGTGTGTTCTTTTCACATACCACCTATGGATCCACCAGTGTCATTGAAATGTGTGTTCTCTATAGAGACCACACATGGATCCACCGGTGTCATTGCATGTGTGTTCTTTTTAGTAACAACAACCAGTCATTTTGAATGTGTGTTCTTTTCACAATCCACACATGGATCCACCAGTGTCATTGCATGTGTGTTCTTTTTAGTAACAACAACCAGAGTCATTTTGCATGTGTGTTCTTTTCACATACCACCTATGGATCCACCAGTGTCATTGTATGTGTGTTCTTTTTAGTAACAACAACCGGAGTCATTGCATGTGTGTTCTTTTCACATACCACATATGGATCCACCAGTGTCATTGCTTGTGTGCTCTTTTCACAATCCACCCATGGATCCACCAGTGCCATTGCATGTGTGTTCTTTTTAGTAACAACAACCAGAGTCATTTTGCATGTGTGTTCTTTTCACATACCACCTATGGATCCACCAGTGTCATTGCATGTGTGTTCTTTTCACTAACAACAACCAGAGTCATTTTGCATGTGTGTTCTTTTCACATACCACCTATGGATCCACCAGTGTCATTGAAATGTGTGTTCTCTACAAAGACCACAGATGGATCCATCGGTGTCATTGCATGTATGTTCTTTTCACTAACAACAACTAGAGTCATTGCATGTGTGTTCTCTTCACAATCCACACATGGATCCACCAGTGTCATTACATGTGTGTTCTTTTTAGTAACAACAACCAGAGTCATTGAAATGTGTGTTATTTTCACATACCACCTATGGATCCACCAGTGTCATTGCATGTGTGTTCTTTTCACTAACAACAACCAGAGTCATTGCATGTGTGTTCTGATCACATACCACTTATGGATCCACCAGTGTGATTGAAATGTGTGTTATCTATAGAGACCACACATAGATCCACCAGTGTCATTGCATGTGTATTCTTTTTAGTAACAACCAGAGTCATTTTGCATGTGTGTTCTTTTCACATACCACCTATGGATCCACCAGTGTCATTGAAATGTGTGTTCTCTATAGAGACCACACATGGATCCACCGGTGTCATTGCATGTGTGTTCTTTTTAGTAACAACAACCAGTCATTTTGAATGTGTGTTCTTTTCACAATCCACACATGGATCCACCAGTGTCATTGCATGTGTGTTCTTTTTAGTAACAACAACCAGAGTCATTGCATGTGTGTCTTTTTCACATACCACCTATGGATCCACCAGTCGCGTTGTATGTGTTCTTTTTAGTAACAACAACCGGAGTCATTGCATGTGTGTTCTTTTCACATACCACATATGGATCCACCAGTGTCATTGCTTGTGTGCTCTTTTCACAATCCACCCATGGATCCACCAGTGCCATTGCATGTGTGTTCTTTTTAGTAACAACAACCAGAGTCATTTTGCATGTGTGTTCTTTTCACATACCACCTATGGATCCACCAGTGTCATTGCATGTGTGTTCTTTTCAACAACAACTAGAGTCATTTTGCATGTATGTTCTTTTCACATACCACCTATGGATCCACCAGTGTCATTGAAATGTGTTCTCTACAAAGACCACAGATGGATCCACCGGTGTCATTGCATGTATGTTCTTTTCACTAACAACAACTAGAGTCATTGCATGTGTGTTCTCTTCACAATCCACACATGGATCCACCAGTGTCATTACATGTGTGTTCTTTTTAGTAACAACAACCAGAGTCATTGAAATGTGTGTTATTTTCACATACCACCTATGGATCCACCAGTGTCATTGCATGTGTGTTCTTTTCACTAACAACAACCAGAGTCATTGCATGTGTGTTCTTATCACATACCACATATGGATCCACCAGTGTGATTGAAATGTGTGTTATCTATAGAGACCACACATAGATCCACCAGTGTCATTCCATGTGTGTTCTTTTTAGTAACAACCAGAGTCATTTTGCATGTGTGTTCTTTTCACATACCACCTATGGATCCACCAGTGTCATTGAAATGTGTGTTCTCTATAGAGACCACACATGGATCCACCGGTGTCATTGCATGTATGCCCTTTCACTAACAACAACTGGAATCATTGCATGTGTGTTCTTTTCACAATCCACCCATGGATCCACCAGAGTCATTGCATGTGTGTTCTTTTTAGTAACAACAACCAGAGTCATTTTGCATGTGTGTTCTTTTCACATACCACCTATGGATCCACCAATGTCATTGAAATGTGTGTTCTCTATAGAGACCACACATGGATCCACCGGTGTCATTGCATGTGTGTTCTTTTTAGTAACAACAACCAGTCATTTTGAATGTGTGTTCTTTTCACAATCCACACATGGATCCACCAGTGTCATTGCATGTGTGTTCTTTTTAGTAACAACAACCAGAGTCATTTTGCATGTGTGTTCTTTTCACATACCACCTATGGATCCACCAGTGTCATTGTATGTGTGTTCTTTTTAGTAACAACAACCGGAGTCATTGCATGTGTGTTCTTTTCACATACCACATATGGATCCACCAGTGTCATTGCTTGTGTGCTCTTTTCACAATCCACCCATGGATCCACCAGTGCCATTGCATGTGTGTTCTTTTTAGTAACAACAACCAGAGTCATTTTGCATGTGTGTTCTTTTCACATACCACCTATGGATCCACCAGTGTCATTGCATGTGTGTTCTTTTCACTAACAACAACCAGAGTCATTTTGCATGTGTGTTCTTTTCACATACCACCTATGGATCCACCAGTCATTGAAATGTGTGTTCTCAAAGACCACAGATGGATCCACCGGTGTCATTGCATGTATGTTCTTTTCACTAACAACAACTAGAGTCATTGCATGTGTGTTCTCTTCACAATCCACACATGGATCCACCAGTGTCATTACATGTGTGTTCTTTTTAGTAACAACAACCAGAGTCATTGAAATGTGTGTTATTTTCACATACCACCTATGGATCCACCAGTGTCATTGCATGTGTGTTCTTTTCACTAACAACAACGAGAGTCATTGCATGTGTGTTCTTATCACATACCACATATGGATCCACCAGTGTGATTGAAATGTGTGTTATCTATAGAGACCACACATAGATCCACCAGTGTCATTGCATGTGTGTTCTTTTTAGTAACAACCAGAGTCATTTTGCATGTGTGTTCTTTTCACATACCACCTATGGATCCACCAGTGTCATTGAAATGTGTGTTCTCTATAGAGACCACACATGGATCCACCGGTGTCATTGCATGTATGCCCTTTCACTAACAACAACTGGAATCATTGCATGTGTGTTCTTTTCACAATCCACCCATGGATCCACCAGAGTCATTGCATGTGTGTTCTTTTTAGTAACAACAACCAGACTCATTTTGCATGTGTGTTCTTTTCACATACCACCTATGGATCCACCAGTGTCATTGCATGTGTGTTCTATTCACTAACAACAACCAGAGTCATTACATGTGTGTTCTTTTCAGTAACAACAACCGGAGTCATTGCATGCATGTTCTTTTCACATACCACATATAGATCCACCAGTGTCATTGCATGTGTGTTCTTTTCACAATCCACCCATGGATCCACCAGTCTCATTGCATGTGTGTTCTTTTTAGTAACAACAAATAGAGTCATTTTGCATGTGTGTTCTTTTCACATACCGCATATGGATCCACCAGTGTCATTGAAATATGTGTTCTCTATAGAGACCACACATGGATCCACCGGTGTCATTGCATGTGTGTTCTTTTTAGTAACAACAACCAGTCATTTTGAATGTGTGTTCTTTTCACAATCCACACATGGATCCACCATTGTCATTGCATGTGTGTTCTTTTCACATACCACCTATGGATCCACCAGTATCATTGCATGTGTGTTCTTTTTAGTAACAACAACCAGTCATTTTGAATGTGTGTTCTTTTCACAATCCACACATGGATCCACCAGTGTCATTGCATGTGTGTTCTTTTCACTAACAACAACCAGAGTCATTGCATGTGTGTTCTTTTCACATACCACATATGGATCACCAGTGTCATTGCATGTATGCTCTTTTCACAATGCACCCATGGATCCACCAGTGTCATTCCATGTGTGTTCTTTTCACTAACAACAACCAGAGTCATTGCGTGTGTGTTCTTTTCACATACCACATATTTATCCACCAGTGTCATTGAAATGTGTGTTCTCTATAGATACCACACATGGATCCACCAGTGTCATTGCATGTGTGTTCTTTTTAGTAACAACAACTAGAGTCATTTTGCTTGTGTTTTTTTTTCACATACCACCTATGGATCCACCAGTGTCCTTGAAATGTGTGTTCTCTACAGAGATAACACATGGATCCACCGGTGTCATTGCATGTGTGTTCTTTTCACAATCCACCCATGGATCCACCAGTGTCATTGCATGTGTGTTCTTTTTGGTAACAACAACCAGAGTCATTGAAATGTGTGTTCTTTTCACATACCACCTATGGATCCACCAGTGTCATTGCATGTGTGTTCTTTTCGCATGGATCCACCAGATTCATTGCATGTGTGTTCTTTTTTGTAACAACAACCAGAGTCATTTTGCATGTGTGTTCTTTTCACATACCACCTATGGATCCACCAGTGTCATTGAAATGTGTGTTCTCTTTAGAGATCACACATGGATCCACCAGTGAAATTGCATGTGTGTTCTTTTCAGTAACAACAACCGGAGTCATTGCATGCGTGTTCTTTTCACATACCACATATGGATCCACCAGTGTCATTGCATGTGTGTTCTTTTCACAATCCACCCATGGATCCACCAGTGCCATTGCATGTGTGTTCTTTTTAGTAACAACAACCAGAGTCATTTTGCATGTGTGTTCTTTTCACATACCACCTATGGATCCACCAGTGTCATTGCATGTGTGTTCTTTTCACAATCCACCCATGGATCCACCAGAGTCATTGCATGTGTGTTATTTTTAGTAACAACAACCAGAGTCATTTTGCATGTGTGTTCTTCTCACATACCAAATATGGATCCACCAGTGGCATTGCATGTGTGTTCTTTTCACTAACAACAACTAGAGTCATTGCATGTGTGTTCTTTTCACATACCACATATGGATCCACCAGTGTGATTGAAATGCGTGTTCTCTACAGAGACCACACATGGATCCACCAGTGTCATTGCATGTGTGTTCTTTTTAGTAACAACCAGAGTCATTTTGCATGTGTGTTCTTTTCACATACCACCTATGGATCCACCAGTGTCATTGAAATGTGTGTTCTCTACAGAGATAACACATGGATCCACCGGTGTCATTGCATGTATGTTCTTTTCACTAACAACAACTGGAGTCATTACAATAGTGTTCTTTTCACAATCCACCCATGGATCCACCAGAGTAATTGCATGCGTGTTCTTTTTAGTAACAACAACCAGAGTCATTTTGCATGTGTGTTATTTTCACATACCACCTATGGATCCACCAGTGTCATTGCATGTGTGTCCTGTTCACTAACAACAACCAGAGTCATTGCATGTGTGTTCTTTTTAATAACACCAACCGGAGTCATTGCATGCGTGTTCTTTTCACATACCACATATGGATCCACCAGTGTCATTGCATGTGTGTTCTTTTCACAATCCACCCATGGATCCACCTGTGTCATTGCATGTGTGTTATTTTTAGTAACAACAACCAGAGTCATTTTGCATGTGTGTTCTCTTCACAATCCACACATGGATCCACCAGTGCCATTGCATGTGTGTTCTTTTTAGTAACAACAAGTAGTGTCATTGCATGTGTTCTCTCTTCAGAGACCACACATGGATCCACCAGTGTCATTGCATGTGTTTCTTTTTACTAACAACTAAAAGAGTCATTGAAATGTGTGCTCTCTTTAGAGACCATACATGGATCCATCAGTGTCATTGCATGTGTGTTCTATTCACTAACAACAACCAGAGTCATTGCATGTGTGTTCTTTTCACATACCACATATGGATCACCAGTGTCATTGCATGTATGCTCTTTTCACAATCCACCCATGGATCCACCAGTGTCATGGCATGTGTGTTCTTTTCACTAACAACAACCAGAGTCATTGCATGTGTGTTCTTTTCACATACCACATATTTATCCATCAGTGTCATTGCATGTGTGTTCTTTTTAGTAACAAAAACCAGAGTCATTTTGCATGTGTGTTCTTTTCACATACCACCTATGGATACACCAGTGTCATTGCATGTGTGTTCTTTTCACAATCCACCCATGGATCCACCAGTGTCATTTCATGTGTGTTCTTTTTAGTAACAACAACCAGAGTTATTGAAATGTGTTTTTTTTTCACATACCACCTATGGATCCACCAGTGTCATTGCATGTGTGTTATTTTCACAATCCACCCATGGATCCACCAGTGTCATTGCATGTGTGTTCTTTTTAGTAACAACAACCAGAGTCATTTTGCATGTGTGTTCTTCTCACATACCACCTATGGATCCACCAGTGTCGTTGCATGTGTGTTATTTTCACTAACAACAACCAGAGTCATTGCATGTGTGTTCTTATCACATACCACATATGGATCCACCAGTGTGATGGAAATGTGTGTTCTCTACAGAGACCACACATGGATCCACCAGTGTCATTCCATGTGTGTTCTTTTTAGTAACAACCAGAGTCATTTTGCATGTGTGTTCTTTTCACATACCACCCATGGATCCACCAGTGTCATTTCATGTGTGTTCTTTTTAGTAACAACAACCAGAGTTATTGAAATGTGTTTTTCTTCACATACCACCTATGGATCCACCAGTGTCATTGCATGTGTGTTCTTTTCACAATCCACCCATGGATCCACCAGTGTCATTGCATGTGTGTTCTTTTTAGTAACAACAACCAGAGTCATTTTGCATGTGTGTTCTTCTCACATACCACCTATGGATCCACCAGTGTCATTGCATGTGTGTTATTTTCACTAACAACAACCAGAGTCATTGCATGTGTGTTCTTATCACATACCACACACGGATCCACCAGTGTCATTGCATGTGTGTTCTTTTTAGTAACAACCAGAGTCATTTTGCATGTGTGTTCTTTTCACGTACCACCTATGGATCCACCAGTGTCATTGAAATGTGTGTTCTCCATAGAGACCACACATGGATCCACCGGTGTCGTTGCATGTATGTTCTTTTCACTAACAACAACTGGAGTCATTGCATGTGTGTTCTTTTCACAATCCACCCATGGATCCACCAGAGTCATTGCATGTGTGTTCTTTTTAGTAACAACAACCAGAGTCATTTTGCATGTGTGTTCTTTTCACATACCACCTATGGATCCACCAGTGTCATGCATGTGTGTTCTATTAACTAACAACAACCAGAGTCATTACATGTGTGTTCTTTTCAGTAACAACAACCAGAGTCATTGCATGCATGTTCTTTTCACATACCACATATAGATCCACCAGTGTCATTGCATGTGTGTTCTTTTCACAATCCACCTATGGATCCACCAGTGTCATTGCATGTGTGTTCATTTCATAATCCACCTATGGATCCACCAGTGTCATTGCATGTGTGTTCTTTTTAGTAACAACAACTAGAGTCATTTTGCATGTGTGTTCTTCTCACATACCACCTATGGATCCACCAGTGTCATTGCATGTGTGTTATTTTCACTAACAACAACCAGAGTCATTGCATGTGTATTCTTTTCACATACCACTTATGGATCCACCAGTGTCATTGAAATGTGTGTTCTCTACAGATACCACACATGGATCCACCAGTGTCATTGCATGTGTGTTCTTTTTAGTAACAACAACCAGAGTCATTTTGCATGTGTGTTCTTTTCACATACCACATATGGATCCACCAGTGTCATTGCATGTGTGTTCTTTTCACAATCCACCCATGGATCCACCAGAGTCATTGCATGTGTGTTCTTTTTATTAACAACAACAAGAGTCATTTTGCATGTGTGTTCTTTTCACATACCACCTATGGATCCACCAGTGTCATTGCATGTGTGTTCTTTTCACTAACAACAATCAGAGTCATTTTGCATGTGTGTTCTTTTCACATACGACCTATGGATCCACCAGTGTCATTGAAATGTGTGTTCTCTACAAAGACCACAGATGGATCCACCGGTGTCATTGCATGTATGTTCTTTTCACTAACAACAACTAGAGTCATTGCATGTGTATTCTCTTCACAATCCACACATGGATCCACCAGTGTCATTACATGTGTGTTCTTTTTAGTAACAACAACCAGAGTCATTGAAATGTGCGTTATTTTCACATACCACCTATGGATCCACCAGTGTCATTGCATGTGTGTTCTTTTCACTAACAACAACCAGAGTCATTGCATGTGTGTTCTTATCACATACCTCATATGGATCCACCAGTGTGATTGAAATGTGTGTTATCTATAGAGACCACACATAGATCCACCAGTGTCATTGCATGTGTATTCTTTTTAGTAACAACCAGAGTCATTTTGCATGTGTGTTCTTTTCACATACCACCTATGGATCCACCAGTGTCATTGAAATGTGTGTTCTATAGAGACCACATGGATCCACCGTGTCATTGCATGTATGCCCTTTCACTAACAACAACCTGAATCATGGCATGTGTGTTCTTTTCACAATCCACCCATGGATCCACCAGAGTCATTGCATGTGTGTTCTTTTTAGTAACAACAACCAGAGTCATTTTGCATGTGTGTTCTTTTCACATACCACCTATGGATCCACCAGTGTCATTGAAATGTGTGTTCTCTATAGAGACCACACATGGATCCACCGGTGTCATTGCATGTGTGTTCTTTTTAGTAACAACAACCAGTCATTTTGAATGTGTGTTCTTTTCACAATCCACACATGGATCCACCAGTGTCATTGCATGTGTGTTCTTTTCACTAACAACAACCAGAGTCATTGCATGTGTGTTCTTTTCACATACCACATATGGATCACCAGTGTCATTGCATGTATGCTCTTTTCACAATGCACCCATGGATCCACCAGTGTCATTCCATGTGTGTTCTTTTCACTAACAACAACCAGAGTCATTGCGTGTGTGTTCTTTTCACATACCACATATTTATCCACCAGTGTCATTGAAATGTGTGTTCTCTATAGATACCACACATGGATCCACCAGTGTCATTGCATGTGTGTTCTTTTTAGTAACAACAACTAGAGTCATTTTGCATGTGTTTTTTTTTCACATACCACCTATGGATCCACCAGTGTCCTTGAAATGTGTGTTCTCTACAGAGATAACACATGGATCCACCGGTGTCATTGCATGTGTGTTCTTTTCACAATCCACCCATGGATCCACCAGTGTCATTGCATGTGTGTTCTTTTCGCATGGATCCACCAGATTCATTACATGTGTGTTCTTTTTTGTAACAACAACCAGAGTCATTTTGCATGTGTGTTCTTTTCACATACCACCTATGGATCCACCAGTGTCATTGAAATGTGTGTTCTCTGTAGAGATCACACATGGATCCACCAGTGAAATTGCATGTGTGTTCTTTTCAGTAACAACAACCGGAGTCATTGCATGCGTGTTCTTTTCACATACCACATATGGATCCACCAGTGTCATTGCATGTGTGCTCTTTTCACAATCCACCCATGGATCCACCAGTGTCATTGCATGTGTGTTCTTTTTAGTAACAACAACCAGAGTCATTTTGCATGTGTGTTCTTTTCACATACCACCTATGGATCCACCAGTGTCATTGCATGTGTGTTCTTTTCACAATCCACCCATGGATCCACCAGAGTCATTGCATGTGTGTTATTTTTAGTAACAACAACCAGAGTCATTTTGCATGTGTGTTCTTCTCACATACCAAATATGGATCCACCAGTGGCATTGCATGTGTGTTCTTTTCACTAACAACAACTAGAGTCATTGCATGTGTGTTCTTTTCACATACCACATATGGATCCACCAGTGTGATTGAAATGCGTGTTCTCTATAGAGACCACACATGGATCCACCAGTGTCATTGCATGTGTGTTCTTTTTAGTAACAACCAGAGTCATTTTGCATGTGTGTTCTTTTCACATACCACCTATGGATCCACCAGTGTCATTGAAATGTGTGTTCTCTACAGAGATAACACATGGATCCACCGGTGTCATTGCATGTATGTTCTTTTCACTAACAACAACTGGAGTCATTACAATAGTGTTCTTTTCACAATCCACCCATGGATCCACCAGAGTAATTGCATGCGTGTTCTTTTTAGTAACAACAACCAGAGTCATTTTGCATGTGTGTTATTTTCACATACCACCTATGGATCCACCAGTGTCATTGCATGTGTGTCCTGTTCACTAACAACAACCAGAGTCATTGCATGTGTTCTTTTTAATAACACCAACCGGAGTCATTGCATGCGTGTTCTTTTCACATACCACATATGGATCCACCAGTGTCATTGCATGTGTGTTCTTTTCATAATCCACCCATGGATCCACCTGTGTCATTGCATGTGTGTTATTTTTAGTAACAACAACTAGAGTCATTTTGCATGTGTGTTCTCTTCACAATCCACACATGGATCCACCAGTGCAATTGCATGTGTGTTCTTTTTAGTAACAACAAGTAGTGTCATTGCATGTGTTCTCTCTTCAGAGACCACACATGGATCCACCAGTGTCATTGCATGTGTTTCTTTTTACTAACAACTAAAAGAGTCATTGAAATGTGTGCTCTCTTTAGAGACCATACATGGATCCATCAGTGTCATTGCATGTGTGTTCTATTCACTAACAACAACCAGAGTCATTGCATGTGTGTTCTTTTCACATACCACATATGGATCACCAGTGTCATTGCATGTATGCTCTTTTCACAATCCACTCATGGATCCACCAGTGTCATTGCATGTGTGTTCTTTTCACTAACAACAACCAGAGTCATTGCATGTGTGTTCTTTTCACATACCACATATTTATCCATCAGTGTCATTGAAATGTGTGTTCTCTACAAAGACCACACATGGATCCACCAGTGTCATTGCATGTGTGTTCTTTTTAGTAACAAAAACCAGAGTCATTTTGCATGTGTGTTCTTTTCACATACCACCTATGGATACACCAGTGTCATTGCATGTGTGTTCTTTTCACAATCCACCCATGGATCCACCAGTGTCATTTCATGTGTGTTCTTTTTAGTAACAACAACCAGAGTTATTGAAATGTGTTTTTTTTCACATACCACCTATGGATCCACCAGTGTCATTGCATGTGTGTTCTTTTCACAATCCACCCATGGATCCACCAGTGTCGTTGCATGTGTGTTCTTTTTAGTAACAACAACCAGAGTCATTTTGCATGTGTGTTCTTCTCACATACCACCTATGGATCCACCAGTGTCGTTGCATGTGTGTTATTTTCACTAACAACAACCAGAGTCATTGCATGTGTGTTCTTATCACATACCACATATGGATCCACCAGTGTGATGGAAATGTGTGTTCTTCTGAGATCTACACATGGATCCACCATGTCATTCCATGTGTGTTCTTTTTAGTAACAACCAGAGTCATTTTGCATGTGTGTTCTTTTCACATACCACCCATGGATCCACCAGTGTCATTTCATGTGTGTTCTTTTTAGTAACAACAACCAGAGTTATTGAAATGTGTTTTTTTTCACATACCACCTATGGATCCACCAGTGTCATTGCATGTGTGTTCTTTTCACAATCCACCCATGGATCCACCAGTGTCATTGCATGTGTGTTCTTTTTAGTAACAACAACCAGAGTCATTTTGCATGTGTGTTCTTCTCACATACCACCTATGGATCCACCAGTGTCATTGCATGTGTGTTATTTTCACTAACAACAACCAGAGTCATTGCATGTGTGTTCTTATCACATACCACACACGGATCCACCAGTGTCATTGCATGTGTGTTCTTTTTAGTAACAACCAGAGTCATTTTGCATGTGTGTTCTTTTCACGTACCACCTATGGATCCACCAGTGTCATTGAAATGTGTGTTCTCCATAGAGACCACACATGGATCCACCGGTGTCGTTGCATGTATGTTCTTTTCACTAACAACAACTGGAGTCATTGCATGTGTGTTCTTTTCACAATCCACCCATGGATCCACCAGAGTCATTGCATGTGTGTTCTTTTTAGTAACAACAACCAGAGTCATTTTGCATGTGTGTTCTTTTCACATACCACCTATGGATCCACCAGTGTCATGCATGTGTGTTCTATTAACTAACAACAACCAGAGTCATTACATGTGTGTTCTTTTCAGTAACAACAACCAGAGTCATTGCATGCATGTTCTTTTCACATACCACATATAGATCCACAAGTGTCATTGCATGTGTGTTCTTTTCACAATCCACCCATGGATCCACCATTGTCATTGCATGTGTGTTCTTTTTAGTAACAACAACTAGAGTCATTTTGCATGTGTGTTCTTTTCACATACCGCATATGGATCGACCAGTGTCATTGAAATGTGTGTTCTCTATAGAGACCACACATGGATCCACCGGTGTCATTGCATGTGTGTTCTTTTTAGTAACAACAACCAGTCATTTTGAATGTGTGTTCTTTTCACAATCCACACATGGATCCACCAGTGTCATTGCATGTGTGTTCTTTTTAGTAACAACAACCAGAGTCATTTTGCATGTGTGTTCTTTTCACATACCACCTATGGATCCACCAGTGTCATTGTATGTGTGTTCTTTTTAGTAACAACAACCGGAGTCATTGCATGTGTGTTCTTTTCACATACCACATATGGATCCACCAATGTCATTGCATGTGTGCTCTTTTCACAATCCACCCATGGATCCACCAGTGCCATTGCATGTGTGTTCTTTTTAGTAACAACAACCAGAGTCATTTTGCTTGTGTGTTCTTTTCACATACCACCTATGGATCCACCAGTGTCATTGCATGTGTGTTCTTTTCACAATCCACCCATGGATCCACCAGAGTCATTGCATGTGTGTTCTTTTTATTAACAACAACAAGAGTCATTTTGCATGTGTGTTCTTTTCACATACCACGTATGGATCCACCAGTGTCATTGCATGTGTGTTCTTTTCACTAACAACAACCAGAGTCATTTTGCATCTGTGTTCTTTTCACATACCACCTATGGATCCACCAGTGTCATTGAAATGTGTGTTCTCCATAGAGACCACACATGGATCCACCGGTGTCGTTGCATGTATGTTCTTTTCACTAACAACAACTGGAGTCATTGCATGTGTGTTCTTTTCACAATCCACCCATGGATCCACCAGAGTCATTGCATGTGTGTTCTTTTTAGTAACAACAACCAGAGTCATTTTGCATGTGTGTTCTTTTCACATACCACATATGGATCCACCAGTGTCATTGCATGTGTGTTCTTTTCACAATCCACCCATGGATCCACCAGAGTCATTGCATGTGTGTTCTTTTTATTAACAACAACAAGAGTCATTTTGCATGTGTGTTCTTTTCACATACCACGTATGGATCCACCAGTGTCATTGCATGTGTGTTCTTTTCACTAACAACAACCAGAGTCATTTTGCATGTGTGTTATTTTCACATACCACCTATGGATCCACCAGTGTCATTGAAATGTGTGTTCTCCATAGAGACCACACATGGATCCACCGGTGTCGTTGCATGTATGTTCTTTTCACTAACAACAACTGGAGTCATTGCATGTGTGTTCTTTTCACAATCCACCCATGGATCCACCAGAGTCATTGCATGTGTGTTCTTTTTAGTAACAACAACCAGAGTCATTTTGCATGTGTGTTCTTTTCACATACCACCTATGGATCCACCAGTGTCATTGCATGTGTGTTCTATTAACTAACAACAACCAGAGTCATTACATGTGTGTTCTTTTCAGTAACAACAACCAGAGTCATTGCATGCATGTTCTTTTCACATACCACATATAGATCCACCAGTGTCATTGCATGTGTGTTCTTTTCACAATCCACCCATGGATCCACCATTGTCATTGCATGTGTGTTCTTTTTAGTAACAACAACTAGAGTCATTTTGCATGTGTGTTCTTTTCACATACCGCATATGGATCGACCAGTGTCATTGAAATGTGTGTTCTCTATAGAGACCACACAAGGATCCACCGGTGTCATTGCATGTGTGTTCTTTTTAGTAACAACAACCAGTCATTTTGAATGTGTGTTCTTTTCACAATACACACATGGATCCACCAGTGTCATTGCATGTGTGTTCTTTTTAGTAACAACAACCAGAGTCATTTTGCATGTGTGTTCTTTTCACATACCACCTATGGATCCACCAGTGTCATTGTATGTGTGTTCTTTTTAGTAACAACAACCGGAGTCATTGCATGTGTGTTCTTTTCACATACCACATATGGATCCACCAATGTCATTGCATGTGTGCTCTTTTCACAATCGACCCATGGATCCACCAGTGCCATTGCATGTGTGTTCTTTTTAGTAACAACAACCAGAGTCATTTTGCATGTGTGTTCTTTTCACATACCACCTATGGATCCACCAGTGTCATTGCATGTGTGTTCTTTTCACAATCCACCCATGGATCCACCAGAGTCATTGCATGTGTGTTCTTTTTAGTAACAACAACCAGAGTTATTTTGCATGTGTGTTCTTCTCACATACCACCTATGAATCCACCAGTGTCATTGCATGTGTGTTCTTTTCACTAACAACAACTAGAGTCATTGCATGTGTGTTCTTTTCACATACCACATATGGATCCACCAGTGTGATTGAAATGCGTGTTCTCTACAGAGACCACACATGGATCCACCAGTGTCATTGCATGTGTGTTATTTTTAGTAACAACCAGAGTCATTTTGCATGTGTGTTCTTTTCAACTACCACCTATGGATCCACCAGTGTCATTGAAATGTGTGTTCTCTACAGAGACAACACATTGATCCACCGGTGTCATTGCATGTATGTTCTTTTCACTAACAACAACTGGAGTCATTACAATAGTGTTCTTTTCATGATCCACCCATGGATCCACCAGATTCATTGCATGTGTGTTCTTTTTTGTAAAAACCAGAGTCATTTTGCATGTTTGTTATTTTCACATACCACCTATGGATCCACCAGTGTCATTGCATGTGTGTTCTGTTCACTAACAACAACCAGAGTCATTGCATGTGTGTTCTTTTTAGTAACAACAACCAGAGTCATTGCATGCGTGTTCTTTTCACATACCACATATGGATCCACCAGTGTCATTGCATGTGTGTTATTTTCACAATCCACCCATGGATCCACCAGTGTCATTGCATGTGTGTTATTTTTAGTAACAACAACCAGAGTCATTTTGCATGTGTGTTCTCTTCACAACCCACACATGGATCCACCAGTGTCATTGCATGTGTGTTCTTTTTTGTAACAACAAGTAGTGTCAATGCATGTGTTCTCTCTTCAGAGACCACACATGGAGCCACCAGTGTCATTGCATGTGTTTTATTTTTACTAACAACTAAAAGAGTCATTGAAATGTGTGCTCTCTTTAGAGACCATACATGGATCTACTAGTGTCATTGCATGTGTATTCTATTCACTAACAACAACCAGAGTCATTGCATGTGTGTTCTTTTCACATACCACATATGGATCACCATTGTCATTGCATGTATGCTCTTTTCACAATCCACCCATGGATCCACCAGTGTCATTACATGTGTGTTCTTTTCACTAACAACAACCAGAGTTATTGCATGTGTGTTCTTTTCACATACCACATATTTATCCATCAGTGTCATTGAAATGTGTGTTCTCTACAAAGACCACACATGGATCCACCAGTGTCATTGCATGTGTGTTCTTTTTAGTAACAACAACCAGAGTCATTTTGCATGTGTGTTCTTTTCACATACCACCTATGGATCCACCAGTGTCATTGCATGTGTGTTCTTTTCACAATCCACCCATGGATCCACCAGTGTCATTTCATGTGTGTTATATTTAGTAACAACAACCAGAGTTATTGAAATGTGTTTTCTTTCACATACCACCTATGGATCCACCAGTGTCATTGCATGTGTGTTCTTTTCACAATCGACCCATGGATGCACCAGTGTCATTGCATGTGTGTTCTTTTTAGTAACAACAACCAGAGTCATTTTGCATGTGTGTTCTTCTCACATACCACCTATGGATCCACCAGTGTCATTGCATGTGTGTTATTTTCAATAACAACAACCAGAGTCATTGCATGTGTGTTCTTATCACATACCACATATGGATCCACCAGTGTGATTGAAATGTGTGTTCTCTACAGAGACCACACATGGATCCACCAGTGTCATTACATGTGTCTTCTTTTTAGTAACAACCAGAGTCATTTTGCATGTGTGTTCTTTTCACATACCACCTATGGATCCACCAGTGTCATTGAAATGTGTGTTCTCTATAGAGACCACACATGGATCCACCGGTGTCATTGCATGTATGTTCTTTTCACTAACAACAACTGGAGTCATTGCATGTGTGTTCTTTTCACAATCCACCCATGGATCCACAAGTGCCATTGCATGTGTGTTCTTTTTAGTAACAACAAGTAGTGTCATTGCATGTGTTCTCTCTTCAGAGACCACACATGGATCCACCAGTGTCATTGCATGTGTTTCTTTTTACTATTAACTAAAAGAGTCATTGAAATGTGTGCTCTCTTTAGAGACCATACATGGATCCATCAGTGTCATTGCATGTGTGTTCTATTCACTAACAACAACTGGAGTCACTGCATGTGTGTTCTTTTCACATACCACATATGGATCACCAGTGTCATTGCATGTATGCTCTTTTCACAATCCACCCATGGATCCACCAGTGTCATTGCATGTGTGTTCTTTTCACTAACAACAACCAGAGTCATTGCATGTGTGTTATTTTCACATACCACATATTTATCCATCAGTGTCATTGAAATGTGTGTTCTCTACAAAGACCACACATGGATCCACCAGTGTCATTGCATGTGTGTTCTTTTTAGTAACAAAAACTAGAGTCATTTTGCATGTGTGTTCTTTTCACATACCACCTATGGATACACCAGTGTCATTGCATGTGTGTTCTTTTCACAATCCACCCATGGATCCACCAGTGTCATTTCATGTGTGTTCTTTTTAGTAACAACAACCAAAGTCATTGCATGTGTGTTCTTATCACATACCACATATGGATCCACCAGTGTGATGGAAATGTGTGTTCTCTACAGAGACCACACATGGATCCACCAGTGTCATTCCATGTGTGTTCTTTTTAGTAACAACCAGAGTCATTTTGCATGTGTGTTCTTTTCACATACCACCCATGGATCCACCAGTGTCATTTCATGTGTGTTCTTTTTAGTAACAACAACCAGAGTTATTGAAATGTGTTTTTTTCACATACCACCTATGGATCCACCAGTGTCATTGCATGTGTGTTCTTTTCACAATCCACCCATGGATCCACCAGTGTCATTGCATGTGTGTTCTTTTTAGTAACAACAACCAGAGTCATTTTGCATGTGTGTTCTTTTCACATACCACCTATGGATCCACCAGTGTCATTGCATGTGTGTTATTTTCAATCCACCCATGGATCCACCAGAGTCATTGCATGTGTGTTATTTTAGTAACAACAGCCCGAGTCATTTTGCATGTGTGTTCTTTTCACATACCACCTATGGATCCACCAGTGTCATTGCATGTGTGTTATTTTCACTAACAACAACCAGATTCATTGCATGTGTGTTCTTTTCACATACCACGTATGGATCCACCAGTGTCACTGAAATGTGTGTTCTCTATAGATACCACACATGGATCCACCAGTGTCATTGCATGTGTGTTCTTTTTAGTAACAACAACCAGAGTCATTTGGCATGTGTGTTCTTTTCACATACCACCTATGGATCCACCAGTGTCATTGCATGTGTGTTCTTTTCACAATCCACCCATGGATCCACCAGAGTCATTGCATGTGTGTTCTTTTTATTAACAACAACAAGAGTCATTTTGCATGTGTGTTCTTTTCACATACCACGTATGGATCCACCAGTGTCATTGCATGTGTGTTCTTTTCACTAACAACAACCAGAGTCATTTTGCATGTGTGTTCTTTTCACATACCACCTATGGATCCACCAGTGTCATTGAAATGTGTGTTCTCTACAAAGACCACAGATGGATCCACCGGTGTCATTGCATGTATATTCTTTTCACTAACAACAACTAGAGTCATTGCATGTGTATTCTCTTCACAATCCACACATGGATCCACCAGTGTCATTACATGTGTGTTCTTTTTAGTAACAACAACCAGAGTCATTGAAATGTGTGTTATTTTCACATACCACCTATGGATCCACCAGTGTCATTGCATGTGTGTTCTTTTCACTAACAACAACCAGAGTCATTGCATGTGTGTTCTGATCACATACCACATATGGATCCACCAGTGTGATTTAAATGTGTGTTATCTATAGAGACCACACATAGATCCACCAGTGTCATTGCATGTGTTTTCTTTTTAGTAACAACCAGAGTCATTTTGCATGTGTGTTCTTTTCACATACCACCTATGGATCCACCAGTGTCATTGAAATGTGTGTTCTCTATAGAGACCACACATGGATCCACCGGTGTCATTGCATGTATGCCATTTCACTAACAACAACTGGAATCATTGCATGTGTGTTCTTTTCACAATCCACCCATGGATCCACCAGAGTCATTGCATGTGTGTTCTTTTTAGTAACAACCAGAGTCATTTTGCATGTGTGTTCTTTTCACATACCACCTATGGATCCACCAGTGTCATTGAAATGTGTGTTCTCTATAGAGACCACACATGGATCCACCGGTGTCATTGCATGTATGTTCTTTTCACTAACCACAACTGGAGTCATTGCATGTGTGTTCTTTTCACAATCCACCCATGGATCCACAAGTGCCATTGCATGTGTGTTCTTTTTAGTAACAACAAGTAGTGTCATTGCATGTGTTCTCTCTTCAGAGACCACACATGGATCCACCAGTGTCATTGCATGTGTTTCTTTTTACTAACAACTAAAAGAGTCATTGAAATGTGTGCTCTCTTTAGAGACCATACATGGATCCATCAGTGTCATTGCATGTGTGTTCTATTCACTAACAACAACTGGAGTCACTGCATGTGTGTTCTTTTCACATACCACATATGGATCACCAGTGTCATTGCATGTATGCTCTTTTCACAATCCACCCATGGATCCACCAGTGTCATTGCATGTGTGTTTTTTCACTAACAACAACCAGAGTCATTGCATGTGTGTTCTTTTCACATACCACATATTTATCCATCAGTGTCATTGAAATGTGTGTTCTCTACAAAGACCACACATGGATCCACCAGTGTCATTGCATGTGTGTTCTTTTTAGTAACAAAAACTAGAGTCATTTTGCATGTGTGTTCTTTTCACATACCACCTATGGATACACCAGTGTCATTGCATGTGTGTTCTTTTCACAATCCACCCATGGATCCACTAGTGTCATTTCATGTGTGTTCTTTTTAGTAACAACAACCAGAGTCATTGCATGTGTGTTCTTATCACATACCACATATGGATCCACCAGTGTGATGGAAATGTGTGTTCTCTACAGAGACCACACATGGATCCACCAGTGTCATTCCATGTGTGTTCTTTTTAGTAACAACCAGAGTCATTTTGCATGTGTGTTCTTTTCACATACCACCCATGGATCCACCAGTGTCATTTCATGTGTGTTCTTTTTAGTAACAACAACCAGAGTTATTGAAATGTGTTTTTTTTCACATACCACCTATGGATCCACCAGTGTCATTGCATGTGTGTTCTTTTCACAATCCACCCATGGATCCACCAGTGTCATTGCATGTGTGTTCTTTTTAGTAACAACAACTAGAGTCATTTTGCATGTGTGTTCTTTTCACATACCACCTATGGATCCACCAGTGTCATTGCATGTGTGTTCTTTTCACAATCCACCCATGGATCCACCAGAGTCATTGCATGTGTGTTATTTTTAGTAACAACAACCAGAGTCATTTTGCAAGTGTGTTCTTCTCACATACCACCTATGGATCCACCAGTGTCATTGCATGTGTGTTATTTTCACTAACAACAACCAGAGTCATTGCATGTGTATTCTTTTCACATACCACTTATGGATCCACCAGTGTCATTGAAATGTGTGTTCTCTACAGATACCACACATGGATCCACCAGTGTCATTGCATGTGTGTTCTTTTTAGTAACAACAACCAGAGTCATTTTGCATGTGTGTTCTTTTCACATACCACATATGGATCCACCAGTGTCATTGCATGTGTGTTCTTTTCACAATCCACCCATGGATCCACCAGAGTCATTGCATGTGTGTTCTTTTTATTAACAACAACAAGAGTCATTTTGCATGTGTGTTCTTTTCACATACCACGTATGGATCCACCAGTGTCATTGCATGTGTGTTCTTTTCACTAACAACAACAGAGTCATTTTGCATGTGTGTTCTTTTCACATACCACCTATGGATCCACCAGTGTCATTGAAATGTGTGTTCTCTACAAAGACCACAGATGGATCCACCGGTGTCATTGCATGTATATTCTTTTCACTAACAACAACTAGAGTCATTGCATGTGTATTCTCTTCACAATCCACACATGGATCCACCAGTGTCATTACATGTGTGTTCTTTTTAGTAACAACAACCAGAGTCATTGAAATGTGTGTTATTTTCACATACCACCTATGGATCCACCAGTGTCATTGCATGTGTGTTCTTTTCACTAACAACAACCAGAGTCATTGCATGTGTGTTCTGATCACATACCACATATGGATCCACCAGTGTGATTGAAATGTGTGTTATCTATAGAGACCACACATAGATCCACCAGTGTCATTGCATGTGTTTTCTTTTTAGTAACAACCAGAGTCATTTTGCATGTGTGTTCTTTTCACATACCACCTATGGATCCACCAGTGTCATTGAAATGTGTGTTCTCTATAGAGACCACACATGGATCCACCGGTGTCATTGCATGTATGCCCTTTCACTAACAACAACTGGAATCATTGCATGTGTGTTCTTTTCACAATCCACCCATGGATCCACCAGAGTCATTGCATGTGTGTTCTTTTTAGTAACAACAACCAGAGTCATTTTGCATGTGTGTTCTTTTCACATACCACCTATGGATCCACCAGTGTCATTGAAATGTGTGTTCTCTATAGAGACCACACATGGATCCACCGGTGTCATTGCATGTGTGTTCTTTTTAGTAACAACAACCAGTCATTTTGAATGTGTGTTCTTTTCACAATCCACACATGGATCCACCAGTGTCATTGCATGTGTGTTCTTTTCACTAACAACAACCAGAGTCATTGCATGTGTGTTCTTTTCACATACCACATATGGATCACCAGTGTCATTGCATGTATGCTCTTTTCACAATGCACCCATGGATCCACCAGTGTCATTCCATGTGTGTTCTTTTCACTAACAACAACCAGAGTCATTGCGTGTGTGTTCTTTTCACATACCACATATTTATCCACCAGTGTCATTGAAATGTGTGTTCTCTATAGATACCACACATGGATCCACCAGTGTCAATGCATGTGTGTTCTTTTTAGTAACAACAACTAGAGTCATTTTGCATGTGTTTTTTTTTCACATACCACCTATGGATCCACCAGTGTCCTTGAAATGTGTGTTCTCTACAGAGATAACACATGGATCCACCGGTGTCATTGCATGTGTGTTCTTTTCACAATCCACCCATGGATCCACCAGTGTCATTGCATGTGTGTTCTTTTTGGTAACAACAACCAGAGTCATTGAAATGTGTGTTCTTTTCACATACCACCTATGGATCCACCAGTGTCATTGCATGTGTGTTCTTTTCGCATGGATCCACCAGATTCATTGCATGTGTGTTCTTTTTTGTAACAATAACCAGAGTCATTTTGCATGTGTGTTCTTTTCACATACCACCTATGGATCCACCAGTGTCATTGAAATGTGTGTTCTCTTTAGAGATCACACATGGATCCACCAGTGAAATTGCATGTGTGTTCTTTTCAGTAACAACAACCGGAGTCATTGCATGCGTGTTCTTTTCACATACCACATATGGATCCACCAGTGTCATTGCATGTGTGCTCTTTTCACAATCCACCCATGGATCCACCAGTGTCATTGCATGTGTGTTCTTTTTAGTAACAACAACCAGAGTCATTTTGCATGTGTGTTCTTTTCACATACCACCTATGGATCCACCAGTGTCATTGCGTGTGTGTTCTTTTCACAATCCACCCATGGATCCACCAGAGTCATTGCATGTGTGTTATTTTTAGTAACAACAACCAAAGTCATTTTGCATGTGTGTTCTTCGCACATACCAAATATGGATCCACCAGTGGCATTGCATGTGTGTTCTTTTCACTAAGAACAACTAGAGTCATTGCATGTGTGTTCTTTTCACATACCACATATGGATCCACCAATGTGATTGAAATGTGTTCTTTCTGAGAGACCACATGGATCCACCAGTGTCATTGCATGTGTGTTCTTTTTAGTAACAACCAGAGTCATTTTGCATGTGTGTTCTTTTCACATACCACCTATGGATCCACCAGTGTCATTGAAATGTGTGTTCTCTACAGAGATAACACATGGATCCACCGGTGTCATTGCATGTATGTTCTTTTCACTAACAACAACTGGAGTCATTACAATAGTGTTCTTTTCACAATCCACCCATGGATCCACCAGAGTAATTGCATGCGTGTTCTTTTTAGTAACAACAACCAGAGTCATTTTGCATGTGTGTTATTTTCACATACCACCTATGGATCCACCAGTGTCATTGCATGTGTGTCCTGTTCACTAACAACAACCAGAGTCATTGCATGTGTGTTCTTTTTAATAACACCAACCGGAGTCATTGCATGCGTGTTCTTTTCACATACCACATATGGATCCACCAGTGTCATTGCATGTGTGTTCTTTTCACAATCCACCCATAGATCCACCTGTGTCATGCATGTGTGTTATTTTTAGTAACAACAACCAGAGTCATTTTGCATGTGTGTTCTCTTCACAATCCACACATGGATCCACCAGTGCCATTGCATGTGTGTTCTTTTTAGTAACAACAAGTAGTGTCATTGCATGTGTTCTCTCTTCAGAGACCACACATGGATCCACCAGTGTCATTGCATGTGTTTCTTTATACTAACAACTAAAAGAGTCATTGAAATGTGTGCTCTCTTTAGAGACCATACATGGATCCATCAGTGTCATTGCATGTGTGTTCTATTCACTAACAACAACCAGAGTCATTGCATGTGTGTTCTTTTCACATACCACATATGGATCACAGTGTGCATGTATGCTCTTTTCACAATCCACCCATGGATCCACCAGTGTCATTGCATGTGTGTTCTTTTCACTAACAACAACCAGAGTCATTGCATGTGTGTTCTTTTCACATACCACATATTTATCCATCAGTGTCATTGAAATGTGTGTTCTCTACAAAGACCACACATGGATCCACCAGTGTCATTGCATGTGTGTTCTTTTTAGTAACAAAAACCAGAGTCATTTTGCATGTGTGTTCTTTTCACATAACACCTATGGATACACCAGTGTCATTGCATGTGTGTTCTTTTCACAATCCACCCATGGATCCACCAGTGTCATTTCATGTGTGTTCTTTTTAGTAACAACAACCAGAGTTATTGAAATGTGTTTTTTTTCACATACCACCTATGGATCCACCAGTGTCATTGCATGTGTGTTCTTTTCACAATCCACCCATGGATCCACCAGTGTCATTGCATGTGTGTTCTTTTTAGTAACAACAACCAGAGTCATTTTGCATGTGTGTTCTTCTCACATACCACCTATGGATCCACCAGTGTCGTTGCATGTGTGTTATTTTCACTAACAACAACCAGAGTCATTGCATGTGTGTTCTTATCACATACCACATATGGATCCACCAGTGTGATGGAAATGTGTGTTCTCTACAGAGACCACACATGGATCCACCAGTGTCATTCCATGTGTGTTCTTTTTAGTAACAACCAGAGTCATTTTGCATGTGTGTTCTTTTCACATACCACCCATGGATCCACCAGTGTCATTTCATGTGTGTTCTTTTTAGTAACAACAACCAGAGTTATTGAAATGTGTTTTTTTTCACATACCACCTATGGATCCACCAGTGTCATTGCATGTGTGTTCTTTTCACAATCCACCCATGGATCCACCAGTGTCATTGCATGTGTGTTCTTTTTAGTAACAACAACCAGAGTCATTTTGCATGTGTGTTCTTCTCACATACCACCTATGGATCCACAGTGTCATTGCATGTTTGGTATTTTCACTAACAACAACCAGAGTCATTGCATGTGTGTTCTTATCACATACCACACATGGATCCACCAGTGTCATTGCATGTGTGTTCTTTTTAGTAACAACCAGAGTCATTTTGCATGTGTGTTCTTTTCACATACCACCTATGGATCCACCAGTGTCATTGAAATGTGTGTTCTCCATAGAGACCACACATGGATCCACCGGTGTCGTTGCATGTATGTTCTTTTCACTAACAACAACTGGAGTCATTGCATGTGTGTTCTTTTCACAATCCACCCATGGATCCACCAGAGTCATTGCATGTGTGTTCTTTTTAGTAACAACAACCAGAGTCATTTTGCATGTGTGTTCTTTTCACATACCACCTATGGATCCACCAGTGTCATTGCATGTGTGTTCTATTAACTAACAACAACGTAGTCATTACATGTGTTCTTTTCAAGTAACAACCAGACTCATTGCATGCATGTTCTTTTCACATACCACATATAGATCCACCAGTGTCATTGCATGTGTGTTCTTTTCACAATCCACCCATGGATCCACCATTGTCATAGCATGTGTGTTCTTTTTAGTAACAACAACTAGAGTCATTTTGCATGTGTGTTCTTTTCACATACCGCATATGGATCGACCAGTGTCATTGAAATGTGTTCTCTATAGAGACCACACATGGATCCACCGTGTCATTGCATGTGTGTTCTTTTTAGTAACAACAACCAGTCATTTTGAATGTGTGTTCTTTTCACAATCACACATGGATCCACCAGTGTCTTTGCATGTGTGTTCTTTTAGTAACAACAACCAGAGTCATTTTGCATGTGTGTTCTTTTCACATACCACCTATGGATCCACCAGTGTCATTGTATGTGTGTTCTTTTTAGTAACAACAACCGGAGTCATTGCATGTGTGTTCTTTTCACATACCACATATGGATCCACCAGTGTCATTGCATGTGTGCTCTTTTCAGAATCCACCCATGGATCCACCAGTGCCATTGCATGTGTGTTCTTTTTAGTAACAACAACCAGAGTCATTTTGCATGTGTGTTCTTTTCACATACCACCTATGGATCCACCAGTGTCATTGCATGTGTGTTCTTTTCACAATCCACCCATGGATCCACCAGAGTCATTGCATGTGTGTTCTTTTTAGTAACAACAACCAGAGTTATTTTGCATGTGTGTTCTTATCACATACCACCTATGGATCCACCAGTGTCATTGCATGTGTGTTCTTTTCACTAACAACAACTAGAGTCATTGCATGTGTGTTCTTTTCACATACCACATATGGATCCACCAGTGTGATTGAAATGCGTGTTCTCTACAGAGACCACACATGGATCCACCAGTGTCATTGCATGTGTGTTATTTTTAGTAACAACCAGAGTCATTTTGCATGTGTGTTCTTTTCACATACCACCTATGGATCCACCAGTGTCATTGAAATGTGTGTTCTCTACAGAGACAACACATTGATCCACCGGTGTCATTGCATGAATGTTCTTTTCACTAACAACAACTGGAGTCATTACAATAGTGTTCTTTTCACGATCCACCCATGGATCCACCAGATTCATTGCATGTGTGTTCTTTTTTGTAACAACCAGAGTCATTTTGCATGTTTGTTATTTTCACATACCACCTATGGATCCACCAGTGTCATTGCATGTGTGTTCTGTTCACTAACAACAACCAGAGTCATTGCATGTGTGTTCTTTTTAGTAACAACAACCGGAGTCATTGCATGCGTGTTCTTTTCACATACCACATATGGATCCACCAGTGTCATTGCATGTGTGTTCTTTTCACAATCCACCCATGGATCCACCAGTGTCATTGCATGTGTGTTATTTTTAGTAACAACAACCAGAGTCATTTTGCATGTGTGTTCTCTTCACAATCCACACATGGATCCACCAGTGTCATTGCATGTGTGTTCTTTTTAGTAACAACAAGTAGTGTCAATGCATGTGTTCTCTCTTCAGAGACCACACATGGATCCACCAGTGTCATTGCATGTGTTTTCTTTTTACTACCAACTAAAAGAGTCATTGATATGTGTGCTCTCTTTAGAGACCATACATGGATCTACCAGTGTCATTGCATGTGTATTCTATTCACTAACAACAACCAGAGTCATTGCATCTGTGTTCTTTTCACATACCACATATGGATCACCAGTGTCATTGCATGTATGCTCTTTTCACAAAACACCCATGGATCCACCAGTGCCATTGCATGTGTGTTCTTTTCACTAACAACAACCAGAGTCATTGCATGTGTGTTCTTTTCACATACCACATATTTATCCATCAGTGTCATTGAAATGTGTTCTCTACAAAGACCACATGGATCCACCATGGTCATTGCATGTGTGTTATTTTTAGTAACAACAACCAGAGTCACTTTGCATGTGTGTTCTTTTCACATACCACCTATGGATCCACCAGTGTCATTGCATGTGTGTTCTTTTCACAATCCACCCATGGATCCACCAGTGTCATTTCATGTGTGTTCTTGTTAGTAACAACAACCAGAGTTATTGAAATGTGTTTTCTTTCACATACCACCTATGGATCCACCAGTGTCATTACATGTGTGTTCTTTTCACAATCGACCCATGGATGCACCAGTGTCATTGCATGTGTGTTCTTTTTAGTAACAACAACCAGAGT
Organism: Avena insularis; assembly: GCA_023614405.1. NCBI lineage: Eukaryota > Viridiplantae > Streptophyta > Magnoliopsida > Poales > Poaceae > Avena > Avena insularis. Next base: position 454,381,135 of record CM042696.1, on the reverse strand, counting down.
CATTTTGCATGTGTGTTCTTCTCACATACCACCTATGGATCCACCAGTGTCATTGCATATGTGTTATTTTCAATAACAACAACCAGAGTCATTGCATGTGTGTTCTTATCACATACCACATATGGATCCACCAGTGTGATTGAAATGTGTGTTCTCTACAGAGACCATACATGGATCCACCAGTGTCATTACATGTGTGTTCTTTTTAGTAAGAACCAGAGTCATTTTGCATGTGTGTTCTTTTCACATACCACCTATGGATCCACCAGTGTCATTGAAATGTGTGTTCTCTATAGAGACCACACATGGAACCACCGGTGTCATTGCATGTATGTTCTTTTCACTAACAAAAACTCGAGTCATTGCATGTGTGTTCTTTTCACAATCCACCCATGGATCCACCAGAGTCATTGCATGTGTGTTCTTTTTAGTAACAACAACCAGAGTCATTTTGCATGTGTGTTCTTTTCACATACCACCTATGGATCCACCAGTGTCATTGCATGTGTGTTCTATTCACTAACAACAACCAGAGTCATTACATGTGTGTTCTTTTCAGTAACAACAACCGGAGTCATTGCATGCATGTTCTTTTCACATACCACATATAGATCCACCAGTGTCATTGCATGTGTGTTCTTTTCACAATCCAGCCATGGATCCACCAGTGTCATTGCATGTGTGTTCTTTTTAGTAACAACAACTAGAGTCATTTTGCATGTGTGTTCTTTTCACATGCCGCATATGGATCCACCAGTGTCATTGAAATGTGTGTTCTCTATAGAGACCACACATGGATCCACCGGTGTCATTGCATGTGTGTTCTTTTTAGTAACAACAACCAGTCATTTTGAATGTGTGTTCTTTTCACAATCCACACATGGATCCACCAGTGTCATTGCATGTGTGTTCTTTTTAGTAACAACAACCAGAGTCATTGTGCATGTGTGTTCTTTTCACATACCACCTATGGATCCACCAGTGTCATTGTATGTGTGTTCTTTTTAGTAACAACAACCAGAGTCATTTTGCATGTGTGTTATCTTCACAATCCACACATGGATCCACCAGTGTCATTGCATGTGTGTTCTTTTTAGTAACAACAACTAGTGTCATTGCATGTGTTCTCTCTTTAGAGACCACACATGGATCCACCAGTGTCATTGCATGTGTTTTCTTTTTACTAACAACTAAAAGAGTCATTGAAATGTGTGCTCTCTTTAGGGACCACACATGGATCCACCAGTGTCATTGCATGTGTGTTCTTTTCACATGGATCCACCAGTGTCATTGCATGTGTGTTCTTTTTAGTAACAACGAGAGTCATTTTGCATGTGTGTTCTTTTCACATACCACACATGGATCCACCATTGTCATTGAAATTTGTGTTCTTTTTAGAGAACAAAAGCTGAGTCATTTTGTGTGTGTTCTTTCACATACCACCTATGGATCCACCAGTGTCATTGCATGTGTGTTCTTTTCATGAACAACAACCGGAGTCATTGCATGCACCTTCTTTTCACATACCACATATGGATCCACCAGTGTCATTGCATGTGTGCTCTTTTCACAATCCACCCATGGATCCACCAGAGTCATTGCATGTGTGTTCTTTTTAGTAACAACCAGAGTCATTTTGCATGTGTGTTCTTTCCACATACCACCTATGGATCCACAAGTGTCATTGCATGTGTGTTCTTTTCACAATCCACCCTTGGATCCACCAGAGTCATTGCATGTGTGTTCTTAACAACCAGAGTTATTTTGCATGTATGTTCTTCTCACATACCACCTATGAATCCACCAGTGTCATTGCATGTGTGTTCTTTTCACTAACAACAACGAGAGTCATTGCATGTGTGTTCTTTTCACATACCACATATGGATCTACCAGTGTGATTGAAATGTGTGTTCTCTACAGAGACCACACATGGATCCGCCAGTGTCATTGCATGTGTGTTCTTTTTAGTAACAACCAGAGTCATTTTGCATGTGTGTTCTTTTCACATACCACCTATGGATCCACCCGTGTCATTGTTATGTGTGTTCTCTTGAGAGACCACACATGGTTCCTCGTCTGTCATTGCATTTATGTTGTTTTCACTACCAACAACTGGTGTCATTACAATAGTGTTCTTTTCACAATCCACCCATGGATCCACCAGATTCATTGCATGTGTGTTCTTTTAGTTACAACAACCAAAGTCATTTTGCATGTGTGTTATTTTCACATACCACCTATGGATCCACCAGTGTTATTGCATGTGTGTTCTGTTCACTAACAACAACCAGAGTCATTGCATGTGTGTTCTTTTCAGTAAAAACAACCGGAGTCATTGCATGCGTGTTCTTTTCACATACCACATATGGATCCACCAGTGTCATGGCAGGTGTGTTCTTTTCACAATCCCCCCCATGGATCCACCAGTGTCATTGAATGTGTGTTATTTTAGTAACAACCAGAGTCATTTTGCATGTGTGTTCTCTTCACAATCCACACATGGATCCACTAGTGTCATTGCATGTGTGTTCTTTTTAGTAACAACAAGTAGTGTCAATGCATGTGTTCTCTCTTCAGAGACCACACATGGATCCACCAGTGTCATTGCATGTGTTTTCTTTTTACTACCAACTAAAAGAGTCATTGATATGTGTGCTCTCTTTAGAGACCATACATGGATCTACCAGTGTCATTGCATGTGTATTCTATTCACTAACAACAACCAGAGTCATTGCATCTGTGTTCTTTTCACATACCACATATGGATCACCAGTGTCATTGCATGTGTGCTCTTTTCACAATCCACCCATGGATCCACCAGTGCCATTGCATGTGTGTTCTTTTCACTAACAACAACCAGAGTCATTGCATGTGTGTTCTTTTCACATACCACATATTTATCCATCAGTGTCATTGAAATGTGTGTTCTCTACAAAGACCACACATGGATCCACCAGTGTCATTGCATGTGTGTTATTTTTAGTAACAACAACCAGAGTCATTTTGCATGTGTGTTCTTTTCACATACCACCTATGGATCCACCAGTGTCATTGCATGTGTGTTCTTTTCACAATCCACCCATGGATCCACCAGTGTCATTTCATGTGTGTTCATTTTAGTAACAACAACCAGCGTCATTGAAATGTGTTTTTTTTTCACATACCACCTATGGATCCACCAGTGTCATTACATGTGTGTTCTTTTCACAATCGACCATGGATGCACAGTGTCATTGCATGTGTGTTCTTTTAGTAACAACAACCGAGTCATTTTGCATGTGTGTTCTTCTCACATACCACCTATGGATCCACCAGTGTCATTGCATGTGTTATTTTCAATAACAACAACCAGAGTCATTGCATGTGTGTTCTTTCACATACCACATGGATCCACCGTGCCATTGAAATGTGTGTTCTCCATACATGGATCCAATTATGTCATTACATGTGTGTTCTTTTAGTAAGAACAAGAGTCATTTTGCATGTGTGCTATTTCACATACCACCTATGGATCCACCAGTGTCATTGCATGTGTGTTCTTTTCACAATCCACCCATGGATCCACCAGTGTCATTGCATGTGTGTTCTTTTTAGTAACAACAACCAGAGTCATTTTGCATGTGTGTTCTTTTCACATACCACCTATGGATCCACCAGTGTCATTGCATGTGTGTTCTTTTTAGTAACAACAACCAGAGTCATTTTGCATGTGTGTTCTTTTCACATACCACCTATGGATCCACCGGTGTCATTGCATGTGTTATTTATAGGAATAACAACCCGTGTCAATGCATGTGTGTTCTTTTCAACAACAACCGGAGTCATTGCATGGTTCTGTGTTCTGTAATCCACCATGGATCCACCAGTGTCATTCCATGTGTGTTCTTTTTAGTAACAACAACTAGAGTCATTTTGCATGTGTGTTCTTTTCATATACCACATGTGGATCCACCAGTGTCATTGAAATGTGTGTTCTCTATAGAGACCACACATGGATCCACCAGTGTCATTGCATGTGTGTTCTTTTTAGTAACAAACATAGTCATTTTGAATGTGTGTTCTTTTCACAATCCACACATGGATCCACCAGTGTCATTGCATGTGTGTTCTTTTTAGTAACAACAACCAGAGTCATTGTGCATGTGTGTTCTTTTCACATACCACCTATGGATCCACCAGTGTCATTGTATGTGTGTTCTTTTTAGTAACAACAACCAGAGTCATTTTGCATGTGTGTTATCTTCACAATCCACACATGGATCCACCAGTGTCATTGCATGTGTGTTCTTTTTAGTAACAACAACTAGTGTCATTGCATGTGTTCTCTCTTTAGAGACCACACATGGATCCACCAGTGTCATTGCATGTGTTTTCTTTTTACTAACAACTAAAAGAGTCATTGAAATGTGTGCTCTCTTTAGGGACCACACATGGATCCACCAGTGTCATTGCATGTGTGTTCTTTTCACATGGATCCACCAGTGTCATTGCATGTGTGTTCTTTTTAGTAACAACGAGAGTCATTTTGCATGTGTGTTCTTTTCACATACCACCTATGGATCCACCATTGTCATTGAAATTTGTGTTCTCTTTAGAGAACACACATGGATCCACCAGTGAAATTGCATGTGTGTTCTTTTCAGTAACAACAACCGGAGTCATTGCATGCATGTTATTTTCACATACCACATATGGATCCACCAGTGTCATTGCATGTGTGCTCTTTTCACAATCCACCCATGGATCCACTAGTGTCATTGCATGTTTGTTCTTTTTAGTAACAACCAGAGTCATTTTGCATCTGTGTTCTTTTCACATACCACCTATGGATCCACTAGTGTCATTGCATGTGTGTTCTTTTCACAATCCACCCATGGATCCACGAGAGTCATTGCATGTGTGTTCTTTTTAGTAACAACAACCAGAGTCATTTTGCATGTGTGTTCTTCTCATGTACCACCTATGGATCCACTAGTGTCATTGCATGTGTGTTCTTTTCACTAACAACAACTAGAGTCATTGCATGTGTGTTCTTTTCACATACCACATATGGATCTACCAGTGTGATTGAAATGTGTGTTCTCTACAGAGACCACACATGGATCCGCCAGTGTCATTGCATGTGTGTTCTTTTTAGTAACAACCAGAGTCATTTTGCATGTGTGTTCTTTTCACATACCACCTATGGATCCACCAGTGTCATTGAAATGTGTGTTCTCTATAGAGACAACACATGGATCCTCCGCTGTCATTGCATGTATGTTCTTTTCACTAACAACAACTGGAGTCATTACAATAGTGTTCTTTTCACAATCCACCCATGGATCCACCAGAGTCATTGCATGTGTGTTCTTTTTAGTAACAACAACCAGAGTCATTTTGCATGTGTGTTATTTTCACATACCACCTATGGATCCACCAGAGTAATTGCATGAGTGTTCTGTTAAATAACAACCCGTAGTCATTGCATGTGTGTTCTTTTCAGTAAAAACAACCGGAGTCATTGCATGCGTGTTCTTTTCACATACCACATATGGATCCACCAGTGTCATTGCATGTGTGTTCTTTTCACAATCCCCCCCATGGATCCACCAGTGTCATTGAATGTGTGTTATTGTTAGTAACAATAACCAGAGTCATTTTGCATGTGTGTTCTCTTCACAATACACACATGGATCCACTAGTGTCATTGCATGTGTGTTCTTTTTAGTAACAACAACTAGTGTCATTACATGTGTTCTCTCTTCAGAGACCACACATGGATCCACCAGTGTCATTGCATGTGTTTCCTTTTTACTAACAACTAAAAGAGTCATTGAAATGTGTGCTCACTTTAGAGACCATACATGGATCCACCAGTGTCATTGCATGTCTGTTCTATTCACTAACAACAACCAGAGTCATTGCATGTGTGTTCTTTTCACATACCACATATGGATCACCAGTGTCATTGCATGTATGCTCTTTTCACAATCCACCCATGGATCCACCAGTGTCATTGCATGTGTGTTCTTTTCACTAACAACCAGAGTCATTGCATGTGTGTTCTTTTCACATACCACATATTTATCCATCAGTGTCATTGAAATGTGTGTTCTCTACAAAGACCACACATGGATCCACTAGTGTCATTGCATGTGTGTTCTTTTTAGTAACAACAACCAGAGTCATTTTGCATGTGTGTTCTTTTCACATAGCAGCTATGGATCCACCAATGTCATTGCATGTGTGTTCTTTTCACAATCCACCCATGGATCCACCAGTGTCATTTCATGTGTGTTCTTTTTAGTAACAACAACCAGAGTTATTGAAATGTGTTTTTTTTCACATACCACCTATGGATCCACCAGTGTCATTGCATGTGTGTTCTTTTCACATGGATCCACCAGAGTCATTGCATGTGTGTTCTTTTTACTAACAACAACCAGAGTCATTTTGCATGTGTGTTCTTTTCACATACCACCTATGGATCCACCAGTGTCATTGAAATGTGTGTTCTCTTTAGAGATCACACATGGATCCACCAATGCCATTGCATGTGTGTTCTTTTGAGTAACAACAACCGGAGTCATTGCATGCGTGTTCTTTTCCATACCACATATCGATCCACCAGTGTCATTGCATGTGTGCTCTTTTCACAATCCACCCATGGATCCACTAGCGTCATTGCATGTGTGTTCTTTTTAGTAACAACAACCAGAGTCATTTTGTATGTGTGTTCTTTTCACATACCACCTATGGATACACCAGTGTCATTGCATGTGTGTTCTTTTTAGTAACAACAACCAGAGTCATTTTGCATGTGTGTTCTTTTCACATACCACCTATGGATCCACCAGTGTCATTGCATGTGTGTTCTGTTAACTAACAATAACAAGAGTCATTGCATGTGTGTTCTTTTCACAGAATACTCAACTGAGTCATGCGTGTTCTTTTCACATACCACATAAGGATCCACCAGTGTCATTGCATGTGTGTTCTTTTCGCAATCCACCCATGGATCCACCAGTGTCATTGCATGTGTGTTCTTTTTAGTAACAACAACCAGAGTCATTTTGCAAGTGTGTTCTTTTCACATACCACATATGGATCCACCAGTGTCATTGAAATGTGTGTTCTGTACAGAGACCACACATGGATCCACCGGTGTCATTGCATGTGTGTTCTTTTTAGTAACAACAACCAGTCATTTTGCATGTGTGTTCTTTTCACAATCCACACATGGATCCACCAGTGTCATTGCATGTGTGTTCTTTTTAGTAACAACAATCAGAGTCTTTTTGCATGTGTGTTCTTTTCACATACCACCTATGGATCCACCAGTATCATTGCATGTGTGTTCTTTTTAGTAACAACAACCAGAGTCATTTTGCATGTGTGTTCTCTTCACAATCCACACGTGGATTCACTAGTGTCATTGCATGTGTGTTCTTTTTAGTAAGAACAACTAGTGTCATTGCGTGTGTTCTCTCCTCAGAGACCACACATGGATCCACCAGTGTCATTGCATGTGTTTTCTTTTTACTAACAACTAAAAGAGTCATTGAAATGTGTGCTCTCTTTAGACACCACACATGGATCCACCAGTGTCATTGCATGTGTGTTCTTTTCACTAACAACAACCAGAGTCATTGCATGTGTGTTCTTTTCACATACCACATATGGATCACCGGTGTCATTGCATGTATTCTCTTTTCAAAATCCACCCATGGATCCACCAGTGTCATTGCATGTGTGTTCTTTTCACTAACAACAACCAGAGTCATTGTATGTGTGTTCTTTTCACATACCACATATTTATCCACCAGTGTCATTGAAATGTGTGTTCTCTACAGAGACCACACATGGATCCACCAGTGTCATTTCATGTGTGTTCTTTTTAGTAACAACAACCAGAGTCATTTTGCATGTGTGATCTTTTCACATACCACCTATGGATCCACCAGTGTCATTCCATGTGTGTTCTTTTCACAATCCACCCATGGATCCACCAGTGTCATTGCATGTGTGTTCTTTTTAGTAACAACAACTAGAGTCATTGAAATGTGTGTTGTTTTGACATACCACCTATGGATCCACCAGTGTCATTGCATGTGTGTTCTTTTCACATGGATCCACCAGAGTCATTGCATGTGTCTTCTTTTTACTAACAACAACCAGAGTCATTTTGCATGTGTGTTCTTTTCACATACCACCTATGGATCCACCAGTGTCATTGAAATGTGTGTTCTCTTTAGAGATCACACATGGATCCACCAGTGTCATTGCATGTGTGTTCTTTTCAGTAACAACAACTGGAGTCATTACATGCGTGTTCTTTTCACATACCACATATGGATGCACTAGTCTCATTGCATGTGTGCTCTTTTCACAATCTACCCATGGATCCACCAGTGTCATTGCTTGTGTGTTCTTTTTAGTAACAACAACCACAGTCATTTTGCATGTGTGTTCTTTTCACATACCACCTATGGATCCACCAGTGTCATTGCATGTGTGTTCTTGTCACAATCCACCCATGGATCCACCAGAGTCATTGCATGTGTGTTCTTTTTAGTAACAACAACCAGAGTCATTTTGCATGTGTGTTCTTTTCACATACCACCTATGGATCCACCAGTGTCATTGCATGTGTGTTCTTTTCACAATCCATCCATGGATCCACTAGAGTCATTGCATGTGTGTTCTTTTTAGTAACAAAAACCAGAGTCATTTTGCATGTGTGTTCGTTTCACATACCACCTATGGATCCACCAGTGTCATTGCATGTGTGTTTTTTCAATAACAACAACCAGAGTCATTTTGCATGTGTGTTCTTTTCACATACCACCTATGGAGCCACCAGTGTCATTGAAATGTGTGTTCTTTTCACTAACAACAACCAAAGTCATTGCATGTGTGTTCTTTTGATTATCAACAACGAAGTCATTGCATGTGTTCTTTTCACATACCACATATGGATCCACCGTGTCATTGCATGTGTGCTCTTTCATGATCCACCCATGGATCCACCAGTGTCATTGCATGTGTGTTCTTTTAGTAACAACAACAGAGTCATTTTGCATGTGTGTTCTTTTCACATACCATATGGATCAACAGTGTCATTGAAATGTGTGTTCTCTACAGAGACCACACATGGATCCACCGGTGTCATTGCATGTGTGTTCTTTTTAGTAACAACAACCAGACAAATTGCATGTGTGTTCTTTTCAAAATCAACACAAGGATCCACAAGTGTCATTGCATGTGTGTACTTTTTAGAAACAACAACGAGTCATTTTGCATGTGTGTTCTTTTCACATACCACCTATGGATCCACAGTGTCATTGCATGTGTGTTCTTTTAGTAACAACAACCAGAGTCATTTTGCATGTGTGTTCTCTTCATAATCCACACATGGATCCACAGTGTCATTGCATGTGTGTTCTTTTTAGTAACAACAACCAGTGTCATTGCATGTGTGCTCTCTTCAGAGACCACACATGGATCCATCAGTGTCATTGCATGTGTTTTCTTTTTACTAACAAAAACAAGAGTCATTGAAATGTGTGGTCTCTTCAGAGACCACACTTGGATCCACCAGTGTCATTGCATGTGTGTTCTTTTCACTAACAACAACCAGAGTCATTGCATGTGTGTTCTTTTCACATACCACATATGGATCACCAGTGTCATTGCATGTGTGCTCTTTTCACAATCCACCGATGGATCCACCAGTGTCATTGCATGTGTGTTCTTTTTAGTAACAACAACCAGAGTCATTTTGCATGTGTGTTCTTTTGACATACCACCTATGGATCCACCAGAGTCATTTTGCATGTGTGATCTCTTCACATACCACCTATGGATCCACCAGTTTCATTGCATGTGTGTTCTTTTTAGTAAAACAACCAGAGTCATTGAAATGTGTGTTCTTCTCACATACCACCTATGGATCCACCAGTGTCATTGCATGTGTGTTATTTTTAGTAACAACCAGAGTCATTTTGCATGTGTGTTCTTTTCACATACCACCTATGGATCCACCAGTGTCATAGCATGTGTGTTCTTTTCACACTCCACCCATGGACCCTCCAGTGTCATTGCATGTGTGTTCTTTTTAGTAACAACAACCAGAGTCATTTTGCATGTGTGTTCTTCTCACATACCACCTATGGATCCACCAGTGTCATTGAATGTGTGTTCATTTCTTAATCCACCTATGGATCCACCAGTGTCATTGCATGTGTGTTCTTTTTAGTAACAACAACCAGAGTCATTGAAATGTGTGTTGTTTTCACATACCACCTACGGATCCACCAGTGTCATTGCATGTGTGTTTTTTTACTAAAAACAACCAGAGTCATTGCATGTGTGTTCTTTTCACATACCACATATGGATCCACCAGTGTCATTGAAATGTGTGTTCTCTACAGAGACCACACATGGATCCACCAGTGTCATTGCATGTGTGTTCTTTTTAGTAACAACAACCAGAGTCATTTTGCATGTGAGTTCTTTTCACATACCACCTATGGATCCACCCGTGTCATTGAAATGTGTGTTCTCTTTAGAGATCACACATGTATCCACCAGTGTCATTGCATGTGTGTTCTTTTCAGTAACAACAACCGGAGTCATTGCATGCGTGTTCTTTTCACATACCACATATGGATCCACCAGTGTCATTGCATGTGTTCTCTTTTCACAATTCACCCATGGATCCACCAGTGTCATTGCATGTGTGATCTTTTTAGTAACAACAACCAGAGTCATTTGGCATGTGTGTCCTTTTCACATACCACCTATGGATCCACCAGTGTCATTGCATGTGTGTTCTTTTCACAACCCACCCATGGATCCACCAGAGTCATTGCATGTGTGTTCTTTTTAGTAACAACAACCAGAGTCATTTTGCATGTGTGTTCTTTTCACATACCACCTATGGATCCACCAGTGTCATTGCATGTGTGTTCTTTTCACTAACAACAACCAGAGTCATTTTTCATGTGTGTTCTTTTCACATACCACCTATGTATCCATCAGTGTCATTGAAATGTGTGTTCTCTATAGAGACCGCACATGGATCAACCGGTGTCATTGCATGTATGTTCTTTTCACTAACAACAACTGGAGTCATTGCATGTGTGTTCTCTTCACAATCCACACATGGATCCACCAGTGTCATTGCATGTGTTTTCTTTTCAGCAACAACAACCAGATTCATTGAAATGTGTGTTCTTTTCACATACCACCTACGGATCCACCAGTGTCATTGCATGTGTGTTCTTTTCACTAACAACAACCAGAGTCATTGCATGTGTGTTCTTTTCACATACCACATATTTATCCACCAGTGTCATTGAAATGTGTGTTCTCTACAGAGACCACACATGGATCCAACAGCGTCATTGCATGTGTGTTCTTTTTCGTAACAACAACCAGCGTCATTTTGCATGTGTGTTCTTTTCACATACCACCTATGGATCCACCAGTGTTATTGCATGTGTGTTCTTTTCACAATCCACCCATGGATCCACCAGTATCATTGCATGTGTGTTATTTTTAGTAACAACAACCGGAGTCATTGAAATGTGTGTTCTTTTCACATACCACCTATGGATCCACAAGTGCCATTGCATGTGTGTTCTTTTCACATGGATCCACCAGAGCCATTGCATGTTTGTTCTTTTTAGTAACAACTACCATAGTCATTTTGCATGTGTGTTCTTTTCACATACCACCTATGGATCCACCAGTGTCATTGAAATGTGTGTTCTCTTTAGAGATCACACATGGATCCACAAGTGTCATTGCATGTGTGTTCTTTTCAGTAACAACAACCAGAGTCATTGCATGCGTGTTCTTTTCACATACCACATATGGATCCACCAGTGTCATTGCATGTGTGCTCTTTTCACAATCCACCCATGGATCCACCAGTGTCGTTGCATGTGTGTTCTTTTTAGTAACAACAACTAGAGTCATTTTGCATGTGTGTTCTTTCACATACCTCCTATGGATCCACCAGTGTCATTGCATGTGTGTTCTTTTCACAATCCACCCATGGATCCACCAGAGTCATTGCATGTGTGTTCTTTTTAGTAACAACAACCAGAGTCATTTTGCATGTGTGTTCTTTTCACATACCACCTATGGATCCACCAGTGTCATTGCATGTGTGTTCTTTTCACTATCAACAACCAGAGTCATTTTGCATGTGTGTTCTTGTCACATACCACCTATGAATCCAGCAGTGTCATTGAAATGTGTGTTCTCTATAGAGACCACACATGGATCCACCGGTGTCATTGCATGTATGTTCTTTTCACTAACCACAACTGGAGTCATTGCATGTGTGTTCTCTTCACAATCCACACATGGATCCACCAATGTCATTGCATGTGTGTTCTTTTTAGTAACAGCAACCAGAGTCATTGAAATGTGTGTTCTTTTCACATACCACATATGGATCCACTAGTGTCATTGCATGTGTGTTCTTTTCACTAACAACAACTAGAGTCATTGCATGTGTGTTCTTTTCACATACCACATATGGATCTACCAGTGTGATTGAAATGTGTGTTCTCTACAGAGACCACACATGGATCCGCCAGTGTCATTGCATGTGTGTTCTTTTTAGTAACAACCAGAGTCATTTTGCATGTGTGTTCTTTTCACATACCACCTATGGATCCACCAGTGTCATTGAAATGTGTGTTCTCTATAGAGACAACACATGGATCCTCCGCTGTCATTGCATGTATGTTCTTTTCACTAACAACAACTGGAGTCATTACAATAGTGTTCTTTTCACAATCCACCCATGGATCCACCAGAGTCATTGCATGTGTGTTCTTTTTAGTAACAACAACCAGAGTCATTTTGCATGTGTGTTATTTTCACATACCACCTATGGATCCACCAGTGTTATTGCATGTGTGTTCTGTTCACTAACAACAACCAGAGTCATTGCATGTGTGTTCTTTTCAGTAAAAACAACCGGAGTCATTGCATGCGTGTTCTTTTCACATACCACATATGGATCCACCAGTGTCATTGCATGTGTGTTCTTTTCACAATCCCCCCCATGGATCCACCAGTGTCATTGAATGTGTGTTATTGTTAGTAACAATAACCAGAGTCATTTTGCATGTGTGTTCTCTTCACAATACACACATGGATCCACTAGTGTCATTGCATGTGTGTTCTTTTTAGTAACAACAACTAGTGTCATTACATGTGTTCTCTCTTCAGAGACCACACATGGATCCACCAGTGTCATTGCATGTGTTTCCTTTTTACTAACAACTAAAAGAGTCATTGAAATGTGTGCTCTCTTTAGAGACCATACATGGATCCACCAGTGTCATTGCATGTGTGTTCTATTCACTAACAACAACCAGAGTCATTGCATGTGTGTTCTTTTCACATACCACATATGGATCACCAGTGTCATTGCATGTATGCTCTTTTCACAATCCACCCATGGATCCACCAGTGTCATTGCATGTGTGTTCTTTTCACTAACAACAACCAGAGTCATTGCATGTGTGTTCTTTTCACATACCACATATTTATCCATCAGTGTCATTGAAATGTGTGTTCTCTACAAAGACCACACATGGATCCACTAGTGTCATTGCATGTGTGTTATTTTTAGTAACAACAACCAGAGTCATTTTGCATGTGTGTTCTTTTCACATAGCACCTATGTATCCACCAATGTCATTGCATGTGTGTTCTTTTCACAATACACCCATGGATCCACCAGTGTCATTTCATGTGTGTTCTTTTTAGTAACAACAACCAGAGTTATTGAAATGTGTTTTTTTTCACATACCACCTATGGATCCACCAGTGTCATTGCATGTGTGTTCTTTTCACATGGATCCACCAGAGTCATTGCATGTGTGTTCTTTTTACTAACAACAACCAGAGTCATTTTGCATGTGTGTTCTTTTCACATACCACCTATGGATCCACCAGTGTCATTGAAATGTGTGTTCTCTTTAGAGATCACACATGGATCCACCAATGCCATTGCATGTGTGTTCTTTTGAGTAACAACAACCGGAGTCATTGCATGCGTGTTCTTTTCCATACCACATATCGATCCACCAGTGTCATTGCATGTGTGCTCTTTTCACAATCCACCCATGGATCCACCAGCGTCATTGCATGTGTGTTCTTTTTAGTAACAACAACCAGAGTCATTTTGTATGTGTGTTCTTTTCACATACCACCTATGGATACACCAGTGTCATTGCATGTGTGTTCTTTTTAGTAACAACAACCAGAGTCATTTTGCATGTGTGTTCTTTTCACATACCACCTATGGATCCACCAGTGTCATTGCATGTGTGTTCTGTTCACTAACAATAACAAGAGTCATTGCATGTGTGTTCTTTTCAGTAACAACAACCGGAGTCATTGCATGCGTGTTCTTTTCACATACCACATAAGGATCCACCAGTGTCATTGCATGTGTGTTCTTTTCGCAATCCACCCATGGATCCACCAGTGTAATTGCATGTGTGTTCTTTTTAGTAACAACAACCAGAGTCATTTTGCATGTGTGTTCTTTTCACATACCACATATGGATCCACCAGTGTCATTGAAATGTGTGTTCTCTACAGAGACCACACATGGATCCACCGGTGTCATTGCATGTGTGTTCTTTTTAGTAACAACAACCAGTCATTTTGCATGTGTGTTCTTTTCACAATCCACACATGGATCCACCAGTGTCATTGCATGTGTGTTCTTTTTAGTTACAACAATCAGAGTCTTTTTGCATGTGTGTTCTTTTCACATACCACCTATGGATCCACCAGTATCATTGCATGTGTGTTCTTTTTAGTAACAACAACCAGAGTCATTTTGCATGTGTGTTCTCTTCACAATCCACACGTGGATTCACTAGTGTCATTGCATGTGTGTTCTTTTTAGTAAGAACAACTAGTGTCATTGCGTGTGTTCTCTCCTCAGAGACCACACATGGATCCACCAGTGTCATTGCATGTGTTTTCTTTTTACTAACAACTAAAAGAGTCATTGAAATGTGTGCTCTCTTTAGACACCACACATGGATCCACCAGTGTCATTGCATGTGTGTTCTTTTCACTAACAACCACCAGAGTCATTGCATGTGTGTTCTTTTCACATACCACATATGGATCACCGGTGTCATTGCATGTATTCTCTTTTCAGAATCCACCCATGGATCCACCAGTGTCATTGCATGTGTGTTCTTTTTCACTAACAACAACCAGAGTCATTGCATGTGTGTTCTTTTCACATACCACATATTTATCCACCAGTGTCATTGAAATGTGTGTTCTCTACAGAGACCACACATGGATCCACCAGTGTCATTTCATGTGTGTTCTTTTTAGTAACAACAACCAGAGTCATTTTGCATGTGTGTTCTTTTCACATACCACCTATGGATCCACAAGTGTCATTCCATGTGTGTTCTTTTCACAATCCACCCATGGATCCACCAGTGTCATTGCATGTGTGTTCTTTTTAGTAACAACAACTAGAGTCATTGAAATGTGTGTTGTTTTGACATACCACCTATGGATCCACCAGTGTCATTGCATGTGTGTTCTTTTCACATGGATCCACCAGAGTCATTGCATGTGTCTTCTTTTTACTAACAACAACCAGAGTCATTTTGCATGTGTGTTCTTTTCACATACCACCTATGGATCCACCAGTGTCATTGAAATGTGTGTTCTCTTTAGAGATCACACATGGATCCACCAGTGTCATTGCATGTGTGTTCTTTTCAGTAACAACAACTGGAGTCATTACATGCGTGTTCTTTTCACATACCACATATGGATGCACTAGTGTCATTGCATGTGTGCTCTTTTCACAATATACCCATGGATCCACCAGTGTCATTGCTTGTGTGTTCTTTTTAGTAACAACAACCACAGTCATTTTGCATGTGTGTTCTTTTCACATACCACCTATGGATCCACCAGTGTCATTGCATGTGTGTCCTTGTCACAATCCACCCATGGATCCACCAGAGTCATTGCATGTGTGTTCTTTTTAGTAACAACAACCAGAGTCATTTTGCATGTGTGTTCTTTTCACATACCACCTATGGATCCACCAGTGTCATTGCATGTGTGTTCTTTTCACAATCCATCCATGGATCCACTAGAGTCATTGCATGTGTGTTCTTTTTAGTAACAAAAACCAGAGTCATTTTGCATGTGTGTTCGTTTCACATACCACCTATGGATCCACCAGTGTCATTGCATGTGTGTTTTTTCAATAACAACAACCAGAGTCATTTTGCATGTGTGTTCTTTTCACATACCACCTATGGAGCCACCAGTGTCATTGAAATGTGTGTTCTTTTCACTAACAACAACCAAAGTCATTGCATGTGTGTTCTTTTCAGTATCAACAACCGAAGTCATTGCATGCGTGTTCTTTTCACATACCACATATGGATCCACCTGTGTCATTGCATGTGTGCTCTTTTCATGATCCACCCATGGATCCACCAGTGTCATTGCATGTGTGTTCTTTTTAGTAACAACAATCAGAGTCATTTTGCATGTGTGTTCTTTTCACATACCACATATGGATCAACCAGTGTCATTGAAATGTGTGTTCTCTACAGAGACCACACATGGATCCACCGGTGTCATTGCATGTGTGTTCTTTTTAGTATCAACAACCAGTCATTTTGCATGTGTGTTCTTTTCACAATCCACACATGGATCCACCAGTGTCATTGCATGTGTGTACTTTTTAGTAACAACAACCAGAGTCATTTTGCATGTGTGTTCTTTTCACATACCACCTATGGATCCACCAGTGGCATTGCATGTGTGTTCTTTTTAGTAACAACAACCAGAGTCATTTTGCATGTGTGTTCTCTTCACAATCCACACATGGATCCACCAGTGTCATTGCATGTGTGTTCTTTTTAGTAACAACAACCAGTGTCATTGCATGTGTGCTCTCTTCAGAGACCACACATGGATCCATCAGTGTCATTGCATGTGTTTTCTTTTTACTAACAACAACAAGAGTCATTGAAATGTGTGGTCTCTTCAGAGACCACACTTGGATCCACCAGTGTCATTGCATGTGTGTTCTTTTCACTAACAACAACCAGAGTCATTGCATGTGTGTTCTTTTCACATACCACATATGGATCACCAGTGTCATTGCATGTGTGCTCTTTTCACAATCCACCGATGGATCCACCAGTGTCATTGCATGTGTGTTCTTTTTAGTAACAACAACCAGAGTCATTTTGCATGTGTGTTCTTTTGACATACCACCTATGGATCCACCAGAGTCATTTTGCATGTGTGATCTCTTCACATACCACCTATGGATCCACCAGTTTCATTGCATGTGTGTTCTTTTTAGTAAAACAACCAGAGTCATTGAAATGTGTGTTCTTCTCACATACCACCTATGGATCCACCAGTGTCATTGCATGTGTGTTATTTTTAGTAACAACCAGAGTCATTTTGCATGTGTGTTCTTTTCACATACCACCTATGGATCCACCAGTGTCATAGCATGTGTGTTCTTTTCACACTCCACCCATGGATCCTCCAGTGTCATTGCATGTGTGTTCTTTTTAGTAACAACAACGAGAGTCATTTTGCATGTGTGTTCTTCTCACATACCACCTATGGATCCACCAGTGTCATTGAATGTGTGTTCATTTCATAATCCACCTATGGATCCACCAGTGTCATTGCATGTGTGTTCTTTTTAGTAACAACAACCAGAGTCATTGAAATGTGTGTTGTTTTCACATACCACCTATGGATCCACCAGTGTCATTGCATGTGTGTTTTTTACTAAAAACAACCAGAGTCATTGCATGTGTGTTCTTTTCACATACCACATATGGATCCACCAGTGTCATTGAAATGTGTTCTCTCTGAGACCACACATGGATCCACCAGTGTCATTGCATGTGTGTTCTTTTTAGTAACAACAACCAGAGTCATTTTGCATGTGAGTTCTTTTCACATACCACCTATGGATCCACCCGTGTCATTGAAATGTGTGTTTTCTTTAGAGATCACACATGTATCCACCAGTGTCATTGCATGTGTGTTCTTTTCAGTAACAACAACCGGAGTCATTGCATGCGTGTTCTTTTCACATACCACATATGGATCCACCAGTGTCATTGCATGTGTGCTCTTTTCACAATTCACCCATGGATCCACCAGTGTCATTGCATGTGTGATCTTTTTAGTAACAACAACCAGAGTCATTTGGCATGTGTGTCCTTTTCACATACCACCTATGGATCCACCAGTGTCATTGCATGTGTGTTCTTTTCACAACCCACCCATGGATCCACCAGAGTCATTGCATGTGTGTTCTTTTTAGTAACAACAACCAGAGTCATTTTGCATGTGTGTTCTTTTCACATACCACCTATGGATCCACCAGTGTCATTGCATGTGTGTTCTTTTCACTAACAACAACCAGAGTCATTTTTCATGTGTGTTCTTTTCACATACCACCTATGTATCCATCAGTGTCATTGAAATGTGTGTTCTCTATAGAGACCGCACATGGATCAACCGGTGTCATTGCATGTATGTTCTTTTCACTAACAACAACTGGAGTCATTGCATGTGTGTTCTCTTCACAATCCACACATGGATCCACCAGTGTCATTGCATGTGTTTTCTTTTCAGCAACAACAACCAGATTCATTGAAATGTGTGTTCTTTTCACATACCACCTACGGATCCACCAGTGTCATTGCATGTGTGTTCTTTTCACTAACAACAACCAGAGTCATTGCATGTGTGTTCTTATCACATACCACATATTTATCCACCAGTGTCATTGAAATGTGTGTTCTCTACAGAGACCACACATGGATCCACCAGCGTCATTGCATGTGTGTTCTTTTTCGTAACAACAACCAGCGTCATTTTGCATGTGTGTTCTTTTCACATACCACCTATGGATCCACCAGTGTTATTGCATGTGTGTTCTTTTCACAATCCACCCATGGATCCACCAGTATCATTGCATGTGTGTTATTTTTAGTAACAACAACCAGAGTCATTGAAATGTGTGTTCTTTTCACATACCACCTATGGATCCACAAGTGTCATTGCATGTGTGTTCTTTTCACATGGATCCACCAGAGCCATTGCATGTTTGTTCTTTTTAGTAACAACTACCATAGTCATTTTGCATGTGTGTTCTTTTCACATACCACCTATGGATCCACCAGTGTCATTGAAATGTGTGTTCTCTTTAGAGATCACACATGGATCCACAAGTGTCATTGCATGTGTGTTCTTTTCAGTAACAACAACCAGAGTCATTGCATGCGTGTTCTTTTCACATACCACATATGGATCCACCAGTGTCATTGCATGTGTGCTCTTTTCACAATCCACCCATGGATCCACCAGTGTCGTTGCATGTGTGTTCTTTTTAGTAACAACAACCAGAGTCATTTTGCATGTGTGTTATTTCACATACCTCCTATGGATCCACCAGTGTCATTGCATGTGTGTTCTTTTCACAATCCACCCATGGATCCACCAGAGTCATTGCATGTGTGTTCTTTTTAGTAACAACAACCAGAGTCATTTTGCATGTGTGTTCTTTTCACATACCACCTATGGATCCACCAGTGTCATTGCATGTGTGTTCTTTTCACTAACAACAACCAGAGTCATTTTGCATGTGTGTTCTTGTCACATACCACCTATGAATCCAGCAGTGTCATTGAAATGTGTGTTCTCTATAGAGACCACACATGGATCCACCGGTGTCATTGCATGTATGTTCTTTTCACTAACCACAACTGGAGTCATTGCATGTGTGTTCTCTTCACAATCCACACATGGATCCACCAGTGTCATTGCATGTGTGTTCTTTTTAGTAACAGCAACCAGAGTCATTGAAATGTGTGTTCTTTTCACATACCACATATGGATCCACCAGTGTCATTGCATGTGTGTTCTTTTCACTAACAACAACTAGAGTCATTGCATGTGTGTTCTTTTCACATACCACATATTTATCCACCAGTGTCATTGAAATGTGTGTTCTCTACAGAGACCACACATGGATCCACCAGTGTCATTGCATGTGTGTTCTTTTTAGTAACAACCAGAGTCATTTTGCATGTGTGTTCTTTTCACATACCACCTATGGATCCACCAGTGTCATTGCATGTGTGTTCTTTTCACAATCCACCCATGGATCCACCAGTGTCATTGCATGTGTGTTCTTTTTAGTAACAATAACCAGAGTCATTGAAATGTGTGTTCTTTTCACATACCACCTATGGATCCACCAGTGTCATTGCATGTGTGTTCTTTTCACATGGATCCACCAGAGTCATTGCATGTGTGTTATTTTTACTAACAACAACCAGAGTCATTGGATGTGTGTTCTCTTTAGACACCACACATGGATCCACCAGTGTCATTGAAATGTGTATTATTTTCAACTACCGCCGTTGGCCACAAACAATCGGGACGCAGAACTAACCAGCAACCGCTCTGGGCTTCTAGAAGACCCGATCCCCGATTGTTAGGCGTCGTTGGATCGGGGTGCGTGGACGATAGTGATGTCCTTCGCGAGGGCTATCCGCGAGAGTCTGTTCTGCAAACTGATTGGCCGTGGCAACTACGTTGGGCCTACGTCCTTGCCTTTATCCCCTTAACCTCGGGGCCGAAAATGAGATCGTGTGCTTTCATCGCCATGGATAGGGAGAGGCCCAAACTCAGCGTGCACGAGGCTCAGATGTTCGCCCACTACGGCATACTTGCGCCGCCGTTAGCGAGGCTTCCGTCCGGCTTCGAGCTCAGCTATGCCGGGGTTCCTGTCGTGCCGCTCTTGCACGACAACGCGTTGGCGGGGAAGATCAAGGAGTGCCGCCGCCAGCTGTCAGAGCGGAAGAGGGCAATGGCACGGTACTTGCGTATGAGTGCGTACTGGCGAAAGCTGTTCAAGAAGGAGCGGGCTGTGTTGATTGAGCTGTGTAGAACCCACCAGCGGGAGATCCACCCGGATCTGCGCAACCCCGAAGGGACGCACCGCTTCTAGGCAGTGCCTGGGGGTATGACCTCCACCGTTATCGATGCAGCACGCCGTGAAGAATCCATGAGGAGGAGGAACGCTGCCGGGAACATCGACATCGATTCCGACGCGGAGGAGGCGGGCGGTGACGCGGACAACATCGTCAATGATGGAGACTGCGGGAGCATCATAGTCGCTTAGGGCCACTTAAGCATAAATTAAATCTATGTACGGTATCTTAATGCGCTCTTTGGATCTGGGTCACCTGAGTCATGGTCGATTATCGTCATAATCTATATATGTTGGCCATGTTTTAGTTGTCTTTGTCTTTGAAACTAGTCGATCGAAACTCGTCTGATCCTGAAAATAAAGTTCGCGCGTTCCCTGGCATATCTGATGGGACAATACGCTGACTCTGCTCCCAGCACTTGATGGCACAACCGTAATTTAGAGTGTGCCTGAGGAGA
The DNA here is from genome assembly GCA_023614405.1 of Avena insularis. NCBI lineage: Eukaryota > Viridiplantae > Streptophyta > Magnoliopsida > Poales > Poaceae > Avena > Avena insularis. Next base: position 454,359,618 of record CM042696.1, on the reverse strand, counting down.
AGGGATCGAGCGTGTTGTAATAGTGTACTACTCCTATCCAGATATAACTGACTTAGTTTTTTTAGATATTTAATAAATGTGTCTATACCCAAAACATGTCTAGATACATGTTTTAGGTTTCTCTGTCTTTCAAACTAATCAAAAGTCGTCAAATTCTGAACAAACAAAATCATTGCGTTCACACCTGATGGGACAATACGCTGACTCTGCTACTTGATGGCTCAGCCATAATTCTGGAGTGCGCCAGAGGAGATGGGAATGCAAGGGAGATGGGAACTAGTAGCCGCGTCCAAATGCCGGTAAAAAATTAATGTAATAATATTTTAAAAAATGTAATCTGGTCCACATGACCCCATCACAGACACGTTGCACGCGTCAGATATAAATAAAGACGACACGGCTAGTTTAGTTTCAATGATACAATTCAACATAGGACATTACTGTGCCCGCATCTTTCTGCTCCTCTTATTAGTCTGCTAGCCCACGCTGCATTAAGCATCAGTTGATGAGGATAAAAAATGATAAAATGGAAAATAAAACAATTTTTAAGCTTACCTTTCATCTGGAGAATCGTACAAAGATGAAATTGGCAGGGATTTATTATTTCTCCTGCAGTTAGCCGAAAGATCCTCAAGAACGTCCTCAATCACTCCTGCAACTTCTTCATATTCTAATACACCTCCATTATTTGCCCTTTCCTCCCCGTTCCGATTGCCCTTTTGTTTCTTTTCACACCCTTTTCTCGCTGGTACCTCCACTTCTTCATAAATTGGCTGCTTATGTACGTTTTCCTCCGAGTGCTCATCACCGTCTTCGCGATGCTCTTCCGCCAGTTCTGGCTGAGAAGCCTCATTTTCTGCCACCGAGGTGTGAACAGGGACAATAGCATGTGTAACTGGGTTTTTGCACAACCTCTTGATATGGCCGAATCTGCCACAACGTCCGCATTTCCTTTTCCTAGCACCAAGCCTTGGACCTTTATCGGTGGAGGCTACGATCCTTAGCTTTCTAGGCCTCCCAGGTGGCCTCCTAAGAACTGGTGGTTGAAGTTTGAACCCTGGATCGACAATCTCCCAATCATTTTCATCGGCCATAGGTGGTACGTTTTCTGCATAAGTTGCAGCAAACTTGTCCACGGAGAAATAGTTGTCGACATAGTTCTCTATTTCAGCTCTGTTACCTCTAAGCTTTAAGATGAAGTAAATTGCATGGTGACATGGCGGACCGATGTCTGCCACTACCTGCATGAACAAGTCTTGTTTCCAATGTCTACAGTGTACCTCCGTTCACTTCCACGCTTGTATTCTGCATAAACCTCAGCCAATGTTCTGGAACTTCTGACCACCCTCATCTTTATCGTTCTCATTGCCCTGGGTCTTGCATTCAGTAACATAACCACCTTTGGAACTATTTTATGGCCTAAAAATTTTCTTGCACAAATTCTTTGCCTTAAATCTATCTTCACCATTATGCACTGTCTTATTGCATCCAACAAAATAACAATTCCAAGCGTCTTCATGCCCGAAATCTTATCATTGAAACTCTCTGCCAAATTATTGCATACAAAATCCACCTTGCTTAACTCACCAAACTTGCTTCTGGCCCATAGCTTGGTGTGATTTTCCTCAAGGTATTTTTTCACCTTTGGAACTACATACATGTTCTGCAAGTAAGTAGCATGCGTGCTTGGGATGTATGTGTATGCTGATTGCCACAAGTCCTCTTCAAAGATCTTTCCTTCAAACTTCTTCGTGAAGTTAGTAGCGAGGTGCCGCATGCATTCCCTATGCTCAACCCCAGGAAACACAGCATCAACAGCATTCTCAAGACCCTCGGATGCACCGGTGTGTATCACCAAGCCTTCAGGGTGACCAATTACTTCCCGTAGTCTCTACATGAACCATGTCCAGCTTTCATTTGATTCACCCTCAAGAACAGCATAAGCTACGGGTAGAAGCCAATTATGCACGTCCAAAGCACAAGCAGAAGCAACATGTCCCCTGAACTTCCCTGTTGAAGAAGTTGCGCCTATTGCAAAGTATGGCCTGCAGCCGTCTAGGAACCCCTTCTAGCATGCCTTCAGGCAGACAAAACATCTCCTAAAGCATATCTTATCTGCCTGCTTATACCTGACCCCCCTCGAGACCTTTTCTCTCCCTTTCACAACCTCGTAATCGATGTCAACAACACTACCAGGTGATGTTTTCTCTACCTGAGCTTTGAAACTATACAACATATGAAAACTGTCATTCCACTTGCCTTGAATGAAGTCTAGAGCCATCTCCTTCCCATCAAAGACTCTGTGATAAGGAATCAGAACATTAAACTTTTTGCTAATCTTTGCTCTGAGTTCAGCTGGTCCAATGTTATGATCCTGCCTCACCCAGTCAAGTACAGTAGCAGCAATCCACTTGGTAGTCGCCGGTCTAATTTTACCACTTAAAGAAGTATTAAGGCAGTTGTGTTCCTTCGTGTTTACTTTGATCTGCATTCGTTAAGAATCCAAATAATTCAGAGCTAGTTATCAGCAGAATAAATATGAGAAAGACTGAAACTAAATCTAGCTATTGCAACCTGAAATGGGTGTCCACCCCACATTGGAGATGCATGTAATCTCCATTTACACACATTACTTTCCCTACAGTGCACCCTAAATCTCTTTTGGTCGCTCTTTTCAATGATAAATTCGAACCCAACTTTGATTGCATAGGTTGCAACTGCATATCTGCAGTCCTCCACATTATCAAAGACAGCCCCCTCATCAATTGTAGGATTGTCCCTGTCAAAGTGTATCACTGGCCTGTCCACGTCTTCGTCGTCGTATCTACATCCCATTTCCACATCTTCACATTCCTCTTCCTCATCAGTCCCATAGTCAGGCTCAAAGTTCGAATCAACCAAATATTCCCTACTCTCCATCCTATCAGGGTCAGCAGCCATGTCTGGATATGCTTTCTCATCATCATACGCACCGCCACACGTTTCAGTGCCTTCATGCTTGCTTGGCAAAGCATCATGCTCAAGGACAAGCTATACAGACGTCCTGTGGTTACCAACCCATATCCTTGGCATCACCACGGGACTATAAACACTAATTGGGGTATGCAGATAAGGAATCACAGTTCTTACCTTTCAATGTGGACGCACGGCACCTTCTCCGGGCTCCATACCTCCAAAGCTCTGCACCCCGCTACCTCTCCCCCCGTTTCGTTGTCCTCTGTGCTCTCCAGACTTGAAGGAGATTCTGTGCTCTCCAGCCGCGCAGGACCCATATCTGTGCTCTCAAGCCTCGCAGGATCCATCTCCGAGCGGGATCCGGATCACCAGCGTCGTTGGGCCCCTAACCTAACGGCTGACTCTCGGTTTTTGTTTCCAGACGCGCATGTGCGGTGGGCGGCGGCAAGGAGACAGGGCAGGGAGGGGAGGGGAGGGGACGTGAGGGGATGGCAGGGAGGGGATGGCGGGAGGACGACGGCCCAAGGGGACGACGAGAGCGGTGCACGACTGAGCGGAGTGGCGGCAGCAGGAGCAGAGGAGAGGAGCGGAGCGGAGCTGGTTGCGACAAAGCATGGAAAATTGCACAATAATGTGTTGGTGGGCGGCACCAGCCCTCGAACCTGGGACGCGCGACGTTGTAGGTGGAGGAGGCGGGCCTGCCTGTCAGAAAACATGCCACCTGTCAGCGCACTATGCATGGGGAGCACTTCACGGAATTTTTAGCAGGTCCCACATGTCAGTCTGTTTGATCAAAACTTGCACGCAGAATTCAAAGTATTTATTTTTAGTAGCTTCTTTTAGAATTCTCTGTGTTCGACACGGGCATCAGCTCAGCGCCGGAATTCAGGTCCCACATGGAAAATTGCACAATAATGTGTTGGTGGGCGGCACCACCCCTCGAACCTGGGATGCGCGCCGTCGAAGGTGGAGGGGGCGGGCCCGCCAGTCAGAAAACATGCCACGTCGGCATCCCCTGTTTCTGATGCCCTTTAAAAAAATAAAACACGCCACGTCGTTATCCCCTATTTCTGATGGTGTTGCTACACTCGACGGTACATGGTGGCATATAAATAATATCGTATAAACATAAGGGCACAGTCGTCAACATTTCTAAAATGAAACCCGGTCCCGTCTCCTACCTGTCCTGGTACATTGCCCGATGAGGTGGATAGCCACGACCGATCTTTTTAATACGTTCGCACTCTTATGCTGAGAAGGGAAATAAAGATTGAGCTGTTAATGCAACGAGTGTCGAATTATTACCCTCTAAGAAAATGGGAAATGGTTATTTTCACGCGTGCCCGTAGTCCAAACCTACTGTCAGTCTTTCACTCCCCTTCTCCGACTAACCACAGTTCACCTTGCGCAGCTCCTCCGCGCCGCACCAACTAGGGTAACATGGCCCCGCCTAAGCCGCCGCCGCCGCCGCGACAGCCGCCGAAACTGGGGTATTTAGCCCCTCTAAGGCAGGCCATGAAGCTCTACTTCAAGGCCGGTCTCCCATTGCCCTGCCAGGCGGATGATTTTCCCGAATGTGCCGAATCGGCCGCGGCAGCGATAACGCCATCGTCGGCGCCAAATGCGGCAAGAAGGGCCAAGAGAGCGATGTGGAGAAATCGCGCAGCGGCATTACGGCATGCTCTAGGCAATGGGAACAAGGTACGTATCAAATCGTTCATGAGAGCATGCCGCCGCCGAGGGTACACACCCTCGAACAGGGCAGCGCCAAGGTCTAGGAACTCTCGCGTCCACGCTTCGGCATGGACTACCTTACCTTAGTGGGGTAGGCTGGGAGCACACCGTCTGCGGCAAAGACGCTCCATCCTACGCATCGTCAAAGGCCGTACCGTGGCGGCGACCAAGCGTCTACACTCAGCATGCTGGATTGTTCGACAGCCGGAGCCGGCGGCGGGCATCAGCTCAGCCCCGGAATTCAGGTTCGAGTTCACACGGACCTACGATCCCGAGAAGGAGATGTCGAATTTCAGTTTCGAAGAAATCGTTGCGGCGGCGCGGATGGTCCAACTGAACCGGGACTGGCGCTCGTGCATGAACGATACAGATTTCTTGTAGTTTGGTGGGAAGGCAATAGATCAGTTTGGGTTAAATGATCAAAGAACTTATGTCCTCTCAAGGCAATTGGCCAGCCAACTTTTCTGGTGGAGATCTGTAGTTTCTTCAGTGTAGAATAGTTAAGTTTAGACTAAAGAATGGCTTTTGTAGATGAAATGTTGACGAATTGTTCTATAAACTAGTAGGAAGTTTAGCCCACTTTTGTGCAAGTATAAGACCCTTTTGTATGGAAGTACTACTATTGTAAGCAAATACTATCAAGTACCCATTTCCTTCAATTACTAGTCGTGGTTCAATCCAGTTAACTGGCATCTTTTTATCCTAGACTACAGATTTTGCGTCTGCTATCTGTGTTGCAAACCATTTTTTCCTTTGTCTTGTGTTGCCTGCAAAATGGTCCTGCAGTTCAACGTGTTACAAATGTAGCTACCTTGTACTCCCTCCGTTTCAAAATATAAGATGTTTTAGCTTTGTGAATGAAGTGTATCTAGTCCCCTTTTAGTATGTAGGTTCATCTAGGTTTAGAAAGCACCATCACTAAAAGATGTCTAGATACGCTCCATTCACAAAGCTAAAACATCTTATATTTTGAAACGGAGGGAGTACTTGAAGAGGAGATGGACTACATTTTCCTGGCATCCACAGAATTGACATTGCTCATTGCCAGACCACCCTCTTTTCATGAGGTTGTCCTTGGTTATTCACAGAAATTATAAAGCACGGTGTTCAACTACATCGATTCAAACTATTACACGCACACAAACTACATCAAATTCATTACCCACACATACTACATCGATTCAAACTATTACACACACATACTACTTCAAACTATTACACACACGTACTACATCGATTCAAACTATTACACATTTTTAGTCGATGCTAACTTCCTGCTACGCTCTCCATACTACAAATTCATTAGCCACACATACCACGGCAATTCACTAGAGCTCTGTCTTCACTCGAGGGAAATCAGAACCACCAGCTCGTCCAAGCCCGGTCCCCCCACCGAAACGGTGTGCCCCGTCACGAAACGGTGGCGGTCCTGTGCCATCGATCCTTCCAGGCCAACACTGCAGGCGACGAGGGTGCTTTCTGGCAGCCTCTTCGGGGCCCTGAATGCCATGTACCGAGTCCAGAACCTCCTCCAGGTGGATGATGACCGGGTGCTTCCAGCAAAGCTGTCGCCCTGCCCTGCTTGGAATCTGCACCTCGTACATCTTAGGAACAGCGGCAGGATCTATCAGCCACACCTTTAACTCGATGACCCATCTGTCGCTCGGTGGCACGATTTCCAGCAGCTCGCCGCCAAGGCTACTGATGACCTGCTTGAGGGCCTCCGTCCCCCAAGCATCCAATGGGAGGCCATCAAAGCCGAGTTTGGAGAAGAAACGAAGCTGCCCCAAGCGATCGTCCCACCCACAGGCGCGACGCCAATGCATGAAGCTCATTTTCTCCCCGCAGCACTCGAAAGAACGGGAAGAATGCAGAACACGCTCGGTGTCTGAGCTGTGCTCGAACCGGACGAAAAAATCGAATGGCGGCGCGCATACCTCAATGTTGACCTCATTTCGTCTGATCCCAAAACGAGACCTAAAAGCCGACAGCAACGCTGCCGGCGACACGGCGGGACGAACGCCCAGCACGGTGGCCATGAGAGCGTGGTCGTCGAACTGCTGTGCCAGGGCTACCATGCCTGGGGTGCGCGGCAACATGCAACTTCTTGAGGCCGGTCTCCGGCCTGGATCGCCCGACGGGATGCGCTCCGCCGTGCGAGAAGGACTAGCCAGAGGCGAGATATGAGTCCGGGGACGCGAAGCTCCGATACGGCGGACGATGCAACGACGACGGCTGCGAGCTTCGATTAGAGGCGTGGGAGGTTGACCGGACATGGCGGAGACGCAAATTAGAGCAAGTGCGAGATCCGATCTGAGACAAGCAGCCGGAGCTGAGCAAATGTTATGGGGAGGGGAGCAGGAGAGAAGACCAGAGCAAAGCAAAGAAATAGATCTCGTCCACTCACGGAGCTGGTCCACGCAGGGGTAAGCTAGTCCACGATCGCAAAAGATAACAGGGAATACTAACATGGCGGGCCAAGAAGAGTTGACCTAACGGCGGTATTTGAGTTCAACCGTTTTTCATCTGGTTCAAACGACCGTTTGGCCGTTAGATTTGTATTCACACCCATTTGGCCCTTCTGGACAATTGGCGATTCTACTATGGCCCCTCCGCGCGATTGATGGCAACTCGGGTACCGCAGTGCGCTCACCCACCAAGTTTGGTACCGCAAACGAACATTCCCCTTGGAAGGAGGGATATTTATATGTCATTTAATGGGTATCCCTCTTTAAATCAAAAGCTAGGCAGCAACCACTCCCCCTTCTCTCTCTGCCCTATGCAGCTCACAAGACCCCATCACGACTTCTCCACCGCCCTCCTCGCCCTATCCTCGAGCACCACCCCTCCATGCCCCCTCTTGGACCTTCTCCATCATGAACTGATCCACCCTGAGTTAAATAGGCCAGAGGCCACCCCGCGCCTCCCTCTGCCCCTCATTTACTCCCTCTACTCCCCACTCACCTCCCCCGAAGCCCACTCCCTCTCCCCAGCTCTGCCTTTCCCGTGAGAAGAAGAACAAGGAGCGTCAGCCTCCTCCCTTGTTTCAAACATAGCTCCTCCACCCCTCCATTTCTTCCTCTGCATGTTACCCTATTGTGTTCTCCTCGAACCCCTACATCTGACCATGCCCTTTTCCTGGACGTGCAGCAGGTCCTGGGCGTTGTTCTGCCGAGCTCCGACGAGTGCATCACTGATGCTCGCCGACGAGCTCCCTTCCAGAAGCGTGCACCACTGTGCCGCCCCTCACCGGAATCGTATCGGAATGCCGCATCACCCCGTCGGCTCCCTACCGTCTTGCGAGCCCTTCGGTGAGCTCCCCGCCGCCCACATGCCTCCCTAGGGTTTTGTCCCTATTTATGCGGCGAGAGGAGGAACAAGTCCTCTGCGCCATCCGATCCCTCCTAATCACACGGTCCTCCTCCTCCCTTACCTCTTCGTCCCGATGTATGGCTGACGAGCGGGCCCGTCCATGGCCATTCGAACGATGCGGCTCCCACGGGAGCTCGCCCGCGAGTTTGGCCGGCCGGCACTGCGCGGCCCATCTTCCCTCAGATCCAGCCCGCGTTATTGTGTTTCCTTTTTCTTTAAGTTAATTTGTTTTGTTTCTAGAACTATTTGTTTACCTGTTGGTTTAATTCAATTTAAAAATGGAAAACCACTCCAATTGAGCAGATCTAAAATATCACATGACTCTAGGTGTTTTCTCAAACATTCAGAGCTTGTACCTTACCCAAATTAATATACCTTATTTTGTGGTAATTCATCTGGTAAATAGTATCCATTTTCAATCTTTAAATTCCTCAGTAGGTTACCTTGTTCCAAATGAAGTGAAACAAGATTCTACTGGTAGGTATTCACTATACCTATCCTTGAACCCTGGTCCCATGCATTTTGGAGCTTTTGTTTAACCCTGGCAAAAATAACAAAAGCAATCATTTTCAGTCTTTAGAAAATTCCCTATGTAAATATACAGAAGATTTTGGGATGATTTCAACTCTCACAGATGTGGTACTTCAAGGCCTACCAACATCTAGGAGCTCAAATTTTATTGTGCTCTGATTTAATTTTTGTGAATTAAATATATCTGTCTATGGTTGTTTTAGTAGAAAAATCACTACAGGAGTTTCACAACTCCAAAATGGGTGATTCCAATTTCTACAGAAAGGTTTTCAAAGCACCTACCCTTTTCCCTTAGAATCACATCAATAGCTTCTGTAGAATTAATCTGGTGAAAAAGACAATATAACTACAAAACTGACTTAGGAAATTTCCTGAGGGCATTCTGGTAAATATTTCTAAGTGAGTTCAACTCTCACTAAACCAGTCCATCAAACCCTAATTAAACATCCAAGGAAATAATTTTTGGACTCATAGAACTTTTCTGATGAATTATTTCCTAAAACTAGAGTTTCTATCACTAGAAAAATCATTATAAATCACTGGAAATTGATAATTTAGTGAAACCACTTTTGTTGGTTTCATTTGATAAATACCTATCTAGTGATATCATATTTGAAGATTCAAATCATACAGAACCTTACCTTGGTTTAAAAACCCTTAAGCAAGTATTTTTGGCCTCCAAAATTCATTAAAGAAAACCCACAATTGCTTTTGAAGCATTCCTACTTGCATAAATCCAACTATTCAAAACCTCCTAAATTATAAACTTTTATTGTTCATTGCTTGCTGTATGTATTGATACTTGTATGCCTTGTTTTGATTCTGGCATTGCTTATTTGCATGTATACTCGATGACAGTGATAGTTGCGATTGTATTGACGACGAGAAGAAGAGATCTTATTATTATTTTGGCATTGGTATTCTTGGTTATATAAAGAAGAAGTCCAGGGACATATTGCCAATTTGATGATCATCAGGCAAGCCATCTTCTTGCTCATAAGCCTTGCCCTACTATTTTACTTATGCATGTTTTATCTTCTATTTTATGAAAATTGCATTGTTTTACTATATGATGTTGTATATCTGGTAGTGGCTTGGCTCCTCCAAACCATTACTCAATGGTACTACTAAGTACAACCCTCTCGATGATACCTACTGGCCCCTAGTAGAATAGATGGTGCATAACACCATACCCCTTTGGAGACCCCGATTTAGCCGAAGCAAAGCTATAGGATGGGAAGACCCCGGAAAAGTTTTACAAAGAGTTTTATGATCAAACCTTGGTGACATTTGACCTACCAAGAGAAGTTTGATAAATAAAAAGGTTTTCGTTTTACAAAATATGCTGAAGGAAAGAGGAGGTAAAATGTTTATGACAACGCACCCGGTTCTTTGCAGCTTTAGCTATAACAACTTAATTCGTGCAACCACATTACTCTAGAATGGGACAGGGTTGGGCTTGATGTTTGTTTACTCTAGTATAAGCTGCCTACAACTACTACAGGGAAAATCCTGGAGGGTGGGCCTTCTCCTGTAAAGGTCCATGTGAGACATCGACCTGGAGAAGGAACGAAGGGTCTACGGGCCTCCACGCATTAATATGAGCCCCTCATTGAAAGCACACACTTTGTGCAGTGCAAAAAGCACTCCGGTTGGCTTGGGAACTATATAGGGCGTCCCGGTGTTGAGGGGAACAACACTCATAGGGTAGGCACTTATATTGGAGTGGGCATCCGGAGAGTCTTGATCGGTTACTCGACCCACGATCGGTGTAGATCAGGGTAGGGTACCCGAATGGTGTGGGTAAAGTGTACAACCTCTGCAAAGTGTAAATCTATTCGAATAGCCGTGTCCGTGGTTATGGACGGGTTGGACAAACTACTGTAGAGCGGTGCTGGTTTTGATTTCAAAGAGGATTTCATAAAAGCAATGGCTTTGGAAATGTTTTGACCATGGGATGGTCGGAAGGAATACATGTTTTGACCATGGGATGGTCGGAAGGGAAGGAAAGGAGTTTTGTCATGGGATGACCGGAAGGAGGAACAAAATGGGTGACCCAGTCCTAGTGTTTTCCAAAACTTTTCAAAAAGGTTTCCAAAATGTTTTACAAAAGTTTTCAACAAAGATATGTAGATGCTATATCCACAAGAGAAACTATTTGAGAAAAGAACCTCCATTGGAGCCCTCCTACTACCACAGCCATAATGCATATCCTCTTGTTATTATTGTTATCTTTTAAGGTGGTTTGCGAGTACATTCAAAGTACTCACTAGCATTGTCCCTGGCTATTAACATGGTCAGATCTTGAGAAGAAGGTGAAATTGATGACTATGTGAGCTAGGACGTTTCCCCAGTCAGTTGCCTATAGGTTAAGGCATGGCTTGGGCTCTACGCTTCATGAAGTTCCGCTGATGATTATTGATGTAGCCATAATGGCTTGTAAGGTATGACATGTATCCGCTTAAGTAGTGGATGTTTACTTTGATACTTGTCGGTTATGTGCCATGACTAACTGATCCTGGGATCATGGTGTATGCATAACAGGGATTCTCGAAGGATTAATCCGGGGGCCCCACACTTATGATAGGGGCAATGAGAGCTAGAAGCTAATAAGTACCATAATTTTTGGAAGCTCTTTATGAAACTTGAGATCCCTGCTTCCCTCTACGAAGGGCCTATCTTTTACTTTTTAGTTGAGTCAGTAAACCTATTCCTTTCTATCTCAGCAAGTACTTTGAGTTGTTGTGTTTCATTCATTCATATGATGATTTATTCAATCATGTTTCTTATGTTCCTTGTTTTGCACATTGCTCTTATCTTAGTGAACATTACTTTGGAAGCTATCATTCAGAACCCCTGGCCCACTCAAAATACATGGAAAATACATGGAAAATCCTATTTTTCTAGAAGACGAAGGATGCTAGAAGGGGGAGTGGAGTTGGGCCACAGGGGGCCCACACCACCCCCTGGCGTGGGCTACCCTAGGCTGCGCCACCAGGTGGTGTGGCCACCCTGGCCCACTCCTGGCTCTCCCCTTTGGCGTATATTATCCCCATGAAACCCTAATACCTGGGGAGCGACCATAGAAAGATTCTGTCGCCTCTACGGGGCGGAAAACTATTGAGAGAGAAAGATCTCTCTGGTAGACGGAATTCTGATGGGGGAATTCCTTCCTGGAGAGGGGAGATCGTCGCCATCAACACCACCATCAAGCTGGACTTCATCAGGATCATCATCTCCATCATATCTCCACCAGCACCATAATCACCACTCCATACCGCTGTAACAATTGGGTTGAATCTTGCATAGTTCTTAGGGGAAACTTTCCCGGTGTTGATTACTTGTTGTAGTTGACGCTATTGAGTGGAACCGTTGAATTATTGTTATGTTCAGATTGTTACTTATCATTATATCATCTCTGATCTTGATCCATATGATGTCTTGTGAGTAGTTCGTTTAGTTCTTGAGGACATGGGAGAAGTCATGTTGTTAGTAGTGGAATTGTGTTGAGAAAGATTCAATAGTTTGTTATTTAAGTTGTGGTGTTATTCTTCTAGTGGTGTCCTGTGAACGTCAACTACATGACACTTCACCTTTATGGGCCTAGGGGAATGCATTGTGTATTTGGCTACTAATCGTAGGGGTTGCCAGAGTAACAGAAACCTGAACCCCCGTTAGGAAACCTTTGCACAAGGGATGTCAGGATCTTAGAGTTTAAAGCTGTGGTTAGGTTTTTATATTAATTACTTTGTTGTACTTGCGGATGCTTGCAAGGGGTTTAATCACAAGTATGTATTAGTCCTAGGAAGGTCGGTACATTAGCACAGGTTCACCCACACAACACTTATCAAACTAAAGAAGATTAATCAACTATATGAAACGAAAGCACTTGACGATATTCCCATGTGTCCTCGAGGATGTTTGGTCATCCTAAATAATACAATCGTCTTGTCCTTTGCTAAAGAAAGGATTGGGCCACTTGCTGCAATCATTATTATTGTCTTTTATTTACTCGTACTTTATTTACCTACATTATCAAAAAACCCTAAAAATCCGTTTGCTAAGTATTTACAGAGAATTCCTGCTCCAAGCCACTCGTCAACACCTTCTGCTCCTCGTTGGGTTCGACACTCTTACTTATCGAAAATACTACGATACACCCCCTATACTTGTGGGTCATCAAGAGCAAGAACACCTCTGAGGATAAACCCAACCTGTATAATGCAACTATCAATGCACCTTTCAGGTCTGGAGGTCGCGGAGGACGCGAAGGCAACCGGGGACAAGGTCGTGGAGATTCCTGGATCTTGGGCAGGGGAGATCAACAGCCCAAACAAACCTACTCATGGGCCGACATTTTGAATAACCCATGTGTACATCACCATGGGGGACCTCCCCACACAAATGTTGAGTGTCGTTTCAACGACGACATCAAGAAAGATGAAGCCGCTGGCTACAGAGCCAAGCAAAGAAAAGGAAATAAAAACTCTGACAAGGAAAGGAGACCGAGGAAGATTCTGACATGGAAGAGGCAAATACTGCTAACCCTAAGTCGGATGGTAAGAAAACTTACCCAACCAAGAAATACACCTACGTCTACTTCCTCGTATCTTAGCCCACTAAGGTCAAGAAGGTAGTTATGCTTGAGCTCTACGCAACTGTTCTGGCTATCCCCCTATATCTAGACTGGTCAGAAGTAAAGATTACCTTTGACAAAAGCGATCATCCTCCTAAGCCTCACATGCGAGGAAAGTAGGCTTGGGTCATCGATCCACTTATTGATGGTTATGAGTTCTTTAAAATGCGCATGAACGGTGGCAGCAACATCAACATCCTCTACATAGAGATGTTGCACCGCATGAAGATATCAGAAACCCAACTGAACTACAGAAGTGTGGTTTTCCATGCAATAGTCGCAGGGAGAAAGGCGAACTCTCTAGGTGAGATCACTCTTGATGTCACTTCTGTAATGCCGGAAAACTACCGGGACGAACCACTATCTTTCAAAGTTCAAGAGCGCATACCACGCCATCTTTGGGCGTCTGGCCTATGGGTAGTTTATGGCTTGCCCTACTACATCTACAACATGATGAAGCTTCCAGGCCCCGGCGGCGTCATCACAATCTGGATAAACCCGAAAAAATTGCAAGAGTGTGAATACAAAGCTACCTCCTTTGCCGAAGCCGTGCTACACACCGAGGAGTACCAGGAGATCAAGAAAAATACTGACCTGTCTGAGATGCCAAGTACGAAGAAGGAGGTGCTGAAGCCGACTCTAGAATTCAAGGCATCGGAAGAGGCAAAGGAAATGCCACTGAAGGATGATGGCACCTCCAAGGTGACATAGATACGTGTAGGCTTAGAGCATGCATAGGAAAGCATGCTCGTTGAGTTCCTCAAAGATAATATAGGTATCTTCGAATGGCAACCTTCTAACATGACCGAAGAACCTAGGGAACTTGTCTAGCACTCTCTTAACGTATACCCGAATGCTAGACCCATCAAACAGTCCTTACGATATTTCGGCGATGAAAAGCACAAGGCTATAGCCAACGAATTAGCCCGACTAGAACTAGCCGATTTGTTGAAGAAGTCATCCACACTAAGTGGGCGGCTAACCCTGTAAATCCCTAAAAAGGACATTGTTATGTTTTATTGTGTCTCAAAGAGTCTTAGAAGTGAACCATGAAAAAATCAAGGCTATACTCCACATAACCAGGACTACTCGCCTGAAGGACGTACAATGGCTCACTGGTTGCATAGTAGTAGTGATCCGGTTTGTCAACCGGCTCAGTGAAAGAGTCGTATTGTTAGACAAGATCTTGCAGAAAACCAATAAGTTTGTCTAAACCAAAGAAGATGAAGCTGCCCTCCAAGTCCTAAAAGAAGTACTCTCATCCTACCCTGCTCTTGCAGCACAGGAACCTCGGGAACCCATGTTGCTTTACATTGCTGCGACAAAAAGAGTTGCCAGCGTCATCATGGTGGTGGAACAAAAGGAGGAAAATCATGAACACTTGGTGTAGTGTTCGACTTACTATATTAGTGAGGTTCTGACAAAGCCTAAATAATGATATACATATTATCAAAATCTAGCCTAGGCATATTTTTGCTGCTAGAAAGCTACGACACTATTTTCAAGAGCACAAGATCATAGTGGTGAGCAAACCTCCCATGAGAGATATAATCAACAATAGCAGCCGCCACAGGACGTGTTTCTAAGTGAGGAATCGAGATAGCAGCTTTCAACATTGAGTACAAGACACGAACAACAATCAAATCCTAGATCTTTTCCGACTTTTTCGCTGATTGGACAGATACAGCAGAAAACACTAGTATGCCAGAGTCAGAATACTGGACCATACACTTTAGCGGGTCGAATGCTCTCGGGGGCTTAGGGACTGGTGCGGTGCTCAAATCACCCTAGGGAGATAAGTTCTTCTATGTATTATAGATTCACTTCACGGTGACCAACAATGTTGCTGAATATGAAGCACTATTGCATGTACTTCGGATCGCTAAAGACATTGCCATTCGCCGAATCATGTGCTATGGAGACTCAGATCTTGTTGCTGAGAAAGTATCCGATCAATCTAGGGCAAACAAGCACATGGTGTCTTATCGAGCCATCGTGGATGAATTATCTAAATCGTTCGAAGGGTTTGAGGTTCAACACATCCCTAGAGCAGAAAACGAGGAAGCGGATGTGCTATCAAGATTACGCTCCACGCAGAAATAGGTCCCGGATGACGCTTTTTTGGAGCACCTCAAAGTTCCCTCTATCACAGGAGTTGATGAGGAGTGCCCGACCAAATCCGACTCACCACTTATAGCGGTTTTAGCTATTATTCCTAGCTGGACAAGACCCTACCTTGATTTCTTGGTAGATGGAAAATTACCCGAAGATGAGGTTCTGAGCCAACAGATCGTCCGACGAGAATAATCCCATACGATAATCAATTGTGAGATCTATAAGCGGAGTGTATTTGGGGTCTTTCAGGATTGTGTTTCTCTGGAAGAAGGGGTGAAAATCCTAAAAAGAATCTATGAAGGCAAATGCGGCCATCACGCCGTAGCCAAATCCTTAGTGGCAAAAGCTTTTCGACACAGATTTTTCTGGCTTACAGCTAGGAAAGATGCTGAGAAACTGGTCAAGGCGTGCAAAGGCTTCCAAAAATACGCCAAATAAGCCCACATTTCGCCTGATCAGATGCGAACAAATCTATTTACATGGCCCTTTGCTGTCTGGAGTCTTGATATGGTAGGACCATTTAAATGGGCACCAACTAGATTAACTCACCTACTAGTGATGGTGGATAAGTTCACCAAATGGATTGAGGCTAAACCCATAACAAGTTGCGATGGAGCCATAGCCAAAAATTTCATCGAGGATATTGTTATCCGATTCGGCTATCCACATAGCATTATCACAGACAATACGAGCAATTTATCAATGGAAGAACTCGTGGAGGTTTGTGAAGAATAAGGAATTTGGCTCGATATTGCATCAGTCGCACACCCACTAGCTAATGGACAAGTCGAAAGGACAAATGGTCTTATTTTACAAGGCCTCCGGCCTCGCCTCGAAGCACCACTTCATCGTGCTGCGGGGGCTTGGGAGGACGAATTACCGTATGTTATTTCAAGCTTACGTACTACTCCAAACAGTTCAACCGGATACACCCCTTTCTTCTTGGTCTATGTTGCAGAGGCAATATTTCTGAGTGATATACTCCATATTTCTCCCCGAGTCACTTCATATGTCAAAGAGGATGTTGAATTTTCTCAATATGACCTTGATACACTCGATGAAGTTCACATCATTGCTGAGCAGAGATCTATAGCCTATCAGCAGAAGTTACGCAAATACCATAGTCAGAGAGTCAAAAATTGTTCCTTTAGATAAGGCAACCTAGTTCTCTGACTAGTGCAACAAATAAAGCACAAAATTTCCCCGATTTGTGAAGGACCCTTCATGATTAGCAGAGTACTGCACAATGGATTATATTATTTAACCGATATGAGACCAATCTAGGAAAGACCTGATACTCAGAAGAGAAAGAGAGCCGGTGGTAGTAAAAATTTGGATGAACTATATCATCCACGGAACATTGCTTAGCTACGTCCCTTTCATTCTTAAGTTTTATTTTCTTATAATCATATATATGCACATGTCCAAAGTGAAATAAAGTATTGGTTACCTTAATATTTTTTCTGAGATGTTTGAAGTACCATCTTATTTCTAAATGATCATGTCAAACT
Organism: Avena insularis; assembly: GCA_023614405.1. Taxonomy (NCBI): domain Eukaryota; kingdom Viridiplantae; phylum Streptophyta; class Magnoliopsida; order Poales; family Poaceae; genus Avena; species Avena insularis. The sequence continues at coordinate 454,342,764 of CM042696.1, read as the reverse complement.
TGAAAATCCCAGAATGCTTGAAAGTACTTTATGCTCATATTTGTTGTGATTAGATTTCCGATTCTATAAAAATGCTACCTTCAGGTGTAAGTCTCATATTCTGTTTAGACTTTTGTTTTTGTCTGATTGCCTGGATGCGGGCATTTTCCGAGTAGTGAATTGTTGGTACTGGAAGCCATCTCTGTTTTTGAGTTTAAACTGGTTTAGCAATTGAGCTCCGTTGCTCGGCAGTGTTTCCGTGCTGTAGGTTGGCCAGCTCACAAAAGCTAGATGAATGACAAGTATAAATGAAAAAGTTCTTAAGTAATTTTTTAGCATAGCAAAATTAAAAAACAAGTTCTAGAGTAAATGCATCAGTTCTTGCAAGCACAACGAGATAATTGTTTAGAATACACCACGTGTTCAAAATAATGCATAGTTTTTTCGACTCTATGCTGCAGGTGGTGGAGTTAGAGATATTACTGTTGTGCTGGTGCCGCCATCAACACCATCTTGATCTTTCTCCAAGTCAATGATGCCAGACTCGGTCTTATCATCATCATCCTTGAAATCTTTTGTCTCTTCGGCAGCGGGACTTGGTGGCACATTGATGGACTAGAAAAAAAGCATGGTGAAGTTGGTCATCTTGACCATGAAACAGCCATATCTTGGTCTTTGCCATCTTCATCAATAGTCAAAATACCCTTCGTGACTGCTAGATTTCCATATTACCATGTGATGCATGTAAAATTCATACATGAACTTTGTAGTTTGTTAACATGTTTTCCCACATATTTGCATCATATATAATGTTATATCCATGTTTTATATTGATTTTTTGGGATTTACCAATGATCCCCTTTATTTTGGTTTTAACCCTGTAGGGCAGAAAAACCCTATTTTCAATGTTTTTGATGTTTCAGGATCTATACAAAGTCAAATGGACCTGTACTTTTGGGAATGCCAATATTTATCCACGAGAAGCATCTGGAGCAGTAATGTCACCGGGAGGGCCAAGAGGGACAAACGAGCACGGGTGGTGCGCCCACTAGGCCTAGGCGTGCCACCCATGCTCGTTTGCTCCTTGACCGTCTGATCGCCTTGATTCTTTCGCTCACGGAGTTCTCTTGACCTAAAAATACCTATATAAGGACCCTCGGGGCATCCTCGAAGGAGGAGACACCAGAAGCCACCAGAGACGAAAACACCACCAAACAAAGTCAGATCCAGCAAAGATTTGAGGGGGAAACTCCATCGGAGCCATCTCTGGGGAGATCTCCACCCTCTCCAACATCTCCAGCTTCATCACCATGATGAAGAGGGAGTAGTCCACCTCCGGGGTATGGGTTTGTGGTAGTAGATTGATCTATTTCTCTCATGTTCTTCATATATCTAGTACCATATGAGCTACCCAACATGATTATGGTCATATTTCTAATTCCTATGTGGTGGATCTTTGTTCTATGATTTGATATTTGAGATTGGAATCTATTTTTTGTAACATGTTTTAATAGATGCATATCATGCACCCTATTCTTCATTCCTTGTTTTGATCCAACTTGTGTGCAAGAACTTCTATGGGGATAAGTGTGTGTTAGATGGAGTAGCATGGGGGTGGAGATTGAATTGTGACACATAATATTCAAGATCTACTTTGGTTTTTACCTTTTTATTGCTGCCTCACTAGGGATAAAGTGAAATCATGTGCTATAGTTATCATGTGAGAGTGTGATGACCTTGTTAGATTAAGGTAGCATATATTTCTATTTCAAACATCATAAAATATTGCTTAAAGCTATACTCTGATTTGTTCTTAAATCAAGATTGCATGGAGATTTCCATTTCTTGAAGAGTATAAGAGAGAGATGTATTCCATCTCAATATTAGAATGTGATGCACATATTAATTCCTTTTATCAAGCACTTATAGAATTTCCATGAATCTTTATCATTGATGAATTGTTTTATAATCACTACAACCTAAAAAGAGAGTAGACAAGTGAACCCATGAACACCGGTCTGATTTTTATCATAAGAAACACCTTCCTTTGCATCTATTATCATTTATAATTTCTGCAATTTATTATTTCGAAAATACAAAAAATCTTTCTATACTTGCAATCACTCATAAAAAACCCAAAACAACTTTATCTTCACATACATCATCTAGTTTGTATTCCTTTATTTTATTTACTTTTTTATATTTTATTTCATAATACTAATACGAAACCTTGTGCTTGACAACCACTTGGTGGAGTTGGGGACACAAGACAAATTATTTTGCTTTAAAGGTTGCTTGAAGAGGAGAAGACAAATATCCACGCAATTCCCCGAGAGTTTGATATAAACCCTCGAGTCACCCTTGTGGGGAAAAGAAGCTTGCTACAACATTCTGCACTTGGAGTCCCAACAAAAAGTGGTTGCACTTGTTGCCATCACCATGGTGACTCATCGCCATGGTAAGGGCGTTTTGGGAAGATGTCGGGGCATAAGGCATCTTCAAGTCCTCGATCAGCTTTAGAAATTCATTGGCCATTTCCCTCATCTAAAAAGCGGAAATCTTATCCAGGTTAGAGAAATTAATGGCTTCGCCAGCTTCTTCAAGAATCTGGTAGAAGTCATGAATCAAATCTCTGGCCGCGACAAGTCTTCTTGTGTGGGATTCAGACGAGGAGGCATCCATAATGTTGAGGGGTCCTATGAAAAGGCAAAGTTACAAATTCTGGCGAGTAGTCGGAAAATTTCAAAAGAAATAAGGATTTGACATGGGTAATTTACCAAGGATGGGTCGATCTATTTGGTTCCTCTCCTCACTCAAACTTTTGAGCTCATTCTAGAGTGCCTGGGTGATGTCACCCTGCCTGTTCATTTCCGACTTAAGATCTTCAATCTCTTTGTCTCAGGGGGCAATGGTTCGGTCAAGCTTCTTGGTGGCATGGTTGTTGGACTCCAACAGGTTGTTCATGTTTTTTCATGCTTGTCATTGAGTTTCTCAAGTTAAGAACGAAGGTCGGTGTTCTCCAACTCCAATACCTTGAAGTTATCCGCCCCACTACCATCTTGTAAGATTGCTTCAACAATTCTGAAATTGCAAAAGAAAGGACCGACGAATAACATTTTGGCAAGTAAAATAAAAAAATAGGAGAGTCGGAAAAGCTTACCTTCTGCCTCGTCCTTCTCCACCTTAAGCCTAGCATTGTCAAGTGGAAGGATTTAATATCTTTATGCTTGTTGCATATGTTCTTCAACAGTTCCTGATTGTAACAATTAACTTCCTGTAAGTCAGAATAATAACCAGACTCAGAGAGCAACTAATACTCGAGCTTATCTTTTAACTAAGTTAAATTATAGCATGAGCCTTGGGGGCTATACTACTTCTTTCTTTGTAATACTAAAAGCATTAACTCGGATTTTATACTCCTAGTTTCTAGCCAACTTTATGAGTGGGGGCTAAAGGATATGACATAAAGACAATAAAAAGAGTTAGTTAAAAGACTTACAATATGCTCGCGATGCAACTTTTCAAAGCTGGCATGCATCTCGTTAAAGACTTTCTCAGGCAAGGTTATGGGTTGCACTTGTGGAGATGACACCCCCTTGGTCCTTATCCTTTCATCCTGGAGACCGATCTACCCCAACAAGCTCTCAAGCTTTGCATCCTCGACCTTTCGAGCCTCTTCATCGGTAGATAATTTTCTAGCCTCCAGGCAAGAAAGCGCGAGCTTTTGAATTTCTTCCGCTTTCTTCCTGGTTAGGCCATGGTCAGCAGCACCACGCGAGTTCATGTTGGCAAAAGAGTTGGTCGGGGGATCATTACCCTTAAAGGGTTCACCCTTATCAACTCCCGAGTCACCAGCGGTGGTGTTGGTTTGTGAACTAGCATTCACAGGCTCCTCGGACTGAGCCTCAACTCCTGCATGCGGAGATGGAATATCCTCTAGCACTGACAATGTGTTGCGGTTGGGAGTCGGAGGTGCTGTCGCCGGCGAAGTCAGATTCCACATCTGCTAGTGCAGCGTCTTTCCGTATTTTCCCTTCACCAGTGGTTTAGATCTGAGTTGTAAAAATGGAAATCATTATGACTCAGAAAGAATACAAGCAAAAGTAACAAGTTATGATAGAAAAACTTACTTATTGATGATTTGCAACACTTGTGCGCCAGCCAAAACAACAGGAGTCTTATGCTTCCTGGTAAGCATCTCTGGCAACTCTTCCAACTCCTCCTCATAAACAAGCACCGGATCTTCCGGAGGATAACCCTCGACAGGAGCAAGCTCTAACTCGGGGAGGTCAGAATGCTGAGAATCGAATATATCTCAGTAGACCAAAACAACAAAAGTTGGAGATGATGACAAATAAAAAAGTTTGGAGTCAAAATACTTACTGGGACCAGAGGATTCTCCATACTATATATATGCATGGAGATCTCTGGGGCTTTCCTATTGACTTGTTCCTTGATCAACATCCGGGTCTTGTAATACTTGGAGGGAAATCAATGTGGACTGACCTTCAAGCTATCCTTCTTGTCGAAGGTGACCGAGTGCATCAGCCGGTCACCATGGTACTGCAGAGGCTGAATCCGACGTTCCAGCAAATAGTACACTAGGTCGGATCCCCTCAATCCTTTATTCTACATCAAAAACTCAATATGCCTCTTGGTGCAGATCAAGTCATTAGTAAGAACTGGCGCTTCTTCATCCCGTGAATCTTGGTGGGATGCGGCACCATCAATGAAAACCGGCAAACTTTCTTGTTTGCTAGGAGCCGGCATATCCTTGTGATAGAAAAAGGTTGTCGACCACCTTTTCACTGACTTGCTAGCTAAAATCTTAGGATAGACTCGGTCTCTCCTAAGGACTAAGCTAAGATTATCGGTATTGTAAGGAACACCGACGGTGTTGTAATTGTTCCGGGTACCAAAGTAGTACCGGAAAAGCGTCAAACTCGGTTTAATTCCGAGATAACCCTCACAGAGAGCCGCGTGGGTGCTAAGTTCTAGCAGCAAATTTGGGTGAAGATTGTGAAGTTGAATGCCGTAGTATTCGATTACCTCAGTGAAGAATTCCGTAGGGTGGTAAGCTCAGACGTCGGTCAATGTGCGTCATGAAGTGGATGCGTTCACCGACATATGGCGCCGGAACTTCTTTGTTGAGGCTGGACCAACATGCGTCGATGCGGAGGTATCCCTCATGTTGGGGATATACTTTTCGGGTATCCTCACTGTTCCTCACTGACCAAGGTGGCCCACTTCGGGTTAGAGCTTTGCTTCACGGGCGGCCCAGTCAGGGAGAAGAGGCGAGTCGATGCAGCAGGAAGGCCCGGAAGGAAGACTTACCGACATAGGCCCATAGTGTTACTTGTAGTTCAAGATGAACTCTATAACCGACTCTTAGTCATAGCCGGATAGATCTCTCCTGTAAACCCTAGGACGGATATCTATATAAGCTGACCTAGGGAGAGCCTTTAGGGAACCATCACAATAGTCTACAATCTCAACTCACACAGGCGAAACCCTTGTAACCCATATTCCGGATCTACCGTATTAATGGATTGCTAGCAGGAGTAGGATCCGTCCAAAGCCGGCGGATTCAAACCTGGGTAAACTTGTGTGCTCATCGTCCCGGAATACCGTACGTCTCACACCCCTCTCTTCCACACGCCTCGAGAACCCCCTCATGGCATACTTGTCATCAATCCGACGACAGTTGGCACCCACCATGGGGCAAGTGAGCTTCGGATCTACGTTCCGAGCGGAATCTGCAAGAATCGGAATCGGCAAGACTATCACCATCGGTCGCATCCTCTATGCCAGCGACGTCCCTCTCATCATTCTCGACGAGACCTGGATTCCGGCTAGGAAGGCCATGACTGCCTACACCATTATGTCTTTTGGCGAGATCGACGTGTACATCGGATTCGCTGAACCTGTCCTACCCACCCTAGTGGTGATGATAGAGGCAGAAGAAATTTCTGGGTCCCCTTTGTCCGCAGAGGCGGCAGAATTCCAGATCTCAGAAAACCCTAATCCCACCTAGCCCGCACCCATTGCGGAGATAGTGGAGAAATCCGAGCCTAAAGCAGACCTTGTAGTTCAAATCGAATCTGGAGTGGATCTCCCTAGCGAGGCCGAATCCTAGATCGATCCACCCACTGAAGTCGAAATCCAGGAGGATCACAGCAATAACCTTGGTTCTGGCTCTGCCAACACCGGAATAGATCAACCATTCCTAAGGCACATGTTGAGGCGCATGATGATGCAAGACGCAAGCGTGGATGAGATTCTCGAAACCATCAAGATCTTCGAGGAAGCCCACGAGGAAAGCTGCAACTACCTCAGGACCCACACATCGCACTTTGTTGGATAAGTTGGATCCGGATCCGGCTCTGTCGATGCTGGATACAACACTGACTCAGTGTTGGAGGCGATCGGAACAAACACCGACTTATCCGCATCCTCGGATAACTCGATGACATCGGCAGATTTCCAAAAGTTCTCCGCGGAGTATGAAGAGGAGTACAACTCCAAAGCTATAGAAGAAGGAGAAGCCATGGATGAAGGATCTGGGGAAAACTCTCCCAAAGCACAGGATGACATGGATATCGGAGATAATCCCGAGCTCCAGATGTCCAAAAGTATCGATCAGAGCTTGACTCCGGGAAACGGATCCAAAGCCGTCTTTGCTACCGGAGATGCCAAGAAGGCAAAGAAGAGGAACAAGAAGAACAAGACCCCGGCAAAAGAACTTCCAGCAGAGGAGGTGATTGCAGAGGAATATGAGGAAGACTCGGATGGAGCACTTATCTCATAAGAGCCCAAAGAAGAATCGATGGATGGACACGTGGTCACCGCAGGTGCACGTAAACTCATCAATGTTGCATTAACCACACCTATCCCTACTGCAGCAGAGCTAACTGCTGCGGAATTGGACGAAAGGGCCCAAGCCCTAGAAGCACGTCGCCAAGTACTCCTGGATGAAGCTAAAAACATCGAGGAAGAAAATAAACGCATGGCCAAGGCGGAGAAGCTCATCTCTGTGCAACATCAGAAGAACCGGAAACGACATACACATGACAATCAATTTCCAGAAATTCGTAAGGTTCTCTTTGAGGGAGATCCGGAGATGCCTCGGCTCGATAGAAAGAGAGATCTAGTGTATCCAACACCGGTGCAAAACACTGCCGCTGCTCGAGACATCCTGGCAAATAATCCAGGCCCAGAACAGGTTCGATTGGGCATTAAGCTACTCACCAAGGGCCTGGAGAAGCAGAAGGCCACGAGGTCTGAAAGCGGAAAACTGGTCTCCCAATCCGACCAATGTTGCACGGATTCGGCCTGGAATGACGTAAGACCCCAACGTGCTCTAGAACAGTATCACCGTTCCAACCGTCGGGAAAACAACTACTCAAGAACTAGATCTTTAGGACAGCATCAAAAAATTGGACGTGATTGGCGCAATGTTACTCCAGCTGCTGAGCAAGAGGCAATTGCTGCACTGTATCCGAAGAATCCTCCCCGGCGAGAGTCGAACGATCATAGGGAAGAAGACAAAGAGAAACGTCAGGAGGAGGACCGTCAAAGAATGCCACCTCATAGACATACAAGCCGTCCGGCCGAGCCCCACCGCAATGGGAATGACGGACGAAGGAACGACGGACACCGTGCCGAGTCAAGCCGGCAAGGGGCTCGTCGTAATGAAGATCCTCCCCGGAACCGGAATAATGACGCTCCGGACGGAGGTCGGCGATCAGCCGGAAACAATTTAGCGGCTCCACCCTCTCCACCAAGCAGCCATCACAGCGGCTCCCAAGGAGGGCGTCGTGGCGGAGGAGGTGGTGGCAGAAGCCGAAGTCCGGCTCCAAGGCACCGCAGCCATAGCCGTCATTCAGGGTGATCTCTATCCCCAAGTGACACGAGGCACAGGATTAACTCCAACATAGAGGCGCAGCGCTACAAAAACGATGATATATACGTGGGCCCAAAATTCTTCGGGCCATTCATAAGAGCAACAAAATTCCCAGAAGGATAGCTCGGCCAGATACTTGGCTCTAGGATTTCTTCCAGGCTTGCTGTATCGCCAAAGGTAGAAACAGCCTGGTCGCGACCCGATATCTCCCACTCATGTTGTAGAAGATGGCACGATCATGGCTCAATGAACTTCCGGAGAACACCATCCACAACTGGTATGATATGTAAAGCGCGTTCTTTCAGAATTTCAAAGGCACATATCGGACGCCTTGTATGGTAGGAGACCTACAGCGTTGCACCCAGAAAGCCGGAGAAACTTGCCGAGATTATCTCGGATGATGGATCGACACTAAGAACTCCTGTGAAGGGGTAAATGACCAAACTGCGATTGAAGCTTTCATTGCAGGACTCCCAGTTGGCTTACTACGTCATCGCTTGAAGTGTGACAAGGTCACTGATTTGGGAGAGATGATAGAAACAGCAAGCAAGTATGCAGATGCCGATGACAACATAGAGGTATTACTTAACGCCCTAGCCGTGCCACAGTCGGCAAAACAACCAAAGCAGCAAGCTTAGAAGCGCAAGAACACCTTGGAAGAAAAGCCCAACGCGGAAACGGTAGTGGTCACTACTACTTTAGGGTCTGGAGGACGAGGAGGGCGTGGCGGAGGCCATGGACACGATCGTGGGACATCAAGAGTCTAGGGTAGAGGAGACCAGCAGCCTGGCAAAACCTACTCTTGGGCCGACATTGCCAATAACCCATGTGTGCATCGCTTAGATGCCAATGGGGGCTCGTCTCACACAAACGCCGAGTGTCGTTTTAATGACGACATCAAGAAAGACGATACCGCTGGCTACAGGGCTAAGCGGAAGAAGGGAAAGAAGAATCCTGAAAAAGATAAAGAGACCAAGGAAGATTCCGATATGGAGGAAGCCAATGCTTCAAATCCCAAGCCGGAAGGGAAGAAGAACTTCCCGACAAAGAAAGACACTTACGTCACTTTCCTCGGATCTCAACCACCTAAGGTCAAGAAAGTAGTTCTACATGAGCTCAACGCAATAGCTTCGGCTGTCCCTTAGTTCCTGGACTGGTCGGAAGTGGCAATCACCTTTGACCATGCTGATCATCCGCCTAAGTTGCATAGGCGAGGAAAATACGCCTTAGTCATCAATCCACTTATTAATGGCTATGGTTTGTCCAATACTCTAATGGACGGCGGCAGCAACATTAACATCCTATATGTCGAAATGCTACGCCGGATGAAGATCTCGGAGACCCAGCTGAATTACAGCTCTGTGATCTTTCACGGAGTTGTTCGAGGAAGACAAGCAAATTCCCTAGGAGAGATCACTTTGGATGTGACCTTTGGAACTCCATAGAACTATCGGACGGAAGCACTTTCCTTCGAAGTGGTCCCGTTCAAGAGCATGTACCACGCTATATTCGGACGTCCGGCTTACTGGGCTTTTATGGCTCATCCGTGTAACATTTACAATATGATGAAAATTCCAGGTCCCAACAGTATGATCACCATCAGGGGAGACCAGAAGAAAGCGCGAGAGTGAGAGGATGGAAATGCCGCCTTTGCTGAAGCCGTGCTGCACGCCTAGGAGAACCAGGAGATCAAGAAGACCATAGATCCGTCCGAGATGCCCGTGACAAAGAAGGAGGTGACAAAGACGAATCCGGAGTTCAAGGCATCAGAAGAGACGAAGAAGACGCCGTTGAAGGATGATGACCCCTCCAAGGTGACACAGATAGGCGTAGGCCTAGATAGCGCATAGGAAAGCGCGCTCGTCAAGTTCCTCCAAGCAAATCAAGATATCTTCGCATGGCAGCCATCTGACATGACCGGAGTACCTAGGGAACTTGCCAAGCACTCTCTAAATGTACACCCGAACGCTAAACCTGTCAAATTGTCCCTACGACGTTTTGGCGATGAAAAGCGTAAGGCAATAGCTAAGGAACTAGCCTGGCTCGAGTTAGCCGGATTCATAGAAGAGGTCATCCACACTGAGTGGTCGGCCAATCCTGTAATGGTCCCTAAAAAGGACACCACTAATTTAAGGATGTTTGTTGATTATACTGCCTTGAACAAGGCTTGTCCCAAAGATCCGTTCGCTCTGCCTAGAATTGATCAAGTTATCGATTCTACGGCAAGCTCAGAACTCCTATGTTTTCTCGACGCATATTCCGGTTATCACCAAATCCGGATGAAGGAATCTAACAAAGTCAAAACTTCATTCATAACCCCCTTCAGAACCTTCTGTTTCGTTACGATGCCCTTTGGGCTCAAGAACGTAGGAGCTACATACCAACGCACTATGCAGCGTTGCCTCCACGATCAAATCGAATGCAATGTACATGCATATGTGGACGATATTGAGGTGATGTCCAAAAAGAAGGAATCCTTGATTTCTGACTTGGAGGAAACGTTCGCCAATCTACGAAAATACAACATAATGCTTAACTTGAAGAAATGTTTCTTTGGGATCCCAGCCAGAAAATTGTTAGGTTTTATCATGTCTCAAAGAGGCATAGAGGTAAACCGGGACAAAATCAAGGCTATACTCAATATTTCGTGCCAACTACTTTGAAGGACGTTCAAAGACTAACTGGTTGCATTGCTGCAGTCAGTCGGTTTGTAAGCCGGCTCGGTGAAAGAGCCGCACCACTATATAAACTCCTGAAAAAGACCAAGAAATTCGACAGACGAAGCTGAAGCTGTGCTACAAGACCTGAAAGCAGTACTCTCATCTGCTCCCATCCTTGCCGCACCGGAACCACATGAACCAATGTTGCTCTATCTCGCTGCGACAAACAAAGTCGTCAGTATCGTCATAGTGGTGGAGAGACTAGAGGAAAATCAGGAACACCTGGTGCAGCGTCCGACTTACTATCTCAGCGAGGTCTTAACTGAATCAAAACAGCGGTATCCGCACTATCAAAAGCTGGCTTACGGTGTGTTCTTAGCATCTCGTAAGTTGTGGCATTATTTTCAGGAACATTCGATTACCATGGTGAGCACAGCTCCCATGAGAGATATAATCAACAATAGTGATGCCACAGGACATGTTGCCAAATGGGGTATAGAGCTTTCATCTTTCGACATTGAGTACAAACCTCGTACAACAATCAAATCCCAAATCCTTGCTAACTTTGTCACTGATTGGACAGAGACAACAGAGAATATGACCCTGCCAGAGTCAGAATACCGGACCTTGCATTTTGACGGGTCTAAGGCGCTCGGTGGCTTGGGGCTGGCGTGGTTCTCAAATCACCCCAGGGAGATAAACTTTTGTATGTACTACAGATACACTTCACGGTGACAAACAACATTGCCGAGTATGAAGCATTACTGCATGGAATCCGGATTGCTAAGGACATCCACATCCGACGTTTAATGTGTTATGGAGATTCGGATCTTGTTGCCCAACAAGTGTCTGATATCTATAAGGCAAACAAGCACATGGCGGCATATAGGGCTGTCATGGATGAACTATCTAAATCGTTTGAAGGGTTTGAAGTTCAACACATCCCTCGAACAGAAAATGAGGAAGTAGATGCACTATCTCGAATAGGCTCTGCCTGGAAAAAGGTCCCGGATGGCGCTTTTTTAGAGCACCTCAAAGTTCCCTCTATAAAGGGAGTGGACAAGGAATATCCAACAAAATCCAACTCATCTTTAGTAGCAGTTCTGGCTGTGATTCCCAGGTGGACTCAACCCTACCTTGATTATTTGGTAGACAAAAAATTACCCGAAGACGAAGTTCTGAGCCGGCAGATCGTCCGACGAGCAAAAGCTACACTATAATTAGTGGTTAGCTCTAGAAGCAGAGTGCATCTGCGGTCTTTCAGCACTGTGTATCTCCGGAAGAAGGAGTGGAAATCTTACGAGAGATCCACGAAGGCGAGTGTGGTCACCACGCTGCAGCCAAATCTCTAGTGGCAAAAGCTTTCCAACACGGTTTTTTCTGGCTTACAGCCAATGCAGATGCCGAACGGCTGGTCAAGACGTGCAAGGGCTGCCAAAAATACGCCAAACAAGCTCATGTTCCGGCTGATCAGCTGTGAACAATACCTATAACATGGCCTTTTGCGGTCTGGGGGCTTGACATGGTAGGACCGTGTAAACGGGCTCCAAGTAGATTTACTCACCTCTTAGTGATGGTGGACAAATTCACCAAATGGATTGAGGATAAACATGTCACTAGTTGTGATGGAGCAACGGCCAGAAGATTTGTCGAGGATGCCATAATCCGATACGGTTATACACATAGCGTTATCACGGACAATGGGAGTAACTTCTCTATGGGAGAACTTGCCGAATTCTGCAATGAACAAAATATCCGGCTTGACATTGCGTCAGTTGCACATCCGCAAGCTAATGGACAAGTCGAAAGAGCAAATGGTCTAATTCTACAAGGCCGGAAACCAAGACTCGAAGCACCACTGCGACGTGCTGCGGGGGCTTGGGCAGAGGAATTACCTTTTGTAATATGGAGTTTGCGAACAACTCCAAACAGGTCAACCGGATACACACCTTTCTTCAAAGTCTATGGCGCAGAAGCAGTTCTTCCTAGTAATTTGATTCACACTTCTCCTAGAGTGGCCGCGTATATTGAAGAGGATGTCGAAATTTCTCGACAAAATGACCTCGACCTAGTTGAAGAAGTTCGCTCGTTGCTGAGAAGAGATCAACAGCCTATCAGCAGAAGTTACGCAAGTATCATAGCCAGAGAGTCAGAAACCGGTCTTTCAATAAGGGCAATTTGGTTCTCCAGCTTGTGCAGCAAAGAAAGCATAAACTTTCCCCAATATGGGAAGGGCCATTTTTAGTTAGTTGAGTATTGCACAATGGTTCATACTACCTAACTGATATGTGGCCAGTCAAAGAAAGACCTGCTACTAAGAAGAGAAAGAGAGCAGGAGGCATTACAAACCCGGATGAATTAGACAGACCATGGAATATTGCTCAGCTACGTCCCTTTTATTCTTAGTTTTTTTTCTTTGTAATCATATATGTGTACATGTTCAATGAGAAATAAAGTTTTGGTTGCCTCAAAATCTTTCTGAGAAGTTTTTACCATCTTATTTCCGAATGATCATGTCATAGTTGAAAATCCCAGAATACTTGAAAGTACTTTATGCTCATGTTTGTTCTGGTTTAGATTTCCGATTCTAAAATTGCTACCTTCGGGTATAAATCTAAATTTTCTAGTCTATACTTTGGTTATTTGTCTGATTGCTGGATGCAGGCATTTTCCGAGTAGTGAATTGTTGGTACTGGAAGCCGACTTTGTTTCCGAGTTTAAACTAGTTTAGCAATTGAGCTCTGTTGCTCGACAAAGTTTCCGTGCTAAAAGTTGGCCGGCTCACGAAAGGGACGAGGCGAAAAGCCAGATAAACGATAAGTGCAGACAAAAAATACAAGTGCTTATGCAAACATTTTAGGCACATAACATTAAATCCAAAAGTGCTAAATAGATAAAATAAAGCTTAGCACTAGCAAAAGTATCATACTACTTATTTACAGATCCAAATTGTTTTCAGAATAACACATTGTTCTTTCTGATACTCTATGATGCAGGGGGAGAGATACAAGCTGTTGGCTCGCAGGATACATCAGCCTCGTTTTGATAACGTTCCAAGATGTTCAAATCCGATATGGTCTGATCATCGTCGGAAACTTCAGATGTTTCTTCGGAAGGCGGAGGTGGCATGTCCACGCGGGTGAAGAAGGGAGTGTCATAGCTGATTAAGTCAGCTACGTGGCACCCATATCCGGCATAGGAGTCCATGATAGCCTTGATGTCTTGCTCCTGTCCATCTTCATCCACTTTGCAGTACCCTCTGGTTACTTGCCAGATTTCCATGTTTCCATGATGGCTCATAACCATGGTTAGAGCATTATGCGCTGCGGTTCGCGCGTAGGATATGTTCCAGTCCTGGACGAGATGCGGCATCTCCTTGGCCTTATCTCGCACTTCAAAGCCGTACATGCTATGCATATCCGGAACCTTGAGAACTTTGCCAATATCTTCGATGGATTGGCGGAAGTCATGCAACAAATCACCGACTTGGGTAAGCCGGCTGGTGTGAGATTCGGCAGAGGCTGAGTCCAGTAAGTTCAGAGGACCTGCGCATGTAATGCAAAGCGGTTAACCAAATAAATCCGGACTCCAAAGAGTCGGAAGATGCAGATAAGTCAGAAAAAGGGAAACATACCAAAGATGACATCGTCGACTTTGGCCTTCTCTTCCCGAAGACTCTGGAGTTCAGCCCGAAGTGCCTCGATAATGTCCCTCTCTCTGAACAAATAATTGCTGAGATCCGAGATTTTCTTATATTGAAGCGTAATCTTACGACCGCGCTCCTCGGTGGCCATGGAGGTGGATTCGAGAATTTGAGCAATGCTCTTCTCATGATCCACCTTAAGCTTATCCAGCTCTTGGCGGAGTTCCTTGTTTTCCACCACTAGGGTTTTAAGATTCTCGGCCTCTTCAATCATCGCACATGACTGCTTTACCAGTGATGTAGTCAAAAGAGCAAAAGTTGAACAAAAATTCGACTTTGAAATACAAGACAAGGTTTGAGTTCTAGAATGTTTACCTTCAGCCTCATCCCTGGAAACTTTTAATTGGGAATTTTCAAGTCGGAGAGCTCTGATTTCTTTCCGCTTGTTGCAAACATTCTTCAATAAATCCTGGTTATAGGAATATACTTTTTGTAAGTCAGAATACCCAGAGTTAGAAGTCTACTAAATACTCGGGCTAATATTTTTACTAATATCAGCACGAGCCTTGGGGGCTACACTAGTTCATTCTTTGGCATCCTAAGGAAGCATAAAACCGGATTTGATTGTCCAGCTTCATGCTTGGGGGCTAGAGGATATGATATGAAATAAGGAAAAACGGGAGTTGGAATTCCGACTTACATATTATTCGCGAGTGAGTTTGTTCAAACTCGCATTCACTTCGGTGGCAACCTTCTCGGCGAGGGTTAGGGGGACCACTAGCACAGTTGGAAGCTCGCCGGTCCTCAGCTTCTCGCCGCAAAGACGAACTTATTCAAGAATATCAGAGTGCTTGATATCCCCTGCTTCTTGTGCTTCTTCTTTGGTAGAGATAGTCCGGCTTTCCAGGCATTGCCGGGCTAGCCGTTGGATGTCCTCCACAGACTTCCGAGATAAGCCAAGTTTGGCAAGTCCCAGATTGTCCAGGAGATTGTTAGAGAAGGTCTCTACCGAGGGATCATTACCCAAAGAGGGTTCACCCTTATCAAAACTTGAGTCACCCATGGTGACGTCAGTCTGTGATCCAAGGATCATTGGCTCTGCTGGTTGAGCGGGATATTCTACAACGATCGGAGATGGAGTAATCTCTAGCGTTGCAGAAGGCTGAGGGGCAGGAGTCGGAGGAGCTACGGCAGGAGAAACCAAGTTTAGTTCTGACTGGCGTAGAGGCTTCGAGACAACTCCTTTCCCTTTACCCTTGGTGAGCTGTTTAGCTCTGAGAAGGTAATAGAACATGGAACATTACATCTTGGAAAGAGTTAAGATCTATAATACAAAGACCTTGTGAGGAAAGATTACCTCTTCACAACGGGCACTTCCTTTGTGCCAATGGCCACTGTCAGAGCTTTGCGCTTCCGAGGAACAACATCCGGCAGTGGAACCAATTCTCCTTCATCCTGAGAAAACTTAGGAGGATATCCCTCGACTAGAGCAAGCTCCAACTCGGGGAGGTCGGGAAGCTGAAAATAAGAGATATCTCAATATTGCGAAATAACATAAAGATGAGCACATAATTCAAGTTGTTGCTGGAAGCTTACCGGCACTACGGGATCTTCCGACGTATGCATGTCCAAGGACAGCACCGGAATCTTCCTCTCAATCTGCTCCCTTATCAGCCATTTGATTTGGCTTACATAATCTTTTGGCTCGTAGGCTTTGGGGCTGATGCAGAGGGAATCCTTCTTTGACGACATGATGGAATGCATCAGTCGATCTCCATGATGTTGAAGAGGTCAGATCCGGCGTGCCACCCAGCATTGAACTAAGTCGGACCCTCTCAGGCCCTTGTGTTTCATCAAATATTCGATCCGCCTCTTGGCGAGGAGCAGATCATCACTGAGAGCCGGAGCGACCTCATCCTAGGATTCTTGAGGCGTGGCGGCTCTGTCAAAGCATTATCTTTGCCGGGAGCAGGAATATCCTTGTGATAGAAAAAAGTGGACGGCCATTGCTTGACCGACTCACTGGCCATAATCCGAGGATAGACGCGCTCTCGCCCAACCAAAAAAATAATAGTATCGGTAATATAAGGATTACCGGTAGTAATGGAATTTCTCTGGACATGGAAATAATACCGGAAGAGAGTAAGGCTTGGCCTAATGCCGAGATACCCCTCGCACAAAGATGCGTAAGCGCTCATCTCTAAGATGGAGTTCGGGGGAGATGGTGGAGATGAACTCCGTAGTGACCTATGACCTCGGAAATGAAATCTGAGGGAGGAAAACTCAGACCTCTATCAAGGTGAGTGACGAAGTGCACACGCTCTTCGTCACGAGGGTTGGGGTTGGTTTCGCCGAAACCGATCTGCCAGTCGCCGGCACGTAGGAGCCCTTCTTCTTCCACGACACGGAGCTTGGGGTCGTCGAGGACGCACAGGATCCAAACCCCACGGTTGTTCTCCTTCTCCGCCGCTGCTGCCGTCACCGCCATGCCGGAAGATGATGCAGAAGCCATTTTGTCGGTGTGCCTATGACCTTGGATGGGCGGCGCTGGGGATTTTTTGGGGAGCAGAGGAGCTCTAGGTTCGTGGGAGGCATAGGGGAGAAGGAAACGGCGCAAAGTGCTAGTGAGGGAAGATGAGGAATAGGATCTTCACCGCTTATATCCACTGGCCGCGTCAAGATCCGTGCAAAATGCTACAGTAAACATGCCACGCATCGTGGAAGGAACTGGGAAACCCCCACGCGATGATTACGCCACCTTGATCTCCACACACGCATTAAAACGGCGCCTCGGTTCCGCGAAAGGCAGACCCACCAATGGTCGTGCTGATAGGAAATGTCTGTCAGTGACGTGACTTGACCGTGACTGGTGTCAGGTTACGTCAGAGACCAAGTTCCGGCTTAGTTTGAATTTCTAGCTGGAAATCCGAATAAACATATTTATAGGTCCGACTCATTTTTTGAGACCCAAATCGTATCTTTTCTTTTGAAGTTTCAGGAACCCTTCAAGATTCTGCAAGCCGAAGATCAAGCTAGATGATGATGAATCCGACTTTGGATCTTGGAGGCTTCCGGGGGCTGCTGTTGGGGATATACTTTCCCGATATCCTCACTGTTCCTCACTGACCAGGGTGGCCCACTTCAGGTTAGAGCTTTGCTTCACGGGCGGCCCAGTCAGGGAGAAGAGACGGAGTCCAGTCCGACTACGGGAAGGCCCAGAAGACTTACTGACATAGGCCCATAGTGTTACTTATAGTTCAAGATGTACTCTGTAACCGAATCTTAGTCGTAGCCGGATAGATCTCTCCTGTAAACCCTAGTACGGATATCTATATAAGCCGACCTAGGGAGAGCCTTTAGGGCACCCTCACAATAGTCTACAATCTCAACTCGCACAGGAGAAACCCTTGTAACCCATATTCTGGCTCTGCCGTATTACTGGATTGCTAGTAGGAGTAGGATCCTTCCAAAGCCGGCAGATTTGAACCTGGGTAAACTTGTGTGCTCACCGTCCTGGAATACCTTACGTCTCACACTCCTCTCTTCCACGCGCCTCGAGGACCCCCTCATGGCGTACTTGTCATCAATCCGACGACACCTCATCCTCTAGTTGATGAAGCTTGTTGTTTTCGATAAGTCCCAGGATCCAGATCCCGTGCCACTTCTTCTCTTCTGCCTCGGTTGAGGATGACGTTGTGCTCGCCGTAGAGGATGAATCGGCTATCTCGTCGGAGATGACCAAGAACTAGTGGCGCTGGTGGCTTTGGAGGTGGAGAGAAGAAGATGAGCGAAAACGAGGAGTCGCGAGGAAGATAGTATGAGTTTGGCGAATGTGATGGATATATTATTGAGCCTCATGGGCGAGTATATATAAGCGTACAGGGGATTATCTTGTAGTACTAGTCAAATTAGGATTGTACGTAAACAGATCCTAACTCTATCTAAACTACCATAACAACCATATATGCCTCATACTCTAAGACTCCCCCGCAGTCGTAGCGGTAGCGTTGTGAATAACTAGAACGTCGCGGATGGTCAGACTGGAGATAAACTGAAGTAGCATCCAGTAGGCTGACATCCCCCCATTGTCCGAGCGGGAACATCATGGACAGTGTCGCGTCGCGGTAGCTTGGACTGTAGAGGAAGCTGGTGAGATGCACAGGCGAGGTGATAGCCCTTGTGCCAATGTCGAGGGAGCTGAGAGCTTGAGGCGGTGCCGAGGTCGGGTAGCCATTGTGAGGGGTCGCTATGGTCGATGTCGTGGTCAGGGATGCCGGTGTCGAGGTAGCCGCACGTGAAGCCGCATGCGCATAGTGCACGAGGAGGAGATGGATATGCATCAAGGCAGTCGTCATGGGACCACGGTAGCTTGCCGAGGGTCTGCGGAGGCTTTCCAAGGGGGGCTTGCCGAGGGTTCATGGAGGCTTGCCATGGGGCCGCGATAGCTTGCCGAGGTGTGTCGATTTCAAAGCCGATGCAGTCCGACCCGTCGAGGATGAGGTGCGGCCATAGTTTTGCCAAAACTAGGCGCACATCGGGGAAGAACGCACACTCCGGTTTTGCCGGAATTGAGTATGCAAAGAAGAGCTTGTCGGTGACGCGGTCGAGGAAGTTGTAGAGGAAGTTGTCGATGCCGAAGAAGACTTTGTCGAGGCCAACGAAGACGAGGCGCTGATTCGAGATTGCCAGGCTCAGGGACACGTCGGGGACAAAGACACACACCGGTGTTGCCAATACTAGGCACGCAAGGGAAATACGTAGAAGGCGGCGAAACCAACGGCGGCCTGGAGTGGTCATGTTGGACGCCTAGATTGGCGCGGCGGCGGTACTCGACGTAGGCGAAGAAGAATCCGACGTGATGAAGATCATGCACGGACGTAGATGACCTGCACCGTGGAGGTGGTGCGGAGATAGCCTGGGGCGTCGGTGCGTAGGAATGGCGATGTAGATTGCGTGCAGCGATGCTATGACCCGTTGAGGCGGCATAGCTATAGGGCGCAAGTTGGTGCAGCAACTGGGAGACCACCAGCGACGTACACGCCAAGAAAGGCGCGTTAGAAGCCGGTAGCATGGACCAAAGGCAGTGGCGCTACTACCTAAAGGGGCGACACAACGCCATCCCGTAGCTCGATCGATGGTAGGCGCGTGCTCGGGGACGTGCTTGGCGTAGACGGGCGCGAGATCGGTTGAGCAGACCAACATTGCACCGTATGCGCCATGGCATTGACGACGCGTAGATCGGAGTCGATGGCGGTGTTGTCGGTGAAGTCCCAGGCGATGACGATGAAGACGATCTGAGGGGGATGGCCGCAGTAGCCTACCAAGGAAGGCGTAGCAGCCAGCCGAGGTATGCGGCAGCCTGCCGTGAGGCCGTGACAGCCTGCCTAGGCAGGCGCGACAGTGGAAGAGGTAGGTGCACGGGCGCGGTGTAGATCATCTACGCCAATGCTCGGAGTAGAGGCACGGTGATGACGAAAGCGGTGGGTGACTCAATCCGATCTATGCTCGGTAAACCAAAAAAAGAAGACTGGCCAAGTGACCGGCGGAGAGAAAAACCGATCTAGAGATCGGAAAACACTCACCAGGGTAACTGATCACAGAACAGCGGATGAACCCTGGGACGGATTCCATGGCCCCCGGCGGAGATCATGGAGATCGATCCCCCCGGGGGCGGCGCGGTGGAAGCGTGCGGCTAGGGTTCGAACCGGTTTGGCTGATACCATGAAAGAGTATCAGTTTGGCGGAATATGATTGATGTATTATTGAGCCTCATGGGTGAGTATATATAGGCGTATAGGGGATTATCTTGGAGTACAAGTCAAGTTAGGATTGTGCGTAAACAGATCCTAATTCTATCTAAACTACCATAACAACCGTATATGCCTAATACTCTAACAAGAAAGAGCACTGAAGCAGAAGTGATCAGAAAATGAGGGTTTTCTCCCTCTTTATACCCAATCTGCACAGAGATTAGCGCTTATCATGCCGGATTTCCACCACGCACCGCAGAACGGTGGAGGCAGCTTCCTCGTGAAGCCTCCGCTGCCTCGATCTCCTTGCTCGCATTGAAACGGCACCTCGGTTCCGCGTGATGCGGGATCCACCAATGGTCACACTGAGAGAATAAATGCCAGTGACGTGACAAGACCGAAAAAGTTGTTAGGTTACGTCACCAGACTAATTTCTGGTTCAGTTTGAAATGAGCGTGGAAACAAGAATGATATGTTAACAAGTTCGACTCATCAGTGACTCAGATCCTACATTTTGTTTTGAAGTTTTAGAAACCCTTCAAGATTCGACAACCGAATAACGTTGAATCTAGACGATGAAATCAAACTTTGGATCTTGGAGGCTTCTGGGGGTTACTGTTGGGGATATAATTTTCGGGTATACCCATGGTGACTCACTGACTAGGGTGGCCCACTTCCGGGTTAGAGCTATGCTCTGCGGGCGGCCCAGTTAGGGATAGAAGATGGAGGCCCATCCGGCTACGGGAAGACCCAGAAGACTTACCGACTTAGGCTTGTAGATAGACTTGTATTCCAAGTTGTACTTTATATCGACTCTGTATTGTAGCCGGATAGGAATCTCCTGTAAACCCTAGATTGGATGACTATATAAGCTGACCTAGGGGGCATCCTTTAGGGCACAATCAATCTCAACTCGCACAGGTGAAACCGATCCTTGTAATCCGTTGTTAATTTTGGCTCTGATGATATACTGAATTGCTAGCAAGAGTAGGATCTGTCCACCGCAGTCGGATTTGAACCTGTGTAAATTTGTGTGCTCACCATCCCGGATCACCATACGTCTTACACCCCACATTTTCCCACGCCTCGAGGACCCCCTCATGGCATACTTGTCTTCAATCCGATGACAGGGTTACTTCTCCAGTAGAGCCAATAGAATATGTTGGTGTCATCGTAGGCGCTGTGATCGCAGCCGACGGACCCGAATGGATCGGGGCCGACCTGATGTGGAAGTGGAAGCACCCGATCATCATATCGTTCTCTCGCTCGAAGTTTTCGGAGGCCGGAAGAGGGGTGGGGGCGTGGATTAAGATCGATGGGATCATAACAGATCTCACTGACCCCAATCATTGAGTTGCTGCTTGGTGAAGATAGAGTTGACGGATCCATGGCTCCAGCGCTCAGAGTTCCCACAGATGGCGCCAATTGACAAGGTGTGACCTCGGCAATGCCCATTGTTATGGATTTAGGGTTACAAGGAAGAGAGACCGCTGGTGATTTCATCGGCTTATCTGAAAAATAAGGGAGTCCATGTCTGTCTGATTATTGAAGAAGATGATTAAAGAGTCGTCGAATCGCTAGATGCAATCTAACTCACGGTGGGTTGTAGTTTGTTCAAAGCTATGGTGCCCTCTCCTTCGTCTCCTCCTAGCCTTTATATGAGAGCCTAGGTATCAGAGTCAAGTACAGATCAGTTACAAGATGGAAATACAACTCTATGACTATGTCGGTTTAGGCTTCTGCCTTGATCATCATGTCTGGTTCTTGGGTTTCGGATGCTTCTAGGACTCTTTGTTTCTTGTGTGCCTTGTGGGCCGTAGTTCGGGTACGTACCAGGTTTACCAATCATGGGAATCCAATAAGTCATACTCATGTCAATGGCCGAGAGGCGTGGGGGAGGTAGGGCGGTAAGCACCGGCCGACGATGTGGACGCCAGCGCAGCCGGAGAGCCTTGGCAGCGCTAGGAAATCCTAGCGCCTCTCTTGTCACGCGTGGTCGAGGGAGGATGGGGAACATGAGTTGGTTCGGTGATGTTCGATGGTTTTTCTTCTTATTTCTTTGCGGTGACATTCGAGTGTAAATAAGATAGACTATAGGGAAGCGTAAGTTACCGATTACTCCTAACTTACCGATTTTTAAAGCCTTGTTCGGTTGTAGGTGATTTAATCCCCTAGTGGATCTAACCCCCGCAGGGATTGGGTGAAACCCGCTTGTCACCCAATCCCACTAATCCCTCTCCCCCTATTCCCTGTTTATCGCTGTAGCTAGCTGTCATTCGGTTAATCCCACACCCACAAGCAGCGGCAGCACAGGCGGTAAGCAACAACAAAGCTCTAGACATCAACCAAAAGCACTTATCAAACAGAAAAATAAACAGCTACTTTGTATAAAATTCTCGATTATTACAAGCTAGAGTCAATTCGTTTCCAGAAATACACTGACGTAACAACTAACAAAATACAACGAATAAATATGCAGTTTTTCACCGTAAATCACACAGGAATTGATCGCCGTGGACTCTTGCCTTTCTTCTGGAGCTTCCTCATGCTTTCCTGTACCAGGCCAGGAGTAATCTAATTGACAGATAAACTACAGCTATCAGAACAAAATAAAGCACCACTGGCTAGCAGCTCCTGATATTAACCAGCTCTGTCAACTGAGATACCCAGAGTCTTGGCCTCTAAACACAGCCACAACCAACTTTAAAGTAACAATCATATTACTATCTAAATATTTGGCCCTAACGAAGATAGACCTTTTTTAGAGGCACACGTTGCGGTGTAGCACTCACCAACAAAATATGGACACAAATTGCCTTCAGCTTAGAATTCCTTTGGAGTGTTTGCAAGTTCCTCTTCACCAAATAACCATATAGGTACACATCCAAACTGCACAAATAGTGATCAAGTTAGCTTGAAGTTGCAGGGAATGTCTCAACCTAAGCTGCAAAAAATTGGCATGTAATTATTGCTAACATAAAAGCTATCTAGTTAATACCATCTACTGGAAGAACAAGCAAGGATTAATACAGGGTTAATCTATTTTTATCACAAGGAGATTACCGTACTCAGCTGTAAACACAACTTATGGTGGCAATATAATTTATGATTTCTGGCACCAAATTGTACAACATCAGAACATGTATCCATGGCAGCAGCGACCAGAACCTACCACTATAGCAACATCTCCTAGCTCCGCAAGAACACGACAAGAACCCCACAAGATACAGCTACAACACTACCGCTAGCTGCTAGTACAGATACAGCTACAACCACAAAGATACAACACTACTGCTCCACTTTATCTTACATGAAGGTCCAAACACAAATTCTCGAAATAATCATCTACAACATTTCCTTATGGTCAAGATTTTGTTTGCACTACTGAAACCCTAAAATATTTGGAAACTTAGTTGATTTGAAGGAAGCTTGGTAACTACTCCCTCTGTTTCAAATTACTCCGCCGGCGCGCTTATGTAGGTGGGCTAGTACTCCTTCATTTTTCATTCAAAAAAATCCTGAAATTTTTGAAATAGATAGTATGAAATGTGTACTACCTATACCAAAAATCCTATGAATTTTTTGATAAAAAATGAGAGAATACTAAGCCACCTAGGTAAGCGTGCGCGCGGAGTAATTTGAAACAGAGGGAGTAATAGAAAGATGATCTCTTGTACTACTGAAATATGAATCTACATAGGATTAGCAACTAGTTTTCTCAATTTCTATGGGTTATATCTTATTTTTACTTCGCAAAAAAAACCAATCTGTACCAAAAACTACAGAACCGAAAGTAATAGACAGATCGAGCAGAATCGATCTTCCCCTTCATTGCATTTGCACAACAATCTATCATATCGATCAAGAGAAACAGCAAGAACATATAAAAAATCTCAGCTAGCAAAGAACCAGCAGCATGGTGCGATTTTCTTTCCTTTTTTATACATCCAAAGACACCCATACCACTAAAGTTTGTTTAAGTCGGGAATTAAAGTAATTATTATCGCAAGATTTCTTCCAGGTGAGGAAGAACAACTTCTATAGTGGTCTGTTGTAGCTAGCTGCTTCTCCATGATTTGTTCAGTGGCTAAATTTGATTCTTTATGTTCGGTGAGACACCATTAAATGAATTTATTTTTTAATGATGCAATCCATCCATGATCTGATTTCTCAAAATATGATGTGCTCACCAACGAGTTGTGTATATTTATATATATCTAGCTAGATCAGAATGAGAGCTTCAGAAATATCTTCTCAGTATCATTCCATCTCATATATACTAGTATATATATAGACCTGAAGTCACCTAGTGAACATTAGCATCCTTGATCCTTTTAGGTTCCTGCTAGGATCGTTGAAAATGAAAGGAGAATCCAAACTATTTCTTCACTAAAAAAAATCTACTAGTACTACACTCTACGTTGTGCTTCCAGATGGCTACTGTATTTGAAGCCTCCGTTCACCAGTACTGGATCTCCACTTAAGCATAAACAGACTATTGCGAAATTGGACAGTTGATGTGAAATCAAGAACTAAGAAACCAGGAACCCTAGATTTTTCAGAGACAAGGAAAAGGAAGAGTAGGAGGAGGGGATCACCGGATAGAAGGCCTCCATCAGAGGGGATGGACGTCGTCTCCGCTACCACTGTCGCTGCCTCCGATTTCATCCATGTTGTCGCGCCGCCTCTCTTCACATTCGTGACACGCGCGAGGTGGGGAGTGTGGCGACACATCCTAGTCGCTGCTCCGCCGCCATGCGCCTCTGGATCGTGGGAGAAGGGGAGGAGTGTCCCGCCGCCGATGTCGCTCACCTCGCCGTCGTTTCGCCATTGCCGTCGCCTCCGGGAGCGACTCGCGAGAGAGCCAGAGATAAACGTAATGTCAATTGGGGAAACTTTCCACGGGCTCGGTGTCGATTTTTTCTTCCCCGTGAAAAAGGAGGGTATTCGAGCGGATTAGGCCGGGTTGGAATCCCCACGGGGCATAACCGGACATGCTAATTTTGTTGGGCGGGGTTGAATTCCAGCTGGGCCGATCCATGGGGGTTGACGGGGATTGGGCCTCTATCCTGGCCGGGGTGGGATTAACCGAACAAAGCCGTGAGAAGCAGCGGGAAGTATCTCCCGGACGTACTTCTCTGTTTGTATTCTAATTTGGTGAAGTTTTGTTTTTTTTGAGCGGTTCTAATTTGGTTAAGTGCTTCTAAAAGCTAGGCCGTAAAAGTCAGGTGTTTAGCTCGACTTGTGCTTCCGAGGATCCAAAAACAGTAGAAGCTCCAGTCCCGGCCGAAACAAACAGGCCCAATATGGGTCTCCCAGCTGAAAAATAGTGTCGGCCTGTAAGGCCCAACCGCCCAGGTGAGAGACTAACGGGCAACGGCTGGTTGATTCCTCCCAAGCCGCCCAAGTGCCGCCGGCGGACTGTGAGCAATGTTGCGGCAAGCCAAAGAACGTCGAGCACAAGAGGAGGGGCGGAGCTAATCGGATCGGATCCAATGCCGTCTTGCGAGCACGGAGCACGTCGTCGCAAGAATTTCTCGCCCGCAGTGTGCCCTTTCTCCCCCACTGCGACAGGCCCGGTGGCTGTTCGTTAACGTCGGCCAGTGCCTCGTGAACGTGGTATCACTTCAAGGTCCATAAGGATATCGTATCCACCTCCCTCACCTTCTTCGACAAACACAGTATAGCCATATAGGCGTTGATCTTAATCTTGATCTTCAGAATTTTATTTTGGAACTCTTGATCTTGATCGGTGCAGATACACACAATGCGATTGGTGTTGATTAGCTTTTGATTGCCTATTTACAGGGACGGGTCTTATGTGGCGGGTACGGTCCATCATCAAGGCCTTCGGGCTGCGGCTGTATTTGACCGTCAGGGTTGGCCGTGGTGGATGAATGTCTTTGATGCATCGGCGACATCAAGGTACAGAGAAAATATCACATATGTTTAGAATTGTTGATTTAACAAGAGAAAATCAGGCGATGTATCTTGCAACAAACGAAATCACTCCAGAGTTTAGGCAATCCCTTTCATGGAATCTGTTGATTCGCTATTCAGTTAAAGGTGTTGTTATTCTTATTAGTGCGAAACATCATTATTTTCTTTGTCTGAAGGAATACACGGAGCATAGTATATTGCATCTTGTTTATCTTCCCCTTACATTACACTATTACTCAATAATATATCTGGCAATCATGCGGGATTTTCGATAGCGGATATCTTTGTAGCAGGACAAACCTCATTAATTTCTTCTAGCCAATCAAAACAATTCTGAATAATATTGTTCACTGTGCCCCTTGTAGGCCCCTCTATTTAATAATCTTTGTATTGTTCGAGTATGCCATGTCTTTGCACCATTGTAAAGCTGTCTTTGATGGCCTCCTACAAGTCGGAAGGGTCAATAAGTGTGTTGCACAGAAAAACTAGGTAAAATGCTCAACACAAAACATAATGTTACCATTTCTAGCAAGTTTCAGTTCATACCTTGGAAGAGGTAACTCATCCTGCATATGTTCTGCACTACACTATAGTCTATAACAACCTGATTTCTGGTGACTGTTGGTGGCAGTCTGACACATAGTCTTGCTGGTAGAGAATGTTTTACTACTGATAACTGGTTTATTTTCTCGAACACACATCAAAATGTGTGTCGTCTGTACTAGAATATTGTCAAAATGGCACCAACCAAACAACCAAAAAAAAGACAAGCAAAATCAAAATGAAAACTAACAGCTATCCAGCTGGTGAGAATACTGATGCCTAATGTATCCTCATTCCTTTTTTTTCTCCTACGTAGAAGAATATGGGAAATGAATTGCCAAAACCTCTGCACAGAAAAAAAAAACAGGGAGTATGTGAAAGAGAACTCATGGTTCATTTACCAACCAAAAATTTCTCGTCACTGAGCCTACATATGTTGATGGAGTGTTAGTCAAAGTATGTTGATAGAGTAAGACTGTGTGTGTATTCACAGTCATCTGAAGGTACCTGAATTCAAAAGTCTTAAGATGCTATCAGATAGTGGTTGAGGAGTTTATATGTGGTGATTCAAACACGGTACCAATAGGATTTTCTCTCCCTTTTGTAATATGCTTTTGCTATGCAGCCTGTTTGGTTTCCAACCCACAAAAGTTTTTTTTTTGACAGATAACCCACAATTTATCAATCTAAATGCTAGCCATATCGGGACTTTACCAGAGTTTTTTTTGGCAAGCTGAGGCAATAATCCAAACAGCCCCTGTGTGTGAAGAAAATATTGGCTCGTTTACCTCTTTCCTCCGCCCACCGCATTCTTGTTAGATTGTGATGGTTTTTTCTTAGATAGGAACAATCATCCCTGTCAGCTAGCCAGGGAATCCAGTATAGACTTCTACTCTCAATAAGTCAATATGATTCTCTAGGATAATTTCATTTTCTCATATTCTTGATTCCTTTTTCCCATGGGTGGCACACAAGCAGGAACAGTGTACAATAAGTAATAGCTGCCAGAATCGAGTTTCGTATATAGTCTAGACAGATTATTGAATTCGAGCAAGTTGTTAGGAGTGGGGCTACTGGTTCTTACTTCTGAAGTCAGAAGTTCATGAAGGAACAACAATAGGTATCCGTGTGAGCACGAGATAGGAAATATTTTAGGAAGCATAAGTCCAGTGTTGCAGCACAGGAGCCATGGAATCAGGTCCAGACAGTTGACATGCACCTGCATCTTTGGGCAATTACTCCGTAGTATCTATGCAGTTAAGTAAAAAACAAGTAAAATCTTGTGAGGTGCGTCGTCGAAGGCCAATCTATCTTTCAACATGCTGCTTAGTTTACTTATGTTTTCGTTCTGTTCTGCTTAGGCAAAAGTATGACAAGTTGTAGCTTACTTCTCCCCAAGGAGATCGCTTTCTTTATTATGCACTTGTTACTGCTGTGAGAGCCAAGTGTGGCATCTAACCGCTGTAATTAAACTTGGTCTACAGCATAGTTTTTCTTCAGGTGTGAAATTTTTAAAAATAATTCACATCCTAAACCATTCTCACCTTCATAGTTACTCCCGTGTCCTGCTAAGGCACATCCATTCTCACTGGTTTTTATATGTTCCTGGCCCTGAAGCATGGCTAATGCATCTGCAGCTGGGCTTGCCTTGCCGCCAATTCCAGTTACAGATTCCTTCTTTACAAGGCACATGAAACCCAAGAACCAGATGAAAGCATAGATATATAAGATAATAAATATAGAATATATATCATAGAATCAGGAGCAGTACTAGCTAGCTGTTGCAGCAGAAGACAGGCATTGCTCGGATCGGAAAAGCCTGGTCCCAAGTCCCAACCTTGAAGGCCACCCTGATCCCACCAATCACCCACTGTCGCAATGCTCTGCTCTGCACTGCACAGATGCTTCCTTCCTTCCTTCTTCTCTTCCCTACATGTTCAGATCAATCTCCGAAGAGCTGCCATCCTCTGCTTCTTCTGGTTCTGCCTCTGCTTCTTGCTCTGCCTCGTGCATCCACTGCAGGAAAGGGAACGTCCTCTTGCCCTGCACTGGCTGCTCGACTGTGCAGTCACGGTGGTGGTGGTGGTAGTTCATGCTGGTGTAGAGCCTCTTTGACCCGGCGGCCTTGCTCTCTGCGTCCGACGACGATGACGTCACGCAGCTGCTGTCGACGGAGCGGTGTCGCCGCTGCAGGGACGAGGAGGACAGGCACTCTGTGTCCACTGCCGAGATGAGCTCCGAGAACTCCGCCTTGGCGGAGCTGGCCAGGCTGTTGTCGGCGAGGACCTGCTGTGCCCTTCGCAGCACGGACTGTAGGTACCTCCCCTGCGCCTCCATCCTCAGCTGCAGGTGCCTCTGGACCTGCCATGGATGGAACAAACCGAGGCCCGCCTGATCAGCTCAACAATCCCCTCGCTAGTATTTTTTTGGGGTTAATTTCTTTACCTCGATCTGTTCGTACAGCTTCCTCTGCATCTGCATGGTAGAATCACGGATAGCTTCTTTGTCATCATCGTCGTGGTTGTCGTCTTCATCCGCGCAAGCAAATGCGTACAACGCGGTGGTCTTATTATCATGGTACTGGTTGGGATGGCTCTCCGACGAGGATGATCGCTCGCTCAGGCCTCCTCCACCCTTGTCCCCGAGGTTGCGGCTCACCGCCAGCCGATACTTCTGCAGGATTATTATTAGTCGGTGGTAGGGATTCAGCTTTATCTAGTACTGGAATTTGTCGGTGGCACCGCACCTGGAGGTGGCTCTTGAGATGGTACAGGGTGAGCCCCTGCACGCCCATGGCCCTCAGCACGGACTTGGGCGTCGCTCCTGAAATGCCAAGCAAGGATCAAACACGGAAGACGAGTGTATGTCTGCTGAGAAGACGATCGATCGGTCGATCAGACTTACTGTCTGCGCCGCCGAGCTCGGATACGGCGCCGACGAACTGCTGGTGCAGCTGGCGCGTCCACCTGAGCCGTGTCCTGGAAACCTCGCCGCCGCTGCCTTGCTGGTGATCGGACGATGACATTTCCAGCGCGCCCACCACGGTGCCCGGTACTGCTTCAGGATCAGGGGCGCCTCCAGCATATATGATGAGAAGCTACGCCGCGGCGGCGATACAAGCAAGCAATCTCTATCTCTCTCGGGGTGGTGGCGAACAGCAGTTGCAGAGCACTAGGGAATGCGCATGCACAGCTTGCAGCAGTGGAGTGGAGCGACGCTGCCTCTCTTATAGAGTGGTCCGGCTAATCCATCCTCGGTGAGTTGCTTCCTTTCCTTGGACTCCACTACTCAGATATATTCCCCTCCTCCGATTCCTCTTCCTCGTCGATCGTGTGATCAAGGCCGGCCGGCCGCGCGAATGTGCAAGGGAATATAGCGCATGAGGTAGCTGGGGCCGCCCCATCTTTTGCACCTCAAGGCCGCTCGCCTCCACGTCACTCGCACCTCTCTCTCCCCCCCTAGTCGGTTGCTCCTTTAGCTTTCACTTCTTTGACCTGAAAGGGAGGGAATCTTTGGGGGGCAGTAGGCAGGGGAAAGCAAAACAGTTCAACTGCAAGCTTCTCTCTTTCTCTCTCATCAAAAGGATAGAGAGAGATCGAGAAGAAAAACTGTACGTACTACTAAATGGAAGAAAAGATGAAGGAAAAAAAAAAGAGGCTGGTGTTTGTGCATTGTTCTCTTGCTGTTTTCTCACACTTGTTCACCGTCTCCTCTTTGTTGGATTCTCGTTGCCCCACCACCACGGCACCACCCCCACCCCCACCCCTTGAACGACGCGGCCGGCGATGCTAGCTAGCTATACTTTCCCCAAACACCAAAATTGCTTTCAACTCAAGGTAGGAAAGGAAATGAGTGGTGATCTCTCTCACTGATTTCACTGCCCGCCCGCCCTCTGTGAAATCACTGAAATCAAAGGAAATCAGTAAAAATAGAAATCAGATCGATACAGAGGTAGGTGTGGAATAATAATCTTAAGAGGCGGCCCGGAGGGGGTAGAAATGTGTAAAGCCAGCCAGATTAAAGGGAGGAATAAACCTTTGCATTGCATGCGTCCTCGCTCAGAGGCCCGGCGCACTACCAAAATAGTACTCTGATGCAATTGGCAAACTGCCTTTGGCTTTTCTGATGATAGGGGAATCAAGGAATCTAATCCAGATCTCAACACCACGGAAGTAATCGACACTTAGCTATCCGGATGGATCAAAAGGAAGCTTCTCTACTTGGAAAAAACAGGTACGCACCTATGCATGTATGTGTAGCATTGCTGCATACGTATGTATGCGCGCGTGCTCCTGTGTGCGGTGACCCAGATACCACATGGTCACTTATATAATCACTTCTCGTTTTCCTAACGCATTTTTTAAAGCAACATACGTATTTCATTAATAGAAAATCAAGTTACATGACGTAACATATCATATGTAAAGACTAAAAAACAGACCGGAATAAAATCGATTATCCTTAATTTACAGATAAAATCTTAAAAGATCGAGAAATACAAAACGATCTCTAAGGTTTCCCACAGCCACCATAGACAGGGCCGCCGTCCAACTCCAGCGCCGCCAAGATGGACGTCGAAAGAGACGCCGAACCATCTTTGGAGAAGGACACGGCTTCTCTCAAGCAACATGGAGTAGACTCCAAGTCTCCTAGCTAACCGACTTGTAATTGTATTGTTGATATATATATGAGAGGGGGCCCGTGACTTGTGATCACGTTGCAAAAGTTTCTATTCGGCTTTCATGGTATCAAAGCACCAGCCGATCCTACCCCCTCTAAAAACCCTAAAAATTCCGAAACCCTACCCCCACCCCTGCCATCGCGATGACTCCCGACGAGATCCTCAAGCTCGAAGACGATCTCAAGCAGTGTGAATCCCTTCCCGAGACGCGCAAAGAAGAGCTCGACCGCCGTGTCGCCGAGATGGGAAAGGTCGTCG
Organism: Avena insularis; assembly: GCA_023614405.1. Classification (NCBI taxonomy): domain Eukaryota; kingdom Viridiplantae; phylum Streptophyta; class Magnoliopsida; order Poales; family Poaceae; genus Avena; species Avena insularis. Next base: position 454,311,407 of record CM042696.1, on the reverse strand, counting down.
ACAGCAACCCTACTATCCAAAACCCCTCCACCTATGTCTCCTCCATCAAGAACGTCGTCGCCATCACCCTTGATCTGCAGGACTCCAACTACATCAAGTGGCGCGAGCTCTTCCTCGCCGCCCTAGGCCGCTACGGCCTCACAAGCCATGTCATTGGCACGGCCGATGCTACTCCATCAGACACCTCGCCCACCTTCGACTGGGCGCGCGACGACTTCACCGTCCTCTCTTGGATCTATGGTTCGATCTCCCCCTAGCTCTTCGGCATCATCATAGCCCCGGGATCGATGGCACGACAGATTTGGGATGCCATCCAACCTCTTCCATGACAACAAGAAAAGCCGCGCCCTCTCCCTCGACGCGGAATTCCGCAACACGCTACAAGGAGAAATGAGCATTCACGACTACTATGCCAAGCTCAAATCCCTTGCCCATGCTCTTGACGATGTTGATGAGAAGATCTCAGACGAAACTCTCGTCCTCACGGTTCTGCGCGGTCTCAACGAGCAATACAGTCACCTCCTTCCTTTCTTCCTTACCAGGTGCCGTTCCTAACGTTCCTGCAGACACGCTCCGCCCTGGTTCTCGAGGAAGCGCAAAAGAAAACCGATGCAAAACACGCGGCGTGGACCGCGCTCTGGGCCAGCAATAGTGTTCTACCCAATGGCGGCAACTTCATACTGCACGTCGGAGGCACCCCTCCTGCCGCCGGCCGTGGCGGCGGTCCTCCTGATCCGCGCCCTCCTCAGCCCCTCCAGCCCGGCTTCTACAACAACTCTGGCCAGGGTGGTGGTACTGGAGGCCGATGTGGTCATGGTGGTGGTCGTGGACGCGGCTGTGACAACAACATCCCATAGATGTTGAATCCGTGGACCGGCCTCCCGACGCGCGCTTATCAGCTTCAGCAACAGCAACAGCCTGCAATGCCCTCTCCGTGGCAGCCCCGCTGGCGCGCCCCAACCCCCTAGCGTCTTGGGGCCTCGCCTAGCTCTGCCACCGTACCAGGCCTACACCGCCACGGGCTACTAGCAGCTTCCCAGCAACATGATGTTTCAACCATAGCAGCAACAGCAGATTGATCCGGCTCTTCTTACAGCTCTCCAGAATATGCAGCTCCCTGGTGACCAGGAGTGGGTCATGGACTCCGGCGCCTCGTCCCACATGGCATCTGATCATGGTATAATTTCCTCCACCTTCCCCTCTTCTTCTCATAAAATCATAGTATGCAATGGTGCATCTCTCCCTGTTACTCACACCGGTTCTCACACCTTTTCCTTCAACTCCAAAAATCTTTTCCTCCGCAATATTCTAGTTGTTCCTCACATCATCAAAAACCTTATTTCTGTTCGAAAATTCACCATCGATAATCTTTGCTCTATTGAATTTGACCCCTTCGATTTCTCTGTGAAGGATCTTCTTACCAAGACAGTGATTCTTCGATGCAATAGTCTTGGACCGTTCTACTCCCTCTGTCGCCCACCAGAAGCCAAGACCCTCCTCGCCACCTCCTCATCCAAGCTTTGGCATCGCCGACTTGGACACCCAGGTCATCCAACCATGCAGCGTCTCCACCAGCAATAACACATACCTAGCAATAAACCTCCGTCGTCTTTATGTCATGCTTGTCAACTAGGCTGTCACATTAGGCTCCCTGTTTATTCCTCAGATTCCTTTAATGTAAAACCTTTTAAATTACTACATTGTGATTTGTGGACATCTCCTATTCCGAGCACTTCTGGTTTTGCTTATTATCTCATTATTGTGGATGACTATACACATTACTTTTGGACATTTCCCCTTCGCAAAAAACGGATGTCTATGCAACTTTTACTGCATTTCATGCTTATGCCCGTACCCAATTTAACCTTCCCATCCTTGCCATTCAATCTGACCATGGTCGCGAATTTGATAACAATCAAGTTAACACCTTCTTCACTCAACACGACACCCACTTTCGATTCTCCTGTCCACACACATCGCAGCAAAACAGCAAGGCCGAACATGCAATTCGCACAACTAACAATGTAATCCGCACTCTCATGTTCCAAGCCTCCATGCCTCCTTCCCTATGGGCCGAAGCCCTACACACCGCCACCTTTCTCATCAATATTCGTCCAACAAAAGCTACTTCCCGCTCTACGCCTTATGAGCGTCTTCTAGGGACTACTCCACCATACCATATACTACGTGTCTTCGGCTATCTATGCTATCCAAACACTCTTTCCACCTCACCCAACAAACTTTCACCTTTCTCTACAACATGTGTCTTTCTCGGATACCCTTCTCGTCACAAAGGCTATCGCTGTCTCGATCTAGCTACACGTTGCATCATCATCTCCCGGCATGTCATCTTCGATGAAAACTCGTTTCCATATGCTCCTGCCAACTTGCCAACATCTGAACCTAACCCCACACCTGAACTTTTTGACCCCCCGATTCCTCCTGTTCTCACGGCAGGGCACGGAGCCAATTCGCCTGCCGCGGAGCCACGGCAGCCTACCGCGCCCTCTTCTCCTGCCGCGGCAGGACACTCTCCGCCCGCACCCAGCCCACCACCTGCTAGTCCACCACGACCTCCTATACCTATCGTGCATCGCACATGCTCCACCACCGGTCGCCTCCCTGGCCCGCCTAACAAACTCAATCTTCAAGCCATCGTCTCTTCTCCTCTGCCAACAAATTATCTAACCACACTTCGGGATCCCAATTGGCGCAATGCCATGCAAGACGAGTTTGATGCTCTCACACTTAATCAGACATGGACTCTTGTTCCTCCTCCTCCCGGTGCTAACATAGTGATGAAACCTTTAGTCCTGTGGTTAAACCTGCCACTATTCGCATAGTCCTATCTCTTGCTCTCTCCAAATCCTAGCCTATTCACCAACTCAATGTGAAAAACACCTTTCTTCATGGCAATCTTGATGAGGTTGTATACAGCCAACAACCTTCTGGTTTCATCAATCCCCAAACTCCTACTCATGTATGTCGGCTTCTCAAATCTCTCTATGGGCTCAAACAGGCTCCTTGGGCCTGGTTCCAACGTTTTTCCACCTTTGCTCGCACCATTGGTTTTATTGAATCTAAGTCTGATGCTTCTCTTTTTATTCTATCTCGCGGTACAGACACTGCCTACCTCCTTCTATATGTTGATGACATTATCCTTACATCATCCTCTCCAACTTTCCTTTCCAATATAACTAATTCTCTTAGCCATGAATTTTCCATGAAGGATCTTGGGCCCCTTCACCATTTTCTTGGCATCCATGTCACTCGATCACCAACTAGTATTCATCTTTCTCAACATAAGTATGTTCTAGATATTCTTACTCGTGCAGGCATGCGTGACTGTCATCTTGTCACAACCCCTATTGACACTAAGTCCAAACTTTCTTCTACTACCGGTCAACCGGTATCTGATCCATCTTTCTATCGTAGCCTCGCCGGGGCACTTCAATATGCTACTCTCACTCGTCCTGACATATCATATGTCGTCCAACAAGTTTGCCTACATATGCATGATCCTCGTGAGCCTCACTTTTCTCTTATCAAATGGATTCTTCCATACCTCAAGGGTACAATTTGTCATGGTCTCACATTCCATAAAACTTTCTCTCATTCTCTCATTGCCTACTCGGATGCTGACTGGGCAGGATGCCCGGATACTCGACGCTCCACGTCGGGGTTTTGCATGTATCTCGGAGATAATTTGATTAGCTGGTCTTCACGTTGTCAAACGACGGTCTCTCGTTCTAGTGCTAAAGCAGAATATCGAGCGGTTGCCACAGCTATCGCAGAGGCATGTTGGGTTCGTCAACTTATGCAGGAGCTTCAGTGTTCCCTCGACACTGCAACTATTGTCTATTGCGACAATGTGAGTGCGGTATATCTCTCCGCCAACCTAGTCCATCATAAGCGCACCAAGCACATTGAACTTGACATACATTTCGTGCGGGAAAAGGTAGCTCTTGGCACTGTTCGTGTGCTGCATGTGTCATCGTCTTTGCAGTATGCTGATATATTCACCAAAGGGCTGTCCACTATTCTATTCAAAGAGTTTCACTACAGTCTTCACGTCGATGTTCTCCCTGGTTCAGACTACGGGGGCGTGTTAGAGAAGGATATGACTTCTCTCAAGCAACTTGGAGTAGACTCCAAGTCTCCTAGCTAAACACGTTTTGTAAACCGACTTGTAATTGTATTGTTGATATATATATATATATATATATACCCTATTCAGCATCTAGGGTGCAGAATAGTTATTTTGGACCCCACATAATTTTATGTTCTCATATATAGAAATTTATGTTTTGTATACTAATAATTATGTTCATGTTCATTAGAAACGTAAAAATATCGACATAAAAATATGATTTATGAGTCATTATAGTATAAAATACCTAGGAAATATGCATTTTACGTCGTATTTTTATACGGCATGTAAACGAATTTTTTTACGACATGTCTAAATTTTCTTATGTTCTTCTTGACTTCCGAGATAAGAGAAAATTTACGTGACGTAAAAATCATATACGGTTTGAAGAATAGAGGGTGAGTGAAGAATAACTATTCTACACCCTGGGTGTCAAATAGCGCCTCTCTCTCTCTCTCTCTCTATATATATATATATATATAGAAACCCTATTCAGCATCCAGGGTACAGAATAGTTATTTTGCACCCTACATATTTTTATGTTCTTACATACATAAATTTATGTTTTGTATACTAATAATTATGTTCATATTCATCAGAAACGTAAAAAAATCGACATAAAAATACGATTTATGAGTCATTATAGTGTAAAAAATAGAGAAAATTCGCACTTTACGCCGTATTTTTTTACGGCATGTAAACAATTTTTTTACGACATGTCTAAATTTTCTTATGTTCTTCTTAACTTCTGAGGTAAGAGAAAATTTACGTGACGTAAAAATCTTATACGGTTTGAAAGATAGGGGGTGGATGAAGAATAACTATTCTACACCCATGATGTCAAATAGCGCCACTATATATATATATATATATATATATATATATATGAGAGGGGGCCGTGACTTGTGATCACGTTGCCAAAGTTTCTATTCGGCTTTCACCATCGCCAAGGAGGCTTCGAGAGTCAATGAACAGGCTTGCTACACGCAACGAGGCACATGTCGATGTGGCAAGTTGACCGGGGGATGTACCCGTGCTATCTTGGACCATGATTAGCTGCCTCCCATCGATGAAGTTGGAGAAGAACGGCAAACCCACCACCTCCGGACCAACATCCTCGCTCCAGAAGAACCACCTCCCCTGGCCGCCAGTGCCGTCGCGGATAACAACAAACGTCGGTGACACACCGAGAAACTATTCTCACCAGATCCGAAGAACAACGAGAAGACCAAGCTGTCGATCTGAAGGATCAATCAACACACATAGCCATCAAATCCGAGGTGCCGCCTCGAAGGACGTCATAGGTGCGGGAGTAGAGTTGAGGCGGATTTATTCGCTCGGGCGCTGTTCCCACCACCCCAACAACGCACCATAGAAGACAAAACCCAACCCTAACTATTAGACCAGAACGAAGAAACAAGGTCCCCCTCCCTCCCTCCGCCGCCGGAGCGGCAAGCGGAGAGAGAGGGGACCAAGACCAAGACCCTGGCCGGATGAGAACGGGAGGACTTTTGCACCGCCGCCGCTCGCGAAAGGCAAAACTTCGCGTGGTGCGTGCGTCGTCATGTGTGATTGGTTGCGAATTAATTTCTCCGGACGCATTTAGGAATGCCGAATCCCGACCTTAATTCCTGCAGGGATTTAAATGCTTATGGCTCTCAAAGAATTTATGAAGGATTTGGTTCATTAGGAAATATTCTTATGTTGATTATTTGGTTCATAGGATTTAGATACTTAAGAATTTTTCATAAGGATTCACTTCCACTCCCTTTTGGAGGAAAATTTGCATCCACTCCAATCTCATAGAATTTCGTTGTTTTCAAACACATACTAGGTCCAAATTCATGTGGTTTTCTAATACTGTAGGATTCAAGAGATGTCATGCCACTCCAATCCTGGTGTTTTCTTGTTTGTGTGTTTTGAAAATACCGCAAATCTAAGAGGACCATAGATATATGATACATACTAGCTACACACACATTTTTTTAAACTTTTGTATATGGGCTTATATGGTTCCAATGAACCATGATTAGATTTGGAGAGATTAATTATTCAATCATACCCAGCAACCTTGGAAATACTTTTATATTTTGGCTTCCTTATTACTTATGCTGTCAAATTGCCGGTTATACACCTATATACGTGGTTAACAGATACCCATGGGGAAACTCATTATAGTACATGTATGCTTTTAGCAGGAGTCTTATTAAAGATGTGAGCATATGGATCGATTCGTATCAACATGGAATTGTTACGTCATGCTCTTTACCTATTTTCGCCCTGGTTGGTAATAATAGGAGCTATCCAGATAATCTATCCAGGTTCAACTTCTCTTGGTCAGCGAAATTTCAAAAAAATAATAGCATATTCCTCCGTATCTCATATGGGTTTCATAATTATAGGAATTGGTTCCATAACCAACATTGGACTCACTGGGTTATTTTACAAATATTATCCCATGGATTTATCGGTGCTACACTTTTTTTCTTGGCATGAACGGATTCTGATAGAATGCGTCTTGTTTATCTCTAAGAACTTGGGGGAATATCTATCCCAATACCGATTTTTTACTATGTTTAGTAGCTTTTCAATGGCTTATCTTGCCTTACTAGGAATGAGTGGTTTTGTCGCAGAATTAATAGTCTTTTTTGGACTAATTACTAGTCCAAAATTTCTATTAGTGCCAAAAATGCTAATTACTTTTATAATGGCAATTGGAATGATATTAACCCCTATTTATTTATTATCTATGTTATGCCAGATGTTCTATGGATACAAACAATTTAATGTTCGAAACGTAAATTTTGTGGATTCTAGACCATGGGAACTCTTTATTTTAATTTGTATCTTTTTACCAGTAATAGGTATTGGTATTTATCCATATTTAGTTCTCTCCCTATCCGTTAACAGGGTAGATGTTCTCTTATGCAATTATTATCCTAAATAGGTTTTTTTAGTTAGTCCGCTCTATTACTATTAATGTAGAAAAAAGTAAAAAGTCTAATTAGATATTTTTTGTTTAATTTGAGAGCCCTTTGAGAGGGCGTTCAAAGGGTTATCAAATAAAACAAAAAAAAGAGTAAAAAAGTTCATTTCATGAAGGTTTTATTTTATGTAATCATTTAGGTGTTAATGTAAACGAACCATAACTATGTAAACATATTTCCAATAGATTGATACCAAAATAGCAGATCCAAATTATAAGAAATCCTATCGAAGCTAGAAGTGCCGAATTCGTACCCTTCCAATTTGGATTTGTTCTACTATGTAAATAAAATGCAAATATGGTCCAAGTAATAAATTCCCAAGTTTCCTTAGGATCCCAATTCCAGTAGAATCCCCACGCCTCATTAGCCCATACTGCTCCACAAAGAGTACCTATGGTTAAAAGGGTAAATCCTAGACTAATGACACGATAAATCCAAGAATACAAATGCTCCGTTAATTGATATTTGTAATAATTTGGAAATGAAGAAACGAAGGTGCTTTTTAAGGCACTTCTTTTTGCATTAAAATCACTAAAGAAACATATTTTATTTAAAACATTTTTTCTTTTTAGAAAAGAAATGGAATTTCTTTTGAAATCTAATGATTAGAATAGCGGCAGATAATAAGGATCCGCACAAAAGAGTTGCATAGAAGTAACATCATACCAACATGCATCATTAACCTCTGGGATTGTAGAGCAGGTACTAGTATTGTGGAGTATGTCATAAAAGGTTGCATTAATAATTATAGAAAAAACTAGGTAAAATCCATAGTACAACCGCTCACATGGAGCAACCTCGATTGACTTACCCACCAATTCAGAAACACATACACAACTGACAAGAACACTCTTGAGGGCACATAACACCCAGGAAAGCCGTCATCATCACCCAACGCTCCGGGTTCGACAATCACTTCATCGTAAACTGTCGCACGAAGGCCATGCCAACTTGGCATACAATCGACCTATGCGTCGAAGACAAAATAACTCCAATTTCTACTCATAGGGGAAAGTTACAAGCCGTACTTCATGGGCTACAATTTCCACCATGTCATCTCGGGGATTGGGGGAGGTTGGCTGAAATTTCTGACGAGATTTTGAAATAAATGGAACTAAAATCCAGTAGCATTTAAATATTTTAAATGTTGTATTAGGAGGAGGAATTGGGAACTTGGGGCTAGGGAGTCATTGGATAAGAAACACATAGTGTTTAGGCTGGGCTAGCCACCCAACTAAAAAAGTTCAAACATGATTATTGGGATCTTTTGCACGATAATTCCCTTTACTGGCTGGACTCAGAATTCTGGTTACCGGTCTGTAACCACGGTATAACACTTGGTAACCAGTTCTTGCATGTACGGCCAAAGTTAGAGGGCATAACGTAAACCGACTCGGATCGCCTTTCTAGAAGTTGCCGCACAAGTCACAACGCCAAAGGATCGAGAACAACCACCCACCACGGGTTGGCAAGCGATAGCCAGCTCGCAAACGATGCCTCCAAAGAGGGGAACGAACAACACGAGAACAGTTATCGTCCAATCCACCAAGACCCGAAAAATGAGGTTTCCTCATAACACAAACCGCGGAAAGATGAGCACAAAGATTATGCCTCCAAGTCCAAGGACTTAGCTACCTTCGCACATTCACACGTGTCGCCCTTGCCAGTCCCCACCAAAAGCTACACATATCACATGACACAAATTTCAGGTAGAATACATGTTCAGGTTTTCATCTGAAGAATGACTAAGCACTAATTAGGTTTTAATTGCATGATATATGTACTAGTGACCACCCAATGATAAGTTTGTCTAACTAAAAGACTCTTCATAATAAGGAGGATCGGCGGCTTTAAACTGTTTTAATATCTGCAGTCAGAGCTCTAATCATAGGCAAAGGACGATACTTTGTCATACAGTTTCCAAAGCGTCCAGCTGAGAGGCGAAAAAAAAGCATCCAAATTCATTTCACAAAATCAGTAAAAGAAAAGCTTGCAGGGTCAAACATCGGATCAGGGAATTTTTCCAGGGGAATATGTCTGAAAACATGAAAGGCGAAGCAGCACGCCATATTCACACTGTACTTGTGCACACTGTACTTGTGCATTGGCGGCAAGCTCTGGCGCGACAAGGATTTCAGCGTTTTGCTTCCAGCAGCGGCAGAAAACAATGTTGCCTTTCGGTTTTCACGGTGGCGCATGCAGATGCAGGTCATTTCACCAATATTCTCGTGCTGTTCCCATGACAGGTGGTCGCGACAATTATCTAGAGTTGCACTTACTATTTTGCATGTTAAAAAAAAGCAGCTCTCTCTGATTTGGAGCCGTACTTGGTAAGATGATGGGTTCGAAACTGATGACATGAATTTTGCAGGAATTTAGAAGGAAACTGTTCGATTTCGGTAGGAACCTGGATCTGATAGACCCTTGCTTGGTAACAGCGTAATCTTGTGCCATTTGATCCACTGATCGACCAGACAAAGAACATGTTGGTGACGATGTTTTCTCTCAAGTCTTGCAGATCTGAAACGGAACGGTGCAAGGGTTGTAAGGTGACAAGTAAAGAACAAGGCACGTTACGGTCTGAAATTGCCGGTCGTTTTCACGGTTCCACACTTGGAGGCCCCTCCGCTCGCTGGCCGGCCTTGAAAGATGCTGTCAAGCTCTGGATCGATCCCCTCTTAGCTTCTAGACAAGCATCTGTCCAGGTGATGGACGCCGAAACATATGCTTTGGCCTGCATTGTCTTGCAAACCTTGCCTTGTTTGCTAGTAATAAGCTCTCTCAAAACCCTCCCCTTACTCAAGCATCTCATGATTGCATCTTTGCATGAGCAGTGGCTTGCATGGGATGATGGGGCACACTGACACTGATATTGGCATCTTATGTGACATCCTTGCGCTTGTCTGAATTTCAGAAGCGAATATTCATATTCGTATTCGTATTCGGGTTAAAGCGTGAGTCGAAGAATCGGAGCCGAGATACGCGGAATTTTTCTCTTTCTCACTCCTACTCACATATTCTCACCTGCCTTTTTTGCTTGTGCTGCCTCCAATTTAGCATCAAACAAAGGGGAATCTACCTAAAGCCTAGACAGTATTTTGGAAAATCAACAAAGGGCTTCACTTTAAGCAATCTGATGTGGTACTAGTAGTTGTTAAAAAATGAAACTTTTCCATATAAGAAAAATGGCCTCTTTTTCGCGTGTTTTCTTCCTGCTTTAACAATATTCCGGGGCAAGAGAGAAAAGCAGATTCCTGAATGATGCTGGGGCTATAGGTGAGGGAGGGAAGAAGCAAGCAAGTACTGGCTGCCACAACAAGTCACAGGGGAATTTGGCAAAGGTGGGAGCATCATCAATAATTCTTTCTAAAGAGCTCATCAAAGTCCATATATCATCAGATTTTTAAAGGCATCAGGAAAAAAGCGGACTGAGAGTGTGAGTGTGGGTGGGTCCGAGGGAATCGGAAAAAGTACTCCGGCAAGATGCCAAGGGAACCCACATGAAGAATTCCTATGCAGCTGTCAGTCAGGTAACGTGACTCAGCTGGGCAATTGCATAATTGCAGCATAATTACCTGGTTGGCTTCCGAATCTCATTTATTACTACCACTGTTATTTTACAGCCATTTTTTGCTTGGTATGTAAAGATCGAAAGGAGTTCAATCGGTGAACCGTGAACAGTGTAGTCGTTTTCTGTACTCTCCTATGTAAAAGTAAAAACAGTAGACACAATAATTATAAGAAGGAAACCGATGTTTCTGTGCTGCAACTGTTCATCCTTGATGGTTTTACCTCGACCTGTCCATGAGCTATCTATTGGAATCTTGCTTTGTGTACCTTTGGCTGTGGGTAATCTTGCAGCACTAGTCCTAGCGAAGAAAGAAATCTTCCCTTTGAAGGAAAGGGTCAGAGAGATTGCCAAGGAATATTTCTCTGACAAAACCATCAGAAGAAACAATGTTTTTCTTTCCTATTCTGAGAATATATATATATATATATATATAGGAAAAATACTTCTTACTCCCGGGTATATATATATATAGGTGATATATAGGTTGAATTTTCTTGCAACTTGTACAATAAGCTAAGCTATTGGGTAGGTTCTGAATATACTGAACTTTGCTTTTGGCACATATCTCTTCCCACCTCTTGCGATAAGGTGGGCAGGATTCCAGTGATCCACTAAAGAAAGGCATTAAACCGAATATCAGATAGAGATGACAAACTCGAAAGCATGGAAAAGAAAGGATCAGGGATAAAAGGAGTATCTGACATGAGAAAGCAATTAATCAGCAAATTTTAGTGCCAGGCATCGGCGAAAGGAAACTTATCTTGGCTAAACCCCGCTGAATATTTTGGTCACGAGGTGTCGTCTAACACAGACGATCCCAGGAGCAAGCGAAGCAGCATATTTTCGTTAGCATTGTGTGTCGGTGCGTTTCCTGTGGTGCTTCTTTCTCTGTATACCTGACCTGACACACACAAGTTGCAGTGTCCACAGAGAACTGGTGACCGACCCGTCCGGCATATGAACATGCAATATGCTGCGAATAATTCACGTCTTCTAGGATGCTTTTGTGCCATGAGAGATGGCTGTTTCACTCAGTGATGCATCTACCCTAGCCATGAAAGTACTACTAGTACTAATAATGAGCGGGCTTAAGATGCGCGAAACAGAACCAGCTATGTTTTCAGACACATATTCAACCCCAAGACAGTTTGGGTACTGTTTGCTGGCCGACGCTCCAATCCCTGGTCCAATATTCGGATTCTCCAACTCCGATGTTGCCAGGAGGATCGCCAATGGGTTCAGTCGAATCACTGTCGGATCTTATTTGATTTTCTCAGCGAATAGAGGTGCTTACAATGAACTGCACTACTGTCCGTTTCCACTAGAAATTTCCTTCAGGCTGGCTTCAGGACGTGTTATGTTATGTTCTCAACTCAGGATTTGCACTAAATAGTTATTGTAACTGAACCAACTGTTCCCTATCCAGGGTATGCAGGAAACTGTGGTACTCCTGCGTGTATTTTTGGCAGGTATTTTTGGACGGAGGAAGTATTAATTTCGGATCATTCGACACACTGCGTATACGCATCGCTGAAACCAGGTCCAGCTTGACCCCAGTGGCTTCAGCGCAACTTCAGTGTTGGGCACCGACCATCGCATCGTCTGGTCTCTCCTGCCATCTGCTATCCAACCTCATCAAAATGAGTTCTTTCTTGAGATAGAAAAGAGAAGCGACATCATGCATGCAGCTTCCTTTCAACCCTGAACAGCGAGCGCGTGCACACGAAACGCATGCATGCCGTTGCAGTCACAGAGACCGATAAATCATTCACAGTCACCGGGGGGGACTGCGCGGGAGATAGGATAGGATAGCACACGATCGATCTTTGCTTCAATGCTAAGGCTTTGTTTGCGACTTTTAATTTGGATCACTGGCTTTTAGCTATGATCTTGCAAAAAAAAAGCAGACTTTGATTTGGAGTCCGACTTGTTCAATGTGTCATGTAGTACATGGCCAAACGATAACGCAGAGTGAGTGATCACGTCGGAAAGTAAACAAGGCAAAAGTAATCTGCTTTTTCCGAAAGATGTGAAAATATTATTTCCACAGAAGGAACACAGGTGGTGCGTGGTATTATAGTAGTCAATCATTTGGAGATAGAACACCGGATGAGGTGATAAGCAGGTACGATTCTGGTGCCGTCTTCGCTTCACTCACTCAACTTTCCCCAAATTTCTACGCACATTCTTGCAGGTTTCCTTGTGCTCAGCGCACTGTGTTGCTAGTTCCACTCAAAGTAGGTCGCTAGCTTCTTACTGAGGCCAAGGAAGGAAATAATGCATGTGTTACCTAAGCTAGGCATGTTACAATTATTTACCGACCCAATCCGTGTGGAGATGGTATGCGCAAAGTTCGAGGCAGCTCAGCCTCTCGTCTTTGTTGTAATGTCCTCTAGAGTGTCTATAGATACAGTTATGCAGTAGGTCGTCTGCTTAGGTCTTCTTTTGTGGGGAGCGAGTCTGTACCTTCAGGCATGCTGTGATTGATGGTTAAATGCATTACCAAGAGACATCACCATACAAACACACAACATTTGTTATTTTGGAATTGCTATATCTGTCGGTCGACTAGTGTGACACTAAGATTCGTGCAAACCGACGTCTGGAGCTGAAAATGTTAGCCGCGGAACGGAGCCAGCTGGCTGGCTTTTTATTTGCTGTACAAAACATAGTGGGCCTCCTGGGCCTTTGTTCTTTTTTCAGTCTCCATTTTTCTTCTTAATTATTGGGCCAGCCATGTAAGTGTTAGCCTTATTACATAGGTTCTTGTCTCTTTCTTTTTTTGCGCGTCGGTGATAGGTAAAGGAACAAACCAACCATAACATTGTTTCTCTTTGTGTTTTTAGGAGGATTTCTGGGTCTACGATATGCATTTTATATAGTCGGTGGTAAGAATGTTGTGGACGGAAGGTCTATGGATACTAACAAACCAACTTCATTTACAAGTAATCCCTATGTTTTAAAATATAAGACGACCTTAATTTTGGTTGGTCAACAACATTCATAAAAATAGGTTTCGGCAATAAGAGGATTCATGACTTTTATTTTATGTTCTGAACTTTCAATTTGTGTACTAGCTTAGGGGTCGCTTCTCGTATCGAACAAAACATATACATCAAACAAATATGATAACAAATATGATAGAAACATGACACTTCACGGCTCTCTCCTAATCATAGACATTGTCTCTCCTTGGGAGAGAAATTCTCTCGTAACCATAGACAATGTACGTCCTAGAGAGAGATGTTCCTTGAGGGCAGTAGCAAATGAATATTTAGGTACACCAATCATTGTTACGTGGAAAACCTCGCTCAGCTTGAGAGAGAAAACCATGGGTCAAAGCCAGCTAAATATTTTTCCACTTGTGAATGTGGGATACAAGTTCTTCTATAGAGAGTACGAGACACATACTCGCCGAAGCACCATGACATGCGCACACCACACTCACAACAACAGAAACCGACCCACCATACGAACCGCAAATAATCGATCCAAGTAATCGTCGCCCATGCAGCCCAGCAACACACACGTTCTGCCCAAAACAACAGCAACAAATCAATCATCGTGCAATCGAATAAAATCGGCCATGAGATACACCCGACCCCACCCCGGATCCATAGAAACCGCACACCACATCCACACACTTCCCCAACTCTCAGCCAATTGTTGCACCGACGACCAACATAGATCCAGGACACAAACACACCCATACATTGAACACGCCCTACGTCCAGAGCCAACCCCCACAAAAATGGAAGAAAAATGTGGAGCAAAGAAAAAGAACGCAAGCGGGCGTGCGTCCACGAGTAGAGTCCGTTGGACCGACGAAGCAAAGGAGGCGAGGAAGTAGGAGGTCGCTCCAACACAAAAGGAAACCACCGATACAGCGAGAAGAGCAGGAGAAAGACCGACATGATGATCGAAGCGGCTGCGAAGTGACCCCGCACCCCGCGCTTCCCCTCCACGTAGAACACATGCGCCCACGCATGACCCGCCGCACCCAAATTATAAATCCTAACTCCTCCCATGGGTGGCGTGCTCCTATGGTTGGGTGTTGGACGCGGGAAAAAAGGTAAGTGAGTGAGTTGTCAACTGGAAGAAGAGAGATGAGTGCATACTTAAAAATAAGCCGTCGATTGGACCAGAAAACCCGAACCAACAACTCATATAGTTTCTCAGGCACAACGGACATCCCGCCGCTATAATGGGATAAGATGTACGAACCAAACATTGTTGGGGCAAACCGGGCGGTAAATTGGAGCGGTCGAACCGGGTGACGGAACTCTCGAACGAGAAAAACACACGCGCAGGATTTTGAACCCATGTATAACAAAAACCCAAATTACGGCCAATAATTAACTCGTCTCTACTATGTCCATGCCAACTCGAAATATCTCAAACTATTGTACATACTCTCTCCATTCTAAAATAAGTGACTTGTATTTGTCTAATTCACATGTATCTACATAGTAAAACGCGTCTAGATACATGCGAATCTAGACAAATCTAAATTACTTATTTCAAGATGAGGAGAGTATGTTTTTGACTATATTAATCCATGATCTTATTTTTTGTGTAGAGAGTACTAGAAGATCTCACACATAAAGATATCACAAATCGTGGATGCAACAACAGATTTGAGTACAAGAGATATTGACTGAAACAATCTCACCAAACATAGTGGAAAAGAGATAAGGTATAGTGGATTTGGACTTCACAATCTCGTGGGGGACACTTGTTAATCTAAAGATCTTCCTTTAACTTATTATTCTTCCCGACTCTCTTACTTTTCTTGTTTGATGGAGGCTAATGTCATGGGGAAACCAAGCGAGAGGTGTGGTTTCTATAGAGAGCAACGACATCAGTTGAATTGGGGATGAGATTGGTATAGAGTTACCCAAGTTTGACCCTTCTCTCTCTGGAGGAAAATACATACTCCTGCTTTGTTGTATTGATTGTAAGTTGATTAAAATATTTCGTCGGCTGAAGCTATACGCTCGGGCGGAAAGTTCTAGCTCTGGTTGTGGTTCTAACTTTTGGTTAGTTCCATGTCCCTCTACAGATGATCCTAGCCGGCCTTATATGCACGTCCGGCTTATGGTTTAAAAATCTCCCATGTTTGTATGGGTGTCGGAGTACGAACATATACTGGCTAACACCTATTTGTCTTGTACGCCAAGTCCTTCATGTTGGTTCGCTCTAAGACTGCCCTGGACCGACTAAGCGAGATAGGCATCCCATGTCTCATTCTTCATGTATGCCCACTAGGAGGACAACCTTGAATCAACCACCATCTTATTTAGTCAGTGGGTCCTCCTCGTCTTGTGTGCCTTTTCCTCTTAATGAGCATAACCGACTTGACATTTCTCCGATACTAACTTGAATTTTTGTCGCACCACCTAGTCATGGCTAGATGGGAGGCTTACATCCCTGTCTCTCATGAGCAATATTAAAAATAACCTTTTTTTCATAACCTAACATGTAAAAGACTCTTACACCAGCTTGGACCGTGTCAAAGCTTAAAATGGTCATCTCCTCACAACTCACATGAGAAGGATACCAATAAAGTGTAACTGTCGTGGTGGTGTCACGGCAGATGCCATGGATAGGCTGAAGGTGGGGACTAATATGCGCTAGGGGAATCCAGGGAGGGATAGTAGAGTGATTCTCTACACAGAAGTTTTGTATTGATGTTCAGTCTCCAAGACTACAAGTGCTCCTCGAGCTGTTTTTTACTAGAGGAGGAAGAAGGGGCTCTCTTACTCTTGCCTATTAACCAGTCCCAGAACCCTCGACCCACAAGTATTTTCCTTGCTATGTATCCGAAAAGACCCAACCCCCTTACCAGAACCCCAACCCCCCCTTATATAGGGGTGGTTCGGTCCTGGCCTAGGGCATACGGGGAGGCATATTCCTCCCAAATTAGTAACCCGACAGGGGTGCTTTTCCCCCACGTCACTCTTGCTTTAGCGACGTTGCCTCTGTGGCGCTTGCGTCAGTCGATGTGAGCGTCGTCACCCTTGTCGGCCACGATCCGGTGGTCCTACCCTTGCTTTATTCGCTCATCCAGTATGCACCAGGCCTTCTTTTTGACCAGAGATATTCCTTCCTTCCCCTAGAAGCCAAACGAGGATCCGGATCACAGTTGATCCGGTCACACCTGTTCCTGCACATAAGCTAGACAAGTGTCTCCGACTTATTCCTTGAGTCGGATGGGACAACGTTAGGCGACTCCCTGGTCCGGGTTACCCCGTGATCCGGCCTGCATTGAGGTGACTCGGCCAGCATGCGCTTTGACCTTGCCGAACCTCGGCTAATTCGGCCCTTATACCCCGGAGTGACCCTACCCGGGGTTATCCCCCCAACATTAGTCCCCGAAGCTGGTGCGGCATTAGCGGCCTCGGCTGCTAAGGCCACATCAGGTTCCTTCGTATCCAAGCTTCAGACGTTTATTTCCGGGTTATATGGATTTACGTTCCCTTCGCACGCTCCAAGTTTTCACTTGCCAGCCGGGTCACCACTTTGGCTCGGATCGTTTGGTTTTACTTTCCCTCCGCACGGTTTCAAGTTTTCACTTGCCGGCCGGGTTACCACTTTGGCTCGGATCCTGGCCTTGCTTCCTTCTCTCGTACGCCAACCCACGTTACGGTTAATCATTACGTTGCCTTATTTTAAGGGCCTGCGCAGTAACCGCCGTAGTAAACGTCAGCGATTACTGTGCGGGGGTTACGTCACGTCTGTTTCCTCGTTTATCGCAACTACACGTCGTGTCATTGGATCACATTTACTCTGCGGCCCCCGGTGTGGCTCCTCTCTGATTGGTTGATGCTGATGATACACGGCCACATCGTGTGGTCTTCCTGCACAGCACGATCCCACCTGTTGATGACTGGGGGTGGTTAAATAGGGGAGGGGCGCGCTCCTTAGAACTTTTCCATCTCCGCGCCCCCTCGCCTGTTCCTCTTCTTCTTCCTTGCAACCGTGCCGCCGCTAGTGCCCGTCGCAGCAGCGCCGCCGCTGCATTTTCTCTGTTTCTCCGCACCGCAATCACCGCTGCGCCTCTGTTCAGCCACGGGTCCTCGTCAGTCTAGACCGCAGAGTTCCGCCGCCGCCAGCTCCAGCGAAGACACCGGAATTGAGATGACGGAGGAAGAGCTCGCCGTTGTTGAACAGGATATGGAGGAGGACGCCGGCGCGGCGGACCGCGGCGCGTGGGCCGGCTCCTAGGTCTGCAAGGACGACATCTCTGGTTTCTACGGACCCCGCATCCGCCGGGCGCCGCTGCTCGCTCCCTCCTCGGAGCTAGCCCCCTCACCCAATCCGGGCGAATTTGTTGTTTTCTTATCCCATTTCCAACGAGGATTCGGGCTTCCAGTGAGTGATTTCTTCCGAGACTAGATCCGGACCTATCACTTGCAACCACATCATCTCCTGGCGAACGCCATCACCTCTCTGTCCGCTTTCGTTTCTTCGATTGAGGGCTACACCGGGCTATGGACTACGAAGGAGCTGTGGATCCAGTTCTTTGGCCTCCGTCGCAACGTGGTCCCCAACATCCACGTCGAGTCGGAGGACAAACAGCTAACTCAGTTCAGAGCTGCCTCGATCTCGCCCCGGAGGTCTTCAATCTTTCCCCGGGTCACCGGGCTTGACTCCTGCAAAGGATGGGCCCGGACCTTCTTCTACATCCGGAATGAAGGCACGGAAGATTTGATCCGGTTGCTGCCCTATGCTCCGGGTCCCCCTGACACGGATTTTTGGGAGGTGGTTGCCAGGAAGCCTACAACCCTGGCCAACCAAGTGAACAAAAGGTTTGCGGAGCTGAAGAAGCTCGGATTGCGCAACGAGGATGCCATGATCACATTCGTGCGCAACCGAATCTCTCCCCTTCAGCGGCGCACTCACAAGTTGTGCCATATGAGCCTTAGTCGTGACCCCAACCGAACCTCCTCATTCGAGTTGAGCAATATGGAGATCTTCCGTCGGGTCAAGGCTCTTTTCACCACCCATAAGGACTTCTCCACCGAATGGACGTGGGGAATCGAGCATTACTGCCGCGACAGGCTCCCTCCTGCGGTAAGCTTCGCGGGGTAAACTTATCTTGGATCAATTTCATGTCGGCTCTTATCACATTCTTGACTTCGCTCCTTGTGCTTTTTTCTCAGCTGTTTCTCCAGCAAACCCTCGAGGATGGCCCGGATCCGACCCTTAAGTGGGCCCCGGACCGAGAAATTTCGGACGAGGAGGAGCCGGACCAAGAAATGTTCCTCCCCACACCCGATGCCACCAGACGACCCAGCGATAAATTCTCTTCTCTTAGAGATTGGCCCGACGATGAGGATGACTCGGATATCGATGTGATTGATCCCGTTGAGGCTGTCCCTATTTCTTTTGCTTACCGGGCATCAGCTAACCCCGGTGGGCACATCCACGAGGATCCTCCCCTTGCCATGGGCGAGCCTGCTCCGGCGGCGTCAAAGAAGAAACGCGGAACCGCGTCGAGTTCTTCTTCCGGACCTTCTCAGCCTTCCAAAAGGCAAAAGAAGGCCGGAGACAAGACTGCCTCCAAACGGGTAGGCAAAGCCCCGGCAAGAAGGGCCCGGAAACCTAAGGAGGCAGAGACCTCGGATGCGTAAGTTCACTCGACATTATGCAACACTCTTCTCCCCGCTTCGGGTAATTTCACCTCGACATTATTTTCTCTTGCAGGGCTCCTGTGGAGGTCCCTCAGAGCGGATCGAGCATCTCCTCCCCTCTTCGGTCCAGTCTTTCCCCTCCCCGTGACGACGAGTCACACCCGCTGAGCCCTATTTCGGATGGCTCTGCGGCCGCTCCGGGTTCCGCAGTACCTCCTTCAGAGGGACGCGACCTCGGATCGAGAGGGGTCGGATCGGCCGAGGCGATGGTGTCCGGCACTTCGGCATTGCCGCAACCAGCAACAATTAAGTCTACCGCAACTCCAGCCCAAAGACCAGCCACCGAACCAGCGCGTGTCCCGGTTCCGAAGAAACCAACAGCAGCTCCAACGCCAGCCACCAAAGCTCCTGCGCCAAGCTCATCTGCCTCGTCCGAGTCATCTCAAGCTCGGCGAGGACCCACTCGAGCGGTTTCTGGGGGCAAATCCACTGCGTTCACTTCCTCCCAGCAGGCCAAAGGCAAATTCACCTCCACCGAGGCTGGGCAGCGAACCTTGTCGTCGATGCTTCCAAAGAAGAAGTCATCAGGCTCGACGGATCCTCCCGCCGAGCCAGCTGATTCGCAGCAGACGGTTCTTCACACTAGCCCGGCTCTTGCCCTGATTGAAAGGAAGGAAGCTCACGCCAAGGGCTTGGTGGCACCTCACATGCCCACTGGCGAATGGTACCCTCCGAGCCTCATCGAGTTTGTCATGAACTGGAATAAGGCGGAGTTCGTCTACAATGACGATCTCCCGAAAAAGTTCAGCCCAGCTGAATTTTCCGCTCAGATGAATACCGCCGCCAAGGCCATTAACCTCGCTGGGCGTATGATGGAGGTACGTTGTTTCTTCTTTACATGCTGTAGATAATAACCATTAGTCCCCGAGCCTCCGACGGAGTAACCTGTTATTCGGCCGGATGCTCCTTAGAAGATCAACGTAGCTGCATGTAAACTTCAAATATGTACACACCTAGAGCCGGGTTAAGTTCCGCTTGGCCCGGATCTTGTATACTTCGAATATGCACACACCTAGAGCCGGGTTAAGTTCCGCTTGGCCCGGATCTTGTACACTTCGAATATGCACATACCTAGAGCCGGGTTAATTTCCGCTTGGCCCGGATCTTGTACACTTCGAATATGCACATACCTAGAGCCGGGTTAAGTTCCGCTTGGCCCGAATCTTGTACACTTCGAATATGCACATACCTAGAGCCGGGTTAAGTTCTGCTTGGCCCGGATCTTGTACACTTCGAATATGCACCGAACTAACTTTACACGCCTGTGCCTTTGTCAGGTAACCACCAACCGTCGGAGCGCCGAGTTTCAGCGCCTGCTTGATACCCATAAGATCTTGCGCGCAAAACATGTTGCACTTGGCGCGGAGCATGAAAAGAGAGGTAATTTCCTCCCTTAACACCTCACCATTTTGTTTGCTTCTGCCGGATTACCCTCCTTATTCGTTTTTTTGTAGCTGGGGTGGAGGCTGAAAACAAGATTATGCGAAAAAACTTGGAGGAAATCCGAGGTATGTCCTCTTTCGGCCAACATCACTGTGCTCTCTATTCTTTCTTTTTCTTGGCTCGGCAAATATTCACTCCTCGGCTTTGCCGGGTCAACACACCATTTCAGCATCGCTTGAGGATAGTGTGCCCGTGCCTGATATGATGCTGCATTTTCTCGAACAAGCAGGACAACATCAAGCCGAGCTGAAGAAGAAGGACGATGAGCTTGCCCTCCTCCGGACCAAGGACAACGAGATAGCCAAACTCAAGGCCGAGATGGAGAAGATGAAGGCCCAACACAAAACCGAGCTCTAGAAAGTTGTCCAGAACTTCACCGAAGAGCGTGAGCGCTTTACCCTTCAGATCTCCAAGGACCAGGATCTGCTCGAGGAATCCGAAGTCCGGCTTGCGTCGGCGCTCGCCGAGCTTGAACAACTTCGGCAGAGACGCGATAGTTGTATCCAGGAGTTGACCCGGATCCATCACCATATCTCACGTAAGTTTCTTTTTCTTGCCTGACGCAGTTTTCCGGGTTAACACATATGCCGGTGCTTCAGCATCCTCCCTTTCCCTATTTTCAGATAACTTTCCGGAGGGTACTGCTATCGCCTTGTGCTGCCAAATTTCGCCAAGAGAGGGGTACTCCCATTGCTCCTGATGGTGAGAGTATCCCTTTAGACCTGGAGGACCTGTTGGTTAGCGTGTCAACCCGGGTGGAAACTATCAAGAACTATGGAAAGGATCTCCTCGACGTTGCGGTCCGGATCTTCAACGCATTCTGGCCAAGCGAGGACGCTCTGGAAAGGATCACACTTCTTGCGGAAAAGCTAATGGAGATTGAGACTCAACTCGACCTCTGGAGGGAATCCGCCGGGTGGGCCACGGCAGATACCCTTCTCCATCATATCCTTTCATGGTACGAGAAAATCGATCTGAGCCTCCTCACCCGTCGGCACACCGGATCCAAATGGACCGATGATCCGGAGTGGGTAGCTCGGCGCCAGGCTTGCGCCTACAGCCTCATCGAATATTCTCCAGTCCATGACTGGGTTGAGGGGCCGAGCTTTCTGGACTCCGGCAAGGAGGAGCAGATGAAGAACACGGAGGATGGGTCGGGCGATGATGGAGAAGATGCTGCTTCAGATATTGAAGACAGTGATGACGATGCCGAACTTCGTCCTCCTGCCGCTCCCTAGTTGAAAAAACTTGAAAATTTATCAGATCCCCTGTATGCCGGGTGCAATTGTATGCTGAATACCTAATATTTTGCTACTATGCTTGTATGCTGGATTAACTTGGGCGTAGTCCCCGAGTTTCATTTTCTTGTTCGTCCAATTCTCCGGCTCGATCCGTGTCTACCTTGATTCGGTTTTACGACTTACGAACCCGAGCTTCAAGAATCGTTTTAACAATACTGAGAAACTTTGAGGCTCGGCTCAAAATAATTCAACATAATAGCTTGAAAGTAAATACGGGGTTAGTCGAAACAAACGTTAGCTGGAATAGGATCGTTTCCTTAGTAGTTTTTCATGTGCTACGCAATTCCAAACTTGTTCCCTTGCTCGCCATGAAGCCAATTCTTGTTGGACAGCAGCGAGTCGAAGGGTTGGGTTTTTGGTGCTCACATTACTAAACCAGGTTTAAGCGAAACGAGTCATTCCGCTAACATAAAAAGTAACAACAATCATTTATTAAGGCAGTCCCCGAGTTACTGCTCGAGGCTCCGCTATTTCATTGACAGGCTCATTGCCGACATACATACCGACATATGAGGATGACTCGGGTACATACACTCTTTAGCTAAGTGTAGAACGGACGAAGTAGTGCTACATTCCACGGTCGCTTGGATTCCTCTCCGGACCTGTCCGCCGTGTTCTTTTACAGTGGCTTTGCATATATGAGATAGTAAGAGTCATTGTGCAATTATTTGCTCACAATAAATGGTCCTTACCAAGGGGGGGATAATTTATGCATGCCATGATGCGCTATACCAACCGAGCACCAGATCGCCTTCCGGAAGACTCGGGGCACACTTTCCGGCTATGATAGCGTCGAGATTTTTTTGATATATGGCGGATCTGGGCGATGCGCTTCTCTCGCTTCTTCCAGCAGATCAACATCATTTTGCCGGGCTTCTTGCACTTCGGCTTCTGTGTATTGGGTGACCCTAGGCGAATCATGCTCTATGTCGGCTGGTAATACAGCTTCTGCCCCATATACCAGAAAGAACGGCGTGTAGCCTGTTGATCGATTCGGAGTTGTTCTTAAACTCCACAATACCGCTGGTAGTTCTTCTATCCAGCACCCCGCTGATCTTTCGGCTCAATGAGCCGGTTTTATCCTGGATAGCACTAATCCGTTGGATCTTTCCACTTGTCCGTTCGATGCGGGGTGGGCTACCGAGGCTATGTCGAGTCGGATTTTCTTATCTCGGCAGAATCGTGCAAATGCTCCTTCAGCAAAATTGGTGCCGTTATCAGTTATGATACTGTGAGGATAACCGTATCTCAAGATGATGTCTTTGAGAAATGTCACAGCTGTAGCTCCATCACACTTTCTTATAGGCTTCACTTCGATCCATTTTGTAAATTTGTCCACCATGACCAGAAGGTGCGTCATGTTCCCTTTGGCTGGTTTGAACGGGCCAACCATATCCAAGCACCACACAGCAAATGGCCATGTAATTGGTATGGTTTTGAGTTCCGACATAGGCATATGTGTCTTGGTGGCATATCTTTGGCAACCATTGCATTTTCTCACCAGATCCTCCGCTTGCTCCAAGGCACTTGGCCAGTAAAATCCATGCCGGAATGCCTTTGCCACTAAGGCCCGGGATGAGGCGTGATGCCCGCATTCTCCTTGGTGTATATCTCGGAGGATGTCAAGTCCTTCTTCCGGATCAACGCACCGCTGGAGGATATTGGTTACACTCCGCTTGTACAGCTCGGAATTGATGATTGTGTAAGCTTTGGCTCTCCGCTGAGTTTGCCTGGCTAGCACTTCCTCAGTGGGTAACGTTCTATCTTTCAAGAACCGGTATATAGGCAGCGCCCAAGCTGGTACTGCTCTCGTAGGGAACATCTCCTCATCAATTTCCATCTGATCCACTGGCATAACTTCAGCCGGATCACGCTGAACAGTCCCCGGGTCTGGTGAGGTAGTCCTCGGGTTTGCCGAGATAATCCCCGGGTTTGCTGAGGTAGTCCCCGGGTTCGGCGTACTACTTCCCACGTCAATGTTCATGGGCTCAGCTCCGGATTCCGCGTTTTCCAGGACATAAATTGAATCGGTTCCTGGGGACGGCCTGATAGATGGCTTTCTCAGGTGCTCCAATGCAACACCCCGTGGAATTGCCTGTCGGGTCGAGCCGAGCTTCAACAGCATGTCGGCAGCTTCATTTTCCACGCGAGGTACATGATGAAACTCGCATCCCTCAAAGTAACCCGAGATTTTCTGCACATGAAATCTGTATAATGCCATGTTTGGATCCAGGGCGTCCCACACTCCGGACACTTGCTATATTACTAGATCCGAGTCGCCAAAGCAGATTATTCGTCGTATGCCAATTTCCTTTGCCACTTTTAGACCATGCACAAGAGCCTCATACTCGGCGACATTGTTTGATGCCGTGAAATGGATCTGCAACACGTACTTGAGATGATCCTTCTTTGGCGAGGTAAGCACAACCCCGTCACCTAATCCGGCTTTGGTCTTTGATCCGTCGAAGTGCATCCTCCAGTAGTTCGGATCCGGTGGTGGTGGTTCGTATTGTACCTCGACCCAATCCACGAAAAAGTCCGCTACAGCCTGGGACTTGATCGCTTCTCTTCTATCGTATTGGGGCGCGTATGGTGCTAGCTCAATTGCCCATTTCGCAATTCTGCGGTTCGCATCTTTGTTACCCATTATCTCGGAAATGGGGGCTTCGCATATCACTTTGATGGGATGCTCCTCAAAGTAGTGCTTTAACTTCTTTGCCGCCATATAAACCCCGTATGCCACCTTTTGAAAATGCGGGTAGTTCTGTTTTGAGACAGACAATACCTCGCTCAAGTAATACACTGGCCTCTGCACCGACTTACCCTCTTCATCTCGTTCCACTACAATCACTGCACTTACAACTCGGTTGGTTGCGGCTATGTAGAGCAACATTGGCTCCTTCGACAGTGGAGAGGCTAACACTGGTGCAGTGGCCAACATCTTTTTTAAGTGGGCAAAAGCTTCATCAGCCTGCGGCGTCCAAACGAATTTATTTGATTTTTTCATGAGTTGGTAGAGAGGCAGTGCCTTTTCCCCTAACCGACATACAAACCGACTCAACGACGCCAGGCATCCGGTGAACTTCTGGACGTTGTTGAGACACTTCGGCAGCTCCATTCGTTCGATGGCTCGGATCTTAGTTGGATTAACCTCGATACCTCGGCTAGAGACGAGAAATCTGAGTAATTTCCCAGCCGGGACACCGAAGGTACATTTCTCCGGGTTAAGCTTCATCCGGAATCTCCTCAAGTTCGTGAATGTTTGCCTTATGTCGTCAAGGAGCGTTGCGCTTTCCTTGGTATTGATAACCACATCGTCCACGTCAACTTGCACATTTTGACCTATTTGAGCGTGCAGACATTTTTGCATACACCTTTGGTACGTTGCTCCTGCGTTTCGTAAACCAAACGGCATAGTGCGATAGCAATAAGCCCCGTACGGGGTAATAAAGGCAGTTTTTATTTGATCGTCCGGGTTCAGGGGTATCTGGTGGAAACCAGAATAGGCATCAATAAATGACAACAGTTCACATCCCGCGGTAGAGTCGATGACCTGATCTATCCTCGGCAGCGGAAATGGATCTTTCGGACACGCCTTGTTCAGGTTCGTGTAATCGATACACATACGCCAAACCACTGCCACGTTCGGATCATCCTTCTTCTTTTCTACCAGTACCGGATTAGAGAGCCAATCCGGATATAGCACTTCCATGATAAATCCTGCTGCTAGCAACCGAGCTATCTCGTCACCAATGACCCTTCTCCTATCCTCGGCGAAGCATCGGAGAGGCTGCTTCACCGGCCTTGCTCCGGGTCTTACATTCAAAGAGTGCTCGGCCAACTCCCTCGGAACACCTTGCAAGTCCTGTGTGGACCAAGCAAAAATATCCCGATTCTCACGGAGGAAGTTGACGAGCTCGCTTTCCTATTTGTCAGTTAATCCGGCCCCAATTGTCACGGTGCGCTCCGGAAACACGTTATCCACCGGTATCTTCTTGGTGTCCTTCGCGGCTTGAAATGAAACGCTTCCATGCGGGTTACTTAACGCCGACATATACTGCTGCGCGGACCGAGCTAATGCGGTCACTTCTTGGATTTTTCTTTTCTCTTGGGCAATTACGAGTGACTCGGCTAGGTTATACCTGGCTGAAGCGCACTCAATAGAACGTCGGAAATCCCCAACGATAGTAATTGCACCATTTGGCCCGGGCAACTTCATCTTCAGATAACTAACGTGGCAACTTGCCATGAATTTGCCCAGCGCTAGTCTCCCGAGTAATGCATGATACACGCTCTCCAGGTTTACCACTTCGAACTCCAGATTTTCGGTTCGGCAGTTATCCCTTGTACCGAACAGCACGTCGACCCGGACTTTGCCTATGGGTTCGCAGGATATGCCGGGCACGATACCGTGAAAAGTTGTTCTCGTAGCCTGGAGCATGTTCTCCGAGATGCCCAACTTGCGCATCGTATCCGCATACATTATGTTAATGCTACTGCCATTGTCGATCAGTACCTTGGAGAACCTCACATTAATGTTTGGTCCAATGAACGTCGGATCCAACACTAGTGCATACGAGCCCGGACTTGGCATAAGCTTGGGGTGATCTTTGACGCTCCAGGTAATTTCCTGGTCCAACCAAGACATGTACCTTGTCACTGCAGGCATAACCGCGTTAACCTCCATGTGTCGGTGCTGCATGCTCTTCCTATCTGTTTCTTCTATTGTGAACACACAATAGCTCTGGTGATGTTCCCTGTACTCATTTCTTCCCTCATTTCCGGAGTACCTCTGATCCGGTGGTTGCTGGGTTTCTATCTGATGCACTGCATCCCTTCTCTCACTGTTGTCATACCTCGGCGGAGGGGGAGGCAACATCAGTTGCTGCGTGTTTGCTCCGGAGAGCAATTGCTGCCGGGGTAACTCCTGCCGAGGTTGATCATTCCGAGGTGCCTGAGCATTCCCCGAACCACCTTGTTCTATCTTGCGCATCCACTCGCATTGTCTTGTCGTGTGACCCGCCGGGCTGCTCGGATTTGGCGTGTGAAACTTGCACGGCTGGTCCAACATTGACTCGTAGGTATACCTCGGACGATCTTTCTTTTCTTGCCATTGCTTCTTCTGCTCCGGAGTCCATGTTTTCTTGCCATCGTTTCGAGGAGTCCATTGCCCTCCTGTTTTCTGGCGTTGGTTGCTCCCTTCCCCGGGCTGATCTTGATTCACAGCCGCAACTTGTTGCGAGCCATATCGATGATCCGGTCTATCGTCTCTCCTTTTTCCCCTGTAATCGTTCCTCCGGGATGACCCGGATCCGTCCCTCGGATAGTACTCCTCATTTGACTCGTTCGACGCGATCCTAGGTTGAGTTGGATCACCCAAAGCATAAGAATCCGCGATCCGGATCATCTCTGCCAATGTGACTGGCATTTTCCTTTGCAATTTCATCCACAGCTCGCTACCATATCTACATCCTTGTGCGAACCATGCTATAGCTCAGACTCTATGACTCCCTCACACGAAGTTTCTCACGGTACACCACCGGGTCAAGAATTCACGATCCGCTTCGTTAGATCTCTGCTTGCACATTGCGTGGTCTGCGGTCTATTCGGTCTCTGATACGTACTTGAGAAGTTGCTGATGAACATCTATTCAAAATCTATCCAGCAGTTGATGCTTCCGGGTGGCAAATTATTCAGCCAAACCCTAGCTGGACCTTCCAACATTTGGGGTACATATCGTACAGCCCACCTCAAGTTGCCAGTTGCAATTTTCACATTGCTATGTAGTTTATTAGCCAATCCTCCGGCTTTGTACTGCCGTCATCGTCTTCGTGCCTGGGTAATTGGAAATTGGGTACTGGCGGTTCTTCATGATCCGGGTCCAAGCAGGCTGGACCCGGAGGACCTTGACATTCGATCTGTTCGACCTATACAAAGCGGTCTAGTTTTAGCCTAGCGTCATCCGGCATCAAATCTCTGCTTCCCAATCT
This sequence comes from Avena insularis, assembly GCA_023614405.1. Classification (NCBI taxonomy): domain Eukaryota; kingdom Viridiplantae; phylum Streptophyta; class Magnoliopsida; order Poales; family Poaceae; genus Avena; species Avena insularis. The sequence continues at coordinate 454,283,269 of CM042696.1, read as the reverse complement.
CGACCCTATCACATGATAGTCCGGTCTTGCGTATCCCGCATTCATCATCTCCGAGTCTCCATCATTGTATCGGTTTTGCTCCCGTTGTGGTCCTCTCTGTTGCATACCACGACCAGCACTTTGCTCTTGCCTTGGTGCATTCTGCTGCGGCGGTTGACCCGCTCCTGCCGAGTTTCGCTGTCCGGCATTGCCGTTGGCAGCATTCCCTTGACCAGCATTGCCTTGGTCATGGTTACCTCGGCTCACACTTCGTCGATCGTCGTTTTTCCGTATCTCTTTTTCCTTTCCCGCACGCGTTGGGTCGTACGGAACGATTTGCTTGTTCCGTCTGGCCGAGGTTACTACCTCTTCTCTTCTAGGGCCACCATGAGGCGATGATGCGGCTCCAGCAGATTTCTCCGAGTTACCCATCACCGAATGGACGATTTTATAAGCTCCATCTCTCTCCGGGTTACTTCTCAACAGCTCCTCATTCTGCCTGTTCGCGATCCGAACCAGCTCGTTAACCCGGTCTTGCTGTCTTTGGCGAGCTTCACCCGTCAGACCCTCTAGCTTGGACGCCGCGGCATCTGCTGCTCTGAGGTTCTTCGCCGGGGTACTATACTTCGGCAACCCCACATACAGATAGTTTTCCGACCCTTCTGGTCCATCATCACCCTCTCTGTTCATCTAGCTTATGAGGTTCCTCCCTTTTACCCTCACTGCATCAACCTTGTTCGCTTTCGCGTACTCACGCAGCGTCATGTTCAACGACTGCTGAGCCGCCGCTATTTTCTTTGCGCCCTCCAGTATCTTTCGCCGGGTCTCCTCTAGCTCGGCCTGTGCCTGAGCCGGATCTACCACTGCTGCCACCGGGTTAGCCAAGCTATCCATAGCTTCCCTCAGCATGTTCTCGGGCCTCTCTAGCGGAGGACCCCTAGCTTTCCTTGGTGCCTTGGTTGTTGCCCCTGGGTCTGGCGCTGGATTCCTGCTCACGCCCGCGCTCGGCACGGTCATCATCACCTCTGCATGGCCCGGGGAACGGGCGATACGCGCCCCGCGAGCCACAGTGAGGGGTGGTTCCCCCGCATCGACGACACGACGCGGATGAACGCCAGACACGTCCACGGCAACATAGACCTTGTGCGCGCCGAGCTTGACGAAGACGCCGTTGCGCAGAAGGGGGCGCGTGCCGAAGCAGCCAACGTTGTCGCTGACGTAGTCCAGCGCACCGAAGCACTGAACGAGCCCGAAAACGATGCGTTCACCGGTGCCGATGAAATTTCCCGTCCGGATCTTCACCCCTGCTAGCGTCGCTAGCCCCACGGTGGGCGCCAACTGTCGTGGTGGTGTCACGGCAGATGCCATGGATAGGCTGAAGGTGGGGACTAATATGCGCTAGGGGAATCCAGGGAGGGATAGTAGAGTGATTCTCTACAGAGAAGCTTTGTATTGATGTTCAGTCTCCAAGACTACAAGTGCTCCTCGAGCTGTTTTTTACTAGAGGAGGAAGAAGGGGCTCTCTTACTCTTGCCTATTAACCAGTCCCAGAACCCTCGACCCACAAGTATTTTCCTTGCTATGTATCCGAAAAGACCCAACCCCCTTACCAGGACCCCAACCCCTCCTTATATAGGGGTGGTTTGGTCCTGGCCTAGGGCATACGGGGAGACATATTCCTAAGAATATGCCTCCTCCCAAATTAGTAACCCGACAGGGGTGCTTTTCCCCCACGTCACTCTTGCTTTAGCGACGTTGCCTCTGGCGCGCGCTGTCGACGTGAGCGTCGTCACCCTTGTCGACCACGATCCGGTGGTCCTACCCTTGCTTTATTCGCTCATCCAGTACGCACCGGGCCTTCTTTTTGACCAGAGATATTCCTTCCTTCCCCTAGAAGCCAAACGAGGATCCGGATCACAGTTGATCCGGTCACACCTGTTCCTGCACATAAGCTAGACAAGTGTCTCCGACTTATTCCTTGAGTCGGATGGGACAACGTTAGGCGACTCCCTGGTCCGGGTTACCCCGTGATCCGGCCTGCCTTGAGGTGACTCGGCCAGCATCCGCTTTGACCTTGCCGAACCTCGGCTAATTCGGCCCTTATACCCCGGAGTGACCCTAGCCGGGGTTATCCCCCCAACAGTAACACACCGATTGAGATGAATGAACTTCTATTTACCAATCACTGTTAAACAAACTATCTATATTTCTTATAAATAGAAATGCTACTAACATGCAATAATGATAGTCTATATGTACATAGAAACTGTCCACATCATCTATTATTTTAGCTATTCAATTACCAATGCAATCTCCGCTAACTTTTATTAATGATAGTCTATTTATATATGTGTGATATCCATTCTTATTGTCATCCAATTGTCCATGCCACCAACTTTTAGCCATCACACACATAATTATTTAACATCGATTAATATATCTTCTCGATATTGTGACCAATCAAAATTCCCATTCACGCTTCTTATACAAAACAATTCTTAAAAGTGATTCCCGCTACAATGTGGAGAATATACTTCTACTTCGCTAAAAGTTATATTACTTAGGCTTATATCAAGCCCGAATGTGACTCAATGTTGAGAATATCTAGATGGAAAAATTTCTCGGTTGCTCCCTACCAAGTACTCATTGAAGAGCGATTGGTCATGGGCTGGCACATTAGCCTTGGTATGGTTCAACTAGTTCGTGCTTACTATGTCGTGTTTTGTTCTTTGACTTGTTTCATGTATTTTGTTCTATTTTATTTTTTTATTTTTATTTTCCTTTTTGCCTTCTTTTTCCCCTTGTTTTTCTTTGATTTTTTGTTCTTTTGTTCTTGGTCAGTAATTCTAATTTTTCATGTATTTAAACTTTTTCTATGTGGTCTAAATTTCATCCTATCACTACAACACGGACATCAGGTCCTTGCGCTTAAGATCGTTGTCCACATATGGTGTCTTTTAGAAGCTTTTGACTGGCCATACACAAACGTATCCCGCCATCTATGGCCATTGGGATCATCTCTGAAATGGATTGTATGGGAACCTAAAAGGGGAGGTGAATAGGTGCTACTCTAAATGTTAATACTTTTTCAAATTTAGGCTTGACACAAAGGTAAATTCTGTAGATATGCAACTGATGAATTTCCCTATATGTAACCTAGCTACTAAATGGTAAAGGCAGTGAGAGGAACAAGGTAACCGATAGTGGAGCACGCGGAGACACCTGATTTGTTTTACCGCAGTTTCTTCCTTGTTAAGGGAAATACGTCTGTGTTGGAGGGGTGGGAGGTACTAAGACCACCACGCCACAATAGGACTCACCGTATTCTTCGATGGATATCGCCACAATTGTCCTGATCCACCTTTCCACTATGTGGTACCCTTCGAGGCGGGAGTCAGTGCCTTTACAACTGGACCGGGGCACACATCCACAACTTAATTGGAGGTTCGCATGATGACAACAAGCTACCACAATAAAAAAGTGATCAAGTAATGAAACCGAGATCTAGGAATTCGAATGAAACTCTAGATCAAGAGCCCCCCAAATGAATGGGAGGGGAACTTGATGATCTCTTCAGTGAAGATGTCAATCAAGGCCTCCTCTTTTGATTCCCCAAAGGACAAGGCATTCATACGGATGAAAGTGGAGATCTTGCTGCAAATCGATTTCAGCAGAGCGAAGCTTTTTGTCATATCTAGCAACCCCAAAATGAAGATGGGGAGGGGTATTTGTATCCCCTCCCAGAGATGGAGCCGTTGGAGTCAGCTAGGGCCGAATAATCCGGCCCGGAGCAGAATATCCGATAAAAAAGCCCGCCCTCCCCCATCCGAGTGACGCGCCACACGTCCTTTGTGAAAATACCTGGGGGCGGATAATCCAGGCCCCTAGGAGGGGTGGATTATCCATCTAGGGTAAAAGCTCTAGCCCTGGTCGGATTATCTGGGGAATACTCCACCCCTCTCTAAGAGACGCGCCTATGGTCGTTAGTCAAATTCGCTAGGGGGCGGATAATACGGCCCTAGCCAGGGGCAGATAATCCGCCACCAGATTCTTTGAAATGCTTCATTTGACCAGGAATCCCTTTCTGGAAGTAGAATCTGTAGCACTCACCACACAATTAGATTTTCCTTGGTATTGTTATCTAACACACAAAATCTAGGGATCATGAAATGTTCTTTCAATATCCCCCTTTTTGGTGTTAGATGACAATACTAGGAGTTGCAATAGATCCCTAATAAACATCATCATTCCAAAGGATAAAGAGACTCCCCCTAAATGTGCGCATATAAGTAATTTGCATTTGAATAAAAATACACACATATAGGTACAAGGCTCTTTATGAATTGGAAACTAAGAACAAATGATGAAAAGATTTATCATACCAACCACACCGAAGTTCTCACTCATATATAGGTACTACCATTTCAGTAGATTTGTATTGATAATTCCAATGATAATACCATCTCAATAAAGATAGTTCCATAGTGATAACTTCTAGGATTGGTCCATATCCAGAATTCCATAGATAAATCCATGACAATAACCATACTCTCAATAGATAGATCCATGACGATAACCATAGACTCACATAGTCTCAACAATACAAACCAAAAGAGCAAATAAAAGTTCAATGCTAAATGGGTACAAGAGAGGATATAACAAAGCGTGAAAAGAAAATGAGCTTGTACCTGACCCAGGCAAATCCCCTCGACAAACTAATAGAACCACTTCTCCCCTTTTGCCATCAAAACACCAAAACAGGAAAAGAGCGATGCTAACGGCCCGGGGGATCACTCGTCCACATCCCCGTCCTCGTCTTCATCCTCATCATCGCACTCCTCCTTGTCATCCTCATCATCAGCAGTCGAAGGAGGTGTAGGAGATCTCGCTGGGGCAGGGAACAAGTGGCGCTCCATCTCCCATAATTGATGACTGAGGTGTTCCATTGAGCATATGGAGTCAGGACAGACTGTTGTGGGGGATTGCCGGACGCCCTAGAGACATGGTGAAGAATGAGTTGCTTAGTATGAGCCATGTCATGGTGCCGATAGTATGCCTCGTACTGTCCCTTGTGAGTATCCACACCCATGCAAAGAACGTTGCACTGAAACTAGTTGAGTTGCTTAACCTCTATAGCAATGGTCGGGACTGGGGGCTTCCTGCCATGAGTGCTACCACTATCCCGGGCATCGCCCATGAAAGTATCAGACTCAGCAAAGGAGGAGGTGGTCTTATTTTTATTGATATATGGCTTCTTGACCTTGTGAACCCCATCGAGTGGGCCACTGAAATCCTCATTGGGGAGCATGGCATTGATGAGCATCATAATGTAAGGAGCATATGGAATAGAATGTCTGTTGCACATTTTATCAGCCATGTCGTAATAAATGAAGTCCATAACATCCGAGGTGTAATCCACAGAGGGGTCTTCACTATTGGCACATTCAGATGCAAAGCTAAGTAAATTAACCAGCTGACCACGAATGCTATCATTGTCATCTCCACTCGGAAGAATGCAATCACGGGACACGAGAACCAACTAAGGGTAGAGTGGAAAAAGACAGTCAACCTTTCCAACCACATCGTTGGGTCCATAACACGCTGAGAGTAATGCGTCCTTGCTGGGACGATTAGGGCTACAGATGTGATGCCCACATGAACTATCACGTCCCCGGAAGGGGTAGGAGAGCAACCAAGCAAAGGTGTAGAAGTCAGCTGAGCAGAATTGGGAACCTAACATCCACTTCATAGTGCGAGCCTCATCCCCACAAATCACAAGCATAGAGAAAAACTTCTGAACCAGCGTAGTGTCATAGTCAAACTAGATCTCCATAAGATGATGCAACCCCATTTTCTCAGTCACAACAAGAGCATGAGCAAAATGAGGCTTGTTCTTTGTGGCGGTCAAATCCAGAGGGCGCATGGGGCAAATATTCTAGCTAGAGTAGATGTCCTAAGAGATGTACATCTGAGGGGCACACCAAAAATTGGGGTCATCAAGATCCTCATCGCACGTGGCATCCTCAAACCAATCATGCAGCCGAAGGGTGGAATACTCAATGATGTTCATGGTCTTATAGTTGACCCTAGTTTCTGAAAGGAATATGCCCGAGAGACAATAATAAAGTGGTTATTATCTTATTCCATGTTTATGATAAATGTTTATTTTTCATGCTATAATTGTGTTAAGAGGAAACATTAATACATGTGCGATTTATAAACACAAAAGGTTCCTAGTAATGCCTCTCTTAGTACTAGCTTGTTGATTAACAGATGATCAAGGTTTCTTGATCATGACCATTGGATGTTGTTAATAACAGGGTCATATCATTGGAGAATGATATGATGAACAGTCACCCGCAGTAGATGTAGCAATAAGATCATGTCCTCAAGTTTATATTGCTATCACATTCGTAGTAACTCAATGTCCTTAGACCATGAGATCGCGTTAATCACTTTCACCGGAAAGGTACTTTGATTCCATCAAACGTCACACCATAACAGGGTGATTATAAAGGTGTCATCGAGTACTTGGAAAGTGTTAGTTGAGGCTCGTGGATCAAGAGTGGGATTTTCTATCCATATGTCAGAGAGATATACTCAGGGCCCTCTCGATATCACATTGACATAGCTTGCAAGCAAGTGATTTGATCACTAGAATGTTATATCACAGGAACGAGAAAAAGAGTACTTGTCGAGAACGAGATTAAACAAGGTATGGATGATACCGAGTAATCAAATCTCGGACAAGTAAAATATTGTGAGACAAAAGGAATTTGATTACAGCGAAAAAGGTTCAGATGATCATTGGATTTTCGTGCAGCTAGTGGGAGTCATTATGGATCTCTAGGTCCCGCTAATGATTATTGATCGGAGATAGTCTCGATCATGTCTAGATAGTTATCGAACCCTTAGGGAGACACACTTAAGGGTACTCGACACAATTGAGTGGATAGGAATCGCAGGAGAAGAAACTGGACATCGCAGGAATTGTTCTGTCGAATCTGCTGAAATGGTTTTGGTGTATCGAAACAAAGCAAGGAAATAAAATGTTAATGTGTTCATTAAATGAATTATTCATTAAATTAAGTACTCATTAAATGAAGTGTTCATTAAATTGAGTTGCATTAAAAAAGGGAATTAAAGTGCTTTAATGGAAAGACCTTTGATTTCTTGAGTGGAAATTTAATGAAGGATGAGTGGAGGTGAATTATTTTTGTGGAATATCCACCCACATAAGGCTAGTCCTAGTGGGAGTATCATAGATAGTATCATGCATGCCATGTTGGCAACAATCTGATGTGCTACAACAATTAATGAAGAAAGAGATGGTTAGAGTATCATAGGTAAATACTATATCATAGCACATAAAACTAGAAAATGTTCATGCAAATAAATCTTGTACACAATTTTGCATTGAGATTCTACAAATCATTAAATATAATACTAGTATGATACTACCATATGATATCATGCATTATGGAGATAGTATCATACACTAGTATCATATGCATGATAGTAGTAGTATGATACTACCACTATGACCAGCCTAAATGGGGGAGAGGTGGGGGCACCACCATGGCTGCCACACCACGGGCCTGTTCGTCTGCGGTACCAAAGTTCCCGGGCCAGCGCACCGCGGTACCTAAGTTACCTGAAATTGCGCGTTTCGAAATGTTGGGCCGCCAACTACCGAGAGGGGCCATTTCGATGCAAACTCATTTCACCCCTGCCAAATTCAAACATTTTGTGAAACTGCCCCGTGAAGTAGACGATCGGGACCCTCATGTCGGTAATATTTCCATGACGCGAGCGCCAACGCGGCAACCACGTAGGCGAAAGGAGAGACTAAAGGAGCATGGTGCGTTGAACAAATTCACAAATCCACTTCCTCCCTCCTTTCGCATGAACCCTAGCACCGGCGGAGTCGAAATCCCTCTCCAACCAGAATGATCTCTTTGAGCATTTGACTTCCGGTGCCAAGTTGCTGCGCCTACTCGTTGCTACCAAGCTCTAATGCCGACTGTCGTGCCAGCCGTTGCGACGATCTAGCTCGCCTCTACTGTCGACAAGCTGAGCAGCGTGAAGGATGGCAAATCCATTTGCCGAGGAAGAAGTACTTCTGGCTAATTGCGGGTGAGCTACTCTTCTCTTTGCTATTCGCACTACCTATAACTGCTAGCTGGCAATTGGCATTAAAGAGATATATCGAACATAGAATTGTTTGCTAGCATGACGCTGACAAACAATTCTTATCTTTTGTCTCCAATTTTCTGTCAAGTAGGATCTCCGCTGAACCCAAATACACGGCTCTGGTCACCATCTGCGGCTACCACATTAAATTAGTAGATGGGAAGAGCACGTGGAATCAAGCTCACAATCTGAAGATGGAAGTAGCGCCTGTGCAGTTATGCACTATCCCTGGTTTGGTTGTTGCTGTGCGTGAACTTCCTGAAATGAGGCCGGAGCAGACTGCATGGTTCAGCATCCTTGATGAACGAGGCTTCAAGGTTCCTATAGCATGTGATAGTCAGCTAATTGGGTTGATGAAACAGCATGCTGGGCTTCACGTGGTTATGCTGATTTGTAACATACTGGATGAGGAGGCTCCTGCTACTAGGAGTCGCCTAGCTATTATTGGACAGGGAGGTCTAACTCAAACTCCTGTTGTTGTTGAGAAAAATGTGGTTCCTTGTTCGCGACATGCTTCTATCAGGCAACCTCCTCGTAGGAGTCCCCATAATGCCGTTGTGGAAAACTCTGCTCTGGAATCTACTGGTACTGGTCGTCCCCGTGGTGTTGTTGCTCCGGCTGCTGCTGACCCAATCCATGCCGCTGTTGAGCAAACTAAGGCTTCCGGAGGCTGCCCTGCTGTTGTTGCCAAGACCGCTGCCTTGTGTGCTGCTCCTCCTCGAAACCGTCCTCAAGTTGTGTGAACCCATGCTCTAGAATCTGCTGGTACTGGTCGTCCTCGTGTTGTTGTTGATCTAGCCGCTGTTGACCCAATCCCTGTCGCTGTTGAGGAAACTAAGGCTTCCGAAGGCTGCCCCACTGTTGTTGCAAAGACTGATGTCTTGTGTCCTCCTCGAACCCATGCTCAGGTTCAGTGAGCTGCTGGTCTGGAGCTAGCTCATGGTCTGAACTCTGCTAGCACTCGAAACACTGCTGTTGTGGGAACTGCTCCTGATCATCGATGTGGCATGGCAGAAGCTGATCCTATTGTGCTTGCCGTTAGCAGGGGCCCTGCCTGTCCACCATGTAATGTAGCTCCTGCTGCTAAGGGCCCTCGCCTTGCTCCTGGTCCTGGTACTTCCACCGAGGTTGATCCAGCTAAAGATGACGCTGGTGATGGCGACAGTGGCACTGGGGCTGGGTCTAATGGTGCCGCTCCACCTCCTGAACCTCTCGGAGGTTTCTATCCTGAAGAACTTGATGATGGCAAAGTAATCGTTCGTATCGGTGTCGCGGGTTATACTGCAAAATTAGATGATGGCACAGAAAAATTCTATGATGAGTTTGATGTAATCCTTGGCAGATACGATCCTGAAGTGGTAGAGTTATCTGACCTAATGGCATCGTTACGTGTGAAGGTGCTATGGGGGTCCTCCCAGGAAGCATGTTTGTTATATTTTGGTTAGAGGAGCAAAAAGGCTATCGAAGTGAAAGATACCAGGGATATAGTCGTACCGTTTACAAGGAAACATTATAGGGGTGAAGTGTACTTCCACTTGATAGTGCAAATGGTTGGAGAGGAATTGGAACTCGACAATAGAGATGATGGACTTTTAGAAGGCATGTGTGACCTGATCCATGGCATCACTGGGCTGGTGCGACTGAGGGTAGCTTCGAACAGAGGAGAGTCTTACAGAGGAGCGTCATAAAGAGGAGCAGGAAGAGCATCCCCAGAAAGGGCACCCCGAAGAAGAACGTCACCAAGGAGACCATGCCAGAGAAGAGGACGCCCAAGAGTCGCACGAAAAAAGGCACCACGCCACAGAGTACACCCCTGAGATCCAGTCAAAACGCTAAGAGGGCTAGAACGATGGTGAACACTCCTAGGAGTGGTAGCAAAGAGGCGAAGATGGCCAGCACGGAGGCTACCACACCCAGTGGGAGCAGAAAAAATACTAATTTGGAGCGGAACACGCCGCTATCAAGGAATAATGCCAGCACGAAGGAGAACACGCCCAATAGTAGCAGCAAAAGGGCTAATTTGGAGAGGAACACACCGCTGAGGACAGGCAATAATGCCAGCACGAAGGAGAACATGCCCAATAGTAGCAGCAAAAGGGATAATTTGAAGAAGAACACGCTGCAGAGGTCAGGCAATAATGCCAGCACCGAAAGTTTCCGTTTCCAAGTAAACGACTGATGGCTCTGTAATATAGCCATCTATGTCCACATTTAAACTGGATATTAATCATATTCTTGATGAAATATCTCTCTAAACCCTTCCACTAATGCTAATATTCAGAGGGGTATGCAATCCTTTCTTTTATATTTTCCTGTGCAGATAACATCGTTTAAAGGATGGAATCACTACATTAAAGTTAAAGATATGAGATTTGCAATAACCAGAAGAAATTAGGAGCCGTACAACGGAGGCAGACACTTTAACGACCAACTATACGACCGGAGTAAAAATTCTAGCCATATAGCTCCAATCGTATAGTTGGTGCCGCCACCGTTAGGTCAAGCAGAACAACTTTTGTGAAGGGACCCCTACATAAAGAATCCTCAAGCGACGGGAAAACAGAGCTCGACCCTCCCCGAAGAAGCCAGACCTCACCAAAAAGCCGCCTCAGATCTCCAAACCCTTCTCCATCTCCATAGCCATATTCCACCACTTGTAATAGTAGATCTCTTCTCCTATTGGCGACATTGTAAGACTATTTCTATCAATCTTATGATTTTAATTACAATGTTTGTGATTGTTGATCTCATCTCTATGTGTGAGTAATTCTCCTTGGGCTAAGGGCTTCGGTCTAGCCATGTAGCAATTGTGCATGTGATTTATCATAGATGGGATCATGTATTAGTTTGTATGACATGATGATTATTGTATCCTCTTTTGACTCAATCCAAGGACTTGTCAGGTACTCAAGACCCTGAGGGTTGAGCCAGGTAAAGGGCGTATGAGTGATGACTGATCTGTAGGTTGGGAACCCAAGTGATAGAAGGGGTAGTACGGCTGTATGTGAAGGATTTGCTTGGGATTAACAGTGACATCACTATGCATATCATTATTTCTCTTTCTTCTATGGATGAGACTAGTAGGTTATTGCTATAAGTGGTTGTGGAGGCAATAGCAATTATGGATGCACTGCCCACATATAATTTATCTTGCTCTAACAAGTACATGCATACTTTATTTCTATGTTTTATTTCCATCAGATGTTTTGCATAGCTACAGGTGAAACCTAATGCCCTAGGCCCTCTCTCTCAATCATCGACAACAACAAAAACACGCAAGCTATTGGTCTGGTAAAAACACAAAAGGAATTCTAAAACTACCGAAGGTTGATACGTCCATTTTGCATCACTATTCTATATCATAATTTACTGTTATTCATTGATATATTTCATATTAAGAGATGATACTTATGTTATTTCATCTGTTTTTGCATGGTTGATGACTTTTAGAGCATGGACCGATGCAGTCAGGATTCTGATGGAAAAGGTGCTGTTTGGAGGCAAATTTCGCGAAGATCAGAAAATTCGGGAAAATACATGGAAAATTCTATTTTTCTAGAAGACGAAGATTGCTAGAAGGGGGAGTGGAGATGGGCCACAGGGGGCCCACACCACCCCTAGGCCACGCCTAAACGCCAGGTGGTGTGGCCACCTTGGCCCACTCCAGGATCTCCCCTCTAGCATATATTATCCCCTCGAAACCCTAATACCTAGGAGAGCGACCACAGAAAGATTCTGCCGCCTCTGTGGGGCGGAAAACACCGAGAGAGAAAGATCTCTCCAGCAGATAGAATGCCACCAGGGGAATTCCTTCCCGGAGAGGGGAGATCATCGCCATCAACACCACCATCAAGCTAGAATTCATCGGGATCATCATCATCATCATCATCTCCATCATCATCTCCACCAGCACCATCATCACCACTTCATACCGTTGTAACAATTGGGTTGAATCTTGCATAGTTCTTAGGGGAAACTTTCCCGGTGTTGATTACTCCTTGTAGTTGATGCTATTGAGTGGAACCATTGAATTATTGTTATGTTCATATTGTTGCATATCATTATATCATCTCTGACCTTGATCCATATGAAGTCTTGTGAGTAGTTCGTTTAGTTCTTGAGGACATGGGAGAAGTCATGTTGTTAGTAGTGGAGTTGTGTTGAGAAAGATTCAATGGTTTGATATTTAAGTTGTGGTGTATTTCTTCTAGTGGTGTCATGTGAACGTCGACTACATGACACTTCACCTTTATGGGCCTAGGGGAATGCATTGTGTATTTGGCTACTAATCATAGTGGTTGCCGGAGTGACAGAAACCTGAACCCTCGTTAGGAAACCTTTGCACAAGGGATGTCAGGGTCTTAGAGTTTAAAGCTGTGGTTAGGTTTCTACCTTAATTACTTTCTTGTACTTGCGGATGCTTGCAAGGGTTATAATCACAAGTATGTATTAGTCCTAGGAAGGTCGGTACATTAGCACAGGTTCACCCACACAACACTTAGCAAACTAAAGAAGATTAATCAACTATATGAAGCGAAAGCACTTGACGATATTCCCGTGTGTCCTCGAGAACATTTGGTCATCTTAAGTAATACAACCGCTTGTCCTTTGCTAAAGAAAGGATTGGGCCACTTGCTGCATTTATTATTATTGTCTTTTATTTACTCGTACTTTATTTACCTGCATTATCAAAACCCCCTAAAAATCTGTTTGCTAAGCATTTACAGAGAATTCCTGCTCCAAGCCATTCGCTAACACCTTCTGCTCCTCGTGGGGTACACTCTTACTTATTAAAAATACTACGATACACCCCCTATACTTGTGGGTCATCAAGACTATTTTATGGCACCGTTGCTGGGGAGTGAAGCGCTATTGGAGAGTGGAACTGGTAAAGGAAACTTCTACTGTGAATATTGTTTACTTCTGTTAGTTGCTTTATTTTCAATATGGATAATTCGCTGAGTTTCTTATTTCGTAATGCTACTACCACTGCTAAGGTAGTAGATGAACCACCACCTGCTGAGAATGATACTTTTAAAATACCTACAAAATTATTGATCATGTTATGGATAACTACTATTTTGTAGGAGGAACTGTCTATCCCGGTGATCATTTGCTCTTTATACACGAATTATGCGGGTTATTCAAGTGTGCAGGTATTACAACAGATCAAGTCAAGAAGAAGTTATTCTCATTATCACTAAAAGGAAGAGCTGATGAATGGTATAAGCTGCTGAAGAATGGTTAAGCTCTTGAATGGGAGGAAGTAATCCCTCTCTTTTATTCTAAATTTTATCCTCCTAGTGAGATTCATAAAGATCGGAATCAAATATACAACTTTTGGCCTCTTGATGGAGAGGGTACAGCTGAAGCTTGGGGGAGATTGAAGTTACTAATGCTCAAATGTCCTATTCATGAGCTCCCTCACAATATTATTATCAATAACTTTTATGCAAGACTTTCTCTTCATGATAAGGATCTATTGGATGCTTCTTGTGCTGGATCATTTACATGCATGGAAGAAGAAGCTAAATGGGATCTTCTAGACCGTATTCAAGATAATGCTGAAGCATGGGAGAATGACAAAGGAAGGAAGTCAGGTATAAATTATGATTATGAATGCATTGAATCTTTTATGGGAATTGATGACTTTCAAAATATTAAAAATGCTTATGGTCTAGACTCTCAAGCTATTGCAACTTATTTTAAGGCTTTTGCTTCCTATATTGAAGTTCCTAAAAAGAAGTGGAATAAGTATCATGAACCATATAAAGATGTTGCTAAGTGTGTTCCTACAAGAAATACTGAAGTTTATACTGCTAATCATGTTTTACCTGAACCTTACATTGAGAAAATGCCTTTCCCAGTTAAGATAAAGGAACATTCTATGGTAGCTAGTATGGTTAATGAAAGTATGAACAAAGCTGTTGAACTTGATAAACAAATGGATGATGAACCTATAATAGAAAATGTGAAAGACTTTGTCACTAAATATGTAGAAGAGGGACACACTATCCTTTGTAAGGATACTTCTAATATTGTTTCACAAAGTAGTGTTATGAGAGCTAGTGTCCCTGTGTTTTCTGTTAGGATAAGTGATCATTGCTACAACGGTTCTTGTGATAGTTATATCATTAAATTTATGCATGATACTGAAGGTTATTATGAGAGAGGAAAGACTATTCTAATGAACCTCAATAATATTAAGTTTCCTCGCTTTATGCTGAAAGTCTTTATGTTGCACTTGTTTTGCCTTCCTATGCTAGCAGTCCCTGGTTTCAACAAATTGTTTGTTTACAAAATTCCCTTGCATAGGAAGTGGGTTAGACTTAAGCATGTGTATTTTTGCTCCTTGATGCTCTCTTTTACTTCAATTCATATTCTTATGTGAGCTTCATTGAAATTATCATGCCTATCTTAATGACTATAAAGAAAGAGCTTTCTGGGAGACAACCCAATTTAGTTGTGCTTTCAGTTGTTTTTGTTTATTTGAGTCTTGGAAGTTATTATTCCGGTAAAATAACCTCTCCTTATCCTTTTTGTTTGGTTTTTGTGTCAAGATCAACCTCTAATGAGAGAGAAGTAAGATTTGGGGAAGTTGCTGTCCCGAAACAGATTTTTGTGCTTCACCATAAAAATTCGTGAGAGATCTCGGTATGTCGGATTGAGCTGTAATTTTTTGTGCTTCTTCCCCAGGTTGTTATTTTACTTTTGTTAGTTTTGCACTTTTTGATTTGAGCAACAGAAGATGTTCGAAAAAGTTTATCTTTACCTGCTGGTCTGTTTTGACAGATTTTTGGCACTCTTGCATTTGCCTCTTAAATCGATTTCCTTTTTGAATTCTTTTTGGGTTTTCGGAAGGAGTCGCTACAGTAGCTTATGTTTTGATGGATTTCAGTTGAAATTGGACTTAAAAGGTTTATTACCCCGCTTACACTAATGTTGCTAATGAGAATTGTGTAAAGTTTTGTGTGAAAGAAATTTCCAGGTTATTGGAGAAAATGGTGTTAAGAAAGTGAAAGATTTCATGAGTCGAGCAACATGTGTATGAAGATGAAGATATTGATGTTATTCAAGCGGTGACTCTGGAAGAATCTACTAAATACCAAGTCTAGAGACCTGCAGAAGCCGTTTTCGTATAGGTAACAATTCTGGTAAGAAAAGTTCCATGAAAATTATATCCAATTATATTTTTGGAGTTTTTATCCAACAAGGAAAGCAACAAAGCAAAAGAGGGACGGAAATGGAGCCAGGGTGGCTCAGACCACCCCCTGGTGCAGGCCCCCTGGCTGCGCCAGCAAGTGGTGTGGCCACCTCGGACTCCGTCTCCGACCCGTTTTCTCCCAGTACCTTCCTTTTGTTGTAAAAATTTGTAATATATAATCCCCCGAATCCCCCGAGGTTCGTATATCATGTTTTTGTTTCGATCTGTTTCTACCAGGAACTATTCTTAAAAGTTTAGAAGCACAGTGGTCTCCGCCAACGATAAGGGCAAGGAGCCTATGGAGGAAGATCTCCAAGACCCCGGGCAGGAGAAGGAGATCAAGAGTAAAGATGAAGAGGAGGCAAAGAAAAGCCAGCATCCGCACACCGACACTACCATTGCAAGCATTGGAGTGTTGGCAAACCCTGCCAAGATCAAAAGGACTACACGAATGTCAACTGGAGGGAAGCCTCTGCGTCACTGTTTGGCTCCATGGTCACCTCCTCCACGCACCAAGAATCCCTTCCGTACCCTTATCCATGAGCATCAGTTCCAGAATATGCCCAAGGAGAAACTACCCTCCAATTGGGATATGCCTCGTTCTAACCATGCAGGAAAAGAAGACTTCAAGGAGGAAGAGTGGGGAAAGAATTGCAAGAGCTAGAATTCACAACCCGACATGATCATGAGCCGCACTGAGGAAAACTCAGAGTTGATTCGTACTCTCACCTTCGAGATTGAGGATTTGGGGAAATTAATCAAAAATCTCATCAAGAGAATACCACCACCACCGAAGGAGTAATTCGTCATCAGGTTTTGGCATCCCCTTGGTTTGTTCCAAGCTTGGGGGAGTGCCGCGGTATCACATCACTATCTTCTATCTTTTTACCTTTTTAGTAGAATCATATCATGAATAGAGAAGTTATCATGTAGGATGGTTTGCATTATGTAAGTATCCCCCCTCTCGTTAGATATCTATGTATCCCTTGGAGTGAGTTGCCGTTATGGAATATTAATGAGAAGTTCTATCATTTATTCTTTTGCATATCTTATATTGGTTTTCAATTTATGATTATATGATTGATCTTGTCGTTAGTATTGGTATCACTTTGGGATCATTGAGTTAATTTAGTTGGTTTTGGCAAACCTGGCTTGGTCAGTAGCAACACTATTTTGAGAATTGAATGAAAAAGATAAAAGTACTCTTAAGAAATATAATTTCATCATCTTTCTTTCTTGATTTGCTCATAAGCTTAGTATTCTCTAGTTAAGATCTTTTGTGTTTCCAAGGAAGATTGCATGTTTGTTTTTATCACTTGTATGTTTGTTTGTTTCCGTCAACTCTTATGCTTGTTACCCAGCCTTGCTAGCCAAAAACCTGTACTGAGAGGGAATGCTTCTCGTGCATCCAATCCTTAAAACAAAACCTATGCCATTTGTGTCCACCATACCTACCTACCAGCAGTATTGCTATTCCAAGTAAATTCATGTTTTTATCTACCTTCCGAATTAAACTTGTTATGTGAAAATCTGTGATTAAAGATCTCACGAACTTGATGGCACACTTTACCTTTTGCACTTAATAAATTTGAACCATTGTGCCCATCTATGTTGCGTATATGCTTGTGCTTTGTAAGTTGTGAATTAGCAGAACCATGCTGTCATGGGGAACGCTTTTAACATTGCACTTTATTTAGTTGATATCATGCTCTTTTGTTTACGGATGTCATCGGTGTGAAATGAAAGGGGAGCTTGTAAGTCCATGGAGTTATGTATGTGTGTTAGATAAACGCCTAGGCCGCTGGTCTAATCCATGCCTAATCATGGTGGAAACCTGCAGCGTAATCATAATGAGCAATCTATGAAGCATTCTTCTTATAAAAAAAGAGATAGAGATTGAGAAAAAGAAAAAAGGAGATGAGAAAAGAGGAAAGAGAGAAAAAGCACCATTTTCCCATGGTAAATAAGAAGATTTCTGAGATGCTTGTTGTCTGCTTGCCTTGTCATTTTGATATGGGGATTCTTCCGTATCATCGTGCAAGGGGTACCCCGTTGGCGGTTCTCTATGATACACATATACTTACTATGACAAGAACTTACCGGTAACTAAACTCTAGTAGCATGAGGAGCGTCACTCGTATTCAAGGGACATGAGATTTTCAACTTACAACTTGTCAAGCATATCCTCATATTTGATCACTTTAACCTTAATCACCTAAAGATGCCTATGATAGGGGCAATGAGAGTTGAAAGCTAATAAGTACCATAATTTTTGGAAGCTCTTAATGAAACTTTAAATCCCTGCTTCCCTCTGCGAAGGGCCTTCCTTTTAGTTTTTTGTTGAGTCAGTAACCTATTCCCTTCTATCTCAAGCAAGTATTTTGAGTTGTTGTGTTTCATTCATTCATATGATGATTTATTCATTCATGTTTCTTATGTTCCTTGTTTTGCACATTGCTCTTATCTTAGTGTTTAGTACTTTGAAAGCTATCATTGAAAACTAGTTATGTGTGAACTCCAGCAAATTGTCAACTATGCTTCGACCAAGAGCTAAGTTTGCCATTACCAATTATGATTTACTTTATGCATCTTTATTGTGTTTCCTTTACTTATTGCAAGTTAAGTTATATAATAGTGAGTTGTATTCTATTATGATTTATGTATTGATGAATG
Organism: Avena insularis; assembly: GCA_023614405.1. Lineage (NCBI taxonomy): Eukaryota > Viridiplantae > Streptophyta > Magnoliopsida > Poales > Poaceae > Avena > Avena insularis. The sequence goes on along the minus strand of CM042696.1, from coordinate 454,265,220 downwards.
TGATGCTTCTTGCCCGTATTCTTTTATCGACTCTTCACTCCATAAACCCGAGGTCATGTTTATTGAGCTCAGTTTTTGCTTGGGGACAAGCGAAGTCTAAGCTTGGGGGAGTTGATACGTCCATTTTGCATCACTATTCTATATCATAATTTACTGTTATTCATTGATATATTTCATATTAAGAGATGATACTTATGTTATTTCATCTGTTTTTGCATGGTTGATGACTTTTGGAGCATGGACTACTGCACTCAGGATTTGCTTGGGATTAACAGTGACATCACTATGCATATCATTATTTCTCTTTCTTCTATGGATGAGACTAGTAGGTTATTGCTATAAGTGGTTGTGGAGGCAATAGCAATTATGGATGCACTACCCACATATAATTTATCTTGCTCTAACAAGTACATGCATACTTTATTTCTATGTTTTATTTCCATCAGATGTTTTGCATAGCTACAGGTGAAACCTAATGCCCTAGGCCCTCTCTGTCAATCATCGACAATAACAAAAACACGCAAGCTATTGGTCTGGTAAAAACACAAAAGGAATTCTAAAACTACCGAAGGTTGATACGTCCATTTTGCATCACTATTCTATATCATAATTTACTGTTATTCATTGATATATTTCATATTAAGAGATGATACTTATGTTATTTCATCTGTTTTTGCATGGTTGATGACTTTTGGAGCATGGACCGATGCAGTCAGGATTCTGATGGAAAAGGTGCTGTTTGGAGGCAAATTTCGCGAAGATCAGAAAATTCGGGAAAATACATGGAAAATTCTATTTTTCTAGAAGACGAAGATTGCTAGAAGGGGGAGTGGAGATGGGCCACAGGGGGCCCACACCACCCCTGGCGCGAGCAGCCATAGGCCGCGCCAGCAGGTGGTGTGGCCACCTTGGCCCACTCCAGGATGTCCCCTCTAGCGTATATTATCCCCTCGAAACCCTAATACCTAGGAGAGCGACCATAGAAAGATTCTGCCGCCTCTGCGGGGCGGAAAACACCGAGAGAGAAAGATCTCTCCAGCAGATAGAATGCTACCGAGGGAATTCCTTCCCGGAGAGGGGAGATCGTCGCCATCAACACCACCATCAAGCTGGAATTCATTGGGATCATCATCATCATCATCTCCATCATCATCTCCACCAGCACCATCATCACCACTTCATACCGTTGTAACAATTGGGTTGAATCTTGCATAGTTCTTAGGGGAAACTTTCCCGGTGTTGATTACTCCATGTAGTTGATGCTATTGAGTGGAACCATTGAATTATTGTTATGTTCATATTGTTGCATATCATTATATCATCTCTGACCTTGATCCATATGAAGTCTTGTGAGTAGTTCGTTTAGTTCTTGAGGACATGGGAGAAGTCATGTTGTTAGTAGTGGAGTTGTGTTGAGAAAGATTCAATGGTTTGATATTTAAGTTGTGGTGTATTTCTTCTAGTGGTGTCATGTGAACGTCGACTACATGACACTTCACCTTTATGGGCCTAGGGGAATGCATTGGGTATTTGGCTACTAATCATAGTGGTTGCCGGAGTGACAGAAACCTGAACCCCCGTTAGGAAACCTTTGCACAAGGGATGTCAGGGTCTTAGAGTTTAAAGCTGTGGTTAGGTTTCTACCTTAATTACTTTCTTGTACTTGTGGATGCTTGCAAGGGTTATAATCACAAGTGTGTATTAGTCCTAGGAAGGTCGGTACATTAGCATAGGTTCACCCACACAACACTTAGCAAACTAAAGAAGATTAATCAACACTATGAAGCGAAATCACTTGACGATATTCCCGTGTGTCCTTGAGAACGTTTGGTCATCTTAAGTAATACAACCGGCTTGTCCTTTGCTAAAGAAAGGATTGGGCCACTTGCTGCATTTATTATTATTGTCTTTTATTTACTCGTATTTATTTACCTGCATTATCGAAAACCCCTAAAAATCCGTCTGCTAAGTATTTACAGAGAATTCCTGCTCCAAGCCATTCGCCAACACCTTCTGCTCCTTGTTGGGTTCGATACTCTTACTTATCAAAAATAGTGCGATACACCCCCTATACTTGTGGGTCATCAAAGGTCCGTTAAAGTAACTTCACTACACATTAGCTTCCCGAAAATTCGATAACCTAGGTCTACTAGGAAAAAGAAGCTATGCTACATCCGTAATCCGGATCGAAGGTATCAACCCTTTTTTGGCGCCGTTGCCAGGGAAGCAATAGCTACCCTGGTGAGGTTATTAGGAACCTTGCTAGTTTTAATTCTTGTTCTTAGTTTTCTTAATTTGCTCTCAGTCTTTATTTGATAAACCAAAAAAATTAGTAAGCCTTTAAATTCTTTCTTTTACTGTTATAATTCTTTATCTAAGAAAACCCAAAAGCATACGAAGTATGGCTGAAAAGAAGCTTGTGGAATTTGCTACTCCCAATACTGATTATTTGCATACTCCTATTACTCAGCCAGCAATCGCTGCTGATGGCTATGAAATTAAGCCCCATTACTTAAGTTTGGGTCAACATAATCAATTTGGAGGATCTGCTGTTGAAGACGCAGGTATGAACTTGAATACTTTCACTGAAATATGTGATATGATGCGTATAAAAGATGTTGACCCTGATGCGGTAAAATTGCGTCTATTTCCTTTCTCTCTAAGAGGGAGAGCAAAAGAATGGTTGCTATCTTTGCCTAAAAATACTATTACATCATGGGTGGGATGTACTTATTTATTTATGACTAAATTTTTTCCACCTGCAAAGACTATGTGACGAGGGGCAACCTCGGCAATGCCCATGGTGATGGACTTGGGGTTTCGCAGAAAAGAGAATGCTAGGATTTCGTTGGATGTCAGGAAAACAATGAAGACAAAGCCGCCTGAATATTGGGAAAACACTCTATTACAAGTTGTCCTCTGGATTTCGATATCGTCGCTTGGGATTCTCCCGCCCTATATATAATAGGCCGGGTCTGAAAGCTGTATGCGGATAGGTTTCATACATGCGTCATTACAATACCAACATAATGTCGATTCATGGTTTCTTTCCTAATACAATAAAAGTCTCTATCCGTTGCTTCCTTGGGCTGTTTATCTGGAATCTTTATGGGCCGTAGGCCTTTTACCCAATGGACGGTAGCAAATAGTAAGCATCCGAGTAATCATACCCATGTCACTATGCAACTCGGATCTAATATTATTGGATTTAGACATGAAGATCGTGAGCCACTAGCGCTTGCATGGGAGAGGATGAAAGAATTCCTAAGAAACTGTCCTAGTCATGGGATGGAAGATTGGTTAATCCTCCATTTATTTTACAATGCTCTTAATCCTATGTCTAAGTCTATGCTTGATACTGCAGCTAGAGGAACATTTATGGGTAAACATATTACTGAAGCAAAGTAGCTGCTAGACAATATGCAAGACAACTATGCCCAATGGCATGTGGAAAGATCAAACACGAAGAAGGTGAACTCTATCTCACCACACTAGAACGAAGATCTCAATGCTAAGTTGGATGAGCTCATACTAGCCGTAAAAGGTAAGGAAACCCAGGTAAGAGCCACCCCTGAAACAAATATTAAAGAAATAGACTTCGTAGCTCATAATGATTATAACCCTTCTTGGAAGAAGAGTTACAATCCTAACTTTCAGAATCATTATGCCAGTCCTGGAGGTAACTCTAATAATAATATGGAACTAGTAATGGTAGTCTCCAAGAAACGCTTAAGTCTTTCATAGACTCACAAAATGAACAAAATAATATTCTAGTTGAAATTACGGATAACCATGATGCTATGCTTGGTAAATTATCTAACCAAGCTGTTAGTTTGAGAAATGATTTGCAGGCCCTTCAAGAAAGAACAAGGATCGTTGAGGCACAGCTAGGTAAGATAACCGAGAGTCAAACTCTCATTCTAGCTAAATTTGCAGGTAAAGGTGATCCCAATCCGGTTGAAGAACTTAAAATGATGAGGATCCAAAGGGAGGAGCCTGAAGAACTTGACTATGCTAATGCTCCTTCACCAAGTTACACCATTGAAGGTCTCATAAAAAGGATCAACGTCGAGGTTCCGATAAGTGAAGATAGTGAGGAAGATATGTACCAACATTTTGTCAATCAAGTAGCAATAAAGGTACGTGAGCTTGAAGAAGAATACAAGCAAATCACTGAAAAATTACCTGTTAAACTAGATGACATATTTGAGCCTACTATTAAGATTAAAATTAGAACCAATGAGATAGCTGTACTTTGTGATCTAGGTGCAAGTGTCTCAACAATCCCAAAGAGCCTTTTTAACAAGATAAATCTTGGATCCTTTGAAATTACTGAGTTAAAATTGCATCTAGCAGATTCTACCTAGAAACAAGCTGTAGGGATTACGGAGAACACTTTAGTATACATTAAAGGCTGTCCTGCTCTAATTGATTTAGTTATAGTTGACATGCCTGAAGATGCTACTGCTCCTATTATATTAGGCCGTCCTTTCTTAAGAACTATTAAGGCTTTGATTAATCTACATGAAGGGAACTTGAAGCTGCAATTGCCTTCGCGGGATCCATTTGTTATTCATTTCCCCAGGAAGAAGAAAGCCAAGCATGATGAAAAGAAGGCCATCACTTTGAAGGCCAATTACTTTGGAGTGGTTGTTCCACTCATCTGGCCCAAGTGAGTATCATGAAGGTCAAGCTATTTACCATAAAAGAGTGCTTCATGAGAGGCATCCCATGTGAAATAAAGGTTTCAGTTAAGTTTTTTATTTAGTTTAAGTTTATGTTAAATAAAGAGTGCTAGAAAACTCCCTTTGAGGAGAAGAAGCTCAGTAGTACTTGAAATTCCGCTTTATTCATGCTATTGTTGGTCGACAATATTTATTGTCAATTTTCTGTCAAAAACAAGGTATATCACTAAGTTACAGGAAAATAAATAGTTTATGAAGAAAATTATTTTTTTTGATGCACACAGAGAGTTTAACGACCAACTATATGGCGGGAATAAAAATTCTGGCCGTATAGATATCTTTGCCATCGAAATTTTTTCTGCAATATGTACTGAGAGTTTAACGACCAACTATACGGCGGGAATAAAAATTCTAGCCGTATAGTTCCGGTCGTATAGATATCAATGCCTCCGTACATTTTTTTTCATATGTTCTGAGAGTTTAATGACCAACTATACGGTGGGAATAAAAATTCCGGCTGTATAGCTCCGGTCACATAGATATCAATGCCTCCATACAATTTCTTTTCATATGTACTAAGAGTTTAATGACCAAATATATGGCAGGAATAAAAATTCCGGCTGTATAGTTCCGGTCATATAGATAAAGATGCCTTTGCAAAAAAAATTTCGCAGGGCCAGACAGTTTAACGACCAACTATATGGCCGGAACATTTAGTTCTGCCCGTATAGTTGCGTCCGTATAGCTGCACCGCCAGGAGGAAACCCTAAATCTTTGACAAAAGGCCAACTATATGGTCGGAACACATTGTTCCGACCGTACAGTTCCACCCGTATAGTTACATCCGACCACAAAATCGCACGGGAAGGTACTCCCAACTCCAAAACTTCAATCCTTTTTCTTTCTTGTACCTCTAAACTCTCTCAAAACCTCAAGAGATCTCCATCTCTACTCAATTTTGTTCGATTTCCCTCGCACACAAGTGATCTACAGTATATTTCTCCTCCAATCCTCTAATTACTTTTCCCAAATTCATCTTCGATCTATTGTCATTGTCAATCTAGGGTAAGACCTACTATGAAAAAATTGCCATGATTTTCTTACCTAGATTATTATTTTGAGGGGAATTCTTTAGTGTGCTATGATGAGGAATATGATGCACTTACTGTTGTTGGATCAAAAAGTTTTATTTTTGCCTTTCTTCAATGTTTAGATGATGAACACAAGGAGACAAACTCATGCTCGTGCCACCGCTAGCGCTTCTCGGGTTGCCGCTTAGGAACGCATGGGGATACGATACAGGGATGAGGCCCATCGTGATCGCTTCAACAAGATCAAGAACCGCGAAGTGAAGGCCACCAAGTGGGCTTACCCCATTATATTGAACCAACTCTGTATTTCTGATGACATCAATTTACTTTGCAATAGAGATAGCCTGCAAAACTTTGTGTACAATGATGTACCTACTTATCGCCGCTTAACCATTGAATTTCTTAGTTCATTGCGAAGCACTGTTAAACAATGGCAAGGAGAGGATACTATTTCTTTCCGTTTGATGAACAATAACTACACCTTAACATTAGAGGAATGGTGTTGCATGTTTTAATTTTCCAAACAATGATATTCATGCTTTATGCGCATCCTTTACTGGCCTAGAACCTACCCTTGAACAATACTATAATGGAATGAATTTCACTACTAGAATAAACAAGGGGAAGAATATTCAACACCCTGTAATTCACTATTTGTTCTATGTTATTGCTAACACCTTGCAGGCATGAAATGAGTTCACGAGACTCAATGAGGAGGACATCTTAGTCCTTGCAAAGGCTGCTTACATCAACTGCGGCTTGTCACTCAACTTGGGCGCCATCCTTGTGCGCTACTTGGAGCACCAAGCCTCCCAAATCCAAGGGCCAACCATAGGTGGAGGCGTCATCATCGTGCTTTCCACTGCCCTATACCTCGATCTAGGTGAGTTGCAACCCGTACTAGGTGAGACACGTGTTGGTTTCTCCACTTTGAGAGCCTGTGGAATGCTCACTATGAGAGGTGGTGCTTATTACCTGCATATTGTTGGAGCTAGGCGTATCTACCCCGCTCTTATGCCTAATGGTCTTTTCTCTATCGAGGAAGGACGTTTGCTATATGATTTGTAGGTTGAGCAACACTAACCCAAGGAAGAGATTCTGGAGGAGGATGAGTACCAAGAGGAGGAGCAAGAAGTTCCTTATCAAGAGGAGCAGCCACAAACCCGGTTCACCACATACCAAGATTTCCAAGGACTTGGAGGGACTGTGGATAGGATGCATAGCCTCTGTTTGAACCTCTGAGAATCAACAAGTAACCTCTCAACTCATTTGCGAACTGGAGTAATGACTTTTTCCCGCCACCACAATAAAGTAAAGGGCTTGCAAAAGCCTAAGCTTGGGAAAGCTTCCTCATGTATCTTTATGTGGCGTTCATTTGCTTTTATTTATTTTAAAGGTTGTGTTTTTATTTGAGTTTATAAGCACTTGTTTTGGTTTCACCAACACTTTATCTTTAGTTCTTTCTATTTTCCTTTCAAAATTTCCTAGCCGAGCTTTGCCGCCAATTTTCTATTCTTTAAATTCCCTCTCTTAAAAACCACAAAAAGATTTCTCCATTTTTCCTTATTTTCCCTCTTTCTTTCTGCCTCGAGGTCTTCATATATTTGCAGGAGAGTGGTCGACTTCGAGTTTCCAAGAAACAAATAAAAAAGGAAGAGAGAAGTGGAACCAAACATGAGAGGTATGTCTTATGACTCCCCACTTTTGAAGTTTGAGAGACCCATGCTAGTTAGTAGTAAATGTTGAGATATTATATAGGTGGAGTGAGTGTTTGTATTGTAGTAAGGTTTTCGTTTGGATGGGTATTTAATTGGGTACGTTTTGTTCCAACTCTTGTAATTAACCAAGTCTTGCCTAAAAAATGCTAAAAAATTGTAATAAGAAAAAGTCTCCCAATTGAAGGCTTGGGTGTTGTAGTGCTTAGTCTTGAAGGCTTATTTCTAGAGATACTCAACACCACTGAAAATATTGATTGACTTAATAGCTCTCTTTGAAAGAATTTGTTCGATTGAATTAATGTTTAGCAGTTTTTGTGAGCATGCCACAATTTGACTTGTTAATCATAAGAATGATATAGCTTTACGCGTGTCAAACTTCATGGGATGCCAACAACTCTGCTGGCCCACGCACGATCTTCATGGAGGAACTCCTAGATTTCGGCTATGAGTTGATTAAACACTTGTAGCAGCAATGCTATAGTGGGTAAGATTCTTGGTACTCCCGGGTAGCTGTAATCACGATGGAATCACTCCTCTAGCTATTATGAGAAATCATTATGCAAAAGGAACAAAAACCTTAGTGATGCCACTAGTGTCCATCACAGCCCGATAAACTAAATATTTTTTTTGGCATGCTCTCAATTACTTAAAAACTGAAATTATTGAAGGACAATGAATAGAAAAGTAGTGCTTGAAAAGTCTTGATTTATTGATGTGGGAGAATTGAGATACTCCAGTATATATGCTTTTCATGACAACTCTCACACTCTTAATTTACATGATTACACTTTACTGTTCAAAGGCAAGCCCATGAGTTGATCACTTGACATGGAATAAAGTTTACTCATTTGAATCATCCATGTTTACAATAATTTTTCGGTGCTATGAGGATGCATGAAACCCGTATTATATGCTTGTCATTACTCTATCTATGCTGAAGTTTTTTAGATTGATGAAGTGGAGGAAACATGAGAGTACTAATCATGAGTAAGATCACCATCTCGTTATTTCAGTTTAAATGCTGAGTTCCTTTTGATTTTGGTTTTCTTGCTCGGCACAATCAAGTTTAAGCTTGGGGAGGTTGATGGCTCTGAAATATAGCCATCTACGTCCATATTTAAACTGGATATTAATCATATTGTTGATGAAATGTCTCTCTAAAACCCTGCCACTAATGCTAATATTTAGAGGGGTATGCAATCCTTTCTTTTATATTTTTCCTCCGCAGATAACATCGTTTAAAGTAGGGAATCACTACATTAAAGTCAAAGATACGAGATTTCCAATAATTAGAAGAAACCAGGAGCCGTATAGCGGAGGCAGACGCTTTAATGACCAATTATACGACCAAAGAAAAAATTCTAGCCATATAGCTCCGGTCGTATAGTTGGGGCCGCCACCGTTAGGTCAAACAGAACAACTTTCATGAAGGGACCCTTATATAAAGAAGCCTCAGGCAACGGGAAAACAGAGCTCGACCCTCCCCGAAGAAGCCAGACCTCGCCAAAAGGCCGCCTCATATCTCTAAACCCTTCTCCATCTCCATAGCCATATTCCACCACTTGTAATAGTAGATCTATTCTCCGATTGGCGACATTGTAAGACTATTGCTATCAATCTTATGATTTTCATTACAATGTTTGTGATTTTTGATCTCATCTCTATGTGTGAGTAATTATCCTTAGGCTAAGGGCTTCGGCCTAGCCATGTAGCAATTGTGCATGTGATTTATCATAGATGGGATCGTGTATTAGTTTGTATGACATGATGATTATTGTATCCTCTCTTGCCTCAATCCAAGGACTTGTTAGGTACCCAAGACCCCGAGGGTTGAGATAGGTATAGGGAGTATGAGTGATGACTAATCTGCAGGTTGGGAACCCTACTGATAGAAGGGGTAGTATAGCTGTATGTGAGGGATTTGCTTGGGATTAACGGTGACATCACTATGCATATCATTATTTCTCTTTCTTCTATGGATGAGACTAGTAGGTTATTTCTATAAGCGGTTGCGGAGGTAATAACAATTATGGATGCACTGCCCACATATAATTTTTATTGCTCTAACAAGTACATGCATACTTTATTTCTATCTTTTATTTCCACCAGATGTTTTGTATAGCTACAGGTGAAACCAAACGCCCTAGGACCTCTCTCTCCATCATTGACAACAACAAAAAGACGCAAGCTATTGGTCCGGTAAAAACACAAAAGGAATTCTAAAACTCCTGAAGGTCCATTACAGTAACTTCACTATGCATTCGCTTCCCGAGGATTCGATAACCTAGGTCTACTAGGGAAAATAAGATATACTACATCCGTAATCCGGATCGAAGGTATCAACGACCCTAAAGAATCCCACCCTTCAGCCCTGATCTCATCAGGACCGTCAGTCAGAAACAACACGCCTACGGCGATAGCTGCGTCATCCGTCAAATCACAATGTAGATCGACGCAGACGAAGAAATCAAGGAAATCACAACAGATCTAGTTGATCTTGATGGTCTCTATGATGATCTCTCCTTCGGATTAGACCAACAACCAACCACACCACATGAGTCAAGCCCGGTAAAGACCGAACCCGAGGAAAGTGATGAAAGCATCGACTTTGGAATTAGGATGGCTAAAATTTACCCAGAACAGAAAATCCTGGACTTCACTGATTCCCCAGACAATGTCTCCCTCAACTCTGACGATGACGTCACCAGTCCATATGCAACTCAGCATCAAGTGTGCGTGATTATCGGGGATCCTTCGACTCAGCAAGGCTTCAACAGTAACCCTATTTTTGACCCTGATGATATCTTGTCAGATGATAATGTAGGAGATCATGTAAACAAAGGAAACTGCGGAGACCTGATGAACAGCAACATAACCCCAGGGAGAGGGGAACCACGCGGAGGCGAAATACAACACCTCCGGCCACCAGCCGAAGCATGGAAAAAAGCGAGGGCAACAATCTTGGGTGCAGTTCCAATGACATCCAATGCCACGCGCGAAGCTTTGCTAGCATATCAATATCTCCTTCATCACAACAAAAGAGACTTGCTAAGCATGCAAAGACAACTCGATGAAAGGAAAAGGTTAGCCGTCGAATCTAGCCTAAGGCAGGGACAACTAAGCTCTACTCAAGGATCAGGTAGCATAACGGAGGGAGTGCTGCCAAGGAGAGGAGCATCGTGGCTGCAAAACATACCCGAAGCTGAAAAAAACAAATTGATTCAAGAACTCGACCTGTCATTCAGGACAGTAGACTCAACATGATATATCAAAGCAAAAATAGCCCAAGCCGCAATTGTGGCCGCACAAACATATCTAATCACAACCCAATCAACACCTGATGACCCTCGCGTAGCTCTCCACCGCCTCGCTCTAATGAACCTCGGCATGGTAGGAGCATCTCTCGCACAAGCAAAGCAAGGAATCACACAACAACCCGACAGATCCCCATGCCATCGCAACAGCCCTTGGCATGTGGGACATACCCGACGATCTCGATCGCCACATTGGGTCCACTTCTCAGGATTAGAGACGTGAAACGATGCAAGCGATGATATTACACAGCGCAGGATTGATAGATCTAGGGAAGAGCGTAGCAGGCGAAGATATTACGAGGTCGAAAACAAAGATGAACACGAGCTGTGCGGGGCTAGCTGCTTTACCCGACGGGTTTGCAAAACACCAGTACCAAAGGACTTCAAACTACCCCATGATCGTCAGAAGTACTACGGTCCACAAGATCCTGAAGCCTGGTTGGCAGATTATCTGGCAACCGTCAAATTATAGGGTGGCTCTAAAGCCACCACAATGCAAAGTTTACAGCTACATCTGACTGGCGTGGCACAATCATGGCTACGACAGCTACCCGAAAAATCCATCAGCAGCTAGAATGATCTTGAGGACAAATTCATTAGAAATTTTCCTTCTACGTTCAAGCGACCCGCATCTTTGGAACAATTGCGAGCATGCAAACAAAAACCAGGAGAACCGATACGGGCTTTCATCCAGCGGTGGAACATCATAAAAGCTCTGCTGAAGCTATATCCAACGAAAGAGCAATCGACGTTTTCAACCACGAACTTCGTCAGCAAGAATTCATCGAAGAATTAGGACGAATCAAACCCAAAACAATCTCACAGTTGATGGTCGTGGCCAACCGCTAGGCCGACGAGGAAGATGCAGTACAGAACAAAAGAGCTCGTTCAGCCGAAGAAGATAGGGATAGGCGAAACAACGACAGAAGACGACGAAACAACGATGGATACAGTGGACGAAGTTACGTCGCAGCCGGTTTTTCAGGAGGGGATAACTGAAGAGGCGATGAATATAACAGTGGGTATCATAGTAGCAGGGACTATGGTGGAGGAAGCTAGTCACAACAACGATATCAGCCGAAAAGTCAATACCCACCAATGTCAGCTGGGTAAATGCTAGAAGGACCCTGCAATATGCTCTTCTACGTCGACTCAACAGGCAAAAGGCGATCCAATCACCTACTAAAATATTGCCGAACATTTTTTAAGATGCATGAACAATGAAATGCAAGGGCAACCAAAGCAACAAACCGAGGCTACGCTACTACACCTGGTGCTTTAGCCATCAGTGCACCACTACCACAGCCAGGGCATCCGCTAGTTGGGTAGCCGCAGAACACGACAGACCAAGAAGACTAATATCCGAGATTAAAAGGAGCAATGTCGATGATCCAGAAAGGGCGTCCCTCTAATAGGACACAAAAGCTGACTACCAAGCAAGTAAACATGGCGGTAACAGCGCCACCCCCAACACCCGAGTACCTCCACTAGTCAGAACAAGAAATTACCTTCAGCAGAGTTGATCATCCACTTTGGGTCCCCTGACCGGGCCAGTCAACACTAATAGTGGAAGAACAAATCGGCGAGTTCGACATGAGCAAAGTCTTTCTAGGCACAGGGAGCAGCATCAACCTCATATATGCCAAAACTCTACGAGCAATGAATTGGTCCCTAACAAATCTCGCGCCTATAGACACAACTTTCCACTAGATAGTTCCAGGAAAAGCCAAAACTCCTCTGGGCAAGATCCACATCGATGTAGTATTCGGATCAAGGAACAACTTTAGGCGTGAAAAATTGGAGTTTGAATTCATGGACTGGCCATCTCAGTACCACGCGATCCTGGGACAACCAGCCTTTGCTAGATTCATGGCAGTACCCCACTATGCATATCTGGTGCTAAAATGCCAGCCCCCAATAGGGTCATAACGGTGAGAGGAAGCTTCAGTTGCTCGGATAGCTGTGATTGAGAATTCAACAAAATATTAGAATCTTTTGGGATGGAGACAGAACTTGGGTAGCTGAAAATAGCGGATAGAGAACTACTACCTGAGGGACACATCCTCAATGAGGAAACGTTGGAAGATTAGGTGCACCACGCACCTGCAAAAGCGACCTATCCGACCACCACTTCCTGTCCTGGGTAGGAAGACGCGCTCGTCGGCGTTCCCCGTGAGAAATGGGAAACTATTGGAAATTACACCGACAAGCAAGAAGCTCAAAAGGAACCCGACGAGCACCCATCGAAAGCAAACTCAGCAGTCAACAAACAATCCACTCGATGAATTAAGGCCATTGGAGAGAAAACTCCTCGCCCCTCAAATGCATGGCGTGTCACGAAGATAACAAAAGAAACATGGGTACCCAACCCAATACTCATCCCCAAAAAAGGCAACGGCCTATGCATATGCGTCGATTTTCCAAGTACATTAGACTTAGTAAACCAACCACTTTTCTCTCTGGTCCGCCATACAGACGCGACGCTTCCAGTCGGAAAAACAAAACCCCCCGCAAACCAATACGGAGCAAGATGAGGCACCTCAAGACAGAAGTCGAAGTTCTTTAGGAACACTCTTTACTTTTACGCATTTTATATTCAATAAAGGCCAACAGCTAGGCGAACACGCCAAAACAATGTATCCCTTTATGTTCATCAATAAAGAAGTACTTACCGCCATACAATTTCAAGATACAATCACGAAGACAATTACAATGAGAATGACAAAAATCATCGGGTTCTACTCAAAGGATGTCTCACACAAATAAACAAAATCTCGTATAGACATACGACCTTTTTGATAAATACAATATGTTTCATACAATGTTCTTCTAGGTACAAAAGTACACAATGAAAGGGAAAATTAGATCGCAAAATTTATGAAAGAATCCGCGTCTGCCTCCAGGCACCTCCTGAAAATCCGAATTGCAGGTCTGCGGGTAGCAGCGTAATGTGGCGCCATATCGACAAGATTTCCAATAGAAGGAGGAGGCAGCCCTGATGACACAACATCCAAATCCATCGTCGGATGATGAGTGTGCACCCACGAAAGCACAAGCTTGGCTCCCTCCACAAGATGAAGCTTCACGTAGTGATGAATCCTTTCACCTTGTCGAAACTTTGAAAGCAATTCAGCCAGGGTCCGAGGCTGAGGATCCCGAGGAAACATGGCATTATAAACAATGGCCAATGATCTGCGACAGCACTCGACAAATTTCTCCACCTGGGATATGCGATCTTGAAGCAAAACCACGGCGTAAGCACGACGGTGATCAACCCAAAAGTCCATCCCGGAATTTCGGGAAGCTAATACAACAGCCTAAATTCAATTGCGCGGATGCTAGAATTCTTCCCTCTCACACACTCGTATGCCTGCAAAAAAGTAAAAATTAGTATCCCGAATAAAATAAGACAACACAAAAGTAGATATGGAAGACTTACACATCACCTTCTCGCTCGCTCGGGAAATCTCCTCCAAGAAGAATTCTTCACGGTCGAGGGCCTGGCGTGTTTTCGACTGAGCAACATCCACCATTGATTGCACAACATGAAGTTTTCCTTCAAGTTTCTTCACCTACTCAATTTTTTCAGAATACAATGGCGGATCTACTACGTGCACAATGGCAGTCTCGGTTGCACCCATTCCAGAAGAGGATGGTACTGCATCCGACATCTGGACGGGCGCAAGAAGAACTACTGGATCATTCAAAATCTGGCAAAGGCACACAAAAATACAAAGATTTCAGCATATAAAAGGCGACTCATATAAAGAGATCTTTTTCACCAAAAGAGAGAACTCAAATTGGATAAAGATTAAAAGTTCATTACAATAGCACCACCAGGCACGCGGAAAGCTACAAAAAATAAAACTACAGAGCATATTTCTCCAAAGACAATGTCGCACTAGCAGAAGAAGTGCTGGCTACAGGAATTATAGGCGTGGCAGAAGAGGGGGATGCAGCCGAAGATGGAGAACCAGTTGAAGAAGGGAAGTTGGCTTCTCCTGACCCGAGCCTATGCCCAAAGAGAAAACTTCTTGGCCTTCTTAATGTAAGGCTTAAAATCAATTGGTTGGCCTTTGGAAGTGACCAGGACAAAGGATCTAACCTTCTCATATTCGACTTTCTCGCCATGCGCCATTGCCAAAGCCATCGTAGTCTCCACGCCACTCTTTGATTGCATCACGTTGTAGCCAACAAGCGGGCCCAGATCAGCACCAAAGATGGCGACAAGGCTGTTCAAATCAGCCGGCACTTCCTTCAATTGAAAAACTTTGGCATGAAGGCTTTTAAAAGCACGGCGCAAGCGGACAAAGAGGTTGCGCCCACGAACGCTGTTGGCTTCCAACGTGCTAACTGCATCCGATAAGGGACCAACCTTCTTGTCTTCATCCAGCAGCAAATTCTATCCTGTTAGTCCTGCACATAAAAAAAGAGGGGTAAGTACAAAGAAAAGGGACTCAAATATAAATTCTCCCTACATAGAAAACTTATGAGTTAAGGAAGCATTGAGGGTCTCCAAGCACTTCCAAAGATTTTCATCTCGGGTGGCAGCTTGCTTGTCCCTCTCCTCAGCATCAGCGTTGGTCTTCTGCTTGGCCTCCTCCAAAGACTTTTTGGCAACCTGAAGTTTAGCCTCCAGATCATCGACACGCTTCATTGTGTCATCCCTAATAACCTCGGACTCTTTAATGGCGGTTGAACAGTCAAAAGAGTAAAGACATAAAAACTCAAGAAAAATTAAGGGATATGGAAGAATGCAAAGTCATATACTATGAAAATATACTTTTCAAACCTTCGGCTTTATTACGAATCTTGATGAAGTGGGAGGCCATGTCAACCATCTTACGCATCACAGCCTACGAAGAAGGACATCAGGAAAAACAAGCAAAAGGTGGAAACAATGGCCAAAAATCAAGGCATAGAAACACCTATATCATGCATATCTACTTCGACAGGGTTTTCAGATATCACCACGCCTTTGCCAGTTGATCTTCTTCTTTTATGTGGCGGAAGTTTTGGTGGAACGGCAGCAGCTTTTTCGACAATTTGACCCGCAGGAGATGCATGCAAATACTTTGGGTCCGTCGATAGCTGTGGAGACTTTGCGGCAGGAGGGGCAACAGACGTCCCAGGAGGAGATAGGGAAGGATCTTCTCTGTCATCACCACTTCAAATACAAATGTAAAAAACTCAAAACAACATATTCACCCGGGAAAATAAAGAAAAGACTATAAGTACTTATGAGGAAACATTCTACATAAAGAGAAACAAGTTCATCTGGAGCACAACCATTGAAACTGGGATGACATGCAAAGGCTTTGAGCCAGTGGAGTCATCCGAATCTTCAATCGTCTCGGTAGTGATGGAGTGCTTCCTTTTCTCGCCAATAGGCGCCACGCAAAAAGCTTTGGAACGCGACGATGGAACCGATGGCATCCCTAATGAAGATTCAGCGCATGCCGTCTCCATCTCCTCATCAGCAGCAATGGGGAGATCATCGGATGCAAAAGGATTGGCGGGAAGCTCACCGCTTTCAGGGAGATGAGGAAGGTAGGACATGTGATCATAGTCCTACAAATTAAACAGAAGATCAGAATCACAAAAGGAGACAATTGCACAAAGAACACAGAAGGTAGAAATGACTAAATAGCAAAAACTCGAAAGAAATCTTACCTCGGGAAGGCGCTTCTTCTTGCCAAAAGTCTCTACGTGGCAATCAGAAGGAACCAAGCTCTTTGCGTAAGGGTTGCAAAATTAGGAACCATTTTTTCATAAACCTTGAGGGTCAGATCATCCTGAGAAATCCTCATCGGGTCCTTTTTGCCGGTATATGCCCACATACCAAAAAGCCGGGCTTGTAGAGGCTGCACGCGGATCCGCAAGAAATATGCAAGAAATTGAAGACCCAACAATTCCTTGCTAACCTCATGCCGTAGTTTTGAAATACAGGCAAGGAGGGGTTCGATCTCCATCATTTCTTCGGGAGTGGGATGCTGATCCCAGGAGTCAAGTTTGCGGCAAGTTTTCTTAGGGTTAAAGGGGATTAACCTGAAATACCCACCCTCGACTGACTGATCCTTGATGTAACCGTTGGACAGAATTAGCAGGCTTAAAATCAAAGTAATCTAAATTAGAGCGAACTGAGAAAATGGCGCCACCGACATCATGGACGATGGTGTTGGTGGCGTTCCTATGAACATAAAATAAATACTTCCACAGGCCCCAATGGGGATGAATCTCGAGAAAGCATTCACAAAGAGTGACAAAACAAGCAATGTGGAGGATAGAGTTCGGCGTGAGCCGATACAGCTGTACGCCGTAGACAAAAAATGAGACTGTTGGGGATATGCTAAATGGGTATCACCATAGCATGTCTCTAATCCGGCTAACACGGGTGTCCCACGGTTGGTAGCATGGCCCATGGACTACTGGGACGGATCTAGAAGGGAGGCCCATACCGGATGAAGGAAGGCTATGTAGGAGTCATCGACATACTCAGAGCCTTAGAGTAGAAGACACAGAGACTAGTTTGTGTTAGTGTAGGACTCTTTACCTTATCTAGAAAGGTCCTTTCCTTGTAACCCTAGGTTCTGGTGCCTTTATAAACCAGACCTATGGGAGCCTTTAGGGCACAACTCAAGACCAAACATACAACACCTCGCACAGCGAACCGATCTCTTTAACTCGATGTATTGCCATTATAGTGATTTATATCAGGAGTAGAGTTCCGCCACCATTGTGGGACTTGAACCTGGGTAAGCTGTGTTACCTCATACCCTCCAACTCTCCGCCTTACCCCACGTCTCTAAACATGCACTATGAGGACCCCTCCATGGCATAGTCGTCAGCAATACCACGATAGTTGGTGCCCACGGTGGGGCAAGAGGCCCTTCGAGCTCTACACCGGGCGAGGTCCAAGCTCTTCGCGGGGATCAGCGACACCGTAGCCATTAGACGCGTTGTCTTATCCGGCAACGTCCCGATTGTCCCTCCAGATGAATTCTGGGTGCCGGCAAAGATGAACCCTATGCGCTACTCCGTCATCCCCTTCAGAGACATCCACATCTTCATCGGCGAAACTGACTTGGGTCCTAGCTCCCAGGAAGTCGGAAAATCGTCAAGGCCTGCACAGACCGCCTACGGGAAGGATAGGTTCGCGGAAGAATCTGGGCCATACCTCTCTATAGAGTATGGCGACTCAGATCAGGAAAATTCAAGGCCCACCCAAACAGCCCCTATGCAGGATATAACGGTGGAAGGACCCCGCAAATCCGCTTAGCTTCCCCGAGCATTAGAGATGCGAAGGTCACACTTTGTCAGCGTCGTCACCATCTTTGATCTGCCCGGATTTGTTCAAAGGGAGGGGGAATCCCTCCATGAATACCTTGCCAGATGGATGAGGGTAAGAGAAACCCTAGAAGGTGACCGCGCTGACGAACTCGTCTACCACTTCGTGGAAGGGCTCACGCCTAGAACACTCCTCCAGTATACCCTCCGAAGACGGCAGGCCGCGGGCCCTCTCACCCTTGGTGAGATGGTCACAATTGTCAATGAATACACGGACGCCGAGGAGAACACCCAAGCTATGCCTAGGCCTGAAGCCGGAGGAAGCAGCAACAATGGCCCGCCCCCATCACCCTCCACATCTGCCGTTAACAACACCGAAGCCAACTCCGACTCTGTCCTTGACGCGCTAAACACCAACATCTACATAGATGGCGGCGGCTCGAATGCTAACTCGGAGGAATACGATGTTTTCATGAGGGAGATCGAGCAGGAGATAGAGAAGGAGGAGCGCGCCGAGAAAACCAACACGTCCCACCAGGTTCTAGTCGCTATCGGGAGCGTGATGGAAGAAGACAGACATGAACCGGAACGTGAGAGAGCTCCGCCCACACTTGCGGTTACCAGAGTAGCAACAACAAAGAAGGATGCCGAGCCTCTGGCTCCGGCCAAGTCCATGCCTCCTCCGGTTATCCGCCCGCAGCAGGCGCAGGAACTCACCATGGGTCCCAGTACTACCAATCAAACAAATCCGCCACCGCCACCGTCAACGTCTATAGCTGGCAACCCTCTGGTTACTTCCACCGACAAGGCGATATACAGTGCACTCGTCGTTGAGCCCATTACTGTTGCCCATATTCTGGGTGTTATGAAGCTTGATGAGAAGCGTGCAGAAATCCTAGCAGAGGCCAAGTGCATCGTAGTATAGGGCGGTCAGCTGGACAAAGACATGGCCAAGGCACATAAATCTATCAAGGCGGCAAGAGCTATGGAGGCTGAGTATAAGCAGTTGCTACTGAAGCACAAGGCAAAGAAAGCAGCATCTCACACCATCGAAGACCCCAGCGTTCGGCATAGGTTGGGATATGACGGAACCAAACAGGCAAAAGCCACCCCGTACATTGATTCAGAGGGGAGGCAAGTAATGTCAACTCCCGCCCTCAACATTGTCGTTGCCAAGACCCTCCTAGAGTAGGATAGGTCGCTAGAAGCAGTTGCTCACGTGTACGACCTCATCGCCAAGGCATGCAAGGAACAGGAAAAGGCCACCTCGCAGAGGCTTGAGTCCAACCCGGAGCTTTGTTAGTCAACCCTGAACATCCATAGAAGGCCAAGATCTCCCCATGACGAGGGATCCCACACGGGCTCTATCGAGCAAAGACGGAGGGATGCGCGCAACATGGCTGATGCCTTACCCATATCTTTCGATCACGGGGAAAAGGCCTGCTCCCGTTGATCGCCGCCACCGCCGCCATCCCGGCGTCATGAGGAACCACAGCCGTGCCACCACACAAGCATGCCACCTCCTAGGCATCCCCAAGTCAGTATCGTTATACGCGACCAGGGCGAGCAGCCCTGACATGTTGGAGAGCGCAACGACATTGAAGGACATAGGAGAAGATCCTATAAGGAAGCACCACGTCCGACAAGCAACCGTGACAGGCGTGAGGAGTCGCATGGAGGGAACAGCAAGAAGGCTGACCCATCGCCTCCATCGCCACCATCACTACCCATCATCCATCATGGCGGAGGGCACGGCGGATCTCAGAAATCACACCACAACTCCCTTCCCCATAATGGAAAAGGGAAGCAACTAGAGCCATATGATGCACGTTCACGGCTGGATAAGATCCAAGAAGCACGGGAGCTCCCATACCTTGGGCCACATTGTTTTGGACTGGTAACCGGCCATAACTTACCCCACGGGTCTCTGGATTGACAAGACAATCAAACCTTATGATGGCACTGCCAGGCCAGTTACATGGTTGTAGGACTATAGTGAAGCGATTCATATCACAGGGGGAAACCCTAATGTCGCTGTCAAGTACCTCCCACTTATGCTCACTGGCACCTCCCGGTAATGGATTGACAACTTGCCGGAGAAATCAATATGCAATTGGTTGGACATGCATGAAGTGTTCACCAAGAACTTCGAGGGCATGTAGAAATGTCCCTGCACTGTCAGAGACCTACAACAGTGCGTACAATAAAAGGATGAATCCTCTTGTGCTTACCTTTCCTACTAGCTGGATATGAAAAATTCATGCGCGGGGGAACACGAACAAACCGCTATGGCTGCCTTCATCGATGGTCTGGAGAAGGGAACTTTGCTCCGGCATACGTTGAAGCGCAAGAAAGACAAAAACGACCTCAACCTCAACGCAATGATCACCATGGCTAGCGAATTCGCCGCTACTAATGACGATGCACGTGGATCATTGCCGGCAATAGAAATTCCTACCCAGGATAGAAAAAACAATAACAACAAGCGCAAGACTCCGCCTAAAGAGAAGCAGGTAGTCGACATGGTCGCCAAAATGTTCACTGGAAGAGGCGGAGGCAGACAATGTAGTCGTGGCCGGGGGGCTAGCAACAGTTAACAAAGGAGTGATTCTACACCCTTAGCACCCCGCGTTACATACACGTACAAAGAGTACCGCGATATGCCGTGTTTCTTCCACCTCGACGCAAATGGCAAAGCCACCCACACCAACCGCCAATGCAAGTTTGTCAATGACCTTAAGGAAGACCTTGAGTCCAGTTACAAGCGAAGTCGGAAGAACAGACCCCGCAGAAAGGGCAAAGGGAAGAAGAAGGAGGAGGAGTCCAACGATTCAAGTGATATAGATGAAGACGTGGAACCCAAGTCCACCTACAAGGGCGAGAGCAAAGGGAAAAACCCTTCGAGAAGAAGGCCCTAGTCCACCACACTTTTCTTGGCACCCCCACTGCCTGGGCCTAGAAAACCTCTCTGAGGATATTGTTAGACACACTTCCTCCGGTTCTCCAGTATGTCAGGTGGTCAGAGATTCCAATCACTTGGGATAGGAAGGATCATCCAGATCTTATCCCCACAGAGAACCAGTATGCCATGGTCATCAAACCCTTGATTGATAGCATAGAGTTCACAAAGTACCTACTGGACAGTGGAAGCAGCATCAACATCCTGTACTTAGATACACTATACAATATGAACTTGACAGAGCCCCAACTAAGGAAGAGCAATACAGTGTTCCATGGCGTTGTCCCTGGCTGGCAAGCAAATTCCTTGGGCTACATCACTCTTCCGATCTCTTTTGGTGATGTCAACAATTACAGCCAAGAATGCATGACCTTTGAAGTGGTGCCCTTCAAGAGCGTGTACCAAGTCATCTTTGTACACAACATATTCCACTACTTCCTTGCAAGGCCATGATTTGTCTACAACAAGCTCAAGATACCCGGACCAAACAACATCATCACCGTTGACGGAAGCTTCACCAAGGCACAGGAATGTGAGCTTAGCGAAGCTGCCTTCACTGAAGTGGTCCTCTATGGTGAGGATTTCAAGGAGATCCAGAGCCAGGTCGATGCCTCAGAGATGCCGGCTTCAAAGAAGCAAATCACTGCTACTGAACCCTCATTCAAGGCCACCATCAAGACCAAGCAGGTGGAGCTTATTGAAGGAGATTCCTCCAAGACAATCACCATTGTCACGAACCTGGATCCCAAATAGGAAAGCACGCTCGCTGAGTTCCTCCGTGAGAATAAGGACATCTTTGCCTGGCAACATGCCGACATAAAAGGTGTACCTAGGGAATTTGCCGAGAATAGCTTGAATATTGATCCTAAAGCTAAACCGGTGAAACAACCTCTATGAAGATTTGGTGATGAAAGACAAAGGGATATAGGCAAAGAGATAGCTAGGTTACTTAAGGTTGGCTTTATCCGAGAAGTTATTCCCACTCGGTGGGTGGAAAATCCTGTACTTGTACCCAAAAAGGGAATCAATGAATTAAGAATGTGCGTTGATTACACCGGCTTGAACAAAGCATGTCCGAAGGATCCGATTGCCTTGCCTCGCATTGACCAAGTCATTAACTTGACGGCTGGCTCAGAACTTCTGTGTTTTCTTGATGCCTACTCAGGTTACCACCAAACCTGAATGCGAAAGTTGGACCAACCGGCCACTTTGTTTACCACACCTTATGGCACATACTGTTACATTACGATGCCCTTTGGGCTGAAAAACGCTGGTGCTACTTACCAACACACGATGCAGCATTGCCTACATGACCAAATAGGTCGCAACATACATGCCTATGTGGACGACATCGCGGTAATGTCAAAGAAATCAAATGACCTTATCACCGACTTGCAGGAAACCTTCGAAAATCTTCGAAAGTACAACATGATGCTTAACCCCAAGAAGTGCATCTTCGGGATGCCATCTAGCAAATTGTTGGGCTTCAGCGTTTCGCATCGCGGAATCGAGGCCAACCTGGAGAAAATCAAGGCCATCCTTGACATCAAACGCCCAATGTTCTTGAAGGACATACATAGGCTCACAAGATGCGTAGCAGCAGTAAGCCGGTTCATCAGCCGACTGGGATAGAAGGCTATGCCACTCTACAAGTTTATCAAGAAGGCGGACAAATTCATATGGACAGACGAGGCTGATGCAGCACTCTAGGAGTTGAAGGGAATACTCTCCTCCGCACCAATACTTGCAGCACCTGTATCAAGGGATCCTATGTTAGTTTACATGGCGGCAACCAACCAAGTAATCAGCATCGTCGAACCGACACACGAATACGGAGTTCAGTGACCAGTTTACAACATAAGCAAGGTCTTGACGGAATCCAAGCAGCGTTACCCACACTACCAGAAGATAGCTTATGGAGTTTTCCTTGCTTCAAGGAAGCTAAGGCATTACTTCCAGGAGCACCCTATTACAGTGGTGAGCAAAGCTCCATTGTCCGACATCATCAACAACAACGACACTACAGGAAGAGTGGCAAAGTGGGGCATTGAACTTGCTATCATTGAAATCACCTACAAGAGACACGATGCTATCAAATCTCAAGCATTGGCGGATTTTATTGCGGATTAGACAGAACTGCCAGAAGATACTCCTATGCCAGAGCCAGAATATTGGGTCATGCACTTTGACAGATCAAAGCTACTCAACGGCTTGGGGGGCTGGTGTATTATTACAATCACCAACATGGGAGAAGTTACAATACATCCTATAGATCCACTTCAACACTACCAATAACATGGCGGAGTATGAGGCCCTCATTCACGGAATTCGGGTAGCCAAGGATATTGGCATCAAGCGCATAGTTTGCTGTGGAGATTCCGACTTGGTTGGCCAGCAAGTGGCTAGCACCTGGAATGCGCGGAATCCTATGATGGCACCATATTGAGACGAAGTAGACGAAATAGCCAAGTGCTTCGACGACTATGAAGTCAAGTATGTCAAAAGGAAGGAGAATGAGGTGGCAGATCTGTTGTCAAAGCTTGGATTAGCTCGCTGACCAATTCTGCTAGGCGTTTTCTTGGAGCATTTACGGACCCCATCCGGAAGGGAGCGGACTCCGACAACCTGGGTAGAGTGGACTCATTCATTAATTTAGTAACAATGACCTCTCCGGCTTGGACGAAACCATCAATGGATTATCTATAAGACGTAACTCTGCTCGCCGATGAAGTCGAAAGCCAGAAAATAGTACGAAGAGGAAAAGGCTATGTCATCATTGACGGCCAGCCATACAAAAGAAGTACCAAATGAGTTTTCCTCTGATGCGTCTCCCAGCAACAAGGTATTGATATCCTTAGAGAAATATGTTGGGGTTCCGCGTATGAAAACAATAAATTTTACTCTACGCCCCTGAACCCCAGAAGCTGCCAGGACCTATCTATTAGTAATATAGTAATGGGAGGGGCTTTTCACGAACTTACCCTTGAAGACCGAAAAGCGTTGTCAATGCTCAGGAGAGTGTGGTTGATGTAGATGAGCCGAAGCCGACCTCAAGGTCGTGATGAAGTCCTTGCGCTCCTTCTGGCTCCAACGACTTGAGTGCCTCAAGTGCGACACCTCGCGGGGAGTTACACACGTCCGGTGCCTGACAATGACTCCTGCTTCCCCGATCCAGCAGAAGTTGCGGAAGTAGAGCTCCCGGATCCGAATCCCGCAGCACGACGGCGCTCCACGGTGAATATGTCTCTTGCTCGCGCAGTCCAGACTAGGGACCACGGTCACGAGAGAGAGAGGGGGAGAGAGAAAATATCAATTGGAGGTCCTCCCAAAAGTGGGGAGACCTTTATTGATTATTGGTGTATTTTTCTAGGACAAATACCGCACTTTATATAGGGGGAGGGGAGGTACTACCTCCCCTAAAGTCCCGGGGTGGGACTAAAGGAGAGGAGGGGGTGGGGGTGGCCGCTGGCCAGCCCCTAGTGGGCGCGGGGGGGTTAGGCCCAGCCGGCCAGCCCCCTTGGCCCCTCTCCCTCTCTCCTTTCGCCTAATGGGCCCTCTCCCTCCGGAATTGGCCCATTAAGCCTTTTTGACCTTTAATTGATTTTCTCTTTATTAAATAAATATGAATAAATGATTAAATCAACATTTATACATTCATTCACATATTATTCAATCTCCATGGCTATGGAACACCTTCCACCTCCACTCCGGACATCCTCCGGACTTACCGAAACCCTTCCGGTTTTCTCCCTTCTCTTCTTCGGTGATTCCACCGATCCTATAAACACTCTCTAAGCATCATCAAGCCCTTAAGCGTGATACCCCACGGTTCGGGAACACTCCAGACATGGTCGGGACACTCCCGCACCAATGATCGACAGAGGGACCTGGATGGCCATGTGACCCTTGTGCGTTCCACGAAGATCTTTTGTCGTTTGAACTGGGACAGTCGTGTCTTATTCCCTTTGTCACTCGATACTTGCATTACCTGAGATCTGATCAATGACATCACCATGTCGTGTTTAATCTCGTTACTGAACAATGCTATTTGACTCGTTCCGACAAATGATATCCCCGTGATCTAATCACACGCTACACAGCTATTGGATATAACTTCTCCGAGTGGGCCCTTGAGTATCTTCCCATCACATGGACGGACAAATCCCGCTCTTGACATATACTGCCTCTACGGTTTCCTCTAAGTACATGAACACACCTTTATAACCATTGTTTTACCAGATGGTGTTTGATGCTATCTAAGCACTCTCGGGAGACAATGATTGATATAGCCCCACGGTCTAAGGAATAGTCTACGAGGATCCATTTCTAATCATCGTAACTTGAACTTCGTGACATGATCGGGTCACGATGTTTAGGTTGGGTATTGGTTCATCATCTCATTCTCAGAATGAGATGACCTCATTTCCAACTGGCATAAATGCCACATGATCAGGAAACATGATCATCTGTTGACCAATGAACCAGTGACTAGAGTTTCACTGGGAACCCCTGGTTGTTTGTATATCACACGTATATTGATATTTCCACTCAACATAGTTATAGCATGATATAAAACTTAATCATAAACTATATGAAATATGATAATAGTCCTTACTACTATTTGTCTCTAGGGCATATTTCCAACAGTCTCCCACTTGCACTAGAGTACAAATACACTAGCTGTATTTTGTTCTCAATCATTGGCACCATATATCCGGTACCCTGAACATGCTTGCTCATGGAAGAGGTTGAGCCTTGGGTCTGTACTTTACAGTCCCAAATCCGTTGCAACTTACTAATGTCACCTTGATTGACATTAATACTTTATCATCACATGATAGCATCTATGTGTATGTATCGTCGCTATGGCAGCAGAACGAGGCTTGATTCCAGGAGCCTACAGTGACGTTAGATCAACCTCGAGGGCTTTCTCATGGGCACTGTGCCCTGGGACACATCATTCTACATTAAAAGCGAACTAGCCCCGCTATCACATTATACAACAATTTAGATGGTACCCTTATCTATTATTATAAATGTATTCATCGAAACACCAGTGCACTCTGTGCAACTTTCGATGTTATGTTCACTTCGCTTCCTTCTTGACTTTAATTGGCATCTACAGGAGTTTCCAACATATTCCCTTATAACATAACTCTTTATGCTTTAA
Organism: Avena insularis; assembly: GCA_023614405.1. Classification (NCBI taxonomy): domain Eukaryota; kingdom Viridiplantae; phylum Streptophyta; class Magnoliopsida; order Poales; family Poaceae; genus Avena; species Avena insularis. The sequence goes on along the minus strand of CM042696.1, from coordinate 454,238,996 downwards.
GATATGTTATCCTTTATGGTTTTGGAAAATATGTCCACAGTTCTCTATTAGACATTGCAAACAAAACTTAGCTCAAACGTTCTGTGATTCGAACTTAATCACTTTCACACGTTCCTTATTTGGATCACATATTATGCCACGTTATCATCATGGTTTCTAAGATAAAACCTATGTGTCAACATAGTGGATGACGATCATCCTTTTCTTTCTTTCAACCGTTGATGTTAAACTTAACGCTATTCCTAATTTGAGTTATCAAGGACTAGTTCCTTAATTAACTTCTATCCTGAAACCCTTTTCAGAATCCCTTAAGGAATAATACATAATATGATAATACACCTATTATCAACTTCTATATCTTATGAATCATTATTCATAAGTATTTGCGCCTTTCATTCTTAACATATTTAAGAATTACTCTTATAAGCTCCCACTCAAAATATGTTCCCACATATTTGAATTTGAGACTTACATTGCTCCCACTCAAAAATATGTCAATCACATATAGTTTCAGGAAGACTTTCATAGCTCCCACTCAATTTTATGCAAATTGCATATCTCCTTACTATTTGAATAACTTCAAAATCCTTTGATCAAATATCAAACTTGGAGATTTATTATGAGATACTAGTACTTTACTAGTTTTAAATCCAATTGACATTTAGCATACATGAATAAAATTCATTTGAATTTGTCCAACACTTGACAAATTGTGCATTAGTCATTTACCCCCTTTTTCCACTATGGATTTGCAGTCATTTGGGAAAATTCAAGTAACCCCTTTTACTTGTGACATTCAGCAACGAATTGCTTTCTAATCTCAAGGGAATTTTCCTTTTAAGATTTCTCATAATTCTAGTTTACCATTATTTCCTTTGTAGTTCGTAGGTATGTCATATTCCAAAAATCATGACAAGTGATTCACAAATGTCTCCATACAAGATATGGATTTACATTTTGAATCCTACTTCATGTAGTGAAAAACGATAGTGGAGAGAAAAACACAATGATCAAAATCATTGGTTCTTTCCTTCTGTGAAGAGAATCGTTCAGGAACATTGTCCGTTGCGCTTCTCAACACTCTGATGCAGGGTTTTGAATCCTTATCGTGTTTTACACTAATTTCCATTTGCTTCATAATTGAGAAACATCACTAGAAGTGAGCTTTCTCAAGAATGCACCAAAATCCAAGCAATATGAATCTTGCTTTCCTTTTGGTCTCAGCTATGGATTTCGTATTCAAAGTTTCCAATGAATACACTACAAGGACTTATTCGCTATTGTTTTGGCTATATCGAATAACCCCAAAACTTTCACGAATTCAAATGGTTTACCAATTCTAGTTGAGTGCTAACTATTTCTAACTGATGGTCTCTACATCTACACTACAACGATTTATTTGGTGCCTTCTATTCAACCCCTTTGATATCTAATATCACATTGTGATGCTTTTGTACTTTTACGTTTCAAAACACTTCGCATTTCACAATTACTTTTATGCCATTCTTATAAAATTGAATTTCATTACTATTGATCAAATCATAGAAATTTGACTCTCTTTTATACTTATACCCTTTGTTGATGAAACCTTTTGATCAAATCAAATAGTGTCATATTCATGTTTCCTTTGGTAAACTTACTTTACACATTTAAACAATCATTTAATGATAATTACCATTTTCGTTAAAACACAATACATCGAATATGTATTTACTTTTAACAATTCTTTAAACACTTTGTATTCAAGTAATACACGGTGTTCAAGTTATTTTGCCGAACTTAGGCATGATTTATATGTGAAAAGAAATCGAATGACTTTCACATATTATCACATAACTTTGAATTTAAACAATGGTTTTATTCATTAATGAACATATCATTAAATTGGGTATTTTTAAACAAGGCATTTTAATATTTTACAAATGTTCATACATTATCAATTATAAGGACGATTCACAAGTAATCAAACAAGATGTGAACACGAATAGAAATCATTCATAAAAGCCGAACAACTGTTTGTTACAAGCTCATATGAATAACCGTCTCATGAAATGTGAGACACACTAAAGAAGTTCACAATCTCTTGATTACAATAATCATCCTATAACACAAACTAAATGATAAATGTCGAGGGAGAGTGTCGTTGGCCATAATCATCATGCTCGCCATCAACACGCAACGTCACCTCCTCTCCAGCAAGCACCTCTCATGCAGAAGGACCTGTTTTCACCAAAACAGAACAAGTATCAGATATACTTTAACACTGCAATGTGTTTGCAAGATTATAACATTTATAAAACCGTATATCAAATATATACCTTTGTCATTGACGACCTGACTGACATTTGGTTCAACCAACACATTCCTGAGATGTGTCATGAACCGGTGAACTCCATCGTTTCCGTGTCGCCCCTCATTATGCAAGTCCTGACCTGTGCTTGGTACCTTGGTGGCAGCGACCGCAACATAGCAGCATTTGCAAAAGAGCCTGTAATCCAGACGTCCAGGAAGTATGCTGGCCTCATGTACACATCATGCATGTGCTGCAAGTGGTCGCCCAAAGGACGAAGTTCTCCTCCATCTTAATGGAGAGGAAGTCTCCCATCAGCTCATGCTCCCAAATGTGTGTCTGCTCCACGAAATGTGTCCTAAGCTGTAGCATCACCGAACGAGGGTTGACATCACCCACGAAAGGCCACAGCTCGTCCACCATTCCGAAACGCGTCATAACTAAAATATAGGAGGCCAGCTCACGATGGAGATAGCGGTCTTTCCGCTCCTCTAGGGTCTCAAGGTCCATGGACAGATCCAAATCCATCCCGTCGAGTATGTAGTCGACCACGTCGTTCTCACTAAGTAGAACATGGAGACTGGCAACCCAAATGGAGAAGTTCGATCCATCTAATCTGAGCTTCTCTCCTTCTAACCATTCAATTGTCAACACGAAAGGTCCCATCTACATTTATAATTACAAAAGGAATTTAGACTAAGTTTATAATTAAATGAGTTAATAATAACTCCACTCAGAAACACCTATCCCAGTGAGGGTTCCTAGTGATAACACGACCCCTATCAGCCACATCTCCCCCGATTGATCACGGCCATCGATGTGGGTTCAAAGGTGGACGCTAAACATCGGTCACATCATTCATGCGACTCGTGCTTGATCTTTCGACCATCCGTGTTCCGAGGCCATGCTTCTGTGGCGTGCTAGGCTCGCCAACTCAACCTTAGTCTATTTGTTGTGCAACATGGCTTTACACCCACTGTATGCGAACGTAGATATGTCTGACACCCATGCCTGTAACCCTGGATCGCCTCATACCGAAGAACTTTCTTGGTGGTGCACACTAAGGGGGAACACAATCGTTGGTAATTTTAACAGGGATCATCTTATTAGGCTACCGTCGAGTATCTAATACTAGCACACAATAAGACATACAAACAATAACATTGAATGTAAATGCTATGTGATATGGTCCTTCACGTCGTGATCTCCATCCGCCGTCACGGGTTCGTGGCCGAGACACTGTGTCGGTGTCATTCCGGCGTGGTAGTTTTTCATTTTCGTGACTATCTACTACTATGTAACAAAGGGTAATTATTTTACCTTTGCCACAACCATATCACAAAGCAACGCCCCCCTGCAAAACAAAGTTAGACGCCTCTACTTTATCTTTGCATGTTTTACGTGGTTGAATGGGCTTTCGCACAAGATACGTTCTTACCTACGAACTTTCAGCACAACGCTGATCAAGTAGTTGTCTCTACTACACCCCTTTCAGGGCCCTTCGTTGCAAATGGTATACCAACTAATGAGAGAGAGACAAACACCCCCCTAAGCCACTTTATACGGTACAAGTCGTATGTCAAGCGTGGACCAGTCTCGCGAATGAACACGTAAAGTTGGTTGGGGGCCGCTTCATCAAGCATTACTGTGGTATACACAAGTACACGTGGGAGGGTAACAACTAAAAGATCAACGCCCACACACTACATCTCGTGTGTTCTACCCGTACTAGCATTACTACGCATAGATCTAGCTCTGATACCACTGTTGGGGTTCCGCGTATGAAAACAATAAATTTTACTCTATGCCCCTAAACCCCTGAAGCTGCTAGGACCTATCTATTAGTAATACAATAACGGGAGGGGATTTTCGCAAACTTACCCTTGAAGACCGAAAAGCGTTGTCAACGCTCAGGAGAGCGTGGTTGATGTAGACGAGCCGAAGCCGACCTCAAGGTCGTGATGAAGTCCTTGCGCTCCTTCTGGCTCCAACGACTTGAGTGCCTCAAGTGCGACACCTCGTGGGGAGTTACACACGTCCAGTGCCTAACGATGACTCCTGCTTCCCTGATCCAGCAGCAGTTGCAGAAGTAGAGCTCCCGGATCTGAATCCCGCAGCACGACGATGCTCCGCGGTGAATATGTCTCTCGCTCGTGCAATCCAAACTTGGGACCACGGTCACGAGAGAGAGAGAGGGGGAGAGAGAACATATCAATTGGAGGTCCTCCCAAAATTGGGGAGACCTTTATTGATTATTGATGTATTTTTCTAGGGTAAATACCCCACTTTATATAGGGGGAGGGGAGGTACTACCTCCCCTAAAGTCCTGGGGTGGGACTAAAGGAGAGGAGGGGGTGGGGTGGCCGCCGGCCAGCCCCTAGTGGGCCCCGCAAGGGGGGGGGGGTTAGGCCCAGCCAGCCCCCTTGGACCCTCTCCCTGAGAATATCATTTTGTGGCCCGAAAGTTGGGGTGGCCAGGCTACGCGGTACCCGAGTTCCCTGATATCATCCGCGATGACTATAGTTGGCGTGCCAAATACTCAGAGGGTCCTTTTCGTCTCGAATTCAACTTTATGTTTCAATACAAAAAATTAGGCTAACGGCCGTCAAGTTGGGTCCCCCCTGTCAGCTTTCGCCGTTATGTCGCTGCCGTCGTCACTGCCATGTAGGCTTGCAACGTTGGCGTATGCATCCTTTACGTGTCTGCTTCTTCCTCTGGGGCCGCAATCTATGGTCGCGGCCATGGCGTGGAGCTAGGACTTGGACAAACCTGCTCGGCCCGTTCTCCTCCCCATCCCGAATCGGAGCTCGCCCTCACCATGACCACACCATTGGCACGGCGCGGGGACGGGAATTCATTCCCGGGTGAGATCTGTACCCATGCCGACCATGCTCGGTCCTGTTGGTCTCCTCTAGAATCCGAGCTCGCCGTCGTCGTGGTCGCACGCTTTCCACAGCGCCTTCCTCTCCGAACCCCAAAGCCACATCCACCCAGTTCGGCACAACGCCAACAAGGTGAAAATCCATCAAGTTTTCTTATTGTGATTATAGAAAAACATGTATGTACCATGGCCGTAGCATACTCTAACAATGTACACATATATTGTTTACTAGATTTTCATTTGAAATTAGTAGCTCCGTGATGACGAAACATAGAGAACCTAAATGGAATGACGATGATGACCATGTTCTGTACTTTGCATTGCATCAACAAGTGCTTTCCGTGAAGCAAGTTACCAAGAGAGTGGAGTTCATCAGCCATTGCCAAAAAATATGTGAACAAATCAATGAGCGATTCAATGCAAATAAGTGCAGAAAAGCTAGATCCATGTCATCAATCATCAATAGGTGGCACATTCTAGTGATGCGTTCAAATGTGTACACGATGTATCATTTGCTTGAAGTGGTTGTCATCCTGAGCAAAAATGCCTGGTATGCACATTACATTTGTATGTTCTATGCTGCAATTCTGTTATTATGTTCTATCACTGAATATTACGCAGTTAGGCCTAACTTAGTCTTACACAAATAAGCACAGCTTAGTCTTTACACACATAAGCGTAACTAATGATAAAGATAAAGGCAAATGGTTCATTGGATCTGCCAGTATGAGCACTAGGTCCCTGGAGCTGGTGGTATCGTTGGAACGAACCAGAATGCTGCGTTTGGCCGTCTTTCATTCTCCTTCAAATAGTACGACCCCACTGATGAGCCAATTGTAGGCCCCCTCCCCTCGACGTGGATTCGGCTCCAGGTCGGATCTGGAGTGTCAACATGTTAGGCGCGTGAGTGTGCAGCAAACACACAGTCTACTATCAACACTGGAAGTGCTGGCACCTCAGCAACAACACCAACATGTTCTACCTGGACTCCGGCAGCAGCCTCAACAGGTATTTCGTCAGCTTCACCAGTAGCAGCATTAGCAAGTATTTCGTCAGCTTCACCAGCAGCAGCATCACCAAGTATTTCGTCAGCTTCACCAGGAGCAGCAGCAGCTAGTTCTTCATCAGCTCCACCACCACCACCACCAGAAGCAGCAGCATCAGGGGCCAGGGTTGCCTGAGCAATTACAGGTTCAACAGCTCCAGGGGCTCCGACAAAGAAAGGGTAGTTGATCCCAAGAAACACAGATTGTCCCTTCAGATTGTTGACTCTGCTCTAGACTTGCTCTACTGGGTCTTCGGATGGGCATGCGGACCTCGAGAAAACATGACACCGCAGTGATGGGTATGAAGAAAGTTGTGTCCACATATGTTCTATTGTATCACCAACGCTGTTTAGTGCTCCCCTGATATGAATCCACAAGAGTTCATCATCCTGTTCCGTGTTGTCTCCGAGAGGTGCCAGGAACCAGCGCCGTGTCCCAAGTTCAGCATCTACTACTGCATCTTCGATGACCGGAGCTAGAATGATGCACGGGGCTGCGTGGGTACCTGCGTGTTACTAACAGTCAGTAAGCAGAATTTTGAATGGGATTTTACATGCTATATGACACCATGACTCACCCCAAATGGACGGCTCCCAAACACGCACGTCGCCGCTAGGTTTAGTGACCCCATAAATGCGTTGCGGTCTGTACGAAGAGTAGCCGTAGGTGAAGACGGCGTCGACATACTTCTCCGGCCGCAGGAAGTTGTCGCGCAAGACTGTACATTCCTTATCTTCTGGGCATCTAATGAATGTGATTGCCTTGTCGAACACCGCTAAGAGGTCGTACTCCCAGTTCTTCCACGCCCCCTCCCGCGGTCTATGTGGGAGCTGTACCTTCACGAGCTCAAGTTCTGCCATGTTGAACCTGTAAGCGAATTCGGAAATGTGTAGTGGCCACCCGCTGTTGAATGCAGTAATGCCGACACCCTTCAAAGATGGCACTACAAGTCTCTTCGATTTGTAGAAATTTTTTAGAGTCCAAGTACTCCCATCCTGGGATAAAAGGACCAGCCACTCGCCGTTGCCACCCACCCAGTTCTGGTCATCTCCCATTTCCGTCTCTTCTTCTTCCTTGATATTCACCACTACTGATTCCGACCACTTATCCAGCAGCATCAGTTTTGCATGAATATTCTGCAGAGTTTGTTGTCAGTTGGTACAATCACCTAGCATGGATTCCATTGCAAATACAATTTGACAATTGGACCTTTAGATTAAAGTACACACAATATCGCCTAAATATGAGTGTCTCCTCAGATATCGCCTAAATTGTGCCTGTGTCACTACGAAGATACTCAATATATGGAGTAGGAGTAGAGCCCCCCAGAACAAACTCCTGACGATGATCATAATTAAACAGCTCGGGGCATAACAGCCTTAAATCGTCTAATCTGTTTGTTTTTATTTTAGGAAACAGAATATCACCTAGCAGGCATTCCATTGCAAAATCGAAATTGAAAACTCGTCTATCACCTAAAGTAAGACTATGTCACTACGAAAATACTAGAATATCAGGTACGAGCAGAGCTTCTGCTGTACAGAATAGTCTGAAATGGTTTGATTTGTTCAAACCGCGTGTGCACACAACACGTTCGACGAAAGGAACATAGGATTCCGATGAGAGTTCAGCACATATGAATCAACGATACGACTGAACGAATAAGCTAGATACTAGAACTTACGTGGCCATCGTGGTCATCTAGCCATTTGCTGTTATCGGGGTAAAGAAGGCCTGGCGTGCAGAACGGTTGTTCGTCCATGTTCCGCATCGTCACGCGGTAGCCAGGGATGCAGCGAGCGAGGCGGCCGGCTGAGATGATGTCCAACTCCGAGGCAATCCTGTGCATGTTCGTGGCGCTGAGGTTCAGCCATCCCCAATCCTCGCGGTAGCGGTCGCCCTGGCCATCCGCGTCGTCGTCGCATGCCTTTTGCTTCATCCTGCTGCTACCCCAAGCTCTACCCATAGCGGCAAATGGAGTCTGGAATCCGGTAGATTAATGGAGGCGTTGTGATAAGGAGGCGGATGGATTCGAGAGGGGGTGGAATCAGGGATAGGGCAGTTGTTCGAGTGGGGAGCGAATCTGCAAGGTACCGCCACCACTGCCGGTTCTCGTCCGCGTGGAAGAAAAGAAGGGGGGCGTAATTATTAATGGCGGACACCGGAACCGTCTAGAGGAAGTGAAAAAATAAATCGTAAAAGGGAAATGTGCGGCCCGCCTATCAGTGAGTGAAGATCGGCACGTGTAAACATGCCTACGTTTGAATTGATTCCACCGCATGCAAGTGGCGCAGAACAAATTTTAGGAAGTTCTAGCGTCGACATGTAAAACCGCCGTTTTTCGCCACCTTCACCCTACTACGAACGGTCGTGCACCATTCCAGATATTGGTAAGGGCAGTTCCAATCTTTCACTTCTCCGTCTCATTTCCTCCTCCACGGCCTCATCGTCTTTCTCCTCCATGGCCTCATCCATTTCCTCCACCACCGCATCACCCTCTTCCTCCGTATCCTTTCCCTCTTGCCTGTAGTCATGGACGCTCCGGACGTCCGAAACGACGGCAGGCAAGAAACTGCGCACTTCGACATTGAAGTACATGGCGGGAAGAAGATCGATGTCGTCTACACCACCGACCCTCGGACGGTGAGGAACACTCTGAATAATTTCATGAGTTGGCTGTAGTTCGAAGAAAACAGGTTCATAGGTCTTGACCTCGAGTACAGCCGCGATGGCCGTAGGATCGCCGTGGTGCAACTCTCCATGAAGGGGCACATCCTCGTATACCAGCCTTTTTGCGAGAAGGGGGCTGACGGGATCTGGTAGACTTTGATGTCTTTTTGTTCCTGAACCGTCTGTTTTCAAAAGTTATTGCTATATAATTTGGCTAAATTCATTTTCATCCAGGTGGGGCGAAAGCATTAGGGATATGTTTCATGACTTTCTCGTGAACCAACACATAACATTTACCAGTATTGACATCACAAATGATAGTAAACTGCTTGAAAGCCCGACTGTCAACATTAGAATCCCAAAGGAGTGCAGAGTGGACATCCAGGAAATTTACAGGATCCCAGAGACGAAGGGCGGCAAGACCGGGATGACCGCTCTTGCCTCCGAACTCATAGACCCGTGGTACGCTGACATGAAGGACAGATTGCCAAGATGTTCGTGGAGGCGTTTAGGGCACGATTACTGGGAGGATAAGCCACTTTCTGAACCTAATCTGAAGTATGCTGCAATTGACGGGTATGTTAGCCACGAGCTATACCACCAGATTGTAAAATCTCGTTGCAGGCATCGCATCATTGAACCACCACCAAGGCAGGTTGTTTGTCCTAGATGCCGGATCGTAGATGAATCTACAAACTGGGGGAAGCGACCGAAGGCATCCTGGGATCGGTTGCCTTCTCCAACAGGCTGGGATGTAGACTATTAGTGCATGATTGTTGTGTTTATGAAAACATGTTATTTTATAAGTACACTATGTGAGCAATTACGAACTGCTGTGTATTACCTTTGTCAAACTATAATCTGGTTTATGACTGTATCCTTCTCTATAATCTGGGTTTGGTTATGACTTATGACTGTATCACACCTTCTGCATGTAAGTCCTGGATTCTGCCACATGCAAATGGCACAGACAGAATTTGTAAGAATGAATGTTGAGCATACAAAAGGGGGAATGTAATTCATACAGGTTAAGTAGCTAATAGCACAGGGATCATACGATCTTGGTTCTTACACACATAATGCTTAGAAAATACATGCGAGATAAAATACAAGCGAGATAAAACTAGGAACGAAATCCGAAACTAGTAGTGGTAAACAGCACACTCAACCACCTGCCAGATCCTATTGAGCATCTCGTAGCAGGCATACGCATCCCTGGCTGCGTACTTGATCGCATCGTAATCCAGGTGCCTCCACTCCCATCGCTCGTGCAGGTGCTTCGGGAACTCGATTTTCATGCCGGCGTACTCGCGGTCGATGATGTCGGAAGCGAGGCTAGCCATGCCGGCTTTCCCCGTACCGCCGTCTGGGTACCTCCACAAACGTTGGAGATCGACGTGATTGACGACATGAACGAGGAGATCCCGTTCTAGCTTCGGAGTGTCGTTCTTGATATCGACGCTGGCGAAGTAGATCTCCCTCCTGTGTAGGAACTCGCGAAGCTCCGTGCATACAGATTTGGCCCTACATACGTGATATAGTAGGCAGTGGTTGCGCATGGACAGCTGCAAAAGTGCCGTCCTCTTCCTATATCTGGTATACTCGAGGTCAAGGCCGATGATCTTATACCTGTCCATCGGATCTTGTAGCCACCGCTCGTACATTGCGATGACCTTGGCCACCTTCGCTGATGCATTTGTGTGGACGACCGTTAGCTTGGTGGTGCCATGGGAGGTGACGGTGTACTCGTCGGTGTAGTCGCTCCCGTTGCCGAACACGCCGTACTCTGCGTGCATGGCAGCAGCTAATGCGGCGGCGGTGGCCTAGGGTCGGTAGCGGTGGCTGGGACTGGGCGTGGAGGCGGAGTGATCTGTTGCGGTGGTATGGCCAGGCGGAGGCGGTGCCTGCGGCAGCATCGATGGTTCTTGCGGTGGCGGCACCGGTGGAAGAATGAGTTGGGGATTTTTGCACAGTGATGTGCTGAGGAGACAGAAGGCGATGCTTAAATTCCGTTTACCAATATTCCGGTCATACCCATGCGGAAGCAAGTTTAACCGGGTGAGCACCGATGGTTTCCAATCCTAGCGATTAAATTCGGCGTCCGTCCCGGTAGGCGATGGGACGGGTGTGCGACGTGGCTTTGGCGTGGCAGAGACCGGTCACGTAGACCACCGTCCCGTTGCCGATCCGAAGGGAAAGGTGCAGTCTTTACACGATGTAACGTGACATGACAGAAGGAAGTGTACAGTTATTATTAATTCCTAACAAGTTTAAGAAGTGTAAGCATAGACATGGACCTAGCATCCCTGCACCCCTGGGCAGTCGCCCAGCCGATCAGGCCTGTTGATTGCGCAAAGCTTGTCCCGAATTTGCCAAAATGAAGCTCGTTTGCCCATGCTTCTATAAGTTTCTCTGTAGGCCATTTGTGTAAGCATGCACGATCAAGCAACTTTGCAACACACGTGTCGGTGGAAAAGCATTAGGTTTCAACGCACCACATAGTTTAGGGATTTAGAATAGCTACATTGTGGAGCTCTAGCCAAATTGCATGGTAAAGTCAAATTCAGCTTTTTGTAAGATTTAGCTATAGCAACATTGTGTCTCGTTTGTCCTCACTTTTGCCCTCCCGATATTCCGAAGTCCTCACATGCGCTCGGAGGGGGGTGCCGTCTGGTCAAAGGCTTGGCCGTTACGTGTGCCATGACGCCTAAAGTGGAAGTTTTTTTTTGTTATTTGGCCTTTTTAAGAGCGCCTTTTCCCCTCTCTCTCTAACAGTTGTGTTTTTTTTACCCAAAAAGGTAGGGAATCTAGAGCAGCTTCTCTTCATTCATTGTTCCTTTTGCGATCGTTTTTCCCCAATCTGGTAGCAAATCTAGAGCAGCAAAATAAACCAGCACCATAAATAAATTCAGTAAACAGAGCAGATGTAGATAAAGCAGCTAATATAGGTTATATAGTACAGTACTTAACGAGGTTCGACAATTAGGCTGCTCAGCAGCAGCAGTAGCGGACTGCTTCAACACAGACAAGACAAAAGAAGCTGCTTTACAGCAGCGGCTGATCGTGGCCCTCGTGGCCTCTGCCAGGAGGGCATCCGCCTCCTCCCTCTGGCGCCTCCTCCACTTCTTGCTGCCCAGCCCCTTGGCCTTGGGCACCTTGGGTCTGATCGGGGGCATGTGACCCTCCTCGATAGCCACCTTCTGGAGGTTGCGGAGGTGAAGACCGAGCACCTGGTGCTTGGCCCTGAAGCTGTGGACGTTCACGGACTCGCCGCAGGCCTCACGTCCTCGGCATGCTTCACGAGGGAGTTGAAGTCCATGCCGCGGGGCCTCCTGGTGGGGCAGAAGGGGCACCTGTACACGTTGCCGGCGAAGAAGTTGTTGTACTGACCGGACTTTAGCCTCCTCAGCACATGACGAGTCTTGGTGTCCTGCGACTCGTCGTTGCTACGGAGGTCGCTGCTATCCTCCTGTTGGAAAAAAACAGTAGAGTGAAATAAGGACATGATTGAGATACTGTGATTGTCGGGATTGATTTTTCGCATAGATTAACCGAATGAGATCTCCCGATTATTTCCCAAATCTCAAACCAAATCAAATACTGATCCCAACTACGAACAGGGGGATTCATCGAAAATCGAGATCTAACACAATAGGATTAGCTACTGTAAAAAATACGAACAGCCGAGCCCTAATAACATACGATCTAGCATCCAACGATGGGAACGAGGGAAGAACAAGGGAAGGGGAGAAAACCCTGGTTACCTCAGACCATGGGTCGGCGATGCTAGTGTCGTAGGAGTTCTTTGGCCTTATGTAGACAACCTCCTTGTAGGGGTCCCAGCCGAGCGAGATCTGTCCGAGACCGGCGGGGGCTTGCTCGCCGGAGGCTATGGCGGATGCGGGGACAGGGACGGGGGACTCCTCGCCGGCTGCCTTGGAGGCACCGATGGCCACCGCGCCGATCTTCTCCATCGCCGGCGTGGTTGGGGTTTTGTTGGGCGTTTGTAGAAGGTGATGGGACAGTGGAGACGGTTGAGTGACCGAGTGCGTGATGAGTGGGAGTGGGGAGGCCTCTATTAAATGAGAAGGGAAGCGGCATTTCGTTGCACTACCGTGCACCGCATAGGCTAATGCACTGTGCACGGCCACACGTGTCCGCTACCGCCTCGTGCACCACACACGCGTACCGTGAGTCACGTTTTTTCCCTCGTGTCTAACCATGGCGATTCAGTTGTACTCAGTTTTGCCCACCAACCATTGATCCTCTGTGATCTAGCGGACAGGATATCCCTTATATCTGTCGGGGGCACCCCTCTATCCATGCAAAATAACGAGTATGCCACCGGAACTTTAACAACATAAACAGATGAACTTGAATATATTTTGAAGGGTATGAAAATAGAAATCCACATAGTTTAAGGGTCTAGATACGGTAAGAGAACTAAATATTATTAGTGGCCGGGCCAACACAGTGACGGGGTTGGTCGGCTAGGAGTTGCTGATTCCTAAGTAAGGGGACACTAGGACGGTCTTGACATACTCCCTCAGGAACTTGCCATAAGCAGCGTGCTTAGCCTTGGTCGCCGACTTGTGTTTACTAGCTGGGCTTTTACCGATGCCAACCGCATGCAGAATCAAGCTGGCAATCCTCGGGTTGACTCCTTTCTTACAGAAAGGGCACCTGAGCTCCCCAAGTCGAGTGCGGAAAGGGATTATCCCGCTCTTGAGCTTCTTCATGACATGGCGGCTCTTGTTGTCCCTGGTCTCCTTGTCAGAGTCCATCTCACTTGAATACACCTGTAATGTACGGAATACAAACCGAAATGAGCAAAATAATAAATATATATTCCTTCAACCAGTCCAAGTTACTTTCGATGCAATAACATGTCTATACAGGTTCAGCGGTTCATTACGGCCGTCTCCCCAGCTCGCTCCTAAATTAATGTGGTTTGTGTTCTTGGTAACTTATTAATAAATAAATAATGTGGATTCATTCAGAATAGACTAGACCTCTCCATGTACCGGTTCGTACGTTGCATCTAATCATTAGGACTAGATTTTTTTATGACGCCTGGATAGATTAAGCTCGAGCCGAAAATATGAAACATGTATAAATAGATGTACCTCCAGGTACACGAGCGAAGCGTGTTCGTCGAACTCCACGCCCTCATCGGTGCCTCCGAAGTCGTCAGCACCGGCGTGCACATGGTCCCCCAAGGGGTTGAACTGGACGTCCTTGATACATTGCAAATGTATCTATAATTTTTGATGTTCCATGGTTGGTTTTATCTACTTTCTTATGTTTTGTCCACACTTTGGAGTACTTTTCATATGATTTCTTGGACTAACCTATTAACAAGATGCCACAGTGCCAGTTGCCTGTTTTCTGCCGTTTTTGGTTCCAGGAAGTCAGAAAATGAATATTCTGGGAATCGGACGGGACAAAAGCTAAAGTTACTATTTTCCCGGAAGACTCACGGAGCCAGAAGGAGAGTCGGAGAGGGGCCACAGGGTGGCCACACCACCCCATGGCGCGGGTCCCCCCAGGCCGCGCCAGGGCATGGTGTGGGCCCCCTGGCCGCCCACCGACCTTGCCCTCTGGCCTATAAGAAGCCTCCCGATGCATAAACCCTAAATAGTCAATCAGAAATCCACGAAAAGTTCCGCAGCACCACTGCCACCGAAGGGGAGATTCGGGGGATAAAAATTCTCTATTCTGGCACCCTGCCGGGACGAGGAAGTGCCCCCGGAGCCATCTCCATCGATCTCCACCACCATCTCCATCACCATTGCTGATTCCCATGATGAGGAGGGAGTAGTTCTCTCTCGAGGCAAAGGGTTCTACCGGTAGCTATGTGTTCATCTCTCTCTCTATGCATGATCTTATTGAGATCATGAGCTTGTAATCTATAGATCTACCTTGCTACTCAAGTGCTTCAATAGATCTCTGCTCTCCCCATGTGTGTGAAAGTGACAGCGTGCACACCATGGTGGCACTTAGGCTAGAGATTACAAATACTTGTTATGAGTTATATTTGGAGTTGGATGTCTTTATGAAATTGTGGTGTTTGTTTGAACCATCTAGTGCTCAAGGTGACAGTGTGGGGTTTTCTAGATGGGAAAGGCTTACTTTGAGGTGTGGTGTTATAGCCCTACCATCGATTAGAGTGTTCAACCGGAGAGTAGTTAAGAGTAGTATCATGAAGAGAAGATATTTATATGAGAGTGTTCACTAGTGAAAGTATGATCCCTAGGCCTTGTTTATAAGCATTGAAACACCATTTGCAACTAGATCTGTTACATGTTTGCTTGTTTCTATCTTTATTTCAGTTTTACTTTAGTCTTTTCCATGCCATCAAGATATTTTCTATCACCGTTACCACTTATAATTATCTATACCACTTGTATTTCACTATCTCTTCGCCGAACTAGTGCACCTATACACCTGATAAGTGTATTGGGTGTGTTGGGGACACAAGAGACTTCTTGTATCTTGATTGCAGGGTTGCTTGAGAGGGGATACCTTTGACCACTTCCTCCCTGAGTTCGATAAACCTTGGGTAATCCACTTAAGGGAAAACTTGCTGCTGTTCTACAAACCTCTACACTTGGAGGCCCAACAACTGTCTACAAGAATAGAAGTGCGTAGACATCAAGCTATTTTCTGGCACCGTTGCCGGGGAGGTAAGGTAAAAGATACTCACATCCTCCGGTGTGAGTCCTCGAAGTTATTTCCTTTAGATTCTGCAATTTTGTCTTTTTGTTTCTTGTTTTCACTAGTTAGGCTTAATGGAAAACAACAAAAAAACTAGAGAGCTTTATAGTATTTATCTTGAGTTAGGACATGAAGTGTTTGAAGAGAAAATTAAAAAACCGATGGAACTTTATTTGTGTGCTAATAGCAATGTTATTAGTATAAATTCTTTGAACACCATTATTGCTAATGCTATGGAAAATTCTAAGCTTGGGGAAGCTAGTTTTTATGAAAATGATCTTTTTAGTCCCCCAAGCATGGAGGAGAAAATTTACTTTGATGATACAAAACCTCCAATATATGATGATTACAATGATGAATATGATATTTTCAGTCCACCTACTATTGAGGAGAAAATTAATTATGATTATAATATGCCTCCTATATTTGATGATTATGGTGATGCGAATAATAATGATAGCTATTTTGTTGAATTTGCTCCCACTACAATTAATAAGAATGACTATGTTTATGAGGGGAGTATTAATTCTTTTATGCACGTGGCTCAGGATAAGAATGTTTTATGTGATAGTTATATTGTTAATTTTATTCATGATGCTACTGAAAGTTATTATGAGAGAAGGAAACATGGTTTTATGCATCTCAACAATATTAAGTTTCCCTTCTTTATGTTGAAAATTTTGAAGTTGCACTTGTTTTGCTTTCCTATGCTTGTTACTTTGTGCTTTCATGAATTGTTTCTTTACAAGATTCCTATGCATAGGAAGTGGGTTAGACTTAAATGTGTTTTGAATTTTCTTCTTGATACTCTCTTTTACTTCAATTCATATTTCTTATGTGAGCATCTTCTCAAACTATCATGCCTAACTTAAAGGCGTTAAAGAAAAGTACTTATTGGGAGATTACCCAAAAGTTTTAGATGAGTCTTGGAAGTTATTACTTTAGTAATAACCGCTCCTTATCCTTTTTATTTTCTTTTTGTGCCAAGAGTAACCTCTAATGAGAGAGAAGTAATGATTGGGAAAGTTGTTGTCCTGAAACAGATTTCTGTGCTTCACCGTAAAAATTCGTGTAAAATCTCTGAACGTCTTTTTGAGGCGTAAATTTTTGTGCTTCTGCCCCAGGTTGTTATCTAACTTTCGTTAGTTCAACACTTTTTGATTTGAGCAACAGAAGGTCTTATAAAAAATTCGTCTTTACCTGCTGGTCTGTTTTGACAGATTTTTGCCATTTTCTGCATTTGCTTCTTGTTGGTTCCTTTTTGAGTTCTTTTGGGGAATTGAGCTTTTTGAGGGAAGTGCTACAGTAGCTAGTGTTTTAATGGAAGTTTTATTGGTGTTAGAACTGAACCTTAAGACTTATTTATCTTGAGTGCACAAATGTTGCTAATAAAGATTGTGTGAAGTTTTGTATGAAGGAAAAATTTCAGGTGTATGGAAGGAATGAGTAATAAGATGAAGGATGGACTAAAGCACAAGATTGGGGATGCCAGGCGTGTCACTCCAAGAAATATCCAAGAAGTACAATCATCAAAGCTTGGGGATGCCCAAGGCATCCCCTTCTTCATCAATAAAAATCCCAGGTTTCTTCAAAACGCTTCATTTTTATTGTTTCATGCATAGTTGTGTTGTTCTTGGAGCGTCTTGTTTTTCGTTTTTGTTTTCTTTTTGTTTGCTTTTGTTTGCTTAGTTTTCTGAATAAATTGGTTGGACCCCCTCTTTCATACATTGGTTTGCAAATAGTTTGGTTTGGTTTGGAAAAGAGTAGGAAAGTTCATGCTTAGGTGGTAAAAAGAGCTCGTTTTTGACTGTGGCCTATGCTTTGTCATGCCATGCTTGATATTGTTTTGGCTTTATGCTTAGTATTCTTTGCTGTAGCATGACTTGTTATAAACAATTTAGATTGCTTAATGTCCCTTGGATGAATCATGCGTTGTTTTAGCATATTAAAGCATAGTATACTGGTATTCTCCTTTGATGCTTTATTTGGGTTGACTTGGCGCATGCTCACACCATGTTATGACTATCCCAAGTCACCATAAGACTTTATGATCCTTTAGTTTTCAACATGTAATATCACTTTATGCTTTGATCAATGATGTTTTGTCGCTCTGCATGATTATGGCCATTATTGCTCTCTTAGTTTGTCGCTCCCAGTCTTTTGCTAGCCTCCACAACCAAGTATGAGTTCCACTCATGCATCCAACTCCCTAAACCAAGTTATTCCAAAGAGTCCACCATACCTACCTACTAGCTTATGCTATTCCAAGTATATCATGTTTTTGTTTACCTTCTGAATTAAACTTGTTATGAGAAAACTAGTGATTAAAGCTCTCACGAACTTGATGGCACACTTTACTTTTCTTGCCCTTAATAAACTTGAACCATTGTGTCGTCTATGTTGTATATGCTTGCACTTATTTGTTGGGGATTAGCAGAACCATGTTGTCATGGGGAACGCTTTCAACATTGCACTTGGTACTTGTACCTAGTTGATATCATGCTCTTTTGTATATGGATGTCGTCGGTGTGAAATGAAAGGGGAGCTTGTAAGTCCATGGAGTTATGTATATGTGTTAGAGAAACGCCTGGGCCGCTGGTCTAATCCATACTGACATGGTGGAAACCTGCAGCATAACCATAATGAGCTGTCTATGAAGCATTCTTCTTATAAAAAAAAGAGTCCTATATTGAGAAAAAAGAGAAAAAAGAGAAAAAAATATATTATGAAAAGAGGAAAGAGAGAAAAAAGCACCATATTCCCATGGTAAATAAGAAGATTGCTGAGATGCTCGTTGTCTGCTTGCCTTATCATTTTGACATGGGGATTCATCCGTATCATCGGGAAAGGGGTACCCCGTTGGCGGTTCTCAATGATACACATGTACTTACAATGACAAGAACTTACCGGTGATTAAACTTGAGTAGCATGAGGAGCGGCCCTCGTATTCAAGGGACATGAAATTTCTGACTTATACTTCGTCAAGCATGTACACCTTAGTTTGTTCACTTTAACCTTAATCACTTCAAGATGCTTATGATAGGGGCAGTGAGAGCTGAAAGCTGTAAGTACCATAATTTTTGGAAGCTCTTTATGAGACTCGAATCCCTACTTCCTTCTATGAAGTCCTTTCTTCCACCATTATATTGAGTCTCCACCTTCTATCTTTATGCACCTACTTTGAGAGCATAGTGGCCATTCTTAGTTCTATGTGCATTGTCCCAAGACTAGTTGATTGATGCATAACTTGATATTGCTTGTTTTAAACTATTTGTATCTAGTCACTCTTATGAACTTTGAAGGTGTCCTATGCATTTATATTTGCTACTCTATGAGGGACAAGCTGATTACTATTATGCTATGTTTTCTTTATGTGAAACAAACAAACGTCTTGCAAAGCATTGTTATTCATGAATCTTTTGTTTGTGCCTTTTCATGTTGCATCATAGTTTCTTTGTCTTATTGCTAGAACTTTGTCTTTCATGTTAGGATTGAAGTACTATGATCCCAGCTTTGAATGTTTTACAAATACTTTGATCAAGTTTATGATGGTGCATGTCACCTCAAAAATTATTCTTTCTTTTTATCACTTACCTACTCGAGGACGAGCAGGAGTTAAGCTTGGGGATGTTGATACATTGCGAATGTATCTATAATTTTTGATGTTCCATGCTTGGTTTTATCTACTTTCTTATGTTTTGTCCACACTTTGGAGTACTTTTCATATGATTTCTTGGACTAACCTATTAACAAGATGCCACAGTGCAGCTTGCCTGTTTTACGCTGTTTTTGGTTCGGAAGTCGAAAATGAATATTCTCGGAATTGGATGGGACAAAAGCCAAAGTTACTATTTTCCCGGAAGACTCACGGAGCCAGAAGGAGAGTCGGAGAGGGGCCACAGGGTGGCCACACCACCCCATGGCGTGGGTCCCCCAGGCCGCGCCAGGGCATGGTGTGGGCCCCCTGGCCGCCCACCGACCTTCCCCTATGGCCTATAAGAAGCCTCCCGATGCATAAACCCTAAATCGTCAATCAGAAATCCACGAAAAGTTCCGCAGCGCCGCCGCCACCGAAGGGGAGATTTGGGGGACAGAAAGTCTCTATTCCGGCACCCTGTCAGGACGGGGAAGTGCCCCCGGAGCCATCTTCATCGATCTCCACCACCATCTCCTTCACCATTGCTGATTCCCATGATGTGGAGGGAGTAGTTCTCTCTCGAGGCAAAGGGTTATACCGGTAGCTATGTGTTCATCTCTCTCTCTATGCATGATCTTATTGAGATCATGAGCTTGTAATCTATAGATCTACCTTGCTACTCAAGTGCTTCAATAGATCTCTGCTCTCCCCATGTGTGTGAAAGTGACAGCGTGCACACCATGGTGGCACTTAGGCTAGAGATTACAAATACTTGTTATTAGTTATATTTGGAGTTGGATGTCTTTATGAAATTGCGGTGTTTGTTTGAACCATCTAGTGCTCAAGGTGACAGTGTGGGGTTTTCTAGATGGGAAAGGCTTACTTTGAGGTGTGGTGTTATAGCCCTACCATCGATTAGAGTGTTCAACCGGAGAGTAGTTAAGAGTAGTATCATGAAGAGAAGATATTTATATGAGAGTGTTCACTAGGCCTTGTTTCTAAGCATTGAAACACCGTTTGCAACTAGATCTGTTACATGTTTGCTTGCTTCTATCTTTATTTCAGTTTTACTTTAGTATTTTCCATGCCATCAAGCTATTTTTTATCACCGTTACCACTTATAATTATCTATACCACTTGTATTTCACTATCTCTTTGCCGAACTAGTGCACCTATACACCTGATAAGTGTATTGGGTGTGTTGGGGACACAAGAGACTTCTTGTATCTTGATTGCAGGGTTGCTTGAGAGGGGATACCTTTGACCACTTCCTCCCTAAGTTCGATAAACCTTGGGTAATCCACTTAAGGGAAAACTTGCTGCTGTTCTACAAACCTCTACACTTGGAGGCCCAACAACTATCTACAAGAATAGAAGTGCGTAGACATCAGTCCTCCTCGGCCTGTGCTGCGTGATGCTCCTCCAGATCTGCCGCATGACGCACCACCCCGGCGGAGAAGGTTCATGCAAGTACGTTCAAGATTGTGGTGTTTTGCTGGATAGGGAAGAGAGAGTAGTGGATGAGTGCGAATGGAGGACCCGATAGGCTGGGTTTTTAATGCGGGGACATTTAGGCCTCCTCGAGGGCCCCGGTTGACAGCTCTTCCGGCTGCGGCTGCCGCGTGGAAGGTTCCTGTGGTGGGGGCCTGACGGAAGTGAGAGTGCAGGCACGCTGCGTAGTAAAAACGGTATAGCCGGTGGTCCGTGGATGACCAGTTGCCGTGTAGTAGACTTGTAGCCTCTGCAGACTAGATTAAACATGACATGACCACTCGACCACTTTTTCCATGGACGGCATCGTGTTCCTTCTTGTAGAAGTCTCGTTGAGGGAGACGTCCGTGCTGTCTCGCGCTGTCCTGTGAAGGGCACGACGTGTGCAACGAGCCTTGTTGGATCACACAGGATCAACGGTTGGTGCGCACGATCCGCGTGACAACTGTGAGAACCAATCAGGGCGTAGCAGACAGAGTGGCACAGGTTTGGGCTTCTACGAAACAGAGAGAGAGGGGGGGGCAAAGCTGAGTAGTATAAAAATGGAAAGTGGGTGTCTTTTATAATGAAATGCATCGTGGCATACATCAAATTATGCCAAGATAGATCCACTAGAGTTCATTGCATATGTGTTCTTTCCACAAACCACATATGTATCCACTAGAGTTCATTGCATGTGTGTTCTTTCCACAAACCACATTTGGATCCACAAGAGTCATTGCATGTGTGTTCTTTTCACAAACCACACATGGATCCACCACTGTCATTGGATGTGTGTTCTTTCCACAAACCACACATGGATCAACCAGTGGTCATTGCATGTGTGTTCTTTTCCACAAACCACACATGGATCCACCAGTGGTCATTGCATGTGTGTTCTTTCCACAAACCACATATGGATCAACCAGAGTCATTGCATGTGTGTTCTTTCCACAAACCACATATGGATCCATTTGAGTAATTGCATGTTTGTTCTTATACTAAAACCACAAACCAGCACTAGAGTCATTGCATGTGTGTTCTTTTCCACAAACCACACATGGATCCACTAGACTCATTGCATGTGTGTTCTTTTCCACAAACAACTTATGGATCAACCAGTGGTCATTGCATGTGTGTTCTTTTCACAAACCACATGTGGACCCACTAGAGTCATTGCATGTGTGTTCTTATACTAAAACTAGCTCTAGAGTCATTGCATGTGCGTTCTATCCACAAACCACACATGGATCCACCACTGTCATTGCACGTGTGTTCTTTCCACAAACCACACATGGATCAACAAGTGGTCATTGCATGTGTGTTGTTTCCACAAACCACATATGGATCAACCAGTGGTCATTGCATGTGTGTTCATTTCCATAAACCACTTATGGATCCATTACAGTCATTGCATGTGTGTTATTTCCACAAACCACACATGGATCAACCACTAGAGTCATTGCATGTGTGTTATTTCCACAAACCACACGTGGATCAACCACTAGAGTCATTGCATGTGTGTTATTTCCACAAACCACACATGGATCCACCACTAGAGTCATTGCATGTGTGTTATTTCCACAAACCACACATGGATCAACCACTAGAGTCATTGCATGTGTGTTCTTATACTAAAACCAACACTAGAGTCATTGCATGTGTGTTCTTTTCACAAACCACACATGGATCCACCACTGTCATTGCATGTGTGTTCTTTCCACAAACCACACATGGATCAACAAGTGGTCATTGCATGTGTGTTCTTTTCCACAAACCACACATGGATCCACTAGTGGACATTACATGCGTGTTCTTTCCACAAACCACTTATGGATCAACCAGAGTCATTGCATGTGTGTTCTTTCCACAAACCACATATGTATCCATTTGAGTAATTGCATGTTTGTTCTTATACTAAAACCACAAACCAGCACTAGAGTCATTGCATGTGTGCTCTTTTCCATAAACCACACATGGATCCACTAGACTCATTGCATGTGTGTTCTTTTCCACAAACAACTTATGGATCAACCAGTGGTCATTGCATGTGTGTTCTTTTCACAAACCACATGTGGACCCACTAGAGTCATTGCATGTGTGTTCTTATACTAAAACTAGCACTAGAGTCATTGCATGTGTGTTCTTTCCACAAACCACACATGGATCAACCACTAGAGTCATTGCATGTGTGTTCTTTCCACAAACCACATATGGATCAACCAGTGGTCATTGCATGTGTGTTCTTTTCCATAAGCCACTTATGGATCCATTACAGTCATTCTATGTGTGTTATTTCCACAATCCACACATGGATCAACCACTAGAGTCATTGCATGTGTGTTATTTCCACAAACCACACATGGATCAACCACTAGAGTCGTTGCATGTGTGTTATTTCCACAAACCACACATGCATCAAGCACTAGAGTCATTGCATGTGTATTCTTATACTTAAACCAACACTAGAGTCATTGCATGTGTGTTCTTTTCACAAACCACACATGGATCCACCACTGTCATTGCATGTGTGTTCTTTCCACAAACCACACATGGATAAACCACTAGTGGTCATTGCATGTGTGTTCATTCCAGAAACCACATATGGATCAACCAGTGGTCATTGCATGTGTGATCTTTTCCATAAAGCACTTATGGATCTATTATAGTCATTGCATGTGTGTTATTTCCACAAACCACACATGGATCAACCACTAGAGTCATTGCATGTTTGTTCTTATACTAAAACCGCAAACTAGCACTAGAGTCATTGCATGTGTGTTCTTTTCCACAAAACATACATGGATGCACTAGACTCATTGCATGTGTGTTCTTTTGCACAAACAACTGATGGATCAACCAGTGGTCATTGCATGTGTGTTCCTTACACAAACCACATGTGAACCCACTAGAGTCATTGCATGTGTGTTCTTATACTAAAACTAGCACTAGATTCATTGCATGTGTGTTCTATCCACAAACCACACATGGATCCACCACTGTCATTGCATGTGTGTTCTTTTCACAAACCACACATGGATCGACCAGTGTCATTGCATGTGTGTTCTTTCCACAAACCACACATGGATCAACCAGTGATCATTACATGTGTGTTCTTTTGCACAAACCACACAAGGATCCACCAGTGGTCATTGCATGTGTGTTCTTTCCACAAACCACATATGGATCAACTAGAGACATTGCATGTGTGTTCTTTCCACAAACCACATATGGATCCACTAGACTCATTGCATGTGTGTTCTTTTCCACAAACAACTTATGGATCAACCAGTGGTCATTGCATGTGTGTTCTTTTCACAAACCACATGTGGACTCACTAGAGTCATTGCATGTGTGTTATTTTCCATAAACCACTTGTGGATCCATTACAGTCATTGCATGTGTTATTTCCACAAACCACACACGGATCAACAACTAGATTCATTGCGTGTGTGTTATTTCCACAAACCACACATGGATCAACCACTAGAGTCATTGCATGTGTGTTCTTATACTAAAACCAACACTAGAGTCATTGCATGTGTGTTCTTTTCACAAACCACAAATGGATCCACCACTGTCATTGCATGTGTGTTATTTCCACAAACCACACAAGGATCAACCAGTGGTCATTGCATGTGTGTTCTTTTCCACAAACCAAACATGGATCCACCAGTGATCATTGCATGTCTGTTCACAAACCACATATGGATCAACTAGAGTCATTGCATGTGCGTTCTTTCCACAAACCACATATGGATCCATTTGAGTAATTGCATGTTTGTTCTTATACTAAAACCACAAACCAGCACTAGAGTCATTGCATGTGTTTTTTTTCCACAAACCACACATGGATCCACTAGACTCATTGCATGTGTGTTCTTTTCCACAAACAACTTATGGATAAACCAGTGGTCATTACATGTGTGTTCTTTTCACAAACCACATGTGGACCCACTAGAGTCATTGCATGTGTGTTCTTATACTAAAACTAGCACTAGAGTCATTGCATGTGTGTTCTATCCACAAACCACACATGGATCCACCAATGTCATTGCATGTGTGTTCTTTCCAGAAACCACATATGGATCAACAAGTGGTCATTGCATGTGTGTTCTTTCCACAAACCACATATGGATCAACCAGTGTTCATTGCATGTGTGTTCTTTTCCATAAACCACTTATGGATCCATTACAGTTATTGCATGTGTGTTATTTCCACAAACCACACATGGATCAACCATTAGAGTCATTGCATGTGTGTTATTTCCACAAACCACACATGGATCAACCACTAGTCATTGCATGTGTGTTATTTCCACAAACCACACATGGATCAACTACTAGTCATTGCATGTATGTTCTTATACTAAAACCAACACTAGAGTCATTGCATTTGTGTTCTTTTCACAAACCACACATGGATCCACCACTGTCATTGCATGTGTGTTATTTCCTCAAACCACACATGGATCAACCAGTGGTCATTGCATGTGTGTTCTTTTCCACAAACCACACATGGATCCACCAGTGGTCATTTCATGTGTGTTCTTTCCACAAACCACATATGGATCAACTAGAGTCATTGCATGTGTGTTCTTTCCACAAACCACATATGGATCCATTTGAGTAATTGCATGTTTATTCTTATACTAAAACCACAAACCAGCACTAGAGTGCATGTGTGTTTTTTTCCACAAACCACACATAGATCCACTAGACTCATTGCATGTGTGTTCTTTTCCACAAACAAATTATGGATCAACCAGTGGTCATTGCATGTGTGTTCTTTTCACAAACCACATGTGGACCTACTAGAGTGAGTGCATGTGTGTTCTTATACTAAAACTAGCACTAGAGTCATTGCATGTGTGTTCTATCCACAAACCACACATGGATCCACCAATGTCATTGCATGTGTGTTCTTTCCAGAAACCACACATGGATCAACAAGTGGTCATTGCATGTGTGTTCTTTCCATAAACCACATATGGATCAACTAGAGTCATTGCATGTGTGTTCTTTCCACAAACCACATATGGATCCACTAGACTCATTGCATGTGTGTTCTTTTCCACAAATAACTTATGGATCAACTAGTGGTCATTGCATGTGCGTTCTTTTCACAAACCATATGTGGACCCACTAGAGTCATTGCATGTGTGTTCTTTTCCATAAACCACTTATGGATCCATTACAGTCATTGCATGTGTGTTATTTCCACAAACCACACACGGATCAGCCACTAGAGTCATTGCGTGTGTGTTATTTCCACAAACCACACATGGATCAACCACTAGAGTCATTGCATGTGTGTTATTTCTACAAACCACACATGTATCAACCACTAGAGTCATTTCATGTGTGTTCTTATACTAAAACAACACTAGAGTCATTGCATGTGTGTTCTTTTCACAAACCACACATGGATCCACCACTGTCATTGCATGTGTGTTATTTCCACAAACCACACAAGGATCAACCAGTGGTCATTGCATGTGTGTTCTTTTCCACAAACCAAACATGGATCCACCAGTGGTCATTGCATGTGTGTTCACAAACCACATATGGATCAACTAGAGTCATTGCATGTGTGTTCTTTCCACAAACCACATATGGATCCATTTGAGTAATTGCATGTTTGTTCTTATACTAAAACCACAAACCAGCACTAGAGTCATTACATGTGTGTTTTTTTCCACAAACCACACATGGATCCACTAGACTCATTGCATGTATGTTCTTTTCCACAAACAACTTATGGATAAACCAGTGGTCATTGCATGTGTGTTCTTTTCACAAACCACATGTGGACCCACTAGAGTCATTGCATGTGTGTTCTTATACTAAAACTAGCACTAGAGTCATTGCATGTGTGTTCTATCCACAAACCACACATGGATCCACCAATGTCATTGCATGTGTGTTCTTTCTAGAAACCACACATGGATCAACAAGTGGTCATTGCATGTGTGTTCTTTCCATAAACCACATATGGATCAACCAGTGTTCATTGCATGTGTGTTATTTTCCATAAACCACTTATGGATCCATTACAGTCATTGCATGTGTGTTATTTCCACAAACCACACATGGATCAACCATTAGAGTCATTGCATGTGTGTTATTTCCACAAACCACACATGGATCAACCACTAGAGTCATTGCGTGTGTGTTATTTCCACAAAACACACATGGATAACCACTAGAGTCATTGCATGTGTGTTCTTATACTAAAACCAACACTAGAGCCATTGCGTGTGTATTCTTTTCACAAACCACACATGGATCCACCACTGTGATTGCATGTGTGTTCTTTCCACAAACCACACATGGATCAACCAGTGGTCATTGCATGTGTGTTCTTTTCCATAAACCGCACATGGATCCACCAGTGGTCATTGCATGTGTGTTCTTTCCACAAACCACATATGGATCAACCAGAGTCATTGCATGTGTGTTCTTTCCACAAACCACATATGGATCCACTAGACTCATTGCATGTGTGCTCTTTTCCACAAACAACTTATGGATCAACCAGTGGTCATTGCATGTGTGTTCTTTTCACAAACCACATGTGGACTCACTAGAGTCATTGCATGTGTGTTCTTTTCCATAAACCACTTATGGATCCATTACAGTCATTGCATGTGTGTTGTTTCCACAAACTACACACGGATCAACCACTAGAGTCATTGCATGTGTGTTATTTCCACAAACCACACATGGATCAACCACTAGAGTCATTGCATGTGTGTTATTTCCACAAACCACACATGGATCAACCACTAGAGTTATTGCATGTGTGTTGTTATACTAAAACCAACACTAGAGTCATTGCATGTGTGTTCTTTTCACAAACCACACATGGATCCACCTCTGTCATTGCATGTGTGTTATTTCCACAAACCACACAGGGATCAACCAGTGGTCATTGCATGTGTGTTCTTTTCCACAAACCACACATGGATCCACCAGTGGTCATTGCATGTGTGTTCTTTCCACAAACCACATATGGATCAACTAGAGTCATTGCATGTGTGTTCTTTCCACAAACCACATATGGATCCATTTGAGTAATTGCATGTTTGTTCTTATACTAAAACCACAAACCAGGACTAGAGTCATTGCATGTGTTTTTTTTTCCACAAAGCACACATGGATCCACTAGACTCATTGCATGTGTGTTCTTTTCCACAAACAACTTATGGATCAACCAGTGGTCATTGCATGTGTGTTCTTTTCACAAACCACAGGTGGACCCACTAGAGTCATTGCATGTGTGTTCTTATACTAAAACTAGCACTAGAGTCATTGAATGTGTGTTCTATCCACAAACCACGCATGGATCCACCAATGTCATTGCATGTGTGTTCTTTCTAGAAACCACACATGGATCAACAAGTGGTCATTGCATGTGTGTTCTTTCCACAAACCACATATGGATCAACCAGTGGTCATTGCATGTGTGTTCTTTTCCATAAACCACTTATGGATCCATTACAGTCATTGCATGTGTGTTATTTCCACAAACCACACATGGATCAACCATTAGAGTCATTGCATGTGTGTCATTTCCACAAACCACACATGGATCAACCACTAGAGTCATTGCATGTGTGTTATTTCCACAAACCACACATGGATCAACCACTAGAGTCATTGCATGTGTGTTCTTATACTAAAACCAACACTAGAGTCATTGCATTTGTGTTCTTTTCACAAACCACACATGGATCCACCACTGTCATTGCATGTGTGTTATTTCCTCAAACCACACATGCATCAACCAGTGGTCATTGCATGTGTGTTCTTTTCCACAAACCACACATGGATCCACCAGTGGTCATTTCATGTGTGTTCTTTCCACAAACCACATATGGATCAACTAGAGTCATTGCATGTGTGTTCTTTCCACAAACCACATATGGATCCATTTGAGTAATTGCATGTTTATTCTTATACTAAAACCATAAACCAGCACTAGAGTCATTGCATGTGTGTTTTTTCCACAAACCACACATAGATCCACTAGACTCATTGCATGTGTGTTCTTTTCCACAAACAACTTATGGATCAACCAGTGGTCATTGCATGTGTGTTCTTTTCACAAACCACATGTGGACCCACTAGAGTCAGTGCATGTGTGTTCTTATACTAAAACTAGCACTAGAGTCATTGCATGTGTGTTCTATCAACAAACCACACATGGATCCACCAATGTCATTGCATGTGTGTTCTTTCCACAAACCACACATGGATCAACAAGTGGTCATTGCATGTGTGTTCTTTCCATAAACCACATATGGATCAACCAGAGTCATTGCATGTGTGTTCTTTCCACAAACCACATATGGATCCGCTAGACTCATTGCATGTGTGTTCTTTTCCACAAACAACTTATGGATCAACTAGTGGTCATTGCATGTGTGTTCTTTTCACAAACCACATGTGGACCCACTAGAGTCATTGCATGTGTGTTCTTTTCCATAAACCACTTATGGATCCATTACAGTCATTGCATGTGTGTTATTTCCACAAACCACACACGATTCAACCACTAGATTCATTGCGTGTGTGTTATTTCCACAAACCACACATGGATCAACCACTAGAGTCATTGCATGTGTGTTCTTATACTAAAACCAACACTAGAGTCATTGCATGTGTGTTCTTTTCACAAACCACAAATGGATCCACCACTGTCATTGGATGTGTGTTATTTCCACAAACCACACAAGGATCAACCAGTGGTCATTGCATGTGTGTTCTTTTCCACAAACCAAACATGGATCCACCAGTGGTCATTGCATGTGTATTCACAAACCACATATGGATCAACTAGAGTCATTGCATGTGTGTTCTTTCCACAAACCACATATGGATCCATTTGAGTAATTGCATGTTTTTTCTTATACTAAAACCACAAACCAGCACTAGAGTCATTGCATGTGTGTTTTTTTCCACAAACCACACATGGATCCACTAGACTCATTGCATGTGTGTTCTTTTCCACAAACAACTTATGGATAAACCAGTGGTCATTACATGTGTGTTCTTTTCACAAACCACATGTGGACCCACTAGAGTCATTGCATGTGTCTTCTTATACTAAAACTAGCACTAGAGTCATTGCATGTGTGTTCTATCCACAAACCACACATGGATCCACCAATGTCATTGCATGTGTGTTCTTTCCAGAAACCACACATGGATCAACAAGTGGTCATTGCATGTGTGTTCTTTCCACAAACCACATATGGATCAACCAGTGTTCATTGCATGTGTGTTCTTTTCCATAAACCACTTATGGATCCATTACAGTTATTGCATGTGTGTTATTTGCACAAACCACACATGGATCAACCATTAGAGTCATTGCATGTGTGTTATTTCCACAAACCACACATGGATCAACCACTAGTCATTGCATGTGTGTTATTTCCACAAACCACACATGGATCAACTACTAGTCATTTCATGTATGTTCTTATACTAAAACCAACACTAGAGTCATTGCATTTGTGTTCTTTTCACAAACCACACATGGATCCACCACTGTCATTGCATGTGTGTTATTTCCTCAAACCACACATGGATCAACCAGTGGTCATTGCATGTGTGTTCTTTTCCACAAACCACACATGGATCCACCAGTGGTCATTTCATGTGTGTTCTTTCCACAAACCACATATGGATCAACTAGAGTCATTGCATGTGTGTTCTTTCCACAAACCACATATGGATCCATTTGAGTAATTGCATGTTTATTCTTATACTAAAACCACAAACCAGCACTAGAGTGCATGTGTGTTTTTTTCCACAAACCACACATAGATCCACTAGGCTCATTGCATGTGTGTTCTTTTCCACAAACAAATTATGGATCAACCAGTGGTCATTGCATGTGTGTTCTTTTCACAAACCACATGTGGACCTACTAGAGTGAGTGCATGTGTGTTCTTATACTAAAACTAGCACTAGAGTCATTGCATGTGTGTTCTATCCACAAAACACACATGGATCCACCAATGTCATTGCATGTGTGTTCTTTCCAGAAACCACACATGGATCAACAAGTGGTCATTGCATGTGTGTTCTTTCCATAAACCACATATGGATCAACTAGAGTCATTGCATGTGTGTTCTTTCCACAAACCACATATGGATCCACTAGACTCATTGCATGTGTGTTCTTTTCCACAAACAACTTATGGAGCAACTAGTGGTCATTGCATGTGCGTTCTTTTCACAAACCATATGTGGACCCACTAGAGTCATTGCATGTGTGTTATTTTCCATAAACCACTTATGGATCCATTACAGTCATTGCATGTGTGTTATTTCCACAAACCACACACGGATCAACCACTAGAGTCATTGCGTGTGTGTTATTTCCACAAACCACACATGGATCAACCACTAGAGTCATTGCATGTGTGTTATTTCCACAAACCACACATGGATAAACCACTAGAGTCATTGCATGTGTGTTCTTATACTAAAACAACACTAGAATCATTGCATGTGTGTTTTTTTCACAAACCACACATGGATCCACCACTGTCATTGCATGTGTGTTATTACCACAAACCACACAAGGATCAACCAGTGGTCATTGCATGTGTGTTCTTTTCCACAAACCAAACATGGATCCACCAGTGGTCATTGCATGTGTGTTCACAAACCACATATGGATCAACTAGAGTCATTGCATGTGTGTTCTCTCCACAAACCACATATGGATCCATTTGAGTAATTGCATGTTTGTTCTTATACTAAAACCACAAACCAGCACTAGAGTCATTGCATGTGTGTTTTTTTCCATAAACCACACATGGATCCACTAGACTCATTGCATGTATGTTCTTTTCCACAAACAACTTATGAATAAACCAGTGGTCATTGCATGTGTGTTCTTTTCACAAACCACATGTGGACCCACTAGAGTAATTGCATGTGTGTTCTTATACTAAAACTAGCACTAGAGTCATTGCATGTGTGTTCTATCCACAAACCACACATGGATCCACCAATGTCATTGCATGTGTGTTCTTTCTAGAAACCACACATGGATCAACAAGTGGTCATTGCATGTGTGTTCTTTCCATAAACCACATATGGATCAACCAGTGTTCATTGCATGTGTGTTATTTTCCATAAACCACTTATGGATCCATTACAGTCATTGCATGTGTGTTATTTCCACAAACCACACATGGATCAACCATTAGAGTCATTGCATGTGTGTTATTTCCACAAACCACACATGGATCAACCACTAGAGTCAATGCGTGTGTGTTATTTCCACAAACCACACATGGATAACCACTAGAGTCATTGCATGTGTGTTCTTATACTAAAACCAACACTAGAGCCATTGCGTGTGTGTTCTTTTCACAAACCACACATGGATCCACCACTGTCATTGCATGTGTGTTCTTTCCACAAACCACACATGGATCAACCAGTGGTCATTGCATGTGTGTTCTTTTCCACAAACCACACATGGATCCACCAGTGGTCATTGCATGTGTGCTCTTTCCACAAACCACATATGGATCAACCAGAGTCATTGAATGTGTCTTCTTTCCACAAACCACATATGGATCCACTAGACTCAATGCATGTGTGTTCTTTTCCACAAACAACTTATGGATCAACCAGTGGTCATTGGATGTGTGTTCTTTTCACAAACCACATGTGGACTCACTAGATTCATTGCATGTGTGTTCTTTTCCATAAACCACTTATGGATCCATTACAGTCATTGCATGTGTGTTGTTTCCACAAACTACACACGGATCAACCACTAGAGTCATTGCATGTGTGTTATTTCCACAAACCACACATGGATCAACCACTAGAGTCATTGCATGTGTGTTATTTCCACAAACCACACATGGATCAACCACTAGAGTTATTGCATGTGTGTTGTTATACTAAAACCAACACTAGAGTCATTGCATGTGTGTTCTTTTCACAAACCACACATGGATCCACCTCTGTCATTGCATGTGTGTTATTTCCACAAACCACACATGGATCAACCAGTGGTCTTTGCATGTGTGTTCTTTTCCACAAACCACACATGGATCCACTAGTGGTCATTGCATGTGTGTTCTTTCCACAAACCACATATGGATCAACTAGAGTCATTGCATGTGTGTTCTTTCCACAAACCACATATGGATCCATTTGAGTAATTGCGTGTTTGTTCTGATACTAAAACCACAAACCAGCACTAGAGTCATTGCATGTGAGTTTTTTTCCACAAAGCACACATGGATCCACTAGACTCATTGCATGTGTGTTCTTTTCCACAAACAACTTATGGATCAACCAGTGGTCATTGCATGTGTGTTCTTTTCACAAACCACATGTGGACCCACTATAGTCATTGCATGTGTGTTCTTATACTAAAACTAGCACTAGAGTCATTGAATGTGTGTTCTATCCACAAACCACGCATGGATCCACCAATGTCATTGCATGTGTGTTCTTTCTAGAAACCACACGTGGATCAACAAGTGGTCATTGCATGTGTGTTCTTTCCACAAACCACATATGGATCAACCAGTGGTCATTGCATGTGTGTTCTTTTCCATAAACCACTTATGGATCCATTACAGTCATTGCATGTGTGTTATTTCCACAAACCACACATGGATCAACCACTAGAGTCATTGCATGTGTGTTATTTCCACAAACGACACATGGATCAACCACTAGAGTCATTGCATGTGTGTTCTTATACTAAAACAACACTAGAATCATTGCATGTGTGTTCTTTTCACAAACCACACATGGATCCACCACTGTCATTGCATGTGTGTTATTACCACAAACCACACAAGGATCAACCAGTGGTCATTGCATGTGTGTTCTTTTCCACAAACCAAACATGGATCCACCAGTGGTCATTGCATGTGTGTTCACAAACCACATATGGATCAACTAGAGTCATTGCATGTGTGTTCTCTCCACAAACCACATATGGATCCATTTGAGTAATTGCATGTTTGTTCTTATACTAAAACCACAAACCAGCACTAGAGTCATTGCATGTGTGTTTTTTTCCACAAACCACACATGGATCCACTAGACTCATTGCATGTATGTTCTTTTCCACAAACAACTTATGGATAAACCAGTGGTCATTGCATGTGTGTTCTTTTCACAAACCACATGTGGACCCACTAGAGTAATTGCATGTGTGTTCTTATACTAAAACTAGCACTAGAGTCATTGCATGTGTGTTCTATCCACAAACCACACATGGATCCACCAATGTCATTGCATGTGTGTTCTTTCTAGAAACCACACATGGATCAACAAGTGGTCATTGCATGTGTGTTCTTTCCATAAACCACATATGGATCAACCAGTGTTCATTGCATGTGTGTTATTTTCCATAAACCACTTATGGATCCATTACAGTCATTGCATGTGTGTTATTTCCACAAACCACACATGGATCAACCATTAGAGTCATTGCATGTGTGTTATTTCCACAAACCACACATGGATCAACCACTAGAGTCAATGCGTGTGTTATTTCCACAAACCACACATGGATAACCACTAGAGTCATTGCATGTGTGTTCTTATACTAAAACCAACACTAGAGCCATTGCGTGTGTGTTCTTTTCACAAACCACACATGGATCCACCACTGTCATTGCATGTGTGTTCTTTCCACAAACCACACATGGATCAACCAGTGGTCATTGCATGTGTGTTCTTTTCCACAAACCACACATGGATCCACCAGTGGTCATTGCATGTGTGCTCTTTCCACAAACCACATATGGATCAACCAGAGTCATTGCATGTGAGTTCTTTCCACAAACCACATATGGATCCACTAGACTCAATGCATGTGTGTTCTTTTCCACAAACAACTTATGGATCAACCAGTGGTCATTGCATGTGTGTTCTTTTCACAAACCACATGTGGACTCACTAGATTCATTGCATGTGTGTTCTTTTCCATAAACCACTTATGGATCCATTACAGTCATTGCATGTGTGTTGTTTCCACAAACTACACACGGATCAACCACTAGAGTCATTGCATGTGTGTTATTTCCACAAACCACACATGGATCAACCACTAGAGTCATTGCATGTGTGTTATTTCCACAAACCACACATGGATCAACCACTAGAGTTATTGCATGTGTGTTGTTATACTAAAACCAACACTAGAGTCATTGCATGTGTGTTCTTTTCACAAACCACACATGGATCCACCTCTGTCATTGCATGTGTGTTATTTCCACAAACCACACATGGATCAACCAGTGGTCTTTGCATGTGTGTTCTTTTCCACAAACCACACATGGATCCACTAGTGGTCATTGCATGTGTGTTCTTTCCACAAACCACATATGGATCAACTAGAGTCATTGCATGTGTGTTCTTTCCACAAACCACATATGGATCCATTTGAGTAATTGCGTGTTTGTTCTGATACTAAAACCACAAACCAGCACTAGAGTCATTGCATGTGAGTTTTTTTCCACAAAGCACACATGGATCCACTAGACTCATTGCATGTGTGTTCTTTTCCACAAACAACTTATGGATCAACCAGTGGTCATTGCATGTGTGTTCTTTTCACAAACCACATGTGGACCCACTATAGTCATTGCATGTGTGTTCTTATACTAAAACTAGCACTAGAGTCATTGAATGTGTGTTCTATCCACAAACCACACATGGATCCACCAATGTCATTGCATGTGTGTTCTTTCTAGAAACCACACATGGATCAACAAGTGGTCATTGCATGTGTGTTCTTTCCACAAACCACATATGGATCAACCAGTGGTCATTGCATGTGTGTTCTTTTCCATAAACCACTTATGGATCCATTACAGTCATTGCATGTGTGTTATTTCCACAAACCACACATGGATCAACCACTAGAGGCATTGCATGTGTGTTATTTCCACAAACGACACATGGATCAACCACTAGAGTCATTGCATGTGTGTTCTTATACTAAAACAACACTAGAATCATTGCATGTGTGTTCTTTTCACAAACCACACATGGATCCACCACTGTCATTGCATGTCTGTTATTACCACAAACCACACAAGGATCAACCAGTGGTCATTGCATGTGTGTTCTTTTCCACAAACCAAACATGGATCCACCAGTGGTCATTGCATGTGTGTTCACAAACCACATATGGATCAACTAGAGTCATTGCATGTGTGTTCTCTCCACAAACCACATATGGATCCATTTGAGTAATTGCATGTTTGTTCTTATACTAAAACCACAAACCAGCACTAGAGTCATTGCATGTGTGTTTTTTTCCACAAACCACACATGGATCCACTAGACTCATTGCATGTATGTTCTTTTCCACAAACAACTTATGGATAAACCAGTGGTCATTGCATGTGTGTTCTTTTCACAAACCACATGTGGACCCACTAGAGTAATTGCATGTGTGTTCTTATACTAAAACTAGCACTAGAGTCATTGCATGTGTGTTCTATCCACAAACCACACATGGATCCACCAATGTCATTGCATGTGTGTTCTTTCTAGAAACCACACATGGATCAACAAGTGGTCATTGCATGTGTGTTCTTTCCATAAACCACATATGGATCAACCAGTGTTCATTGCATGTGTGTTATTTTCCATAAACCACTTATGGATCCATTACAGTCATTGCATGTGTGTTATTTCCACAAACCACACATGGATCAACCATTAGAGTCATTGCATGTGTGTTATTTCCACAAACCACACATGGATCAACCACTAGAGTCAATGCGTGTGTGTTATTTCCACAAACCACACATGGATAACCACTAGAGTCATTGCATGTGTGTTCTTATACTAAAACCAACACTAGAGCCATTGCGTGTGTGTTCTTTTCACAAACCACACATGGATCCACCACTGTCATTGCATGTGTGTTCTTTCCACAAACCACACATGGATCAACCAGTGGTCATTGCATGTGTGTTCTTTTCCACAAACCACACATGGATCCACCAGTGGTCATTGCATGTGTGCTCTTTCCACAAACCACATATGGATCAACCAGAGTCATTGCATGTGTGTTCTTTCCACAAACCACATATGGATCCACTAGACTCAATGCATGTGTGTTCTTTTCCACAAACAACTTATGGATCAACCAGTGGTCATTGCATGTGTGTTCTTTTCACAAACCACATGTGGACTCACTAGATTCATTGCATGTGTGTTCTTTTCCATAAACCACTTATGGATCCATTACAGTCATTGCATGTGTGTTGTTTCCACAAACTACAACGGATCAACCACTAGAGTCATTGCATGTGTGTTATTTCCACAAACCACACATGGATCAACCACTAGAGTCATTGCATGTGTGTTATTTCCACAAACCACACATGGATCAACCACTAGAGTTATTGCATGTGTGTTGTTATACTAAAACCAACACTAGAGTCATTGCATGTGTGTTCTTTTCACAAACCACACATGGATCCACCTCTGTCATTGCATGTGTGTTATTTCCACAAACCACACATGGATCAACCAGTGGTCTTTGCATGTGTGTTCTTTTCCACAAACCACACATGGATCCACTAGTGGTCATTGCATGTGTGTTCTTTCCACAAACCACATATGGATCAACTAGAGTCATTGCATGTGTGTTCTTTCCACAAACCACATATGGATCCATTTGAGTAATTGCGTGTTTGTTCTGATACTAAAACCACAAACCAGCACTAGAGTCATTGCATGTGAGTTTTTTTCCACAAAGCACACATAGATCCACTAGACTCATTGCATGTGTGTTCTTTTCCACAAACAACTTATGGATCAACCAGTGGTCATTGCATGTGTGTTCTTTTCACAAACCACATGTGGACCCACTATAGTCATTGCATGTGTGTTCTTATACTAAAACTAGCACTAGAGTCATTGAATGTGTGTTCTATCCACAAACCACGCATGGATCCACCAATGTCATTGCATGTGTGTTCTTTCTAGAAACCACACATGGATCAACAAGTGGTCATTGCATGTGTGTTCTTTCCACAAACCACATATGGATCAACCAGTGGTCATTGCATGTGTGTTCTTTTCCATAAACCACTTATGGATCCATTACAGTCATTGCATGTGTGTTATTTCCACAAACCACACATGGATCAACCATTAGAGTCATTGCATGTGTGTTATTTCCACAAACCACACATGGATCAACCACTAAAGTCATTGCGTGTGTGTTATTTCCACAAACCACACATGGATCAACCACTAGAGTCATTGCATGTGTGTTGTTATACTAAAACCAACACTAGAGCCATTGCGTGTGTGTTCTTTTCACAAAGCACACATGGATCCACCACTGTCATTGCATGTGTGTTATTTCCACAAACCACACCGGGATCAACCAGTGGTCATTGCATGTGTGTTCTTTTCCACAAACTACACATGGATCCACCAGTGGTCATTGCATGTGTGTTCTTTCCACAAACCACATATGGATCAACAAGAGTCATTGCATGTGTGTTTTTTCCACAAACCACATATGGATCCATTTGAGTAATTGCATGTTTGTTCTTATACTAAAACCACAAACCAGCACTAGAGTCATTGCATGTGTGTTTTTTTCCACAAACCACACATGGATCCACTAGAATCATTGCATGTGTGTTCTTTTCCACAAAAAACTTATGGATCAACCAGTGGTAATTGCATGTGTGTTCTTTTCACAAACCACATGTGGACCCACTACAGTCATTGCATGTGTGTTCTTATACCAAAACTAGCACTAGAGTCATTGCATGTGTGTTCTATCCACAAACCACACATGGATCCACCAATGTCATTGCATGTGTGTTCCTTCCAGAAACCACACATGGATCAACAAGTGGTCATTGCATGTGTGTTCTTTCCACAAACCACATATGGATCAACCAGTGTTCATTGCATGTGTGTTCTTTTCCATAAACCACTTATGGATCCATTACAGTCATTGCATGTGTGTTATTTCCACAAACCACACATGGATCAACCATTAGAGTCATTGCATGTGTGTTATTTCCACAAACCACACATGGATCAACCACTAGAGTCAATGCGTGTGTGTTATTTCCACAAACCACACATGGATAACCACTAGAGTCATTGCATGTGTGTTCTTATACTAAAACCAACACTAGAGCCATTGCGTGTGTGTTCTTTTCACAAACCACACATGGATCCACCACTGTCATTGCATGTGTGTTCTTTCCACAAACCACACATGGATCAACCAGTGGTCATTGCATGTGTGTTCTTTTCCACAAACCACACATGGATCCACCAGTGGTCATTGCATGTGTGTTATTTCCACAAACCACATATGGATCAACCACTAGAGTCATTGAATGTGTCTTCTTTCCACAAACCACATATGGATCCACTAGACTCAATGCATGTGTGTTCTTTTCCACAAACAACTTATGGATCAACCAGTGGTCATTGGATGTGTGTTCTTTTCACAAACCACATGTGGACTCACTAGATTCATTGCATGTGTGTTCTTTTCCATAAACCACTTATGGATCCATTACAGTCATTGCATGTGTGTTGTTTCCACAAACTACAACGGATCAACCACTAGAGTCATTGCATGTGTGTTATTTCCACAAACCACACATGGATCAACCACTAGAGTCATTGCATGTGTGTTATTTCCACAAACCACACATGGATCAACCACTAGAGTTATTGCATGTGTGTTGTTATACTAAAACCAACACTAGAGTCATTGCATGTGTGTTCTTTTCACAAACCACACATGGATCCACCTCTGTCATTGCATGTGTGTTATTTCCACAAACCACACATGGATCAACCAGTGGTCTTTGCATGTGTGTTCTTTTCCACAAACCACACATGGATCCACTAGTGGTCATTGCATGTGTGTTCTTTCCACAAACCACATATGGATCAACTAGAGTCATTGCATGTGTGTTCTTTCCACAAACCACATATGGATCCATTTGAGTAATTGCGTGTTTGTTCTGATACTAAAACCACAAACCAGCACTAGAGTCATTGCATGTGAGTTTTTTTCCACAAAGCACACATAGATCCACTAGACTCATTGCATGTGTGTTCTTTTCCACAAACAACTTATGGATCAACCAGTGGTCATTGCATGTGTGTTCTTTTCACAAACCACATGTGGACCCACTATAGTCATTGCATGTGTGTTCTTATACTAAAACTAGCACTAGAGTCATTGAATGTGTGTTCTATCCA
Organism: Avena insularis; assembly: GCA_023614405.1. Lineage (NCBI taxonomy): Eukaryota > Viridiplantae > Streptophyta > Magnoliopsida > Poales > Poaceae > Avena > Avena insularis. Next base: position 454,199,004 of record CM042696.1, on the reverse strand, counting down.
CAAACCACGCATGGATCCACCAATGTCATTGCATGTGTGTTCTTTCTAGAAACCACACATGGATCAACAAGTGGTCATTGCATGTGTGTTCTTTCCACAAACCACATATGGATCAACCAGTGGTCATTGCATGTGTGTTCTTTTCCATAAACCACTTATGGATCCATTACAGTCATTGCATGTGTGTTATTTCCACAAACCACACATGGATCAACCATTAGAGTCATTGCATGTGTGTTATTTCCACAAACCACACATGGATCAACCACTAAAGTCATTGCGTGTGTGTTATTTCCACAAACCACACATGGATCAACCACTAGAGTCATTGCATGTGTGTTGTTATACTAAAACCAACACTAGAGCCATTGCGTGTGTGTTCTTTTCACAAAGCACACATGGATCCACCACTGTCATTGCATGTGTGTTATTTCCACAAACCACACCGGGATCAACCAGTGGTCATTGCATGTGTGTTCTTTTCCACAAACTACACATGGATCCACCAGTGGTCATTGCATGTGTGTTCTTTCCACAAACCACATATGGATCAACAAGAGTCATTGCATGTGTGTTTTTTCCACAAACCACATATGGATCCATTTGAGTAATTGCATGTTTGTTCTTATACTAAAACCACAAACCAGCACTAGAGTCATTGCATGTGTGTTTTTTCCACAACCCACACATGGATCCACTAGAATCATTGCATGTGTGTTCTTTTCCACAAAAAACTTATGGATCAACCAGTGGTAATTGCATGTGTGTTCTTTTCACAAACCACATGTGGACCCACTACAGTCATTGCATGTGTGTTCTTATACCAAAACTAGCACTAGAGTCATTGCATGTGTGTTCTATCCACAAACCACACATGGATCCACCAATGTCATTGCATGTGTGTTCCTTCCAGAAACCACACATGGATCAACAAGTGGTCATTGCATGTGTGTTCTTTCCACAAACCACATATGGATCAACCAGTGTTCATTGCATGTGTGTTCTTTTCCATAAACCACTTATGGATCCATTACAGTCATTGCATGTGTGTTATTTCCACAAACCACACATGGATCAACCATTAGAGTCATTGCATGTGTGTTATTTCCACAAACCACACATGGATCAACCACTAGAGTCATTGCATGTGTGTTATTTTGACAAACCACACATGGATCAACCACTAGAGTCATTGCATGTGTATTCTTATACTAAAACCAACACTAGAGTCATTGCATGTGTGTTCTTTTCACAAAGCACACATGGATCCACCACTGTCATTCCATGTGTGTTATTTCCACAAACCACACAGGGATCAACCAGTGGTCATTGCATGTGTGTTCTTTTCCACAAACTACACATGGATCCACCAGTGGTCATTGCATGTGTGTTCTTTCCACAAACCACATATGGATCAACAAGAGTCATTGCATGTGTGTTCTTTCCACAAACCACATATGGATCCATTTGAGTAATTGCATGTTTGTTCTTATACTAAAACCACAAACTAGCACTAGAGTCATTGCATGTGTGTTTTTTTCCACAAACCACACATGGATCCACTAGACTCATTGCATGTGTGTTGTTTTCCACAAACAACTTATGGATAAACCAGTGGTCATTGCATGTGTGTTCTTTTCACAAACCACATGTGGACCCACTAGAGTCATTGCATGTGTGTTATTATACTAAAACTAGCACTAGAGTCATTGCATGTGTGTTCTATCCACAAACCACACATGGATCCACCAATGTCATTGCATGTGTGTTCTTTCCAGAAACCACACATGGATCAACAAGTGGTCATTGCATGTGTGTTCTTTCCACAAACCACATATGGATCAACCAGTGTTCATTGTATGTGTGTTCTTTTCCATAAACCACTTATGGATCCATTACAGTCATTGCATGTGTGTTATTTCCACAAACCACACATGGATCAACCATTAGAGTCATTGCATGTGTGTTATTTCCACAAACCACACATTGATCAACCACTAGAGTCATTGCATGTGTGTTATTTCCACAAACCACAAATGGATCAACCACTAGAGTCCTTACATGTGTGTTCTTATACTAAAACCAACACTAGAGTCATTGCATGTGTGTTCTTTTCACAAACCACACATGGATCCACCACTGTCATTGCATGTGTGTTCTTTCCACAAACCACACATGGATCAACTAGTGGTCATTGCATGTGTGTTCTTTTCCACAAACCACACATGGATCCACCAGTGGTCATTGCATGTGTGTTCTTTCCACAAACCACATATGGATCAACCAGAGTCATTGCATGTGTGTTCTTTCCACAAACCACATATGGAACCACTAGACTCATTGCATGTGTGTTCTTTTCCGCAAACAACTTATGGATCAACCAGTGGTCATTGCATGTGTGTTCTTTTCACAAACCACATGTGGACCCACTAGAGTCATTGCATGTGTGTTCTTTTCCATACACCACTTATGGATCCATTACAGTCATTGCATGTGTGTTATTTCCACAAACCACACATGGATCAACCACTAGAGTCATTGCATGTGTGTTATTTCCACAAACCACACATGGATCAACCACTAGAGTCATTGCATGTGTGTTATTTCCACAAACCACACATGGATCAACCATTAGAGTCATTGCATGTGTGTTATTTCCACAAACCACACATGGATCAACCACTAAAGTCATTGCGTGTGTGTTATTTCCACAAACCACACATGGATCAACCACTAGAGTCATTGCATGTGTGTTGTTATACTAAAACCAACACTAGAGCCATTGCGTGTGTGTTCTTTTCACAAAGCACACATGGATCCACCACTGTCATTGCATGTGTGTTATTTCCACAAACCACACCGGGATCAACCAGTGGTCATTGCATGTGTGTTCTTTTCCACAAACTACACATGGATCCACCAGTGGTCATTGCATGTGTGTTCTTTCCTCAAACCACATATGGATCAACAAGAGTCATTGCATGTGTGTTTTTTCCACAAACCACATATGGATCCATTTGAGTAATTGCATGTTTGTTCTTATACTAAAACCACAAACCAGCACTAGAGTCATTGCATGTGTGTTTTTTTCCACAAACCACACATGGATCCACTAGAATCATTGCATGTGTGTTCTTTTCCACAAAAAACTTATGGATCAACCAGTGGTAATTGCATGTGTGTTCTTTTCACAAACCACATGTGGACCCACTACAGTCATTGCATGTGTGTTCTTATACCAAAACTAGCACTAGAGTCATTGCATGTGTGTTCTATCCACAAACCACACATGGATCCACCAATGTCATTGCATGTGTGTTCCTTCCAGAAACCACACATGGATCAACAAGTGGTCATTGCATGTGTGTTCTTTCCACAAACCACATATGGATCAACCAGTGTTCATTGCATGTGTGTTCTTTTCCATAAACCACTTATGGATCCATTACAGTCATTGCATGTGTGTTATTTCCACAAACCACACATGGATCAACCATTAGAGTCATTGCATGTGTGTTATTTCCACAAACCACACATGGATCAACCACTAGAGTCATTGCATGTGTGTTATTTCCACAAACCACACATGGATCAACCACTAGAGTCATTGCATGTGTGTTCTTATACTAAAACCAACACTAGAGTCATTGCATGTGTGTTCTTTTCACAAAGCACACATGGATCCACCACTGTCATTCCATGTGTGTTATTTCCACAAACCACACAGGGATCAACCAGTGGTCATTGCATGTGTGTTATTTCCGCAAACTACACATGGATCCACCAGTGGTCATTGCATGTGTGTTCTTTCCACAAACCACATATGGATCAACAAGAGTCATTGCATGTGTGTTCTTTCCACAAACCACATATGGATCCATTTGAGTAATTGCATGTTTGTTCTTATACTAAAACCACAAACTAGCACTAGAGTCATTGCATGTGTGTTTTTTTCCACAAACCACACATGGATCCACTAGACTCATTGCATGTGTGTTGTTTTCCACAAACAACTTATGGATAAACCAGTGGTCATTGCATGTGTGTTCTTTTCACAAACCACATGTGGACCCACTAGAGTCATTGCATGTGTGTTATTATACTAAAACTAGCACTAGAGTCATTGCATGTGTGTTCTATCCACAAACCACACATGGATCCACCAATGTCATTGCATGTGTGTTCTTTCCAGAAACCACACATGGATCAACAAGTGGTCATTGCATGTGTGTTCTTTCCACAAACCACATATGGATCAACCAGTGTTCATTGTATGTGTGTTCTTTTCCATAAACCACTTATGGATCCATTACAGTCATTGCATGTGTGTTATTTCCACAAACCACACATGGATCAACCATTAGAGTCATTGCATGTGTGTTATTTCCACAAACCACACATTGATCAACCACTAGAGTCATTGCATGTGTGTTATTTCCACAAACCACAAATGGATCAACCACTAGAGTCATTACATGTGTGTTCTTATACTAAAACCAACACTAGAGTCATTGCATGTGTGTTCTTTTCACAAACCACACATGGATCCACCACTGTCATTGCATGTGTGTTCTTTCCACAAACCACACATGGATCAACTAGTGGTCATTGCATGTGTGTTCTTTTCCACAAACCACACATGGATCCACCAGTGGTCATTGCATGTGTGTTCTTTCCACAAACCACATATGGATCAACCAGAGTCATTGCATGTGTGTTCTTTCCACAAACCACATATGGAACCACTAGACTCATTGCATGTGTGTTCTTTTCCGCAAACAACTTATGGATCAACCAGTGGTCATTGCATGTGTGTTCTTTTCACAAACCACATGTGGACCCACTAGAGTCATTGCATGTGTGTTCTTTTCCATACACCACTTATGGATCCATTACAGTCATTGCATGTGTGTTATTTCCACAAACCACACATGGATCAACCACTAGAGTCATTGCATGTGTGTTATTTCCACAAACCACACATGGATCAACCACTAGAGTCATTGCATGTGTGTTATTTCCACAAACACACATGGATCAACTACTAGTCATTGCATGTGTGTTCTTATACTAAAACTAACACTAGAGTCGTTGCATGTGTGTTCTTTTCACCAACCACACATGGATCCACCACTGTCATTGCATGTGTGTTGTTTCCACAAAGCACACATGGATCAACCAGTGGTCATTGCAGGTGTGTTCTTTTCCACAAACCACACATGGATCAACCAGTGGTCATTGCATGTGTGTTCTTTTCCATAATCCACATATGGATCAACTAGAGTCATTGCATGTGTGTTATTTCCACAAACCACACATGGATCAACCACTAGAGTCATTGCATGTTTGTTCTTATACTAAAACCACAAACCAGCACTAGAGTCATTGCATGTGTTTTTTTTCCACAAACCACACATGGATCCACTAGACTCATTGCATGTGTGTTGTTTTCCACAAACAACTTATGGATCAACAAGTGGTCATTGCATGTGTGTTCTTTTCACAAACCACATGTGGACCCACTAGAGTCATTGCATGTGTGTTCTTATACTAAAACTAGCACTAGAGTCATTGCATGTGTGTTCTATCCACAAACCACACATGGATCCACCAATGTCATTGCATGTGTGTTCTTTCCAGAAACCACACATGGATCAACAAGTGGTCATTGCATGTGTGTTCTTTCCACAAACCACATATGGTTCAACCAGTGTTCATTGCATGTGTGTTCTTTTCCATAAACCACTTATGGATCCATTACAGTCATTGCATGTGTGTTATTTCCACAAACCACACATGGATCAACCATTAGAGTCATTGCATGTGTGTTATTTCCACAAACCACACATGGATAAACCACTAGAGGCATTGCATGTGTGTTATTTCCACAAACGACACATGGATCAACCACTAGAGTCATTGCATGTGTGTTCTTATACTAAAACCAACACTAGAGTCATTGCATGTGTGTTCTTTTCACAAAGCACACATGGATCCACCACTTTCATTGCATGTGTGTTCTTTCCACAAACCACACATGGATCAACCAGTGGTCATTGCATGTGTGTTCTTTTCTACAAACCACACATGGATCCACTAGTGGTCATTGCATGTGTGTTATTTCCACAAACCACATATGGATCAACCAGAGTCATTTCATGTGTGTTCTTTCCACAAACCACATATGGATCCACTAGACTCATTGCATGTGTGTCCTTTTCCACAAACAACTTATGGATCCACCACTGTCATTGCATGTGTGTTCTTTTCACAAACCACACATGGATCCACCACTGTCATTGCATGTGTGTTCTTTCTACAAACCACACATGGATCAACCAGTGGTCATTGCATGTGTGTTCTTTTCCACAAACCACACATGGATCCACCAGTGGTCATTGCATGTGTGTTCTTTCCACAAACCACATATGGATCAACCAGAGTCATTGCATGTGTGTTCTTTCCACAAACCACATGTGGACCCACTAGAGTCATTGCATGTGTGTTCTTATACTAAAACTAGCACTAGAGTCATTGCATGTGTGTTCTTTCCACAAACCACACATGGATCAACAAGTGGTCATTGCATGTGTGTTCTTTCCACAAACCACATATGGATCAACCAGTGGTCATTGCATGTGTGTTCTTTTCCATAAACCACTTATGGATCCATTATAGTCATTGCATGTGTGTTATTTCCACAAACCACACATGGATCAACCACTAGAGTCATTGCATGTGTGTTATTTCCACAAACCACACATGGATCAACCACTAGAGTCATTGCATGTGTGTTCTTATACTAAAACCAACACTACAGTCATTGCATGTGTGTTCTTTTCACAAACCACACATGGATCCATTACAGTCATTGCATGTGTGTTATTTCCACAAACCACACATGGATCAACCACTAGAGTCATTGGATGTGTGTTATTTCCACAAATCACACATGGATCAACCACTAGAGTCATTGCATGTGTGTTATTTCCACAAACCACACATGGATCATCCACTAGAGTCATTGCATGTGTGTTCTTATACTAAAACTAGCACTAGAGTCATTGCATGTGTGTTCTATCCACAAACCACACATGGATCCACCAATGTCATTGCATGTGTGTTCTTTCCAGAAACCACACATGGATCAACAAGTGGTCATTGCATGTGTGTTCTTTCCACAAACCACATATGGTTCAACCAGTGTTCATTGCATGTGTGTTCTTTTCCATAAACCACTTATGGATCCATTACAGTCATTGCATGTGTGTTATTTCCACAAACCACACATGGATCAACCATTAGAGTCATTGCATGTGTGTTATTTCCACAAACCACACATGGATCAACCACTAGAGGCATTGCATGTGTGTTATTTCCACAAACGACACATGGATCAACCACTAGAGTCATTGCATGTGTGTTCTTATACTAAAACCAACACTAGAGTCATTGCATGTGTGTTCTTTTCACAAAGCACACATGGATCCACCACTTTCATTGCATGTGTGTTCTTTCCACAAACCACACATGGATCAACCAGTGGTCATTGCATGTGTGTTCTTTTCTACAAACCACACATGGATCCACTAGTGGTCATTGCATGTGTGTTATTTCCACAAACCACATATGGATCAACCAGAGTCATTTCATGTGTGTTCTTTCCACAAACCACATATGGATCCACTAGACTCATTGCATGTGTGTCCTTTTCCACAAACAACTTATGGATCCACCACTGTCATTGCATGTGTGTTCTTTTCACAAACCACACATGGATCCACCACTGTCATTGCATGTGTGTTCTTTCTACAAACCACACATGGATCAACCAGTGGTCATTGCATGTGTGTTCTTTTCCACAAACCACACATGGATCCACCAGTGGTCATTGCATGTGTGTTCTTTCCACAAACCACATATGGATCAACCAGAGTCATTGCATGTGTGTTCTTTCCACAAACCACATGTGGACCCACTAGAGTCATTGCATGTGTGTTCTTATACTAAAACTAGCACTAGAGTCATTGCATGTGTGTTCTTTCCACAAACCACACATGGATCAACAAGTGGTCATTGCATGTGTGTTCTTTCCACAAACCACATATGGATCAACCAGTGGTCATTGCATGTGTGTTCTTTTCCATAAACCACTTATGGATCCATTATAGTCATTGCATGTGTGTTATTTCCACAAACCACACATGGATCAACCACTAGAGTCATTGCATGTGTGTTATTTCCACAAACCACACATGGATCAACCACTAGAGTCATTGCATGTGTGTTCTTATACTAAAACCAACACTACAGTCATTGCATGTGTGTTCTTTTCACAAACCACACATGGATCCATTACAGTCATTGCATGTGTGTTATTTCCACAAACCACACATGGATCAACCACTAGAGTCATTGGATGTGTGTTATTTCCACAAATCACACATGGATCAACCACTAGAGTCATTGCATGTGTGTTATTTCCACAAACCACACATGGATCATCCACTAGAGTCGTTGCATGTGTGTTCTTATACTAAAACCAACACTAGAGTCATTGCATGTGTGTTCTTTTCACAAACCAGACATGGATCCACCACTATCATTGCATGTGTGTTCTTTCCACAAACCACACATGGATCAACCACGAGTGGTCATTGCACGTGTGTTATTTCCACAAACCACATATGGATCAACCAGTGGACATTGGATGTGTGTTCTTTTCCATAAACCACTTATGGATCCATTACAGTCATTGCATGTGTGTTATTTCCACAAACTACACATGGATCAACCACTAGAGTCATTGCATGTGTGTTATTTCCAAAAACCACACATGGATCCATTTGAGTCATTTCATGCTTGTTCTTATACTAAAACTAGCACTGCCTCCCAATGGATCTACCGTTAGACCGAGTCTTCTAGAAGGCACGCCATAACACATTTGTTCTGCTTGACGATTGTTACATACCGTTCGATTGTGGCACTTGGACGATTGGGATGGTCTTCGCGTGAGCGATCCTCGAGTAGGCTATTCCGCGGCATGATTGGCCACGCTTGCTCTGGACAAACTGGCATGTTGCGAGTGTTATGACTCACGAGTTCCGTGTGCCATATCCCAGTGTCATGTCCCCATTACTTCTCTTCCTCCATGTACTTCTCTTCCTTCCCCTCGAAGCCAATTTCCCCACTTCACTTCCATCCTGCCATAGCCGCAAGCCGACGACATCCGCCAATTCTACGGTCGCTACCTTCATGGTAATAAATCATTTTACAAGCATTTGAACTTATCCTACACATTCCTGCTATTCGCCAATCTAACTGCTGATCTTTTTTCCGATTTCTCGATGAACTTCAGATGTGGCAGATGTGGGAGCCCAAGAATCTGGAGATCCTCACGCGCAACATCGCAACGGCGTTCCCGCTCATGTGTTCCCACCCAGGATGCTTTCGCCGTTACTCCTACCGCGAGCTCCCGCTCTAGAAGCTCATGTGCCCGCACGACGCGTGCGCCTGCATGGAGCCGGGCTGCAACTACACCGGCCCGCCGTCAGAGCTCGTCATCCACCTTGCAGATGGGCACTTGATCGAAGTGATTAGGATGTCGTACGGGCAAGCCCAACTTCTCCAAGAGCAGGTGCCGTTCACTGACTTGGCATGCCGCCTGCTAATTTTCCAGGGGGGACGACTTTGTTTTCGTCCTGAACATCACCGCTGGTGTTCCGGGAACCAGAGCCGGGCCCATCGTCGTGGGTGCCATATGCGTCAGGTCGGTCTCGTGCGCCTGGACCGTATACATGGTGCACATGTGGGAGAACGCCCAGATGCCATCGTCGGATAGCATTCTTGTGCTAGCCGAGGCGCCGAGCTGCCCGACGCTGTGGGAGGTGGAGTATGTGGACCTAAGGTCGATCCTATGCGTGCCATCTCAGTACCTTGTTGGTGCTGGACCGAACAGGCAGATGCATTTCTACATTTGTATCGAGAAGATCGACAGGCAAATGTAGTACTTGTGTTGTCGTTACTATTAGACTTAAGCGATGCTTCTCACGTGCTTAGAGCATACCTGTTGTGCGAATGTACCCTAGTTGTAGTTTTCAGTACTCCTTAATACTTCGACGAGTTATTATATAGGTCCAATCAGCTTGCTGTTGTCACGTTGCAAAGTCCGCTTGCTCTGGACAGACCGGCAATACCGTGTGCTCCCGCTCCCGCATGTCAGTGTGATGTGTTCCGAGGGCCCACCTGCTAGTGTCCTTCCCCTCGAAGGCACTGTCCCAACTTCTCTTCCATCCTGCCACTCCCGTCCGATGGTTGTAATCTGATGATTTTCGTTGGATTGTTTACAAGTAATCTACGTTGATAATGCAACATGCAAATGGCACAGACACAATTTCTAAAGTGGAAGCACTCACACGCTGCTATTGCACATATTTCTCAATATAGCTCGACAAACACATTACAATAATTGTACTCGCGTTAAACACAACCGAAATTGCAACCATCCTAAACAACATCTAAACCCACATCACACCGCTGTCGTCGGAGTCCACCTCGATTCGTGACACCGCCGTGCCCTTCCTGGCGACATCCACTCCCGCCCGTGGCTTGCCCTTTGCCAAGGAGGCAACAATGGTGTTCTGCACAGCTTTGTCACCGTCATCCTCCACATCAGAATCAACAATGACAAAGGTGACGGGGTTGGCGTGGACCGAGCACCGTCGCGCCTGGCGGCTCCTGCTCGAGCTCGACACCGCATCAGTCCTTCTACAGGTAGGAGGGGCCGAGCTTGCATACGTAGCTTCGTCGCTCCTCTCAAGAAACCTTTGCCATTTGACACTTCGACTGTAGGATCTTGGGGTGGATCCGCCATGGCGAGCCCTACCGGAAGCGGTGGAGCGGATGGATCTGCCGGCGCGAGCCATGACAAGTTCCTAGGAGGGAGTAAGATTGTGGGCCAGGCGTGTATGGTTCCTGAGCAATACCTCCCAGTGATATGTACGCGGGCAAGGTACCAAAAAATTTCGTCCAATGCGTGCGACATGGCTTTTGAACCACGAAGGCGCGACTTTTTTTGACAAGTCCACACGCTAGGTCCCCCACCTGTCAGCCGAATGTGGATGGTAGGATTTTGCCCGAGTTATTAAGTAGGGATAAATCACGCTTCACCACTACCCAGACATCCAAAGGCTCCTCTTTCCTCTGCCCTCGCTCCCCTCGCTCATGGCTCGTAGCTCGTGCAGTTCGTCTCGGGCGGAATCAGGGTCGGCTCAACGCCGTCAGGCGGGTGCCCCCATCAGGTACCGGAGGGCGCCCTACGATTACTACCCCGATATGCTGTGTTTGTGTGGTGAGAAGATGACGAGATGGATTTCGTGGACCGACAAAAATACTGCAGGAAAATTCAGCAATGCGACATCGAGGCGGTAAGTTCCTCAGAGGTACAATGGTAACCCGGATCCGGAAAGCGTAATGTAATTCTTTTTTTGTTTCCTTCGATCTACTACGCAGGAAGGGAGGGGGACTGGTTGTGACAAGTTTGTGTGGATCAAAAAGCCACTGACGGGTTTTCACAAAGAGCTTGTTCAAGACCTGCATGATGCTGTGTGGGACAAGAAAGAGGAGATTCGTGCGATGGAGTAAGAGATCCGGGAGCTTCGCCAGGTGCAGGGGAGGCTGGGGCAGGGAGGTGGTGAGACAGACAGGCATTATCTGTTGCATTTGCAGTTTATGTTGCCATGTCGTTGTCCAGCAGCTGAAATAAGTTGCTGCTTGGAGTGTAGCGGCCAGCTTAAGAAATTGTTTTCCAGCCCAGAAACTTATCATAAGTGTAATACCAATAGCAGGTATTTATTAAGCGCCTATAAATAAATCATGTTTGTGCCACTAACACCCATCGATTTTGGAGAGGATTTAACCGCTCAGCTATCGTGATTGTTCAGATAGTAGTGGCACAGTCACAGTTTTGGATTCAACTAGTGGCCTCGGCCGTATCAAATCCTAAAGTCGTGATACATTTTACTCTGAGTATGGGAGGCAGATTGTTTCGCCCGAAAAGTTCCACGCACACAGCTCCAGAGTTTAACCGAACTACATATATAGGTTCAAGTTCAATACATCATTAGGCTGCTACACTGCTAGCCCTCTTGCTCTGCTTGGGTGCCAACTTTCTTCCTCTTTCCTTCACGTCCACTGGCTTCTTCATCTCCTGCCTTCTTCCTCTTCCTGGGTGCCAATTTTCTTACCTTCACGTACCCTGCATCTCCGGGCTGAGGGAAGTCAGGCCAATCAGCACTAGAATCTTGTCCGGCATCATCACTCCACTCGTTTTGGTTTTCTTCCCGCAGAAAAATCACTGAGTCGGCTGTCTTGTTTCTTACCTTGCGCTTCCTGTAAAAAAACAGTACATGGATTACTACCTTATATCTACAGACTATAAATAATTTTTTTGTGTGAATGTACCATCTCATACCTAGGTTTGGGAGCATTACAGGGACATCCAGCTGCTCTATGGCCTATAAGATGGCAGGTCTTGCATCTGTTTTTGCCCTTCTTTGTAGCTGAGCGAACCCTTCTTCTCGAGAAAATTCTTAAACCTATTCACCTGGGGGCTTCCTCTGCCCCTTTTTGTAACTGGCTGGCAAAGCTCGAAAGACAGTTGGACTTGAGGCCACTGAGATGGGTCTGTACATGGCTCGACGGATCCAGCGTACGCAGCTCTGAACTTTTCCATAGAGTAGTAGTAGTCTGACAAATACTGATCCAAATGTGGTAGAGTTATTTTCTTCACCAAGAAGGCCAAGGCGTGGTTGCAAGGTTTCCCGCTATGCTGCCACTCTAAGAAGGTACATTCTCGCAGCTGGATGTTCACAACATCCCTTCTGCCACTCTTGGACATATCGACCACCTCTCAGCTTCTGCTGGTTGACGGGAGAACCTTAAGATGAGCAAGTCCTCAGCTTCTCTTGTGTAGTTGCTGTTGGCCTGGCGGCGGTAGCATATGTCCTCTAAGTCTCCTACCGATCTCTCTCCTTATATTTAACAGCTTCATGATCATACCACGTATGTTGTCCATCAAGATATGAACAGGACGCACTTTTATGTCCTCACCTAGTTATTCAGGCATTCTGCAAGGTTGTTGTTTATGTAATCAACTTTGATGTCAGGGTTGAATTGACTCCTCTTCCATAGCTGTGAATGATGGATGGCTAAGTACTCTGGAAGTTCAGGGGCTTCAGCAAAAATCTTGCTCATGAAATAATCACTGCTACTAGGTTTGTAAACTCTAGCAGCAGGAAACATGTAACGAAATACGCTGCCTGCATAGTGTGAGTACAAGTTGAGCATCATATGGGCATGGCATTCTCTACCTTCAGCTCGCGGGAACACCTCCTTCACTGCATTTGTCAGCCCTTTGCATGCATCCATGCATATAGCCAATGGATCCATGTGGCCTATTGATCTCCTGAGCTGCCTCATAAACCAGACCTAGTTTTCCTCCGTTTCTGTTTCAAACAGCCCGAATGCCACTAGGAACATCTAGTTGTGACCATCAAGTGCTGTGGCAGATGGCAGGCAGCATTTCCATTTGCCAGTTAGGACAGTGCTGTCTACACTTAGATACGGCCTACAACCGTCCTTGAATCCATCGATGCAAGGTTTAAGCGCCATGAAAAATCTTTTGAAATATATTTTACCACCTTCTAATTCGGTGTCAATCTCCACAACACTCCCCGGACACCTAGCTTGTACCTCCGCCTTGAAGTTGTACAGCATCCTGAAGCTATTGGTCTGATCCCTATGCAAGACCCCCAGAGCTTTCTCTTCACCTTTCCAAACCATGTAATATGGACGGACAATGTTGTATTTAGAACCGAGGCTAGTCTGAATATTCTTCGCGGTCTCCTTAGGGTTATCCTTTAGTATGGACATAGATTGCATAGCCACCCACTCCATATCAGCCATTGAGGATTTCAGTTTCTTTGTCGGACACATGTGTGGAGGGCCCATTACATTCACCGCAACAGATTCATTTAAAAGATAAGCGGAGTCGACTAGTTGCCAGAAAGATATCGCACATCAATTGTAATTATAGAGTGAAAAGAGAGAGAGAGAGTTCTAATGGTTTGCTGCATTCATTGCCCCAATACCCTAATTGCAGTCGACACAGGTAAGGATCTTGCTGTGATCCTCCATGGACAATGTACCTCGGCTCGTCCATTCATCCACGTTAACTTGCAAACGGCCTCATACCTCTCGGCAGAGTTCTTCAGTCGATAAACATCGAACTCCCCCTTGATACAAAAATGTCGGAATGACATCCTGAACTCATGCATGCTCCTGAACTCGGTGCCGACCGAAATTATAGGATACTCGTGGTCATGTTTCATTTCTTCTACTTCAACACCCAAATCATTGACTAGAATACCAGCCTCATCGTTAAGTTCCTCGTCTATTTCATCATCACCAGATTCTTGATCCTCTACAGTGCCTGCTTCTTCATCTGATTCAGAATCTTCACCATCGTCTCTAATGCCTAGTACTGCACACATCATATTGACTCCCATGGGTGGGGCTGCACCATCGTCTCCACCCGGATGGATAGGAACATTGCCCCAGTCCACCTCACCGGCAACTCTGTTTTCTCCAAGACACTCGGTTGGTTCTGCTGCAACCACATGGGGTGGTCTTATGTTTGCACGCATCCCAGGTGCTTCAGTGGACAAACAGTAATCAGAATCAATTTCATCTTGAGTGTACAGAACCCTCTTGCTCTTCCTGTGTACATCCTCCTTCCTGATGTAATCTTTCCTGATGGTATCAGTAGGGCTTGACATCCGTGTTCCATTCCCCATCGAACTAGGACTTTTGCTGCCGCTCTTGGGTGTGATCTCCTTACTGCCTCCCCTCACGGGTGTTGGCTCCAGGGCGCTGGCATTATTGCCTGACCTCTGCGACGTGTTCTTCTTCGAATTAGCCCTTTTGCTGCTACAATTGGGCGTGTTCTCCTTCGTGCTGGCATTATTGCCTGACCCTAGCGGCGTGTTCCGCTCCAAATTAGCCCTTTTGCTGCTACTATTGGGCATCTTCTCCTTCGTGCTGGCATTATTGCCTGCCCTCAGCAGCGTGTTCTGCTCCAAATTAGCCCTTTTGCTGCTACTATTGGGTGTGTTCTCCTTCGTGCTGGCATAATTCCCTGACAGCGGCGTGTTCCGCTCCAAATTAGTGTTTTTCTGCTCCCACTAGGTGTGGTAGCCTCTGTGCTGGCCATCTTCGCCTCTTTGCTACCACTCCTGGGAGTGTTCACCACCGTTCTAGCCCTCTTAGCGTTTTTGCTGCTATCGTTCGGTGTGGCATTTTGACTGGATCTCAGGGGTGTACTCTACGGCATGGTGCCTTTTGTCGTGCGACTCTTGGGCGTCCTCTTCTCTGGCGTGGTCTCCTTGGTGACGTTCTTCTTCGGGGTGCCCTTTCTGGGGATGCTCTTCCTGCTCCTCTTTATGACGCTCCTCTGTAAGACTCTCCTGCATTGAAGCCACCCTCAGTCGCACCAGCCCCAGTGATGCCATTGATCAGGTCATGCATGCCTTCTAAAAGTCCATCATCTCTATTGTCGAGTTCCAATTCCTCTCCAACCGTGAGCACTACCAAGTGGAAGTAAACTTCACCTCTATAATGTTTCCTTGTAAACGGTACGACTAAATCCCTGGTATCTTTCACTTCGATAGCCTTTTTGCTCCTGTAACCATAATATAACAAACGTGCTTCTTGGGAGGACCCCCACAACACCTTCACACATAATGATGCCATCAGGTCAGATAACTCTACCACTTCAGGGTCGTATCTGCCAAGGATTACATTAAACTCGTCATAGAATTTTTCTGTGTCATCATCTAATTTTGCAGTATAATCCGTGACACCGATACGAATGATTACTTTGCCATCATCAGGTTCTTCAGGATAGAAACCTCCGAGAGGTTCGAGAGATGGAGCGGCACCATCAGACCCAGCCCAAATGCCACCGCCGCCATCACCAGCGTCATCGTTAGCTGGATCAACCTCGGTGGAAGTACCAGGACCAAGAGCAAGGCGAGGGCTCTTAGCAGCGGGAGCTACATTACATGGTGGACAGGCAGGGCCCCTTCTAACAGCAGACACAATAGGATCAGCTACTGCCATGCCACCTCGAAGATCAGGAGCAGTTCCCTAGCAGAGTGTTTGAGTGCTAGCGAGTCGGACCATGAGCTGGCTTGGACCAGCTTCGCTGAACCCAAGAATGGGTTCAAGGAGGAGAGAAGGCATCAGTCTTTGCAACAATAGTGGGGCAGCCTCCGGAAGCCTTAGTTTGCTCAACAGCGACATGGATTGGGTCAACAGTGTCCAGATCAACAACAACACGAGGACAACCAGTACCAGCAGATTCCAGAGCACGGGTTCGCACAACTTGAGGACGGTTTTGAGGAGGAGCAGCACACAAGGTGGCGGTCTTGGCAACAACAGCAGGGCAGCCTCCGGACACCTTAGTTTGCTCAACAGCGGCATAGATTGGGTGAGCAGCAGCCACAGAAACATTGGCACGGGGACGGGGATGACCAGTACCAGCAGATTCCAGAGCAGAGTTCTCCACAACGGCAATACGGGGACTCCTACGAGGAGGTTTCCTGACAGAAGCATGTCGCGGATGAGGAACCACATTTTGCTCAACAACAGCAGGGGTTCGATTTAGACCTCCCTATCCAATAATAGCTGGGCGACTCCTAGTAGAAGGAGCTTCCTCATCCACTATCTTACACACTAGCGTAACCACACGAAGCCTAACATGCTGTTTCATCAACCCAATTAGCTGACTGTCACACGCTATAGGAACCCTGAAGCCTTGTTCATCAACAATGATGAACCGTGCAGTCTGCTCTGGCCTCATTTCAGCAAGTTCACGCACAGCAGCAACCAAACTAGGGACAGTGCATAACTGCACAGGCGCTACTTCCATCTTCAGACTCTGAGCCTATTTCCACGTGCTCTTCCCATGTGCTAATTTAACGAGGTAGCCGCAGATGCTCAGCAGAGCCGTGTATTTAGGTTCAACGGAGATCCTAGTTGACAGAAAATTGGAGACAAAAGATAAGAATTGTTTGTCAGCGTCGTGCTAGCAAACAATTCTATGTTCGATATATCTCTGTAATGCCAATAGCCAGCTAGAAGTTATAGGTAGTGCGAATAGCAAAGAGAAGAGTAGCTCACCCGAAATTAGCTAGAAGTACTTCTTCCTCGGCAAATGGATCTGCCATCCTTCGTGCTGCTCAGCTCGTCGGCAGTAGAGGCGGGCTAGATCGTCGCAACGGCTGGCACGACATTCGGCATTAGAGCTCGGTAGCAGCGAGTAGGTGCAGCAACTTGGCACCGGAAGTCAAATGCCTGAAGAGATCATTCTGGTTGGAGAGGGGATTTCGATGCTGCCGGTGCTAGGGTTCATGCGAAAGGAGGAAGGGAGTGGATTTGTGAATTTGGTCAACGCACGATGCTCCTTTAGTATCTCATTGCGCCTACGTGGTTGCCGCGTTGGTGCTCGCGTCACGGAAATATTATAGACATAAGGGTCCCGACCGTCTACTTCACGGGGCAGTTTCACGGCATGTTTGGATTTGGTAGGGGTGAGACGAGTTTGCATCGAAATGGCCCCTCTCGGTAGTTGGCGGCCCAACTTTTTGAAACGCGGTAATTTCAGGCAACTTAGGTACCGCCATGCGCAGGCCTGCCAACTTTGGTACCGCAGACGAACAAGCCCCCTCTCCCTCTCTCCTTTCCCCTAATGGGCCCTCTCCCTCCGGAATTGGCCAATTAAGCCTTTTTGACCTTTAATTGATTTTCTCTTTATTAAATAAATATGAATAAATGATTAAATCAACATTTATATATTCATTCACATATTATTCAATCTCCATGGCTATGGAACACCTTCCACCTCCACTCCGGACATCCTCCGGACTTACCGAAATCCTTCCGGTTTAAACCTTCTTTTCTTCGGTGATTCCACCGATCCTATAAACACTCTCTAAGCATCATCAAGCCCTTAAGTGTGATACCTCACGGTTCGGGAACACTCCATACATGGTCAGGACACTCTCGCACCAATGATCGACAGAGGGACCTGGATGGCCATGTGACCCCTGTGCGTTCCACGAATATCTTTTGTTGTTTGAACCGGGACAGTCATGTCTTATTCCCTTTGTCACTCGATACTTGCATTGCCCGAGATCTAATCAATGACATCACCATGTCGTGTTCAATCTCATTATTGAACAATGCTATTTGACTCGTTCCGATAAGTGATATCCCCGTGATCTAATCACACGCTGCGTAGCTATTGGATATAACTTCTCCGAGTGGGCCCTTGAGTGTCTTCCCGTCACATGGACGGACAAATCCCGCTCTTGACATATATTTCCTCTACGGTTTCCTCCAAGTACCTGAACAAACCTTTATAACCACCGTTTTACCAGATGGTGTTTGATGCTATCTAAGCACTCTCGGGAGACAGTGATTGATATAGCCTCAC
Organism: Avena insularis; assembly: GCA_023614405.1. Lineage (NCBI taxonomy): Eukaryota > Viridiplantae > Streptophyta > Magnoliopsida > Poales > Poaceae > Avena > Avena insularis. The sequence goes on along the minus strand of CM042696.1, from coordinate 454,180,448 downwards.
GGTCTAAGGAATAGTCTACGAGGATCCATTTCTAATCATCATAACTTGAACTTCGTGACATGATCGGGTCATGATGTTTAGGTTGGGTATTGGTTCATCATCTCATTCTCAGAATGAGATGACCTCATTTCCAACTGGCATAAATGCCACATGATCAGGAAACATGATCATCTGTTGACCAATGAACCAGTGACTAGAGTTTCACTAGGAACCCCTGGTTGTTTGTATATCACACGTATATTGATGTTTCCACTCAACATAGTTATAGCATGATATAAAACTTAATCATAAACTATATGAAATATGATAATAGTCCTTACTACTATTTGTCTCTAGGGCATATTTCCAACAAAATACATCTCGGAGATTGCGGGCATCACGTCGCTCCCCGATCATTGTTGGCCAAGGCCTTCCTACAAGGATTCTACTGGCTAAATGCCAAGGATCATGCCGAAAAGTTGGTACAAACATGTCTTGGGTGTCAGTTTTATGCAAGACAACCAAATATTCTAGATGAAGAATTGCAAACCATACCAATAACTTGGCCGTTTGCAGTTTGGGGGCTGGACATGGTGAGACCTTTGCAAACAACACCTTGTGGATTTACGCACTTGCTAGTAGCAGTGGATAAGTTCACAAAATGGATTGAAGCTAAACCCATTAGATAGCTCGATGGGGCAACAACCCTAAAATTTGTCCGGGATCTAGTGGTGAGATTTGGTCTCCCACACAGCATCATCATCGACAATGGCAGAAATTTGTCTCTCAGAGAAGTTGAGGAGTATTGTCATGAAAAAGGTATCTGCCTTGACCTACCATCGATGGCACGTCCACAGTCAAATGGACAAGTTGAAAGGGTCAATGGACTAATTCTGCACGGAATCAAGCCACGCTTAGAGGCACCACCACATAGAGCAGCTGGAGCCTGGGTGGAGGAATTACCATCTGTACTGTGGAGTTTAAGGACAACACCCAACATATCCACCAGCTTGACCCCTTTCTTCATGGTTTATGGAGCAGAAGCCGTCCTACCATCCGACATCCTACACGATGCACCAAGAGTCGCCGCCTACAAGGAGGATGACACTGAAGAATCCAGATGCCTATATGTGGACCTACTCGAGGAAGAGCATGTGCTGGCATGCTAGAGATCCGCCATCTACTAGCAGAAGCTATGTGGCTACCATAGTCACCGTGTTAGGCATCACTCATTTAAAGAGGAGGATCTGGTGCTTAGACTCAAATAGGAGAAATCAAACAAATTTTCCTCGCCTTGGGAAGGACCGTTTGTCATAGGCAAAGCATTGCTCAATGGTTCCTATTACCTCGTCGATATTCACGAGTTGAAAGATAGGCCAAAAAATCGCAAGCGCAAGCAACCTGACTCCAATGATGATTATCCGGAGACAGATCGGCCATGGAACATAGCACAGATACGTCCTTGTTACACTTAGCATACTTTATATTATATAATAAGTTTATTATATGATCAATCAAATAAAGCAGTTGGTTCACTCATGATTTCTGAGTCTTTTACCTCCTTTAGTTATTCATTTTTGGATCATATAAACCCTTTATGCGCAAGTTTGCATTTACACTTGTGAAAATTCCGTGTACGGGCGTTAGCTTAAGTTTTCTGGTCTACATGTTTTCTAAAGTTTTTATGTGGATTCTGGAGTAATGACTTCTCGGCACTCAAAGTCGGCGATTTTGCTCTTAGGTTCTTGACGGTGCTATTAAGCATCATCGCCTGAGAGAATAGTTCTATGCTACGAGTCTTCTGTCTCATGACAGGTCAAGCATACGAACCAGAATAATGGATAAGCCAACACTTGCTTAAAAAATATATACATGCTAGAAACAGATAAGTAGCAGGAAACTTGAGTACAAGTTTTTCCGCCTTGCAAATTCATCAGTTTTTTCCGCATACACATTGCAGAGATACATTTAATACAAACATTGTTTTATGGCTCTACTACAGGGGACTTGGTGGCTGCATCATCAACTAGAGAGCCAAGACTAGAGAGTTCATCAATTTCGATAGGGCCAGGGCTAGATTTAGAAGATGCCATATCCTCATCCATCTCCTCGGGAGGCACGAAGGCGTCCGCCTTGACCATCTTGGAAACCTTGGTGTCGTAGCCAGTGAGGGAGTTACAAATAGCATTGCTATCGATCGTCTTTCCTTCCTCTTCAAAGTTCAGCATGATGGAGGTTACCAGATCAATGTCAGCGTTGTCATAGTGCACCTTAACCAAGGACAAGGTCATCCTTGCACCAGCCCGAACGCAAGAGGCTTTCTAGTCCTTGACTTTCTTGGGGGCTTGGCGCAGGATTTCCGAGTACTTGGCCGCTAATTCTGCCGCCTTGATGTTGATGCCGAGGGGCTGTGCTATTTCCTTGTCCTGGGCAATGACGGTGTTGATGAAGTTACCGGCAAGAAACATGCATTCTTTTGGATCCGGAGCACCTTCATCCATGTTGGATAAACCAATGGGGCCTGTGTTTTTGTTAGAGACAAAAGATCATGAGTATAATAATACAAATATCCATCTTACAGAAATTGACAAAGTTGGAGGAAGGTTACCAAAGATGCTCATCTCCTCTTGCTTGCAGATCTCTGCCAAGGTGTCATGCTCCTCTTGGACTTTCTTGTACACCTCAAGGTTCTGATCATTCTGCTCTTTAGTAGCTTGGTTTCGACCTTTGAGGCGTTCAATCTCATCCTTCAGGCGATGCATCTCGGTGTTAGCAGACTCTTGCATGGCCTTCATCGCCTACGCATGGCCCTTGACAGCTTCAACCATGTCCTTCTTCAAAATTTTATTTTCATCGTCAAGCTCCCGGATATGCTTGGATTGCTCGACGATTCTCTTGGCTTTGGAAATGGCCTCTGTTAGACAAAAAATGGAAAGCATTATGAGAAGTTGGCAGAAATAGAACCATGAGGAAAGCATGAGCTGTTAAAAATAAAATAGACTCTGGCTATTTTTGATCTGTTCCTTCAGGAAGGCTGTTTCAACCTTTTCAAGATCCAGATCCTTCTACAGCTTGTCAAATCTCTCATTGGCGGCTTTTCTCTGGCTATTCTCATTCTGCAAAGAAGATAAAATGCTTAGCTTCTCTAGAGCATCTAGTCGGAACAATTCAATTTCAACTAAACACTCGGGGGCTATAGTATTAGATTTTAATCAAAAGTGTTCTCTCTTAGATGTCTAGTCAGAATTATCATTCTGAAATAGAAACTCGGGGGCTACACTAACAAGTTCTACACTTAGTTCTCTGGAGCACTTAGGCCAAAAGACTATGGTTTTCCGCCTAAGAGCTTGGGGGCTACAGTTGGATATATTACAATGTAAAAGAAGTAAAGTCTAGAAACTTACAATGGCCTTCAGATTGTTGGCCAAATGAGCATATGAATTGTGGAAGGTCCGGGCATTATTATATATAGCATCTGCCTGTTTGATGAGATCGTATAGGCACAATGTAGGAGGAGTTAAATCCAGAGGAGTTGTAGAAGCCGGAGGCATTGATGACGCCCTGGCCGCCTGCTACGTGATGATAGCAGTTGATGGCTCAGAGGCTCCCGCCTTGTCCATGGTTGCAGCTACTTCCGCCTCCACTCCCTCCACTACTTGCTTTCCTTTCTTGATGGCATCCTTAGCCAGAGCTTCAGCCATTTTGGAGGAGGTACTCTCCTGTGTTGCTTGACCACTGTGATCAACATCCATGTCGGTCGAACCTGAGATATTAGTTGATGGATTGATATCTATCTCCATGGCGGAGGTCTCAGGAATGACGAGGGACGAAGGCCCAGTGGGTTATGTTATGGCTTGGCGGCAGGAGTAGGGGGATCAGTAGCGGGAGAAGACTTGGATGCCATGTCCTTGGTCAACATATCGCGAATATTTTTGGACACTCCAACATCTTTGGAGGATTGCTTCAAACCAACACCAGATTTCTTCCTAAAACATACTCGGTATAAATACAGGAATTGAATGCGTATAGTGAAACTTAAAGTCGTAGAATGAAGGCACTTACACCATAGCAGGCGCCTTAGTTAAGGGAATGCTAGTGGATTTCTTCTTCTCTGCCTCTAAGGCAGCAGCGGATTTCTTGGGGACTCCACTCTCCGATTTCTTCTTCTTCTTGCCCTGGCAGTAGCGTTAGAGGTGGAGCTCTTCCGCTTTTATATTACCAGAGCTAGAGGATCCTTGGAGGCATCATCATCGGACACCACCTAGATATCCTTCATCTTGGGATCATATACCTAGGAGGCCATCTGATCCACTGCCAAGGTCACCAGCTGCAAGACAAAGGAGTGTTAGATTGGTGACTTCAAGATGGAAAAACCTTAGAGTATATATGACGAGCAACAAAGGAAACATAAGCTACCTCTGGGAACTTTCCGCATTCGAACATATCATAGGTGATTTTGAAGCCACGCTTCCTATCTTTGACCTTGACTATGTCCTTTAGCCGGAGCTTGATGGAGTCAATGGAGTATTTATCCTGCAAAATACGCATGGGATCCTTCTGGTTCTTGGAATACATGCACATAAGCTCAGCACGGTGCTGTAGAGGCTGGATCCGCCTAGTGAACCAACACATGGCTAGGTCCAAGCCGGTCAGACCTCCATCTACAAGCCATTCGATCCGCCTTAACGCGCGGTTGTCTTCTTCGTCAAACAGGAGGGAGGCTTGGGACCTCTAGGTGGGTGCTTTGGTGGCAGCCCCATCGACGAAGTTGGGCTACGTCTCAAGACGGTTGGGTAGAGGAATGTCTGGGCCATAGAAATATGTGTGCTGCCAGTTCTTGCAAGACTCGTGGCCCATAATGTCGGGGAAGCGCCGGCTAATCCAAATCTTAAAGCTAATAGTTCCGCATATCCACAGCTCATGCTTGGATTCTACGGACTCTCTCTTGACAGTAAAGAAGCACATAAACAGATCTAACCTAGGTTTGATTCCTAGGTATCCTTCACACAAAGCTATGAAGTTGCTAAGTAAGAGGATGCTGTTGGGAGAGAGGTTGTGGGGAAGTACCCATAAGTAACGAAGGATGTCCAGGAAAAAGTCAGAGACTCGCAGGCTGACGCCATACCAGCTGAGCTTTGAGGTACACCTTCTCTCCGGCTTGGGGAGAAGTAGTTACCTCGCTGGCCGGCGCCGGCCACCAGGCCAGGCCCTCTGTCATGGTGAGATACCCCTTGGCAATGAGTTCTTGCAGATCTTTGGCGGAGAGGTCAGAGCCCCTCCACACTTCTTTGTGGGAGTCACTTTCTTCTTCCGCAGCATCTGGCACCACCTGTCCTTGGTCGTCGCTTGTGGTCTCCACCATGGGTGAGACAGGGACGATGACCCCCTCCGGTGGGATGGTCACTCCCTAGAATGGCTCCATTGTAGCCTCGGGAGTCGCTGCTGTTGAGGGAGTAGAGCTGCTGGAGGCCATTGGACAGGTGGAGGAAAGGGGAAAGCTCTAGCTAGGGTTTTCCGTCGAAGATCTCGAATGGTCGTGCGGCTGGAGGAAGACGAAGACGCAGGAGAGAATGCGGGTAAAGGAAAATAACATGTCCACAGTTAATATATATAGACATGGTGTCAAGATTTGTGCAGAGAGATCCAACGGACGAAGTGTGGCCGACGTGGAGATGAGCGTGCGCGGTAATTTTGCCACGTCCTCCGTCTTTGCCGCTTTAACGTTTCGGATTTTGCACGCGTAAAAATAGCTAATGATTAATTCACTACCTTCTGTGAGTTTCGAAGTAGCGTAGGCTACAACCTACGACATCTTTCACCGTTGCAATGGAGTAGTCACATCTGAATATTCCATCGAAGGCGGAAGTTATCTGACTCTAGAAACAAAGACTTAAGGAATCTCCAGCTACATTGCAAAGATGGAGAGGATTATAGGGTTCTTTGGGAGAACTTCTAGATATTGCTTGACGAATTGTCGGCATCACCTAGACGGAGCATTCAAGATTAATAGGCAAGACGGTGCAAGATCTCAAAGTCCTCCGAGGGCTATTGTTGGGGATATGCTAAATGGGTATCACCATATAACGTCTCTAATCTGGCTAACCCGGGTGGCCCACGGTTGGTAGCATGGCCCATGGCCTCCTGGACGGCCCAGTTAGACAGATCCAGAATGGAGGCCCATGCTGGATGATGGAAGGCTATGCAGGAGTCACCGACATACTCAGAGCCTTGGTGTACAAGACACGAAGACTAGTTTGTGTTAGTGTAGGACTCTTTACCTTGTCCGGCAAGGTCCTTTCCCTGTAACCTTAGGTTCTGGTGCCTTAAGAAACCGGACCTATGGGAGCCTTTAGGGCACAACGCAAGACTAAACGTACAACACCTCGCACAACGAACCGATCTATGTAACTCGGTGTATTGCCATTATAGTGATTTATAGCAGGAGTAGAGTTCCGCCACCGTTGTGGGACTTGAACCTAGGTAAGCTATGTTACCTCGTACCCGCCAACTCTCGTCCTTACCCCACGTCTCTAAACACACACTGTGAGGACCCCTCCATGGCGTACTCATCGGCAATACCACGACAGAGACCACGAAGGAATTCGTGGATAGGGAGAGAAAGGCCACGGAAAACATTACCCTCTAGCCCGATTCGAGGATTGAAGCAGCTCCGTCCCCAAGAAGCTTGAAGGTACCCTCCGCCAGATGGCCGTAGTTCTGCGCCTCACGTAGCTCCTGCGTTGTGCACTTGGAAGGGGCCCATCTGATGGCCCTCTTCGTGGTGGCCTTGGCGGCCGTGGAGGAAGTTCCCACCTTGATTTTTCCCATGGTGATGAAGGAGCAACACTAGCGCACAACAAGAGTTCGCGAGAAGGATAGAGGAAGGCAAGAATGCAAGGAAGAAGATGAAGCTAGCGAAGAAGGGGTAAAAAGCAGTAAAAGGAATCCCTTCCCCTTTATAAATAGCCAAGATACACAGCTTGGACCATTTGATGTAAAATCGATCCATCACAAACATACACGATGGTGACACGTGTCCCTAGATTCTGTAAAGGAAAAATCTTCCACGGTTATTGCTGCGGTAAAAATAGGAGAATCTCTCACGATGCCTCAATCTTCGTGCAAAAAAGGGGTCATGTAGTCAAAAAAACCGCTGAACACGCTACCCACGCATCATCATTACTGCTACATGGTCCCACAATTGAAATGTCCCATCGAGACGTGTCTCTGGGAAACCACGGTGTCGATTCATCATTAGTGACATCATGCCATACAAGACACAAAGAAAACTTCGACCTTATACAAAAGACAAGGCCCCAAAGAAAAGAACCAAGCAATTTTTTGAGTCGAAGCAAATTTCTCAACAAGATAGACTTTGTTGAAAGCCCCTTTGCTTACGGAAGAGAAGAGTTGGATGCCGGTACTTGGTGGGAACTGGATCCCTTCAGCTCGCTGTCCGTGCCTATCCTGCCACGGGGATTGAACCATCTGGCAATCAGTTTCCATGAGACTACAATTGAGTACAAATATCTCGACTGTAGCCTCGGGGGCTACTCCAATAGGGAGCGCTAGGCGAGCACCCAACAAAATACAAGGTAGCATTGTCAGAATAGGTACAACATAAGTTTTTTGAGCCTACGTCCCAATAAAAATATTCGAACAAAGCCTCGGGGGCTACTCCTATTAGGAGCGCTACCGTGCACCTGACAAAGAAAGTTCATGCGTTTTCAAGACAATACCCGAAGATCAAATTGTCCTCGTATATTGAGGACAATAAGTATTTGTACCGCAAACAATTAATCCCGTTAGGAGCATCTACAAAAACTAGTAAACTTCAGCAATTCCAACATCCAAACTAGGCAGTCGATAAAATATATACAAAAATCATGGATTATGCCTGACGCAACAAAAGATCCAAATAGAGTGTCCATGACATGAAGGTAAGACCTCTGGATTCGTCCTGTGTGGCCTAGTAATCGCACAAGAATGCGTTCTGCCAGTAAATTATCCGTATCAATGACACGATGATAAATCCCGATGAACGCATTGGGTACTTGATAAAATAGAACTAGGATTCAGTATTCAACAAGACCTAAATGGCTCTGAGTTACGCCGGTTTTAATTCTGAATTTAGGCCTTGGGACCCGAATTTGATGTAGGTCTATAGTGCCTTTGCCTAGGAGCAATTAACTAATACCTGATCCATCGGATGCATCAGGCATGTTGTACCAAATCCCTATAAAACCATAAAATCCGAGAAAATCTAAAATGTCTTTAAGACTCTACTAGAACCTATGGTTCAGATAGAGTCTCGGGGACTACTGACATGGGTATGATTATTCGGGTGCCTATGATTTGTTACCCTAGCTGCATAAAGGCTCACGACCCATGAAGATTCAAGATGATGGCCCAAGAAAGCATCAGATGAAAGCTTTAGTTGTATTTCGAAAGAAACTGTGAGCTGACATTGTATTAAAGTTGTAATCATGCATGTGTAACCTATCCGTATACAGCTTTGAGACCTGGCCTATTATATATAGGACGGGAGAAGCATATGAGGGGAAAACGAAAAAATCCCCAAGCGATCTATAATAGTGCTATTCATCAAGTATTTAGGCGACTTCGACTCCCTAGTTTACCTAATATCCGACAAAATCCCCAGCGTTCTCTTTTCCACAAAACCCTAAGTCCATAACCATGGGCATTTCCAAGGTTAACCCTCATCACATAGAGTTCCTTATTGAGTTTGTAGACATGTTTAGGAAATTTGGGGTCGTAAAAGCCCGAGTGTTGCTTAACGTACACCAATTCATGAAATGGACCATTAAGAGAGGCACTTTTAACATCCATTTGCTATAACTTATCATTATGATGTGCAACATATGCTATAAGTATTCATATAGACTCAAGACGAGCTACTAGAGCATAGGTTTCTTCGAAGTCAATGACTTCCACTTGAGAGAAACCTTGCGCCACAAGTCTTGCCTTGTTACTTACAACAATTCCATTCTCGTCTTGCTTGTTTTTTAATATCCACTTCATGCTGATAACAATGCAACATTCTTTGGGCTTCTCTACTAACTTCCAAACTTTGTTGCGCTCAAAGTTATTGAGTTCTTCATGCATAGCCAATCTGGACCTTCAAGTGCTTCAAATACCTTTTTAGGTTCCAGCATGGATATATGAGCTTGATGGTCGCTGAATATTGCTAGCTCTCTTCTTGTGGACACCCTTCTTCTTAGATCACCGACTTCTTTATCAAGTGTGTGACCTCTGAGTTCTAGATTTCTTTTAGGTCGAGCTTTGCGACGAGTTTCGATTTCTTGGAGGAATATCTTCAACATTCTTGTCCATGTCTTGACTATTAAGTTGACCTTGATCAGTAGTAGGTTCAACACTGATTGTAGAAGGAGACTCTTGCCCTTGATCCGACCGAGGTTGGTGTTCTAGACTTACAGGGCCAGATAATCCGACCGAGGGAGGGGCTGGATAGTCTAGCCTGGTTGTTTCAACAGTTTCTAGATCATTGTTAATGCGTGAGGGAGATGCAGGACTAGATAATCCGCTCGTTGGGGCCAGATAATCCGTCCTGGGACTTCTAGCTAGATTAGTTGATGGATGATCTTCAGTAATTTGCTGATTAGGTGCATTATTTACTTCAGCAGGTGGAGTTTGTTGATCTTGTGTAGATGAGGGCTCTACTTATGTAGAGCATTGTCCTTCCCGATCTACCACAAAGGGTTCCTCAACGGGGCGAAAAAATTCCACACCCATTCTTATTATGACATCTTAGGGTATTTTAACATCTGTATCACAAACATCAATTGCCCCACATGGTAGCCATCATTTTCCTCGAACGCCACACTACAAGATTCTACAACAATTCTGGAGGTCTTGTTGAAGATTCTATAAGTGTGGGATTCAACACCATAACCAAAAAAATACCTTCTATAGCCTTAGACTCAAATTTAGACAAACGAACTCCCTTGATGAGAAATAAACACTTACAACTGAACACCCAGAAGTATGAGATATTGGGCTTGTTACCGATAAGTATTTCATAGGGAGTCTTGTCCAAGATCTTGCGGAGGTAAAACGAGTTTGATGAGTGACATGCGGTGTACATAGCTTCACCTAGAAATTATATGGGTACTTCAATTCAGCCAACATAGACCTTTCCATATCCATCAATGTACATTTTTCCTCTCAGCTACACCATTTTGTCGAGGGGTGCATGTAGCGTAATATTGGTGTGTTATCCCCCCTTCACTTAGGAATTCATTCAGGGTATAGTTCTTGAACTCGAAGCCGTTTTTGCTTCTTATTGCCAATATGGGGATGTTGTGTTAACGTTGAACCTCATTGGCAAAGTCGATGACGGTTTGTTGAGTCTCACTCTTCAGCTTGAAGAAGTAGACCCATGTGTACCTTGCGTAGTCATCAACAATGACAAGGCAATACTTCTTCCCACCGAGACTTGCATAAGATGGAGGACCAAAGAGATCCACATGAAGAAGGTCTAAGATCGACTTTAACGAAATAACTGTCTTCCTTCAGTGGGGAGAGTCATGCATTTTTCCTTCAACCCATGCCCTACAAACACGGTCTTTGACAAAAGGAAACATTGTATTTTAGTCCAAGAATGTGGCCACCCTTGTGAAGTGTGACATCCCAATTTCAACAACCCTGATTAGTTGTCCAGAATGCAAAAATCAAGGGGAACAGAAAAAATTCTTGTATAGTGAAGAAGTGTTTGCCTGTTGTTTGACTATGTTTATGCTTATGATTGTGTATTAGAAGATATACTCCTTACCTCCACACCAGTTGACAAAAGATACTTCCTAAAACTGTCTTGGCTTAATTTCCATATTCTCAAATGTTTTGGCATTTCAAAAACCCGAGCCAAGAAGCCTTTGCAAACCAACTATTTTAGTAGCTTCTATTGATCAAACTATGGAGAGCTATAGAATACTATCTCCTTATGTTTTCAAGTCAGAACCTTCAACTACTCTTCTCTCTAGGTTTCCCAAAACCTCTTTATAAAGTTTTTGACTTCTACTCTTGGTAAAGATACCAAGGACTCTTACCTGATTCCAACCAGAACCTTTTCAAAATACCCATCCTTACCTCGAGCTAGGCTTGATGGTAACCCTAGTAGTAGGTTTGCTTAGTTTCTAAGATGAATTGCCTTGATCTGCTGTGTGATTTGTCTGCTTAGGAGATAGTATGAGCTACTCTAGGAGCTCATCACTAGGATCAAGATGTTTCCAAATCATCACACCCTAAGCACGAATACAAATCTGGATCTGATCTCTAGCTACTAGGTGATCATCTAAAACCCCTAACCAGACCCCTTCTGAAGTGATCCCTCCTAGGAGCTTCCAAGTCAATGAACACCAGTATCAAGCAAGGATCCTTCCTACTCAATCTACACTTCAACATCATCCACTTGATGATGATTTGGTACCTTGCAACCCATCAAAATCATCACCACCCACATTCTAGTCAAAAACCCTAAGTCTGCCAAACTTGGCTAAGTCTGGAAAACTATTTCCAACATCACCTTTTTGAATGCCTCCTTTTCTCAACCCTTGTGCATTTTTGAAAATGCATTTGAACCATATTGTTAACCATCCTAAGGATTACCAATGCCCACTCTTGCCCTTGGTTAGATCATCCTCCAACCCACTTGTTCTTGATGGTTTTATAGGCACAAAAATAAGTATTCCTGCAAATCTAGTCAACATGTCTACTTTGACAGAAGCTCACACCACCATCCAACCTTCTATGGACCAAATCTTTGCATGGTTGTGTGATACTCATATAGTTCTATCAATATCTACTTCACTTGTTCCAAGTGGATCTTTGTGCTTCTTAAACCCACAAGGTTTTGAAGGCTAGTTGATAATCTGGTTTTGGCAGGCTTATTTTATTCAAAGTTGGAGATCATTTCCTGGAACCCCCAACCATGATCAAGCTCAAACCTCTACACCATTGTGATCTACATCACTTGGTCTATCCATCCATATATCCCATGCCCCAAGGGGAGCCTTGAGCTCCAAGATCCAACAAGGTTTTGGGGCATGAAAACAATCTTACCCAAGATCCTTAAATCTCTAGTTTTCACCAAAATCAACTTCGATTCCCCAATCCCAAGGTTGCAAATGCTTGCTACACATTGTCTACATCATATACCTTGATCATAAAGATTTATCAAATATTATCCATAATTATTATGGCTCCAAATCTAACTAATCTCTTTAATAGACAAAATCTCCAAAACTCCCTTCCCAAGGGAAAGTTTGGTTTTTGACAAAACACTTCCCCAAATTTTAGCTCAATTGAGATCCATATATAATACCCTCTCTTACCACCTCAGAGATAAATATTTTTGAAGACTTTTATTATTTCTTTTTGCCTATTTTCTTAAATGGCAGAAATAGAATAATAATTACTTTATATACTTTTATTCCTCATTAAATCAAGGAAAAATTCCTCAAAGTGTGGATTCATAATTGGGACCTTCCAAAACCAAATTCTCACTTTGTCTAGTTCAAATATTTCAAAGAAAATCGATAAAACCATTTCAGCATTTTTTTGAATAACTAATATAAAAGGGATCTAGACCCTTCAGAAAAATCCCAAATAATTCTTGGTGATTTACTTTGACCATACCTATACACCAGTAACATTATATCATCTTGCTAAGATCACAAATAAGGAATTTCTTCCTAACCACCCATTATGAGAATTTGGATCATGACACAAAAACACTAATCAGATTACTTCCAAACCTCATCCCACCTGGTCCAACACTCTTCCACAGCCATCACACCTCCTCTGGTCGCCACCCACTGTAGCAAGCCCTAGGCCCTTGTCCTTTTTGCTTGGAATGGAGAGAAAGAGAGGGGCCTCATATCTTGAAAAATCTTGGGCATTAATAGGCAGCAGCCCCACTGCCCCTCTGCCCTATGCACGACCCAGAGCACACCACCACACTCTCTCCACCGCCCCTGAGGCCCAACCAACGAGCAGCACCCCTCCCCTTGCCCCTCCTTAGACATTGTCCACCATGGACCTCTCCTCTTTGGTTTATAAACCCACAGGCCACCCTATCACCCCCTTCCTGGCACATTTTCCCCCACTCCTCCCCTCTCACCTCCCCTGTACTCCACTCCCTTCTCCCCTGCCTTCCCCTGCCTAAGAGAAGAAAAGAATGGCCCTTCGGCCATTGCTCAAGAACTGAGCATAACTCCCCCTCTCTTTCTCTTCTCTCTCTACATGTCACTCCCTCGAACTCCCCTTGCTCTTCTACAGCTATCCATGCCCGTATTTTCAACATGCAGCTTCCCTGGAAGCAGCTCCGGTGAGCTCCGAAGCTAGCCGAACCGGCGGGACTGCGCGAGTGGGACAACCGCCTCAGATCCGTCGCTCCCGTCCCTCGCTGGAGTCGTCGGGATGCGCCACGTCGCCTTCGCTGTTCCCCGTCACCGAGGAGGCCTCAGGTGAGCCCCCAAGCCCCCTCCGTTCCCCCAGCTAGGGTTTTTGCCTGTCGGTGCCATCGTGAGGTGGACGATGGACGCAGGCTATCGATCGACCCCTAATCGGACGACCAGGGGCGCCCGATACCCCTTTGGCAGGGGGAGCCGCTGACGGCCGGGCCCCGCCTGGTAGCTACAAACTGCGCTCCCGCATGCTGGCCTCGCCCGGGCGGGCCATTTTCACCCAGGCCGGCCCAACTCAGCGAAGATCCCGACCCGACGCTCCTCTTTTCTTTTTCTGTTAACAGTTCTTTAAAATCCAGAAGTTTGGCTTCAGATTGAATCATTTCAAAAATGCTAATCAACTTCAAATTACCAGATCTAAAATCTACCTTGTTCCTGAATGTTTTGTGCAACATGCAGAACAAGTCCTTGGCCAAAAGCATTTCTCATTATTTATGGGTATTTAATCTACTAGCATGTATCTAATACATTAAATAAAAGACCCACAAAGTTATAAATATTCAAATGGAATGAATCAAGTTTCACCTGATAGATAATTGAAATGCCCTATGTTTTGATCCTTGCCTCATGACAAGGTGAACCATGGTTTGGCATTAGTAAAAATAACAAAAACAGGGCATTTCTGACTTTAGGAAATTCCCTAGGTCAAACCAAAATGGGTATTGACCTAATTCCAACTCCCAGTACACATGCACACCAATATCTATCAACCCCTAGGAGCCCAAAAGTTTATGAGCCTTGGTTGATTTATTAGGAATTAAACTATTCTGTGTAGAGTTAATCCACTAATAAATTCACCTCAGTAGTTCTGTAACTCCAAAATAGTTGATTCCAATTTCTACAGAAAGGTATTCTAAATACCTACCATGTGTCCTTAGAATCAAATAAAAACCCTCTACGGATTAAATCTGGTGAAAAAGACAAAACAACTACAGAAATGCCTTTGGGAATTTCTTAAGGGCATTCTGGTAAATAAGTTTACATGATTCCAACTCTCAGTGAAGAAGTACATCAAACTCTACCTGAACATCCAAGGAAATAATTTTTGGAGCTCCAGAACTTTTCTGATGAATTATTTCCTAAAACTAGAGCTTTTATCACTAGAATATTCCTAAGAAATTAAAGAAAAGTGATAAAATAGTGAAACCACTTTTGTTGGTTTCATTTTATCAACACCTATCTATTGGTATCATTTTTAAACAATGGTATCATACAGAATAGGTCCTTGGTCCAAAACCCTCTATTAGGTAGTTCCTCGACTATAAACCCTAAGGGATGTTCTTCCTACCTCCCAGACTATCTCAATCTTCTAAATCCAATCCCCTCAAAACCTACTGAATCTTAATTTGGTATTATTCAATCACTTGTTTGCTGTATGGTATTGGTGATGGTATGCCTTGTATTGATAGTGCCCTTTTGTTTGTTTGCATGTGTTCCCTATCGACGATAGTTGCGATTATAGGGGGAGCAGAAGAAGATGGTTTTTATTCGTTATTATGGTATTCTCAAAAGAAGTCCAGGGACCTATTGCCATATTGCTGCTCAACAGGCAAGCCACCTTCTTTCTCATAAGCTTTGTCCTACGGTTTTACTTATGCATGTTTTATCTACTGTTTTATGAAAACTGCATTGTTTTACTATATGATGGTGTATATCTGGTAGTGGCTTGGCTCCTCCAAACCATTACTCAATGGTACTACTGAGTACAACCCTCTCGATGATACCTACTTGTCCCTAGTATGGTAGATGGTGTAATACACCATACCCCCCCTTGGAGACCTCGATTTAGCCGAAGCAAAGCTATAGGATGGGAAGACCCCGGAAAAGTTTACAAAATGTTTTACGATGTAACCTTGGTGAGGTTAGACCTACCAAGAGATGTTTGAAGAAATAAAAAGGATTTTGTTTTACAAAATGCTGAAGGAAAGATGGAGGAAAAAGGTTTGTGAAAACGCACCCGGTTCTTTGCAGTTTTGCTAGAACAATTAACCCGTGCAACCACATTACTCTAGAATGGGACAGGGCTAGATTTGATGTTTGTCTATTCTGGTATAAGCTGACTCACAACTACTACAGGGGGTCGCGATCCCCGGAGGCTGGGCCTTCTCCCGTAAAGGTCCATGTGGGACATCGACCTAGAGAAGGAACAAACTGTCTGCGGGCAGCCAGGCGTTACTATGAGCCCCTCATTGAAAGCGCCCACTATGTGAAGTGTAAAATGCGCTCCGATTGGTCCTCGGTACCCGATATCCCGGTTTTGAGGGGAACAACACTCATAGGGTAGGCACTTATATTGGAGTGGGCATCCGGAGAGTCTTGATCGGTTACTCGACCCACGATCGATGTAGATCAGGGTAGTGTACCCGGATGGTGTGGGTAAAGTGTGCAACCTCTGCAGAGTGTAAATCTATTCAAATAGCCGTGTCCGTGGTCATGGACGGTTGGGAAGGTTGCTGTCGAGCGGTGCTGGTTTTGTTTTCAGAAAGGATTTCGGAAAAGAAATGGCTTTGGAAATGTTTTGATTATGGGATGGTCGGTAAGGAGAAAGGTTTTGCCCATGGTATGGTCGGAAGGGAAAGAAAGGAGTTTGGTTGTGGGATGATCGGACGAAAGGAACAAATGGGTGACCCAGTCCTGATGTTTTCCAAAACTTTTCAAAAAGGTTCCCAAAATGTTTTACACAAGTTTTCAACAAAGATATGTAGATAGCCATATTGCATATGCTCTTGCTATTATTATTCTATTAAGGTGGTTTGCGAGTACATTCAAAGTACTCACTGGCATTATCCCTGGCTATTAACTTGGTCAGATATCAAGAGGAAGGTGAAGTTGACGACTATGCGAGCTAGGACGTTCTTCCAGTCAGTTGCCTGTAGGTTAAGGCATGGCTCGGGGGCCTGTTCGTCTGCGGTACCAAAGTTTGCATGCCAGCGCATGGCGGTACCAAAGTTGCCTGAAATTACCGCGTTTCGAAAAGTTGGACCGCCAACTACTAAGAGGGGCCATTTCAAGGCAAACTCATCTCACCCCTGCCAAATTCAAACATTCCGTTAAACCGCCCCATGAAGTAGACATGTCGGTCATCTGTCCGTGACGTGGGCGCCAACGCGGCAACCTCTTAGGCAAATCGAGTAGCTAAGTGGATTAGATGTGTTGACCAATTTCACAAATCCATTCCCACCTTTCCCTAGCACTTGACGTCGAATCCAACCTCGAGCGGGGATCCCTTCAGACATTTGACTTCCGGGACCAAGTTGCTGCCCCCAGTCAGTGATACCGAGCTCCAATGGCGCATGTCGTAGCCACCGTTGCGAGGCTCTAGCCCGCCTCCGCCACCAACGAGCCGAGCAGTTCGGAGGATGGCAGATCCTACTATCAAGGAAGAAGAAGTTCTGGCTACAAGCGGGTGAGCTACCCTTCTCTTTGCTCTTTGCACTAATTATAACTGCTAGCTGGCTACTGAACCTCAAATTGTTTGTTAGCCCAACACTGACAAACATATTTTGTCCACAGTTTTCTGTCAAGTGGGATTTGCGCGGACCCCCCCCCTTACCTGGTTACGGTAGTCCTCTACAGGTACGACTCTAATGGCAAGTGGTATGGAAGCCATTGTTTCACGATGGAAGAAGCGCCTGCGCAGATCTGCACTATATCTGATATGGTTGTTGCTCTGCGTAATCATGTTGAATTATGGCCGAAGCAGACAGCAAAGTTCATCTTCATGGATGAACGTGGCATCATGGTTCCTATAACATGTGACAGTCAGCTAATTGAGTTGATGAAAAGGTATGCTTCGGCTGCCATGTTTGACCTGAAATGTCATGTACTAGATGTGGAAGCTGCTGCAACTGGGAGTCGCCCTTCTATTCTTGGACAGGGTGGTTGCTCGAACCCAATTAGCTCCTGGTAAGCAAAGGTCGCTTGGATTCACATGTTTGTGCTGAATTGTAATTTTTGTTTTATTTACTCTGTAGATATTGGGCAGTTATGCAACAGTCTTGTTTCTTTGACAGGAAGCGCCGCAAGGTTAGAAACATGACTGTCCGGTCAGTCATTTTGCTGCCCTAAGAAATTAAAAACGAGTGGAAAGATGATGCTGGACACGATTCTGGTGCCCATTGTCCCGGCGATGTAGAGTACATGAAGCTAAGAAAATTGGCACCGGGGAAGAGGAAGAAGGCAGGAAATGAAGAAGCCAGTGGACGTGAAGGCTTGGCACCCAGGCTGCGGAAGAAGGCTGCTAGCAATGAAGATGCATAGTAATGTGTTGAACTTGAACCTATATATGTAATTCTGTTAAATTCTGATCGCTCTGTGTGTAGCGTTCTTTGGCGAAATAATCTACCCACGTTCTCGAGTAAAATGTATCGTGACTTAGGGTTTGGAAAGCATGAGTCGATAGTAGAATCGAAATTGTGATTGTGCCATCGCTATCGAAAACAAGGATCCACGGTTCCACGATTCTTTGAGGCGGGAGGTCTCCAAATCTGACGGAATGTAAGTGGCACGAAATAAATTATTTAAGCTGCCACACTCCATGAAGCAACAACTTATTTGAGATGCTGCACAACGACATGGAAACAACAATGTTCTCACCGATAATGCGGATGAGGAGGAAATCGTTACCACTTTACGGCTAATCTTGAGCCGTCTATCTCACCGCCTCTCTGCTCCTGCATCCCCGCATCTGGCGAAGCTCCCGGATCTCGATGGCGTGCACGTGCTTCCACTTTATAAATTGTGGTTGTGCCATTTGCATGCGGCACAATCCACGTAGATTACGTTTAAACAAACCACCAATGTCAGAATACACTAGTAGAAAAGGTGTCTTTGGTCCACAGTCACGTTCCCAATCTGGGACAGACATCTAAATCGAGGCAGAAATTGATCTAAATCACAAATTCTTCCACAAATTAATCGAGACAGAGATCTAAATCGAGGCATTTCATTACTTCAACCACAAATTCTTCTAAACAAAGGTGCGATTTCACATCCTACCTTAATTAAACCACTAGTCAACAATTTCACTTCCGCTGCCACTGTCCTCCGAGCCGCCGGCTTCCTCGTCGCTGTCGGACGGAACCTCCACGATGTCCGCATTGTTCGCGAGACGGAGCACCTCTTCGTGTCGAGCAGCGGCGATGATGGTGTACTTGGTCTGTCCAGGGACGGACCAGAACCTCTCCCGCCCTTCTCGGTTGCGGAGATCCAGGTGCACCACGCACCCATCAATGATGCGGTTGCCAATCTTGGCCTTCCGCTCCTTCTTGAATAACGTAGGCCAGTACGGGCTGGCCGCCTCGTACCAGGGCAGCGCCCTCTTCCACGCGGGCATCTGGCGGCGGCGCACCATGATTTCGCTCTCCATCTCGGCTCGGCCAGGGAGCGGAGCCACCGGCACCCCCACAGACTTGATGCGCCATCCGTGGGGCACCGTCGCGGCTGGCGGCATGAGGATGTCGAAGTTCGCGAACATCACCGCCTCGTAGAAGTTCAGATCGGGCATCTCCATGGCGGCACAGTGGAGATTGGAGAGGACGAGGGGGTGGACGACCAAGCGACGCGCTGTGGTGCCTCCTATTTGTACACGAGGACGACGAAGCGATGGGCGGAATATCCAAGGGGCATTGGTCAGACAAAATAAGTAATGCGGGGTCAGACAAAAGAAGTAATGCGGGGTCAGAGCAATTTTTTTTCTCCTTGGAATCCGGGACCAATAGTTCAGACCGCTAGGTCAAGAAGTACAACTATTACAACTTAAAAAGGCACGGAGCTTAAGCTAAATAGAACTACTTATCACACATCTCCTTGATCTTCCTAATCTTAGCCCGATGTGCATCTTCCTGCGAGAGCAAGGATCGAATCGTCTGCTCCTTCCTTTTAGCATCTTCCTTGCACAGCTTCAATTGTTTCTCTGCATTTTTCCTCATGCACTTGTCAATACTCGTAGTTGTGTACTGTAGGACTTTGGCCTGGTGGAGATCATTCCTTGCTTGAGTCAGTTCTTGCTCTGCTTTAGCCTTCAGGGCCAACGCCGCGTCCCTCTCCTTCTCGACTTTTCTAACCTTGTCTTGCACCCACCTGAGATCTCGCTTATGCTTGGTCGTGTCAACTGGTTCCCATAGCTTCATCTCAACACTATTAAGAAGTGAGATGAATACGGATTGTTTCAACTCGACAGTCATTTCCCATAGTTTGTCCAGCATTTTCTGCATCGATTTGGGCCACTCTGGATCTACCCATTTGAGAACACCGCAACTTCCACCTTGCATCATTGCACGATGTCCTTGACACCATAGAAACCTCCTGCCTGCGTTTCGTCCTTCGAACGCTACAAATTTAGCAGGCACATATCCATGTTTACATACCAGAGGACTGTCTTCATTCGCTAAACCGTGATAGTCAGAGTCATACATTGTCTGGTTGTCCTAACACATCATACGCGCATGAGTAAACAGATTAGATCTAGCTCAAAAAATAGATAACTGGCCACAGATGATAGAAATAGAGATGATACGAATCACATCGAAATCACCGTCCCTATCGTCACGACGAGTTTACTCGCCGTCTCCCCTTGAACCCATGGCGAGAGGGAGGGGGTGGCTGTCGGAGAGGGGATTGGGATGGAGGCGTCGTCGGCTTGCGGCTACGGTAGGATGGGAGTGAAGTGGGGAAAGTGGCTTCGAGGGTAAGGAAGAGAAGTAATGGGGACGTGACACTGGGATGTGGCCCACTGAACTCGTGAGACGTGACACACGAAACAGGGGAGCACCCGGTGTTGCCAGTTTGTCTAGAGCAAGCGTGGACAATCATGCCGTAGAATAGCCTACTCGCGGATCGCTCTAACGAAGACCATCTCAATCGTACAAGCGCCCCAATCGAACGGTATGTAATAATCATCAAGCAGAACAACTGTGTTAGGGCATGCCTTCTAGAAGACTCGGTCTAATGGCTACCCATGCAATGACACTGGTGTATCCATATGTGGTTTGTGAAAAGAACAGACATGCAATCACACTAGGTGGATCCATATGTGGTTTATGGAAGTAACAGACATGCAATGACTCTAGCTGTGATTCATTAAAAGAACAGACATGCAATGACACTGGTGGATCCATGTGTGGTTCATGAGAAGAACACACATCCAATGACACTGGTGGACTCTAGCTGTGGTTCATGAAAAGAACAGACATGCAATGACACTAGTGGATCCATATGTGGTTTGTCTAGAGGAACACACATGCAATGACACTAGGTGTGGTTCATGAAAAGAACAGACATGCAATGACACTAGTGGATCCTTATGTGGTTTGTGAGAAGAACAGACATGCAATGACACTAGTGGATCCTTATGTGGTTCACGAAAAGAATAGACATGCAATGACTCTAGCTGTGGTTCATGAAAAGAACACACATGCAATGACACTGGGTGTGGTTCATGAAAAGAATATACATGCAATGACACCGGTGGATCCATGTGTGGTTTATGGAAGTAACAGACAAGCAATCACTCTAGCTGTGGTTCATGAAAAGAACAGACATGCAATGACACCGGGTGTGGTTCATGAAAAGAACAGACATGCAATGACACTGGGTGTGGTTCACGAAAAGAATAGACATGCAATGACTCTAGCTGTGGTTCATGAAAAGAACACACATGCAATGACATTGGGTGTGGTTCATGAAAAGAACATGCATGCAATGACACTGGTGGATCCTTATGTGGTTTGTTTAGAGGAACATACATGCAATGACACCGGTGGATCCATGTGTGGTTCATGAGAAGAACACACATCCGATGACACTAGTGGATCCTTATGTGGTTCATGAAAAGAACAGACATGCAGTGACACCGGTGGATCCTTATGTGGTCTGTCTAGAGGAACAGACATGCAATGACACTGGGTGTGGTTCATGAAAAGAACACACATGTAATGACTTATGTGGTTTGTTTAGAATAACACACATGGAATGACACTAGGTGTGGTTCATGCAAAGAACAGACATGCAAAGACACTAGTGGATCCTTATATGGTTTGTTTAGAGGAACAGATATGCAATGACACCGGTGGATCCATGTGTGGTTCATGAGAAGAACACACATCCAATAACACTGGTGGATCCTTATGTGGTTGATGAAAAGAACTGACACGGAGTGACACTGGGTGTGGTTCATGAAAAGAACAAACATGCAATGACACCGGTGGATCCATGCGTAGTTCATGAAAAGATCAGACATGCAGTGACACCGGTGGATCCTTATGTGGTTTGTCTAGAGGAACACACATGCAATGTCACTGGGTGTGGTTCATGAAAAGAACAGACATGCAATGACACTGGTGGATCCTTATGTGGTTTGTGAGAAGAACAGACATGTAATGACACCGGTGGATCCTTGTGTGGTTCATGAAAAGAAGTGACATGCAATGACATTGGGTGTGGTTCATGAAAAGAACTAACATGCAGTGACACTGGGTGTGTTTCATGAAAAGAACAGACATGCAATGACACCGGTGGAGCCATGTGTGGTTTATGGAAGTAACAGACATGCAATGACTCTAGATGTGGTTCATGAAAAGAATAGACCTGCAACAACACCGGGTGTGGTTCATGAAAAGAACAGACATGCGATGACACTGGTGGATCCTTATGTGGTTTGTTTAGAAGAACAAACATGCAATGACACTAGGTGTGGTTCATGAAAAGACCAGACATGCAATGATACTGGTGGATCCTTATGTGGTTTGTTTAGAAGAACACACATGCAATGACACTGGGTGTGGTTCATGAAAAGAACAGACATGCAATGACACTAGTGGATCCTTATGTGGTTTGTTTAGAGGAACACACATGCAATCACACCGGTGGATCCATGTGTGGTTCATGAGAAAAACACACATCCAATGACACTGGTGGATCCTCATGTGGTTCATGAAAAGAACAGACATGTAGTGACACCGGTGGATCCTTATGTGGTCTGTCTAGAGGAACACACGTGCAATGACACCGGGCATGGTTCATGAAAAGAACAGAAATGCAATGACTTATGTGGTCTATTTAGAGGAACATACATGCAATGACACCGGGTGTGATTCATGAAAAGAACAGACATGTAATGACACTAGTGGATCCTTATGTGGTTTGTTTAGAAGAACACACATTCAATGACACTAGCTGTGGTTCATGAAAACAACAGACATGCAATGAAACTGGGTGAACCTTATGTGGTTTGTTTAGAGGAACATACATGCATTGACATCGGTGGATCCATGTGTGGTTCATGAGAAGATAACACATCCAATGACACTGGTGGATCCTTAGGTGGTTCATGAAAAGAACTGACAGGAAGTGACACTGGTTGTGGTTCATGAAAAGAACAGACATGCAATAACACTGGTGGATCCATGTGTGGTTAATGAAACAAACAGACATGCAGTGCCACCAGTGGATCCTTATGTGGTTTGTCTAGAGGAACACACATACAATGTCACTGGGTGTGATTCATGAAAAGAAAAGACATGCAATGACACTGGTGGATCCTTTTGTGGTTTGTGAGAAGAACAGACATGCAATGACACCGGTGGATCCTTACATGGTTCATGAAAAGAACTGACATGCAATGACACTGGGTGTGGTTCATCAAAAGAACTGACATGCAATGACACTGGCTGTGGTTCATGAAAAGAATAGACAAGCAATGACACCGGTGGAACCATGTGTGGTTTATGGAAGTAACATACATGCAATGACTCTAGCTGTGGTTCATGAAAAGAACATACATGCAATGACACCGGGTGTGGTTCATGAAAAGAACACACATGCAATGACACTGGGTGTGGTTCATGAAAAGAAAACACATGCAATGACACTGGGTGAACGTTATGTGGTTTGTTTAGAGGAACATACATGCAATGACAATGGTGGATCCATGTGTGGTTCATGAGAAGAACACACATCCAATGACACTGGTGGATCCTTATGTGGTTCATGAAAAGAACTGACATGCAGTCACACTAGGTGTGGTTCATGAAAAGAACAGACATGCAATGACACTGGTGGATCCATGTATGGTTCATGAAAAGAACAGACGTGCAGTGACACCGGTGGATCCTTATGTGGTTTGTCTAGAGGAACACACATGCAATGTCACTTGGTGTGGTTCATGAAAAGAACAGACATGCAATAACACCGGTGGATCCATGTGTGGTTCATGAGAAGAACAGACATGCAATGACACTGGTGGATCCTTATGTGCTTCATGAAAAGAACTGACATGCAATGACACCAGTGGATCCTTATGTGGTCTGTCTAGAGGAACACACATGCAATGACACTTGGTGTGGTTCATGAAAAGAACAGACATGCAATGACTTATGTGGTTTGTTTAGAAGAACACACATGCAATGACACTAGGTGTGGTTCATGAAAAGAATAGACATGCAATGACACTAGTGGATCCTTATGTGGTTTGTTTAGAGGAACAGACATGCAATGACACCGGCGGATCCATGTGTGGTTCATGAGAAGAACACACATCCAATGACACTCGTGGATCCTTGTGTGGTTCATGAAAAAACGGACATGCAGTGACACTGGGTGTGGTTCATGAAAAGAACAGACATGCAATGACACCGGTGGATCCATGTGTGGTTCATGAAAAGAACAGACATGCAGTGACACCGGTGGATCCTTATGTGGTTTGTCTAGAGGAACACACAAGCAATGTCACTGGGTGTGGTTCATGAAAAGAACAGACATGCAATGACACTGGAGGATCCTTATGTGGTTTGTGAGAAGAACAGACATGCAATGACACTAGTGGATCCTTATGTGGTTCATGAAAAGAACTAAAATGCAATGACACTGGGTGTGGTTCATGAAAAGAACTGACATGCAATGACACTAGGTGTGGTTCATGAAAAGAATATACATGCAATGACACCGGTGGATCCATGTGTGGTTTATGGAAGTAACAGACATGCAATCACTCTAGCTGTAGTTCATGAAAAGAACAGACATGCAATGACACCGGGTGTGGTTCATGAAAAGAACAGACATGCAATGACACTGGGTGTGGTTCATGAAAAGAATAGACATGCAATGACTCTAGCTGTGGTTCATGAAAAGAACACACATGCAATGACATTGGGTGTGGTTCATGAAAAGAACAGACATGCAATGACACTGGGTGAACCTTATGTGGTTTGTTTAGAGGAACATACATGCAATGACACTGGTGGATCCATGTGTGGTTCATGAGAAGAACACACATCCAATGACACTGGTGGATCCTTATGTGGTTCATGAAAAGAACTGACATGCACTGACACTGGGTGTGGTTCATGAAAAACGGACATGTGACTTTGGGTGTGGTTCAGGAGCAGGACATGCAATGACACTGGGTGTGGTTCATGAAAAGAACACACATGTAATGACTTATGTGGTTCATGAAAAGAACACACATGCAATGACATTGGGTGTGGTTCATGAAAAGAACAGACATGCAATGACACTAGTGGATCCTTATGTGGTTTGTTTAGAAGAACATACATGCAATGACACCGGGTGTGGTTCATGAAAAGAACACACATGCAATGACAATGGTGGATCCTTATGTGGTTTGTTTAGAAGAACACACATGCAATGACACTGGGTGTGGTTCATGAAAAGAACAGACATGCAATGACACTGGTGGATCCTTATGTGGTTTGTTTAGAGGAACAGACATGCAATGACACAGGTGGATCCATGTGTGGTTCATGTGAAGAACACACATCCAATGACACTGGTGGATCCTTATGTGGTTCATGAAAAGAACTGACATGCAATGACACCGGTGGATCGTTATGTGGTCTGTCTAGAGGAACACACATGCAATGACACCGGGTGTGGTTCATGAAAAGAACAGACATTCAATGAGTTATGTGGTTTGTTTAGAAGAACACACATGCAATGACACCGGTGGATCCATGTGTGGTTCATGAAAAGAACAGACATGCAGTGACACCGGTGGATCCTTATGTGGTTTGTCTAGAGGAACACACATGCAATGTCACTGGGTGTGGATCCATGTGTGGTTTATGAGAATAACACACATCCAGTGAACTCTAGTGGATCTATCTTGGCATAATTTGATGTATTCCATGATGTATTTGATTGTACAAGACACTTTCCATTTTTATACTACTCAGTTTTGCCCTTGGTTTTATGTGGTACTAGTTAGTTTTTGCCCCCCCTCTCTATCTTTCGTAGAAGCCCAAACTTGTGCTCACCCTATCTGCTAGTCCCTGATTGGTTGTCACAGTTGTCACGCGGATCGTGCGCACCAACCATTGATTCTGTGTGATCCAACGATGATCGTTGCACATGTCGTGCCCTTCACAGTACATCGTGAGACAACACGGACGTCTCCCTCCACGAGACTTCTACAGGAAGGAACACAATGCCGTCCATGGAAAAAGTCGTCGAGCGGTCATGTCAAGTTTAATCAAGTCTGAAAAGCCTACTACTACTACTACAACTCATGCACAGGGCAACGGGGTAATCGAGTGCACGGTTGTCGACGGGACGCTGCAATTTTTATTGTCACTTGATTTCAATAAGACATATCCCATTTTTACGCATCGCTCTCAATCTCACTTCCAACTGGGCCCTACCGCTAGTAACTTCCATGAGTCAAGGGCACCCCTCAAGTAGATCTAACGTTGCTAGAAATTAGTTCCGCGCCACTTGCATGTAGTGGAATCGAGGTCTGCCATGAGCGTGTTTTCAATGCAGCTCTAAAGTGGAGATCGTGGCTGTTTCAAAAAAAAGGGAACCTAAAAAAAGGGTGGAGATCATGGTAGCCCCCCGCCCACCACACGTGTCGACTCGAGGACTACGAACGGTCCGGTGTTTATAACCCCCCTCGACCTTCTTCTTCCATGAGCTCGTGTCATCCCCCCCCCCCAGTCTATCTAGTCCCAAGACCCCAATCTACACCTGTCGCACGCGCCGAAGCTCCCGCGTTTACACTACCTCCTTCCCTTGGTGTGCCATGAAGCGTACGCGTGGAGACGATCCGGAGGTGAAGCTAGTTGAAGGCGCAGCAGCAGATGGCTCGGTCGTTGCCAAGCAGGAGGAGGCGTCTTCTCCGGGCACGAACGCCGCTCGTTGCCGCGACGTCAAGGGTGCGAGCTCATCCGTCCAACTAGTAGCCGTCGCTGCCGAGCAGCAGGTGGTAGCCGTTGCCGCCGAGCAGTAGGTGGTAGCCGTCGCTGCCGAGCAGCAGGTGGTAGCCATCGCCACCGAGCAGCAGGTGGCCGACAACGTCGTGGTGCCAGCGGCAGATCTGGATGGGGGGCAGGCGGCATACGGAAGCAATCCAGTGATCTACATTGACGACCCCATCTTCATTCAAGAGATCTTCGACGCAATCGCGGAGAATGATGAGTTCGAGGAGGAGGTCCCTGATGAGGAGTCCGAGGTACTACATTGCTACCTTCTCTAGTCGTAGCCGCAGTTTTCACTATTCATACATAGGATTTGCTCAATCGTGAACAGATTCTTTTTCTCTTGAAGTAGGGTAGTATATATATGATTCGATCGGTTGATTGATGCATCTGCCATCTAGTCACAAAACCCCAATCCATCTAGGCACAAAACCCCAATCTGCTCATCTGCCATCTAGTTGAGTTTGCTAGTTGAGTGTTGATTTCGATACACAGCAGGCCTATAACATTACATTTCTATTCCTTACTAAGTCTAATGATTCAATTTTGCCCCAAAATAGTGCAAGGGCATCTGATGGTGTAGTTTTCTTAGGGATGGTTATTGAACCTGAGGCAGCAATGCACATAAATAATATAGGTTGTGTTGTTGGTATTTTGGTTCTCCGACTCCATCACTGAAAAAATGAGGCCCTAATTTTTCTCTCATATGGAACCTAAATATATAATCTTTGTATTGTTTCTGATCTATGAATGCGTTGTATGATGCATTTGTATATCCCTGAATATTGTTTTGTACGATTACATTTCAATTTCTTATTGTGGCCAATGATTCAAATTTGCCCCAAAGAGAGCCAGACACATTGGTGTCAAATTTTTTCAGGGATGAGTGAGCGAACCTGGGGCCATGTACAAGATCAATATAAGTTGTGCAATTGTTACTTGGTTCGCTTACGCCATCTCTGTGGAAACTTATGAGGCTGCAGTCTTTATTCTACATTCATAGAACTATGATATTTGAATTATCTATTCCATGCATTCATAGTGTATAAGAATTACATTTTAGTTTGTCACCAAGGCCGATGATTGAAATTTTCCCCAAAAGAGTTCAATGGGAGACACGTATGATGGTGTCGTGTTTTAGGGATGGGTTGGTGAACTTGAGGCAGCAATGCACACAAACAATATAGGTTGTGCTGTTGGTACTTTAGTTCTCCAACTCCATCTCTGAAACAAATTATGAGGCCCTTGATTTATTCTCATATGGAACTACATATATAATCCTTGAATTGTTTATGATCTTTTAATGATTGGTATGATGCATATGTATATGAATGGTTTTGATCATAAGTATTTTTAACATGTACCTGAAGATTAATTGTGTGATTTTTTATTTATAATTACAATATTTAGGCTTGTTTTTGTACCTGACTATGTATATCCCTGAATATTGTTTTGTACGATTACATTTCAATTTCTTATTGTGGCCAATGATTCAAATTTGCCCCAAAGAGAGGCAGACACATTGGTGTCAGATTTTTTCAGTGATGAGTGGCGAACACAGGACCATGTACAAGAACAATATAAGCTATGCAATTGTTACTTGGTTCACTCACGCCATCCCTGAATAAACTTATGAGGCCGCAATCTTTATTCTACATTCATAGAACTATGATATTCTAATTATCTATTCCAGGCATTCATAGTGTATAAGAATTACATTTTAGTTTGTCACCGAGGCCGATGATTGAAATTTTCCCCAAAAGAGTTCAAGGGGAGACACGTATGATGGTGTCGTGTTTTAGGGATGCGTTGGTGAACCTGAGGCAGTAATGCACACAAACAATATAGGTTGTGATGTTGGTACTTTGGTTCTCCAACTCCATCTCTGAAACAAATTATGAGGCCCTTGATTTATTCTCATATGGAACTACATATATGATCCTTGAATTGTTTCTTATCTTTTAATGATTGGTATGGTGCATATGTCTATGAATGGTTTTGATCATAAGTATTTTTAACATGTACCTAAAGATTAATTGTTTGGTTTTTTATTTATAATTACAATATTTAGGCTTTTTTTTGTACCTGACTATGTATATCCCTGAATAATGTTTTGTATGATTACATTTCAATTTCTTATTGTGGCCAATGATTCAAATTTGCCCCAAAAGAGAGGAAAACACATTGGTGTCAGATTTTTTCAAGGACGAGTTAGTGAACCTGGGGCGATGTACAAGAACAATATAGGCTATGCAATTGTTACTTGGTTCACTTACGCCGTCCCTATAGAAACTTATGAGGCCTTAATCTTTATTCTACATTCATAGAACTATGATATTCGAATTACCTATTCCATGCATTCA
Source organism: Avena insularis (assembly GCA_023614405.1). NCBI lineage: Eukaryota > Viridiplantae > Streptophyta > Magnoliopsida > Poales > Poaceae > Avena > Avena insularis. Next base: position 454,151,390 of record CM042696.1, on the reverse strand, counting down.
GTGTATAAGAATTACATTTTATTTTGTCACCGAGGCTGATGATTGAAATTTGCCCCAAAAGAGTTCAAGGGGAGACACATATGACGGTGTCGTGTTTTAGGGATGGGTTGGTGAACCTGAGGCAGCAATGCACACAAACAATATAGGTTGTGATGTTGGTACTTTGGTTTGCCTACTCCATCTCTGAAACAAATTATGAGGCCCTAGATTTATTCTCATATGGAACTACATATATGATCCTTGAATTGTTTCTGATCTTTTAATGATTGGTATGATGCATATGTATATGAATGGTTTTGATCATAAGTATTTTTAACATGCACCTAAAGATTAATTGTTTGCTTTTTTATTTATAATTACAATATTTAGGCTTGTTTTTGTACCTGACTATGTATACCCCTGAATAATGTTTTGTACGATTACATTTCAATTTCTTATTGTGGCCAATGATTCAAATTTGTCCCAAAAGAGAGGCAGGGATGAGTTAGTGAACCTAGGGCGATGTGCAAGAACATTACAGGTTGTGCAATTGTTACTTGGTTCGCTGACTCCATCACTGAAGAAACTTATGAGGCCCCTAGATTTATCCTGCATTCACTCTGATGCAATTATTTGTCATTGTGTTGAGATGAAATGATATATGAACCGATCAAACTATTGCTGAGATGCTTTATCTTTTATATCCACGGATATATTGTCTTACATATACATGTTGTCAATTCTTGAGTTGTAATACAATTCAATCATATGTATGAGTTCTAAGTTATGTTCTTAAAAATCAACAGGAGGATGATGATGAAGTGGACGATACCAAGGTATCTAGGGACAACAAGAGCCGATACGTGTTGAGGCGGTTACGGTGTGGACTAATCCGTTTCCACCGTAGGGGGAGCCTGTTTTGCCCATTCTGTGGCAGAGCAATCAACGTGGACCTCAACAGCATGATCCAGCATGCGGAGGGCGTTGGCAGAGGCGGAGGTAGAAGCCATAGGCCGATTACCTTGGCGCGGCATGCAGCCTACGGCAAATTCCTCCGGGAGTATGTCAGGACTGGCATGTATCGCATCGACTAGGCTATCGCTGCCTCCTGCTAATAAATCCTGCCCTGCTAGGCGTCTTCGTGTCCCGGCCTCCTGCTGCAGCCCATGCTTTTATTTTGTTCTAGTTAATTATTACCTGTGTGTGGCATGTAAGACAATATATCCGTGGTGTCTCTAGTGAACCTTCTATATTAATCTACTCCTTTATATGGAGTGCCTTAAAGTTTCTAGTGTTCAATTATATTTACTGATCATGCTCATGCACACTACAAAATATTTCTAGTGCTCAATTATATTATAATTGTCAAGAAATACATCAACAAGTTAAATTGGTCGAAATTTTGTATTGAAGTAACTAAATCTATCAAACACATAATAAACTAGAAACTAAAATCTAGTTCAAACACATAATGTATCACCACCACTTGTTGTCGTCCTTAACTTGCTTCCCCTTCAACCGCTTGATGTCACCATCATCTCAAGATCCCTGCTCGTCCTAAAACCGCTTTCTGTCCTCCTCGCGCTTCTTCTCCTGGGCTAGCTTGCAACCAGGGCATAGCTCTCTCGCGAAAAACCCTGCCTTAACCATCCCATCTTTCATGGTAATGAGCTTACTGTACAACTCGTACGCCATGTAGGCGTCTCTGGCTGCATACTCGAGGCGCACCTGGCTCATCGGCTTCCACTCCCAGTAGTCGTGATCGAGTCGCTTCAATTTCTTCAGTTTTTCATAGGATTTATCGATGATTTCCGCTGCCAGATCACCCATGCCATCCTTCGCTGGGTATGATTTGATCTTGTACAGATTTTGTATGTCGATGTGGTGCCCCTCTGGGATTTTTATCAACAGACGAGAAAGCATAATTGTGTCATTTGTGATATCCACGCTAGTGAAATTTATCCCTTTCCTACACAAGAACTCGACCAGATCCGGACAATGCATCTCAGTTGGTTTACTCCTGCACTTAGATGGTTCTAGGGATGTAAGGGAACAAGTGATGCATAAGTGGTGATCTCAAATTTAAATTTCACATACCTGCAGAAGTGGTAAACGAGGACCTCCTCATGTATGGCGATTTGCACGACAGTGATCTCTTGTGGAGGACTTTTTCGCTTATTTGCACGGGTGTACTCCAAGTCTATCCCTACAAACTTGTTCTTCTCTTTCTCAAGCAATTGCTCAAACCTGGCGAGAGTTGTCTCCACAGTTGCTTCATCATTTGTGTACACCACTGTCAAAGTCGTGGTGCCATGGGCAGGGACCAAGTGGGTCTCTGTTGTGCGTTTCCCATCATCCATGCCTACAAGGAAATGGGTGAAAGGAAATGACTGCAAGGAACTGCCTGCGAGAGGAAGAAGAAGATGAACCGACGGTTCCAGAACAGAGGAAGAAGAAGCGCCCAGGAAAAACTGCAGAGGAATGACTAAGGAAGAGGAATGAGTGCAGAAGAAACATGGTAACTACAACTTTCGGTTCGAGAACTCACCGTGGTTACGTGGAGATCGTGTCAGTGCCGCAGGTTAAACAAGTGGGGCCAGTTCCTATGAGAATATGAAATTAGCTGTGCATTTTTCTATGCGAGAAATTGAGAGAAATCTTTTATATTTTGTCTTTCATAATTAAACACAATTAAGTTGGTACAACCCAAGAGATTTGAACAAAAGAGATTTGCTAGTTTAACAAACAACAACGCTTACAGGCCCAACATGGCACAACTTGGAGAGCCCAAAAACTTGAGCAACGACAGAGACCTCGGCAGAGGTGGCAGAATTGGTGCAGGTGCAACCATGGCGACGGCGAGCTCGGATTCTAGAGGAGGAAAACAGAACCGAGCATGGTCAACAAGGTGATAGATCTCACCGGAACCAATTTTCTCGTCCCCGCACCGTGCCATGGGTGCGTCCACGGTGAGGGTGAGCTCCGACTCGGGATGGGGAGGAGAGCGGGGCCGAGCAGCTTCGTCATGTCCCAGCTCTGTGCCATGGCCGCGACGACAGATTGCCGCTCTGGGGAAGAAGACGCGTAATGATGCAGGCGCCAACGCTGCAAGCCTATAGGGAGGAGAGCTGGGCCAAGCAGGTTCGTCCATGTCCCAGCTCCGCACCATGGCTGTGACGCCCCACAGATTGTCGCTCCGGAGAAGAAGAAGACGCGTAATGGATGCAGGAGCCAACGATGCAAGCCTAATTGACACCTAAGCGACAGGAGTGACATGAGAGACATAACGGCGAGAACTGATAGGGGGGCCAACTTGACGGCCATTAGCCTAATTTTTTGTATTGAAACGTAAATTTGAATTCGTGCCAAAAAAGACCCTCTGAGTATTTGGCACACCAACTGTAGTCACCGCGGATGATTTCAGGGAATTTGGGTACCGCGTTGCCTAGACACCCCAACTTTCGGGCCGCAAAATGATATTCTCATGGCTCGGGCTCTACGCTTGATGAAGTTCCGCTGATGATTATTGATGTAGCCATAATGGCATGTAAGGTATGACATGTATCCGCCTGAGTAATGGATGTTTACTTTGATACTTGTCTGTTATGTGCCACGTCTAACTAATTATGGGATCGTGGTGTATGCATAACAGGGATTCTCGGAGGATTAATCCGGGGGCCTCACATGAAGACTTTGCAAAGTTCTCATATTGACATGGGCTACTCGGCGATGCCATAGCCAACCCACATCGGCCTTTCAGAATAAGAACATCGGGCATATAGTGGTTTTCCCCGACAAGTCCACCACATACAAGTCATTTTTGACGTACCCAACCAAAACGACCTTAAGAGACTTGCTCCACAAGAGTACCACAATATCATCATCAATAAAAACAACAAAGCCCATCTTACCAAGGGCACAAACAGAAAGTAAATTATAACCAAGGGTCTCGACAAGCATGACATCCACGAGAGAGATATCGTGGGTAACCACAACCTTGCCAAGACCCAATACCTTTGATTTTGACTTATCACCATAGGAGACAGTTATTTTATCGTGATTGGGTCTCATCTCCGTGATGATCTCCGTGCTTCTAGTCAATGACTTGTGCAGCCGCTATCAAGCACCCATTTCGACCCATCGGAAGAATAACCCTACTAGAAAATTAATTCTTGGTTTTAGGTACCCATTTTTCAATGGATCCTCTCATGTTAGTAACAAGGGTCCTTGGAACCCAAATAGACCAGTCAATATAACCATCAAAGGGACCAACATATCTAGCATAAACATCACCATAATAGTCATGAAACAACTCATAATTGGGGTTAGTGATTCTTGCAAAACCATCATGAATAGTTTGGTTCTTCATGGTGTCATTTACTACAGTGGTGCTTGTCTTAGCTTGAGTTGACTTGGCCTTCTTTTTCTTCTTTCTCTTGGGGACATAGTGATACCTTCGATCCGGATTACGGATGTAGTATAGCTATTTTTCCCTAGTAGACCTAGGCTATCGAATCCTCGAGAAGCAGAAAGCATACTGAAGTTACCTTAACGTACCTTCAGGAGTTTTAGAATTCTTTTTGTGTTTTACCAGACCAAGAGTTTGTTGTCTTTTATTGTTGTCGATGATGGAGAGAGAGGGCCTAGGGCTTTCGGTTTCACCTATAGGTGTGCAAAACATCTTATGGGAATATAATAATAAAGTATGCATGTAATTGTTAGAGCAAGATAATTATATGTGGGCAGTGCATCCAAAATTGCTATTGCCTCCGCAACCGCTTATAGCAATAACCTACTAGTCTCATCCATATAAGAAAGAGAACTAATGATATGCATAGTGGCGTCACTGTTAATCCCAAGTAAATCTCTCACATACAGCTGTACTACCCCTTCTACCGCTGGGTTCCCAACCTGCAGATTAGGCATTACTCATACTACCTATACCTGGCTCAATCCTCGAGGTCTTGGGTACCTGACAAGTCCTTGGATTGAGGAAAGAGAGGATACAACAATCATCATGTCATACAAACTAATACATGATCCGATCTATGATAAATAACATGCACAAAAGCTACATGGCTAGGCCGAAGCCCTTAGCCCAAGGAGAATTAATCACGCATAGAGATGAAATCAACAATCATAAACATTGCAATGGAAATCATGAGATTGATATCAAATAGTCTTACAATGTCGCCAATCAAAGATGAGATCTACTATTACAAGTGGTAGAATAGGGATATGGTGGTGGAGAAGGGTTTGTAGATTAGATCTAAGTCTATTCCTCCAGCGGGTCTTCGGTATGGTGGATGCAGGTTTCTGGGGGTTGCTGGCGATCTGGCTCTCCTGTTTCTCGTCGCCCAAAGTCTCTTTATATAGGGGTCCCTTCACGAAAGTTGTTGTGTTTGACCTAGCGGTGTCGATGGCAACTATACGACCGAAACTATACGACCGGAATTTTATTCCTACGTATAGTTGGTCGTTAAAGCGTTTGTCTCCACTTCACGACCCCTGGTTTCTTCGCATTGTTGGAAATATCATATCTTTGACTTTAATGTTGTTATTCCCATCATCAAACATCATTATCTATGTAGGGAAAAATAGAAAGAAAGGATTGCATACCCCTTTGATCATTAGGAATTAGTGGCAAGGGTTAGAGAGATATTTCATCAAAAATATGAATAATATCCAGTTTAAATGTGGACATAGATGGTTATATTTCATAGCCATCAACCTCCCCAAGCTTAAACTTGATCGTCCTTGATCAAGAAAACCAAAATCAAAAAGGAACTCAACATTTAAACTGAAATAACGAGATGATGGTCTTACTCATGATTGGTAGTCTCTTGTTTCCTCCACTTTATAAATCTGAAAAACATCAGCATAGATAGAGTAATGGCAAGCATATCATACGGGTTTTTATGCATCCTTATAGCGTAGCAAAATTATTATTAACATGGATGATTCAAATGAGTGAACTTTATTCCATGTCATGTAATCAACTCATAGGCTTGCCTTTGAACAATAAAGTATGACCTGTAAAATTGAGAGTGTGAGAATTTGTCATGAAATACATATACACTAGAGTATCTCAATTCTCGCACATCAATAAGTCAAGACCTTTCAAGCACTACCTTTATATTCATTGTCCTTCAAGAATTTCAGTTCTTAAGTAATTGAGAGCATGCCAAAAAAAATATTTTATCGGGTTGTAATAGACACTCGTGGCATCACAAAGGATTTTGTTCCTTTTGCACAATGATTACTCATTTTAGCTAGAGGAGTGATTCCATCATGAACACATCTACCCCGAGATTGCCAAGAATCCTACCCATTATAGCATTGCTGCTACATATGTTTAATCAACTCATAGCCGAAATCTAGGAGTTTCCTCCATGAAGATCAAGTTGTTGGCATCCCATGAAGTTTGGCACGCATAAAGCTATATCATTCTTATGATTCACAAGTCAAACTTTGGCATGCTAACAAAAACCACTAAACATTAATTCAATTGAACAAATCCTTTTAAAGAGAGCTATCAAGTCAATAATTATTTTCTATGGTGTTGAGTGTCTCTAGAAATAAGCCTTCAAGACTAAACATTACAACACCCAAGCCTTCAATTCTGAGACTTTTTATTATTACAATTGTTTAGCAAATTTTTAGGCAAGACTTGGTTAATTACAAGAGCTCGAACAAAACGTACCCAACTAAATAGCAATGCAAACAAAATTTTACTACAATATAAAGACTCACTCCACCAATATAATATCTTAACATTTACTACTAACTAGCATGGGTTTCTCAAACTTCAAAAGTGGGGAGTCTTAAGACACACCTCTCCTGATTGGTTCCACTTCTATCTTCCCTTTTGATTTGCTTCCTTGAAAGTCAAAATCGATCACTCTCCTGCACATATGTGAAAGCCAAAAGGAGAATAGAAAGGAAGGAAGAGGGAAAATAAAGATAAATGGAGAAATCTTTTTGTTGTTTTTAAGAGAGGGAATTAAAGAATAAAAAATTGGCGGCAAAGCTCGGCTACAAAATCTTGAAAACAAATAGAAATAACTAAAGATAAAGTGTTGGGGAAACCAACATGAGTGCTCATAAACTCGAATTAAAACATAACCTCGAAATAAAAACAAATGAACGCCAAATAAAGGTAATGAGGAAACTTCCCCAAGCTTAGGCTTTGCAAGCCCTTCAAATCATTGTGGTGGCGGGAAAAAAGTCATAACTCTAGTTCACAAATTGAGTTGATAGATTACTAGTTGTTTCTCGGAGGTTCAAAGAGAGGTTAAGCATCCTCTCCATAGTTCCTCCAAGTTCTTAGAAGTCTTGGTACGTAGAGAACCAGGTTGGTGGCTGCTCCTCTTGATAAGGAACTTCTTACTCCTCTTCTTGGTCCTCATCCTCATCCTTGAATCTCCTCCTCGGGTTGGTGTTGCTCAACCTTCAAGTCATATAGCAAATGTCCTTCCTCGATAGAGAAAAGACCATTAGGCAAAGGAGCGGAGTAGAGACGCCCAGCTCCAACAATATGCAGGTAATAAACACCACCTCTCCTAGTGACCATTCCACAAGATTTTAAAATAGAGAAACCAACACATCGCTCACCTTGCACCGGTTGCAACTCACCTATGTCGATGACCAGGGAAATGGCAAGCACGGTGATGACGCCGCCACCTATGATTGGTCATTGACTTTGGGCGGATTGGTACTCCAAATAGCGCACAAGAATTGCACCCAAGTTGAGTGACAAGTCGGTGTTGTTGAAAGTAGCTTTTGCGAGGACTAAGATGTCCTCCTCATTGAGTCTCATGAACTCATTTCTTGCTTGCAAGGTGTTAGCAATAACATAGAACAAATAGCGAATTGCAGGATGTTGAATATTCTTCCCCTTGCTTACTCTAGAAGTGAAACTAATTCCATTATTATATTTTTCTGGGGAAAGATCCAAGCTAGTAGAGGATGAACGTAAGGAATTAGCATCATTGTTTGGAAAATTAAAACATGTGCATGATTCATCTAGTGATAAAGCATAATTGTTGTTCATAAGTCGGATATAAATCATGTCCTCTCCATGCCATGCTTTAACGGCGATTTGCAAAGAACTTAGAAATTAAGGAGTTAACCAGCGATAAGTAGGCACATCATTAAATACAAAGTTTTGCAGGACAACCCTATTGCAAAGTAAATTGAAGTCATTATAAATACCGAGTTGATTCAATATAATGGGTCAAGCCCACTTGGTTGCCTTAACTTCTCGGTTCTTGATCCCGTTGAAACGATCACACTGGAGCTCATCCCTGAACCGTATCCCCACGCGTTCTTGAGCGGCATCCCGAGAAGCACTAGCGGTGGCACGAGCATGAGTTTGGCTCCTTGTGTTCATCATCTAAAATAATAAGGAAAGAGAAAATTAAAAAAAATTATCCAACAATAATAAGCATAACATATTCCTCATCATAGCACACTAAAGAGTACCCTCAAAATAATAATCTAGGTAAGAGAATCATGGCAATTAGTTCATAGTAGGTCTCACCCTAGATTGATAATGACAATAGATCAAAGATGAATTTGCAAAAAGTAATTGGAGGATCGGAGGAGGAACATACCGTAGATCACTTGTGTGCGAGGAAATCAAACGAAATTGAGTAGAGATGAACATCTCTTTAGGTTTTGAGAGAGTTTGGAGGTAGAAGAAAGAAAAAGGATTGAAGTTTTTGGGTTGCAAGTACCTCCCGTGGCGATTTTGTGGTCAGACGCACCTATACGGCCAGAACAATTTGTTCCCGTTGTATAGTTGGTCTTCTATCAAAAATTTAGGGTTTTCACCTGGCGGTGCAACTATACGGCCGGAACAATTTGTTCCCGCCGTATAGTTGGTCGTCAAACCTTCTGTACCTGGAAAAGAAATTTTACAAAGGCATCGATATCTATATGACTAGAACTATACAGCCAGAATTTTTATTCCTGTTGTATAGTTGGTCGTTAAACCTTCAGTACCTTCGAAGAGAGATTTGTCGATGGCAAAGTGTAGCATCCCAATTGTCTAACAATTGTAATGCTACTTGGTCTAGTAATATAATGGCTACTTCAAATATATAAATGTTGCATCATCATTATATCATGCTCATGTCATCATGCCTCCTTGCATTTGAGCATCATATAAAACCCCTTTGTGTTTTGGATCTTGTCTCATATGCATCATTAATTGTATTTGCCTCTTGATATTGTATTTGGTTCTTGATATATTGTTTAATGCCCAAGTTGAGTTGGGGGCATATCTTTTATTAACTCCACCACCTTTTCTTTCACCACCTTATAATTCCACCATCCAACTAAATATGAGCTTTGCACTTTATTTGAGTTTACCTCTAGCTCATGTGGGTTGGGATGGATCCAATTCTTTCCACATGCTCTCATCTTAGCATCATGTTGTTTTCACAACATTGAAACATGAGAGCCACATGGCCACCTTTGCATGCCTTGTGAGTGGAACCTTTTCCTAGCTTCCATATGTGTGGTGTTGGGGTTATCATCATGTTGGGATATTTTTGTGGGCTTATTAAATACCTAGTGGCATATACACACTAGCAAGTCCCAAATATAATCCAATGTGATCATCTCCCTATACTCCACTTGGAATTCTTTCTAAATTCCTTTGCTTGGGCCTTACTCCAATTTGGGAATGCAAAATAATAATGCCATGTATTAATATTGTTCTCACAAATAAACATGGCATTGAATATTTTTGCATGGGCCATGCAAGTACCCCTTTAGCTTGTCATTTGGTTTTTATTTGGTTTTGGGTGGACCATCTCTCTCTCTATCTCTCTTTTAGCTTGATCTTATTTTTGATCATGCTTAAACCACCTCACCCTCTCTTCTCCTTGTCTAGTTCTTGCTTGCTCTTTACTTGATCTTGCTTGAGCTTGACAAAACAATAAACCTCACCCCTCTCTCTCTCTCACCTAAACCCTAAACCGACCCTAGCTACCACCTCCCCCTCTCTTTTGGCCCTTCCTTCTCCCTACCATGCAGGCCCCACCTGGCCCTCTCCCTGGCCCACCTAGCTACCCCCAACCCTAATGCCAACCCTAGCCCGAGCCACCTCCTAGCCCCAACCCGAGCTCCTCCCTCCCTCTCTTTTCTCTCTGCCTGAGGACCCCACCACCCCGAGCCTGGCCTGCCCTACCCCACCTGGCAGCCTCCCCTACACCACCCTGCCCTGCCCGTGCCTGCCCTGGCAGCTCCCCACCGAGCACGTGAGGAGAGGAGATAAAGGTGGCCGAAGCCACCTTTCCCCATCTACCTGCTCCCCACGGCACCACCTCCCTCTCCCGTCCCTATCTACCACCTTTCTGCCTCGCCTATGCTTTGCCAGATCCGCCCAAGCCGGTCCCTCCCCTCCCTTCTTCTCCACCGCCACCAGCTACCCCCTCTAGCCGGCCACCGTCGGCCTCGACTCCGCCCCGTTGTTCCAGTCGTGCAGCGCGTCGGTGGAGTGCCTGAAGATCGAGGAGGGTCCCTGCATCGCTGCAGCGCGTCGCCGAGGAGGAGCACCGGAGCCGAGGATCACCGTCGAGACCGAGCCCAAACCCTAATTCCCAGCGAGCCACGTCGCGATCGTCTGCTCGCTGCTCGATCCAACCACTCCGGCGACCTCTCGGTGAGCCCCTGAATCTCCTGACACCTCCGTCCGCCGTAGCTCGCTGTTCTCGCCGGACCAAGCGTCGAGCGCCCTCGCTGCGCCGCTCTTTTACATGCGCTTAGCATCGCTTAACCCTCATCTAGCCGCAGCCGTACCCCAGCACCACCCGAGGCCCACCGCGGTGGCTCCGCCTCAGCCTGAGCCCAGATCGAGGTTCGAGCCAGCGTCGCGTCCGCTGCCACACCGATCGGTCCTCTGCCGAGGAAGATCCACGATCTGGGCCCCTTTTGCGCATACCCCCTCCGTTTCTTTTATGCTCAACCCCCGGTCCAACTAGTCCCACCATCGACCACCCAAGCAATCTTGAAAAGCCCCCAGCTCTGCAGCTCTCAACCCGCTCCCAGGATCTCCCGTGTCGCGCCTCATTGGCGTGCCACGTGGCCACGAGGCTGCCGTGGCCCCACATCATCTGCTAAGGCTAGGAAGACCAGCGGTGTAAAAGCGTTTTCACAGCGTGTGTGCTCTGAGTCAGGAGAGGCCCATGTCATTGTCGGTAGCTAGAACTCTCGAGTATAAAAGTCTCTGCATTTTACATTTAAATTCAAATCCTTTTAAAATTAATACAAATTCAATATTAAATCTGTTTTGAAATAACTCTTGAAATATAAATCCAAATAATACAAATAATATATGTTTTCAAATCAGAAAAATGTGAGGAATTCAAATATGCCATTCAAAATATATTTTGAACACTAAAAATTCCAAGTTGATTAAAATTACTTTAAAATGCACTTTTATCTTATTTAATTAATAACTTTTGTTTTATAACTCCAAATTTAACAAATAATATGTCTAAAATGATTAGCTCGAAGAGACCTTTCTGTTTATGCATTCCATGGTTTGTTTTGCAGCATGCATCATATAAATATAAGGTATACAGCAACTAAAATGAGGATAAATTGGGGCCAAAACTCAATAAAATGATTTAATCTTGTATCTCACACCTCACCATGCCATGCTACCTTAATACCATGCAAATTGTGTATCATTCATCATGGCATGATTGTTTGCTTGTCGCATTTATTCATATGCTTGTGCACTTTATTTATGTTGGCCCTTGTTTGTTTGGTTCTTCTTTGAATAGACGCTGAGCAGGGGATATACCAAGAGAACCAGGAGCACTACCCAGATCCATCCTTTGCTTCAACTGAGCTGCCAGGCAAGCACTACCACATGCTTGCATACATATAGTACCTATTGCCTCTTTCTTATTCTTGCATCATTGATTCGCGATTGCATTAAAATGAATCCCAAGTATTGCATAGCCATTACTTTTAAACCCCACCGAAGCTTGTTCCTCCATCCCATGAGCCATTACTACAGGAGTTGTTTGAGCCATGCAGTCAGAGAACAACATGTGTAGGGTATGTGAGTGTCGCGATGGATAACGAGGTACCTAAACAACTTAACCTGATTAGTAATGGGATAACTAATGAAAGTGGCATCGGTGAGCCATATTCGCTATTTGGTTTTCAGGCTCACTTGTGTCCGTAGGACCCGAGTACTTGATTCCTGTTCCTTGAATATTCGCTATCCACATCCGGAGGCTTATGAACCCCCTGAGCGAGCTTGATTCATTCTTATTTCTTGAGGGCCACAAACTAGTTTGAGGTTTTATTTACTATCTGTACTTATGCCATGCTTTCTCGCTTTAATTTAAATTGTGCGAGGTAATGCACTATTTGATTTTAGGTCCGTGACCCGTTTTCCTTCACTGTCGACAAGCCCAGTCACACTTTCGGTTCCAGTCGTTCTGCAGGCTCCACAAACCTTGAGGCCGTCTCGGAGTCAGCTAACTTCATTGCGGGTAGCTCAATGGGGTGGCCCCCTGAAATATTTCTGAATCCTGTGATCGCTTGGTCGTGACTGCCTCGTTGGGTTTTGATTTGGTTTTTCCGAGGCATATCGAGTGTGTGTTGCTATTTGTGCACCCCTGCAGGGTAAAACTTTCTGAAAGCCGTGTCCGCGGTTATGGACGACTTGGAGCACAGTTTCTCGATCATAGACAAGCATAACTAAAGTACCGCTTTTAATTTGACTAGACTAGGTACCTGACTAGTAAATAGTGCAACACTCATGGAATGGATAATAAAACTGCCAACGGATGGGGGGGTTGTTCGTCCGCTTCCTCGTCGGTAAGCGAGGAGGAGGATGGATCTGTTAAGATTACCGTTATAACTGTTGTTATCAATTCATGGACATCCGTCTATCTCTGGTTAGGCGGATGGTTAGCGAGTATCTATAGAATTGTTAGGGTTTATCTTTTGCTGCAATTGCGTCACCCCAGGTTGTGTCCCCTTTAGAGGCATAAAGACTTGCTGAGTACCCCTAGGGTCTCACACGATAAATTATTGGTTCAGATGAACAGGTACACTCGCAAGATGGATACTGGGTGGAAGAGACGGACGATGTGGGCAACGATCATTCGGTGTAGAGATTCGGGAACGGGATCCATGAGATCCGTGGGGATGTGCTTATTTATGGGGCATCTTATGCCGATTTGCTTCTTATCCGTACTCGGATTTTGTCTTCCGCTTCCGCTTGATACTCTGTTGATTGATGTATGAGGAGATATCCTAAACTATTATATCTATCTAGGATATTTGGATCTTGCCGTATGGCGTTGCTATATTTCCTTTCTTTTTAGATGGAATGGCTCTGATGTACTGTTGTATGGTGGCTTGCATACATACTCATTTGTGTATGTAGTTGATCCCTTCGCCTGCCGATTACGCCGCCCGTTCTTGTCCCGATGTTTGGAAATGGTTGGGACGGCCGAAAGGTCTACCTGTGAGTGGCATTTGGGCCCCAGCACTATTTCAACCATTTCCGTTCATCCAGGCTTGTAACTAGGAGCGTAATTCACCGAGGTAGTTACAATTGGTATCAGAGCCATCCCGCCCTTCAGGGTCTCAGCCAAATGGTCGTTGTCTGTCTAGCAAATATTTTGGTAGTTATGTATACTAGGGAAAAACAAAACGCGAGAGTAGGACTGCTTCCACTTTTCTTCTTACCCAACCACCACCCTTCTCTGGTAAGGAAGTGTAACGTTTTCAATCCTCTTCTTAAATTCAAACTAGGATTCACATGTTCTGGGTTTCCGTAGTACCATAGGTTGTGTATCTGTGTGTGTGAGTGTGTGTGTGTGTAATTCCTTGTCTATCTGTTGCATCCAAGTTGTTATCTTTATCGGCTTTTGGTTATCAACTGTTGGTGCATTCCATACCGACAGGCTTTTGCAAACCGACGCGATCTGTCTTACTCTTTGTTATCCGACGTTATCTTGTTTGGGTTGTTCGTTTCCGTAGTTGCTAATCTTTAGGTTATCTTGAGAAGAAGGTGTTGAGATATGTGTTATACTTATTCATGTGCGGAGTAATGATTTGAGTGCGGGATGGAGTCGCGACCATACCACTACTCTCATCATTCGCTCTTGTATATTGAATTGGTAGAGTCACTAATCTTGATTCGTTAAGTGATTTTGCGCATCAATTGGTATTTTAATGCCGAAATTTGTGGAAAAAAATTTCTTTGATATATTTGTGTACCACACTCCTTTCTAGTCGTGTGCGATATGCTTAATATCTTCTAGGTGCTTTGAACTTCGTTGATATTTTAATATCATCTTAGTAAATTGTATCCTTTAATCTTGGTTAATTCCATTTTGGTACTATTGTGGATTATTATTATTCTCCATTATAGTACTGACTTGTGTTTTATATCAATCACAGGATGGCACCACCACTGCTCGAGGAGGACATACAACCTGAACTGGGGCAGCTTTGTCAAGCATCGCTAATGCCTTGGCAGCAATGCAGAGAACCAACAGCGCTTTGAAGAGAGTGTCGAGGAATGAGTTTGTTCGCTACCTCCACCTCCCAAGCGAGGAGACATCAAAGCTTCACGAAGTTCAACCCTCGCCAGTTTGATGTTTCTGATCAACCACTTGATGCTGATGATTGGCTGCGTGAGATGTCAAGGTTACTGGCAACTGCTGATGTTCCTGAGCAAGAATGGGTAAAGTGTGCTACTCACCTTCTGAAGGGCGATGCAGCTCTCTGGTGGGAGAATTACCTGAAGGCAAACTGCACTGGTTTTCAGCCTACTTGGGAACAGTTCACTGGAGCTTTCAAAGAGCAAGATGTCTGCCGAAATTGTCATGGAGAGGATGAAGGAAGTGTTTCTCAACCTCAAGCAGGGCAATGATAATGTAAACACCTACATCAGGAACTTCATGAACCTTTCTCGTTATGGTGGCGATGAGATCTCTGATGACAAGAAGAAGCAAAAGAGGTTCAGGCAAGGGCTCAATGCATCGATTAAGTATGCAATCACACATGCAAGGCCGGCGTCTTTTCTGGAACTTCAGCATACAGCTCTGCAGGAGGAAGCAAGTAGGCAAGTGTTTGAGGAGTCAAAGAAACACAGCCGTGATGTAGCAAGCTCTTCAGCTATGTCAGCTCCTTCTAAGCGTCGTGTCTGGGTTCCTAACACCCCACCGTCGCTCCCGGCTCCACCAAGACCTTCAAGCTACGCGGCAAGGCCACCAAACTTCCTCACTGCTGCTCCCAGGGGCTACAACCACCACTACCCTGGAGCGCCTGGCGGAGTCCCTGGCGACGTTGCTCCACGTCCACCTAGTGCTTGTTACACGTGTGGAGACTCTGGGCATCAAAGCTGGAACTGTCCGATGAAGAACAAGGCTCTTCCTCCACCACCTCCAAGATCTGCGGCAAGCTCTCCTTTGGTTCGTGCACCACCACCTCGGGCTCTCAACATCAACACCAAGACCGGCTCATCGTTGCTCGTGCTAATCGCATCAACGCCGCTCAAGCTGAGCATGCACCTGGAGTTGTGATGGGTATGCTTCCCGTGAACTCAGTTCCTGCAAGAGTTTTGTTTGATTCTGGTGCTTCGCATTCTTTTGTTTCGCATAAGTTTGCACAAGAGAAGGATCTGGATAAGGTTCCTTTATCACATCGTCTGGTGGTACAATCTCCTGGGTCAAACATGAGGGCTGCTCATATCAGCCATGGCAATCAAATTGAGATTGGTGGCTCTTCGTTCTCGGCGTCCTTAATCCTTCTGGGCAATTCTGACATTGATGTCATCTTGGGCATGGATTGGTTGACAGCAAATGCAGCTGTGATTGATTGTGCTGAACGCCGGTTTCTCTGAAGATTCTGAAGGCCATATAGTCTATTCTCCAAGTCCGACTCCGCTATCCAGCTTTTCTCTTTGGCAGCTGAATGTTGATGCTATGGAGGCTATTCAGAGTGTTCCGTGGTCTGTGAGTTCCCGATGTCTTTCTGAAGAGTTGCTGCATGCCTCCGAATCGTGAGGTTGAGTTTGTTATTGAGCTTGAACCTGGTACCGCTCCTATCTCCAAGCGGCCTTATAAGATGGGTCCTGCTGAGTTGGCTGAACTCAAACGTCAGCTTGATGAACAAGAGAAGTTGGGTTTCATTCAACACAGTACTTCATCTTGGGGTAGCCCAACCCTCTTTGTGAAGAAGCGAGATCAGACTGATAGACTTTGTGTTGACTATCGGGCTCTCAGTGCTAAAACCATCAAGAATAAATATCCCCTTCCGCGGATTAATGATCTCTTTGATCAGCTAGCTGGAGCTGTGGTATTCTCTAAGCTTGACTTGAGGAGTGGTTATCACCAAATCAAGATTCGCAAGGAAGATGTTCCGAAGACAGCTTTCACCACCCGCTATGGCCTGTATGAGTACACGGTCATGTCTTTCGGTCTCACCAACGCACCTGCCACCTTCTCGAGGCTCATGAACTCGGTTTTCATGGAGTATCTTGACAAGTTCGTTGTGGTCTATCTGGATGACATCTTAGTCTATTCTAAGTCACAAGAAGAGAATGAAGAACACCTTCGGTGTGTCCTAAGCAAGCTTCGTGAGAACCGCTTGTATGCAAAGTTCTCCAAGTGTGAGTTTTGGCTGCCTCAAGTAACCTATCTTGGTCATGTCATCTCTGCCAAGGGCATTGCAGTCAACCCGGAAACTGTGAAGACAATTGTTGAATGGCTTCCTCCTGTTAATGTCAAAGAAGTGCGGAGTTTCCTTGGTTTGGCTAGTTATTGCCGTCGCCGCTTCAGAACTTTTCGAAGATAGCGAAGCCTCTTACCGATCTCCTCAAGAAAGGCAAGAAATACCTTTGGACTCCTGCATGTCAAGCAAGCTTTGAGACACTCAAAGAGAAGCTCACTTCCACACCAGTCTTGGTTCCTCCGGATACATCCAAGCCGTTCCAGATCTTCTGTGACGCCTCTTTGCATGGATTGGGTGCGGTCCTTATGCAAGAAAAACAAGTTGTTGCTTATGCCTCTCGACAGTTAAAGACGCATGAGATCAACTATCGTACACATGACCTCGAGCTCGCAGCAGTTGTCTTTGCTTTGAAAGTATGGAGGCACTACTTGCTTGGCAACTGCTAGAGATCTTTACGATCACAAGAGTCTGAAGTATATCTTTACTCAGCCTGATCTCAACCTTCGGCAAAGGAGATGGATTGAAGCAATCAATGACTTCGATTTGACCATCAACTACACTCCAGGCAAAGCTAATGTCATGGCAGATGCTCTTAGCCGCAAAGCTTATGTCAACAACCTCATGATGGAAGAACAACAGCCTCTCTTGTGCGAGGAATACCGTCAGCTCAACCTTGAAATTGTGGAACAAGGGTATCTTCTGAACCTTCTGGCAACCCCTCTCTTGGAAGAAAAGGTTCGCTCTTCTCAGCTTGGTGATCCGTACACAAGAAAGATCATCTCCAGGATTTAGCTTCCGAAGTATGAGTCCTTCCACGTTGATGATCAAGGCACGCTTTTCTTTGAACACCGGATGTTTGTTCCGAACTACCCGGGTTTGAGAGAGCAAGTTCTCAAGGAGGCGCATGATTCTGTTCTTTCTATCCACCACAGCAAGACAAAGATGTACATGGACTTGAAAACACAATATTGGTGGCCTGGTTTGAAAAGATATTGTGCCAAGTATGTCTCGGAGTGTGATGTCTGCCGTAGAGTGAAAGTTGTCCATCAGAAACCTTCCGGTCTTCTACAGCCATTGAAACCCCCGGAATGGAAATGGGAGAAAGTAGAGATGGACTTCATCACTGGTTTTCCGAGGTCACAGAAGGGCAACAATGCAATCTTTGTTGTCATTGACAGGCTTTCTAAGGTGGCTCACTTCTTCCCCGTCAAGGAAACCATTTCTGCAATTCAGTTGGCTGAGCTCTATATCAACAGAATTGTCTCTCTGTATGGGGTTCCGCTTGAGATCAGTTCAGACCGTGGAAGCATCTTCACCTCCAAGTTCTGGGAAAGTTTCCAAAATGCTTTGGGAACAAAGTTGAACTTCAGCACAGCTTACCACCCTCAGTCGCAAGGACAAGTTGAAAGGATCAATCAGATTCTGGAGGATATGCTTCGTGCTTGCGTCATCTCTTTTGGCATGAAGTGGGAAGAATGTCTTCCTTATGCTGAATTCTCTTACAACAACAGCTTCCAGAAAAGTCTAAAGATGGCACCATTTGAGGCTCTCTATGGTCGCAAATGCAGAACTCCGATTGGTTGGTCGGGTGCAGGAGAAAGGATCTTGTTTGGCCCTGACATTGTGACTCAAGCGGAGGAGAAGGTTCATATCATTCTTGAAAATCTGAGGATTGCTCAAAGTCGCCAGAAGAGCAATTATGACAGGAAGCACACGGACATGGAGTATGTCCCTGGTGATCTCGTTTACCTTCGTGTCACTCCCATGAGAGGCAAGCACCGTTTTGGTATCAAAGGAAAGCTGGCTCCTAGATACATCGGTCCCTTCAAAGTTCGTGGAAGAAGAGGAGAAGTTGCTTATGCTCTTGAGCTCCCGGAAAAACTCAAGGTCCATGATGTTTTCCACATCTCTCAGCTCAAGAAGTGCTTCAAGGACCCCGGTAGGACCGTGGATCATGAGCTTATCAATCTCCAAGAAGACCTGTCTTATCAAGAACACCCCACAAAAATCCTTGAAGTCGCAGAAAGAAGGACTCGCAACAAGTCCATCAAGTTCTGCAAGGTGCAGTGGTCGCACCATTCCGTTGATGAAGCCACTTGGGAACGTGAAGATGAGCTCCGTGCCAAGTATCCTACCCTCTTTGTGTCTTCTTCTTCCTAGAATCTCAAGTAGATTCCTGTTTAGTGGGGGAGAGTTGTAGCATCCCAATTGTCTAACAATTGTAATGCTACTTGGTCTAGTAATATAATGGCTACTTCAAATATATAAATGTTGCATCATCATTATATCATGCTCATGTCATCATGCCTCCTTGCATTTGAGCATCATATAAAACCCCTTTGTGTTTTGGATCTTGTCTCATATGCATCATTAATTGTATTTGCCTCTTGATATTGTACTTGGTTCTTGATATATTGTTTAATGCCCAAGTTGAGTTGGGGGCATATCTTTTATTAACTCCACCACCTTTTCTTTCACCACCTTATAATTCCACCATCCAACTAAATATGAGCTTTGCACTTTATTTGAGTTTACCTCTAGCTCATGTGGGTTGGGATGGATCCAATTCTTTCCACATGCTCTCATCTTAGCGTCATGTTGTTTTCACAACATTGAAACATGAGAGCCACATGGCCACCTTTGCATGCCTTGTGAGTGGAACCTTTTCCTAGCTTCCATATGTGTGGTGTTGGGGTTATCATCATGTTGGGATATTTTTGTGGGCTTATTAAATACCTAGTGGCATATACACACTAGCAAGTCCCAAATATAATCCAATGTGATCATCTCCCTATACTCCACTTGGAATTCTTTCTAAATTCCTTTGCTTGGGCCTTACTCCAATTTGGGAATGCAAAATAATAATGCCATGTATTAATATTGTTCTCACAAATAAACATGGCATTGAATATTTTTGCATGGGTCATGCAAGTACCCCTTTAGCTTGTCATTTGGTTTTTATTTGGTTTTGGGTGGATCATCTCTCTCTCTATCTCTCTCTTTTAGCTTGATCTTATTTTTGATCATGCTTAAACCACCTCACCCTCTCTTCTCCTTGTCTAGTTCTTGCTTGCTCTTTACTTGATCTTGCTTGAGCTTGACAAAACAATAAACCTCACCCCTCTCTCTCTCTCTCACACACCTAAACCCTAAACCGACCCTAGCTACCACCTCCCCCTCTCTTTCGGCCCTTCCTTCTCCCTACCATGCAGGCCCCACCTGGCCCTCTCCCTGGCCCACCTAGCTACCCCCAACCCTAATGCCAACCCTAGCCCGAGCCACCTCCTAGCCCCAACCCGAGCTCCTCCCTCCCTCTCTTTTCTCTCTGCCTGAGGACCCACCACCCCGAGCCTGGCCTGCCTCTCCCCACAGTAGCCTCCCCACACCACCCTACTGCCCGTGCCGCCTGGCAGCCCCACCGAGCACGTGAGGAGAGGAGATAAAGGTGGCCGAAGCCACCTTTCCCCATCTACCTGCTCCCCACGGCACCACCTCCCTCTCCGTCCCTATCTACCACCTCTCCTGCCACCTGCTTCGCCAGATCCCCAAGCCGGGCCCCTCCCTCCCTTCTTCTCCACCGCCACCAGCTACCCCCTCTAGCCGGCCACCGTCGGCCTCGACTCCGCCCCGTTGTTCCAGTCGTGCAGCGCGTCGGTGGAGTGCCCTGGAAGATCGAGGAGGGTCCCCTGCATCGCCCTGTACGTGCCATCGCTGAGGAGGAGCACCGGAGCCGAGGATCACCGCCGAGACCGAGCCCAAACCCTAATTCCCCGGGCACGAGCCACGTCACCGATCGTCTGCTCGCCTGCTCGATCCAACCACTCCAGCCCTCTCGGTGAGCCCTGAATCTCCCGACACCTCCGTCCTCGCCCGTGGCTCGCTGTTCTCCCGGACCAAGCGTCGAACGCCCTACTGCGCCCCGCTCTTTGTCTTCGCGCTTAGCATCGCTTAACCCTCATCTAGCGCCAGCCGTGCCCCAGCACCACCCGAGCCCACCGCGGTGCTCCGCCTCATGTGAGCCCAGATCGAGTTCGAGCCAGCGTCGCCTGCCGTTGCCAAGACCGATCGGTCCTCTGCGCCGAGGAAGATCCACAAGACGGGCCCCTTTGCATACCCCCTCCGCTTTCTTTTCGCTCAACCCGGTCCATCTAGTCCCACCAACCCACCCAAGCAATCTTGCAGAAGCCCCCAG
Organism: Avena insularis; assembly: GCA_023614405.1. NCBI lineage: Eukaryota > Viridiplantae > Streptophyta > Magnoliopsida > Poales > Poaceae > Avena > Avena insularis. The sequence goes on along the minus strand of CM042696.1, from coordinate 454,130,497 downwards.
CTCTGCAGCTCTCAACCCAGCTCCCGGGATCTCCCACGTCGGCGCCCTACATTGCTGTGGCCCCGAGGCTGCCGTGGCCCCACATCATCTGCTAAGGCTACGAAGACCATGTGTAAAACATTTTCTCTTGGTGTGTATTGCTTGAGTCAGCCAGAGGCCCACCTGTCATTGTCGGTAGCTAGAACTCTCTGAGTATAAAAAGTCTCGGTCTGTTTTCTGTTTAAATTCAAATCCTTTTAAAATTAATTCAAATTCAATATTAAATCTGTTTTGAAATAACTCTTGAAATATAAATCCAAATAATACAAATAATATATGTTTTCAAATCAGAAAAATGTGAGGAATTCAAATATGCCATTCAAAATATGTTTTTAACACTAAAAATTCCAAGTTGATTAAAATTACTTTAAAATGCCCTTTTATCTTATTTAATTAATAACTTTTGTTTTATAACTCCAAATTTAACAAATAATATGTCTAAAATGATTAGCTCGAAGAGTCCTTTCTGTTTATGCATTCCATGGTTTGTTTTGCAGCATGCATCATATAAATATAAGGTATACAGCAACTAAAATGAGGATAAATTGGGGCCAAAACTCAATAAAATGATTTAATCTTGTATCTCACACCTCACCATGCCATGCTACCTTAATACCATGCAAATTGTGTATCATTCATCATGGCATGATTGTTTGCTTGTCGCATTTATTCATATGCTTGTGCACTTTATTTATGTTGGCCCTTGTTTGTTTGGTTCTTCTTTGAATAGACGAAAGGGATATATCAAGAGAACCAGAGCACTACAGATCCATCCTTTGCTTCAATCGAGCAGGCAAGCACTACCACATGCTTGCATACATATAGTACCTATTGCCTCTTTCTTATTCTTGCATCATTGATTCGCGATTGCATTAAAATGAATCCCAAGTATTGCATAGCCATTACTTTTAAACCCCACCGAAGCTTGTTCCTCCATCCCATGAGCCATTACTACAGGAGTTGTTTGAGCCATGCGAGTCGTAGAACAGCATGTGTAGGGTATGTGAGTGTCTGATGGATAACGAGGTACCTAAACAACTTAACCTGAGTAGTAATGGGATAACTAATGAAAGTGGCATCGGTGAGCCATATTCGCTATTTGGTTTTTCAGGCTCACTTGTGTCCCTAGGACCCAGTACTTGATTCTGCTTCCATGAATATTCATGCTATCCACATCCGGGAGGCTTATGAACCCCCCTGAGCCAGAGCTTGATTCAGTCTTATTTCTTGAGGGCCACAAACTAGTTTGAGGTTTTATTTACTATCCCGTACTTATGCCATGCTTCTTTGCTTTAATTTAAATTGTGCGAGGTAATGCACCTTTACTTTGTAGGGTTTAGTGACCCGTTTAGCTGTATCGACAAGCCCAGTCACACTTTCGGGTTCCCAGTCGTTTACAGCCGGCTCCACAAACCTTGAGGCCGTCTCGGAGTCAGCTAACTTCGTTGCAGGTAGCTCAATGGGGTGGCCCCCTGAAATATTTCTGAATCCTGTGATCGCTTTGTCGTGACTGCCTCGTTGGGTTTTGATTTGGTTTTTCCGAGGCATATCGAGTGTGTGTTGCTATTTGTGCACCCCTGCAGGTAAAACTTTCAAAGCCGTGTCATGGTTATGGACGACTTGGAGCACAGTTTCTCGATCATAGACAATCATAACTAAAGGACCACTTTTAAATTTGACTAGACTAGGTACCTGACTAGTAAATAGTGCAACACTCATGGAATGGATAATAAAACTGCCAACGGATGGGGGGGTTGTTCGTCCGCTTCCTCGTCGGTAAGCGAGGAGGAGGATGGATCTTAAGATTACCGTTATAACTTGTTATCAATTCATGGACATCCGTCTATCTCTGGTTAAGCGGATGGTTAGCAGTATCTATAAATTGTTAGGGTTTATCTTTTGCTGCAATTCGTCACCCAGGTTGTGTCCCTTTAGAGGCATAAAGACTGCCGAAAGTACCTAGGGTCTCACACGATAAATTATTAGTTCAGATGAACAGTACACTGCAAGATGGATACTGGGTGGAAGAGGCAGACGATGTGGGCAACGATCATTCGGTGTAGAGATTCCGAACGGGATCCATGAGATCTGTATGCGGGATGTGCTTATTTATGGGGCATCTTATGCCGATTTGCTTCTTATCCGCATCGGATTTTGTCTTCCGCTCCGCTTGATACTGTTGATTGATGTATGAGGAGATATCCTAAACAATTATATCTATCAAGGATATTTGGATCTTGCCGTATGGCGTATATATTCCTTTCTTTTTAGATGGAATGGCTCGATGTCTTTGTTGTATGGTGGCTTGCATACATACTCATTTGTGTATGTAGTTGATCCCTTATTGCCGATTACGCCGCCGTTCTTGTCCCGATGTTTGGAAATGGTTGGGACGGCCAAAGGTCTACTGTGAGTGGCATTTGGGCCCCACCGCACTATTTCAACCATTTCCGTCATCCGGGCTTGTAACTAGGGCGTAATTCACCGAGGTAGTTACACAAATATATCTATATGGCCAAACTATCTGAGAATTTTTATTCCCGCCGTATAGTTGGTCGTTAAACATTCTATAGTCATCAAAAAAATTCTATTTCTTTGAGAATTCATTCTTATCCTGAAACTTAGTGAAACACCTTGTTTTTGATAGAAAAATGACAGTAAAAAATTTCAACCAACATCAATTCTCCTCAATTGGAGCTTTCTATCACTCTTTATTAAACATAAAACTTAAAAACTTTTACTCCAACCTTTATTTCACATGGGTTGCCTCCCATGAAGCGCTCTTTTATGGTCAATAGCTTGACCTCAATGTTGCTCACTTAGGCCAGATGAGTGGAACACCCACTCCAAAATAGTTGGCCTTCAAAGTGATGGCCTCCTTTTCATCATGCTTGGCTTTCTTCTTCCTAGGAAAATGAATAACAAAAGGATCCCGCGAAGGCAATTGAAGATTCATGTTCCTTTCATGTAGATTAATCAAAGCCTTAATAGTTCTTAAAAATGGATGACCTAATATAATAGGAGCAGTAGCATCTTCAGGCATGTAAACAATAGCAAAATCAATAAGAGCAGGAGAGCCTTTAATGTATACTAAAGTATTTTCTCTAATCCCTACAGCTTGTTTGTAGGTAGAATCTGCTAGATGTAATTTTAACTCAATGATTTCAATGGGGCCAAGATTTAACTTATTAAAAAGACTTTTTGGAATTGTTGAAACGCTTGCACCTAGATCACAAAGTGCAGCTATCTCATTGGTCCCGATCTTAATCTTAATAGTAGGCTCAAAAATATCATCAAGCTTCATAGGTAATTTTTCAGCAATTTTCTTATATTCTTCCTCAAGCTCACGTACCTTTATTGCTACCTGATTAACGAAGTGTTGATACATAGCTTCCTCATTTCCTTCACTTACTGGAATCTTGATATTGATCCTTTTTACAAGATCTTCGACGGTGTAATTTGGTGAAGGAGCATTACTATAGTGAAGTTCTTAAGGCTCCTCTCTTTGGATTCTTATCAACTTGAGGTCTTCAATAGGATTGGGCTCAGCTTTACCTGCAAATTTAGCTAGAAGGAGAGTTTGAATCTCGGTTATCTTACCTAGCTATTATTTCTTGGAGGGCCTATGATACATTGCAAATGTATCTATAATTTTTGATGTTCCATGCTTGGTTTTATCCACTTTCTTGTGTTTTGTCCACACTTTGGAGTACTTTTCATATGATTTCTTGGACTAACCTATTAACAAGAGCCACAGTGCCAGCTACCTGTTTTCTGCTTTTTTGGTTCTAGGAAAGTCAGAAAATGAATATTCTCGGAATTGGACGGGACAAAAGCCAAAGTGCCTATTTTTCCGGAAGTCATCAGATGCCAGAACGGGCGAGAGGGGGGAGGGCCACCCACCACACCACCTTGCCCGCCCAGGCCCGCACCGTGGGGTGGTTTGGCCGCCTAGCACCCTCGGCCTCTCCTTCCGCCTATAAGATGCCCTCGATACGAAAACCCTAAGGACCCGATCAAAAATCCACGAAAGAGTCTGTAGCCGCCGTCATCTCCATCCCTAGATCAGGAGGGATCTGAAGCTCTTCCCGGCACCCTGCCAGAGAGGGGAATTCACCCTGGAGGCCTTCTTCATCACCATGCAAGCCTCCGGTGTGATGCGTGAGTAGTTCATCCTTGGACTCCGGATCCCTGTAGCTAGATGGCTGGTTCTCCTCCTTTGTGCTTTCATGTCTAGATCTTGTGAGCTCTGTTCATGATCAAGATCATCTATTTGTAATTCTGTATGTTGTGTTTGCGGGGATCCGATGGATATTGAGATGCTTTCAGATTGATTATTGATTCTATCATGTCTTTGTTATTTGTGATCTTGCATGCTTTCCGTTGTTTTAGTAGCTATCTTGGCCAAGTAGATGCTAGCAACTCCAAGAGTTAGTATTTATGCTCGATAGTGGGTTCATGCCTCCGTAATCTGGGAAGTGATGAAATCTCTAAGGTACTAGATGTGATGTTGCTACTAGGGAGAAAACAACAATCCTTTGTTCATAGAACAATCGTATTGTTTACTTTACATAATAAAGGAATAATCTATTGCTTGCAACTTAATACTGGAGGGGGTTCGGATGATAACCTGAAGGTGGATTATTAGTCATAGATGTTGTTGGCTGGCGGTCTATGTATAATGTTGTAATGCCCAATCAAGTTCCAAAGGAGTCAAGGTGATTAGTATATGCTTGTATGCTTTCTCGATGTTTGTCAATTGCCCCGCTGTAATTTGTTCACCCAGCATGTTATCTATCTAAGGAGAGCCACCTCTAGTGAAGTATGGATCCTGGTCCTTTTCTTTTACATACAATCTACAAACTGTTTACTGTTTTGTGTTTACTTTCTACAAACTTTGACTTCTTTCCATTCGATACGTTTAATCCTTTGTTTTCAGCAAAACACGGTGAGATTGACAACCTCATCGCAAGTTGGGGACAAAGTTCTGTGGTTGTGTTGTGCAGGTCTCCATGTTGCTACGAGCACCGGTAGTGCGCCCTGCCAAGACTCAGCTAGTAACACCTTTGGGGTGTTTCCTTGCTCCTACTGGTTCGATTAAACCTTGGTTTCATAACTGAGGGAAACTTGTTGCTGTGCTCATCATACCTTCCTCTTGGGGTTCCCAACGAGCTCTACATCAACCACGAGCCATCAGCCTACAAATCATTCCTCAAACTTATAGCTTGGTTAGATAATTTACCAAGCATAGAATCATGGTTCTCCGTTATTTTAACAAGGATATTGTTTTGCTCATTTTGTGAGTCTATAAAGGACTTAAGTGTTTCTTGTAGACTACCATTACTTGTTCCCATATTATTATTAGAGTTACTTGCAAGACTAGAATAATGTTTCTGAAAATTAGGATTATAATTCTTCTTCCAAGCAGGGTTATAATCATTACGAGCTATGAAGTCTATTTCTTCAATATTTGATTTTGGGATAGCTCTTACCTGGCTTTCCTTACCTTTTACGGCTAATATGAGCTCATCCAGCTTAGCTTTGAGTTCTTCATTTTCTTGTGGTGAGATGGAGTTCATCTTCTTTGTGTTTGATCTATCCAGATGCCACTGGGCATGGTTGTCTTCCATATTGTCTAGTTGCTGCTTTGCTTCGGTACTATGTTTTCCCATAAATGTTCCTCCATGCAGTATCAAGCATAGACTTAGACACACGGTTAAGAATATTATAAAATAAATGGAGAATTAACCAATCTTCCATCCCATGACTGAGACAGTTTGTCATGCATTCTTTCATCCTCTCCCATGCAAGCGCTAGTGGCTCACGCTCTTCCTATCTAAAACCAGTAATATTAGATCTTAGTTGCATAGTCTTTGCAGGTGGGAAAAGTTTATTCATAAATAAAAAGTACACTCCACCCATGATGTAATAGTATTTCTAGGAAAAGATAGCAACCATTCTTTTGCTCTTCCTCTAAGAGAAAAAGGAAATAAACACAATTTAACCGCATCAGGGTCAACTTATTTTATGCGCATCATATCACATATTTCAGTGAAAGTGTTCAAGTGCATACCTGCGTCCTCAACAACAGAGCCTCCAAATTGATTCTATTGAACCAAACTTAAATAGTGGGGCTTAATTTCATAATCATTAGAAGTAATTGTTGGCTGGGTAATAGGAGTATGCAAATAATCATTGTTGGGAGTTGCAAATCCCCAAGCTTCTTTTCATCCATATTTCCTATGTTTTTGGGTTTTCTTAAACAAAGACTTATGGTAGTAAAACAAGAATTTAAAGACTAACTATTTTTTTGGTTTTTCAAATAAAGACTGAAAGCAAACTAACAAAAATAAAAAACAAGAATTAAAACTAGCAAGGTTCCTACTAACCTCACCAAGGTAGCTATTGCTTCCCTAGCAACAGCGCCAGAAAAAGGGTTGATACCTTCAATCCAAATTACGGATGTAGTATAGCTCTTTTTCCCTAGTAGACCTAGGTTATTGAATCCTGGAAGCGTAAAGCATAGTGAAGTTACTTTAATGGACCTTGGAGTTTTAGAATTCTTTTGTGTTCTACCGGACCAAGAGTTTATAGTTTTTTGTTGTTGTCGATGATGGAGAGAGAGGGCCTAGGGCTTTCGGTTTCACCTGTAGCTGTGCAAAACATCTGATGGGAATAAAATATAATAATAAAGTATGCATGAAATTATTAGAGCAAGATAATTATGTGGGCAAAGGCATCCATAATTGCTATTGCCTCCACAACCTCTTATAGCAATAACCTACTAGTCTCATCCATAGAAGAAAGAGAACTAATGATATGCATAGTGAAGTCATCGTTAATCCCAAGTAAATCCCTCACATACAGCCATACTGCCCCTTCTGTCATTGGGGTTCCCAACCTGTAGATTAGTCATTACTCATACTCCTTATACCTATCTCAATCGAGGGGTCTTGGGTACCTGACAAGTCCTTGGATTGAGGCAAGAGAGGATACCATAATCATCATGTCATACAAACTAATACATGATCCCATATATGATAAATAACATGCACAAAAGCTACATGGCTAGGCCGAAGCCCTTAGCCCAAGGATAATTACTCACGCATAGAGATGAAATCAACAATCATAAACATTGCAATCAAAATCATGAGATTGATATCAAATAGTCTTACAATGTCGCCAATCGAAGATGAGATCTACTATTGCAAGTGGTGGAGAAGGGTTTGGAGATTAGATCTAAGTCTATTCCTCCAGTAGCTCTTTGGTATGGTGGATGGAGGTTTCTGGGGGCTATTGGCGATCTGGCTCTCCTATTTCTCGTCGCTCGAAGCCTCTTTATATAGGGGTCCCTTCATGAAAGTTGTTATGTTTGACCTAGCGGTGTTGATGGCAACTATACGACCAGAACTATATGTCCAGAATTTTATTACCGCCATATAGTTGGTCGTTAAAGCATTTGTCTACACTTCACGACCCCTAGTTTCTTCGGGTTGTTGGAAATCTCGTATCTTTGACTTTAATGTTGTGATTCCCCTCATCAAACGTCATTATATGTGCAGGGAAAAATAGAAACAAAGGATTGCATACCCCTTTGATCATTAGGCATTAGTGGCAGGATTTAGAGAGATATTTCATCAAAATATGAATAATATCCAGTTTAAATATGGACGTAGATGGCTATATTTCACAGCCATCACATAGCCAAGTCCCTCCTTCCCATTGTTTGACCTTTTCCTACTCAATAGGTCATCAAGCACATCCTTACCTTTGGGAAGAGATTACTTGGCAAGCTCATTCTTCAATCTAGCATTTTCCTCATGAATTTCTACATGATCACACAAAAATCTAGAGGTGCTATCTAGGAACATCATATTTAGCTAGTCGAGTTTGGATCTGATCATGAGACTCGCTGAGAATTGAGTGTTCGCTATCCAAAGCCTCGTGGGTGATGAGGGCCTCGAAATGCCTCTTGTGATCACCTTGCAAGTTAGTTATGTAATGATCCAAAGAAATAAATTCTTCCTTTACCTTTAGACTAGTAGGATCATCCATATCAACGTTCATAGTAGTCTTAGGAAAGGAAGTGGTGGAAGGTGATACCTCGAAGCCCTTTACATAAGGCAATTAGCGTTCTTGTTGGGAGGTTCTCATTTGGTGAGTTGAAGAGCGAAGCGGTTGGTGTGGAAGTGGTGGCTATGGCTGCCACTTCTCTTGGGATTTCATCATCTTCTTCGTCTTCACTTGTGGATGAGTACCCCTCTTGGGCTACCAACATTTTTTTTGTTTGCTTCTTGTAAGGAATATTCTTCTTGTTGAATGGCTTCTTGCATGGAGCTTTTGAATTATCCTTGAGAACCAATCTACCCCAATGGTCTTCTCTATTTCGATACGGGCACTTAGCATCAAAATGAAAATGGTCTCCATAGTTTTAACAAGATCTCAGCTTTGGACCATTTTCGTTTCTTCCACTTGACCCATTTTTACGTTCAAGTTCATATTTTTCCTTGGCGGATCTTTCGAAAATTCCTCGCATAGAACACCATGTACTCACTATATGCACGATTGACTTCCTCGGGACATCTCATGGTAGTTATGTCAATGTTCCTTTCATCTTCTCCTTGCTCAACCACGTTGGCCTTCAAGGCAAGATTAACACCCTTTTGCATACCAAGGGCTCGCGCACGAGCATCTTCATCGTTTTTGGACGCAACTTTGAAAGCAGCCATATCTTGCATAACTTCATTGGAAGTATGAGGTGGTAGTTGTGTCTTCCGTGTAAACTCTTGAAATCCCTGGGTTCAAATGGCATAAGAGTACTTACATATTTCCTTTTGATCCAAGAATCATCAATATGTGTGGCACCATGGTTTCTAAATGTGGTGGCAATGGACTCGAGTCTTCTATACATATCTTCATGATCCTCACCATCCATCATGTAGAAGCCTTATGCTTGATTACTTAGAGCATCATATCTATTTCTTCTCATGCTCTCATTTAGATGAACAACTCGGTGAGGGCATCCCAAGCTTCCTTAGTCTTTGAGATGTTCAATATGTGGCATGTCCTTGGGAACCACACCTAGTTATATCATGTGTAGGGTAGTGGCATTTAGTTGGTTCTCAACAACTTCTCTTTTAGTCATATTGGTTGGATCTGCAACATGAAGACCAACCTCTATAATCTTCCACAACTCAATGGATGAGCGCACATGAGTTTTCATAAAAAATTCCATGAATTAAAAGAAGATGCACTAAGCTTGGGTGGATCATCCCTATTGTTTATAGGATTTTTATTTTCATGCCCTCGGTTAGTTAGTTGTACTCAGTTTTCCCCAACCGCTTAGTTTTTCCTCACTTTTACCCATCTCCTTACTGAAACTCTCACATGGTCTAGAACTCGCGTCCATCGCCCTTGACGTTACGTGCTAACAATTGGGGCTGAGTAGGACTGCGTTCTGTCGGGGCCCGTAGTGTACCCTTGTCGTTACATGCTGACAAGTGGGGCCGTGTTCAGTCGATTCCCGTAGTGGACACCTGTCTCAACTTATCCAGATCAGCATCGGACCCACAGCTTATCCACGTGGCGCGGACCCATAGCTTACCCAGGTTGGCATTGCAAGATGGGACCTGAGCCGACCTCGCGCGTGTCGTTGCTTCATTTTCATATAGTGAAATGTAATGCATATACGGAAATTATACGAAAGTTATACACCTTTAAACTCTTTTAAATCGCACTTAGGACATGATAATGTTGTGCTAATAAAATCCTGATCATTTATCATTTCCATAGAGTGAAAATATAATGCATAAACTTACATATACAAAAATTATACACCATTGAACTCTTTAAAATCGCACTTAATACGTGATTATGTCGTGCTAAGAAAATCTTGAGAGATTATTATTTTCTCCCCCATTTTTGTAGAGTGGAATGTAATGCATAAACTTGCATATATGAAGTTTATACACCTTTGAACTCTTTGAAATCGCACTTAATACGTGATAATGTTGTGCTAAGAAAATCTTGAGAGATTACCATTTCCATGGAGTGAAATATAATGCATAAACTTGCGTATACGAAGTTTATACACCTTTGAACTCTTTGAAATCGCACTTAATACGTGACAATGTTGTGCTAAAAAATCTTGAGAGATTACCATTTCCATGGAGTGAAATATAATGCATAAACTTGTGTATATGAAGTTTATACACCTTTGAACTCTTTGAAATCGCACTAAATATGTGATAATGTTGTGCTAAGAAAATCTTGAGACATTACCATTTCCATGGAGTGAAATATAATGCATAAACTTTCATATACGAAGTTTATACACCTTTGAACTCTTTGAAATCGCACTTAATACGTGATAATCTTGTGCTAAGAAAATCTTGAGACATTACCATTTCCATGGAGTGAAATATAATGCATAAACTTGCGTATACAAAAATTACACACCTTTGAACTCTTTGAAATCACACTTAATACATGATAATGTTGTGCTACGAAAATCTTGAGACATTACCATTTCCATGGAGTGAAATGTAATGCATAAACTTGATTATATAAAAATTATACACCTTTGAACTCTTTGAAATCGCACTTAATACGTGATAATGTTGTGCTAAGAAAATCTTGAGACATTACCATTTCCATGGAGTGAAATGTAATGCATAAAATTACGTATACAAAAATTATACACCTTTGAACTCTTTGAAATTGCACTTAATACGTGATAATGTTGTGCTAAGAAAATCTTGAGACATTACCATTTCCATGGAATGAAATATAATGCATAAATTATACACCTTCGAACACGTTCCCTTCAAATTATATTCAAGTTCATTTGTTTATGGAGTTAAAGTACCGGTGGCATACTCGTTATTTTGCACGGATAGAGGGGTGCCCCCGAGAGATATAGGGGTTATCCTGTGCGCTAGATCACATAGGATCAATGGTTGGTGGGCACGATCCGTGTGACAACTTTCTCAACCAATCAGAGCGTCGCAGCGAAGATGAGCACATGTGCGAGAGATGGATACAAAGAGAGGGAAAGATGAGTAGCACTTAAGAACCAAGGGAAAAACTGAGTAGAACTTAAAAACCAAGGGCAAGACTGACAAAGGGATTCAAATAGAAAATAGAAAAAGATTTTAAAAATGGCAAATGCATCTTTTATACAATAAAATACATTTTGGCATACATCAAACTATTTGCAATTCAAATATGCACCAGTTTGACAATTATTGCCTCATTCAGACAAACTATGTTTTGGGGAGGGATGTTTCGGAAGAGGCTTGAGTAGAAATCCATGAACCTTCATAGATAGTAGGTGATTTGAGAAGTGGTGATTAAGGTTAAAACTTGGTTTATATACATTTATTATGGTAGTAGGTCACATAATAAGACTCCTTGGGTAGATGCAACTATGTTTTGCTCTTTTTGAATTTGTTGTGCATAAAATGACTCAATTATCTAGCTAAAACCTATTCGTTGACTCTCTGTTGACCAGCCACCAAAGGGTAAAACTGAGTATATTCTACACGGCAGTGTTAGTACTGGAGGGCAAAACTGAGTAGAACCAAACTGCCAGTGTTACACTCGAGGGCAAAGCTGAGTACAACTCAGTCGCCAGGGTTAGACATGAGGGAAAAAACGTAACTCACGGTACGCATGTGCGGTGCACGGGTCGGTGGCGGACACGTGTGGACATGCACGATGTAGTAGCGTACGTGGCTACGCGGTGCATGGTAGTGCAACGAAACATCGCTTCCCTTCTCCTTTAATAGAGGCCTCCCCACTCTCACTCATCACTCACTCGATCACTCAACCGTCTCCACTTTCCCATCACCTTCTACAAACCCCCAAGCAAACCCCAACCTTGCCGGCGATGGAGAAGAACAGGGCGGTGGCCATCAGCGCCTCCTAGGCCGCCGACGAGGAGGGCCCCATCCCCGTCCCTGCATCCGCCGTAGCCACCGGCGAGGAGGCCCCCGCTGGTCTCGGGCAGATCCCGCTCGGCTGGGACCCCTACAAGGAGGTTGTTTACATAAGGCCGGAGAACCCCTACGACACCAGCATCGCCGACCCATGGTCGGAGGTAACCATGGTTTTCTCCCCTTCCCTTGTTCTTCCCTCGTTCCCATCGTTGTATGCTAGATCGTATGTTATTAGGGACCAGATGTTCATATTTTTATAGTAGCTAATCATCTTGTGTTAGATCTTGTATTTCGATGAAGCCCCCTTTTCGTATTTGAACCCTCCTATTCGTAGTTGGGATCAGTATTCGATTTGGTTTGAGATTTGGGGAATAATCAGGAGATCTCAATCGTTTAATTTGTGCAAATAATCAATCCTGATAATCAAAGTATCTCAATCATGTCCTTATTGCACTCTACAGGAGGATAGCAGCGACGTCCGCAGCGATAACGAGTCCAAGGACACCAAGACTCGTCATGTGCTAAGGAGGCTGAAGTCCAGCTAGTACGACAACTTCTTTGCCGGCGACATCTACAAGTGCCCCTTCTGTACCACCAAGAGGCTCCGCGCCACTGACTTCAACTCCCTCGTGAAGCATGCCGAGGACGTGAGGACCTACGGCGAGTCCATGAACGTCCATGGCTTCATAGCCAAGCACCAGGTGCTCGTTCTTCACCTCCGCAATCTCTAGAAGGTGGCCATCAAGGAGGGTCGCATGCCCCCAATCAAGCCCAAGGCGCCCAAGGTCAAGGGACTAGGAAGCAAGAAGTGGAGAGGCCATGAGGGGCCACAGATCTGATCTTCTGCTGCTATAAAGCAACTTCTTTTGTCGTGGTACGTGTTGAACTTGTCCGATGCATTCTTTGAGCAACCTAATTGTCGAACCTCATTAAGTATCGTACTATATAACCTATATTAGCTGCTTTATCTACATCTTCTGTTTACTAAATTTATTTATGGTGCTGGTTAGTTTTTGCTCTAGATTTGATACCAGATTTGGGAAAAAGCGAGGGCAAAAGGAACAATGAATAAAGAGAGAGCTGCTCTAGATTCGCTACCTTTTTGTGTAAAAGAACACAACTGTTAGCGAGAGGGGGAAAAGGCGCTCTTAAAAAGGCTAATCATAAAAATAACACAAAAGAAAACTTCCAATTTAGGCGACAATGCGCACGTAACCATCAAACGCGCCCCACATGGTCCCACACCACATCCCCCATAATTAGCAAGAGATGGATGGCTAGTCCGCTGTGTATCCTGGTCCCACCCATCGGCATGTAGCAGTCGGCATAACGTAACGCTCAACACACGACCCGCCAACACGGTCCCACCTGTCAGTATCTATCTGTCAATCCTTTGACCTGATGGTATCCCCCTGCCCGAGCACATGTGACAGTTTCGGAATGGAGGGAGGGCAAAAGTGAGTAAAAACTAAGTGGCTGGGAAAACTGGTACAACTAACAAACCAAGTAGCGAAAATAGAAATCCCTTATTTATATGACGGTGTGGGATTGGTGGATCAGCTGAGTATAGGTGAGAGACCTCACCATAATCTTCCTTACCACTTGCTGTTTTTGGAAGATGGGCTCTTATTTTTATCTTCAACCTCCAACTCCTTTTCATTGGATCTAGCCTTACCTTTGTCCTTTGAGAGAGGAGTGGTGACCTCAATGGGAGAGTGAGGTGAGTTTGTGGGTGGTAAGAGATGTGTCATCACGTCACACATTTCTTGCAATTGGGTCTCCATGGTTTTAATCAAGTTTGTTGCCAAACTCTTGAGATCATCCATGGTAGCCCTCTCACATCCTCACTACCATCTCCACAAGTACCCATACTCTCTTAGGCAGTAAAGCACGAATAAAGAACGAGGCTACGATACCAATTGAAATAGATTGTATGGGCACCTAGAGGGGGTGAATAGGTGCTACTCCAAATTTTAATACTTTTTTCACTTTTAGGCTTGACACAAAGGTAAATTCTCTAGACATGCAACTCGGTGAATTTCCTATATGTCCTTCTAGCTACTAAATAGTAAAAAGTAGTGAGAGGAAGGAAGTAACCGATAGTGGAGCACAGAGACAGATTTGTTTAACCACAGTTCATTCCTTGTTAAGGGAAATGCGTGCATTGGAGGGTGGTGGGCACTAACACCACTGCGCCACAATAGGCCTCACCCTGTTCTCAGAGTGGATCTCGCCACAACTGGCCTAATCACCTTTCCACTATGTGGTACCCTTGAGGTGGAACATGTGCCTTTACAACTAGATCAGGGCACATCCACAACTCATTTGGAGGCTCCCATGATGACAACAAGCCACCACAATAAAACAAGTGATCAAGTAATGAAACCGAGATCTAGAAATTTGAATGAAACTCTAGATCAAGAGCCCCTAAATGAATGGGAGAGGAAGTGATGATCTCTTCGAAGATGTAGATCAAGGCGTCCTCCTTCGATTCCCAAAAGGACAAGGCCATCAGACGGATGAAAGTGGAGATGTTGTTGCAAATTGATTTCAGCAGGCGAGCTTTTCATCAGGTCCAATAACCCCAAAATGAATATGGCATTGGGAAGGCTTAGAGCTAGGCCAAAAACAAAATCTTTTCTGCCGACTAGCACTCCAGAGCCACCCCATGATCAAGCCAAGGTCAAAGGCAATAGCTCATTACCTCTCGTCTTGCTTGGTGAAGAAGCGGAGGGCGTCCTTTGTGGTGCCGTCGTTCCCCTCATCTCCTTCGCCTCCGACTTCACGTAACCACCGACGAGCACAGTAGGTTTGGTGCCTCTGCTGTCTCACATAGAGTATCTTGCTTGTGAGGCAGGAAGGTGGAATTTCAAGTCTAGAAAATCCCTAGGAAGCGACCTTTGGATTATTTTATCAAGCTCCACCACCTTCCTTTATATAGGCAAGTAGGTGAGGGAACACAACACTTGTGTCCCTCGATCCTAAACCCTAGCCCTAGTGAAAGTGGGTCCAACCCATCGACCGTGTCCTTGTCTAAACAAGTCCAACTTGGCGGCTTGTGATAGTCGGATCATCATCCTAGTTCCACTCTCTTAAGTGTGCGATCCATGAGCTTCTGATAAGCACAACTTAGTAATCATTCAGTTAGAGCAGTAGCTCAATGACTTTCCAACTAGAGATGATAATTGGTAGCGGCCTCTAGCAAGACTTGCCAACTCCCGGTTTACGCAAGTGCCCTCAATGTGATGATTTGTTCGAGTCCCTTTGCTCACGATATTAGTGATAAACCACAGGGGAGATTCCGTCATCCTAGTCTCACCTTAACTCTCTTCTTGTTATAGTGATAACTAATTCCCTCCGGCTTTACTAAGTCATACTACCTCGATCAACACTTGATCGAGTAGCGCATGGCCATGCTTTTGAATCATATCACATGAGAGGGCCTGAAATATCTCTACGAGATGGAGGAAAATTCCGTCTTGGCTGATCCACGTCACACTTGCTTGAAGTCATTAAGATCACCCTTATGACTCCCAGTTACGATGAGCGTTAGATGGAGTCAAGGCCGGCTTTTCCACAACTCGGCGTGTGATCCCCTTGGGTCTAAGGATTCCATTGTGTTAGTCGGAGCATATGACAGTGTGCTCAAGTCCTACTAACCTTTGGATCTGTCTGGCTATCGTACCTCTTCCAACTACCCAATGCACGGTGGATATCATCTCCATGCCCATGACACATGAAACATTGTCATCTTCAACTTACAAATTACTCTCGGTGGGTTTCCTCCCAACCTCAAGCGACTTAGGACAATGGCTGGAGCTAGATACAAGTATGTGGTTCCACACCTGCAGCAATTGCGTTGACACATACAACTAGCTCTAGCTGTATGCAGGTCACAGATACAAGGTAGAATGTGAGCCTCTAGGGCACCATTCCTAACAGTCTCCCACTTGCACTAGAGTCGAACACTCAGGCATCTCTAGACCTTAGGCATCTCATGCCCATCGCTCTAATGTGCGCCTTAGACTTAGGTTGTGGAAGTGGCTTGGTCAATAGGTCTGCAACATTTGCATCCATGTGTACCTTGCATAGCTTAATTTCTCCATGATCGACGAACTGTCGAATCCGGTGAAATTTCCTGAGTATGTGCTTGTTTGTCTAGTGTGCAAGTGGCTCCTTGGCTTGTGCAATAGCACCAGTATTGTCACAATACACATCTAATGGACTGGACGAGTCGGAAACAACCCCGAGTTCAATTAGAAAATTTCTGATCAAACCCCTACTTTTGTCACCTACGAGGCAGCAACATACTCGACAGTAGCAGAATCAGCCATCGATTCTTGCTTGGAACTTTTCCACTCAACGCACCTCTATTTACTATCAACACATATCCGGATTATGCGCCAAGTCATCCGGTCGGTCTGAATGCTAGCATCCGCGTAACCCTTTACATCTAGCTCTTATTCCTCACCACCATAGACTAGGAACTCATCTTGAGTATGTCTCAAGTACTTAAAGATATTCTTTACTATTATTTAGTGGTTTTCGCTAGGATCTAACTGATATCTGCTCGTTAGACTTAGAGAATAGTAAATATCTCGCCTAGTACATATCATCACATACATGATCGATCCTACTTCTGAAGCATAAGGGATCATCTCCATCTGACTTTGTTCATCAGCCGACGCTAGGCATTGAGTCTTACTAAGTCGGATTACATGTGCCATCAGTAAGAACCCCTTCTTAGATGAATCCATATTGAATTTCTTCGGGATCTATCTCTATATATCTTAATTCCTAGTATAAATGCCGCCTCACCCAAGTCCTTCATTTGGAAACACCTTTCCAAAGAATCCTTGGTTTCTTGAAACATTGGAACATTGTTTCCGAGTATCAATATGTCATCTACATACAGTACCAGAAAAACAACTGAGATTTCACTAAACTTCATGTATACACAAGAATCTCGTTCACTTTTGATGAAGCCAAACGATTTGACCACTTCATCAAAACGAATGTTCCAACTCGACTTGCTTGCTTCAATCCATAAATGGACTTATGAAGCTTGAAACTTTGTTAGGACTACGGGTCGACAAAACCCTCGGGTTGTATCATATACGATCCCATTAAATTTACATTAAGGAAAGCTGTTTTAACATCCATCTTCCATATCTCCCAATCAAAATATCAGACTAGTGCTAACATGATCCTCACCGACTTAAGCATCTCTACTGGCAAGAAAGTCTCGTCATAGTCAACTCCTTTAACTTGTCGGAACCCTTTCGCGACAAGGCATGCTTTATAGGCAGAAATATTTCCATCTTGGTCAGTTTTCCTCTTAAAGACGCATTTTCTCTCGATGGATCTTGCAAAATCTGGCAGATCAACCAAGTTCCAAACTTGATTGTCATCCATGGACTTTAACTCGGATCTCATGGTTCCAAGCCATGACTCGAATCAATACTTCCATCGCATCGATAAGTAGTGACTCATCGTTGTCCACATAAGTATGTCTCCACGTAATCTTGATGATCTTCATGTCTTTGGTGCATTTGTCGGCTTAGGCTGGCGTCGGCTCAACATCCAAGGTTGTCAACTTGTCTGAGTGGTGAATCCTGAGTTTCTTAGAGGTGCATCCTATTACCACTATCTTTCCATCTTGAAACTCCTTCTCCAAAAGACATTTTGAGCGATAAACACTTGGCCCTCTTCTTGGTTGTAGAAATAGTAACCCAAAGTTTCCTTAGGGTAGCCTACTAAAACTACCTTATCGACTTAGAGCTGAGCTTGTTGGTTGTAATTTCTAGACAAAAGCCTCACATCCCAAATATTGAGAAAAGCCAAGGCAGCCTTTTTGCCCGTCCACATCTCATGTGGTGTCTTTTATCTTGATTTAGATGGTACTTTGTTTAGTGTTATCATTGCTTTGTCTCTAGACAAAAACCCAGAATGATAAAGCTAGATCCATATTACTCATCATCGATCTTACCATGTCTAACAAGGTTTGGTTCCGCCTTTCGACACACACCATTTCTACGAGGTGTTCCGGCAAGGTGGTGGAACTATCCACAACTCTTGAGATGGTCATCAAACTCATGGCTCATATATTCGCCTCCATGATGCGAATGTAGAAACTTAATATTCTTGTCAAGTTGGTTTTGCACTTCACTCTAAAACTCATTGAACTTTTCAAAGTTGTCCAACTTGCATTTCATTAGGTAGACATAGCCAGATCTACTGAGATCATCCGAGACCAGGACAAAATACTCATAGCAACTCTGGTACATCGTGCTCATTGGACCACATACATCACTATGTATCGGCTCCAGCAAGTCGGGATGCCCTCTACGCAACTCTATGCGAAAGGTGTCGAAGTCATCTTTCCCAACAAAGCAGAGTTTACTTATTTCGAGGCTCCAAACGACGAATCTAGGAGTCCATCACCATGGAGCTTTGCATCCGTTTCCAGCAGATATGACCAAGGCGACAATGCTATAGATAAGTAGAACTAAGATCATTTGGCTTGAACCTTTTAGCATTGAAGTTATAGACCGATTTACATTCAAGATCAAGCACAAAAAGTTCGTCTTGGATAGATGCATAACCATGAAACACATTATTCATATAAAAGGAACAACCATTGTTCTTAATATTCAACTCATAACCCTCCATCAAACATGAAGTGAAAATGATGTTTCAACTTAATGGGAACATAATAACACTTATTTAGTTCTAGTACAAATCTTGAAGGTAACTGGAGTTGCATAGTCCCTACAGACTTGTAACAACTCTTGCTTTGTTTCTGACTTTCATGTAAATCTCCCCTCTCGCCACGCTTCTATGCCTTACCAGTCCCTGCATCGAGTTGCACACATGAACAACCGATCCAGTATTGTATACCTAGGTGTTGCTAGGAGTGTCGGCAAGATAAATGTCTATAACATTCACAACAAGTGTACCTAAGTCGGAAGTCATACTTCCACTCTTGGATTTATCCGCCTTGTACTTGTTGCAGTTCCTCTTCTAGTGACCCTCACGTTCTGGTAAAAGCATCTTGCTTGGAGGTTTTGCTGGCTTGCCAATCACTGAGCCGATGCTGGGACTTGGATCTAGTGTGTCGTCGCCCTTGGGCTTCGCTTTCTTAGACCAAGATTTCTTCTTGATCTTGGAAGCATTCTGCACCATCAACACTTGATTGGTGCCGCCTCTCTTGATGTCGGCCTCTGCTGTATTGAGCATCCCTTGGAGTTCTGCCAGCTTATTAGCCATACCATGCATATGGTAGATTGAATTGATCGGACCATCAGAACTAGGAAGATAATTCAGGAGAATGTCGGTAACGAACTCTTCGCTCAAGGGAAAACCCAGACGATCCAAGGACTGTACATATTCGATTATCTTGATCATGTGCAGTCCTAGTGGATCTCCGTCTTTCAGCTTGCACCCAAGCAAGGCTCTGGAGATATTGTGCGTCTACATCCTAGCATGCATCTCAAACATGCTCTTGAGAGCAATGATCATATCGTACGCCTCAACATTTTAGAATTGTTGCTGTAGTTACAGCTCCATGTGAGCGAGCATGAGGCGGTGACTTCCGTTGACTCATCGTAAGCTTTGGCAGTTCTTGTAGAATTAGGCTCATCATTTCCTGGCTTTCGTCTAGAATCAGATTGTCGGGACATGTTCCTTCTTTACTTGCTTGAGAATGATTCTCAAGTTACGATACCGATTAGTAATGTTTGTTCCATTAAGCTTGTCCTTCTCGAGAATACATGCAAAGCGAAAATCTGAATGGTGCTAGTTGGTGCCATCTACAAACGAAAGATGCAAAACACTTAATACAATGCATCGTAATAGGAGAAAGTGATTAAACTCTTTAATGCACACACTCCTTTGAGAATGATATCCCTCAAGCGATCGACAATAATTGGGATCCGATCATTTATCCGATTAGTGAGCCTTTATTATCCTTGCTGATCGAAAAACCTTCGAGTCGGCAACACCTTGCCAATCAAATCTCTATCTGATTCCTATTGGATTGTCAGACAACCCTCCATACCCCAAATACCACAACTATTTTGATAGCTCATGTCCCAACTACCAAGTGCTCTGTAGAGAGAGTTCGAATCTCTCACACTTTATCGAAGAGAATTGGTAGTGCCCCAACAATATGAGCCACTAACCAAAAATGTCCAACTTTAGTGTTGCAACAAATGGTGGGTAATCCATTGAACCTTCTTTGAGCAAAAATAAGCAAATAAAGCGCAAGTTGGAAACTTTCCGGTTTACACCAGATAACGTTTAGCTATAACTTTTGACAGGGTACAACTTTCCTATTCTTGTCCAACAAGAAAACAACTTTAGTGGTTGATCGTGGACGTTAGCCACATGATCTCCCACTCAGATCTGGACCAGTTTTGACTAACTTCTTGGACAAGACAAACCATATCTAGCCACTGGCCTAGATCAAAATAGATCAAAAAGGCAAAACGAAAAAAGTGAAAAAGATCCATTCTTCCCACTAGACCATCTCATGCGCAAGAATTTGGCCAAAAACCTAGAGCCGATGCTCTGATACCACTATTAGGCAACATGTAGAGCTAGGCCAAAAACAAAAACTTTTCTGCTCCTTCTAGGACTCTGGCGAGATAGCCAAGATCTAGCCAAGGTCAAAGGAAATATCTCATACCTCTCGATGCGCCGGTGCGGAAGCTAAGGAAGCACGTCACGGTGGTGCCATACGTTCCCCTCGTCTTGTGCGGCTCCGACAAACTTATTGATCCTGGGACCACCTCATCACCGACTCCATGTTCCTCCTCCTTCCGCCTCCAACTTGCAGCCCAACTTGATAAGAACCACAGGTGTGTTGCCTCTACTGTATCACACACGTACAAGGTGGAACAATAGCAAGTGAGATGCTAGTCTCCATCTTGCCGCCACAGGAAAGGAAGGTGGCATTGCCAAGTCTAGGAAAACCCTAGGAAGCAGCACTGGATTATTTTGTTTACCGCCACCCACCTTATTTATATAGGCGAGTAGGTGAGGGCACACAACACTTGTGTCCCTTGGTCCTAAACCCTCGCCCTAGTCAAAGTGGGTCCAACCCATTGACATGTGTCCCTGCCTGAACAAGTCCAACTTGCCGGCTTGTTATAGTCGGATCATCATCCGCCTAGTTCTAATCTCTTAAGTCGCATGATCACGAGGATTACATAAGCGGACACAACTCAGTAATCATCCAGTCAGAGAAGTAGCTCAGTGACTTTCCGACTAGAACTAATAATTGGTAGGGGCCTCTAGCAAGACTTACAACTCGGTTTACATAAGTACCCTCAATGTGACGATATGTCTTAGTCCCTTGCCTCACGACATTGGTGATAAACATGAGGGATATTTAGTCATCCTGTGCTAGTTTAACTCTCTTATTGTTGTAGTGATAATTGATTCCCTATGGCTTCACTAATTTGGACTACCTCGATCACGACTTGATCGAGTAGCACCTGAAACCATGCTTGGATCATATAACACGAGAGGACCCAAAGAATATCTCGAGATGGAGGGCAAATTCTGTCTTGGTGGATCCATGTCGAGCAGCTTGCTTGAAGTTAGCCAAATTTCAAGACCAATTGATGACTCCCGATTCTGATGAGTATTAGATGGAGTCAAAGCCAGCTTTTCCACAACTCGGATCATGTGATCCCCTCGGGTCTGGATTCCATTGTGTTAGTTAGTACAGACATATGGCCGGTGTGCTCATGTCCTACTAACCTTTGGATCGGTCCAGCTATCATACCTCTTCCGATTAGCCAATGCAAGGCGGATAGCATCTCTATGCTCATGACACATGAAACATTGTCATCTTCACTTACAAATTAGTCTCATGAGTGGGTTTCCCTCGAACCTGAAACCACTAAGGACAAATTGGCTAGAGCTGAATACACGTATGTAGTTCCACAGGCCCAACAATTGTAGTGACACATACAACTAGTTTCCACTCTTACATTCCGGGTTAAGTTTACAAATACAAGGCAGAATGTGAGCCTCTAGGGCATCATTCCTAACAGATGGGAGGGTATTTGTATCCCCTGAAATGGAGCCATTGGAGTCAAGCGGGGCCGGATAATCCAGCCTAAGAAGGGCTGATAATCGGGTAGGGAAACATCCGCCCGGAGCACAATACTCCAGGACAATAGTCTGCCCCATCTAAGCGGCGCACCACATGTCCTTTGTGAAAATCCCTAGGGACAAATAACCCGGCCTCCTAGGAGGGGCGAATTATCCCGCTAGGGAAAAAGCTCTCCCGTACAGTGGTCGGTTATCCGGGAATCTCCACCCCTTTCTAAGCAGTGCGCCTATGGTCCTTACTCGAATTTTCTAGGGCGGATAGTCATCCCAGCAAGGCGGATTTTATATCAATGCGCCTGATTCTTTAAAGGAAATACATCATGTGACCCGTGAATCCCTTTTTTGGAAGTAGAAGCTCGCAGCACTCAAATTTCTCTACACAATTAAATTGTCCTTTGGTATTGTTATATAACACATAAAAACTCTAGGGATCATGGAATATTCTTTCAATATCTTATCAGCACATCAAGTATCTCAAACCTTTCCGATAGAACTTTTATTTCTACATGTTCATTCTAGCACAAAAAACATGATTCATGCATTTTTTGCCTATGCCTTTTTTAGCATTGATATAGTTTTTTGAGTCGAGCCTCCATCTAAGGTACTTGATTTTCCCGTGCTACCTATATCTCTAATGAACACAATGCTAGGCCTATGCGTATGGATGAGAGCGTGTGCACTGCCAGTTCCTTAACCTTACGTCAGGGTGGCCTAACCTCCGGGGAGTTCCATCCGAGGATACTCATTGGCTCTGATAGAAGTCTTTGACAATCAAGGCGACATGTTAGTTGACTAGTAGCCCCTAGGCTAGTAACTTCATGTCCCCATCCTCCCTTTGTTGTTCTTCCACTTCTCAGAATTTGTTGGAGCTATCATGCTAGCATATCTTATCACCCTTTTCCTTGATGGTGATCTCAAGTGAGGCATGTTTTCCTAGGACCGACCCCACATCAGGGGGGCTAGTCTAGTCTTATCTTGATGGTCACGACTCACACTCGGTAGGGGTAGAGAGGGGATTCCCTTGTCTTTATCTCTGCAGCAATCTCTTTGTATCTTCTTCCAGTCCTCTTGGTTCCTCCGTTTTCCCCTTCCTTGGCAGTGCTTGAGTTGGTGATAGTTTGGGAGTTGTTGTCGATTTGGAAAGTGTGGTGAAACATTATCGATGGCAGATTTATTCACTGTACTGATTCGTTGGCTATCCACATTGGTGGAGTTATGCGCTTTCAGCATTTTTAGGAAGAGACTTCGCTCCGAGAGCACTGGCACCGATGAAGGCAGCGGTGCGGAGTTCGATCTCGGGCCTCGGGCTTGCAACGGTGTTGTTCTCATCATGCACATTATTCTGTAGGTTAGTGATACCTTGATCCGGATTCACCGGATGTAAGCCATAATAGCTTTTTCCCTAGAAGATCTAGGTTTAATCGAACCTCGGAAAGCCTAATTGTACTAAAGGTAATAAAAAAATGACACGTCCTACAAGACTTTGTTTGTTTTGTTTTACCTTACTTGACTGTATCAATCTTAGTTTTACTTTTATAACGGGTTTGAATCAATGGATGGAGATGAGACCAGGGTTGAGGATCCACCGGCAGACTGCATCAAATGGGATAAAAAGATAATAATAAGCACGTCATCGTATAATGTTTGAATCGAGATGATCTCTTGTGGGCATGACACATCCTAATATTCTAGATGCTCCCATGATGCAAACTGGCATAGAAATAGATTTTTAATCTAACCGAGTACACCAAAGCCACGCAGGTTACAAATGATTATTAAGTGCAAAACATGATCAAAGATTTAAGTGGTGATGTTGTTGTTGATCCCTGAATGGGGCGCTAAGCAAAGATCAGACCGTACTTTACCCTTTTCGTCATGAGGATCCTATGAGATCACCGCTAGCTAAGTAAGTATCACTCTCAAGCCTTTATCAATCTACTTATAGGATCTTGGAGGTACCTACAAGTCCACACGATCGAGAGAAGAAATGAAGAAACAAAGATACAAATCACAATCTCAAACAAAATACAATTCTCCCATGATCTAGATGCATAATTGCTGCAAGGTTTCTCCCCAACCCATGCACCCATGAGGACTACTCACTCATAACAAATAGATCGGAGATAGAAAACATCATGGATATATACTTAGATTGAAATCAAATATTCTTACAATGAATTACGCCCAAATCACAAGGAGATCTAAAGTACAAAACAATGGCTATGGCTAGGTGGATGGATGGATGGTGGAAGTGATGAACCACGGTGTGGATCTCCTTTGGTGGTGTTGTGATGCAATCACGAGAATGGCGGCTCTCACGGCGGCGGCTAGAGCCTAGAAATATATATAGGCGTCATCATGAAAGTTAGTATGGTTTCCGACGAGATGAAGCCATCACCACATGGTGGGCAGGCGATACGAAACGGGCGATCACACAGCGCATTTAGTGGTCGCTAAGCTTGGGTCGGCATACAGGAATGCTTCTCCAATTACTTGGCAACGTGTGTACTTCTCAAAATCCTTCATTATGACTCCTTATTTCTTTTAAAAGGCGTGATTTCCTGCACAACATAAATCAATGAAAGGGATTTGCATATCTTTGTAATTATTGGTCATTAGTGGCAAGAGTTGAGAGTTTCTTTGGCAATTGCTTGACCAAAAACAATGTTTTAAACATAGTGGAAGATGGCAAAAAATCCGAAAGCCAATCAACTCTTCAAATCTCAAACCTTGATGCGGTCCTCGAAGCAAGAAGAACCAAAAGAACTATAAGGAATTGGGTGTTTAAACTTGAAACAACGAATAAGAGTTCACTTATAGTCGGTAGTCGTATGTGCTCAACACTTCATTCATTTTATGCGAAGCTTATCAAAGTTAGAGAGTATGACAAGAATATAATACAAGCTTCGATAAGTCAAGATAATCAAAGTAAAGTTTAATATAAGTATAAGTAACTAGAAGTGTAGCAACTTAATCAATCCAATTCCTCTAATTAACTCTTAGCTTACCAAGGAACACTAGGATGTTTAAAAATAGCATAATTGAGTAAGAGAATTTCATAATGTCCCAAGTAGTATAACAATGAAGTATCTTATTTACACCCACATCAATAAATCAAGTCTATCTAAAACACTTCTAATTACTAGCGTAAAAGGTTCCGACGATCACAAGAAGTCATCGTTGAATGTGTGAAGTCGGTATGGGTCTCCAGATCCAAGCTTCGATTATTGACATCCGAGAGGGGTCTCGATCATGTCTCTCATTATTCGCGAATCGTAGGGTGACACACTTAAGAGACAACGACATCCATTTGGAGCAATCAAAGAAGTTTCCATGCCGAAAAGAATAACAAAGCTTGATAAATTTATTTCACTAGATACCAAAAGCGGGTTTTCGGGTGAAATTGCAGAAAATGTTTCGCATGTGAAATGAAATACTAGCGTTAGGGATTATATGAATGTTTATCATTAAAGTAATTGACAAATTCTGAATAAATAAAGAAGTTTTTATTTAATGAGAGTTTGCATTAAATTTGGTGGAAATTTAATGGGAATTTGAGTGGGTTTTTGAGTGGAGGGAATTGAAAGGCATTTGAGTGAGTGGAGTGTCCAATCAATATGAATGTGGAAGAGGTGGGGCAGCCCCATGGCTGGGAAAGCATGGCCCCTTGGGTGCCCCTCTCCCTATAAAAGGAGCCCCCCTCCTCTCTCTCACTCACATCTCCTCGTGAAGGATCTCTCCCCCTCTAGTATTTATTCCCAAGGTCTCGGACTAGCGAGATACATATTCCAAAGGATTTTCTAAGAAGAAAGAGTTGTGCTTCCGCTGCATCGCTGGATCTAGGAGTCGGAGGTTGCTCTGTGGCTCGAACGTGTGTGCGAGCACGGATGCGCGCTATTTTATGGCGCTTAGGACTTCCTCTCGATCTTGAGATCGACAAGAGATCGCCTACATCAACCACAGTTTGGACTCGTTTGCTTGGTCTTCATGGGTATGTTCTCATGCATATAATAGCTCCGCTGTTTGTATCTAGTAGATAGATCTTGGCACATAGTTGTTCCCCATCGTAGAAATTTTTGTTTTCTATGCTGCGAACCCCACAAAGCGGTATCGAGCCAGGATCATGTGCGTAGGATACTTTGCACAGGTACACATATGAGTATGTGGAACGTGATGATCATTTTATTGCTTCTTAGTTGTACTTTGGATATTGGTGGCATGGTGGGATGAAGCGACCTAGACAAACTTAACATGTCCTCGCCAGACATAAGACCTGCTCCACGCTTGACATGCAACTAGTTTCGTGATAAGTGGGCTAGCTGGTGTCTATCTCTCCTACTATAGTCAATATCTAATTTGGCAATGGAGTTGTCAACAATTTGGTTATCCTTATTGTGGTTCATGTTTGTAGGTAAGAACGTGTTCTATCTCGAAAAGCCCCAAACCACGTGAAACTTGCAATGGATAAATTAGAGGCGTTAGTTTAGATTGTTGTCGGGCTAGTGTTATAATATGGTGATGTTGTAAGAGTAGAAGTATATTATGGTACTCTTATAACACACATAACGCAAGGTTCCATAGACCTTGGCCTTACACATAGAGGTACGATGAGAGATGCATGCCACGGTGCACATGATGGAGATCATATGCCGAACCATATCATTTCACTTATAAACATGTGATGTTTTGATTGCATCTTATATTGTTTGTTTGGTGTTTTATTAGCATAATAAGATGATCCCTCATTTAGATATCAAAGATAAAAATGTGTTCTTCCTTAAGTATGCAATCGACAATGTTTCGTCAAGCTTCAAGACATCACGTGATGATCGGGTGTACTTAATCCACGAGCATATCTCGGTGTAAGACATTTACACACGCCAAAACTAAGTTCTTACTTGCCGAAATGCCTAGCATGTACGAGACGAACATGGCCCCTAACACGGGACCGAAGGTTAAGCATGAGTCATATGTTTCGATATGATGACCATATGGATGTCGCTTTAAGCTACAATCACTCACCAATGTGATGATCGGACTCTTGTAGTGGATTTGGTTCATGTAATCACCCAAAAGACACGTAGGATGTTGTTTTTGAGTGGAGTTCATTTATAATTTGGATTAGTAGAACTAAATTTATCATAAAATTAAATCAGTGAATTTGCATAATTTGTTGTAGTCATTGGCATTCGCTCACCACCTTATGCATAGTTGTAATTGAGATAATAGAACTATAGAATTCTGGATATATACTTTACTTAATCTGGTATCGTATTGTGTTGAGTGTTAATCTAAAGTTTAAAGTCCTATTGCAAACTTTCAGCAAACTCTATTATTCGCGGAAATTTAATAGTTGGTATTAAATTGAGAGTAACACCCAGTTGTTAGTATCTTAAGTATCATGTTTGCCTCCATGGTTCTTGATTGTTTTAATATCGTTTATCTAGGAGCTGAAAGAATTGTTTTGTAAACCATCATGTGTGGCAGATATAACGATATCCAAACAATGTTTTGGTTGCAATATGATAGATTATAATATATGTTCTCATATTGATGAGAATTTACGAAGGTTGGAGATGCTAGACATCCTAATCATCCAAAAGGGTTTTGAAAGTAATGTTATACTCATGATTCGCCTTTTAAGCTATAGTAGCTTGATCATGAAAGTCGCTCATGATAAGTATGAATAAAGATGTATGTAAAAGTGTTTACTACACTAAAGATTACTAAATAATGGATTTTGAAAGAATACCGATCATTTTGATGATGCATATCTACTTTAAAGTGCAAGTCTAAAGGTATTATTATTTGAATATACACGCTTTGGACTATGTGTCATGTATATGGTGCCACTTTTGATGTTGATAGATTCTTTTAAAAAGGAAAAAAATGCTGAAAGAGAATCTATAAAATATATTTGGCAAAAAAGAAAAGATTGGAAATATCCAATTTAGGTATATATGATATACATGTTATGGTTGTATTCTTTGCTTGTTAAACAATGTGGTTCTTGGGTATTGGATACCGAATTAGTTGGTATGAAATTCCATACAGAACGACGCAATTCATGAACCACAATGGCCTAAGTAACTAGCAAGATAATAGGTGATGATGTTCGCCGAAACAAACAAACCATTGTTTGTATTTCGTTGACATCAAAGCTTGACTTCAAGATTTGTTTTAATAATTGTTATTTAAATCAGGTATTATGAGAACAAAGCTTGTTCAAATAATTACCATATTCCATATAAGATGGATGATTTACAAATCTAGTTGGAGAAATCACATCCATAAAGCCTAATGCTAAAATGTCGCAAGACAAATAATTGGAAGATCACTTACGAAGTGACATCGTGCTTAAATTATATTGGAAAGAAAACATGAAGAAACTCCATTTTCATGGATTTTTGGAGTCTTTGATTTGATCAAGTGACGCTTGTGAGACTTTCCTCGGGATAATTAAAACTTCGTTCAAAGGCCAAAGAAGAACGAACGACTAAAATATTGGAATTTATACATATCGATGTATGTAGTCCATTATGTATAGTCGTAAGCGATGGATTTCATCTTCATATGCTTTCTCCGGAAATTTGAGTGAATGTTCAATTAATGAGAAAGAAGCATGAAATATTTGAAAAACGTTTCAAAGACTTTCAAGATGAAGTGGAAAATCATGGTAACAAGAAAATAAATGATTTATGATTTGATCATAAAGGGATTTATTTGAGTTACAAGTGTAACAAGAAAATAAATGAATTATGATTTTATCTTAAAGGGATTTATTTGAGTTGCAAGTTTAGCAAAAACACCTAGATTTACATCTCCCGAAACACCATAGGAGTATGGAGTGTTTAACATTTGTAATAAAACCTTGTTTGACATGGTTGGATCAAAGGTGTTATTTATAAAACTGCCATTATGTTTTAAAAGATTAAAGCTTTAGAGACTTCCGCTTTTACACTGAAAAGAGCTCCATCTTGATCCGTTGAAATGACACCATGAAAGTTATGGTTTGGGGTAAAACCCAAGTTGTCATTTCTTAAATTTTGGTATGCTAAACATAAGTAAGATGTTTACAACCGAAGTCGGATGAGCATGTCTTTGTAGGTTATTTCGAATAACAATTGGTTATTCCTCCATAACACCAAGGACAAAAGGGTTTGTCGCTTGAAACGTGAAGTTTCTTGAAGAAGGAATTTTCATAAATTTTAATTGGGAGGACAATAGAACTATGATAAGGTTAACGAACCATAGCTATATCTGATAAGTTGCACAAAACAGGAAAATGTTCAAGGCAGCCGTAATGCTCATGGATCACGTGCCTCAAAGGTCAAGTCACGGAGGTCTAAAGTTCATATTGAACCAAGAAGGTCGGATAAACAATAAAATGATTGAGATTTGAGAGTAAATCATTATTGTTTGACAATGATGAACCGACTACAAAGAAGCGATGATGGGCCTGACTTCAAATGGCTTGAAGCCATAAAATCCGTGATAGTTCCATACACGAGAAATCAAGTTTTGAACTTGGAAGACCCTCGGAAGGAGTAAAACCTACTCTATTGATTTGGATCTATAAAGAAACAGCACATGGATGTCTCACATCTATGAAATATTCACATGTCGTAAAGTATTTTATGACAATGTTCAAAGGAGTTGACTATGACAAGATTGGATCTTTCATAGCGTTATTTAGTCTGGATGGATTAAAGTAGCAACCACTACATATAATTTGGTATATGGTAGATGAATAAACAAAACAAAATTATTCTAATAGAATGGTTACCTAGGACGTGTACAATACACGGTCCAAAGGATTTTGTTAAATTCAAAGGATGCTAAAATAGCATGCAAACTTCAATGGTTGAAGTAAGCATCGCGGAGTTGGAATCTTCACCGTGATGAAAAAGGAGATTTCACCTATAGACGATGAAGATGCTTGCATTTGCAAGAAATTAAGTGGGAGCGTTGAGACATATTTCTAATACATTATGTGGAGGACATCTTGTTGATTAGAAATGATGTATATTTTATTGACCAAGGTTAAGAATTTCATTTCGATGAAAAATTTAGGCAAAACCCAAATATTTAGCATGAATGTCTATAGTGGATAGACTATGACGCTAATATGGTTGTGCCAAACGTACATATATGAGATATTGAAGGAGTTCAATATAGAAACAACAAGAAACGGTTCTTGTTGCATGGAAAGGAATTGAATCAAGATTCAAGTGTATCGACACTTGATAAGTGAAACAAGATTCAAGTGCTTTGACACTTGATGAGTAAAATCCCAAGAATGATTTGATTAATCATACCATGATATGTACACATCCAGATATGTCCTATGCTCTAAGTGTTATGAGCATATACCAGAATGAATCATAAAATTATCATTGGACAATAGTAAGGAAATTCTTATGATCTTTGGAATAACTAAGAATATATTTGTGTAGAGGACAAACAATTACAAATAGTTCATTGTAAAGCTGTTATATCGATACTAGTTTTGTCACAAGATACAAATTAAGTTTATCTCAATTTAAACTATGGGTGGCACAATGTAATGGAAAGAAGATTCCATGATGGATTTGGATGAAATCCATAGTTAAGACATTGTGACGAATACTACAACAACAAGGCTATATATGACCTGCTATAGTAGCAAGAAAGGAGGAATTTGTGTCAAGAAGTTTGTTATCAAACTAAGGTGTGGTTAACAACGGCTAACACTAAATATATATTGTATGACAATAGTATCAACATGATTTAACCCTAAGGAACTAAAGGTCTCACCAAAGGACCAAATTTATACAATGCCATCTCATTGAGAACGAGTGATGCGTGAAGACGCAAAGACATGTAATACACACGGACCTGAAGCGGCCGATCCGTAGATTATATTAACTACTTTGCAATTGTATATATGGAACACCGTAAAGCCATATAGGTGTTCAATACGCAAAGTTTTCAAACTAGATTATTGTCTCTAGTGCAAGTGGGAGACTGAAGGGAATATGCCCAAGAGGCAATAATAAAGTGGTTATTATCGTATTCCTTGTTTATGATAAATGTTTATTTTACATGCTATAATTGTATTAATACGGAAACGTTAATATATGTGTGTTTAATAAACAAAAAGGAAGTTTCTAGTTATGCCTCTCTTATAAACTAGCTCGTTGATTAACAAGATGATCGTAGGTTTCCTGATCATGGACATTGGATGTTGTTAATAACGAGGTCGCAACATTAGTGTAATGGTGTGATGAACATTCATCCGAAGTATAGCATTACGATCAAAGTCATTGAGTTTATATTGCTATAACAACTTACGAAATGATCCAAATCCTTAAACCATGAGATCATGTCAATCACTAACACCGGAAGAGTTTCTTGATAACATTAAACGTCACACCGTAACAGGGTGATTATAAAGATGGAGTCAGAACTACTAAAGTGTTATGTTGAGGCCCATGGATCGAGAGTGGAATTTGTTCATCCCGATGACGGATAGATATGCTCTAGGCCCTCTAGGTGATATCACATTGATTAGCTTGCAAGCAAGTGATTTAATCACTAGAATGTTATATCACGGGAACGAGAAAAGAGTGCATATCAGTAACGAGATCAAACTAGGTATGGAGATACCGATGATCGAATCTCGGACATGTAATATATCGCGAAACAAAAGGATTAAGATACTAGCATAAAAGGTTCCGACGATCACAAAAAAGTCATCGTTGAATGTATGGGAGTCAGTATGGGTCTCCAGATCCCACTTCTGATTATTGATCTGAGAGGGGTCTCGACCATGTCTGCATTATTCGCGAACCGTAGGGTGACACACTTAAGAGACACCGATATCCATTTGGAGCAAAAGTTTCATGCGAAAAGAATAATAAGCGCAGAATTTATTTCACTAGATACCAAACGGGTTTTGGTGAAATTGCAGAAAGTGTTTCGCATGTGAAATGAAATACTAGCAAGGGGTTATATTTGAATGTTTGTCATTAAAGTAATTGACAAAATTCTGAATAAATAAAAGAAGTTTTATTTAATGAGAGTTTGCATTAAATTTGGTGGAAATTTAATGGGAATTTTAGTGGGTTTTTGAGTGGAGGGAATTGAAAGGCATTTCAGTGAGTGGAGTGTCCACCCACATGAATGTGGAAGAGGTGGGGGAAGCCCCATGGCTGGGCGCATGGCCCCTTAGGTGCCCCCCTCTCCCTATAAAATGAGCCCCCTCCCTCTCTCTCACTCACATCTCCTCGTGAAGGATCTCTCTCCCCCTCTAGTATTTATTCCCCATGGTCTCGAACTAGCGAGATACATGTTCCCGGTTGCTTTTCGGCAAGAAAGAGTTGTGCTTCCGCTACATCGGTGGAGCGAGGAGGCGGAGGTTGCTCGGTGCCTCGAACGTGTGTGCGAGCACGGATGCGCTGCTGTTTTATGCGCTTAGGACTTCCTCTCGATCTTGAGATCGGCAAGAGATCGCTCACATCAACCACGAGTTTCGACTCGCTTAGCTTTGTTGGACTTCAAGGGTATGTTCTCTACGGATATACATCCGCCCGTTGTTTGTATCTAGTAGATAGATCTTGGTACATAGTTGTTCCCATCGTAGGAATTTTTTTGTTTTCTATGTTGTGAACCCTACATCAAGCTGGAAGGCACGAGCTTTTGACGGCGAGCGACGAATTCTGGATCCTCAACCCAACGAGAGCCAGTGCGCAAGTTTATCAAAGTGTCGAGCGAAATGTCCTCGTACCAAGATAGAACGGCTGTAAGTGCCATGTCAGCACCAGCCCTCCCAGCAGATTCCCTCCAGAGATTTAGCTGGTTCTGAGATGCCATTAATCTCTCCACAAGTATTTTGACCTCGTTAATGTCAGGTTTCCCTGACGTGTACGGCCAAAGAACATGATAGGCCCGAATGGTCGCTTGTACCAGATCTCTGCCCATAATCTTCATTGGTCCAACTGCAGCGCCAACGGCAATCAGGAAGTCTTCCATTGAGTATTCTGGACTCGAGTCTGCGGGTACACCTCGACGCTGGCAAGCAGAAATCACTGCCTTAGAGCTCACTGGTCTAGCTTGATCTACATGAAAGGAAAAAATATTAGTTAAAAATAAGAAAGAGAAAAAGATAACTCGGCCACGATCGGAAACTTACGATGAATATAACTCAACATTTTCTGGAGATCCTGGGTCCAGTCGACCTTATTATTTTCAAAGCGAGCGATTTCCTCGCCCATCATGCGGTTCTTCAGCTCGACAACATCGAGGAGTTCTTTATATTTCTGCAATTGCAGACTTAGTCGATTCTTTTCTTCAGAGAACTCCTGATCAACTTTCTCCAATTCGGATTTCTACGGGAGCTTGAGAGACTCAACCTCGGCACGTAACAGGGTTATCTCATCATCCTTTTTAAGTTAAGTCAGGTTTAATGAGTGGCTTTGTTCTAAAAAATGCAGCATCATATCAGGGGATATACATTCTGATGCGACGCTGCAAGTGTTTGTAACTCGGCTATACCAAAGAAGAAGGTTATAAGAAACCTAGAATCAGTCTCGAGCGAAAAACAATAAACAAGAAGAATAACTAACCTTCCAGAGCGTTGACCTTCTTGGTAAGGCGGATATTAAGATTATTGATATTAGCTGCACACCAGCAAGGAATGAATTAGCACACCAAGTAAAAAATATTAAGAACTTAAGGAACAATACAAAGTTTTATTAAATTACCGTTTCTTCACCACGGGAGAATTTTCTCATATTTCTCCTCCAACTTCTTGTGCAAAGAGCAACCTTTGAAATTCGTTGTCCGCCGATCATGGGCAACCTAAGTATCAAAATGAATTACACTGGATATTCAGCTAAGACAGATCCGAATCAAGTAAAACTTAACTCGGATCTAGGTGGCTGGATATTCAAAGCTAAGGCATATCCGAATAAAGTAAAAATTAACTCGGATCTAGGTGGCTAGATATTCAAAGCTAAGACAGATCCGAATCAAGCAAAACTTAACTTGGATCTAGGTGGCTGGATATTCAAAGCTAAGACAGATCCGAATCAAGAAAAACTTAACTTGGATCTAGGTGGCTGGATAACCGAATCCGAAATAGATCCGGATTAAGCAACACTTAATTCGAAATATGGATGAACAACGATCAATCCAAAGTATACAAGAAATTAACTTAGCAAATAATGCATTTGAAGCCTAACAAAGCTTCCAAACGAAAAACAAGTTATTCGGTTGCAAGCTTCGGGGACTAGTGTATATATACTATCATTTGAATAACAAACAAAATATCAACAGAAGCGCTTACCTCGTTCATCTTATCACTTTCAAGAACAATATTAGCAGCCATATGCAAACGACTGCTGATGTCGGAAAGCTGAAATGGCTGGTTACTCGGATTGCCCTCAAGCTAATCGGCGGCATTCCAATTGTTGGCATATTCCACCAAGGAGTCGAGGTTGTTCCCACTCTCAGTACGGGTCAGCACTTTACCTCGGACCCGTTGGGTAACCACCGCCGCCGCGGGACTCTTATGGAGAGTAAGCTGACTATCAGCTGCCGGGTGACAACAGGCTTAGCAGAGGAAGCCCCCTTACGGAATGCATTGGCTATGTTGGGTTGAGAAGAACTAGCCGACCCCTTCTGAGATGCTGAAGGTTTGGTGACAACAACCTTCTTAGCCTTAGAAGAGGTGCCGGCAGGAGCAGCGACCTTGGCACTAGGAGTGGCATCCTTGGAGGCAGGAGGAACTATGGTTTCCAAGGGGGCCGAGATGGTGGCATCCTTGGCTGGAGTTGGAGTTGCAGTTGAAATTGTGGGGGTCAAAGGAATTTCGGGGGAAACTTCGGTGGTCATAACAGGGGTGACAGATTCAATAGGATGATCTGATGGCAGAGTTATGTTGGCCTCAGCAATGGAAGCTGTGGGTACATCTCGCCGAGGCGATGTCTGATTCGGCGTAGGAGGAGAGTCAACGCGAGAGAGACTAGGAACCCGAGTATCTTTAGGAGGCGGAGGAGAAGGCAGCCGAGTTGTATGACTCGTCATACTCGGACCACTTGGCTTGGCAGAGAGAGGAGCGCTGCAAAAAGCACAAAAAGTCGAATCAAAAGACAGAAAGAGAGAAGCAAGAAATACAAATGAAAATAAACTCACCCAGTAACCCTGGGCATGGTTTTGCGCTTCGGAAGGTGCTGGGCTGATTTCTTGGTTCGCTTCTTGGGAGCAGATTCGAGGGACCTGCCGAGCACCGCGCTTCTCAAGTAGCGGGAGCTTGAGAGGCGAGAGGCTCGGCATCGCACCGACCGCCTAATTAGCTGGGAAAGTAGAAGCCGGAAATGCATAAGAGATAGGCATCGCAGCGACTACCTCAAGAATTTGGACATCGTCCGAGTCACCTTCCTCCCCATGGGCTGAGGTTTTGCCACGGGCGCGAGCCAGAGCAACGTCTGACTTAGGAACAAACTCCTCCGAGTCAGGTTCCCCGTTGTCCGGGGTGTTCCAATCTACGGTCCACGGAAGGGCCAGAACCTCGGCATCCTCGATCTTTTGCTCTGCAAACCTCTGCAAGAAAAGAAACAAAGTGGAGTTAGCAAAAGAAGTCACAAACATAATTAGGAAGCAAACACAAATGCATAAATTTACCTCGGGAGGGGGATTCCCCCGAGTGAATGGCTTCAGTCCCCATGTACAGTCCTCTGTCATATCAGTCTTGAAGATAGCTCGGACACGCTTGTAAATAAGATAGTCGTCGAGCTCAACCGTCGAAACTCGGTTGGGGTCGAGAGGACCACTCATGTAATGTAGCCAGGAGAGCTGTCAAGAAGGGCAGATTCGGCTGCTGACGAATGTGGTCATCAGATCCTCACCACGGAGCCCGGCCCAGATCAACTCCTTCAGTCGAATCTCGAATGCCTCAGCCAAAGCATGGCTCTTTCTGGGGTTGTAATCCCAGTTCTTCTTGGAAGGGGGGCCAATAGAAATGGCAGGCAGCCTAATATTATCTTCTTTTCCAAAGGTGTTTTGACATAGAAAAACGATCTATGCCACTTCTTGCAAGACTCGAGGCTAGCAACACGAGGGAACTCAGATTTCCTTCGAGGTGTAATGGATGTAGCTCCACACTGGGTAAGGGATTTCTCAGAAGGTTGAAGAGATTTGTCCGGAACAACATTAGATCAGATCTAGAAGAATTTAGACAAAACGGACACAGAGGGCCAGAGGCCGAAGTACCCCTCAGAGGCCGAGATATAGGCAGACAAGGAGGCGATAGCGTTGGCCGGAAGGTGATGCGGCTAGAGGCCGAAGTGATCAAGAAATTGCCTAGCGAAATCTCTAAGGGGAAGACCGAACCCATGAGCAAAGTGGGACATGTAAACAACGTACTCGCCTTCGTTGAGTACAGGAGAGGATTCGCTACCAGGCAAACGACAGCTTACCTCGACAGGAATCTGACGTGTCCTAATTAGCCACTCAATCTCACGACGAGTCACGGAGGAGCCCTGCCAAGAGCCCCGCTCTGGACCAGACGCTATGTCATCGTCTTCGAAGAGCGCTCCGCTAACAGAACTAGACATGCGCTCGCCGGTGGAATCGACGGAGGAGAAACTAGCGGCGGAGGAAGGCCTGGAAGCGCAGGGCCTCGTCGTGGTTCTAAGCGAGCACGGCGGAGGAGCGAAAAAGAACCGCCGGAGGAAATCTAGAAAAACAGAAGATGCACCTAGGGAAGGATCCTAGCGATGGGACCATTGAAAACTCTCGGCAAAGGGCGCCGGAGCAAGTGCACGGAGATGAGGTCGTTGAGCGAAGGACCGCGGCCGCCACAAGGATATCGATAATGGCGCAATCGCAGTACACTAACAGACGAAGCCGAGGGAGGAAGAAGAGGAGCGGTGAGTGAAGGGGGAAGTGAATCCTCTAGCCCCGCACCCCTCCTTATAACCGCGCAACCCTGGCGGTAGTGGGATTGTGCGGCGAAGCCGACCACATGTAAATCACGCAGCGGGCGTAAATCGCCGCGCTGAGTGGAGCCACACCAAGACCACACAACACAGAGAGGATCAGGCCCCTTACCGACGGCACACGAGGCGCCACAGCCGACGCCGACGGGTGCAATAATCATCGTAGCTTGTCAAGGACACCGAGAGGAACAGAAAACTAGAGGAATAATGATGAGTGGTACACATAGGACGAGGTGTGCTCGAGAAGCTGCGGATACATCGAATGTAAAAAGTAACTCGGAAGTAAGGAGAAATGAATGTTGGGAAACTGATGTGGCCCGGCCGAGGTTACGGGCAGGACCACACCAGCTTCGGGGACTAATGTTGGGGAGGTGACCCCGGATAGGGTCAAGACAGGGGAAGACAAGAGGAGTCTCCCTTGTCATATGCCGAGTTACTGTTTATGTCGACCGAGTCATGTAAGAGTCGGCCGAACTAAGCAAGGCCATGACATGTACAGAAGGATAAACGCCTTATCCGGCCGACATATGAGTTAAGTCAGCCGAGTAAGTCTGACTAACTTGAATACAGGTGAAGGCCGAGCCGAGTTATGCGACACAAGGCCGAGTAACACGAAGCTTGCAGGAGAAGCAGGTGCCTATAGTCAAACCCTAGTCGCTAGCTAGGGAGAATCTGAACAGAGCCAAGCACAAAGGACAAGGAGCAGAGCAGCAGAAGGACAGAAGAAGGTCACGGAGGTGACAGTCATGGAGCCCGAGACGCGCAGGTGGGGCTCTCTGGAACATTGCCGTCGTTAGAAGGGGGACACAGAAAGAGAGCCGCCGAGTTACCATATTGGGACAAGCATATTCCTCGAATATGCTTGCCACGTCAGCCCTAGGAGGAACCAAGGCACCCCTTTATAAGGGGAGAAGCGGGCTCCTAAGGAGGGATCGATTCATTCTACGCCGTAAGGCTCGTGTAGTAGTCTTCTTCTTCCTGCTAACAGCTCAAGGAGCACTTGTAGTTCTCGTAAGGAGAAATAAAGATCTTTATGTTAGTCATTTTTTTGTTGAAATCACTGCATCTCCCCCCCCCCCCCCCCCGGATCCCTCTAGCATCCATTGGCCACATACTTTAGCCTACCCATGGCATCTGTCGTGCCACCACCACTTACAGGACTGCCGGAGATTCTCGCCAGAGATGCTCTCGGCGGCCGGGTGCTCGAAGTCGTCGACAGAGGCGAGCCTACAGAGCTCCAGGGAACAAACCGAATTCATTAGCGTGAGCGCGAGAGGATAGCGAACTTGGCAAAGGAAACCAGAGGCGAGGGGGTGGTCAAACCTCACCGTAATTGGTCGCTGGAGCTTGTCGGGACAGTGGCGGTGCAAGGAGGAACCGAGCAGCCTGGTGGCGACATCGGGTGGGGTTTGAGGGGAAATTGTTGCGACGGTGTGGAGTTTAAGTAGCAGGTGAGGGCTGGGCGAATTACTGTCGGAATCAAAGGAATTGATTCGATTTAATCAGTGAGGTAACTGCAAGCATTTACATGTTCATCGTGCGGGATTTGGGGAGGATGACGACTACGCGGCGTTGGGGCCACTGGTCAGTGTCTGGGGGGTTGGTTCGACGCGGGTGAGAGAGAGAGTGGGAGGAAATGGCCCGGGTGGGCTTGCTGGGTTGAGTCTTCTGTTGGGCCGAAAGGCTGCCGCAGGCCTTTTCTATTTTCTTTATTCGTTTTCTATTTCTATTTTGATTTTCAGGAAACATTTTCAAACCAAATTGAATTCAAATTTGTTCTGAACTTTTGTAGGATGGATCCAGCTCTTAATTGAATATTTAGCACCGTTGTTCACTCAAACATACCTTGGTCCTTTGAAATTTTTAAAAGAAAACAGTTCCTTTACCATTGTTTAATAAAGATATAAAAATGGTTTTTAAATTCATAATTTGTTTTGAAATTTTTGTCCAAGATTTGGAAAACATCAATCAACCATAGGATCAAATATCTTTGGTTTAAAACAAATAATCTTTTACTAGAGAGTAGTATTGGGCCAATGCCTTGCTTACATAAAATAATAGACACTTAAATGTTTCTGTTTTGGGATGACATTGAAAATGATCCTAAAATGATTATGGATGCATGGATGATATGCAAACTTTGAAATCATGATTTTTGGGATGTTACAGATGTACTGTGATATCCAATCTGTTATGTCTCGCAAAAATGGTAATCCTGGGATTGTGATGTATGACATAATAGGCATCTAGGATTAAAAATCCGGGTGTTGACATTGCTTCATCTTGCTTTCCAATATGGTAGCTTTGTCACATAGAGATTGATAAGTTGGAACATAAGCAACAGATAGTTGCATGCACATCTCATCATTCATCCCTTCAAGGAACTTCTTCCTCTTTGCATCAGTGTCAACATCATTCGATGCATAGCGTGCCAGATTGTTGAACTCTTCAATATATTCTGCAACACTGCGATGGCGTTGTTTAAGGTTGTGAAATTCCTTCTTCTTCAACCCCATCACTCCCGAAGAGATATGAGCAGTGCGGAATCCATCCTCAAATATTGCCCAAGTCACTTCTTCAATAGGGGTAGTGATTTGGAAGTTATCGCACCAAGTAGCTACTGGTCCTTCTAGTAGGTGTGCCACAAATCTGACTTTCTCTTCATCAGTGCAACCAACTGTGACCAAGTCCTTGTTCACAGAACATAGAC
Organism: Avena insularis; assembly: GCA_023614405.1. Classification (NCBI taxonomy): domain Eukaryota; kingdom Viridiplantae; phylum Streptophyta; class Magnoliopsida; order Poales; family Poaceae; genus Avena; species Avena insularis. Next base: position 454,090,703 of record CM042696.1, on the reverse strand, counting down.
AATCATTTTCTTCCATGGGATCAGTGGTTCCAAAAAACTTAGCAGGCCTCAACCTTAGAAACCTTGTGAGCATATCAAAAGCTGGTGGGTTGTTCTGGTTGTTGTTTTATTATTATTATTATTATTATTGTTATTGTTGTTGTTGTTGTTGTTGTTTTGGTTCTGGTTCTGATTGGCCATAAACTGAGTCATCATTTGCATCAGTTGTGTGCAGTCATCAACTGCTGCATCTCATTGATGCTCTCCTCCTCCATCTCGACTGAAGGGTTCGCAGCATAGAAAACAAAAAAATTCCTATGATGGGAACAACTATGTACCAAGATCTATCTACTAGATACAAACAACGGGCGGATGTATATCCGTAGAGAACATACCCTTGAAGACCAACAAAGCTTAACGAGTCCAAACTCGTGGTTTATGCAGACGATCTCTTGCCGATCTCAAGATCGAGAGGAAGTCCTAGCGCCACAAAACAGCAGCGCATCCGTGCTCGCACACATGTTCGAGGCACCGAGGAACCTCCGCCTACTCGCTCCAGCGATGCAGCGGAAGCACAACTCTTTCTTGCCGAAAAGCCCCCGGGAACATGTATCTCGCTAGTCCGAGACCATGGGGGATAAATACTAGAGGGGGAGAGAGATCCTTCACGAGGAGATGTGAGTGAGAGAGAGGGAGGGGGCTCATTTTATAGGGAGAGGGGGGCACCTAAGGGGCCATGCGCCCAGCCATGGGGCTTCCCCCACCTCTTCCACATTCATGTGGGTGGACACTCCACTCACTGAAATGCCTTTCAATTCCCTCCACTCAAAAACCCACTCAAATTCCCATTAAATTTCCACCAAATTTAATGCAAACTCTCATTAAATAAAACTCCTTTTATTTATTCAGAATTTTGTCAATTACTTTAATGACAAACATTCACATATAACCCATTGCTAGTATTTCATTTCACATGCAGAAACACTTTCTACAATTTCACCCGAAAACCCGTTTCGGTATCTAGTGAAATAAATTCCTGCGCTTGTTATTATTTCTTCGCATGAAAATTTTGCTCCAAATGGATGTCGGTGTTCTTAAGTGTGTCACCCTACGGTTCACGAATAATGCGGACATGATCGAGACCCCTCTCGGATCAATAATTAGAAGCGGGATCTGGAGACCCATACTGACTCCCACACATTCAATGATGACTTTCTTGTGATCGTCGGAACCTTTTACGCTAGTATCTTAATCCTTTTGTTTCACGATATATTACATGTCCGAGATTCGATCATCGGTATCTCCATACCTAGTTTGATGTCGTTACTGACATGCACTCTTTTCTTGTTCCCGTGATATAACATTCTAGTGATCAAATCACTTGCTTGCAAGCTAATCAATGTGATATCACCGAGAGGGCCCAGAGCATATCTATCCGTCATCGGGATGAACAAATTCCACTCTCGATCCATGGGCCTCAACGTAACACTTTATTAGTTCTGAATCCATCTTTATAATCACCCTATTACGATGTGACGTTTGATGTTATCAAGAAACTCTTCCTGTTAGTGATTGACATGATCTCATGGTCTAAGGATTAGGATCACTGAAGTTGTTATAGCAATATAAACTCAATGACTTTGATCATAATGCTATACTGATGAATGTTCATCACACTCTAATGTTGTGATCCCGCTATTAACAACATCCAATGTCCATGATCAGAAACCTTGATCATCTTGTTAATCAACGAGCTAGTTTATAAGAGAGGCATAACTAGGAACTTTATGTTTGTTTATTAAACACATGTATTAACGCTTCCATATTAATACAATTATAGCATGCAAAATAAACATTTATCATAAACAAGGAATACGATAATAACCACTTTATTATTGCCTCTCGGCATATTCCCTTCATCGACTTCCTCCTCCACTAGAGCAAGTCCCGCCAAGGTCAAGCCTGCCTTTACTCCTCCACGTTGGTGGTCAAAGCATCGACCTTCGCCTAAAGCTCTCTATTCTGCTAAGGCAGCCTCTATCACCTCCTGTTGTGCCTCTATCTCAAGATCCTTAAGCTCCAGATTAGCCCTCATCTCATTGATCTTATTGTTCCTATCCTGGACTCTCATATCTTGGTTCTTGAACTTGTTGTCTTGCTTCTCAAACCTAGTCTCCATATCCTTGATGCTCTCCTCCGCTCCTCAAGGCCTTGTCCTTCTCCTCACCGACGCATAGCTCATCATTGCTAAGCATGACGTTGGTCCCATTAGTATCAAGATGCCTAAGAGAACCTCTAAGTCCTCAAGGTAGTGGCGCAGGCTCGATGGTCTCCTTAGTGGCCTTGTCCAACACTATAGCCACTCCGTCCTCGTCACGTCTCCCAAAGGGATGGAAGTAGAGGCCCTTGATCTCGGCGGAGTGATGTCCACATAGGCGTCCAATCAGCTCCTGCATGGCGACATCGAGGCCCTTCTCCTTGTCATCATGGAGGCAATGTCCTCGGTGGGAGGCTCTGATTGGCATCCTGGCTAAGAGACTCTAAATCCCCACAAGTCCTTCCTCTCAAAATTCCTGAGCTGAAGTCCCTTATTGTTAGGGATGGGAAGACCGAGCACACTAACGAGCTCCACGATACGAGATCCAAAGCGATTTCCCTTGAACTCCTCAGCGGTGCTGTAAACAAAGCTAGGCATCTATTTCATAGGATGAAGAAAATTAGAAACAACACAAGTAAAGAGAAGAACATAAAGTAATAAAACAAAAGCCAATAACAAACACATAAATCCTTAAACCACACAAGTCATGGCATACAATATTCAATCACAAGCACCAAGTGTCGTGGGAATGACCACGGCAGACGCTGCAATTGGCAGCAAGTGGTAGAACATGGTGCAAGGGTGGCTAGCCATCTACGATGCGAGATGAGGGTAGAGACACAAGGGTTTACCCAGGTTCGGCCCCCCGGAGGGTAAATACCTACTCCTGCTAGATTGTATTTTGGTGAGAGTTCTTTGGGGCGAGCTCGACGTCTAGGCGTAGAGTCGCTTGGGTGTATGATGGAACGTATCCCTTATGCATACCCTAGGGAGGTTTATATAGGCTCACCTTGCTAGGGTTTACAGATCACAACAGAATTGTCGTGGGAATGGTCACGGCAGATGCTGCAATCGGCAGCGAGTAGTAGAACGAGGGGCAAGGGCGGCCAGCCATCTGCGGTGCGAGATGAGGGCAGAGACACGGGGTTTTACCCAGGTTCGGCCCCCTAGAGGGTAAAGACCTACTCCTGCTAGATTGTATTATGAAGGTGGTACAATGGGTGAGCTCGGCGGCTAGGCGGCGAGTCGCTTGGGGGTATGATGGAACGATTCTACACGCCCGCAGGAGGTTTATATAGGCTCACCTTCCCTAGGGTTTACATATCTCAACCGAATCAGTTAAGGCCTCAGACTTGTTTAACCTAATCCGACTGGGTATCTACTGCCGGGCCTTCAGCTTCCACGCTTGGATCCACGCCAAGCCTTGATCCGGTCGCTGTCCGCAGCCCACCGCCGTTCTTGGGCTAGTCGAAACGCCCCGCTATACCCCGTAGGCTCATCCCCATCAGTAGTCCCCGAGGCCGCCATCGACATGAGGTGGTCAGCCAACCTGAGTATTCGCTTCAGAGTAGACATCCAAATAATCGCTTGGTGGCCCTTCGATAAAGGAGGAAACTAGTCATCCTGATCGCAGCTTTGGCGAGTCGAGTCGGCGAATCACTGTCATAGTGATCGGGTCGGCGAGCCGAGTGGCTGAAGTTGGACCGTTAAACGTGGTCAAACTAGCCGCTAGTAATCCAACGGTAACTTTCGCGTAATCACCGCCAGTAGTAACGGCTCTGATTTGGCGGGTAACAACCGCTATATAAGGGAATGGCAGGCATCGAGAGCCACGTTCTCGCCATTCCTCCGATCAAGGCACTTTCGCTCCTTCGCATCACGATCCAGCCGACCAGAAATCCTCCGACCCCCCACAAATCTTTCCGCCATGGCCCTCTCCACCGAACCTTGGGGTAGATCTAAATACATGAGGGCGCAACTGGCTTCCTTTGAGGAGGCCGGGATCCTGCGAGCCGGCTGCTGGCGCATCCCCGCGGCCGGAGAGGTGACCCAACCCGCGAGAGGGAATTCATTTGTTTCACCAGCCATCTTGAACAAGGGCTAGGGTTCCCACGCCCCTGTTCTTCCGGCGCTTCGCGCTTACTACGGATCCAACCATCGGATCTGGTCCCCACAAAGATCGAACAGCTCGCCATCTTCGTATGCTCATGAAAGTTACTTGGCTGCCGGCCCTACTTCCCCTTATGGCAAGATCTGTTCCACGGACGGATCAGCCGCGAGGAAGCGGGCGGCCCAATGCTTGCCGCGGGCGGCCTAACCTTCCAGCTGAAGTCAAAGGCTTCATTTTTCGACTTGATGCTGCCCGCCAAGGCGGCGAGCGACTGGAAAAAGTCGTGGTTCTACGTTGCCGAGGCGACCCAGAGGGCGAGACAGCGATCCCGTGGTACTCCGCCAACCGGTCCGAGCCGCGTCGTCTTCAAGTCGGCAAGCTCCCCAGCGACCAGCGGATGGTCGTCGACGAAATGCTCCAGACCATCTGTGGTCTGAAGAAGAGGGGCCTCCAGACAATAAACTTATACAACTGCTAGCTCGGGCGACGGCTCGTTCCGCTGGCCCGGCGCGAGCACTACATGTACCAGTACACCGGCCGGGACGACTCGACGAAGGCCTGCCTCGCCGAATGGAAGCTCGAGGACTACATCCCAGCACTGAAGAAGATCACCCAGGCGGTGTACCGACATGTGCTAGGGTCGCCCCCTACACCGCAAAGCGTCCAGCCCCAACGGTAATCACCTCGCTTCATTCGCAGTCGCAGTTTTTGTAGTCGCGGTAATTCTAATTTCATCTTGCGTTTATTGTAGCTATTCCAAGTGGTGGAAGGGTGGCTCCCGCCTTCAGACGACGAGAACTCGAACTCGTCCGTCCAGGATATGGACGAGTCGCCTCCCGCCAAGGGCGATGCCGAGAGCGATGAAGGTGACAGCGACGACGAGTCCGAGGAGGAGGAAGTTGCCCCGCTGGTCCGCAAGACCCGTGGGCAGCGTCAACGTGAGCTTGAGGCGAGCTGAAGCCTCGAGCACCATGACGACGATGAAGAACTACCGGAAACCACCTCGCGCCGCCAGGCTACTCCATCGAAGAAGAAGAAGAAGGAGAAGGAGGCGAGGGCTCCTCCGAAGAAAAAGAAGACGAAGCCGACGAGGCCGGCCTCGCCACCACACTCGGCGAGCAGATCTGACGCCCCCAGCCCGGCCAAGGACGAGGCACCGCCGACGACAGCCGCACTAGACACGGCCACTGCCGAGGCAGGCCGATGCCACGCCCCGATGTCTCCGCCATTCGCCCCAGCCTTCGGGCTAGGGGACGCCCGCTGCAGCTTGGCCGCCAGAGGCTTCGCCGAAGATGTCCTGCAGGCCCCGGCTGCCTCGACGACGAAGAAGCCGTCCGTATCTTGGGCATGTGACGTCCTGGAGATGGGGCTCAGCCGATGACTGGGCCCTGAACTGGAGAAGCCGTCCGGTCTCCGCACGGGGCTACGCTTCATTCCAGTCGCCAAGTGAGTACAATCACCTTCCTTTGTCTTCCATACCAGCTTGAATTATCTCGCTTACATGATTGATGTACAGGACTGGAGTGAAGAGGATGGGCCACCCGACCGTGGATAAGGTGCCGTCCGTCGTCAGCGAGGAGGATCCTTCCCGTAAGAGGAAGGCGGACGAGGTTGTCGTCCCTACGGATGGCGGCAAGAAGGCCAAGGGCGATGACGTCGTCACGATTTCTGACGATACAGCGGTCGCGCCACCGACCAGAACGGAGGCGGCCGAGCCGACCTCCTTTGGGGTGGGTGCCTCCATCGCGATGTTCCCGCGCTTCATGGCCAAAGCGGCCGCAGCGAGTGGAACTTCGCCCTCGAGCCATGCACCTGGGGTCGCCGATGCAGAAGTCGACCAGCGTCGTGGGTACATGCCAGCTCTCCTTGCGTCCGTGGATGCGATACAACTCCATGGCATGCTTGGCGCAGCCATCCAGGTATGTCCAGTCCCCGAGGATCAGGCCGGTGTTTTGCAGCGGTCTGATTCTTTTAGCATATAATGTTGTTTTGCGCGTCCAGTCCCCGAGTGCGCACTCGCTGAATTTCAGTGGGTGAGCACTTAGGAAGTTTTTTGATTGCCAGTCCCCGAGTGCGCACTCGCTGAATTTCAGCGGGTGGGCACTTAGGAAGTTTTTTGATTGCCAGTCCCCGAGTGCGCACTCGCTGAATTTCAGCGGGTGGGCACTTAGGAAGTTTTTTGATTGTTACCTCGAAAAGCGCACTCGCTGAATTTCAGCGGGTGGGCACTTAGGATGTTGCGTTACTTAACTGTTTGAACGATGTGCAGGGTCTGCAACGTGAATCAGCTGACCGATTGGCAACGAAGCACCGCGCGGAGAAGGAACTGGCAGCCGTCCAAGAGGTGAATATGGGGCTTCAGGCGGTTGCCGCGAAGGTAGAGGAAGCTCGCCAGGGACTTGTCCCCGCGGGTGAATTGGCGGCGGCTCAATCGGCTTTGATATCGGCTGAAGAGCGGATCGCCGATCTCGAGCGCGAGCTGCGGGAAGCGAAGGAAGAAGCAAGCTCGGCTGATGGATTTGCGCCAAGGCCGCCATTATAGCCGCCAAGAAGATCGTAGTGCCTGACGCCTTGTTGCTGGCTTCAGGACGATCATACTGCGCTTCAACGCTTCATCACGGATCTCGCCCGCCCACTGATTGGTGAGTGCCTTTGCCTCTGCCAGTAGCTTGTGCTTATTGTAATGTCCAACGTACTCACTGTTGTCTTCTATTCGCAGGTCGCATCATTGATAGCGCGGAAGAGGCGAGCTCGTTCGACGCAGGGCAGTGTGTGGGCATGCTCGTCGACTCGGCGACGTTGTCGGCAACATGCATCCGAGCCTACCTCCAGGAGATATCACCCACGGAGGTGATTCCTAGCGACCTCGTCGAGGTGTGGAGGTACTTGGAGAAGGCGCCCTCGGTTGTTGAATTCATGACGCGGTCGGCGTTTCGACGCGGAGCAGCAATGGCGCTTAGTCTTGGCCTTGCTCACTTCCCAGAAGACTTCGACCTTGATGACGTGACGAGCGGCTACCCTTCATCGACTGGCGCGGTGGAGCTTTCCGAGGTGCTCAAGTTGACGGACCGCGCCGCGACGTACTCGGAGCGTGTCTGGGCAATGGGCGACCTCCTTCCGTACCAGGAGACGGTCGTCGCGCCCAATGACCCCGAGCCGCCGCACCGGGATTTCAAGGTCGAGCAGCCTTTCCGTGCGGCGATGGCGGGTGAGATGACGACGTACCCGTTAAATCCATACACGCCGTTCATCCGCAATCGGCAGGATGCTGGCGAGTCGACGTCGAAGCCTGCATAGTAGGGTATTTTGCCCTAAGGCGTTAGTAGCAGGTCTGCCATATGGGCATATTTTGTAATGTGAGACAATGTGACATGCTATTGAATGAGACGTCGTGTCTGTGTTGGAATTTGTCATGTGTTTTGTGATTGTGAGTTGAACGAGTCCCCGAGCGCGTCCGCCCTTTTATGGGGTTTACCTCGTGTGTTATATGTTTGTTGTTTTTGAATGTTTTGTTATTGTGGTCTACTCGCCCGAACTCGAAGAGCCGTCAGGCGACTCTGACCGCTCTATACTTCACCATTTTCCCTTACGCGAACGGGGTCGGGTGGCCGAGTCCCCGAGCGTGGTACTTGGTTGTTCTAGGCGCGAATCGAGGGTGGTTGAGGACTTGGCGCGTTAGTTTGTGCGCATCACTCCTGCCTGTCCCGTTGGGTCAGTCGCGTGGAGAGTCCTGGGCATGCTCTCCTACTTGGCGTTTTCCCGAGCCGCTCGCGATGAACTGGTCGCCAGTCCCCGAGCGTGGTACTTAGCCATTCGAGTCGCTATGTCAAGGATGCGGAGGACCATGGTCGCTGTAAGAAGCGAAGGCAGTTGTCTTGGCTCGTAAAGCCAGTCGGGCTGGGCGACTCCAATGGGGCTCCGGGTAGGCGTTTTTCATGGACGATGCAAGACCTGAGGTTACTCAGTGCTCTTGCATCGCACTACTTAGCCGTGCCGATCGCTGTACCAAAGGTTGACTTCTGCGGTTAGCTGGACGCTGTTATTACGAGTGCGAGTGGCACAAGACATGGAGAGTAGGCGCAATTTGCAGTGACCGATTCTTTTTATTTCATAGCGACTGGAGAGTACACATGTGGGGTTCTAGGGGTAGAACTTCCGTAGGAGGTTTACATTCCATGGTCGCTTGACGTCGAGTTCGCCGTCCCCGCGGACGTCGATGAGGTAATAGGCGTCGTTGCCAAGTACTCGCCCGATCGCGAATGGTCCCTCCCACGGAGGGGAGAGCTTGTGCATGCCCTTCTTGTCTTGGATGAGGCGCAACACCAAGTCGCCTTCTTGGAAGGTGCGAGTTTTCACCCGCCGACTGTGGTAGCGGCGGAGTCCCTGTTGGTAGATTGTGGTGCGAGACCGAGCGAGGTCACGTGCCTCGTCGAGTTGATCGACTCCGTCCTGGCGGGCGAGTTCGTTCGCAGCCTCCGTGTAGTGGACGACCCTCGGCGAGTCGTGCTCAAGGTCGGTGGGCATGACTGCCTCGGCGCCGTACACCATGAAGAAGGGGGTGAATCCTATCGACCTGTTGACCGAGGTGCGGATGCCCCAGATGACGGAGGGTAGCTCCTCGACCCAGCACCCAGCGGTGCGCTCGAGTGGTACTTGGAGTCGCGCTTCAGGCCGTAGGATGCTTTGCTGGCCTGCTCCGCTGGCCGTTGATTCGGGTGGGCACCGACGGAGGTCGAGCCGGATGTGGTGCTCTTCGCAGAATTCGGCCATGGCTCCTTTGGCGAAGTTGGTGCCGTTGTCCGTGATGATGCTGTTTGGGAACCCGTAGCGATATATGAGCTCGCGTAGGAATTTAGTGGCGGTCTTCCCGTCACATTTCCTAACTGGCTTGGCCTCCACCCACTTCGTGAATTTGTCGACCGCGACCAGCAGGTGGGTGTAGCCGGAGGGGGCCTTCTTGAAGGGGCCTACCATGTCCATGCCCCACACGGTGAATGGCCAGGTGATGGGGATTGTTTTGAGCGCTGAACTCGGCACGTGCGTCTGGTTGGCGTACTTCTGGCACCCGGCGCACCGCTGGACAATGTCGACAGCATCGGCGTGTGCGGTGGGCCAGTAAAAGCCATGTCGCATAGCCTTGGCGACCAGGGAGCGGGCGCCGGCGTGGTGGCCGCAGTCACCGGAGTGGATATCGTGGAGGATCTTACGTCCTTCGGCGGGTTGGACGCAGCGTTGGAACACGCCGGTGACACTGCGCTTGTGGAGCTCGCCGTCGATGATGGTGTAGGACTTGCATCGGCTGGCGATCATCCGAGCGTCCGTCTTGTCTGCCGGCAAGGTGCCGCCTCCGTAAGCGATGTAGGGCTTGGTCCAGTCGTCTGGATCGGTGACGAGCGCGACCAGGGCTGCCTCCGGCTGTAACGGGACTCCGATGTCAATCTCCCTCGGGGGAGAGACTGATGGCTTGGTTATTGTGTCGAGGAAGACGCCGGCGGGTGGTGCGAGTCGAGCCGACCCGATGCGAGAGAGGGCGTCGGCCTCCTCGTTCTTCCGCCTGTCGATCCAATCGATGGAGTATCCTGTGAAGTGTCCGCCCAGCTTGTCCACTGCTTGGCGGTACGCCACCATGGTGGGGGAGACGGCATCGCAGGTGCCAGCGACTTGCCCCGCGACGAGGTCGGAGTCTCCGTAGCAGCGTCGGAGGTTGACATTCATCTCCTTGGCAGCTCGCATGCCGTGGAGTAAGGCCTCGTACTCGGCCATGTTGTTGGTGCATGGTGTGAAGTCGAGGCAGAGGATGTAGCGGAGCTTGTCGCCCTTTGGTGAAGTTAGCACGATCCCTGCGCCTTCACCGTCCGTGTTCTTGGAGCCGCTGGCGCAGGCTCCAGAATGGAGGTATGGCAGCTTCTGCTGCCGGGCCTCTTCCCCGCCGGCGATGAAGTCGCTAGGGCCCGCGACTTGATCGCTGTGGCTCATATTTGATGTTGTGGACGCCGATCTCGACGTCCACTTGGCGACCCGTCGCCTGCTGGTTATGGATGATGTCTTGCAGTGGTGTTGAGGACGACCGTGATCGGGTGCTCTGGAAGTAGTGCGGCAGCGCCGCTGAGCTCAAGACCGCCAGATACCAGCTTTTGGTACTGGGGTACCATATGCCGACTCGGTAATACTCGCTGATGTAGTACACCGGTCGATGTACTGGGCGCTCCTTTCCTTCCTCCGGTCGCTCGACGACCATCACGGCGCTAACGACGCGCTCGGAAGCCGCGACGTAAACCAGCATGGGTTCTTTGTTGGCGGGGGCGCGAGTAGCGGTGCGGCGAGTAGCACCTTCTTGAGGTCGCGGAGCGCGTCATCTGCCTCCTTGTCCCACTGGAAGGTGGGGTTCTTGCGCATCAGGTGGTATAGGGGCATGGCCTTTTCGCCCAGGCGGGGGATGAAGCGACTGAGAGCCGCTACTCGCCCGGCCAGTTTCTGGACGTCGCGTAGGAACTCGGGTTTGCCGAGCCGGGCGATCGTGTCGATCTTTGTGGGGTTCGCCTCGATCCCTCGCTTGGAGACGACGTACCCCAGTAGTTGTCCTGCTGGTACACCGAAGGTGCATTTGCTTGGGTTAAGCTTTATCTTGTATTTTCGCAGGTTGGCGAATGTCTCCGCCAGGTCGGCGAGTAGGTCACCCTGGCGAGCGGACTTTACGACCACGTCGTCGATGTAGACGTGGATGTTGCGGCCAATTTGGCTCGCGAGGCACTCTTGCATGCACCGCTGGTAGGTCGCTCCGGCGTTCTTGAGACCGAAGGTCATGGCGGTGTAGCAGAAGGCTCCGAATGGCGTGATGAACGCCGTCTTCTCCTCGTCCTCAACTGCCATTTTGATCTGATTGTACTCGGAGTAGGCGTCGAGGAAACATAGCGACTCCGAGCCCGCGGTTGAATCGATTATCTGGTCGATCCGCGGGAGGACGAACTGCTCCTTTGGGAAGGCGCTGTTCAAGTTTGTGTAGTCGATACACATCCTCCAGGTCCCGTTCTTGTTCTCGACCAGGACTGGGTTTGCCAACCACTTGGAGTATTTTATTGGCCGGATGAAGCCTGCAGCAAGTAGACGCTGCACCTCCTCGGCGATTGCTCGGCGGCGCTCTTCGTTGAAGGGCCGCAACGACAGTTTGATGGGTCGCACTTTGGGGTCGGCGTTTAGCTTGTGCTCAGCGAGCTCCCTAGGGACACCAGGCATGTCAGAGGGCTTCCATGCGAAGATGTCCCTGTTCTCACGGAGGAACTCGATGAGCGTGCCTTCCTATGCTGGGCTCATGCCCGTCCCGATCGTCACCGTCTGGCTGAAGTCGCCTGGGACCAGCTCGACGGTGCGGGTGTGCATCGCCGCCAAGGTTGAGCTGCTTGCGCCCTCCGAGTTGGGCTTCTTGAGTATGGTGGGGTCGTCGTTGTTGACCCCGCTCGCGTACTTAGCGAGCTCGTCGGCGTGGTTGGTCTCCGCCGCGATGACGGCATCCGCGAGTTCTGCCCCTTTGGCCTCGCACTCGGCGGCCATGTCGGGGTCGCCGTTGATGGTGATGACGCCGCACGGCCCGGGGAGCTTCATCACGTTGTACGCGTAGTGGGGCGCTGCCATGAACTTGGCGAACGCCTGGTGCCCCAGGACGCAGTGGTAGGGGCTGTCGAAGGGCACGAGCTCAAGACGATCCGCCGGTGCGGAAGTTTGCTGGCGTCAAGGTGACCGAAGCGTGACCTTACCGATCGGGTACGCCCGACCGGGACGATGCCATGGAACGTGGTGTGGGTTGTTCGATCATCGATCGCGGGAGCCGCAGTCATCAAGGTGTCAGTACAGAATGTTGATGGAGATGCCACCGTCCATCAATGTCTTGGGGAGCCAGTAGTCGCCGACCTTAGGCTTGACCACTAGGGCGACTCGACCTGGGTACTCGATGCGTGGCGAGTGGTCTTGGCGGCTCCAGGTGATGGGCTATTCTGACCAGTTGAGGAACTAGGGAACGTCCACCTAGGCCACCGTGTTGACGGCCACGGCGCGGGCGATGACCTTCTTCTCGCGCTTCGTGTTGAAGACTGTGAAGGTATGGAGCGAGCCGGCCACTTTGCCGAATTTTCCGCCGTTTGGCGGGTCGTTGTCGGGGTCCTTCGTGCTCGTCGTGCCTTCTCGATCTCCCTGAGGGTGTGGCAACAAGTTGTGTGCGCGGGCTTCCTTCCTGCTATGAAACGCACACGGTTGGTTAAGGAGGCCGCGGTCGAACCTTGGCTTGGCTCTTGAAGTTGCCGCCGCCGCGGCGTTGTCCTCCATCGGCGGAAGCTCTTGGGCTCGCAGCGTGCCAGCGTTGGCGACAAGTCGATTTCGCCCATTATCGCGCGCTGCCGGTGAGGCGAGTGTTGCTGTAGCGTAGGGTCGGACCGCCGTGCCCGCTGCTGCTCATGCGGTGTTGACTTCCTGACTCGCCGCCGCTTCCTGGTTGGGGTCTTCCTCCGCGTATCGTTTGGCGATCTCGAGGAGGTCCGGGATGTTATCGAGTGTGCGAGAGTGTAACTTGAGCTTGGCGACCAGCGGTTCGTAGCGGCACGAGGTCTTGAAGCAGTGGATCGCGGTGTCCGGGTGGATGCCGACCGTGTTGTACCAGAGTTCTTGCCACCGTTGGACCCAATTGCGGGTCGAATCGCGGGGTCCCCGGACGACGCCTGTGTCCTCGGCGGTGGTGGCGCGGGTGTAGGAGCACTCAAGTGCTCGACGGTGGCGTCACAGATCTCCTCCCAGGAATCAATACTGTCCTGGGGGAGGGTGTTGATCCACTGCATGCACGTCCCCTCCATCATCAGGGGGAGGTAACGGGCGGCTAGCAGGTCGGTGTGGCTTGTGATGCCCATTGCCATGAGGTATGTGTCGAGCCAAACGGCGGGGTCGTACGAGGGGTCGTACTTTTCTATCTCCTTCGGCGCCTTGAAGTTTGGCGGGTACTTCTCGCCTCAGATCATTGGTCCGAAGCACTTGGGGCCGAGTCGACTGAGCGACCCCATGGGCTCGCCGTCGCGGTGATTGGTAGGGTGTATCGCAGGTCATCGGGCTAGCATGCGCGCCAGCTTTGGTTGTTGATGATGTGAGTGCGGGCGTCGATGGGCTGACCATTGGCGGCGATAAAGTTGGTCGCTGGCCTGGGGTCAGCAGGAGAGTGCGCGCTCATGGTCGGTGTTGGAGCTGCAGTGGCTCCGGTGGCAGGCAGTTGAGGGTGTTTGCCGCCATTGGGCGGCCGCTTGAGGCTGCTCTGCTTCCCGAAGAACGCGAGTATACTGGACCCTGCGAGTCGGCGCCCGTGTTTTGCTGTTCGACGGCCTTTGCGAGCAGGGCCCTGACATACTGGATCTGTAGGGCGCCGTCGCCCATGGCCGTGATGTTGTCGGCTGCTGCTCGGCCTGCCACGAGGTTGTCCATCGGGGTGGAGAATAGTGGGAGGCCGTTTGCATCTCGCTCCCGTGAGGAGACTACTATCCGCGCTGGTCCTCGAGGTGTGCGGTTGCGTGGAGGTGGGCGCCCATCGCCGCCGACTTCGGGCGGGTCGGCGCTTCGGTGGCGCTGCTCGCAGATCGCGCTACCGCCACGGGTCGGGTCGTTGTTGCCGAATTCAGGGCGCGCCCCTGAACGGTGGGGTTCAGGCGCGACCTGATCCGCTGCTGATGGTAGCACGATAGTTCCTGCGTCGTCACCTGCTCGAGGCGAAAATTTTCGCGCTCGTCTTGTTCCTTGCGCACCGCCTCCGCCAGTTTCAGGCAGAGTTCCTCGACCTCTGTCGCCGTGGAGTTAGGAGGAATTGGGGTGGAGAAGGGGTCCTCCGGCGGATCGGTGCCAGTCGCCATGTAGGTCGCTGCGTGGCGACCGGTTCCGTCGCGGAGGTCGGCGGAGTTTTCCGATCCGGAATCGAATTCGAAGATCCCGAGGATGGAGGGGTCCTCAAAGTCTCCCACGTTGGAGACCTGGGTGATAGAGCCCGCAGGTGAAGCCGCGGTGATGGACCCGGCGAGTGACGCCGGGGTCGCCGAGTCGACGTCGTCGTTGAGGGTCAAGGTTTTCGCGATCCGAAGTTTTCGCCACGTTGCTGTGCCGAAGTTGTACTCGGAGGCGAGGCGATGGATCGTGTGGATCTGGCTCTTGGAGAGCCGATCGCGTGGCGGCGACTCGCGGATGCGAGCCGAGTCCTCCGAGACGATGATGTCGGTGAGGCCGACAAAGAGGCTGATCGTGCCGATCGGCAGGATCACGCTGTGCGTGACGGGTCGCGCCATCGGGACGTAGCTGCTCGGCAAGATTTGGAGCATCTCGCCGATCGCTATCATGCGGCCGGTGGCGTCCGTCTCGTTGATGGGCAGATTGGATCTCGCCAGTAACACCGCCAGACCGCCAAGCCCCACGGTGGGGCCACTATCGGGAATGGTCACGCAGATGCTGCAATCGGCGAGTAGTAGAACGAGGGCAAGGGCGGCCATCCATCTCGGTGCGAGATGAGGGCAGACACGTGGTTTTACCCAGGTTCAGCCCGGAGGGTAAAGACCTACTCCGCTAGATTGTATTATGAAGGTGGTACAATGGGCAGCTCAAGCTAGGCGGCGAGTCGCTTGGGGGTATGATGGAACGTATCTCTACACGCCCCGCAGGGAGGTTTATATAGGCTCACCTCCCCTAGGGTTTACATATCTCAACCGAATCAGTTAAGGCCTCGGTACTTGTTTAACCTAATCCGACTGGGCCTATCTACTCGCCTGGGCCTTCAGCTTCCAGTCGCTTGGATCCACGCCAAGCCTTGATCCATTCGCCGTCCTGCAGGCCCACTCGCCGGTTCTTGGGCCAGTCGGAAACGTCCTGCTGGGTATACCCCGGTAGGCTCATCCCCATCAAGAATTAGTTAAGGGTTCGGAGATTCTATGACCTAGTTCGACTGGGCCTAGCTACGCTTCTGGGCCTCCAGCTTCCAGTCGCCTGAGTCCACGCCAAGTCTTGATCCAGTCGCCGTCCTGGAGGCCCACTCGCTGACGGATTAGGACAGTAGGAAACATCCTGCTGGGTATACCCCGGTAGGCATATCCCCATCAATAGTCCCCGAGGACGTCGTTGATTTGTCGCAGGTGTTTGCTGGCAGTCGGAGTATGCGGATCCAATGCGGACGCCTAGATGAATCGGTGGTGGACTCCTGAACAAAGGAAAGAACTAGTCATTTTAGTCGCAATAACGGCGACCAATCGTATCGCAGCTCGGCGACGGGTCGGCGAGTACTTAGTCACTGTTATAGTGATCGGGTCGGCGAATAATTTGTCACTGTTATAGTGATCGGGTCGGCGAATCATCGAGTCACTAGTAACAACGAGTCGAGTAGACGAAGTTGGACCGCCAGTTGTGGTCAAACTAGCCGTTGGTTATCCCAACGGTAATATTGGCATAATTACCACGTAGTAACGGCTCCCGAAAATGGCGGGTAACAACCGTTATATAAGGAGAGTAAAGGGAGAACGGGGAAAACGCTTCCTTCACTTCCTACGATCTCGCGCCTCACCGTTTCCCCACTCCGTGCAGCGACCAAATCGATCCAGAAAGTTCCGACCTCCACGATCCTCCAGCCGATGGCTCCCTCCACCGAACCATTGGGGAGATCCAAATGCACGAAGTCATTGCTAGCATCTTTCGAGGAGGCAGGGATTATCCGCGCCGGGAGATGGCGCATCCCTGCGGCCAGAGAAGTAATTCCGGATCCACGTGAGGGGGAGTTCATCTGCTTCACCAGCCACCTGGAGCGGGAACTTGGGTTCCCATCTTCCCTCTTCTTCCGGTGTTTCTGCGCCCACTACGTAATCCAGCCATCGGATCTGGGTCCGCATAGCATCGAGCAGCTCGCCATTTTCGTATGCTCATGAAAGTGCTACCTGGGCTGCAGGCCCTACTTCCCCTTGTGGCAAGACCTATTCCACGGGAGAATCAGCCGTGAAGAAACAGGCGGCCCGATGCTAGCCGCGGGCGGCCTGATGTTCCAGCTGAAGTCAAAGGCATCGTTCTTTGATTTGATGCTGCCCGCCAAGGCGGCGAACGAGTGGAAGAAATTCTGGTTCTATGTCACCGAGTCGACTCCAGGCGACGAAGTGGCGCTCCCAAGGTACTCACGACCGGCCGAGCCACGCCGGCTCAGATCACAAACTCCTCATAGATCAGCGAATGGTTGTTGACGAGATGTTACAAACCATTCGCACCCTAAAGAAGAAAGGCCTCCAGACCATCAATCTCTACAACTACTGGCTCGGGCGGCAGCTCATGCCCCTGGCCAGCCGTGACCACTACATGTACGAGTATACGGGCAAGGACGACCCGACGAAATCCTGCCTCGTTGAGTGGAGACTCAATGATTATACACTGGCCCTGAAGAAGATTACCCAGGCAGTGTACCTCGACGCGAAGGCCGGGGTCGCCCCTTATACCGCAAGGTGCCCAGCTCCAATGGTAAGCCGTTATTCCATTTGCACTCACAGTCGCAGTTCGTGCATTCGTGGTCGTGCTAACGTAGTTTGTTCTTGCTGTAATTGTTTCAAGTGGTGGAAGGGTGGCTTCCACCCGCAGACGACGAGAACTCGAGCTCGTCCGCCCAGGACGGGACCGAGTCATCGCCCCCCAAGGGCAACGCCGAGAGCGACGGGGGTGATGACGACGATGATGAAGACGACGATCCCATGGAAGTCGCTGCCCCCACGGTTCGCAAGACTCGCGGGCAGCACCAACGTGAACTCGAGGCCAGCAAGAGCCTCGAGCCCCACGATGATGATGACGACAAGCTCCCTGAGCATAATCACGTCGCGAGGCCATGCCATCGAAGAAGAAGAAGAAAGCTCTGCCAAATAAGAAGACGAAGCCAGCAAAGCCGCTATCTCCGCCTCGATCTGCGAGCAGCTTCGACGCCACTAGCTCGGCTAAGGACACCACAAGGGAAGAGGTGCCGCTGGCGTCATTGCCACCGCCATTCGCCCTAGTCACTAGCTTAGGAGCCGCCCCAGCCGTAGGGGCTCGCCACCAAGGGGGGCTCCAACAGCAATTGCCATGAAGGCTCCCGTCGTGGCTTCATCCTCAAAGAAGCCATAAGTATCTTGGGCACACGATGTGTTCGAGACGGGCCTCACTCGGAAGCTGGGGCCCGAACTGGAGAAACCGGCCAGCATCCGCACCGGCCTACGACTCCTTCCAGTCGCCAAGTGCGCCTTCGTCCTTTACTCATCCGCTTGCTTTGTGTTTCAATCGGGCAGTTTTATTGATAGAACTGTTTCGCAGGACTGGTGTTAAGAAGATAGGCCATCCTTCCGTGGCCAAGGTTCCATTAGTCGCCATCGACGTGCCATCAGATTCCTCGCGGAAGAGGAAGGGCGACGAGGTCGTTGCTCCCGCCGAAGGCACCAAAAGGGCGAAAGGTGACAATGTCGTCATGGTCTCTGATGATCTGGCGGTTGCTCCGAGCGAACCTCCATCCGTAGCGGAAGCGGCTTTGAAGGCCACCGAAGGTGTCGGGTCGCAGCATGTGGTGCTTGTGGACTCGACCGATCTAGCCGAGCCGGCCCCGAGTGGCGCAGCGGCCGCTGCAGCGACCTTCCCTCGCTTCATGGCGAAGGCGGCCGCAGCGAGTGCCTCGGGGCCGTCAAGCCAGCTTCCTGGGGTCGCCAAAACGGGAGTTGAGCAGCGTCGTGGCCACACACCGGTCGTGCTTGCATCGGTGGATGCGTTGGAGCTTCATGGCATGCTAGGCGCTACTATCCAGGTATGCCCAATCCCCGAGGATCTGGCCACTGAATTTCAGTGATCGGATTCTTAATTTTTTTCTTTACGTTATCCAGTCCCCGAGTGCCTAGTCGTTAAACTCCAGCGGATGGGCACTTAGGAATTTCATTGTCCAGTCCCCGAGTGCCTAGTCACTGAACTCCAGCGAGTGGGCACTTAGGAATTTCATTGTCCAGTCCCCGAGTGCCTAGTCGCCGAATTTCGGTGGGTGCGCACTTACGAGTTGTTTTTTATTGACACTGTAGTTTTTGCGCAGGGCTTGCAGCGCGAGTCAACCGAATGGCTTGCTGTGAAGTATAGCTTGGAGAAGGAGCTCGTTACCGTCCAGGAGACGAACAAGGAGCTTCAAGCAGCTGCGGCCGATGTGGAGGAGGCTCGCCAAGGCCTTGTCCCAGTGGGTGACTTGACGGTGGCTCAATCCGCTCTGAGCGCGGCCGAACAGCGAATCGCCGACCTGGAGCTTGAAGAGGCGAAAGCGGAAGCGAGCTCAGCGGAAGGACGAGCCAAGGCTGCCGTTACTTCTGCCGCTGAAGAGCGGAAAGTATCTGATGTGCTCATTGTTGGGTTGCAAAATGATTTTTCTTCTCTTCAAAGTTTCATCACGGACCTCTGCCGCCCTCTAATTGGTAAACTCTCCTCCATCCAACTTCCGACTGCACTGGCTGTTTTGTGATATCAATGTTTTTCTTAATGCTTGCTTCTGTGCTGCAGGCCGGATCACTGATAACGTGGAATAGGCGCAGTCGTATGACGCGCGGAAATGTGTGACCACCCTGGTCGACTCAGCCGCGTTGTCAGCGACTTGCCTTCGTGCATATCTTCAGGAGATATCACCCACGGAGGTGATCCCCAGCGACCTTGTCGAGGTGTGGCGCTACCTGGAGAAGGCCCCGTCGTCGTGGAGTTTATGACGCGGTCGGCCTTCAGTCGTGGGGCGGCGAAGGCGCTCAGCCTTGGGCTCGCTCACTTCCCAGAGGACTTCGACCTTGACGATGTCACGAGCGGTTACCCCTCGTTGACGGGCTCGGTGGAGATTGCCGAGGTGTTGAAGCTGACGGACCAGGCCGCGGTGTACTCCGATCGCGTTTGGGCGATGGACGACCTCATCCCCTATTAGGAGACGATTGTCTCTCCTAATGACCCTGAACCGATGCATCGGGATTTCAAGGTCGAGCATTCGTTCCGTGCGGTGATGGCGGGCGAGCTGATGACGTACCCGTCGAACCCGTACGTGCCTTTCATCCGCAGCCGTAGGGACGGTGGCGCGTCTTCATCGAAACCTGCGGAGTAAAAATATTTTGCCCTTGGGCATTAGTATGAAATAGCTATGTAACTTTCCTTGTATGTGGAACAAATTATGCTGCTATAAAGGAAACTCATGCTATTTTGTCATTTGTTTCGCGATTTTGGATGTTGATTGTGCGAGTCCCCGAGCGCGTCTGCCCTTTTTATGGGGTTTACCTCGTTGTTATATGTTTTATTGTCTTTTAATGAATTAAGGTCAACTCGCCATGGTGACTCCCAGGGGTGCTCTTTACTTGACCGTTTTCCCGGGCGCGAACGAGGTCAGGTTGCCGAGTCCCCGAGCGTGGTACTTGGTTGTTCTAGTCGCAGGCCCAGGGTAGGTGAGGACTAAGCGCGTCGTTGTAAGCGCGTCACTCTTGCCTGATTCGGAGAATCAGTCGCATGGCGAGTCCTGGGCACGCTCTCATACTTGGCGTTTTTCCCTAGTCGCTCGTATTTGACCAGGTGTCAGTCCCCGAGCGTGGTACTTGGCCGTTCGAGTCGCTGCGCCAAGGATGCGGAGGACTTGGTCGTTGTGGGGAGCGAGTGTAGTTGTCTTGGCTCGGGGAGCCAGTAGAGCTAGGCGACTCCAATGGGGCTCCGGTTAGCGTTTTTGTGGACGCATGAGGCTGAGGTTTCCTGCACTCGCATCGCACTACTTGGCTGTGCCGGTCGCTTTACCAAAGGTTGACTTCTGCGAATAGCATAACACTGTTATTACGAGTGCGAGTGGCACAAGACACGGAGAGTAGACATAATTTTGCGGTAACTGATCTGTTGTATTTCATAGCGGGTGGGATTACATGGCTGGAGTTCTAAGAGTAGAACTTCCGTAAGAGGTTTACATTCCATGGACGCTTGACATCGAGTTTTCCGTCCCCTCGAACGTCGATGAGGTAGTAGGCGCTGTTGTTCGTGACTCGCCCGATGGCGAATGGTCCCTCCCAAGGGGGTGAGAGCTTGTGCATGCCTTTCTTGTCCTGGATTAGACGCAGCACCAGGTCGCCTTCCTGGAAAGTGCGAGTCCTCACTCGCTGGCTATGGTAGCGGCGGAGCCCTTGCTATTAGATGGCGGTGCGGGAGCGAGCTAGGTCGCATGCTTCGTCGAGCTGGTCGATTCCGTCTTGGCGTGCAAGCTCCTTTGTGGCCTTCGTATAGTTGACCACCCTTGGTGAATCGTGATCGAGGTCGATTGACATGACTGCCTCGGCGCCGTAAACCATGAAGAAGGGGGTGAATCCTGTCGACCTATTGACGGAGGTGCGGATGCCCCAGATGACGGAGGGTAGCTCCTCGACCCAGCACCCGGCGGTGCGCTCGAGTGGGACTTGTAGCCGTGGCTTCAGGCCATGGAGGATGCTCTGATTGGCGCATTCCGCCTGACCATTGGACTCTGGGTGAGCGACTGAGGGGAGGTCGAGCCGGATGTGGTGTTCCTCGCAGAACTCGGCCATGGCTCCTTTGGCGAAGTTGGCGCCGTTGTCCGTGATGATGCTATTTGGGAACCCGTAGCGATAGATGAGCTCGTGTAGGAACTTGGTGGCAGTCTTCCCATCGCACTTGCGGACTATCTTGGCCTCCACCCATTTTGTGAATTTGTCGATGGTGACTAGGAGGTGGGTGAAGCCGGAGGGGGCCTTCTTGAAGGGGCCTACCATGTCCATGCCCCATACGGCGAACGGCCAGGTGATGGTGATTGACTTGAGCGCCGAGCTCAAGACGCGCGTCTGCTTACGATTGCATCCGACGCACCGCTGGACAATGTCGACAGCGTCTGCGTGAGCGGTGAGCCAGTAGAAGCCATGTCGCATAGCCTTGGCGACCAGAGAGCGGGCGCCGGCGTGGTGGCCGCAGTCGTCGGAGTGGATGTCTTGGAGGATTTTGCGTCCTTCAGCAGGTTGAATGCAGCGTTGGAACACGCTGGTCACGCTGTGCTTGTGGAGCTCGTCGTTTATGATGACGGCGACTTGCAGCGGTGTGCTATCATCCGGGCCTCCGTTTCGTCCGCGGGTAGGGCTCCTCCCTCCAGGTAAGCGACGTATGGCGCGGTCCAGTCGCTTGGTTCGGCGATTAGTGTGACCAGGGCTGCTTCTGGTTGCAGCGGGATTCCTATGTCGATCTCCCTTGGGGAGAGACGGAGGGCTTGGTGATGGTGTCAAGGAAGATGCCAGCGGGTGGTGCGAGTCAAGCCGAGCTGATGCGAGAGAGTGCATCGGCCTCCTTGTTTTTTCGCCTATCGATCGACTTGACGGAGTAGCTTGCGAAGTGTCCACCCAGCTGGTCCACTGCTTGGCGGTATGCCGCCATGGTGGGGGAGACGGCGTCGCAGGTGCCGGCGACTTGCCCGGCGACGAGGTCGGAGTCTCCGTAGCAGTGCAGGCGATTAACGTTCATCTCCTTGGCTGCTCGCATGCCGTGGAGTAGCGCCTCGTACTCGGCCATGTTGCTGGTGAAGGGGGTGATGTCGAGGTAGAGGACGTAGCGGAGCTTGTCGCCCTTCGGAGATGTTAGCACAATCCCCGCCCCTGCGCCGTCCGTGTTCTTGGAGCCGTCGAAGTGTAGGCTCCAGTAGTGGAGGTGTGGCAGCTTCTCTGGCTGCTGGGCCTCCTCCCAATCGGCGAGGAAGTCTGCGAGAGCCTGCGATTTGATCGCCTTTCGCGGCTCGTACTTGATGTTGTGGACGCCGATCTTGACGGCCCACTTGGCGACTTGCCCAGTCGCCTTACGGTTGCGGATAATGTCCTGCAACGGTGCTGAGGAGACGACCGTTATTGGGTGCTCCTAGAAGTAGTACGGCAGTCGCCGCTGTGCTCTGAAGACCGCGTATACCAATTTCTGGTATTGCGGGTAGCGCTGGCGCGACTCGGTGAGGACTTCACTGATGTAGTACACGGGTCGCTGCACCAGGCGCTCCTTTCCTTCCTCTGGCCGTTCGACGACCATGACGGCACTGACGACGCGTTCGGAAGCCGCGACATAGACCAGCATGGGTTCCTTGTCGACGGGGGCAGCGAGTAGTGGTGCTGCGAGTAGCACCTCCTTGAGGGCGTGGAGCGCGTCATCTGCCACCTTGTCCCACTAGAAGGTGGGGTGCTTGCACATTAGGCGGTAGAGGGGCATCGCCTTTTCGCCTAACCGGGGGATGAAGCGACTGAGAGCTGCAACTCGTCTGGCCAGCTTCTGGATGTCGCGCGGGCACTCGGGTCTGCCAAGTCGAGAAATCGTGTTGATCTTGGCGGGGTTCGCCTCGATTCCACGCTTGGAGACGACGTATCCCAGTAGCTGTCCGGTTGGCACACCGAAGGTGCACTTTCCTAGGTTTAGCTGTATCTTGTACTTCCGCAGGTTGGCGAATGTTTCCGCCAGGTCGGCGAGTAGATCGCCCTGGCGAGCGGATTTTACCACCACGTCGTCGATGTAGACGTGGATATTGCGTCCAATCTGGCTCGCAAGGCACTCCTGCATGCACTGCTGGTAGGTCGCTCCGGCGTTTTTGAGGCCGAAGGTCATTGCGGTGTAGCAGACGGCTCCGAACAGCATGATGAACGCCAGATTTCTTCCCGACAGCCATTTTGATCTGGTTGTACCCAGAGTAAGCGTCGAGGAAGCATAGCGCCTCCGAGCCCGTGGTGGAATCGATGATTTGGTCGATCCGCGGGAGGATGAATTGATCCTTCGGGCAGGCGCTGTTTAAGTTTGTGTAATCGATACACATTCTCCAGGTCCCATTTTTCTTCTTGACCAAGTGTCACATCCCAAGTTTTTCCAAATCTTGTAATGTGAAAAAAATAAATAAACAAAATAAAATTTTGTTGAAAATCAGAGTGAAAAGAAACTTTTGTTTCTAAAAGGAAACTTAGAATCCCATCTTGAACAAACTTTGGCTAAAGTTTGAATTCAACAAAATCCAAATCAAGGGAAATGCATTCCTCAATGAATGTATCTGGAAGTTTGAACATTTGGAAAGTAATCCAAAACCCTAAACCCTAATGGAAGGAAATCATTCTCCAAAGTATCTCCAAATCCATGGATTTGATCCATACCAAATTTGATCAGCAAATTTCCACAAAGGATCAAGAAAGACCTTAGAGATTGGTTTCACTTAGTTTGGAACCATAGACAAAATCTTGTGAATATAATAAGATAAGGAAATTGAATTTCCAAAAGCTAATAAAGCCCTTACCAAAGCCCATACCAATTGGTGATCAAATAATCCTAAAGGGATTTATAAAGATAAACATTTATCAAAGGAAAATAAATTGTTTTGGAAATACTATTTTGGATCTTTTAATAAAAGACTTTGTTTTCAAATGAAAAGGTGAGCCAAATTAATTTTGGTTGCTTTGTAATAAAATATTTTGTTTTGATAAAATGAGTAAAGGTTTATTTAAATAAAATAATAAGGATTTAAATATCCAATTTTATTTAAGTAAAAGGCTTTTCCCATTTTAAATGAACACCAAGTATTTTATTACTACTTTGAAATCTTTTATTAAAAGGCTTTGCTTTGATTAAAATGAGTAAAGGATTATTTAAATAAAATAATAAGGATTTAAATATCCAATTTTATTTAAGTAAAGGCTTTCCCATTTTAATTAAACACCAAAACTTATTTATTTATTTAAATAAGTTTCCAAGTATTATTTTATTTTTTCAAATAAAACCTTCTGGTTTGGTTTTGAAAATAATTGGATTTCAAATGGAAATTTTATTAAATAAATCAAACACTATTAGTAAACTAAAGATCCATTTTATTTAATTATTAAATGGATCCTAAAATAAATAAAAATATTATTTCATTTTGGATTTGGATTATGTTGATAAACAGAACCAAATTCAAATGAAAAGTTTGTTGATTGTTTGAATTAGTTGAGTGTTGTTTGAATTGTTTGATTAATGGATTGAAATTCAAAACAGAAAAAGAATTAGAAAAAGAAAAAAGATTTAGACAGAAAAAAATAGAGCAACCCACTAAGGCCCAACAGCAGCCCAATCCAGCCCAACCTTTCACTACCCGAAGAAAACGATTCGTACCAAATAATGTACTCCAATGAGCCAATGACAACCAGGACCCACTCCTCCTCTCACTCACTCGCTGACAACAGACCCCACCTCCTCTTATTCCTCTCCCGAACCGTTTTTCTGCACCACGAAAGAAACCTGCACTGAGGCTGACCGTGGACCCTGCTCCTCTTCCTTTCCCACTCAGAGAACCCCACCGCCACCTCCTTCTTCTTCCCAGCCTTGACCACGCCTTCCCCTCGCTGCCGTTGCTGCCTTCAAACCATGGATTCAATTCATCATAACACCGAGCCTTTACCTCGCCTTGATCACGCAGATGGAAACGCCTGTCTCCTCTATATTTCCTCCGACACTACTGGCACGCCTTAGACCGTCCCTAATTTCTTCCCGAGCTCCTCTGTCTCCGGTGAGCTCCGCGAGCGATTCCGGCCAGCCAACGTTACCCTTACCTCCTCGACCATGCTCTCGTGATCCCCACCTCCTGGCGATCATCCCCGTAGCGCCAGCTTGCCCCCGAGCGACCCAGAGCGTCGACAACCACCTCGACCACCATCGCCACTGCCTGTTCGCAAACTCCGCGAACTCCACATGTAGCTTCCAGCCGCCTCTTCTTTTCAATGATGCCTAAGACCAGTGACTTCTTCCGCAACTAATGCCATCGCCTCGTGTCCTAGCTCACACCGTAGCGCCGCCGTCGCCAATCGTGAGCAACCGCTGCCCGCTTCTTCTCCAAAGAACGTTCCCGGTAAGCCTCGACCCGAGCCCTCTCGTTCACGCCCATAGCTCCGATGATCTCCTGCATCTAACCTGCACTCGCTTGTCCTCTCGTGGTCCACAGACCGCCTTCGACTGCGGATGAGCCGACGATGTTCTCTACTCCGCGAGGAATCCTGATCGATTCTGCGCCGACAAATCGCAGCGAGTTGAGCTTCACCGCGATCCTCGAGCCCGTGAGCACCCCTTTCCTCTCCCGCTTCCTCGTATCGCTGCATATCAACCGATCGCCCGCCACAAGCCAAGAAGCCGCCCGTTTATGACTAAGCACCCCTTACGTGCTCGATCTAGATCGACCAGACAGAACCACTTAACAGCGAAAAGGGTACGCTACTGTGCCGCATTTATCTAAATAGATCCAACGCTCCACGATGCCGATCTGGCCAAACCGGTATCGACCAGTAAGAACACGCCGCGTGTCGCCTATTTGGTTTAAAAACAGATTTGAGAACAGAAACTTTTGCCATTTTCAAACCCTTGTATCTTTGGATCCACACGTCCAAATTTTACAAATTTGATGTCGTTGGAATCAGCAAGACAAGCTCTAACCAACCCTTCCCTTAGTTTAGCAAATAGTATCTGTTAGCTTGTTTGATTTTGCAGATTCTTTTGTGTGCTTGCTAACATTAGGAAAATTGTTTAAAAATGTTTTTAGGGTTAGAACCTTTGCAAATTGGTTTGTTGTGACCTTACTGACCCTAGGAACCAACCCATAGTTTGGAAAATGATTTTTGAAAAGTTTAGAATGGATTAATTGGTTTAGTCCATTTCTAGCTAATTAAAAACCATTGTTTTGTTTATGAAAATGCTTTCATAAAGAAAACTTTGAGAAAATGTTTTGGACCAAACCTACTGACCCAAACACCAAGTTTTGCAATAGCAACTCATTTGGTGAACCCTATAGGTTAGTGCCTTGGTAATAATATTTCTACACCACATAGAATGACACTTTGTTTTGGAAAATGGTTTTATAGTAAAGCCTTTTGCTAACAACTTTACCACTTTGGTAAATGACCAATTTGGAACTTACAAAGTGAGAAGCCTAGTGAAGACCATCCTTACAATAGAACTAACCTTTGCATGCTTATGCATGACTTAGATCCCATTACTTTGTGTGTGAATTTTTTTTATTTGACTTTGTTATTTTTTGTGTGTAGTTTTGCTTGATTGGTAGATTAAGTTTGTGCCTTGCTTGATTGAATTGTAGTGACTTGAAGAGTGTGAGTGTTGCAAGGACAAGGAGTGAACCTATACCCTCTACCAAAAGGCAAGTGATATCATCATGAATATTCCATTCCTATATTTTATATATGCATTAGTATTATTTTTCTAAGTATAGGACTTGCATGGATTTTTGCTAAGTATAAACTATGCTTTGGGAAAACCTATTAGGTGAAACCTTAGTGAAAATTACCTAAGTCAAGATTCCTAATACTACCATGCTTAGCCTAGCTATTAGAAAACAAGGGTGGTTTATATATTCACACTATGGAAAAATATTCTAAGTCTGAGGACTTGTGTTTTATTTAACAAAACAACTAAGATAATGAATCACCTGGGTGGAATGGAAGGAATGGTGTATGTTGAGTGGTTCACAAGGCCATGGACTTGGCTTGTGTATCTCACTTGTGGATGGCCACCCAGGAAACAAAGAGATTTGAGTTGTCAAATGTTGAGAAGCTTCAAGTGCAACCACTTGGCAATATGGGCTCTGCCATGATCTTAGGATGCTAGAACTTAGTCTCTTGGACAGAGGGTGGTAGATGGGATGATAGGTTGGAGCGCGTCCATTTGACTAAGGAAAGGCTACTGAAGGATCTTGTCTTGGGAAACCAAGTCTTGTGGGGAAAGTGCACCACCTCTGCAGAGTGTAAAACCTAAGTACTTAGCCATGTCCCTGGTAAAGGACAATTTGAGCATCAAGACATGGAAACTTCAAGAATCTCATCACTCCAATTTCTAAATAAAACTTGTGGGTGAACAAGGGTTAAAAGGATCTTCAGTCATTGATTGGTAGATGCCCTGAGTGGATCTAGAGTCTTTGATTGATAGATGCCTTGGGTGTTTTGTGCCAAGCAAAAACTTAGTGTTTTCAAAAGTTAAGGAAAAATCTATTTTGAGCAAAGCAAGCCTCAACTCCACTTGGCCAAATGCATATAGATGATAGATTCCACTATACTACCAAAGTATCACTTGCCAATACAATTCAAATGTATTGACCCCTTGTGGCTGTAACTTGTAATGTTGCAAGTTTGATTGATTTTAGTGAAGATTGATTGATTAGGATTACAAAGTCTACAACCAACATCTGTCTGTGGCACTTTGAAGATGAAGGACCCATGACTATAGTTATTCCGCTGCAATGTAATGTAAATAGCCAATGAGCTATGTTTGATGTAATAAAATTATTTTATTCCTGGTTATAAAGTTGTATATGACCTTTGTTTCTTGATATTACATCTAAACTGTGGATGCTAGCTATTGATCCAGGGACTAGCATTGTAAACACAGGGGACTCAATCTTATTAAAGGTTGGGGACGCGACAGATGGTATCAAAGCATTGTGTTGCCTGTAGGATTTGTAACCCTAGGATTGGACAAGAACCCTTAGAAAAATAGGAGTTGTCTTATTCCAAAACTTATTTACAAAACAATCTTGTAAACTCTTTCCTCAACCATTTTGGTTTCAACTCTACTTCTCTTCTACTTCAAACTTAGTGGAAAGCCTACCCCATGACCAAAGACTTCATCATGAGCAAAGACTTCTTCAACACTTTCAACTCTAATGACTTCAACTTCTTCAACTACAATTACTTCAACTTCTTCAACTCCAATGACTTCAGCATTTTCAGCATGTTCACCAAGGACTTCCAACTTGGATACCACTAAGGACTACAAGTGAGACAAGAAATTTTGCTCAAGACTTGAAGACTAGGGAAACACAACTTAGAAGAAGCCATCACCACCTTTGAAGATTTGTGAACAAGAGACAAGAATTCTCCAAGGATACAAATATCTCATTCAAGAAGAATCAACCAAGAAGGATGGAAAGATCACAAGTAAACCATGTAGATGGACCACCATATTTAGTTAAAGACAAACACACCAACTTAAGTGGTGTAACAAAAATTATTTTGTTGCCTAAGTATGTGCTTGAAACTTGTTGTTTGAGTGGAGTGCTTGTTTGTGATTGCTTGCACATTGCTTGTGTGAATTGTGATGTGTGTGATTAGGATTGATTCCCTTAGAAATCTTTTGTCTATGCTAACCCCAACTCAACCCAAACAGATGATTTCTCCAAGAAACTCCAACATCAAGGATGGTGACATCAACAACAACCAAGTTGACAGCATGAGAGAACTCCTAGCAACCCAACACCAGTTGAGCCAAGAGACAACTCAGCTTTTAGCCAATAACAATGGACTAGACCCAGCCATACAAAGGATTTTGAAACTTCAATCCCAACTGTTGCAAGGATTGGTTACTCAAGTGATCAACATGAGAGAAAACTTTTCCCAAGGAGCTAATGACAACAAGGATGACAAAGATGTTATTCTAGAAGGAACCCAAGCTAGCAATACTTTTGGATACAAGGATCATGCACCCAAGGAGCATGAAGATCAATGCCCCAAGAAGAGAGGAAGATCTCCCATTTATGAAGAGCATGAACTAGAAGAACCCCTAGCTTTGAAGAAACCCAAGAAGAAGAGGAAGAAATGCCCCAACCCAAACAAGAAGGATATTACTCAAGAGCAATGTTACACTTGCAAAGAGATGGGACACTATTTCAATGAATGCCCAGAAAAGAAAAAGAGCCAAGAAGACAAACAGAAGCTAGTGAAACCCAAGATGAGGAAGGATATTAACCAAGAGATGTGCAAACACTGCAAGGAGTTAGGACATTATGCATCATATTGTCCAGAGAAGCCACCTCAAGACCTCAAACTTATAACCTGTTTCAAATGCAAGGAACTAGGCCATTATGCAAACAATTGTCCAGAAAAGTTGAACAAGCCTATGGAGAAGCTCAACCTTGGCCCATGAGTCAAGTGAGAAAATAAAGGACACGATGCAGAAGTTTTCCAAGATTCCAAGCAAGCCAAGATGTAGTTTAGTTTGAAATATTTTAAGGGTGGTAGTACCCTAGTTGTTTTGAACCTGCTTGTAACCCTAGCCTCCCCAAATCTCGGGACGAGATTTATTTTAAGGGTGGTAGCCTGTCACATCCCAAGTTTTTCCAAATCTTGTAATGTGAAAAAAATAAATAAACAAAATAAAATTTTGTTGAAAATCAGAGTGAAAAGAAACTTTTGTTTCTAAAAGGAAACTTAGAATCCCATCTTGAACAAACTTTGGCTAAAGTTTGAATTCAACAAAATCCAAATCAAGGGAAATGCATTCCTCAATGAATGTATCTGGAAATTTGAACATTTGGAAAGTAATCCAAAACCCTAAACCCTAATGGAAGGAAATCATTTTCCAAAGTATCTCCAAATCCATGGATTTGATCCATACCAAATTTGATCAACAAATTTCCACAAAGAATCAAGAAAGACCTTAGAGATTGGTTTCACTTAGTTTGGAACCATAGACAAAATCTTGTGAATATAATAAGATAAGGAAATTGAATTTCCAAAAGCTAATAAAGCCCTTACCAAAGCCCATACCAATTGGTGATCAAATAATCCTAAAGGGATTTATAAAGATAAACATTTATCAAAGGAAAATAAATTGTTTTGGAAATACTATTTTGGATCTTTTAATAAAAGACTTTGTTTTCAAATGGAAAGGTGAGCCAAATTAATTTTGGCCAAGCTTTTGTAATAAAATATTTTGTTTTGATAAAATGAGTAAAGGTTTATTTAAATAAAATAATAAGATTTAAATATCCAATTTTATTTAAGTAAAAGGCTTTTCCCATTTTAAATGAACACCAAGTATTTTATTTCTACTTTGAAATCTTTATTAAAGGTTTTGCTTTGATTTAAATGAGTAAAGGATTATTTTAATAATATAATAAGGATTTAAATATCCAATTTTATTTAAGTAAAGGCTTTCCCATTTTAATTAAACACCAAAACTTATTTATTTATTTAAATAAGTTTCCAAGTATTCTTTTATTTTTCAAATAAAACCTTCTGGTTTGGTTTTGAAAATAATTGGATTTCAAATGGAAATTTTATTAAATAAATCAAACACTATTAATAAACTAAAGATCCATTTTATTTAATTATTAAATGGATCCTAAAATAAAAAAAATATTATTTCATTTTGGATTTGGATTATGTTGATAAACAGAACCAAATTCAAATGAAAAGTTTGTTGATTGTTTGAATTAGTTGAGTGTTGTTTGAATTGTTTGATTAATGGATTGAAATTCAAAACAGAAAAAGAATTAGAAAAAGAAAAAGATTTAGACAGAAAAAAAATTAGAAACAGACCCAGCCCACTAAGGCCCAACAGCAGCCCAATCCAGCCCAACCTTTCACTACCCAAAGAAAACGATTCGTACCAAATAATGCACCTTGAGCCAATGACAACCAGGACCCACTCCTCCTCTCACTCACTCGCTGACAACAGACCCCACCTCCTCTTATTCCTCTCCCGAACCGTTTTTCTGCACCACGAAAGAAACCCGCACTAGGGCTGACCCGTGGACCCCGTTCCCTCTTCCTTTCCCACTGAATAGAGGACCCCACCGCCACCTCCTTCTTCTTCTTCCCCGCGCGCTGACCACGCCTTCCCCCTCGCTGCCGTTGCTGCCTTCAAACCGCGGATTCAATTCGTCATAACGCCGAGCCTTTACCTCGCCTTGATCACGCAGATGGAAACGCCCGTGTCTCCTCTATATTTCCCTCCGACACCTCGCTACCGCACGCCTTAGACCGCCTAATTTCTTCCCGAGCTCCTCTATCTCCGTGAGCTCATGAGCGATTCCGCCAGCCAACGCGTTACCTTACCTCCTCGACCATGCTCGTGATCCCCACCTCCGGCGATCATCCCCAGAAGCGCCAGCTTGCCCCGAGCGACCCGTAGAGTCGACAACCACTCGACCACCGCCGCCACGTCCTCACAAACTCCGCGAACTCCACTGTAGCTTCCAGCCGCCCTCTTCTTTTCAATGATGCGCCTAAGACCGTTGACTTCTTCTCAACTAATGCCATCATCCTCGTGTCCTAGCTTCACACCGTAGCATCGCCGTTCAACTATGAGCAACCGCCACCGCTTCTTCTCCAAAGAATGTTCCCCGTAAGCCTCGACCGCCCGAGCCCTCTCGTTCACGCCATAGCTCCGGCATGATCTCGTGCATCTAACCTGGACCTCCGCTTTGTCCTCTCGTGGTCCATACAACACCGCCTTCGACTATGGACAGATGAGCCGCCTGACGATGTTCTCTACTCCGGGAGGAATCCCGACCGATTCTCGCGCCTCGACAACCGCAAGCAAGTTGAGCTTCGTGATCCCCGAGCCCGGTGAGCACCCTTTCCTCTCCGCTTCTGTACGCTGCACCGCGTTATCAACCGACGCTTCCGCGCCAAGAATGGCCAGCGCCATTGCCTATGACCAAGCACTCTACAACGCTCGCAAGGCATTTATCTAAATAGATCCAACGCTCCATGATGCCGATCCGGCCGAACCGGTATCGACCAGTAAGAACACGCCGCGTGTCGCCTATTTGGTTTAAAAACAGATTTGAAAACAGAAACTTTTGCCATTTTCAAACCCTTGTATCTTTGGATCCACACGTCCAAATTTTACAAATTTGATGTCGTTGGAATCAGCAAGACAAGCTCTAACCAACCCTGCCCTTAGTTTAGCAAATAGTATCTGTTAGCTTGTTTGATTTTGCAGATTCTTTTGTGTGCTTGCTAACATTAGGAAAATTGTTTAAAAATGTTTTTAGGGTTAGAACCTTTGCAAATTGGTTTGTTGTGACCTTACTGACCCTAGGAACCAACCCATAGTTTGGAAAATGATTTTTGAAAAGTTTAGAATGGATTAATTGGTTTAGTCCATTTCTAGCTAATTAAAAACCATTGTTTTGTTTATGAAAATGCTTTCATAAAGAAAACTTTGAGAAAATGTTTTGGACCAAACCTACTGACCCAAACACCAAGTTTTGCAATAGCAACTCATTTGGTGAACCCTATAGGTTAGTGCCTTGGTAATAATATTTCTACACCACATAGAATGACACTTTGTTTTGGAAAATGGTTTTATAGTAAAGCCTTTTGCTAACAACTTTACCACTTTGGTAAATGACCAATTTGGAACTTACAAAGTGAGAAGCCTAGTGAAGACCATCCTTACAATAGAACCAACCTTTGCATGCTTATGCATGACTTAGATCCCATTACTTTGTGTGTGAAAAATTGTTTATTTGACTTTGTTATTTTTTGTGTGTAGTTTTGCTTGATTGGTAGATTAAGTTTGTGCCTTGCTTGATTGAACTGTAGTGACTTGAAGAGTGTGAGTGTTGCAAGGACAAGGAGTGAACCTATACCCTCTACCAAAAAGGCAAGTGATATCATCATGAATATTCCATTCCTATATTTTATATATGCATTAGTATTATTTTTCTAAGTATAGGACTTGCATGGATTTTTGCTAAGTATAAACTATGCTTTGGGAAAACCTATTAGGGAAAACCTTAGTGAAAATTACCTAAGTCAAGATTCCTAATACTACCATGCTTATCCTAGCTATTAGAAAACAAGGGTAGTTTATATATTCACACTATGGAAAAATATTCTAAGTCTAAGGACTTGTTTTTATTTAACAAAACAACTAAGTTAATGAATCACCTGGGTGGAATGGAAGGAATGGTGTATGTTGAGTGGTTCACAAGGCCATGGACTTGGCTTGTGTATCTCACTTGTGGATGGCCACCCAGGAAACAAAGAGATTTGAGTTGTCAAATGTTGAGAAGCTTCAAGTGCAACCACTTGGCATTATGGGCTCTGCCATGATCTTAGGATGCTAGAACTTAGTCTCTTGGACAGAGGGTGGTAGATGGGTTGATAGGTTGGAGCGCGTCCATTTGACTAAGGAAAGGCTACTGAAGGATCTTGTCTTGGGAAACCAAGTCTTGTGGAGAAAGTGCACCACCTCTGCAGTGTAAACCTAAGTACTTAGCCATGTCCCCGTAAAGGACAATTTGAGCATCAAGACATGGAAACTTCAAGAATCTCATCACTCCAATTTCTAAATAAAACTTGTGGGTGAACAAGGGTTAAAAGGATCTTCAGTCATTGATTGGTAGATGCCCTGAGTGGATCTAGAGTCTTTGATTGATAGATGCCTTGGGTGTTTTGTGCCAAGCAAAAACTTAGTGTTTTCAAAAGTTAAGGAAAAATCTATTTTGAGCAAAGCAAGCCTCAACTCCACTTGGCCAAATGCATATAGATGATAGATTCCACTATACTACCAAAGTATCACTTGCCAATACAATTCAAATGTATTGACCCCTTGTGGCTGTAACTTGTAATGTTGCAGGTTTGATTGATTTTAGTGAAGATTGATTGATTAGGATTACAAAGTCTACAACCAACATCTGTCTGTGGCACTTTGAAGATGAAGGACCCATGACTATAGTTATTCCGCTGCAATGTAATGTAAATAGCCAATGAGCTATGTTTGATGTAATAAAATTATTTTATTCCTGGTTATAAAGTTGTATATGACCTTTGTTTCTTGATATTACATCTAAACTGTGGATGCTAGCTATTGATCCAGGGACTAGCATTGTAAACACAGGGGACTCAATCTTATTAAAGGTTGGGGACGCGACAGATGGTATCAGAGCATTGTGTTGCCTGTAGGATTTGTAACCCTAGGATTGGACAAGAACCCTTAGAAAAATAGGAGTTGTCTTATTCCAAAACTTATTTACAAAACAATCTTATAAACTCTTTCCTCAACCATTTTGGTTTCAACTCTACTTCTCTTCTACTTCAAACTTAGTGGAAAGCCTACCCCATGACCAAAGACTTCATCATGAGCAAAGACTTCTTCAACACTTTAAACTCTAATGACTTCAACTTCTTCAACTACAATGACTTCAACTTCTTCAACTCCAATGACTTCAGCATTTTCAGCATGTTCACCAAGGACTTCCAACTTGGATACCACTAAGGACTACAAGTGAGACAAGAAATTTTGCTCAAGACTTGAAGACTAGGGAAACACAACTTAGAAGAAGCCATCACCACCTTTGAAGATTTGTGAACAAGAGACAAGAATTCTCCAAGGATACAAATATCTCATTCAAGAAGAATCAACCAAGAAGGATGGAAAGATCACAAGTAAACCATGTAGATGGACCACCATATTTAGTTAAAGACAAACACACCAACTTAAGTGGTGTAACAAAAATTATTTTGTTGCCTAAGTATGTGCTTGAAACTTGTTGTTTGAGTGGAGTGCTTGTTTGTGATTGCTTGCACATTGCTTGTGTGAATTGTGATGTGTGTGATTAGGATTGATTCCCTTAGAAATCTTTGTCTATGCTAACCCCAACTCAACCCAACAGATGATTTCTCCAAGAAACTCCAACATCAAGGATGGTGACATCAACAACAACCAAGTTGACAGCATGAGAGAACTCCTAGCAACCCAACACCAGTTGAGCCAAGAGACAACTCAGCTTTTAGCCAATAACAATGGACTAGACCCAGCCATACAAAGGATTTTGAAACTTCAATCCCAACTGTTGCAAGGATTGGTTACTCAAGTGATCAACATGAGAGAAAACTTTTCCCAAGGAGCTAATGACAACAAGGATGACAAAGATGTTATTCTAGAAGGAACCCAAGCTAGCAATACTTTTGGATACAAGGATCATGCACCCAAGGAGCATGAAGATCAATGCCCCAAGAAGAGAGGAAGATCTCCCATTTATGAAGAGCATGAACTAGAAGAACCCCTAGCTTTGAAGAAACCCAAGAAGAAGAGGAAGAAATGCCCCAACCCAAACAAGAAGGATATTACTCAAGAGCAATGTTACACTTGCAAGAGATGGGACACTATTTCAATGAATGCCCAAAAAGAAAAGAGCCAAGAAGACAAACAGAACCTTGTGAAACCCAAGATGAGGAAGGATATTAACCAAGAGATGTGCAAACACTGCAAGGAGTTAGGACATTATGCATCATATTGTCTAGAGAAGCCACCTCAAGACCTCAAACTTATAACCTGTTTCAAATGCAAGGAACTAGGCCATTATGCAAACAATTGTCTGTAAAAGTTGAACAAGCCTATGGAGAAGCTCAACCTTGGCCCATGAGTCAAGTGAGAAAATAAAGGACACGATGCAGAAGTTTTCCAAGATTCCAAGCAAGCCAAGATGTAGTTTAGTTTGAAATATTTTAAGGGTGGTAGTACCCTAGTTGTTTTGAACCTGCTTGTAACCCTAGCCTCCCAAATCTCGACGAGATTTATTTTAATGGTAGCTGTCACATCCCAAGTTTTTCCAAATCTTGTAATGTGAAAAAAATAAATAAACAAAATAAAATTTTGTTGAAAATCAGAGTGAAAAGAAACTTTTGTTTCTAAAAGGAAACTTAGAATCCCATCTTGAACAAACTTTGGCTAAAGTTTGAATTCAACAAAATCCAAATCAAGGGAAATGCATTCCTCAATGAATGTATCTGGAAATTTGAACATTTGGAAAGTAATCCAAAACCCTAAACCCTAATGGAAGGAAATCATTTTCCAAAGTATCTCCAAATCCATGGATTTGATCCATACCAAATTTGATCAACAAATTTCCACAAAGGATCAAGAAAGACCTTAGAGATTGGTTTCACTTAGTTTGGAACCATAGACAAACTCTTGTGAATATAATAAGATAAGGAAATTGAATTTCCAAAAGCTAATAAAGCCCTTACCAAAGCCCATACCAATTGGTGATCAAATAATCCTAAAGGGATTTATAAAGATAAACATTTATCAAAGGAAAATAAATTGTTTTGGAAATACTATTTTGGATCTTTTAATAAAAGACTTTGTTTTCAAAT
Source organism: Avena insularis (assembly GCA_023614405.1). Lineage (NCBI taxonomy): Eukaryota > Viridiplantae > Streptophyta > Magnoliopsida > Poales > Poaceae > Avena > Avena insularis. The sequence continues at coordinate 454,054,600 of CM042696.1, read as the reverse complement.
GGAAAGGTGAGCCAAATTAATTTGGCCAAGCTTTTGTAATAAAATATTTTGTTTTGATAAATGAGTAAAGGTTTATTTAAATAAAATAATAAGGATTTAAATATCCAATTTTATTTAATTAAAAGGCTTTTCCCATTTAATTGAACACCAAGTATTTTATTACTACTTTGAAATCTTTTATTAAAAGCTGCTTTGATTAAAATGAGTAAAGGATTATTTAAATAAAATAATAAGGATTTAAATATCCAATTTTATTTAAGTAAAGGCTTTCCCATTTTAATTAAACACCAAAACTTATTTATTTATTTAAATAAGTTTCCAAGTATTCTTTTATTTTTTCAAATAAAACCTTCTGGTTTGGTTTTGAAAATAATTGGATTTCAAATGGAAATTTTATTAAATAAATCAAACACTATTAATAAACTAAAGATCCATTTTATTTAATTATTAAATGGATCCTAAAATAAATAAAAATATTATTTCATTTTGGATTTGGATTATGTTGATAAACAGAACCAAATTCAAATGAAAAGTTTGTTGATTGTTTGAATTAGTTGAGTGTTGTTTGAATTGTTTGATTAATGGATTGAAATTCAAAACAGAAAAAGAATTAGAAAAAGAAAAAAGATTTAGACAGAAAAAAATAGAGCAACCCACTAAGGCCCAACAGCAGCCCAATCCAGCCCAACCTTTCACTACCCGAAGAAAACGATTCATACCAAATAACAGACCCACTGAGCCAATGACAACCAGGACCCACTCCTCCTCTCACTCACTCGCTCACAATAGACCCCACCTCCTCTTATTCCTCTCCCGAACCATTTTTCTGCACCACGAAAGAAACCCGCACTGAGGCTGACCCGTGGACCCTGTTCCCTCTTCCTTTCCCACTGAACAGAGGACCCCACCGCCACCTCCTTCTTCTTCCCCGCGCGCTGACCACGTCTTCCCCCTCGCTGCCGTTGCTGCCTTAAAACATGATTCAATTGTTATAACGCCAGCATGAGCCTTTACTCGCCTTGATCACGCAGGATGGAAACCCGTGTCTCCTCTATATTTCCCTTTGACACCTGGCTGGCACGCCTTAGACCGCCTCTAATTTCTTCCCAGCTCCTCTGCTCCGGGTGAGCTCCTTGGCGATTCCGGCCAGCCAACGTTACCTCTACCTCCTCGACCATGCTCTCGTGGATCCCCACCTCTGGCGATCATCCCCATAGCGCCACTTGCCCCGAAGCGACCTAGAGCGTTGACAACCACCTCGACCACCATCGCCACGTGCATTCTGTCGCAAACTCCGGCTGAACTCCACGTGTAGCTTCCAGCCGCCTCTTCTTTTCAATGATCGCCTAAGACCAGTGACTTCTTCCGCAACTAATGCCATCATCCTCGTGTCCTAGCTCACAAGTAAGGCCGCCGCCAACTGTGAGCAGCAAATCATCTGCTTCTTCTCCAACAATGTTCCCGGTAAGCCTCGACCACCAGCCCTCTCGCTCACGCCCATAGCTGAGCATGATCTCCTGCATCTAACCCAGACCCCCGTTTGTCCTCGAGTGGTCCACAGCACCGTCTTCGACCGTGGACAGAGCCGCCCGCCGACATTCTCTACTCCGACGAGGAATCCGATCGATTAAATAGCGCCTCGACAAACCGTAAGTGAGTTGAGCTTCGGGTGATCCCTAAGCCCGGTGAGCTCCCCTTTTCCTCTCCGCCTCTGTATCGCCGGCAGAGTCATCAACCTATCGCTCACGCCGGCCACAGGCCGCCTTGCTCATGACCAAGCACCCAAAGCCGCTCGATCTAGATCGACGCATCAGACGTAACCACTTAACAGCTTAAAGGTACGCGCGCCGTGCCATAATGATCTAAATAGATCCAACGCTCCATGATGCCGATCCGGGAACCGTATCGACCAAGAAGAACACGCCGTGTCGCCTATTTGGTTTAAAACAGATTTGAAAGCGAAACTTTTGCCATTTTCAAACCCTTGTCTTTGGATTCACACGTCCAAATTCTTACAAATTTGATGTCGTTGGAATCAGCAAGATAAGCTCTAACCAACCCTGCCCTTAGTTTAGCAAATAGTATCTGTTAGCTTGTTTGATTTTGCAGATTCTTTTGTGTGCTTGCTAACATTAGGAAAATTGTTTAAAAATGTTTTTAGGGTTAGAACCTTGCAAATTGGTTTGTTGTGACCTTACTGACCCTAGGAACCAACCCATAGTTTGGAAAATGATTTTTGAAAAAGTTTAGAATGGATTAATTGGTTTAGTCCATTTCTAGCTAATTAAAAACCATTGTTTTGTTTATGAAAATGCTTTCATAAAGAGAACTTTGAGAAATGTTTTGGACCAAACCTACTGACCCAAACACCAAGTTTTGCAATAGCAACTCATTTGGTGAACCCTATAGGTTAGTGCCTTGGTAATAATATTTCTACACCACATAGAATGACACTTTGTTTTGGAAAATGGTTTTATAGTAAAGCCTTTTGCTAACAACTTTACCACTTAGGTAAATGACCAATTTGGAACTTACATAAAGTGAGAAGCCTAGTGAAGACCATCCTTACAATAGAACCAACCTTTGTCTTATGCATGACTTAGATCCCATTACTTTGTGTGTGAAAAATTGTTTATTTGACTTTGTTATTTTTGTGTAGTTTTGCTTGATTGGTAGATTAAGTTTGTGCCTTGCTTGATTGAATTGTAGTGACTTGAAGAGTGTGAGTGTTGCAAGGACAAGGGTGAACCTATACCCTCTACCAAAAGGCAAGTGATATCATCATGAATATTCCATTCTATATTTTATATGCATTAGTATTATTTTTCTAAGTATATGACTTGCATGGATTTTTGCTAAGTATAAACATGCTTTGGGAAAACCTATTAGGTGAAACCTTAGTGAAAATTACCTAAGTCAAGATTCCTAATACTACCATGCTTAGCCTAGCTATTAGAAAACAAGGAATTGGTTTATATATTCACACTATGGAAAAATATTCTAAGTCTGAGGACTTGTGTTTTTATTTAACAAAACAACTAGATAATGAAGATCACCTGGGTGGAATGGAAGTAATGGTGTATGTTGAGTTGGTTCACAAGGCCATGGACTTGGCTTAATGTATCTCACTTGTGGATGGCCACCAGGAAACAAAGAGATTTGAGTTGTCAAATGTTTGAGAAGCTTCAAGTGCAACCACTTGGCAATATGGGCTCTGCCATGATCTTAGGATGCTAGAACTTAGTCTCTTGGACAGAGGGTGGTAGAATGGGATGATGATATAGGTTGGAGTAGCGTCCATTTGACTAAGGAAAACTCTTGAAGGATCTTGTCTTGGGAAACCAAAGTCTTGTGGGGAAAAGTGCACCACCTGCAAGTGTAAACCTAAGTACTTAGCCATGTCCCACAGTAAAAGGACAATTTGAGCATCAAGACATGGAAACTTCAAGAATCTCATCACTCCAATTTCTAAATAAAACTTGTGGGTGAACAAGGGTTAAAGGATTTTCGGTCATTGATTGGTATATGCCTTACGAGTGGATCTAGAGTCTTTGATTGATAGATGCCTTGGGTGTTTTGTGCCAAGCAAAAACTTAAAATGTTTTCAAAAGTTAAGGAAAATCTATTTTGATGAGCAAAATGCAAGCCTCAACTCCACTTGGCCAAATGCATATAGATGATAGATTCCACTATACTACCAAAGTATCACTTGCCAATACAATTTCAAATGTATTGACCCCTTGTGGCTGTAACTTGTGTGTTGCGAGGTTTGATTGATTTTAGTGAAGATTGATTGATTAGGATTACAAAAGTCTACAATAACTTGCAACATCTGTACGTGGCACTTTTGAAGATGAAGGACCCATGACTATAGTTATTGCGCTGCAATGTAATGTAAATAGCCAATGATAGAGCTATGTTTGATGTAATAAAATTATTTTATTCACTGAATTTATAAAGTTAATATATGACCTTTGTTTCTTGATATTACATCTAAAGTAGTGGATGCTATTTACATTGATCCGAGGACTAGCATTGTAAACACGGGGACTCAATCTTATTAAAAAGTTGGGGCCGCGACACCAAGACTTCCAGTTTCCAGCCACTTGGAGTACTTGATTGGTCGGATGAAACCTTGCATAGCTAGTAGGCAATGCACCTTCTGGCGATGGCTCGGCGGCGCTCTTCATTGAAGAAATGGCGGCGGCCTTGACGGGTACGCACTTTGGGAGTGGTCGGCGTTGAGTTTGTGATCCAGCAAGTTCCCTCGGGACACCGGGCATATGGGATGGTTTCCATGCGAAGATGTCCCTGTTCTCACGGGAGGAACCCGATGGTAGCGCCTTCCTATCTTGGGCACATGCGAATCCCGTCAAATCGTCTTGGTTTGGCTAGAGTCGCTGAGTACCAACTCGGCCCGGTGCGGGTGTCGCGTCGTTGCCTCGAGAAAGGCGGTGGAGTTTTCCACCCTGCACAATTGGGCTACTTGAGTATGGTGGGGTGCGTCGTCGCTGTTGACCGCTAACTCGCGTGCTTGGCTGCGAGACTCCTCGGCGTGGTTGGCCTCTGTTACCCGCTTAATAGCGGCATGACCAGCTTGACTAGTTCGGCCCTTTGGCCTTGCGTTGCTGACCATGTCGTCTCCATGGATAGTGATGGTGCCGCTTACCTTCCGGGTATCTTCATCAGCGTTATGCATGCGCGGTAGAAGTCTTGCCGCCATAAACTTGGCGAGCGCACAGGCGCCCCGGAACACTTGCGATGGTAGGGGGCGTGGCCGAAGGGCACCAGCTTCGAAGGCGCATCCAGCTCGATGCTTGAAGTTTGCTAGTGTGCTTGCGAAGGTGGTAGCGTCACCTTGCCGGTTAGGTGCGCCTTCCGACGGGGATGATGCCGAAGTGGAAGGGTGGTGTAGGTCGTCTCGATCACCTCGACTACAGGGAGCTGCGACCTTGCGCTGAAGGTCGGGTATAGGATGTTGATGGTAGCTGCCGCCGCTCGATCAGCATTTTGGGGAGCCACAGTAGTCTCCCACTTTGGAAGCGACGATCAGGGCGACTCGGCCGGATACTTTTCGATCGCGTGGCGAAATTGGTCCTCCGCGGCTCCGAGTGATTGGCTGCTCAGACCGGTTGAGGAACTAGGGGATGTACCATGCAGGACACGCATTGACGGTGGCCGGCACCGGCGATGACCTTCTTCTGCGTGCCCGATGTTGAAGCACTTTGTGAAGGGTGAAGCGAGCCGACAGCATGCGCGAACTTTCGCCCGTTTGGCGGGTTGTCGAGTCTTCCGTGCCTTTGTCTTGATCTCCTTGAGAGTGGCGGTGGTGTTCGTGTGTGTGGCGGCATTTCCTTCCCTTCTATGAAACACACAGGGTTGGTTGAGATACGGCGTGAATAAATTCGGCTTTGCCTTGTATTGCCGTCCATCGGCGGCCCGAGCTCTTAGGCCATGGCGCTGCGTAGTATCCGGTATTGGCGACAAAAGTCGACTGCGCCCGTCATCTAAGCGTTTGCGCGTGGCGCGAAAGTATTGTTGTAGCGTAACTGGGTTACCTCCGATTATTGTAGGTCACTAAATGCGGCGATATCTCCGACTACGTCGTTGGTTTCTTGATTTTAGTCCTCTCCACGTGCTTCTTCTGCGATCTCTAGGAGGTCCGGTATGTTTAGTCGATGTTCTATACACTAATCGCGAGCTTGAAAGAACCAGGGGCTCGTGGCGGCACGAGGTCTTGAAGCCAGGTGGATACGCGGTGTCCGGGTGGATCCCGACGCGTTATCTACCAGATCTTTCCACCAGATTGGACCCAGTACGCGGGTCGGGATTCGTCAGACCACAGGGCGCGCTCGCTCCAGGTCCTCGATGGTGGTGAAAGCGGGTATGGCGAACCCTCGAAGTGCTTGCGGAGGTGTCGGCGCATTTCCTCCCGGGAGTCGATGCCCTCCATGGGGAGGTGTTAATCCCTTGCCTGCCGCGCCCTCCATCATCGAGGGGAGGTAGTGGTGGCCGTAGTAGATCGGATAATGGCGGCGATCCCCATCGCCATGGTAGGTGTCCAGCCACACGGACAGCGGCGGATCGTGACAATGGGCCGTACTTCCAGATCTCGCTTGACGCTTTGAAGTTCGGCCTGGGTATCTGCTTCTCGGATCATCGGTTAACCGGCCATTAAAGGTCCATCTCGGCTCAATGATCCCCTTGGTTACGCCGTCCGCGGCCATGTTGGTGAGGTATGCCTCAAGTCTTTAGACTGGCATGCGGCAACTAGCTCTGGTTGTTGATGATGTGGAATTGCGTGCGTCGATGAGGCTGCCCGATCGATGGCGGCGACGAAGTTATTCACCGGTCGATGGTCATTGGTGGAAGTGCCACATTCATGGTGATTAATGCCAGGCGGTGGAGCTGCGAGGCTTCCGGTGGTGAACTGATTGAGGTGTTCACCACCATAGGTAAATCCGCTCGAAGCCGCCCTGCTGCCTGATGACAGCGAGTACATACAACCCTGTGAGCCGGCGCCCGCGTTTTGTTGCTCAACTGCTTTGGCGAGTAGAGCCCTGGCGTCTCTTTGGATCTACTGAGGCACCTTCGGCGATTGGTGACTTGGATGTTATCGACCACAACTGGAGTCGTCTCATGACGAAGCGTTGTCCATTGAAGGAGTGGAAAAGCAGTGGGGAGGTAATTTGCGTCCTCGCTCACCATTGAGCATTGAGCAGACCATGATCCTGGTTAGTTGGTCCCTTAGGGGAAACCTGCGGTTGGGTTGGTGGTGGTCGTTCGCCGTTGGCGAAGTAAGCCCCACAGTGAGAATCGTAGCTTCCCTCATGGCGGCGTGTTCTCATGAATCCTTGGCGCTTCGGCCTGGCATGCGACGGGTCATTACTAAATGCGTCGAAGTTGAGGTAGCGTCCACTGGATGGTAGGAGTTCAAGCGCGACCCATGGTCTGATGTTGGTGATATTCGCGGCGGCTCGTGGCACTCACCTGCTCGAGCCCAAATTTTGCCGCTCGGCTTGCTCCTTGCCGAGGACAGCCTCCGCTTAGCTTCGACAGGCGGAGTGATTTGATGACCTCCGTCGCCCGTCGCGCGTTGGCGGGATCGGCATGGAGAAGGGGTCTTCCGGCGGGTCTGTGCCGATCGCTATGTAGGTCGCGGCGTGGCGACCGGTTCTGTTGTGGAGGTAGGCGGAGTTCTCCGACCCGGAGTCAAAGTCGAAGATCCCAAGGATGGAGGGGTCTCGAAAGTCTCACGGCGATTGGAGACACTGGTTGAAGTGGAGCCGCGGATGATCTTGTGATGATGGATCGGCCCGGCGAAGCGGCCTTGAGGGTGGCGAATCAGCGTCATCATTGAGGGTCGCGTCCGCCCGCGTCATGGCCGTAGTGGTTTCAACCACGTTGCGATGGGATCGAGTCGTTGCCTTTCGGGCCCGGCGGTGAATCGCGTCACGGAACCTGAGCTCTCCGGAGGCCCGGTCCGCGATGGCCCCATTGACTTCGCGGATGCGAAGGCTGAGATCCTCGAAGATGACAACGTCGGTGGAAGCTTGACGAAGAGCTGATACGTCATTGACCGGCGAATCATGCACTATGATGACGGGTCAGCGCCGCCAAGCAAGGCGTATTTCCTGCTCGGCAGATTCAGAGCATCTCGAAACCCTAGCGATCGCGATCATCTTGGCCGATGGCGATCGACTTCGTTGATGGGAAGATTGTATCTACGCATGAGAACACGGCCTGACCGCCCAGGCCCCACAATTGCGGCGCCCTTTATGTGATGGGGAATGACCACGGCGAGCGTTACTGATCGGCGGCAGTAGTAGAACACATAAAGGGCAAGAAATGACCAGCCATCTGGCAAAGCGGTGCGAGATGAGGAAGAGACACAGGGTTTACCTAGGATTCGGCCCCGGAGGAAGTATAGACCCTACTGCTAAGATTGTATTATGGGTGAGAGTACAATGGGGCGAGTCGGCAAAATCGACTAGGCGGGGCCGGTCGCTTGAGTGTGTGATGATGGAGCGTATCCCTTGTCGGTACCCTAGGGAGGTTTAAATAGGCTCACCTCGGCGATGGGTTTGACGGTATCACAACGAATTAGTTAAGGTTCCGGAGATTCTATGACCTAGTCCAAGCTTTGGGCCTAGCTCACATGCGGGCCTCCAGCTTCCCATCGCCTGAGTCCAGCCTTGAAGTCTTGATCCGTGGACGTCCTGCCGGCAGCCACTTCACGACCCGGCCAGCTTAGGCCAGTAGGAAACGATTCCAGCTGGGTATACCTGGTGAGCATATCCCCATCACTAAGGTTCAAACATAACAGAATTTTTCTTGCCATACCACATAGGTGGGTATGATCAAATTATTAATAGCGAGAAAAGCGACAAGTGTGGTGGAGTCAAATATTGGAGTGGAAATCACAACTCTCACTCACTAGTCAAGGTAGCTATCTTGGCATCCTTTGGAGAGCAATTTGTTTGTCTTGATCACAAGACTCCCATGCTAATTCTGATATCCTCCCTTAGAAAGCGTTTTATGGTGGTCTCTAAGTCTTGGGTATGCTTCTTATCCTCTCTAAGGTCATTTTGAGTGTTGAGACATTCTACACTTGAGTCTTTCCAAAGCTCCACAGTGGCATTCCATGTCTGCACATTCATACTGCAGAGTCAAAGAATAACATATGCATTTTAGAGGTTAATTTGACCATGTAAAATCTACGACTCATTGTGTTTGTCCTCCTTGTTTTTATACAAGTGGAGTTGTACCCACCAGTACTCTTCTCCTTCATCCATCCTTTGAATCCCTTGTGCACAGCCTTTCACCATTTATTCCCAAGCTAATCATGGGTTCTTGAGTGCCTTGGGAAACTCCATCTCACATTCTAGGGTCATGGTCATCAGTGGTCCCTTCATGGCGGTTTAGTTGATGGCGTGCCATCTACAAATAGAGATGAGAAAGAAGATTGGGAGAGAGGTTTTATGAGATGAAAAGAGACCAAGTGTGAAAATTACAAAGGGGTCACATTTTCCTAGTGGTTTCCTTAGTCTAATCCCATCTTAGGGTCCTGAAACCTCTGAGCTGACACGGTGCTTAACTGACACCATCTGTAAGACCTCACCCTTTAAGGTAAGGTCCCTAGTGATTGCCAAAGGATTGCTAGTCCACGGGATCCGAAATACTAGCACCCTGAGTTTAAGATGAAGTACACAAATACAAAAGGTCATTATTTGTAGGGTTAGAAACTGACCCAACCTTGTTAAAATACAAGGTAAAGCAGAGTCCCCACTGTGTTTACAATGCTAGTCCACTGGATCAATAGCTAGCATCACAGTTAAGATGTAATATCAAGAAACAAAGGTCATAATACAACTTTATAACCAGAATAAAATAATTTGTTTACATCTTTACATAGCTCATTTGGCTATTACATTACATTGTAGCGGAATAACTATAATCATAGGGGTCCTTCAAATCTTCACAAAATTTTCCCACGAGGCGGAGTATTTGATTGTAGACTTTGTAATCCTAAACAATCAATCTTCTCTAAAACAATCAAACTGCACGCAACATACAAGTTACAGCCACAAGGTCAATACATTTGAATTGTATTGGCAAGAGTGATACCTATGGTAGTATAGTGGAGTCTATCATCTACTCGCATTTGGCAAAGTGGAGTTGAGAACTTGCATTGCTCAAAAATAGATTTTCCTTAACATTTGAAAATACTAAGTTTTGCTTGGCAAAATCGATTTTCCCAATCAAAGATTTGAAGATCCTTTTCAAGGCATCTCTCCATCAAAAAGATTGAAGATTTCAAACAACCCTTGTTCATACCACAAGATTTTAACTTAGAAATTTGAATGATGAGATTCTTGATTGCTTCCATGTCTTGATGCTCAAATTGTCCTTCCACCGGGGACATGGCTAAGTACTTAGATTTTACACTTTCTGCGAAGGTGGTGCACTTTCCCCACAAGACTTGGTTTCCCAAGACCAAAGATCTTTCAGAAGCTTTCCTTAGGACCAAAATGGGCAGCGTTTCCAACCTATCAAACAACACCACCCTCTGTCCACATATGGCTTAAGTTCTTACTGAACCTATATGATCCACTTGTGAGAATACCATATTGCCAGAAGTGGTTGCACTTGAAGCCTCAACATTTGACATCTCAAATCTCTTTGTTCCTGGGTGGCCATCCACAAGTGAGGATACACAAGGTAAACCATAAACATAGGCCTTGTGAACCACTCAACCAAAAACCACCAAGCAATTACCATTCCACCCGAGGTGATTCATTAACTTAGTTGTTTTATTAAACAAAACACAAGTCCCTCGGACTTAGTATATTTTCCATAGTGTGAATATATATTCCACCCCTGTTTTTCTATTAAGCTAGGCTAAGCTTGATAGTAATAAGATTCTTACTTAGGAAATTTCTACTAAGGTTTCATCTACTAGGTTTTTCCCCATAGCATAGTTTATACTTTAGCAAAAATTCATGCAAGTCCTACTTAGAAATATCACTAATGCATAGTGAAAATAATGGGATACAGAAATTATGAAGTATCACTTGCCTTTTTGGTAGAGTATGGTTCCACTCCTTGTCCTTGCAACAATCACACTCTTCAAGTCACTACAAATCAATCAAGCTAAAGGCACAAACTCAATCTACCAGTCACAAAACAACACACATAAAATAACAAAGTCAAAAGTAATAAATGCAAGCATGCCAAGCTTTGTTTTTGTTTGAAAAGGTGGTTCCTAATGTGTCATAAACATTTGAAAACACCTAATGGTCATTTATAAAGTGGCAAAGTCATTTTGCAAAGGTTTCACTACAAAACCATTTTCAAAACAAGAAGTACCATTTTATGTGGTGTAGAAATAACTTTTTACTAAGGCATTAACCTATAGGGTTACGCCAAATATGTTTTCAAATCACAAAACTTGGGTTTGGAGTCAGTGAGTTTAAAACAAAACATTTTCCAAGGTTTTCTTCCAAAACCATTTTAATAAATAAACCACATTTCTATTTGACTAGAAATGGTTTAAAATCAAAGAATCATTATTTTGTTTCACCAAATACATTTTGAATCTACTAAGTGTTTCCTATGGTCCGGTACGATGAGTTCAAAATACCATTTCCTCCAAAGTTTTCCATTCAAACCATTTTCATAAACAAATCAATAGTTTCTATTTAGTTGAAATGGATAAACCAATTAATCCATTCTAAGCTTTTCCAAATTCATTTTTCCAAAACATGGGTTGATTCCTAGTAGGTCCAGTAAGGTCACATCTACAGAACCCAGTTTGCAAAGGTTTTAACCCTAAAATCATTTTTAAATAATTTTTATACTCTAAACATGAGCATACAAAAGAATCTGCAAAACAAGCAATCTAATAGATACTTATTTGCTAAACCAAGGGCATGGTTAATAGGAAGCTTGTTCTTCCCTGAATCCAATGACACATAAAATTTGTAAGAATTTGGGCCGATAGTGGTTTAGAAAGTTATGGATTTTACAAAAGCTAGACATCAATTAGATCAATTACATTTTAAATCAAACAAAGAGGGACACGATAATGCTTGATTTTATTGATACGGAAATACTTAGGTTGCGTGCGGATCACGCTCTATGGTGCGTTGGATCTCTAAGTTAGATCGAAGATTGCAGAAACGCAAATACCCGCTTCGTTTAAGTTTCTATCGGCGGCGTTGGATCTAAATCCTGCGGTTGTCGTGTGACAACCATCAATCGGTATTTGGCCAATGTTGTCTTGGCCAATGGCCTTCTAAGCTAATGACCGGGCCCGGTATGTGACGCTGCGACTGGCGGCCGGAGCTGGCGATAGAACAGAAGCAAGGAAGGTGGAAGGTGGCTCACTTAGTGATCGCAGGGGGTATGTGCGAAGCTCAAATTTGATGCTTGGTAGCGAGCGCCGCAGTTAGTCGTCGAGTTCCTGCGTCGGGAATCAAAGCGGCGTCTGAGTAGCTTTCTGTCATCGTAAATCGAAGCGAAAGCCTTTAGAGGCCTTGCGAAGTTCATTGGAGAAAGCGACGAGCGAATGGCGGTGGTAGAGTTGAGGTTAATGGCTTGAGAAACTTCTGAAAGCGGCGTGGGGCGAATGGAGCTGCACGGGTAGATCGCGCGGAGGTGGGGGAAGTACCGAGCTTAATTAGACCCGAGGCAAGAAATGGCGAGGGGAGTTCGGCCGGAATTGCTGAGTGGAGCTTCGCGGAGCAGAAGACGGATTACAGGAAAACCGATTTGAGAGCAACTTTGGTGGCCAGAGGGAGGCGGTGTTTGGGGAAAGAGAGAGAGGAGAAATGGCGATTGCTCGGCGTGGTCAACTGCGAGGTACTCCGAACATTATGGCGGCGTGAATCGCGAGAAAGTCATGGCCAGGCAGTAGCTGTGGTGAGGAGAAGGTGGCGAGGGGAAGAAGCTTGCGTGGCGGTGGGCGCCTACGTCGGCGATAGAGAGGGAAAGGTGCGGTGGGGTCCTTGCATTGTTGATGAGCGGTTTCTTTTGGAGTGAATAACGGTTAAACCCGTGAGAGAGAGAGGTGGGTGCCATAGGTCGATTGGGAAAAAGAATGAGGGAGGGTCCACTGGTGCTGGACTTAAGCGAATTAGGATTAATAGGTGTGAGGCGTTATTCTTGAGGGAGAGAATTTGAAAGTACATTTGAAGGCTTAATGGGCTGAGGCACATTTAAAGGCAATGGGGTACAACCTTTTCTATTTTTTACATACATCTGCTTTCTTTCCTTTTCTAATTCTATTTTTCTGTTTGAAATTCAAACAATTAATTCAACAAACAAAACAATACGAAACAATCACCACACTTAAATAAGTTTTTGGTTACATTTGTCAACACAAACAAATCTCAAAATAAAATAATTTTTTATTCATTTTAGGATCCATTCATTAATTAAATAAAAATGGATGCTTTAGTTTTTTAATAAAATAGGGTTTGATTTATTTAATAAAAATCTTCATTTGAAATCCAAATATTTTCACAACCAAATCAGTAGGTTTTATTTAGGAAATAAAGAATACTTGAAACTTTGTTTAAAACAAAATAACCTTTTATTTTAGGTTCCATTAATAATTATTAATATAATGGTCCTTAGTTAAAAATTCAAATAAAGGATTTGTTTATTTAAAAACTTTATTTTAAAGAAATCTAAAATAAAACCAAAAACACTTCCAGTAGGTTTTATTTGAGAATATAAATACTTGGAAAACTTATTTTAAATAAATAAGTAAAAAGTTTTGATGTTTGGAAATAGTAAAACCTTTGATAATAAAACTTGGATATTTAAATCCTTTTATTTTATTTGAAATAACCTCTACCTATTTTAATAAAGCAAAATATTTTATTTTAAAAAGCTTGGCCAAGATTAATTTGGCTCTAAAAATAATCTTTTGTTATAATTCCACCTTTTTCTTTTAATAAATCCTTTTGTTAAAAGATCCAAAATAGCAATTCCAAGCATTTTGTTTTTTCCTTTTAATGGTTTTAATTTGTTTAATCCTTTAAGTTTTAAATTATTTCAAGTTTGAAGATTCCCAATTGGATTCAAAGTTTCATACGGTCACATGAACAAAGTTTATTTTTATTGTTTTATTTTTTCACATTTTTCAAGATTTGGAAAATCTTGAGGTGTGACAGAACTCTTTACTAGCAAATAAATCTCATCCCGAGATTTGGGGGAGGCTAGGGGTTACAAGTTGGCTCAAAGCATCTGAGATGCCCCGCCATATAAAAATTTTCAACTAGATTACATCTTGGCTTGCTTGGGATAGCAGGGAAACTTCTGCAGGCAACCATCTGCCCTAGTGTCCCCTTTATTTCCATACTTGACTCATGGGCCAAGGTTGGAGCTTCTCCATAGGCTTGTTCAACTTGTGCTTCATCTTTTACGGACAATTGTTTGCATAGTGTCCTGGTTCTTTGCAATTGAAACATCCTTGGCTGATATCTTTCTTTCCTTTGATATGGTGCCTCTGTTGTTTTCATAGTTCTTCATAACTTCTTTTCTGGGCATTCATTGGAATAGTGTCCATCTCTTTGCAATTGTAACATTACACTTGAGTAATATCCTCCTTGTTAGGGTTGGGACATTCTTATTCTTCTTTTGGAGTCTCTCCAAAGCTGAGGTGCTCTAGTTCATATTCTTCATATGTTATCTCATAAGGTAGGAATGTCTATTGGTTTCTTTGACCTTCTTTTGCTCCTTGGATAATTCATATGCCTCTGTGGTCCTTTAAATTGGGTCATATTGCATGGAGGTACAAGTGGAATTTTCGCTGTCCTCATCCTTCTTGGTAAGAAGTTGTTCCTTCATGAGGTTTACAAACTGATGCCTCACCTTGTTTCCTTTGTTAGACTAGAAATAGATGGGGCATTGGATGAGAACATGATTATTTCCTTCTGTAGGAAGCAAGTAACTTGGATGTAGGGGTGGTGGCCAACTGGATGTTCTTCTTCACAATTGGGCATTGATCTTCATGCTCTTTGGAAATTGATCCTTGTCTCCTAAATATTGCAAGCAGGTTCCTTCTAAAATAACATCTTTGTCATTCTTGTTGTCACAGCTTCCTTTGGAAGGTTATCTTCCATGTTGATCATTTGGGTAGCCATCTTTGCAACAATTGGGATTGAGTTTTCAAAAACCTTTGCATGGTTGGGTCCTAATCCATTATTGTTAGCTAAAGCAGGTTACATCACTTGGCTTAATTAGTTTTGGTTTGCTAGTAGTTGTTCTCTCATGTACGTCTCTTGGTTGTTGTTGTTGTCATCATCTTTGATGTTGGAGTCTCTTGGAGAAGTCATCTGCATTTGGAGTTGGATTTAGGATAGAATAGGCAAGATTTTCTGAGGAATCAATTCTAATCACACACATCACAATACACAACAATAATGCAAGCAATCACAAACAAACATTCCATTCAAACATCAAAGAGTGCAAAACACATTTGTAGGCAACAAAAATATTTTTTGTTACACCACATAAGTTGGTGGGTTTGACTTATCTATAATATGGTGGTCCATCTATATGGGTCACTTGTGATCTTTCATCCTTCATGATTCTTCTTGTATAAGTCTTTTCTTCTTGAGAAAATTCTTGATTACAAAACTTCAAAAAGTAAGTCATGATTCCTTCTAATTTATTTTCCTTAGTCTTGAGTCTTGAGTAACATTTCTTGTATCTCACTTGTAGTCTTTAGTGATATCCAAGTTGGAAGTCCTTAGTGCATGCTGAATATGTTGAAATCATTAGAGTTGAAGAAGTTGAAGTCATTAGAGTTGGAAGGTGTTGAAGAGGTCACCGCACGTGATGTAGTCTTTGCTCATGGGTAGGTTTTCAATCAGATTGAAGTAGAAGAGATGTAGAGTTGAAACCAAAATGGTTGAGAAGAGTTTAAGATTGTTTGTAAAATAGTTTGGAACAAATCACCTCCTATTTTTCTAGGGTTTTTGTCCGTCTAGGTTCTAAAATCTCTGAACAACACAATGCTGCGATACCATCTTGTAAAGGGTTAGAAACTGACCAACCTTGTTAAAATATAATTGAGCAGAGTCCTGTGTTTTAATGCTAGTCCTGGATCAATAGCTAGCATCACAGTTAGATGTAATATCAAGAAATAAAGGTCATAATACAACTGTAACCAGGAATAAAATGAATTTTTTTACATCTTTACATAGCTCATTTGGCTATTACGACATTACATTGCAATGAATAACGCTATAATCCATGGGTCCCTTCATCTTCAAAATTACAGGCGAATCATTTGATTGTAGACTTTTGTAATCCTAAACAATCAATCTTCTAGAAACAATCAAACCTGCAACATAGAAGTTACAGCCACAAAGGGTCGATACATTTGAATTGTAGCCGAGGTAATCTTATGGTAGTATAGTGGAGTCTATCATCTATATGCATTTGTAGAAAGTGGAATTTAGAAGCTTGCATTGCTCAAAATAGATTTTCCTTAACATTTGAAATACTAAGTTTTGCTTGGCAAAATCATTTTCCCCAATCAAAGATTTTGAAGATCCTTTTTCAGGCATCTCTCCATCAAGAATTGAAGATTTCCAAACAACCTTATTTCATACCCACAAGATTTTAACTTAGAAATTTGAATGATGAGATTGATTACTTCCATGTCTTGATGTCAAATTGTCCTTTACCAGGGACATGGCTAAGGCATAGATTTACACTCTACGAGAGGTGGTGCACTTTCCCCACGAACTTGGTTTCCCAAGACAAGATCTTTGAGCTTTCCCTTAGACCCAAAATGGGCAGCGTTCCTTTATCAAACATTACCACCCTGTCCATATGGCTAAGTTCTTGTAACCTATATGATCGCCATGAGCCCATATTGCCAAGTGGTTGCATGAGCTTCTCAACATTTGACATCCTCAAACCTACCAATTTCCTGGTGGCCATCCACAAGTGAGATACACAGGTAAACCATAAACATGGGCCTTGTGAACCACTCAACCAAAAACCACTGTAATTACCATTCCGCAGGTGATTCATTAACAGTTGTTTTATTAAACAAAAACACAGAATCACCTCAGACTTGACATATTTTTCCATAGTGTGAATATGTTCCACCTGTTTTGCTATTAGCTAGTCTAAAACGATAGTAATAGGATTCTTACTTAGGAAATTTCTGCTAAGGTTTCATCTGCTAGGTTTTCCCATAGCATAGTTTATACTTAGCAAAAATTCCATACAAGTCTGCCAGAAATATCACTAATGCATAGTGAAATAATGGGATATAAAGTATGAAGTATCACTTGCACGCTTTAGTGAGTATGGGTTCCTCCTTGTCCTTTGCAACAATCACACTCTTCAAGTCACTACAAATCAATCAAGCAAGGCACCAACTCAATCTACCAATCAAGCAAAAGAAACAACACACATAAAATAACAAGTCAAAGTAATGCATACAAGCATACCCAGCTTTGTTTGTTTGAAAAAGAATAGTTCCTATTGGGTCACAAAACATTTAGAAAACACCTAATGGTCATTTATAAAGTGGAAAAGTCATTTGCAAAGGTTTCACTACAAAACCATTTTCAAAACAAGTACCATTTTATGTGGTGTGAAATATTTTACTAAGGCCATTAGCCTATAGGGTTACATGAAATATGTTTCAAATCACAGAACTTGGGTTTTTAAGGTCAGTGAGTTTAAAACAAAACATTTCAGTTTCTTCCAAAACCATTTTAATAATAAACCACATTTTCTATTTGACTAGAAATGGTTTAAATCAAGAATCATTATTTTGTTTCACCAAATACATTTTGAATCTACTAAGTGTTTCTATGGTCAGTAGGACAAAATACACCATTCCTCAAGTTTCCATTCAAACCATTTTCATAAACAATCAATAGTTTTTATTTAGTTAGAAATGGACTAAACCAATTATCATTCCTAAACTTATCCAAATTCATTTTTCAAAACATGGGTTGATTCTAAGTCCCAGTAAGGTCACCTTTAACCATTTTGCAAGTTTTAACCCTAAAATCATTTAAATAATTTTTTATACTCTAAACAAGCATACAAAGATCACTGCAAAGTAAGCAATTTTAACGAGATACTATTTGCTAAACCAGGGCATGAATTTGGCTAGACGTTCTCCTAAGTCCAACGACATAAAATTTTATAAAATTTGGACGTAATGTTTGAAAGTTATGGATTTAAAACTGAACATCAATTAGATCAATTACGTTTTAAATCAAACCAGCGAGGGACACGTGTCTTGATTTTATTAAGCTGAAATGCGGGTTACGTCTGGATCACGCTCTCAAAGTGCGTTGGATCTAAAGTTAGATAAATGATTGCAGAACACCGTACCACTAGTTTAAGATTTCCTATCGGCGTTGGATCTAAATCTGTGGTACATAAACCAGCGACCATCATCGGCGGCCCGGCTGGCGGCGTTGTCTGACGGCGGCGCTTCGACTAGCAGCGGAGCTGGCGATAGAGGAAGCAGAAGGTGGAAGGTGACTCACCGTGATACTTGAGGGTAATAAGCGAAGCTCAAATTAGTCTACGGTAGCGAAGCGCCACAGTTTATCGTTGGAATTCCTCATTGGGAGAATCGAGCGAGCGTCTGGCTGACTCTGTCTGTCGTGAGGGCAAAGCTAGAAGAGGGCAGGGGAGATTGATGAGCTTGGCAGATGGCGGTGGCGAGTTGAGGTTGATGAAGCCGAGCTTCTACAAGCGCGTCAGGGCCCGAATGAAACACGGTGAATCTCGCGGGGGTGGGAGTATGTGAGCTTGGTCGAGGCAAAGGCGGCGGGGTTCGGCCGGGTGCTGGTGGGCTACGCCGGAGGCGAGGCGGTCTTGAGCCGATTGAGCAGCCTGGTGGCGGAGAAGCGTGTTTGGGGAAAGAGAGAGGAGGCAAGAAGGGATTTATCGACCTGGTCCTTGCGAGTACTCGAGGAGCATTATGGCGAATTGATCGCGAGAAATCGAAAAGCGCTGTGACTGACGGCCAGCCCAGCAGTGAAGAGAGGAGAAAGAATCATGGCGAGGAAAAACTTGCGTGGCGATTGAACCCGTCTCGTCAGCGATAGAGAAGGTGCGGTGGGAATCATGCGTGATGTTGACTGAGCGGGTTTCTTTTTCGGTGAATAACGGTTAAACCGTGAGAGAGAGTGGGAATCAGCTGGTCGGTGGGAAAAAGAAATGAGGGGAGGTCCACTGGTGATGACTTAAGCAAAAGATTGAGTTAATAGGTGTGAACAGTATTCTTGAGGAGAGGAGCTGAAACATTTACGGGCTTAATGGGCTGGCTTGCCTTTTCCTATTTTTTTACATGCCTTTCTTTTTCCTTTTCTAAATTCTATTTTACTGTTTGAAATTCAAACAATTAATTCAACAAACAAACAATACAAACAATCACCACACTTAAATAAGTTTTTAGTTACATTTATCAACGTAAACCGTCTCAAAATAAAATAATTTTATTCATTTTTGAGATCCGTTTGTTCATTAAATAAAATGGATCTTAGTTTTTAATAAAATAGGGTTTGATTTATTTAATAAAATCTTCATTTTGAAATCCAAATATTTTCACAACCAAATCCAGTAGAGTTTATTTGGAAATAAAATACTTGGAAACTTTATTTAAAACAAAATAACCTTTTACACAGAGTTCCATTAATAATTAAATATAATGGTCCTTAGTTAAAAATTCAAATAGGATTTGTTTATTTAAAAACTTTATTTTGAAATCTAAAATAAAACCAAAACACTTCAGTAGGTTTTGTTGAGAATATAAATACTTGGAAAACTTATTTTTAAACCGTAAGTAAGTTTTGATGTTTTTGAAATAGTAAAACCTTTATTAATAAAACTTGAATATTTAAATCCTTTTATTTTATTTTAAATAAACCTCTACTATTTTAATCAACAAAATATTTTCTTTTAAAAGCTTGGCCAAGATTAATTTGGCTCTATAAATAATCTTTATTTATAATTCACCTTTTCTTTTGAAAAC